>OY728153.1:10000000-20000000 GCA_963277665.1 Viscum album | reverse complement strand
GTTTTCTGGGGCTGGATGGTTACTACAAGCATATTATATAAGACTTCTCCTAGTTTGCAGCGTCGTTGATGGGTTTGACTAAGAAGGGTGTGAAGTTCGTTTGGTCAGAAGTTTGCGAGACAGCCTTCCAGGAGCTGAAGGGAAGGTTGACATTAGCACCAATCCTGATACTCCCAGAGCAGTGGAAGAGCTATACAATTTACTATGAAGCATCAGGTATTGGGTTGGGAGCTATGTTGATCTAGGTCGATCGAGTTGTTGCGTACGTGTCTCTGTAGTTGAGGCCACATGAGAGGAATTACTCGACGCATGACCTCGAGTTGGCTGCAGTTGTTCATGCATTACATTGTTGGAGAAATTATCTCTTGGGATAGTATTTTGTGGTTTTCACCGACCACAAATGTCTCAAGTATATCTTTACTCAGCATGACTTGAATCTGAGGCAGCGAAGGTGGGTCGAATACATTCAGTCCTTCGATTTTGATCTTGCTTATACACTGGGTAAGGGTAATGTAGTTGCTGATGCACTGACAATGAAGGCTCAGATACAGGAATTGAAAGAGGTAAGTGGTGACTAGCAGCTTATGGTCTTGTTCTCTGAGATTCATTTGAAGGTTTATGACAGTCAGGGGAAAAACTATCTTTCATCTTTAGTTGTGACTTCTATCCTCCTAGATAGTGTGAGGATGAGGCAACTATTTGATTCAGAAGACCTAGTTCTACGAGAGTCGGTGGCATGTGAGGACCCTCCTCCTGGATGGAAGATAGGCAATGATAAGGTACTGCATTTCCATGGACGAGTGTCGGCTCTATGGGATATATGCGAGGAGCTGAGGTGGGAGTTTCATGCCTCAGCTAGGGAAGTTCATCTCGAAGTTACCAAGATGTACTGTGACTTGAGATGTCAGTACTGGTGGCCGGGTATAAAGAGAGAAATAGATGGTTTTGTTATGGGATTTTCCACCTGTCAGTAGGTGAGGGTGGAGCATCAGAGTCCAGTCGGACTGTTACAGCAGTCACCCATTCTAGAGTGGAAATGGGATGATGTCGTGATGGACTTCGTGACTGGGTTGCCGAGGTCACCTCGAGGCAATGATGTCGTGTGGGTCGTTGTGGATAGACTTATGAAGGTAGCTCAATTTTTTCCGATCAAGGAGACCTTTGGTGATGACGAGCTCAGAATGTTGTATATCCGAGAGGTATTAAGACTTCATGGGGTCCCTCGTTCAATCGTTTCAGATAGGGATTCCCATTTTACATCTCATTTCTAGCAGGGTTTTCAGAATGCGCTGGTTACACAGGTGTTTTTGAGCACACGTTACAACCCTCAGAATGATGGTCAGTCAGAGTGTACAATATAGGTACTAGAGGACATGTTGTGCACATGCTTACAGACTTTAGGGGATCCTAGGAGAAGCATTACCCCTAGTCGAGTTTTCGTATAAGAATAGTTTTCAGGAAAGTATTGAGATGGCACCTTACAAGGATTTATATGGGAGGCCATTCTGATCAACTTTGTGCTAGATGGAGGCATGTGAGGCAACTTTACTGGTACCACATCTCGTGCAGGATACTCTTGAGAAGGTCTAGTTGATTCAGAAGTGGATGGCTACTACACAGTCTCGTCAGAAATCTTATGCTGATTACCGCAGACGACCTGTAGAGTTCGTGGTCAGGGATCAGGTTTTCTTGCGTTTTCACTGAGGTTGGGAAACATGTGGATTAGGAGATAGTGTAAACTTTCACCGAGGTATGTAAGGACATTTGAGATTCTAGATAGAGTCAGGCCAGTTGCCTATCGGTTTAAGTTACCACAGAGGTACCGGGCCATGCACGACGACTTCCATGTATCTCTGTTGTGCTGCTATCATTCATACCCATCTCACTTCTTTCAGCCAGAGGAGGTTGAGCTTCAAATTGATGCATCCTTTGAAGAGCATCCGATTCTTATCGTGGATAGGAGAATGAATGTTCTCTGAGGCTGCTCAGTTTGTCTGATATGGGTGATATGGCAGCATGGATGAGTGCAGGACGAAACCGGGGAGTGGGAGACCGACGTACGAGCTAAGTGTCCAGAGTTATTCTGGGTGTTATCTTCACCACCCTTGGAAGGGAAATTCGGGGATGAATTTCTTTAAGGGGGAATGTTTTTAAGAACCCGGTTCTTATTCTTGAGGTACGAGTTTCTTCTTTTCTATTTTAATTAAGTGTTTTTGCGATAATAAAGAAAATGGGAGAAAATCCTAAATTTTGTGACTACACGTCGTGTACTTTTCCACATGCCATGTACTTTGGCCGTGTGGAAGGAGTACACAAGGAGTGTAGGTCGGTCGACGATGATGGGTGTAAAAACCGACTATGTACCATGTAGTGGGTATTTACACGCCATGTATTTAGTCGGCAGGTAAACAGAAATATGGTGGCCAGCTGATCGACAATACATGTTGTGTAATTAGGAATACAGGTCGTGTACTCATGTCGACAGATGAACAGTTCCGCTGTGTATGGAAGCCAGCGACGAAACAGTTAAAAATGAAAATTACATGCTGTGTACTCAATAGTACACGCCGTGTAGTATGTTCTTTCTCTTAAAATGGGCAGTAGACTCCCATGTTCACAGGGGAGGCTTACAACTAGAGGAGAGCTCGGGAGGATGGCCAGAACATTGTAGATCACCCGACTGAGCAACAAGAATCTGATTCCACCTTCGTCGATCTCCTTGGAACCGTATGGGTAAACCCTCTACTATCCATGAACCATTATTACCAATTATTTCTCAAGGGGATGTTATTTAAGTTTGAAATAGATTTCTTTTACCTCAGATCTACGTCATTCTCTGGCGTTTAGAGGAGCATAGTTCTTATATACTGATCAGGGGTGATCGAGGTAGGTGGTCTAGTGTTTGTTTCCAACTGATGTGCATTTTTGTGTACCAATGAGTAATGAACTGATGTTGGGGTGTCCTGTGTCTGAGGCCTTGGATGTTTAAAATACCTAGACTTGCATAGGCAATTTAATGAAATTGTAAAACTGCTATTTGGGATCACTGCTTTTCTCCAAGACAACCCCAGGGGTGCGTTACTCTATTTAGCTATTTGGACAGGTTACCCGAGGGTATACCATAAAATTTATCATGCTTTAAATTGCCTTGAGAGGAATTTTATATAATTTACTGCTTATATGTTGGGCTCGTCCCAGTTACATGCGCCTGAGGGTAGTGTTCTATTTATCCTGATAACATTGTTCTATTTAGCATGAGGGTAATGTTCTGTTTAGCCTGAGGAAAACTTCTTCTGTGCCAGAGGGAAGTAGATTATGTTCTTGATGGAGACACTTTGTACGCTTGAGGGAAATATCTGTTATGCCTATGGGAAACTACTTGCGGGTTGTGACTCTGATTACTTGAGGGTAAGGTTTGTATGTTTGAGGACTGTGTTATCATTAAATGTTCACCATGGTGATTTTTATCTGTTATACCTATCTTGTTAAAGAACAGGCTTGGCATGGTTAAATTAATATTTAAATGGAAATATAACTGGTAGAGTTAGTTGCTTTTGAGTACTGATTAGTTTATTTCCTTTACTACTGCACACTGCTATTGCACATTTACACTAACAGTTGGGCATGGAACTTTCGTGGGTGCCTACTGGGATTCATTTCTCACACCATATTTGTGTCATGTCATCGGCCCAAACAGACTATATTTCTGCAGGTATGGATAAGGGAAAGAGTCCCTATATAGGTACATGAGTGTTGATGAGGTGTAGGGGAGCATGGGACCGAGCTCAGGCTCGCGATGCTACCAGCTATTCTGTTTTGTGCTGTTATACCTGTACTTTCCATTATATCATATTGTTTTGTTGTGTAACATGTTCTGGCTATTTTCATAGAATAGTGACATGCTGCATCATTATATATACATATATGACTGCTGGATCTTTTTACGGTAGTTGTTCATTTTTTATATATGTTTTACTTCTTCCACTATTGTTGTATGTTTTTTCTTGTATTCTGCTGCACTACACTTTGAAAAATGAGGGCATAGTTTCCCCACTATCATACCTAGGCCCTCGCGGCTAGTTGGAAGCCTCTATAATTTGGGGAAATGCGCTTGAGGTCATGTGACTAACCGGGTTCGGGGCACCCGTAGAGTGGCACCCAGATCCGGGACGTTACACTTCCCCTTCTCTAAAAATCACAACTCCAAATCCATTTGACTTGGCCAAACCATAATCAAATATCCTCCCAACTATCCTCAATTCATGCTAGATTCCTTACTTTGATTAGGAAGCCAACCTAATGAACCCTTTTGATAAAATCAAAAGGAAGCACCCGAAGAAGATATAATTATTTCATCACATCTTTAAAAGTTGTTTTCATCTTCCATATCCTCTTTATTTGTTTTTTTGGTAAAGATCCAAATTTTAAATGTAATTTTTTTAATTATATGAAAATATTACAAGACCACAGAAATTGATGATGCAGGATTCCGAGGCTTGGAGTGCCTGAAATGAATTTTTGAACTATTTTTAAGTAGGTTTAGTAAATATGCGAGCAAAATTATGTATATTTTGAACCAGTGCTCAGAATTGAAATCTGAGGACACTATTGAACTCGCAGCACCAATATTCATTTAAGGAGACCTTCTCCTCGACCTTAGTAGGTCAAGGGTGGAACTTAGTTATTTGGATTTTCATTGGAGAAGAAAAATAAAATAAATAACATTTTATTTTTCTTTTTGAAACCTCCTTTTTGAAATTAGAAGTGGGGACCACACAAACACTCCTTTTTAATGGTGGGTGACCCTTCTAATTCCCTAATTAAAATGCCAAATTAATTTGATTAATTAATAAACATAATCTTATTAATTTGGAACCACACGTCTCGCGAGAGAAGAGGATTAGAAAAGGGAGTGGAGATTTGGGAGTGGCTTGGAGATCTGGAAAGAAAGTCCTCTCCATCAAAGAACATACTCCGGATGAAGAATGAGGATGACGCACATGCCCATATTGGAAATTTTTTGTAGGAGCGACGAACGTCGGTGCCCCCTTCAACAATTTCATCCTCTTCCTCACACCATTTCCATCGAACGAGGTATGGGTGTATTTATGTTTACTCGTCATTAATTTATTTTACATTGAATATTTCTATTTGAGCCACATGCTACTGATTTAATGTGGAGGGAACGGGCCAAATGAACATGGCCCAATCCCCATGACTCTTCATTTTTGACATATTCTTCCCAGTGGAGGAGGACGGTGACCGGAGTCAGTGAAGAACAAGTGGCGGCCGACACACCAACCTGTCTCATGGAGGTAGGGTGGCACGCGTTCTCACCACCGGATAAGCTGGAGGCCACGACCCATCGGCAGAGGAAAAGTGGGGTGGTAGCCCGGAATGCCGTCCAGTAGTGTGGAGAGGCGGCGGCGTGCGTCTGCACCGTCGTTGTAGGAGACCGCTGCGCCTTGGCCGCAGCGGAGGCCGAAGGGCGGGTGACACTCGGCCCGCCGCATAAGACAGCGACATCGTGGCGCCGATGGGAGGAGTACTAGACGGTGATCCAACTGGCAGTGGTGCACTGAGCAGGACCCACGCCAGCGGGTCCTGCTTCTAAAGACCGAACTGCCCTTTGGTCGTTCGGCTGACATGGGAGTCGAGTCCCTCCTGGGAGTCAGCTAGGGTGGACCCCGCCACAGGTCCACCCGAACGTGGTCCGTGCCATTGAGAAATCCCTTTCATGGGATGAGCCGGACCAAGACCCAAGAGGCTGGGCCCATCGAGGCCCAGGCCATAAGGGCCGGCCCCGAGCCCAGTTTCACCTTTTGGGCTGTATGTTGAGAACCGAGTGTCTGTTTGATGAACCGTCAATAGCGATAGAATCCTTGGATAGAGGTGGTAATTTTATTATACACTACTTGATTTTTGGATAAAGTTGGTGTGTGGTTAGGTTGGATCTAACCCAAATCCAACCAAGCCCTCGGAACGGAAACACAAATAACTTAAAGACCAGGATTCTGATTGACACGCCGTTAGTTGAGTTGGGTCCCCTTTGATGTGATTGGCCTCTGGTATAATTATATGTGGGAATTTGATGTAGTTGAAGTATCTACCAATGGCTTGAGGAGTAGAACCTCTTCAAATCAAGCATGATTAGTGCGGGAACCCAGTGGCTGGCTATAGTTGAAGAATATTCAGATACTATGTGGGTCATCTTCAAATCCTATGTGGGTCATATTCCAATCCTGTGTGGGATAGCACGCGTCAATTATGTGTGGGTCAGCACATACCTATCTTATGTGGGTCAGAGCTCAACAATCCTATGTGGGTTAGCTCATACCAATCATGTGGCTCCAATCCTGTGTGGATCAGTGTTAAGTAAGTGTCAGTTGCCTATCGATCCTATGTGGGTCGTTGGGGGTTTGTTTCCTCACAATACAATGTGGGTCAGTGGGGGTTTGTTATCTATTAAACTTGTGAGAGTCAAAAGCATAGATACTTAACAGAATAAGATGATCTTGATTTTTGACTAATCATCTATACTTCTGTAAATAAGTTATACCTGGTGTGTGGTGAGTCATTACCTTTGTTGTAAGATTCTATGTGGTGTTAACTTTGTGGTAATTACCTTTATGGATGTACCTTCATGGTATTCATTCATTCATGGAATAGTTGAGCTAATAGAAAAGAGTTAGGTATTTTGTTTTTTCATGATTGAGTTGGGTATTATTTATTACTTACATATATGTATGGGCATATACCTTAGTAGGGTTGGCTGTCATTTTCATGATTTGTGGATTATCCTTTGTGGGTTTTGATAGACCTTTGGGGGAGTCAGGGTCCATACAGAGTATTGTTATACACACCCTTGCACGGGCTACACCCACACCTTGTTGTGTCCTGTGCAGAGGATGGACAGCGCTGACTGAGGACAAGGGTACTAGAACTAGAGGCAGCTCGGACATGGACCCTGGACGAGGCATACCGCATAGACGACTATTTGAGATATGTACCTACCCTTCAGGAAGGATACTTGGTGGGTGTTCATAGGAGATGTATTCATTTCTTCTTATACTTTCCAGTTTTTCATGTAATTTCCAGTTGGGCTTGTATTCTGGCCCCTTTACTTACTATACTCACTTTCTTTACTATATACTTTACTCTGTCCTTGTAACTTGCTGTGTGATTGGTTTTTGTGAGTTTACAGGTTATAAAGTCAATGAATTCCTATTTTCGAGAAAACGTATTTCGGTGCTAGTCGTGAGTCCCTGGCCTATGGAAGGTGGGATTGGGGTAGTCACTGCACGGGCTCCGGGGGATAGGTCGGGAGAATTTGGTATCAAAGGAGTTCGGTTCTACCGAAGAACTAGGACTCTGATCTTTTCTATGTGGAAATAGTGTTATGTGTTATGAGTGTTATTTTCAGTTTGGGGAGTCTAGTGTTGTTGTGGCAGACGACGTATCCATACTCAGTACCCTGAATTCTAATTTCCTTCCCAGTGCACTGAAACAGCAATTGCATGCATATCATTGAAAAGTTTTCTTTGTGATATCATTGAGTCAGCTCACCAGGTATAAAATATTAACCATGGAACACCAGTTTCATTTCAGGATGCCTTCGCCAAGATAGCCATCCAGGGTTCTAGTTAGAGTATGTAATGATAGCCCACTGAGTGACGAGGCATCGGTGTAGTTCCCCCTTACAGTAGTTGTACCATCAGGTGGTATACCAGAAGAACCACTACCCTTTGGGTAGCCGATACCACCAGCCCCTTTAGCAGAGGGTGCACGCAGCTTGAGTGCATTGCACGAGTTCCAGCACCATTGGACACTGATGTTCGAGGATGAGACAGACCCACAGGTGTCTGATGATTGGCTGGAAGCTGTGGTTAGAGTCTTTCAACTAGTAGGGACACCAGCTGATCTCATGGTGATCCTTGCTTCCAGTCATCTTTAGGAAGAAGCAGGTAGATGGTGTATTTTGATACTCCAGGTTCATGACAAGGTGACTCTAATTTGGGTGGACATTGAGATCCTTTTCAAGGAATTGTTTGTTCCAACGACCCTATGGTCTATGCGTATATAAGAGCTTCTCCACTTGTAACAGGGTAGCATGACCATGGCTCAGTATTCAGCGAGGTTCACTGACCTCTCACACTACTCCACTAACATGTTGCATGATCCTTTCTTCAGGGCCCAGACCTTTGATCAGGGGATCAGAATGGAGGTTAGAGCCTCGATGATTTCTCTCTACATCCCGACGCAGGGAGGGGTGTTAGAGTGAGCACTCTTAGTGGAGATCATCATTGCTGAGGAGTCACTGAAAGTGATACCTACCACCAAACGACATGTATCAGAGTCATTTGCAGCTGGCAGAAGACAGAATACATAGGGGTCCAAGAGGTCCATACCTGTTGGTGGATGAAAGAAGAAGACAGGGTCGGTAGTGTGTGGCTCTCGAGATAGAGCAGGGAAGGATAGGAACATGCAGTGTTACACGTTCGGCGGGTAGGGTCACATGTCTCATGACTGCCCGAATCACCGTATGGACGAATAGAAGATGGTCAAAGGACCGCCTAGATAGAGGTAAGGATTTGATCAAGGAGCTCTACAGGCAGGAGTAAAATGTGGCAAAGGAGCTGGCTGTGCAGTAGGTGGTGGGCAGCAATTCGAGGTACTACCGCCACCACCCCAGGTGGTCCACCCCAACCATTGGGAGCAGGTGGACATGGACACAATTAGCTATAGGCAGCTGAGGCCTATAACCACGGTTCTCTGGCGATGATATGAGATATTCTCTATGTATAATCCACCTTAGCTGCAGTACTTATAGACACAGGTGCTAGTCATTTATTTATTTCCACGACCCTTGTTTGGATCTCGGAGATACCGGTGGAACCAGTGGCTCGATCCTTTTGGATAGAGACCTTTATGAGAGAGGATTCAACGATTACACACTAGTTCTAGTAGTGTGAGCTTAATATAGGAGGTGACATCTTTGGTTGGGATCTCCTAATAGCAACGTCAAGGACTTAAGACATCATATTGGGTATGGAATGGTTATCCACAGTCCTTTCTTAGATCGACTGTATTAGGAACAAAGTGTGGTGTGTTGACATAGATGGGACTAGGTTTTCCTTTACAAGAAATAACAGAACCTTTGCATCATCGTATGGACTTACTTGGAGGAGGGTGCAGCTAATCACACATCAGTTAGCTAGCCTTACCCTCGGAGCGGTTGATGTTGAGAGTCTGAGCTGTCCTCTCGTGGTGGACCAGTATGCTGATGTTTTCCCTCTTGATGTTCTAGGTCTAAATCCTTGCATAGAGGAGGAATTTTAAACAACTTGTACCCTGAGAGGATACTGATATCTACACTAGTATATCAGATGGCTTCAGTGGAGCTTCGATAGATATGAGTATAGCTGGAGGACTTGCAGAGCAAGGTGTTCATTAGGCCCAGTGTTTCTCCTTGGGCATAAATGATTTTATTCTCCAAGAAGGCGGATGGGAATTTGAAACTCTATGTGGAATATTGGTTCCTAAAATTTGTGACTGTGAAGAAGAATTACCCACTACAAAGGATTTAAGATCTCCTTGGTCAGCTGAAGGGAGAATGATGGTTTTCAAAGATAGACCTCAGATCAGGCTATCACTAGCTGAGGGTGCGAGATGTGGATGTAAAGAAGACGACATTCAAATGTTGGTATGGCCATTATGATATCTTGGTTATACCATTAGGAATGAACAAAGTTCGAGAAGTGTTCATGGGACTCATGATCATGATCTTATATACATATCTTGGTCGCTTTATGTTAGTCTTCATCGACAACATCTTGATATACTCAGCCATAGAGGACGAGCACGCCTATCATCTGCAAATAGTTCTAGACACACTTCAAGAGCACCAAATTTATGTTAAGCTCATGAAGTTCCAGTTATGGATTTGAGAGGTCCACTTCTTAGGACATGTCATCTTAGATTTTGGATTTGTGGTGGATCCAGAGAAGATTGAGGCAGTGCTTGTTTGGGAGCCACCCATTACTGTGATAGAGGTGAGGAGATTCCTATGATTGGTCAATTACTACTAGAGGTTCATGCTTGAATTTTCTAGATTTGTGGCACCCTTATCAGCATTGATGAATAAGGGGAAACCCTTTGTGTGGTTGGAGAGATGCCATTGGAATTTACTAGAGTTGAGGTAGAGATTGAAGAGTTCCCCCATCATGAGGCTATAAGAGGAGGGAAGTGGGTACATAGTCTACTGTGACGCATTAGGTACCGGGCTTGGATGTGTCCTGATGCAGGAGACTGAATTGATCATGTATGGCTCTCAACAGATGAAATATAATGAGAAAGACAATGCTACCCATGACCTAGAGTTAGTAGTTGTGGTATTTTCCTTGAATATCTGGCGACATTACTTGATGTGAAAATGTTTTATAGTCTACTCTGATCACAAGAGTCTCAGATATATATTCTCTAAGAGGGGTCTGAACTTGAGATAGTGGTGTTGGTTTGAGTTCCTCTAGGACTATGAATTCGAGATAGTCTATACTCCTGGGAAGGGGAACATAGTAGCAGATACACTCAGCAGGAGGTCTAGTATACAATTGCTGAGTGAGGTAACTGAGCAGTTAGCCACTTTGCGAATATCCTATATGGATCGAGATGGAGCAGCTTATCTTCAGTCTCTGACAGTCACTCCCCCACTCCTTCAGTGAGTTAAGGAGGCATAGATTGGGGATGCTGACTGCGAGGATTGACATGCTCATATATCAACAAGACATGCACCTGATGGATTTTCAGAAGGTTGGTAGAATGCCATCCTATTTAGAGGGCGTACTATGGTACCAGTGATGCTTAGGCAGGAATTGTTGAGGGAATTACATATGTCCCCTCTTGCGGTACATCAAGGAGTGGTGAATATGGACCAGGACATCCAGTGTCAGTACTGGTGGCCGAAAATGAAGAAACTAGTAGCAGAGTTTGTCTCTCGGTGCCTCACTTGTTATCAAGTGAAGGCAGAGCATTAGGTTCTAGTAGGATTTGTTTATCCACTAGAGGTGCTAGAGTGGAAGTGGGATAAAATTTCCATAGACTTTGTGACAGGACTTCTACACACGTCCAGGGGACATGAATCTATCTGTGTGATCATTGACAAACTCACCATGTCGACCCACTTAATACCTATCAGAGAGTAGGGATTATTAGAGATATTGGGATCCCTCTATGTGCATGTGATTGTACGGATTCATGGAGTGACATCTACAATTGTCTCTGATCATTATGCACGTTTCACTTCCCAGATATGGAAGGGGTTATAGGAGGTGTTCAGGATGAAACTTCGGTTGAGAACCACCTTCCATCCTCAAAAAAATGGTCTGACAGAGCAGACCAGTAAAACCTTCGAGGACATGCTACATTCTTGCGTCCTTGATTTTGGCCCTAAGTGGGAGGATCACTTTCTCTTAATGGAGTTCACATAAAATAATAGTTATCACCCCACTATTGGTATGGTACCATTTGAGGTGTTGTATGATCGAACTTGCATATCACCCTTGTGATGGACTGACCCAGGGGAGTTAGTACTCTTGGGACCAAAGATGGTACTAGCTACCACGGAGAAGGTTCATATCATCCAGGAGTGGATGAATATTATATTGAGTAAGCAGAAATTCTATGCTGACTGGAGACAGATACCTATGGAGTTTGAGGATGGAGACCATGTCTTTCTACGGGTCTCACCTTGATGAGGTTTGGTGCGATTTGGCCGAGGTAGCAAGTTGTCTACGAGTTTAATTAGACCCTTTAATGCCCTTAGTAGAGTTGGAGAGGTGGATTATGGATTAGCACTTCCACCTCAGTTGCACCAGGTGCACATTGTCTTCCACGTATCCCAACCGAGGAGATATGTACACGATTCTTCACACATCATTGACTGGGACGAGCTGGACATCGATGATGGGGTGACATTTTCGGAGGTTTTAGTACAGATTGATGATCGACAAGAGAAAGTACTACGTGGGAGATCGATACCAACGGTACACATATGCTGGAAGCACAAGAACCTATAGGAGGGCACATGGAAGCATTAGGCTCAGATTCGTGCTCAGTACCCCCACTTTTTCCCCCTAGTTTGTGTTGTGGGATTCGGGGATGCAAATCATTGAGGTGGGGAGAATGTAAAGACCCGGATTTTCCATGTAATTTTTTTAATTATATGACAATATTAAATGATCAAAAAAATGACCTCGAGTGTTTCCAAGGCCTGGAGTACCTAGAATGAATTTTTGAACATTTTTAGGTACATTCATTAAACACACAAGCGACATTTTGTAACTTTTGAAATGGTGCTCAAAATTAAAATCTGAGGATACTGTTGAACTCTCAGTACCGATATTCACTTAAGGAAACCATAACCTTGACCGCAGTAGGTCAAGGTTGGATGTTAGTTTTTCATATTTTTGTGGGAGAAGAAAAATAAAATAAATATCATTTTATCTTTCTTTTTGAAACCTCCTTTTTGAAATTAGAAGTGGGGACCACCCGAACTCTCCTCTTTTAATGGTGGGTGACCCTTGGAATTACGCAATTAATGCGCCAACGTAATTTTATTAATTAATAAACTTAATATTATTAATTTGGCACCACACCTCTCATGGGAGAAGTGGATTGGAAAAGTGGGATGTGATTTGGGAGAGCCTTGGAGAGCTAGAAAAAACATCCCCTCCAAAAAAGAACATCCTTCGGATCAACAATGAGGAAGACGCACGAGCCTAGATCAGAAACGTGTTGCAAGAGTGATGAATGTAGGCACACCCTTCACCGATTTCATCCTCTTCCTGACGTAATTTCCATCGAAAGAGGTTGAGGTGTCTTTTTGTTTAGTCCTTGTTAATTTCTTTTACATTGAATCTTTCTCCTTGAGCCACGTGCTACCGATCTAACTCGGAGGGCATGGGCAAAACGAACATGACCTAATCCCTCCAAAACTTCATTGTTTACGCGTTCTTCTTGGCAGTGGATGACAGAGACTAGGGCCGGTTAAGAACAAGTGGCGGCTGGCACACCGGCTGGTCACGTGGAGGTAGGGTGGCACGCGTCGGCACCGCCGGATGAGCAGATGACTGTGGTCCATCGGCCGCGGTGGTGCGGGGTGGCGGCCGACACACCGGCCAGCCGCATGGAGAGGCGTTTTCGTGAATCCCTGATGCTGTAGTAGGATACCGTGACCGCTTTACCAAGGCGGAGGACGAAGGATGGTTAGCACTCGGCCAGTCAGTGATCAGGCTAGCCGTGGAAAATTGAGTAGGCCCCGCGCCAGTGAGTCCAGCTTCTAAAGATAGAATGGCCCTTTGGCTGTTCTGGTAACCTGAGAGGCGCCTCCCTCCTGGGCATCGACTAGGGCATACCCCTCCATGGAGGTCCACCTGACCGCGGGCCGCGCCACCGGGTCATGCCCAGTGGGTCGCTCCACCTTGATGTCCCCGTTGCGGGCCGAGCGGGAGCATGGCCCAGCAAGCCAGGCCCACCGAGACCCTGGCCATCCGGGCCCGCCGAGGCCCAGGCCATCTGGGCCAGACCCAGACCGGGTCGGGTCGACTCGAACCTGGTTAGGTCGGCCCAGGCCGGGTTGGGTAAGGTCGATCCGATCGGGTGGGACCGGAATCAGGCCCAGCCGGGCCCACTATCAACTTTTTGGCAGTATCTTGAGAACCAAGCATCTATTTCATGAACCATATGTGGTTCCATAATTATTGGATAGAGAATATCCTTTTGGAATAATCCACTTGAGTTTTATATAAATTTTTAGTATTACTGGATTGGATCGAACTCGAATCCAACCGGGCCCTCAGAACAGAAACGTTAATAACTTGCAGATAGAGTGTCTGATTGACACGCCGTCAGTTGCGTTGGGTACCTTTTGAAGTGAAGGAAAATTGGAATACTTATTATTGGGAATTTATGGTTGTTGAAGTATCAACCAATGGATTGAGGATTGGAACCTCTCAGAATCAAGCATGCTTAATGCATGAACCTAGTGGCTGACTATACTTGATGAATCTTCAAGTCCTGTGTGGGTCATCTTTAGATTCTATGTGGGTAATCTTCCGATCCTATGTGGGTTAGATATTAGTAATCCTGTGTGGGTTAGTGCATAGCAATCCTATGTGGGTCAGTACTCAATGATCTTATGTGGGTCAGCACATACCGATCCTATTTGGGTAAGCGCTCAACAATCTTGTGTGTGGGTCAACGCGTATTGATCCTATGTGGGTCAGATACATTGTGGGTCACCAGGGGTTATTAACCTATTGATCATGTGTGGTTCAGATCCTATGTGGGTTTGTGGGGGTTAGTTTCCGACCCATCCTATATGGGTTAGCTGGTGTTAGTTACCTATCGATGCTATGTGAGTCAAAATAAGTGCTACATAATAGAATAAGATGATCTATATTTATGACTATTCATCTGTACTTATGTACTTAAGTTACATCTAGTGTGAGATGAGTCTTTACCTTTGTGGTAATCTTTTGTGTGGTGTTACCTTTGTGATACTTATCTTTGTGGTGTTACCTTCGTGGTATTCTTTCCTTCATGGAACAGTTGATCTTATGGTAGAGAATTGGGCCTTGTGTTTCATCATGATTGAGATGGGTATAATTGATAACTTAGGTATATGTATGGGAATATACCTAAGTAGTGTTGGCTGTCATTTTCATGATTTTTGGATTATCTTTTGTGAATTTTTAGAGACCATTAGGGATCTCAGGTTCCCTACTTAGTGTTTTAATAATCACCCCTGCACGGGCTACACGCACACCTGTTGTGTCTTATGCAAGATGACAGTCAACGCTGACTGAGGGAAAGGGTACCAGAACCAAAGGCTGCGCTAAGGTGGAAATTAGACGAGGTGTACCACAGAGATGACCATTTGATATTTGTACTTACCCTTAAGGAAGGATCCTTGGAGGGTGTTCAAAGGAGCTGTATTCAGTTTTTCTTGTACTTTCCAGTTATTCTGGTACTTTTCAGTTGAGCTTGTATTCCAGCCCCATTACTTACTATACTCACATTTTTTAATATAAAACTGAATATGTGATTTTATCTTAAATTTTTCCTTGGTTTGTGTGAGATTACATGTTATAAATGGAATTCCTTCCCATTTTAAGGAATATGCCTTTCGGTGCTAGTCTCCATCCCCTAGCCTATGGAAGGTAGGCTTGGGGTAGTCACAGCACCGGCGCTGAGGGACGGGTCGTGATAGTTTCCATACCAAAATAATGACTCTAGTACCTTCTAAATATAGTGATTCTATTATAAATATGGTACAACCATATTCATTATTCTATCCATCCTGAAAATGACAATGTCATCATATGTGCGTACATACGACATACCGTCTCCACGTCATGGTGTAGTTTGTCATCCAACAATTCATTACTTTGATGGGTATAATAATGAGTATAAATGATGTAAATAATAAATATAATATGTTAATGATTCTTTATATTTGATATACCATCCAATTATATACGATTTCACCATCAATAGAATGATGTTGTCGCTCGTGCGCAAGTACAGATTACAATCTCTATAAACGTGATGGGATTCAATACCCATCATAACAATTCAAGAATAATTTTCATTTGATGATTAAAAATAATATTTAGTAACATAATATCATTATGTATATGATTTAAATACATCATATCCATAGTGAACATGACTTATGTAATGAAACATAAGAAGGAAAACAAATCTGTAACACCTGAAACAATAATACTAATGCAATATTATTAACAAAACAACATTAAAAGATCATATATAATATCATATTTATTTATATGGTTGTTGTATAATTTAATAACAATAATTATCTATTATACGGGAGGTTAACATAACCTCAAACAAGGAAAAGTAAAAGGTAAGGGTCAAATTTCAAAATTTCTATATTATCTGAGGTTTTCAATACGTATGCACCTATTAGGAATTCATTATCATCCTCATCCATGTTTCCTAAAAATTTATTTCAAAAAAAAATTACTATTTCCTCTATTATGGTTTAAATTCATTTATACCCTTGTTTTACTTTTTATAAAATGGTTTGAAAGGAATTTTTCCATCGTTTTCAAAACAAGGCACTTTATGACCTTTTCGAAAAATTAAGGTAAGAGTGTTTTTTTAACTTATACGGTAGTTGAAACTATTTTCCTCCATTATAACACCTTCGAATCTTCCCTTAGAATCTTATAAGAATATTTTAAAAATAATTTTTTTTTACATTTTAATGATATCAATGTAAAATGAAATATTTAACTCAAATTCTTTTGGATTTATTTCATCTATGTCAACATCCTTCATTGGATTTTACGTTTGTTTGAGGTTGATTTATTATGATAAAATATTCCATATTGTACTGAAGGTTTTGTGATATGTTTGACTGTAGATGTGCTAATTTTATACCGTTTATGGTTTATTGTTAAAGTATTGATATTTCATATTCTAGTTTTAATATGAATATTTATATTATGTTATAACCTTTTCATATGAGGAATGCATTGGACTTATTAAGTGGTGGGTGGAGCCCACTATATCTCCTTGACGAATTAGTAGATCTCATGGGACAAACTAGTGTCTTGGCACAAGGCCTTGACAAAATATAATTTGTAGTCTTGCCACAAGGCCTTGACTATGTGGTTATGATGTAAGGAATTATGCATTCCATCATTATGAAATTATATATTGATATTACATGTGATTATTCGACTAGTAGAATATCCATATTAATAAGTAAATGACATTATTTGGTTTATATTTTCCATATTATGCTGATGTTTAAGTTTAAAAGGCATGTGTTTTATATACATTTCCTTTAAAGTTTTAGCTCATTTATGAAAGTTTCCACTATATTGTTATCCTTACTGAGCATATGAGCTCACCCCTTTTTTATGTTTTATTTTTCCTAGGTTGTGAAGAAGTATATTGTGACTGACCTATTGGGATAGGCTAAGTGATATGAGTGTCTTCATAGGGGACAAAATGTTATTGTTTTTTCCATTTCATAATGTAATGTAAAACTTATGCATTATCTAGTACTTATAAGGCTACTAAACTGATTGATCATTCGAGACATGATTCCTTGTATCATGGCAATGTTATGTAATAATGCACAGACTCCTGGTAACTGGGGTCAGGGAATTATAGAATTAATTCTATTACATGTTTCTTAATACCTAATCATGAGGGGAATTTAATTTATACAATAACTAGGAAACATGATATTAGTCTTTTTCCAATTATATAAGAAAATGAAAATGTATTTATAGAATAGTTCCTTGGTCTTCCCTCAGATTGTGATGTTTTACTTTCAATAAAACTCATATATTGGTCAATGAATTTAGTATAAAATCCTTATAAAATTCCACCCATTGAATTTGGTTGAACTGAGAAGAAACTCAAGAGATTATATATAAGTTATTTATATTCCATGTTCATCACCATTGGGTTCACCCATCATCTTTTTTATAATTAATGATGTATTAATTTCTCTCTTCATTGATTATTATGAAAAAAATAAGAGTATGATCAAAAATAAGTATCATCCACCCCATATTGTTGACTTGTTCAATCAACTATGATAGGATTAACATTTCTCAATGATCAGAAATTAGTTAGTATTTCATCAATTATGAATGAAATGGAGGGTGAAGTCATGAAATAATTCTATGAATGAAATGAAAACAACGAATTCATAGTGATACTATTCTGAATAATAAATTCTCCTATTATCTGAATGGATCAAATTAATAGGGTTGTTAGAGAGTACATCAATTAGTTTATGGGTTTCTTTATATAATAAATTATAATATATTCTAAAATTAAGGAAGATTTTGAAGATAATTTGAGGATTTTTTTAATTACATAAATAAAGGAGAAACTATATGAATAAATTTTGAATGTGTAAATTTTAGCTATTGAGTGTATCACTATTAGGTTACGAAATCACAAGGGAAGGTATATTTATTGACCCTTAAAATAAGTATATGATTTAATAATGGTCTAAAACAACCACTGAACCAAATATACATAGTTTTATTTTATTGTATTAATACTATCATTTATTTCTAAGAAATTACTCATGACTATCAAATATAATATCCATGTTTACTCAATATGGAGTAAAGTTATTATGTATAGATAAATATGAATAAAATTTCAAGGATCTGAAGAGAATTTTTGTCACTTCACCTATACTCACATCACCTTATAGTGGGGATGGTTTTCTAATATACATTGATTCATCAAGAATGGTTTGGGATGTGTCCTGATTAAAAATAATATTGTGGAAATTAAATAATCATTTCAATTAGAAATCCATTATAAAAATTACTCGATGCATGACTTAGAGAATAAGTTTGTGTATTTTAATTGAATATATATAAGAATTATAACAATATTGAAATGGGTTATATATATTCTTATGAAATACATTAATGTAAACATTCAAATAGAAATAGTTTAACATGCATCAAAGGATACAATTGAAGATGAAAAAATAAAATGATTGCTTAATACTTTACTAATATATGAAGAAACAAATTTGTCTCATGCATTAAGCAGAAAGGATAATGTAATGATGATCATCAAAAGAGATCCATTGTTCATGGATTTACTAATATGGAACTTGAACTTACAAGGGAATATGTGAAATTTAATCATTCGTAAATATCTAATCAACAATCCTTCTATGTGAAGATAATAGAATCATTAAAGGAGGATGTTTATCCACAAAATAAGCTATGAAATATTATGGGGTTCAACATTAGCAATGATGGAATTATATGATTTAGAAAGTGAATATATATTATGTAAATTAAAATATTAAAGAAGGATATATATGATATTGTACCCAATTCATCATTTTTTTCCATTTTTGAAGCAAGAAGATATTTAGAGACCTCAAGGAGAATTTCTGGTGGGGAAACATAAATAAGGTGATAGTAGAGTATATATCTTGATTCATGGTATGCTAGAAAGTTAGGGTAGAATGAAAAAATTATATGGTGATGACATTACCACTTCCCATAACTGTATGGAAATAATAGAACATCTCAATGGATTTCATCATGGATCTTCCCAATAAACGTAATGGCTATAATTACCTTTGAATTATAGATTATTTCTTAATGAAGGAATACAATTTCCTTTATATTTGATAATATTTCACAATTGATCATGATTTTAAGATATTAAAAATTGAATTCCCAAGGACACATGGAGTATAAATCTCAATTCTATCTAATAGAGATTCAATATTCACATTTATTTTACATAAACTGTGATCTGTTTGATGTTTGATTTGTGTCTATGGGGCTTATTTACTATTTGAAGTGGTAGCCACTAGAGTTTTCTATGAAGGTGATACAATGATGATGTTTGACAATATTGAAGGTGTTATTTTATGGTTTTAAAAATCAGTAGTGTGATGATGTCCGATGATTACTCGTCAGCATTGTGGAGTCGATTCTCATGGACTCATCAATCTCAAGGTGAAGAACAAGGCGACTCATGACTCATGATGTGACTCAATAGTACAAGGCACGATGTGGTACATGTATCAAGGAAGTGATTATGTAATATGTTTTAAATTTTAATTTTTAATAGGAACTCGAAACTTGTGTATGGATTGTTTTCTAATAAACTATAAAACTATTATTTAAAAATTATAAAAAAATCAGTTTAGGGAAGTCTTCAACGTGAATTGGATACCGAGATTATCATAGTAATTTTTTATTATCCTTAAACAAATACCTAATATATAATAAATATTTAAACTTTAGATGATATATTCATAGCTTATTCAATGGATTTCAAGGGATATTGGGATGAAATCTTTTCTCTATTATAGTTCCCATATAAAAATAGATTTTTTAAGACTTCAAAGGGAACGATAAACTTTTCTATATAAAAATAATTGAAACACTAATATGTTGGGATGAATTTGGACAGTGTATACATCTAGGATTAGATATTTCTCAAGATATGTCAAGGAATATTCAAACCATATAGTAACTGTTGATTCTCCTTTCCGTCACAGAGTCTAATGAATGAAAAGGGAAATACCTTAACATAAAGTGATTCATCCATTGAAGAAACATCAAAAATCGAAAAAGGAATGAACAAGGATTGCTTTGAGCATGGGCCATGAAAGTTCCATTATGGTCACGTAGGTATACCTGCACGCCACATTTTGGGCGTGCAGGCGACCTGAACACCCTATTTGATTTTCCCCAAGGGTCTTCAGTAGACTATAAATACCCCATGTGGGCCCCCCATTTCGAGGGATAACAAATCCAGAAACTCAGATTTCAGCTCTCGGTGCCCTAGTCTCTTCTTGAAGTCTTAAAAACACTTCTAATGTAATTTCTTACCTAGAATGGATGATCTAAAGAGGGAGAAAAAGGCCTAAGTGTTGAAATTCATCAACACCTGCGTGCCTAAGTGTCCAACCCTTATGAGAAATGGTCACACTTCTGCACCACCTTATTCTTTCAACAAAACCTGCATGCCACTCATTTATAAGCCTTTAGGAATAATACTAAGGTCTTGATCCAAGTCTCTCCCAAGTATTACACAATGGGTTGACCATCACACAGGTACCTATGTGTCGCGTAGGTATACCTGCACGACCAGGACCTGCACGCCCAAACAGGATGTGTACGCCTACCTTCTTTTGGGTGCCCCTTCCTGTCCATTCATCTCTTTTCTTCAAATCCACCTCTCCTTTTCAAGATTTAGCCTTCAAAACCCACTTCAAAGTCATTTATGACATGATTCCTTTGTTGGATTCCTTACCTGGAAGGAATTGTGTGGAAAATCTCTCAAAACCTAGTTATTTACATATCATCATGTCAATAAGGTGAGAGATTTCATTCATTCGACCCCATCCTTTAAGATGAGAAGATCTTTAACCTGGGCGTCGTTTTTAGGAGTAATGCCCAATAATAATTCCCCTAACCTAGGCCCCCTTTTCAACAGTAATCCCTGGTCCTAATTCCCCTAACCTGGGCCTCCTTTTCAAAAGTAATCCCCAGTCATGATTCCTTAATTTGGGCATCCTCCTTAGGAGTAAGCCCCAAGATCTCAAATATGGGAATCCTCCTTAGGAGTAAGCCCCAAATCAGAGATTCCCTTAACATGGGCCTTTTTTTCATGAGTAAGCCCTGGTTCTAAAGACCCTTCAACCTGGGCCTCCTTCTCAGGAGTTAGACTTAATCATAATTTCCCTTAACCAGTCTTAACTTCTTTTGATTTGGGCTTCCTTCTTAGGAATAAAACCCAATAACAAGTACCCTCCTAATTCGGGCATCCTCCTTAGGAGTAAGCCCCAAGTTAGAGTATCCAATTCTCCATAAAGCACATATACCTTTATAAACCTTATTACCGGGCTTCTTCTCTAATGTATGTCCTGATCTTTATCTATTTGGGCAATCATACTTACATAAGCTCTATATCATTCTTTATGACCCCATCTTTCATGGCACAAATTGTCAGGTTTACTGATACCTATTGTTTCTCACACAGAGCATGACTCACATGATATTAGAGTGTAAAATTAACCATGAAACATCTCTTTGGGTCGTTAATCATATGTAATCCCCTACAATTCCCAATCGAACTACATGGACTTTGATCTCTACCTTAAAAGTGGAGTACATAGGAGGCCTTTCTGAGGTTCAAGCCCATCACCCACTAATTCTCATCCTTACCACATGACATTAAAATATATCTTAATTCCCGAAATACGTGGGTTCTGATTCCTTTTCTAACAAGGATACGTAGGTAGCCCATCTGTAGGTACGATCCCAACTCTGAAATACTTTATGTCCTTTTGAAAGGCAATAAACTTCAAGTACCCCACTGAGTGTCTTTAAAACCAGTATGGTTGTCATAATGATGAATAGATATTTATATAATTTGTTGAAGGATACCACAGACAAAGAATCTCTCACAGATACAGATGATTCTCTATCGATGAAGAACCTCAAATACATATAAACGATTCTCTAAATCTCATAAATATTAACCATTGATTGTCGAATCTTAAGGAGAGTGCATTTTCATACTTCGTAGTGTAATAAGGATTCACAAACATAACTTAAATATATAAAGAGAGTCCCAGAGTAGACAATAATTTCCCCCCAAAAATTTGTGATGAGTCCGAACTCCCATCCTCTCGACCAATGAAAATTCATAAGCCTCATCGGTCCACCTCTAATGAGCACCCACCTAAGGAAAGTAGGTCCAAATGGATATAGAATCATTGGATGTTTCCGGTTCTATGAATAAACCTACTAGAAAATAATTGGAATGTTTGAATAATAATCAAACAAGGTCATCCCCATTTCTTGAGGAAAAAAATGGTGAACCCAACATGAATCCTTAACCAAGTTAAAATGATGTTTTACTTATTTGTTAGGCCCCTATTTGAACTCAATGAGAGGGAAAAACAATAAATAAAATATGTGATCATCCAAAATATTTATTGGTTCAACTTATCTTGATTACGTCTATTATATCGAACATGCACTATTTTCCAAGATCTTCAGCGTTAAAGAAATGGCTTCTCTTAAATTCACACCTGTAAATGCCTCTGCTGTGAATACCTCTGCTGCTACTCATGCTGGATCATCATCAGCTCCGAGGATGATATTACCTACTAAGTGCCTTCAATTCTAGGTATCAAATGCACTGGTTATGGAATACCGTCGATAAAACACCATTATTACTCTAGAAGCTGCTCGATATGCTCTCCAAGTCAATAATTCACCCTGGTTGTCCGGACAGTGACGACTATTGATCAAGAATCAGGTGGTTCCAACCACCGTTTCCAACCATTTTGGGTCATTATCCCTAGAACACAATCACCAGTACCTCAAATATTATGAAGAGGTGAATGAGAAGATCACTCAAGGCCTTAATTCAAGGAGGAATGAGTCCTTTCTGAGGGCTCCAACCAACAATGGCCGCTAGAATCTTGTGGCAGTGCGCCCTCAACATGACGAGCGTGTCGTCTCCAGGAATTCAGATCAGGTTCCTCGAACCTGAGTAAGCAAGACGAACCACTAGAGGCGACGACCAATCAGCAGTGAGCAAGTTCTTATCTCTTCCATTTTTAGAGAGGTCCACCAACTTAACTTGGTGGAAAGAAACGAGCATGCACCCACACCCGTCCTTTCTAATCCCGCTATCCAACAGACTTGTCAGGAAGCAACACACCAATCCCGCCACGAAATTCCACCAGAGTATTATAGGTAGGCATATAGAACTTTTTATAAATCATCAGCTGGTCAGCAGGATAGTCTGACTACATATGATGAAGCCCGCCAACCCAATGTGTTGACAACTGGTAAGCATGCATATACATCTGCTTACACTCATCAATCCTTCCAGCAGCCTTGTCTGCCAGTATTGAAGGAAGTTGATCAACCATGTTTGTTAGAGTGCAATCAGCAAGAACATACATCTGCTATTATTTTCCAAGACTATCAACAGTATTGTTTGGTAACACATGGAGAAGTCAGTCAAAAATCCCCGACGATAAAATTGGACCAGACTCAACTCTCTACCCCCACACATAAGTACTGTCAGAACTCACTGATAGGAAAAGGAGGAATGGAGCCAGAACACACACCTAATATAAGAATTTAATTGATGTATATTCCCATCCCGGCAGCTGAAGTCACCAAGCACATTCTGACGATGGTGAAAGAGCATAAGAAAATCCCTACTCATATTCTGAATGCCTGCTAGGATATTATTACAGCTTCAGCAGCATCACAAGGAAAGAAATGCAAATCTATCCGTAACAGTGGAGTGACACGTCAACAAATCACTCTAGAACAGACACATACCTCAGTTCTAGTCCAAGAGGGTTTTGGTCATACTCCCCCATGTCATACGGACAACCAAGTCAGGCACATACACCTGATTTGAGTGGACATAATCAGCCTAACCTGACTATTTCTCCTAAGAAGGAACATACACCTACCCATAATAACCACTTTCGTTAACAAGTGGTTCCCAAAGTGATTATTAAGGCATCTAAGAAAAATAATCATCCAACACAGTCAAGAAATCATGTGCCAATCTGTAATAAGGCCTTGCTCAATGCTGGAGTTCTTGATGCACTCAGACAGTTATCTATTGCAACTCAAGATCCCACTCTCTCATTTCCCATTAGTGGGAACATTAATTCCAAAGGCCTGCATCAGACACTTGCTCATGAAGGCTTGCTTCATGATAGTTCGGTCGATCACAAAGTTTCATCTTCAGATGAGAGCCATGATAACCCTATGTGTGGACAGAAGACTAAGGAGAAAGAGGTTTCATCTTTTGCTGTAACCCACCATGGTGGTCCTCCCCATGATGATGAATTTAGCTATGAAAGTCCTCTCCATAGTAGTAATTCACATTTCTTGGAAAATGCTCCAATGGACAATGTAGGGATGAGAAAACCCACTTATCTTGAGGCACTTGAAAATTTCAAGCCAGTCATGCCTGATGCTTTACCAATAGCAGGTGAAATAATTTCTCAGTAATAAAATAACCAGGGGTGTAGGTCATTCTATGAACCACCACTGGGTCATTCATCTTCTAGTTTGATAAGTGAATTATCTACCAATCATGTTGAATCTAAGGAAAGAACAAGGAAGCACCAGTTCTGGTCTAATCTGGTAGATGAATCTTCATCGAATGATAAAGAGGAAATTCTGAATATGAGGAAACAACTGACGAAAGGTGAAGTACCAGTCATGTTTTGGCCTTTGGATGACTCTCAGTATGACATTCAAGAGATATTGATAGAAGATTGTATTCATGATATTAATCTCAACATGTGAAAAACTATTTTTCAATTGGAAATGAAAATATTATCTTATGATGAATATGAAAATCATGTCAAGATAATATAAGGGTTACAATGCCAAATTGATTTGGCCTATCTCTTAGTTTCTTGATATCTAAAGGCTGAAAAGCAGTAGAGAGGCCTTCAGCGTTAATGCCTTGGCGCAGTAAAAAGGTTGCACCAGTTAATTTCCAATGCCCCTTGTGGTATTCATATCAGGGGATGGGGTGTTCCTGGAGCACTACATTTCATTGTACTCTCCAGCCAACAAATCCTGCCAAAAATGGTCTCATTCAATGTTATTGCCCATGGCCGGCCACAGCCAACTGGATTTGTTTGTAATCAAAGGCTCGCTCAAGAATGGGAATCAACTAGTTCTTCTCAAAATCAGTAATATAGAGAACAAGTTATCAAATTACTCTTGTATTAAGAAAATGAGAATATCGAACAGGCTTCTCGTTTAGAGCGAGCGCATCATCAAGTGACAGAAGTGTCAGAAATCATCCAATGGTCATTTGAGCCTGGTGATTTGAGTTGATTTAGGTTGATGCATCCATGAAATTTCCATAGTAAAGTCTACATGATCAGAAGAGATTTTAATAAAGTCTCAAATGTTGCAGCTCAAGAACCACCCTAGTTTACTAGTTTGGGGAATCTTTTAGCCCAACTCTTGGAATCAGCAAATTGGATTTGAGGAGTTGAACATTAACAGCCCCATCTGACCGGACTGGGGACTTTCTCAGATCCTCAATCTCTTCATCAGAGAATGTAAGTCTTCTATCGATTTGGGAAGAATCCCCAAGAGGAATGAAGAGTATAATTATCATGATATTCCCTCCAAATTAAGGTTCTTCAAGAAGTTCCTAAGGGATAAACTCGACAGAAGGAAGTGTCTCATCAGGGACATGGAAGAAGACAATATCACATAAATGCCGATAGATGAGATGCAATGAGTTATGAATCAGTAAATGTCCTCAATACCGTTGCTTCTGATCCTCCAGAATATGAGGCTCACTCAGATGGATCAGATGAGGAATTTCTTGCTCAAGGGGCTGTACACACAGACACAAATGAAGAAGGTGTGCGTACAAGAAATCAAAGGCTTACCGAGAATCTGGGTATTCCTTCAAATAACCAACATCCCCCTCTTTGAATGTTGTCTAACAAGGGTAAAGGAATGAATCTGGTTACATACCCTTCCTCTCGACAAGGCTGATCACTCTCACTATAGAAAAGATTCTCACAACAAGAGGAAGAAATGGATGAATTAAAGAGGATGAATGCAGAACTACATCAATGTAGTCTTCCTCCTAAGCATGTTGGAGTAAGTCAGCCAATGGAATTTGATGTGGCTAAAGAGATGGATAAAGATTATCCTCATTTAATAGTACACCCTCACTTGTATAATCCTATGGTTCAGGTGCAACAACAATCGGTGGTGTTATCCTCAGTTAAAGTACTAGCCACCGCATCTGCCCATGCTCTAGTTGTTGCACCTACTTAGGTGCCAGCTCAACTGGATGATTCTAAAAAGTTTATAACAACCATTGATTCATTAACTGCTCGGTTAGAAGTTATGGAGGGAAAGTATGAACTGGTTCAACCAGAGAAGAGAGATTACCCTGAATGGGTAGAAGCAATTCCTCCCACATCAAATTTTGCAAGTACCACATTCCCAATCTTTAATGGTTTGGGAGACCCAGAGCAACACTTAAAACATTTTGTTTCTTGTTACGATCCTATGATGGGAACCCCTCAGCAACAAGAAGCAGTTAAGCTCAGGTGTTTTGTGCAATCATTACAAGGGTGTGTTGTTGTCTGGTATACAAGTTTGAAATCCCGGTCAATTACCAGATGGTAGGATCTCTGCCAACGATTTCTTATTCAATTTAGCTCAACATTTCCAAGGACAATAGTTTTTTATCTTAAAAATTGTAATCAAAGGGAAATTGAAAGGGTTCAGATTTCATTGCTCGCAGGAAGGGATTGACATATTCTTTAATATTAACACTCCCTGAAGAAGAGTCTTTGCCAATCTATATGGAAAATTTGTGTGATGAATTACGCACACCACTGATCCCTGTGAAATACACATGAGGGCTTTGAGACCTTACTTTGATCGCTAATCATATTGAAGAATCTCTTATGAAGACTAAGGATAAAACTCATGTAATTCTATCAACATTAAGAAGAAGAATGAGTAAAGTAGAGATTTCTGCTGTTATGCTTAAAAAAGCACCTGTACCTACTTCTACTTAAAACCTTCATATTATAGAAGGGATCCACCTCTTGAGCGACAATAACAGAGGCCGTTTCATCAAGATGATCAAAGAGATCAAAGATAGAAACAATTTGAGGATATGAAGAGAAAAGTTTAATCATTCCAAAATTAAAAAGTTCCTAGTTACTTCATTTCGGCTCTAGAAAATAATTTGGCTCAATTTCCAAGGCCCAAAAGGCCTAGCAAAAAAATAGATGAGGACCATCCCAATTATTTACCCTTTCATCAGATGTTGCGGAATCCCATTTAGAATTGTTTTGTCCTCAAGGACCTCTTGAAAAAGGTGGTGGACTCGGGACAAGTCAAACAGAAAGGTTCTTCAGCTCAGGTAGCATGTGTTAATATTTGAAATCCAGAGGAAGAAGGCGAGTGGCAAGAAGTCAAAAACAAAAATGCACAAAAATATGATGATTGGATGGTCAGGAAAATAATCAATCGAACTCATGCTATTTTTCAAACGCAATTGAAGAAACAAATTGTGTCTTATCCTATGAATTCCCCAACAAAACCGTCTTCATCAAAGGGAAAATCCTTGAAGGGGAGGCATAATTAGAAGAAAGAGGAACAATCAGGAGAAGATGAAATCTTGTCAAATCTCAAATTGTCTATGAATCTGGAAGATTTTATGCCATCTACTTCAAATCCATGGGCACCACCCCACCAAACCGCACATCCTAAATTGGCTAATCAGGAAAAATCCTCATAAAGTGGGAATAACCTTACTCAATACATAAGGTTTACTCCAATGAAGCTTATTCTTTAATCTCAATGGATGGGGATCTCATCAAGACTCCAACCAATGCAAGATTACTGAAGAAGTATTTTGTGTAACACAAATAATATCGTCCAACATGATGTTAAACTATGTTTTACTTGCTGCAAGACTTTAAATGACACAGTCCCTTACGTCCAAAATGATGTTAAACTGTGACGTCCTAGCTACATGACGCTAAACTGTACAGAAGTCCCATACATCCAGCAAGACGTTAAACTACATAACCATCATCCTAGCTATATGACGTTAAATTGTGCACCTCTTCGTCCCACTTAATGTTAAACTGTGAAAAAGTCCCTAAATTGTCAAACATGATGTTAAACTGTGTCCCCATTGTCCTCACTACAAGACAGTAAACTACACAATCCCCCTTTTTTCCAACATGACATTAAACTGTGTCCCTATAACTGTCCTACATGACGTTAAACTGAACTTCTCATTCATCCTACATGATGTGAAACTGAACAATGTCTCTTAATACATCCTACATGACGTTGTCCCTGCTACATGACAATAAATTGTGCAGCACCAATAGTCCTCAATGCAAGACTTTAAAATTCATAGTCCCTTCATATGTCCTACATGACATTAAACTGTGCATCGTTAGGGTTGTTTCTACCTCTTGTTTCTCACACTGAGTATGAATCACATGATCTTAGAGTAAACTGCAACCATAACACCCTCTCTAGGCCGCTAACCATGTGTAAGTCCCAACACCATTTTTAGGTCATTGTCCCCACGAACAACTTGATCACCAATTCATTCTTTAATCGAACTATGCAGACTTTGATCCTTGCCTTCTAGGCTGGGTACGTAGGCAACTTCCCAAGGTTCAAGCCCAGAACAAATCACTTCACATTAGTTTACCTTCGTTTCATACGATATTGATTTGTGAAACCTCCCCCAGAACCAATATTATTTTCATTGGTTCACCATCGTCCTTACTATATGACACTAAAATATTCGCACTTTTTGTCCTGTAAGACAATAAACTACAACATTCATTGACACCCTCACCTGAGAGGGAATCATTATATACATTGATCTCCAATCATGTTATATTCCAAAGACTATGTGAATACATTGCAATTCCCTAACATTTAATATTGGGCCAAACCATTATTGCACTAAAGTCCCATTTCACCCTTCATATGTACAAACCAAATCTGTACAATGGGTATTTCATGAACTACGTGCAGCTTGATTCCCATCCTTATGGGATACCTAGGAATGTTCGAACATTTCTCGAATCCAACACCAAGTATTTGGTCCTAACCCTAAATTTCACTTTCATTCCATTGGTTGAGAAGTCCCCATGTGAAAATATGAATGTGGTATGAAAACCCTGGTTTTCATTCACATCAGGTTTATAAAACACACACTATGTATTAATTCTTATGGTCTGAGCTCTATGACCATAAAATAAGATCTCCCATACTCTCATCCCGCAAGACATTAAATTGTATTTCAAGAACTACGTTTGGATTGATTCCCATCCTTATGGGATACATAGTGAAGTCCAAAACCTCAATTCAGGACCCAGCCACAACATGAATATGGTTAGAATTGGTCTGTGTGTCTCTACATGCATTGAACAATGCCCATTTTTATGTGTCATAATCCTAACCTTAAATACTTATAGATCTCAAAAACCCTTTTCTTGACTTCTGGTCAATAAATGTCTCATTCATGAGAGTTCTTTCGCCTAACTATGCAACATGTTCCCTTAGGCGGCCTTGCATAAATAGTATACATAACAGACTTGTCAGCCAAAAGATACTATTATTTGACTATACAGAAAATGCCCTTAGGTTTCCCTATATAATTCAACCCCCTAATGGGTTTTTTAAATAATGGTAACTTCATTCATGAAAAAACAAACCTCTTTTGGTTGTCTTAACGACAATATGTAGGGATCTGCAAAAAATAGACATCCTTAACATATTTGTCCCATGTTCTTTATCATGATCTAAAATTATGAAAGCCTATGGTTTATATTTTCCTTCCCTACATTTGGGTTAGACCTTCATAGGAGTGAAATTCATCCAGTTCTTATACAATATTGATTGGAAATATCCTCTCCATATTCAAGTACCTCTCTCCATACAACAGACTCTACGCTTTGGAAATTTTGAATCTTTATAAACTTCCACTGGATTTTTTAGCAATAGAAAAGTAAAATTTCTGATAGTTCCATTGCTGGACTATGCAGCACGTGCCCATAGGAGGCCTTGAATAAGTAGTCTACATAACAAACCTTTCAGCCAAAAGATGCTATTATTTGACTATGCAGCCAACGCCCTTAATAAGCGCTACATAATTCAACCCCCTAACGAGTTTGTTAAATAGTGGTAACTTCAATCTTAAGAAGTACTTCTTCTAATTCCTTTTAGAACTTTTTCATATCATTCCTCAGATTCAAAATTTCTTATGTTATAGTTTACAATTCCCCCCCATACTTGAATATGGTAATATGTTTTCAGATAAATTATCAAGGAATTGAGTCAATTTTAATCTATTCGGTCGAAGATATTTTGACTTTAAACATTAGCCTTTTTATGTCCGACGTGCATGACTTTAAACTGCCCACAAAATATAGGGGAAATCTGTACAAAAGTCAAGTCCCAGCTCACTAAACATATAATTTTTAATCTTTTGGTAATATCGAGAAATTAAAAAGATTCAATGTTTTAGGGTTATTTTTATAATCCTAGAAAAAAAATCAAACTATGCTTACTAGGCCCATTAGCTTAAGTAAAAAATTTAAGCAATTAGAGAAAGAATGCTAGAACAAATGATTGAAGATGAAAGTGTTTTTCATTTATTCATAAGAATAAGATAGAAATCCACTGACTAGAGTCTATTCTATTTTTCAAGGATTACAAGACATTTTCAACATAACTTTTCATTTGATTTACGGCATCCTGAGCTTCATCAGTAGCCACCTGGAATTCATTCATTCATCTGGACACAATAAAAGATGTAGTGATAACAGCTCCTCTTGAAACTATTTTCGTGTGTACCAAAGCCTGCGCGCCCCTATCAGCGCGCTCAACACTTGCGCGCTACCCTTCCTTGGTTTTTTTCTTTACCTCAGAGTCACATCCTCATTCCTTTAGGTTCCAACTCTGAGGGGGGACTTTTGTTGATGCTCCTTTCTGTTATAGAGTCTAACGAATGAAAAGGGAAATACCTTGACACAAATTGATTCATCCATTGAAGAAACATAAAAAATTGACAAAGGCATGAACACAGATTGCTTTGAGCATGGGCATCTCAAGTTTCATTATAGTCATGCAGGTATACCTATGCACCACATTTTGGGGGCATAGGTGACCTGGGCGCCCTATTTGATTTTCGCCCAGGGTCCTCTGTGGCCTATAAATACCCCTTGTGGGCCCCCATTTTGAGGGACAAAAAATCCAGAAACTCGGATTTCAGCTCTCAGTGCCCCAGTCTCTTCTTGAAGTCTTCTGAACACTTCTATGGTAATTTCATACCTAGAATGGAAGATCTAAATCGGCAGAACATGACCTAAGTGTTGAAATTCATCAACACCTGTGCGCCTAAGTGTCCAAACATTATAGGAAATGGTCACACTTGCATGCCACCTTATTCCTTCAACAAAACCTACATGCCACTCATTTATAAGCCTTTAGGGATAATACTAAGGGCTTGAGCCGTGTCTCTCCCATGTATTACCCTATGGGTTGACCGTCGTGCATGTACCTATGTGTCGTGCAGGTATACCTGCTCGGCCAAACAGGACCTGCGTGCCTACCTTCTTTTGGGTTCCCCTTCCTAGCCATTCATCTCTTTTCTTCAAATACACCTCTCCTCTTCAATATTTAACCTCCAAAACCCTCTTCAATGTCATTTATGAAATGGTTCCTTTGTTGGATTCCTTATCTGAAAGGGATTCTGTGGAACATCTCTCAAAACCTAGTGATTTACATATCATCATTTCACTAAGGTGAGAGATTTCATTCATTCAACCCCATCCTTTAAGATGAGATGATCATTAAGCTAGGCCTCCTATTCAGGAGTAAGCCCTACTCATAATTCCCCTAACCTAGGCCACATTTTTAGGAGTAATCCCCAGTCATAATTCACTAATTTGGGTATCCTCCTTAAGAGTAAGCCCAAAGTTCCCAAATATGGGCATCCTCCTTAGGAGTAAGCCCCAAATCCGAAATTCCCATAACCAGGGCCTCCTTTTCAAGAGTAATCCCCAGTTCTCAAGTCCCTTTAACCCGAGCCTCTTTCTCAAGAGTAAACCCAAGTCATAATTTCCTTTAACTAGTCTTAACTTATTTCTATGTGGGAATCCTTCTCAGGAATAAAACCCAATCACAAGTCCCCTCCTAATTTGGAAATCATCCTCAGGATTAAGCCCCCAAGTTAGAGTCTCCAAATCTCCATAAAGCACATATACCTTTATGGAAATTGTTCCCAGGATTATTCTCTAATGTATGTTCTGATCTTTATCTATTTTGGAAATCATACATATATAAGCCCCATATAATTCCTTGAGACCGCATCTTTCATGGCACAAATTGTAAGGTATACTGATAGCTCGTGTTTCTCACACCAAGCATGACTCACATGATCTTAGAGTGTAAAAGTAACCACAACACATCTCTTTGGGCCATTAATCGTACATAAGCCCCTATAATTCTCAACCAAACTACATGGACTTTGACCTCTACCAGAAAAGTGGAGTATGTTGGAAGCCTCTCTGAGGTTCAATCCCACCACCCATTAATTCTCATCCATCCCCTATGACGTTAAACTATATCTTAATTCCCGAACTACGTTGGTTCTGATTCCTTTTCTAACAAGGATACGTAGGTATCCCATCTGTGGGTACGATCCCAACTCTGAAATACTCCATGTCCTTATGAACGAAAATTAACTTCAAGTTCCCCACTGAGTGGCTTGGAAACCAGTGTGGTTATCATAATGAAAAAGATATCTTTATATAATGTGTTTAAGGATACCATTGACTAAGAATCTCTAACAAATACAGATGATTCTCTATCCATGAGGAACCACAAAAACATATAAAAGATTCCCTAAATCTCAAACATATTAATCATTGATTGTCAGATCTTAAGGAAATCCCATTTCTATACTTGGTAGTGTAATACGGATTTACAAACATAACTTAAATCTATAAAGAGAGTCCCGGGGTAGAAAATAATTTCCCCCCCCAAAAGGTGTGATGAGTCTGACCTCCCATCCTCTCGACCAATGAGAATTATTAAGCCTCATCGGTTTACAACTAATGAGCACCTACCTTTGGAATTTAGGTAAATATGGATATAGAATCATTGGATGTTTCTGGTTCTACGAATAAAACCGTTAGAAACTGATTGGAACGTTTCAACCTTAAACAAACAAGGTCATCCCCATTTCCAAAGGAAATAGTAACATAATAAAACCCCAAGTGTTGGAATAAGGGATATGATGAAAACCATCAGTGATATTTGGTGTTTGAAATCAGATACAAGGTATTACTTTAAATACCATCATGGAAGAGGTTTAAGATATTTTGGATGATGGAAAAAATGACCACTAGATCCATTCCCCCTTTCGAAATCCTTGATCAAGTTGGTTTGGTAGCTTATCATCTTTCACTACCACCAAACATCTCATAAGTACATGTTATGTTCCATGTATTAATTTTTTGGAAGGACATAATTGATCTATCACATATAATTAACTAGATAGTCATACAACATAAATAATATATCTCTTATGTGGTAAAACTTTTAGAGAAAACGAATAATTGTGGAAAATTATTAGAAAAAAACTTGGTTAATGTTTTCTAGGGAATTATAAATTTGAGGATGGATTGTGGGAACCAGAACATATTGTAACGCCCCGACCCTAGTTACCTAGATTCGGTGCATTATTACATAACATTGGCATGATCACGAGAAAGATCAAGTCTCGAAAGACCGATTAGTTTAGTAGCCTTGGAATAATTAGATACATCCATAAATTTTTACATTACATCATAAAAAAAAACATCTTGTCTTCATATCCCCTCATACTATCCCTGCAGGTCATTCATAAATTACTTCTTCATAATCCTGGGAAAAATATAACATTGAAAGGGGTGAGCTCAGATGATAAGTAAGGATAATATTACAGCAGAAGCTTTCATGAATAAGCATAAACACTTAAGGCAATTTATAACTAAAACAAAAGCCTTTTAAACTTGAACTTCAGCATAAAATGGCAAAGGTAAAATGAAATAATTCCATTTACTTACTCACATGGATATTCTACTAGTCGAATGATCACATGCAATATCAATAACCACTTTCATAATGATGGAATTCATAATGCCAGACCATCATAACCACATAGCCAAGGCCTCGTGCCAAGACTACAAATAAGATTTTTCCAAGGCCTTGTGCCAAGACACTAGTTTGTCTCATGAGACCTACCGATGCATCGAGGAGCTATAGCGGGCTCCACCCGTCACTTATTAAGTCCAATGCATTCCTCATATGAATAGGTTTAAGCATAAAATAAACATTTGTATTAAAACTAGCATACGAAATGTCAATACTTTAACCACAAACCATGAATGGTATAAAAATAGAACATCCACAGTCAAACATAACTCATTTGATACAATATGGAAGATTGTATTGTATCACATTAACCTCAATCATGAATAATGAAGGATGTTGACATAGATGAAAATAATCATCATAACTATTTGAGAGAAATATCCCCCTTTTCTTGAAAACTTTTAAAAGTCACACTATTTGTCAAGAAGACATTCAAAAATAGATTTTTGAATCAAAGTGTCCCATACCACTTTGAAACTTTTAAAAGGATTTTTAATTTTAAAACTTTAATGTCCATATAAATTAATCCTTAAAACCATTTTTAAAATATGGACATTAATGAGCATGATTTAGAAGAATAATTCTTTAAAACATTTTAAAATGGTATTTTGGTTAGAGTTTCTAACCAAAATAGAGACACTTGTATACAAATAATTGAGGTAATCAAAACATTATAATATCATGAGAATAAAGGAATTCATGATATACTATGTCAAAGTACATTATATACACCACATAAAAGTGATTTGGTGTATATCATCAAAGAAGTCTCAATGGAATGTAAATTGAGATGAAATCTCTCATAAAGGTTGTATCCTTAGGTTAAAGATAAATCAACGACATAATTATGTGTGAAAAATATAAATACACTAAATATGATTGGATATTCAGTGTAAATCAATCAAAGGATATTCACACATATTCTTGTAAAAACAATACCAACGAATTGGATGTTTAACTCAACAAATGGAGAATGAGTTAAAATTACTCTTATCAAATTCATATCAATGACTTGAGAATTATCAATGGAGTGATTATGTGTATCAAACTTATATCCACAGAAAGGGGGGTGGAAATTATGACATAATCAAATGAATAGTGATTCCACACATAATCTTGGGGTAATATAATCAATGAAATATGCGTAACGCCAAATGAATGGAAAATGAAATCTCAAATTCCCTTATTGATTAGGTAACATAAAAACATAAACCCATGAAAGAAGTATCATACCATGATGATTTAAATACCCATAAATAAAAGTATATAACACAATTAATACAATCATGGGCAGTACACATACACCACATGCAATAATTAAGTGGTGATCAATGGAATTCTCACGGAATTAAAAGTGAGATAAGAAAATACCTTACCACGTTAATCAACTGAGTCGTATGGCCAAAAGTTAATAACCACCAAATTATTTACAGAATAACATGAATATAAATATAATCATGATAATATATATCAAATGCCAGTAGACAATACACCACTTTCAATAATTTAGTGGCGAATAATGGAAATCTCACGGAATTGAATGTGAGATAAGAAAATCCCTTACCACGTTAATCAACTGAGTCGTATGGCCAAAAGTTAATAACCACAAAATTATTTAGAGAATAACATGAATATAAAGATAATCATGATAATATATATCAAATGCCGGTACACAATACACCACTTTCAATAATTTAGTGGCGAATAATGGAAATCACACGGAATTGAATGTGAGATAAGAAAATCCCTTACCACGTTAATCAACTAAGTCGTATGGCCAAAAGTTAATAACCACCAAATTATTTACAGAATAACATGAATATAAATAGAATCATGATAATATATATCAAATGGCAGTACACAATACACCACTTTCAATAATTTAGTGGCGAACAATGGAAATCTCACGGAATTGAATGTGAGATAAGAAAATCCCTTACTTTGTACTTTTTCCTTGGTCGATGGTAGGTTTACCTCCTGTATAATGGTGAAATAATTGTTATTGAATAATACAAGAATCATTTACTTTAATATTATATCATATATGATCTTTTAACATTTATTTGTTAACAATATCTTAGAATTATCTTCATTTCGGGTGTTAACGGGTTCATTTTACTTTATATTCTTTGTTATGTGAGCCATATTCATTATTAATGGGATGTATATTATTCATATCCAGAATGATATCAAGTCCTTAGATACTATTTTTAAATCATCAAATTATAATTATACTTGAATGGATATGATGGACAATGAATCTCATCGCGTTCGTGGAGACAGTAGTCCGTACGTACGCACGAACGCTACTTCCATTTAATTTTTCATTTTAAAAGAATTGAATACAAATGATACATAGGTATATTATTATTCCAGTATAATATAATATTTTATATATGTTAATTATGTTCATTAACACCATTCTTTATACGTTCCATGTGTGGTATGAACGAGTCATATCATTTTAAGGGGGCGGTAGTCCGCACTTCCTCAAATGAAATTATCGTATGTATATACAACATGAAACGAATAAGGATATGAAATAAAATGGAATTAAAGAAGCTTATATATAAAATATATATCATTAATATCATATTTAATTACAGTTCCATCATAATGGCCACCATGAGAGGCGGTAAGATGTATTTGAACAATCATCGTTTCGTGAGGTGTTAGTTTTCCATCCACAGAAACATTATGTTCATCATCCATTAGATGGAGTTGTGTGTATGTGTAGTTTGAATACTTCTTATAAAAACATACTATTATATTTTGGATACTGTTGTTGTTACAAAATAAAGGAAATAAAAAGAGTTTGGGGGTTGGAGAAGCAAAATAAATGAAAATAATTTAAGATAAATCGTTACCTTTAATTTAGGTAACTCACTTTGGTTGGAACCAAAGGACTTCTTGAAATGATTTCTGCCTAAGGGGAAGCTTCATGGAGGAGGAGAGGGATGTGTGGAGCTTATTTGGGTAGAGTTTGGACGAGCCAAGTGGCTTGAGAGGTGTGAGGAATGAGTAGAAGTGGTCTCCTTTTATAAGGGAGAGGAGGGGCTCTTTAGGAAAGAGTGAAAGTATTAGTTTATAATATAATTATATTCGGTTTATAATGGTCCAAAAATCATTGAGGTCGAAGATAAGATGACTCATATTCTAAATAACATCAACCAATAAGAATTGGACAGGTTTTATATAATATTTTAATCATTATAATCTTATTTATTTAAATGATTTATTAATGAGGTAAACATTGCATCATTATTGTGTCATTAATAATTTAACTTATTTGATGTCTAAAAATTATAAATAAAATATCATTATGTAGGAAATCGTTTTAGCTTTCTAATGAATATTTATAATCTAAAATCCCACATGTATAACCCTATGTAAAAATTGTTCTTCTAAAAGATGTAAGCTTATGCCATTTTTATTTTTATTTTAACTTTTTTAATATAATGTGTCCCTACCACATACAAGTGGCTCTAAGGGGTCCCCAAATCGACGCAAGGATTCCCATGGTCGGGTATGTGTCCAAAAATAAGGTTAGGACACGTTTTAGGGTAATTTTTGTATTATTATAATATTATTTTTAACCCTTATTTACCGGATTTACCCTTTAACCATGGTAAATAAAATATTTACCGCAGTAATTATTCAAAATGTGTAAAAATAAAAGTTACCTATTTACATAATTTGGACATCCTGATTCCAAATATGTAATCCATTTTTCCAAATTCAAAACATAGAAGTGGCAGAAATTAATTTAAAATTAATTCCCGTTGTTAAAATAAAAAGCTTGTTTTTAAGAGATAATAACTATCAAAAGATTGACATTTGTTTATGTCTGGTTTAATTGTGAAATTATGTCCAATGACAAAAATTAAATTAAATGGTAAAAAAATATTCTAAATATACTTTAAAACCACTCAAATTCATAATTTATCAATATTAATTAATTTTATTAAAAAAGTTGTTTTTAATTAAAATTTAGTAATTTTCACTATTCATCAAAATATAAAAGTTATCCGAAAAGTACCAAAATTTCACCCTAGGCTAATTTCGATATTCCGAATCCAAAAATGAAGTCCATTTTGGAATATAAAATATATATGATTTCAAAAAGTAGGTATTACTATTCACAACGGCTAGTTTAATTAGTTGTGGTGTGTGTTAGAACTCGAGGTTGCGTACAACACACGCTATCGCATTATTCGAAGGGAAACGTACCGTGGAAGCTTGGGGTGTTACATTCTCCCCTCATTCAATAAATTTCGTCCTCACAATTTTTAAAATTTTGCTTGAGAATATAATGGAAAGTCCTACATCGGAAAAAGAGTCAATAAAACTATCACTTTAAAAGAAAGAAAGAGAGGTATAAGGGTCATCCAAGATAACCCATACTAGGATTCCATGTAAGAAAACATGGATATGGATGATAAACTAAGTGTCAAGTTCTGATGGATAGGGATAGAAAACATGATAAGGAGAAAGTTAACAATGGGAAAACCACAAAATTGTGTTGGGACAAACGACCATTAGTCTCCTAGTAGGAAAGTAAACGAACAACATTTTTTTAGTTACATTACATAAGGAAGAGGAATTCATTTATGATATTGACTAACAACATTATGAGATATACTTACATTTTAAGTAGATTTTCATTTTTTAATAAATTTCCACCACTAACTCAATTTTTTTAAACGACGAGTATTCAAGAAGACTTGGTCACACTGGAAGAGCTAGAATAATCTTCTATAGAATCACATGATCCATGAAGGATAAACCATATATTTACATTGTCTTTGAAGATTAATCAAAACCAAAATGGTTAGTGAATGATCTAATGATCCCCCAAAAGGATATTCATTGAGATAAATATGCACTAATCTTAATTTCTAAAATTAAACCAACAATACCCCAAAGTTAAATAGATACCATTCAATAACCAATTGTCCTTAAAATCCTTTAATATAATCCAAACTAATATTGAAACCCAAAACATAGAAGAATTTGATTATGTAGTCTCCCATGTTACATTGTATCTCCAAATGACATCAAATACTCTTAAAGTCACATACTTAACATTATCACATATTCTCTGTTATAGGTTAATCATTTCCATAAATAACCCAAATCACTATAAATCAACAATAAAAATGTAGATAAAAATCCACCATTACTCTACAAATGAAACCCCATTGTATTCTATTTTCCTTGGGCATATAGTGTTCCCAACAAAGCGAACATCTTCCAAAATAAAATTTATCACTTAATCACCAAATCATTTTCCTATACCAAGGGTATTCATTTGATAAGACATAAGAACCCAAATCATCTTATTATTGATCACTAAAATCATTTAACAAAAAAAAATAGTCACACTAACCAGGGACTTCACGTAGTCCAGTGGTAGGAGATAAATCCCAATCGCACTTTGGTTGTGGGTTCGATTCCCACAGCTTTGTCTGACGCGACGGGTTGTCACACGGTCTACGTGTTTTCCTTTTTCAAAAACTATATTTTATAATATTACCAAAATGAGATAAATTCCTCAAAATAACATAATTTAACCACAAATGTTATATCATACTTTTCATTTTCATCCCAAATTATAATAACTTATCATTTTCTCAAACCCCAATGATCATATAAAACCAAATGGTTATTTATACCTATATCCACAAGAGAAGAGACAATTCTTCCTCAAATATCATTCTCACATGGAAAACTACGGGGTTCCAAATACAAGAGAAAATTATTCCAAAGTAAACCCATCAACAAGTAGTGCTAATTTTTGTCCAACCATTTATTTCCACATAGCTTCTTATTTGACCAAGAAAATATTCTATAGAATAGGACATTCACTCGGGTAGTGGCCAGGTCCCCTACATTTACGGAAAATGACTGTAAATGGACTCTTGGGACCATTTTTATCTTCTTCCATGGTACTCTTCATTTTTCTTCGGCAATTCTTCACTTTATGTCATTCCTTCCCGCACGTAAAACATTTATTTGTCCCATTGAGACACTTTCATGGGTGTCTCTTTCCACATTTCTTGCATGATGAAAATTGAGGGTTCTTTTCTCCATGGTCTCCATTGCTGGAGCTCTTATCATTTATCACCTTTCTCTTCCTTGTTGAGTCTGGGAGTTGGTTAATATATATGTTGTTGATCATATTTTTGGAAAACTGATTTGGCATAAAGACGATATCTTTTACGCCTATCAATATTCCATTTTGTTGCTCATTTCCACCACCATTCCCACCTTGTACATAATTCTCAAAGTCACTATGACTTCCTTGGAATCCAGCCATTGAGTAAAACCAGAAATCATTGTGTGAGTAATAGTAGTCGTAAAATCATTTAGAGATTAAAATGTCACCATATTCTCAATTTGAAACATATTAGGATTAACCAAGGTCATTTACTCTCATCTTATGTATATATTAATTAAATTGGTTTGTAAAGAAAATGTAAATTATCCTAAGCATATCCCCCGGGAGTGTCGTAACCAAGAGTGCAGCAAGGCCCGTTGTCGTGTACCAGTTCCCATTCGAGTCTAGCTCAAAGCGGTGTTTTCGGGTTTTACCCCTATGTACATCTGTGCCAGAGCCGCCTCTACCTGCTCGTATCCAGACAGGGATGTATTTCTCGGAAAACTCACAAAATCTCTACAATACCAAAATTATAGGAAGTTCTTCTATACTAATCCTCAAAGTTCATCTTAGGTCTACGTGCTCTATTCCGAGTTTATCTAAATCTAGCTTCCAAGGTTTGTACTAAACTTCCTCTGATACCAATTGTAATGCCCCGACCCTAGTTACCTAGAGTCGGTGCATTATTACATAACATTGGCAGGATCACGAGAAAGATCAAGTCTCGAAAGACCGATTAGTTTAGTAGCCTTGGAATAACTAGATACATCCATAAATTTTTACATTACATCATTAAAAAAAACATCTTGTCTTCATATCCCCTCATACTATCCCTGCAGGTCATTCGTAAATTACTACTTCATAATCCTGGGAAAAATAAAACATTTAAAGGGGTGAGATCAGATGCTCAGTAAGGATAATATTATAGTAGAAGATTTCATAAATAAGCACAAACACTTAAGGCAATTTATAACTAAAACAAAAGCCTTTTAAACTTGAACTTCAGCATAAAATGGCAAAGGTAAAATGAAATAATGCCATTTACTTACTCACATGGATATTCTACTAGTCGAATGATCACATGCAATATCAATAACCACTTTCATAATGATGGAATGCATAATGCCAGACTATCATAACCACATAGCCAAGGCCTCGTGCGAAGACTACAAATAAGATTTTGCCAAGGCCTTGTGCCAAGAAACTAGTTTGTCTCATGAGACCTACCGATGCATCGAGGAGCTATAGTGGGCTCCACCTGTCACTTATTAATTCCAATGCATTCCTCATACGAATAGGTTTAAGCATAAAATAAACATTCGTATTAAAACTAGCATACGAAATGTCAATACTTTAACCACAAACCATGAATGGTATAAAAATAGAACATCCACAGTCAAACATAACTCATTTGATACAATATGGAAGATTGTATTGTATAACATTAACCTCAATCATGAATAATTAAGGATGTTGACATAGATGAAAATAATCATCATAACTATTTGAGAGAAATATCCCCCTTTTCTTGAAAACTTTTAAAAGTCACACTATTTGTCAAGAAGACATTCAAAAATAGATTTTTGAATCAAAGTGTCCCATACCACTTTGAAACTTTTAAAAGGATTTTTAATTTTAAAACTTTAATGTCCATATAAATAAATCCTTAAAACCATTTTTAAAATATGGACATTAATGAGCATGATTTAGAAGAATAATTCTTTAAAACATTTTAAAATGGTATTTTGGTTAGAGTTTCTAACCAAAAGAGAGACACTTGAATACAAATAATTGAGGTAATAAAAACATTATAATATCATTAGAATAAAGTAATTCATGATATACTATGTCAATGTACATTATATACACCACATAAAAGTGATTTGGTGTATATCATCAAAGAAGTCTCAATGGAATGTAAATTGAGATGAAATCTCTCATAAAGGTTGTATCCTTAGGTTAAAGATAAATAAACGACATAATTATGTGTGACAAATATAAATACACTAAATATGATTGGATATTCAGTGTAAATCAATCAAAGGATATTCACACATATTCTTGTAAAAACAATACCAATGAATTGGATGTTTAACTCAACAAATGGAGAATGAGTTAAAATTACTCTTATCAAATTCATATCAATGACTTGAGAATTATCAATGGAGTGATTATGTGTATCAAACTTATATCCACAGAAACGGGAGTGGAAATTATGAAATAATCAAATGAATAGTGATTCCACACATAATCTTGGGGTAATATAATCAATGAAATATGCGTAAAGCCAAATGAGTGGAAATTGAAATCTCAAATTCCCTTATTGATTAGGTAACTTAAAAACATACACCCATGAAAGAAGTATCATACCATGATGATTTAAATACCCATAAATAAAAGTATATAACACAATGAATACAATCATGGGCAGTACACATACACCACATGCAATAATTAAGTGGTGATCAATGGAATTCTCACGGAATTAAAAGTGAGATAAGAAAATCTCTTACCACGTTAATCAACTGAGTCGTATGGCCAAAAGTTAATAACCACCAAATGATTTACAGAATAACCTGAATATAAATAGAATCATGATAATATATATAAAATGCCAGTACACAATACACCACTTTCAATAATTTAGTGGAAAATAATGGAAATCTCACGGAATTGAATGTGAGATAAGAAAATCCCTTACCACGTTAATCAACTGATTCGTATGGCCAAAATTTAATAACCACCAAATGATTTATAGAATAACATGAATATAAATAGAATCATGATAATATATATCAAATTCCAGTACACAATACACCACTTTCAATAATTTAGTGGCGAATAGTGGAAATCTCACGGAATTGAATGTGAGATAAGAAAATCCCTTACCACGTTAATCAACTGAGTCGTAAGGCCAAAAATTAATAACCACCAAATGATTTACAGAATAACATGAATATAAAGAGAATCATGATAATATATATCAAATGGCAGTACACAATACACCACTTTCAATAATTTAGTGGCGAACAATGGAAATCTCACGGAATTGAATGTGAGATAAGAAAATCCCTTACTTTGTACTTTTTCCTTGGTCGATGGTAGGTTTACCTCCTGTATAATGGTGAAATAATTGTTATTGAATAATACAAGAATTATTTACTTTAATATGATATCATATATGATCTTTTAACATTGATTTGTTAATAATATCTTAGAATTATCGTCATTTCGGGTGTTAACGGGTTCATTTTACTTTATATTCTTTGTTATGTGAGCCATATTCTTTATTAATGGGATGTATATTATTCATATCCAGAAAGATATGAAGTCCTTAGATACTTTTTTTAAATCATAAAATTATAATTATACTTGAATGGATATGATGGACAATGAATCTCATCGCGTTCGTGGAGACGGTAGTCCGTACGTACGCAAGAATGCTACTTCCATTTAATTTTTCATTTTAAAAGAATTGAATCCAAATGATACATAGGTATATTATTATTCCAGTATAATATAATATTTTATATATGTTACTTATGTTCATTAACACCATTCTTTATACGTTCCATGTGTGGTATGAACGAGTCATATCATTTTAAGGGGGCGATAGTCTGCACTACCTCAAATGAAATTATCGTATGTATATACAACATGAAACGAATAAGGATATGAAATAAAATGGAATTACAGAAGCTTATATATAAAATATATATCATTAATATCATATTTAATTACAGTTCCATCATAATGGCCACCATGAGAGGCCGTAAGATGTATTTGAACAATCATCGTTTCGTGAGGCGTTAGTTTTCCATCCACAGAAACATTATGTTCATCATCCATTAGATGGATTTGTGTGTATGTGTAGTTTGAATCCTTCTTATAACAACATCCTAGTATATTTTGGATACTGGTGTTGTTACAAAAGAATGGAAATAAAAAGAGTTTGGGGTTTGAGAAGCAAAATAAATGAAAATAATTTAAGAGAAATCGTTACCTTTAATTTAGGTAACTCACTTTGGATGGAACCAAAGGACTTCTTGAAATGATTTATGCCTAAGGGGAAGCTTCAAGGAGGAGGAGAGGGATGTGGGGAGATTATTGGGGCAGAGTTTGGACGAGCCAAGTGGCTTGAGAGGTGTGAGGAATGAGTAGAAGTGGTCTCCTTTTATAAGGGAGAGGAGGGGCTCTTTAGGAAAGAGTGAAAGTATTACTTTATAATATAATTATATTCGGTTTATAATGGTCCAAAAATCATTGAGGTCGAAGATAAGATGACTCATATTCTAAATAACATCAACCAATAATAATTGGACAGGTTTTAGATAATATTTTAATCATTATAATCTTATTTATTTAAATGATTTATTAATGAGGTAAACATTGCATCATTATTGTGTCATTAATAATTTAACTTATTTGATGTCTAAAAATTATAAATAAAATATCATTATGTAGGAAATCTTTTTAGATTTATAATTAATATTTATAATCGAAAATCCAACATGTATAACCCTATGTAAAAATTGTTCTTCTAAAAGATGTAAGCTTATGCCATTTTTATTTTTATTTTAACTTTTTTAATATAATTTGTCCCTACCACATACAAGTGGCTCTAAGGGGTCCCCAAATCGTCCCAAGGATGCCCATGGTCGGGTATGTGTCCACAAATAAGGTTAGGACACGTTTTAGGGTAATTTTTTATTATTATAATATTAGTTTTTAACCCTTATTTACCGGATTTACCCTTTAACCATGGTAAATAAAAAATTTATCGCAGTAATTATTCAAAATGTGTAAAAATAAAAGTTACCTATTTACATAATTTGGACATCCTGATTCCAAATATTTAATCCATTTTTCCAAATTCAAAACACAGAAGTGGCAGAAATTAATTTAAAATTAATTCCCGTTGTTAAAATAAAAAGCGTGTTTTTAAGAGATAATAACTATCAAAAGATTGACACTTGTTTATGTCTGGTTTAATTGTGAAATTATGTCCAATGACAAACATTAAATTAAATGGTAAAAATATATTCTAAATATACTTTAAAACCACTCAAATTCATAATTTATCAATATTAATTATTTTGATTAAAAAAGTTGTTTTTAATTAAAATTTAGTAATTTTCACTATTCATCAAAATATAAAAGTTATCCGAAAAGTACCAAAATTTTACCCTAGGCTAATTTCGATATTCCAAATCCAAAAATGAAGTCCATTTTGAAATATAAAATATATATGATTTCAAAAAGTAGGTATTACTATCCACAATGGCTAGTTTAATTAGTTGTGTTGTGTGTTAGAACTCGAGGTTGCGTACAACACACGTTATCGCATTATTCGAAGGGAAACGTACCATGGAAGCTTGGGGTGTTACACATATAACAAGGAAAAATTACCAACATTTTCTCATTTAATTAACAAAATTCAAAGGAGGAATATTTTTGAAGGGTATATAATGTAACATTCTAATATTTTAGTATCTATATCTCTTTAATAATCTATGTTATATTTGTTGTAATACATATAATGTTAAACCAAAATGTATTCTAATATATTTTGATAAAATATTATAATACAAGTGATATTTAAATACATTATTATAATATAATATGATACTTCATTATGAAATTCACTAGTGTAAAAAATTGACAATTAAAAATTAATTTTACGTTCATAATGTCGTTATCCTCATGGTTTTCAATGAGTATCATAAATCTGATTACAGTAATAGAAATAAGGAAAAGAATAAGAAATAGGATGTTCATTTTTAAAATAATGTAAAAATTTTTTTGAATGATTTTAATTAAGTATCCAAATAAAAAAATTGGAATGAATTTTTATCATTCTATATATGGTCATTGAAAGTATGATCATCGGAAATATGGTCTTTGGGTAAATGGTCATTATAAATATGGTCATTTAATATATGGATTTGGGGTATGCATGTTTCTAATAGGTATATAAAAGTAGTGTAATTTTTTTAATAAATTAATAATAGATTAATTCAGAAATAAAAAAATATTTTGTAATGAAAAAATGATAATATTAATTTAAAATATTTTTTAATAAAAATATATACTATAATTCATTACAAATTATTTTTGTAGTTATTATTTTTAAATGATCTGAAATATTTTTATAATCTAAATAAACATACCAATATTAATGTGATGGAAAAGTTATGTATTAATTGATAAATATATAATTTTAGTACAATGTGGATAAAATCATTTATTATTAAAAAGTTATATTTTTAAAAGAAATATTTTGAAAGTGATTTGTATTTTTATGTTAATAAATAAAATTTATTAATTTTATATTATTAACCTAATGTGATGTTTCAATGTATACTCTAATATATTAATAATAATTTATTTATTATTTGATATGAAATAAGATTAATAAAACATAGTGTTTTAAAATTTGTTTTTTAGTATACACTATTTATTCATTTAAATGTTAAATTTCAAATATTTTTTAAATTGAAATAGATTGTATGGATTAATATTTTCTAATCAGCATGTTATAATTTATTAAGATATCCAAAATCAGGTTTTTTACATAAAAAACTATTATCGGGTTAAAAATTTATTTTCCACGGTAAATTTAAAATAAAATAAATAGGGTGAAACTAAGTGGAAATGATTTAATATATCATGAAAACATATCCCTAGACTGTCTGGATGAGGATATGAATAATCTATCACCAAAAGTTTTCTAATTTTTATCGAAATTGTTTTTAAACTGTAAATCTTACACATTGGGAAATGAGTTTTTAAAGAAATGTCACTCGAAAATCACCTAAAAATGTTATCCCCATATAACCCACTAAAAATATTTATTTCAGTAATATATTGAATATATACACATTTTCACTCTCCAAAATTATTATTATATTTTTTTGTAGCTTCTAGTTATATGAATGAAACTTCAATCCATCATTCTAAAGGAACATATATCTAGAAAGATTGAATTCATCAAAGTACCCAAATTTTCAAAATATTTTTGAATTACCTTCATATATCCACTCTTTTTGAAGAAAATAATCCACATTAACAATACATTACATCATTATTAATGTTTTTATAATTATAACACTACTATATAACTCCATAATCTTACTCGTTTAGTAGTATCACATTTTCTTATTTGGGTTGGATCAACCACTACATGAATTTTGGGACACTATATTCATTATTTACAATAAGAATAATGTCAATCAGATTACAGTTTCACAATGAATCAGGTGTGGGGGTAAGTTTGTTCTTAACATTTCTTTACACAAACCACCCCTTTTAAGGTATGAATATGAATCAAAATAAAAAATAGCAAGATAATGATAAAACACAAAGGATATATATTGGTTTAGTGAAAAATATCCCATAATCAACTCCAAAAACACTATACTCTAAAATTTTTATCCTTTTCACTATATATACACCTTTTTCAAAGGGTTACCCTATTGAGTGCATGCCATTTCCACATGGTACAAATGTGTAAGAGTTTTAAACCAGATTCTCACTTTACAATACTTATCAATGGTCATAGAACAATTAGAAAATGAGTGAATGTTGTTACAATGATTAATGGAATTGATTAATAAAGGATCAGTATATAGTTTTTAATAGAAATAGTTTGATGAAGAATAATTGTATAGAGAGATATAATATATTAAAAGAGTAACTTTGGTGGTTATTTTATTGTAAGATATAAACTTTTATGGAAAAAATAGAAATGATTAAGAATTGATCTTACATTAAAGGAAGTCCATATGGATATGATTATATTAATGATCATGATTTTGAGTGTTCTTATTTTTTTATCTTCTTTTTGAATTTTAACTTTGTATACATGTTAATCCAATAGTTAGGTGAAAAAATTCATCATTGAAATTTGAAGTAAAATGGTGTTATATTTCTCACATACTTATTTTCCAACTATAACATGAACATAGGAAGTATGTTGTAGCAGACTGCATCATCATAAAATATTTAAATTTTTAAAAACATTTTATATATTTAAATTAATACAATTATTTATTTGTAAAACTTATTTTTTTATACACATAAAGGAAAATATTATACTTACATGAAACCTATAAATGATATAGAGAATTTTAATGATACTCTTACTTCGAGGATGAAAAATTAACCCTTCATAAGATAATATCATCTATGTAAGGATGTTAAATTTTTTAAGATAATATCACTAATTTAAGATAAAAAATTTCATTAGATAAATGATTTATAATCTGGATAAAATTATTTCATATGTAAGATAATTTACTTACAACGCTCTATTTAATATGATAATTTAATATTCAAATTTTTAAAAAAAGATTATATGAATATCTATATGCCTTCGCCTTCTATTCAGGACTTATTTATATGAGATGATTCATTTATACAAAAAGATATTTTACATAATTAGTATGATAATTTACTTATATTATTCTTCCATAAGATAAAATAATTTAGCACTGATTGAATTTTTTTTCATTGATGAGACATTTTGTTAGAGAATTCATTATCACATTGGATAAATTCAAGCACATAAGAGAATTTACATATGAAATTTTTGAAAAAAAATAAAGCATTAAAAAGAGTATATAATATGATATGTGATCTTAAAAAAATCATTATAAAAATATTAGTAAAACAAATAAGGATATGGTGAGTGTAGAAATACTGATGAGTTTATGATATATAGTAGAATATTATAGGTCTTTAAAAAAAACTCCCACATTTTAATGATTTGAAAACCCAAACCCAAACCCCATTAAGATCTTAAAAATACCGCCCTTTAAAGATAATTTTATTTTGTATCATCATAATGTCTAAAAAAATCACAAAAATACATTCCTTTTTTAATATAATATTTTATGGTAAAACTATAGAGAGAAACACATTCATTATAGGAAATTGAAAAGTTCAATCAGTTTGAATATAAAGATATAAAATGAATAGTCATCAATGAGTATATGAAAAATAAAAATAAACTGAACATGAAATCAATATTTTAATGAATAAATTGATAAAAATATCTGAATTAATAAAAAATATGAAATAAAAAATCATTCATTAGTAAATATCATGAAATAACATATGTAAAATAAAATATAGAGAAAAATATCAGCCTCTCTATGGAACATTAGAAAATATAAATTTAGGCACACCTTTATTGAATGATTTAGGCTATTCATGTGGTAAAAAAGTGATTACAAATGATAATCTTTGATTTATCCACCGTGATAAAAAATTAGGATATAAAAACCAAATTTTATTTTAAGTCCAACTCTATGATGAAAACATCCTATGACTGTACAATCCTATATTCTAGCAGTCACTTCCTAAGATCTGGCTAAATAATATTTATCAAATGGAGGATAGGAAGAATACCTTGACCCTTTAAGAATGATTTTATAGTTATCTTTTATATAAATTGAAGTAGTATCAAATATATCTTTTAATGTCTATATAAATTAAGTGTGTCGATCGTAAATAGAAGTTATATGAAAAAATCTTCTATGTAACTGTAATAGAGACTCAATGAACATTTCTATCCTCTTCATAATATCAATTTCATAGAAGTATTGAAGAATACCATAACCTTTCATTTATTTTTTCCTGAATGTACTGATGAATCTTTGAAAATTCAAATTTCAGACAAAACTATTGATCAATATATTTAATACATCAAGTTATGTATCTGAGATACTAGAATACCTGGTTGAAGGGACCTTGGAAAATAGATCATTCTATCGAGAAATAGCCCCAAAAATATTTTTATTCTTATTAGTAGTAGGTATCCCAAATGGTTCAGAAAAACAATCTTATTCAAATGATGAAGAATCAAATGATTGAGTTTGAGTAACTAGTTGATGAATTTTTGATATCATCTATTACAAAAATAAATGTTATAGGAATGTGATTCACCCAAAACATTGAGTTTAGTCACAATGAATCTCATATCCTTTTAGGAATTGGAATAATTCCCTATTTTTTGAAGAATCATATTACTGAATGATGATTTGGAAATAATTATCAGTTTTTTATGACTTAATAGAGAACACGTAGGAAATCTAAAATAATTTGAATATCTATGGATAAATACATATTAATTACATTCAGATTCTTTAGAGAAATTAAAACACACTATATCATGTAAATTCATGAATTTAGAGAATAAAATTCCAAAGAGATAGCTTTTAGCTTCTCTTCCACCAAAACTCATTCAGTTTATCCATCCATTATTGGTCTAAAAATAGATACAACTTGAGAGGATTACAATAGATATTGGATGATTATTTTCAAAATTTTAAAATATATCTTCAAGTCTATATTAGGTTGAGGAATTGGTATTATTCTAATATAATCAAATTAAGATACCAATATATTCTTTATAGAATTGAGATAATACTTCGAAGCTTAATAGTCCTTGATATTGTGTTTATCAACTCTAGATTCAACTCACATGTGCTTCAATGAGAAAACTTCTAATAAAAACTCATCGAACTATAAAACAAATAACATTTCCATAGTTTAAATCATAAAAAGTATTCAAATCAGTTCTACTACACTTGACTTCAATACATGCAGGAGAAGTAACTTCTTAGATTTCTTTTACTTCTCTATTTTATTCTATACTAGTGGGATGGTTTAAAAATATTATATTTTTCCTTGTTGTGACTAAATAAATACCTTCTTTCCTCCTCCTCAACATCCATCTTAAGATCCCATAAAATCAATCCTAATGATATGATTCATCTCTATAATAATTGGTCTTTGATCTTCAATAATCCTAGAAACATCAAACAACTAATGTACACCCACAATTGTAGAGATTTTCATTTATTGGACAACACTTTTGAGTATGATGATATTATTAACCCAAACATATTTAGTGTTAAAAATAAATAAAATATTCGGAAGATCTTTGTTTTTAGACTTTATTCATTATGAACTTGTGGATAGGGATCTTCTTCTGTAGGTATCTATAATATAACCCGATTCAACACTAATTCAACTCACTGATTAACTTCCATAGTCGTAATAATATATTTTGGTTGAATTTCATTATACATAAATCTATAAAATTTTTCATACTATTTTTATGGGTTTAATCATTCAAAAGATGTTCCAATACCACCTAAGAAGATAGTTCATTAGTTATTTTAGAAACAACAATTTCCCTAAAAATATACCCCTGTAAGTAAGCAATGTCCTCTGTAACATATTAATCATCTCCAACTAGAAAAAGTTTCTTTGTGGAGAATCTCTACAATTACCTACTTCATATAATGTAATCCACCTCCATCTTTTTTAGACCAAGATAATGAGATATCATTTAATCTATCAGCCAAACAAATTCTTTAACAAAGAAAAGAATCAAAATCTATCCAAAGGGTTAGAAATTTACATACCTATTTTGATAATGGAGCATATAACACATAATGTATCATTCTATATTGATGCACATATCGAAAGGGTTAGAAATTTACATACATATCCCACATCTGTAATCCCAAAACTATTTTTTCATGATCTTAGGAAGAATTACCATATAAATAATAGTAATATACATTTTGAAAAAGAAACTTCCATCATCTAGAAAAAGACTCATTCTAGTAATTTTAATAGAATATATCAAGAACTATTTATATTTCACTTTTATGGTAATATTATATTCATTTTTTTCCAAAATTAAATCCCATATACTAACTAAATTCTTTATTTAAATTCCCATAGAATAAAACTATTTTTTTTGTCATAATAATACTACCATCCTTGATGATTCATGAATTTATTCAATAAAATATCAGTTCTATCCAACAAAATAGAATCTATTGATTTCACAGTAATGATATTTATTAGTATATTGGTAATTTTAGATCTTCTAAAAGCAATATAGTTTAACCACATCATGTTTCACATGATTGAATAATGGAGAAGAAAATAGTTTATTTTTTTGAGGGTAAGAGGGTTTGTGTATAAAGAAATAAATATAAGAGGTTCCCAAGGATTGACGGGTTTTTCATGAAACACTAATTTAAACTCTGTATTTCAATATATAAAAATGTGTATATAGAGAGACATTAAATGTAATTCTAAAAAATGATAAATTTTTTGATTTATGACATGTCGGGAACCAAAATAAAAAATTCTAGCGAAAAAAGAAGATAATAGTTAACTAAAAAAATTCCACTGAAAAAAGCATAAATCATCTTATTATAATGAAATAATTTAAAATCCAACAAACATCATTAAAACTTAATATAATCAAATCCATCGGTAGTAAATGGATTATAAAAAATGTATTGTAAATGATTTTCTATTTGAATGAATTCCAACAAGTTATCTCCCTTTTTTGAGTGATCTTATATAAAGTGATGTCTAAATATAATTTTACTATAATCAAATGGTTTATCATATATTTTTAAATTTTTATAAAACTTTTGTTATAAAGTTTTGTTGGTATATTATCACAATTAAATACAAAATCCATCAGGTTGTGTATCATCCACAATACTCGTGCACAAAAAAAACTAGTTGAAATGTTTTCATATGATTCCCTGGACCCAAACTCATAGACCTAGTTCCATAAACACATACTTTACATACACGATTTTATACCAAATATAAAATTCTGGATATAAATATATAAAATTACATAATTAATATTTATTATTGAATCTTATATATCTAAATTATATTTTTTAGGTTTATAACATCAATGAACTAAGACACATCATAAACTAATTAGTTACCTGAATTTCTCGACTAATGGAATTTTGTTTTCTTTGGAGATGAAACTAATTAATTTTTTATAAGTATTAAAAATATTAAATAGATTCATTCACATGTTATATCCTTCCAAACATGTAATTTATACAACTTCTATATTTAACATGTGTAAATGAAAATGTAAGAAGTGGTTAGTTAAAAGTATAAGTAATATATATCATACAATTGTGGAAACCCTAACATAAACCTAGCATGGGTATTATGGAAATATTAATTAAACAAAATTAAGTCATTATTAAATTGAAACTGATACTATATCCATGAAAATAAATGAAAACATAGATATCAATAATAATGATCTCTTATTGATGGAATTCATAATACTGGACATCAATAACCAAATGTCTTATCCTTATGAAAATACTGTATCATATTTTGTGAGGTGGAATATAAAAAAACTCAACATGTTTTGTATAATGAGACCTATGGATGCATCGAGGGGATATATAATTCTAGGCCCCGCCCATAAAATGATTAATTCTAATGCATTCAATATTAGAGTCAAAAAGTGTTTTTACCACTTCCTAAGAAAGATATTACTAAATAAAAACAAGGAAATATGTATAATAAATATTATAGAATACGAATACATGAATAACCGAAATTATTAGTTAATAATATTCCAGAATATCAATACTTGTCCCTTTATCAACAAAGGGGACGCCTTGATCATAATCCAACAAGGGAAATAAGGTTGGTGATCAATTGACACTTAATCAAGTTTCCAAAAAAAAATATATTAGAATAACAATATACATTACTCTCATACTATTAAAAATAAAAATAAAATGGATAACATAATCATATTTTTCCCAAGGAATAAATTTTTTGATCAAACAATATATAATCAAGGTTCTATTATTCATATGTATTGGAATAATAGTTTACAGAATGCGAATACTTTCCCCCATTGTCAATAAAAGTAAAAAACCATCATTACCCATCAATAGAAATGGAGTGGATTGTTTCAAAAGAAAAAAAACCAATGAAAGAAGAACACTTCAAATGGAGTTAACATAAATAAATAACACTGACATAAGAGATTGGTTTGAACAGTGTCCTATGAATCAAATAGTTTTATACCGAGAGTTCAATTCCAAAAATGATTATATATATACATATATGATTAAAAGTAAATCACACTAGGGTAAGTCCTTTTTAAAATGATAATAGAAATCTAATCAATAATTTAAATTGTTTTTATAAAACATATTTATCATTGACATAAAATACAAATTTTCATATTTCTTTCCAAGGTGAGTTTTAAAATGGTGATGTGAAATAATTTGAAAATAATTAGGTTTAAAAATAATATCCAATAATTTATCATCAAAAAACATATTTTCTTCTTGAATAAATTAAGATATGAATACAAAAATGTGTAAGTGAAAGGAAAACCTGATTTTTATTATTTTCAAAATAACTTTATTTAATACTCACATAGTGAGAAGAGTAAAAAAAATTCATTTGTTTTAAAAATTTATTTTTCTAGAGAGGATTAAAAATTACCATATAAAATATTATGGTGTTAGAAGCAATCTATAAAAAAGAAAATTTCTAGATAAAACATTATAACTCAATGTAAGGCGATTTTAGTTATCAATATCCCTTGTGAGGAATATACTCCAAGTAATATGAAAAAATTGAAAGGGGTTCATGTAGTAAAAATATAAACAAGGAATGATTACATAACAAAATCAATGGAAATAAAATAACCAAATTAAATGAAATTAGATCAATTTTTTGGAAAAGGATGAGGGTCAAGACCCAATTATTGGACATAAAAAATACCTCCTTTAATGACTTGGAAATGAGGGAACCCATTAAAACTAGAGGAAATGTTCCTTAAAGAAACATGAACCAACATTATAAACGGTTGTAAATGTTTAAAGGTAAGAAAACATAAATTTAATCACCAGAAAAAACCTGGTCTCCCCCCACACCAGATAATGAAACAGAGAAATTAGTCGAAGATGATGTGTCACCCCCATCTAAGAATTTCACCATGCTGGACCATCATAACATGGTAGAACCACACTACAAACAAAAATTTATGTGGGGTAGAGTCTGATGAAAGTATTCATCTAACCATTCTCTCTATCAAGCCACCAAAATATAATTCATGTGATGAATTCACTGTAATGTCAACATAATGCAACACAAATCCAGAAAGATGTCACATTTCAAAAGATGATGGAAATGTGTTGATCCATCAATACAAAGGATAAAAAATAAATAAATGATGGGTTTTATGATACCCATACCTATGTTGAGGATACCTACCTAGTGTAACATGGAAAAATTTAAGCCATACAAATGTAATGAAGTATAAACCATTCCTCCCAATGATATCATCGTCCTAATAAACAAACAAACTCAAAAAAGAGAATAAACCAACCAAACCACATTAGAAGAAAATCTAGAAATAAAAAATCTCCAGAACACTGGATTTGAAGGTAGAAAAAATCAAATCCAATTTTCAACCAATCAAATCGAATTAGGGATCAAGGAAAAAATGCATTGGACACTCGCTTCGAAACCACCTAAAATCTTCCAATGCTCCACCGGTACATGAAGAAACATCATCACCATAACCGAGGTTCAACACAAGCCAAAAAAAAAGGAACCATAACAAACATTCACGCACTATGTCCACTAATAATGAGATCCCCAAGATAGTACTTGACCATCAAGAACTTCACCAAGAGAAAACCAAAACGATGTCATCCACATACCTATCGTACAATGTTCTAACCCGAGGAAGATGGGAATTCAAACAAAAAACACACAAAACATAGAATAGGATGACTAATCCCTGAGAGAAGATATAATTAAGGTTTTACAACACAATCTAACCTTCAAGAAGCTCCATCATCAATCCATGACTCTAGGAGAAGAATAATCAAACTGGAAACATGCCACACAAGAAAGAAACACTTGTAGATTGTGTAATATTTTAATTGAAAACCATTAAGGATAAGGATTTTTATTGAAAATACAATTACATTATTAAAATATAATTGATTATATGATATATTAAACAGTTATTATAGACAACCCATAAATGAAATCAAATTCATATACCAAATATGTGTCGAAGAGAGGAATTTGAGACGAAAAAACTTAAACTAACCCTGATTCATTTTAAACTTATATAAAAAATCCTATATAATTTAATTATTTTCATTTAATAAATAATAAAAGAAATTATTAATAAGTAATAAAATTTATAATTTTCATTTAAGTTCATTCTATACATATATATGTTTGTTTTTACTAATTTTTAACCACGTGCATATGTAATATTTATTGATTTGAAATAGCTTCATAAATATGGTGTTAGTATTCATTATTATTACAAAGATCATAAATCCATGTTAATTAAATATACTATAATATTTGTTTTATGATAGTTTATAAATCTATAATATCATTTCACGGTAGTTTGGTTATGATCCATGATGTTTAAATTGGGGATGAGCGTGTTTGGATATTTCTTAATAAATGGATGGTGATTTATTAATAAATGAGTTAAATAATAATATGAAAATTTGTAACACCCCAATATTCCATGGTACGCTTCTCTTTGAATAATATAATAGCATGTGTTGTACGCAGCTTCGAGTTCTAACACACCACAACCAATCAAACTAGCTGTTATGAATAGTAATGCCCACTTTTTAAAATTTTATGAATTTTATCATTAAAAATGGACTTAATTTTTGGGTTTGTAATATCAAAATTATCTTAGGGATAATTTTTGGTATTTTTCTAAAACATTTAGTGTTTGATGAATAGTGAAAAATACTAAATTTTAATTAAAAACAACCTTTTTAATCAAAATAATTTATAGTGATAAATTATACTATTGAGTGGGTTTTAAGTATAATTAGATTATATTTTTACCATTTAATATAGTGTTGGTCGTTGGACATAATTTCACATTTAAACTGGACATAAGAAAGTGTCAATCTTTTGATAGTTATTATTTCTTAAAAACATGTTTTTTATTTTGACAATAGGAATTAATTTTAAATTAATTTCTGCCACTTCTATATTTTGAATTTAGAAAAATGGATTCTATATTTATAACCAGGAGTTCCAAATTGTGAAAATAGGTAAATTTTATTTTAATACATTTTGAATAATTTCTTCAGTAAATATTTAATTTACCATGATTAAAGGGAGAATTTCGTAAATAAGGGTAAAAAATAATATTATAATAATTTTAAATTACCCTAAAACATGTCCTAAACCAATTTTAATATACATTTCCAACCATGGTAATCCTTGGGTAAAATTTGGGACCCCATTGACCCACTTGTAAGTGATAATGACACTTTATATTAATTAAGTTTAAGTAAATACAAAAATGACAGAAGCATATATCTTTTAGTAAAAAAATTTTATATAGGGTTATATATGTTATCTCTTCAACTATAAATATTCACTAGAAATATAAAACGATTTTAAACATAATGGAATTTTATTTATAATTTTTATAGATTGAATAATTAAATTTATTTATGACACAATGATGATGCGGTATTTTCCTTATTAATGAATCAATCAAATAAATAGTATTATAAATTTTAAAATAAATATAATTTGATAGTTTTGATCCAATACACTAATTTTATTGGTTAATATGACATGTGAGGATTGATTAAATTAGTTTATTTTGAATTAATAAATATTTTAGGACTTTAACAAAAATGAATTGTTAAATAGTGTCAAAATTGACAAAAAAGAGTTTTTAAAACAAACATTATATTATTAATTGATATAACATTCCTAAAAATATAAGGTTTGGAAAAAGGACTTATATAATGATAGGTATATCATTAATGAACCACTTGGAGATCTATTGGTAGTTAATAGTATATTTATTAACCATATAACATAAAAATACCACGAGACATGGTAAATGTCAAACTATTTAACTAAGAGTTACATCTAAATGATAACGTCAAAATGGTGACCTAAACATGTATAAAACCTATTGGTTGAGAGGATATAGACCCATAACCACCTTATACTTTAAATAATTTATTTTTGAGCAATTATAAACCGAAAATTATTTTATTATAAAATTATATTTCTAGCTTTTCCTAAGGTGCCTCTCACCCCTCTTATAAAAAGGTACTTAACATTCTCTCTAATTCACACCTTCAAAGCCATTTGGATCGGCTAAACACTTCCCAAACACCCTCTAAACTATCCTCCCTTAATCCTAAAGGCCATAATTAAGTCATAAATCGAACCAAAGAAGCCCTTTTGGTCAAATAAAAAGGCAGAACTCGAAGAAGAGGTAATTTTTTCATCACCTCTTTCAAGTTCTTTTCCTCTTCCACTTCCTCTTTCTTTATTGTGTCCTTTATAAAATAATAACTCCAGTATCTTCTATATACTGTGATTTTATTGTAAATATGGTACAACCATATTCATTACTCTATCCATCCTATGAATGATAATTTTACCATGCGTGCGTACGTACGACTTACCATCTCCATGCCGTGGTGAAATTTATTATTCAACACAATGTTATTTGAATGGATATAATGATGACTAATATGTATATATATAATTAAAATAATATTTTAATGTCTCTATAAAATTAATATACCATCTAATTACACATTATTTAATCATTAAAGAAATGATATTATCGCTCGTGTGTACGTACAGATTACCGTCTCCACGACACGATGAGATTCATTTCCAAGTTCACCATTCACCGATGATTATAAAAATCTATATTATTAATAAGTATTTAATATATGACACTATAATCCTACTGGATATATATATATATATATATTTATGTATGTATTTACTTATATATATCTTATTCACTTAATTCTGTTCAATACGATATGAAAACAGAAACAACGTTTCTACGTACGTACGGCCTACCGTCTTTATAAAAGGTGTTTTCTATTTAATATATCCATCTATTATAAATATTTATATTATAAATATATATTATATATAAATAATGTTTTATATTTTTGAAGTATTTAAATCCGGATCTAAATGATACGATCAAGAATAACACGTTAAAACATGTACTATAAAGAAAGCGATTATTATCTGAAATGTTAATTTAACATGGAATCATTATTAAATTGGTGGTATAAAGTCATAAATTAATCATTTATAATAAATATTAATATGGTTTTGGTATAATTTAATAACATACTATGGTCATTATATAAGAGGTTAAACATAACCTCGACTAAAGGAAAGTGCAAGGTAAGGGGTTTCTTATCTCACTTCCAATTTCATGAGATTTCTATTTTTCACCACTTATTTATTACATGAGGTGTATGTACTACCACATGATTGTATTCTTTGTGTAATATACTTTAACATATGGGTATTTAAATCCTCATTGTATGATCTTTTTTCCATGGGGTGTATGTTTCATAAGTTACTAAATCGTTAAGGGCTAATCCTCAATCTCAGTATTATTTGAGATTGTTTATGTGTAAGTATTTTTTGGGACATATCTATTATCCATGTCCATTTTTCATAAATGATTTTTCAAAGGGATTATTTTTAAGGGAATTTTTACTAAAACATCATTTTAAATGTTTTAATGATTTATTCTTCTAAAACGTTCTAATTAATGTACATGTTTTCAAAATGGTATTAAGGATTTATTTTTATGGACATAAAGGTTTTGAAATGTAAATTATTTCTAAAAGTTTCATTGTGGAATGGGAAACTTTGATTCAAAACTATATTTTAAGTGAATTCATTTATAAAATATGTGACTTTTAAATGATTTCATGAAAAAGGTATATTTCTTTCAATGATTTTTAAAGATCATTTTCATCTAAGTCAACATCCTTTACGGGATATTATTCTTGATCGAGGTTGATTTATTATGATACAAATATTCCATATTGTATTTAAGGTTTTGTGATATGTTTGACTCTGGATGTGTTATTTTTATACAATTCATTGTTTATGGATAAAGTATTGTCATTTTGTATGCTAGTTTTAATACGAATTTTTATGTTATGTTTAAGCCTTTTCATATGAGGAATGAATTGGTATTAGTGAGTGATATGTGGAGCCCGCTATAGCTCCTCGATGAATCGGTAGTTCTCATGAGAAAACAAGACATGGAATTTCCCGAGTCCTTTCCCAATTTGATATATGGTTTTGGCTGAGGCCTTAATCATTTTTTAGACATCTTGGCTGAGGCCTTGACAGAATGTTTCAGAATTTCCAACATTATACATTTCCTCATTATGAAAATAATATTGATGGTTCATGGGGTCATTCGACTTGTAGAATACCCATGAATATGTTTTATTATGGAATTATTTTCTAATCACATATTCCATCCATAAAAGTATTCGTGTTTAATACTGGTAAAGGCATGTGTTTTCAATTACTCACCATTCTTAATATTTATGTTATCTTCCACTATATTCATACCCATACTGAGAATTTGAGCTCACCCCTTTCTTATGTTTTATTTTCATAGGATTTCCGAGAAGTATATTATGATTGTTATGTATGGTTAAGCTAATGGGGACAATGTCATTGTCAAAGGATTATTTATGATATGTTTTATGTTAGAACGTGTAATGTAACATTCTTGTACGTAATCTATTTTCCAAGACTGTTAAATTGATCGGTACTTTAGGACATGATTCCTTGTAATCAAACCAATGTATAAAAATAATGCACCGACTCTGGGTAACTGGGGTTGGGGTATTACAGTTGGTATCAGAGGAAATTTAGTACAAACCTTGGAAACTAGATTTAGATAAACTATGATTATATCACATTAACCTAAGATAGAATTTGAGGATTAGTATAGAAGAACATCCTAGAATTTTGGTAGTGTAGATATTTTGTGAGTTTTATAAGAAATAAATCCCTGTCTGGATACGAGCAAGTAAAGGCGGCTCTGGAACAGATGTACCTAGGGGTAAAACCTGAAAACACCGCCTTGAGCTAGACACGAACTGGAACTGGTGCATGACAACTGGCCTTACTGCACTCTTGGTTATAACACTTTCAGGGGATTTTCTTAGGATAATTCTCATTTTCTTTACAAACCATTATGAAGAATTTATGAGTATATAACTTCTCAAATAATACATTTTTATGATTATGGATTATATCCATAAAATATTCAATTTATGTTATGTGCATTAAGAGTTTTTAATTATGAATTGCGATTGATAAACTAATATAGTGTATGACATTGTTTAGAAATGGAACCCAGTAGAAGGAATGACAACTCCAGCAATACGCGTGATCAAAAGATTAAGAAGGATCATATATTTCATGGTATTAAGCCAACATTTAGAAGGTAAATAGTCTCCTAGATATTCTCATCATATGAAGAAATAGTATCATGTGTTTATAATATATGTAAAGAATTATCTGAGTCTTATGGACTTGAAGGGAAGAAAGATAAGCAAAGGATGGACAAGAGAAAGATGGATAAATGGAAGAGGGGAAAGTAGAATTTTTCCATATGTGATAACTGTGGGAAGAAACACTCTGGAACTTTTTTTAAGGGAATTGGAGATTTTTATAAGTGTGATGAAAAAGGACACCAAGTACATGACTGCAAGGGTAAGACAAATGTTTCAAATGTACAATGCTTAATCTGCAAGGAGTTGGTACACTACGCGAACCAATGTCTAAATCATCAGAGGATGCCCCAAATAATGCTATTGGATAATAATAAAGTTATGATACCACCACAGATGAAGAGGAATGATTAGTATTCTTATGTTGTTCAGTGTTGTATCGATGATGTACCAATTATATAAATTATGGAAATAAATATGGATTGTACTGCAGTACTATTTCTTTGAGGATTTGAGATTATATGTTACTTTGAAAAGTGACTCAACATCAAGTTAAACCTTTTTTATAATAAATTGTTTTAGGAATGAAAGGACATAATATAGTCATGATACTGAGATAGTAATTTTTGAGAATTATATGGTTGATTTGGATAAATTATATTCGATATTCTTGAACACTTTGAAACTAATTAATTGTTAGTTTATTCCATTTTTGTTGGATTATACAACATTTTTGGATATAAAGAGTATATATAGTATTCTATAAGGAATAAGGGAGCATTAATGTAATAAATAAGGTTTTATGGAAATTCTGGTTGTAATCATGTTTTAAAATAATACTCGATGAAGGTGTTCACATGTTATTATGTGGGAAAAAAGATCTTCATTTTGTTTAACCTCCTTATAAATTTTGGATGTTGAGTTTGGATAGAAGTATTTTGGATAAGTCTAAAGGTTGGAATGGATTAATTTTCCAATCGGATACTATTGTTAAGGTTATTTTTGGATTTTTATAAAAAGGATAACACGAAGACCGTGTGACAACCTGTCACGTCAGACAAAGATGTAGGAATCGAACCCACAACCATAGTGCGGTTGGGATTTATCGCCTACCAATGGACTTTGTGAAGTCATTAGATTGTATAATATAGTTTTTTTGAAGGATCTGATAGGTGAATTATAAAATCATTATTTATGGAACCCTATACGATTATGATAAATAGAATATTTTTGATTTATATTATCTTTTGGAGTGAAAGATGAGTTAGTGGTAGAAATTTATTAAAGAATGAATCTACACTTAAAAAGTAAGTATATATCTTTATTTTATTAATCAAATATCACAAATAAATTCCTCATCTTTATGAAAATAAACTTAAAGAAAAAACGTTGTCCGTTTAGTTTTCCTACTAGGGAATCAATTACCGTTTAACCCACCACAAATTTATGGTTTTCAGATCGTTTACATTATCCTAATAATATTCTATATTGCTCTCTATCAGATAATTATGGTTAGTTTTATCTTCCATATTCATTTTTTCCTACAAGGAACCCTTTTATGAGTAATTTCCGATAACCCTCATACTTACCTTTCATTATTTTAAAATATATCCCCATTAATCCATTTTTCGAAGTGGGATTTCAACTAAGATATTTTAAAATTTCAATCCCATAGTTTTCAACCCCAAGTATAAATTGTGAGTATGTAATTTATTTAAGGTGGGATGAATGTAACACCCCAATCTTCCATGATATGCTTCTCTTTGAATAACACAATAGCCTGTGTTTTACGCAGCTTCAAGTTCTAACACACCACAACCAATCAAACTAGCTATTATGAATAGTAATACCGACTTTTTGAAATTTTATAAATATTATCTTTCAAAATGGACTTCATTTTTGGGTTTAGAATATTGAAATTTTCTTAGGGTGAATTTGTTGTATTTTTCTGAAAATATTCTGTTTTTGATGAATAGTGAATAATACTAAATTTTAATTAAAAACATCGTTTTTAATCAAAATATTTTATAGTGATTGATTATACTATTGAGTGGTTTTTAATTATAATGAGATTATATTTTTACCATTTAATCCAATTTTGATCATTGGATCTAATTTCACATTTAAAATGGACTTAAGCAAGTGACAATCTTTTGATAGTTATTATTTCATAAAAACACGCTTATTATTTTGACAATGAGAATTTAATTTTAGTTAATTTCTAACACCTTTGTGTTTTGAATTTAGAAAAATTGATTCCACATTTATAATCATGAGGTATGAATTTTTTAAATAGTTAACATTTATTTTTAGACATTTTGAATAATTACTTCGGTAAATATTTTATTTACAATGGTACGCAACAGTGTAAATCTGGTAAATAAGGGTAAAAAATAATACAACATTATTATTATATTACCCTAACTCTTGTCATAACCCTATTTTCTGATACATGTCTGACAATGGGCATCCATGGGTCTATTTTGGGACCCCATGGAGCCACTTGTATGTGATAATGACACTTTATATTAATTAAGTTAAAGTAAATAGAAAAATGACATCAACATATATCTTTTAGTAAAACAATATTTATATAGGGTTATACATGTTATATATTCGAATATAATTATTAATTATAAAGATAAAAATATTTCCTAAATAATGGTATTTTATTTATAATTTTTTTAATTTTAATAATTAAATTTATTTATGACACAATGATTTTGCAGTATTTTCCTTATTAATGAAAGAATAAAATAAATGGTATTATAAATGTTAAAATAAAAATAATTTGAAAGTTTTGATGTAATAAAAAAAATTTCTAGGTTAATATGATATGTTTGGATTGATTAAATTAATTTAGTTCAAATTTTTTATGTTTTTAGTACTTTAACAAAAAATGAATTGTTAAATAGTGTCGAAATTGACATAATCGAGTTTAAAAAAATATATTATTAATTGATATAATTTTTCTAAAAATATAAGGTTCAGCCAATGGACTTATATAATAATATTTATATCATTAATGAAAAAATTGGGGTTATCTTGGCTGTTTATAGTATGTTTATTAACCATATAATATAAAAATTCAAAGAGAGATGATAAATGTCAAACTATTAAACTAAGAGTTAAATCTAAATGATAATGTTAAAATGGTGACATAAACATGTCTAAAACCTATTGGATGAGATGATTTCGACCCATACACACCTTAGCCTTTAAATAATTCATTTTCCCGCCATTATAATCCGAAATTTATTTTATTATAAAATAATATTTATAGCTTTTCCTAAGGTTCCCCTTTCCCATTTTAAAAATGGGAACTAAAATTATCTATCATTCACACCATCAAAGCCATTTGGATCAGCCAAAACCTTCACAAAAACCCTCTAAATTTTCCTCCATTAATCTTAGAGGCCCTCCTTTAGCCAGAAAGCCATCTTAATGATCCATTTTGATCAAATCAAAAGGAATAACCCAAAGAATAGGTAAATATTTCGTCACCTCTTTCAAGTTATTTTCTTCTTCCACTTACTATTTCTTTATTGTTTCATTTAAAAATAAAAACTCCAGTATCTTCTATATAATTGGATTCTATTATAAATATGGTTCAACCATATTCATTATTCTATCCATCCTACGAATGATAATGTCACCATGCGTGCGTACGTACGACTTACCGTCTCCATGCCGTGATGTAATTTATTATTCAACACTATATTATTTTGATGGATATAATGATGAGTAATATGTAGATAAATAATTAAAATATCATGTTAATGTCTCTATAAAATTATTATACCATCCAATTACACACCGTTTAATCATTAATAAAATGATATTATCGCTCAGGCGTACGTACGGATTACTGTCTCCACAACGCGATGAGATTCATTTCCACGTTTACCATTCATCGATGATTATAAAAATAGATATTATTTATAATTATGTAATATATTAAATAATAATTATACTAGAGATATATAAATATATAAATATATATATATATATGTATTTATTTACTTACATATATCTTATTCACTTACTTCCGTTCAATACGATATGAAAACAGAAATAGCGTTTATGCATACGTACGACTAACCATCTCCATAAATGGTGTTTTCCATTTAATATATCCATATATTATACATATTTATTTTATAAATATATATTATATATAAATCATGTTTTATATTCTGGAATTATTTAAATCATGATCTAAAGGATACGATCAAGAATAAAAAGATAAAACATGTATGATAAAGAAAGCGATTATTATCCGAAATGTAAATTTATCATGTAAATCATTATTAAATGGGTAGTATAAAGACATAAATGAATCATGTATGATAAATATGAATATGTTTCTGGTATAATTTAATAACATACTATGGTCATTATACAGGAGGTTAAACGTACCCTCGACCAAAGGAAAGTGCAAGGTAAGGGGTTTCTTATATCACTTCAAATTTCGTGAGATTTCCATTGTTGACCACTTATTTATTTAATGTGGTGTATATACTACCCCATGATTGTATTATTTGTGTAATATAATTTAAATAATGGGTATTTACATATTTATTCTATGATCCTTCTTCCATGGGGTTTATGTTTCGTAAGTTACCAAATTGGTAAGGGTTAATTCCTTAATCTCATTATTATCCGAGATTGTTTATGTGTAAATATTTTCTGGGAAATATCAATTATCCATGTCCATGTTTCATAAAATAGTTTTAAAAGGGATTATTTTTTAAGGGACTTTTTATGAAAACATTTTTTTAAATGTTTTAAATATTTATTCTTCTAAACCATTATCAGTAATGTCCATGTTTTCAAAGTGGTTTTAAGGAATTATTTATATGGACATGATGGTTTTGAAATGTTAATTATTTTCAAAAGTTTCAAAGTGGTATTGGAATATTTGATTCAAAACTATATTTTAAATGAATTCCTTTATAAATTATGTGACTTATAAATTATTTCATGAAAAAGGGATATTTCTCTCATTGATTTTTAAAGATCAATTCCAACTATGTCGACCTCATTTACAAGATATTATTCTTGATTGAGGTTGTTTTATTATCATAAAAATATTCCATATTGTATTTAAGGATTTGTGATATATTTGAATATGAATGTGTTATTTTTATACCCTTTATGGTTTACGAATAAAGTATTGACATTTCTTATGCTAGTTTTAATATGAATGTTTATGTTATGTTTAAACCATTTCATATGAGGAATGCATTGTACTTAGTATGTGACGGGTAGACCCCACTATAGCTTCTAGATTCATTAGTAGGTATCATGAGACAAATAGATGTGGAATTGGCTGAGGCCTTTTCCAATTTATTATATGGTTTTGGCCAATGTCTTAATAATTTTTTAGACGTCTTGGCTGAGGCATTGACAAAATGTTTTAGAATGTTTGACATTATAAATTACCTCATTATGAAAATAATATTGATGGTACATGTGGTTATTCGAATAGTTGAATAACCATGATTATGTTTTATTATGGAATTATTTACTAATATCATATTCCTTCCATAAAAGTGTTCATGTTTATTACTGGTAAAGGCATGAGTTTTCAATTATTCACCATGCTTAATATCTATGTTATCTTCCACTGTATTGATTACCCTTACTGAGTCTTTCAGGTCACCCCTTTCTTAGGTTTTATTTTTCCATGATTTCCAAGAAGTGTATTATGATTATTATATAGGATTAAGCTAAAGGGAACAATAGCATAGTCAAAGGGTTATTGATGCTGTGTTGTATGTTATAAAGTGTAATATAACATTCATGTATGTAATATATTTTCCAAGACTGCTAAACTGATCATTCCTTCAGGACTTGATTCATTATAATCATACCAATGTATTAAAATAATGCACCGACTCTGGGTAACAAGGTTTGGGGCCTTACACCATTCTCGAATGGAAAATATTATATATGTATTTATGTAATATTATACTATGATGTATTTTTTCATATTCATCCTTGATATAAATTCATAGTGTTGTTAAAGTAAGTGGTTAACCGACCCAAACATGAGATTACCATGATTAATGGGTGATTATGAGGTGGGTTGGCTCATTTAAATGAATTCATAAATTAAAATTTCTAGATGTTGAATTATCCCCCCCTTAAAAAATTCTGTACTCACAATCTGACTCACATGATTATAGTAATTTCTTTTGGTAACTCATAATTAACTATACAAAACTAGATGATCATGTGTTTATTTATGAATTTGAAAGAGAATTATCTATATAGAAAAATATTTGATGTCATTATTAAAGAGATCAAACCCATTCCTTTTTTCACATAGATATAAAATAAGAGAAGAATATATAGATCCCTTAGGAATAACTTCACATAAAAATTTAAAATTAATTGTCAGTTATTCATACCACTATGTGTTTTTATTTATAACTTATATGCATTAGTTTATAAAAATATATATGACATAGAATACTATAAAATCTATATGGAATACTCATTATATGATTCATTATTAGTAGTTTTAATAGGATTATACCTATTAGCATGGTTTTTGGTGACTATTTTACTCATTAGACCTTGGATTAAGAAATTGGGTTATATAATATCTAAATATCATTCAATTTATAAACTATATTCGAATTTATTCTCTCTTTTTATTACACTTAAGAGTCCTAGGACCTTCATCTCTACTCTTATAGAATTCACCCCCATGTATCTACCTATTTTGTTGACATGTTGTAAATATAATCTTCTTTCTATTATCATATAGATCGCCTGAATTTCTATGATATTTCCTCATTCTATTCTTTGATATTTTTGGAATTTTTACTATGTTCACTTTGTTAATTTGAATTAAAGAGATCTAGTTTGGAATAATTACATGATTTTTTACTCCACCCCATGTCCTCTTATGTTTTTTATTAGGATAGATTCTACATTTTCCCATATACTCATGGCTCTATCTAGTTTCACCATTTACGAAACTAAAGGGTTTACATGAGTGATGAAACAATATCAATACATGGGATTTATCATAACCAATAACATAAAAGGGTTTCAACCTTAAAAACTTTTACCCATATCATCATTTTTGCCTTTAGTTCCTCTAGTTCAACCTTCATCATTCTTAGTTTAACCTATATCTATGTTTGTAAATCCTAGGTTACATTTATTTGAGTCATATCATATATTTTTAGATAATTATCAAAATAGAGATAATAATTTTACATGAACATTCCTAAAATATTCTAGACAAAAAAATTCATGGAAATATATACTTTCAAAATTAAACATATCTTTAATATATGGAAGAACATATCAATTAAAATGTCAAGTTACTTATGAATCTATGTGTTTCAATATATGTTATCTATCGTCACTTTCTAATTACAACATCCAAAAGAATATATTTAAATCCATCAAAATTGTTAAACAAGGTAATTTAATTGACCAAATCATATCCCCTTGATGTATTAAACTAGGTGTGCATTTGGGACTCATTGTCATACACCTAGTAAAGTTCGAGTTAATAATAAATACACCCATTTTTACGTTATTACCCCCAGCTATATCTATTCCATAAGTAGTATCCACTTGAAGTATCTATATATGGATAAAATTTCATTGATATCCCAACAATCTTTGCATTACCCAAATGTCATGATATTACTATATACTTTCAATTATCACTTAGTCTATATCTTGGTATTTAACTAAATGTATATTATCATAATACCCAAATGAAATTTTCATTATTACATTAACATTAAATTATATACTATTCAAAAGGGTTATCTATACCTTAGAAATTGGGATCAACCATACCTTATCAATCTATAAATTATCCTCAATAATCATCAGAGTCATTAAATTTATATAAGCCTTTCCATTGATATATACTGTTATTCCCTAGACACCTACTTCAAAATTTGGTTCCATAAACAAAAACTTTACACACTAACTTTGATAAAACATAGTAAAAGATAAGATATAACCATTCATAAATAGATAATATATAATGATTACTAAATCTACAATATATCAAGGATCCAATTAGATTTACTCCTTCAGAGAATTATGACACATGAAAAACAAATAAATACTATATATTTCTCAAATAATGCACAATTATTTCATATATATATATATATAACTGTATAATTCATGATAATTCTTTAACATCTACCACAAATTATTTCACATGTTTTCTCCTTCTCAACATGTTATGTGTAACAATTTTCTTCATAAATTAGCAAAATGAAAGCAAAATTAGGTGGGAAATTAAAGGATTTGTAAAGGAAAAATACAACTAAGGAAATCATGGAATAAAAATGGCATTAATGTTATCCTAAGAATAAGTTAATAACCTAAATCCATAATAAAAATTATACTGAGAACCTATAAATATATTATCAACATAAATTGGTAGTCAATAATCATCAAGAATGTAAACACTCTTCCCAATATCAGTAATAGAGAAAACATGATCATAACCCATCCCAAGAAGGTAGGTGGGTGCCCAAAAAATTCTTATTTTACATTACTAAAATATTTCATATAATAAAACAATACAGTACACCCATATGTTTCCCCTATTAATAAAATATATCACATGACTATAACCCATTTAAAGAAAGAATCTGGATGGACAAACAATACATATTAAATATTCCATTAATCATCCTTATTGGAAAAAAAACAAAAGAAATACCATTACTTTTCAGAAATGTTAATAAAAGGGAAAATATGATAATAACCCATAAAAATAATTAAAGTGGATTGTTTAAAAATAACATAACCACATTGTAATATGGAAACATATAGGTATGTTGAAATAACTGAAAAAATCCCTCAAATAAGAATAATTAAAATGATATCACAAGATTCGAATTGTTTGATACCACAAATGGAATCCCAAAATTATAACAGACACACACACACACACACAGACATATATATATACACACACTAAAACATAATATCCTTCAGGGTAAATAAAACTGAAAAATATATGTGAAATAGAAGAAAAAACATAAATGAATTTTTTAAAATCATTTTTATCATTGACATAAAATATAAATTTACATGTATATTTAAAAGGTAAATTTTGAAATGGTAACATGAATGACTTTGGAAACATTTAATTTTACAAATAATATCTCATAATGAATCCTTAAAATGTAATAAACATTATATAGGATAAATTATTTGAGGAATAGAAAACATGAGAAAGTGACCGAAAAACCTATTTTAATAATTTTCAAAACAGGTTTGTTCAAAACTAACATTGTGAGAAGAGTAAAAAATCATTAATGAGAATGATGAATTAAGATTAAAGATATGGATTATAATATTCCATATAAAATATCAGGGTGGTAGTACCCAATCATGGAAAAGGATATCCCAACATGAAACATTATAACTCAATAAAATGAGATTTTAGTTATCAATATCCCTCACATGGAACATAATTCAGGTGACATGAAACAATTGATATGGGGTTAATTGGGTAAAAATGAAATAGTTGATAGGTTACCAAATATTAGATTCAAATGTAAGAATTTAACCAAATCATGTGAAAAAAATATCAATTGAATGATCCTAACTCAATAAAAAATAGCTACCAGTGTCTCTTATGACAGAGGTATTACTTGTGTCAAAAGAAATTTAAATAAATGGAATTTATTAGGGTTAGTTTATCACATTTATTAAATTCAGTTAAGGAATAAAAATTTATGGGATTGAAAATCAATATATATCTACTCATAGGAAACATGGTTCATAACATGTAACATGACTCAAAAAATTAGAATGGAGACCAAGAAAAACCTTGTAAATTGAGTAACACATCGATTAAAACCCTAGAAATATATGGATAATAATTGAACATAAAATACCATTATTAAAATATAATTCATGATATGAAATATAAAATAGTTATTATATACACCACAAAAGTAAATTTGGTTAATAATACTAAATATGTTTTTAAGATAGTTACTTGATACAAAAACCCACATCTCAACCTGATACTTTATTAATTTTAGCCAAACAGATTCAATAAATAAATTAATTTATTTAAATACATAATAAATAATATTATTAATAAATATAACCATTTATAATCCTCATTTATGGTCAATCGACACATATATATGATATACTTTTTACTTATTTTCAACATTAGATATTGGTAATCTTGATCACTTTAAACTATTATTGTAATAACGGTGTTGGTCTTCATTATGATTACAATGTTAATAATTAAATGGAAATAAAATGTACTAAAATATATATTACCTGATATTTAATAATTATATACTCTCATTTCATAGTTATTTTTGGTTACAACCCCTGAGGTTGAAATTGACAATGAGCATTTTTCTGTTTCTCTTGATGAAGAAATGGATTTTTTTAATTAATGAGTTAAAGAATAATATAACATTACTATAAAAAACATTATATTCATATTAATACCATATTATTCTATTTAATATGTTATCATAGTCACCCATGATATAAATGACTTATATTGTTTAATTAGGCTCTTAAACTGACCCACACAAGAACTAACCAGGCCTAATGGGTGATTATGAGGTCTTTTAGTTATAATATTATTATAATTAGAGAATAATGATATTTTTTAGTTAATATTTGTGTTATATATTAAAATTTAAGTAATCATAGGAATAATTAATGTAAATGAAAATATGACATAGTATGAATAAATATTTTATCATCTTAGTATGCTTGTTTAAGACAACTAATATTATAGTGACTAATTATTTGTAATATTAATTAAATAATTCATAATGTAAATATAAGTAATATAAAAAATTAAATAAATAAAATATATATTAACTATACTAATTTATGAAACCATACTTTAATGGTGATGATGAAAAACAAAACGTGTTGTTCATGGATGTGGTAGCCTACACAGGCACATGAGTTAGGTTTTAATTTGTTCAATTGAAGTGGAGGGGGATAGATAATGGTTTTACGATAAAAATAATAAAAATTAAGAATATTATTTATATTTATTTAATTAATTAAATTTCTTCATACTGGGTTTTCATGATAGTTTACAAGAATGATAAAGAATAAAAATAAATCGGAAAGTAATACCTACATTGAGAATTTGGGTCTTCCCTTGAAGAAAATAAGGAAATAAGGTTACCCATTATTACAAAATTTAGGTTTGATGAACCCATATTATATATCCATTTAACCTAATTAATTTTCTAAATAAGAGTTTATTAACTTTTATATTGAATTATAAGATATAGAATTTTTTTTTATAAAAAATGTATTCTTATATATTAATTAATTTTTATTGTTATTTACCATCAATTATTTATTCATTGAGTGAATATATATATATTTATATTCAAATATCATATTATATTAACATTTTAAATTATATTAATGTAAATTTTTATGATAAAAACAAATATATCTTAGAAAAATAATTCTTTGAAAGAAACTATGTTACTATTACCTTTGAAATTAATATTCACACTACATAATTATTTTTAATGACTAAAAGTAATATAAAAATAGTATCATAAATTGGACCAAGAGATTATAAATATAAATTCCATTTTATAAAATAATATATATATATATATATATTGAGGCGTGAAGGCCCCTTTATTAGATAAAAAGTAAAAGAAGTGGAGGGAAAACTACACATCAATGTCTCACCAACATTCCAGTGAAAATAAATTAACCATAGATTATAGTATTCATGAAATGAAAACCAACTCGTACTCCTCATCCAAGATGATGTCATCCACTTCTCAAGGTTTTTACTGTTGTTTGTGGCCCACCTCGATCATCTGATGGTTCCTATTCACTGAACACCAGTTTGGTTTTGACAATAGATTCAATATCACCATGTTCTTCTTCTTCTTCACTTCTTCCCAAATCAGGCAGTTCAAAAGTGTTTTTTTTCTATCATTGGATGATGCTTTCATACAAGAAATGCTTCTTGGATATTTTCAAGCATATTTAATTCTTCATTCACTTACAACCAGAGGCAATTTATCAGCTGTATGTGTAAGCTTCATACCTTGAGGGGATTCTGAATCCATGTCAAGGGTCATCTCCATCATTGTTGATCTAAAGAGGGATGGGGGGGGGGGGGAAGTCTCACGATTCCATTTATTAGCAGAATTTTGGTCACCAAAAATATATGTGAAGCAAAAGGATCTCTATTCATAACAATTTCACCCCCCAATTGTGCTTTTGAAACTAGAGAAATTTGTTTTTTTGAGCCTCTAAAACGAGCTTTAAAGACAGCTATAGAAGAGTGTTTATGACCATCATCTGTTGTTATAGTTGTGAAATCTTTTGTTTGAAAAGAATTAGATTCACTATGAAAATTTATTGATCTATCAAAACTATTCTTCATCCCATATTTCATGTGGATAGCAAGAGGAAGATTAATAGCAGGCAAGACTTCCTACATTTTAGAAGATTTTTTAGTCCTATAAAAAAGAGCTAAACCCTTCCAATAGAACACCTGTTTTTCAATATCAACAGAGTATTTATCAGTCTTCATTATATAAGAATCTCCTGTTATGTATAGGTTTTCTTAAAGCTATTTCTTCAATTTTATCCTTCCCTTTCTTAGAGGTAATCATCTTCTCTCTGTGCGACAAGTTAAAATCCACCTCATTCTAAATTGAAGACTCTATGTCATCATCATTGTCAGAAGAAGAAGAATCATCATTTTCATCCATTATTACTTTATACAAACCATATTTTAAAGAAACCATTGATATAGGAACATATTCTTTGTCCAAATCATTATTCCATGCTACTTTGGGCGTGGAAGTAATTTTAAAATATTCATATTGAGCGCCATCATTTCTTTGTGTAAGGATTGTGAAGGTGTTTTAGATTTCTCTTGAATGGGGGGACTCTTGGAGATTGGAAAACATTTAAATAGGGTAGAGGAGTAATGATAAAATCATTACCATTATCATTATAACACTGAGGAGGAGGGTCTTTCTTAATTTTGTGATATTGTAGAATGTTCTGTCCATTATTTTGATAGTTAGTACAAACAATATCTCTTCTACAAGCAGTATTGTTGTGCCCAATCGTGAAAAAATTCTCGCAAAAATGTGGTATTGTATAATATTAAATATACTAGAATATTCCATCCTATGGAATAGAGAGTTATAGTTTTTCAATTAGAGGAGTTGTCAAATATATTTTGAGTATGAACCGAGAAAAGTGTTCATAGAAAACCATTTTTGTAGTAAAATCCTTTCTTATAGCAATTCAAATGGCACAGAATATATCATATAGTATCTTAGGGTGCCAATTTACCCATTTCAGGCCATGAATATTAATCCAATTTTGAGCACATGTGTCCTTAGAATAGTGTAAATTAAAATTCAAGGACCAGTTGTGACTCTTCATAATCCCCAGTTTGAGGTCAAAAGAACCGAAACCCCATGCATTTCCATCCAGTTCAGCAGTAAGAAAAAGAAGATGAAAAATTCCATGACTAATTGAGATACATTTAATTTTGATAAAACCCAAATCATAGTGATTCTAGGGGACAATTTAGAGATTTTTTATGGGTTCATACCTTTAGAAAAGGAGATGTGGCCAATGAAAGAATACCTGCAAAGATTTAGTCTATATGAGATGGCGCCATTTGAGGCCTAAACATGTGCGATTGTGCCTTTTTCAATTATACGTTGGGGAATCTGATCCTTACTTAGGTAAAATATACCACTTCAAAATGCAAAGAATAATTGAAGTCCATGCATCACATCCCATTCTCCCTCCTTCAGTTTCCTTGAGTCCTGATCAATGATTTGTTTTCTCAAAAACATTTTAGTGTAGATCGATACTTCTAGGGTGTTTTTGCTGAGCGAGAATGCTCTGGGTTGTGATAAGGGACCTTTCCATTTCCTCCATTAAAAATGATATATATATATATATACATATTTATATATATATATAGGAAAAATGATTGTTTACATTTCTGCGCATAAAAACCATTTTTCAGAAAAATTTCAAAACACCTCTTATTCTTATATCATTACTGATAATCTGAAATTTATTTTAATTTTTCTAAATTCAATTTCTAATAAATTATAATTAAATATATAAATAATGTACTAAAATATTGAAAAAAACTATTATATCAAAAAATATATTTTAAAATTGTTTAATATTCTATATTCTTATTTTCAATCAATTAATTATAAATTCATTGGTATTGTATTATGTATATTATTACCATATTTTTTAATTATTGAATCATTATTTATATATCATGATGGAGTAAACTACTAATTTTATAAAAGGCTATTTTTATGTATAAAATGATTTTCTTAGTTGTTATATTTATGCTAATAGAACTTCATTCATAAAAAACAACGAATATTTTCATGCTATAAATATTTCATTGAGTGGTTACTAATATTAATTATCATGATTTGAATGACTTGGTTTTAATGGTCATATATAATATTTAAATTTTATGAAAATATATTGGAGTTTCACTTATGTTTTCTATTTCATTTTGAGAACATTTTCTAACACAGTGGGATAATTTAATGGATTTCATATATTATACTTTATGGGTGTTATAATTCATCTTGAGTAGTTAAAAATGAAACATAGTGCTTCTTCTTACTTGAACACGAATCTTAGGATTTTACCACAAAGCGAAATGGTCTTATGGTACTCTTTATATATAAACTACACCCACACAAATTATTTTTTGAACATGAGGATAATTTAATTTTTTGTGATTTTGGAAGAAAGAAGACGAGAGTTATTATTCCATCAGTATATCTGAAAATTATTTTGGTAGTTTTCAAAAGACATTCATTTGGATTATATTGAAAATTATCACAAAAAAAACACTAAAATCATAATATCGAATCAAAATTCAATGTGATAAGGAAAACCTCCAGTTATTCCTCTATATCTCTTTTTTCATCTAGTTTTCTAGATTTATCTAAGGTAAGCTTATTATTAGAGCTCATAGGAGCTGAATAAGTCTGAATTTTTTAAAATGAATATATTTTAAGTAAATCGTGTATGTATTTTGTATGGTTAAAAATATTTCAATTTTTTTTAGTGAATTTGATATGTAAGGAAAAATTCTACCTCACCCATCATGGTCATTTCATATTTTTTTCATCAATTTTAAAATTCAATACACATATTTTGATTTTTTGAAATAAATATGGAACCATAAACATAACATTTTATAAGAAAAGATTAATTTAAATATGTTTTCTAGATAATAGAGTGGTTTGGAAGTCCCAAATTAAATGAAATTGAGAAAGGAAAAGTACTTAATCTTTTATACAAAGCTCTAAGATATTTTTTTAGATAATCTAGATCTTTTTTTTAATTTTTTTTAAATGAGTATCTTTAATAACCAAGAGGTTGTTCAACATATACTACTTCCATTAAAAATACATATTGAATTTTTTTTTCAATGATCTAATATGTTTTGAATTCATTTGAGATGAATATTAAGAAAGGATTTTAATGGAATCTAATATAGAAATGGAGGAAATTTATTCCACATAATATATTACTTTTTGATTGTAACCATTAGAAACTAAACTATCCTTATTTAAAAAGATTTCACCTTGAGAATCCAATGTGTTACTAAAGACCAATTTAGTTCCAATACCAAGATAATTTATAGGTTCTACAAACATGAACATATATCTTGTTCCTCTTGAAATAGTTTTGTTCTTCTTATATAAAAACAACCAAATTCACATCTTGTATGTATTTTTATATGGTTTTATGTTAAAGATAGGAATGAAATTTAGAAAATTCATGATGGCTTGATAGAATTATTCTAGTCATAACACCTACATATAGGTTTCATATAATAGTTTCTAATGGATTGATTTTAGGGGTATTAGGTCATATGGGTATGTCAATGTTGGGTTATTTATAATATTTGGATGTACTAAACTATACTATGAAGATTCCCTTATTAGGATTTGGATTGAACATACCATGATTATTCTCATTTTTCAAGACATACAATATATGTCAAATTTTTTTAAAGTATAGATCTTTTTGTATCTAATGGTTAACTATGTAATAAGGTGATTTAATTAAGATATGATTTATTATAACTCAATTAACAACATAACATAATGTGTTAACAGATTCATCCCAAAACGGAGTGGGCAATCTATATTCACCTTACATAATTTGAGGAATTGTTTTTGCAATGATCTATTCCTCATTCTATTAAATCTATTTTAAGGTGTTTTGGGGACATAGAAGGATTTTTTTAATGCCGTGTTCTTTGAAAAATGAATCGAATTCATGTTTCTAAAATTCTCCAACGTGGTCTCTCCTCAATGTCATATTTTATGAATCTTTTTCACTTTTTACAATATTGAAAAAATTAATATAGATGGAACATGATTGAATTTTATTTTTTGATAAGTAAACCGACAAAAATCAATGAAAATCATTCACTAAAATATAAAATAATGATTTACAACCAATTTTAAATATTTTTGATGGTATGAAAAAATAATTATACATATATTTTAATGGTGTAGTTGTAGTTATAACCCCATGAACCAAACCACATAGTCCAATATAAAGAGTCACATAATCTCATGAACCCCTCCCCTTATGCAAGAGGATGTTTACATGTAGTGAGGGTTTGTTCAACATCACTGGGGATTCTATACCCTCAGTACCATGCCCTTGGAAAATAATAGTATATATAATAAAAAAATATGAGTAACATGTTGGAAAAAATATAATCGTAATTTAACAATACATGTAACAAAAGATAGAAAAATAATAAATAAATTTGATCTCTAAGTGGAAATAAAAACCATAGTAATGTGTAGGAAGGCTATAAATAAATTAAATACAATAATCATATGGATTCAATCTAGGACTAACATTATTTATATGCTCCATAACTTATACATCTACTACAGCCCCCAATCCCTTGATTGGATCCAAATACATGAAGTTTTCACACTCATCTAGATTCCCTTGTTGGGTGTGAGTAATTAAAATTCAATGCGACATCACCAAAGTGTCATTAACCAAATGTGTTCATGTATTACAGGTGTATGATATGTTAACATTAAATTTAAAAGAAAACACAAAAAAAATCTACAGGGAACCCATGTTATAACCATTCCACCATGGGCCCCAATCACACCTACCTCATATCTATGCTGAAGGATGTCTATGAAGTCAAAAATAATAGAGAACTAGACACATGGTTTTTGAAATTTCACTCATCCACTTCATGGAAAAATGAAGGCATACAACTCAGAATCCATAAGAAATTGAGTTCTGACATGTTTCTGGGATCCCTAAAGGTATTAATTACCTTTTGAACCATACGACTCTCATGATATTACCCAATGTATGGGTGTACCATTATCATCTTCAAATATCATTCATAATAACTGATAATGGTATAATAAACCCATTATGGTTACTAATCATAATATACTAATAATAACCTGTAGCATCATTTTAATTCACATTAATGGAAGATAATAATAAGGAATAAATAAAATTTTATCATGAGAATATATATTTTCATCATATAAATTTATGTGATCAACATCAATAGTGTTGAGAACTACTCTAACAATACTCATTAAAAAAGATCTTATATGGTAATAATGAAAACACAGACACCCGCTAACAATAACAAAAAATCTAGAACAAAAATTCATTCTAAAAAAATAAGAATCATGGTAATAAGATAATATAAGGGCCTAAAATAATATGGTACTTCCCACATAAAGGTTTTTGATGAAAAAAATAATGGTTCATAAAAGGATATAAGAAAGAACATATTACACACCCACAAAGAGTGACATAAAACATCAATGATGCCTCTTTCATTTTTGGATCATCAAGAAAGAGGTACAAAATTTAGTCAAAAGAAAACTAAAATTAAATAAGTTAATTCTATAGTCACATCACTTAAGGAATCCATTAATTGAAACAATTCCATTATTTTTGTCTAAGGAACTCTAATTCACCAGACGTGCTATCGATTCAATTAATAATCATGATTAAATTGAAAATATATAATATAACATCTTTTTAATCTTATTATATATTATCCATAATTAATTCATCCATATAAATGAGTTTAAAGATGAAATTGCAGACTAAGAAGCTATCATGAAGACCATTCTTGTAAAATATACCTGAAATTGTCCACTATTCATGAGATTTCTAACACCGATCAAAGTGGTTAACATTGAGACATACAATCCCCCACCAGTATACCAATGAATCATCAATTTAGTAGCGATATATCATCAATATGCTATTAATAATAGGTATTATATGATGATTCATGAACACTTACCTATATAAAATTCATTATTGGTGGTTAATCTCAATTCAGCTAAGAAATGATGTCAAATTTATATATCCTCTATCAATATACTGGTAAAGGGAAAAAAATTCAATCTATAATAAAATAAATCATATCATATATTTATTCTAATATAACATGTAGGAATAAGTATTTGTAATTGGTTTATAGGGAAATCAATATTCTTAGCTTCACAAGATTAGTCAAAGGTTATAGAGGCTAAGGGAGAAGAATGAGGGAGTTTAGATGCTAAAGAGAAGGTATTAAATTCTGAAGAGTGTTACAGCTTTGGAATTTTATGTTAAAGGTTTTTCAAAATGCGTGGAATTAAAATCCCAATAAGTTTTTTAATTACACCCTCAGACTTGGCGTATCGATGTCTAGGTGGACCACTCTAGCTATCTGGTGGTACTACTGGATGATTGGTGGGGTATATAATATCCATTAATCATTCTAGACCCCATCAGAAAGGTGGAGGGGTCCACTATCTAGACGGTGGATGTTTTCCATCCACCCCAATGTAAATACCATCCCTAACACTTTTATAACTAATTACAAGACCATTAGCCTCCAAATTAATTCATTGAGAAGTATCATCAGAGGTAATTCTAAAAAAAATTGGTTCACCAAGCCTGAACATCATCCTCTCCCTCCCAATTCACCTCTTCAATCTCATTATAAAACCATTGAATTCCGACTGTGGGTACCATCTTCCATCAAGGGACATTCGAACTCAAGTCAATAATCTACATCATGGGAACTATTTATTATCCATCATGTTCTCAATCAACAACCTTATAACTGATTTTATGCATATGATCAATCATGTATCTCCATTGTCGTGACACATGAAACAAATATTGCATACCTCAAAATTGAGAAGGAAGGCCCAAATGATATGCATCAATCATTACATTATTATTGATCTCAAAGGGCCTAACATAATGTATAATTTGAATAAATTTCCTTATCAAATGTTGAAAGGATATTCAAGGGGTCACTCTATGAAAAACCCAATCACCTATAGAAAATTACAAAGGTCTCCTCCCCGATTTGGAATCGAAATGGAGCCTATTCTAAGCTATGATATAACTTTTACGAATGATTTGTACTCTCTCAGATGTCTTCTATAGAGACAAAACTTCTCATACATAAGTATTAAATATTAATAGAATAATATTCATTACATATCCTAACAATCTATGCTAGAATTTTTTAGGCCTAGTGCCTCTGGAAACATAGACACATAAAAAACTGGTCTATAAGCGAGCTACGTCATCCCCTACAGAATTCTTTATAATTATAACGCTTATTAGAAATATAAAATATAATACCTTTCCACATGAGCCAAGGATAGGAAATATATGAAAGGGTGGGCTCAGATGCTCAGTAAGGGTCAATAGGGGAGATATAAACATATCATCAGTATCAGGATATTAGAAAATGAGAATAAATTTTTAAACCATGCCCTACATATTATAGATAAAAAAATTAGTCTTGGAATAAATATTGGTATTTGATAAGACATGATATATAATGGAATTAGAGAAAATGATCCATGAGAACATAAATTTTTATAAGACATATTTTTTTTTTCATATTCATAAGAATATAGAATCATATACATTATAGTTCAAGGTTCATTTCTACGACTGTCATAGTAGAATGGGTTCACTCTCCCAACCATTGTAGTAGTCATGGTTCACTCCCATGACTATCATAATGGAAATATTCACTTTCTAAAATGGGTTCACTCCCTAGTCAAGAACTCTTTATCTCATGAAATATCATTATTTAACCAATGCATTTGATGGAGATATAGGTCCAACACATCAATATTATAAACTAAACATCATCCTCAATTATAATGTAACCACCATAAAATATTTAAAATCATACATATGTGTTCCAAAAGATCATATAACATTCATCATATCACATCCAATGAAAATATCTGTATTAAAAAACATTTCAACATAACATAAACTATGTAAAATAAAGAGGCTTCATAATCATTTCATCATTTAGTCAAAGCATTACTAGGGGTAAAAAAGAGGGTTTCATAATCATTTTATCACAGTATAACCCATGGTTGGGAATTGAGCTTCACAAAAATCCTTTCATCATATAAATAAACCATCTAAAGAAAATAATAAGAATGGTATCCTTGGATCATATCCTTAGTGAAGATTAGTAATATTAAATGATGCAATAATTGATATAAAATGACTCTAAAAGATTACTTAGAACATTTTTTTCTCATAAAATATCCTTACCCCATTGAGAAAAAACATTTTAAAACATAAAAAATATCAGGCTTAATTTTCTTCAAAAATAATGTTGGAAGCTTATAACGAAAACATTGTTAATCAGTTAAAAATTTCTTGAGGAAAATAACAATTTCAATTTGAAAAATATTTTTTTGTAAAAAAATAATAAAATTTCAAGACACTTGTCATTGAAAATACCCTTGGAAAAATATAAAGGGATCCTTAACATAGTGAGTTGTCATAATTGTAGAATGTACCATTCATGCCATATACATTAAAATTATGATTCCTTTCAAATATTTGACAAATGTCAAATGAGAGTTGTTTGGAAAACGACAGGCATATTCCTCTAATTTTTTTTGTCTAAAAAAGTAAACAATGGGTAAAAAATTACTTAATAAATATTTTGGATAATTTTAAAAACATTTTTGAAAACATTTTTAGAAAAAATAATTTTCTAAGAATAAATGTTTTTTACTGAAGAGAGAAATAAATATTATTTTTTATAAAAAGCTTATGTTGAACTTTTGAGTATATTAGGAGACTAAAATAAAGGGAAATTTGTATTCCCTATCAATAATAAGAGGATAAGAAAATACATTAGATTACTCAGAGATAGATCTTAGTATTTCATCATCAGAATCATGAACATAAACAATCCTGATAAATGATGAGATTGTATTGTAAAACCCGTTCCACATTGATAAATTATAATCTTACACCCCAATAAAAAATTAAATTAAATTCAACATAATATATCAGTATAATAAATAAATTCACGATATTACATGTTAATTGGGATGTATATACACCTCATACGAGATATTCACCACATGACATATGTTTAAAAAAGGAAAATTGAGAAACAAAATCACTTCCCGTATTACTAACATTTGAAAATTATACCCATTGAAATATAGATCTTAACATTGATATTTAATTATGAATAAATTTTATGATATTAATCATAAAATATATTCATGTAAAGTATATAAAACACATAAAATAAAAAGGTGTTGAATATGACATGTGTCTCAAATTATCTAAAAGTGAGATGAATATCCCTTACCTTAATTCTCAACTTATTTCATACACAATATAACCTCTTTTATAATAAATTTAATTTCATTATTAATGTTTTAAAAAACCATAATTATACATATCATACCATATATGATTTAATTATGATAATTTATTTTCCAATATTAATAATTGTTTTTAAAAAACACATTTTTAGGTAATAATTGCATTGTTATTTGTATACATTGTGATTTTCAATGTCAATTATTATCATTTGATCATGGTTACATCATATAAACAATTTTATAAATTATTTAAATATAATATATATCCATTATATATATATAGTAATCTATAAAATTTATGTATAGAAAATGAAATACACTATGCATAAAGACGGTATGCTGTACATACTCATGAACACTATTTCAATTTCATTGACAGATAGAGTAAACGGGAGAAAAATTATAATTCCCTTTTAAAAATTAATTATTTTGTTATATATCGCATATATTTGTTAAATTTATTCTTATTACCTTCCATGCAAAGGATTAGTGAAAAACATATAACATTGCTTCTTAAGGCAGTAGTCAGTCTTACACACAAATTACATTATCATATCCCCCATGGAGTGTAAAGTAAGAATATATATGTGATATTATAATTAAAAATATAAAATAAACTTTAAAATATTATATATATTTATTTAATAAATTTATATTGCCATCCACATAAAATAGGAATGAAAAACACATCACAATAGTTCGTGAGGTGGTAGTCTATCGTTTACATGAGTGATGTTATTGTTTTGAATTGGGTTGGGAGGTAATAAAGAAGATGTGGAATTATAATTAAATAAGTATAAAAATATCATCAATTTGTAATATAAATATAAATACTTCACCACAACTATTTTTGAAAGGTGGTATTGGAAGATGAATAACATTGGTTTACAAGGATGTAGTCCGTCGTATATACGAATGATGATTTCATATCCCATTTTATGGAAGAGGGGATAAATGTAGTAGATTAAATTAATGTAATAATATAAAAAATATGTTATATACCATTTTCATTGTTTCACCATAATTGAAGATTATTTTAAGGGGTTATAATATGAATTAAAATAAAATTCATTATGTAAAACATTACATCTTCTTCAAAAAACCTCTTTAAGTTTAACCTAAATATTTCATAGGTTGGATTTATAATATCCCCATGGAATATAGTATGTGTAGATTTAATTAAAGAATAAATTTGGGGTTTTCTTGGATGAAACTTTGGAAATGGGAATTGTGAATAGAAGAAGAGATGGTGTGTCCTTTTATAAGTGAGGTGAGTGACACACTTGCAATAATTTAGTAGAAAAATGTTTAACTATGTTTTATAGATTCCACATGGATCCAAAATAAGGAATTATATAACCCTAAATGTGATAAGTCTATATAAGTCCATAAAATGTGTTATGGATATTTTTGGGCAATTCTTAACCCTTAAATTTTTAGTTTAACCCCCTTTAAACCCATTTTTACATTAACCACGATAATTAATTTTTTCTACACATATTATTCATTATGGTAAAAAATTAAGTTGATATTAACAGAAAATATAAATAATTCTTATTATAAATATGAATCTTTTTTCTAAAACATATTCATAGAATTAAAAAAATTTAATTGAAAATTAAACATGCAAAGGAAAAGAAAAATAATTTTTCCAAAGCTAAAAAATTCAAATGTTTAAAAAGTTTTTATATAATAATTCAATATGAAATTGGTTCCAATGAAATAAATTAGAATAATTTATAAATAATTTAAATAATTATATTTTTTTATATAATATTAAAATAATTTTTAACATTATAAAGGCTTTAAAAGAAATGACAATTCTTAATAAAAACCAGAATTTTTACTATTAATCAAAAAACATTTATTAAAATTCAATGTAAGAAATAATCCCATATAATTGTGAAATTATAATTTATGAAATTATGTTTATTTTTTACAATAAATTTCATTACTTTTTTCAAAAATTAGTTCTAAAATAATTGTGAAAAATTAGAAAAAACTATTATTTAGAAAAATACAGCTTTTATGGGTTATATTGGATTTATTGTTGTCTATTGTGTACAAAATAAATAATATTAATAATAATAATTTTATTAAATATATAAAAAATAAAAATAATTAAAATCATTCAAAAATTTTTCGTTTCTTTAAATCATTATAGTAAAATTTATTTGTGTGCATAAAAAATATTTTCAAGAAAAGGATATCCTTTATTTATAGATAGTTTGTTTTATCATTTCTAATTTATTGGTTACCAAATTACTAATTTATATAAATTTATAAATGATATATTTTAATAACTTTGTTAATCCAATTCATACCAACCGTTACAAAATCTAGTGGATAAAAATCATATTAAATAATGATAATTTAATAGTATGTTATATCCTATTTAAACTCTGTGTTGTATGTAACAAAATCTAAACTCTCTATTATCTATAAAGAAAGATAAACATAGTGTCTCATTTAACACCAGATAAAAATTTTTTTTCATGGAATGGGAAATGTCAAAAAGATTAATTTTATTTGAAAATAAAAAGAATTCCAAAAATCATAGGGTGTTACATCTCATGTACTATACTAGGCCCCACAACTGCTGCCTCACATACCATGTATGAACTGAGTGGGGAAATATATGGTAATCCTTAAATAAATCATAAGATTCAATATGAATCAAAGTATATTAAATATTATTTTGAGTGAAATCAACTATGTTTAGTTGATTATAATAAGATTCAATGATGTCAGGAAATAATTTCTATTAAAATACTCGAGTGTGTGAATTATCCTCTCACACTATCCATCTTTCATGGTATGATACGATGTGCTCAATATCAACTAATTCTCTAAGGCCATATGTGATCTAAAAAAACTGTGATGTAAAACATGATTCTCTATTAGATATTATTCTCAAGGGAATACCATATACGTGTACTATCTCACAAAAAATAAAACCTTCACTACTCATCTAGTGAGTGAGTCTCATGAATCGGTAAGAATTGGGAACCTTTTTTAGAAAAAAGATGACAAACCATACAAAATATAGATTTATTGAGCTCAATGGTAGCCCTATTTAAAATTCCATCAGGAAATGATCAAACTTCTATAAGATCACATGATGTGTATTGTGTAAACCACCATGACATTGCTACTGGTCAATTACGCTTTGAAATGCAAGGCATCAGTGAAAAAACACCAGTGCCCCTCTTCAAACCTAGTCAACTGAACAATCATATGATGTCATGATATTTATATTTCTCTCCTCACGATTTTCCACCGATCATTAGGTATGTAAAACCATCATTGTCTCCACCATAATGGAAATAGTGACTCTAACTGTCACATTCACAAGGATCACATTATCATCATCCAATGACCACCCAGATACAGGGTGACCTCTAGCAAGATTTTCCCATATAACAACCCACTATGTTCCAATCTCTTATATAGACTTTACTCGATCATCTATAGAATATGTTTCCACCATTGGATAATATGTAATCTATCCCTGTTCTTTAGAAGCATATATCTTTTAGACAACTAAAAAGATCCTTATGTTACACTAGTTTCTCCAATGGCCATTAACCAACCTTCCTATGTACCCACATCTTATGGCAAAATCATATCTAGTGACATTAACATTACATGATGAATAATCTATCTCAAATTTAAATATCAAGAAGTAATATACCCAATGCACCTTCCTTAGGTTGACGTCTCACTATGTATATATATAATGATGGATCTTGCAGTCAATTTTGACAACAAACCAATCACCAAATAGGTATTGTCACTAACCCTTCAAATCATTTACAAAATTTTCCTTCTCCAAGTCAAGAGTATAATAGTTATAATCATGGGGTTGTAGTTTATATGCCCCATAAACTACTACATACTCCCTCTGTGTGAGTACTACTCCCAAACTAGCTCCTAATAAATCACATCACACATTATAACTGATATTTATATGGGGAAGAATAAGTATGATGGTAGTAGTAAGTCTCTTATACATCTCATGAAATTTCACCTCACATTAGTCTGGCCATTGTAACATCACTCCCTTATTCATAAAAAAAATTCACTGGTGCTAAAAAACAAGAGATGTACAAGATATAATATTGGTTGTATCATGATAAACCCAGAGATATCACTATATTGAATAAATTATGAGGATGTCACCAGAACATTACATCCTCCACTCTCTTCAGGTCCATAGTTATACTAATCTCAAACACCACATGGCCCTTAAAAATACCCTTCTATATCTAAAAGCAACACTTCAACAACTTTTGCTGTAGATACCACAACCCCAACATCCTAGAGTGAGTTCTTTATTTATTACAATTGCTTAAAAAACAAGGAATCACAACCCGTAGAACATAATAGTTTTATAGTATTGGTAAAATGGATACATATATGATCCCCATATTACATTTGAATATAGAAATTAAAATATAGTTTTTTATGAGAATATCATCATCTACTCCAAATATTCATTCATATCATTCATATTACACTTCAAAGAAATATGGGAAAAAAATAAGGGTGATCTCAAATTTTTGGTAAGGTTTATATACATCAGAAACTATCAAGAATAAATAAATATAATCAATAAGGAAAGGAAAATAACTAAACACAAAAAATTTTAAACGAATAAATTGATAAGGAAGTTCATCCAAAGATAATATCAATGTGAACATATCATAGATAATAATATATACAGAATGGTAAAAAACTAAAAAAATCATTTAATAAATACATTTAATATGATAACTGAATATTGAATAATCAATATGTAATGGTAAATAAATGCAAAAAATTCCACTTAATCAAAATTTAGAATGAATTAAATCCAAAGAATATATCATTTTAAAAATCTCATGGATAATAATAATAAGACATTGAATGAAGGAAATTATTAATAATTGGATTCCATGAGATGAATCATCTTGATATATCTATTGTCAAAACTTTTCACAAGATGGTTTAGATCAACAGATAAAAACACATTTAATGAAAATTTACTGATTTTTCTCAAGATTATCACTGATATATCAAGGGTCTATATAATACAGGACACCACCCATCACTATAGTTCCAAAACAGTCCTCATATGTCGAATAATCCATTTAATTTAATTAACAATGTGCCTTATTATTAAAAATCCAAATTTATTAAATAATAGGTATTTATCAATATTTTCCCATATATACAAATAACTTTCAATGTAGAGTACCATATGTAAAAATGATAAAAATATTATTAAATAAATATATCAATCTTAAATTATTTTTATAAATAGGTAAAATTTAATTTCCAATGATAACAAGGAAGTGAATATTTCAATAGGAAGTTTTCATACTATAAAAATTTATCAAGGAAGTGATTTTTAATACTACACTTTGTTAAAGTAATCATAAAACATACAGAGGAATAATAGGGATGGTATCAATTAAAGAAATAACCATTATATTAAGAATAAATGTTTATTTTTATTTATGAGTATAAATACAATAAAAATATCTTTCAAAATATTATTGTAGAAAATATACTTCTCATTTTTAAAATAAATATTTAATTATTTTTTTGGAAAATCATTTCCATAAAAAGAGGTTTAAAAAACATTTTATTTCGAGAATATTTGATTAAAAATGTTTTATTTTAAAAAATAATATTGTATACATGAAAAAAAATTTCTCAAATAATTTATGGTCACTATGGTGTGTAATTCCATGAACTCTAAAAAAGCTAAAAATACAATTCCTAATACACTGTAAAAAGTTTAGAAAAGTTCTTTGTTAAGAAAAAACAAGATGATTAATTTTATTTGTAAAATGTAGAAATGGGATAAATATTAATTAATAAATCATTTGAACGTGGATTAAACATTTTTTGATCATTTTTAGAAAACATGTTTTGGGAAGAAAATGGATTTCTGATTGACTAGAGAAATGAAGTAATATTTTATTAAAAAAATTTCTCCACAATTTTATGTACCAAAGAGGTGAAAAATGTTTGTATTGCATTAATATACAATTAATAAATAGAGGAATATAAAACAAGTTGGTTTTGTTATAAAGTTATCAAATAACTGACTTCAATGGAAGAACATTTATAAAAAATATCAATTAGAATGAAGTAGTGAAATAATACCACACAATGATCATAAAAATGAATTGGGAATTAATCAATGAAATGATTATGTGTATCAGTTATGAATAGAAATAAATAATGTTTTAGTAAAACATAAAATGATCAAAATTCATTAAACATATAATCTCAGAATATCAATGACAATGAATAAATAACATAACCCAATGAAATGAAATTGAGTAATAAAATTTGTTACCACTTGATAATTATTATGTTAAATCCCATTATATGAATTTATTAAAAATGAAATATAAAATCCAATTAATAAGGAATTATTCATTATATTTCATTTCTAATTGGTATTATATAAATCGTTTAAATATACAAGGGGCATAACATTACAATAAGCCTAAAAAAAATGAAACTGAGACAAAATACCTTACACCATACTTCCCTTTGGCTGAACATGATATTACCTCTTATATTATTGTTTCAGACATGATAAATATTTATAATAAAACAACAATAATATTTTAATATCATATAATATCCTTTTACAACACCTTATCACCCATTCGTTAACAATGATTCATTATTTGTATTGTTTTGGGTGTTAATTACCTTGTCCGTTCTTGTATGTTTTGTCATGAAAAATATGGTTCTTGAACATATTACATAGAATAATATTCTAAACAATTATAATAGATACATTATATTACTATTTATGAATTAATTAAACTTTTATTACTAATAATGTAATATTATTTCTAAAAAAACAAGTATGTTACGATCAGGGAGACAGTAGGCCGTACGTACGTATGAGTAACATTTCCATTTTTCAATGATCATTATAGAATGATGGTAAGAAATAATTTATCTTTATATGATGATTATATTATAATAAATAACAAATTATTTATTTAAATATACTTTTACATCCATTTTTTGAGGTGATTTAAAGAGATTCACGTCATTTTGTGAAGGCAATAGCCCACAAGTAAACGAATGCCATTATCATATTTTCATTGAGTGAAAAAAACATAAATAAAATGAAATATATTATATTTTATTATTATAAATATTTCATTAATATAATAATTATTTCATTTATAACACATATAATCATCATATTTCCACCTATCATATTCTATGTAAAGTGTTAGTGAAAGATGCATCACATCGCTTCATGAGGTGGTAGTCTACCATACACACGTGCAACATTATTATATACCCAATTAAAGGGAATTAAAAATAATAATATAATGGAGAAATAGTATTAATTATATTATAAATATCAAATATATAATTTTTATCGATTGTTATACCAAAATGTGAAAGGCTGTAATGGAAAAATGAATAACATCGGTTTGCGAGACGATACTCCTTCATACACACAATCGATGATTTAATAACCCATTTGATGGAAGTGGAGGTAAAATTAGGCCATTATATTATTAAAAATCAAAAATTTATATTTTAGTTAAAGGTTTTATCAGATCATCATGGTTTAATAATAAGTTTAGTAGGTTGAGAATGATATAAAATAAAAATTATCATTGAAGAACATTACCTCTTCTTTTAGTGTCTTCCTTATATTTTCACTAAAATCCTTCATAGGAAGGATTTATGCATAATTTAAGATTTTTAGGATTATTTTATTAATATATAGAAAATTATTTAGTCAGGGTGAGGCTGAACCAAAAGTTTGTGGACATATGGAGAAGAGTGGAGAGTGGGTGGCCTTTTATTAGTGATGTGAGTGACACACTTGTAATTATTTTAAATGATTCAGTAATACCCAAGTATTAATCTTACAAAAATACTCCTAAATTTTTTATTATCAAAAATAAAATATATAATGTCTACATATGGAGATAAAATGGGTGATGTGTAGGCTATTAGGTAATTTAGGTTTAATCTTCTTAGTTTAACCCTTGGGAAATCCATTTTTCCTTAACTGTGCTAATCAATTTATACCATTTTTATCTATTAATATTGGAAAAAAAATATTTTTAACTTATTTGAAATTAGGAATTATTATTATTACTATTATTTTATCCATTTCTTCTAATTCAATTTGCATAAGTTGTAAATTTTGATTTCAAAATAACCATGTAGATGTGATGAGAAAGGTAGGTTTTAAACAGAAAATTATCAATAGTTATAATGATTTTATATAAAAAAATTAATTCCAATGAGCTAAATTTTGTTAATTGATATATAATTTAAATACTTTTAAAATAAAATAGATTAAAATTTTAATTTATCCTTATAAAATCTTTAAACGAAAATGCATTTTTCAATTAAAATTCAATACTTTTCACTAGTCATCAAAAATTGATGCTTTTAGAAAAAATCAAAAAAAATACCCCTAATATAATTTTGGTATTACAAATTAAATATGAATGTCTTATTTTCCAACAAATTTTCTAAAATTTCAAAAAATTAATTTTAAATTATTTGCGCAAAGCCCGATTAATATGTCTATGATAATTTTTTTTTCAAAAGCACTTCTTTTTATTTTAATTGATTATTTTTTATTTAAAGTCAATATATAACCATAATAATTATATTTTAGTCATTAATATTCATACACCAAAATTGAACGTATATGTTATAATTGTATACTATATTGTGGGTTATTTAGAATTTGGGTTAAATGTTCCGCAAGCTATCGTTGAGATTAAATTTAATGAAATAGATGTCCTAGTTTGTTTTAATATCGATGTTGCATGTCACTTATTATATCAAATAAAATTTTTATATTTATGAAATTTCAGTGTGTTACATTATCCCCACTATAAATATGTTTTTTCCTCTCAATTTAAAGTAGATCTTACTAATAAAGGGTTTTGAATTTTGGAATAACACAACTGAAAAACCCACATTGTAAGAGGGTTAATAAAACATAATCCAAATAAGTGATAAAGGGGAAAACCAAGGCCACATAACTATGTTTTTAATCAGGAGATCATTTGTGGAGTGTAATGATATAAACATGGAGTGGAAATCATAAATAATTATAGAGAGTGATTGAGGTTGTTGATCATAAGGAAGTGAATGATCAATGGAATTTAATGGGCCTCAGAATATAAATATGTGATGATTTAAAAGACATTTAGATTTATCATATATTAATGTAATATTATAATATTTTTATGTCAAAATCATTTTATAAAAGTTTAGGAATTATTTTACTGTCTAAGAATAAAATTAAAAATACTTTTTCGATACATTTTTATTTCATAAGAACAATTTCATCCTTTCGTTTTTCTTTTATGAATATCCAATTCATTGTATTATCTATGAAATGAATATAAAAAAGGATTTTTTTGTCTGAAGATTTTTTTAACTTTTAAAGGATCATAAGATACATAAAAGAATGGAAAGACATTTAGTATATCTCTAACTATTTTCTAAATAAAAAATGGTTAGAAAAACTTTTCCAATATAATAAATTAATCTATAAACCTTAAATTCCACCCCACTGGCTCATCGATACTGTTTATTTTTCGAAATAGGTAAATAAAATTGATGATATATTAACCAAGACATCGTAATGGCCAGTGGTAGGATCTAAACCCTTATCAACCTTTGATCATGGTTTCAAGCCCAACAGCCTTTCCAGATGTGATGGGGATTCACCTAGCATGTAGATTTCTATTTTCTGAAACAATATAAATATAATTCCTATGATATTTCCTAAAAATATTATGGATATATTTGAAAAAAAAATTATTTATTAAATATCCCTTTTTACTATGGTTTTCAACAAAACCCTTTTTCACGATGTGTACTATTCTAAATTTAATATTATTAAAATGCCTTCAATGATAATATCAACACTAATAGTAATAAATATATTTAAAATTATATCTGTAAAATGGGAAGGAATTATTCCTCAAATAGAAATTCTTCTAGAACATAAGTTTTCTATAAATTTCTTCAAAAATATCCTTAATCGTCATAGAATACCATCACACAAAACATAAAAAAAGGTTTTTAAGACTTTGAACATATGCTCAATCTTAATCTCATAAATCCATTATATTATCCATAAATCATAGGTTAATGAATGAACATAAGCTCTTAAAATTTAAGACAATCCACATATGTCTCATAATTCTTATCACCAAAATACCATTGGTAAATCACCTGTACAATTTATCTTTTGAGCACCAACACATAAATATTTCATCTATTTATTTCCACATAGGTTCTTCCTTGGTCTTGCTTTTATCATTTAGAAGAATGGATTACATCATATAATTCATATGTTCTCAAAATTTAATACAATGATCTATAAATTGATATCTAGGATTATATTTATTTCCTTTCACCACACTCGTAATTTGTTTTTGGAAATTTGTTTCTTTATTTCCTTACTTTCCACATAGAAAGAATTTTATTATTCAATTGCGACACTTTACTGGGTTTTTCCTTCACCATTAAAAAAATGTTTTAAGTGCATATGAGTTTTATTTGTTGTCAATATGGTTTGAAGTGCCTGAGGAGTCAAATTGTTTGTCAATGGGAAGTCAATATGTGAATGAAAGGTATTGATTAAGAAGATGGATAAGAATTGGAGTGTTGTTGTTGATTCAAATAATTAAATATTACAATTGATCAATAATCCAAGAGGATACAAAATTTTAGGATTATAGAACTGGTCTTATGTTCCAAGACTTGTATCAAGGTCATACAATGTTACAACACTTATAGTGTCCATGCATTACTCACTGCATAAGGAATGAAGTGACATCCATCAGTAGTCACTAAGTGGATGATCTGTTGGAAGCCATGCATTATGTTTTAATGAATGATTAATGAATACATTACCCATCAATCATCCATGGTTGGATTAAAGGAACTTTGATGATCTTAGATTTGTTATTTAAAAAAGAAAAGGATGATGTTTGAAGATGAAGAAGAAGAGAGAAAGGTCTTAGTGTTGTAGCTACTAAGTGAATTTATTCATGCATGGGAATGGCTTCTTAAGGTGACCATGCATCCTTTTTAATGTTAGCATTTATGCTAAACATTTTTTATGGTCCTTTTCTAAAAAAACAAGCCATGTGTGGAGGCCAGCCGAGGACCTCACCCCAAGAACATGCAGGACCTGAGGGTCAACCGCGCTCGAAGGAAGCCCTCGAGGCCAGCCCTACACGAGGCATGAGTGTATAGGCTGTGTGTAAGACAGCGGGTGCTACACGGTGATAAACCCGTGCAGCATGGGTGAAAAGTGCATGCTCGTAGGAGCACAGTGGGTGTTAAGAGCGCGCCCGCATGGTGAACCTTGTATGGGGAGGTACCATGGAGGGATATGGGAGAATTATGTGCAGTGTTTACGACAACTTGTTATTTAATGAATACTAGCTCATTTGTTCATTTTGATGTGGGATGAAAAAGAATTCTCAGGACTTAATCTCCACTGTCGGATGCATCTCAGACACACGACCTTCCTTCTGATCAATCAAGAGATTGATCCCGTAGATCCAGGCTGACCTAGTGATCACCGCACTTCATGGATTCAATTGTGGTCATCTGATCCCCCAACCGAGGATTTCTTCAACCTCCAGACACCTAAGCTCCATCTGAGAACCAGTAATGAATCCAAATGAAGATCTCGTTACTCCGGGCATCATTTGAGCCCATTTCAAGTGCAAAGAGATCGTATAGAAGAACTAAACACATGAATGTGATATAAGTTTCATTCATGCAATGAGATGAAGAAATTCAAAGGAGCCCGAGGCAAACAAAGTTGTCAAGGGTGAACATCCCATTCGATGTACAAGGAAATGGTTCTCATGCGTTCTTAAACACATTCACATGATTTTATCACATGAGTATAATACTCAAGAAGAAAGATGAAACCAACTTTTAAAACAAAAGGAAACAACAGAGATATGAGAAAAATATTTGAATGGGTTTGAACAAATCAAAGTTGAGGATCTCAGCTTAATCAATGAAAAAATTTGGGGTCTTTAATGAGATTTGAATGCAGATATACGTGTTATTCCTCTTCCTATAAAATGATGAACCCGATCAAAAACATGTTGCTACCATTCTCGAATGAAGGATCTCATGTTTCTACAAAGAAACCAAGCTACCACAAACCCCACTGGTTTCCGAATGGTACATGGTTCCATGCAACCTTGTTATTTGAAGAATAGAGTTCCATACATCTCTTGCACTAAGGATTTCCACGCATCCCTTATGCGAAGAGAAGAACCAAGAACCTCCTGGTTCGTGAAAGAACTCAAACCCCATGTGTGAATTTACCAAAAACACATGGTAGGTTCTTTGAACCCTCACTGGGTCTTTATGAGGGGTATCCCATAGGTGAAACAACTGGTACCTTGACACCCTTGTTGCGCATTTGTGAAGACAGAACCACGAAACACTTCTGTTTCTTTATAGGAGATAATTTCGGTCCCTTTGCATGAAGAATAAGATCTCATGCGCTCTATGGTTTGAATGAATAATAAGAACACCCTCTTGCTTGCACCTTTTATATATATTGTTTTGAAGGGGTTTGTTTTTTACAGAGTAGGTGTTTGCATAAAGGTCGTGGTTTATGTATGCATGTATATGAAGGAGTTGTGACACCCAAGTGTCTAAGAACGAGGTTAATCTATAGAAGCACTAATTTGGACTTGAATAAGACCCAAACATAAACAAAAAAATTTAATTAATTAAATAAGACAAGTGTGTCAGTGCTATGACCCCAAAGAAGAAGGGAAAGATAATAAGAGAAAGAGAGAAGGTGAAAAAGAAGAGATTGTGTGTGTGTTCAAAGTGTTACACCCTTTGGGGTTTTCACACATGAACCTAGAAAAGAATTATGCATGCATGCATTCATGCACATGCACATGTAAAGAAAGAATCATAATTGTGTGTTTATTTTGAGAGGAGAGAATATAGTGCATGATCAAAAATAAATAGACCCTTGCATGCAATCATTCATGAACACATACATGTGTATCTATTCATATGATTATAAGAGTGCTGATATTCTGTGTTTAAATAATCAACTAAGTGTACGTGATTATTTCCAAGAAATGAAGTAGAAGTTTTAGTGCATTATTCTATTGCACTAAATAGGAATAATTTTAGATACCCATGAAATCCATGATTTACGTGAATAAGATATGATACTAAAGCCGGACTGAATTAAAGAAGCTACTATATCTGAGTGTTCAGTAATTAAGAATCCAAGAAGAGAGATAGTGATGATATTATTCTAGATCATTCTTGCATATTAAATTCTTGAAGAAGTTTTGTGTACCAATGGAACACATCTCAATGAGGCCAGGTCTTCATCATAAGAATAATGAATTTATGGAACATTGTTGAGTTGAAGACTAATCAAATGAAGTGATCATAATTTTTGATCAAGGCCAACGGACCTTATTAAAGGTTATTGAAGATCCTTGAAGAGATTCATAGGAAAGTGTGATTCAACAAGCCTATGTGAAGAGATGAGAAGACAAACTACAATGAATCAAAGAGGAACTTACAGAAGGAAGCTGCTCATGTGACTCAAGAGCTAGAAGAAACCTATGAGATTCAGGGAGGAGAAGAAGACTTTAGTGAGACTCTAGAGCAGGCAAGTGGGACTCTGGTAACACTATGTGAAGCAGTATAATGAACCTCTTATGGGATATATGAGAGATACAGTGTGAGTCTGTATCAACCATTTCAATTACTAACCAAAGTATAGTGTAGAATCTGTGTTGGGGAGAATAACCAACACAGCAAGGAGTAGGTCTCTGAACCGAACCTTGTAAATAATTATGTTCAATGCCTTTTCATTTATAGAATCATTCGTGGTAAGTCTCAGAGGTACAAGAAGAGTGTATAAGGGATTTAACCAGCCAAAGAGGTTTAAATGAAAAGAACCAATTTGTAAAAAACATTTAAAGGGATCACTGATTCAACCCTCCCCCTCTCAGTGATTCAAACTGATCTAGGCACTTCAATTGGTATCAGAGATAGGATACCTCCAAAATATCCAAGAGTGTCTTTATGGAGTGTAAATTTTAAGAGATGAGTGAAAAAATTAAAATGGATTCATCTTTCAAGAATCAAAAAAAGAGAAAGATGAAGCAGTCAAGGAAGATGAAGAAATAGTTTACTTCTACTATGGAGACACCTTCTATTGAATGTAATTTGAAAGGTAAAAAAAGTGATACTACTTATTATTCTTCTGATGAAGCATGTTCAAGCTATGATGATGATAGATAAATTAGTTATCTTTATAATACACTCAAATATCATCTGAAGAATTTCCCTACAGAAGTGGCAAGACACATAGCTGCAAACATTAGTGCTCTTGAAGATGAAAACATACAGGTAGAAGAAGAAGCTAATTCCATGGAAGAAGAATTTTCTAAAAATGTTGTCATATCCAAAACTCCCAGAAAACTTGTAAATGAAAAGGGAAAAACAATTTTTCTTTGCAATGAAAGAAATGCACAAGTTACTAAAGAATTACAGTGAAGTACTTGTGAGAAATAAATCTTTGATATTGTATTTGAAGAATCTTTCCATGCATTTGAAAAGTTTCACAAAGATTCTTTGGTTTCCAAAGATTCTCAACTAGAATACAAAGAAACATGCTAAAGGAGCATGACATATCTTTTCAAAAATTAAGAAATGTCCATGAATAAAAATAAATATTATTATGAAGAATTTTGAAAGTAAGCTGAGATTAGTTAAGGATGATAAGAAATCTCTCAACATGAAATGTTTAGAATTGGAGGTGAGATTGAAAAATCAGAAATCACCGCAAGATGAAACTTCCCAATCAGATGAAAGAAGAGATGTTTCCACTCATGTTTTCATTGAGTAATATGATTAAAGAAGGAACATTAGATCATAATTTAATCCAAAGAAACATCCTACAAGAATAAGGTTTCCCATAACCCAGTTATTTATGTTTCTACTTATACAGTTTCATCTGCAAGTATAGGTTCAAACAAAAAACTAGAAGATGTGGATTGATAAAAATGATGATACATAGATCAAAAAATGTAAGGGTGTATATAGAAATTATTAAGAATATAAACTCCCAAAAGGATTCTCCAAAGAAAAAAGTGAATTCCAAAAACAAAAATGTACTAAATATAGCCAAACTGATACTACAAGAAAAATGAAGATATTTTTTTGCTATTATTTTTGTTGTTGGAATTTTGGGCATCAGGCCAATGATTAATAGAATAATATTTCAGCATATGGATATTTTGTAAGGCCTACATTTATTGAAAGTATATGTGAAGAAATGAATCATCTTTTAGAGCAAAGGAAGAAAACATAGATAAAGAAGAATTTATCTATCAAGAACAGATTTGAATATCTTGTAGACTTCTGTGATAACTGCAACAAAAGTAGTCACAGTCATGATGAGTTCTGGTTTAGTCCTACCATGCCCCATGAATATATTGATAAGAATCATAGACCACAACAATATCAGGAGAAAGAAAAAGGAGTTGAAAAGACTTTCATTTGTAATATGCAATACGATGAATTCAAGAAACCAGTGAAAGAAATTATTCCCAAGAAGAGGTTCAAGATACATTCCAAGAATTTAATATCAACCATGAAAAGATTTTTCTACTATGGAAATAACGTTCATACCATGGATGACTTTAAATAAGCGATCAAAATGAATGTAAGCAAGCTGAATATAAAAAGAGAATCAATCCAGAAGAAAATGGGATTGATTGAAGACAGTCTTGAAGATAATATTAATAAGTTTCCTAAGAAAGGTAACTTGAAGACAATGTAAAATCCATGTGGAATCTCTAAATAAGAAAATATTAAGAAGTAGTGTTTAGTTATCTTTTCTAATCATTTGAAAATTGATAGATAACTACAAAGAGAAGAAGGTGAAATACTAGATAAAGCTAAGGCAAAGGGAAAACATGTCATTCCAAATGAAATAGAATTTAAATTTCATGAGAGGTTTCCAACAAATGATAACCCAAGTGTCTCACAACTATTATGTGGAAGGTGCATGAATGCTGGACATCATGAATATAATAGTTTAATTTTTTTACTATGGAAAATGGAGAAAATTAAATAGCATGAATCAAAAGCTACTTCACTAATGACATAAGTGAGGAAAGACAATCCACACAAGTTGAAAGTAAATGGATGTAAAGGGTCCATGCTGACAAATAAAGATCAAAATGGTAATTAATGATGAAACACCAGCATGAAGAGTACCAGACACTTTAGAGTTTCAAGGAATGGAGTTCTTGGGTTGAGAGAAAATTCTCAGCCCCAATGATTCAATTATGAATCTCATAAGTGTTCCATATTATTCCCTTATACTTTTGTTATACATGTGTGCATACATTATAGGGAATTGAAGAAAAAGGTCATTCTCAAAATGGAATTTGAATGAGAAAAGTAGAGAACTACAAGTTGAACTCATTATTCATGATTTGGAAATTACTAGAAGTGATCCACAGTGGAGGATTATCAACATTAATATCTTCAATCTTATTTGATGATATTATCCACCAAGGAAATACCAAGGGAGTGCACCCCTTAAGGGGGATAAAATATGAAGGTGATGATATCAAGGATTCTTTCATGAAAAATCTTGATATTAATATCATCTCAGTAAGATGAAACTGAGGAATTCAAATCACACTTTCATCCTTTGGTCCTAATTGTATTTATCATATCAATTAAGGGAGTGTGCTTGACTGATGAAAATATGGGATGAAAAGGGGAGATTTATCATTTCACTTTAACTTTTTAATATTTTTGGTGAATTATGTGAAGGATTTAGCATTTCATTGTTAAATATGATTTTTTCAACCCCTAAGATAAGAGTTGATACATTCTAAGCATGATTTCACATATATGGTTGTTTATGGAAAAAATTAAGAACCTTGGTCACATATCTCTTGTTTTCAACACTGTGTTAGCCCAAGTAGAATTAGATTTGATTAACTGAATGATCATTGCTAAGTGAACCATCTTACATCATCCCTCTCTTAGAAATATTCCAAAATATATTATTCAAAAGGATGAGGAATTTTTTTTGAGAAGACCCCACTAACACCTTTTCATTTAGTTTCCAATAAGGGGGAGAAAATTTTGGCACACATATTGACCCATTCAAAGTGTTCATAGGTGATATTGACAACAAAATACAAAGGAGGATATTGAAGTGCATAAGAGTGGAATTTATTGTCAATATAGATTTAAGTGCATGAGAATTGGTATTTGTTTTCAATGAAAAGTCAATATTTGAATGAAAGGTTTTGATGAAGAAGTTGCTGAAGCCTTAGAGAATTGTTGTTGATTAAAATCATTGAATAGTACAATTGATCAATACTCCAGGAGGATACAAAATCTGAAGATTGTAGAACTGGTATTAAGTTCCAAGACTGTAATCAAGGTGATACAATGTTACAACACTTGAAGTGTCCATGCAATACTCAGTTGCATATGTAAAGAAGTGACATTCATCAATAGTCACTAAGTAGATGAAGTGTTGAAGGCCATACATTATGTTTTAAGGCATGAGGAATGAACATAAGATCCATGCATCTTCTATGGTTGGATTAAAAGAACTTTGAAGATCTTAGATTTGTTATTTCAAAAGGAAAAGAAGGATGTTGTTTGAATATGGTGAATAGGAGAGAAAGGGATTAGTGTGGAAGCTACTATGTGAATTTCCCATGCATGGGAATGGATTTTGAAGGTGGAAATGCATCTTATTCCATGTTAGAATTTATGATAAACTTTTTTTATGTTCCTTTTCTAAAAAATATTCCCTTCATAGAGCCCAGCGGAGGACCTCACCCCAAGAACATGTTGGACCCAAGGGTAAACAGTGCTCGAAGGAAGCCCTCTAGACCAGCCCCACATGAGGCATGAGTGTACGTGCTGCGTGTAAGCCCGTGGGTTCCATATGATGCTGAAACCGTGCAACATGGGTGCTAGGTTCACGCAAGAGGGAGAATAGTGGGAGCTAAGGGAACTCCCTCATGGTGAACGCGGTACGTGGAGGGACCGTAGAGGGATAGGGGAGAATTTTGAGCCATGTTTACAGCGACTTGTTAAATAAAGAAGTCGCGCCCGTGTGTACATTTCAATGAGGTAGGGAAAAAAATTATCAGGACTTAATCTCTATCATCTGATGCATTTCAAAATAGCAGACTTCTTCCTGATCAATCATGAGATTGATCCCTTGAATCCAGGTTGACCAACTGATAACCGCGCTTTGTGGATTCAACTGTGGCCATCTGATCCATCAACTGAGGTTTCTTTCAACCTACGGACACTCTAGATCCATCTACAAACCATAAATGAAGCCAAAAGATGATACAATTACCACGTGCATCATTTGAGACTAGTTTATCCTTAATTAGATATTATGGATGAACTGAACACATTCATGCATTAGAATTTGCATGCATGAAACGAGAAGAAGAAATTCAAAGGATCCCGAGGGAAACAATGTTGTCGAGGGAACACTACTCATTCGATGTATAATTAAATGTTTTTCATGCATTCTTAAATGCATGCACATGTTGTTCTCTCATGAGGATAATACTCACCAAGAAAGTAGAAGCCCAATATAAAACAAAATGAAACAACCGAGTCATGTAGAAAATCTTTGAACGAGTTTAAATAAATCAAAGATGTGTATATTAGCTTATTCAATGAATAAATTTGTGGTTTTGAATGAGATTTGAATGTGGATATACATGTTATTACACTACCTATAAAATTGGATCCCCGATCAAAAACATGTTGATTCCATTATCGAATGAAGGTTCTCCTATTTCTCCAAAGAAACAGAGCAACCGTGAACCCCACTGGCTCGCGAAAGACTAAAGGTTCTATTCTGCCTTGCTATGTGAAGTAGATAGTTTTGTGAATCTCTTGAGAAAAGGATATCTTTAAATCCCTTACATGAATAGAAGAACCATGCAGCCCTAGGTTCATGAAAAAACTTGCACCCACGGTGTGAATTTCCCAAAAACATGTGATAGGTTCTTTGAACCCTTGAAGTGTCTTTGTGATGGGTAGCCCATGGGTAAAACAATCGGTGTCTCGACACCCTTGTTTCACCATTGAAAAGATAGAACCAAGAACCACTTCTGGTTATTTAAAGGATATCCTAGCGCACCCTTTTCGTGAAGAAGAAGATCTCGTGCACTCTCTGGTTTGCATGAAGAAGAAGAACACCCTCTTTCTTGTACCTTTAATATGTAGTGTTTTTAAAGGGTTTTCTATTGAAGAAGAATGTGTTTTCATGAAGGCTAAGGTTTATGTATACTCTACTTGATGAAGAAGAAGTCCTAGGCTTCATGTTTTGATGAAGGAAATGGGAGAATTTAGGCATGATGCATAATCATGCATATGCATAAGTTGTGACACCCAAGTGTCCAAGAACAAGGTGAATTTTGGGCAGCACTAATTTTGGCTTGAAGAAGACCCATGAGTAAACAAATAAAATATAAAAAATAAAACAATACAAGTTTGTGAGTTCTAATACCCAAAAGAAGAAGATAAATAAAAGAAGAGAAAGGGTGAAGGTGAAAAAGAAGATATTGTGTGTGTGCTCAAAGTGTTAAACCCATTGGGGTTTTCAATAAAAAAATTAGAAATGAATTGTGCACTCATTCATGCATGCACATGCACACGTAAATAAATAGTCAAAAGTGTGTGTACATATTGAGATAAGAAGAGAATATAGTGAATGATAAAAAAAAGAGACCCATACATGAAATCGTGCATGAGCACATGCATGTGTATCAATCCAGATGATTCCAAGAGAGCTGATATTCAGTGTTTAAATAATCACATAAGTTTATGTCATTATTAATAATAAATCAAGTAGAAGGTTTAGTGAATTATGATATTTCACTAAAGAGGAGGAATTTGAGATACCGATGCAATCCATGAATAAAGTGAATGAGAACATAGACTTAAGCCAGACTGAATTAAAGAAGATCATGTATTTGAGTGTTCAGTAATTGAGAATCCAAGAAGAGAGAAAATGATGATATTGTGCAGGATCATTATTGCATATTATATTATTGAAGAATTTTTGTGTACCATTGGCACAAATCTCATTGAGGTTAGGTATTCATCAAAAGAAGAAAAAATTTCTTGAACATTCTTGAGATGAGGACTAATCAAGTGATGTGATCATAATTGTTGAGCAAGGCCAACAAAACTTATCAGAGGTTTTTTAATTTCCTTGAAGAGATTCGTAGGAAAGTGTGATTCAACAAGCCTATGTGAAGAGTTCAGCAGATCATCTATAGTTAATCAAAGAAGAACTTAATGAAGGAAGATTCTTGTGTGACTAAAGAGCTAGAAGAATCCTATGAGATTCACGAAGGAGAAGAACACTTCAGTGAGACTCTAGAGCAGGCTAGTGAGACTCTAGTAACACTGTGTGAAGCAGTATAAAGATCCTCCTATGGGACACTTGAGAGATTCACTTTGGCTCAATATCAACCATTGAAATTACTAACTGAATTATATAAGAGAATCTATGTTGTAGAGAATAACTAACACAACAAGGAGTAGGTCTCTAAACAGAACCTTGTAAATCCTTGTGTTCAATGCCTTTACATTTACAACATCATTCAAGGTAAGGCTGAGAGACACAAGAAGAGTGGATCAAGAATTTAACCAGACATAGATGTTTAATTGAAAAGAATTAGTTTGTTAAAAAAATTTAAAGGGATCATTGATTAACCCCCTCCCCCTCTCAGTGATTCACGCTGATCTGGGCACTTCAATGTTGGTAATCGATCCTTCATTCCTCCATGGTATCCGTCTCTCTAGCTCTTGGAGAACTCTTTCCCTCTCTTCATTGGGGATTATTGAAGTTGGATATGGTATATGTTAGAAATAATATTTAAAGAAAACTGATTAGGCGTTATCACACTATCTTTCACCCTATTCATCATCCCATTTTGTTGCTCATATTTTCCTCATTTATCTTCATGTTCAATGTTAACATAATTACCTCATCTTCCATCCATAGACTAAAACCAAAAATAATAATATAAGAAACAATAATTATATATGAAAAACAAATAATCATCTATAGGATTTCAAAAGGATGATTCAATATTTTTAGTAGAAGACACCTTATATTTATCTGAGGTAAATCATTACCATTATTTATTTACATCCATTATAAAGGTTTTTAAATAAAAAGTGAATTATCATAAGAAAAACCATTTGGAGTGTCAAATCAGGTTCTTAGTGAGACCTATTTTCATGCACCAAGTAATGATCAGGTCAATCCCAATGCACCCTTTTCATTGTTATTTCCCCTATATTCATCTATGCCAAAACCATATCAAGTTGTAGTATCCATGCTGGGATTTATTTCCCTGAAAAAAAGACATAATACATTCCTTACCAAAACATTAGAATGTTCATCTACACATATCCTCAAATTCTATTATAGGGTTATTTTCCCTAATCTATATTTTCCTAAATCATGTTCATATGGTTTCTACTAAACTTTCACTTATATCAACTGTTGAAAATACGAACCAAGTAGCCATGATATCGTGACTTCATTATTATATTGTGATAAGATACAAGGAATCACACACCAAAGGACCTAATAGATTAGTTTTCATGGTAAACTAGACATATATATGATCCCCATATACATTGGAATATAAATATTACAACACAATTTATTTTTTGAGAATATCAATATCCCCCTAGCATATTATTTTATATATTTTGTAGTATACTTCACGAATTCCTAGGAATGGAAAAAATAAATGGATGATATCCAAATCTCAGTAAGGGTTAAATATATTAGAAACTATTACAAACCAATTATTATAATCTATATGTTATACAAAAAAATTGAACACACATTCCATGCTATCCATAGTTGAGAAATAAATTCATTTAAACATAATATGAATGAAAACATATCATGGATAATAATCAATATGATAAGGCAATTAAGTATGAACACACGCCATTTAATCAAAAAAATTCCATCATAACTGGATAAGGCATAATCAATATTCTCGAGTAAATAATTTAAAACACATGAAATTTAATCAATAATGGAGAATAGTATGCATCCAGAGAAAATATCATGGATATTAATAATTGAATTATAGATGAATTTAATGATTAATTATTCAGTGCTATGATATGAGGAATCATGATACCTCTACCATCAATACCTTTAACAAGATAATTTAAATATATATATATATCCTATTTAATTATTGGTTACTTATTTATATTAGGATACATAATGATGAATCAAAGAGCTATATAATATTGATCCCAAAAAAACAATGTTGCTCCAAAACATTAATAAAATATAAAATAAATTATTTACTATAAATAAAAATGTTTCTTATCATCAAATATCCGTATTGAGAAACGAATACAGATTAATCAATATTTCCATATATATAAAAAATAACATTAATTGTAGAACCCCATATGTAAAAATGATATACAGTTTAAAAAAAGACCCATCAATGATAAATTATATGGATAATTATGCAAAATTTAATTTCTAATTATTATAGGAATGTTAATATTTCATGGGGAATTTAATGACTACAAAATGATTCAAGGAAGTCAAAGTCAATACTATTCTTGTTCCATATAAGCATAATCCATCTAGAGGAATAATAAGGATGGTATAAATTCATCATATACCAATTAGAGTAGTAATAAATGTTTTTTTTTTCATTTATTATTAGAAATTCAATAATTTTTATAAATTCCATAGATGTTAAAAAAACCTTTCCTTTCACACTATAAAATGGTAATAAAACTACCATGTTATGAAAATGACCAGAATATTCAATTAAAAATAATTGTTAAAATTAGAAATAGATAAAAAAAATATTTAATAAATCCTTCGGATGATGTTAAAATAATTTTTAGAACATTTTTAGAAAACATGTTTTTGGAAGAAAACATCTTTCCAACTATATAGAGAAATGAATTCATGCTTTTTTTAAAAACTTGTCAACAATGTTTAGTTCTAAAGAGTTATAGAATGTAACTATTATATGAAAATATCATTAATAACTATATTATTAGAAAATGAAATTGTTTTATTATATAATGATAAAATAATCATTTATATAATATATAAACAATTATAAAATATCTCGATTAGAATGAGATTGGGAAATAATACCTCATAAAAATAATAATTTGAAGTGACAATTAATCAATGGAATAGTTATGTGTATCAACTATAAATGAACATAAAAAATTTATATGCAACATTATATTATCAAAATTCAATACAGACATAATATTATAATATAAAAGACAATGAGGAAGTAATATAACCCAATGAAATGAAATTCAGTTATGAAATTTTTTACCACTTTGTAACTTTAAGGTCAAATTCCCTTAGAAGAAATTATTCATTGAAACATAAAATATCCAATATATTTAATTATTCCAAATATAACAAGTAAATTATGTATTATATATTCCAATTAATAGAAACAGGGTGAATAGAATTAAAATATGTCTTAATGATATGAAATTGAGATGAAATCCATTACATAATGCTTATTTTTGGTTGAATGGGATTTAACCAATCCTATAGTTGTTCAAAAAAATTTATTAACTTATCATAAAACCATATTAATATTTATAATATCATATATTATCCATTTTATAACACCGTTTCACTCATTCATTAATAATCATTCATTAATTTCAGTGTGTTGGGTGCTAATTACCGTGTTTTCTCATGCTTTTTTTCAATAGAGATACAATTATTCTGCATATTACATAGTTTCATATCATAAAAATAGTAATAATGGAGTAATTATAATATTTATGAATCAATTATCTCTTTATTACTAATCATGAAATATTTTTTCAGTAATGAAGTATGTTGCGATCTAGGAGACAGTAGGCCATACGTATGCTTGAGAAACATTTCCATTTTTTCAGAAATCATTATAGAGATGAGTTAAGAAATAATTTTTCATTATTTAATTATAATAATATCAAAAATAACAAATTAATTATTTAAAGTTACTTATATATCCACATGGTGTGGTGATGAAAACAAAGTAGCATCATTTAATGAAGGCGGTAGTCTATATGTACATGAACTACATTATCAACTTTCCTTGAGTGAAAAGGTATGAAATAAAATGAAATGTATTATATTTAAATAATGGTAAATATGTCATGAATATACTAATTATCTCATTTATATAAAAAATAATTTCTATCTTTTTTTTACCACATTCTATGTAATGAATTAGTGAATGACGATCGCATCGCTTCGCAAGATGGTAGTCTGCCATACGCATGAGCGACATTATCATATCCCCTACAATATAGAAATTAATATTATATATAATTTATAATATCTAAAAATTTATTATTATTTTATAAATATCCTATATATACTTTATATGTATTATCATACCCAATCGTGAAAATTGGTATTGGAAAATAGAAGGACATCAGTTTGTGAGGTCGTAGTTCATCGTACACATGAATGGTGATTTCATAACACACTTGATGGAAGTGGACATATTTTTAAGGATTTTTGTTGATATAAAAAAAATCAAAATATTTTTAATATACTAAGTTTTTTAATATCATTTTTTTGAAAAATAATTCATCTAGGGGCATAATAAAATAAAATAAAAATGATTGCTGAAGAACGTTACCTCTTCTTAGGGTGTATTCCTTAGGTTTGCACCAAAATCCTACCTATATTGGATTTATTCCAAAAATAATTCTTTAAGGTTTAGTGGAGTGAATTTTTAAAGTTATTTTTGTGGGGCGTGGCTGATCAAATGTTTTGTGAAGGTGTGAAGAAGAGTGGAGAGGGGGTGGATTTCTATAAGTGAGCTGAGTGACACACTTATAATGTTTTGAAATGACTCTACCATTCCAACATTTTTATCTTACTAAAACACTAAAAATATGGTTTATTTTAAAATTTATAATATATAATGTTGTAATATGTATATTTAATAGGTGATGGACTATTTTATAGGCCATTTTCAACCCTTATCTTCTTAGATTAATCCATATTGAATCCACTTTTACATTAACCATAGTATGTAATTTTTATTGTTTTCACTATTCATTTTTGTCGATAATTATGTTGAATTATCAGAAATTACAAATTTTTTTATTCCCAATATAGGAGTCATCATGAAAAATTTATTTAATATAAGTGGAAAATATATATTTAAAATTAATCCCACAGACACGATGCAAAAACAGGTTTTTAATGAGAAAATACTTAAAAGATTACAATGATTTTATATAAAAAAATAATTATTAAAATGATTCCAATGACTTAAATTTTATTAATTTATATATAAATAGATAATATTTCTTTATAATTAATAAAAATTATAATTTATTAATTTAAATTATTAAAATCAAATGAATGCTTTCAATTACAATTATGTATTTTTCAATATTCATCGAAAAATGAATCTTTTTAGGATAATCCAAAAAATTCACCCTATGAATATTTTAGTATTAAAATTTAAAGAATTTTGTTTATTTTTTAAAATAAACTTTCAAAAATAGGAAATTATTACTTTTAAATTATGTTCACAATGAGAGACAAATCCTTTTTTGAGAAAAATAAAAATTTTCAGAAAATATTTCTTTCTCATTTAAATGATTCTTATTTTATTTATAAAAAATAGATATCCAGAATTTTAATATTTTTTTTAGTATTATTCATACCCAAAAATTAAAATCTAGGTTATAATGGTATATGATATTATGGGTCATTTATACTCCTCAATGTGTCTTTTGTATGCTTTCGAAGAAATAAAATTTGAAATTTTTTTTAAGCTCAAAATTGAGTTCATGTATGATATAGAATTAGATGTTATTATTTTAGAATTTTTATGTGTAACATTGGTGTAAAATTGATGTGATCAATGTGTTTTCAAGAATATCTTCAGATGTCTAGCCTGCTACTATGGGGTTGGTGAGTAGATGAGGACGTCATTAACAAAGACCTTGACACATGAGAGTAGATATAGGTGGAAGATATTATTTATAAGAACCATGAAATCATATTACATATTCATCAATCAAAACTTCATCACCAAGTATACATATAGCCCAAACCGAATCTAGACATTCATCTTTGGGATGCCCTGCTCTCTTACCTGAAACTCGTGATATCCCGGTCAAAGATCAATCTTAGAGACCAATCGTGATCCCTATAATTGATAAAAAATACAATCAATATTTGGAAAAGGATATCAATTATTTACCACCACCATGCTCAAAATATTTTGAGGAAATTAGTGTTAAAAAATATCATCTACTTTATTGGAAAACCAGATATGTTCACCCAATGGCTAAGTACTCAGCCTGAAACATACCTTATCCTATATGCCCTAAAGTTTTACGTTGAGCTCCTTCAACATGAATAACACCATATGAAAAGGGTGTATTACAATTTTATATACACATGGAAGAAGACCTATATCATATCTTTCTCTTATTTTACATGGAATTCTTGTGAAATCATATAGAAATACATCATGATAGAGATTGAAAATAGTATTAAAATTTGAGGGGGAAACCATGGATCTCACTGAAAGAGACAAGTTCATAATATTCACCATGATTATCAAAAGTTTACTCATGTCCATATCAAATATACCTACTATGATTTCCCAATATATTATCATCATTTACTTCTCTCTATTGAAAAAAGTAAAATACACCAGTCTACGATATCAATTAATGTGTGATGAAAATTTGGTTAGCCAGTCCATAGCAAGAAGCAAATAAAATCTTGTTATATATAGTATCATGAATTCCCATAAATTTTCATAATAAAATATGACTATAGGAGAATCTTAGAATAACATAATATGGTATACATTCCAATATTATTATGAATCAATGAAGAGTAATACATAAGAAAAATTTTCTAGCATGTCAAGTCCAACAATAACTTGTGTAAATATAAACGAATGGGATGTAGTTGTATATAACAAGATATTAGATATCAAAGTGGTAATAAAAAGCCTACCTATATTAGTAGATTCTCCCTCACCACCATCTTCTAGAGTCTAGTCCACTATATTAATATATCCAAGCTAAGCTCGGCTAACCTACCCCAAAGATGCATGGTCGTCCAGAGTATTCATCCTTATAAAAATATGATGGTTTCTATAACTAGATAAATGTTCTAATGATACTTTATATTATAATATCATGTAGAAATTAAACCACAAATTCCTAGACAAAGATTGCAGGTTATGCCCCATTTTACCACACGAATGTCACATAGTTTGAATTATTGTAGAGAACTTGAGATAAATTAAAAAATTTCCACCATTAATGAATTGTGGAAATACATCTAAAGGGGATGAATGAGGTGTAATACACTCTAAATTCATACCAATACTCTCTTATATATCCCAAATATTCATCTACCTACAACAAGAGGAGATGATCACTATAGACATAGGGGGTCCACCATCCTGCGTAATGAAGAGTGGAAGAATACAAACTGGTGAATCCACTACAAAGACTTCTTGAAAGAGAAGGAATTATGAAGAAAAATTTTCATTGTATATAGTTCAATAATTTGATTCTAATGTTCCGATGATGTATGATCTCAAACTTGCCAGCCTTTTATGCATCATTTTTGGCTAAGAGTGGAGTAAATCAGAGAATCTTTTTTGATTGATTGGAGTAAATACATACTATTTTCAAACATTATTGTTTCTATATGAACCCATATACTCTATCAAAGTATATCACATCGTTAAATAATTTCTCATTAAATTGGATATTGAAGGACTCTGATGGGGCACCCTCAATATTACTAGCTTATCCAATGAAACCCCACCAATTCTTGGTGGGTTATTACAACATGAATGTGGTTGGATTCACCTTTTGGTAAATAGGTGTGCAATGATGTACAAGACGTTATCAATGATGTCTATCCACTCTTTAGTATCCTATGGTATTCCAATTACATTAATGGATATTGAATTCTAGTGTAGAAAGTCTCCATATTAGTCAAAGACGGCCCTTGGTGCCCCTACGTCCTTGTTAGGAACAAGAATTAGGGCTCCAGATGGGTGGTCCCACTACATATACCATTGGAGTAGGTGAGAGTGTGTGCACTATTACACCCTCCAACATGGTAGGTATTGTAATAGGGACATCCTGCCAATACGGAGAATCCTGACCGACATCATCTGGTGGTCTCATCTTCTTTCTACAATGAGGAATATTCTATGACATGATGGGAATTTTTTTCGATGTTTTATTATAGATCCTAATCAATCTATATGATCAAAAAAATTTATCCCTCATAGTGTACCCCTAACCCACATTATCCCCTCCTATGACATATTGTGGTCCTCTATCCAAACACCTTAGTCAAAGTCACATATATATATGAAAAATTTCATAATTCTCAATTTCAATGATTTATATCTATGATAGATAAGAAAAAGATAAATAGGTATAATACACAATATAGAATAAAATTATATCCTGAAATGATTTCATAATTCAAGGCATTAAGTTAAGGAACTAACATAAAGAAAACAAGAGGTATATAAATGGCATGCGATCCTGAGTTCATACTCACAATGAAATAATTCACCAGAAATACCTAAAATTATAACAACATTATCATCAATGGTAACTCTACTCTCAATCACACTAGAGATGGAATGGCATAGGGAAACTCCCCTACCCATGTCCCACACAACCAATATCATTTAGACCATGTCCCTATTTAGTCCAAAGAAAAACAATAAAACTGTAATCTCATACCATTTTGTAACACCCCTAACTAGAACTATCGAGTCAGAGTTAGAGAGTCGTATAAACTCATGTGTGCCTCCCTATATGCAAGAGGATTATTACTAGAAGGGAGGGTCTGATCATCATTAATGAGGTGAGTATACCCATACTTCTATTTACTTGATAAATAACAATAAATAAAACATAAAAATCAGTGTAACATGTTGAAAAATAAATAATCCTAATGTATCAATATAAGGAACCCAAGTCATATAAACAATAAAAATGGCCTCTTTATTTGGAAGGACAAACCAGTTTAAAGTGAAGGAATATAATAAATAAATAAATCATAGTAATCCTATGGAGTCTATCAAGAATGGCCACCTGTATCATGCTCTACAACTCTATATTATGCTATGGTCCATTTTCCCTTTATTAGAACATTATACACTAAGTTTTCTTGTGTATCAAGATTTGTGTGCAACTTTTGAGTAATAAAACCTTGTAGGACACAACCAATGAATCCTAAACCAAATTTGGACATTTATATTAATTGTGTGCAATTATTTAAATAAATCAGTAAAAAAATATACTAAGAACCCATGTTCAAACAAATCCACCATGATCCCGGTTCATACCTGATTCAGCTCTATGTCAGATGGATTGTTAGGATGTTTTAAATGATCAAGAACTAACCACAAGTATGGTAAAAAGTATTAAAATTCGTCAAGACATAGAGTGTAAATACTGATTACCATCTACAAGGCATCAAGTTCCACATATTACCTGATATCTAAATTGCATCATGTTCTGTCTAGTCCACAAGGTGGTGATGTTCCTACCATATATAGGGTTCCATCATCATCATCATCATCACACATCATATACACACCCCTAATATGGGGAAATCATACAACAACATTCACCTATTATTATTTACCAAAAACCTTATCCAATGACATGGTAATGCACATAATAAGGCAGATCATAACAAGAAACAAAAATAATGGAATCAATATAATATTGTATCATTATATAAAAACACTTGATCATAATGAAGAATGGTAATGACTAATCTAATAATACTCGTGGAAACAAATATCAAATGAGGTTACAATGGAAATGAACACACCTAATAAACACTATTAATCATTAACAACCTATCATTCAAATATACTATGAATCGAGGAAATAATAGAATAAAAGGTCCCCAATGATATGTAAATTCCTAAGTCAATGTTGTTGTCTATAAAATCCAAGGTTCATCAAAATATCAAGGACGGAACATGTTTCATCTCCATGGAGAATGAAATCACAGGTCAAGGATATTAGTTTCAGTTTTATATCATCAGCAAATAGGTTTAGAATAAAGTCTCAAGGTAATTCCAAGTCAATAAGTTTATTCTAGAATCACATAAAATAATGAGGCGATCAACAAAATAAATTTTGAGGTATTATTAACGAAGGAACACCAATTTCCTATAATCAATGTCACATCAAGAGTGAACCCTGGATTATTAACAAAATTTAAAAGAGAGACATTAGTACCACCTGCGATCATTAATATATTTTCTATCTGTCAATAGAAAAGAGATTCTCATTGAGATTCAAGAAAAGTATGGTCTCAATATGTTCAATATTGAGAAACATAGTTGTAACTATATAAATTTCCAAATAATTCTAACTCTGATAAATGGGGTTTTCCTTGACACATTGAATCCTCCACCACTCTACTAAGTAATCATCAAAATCTTAAGTAACTATCATCAATATTCCATATAGAATGGGTATTGGAATGTGATTCAAAAACACTTACCCATTGAATATTCATTGTCAATGATAGATCTATATTATTTCCAGAAACAAAAATCATCTTTCATGATACACAATAGACCTATGATGATAGGGATAAAACATTTACAAAACATTAGATAAACCATATATCCATAATATATCCTTGCTCATCTAACATGGTTGAAATAGATTTTTCTATAAATTTAGTGAAAACTCATCATTCTTCAGTTCGTAGGATTAGTCAATGGTTTGAGAGGCCAAGGGAGAAGAATGGTGGAGTGTATACGATAAATTGGATTCCATCAATTTGAAATGGGGTGACCAAGTGTTGAATTTGGTGTCAAATGAGTGTACAAATGTATGGAAATAAAAGCCTATGGGTATAATTAACTGTACACTCAATTTAGTTGCAACAATGAACTATTAGGCCTCACTAGATGGCTAGTATGCCTTGAAGAATGATTTTAATTTTTTTCCTTGGCTAATGACCACCTTGTTCCACGCCACAATCATCTACATGGTAATTTTTTTAAAAAAACTAATAGATACCTACCCTATGGATATTGGGTTCCAGTAGCTAGCCAATGGGTATTGTCCATCAACCCTATGGTTGTTCCATTCCTCATAACTCCAACAACGATTTGATAGAGCTTTAGCCTCCAAAATAATTCATCTCAATAACTATTTTATAAAATAAAAAAGTGGGAATGAATTTTATAAAATAAAAATATATTATACATGGAAATATAATAAATATGTTACAATTACATCATCTTTAATTGGTTGAAAAAAATATTTATGTTGCATATCCATTTAGTATGTTTCACATAGTTTCATTTTTCCAAATATAGTGTTAGGAAATTCAAAAATCATATTTGTTTTAGATATCTTTCTCGAGGAATAAACATTATAATATCCAAGTCTTCTATTCCAAATCAATTATTCCTTGATTTTAATATTCCAAAAGTTTACATTTTTTTATCATAAAGTTTAAATATATATGGTTTAAATTTTCTCATTTTTGGTGATTTAATTTTATGGGACCAATATATAATGACTGAACATGAACTATTATAAAAATATTTAAGATAACCATCATCAGCTATTTGAGTGAAAATATTCATGTATTACTTCATGTCATTAACATGAATTACTTTTTTCATGAGAACTGAATTTGGATTTCTATCCAATACAACCCCAATAATTTATCAGTTGGAGTTGTCACTAAGAGTGAAATAGCACTCATCAATATTTTAAAATCAATGAATGTTTTAAAAATATCTAATTATATGAATTGATGATGAACATCCATTATACTGCATCTCTTTTCTATTCTAATAACTATTTTCCTTTTGTGCTTGTTCCATAAAAAATGATATTATTTTTATTTTAGAGTTTATCTTCTGATTCAAAAGATTAGTCATCACTAGAGTTTTCTAATGAACTCTTGGAACCCTTTTTTCTTTCTTATAATTTTATATATTTTTTGTATATTATATTTTTAGACTTCTTTTTGTATTGCAAGTGAGGGAATCCAGTCTTAATATGTCCAATATTCATGCACCCATAGGATCTGACTTCTTTATTACTTCCAAAAAACTTTTAAACTTTTTGAAGTATTTCTTGATAACTATTATCTATGTTTATGTCATTTTTATGTTCTTATATAATTGAGAATGATCAAAATATGAATCATAACTATTTGATTCTTCTTCACTTGATGAGTTAGATAGTGAGGATTCATTTGATTTATTATCATCTTTTGACTTATATACCTCAGTTTATTTTGCGAAGAAGTGGGAAGGGTCGACACTGGAGGCCCTAGGTGGAGATGGGTTCCATAGAGACCCCTCCCCCATGGTAAGGGAGGGTCCTCTTCCGCCTCTCCATAGGGTTTGGCTATAACCATTTGTTCCCTTTTCTAACTCGGATTTTTTACCCTCTTTCCCTCTGATTTCTCTAAGACCTATGGTCTTTAAATTCTTTAATGGAACTCCTCAATTTTTTATTTCAACTTTGGAATTCACAGACGCATCTTTTCTAATATAGCTGACCCTTATTGAGCACTTCAAAAAATTTCGTCTATCGGTGGATGTTTTTGATTGGTGTATTTTCGAAGAATGGGATCTATAAGGATGAGAAACTATAGGGCTGCTTGATTCCATAAAAATTAAAATATGGTTTTCATATGAGGATGATCTAATTCATTCCTGGTTAATCATGCCTCGCATATATGATGGAGCTTAGTTTCTTCTATTCAAGTGGTCCTACGACATCTGTAGGAAGCGAGATTCTTCAAAAATCGCAGTATGGGTAAGACTACCGAAACAGCCACTCCCCTTCCAAAACCCCTCGATTCGTCATATGCTTGGAGATATAGTAGGACAAATCCTATGTGCGGACATTATAACTAAGGCGGTTTTTCATATGATCTCTCCATGTATTTGTGTGGAAGTGGATGTTTCTAAGCCGTCTGTCAAGTATTTTTTTAATTTGGTGGGTGATTAGTTATGATATAGAAAAGTTGTTGTTTGTGAATCATGGTTTCAGTTATGTTCATTGTGTTTTACACTGGGAAACATGATGGAGGATTGTAGGAATAGGGGGCTGAAGCATTCAGGTAGGGATGTCCAGGTGCCTCCCTCTTTGGTCCATTACGCTGGTAAGAGACTGAATGTGGATTTATATGTTTACACTAAGGGATATGAAGGTTCAGTTAAATATTATAGAAACTCTATTGGTATGAAGAATTCAAACGCTATAATGAATGAAAATCTGATAGTGGTGGCACCTTCTAACCCGAAGGTGTCTGATATTTTCAATAGGTTGAGACTGGATCTGGATGGTCATTCAGTTTGGAGTGAGGACTAGCTGAAAGAGAGTAATGCTGCTGTGACTCGGGTGGTAGGCTGTAAAGATCATGTTTCTGGATAGGGGAAGAAAGAACCTATAGACCACACTCCCTCATTTTGTGCTGCTTCATTTTCAAGGATCTTATGATCTGGAGTCCCACCCGAGGTGTGAATGTTTGGGATTGTCTAGGTCAAGGATAATCAAACCACATTGGGACCTGCAGGGAGTTCCATCTCAGTGACCTGGTCTCCTTTCCAATTAGCAGTGGAAGGATCAAGCATTGATCAACCAGACCCACTCCAGGCCAATGGTAGGGTCTGCGAGAGGTAGTCTAGTGAAGATGACACTAGTAATTTTGTTGGGGAGCCTATGAGCCTGAGGAGTAACATGATGTTGAAGGGAATCTGTAAAGGGAAGGATTACCCGTATTTACCACCTCTAGTTGAAACTCGATTAGAAAAAAAGTTAAATTCCATGAATATATATAGCTAGACCGTTTTCCTGCGGAATTCGGGTGCTGTGTGTGATCAATCCTGGGATTTGCTTTTGAGTTCATAAGTAGAAGTGGTAGATCAGGATCTGATTCTCAATGTGTCTTAAAAGGAAGCTTCCAAAATGATGGGGTGGTCACTAAGGGTGACTCTCAATGATGATCAATACACATTATTTGAAAAAAAATGACTTAATTATTTTAGGGGCTTTCAAAAATGGGAATATTAATCTAGAGGAGTACATTCAGTCCTAGGAAAAGAGGGAAATTATGTTCGAAGATCTGATAATGGATGAACCAAACACTCAGTTTTCCTCTATATCTTTCTAATTGATTTGTGTGATAAACTATAGTAAACTAAAATTGTCTTTAAATGCATATATGATATCTTTTTTGGATTTTTTCCTTGGTTTCTCAAATTTCCTTAAAATTGTTTGGATTGGATTTCATGATGGTGTTCATTTTGTGGCCCTGTGGTTCATGTTTTTAGAGACTATCCCAGTTCTACTTCAAGGGTATACTCTAGAAGAGGTTCACACAAGAGGGTTTCCACCTGATCATTGCACTTTTGATTTGAATGTTTGAGAGGGTATAACATCTTCCATCGGTTCTATGCCTGTGCATACTTGCACGAGACTACTTACTGAGCAGTAATGAGATGGTGATGCTGATATTATTGTTTTTTTGTTAGTGGGGAGGGGGTTTCCTTTGTTTTCTTGATCTTGGATGGGCCTTGGGATTTAGAGCTGTGGATGTTTGTTTTCTTTTAGTCTTTGATGTCTTGTCGGGTTCCCCTCATCCCTTAAGAGGGTATTATGTTTCAATAAAAAATAAATTTTCATTCATCCATTGACTTATAATTTTTTAATGAATAATTTTTCTTCTTAATCGTATAATTCAATTTAACCTTATCAAATATTTTATCCTCATACCTAATTAGTATCCTAAAATGTTCTTTTATATTTTATGTTTTAAAAATGGGGGATTTCCTAGTGGAATCTGAAATTCATCACAATTTGGGTTGTATTACTCTAACAACTACAATTTCTTGTTCAGATCCTAGAACAATAGTCAATACCATAGACACATTATTTATGATTTCAACTTTTATAGTATTATATAATTTTTTAGGATCACCTTCACAAATTTTTTAAGGCTCAACATCTTTTAGAAAAACCTTTTAACGAAGATATTTCATATAGATAATCATGTGATCTATCTAACACCCACAATTTCATTCCATTGATATAAGAAGAATTTATTATAGTCATGTATTGTTTATTTTTACAATGTTTCATAAATATATCTTTTAACATCGACAAATGGTTACTTTGAACTAAAATGTAACAACCTTCGATACTAATTTTGTGTTGGATATGAGTTTCCCAATGAATGAAGTGGGGGCGGGGTGGATTGAGTCCTTAAAATTTTATTCACATAAAACTAACCTATCTTAATGTATGGTTAATTTTGATATTATATTATCCAAATATAATCAAAGGAATTAAAAATAGTAATATAATTCTATAACATAGAGAATTTATAGTGGTTCAGGGAATGATGATCCCCTAGTACACTCTACCAATACCATAATTCTCTAGTTTAGTAATTTTCACTATACCAACCCTTTTCTGGGAGGATTACCATTCAAGTGAAAGGATTTGTAACATGGTACAATGTTCCATGTTCTTTTAATTAGTCTCTCCCATTAAAATACCTATCCACAGTCTGAGCACACTCACTACAATGAGTTAAAATACATACAAAGATGGAAAAATTGATTGATTTTGGGAAACACACATTTGTAAGATGAAAATGATAAGGAAGAATAAACATCCAAAGATATATAATATATTAAATTATCTAATTGTAGGATCTTTTATTTAAAGTGATAAACTAGTAAGAACCCGAAAAAAATGTTTAAGAATTGACCGTGACAAAGAGATAAGCTATCTGAGAGTGTCTATACATATATTCATGCATATGAGTGTTCATATTTATATATTTTCATTAATATGAACTCCACACACATGTTAAACAAATATATATATGGAAAATAATTTTTTACATCCAAAGATACTCTCCCTTAATTATGTTGTGCCCTTCTTTTCCTAATAGTACACGAACCATGGTTGTAGGTTTTAGAAAATTGTATAACAAACCCCTACTTCTCATTGTCTTTAGAAGGAGGAAGAATTATACGAGGCCTTAAGTAACATATCCAAGATGCCAAAGTTTGGAAGTAAATTCCAAAGGGATTCAATAAATGTGAGGGACAATTTTCCCCTTTTGAATAAAACAAGTAACCAAATAAATCCAAACCAAAACATCACAATATGATGCATGATAAAAATGATATACATCTCAACATTTCATTAATGAAAATCAAAATTAACAAATACCACAACAGAAAACTATAATTCTAGACTAAAGAGCTAAAGAAAATAAGACCAACAAAACTAAAAGACCACCACCATCTACTCCAAGCTCCAGACATGCTCTATACTCCATCTCTACAAACAAACCATGTATCACAAAGTAGTGCTAAAGATGTGTGATAATTTACCTTTTCCCATTTCCTGACATATGGAATCAAAAAAATCACCAATGTGCCGAAGTAGGGATGTGTAATAAACCTTTTTAGTTTTTCCCACAATGACTTACCTTCTCATTCCACTAGGATAAAAGAGTTAGAAAATTTTATATGAAAAAGTTTATATAAAACAGCTTCTATAAAACAATTTCCAAAATAGTTTATAGGTAAACATAAATTAGTACCACATCAATTAGTTTCCCAATAAAATCCATATTTCAATGAAATCCACAAAAAATGCTTTGAAACAATTTCAGAAGTTCCATTTGGAATAACATTTCCCTTCCACATATCCACACTATCATTCATTTATTCATCATTATGACAGTTCCATAATCATAAGTTGTTTCTGGTCTCTCTACCAATTCATCATAGGGTATTTATATCCCATGATCCATTACACATTTGGCACTGATCACATGGTCATATTTCAAGGAATCCTTATAAATGTAATACGAACACACCAAACTAGTATGTCGAAAACTCATTCCAATAAAAAAAATCCATACTTGTTTCAATAAAACTCTATATTATAAAACCTTTTTCCAACAATAAATTTCAAAAATCCATCAATGAAATATTTTAAAAGAACCATTTTAAAATCATGAAACTAAATCATGTTGCACAACTATACATCAAAATTACACAATTTCACCAAATACCATTAATTGTCACTAAATAAGATATATATCATTTTACACCATGATTTCACACTAAATTAAAATCAGTTAAATCAATTTGATACTAAGACAATTAATTATAGTAAGAGGAGTGGATACGGAATCCACCAACCTTGATAGTTATGATAAAAATGATGAAATTCTTGAAAAATTTCACAAAGCTGGGTTGAATCCCCATGAAACGACCATATATCTCATTCCCTATCAGTTAACAAGAAAAATATAAACATATTTTGCATCAAAAACCATTGATTTACACAAAAGGTGTGTAGATATATGAAAATGATAGATAGAGAGAGGGAAAAGTAGATCGAAGATAAACATCATGAATGACGACGAATGATCAAGTACCAAATAATTCCACATCAAACCACCTATGGAGGATTTCAAATCAACTCTGAATTGATGGAAAAAGCATCCTTGACATCTGAGAGAGAAAAATCCAAATATGGGGACGCATAGTAGAAAAAATGAGCGAGATAAAGGGAAACTGAGTGAGATCCCCTTTTATGTTGGTTGTTTTGACCAGCGCATGATTTAATGGCACGGTTAGACAAACCATGCACTAACAATTCTCCTGGTTCTACCTTATAATAGAACACACATTTTTTGTCTACATGACTTGTAAACCATGATACAATTGTTCCTATGCCCTCTTTCTAACAGTTTCACAACACTTCATGTTTTCTCTGAGGCCAACGTATAGTTTGGACTTACCGTGGGCAACCCGTGTGCATCCCCTTTGGCCCATGTATCACTATACATGGTTTTCTGAAAATTTTGAATTGGTTACAAATTCTCCTAAACATCACCCTTAAACTATATATAGTTAAAAACCATAAATGAAGTGTTATGTATGAGTAATAGTAGGTTATACATTCTCCCCACCATTGGTCATTCCATCCATAGAAAGTAGAATACCATCGGTGTCATGAAAGAGTTCCATCCATTACTCTTTCATTTCCATCTCACATTCCCATGACTATTCCTAAATCTGACCATGTTTCCACAAAACCCACTCTGGGATGATTATTTTTACATAAAAGATGTTCTATTGATTATCCACAATCCTCAATAGGATATATATCTAAGATGTATATGGTTCTTGGTTAACGTGATCCCATCTGATCACATGGTCAGGATTAGGCTAATACCTTTTGAACTCTGATGCATGGAACAGATTATGCATCGCACTGAACCATAGTGGCAATTCCAACAGATATTCCACCTCTCCAACCAATTTCAATACCCCAAAAGGGAAAATATATCAAGGACATAACTTTCCATGCATCCCAAAATGATGATGTTTAAGAATTGGATATATCGTTTAGAACACATGATCACTCACCGTGAATGAAAAATGCCATCAACGACGATCTTTGTAAAATTTTTGAAAACATTGATCCCTCTCCATCCACTTTCTGGTTAACTAAATCTTCTTCATTTTTTCTTGGATGAGGGTCGATCCAACTAGTGAAGTCTCAACAATTTCCAACCATAGTGGTGAATGATAAGAAAACCCATACAATGCTTTAAAAAAATTTATTCGTATCATGTATTAATAGATTTTTTTATAGTAGAAATCAACCAAAGTCATGTGATCTTCCCATGAGCAACCAAAATCCATTACACAGGCCCATATCATGTCTTAAAACATTTTCATCATCCTTTTTGATTGTCCACCTATATGAGGATGAAACTTCGTACTCATAGTCAACTGAGTCCCAAGGAATTTTTGTAAGGATTTAAAAAAATGACATGTAAACCTCATATCTCTATCTGATATAATCAGCAATGGTATTCAATATCACTTTACCATTTCTCAAATATATATCTTATATAGATCATCCACTTTATGAGATTCATTAAGAGGAATTAAATGATCCTACTTGGAAAGATGGTCCACTATAACCCATCTAGAATTGTGTTTCCAAAAAATTCATGGCAGACTTGTAAAACAATCCATGGCTATCTACTCCCATTTACAACCAAGAATATGAATGGACTGTAACAAACCTAGTAATATTTGATTTTCTTCCTTCACTTAGTGAAATGTTAACAAATTTGAAACAAACTCATCTACCTTCCATTTCATGCCAATCCACCAAAACTATTATTTTAATGCATTATAAATCTTTTCTATTCCTAGAAGTACAACAAATATCACATGGTGGTATTAATGAATATGTTTTCCCTCACAATTCCTAGGCAAAACGATCTGATTTTTGTATCACAACACTAAACTCTCATTTAGTATCAAGCCCTCAATTGTCTCCCCACCACTCATATTCACATATTCTTCATCAAATGTCTATTATTCTTTAACCATATTTACCAAATCAGGAACTATGTAAGTGAAAAATAAAATCACATCATCACTTCAGTCTTCATATTTCACAAAAATATCAGTTAGGACTAACATGTACTACCACTCATCTGAAGATTATTTTTTCCAACTGAGCATATGAATTTCTGCTTAATTCATCATCCCCAGAATTTCCATTTCCATGTATACGCATCAAGTCAATATAAAACATTTAGATATATTCCATCCATCTTCGTTGCCTCAGATTCAAGTCTCATTGTGATAAAATATGTTTCATGATCTTATGATGGTTGAACACAATAAATTTCTCAACAAAGAGATAATGTTTTCATGTCTTCAAGGCATGGACTACAATAGATAACTCGAAATCATGTGTTGGGTAGTGTTTATTATTCACCATCAACTTCCTTGATCCATATGCAACAATGTGGTCTCCTATCATGAGAACACATCCCAACCTAGATCACAAAGAATCATAGTACACAACATTCCTCTATCCCTATTTCGAGAAAATCGAGATTGGTGCTGATATAAGGCATACGTTTAGCTCTTGGGAATATTTTTGGAATTCATAACTCCATTGGAATGGAAAATTATTATATTTTTAAATTCTTCATAGGTGAAGATAGACATGAAAAATCAAAGACAAAGAATCAGTAATAACCATATAAACCAAGAAATCATTTTATCTCAAAGATTTTCATCAGTGGTTTTAAAGAGATGACAACTTCTATCATTTCATGATCAATATAAACACCTTTTTTAGAAATTAAAATGGCAATGAATGAATACCTCTTGTATCAAATAATCAATTCTTGATAGTTTTTCATACAAATAATTGCCTTTCATGATTTGAAACACCGTCGCCAATAAATTCTCAAGTTCATCCCTTGTCCTTGAATAAAAAAATATGCCATCCACAAACCCTATAAAATAATAATGTAGATATCTCTGAAATATTCAATTTATCAATGATATAAATTTTTTTTCATTCATAATACCTAAAGGCATTACCACATATTCATAATTTCCATATATGATTCTGAAAGATATTTTCAGAATATCCTCCTTCTAAACTCACAATTGGTGATATCCTGATTGCATATCAATTTTGAAAAACCACTGAGATTCACTTAATTATTAAAAATGATCATAAATGCAGGTAAGTGGATGCATTTTATTTATCATAACTTGGTTAATCTTATGATGACACACACACAATCTTATAGTTCCATTAGAATTCTTCACGAACAATACTCGTGGTTTTTATAGAGATGTGCTCGACTGAATTAATTATTCTCTTTCCATATCTTCCAATTAAAATTTTAGTTCCCTTAATTTGGTTAGTGTCATCCTATAAGATGGATGGTAAATCAGAGTGGTCACTGGAATGATATCCATCATAAACTCTACTTCTCTTATAGGTAGTAACACTATGAATTTCTTGGGGGAAAACATCTAGAAATTGATCTATGACTATAGGAAAACTGCTAACCTTGATATCTTCCATCGATGCCAAAATCAATGTCACCAACTGGTAAGAGATCATTCCCACTGTTGGTTCCAACAATTATATAGAACCTATATTTACAACCATTTCTCCTCTAAAGAGATACTTGATACTATCCTCATTGGTGAAACTAATTATTCTTCTATAACAGTCGATGTGAGCCTTGAACATTTCTAGCCAATCCATATCTAGGATTACATCATATACATTCATATTCAATAAATAGAAAACCAATTTTAGCTCAACTCTATCTATGGTTATAGAATATGATCGATGTAGAAAGTCTTGAAAATTTCTTTATCCAAGAGGGATTTGCCATTTTCTTGGATGGAGTATCATATGAAGTTTTAAACACTAGAAATCGAATGCACGTGAAGAAATAACTGAATGTGATTTACTGGTATAAAATAACATTTTCATAAGGGTAGAATTAAAATCAAATGTACCTCTCACTTTAAATAGTACAACCTGATCATCCAAAATCACCCACTCTGCTCCATATAATTGCTTCAACATTGTACTTTTCTCCCTGTTTCCTTGTGTAAATATCTCTGGATGATTAGTCATGGTATTCCTATAATCACCACGGTTAGCTATATTTTTCTGACAAGACTGATTCTTCATTCCACACCCTATCGAAGCATACAATACTTGAGATACCTATGAATTTTCTAGAGCACTTGACTTCAGAGAACTGTGAAAATAGTGTGGGACATAAACCATCTTGTTGTAATCGTGGAAAGTCCTTTGTGGTGCTGTACATTCTTGCTTCGTATGAAAAAACAAACGATAATGGATGAATCAATCTTGGCTCTTTGGTCATGGAGTAAGGTTTACTGATCCATACATTTGGTTTTGATTCACAATCCCATAATGAAAATAGGTGTCCGTCTTCCACTTTCCCCAAACATTAGAGGTCCCACCAGTTACTATGTGTATCAATATACATCCTCTTATTATAGCACTGGAGATGTCTCATTCATCAACCGTCACTCTATTCAGTACCTCTGTAAAATTATTCATATAGAGAAAAATAATATTTGAGCAAATCACATGTCTAAGACCTAATTTAATGATGTGTGCCTTGAATGACACACTGTCAACCACTTTAGATGAAAATTGAACTAAACTCATGAATTTATCCATATACTCAACCAAATAGGGAATTTCATGCTTGAGGCTGATGAAATATGTCATTATCTGAATATAGAACATGTGAGGATAGAATATTTCGCTGAAAAATTCCTCAAACTCCTCAAAACTAAGTCCCTACATAAATTTATATTGGTCTACTAAATCCATCCACTAGCGTGCAAGCTCATCCAGCATATATGTTTCCATCTTGATATTCATCTTCTCTCATGTGATGATGAAATAAAAGTTATGATTCATCCTATTCAGCCACACCTCATCCATTTTAAGCTTTGAATCACCCTGGAAGATGGTTGGATTGTGCTTCTATAACTGAAGAGAATGATCTATTTTCCTTGGATCATCCCTCTAGTTCCCTGTGTCCAAAACTTAAAATTCTTATATGATACTGTGTACTAGCTGTTGGTTCACCTATGGTTTAAGTACAACCACATTCTCATCAACTTATTCCAGTTGGATTCTACGATTCCTTTGAGTTTCCCTTTTATAATAAAAAGAAAATTCTATAATTCTCACTCTCTAGATATTTAATGATTAGAATTTTTAATTCTATAACATCAACTTTCATAACATTTCATTCCAAAATCATCATTTTCCATGTTCAAGTATTTTTGAAAAATTTCTGTTATCATTTGAAAATCAAACTATTTTAAAGATATCACATTCATGTGATTTTTCAAAATCATTCATTTGAGATCAATTTTAAAATTTTTCAAAAATTTAAACATTACACCAAATCATATATCATTACCAAAAATGAAATATTTAAACTATGTTGGAAGTCATTCCTCTAATGCATTTCATGGTCATCTCATTAGCTAAATCCATGATAATATGATTAAAAATCTTTTATGTGTCTCCAAAACACTTATGTACCCAAGACCCTGGTTACTTTTAGTTCAACATAAATATTATAGAAACATCTTTTTAGGTTCTACATTTCATGTCCCAACAATCCAACTCCTTTCTTTGATAACAATTAAAGGAATAGGTAGTAATGAATTCAACTCCTCCACATACATTTCCATTTGGATAAAACAATATTTGGAATTACAAAACCGATACCATTTGTAACATCCCCCAACCTATGTTTAGTTTGAGAAGGAGGAAGGATGATACTAGGCCTTATGATACATCTCCAAGATGAAAAATGCTAGCAATAAATGGCGAAGGGATTCAATAAATGTGGGGGATTTTTTCCCCTTTTTGAATAAAACACATAACATAATAAATATAATCCAAACAACTATTATATATTTCATGATAACAATGAAATACAAGTCACCATTTCTTTTATCAAAAAGATACTAAAAATAGGTTCCATAGTGGAAGACTACAATACTAGAGTAAATAGTGTAAGACAATAAGACCAAAAAAACTAAAAGACCACAAACAACAACACTAGGCTTGAGACATGCTCCATGCTCCATCTCTACAAATAGCCGATGTATTATGATGTAATTCTAAATATGTGTGATACTTCACCATTTACCATGTCCTAGAAGATGAAATCTAAAAAAATGCCGAAGATCCAATGAAGGTGTGAGTTCTAAAACTCTGTAGGTTTTCTCTAATGACTTCCTTACTCACACCACTAGGATATTAAATTTAGCAACATTTATATAAAATAGTTTATATAAAACAATTACCAAATCAGCTTATAACTAAATATAAACAAGTACCACATCAACTTTTTTCTTAATTAACAAGTTATTTCAACGAAACCAACCAACCAATTCTTTAAAACCATTTCACAAGATCCCTTTGGCATAACCCTTACCTTTAACATATCCACACTATTAGCTATGAATACATGATTGTGACAGTTCTATACTCATAAGTGGTTACTAATTGATATATCATGTTTTCATAGGGTAATTATATCCCATGTTCCATTTCAACTTTGTCACTGAGATAAAGGTCATATGTCAACCAAGCCTCATAAATGAAATATTATCACACACCCCAATTTTTCCCAATACTCATGCCTATAAAAAAATTCCAAATTCATTTCAATAAATCACGTTTTATAATGAACATTTTTTTTTGAAAAAAACCATTTTAAAAATCTATAAAAATTATATTTTAAAATCACTAATCTGAAGTCAAGAAAAAAAAATCAATTTGTACAACAATACACCGAAATTACACAATTTCACAAAAACCCATAAATCATGAGTAAAATATAAATATATCATGTTTCCACTAAGTTTTCACACTCAATTACATTCAGTTTAATCAATTTGAAATGAATCCATTCAATTGTATTAGTATGAGTCAAGAGTGAACTCTCCTACCTAGAGAGCATTGACATAAATTACTAATGACATGAAAAAATAACAAAACCGGGTTGAATCTCCATGGATGCACCATATAAATCTTCCCCTATCAAGAATCGAGTAAAATATAAACATATTTGGCTTCTAAAACTGTAGATATAGCCCCAACATGCATATATATAAGAAAATAAGACAAAGAGGGTGAAGTAGATCAAATAGAAACATCAAGAATGACGATGAATGATCACATACCATAAGAATCAGGCATCAAATCACCATGGTAAGCCATCAGATCACCTTCAAATCGATAGAAGAACCCTATTTAACTAATGAGAGAGAAAAATCCCGAGTTAGTTCTAAATAAGAGGGAAAACGAGTGGGCTAAAGGTAATACCCAGTGAGATCCACTTTTGAAGGAGGTGGTTTTGACCCATGAATGGTTTTTTCGCACAGTTAGATAAACATGTGCTAATTGTTATCCTATTTCAGTCTTAAGAAATACCTCACAGGGTTGGTTGATAAGGATTCCAAACTGTGCGCAGAATGTGAAAAACCACTCTATCAAATATTTTCACCCCACTGCACATTTTATCATACGTTTCCTCATGGTTTGGACAAACAGTGTGGAACCTTTACACCTCCCCCTTATCCCCTATACCACTATGCATAGTTTCCTATAATTGTTAATTGGTATTAAGAAATTGTGAAACACATTTTCACCTAAATAAAATCCCCAAAAACGCTAAAAAATTTCTTCAAACTCTCCCAAGATTCACCCTTGAACATTATATTATTAAATCCAATAAAGAAAGGGTTACATACTATAAATAAAGGGTGCATTAGATTGTTTCTTCATCAGATATTTTTTATTATTGGAAAATGATCATTATTGAAATTTACCATTAAAATTTTTGGGAAAAAAATTTAAAATACCAAAAAAATCATATATTTAATTTCTATGAGAATGGTAAAGAGTGTATGCGAATGATACATTAACATTGAGGATGAAAACTCAATCATTTGTAAAATATTTTAATGTAATAAATTAAAATGAATAAAATTACTATTCTCATAAAATAATTCTTGTGAATTTTAAAAAATATAATTCATAAGATAAATTATTTTTTAGTATATTACATTTTCAGTGTGTAAGATGATTTATTATAAATATATATTTATAAACTATATCAGGGTCCACGTAAAGGGAATAACTATAACTGGATATTCATCAAATTTAGACTTCTAAGAATTAATTTACTCCATATGATAATTAATATATATTTTAATCAAATTTAATATATCATATTATAAATTAATCATAAAGGACTTCCATAAGAGAAAATCCTTTAGGAAAAACTAATCTTTAGCCCAAGTGATGAGACTATTTGAAGAGTATTTTTTAGTGTGTAAGATTTTTCAATCGCATAAACAAAATTACATTATAAATTTTTTCTAAAAACTCAATGAATTTAAATGAGTATTGGATATGATATATAATACTGAAACACATAAGATAGACATATAAATTAAAAATGAGGATTTTGTGAGCATTTAATGAGTTTATGAGATATGGTGGAATAAGATAATTATATAAAAAAATGATTATACTGGAATTCATTATAAAAAAATATGTTATTAAAAATTAATTTATGTTATGAATATGGTTTGATAAGGTTGAGACAATATTTAATAATAAATATAAATTAACTCATTATTATCGAAGAATTTCCCCAAACATGTTCAATATCGAAACTATCCATTCAAACCACAGTCATACCATTAATAAAATGAACATGGTTCCAAATAAAAAAGTTTAAAATAATGGATCCTCTACCACAAATAGTCTAAATAATTAACTTGTAATCAAGACTAATGTAATGCATTTCAACTGTGAAATTTATATGATGAAACAAAAATTACAAACAACAGACAATAAAAATAAATAGTAACTAAGTAATATATGTGTAATGAGTGAATATACAAGATATTTAAAAAATGAAATATATTTTAATAATTTTCTAAAATAAGTTAGTAATATGGATATATTTATAACAAAGGAGGTTAACCGATTATAATCAAAGACACGAGTAATATTAAGGGTTTCTCTTCTCAATTTTTCTTTTGTTGAGATATGTTTCATATTCACCACCTATCTTATTCGTGGGGTGTATATAAAACCCCATTGATGTGTCTCATCATTAATTAAATAAATATGAAAGGATTCAAAAATCTATACAATGTTTATTTTATTTTATGGGATTTCATTTAAAAATTTACCAATGTTGTAAGAGATTATTTCTAATCTAACATTGAAATAAATATTGTATATGATTAAATATTTAATGAGGGAAATTATAAATCATTTCACTAAAAAATTACAAATATTTTTAACTAATCTTTTTTTGTAGGGTTTAGATGTATATATAACATTTCAATTTCCATTGGTTCAAAATTAAACCAAAATGGGTATTGTAAGAACATCTGAGCTTATCTTTTATTTTTTCTAGAAAATCATTATCCCTAATGTCAATATATTTTCTTACCACATTTACTTTATTTTAATTTTTTTAAATATAAATATATATAATATATAATATTATTTTTATTTTTATTCATATCGTTTATAATGTTTTTTTGTTCACTTTTTCATCATTGTTAGTTAGTTTCAAAAATGTCTTAAAATATTAAAAAGAAATTTTTTATCGCATCCATAATTTTTTATCTTCATTTACAGATTTCATTAAATAATATATATTTATTTAATATTTAAACTAATGGAGTTTCTTTTTAATATATTTTTAGGTTTATTTTTATTAACTTCTCAAAATTTATATCTAAAATTGATTCATAATTTTAATAGTTTCAACAATGTTAAATACATTTTACAAGAATTGTTTGGGATGTTTCACCTTAAATTTTTCATATCTAACGATGATTTTATTTCTATCTATTTATGTTCAAGATAAACCTTATAATTACCTTGTTTTATATTTCCTTGGGAGATCATATTTTTTCTATCAACCAATCTAATTATTGATCTCATTTTATGTGATACCATTTGAGGATATTATGTAACTCATTTTCATGTAGTGTGGTTTTTTTAATTAAGTGTATGATTGATTTTATATGTTTAAAATATTTATAGATTATCATTATATGAGTGGTGGATCTGATATACCAATATAATGGTCTTGGTAAAACATAATATATCACCATGTTTCATGTCAAGGATTATGTAGTGAATTCTTTCTTTTACGGGACTCTATCAACTATGTAATGAAAGTATTGGATGTGAGCCTTGACATAAGGAATAATTTTACAGGATTTTGTAAATACCCCATTCACATTTATATTTTATTTTTTCATAGATCAAGATTATTTATTAACATTTTCAAACTCATATGTATCATTTAATATATCATTCCAAAATTCTTGTTCCACAACTCATGTTTTTTTATCTATGTTTCATTATATTAGGTTATATTATTTCTATTCTCCTTGATTATGTTATCATACCACACGATCTTATTATTCCAAAAATATATATTTGATTTTTACCACTCATGTTTACCCTTATAGAGAATCATAACACCCCTTTTATTATATTGCCTTTCTCAAGGTTATGAAAAATATTATTATGTATTATATAATTAGAGGGGTATCATCTGTGAAAATTATCTATGAAATATATTAAAACATTCTGGTAAAAAAAGTTGGTTATGTATATAGATTTCAAATACAATAAATCTATGGATTTTTCATTATGATATATAGTAAAATATAAGATATATTGAGCTACAACGATGTAATATGTTAGTATTGTATGCTTGGGTCACTTCACTAAAAGCCTATAATATAAGTGACATCCATTTTGAATATATCAAGTTCTCATCATAATTATAAATTTTTTTAATTTGATATTTCATTATTCATTAAACATTAATCATTATAAATATTTTAATTTAAACATTTTTTTATCCTTCCATTATCAATTAATGTTGGGGAATATCATTATTTCATAAACTATCAATATATTATCAGATTTTTTGATTTTGATGTTATACAAGTATTGTTCTAAATATTTTAGATATTCACATAAAAAATATTTAAAAATATAGATTAACTTATTCAAAATCCTTCTATCTTAAATTATATATCCATTTCTATTATTTTTTCATACAATCATGTTTATCAATGTAACAAAATTTTCCTCATGTTCATCCTTATCTATTTAAATATATTTAATTTTAAGATCACATTATTTTTATTAGTGTTCTTTTATTTTTTTATGAATACCATGGAGTTTATCTCATATATCTTATGAAATATTATAATCCATTTACTTCATCAATTCATTATCAATGATATATGAAATAAACACATTACGAGATATTAAATTTGATTCAATATTATTTTGGTTAATTAGATTAAAAATAACATATCATATGAGTGTTATAAAAACATTAAACGTAATTCTATACACAAAAACCCTATTTATATCAAGGAATAATTTTCCCTTTCTATAGTGATAGTTTTTTATATAAAATCGCATGATTTCATTAATGTTGATATATTTAATATGATGCATGTCAAAAAATCCAATTGATTTATTATTCATGATAGAAATAAATCCATGTTACATCAGTTAAAACCTTGTATATAATTCTAATTTATGTACATAATATATACGTTCAGAGTAATGAGAGGGTGGTAGTGTAGAGTGGATCACTTCTCCCAAAGGAATTACCACATTCCAAACACCTTTCCCTTAATTTTGGTTAGTGTATTGGATTGTCCACTCAATCTGTTAGATTTTTATTAATAAGAAATTTATTGAAGAAAATATAGGAATACTAATACTTTTATAGGGGTTAATAAATATTATTAATGACTAATCCTTTGTGGTTGATGGGTTTTATACCATGTCAAAAAGTATTTATAATTTCATAAAATAATACCATTACAAAGAATGGAATATTCCTTAACCCTTTATAATGATGTCTCCAATTAATCAATGTATGTATCTAAAATGTTATTCAATTTATAAATCCTATAATTTTAGGTATATATATTAAAACCCAGTATAAATTAAATAATAAATATTTTAAACATAACCAAAAATTGATCTAAATCATCCATTGAATTATGTTTTAATTTTATACTCAAGATCCTTATTTTTTCTCAAGAAAGATATGTAAATTTTTTTATTAGATATCTCTATTATTGTCTAAGTGAAACTCTATTTTAAAAAATAGATCCACAAACAATGTCATGGTATACTGAATAATGGAGTTGACCCACTTTATTAACAAAATATTAGGTTACATATTATCACTCTTAGATTTATACAGAACCATATTGAATTTTATAGATGATCATGATGATGTTTTATATATAGAAATCTATTATCCCATTATAGGATTATTTATATTATGCCATGATGGTTTTTATCCATTAAAATTTTCAAAAAATAAATTCATCAAATTTCATTCTAAACTACAGTGAATGTTATGACCTAGTTTCTTCTTATGGAAAATAATAGCTTAGCCAAAACATAAATTCCTTTAAAAATTTGACAAATGAATTTTTCTTGATAGACACAGAATGTAGTTAAGTTAAACATGATTATTTTTTCCACATTGTATTCATTTGTTAGTAACCATCCTTAAAAAAACATGGTAAAAATGATATTTTTTTTCTCAGAATCCTTCTCTAGAAATGTTTCATCATCTCTACCATGACATCTTTGTCAACCCACTACAACATGGTTTTCTCTTTCACTTTATTTACACATTAATTTGTCTTCTTTAAATATATGATAAAACTTAATAATTTTATAATCATATTTTTAATATATAAAACTCGTATTATCTCATATTATACTAGAAATGTGATAGCTATCTAAACACCACATTACCTAGTAGAGAAATGTTCTAGTAAAAAATTCATCTCAAGATGTATAGAAGAATATTGTATTGATGATAAATCATTTACCCCTAATAAGATTCCTCAATCACTAAGTATTCAATTATATCATTAATGATATCTTAAAATATATTTTTATATTCACTTAATATATTTAAATATAATTTGTTTTTAAAAACACACTCACAGATATATGTATATACATATAATATACATTTATACAGTATTGAAAATTAATTCAAAATATAAATTTAATGTGAAATTATTTTATTATTATTTATAGATATATATATATATAAAGGGAATTAATTTATTAATATATTTTATATATTGTATTTTATAAAATATAAAATAAAATAAAAGAGGATGTTAACAGTGGAAAATTAAAAATAAAAATTTCTATAGAATATTTTCTATTATAAATAAACATTTATAATAAAAATTTAATTTCTATATAAATTTTTAAAAACATTAGTGTGAATTTTGTCACATATTATGATTTTTGGAAAAGGAACCACTATTTTCGATAGCATACATGATATGAAACACCTAGCTTAAACGAGCTATGAAATATTATTAATTAAATGTGATCATATTAACCTAACCATTAATTTGGAAGGAATGAATAAAAATTAATGATTAATTAAATAAATATGTAAGTCCTAATCAATATAAATTTATTAATAAATTATTATAAAATAATTAAATATTTTTTAGTAAAGTCATTTTACTCTTCAAGAATATGTTTTAGCAAAACCGATTTTTTCTTCTTTTTATGAGTAAATATTATACTAATTTTCTCGATGTTATAAAAAATTTATATGATAAAATTAAATACATTTTTTAAATAATAACATATAAATTATTATATGGGTAATTTTTTCTAATTTTCTTAAAAAGATAATTTTTTAGTGATTAGTAAAAAAGACAGTTTTTATAAAATACAATATCTTTTGGGATGGCATTAAGAAAAAATCAGGGCATAAAAATTTATTAAACATATAGAATGACTCACCTATAATATTATAATATAAATGTCATACAAAAATAATTTTTATAACATATAAATTATATTTTATTTTATGATCAATATGAAATTCATTTTTTGTGCTAATGTAGAGCTTGTAGAGCACTAAAAAAGTCAGATTCTATGTCTTATGGATTTTAAATGATAGGTATAAAGTATTATAATGAAATTTTTATTAAATATCATTAATAAATTTTTATTTTTAATTATATGTTCTCATTATGATGTTACATAACACGAATCATATCCAAATGATTTTGCAATGATTACGCAAGGCAATAAAAGTCAAATTAAGAAATTAAAATATTTTTCATAACATGGATATTAGTAAATATACATAACGAATGAATCTAAAGGATTACCTTGTGAATAATTAATTTTTTTTATGATTATAGTTTTTTTAATTTTAATATATGAAATAATTACCTTCAATGCTTATAAAACATTTCCATGGTGCTTGTGCATATTGAAGAAAAATCAAAAAATTATTTTAATTAAAATTATAAGAACTTCACCAAGGGGAATGTACTAGTGGTTAATTATTTTTATAGTTATCATGAGAGGTCTAGGGTTTGAGTCTCCTCAAGTACTTGTAGGTGCCATATATTTTATTTGTTTCATTATATCCCCCTCCCCAACCTATTGAAAAATTATACAAACCATTAAATAACCCAAAAACTTGACTAGATAACATAATTTTTGTATATAAAGATGATAATCATCAAAGGGTTTAATTAATGACCTTTTAGGGACACTGGAATGTAATTACGGACTTTATAGTATTTTATCTGTTGAATAGTCAAACATGTCACACAATTGATATTAATTAGTTTGAGATTTTTAATTCGTTTTTATCAAGATAAAATATTATACTGTAAATGTTATTTTGAAATATAATGTAAAAATATTCAACTTGATACTTTATTATTTATTTTTAGTGAATAAATAATTTCTTTAGATGCTTCACAATGCGGATACGGTAATTATTTACTTAATAGAAAAATCAAATAAATCATATTAAATAAAATAAAATATACATAATTGGAGATATTTAAAGTGATACTATTATTAAAGATATGAATAAGAAAATTTTAAAATATCTTAATATTAATATTTTTATTTTTACATATTGTTTTGATGTTCTTAATATCAAAGTAATGAATAGTATTAAAATTGAAAAAAATGATATTTTTTTAGATTAATTTTTTATTAAATTTTATAAAAATGATAAAGATATTAAATAAAAAATGGGATAATATACGGTCAAAAATTTAATACACTATTCATTTATTGTCCATTTTTTATGTTTTGGTCGTAGAATAGTATTATTATATTTTAATATTTTTGAGAAATTCCAAGAGTACCCATCCCCTCTCATCAAAAAATGAACATATTCTTATCAATATTTTAGACAAGACCTGCCAAAATAATTTCATATAATCTATACCTAATTATAAAGACCTTATTTTTTGTATAACACAATCCTTAGTCATCTCAAGATGTTAAGAAAAGGAGTTATTATAATGAAGAGGTATCATTTTAATAAAGTGTTTCTATTTTAATTCGTATTTTACCTACTTCAAATATTCTCAATACATGATATAATAACAAATAAAATGTCCTACATATACATATATGTTATTTTTTATATAGTTAACCATATAAATCTCGCTTTTCATTAAAGGAGAAATGAAATCATTATCCATGTATACGGTGGACTACCACATAGAGAACTGTTACAATTTTTTTCCATCACTGTATCTCAAGACTGGGTATACTTATGGAATCAATGTTTATATAGTTTATTTTTGAAATAATTATCAATATTAAAAGATTATATAACATTTACATTCTTACCTCTCCTTTCAAAGAAAAATGATAACGTCATTTGTGCATTCGTGTGAACTACCCTGTCCACAAAGCGATGTGAATCATTTTTCATCACCAAATAACTTAGATTAAGTTTATATAACTATATTTATATAATTAATATGATATATTGGATATAATTATCAATATTTAAAGATAAAATAGTACTTACCTCATTTCCTTAATGTTCATTGAAAAATGATAACATTACTCATGCCTACTTACAGACTAGCACCTCCATGATTGTAAAATAGTTAATTTTTCATAGCCAAATTTAATGGAAGTATATTAAATTATAATTTTGGTATGAAAATTAATTTTACTCCATTATTCTTATTCATGATATGATTGAATAATGACCTATTTGACAACAGTCAAATTAACAGTCATTTTCGACATATGAACCAAATATCATCTAAAAATACGATGTGAACTTAAATAATAAACTAATTGTTATAAAAAGGTAATATTTAATATAAATGGAATAATAAACATGAATTCCCTTTTTAATAAATTAAATTATTATCCTATTTTTATTACTCAGCACAATAAATAATATATATATAAATTTGGTCTCAATGAATGATACAATTTAACTAAATACCCATGTTTTAAATGTTTTAAAGATTTATTTTATAAAAATTTCTATTTCATATATGTGTTATTAAAATTATGTTTATGTTATTAATTTTATTTAATTTTTTTTTGTAAAATTATAATTCTCTAATTGCTTTCAAAATTTTTTACAATGGAATCTTTTAATGATTTATTTAAGGGAATGGTCAACTCAATATCCATTCCCCAGGTTAAACTTATAATTCATTGATAATGTGTTGCTTAGATTATGTGTGAAATTACATTTTATTATATTATGTTTACTATTTTTAATGTGGATTAATAGTTTTTACACAAAATCAATTCCTTTTATTAATTCACACCTCAAATATATTATATTTATAAAGGAATATATTTTTAACCACTCCCTTTTAAAGTTCCACTTTTATTTTTTATTTAATTTAAGAATGGAATATTATTTATTATATATTGAAATATTGGATTTTAAAATCATTATAATGCCTTAATGATTTTATGATTACTTTATAATTTTAAGTGGTTGTTTTCAAATAAAATGTTTTCCTTTATATGTGCATTGTTTTTTAAAAAAAATTATCTGATTTAAATATAGAATGGTTATTTTCCTTAATATTATTTTTATAATGTAATTTTTTTGGATTTATGTTTATGATATTGTCATTGGGAATAATTTATGATGAAAACTGGTTACATTATATTAAAATAAAATGTTTTTTTATGATAAACCAAGTATGGGTGGTTATATTATAAACATATTTTAATTGGGTATTCCAATGTTAGAGGTTGACTATAGTGGTATGTTCATTTATATGAGTGATATGGAAAATAATATCCCATGTCACCAATTTAATTTTTTTATTGGTAGTGAGTTTTCATGTAAATCATTTTATTTTCAAAAGGTAAGATAATGATCTTTATTGAAAGATGATTTCTTATTTGGGGTAAAACAAAATGTTTTATAAATTTTTTTATAATTTTTCATGGGTCTATCAATTTTATTTATTTTATGTCTCTATATGTGTTTTTTTCTCATCCCACGAATCAATTTTTTTCATAGTTTTAAGGGATTTTAGGGTAAAGTATGAGATCATGAAAAAAATTGTGAATATTTCTCATGAAAACAAATCATATTTTGTTTTTAAATGTTTTGATATTGTAATAAAATACAAATTGATAATAAGTATCTACATTGAAATATTATAGTTGTTATGTATGATTTATGACCTAATTATCTATAATTAAAAATGAAAAATATATATGACATTATAAGAATGGGATTTCTAGTTCAAGGATTCAAGAATATGTAATTTTTAAGGTATGGACCTTATGGTTGGAATCAGAGGAGGTTTTAAATAAGTTTAGAGGCTAGGATGTTTTCCTGAGAGTTATGGATACCGTAATTATAAGTTTGAACAGAAGTTAAAATTAATATAAATATTTTATGAACCTTTATGATTTGTAATTTTAGGGTGGAAATTGTATCTTTAGAGATATTTATTTTTATGGAAATTGTAGGTTGTTACATTTTGGGATTCAAAATGAAAGGTATGGGATAACATTGGAGGATATAATAGTTATTTGATATTTAATATATTAAGTTTATATTAAATATTTTATCATTATTTTGGAAATGTTATAATAATGTTACATTTTTATAAAAGGACATCCCGCATACTATGTTACAATGTGTTACTTCAGGAATGTTTGTGGTGATCAAACCCACATCTGAATAGAGATATGAGAGCATCACCTATATTTTTCTTATGTGATGTTCTATTTAGTATGATTTGTTTTCATTAAACTATTTTAAGGATAAATGTTATTTTTATTTTGGGAAAATATTTTTTATCAAATAGATAATCCTGTGATTGGAAAATGATTTAGTGACTAAGGGATTAATTTTATTTTTGAAGGTGTTCACTATATTTAGAACCCTATTTGATTTAGATATACATAATATAATTGAGTTTCAATAAAATAACAAATTTTGAATTATGTTTTGGAAGAATATATTATTTTATTGTGTATTTATTTTGATTTATGAAAAATTTTAGCAAATATTTGAGATTAAGTGATTTGGGAAATTACTTTTTCAGTTTGAGACATTAAGGGTAATTGATGTTAGTTTAGGGGATAAATGTAAAATTTATCTTGGAAAATTATATGAAATTTTTTTTCTAAATTTTCAACCTCAATCATATTCTAGACTATTTTGAGAATTTAAGGATAGTTATTTATCAAATGATCAAATATGAACTTTGGGTATTGTTGTTTAATTTTATAGATTAATGTAGTTTTTTTATTTAAATGTATATTCTTTTTTGGAAAATTATATTATCATGTAAAAAACATTTTGTTTTTTATTATTCGATAAGTATTTGATAAAAATATTATTTTATTGTGTAAATTGATAAAAGTATGACATTATTCTACCATGTAACTATATTTCAATATGTTCTTATACTAGTCTGTAAAGAAATTCCTCAACACAACGAATTTTATTTTGAATAAAAAACCTCATTTTATTATTTTTCATAGTCCTTGGGTGTTAGATTTTCTTTTACCTTTCCATGTTTCCCAATTTAGAAAACTAGTTATCTGTTATTTCATATTACAGTCATACTTATTTTTCTATTTTATTAAAGATAGATTTTTTTGACCATATTTATGATCTGAGATTTCTACAATATTATTTTGAAAACTAAATCCCATAGTTTTCGATTCCAGGTTGAAATTTAGAAGAATAAATTCCCTAACTAAGGTGGTGGATGATGTAAAATATGAAGATTTAAAAATAGTAAACACTATGTTTGATAGCATACAAGATAGACAACACTAATCTTAAACGAATAACTAAATATTATTATTTAAATGTGACCATTTTATCCTAGAAGTTAAATTGGTAATTATTAATAGTAATAACATATTCATTAAATAAATATGTATTTCTTAATCAATATAAATGTTTTGGAATATTATTATAAAATAATATCATCTTTTTTTGTAAAGTCAATTTTTTATTCAGGAATATGATTTCTTAAAAATATGTTTATCATGTTTTGTATGTAAATATTATAATTAATTTATGAAATTTTTCTAAAATTTATTTTATTAAATTAAGTTATACTTTGAAATAATTATATAAGAAATAATCTATTGCAAAATTCTTATAATTTTATGGATAAGTTAAATTTTTAGTAAATAGTAAAAAATATTATTTTTAGAAATATTGTATATTTTGTTTTTTCATAAAGAAACAATTATGATATAAAAAATTATTAATCTCATTTAATGACTCATTTATGATAGTATAATATTATTACCATATGAAATTTATTTTATAACAAATAAATTATAATTTTTTTCATGATAGATATGAAAATCATTTTTTGTGTTTGCACAACACTGCAAAAGTAAAATTCAGTGTCTTATAGATTATAACTGAGATGTATAAAATCTATAAATTAAATTTTTATTAAATATAATTTAAAAAAAATGATTTAGACATGTATTTTCTTCTTTTGATGTTATATAACTTGAATATTTTTTAATGGATTGTGTAGTTCTTGCATAAGGCACAAAAAGTCAAATTAACAAATTAAATTAGTCTTATTTACAAATATAAGACTGAATATAAAAAATTAATAAATCTAAATGATTATATTGAGACAAATTATTTAATTTATTGTTTTTATATTTTAAATAATTTCTTTTTATACATATGAAACACTGACATAATACTTGTGCAAGAAAAATAAAAATCAATAAAATGATTTTGATTAAAATTCAATGAAACATTAAATAACCCACACACTTGACTAAATCTTATTTATTAGTATAAATTGAGCATAATCATTAAAATGTGTAATATATTGATTTTTTTGGCACTTTGATGAAATTATGACCATTATTGTATTTTATTTAGTGAAATGTTAAACATGCCATAATCTTTTATTTAATAAGTGTGATATTTTAAATATAGTTTCATATAGAAGATATTATATACGAAGTATATTATTTTAAAATATAAATGAATTATATTCATTAGGGTAATTTATTTTGAATTTTTAGTGAAGAAATAATTACATTAAAATATTGCACAATGCTGATATAGTGATTACATAATTAATGAAAAAAATCAAACAAAGGATATTAAAAATATTATAATAAGTATATATTGATATATTTATGGTGATCCATGAATTATCTATATTACCAATAAATTTTATTATATAATAAAATATTTGGTTTGAATTTTAATTATTATTTTCAGGTTTTTAAAGTCCAAGTAATGTTTTTTTTAAATTGAAAATAATGATATATTTTGTTATTAATATTTTATTAAATAATTTATATATCATTACAATATTAAATAAGAACAAAGTAAATGATATATGGTTTTAAATTACATCCATTATGTTTTTATAGTCTATTTGTATGTTTATTCCTATTGAATAGTCTTACTATATATTAATATTTTGAGAAATTCATAGAGTGTCATACCTATCACTTATAAAAGGAAACCTCTTATTATTAACCCTTCACATGTAAAAACTATTTTTTTTTTCATAAAATCCCTTCTTATATTCTTTTTTAGAACATCTCCCGTCATTATAGTGGCCTTATGTTATAATTAAAATCATCCTTTGTGGTCTTAAGTTGTTAGGAAATGGAGGTTTTTCAAAGAATAGGTATTTTATTAATCACGTGTTTCTATTTTATTTACTCTTCCATATCCTTCAAATATTTTTCAACCATTATAAATTAATGACTCCAATATCCTCCACATAAAGATAAGTAATTATCTATGTTTCATGCCCTATATCCTTCCCCTCTTCCATTAAATGTGAAAATAATTCAAAATCTGTGTCTATGGAGGACTACTGCCTTTAAGACCACTATATTGGAAGACTAGTTATAATGATGTAATTAATTATTATATATCATATCCCTAAAACATTTATCATTGTGAAAATATAACGTAATAACCCAAACTTTTATCAAAGGAATTTCTGCCTTATTATAGTAATATAACATATTATAAATCATATAAAATAACTTTGTTACCATAATAAATATTATAAATGATGAACTAATGATAAAAAAGTATTTCTAAAAGTTAAGGAAATAATAATGATGAAATAGTAACATGATAATATGAATAGTAATATATGCCTTATAAATAGTAAACCGACCAAAGGAATAATCAAAACGAACCATTCATTACATACATTCATATTACATAAATATTGAAGAAGATTCGTTACAAAATATGAAAAATTCACAATAGGACTGTATATGTATAGCGTCTTTATAAACAATGAAACCTAAAAAACTTCCACATAAGACACCTACATTATCTCCCACTTATTCCTTCATATCCGGAACCCTTTTTAAAATATCTTTCATAATAACATTCCTCACGATGTGGGGAAAAGAAACATAAAAGTGGTGATATATGATTTTTATCAAGGTAAAACATTGAGATATCAATTATATCATAATCATAACACATAGGAACATACCATTTGAGAAATTTTATCCTACATATAAAAGATCGTGATATCTTGCCATGAGATAAATGAAAAAATTTCATAAGAATCAATTAATTTAATCGTCAAAGTCATAACAAAAAACAATCAATTTTGTGGAATACACATAGGAATGTAAAATCATTTCATATCAATCAAGGCTCATTACCAAAAACATTATAACAGATAAAGTTCATTACTGAACCGAGTTCACTCCTCATTCCAACCTTCTATTTCTAAACTGAGATTATTTTCCTTATGAAATATAAATCATTAACCAATTTATTTTAGGAGATATCAGTCCCACCCATCTCCTAAGGATGTCATTCTTACATATTCCACAATAGCGTAAATAATTCATCATAACCCAAGTGAAAAAATGGGTTTTTAAAAGATCATTCTACCATAACATAATCCATTTAAAAAATTGGTTTTTAAAAATATAATTCCATCATAAACACAATCAGTAATAGAATCAATAAGGATATTATACTTGAAACAATAATATATTAAATAATTCCATCTTAGATGGAAACTATTTTTGATATAACACATGAATTTTATTCTTGAGGAAAATATCATTTCTTGTAAAAAAAAATTTTTCTCAAAACGACACAAAATTTAATAAGAAAAGAATTTATTTCAAAATAAACCTGAAATAATTTAGAGTAAGTTTCATGTAAATAATGAACTATGAAATCATCAAAATCAGTTCATGCCGTATAAGTTAAAAAAAATTCTCCTCGTACATTTTCTAAAAAAGTGAAAAAGTACCTCGTATCGAAAATGACAACATATTCCTTTTATATCATTTATTAAAAATTAACAGTGGGTAAAATTGAATCAAAAAATTATTGAATAATATAAATAATATTTTTGAAAACATAATTTGGAAACATGGACATGGTTGATATATATACCCACAGAAATACATACGTATAAAAAATCTCAGATAATAATGAGATTGTGAAATTATCCCTCCCCATATGTTCGATTTCCATTATAATTATCTGATCTTCATTTATAATTATTTAAATAATGTTATTGAATTATTTCATGATCATATTAATTTTTATGATATCGTATATTATCATATTTTCATTCATTTTTTAATAACATTCCATTATTACTTGTTATTCATGTATTAACTGCATCATTTTTTTGCATGTTGTGTCAAATAAGTTCTGGTCCTCCTTTTAAAGTCATATGTATGTCATTAAAAAATGATATTAACATTATATAAAGCATATTTATTCATTGAATATATTTATATAATAATGATTTAATGATTATCATGTAGAATAAATCTCATCACATCGTGGAGATGGTAGGCCACACGTACACACCGTCGACGATATCATTACCATAATTGATGAATGGTATTGAAGTGAAAGGTGTATAATATTTCAGAATAAATATAATTTTAAAATAATGATATTTATTTATTATTTCCATCATTATACCCATCCAAGTTTGTTGTTTGTGAATGATATATTACACAATAATGTGGAGCTGGTAAGCCATAAGTATGTACGTGTGATGATTTGGTTTTTCGTAAGATGGATAGAAAGTGGAATATGGTTTTTCCATAATCATAATAACATATTAATATAGAATTTTACTATAGTTAATATTTTACAATGATATATCTCATGGTGGGGAAGTATAAGTAGAAGTAACTTTGAATGAATCAGTAGAAGAGATTACTTATTTTTCGACGCGCTTCCTCTAAATCTCCTCTTAGTGCACTAGAGTTGTACTTTAAAGAATTCCAGAACATCTATAATGTAACTAGGGAAGTTTATAAGGTAACAAAGTATGGGATCATTGATAATTCTCAAAATTTCACATATTTTATTCTATAATTTAGTGTTTTTAAACCCACCATAGTGTTTTTTGATGGGAAATTTTCACATTTTTAGGTTTTGTCTTGTTTTTGGCTTAAATGAAAAATAGGCTAATTCTGGATTTTTTCCATCATTAATAGAATCATTATTATAGTCATATATTTTTCAAATTTGGTCCAAATATTTTCATTATTTTTTAGTTGGATCCCTTGATTTGTTGCCTAAAGATATGTTAACTTGACCTGATAACAATTCGAATATATAAGGCCCAAGAAAATCATTATTTTTGGAGACTTTTTCTGGACAACATGTTAGAACTAATAGAAAAAATGGTTAGGGTCAATTAATATTTTAATTTTGAACAAGTCTCTAGAAGATTCTAGTGGAATGTTAGGCCACAAAAGGGGTTTCCAAGACGTGAGCTTTGAGTACACATCATGTACTTGGTCAAATAGCTAAAGTAGCGTCTGTAGATTCAACGTGTGGTGGGGGAGAAAATAGATATGAAGTACACGATGTGTACCTCGTGTAAATTTCATGACGACATCGGGATGATGAAAAATTAATGTGACACTACAAGTGTTACATGAGATTTTAGATATTAATAGAGCACTAAGTATCCCTTCCAAACCATTCTGGGTGAGGAAAATAGGAGGTGAAAAAACAATGCACGAAGGATATAAATTTCATGTGGCCCTTTTTTATAGATTTTTTGGGTTATTCTTTGAAATTTAGATTTTATATTAATATATTATACTTTTTCATCATTCTAACTTCCTCCATTTCTTTCTAATTTTGTGTTTCCCCATCGAGATTTTTTGTAACTCCATGATAATGGAGAGCTAATTCATGTTGTTGTTGGGGGGTGTGGTGGTATTTGGGTTTCTTAAACATTAAGGATTTATTGTGTTTTATTCTATGATTTTAGTTGTGGTGAGAATTCACCCCTGGTTTTTACTATTAATTTCCCCCCCTCATTTTATCATTTCCCATCCCGTCGATATCTAAGTCATTCAAATGTTAGAGTTTGGATTAGGTATTGATGTGGAAGCAATTAATTCTACATACAGAGGTCTCGGGGAAGGGTAATAATATAAAAATGGGAGGGTGTAGAGTGAATGGTCTAGATCTCTTCATTGAATATAATATTGAGGAATTTATTATGAATAAATGATGATAAGAACACCACAAAACTCCAAGAACAATGGTTTTATTCTAATCACATGTTTGTTTCTTCTCATTATGTTTTTCATTTTTATTATTATATACATTATATTAAATTTATTTTCATAATAATAATCCTCCATCTATGTTACTAAATAGGTTAGTATTTTATTAGTCAAATTATAATAGTGACAACCGAAAAATAGTGCTTGTGAGTGACCTCCTTGTGCTCGACCATAGGGTGTGCCAATATAGTGTATTTTTAGGAAAAAAGAATTTAATTGAATAGAGATTCATGAAAACCACCTAATATTAATTTTGAACCATTTTCAGGGAGTCTAAGCACTTAGGCACATAGATTTTCAAAAAAACAAAAAAACTCAAATATTTTGAAAACTACAAAAAACAATTTCATGGAACATCTTCGATTTCTTAAGCCCATATGTATTTTTTTGGTGATTATTATAATTATTGTCCTATTGATAATTATTATGGTGATCCAAGAAGAAAATAGACATTTAATTTCTACTGGGAGAAAAATGCCTTGATGTTTCAAGGGAATATCAAAATGCTCAAAAAAGAAAGCAAGATGATGGCATTACAAATTCCAATGTGGAAGATATTAAATTATAATGGATGAAAAAAACATAAATAAATTATTAAGGTAATGAATTTTTTGGTCAACATACATTTTAAGATGAAATTGGTGAGTTTGAATAAAAACATTAAGATCTACTTCCCTCCATAAACAAACCCATTCCCAGCTACCGTGCTTGAAGAAAATATGTTTGAAGTTTAATTTTTAGAGGGGTATTTAGTTTCTGAACATTATCATTATTAAAATGTTATTATTTCTAAATTGAAAACATACCTCCCTTATTCTGATTTTTTAGATTCAGAACCACTGATGAAAGCCCTGGATGAAAAAGAAGAAGAAGTTCCTTGTGTTGAGGAGAGAATAGAGGAGTCAATCGAGTTTCACACTGGTTACAATGAGGAAGATGGAAAAAAAGATGAATTCCACAAAGAATCAATTGAAGATATAAAACTAGAAGAGAAGACACTTACTCTTCAATTACATTCACCACTAGTGGAAACCACTCTTGCAATGTAAAAATACAGAGAGTACCCTGACATTCTTCCTCCCCATTCTAAATCAAATTATATCATTCAAATCTTCTGGGGGTTGGGTTTATTTTTCTTGTCATTAGGGGATATCACTTCTAGCATCTACTAGTGGATGTCATTAGAAATAAAATGTGGTGGTTTCTATAAAATAAGACACTTCCACCTTCATCTTTGGGTTAACTCAATACTACTCCCTGACTAAGGGTGGAAAACACCTTACACATGCTTGAGGGTCAAACTGAGCATTATCCCTCTCATTTCCCCTTTTTATTTATTTTTCATTATTTTTATAATAAATTACTTTATTTATTTCTTTATAAGAAGAAGTGTTAGAAGCTAGGATCGTAACTCATTAGTGATGATGGAAAATAAATTCATGTTTTTTCTTTCCTTCTCTATAGTTTTTCTACCATTAATTATATTTTGTGGAGCTAAAATGAAGAGTAGTGAAATTTAATGGTGGGGGAGTTTCAACCTGCTTAGTTGTTTTTGTTTCAATTTCCTTTTCTTTTCAATTTTCAGGAACATTGTGCTTTAATGAATATCCTTATCACTTTCCACACAATGATATATTTTTTAAAAATAGAAATGATTTTTGAAAAATGGATTTTAAATTAATTATTTATGTGAAAACCTTTTCCTTGAAGTTTATTCTCATGCATTTTTATGAGTTTGACTATTTTTTTGAAATATGTTCCCATTAAACACTAACTAAAATTATATTTCTAGTATTTTGAAGTATTGTGAACCTCTATGAAATATTCTTTCTAAAACCCACACTTTATTGATGGAAACGAGGATTTTGTGTGAGAAATAGAAATTTTGATTTTCTTATTTCAAAGTATTAAATTTTATGCAATGTTTTTGATATGATTGAGGAACTTATTTGGATATCCACATATTAACTTGAGACCCACCATTACATTTATCATATGTTACACCATAAATGCCCTGAATTTTCTTCTAGGTTCAAGCCACATTACAAGACAATGTATACATACAGACCCACACTCTTAGTATTTCAGCATGGATATTTCAATGTTTGAGTGTGGGGGAAGGTCCATTCCTGTGAATTATTTAGGATGTGTGATGTGTGGAACAACATTTTGGGCAATAGATAATGAAATAATTGGTCCCGATTCATCATTTCATTATAATTAATTTTTTTATTCAGTTCTCCTTCAAAAAATAGAAATTAAAATAAAATGTGTGGATTTTTGGAGCCTTATAAATATATATAAAAAAGGAAAATAAAGCTATAAATTTTGTGGGATTTATAAAAATAATAATAAAAGAAAAAATGAGTGAGAACATATATTATACCATTCTTTTTAATCACTTATTTGCTCATGTACCAAGTTAATGAAATGGTGGTATTGTGTTTCATATTCCCCTGGGGATTGAGTGAGGAATTTACTACGTTTTCCCCTTATTATTCATGCATTGTACTCAAGATTCAAACCTTCTCTTTCTGGCCTTAAATTATTATAATAATTTTCCCACCAAACCTAATCCATATAGTCATTTAAACCTTTAACTAATTCCAACATTATTTAATTAATATTCATGTTTTACACAGTGGAGAAATCATAATTTTCACAAGACTATGGTGATAGATGCACTTTCCACGTATGATCATAACTCCAAAATTAATTACTCTTGAGTTAAGAGTATCAAAATTTAATGTGAGTTATGATGTGATTGGGACATTGATAAATTATTGTGGTTGAACAAATTTAAATGTGAGGAATAAAAATTATAAGGAATTGTTTTTCATATATGATACATGATAGATTTTTATTATAGAAAATATCATTGATGTTTTCTGATTTTTAATTTTTGTATGAATGTTGATTTTAATATATGATAATTGCATGGGGTGAAATTATTATGTGTTGTGGAGTGATGAAGCTCACATTTTCACTTGTTTTATTCTGTAATTAAATGTTTTTAAACCCACTATAGTGTTATTTGATGGGGGAATTGTCACATTTTTAGGTTTTTGTGTTATTTTGAGCTTAAATGAAAAATGGGCTAATTCTAGATTATTATTAGTTTCTAATAGAATTAGTATTGAATTAATATCACTTCAATTTTGGTCCAAATGGTATCAATCATTTTTTTGGAACCCTTGATTTGTTTGCTAAATATATGTCAACTCAAACATATCACAATTCAAATATATATGGCCCATAAAAACATTATTTGTGGTGGAATTTTCTAGATAGCATGGAGGACCTCACAACAATAATGGTCATGGTCAATATAGAATTCAACTTTGAACATTTCTCTAGAAGATTAGAGAGGTATATTCGGCTGAAAAAGGGGATTACATGATGTGAACTTCCAGTACACGTCGTGTACTTGCTCAAATAGTCAAATAAGCATCTGTAGATTCAATGTAATGTGGGGGAGAAGATAGATCTGAAATACACAATGTGTACCTTGGGTACATGTCATGAATACATTGAGACACTGAAAAATAAATGTGGCACTGTAGGTGTGATACAATATTTTGCCTATTAATAGAGCCCCTAGTAGCCCTTCCAAACCATTCTGGGTGAGGACCAAAGGAGGAAAATAAACAATGCACAAAAGAGAGAAATAAGATGCATCCCTTTTCTTGTAGTTTTGTTTTTCATTGAATCATTGTAATTTATTTTTTACTTTAATATATTATACTTCTTATTCATTCTCACTTCCTCTATTTCTACTCAATTTTTTGTTTTTTGAGCGTGATTCTTCTTAAATCCATGATGGTGGAGAGAAAATTCATGCTGTTGTTTGAGGGGGTATATGGTTGTATATGAGTTTCTCAACCATTAATGATATATTGTATTTTATTATAAGATTTTAATAGTGGTTAAAATTATTTTGGTGACCGTTCACCCCACTTTCTGTACTATTTCTTTCTTCCTCTGCATCTTAACATTTTCCTTCTCATCAATATCTATGTTATTCAAACTGTGGAGTTTGAATTAGGTATTGATGTGGAAGTGATTACTCTTATTTAAAGAATTATCATTATAGTGTAATAACACAAAAATGGGAGGGTGGAGAGTGAAAGGTCTTGATATCTACATTGAATATAATAATGAAAAATATATTTTAAATAAATTATGATAACACCACCATTAAACCTATAGAGCAATGGTTTTATTCTGTGGACTTCTTTGTTTCATCTCATTTTGTTTTGAATTTTAATTATTATATATATTTTATTAAATGTATTTTCAGAATCATAACCCAATCCAACTATATTACTAAATATGTTAGTTTTATATTAGTTAAATTATAATAGTGACAATAGGAAGACAATGGGTGTGAGAAACCCCCATGAGATCGACTGTAGGGTGTGCCACTGTGGTTCATTTTTATGAAAATAAGAATTTTATCGATTAGAAGTTCCCAAAAACCCCCAAATATCAATTGTTGAGCTTTAAATCTCAAAGTCAAGTGAAGAGGTTGGGGAGGATGCGTCCTTTTATAATTAAGGTGATGAAAATTTTTGGGATCTTCAAAACAAGTAATTTATAAAAATAAAAACTCATTTAAATTTCTTAAAAAATATTCCAATTTAGATTTTTAGATGATATAGGGTTGTAATATCATCAACCAAAGGATTTCAGACTAGTATTTCTATCAATTTAAACCTTATCATTTTAATTAACACTTAGTTATTCAATTTAATTTTTATCTTGGGTATCAAATATTTTAATATTAAAAGGTTGCAATATTTAATTATTCGATGTCAATTAGAACATAAAAAAATATATTATAACATTTAAGGACATATAATAAATGTAATATATTTTTTTAGAATGGTTTTATTATTTTTTAAATAATTTAATAAAACATTATTTTTACAAACAATCAATAGTGTTAATGTTTACACTATTCACTTCATTGATTTTTTAAAAATATTATGATAAAAAGTAAACTTTGAAAAAGTATATTTTATTATATCATTAAGAGGAGAAGGTCATCTTGAAAACTCATCAGACATATTAATTAGGAAAACTTATATTTATTTTAATATTTTTAATAACATTTATTTGTTGTCTCTATCAATAAAATAATTACTACATAAATTACATGTAATTATTTAAATCACTTATTTGTTGAGTTAAAATTAAAAATAAAATACTATGATAAAAGAAAATATACTATATTTTCAAATAGTATTTTTATTCAAATTTATATTATGGATTATCCAATATAAAAAATGTTAAACATATTAAATTATGAATATGACAACTTTAACAACACTTTAAGTAAAATAATATAAGTGTCACAATCTTTTCAATAAGGTTCCAAACAGTCACAAACATGGCCATTGGATAGTTATATTCAATATATACTTGACCAATAATATTTGGTTATGTTTTTGTGTGTTTTTATGGTTATTAGAATTTTAATAAGTTTTTTAATTGATTTCTCACCAATTAATTAATTTTTACATCATCAAAGTATAATTCATTAAAGAAATTATTTATTTCTTAAAAATTAAAAATAAATAACCATGATAAAGTTATTTTTTTTGGTTTTAAATGAGTATTTATATTCAAATTAATCTTCTTTATATCCTTATATAAAAATGATTTAGTTTTTAAAATTTGTGTGAGACATATTATAATGGAAAGGTATTTATAGTATAATAATTTTTCTTTTCTATTAGTATTTACGAATAATATATTAATTTTATATTAAAGGGGATTATTTTTTTTTTGATAGTGTATTTAGCACACAACAAAGAGTTTCTCCGAAATCATACGTTTCACAGAACTTTGAGTTATACTTAAAAATAATACAATAATATTATTATTATTTTAAATGGTAAGTAACACCTAGCCGTTAGAATGTTTGGAATGAATAGTATCAACTGAATTTTGAAATATGGTTTAAACATGTTTAAATAATTATTCATTGGTTACCAACTTCTTTATAAATGGAAATAGAAACCAGTTGAATATAAAGATTGTGTTTTTTGAAAACATATTTAGAAAGATAATAATTATGTTTATAAAATCATATTACTCTTAATTGATTTTTATTTGATGAAAAATATATCTTATATATTCAATTGAATGTTTTGAATTCATCTTAAATGTTTTCTAGATATGATATAGGAATACATTAATTTTTTTAGATAATATAAGTATTTTTCTAAAAATGAAATTTTACCTCCTTTTAATGTATAACCCTTATAAATATAGTTATTTTTCACCTTTATATGTTATATCTGACAAAATAAACTTTTTCTATAAAATAGCGACATCAAAATTTTCTTTGGATAAATTTTTGACAATTTTACGATAAGGTTCATTTGTTAATGAAAAGTGAAAAATACCACTATTTTTATGTCAAAAATGCCTTTTAATCTAATTTATTTATATAGTTAGACTATAAATTTTTTTTAAGATTAATTGGATTATATTTTTATCATTAAATCCAATTTAGGTCATTGGATGTAATTTCACTATTAAATTAGACTTAAACATATTTCAATTTTATGATAATTATTACTTCCTAAAAACCCACTTTTTAGTTTTGACAATGGGAATTAATTTTAAAATAATTACTGAAACTTCTTCATTTTGAATTTGTAAAAATATATTCCATATTTTTAATCATAAGGTTGAAATTGTGTGAATAGGTACCTTTTATTTTTGGACATTATGAATAGTAACTTCAGTAATTATTTTATTTGCCATGGTTAAAGGCTAAATCTAGTAAATAAGGGTAAATAATATTATAATAATAATAATAAACTACCATAACACATATACTAAATCTGTTGGATGACATATTTCTTACCATGGTCATCCATGGGTCAATTTTGTGACCCCATGGAGCCACTTGGGTGTGAAAATGTCATTTTATAAGAACTAATTTAATGTAAAGAAAAATATAACACAAACATATATCTTTTCTTGAAACAATTTTTATGTAGGGTTATATAATAGATATATTTGAATATAAATATTAATTAGGTATATAATATTATATAATACATTATTTTATTTTATTTATATTTTTTAGACATTAAATAAATAAATGAAATTATGACACAATCATAATGAACTGATTGCTTAATTAATGAAAGATTTAAATAAATGATATTATAAAATTAAAATGAGATGCAATTTGGTTATTTTTATGTCATCCAAAAATTTTCTGGATGATATTGAAATATTATATTTGATTCAATTCCGTTTTTATGTAATCAAGTTGTAATGACTTTATTTAAAATCAATTAATTTATAGTGTTGAAGTTGACATAAATGAGTTTTTAAAACAAATACTATTTTAATATATGATATAATAGTCCAAAAAATCTAATATTCATCCAAATAACTTATATAATGTTAGTAATTTAATTATTGATCAAATTATGGTTTTATGAGAATTTTATAGTAAATATAGTTACTATATATTACGAAAATTCTAGAAGACATGGTAAGAGTTAGCGTTTTTAACAAAGAGTTAAAGCTAAAAGAAAAGGTCAATTTTGTAACCTAAACTTGTCTAAAACCTATTGGTTGAGAGGTTTTCGACTAAAAAAATCTTATATTTTAAATTAATGAGTTTTTTACCATTTGAAAACGAAAATAAATTTATAATAAAATAATATTTCAATACCTTCCTATAGTTCCCCTCCCTATTATAAATGGGCACCACCTCTACCCACTTACTCACACCTACCAAGCCCCATGAATCATCAAAATTCTACACAAATAATCTCCCAAAATCCCTCCTTTCCTCCTATAATCTATAAATTGGTTATAAGTCATTTCAAGAACGCCTTTTGGATTAAGTAAAAGGAAGTTACCCGATTTAGAGGTAACGTCTTCTCTCAAGTTCCTTTCCTTTATTTTCCTTCTCCACTCTCTATGCTCTTCTTATTCTTTGTTTACATAAAAAACAGTAAAATAAATATACTATCATATTTTTTTATGAGAATAATTATAAATATACTTACACAATCCTCCATGTAATGGATACGAACATACTATTTCTATGTACGAAGAACTACTGCCTTACGAAATGATGATTGTTCAAATTTGCACTACCTCTTCTCATGGTGGCCATTATGATGGAACTATATTTATATAAGATATATATTATTTTTATATCATATATATTCTTATTAATGTTTCATTTATAACATACTTTTATGCTTTCTATAATGTGTAAATAATTTAATTTCATTTTAGGATATGCAGACTACCGCCCCCTCAAAGTAATCTAACACATTCATGCCATACATGGAACGTATAAAGGATGGAAATAATGAACATATTTAATTTATATAAAATATGTTATTATATTGGAATTATAATATAAGTATATATCATTTTTATTTTCATTCATTTTAATATGAAAAAGAAATGAATGAGGTGTTCATTTATTTGTACGACTGAATTTCTCCATGACTTGTGAATTTCATTTCTTATCTTCAAATGTTGTGGACTATTGTAAATACATATATACTGGAAATATATGATAATTAAATCTTGAATAATATTTTGGTGATGATTTAATTTTGACTATGTGGACAATTTACATTAAAAGAAGTTCATTTTTGACTCAAGTACCAAATATCGACAAAACGACCGATATGAACATCAATAACTATGTAAATTTTATAAAATGATGAAAAGTAATAAAAAATGAATAATAAACATGATTTTTTTTAATAAAGTATAAATTAACCTATTTTTATTGTTTAGTAATATAATTAACGAACGAGACAATTCAGACTTAATGTAAGAGACTTCATCTCAATATATTTTCATTGATGTATATTTTGGTTTATACATGACCTTATTTTATATAGTGTATAATTATACTATTTTTATTTTTATTTAATTCAATGGTTTTCCAAAAGAATATTTTGTTTTAAAAAAATTTATTAAACAATAAAACAAAGTTTAATTTTTAACAGACCCAGTGACAAAGTCCTTTCCTCCAGCATGAGAATTATTTGACATTTGGCTTATTTAAAATGTCGTAATGTTTTTAAAATGAAAATAAATACTATATAACCTTTCTACATATTTTGGTATTGAAAATGATTATTTTAGAAATCATTGATTATGTCAATATCTTCAAATGATATATTTTGATTGAATTGTGGAAATTTTATCTTTCCTTTATGCACGTTTTATGTGTTATTAACATATTCTGGTTCTTGGTAATTGTTTACATATACATGTGGTTCTGTGATAAACCATGGGTGAGTGATCCTATGATAGATCTCTAATTAATTGGGTACTGTGGAGGAGGTAAACATTAATGTTTCTCCTTAGAGATTTAAGGAATATACTCTGATGAGTATTCAAAATGTAACTCCCTATGTAGTTGTGAAAGATAAAATGTAAGTATGTTAGGGATTCCAAAAGCTACCTTATTGATTTATGATTTCTGTGAGTTATTTATAAATCTTATGATTTCATGAGGAATGTTAAAGGGAGTATTTTTTAAGAGTGAATAGTATAATTTCATTAAATTATATGTATTCGTGGACTAATGTTTTTTTCCCTATTTTATATCCCCTACTGTGATTTTTATACTCATCCCATGTTTTTTGAAATATTTTTTCATAGGGTATAAGTAAGGGTAAGAGAAATGAATAATTTGAGAAAATTTATTTTAATAAATTAATTCTTGTTTTATTGATGGAGTATTTTGTTGTAAAAAATTTGGATATAGTAGAAGTGTCTACTTTTTAATATTTGAGATTTAATGTAATAGTTATGGCCTAATTCTCTAAAACTCTAAACCTGAAAAGATCCTAAATGTGTATTCTTGAATTAACTGAAAATTATGTAATGTTTAAGGCTGTGGTATTATACATATTTAAATCTCTTTTAAATAATAAATAAATTAAATTTCCGAATCTTATCCAAGGGGCATCAATTGGTCACCATTTCCACCCATGGATGTTTTAGGTCAGAATTAACTCATCAAATGATATTAATATATGTATTAAAGTAATTGTATAATAGTATTGTTACCCTTAATTAACTACATTACCCTTTTACACTATTAATATAAATTACTGCAATTACTGTTCACAAAGTCCAAAAATAAAATAAATCTATTTACATAATTTTGACATAGATATTAAAATATGGAATCCTTTTTTCAAAATCTGAAACACATATGTTTCAATATCTAATTTAAAATTAAGCCCGGTGTTGTAAAGAGAGAATGAGTTTTAAAAGTTAATTTATTTCCAAAGATTGAAATGTTTTTTAATATAAATTCAATGTAATATTAATGCTAATGGCATAAATTATATTGAATTATAAAAAAAATATTCTGTTTATACTTTAAAACTATTCAATATAATTATTTGACCATATAAATTATTTCGATAAAAAACTCATTTTCAATTAAAATTTAGTTTATTTATACTATTCATAAAAATTTGAAAGTTAAGAGAAAAATATTAAAATTTCATCCAATTTAAATTTTTATATCCAAATTTAAAAGAACATGTTAATGTTTTCAAATAAAAATTAATAATGTGTCAAAATATTAATTTTAAAGGTTTTCTCCATTTAAAAGCGGAAAATTTCCCTTTTGAAAAATATATGTTTTTATACATAAAATAAGGTTTATTCATACCCTATGAAAAAAAATATATTAGATGAATATAAAAAATAATTTTGTGATTATATAATATACAAATTTCCTTATTTTCTTTTACTAATAGTTTTTCACTAAATTTATTAGTACAAAAATATAAATATACAATTGATTTATATTTTTCATAAATAATTGGTAGTAAATGACTTCAACATACATTTTCATAAGTTAGTTATATTTATTTATGATAACATAATGAATAGGTTAAGTGGTCATTTTATACTGGGAGTGTCTTGTGGTTCTATGTAACTCAAAATTTCATGCAATGCAATCTGGTTATGATGTAATGTTATTTAAAGAAAATATTTCATAAAAAATTCGACGTGTTACATTATACCCCCTCAAAATGAAAATTTCCCTCAAAATTTGTAACATGTATAACAATTGATGAATATATCTCCCCCTAAATATATCCTCAAGTTATCATGTAGCTTCCTCAAATTGGTGGGTCCTCCAAAAAACTTTATCCAAGTTAGAGGTCTTGTTTCATGGGACATTTTCACTACGATCCAGAATATCTATATGTTGTTCTTCATAAGAAATTTCATTCTCTAGTGGTATGACTTATCAGTTTAGTACATGTTAAAGATCATTTATCTACTTCCTCATGGTAGATACATGGAACACATCATGAAATTGAGTCAGATTCGGTGGAAGCGCTAATCAATAAGATAACTTCCCAATATGATCTAAAGTTTTAAAAAGATTGATATTCCTAGGGATCACCTTTCCCTTCTTTCCAAATATCATTAATCTCTTTCAGAGAGATATTTATAGAAACACATTTTCATCAACATCAAACTTAATGTCTTTTCATTAGTTTTTAGCATAACATTGTTTTCAACTCTGAGCTGCTCTTATGTGTTATTGAATATATATAATGTTTTATGTCATTTCATTAACAAGATCAGGTCCTAATATATTTCTTTCCCTATCCTCATCCCAACAAGTTGGAGTTCTGCACATATTTCCAGAGAGGGATTCATAATGAGCCCTCTTCATGATGGATTGAAATATATTTTTGTACAAAAATTCTACCAATGGTTGTTGTGAATCCCAAAAACCATTTAATTACATAGAGGATGATCTCAACATGACTTCTAGATTTTGAATTTTACTCTTAGACAGAATGTTTATCTGAGGATGATAAGAATATATGAAACTTAACTCTGTATCCAGAGCCTGCTGATGACATCTTTAGAACATTGAGGTAAACCACAGATCCTGATCAAATATAATGGAATGAGGTACTCTATGAAATCTTACCACTTCATTTACATATATCCTATAATGATGATAAAGATATAAATACTCTCTGATAAAAATTATGTTTTATAACTTCATAAGGGGGTCAAATATAGGCCATATATCATTATGGACTTGAAATATTTTTGGATGTCCGATAACAAAGTCCATAGTGATGTTTTTTCATTTGCACTCTGGTATGGGTAATGGTTCTAAAAAACCCTTAGTCTTTTATCTCTTTTGCTTAACTTTCTAACAAACTATACACCAAGTGATAAATTCAGAAGCATATCATTTCATTCCGTCCTACTAGAAATACTCTTTTACGTCCTTGTAAATCATTGAGATTCTATGTAGAATATAGAATAATTAACTTTGAGCTTTATCCAATCGATCCTTATTTAATTCTAGTATGGGAGGAATACAAGCTAGGTTCTTTAAACTTATTATTCCATCAAAATCATGGTTGAATTTATGAAAATTTCTATCCTTTTTTTGTTTCCCAACATCTTCCTTCCACACCTCCTTAATCTACACATGTATAGATGGTTGAACATTAAATTGAAAAAAATAATATTTCTCCCCTTCATTTAAAATTTCAAGATCCATCCTTTAAAAATCCATAAATATTAGATCTTTTTTGATACACATCATGGATAATATAGCGTGGCCCTTTTGACTCAAAGCATCTTCCACCTTTTTCACCTGACCAGGGTGGTAATGTATTGATCATTCATGAGATTTAATCAACTCCAGCATTCTTATTTGATTAATATTCATCTCTTTTTGTGTAAAAATAGAAATTAATTTTTTTTATCATTATAAATATCACACCTTTCACCATTAAGATAATGCCTCCAAATATTTAGTGCAAAGGTTATGGCAGCTAACTCCAAATCATGATTTGGGAAATTTTTCTCATGGACATTCAATTTTCATGAGGCATAAGCTATCACCAAATCATTTTTCATTTGAACACAACCCAACCCCTTCTTGGATTCATTACTATAGATAAAAAACATTTCTCTAATATAATGTAGTGTCAGCATATGTTCACTATATAACCTTCTTTTTATCTTTCTGAAATTCATTTCACATTTCTCTATCAACACAAACATAACTCCTTTTCGAGCCAACATGGTGAGTGGATTATATTATCATGAAAAATCAATCACAAAACATCGATAATATCTAGCCAAACAAAGAAAAATTTGGTTCTTAGTTACCATTGTTGGGGTCATCCAATACTCAATAATTTCTATTTGGATGGATCCATAGATATCCCCTCTCTTGAGATTTTGCGACCTAAAAATGAAATTTTCTAAATCCAAAATTCACACTTGGAAAATTTTAAAAAACCTTCTCATTTATCAGGGGCTTCAGTACAATTATCAAATGATCTTCACGATCTTCCTTTATTTTATGATAGATAAGAATATTATCTATAAATAATAAAACAAACTGATCAAGATAGTCTCTAAGGAATCTATTCATTAGATCTATGAAGATAGAGAGGGAATTATTAATGCCAAAATGCATCCCTATAAACTCATAGTGTCCATACCATGTATGGAATGCTATATTTGGTATATCTTCCCTCTTGATCCTTAATTTATGATACAATAAAGGGAGATAAATCATAGAGAAGTATTTTTCTCCACCTAGTTGGTTGAATAACTCATCAAATTGGGGAAGAGGAATTTTTTTTGATAGTGACCTTTTTATGTTCTCGATAATGAATGCAGAGTCTCATGGACCCATCATTCTTCTTAAAAAAATAGGTTCTCCCCTAGGTGAAACACTAGAGATTTTGAATACCATTTCAAGATTCTCTTTTAGTTACTTATTCAATTACTAAAACTCAATTTGGTCCATTCCATAAGATTTTTTGAAATAAGCATAGCAGCCGGTCTGAGTTCTATTGAAAACTCAACCTTACGATTCAGTGAAAGACATGGAAATTCATCTTCAAAGGCATCATAAATCTCCCATACAATGAGTATATTATTATTTTTCTGTTTCTCCCCAACCATTTGAGATATATAACCTTAATTTATAAAGATTCAGAACCATAAGATGAAAGAAATTTCAAGTCAAATGTTATATTTATCCTTGCATCGATAGATGATCATTGATTGATCTAGAATATGAAATTTGACTTCCTGTAATTGGAAATTTATATGAGTTTTATATTGAGAATAAAAATACATTCCATGAATCACATTAAATTATACTATAGGATGGATCACAATATATGTAGGAAGCACTTTCCCACAAACTTCAACTCGAGAAGAATTATAAATTATTGTTGTGACAATTGTGCCATTATGTGTTGTCATAACTAAATCAACATCTAATTGTTGAGGTAATACATAGATACAATTAGATAATTATTTAGAAATAAAATAGTTGGTGTATCCAGAATCAAATAAAAAATTTGTTTCTTTTTATTGGATAGTGTGTGTTCCTTTCCCCATTTCATTATTGTACTCTACACCACTGATAGTGATCTCATGTGACCTACCTTTGTCTTCTGCCTTAAGAGATTTATGATGTTGATCATCATCAATAACACATGGATTAGGGAATTGATTGAAATAATTCTCTATTTTCTTGTACCTGTAACATTGATGTGTAGGAGGTGCATTCTATTTATACAGTTATCTATTCCCATGATTAGACATGTATTTACCATCACATCAGCATTAAACGTCCCGATGACCTTTTCTCCCACAATTGAAACATTTTATAGAACCATTAAGACATTTTACATCATGTTTCTTTCCACACATTGAGAATAAAGTAAAACTCATCTTTATTTATGTGTGTTCCTTATATTTTCCCTTAAATTCATTTTTTATCTTCTTATAAAATCCATAGGATTTATGGGTTACTCCAATATCCATCTCAACCTTGAGAGCACGTCGATATATTTTCTCAAAGATATTGATGTCCATTATGGATAATTTCATTTGTATACTTGGTTTTAAGACACTATAGAATCTATCAATTTTAATATCACCTTGGATAATAATTCCAAAAGATTACATTTAATGACTTATAAAATTTTCTTCGTAGCTACCAACAGATTCATTATCCTTTTTCTCTTGTTCAAGGAACTACTTATACATATTTTTTTGAAGGATAAAAGGAAATTACTTATTGAAAAATAATTTATTGAAATCATTCAATTCTATTGAGTGAATTTCATTTCATTCCATCATATTCATGAAATGATTTCACCATTGTTCAGTTTCACATTCTACATGATAGGATACCAAAATGACTTTATCAAGTTCTGAACATTGGAGAAATAAAAATATCTTTTTAGTGGTACTAATCCATTTTCAAGACATTAGTGGTTTTGAAGAATCACTGAATGAAGGTGGACGCTGCCTCATGAAGGAATCAACAAAATTTTATTCGCTCATTTGTTGATTTAGAAGTCATGCATGATTCATTTCTTGAGAAATTTGTGTGAGAATAGAAACAAGGTTATTTCATTCCAGATCACACAACATTCGGTTTATTAGGAGGACAATAATTTCATTATTCATGCCATTAAAAATTAAAAATAGTTCCTCTATGTTCGATAAATTGACTAAAAAAAGAAGCATAATATGAGAAACACTATCCATAATGGGAAAATGAAAAAATAATAGTTAAAATTTCAATTTTTCACATATTATGTTTCATCCTAGGTTATTTATGATCATTTATAAGACACTAAGATTTTAACCTATACTTCAAAATATCCTTAGGGTTATTTCTATGGTTTTCTCATCCCAGATTCCATATCATAACAATAAATTTTATCTAATACCTACTATAACAACCCATAATTTATATAGATTTATATTACATCAAAGTTGAATAATATTCATTAAAAAATATAACAAAGTAATAATAAGAATGTATAGGTATAGTGTCTTTATAAACTATGAATTATAAAAAACAAGATCATAAGACATCTACATTATCTTCCACTTATTTCTTCATAACTGTACCCCTTTTTGACATATCATAATTAATGAACTTTTTCATGAGATGGGGAAAAGAAGCATAAAAATGGGTGAGCTGAGATGGCCAGTAAGGGTAAACAGAGAGATATCATTGTCCTCATAATCATTACACATAAGAACATAAAATTTGAAAATATTATACTATAAATGAATGATTAGGATATCATGCCTTGGGATAAATCACAAAAGTTCATAAGAATCAATGAATTTAATTACAAATGTTATAAAATAAGACATGAAATTTTGTGTCATATATATAAGCATGTAAAATTATTTCATATTAGTCATTGATCATTTCCAAGACCATCATAGTAGAAAATGTTCATTACTGAACTGCGTTCACCATTCATTGCGACCCTATATTACTGAAATAATTATTACATGAAATATAAATATTTACCAAATGAATTGGAGTGAGATATAGGTCTTACCAATCTCATAATGAAATAATTCATACATTTTCCATAATATCATAAATCATTCATCATAACCCAATTAATATAACGAGTATCATTAAACATCATTCTACCATAACATAATCCATGTAAAAAATAGATTTCCTAAATATGATTCAATCGTAAACACAATGAAATCATACGAACAATAAAGATATTATAAATGAAACATAAACCTATTAATTAATTCCATCTTATATGAAAATTAATTTTGAAAACAACTTGAAATTTATTCTTTAGGAAAGTATACTTTTTTTTAAAAAAGTTTTCTTTTCTCAAAATGCCACACATTTTTTTAAAAAAGAATTTATTAGAAAAAAATCTTCAAATCAAGTGGAGTAATATTCATAGAAATATGTAATTATGAAAATTTAAAAATCTGATCATGCTTTATATGTTAAAAACATTCCTCTCTAATTTTTGTTAAAAATATTAAAAAGTACCTCGTATTGAAAATGAAAAAAGAATCCTTTCAATTGACTTATTCTGGAATCATATTTGTTTTTATGATGTCATATATGATCATAATACCATCCGTTTATTAATAACATTTCATTATTAATTGTTATTCGGGTATTGACTTTTTCATTTGCTTATACATTTTTTATCGATTACGATCTTGTTCTCCATAATATAAAATATTTATATCATTAAAATGATTTTAATATTTTATATATCATATTTATTCATTGAATACATTTATATAATCATTTTTAATGAATATCACGTACAATGAATCTCATCGCATCGTAGAGATGGTCGGTCATACGTACGCACGAGTAACAATATAATTCACATAATTGTTGAATGGTATTGACGTGAATGGTGTAAAATATTTAATAATCAATATAATGTAATAATAATAATATATTTTTGTTATTTACATCATTAAAACCATCAAAGTAAGGTGGTGGTGAAAAACAGATTACACCACGGTGTGGAGACGGTAAGTCGTATCTACGCACACATGTTGATTTCATTTTTAATAGGATGGATAAAAAGTGGAATATTATAGTTCCATAATCATAATAAAATCTAAGTATATAACTCATACTACATACATTACTTTATAATGAAACAACTCATGGGGATAAAGTATAATAAGAAAAAAGTTTGAATGAATCAGTAGAGGGTATGACCTCTTCTTCGACATGCATCTTCTAAATCTCCTCTTAGAGCAGTAGAGTTGGTAAATTAAGTAAAAAAGAACCTATATAATGTAACTATGGAAGTTGATAAGGGAAAATGGTAGGGGATGGCTGAGATTTAAGACTCAAAGTTAAGTGAAGAGGTGATGGAGGATATGCCATTTTATAATTGAGGTGAGGGTAATTTTTGGGATCTTCAAAAATATTAATTTATAGAAAAATCAAACCCCAAATGAAAACCTCAAAAATATCCCGATTCTGAAAATTTGTGGATATAGGGTTGTAACCACATCCCCAGAAAATTTTAGACAAGTTTATTTGTCAATTTAAAACTCATCATTTCAATTAATACATAGTTATTCTATTTAATTTTTTATTAGGGTAACAAATATTTCAATATTAAAAGGATAAGATATTTATATATTTGGTTTCAATTAGACCATAAATAAGTACCTTAGATAATATTTGAATATATAGTAATTATTATATATTTTCAAAAAAAATTTATGGTTTTTATACAATATAATAAATCATTATTATGTAAAATAATTAATAGTGTCAATTTTGACTATATTCAATTTATTGGTTTTTAAAAATAATAATATAACAAGTTAACTTCGAAAAAAATATTTTATCATATTCATATGAAGTCAAGGTAATCTATTAAATTAATTGGATATATTAATTAAGAAAATTATATTTATTGAAATATATTTAATAAAATTTATTTGTTTTCTCTATTAATAAAATAATTACTACATCCATTTTGTGTAATTGTTTAATACACTTATTTTTGGAATAAAAATTAAAAATGAAAAACTATGATGAATATAAATAATCCATATTTCAGAATAATGTTTTTATTATAATTGATCATTGGTAAAATCCAACTTATAAAATTTTATACATATTAAATTATGAATGTGAAAACTTAAATATCACTTTAAATAAAAAAAAGAATTTTCAAAATCTCTTCTATAATGATCCAAATGGTATCAAACTCTACCCTTGGCTTTTTATAGATAGGATATAAACTTCCAAAAACATTTGATCAAGTATTTGGGTCCTTTGGTTATTTTAATTTTAATAAAAATTCTTTTATTAACTTTTCATTAATTAATTATTTCTTACATCATCAATGTGAAAGTCATTAAGGTAAATATTTTTTTCCTAAAAATTTAAAATAAATTACCATGAAAAAAAATTATTTTTAAAATGAGTATTTATAATCGAATACAAATTCTATATAACCTTATATAAAAAATAATTTAATTAATAAAATTTTAATGAGACATATTTAACTTTTCTTTAAATAAATAATAAATTGAAAGTCCTAATCTCATCCAAGTGTCTTTCAAAGAACACCATTTTGACCCAAGGATGATTTATATCTAAAAAAATTCATCCAATGATATTAATTCAAGTGTTACGATAATTTTATAATAGTATTCCTTCCCTTAATTAACTTGTTTATGCTTTTAACATATTAGTAAAAATTAACAATGTTACTATTCATAATGCCCAAATATAAAATAAATCTATTTAAAAAATATAGAGATACGGATTCCAAATATGTATTCCATTTTTTAAAAATTCAAAACACAGAAGTTGATACAATTAATTTAAAATTACTCATGTTGTCATAAAGAGAAAACTAGTTTGAAAAGATAAAATATTGTTAAATATTTAAATGTTTTTATATGTGAATTCAATGTAAAATTAATGGAAATGATATAAATTATATTAAATGATAAAATTAAATTATATTTATTCATTAAAACCATTCACTATAATAATTTACTCATACTAATTATTTTTATAAAGAAGTTGTTTTAAATTTAAATTTATTGTATTTTAACCATTCATCAAAATTTGAGTGTTATCTAAAAAACATTAAAATTTCATCAAAAGTAAATTACTATATCTTAACTCTAATGAAAATTTTTATGTTTTAATATAAACATTATTAATGTGTCAAAACATTAATTTAAAAGGGCTTCTACCTTAAAAGGTGGAAAATTACCATTTTAAAAAATATTGGGTTTATACATCAAATAGTGTTTATTCATTTCCTATGATAGATATATAAATTAATTGAATATAAATTTATTTTATTATGTATATATCATATATATTTCATTAATTGTTTACTAAGAGTAATTCACTCTATTTATTAATAAATATTACAAATATATAATTGATTTATATTTTTCATACATAATTGGCAGTGAATGAATTCAGCATACATTTTCATAACATAGTTATATTTATTATTTCTATCCTAACTAAAAGGTTATAATGGTGTTTTTATACTAAGAGTGTATCATGGTTTTCTTAAACTCACGGTTGCATGCAATGCATGATATTGAAGAATTAAAATTATTTAAAGCAATTTTTCATAAAAACATCCATTTTCTACAATAGTATCCTCACCCATGAATGTATAAATAAAATTTCAGAATATTATTTGTAAAAATATGATATAATTATATCATATTATAAGTAAGTAGATATTATAATAATCATTAACTTATTATTGGTATTTTTATAGGTCATAAATATTTAATTACAATTTTTTTAATAATTTATAAGAAATTTATTTTCATAAAATGTATTCATAAATTAATATTTTGATATATTATGATATTTTTACAATTTTATAAGACCTTAAGTAACATTTTAAAATTTTATAATTAATAATTTTGATGTTTTTATTTTCCATGTAAATTGTGATTTTAATTAAAAATTAAATTACTCATATTTAGAAAATTACATTCAGAAAAGGAAGTTAATTATTGAATTATATACTTCTACAAATGGTTAACATTATTTTTTTTATGAAATACATAAATATTTGATGAATAGTGAAATATGATAATTTTAGATAAAAGCGAAATACATGCACTTTTGAGTCATTATTGATGTAACACTGACATATGAACATTAATATCTAACCATACATCCTTATTTTAATATATTTAGAGATTATTTTCAAACTATTCATAATATTGAGTCAAAATAATAAAATAATGAATATAATATTTAGAAAAGACCCATCTCCTCTACTATAAATGACACTGCTCACACCCGCTTCTCCTCAAACCTATAAAAATTTAATCGTTTCTAAAATTCTACCCAAACACTTTCTTATCCCCTCCCCCACATCTAGGATCTCATGGTATCATAAAAAGACCAAACCTTGGTGCCTTGACGCTGATCTCAAGAAGAGAATTCCAGAGATAAATCCTCTATATTTTTCTTTTAACTTCATTTCAAATTTCTTTACTCTATCCTATTCTCCCTTCATCCAAATGTCATGATAAATCCATTACCTTACATATAATATAATAATATCATTTAAATGGATGATATGTCATTAAACTCCTCCCACTCGCTCTTTTATTATAAAACTTGAAATCATTTTATGTGTTGTGTCAATTTACTCATATCATGGGAAATGCACTTTCATTTTCTTTAATAGAATTAAAGGATAATAATAAATCCATTTAATGTATTATTAAATATTTTAATATGTATTATAAAACCCTCTTAATGTTTTGGAACTATCATTTATACATAATACTAAATGATAAAACAATATGGGTTTGTTGTGATCGAAAAGCCCCCAAACTTTACCTATAACGATCATCATTAACTTTTATTTAATTATTCATCCACATGGAATATATAAAAAATTATTTATATGATACTTTAAACTTATGGAATATCATTATTTACGTATAATAAAAAATATGAATATTTATCTTCAATTTTAATGGAATTCCACTCATTAATACAATTGAACTGATAGTGAAAACAAAGAAAATGAATTCCCCCGAATGATGAAATTAAACTCTATTACTCATATAAAGGCCCATAAATGAACTTAATTAAACCTTAATGATTCAAAATCATGTATAAAAGGTTATTTAAATGTTAATTAATGAATCTAATGTGATTATATAGGACATTAAATTGATGAAATCGTTCAGAAACAAGGTAAGGGGAATTATCAAATGTTACTCTCTTTCATTGGGTTTTACCTCATTCTTCCCATTTTCAGTAAGTCTGTTCTTTAAATATAATTTAATCATCGTTATATTACCATTTCTGGGAGTATACTTGTTTTATACTGGAGTTTATGACAAAAAAATGTTTTCCAAATGAAATATTCTTTCAAAAACACACCTTTTAATTCTCGAGATTGTTTCTTATTCACTCATGGTTGATGATTCAAGTATTTTATTCCCTCTTGGGAACCCAAATATTATGAATGTGTGATTTATGAAATGAAAACTATTAAATTCTATGTGTTGTTATATTTTAAGTATTGATATATGTTCTATGTGTCTTACATGATAATGAAAATGTTATGATGTGACGGGTGCACCAAGAATTATATAGTGAAATGTTAATGTAATGATGTGATAGGTGGTTGTGAAATTATTTAGCGATCCAATGCATTTGGTAATGTGAAGAAAATCGTGAGATAAAGTGAAATATGTGTGAACATAAATGTATCTTTGTACACAATTATTTATGGTAGTTGACCACTAAGATATAATGTTTAATTTTTATGCCTTTCTACATTCCATGACATTTCTCATTGATTTATCTTATTATAATGATCATATGAATATGTTATAATGATAATGATCATACTCACCCCATGTGATAGAGTTTCATGTTCTTATTTATCCTATTATTTGGCTTTTACCTCACCCCTTTCACTGATTTATATCCTTAGGTGATTAAATATACTATGAATAATTCAAGGGTGAATAAGAATTTAGAGAAGAAAGAATTAAATAAATGTTTGTGTTTTATTTGGTAAATGGTATCTATGGTCTTAATTTTACAACTACACTATACCTTTGTATCCCCATTGTGTAATGATTTCATTTTGTTTGTCTTTAAAATGATGTTATAGAATTGTAAGAAAAAGTAGGGTCACTATATTTCATATCATTGGAAGGTTTAGTTAATTAGTGAATTAGTATTAGATAACCTTACTGAAAAACCATTGTATGAGACTACATATATGTAAGCACCTCAGATAATTTTTTAAGAGCATTATAAACATAGATTTCCCACAAGATATACCTTTAGACATAAATTCACAAAAGAATACATTATTTATTCATGACTTGAAGACTAATTATTTGTTCTAACCTATTCTATATTAGAAAATGGTGGGAACTAGGAGAAACCAATCCAATAACCCATATCAGGGACAGTACAGTGATTTCTAAAAAGACACCTACAATGCTTTGGGAGGTGGTGTTTAAAATTTTATGGTGATTCTTACTCAACTATATCTGTTTATAAACAATAACCTGAGTAATTTGGAATGAATTCCTTCACAAAATATGGAGTAACTGGATATCATGTATTTTATGTGTCAATTACCACTAATGTTTAGTGAATCTTTGGATCCACTTGTTGAAGAATAGTGGGACAACGCAATGAAAATGATTTTTTTTTTTGTTTTTCCATTTTCTGTGAGGTAGAAGGTGAATCTTGTTGCTTATCGTCTATATGAAGTGAACGATCAATGGTAGAATTTGATTAAGAAAACCTAACCGAGGGATGGAATTTATGTGATTTAGTGGTAATAAGTTAAGATAATATTTCTTAATAATTATTTCCATATAAATCTTCACACAAAGATAGAGATAGAATTCCTAGAGTTGAAGAAAAATATCGGTGAATCTATCATGATATATGAAGCAATTTTATAGGGCTTTCAAGGTATGATTCAGGTTTCATTATCAATAATAATTAAAAAAATTAGAGATTCTATAATGGTTTAAGAACACAACATCAGAATCCTCTTGAACTTTTATATATTTGGAGATATCAAGAAGTTGTATGATGTTCTATCAAAGTGGATATTGAGTTTTTGTTATGGTCCCATGGTAATAGTGATTGGAAATGAATATAGAGTATCATGCTTGAGGATCTCATAAAAAAGGTGGAAGACAACTCAACCACCCACATGTCAGAAATGTGGGAATAAGAATTTTGAGAACTTCTTCAAAGGGATAAAAAATTACTAAAGTGTGGGAGAGAAGTCCATCAAGATCATGAATGCTGAAAATTGATGTGGTATCATGGTAATGTGATGGAGGAAATTAGAGCACCACCCATGGTATAATTATAAAACTATAGGAAAAAACGTAACAATGGAATCCATTGCACTAAACCTTGGGTCTTCGAGGGTAATCAATGTCATCATCAACCAAGGATAAAAGAGAAAAGGAAGGCTTATTCCATAACTATTGTAGGGGTGGATCAAGAAAATGAAGTCTTACACGGTACAATTATTATTCACCCAATAATAGAAAATTTCTTATTTTATTCTGGTTTCACTCATTCCTTTATATCATTAATGTTTTCTATAACTATTGAATCAATGCCCTAAAGACTTTAAGTAGAGATATATGAAAAAATTATAACTGGTGAAATCATTGAAAACCAAGTATTGGAGTCTTCTCTTGTTTGTTCATGTGGGATGATTCTTCTAGAAAATAACATAATAAATGACTTGGTGGAATTTGATGCTATACTGAGAATGGATTGTCTCTTGTTATATAGTGAACATATAAACTATTGGTAAAAGGAAATATCTTTTCATATTTTGAACCATCCCATGCTTCTCTACAAATTGAAGGATGATAATGTATCTACATTTGAAAATCCTTCAACGGTGTTGTTTTTTATTCCATAGGAAGAAGCATACCTCACTCAAATGGTTTAGTCAATGGAATTTATCAACCTAGGAGAAAAGTCCATCTCGAGGGAATATGGAGATGTATTTCTGAAAGAGTTACCCAGACTTCCCATAGATTTTGAGGTAGTGTTATCAATAGAAATCATACCCAAAGATACCCCTATATTATAGTGTCCCAGTATGATGGATCCTATCAAACTGTAGGAGTTAAAGAAGCATTTGTAAGACCACATTGAAAAAAGTGTTTATGCACCCCAGTGCATCACCTTGGGTTTCACCAGTGTTCTTTTTCAAGAATAAATATGGATCATCTCAACTATGTATTGATCATTAAGAACTCAACAAGATCGCAATAAAGAACAAGAATCCTCTTCCATGGATTTATGACTTATTCTATTAGTTATGTGGATATCATTTCTTCTCAAAGGTGGATCTCAATTCTGGATATCATCAGCTAAAGGTGAAGAAGTAAGATATTTAGTTTTCTGCATTCTATACAAGGTATGGGCATTATGCGTTTCTAGTGATGCCATCAGGACTTACTAATGCCCCTAAAATCATTATGTATTTGGTGAATATAGTCTTTATATATTACCTTGAAATTTTTTTTGTAGTGTTTATTGATGATTTTCTCATAAACTCTAAGAGAAAGAAGGATCATGAAGAACATATAAGGATTTTGTTGGAGACATTAATGAAAGATAAGTTTTATGACAAATTTAGAAAGTATGTCTTCTGGAATTAGCACGTCTCATTATTGCAGCATGTGATCACAACTGATTAAACTTATTTGGACTCTAAATAAACAAAGAGGATTGGGTAATGGCTCAAATATCCTAGTTTCAAACAAAACAATAATTTTCATGTCTTAGTAGGGTGATATCGATGTTTTTTGAGAAATTTCTCATAATTTTCAAGCCTAGTAACTAAGTTAATAAGGAAATGGCTAAAGTATGTTTGAATGAAAGATTGTGAGGAAAGCTTCAAGAAGATAAAGATAAGGCTTCTGACGACACCTATAATCCCATTACCAAAATGTGGAGAAGATTTTGTGATATATATTGATGTATCCAAGAAATTATTCTGTTTTTTACTTGTGTAAATTGATAATGTGATAGCCTGTGCCTCGCGGAAATTGGAGATCTATGAGAAGAACTACCCGATGCAGGAATTGGAGCTAGGAGTTCTATTTTTTCCTTGAAAATATGGATTCACTAACTCAATGGTGGTAAGTGTGACATATATATAGATCATAACAGCCTAATGTATATATTCACACAAAAAGCGATCAACATGTTTCAATGTATATGGTTAGAGATAATCAAAGATTTCAATTTGTCTATTCACTATCATCTCAGCAAGGTGAAAAAGGTAGTTGATCCTCTAAAGCAGAAAAGAACTTGCTACTCTAACCGTGTATTAGATTGAGAGAGACCCTATTTACATCAACATTCAAAATATGGATTTTGAAATCAAAAAAGTATAGAACACATCTTACCTTTTCTAAAAAAAATTCTCAACCATCTATCAAAGATAATATTAAAGAAGAATATATGGATATTAAAGAGTTATAATAGAAGTTTAATCTAGTAATGGAAGGGAAGTTGTTGGAGTTCCATATCGATGATGATGGGGTAACTCTTTTTGGTATTAGGTTATGTGTGACTTTATCAAATGGATAATGAATGAGTTATTGGGAAATGCAAATAGCTCAACTTTATCTATCCATCCCTGGAGTACTAAGATCAGAAGTGATATCTGAAAACACTTCTGTTGGGACAACATGAAGAAAGATATTACTGAGTATATCTCATGGTAAATGATATTTCAACATGTTAAATCTTGGAAAGATAATTCCAATGTAATATTGATACCATTTCATATACACATGTGGGAATGGGACAATATCCCTATGGACTTTTTCACGGGTCTCCTAAAGACGTCCAATGGAAATAATGTGATATGGGTTGTGGTGGACTAACTCACCATGACTTCCCACTTTTTTTATATTCAAAAAGATCTATCGCTTGAAAACATACAAATATATATGTGAAGGAAGTGGTGAGACTTCATGGAGTATCACTCTCAATTGTCTCTAATCATGATCCCGGGTTCACATCTAAATTCTGGGGGAGTCTTTAACATGCCTTGAGTACTGAATTTAATTTCATCATGACCTATTACCCACAAATTAAGGGCTAATTTAAATAAAATATTCAGACACTCACATATATGATAAGTGCATGATCTATATAATTCAATGGTTGATGGGATCAACATATCTCATTTGTTGAGTACTCATACAACAATAGCTCCACTCGAGTATTCAGATGGTTCAAAATGAATCTCTATATAGAAAGAGATGTAAAACTCAAAACTTTTGGGATGAAGTTGTTAAAAAAAAGATACTTGGACATGACCTTATGTAAGAGATGATAGATAAGGTTCAACCCATCCAGCAACATATCAAAGATTCTAGGAGTCATCAAAAGAGATATGATGACAACCGATGAAGGGACTTGGAGTTTGATGTTAGTGATATATTTTTCTTTCTAGTATCACCATATAAAATCTTCATTTGGTTTGGAATGAAAGGGAATATAGGTCCAAGGTAACTTGGAACCTTTTAGATCCTTGATGATATATGTGTTTTGGCCTATCATCTTTCAATTACATTGAATATGGCTCAAGTTCGTGATGTGTTCCATGTATCACTCCTAAGGAAGTACATTCCAGATCCCTCACATGTACTGAACCCAAAGGTGGTACAACTGGGAGATGGTCTCTCTTTTGAGGATCAACTAGTAAATATTATATACTAGAGATATAAGCCACTATATAAAAAGACTACCCACCATGTCAAAGTTCTATTGTGGAATCATAAGTATGAAGAAGTAACTTGTGAATGGGAGGAGGTGATGATGGATAAGTACCCTCACCCATTTATGTAAAAAGAAATTTCGAGGGTAAAATTTCAAAAGGAGGGAAGAATGTAACGACCCAACAATTTGTCAAAGGAATCTATCCCTTATTATAGTAATGTCACATAGTATAAATCACATAAAATCACATAGAAATCATAATAAAAAATTTATAAATGAAGAATTAATGAAATAAGAAGTATTTATAGAAGTTAAGGAACCAATATTGATGAAATAGTAACTTGACCTTAGATATAGTAATATGAACCTCCTGAATATTAAATCATCCAAATGAATAGTATCCTCACCCATGATATTATAAATAAAATTTTATCACCTTACAAGTAAAAATATGATATAACTATAACACAGTATAAGTTTGTAAATATTTTTAATGTTGTTAATTAAGTATTATTATTTCTATAAGTCATAAATATTTAATATTAATTTCATTTAAATAATATAAACAAAAATTTAATTTCTTAAGACATATTCATGAATTTATATATTCATGTATTTTGATTTTAGGATAATTTTATGAGACATCAAGTAATTTTTCAAAGTGTTGAAAAATCTGTTATAATTTTTGAATTTGTATTTTACAAGATAATTGTTATTTTAATTTAAAATTATGTTAATCATATTTCAAAAATTATTCTCATAAAATGGATTTCATTTTTTAATTATAAATATCAAAAAATTGTTAGGGGGAATTTTTGGGATTTTTCTGAGATACTTGGAGTTTTGATGACTCGTAAAATATGATAATTTTCGAGAAATGTTAAGTAAATGAATTTTTGAGACATTATTGATGTAATGATGATGTAATAACCATAATCTATAACCATAAATCATTATTATAACATAGATATAGATAATTATCAAAATATTCATAGTCTTGTGATAAAATAATAAACTAATGAATATAATAATGAGAAAATACCCCTATCCTCCAATATTAATACCACCCCTCACACCCTATTCTCCTCACACTTATCAACCATTAAGACTTGAAACAATTATACCAAAAACTATTCCCTACACCATCCCCCACATCTAGGATCTCCTGTTCTCATCAAAATAAAAATACTATGTTCCTTGAGGAGCAACTCATGATGAGAATTAAATAGGTAAAACCTCTCTCTGTTTCTTTTAATTTCCTTTCAAATTTATTTCTTTTCTTACTCACTAATTATCTCCATACATCTAAATGTGATGATAATTTTATTAACCTACATATAATTTACGTTTATAATGTTAATTTATGATCCATCATTAAACTCTTCCATCTCATCCTTTTTTTATAAAAATGATATCATCGCTCGTGATGTGTTAATTTCAGATATCATGAGAGATGCACATTAATCTTCCTTAAAATACTCACTGGATGTCAATAAAACCATTTAAAGGTTTATAACATAGTTTAATGTGTATTATTAAACCCTATTTATGTTCTAGAGATACAATTTGTACATAATAATAAATGATAAAAAATGAGTTCATTGTGATCGAAAAACCACAAAAAATAACCTCATAAGATCATCATTAACTTTTATATAATGATTAATCATCATGATATATAAAAAATCATTATAATACCACTTAATCCTCTATAATATCATTAATAAAATATGAAAAATATTAAATATTTATCCTCAGTTTTCCCTAGCTTCCATTCATTAATACAAGTGAACTGATCATGAAAACTATGAATACGAATGCTCCAAAATAATGAAATTAAACTCTATAACTCATTGAATGGACCTTAAATGAACATAATAAAACCGAAATTATTCATATTCATATATAAAATTTCTGGAATTGTTAATTAATGAACTTAATTTGATTTTATAGGACATTAATGTGAAGAAAGTGTTTGTACATGATGTAATGTGAATTCTTGAACCCAACTCCATTTCTTTGGGTTTTCCCTCTTTCTCCCCTTTTTCAGGATTTATATTTCATAAATATAATAAATTAATCATTATGATACCTTTTCTAGGATAAAAATGTTTTCTACTTGATTTTATAAGAAACACTATGTTTTCCGATTGAACTCTTGTTCCAAAAAACAAACCTTTTACTTCTCAATATTGATTCTTCATCACTCAAGGTTGACGATTCAAGTATGTTATTCCATCTTGGGAATCCATAGTTAAGGAATGTATAAACTTTGAAATGAAATTAATTATTTTACATGGGTTATAATATTTTCAATATTTATATATGATATATGTGGAATGCATGATAATTTAAATATTATGATGTGATGAGAGTGCTCAGAATTATATAGCACAATGTTAATGTAATTATGTGAAGGGTGCACCAAAAATTATATAGCACTCCCATTAATTGGGTAATGTGAAGAACCTCAGGAGATAAAGTGAAATATACCTGAACATGATGCTATCTTTTTTCAAAACCTTGTGTGTTATTTGACAACTAAGACATGATGTTTCATTTTGATGCACTGCCACATTACATGTCTTTTCTTAATGATTCTCTCATGATAATGATCATATGCCTATGTAGTGATGAGAATGATTATGCTCGCCCAATTTTATACTGTTTCATGTTATTATTTATCCTCTTACTGGGATTTTAGCTCAGCCATTATTTGGTTTATATCATATAGATATTACATATACTAAGAAGAATTTAAGGGCCAATAATAAGCTATGGGAGAAGGAATTAGACAAATTATTATGTTTTATTTTTTAAATGATATGTATGGTCTTAATTTTCCCAAAAAACTAAACCATTTGATCCTAATTGGTTAATTATTTTATGTTGTTATTCTTTAAAATAATATTATATTAATCTCTGAAAAATGAGGAGCACTATAGATAAAATAACACTTTCATTAGTAGAACTCAATGAGTAGAAAAAAGGTTAACATAGTTTGTGTGTAAGTGTGAAGTGCCACCTCAACGAAAAGATGTTATTCAATTTTAAACACAGCATAACATGGATGATATATATAAGTATATTTTAATAATAAAAATTTTATATATAATATAATTATCTTTCTATAAATATAAAATAAAATATACCCTCTTCCATAATGATCACTGAAAAATTAAAAGGTTTCTCATGTGTACGTATGACATACCATCTCCATGATTCTAATATAATTAGTTTTTAATAACCATATTAAATTTAAGTATTTAACATTATTACTGATCTAAAAATATGATATTTATTTTATGATTATTATTTTAGAGATAATGGAATAATAACCACTTTGACCATAGTCAAATTACCGAATTCATTTTGGGTAAAGGAACCAAATATCACCAAATCATCCAATGTTAATATAAATAATTAAATAATTGTTTTTAAATGTTAATAAGAGATAGAAATATAATAATTAAAAAGAAAATATGTTCTCATAAATGTAAATAATTAAAATAAGTTTATTATTCACAATGTTAATGAATGTACATGACAAGACGAACTCAAAGTAAGGGACTATAACATAAAAACAATGTTATAAATTTTTTAAAGATTTATTTTCTAAATATATAACCTTTAAGTCATTGTTTTTAAATTTATTTTAATGTATTTATTTATTTTGACATGAATTTTTTAAAAATTTAAATTTCACATTTTTCTCAAATTTTATAATAATGGACTCTTTTTTTATTGTTTTATGTAAGGGATTTTTTATAAAAATTTCTATTATTTTGTTAAAATACTACCTCATTGATTATGTAATGATAATATTATGTGTGAAATTACTTTTGGTTGTCTTATATTTCAACTTGGTAAGTCGATTTATAGCTGATACACATAGTTGATTCATTTGATTAATTCTCACCTCAAGGATTTGTTATTTATAATAGAATTTAAATTTAAAAATTATATTTTTATGTTGCCCTTTACTTTTTTAAAAATACCTAAAAATGATTTTTTTTGACATGCATGGTTTGATAGAACTTCCCCCCATTATAATGCCTTAATGATGTAATGTTTCCCTTAAATTTTTACGTGGTTTTTTTTTTAAAAAAAAATTTCCTTTGTATTTGTTGAGTTTTTCGAGATATATTTTATTTATAAATGAAAAGGTTATTTTTTTAAGATTGTTTTTTAATTCAAGTTTTCATGATTTATGTTTATGATATAGTTCATGGGAATTATTTTTGATGATAGATGGTTCCATTATAAATAATCTATGGGTTGATTCATGAGAAACCATGGATGTGTGGTTAGGTTAATAACTAATGATAGGTGGTTCTGTCATAAACTAAGGATGGATAGTTATGTTATAACCTCTAATACAATGGGTAGTCCATATTTGTATTTTTAACATATTGGCTACTCAATTTATAATATTGATATGGAAATTAATGTTCCAGGTTTTCTACTTAACTTTTAGGTGTTTACTAATTATCTTCCAAGGAAATAGTCCTATTTTCAAAATGTAAGATCATGATATTTTTTAACAGATGATTAATTTTTAGGGTAAAGAGTTATGTTTTTAAGAAAATGTCTTTTTGGTTTTCACTAGACTATTGGGTTTCTTTCTTGTATTTATATTACTATGATTTTTTTCTCATCCCATGTTTTAAAATTATTTTCAATGGGATTGTGGGACATTAGGGACAGTGATGAAATCATGAAGAAAATTATAGACTTATCATGAAATGAAATCATGTTTTGGTTTAAAATGATTTCATATTGTGAAAAAATGGATATCAAGAAGATTTGTCTACAATATAATATTTAAGTTTTTTTGATGTCTTGTGACCTAATTATCTGAAATGAAAAAAAATTAATCCTTGAGATTGTAATAATGTGGATTATTGTTCAAAGACACTAGAATATGTAATCTTTATAATTAGAACCATATAATTGGTATAAGTGGAGGGTTTAGACAACATTGGAGATTATGAAATTTTATTATGCATTGTGATCTCTGTCATGGGTTTATAATTTTATGTTTGAACAAAACTTCAATGTCTAAGGAATAATTTTTGATTAATTACATTAATAAATTATAATATGACTAATTTTATTTTTGGTGGCATTTATTTTTTAGGTAATTATAGGTTATTATATTTTGTGATGCAAAATAAAATTAAGGAGATAAAAATTGAGGTCAAAAAATTTCGTTAATATGGAATCTATTAAGGTTATTATTATGATATTATCACATTTTTTGGATTCTTATAATAATTATATATTTTGAGAAAATGATAGCCTATAGATTCTGAGATAAATTGTCGTATCTAGCATGGCCGTAGGAATTGAACCCAAAACCAAAGGGTGAATAGGGTGCATTGCCTACGACTATCCGATGCGAATTCTTGATTAGTATAATATCATATTTTAGTTTAAAATATATGATGGAGAAATGATATTTTCATTTTGGTAACATATGTTTCATCAAATAAATAACCATGAATTGTAAAATGATTTGGTGATTAAGTGATTAATGTTATTTCAGAAGATATTCAGCATTCATGCAACCCTATATAATTAAGGTAAACAAAATAATGTTGGATTTATTTGAGGAAAAAATGTTAAATTATATTTTTGAATAATATATTATTTTATTATACATTTATGGTAATTTATAGAAATTGTTAGAATAACTAGGGGATTATGTGATTCGAGAAATTAAATTTTCGGTTTGATAAATTCAGTGTAACTCATGTTGTTTTTGGAGGAAAAAGTTAAATTTATCTTGAAAGATTATGTGATCAAATACTTCTGATTTTTGTATCGCAATATTTTTCTAGACTATTTTGATGAATTTTAAGTGTGGTTCTTTATTGAATGATCTTTATTGAACTTTTAGTATTACCACTATATTTTAGAGATTAATTTAGTATTTATTTGTTTAAATGCATATTATTTTTTGGGAAAATTATCGTCTCATTTACTTAACATTTTGTTTTAGATTAATTCCTAAAGAGAGGAGGCATATGTATTTATATTTTTATTGATTTTGGGATCCATAGATGTTTATTCATGCACCTACAGTATATAAATTTCAATTTAACACTCATTATATGGAGAAAAATATTATTTTTTGGTGGAAATTTATTAAAGGATGAAATTATTCTTATAATGTAATTATATTTCATTATTTTATTAGACAAGGATATAAATAAATTCCTAAACTCAAGGAAAGGTGTATTGAAACAAAAATTTTATTCATTTAATTTTCAATGAAATTGAGTGCTATATTTTATATTCATTCTCAACATTTCCCTTCATTTACTTTTCATTTACATTTCAATGACCCTGACTGTTATAACCTAACTATTAATTTGGAACGTGAAAATATGAATAATTAATTTCTGAAATAAATACGCAGGTGTCAATGAATATAAAATTATTGGTAAAGCATTTTAAAATAATGACATAGATTCCAGTAAATTCATTTTATTCGTTAAGAATACATTTTCTTCAAAAATGATTTTTTATTATTTTTATGAGTAAAAGATATAATAATGTTGAAGAATTTTTAGAAAATATTTTTGATAAAATGAACATAATTTTTGAAATACACATATAAAAATTAGTTTATAGTGAATTTTATTGAATTAAATAAAAAAACTAAATTTGTTCAGAATAGTAAAAAAAATTAGTGTTTTATAAAACAAATTCTACTTTGTGATATCATCAAGAAAAATATTCTGTTATAAAAAATGTACATTTTATAGAATGACTCATGTTTTATATTATAGTATAAATAACATAAAAAATAATTTTAGAACATTTAAATTATAATATACCAAGAAGGATTAGGTACTGATTGTACTCGATACTTAAATATTATTAGTGAAATTAAAATTACATAAAATATAAAACATGCCGCACAATAAACACCACCAAGTCATGAATGAAGAAAAGAAAAAATGGAAGATCCAAACCAAAACTAAAAAAATGCTCCATAATTTTTTCATCACAAAGGGATAGAAACACATTGATGTCAGTAGGCTTCCAAACCACCAGCATTGTCCTACAAAAAGCATTAACTGATACCCACACAACTTTCCAGTCGATGATCATCTACTAGATCCATCACCTAAAACAAAAAAAAATCACCCCACATTCTGAGATCATCTGACACCCCAATGACCAAGGTCATCAAATTCCTTCTCTGGAGGTCAGTCGTGACCTAATTCCTATAAATTATTTGGCAACAATATTGATGGGATCCCACAGTATTCTTGCCTATCAATGAACCACCATCATTTTTGAGATATATCTTCATCCTTAAAGCTTTAGTATAGTCATTTAATGGTCTTCATCTAACTCATGAACTCCAAAATCATCACCATAATCTCAAATTTATTACCAAAAAACCCATCAACATTATCCTTATCTTGGCATGGATCTATTAACCAACCCCTTAAATGTGAGGGGATACATCCTTCTCCAATCCCTTTTTATTATGAGATCCCTTCCACGAAACATCATTGGCCACTGCCAGGAATACACCACAAATCCAAAAACCCCAGTATGTAAACATGGGTTGCCTACCCTACCACGCCATCATCAACTATACTTGAATTACATTATCTTTGATCTCCAGTGATCTTCCTAGCTCACCATATCTCCCATGTTTTTATCACCATAGCCTCTCAATCATACTGATGTCTGCTACCAGTTCCACTTTATTATTAAGACATCTATCACATCGCCTCCTTCTTCCTATCCGTCGATTCACTACAACACCATTCCACTATCTCTAAGAAAAAATGTTATTCATCTCCTCATCGGGCTAGAGTCTACAGTCAAAACCACGCTGTTGTATATTTTCTTGAATCACTCTCAAATCCTTACAGGTACAAAGATCACTAACACCCCCTATAAAATTAGACGATCTATTCAAAATGAATTCAGATGTTCTTATGGAGGGAAACATAAGTCAATTTAGAATATTAAATTACATTATTTGACTTTTATATGAGTGAATATAAATTATGAACAAAATTAGTAGGATAATGTTACTCATGCGTACGAATGGTCTACCAACTCCAAGATTGCAAAATAGTTAATTTTTAATAACCAAATTTAATGGAAGTGTTTAAAATTATAATTTATGTATATAAATTACAATTTCATTATTATTATTATTATGGATATTATAGAATAATTACCACTTTGGTCATTGTAAAATTACTTAATTCATATTGTACATATGATGTAAATTTCTTCGAAACATTCTACATGAACATGAATAATTACATAATTATAATGACATGGTAATAAGTGATATGAATGGAATAATAAACTTGAAAAAAATTATCAAGAAATAAAATAATTAACCAAATTTTATTATTCAAGATGTTAAAGATTGTATGAGACAAGTTAGACTCATGTTAAGGTACTCATTATCTAAAAAACCTTGTTTAGGATTTTTTAAAGATTTATTTTGTAAAACATTGTATTTCTTCTCTAGGTTGTTAAAAATTATTTTTATGTATTTATTCATATGAAAATTAATTTTTTTTTAATAAATATTATTTTAATTTCTATAAAAAAAATTCAAAAAATAATATATTTAATGTTTTATTTAAGATAATTCTTAACTCAGTTTCCATTCCATGGGATAAACTTCAACATCATTAATTTTGATATGAAATGATTATGTGTAAAATTTATTTTGATTATCTTATATTCCCAATTTTGTTGTGGATTTATAGTTTATTGGAATAATTTATTCAATTTATTAATTCTCACATCAATGAAATGATATTTTATGGGAATTTATTTTTAGAAATTATCTTTTAATGTTCCTCTTTCATTTTTCTAACAGAAGCAAAAATGAAATTTTTTTTAATATATACGAAATGATGGGATTTTCCCACCATCATTACATCTTAATTATTTAATGATATATTTATTATTTTATATGGTTATTTTTAAATACAGTTTTCTCCTTTTCATGTTCATATATTTTTCTAAAACTATGTATTTTAAAAATAAAATGTTTAATTTCCTTAAAATTATTATTATAATAAATTTTTCATGATTTATGTTTAAGATATGATTATTGGGAATTGTTTATCATGAAGCATGGTTCCAATATAGACCAAAAATTTGTGGTTCCGTGATTAAAAAAGGACATGATTGTTATAATATTAACCAATGGTAGGTTTTTTCTTGAGAAACAAAGGATGGGTGGTTACATTATAACCTCCAATTCATTGGGTAACCATGTGTTATAGGATTACCATATTTGTTACACAATTTATAAGAGTGATATGGAAAATGATGTCCCAATTTAACAATTAAACATTTATTTTCTTCCCAAAGAGTTTATATGGAAATTTTTTGATTTTCAAAAGGACTGATAATGACCTTTTTTAAAAGATTATTTACTTTTCATGGTAAATAAATATGAATTTAAGAAACAATTATATGGATTTTCACTTTAATAATGGTTTTCATTATTTTATATCCCTTAGTGAGATTTTTTCTCTCATTCATATTTTGAAAATGTTTTTCAAATGGATAAAGGGAGAGTAGGGACAAGGATGAGATCAAGAAGTGATGATTTATCACGAAAATAAATCATGTTTTTTTTGTGTAAAAGTTTTGATATTTTGAAAAATGGGTATTGATAAGAAGTGTCTACTTTGTATTACATTAGAAGTTATGTATGATTTATGACATAATTCTATAAAAATATAAACCAAAAGATCCTCGAGATTATTTGAATTTTATTTCTATGTTAAATATAGTAGAATATATAGTGTTTAAGTCTATGTATTTACAATTGGTATTAGAGGAGGGTTTAGAAAAATTGATGAGATTAGGTTTTTTTTAATAAGTGTTATGGATACCATATTGGGTTTATAAACTCATATTTGAAAAAAGTTCAATGTATTTGAAATCACATTTTCTGTTTTATGTTATGAAATTTTAAGGTGGCTAATGGTATTTTTGGATAAATTTATTTTTTAGGTAATTTTAGGTTGTTAAATTTTTTGATAAAAAATTAAAGGTATGAGATAACCTTTTGTGATAAGAATATTCATTAATGTTTAATATATTAAGGTTATTTTAAAGATTTCATCACATTTTAGGGAATGTTATAAGAATTAAACAATTTTTGAAAAGGATAGACCAAATACCGATGCTGGGTCGTAACATGATAACATGGAAGGAAAATATATTTTCATGAATTTTGTAAGGGTAAAATTAACCAAAATAAGATAAGAAAAAATGTTAAATTCACGAAATCCATCAACAATGGCGATGTTCATCACTAAATCTCTCTTTGTGGACTGCTGCTTCACATGGCCTCCCACAAATGAAAATAAATTCTGGGACATGGCAACATTCATTAAATTAGACAATGTTTTTCATCCCCCACAAATGAAAGAGTAGTTATTATTAGGAGAATGTTTTTTTCATACCCTTTAAAAAAATAAGCCGTTTGTGGGTACATGAGACCTTTTCCCTTCCCCACTAATGAATTCCATGTTGATGGCTATGGATGACTGGCCACCCTAGAATCCAGTTACCCCATTCCTCTATAAAAACCACCAAAGGGGTGCCAATGGTAATTTATAAAAAAGATGAATAACGGTGTAAGAGCCCTCGATTCCTAGTTAGTAAATTTACCACATAGGACTACGGTGGAAAAGGAATTCACAAGGAAATCCATAGAAACAAAACCCTGTGTGTGCACCATTACATGAACCATAAGTGGATATAACCTTTATTATTGGTCACCCTATGTAAAAGAAGGCGCCATATAGGGATACCTCCCCCATATAAAACAATTATATGTGGGAGGAACTCCAAGCTGAGTAGAAAAGTGGTACACAAAATGTACCCAGACCAATATAGAAAATCACTATACCGAGGAAACCCCATCACACATAGAAAAACACTATACAGAATGGGGAATACTAGGGTTTACTTATCCCCAGACCCCATTTCTTCATTTTAGTGAGCCATCAGAGCCCACATTAGTTCCTCCACAAATCATTTTAATAGAATCGGGCCATTTCCTCTTCCAATTTTGCTTGATGTGTTTGATCAATTCATCGGGAAGACTTTCATGTGATCTCGAGCATACATACCCATGGTATGTGTGGTCTTGTTGGTAACCTCTTTAATAAAGGGGATCTTTAAAATGAATTTAAGCATACATTCCCATGGTAACTAGGGTCTCTAGAGGTACTCATGTGGACCTCCCCATATCATGGATTAGGGGTGAATCACACTTAATTTTCTTAACATACAGGATTAATTTCATATCATCCTCTCATACATAGGATTAGGAAGAAAGAGGTCCCTCCTAGAGTAATCCCCAAGAAGGTTGTCCACCCCTCCTCCTTTTCCTCTGCCTCAATCATAACCATGAGTCGATGCGACTATCCTGGTTACCAAAATAAAAGAGGATATGTACACCTCAGAACCCTTAAAATCATTCTTTAGGCCCAGGATTTGAAAACAAGAGAGGATACAGGAACCGTAGATATCTTATTACCTCTTCCTTTGGCCCCCATCTTTGTCCACTAATAGACAAGTGATTTTCGGTGGTTTGAATATCTATCACTTCCTCTTATTTATCAAAATAAGAATGGATCACATCATCTTAGAGGTTTGTGTAGATCATGAATCCCACATTATCCCATACTAAGGGGAATTCTCTTATGTGTATGCCCCACCCAAAACTTTCAAATCACCTAGAGTCGAGACTTCCCACCTAGTTTTCGAAATAAGGGCCTACTCCAAGGTGTTATCCCCCAAATCATGTTACCATCCTATCATAGGAAAAAGTTTACCATGAGACAATACTCAAAGGGCCATATGCCTAATGAAGCAAGAGAATGTGCCTTTATCATAGGTGAAAGCACCAACAATGTGAAATATGTGGGCATTGATTTCTAACCAATGGGGATACATAGGAAGACACTTCATGGTCTAAATCCAATACCCAAATTCACCCTAATGTTCTCTAGAACATATTGACTATAGGGATATATCATACATAGAGGGACAAATTTTATTCAAGCCACTTCATCCACATCATTTTATATCCATATTCCCATTGCAAACATGTACCCACCTAGGATACCACATCCCTTCAAGGATATTTAGGCTGATTTGGCATAAGTCCCACACCAAAATTGTCTAAACACCTTCTTCCAAGATGTCATTTCCATATGAATCTAAAATTCATGTTTTGTACCTTATCACATAACCGTAAAATGTACGATGTTTCCCATTTAGTGGTATCAAACTACATGGGTAATGATTCATTTCTCAAAGAAATGAAGGTATATTATCCAATGGGTCTGATCCTGATATCAAGATAGATCATGTCTCCTTGGATGATAGTAAACTTCAGTGTGTACCACTATGTTCTTCAAAACCAGCATCATAATAATTGTACACCAATGATATCTGGACTATACGTACCATTGGTGTAGACCCCAAGATATATAATGATCCATCTATTGATAGAGAATATTGGATACATACATATGATTCCAAATTCAATCCTATTAATAATTTAATGTAATTAATTTTAATTTCTTGTTTAACTCACATTACACCTAGGAATGAAGAAAGGGTTCATGAACATGCCTTAAAAACATTTTATCTGAGTCCTGAATAAGAAATCATTCCACCCAAAATGGTGTGATGAGCCTGAAAACCCATACTCTCGACAAATGTGAGTTCTTATGTTTTGGTGGCCATGTTCCCCAATGAACACATGCCTTTATAATGTTGGTTCATGAGTAATAGTATATGTAATAACCATTGTTTTTTTCTGGCCCCATAAACATTCAATTGAAAGGTGTTTGAAAGAAATAGTGATCCTGAAGTGAATTTTTGTGAAATAATCACCCCCACCCAAAAAAATTACTCATACTGGAAACAAAACCATTATTATTTCATCTAAAACAAAAATGGTGAACCCAATGTGAATCCACAACCAAGCTTATGGTGTACTCACACGCCAATCCCCATTTATTCCTACAATTGAATAGGGATTGATACAGAAGTTGATGACCCACACATTCATTTATAGAGATGCTACTTTTACATGGCCTTTATGTGTGTTTTTCAAATATATTGAAGGAATTATTCTCTATAACTCTCTTCAATATTATAGAGTATCACTAGTTCTAGTAGATGAGTGTATATGCCACCACACAAGCTACGTCCACATCCAAATAGAGGATGAAATCATATACACAACAACTTCAACACTGGATTTCAAATACATTGGATTTAAGTACCACCAAAATGGTACTCTTCTAACTCTAGAGGTTGCTCGATAGTCCCTCCAGCTCATGAATCTCTACTAGCCATCTACTCAATAACATTCAATTGTTTATAAGAAAAATAAATAAATATGCATTTGAAATCTTATTATGAGACTATCCCCAAGAATGATATACTAAGATACACACATACTTTAGAAAGGGTGATGAATTGATTATCGAGGGATTCATCTCAGAAATATAGGGGTCCCACCCAAGGGCTCATGCCGATAGTCACTATCAATAATGTCATGCATACCAACATCCTCAACATGAAGAGGAAAAATCCCCATATGCCCTTGACCAATTCATCTAGACCTTGGCACCTTGGTCATTCTGAAGAGGAATATAGTTGAACAATTTGGGACATTCCAATGTTATTTTTATTATTGAAGAAGTCCTCTGGTGTAATATGATGGAAAAATATGAGAATATGTAATTCCCTATTCGCATCTATCAATATTGGTAGAAGAATATGGTGGAAAGCATTGAGTAGATGAACATACCTACTCAAGAACATCAATTCCATCAGTTATATACATTGGAAAAAAATAAGTGGAAACAAATCTCTTTTCATGAACATCTTTATATTAGTCAAAAACTTTGGAAAACAACGAGAAAATAAAAATCTCAACTTAGTAACTTCAAGCCCATTAACAAAATATGGTGACAATGATGAGAATGTAAAAAAACCTCCTTGTATATATCAATATTGTCAGTCAAATGTTGTGGCACTCAATGTGTAGATGCTAATCCATTACTCTGCATATGAAGCCTATCAATCAAACATGATGACAATCAATGAGAATATAAAAATACATTTTCACACATATCAAGCACGTCAATCATAATTTTTGGTAGTCTATAAGAAGATAGAGATGCATGCCCATGCATATCATGGTTATCAGTCACATAAGATGGAAAACTATGAGCACATGCAAATCACTGCTCACTCATATGAAGTCTGTCAGTTAAATATAGTGTAAAACTAGGATAATTTGAAAATTCATTCCCACACTTATGAATCTCATTTGTAAAATACTATGAAAAACCAAAAGAAGATGAAAATTCATACTCACTCATTTGAAGTCTACTAGTCATATAATATTGAAAATAGTGGACGTAGTCGGTGTGCTTCAGCCGTGGAAAAGGGATAACTCATATTACCTCCCTGAAATAATAATGTTTTTATTTTATTTTTCCCCCTATGGATGTTTATTTTCTCATATTAAAAATGAAGGATAGTCACACATCACTTTTTGATTGCATCTTATAATCTATCAAAAACATAACTTCATCAATTATAGTGGCTACGATTAGTGCCCATGAATTCACCTCCTCAACTAAGGTGACTCACCTATAAAATATGACGTTCACCCAATAGTATACGTACATTATTACTCCCATATTATAGGGCCACCAATAAAATCCATTCATAAATATAAATCCTGATTGGGAACACATCCACATTCCAACTCGTGATTACTGAACCATTTCAGGGGCCACTCTAGAGGCATGAATATATCATTGCTGATGTTATAGAAACTCATCTATATATACTAAAATAAACATTTGAGTAAATTGAACCCAATACTATATGTGAATCAATGTCCACAATAGACCATTACAACTTCCTATAGAAGTGAATAAAAATAGAAATATCATCTAGGGAAGTGAAAAATTCTAGTGATGACATGAAACCCTGCTATATTTGATATTTTAGTTGTTGAGGCTATCCAACAACTATCTGTGATAGCCCATGGTCCTAAAAATTCATTACCAAATTACCTAAGTGATAGTATCAGTCATGAAGGACATCCTCACATAATTCTTTCTTGCAACTCTGGAGGTCCTCCATATAATGATTACCAGGAAACATTTCCTCTTGGGAATAATCTGAATGATCATGAGATATTATCTCCTAATGAGACCCATGAAAGCCCTCCTTATGTGAATAAGATCTATCAACAACAACATAATCCCTTTAAAAAATAAAATATGAAAAATATCTCATATTCTAAGGTGATTGGAATGACGTGGAAAACATGTGTAACACCATATCAATGACATGATACATTATATCTCTACAATAATATGGTCTGAGGAAACGATCATCCTATGAATCACCTACAGACCATTTCTATTCAAACATGTCCCCTACTAGCCTAGCTACTTGTGAAAAAATGGCCAAGAAGAGAACATGTTGGACTGATCGAGTGGAGGAATCTCTTAAAGATGAAAAATAAAATACTTTAGTTATGATAAAACAACTATCCATTAGTTACATAACAATTATATTTTGGACCTTAACAACATTCCAATTTAACATTCCAGAGGTACTATTAGAAGTTTTCATTCAAAATATTTGATTTAACCTCTATAAAACACTCTTCCACATGAAAGTAATGTTATTTCTACATGACATTTAGGAAATTAATGTATATTTATTTGTGGAGATTCATCATCAAATTAACTTAAAGGACCTCCCAATTGAATTGTGAACATGAACAAAGATGTAGAAGAATATTCATTAACTATATTTCCTTGATGTATTGCATAAATTAAATATTCTAATAAATGATGCCTCACATGGGGACTATATTCATGTGTCAGGTGAACATAGAGCTCAACATTTCACCTCACTCCATGGTTAGAAAGATCCACTAGGTGGGACAACATATATTTAAATTTATCTAGGTATGATACTATACAAGATCCATGCTCATGAATGATAGGTAACCAAACATGAATCATCTATAAATAAGTCTCAAAATAATTAGGTCTGATGACAATAGACTATCAAAAAACTCATGAACCGTGAAATAAAGTTCATTTAGAAGGATCCATGATTGATAGAGTCCTATCATCATGAAATAATTAGTACCATTTAAGAATTTAGTTCACATGTAGATAATTAATTTCAACCAACTCATGATCGATCAATGATTCATAAGATCAAGAAGGAAGTAGCAATAGCAGAAGCATCAACATTACAAGATAACCCCCAGCCCATATGGCTGGGTAAATTTTTAACAAAAAATGCCCCTCTATACCCGAATTTTTCTTGATGATGCATAAAAATGGAGGAATGTTAGAATACCCATCCCAATGGTTGGGTGGAATTTTTACCTCAACCTCACCCTAAATGGGAATCATCCTTTTTAAAATTGTGGGACATCAAGAAATGAGGTCTCACGTTTTCACTTGTCTTGTGACACGAGTCACTTAGAAGGGAAATTTATGACCTGTTTGTGTGGAATTTCCCTTAGAGTATCTAGTCACCATGAATCTATAAGAGGATCCAAAAAATAAGGAATATGTATAGTAAAGGTCACCGACAATGCTCCTATCATTTGGCGGTCAATACAAGACCTGAAACGTATTATGCATTTATGAATTTCAAAAAAACTAACCTTGTGGACGACACTAAAAATGAGGCCAACATAGAAGATAATGGATATTATGGATCAACTTTAAATTTGATCCACATTAAGGAAAATTATGTAGGTTTGCCTACCGGAAAGTAGAGACTTGCGCTAAATTTGGTGACTCCCTCCGAAAATCCTCTGCTACCATCTCAGTGACCATCCTCAAAAGAAAATGGTGAAGGAAAGTCTTCATATATCCCACATCTTGAAGTTTTAGAAACCCTCAAAATCGAAGAATTAATTTCTCAATACGAGTAAGTGATGAAGAAGTTTATAATACTAAATGATAAATTTCTCGGAGGTATCATTACAGATGAATATGTTCAACGACCAGAGCCTCAACTCTCACTTCCTACAAATGTACCTTAACACCAAGGGTTCATCATGGTCATTGATGTAGAAATATTATATACACCCAACAATATTAATACTACATCAGTTTACATAGACCTAATAATGGATGGATATCAAGAACTGCCTCCAATATGGAAACACCCAAAACTGATTCATGAAAGTCCCAAGAAAATGTCATGTACAGGATATCAACAATAAATGTTATTACAGACATCACATCATGACATGCCTATTTATTCCCTTGTTCATGCTCACATTAAACTAAACATTAATTATGGGATTAGTGAAACCATCAAATCATTGGCATCTAGATTGGAAGGTGTGGAGTAACGACGTATTCTAGTATATCCAGAATTAAATCCTTACCCTGTATGTATGACTGACATCCTGCCATATCAAAATTTTGGAGGCCCTATGTTTATAATATTTAATAGATTGGGAAACTCATAGAAACATATAAAAATATTCCAGGTTCCATTGTGATCTCATGATGGGAACCCATATGTAATAAAAATTAGTGAAACTTAGATTCTGTTAACAAACCTTGCATCATCAGAGCGTTTAATGCTACAAATGTTTTCCATCAAAGTAAATCATGAGATGTGAATATCTCTGAATGAAATTTATCATCAAATTCAGCTCAATGCTAAAGAATAAAATGATCATTGACCTATCAAACTACAAGCAATGCGATATTGAGAGGGTACTAGACCTCATTACCTGATAGTATGGGATTACCAAATCCCCAAGCCTACCGCTACTACACAAAAATTTGAATTCTATTTTTATAGAGATCATTTGTGATGAGTTGTAAACACTACTCACCTTAGATAGATATACAGGTGAGATTCTAGATATCACTATTATTTCTAAATGAATGGAATATTCTACACCATGAACTAAACTGAAGTCCAGCATAATTCCCTCAGCCATAGGGAAGAGAATATGAAAGGGAGAAGATGAAACTATTACACTTAAACCATCCCCTATGTTGGCTATATCTCGAAAACCCACACCATATCGTCTGGAACCCATGAGTGTAAAAAAACCCATAACTCATATGGATGATTGAAAGGTACCAAGGAGAAATTAATTTGAGTAGTGAAGGAACAAGGTGTGTTAATTTCATGATAAAAAATTTTCTAGCTACTTTATAATATCTATGAAAATGATTTAATATGCTTGATGGATCCCAGGAAGCTTGACTAGTTTCGATTTGATGACCAAATAGATTACATACCCTTTCATTGAACATTCGGACACACTATTCAAGAGTGATTAATTTTCAAGGATATCCTACAAAAATAGTAGACTCAGGGAAAGTGATGTTGGGAAACTTCCAACATAGATAGATTGTGTCTTTGTTATTGGAATAGAGGAAGAATGTGACTATAAATAAGTTTCTAGAAAAGGTTCATAGAGTATTGCTGATTGGATGACTCAAAAGACTGTAAAAGATAATCATTATCTCTTCCAGAAAAAGTCAAAACAACCAATTATGCCTCCAACCTCTTATACTAGGATGTAGTAGACTCCATCATCATCACATTCCTCCAAAATATTTTCTTTTGAAAAACAACATAGGAATAATGGTGGGGAGAACACATAAGAAAATAAAACTACACCAAGTCCAAAGTTAGATTTGACTCTCTTGGATATTATTCACCTAATTTTGAAACAACAAGAACCCCCTCATCATATGGTAACACAAGAAATGGCCAGCTAATAAAAATAATCATTAGATGATGAATTAATCATTGTTTCCATGAATTTCATTAATTTAGTGGATCCCTACTCTGGTGTTGAGTATGATTATAAACATGAGCTCCCCTCCTCTAATTGGAGAACCAAAGGAATATTGTGTGAGAGATGAGGGTATAGGGGATGATACAGTCAGAGAAGAAATCAAAGTTCTACCTACATCCCCACTCAGACTATCAGTGCAACGAAAAATCATGTAAGAGACCATCACCATGTATAAACATTAGAGAAGGGATTCATTTGGAGTATCTAATAGAAGAAGTGAAAACATCTCACCACCCTTGGAAGGTATGTATACCTATTCAACCTACCAACCAAGGACCATAGAAACCTCAACTACTACTTTGTGGGTTAATCCATTAACTTCCAACAGTCCAACTCCTATAATGACTATAAAGAAGAATCCACACACTAAGAAGCATATTCCATTGGGTCATAAGTATATCATCTTGAAGAAACTAAGATTGGTGTCATCCATGTTGGAAATATTGGAATCTAAGAGTTTATTAAAAGTCATCGGGGAAAAACTGAAAGAGTATTTACTGAGACCTTTAGAGATTGAAGATGGTGTTTCCACTATTCAGGTCTATCTGAAAGAGATCAATCCTATAGAATTTCATGTTTTTACCACTTTTATGGATCCAGTTAAATATGTCTTTTGGAAAAAAATGTGTTTAGAATAAAATCTAGTAGAGAACACTTATATCACAGAATAGGTAATATAATGATGAAAAAAAATTAATTTTAAGGAGTAACCATACCAAAAATATAGTGAAAGAGGGAGAACCCGAAGAATGAAATTAGTGTTTGAGAATTTCCCCTTACCTTTTATCTAAATGCCTTCTTCACATTAATGTCAGGTATAATGAAATTATGTTAATTAAATAGAAATTCCAAAACCATTTATATATGAAAATCATTTACTATGGTATAATTAATTTCTTTTATGGGCCTTTGGATGAGTTATAGAGCTTAGATTCACTGTTTGGGAGTGTTAATTTTCATAGGTTTTTTGAACGGTTCACTTGAATTCATGAATCAATGTTCATTTGAAATGTGGTTGAACATCCAGAATTGTTAATATATATTATTAGTGAAGTTAAATAGATAGAAATTATCTTATAATGAATTTTGTTATGTACCATGAGGATGAATCATCAAATAAAAATTAATGAAGATCATTTTTGGTTACTTTTGGAGGTTTTTTAATCACAATGAACTTGTTTTATTTCATCACTTAGTGTCATGTAAATAAGTTAGTTCCCAAACATAAAAGGTGATAAGATATACACATTACAATCTTTTTTCATCCATTTTATGGTTTTATTGATAGCCATGAAGGATTTTAAGGAAATAGGATGTTTATCTCCCATGATTTAGTTAAATTAACAATCCATGGGCAACAATTTCATTTTATTAAGAAAGAGAAGGAGGAAGGAGTATAATGAGTAATCTTAAATTAACATGATATCATAATGTATATCAAGAAAATTGATGTTATTATGAAATTTGGATATGAAAATCTGAGTATAAGAGAAGAAAAGAAAATAAATTTGAATGGAAAAATGAAAGAAAAATGAAATAGGAATTTCCTCTTGAATCCTCCTCTTGAGATCCTCCTTAAGGAAGCTATGCTTCGTCTTTTGATGAGACCAGAAGCTCCCGGAAGTGTGGGAGGGGCTAGGGAATATTCTTGGGTAGATTTTAGATAAGGTTTTAAGATTGAGAGGTGTGTGGAAATGATGGTGTGAAGGAAGGTATTTATAGTGGAGAGGAGAGGGGTTTTCTTAATAAAATATTCATTAATTTATTAATTTCTACTAAGACATGAAATAGTGAGTCTTCCATGACCAAGAATAGTAATGAGGGAATGTGAGTTCATGATTTGGGTGCCTACATCATCTGTGATGTTAGGAATAATAGATTAAAATTATAATGTATTTATATGGTAAATTAATGTATTCTACTATTCACAAAGAATTCAAGTATTTTAGAACAATCCCAAAAATTCACCATAACCATTTACTGATGCGTGGAATCCATATATGATGTTCATTTTTCAAAAAAATCTAAATATTATTAATTTAAATTTTAGATAAAATCAGACATAATTAAAAAATTAATAATTTTAAAACTAGAACTACTTTTATATTACATTGAAAAATTAATCAATATGTCATTATCTTAAACCATTAATAAAATAGAATAATAATACAATTTACTATTCATTATGGTCATGTTTCTTTTCATATTACTATTCATAAGAGTATGTTACTATTCACTGAAGAAACATGTTGGTTCCATAATACTCTAAATAACTTATTGATCACAATTGTAGATGACCGTTTCTCTAAATTCAAAACATAGATGTAGTAAAATTATGTTTAAATTATTGTTATAAATATCTACATAATTTTTTTAGGCATTTCAAATTATTTTTTACAAACACTTCGGGTGTTATATTCTACCCCCATTAAATGAATTATTCCCTCATAATTTTTTCATTGTACTAATTATTATAAATTGGTGTATTGATAATTAAGAAAAACTATTTGATTAAGTGTACATATTTTACTTGAAGTTCAAAAGTAAATACTATTACAAAATGAAAACCTCTAATCTCTAATGTTGTCTAGACCGTTTCTCGGATACCAAATGTAAAGTCTTAATCCCGCACTTTTGGATTTACAACTAAAACATGTTGTGTACTTTTTATGTATAAATATGACCTAAAAATACAAAGTATGTTATAAATTTGAGTACCTTTTCCAGTCTAGGTTCTCTAGGATTAGAAAAAATGTTAATTAAATCAAATTTTACTAAAACATAAATATTCATTTAATTCCTTCTTCTCTATCTTTTTATTGTCCCTTAAATACTCCTTAGTATATAGAGGAATTAAATGAATATTTATGTCATTATCTTATTGTATTATTTTCTAGATAACCATTTAATATTAGGGATAATTTAATATTTTTTGTAGTTATCTTATTTTTTTCATTTTTTAGAGTCAACGTATTGAATAGTCTTTAAATTGACATGATGAATATTTTATAATAAAAAATATTTTATTAAATTAAATAAAAATCATAAAAATCATAATGTTGGACATATGAATGGAATAGGGATTCAAATGTATTTAATTATTCATTTAGGTGTTTTTTATAATCTTATAGTAAATATATTAATCCTCAAAGAGTAAAAATATATGTTGTCATGGTAAGAGTTAAAGGCGGTAAATAAGGGTTAAGATAAAAGATAAAGGTATAAAAATGACTTAATGTTGTCAAAATAAATTATGGGATAAAAATTATTCAATCCTCATCACATAAAGATTAAATTGGATTTATTTAATGGACAATGTTCAATGAAAAATACTTATATATTATATAAATCAATAATAGTTACAAAATTTCAGTTAATTATGTTTTAATATCTTTTAGGTGTCAACATGGGTAAAAAAAAGAAAATATGAATGAATATAATTGTTTTTTTATATTAATGATATTATTTTGAAGACCAACATTTATTATTAATTATTATTAATTATAAAGTTACCCTAAATTCTTCAATAATTATAAAACAATATTTATTTAAATAAAATAAAAAAAATTTTGATTTAAAAAATATAAATAACTATGATATATATTAGATCATTTAATGTGTATAATTAATTTTATAGATATATATGACATATTAGAGATATATCAGTGGTGGGAACTATAGTAGAAACAGTAGTGGCCAAAACAGTATAGCGAGTACTATAATTGCAAGGGTATTGTAGCATCAATATTCCTCAGTTGGACTTTGGGTCAAAACTATGTGCTTCCCTGACCACTGGGCTTATAGGGTATGTAATGGGATTTATACCCACTAAGACTATGATCCATGTAAAAACATTTCATGTCATGATGGGTCAGATTTTCCCTTGTGGGGGGGGGGGTTGCCTGCCTGTTTAGTCTGTGTTTGAGTTGGGTGTGGAATTAAATGTAATTGAACCCTTAAGCACAAAATACATAATATATTTGTGTACATTTTAATTTTTAGGAATTATACATTAAAAATAAATTTATCATTATTTAATATTTTTGAAATTTTCAAAATCTCCTCTCACTTCAATTATAATAGGGAACCTACTCCATCAATTATATACATCACATTGAGCCTTTTAGTACGACCATACTCTACCAACCGTATAGACTGATTAGGGATATCTAGAAGAGATGTTTCATAGAGTAGGAGTTTTAACTTGAACAAATAATGGAATGACTTGAGGTAATTTATTTTTTTTCTCACTTTTATTTCTATGGGACACATTTCTTATTCACTACTTGTTTTTTTTGGTTGTTTATATAGTACCCAAAAATTTATTTTGTGAGTCTTATCTAAATTATTATATGATTTACATATTCATATATATTTATTTCATTCTTGGAGAATATGATTTTACTGATTACAATGTGGTAAGGGTTTATTTCAAAATATCATCATTATTCAAGATTTCTTACATTTAAGTATACGATGCGATATATTTCTCTTCCACATTCGTGTTTTCTTAAAAAATTAAAAATTATTTTCAGTATTCCTCTATTAATTTTTAAAGTCATATTTACCCATGTTTGAATTTTTACAAAACAATTAGAAAGGAATAACTCATTACATTTCCAAACAATGTACTTTATGAATTTTCAAAAATAATTGAGGGAATATTTTTTTAACATATATGGAAATGTCATCCTTACTCTTTCTATGCATGGTTTATTTTTTTGTTGTAATAATGATTTTGAATCCCATTACATTTCCATGGGGTATGAAATAATTTTTTTTTTGTGAAACCCATTTCATTTCATGGGTTCTGATATGGTTTATGTTCATATGGAACACATATGCAAGGTACTAATTATGTGATGGGTGGGAGAAATGTCTCCCTCCAATGAATTGGGTAATGATTTATATCTTCATAGATATAAGGAAATGAAATAGGTAGTAAACCCAATTTGATAATACAATGATAGAATAAGGTATGAACTCAGTTTAGTAATACTTGGGTAGAACAAAGAGTTGAATTTCTTCAGAAATACAGGGATAGAATGAGGAGTGAACTCTATTCAGTAATAATGGAATAGAATGATAGTGAACCAAGTTCAGTAATATATGGTTGTAACGATGAGTGAAATCCGATATGTAAGGTAATATGTTAACTATGACAGTCTTGGGAATGATCCTAAATGAAAATAAAAATGATTTTATATGCTTATGTGTTTTAAAAAATTTGATTTTATGGCTTATATTCTTTGATTATTTTAGGATTTGTGTCTTATAAAATTATAATATTTTTTCGTGACACATTATTATGATCTTTGATATATAGGTTAAGGTGTTTGAATGTTATTATCATGTTCCCATACCATTACACACATGTTATATTAATGGAATCATTGATAGCTTATGATGTACACATACCTTACTGGGAATATGAGCTCATCCTTTATTATTTTTCCTTTCCCCAAGATGATTGGATGTTCATTATAACTAATATGATGGGATATTCTAAATGAAATAACAGTATTCTCAAACAGAATTATTTATTTTTATTTGAGGTTTTCAAAAGATTTTGAAATTCAAGTATGTATCTAGATTACCATAGCTACTAAACTATACGATCTATCAGAATACGATACCTTATATCTAGTTCCAATGTAATAAATTAACCACCAACATTGGTTTATTAGATTTGGGGTCTTTACTTACATTCACTATTTTGGGAACCATATATGATTAATGTTAAAATAATACTATGGGATTATATTTTAGGAATAAAGGTTGAATTAAATTTGGGAAGAATATATGATTTTATAGTTGATTTATTGTGATTTATGTAAATGATTAGAATATGTTAGATATTATTTGATTCGGGAAATTACACTATCATTTTGAGACATTAAGAGTAATTGGTGTTATTTTGTGAGATAAATGTCAAATATATATCAGATGAGTATGTGATCAAATATTAAAAAAAAATTCATCACAATATTAGTTTATACTATTTGGAGGAATTTTAATGAGTGTAATTTTTCGAATGATATAAGATGAACTTTTGGCATTACTATTTAATTATGGATATTAAAGAAGTTATTTTTTTAAATTCATATTATTTGTGCAGAATTATCTTATCATGTGCTCACCATTTTGGTTTGGATTAATTCCTTACGATATGAGGAATATATAGTTATTCATTTATGAATTTTTTTGATCTGTAGATGTTTACTCAAGTGAATTGTGTATAAAAAACTCATCTTTAAATCTCATTGTTTGGAGAAAAACATGAGTTTGTGGTAGATATTGATTAAATTATAAAATCAATCTTTTCATGTAAGTATATTTATTTATGTTCTTACGATAGTATGTAATCATATTCCTCAACTCAAGGAAAGGCATTTATTAACAAAAACGTGATTAATTTACTTTTCTTAGTCCTTTGGTGTTATATTTTATTTTCCTTGTGCATGCGATGCGTTACTACAGATGACCTTCATAATTTATTTTCTCTTTTATCACATGTGATTTATCTTGACCCTCTTTATGATGTTGGATTTCAAAAAGTGATTTTGAAAATTAAAACCCCATGTTTTCAATCTCTAGTTAAACTTTTGAAGAAAAAATTTATTAAAGTAAAAGAATGTAATATCATAACATTTATTTATGGCTAAGAATGTAACACCCCATCATTTAGGAAAAAATCTATTTTTTTAAGAATTATTTTTAATGGGTTTTCATTGGAATAATGGTTTTATTTCATTCATGTATATTACATATATCTTTGTTCTCATCATAACATTTAAAATGTTTTTCAAAGAGTTTAATGGAGATTTGAGATAAGGATGAGATCATGAATTTTTTTTGATGATTTATCATGAAAGGAAATCATGTTTTATATTTAAATGTTTTCATACTGTTAAAAATGGATATTGAGAAGATGTGTCTACTTTGTAATATTTGGGTTCTTATTTACAATTTGACCAAATTAAATAAAACTCTAAACCAAAGATATTCTATGGATTTTAAAAATGTGATTTATAGTTCAAAGAAACTAAAATATGTAATCATTATGGCCAAGTCCATACAGTTTGTATCAGATGAGGGTTTATAAAAGTTTTAACACTAAGATGTTTATTAAGAGTAATGGATACCATAATGAGTTAATTATATTATGTTTTCAAATATATTTGATGTCTTATAAATATTTTTTAAGAATTTATGTTACAATATTTTATGGCGACTAAAGGTGTTATTTGGAGAAATTTATTTTTAGGAAATTATAGGTTATTAAATTATTGGATTCAAAATGAATGGTATGAGTAACCTTTGAAGATAAAAATTTCATTACTATTGAATACATTAATTTCATTTTAAGGATTTTATAATATCTTTGGGAATTTGATAAGAAATATATAGTTTTAAAAATGGATAGCCTACAGACCGTCTGGAAACCCGTCACCTCCGGCAGGGCTGTACAGATTAAACCCTCAACCAAAGGGAGACTACGGTGAATCACCTGCCATAAGTGTATATGATGTCATGTTAATTTTAAAATTGATGTTTATTTAAACTATATTATGGGTAAATCTTATTTTCATTTTGGGAAGATAAGTTTTATCTAATAAATTACCATATGAACGGAAAAATATTTTCTAATTAAGTGATTAATTTTATTTTAGAATACATTCACTATTTTGGAAACCATACACCATTAAGGAAAACATAATACTTTTCATGAATAATCCACACATAGTGTACCCATGTTGGGTCGAAAATTTGAGAGGATAGATAATGACCCTCGAGTCTCTCGTCCAGTAGGCCCTCGGTTGGTGACTAGCACCTAGGGTATAATAAACACACAGATAAGAGAAATTGCCCTATAAGAGAACACATACAGAATAAAGAGATAAGATAGATACCAAAAAAATATATATTATACTAAAATATATAAAAAATCCATGTTGACAAATATAATTTCATGCAATATCTACTATAACTTAGAAGAGAAACTGGAGGTGCCAAAAGAAAATAAAACGACAGCGAAAACGAATCCCAAACAAATCCTGCAAAACCTAAAGGCTAGTAGTAACTAGAATGATCTCTAAAATGATACAATTGGATAGAAAATATTTCTTATCATGTAGGGTGAGTACAACAGTATACTGAGTAGGATCCTCTATGGAGCCTATTGTGATAAAGTAAAGAAATCATGTTGAAGCATAGTGATCTACAAGTAAAACTATATCATAACCTAAACAGGTATACTATGTTCTCGACCTCACTATGAATACTCCCACTATGTTTCACATAAAAGAGTATATAATATAATAATGAATCTAATGGGTACCCCTACCACTTCCCTACCTGTTTTCCACTCTTCCCCAACATCGCTAGTCCAGAGCATCTCTCTCCAAAAGGATGGTCTGAAGACACCTGAGCAAGCACCACAACATGCACCATTTATAAAAAAATTGATTTATTGTATAAACATGGGTAAATAAACACACCATCCACACAAGAAAAAGTAACCAAGTAGCTTCCAGGATCCACCACATCCCACATAAGGTTTATCAATTATCAGGTATTATACCTCAACCCACTACAACCCATACTCTGAGTAAGGATCCTCGAGACATCACGAACTATAGACGTTATACCTACAGTAGCACATAGGAAACTATATCTAAGAATATATGTGTGTAAAATAACCACAATACATTATAGCCCTCTACACATATATATGGAGAAAACTAACCATTGTGCATGCCACCACATGTAACTTCCAAGAGAAGAGAGTGGGTCCAAAGGGGGATGTCATCCATCCATCCTCCCATTGGAATGTGGGAAAAACGCCACCTTAGGGTTCAGAATCCCTGGGTTTCTTGTTTCCCTAACTGAAAAGGGGGGGAATCATATAGAAACACAAAATGTATATGATATAACATAGCTCAAAACCAAACTATGGGAAAAACCTAGTCTAAGACACAACTTCAGTTAACACCTCTCAGACTCTCAGATTCCAATTATAAGACTAGATATCCTATAATCACACAACCATTTAAATAGCTACATTAAGTCATCTTATCCCTTTTAATCAGTTTCATATTACATTAATTAATTCTTTATCAATTAATTAACCATTATCTTTTCTTCATTACCTTCCATTAGCATCACCACAATCTTCCATGCACTCCAGGAATAACCAAACCATGTCCACATTTCCTAATAAGTATTACATAGTTATTGAAGCCTATAAAGCTCCAACCCCATGGGTTAAACAATAATTTATTTAACAACATTACCATTTTCTATATTTTTAGGTATTTTGAGAAATCATTATAAGATACCAAATGCAAGGGGATCAACATGGTGAGTAGATTAACTACCTATCGATTCTTTTCCACCAATAGTAGGACCATAGGCCCATCCATAATAGAAAATATTAAAACATAGAGAACATGGCATACCACATGCTTCTTCACCTCTTTCAGAGGGAGGGTATGCAATACAAGTGGCCTCAATCAGTGGGGAATGTGAGGCATATTAAAAAATATTCAATAAGAAACCACTTTCATATTAATATGTAAGCCCTGCTTCAACCAGTTACTTCATCTATGGTTCCCTCCCCGACTTCCAAATGCATAATCTAGTGCATCTCGCCACTATAGGAATCAACAACTGCCACAAACACAAGTCCTCGCTACCCTCGAATACAACAAAACCAATTGAAGATCAACCATCCTAGGATCACATCACATCACAAGAATTAGGAGAAAAATACATCTACTGGGCTCTCAGCCCTAAACAAGGCATTAATCCATCACACACAACGAGCTATAATGGCTCCAAATCATAAAGAAAGGGAATTTATAAGAATTGGGTAACTCAAACCCCATAAGGTGTTATATTTATCACACAACCATCTCTTTATTCCACCATGAATTAATCGAATATTAATTCAGGTACCAACTATGAGCAACCTTATAAAAAATCTCTCATAAATATCACAAATTAATTAAACAATTAATTTTACATACCATTAATTCCTATATAAAAAATCATAAAATTTATTTAGGTTCATCAACCAAAAAGATTAAACATGGATAATGCATCAATTGGATTATCATCAAATTATTAGATGAGCCAGATTCATTAACATTCCACTATAATCTTAATAAAATTATTTTGAAATTAATCATGGTTTTACTTTATTTACCAACTTTACATCAACTAAAACATTATAATTATGAAAGGAATAGATATTAAATTATCTAGAAAACAAGATTCAATAACTTCATTATGAAATTGATTCCAATTCATTAAACCGATTCCAATATTTATTATGTCAATTTCATTATGATACAAGGGATAAAACATGATAACTCTACAATTTCATGTAAATAATATATAGAATCCATGGATACCCTTCCTTAAAATGTTTCTCATGTTCTTTTCAAGAGAATAGGTCAACATAGTAGATCACGATCACCTCTCCTTCAATGGCTGCATCCACTTGAGGATGCTACAACACCACCGTGCCAACCAATAATTGAGAAATCTCCATTATAAACATGGAGATCACATGCCATCACATTGAAAAGTTAAAAAAAAGTAAATATATCAATAAACCCAGAATATAGTGGTAGAACTTACCTTATATCAAAGATGGATTGACACTTATTGTTTCACCAAGACAGGGGGTGCGCATGTAGCAAGAAAACTCCAAGGGGAACACGATCTAAAGATTATAGTTATATCGCAAGACTCCTATGGGTTGAAGGGTTTAGGTGTCTCATACAAGGTAAAAACAAGATAGAAGAACAAAGAATGGGTTAACTTGTCCTTTTGAAAATCTAAATAGAGTAGGGGTTTAGATACAATTTATATTTTCCATTCATCGAGGATCTGGTAAAGATTACAAGTTTTGACCCAGTAAAGGCACCCAGACACTTAAGGAATATTAGGTAGGAGTTCTAGGATTTAAACCATCTTTAAATCTAATAAAACAAGGCTTTGAATGTTTCTACATGAAAGATAACATCAAAGGGGTGAGACATAAGATGCTCGAAACACTATTCACATACGACTCACTAACATGAGTCGCTGATGTGACTCATTAATGTGGGTCATTAACGCAAGTCACTAACAAAAATCACCAACGTGACTCATTAACATGATTCAATGACACGAGTCACTAATGTGAGTCACTAAAATGAGTCATTGACATGAGTCATCGAGGTTACTCAACAATGTGAGTCATCGACATGACTCACCGACCTGATTCACCGACATGAATCACTAATGACACTATATATAGAACTAGAAACAATGTTTGCAGATCTAGAAATTTTTCAATGTTTTAGGAATATGTCACCTTGACATCCTAGAACACCAAAAAAGTATATTTTCACAAAGGAATAGACTAGATACGTTTGAGAAATTACATCAGATACCTTTCCAAGCATTCTCATCCTCAAGAATCCAAAACCAACTTAGGAAGGAAGTAGAAAAATGGGTCCGATCAACCTCATTCTAGATACCACTGAAGGCTCTTATCACTAATTTATCTTAACCAATTCCTTAATGGAATAATGAGATATGATGCAGCAACCAGAACCAACTTCTTTACACTCTCCCGGGTGAGATACATATCAGAAGAGAGTGATCCACAATAAGAAACAAAATAAATATATCTCAAAAAAAGAAAAGAATTACAACCCCTAAATGAGAAATGTTACAATAAAAAGCTAAACATTAAAATACTCGGGGTACTGAGTGTGTATCTGTGAGTCACATTCCAATGTACTCTCCTCTATGCCCCAATTCCACCATATGACACAAACAAAGGGTATAACACAACCATTAAAAACCTTCTACTTCCTATACTCAATATCGAAAAGACACTCCTTGAGGTTCACATCATCTATACCATTGATCTCAGCCAAATCTATTATTCTATAGTGCTCAGGAAGATAATGATGGAGAAAAGACACGTGAAAATAATCATGTATCCTTCACATCTATGGGGGATGTTCTACCCAATACGCCACGTCTCTAACACAAGCCAATGCCTCAAAAGTCCCAATAAATTGGGGAGATAGCTTACTCCCATGAACAAACCATCACTGACCATTATGGATAATCACCTTAAAAAAACATGATCCCCAACATCAAACTCTGTAGGTCTCATCCTATGATTATTATAGGACCTATGACAATTGGGCGCTGTCGTCATCTTCTTACGAATCACTTGAACCATCTCTGTTGTACTATGTACCAGTTCCACCTTGAGAATTGCTGACTCTCTGACCCCAATCCAACATAATAGAGAATGTAAAGGACAACTATACAAGGCTTTGAATAATGCCATACTGATGGTGGATTCAAAACTATTGATGTAAGCATACTCTAACAAGGGTAGGTTCCTTGTCTACAAACCTCAAAAATCTTGGACACAAGAGTTTAACAGGTTTTCAAGAGTCTGGAATGTCCACTCTATCTCAATAGCCATCTATGGATGAAAATCAATGATAAGGAATATCTGAGAACCAAAATCATGTTGGAGTCCTCTTGATTCCCTAGAGTTAAAAAAGGATATTTATTATAAATGATTGTCATAGGAACTCAGTAGAGTCTACCCTCCTCCTACAGATACTTCCTTGACAAAACCTCTACTAAGATAAAATCATTGATCCCTATAAAGTGGGTAGAAATTTTCAAATGATCCACTAAAACAAATTTAGTGTCACAACCTCCCTGAGATTGAGTTAATAAAGTAACTAGGTCCATCGAGATGTGATCCCCCTTCCACTTAGGAATATATAACAGCTAATGAAATCCACCGGAAGCATGATTCTCTGCCTTCACCATCTAAAATACTAAACATTAACACATCGACTCTTCAACTGTACACATTAACCTGGGACACCAAAATCGACTCCTCAATGTTTGGTACATTTTTGTAATTATAGGATGTACCACTAAGGGCAAACTATGGAACTCCTTGAGAACCATCTTACGTAACAGTAAAGAAACAAAAATCATTACATAAAGCAAAACCCAGTTTTTTTAATCATCATACCAACTATTAGGTGCCTCTCCACAAACAACATACTATCTCCAGACATCTACCTCAAGATCCCCTAACTTGGAATCTTCTGCTTGATGTACCAGAGATGACTACACAGTCATCTGAAAAAGATAACCTCTACTCTAAACATACCCATATCGAGATGTAATAATGAATATTCATCCATCACCCTCCATGAATCACCTAATTCATGCACTGCATCACTTTGTGACTTCCTTATCAATTACTCGACTACAATATTCCCCTTCCCATGTGCATACACAAATTAAAAGTCATAATCCTACAATAAATCTACCAACTAACACTCTCACAAGATCAATTCCTACTGGGAGAAAACATACCTATGGCGCTTATGATCTATGAAGACTAAAAAATGCTCACCAATGAGGTAATGTATCCACAACATCAGGTAATGTACCCCTACATTCAACTATTGATTGTGGGTGGCATAGTTACTCTCATGGGGACGTAACTACTAAGACCCTTAAGAATTAATGGATCTCGACTGCATTAGAACACATCCTATCCCCAGATGCAAGGCATCATAGAAAAAAAACTAAACTCTTTATTATGGTCGACAAAGAACCATACCTATTAGGAAAAAATACCTCATGGTATCATTGAGGCATTTTTTATGTGATTGTGTATACTAACGAAGTGGGCCTCCATGTTGACAAAGAAGGTCTCGATGTTCAGTTCATTGACAAGGGGGGTTTTCATGGAGAGTTTTCAAGTTCAAGAGATGTTGTTTAAAATAAATGTTTACAAAAGTAACATGATGAAGGTATGGATGATTTGGAGGCGGTACAAAGAGAACAAGAATATGGTGGAATCATTTTCTAGTGTTTGAAAATTTTTTGGGTCTCAAAATCGTTGAATGGAGAAAAGTTTTTTTGAAAAAGGAACTTGTGCACCAATGTCTTGGCAGATTGGAAAGTTCTGCCACATATGTTTTTCAAGATATGAACATCAAAATATGGAAAAGAAAAGATGGTAACCCATGTTTTGGTTTGGGCATGCAATGTGACTAGGGTGACAGTGGCTCGGGCAGCTAGACTTGCACGCCTTGAGGAAATTTTCACGTGACACTCATGGTGCCCAAAATGCCTATAAATAAAGGGATCCCCCTCCAAATTTTATGAAAAGCTCAACAATTAGAGTTAATTAGAGCTCTAGTTGTGCAAGTAGGTTTGGGAATAAAAGTGGTGGTTTGGCACACTAGTATAAAGATCTTCAAAAGTTGCGCGTCAATAGTTTTTTGGGCGTAAAAGGTTGTGAGTCTCCCATGTTTTGACTTAAATAAGGGAGTGTCTTGCAAGTGGTTTGTGGAAACTAGCACGCCAATCTTGGAGAAGTGAAGCAGTCATTATAGGGTTGCATGAAAGTTAAATGATTTTTTGGTACAACCATGGTAAAGATGTATTAATCAATGAATGAAAGTGGAACTTCAATGAAGAATCTACATGCAAAGGAATATGAATTCATTTGTGATAATGAAGGGACCAAAATGTCTTCAAAATGTGAGTGGATGTTTTGAAGTAGTAGTGATCACACTTTAGTTGAGAAAGCAGTGATCTTTCATATTGTGAGTGGTTGTAAACTATGAGGGATAGTGAGTCTGCTTTGAACTTTTTAAACAACAGTGTGCTTTTAGTGGATTTGGTACATCAGACATTGTCGTTGTATGTTCATTGGATGTAGCCCAATGATAGTGAACCACGTAAAAATTTTTGTGTCCTATACATGATTTAATATCTTTATATACTTTGATCTGGGATTGAGAGAGAAGGTATTTTTTATGAAAAGTAAAACAAGATCTAAAGGGGAAGAAGTTATATCTGTCATACCCTGATTCATCCCCCCTCTCATGGTATTTGTCCTTGTGGGACTTGCATGATCACTAAGCAAATAATTATGTATATACTCGAAATCTATCTCACACTGGTCAATACACATGAACACTTAGTCCTTCATAGTCAACATTTTCATATGTGTCGCAACTTCAGAGAAATCGGCTACGAACCTTCTATAATAGCCTACAAGACCAAGGAAACTTTGAACCTTTACCTCTATATTAGGGGATTATCAAGGAAAAACTACTTCTATCTTTGATAGATCCACTATTACTACCTACTAGTATAAAATATTCCCCAAGGATCAGACCTCTCATGCTCAAAAACCACACTTCCACACCTTCCCAAATAGGTAATGTAGACGAAGAACTCCCAAAACAGCACACATATGCTCTACATAGTCTTTCTCAGACTCTGTGCACACAAGGATATCGTGGATGAAAATCCCCCACAAAATTATCCATAAACTTAGGGAGCACAATGTTTGTCAACCCTATAATCACAGTTGGATCATTCATCACACCAAAAGGATTCACAACAAGCTCGTAATGACCATGACGACAACAGAAAGAATTCTTTAGGATATCCTCCTCCATCACATACATGTGATGATATCGTGAACAAATGAAAATCATTGATAACCCACTTTCTCTCTTTAGTTGATCGAGAAAATTCTCAATCTGTGGAAGAGGATAATAGTTCTCCACTGTCACATTATTTAAGAAAAGATAATCGACAACCAAATCCGGATTTATTTCTATGAAACAGTTTCCTTCTTTCAGAAATATAATAGGGAGAAGTTTTCTTTTAAGTCTTATGGCAAGACCTATAAGCTTTCTTATACAAAGGCTGCAAGCTTGGTAGGGTTGTCCTATGAAGGAGAAGCCGAGTTTATTTCTCATGTATTTCCAGACTCTAAGGGTATCTTCGATAAAGAAAAAGCCTTAGAAACCCTCGGACTGGCTGATGACAAGGCTACGAAGATTGCTAGTTTGCCTACAAATTTCCGGATTCTAGAGTAGTGGGTGCAAGGGCTTATTGTACCGAGGAAAGGTGATAAAGAAAGCTTGAAGAAGAGTGATATTTATGTCTTAGATTTCTTGATAAATCTAAGTTTAACTTCATGAGGCATATTCTTATAACTATTGAGAATCTTAAGAAAAGAAATCTCAGAGCACAGATCGTAATGTATGCAGCAATATTATCAAAGTTGATAGTTCGGTGCCTTGAATCTTTCAAGGAAGCCTGCAGATCTAAGCCAAGGATATGCAAAATTTTGTTGGTCAGTGATGATACACTTAAGAAGATGGATTTGGTATTCAATAAGGAGATTGGTGAGTTCGTCGATTTGCCTAATCAAGAAGAAGCGGCTCCGAAGGCTACTGAACCGGAATCATCTAAGCCAGTAAAGAAAAGAATGTTGAAAGAAGTTGCAGCTGAAGTCGAGGATCCTAAATCAAAGGAATTTCAAACCGCACCTCCCAAACCAAAGAAGAAGAAGGCCTATCCTGATGAGGTGGTTGAAAAGTGGAGAGCAGATAAAGATAAAAGGAAAGAAGGGGATCCGCAGTTCGGATTGGACCCTACGGAAGCTATGGCCCTGAAGGAGAAAACTGCTGATGAGCTTGAAAAACAAGTAAAGGAAAAGAAGCTCAAGAAGAAGATGTCAGAAGCCGAGGCTGTCCAAGTATTATTGAAATTCAATGAGATGGTATCTGAAAGCATTCCAGTTCAAGATCATTCTCCTTGGAATCTCTACCTGAGACTCCAGGAAGAAACCTTGATTTTCCAGAAGAGACTACAGCTGAGCATGTTGAGCAACTCGATCAGATTCAGCAAGTGAGAGAGGAAGAAGTAGTTGTTGAAGGAGGAAGTGGTGAAACAGGAGATCTTTTGAAACAGGTAGATGATTATAAAGGATCACCTTCGGAACATCTATCACTCTGAACTTCAGAGGCTGAATCCTCTAAGTTAGTAACACCATAGAAGGATAAGAATGAGGAAGATGTTGTTCAAAAAGTTGTTGATGATATTATTCAGGTGTCTACTGGTGAGCAGAAAACCCCTGATCATGAATCGATTCCGAAAAAAGGCAAGGTAAAGCAAATCCTTGTTGAGACTCCGAAATCAATAGCAAGCAGGAAAAGAGATTCTGGTGATTCGTCTAAAAGGAAGTTGGAGCACATTGAGGAAGAAAACTCTCCAAGAAAATTTTCGGATTCGGAGTCATCTTCAGTGGGGAATGACTTTGTTGTTCAGTCCTTAAAGAAGTTGGTGGGAACCATTCTGACCTTTTCAAGTATTGATTCAAGATTCCAGATGCTCCAACATGCTCTTAATCAGAAAACAGACTCCGTATCTATGGTTATGGATAAGTGTGTTGAAATAGAGGCTCAGTTCAAAACTTTTTTTGTTGGCTACGAAGCTCATAGAAAATCTTGCAAGAGGATGACAAACTAGTCGAAGAAGACTGCTGAAGAGATGAGGTTATTCGATGAGTTTCAAGACAATGTTAGAGATGCCTTTGAGACCGAGGACAAGAAGATAAATGAGTTAACTTCATCCTTTGAAGAGAAGCTAACAGAATAAACGAACTTCCGGATTCAAGAAGTGAGAGATCTGAATGGGAAGCTGAATTCCGTTTCTCAAAACTGGAAGTTTGAAAGGGATCATCTGATTGATTTTGAAGAAAGTATGAAGGCTCAGGAAGAAAAGATCAAAGCTCAGGAAGAAAATATGAAAGCCCAGGAAGAAAAAATTGAAGCTCAATCTGCTAGAATAGTTGTCTTAGAGAAGCAAGCTAAAGAAGATCATAAAGACCTGAAGAAGATCAAGACTATTCTAAAGGGGCTCATGTCGAAGGAAAAAGATCCCAAATAACCAAATCCGATCTTTTTGTTGTATTTTTTTTGTTACTGAGATTTCAATCTTAATGAAATTCGTGCTTGTCGTTTCTATTGTTTTCATTACTAATTTTTCAGGTACTTTGTTTTTTTTCCATTCCCCCCAATTGTCTTTGAAAATCACAAAGGGGGAGAAGGAAAAGATCCTTAAGAAAAAGAAGAACTCTAATAAGAGTTTATCAAAGGGGGAGAAGGAAAAGATCCTTAAGAAAAAGAAAAACTCTATTAAGAGTTTGTTTAAGGGGGAGTTTTTCATTAAAGAAGACCTTCTTATTTGCAATTATTTATCACTCCGGAAATCTGAATACGATCCTTAGTGTTTCAAAGCCTAAGGGGGAGTTAGTCATATTCATCAATATCCTTAAAGAAAAGGGAGATAAACCTTAATTTGTTTCTTTCTTCTTAAGAATTTCTTTTTCATAAGGATGTTTGTGCTTTCCAAAAAGGGGGAGATTGTTGAGTCAATAAGGTTTTCCTTATGACTTTTCCATTCCTTTTTTTTTTGAAAATCACAAACACCTTATCTTAAGAAAAGTTGCTTTTATAAAGAAAGTTGCTTTTATAAGAAAAATTACTTTCCCAAGAAAATTTTCTTTCTTAAGGAAAATCGCTTTTATAAGGAAAATCGCTTTTATAAGAAATATTATCCTTATAATATTTTCATCCAGATTTTTCTTAAGTATGAGATTTGGATTCATTTCTATCTTCACGGATTCGTTGAAACATTGATATGAAGCATTCTGTTTTTAGGATCCGATTTCTGGATAAGAACTGTAAGGAAGTTTCATTCCGAATTCCGGATATTATCTCTGACTAAGTTCTATATTCATGATACAAATTCTTATAAAGTTCGATAACGAATTCTAAATACGAATTCTAATGATCAATTCTCATTACGAATTCTGATGACGAATACTCATTCCGAATTCTGATGAGGAATTCTCATTACAAATTCTGAAGAAGAATTCTCATTACGAATTCTGATGAAGAATTCTCATTATGAATTTTGATGACGAATTCTCATTCCGAATTCCCATTCCGAATTCACCTATTAAACAGAATCTGATCATCTTTGTTTTATACACGCTGAATTAATTCAGACTCTGAAAAATTATTTTTGGTTAGACTCCGAACATTCATTTTTCTTATGCCTCTATATTTTGACTAATCTTTATTATTGTTCCTTACACTCCGATGTTTTCTTTCCGAACTTTTGAGTTAGATTTAAAACGATGTCGTACATTCTGTTACACTTGTTTTGTTATAAAACGATTTAGTCTATTTTGTTATAAAATAACCGTTGTCTAAGTGACACGTGTTCAGGTCCCTCCGATATTTAAGGAAAATATGACCGTTGGATAAGGAGTCGACCTTACATATAAATGGGAGCTCATTTGAAAGATCTTGGAGCTGTTGCAAGTGCTGAAAGGCTGACAGATCTTCTACTCATGTGATTACATGCTTGAAGTGATTTCTAGAGAGAGAGGCTCTTATTAATTCTCAAAGATTCGTGCGACTCCGAATGTTGGTGATTACATTTGAGGGCTTCTGGGGATAGGAAGACAGAGGTGCCGATTACCTGAAAGTTCGAGGGCTTCCTTGCTGAGGATGACAGAGGTTACCAACTACCTTGAAGTTGAGGGCTTGCGGGGAAAGTAAGACAGAGACTACGATCTTGGTAACGAGGGCTTACCCTGGTGTGGGTAAGACAGACTTGCTTGAAAGTATAAATCAAGGGACCTTTATCCAAGGTTGTTGGATACCCTTCTCTTTGGGTTAAAAGACTTATATCTTGTTTCTAGTAGTTCTACTACTTGTTTTTATTCCGCTGCATTTTGTATTATAAGGAAAGTATAACTTTCTTATACTTCCTTACTTGTACTCTGATTCATTTAGATTCTATACGCTTTAAGGTAGAATCTCACTTTGTAATATTTCATTATGTTTAAATTTCTGGAACCATATTTCCATAACTTACTTTTGGAATCTCTTTCCAAGTGTTTATTCGGTGTTAGAGGTGTTGTGAATTTGCTTAGTTTAACTTTGTTAAACATAGTCCTTTCCTTTGCTTAAGGAAACCATAGTTATTCTTAACCAACTTTAAAGGTTCCAATGGAATTTTTAAAGTGTACAATTCACCCCCCTCTTGTAAATTGAGCATCTCATCACTATTTCGATCCTACATCAATTATAATCCCCATTAAAGGATGACATTGAATTTGAAATTGAATATCATTATAAAAAATTAATTCATGATATTAAATTTTAATGGGTCTGTATATACACCTAAAAAATATGATAGGTTCATAGCATAACATAAGTCTCAAAGAAGGTAAATTGAGAGAAAAAATCCATTACAATGACCATATTATTAAATTGGGGATTAATATATGTAATGATTTTGTGTATAAAACATAAATATTCATAAAACAAGTGGAAAACATAAAATAATAAATGTTCATTTCACACATAATCTTATCAGGACATAATCAGAAAAATAGAAGTTTAGCCCAATGAATGGAAATTGAGATAAGAAATCCCTTACCACATGCTTCATTTTTGTTGAACCTGATTTAAACACCAGTATAGAGGTTTTAGAAAATTTATTAGCCTATTTAAGAACCATATTAATATTTATAATAACATATACAATCACATGATAACATATTATCACCCATCCGTTCATACTACTTTATCATTTTCATTGTTTTGGGTATTAATTTTAAGGTTTTCAAACTGGTGATTTGATATAAATATTTTGGTTCTTCTGAATATAATTTAGGTTAACCATATACAGAATAATAATCAGGAAATAATTTTCATATTTATACATCAATTACAATTTTATTTCTAATTATGGAAAATGGTTCTGAAAATTGAAGTATATTACGATCATGGAGACAGTAGGTCATACATACGGATGATTAATGTCTCCATTTTCAATGAATATATTGAAAAGATGAAATTAATATTTTATATTTAAATAATTATCTTATTTTAGTGAATAAAATATTATTTCTTTAATAATAATTAATTATACAATATTCTTATGGTGTGTTGATGAATATAGAGAGTTATATTGCCTCATGAAGGCGGTAGTGCACGTTTACCTGAACAATGTTATAGTATTTTAGTGAGTGCAAATTTTGGAAATAAAATGATATATTATATTTTAAGAATAATATATATGTATTTAATATCATAAATATTACATTTATATCATATATATTTATTAATTTTATCCTCATTATTTTTCATGTAAAGAGTTAGTCAAAAAAATCACATTGCTTATTGAGGTTGTAATCCAGCATATACACAAGCAATTTTATCATATCCCATGTAGAAGGGAAATTAAAAAATATATATATATGATATAATAACCTAAAATGTATAATTATAATGAAATTATAAAATATATACTTTATATCCACCATCATACCCACCCCTGAGATGAGGTAATGGAAAAACGAATGACAACAATTCGTGAGGCAGAAGCCCTTCGTACACATGAATGATGATTTCATAATGAATTTGAAAAAATAGGTGAAGGATTTGAGTTATGAAATTAAAATAATAAAATATCAGTATGTGAAATATAATTATGTTGTTATATAATCATTGTATAAATATAATTTGAGGATGTGGAAAAAGAAATGAATCAAAAATGCTCATTGAATAACGTTACCTTTTTTTAGGTAACTTCTTTTGGATTGAACCAAAGGCCTTACATGGTTGGATTAATAAAAAATATATTTATAAGATGATAGGATATATTTATATAAGATATATTCATATTTATTCATTTAAATGGATTTTTATGGTCTGAAGAGAAGAGTAGAGGGGGTGGCCTTTTATAATTGAGGTGAGTGGAACACTTGTAATTTTTTGAAAATAATGAATTTCAACCACACTATTTCATGTTATAAGGATATAATAAAGAAATATTATCAATCATATATGATAAAATGTCTAAATATTTCTATATAATATATTTTGAGAAGTTTCTAGTTAATTTTATACCTTATATTTTCTGTTTAACCCCCAAGTAAGTCAATTTATACCTTAACCATGTTAATTAATATTTCCTGTTTTCATAATTCATTATGGAAAAAAATAAGTTGAAATTAATATATAATATAATTTATTATTATTAAAAATGTCGAATCTATTTTTTCAAATTCAATTCATAGATATTGAAAAAATTAAATTAAAATTAATCATACAGAAGAGATGTGGAATCAAATTTTTAAATAGAAAAAGATGAAATGTTTACAAATTTCTAATATTTCGATTGAAAAATTAAATTTACTAAAATATAATAAAATATATATATATATATATATGTATATAATTTAAAAAATTTATTTTAAATCATGTTTGTAATATAAATTTACTGTCTAAAAAATTTAAACGAATATTAAATTTTCATTTAAAATGCGCTATTTATCACTATTCATCAAAAATTCAATATTTTTTGAAAATTCTTAAAAGTTAAACCATATATAATTTTGAAATTATTTCATTAAAAATATAATTATTATTATTTTTTAAATGTGTAAACAAATTAAAATTAAATGAAAACTCGCATAGGTGATTAGAAATTGTTTTTTTTAGAAGTGTATTTTTTCAGCACAAGATAATAATTTATTAACTTATGTCTCATAGTACCCATTATATGAATATTAGTTAATATATATTAACATATTATATATTTTTTCATTTAAACAATTCTCCATTATGAGATATTTTAATTAAATAAAATGGTGAAACATTATCTACTTTAAAACACTTTATAGAAAAATGCTTTTTTAATCCCAAACCATAATTATACTAAAATGAAATATAATGATAATTAAAATCTTGTTAAGTGGATTAAATATGTATAAGGAAAACTTATGTTTCTTTAAATCATATTCAAAACATATTGTGTCTTAAATTACTTAATTTATAAAAAAGAAATATCATTTTTATAGAAATTGGTATTTATCACTAATCACCAAAAAAATATGTATTTTTTGGAAAATCCCAAAACATCACCCAAAGTAAATTTTGATATGATGATTTAAAAAGTTATGTTAATTTTATTAAATAAATTTTTAAATGTTCCACAAATTAATTATAATATTATTTTAATGAAACTAATTAAAAAACATTCTTGAAGAAACATATTTTTAAAAAATAAAAGTACTTTTTCAAAAATTGATTTATTATTTAGTAAAATTTTATCAGTAATTTATATTATGTAGGAAATATATATATATATATATATCAAAAGTTATTTATACTATTCAGTCCCACTAATTTAAATAGTATGTAATAATGTTTATATATATCGTTACTCTTTATAAGTTTGATTCTGTGTGTTGAATGTTCTATCAAACATAAAAATATCAGGGAATTCTACACCACAAGTTATTGAAGATATTAAATTTATTTAATTATAATTATATAAAAAATCTCACGAATTTCATTCACATCTACATTTTGTGTTTCATGTTTTTTAACTATCAAACAAAATGTTCTTATTTTAAAATCTCGAGGTTTTACATCCTCCCCAATTAATAAATTATGACCTTGAAATTTAAACACTATCTCGATAATCAAAATTTGTATATTTGAAAATACTTTTTATGTAAAACCAAATCATAAAAGTGGTTCATAAAAAATCTTCATGATAAAATATAAATTTATATAAGAGGTTCATCTAGAATTACACATACTAGGTTTCCAAATAGGAGAATATAAGCAGGAACTGAGGATTAGAAGATCAATGAAAAGAGAAAATAATTCTAGAGAGTTATTGAGTTCATTTATCACAAACACATGAACGATCAAATGAATGTTAAGGGCTCAAAAACATAAATCTATGATGATTTAAACGATCAAATTACTCCCTAGTTATGAATATAAAATGATAATATATTCATTTCGGGTTATATTTCCTAATGTTTAGGAATTAATATTCCATATAGACTAAGATAATAAGAACATATACATACCTAATAAGTATATTTTCATTATTTTTTAAATTTCCACAATAATCTCATACTTTTCTCCAAAAAATGAGTATTTTTTATGAATTTCTCGTCCCAAAAGAACTTAAAACATATTTTTTATTCTAAATAACCATAAAAGGGATAATAAAACTATTCCCCCTATGTGTAAACATTAAAAAAATACAATATGTTGTGAAAATGGTAAGATAATTCCAAAAATGGATAATCCTTCATATGTTTTATTAATCATCAAAATTTTATTGTAATACCCAATGTTGATACTAAATCATTACATGAATGAATAAACATATATCCAAATTAACCTGAAAAAAATAAATATTTTTGAGGGATTTATCCTAAATGGTCATCTCATAATTTTAATCTTTCATAGAAAAAAATATGGATATGTCCTTTTGAAATAAAATTAATTACTTCATCACAAAATCACTCTAAAATCCCATGGTTATCTATATAAAAAACATGTATTCCCATAATTATCTCGCTATCCAAGATACTAGAAACCATAAAGGTTATTAATACTATAAAACACATGTCCAAAAAGAACTAAATACATACATCATGTTAAACAAATGATTTAAATATAAATAAACCTAATAAAATGTCTCCAAAAAATATTATCAATCACTAAAATATCTCAATGCTTAAAATGTCAAATGGGTGTCTATGAATTTGAAAATATTATCATACATAAATTATATACCTATAAAAGTATCTATAACTATTAATATAACCTCACATGAAAATATCATAATCTTTTAAATTATCTAAACCAACATCTGAAAACAATTATAATATCTAAGAACCCACAATTTCAGATCTAGTGATTAGATAATAATATTATATACATGAAAATTGATATTAATAAATGTGACACAACTTATTCCCATCTAAACCTAACAAAATTAAAAGGAAAAATTGGATCACTTATATTCTCAAGGTCCTTTTGTAAAGACCCAGAAATATGAAGGGAAATTGTTTCATAATTTTCTTTGGGATTTTACAAGAACGTAGTTTCTGACGGCGCCTGATTCCGAGACCCGGTGTGCCCCGAATCATTTTCCGAAGTTTGGCTAGGGTACGTTTAGTGAACGAATGAGCGGGAATTTATATCTTTTGAACCAATGCTCGGAATCAAATTCTGAGGGCATCGATGGAACCGTAGTGCCGGTTTTTGCATAGGAACACCTATTTCGCATTTGCGTTTTATCGAGTTTGGAAGTTAGTTTTTGGGGGTTTTTAAATAAACTGAATAAAAGTATGTGTTTGCCATATTTTTTTTGAAGTGGTAGTTAGAGCCTCCATGGGGAGGTTAGTGGAGGGGCCCACCCTCACATAACCTCCCTTGGGTGCATGTTATAAGGTGGGGCCCACATGAGTATCAACCCCCTTAACACCCTTAACTATTGAACTCTCCATTTATGTGGATGAAACTCTCTCACATTAAATGAGTCTCTCCACCTCCCTCTCATTAAATTTGACAACTTGAGATATTTAATTATGTGAGTTTATTTAAATTTCAAACTCTTGAAATTCATAATATTTGTTGTGTTAATAAAACAAGTTAAGAACTTATTTTATTTGGGTTGGAGTTTCGTTGATTGGGAGCCTTTGGAGAAAAAGCTTAAGAAATCCCGAGTTTCTTCTTTCTCTACGACAAAGAACACGAAGAACGTCTCATCCGCCACTGAAGCACAACGATGCCATCTTCTTCATCATTCTTTATCCGAGGCAAGGAAAGGGATGCGACACCCACGACATCTCTAACGACCTTCATCCGCGTCAAAGGAGAAGACGTCGCCTTCGAAGAACGTCGTCAACGACGACGTCACCTCCGAACGCTCGTCCACCAATGACGAGTACCCTTCTTCCTTTCCGATGCATGAGCATGAGAATTGGGAGTGTGTGACGAACACGACAATCGAGGAATCGATATATGAACTTTTCCGAGATCGTCAACGAATGACAATTACGAGGTAGGGAATTTAAAGTGTGATTGTTGGCGAACCCTCATTTACTCCCTTGATATTTATTCTTCGTGAATATTTCCAACTGCTATCGTTTAACGAGAGGGGGTTGGTCCGCACAAACACGGCCGACCCACCTCCTTTTTCCATGTTGGATTTATTTGTGGTTTGGTACGGGAAGGCGTGGTGCCGTCGCACCACGCGGAATAAAGCGACAAAGAAATGCAAGGCGCCATCGCGCCGCATCGTGAAAAACAAATAAAGGCGCGATATCGTTGCGCCATGTCGGAGAAACCCGAAGACATTCACGGATGGAGTCAGGCCACGGCGAAGGGGCGTGGCGCCAATGCGTCGCACTGGAGAACCACGAAGACGGCGTGTTTTGTTAATTGACGTGCGGATTGACGGGCGATGAAAAACGAGGCCGCAGGGTAATTTTGAGGCTTCTGCAGCGAAGTTCGGGTCCCGGGAGGACCGTTGGTGAAGACGACAGGAGAAACAGACCACCGGATCGCGTCCAGTGGTCCACGGAAGGCGGTGGCAGCGCGCCGCCAGAAGGTCGGCGGCGGCGGTAGCCGCAATCTTCAATTAGGGGTGAGGTGGGGGGGGACCGTGCACCCCCGCTCTGCGGCTTCCGCTCAGCCGCACTGGGTGAGCCTTGCCGGCCGGGCCGGGTCGGTCCGGGCCCAGACCCCCCGTTTTCAGACCACTTTCAGTCAAATGTCCATATCTTGGGCTACGGACCACTGATCAATGCACCGTCAGTTACGCAGCGATCCTTGGAATGATATGGTCGTTTCAGTATATTACATTCAAGGTTTCGGAGAAATTTGGGTTTGGCCGGGTTGGTTCGTACACGAAACCAACCGGGCCCTCGGAACGGAAACACTTATATCTTGAGCTCCGGATGTCCGATTGACGTGCCGTCAACTTTGATGGATTCCTCTAAGTGAGACGGATCTTTTGGCTTAATCCTCTCGAGGTTGGTTGCCGTCGGAGTGCGGTCGGGTTGGTTCGCTCACGAAATCTAACAGGGCCCCTGGAACGAAAAAGCCAATAACTCACAGACCGGGCATCTGATTGACATGTCGTCTGTCTCGTTGAATTCCTCTTGATGAGACGGAACTTTTTGCATACTTCGCCCGAGTTTTTGATACAGTTGGATAGTGGCCAGGTTGGATTTTACCCGAAATCCAACCGGGCGCCTGGATCGGGAAAGCTGATATCTTTCAGATAGGACGTCCGTTTGAAGAACCGTCAGTGGCATTGATGATCACGTTGAGAAACGGTCCCTATGAGTATACCCTATGAGAGTTTGGGGTACAGTTGAGATACGGCTGGGATTGGTTCGCTCACGAAACCAACCTGGCCCCTGGGACGAAAAGGCAAGCAACTCACAGACCGGGCGTCCGATTAATGCGGCGTCTGTTGCGTTGAGACCCCTTTGACGAGGCGGTCCGTTGAGATACATCTTCATGGGACATTGAGATACTTGGAGTACAGACCTGTAGCTCATAGAGCGGACCCTCCCAGAGACGAGAATGCCGAGTACGGAGACCGTGTAGCCGAGTGAGACCTGATAACTGCTTGACCGACTCGATATGGAGTGAGTCGACTAGCCCAATGTGTTGTACCTCTCGTACCCCTCGTGGTTTAATTTTCATGATCACAATCACTCTATTATTTATCTAATATTTTTTTAAGTGTTTTTGGATGATAGACATGATTTTAGGTTTCTAAGGAATTGGGCCAAGAAGGCAAAAGGCCAAAAGTGGTCTGTTTCCAGACCACCGGCCAACCGGTGTCACATCACCGGCCAGCCGGTGGAACCCAGACAGAAGGGACAGCTACTGTCTCCTCACCGGCCAACCGGTGGCCCACTCACCGGCCAGCCGGTGGTGCCTGGGCAGAAGGCCCTTCCCTTTTCCAAGCACCGGCCAACCGGTGGCCAAGCACCGGTCAGCCGGTGGAGCCAGTCAAACTAGCCATTGGGCTTTGACCAGCCTGCTCCCAACGGCTCCAAAGACCTTTACAATGTCTCCGAAGACCCCGAACGGCCATATGAGTGTTCCCCCTCTATAAATAAAGAACTAGGAAGCCCCGGAACAATAATGGAACAATAACCAAGCTTGTTGAAGCCCCCAGGAACATTTCTCCATCATTTGGAAAACCTCCGGTGCATTCCTTCAAAGATCCCCATCGGCTCCAACTCAATTCTACAATCAAGGAGCACCATCAAAGAAGCTTGGGAGCGCTCTTCATCAACTTTATCAATCCATTGGCGCCCAAGACTTCTCCACATCACAGTTTTTATTGTTTATCTTTTTTTGAGCATCAATTTGGGTTTGTGCCTACAAACCCCCATCTCTTTCTCTCTTCTTTTTGTTTGGGTTATCACGCCACCTTCAAGGTGTGAAGAGGTTAGTCAAGCCTTCCCTTTAAAAGGCTTGAGTCATAGGTGATCTAGCCTTCACCTGTAAGAAGGCTAGTGGGTTCGTGCTCAACCATTAAAAGCAAGCTGTAATAGGTTCTAGACCACCTGAAAAGTCTAGTGGGTTTCTTGCTAAAACCATTAAAAAGCAAGCGGTAGTAAATCTCTCAACGGTTGAGTTGGGAGCAGAGACGTAGGCTTTGGGTTAAGCCGAACTCCATTATCAAGTTGTGTGTCTTGCCTCTTTTATTTCCACTGCACTTTTGAACTTTGATTTTAAATTGTTAATTATTTTTTAAAAGGCAATTCACCCCCCCTCTTGCCATCACTTCTTCTCTTCTCCGCCCAACATTTGGTATCAGAGGCAAAATTTGAGTAATACCCTAACCGGTTTCAAATTCAAGATCCTTTGTGATGGCTTCATCTTCTTTCGCCCCCGAAGGGTATTCATTGGGTCAGGCTCCATTCTTTGATGGAACCGACTACATTTATTGGAAAACCCGCATGACTACTTTTCTTTGAAGCATTGGTTATCCCATTTATAAAATTGTCATGCATGGTTATTCTATTTCTTCTCCCGATGAATCCAAATGGACTCAAGCCGATATTAAAAATTTTGAGCTTGATGGCAAAGCCATGAATGCTCTTCATTGCGGCCTTTATCGTAATGAATTCAATCGAGTTTCCACATGCACCTCATCACATGAAATCTGGAAACTTTTGGAGGTTACCCATGAGGAGACCAACAAAGTCAAGGATACTCGATTGGATATGTACCGTCAAGATTTTGAGTCTTTTACCATGCTCCCACATGAAAATATTACTGATATGTTTACTCTCTTTACTGACGTTTGCAATGGAAGAAAATCTCTAGGAGATAATATTTCTGCAGAAACGATGGTCAAGAAGATCCTTTGGATCCTACCAAGCTCATGGGCACCAAAGTTGACGACAATTCAAGAAGCGAAGAATTTAAAAGAAATGTCGGTCGAAGAGCTCATCGGATCCCTCATGACTTACGAGATCACCATGAGGAGGCAAGCTGAAAAGGAAGGCGAACCGATCAAAGTTCCAAAGAACATCGCCTTCAAAGTTCAAAAAGAAGAAGGCTCCTCCTCTTCATCGTCTTCCTCTTCAAGCGGCGATTCAGAAATGGAGAATCTTGCCCGCCAAATGCACAAATTCATGAAGAAGCACAAGAAGAAGAAATCCTGCAAGACAAAGGCCAAGAAAAAGGAAAAGAAGAAGGCATTCAAGGCCACATGGAGTGATAGCTCCACATCCTCCTCCTCCTCCTCCTCAAGTGACAACGGTAAAAAATGCCTAATGAATTTCATGAGGTAACCTCCTCCGACTCCTCTTCCTCTTGTTCTTCCAATTCTTTTAATGATTTATCTTATGAGGATCTCCAATATGCTAGAGATCAATTGGAGGAAGGTTTTCACGAACTTTCTTCCAAATTTGTTTCTTTAAAAAAGAATTTCAAAAAACTTTCTTCCGAAAAGGAACAACTTCTCAAAGAAAAGGAGGAGTTGTCCCTCATGGTCCAAAACCTTCCCGATATTGATTCTATGGAATCAACTATCAAGGATTTAAAGGAATCCCTTGCCACGTTCACCCAAGGTGAACAAAATTTAACCAAATTACTTGGTTCCCAACGCATATCTAGAACCACCCAAGGGCTTGGCTATTCCAAGCAAGCTTCCTCTTCCCATGCTCCAACTATTTTTGTAAGGGGGAGCTCTCAAAATAAATTTTGCATCTATTGTAAAAAACTCGGGCACTTAATTTATGAGTGCAATTGCAAAAATGCCCGGTATGGTAGGCCCAAAACTATTTTCTTTAATGATGAATTTTATAGGAGAAGACCCGCCACTAGACAAGTATGGATTGACAAATCCCTTTTAGCGAGTCTTACAGGACCAAAATTTGTCTCGGTTCTAAAATCCTCTCCCCGGTGATTTGTTGTTTTTATTTAGGGGGAGTTAGGATTGTTTAAGCCTTTTTGATTTGTTTTCAAAACTTTCATTTCAAAACTTTTTTTCAAAACTTTTATTTCAAAACTTTCTTTTCAAAACTTTCAATTCAAAACATTCAATTCAAATCTCAAAAATTTCAATTGGTTTAAAATCTCTATCTTGTTTTTCAATCTTTTCCCTCAATCAAGTTTTATGCCCCGTGCTCTTTTGATAATCACAAAGGGGGAGAAATTCTTGGTTGATTGGGGGAGAAATCTTTCTCTCATGCTTTGCTTTACTTTTCAATATATCCTTTAAAGCATGCCTTTCATTTAAGTCTTTTTCATTGCTTGTTGTGGTGATTGTGATCATCAAAATAGGGGGAGATTGTTGTACCTCTCGTACCCCTCGTGGTTTAATTTTCATGATCACAATCACTCTCTTATTTAACAAATATTGTTTTAAGTGTTTTTGGATGATAGGCATGATTTCAGGTTGCCAAGGAATTGGGCCAAGAAGGCAAAAGGCCAAAAGTGGTCTGTTTCCAGACCACCGGCCAACCGGTGTCACATCACCGGCCAGCCGGTGGAACCCAGACAGAAGGGACAACTACTGTCTCCTCACCGGCCAACCGGTGGCCCACTCACCGGCCAGCCGGTGGTGCCTGGGCAGAAGGCCCCTCCCTTTTCCAAGCACCGGCCAACCGGTGGCCAAGCACCGGTCAGCCGGTGGAGCCAGTCAAACTAGCCGTTGGGCTTTGACCAGCCTGCTCCCAACAGCTCCAAAGACCTTTCCAACAGCTCCGAAGACCCCGAACGGCCATATGAGGGTTCCCCCTCTACAAATAAAGGACTAGAAATCCCCAGAACAATAATGGAACAATAACCAAGCTTGTTGAAGCCCACGGGAACATTTCTCCATCATTTGGAAAACCTCTGGTGCATTCCTTCAAAGATCCCCATCTGCTCCAACTCAATTCCACAATCAAGGAGCACCATCAAAGAAGCTTGGGAGCACTCTTCATCAACATCATCAATCCATTGGTGCCCAAGACTTCTCCACATTATGGTTTTTATTGTTTATCTTTTTTTGAGCATCAATTTGGGTTTGTAACTACAAACCCCCATCTCTTTCTCTCTTCTTTTTGTTTGGGTTTTCATGCCACCTTCAAGGTGTGAAGAGGTTAGTCAAGCCTTCCCTTTAAAAGGCTTGAGTCATTGGTGAGCTAGCCTTCACCTGTAAGAAGGCTAGTGGGTTCTTGCTCAACTATTAAAAGCAAGCTGTAATAGGTTCTAGACTACCTGAAAAGTCTAGTGGGTTTCTTGCTAAAACCATTAAAAAGCAAGCGGTAGTAAATCTCTCAACGGTTGAGTTGGGAGCGGAGACGTAGGCTTTGGGTTAAGCCGAACTCCGTTATCATGTTGTGTGTCTTGCCTCTTTTATTTCCGCTGCACTTTTTAACTTTGATTTCAAATTGTTAATTATTTTTTAAAAGGCAATTCACCCCCCCTCTTGCCATCACTTCTTCTCTTTTCCGCCCAACACAATGGATAGAGCACTAATTTGTGAGGTGCAGACCAATGGTGGACGGAGTACTACCTGTATGACAGTGCAGACCCGCGGTACTCGTCCGGAGAGTACCTCAGCAGGCTACTAGGGGGTGTGCACTACTGTGTTTGGGTGACATACCTCGACGGGAAGCACTACTGTGTCTGGGTGGCTGACCTGTGGTACTCGATAGGAGGAGTACCTCAGCAGTCTTAGGTTAGTGAGAAGTACCTCGGAGTCGTGATAGGACCACTGTACACTCCAGAGACGGAGCTCTTCAGCAGTTACAGTTTCGATAATGAAAATCCTGGTTTGAGCTGAGACTTTTGACCTTTGTGTTTACCTCATTATTGAGATGGGTCACTTGATAACTTAGGTATATGTATAGGAATATACCTAGGTAGTGGTTATCCGTTGATTTCATGATCTTTGTGTTTCCTCATGATTAAGATGGGTTACTTGATAACTTAGATATATATATGGGCATATACCTAAGTAGAGGTTATCTGTTGAGATCTTCTTTGTGGTTATCTATGTTGGTTTTAGTGAGACCAAGAGGGTCTCGGGGTCCCTACTGAGTATCATTATAATCACCCTTGCACGGGCTTTACCCGCACCTCGTTGTATTGGTTGCAGATGACGGGGAGTGCTGACGGAGGCCGAGTGTTCGAGGACTGGATGGTACCCAGAGGTGGACTACACGACGAGTCAGTATTCGGAGGTGGACTTCATGGCGGGACGACACTCGGAGGAGGTTGAAGGGAAAGAGCGTTGTTGAGGCTATCTGTACCTACCCTTCAGGTAGGATCCATGGTGGACGATCCAGGAGCTGCGCCATCTGTATCTACCCATCAGGTAGGATCCAAGAAGGACGACCCAGGAGCCGCTTCCGTTCCTCCAGCTGTTGTCTTTTTCTGTTGTACTTTTTTCAGTTATAGTATTACTTTCTTTTGGGTTTGTATTCTGGCCAATTTACCTTTCAGAACTTCTCTTTGTACTTAGTGTTTTACTTCTGCTTGTACTCTGTAGTGTTTTGTATACTTTTATAAAGTCAATTCCTTCCCAGTTATCAGGATTTATGCCTTTGGTTCTAGTCGCCAGCCCCTAGCCTATGGAAGGCGGGCTTGGGGTAGTCACGGAACGGGCCTCGAGGACGGGTCGTGACAAATTGGTATCAGAGGAGTCGGTTCTACCGCAGAACTTATAACTCTGATGTTTTATTTCTGTGAAGCAATAGTGTTAAGAGTACCGAGTGTGGTTTTCAGTTCAGGGAGTCCAGTGCTGGTGCGGGCGGCCGACGTATCCATACACTAGGACCCTGACAACTGACTTCTGACTTTGTGCATGAAAACACTGATTGCGTGTGTTTTTTCAAAGGTTTTCCGTTTGAATATCAGCTCAAACCAGGTCAGCTCACCAGGTATAATCGTTTGACCGTGTCACGTTGTTTCTTTCAGGATGCCTTTTCTTGAACGACTAGCTAGAGCCCAGAGGGATGTTCGTGCTGACAGCCTATCAAGCGACGAGGCTTCGGTACAGGGCCCTCTTGCAGTTGAGGCACCAGCGGAGGCACCAGCTCTACTGCCATATGTTGGGCCACCGATGCCACCAGCCCCAGCAGTAGGTGATGCACGCCACTTGAGCGCACTGCATGAGTTCCAGTGCCAGAGGCCACCCAGGTTCCGGGGAGAGATGGACCCGCAGGCGGCTGAGGTTTTGCTGGAGGCTGCGGTGAGAGTCTTCAGGTTAGTAGGGATGCCTGCATACTTCATGGTGATCTTTGCTGCTAGCCTTCTTCAGGCAGCAACAAGCAGGTGGTGGAGCCACTTGTTTCAGTTTTGCGATGGGATTACCTTTACATGGGAAGACTTCGAGACCTTCTTCAGGGTGGAGTTTGTGCCAGTAGCTCTACACCCCGAGTGTGTACAGGAGATTCTGCCTTTGACGCGTGTTTTTATATCAGTAGCCAAGTCATCTGTGAGCAGTAGACAGATGATGAAGAGGTTCAGGAGGACCAGAATAGTAGTTGGGTGATCTCGAGTTTTAGGACCGGTGGTGCGGGGCACCCGGGGTGGGGTCATATCTAGGTGTGCCAGAAACAGACAGTGTTACTCATGCTGCTGGAAGGGTCACATGGCACGTGACTGTCCGACTCCTCGTATAGTTGATCCGCAGGCTTTGGAGGAGCCACTGAGGCAGAAGCAGCGGTGGGTGCTTGAGCAACAGCCGAGCAGTGGACAAGGCAGTAGAGCTCCGGGAGTAGGTGGACAGGATCAGAACTAGTGGATACGTCCCTTGTACTTCTAGTTCCATGTTGCTATTGTATTCGTGTCTTTGTACTATGAGCTGCAATAATGAAAAAGTCACTTATCTTTGTTTGCTTTCCTGTCCTTTTTTTTGGTTAATACTGAGTGGTCCCGATTGAAACTGTTGAATTGACCCTCACTTCTAAGATTTCTACTGGAGGAGACCTAGTGACCTCACACTGATGCCGACAGTGTGACTCGACCCATAGAGGCGAGAGTGACAGTTGGATCTCTTAGTACTTACGTCGAGGCCTTACGACGTCATCCATGGAATGGATGCATCATTCATGTAAGTATTGAATGTATTAGGCAATGGCCGTGGTTCATCTAGGGGATGAGACCGAGTTTCTCTTTTCGGCAAATGAGAAATTTTAGCAACTTTTTGAGATCTTATGCAATGAAGGTACAGATCATACAGGAGCGGATGAAGACTGTACAGTGTAGTAAGAAACAGGAAACCGGCTCCAGTCTTATAGAATCGAGGGTGTTAAATGTTAATGAAGAGGAATATTAAAGGAGAGATGAGTCTACGAAGCAGTAGACGAGGAGGCAGAGCTAGGAGAACAGCGTGAGGTGGTGTACATCTTAAATGCTACAACCACCTGCCTTAGTTATCCCTGCCAGGCTCAGGGAGCTGGAGAGCGGAGGAAGAGTGCGGCTGCATGCGGTAAAGGAGTGTGACCCAATGGCTCTAAAAATGATTCAAGGGACAGTCTGTGTCCACTACTAGCTGTTGTAGTAACAGAAGTCAATATGAATCATTCCTCGCTTTCACAAATCTTGTCCAAGACCTAGAGTTTCCGGTAGGCCGTGGACTTGACCCTCACATCTGGAGATACCTTGGAAGGAGACTCGATAATCACACTTATGCCGACGGTGTGGTCAAACCCTCGAGGCGAGAGTTTCGGTTGGAATATCTTGGTGGCAGCGTAGAGGCCTTACGACGTTAGTTTGGGTATGGAATGGGCTAAAACTATTCATAATCAAATTGATTGTTCTAGGAAAACGTCGGGAAGGGTTTTCCTTGGTCGGCGAAAAGGAAACCCCAGGCAGAACTGGTTAAAATCTTTCACAGGAGGGTGTGACCGATCACTCTTGAGTCGGTCAACCTTACCCTCATGGCAGTAGTCGTTTTGAGTTTCAGTTCTAACAGGAATTGGAGACCTCTAGAGTTCGATGATGATGATCACGTCCTTATACGGGTCTCACCTCGACGAGATTTAAAGAGAAGTGGCCAAGGCGGAAAGTTAACTCTGAGGTTCAACAGACCTTTCTAGGTCCTCAGCTAGGTAGGTGAGGTGGTTTACTGCTTTACCCATCCACCTCAGTTGCACCAGGTACATGACGACTTCCACGTATCTCAACTGAAGAGATACGTGCTCGACCCTTCGCATATCATCGACCATGAGGAGCTGGACGATGGAGATGTGGTGTCTTTCACGGAGTTTCCAGTGGGGATCGAGGATCGACATAAGTGGATCCTATGAGGATGATCGATTCCTCGGGTGCGCTTTCTTTGACAGTACGAAACCTCCAGGTAAGCACATGGGAGCGGAAGGCTCAGGTGCGTGTTCAATACCGCTTTTGTGACCCTAGTTTCTGTTGAAGCATTATGGGGACGTAAATCCCTGAGGTGTGAGTAATGTAAAGACTCCGAAATTTCAACGAAATTTTTTTCTTAATTTTCTTTGGGATTTTACAAGAACGTAGTTTCTGACGGCGCCTGATTCTGAGACCCGGTGTGCCCCGAATCATTTTCTGAAGTTTGGCTCGGGTACATTCAGTGAACGGACGAGCGGAAATTTCTATATTTTGAACCGGTGCTCGGAATGAAATTCAGAGGGCACCGATTGAACCGCAGTGTCGGTTTTTTCTTAGGAACACCTATTCCGTAGTTGCATTTTATCGAGTTTGGAAGTTAGTTTTCGGGGGTTTTTAAATAAACTGAATAAAAATATGTGTTTGCCATATTTTTTTTGAAGTGGTAGTTAGAACCTCCAAGGGGAGGTTAGTGGAGGGGCCCACCCTAACATAACCTCCCTTGGGTGGATGTTATAAGGTAGGGCCCACATGAGTATCAAACCCCATTAACCCCCTTAACTCTTGAACTCTCCATTTATGTGGATGAAACTCTCTCGTATTAGATGAGTCTCTCCACCTTCTTCCCATTAAATTTGACAACTTGAGATATTTAATTATGTGAGTTAATTTAAATTTCAAACTCTTGAAATTCATAAGCTTTGTTGTGTTAATAAAAAAAGTTAAGAACTTATTTTATTTGGGTTGGAGTTTAGTTAATTGGGAGACTTTGGAGAAAAAGCTTAGGAAATCCTGAGTTTCTTCTTTCTCTACAACGAAGAACATGAAGAACGTCTCTTCCGCCATTGATGCACGACGATGCCATCTTCTTCATCGTTCTTTAACTGAGGCAAGGAAAGGGATGCGACACCCATGGCATCTCCAATGACCTTCATCTGTGTCAAAGGAGAAGAAGTCGCTCGTGAAGAACATCGTCAACGATGACGTCAGCTCCGAACGGTCATCCACCAACGACGAGTACCCTTCTTCCTTTCCAACGCATGGGCGTGAGAATTGGGAGTGTGTGACGAACACGACAATTGAGGAATCGATATCCGCCCTTTTTCTGAGATCGTCAACGAACAACAATTACGAAGTAGGGAATTTAAATTGTGATTGTTGGGGAACCCTCGTTTACTCCCTTGATTTTCATTCTTCGTGATTATGTCCAACTACTATCGTTTAACGAGAGGGGGCCGGTCCGCACAAACACGGCTGACCCACCTCCTTTTTCAATTTTGGATTTCTTTGTGGTTTGGTACAGGAAGGCGTGGTGCCATCGCACCACGTGGAAGCATGCGAAAAGGAAATGCACGGCGCCGTCGCACCACGTCGCGAAAAACAAACAAAGGCGCGATACCGTCGCGCCGCGTCGGAGGAACCCGAAGACATCGGCGGACGGAGTCGGGCCACGGCGAAGGGGCGCGGCGCCAATGCATCACGCCAGAGAATCAAGAAGATGACGCGTTTTGTTAATTGACGTGCAGATTGACGGGCGACGACAAACGAGGCCGCAAGGTAATTTTGAGGCCTCCGTAGTGAAGTTCGGGTCCCGGGAGGACCGTTGGCGAAGACGGAAGGAGAAACAGACCACTGGAGCACGTCCGGTAGTCCGCGGAAAGCGGTGGCGGCGCGCCGCCAGAAGGTCGGCGGTGGTGGTAGTCGCTGTCTTCAATTTGCGGCGAGGGGGGGGGGGGGGACAACGCACCCCCGCTCCGCGGCTTCCGCCCGGCTGTGCTGGACGATCCGCGGCTAGCCGGTCGAGCCGGACCGAGCCAGTCGGGCCGGACCGAGCCGGCCGGGCTAGGCCGGGCCCAGTTGGGTCAACCCGGTTCGGGCCGACCAAGGGGGGTCGGGCCGGGTCGGTCCGGGCCCAGACCCCCCGTTTTCAGACCACTTTCAGTCAAATGCACATATCTTGGGCTACGGACCTCAGATCGATGCACCGTCAGTTGCGTAGCGATCCTTGGAATGAGGCGGTCGTTTCGGTATATTACACTCAAGGTTTCGAAGAACTTTGGGTTCAGCCAGGTTGGTTCGTACACGAAACCAACCGGGCCCTCGGAGCGGAAACACTTATATCTTAAGCTCCGGACGTCCGATTGATGTGTCGTTGACTTTGATGGATTCCTCTAAGTGAGACGGATCATTTGTCTTACTCCGCTCGAGGTTTGGTTTCCATCAGTGTGCGGTCGGGTTGGTTCGATCACGAAATCCAACCAGGCCCCTGGAACGAAAAAGCCAATAACTCCCAGACCGGGCGTCCGATTGACACGCCGTCTGTCTCGTTGAATTCCTCTTGATGAGACGGAACTTTTGGCATACTTCGCAAGAGTTTTGGATACAGTTGGATAGTGTCCGGGTTGGATTGTACCTGAAATCCAACCGGGCCCCTGGATTGGGAAAGCTGATATCTTTCAGACAGGACGTCTGTTTGATGAACCGTCAGCGGCATTGATGATCACGTTGAGAAATGGTCCCTATGAGTATACCCTATGAGATTTCGGGGTACAGTTGATATACGGCCGGGATTTGTTCGCTCAAGAAACCAACCGGGCCCCTGGGATGAAAAGGCTAGTAACTCACAGACCGGGCGTCCGATTGACGCGCCGTCTATTGCGTTGAGACCCCTATGACGAGGCGGTCCTTTGAGATACTTCTTCATGGGACTTTGAGATAATTGGAGTATCGACCTGTAGCTCGTGGAGCGGACCCTCCCAGAGATGAGGGTGCGGAGTACGAAGATCGTGTAGCCGACTGAGACCTGACGACTGCTTGAACGACTCGACTTTGAGTGAGTCGACTAGCCCAGTGGATGGATCACTAATTTGTGAGGTACAGACCCATGGCGGACGGAGCACTACCTGTGTGACAGTGCAGACCCGTGGTACTTGTCCGGAGAGTACCTCAGCAGGCTACTAGGGGGTGTGCACTACTGTGTTTGGGTGACATACCTCGGCGGTAAGCACTAATATGTCTAGGTGGCTGACCCGCGATACTCGACAGGAGGAGTACCTCAGCAGTCTTAGGTTAGTGAGCAGTACCTCGGAGTCCTGACAGGACCACTGTAAACTCCAGAGACGGAGCTCTTCAGCAGTTACGGTTTCGATAACGAAAATCCTGGTTTGAGCTGAGACTTTGGACCTTTGTGTTTACCTCATGATTGATATGGGTCACTTGATAACTTAGGTATATGTATGGGAATATACCTAGGTAGTGGTTATCCATTGATTTCATGATCTTTGTGTTTCCTCATGATTGATATGGGTTACTTGATAACTTAGATATATGTATGGGCATATACCTAAGTAGAGGTTATCTGTTGAGATCTTCTATGTGGTTATCTATGTTGGTTTTAGTGAGACCTTGATGGTCTCGGGGTCCCTACTGAGTATCGTTATACTCACCCCTGCACGGGCTATGCCCGCACCTCGTTGTATTGTTTGCAGACGACGGGGAGTGCTGATGGAGGCCGAGTGTTCGAGGACTGGACTGTACAAGGAGGTGGACTACATGATGAGTCAGTATTTGGAGGTGGACTTCACGGCGAGATGACACTTAGAGGAGGTTGACAGGCAAGAGCGTTGTGGAGGCTATCTGTACCTACCCTTCAGGTAGGATCCGTGGTGGACGATCCAGGAGCTGCGCCATCTGTACCTACCCTTCAGGTAGGATCTGAGAAGGACGACCCCGGAGCCGCTTCCGTTCCTCCATCTGTTGTCTTTTTCTGTTGTACTTTGTTCAGTTATAGTTTTACTTTCTTTTGGGTTTGTATTCTGGCCCATTTACCTTTCATCACTTCTCTTTGTACTTAATGTTTTACTTCCGCTTGTACTCTGTGGTGTTTTGTTTACTTTTATAAAGGAAATGCCTTCCCAGTTATCGGGATTTACGCCTTTGGTGCTAGTCTCCAGCCCCTGGCCTATGGAAGGAGGGCTTGGGGTAGTCACGACACGGGCCTCGAGGATGGGTCGTGATACCTTTTATGGTTATAGTTTTACAGAATCAAGAAAAACATATAAATTATCAATAATGATGTCCTTAAATGAAAATTAATAAATAATCCTTACCCATGATAGAATAAAATGGTGTTTTACCTGAACTACCTGAATATAGGCGTAAATATATAGCATATATTTAGTGTAACATATATATATATAACATGAGAATAGAAGCAGGAGGAGTGAAGGGCTTACCTCTACGGTTCAAAGAAGACTAAAAAATCATAGATGAAGAAAAACCAAGGATACGAAGGGGAGAAATGGAGAGGCTTGAGAGACTTATTAGGCACTATCTCTATCTGTTAATGGGAATAGAAAAGAAGGGGGTAGAGCCCCATATGTAACTAAAAATAAAAAAATCCCACACATTACACAGTGTGTAAATTTTACACAACATTTATTAGGTCAATCAAGTGTAATCTAGTAACACATCAATATTCAACATGATGGATCCCTTGAGTTTTCATTCCTTGCAGCACATCGTCTAAATGACTTACATGCTATGTAAGGGTTAAAAATGTGTATTTCTTGATGGAGCTATTTTAAATAGTCAAACCCTTCCAACATTCCATCTTTGTTTACCCGAACACCCAAGTCATCCACCAAAACATAAACCATGCCTAAAATAAGATATTTGTTAAGAAAACTCCTACAATGTGGTTCTAAAGAGAAAAATAAAATTTTCCACTAACCAAGGTCAATGATAAAAATTTACCCAAAAAATTTCCCATAGCAAAAACATAGGATGTTACATTCTCCATACCTTATAGGTAATCCTTGATCTATCATGATTTACCCGAAGCTAGAAATGAACATATGCATCCCATAAATAAAAAACTAATATAACGAGGTTATCAAGTCAAAAGTATGATAACCTTAAGGTGCTCCCTACCATAGGAGTTACCTACTTAGTCTCTTACTTTCCAAAAGAAAAAACATACGATGTCCCCTAGATCATACACTAACTCAAAATTCATCTCATGTTGCACCATCACTCATACACCACTTCAGGTGCCCAAGTCATGCCCACACCATACATGACACCCATAAAGTCCCACATATCATCAGCTGACCAAATGTACAAATCTCATAAACAACACTCATAAAAACCCACATATCATTAGATTAAAAATTCATTACCATGTCTCATATAACACCCATGAGGTCTCACATCTCATCAGATGCAAAAATGTTCCCACACCTCAACAAATGCTCATAAAGAGCCCTAGTGCCATGAACCTCCTACATAACCCAAAGAACATTGATGTCCCGATGCCTATGTACCTCAAGAAAAACCTCTAAAAAATAGATGCACAAAAGGATTCCTAATTCCATTAACCTAATATATATATATATATATCATGCATCATAATCAATTCCAACCTACTAACCAGCACCTGGTAAGTCCAAAATCAACATTTTCTCACCTCTTTCACCAAAACCAACCAAATACCAAACAAAAAACCCAATCATTCCCACAGTGTATCTATAAATTTAGTCAGATACCTAGCCTAGTATTCCCCATGAAACTTCACTGCTTTCACCTTTCTAGAATCATAACTACCCAAGGGAATACCTCTATACCGAGGTGCACATGTTACTAGCCACTAAACCCACGGTTGGGTCCCACTGCCTCTTCCAATACCTCTACGTGTAAATGAATCCTACCTACCAGCTCATATTACTACTATAGGTCCGACTGCATATTCCATAGTCTGAACTGGTCCCCAGATGACGTAAATTTGAGAAGAACTCCTACTGAACCTCTTATGATTCCCAAACTATCCACTTTCCTCGTACTCCCTTGGAGGCTGCCCGCACTAAGTAAGTACATGTCCTAGTTTCCCACACTAGATGCACAAAACTAAAGAACAACTCTATGTTAGTTTTTCTAAATCTCTAGCCTAACTACCCTGCTAATATTCCTCATGACTCCACTTCATTCTACCTAAATCATCACTACTAAAATCACCTGATGATATCACCCGTCTCCAAATATTACAGATCTGTCATATTTCCCTCCTCTATTATCACCTGGTTGACCAGCTAAGAAAATGATATCAATCTAAATATATTTCATAACACCTTGATGGAATTCTTAAATACATCCTCAGTACATCGTACCGTGGATATGACTTCACCCACCATAACATGTGGAAAACATGAAATATCTATGTAGGTAGCTACATAGTCCAAGACTAATGTTCTCCCCTAATGGATATTAATGAAATCTTGGGTTATGTCCTCCCTCACCATCTCCAAAAAAAGTCTTTAAAAAATTGACTCATAATCTTTCTAGGCGAGTCCCTTTTGTCAGCTTTCATGTAACAATACATCTCAGCAGTGTTTTCCCAGTCCTCAGAGCATGTACATATTCAATCTCCATCCGAGGGTTGTATCTTTTTTGTCAAAGATTTTCTAAACCAATATATTTCCAATAAAAGAGGCTAACATAATTTATTATATTTTAATATTAATTTGTTTCAATGTCCAAAACAACAATTTTAGTTCATTTTATAAATTGAACTTCATTTCTCATCACATTTCCAATTTAGGTTTAATGTTAAAATTTGGTTCCAATCAATCATAAATTTATCAAAAACATTTTATTACATATTATAATTTTATGTTTTGGTATATGTTTTATCACTATTTTTAAAACGTTTTTGTTATGATCAATGGATTAATCTCATGGGAATATAAACAGTTTTTTCGTGAATGTAGAGATTTATGGAAAACCCATAATTGGCATTGGGCATATCATATAAATGTGTAGCCTACATTTAAATCCCAATAGAGGTTAAATGTTAAAAATATATAGAGAAAATTATGGAGATCATTTCATTCAACTAAGGTGATAACTAATTATTATTTTTAAGGACATTTAGGGAGACGAAGTTCACTTTTAATTTGTGGGGATGATTTGAAACACCACAAAATAATCCCACCATTTAGAAAATAACTTATGAATGGATTATGTAATTGGAATTAGATTTTAAAATATTCTAAAGGTAACATGGATGTATATATATATCTTATAAGAAAATCAATTATTATTCCATCTTTAATTCCATTTTTTAATGCCAAAATGGAGGTTGATTCTAGGTGAATTTCCTAGTAATTATTGAAAGACAGGAGTTTCATTTTTCTCACATCCTCAATATGACTCTCTTAATTTATAAATAAGTATTTAAATGTTGGGGGATATAAACTAGGATCCTAATGTATATATTTAATGTAGTGATCATGTAGTAATTATATCATCATGTTTTTAATTCAATGGTATTATTATGATTCCCTTTCCATTTAACACATTTGTTTTTAACTTTCAAGTTATCCAAATAACATTGGTTAAATAAAAAAGATATTATGATTATCTTATTCTATTATTTTTTTAATTACACTAATACTTTTTCTTTAGGGAGTGAATCTATTCACATTATCTTTGTGAAATAATGTACATTATGGTGGACTGATTGTTATTTCATTGTTTTTGTTCCCTAATTCCACAATAATGAGTCTACATTCTTCTTCCATTAATATAATAGCATCAATGAATGGATAAAAATATAATTTATTTATATAAGGGAGTATAAAAATTATGGAATGGATGTTATTTCCCACTTTAATAAATATTAATCAATTATTTTGTTGAGATACTCATTCAATGATGTGCATTCTCCTTCAATGTCGCTAATTTTATGGCTACACGTCCTGAGGGATAAAATGATCCTATAACTTAGAGTGATCATGAATATAATCATCTAATTGTATATCTGAATATCCTTTGTATAGTTTACACACAAAATCCCTGAGTAATTTTGGAAGTTATATATTTTATTGAAAGAATTGCTGTATTTTACGACATTGAAATAAGTTAAAATTAAAGGCATTCAATCCATCCCATGTGATAGCTGAGGATCAACTCATTATTTTTAAATTGAATTAACATATGTCCCTCACACTCATGAATAATAAAATCAATTCGAACAAAATATGGACACTTCATATCGAAATGACCCCCATTGAATGTATATATTTTTAGGTTACTTCTTAGATATCTAAGGATTCAACAACCTAAATTATACCAAAAGAGACATCTTAAATAATAAAATATGGTTAAATCGAGGCGCAACAAAATTTAACACCTTTTTTAGGGAAAATGTAATTTAGAATAGAAACTCATTATTTTCTTCCCCATTTCTCTTTTCTAATCCAATTGCACTTAAATTTTCCCCAATCATTTTTCTAATTTATTGGCGCATGTCCACCTATACTTGTTACCATTCAAATTATCTAGTTATAGTGTACAGTCCTAGGGTTGGGGGTCCATGTACTCCTAGGGTTCTCATTACAATATCTCATACTCTTTTTAATACTCCATATTCAAAAATAATGCCAAATAAATTGGAGGGTGTTCAATGAAACTAACTAATTAACCCAGGTGGGAACAAAAATTGAAATTCAAATGAGGCAGTCCAAAAAACATGGGGAATGTCATTGATCAGACTATGAATGACTACCTCTCACTAGCCTGGACCAATGCACCATATTGAATAAGGCATAATATCATAATATATGAACAATATGTTCTTAATACTCTTGTACTAAACCACCATCCATCCTTTAATGGGATGGAGTCTTAGATGCCTTACCTTCAGGTTAAATAATTCAACAACATTGTAAAAACCATGTTACCTACCAATAAGATTGAATCAGGTAAAATGAGACTCTCCATTTTTTTCTTATGGATTGAGTAAATAATTTGTTAAATTATTTGAGACCAGCATCCATTCACATTTGGGATGAAGAACAATGAGAATCCTTTAAAAAACACTTCCCCCGTCACAAAATGATTACACTTAAAAAAGAATCCATTTTTCTTTTAAAATAGAGAGAAATATTCTATGAATCATGTGATAATTTTCAATCCATTTTAAACATAGTGTCACACCATAGTTTACCAGTCATTGAACATGTTGGAATTTTCTATAGAGGGTTAGGTTGAGGAAATAAATAGTTCCTTAACATGATGTGTAATGGAACATTTAAAAACAAAGCCCCAAATAATGCTTATGAGTGTCCAGAAGGAATGACTGAAAAAACCAATCCTGTGAACATCACCTTACTATAAGGATTCACCAAATTATAGTGGAATACACAAACTTAATGAGGAGGAACAACTTTGATAAAATCCTGATTCACTCCCAAGGAAGGTTTAGGATTTTGATCTTAGGAAGGTCCATGAAATCTAAACAATAAGAAATGTTCTCACATTTTGTGAAAAAAATGACCAGAATGCCAATAATTACCCAACCATTCCATCAATAAAAGATGTTCTCTTACTAGGACCATGAGAAGAGTTCAATGATTTTATGTTTCAAATTCCACATCACTAAAACACTTTCAATCCAAGGTATAATGATCGTCCTTGTTTTTGTTAGAAAAACAATCAATAACCATAATAATTAAAATGTCTCAATGCATACCCTCATCAAAATCTTCAAACCCATAATCAGTACCAACCAAAACTACTCCAATATTAAAATCATCCTATTTAGTACCAAAAATATTCAACATTTAATCCAACAACTATTGAATCCTTTTGGTATTAAACAACCAATACAAGACCCTTCCCAATGTATCCCTCTCTCTACCATTGAATAGTTGTGTAAAAATGGAGAAAATCAACTTATAAGATTCATCACATAGAAAGGTATTAAAAACAATAAAAATTTGGAAGGAACCCAATCTCACTTAGTTTTTACCATCCCCAACCTTAAAGAGATAATCCAGTTACACACAAACCTCTCATGAAAAAATAAAAGTATTGACTACCTTACGAAGTGGGACATACATTAAAAACAACTAAAAAACCCCATTCAAGAACCATTAAATTATTCAATATAATATAAAAACTTTGAAGAACTACCCTCATATTTTGAAAAGTCCAATGATAATGTGAAAGAACCACAAACTCCCCAAAAATAAAACCATATACTCCATTCCCTCATCATATGATAGGAAAATATAAACCTGGATTGAACGAAACATTGAGGGAAATATTATATCAACATAAAATGAGCATTCCCCTTATACCTAGAATCCAAACCATTACTGCCTACTCAAAATACAATAAGGACTTGAGAACTTTGAAATGAAATTTTTCAGATCAAAATTATTTCCTTTTGGCTGCTAATGTGAGCACCACAATTCTAGGGACCATTCCTCAAAAGATGAATGATCTAGGATGTCCATACATCAATGTTGTGTTAGGAGAGAAAAATTTATCAAATCCCTTTGTGATATAGATCTACTGTGAACCGCATTCCATATGACCTGAATTTCATATTGGGACATGAAGATCTCCAACAAACTTTTATCGCACTCCAAGCTACAGATCATTATATTCGAATTCCATAGTGGATATTAAAATAAGTTTTTGTGAATGTTGAAAATTTAATTTATCGCACTAAATTAATTTTCTTAGACAATCACTCAAGATTAGGTTATATTGGGAAACTACACATTATCCTTGTTCATATCTTCGTAGCAACAATCAACTCAGTCATCAGAGTTAGGAATGAGAATATGAAGATAACCTTTTGAAACATGAGCCTCAATGTGAACATATATAATAAAAACTCTCAAATTGGGGATGATAAAGGGAACCATGAGGTAAATTGGATAGGTAGTGTTGATTGTGAACTATAAGAACATGTAGGAATCATTTAAGGATTTATAATTAAAGATGAGATATTTTTCATTTGTTCATATGAGGGAAATTTTACTCCATACCTTGATTATATATTTAGAAAACTCCATTGATTATTTTTTAGGATCTCCAATCCTTTATACCATTAGTCAAATCAATAACATTTTGTCCAAAATTATTCCTGAAACTGATCTATCCAATGTGGAGGCTAAAACATTTGTTCAAAATAACCCAATTGTTTCATGATATATAAACAAATCATCTTTGATTCAAAATCACATAATTCTTTTGAACATGTTATCCAATATGATCTTAAATTTTTTGTCTTATATTCATCACTAATGTATTAATTATTAGGGGATAATCATGAATTTTCTATTGTAATTTATTCCTCTCATGAATCCAATCAGGATTGGATTCTTCTTGAGGTCTTAGGAAATCATCTGAAAGCAACTGGATTGACCATTTTCGATATTCTTAGGATTAGACCAGTCATTGGAGCCCAAACCATTGTTCTATAACCCGACTGTGAACTACTTCATCACACTCAGTGGAGACTCAATCCTAATATTATGATTGTGGTAAGGAAATAACATCTTTTATTGGTTAAGTAGGGTATCATCTTTCCCATTTCTGATTGTGAGTGGGTAAACCCAATTAAATTTTTTATAAAGAAGGTATACATCACTGTGATTTCTAATGATGATTCTGATCTTCTTCCCACAAGTTTCAGTAGTGGATTGAGAGTTTAAATTGAATATAGAAAGTTGACATCATGAAATAGGAGAGAAATTTCCCCTTTCCTTTCATTGATCATGTACTTGATAAAGTGGTGGGTTATTGGTTATAGTACTTCATATATGGATTATTAGGGTATAATAAAATTGATGTCTACATAGATGATGAATTAAAAAAACCTTCAACTCTCTATTATGCACTTTTTCCATCAAACACATTCCCTTTGGGTTATGTAATACCCCCGGTACCTTCTAGTGGTGCATGATAGGAATATTCTCTGAGGTGGTGGGAGATTATTTAGAGGTATTTATAGAAGAAATATACATCTTTGGGGATTAATTTGAGGATGATGAATAAATGTTGAAAGGGTTTGTTCATGATGTGAGGATATGAATCTCATCCTAAACCAGGAAAAATTCTATTTCATGGTAAAAGATGGACTTGTTCTAGGTCATCTAGTCTCTAGTATAAGGATTTCAGTTGATAAATATAAGTTTTATATCATTATTTACCTTCACTATACAAAAAATATCAAGGATGTGAGGTCCTTCTTGGTATATTCCAGTTTTTATAGAATGTTCATTGGAAATTTCAGCTCAATTTCTAGACCACTTTGTGCTCTACTCGTGAATGATGGTCCATTTATATGGATATAAACCTCTAAGCAATCATTCCCAATAATGAAATAATCTCTTATATCTCCACCTATAATAATAAATCCCATTTGGAATCTTCTATTAGAACTCATGTGTGATGTGAGTGACTTCACTATATGAGTTTTGTGAGGACAATGTTGTGATAAAACTCAATTTTTCATTTCTTATTAATGTAAATCATTAATTGATTCGCCATTAAACAACACCAACATTGAGAAATATTTACATTATTTTGTATTTTCATTATAGAAATGCATTCCATTTATCTATGGATCCCTATCAATGTATTAACTGATCATTCTACTCTGAAATAACTTTTCCAAAAACAATATGCCAAGGAGATATTGATTGGGTGGCTCCTTTTTCTTTAAGAGTTTTACAAATCAATTAATTATAGAAAGGGGGTCTAAAATTTTGTACTTGATCACCTTTCTATGATTAAATTAAAAGAAAACACACTTCACCTTTACATGTTTGATTCATCTACTGAAGAACACCTCTATTTTGTGAGTCATTTCCCATGGTACAATGACACATCAAACCATTTGGTTACAGGTAGCATTCCAAAATTCCCCAGCAACCAATATATTAGTAAATTACATTATTTTGAAAAACACTATGTGTTTGATCATCCATACCTTCTCATGTTGTGTCCAAAAAAATCATTACGAGATGTTTTCTTGTGTCTGAGCAATAGTCTATTATTAAATTCTATCATGAAGAGGCATACATAGGACACTTTTCAACAAAGAAAAAAAACTAAAAAGGTCCTCTATAGTAGTTTTTTGGCCTAACCTCATTATGTATTACTACACATTGTTCCAATGTTGTCTTCAATGTCTTTAATTAGGATCCATAACTAAAAGAATTCAAATTCCCATTACATCCATTCTAGTGATCGAAATCATTGATTGTTGGGGAATTGACTTCATGGGACCAAACCTAATATCTAGGGGATATATATGCTTACTCTTAACTATTTATTCCTTTTATAAATTGGTTGAGTTAATTCACACCAAGTCAATTGAATAATATTTTTTGATCTGATTTTGGAAAGAAGACATCTTTTCTAAACATGGAATTCCTAGGCCTATCATTACTGATCATGGAACCCATTTATAAAATTGTCCCTTCTCAACACTCTTGTCTATGTGTGGGATTTATCACCATTTTTACATTACCTACCATCCTCAAAAAAATGTTCAAAATGAGTTAGAGAATAGTTAAATTCATAAAATTATTGAAAATACTATCAGTCCCTAAAAGAAAATATTGGTATGAGAAACTCTTGGATGCCATTTAGAATATCATACAACATGAAAAACCATCTTAGGTATTTAACCCTATGTGATTTTTTATAGAAAATCATTACATTTACCAATTGAAATTAATCATAATGCAATTTGGTCAATTAAAAAAATAAACTTGACATTTCATTGGTTGAAACAATTGGAAATAAGGCATTAACACAGTTGAGGAACATAGGAAGGAGGATTTTTAAAAATCAAGGATCACTAAATCTAGATCTCAAGCCTACCAATAGAAGAATATTAAAGTCAGACAATTTCAAATAGAAAATATTTTCTATTATATTGTTCTAACCTTCATTTAAACCCAGTAATGTTATGGTTGATATTGTCAGAGCCTTACATAGTGAATCATATATACCCCTATGGAGTAGTATAGATTTAGTACTCCACCAGTGGTCAGATATTCGAAGTAAATGGCCATAGATTAAAATAATTCATTGAATCATTGAATAAAAAATAAATAGAGGAAGAGTTAACAAAGCAACCCAATTTACTAGACAAAAATTTTTGGATTTAGGTTCCAAGTCAAGCTAAAGATATTATACAAATCAATTTCTAATAGGAAACCCAATTTTAACTTCTGTGTTGACTTATAGTTTGTAATCAAAAAAGAGGTATGATTCTTAAAACATTATTTTTATTTTTAAGGGAACCCCCTTGTGGTTTCCAATTTGATCTAATGCCTCTTGTGTGTGAGAATCACCAGTTTATGTATTTTAAAATTTTGAAATTAAATCCATGAATTCTAATGTTCAAACCCATCCATCAATCATCCTTTATGATTATAATTATGACAATAATCCAAATTGATCCACTTCTTTTTGTCTGTTCATCATCTTTAAAATCCATGTGATTTTGTTTCATGGGGTCTTTTCAAACCACATTATCCCCCTACTTCATCCAAATTCTTAAATCTCTATTATCTTCTCTTTTAGTACTGATAGAGACATCATTATCTATTTTGGTGAGTAAAACTTTGGGATTTAATGGAAGAAATTGTCGATTCACTATCCTTGCATGTACCAATTTATATTAGGAATCATGAAAACAAAATGTAAAATTAATTTGACAGCCTTCATTATGATATTAACGCATGTTTAATTTCACGAGGATAGATTTTTGAAAGTGAGGTTGTCTGAAGTGAATTTTCCATACTAACATTTTCATTCTATTAATTAAAATTCCACAATATAGATCTTTTGTGTTTTTGGAGTTTGATTTATTTCATAGGTCCCTTTCATCATGGAAAGTGTATTGGGGTCAATTTTTGGTTTAACTTGAGTATCCATAAAAAAAATAATTATACAGCACATATTTAAATGTTTTTTCCAAATGTGTGGCGTTTGGAACTAGGGATTATGAATCCACAGTTTTATTTCCTAGTGATAGGATTTACAACTCAATTTTAATTCATGTAATTGAAAAAATGTGTGGCATTATGTCCTTGAGGATTGTGAATCTATAGTGTTCTTTCCCATAGATGGCATTTTTATCTCTATTATGATTGAAAATAAAAAAATTGCATTAAAAACAAAAAATAAAAAAAAAATTATATACTCATCTTACGGTAAAATGTGATTCACACATAGTTCTTAGATTTTCCCCATTGAACAAGAAAATGCCCCCAATGACTTTTGTGATGGACAAAACATCATAATGTTTAAATGAATTTGGATGAAATAAAATTATTAATTTGAAAAAAGGAATGCGCTTTAACATGGGATATTCTTATAAACCTTTCTTGTGTGAAATTATTTTGAGGGTTTTCAAGATTTCTTTGCATGATGGATTTTTATGAGTATTTTATGTTAAAATACATATGAAAAAAGGGAATTTAATTTCATATTTTTTTGAGAATTATTTCTTATGAGATGAAAAAATCATGTTGGGGGTATGATTATCCACAAAAATAGGATAATATTCATCGATTACATTTTTATATTAATTTATTCCAAATTCCATAAACAACAGTATTAGTTCATTTTATATATTAAACATTATTTCTCATAACATGTGAAATTCATGTTTAAATTGTAAATATGGGCCCAATAAATCATCTAGTTTTGGAAATAATTTTATTCAATATTTTAATTTCAAATTTTCAAATATTTTTTTTAACTTTTTATGGATCATTTTTAATTTTTTGATCAATTTATGAATCTTAAGGGAAGATGGTTATTTCTGTCCATGAATACAAATTTTTTTGGACAAAGCATAATGGGTCTTCGGTCCATCAAATAAAAGTGGTCGCAAAATTTTAATCCTAATAACGATGAAATATTAACTTTAGATATAAAAAATTATGGTGATAATTTCTTCCAACTGACGGCCGTGCTAGTTATTATTTTTTTAAGGAGATCCAGGGAGCCCAAAATGACATTTAATTTGTGGGCTAGATTTGGAGGACTATAAAATATTCTCACCATTTCAAGCATAAAATAAAAATGGATGATCAAATTGGAATGAAATTTTGAAATATTTTATAGGAAAATTGGAATATAATATATCTATTCTGTGATATTATATTATTATTCTACATTTAGTGAAATATTTGAACTCCAAAAAGGGGTTGAATCTGGTAGAAATTACTAGTCAATAATAAAAGACTCCAATTTCATTTTTCTATCACACTCCTTTGGAATCAACTAATTAATTGGGAATTAATGGAATGTTGAGGGTTCCACCCTATTATATTAATATATATATTTATGGTGGTGTTGGTGTAGGAATTTGTTCATCTAAGGTTTTCTATCAAGGGTAGTGTTACACGATCATTTTCATTTTAACCCCTTTTTTCACATGTAAGTTGTTCAACTCACATTTTTTTATTAATAAAAGTTAATTATATTCTCTTATTGTATTAATTTTCATATCATGTCGATACTGTTTCCTTAGGTAATGATTCTGTTCACATTATATTTGTGAAATAATTCACACAATGGTAGAGTGATCATTATTTCATTGTTTTTCTTCTCCAATTCGGCCCTTAGGAGTCTATCTTTTGTTTCTATTTATATAATAGCTTCATTGTAGGGATAAACCTCTAACAAGTAATAGAATGGGAGTATAAATGTGATGTATTGGATATTATTTATCATTTTAATAATTCTTAATTAATTCATTTGTGGATATTTTTATTCAATGATGTAACTTCTCCTTTGATCTCAATAATTTTAATGCTACACATCCTTGGTTATAAAATGATCATCCACCATGTAGTGACCATGAATATGATCCTATAATTTTATATTTTATTACGCATAATGTAATGAAAAATCATTAATATTGAGTAATTTATAAAGTTTATATTTCTTGTAATGAAACACTCGATATTAATAAAAGAAAATAATTTAAAAAGAAATTCATCCTATCAACTTAAGAGATAACCAAGGATCAGAACATTAATTTTTGAAAAGAAATCATTACGTCTCTAAAATTCATTAATAATAAAATCAATTTGAACCCTAGATAGTGACTTTATATAAAAATAAACCTTATTTAATGTATGTTTCTTTAGGTTACTTCTTAGGTATTTAAGGAATCGACAACCCAAACTGTACTTCAAGCAACCAATTAAACAATTAAAATTGAGTATATTTGGGTGCAAAAAACTACTTAAGTTATGTTATCAACCATATGTGGCCCACCATCACCTTGAAATGGTGGTGGGTTCTATGATGTGATCAATTTTTAAGGTATTACATTGATGGATCAGCACCCTAATCTTTCTAATTATTTCCCTAGATAACATGAAAATAACTCACCCAAAGCTCCTCATCATGCTACGGCCCAAAAGCATCCATATCCTACAGTTCTAATACTTATACATTAGTGTGTACCTATGCCTAAAACTATAGAAAAATAGTATTCTAGCTCTCTTGGACCACATCCTATCCCTCAGGGGCCTCATCATGTTCATTCACATGAAAAACCAGGTCACTACCCTCAGGACACTCCATCAGAGACTATATAGGTGGAATGCAGTTGAATACCGACAAAATAAAAAAACAACCATAATATTATATACATACATATATATATATATATATATATATATATCAAAGATAGAGATATGTGTAATAGACGGTGCATCTCACAACCCTTAAAATCCCCTATCGCACCCTGTTGTAATACATTTATTCTTAAATCCCCTAACATAATTGTATCGGTGAAAGATATCACATATAACTCAGGCTCATGGCCCCTACCTACCCACAATGGAGTCAAGAAACATGTATCATACTACCTCATGTCCCATAACCTTCCCATAAAATTTTCAGGAATCACATATCATATATCATTTTGAGGTGTCCAATTAGAATGCCACCCAAGAGAAAATATAGGAAAACATTGTTTTGCTTCTTTGTTGACAGATTAAACATCTCACCCCATATAATATTTTCAACCTAATCATATCTGATTCAATCCAATATATATATATATACCAACACATATACTCACACATATATTTCATTGGAACGACATGCCAGGGATGGCTAAGTATAATGTCACCAAAGAGAGGCTAGGAAATATAACACTATTTATCTTTATTTTATGACACTTTAGACATCCCAACCCCTCATTGTGAATTCCAAGTTCTCAATGAAAATCAATTACTTGAAAATAAGGATATCAAAACACCATATGTTTTGACAAAGATATAATTTCAATCCCCCCTTTCAATACCAATCCAAGCATTAAAAGTATCAATATAGATAAATAATACACCAAAGTACAACACTTAAGGTGGAAATCAAATAAAATCTCAAAAAGAAAAGAAGAAATCAATTTTCCACCCTTGAAAACATTTTATATCCCCATTCATGGGGCTGCATGCACCCAATCATGAGATCTATACTCATTTCTAACAAAATCATAGTCTATGGTCTACCAAAGACCGAATTGAAAGACCCAAAAGGAAAAGGAAATTATTTGATACAATTAGAGTCTATCTAGATGTAGCTACCTAATCTAAGAGAAGGAAACCTACCTATAATACCACTTATAGTTCCTAGAATCAGATTCCACATTAAATAATACTCCAAGTTAGGTGACCACTTGGCCTTTGGCACATCTCCCCAAGTTGAAAAGGAAACCAAATAGTAGTTAGGGTGTAAATTAGTGATATTTGGGAGACTAAACCTTTGGATAATGATAATAATAATAGTTTCAGTATATAAACTAGTGGAAGAATGACCATAATCAGAGGAAGAACTGATAAACAATAGAAAAATCATTAAAAGACAACAGAAATAATAGGCATGTCCCGAATCATAATATCATTTGTATACACATAAAAACATGGCATAGAGGGTTATATAGAAAATAAGATAAAGGGTAGGTTTTCCAATATCCATCCATTAGTACATACATATAATATAGCATGATAAATAAAATGTGGGAAAAAAGAAAAATCTAGGTAATGAAAGAACCTCCATGACCCCTTTCTATAAATCCCAGAGAAAAGGTAAAACTTCATGACTAAGGTCATGATCTTGATCTCATCCCCTTACCTAATCCCATAGATATAAAATCTACTTGAGTCCTGATGGGACTGTGTAGGGTGTAAGAATAAATCTAAATAGGATACCATGAATATGTGAATATCTTATATCCATGATAAATGTAAATTATACTAAATATAAAAATAAAGGAAAAAGATTAAAATCAAATAAATAAATGGATTTCCCTATGATTGGAAACCACGAAGAAGCGTTCCCCTAGTTCATCTATCACTGGTATGTCTCAATACATGACACCAATTATCTATATAGAATAAAACATGTATATATATATTAGTTAGGATTTGTGGACGATATCCCAAGGAATCCCCTGATGATTCAACCAATGTGAACATTCAGGTTCCACCTTAAAAATACCGCATGTCACCACATGACATCAATAATAGTACATGGTGTCCAAACAACATTCCCAAAAAATGTTAACAGTCCCTCAGACACCATTATAAAAGTCCTCATTTTCTTGAATCCCATTATATTGGGAAAATCTATATATTTCCTCGAAATATAATCTTGATCAGATCAAAATCCAATAACCCTATGTATGAAGATATCCATCCTCCCCAATCTTGGCCCAACAACCTCATGTATCTCAGAGAGAATCATCCCAAAAATAATGGTCTCATCACCATAAACCAATGTTATATCACCATACCTATGGATTTATATTATTATAACCACAAACATGTCTGATAGTAAACACCATAACCAAAGCAATAATGTCTTCAGGGCCTCCACCCCCATGAGTGCACACCACCACTTTGATCGGAGTCCAATCTCTGTGCACACTAATCCATTGGCATATCATCCAAAAAATGATTAGTGACCGAATACAAATAATTATAGTACATAATCTCCCTAAAAATGTGTCACTAAATCATGATGTTCAATATCACCTCAAATCATAGAGGCCATGCCTCAATCCTAACAACTTTATCGCCTCAAGTCCCAGAGGCCAATTATCTCTACCTGGTGATCAAAATCACCTTGAGTTTCCAAGGTGAGAAAAAAATAATGACCATTACCCCTTAAATTATGTGATCATTTTCACCTAAATCCCTAATCTACACTAGTCATATTCTCATAGGACCAGAAATCATTTGGTGCAAAAAAATCTATTAAATTAATTAAAACACAGTCGACTTAACCTGCCCATGTTTTCCAAAACCACAAACTAGATTATCATGAAATAAATGATTAGGGAATGAGGAAGGGATTTCCATGGAACCAATTTGATAATTTGAAATCAATAATTTAATCTGTTAGTCTATCACTTGGTCAATCCAATGAAACGTTTAATTATACACCCCCGTAATACTAGAAAAATCAAGGATAGAGATAGACAAAACCTACCTTGTTCTAGTTAGATAAATCTCATATGATATTTACCTTTAACATGAGATAAATCATAAGAAAATAGTGTTTTAGTTTAATGACCTTAAAATTGTATTAAATAGGTCACATGAATTTAGTTCACTATACTTTGAGATAATATGGGAAGAGAAGCATAAAGAGTGAATTACATACATCTATGATTCCAATGAAATCGAAAGATCTCAGATTAAAGATGGAAAAAATAACATAGGATATCTAGGATAATGAGAGAGGTAAATGAGACCCCTTGAGATAATCCTCTATGAGTGAAAGGTAAAAGAAAATAATAGGGGCTTAGTCTCCTGTAGATTTTAAAAAACACTAAATGCACATTACATGGAGTTTAAATTTTACACATCATGTATTAAGTTCATGACTTGTAAACTAGTTTCATGGTATGAATTCCTTATGTTAGACCCATGATCATTCATTCCCTAATACACATCATGAAAATGAATTACACATTGGGTAACTAATGGAAAACATTTATTTCTAGATGGAAAAGTTCAAAACAGCCAATGCCTTCTAACCTTCCTTCAGTATTTTCCTGAATATGTGAGTCATGAAATAAAATATAAACCACAAATATAATAAGGTATTGGGTCAAAAAAATCCCATAATGAGGTTCCAAATATTAGATAAAAATTTAACCATGTTAAAAAATTTATATTTACCTGAAAATGGACAGTTTAGAAAATGTGGGATGTTATATAGTCTCCAACCTTGAACTTCATGGGCCTCCTCCTATGATGATAATAAGTGTTCTTCCTTTACCGTTTATTTTTTATTCTAGCACAAAAAACCTGATCATTATATTTTTTGTTCTTCACAGCATCAAGAATAAGAAATGTTGACTGCCTAAGATTGGTCTATCACAAAGGAGAAAAACATGACCTCCTACACCGTATCCTACGATGTCTAATTATTGTTCTGAATCTTCCCATCCTTCATAGGGTGGAAAGAAACGATGAGGCCTAAATGAGTTCCAAAATAATGATTCAATCAACTCTAGAATTGTGAGGTAAAAAAAATTCCCATTTTAAAATTATGGTCCTTGTAACTCTTTTAAACCACACCACATTATCAACATACCTCCTCACTAAGGTATTTACGATGCCCGACTCCCTAATCTATTAGATGTGAACCTACTTCATCAAATGTTCAATTATTACTCAGATAAAAATGAAAACTCATTGATATTAGGGTAACCTATTGAAAAATTCCATAGAAATTTTATTCCACTTCCAATCGAGAATATCAAAGGGTTACAAAAACCCTATAAGAACATGGTGTTAAACTTGTAACTGCTTGAAAACAATACACTAAGTTGAATCTACACTAAATCCCATTTCATATTAGGAAACCAAAAATATTTTCTAAAGCCAAAATATGTCTTCGACTCTCCTGGGTGTACCACCAAAGGTGGGATATGAAACTTTGGAAGGACTCCCTTATGTATAACTACTATAAGTAACAACCTACCCTGAATCAACACCTAGTTTCATCCATCCTCCGACCAACCCCCTAGATAATCACTGTAGAAAACAAGATAATGCATCGCAAAAACCTCTATTTATCTCCATTCATACTCATCCTCCTATTGCATCATAGAAGACTATATTATAATTTGAAATAAGTAACATCCACCATCAATAACCCTTAAATCTATTTGTAGGGATTTCAACTATTTACTCACCCTCCATCCATCTCCAAACTACTAAAAAAATATCTTTTCATGACATTATGCTTAGATAATTTTACATTATATTTCTCTTTCCTAGTGTATAATTGTTATCAAATTCATAGTCTTAGAGATACTCCACCCACCACTATTGATGCAAATTCAGATCACACTAAGAAAAGAGACACCTCAATCACTTCTAATCTATAAGGACTACAGCGAACTCCTCATTGATGTCATTACACCAAAACATAATCCCTTCCAAAACCATTTAATGATCTGAATCCAGATAGTAATTTTTATACTCATGGGAATGTAAAATCCTAGACCCATAAGAGATCACATATATCCACTGTAGCAAGACACATCACATGATTAAACTATAATTTTCAGAAAATACCACAAACATAACCCATTTCTCTAGAAACCTAAGAACTAAGGTACGGATCGATTTCGCATTCACATAGTCAAACACTACCAAACATTGATATGCTAAGATATAAGCCAATTATTTCCCAGTCAAATCTACCGATGACTCTGCAATCCATGAGAAGTTAGACACGAACCTCAAAAAATATCCCAAAATAACATGGATGATATAACCCTCCACTATATTATTATGTTATTTCTATATAAAAAAATCATTTACCTTTAATAGGTCTTTGGACACACCCTTATGGGACACCAAATACCAATGTAATTTTCCCATATCATGTCCAAAACATGCACATAGAAACTTTCCAAAGAGGTGGTGACATCGAATAACATGCAAGAAAACTCAAAGATGATTAACATACTCTTCTTATGACTTCAATTAAATAAATAGTTCCTCAATTAACACAATTATTAACATGTATTAGAATTAATGAAACAGTGATTTCATCATCCCCATGAACATAGTTAGTACATACAATACACCAAATGAAATGACCATAAAGATGATGTTCACATACCTATATCTGAAGGTTGTCTTCAGTACACCACCATATTTCACCCTCAAATGGTGATAACAAGTACACATATAGATCTAAGAAAACAATATTTCTCTTCCCAACTAAAGGAAAATATAATAAATCCTCAAAATAGAGTTAGTATTCTTGATTGTCACTTGATTCAACAAAAGGTATTTTATATAAACCATCAGACTACCATCCACCTTCTTGGAGAATAAAATTAGACCACCCCATTGTGTTATACTGGGCATGATGACATCGTTCTACATTAGATCATCCATCTAAATCCTAAATACCAAAACATATAAGGTTTAATAAAGTAAGGATCCATTGAAATCAAAGTGGTAATGAGATATTAGTCTATCTAGAGAAATACATCACATCAAGGGGGTAACATTAAAAATTAATTAGAAAAAACGTGTATAAACTCATAAAAAATCTTGGGATCCTCATATATTGGAAGATCCACTTATCCTAAATTCAACTCATCAATAAAAAATGTCAGGGATTCATACGTCTTCTTCTCACCTAAAAACCCACCTAACCAACGAAACCTAAATAATGAACATTTACATATAAAAACAATAATTTCCTATAAATGTAGTCGATAATAGCATGAAAATAATTCATCTAGTTGATTCGATTAATAAACTTTTACAGCTATATCTATCGAATGAAAATATCCCCTTTGACCCAATGTATCCACATCATTAGTATACACACTAATAACATATAAAAATATTTTACTTTCCCTCTGATAGGATTTATCAACTCCAGAATAAGAGAATTACATTCCATGTCTCGTCCTAGAAAAGACTATAGAGAGGGAAAAAATGATGTTGAAGGTCCTAAATTTTAAAAACACAAGGGTATATTATAATTTAAAAATATCCCTATGATCTATAGCCCCTCTAGATTTACCATCTCTATATTATTAAAATTTACACACATATCCCCTCTTCCTCTCTGTAGATAGCCACCCCCATAGACAAACTTTGGTTATAGTCCCTAAATAAGTGGAACATCTTGAGGAAAGTCTCTACCTACATGAAAACCACTTTGTGGAGAATAATCCACCATCCCTTTATTTTAAAATTTTATTAGTTGAAGAAATTTTTGGGGTGGATGTTGAACCAATCCAACCCTAATAAACTGATATCGAAGAACCTCTAGCCATTGGTCCTGATAGTGGCCAAAAACCCAAAAGTCAACATACATAAGACTAAATACCTCAGGATGTGAACCAAAACCATAAGTCTAATTAGGCTGGTATGGAATATGGTGAGGTTGACTCCAAACTTGTCGAAAAAATTGAATTACATAGTGTCTGAGACCAAACACGAACAACTATGCTCCTCAAGTAATCCAACTAGTTCCCCTATCATAGTAAACCTCCACATGAGTGGATAAAAATGATCATCTTAATCTTCTTATATACCTATGAATAAATTTTCAACGTAATATGAGGTAATGAATATTGGATAGAAGGAGAGATTTACCCCCTCAAGACTCTATGCTAAGGGCTTCTCATTAACAAATTATTTAACAAATAAATGTAAGCGATCATGGGTCATTATCTCAAGATCAAAAATAAAAATACACCCATATTGAAGAGATATAGAGGCTATTGATTCTTTAATGCATTCATGGTGGATAAAAGAATAATTTCTTGGAACTAATTCTGAAATTCAACCCATGAATCATTTGAATCCTTATGCTCCCAAAGAGATGACATCCACCATTAACATACAACTCCCCATATCTGACTAAATACCAATGGTGCATAGTATTATATCAGGTCCTTGATCAAAATAAAGGAGATCTCAAGATCCAAAAACTATATCTCTGTATCTATTTTAGAAATGATTCCCTTATACTTTTATAATTCCTCCCACTGAAAAGTGCACAAAATTTTCGTTTATTGTTCATTAACATCATTCATATTAGTCCTCTAGTAATAAATAGGATCATCCTATTGAACCACCTTTACCTACACTACATGAAGATTATGATCAGGATCCACAGATGAATGGAAAAATATATATTTCCTAATCCTAGTAGTATGGATTTTTTTTAATATTTATTTAATACATTTTTTTACTTCCCAAAAGCACCCAATTCAGACAAGAGAATCAGTCAATCATGACTCACGTACAACTCATAGTTCTCTACCTAGTAAGAAACACCACCAAACATTGTAATTTAGTAGGCTCCAAGTCCTTATGTGGGATCATGGGGGCCATAAAATCACATTTCAAAGGTGGTCTTACATGGGATGTGTTATGAACCAAGATCATTACAAATATTTTTTGTACAAAACCATGCAGTCTACACTACACCAACCTCTGAACATTGACATATCTTCTAGCCAGAACATCTAATATGACTCTTTCATGACCCCCACCTATCATTGGTACCATTCCGAGCCTGATATTGATGGAAGAGATATAATTTCCCTAGAGTCCAACCTCTAGTAGACCCAGGGTTTGAGACTTTCCTTGAGTTTATAAAAATATAAAAAATGGGAGGCATTTCCATATATATTAATAGGATCAAGTGATAAGATAAATCTTCTTAATGAAACTCCACTGAATAATATAAAAAGGAAAAAAACCATTCCAAAAATTCTAGTATAAAGTAATAAAAAATAGATAAATGTCTCTAAATAAATTCCCAAAAAAAAATATAAGAAACTAACACATGAATAGCTACTAATCATAGATGAAAAATGTATAGCATGGTCCCTTAATTCATCCTGGAAACCCAAAAATAGATTTTGTATATGACAGGTGATAATTCAAGTATAATCTATAGAAACATAAAAAAGTATCCCATGAACATATGAAAAAGAGTATACTATTTCACCCATAATTAAATAGTAGAACCCAGAACACCTAAGATGGTCGACTAACCAATCCCATCTCCACCAAGGAACACTCTTCCGATAAGAAAATCCATGCATAAAAACATAAATATATGAATATTGACAAAGGGTATCCCACACCACATTCCCATTAGGATTCCACTCTCAAATACCACCATCATATGTCTTGTAACTCCCTTCTCTTTTTTGTTACATCAAAACACATCTCACCTACAGACAGCTAGACCAACACATCATGTCACCTAACATCTCACCCATAGACACCTGTGTCATGTAATTAAACCGCATATCTTTTGAAGAAGACTAGGTAATCATATCACATCACATCTCACCCAAAGATACCTAGGTCATCACATCCCATCAAAACCTTAACCAATATATTAGGGTATATTGAACAAGAAGGATATCGACCTCATTCCCTCCTTCCATGCATGAGACCTTCCATAATATGTATCATCATCTCATAAAAACCACCACTAGTTCACTTTTTTACCTTTATCAATCAAAATACATGAATATATAACTCTCATAGAAGAGACAGTGGGGAAGAGTGTGTAATAATCCATCCATCCTCAGCACTAGAATGTTGGAAAAACACATCTATAACATTTTTTCCTCAAAGGATGATGCTCGATATAGGTAGCATAAATATAGAAATCACATGGAAATTCAATAAACATTTATAAATCATCTCATGAGCCGAGGATATGTGTTCCCAAAAAAATCACTATACCCAATTGTAACATTAAATACATGCCTCACCACATTAGACAAATTCACTAAAACTGCTAAATTAACAACACCACACGTCAAGGAATAATCTAGGAGAATATTTTCATCATAATTCTCAATTTAATTCATTTTCCATAATTCAAATTACAAAAAAATTATATTCATCCGTTGAATTAATTTTCTATCCCATTCATTTAATTATTCTATAATGTTTAGTTTAAATAAAGTAGCAAATATTTAATCCAAAATTCACATTTAAATTCAAAATTCACCGGAAATTTACACACATAAATGTTATCATTCATTATTGAAAAATTATTTCTATTACTACAAGGTTAAAAAAATTACCATCATGGAAACAAAAAAACCATGTTCCTCATCCCCGTTCCATGCTAGTCAAACCCCACATCACTATTTTTTCACAACCATAACCAATTTTGAAACCACAAACATTTTTTAAATTAAAAACACCTTATTCCACATATACATATAAATAAATTACCATAACAAGTCCCAAACACACACCATATAAAGATTCACATCATACACTGAAATAATTTCCTCATAAACTGTTTTCAAATTTATAAAGGGTTCTTCCCCCACATTTCACTTATTTATTCAATAGAAATCTAAATAAATCCATAAAAAATAACCATGTCATTAAATGATAATGTATCCCACTTAACCCAACTTATCTAACTTCAATTTAAGTCATCACCATTATCCATATGATGTTTCTTTTAGACATAATTCTTTAAACATAAATCATTATAACCTAGGAAAGATGGAATGTAATGATGTTGATAAAAAATAATAAATAAGGGTATACAAAATTATTAAAAATTAAAAAATATCATTGATAAAAATAAGTGCATAAGGGTATGCAGACAAAATCAGAGTGCATGAGAAAATCATAAAATGACTCGCACTTATCAATACCTGAATCATCAATTGTGAAACAAGAATTTGGGTATTAAAAAGTAGGTAATCACAAATTTAAATAATCATGAGTCATTTGATATCAATAATGATCAAATGAATCATTATAAACCTATGTAAATCAAATATAATTCATATAGGTATCTTGGAACATCATCTACATAGAAAAATTACAGAACCCATACAATACCCTTATAGATAGAATAACTATATGGTTGACCACAAAAATAAATATATAGATAAATTAATCATTACCAAATTCATTGGTGACCTATCTAGGTCCAACCATCATTTAATCTATATCGGGATCACCTGATGCTCTTTGGGATCACCCATCTTATAAGCTAAAAAGGGATCAGTCAGTGCTATCTAGTTGTACCAGTCATATAAGGTATAATAGGATCACCTAGTACTATCTAGGAGCACACATCCTATAATCTATAATGATCTCACCTTGCACTATCTAGGAAACCCAATTTTATAAACTTTTATAGGCTCACCCAATGCTATCTGTGCATAACCATTATATAAAATGTCCAAGAACCACATCCTGAATAATTTAAATATATATTTCATAATAAAACACATAGAAACAATCATTGTTCTATTTAAAACATATTGAACTATATGAACTAAAATGGATACATTTCAATCACTTTGAAACATGATTAAACCTTTAAAAAGAAACAAGTTCCATAAGAATCTCTTTGAAACACGGTTAACCCGTGGGAAACAAATAGATTTAAAAAAATCATTTGGGATCATGGTTAACTCATGTAAAAGAATTGGGTTTCATATAAATATATTTGAAATATGATTAAACCCTATGAATGATACTGGTCTCATAAAAATCTATTTGAAAAAATCTTAATCCATTTAGAGAAAGAATATGGATGGTCTCATTACAAAATATCCATATTGAGGTATAAGTAACGATTTGTATTGTTGATGTTTATGAATAGTAATTCCATTCAAAAATCATTAATGATATTTCTATGAAAATAACCGTTTAATTTTGAAAAAATTACTTCTTTTTAAAAAATAATCACAAATTATTGTGAAGATACTTCTCCTTGAAAAAAAATTGGAAACATATAAAAGAATCATTAAAAATAATTTAGAACATTTCATGTGGAATATATCATTTTCTTTTTGAAAAATATTTTTAATTCATTTTAAAAACAATTTTTAAATAAAATTGAATCTTATAAAGTATAATTCAATGTATAGAGTGATATTGATTGATGAAAATGTAATTCATTCTCTACATATAGGAATAATTATTCCATTCACCTATTCGATAAAATCAAAACATGAATTATTTGGAAATTTAAATGAAGATTATTTTATATTTTTTTATAAATTTATAAATGGGTTTTAATTTCATTAATAAATCAATTAAACAATGTTAATAAAATTTGTATAAATCATTGTTTTGGAATAAAAAGTCTTTTCAACAAAATAGGGAAATAATGGTCATTTTTCTAAAATCAATTTTTTCAATTATTTTAAGTACCAAATATTGTAAAAATAGAAATAATACATTATAATATCATGTATAACCATAATAGATGAACAATAATGAGAATCATTGAGTGGTATATCATAATATTTTAACATTTGTTCCTTAATCATAAAGGGTATCGATAATCAATGAGATTATAACTTAAAAATATTTTATCTTTGGTAACATTGAATCGTATGCCACATAAAAGAATAATATTAAATTAATATTAAAATTTCATTAGAATAAATAAATTCATGAAATTACAGTTCAATGTGGTTGTATATACACCTCATAAATGATGAGATGTTCGTAACATATCATAAGTCTCAATGATGGTAAATTGAGACAACAATCTCTTCCAAAGATCATATCATTAAGGTGGTGATTAATCAATTAATCTATTATGGGTATATAATTTTTATCCATATAAAAAAAGTGGAAATACAGCATGAAATAAAAAATGGTCATTAAAAACATAATAATATAATGACATAATCAGTGAATTGGATGTTTAACCCAATGAATTTCAATTGAGTCATGTAATGCCTTACCTCACACTTCATTTTTGTTGAACATACCTTAAATGCATTTGTAGTGGTTTTAAAAGGATATAAACTTATTAAATAAAAATATTCATATTCATAATAAAACATATGATCCTTTTATAACATCTTATAACCCATTCATTAATACACATTCATTATTTTCATTGTTTTGTGTGTTAATTGATTTATTTTCTCATTCTTGATTTAATATAAATGTTCTATTTCTTGTGAGTATAAAGTAGATATATGATCTCCATATTAATAATCATGAAATAATTATAATATTTATACATAATTAATACTTTTATTACTAATTATAAAATATATTTTTTGTAAAATTAAGTACATTACGATCATGGAGATGGTAGGTTGTACATACACATGAGTAACATTTCTATTTTTCAATGATAATTATTGAAAATGGAAAAGTAATATTTCATATTTAAAAAATGATAATAATATAATAAATAACATATTATTTATTTAAATACTCTTAAATATATATTATCCATTTGTTCTGGGGATGAAAAGAGATACTCGCATCACTTTGTGAATATGGTAGTCCACGTGTACACAAACAACGTTATCATCTTTCAGTGAGTAAAAATGTATTGTAGAAAATGAAATGTTTTCTTTCCATAATTATAAATATCTAATTAATATTATAATTATTTAATGTATGTCATATATATTAATTAACATTATACTAATTATTTTCCATTTAAATCTTTATAGAAAACAAATCAAATCCCTTGATGATGCGGTAGTCTGCTTTATACATGAGAGATGTTATTATATCCCCTGTAGAATAGAAAGTAAAAAAAGGAAAATATAATATAATGAATAAAAAGTATAAAAATGTTGTCAATATCATATAAATACTTTATATACAACATCATAACATTCTTTTTGAGGTGTTTATGGAAGTAATAATGGCATTGGTTCGCAAGGCGGTAGTCGGCCTTACACAAGAAGAATGATTTTGTAATGAATTCAATGGAAGAGGTGAATGATTTTCGTTATTAAATTAACATAACAAATAGGAATATTTATGATACATATGATATTATATAATCTTGAAATAATAATAATTTACGTATTTTGAAGATAAATAAAATAAAAATTCTCATTTTAGATCATTAGCTTTTATTCGAGTGACTTATTTTGGTTTATAAAAAAGGAATTAATTGGTTTTATTAATTCCAAATATAAGGCTTCTTGGATAATAGGATAATTTCATTTAATTTATGTGGTTATTTAATTAAAAAATTAATAGGTTTTCAATTTGTGTAGTGATTAGGAGAGGGGTGTCCTTTTATAAATGAGGCTATTGGAACAATTGTAATGTTTTTAAAGTAATGAATTACACCCACATTTTTTTCATAAAAAAACTCTCCAATAAAGAAAATTTATCAATACTTGAAGTTATTCCGTAAAAATAGTTTTATATAATAAATTATAGACATGTTTTAGGTCATTTTAACCATTATAGTTTTTGTTTAACCACCAGATATGTCAATTTATACCTTAACTGCCATAATTAATTTTTTCTGATTTTCCTATTCATTTTGGTCCCAAATTAATTTAACCTTAATAGGTAATATAAATTATTCTGATTCAAAATATGTAATCCATTTTTTCAAATTCAATTGATAGATGTGAAAAAAAAAATTATTTTAAAATTGAATCCTGCAAAAGTGATGAGAAAGCGGGTTTTCAAAGAGAAAAAGTTTAAATTCTTATAATGTTTCTATATTCATTTTCAAAATAAAATTAAATAAAATTTTCCTAAATAAGATTTATATATATATAAAATATAACTAATGGTAGTTTAAAAAGAATTTAAAATACAATTTAAATTTATAAAAAATTTAAAAGAAAAAATATTGTTCAATTAAAAATCAATTTTTATCATTATTCATTAAAAAATTAATCATTTTAGAATAATATCAAAATTTCAACTGAATATAAATTTAAAATTCTATTTTAAAAAATTACTTTATATTTTTGAAATAATTTTTCTTAAATTTAAAAAAAAAAATTGAAACTAAATTTATACTCATAGACATGATGAGAATATGTGTTTTCAAGAAGTATATTTCTTTTAAGCACGGGATGGGTTTATTTTAACTTTATGTCTAATAATAATCATTATATGAATATAAGTTAATATTTATTAATATATAATAAAATAGTTTCATTTTAATAATTCTTCATTATGGGTTATTTTAATTATATTAAATGGAGGATCATTATGTAATTTAAAACAATTTTCAAAAAACCCCATTTTTAAACCCAAAAAAGCATCCAAAAATGATATATAATTATTAAATATAATTAAGTTGATTAAATATAAATAAAAAATATTTATGTTATTTGATATCATTTTCAAAACATAATGTGACATAATCACATAATTTATCGATAAGAAATTACATTTTTACAAAAAATTGGTATTTCTCACTCTTCACAGAAAAATCAATACTTTTTTAAAAATATAAAAAATTCGCTATAAAGACCCAAAAATTCATTAATGTAAATCCCTCATGATCTAATTAAATATATCTTTATGTTATATCTTTATATAAAATGTCAACTTCTTTGGTTTTATGTTCAGAAATGTTATTGTTGCTAATATAGTTGTTGAATAATGATCACATGAATAGTATAAATATTGGGCTTTAACAACCCAATTTACTCAGAAAAAGGAAGTGATAGCCTCATCAAGTATAATTTCCCCATACAAAGCCCATTTGTCAGAGCTCAAGAATGAGGTGGTGTCACTGGGCTTCGCTCTGGACCAAGCCCAAGCTGAGCTTCAATATGTCAAGCACGAATGAAATCATTTACAGGAGAAGTGGAAGTTGATATAGATCACTATGCATGAAATTTTATCCGAGCCACCAAAATAGTCTTTCACAATCGTGAAAGATACCCTCATGTCTTATGCGGCTATTTGAAGGGGTTATGTAACAAATCCCTAGCACTATGATTATGTACATTATTTTTGTATGTAATATTATTATTACCTTATAAATAGTTTTTAAAGCACAAATAATATTTTTAGTTAATATTCAACTAAAGAACATATTTTGATAAATTAATGGATTTTTGAAGTGAATAATATTTTAATATATTATTATTATTAATTTTTTTTATTAAATATAAATGATCGTATAATTTTATGAATGAAATTGTAATTTTTATTAAAGATTGAATGTTGTTTTTATCAAAGACAATGAATTTTCGATAAATTTCGGTTTTTATTTTAAAATTTAAAATTAAAATATTAAGAAAAAAAATTAGATAAAATTAATATTATTTTTGGAATCAGGATGTCGAAATTATCCAATAGTGAATTTTTCATAATTTTCTGAGGGAGTCAAATTATTGGGTAAAAATTAAATATCGTTTGAATATATAATGTGTTTTATAACATCATAATGACCCAATAGTGATGTAATAAAATACTATAAGCATTATGTTCGTCGATTATATGTGTTACCATTAAAATAATGTTATTTTGGGTTTCTTTGACTTATTTTACAAAGAATTAATGGACCCTTCAAGACTTATTAAACATCTTGTCTTTTTAAATTGTTTTCCTTGAGAGTGTGACCCACCTACACATATGAAACCCCATTATTTTAAGAATTTTGGACTTCGGCATAATAAAATATTGTTTTCTACTTCCATTTTTCAAAAACCATGGGCAAAAACCATGGGCTGTTTTGTGGTTTTGATCAGATTAATGTGAGGTGTCCCAAACCTCAATAATAAACAATTTCCTCACCTTTCCTATATAAACCCACCCAAGATCCCCCTTCCTCCTCACTCAAATAATTTTGAGTTCTTCCAACCTCTACCCTCCTCTCTCTAGAATCCTACCAAGGATCCCCAATCTCCAAAGAATCCTATCTCAAGCATTTCCCAATCCTTTGAAAGCACACTTCCAAGTAAGAGTTTTCTTCCATTCTCATTTTTTTTCCAATATTCATTAAGTTGTTATTCCCTTTTAATTTCATTTATAAGTGCTGGGGTATGGTTTTTCACCACCCCCATATTGCCCTATATATCTTTGAATTATGTGAGACACCTTTCTTTCTCATTAAAATCCTCCCATGATCACCTGTTACTATGTCGAAATTATGAATGGAATTTCTCTCTCCTCATTAACATTCAATAAATCCTTTTGTTTAATGAATACAAATTTCATTACAATTGTTGGGACATGTTTCTATAAGACCCCATTACTGTACATTTCATTAAAATATTATGAGACACTCTTTTATCTCTCATAAAAAAATTTTATTAGTTCTTATGTCACGTCGTTATACTACTGAAATTGCACAGTGTTTTTCAAGACAAAGTCATTGTGTAGTGAATACCATGCCAATTTATCTATCAATGGTTTTCACCTTTATGAACATTTATTTATTGTTTAAATATATTCATTTATTTATTCCACATTCATTTATCATGTAATAAATGATTATGTTGAATGATTCAATATTTTATGATCCATGTGGCGCACTTATAAATGAAACAAAATGTTTAAGAAGGGTATGCCCTGATAGCGCTCCAATGAATTGGGTAAAGTATAGTATCATGATATGTTATGTTCTTTGGGTGTTGATTCATACTAATTCATGTACAAAGAGGGTTTACCTGTTCTTCTTGTTCAATGAGGGTTTACTCATGCTTCATGTGAAATGATCCTTGGCTCATGCTAATTCCATGTTAAAGTGTTGTTGCCACATTTCCATGTTATGATTATCATGCTTTATCATGCATTTATGTTTATGATTCTCTTGTTCTCGATTAATATTCTTGTTATCTAACATTTATTGTATTCCTCATGTTATTCCATGTTTATTCCCTTACTGGGCTTTGTATCTCACCTTTTTCTTATGTGTGTCCTCAAGTTATCCCATTCATTGCTAAGTATGAGGGAATGTAGTGGTCATGAAAAAGAAGTTTCCAATAAAGATGTTGGGTTCTATGTTTTAAGTTTTTATATAATGATCGTAATCCCCAAAGACACTATAACTCTCGATCTTTTATGTTTTATCAAGTGATGTTTATGAAATAAAATATGTTTAATTGTGTAAAAAAATGAGGGTTGTCATAGTTTGTATCAGAGGGAGGTTTAGTTATTTTTGGGATTAGAATTAGAAAACCCTTGTAAAGCCTTAGAGATAATACTAAGTATAATAAAATCATCCCTACGTTTTGGTGAGTATTGAGTAAGTGTTTTATCAAACAAGTACATCCTTTTCTGGATACGAGCAGGTAGAGGCGGCACTGGCACAGATGTATCCTGTGGGTAAAACCCAAAAACCCCGCTTTAAGCTAGAATCGAACAGGAACTGGTGAACGAAAACTGGCCTTGCTACACTCTTGGTTATGAAACACTCGGGGGATATAATTTGGTAAATTCCTAATCTTAGTATGAACCATTATTAAGGGAATTAAAAAAAATTCCACTAAAAATATATATAGGGAAGTAGATCATGGATAACATAGATTGAAGCCTTTAGATTCATAAGTTACAGAAATAAAAGTAATTTATATGTAATTTATTTTGTCTTTGGATTACCCTTTATGTGTTACCCTTAACTTTACTTTTATTCTTGCCAATGACTGGTAATAAGAGGACTCGGGCTAACAACTAATGTGAAGATCAATGTGACGAATGTACTAAAGAGATGACCAATCCAATGGGAGGAGGAATCATGAAATTTTTCACACTTCTCTCTCAGCTAACCCATTATTTGAATAGAAACATGGGTCAAGAAGAAGGTTCAACCCCCCCCCCCCCCCCCAAGAAAGAACAAGTCACTATCAAGAGCTACATGAGACAAAGGCCTCCTACATTCAGTGGATCATCTGATCCCGCAACTGCTGAACAATGGATCAACTCCATTGAAAAGATCTTCTCTATTTGTCAATGTTCTAAACAAGAGAAAGTACTCTTGGCTGCTTATCGTATATAGGGTGAAGCTTATCAATGGTGGACATTGATGAAAAATATGAAGCCTAAGGAGGATATTGAGGCGTTGGAATTGATTGATTTCTGAAATATGTTTTTCGATAAATATTTTCCACGCACCCTCTGGCATAAGATGGAAAGGGACTTACTTTCCATAAAAAATTGATGAATAATCTGTTGGAGTGTACGAGGAAAACTTCACAAGGCTTGAATGATACGCCTCTGGATTTTTCATTACCCCCAAATGCATGGTTGACCGCTTATTTGTTGGGATGAAGCCTAGCGTGAGGAAAGCACAGGCGATTCGTGACTTCGACATCTATGAAGAAATTTTCCGATGTGCCCTCAAGGTTGAAAAAGAGATTAGAGAATGTCAGGGGTATCATGGGGATATGAATCATAAGGTGGACTTCAATTTTGGCCGCCCGATGGATAAATCCAATGGTGCCAAGAAGATCCAGCACCCCACTTGCCAAAGGTGCGGAAAGAAGAACCTCGGAAATTACCTAAAGGGTACGAGGAAATGCTTTAGGTGTGGAAGATAAGGGCACCAAGATATTAACTATCAGTAAGAAAGACCCATGACTACGACATAGGAGAGGAATGCTCCGTTAGACTCTCAACGTGTTGTTCATTGTTATAAAAACAAAGAACCAGGCCATCTTTCAAATCAGTTCCTTAAGACAAAGGTTTTTGGAGGCAACCAACAACTCCCCAGGTAGTAAGGGCGTGCTTTTTCCATCACTACTACAGAAGTGAACCCCGACAATGAATTGGTGACAGGAATGCTATTTATTAATCCAAGAATTGAGAACATACTTTTTTATTTAGTTTCTATGAATTCTATTATATCTCGAATGTTTATTTGAGAAATCCCAACACCACCACAAATCATAGAAGTGAAGATGTCGGGGAGTATGAAAAATTGGACAATCATTGCATCGCATGAATATAAATCCTCCCATGTCATAATATGTGGATTAAACTTCTTGGATAATCTCATCATACTCCCTTTGGTGTACTTTGAAGTAATTTTTGGCATGGATTGGCTTTCCTTATATAGAGCCAACAAAAATTGTCGTGAGAGGGAAATCACTCTCCATGTGGAGAATCAACCCCAAATTCTTTACAAAGTGCAAGGATGAAGATGAAACTTTTTAGATCCATCATCTCAAGCGTGGATATTACTACCCTATGATCATGCATATCTGGCTCAACTGATTGAGTATAAGGAGGCAACCATCCCAGAAGACATGCCTATTGTGAGGGAATTTGATGAAGTGTTTCCCGAGGAATTGCCTGGTCTTCCTCTTATTAGAGATGTTTAATTCTCAATTGATCTTATACCTGGGGAACATCTAATATCCAAAAATCCCTATATAATGGCTATTGTGGAGCTTGAGGAGTTGAAGAAACAACTACATGAGAATATATATAATGGGTTTATACGCCCAAGTGCTTCACCATGGGGTGCACGAGTCCTCTTTGTCAAGATGAAGGATGGGTCGATTCTCCTTTGCATCAATTAGCGTGAGCTTAAAAAATCATGATAAAGAACAAGTATACTCTCCCACAAATTAATTACATGTTCGATCAGCTACGTGGAGAACAATGCTTCTCTAAGGTGGATTTTCTGTCGGGATATTATCAAGTAGCGGTGAAGAATAAAGATATCACCAAGACTGCTTTTTGTACAAGATACGGGCAATACGAATTAATCGTAATGCCTTTAGGACTCACTAATGCTCCAAAAATCTTTATTGACCTGATAAATAGATTCTTTAGAGATTACCTTACCAAATTTTTGGTAGTCTTTATAGATGATATTCCGATATACTGTAAAATCAAGGAGGGTCATGAAGAGCATCTAAGAACTATACTGGAGACCTTGCAAAAGGATAAGCTCTATAAAAAGTATAGCATGTGTGAGTTTTGGTTGAAGGAGGTCACATTCTTGGGACATATAATCACAATCAATGTGATATCTTTGGATCCATCCGAAACAGATGCTATTGAGGGATGGCTAAGGCCAATGTTGGTAACTAATATTCGTAGCTTCTTGTGGTTAGCTAGATATTATCAACGATTTGTGAGAAATTTCCCACAATTTTCCAACCCTCATACCAAGTTAACTCGGAAGAGAGTAAAGTTTTCATGGAGTGATGAATGAAAAAAATGCTTCAAGGATTTGAAAAGAAGGCTTATCACTGTGCCCGTGCTCACATTACCCAGAAGAGGTGAACTTTTTATCGTATTCAGTGATGATTTATAGAATGGCATGGGATGTGTGTTGATGCAAAATGAAAAATTTATTTCCTTTGATTCAAGTTAATTGAAAGGTCATGAACATAACTATCCAACACATGACCTTTAGTTGGCTGTAGTGATCTTCTCTTTAAAAATAAGGCAACATTATCTCTTTGGAGAGAAGTGTGAAATATATACAGACCAAAAAATCTCAAGTATATATTCACACCGAAATATTTGAATATGCACCAATGAAGATGGTTAGAGCTGATCAAAGACTATGACTGCTCAATCGATTACCACCCTAGGAAAGTGAAAAAGGGGGAGGATACCCTATGTAGAATAAAGCTAGAAATTCTATCATATAAGAGAATTGAAAAGGATCCAATATTCATATATTTGATGAAGATAGACATGGGAATCATAAAGAAGGGAACATCATCAATCCTTTCACAAATGACCGCTCAACAGTCACTTTTGGAAAGGTTAAAGGATGCTCAAAAGGATGATGTCGGAAATCAGGAAAAAGTGGAAGATATCAGAAAATAGAAATCCTTGGGTATTAATGTTAATAAAGAAGGAATTGTGATATTTGGGAAAAGACTATGTGTTCCATCATGTCTAGATCTGAATAGGGAACTTTTGGATGATGCACATAGTTCAAATTTCACTATTCACCTAGGAAACACAATGATGTATCGACATCTCGAAGAGCATTATTAGAGGGATAATTTGAAGAAGGAGATAACTGAATATAATTCAAAGTGCCTAGTGTGTCATCAGGTGAAGGAAGAGAGGAAGAAGTATAAGGGGATGATGTAACCATTGCCCATACTAGAATGAAAATGGGATAACATCACCATGGACATTCTCACCAGACTTCTGAAGACTTACAAAGGAAACAATGCAATATGGGTTGTTGTGGATCATCTTACAAAGGTTGCACACTTCATTTCTATTCGGGAGGATTTATCATTGGATCAACTGGCATAGATATATATCAGGGAAGTGGTACGGCTCCATGGAGTACCACTATCTATTGTGTCTGATCGAGATCCAAGATTCACCTATAAGCTTTGGAAGAGTCTTCAACATGCTCTGAATACTGAACTGAAATTTATTATGGCTTATCATCCTCAAACTGATGGATAATCCAAGTGCATTATGAAAACACTTAGGACATGTTTAGAGTGTTCTCAATGGACATTAAAGAAGGATGGTATCAACATCTACCTCTGGTTGAGTTCTCTTATAACAACAGTTTTCCACTCGAGCATCCAAATGGAACTATATAAATCCCTTTTTGGGAAAAGGTATAGAACATCGGCGTGTTGGGATAAGGCTAGTGAGTTTAAGAGGCTTAGACCAGAAATGGTTGAATAATTGGTGGAGAAGGTGAAAACCATTCAGCATCATATCAAGGCAGCCCAAAGTCGATATAAGAGTTGTGCAGATAACCGTCAAAGAGACATAGATTTTAATGTTAGAGACATGGTATTTAAACACATATCTTCGTGGAATAAGGTCATGAGGATTGGAAAGAAAGGGAATTTATGTCCAAGGTACATCGGCACCTTTGAGATTCTTGAACGTGTCGGGGCTGTGGCCTATCGACTAGCACTTACACCTACCATGACCAAAGAACATGATGTATTTCATGTATCCCTCTTAAGGAAGTACATACCTGACCCTTCACATATACTCTCTTCAGAGGTGGTACAGTTAAAGGATGATCTCTCTTATGAGGAGCAACTAGTGAAGATCTTAGATCACAGGGAAAAAGTTATATGAAATAAGACAATTCCCCTCGTCAAGGTGTTGTGGAAAAACCAAAAGTTTGAAAAAGCGACATGGGAATCTTTGGAAATGATGATGTAGAGTTACCCATATCTATTTTAGTGTGGGAAAAAAATTTCTAGGGAGAAATTTTTTAAGGGGGAAGATTGTAACGACACAAACATTCATTAACGGAAATCCCTCTTGATCTAATTAAATGTCTCTTTATGTTAAGTGTTTACAAGAAATATCATCTTTTTTTGTTTTATGTTAAGAATTGTGACAGTTTCTATTATATCTGTTGAACAGTGATCACATGATTAGTATAAATATTGGGCTTTAACAATCCAATTAACTCAGAAAATGGAAGTGATGACCTCATCTAGTTGAATTGCTCTATAAAAATCCCATTTGTCAAAGCTCAGAAAAGAGGTGGCGTCATTGGGCTTCGCTCTTGACCAAGGCCAAGATGACCGTTAACATGTCAAGCTTGTACAGAACCATTTATGGGAGAAGTGGAAGTTGATAGAGATCACTACGTGTGAAATGTTATCTAATCCAACCCAAGAGTATATCACCATCACACACCTTACCCTTATGTCTTATACAGCTTTTTAAGGGGTTATGTAACAAATCCCTAGAAATATGATTTTGTACATTATTTTTGTAAATAATGGATTTTTGAATTAAAAAATATTTCAATAAAATATTATTATTATTAAATTATTTTTCTTAAATATCAATGATCATATAATTTTATTAATTTAATTGTAATTTTTATTCAGGTTTGAAAGGCGTTTATTTCAAAACCCATGAATTTTCGATAAATTTCAGTTTTTATTTTAAAAGTAAAAATTAAAATATTTTGAAAATTAATTATATAAAATTAATATTATTTATGGAATCAAGACGTTGAAATTATCCAATGGTGAATTTTTCATAATTTTTAGAGACAGTCAAATTTTTGGGAAAAAATTAAATACCATTTAAATATATAATATTTTTATGAGATCTTGACGACCAATAGTGATGTAATAAAATACTATAAGCTTTATGTTTGGACATTATATGTTTTTCCATTAAAATAATGTGATTTTGGGTTTGTTTGAATTATTTTACAAAGCATTAATGGACCCTTCAAGACTTATTGAACATCTTGTCGTTTTAAATTGTTTTCCATGGGAGTGTGACTCACCTCCATATAAGCAACCCCATTATTTTAAGAAATTAATACTTTGGCCTTATAAAATATTTTTTTCTACTTCTTTTTTCAAAAAACCATGTGCTGGATTGTGGTTTTGATTAGATTAATGTGAGGTGTCCCAAACCAAAATAGTAAACAATTGTTTTCACCTTTCCTATATAAACCCACCCAAGCTCCCACTTCCTCCTCACTCAAAGACCTTTTAGTTCTTCCAACCTATTTTCTACTCTCTATATAATCCCCCAAGTTTCCTCAAGCTCCCATTAAGCCTCTCTCAAGCCTCTATCAAGCCTTTGTAAGCACACTTCCAAGTAAGGGTTTTCTTCCATTTTCATTTTTGTCCAATATTCTTTAAGTTGTTATTCCCTTTTAATTTGAATTATAAATTTTGGGGTATGGTTTCACACCTCCCCCATAATTCCCTATTTATGTTTTAATGATGGGAGACTCCTTTCTCTCTCATTAAAAGCCTCCCATGTACACCCGTTACTATGCCGAAATTCTGAAAGGAATTTCTCTCTCCTCATTTTCCTTCAAGAAATTATTTTGTATCATGAATCTAAATTCCATTAAATTTGTTGGGACATGTATCTATATAACCCCCTTAATGTAAATTGTCATGTAAATATGAAAAGGCATCCCTTTCTCCCTCATCAACCATTTTTGTGAGTTCGTATGTCACGCTATTACACTGCCGAAATTGCACTGCGTTTTTCAAGCCAAAGTCATTATGTAGTGAATACCATGCCCATTTCCCAATCAATCGTATTCACCTTTATTAACAATTAATTATTGTTTAAAGAGTTTAATTTATGTATTCCTCATTCTTTTATCATGGAATACATGAGTATGTTGAATGATTCAGTGTTTTATGATCTATGTGGCACACTTATGCATAAAATGAAATGTTTAAGAAGGGTGCTCCGTGATAGAACTATAATGCATTGGGTAAGGTATAGTATAATGATACGTCATGTGAAATGGGTGTTGGATCATACCAATTCAATTACAACATGGGTTTACTCAGGCTTCATTTTCAATGAGGGTTTACTCATTATCCATGTGCAATGATCCATGGCTCATGCTAATTCCATGTTAAAGTGTAGTTTCCACATTTCCATGTTATGATTATCATGATTTATCATGATTTTATGTTTATACATCTCTTGTGATCTTTTGATATGCCTATTGTCTAACATGTATTTTATTCCTCATGTTATTCCATGTTTATTCCCTTACTAGGCTTTATCGCTCACCCATTTCTTATGCATGTCCTCAGGTTATCCCATGCAATGCTAAGTATGAGGAAATGTAGTGGTCATGAAAAAGAAGTTTTCAATAAAGATGTTGGGTTTTATGTTCTAAGTTGTTAATTAATGATCCTATTCCCCAAATACACTAGTCCTCTCAATCTTCTATATTGTATCAAGTTGTGTTTATGAAATAAATTATGTTTAATTGTGTAAAATAATGTAGGGTTGTCATATTCACCCTAAGTAAATTTTGAGTTGAAGACATAATAAATTATATTCATTTTATCAAATAAATTTTCAAAAGGTTCCAAAAAGTAATTATAACAGTTTTCATGCATATAGTTGAATGCTTTTGCAGTGATTACATATCTTTGAAGAATATAATTACTTTTCTAAAAATTAATTTCTTATTTACTAACAATTTATCCATAATTTATAATTAGTAGGAAATATATATTTATATATATAAATATCATAAATTAGTGAATAAAATTCATTCCCACCAATTTAATTCCTATTTTATAATGGTTATGTATATCATGGGATATTTAATCTCGGTGTTGTGTGTTGAATATGAAATTGAACTTAAGTATCTCAGGGTTTTATGCACCATAAGCTATTTAAGGGACTAAATTTATTTAAAAATAATTACATCATAAACTCTTAGGGAGTTTAATTATCTTCTATGTTCACTTTTTAATGTTTTTAGTGCTATAAAACAAAATTTTCATCAATTTAAATCAAAGGGTTTTACATCCTCCACCATTTAATTAATTATTCCTTTAAAATATAAAATTATCTCTATCATCACATGTTTTATTTTTGAAAATAATTTTTTGAATACCCAAATCATAAAAACGGTTAATAAAATACCTTCTTCCTAAAATTGAAATATAAGTACCAGTTCCATCTAGAATAACACATAATAGGTTTTCAAATATAAGAAAATTTGTGGGAAGGGAAGATTTGAACATGGATGAGAAGAAAAAATAATTATGGAGATTGATTGAGGTCATCAATCTCAAACAGGTAAATTGTAAAATGAAAGTAAATATCCTCAAAACCATAAATATGCGATGAATTGAAATACCATATGATTAATTAAGTATCAATGTAATGGGATATAATTTTTTATTTCAAGTTCCATTTCCAAAATTTGATAAATTATTTTTCCATATAGACTATGATAATAAGGAAATATATTTACTTGATAAGTATAATTTGATTATTTTTTCAATTTCCTCCATAATTCATCTTTTTCTCTAAATGGTGAATATTCACGATTTTGTTTTCATGCCTAAAGTGCTAAAAAAATTAAAGGAAACCTAACCATATCATGGATAATCAATCTATTCCACCAATCATTAGACATTATAAACCATTATGGTTAGCACAATGTAAGGCAATTTAGAAAATGGATAAATCCTTATATATTACATTAATCATCAAAATCCAACCATAATAACCAATGTAAAAAATAAATGATTCAATGAATTCATAACCATATATTCCAAATAAACTATACAAAAAATACATTTTATATTATTTTTTACCTCACTGTTTATGTTATACTTTTAACATTTCGTTCTTAAAAACATGGTGATCTCCTTTAGAAACAATATTAATCATTTTTTTAAAAAATAAATCTTAAATATCATGGTTATCAATATTATAAAACTTATCATCCCATAATTATCTAATTATAAAAGATCCTATAAACCCTAAAGGTAAAAAATACCTTAAAATTTTTGTACACCAAAATTTAAACACACACTTATTGTTAATCCAATGATTTATATATACATGAACCTAATAAAATATTCAAAAAAATGTCAATAATCACATTAAATGTCAGTAATCACAATAACATCTCATCAATTAACACCACAAAGCGTTTTCTAAGAATTTGAAAATTTAATAATATTTAATCTTATAGACCTATAATGGAAACCATAACTCTTAAGATAACCTCTCATGAAAACATCCTAATCTCCAAAATAATCTAAAATGACCTCTGACATGAACTATAAAATTCTAGAACCCACAAATTCAGATCTGGTGCTCAAATCATAATCATTTTTTTCTCATATGTAGTATTGATAATTGTGAAATAATTTTTTCCACTGAATACAAACAAAATAAAAACAAAAAATTGGATCGCATAAATTCTCAATTATCGTTTAGGTATAAAGTTTTTTAGAATTAGGAAAAACTCTTAAATTACACATACCTATGTCTATAAATGATAAATTCTCCTTGTTAACATAGTTTTACATATTTTTTATTAAGTTGTCATCATTATACATATAAAATCCATTATAGAAATAATTCATTCGATCTCATTCTTTATATCCAAGCGAAGAGAAAACACAATAAGGGTGATCTCAAAAGCCCAGTATGGGTAACCATAAGAACTAACAATGGAAAGTCATTAATGAGAATAAGAAGTGTATAAGGGTATGAAGACATAATCCGAGTGAATGAGAGAATCAAAAAAGAACTCACGCCCATAAATACCTAAATAATCAATAATTAATCTTAGAATAATGATTTTAAAAAAATAATGATTCATAAAATTCAATAATCATGAGACATACCATATCATTATTGATCAATGTAAATATTATAAACCCATGAAAAGTATAGAGAAAATATATTGGTATCTTAGATAACCATCATCACAGAACACTTATAGAACTATTTAAAATTGAATGCCCATATGTTTGACTTGTAATTTAATTTTTCCAATAACATAATCATTACACAATTCATTGTATTTCCATATGGGTGCTCCTATTGTTTAAGCTATATGGGTCTCACCCAACACTATCTTGGTACCCCAGTCATATAAAAAATTACAAGATCACCCGAAATTATCTAGGTGCACCCATTGTATAAGGTATAATAGGATAGTCATATGCTATCTGGATGAACCCATCATATAATCTATAATGGAATCACTTAGTGCTATCTGGGAGCACCCATCATATAAGCTATAATTGGCTCCCCCGATACTATCTGGGCATACCGATCATATTTATTGTCCAAGAACCACAATATAAATAAACTACATAAGTAATTCATCATTAATCCCATAAGATAGTCATTATTCCTTTTATAAAATTTTTAACCCATGTAAAATAAATGGGTTTCATGCCAATATATTTGAAACATGATTTACCCATTTAAAATAAATGGTTTCCATAACAGTCTCTCCGAAACATGGATAACTTGTGGAAAAGAAATTGGTTCTATAATAATCTATTTGAAACATGGATAAATTTTGTAAAAATATATGGATTTTATAAAAATATCATTGAAATATAATTAAATATTGGGAATTAAATGGGTTCCAAAACAATCTCTTTGAAGCAATATTTATCCATCTAGAGAATGAATGAGGATTCTATCATTACAAAATATTTATGTACTAACATATGTAACAATAATGGTTATCGATTATTTTGAATCGGGATTCCATTAGAATATCATTAAAGAAATTTCAAGGATAATAACATTTTCAATTTCAAAATAGAACACTTTTATAAACACTAAAAATTTTCAAAATATTAGGAAGGTCATTATTTGCAAATGACCTTGGAAATATATAAACTAACATTTAAAAATCATTAAAACATTTCATGAGGAAAATAAACATTCCATTTTGGAAAAAAACAACTTAACTTATTTTTAATTACTTTTAATTTAAAATAACATTGAATTATTATTAATGAAACTTCAAATCAAAAAATGGTCACTACAGAGGAAAATTACATTCATGTCATACATTTTAAAATAATGATTCCATTATAATTTTCTGTAAAATACAAATAATAATTTTTTTATAAAATGACATAATTATTCATTTCAAAAAATTTGAAAAAATTAAATCATGGGTAAGAATTTATTTTATAAATAAGTTTAATAATTAAAGAAAACTATTTTAGAAGAAAATATTTTGGATAAAAAGGGTTTTTGAATCATGGGATAAATAAAAATGATTTTTTCTTAAAAATGTTTTCCCAATTATTTTAAGTAATAAAATTGAAAAATGTTACTATTATGTGAATATATAATTAATAACCATAGTAGAAAATTAATAATGAAAATATAAGAGATTTAGATCATAATATTTCAACATTATAGACTCCATCATAAACAATCTGGATAATCGATGAGATTGTAATAAAAAACTCTTACCACTTTGGTAACATTGCTTTTTAATCCCCATGATATTATAAAACTATGTTAGACATAAAATTTCATGAGAATAAATATATTATTGATATTACATGTCAATGGTAATTTATAAGAACCTCATAAAATAATATTGGTGCATATAATAACATAATCCATAATGAAGAGAAATTGAGAAGAAATTCCCTTACAAATATCATAACATTGTAGTGGTGGACTAATCGATGAATAGATTTTTGGTATTAAATGTAAATCCACATAGAAAAAGTTTAAATACAACAAAAAATAATCAAATATCATTACTCACATAATATTAGAATCAAATAATCAATGATGTATAAGTATAACCCAATGAATCTAAATTGAGTTACAAAATCCCTTTCCTCGAGATTCCTCTTGGTTGAGTATCCTTTATTCTTGGGTATAGTGGTTTCAGAAAAATTATTAACTTATTAATCAACCATATTACTATTTATAATTTCATATATTATCCTTTTATAACATTTTATACTCTATTCGTCAATAATATTTCAGTATTTTCAATATTTTGTGTGTTAATTATCTTATTTTCTCATTTGTACTTTGATATTAATTTTTGGGTTTTTCAACATATAATATAGTAATACCATCTCCAAGATAATAATTATAAAATAATTATAATATTTATACATTAATTATTCATTGAAGACCAATTATTATAGAATTTATTGAAAAATGAAGTACATTACGATCATGAAAAAGGTAGGTCGTACATGAGCATGAGTACCATTTTCATTTTTCAATGATTATTATGTAAAGGAGGTAAATAAAAAATTATCACTACATAATTATAATTATATAATAGATAACATATTATTTTTTAAAATATTATGATATATATCATTCATGTGCGGTGGTGGTTAAAAGGGCGAGTCACATCACTTCATGGAAGGGGTAGTCCACGCGTACATGAACAACATTATCATCTTTCAGTGAGTGAAATGGTAAGAAATAAAATGATATATTATCATTTAATAATGATAAATATTTTATTAATATAATAATTATTTCATTTATATCATATATTTTATTATTTTTAACCTTTTTATTTTCCATGTAAAACATTAGATAAAACGAATCACATCGCTTCACGAGGCGGTAGTTTGATAAACATGGGAATGAAGTTATTGCATCCTCTACAAAATAAGAAGTTAAAATTAATTTTGGATATAATTAATCTATATGTATAAATATATTTTAAATATAATATATATATACTTTTTATCCATCATCATACCAAAATTTGAGAGGTGGAAATGGAAAAACAAATGAAACCGGTGCGTGAGGAGTTAGTCTACCGTACACAAAAATGTTGATATCGAAAAACATTTTATAGAAGACGAGAAATATTTATATTTTGACATTTTCATAATTAAATCTATTTATATGGAATATTATGAGTATATTATATAATCATGGTTAAAGAAAAATTGATGTAGGTGGAGTATGAAAAAAAAGTAAAACAATCAATGAACAGTATTAGGTCTTATTTGGGTAAATTATTTTGGTATTCTAAACAGCCATATCATGATTGAATTTTTTTTACAAGAATAGGTATTGTAGGATTAGTGGAGTGATATATAGAATTTATTTTGGAATTATTTGTCATAAAAAATGGGTTATTAAGATGTGAATAGTTGAAGAGAGTGAGTTACCTTTTATAATTTAGGTGATTGACACACTAGTTAATTTTTTTTAAATAAATCAACTCATCCAACATTTTTTGAAATATAAAGGATCCAATTATATAAAAATATATATAATAGTGGTTGAAGTTATAGCTACGTTCAAGAAATATACTTTTTACATGTTTTTAGGTCATTTTAGACCTTATCTTTTTTATTTTAACCTGATGGTAATTACATTTTACCTTAAGTGTGATAATTATTTTTTAATGCTTCAAATATTAAAATTTTTCACAAATAATGTTGATCATATTAGATATATAAATTATTTTTATTTTATGTATGGAATATATTTTTAGAAATTTACTTTTCATCATTAGAAAATTTTAATTTAAAAGTAGTGTTGCATATGTGGCCAACAAGAGGGGTTTCAAAGTGAAAAAGTTAATTTTTTTAAAATTTTGTAAAATCCAATTTCAGTATGAAATTGGTAAAAAATAATTAAATTAGAAATATATATATATATATATATAAATGAATTGTTTTACTTTAAATCAATTTAAAATATAAATTATTTTTATAAAACATTTAAACAAAAATCAAGTTTTCAATTAAAATTTAGTATTGGTCAATATTCATCATGTACATACCCATTTTTTGCAATGTAAGACTTTGATATATTTCTATATATTTTTTAATAGCTTTGATTTATGATTACATGCTATTCTGAGGATTAGTGTGCCCAGAATTCCCATTATAAATATATTTTAAAAAAATTATTATGTTGTGAATTTTCTTAATGAAAATGAGTGAATTATTTAATGGAATCAAGGATAATAAGTTCGAGACCATGGTTGAGTTTAGAGTATATTTTTTACCATATTTTTGGCATAAAATAGTTCGTTGTTGGATGTTTATATATCGAACTCATTGGAAGTACATTAAATGGATTAATTAATTAATTAATTCACTCATTCATTCATTTTTACCAAATTAAATTTCTATTAGAAAACATCCAGGGAGAATTATATAGGGTTATCTAGCTAAACCCACAGATAATTTGAAAAACTCTTCCTCTCCTTCTATTGGAAAACCAAATCCAATGACAACAAAACACTAGATCTAAGCGGATCGAGACCTAATGATGACAAAAAATTCATTTGATCATTGGAGAGATTGTTATTCTATGATGAACATTCCAATCTCATTATAGAACTCACCAATTTTTAGTTTACTACCCCATTGATCAAATTGATTTTAGAGTCATCCCATTTATGATTTGTATTATTTTTTTGATCATTTTATGGTCCCATGTACGCATTAAATTGATTATTTCGTTGGATTTCTACCTATGGGTATCCCTGTTCTTGATCATTAGCCAACAATTCTTGGAAATTATCTTTAAACCTGTATATGTGTTCCTTCCCCTTCACTTTTTCATGTTCTTTAACAATTGGACCCCATAGTCCATGTTTGAAATTTTCAGGTGGTACCGAGCCCGATCGAATCCGTGATATCATGACATATTCTCATGTGATGGATACATTGATGAAAAATTAATAGATTTGGGATGGTGTTGGGTTTCATATGAATCTTTCGACAACCAAAGGCCGAATCATCAATGATAGAATAATCATGGTTATTAACAATGTGAGGAAAGACGTGGGGGGGGGGGGCTTTTGGATTTTGAATTTCTAGTCACCATAAGGATAGAATCCAAAAATTAATGATAAACCCACTAATCTTGGTATAAGATAGCGCCAAAATCGATGTTGAAATTCCATATTTGATGAATATATTGTAAACCTAGAAAATAATGAAAAACCCAACTAAATGGCATATACCCCAAAGAACACATGGTGTGTAACCCCTTGGATATTTTGGCTAGGGTTTTGTGTATTCATAAGGATGGAATGTTTTATAGGACCCCTACATGTTGTGTACCAGAAGTCCTATGTTGTTGAGATATGTGACAAAGCACACAGACAGGATCATGCCATGTGCTCGAGTATACGGGAATGTCTAGAGGAACCCCATATGAAGACGCAAACTATATACTAATGTACATTTACATGAGGTAAAGTAAACAGATATGGAATGAATAGATATACACAACCAAGAAAAAGGGTTGGACACACAGTTTCATGGTCATGCTGTGTATATCCAGCACCTGACATGTAATACTACACACTTGGCGGGTCAGGTACTTACAGGGGAAAGACTAAGTGATGGATCATAACCACACACTGTGTTGGTCCCCTCACTCACCATGTACCACTTGGAATCTTTTTAAAAATATTTATGCTTTCATATCTTTTTTTGGGACTCAGATTTATCCTGTGAGTAACCAATCCTAATTGTTTTTCTTCATATAATATGATAGTTCCCTCAATTAAGGATTTGAAGTCATGATGTGAAATTTTATGGGAATAAAGCCAATTTTATGCGACACCCAACAATGGAAATGATCAAGAAGAGGGTCATCAAGAAATACTAGAGTCGAACCCCCTATCACCTTGGGCACGAGTCCTCTACGAATTCAAACTGGATAGAACTCCACTATCATATAGGGTGTGGGTCCTCGATGACCAGAGTGGAATGATCCCATCACACAAGGTTGTGGGTCCTTTAACTATAGAGTGAGACCCCCATCTGTATGGGAATGGGTATTATACCTTCTATGTGGAACCACATATAAGATAGGGCTCGAGTACTCAATGTCTAGAGTGGAACCCCCTATCATAGAAATGTGTGGGTCCTCAACATAACAAGAGGACCCCCCCCCCCCCCCCCCCCCGCACTGGTATGGGCATATTTCTTCTTAATTATATGTGGAACCCCTAATAGATAGGTCATCGGTCCTCAATGATTAGAGTAGAACCCCCTATCACGCTAGTGCGTGGGTCCTCGACCTACTAAGTAGATAACCACTATTGGATAGTGTGTGGGTCCTTGTGACTCTCGAGTGGAACCCCAAATCAGCATGGGTTTGGTTCCTCTAGGGATACATGTATTGTATAAAACATGAGATAGAATAGGGAGCTATTCTTCCACTTCATGTTTGTGCTCCCACAACTCTGTGAAATAGTGGACAGTCATGGACCTTCACATGGTTACATCTAGATAGATGCGTGAGATGTTAGGAACCATTCTTGGAATTTTGGAACTATTGGTTACTCTTCTTCCTAGGACGAGCTATGGGAAAGGCACCCCACTACTCTCTCATTTGGTCATCTTTTGACAGAGAATATATATATATATCTTATGTATCTATTTCTTTGGATATGATTACTCTGATTCTATAATATTCAAAGATGTGTGAGGTATGTTAGGTTCATTATTTGTTCATATTCTAGAGGTTGGATGATTTTTATCTTCTATTATATGTGGAAAAGACTCAAATTGTAGTTTATACACACACATTGTTGATACCCTTTTGTTTTTATGAGGTAAATTCCACTCTTGGTTTGAGATGAACCGTTCTATTTTGTTATATCTGACATCTTATTTACTAACTAATTTCTTTCTACTCTTATTGTATCTCATAATACTTCTCATTCATCTTTTAGTTTTTCTTACTGGGTATGTATATAATCACCCCTACATAGGATTTTCTTTCACTTTCCCTATGTTATGTAGATGACAGATATGTCAATGGTCACTTCAGAAAAGCTTATGGATACCTGGTACGTTGGACATCATACGATGGTCTCAACTTGGAGATTTGTAATTTGGATCTCTATGAATTTTACTTTCAAGTTTTTTTAGGTTAGGACTTTTTTCTGGATGGGAGTGTAAGTTTCCCATTTACATTATATTTTACACTATCATACTCTTATACTTCTAGGCGGTATTATATGAATGGTGATTCCCATGTTATCACTTCTTTGGTTCGTATCACTAGTTGTTGGCCTATAGTGGCAGGCTTGGGGTTGTTATGCCAAGAGCCCCAGTATGGGTTGGGTCATGACAGTTTGGTATCAGACCAGTTCATTCCATGGGATTATATTTATAGTATTCAAATTATTATTATTTGGATTGTATTATTGAAAACATTTCAATGTGTCTCATGTGTGGATCTCAAGATTTTGAATTAGGGCTGGTATAGGCGGCCGATGTATCTATTCATCAGGACCATGACTACTAGCTTTCCAACTCAACACACTGATATATTGGTTGCAAAGATAAATGATACAAGAATCATATAAGATTAAAATTTTTGGTGTCCTTATTAAGTTATCTCCCCATTTATATATATATATATATATATATTCTCATTTTACCATGGTATTTCTTGATTAAATTTTAGGATGCCTCCATGATAAAAACCTACTAGGATACTAGTTCTGGATTGTGAAGATGACTCAATGATTGACGAGCCTAAAGTTTATGATACATCACACAATCTTCATTCTCCAGGTGGAAAGGTAGTAGCACATCTACCTACAGAGTTACAGATTTGTAACACCCAAAGTTTTTATGGATCTTTTTTTGAATAAATTAAATTTTCACTTATTTTATACAATGAACTAAGACAAACATTCCTTTCACATGAAACATACTTGGTGTATATTAAAATGAACACTGAATTGGTATATGTTACATTCGACACTGAATTTGTGTGGGTTACACACTATACCAACATGGCATACAGTACCTACAACACAGATGTTTCTATGAAATATCATTTTATTGTTATAATTATTTATGCATGATAATTATAACCTAGACGTTAATCGTAGTAATATGAATGGTTATAACTACATTTAAAATATTATTTATAATGGTTTTATAAAAATATATCATATTTATAATGAAAGATATAATTTTTGTTAAAGTATTTATATGTTTAAAAATACAGTTTTCTAGAATGCACTACTTTTAATGACCTTCTATGAAAAATATTAAAAAAATTAAGTTCAAAAATATTTTAAAAATTAATTTGATAAAATAATTTTTTTTTGGATTTTATAGATTCAAAATTATCTTAGGATGAATTTTTTTGATTTTTATGAGAAACTACATGTTTGGATAAATGGTGAAAAATATCATATTTTAATTCAAAAATGATTTTCCATCTAATTTTTTTATAAGGTTAAACTATATTTTAATTTTGTTTAAAATGATATTTAAATTTTTTTCTTATCAATTAATCCAATTTGGGAGATTTTATTCAATTTAACATTGAAATTGGATATAAAAACGTACCAAACATTTGATCATTTTTACTTTAGAAACCCATATTGTCGACTCGACTATGAGATTAATTTAAATTAATTTGTTCTAATTCTATGATTAAATTTTGTAAAAAATGGATTCAATATTTTAAATCATCATAATTTATAATGTCTAATAATGTGAACAGTCTTTTGATGAAAAATATTCGTGAAAATAATTAGTTTTATTTTCTTCGATTAATGTAAAAATTAAGATTAACTAAGGAATAAAACCAAAATTTAAGACCCAAGTCAACATAGAGACATGTAAAACACCAATTTGATATCCATTATTATTCCTTTAACCTTCCATTATTGAGTATGGTTGCATTTTATTAATTGTTTATAATGAAACATTGGTACTAGTAACTTGTTTTGGAAAATACCAAGTATATCCTTTCCATTCCTTATAAAAGTCCACAACCTCTCCCTCTTCTTAAAATCTCTCAAAACACATAGGATCGTCCAATAATTTCCCAATCCACTTACCAAAATCCCCACCTTCCTCCTAGAATCTATATATTGGGCATAATTAAATATAAGGAGGCATTTTGGCACAAACCAAAAGGAGTTACCTGATTAATATGTAACAACATCTCTTAGGCTCCATTATTTTATTTTCTTTATCTACCACCACCACTCTATTTTTCCATGATTTTATTACAACACCAGTAAATAAAATATACTAGGATATTTTTATGATATGGGTTAAACCTAAAGTTACACACACCTCCATATAATGAGTAACAAACAAATTGTTTACGTGTACGGTGAACTACCGCTTCATTAGACAATGATTATTCATTTTTCCTTTACCAACTCTCATGGTGGAAAATATTATAGACACAATATTTATATATTTATATATTTTTTATTTTTTATTTTTTTAATCTTATTCATTTCTTTTACTTCACATAACTTTTACATTCCATTTGCTGTAAATATGGTAATTTCATTTGAGGAACTGTGAACTACGGACCATAAAAACATAGTGATTCATTCACACAATATATGGAATGTATTAAGGATGGGTTTAGTAAAATAATATGATATATGTATAATTATAAATATAATTTAATCACATTATATAAATATATAAATATAGGTTATTTTCATTTTTTTAATATAGTAATAAAAACACAAACAACGTTCATGCGTACATACATCATACTATTTTCATGAACGGTGTGTTCCATTTCATAATTATATATTCCATAGATTATTTTAAAAAACTATACTAAATATAAATTATATTAATATCATGGTTTACATTCTTTAATCATGATATAAATATAAGGACCAAATATATTACAAATTAAGATACATGTAAAGAAGAAAGTGAATATTATCCAAAACGAAACCTTAACATAGGATGATTAACAAGAGGTTAATATAATGGTGTGATAAAACCATATATGGTATTATATATAAGAACATGGTTCTGTGAAAGATTTATAATAAATTTATATTTATTATACATTTTTTCTGAATGAGTAAAATGAGTGTCGTGAAACAAGGTAGAAGGATTTCATCTCAGTTTTTATTTCTGTGGGATACATGCTATGTTTGCCACTATTTCTGTTTGGGTGGAATATGTATAACCCATGATTGTATTATATGATTTATATAATTAAATTTATGTGTATTTAAATATTAATTTTAGGATATTTACTTCATGGGGATTATGTTTCCAAAGCTACTAAATCGGTAAAATAATTTTGTTTAAATTTTCCTTCTTTGAGAATCATGTTTTATTATGCACCTAAATTCTTTTTCAAGGTGTATATAATAACATTTAACATTTTATATAATGAAATTAATTGTTTTCATGATATTTTATGTATCATGTAATTTCATTTTCTTACATGGAGAGTATTATCTCAGGTTACCAATATATAATCATTTATTGAGATAATGTAATAGTTTTCTGAGATTTTTTATATTTTAGCTCCATTAATGAAATATTTTGATCCATATCTCAAGAAAACTCATGGGTTTACTATTACTCTATTTATTAATTATATATCTATATATTAGTACCACTTTTCCTCTCATTATTTTTTAATATAATGTTTTATGTAAAATCTGATAGTCCCTCTCTATGGTCGGAAATATATTGTAATCAAAAACCATGTTTTCCTAAATGTTTCCAAAAATGTTTGGAAAAGATATTTGAATAGAATTTTCAAGGAAAAAGTATTGAAAAAATGTTTTATGATTTTCAATTCTTCATATATATTTTTAAAATATATTTTAAAAACAAAGGTTTTCAAAAGGTTTTTATGTTTTAAAATTATTTTTCAATGAAAAATGATATTTTCATTATGAAATGTTTTTTAATGATATTTCAACTTTATTTCCCATATAAGATAACATCCATCAATGTTACACATGCATTTATGGGGAAAATATTCAATTTTTCTACTCATATTTTTTATTTCAATGTAATTTTTTTATGGAATGATGTTTATGACATTCATTTCTCATTCATGGGTTATATGTTTTACAATACAGATTACATTCAAGGGTTATGCTTATGATGAAATTATTATTAAACCCCTATTTTTTCATATGTTCTGACATGGTTACATTTTTATAATACCCAATTCATTTCATGGGTTATGATATTATTGTTTATTATCTGTTTGTACATGTCTGTACGGTTTCACAATGATATGGGTGGGACATATATCTCCCTCTAATGCATTGTTTAAATATTTATATCTAATGTGACAAATTAAGATGGTCTTAGGAATAAACCTTGATAACTATATGGTCGTTGGTGTGAACCATGACTACCGAGATGGTATGAGGATTGAACTCATGCTACTAAGATGTCCATGGGAGTAATCCGTGACTACCAAGATTGTATGGGGAGTGAACCTATACTACCACAAATGTCTTTGAATAGATTCCTATTCTAATATGGAAATTATATTGTATATGCTTATGTGCCTTCCACAATTCCATGTTTTATTCATTTGTTATGCTTTCATGGCTTATGTTCTTTATTTATTTATGATTCATGTCTTATGAATTTCCAGGAATAATACCATGGTTTATATATATGATCTTTGATATACAGGTTATGATATTCTATTTTCATTATAATGTTCTCATACACTTATTATCATTATTATGCTTATATATCTCCATTATTTAACCTTATTGATCATTTAAGATCACCCCTTTTATGTTTACATGACTATATTAAAATGATATATATTATGTTTGATGTGTCTATGAATGGTTCCAGTTATATAGAACCTAGTCGAAGATAAAGAATCTCACATATGTATTATTTTTTATGTTTCCATGTTTACAAAGGCATTATACTATTATTTTCTTTGGGAATGTATTTTTATAATGTTTTAATTTTTCTGAAAATGTTTTCAATGTTAATGTATAAAAATAAAGGTTCTATAAAGTTGTTATCAGAGAAACAGTTTAGATAACATTTAGAATATAGGTCGAGAAAACCTTAGTGAGAAATCTAGGTACATGTCTATGGATATACCTAAGGATAATTAACTGTTTATGAATATTTCATACAATTTTGGTAAATTATAGAGTGAGTTGGTTCCAAAAAATTAATATATGTCTGAATACTAGAAGTTGATGTGGATATAACATAGATGTACCTAGGTTTAATAATTCTAAATGATGTTCTTGGTCTGACTTGGGTAAATCGCGTACATGATAATGGAAATTACATCACACCTAGTTTTATATTCTTGAGGTATATGTTTTAAAAATTCACAAACTTTTCATGAAACACAATGAAGGATTTAAAACAAAATTTATGAATAACCTTGAATAAACCTAAGGTTTTATATATTAATTAATGTTTCATGATTTAAATATCCTATAAGTGAATTTTCATGACTATGTTGTTCCTCATTATGGAAACTATTTCATAATATATGGTTTTGGTTATAGTTAATGGAAAGACCCCAAAGGAACCACATTGATGGTGATTAGATGTATAATGAAATGATTGTCCTTCTAGGAAACTAAATTTTATGAGATCTAGGTTACAAAACCTCGTTGTTATCTGCACTCAACTTTCTAAAGATATATATCTTGGTGGACATCAAAATGAGAAAAGGTGAGAGCAACATTCTATTGAGTCCTTAAATGGAGAATCATACACCTTCATTTAGAGGATCTTCAAATCCAATTGTTTATAAAAAAGGGTTCAATTATACTAAAAAAATATTATCTATTATCTAATGTTTGTAGCATGAGAAAGTAATTCTGGTTGTCTATCAGTTAGAAGGCGAAGTAGACTAGTGGTGGAATCTAATCCAGAATATAAGGCAAAAAGAGGAGATTGAATCCATGGATTGGGATGAATTATAGAACATATATTTCAATAAGTTATTTATATATATTCTCCATACCAAGATGGGGAAAGAGTTCCTTGAGTTTAAGCAATGGGTTGATGAATCTGTTGGTACCTATGAGGCTAATTTCATTAGACAGGCAAGGTATGCTTCATGTCTTATCATCTAACAAACAATTAATGTAGATAAGTTCTTTATTATCTTATATCCAAGTCTTAGAAGGGATTTGGCCATAATTTACCTTAGTTTCTATGAAGAAAATGTGAATTTTTCAATCAAGGATGAAATGTAGGTACAATTCACATATCAATCTCATTGTTTTGCTAAGAAGAGGAAGATAGAGTTGAAAGGAAAATCTAAAAACAATGAATAGAAATATATGACTTTTCCATTATTCTCTAAGTGTGGGAAGAAGTATGGTGTAATTTTCATTAAGGGAACAAATAAATGTTGTATGTGTGGAAGGGAAGGCCGTTAGGAATTTGATTTTTGGAGTGATGGGAATAAGTTTCCTAATGCTATGAATGGGAAAAAAATTTCAAATAATGCACCTCCCATGATTCAGTGATACAAGTGTAAGGAGAATAGGAATTACACTAACCACTTCATATACCCAAGTTATGATGATTAATATAGGTGTCAATGACCTATTAACTTAAAGGGCAAGGAAAAATATCATGAAATTGTTATTTTTGATGAGTATTATGATAACGACATCATGAAAGGTAAACATGATATCAACTATAGAACTACTAATGTCGTATTTTATTCTAAATATACCCATTCATTAATATCTAAAAAAATTTATATGGGTGTTAATATTCCACCAATACAAATTGATGTAGAATTTGTGGTGCAAGCCCTAATGGTATGATGAATGCATCTCAAGTATATGATTCTTCTCTGGTAGAATTTTGTTGGAATTTTCATCCTGTAAATCTTTTCATTCTTACTTTGGTTGAAATATATGTCATCGTAGACCTAGATTTTCTTTTTCTCAATAATGGACACATCAATTATTGAGGAAGGGAAGTTACTTTTGACATTTCAAACCCTTATATGATCATACATCCTTGTGATGAATAGTACCGAATTCCTATTGATAATACATCCTTAGTATAGGTCTTAATTCCTAATAAAAGGGTTGTTTATCTCAAACAGTTCAGGAGAGATTCAACATCAATGATATGCCTATTGTTTAATATTTTTTGGATGTCTTTGTGGAAGAGTTTCCTAGCCTTACAAAAAAATATAAAGTTGAGTTCTCAATATAACTTACACCTGGTTCCACAACAATTTCAAATAATCCTGGTATAATGTCTCCAATTGAGTTATATGAATTGAAGAAGAAACTCCAATAAATCCATGATAAGGGATTCAATTTGTAAAGTGTGTCACCTTGTGGTGCATTTGTTCTTTTGGAAAAAATAAAAATTTATCAATGTGAATCTTTATTCATATCTATATTTGGACAATATCACAATAGAGAATAAGTATCTTATCCCCTGTATGGATGACATGTTTTATCAAATACACGGAGATCAATACTTTTCCAAGATTGAACTTCATTCTATATATCATCAATTGACGGCCATGAAAGAGGATATACCCAAGATTACAGTCCAAACAAGGTATAGACACTAAATATATATAGTGATGCCTTTTGGCCATAATAATTCCCCTTTTTATCTTCATGGATTTTATGAATATAGTATTTAGAAATTACCTTGATCAGTATATGGGAGACTTTATAGATGATATTATTATTTATTCCAAGAGAAATTATGACCTTGAAGATCAATTGAGAATTTTAATAAATACACTAAGGAAGGATAATCTATATGAAAATTTTACAAAGTGTGAATTTTGGCAACAAAATGTTTCATTTTTGGGTCACATAATCTCAAGAGATGGTATAACATTAGATCTATTATAGATATAGGCTATTGAATGCTGGCCTAGTCTATCCACGGTAACTCATATCCATAGATTTCTTGGATTAGCTGGATATTATAACTGGATTGTGGATAATATCTCATGAAAATATAATCCTCTAACAAAGTTAACTCATATGGGTTTAAAGTTCATATAGATAGATGAATGTGAGGAAAATTCTAAGGAACTGAAGAGAATGTTAGTCAGTGCATTTTTTCTTACATTACCCTGTAATTGAGAAGGGTTTAAAATATTTAGTGATGAATCAATGAAGGGATTGGGGTGTGTTATTATACAGAATAATTTGTTTATCAATTATGCCTCACAACATTTGAACATTCATGAGAAAAATTATCCAAAACAAGATTTGGAGTTAGAAGAAGTATTTTTTGTCTAAAATACAAGGAGGAATTATATTTCTGGAGAAAATTGTGAGATATATTGTGATTATAAATGTATGAAATATATATTCACACATAAGGATTTGAACACTTATCAGAGATGAAGGTTAGAGTTGATAAATAATTATTAATCTTCAATATATTTCCACCATGGAAAAGTGATTAAGGTGGCCGATTCATTGATTTAGAAGGATCATGATAGAGTATCCATGAGGAGGATCACAAAATATCCAGTATTTATAGATTTTCAAAGGATGGATCTAAAAATACTTGTATAAGGGGATAAATAATATATTTCTCAAATGAATTTTCAAACCTGTATCCAAGTGAAGTTAAAGGAGGTGTTGAAGGAAGATGAAGATTTTAAAAAGATTGTAAGAAATGATACTAAGTTTAAACTTGATCAGGAGGGAATTATATAGTTCAAGAACCATGTTTTTGGTCCTCCCATACTAGATTTAAAGAAGGAGTGATTAGATAAAACACATAGTTCTTTATTCTCCATTCATCCTCGAAGTATAAAGATGTATAGGGACTTGAACGGATACTTCAGGTGGGATGAAATGAAGAGAGGTATCTTAGATTTTATATCTCAGTTCTTGGAATGCCAACATGTTAGTGTTGAATGTCAAAATAAAAGGGGATGTGGCATCTATTACCTATAGCATAATGGAAATGGGAGAGCATAAATATTGATTTTGTCATTGGAATACCCAATAACTCTAATGTTGGTAATTCTATATGAGTAGTAGTCAATCGACTTACCAATTTTGAACACCTCATCACTATCATAGAAGACTTATCTCTAGATAAGATTTCCATGATATACACTAAGGATGTGGTAAGGTTGAATGGAGTACCCCATTGAATTGTATCATATCGACATCTGATGTTTACATCAAATTTCAATTCAAGTCCATAGAAACTAATTGATAAAAAAATTGATTTTATCCCTACTTATAATCCTTAGACTGATGTTCAGTATGAAGGAACATTTAAAACCATATAGGATATGTTCATATCATGTTCTCTAGATTTCTACGGTGGTTGGGATCAACACCTTCCTATAGTTGAGTTTTCTAACAACAATATATTTCAATTAGGCATATAGATGTATCCTTATGAATCCCTTTATGGTAATAAATGTAGATCTATAATTTGTATGGATTAGGTTGGATAAAGAAATATATTAGGACCTAAGAATGATAAAGAAATATTCGAGAAGGTTAGAACCATTCCGCTCCTATCATGGATGCTAAAAGTTGGAAGAAAAGTTATACTGATAACCTTTATTGTGTTTTGGAATTTTATGTTGTTGAAAGGTGCTTCTATTAATCTCGCCCTGGATGAAGGTTGGGATATTTAGAAACAAAGGTAAATTATTCCATATGTATATCAGTCCCTTTGAGATTCTTTATCATATCAGGATGGTATCCTATCGCTTGTAAATTTCTCTAAATCTTTCTCAAGTACATGATGTGTTACATGTATCTATCCAAAAGAAGTACATACCTGACAATTCATATGTACTAAACTCAATTGTTATATCACTATAGCATTATCTTTCTTACAAGGAGTAATGTTTTGAAATTCTGGATCATACAGAGAATGTCATTTGAAACAAGACCACTCACCAAGTCAATGTTTTGTGGAGAAATAAAAAAGTTGAGGAAGCGATTTGGAAAGTTGAATATTTTATAAAGTATACGAATCCTCATTATTTTACCTGAGTGATGAATTTCAATGTAGAAATTCATTTTAAGTGGGGTTGAATATAACACCCCATGTTTTTATAGACCTTTTTTGGAAAAAAATTTATGTTCATTTATTTTTTTGAATTAATTAAGTAAATTATTACTTTCACATGGAATGTACTTGGAATATGTTACATGGAACATCGAATCTAAAAATATTACATGAAACACTGAGTTGGTGAATTTGACCTCCAACACCGACTTGGCCTACGTTACATGCAACACTGACGTTTCTTCTAAACATCTTTTAATTTTTTTAAATTATTTCAATGTAATAATTATAGTCTATTCATTAAAAATAGTAATATGAATAGTAAGAACTACTTTTCAAATATTTCTTATAATGGTTTTATATAAACTAATCTTATTTCTTGTGAAAAATTTATATTATTTATAAAGTCTTTGTATGCTTAAAAAATCATTTTCTGGAATGGACTTCTTTTAATGTCCTTTTATGAAAAATAATAAAAATTAGTTCTAGACACATTTAAAAACCTAATTTCATAAAATAAAAATATTTTTTAAATTTATAAAGTATTAATTATATTAGGATTAATTTTTGGGATTTTTCTGATATACATCATCTTTGTATGAATATTATAAATATTATATTTTAATTCTAAAGTTCATTTTCGTCTATTTAATTTAAAATGATAAATTATGATTTAATTTAGTTTATAATATTATTTAGATTAAATTTTTATAAATTAATCCAATTTTATTAATTATAACCAAATTCAAATTGAAATTGGTTTATAAAAAATTAGTAATATTTTGATCATTTGTTATGGTAAAAACTCACATTTTCTACCTGACTATGGGTTTAATTTTAAATTAATTAATTAAAATTATGTGATTTGAATTTTTAAAAATTGATTAAATATTTTTAATAAGTTTAATTTTTAATTCATAATATGTTAAACTAAATTTTTGACCAAAAATATTTGTGATTGCAATTCAAATTAATAACATCAATTAAGGTACAATTAATATGAACTAAGGACTAAACCTTAAATTTAAGACCGCAAATGAATTTTATACTTTACAAACACCCATTTTATGGATATTATTCTTCTCTTAACCTTACATTATTGAGTTTTTATGGGTTGGTATTTATTTTTTTATGTAAAAACGTGTATACACCAAACTTGTTTTAAAAAATTCCTCATGAGTCATTTCCCTTTGCTATAAAAGGAAACCCCCTCTCCCTATTCTTAACACCTCTAAAACCACTTATATTAATCAAATATATAACCAATACACTCCCCAAAAGCCCTCCCATTATTTTATAAGCATTACCTTCTGTATAAGGCAATCCAAGGAAGCCTTTTGGCACAACCCAACAGGAGTTACCCGATTAAGAAGTTACACCTTCTCTTAAGATCCTTTCATTAATTTTTATTCTCCACCACTCCACTATCATTATTACCTTACTATATAATTTTCTTTAAAATAATAGTATTTTTTCTATTTTTTCAAACTACACTTACACACACCTTCATATAATGGGTAATGAACATACTTTTTATGTGTACGATGAACTACCACCTCACCAAATGATGGTTATTCATTTTTTACTTTACAGCCATTAAATGTGGATCTTTTGGAGGAAATTTTATTTATATATGTAATATATTATATTTATTATGTATTTAATAATATTAATTCATTTTTATACACAAATCCTTTTTTACTTTCCATTTGGTGTAAATATGATAATTTCTTTTGAAGAATTATGGACTACCACCCCCTCAAAGTTATTTGATTCATTCACACACTTCATGGAATGTATTAAGGATTGGTTTAGTTAAATCAAATATTTTATATATCATTAAAATGATAATTTAATTACATTATATACATATATAAATTTGGGTTATTTTCTATCTTTCTTTCAATACAAAAAAAAAGAACTGAAGCAGTATTCATCCTTACATATGACTTTCCGTCTCCATGAATGGTGTACTCTGTATATTCTATAGATTATTATAATAAAAATATATTGAATATAAATTATAATTATATCATGTTTTACATTCTAGAATCATGATATAAATATAAGGACTAATGATAAAACAAATTAAGACACATTCAAATAACAAATCGATTATTATATGAAGTGAAACTTTAACATAGGATGGTTAACAAGAAGATAATATAAAGTCATGAACAATGCATATATGGAATCATATATAAGAATCTGGTTCTATAATTTATGTTTAATAAATGTATATTTATTTTACAGGTTGTTTGATTAAGTACAGATACACTCAAGAAACATGTTTAAGGGATTTCATTTCACTTCTTATTTATGTGAGATACATGCTATGTTTACCACTCTCTCCTTTTGTGTGGTGTATTTACTTAACATGATTTTATTTTACAATTATTATAATTAAATTTATGGGTATTCACATATATATTTTATGATCTTTATTTCTAGGCGATTTAGTTTCAAAAGTTACCAAATCAGTAAATTATTTTGTGTCAACATTCCTTCTTTGAGGCTCATATTTTTTTTATGCATCTCAATTATCATTTGAGGGGTATATACATAAATTTATCATATAATATCATGAAATTAATTACTTTCATGATATTTTATGTTTTTTGTAATTCCCTTTCCTTACATGTAATTTATAATCCCCAGATACCAAGTTATAGGAGTTTGTTGAGACAGTATCATCATTTTTATGATTGTTTAGTTTTATGACTCCTTTTATAAAATATTGTGACTAATCACTCAATACAACACATGATTTACCTTATTCATTGTTCATTCAAGATATATCTATTTATTAGTTCCATTTTCCACTCTTTGGAACTTAAGATAATGATTTAAGTAAAATCTGACCATACCTCTCTCCAGTCGGAAATCTATTGTATTCAAAAACCATGTGTTAAATAATGTTTTCAAAAAATATTTGAAGCCCATTTTTATGGAAAATGTATTCTAATTTTTTTTATCTTTTTCAATTCGTCCGTTATAATTTATCAATTATGTTTTCAAATAAAATGTTTTTCTAAAAGGTTTTATGTTTCAAAAATCATCTGTAGTGGAGAAAGTGCATTTTTTTCAAGAAATGTTTTTAAAATATCTTTATATATTTTTACCTATATAAGATAACATAAATTTGTGTTACTCATTCATTTTTGGGGAAAATATTCTATGTCTGCATTTATATTATTTCTATTAATGTATTTTTTTTATCGCATGTTGTTTTTGAGACATTTTTCTCTTTCACGGGTTATATGATTTTGAAACCCGTTCCTTTTCACATGTAATGGTTATGATGAAATGACTAGTAAAACTATGTTTTTTCTTACATTATGATATGAATACATGTTTTTAGTACCCATTTCATTTTATTGGTTCTCATATGATTTTTTATGATGTCATGGAACATTTATGTATGATTTCACTATGAGATCGGTGGAACCAGTATCTCCCTCTAATGCATTGGGTAAAGATTTATATCTCATGAGATATACTAAGATGATCTTAGGAATGATCCCTGACCAATAAGATAGAATTGGGAGAGAACAATGACTACCAAGATGCTATGAGGAGTGAAATCATGCGACCAATATAACCATGGGAGTGAACCATGACTACCACAATGGTATGGGGAGTGAACCAATACTACCAAGATGGTCTTGGTAGCGTTGCCTTGGATAGTATGGAAATCATATTATATATCATTATGTGTCTTCCACAATTCCTTGTTTTATTCACTCACTATTATATCATGGATTATGTTATTTATTTATTTATTGTTCATATCATATGAACATCCATGGTTTATTCCATGATTCATGTATATTATCTTTGATATGTAGGGTATGATCTTCTATTTTCATAATGATATTCAATTACCTGTATGCTCATGATTATTCTTACATATCTCCTTTGTTTACCCTTACTTAGAATTTTAGCATACCCCTTTTTTGTTTCCATCCCCATTTTATGAAGTTATGTATTATTTTTGATGTGTATAATAAGGGTTCTAGTCAAGAAGAACCTAGTGTGAGATAATGTAGCTCACGTTTCTTTCAGTGATCAGGTTTCCATGTTTTCAAAGGCACTAGAAAAGTACCATATTTGGGTGTATGTTTGTATAATGTTTTGTGTATTCCAAAATTGTAATTTAATGTTAATGTATGAACACCAAGGTTCACTATAATATTGTCCCGTTAGAGTAGGTTGAAAATGTGTTCATTCATAGCGTGTTCTATGATTTCTAATGCCAAAGGCCGATGAGATTCAGATATGAGATTGTTCACCATGCAGTGGATATTTGGATTCATTTAGTGATTCATGTTTTTATACATGTGTAGATCCTGACTGAATGGAATGTTTCACTAACAAAAATTGCTCTTCATAGACCAACATTTGGTTCTGGCGGTACCAGTAAATGATGTGATCATGTTGAGTACACATTGTAGGATCCAGAGAGATGAATCACATATATATTATATTGATCCAAACACCCTTGTAAGGTGGTTGAGGTTAGGCCTGATCATGTAGTTTGGATATCCTTCTTGGTTAGGATCCCTTTAAATGGGGATCCTTGTGTTAAGAAATCTACAGGATGGAATTGGGTATCAGTAGAGTCCTATTATAGATATTTTTTAGCATGGAATCTGATAGACATTAAATAAGGACACATCCCCCACCAAGACGCAACCTTATGATGTGATTTAAAACTATGTGGAGTGAGTTCCCCACCAAAGTGGATAGTATTGAGGTGTGTTTGAGGAGTTATTGGAATTGTATGATTAGGATGTGTATATATGATGGGGTGTTGGACCATGCCCTGGTTGAGGGTAGAAGGAAGGAATAGGAAAGTATGAGCTCTTTGCAGATTTGGTTTCAGGATGGGATGCACAAGTGTGGTTTGGGGTATAACAAAACTCACTACAAATCCATTTGTAGTAGTTAGTATGGATTTAGAAGAGTCGTTTACTTTTATATATCCCTTATTTTTTACCTAACAATACCATAGGAGTCCCTTTAATCTATAAAAGAGTTGGAGTCCCTAGAAAGAGTTTTGGTGGTTGCATGTTCCTACAGATTGGATGAAATTACTCTTTGAGGGGAGAGAGTCAAACAGAAAATCATTTTATTTTGATATTGGGGCTCTGTGATGTTTTCCATAGTATGGAAAAGTCATCGACTATCCGTGATAAGATGATTCTTATCTATGAGATTTTAAGTGCTTCCAAGTTATGGGGTGGAGTTTTCTCCCCCTTGAGAAAAAGTTGTCCCCAGACTGAGTAGGATGAGGTCATTCACAATAGGTTACAACCAATTTATTAGTTGTCTAGTATTATCCTTCAAACTATGTATTTTATGAGATCTAAGATCCCTCTAATGATGTTGGGGTATGATGACATATCACGTTTACATCCCCACCATAATATGGATGTTTTTTTAGACATTCACAAGGATGAATCGATGATTACTTTGACACATCTGATAACCCCTTAGGGATTTGAGAGCTAGTGGTGTATTGGAGTGTGTGTAGAGGTAGAGCTTCATAAGATCCAGTGTGTTCTCATGGGTTTCCCAATTTTGTTTTTGAAAATGGTGGATGCGATGTTGAAGCTTTTCATATATTATTTTTGGATATACCAGGCCATGATAATAAACAAGAACTCTTTATCGAGGATTGAAGATGTATTTGACCAGTTTTAAGGTGTGGTGCGGTTCTGAAAGATTGATCTTAGGTTCAAATACCACAAATTGATGGTTCCCAAGGTTGATATTACAAATATGGAATTATAATTTTTCTATATAGAATATGAGTTCCTTGTGATTTAGTTTTGTGTGATGAATTCCTATATTGTGTTTATGGATTTGATGAACATGGTATTATAGCTATACATGGAATGGTATGTGGTAATCATCAATAATGAAAAACTCATATACTCTGTATCCGAGGAGTATGGAGAGTACTTGATGATGGTTTTATATTTTATCCAAGAGTACTAGCTTTATGAGAGACTGTCGATGTGCTAATTCTAGAAAAATGAGGTTCACTTTTTGGGGAATTTCATTTGTGAGCATTGATTAGCTATTAACCTAGAGAATAATGATGAACCAATTTCTTGGGAGCCACCTAAGAGAATGTTAGAGGTGTTGATATTTCTTCTCTTAGTGAGGTACTATAAATGAATTTTTGAAATCTTATCCAGAATTTTAGCCCCTTTGACTACCCTTATGCAGAAAGGGAAACCATTTACCTAGACTAAGAATTTATATAGATCCTTTGAGGATTTTCATTTAATGATGATGAGTTCTCTTATGTTTGTACTAATAGTAAATGGTGTGAAATATGTAGTTTATTGTGATAACTCATGAGATGGTCTTGACTATATGTTGATGTAGAATCGTGGATTTATCGTGTATGGGTTGAAGAAGTTGAGAACCAACGAGTAAAACTATGTGACTCAAGAGGTAAAGCTGGTTGAGGTTGTCTTAATCCTTGGTATGTGGAGGAAATAACATCTAGGAGAGATCTTTTTTGTTTACTTTGAAAAAAAGAGTCTCAGGTACGTATTCATGCAGATTGACTTGAACTTGAGATAGTGGTGATGGATGGAATTCCTATATGTCTATGAATTTTGATAAATTCAATACTCTGGGGAAAGAAAAGATATTATTATATTCCCTTAGTGGGAATTCCCTAACTTTATTGGTTCATGAGTCTTTAGAGTAATTGGCTTCCCTATAATTGACTCTAGTTGAGCAGGAGGGTACATCTTCTCTCTAATCAATGGTGTTGACTCTTCCACTTCTCGAGTGATTGAGAGAATACCATATGGGATACATTAATTATGTGGTATTATGTGACTAGATATCCATGGCGGATTCACTATATGATATTCTATATAAGGGAATCACGTCATCTTTTTCCTTGGATGAACAATGATTCAAGTCACAATGAGGGATTATGTGATGTAATAGGTCAAAAATGTTACTAAATATATACATCCCAGTGTGGGAATGATGATAAACTACATTTAGTGGTATTTTTTTGTCTGGCGTGAGATGAATCATAGTTGAGGTTGTCTCTTGATGGCTTGTCTTTAACGAGGTTAAGGTTGAGCACCATGTCCTGGTTGGTTTTTGTAGCCCCTTGAGATACCATATTGGAATTTGGATGACATATCCATAGAACTTATGATAGGGTTTCCACACATAATGAATAGCCATGATTCTATCCTAGTGATTGTTAACTGACTCTTAATGTCCTAACACTTCCTTGTAATCAGGGTGAAGAGTTTTGTTGATAGTTTGATGTAGATGTATTTACGGAATATTGTACACCTTCATGGGGTTTCCAAGAAGATTATCTGCATTCATGATGAATGGTTTTCTTAATTGTTGTAGAGAGGCTTGTAGGAGGAATTTGGGACCCGAAAGAAGAAATAATCCAGGTGTTGGATGATATGCTGAGATTTTTTATGTTATAATTTGGTCAAAGTTGGAAGGATCACTTTACCTTGGTATAGTTTTGTTACATCAACAGCTACAACACTATTATTATCATAACACCTTTTCTAGACATGTATGGGACACTATGAAATCACCCTTATGATGGGTATAGATTGGTGATACATCTCTTGTGGGTCTTGAGACGGTGTAGGTGACAAAGGAGAATGTCCAGGTCATCTATTAGTAGATGAGGATGACCCATAGAAGACATGAATCTTATGAATATCATCGTCTTAAGCCCTTATCATTTGATCAAGGATAATATGTTTTCCTGGGAGTCTCCCACATATAAAGATTTCAGAGTTTAGACCTAGGAGGAAAGATATTATTGAGGTTCATTAGGTTGTTCCAGATTGTGCAGAGGGTTGGTGAGGTTGCATACCACCTCGCCCTACCCCCAAAAATGGATCAGGTGTATGATGTCTTTCCTGTTTCACAATTGAGGCGATATGTTCATGACCCAACACAAGTTATCAACAGGGAAGATTTGAACATCATGGATGGAGCCACATTTTTAGATCCCCTAGTGGAGATCAAGGATTTATTCGAGATAAACATATGTATATGGACCAACAACTTTTTTCACTATTGTGGCGGACAAGGAAAGTGCAAGAGAGTTCATAGAAGCATGAGTGCTAGATGTAGGCTTAGTATCCAAAGTTGTTTGTTTACTTATTTTCCTGGATGAATATTTTTAAGCATAGAATGATGTAGAAACATGGTATTTTCCTTGAACTGCTAGGATATATATATCCAAAACATGGAGCAGAAACAATTTGTGGTTTTGCGGCCCACTGTCCCTAGAATAAATTTTATAAAAACAGTACATAATTTTTCTATTAAAAACATGAAATTTCTTCAATAAAATGGGATATATCCAAAATGGTAGCTCAAATCATAAATCTGATAGCATAGTTGAGTTCGAAATTTATGTTTTTACCCTAATCATGAACTAATAAAGGTCTAAATAGTGTTTTCATATATCTCGCTTGTTGGCGGTATGTTTAGTGAATTAATTAATTAATTAATTAATTAATTTATCCATTTTAACCGAATGAAATTTCTATAGGAATAATTCCATGGTAAATTATCTAGGGTTAGCACCATAAACCTTGGTATAATTCCAGACCTACTTTCATACTTTCCATTGGTGAATCACATCATATGACACTGAAACTTTGGATCAGAGTAGATCGAAAGCCAACAAACGCAAGGACTTCATTAAATCATTAGAGAGAGCATTCCCAAATTAAGAATGATCTAATCTAAATTTTGAACTCAAAATTTTGTGGTTTACTCTAATATTGATTTAATATATTCAGAAAAAACATCTTTATTATTATTTTTCCTATGTTTTAGACCATTTCATGTGCCCAAGTAATAATAGAATTGATTATTTCACTAGTTTTGTAACCATGAGTATCCTCGTTCTTGATCTTTTCACGTGAATTCTAAGAAATGATCTTAAAAAAAATTCTTGTGCATTTACCTCTCAATTTATTCATTTTCCTCACTAGTAGGACCCCACAGTTCCGATATGATGTTGTTGGGTAGTACTAAGCGTAATCGGACCGCCAAAATCAAGAAGAATTCACATGTGATGGACTGATCGATGAAAAAAGCATCTATCTAGGATGGGTATAGGTTGTGGATGATTGATTCAATAATATATTTTTTCTTCCTAAAGAATAGAATAATCATGAGAATTGACTGTGTGAGGTGACACATGAGGGGCTTTGTGATTTTGAGCTTCCATCCACCGAAGTTCCAGAATCTGATGGTAGATGCTAGATCTAAAAAATCATAAGAAGATACAGGGATGTAATTGAAGTTGAAGTTCCATGTTTTAGGCATATATTATAGATCTATAAAAATATGAAAAACCTGACCAAACACTATATATCATTATGAACACAAGTTGTGTATTCCCTTGGCTATTTCCGTTAGGGTTTTGAGTTTTCATAAGGATGGAATGGAATGTAGGCTCCCAACATGTCATGAAACAAATTTCTTATGTGGATGAGAATTGTGATAGAGCACAGGGATAACATCATGCAATGTTTTAGAGTATACAAGCATTAAGCACATGGGTGGAACCTTGTGTGAAGAGGAATGCAATGTACAGAAGTACATAGAAACATATTGGATTCATGGACACGACGAAGAACATCGGAAGGTCCCCACTTTGTATATCCCCCACACATTATGTACTACCACACACTTGGATATCCATTTACTTACAGGGGCATGAAATGGATAAGAAGAAGGTCCACACTCCGTGTGTGTCCCAACACATGTGGTGTACACCTTGGCTCCTTTTGAGAAAACAACATGATTTTATATCTCCTCCTTTTGTAATCGTATATTGGCCTTTAAGTAGCCTATCCTTGGTGATTTTTCACTTGGAATGTGATCATGACATCAGTTGTGTATTTCATGTTATGGTGTGAAATTTGACATGCATAATTCCTATTTTAGGAGATTCTTGAGGACAACGGTGATCAAGAATATGATCATCAGAGAAAAAATAACGGACACCCCCCCATCAACTTGGTAACGAGTAAACTATAGATTCATACCAAGTGGAACCCCCTATCATATAGTTAGAGGGTCCTCTATGATTTGATTAGGGCCCCCTATCAAATTAGGCCAGGGGTCCTCAACCAATATAGTGGAACCCAATATCTGTATGGGTGTGATTCCTCAACCTTCCTTGTGGAACCCAACTATTGAATAAAGAATAACTCCTCAATGATCAGAATGGAACCCCTTTATCACAATAGAGTGTGGGTCCTCGAACTATAGAGTGGAACCCCCTACCACCCGAGGGTGTGTATCCTCTACCGAAAACGTGGAACCCCATATCAGATATGGAGTCGGTCCTCATGACACTAAGAGATGAATCCCCCTCCCCCCTCCATCAGGTTGGACATGAGTACTCTATGGGTACTTTCTGATTAGAACCGCTCAGATGCACTAGGAAATGGATTCTCTACATCATGTCTGTCCACAATCGGTTGTGCAGGATAGTGGTGAGGCATGTGACTTCACATGGTGACTTTGGGGAAGAAACATGAGATGCTAGGACTCATTGGTAGACTTTTGGAACTATTGGTTTCTCTTCTTCCTCTGATGAGCATTGAGGTTGAGATCCCATTACTCTCCTATTTAAGATTATTTTTACCGAGAACATATATATAACTTCTATATCCATATCATGGGATTTGGTTATTGTCTTTCCGTGAGATGTGAATACCTATTTGGTATGCTATATGCTTTCTATTTTTTTCTTATCAGGGTTGCATTAGTTTACTATCCCATTATAGGTGAAAAAACTCAACGTTTATTTCATCTACACAACATTTTCCAATTATGTTTGGATGGAGTTACTTCCACTATTGGTTTGGGATGAGCAATTCTCTTTCACTATATCCTACATCCAATTTACCACCTACATTCTTTCTACTCTTATTCTATGTATTACTTATACTCCTTAATATTTTTGGGTTTCCAACATTGTATGTTTATATTTACACATATAGAGGATTTTACCACATTTTTCATGTCTCAGGCAGATGATAGACATGTTAGTGGTGACTTTTGAGGAGCATACTGATACCTGGTACATTGGACCATGTATTTTGGTCACAACTTTTAGATCAGGAGATGGGCTCTCTCAAAATTATAATTTCTAGATTCTTAATACTGGGACATAATTCAGGTTTCTCATTTATTTTTCCCCTTTACTTTTTAGTTTACACTATCGTACTCTTTTAATGTCTATAGGATTTACATTCATGGTTTTCCCCTTGTGTTTTACTTCATTTACCTTTATTTATATGCACTTAGGCATCGAGATGGTTGTGTGTGATCATACATGTACTTGTGAAATGGCCTCCCCATGTTAGTTTTCCTTCTATGAATATTTCAATCCCTTAGTCTATGGAGGAGGGCTTGGGGCATCACGGCTCGGGCTAAGGCCTGAGTCATGTTAGGACACATCAAAAAATTAATATTTTAATAAAATTATCAAAAATAACACCCTAATATAATTTTAACATTACGATTTAAAAAGGTAATTTTATTTTTGAAAATAAATTTTGTAATGTTAAGAAAATTTAATTTAAATTGAAACCCATAGACATAATGAAAACTTGGGGATTTGAGAAGTCTACTTTTCTCAAGAAGAAGTTTATTTTATAATAACATCTTTTCTAATTAAAATTATTTTCTAAATATCAATTAATATTTTTTGATGTATAATAAATAAATTTAAATTAAATAATAATTCACCAGTTGTTATTTTAATTAATTAAAATAGATAATCATAATACAATTTAAAACCATTTTAAGAAACATAATATTTTAACCAAAAAAACATATAAAAAAATAATACAATAACGATTATAATGTAATTAATTTGATGAAATATAACTTTGAATATTTTGGTTACTTGAAATGGTTTTAAAAACATTATCTGACTTATATTATATAATTATTTGAAACTAAATTACATCTTTACAAAAATTTGTATTTTTAAGTATTCCTTGAAAAATAAATATTGTCGAATGATTTTTAAAATTTCACCAAATTTAAATTTTCATATTATGATTTTAATAAAAAACGTAATTTTATCAACTAAATTTTATAAATTTTACAAAAATTAATTATTATTTGATTTCATGAAATGAAATAAAAATCATTATTGAAGAAAGAATATTTTTTAATAATAAAATTACTTTTCCAAAGAAAAGCCGATTATATACTAAATAGGTATCAATAATTTATATTGAATAAGAAATATATATATTTCATAAATTAGTAAATACTATTCATAACCACCAAATTAATAGTTATGTTATAATTGTTTTATATATCTCATTTGGCTTTCAATCTTGGTGTTGCATGTTCAATACGGTATTGAACATAATCATATTTCGGTTGCATGTATGATAATATATTGAACATGTTAGGATTATTTAAAATGATGTATATCCGAAAGTCTCTAGGAGTTTATTTCATATCTATGTTTAGTGTTTCATGTTGTTTATTTTATTTAGCGTAACTTTCATGTTTTAAAAACAAGGTGTGTTATAAAGTTTCTCTAATTTCCTCCTATTAGGACCCTATATCACAGAATACCCTTGCATAATATAGCCAAAATCCCATACAATGTATCCATTGTCTCCACACCATAGGAATCCTCTAGTTTTACTTTCCAACTAAATCCTCTACTCCAGCATCCAACTCCCCAAAACCTCCCTTAGACACCTCCACCATCAATACTCTCATAATGTAATGACATGAAATGTCTATTCCATTTCCCCCCCATCATCATATATAATTCTATTATACTATACCATGAATGGAAAAAATATTATTTCACATTTTCATCATAAATTCTTTTAATAACTATTTTGAACCCATAAGAAAAGCACTTTCAGATATTGAAAATCACAATCCATTTAAACCTTATTTTGAAAAAAAATTGAATGTTAATAGAACATATGGAAATGTTTTTTCATTGAAAATCCATGTAATATTTTAAAGTAATAAAAATATTAAATAGTGGTAATGATTGTGGGAAAAGGTTGGGATGCAGTAAATGATATAATAAAACATTCCTTTTTTTGTAATGAAATTGAAAATGTTCAATATGAAATATAAATAATGGTTACATTCACATTTATTTAAAGAAAAAAAAGGAAAGAAAAAATTACTATTTAATTTCATTTATACAACTATTTATAAAACGTTAATGTTTTTTTATTTTTTTCTTCAACAAGAAATATTTGAAAAGAAATATTCTAAAAATTGAAAATAAGGTTTTATGATAAAATATATCTTATTATCAGTCAATGATGTCATGTTTATTTTATCTCCTTGAATAGTTATGTTATGTTAATTATTTAAACGATTACTATTTTTCTTCAATTTAATTATATATTTATGATACCTTTTATTTAAATTATTATCATTTCATACATTATCAATTAGTTAATTATGATTACATGAGAAGGTTTGTGGTATTTTGGTTTATAATGACCCACATTTTTCATAAATGAATATTCCATCTTATTAGAATAATATTAAATACCTAACATTTCGATCCAAACTAAAATCGTATTGTTCTAGTGTGTTTGGAAATTTTGACACATAAACAAGTAATTCATCATATATCTATATCATCTCCCAATAAGATCTTTAAAACTATCATCATTCTTAGGGATATCATACATAAAACCTTTCTTCATTTCCTAGTTAAAAAAACATAATAAAGGGAGATCATTGATTCTATATAAGGGTAGACAAGGGAGATATAAAAAATTATATAAAAAGAAAATTATAATATGTTTTTGGAAACATGATAATAATATTTGAAAACTATACCATATATATCATAGATCATAATAATGATTCATGGTATAAATCATGGGTGTTCGTAAGACATAGATCATTGAGGAATCAAATAACATGAACCACCATAATATAATATTGGAATATGAATTAATTTTATAGAGTACACAAATGTATAGAATATCATTTACATATTATTCAATTATCACTTCCAAGACTATCTTAGTGGATTTGGTTCACTCTCCAATCCATCATACTAGTGAAGGTTCACTCTAAAGACTGCTATAGTGGATAGAGTCCCTTATTGAGTTGGTCTCACTCAACATTCCAGTCCTAATTATATCATGGGATATCCATCATTACCCAATGAATTGGAGGGTTATATAATTATATACCCATAAGTCACATAATTTTAATCATATATATGTGTGGATCAAGATCATAAAACATTAGTCATAGTATAGCCTATGGATATTAATTAGATTTCATTAACATTTCATCATGTCATCATAGATTAATCCATGAATAAGAAATAGGATTCATAAACATCTTTTCATAAAAATAATAAACCCTCTAGAAAGATGTATAAGGAAGGAATCATTGGATTATATCCCTAGTTATTCCTATTTAACATCAAAAAAATTATCTTAGGTGAAAAAACACTAAAAGATCAATTGAATATTTCACGAGAAAAATACCATTTTCATTTTTAAATCACATATTAATGTAAAACAATTCACAATTATTAAGGGAAAATATTATTTTAAAAGAAACTTGTAAAATTTTAATGTAATTTTCAAATAATATAGTTCTAAAGATGGAATTAAATTACATTCATGTAATTTAAGTTAAAATAAATATTCCTCTCAATTGTTTTGTTAAAAACACAAAAGAACCTTCTTCTAAAAAATAAAGATACAATCAAAACATTTTAAAAAAATAAAAAAAGGTATAAATGATTCTTTATAAAAATATAATAAAATTAAATATCCTTGAAAATATTTTCTAGAAATCATGTACATGGAAAAATGTTATATTCCCGTGAATAAATAAATAGAGTTGATTTTACATAAAATATTCTTTTGGTCTCTTCAATTCATAAAGAGAGTAAAATGAAAAAAAAACTATAATCTCCTTAAATAACCATAGTAAAAGAAAATTCATGGGATTATACATAGATATTTTATAAAATTTCATCATAAAAATCATTATGATAAACAATCACTATAACTAACGAGATTGTAACATAAATCTCTTAACTCGAGTTTGAATTTCACTGAAAGTGGCTAAAACTTCTGTATAATAAATTCAAATATATAAGAATTATATTAAATTGTAATTATAATACTTATAATAACATATAGTATTAACTTATAATATTTCAAAACATATTCATTAATAATTCTTTATTACAATCATCATTTCTTTGTGTTAACTTTTTTATTTTTCATATGAATTTTGGTTTGGGAGTCTTTTCCTTGTACATTAATCAGGGTTAAATAAAATCTATATTGATAATCATGATATATATATATAATAAATTTTAATTATATTTATAAATTTATATTTAAATTCATCAATAATATATATAGAAATAAAAATTAATTTCACCATTCATGTAGATAGTAAGCCTGATCTAAGCAAGAACACTGTTTTAACTTTATAATGGATGGAATGAAAAAATAATAATTATTATTCAATAAATAATGTTTTTTATATCATTCATATCATATATATTCATAAAATTTACTCATATTACCAACCTTGTAAAGATGAAATAAGAAACAAATTAGATCACATTATAGAGTTGGTAGTCTAAACGTACGCATGAGGGATAATGTCACTAGCCAAAAAATTTAATGGTAAAAAGGTATAAATGATATTATAATATGATAATGATAATTATGTTATAAATATGAAATATAACATTTTAAATATGATTATAAACTTTGAACCCATCATAATAACAATTACTGAAATATGATTATGGAAAAATAATTGTATCACTACAATGATGTGGTAGTCCACATGTACATTTGAGTGATAGTTTCACTTCCCATTTGATGTAATTGAGGGTGGATATTAGTGGGTACATAATCATAAATACATATAAATATATTTATATTATGTAATATATTATTTTCTGATTAATTACATAGATTTAGAGGTTGCAGTAGAATAATTAAATTGAAATAGGTTTTGTAAGATGATTACCTATACTTTGGTTGGCCTATATTAGATCTATTCATGAAGTCCCCTAAACTGGTGTTTTAAGAATAAAAGAACCACAGATTAGTTTATAAATATGTTTAGAAGATATATGGGTTATGTTTTATTAGATCTAAAAGGAACAACATTCTTTTAATATGAGAAATGAGTTGTGTCCTATTATAAGTGGGGGAGAGGAAATAGTTGGAATTTAAAAAATGATTAAAATATAATGAAGTCATTATCAATCAAAAAAATTCCAAATGGAAGGTTATTTATGTAACGACCCGGACCCGGCCAGCTACCTGAATAGTGTCAAATGGGTTGCGTGTCACTACCTTAGGCTCATCTCCCTGAACGTCAAAGGCTACTGACTAACAGTGAGGGTCCTGTAGGTATAGTGGGGAGGATATACCCTCCCGGAGGATTATAATGGTACTAGTCCGAGTATAATAATAGTTATGTAGTGGAATAAATGACTTAGTAGACTCGAACCAGACATGCAAAGCGGAAGCATATACAAATCAAATAAACAGTATAAGTAATATAGATAACAACTGCAGAGGAAAGTAAACATAAAAACATTCCAGCAATCAAGTGCAACAACTACTAAACAACCAACGAATGCATACATATATAAGTCAATGGTGCCAATGGCTAACCAATAGCATCTACAATATAAAGTAAGCATTATAATAGAATGTAATGGAAACTAAACAAAGTAACTCTAGTAAGGCAGGACCTCAAGGTCCATGCTAGTCTCCATGACAACAACCCTAAGGTCTAGCTCCTGGTGATGACCCTCTACATTCACGCAATTTCATAAAGTCTACACTCGTCTCGAAGGACCCATGTATGGTGTGAGATGAGTCTCAGTGGAATAACACCCAAGGGTGTGTACCAAATATAATTGTTTTCGTAGACATGCTTATATAAGAAAACAGTTAACAATAAAATGCCCAAAAGTAAACACAAACTTAACTAGTTCTTAGCAGCCACCAGGAAGTGTCACCTGCTTCGGCCAGCGCCGGAATCTCTAGTTTGTAACCCGGAACCACGTGCCACCTGACACCATGTGTCTGAAGTACCGACATCCCAAAGGTACGCCCAATAACCGTTACCCATCTCGAAACCTCAACCTGCCCATGGCATAACATCCAGAAGAACAGCGATACCTATACTCAAATAATAACCAGAGGGACAGTGATGTCTATCCTCAAATGATACCCGGAGGGACAGTGATATCTGCCCTCAAATCATGGCAATCCTTGGCCCCCAACGTGACAACCTCAATGCTATCTCTCAAAAGCTCCTCACCTTTTACATGGCATCCTATGGAGAGCACCCCAAAACCAAAATCACCTAACCGCATCTATCGAGGGCCTCTACCCAGTGAGCGGCCATACCACCTCATCACAGAATCTATCTATGTGCACACTACTCAAAAGTACCCGGTGAGTGGTAATCACCTCAATAAGTTCCCAAGACACAAAACCTATGACACCTCGTGTCCCTACGAACCAGTTGCTCAATTCGGATGGCCTTGCCATCCATGTAACTCAGGACAAGCCCAACCTGAATGTCCAACTTTCTCAACCGACGTCCATAACACCCAATCTCGTGGTAGAAACAACCCAAGTAACTCGGGAAAATCCCCAACCTGTGATCAAAATCACTCAACAAAATATCCAGGCCATGTTGAACATAACTAAACAGTTCAACACAGGAAATATGACACATTGCATATATATATTATAAATCATCACATTAAATAGGAAAAATACTAAACAGTCAAGTTGCACCACACATGTGTTATCCCATACTAGCACCTAAGGTCTCGAATGCCTTAAAAAAACAATCACGTTGTAACAAATTAAACTAAACTGTTTTAACTAAGTAGTTCAATTTAAACCCATTTCAGAACCCTCGGCCGAAATTCCCCAAATGAGCACCAAATTATAACCTAGGCTTGCTCGATCACAAAAAGGTCAAGGAATACCTAGAGGAATCCTACATTGTAGGTAGATAATTAAAATCAATTAAAAATGGTTTTTCTCAATACATGACGTCGCGCCTGAAGGTCACAACCCCCAAAAGTCTACGAAAACATGAAATAAGGGATGCACCACCCATATCTTACTCGTACGATGATACTCCTCCCATATTAGCCCTTGAATCGGTCTAAATCATAGTAGATCTATGTTTATGTCAAATTCCGGCAATTCTGCTCGGATGGAAATTGGGGAGAAATAGGCAAGGAATCAATGATGAAGAAGGATGTGTGGGGTTAGCCTTTCTGATGTGGTCCCGCAGCCACTGATGGATCGAAGAAAAGACAAAGGATGAAGATCTAGGAGATATTGTGTTCTTTGGTGTTCTTCGGATGAACTATTCGTCTATTGGGAGAGAGGAAGATGTTTTCCGAAATAAGACATGACGACCTCCCCCTCGCAAAAATAAAAAAATGTACATAGTTTGTATTTTAAGACTACACGCCGTGTAGATGGCCATTCCATAGTCCGACTTAAGCGGAGTCTAGTGCATGGATTGGACTATGTACACGGCCAACACATGGCCAGGGAATCAGCCATTGCATGGAATGAATAGTACACGACATTTTAAAAAAGACTACATGCCATGTAGATGGAAATTTCCGCAAGGGGTACCACACGACATGTACTTGGCCTTAGATATTTTTTCACCGGGCTAGGTGATACATGGAGTGTACATGGGAGTACACGGCATGTAGTATGGAAATTTCTAAAAATTTCCCAGATTTTCCAAACTTCTCAAAAATCAGCCAAAATTTTATAGAAAAGAAGAAAATTCAAACAGGGTCGGAAAATGTAACCCATTCTAAAAACCCGGGTTCTTACAAACTCCCCACCTTAACAAAGCTCATCCCCGAGCTACCAAACAAAACTCGGAGTTGTAATCGAACATACCACCTCCCTCAAAGTAACCTGGACTTCTCCAGACTCAAGATCTTAGCTAAACTCCTCAAGAGAATCCCCACCTTATGAATTTCCTACTCGGTCTGAACCCGAAACAAATGTCAATGCAACCAAAATAAACAAGGAAGGCCCAACGACCTATTTCCCCGGACCCATGGTCCTCCCATGATGCATCATCATCCCTACACCTCCTCAGTGCTCATGTGTCGCTTCTGACGCCCAACGTAACCCTCAATGCATCGGTGTCTGCCTCCAAGAGGTCCTGCATCTCATAGATGATTCAATCGAAACCTGGTACATTGCACCTCAAGTAACCTGCATCTACGATTCACTGATTCCCACGTCACCTCAATTAACCTGAATCCTTGATTCTCCTGATTCTACGCATCTCAAATATATATAAATAAAATATATAACACATCTAATATGATGACAATCCCACTAACTAGAATTTAGTCAGTCCACAAGTATCCTGTGCAACTAGTGCACTCAACTGGACATGCCTCAAGAGATGATGCCAAAAGAAAGAAAAGAAATATCAAGGCCACACCTGCAGTGTACCTGCCACCGTCATCGGCTCACCAGCCTACTCAGTCCCTGGCAGCTCCACCGCGTGTACCCGGCCTAAAGTACGGCTGACTGATGTCTGATCTCCCTGTGGTACTGCTCCAATCACTAGCCACTAACTCCTCAGTTGGGTCCCACCATCTCTGTCACATCCTACGCACACATCTGAACCTCGACTACCCTCTCCTGGTACCGAACCTCAACCGACAACTGACATCACAGTCTGTCCTGATCCCTTCCTGCCATCTATCTGAGAAGGCTGCCTGCAAAACCTCTCCAGATGCTCAACCTATCCACATGCCCGACACTCCTTCAGAGGCCTATCTCACTGAGCCCGAACATGTCCCTGCTGTCCACACTGAAAGCAAACCACCGCTGAACGGCCACGAGGTGGTCTAGGTGAATCATTGGCCTACCCGCCTTGCTAAAACTCATATCTACCTCACTTCCTGCTATTTGAACCATCACCCGGAGCTGCCACCCAGCCAATCTGGGGTCTATCCCTTTGGTTTCCCTCTACTATAAGCAACTGGTTCACCACCTCGGAGAAGGAACCCTGCCTGAAGATGTTCACTTAGACCCGGATGGCGTGTCGTAAGCCATCCTCGAAGCGTCTCACCCTAGCTGCATCATATCTTAACATACTAGGTGAAAAGAAAGAAAACACTGTGAATGTGGTTGCATAGTCCATGACAGACATGTCTCCCTACTGAAGACTCAGGAACTCCCAAGCTCTCTCTACCATCAGTGTCTCTGGGTAAAAGTGTTCAATGAACCAGTCCTCAAAGTTCTTCCAAGCCAGTCTCTCATGCCTACAAGCCTATACCTATACATCCTACCAATGCTTTGCTGGTCCTCTCATCATGTACGTCGCCGGCTTGATCCTCCACCCTGGAGGAATCTCGAGTGGCACGAAGATCATCTACATACTCTCTATCCATTTCTCAGCCACATGTGGAACACCCTCACCCTGAAAAAGCGGCTGGTGCTATGACTGGAACTCCCACGTCAGATACGCCATAGAAGGCTCTGTACCCTACGCGCCTCTTTCAATCCCCTACAAAACATGTACCAGGATATATCGGAGCTGCTTGTCAATCCATGGTCCGAACGCTGCCAACACCGGCTGCTGTCCTGCCTACACTAGATCCTGAACCTGATCTTGTCCCTGAGCCTGTCCCTGCGGCTCATGCTCTGCGTGTACCGAATTCTGAGCCTGATCCTACAGCACTATATCTTCTCATGCCTGATGCTCCATCGAGTCGTAAAGGAGTAACCCGCTAAATACCATAAATGGTCAGACATCCCAGATATATATATAACAATATATTCTATGCAGATAAGGAAAGAAGTAAAATGGCAGTGTATAACAACTACCCTTACTATCCCCTATCGCAACCCATGCCCTCGGCATCCCGACCTGACGGCCTCCTTACCAGCCCTGAACGGAGCCAAGTATCAACAGTACCTCGGGGCATGCCCGTCCTGACAACCAACATTGTCTAAAACCTGATGATTGATTCTCCCAATCCTGACAGTTACACTACCTCAACCATGATTCATGCCTGCTCTCACAAGATCCACACCCAAATATCCTGCAACAGGAAATTCTAAAATAAAAAAAGCATGCCATTATACATTTCAATAAAGAAGAAATTGTATCAGGAATTTCACCAATTCACATTTAAGAGCATACAAAGCATGGAAATGGATTATTTTATTCACATGGAATTATCACTTCACAAAGCATACGTGGAATTATGAAATTGAGAGACCCTAAAAATGTTTTTATCAAAAGCCAAGAAAACAAGACTTTCCATACCGGGCCAAGGTCTATCTCTGCCCTTCCCTCACTGGGGTCAAGGGTCACATATCACAACCAATAACATCACACATCAAGTGATCCACTGAGGTGGAAATCATATAAATTGTAATCTGAGCAAAAAGAAAACAGCAATTCCAACCCATGGAAACTCAATCAGTCCCACATATATGGGGCTGCAGGCACCCAAGCATGAGTTCAAAATCCAGTTCCAACAATAACCTATCTTCAGTCTACCATATACCAAATAGTAAAACCAGCAGAAAAATAAAAAGAGTGGTCTCAAACTCATTAGTATTCAGTTAGGCACTGCTACTAAATCCCGGTCATGAACCCCTCTGATACCACAATGGAACAACCTGGACCCAACCAGCCACCCGAACAGTGCCAAACGGGTCAGGTGTCACTACCTTAGGTGCACCACCCTGAATGCCAAAGGCTGCCGACTAGTAGAGAGGGTCTTTTAGTTATAGTGGGGAGGCTATACCCTCTCAGAGGATAATAATGGTACTGGTCTGAGTATAATAATAGTTATGCAGCGGAACAAATAAATCAGCAAACTCGAACCAGACCCGTAGAGCGGAAGCATATAAAAATCAAATAAATAGACGAAGAAATATAGAAAACAACTGCAGTGGAAAGTAAATAGAACAACAAGCCAAAAATCAACTGCAACAACTACTAAACAACCATGGAATGCATCTATATATAAGTCAATGGCGCCAACGGCTAACAAACATTAGCTACAACATAAAGTAAGCATGCAGATACAATGTAATAGAAACTAAACAAAGTAACTATTGCAAGGCATGACCTTAAGATCCATTCCAGTATCCATGCCAACAGCCCTAAGGTCTAGCTCTTGAGGATGACCCTATACCTGCAAGTGACTTCATAAAGTCCACACGTCTCCCGAAGGGCCCGTGTAGGGTGTGAGACTAGTCTTAGTGGAATACCACCCAAGGGTGCGTACCTAATATAAGTGTTTCTATAGACATTATTATATAAGAAAAAAGTAAACAATACAATTCCAAAAAGAAAACACAAACTTCACTAGTGCTCAGCAGACACCAGGATGTGTCACCTGCTTCGATCAACACCAGAATCTCTGGTCTATAACCCGGCACCACGTGCAACCTGACAGCATGTGTCTCAAGTAACGACATCCCAAAAGTACACCCAATAACCGTAACCCATCTCTAAAGATCAACCTTCCCATGGCACAACATCCAAAATAAAAATGATACATGTCCTCAAATAATATCCAGAGGGACAATGATGTCTTCCATCAAATGATACCCAGAGGGACAGCGATATCTGCCCTAAAATCACGGCGAACCTTGTCCCCTAACCTGATAGCCTCAACGCTATCTCTCTAAGTCTTCTCACCTTCCACGTGGCATCGTATGGATAGAACCCCCAAACCAATATCACCTAACTAGATCTATTGGGGGCCTCTACCCAGCAAGTGGTCGAAACACCTCATCACAGAGTCTATCTATGTTCACACTACTCTAAAGTACCCTGTGAGCGGTAATCACCACAATAAGTTCCCAAGACACAACACCTCTGACCCCTCATGTCCTTGCGAACCAGTTTCTCAATTCTGATGGTCTTTCCATCCAAGTACCTCAGGCCAAGCCTAACCTGACATTCCAACTCTCTCAGCCGACATCCATAATGCCCAATCCCATGGGAGAAACCACCCATGTAACCCTGGAAAAGCACCAACCAGTGATCAACATCACTCAAAATAATATCTAGGCCACATCCAACATAACTAAACAGTTCAAAATAGGCAATATCACACATTTCATATATATACTAGAAATCATCACATTAAACAAGAAAAATACTAAATAGTCAAGTTTCACCACACATGTGTCATCCCATACTAGCAACTAAGGTCTCAAATTCCTTAAGTAAAACAATCATGTTGTAACAAATTAAACTCAACAGTTTTAACTAAGTAGTTCAATTTATACCCATTTCGGCAGCCATGACCGAAATTCCCCAAACAAGAATTGACTTCTAAACCGGCCTCGTTTGATCACAAATAGGTCAGGGAATACCTAGAGGCATCACACATTATAGATAAATTATTAAAATCAATTAAATATGGTTTCTCTCAATACCCGACGTCACGCCTGAAGGTCACAACCCCTAAAATTCTATGAAAACACGAAAGAAGGTATGCACCACCCACCTCGTACTCATACAATGATACCCCTACTATATCTGCCTCTGAATCGGTCTAAATCACTATAGATTTGTGTTTCCGTAAAATTCCGGCAATTCCGCTCAAATGAAAACTACGGCGAAATAGGCAAGGAATCAAGGACGAAGAAAGCATGCACTGGGTTAGCCTTTCTGATGCGGTCATGCAACCACTGACAGATCGAATAATGGACAACTGATGAAGATCTGAGAGATATTCTGTTCTTGGGTGTTCTTCGGACGAACTGTTCGTCAATTGGGAGAGGCTAAGATGTTTTCAAAAATATGACATGACGACCTCCTGGTTGCAAAAATAAAAAAAAGTACACAAAGTGTATTTCAGGACTACACGCCGTGTAGATGTCCTTTCCGTACTCCGACTTAAGAGGAGTCCAGCGCACGGCTTGGACTGTGTACACGGCCAATACAAGGCCAGGGACTCGGCCATTGCTTGGAACGAAAAGTAAATGGCGTGTCAAGGAAGAATACACGTCGTGTAGATGGAAATTTACACACGGGGTACCACACGACATGTACTTGGACTCAGAAGGTTTTTCAGCTGCATAGCTGATACATGGCGTGTACTTGGGAGTACATGGCGTGTATTCTAAAAATTTCCAGAAATTTCCCAGATTTTCCAGACATCTCAAAAATCAGCCAAAATTTTATTGAATAGTAGAAAATTCAAAGAAGATTATACCCTTTCTAAAATCCTGGGTTCTTAAAATTTATATGTGGGATATTATGATGTTTACATATGGGAATAAAATAGTATTTAGGAATATTTAATTATAAAATTTTCCCCATATATCTAGGTTTAATCCCCTAGTAAAAACATTCTTACTTTTAAAATGGTGAATTTTTATTCGGCTGATACAATAAATTATGAATAAAAAATAATTTAGAATATCAATTGGCTTCATAAGGAAGGTTTTTATACTGAAAAATATTCTCATATGAATTCAACTGCTAAGAGAAATATATAAATTTATGGAAAGGATTGGAATGTAATCATTATGTCTTTTTCGGAAAATAATTGTATGACATGATGGGTCTCAATACTCCAATGTGTATATGGGATAAGCGGGAATGTATTTTAAATGGGAATACAAACGTGAAAGATCAAAGCTACAAATCGGGTTTATTATGAAATAATACAAAGGAATGAGAGGTGAAGAAACAATTTATCAATAATTTACTATTGTAAATAAAATTTAATGCAACATCTTATTATCTAAAGATGTCAAGGAAGACTCTATAATTGTGAAGAAACATATGAGAAACATTATGATTAGGTTTGATTCTAACATTTCCTCTTTAGAATAGAAATATTACTTACTTATTTATGAATTTCTTAACATTCTAATTTCTTAAGAAATGAGGAAATCTCTAATCTTCAAAAATAATATGAAAGATGAAATGGATTTTGAATCCATGATAAAAATGAAAATTCAAGATATTAAAATGGTTGATCCTTGTGACTCTAAATATAATGTGGATAACTAGTTGAATGAAACAAACCATGTCTCTTATATCTATGAACTGTCAAAGTGTAATATGAATGTATAGAGGTATACTTTATGTCAAGCGTTCTGAGTGTGATTGAATTAGAATCCATGCAAGGAATTTACTTAATTAGTACATTGATGAATATTGAGATGATTATGCTGAAACATATCGATGGAATATGTGGAAAAAAAGTTATAAATAAGAATAGTAATCCAAAAATATAAGGAGTTCATTGTATAAAAAGTAAGTATGATGTGTAAGAAAGATAAATCAGACTCAACTATTAAAGATTCTTTGGATGATTATTATTCATTGATATCTAGAAACTTCATTATAAAATTTGACAAAAAATATTCCTTAGAAAGTTATGATGTTGGTGCTGAATCATTTAGAGTGTATCAACACAAACACAAATTGTTTCATGTCTTTAGAAAAAATAAAACCCTTGCAAAAGAAATCAGAGTCATCAAAAATTATTTTTTAGATGTTTATGAATGAATAAAAGATTCCATTAAGAAGGAGGTAGAATACATTCATGAGATACTATGATAAAAAATTAGAATTGTGTAACATGGAAAGATGGTTCAACATCTCAGTGAGATGTAAGAACCTAAAAAAGAAGAATTTGAAAAGTTTCAATAAAAAGTCTTAATTATGAATTTACCTTGATGAAGAAGCATGAAAACATAAAAAATGTTTCAAATGTATAGATGACACTTTTAAAGTCCCTGACAAAGATCAAATCAAGAATCATGTGAAATACCTAACCACCAAAAATAATGTTTCAATTTATATTTATAATATAACAGGTTCTGAAAAAATTATTGGGAAATTTTGGGTGGAATATCATGTTAGAAAACTATTTCATCTAAAACAATGAAAAATCACTTAGCTAAGAAAATGGTCTAGATCCAAATATTATTATAAAATGAATAATTTATCAACATCAATAATGTTTCTACAGAGAAGTATCATTCTTCAATAGAAAATAATGATTTTTAGTTATTTCTGGTGCTGTGGAATTTATGTGAATGTGGATTATAATTGTTTTCATAACTTTTCACGTCTCATAACAAAGTCTAAACAATGTCAAATCAATAGTAGAAGAAGGATGATTAACTGTCCTAACTCTTAGGATGTTTAAAAATAAAAATATCAAGCTCTTAGACACCCTACAAAAAAATCAATTCGATTTTCCAGATGAAGTTTGTGTGATCTGTAATGAAGATGTTTATCACACTGAAATATGTACGACACTCCCTCAGGAAAAAGTTTTTTATGGTAGAAAATAAATTGTAGCTGGATAGAAGAAATTTGAGGAAAATTCTATTTTTTAGATAACTTTGAAAGAACGTAAAAAAATAACAAATAATGGATACTTGATTGAGGGTTTTCATCACAAATGATATGTGATTTAAAAATCGTGAAGCATTTTGAAAATCATGATGGTGGTTGAGTTACCTTGGGGAATGGTAGTTCTCTAAAAATTATAGGAATAAAAATGGATGAGATTGAAGATGAAACATTTAAATATAGTGATATTTTGTTTTTTGATACACTAAAACATAACATAAGTAGTTTATGCCATATTTGTGATGATGAAAAAAAAATATTTTCAGAAAATATTCTTATATCATCGGAAGTGTGTACGATGGAAAATTTCTCACAAAAGGAGAAAGAACTAGTGGTAATATTTTTCATATTAGAGTTTGTAATAAATCCTATTACATGAGTGCTAAGGATGAAAAGCATTTGGGGCCAAATACTTGGGTACCGACAGAAGAAAAATATGAAAAATCATTATAATGTTGTCATTTTCAATTATGTTATTGGATTTAAAAGAAAAGATGAAAATTTTTGTATTAATTTTTAGAAATGAAATATTACTAACAAATGATATAAGAGAGTTAACATTCAGTCTACCAGTCATCTTAAAATTATTCATCCTAATTTTTTTGGTCTGATGAAACAACAATGAAAAAAGTAGATATATAATTTATCAATTTTATTGATTAATTCTCTAAGATGAAAAACCTCATGTTTAAAAAACACAATTCAGAAGATATAATGATATTTATGTTTTTAGAAAATAAGTTAGGAAAGAAATGGGTGGTTATATAAAGAACTTGAGAATATATTATTGTACCAAATTCAAAATAAATACTTTTGAAACATATCTAAGAAAGCATGGTATCAAAAATCACTATAGTTATGACTATACTCCATAACAAAGTGGAGTAACAGAAAGAAAAAATAGATGTTTTTTTGTAAATGGGAAGAAGTATGTTTTTAGAATGATAACTTTCAATGATCCACTAGAGATAATCATTTATTACCACTGTACATGTTCCAAAAATATGCTTGTTGAGATTGGAAACCCACATTACTTCTTATTAAATGTAGTATAACAAAAAACCATCTTTGAAGTACTTCTCATTTTTTGGAAGTCCTTGCTTGCTTAAAATAAAAAAATCAGAAATTGGGAAAGTTTGATGAGAAAGATGAGGAAGGAACCTTTATGGGTTATTACCCAATGAAAGAAGATATAAATGATAGAACAAATGTTTAAAAATGGATCTAGAGTCATATGATGTAAAATATATTAATAATCCATCTTATTTAAAAAAAATTATTCGAAATGCAGAGGAGGATAATCTGAATGTCTCTAATAAAAGTGGGGATGATATAAAACAAACTTATCATGATATATATGAATCGTGTTATGAGTAAAGTTCAGTTGGGGAAAACAATGAAATTTGATACCTTAAAAAACATGTTGAGACCTAATATATTATGGGGAATCAAAAGGCTCTAATTAAGACCATAAAAATGTTAAGATTATAAAATAAAACAACATTCATCTTAAAAGTCAAACTAGAAGCAGTTTTAGAATCTATTCAACTCATATAATGTTTGAATTCAATGAATGAATAGTTAGGTCAAACTGATAAAAATGAAACACGCGAACTTGTTCCATGTCCAAATGGATAAAATGTTATTGTAACAAAGTGGGTTTATAGAAACAAGATGAATGATCATGAATAAGTTTCAAGAAATAAATCCAGGCTAGTTTATAAATGATATTCCTAGGTGTAAGGTGCAGATTTTGATTAAACTATTTCTCCCATTGCAAGGTAATAAACTATTTGATTGTTTCTAGTAGTGTATAATGACCAGATTTACAAATTATATCAAATGGATGTAAAATATATATTTCTCAATTGATAAATTTAAGAAGAATATCACATTGAACAACCTTGTGGTTTTCTACACGATGGGATGAAAAAAATGATAGTAAAATGAAGAATGCATTGAATGGGATGAAACATGATCCACATGCACAGTATTATAAGAAAGATTTATTTAGAGAATATCGAATATTTATAATTGGAACATTGATAGAAATTTATATATGAATGATATTGACATTCGAACTCTAAGGATAATTATTTATGTGGATGATATTATTTTTTCTTAGGATAGATAAGTTTTTTATGAAATATTTTCTGAAGAAATTAAAAAGATATTTTAAATTTCAACGTTGGGGGAACTAACTTTCTTACATTTATTTTAGGTTTAAGAAAATGGAAAATACATTTTTCTATCTCAAAAAAATTATACCCAAGAATTTCAATAAATATTTATCAAAGAAGAATCAAAATGATTATCTACTCTTATCTCGGTGGGATCAAAGTTGAGTAAAGATGAGTCCAAAAAAAGTGAGAATTAAAAATACTTTAGAAAGATGATAGGAAGTCCATCGTACATTATATAATCAATCCCTACCATTGTTTATATTATATCATTGTGTTCCATGTATGAAAGTAATCTGAAATAAACACATATATTTGAAGAAAATGGGATTATGATATATTTCAATGGAACAACTTCAAATGGGTTGTTATACAAATGAAATTATGAAATTATTTTTCATGTTTATACTGATATTTATTTCTCTAGAGTTTGTAATGATACATAATAATCCTATAGATAAACATTTTTCTTGGTGGAATTTTGTATATGTTGGTATAATAGTAATCAATGTTCAGTAACATTGGAAATAATGAAATCTAAATATGTTGAAACCACTAATGATTTTACTCAGATGTTTTGAATGGATTTTTAACTAGAATATATAAAATTAAAATCTTCTAAACCATTGATGATAATTTGTGATAATCAGAGTTCAATTTATCTTTTTAAAAATCATATCCTTCATTCGATATCAAAATACATTGATATAATGCGTCCCTTAATTAAACGTAAATTTACAGGTGGAGATGTTTGGATGGAATATATCTCAATGAAGTATGAAATTTATTATCTCCTGACAATGGTAATGATAAAACAAACGTTTTTTGAGATCATTCTTCAACATTATTTTTATCTTATTCCATGGAATTCTGATATATCATGAAGTATACCCCCACTATGATTCATATTATGTTGAGAATGGGGAGATAAAGTAACACCTTTGTAAATTTTATGATTGTTTTAATTATCTTTTTTATGAATATAATGTTGTGGTTATTATATAATAAGGGAGATAACAATCAAAAGGGATAGAGAAATAAAGGTGAGAAAAGATAACAGTTAAGGAGGTTTTATCTTTACATGGCTGCAAAATTATCTGGCCACTGATTGATGGAATTCAGTCAAGAACGTTACATTATCAAGATGTGTGGTGTCTATACACTCTCTTTTGAGAAAGGATAAGTTTTAGTAAAATTAAAAAAACATGAGTTTTTTAAAAAATTTGTGTTGTAATTTTTTGAGAGTTGAAATGGTTTTAAACAAGTCTTGTCCACAAATAGAAAGGGGGAGATCGAAGAACCTTTGTGTTGTTTTCACAAAAAAAAATAATTTGTTGAAAACTAACTAATTTTTAAGATAGTGTTTTTGTTTTTTAAGATCAAACCCAAACCATAGATATGGGAAATTGGACTTAGATCATTACCATGAGTCAAAAGACCCAGAAATTAGAATGAGAATTTAATTGAAAGTATGAGGCTGAGAGGAATTGGCCTCAAGATGAATTTATCTCATAAGTTACTGAGTGAGTCCAAATGTTCGGGAAATAATTAAACCTCTAAGTATTAAATCTGATGATGCTTTATTGGTCATAATGTTCTCATAAATCATGGAAATGTTATGATACAAGATGGAGTTGGTGGCAGTGAGGAGAATACGATATAAATCTTACAAATTATGTTAATCAGTGTCAAGAACTCCTTACATATATGGATGTAGATCATTAGTATGAGAATCCTCAGTGTGACTATATCAAAATGCTGTAAAATTTTGTTGCTGAGTGAATAATTCATAATTTTGCCGATGATTTTTGAAAAAGGATGTTAATGTAAGTAGTTATAATGTTTCTATAATTTCTAACCTAAGTCTAATGAGGCTTTAAAAATCATGATGTTCTCATATATCCTAAAAAATATCATGTTAAAATACATATTTTTTAAAATGGAGTAATTATAAAGATTGAATCGATTCCAGATATCAAGAATAATATTGCATGGGATCCAGAATTACCAAACAAAGATGTTTTCAAAATCTAAATGAGTTATAGTTTATGAGGTCTGAAAATTTTAAAACTTGTAGAGTGGCGTTTCCATCATTATCAAAATTAAATCGTAATAATATTTTCATCATTATGATAATTTTATTTGACTGGATCTAAGAAGGAAAGATGACCAGATTTACTATAAGAAGGAAAATCAATCACACTAACTCTAGAGAGGATATTCAAATAATAATGAACATTGATAGATATTCAAATCATAACGAGTAAAAGACGAAATTCATATAATAATGAGTTAGGGAATAAAGTTATATTGTAATGAAAAATGGATGTTTATAACACCATATTGAATATGAGGACTTTATATCAGATGGAGGGAATGATAGTATGTTTGACAATGATGATTTCTAAGAAATCATGATAATGTATGAAGTAGAAAAATTTAAAGATTAAATGTGATTGTCTTTTGGAGATTTAACATTTTGGTATGTAGGAAATGTTTTTCAGTTTCCCACTTATATTCTTCCAAGTTCCCCATAAATTAAAGGGTAGTAAATTCTTACTTTGAAACTATTTTTTATGTTGAAAAGGTGGAGTGTTGCATAATTATTCTCAGTCATTTTTTTCTATATAGAGATAACAGAAGAAGTTTGGATTCCTAAAATTTTTTTTACCAGACAGCGGAAGATCATATTAAGAATTTTAGAAGATTTTAGGTTTTTTTTTATTTAGAATGGGTTTATTGTACAGAGTCTGTCATACTGGGTTTATTAGATAGTAGATAGTGGGATTGTGCTTTGATCTATATTTGAGAGATAATGTTTTGTTATCCAGAAAAAATAGAATGTTTCTTCAAGTGAGAAATGAGATATAGAGAATCATATTGAGTTAATCATACTAACTCAATCAACCTGATTTCATTGGATTAAGGACCATCAGATATAGGTTCATCAGACCTCATAACTTTTGTGGAGAATAATGTGCAATGTCTTTATTATTTTATTTTATCACAATTATTTTGTAAGAATATCTTTTAAAATTACAAGAGTATTTAATAATTTCAATTAGGATATATAAATATTCTAGTGGGAGTTGGAAAATGTGTATTCACTTATTCATAAGAGTGATTTTATATAGACCCATGGGAGTGGCTCTAGCATTGATGTATAATCTCACACCAAGGAATAACATTGTAAATATCTTCTTCATTATATTCTTTCGTACATTTTCATGGATGATAATTTTATAAAATATGATAAGGATATTGACATTAATATGTTTTAGGGGTTATGTTTACAAATTATTAAAACATAAAAAAGTTTAACAAATGACTCAACACCCCCTTTTCTGTTATTATTCGATTCATTTGAACAAAAGTAATGAAGTGTTATAACAACATAGGGCGATCCACTATAACCCAAATAAAATTAGAGCCCCAAACATTTCAGGGAGTCTGGTAAAAAACTAATTACTGATGTTTTCCAATTTATATTGTTGTACGGGTAATGGGTTTAGTTATCCATTATGTTTCTATCTTTAAGTATTAACTTATTGACATACCAAGCATAGAGATGCATACTCTGCAATATATCACTTAATGTTGTCCCACCAAAAGATCACTTTCTTATCTCTATACATCATCATACATGTAGGATGAATAGAGAATGATTAACTATGACAATATTTCTATAAATCCTTCTTCAAGTATGGTATTTACGGGACATGAGCATTATTCGGCAACCATATCATTCTATCACAATTATAGTTGAGATTGGGTTCATTTAACACATTCTTTTTCACTTCTGTATGTTCTTTTTGCACCAAATCACTCTTTACCAGTATAGGTGGTTGAACTATTTGAAAAAGATAATATTTCCCCCCTTAATTCAAGATTCTCATGTCCATCCTTTTCAAATCCATAATTAATATATTAATTTTTTTCCTAATCATTGATATGATAGCATAATAATTTTAAACCAAAGCATCGATATCCTTGTTCACATTCATTGGGTGGTAATATTCTAGGAACTCGGAATCATGAATCAAATATAACTATCTTCTTTGACAAATATTCACCTCTTTTAGAGTGAATATTTTGTTTAAATTATAATGATATGAATATATACCATACCGTTCATTGTAACAATATTTCTTCCATATCATTGATATAACAATTACTATAGCTCTCTCCAAATCATGATATGGGTAATGTTTTTCATGAACCATCAAATATTGTGAATAATATGATATCACCATATAAATATTCATGAAGAATAACTTCAATCCCTTCATAAATTCAACACTATAGATCAAAACCCTTCTCTAATGTAGGGTTGTGTAAGAACATGATCACTAAAAAATTGTCTTTAGTTCCTTTAAAGTTTCATCACTTTCATCCATACAAATAAACATGACCCCATTTCAAGATATTGTTGGGAGTATATTGGAAAACCATAAAAAATTCCCAAAAAAGTGTCAATAATATCTATCCATGAAAATAAATATATATATCTCAATCATTGTGGTAGGTCTGAGCTAACATTCAGTAACTAGCATCTTTGATGGATCCATACATACACCCTCACATGAGATTGTGTGACCCAAAATGATGTTATTGATCCATAATTCAAACTTACAAATTTTTCCATTGAAATATTTACTCTAATATGTTATTCATTATAATCCTCATGTAATCCTAATGCTCTTACCTTCTCTTTGAATGTATATGATTATCACTTATAAATAATAACAAAAACTAATATTTTTAATCACTAATGAATCTATTCATTAAATCCATGAAGATAGTAGGGGAACTAATATGACCAAATTGAATCACTATAAATTAAAAGTTTCTTATCTTCTATGGAATGCTGTTTTGGGTATATCCCACTTACTAACCCTAAATTGGTGATATCCACAATGGTGGTCAATTTTAAAAATCTTTTTATCCATGTGATATTTATGAAACAAGTCATAAAGACCTGGTAGAGGATACTTGTTATTGATTGTGATATTTTTAGTTTCCTTATAATCAATGAAGTATAAAATTGATCAATAATTCTTATTTACATTAAGAACAGTTGAACCCAAGGTAGTGAATCACTTCAAATGAATCCCTAGTTAATATTCTCTTAGAGTTTCTTCTTCAATTCTAATAACTCAATCTTGGTAGTTTGATATGGAGCCATTGAAATTTACATAGAACAAGGTATGAGTTCTATTGATAACTAAAATTTAATTTTTTTTTATAATACTAAGAAACCCTTCAGAAAATAAATCAACAAACTCCAACACAATAGGCGTATCCGAAATATTTAGTTTCTCTCCAACCATCTCAAATAAAAAACCCTTTTTAATATGAATGAAGTTCCACATAATGGATGTGATTTCATTCATATGTTTATATTAATCCTCACTATGAAAGTTGATGATATACAAGTTAAAATTTCATATATTAAATCAATTCCTCATCAATTGATACATGATTTATGTAACAAAATTCATTCCCTAAATATTATAACAAAAAAATCAACTAGAAGTATAAAAAAATATATTATCAAAGCACATCCCACAAACATAAATTGGTGAAGAATAATATACTTGAGATGGTAACATCATACCATTAGGGGTTTTCATTTCTAATTTAATATCCAATTGTTGAGGTGGTACTGTGAAACCTGTAAAAGTATACAAATAAAAAAGGGTCGGTAGATTTTGAAAAAAACACACTAGACCTTATATAGTTGATGTAATATTCACCTTTAACCAGATAATTATCATACGGCTAATCAGAAATAGCGATCAAATGAGATTTCCCTTTTTCGATGGGATTAAGATATTAATGGTGTCAATCATCATAAAAAATCTTCAGATTCATGAAATGGTTAGAATGATTACCATAATAAATACATTTGAAACACTGGGGTGTGGGTGGTGAATTCAATAGAGTTTTTCACCATAATTGTATTTACATCTTCCTACCATAACAGTGTCAATAGTGTTTTCTATAACTTTCTTTTCCAAACATAAATCATTTACCAATCTCATTAAGATTATTTACTTCATGTGTCATTCTAAACATTGATCATAAAGGAATGAGAGTCTTATTATCCCCATGGTTTTTATAATTTTCATTGAAGTACATATTTCATTTCTTATTAAATCAATGATATTGATGGGTTAATATAATATCTCTCCCCACCTTGGAAGAACATTAAATTTTTTCTTAATTGTTTATGAATTCCCTTATGGATAACACCCTTCGGGGACTGGGTTTTAATCCACTGAAGAATCTATCATCCTTACTGTTGGATTAGATGATAATACCAAAATCATATCTTAGAAGTATTGTAAAATTTTCCTCATATTTTATAAATGATTCATAATCCTTTAAATTTATCTCAAGTAATTATTTCACAATATTCACACAAATAATACAATAAAAGTACTTATTCAAAAATAATCTGCTAAACCCATACCACACTATAGAGTCAATTTTCCCCATTATAGAATGTTCTTGGTAAGGGTCCACTATTCATATATCTCTCATTACAAATTATAAATAGATAAAATAAAGTTTTTGATGATCTAAATGTTGGATAATGAAAGAAAAATATTGTCATTAATACATATATCAATAACAAGTTGGTCATCATCCCTATTAAATGAAATTGGATGTTTTATCATGAAGGAATCAAAAGAATGTAGTTCTATAATTTGATAAATTAGATTCCCAATATGATTCATATCTTTAGAAAATTTTGTAATCATAGAAATAATATGTTATATTGTTGGTCCCATAACATTTGGTTTCTCTAGGGGGCAATCATTGAATTTTCTACCATATTAAATATTTACAAGATTCCTTCATTTTCCATCCATTAACAAAAACCAATAAGAATATTGTAAGAAACTGAATAATTATGAAAAAAAATTAATATTACGTTTAAATCATAACCACAAATTTTCAATCAATTAAACCTTATTTTTATCCTAGTTAATTTATAGTCATCATCTATTTAAATACATTATAATTTTCTATAATTAAAATTTGAGTTATCAAACAATATCCCATAAGAGTGATAAACCATGTGCACAGTATGGGAACACTCATTCTTCACCATATTGATGGCCAAGATATACTCAAACAACTATTTTCAGGGTCATGACACCTAGATGCATCTATTCTAAAACCATGTCCACTTGTTGTATCACTAAAGAGATTCTATACTATGTTAATCACACACGTTTCATTTCTATAACATATGACATTTTATTATTAATTGGGTGAACCTAGGAGTTCTCAATAAAGATTTATCACCCCATATTCCAAAGGTTACTGAATATTAATATGATTCCAACTATAACGACTGATAATTTTCATACAAATATATCACACCTTATTAGATTTATATTTGGTACATATAATTTATATCCACACAACAATCATATTTAGATACTATCTTTTGAAACATGGATACATAAATAACATGTTCACAAGAGATCTATATCATCTCTAACTATGCTATTCATTACTAGAACCAATTTTACAAATACCGTACATAAAAAGTTTATACAAAACCTTAGAAAAGGAAGCATAATAAGGGATGAGAATAGACTCTCAGTATGGTTAAAAAGTGATATATCAATGATTATATAAACATAAAATTTAATTAATGGAATTAAAACCTGAAAATAACATTTCAGAATAGTTCAATATATATCATAGATCATAATCTTGATTCATTTCATGAATCTTGGTTATTCAAAATACATTAATCAAAAAGTAATCAAAGGAAAGTATCCATGAATGTGTCAAATTTTCATAATACATAAGTATGTGGCATATAAGTAATCCTAGAAAATAAATCCCCATATATTCAAGGATCACATAGATGTCTATCATAGTGGACTGGATAAACACTCTATTCTATTTTATTTATCATTTTTCACTCCAAACACTATAAAAGTCTATAGAGTCCCTTATTAGAAAAGGTTCACTCCCTATTCTTGTCCAAATTATATCATGATACATCATATTTACCCAATGAATTATATGGATAAATAAATTTAGGAATATCTATCACATAATAAAAAAATACATATGTGTTGCACATGATTACAAAATATTCATCATAGTATTACCAATGAAAAAGATATGAGCTTTATATTCATTTCATCACTTCATTATTTCCTAACCCCTAGAAAAAACTAACTTCATAAAAATATTTTCATATTAATATGAAATCATATTGAGAAATAATATAGATGATATAATTTATTAATATATTTATTAAATCTTATGTAATATCAAAATATGTCATCATTGATTACAAATTCTTTTAAAAGATATGTGAAATATTTTTTGAGTGAAATTCCGATACATTTTTAAATCACATATTTAAATTGAAAAATATCACAAATTTGAATGATTCCTTTTTTTTGAAAAAATAATCATATATTAATGTAATGTAATCTTCAATTTCGTGGGTGTATATAATGATATGAAAATTCGTTTATGTCGATTATTATAAGATAATGATTCCTCTCACATTTTTGATAAAAATTCAATAGATACTTGTTCAAATAAAAGTGAAAAATAATCATTTCAAAAAAAATTATAAAAAAGATATGTGAAACTTTATTTAAAAAATCACAGAAATATAGTAAAAAATTCTTGAAAAAATTTTATAGTAGATAAGGTCATGAGGAAAAATTATTTTTGACAAAAGAGATAAATAAATTTGATTTCTCTTAAATACTTTAATAGAGTATATTTTGATTATAAATAAAGGAAAATGAAAGGAAAACCTATTATCTCAAGAAACAAAATGTGGATAATAAAATTCATTTTATTCTTATGAGATAGATTATAAAACATAATCATTACAAATCTGATAAAAAATAATCACAAAAAATTATATTATAATAAAAATATATTGCCTCTTCTTTGATCTTCTTTGAAATATACTTTACTTCATGTGTAATAAACATAAATTTATTATATATATATATATAATATTTACATATTTATATTATTATATATGTTCTACTTATAATAATTTAAAATACATTTATTTATATTTCGTTATTAAAATATTTATTTTCATGGATTAACTGTTTCGTTTTGCATGAGAATTTTGGTTACGTAGTTCTAGTCCTTATAATTTGTTCATGATTCCATTATGTCAATAATTTTAATCATGTCCTAAAAATAATATATATATATATATATATATTCATCCGTAAAATATATACAATGAAAATGAATTATATTTTTCTTATAGATAGTATGTCGTATGAACACATGAACAGTGTTTTCACTTTTAGACAGATAGAAAAAAATAAAATAAAATAATAATTAACCTTTTAAGAATAATTATTATATCATATATATCAGATATATTCACTAAATTAATCCTTATTACCATCAATGTAAATCACAAATAAAAAATAGATCGCATTTCTCTGTGGATGTTGTACTCCACATCTATACATGAGTGATGCTGTTGTTTTTTAATAGATTAGAAGGCAAGAAGTTAGATAATAAATTATAATTATAGAATAATAACTATGTAATTATTATCATATATAAACCTTATTCCAATTATAATTTCCATCCATGAATGGAGGATATGGAAAATAAATTTCATCACAATGTGGAAGTGGTATCCCACAAGTACGCACGAGAAATACATTCTTTTGTTATTTGATGGAATATTGGGGGATATAGGGGGTTCTATAAACATAATAACATTTAGTTTTTTTAGCATAATAAATTTACTATTTTATTTCAATTATAATAGTTTTATATGAGTTAGAGGATGAATGAAATTGAAATTGATCAGGTAAGACTATTATATCTCCTTTGGTTGGGATCTATTAAAATATTTCTTAAGGTCCCTTGTAATTATCTATTAATACGAAAATAACCTATAATAATTTCATTGAAAAGTTTATAAGAAACTTGGGTTGGGAAAATTTGATATTTAAGGATAAAAGTGGTTTAATTAAAATAAAGGAGAGGAGTTCTTTTATAAGAAGGGGATATGACACAGAAAAAATGTGTAAAAATATTAAAATATAACAAAGTCAGTATCTGGCCAAATTCATCCAAATTGAAATATATTAGATTATAGGATGCAATTATTTAGAACTATGAACATAAAATTAAATTTATTCCTGATTAATTATAAAAGATTAACAGTATCTCTCTGTTTAACCCACCATTAACCCGTTTTAAGCTTAACCGCAATGATTATTTTACTATTCATTATGAAAAATAAAATGAAAATTTACTATTTATTTTTTTAACTTATGATTTAAAATACTCAATCTATTTTTTCAAATTGAATATATAAAACTGGAATAAATTACTTTTAAAATATACTCGCTGTATGCGACTTAAATAGATTTTTATGAAAAAGATGTTTTCTTAAGTATAAAATATTTTTATACAAAAATAAACATAAAAGTAATTACAAATTCAAAAAAAAATTATTAATAATATAGATAATATATCATATCATTTAGATCAATATTTAAATAAAATGGAGAATTTTAAATTCATTAAACAAAATAACAATTTTCAATAAAAATAAATATTTCTAACTATTCATCAAAAGCATAATCTTTTTAGAAAATTCTTAAAATTTTCTCTAAGATAGTTTTTAAATTTTTGCTTAAAAATTTATGTTCATTTGTTCATATAAAGTTTATAAATTTGTAAAAAAAATTATATTCTGTTTTTACAAAAATAAATTTAAACCATTTTGGAGGGAGAAGAATTTTTTTGAAGAAAATAATGACATTATTAAAAATATAAATTAATTATCCAAAAAATTTATACATATTTTTAAAATGTGATTATTCTTATTTATTAAAAAAATTAAATGGTTATGTTATATTGATATACTATATTATGATTACTTTAGAATCTTGGTTGGTTGTATCAAAAGCTATCAAAGAGCTAAAATTTATTTTTTAAAAATATCATAAACTCATGGCGTGTTACACGGTTCACAAGTCCAAAAGGAATTAGGTAGATTAATAATAGACAAATGTATCATTATTATATAATTTTAAAAAGAATTAGTAATTTTAAAAATATCATTTATATAATATAATTATTACATAAAACCAATTATAATATGTGGTTATGAAAAAATAATTATGTTACAACATAGAGTTGGTAGTCCATTTGTGTACATGATTATTATTTTAATATTTCAATAAACATGAAGAAAAGATGGAATTTATTATTTTATATTTCCAAAATTAAAATTATATCTTTCATATTATATTAATTCATTAATTCCAACTATAATTTTCATTACTTTGAGGCAATGATGAAAAATAAAATATATCGGTTCTGGAGGTGGTAGTTTGAACATACACACAAGCTATGCTTTATTTTTAAGTAAATAACCAATAAATAATTAAAAATTTATTTACTATTTAAGAATTAAATTAACATCATATATATTTTATAATTTCATTCTCACCTTTTATTTTGACCGGCCATAAGAGTTAGTGGTTAAAAATGAAATACATCACCTCAGTGAGGTGGTAGGTCACATATACACATGAAAGAGGTATTCATTTTCAAGTAGAATGATATGTAGATTAAAATTGGTTATAACCAAAACACACAAACATTTCATTAAATGATATATAATTATGTGATTATGTATGAATGGTTCAAAGTGGTTTGAAGGAGGTAAAATAAGTAATAAAAAAAATAAAACCCTCCATTTTTAAAAGTACATATTCTTCCGATAAACTGGTTATGTTTACACCAAAATCCTTTATAAGATGATATTATGATCAAAAAATTAACTATTAAAAATGTGTATATATTTCAGGAAGGTATTTGGGATGCTTTTTTGTGAGATAAAAGGCCCTTGATGTATAGATAAGTGAAGATAGGAGGTACCCTTTTATAATTAATAGAAGGGGAACATTTAGAATTTTTCAAAAGATTAAAATATAACAATGAAATACTCCATAATTTTCAATCCAAAATGACACATATTCATGGAATACATCATATTGGTTTGAACTGATTTTATAAAGAAGGACTTATAAATTATTTTAATTCATTTTTACCATTTTCATTTTAGTTTTAAACTTTTGACCCATTTAATCTTTCATCACAGTAACAAATTTTTTTACCAAATTTACAATTCATAGAGAAAAATAAAATAAAGTGGAATCACTAATAAATTTAGAAATAATGATGTAAAATATGGATTCCATTTTACAAAATTCATTTTCTATAATAAGAAAATTAATTTAATTACAATCCTCTAAAACAAGACGAAAAATGATTATCCATAAAAATGAATTTTTTAGTGTAATTTTTTTTAAAATAACTTGTGTAATGATGATTATAATGAAATTTATTATATTATGTGTAGGAAAAATAAACCACTAAAATGTTAAACCCAATATGAAACGTAATTTCAATTTTTAACCACATGAAAATAAATAAAAATTTTCTTAAAAACCAGTATTTTCTAAAATTTCCCAAAAAATAAATATTTTCAGAAAAATAAAAAAAAATCACTCAATGATAAGTTCTAATTTATGAATTAAAAAATGGATTTATTTTCTAAAAATTAAAAATCATAATTTATGAAATTAATCTTTAAAAAAACTTATGATGCTTAAACCCTAATATAGTTATAATAAAATTATTTTCTCTTTGATTGATAAGATACCAATTATTATTAAAATTGATAACAATATTTGAAATAAAATTCATGAATATCAATAATTATTTAAATTGATCTATTACTTCATGTTTTATCACAATCCTTCCCCTTTGAGAATTTTTTTCTTCATAATTTTTACTCCTCACATAAAAAAGTGGGATATTTTTCCTTCATATATTTTTATGATTCCATTGTTTCTTCTTCAACTGTACTGTTTTTATAGAATAATTAAACATAAAGAATCACCTTATTCTGAAAAACCATTTATCTATTATCAAAAATTTGAATTAGTTTTAACTTATTAGAAATATTATCTTCTCACTGTACTTCTTTGAACATTAAACATGAGATGCATATGGAACATAATTAATTAATAAGTAAACATTTAAAAATCTTGTAAATATGATAAAATCATAGGTAAAGACACTCTGTAGAAAATTAATCCAAATTGATCCATTATTTAATATGGTCCAATGAACCAAAGAATCAGTATTTCCTTTATTCCAAAATGAACTACACTTTTTCCATGGAGATACTTTAAGAAAAACATGAATGGTTACCTCAAATAGAATATATTTCCTACATTTATTTATATAACTTTTTTTCCTACTATGAGGTTCTCCCCTGTAGTGCTAAATCATATTCACCTTATCAATTAACTCCTCTATGAACTATAGTCCTAACAACCTCCTTTCAAATACATCATCCCAAAAAAATTGATTCTAAAACCATTTTTTCATATAATTATCCAAAAGGATACTTTTCAAAACTATAATGAAAACCATTATTATATAAAAACTCATCTAATGAAATATGCTCATCCCAACATTCCTGAAAATCCATTAAACTATCTAAAATCATGTATTCCAAATTCTAAATTGTTCACTCTAATTTACCATTAGATTAAGGAATAAAGGTTATAATGAAATGTAATTCATTTCCCAACAACATATAAAGTCCATTTAAAAAACTAGATGTAAACCTAGGATCTTGATCAAATACAATATAAAGATTAAATCAATGTAACCTTGTTATCTCTCTGATATAAATTCCGGAAAGATGATAAAAATATGAAGTATCTTGAATTGGAATGAAATGTACATATTTAGTCAATTTATCAACATTATCTCAACTCACTTTATTACCTATAGATGTATTTTGAAATCCCACCATGAAATCCAGAGATATATTTTTCCATTTTTTCTCTAGAACTAGTAAATTATGAATCATTCTCGGTCATAGATTTCATTTGGATTTAACTTATTTACATGTCAAAAAATATTATATAAAATCAAAATTATATTTATTCTTTTAATACCAATAGTAATACTCCTAATAGACTATATATATTTTAATAAATGTAGGATGAATATAAATGGGAGTTTTGTTAACATCACTTAATAATTCCATTTTTAATTAGGAGATTATTTATCAAGATAATATTTTTATAAATATAAAAAAACATTTCTTGTAAATTTGAAATTAAGGTTGATTAACATTCTATATTGGTCATAAAATTTATTAAAAATAATAGTCTTCCTTCTAATCATTCTTATTTATATCTGACAATAATGACTACACTAACACAAGAAATTAAACATATGATGTGTATACATGTACTATTTTCAAGTCATTATAAGTGATTATATACTTACAAAATTTTAGGATCAAGGTATGTTTCCCATTTAAATCAATAAAAATATCATCTTTATATTTTTTGAGTAAAAAATACCATATCTATATCTAGTTAATATGTAGTAAAATTTCTATCATGAGGATTCAATTTGAATGAAGCATATTTTTTATCATTATACATGAGAATAAAACCAATTACCATCCTTAAAGCATCATTTTAGATGTTAAATTCATCATTTATAGAGGGTAGGTCCATTAATACATAACTAACCACTCTTACTTTAAGTTGTTATAAATATTCATCACACACTTTCATCAAGAATAACTTAACTCTATTCAGCATTAACATTATTGGAAAGACAAATAACCAAGACATGTTTTCAATGTATCATTGGTAGAAACCTATTAGTCCAAAACAACTATGAATATTTATGACATTTCTTAGTCTTGGCCATTATTCAACAACATTATTGTCAGTACGGTTAAAATTTTTTCCATATTGGAAACAATATTCAAATGGAATGAAATTTCATGCATCATATATTATCATTTATGAAAAACATTTAATTTATTTCCATTGATGGTTTAAAAAATTATTAGTTTCATTCATGAACCTCTAAAAATTTAGAATAAACCAAAATATCACCAAAAATAACCAAAAACATGTCCAAATATTCTTGGAAAACTCTATTCACAAGATTCATAGATATAGATAATTCATTAAGAAACCAAAAAACTAAAAATAATATCAAAATTCCCAAATCTAGTTCAATCAATTTCCTTCAAAAAATCTCCCCCTTTACCTTTAACGGATGGTATCTATACCTGAGATCAATCAATGTTAAACACAGTGCTCCATGGACCAAATAAAAAATCATTGAAATAAGGAAAATAATACTTGTTATTTATAGTGATGTTAGTCAAGGATCTATAATCAATAAAAATCCTCATGGAATCAGAATTATTTTTAAGAAATAATCATGGGAACTCTATAGATAATGGATATGATTAATGAAAACATTATCAAGAAACTCCTACAACAACTTTTTCAACTTCAAAAGCTCTAACTTATCTAATAGATAAGGGGATTATGAAAGTGTATTATCATCATGAATTATGTAAATACCAAATCCAAACTATTGGTAAAGATAAGTACTAGAAATATTATCTAAAAATTCGTCAATATAATCATTTTCAACTCAGACATAAAAAAAATAAAACATTTCTTTTTAAATGACATGAGTTAACTAAATTACATTACACATTTATTTAATTTATCAACTTCATGATATGTCATCAATGTTATGATACAATTGATGAAAACTTTCATAGCTATGTGTTCTATCTTAGCATGATAAACTAAAATTCAATTCATATCCAGAATAATATTAAACTCTAATATGGATTGTTCAATGGGATTTGATGGAGAAACCATCTAATTTATAAAAATTAGAAGATTCCAATAAATATTATCTTCTTTCATTCTTGGTGATTTTAACACATAATAACTAAATCTGAACACATGTCAAAAAAATTACAATCTAATTAGAATTAAATCATGTTACTGATTATTGGGTATTTTTTTACCCCATCCTTAGATTAATCATGACCTTTTACAATATAGTCACAGGTCATTTGACCAAACATACAACTTTGGTAACACTTTATATATCCTATCAGGCCCTCCCTTAATGTTCCATTACCACTCATACAAAATTTTATTGGATTACGCATATATTTCTTAGTTGACGGCTTATTCATTGTTTTCCACACTAACCACTCTTTTACTCTTGTCATTATGTGGAAAACAGGCGTTAGAAAAATCAATCAAAAATTTCTCAGAAAATGAAAAACATTCACATAACATTTTTTTGAAGAAAAAATATCTTCATAAACATGGTTGATATCTTTTATAAAACCTATTAATTTTACTATAAAGTTCAATAAAGAAAATGATAGTGTCCTGAGTAAATATTGTAATGTTTTCTTCATATGAGACTACTGAATGCACATATTTTTACCTATATTAGATTAATTATTTCTCCATTATAAGTCAAAAATAAATAGGGAAAAATTTATATAGATAAATATTATTAAATTAACATCCCTGATCTGGATGCCACACAACTGGTGCCCTCTACCCCATTGAACACATGGCCTCAAGCACATTTCCCCAAATTCTAGAAGTTACCGACTAGCAGCGAAGTCCTAGGGTGTGATAGTGGGTAAAATATACCCTCATTGGAAGAGATAAACATAATAAAATAAATAATAATAAAAAATTTAAAGGAGTAAACAGCCTGCAACTAAAAAAGTAGAGGAAGATATATAAAATAAATTACCACGAATGAATCAATACAAAAGATGATGCATCATATCACATGTTCTAATAAAACAGCCAAACAAGTACACTATAGTAATACATAATATATGTCTCAATAGAACTGAAGAAGAAATAAAGAAAACTAAGAAGTAACGTAAGCCTTAGCTAGGTCCCATGCACTCCGGCTCCTAAACAGCTTCTAAAATACATATAGAAGGATACTTTCCATTATCAACACCTAAAATAATATAATATATTTGGGACCAAAATCATGAACCAAATAGGGTGTGTAAAATAAATCCTATTAGAAAATCACTAAATATCTATTTCTATTTGTTAGTGAGCATATGCAACAAGTAGTGTACACATGGTAGAAGCAGTAAACTATGAAGTACTCAAAAGTAAACTATCTTACAAATAATTTTTCCATTTTTATTAAATATGTTTAGTTTAACCTTTTAATTGCATTGATTTTTATATCTTTCGAGACCCATCCAAAATTTGTCAATCCCCCATATAAAGAATAATCAAAAGATACCTTAGAAGGATATCTAAAATAGTAAAGGAAAGACTAAATCCAATCATGTTCTTTGAATTTGTATACACGTTATAAATGAATCCATATTTATAATTAAATCAATATCTTTCCCGCATTTATAGAAAAAACATTACTCACAGGCATAAAAAAATTCTACCCTTAGGCCTAACAAATCCTCACCCACAGGAATAACAAATCCTTCACCACATGCAGAAAAAATCTGCACCCACAAACATAACAAATAAATCTGATTCACGCCTAGTATATTAGAATTTAATCCTAATAAACAAAACATGTAAATTAAACTATTATATGGTCGACATATAACAACTCACATTGGAATCATAAATATCAAGAAGCATGTTAATTTAACTATCACAATGCATACATGATAATTAGCATATCATGGGAAAAAGGGAAATCACTAATCTCACACCATTTATTCAAATCAATCACAATTTACAACATTTTCAATTACATTATAAATTAAATTTATTCTCAAAAACCCAATAAGAAAAAAAATTCATTCCTCATGTGAAACCTCTATCAAACATCCATAAACGGTCATTCCAAGGGAACACACCCAAGGGGTGTCCCTTAATCAAACCAATAAGATCAAGTAGGATTAATTCAATTTAATTCATAACCTAATCATCATTAGGAAACTACAAGGGTCAATTCCATTCAAGTTTACACCCTAACCATTGTAGAATGACACTACGACACATAAAAACAACTCGAAATTCAGCGAAAGACATATGACTGCCTACGTCATTATAGTACGACTCTCCTCATCCAACATCAAGATTTTATTCATCCAAGAACATAATAGATCAAAAACCCGACAATAATTTATCAACCATAAATAACTTAATCAATAGAATAAATCACGAATAAAGGCTCAAGTGTAACTGAGAGATCACCAATTGGGTTCATCCGCAAATGATAATGAAGGAATCGGGGATCAGATGATCAATTGGGAAGGAAAACCGCCCTCAGTGCTGTTGTTTATGGACCTAAACGAACCCCCTACCTATTTTCACAAAACAATGCTACTACCTGATTTAATCATTAAAAAAAGTACACAACGTCTACTTGATACTACACACCATGTCCATACAAATTCTTGCCTGACCATTAGGTTGTTGTGTATCAAGATTACATGGTGTGTAACCTTCCATATATTGCATGTACCTAGAAGTACATGATGTATAGTTCCTAGTCAGGTCTTGTAACAAGCCTATAACCATCCCCTCTACCTATTTACCCAATTATAATAAGTATAAAACTGAAAATGGAAGATCCATACCACAAAGAAAGTACTAGGGTCCTAAAAAATTCCCCCTCAAATGAATTTGTCCCCGAATTTCCCTTCCAATGGTAATGATGCAAAAATATGAGAACAACACCAGCCAACGTGATCATATATCAGCCACCCTCTCCCATATCCTTTCCTACACTCGACCATGTTTCCATATAACCCATACCAAATGAACATACTTTCCACGGAGAACCTCATGTTATGGTCTAAAATACAAATATGATTCTCTTCAAAGGATATATCTTCTTACAACTCCACTTTCTTGGGCTGAAAGGTGTGATACGGGTCTGAAAAGTATCATCACTACTGAAAAATGTGGAATACTTCATATATATCCAAATACCTCTAAGGTAACTATAATCTATAGGTAACCTGCCCGCCCCTCTCCATAAGCTCCAACGAGATGATGTATCTTGGTGAAAGCTTATCATGTCTCTTGATTCTATTATGTCCCAACCTCGGTACAACACAAAAGAATGGTTGATCCCAAACATTGAACACTAGAGGTCATCTGTGGTGATCAACATAAAAATTATGAAAAGACTGTGTAATATCTATCTACATCTAAATCAAAATAACCTACTTAGAAGTCTTTTTCACGAGACATGGTCCTAGTAAAGCTTCCTGAGCTGCCTCTAGCCAGCACATGGGTGATCGTCATGCCCTTTCGTACAAAGCCACATAAGGTTCCATCTCTATAGTCTCATGGAAAATGATATTCTATGAAAATTCAAACATGGTAATCTACTTCTCCCAAGATCCCTAGATGTTCAGGATGCATGCTCATAGCATTTCTTCCAGCACCTGTATTGTACCCTCTAAGTGGAGATTAGTTTGACGGTAGTATATTGTACTTATAATCACTTGTGTACCCAACACCTTCTAAAAGATATGCTAGAAATGAGATGTAAAGCAGGAATCCCAATTTTAAAAGATAAAACTAGGTACCCTTTAGAGTTGTACAACATCACAAAAATCTAGTTTCCCAATCTCATCTACATTGATGGACGCATTGATCGACATGAAGCGATTGACCATCTTAAGTCTATCAACCACAAACCACACAATATTATTACCTCGAGGAAACCCCAGTGAACCCATAACAAAATATATCACGACATCATCCCATTTCCACTCCAAAATATGTAACTGTTGTTAATGCATGACTTTCTATTGGTGTTTGGACTTCATTCAATGACAGGGGGAACACCTCCTAAAAAAACCAACCATCTCTCTCTTCATACCTGACCACTATTACTAAAAACGCAAGTCACAGTACTTCTTGGTAACTTCAGGATGCACCTCCCAAGGTGAATCATGAATCTCCCACATCAAATCCTCATGTATGTCCACTATAACCTATACACATCAATGGTTCCTCATGATATCATCATCACTCAATGTCTAACCAGGAGGTGGATCCTTACCTACTACACATTCTTACAGGACTACACCTTCCGAATCTGATCGAAATCTCTTCATCATATTATCCAGTAGTGTAGAAATCATAGATAAAGAATAAAGGATAGTCTATCACTAACTGTCATGATCCACCATGATCATCTCTAAGAACAACCCCATAAGCTTCCACTCACTACTGGCCTCCTACACTTCCTGTATCTGAGTCCTCCTGCTTAGTCCATCAGCCACTACATTGCCTTTTCCGATCATTTAAGCAAGATTGAAGTTGAAATAATGGAGTTAATACACCCACCATTGCTTCCTTAGATTTATATCACGATAATTAATGATATACTTATGGATTTTTTGGTCCATGTACACCAAAAAATACACCCCTAATAAGTAATGTGTCCAACAACGTAAGGCATGAACAACTGTGGCTAACTCGAGATTGTGTGTTAGCTAGTTCCTCTTAGGTTTCCTTAACTGTTGAGACCTGTATGAAATGACTTGTTCCCCCTGCATAAGAACTACTCCAACCCCCATAACGTGATGCATCATAGTAGATATTATAAATCCTTCCCAGCCTTGGAAAAAACTGTATCAGTGCGGATGATATTCTCCATTTCAGGTCCTAACAGACTGTCTCGTAAGAATCTAACCATACGTACATCACACCCTTCTTGGTCAGGCATGTCTTTAGAACTAACAACCATGTGAAGTCTTGTGTTAAATTCCTATAGCAACCACACATCCCTAGAAAACTCCACACCTCATACACATTCTTGGGATGATCCTAGGTAACTAGTGTTATCACCTTCTTTGGATCCACTGATACTCTTGTCATTGAGATGGCGTGTCTCATGAAGTGAATGTAATCCATCCCGAAGTGTCATTTTGTAATCTTAACATATAGCTGATTATCTTTAAGTATACTCAGAACAATATCATGATTGGTGACATCTTTGTGTCTGGTATGAGAATACACCAAGATATCATCCACGAAAACCACCACAAAAGAATCCAAGTATGGATGGAATACTCGGTTCATCAGTGCGATGAAAGACATTTTTTCATTCAGGATACTAAAAGGAATAACCAGATTTTCATCTACATCATACTTACATGAAACACAGTACGAGGTATGTCGTAATATTGACAGCATACCTGGTGATATATTGACCATAAGTCAATTTTTTGGAACACATGGGATCTTCAATGCTGATCAACCATGTCATCTATCTATGTTAAGGGATATGGGTTATTACCCATAATCTAATTTAGGTTCTGATAGTCCACACATTGCCTATGTGCACCATTTGCCTTCATCATAAAAAGGAATCACAAACCCCACAGAGGAGTACTGGGTGAAATAAACCTCTTTTCATCTAAATTATCTAGGTACACCTTGAGATCTTACAACCCCATTGTAGCCATCCTATAAAGAAGAATAGGTACCAGTGTAGCTCCAGGTACTAGATTGATAGATAACTCAACCTGTCGTACTGGAGGTAAACATGAAAAATCATATCGGAAAACATCCCTGAAACAATCAACCATTATAAGGAAATCAATCTGGAATATTCCATGGACATTTCAATATAAACATGAAATCTATGTTTTCATCCCACTAAACCCACATTTCTTAGGTCCAGGTCATCTTGCTTAGAAATCCCACTATCTCTTTTATAAAAATGGTCCACCTTTTAGTGTTGTAAAACTCACCCTTTGGTGATAGAAATCAACATTGTATTGAAAGGAGACTAACCAGTACATTTTGATAAGGACATCAAATCCAATCATCTCTAAGATGAAGAGAACCCCAAAGAAGTGGCACCCACAAACCTCAAGAGGGAACTCCTTATACTGACGCACACCTACCTTCCTTATCGCCAACATAGTGTCCAGTATCATAATGTCATCAGAAGAGAAAATAAGAGACTAGGGCTCTCTAAAACAGGCACAAATATAAAACAATATGAGGCCCCTATATCAAAGAGTGCATAAGATAAAATGGAGATGACAAGAATAGTAACTTTTCCAGTAAAAGGACTAGGATTTGGCTTCTTTTGGGTATGCCGCACTATAAAAGTCTGGCATGTATTGCAACCTTGTGACATAGCCTAGCTACCCTGAGATAATACACTTTGTTGCCTCTGAAAACCTGGAGCCTGTCTACTTGGGTCGCAACCACCACCTCATCCTGAGTAGCCTGACGTATTACAATTCCCTGATTGGTGAGAATCCACTGACCCTGTACCAGAATGTGGAGTCGGTGAAAACACACTCTCACTAGATGTTGGTAGAAACACACTGTAGTAGCACTATAGATAGACGATCCATCTGCATGCTAGAAACTCAACTTGCTCCATCGGGCACTACAGTCTCATATTCCCAGCTATCCCACAGTCATAGCACCTCGCCTGACTACTGGAAGAAAAATTCTGACTAATTTTATCCCCATGAGAAACCTCATATGACCCTCCATGTTCTCGGTTGATACAACACTAGATCTCGATGTCAAACCACCCTTGTCTGCACCTCCAGCTTCTTGCAGATTGCACTGGGTAAACAATGTCTGATTGATGATGGAATATACAGAAGGAAACCTAAAAATGTTTACCTTAAATAAGATTTCTTACCTAAGACCATCCTCAAATTGCATAGCCTTTGATATCTCTTAACCCATCAGAATAGGTATGAAACTCTAAAGCTCAGTTAAATGGGAATAGTAGTCCATCACTAACATAGTTCCCTACTCCAGATGCATGAGCTCTCAGGCTCTATTAGACCTCAGTGTCTTCGGAAAATAGTTGTCATAAACTACTATCAAAAAATCCCCCCATGCCATTTCCCGATGGAGCTTTGTTTGAGTGATAACATCCCACCACCTCTTGGTTTAATCAAAATGCATAGAAGATGGAACCTTGAAACTCCTCTCAGGAGGTGTTTCAAGAGGACTATGATCACAATCATGGACTCCAGCCATGACTCTACAGCCTATAGCCCACCATCCCTAGAAAATGAAGGCAAATTATGCCAGTGGAATACTCGTGTCAGTTCTTCCATAGACGTCGCAGGAAGAGGTATTCTCAGGAAGGTCTGCATATACCTCATAAAGCCTTCAAAGAACTGTGCACACACACATGTGTTTGGTATAAAAACTAGTGACATGAATGGAATGTGTGGAGGGTCCACTGGTTGCCCATGGGATACCACCTCTGGGGTATTCTCATTTTCACTATCGTGCCGTAAATCTAGAGGTCTTCATCGGGGCATTGACCTATAAATTCTAGCACATACATCACAATATAATATTATTCAACAATGTACATAGTTTAATAAAATATTCCCTAAATAAGAGATGAAGAGCCTAAAAGTTCACAAAATATTAGTACAGTACGTATAGGAACCATTCATGGTATGTACACATAATCCCTTTCATGGTCGTGTAATCCTGTCAGCATGGGAGTTTAAACACTGTAGGTACACGGTGTGTGGGAACTATACACAATGTTTCCACATATTATATTGTATTGGCATGTAACACCACCTACCTTGGTCGTGTAAACATAATAGGTACAGGGTGTGCCAAGATGACACACAGTGTGTACTGATGTCTTCCCTCCTATCCATGTACTTTTACATGGCTATACCCACACTGGTTTACCTATGCCAACTACAAGTGTTGTACTTAAGTTACACAACGTATTCTTATGAAAACACAAAACCCCTTATTTTTCACTAACATAGATAGGGACATGGTCATCTACCACATGACATGTACTCAGAGTACATAGTGTGTACTTGAAATAGTTCTTTTATTCCTGAACATGATAACACATGGTGTGTGTTCAGAGGACCACAAACTGTGCAGTCTGGGTTACTGGAAAATATGCCTCCAAAACATCTCCAAAACCCCTGTTTTTTTTAAAATTAAAGCAACGGTGTGTCAAACTCCAATCCATGAGGGCACATACTCCCTCCGAATTAGATCTTGGTATCCACATATAGCACAGAAAAACACAATTTACATCCCATGGCTCCAACATGATCCACAAAATCTGAATCCAAGAGGGACCATACTGCTCAGGGATTGAAGTTTGGTGTCCATCCAATTTAAACATAACAAATAAAAATAAAGTTATCACAACAACAAGTATATCTGTCATGGTATCTATCACAATAGCAAACATATCTTGCATTCCATATATCACAACAACATGTTATCAATAATTCTCTTTGAATAGCATGGAAAAATTCCTGGCATGTGATTTTGAACAAGTGCATATATGATGCATGAGATGTCATACGCTCACCTCAATAGGTTACAAGAAATAGATCCAAAATGATATCAATAATAATAACACAAAAAAAACATCATTACCCAATGATGAAATAGAATCAATTGTAATAGATAAAAATAAAAAAAACATAATTTGATAAGAGATAATTTGGCTTTTCCCTGTACATGGGGTAGCTACTCTGGGGCACAACTAATTACCAAACTCAAATTCATTTCTATACCTTTTTAATGTCACAAAAAATAAGACAAACCAAAAGAGAAAAATCCTCTAACAACACATTGTAACATCCTGGATCTGGATGCCACTCAACTGGTGTCGCGTACCTGGTTGGGAAAATTGCCTCAATGGAATTTTTACAATCACTAGAGGCTAATTACTAGCAGTTAGGGCTTAGGGTGTGATTGTGGGGAACATATTCCCCCACTGGAAGAGTGTAACACATCGGAACTAATAAAAATACCATAGAGGAAGTAGTAAAAAATATACTACTAAAATAAACTATAGAAAACAGAGAATATAATTAACCAAGCATCACTCAATAAAAAAGATGATGAAACATGTCACATGTTATTGGAAAGTATCCAATGATTTACACTAAAATAATATAAAATATGCATATCAAAAGAACAAAAGAAACAAAAAAATAAAACTAAGAAGAATCGCAAGCCTCACCTCGGTCACATGCTCTATGGCTCCAAAACAACATCTCAAGTACCTGTAGTAGGGTGCTTTCCCTTATCAACACCATAAATAGTATAATATGTTTGGGCCCAAAACTATGACCTAAGAAATATATGAGAAATAAATCCTAGTAGGAAACTACCAAATATCTATGCCTATCTATCACTGAGAATATGCAACCAGTAGTATACACCATGTAAATGTAGTCAACTTGGATGTACTAAAAAGTAATCAATCCTAAAATTCATGTCATCCATTTTCATGAATTGTTTTCAATTCTACCATTCTATTATATTGAATTATATAAGTCTCAAGATCTTTCTTATTCCCATTAATAACAAATACAAATAATTATCAATAGGTACCTAAAAAGGCTATCAAAATAAGTAACGTGAACACTAAATCAAAGCGTGTGATTTATCTTAGCAGACACATCATAAGTTATTGCATTTCAATAATCAATTCGACATCATTCCCATAAAAATAGAATAAAACTTAACCATATTCATAACAAAATCATTTCCCTCAGGTGTAATAATTATTTTCCCACAGGCATAGAAAATGATGAACCACAAACATAACAAATCCTTGCCCACATGCATAACAAATCAGTATGGGTCAAGCCTGGGATATCAGTATTTCAACATCATAAAATACATGTAATTTATAGATTTACATGGATAACACATAACAAATCCAATGGGAATCATACATATCAAGCAACAAGTGAGTCAAACTATCACAAGGCTTAAACAACAATTGGCATATAATGGGCAAAGGGGAAATCAATAATCCCAATCTCTTTGACCAAATCAATCTCAGTTTACCAAAAATTCAATTTCATTATAAATTTAATTCATATTTGATATCCCCATATGGAAAATCAAGTCATAAATCATCGAAAACATCACACAAATGGCCATAAACGAGCATCCTAAGGGAACACACCGAAGGGGTGTCCCTTAATCAAACCAACAAGCTTAATCATGCTTAATTAAATTTAATTCATGACCTAATCATCATTAAGCTACAACAAGGGTCAATTTCCATTAAAAATTCCAACCTAAACATGGGAGAATGGCACTAAATCACATATAAACAACTCAACATTGATAAACGAGGCACAAGACCACCTATCTTATTGTAGTGCAACTCTCCTCATCCAACGTCGGGCTTTGATTCCACCTTGAACGAAGCTTATCTACAAAAAAATCATAAACACTTAAATATAGATAACTATATTGATATAATAAATTAATAAGTATAGATCAATATCAATCAAGAGATCACCGATCTAGTTCTAATGAAACTAACAACAGAGTAATCAGGGTTTTAATGATCAATAAGGAAAGAAAAACGGCCCTCAGTGCTGTTGTTCATGAACTCAGATGAGCCCCTACCTATTTTCACAAAAACAATGCTACTACCCGATTTAATCAAAATAAAATTACATGGAGTGTACATAAGGCTACATGACGTGTCTAAAAAAATTATGGCCCAACCATTACATTGCCGTGTACAGAGATTACATGGCATGTATCCTTCCATACATGACATGTACCGAGAAGTACATGACCTGTAGTTCCCATTCACAGCGTGTAATAGGCCTACAGCCTGCACCTCAATATATTTTCCACTATTATCATAAGTAAAATTGACAATGAAATATTCATACCTCAAAGGAAGAACCAGGTTCTTACACTTTAGTATATCACATTCCATGGTGTCAATATATTATCTATCTGGTATTCTTAACAAATTATTGTCCTTGATCAGATTTCCCGACAAAATGGTTAATAGAAAGAGTTAAATTATAATTTTTTAAACATCCCATGACATCAAATATATTTTACATATCATTTATACACCCTTACGATACCACGAGATCCTAGGATCCATAAAAATATTGAGGTTTTTTTATAAAATGCTCTATAATGAACATATTTCTCTGTGGTATATATGGAGTCTATTTAACATAGATGCCACCATAACATGTAGAATACATCAATAGATCCATAAATTCAACATACTCATATTTTTTTATTACCACATTTCTCGTATACTAATTTGTTATGATATTATCCTCTTAATAGATTCATACTTATGCTTCCCTATTTCTTATATGGAACCCATGATAAAAAACATAGATTAGATGAAGCAATATGGTAACCTTAAAATCTTCTATAATTTCAATATAACCATAAATTAGAATCTCTAGAGGGTATTATATTAAAATTATCCTCATATCTAAACTTATCTAAACATTAACATTTTTAAAAACTATATGTAACCAATGATACTACATTACATAATGAATATTTTTTGAAAACAAATCATTCTATTTTATTCATGAAGACATTTTTAAGTTTAGAGTTCTAGAGAATTTGGATTTATCTCTAACATAACAAATCCAAACATTATAAAGTGGACACATACACATAGGGACCATTTTCACACATTAAATATTTTTTAAAAAGAACTATGTTTTCTTTTCTAATTTTTTTTCATGACATTCAATATCAAATATTCTTTGTTCTACTAATCCATATACAAATTGAGAAAAAAAAATTAATGACACAGTATGAGGAAAAAATCCCAAAGGTGTACAAATGGAACAAATTGGTTATTCCGATTAAAAAAATAATAACCCAAAAATTATTACCTTTTTATAAATTACTCTTTTACCATAAAAAATAAATCATATCTACATGTGTAAAATAGTTTTTTCTCAAGGAAAACTTTTAAAACCAGAATTATGAAAATAGAAATCCTAACATTAATATTGAATAATTATATTCATAACCCATGTTGACTTGTGTCCTAAGTAAGTAAAACTAGTTAAATACAAAGGATAATCCTCTTAGGTAATAACCTCATAATTTCCTTTGAATATAATGAAAATTAAACAATTTATTTGAGAGTTATATTGGTCACACCCTTTGTATAATTTTTATCAGGCTCTCCCATCATATAGGTTACATCATGCTAACCCATCACCATATATAATGATCAAGTACCATATCATGAATCAAAAAATATATTCATTCACCTTTTTATCATAAGTCCCTTGAAAAAACTCATTTTCACTCATATACAAAGAAATATTACATATGAAGAACCATTTCCTTATAAAAATCCTTTTAAAAAAACATAAAACTCATAGAAAAAAAGGAAGAGGTTTTTATTTTAAAAATAAGAGAATCTTGTAAAAAATTGAAATAATGAATAAAAATCATGATGGTGGGAAATTATTTTTAATATTTATATGTTAAAATAGAACATTAAATTTGTATTTTAGAGAGAAATTCCAAATATTCTATCTCAAAAATGTAGAAATGTTTATTTTGAATAAATTATTTTGAATGAAAAAAGAAGGGATAAAATTACATTCTAAATTCATCTAAATAAGGATTTATAGATCCATAATAATTTTTAATATTTTGTACTTTAATAAGATATATTTGAAATGAAACCTTTAAACATTTGAGATAATACATTAGTTTAAAGCATCCCATATATTGAGTAATAATTGTCCTGAATATTCATTATCATTATTTGTAATAAATATATTTTAATTTTTTTACTTACATATTTATATTTTTCAACTTTATATTTTTTATTATTATTTATATTTCACTTATTACTATGTCATACTTAACCACTTAATTTATTACATTTACTTCATACCTTTTGAGGATTCTTCATTTATAACTTCAAAATTAATTCTGTAGGTTGAACATGGTTAAAGGAATAATGATTATATCATTTCTAGAATATAAATCTTTATAATTATAATTTTAGTACAATAATTTTGATTTTATACATAAAATGTGTTAGGTGGTTATCATAAATGATTTATCTTGCAATGTGGAAATGGCAGTCTGAATATACATGTGAGTAATGTTTCCATTTTTGAATGAACATTATTAAAAGAAGTTAATTATTATTTTTTATATCTATATTTATAATTATATCCTAAATATCATATTATTTCTTCAATGAAACATATATATACAGGCTATGTGAGATAGTGATAAAAAATAAAATATGTTGGTTCATGAAAAGGTAGTCTATACGTAAGTAGGGTAGATGTTTTTTATTTTTAATTGACTGGTAATGAAATAAGTATAATATTAATTTTTCGTTATATTGTGAAATATATATCATATATATCAAATTAATTCAAATTTATTCATTATTATTACCATTCAAAAGAGTTTGTAATGGTAAATTATATAAATTATCTTCACGTGGAGGTAGTCCGCACATACGGATGAAAGATGTATTCATTTCCCATTAGATATATAAGTTGAAGAAAAAGAGTTATCCCAAAAAACTGAATTAAATTTTATTATATTCACAATTATTAAATAATTATAAGAAAATGTTTGTGAAATTTTTGGAGGAGTTAAATGAAAAAATTAAAACAAAACCCTTTGTTAAGAACTATACATGGTCTTTACCCAACCTCCTAAGGTTTATAACTAAATCCATCATAAAATGGTATTATGCTCAAAATAATTTATATAAGATGTGTGTATGGAAGTTAGGTAGGTATTTCGGTAGGTATTTTCTGAGATAAAAATTTCTTTATGTGTGTAGAAGGGAGGATATGTGGTTCTCTTTTATGAGTAAGGGAGAGGACACATATGGAATTTTTCAAAAGATTGAAACATGTTAAAGTATTAATATATAAAAATGCCTCAAAAATAAATAATATTATAATAGTAGATAATATAGGGGACCAAAATATTCATCTAATATGATTTATATAGGTTTTATAGTCATTTTTTCCATTTCATTTAAGTTTTATCCATTTTAACGAATTTTAACTCTTATTGTGGTAACTATAGTTTTTACAAAAGTAGATATCCATAGTGAATAAAACTGTATGTTCACTCTCTACAAAATATGAATATTTTTATTCAAAATATGTATTATTTTTTATCATATTAAATTTCTTTAATTGAATTAATTTCATTTAAAAAACCATAAAACTTGAAGAAAACTATTTTTGAAAAAATTACTTTTAAGTATAAAAATATTTTTATGCCAATTCAATATTAATGATGATACATATTTATTAGATTATATTTAATAAAAATAGATTAATGGACTTTTAAAACCAATATAAAATTGAATTATACTTGTTAAATATCTGAAAATTTTCAATATTTTTTAAACTCTTTATTTTTTATTATTCCCCCATGAATCAAATTTTCCAAAAAATTATGAAAAATACTCTCTATAATAATTATGACCATTTTATTTACAAGAAATTTTAACAATTTTTATTATGAAATTACTTATAATACATATAAAAATTTTGAATCTATATAATATATGTCAAAAAATAAATGAGGATAGAAATAAATATATTATTACCCAGGTTATCCCATTGGAAGATGAATATCTATTCATGGAGAGGAATATCTCTAATATGGTTTAGTGACATCTCAAGGAGATCAGTAATCATCTTTAGGAGGTTAGAGTAATTTTTGAAAGACTATTGAGAGTAATTATAATTCAATAGGATTTTTTAGCTACGTTTTATGCAATATGAGGCTTGAATAATAATGCCCTTGCACCACCTATAAATGATTATTTAATTAGGTGTATACAATAGAATGTTATAGATACTTACTATATTCGTAGAGGTGTATGTTTTTATAAATGGGACAAAAACATCATAAATTAACCTTAGGATACACTGTTTTTTACTATATGTATTATATATGTGATTAAGTTTTGAGGTGGCATAATGAGATACATATATCTTAATCAACAAATATTTTTGATCTAATTGAAATGGTATAAAAATGAAATATTGATTTTTTTGGTAAAAAAATATCTATATTGATTCAAATTCTCTCAGTGTAGATCCATAATCAACTTGTATGAACAGTAATGTTCCTAAAGAATCACCTTGTGACTTTTACTCTAAAAGAAATGATTATTGAAAAACAAACCACTTATAGCTGTCATTTTTATATTTTAGTTTATCAGCATCATATAGGATGTAAAAATACTTCTATATATGGAGGAAGATAACATGGGAGAATACAATAGTGTAACATTTTTATCACAGCTATAAATTAAAAGGTATAAAATTTAGGGTTATTTAAAGAAAAATATTCCCAAAATATGGATCAATTTGAAATTTTTTGTAATAATTGAATTTATAAAAGTATAGTCTATAAAGATATAATCAATGAATTTGTAGGAATAATTTTTTTCAAGAATACTCAAATGGAGAATAAAGATAAAAGAGTAAAGGAGATTAAATATTCCTTCAAATAAATTATATAGATTCAGGAAGATCACATTGAAAATATGAAGAGATAATGGGAACAATGAGATAGAGAATTCTGAAAAGGGAAAAATAAAATCAATATGATGTGTCTGTATTGGAAGTAAAATTGTGAAATATTGATGTGGAAGAAGTTGGGTATTCTCATGAAAATGAGAGAAGATGTAATTCCATGAATGTTTTTTATTATAATATTTTTTTTTAAATATATCCTTCTTGAATTAATAACTAGTTGAAATTATATAATTATATATCTAATGTTGGATAATAGAAAATGGTCGAATATTCTAAAAAGTATTATTTTAAATAATTTTATTTATAAATAAAGAGAAGATTACATTGAAAAATATAACAAATATCTCTTCAAAATTATTTATAGAAACCAAATATTATATCATGGTTATATATGTCTAGGAAAAAAATTCAATTACCTAATATAATCTCAAAACATGGGTTGTGTAGCTTAAAAATCATTTTAAAGAAAAACAAAATGTGATCAAATGAAAGAAATCAAAATTCCAAAGAAAATTTTGGTGTTTTGAAAGTTTTAGAAACAATTTCATTGATAATAAGAATAATATTTCAACAATCAAAAAACTAATTCCATTATTGTAGGCAGTATTACTAGATTGATGATATATCCAATGGAGATATAAAAATTTACCCAAAATTATAAAAATCATCCCATCTTGAACATATTTTAAATCATGAATAATTTATGAAGATGTTGGAACAGTGGTGGTCATTTTAATAAGGACTGATGGTCCATACGAGGAAATTTTAATTCAAAGGATCTTAAATAAAAGGGTCATATAGTCCAACAAAGAAGATGATAAGTGAAGCTGGTTTCATCTTAGATTATATAAAAAGGATATTTCTAAAATAAAAACACCCTATAAGAATAATAAGAGTGATTCTATACTAAAAATGAATATGTGATTATATTATGGAGGAAAAGGATATATGATGTATCATTTTAATAAATACATGAATATAAATGAACAATTTAGTACTATTAAACCAAAAACAAGATAATAAATCCATAAAAGAAAAAATGATTAAATTTGTGGAAGATATATCTAATGAAGAGGTCTCAATTTTTACGTAGCTACCAAATATAGGGGACCCAATTATTCATAATAATATGTATAAAAAATCCATGAAATTTATTTATATTTCATATGAACAAATTATCATATGGACCAAATAGTTGGAGATTCCAAAAAATATTGAAATCTTTAGAGACTAAACATTCCTTACCAGTAGATGTGGAAAATATGATTATAAATATGATGGATTTTCATTAGAGAAATAATAACATGTTTAAAAAGGATATTTATATTTCAAAATTAACTGTATTGATCATTATGTTTTGTTAAAAATGGAAGTATAAAACAAACAATTTTCTATGTTGTGATGTTATTGAAAACATTTTTTTCTCAGTAAAAAGAAATACAGGCTGAGATATCCAGAGTGGAGTGTTTTATTTGGTATCATTTTAACTCTGTGTATCTGTATCATGTGGATTCACATATATTTTCTTTGAGAATTTTTTTAATGAACAACAGTAAAGATAAAGAGTTTATATAGTGAATATATTGAGGTAGAGTGGACTAGTTTGAAGCTAACAGATATAATGATTCTATTTGAAGATCTATTTATGGAATATGATGAGTCTATCCTTAATGAGATATGATTTATATATTTATCAACATTATGTGGGTTGAAATAATTCTAAAATTAATGGGGGAAGGTTTTCGGCTATATGAAAAGAAAATTTGATATTTATTTTCGAAAATTCAAAGGATACAATATGATTAACCTTTTTTTAATATTTTTAACATTTTATATAAGATGAGAGCGAGAATCCACTTGTGAATATAAATAAAATATGATTGAACAACCCCTACAAGTATTTCATTTTAGTTAGTATCACATAATTAGCAATTTACATGATATCATTGATTCTGTAAATAAGATCTCCATTTTTTTAAAATGATCTAGCTAACATAGACATATATATTTATAATTTATAACTCATTTCATATGGTATAGTGATCAGAACCCTAACATAAGAACTATTATATTTAACTTCATTAAGAGAGAGATAAAATGAGGATAACCACTGATAACATATTGAAAATGATATCATAAATACATGTATACACCATACTATCTAATATAATTTAATTCTATTGTCTAGTTTGGAATCCCACAACAATTTTTTTTCCTAGGTAACCCACTTGTATCATTTAAATGATTTATAACTGCATAAGATTCCAACTATTATTTTTCGATGAACTGAAATCCTATAATGCTGAAATTCATGACTCATGACTCTAGCTCCCCCTAAACCTGACCATCTCAATTATATTAATAAGATAAAGTTATTTAATAACAATATAATCCCAATAACATTTATGTCTAAAGTATAAGAGAATTAGGTAAAACAATTAAATTACAAAACCCATCCATTTTTCAACTGATGGATATTTTTCCATTATAAGGAAATTATTAATCCATATAATTTATTTTGTATATCCTATAATATTTCCACACAATATATTCTTCTAGGAACATTATATGTTTTATTTTTCTTCACAACCTAGGGAAAAGGAAACATAAATATGAATTTGTAATCATATGTAATAAAAATAAAATATCATATGTGATCATAAATTATAATATATGTATATCCATGATACATAATAAAATCACATAAAATAAAGAATAGATTATAGAACATCAGTCATATAGTATTAATTTGTATAACAAAATAAACAAATCAATGGAGTGTGGAATCATGACTCAATAAACACAATCCTTTAGAGAATAACATAATCTTGAGAATAAGCATAAAAAATGGAAAAAATGAAATCATATGAAACTAATTTTGATTGAAATAATTATTCCCATGACTTAGTGAACAAATTGATTCTGTCCAAGATGGATGTGTGAGAAAACTAATTATGCCCATGCTTATGTGAAAAAACTCTCTATAACTATTCCTAACAATATAATGAGATATAAAATTATGCCCACACCTTGGAGGGAGATATAGGACCTGAAACATCATTAATCCATACATATTAATTCCATAAGAAAACTATAATCACCATTTCATAATTTACAGTTGGAAATAAATTAAGATACAGATCCCCTAAAAATGACATCATATAATGAAAATATTAACAATTACATCAATAAACATAATAATTCTATAAAATATAATTTGGTATCCAATTATACTAAATAATTATTGTGGAATATACCATTTAATGAAGTAATATTTAATTACATCATATATAAAAATGATATAATATTTTCTTAATATTTTCACCAATAAATAAAATAATGACATCTAGGTGAACACACTCAAACAAAAGAAATGGAAAATACAATATCCATAAATGAATTGAATATTGAGAAAATTTATGTATATATATTTAATATTATTACACATGACAAAGAAAATGAATCATTATATCTCCAATATAGTGTTAACTATTATAATTTAAGAAAATTTTGTTAATGAAATAACTGATAGACAGATAATACGTTTTTATGAATAATTAAATCTTATAATGAAAATCACAATGAAAATGTACAATTTTCAATTAAACCACATTTATATAAAACAAATAGAATTTTTGAAGAGTAATAAAATCACTAAAATCATGAATATTGTGAAAGAATATTCATAATCATGTAAAATATATTGTTGTGAGAATGTTTTAAAAAAAATATATTTTTATATTTTTATAATGAATGCCTATGATACAAAGTTAGAAGTTTTTTTAAAAATTTACTTTTTAAAATAGTCATGAATAATTTTTTGTACATATATTACAAGATTAATTTTAAGGAAATATCCAAAAATGGAGAATTGAAATGTACAAAAATGTTTTATAAATAAAAAAATAAGTTTAAGGAAAAACATATTATTTTCAAATGATGTAAAACATTCTTAAATTTTTTTGAGATAACCTTCTAGAAAACCTGCATCATAATAAGTGTATTTGAGTTAATATTGAAATTATTTAATCTAAATAATGATGATTGTAGAAAAAAATCTATATTTGATTTCTTAAATAGAGAATATATTATTAGTAGGGAGGGAAGTATTGAGGAATATATCCATTGGAAAGAATTCATGTTATTTTTCTATTGTCAATATTTTATTTGAGAAATATTTCCCTCAAAGAAGATGATATATATAAAAATAAGTAATGTTCCCACAGAAATGTTTAAAATAAAATATAGAAAATTAATTTTTGGGATAAATGTGTCATATAAGATTATAATCTTGTAGATAATTTATGACTCATGAGAAATAGTTTGAGTTGGGAAAAGTGTTGCATATAGACTAACATTTAAATCGAATCCTACTAAATAAGAGAGAGAGAGAGGGGTTTAAATTGAACTTATAATAACATGATTGAAATATATTTCTTTGTTTAATGAATAAAATAAGAATCAAACATATAATATAAAAAACATATGTAAAATAAAAATGTGTATCCAAGAAATAAATTTATGACAAAAAACCCTTAGTGACTATATAATTTTTGAGTGAAATACCCAGGACATAAAGAAAATGGAATAAAAAATTTAATACCATAAAATATAATTCAATCATTAAAAAATGTTTTAAAGGGTCATTATATACACTATTTCAAATACATTATGGTATATAATAGAAAATATGACCCAAGGGGTAAAAGTTTAGATAGAAAACCTCTATTGAATTCATGAATTATTATTCTCATGCAGCAAACTTCCTAAATAGTCGAATTATGTTTATTATACACCTTAATAAGATCATTATTATTATATGTATCATTTAATATGGATCATTAACTAATTTATTCTATTTAATTATTAAAAAGTTTTTTCTTTAGATTGTGTGAAAATTGAATTAGTATCATATTATTTACGGAATTTTGGTAATCAAATATGAGGATTAAAAATACAATAAATTGTTAATATAACCTTTAAAAAAACATAAACATATCATTATATGATTATTAAATTATATTTATTTTATATTTTATTTTCCATATTCATCCATGATAGAGTTTTCTATGATTGTTTTTGAAAATATTTAAACCAACACAAACACAAACACGCTATAACTCGATGGGTGAGTATGAAAAACGATTTGTGTAACATCATTATAATATATAAGTAATGAAAATATTATATGTTTTTAGTTTTTAAAATCATATATTATATGGTTTGGTTGAATAATAAAAGTCAATATGAAAAATGTACAATGTTACTTCCTAGAGGCGGCAGTCCGCCCAACATACATTTAACATTATTTTTCTTTAATATGTTGATGGAATGGAATTATTAATTCATTCCCTACTAATATAATAACACATTATTCTACTAATGATAATATGGTAATTTTATCACTATGTTAATGGTGGGTTTGGATGATAAATATTAAGAATAAAATGTGTGGTTTATGTAATACTAACTTCAAGAACATCAACATTATCTTCATAAACACCTCATAATTAAAGTAATTTTGAGATATTTTAGTGGAATGAGGCCATATATTATTAATAGAAATCTAGGATAGAAAAATAATGTAAGTTTTAAATAATTTATAAATAGTAAATTGGAGCATTTATGGGGTTGATGTGGTCCCCTTTCATTTGTGAATAAAGGGGACTTTTTTAAACACCCCTTATATTTCAATTTTTGAATGAATATATTCATGGGTCAATGGTTTCAAAAGTGAGATATAATGGTTGTTAAGGTGTTATGAGGTTGCTAAGTCCCCCACCACCCATTTTCACACATGTTATTGAAAAGATTCTAGCCTTTTGGCACCAGAATTTTACATTTTACAATTTTGGTATCTACCATGGTAACTAGTTTTTAATCTAATAGTTTTTATTTTATTAAAAATATAAGTTAAATATTCTAAAAAAATTATTTTAACCAAAAATTTAGGATCCATACAGTCTAATTAAAATTTTAAATAATATAAAAATTATTTTTAGAATAATACATTTAATACTTACCGAAAATACTTTTAATAAAAAATGTTATATATAAAAATTAGTTTTTTTAATCATATTTATTTTCCACTATAATTTGAAATAGTGATTATATATTTTTATATGTGGGTCAAAATACAATAAAAGTAATTTCATGTAGTAAACAATGATTAAAATACATGGATATTACATCATTTTAGATGAATATTCAGCACATTACAATAATAAAAGCTTTTGGGCTATAATAGTTCAGTGTATATAGAAACAATTAAACAAAATCATCTAACATGGTGAAAGATCTTTAAAATATCCTATAAATATCTCCAATTTTAGTACTTCTACATAAAAACATTCTTAGTAACATAGGGAAAAAATAAGAAAGGGGTGGTCTCAAATGATGAGTAAGCTTAAACAATGGATACTTACTGGCATAATAATGAGCATATGGGTATGAGAACTTGATCATGAAAATATAAGATCATACCATTCAAATGAAATATCATATAAATGATTCACAGAAAAAATAATGGCAGTTCAAAGGACATGATTCATAATGAACTAAATAACACTATCCATAAAAGCATAACATATGAATAAATCATGGAATTGTGATAGACACATAAGCATATAAAATGATTTCCATAGTTTCAAAGACAATATTTCCATTACCATCTTGGTATTATGTGTTAATTCCTCATACTATCTTGGTAGTCATGGTTCACTCCTAGGGCCATATTAGTAGAATGATTTTACAAATCATACCATCTTGGTAGTCATGGTTCAATCCCATGAAAATATTTGTAACATGAGTTTAAACATCATACCATCTTGTTAGTCCTAGATCACTCCCATGGCCATATTTGTAATCAAGTTTAATTCACAAGACCATCTTAATCATTCTCTTGATCTTTAAATATTTACTGTATGCATTGGAGGTAGATATGGGTCCTACCCATCTTATAGTGAAATAATACATATATGTGATAGAATATTATAATAATATAAACCATGGATATGAAATGGGTATTATAAACATGATATATTATCATTACTTATGAGTAAAGATAGATTCCACAATCATATCATCATAAACCTAACTATTGAAAATAAGCAGGGTTTATTAGCATATAACCAATGAAAGAGAAATAGATTTCATAAAGACCGTGAAATTAAAAATAACACATTCATAGAATGAATATGAATGTATCATTTGGATAATTTCATACAAGTAAATAAGTAACATCAATAGATGTAATCATATATGTTAAATAATTTTTAAATATCATTCAAAAACATTTCTTGAGGAAAATATCATTTCTTCTTTAAAGATGGATTTTTAATACATAAAATCAATTTCATGGAAATCAACTTGAAAACATATAAATAATAATTAAATTCATTTCGAAAAAAAAAATTCATAGAGAAGTTATAAAATAGACTTCAAAAATATTTTAAAAACTATTTTCTTTGAAAACACTTTAATGTTGTTCAAGGAATCTTGAGTTGTTTCTGAAAATCTTTTTACTTGAAAAAATATGAAAGAAACTTCAAAAAAATCAAAATTGTTTTCCATGAAAATAAATTGAAAACGAAAATAGGAAGAATGATTTTATTTTGAAAACCATTTCATTGAATATACTTTCAATGCATATAAATAAATATTGAAAACGTTTTTAAAACCATTTGTTTGAAAATACTTTTATAGCAATTAAATAAATCTTCGAAATGAGTCGAATAAATTTTGGAAAGGATATATCCCTAAAATACATTTAAAATAATTATTATGCAGAATATTATGAGAAAAGTTTCTTTTAAAGATAAATACTCATTAATATAGTAAAATAAGCTTTAAGGCAGTGACATTGGGTAAATCTATACATGTCATACAAAGTGAAAAAGGATATTCCTTTTGCACGGAGAAAAGTTCTAAAAAATGCCTCATTTGAAAACCAACAATAAGAATATTTGGAAAACAATGGTAAATGAAAAAAGGGTAAAAATTTCTTTTATTTATCATAGGATATTTTTATAATTTTCTTCGAAACCCTTTTTAGAAACCATTTTTTAGAAGGAACACAGATTTCCGGCCGAGCGGGGTGTCAGTGCTGTCACTGGGACCTGGTTGTCAGATTTGATATCAGAGGAGGAACCCAGCCTTAAGTGCAGTGCACTGCTTGGGTTGAGATGTAGGTCCCATAACTAGGGCATTGTTCTCTAATGGGGGGGAGGTGATTGTAACAACCCCAAATGATAAAGGGTTAAATGACTAAATGATACGACTCATGTCAACAAGGTGCACCTTCCTTTTCAGGAGCCTGTCTGATTAGAACTCCACAGTTAAGCGTGTTTGGCCTATAATAGTGATCAGGATGGGAGACCTCCTGGGAAGTTTCCCAGGGTGTGTTTGAGTGAGGACAAAACAAACCGGAATGGACATGTGTTGGCCTGTGGGGACTGTCATTAGTCAGATGAACCGTTCAGGCTTGTGGGTGGACACTACGGTGGGACCCACGTGTCTGCGGGGAAATTGGTGGTACCTAGTGGGCCAAGACCCGACAGCCATGTTAAGGAGGGGTGTTTGTGCTATCACTGGGACCTTTTTGTCACATTTGGGTAAAGTCGGTCTTCCTTAATAACACATTATTAATTATAATATATACCAATGAATTGAAATTGGTACTAATAAATTAATATATTATTAGTAACCACATGATGGGAAATTTCATGAATTTTATTGATATATTTATCATATGATTTCATTAAAGGAATCATAAACATAAAAAATCTCAAATAGTAGTGATATTATTTCAATAAACACTTGTCATTTGGTAACTTGTGATCATACTATCCTTATAATAGATGTAAATTACATAAAGATTTAAATATAATTAAAATAAAATTATTTATGATATAACATCTAAAAAGGAAATATATACACCTCAAAAATGATTAAGTGCATAACAAAACATGAGTATTAAATATGGAAAATTGAGACAATACATTTTTACCAATTTAGAATCCTTTGAAACAAGAACCCCATGAAATAATGTTTATAAAATGGATATTTTAGTACACATAAATTTAATTTTAATATACATATAATACAATCATGGGTGGTATATACACCATAAAAAGGAATGGAAGGAGAACATAACATATATCTCATTGAAAATAAAAGTGAGATTAAATCCCCCAACCTTGTGTCTTGACTCTCATCGTACCCGTTCAAACCACCAGTATAATGAATATTAATTTATTATACACCTTTTTAAAAACCATTTTATTATATCTAATACAATTTTTTTATTACGGTCTTATATTAAACACTTGTTAACCATCCTATGTTAAGGTTTCACTTCAGATAATATTCACTTTGTTTTTCATATGTGTCTTAATTTGTTATATTGTTGGTCCTTATAATTATAACAAGATTCCTAAATATATATCATCATATAAATAAAATTTATATATAGTATATGTGTACTGTAATAATCTATATAATATATTAGTATGAACTGAAATACACCTTTCATGCAGACTGTAGGCTGTAAATATACATGAACGTTATTTCTGTTTAATTGTCGTGCTGAGATAAATAAATTAAAATACATATATGAATATGTATATATAAATAAATATCAAAGTATATTTATTTTTCAAATATATTCACCAAAACCATCATTAATACAATCCATGTATTGTATGAATGAATCATATCAACTTGAGGGGGCGGTAGTCCACACTTCCTCAAATGAAATTATCGTATTTACACAGGATAAAATGATCAAAGGTATAATCCCATAGAAATTACAAAAACACAAAGAAATTATAAATATAATATATATCATATATAAAATGATCATTCATCATAATTTCCACCATGATAGGTGTTAGTGGAAAAATTAACAATCATTATTTTGTGAGGCAGTGGATCACCGTACATAGTAACAGTATGTTCACTACCCATTAGATGGAGTTGTGTGTAATTATAGGTCAAAAAATTTACCTAAAAACATACTATTTTGTTTCAGATACTGTTTTTTATATAATCATAGTATTAAGTGAGTAGGAGGGTGTTGATAATGAAAATAAAATAAAGGACTTGAGAGAACACATTACCACTTAGTCGGGTAACTTTTTTTTGTTAGTGCCAAAATGCTTCCTTGGATAGCCTTATTTTGAAAAAAGGCTTCAAGGAGTAATGGAGGATTTATTAGAAGTGTAATGAGTATGTATTTTCGGGTATTAATTGTTTTTAGTGGTGTGAAGAAGTGGGAGAGTTGGTGGCTTTTTTAGGGATGGAAAATGACTCACTAGGATTTTTTAGAAACATAATAGGTGTACACATATTTTTAAAGGAGAAAAGACATAAAAAACCAAAACCATACAATACATTAGGGTTTATGGATGATATATGGATCGAAAATGGGTGTTGGAAATGTGGTGAGATCATTTGGGGCCTTAATTTTAAGGGTTAGTCCCTAATTAAGCTTAATTTGGCCTTAATCATGTTGATTAATTTTAATCAATTTTACTGATAATTTTGACGAAAAATTAATTTGGTATTATTAAACTGTAAATATTATATTGAATAAATTTTTTTATCTAAATTTTTTATATTCAAAGAATAGAAGCTCAAAAAATAACATTAATGCAAATCACGTAGAAGGAATGGAATAACTGGTTTTTAAAGTAGACAAATGGTCAAAGGTTGTAAAGTTTTTTTATTACATTTCAAAGTGTAATTGATTATAATAAATTAAATTATATTAATATAAGTAATAATTAACCAATTATAACTTAAATAAAATTTATAATTTCATTTATCATTAATAATTAATTGAACAAAGATGCATTTGTTTAGTAAAACGCATTATTTTCACTATTCATGAAAAAATGATTTTTCCCAAAAAATAAAAAAATTCCCCTATAATAATTTCATCATTATAAATTAAAAATTAATTTTTATTTTATAAAATTTAAATACTACACGTTTCCAATTTAAATTTTATTATTAAAAGTAGTTTATTTATGAAAATTCTATTTTACCATAAAAAGACATTACCAAAAATCAAATCTTTGATTATTAATATGTTTTATTTATAGAAAAAAAAAATTAAAATAAATTTTAAAATTAGTTATCAAAATTATTATTTTTATCTTTAATGGGTAGTTTAAAATTTTTGAATTTATATCATTATATAATAAAATATTTTTCATAGAAACTCGATGTTGTGTGCATCATACGCCATGTCGGTGTTGCATGTAATATACTTCAGTTCGGTGTTGGGTGTAACATATGAATACTCAATTCCATTTGAAATGAATGATTTACTTATTAATTTTCTTGAAATAAATTAAAATATAATTATTTAGGGTAAAATAACATTGTGACAATAATAATATTTCCCATTATTTTTTATTAGTTTTCATATTCATTTATAATTAAATATTAACCTTTGAATTCAAATTATATTGTGTAAACTTTATATATTCATTGATTTTTTAATAATATTCATAACCAATTATTCAAAATAAAGGTTTTATCTTAATATATTAAATAATCATAGTTTAATAATATAATATTGTTTGATAAACATCGGTCTTGCGGGTTATGAAATTATTCAGGGAATATCAATGTTACGTATAAAACAAGCTAACCTTGATATTCTGTGAAGAGAAAGACAATGATTATGTTGCATGTAAATAAAAATTGACATGGTGTTGCATATAATGAAAACAAAAAAACTCCTTTAATATAAAATTATCTACCTTTATGGTTGAATGAAATTAAATATATCAAAAATGATAAATGTAATCAAGGAAAAAATAATTCACAAAATCTCGAGGTGTTACATCCTAACTCCTTAAATGAATTTCTCCCTAAAAATTAATATGGGTTATCAATGGTTTAATACATGATAGTTTTATTCATATAAAATCACATTATACAAATGAATACTATCTTTTCCCCCAAAAAGGGAAATTGGGAAATAGAATGGTTACTAAAAGTAACATATAACTAGGTTTCCACATAGGTGAACATATGTTGGGAGTGAACACTGTACATGGAAGGAAAGCATAAATATTTAGTGGGAGTTGTTGAAATGATCAACCAGAAACAAGTGAATGATAAAAAGAAAAATTGAGTGCTTCAAAGAAAAATGTATTTGTTGATTTCACAAGCCATCAATTAATAAAAAAATTTAGGTATTAGGATAAGACATTTTCCATTTTAATCATTATTTGATCATTGAGTAATTATTTTAATAACCAAGAATACAAAAAAAAATTCTTTGTAAAGACCCGGAAATTTCAAGGAAAATTTTTTCTTAATTTTCTTTGGAATTTTACAAGAACACAGTTTTTGACGGCGCCTGATTCTGAGGCCCGGAGTGCCCGGAATCAATTTATGAAGTTTGGCTCGGGTACGTTCAGTGAACTAACGAGCGGGAATTCCTATCTTTTGAACTAGTGCTCGGAATTGAAATCTGATGGCACCGATGAACTCGCAACGCCGTTAGTCGCTTAAGGGAACCTTTACTATAGTTGCGTTTGTGCGGATGAAGAAGTTAAATTAATGGGGTTTAATTAAAAAAGAAATAAAATTGTTGAATCAATTTTATTTCTTTTCAAGGTGGTTAATTTCTCCCATGGGAAGTTGGTGGTGGGGCCCACATCCACCCAACTTCCCATGTATGGATAATTGAAAGGGTGGGGCCCACACAAACCCCCCACCTTTTCAAATCCCTTAACTCCTCTTAACCCCTCACCTTCCTAACTCCCCATTAACTCACTTTCATTAATTTTTGACAAATTGTTATAATTAATAAGGTGAGTTACATAATTTCAAACTATTGAAATTCAAATGGTTAAGTTGTGTGAATAAAATTAAGACTTGGTCTTATTTTATTATTGTTAGAGTTTTTCCACCTTGAGAGGTTTGGGAAGCGTGAAGTTTTCTTCTTCCTCAACCTCGACGAAGAACGTGAAGAACACCGTTCTTCAACGAGGAACATCTCCGCCGAAGAACGCAACATCTTCTTCCAACAACATTTCCTCTTCGAACGTACCTCGACGTTCGTTTTTCGAGACGCCCAATTTCGTGACGCTCGTCTTTTGAGGATCGTTGAAGTGCACCGTTCCTGAACCGAGGTAGGGAATTTAAATTGTGATTGTTGGTGAACCCTCGTTTACTCCCTTCTAAATCTAAGAACGCAGATCAACTAAATATTCTATTGATCTGCGAAGATTAATTTGCGGATTGGGATTATTGTTAAGATTCTTTTAATTTATGAGGTTGTAGGGGGTTTATGTGTTTCTTTATGTGATTTCCCTTCCATCTTCTACCCATGTATTTTCGGACCGCTTGATATCGATTAACGGGAGGAGGTCGGACCGCACAAACACGGTCGCCCCCTCCCTTATTATTTATTTCTTTTTTTTGTGGATGGAATGGAAGTGACGCGGTGTCATCGCACCGCGTGGAATCGTGTGGCAAGAATGTGTGATGTCGTCACGCCATGCAATCAATTAATTTTTGAATCAATTCTGCGGCGCCTTCACGTCGCGCCGAAAAAACCGCAAAAGAACCACGGTCAGTGTCGGGCCGTGGCGAAGGGGCGCAGCGCCATCAGGTCACGCTGGAAAACTACAAAGACGACGCTATTCGTTTTGACGTGCAGATTGACGGGTGACGACGAAGCAGGCCTCTATGGCATTTTAATTCCTTCGCAGTGAAGTTCGGGTCCCGGGGGGACCATAGGCAAAGACGGCAGGAGAAACGGACCACCGAAGCCAGTCCGGTGGTCCGCGGAAGGCGGCGGCGGTGCGCCATGCCGGCGCGGCGGCGCCGGCGACTGGAGGTGGCGGTGCGCCGCCGGAGGGTTAGCGGCCGGCAGACCAGCCACCGGCCTCAATTAGCGGCGGGCAGGGGAGTCGCACACCCCGCTCCGCATTTCGGCTCGGCCACGCTGGCCGAGTCACGGCCGGCCGGTCGGGCCGGGTCGGCTCGGGCCCAAACCCCCCGATTTCGGACTATTTTCGGTCTTTTGCCCGTAACTTGAGCTACAGACCTCTGAATGAAGCGCCGTCAGCGGCAACGCGATCCTTGGATCGAGAAGGTCGTTTCGGTATACTTCACTCAAGTTTTTGGAATACTTTGGGTTCGGCCGGGTTGGTTCGTACACGAAACCAACCGGGCCCTCGGAGCGGAAACACTCATATCTTGAACTCCGGACGTCCGATTGACGTGCCGTCGACTTGGTTGAGTTTCTCTTAGTGAGACGGATCTTTTGGAATACTCCGCCCAAGGTTTGGATGCAGGTGGAGTATGGTCGGGTTGGTTTTGCCTTAAAAACCAACGTGGCCCCTGGAACGAAAAGGCCAATAACTCTCAGACCCGGCGTCCGATTGATGCGCCGTCTGTTGCATTGAGTTCCTGTTGAGGATATAGAATTTTTGGATACATAAACTTTGGACTATGTGACAGTTGATGTATCAGCCTCTCGGCTAATGGAGCGGACCCTCCCGAACAAGCTTGCTGTGTGCGGGAACCCTAGTGCTGGTTGCGACTTCGACGACGACGATTGTGCAGAGATCCTCCGTAGACTGCGACGATGAAGAGAGCTGGTCTTGTATCCTATGTGGGTCCTAGCTGTGCTGGTCTTGTATCCTATGTCGGTCCCAGCTTAGATGATTCAATACGGATCTTGTATCCTATGTGGGTCCCAGTATAGATGAATCAATGAAGACAACTGGTCTTGTATCCTATGTGGGTCCTAGCTGTGCTGGTCTTGTATCATATGTGGGTCTTAGTTGTGCTCGTCTTGTATCCTATGTGGGTCCCAGTATAGATGAATCAATTAAGACAGCTGATCTTGTATCCTATGTGGGTCCTAGCTATGTTGGTCTTGTATCCTATGTGGGTCCCAGCTTAGATGATTCAATACTGGTATTGTATCCTATGTGGGTCCCAGTATAGATGAATCAATGAAGATGACTAGTCTTGTATCCTATGTGGGTCCCAGATTAGATGATTCAGTATCAATGTCTGATCATCTCTTTCACCTTTTGGATGATGTATACCTGTGTGAGCTGAATCCTGTTTGCTTTCCTGTGTGGATTGTGTTATGCTATCCTGTGTGGATTACGTTTTGCTTTCCTGTGTGGAATACGTATACTTTCCTGTGTGGACTGAGTTGTATTTGGGCTCAGAGGTTGGATTGTATTGGAATTGTTGACTTAGGTATATGTATGGGAATATACCTAATCAGTGTCTGTTGTTACTTTGTGATTGTATCTTTCCTTGTGGTTTATCCTTTGTGGATTTTGGGAGACCATTGGGGGTCTCGGGGTCCCTACTGAGTAGCTTATACACACCCCTGCACGGGCTATGCCCGTACTACGTTGTGTTGGTTGCAGACGACGGACATCGTTGATCGTGGTTGAGGCTTGCAGAGCAGGACGGTACCTGGAGGAGGACCACTGGTCGAGACGTACTCGGAGCGGACGGCGGGACCCGAGGAGCAGTGGAGCTATCTGTACCCACCCTTCAGGTGGGATTTCCAGTGGACAGATCGGTGTAGCGGCTTTTACTTTTCAGTTGTTGTTTTCCCTTTCGAGTTGTACTTTACTTTTAGTTGGGGTTTGTATTCTGGCCCACTTACTTTCCACACTTGTAGTGGTACTCTGTTTTTACATAGTGTTTACTTTTTCCGCTTGCTTACTCTGAGGTGCTTGTTTACTTTACAAAGGCAATGCCTTCCCTTTTACCGGGATTTACGCCTTGGTGCTAGTCGCCAGCCCCTGGCCTATGGAAGGCGGTCTTGGGGTAGTCACGGCACGGGCCCTGAGGACGGGTCGTGACAAATTGGTATCAGAGGAGTTCGGTTCTACCGCAGACTCTGATCTTTCTTCTATGTGAAGTGATAGTGTTTAGCGTATTGGGTGTGGTTATCAGTCCCGGGAGTCCAATGTTGGTGCAGCGGCCGACGTATCCGTACACCAGGACCCTGACTTTTGATTTCTGACTTCATGCACAAAAACATTGATTGCGTGTGTGTTTCAAGTTTTCTTTGTGATTACTTGTGTCAGCTCACCAGGTATACTATTTGACCGTGGCACACCTGTTTCCTTTTCAGGATGGCCCCACAACGGCAGTCAGCTAGGGTTCCGAGAGTCGATCTTGACGACAGCCCACCGAGCGATGAGGCCTCGGTGCAGGGCTCCTTGTCAGCAGAGGCACCGGCAGTACCTTTTCCCGCTGAGCCACCGATGCTACCAGCCCCAGCCGCTGATGTTGCACGTCTCCCTAGTTCTGCACGAGTTCCAGCGCCAGCGACCACCCAGGTTCTGTGGGGAGACAGACCCCCAGGCAGCCGAGGACTGGCTGGTGGCAGTCGTACATGTTTTTAGGTTAGTGAGGATACCAGCAGACCTCATGGTGATCCTCGCAGCGATCCTCCTGCACGCGGCATCAGGAAGATGGTGGAGCTTGATGCTCCAGGTTCACGACGAGACATCTCTTCTCTGGACAGACTTTGAGAGCATCTTCTGCTCCGAGTTCGTCCCAGTCACCCTCTAAGCGGTGCGCATCCAGGTGCTACTACAACTACGGCAGCGCAACATGACATTAGCCCAGTACGCGGCGAGGTTTACTGATCTCTCGCGCAACTCCACAGATATGGTACGAGACCCGTTCTTCCGGGCCTGGACCTTCAAGCAGGGACTGAGGAATGAGATCATGGCTTCGATGATCTCCCTCAATATTCTGACGCAGGCAGAGGTGTTGGAGAGAGCCCTTCTAGTGGAGAGTTTTCTCGCCGAGCAGGCTCCAGTGACAGGGCTCTCCACAGGACAGCCCGTAGCAGGGTCTTCTGCAGTTGGCAGTAGACAGGTGACGCAGAGGTCCAAATGGGCCAGACCATCAGATGGGCAGTCATTGGATGAAGATTCGGTTGTGCGGGGCACACGAAGGAGAGCCGGCTACACGAGGGGCAGGCATTGCTACGCATGCGGCGGGCAAGGTCACATGGCTCGAGACTGCCCGACTCGTCTTACAGATGAGCAGCAGGTGGTAGAGGGACCTCCCAGACAGAGGATCGGCCATGGAGGTCCTCAGGGTGCAGGCGGACGAGGCAGAGGAGCTGGCCGAGTAGCAGATGGAGGGAGACACTTCGAGGTGTTGCCACCACCACCACCAAGAGGTCCGCCCCGACCGCAGGGAGTTGGTGGACATGGGAGAGCTCAGCTTCAGGAAGCTGAGGCCTTCGATCATGGAGCTCTCGGAGCAAATGGATTGGATCGGAACTAGTGGATACGTCTTTTGAACTTCTAGTTCCTTTTTTCTATTGTGTAGCGTCTTTGTATTATGAGATGCAATAATAAAAGACGCATACCTTTGTGATGTTTTCATTCCTGTCCTCTTTTGTGTTGTTACTAAGAGGTTCCAGTTTTGACTGTTGACTTGACCCTCACTTGTGAGACATCTACTGGAGGCGACCATGTTACCACACACTGATGCCGATAGTGTGACTCAACCCTTGTAGGTGAGAGTAACGGTTGGATCTATTGGTAGTAGTGTCGAGGCCTTACGACGTCATCCTTGGTATGGATTAGTTTCATCCATGTCAGGATTGACTGTATTAGGCAAAGAATGTGGTTCATCCAAGGGATGAGACCATATTTCTCTTAATTGGAAAAGAAGAAATCATAGCAGCTCTTGTGGGACCAGAGGTGGTCCAGAACACGATAGAGAAGGTCCAGGTCATCTAGGAGCGGATGAAGACAGCTGAGAGCCGACAGAAGTCTTTCACTGATAGGAGGCAGAGGCCACTTGAGTTTGAGGATGGCGACCACGTCTTCATGCGGGTCTCACCTCGGCATGGATTACGGAGATTTGGCCAAGGTGGCAAGTTGTCTCCATTCTTCATCAGACCCTTCCAGGTCCTCGGCAGGATTGGCGAGGTGGCTTACCGCCTAGCTCAACAACCTTAGTATCCCTAGTTTGTGTGGAAGCTTTACGAGGACGTAAAGCCCTATGGTGGGAGTAATGTAAAGACCCAGAAATTTCAAGGAAATTTTTTTCTTAATTTTCTATGGAATTTTAAAAGAACACAGTTTCTGACAGCGCCTGATTCCGAGGCTCGGAGTTCCCGGAATCAATTTTCGAAGTTTGGCTCGGGTACGTTCAGTGAACTAACGAGCGGGAATTCCTATCTTTTGATCCAGTGCTCAGAATTGAAATCTGATGGCACCGATGAACTCGAAACGCCGGTAATCGCTTAAGGGAACCTTTACCAAAGTTGCGTTTGTGGGGATGACGAAGTTAAATTAATGGGGTTTAATTAAAAAAGTAAATAAAATTGTTGAATCAATTTTATTTCTTTTCAAGGTGGTTAATTTCTCCCATGGGAAGTTGGTGGTGGGGTCCACATCCACCCAACTTCCCATGTGTGGATAATTGAAAGGTTGGGGCCCACACGAACCCCCCACCTTTTCAAATCCCTTAACTCCTCTTAACCCCTCACCTTCCTAACTCCCCATTAACTCACATTCATTAATTTTTGATAACTTGTTATAATTAATAAGGTGAGTTACTTAATTTCAAACTCTTGAAATTCAAATGGTTATGTTGTGTGAAAAAAATTAAGACTTGGTCTTATTTTATTATTGTTAGAGTTTTTCCACCTTGAGAGGTTTGGGACGCGTGAAGTCTTCTTCTTCTTCAACCTCGACGAAGAATGCGAAGAACACCGTTCTTCAACGAGGAACATCTCCGCCGAAGAACACAATGTCTTCTTCCAACGACATTTCCTCTTCGAACGCACCTCGATGTTAACAGAAACGATGTTCGTCTTCCGAGACGCACGATTTCCGCGACGCTTGTCTTCCGAGGATTGTTGACGTGCACCGTTCCTGAACCGAGGTAGGGAATTTAAATTGTGATTGATGGTGAACCCTCGTTTGCTCCCTTCTAAATCTAAGAATGCGGATCAACTAAATATTATGTTGATCCGCGAAGATTAATTTGCGAATTGGGATTATTGTTAAGATTCTTTTTATTTATGAGGTTGTAGGGGGTTTATGTGTTTCTTTACGTGATTTCTCTTCCGTCTATTACCCGCGTATTTTCGGACCGCTTGATATCGATTAACGGGAGGAGGCCGGACCGCACAAACCAGGCCGCCCCCTCCCTTATTATTTATTTCTTGTTGTTGTGGATGGAATGGAAGTGACGCGGTGCCGTCGCACCGCGCAGAATCGTGTGGCAAGAATGCGCGACGTCGTCACGCCATGCAATCAATTAATTTTTGAATCAATTTTGCGGCGTCGTTGCGTCGCGCCGAAAAAACCGCAAAAGAACCGCAGTCGGAGTCGGGCCACGATGAAGGGGAGCGACGCCATCAGGTCACGCTGGAAAACTACCAAGACGATGCTATTCGTTTTGACGTGCGGATTGATGGGCGACGATGAAGTAGGCCCCTATGGCGTTTGAATTCCTTCGCAGTGAAGGTCGGGTCCCAGGGGGACCATAGGCGAAGACGGCAGCAGAAACGGACCACCGGAGCGTGTCCGGTGGTCTGCGGAAGGCGGCTGCGGCGTGCCGCCGGAGGGTTGGCGGCCGGCGGATCCGTCGCCGGCCTCAATTAGCGGTGGGCGGGGGAGTCGCGCACCCCGCTCCGTGTTTTGGCTCGACCACGCTGGCCAAGTCACGGCAGCCGGTCGGGCCGGGCCCAGCCGGGTCGGACCCAGGTCGGGTCGACCCGGTTCGGGCCGACCGAGGGGGGCCGGTCCGGGTCGGCCCGGGCCCAGACCACCCGATTTCAGACTATTTCTAGTCTTTTGCCCTTAACTTGAGCTACGGACCTCCGAATGACACGCCGTCAGCAGAAACACAATCCTTGTATCGGGACGGTCGTTTCGGTATACTGCACTCAAGGTTTCGTAATACTTTGAGTTTGTCCGGGTTGGTTCGTACACGAAACCAACTGGGCCCTCGGAGCGGAAACACTCATATCTTGAAGTCCGGACATCCGATTGACCTGCCGTCGACTTGGTTGAGTTCCTCTTAGTGATACAGATCTTTTGGAATACTCCGCCTGAGGTTTGGACGCAGGTGGAGTATGGTCGGGTTGGTTTTTCCTTAAAAACCAACCGGTCCCCTGGAACGAAAAGGCCAATAAGTCTCAGACCGGGCGTCTAATTGACGCGCCGTCTGTTGCGTTGAGTTCCTGTTGACGATAAGGAATTTTTGGATAAATCAACTTCGGACTATGTGACAGTTGATGTATCAGCCTCTCGGCTTGTAGAGCGGACCCTCCCGAATGAGCTTGTTGTAGCGGGAACCCTAGTGTTGGATGCGACTTCGACGACGACGATTGTGCAGAGATCCTCAGTGGACTGCGACGATGAAGAGAGTTGGTCTTGTATCCTATGTGGGTCCTAGCTGTGCTGGTCTTGTATCCTATATGGGTCCCATCTTAGATGATTCAACACTGGTCTTGTATCCTATGTGGGTCCCAGTATAGATAAATCAATGAAGACAACTGGTCTTGTATCCTATGTGGGTCCTAGCTGTGCTGGTCTTGTATCCTATGTGGGTCCTAGCTGTGCTGGTATTGTATCCTATGTGGGTCCCAGTATAGATGAATCAATGAAGACAGCTGGTCTTGTATCCTATGTGGGTCCTAGCTGTGCTGGTCTTGTATCCTATGTGGGTCCCAGCTTAGATGATTCAATACTGGTCTTGTATCCTATGTGGGTCCCAGTATAGATGAATCAATGAAGACGGCTGGTCTTGTATCCTATGTGGGTCCCAGCATAGATGATTCAGTATCTATGTCTGATCAACTCTTTCACCTTTTCGATGATGTATAACTGTGTCAGCTGAATCCTGTTTGCTTTCTTGTGTGGATTGTGTTATGCTATCCTGTGTGGATTACGTTTTTCTTTCCTGTGTGGAATACGTATACTTTCCTGTGTGGACTGAGTTGTACTTGGGCTCGGAGGTTGGAGCGTATTTGAATTGTTGACATAGGTATATGTATGGGAATATAACTAAGCAGTGTCGGTTGTTACTTCGTGATTGTATCTTTCCTTGTGGTTTATCCTTTGTGCATTTTGGGAGACCTCTGGGGGTCTCGGGGTCCCTACTGAGTAGCTTATACTCACCCCTGCACGGGCTATGCCCGCACTACGTTGTGTTGGTTGCAGACGACGGACAGCGTTGATCGTGGTTGAGGCTTGCAGAGCAGGACGATACCTAGAGGAGGACCACTGGGCGAGACGTACTCGGAGCGGATGGCGGGACCCGAGGAGCAGTGGAGCTATCTATACCCACCCTTTAGGTGGGATTTCTAGTCGACAGCTTGGCGTAGCGGCTTTTACTTTTCAGTTGTTGTTTTCCATTTCGAGTTGTACTTTACTTTCAGTTGGGGTTTGTATTCTGGCCCACTTACTTTCCGCACTTGTAGTTGTACTCTGTTTTTACTTAGTGTTCACTTTTTCCGCTTGCTTACTCTGAGGTTCTTGTTTACTTTACAAAGGCAATGCCTTCCCTTTTACCAGGATTTACTCCTTGGTGCTAGTCGCCATCCCCTGGCCAATAGAAGGTGGGCATGGGGTAGTCACGACACGGTCCCCGAGGATGGGTCGTGACATTCTTCCTTTGGTTGTGATTTAATATATTTCAAATTCATCCATTATTTCTTTAAATTGATGTCCAAAAATTAACTTTGATGCTCGAAGCACTAAATTAACATTTAGTAGATATTATTTCCCATAAAAGATTGGAATGTTTTACTATTAATCTAGAACTATTATTAAAAACTGATATGGTTAATAAATTAATCTTTAAACATAAAATATAACTCTACTATTTCATCATACATAATTATTAGTCAAAAATATTTATACATAAACCCGGACATCATGTAGGTCAGTGGTAGGTTTGAAACCCTTATCATCCCTTATTCATGGGTTCATGACCCATGGCCTTGCTAGAATTTATTAGTTGTCACCCATCATATATGATGTCCTCTTCCAAAACCACACTAATATAATTTCCAAAAAAAATATGTTGGACATCCATGAATTATGTTCAGTCACTAAAAATCCCTTTATCCATTCTTTTTAACTCAACACATAAATACAACCTCTGATGTTTAACATAAATTTTCATGAATGGTTACCATAGAACCCTTATGAAAGATAGAAATACAAATATTTGCAATTAAATTCATTAGATCATCTTAACATTGATCCCACATTATCACAAAGCCCCATTTTTTTAACATTACAATAATGTGAACACCCTTATCTTATAGTCCCTTAAAACATGGTAATAAAATTAATTACCATAAATACTTTTTGAAAAAAATCATTCTTCCTTATTCAAATGTATATGAGATATATTCCTTAAATCTTAAAAATATATAAACATTATCAATGATTGCAGGACCCAGCTATTATCAAGAACTTAATTATACCCATAGTAATACTTAACATCCAATTTACTTATTAATATCAGCATTATATAAACATAAATAATGTATCATGGGTAACATTCCCTTATTAAAAATATCAAATTGTCATTAAATAACTCCCCCATTCCATCAAGAACATTAAACATAAACTTGTAAATAATAAGAAAAAATCATAAGTTGAACAACCCTTGTATATTTCATCATTAATATAACTTAATTTTTGAAACCTAATATATATATATAAACATTTATTATTTCCCTTTATCCTTAATCCATTAACATGTATTCCTCATCCTATTACACAATAACTCTTACATTATACATTTCATCTATAGTCTCATCATCAAAAAAATGTGACTGTTACTCACACCACCTTACTAATTCTCTTCAGGAACATTCCTCTTGGGACATTGTGTTGCACAAAGACCACTTTATCCACACTTAAAACACATAAGCATTGATAGTGTCTTAGGGAGGACAATGTTATCATCATTTGTTTAACCAAAATATTCATTTTCACTTGTAGTAACTTTCTTTATGCCTGTATTTGCTACAGTCAAAACATCTTCTTGTTCCTTTAAGACATTAAAATAGGCAATTCTTCCCATATTCTTGACATAACAGAAACCAAAACGTCTTTCTTTCATGGTCTCTATTAACTGAACTCTCAAGGAACTCCAACTTTCCCTTCATTGTTCAGTCCAAAAGTTCATTAAGGTATATGTTGTTAATCAAATTCCTTAAAAACTGCTTAGGCACGATAACAGTATCTTTCACTCTAGTGATCACCCCCCTTGACTGCTCATCAAAAAATTGTAAATCACATTCAACAATAATACCATTCCTTCCGGTTCCCACCATTGAAAAAAACTAGAAGCACATTGTGAGCATTACATATCATAGTATAAAACAATATAGTCATAAAAATATTTATGTTTGGGATTTCTAAATCATGAAACATAACTTAATATAGGACTCCCTAGGTTCATTATAAGTTAGTGATATAAAAATTATATCCTAATCCTTAATGATGGTTTGGGAAGTGTTTCTGAATTTACTATGCATATCCCCCAGGAGTGTCAAACTAAAAGTGTAGCAAGGCCCATTTTCATGTACTAGATTACCCTATGTCAAGCTCAGAACATCTTTTCTATGTTGTTACCCTTGGTATATATTTTCTAGTGCTACATCCACTTTTAGTATCCAGACCAGGATTTATTTCTAGGAAACTACTCACTCTATCCATTAAAAAAATTCTAGTACATTTTCCTAAACATTAACTCATCATTATACTTATCCCTAGAGACATCCCATGAAATATCCTTAGAAATATTCATTGGGATCTCAATAAAGTTTTCACATCCTAGTTTTCATATGATGACTAAACAGTTCTTTTCATCCCAATTATACGACCCATTATTGAAATACTTGGTTATTACATCATTTTAGATGAATATTCCATATATTAAAATAATACTTGCATGAGGACAATAATATTTTAGTGTATTTGGAAACATGAAAACAAATTAGTCTAACCTAGTGAAATATCTTCAACATCTCCCATAAATATATCCTCCTTTATCATATCTACATTTAATCTTTGATCCTAACCTGGGGAAAAGAAACATAAGAAAGGGGTGAGATCAAATGATTAGTAAGGGTAAACAAGGGAGACATGGAAGCAAAATAACGAGCATAATGGTTTGATAAAACGATCCGGAAAATATAATATCATAACTTACATATAAAAAATCATAGACATGACTCGTGGAATAAATAATGATAGTTCATAAGACATGAATCATAATGAACTGAATAACACAATCCATGAAAGCATAACATATGAATAAAATGTGAACTAGTGGTAGAAACATAGGTATGTAATCTGATTTCTATAGTAGCCCGAGAATTACTACCACGATCATCTTGGTAGTATGGTTTCACTCCCTATACCATCTTTGTAGTCATGGTTCACTACTCATACCATCTTGGTAGTCATGGTTCACTCTCATGGACATCTTAGTAGCATATTTTCACTCATCTACCATCTTGATAGTAATAGTTCTCTCCCATAGACAACTTAGTAGTCAAGTTTTATTCCCGATACCCTCCTAGTCTATCTCATTAGATATAAATCATTACCCAATCCATTATAGAGAGATATAGATCCCACACATCTCATAGTGAAATCATACACACATGTGAGAATTGATAATCGTGTCATAATCTATAAAACTAAAATGGTATTTTAAACATGTAATATTATCATAAACTATGAAAAAATATAGGTTTCAAAATATTTTCAACATAAACATAACCAAATAAAAGAAGCAGGTATCAAAAACATATAACATGTAAAAGAGAAAAATATTTCATAAAGACCGTGAAATTAAGTGTAACTAATTAATAAAAATAACATGAATAAAACCTTTATAGAATTTCCTAAAATGGAATTATTAACATCAAAAAAATTCATCTTATATTGAAAATAATTTTGAAATATCTTTCAAAAACATTTCTTGATGACATTATCCTTTCTTAATTATAAATGGATCTTTAATACATAAAATCAATTTCAAAGAAACATTCTTCGAAATTTAAAAAGAAGACATAAAATAGTTGTGAATAACTTTTCCCCTAAAACCCATAAAATAGGGTTCTAGAAATTTTAAAACACATTTTCTTTAAAAACACTTTGAAAAAGTATTAAGGATTCTTGAAAATGTTTTGAAAACCTCTTTATATGATAACATATTAAAGAAACTTCAAAACATTTTGAGAAAAAGTTTCCATGAAAACAGATTCAAAACATAAAAATTAAGCTTCAAAATTGTTTTAAAACCATTTATTTGAAAATAATTTCAAAAAATATAAATAAATATTGAAATATTTTTGAAATATTTTCATTAAAAATACTTGGAAAACTTATAAATAGGGCATGAAAACGTTTGGAATAATTTTTTTTTAAATAAATATTTTTGATAGGTTTTTTCTCTGAAAAAACATACAAAAATGATTATCCCAAATACTAGGATAGAATTTTGGATTAAAATAATAACGATTTTCTCTTGTAATGGATTATTCAAGGGAATAATAGAAGGAAATTCCATATATGTCATACGAAGGGAAAGGATCATTCATTTTCCATGGTGAAAATGTTTGAAAAATATCTCATTCAGAAATTGAAAAGATGATAACAATGGTGAAAGAAAAAAATGTGTAAAAATTTATTTTAATGATCATATTATATTAGTATTATGTTATTGGAAACCATTTTTAGAAGATATGATTTTGAAGGAACACAAATTTTTGACCGAGGGAGGGTAAAGTTGAGCTTCCTTAAAAATATTTATTAAATATAATAAGTACCAATGAATAAAAAAATAGTACCAATACATGGAAATATTATGAATAACCAGAGGATATTAAATTTAATTAATGTTATTGTGGGATGGATCATATTATATCATCAATGGAAGCATAAACATAGACAATCTCAAAAGGCGATGAGATTGTTTCAATGAAATCTTATCACATGGTTACTTGGGATCATACTCTACATGTAAGAGAAGAAAATTAAATTAATATTTAAATATATTGAAAAAAATATTCATGATATAACACGTAAAATGAAAATATAGACACCTCGATAATGTTTTTATGTGCATAAAAAACAGGAGTCTCATAGAAAGAAAGTTAAGACAAAACATTTTTACCGATTTGGTAACTTTTGAAACTTAATCCCCAGGAATGAAGGATCATAAAATAGATATTTTAATATATAAAAATTTAGTTATAATATAAAATGAGTAAAATCTTTGTTAGTACATACACCACACAAAAGGAAAGGTTTGTGAACATATCTTATATCTCACAAAAATTAAAATTTAGATGAAATCCCATTATCTTGTGTCATGACTCTCATTGTACCCATTAAAAACACTTGTATCATAATTATAAATTTAGTATAAATAATCTAATGAACCATATTATTTAATCTAATAATATATATGGTTTTATTATGACCTTATATTACACTCTTCTAAACCATCCTATGTTAAGTAATCACTTTGAGTAATATTCACATTGTTTTTCATATGTGTCTAATTTTTTTATATTGTTGGTCCTTATACTTATATCATGATTATAGAAAGTAAATATTGATATCAATATCATGTATATACTTTATATTTTTAATATAATAATCTAGAGAAAATATAATTGTGAAATGGAATACACCATTAATGAAGACGGTAGGCCATACGTATGCATGAACAATATTTCCGTTTAATTATCATGTTGATAGAAAGATAGAAAATATATATATATATTTATTAAAATAGATTTATTATATCATATATATCATATATATCATATATATTCACTTAATAAATATTTAATTCAATTTATATAGTTTATGAACATATCATTTCACTTTTAGGGGGCGGTAGTCCACACTTCCTCAAATGAAATTATCATATTTACCTAAGATAGAAATCATAATAGAATGCTCAAAATAAAAAATACAGAAGCAAAAAATACAATATAAATACAATATATATCATATATAAATATATTTTCTATCATAATGGACACTATGATAGGTGGTAATGGAAAATTAACAATCATCATTTTGTGATGCAGTAGTTTGCCGTACATAGAATTAGTATGTTCGTTACGCATTAGATAGAGGTGTGTGTAAGTATAGGTTGAAAAAATTACATAACAACATATTAATATATTTAGGATACTATTTTATTTACATAATCATATGACAAAGGGAGTTTGAGGGTGTGGAGAAGGAAAATAATTGAAATGTCTTGAGAGAAGATGTAGTCGTTTAATTGGGTAACTTCATTTGGTTTGATCCAAAAGGATTCATTGGATTGAATTATTCCCTATGGAAGGATTATAATAGGAAAGGAGTATTCTTTAGGTAGAATCATTCTTTCTTGGATTAACACAAGAGGTTTAATAGGTGTGAGGAAGTGAGAGATTTGGTGGCTTTTTATATGGAAGGAAAAGGACTCACTTGAAATATTTTGGAAACAAGCTAGGTGTACACACATTCATAACAAAACAAAGTCATACCAAACAAAAAAAATTAAAGAATTGATGGTTTATAGCAGAAATATATACAGTAAATGGGTGTTGGAAAAGTGTCTTGAACATTTTTTCATTTAATATTAAGGTGTAGTCCCTAATTAATCTTAATTTTGCCTTAATTACTTTGATTAATTTTAATCACATTTACATGGTCTTTTTAGACTATAAATATTATAATGAAATAATTTCTTATTTTTGTTTTTCAAAATTCAAATCAAATAGTGGAAAATTTATGATTAATTTCAATCCTATAGATGGGATGAAATAACGGCTTTTAAAGTTGAGAAATGTTCAAAAGATTATTAATATTTTGTATTCAATTTCAAATTGAGATTGATTATAATGAATTAAAATTTATGAATAGATGTGATATTTATATAATATTACCTTAACAAAATTTATAATATTATTTAACAATACTAATTAATTAATCAAAAGGCAGTTTTTAACTAAAAAGTAGTAATTTTCACTATTCATAAAAATGATGTTTCTTAATAAAATCCCAAAAATTCACTCTTGGACAATTTAGAGGTTCTGAATTAAAAAATGAAATTTAATTTAACAAATTCAATTTCTAAATGTGTCTCAAATTATTTTTTTATTAAAATTTGTTCATTCAAGAGAATGGTATTTTTATCATAAAATCACTTTACCAATAATCTTATATTTCATTATCACTATGTTCAATTTATTTAAAATAATTATAAAAAAATATTTTAAATGTATTTATTACTATTCCCATAACTCTTATGAATGACTAAGTTATAATTATCTAATTTAAATAATTATATAAAAAATGATGTCATGTAGAAACTCATTTTTGCATGCATTCTATGCCAAGTCAGAGTTATGTGTAACGTACGCCAAGTAATACAACATGTTAGTGTTTCATGTAATGTATGTGAAGTCAGTTTCATGTGAAAGTAATTTTTTAAATAGTTCATTTCTAGAAAAATAAATTTAATTTTAATTTTTATGGTAAAACATATTTGTGTCCATAGTAATATTTCTATTTATATTCATTCAGTTATCATATTCATTTATCATTAATTTATAACCTATGAATTTATATTAGATTATATAAAGAATAAATTTTTATAGATTAGTTAATATTATTGATAAACTCTAATTTAAATTCATGGTTTTTTCTTATTATATTAAATAATCATATTTTAATAATATATTATTGTTCAGCAATCCTCTGTCCTGTATGATACCCAAGTCATTGAGTAAAGTCATTATTTCATATAACGCAAGCTAACCTCATTGTTCTGTGTAGATAAATCAAAAATTTATCATTCATGTAAAGAATGATTAACCTGGCGTTGTGTATAATGCATTCCCAACAGTGTTCTCTAATATAAAATAAACCATATTCAGTGTTGCGTGAAATAAAAAAATATAAAAAAGGATAAATAAATTCCTAAAAAATAAATCACAAAATATGAGGGTCTTATATTTCATATAATAGATCTATTTAATGAGTCATATAAATATTGAACAACATTAATAAAAAAATTAAATTAAAATAATACTATCACCATTATCATATAATTAACATTAATCTTAGTAATCATACTTGAACAAATAAAATTTAAATTGGCCTTATTACATACTACATACATGTTGATAGAAAATATGAAATTAATTTTATAATATTTAATTTCTATAACTGATGAAAACTAATATTTACTTTGAGTGAATAAGAAACGTATTTAGATAAAAATATTTCTTGAGATTCCAAAAAATAAACTTGGGTTTTAAAATTTGGATATTTTATTTTTAAATTTTAAATTTTATATTATATATGTGTGTGTGTAATCAGTTTAAAAAAATTCAATTAATAAAAGTTATGGTATAAGAAAAATCATTATTTTTTCCCTATCCACCTGAAAATAATTATTTTAGAAAAATATGAAAAAAAATTCCTAAGATAATATTTATATGTATATTCCAAACACGATTTTTGTTTTTCCAAATTAATATTCTAAAATAAATAATATTGTCTTCTTAATTAATATATAATTAAAAACTGGTTTTATTAATAATCATTACTTGTTTAATCTTCAACAGTTTTTTGATCTTATTATATATAAACTTTTCTAAATAATTTTTTTTGAAATTTTAGTTTATGAATAAAAATATTACATATTACAATAACAATTTAACTATTATCAATTTAATTTGTTATTGTAAAATACAATAAGTTCTTTTATATATTCTTCTTCAAAACTTAAGGAAAATAATAATTTTTGGTTATTAAAATTTATAATTATCCTTTTATCTACTAATGATTATATTCTTACTGTAATTTTAACAAGTCGGTATTTGTCTTAAATTGGAGTTTTTTTAGTTTTGATTTTTATGTGAAATAAGCTATAGAAGAGAATATTAATTTAATGGTTCTGAAATCAAAGGTTGTTATATTCTACCCCGTTAAATAAATTTCCCCCCCTATTTTAATTAACACTCACTGATGAAATTAGGTGTGTATTTTCTTAAAAAATTTACCATTAGGTATAAAACTCCTAATATGATATCTACATTACTCATTTATGATTATTAGGTTTCTTTTCCTTCATCAAAAAACAATAATCATTCGTAATATTGAACATTCAAGTATGTATATATATTATTCATACATTATCAAAAAGAATTACTATAATGTCTCATATTTTTCCATGCTTTATTTTTAATAATATGTGCGAATTATTTCGAGACCAGTCTTTGAGAATGTGTGCAGTTTCTAGGCCCGGTGAGGCTGGAACAAATGTTTGAATTTAATTAAATAATTAAATAACGAGTGCATGATGTTTTCCTGAAAATGTTGGATATCTCCCGAACGGGTGCTCAGATCAGAAATCTGAGGGCACTGTTGTATTAAGAAGAGTGGTTTTACCTTAGATAAGGCCTAACATTGTCCGATGCAGGTTGGTGGTGAAATCCATTTTTTGGACGTAAGAGTAATAAAATATTTAAATAAAAATATTTTATTCTGCAGCAAAATATTTTTAAATCTACTACAATAGATATCTCTTATCTTTTTTTAATAAAGGCTTACGCAGGTCTCTATGGTTTCAAACCTCATAACCCTGTAACACTTGGCGGCTCTAGAGAAGACCTCCCAACGCGGCGACGACGTTCCTGACGGTTTTCACCGGCGACGATGACGCGGCGACTGGATCTTCACCAACGAGTGCCACGAATCCAGGTAGGATGATTGTTTGACGATATCTTTTCCCCGTTCTCGATTCCTATGATGAACGCAGACCAATCCATGAATATATTAGCAGGCGGATCGGTCATTTTTCGGGATGGGATATTTGCGGGAATCGTGGGGATTTTATTCTTCAAATTAATTTGGTTTTCGTTCAACCTTCTAACGATGACGAACCAAGATCGACAGGAACATTGATTGAGGTTCGTCCCTCTTGATTGTTGTGTTTTTTACTCCATGTTCCTACACGTACTTCATGTGTGTTCTACGCGTTCTTGGAGGAAATTGATTGTTGCGCATTCGTTTTTTGGCGCAACTATCTGAAATAAAAGATCCAACATCGAGAGGATCTAGCGTAGGTGCAACAACGACGGAGGCAGACAAATCGATGTGGTTCGAAATTTCCCGTTCTTCAATCATTTTTGTGCCGGCAGATCGGGACATACTATCAAGGCCGATCGGAAGCCTGAAACCGATGGAATCAGTTTCACAGGGGCGGGATGACCCCAAATCTAGAGTTTCATGGTGATCTGACAGTTGGATCAAGAACCAGAGATTTGGACGAGGCACGCAGAGGAAGACAGCGATTCTGGAATAATCCCGACTACACGGCATGTAGTATAGGATACACGGAGTGTGTTCGTCGGCGGATTACCTGGCGTGTACTCCGGGAGTACACGGACATGGGTTGGGTACACGGCCAAGGACATGCCGTGTATACCCTTCCCCAGCGAGACCCATCCAAATACATGGGATACCTCGTGTACTAGTACACGGGCAGGCGACACGGATGAAGACCATGTACGGGCACATGGCCAGCGTACACGGAGCGAGAACCATGTTCTCGGACATGGCGTGTAATCCTACTACACTCCATGTAGTTACTTATATACGATGAGCCAAATGACACGGGCCATTTACATGGGCAGTACCCAGAGTCAAGGAACACGACAAGTGATTATTCTACACACCGTTTAGTTGAGTTTTACACATCTTGAATGGATGACATGGGCCGTTGACACGGGTAGTACTCGGGGTCAAGGACCACGGCGTGTAACCATACTACATGCTGTGTAACCAATTTTTCATGGCTTGAGCTTGTTTCCTTCTGTGACTTGGACTAGTTTCCTTTGGGTTCGTCCCCTTGGTCTTTCTCTTGAAGGTTTCTGGTATCATTTCCTATATACAAGAGTATGATCCCTTCAGCAGGACCTCCTGAATAGAGTTGTTGGAATCCCCACTGTGAGACTTGGAGCTGGATCCTATATTCATTCCTGGAACCCTAGGTAGAGTTCTTGGTATCGACGTGACCAACTGTACCCAAGCACCGATCCTTTTCTTAGTGGATTAGCTCAGACTGAGTTTTCGGAATCACCCCATGACTTAGTGGTGATCCTCATCTGATCATAATGTTCTCAAAGTACATGTAGAGTGTGTTCTCCCAAAACGTGTACTTCATATCTCTCTCTTCAAACCTAGGAGTGCGTTCTCCCAGTTTCATGCTTAGTGGAATATATGTGCTAGATCTTAGTGGTGGTATTCGCAATAGTCGATCGTGTATGAGTATATCTGGATCATCTTGTTAATATATTCTGTGAATATATATTGTGTAGAGCTGACTTTATCTTTAATTTGTGTTATTTTACCTTTTTGTATTACTTTTTGGTTTCGGGGTGTCCTACTGGGTATTGTTATACTCACCCCCGCAAGGGCATTGCCCGCACGTGTCGTGTCTTATGAAGAAGAGGGAGATTTTGATAGGATTCTAGGAGGACCAGGACTGAACGGTGCTTAGTGAGATCAGACAGGTTGAGGTGTGTTTCTACGACTAGGGATTGCAGTCCCAGTACCTTTCTTTATAGGTTATACTTTGTTGCAGACTCTCTTTTGGTGGGCTTGTACTTTTGGCCTAGGGTTTTACTTTCTTGTACTTTACCTTCCTGTCATACTCTGTTGGTTGGGTTTTAGTGTATACATGAATCTTTCCCCTTTTAGTATTTTTTACTTTTCATCTTTGTGGGCTTGGAGATGTGTGTGCATGTGTACATGTTTATAGGTAATTCCTCCCATGTTAGTAGCATGCCTACTCGGTGCTTGTCACCATCCCCTGGCCTATTGGAGTCGGGCTTGGGGAGTTGCGGCTCGGGCCCCACTGGGACAAGTCATGACAGAGTGGTATCAGAGGTGGTTGGTTCTACCATAGTACTGAGAGTCTGTGAGTCGGTTTGGGGTAATAGTGTTAAGTGTTTTGAGATCGTCTTTCAGTCCAGGGACCCCAGTGTTGGTGCGGGCGGCCGATGTATCCATACACCAAGACTCTGATAACCTTCTTTTCAACTCGGAACATGAAAACAACGGTTGTAAAGGAAAATAGTGGTACATGCATCATATATAAATGGGTTGTGGATTCCATTTCCTTCTTGAGTTAGCTCTCCATATATACTCACTGACTGAGATACATCTTTTTTCTTTAAAGGATGGCTCTGCAATGCGCACCCGCTAGGATATAGCATCTCGATCACGAGGATGACCCCCTTAGTGATGAATCCTCGATACAGGTACCAGATCACCCAGTTTTACCATCAGGTGGTCTTCCAGTTATCCCACCACCTGTGGAGCAGTGTTTAGTGCCTACTGTACCATGGGAGGAGGAGCACAGGCTGAGCGCACTCCATGAGTTTTAGAGACAGAGAACCCTTAGGTTTCGAGGTGAGTCTGGCCCTCATGTAGCCGAGGACTGAATCAAGGAAGTGACTAGAGTCTTCTATTTGGTCAGGACACCAGCAGATCATATGGTGATCCTGGAAGCGAGCCTTCTGTAGGGCTCAGCAGGATGATGGTGGAGTTTGGTTATCGAGACTCACGAAGAGGTGACTCTTGTGTGGTCAGAGTTTGAGCATTTCTTCAGAGAGGAGTTTTCACCAGTTAACCTAAGAGAAGTACGTATACAGGAGCTTCTTCAGCTCCAGTAAGGAACCATGATGGTGGCTGACTATTCATCGAGGTTTACCTACCTCTCACGATACTTGATGGATATGGTCAGAGATCAATACTTCAGAGCTCAGACTTTTGAGTGGCGCTTGTGCAGATATATCTAATCTAGGATCATCTATACGAGCAGTCCTACATACAATGTGGTGCTCAAGATGGCTTTGGTCGTTGAGATCTTCTTGGTAGAGTACAGACAGCCGATAGTTATCAGCAGCGAGCGAGCTGGAGGAGAGACCTCGGTAGTTGAGAGCTGACGTCAGGGACCCAGGCATGGGATATATTTCAGAGGAGATACCAAGACAGGGGATCTACCATACAGGGTTTGCAGGGCGCATCCAGCCAGCCTCGAGAGAGATGATGCTACTCATGTGATGGCAGGGGACATCTCGCTCGAGATTGTCCGACCCGCCGCACTACTGACATGGGAGCAGTGGATGGACCACCAAGGCATAGGCAACATGTGGAGCAGATAGATCCGCGGGGCGATGGATGCAGTAGAGGAGCTGGGAGAGCAGTTGGAGGTGGTCGGTGTTTTGACCCTTTACCACCAACACCACCAGGAGGTCCACCCCAGGCTGAGGGAGCTTGTGGACAGAGGCAGGGATAGCTGTAGGCGGCAGAGGCGTATGACCCAGGTACTCTCAGAATGATTAGAGGTACAATCTGTGTCTTTTCTACTTTGGATTCCGTACTAATAGAAAAAGTTTCTAGTCCTTCATTTCTATATCCTTATCTTGTTCGAGACCTTAAGATTCTAGTTGAGCTGTTGACTCGACCCTTACACTTAGAAACACCAACTGGAGAGGATTCAAAGATCACACACCTTTGCAGATAGTGTGACCTGACCCTTGGAGGTGAGAGTTTTGGTTGGAACCTCTTGGTGGTAGCGTTGAGGCCTTATGATGTCATTCTTGGTATGGATTTGCTATCCACAGTTCATGACCAGATTGACTGTTTTAGGCGAAGGGTGTGGTGTGTCCGCAGTGATGGAATGAGGTTCTATTTTTTCAGTGAAAGAGAGACCCAGGTAGTACAGGATGGACTCATGTGTATGAAGGTGCAACTGATATCTTATCAATTGGCTAGCTTTGCCCATGGTGCAGTAGATGTTACGAGTTTCCAGTTTCTAGCAATAGTGGCTGAGTACGAGGACGTCTTTCTGGAGGATGTCCTCGGACTACCTACCCATCGATAGATAGATTTCTGCATTGAGTTTCAACCTAGGACAACACCGATATTAGAATCAGCATATCTGATGGCTGCTGCAGAGATTCATGAGCTGAGGGTTCAGCTGGAAGACTTGCAGAAGAAGGTATTTGTGAGACCCATCGTTTCACCCTGGGTGACCCCAGTGTTGTTTTCCAAGAAGGCATATGGGAGCTTGAGGCTATGTGTGGATTATCGGTGCTTGAATCAGGTGACCGTGAAGAATCGGTATCCACTTTTAAGGATAAATGACCTCTTCAACCAGTTAATAGGGGCACAGTGGTTCTCAAATGTTGATCTATGATCAAGCTATCATCAGTTCCAAGTAAGGGATGAGGATGTACCGAAGACGGCTTTCAGATGTCTCTACAGTCACTATGAGTACTTGGTGATGCCCTTCGGCATGACGAACGCCCCGGCAGTGTTTATGGGACTCATGAATCGGATCTTTTAGACCTATCTAGACCGGTTTGTAGTGGTCTTCATCGATGATATCCTTGTGTACTCTGTATCCGAGGAAGAGCATGTGAGACACCTAAGGATGGTTCTGGACACACTCCGAGAGGACCAGTTTTACGGGAAACTTTTGAAGTGTCAGTTCTAGATATAGAAGGTGCACTTTCTAGGATACGTTATCTCATTAGATGGTTTAGCAGTGGAACTAGCCAAGGTAGAGGTAGTGTTAGCATGGAAGCCACCCCGGAGCGTGACGGAGGTTCGGAGTTTCCTTGGGTTGGCATGCTACTATTGGAGATTCATTCTTGATTTGTCCAGGATTTCAGCACCCATGACAGCTTTGACCCAAAAGGGGCAGCCTTTCGTGTGGACCTAAAGATGTCAGTAGGCTTTCTAGTAGTTGAGACAGAGTCTGACGAGCGCCCCGATCTTGAGATTACCGGAGGAGGGTGTCGAGTACATAATGTTCTGTGACGCATCAGGAACCGGGAAAGGTTGTGTCCTGATTCAGAGGCAAGCGGTGATTGCCTATGGCTCACACCAATTGAGGCCCCATGAGCAGAACTACGCGACCCGTGATCTTGAGTTGGTAGCCGTAGTCTTCGCATTGAAGATGTGGCGGAACTACCTGATGGGCGAGTGGTTTATCGTCTAATCTGATCACAAGAGTCTCAGATATATCTTTTCTCAAAAGGATTTGAATTTGAGTAAAAGAATATGGCTTGAGTTTCTACAGTATTATGACTTTGAGATCATTTACACACCTGGGAAGGGGAACGTTGTGGTAGATACTCTCAACAAGAAATCCAGTTCGCAGTTGCTGGATGAGGCGATGAGGCAATTTTCCTCCATACAGTTATCCTTTGTGGATAGAGATGAGCGAGCTTACCTTCAGTCGATGGTTGTTACCCCTCCACTCTTGCAGCGAGTCAAGGAAGAACAGCTCAAGGACGCTAGTTGTGAGACTCTACATGCTCAGATATCTGCGGGTGATACTGCCGATGGATATTAAAAAGGTGGGGAGCACGTTGTTCTTTTTAGAGGGTGTATGGTAGTACCAGTGATGTTGCGGGAGGAGGTTCTAGGGAGTTCCATAAATCTTCTTTGGCGGTGCATCCAGGCATGGTAAAGATGTACCAGGTCCTCAGATGTCATTTATGGTGGCCGGGAATGAAGAAGAGTGTGGAAGAGTTTGTTTCTCGATGCCTTACTTGTCAGCATGTAAAGGCTGACCACCAGGTGCCAGCAAGTTTGACTCATCCCCTTGAGATTCCAGAGTGGATGTGGGACGGGATATCCATGGACTTCATGATGGTTTTACCACGTACGTTCATGGGACATGATTCCATCTGGGTTATCGTTGATCAACTCACCAAGTCAGCCCACTTCCTGGCCATACGGGAATTGTGTTCAGTAGAGAGCATGGGATGACTCTACGTGTAGAATATAGTTTGACTTCATGGACTACCATCAATGATCATCTCAAATCGTGATGCTTGTTTCACATCCCGGTTGTGGAAGGGATTGCAGGAAGCATTTGGGACTTAGTTACACTTGAGCACAACGTTTCATCCTCATATTGATGGTCAGATAGAGCGGACCATCCAGGTTCTGGAGGAAATGCTACGAGCTTGCATACTTGACTTCGGTCGTAGCTGGGAGGATCACCTAACACTGGTGAAATTTTCTTATAACAACAATTACCATTCCACTATTGGTATGGCACCATTCGAGGCTCTGTACGGGTGACCTTACAGGTCACCAATTTTCTGGACTGACCCAGGAGAGTCAGCACTCAGGGGCCCAGAGATGGTGAGAGCTACTACATAGAAGGTTCAAGTCATCCAGGAGGAGATGAAGACTGCATAAAGTCGGAAAAGTTCTTATGCCAACATGAGGTGAAAGCACTTGGAGTTCAAAGAGGGAGATCATGTGTTCCTTCATGTCTCACCTCGACAAGGATTGCGAAGGTTTGTCTGAGGAGGTAAGCTCTCTCTGAGGTTCATCGGCCCTTTCTAGATTCTGAGTAGAGTTGGCGAGGTGGCGTATCACTTGGCTCTACCTCCTCAGATGGACCGGGTACACAATGTCTTCCATGTGTCACAACTACAGAGGCACAGGCATGATCCATCACACATTATCGACTGCGGCGAGCTGGACATCGATGATGGAGAGAACTTTGTTGAGTACCCAGTAGATATTGATGATCAGAAGGAGAATATCCTTCATGGATGAGCTATTTTCTTGGTACGTGTCTGGTGGCAGCATGGGAATCTCTAGGAGAGCACATGGGAGCGGGAGGCTCAAATTCATGTGCAGTACCCACATATTTTTTAGTAGCCCTTGTTTTGGCTTTTTGGGGATGTAAAATCCCTAAGGTGGGTGTGATTTAATGTCACAGATTTTCCCATGATTTATTTTTAATAATATGTGTGAATTATTTAGAGACCAGTCATTAAGACGGCATGCAGTTCCGAGGCCCGGTGAGCCCAGAACAAATGTTTGAATTTAATTAAATAATTAAATAACGCATGCACGAGGTTTTCCTAAAAAACTAGGATATCTCCCAAATGGGTGCTCGGATCAGAAATATGAGGGCATCGTTGCGTTCAGAACAGCTTTTTTACCTTAGGTGAGGCCTAACATCGACCGGCACAGGTCGGTGGTGAAATCCACTTTTTGGTTGTAAGAGTAATTAAATATTTAAATAAAAATATTTTATTCTCCAGTGAAATATTTTTAAATATACTGCAAAAGATATCTCTTATCTTTTTTTAATAATGTCTTGTGTAGGGGTCCAGGGTTACAAACCTCGTAATCTTGAAACCCTTGGAATCTCTGGAGAAGACCTCCCAAAGTGGCGACGACGTTCTTGAGGGTTTTTGCTGGCGACAATGACGTGGCGACCAGATCTTCACCAAAGAACACCGCGGATCCTGGTAGGATGATTGTTTGATGATTTCATTTCCTATTTCTTGATTCCTATGACAAACACAGACTAATCCATGAACAGATTAGCCCACAGATCTGTCATTTTATGGGATGGGCTATTTTCGATAATCATGGGGATTTGATTCATGAAATTAATTTGGTTTTCATCCAACCTTCTAATGGTGATGAACAATGATCGACACGAACATCCATTGAGGTTCATCCCTCTCGATTGTTGTGTTTTCTCTCCTAGTTCCTATATGTTTTTGGTGTGAGTTCTACACATTCTTGGAGGAAATCGATCGTTTCACATTCGTTTATTGGCACAATGATCTGAAATAAAAGATCCAACATCTAGACAACCTAGCAGAGGTGCGACGGTGACGACGGTGGACAAATCGATATGGTTCTAAATTTCCCGTTCTTCGAGCGTTTTCGTGCGTGCGGATCGGGAAGAGCTATCCAGACCAATCAGAAGTCAGGAACCGACGGAATTAGTTTCACAGGGGTGGGACGACCCCAAATCCAGAGTTTCATGATGATCTGACGGTTGGATCAAGAACCGGAGATTTGGCCGAGGTGCGTGGAGGAAGACAACGATTCCAGAAAAATCCCGACTACACGGCGAGTAGTATGGGCTACACGACATGTGTTCGTCGGTGGATTACTAGGCGTGTACTCTGGGAGTACATGGACACGGGTTGGGTACACGTCCTAGGACACGCCATGTATACCCTTCCCCGGCCAGACCTGGCCAGATACATAGGATACCTCGTGTACTGGTACACAGGCAGGCGACACGGACGGAGACCGTGTACGAGCACATGGCCAGCGTACACGAAGAAATCCCCAGGTGCTCGGACAGGGGGTGTAATCCTACTACACACCATGTAGTTACTTTTATATGATGATCCAAATGACACGGGTCGTTTACACGGGCAGTACCCGGAGTAAAGGAACATGGCGTGTGATTCTTCTACACATGGTGTAGTTGAGTTTTACACAGCATGAACGGATGACGTGGGCCGTTCACACGAGCAGTACTTGGGGTCAAGGAACACGGCATGTAACCATACTACATGCCGTGTAACCAATTTTACATGGCTTGATCCAGTTGCCTTCTGTGACTTGGACTAGTTTGGTTAGGGTTCATCCCCTTGGTCTTTCTCTTGAAGGTTTCTGGTATCATTTCCTACATACAAGAGTATCATCCCTTCGGTAGGACCTCCTAAATAGAGTTGTTGTAATACCCTATATGGGATTTAGAGCCAGATCCTCTATTAATTCTTGGAACACTAGGTATAGATCTGGGTATCGACATGACAAACATTACCCAGGCACTGATCCTCTGCTTAGAGGATTAGCTCAGACAGAGTTGTCAGAATCACCTCATGACTTGGTGGTGATCCTCATCTAAGCATCATGTTCTCAAAGTACTTGTGGAGTGTGTCCTCCTGGAATGAGTACTTCATATCCCTCTCTTCAGACCTAGGAGTCTATTCTCTCGGTTGCATGCTTAGTGGAATCTTCGAGCGGGATCATAGTGGTGGTATTCACGATAGTCGATCGTGTATGAGAATATCTGGATCTTCTTGTTAATATGTTATGTGAACATATACATTGTTGAGCTGACTGTATATTTCCTTTGGGTTATTTTACCTTGTTGTATTCCTTTGTGGTTTCGGGGTGTCCTGCTGGGTATTGTTATACTCACCCATGCACGGGCTTTCCCCGCATGTGTCGTTTCTTGTGCAGACGAGCGAGCTTTTTACAGGACTCTAGGCAGACCAGGACTGGACGGTGCTCACAGAGATTAGAAAGGTCGAGGTGTGTTCCTACGACTATAGATTGTAGTCCCAGTACCTTTCTTTATAGGTTATACTTTGTTGCAGACTCTCTTTTGGTGGGCTTGTACTTTTGGCCCAAATTTTAACTTTCTTGTACATTACCTTCCCGTCGTACTATGTTGGTTGGGTTTTAGTGTAGGCATGCATCTTTTCCTTTTTATTATTTTTTACTTTTCAGCTTTGTGGGCTTGGAGATGTGTGTGCGTGTGTACAGGTTTATAGGTAATGCCTCCCATGTTAGTAGCATGCCTACTCGGTGCTAGTCACCAGCCCCTGGCCTATTGGAGGCAGGCTTGGGGAGTTGTGGCTCAAGCCCCACTAGGACGGGTCGTGACAATTACTTTACCAAAATCATATTAATTTATAAGACATTAAACAAAAAAACCATAAATTGATCAAAAAATAAACTACCTTTTTAACCATAAAATTCAATTACAACTATTTTATAAATTCAAAAATTATTAAATATATATATCATAATGTAAAAAATGCGTTAAAATTCACAAAAAAAAGGATGTATTAATTTTTCACTAAATCAATATACAATTTCAAAGCTATCAACACTATATAATAAACATTTCTAAAAATAAATCAAACCTATATTACCATAAAATCAAGAATATAATAAACCTAATAGATTTCCATCCCTCAATAAATTATTCTCTAATATTTATACTAAAAAATATGTTCTTGTTATAAATTCACTTTTCGTGGTTATTAATACCATTTATTATATGTTTCTATACCTTTACAAAAAAACTACAGAAGAATCCATAGATGTTTCACATAATCCTCACACCATTTAAAAAATAATAAGATATCATCAATAATTATTATCCAATAATTAAAACATCTAATATTATCAGGATTTGATTTCTATTATGATATCAACCTCACTAGTTTTGGTAATTTGGGTAACTCACAAATTCTATCATGATTGTAATATACGTTGATTCTAAACAATTTAAGTATGTTCCCTTATTCAGTTACAATACATAGTGGTTTCTGGTTACATACCTTTCATAGAGTCATTTTTGAGACATGATTCAACCAATACAAATACAAAAATGGTCATGATAATATATGAAATATTAATATAAAAACATAAATTTGATGTTTTATTCCCCTATGAAACCATTTTATTTAACATTTTAACTTTTGATTAAAAATAAAATTCTCATTTTTAAATCATTAGTTATCCATGTTCGTTTTCCTTTTAGTATTTTAAAACTAATTAGATAACATCACACTCAAATAATTCATAATTGTTATTTAAAAATAATGTTAATTAAACATAGTATATCACACTAGATTATCAAACCTGTTGTGTAGTTTAGCCTCTTTTTCATTCACTCGATGAAAATCAAGTTAATACCTAATCAACCATTTTGTGGTTATCACCCTATATACATCAGTTATGAGCCAGTATCCACCAATTATATCCCAATAATTCTTACATGGATAGAAACAAAACATACGTAAAACACAATAAAAATTGATAATTGTGGACATATATATATATATAATTTTACTTTATATGTTCGAAATTTATATGATAATTATCTCTAAAATATTCAATATTACCTTAATTAACCTAATTGTTTGTCATTACAATAGAAATTATGATCAGAATAATTTCATCAACCATTTATTACAATTTTTACTCCAAAATTATCCCCAGTAATTAAAATCATAAACTAAATAGTTGTCTAACCCCTACTCTCATACCAACTATGATGGCCCTAAGATATGAAAAACAAAATTACACTAATTAAATAAAATATTTACTTACCAAACAATTCCATGACCCTTTTGGTTTAGAGTCTAAGATAATGTGGAAAAAACATTATCTAACAAAACCCATGTCTTTTTAAAGTAATGGATTTATTTTCCACTATAAAGAACTTATTAATTGATAAAAACCATTTAAAATATCCCACAAATTCTCTACAAAAGATACTCTTATAGTCACATCATAAATTTTATTATTTCTCATAACCTGTGGAAATGGATACATAATATGTGGCTAAGATCATATTCTTATTAAGGGTAAACATAATCTATAAAAATCAATGATCCTAAGTGATAATAATATGAGCATATGTGTATAATAAATATACATATTAACAATATAGATAATAAATAATAGAACATAAAACATGATTCATGTAATATGTTATGGAATAAAATTAGAAATTAATCTAAAGAGTGTGGAAACACGAGTTAATAAACATGATCCATAAGATCATAACATAGAAGTAAGAATTATCCAAAACTTTTGGCAGAAGCATAATAATAGTAAATCCTTTTTCAGAATATTCACCATTCCCATGACTTCATGAACAATCTCAATATGTCTAGGCCAAAAACATTGAAAAACACCTTATGGAGACACCAATGTGAAAAAAGATCATTATATTCATTCCAATCTCATGATATATAAACATAATCCAATAAATTGGATGATGATATAGGAAACAACCCATATTTCATATTTAATATGTGTGAAATAACAAATCAATCCAAATTATATTATAAGTAACCCATGGAGAGAAAATTGGTTTCATATTCATTATAAATGAAATTTTATATGGAATAAGTCCATAATTCTATCAAAAAACATGATAAACCCATGAAATATAAATTTATATCCAATGATATTAAATAAATATCATGTTATATACCATTAAATGATTTATATGATATTTAGACCATATAGATAAATGGTATATAATTTTTTTAATACATTCCCCATTGAATTTGAGGAAGGGAGTCTAGGTGAACACACATCAAAAAATGAGATAGAAAATAGGGTACTCAAAAAGGAAGGAGTTGGGATAAAAGTTTTAGTTATGCATGAATAATTATTCGGAAAGTTAAATGTTGTAATTTTTTATTTATATTTTAGAATTTTATCACTATTTATTTGAGAAAACATAGGGATATAGTCAATTGGTTTATGAAGAATACTTTCTGAACAATAGTCTAACTTTTCATTGAAAATCATGATGAAAATGAACCTTTTTCCATGAAAACAAAATGATATAAAACTCAAAGTATAATGGATGAATAATTTAAAATTTTCAATATTTAATCATGAGAAATATTATTAAAAATGTCGGTAAATATATTTTTGTAATAACTTTTTTAAAAGAAGTTTCTTTTCTTATTTTCATAAAGAGATTCTAAGTTAAAACGTAACATAAAATGACATTTTGAAAAGGTTGGAAGGAATAATTTTGGGATATAATTAACCAATACTTAATTTCAAAATATTATAAAATTGTTTCATCAATAATACATAATGGTATTATATAGAGAACCTATAGTTGAAGATAAAACATTTTATTTTAAACAAATATTTTTTTTTATATTTTGTATTTTCTTTATTGAAGTCTGACATCATAAAAATTGTTATATATTTAAATTTTTAAAAAAGCTAAATCAAATTATATTAAAAATATAACATAATCCATATAAGAGGTCCCAAAATTAGAGGAAAAATTTTTAAGAATGAAAAATATAGAGGAAAAGATATATTGGAGTGAATGAGGGACATTATTTCCAATTTCAATATTTTATTTGGGGAGGTATTTCATCATGGAAGATTATATTGATGAAAATAAGTAAAAACTCTGAGAAAAATAGAAAATACCATAGATAAATGGAATTTGGAGGATTAAATGGGCTTAAAAGATGATAATCAAGTAAATAAGTTATGCCTAAAAGAGAAATAATTTGAGTCGAGAAAATTATTACTGCTCAAGTAACATTTAAATAAGAACCCATATAATGATATAGAGACTATAATTAAAATTACAATACTAGGAATGATGTATTCTTCATGGTTTAATGAATCAAATTGGAATCATATACTCCATATATAAAATAGGTTTTTAATACAAATAGGTCTTAAAGAAAATAATTTAAGACAACAAACCCATAAAACATCATTAATTATTGATTCAAAACCCCATGAGATAAATATAATTGAATTGATAATTTTATATCATGAAATATTGGATAATAATAATAAATACTAAATTTATATAATATATTCCATTCTAAATATAACATGGTGTATAATAAAGAATTTGTCTCTATGGATGAAAATTGAGAAAAGCAAACCCTACGTCGTTTTAGATTCCTATTGTGCATGAACCTGTCTTCTTGAATAATAAAATTAATTTATTTATATATATTGTTAGAACATTATAATTCAATATTTCATTTAATATGGATAATTTATTATCATATTCTATTTATTTATTTTATAATTTTTTTATGTTTGTCTGAATATTGAATCGGTGACCGCTTATTTTAGTTTTTTATCCATGGAATATGAGGTAATATAATAAGTTAACTTAGTAATATAACATTTATAAAAGTAAAAAAGATGAAATATCTTCTTAATAACATGTTATAATTTTAATAATTTAATTTTCATAGTTAAACATTATATTGTTTTATAGCATAGTTCAAGTAGGTGTTCAAACCAACCCGAACCTGAACACTCTATATGTCAATGGACGTGTCTAGTTATGTAATTTTAAAATATCATTATAAAATAATAATAAAGATATTTTTTTTATATTTGGATAATTATATTTTAATTGGTTAGGATGAATAATGAAATTAAATAAGGAAAATGAAAAATGCTTCATTATGGTGGCGCACTATTACGAATAGTATTTATCATGTGGGATTTTTCACATCGGTTGTAAATAACTAACATGAGAAAGATATGATTTTTTATTTATCATCTTAGTTATAAAATAATCGATATTAATAATCTGCATTTTTTACATATAACATTGGATATATAATAACTGATGGGGTAAAGAAGGTTACCATGTTTATCACATTATTTATTATATAATCAATGTGAAAAAGTCTCTCTTTCCCATTGTTTATCATATAAACGACATCAACTGGAAAATTTTTAAAGTCAGTTATATAATAAGAGATGTTATCTACCTTTTAAAATTTTATTAACTATCTATTTTAATCATTTTGTGGAATTTATTTATTATGAATACGGAATCATTTATCCCACACAAATTACAAACCCTCATTCCTTTGATATTATGAAATACATTCTAGGATTTCCTTCTTCATACATCCTCAGTTTTCATCAGTTCATTATTGCACATTTGATCTGCTCTTCTCTCAAGTAATTCGCATACATCAAACCACTCTTTTTTACATTCGAGGGAAATGAATCCCTAAGTCTCAAATTTTTTCAATTATTATTAATAAAATCTCAAATTATCATCTTAATCAAAAACATTTTTCTACAACATCTATGTGAATTTGAATATAAATCTACTTATCTCAAATCGTCCATTACCGTCATAGTTTATATTAGGTGTGAATTGATTTGAGTATAAAACTTTATGGACAACATTGTATCACATTGTTCTCTGATAGATCACAACTTTAGTCATTATATATTAATTTTTTTCTTCTACTATATGGAAATGTGTTTCAACTAAAATTTTTAATAGATTATTATAGTGCATCACATCTGAAATTTATAAAATGAATCTTTAAATGTTTCTTATTTGGATGATTTTTTTTATTCATTCATTTTTTATGTATACACTTCCATATATATGGATAAATTTAAATTATATTTATGAATTTATTTGAAACATAGTAATCTTGAAATGAAATATATATATACATTCAAATTTTTATACAGTTCAATATACAATATCCGATAATTACTGTATATTAATATCAACACTTTTTTTAATCTAAGCATATGATTTTCTTCAAAAAAAATTATATTAAATATTAAATATATATATCATGATCTACTATCAGTATAATGATGGAATTATTGGGGAATGGACAATAGTAACTATTAATTGGTTAGTTTATATATCATTTTTATATTATTGTACAATAGTAATTAATGGTGTCTAAGAGCTTTACCAAATCATGTTTTTAGTTATTTACATTATGTTACATAATTACATACATCATGGGTTAGTAAAATATCTCAATACATATGTGTCATACATGTATTATTATAACAACTTAGACAATTATTCATGAAATACTAATCCTTTTATAAATGAGATCATATTATGATCAACATCCTTGTTGGGATTTTTGTAAAATTCTAGACCATTACATTTTTATCTAAATAATTTTTAAACTATATGCTCATTTTAAGAATTCATTTTAAGGTTCAATGTCATCATATGCCATGAAATTTGAAAATATGAATTCACCATAGTCTATATAATATTGAAAAATTATTTAAAATCCATTAATGTATTCACATTAGATATGGTAACAATCAACCCTCATATTCATAAGATGAACACAAACAATTTATTACAAAAAATTATTCCATCACCAAGGAATTGAAATGGCTTCCACTACTCACATTACACCAAAAAAGTAGAACTTATATGGTTTATATAAGAAAATATTCCATGATTCAATATCTTTATTTAAATAAATCTAGGTACCTCTCCCCAGAAAATATTTAAAGAAATGTTCACTTCATTTTGAATTCAAAAAGTAAAAATAACAACTCACTTAACCAAATCACAATGTATAATATACCTTTCAATGTACCATTTAGTGAAGTCACTATTTATTGACTAGAAAATTGATATTCTACTCATGTAATAGAAAACTCATTGGGAAGTGGGTCCCTTTTCTAATCTATCTTAGTGGATTTATGTTAATAATATTCATTTTCAAGTTTGGTCTAATCTTATTTAGAAGAAAATAAAAAATTAGGGAATTGTATAACTATATTTACTTTTTTAAATTAATTCAAATAATTTATTTTTATGATATTCAAATAGTATTTGAACTTATTTTCCACCATTTTCTATAATTTATTATTATACTTCAAAAATACACATATGTTATTTAAGAATTTCCAAATTTTATTACTTACAAATTATGATAACTTTGATATAAATTTACATTATTTTCTACTTTATTTTTGTGTAATCATTACAATTAATAATAAATTTCATCTAAAATGTTTTTACCCTTTTGAATGTTATATTCAAAATTATTAAAAATCTTAGAAACATTTTACTGATGAATTTTTCCACAGTTATGTATTATTGATTATCATTTAAAATATATATTATTTCCCACTCTTATTCACTTTTATCCAGACTATTTTTTTAAAATATATTTTTGTTTAATGTTTGTTATAAACAATTATGAGTCAAATTTGTATTACAGAACATTAAACATGTGATGAATATGTGGAAGTTGATGATTATTTTTTGGAATTTTCTAAAAGAAATTTTCTGAAAATTGACTTGTTTTTATTTCCATGTTTGAAATGTTTAAATATGAAGATGTTGACAAGTATAGAGATCAATGATCAGTTAATTTTTCATAGTTTTAAAATGAGTTATAGACCATATATTTGGAATTTAAAAAATGGGATTAATTTTGGATATATTGATGATGATGCATTGAAAGATTATAAATATAATCAAATTAAGGAAATAACGAATGATATTGATGTATATGCAATTGAGAAATAATTTTAATTTGATCATTTATATGGTTATGCTGAAAAACTATTATATCTAGGTTATAAAAAATTTACAATTTTATCAATATTGAGATGCTTGATGATCTTAAAGGTGAATCATGGATGGAGATAAAATTGTTTTATAATGTTTCTAAAACTATTGATATATATAATTCAAAATTAAATGATCTTATAGAATCAGATTATAACGTGAAGACAATATTACGCCTAATGGTAATATGTTATAGAAAAATATAGGTCTACTTGAATGAATTTGTGCTATATAGTAAGGAATAAAAATTTATATCAGGGAATTATAAATGTTGGACATCATGGTATCAACTGAATGAGAAATCACATGATGATTTATTAGTTAGAGAGACCCCTTACAAGTAATTTTGATATGTTCCTTTAATTTATTATTTGATATTTTTATTTGAAAATTCACATGATTAAAAAAGTTTTTGGTATGTAGATCAGTAGATATGTGATTGAAAATTATGTCAACCAGTTGATTATCTACAATGGATGAAAATTGATCAGTAGTATTTTTGGAAGACATGTTAGAAATGTCATAGATAGACCATTCATGGATGTAATGGATCCATATCAAATCTTTAATGTCACATATAGTTCATGACCTATTTTATTGATAATTTAAACTTATCTGATGAATATTTTAAGTAGATAAAGTATTCCATGTTGATTATAATGATCTATAGACAAAAACAACATGGACCTAATATTGATGTTTTCTTTTCACCATTAATTGATGATTTGAATCTTTTATAGATAGATGGTATTATAGTGTATAATTATTATAAAATGGAATATTTTTAATATCATGAAATGGTTATTTTCAATATAAATAACTTCCTAATATATGGAAATTTTTATGGATAAAATGTTAAGGGAAATAAATCTTATCTAATTTTTGAACAAAATACTTCATATTATCAACTACATCTTTAGATAAAAATATTATACGCGGGTCAGCAAAAGTGATTAAATATAGATCAATTTATAGACTATTAAAAATTTCATCCAATGAATCATAATAATTTTATATTTATTTAAAACAATTTCCAATTATCAGTATTTTGAAAGGGTGAAAAACATTTATGTGACATTTATAAAGATACATAAATCTTGTTAGGGTGGAAATATTTAGGTGAAAGAGTCAATATTTTTTAGCTACCACATTTAAGATATCATGAGGTAAATCATAATATTGATTTCATGTATGTGGTGAAGATTATATATGATTGATTGATAGTTATATTGCTTGATATTAAATGAATAAATAAATATGGCTTGAATGAAAGATTAGATATACTCTTAATGGGAATAAATTTAGAGTTACCTCCCACTCATAAAGGAAATATAATATTCCGAACCTTGGCTTATCATACAATATATATGAAGGGGAAAATTAGTTATTTGGTAAATTAAGAAAACAAAGTGCCTTAGGTATATTCTTAAAATGTAAAATATTTTCTCTCTTTTAAATATTTGATGTTAAAAAGTATGAAATGTCATTATTGTCATGTCATGATGCAAAAACTCTTACCAGTTTCATTGTGTTGAATATTTACCATCTATATAAAAATGACTATTATAAAGTTGTGTTATGTTATAAATTCATTTTTTAATAAGGTGATTAATCTGAATAATTTGAAAAGTTTTGAGAACTATGTGATTTTTATATTTTTTTCAATTGGGAATGTATTTTCCTCCAAATTTTTTTTAATCATTGTGCTTTTAACTATCTATGTTGTGTGATAAAAAAATCTTTGTTAACCTATATATCATCATTGGATGTATCATTCTGAAAGGTATATGAAGATATTGAAGGGGTTTGCTAAGAATCCATCTCTATTTGAACCCTCTTTTGTTGAGAATTATATTTCTGATGAGGTTTTGGAGTTTTTTGCAAACTTATTTTCTACAAGGGAGACCATTGGTTTTCCAAAATCTCACATTGAAGGAGTTAATTATTGGAAAATAAGATCCATAACTTCAAAGTAAAATAATATATAGGTTTACATATGAAAAATAACACTTAAAAATCTTGATTAAAAATGATGATGCCTATTCATATATAAAAGTTCATATTAATGTGTTGGAATAATGTTATATAAGGAAGAAAGATATGTGGACTTTGAATGGGTATAATTTTTTTTAAATGGTTTAAATGGAAGATGTTTGGTAGATTTGTTTCATGAGAGACATTGATATTGTAAGTGTAGGTCCATATTTAAATTTGATAACATGGTTTTTGTATGACATTAATGGCTATACATTTTTTATGAAATATCAATACAACATATGTATAGTTCATAATAGTAGTGTATTTGTGTTCATTGAAGTAATGAAATTTTTGAGTGCCAATGAAAAAAACCAAATTTCCAAATAATGTTCATATTATGGAGTCAGTGGAGAAATATGGGAGGATGAAAATATAATATTTTAGGATATAACTACAAATGTTTTATCGATAATAATTTTGTTAGACACGATGATTTGGAACGGAAATAATTAAACTGAATAGATTGGAACACACATCTGATACTTTTATAATAGAAATACTTGAAAAACAAATTTTATATATTCTTGAACAATCCGATATATAGTGGTCTATTATTTTGCATGGAAAAAATAGTTTTATGGTGATAATAAACTTGAAAAAGATGTTTATTTATATTATATCCTTAATTCCTTGGAATGGTTAATATATAGTATTGACGACCATGTTATAGACATGGTTTGTGCCATAAGGAATGTTCATGAGGAAGTAATTTGGTAAAATAATAATTTATTTAATATTTAATATTATTGGTAACATATGTTAATTTCTCATGTATATTTTCAAATTTCATAAAATGTTACATATTTTAATTTTATTTTAATTATTAAAAAATGTATTATAACTAATAAGTTATATTGTCTTTTTATATTAGTTTTATTTTATTTAGTTTTCCATTTTTACCATTAAATAACTTATATATTAATTTTTGTTTTTAATAATTATTTTAAATATAATATTTTAAATAAAAACAGAAATATTATATATGATTCTATTCAAAAAATATATTCTTTTGTTGTAAATAACTATTTATTAGGTTAGAGTATTTTACTATTCACACATCATTTTGGGATTTGTTTTCATTATTTTATATGTCATTTTATATCTCGTTAATTTTATTATCATTTCATTTAACTATAACAAATATGAATATAAATGTGTTAAGTTTAGTTATGTATAAATATTTATTTATAATTTCTCATTTTTATTTACATTAGTATTTGACAGTTTAATTTGTATATTTTTTTACTAGTTTTCTATTACACTGATTTGTTGGATAATTAATGATCAATCAACTAAGACAACACATGATTTTGGAGATGATCATACTCATACCTCTAGTGAGGAATATAAACATACTTCTATTAATGAGTTTTATTCTTATTTACAAGTGGCATTTAATCCCACAAGGCTGAAGAAGAGATCAATGTTTGGTTAATGTGGTAGCACACATTTACCAAAATTATAAGTTTCCCATATCCAGTACTAGAGAATATCGGTATATTTTTATGATAATTATATTCCTTTTGGTCTAAATTCAAAACAATTCAAGACTTTTATATCTGTGAAAGCTAAATGAAATGTTAATATTCTGATGTTTGATTAGTGAAATATTGAAAAATTAATAATATCTCATTTGTGTGAGACCATTTTGGTATGCTCTTTTGTTATTATTTTAACAATCTTGAATTTTTTTAGTAATATATTTTTTCCTCTTCTTATAAGATAGCATATGATATACCTGATACTTGAGGTGTTGGCAAGAAATCTTTATCATTGGATTGTAAGAGATAGAAAAATTTTAAACCAACATTCAAATAAGATTTCATTTTTTGTCATAGAAAATAATATAACCCATGTGATATGTATCTATTATTAGATAAATATACATATAAGACGTTTTTTGATATTAGAAGTCAGTAAGCATTTTTCGTAAGGGAAATGTTTCCTTTAAGATGATTTTTTTATATTTATGATTTTATAAATGATTTATTTATTATTTATTTATTATCAATTTACAGAAATCAAGGTGATCTGATTATGACATCTATTTTAGAAATATATACCCTCAAATGTTATCTTAAGGAGGGTATATGTTATTGTAAGAAAAATCGATGGCTAAAAATTAAAAAAACTACAGTATGAGTCTTCAAGTTCTGTAGAGGTTTCCCCTCTACCGCCATTAGACATTAATAATATAAGAGGGATAAAATTAGAAAAGGGATTATATCTTACAAATTAGATGATGGTTATAGATGGGATGACTGCAATATTTTTACATTATTTATTTATGTAAATAAATTTAATTCATTATATATTGTGATTCATCATATATTCTTTCAAATATTCCATATTGGATTCTATTGTGGATAATAGTACACATGTGTTATTTATAGCTGGTGGTGGGAATGATATTTTAGCTACAACATTGGTAATTCCCAAACACACTGGATGTGTACGATGATACCTAGTAGGTGTATCAGAGAAAAAAGAGTTTCCATATTCTATAGCTTTTTCAATGGAAGTTGTTTCTGAAAAATAGAATCTTTAGAAGCTATTGTTTAGGATATTCATGTGACAATGGACGAAATTATTAAATATTATTATAAACAATGTTTTTATCCATGTGAAGACAATTTCATAAAACTAATCCCATTCCCCCACCTCCTCCAATAGCTACCAGTTATGCACCCTTGCCGGGAAACCCACTCCTTCTTATCTTACTCCAAAACCCCTCCCCCAAAACATCCTAGTTATTATGAGTTATATGTTGATGATCCAATACATCATATTTTTATATATGAGATGATATTTTACATTCAATATTCAATTAATAGTCAAAATATATATATATATAATCATAGAGTCACTGTACAAGATATTATAGATAGATTACAGGTAGTACTATTACTTGAAGATGAGTGAGTACAATTGGACAAAGAATCAACAAATTTTTTTCATCTAGACATGTTCAACATATTACCATAGTGGAATGCATATATTTTATCTCTTTGTTTTTTTATTTTGGAATTAAAATTGTATTACCATTTAAATGTTTCAATATTTATCTATTATTTTACGAGAAAAATTTAAGAGTTTAGAAGTTCTTTATATACATCAACATAAACAAAGTGCAACAACCTCATATAAAAATTCTAGTAGTCTTGATATATTGTAAATATATTAAAATTTTTTGTTCTATGTTTATGACATTACAATTGAAACTAGAGTTTCTGGACATGTAATGACTATATCAATTATGAAAATTGATATCATGGATCTTGTAATTGGAGATCTATTGGGAATCAACATGATATATGTTTCTCCCATTTATGTCTTCTCATAAATTGTTCTCTCTATTTAATTTATTAATAATTTATACTTTAGTTTTTTTATTTTGTATCCTTATAATATTTTTAATGAGAATTAAATGGAAGATGTATATGGATTTATGAACCCATTATTTATTTCACCTATACTGATGACGATAACTAAAGAAGAAAAAATAGTTTATATTTCAAAGATATTTCTGAAGAATGCAATTATTAAATGATTTATATTTTCTTATATTAAATATAATGAAACATATATCCCAAAATGTGCTATAAATTATTTAACTTAATAACTGCTAATATTAAATTTTCATTTATATCAATGGCCACTGGATGTTAGGTATTTTTAGTTTAAGGGTGAAGACACTTTAATGGCCCTCCTTTACCCATGGTGAAGTGCAACAAAATTTTAAGATTTTATTAGAAATGTAAGTTTTATTTTTCAATAATTGCTTATATTTTAATTAATTTTAGATTCATGTCATTCATATTATTTTAAAATAGGGCACACAATTATTGTGAGACGCAATATTAAATACGATCTTGAAGATAAAATATGTAAAAGTATATGGGAATTTTCAGTTACAATTTGTAACTAATGGATATATTACATAATAATATTAGTTTTAATTCATGAAATATTTCAACCCATGATTTTATAAATAATAAGGAATAAAAGAATATGTATTTTATGTTTTATGATTTATGGATGAAATAATTTCAACAGATAGCGATACAAAGTTCCGTAAAGATAGATTTATTTATAAAATTTTCCGTAATATTACTTTAATTTAAATTATAATTTATGTTAAATGTTTTCCTCTTAATTTGTAACATTTTTACAACCCTCAGACTTATATATCGGAGGATTTGAGCCACGTACAAATCGAATTGGAAAATAATTTTTTAGTTGATATTGAATTTTAGTCTATTTGTACTACATATTGTAATCTGGAATGTTCTAATTGTAAATGTGATTTTCTATTTATTATGGTTCTATTTATGTCTGTTTTATTCTTGGTCAATACTTTTTTTACTCTTTTTCTCACTTATATTCCACTATATTGAGGAGGGTTGAATAAAGAAATTATTAAAAACATTTATTTCTCATGCCACCATTTGATAATTAATGTCAAAACCCCCTTAATATTGGGTTTTCACATAATCTATCTAATAACTAAGGTGAAAATTCCTTTATCATATCAAATTTTCATCAAATTTATTTGATAAACTATTTAAAAACCCATTAATATCAATTTTTATGCAAGTTATGTGATAACCAAACTGAAAACCAAATCTTAATTGACTTTTCACATCTGTAATCAAAAAACTGATGATAAAAATCAGTATTATAATTTATTTTCAAATTTATTTTCTTAACCAACATTAAAAAATTATTTAAAAAATTTCCTATAATAACTACAAGTACCAACTGATGATAAAAATTAAACAAACCATCGTGAAAACCCATTTTCTTTACTAATGTGGAGTAGTCCGTACAACACCTGGTTAAAGTTATTTTTTAAGTGGATGGATAAATATTAATAATGTTTATTCCAATAATATAATAAAAAATTTGTACTGTGTTGGTTAATATTATAATGGATATGGTGGTTTAATATAGAAATTTTAAGAAGAAATTGTATGATTGAAGTAATACTTACATCGAGACCTTGAATTCCACTTGATGAAATCTGTAGAATTAAAGGAACTAGGATAAATTTATTGAATAGGGGCCTTTTAATGTGAAATGGACTTCTAGAAGAGGATAATGGGTAAGTGTTTCATTACCAATTCAGAGGTAAATATGAACATTGAGATGTGTAATCGATCCCCATTTATAAGTGAAGAATAATTTACTTTTATGGAGACCTATTGTTTTTTAATCAGGGAATGACACTATACATTGGTCAATGGTTAAAAATTTAGAAATATTAAAAAATTTATTATATAAGGTTGATAATTTCTCTAAAACCACATTTTTGACATGTTTTTATCATTATTTAATCATTTTTATATTTGGTTTTTACATTTTTTTCATTTAAATTTTTACATTGCTATGTAATTTTTACCCTAGTAGTTTAAATTTTATTAAAAATATAAGGTAACCCTTCAAACAGAAATTTGATGTCATAAAACTAAATTTAGGATCCATGTAGTCTAATTAGATAGGTAAATAATAATAAAAAATTAAAATTTTTCATTTTATATATATATTAAAATTGTTTTTAGGGAAATATTTTATCTTCCATTAAGTGCCATTAATATTTTTTAGTATTGATTATATATTGGATGATTTATACTATGTTTTTATATTTTTTTGAAAATCACACCAAATTAATTTTATTAAATTGACATATATAAATGTATTAGGTATAGTTTTAAAACATTGAAAAACAATCCTACAAAAGTAACATTTTCACCATTATCATGGACATTGAAATTAATCATTGATATCAATATTTTATGCCTAGAAATTCTATTTTACTTATTTCATTATATGAACAAGTTGATAAAAAAATGAAATCCATTTTCTAGAGTTAATTTATAAAATTGATGAATTTTTTTTAATACAATGGAATGAGATCATATGTTTAGAATAAAATAATATTTATATTTCCAAAATCATAGAAATGGATTTTATAAATTAGAAATATTATTTTTAAATGATTTATTATATTTTAAATTATAAATTTTTATAGAAACATGTTCTATAAAATTTATTTCATAAATGTGATGGTACTAGAAAATTCAATATATTATTCCCTTGTCACCTGAGAATCAATTTTTTTTGAAAAATATCCAAAATTCATCCTAGGATAATACTATCTTGTCTAACCCAAAAATGATGTTTATTTTGTCAAGTTATATTTATAAAATTTATAAATTTATATTTAAAATTAATATATGACGAAAAATTTATTTGATTAGGAAAAATAAACCTTATCAACATCAATTGTTTCTAATCTTATTTCATAAATATTTTCTACGTAAATGAATGTTGATATAATAATTTATAAATATATATATTTTCTACCATAATAAACATCTAACTGTGATCAATTTAATTTATTAACTTAAATATAATACCATATTTTCTAAATGGTTATTCAAAATGAAATGATTATAATATTATGTAACTATTTTAATTGAGTATTACCATGATATCTATTAATGATAATATTATTATTGTATTTTTAATATATTGTGGTTTTTTGTCAGGTGTTGTGTTAGTTCAATTTTATGTGTGAGACATGTTACTGAAGATAATATTAATATAAAGAGTCTATAATATCACATATTTATAGTGACTCATGTTAATATAATATCTCCCTCAATATATATGAGGGATGTTAGTCACTTGTTATGGATCCTTTGGCTTATGTCGTAAAAGAAAATAAAAATATTCTGTTGTGTTCATTTCTAATGGATTTGAACTCGTGAAAATTCTTTGATACCATGTATATACACGTTCACATTATCCAAAACAACACTATAGTATGATATTATCATACTTAACATCCCAATACATGACTTCTTTTCCATGGAACCAATCCATCTATGAAAAATACCTCATGACTCGAGAGGGTTTCCACCCTTGTTCTCATGTATATTGAAATCGTATCATATCCCAATACGGGACTCGTGAATCATAGAAATATTGTATCCCTATATTTACATGGGAGGGAGGTTAGTCCCCTATCATGAATCCCTAGGTCTTCACTATATAATGGTGCATTGGAGAGGAATATCATTTATATATTATCCAAAATAATGAATTGGCATATTTGATAAAACTCTAAAAATTGGAGTTGTTTTCCTACCAAATAAATGACTTTTATAACACAATTATTTGTATTATTAAAATATATTCATATTGTATACATATATTTTTATAATATATGTATTATAAATATAAAATTTAAATAGTATATATATTTTTAGTACTGTTTAAAAATACTTATTAACGTAACTATAAATTAGTTCTATGTTTGTGTTCCTGGGAATACAGGGATGCATTGTTACATATATGTATAAAAACATATATATATATGTATGACTATTAATAAATAATATATATATATAATACTACACACACGTATACACATAATTATGTGTTCATGCATGCATTGAAAATTTTTAGAAAAAAATTCCATTAGAAATTTAGAATGTAAAATTATACTATATATATCTCCCTCTCTTTGTGCATGTATCATAAAATAATGATTTTGTGTATATAATTATAAATATTATATATAGTATATAGGGAGTAATGGAAATATAAATAATAATCTTTTAAAATAAATTTCTACTATATTTCTAAATAATTAAATGTTGTTTCAAACCATTAATCCCCATATAGAATTTAATATCATAATAATGATTAGAGATCAAATAACACCTGATAATAGAGTATACATATGAAACAAATAAGGATGTTTTTTATAAATCACATCATAATAATCATAACTTGGATAAAAAATAACCATGGTGGTAGGTACACACACCATATACCCTATGTCTTTGGAGTGGAAATTCATGTAATTTAATCAAAAAAAAGAGAAAAATAACATAAAATAACACTCATTAAAAACAATTCATTAATTAATCACTACATCTTGGAAAATCATCACAATCAGTGAATTCATATTTATAATAATTTCATTAAACCTTCAATCAATCACTATTCGACACATTGAAAACATATTTAGGGAATTTTCCTTATCATTGCATATAATTTATTTTTGTGTCACCAACTCACCTATCATTCCTATGGTAATGAAAATTCATCCACCAAGATGTATCAAACCATTAATCCTCATATTAAAATATTTTTCCATCTAATTATGAATTTCTTTTTATATGAAGTATTCTTTTCTTGCATATTTTTTTCCAATTAAATATTATTTCAATGATTATATATATATATAATATATGAACTACCTATCTATAATCAATTAACATAGTGTTAATTTGAACATCATCTATCATCCATTCCATAAGGTGTTATAACACTACCATATTATTTCCCATAATAAGAAATTGGTCAATATATATTCTTGATTTTTACTCACATTAAACTTATATTGTTCTAGGACATCATATTAAAGAATACTATTGATTATGGTGTACATCATATAAAATTATATTTTCAATGAATAAATTACTGTATTCTTAGAAAAATTCATTGCATATTAATATTCATAGAATAAAATTAATTTTCTATACATTTTTTTGAAATTATATAGAAAACCCTTGAAACATTTCATTTCTATAAAAAGATCTATTTTTTTTCCAGATACACTGATTTTATTACTAGTGACGTTAATTACAAATATCGTCTTTTTAAATAGTTATGTTTCATCCATATTATGTGAATACAGAGATTATAATATTATTATTATTTTTACATAGATTAATTTCTTCATGCACATATCATAATAATTATTCATCTATTAAAAAAAAGATAATCCCATGACCCCATTGAGATATCAGGGTATCCACTATACATCTTCCAAGTGTTTGTTCTGAGGTTTAGGAAAGCACCTCGTGATATATCTTATACATTAGAAATTTATAACCTTATAAAAACAATAAAATACATTAGACTTCCTACTATAGATTCATATGGAACCCTTAACTTGTACATTGTCTCATAATAAATTTTGGGTTTCTTCTCATTAGATAACATGAAGTGGCCAAACAAATTTTGGGGAATTATGTTTTTATCTATATATGATTAAAACCCTTATATCATTTTCAATATATTCATATATATAAAACATAAATGATCTGTTATTCGTACACCTACACATATTTATCCCCATATTTTGATTTTCTCACAAATACCTTTAATATTAAAAGTTCCATAAAACTCTTGATTTAACACTACTATCCATTTCGTCTTAGAAGCCACTGAGAGGATATCATCTATGTAAAAGATATGTATGATGAAATTTAATTCAAAATACACCTTGGGATATCAAAAATGATCAACATTATACAAAGAGAAATATTTATATTTTATGAATGAAGTAAACAAACTATTCCACTCCATGGATTCTTTTTTTATACATCATAAAATATGTTTGATGATACCGACCATATAAATTTTTAGTTATTAATGGAATACATTTCATTTCTCTATATAAATTTCCCACTATAAATACCTATAGGGAAGTTTTGTCTTCTCCTTTAGTTCTTAGATATATATATCTTTCAATGTATGAAAATAGATTATATTTTATATAGTCATATGATTTAATACCAAAGATAATATTATATAAATATATTTCATTCAATTTAAAATATATTATAAGTAAACAATTTCCTGAACATTTTCTACCATCCATTCATTCCTTTATTTGGTAAAACCAATAGTTTTGAATTGGTTTATTCCCTTGTGGAATATTCAACATCTCTTGTGTTATATTCACAAAAAAAGGAATTAATTTTTTCCTTCATTACTAACTGTCATCATTTTATGTTTCTCATAAGCTTCACCACTTTTAATCATTCCCATTCCCCTCATATGTTATAATCATGTAGGGAAAATATGATTCAAACAATAACACTAGTTAATTAATATTTCTAGGTGTACTTAATTAAACATATGAATCAACTAATTCTATTAGTGAAATTATATATAATTCAATAATATTAAAAAAAAAAATATTCATTATTAATTTTACCATTGGTTTTTCACTAAATATTGTTATCTATAATTTCTTTTACCTCAATACAATTGATACACATTGAAATTTTCAAAATATGTGGTTAAATAGATTCTAATAGAATAATTCCTCATCATGTATTTATCCTCAAAAAATAATTAATAATGTATTCATCCTTATACAATATATAGTCATTGAAGAACATATTACAATTCCTAATGAGATTTTTTTTATCATTATCCTAATTCTATTTTCAATTTTTTAATCACCATACCATAAATACCCTCCTAAGAGGTTATAAAAATTATATTCATTAGGTTTAATAATATTTTAACATTTAAGACTCTCAAACCATTCGGACTCATGTGAGGAAAAAAATAATTCCATGACTATTTGAATTTGTAAGAAGAACTAATATACATTGTTTGTTATGGAATAACAGTTAGATATAGTATTCCATAAATTATTTTTTTTCTACCACCATGAAATACATATAAATTTTCAATAAAGATTCCAAAAAATATTGTACAATACCCCGCATCATTCAAAAATCAAATTAAATATAATTCTATTAAGATATATATATATATATATATTAAAAGATTCCACTTAATTAAGGGTGTATTGCTTTTGAAAACATCAACATCTCATTTTTGTAAAATTTCATATGAATATAGATGAGATAAAGGAATCTTTCTAAATGTTTTCGGAAAATAATTGTTCATTCATTATATCTTTAATATATAATTAAATGATGGGTTGACAACCATAATCGATGAATATAACTATTGAAACTGAAAAGTACAAAAATATATTATTTTTTAATTTTGGTATTGAAAATGATCCTCCTGAAATAATAATCCATTTTTCGAATATTTTTTTATATATATTTTCTTTCAATACTACCAGTATTCAAGGACCAATCCTTCTGATTTACATAAATTTCTTTCTTCTGAATTGTTTCCCAATTTCTGAAACCACATATTTGATGATCACCATCTAAATTCCTAACAATATTTTGTACTAGAAAATTATTTGCATTATTTCATCTAATCCCATCACTAAAAAACTGATCAACAATATTCTCTAACACCATATCAAAACTAATTCATAAAATTATCACTCTTGAAACCATTGTATCTCATGATTCATATAATGATTGTAATAAAATAAAATATCATAACTCACTTGTGAATATTACATCAAAACTATCCAACTAAATCATGTTCATACTATTCAAATTCACATGATAAACAACAATAATTCCCTTTTTCATTATTAGAAAAAAAGATATACTAAATTAGATTCATTGTTTTTTTAATAATTATATACTCATACATAATTATGAGTGTGTAAATATGCCCAAAATCTATCTTTTCCACAAGAATAATAATAATAATAATGTTTACATTATCTTAATAACATCAACTATCATAAAAATAAGGTCATATTATTCCTATTTTTCCAGCATCACTTTTAAAAGATCTAGGTACAACTGATAATAATATCAATATATCTTGAATTTCCATAAACATAACATTATTCTGAAAAAATATTAAATATGTTACATTTCTTATTCAAACACCATTAAATATTATTAAAAACAAGGAACATAACATTATATGTCTAAAAAATCAATTTTCATCACATTATACACTCTAATATCATGAAATAGATATCTGACAATAATTTATCATATAATTTTTTTTACCAACACACATAAGTATCTATAGTTATAAAAGAATTAATAATGATCAAATATTCAAAATAAGATAAATTATCATATAAAAAACAACACCATTATTCTTATTGATTTCAATATATTAGTTTCTATGGAGTCAATACATCTAAAATAGGATTTATTCTACCTACACTATCAAAACACTGGGAATTAACCTAGTTTAGGATATATATAAATATATATATATATATATATTATGTCTATAGAGAAACATTATAGTTCACTAATAGAGAATAGAGTGAATTTTTTATTGTAATTTATCTGAGTATAAATTATTCACTAATCACTCATCCACTCTCTGTTAGAACATCCAATGTAGGGACCACTTATATATATATAATTATCAAATCTACCAACTAAATATTATGTAATATTTAGACCAAATATTGAGATAATATTACTTATTAAAGGTTATTATTATTTCCAGTAATAATGTTTCACCCTATAGTATTTTGTTAACTAGTGATCAACTATGTAGTTTCTTATATCTATTAAACTTCTCGTTAGATCTATAGTTAGTCTCATAATTAATTCCCTTAATGAGAAATAGGATTAACTCTATAACGAAAACATCCAATAAAAATTTAGGATATTTATTTGTATTTAAATATTTTTATATATGTACATATGTATAAATAGTTAAATGAATGATATAATTATATATATACAATTATATATATATATACACCAACACAAAAACGCATTAATTATGAATTTTTTTATGTATGTTTCAATATAAGAAATTAATTCATATATTTGTACAGTAATAATTATATATTCATTACATATTTATTTATACGCTCATATACTTTTTATGTATGTTTTCATGTATGTGTGTATGTTCGTGTGGGTATTGTTTATAATAAATTTCAAATGAATTTTTATGTTCTGAATTTCCTATGAAAATCTTAAAATATATATCAAATAACTTATGTACATATATATATATATATATTTGAGTGTATATAGATTTAATAACACATGTACTAATAGAATAATTTTTTTAAGTTTCTTGAATTAAAAAGATAAATTCATTATGTTTGTAGTTCCAAAAATAAATTTTTTTATTAAGCCAATTTTTATCTAGTTATTTTTAAAATATTTATTTAATAATTTTAAAATCATAATATTAAAAAAATAATTACATTTTTTTAATTTTATATCAAAATACGTCTATGGTCAAACTCTAAGAATTATATGAAAAATTTAAATTTTTGATGAATAGTAAAAAATACTTGTTTTTATAAAATATGATATATTTGTGATATCATCAAAAACTAATTGTAATTTAAATCTATTTCAATTATTTTATCACTAGATTATGATATTATAATATAAATATTTAACAATAATGATCCATAACATGTAAATTATAATTTATTTTATGATAAATATTAAAATCATTTTCATTGCTGACAGAGCACCTAGAAGGTAAAATTTGTGGCCTTATAGATACAAAGTTTTTTATAAGAAGTCATTTCTACAAATTTTCATAAAATATTATGTATTGATGATGGTTTTTTCTAATTTTTTCTAAATTCAGAGTTATATAACATTAATCTTAACCAAATTATTATGTAATGCTTGCATAAGGCAAGAAAAGACAAATTAACTAATTAAATAAGTTTTCGTGAAATTGATGTGAGTAAATATCCATAATTAATGAATATAATGGATTATATTTAGCCTAAAAATTTTATTTTTATGATGTTACATTTTTTTAAATTTTTCCTATATGAAATAATTACCTTTAATGCTTATGAAAATGTGACACATTGCTTGGGAAATTAGGAGGAAGATTAGAAAAATGATTTTAACTAAAATTATAAAAACAATTAATTAACAAAAAAATTTCTATAAAGATTTTTTTGAGTATTTTTAGAAATAATAATCTTTTTATCAAAAAATTTTCCTTTTGGAATTCACATGTTTGACATTATTCCCCTTATAATATTTAATTAAAAAGAAAGTCAAACTATTCACACTACGGTTTTTTGTTAGTATAACTTTTAAATATAATTTTTACAAAACATAATTTTGATTTTAAATAGTATCTGTAAATATAATATATTTGTCAAATTTATGTAAATTTGGTTTTAATTTTTAAGAAACATATAAATTCCTTAAATACTTACACGACAATGATGCAGGAATTATTAAATTAATGGAAAAATCAAATAAGTTATATTAAAAATCTTTTAATAAATAAAACATGATACAATAAGGCTGAAAAATTAATTCTATACATAAATATGACATGTATAGAATATAATAAAATATATGGTTTTTTTACACCTCTTTCATTTTATTAATGATATAATAATGAATTGTACTAAATTTGACATTAATGACTTTTAATGAATAAATTTTTTTATTGGATTATTTATCAATGATAAAAATGTAACATAAGACCAAATAGGATAATATATTGGCTAAAATTTAATTCCATGTGATTTGAATTCCATTTTTAAGTAAATTTTCCAAACATAGCCCCATTATATTTTAACATTTTAAGAAATGCCAAAAATTCCCCTATCTTAATTATAAAAGGGCACTCATTCAATCACTTAATTTTTTCACCATGAGCCTTTTATAAAACCATAATCTAACAAATTATCTTATCCTAATTATGGCTTAATTTATTGTTCCTAGAACCAATAATAGACCAATTCTCGAGTACCATTAGAGGGTTATCAAAGAAGCGATATTCACAAGGTAAAATCATCCTTAATTATCTTTAAAAATCACTATCTATTCTATATTATACTAACTCTTATCAGATGTTTAATAATAACTAAATTATAATATATATATATATAAATTGTAATTTTACTATTTCAATGTAATATCAATGATCTAATATCTTCTCTTCTATTTCTATTATTAAATATGAAATCATAGTCCATGGCATATCGATTCACAACTTTCATGGATGATGATTTTTTTATTCTATTTACTGCATTCAAGACACGGTTAAATTCACATAAAATAGTTTAAAATGGTGTATATATATATATTTTATTTTCTCACATTTTGAAATTAGTATTTGGCTATAATATTAAACAAGATGAAACCAGTTCATGGTGGTCGGAAAAATATACTACACCTTTATCATTAATGTTTTCTCAAATGAATCATCATCATGTTAGAAATAAAAATTATATATGTAAAAATTTAAACATTTTGAGGTAAATTAATACCATATAATTTCACTTCTAGAGTACTATTACCATTTTACAAGATAATCCATAAATATACATAAGTTAACCCTCTATGAATCAAAGAAATAAACATACTAAAAACAACAAAAACAATGAAATATTACTAACAAAATGGTGGAAGGGTGTTCTAGAAATATTTTATAGGTTATTATAAATAAAAATATATTTCAATAATAATTTAATAACACTCTTTAAATCATTATACATGAGTCTTTAACACATTTAAATGAGTTCAAATGTGAGGCAATGGAATTTCCATAAAATTTCCTCTTTTAATGTATCTTTTTATAAAATTAAAAAGAATTTTTTTAAAACATATAGGGAGTGAATATAATTTCCATTATTCAGGTCACTATAATATTTTAAATCATGCTTTATAATTTTATATTGTTACTTTTGAGGGAATTTTTTTCATTATCCGTGCACAAATATTCAAAAAGAGTGATTTTCCAAATGAAAAGTTAATTTTCTTCATAGAGTTTTTTATGATGCATGTTTTCATGATTTTTATTCATGTTATAGTTCTTAGAAGTTTTTTATAATGAATTGTGATTCTATTATAAACCAATTATAGGTGCTACTATGATAATCCAAGGATGGGTGGATACATTATTAACCAATGATATTTGGTTTCGTGATATACCACGGATGGGTGGTTACTTTGTAACCTCAAATTCATTTGGTACTTTGGGGTTGGAGGATGGTTATATTGGTTACTCTATTTTTAGTTGTGATATGTAAAAATATTTCTCAATTTACTTACATATATTGTATATGTTTTCTTATGATTTTTCATGAAAATAGTTTTATTTTCACAAGGTAAGATAATGATATTTTTTAAAATATGATTCCATTTTCGAGGTAAAAAGGTATTTCTAAGAAAAATCATTTTCATGTATTTTCATTGGATGAATGGTTTAATTAATTTTATATCACTTATTAAGATTTTTGTGTCACTAAATGATTTAAAACAACCATAAGATATATGGGGGACTATATAAGAGGATGGGATTAAGGGGTCAATTGTGACGATTTTTCATGAAGAAAAAAAATGTTTTATTTTAATGACATATGTTTTATGGGAAATAGGAGTACTGTTTTTATGTGTCCACTTATATTTTTTGAGTTTTCCATCTGTGTGTTAGACTTAGTTCTCTAAAACACTAAACCTATTATATCATTGGGTTTGTAATAATGTTAATTCTAGTTTAAAATCTCTAGAATATGTAATGTTAAAGGATTGGTCCATATAGTTGGTATCATAATAGGTTTCAGATAACATTTTGGGTTAGGATAATGTTAATAGAATACAAATATATGGTTTTACAATATGGTTAAATTATATTGTAGCTCCTTGACCCATTTAGTCACCTGAATAGTGCTTCGGGCTGAGTTATACTGGCCTTAGGTGCACCTCCTAGTATGCCAAAGGTTTCCGACTAACAGTGAGGGTGTAAAAGAGTAATAGTGGAGAGACTATACCCTATGGTATTGATAAAGTAATTTTTCAAGTAAATTTATAATATATAGTGGAAGGGAAATAATTATTTACACTAGACCAATAAACTTCCATGGATGAAGAATAATCAAGAAAATATAATAGAATAAGAAATAACTAAACAACAACTGAATAAATAAACAATCCAAACATACCATTTTTAGCTACTAAAAATAAATTAATTTCATATCAAGTTATAAAATACAATAAAAAAAGGTTTTACAATGTCTCACTATAGTACTTAACTATATATATTTATATCTGCATGATAATACAGAAAGAAAACCAATGGAATCTCTAACTGATGTAGGAACCTCACAGTCCCTTTCCAACCAACCCATGCTAATAGCCCAAAAACGAAGGACCAAATCATAAGCTTAAAATGTTACCTAATAATAAGGACATAATTTCTATAGGAATACTAAATATCCCCTATCCCTAATATGATCTCAGTAGACTACCACTGACTGGTGCATATCTTACATTTCTGATTAAACTGGTGTATATTGAAATAAATAAATAAAGAAAGCACATGAAATTAAGAAATTTAAGCTTCCCTGGTGATTAACAGTCACCCAGAAGCTATCACCTACTTCAGCCAAAGCTAGAAAACCGTAGAGTGGAGGATCCTTATAATTTATCCCAAGAAACGCATAATAGTATATAGTTCTGGTGAACCCTTAAATTTTACCTCTTGTAAGATCAACCGACACCATGTGCCAACTAAAACCTCATGTCCATGTCAAGTCACCAATGTAAAGAAGGAATTCCCAATAAATAATATCTTAGTCCCTCGAACCCAAGCTGAAATTAAACCCCATCATCCCTTGGCTTGATATCTGAGGTACAACGATGCCTATCATCCAATAAATATCACCATCATCTCATAGACCTATGTCATGATGATAGGTGATGTTCATTATCCCAAATAAGTCATGGGCCTTCTTTCTCAAGTATGAAGTGCATCAAACCACAGAAGACAACCTCAACACTTTCATCTGATGGATCCTCACCATCCCTATGGATTTATAGATCAAAATATCCAACTTAATTTCCTAAATTGAAAATATCAGAGACCATTACCCACATGATTGTTCAATACCACCTCATCATTTGAATCATCCTATGTGAAAATGACTCTAAACAATGTATTGAGAAACCCTGGTCTGTAGAAATCACTATAAATAACTTAAGACATGTCAACTTTCACTTCACACCCCTATGATCGTGTCTCTCAAACCGATGGTCATCTCCATCCAATCATCACATGGTAATTTCTCATAACATGGTTACATTTCAACCTAAATCTAATGACTTAGTCACCCAACCTAAGATCAACAACACCCAAATATATATATCTTGGTCCATACCCAGCATGTCAATCACATTACCTCAAAATAGGCAACCAATTATATATTAATCCTTGGGTTGAGCCTATCATGACCTCATAGATCTCATCATAATAAATTCACACATATATATATATTGCAACTCAATATAATTAAATTATACAACTCAAACTAAATACAACATAACCCCAACCTAATGAGCAAAAGGTCCGGCTTCTCACCAAGCCTCAACCATTTGTAGGCTCCTGCAAGCATTCCCCATGGAATCTCACAAGGTTTAACATAATTAATTAAAAGTTATCATTTAAATTATAGGGTATTTCTCAGTTATAATAATAGAATGCTCAAAGGCGCACCAATGGAACACTTGAAAAATGACAATGAATGATGGGAAATGCCTTCCTTGTTTTGGTAGATTCCCGAACATCTGGTCAAGGCCTCTAACTCTGGATGGTTTCGAATAAATCAACATTTTAATTGAATTCCCCCAAAATAGGGTAAAACTGCTCCCATGGATTTAGTTATCCATATAGAGAGATTCTGGAAAAAGAGAAGCAAGATGATTCAAGGACATACTGATGTAGTTCCAATGCACCTGATGGTGATCAAATCGGAGTTTGAGTGGAGAAGACGGATCACACCCTAGATGAGGAGAAGGATCATGATGGTTTCTAGAGGAATAAGTCTATGTGGGGGAAAAGGAAAGGAATAAAATAAATAAAAGGGGAAGGGGTAAAAAAGAGAATTCACACTTTTAATGGACTGCATAGTTAGATCGCACAATTTTCCAAACTGGGTGGGAATTGTGTAGCTACCCCTACATAGGATTCTAGACCCACATAGTTACTTCACATGATTAGGATGAACCCCGTGCTAATTGTGCTTGATACAGTACATATGTACATCACATTTGGAACTATGTGTGCAGCTTGAACACGATTTTCCCTAACCATTTTCCAAAATTTCGAATTCCCTCTGCCAAAAACTACAGAGGTTACACACAGTTGTATATCCAAACCATCACATTTTCTCAAATTATTCATAGTATTAAAATGGCAATGCATGATTACTCATTATAGGCATCATGGTTTGTCCAAACTATGCTCATTAGTCTATAATTTACCAAAATAGGGGCTTATGGAATATGACCGACCCAATTCCAATCTGAACACCCATGAAATGTGTGAATCCCTAAAACAAGACAAAAAAGTTATTTCATCAAATGAAAATGTGGAATTCTGTTCTGTTGATCAAAGAGAGTGTTTAGACACCAAGAAAACTCTAAAAGAATCAATACATTTGAGGAATTTGACCTGCTAATAACACACAGGACCTTACAATATCCCCACCATAACATAGCTCATCCCTAGAATATAAAAAAAATTCCATTGATGTTTCCAAATAAAAAATATCTTCAAAATTATCCTGAACTACCTTGTCCATAAGCGCATAAGTCAACTACCTCATGGGGGCTCCCCACCATAGGAGTTACCTCTCTCGATCGCATCCTAAAAAAATCCAAGAATATCGATTGTTCATCAACCATACCGAGAATAAAATTCATCCTACGACACATCATCAACCTGTTACTCATTAGGTGCCCTCGTATGCCCTTCAAGTACCACATCTCTTCAGGTTCTCACCTCATTGTCATGTCTCACATTGACCTATGAGGTTCCACATCTCATTAGATTCCCAAAGTCAAAACTGCTGCCTCACACCTCAAAAATTCATGAATCACATTGATTCCTAGATAACTACAGACCTTAAATAACCCTCATGTCCATGATTCCCTGATACGAACTAACCTAAAGTAATCACAATGCCATGAAGCTCATATATTAATAAATATATATAACACATCTAATTTTTGGCCAACCTACTAAGTAGTGTTTGGTTAGTAAATAGATATATCATGTGTATCTGGTGAAACCAAAATACACATGCCTATATAAAATACCATTCCAAAACCAAATGAAAATGGCCACTATTATACCCAAGGAGTACCTCTAACCAGAAACATCTCATCATCATGCTCAGCACCTGGCAGCTCCACCGCATCCACTTTCCCTAATGCTCGACTGCCTAATGAATAACCTCCCTATGATTCTGAACTAGCCCCTGAAGACATTATTGGGTCCCTCATGTTCTTCCAATACCACTATGTGTAGAAAAAAACTTGACTATCATCACATGATACTGCTCCTGGTCTAATCACAGGACCCTTTATCAACCTTATCACCTAAATATTTTCTTTCTGATAAGGCATTATGAAGAGCCTATTGATTTTCCTGATCTGCCCATATGTTTTCCACTCTATTGGAGGTTGATCACACTATGTCTAGACTTGTACTTTCTTCCCACACTGAAAGCACACCATAGAGGATCCACTCTGAGGTGGTCTGCCTATGTCCCTACCAAAAATTACCTACTTAGACTCATATTAGCCACATTTCCTACTATCTAGAGTGGCACCACAGCTATCACCTGAATCCATCACCCATATTGAAAAATATTGAAATGATAAATATCCATTGACTACGAGAACCAGATTCACAAACTATAAGAATGTGGCCATCCTAATGATTTTTAATTCCATGCTAATGGCATGTCATAAATTGTCCCCAATACACCTCACCCACGAGGTGTCTCCACTAACCATACATGGTATGATGGGATACTACTCGTTGAATTTCACTTCATAGTCATTGAAATACATGTTACTATGATACAGAATTAATAACTCCCAAGCTCTCTCTTCCTACAGTTTCTTCAAAAATATGTTCTTCAAGAACGTGTCCCCAAATTCCTTCCTAGATAGTACCACTTATTTTCCAACTTGAATGTACATGTACCACCAAAACATAGTTAGTCCCTAGATCATGAACATCACTAGCATCACCATATTCCATAGAGGTGTCTATAACTTCTCTAAGATCATCTGCATTAACTTGATCTACTTCTCAGCCGCCTATGGGCCACCCTCACCCTGAAATAGAGGTAGGTGAAACAACTAGAAATTCCAACTCAAATACACCAAATAATGTTCTTCTAATTGATCTCCCCAATCGAACCCATGCATAACACACACCAGGCTCACACTAAGCTCCTCATCAAGCCATGTCCCAAAATTCTTCAAATCTAGCTATTGTCCCACCAACATTTGAGCCTATACCTAAGCCTGTACTATTGTTTCAGTCTCTTCCTAACCCTCTAGGGACTTAACCTGAAACTTAGGAGCCTCAACATGTGCATTCAGAAGTGACACCACATCACCACCGGCATAACCACCCATAAGATCCTCTCAAGGGGAAAACATGATGAGTACCACTACATTGTAAGACAACCCAGATAACATATATATATATCATGTAGATAGGAAAAGTAGTAATAGGAAGTTTCAAATCACTACCCTTACTCTCCTCCATTGAAACCATGTCACAAGAAGTCTTGGCCTCATGGCCCCCTTACCCTCCCATAATAGAGTTATGTATCACATATGCAACAGGGAACACCCATTCTAAATAACCATGTCACTTAAATCTGATTACCACATCACCCAACCAGGTGATCAACATCACCCCACATTATCATCCATTCCTTCCATTAAAAGATCCAGGCATATATATATATATATATATGTTTTTATAGGTCATACATTACCAAAAATATTGCATTTGGTCCATTTTTCTATGTAGCTTGAGTGAGATTCCACCAATGAGAGGATATGCCAAATTTGTTTCTTATCTTCCTTTATTGACACTTTAGACAACAAAACTCCCATTAGCACAACTCACATCCCAAATGAAAATAAAAATAATTATATATCAAAATCACACATGCTTATAAATTTAAAACATTATTTTTTCCTAATTAGAAACACAAAAAACATAAAAAACACCCCTTTCCATTCCAATTGAAGGATCCAAATATCTCCTCCCTTACCATACCAGGCTAAGGATCACATGTCAAAAATTGTAAAAATTTAACACCCATTTGTGCAACTCAATTTGTAAATTATATAAACTATCAAATAAGAAAAATTTAATAGAAATCTGTACGCCTATCATCTTGGAAAAACCCATATACAAGGGGTTGTAGGCACCCAAACACAAAATCTAAATCTAATTCTGAAAACATAAAAATATATGATGAAGGATTTCTCAAGCGTTAAGACCACCAGAACAAATTTTCATTTGGTTCCATTAGTATCCACTCATGCACTTCTTCTAATTCCTAGTCAGGAATAGATCATATATGATTTGTAGGACCTCAACCCATTTACACACCCGAACAGTGCTTCGGTATGAGTTCTAGTAGCCCTAGGTGTGCCTCCATGTACACCCAAGGCTATCGACTTGTAGTGAGGGTGTAAAAGAGTGATAGTGGGGAGACTATATGCTCTGGTGATCATATAATAATGGTCAATGTAAATATATATCATGTAGTGGAAAGAGTGGAATGACAGACACTAGACCAATTACACACCCAAGGAAGAATCACAATCAATAATATACAATAGTAGAAATAATAACTAAAATACAACTATATAATAAATAAACAATCCAAGCATAACATTTTTATCTACTAAATTGGTCATGATTACATAAATGGTTATAGAATAGAATAGAAATAAGGGTCTCCAATAGATGATGATTGTAAATACATATAAATTTAAATATATATATATATATATATATATATATTGATAAATATAAATAAAAGGAATATTCAGTAGATGTAGAAACCTCAAGCTCCCTTTCCACTGACCCCATGCTAATGGCAACAATACTATGGACCTAATGTTAATCCAAACATCTAACTAATAGAAAATAAATGAATTCTATATGTGACCCAAAGGGCCAATGTAAGTTGTGAGCAATAAAATTTATAGGTCCCGACCAACATGTGATTATCAAAAAAAAATTATTAAATAGGCATATACTAATATAAATAAATAAACCCAGTTCATGAAATTAATAAACACAAGATTCCCTAATGCTCAACAGCCACTGGGAATCTATCACCTTCTTCCTCTAACAAAGTAAAACCATATAGGAGAGGAAAATTACCTAATATCCCAAGGAATCCCATATATAGTTCAGGTGAACCCTCTAGTTCCACCATTAATAAGGTCATCTGGTACTATGTGGCAACTGATGCCTTTTGTCCAAGTAAAGTTACTGACATCCCAAAGGAACACATAAACATTACAGTCTTGGTACCTTGGAACTTAGCTAAAAAGAAACCATATAATCCCTTTACCAGAATTCCAAGGCACAATGATGTATGTCCTCTTGTAAATATCATTTTCGGCTCATATACTGACGTCCTAATGAAAAATTATTTTTTTCTTCCCAAATAATCTCATTCCCCTCGGTCTCTTGTACAACAAACTTCGACAACCAATATAAGACCTCAAAACTATCATATAGTGGCTCCTCACCATCCCTATAGATTTCTATGGCATTAAAATCCAACCATAATTACTAAGATGCAACCACCAGAGTCCTCTTCCCACATGAGTGGGCAATACCATCTCATCATATGAGCCATCATATGTGAAAAGAATCCAAATAGAGGATTTTTCAATACAGGTGAGTGTAAATAACCAAATAGAATCTAATCCAAATCATATGTCATCTCATAAACCTGTGACTAAGTCACTCAAACTGATAGTCAACTCTATACAATTGTCACATGGGCCTTTCCAAAAACCTGACCACCTTAATGTAATGACCGAGTCACCTAACTTGTGATCAGAATCACCCAAATATATATATATATATATATATATATATATATATATTATCCCACACCCATCGTGGAGAGAAAATCACCTCAAAATAGATATCCAATTCTATTTCAATCCATGAGATTAGGCCTTTATAATCTCATGGATCTCATCTCAAGCAATTCATTAACGCACACACATATCTGTATATAATAATTTAATATAATTAAATTAAGCAATTAAATTTAAATAAAACATCAACCCTGCCTAATCTGCCCAAGGTTTTGACACTCACCAAGCCTAATCCATTTTTAGTTTATTGAAATCATTCCCCTAACATCTCATAAGGTAAAATGTAATTAATTGAAATCATAAATTTAAATTACAATGTATCTATTGGTCAACACAATGATACACTCAAATCCATACCCCCAAAACACTTGTAAACCCATAATGAATGGGGAGAGCCACCTACTTAATGTTGGTTGACACTGAAATGTCTGATCCTATCCTCTATCTCGTATTGGTTTGGATTAAATCGACATTTTAGATGAACTCTCTAAAAATAGTGTAAAACTACTCACACGGATTTATAACTCTATATGGTGAGGGCTAGGAATAATAGAATCATGGGTATTCTAAGATATAGTAGTTTGGTTCCAACGCACCCATTGATGATCAAACCAGATTCTAGATAGGGAATTTAGCTTACACCCTAATGGAAGAGGAAGATGACTCTATAGCCTCGTGGATTAAGGACACACAAAGTAAGACAAATATAATAAAATAAATAAAAGGGGGCGGGGTAAATATGTAAATTCAAATATTTAATTTTCCGCCCTATTAGCTGACAAGGTATTCCAAACTATAAAGAAACTATGCGACTACCACTGATAGGGATCCAATCCCCCACATGACCTTCTTGCATTGTTAGGCCAACCCATCTGATAACTGTGTGTGTTGCACTACATAGGGGCTTCCCATTTTTCACTATGTGTGCATCTTGCTAATGGTTTCCAGTATTCATGTGCAGATTATTCTCATTACCACTATTAAAAACAATATAGATTACACATAGCTAGGTGTCCCCTCCTATATGGATTATTGAACCCTACTGAAGACAAAAAGGGCGTGCATTGTTACTCATTAGAGGGGACACCGTTTTTCAAAAATGTGTGCCTCAGTCTGCACTTTACCAAAACATGGCCTCCAATGCACCCGATACCGATCATATACCCATGAAACTTGTCAAGCAATAAAATATGTCTAAAAATAAGGCATTGGGTCAAACAGAAACTCAAAATAATTTTTTCTTCATCCACAAGAGAGTTAGAATGCCCACCAAACCCAAAAATTAAATACAAGAAAGGAATTCAACCCGTTCAAAAAAAACCCAGGATGTTATAGATATAACATTATAAGATTAATATTTTGATTTATTTTATATATTCCTCTTCAAAATGTTTTCTATAGAGGAAGCAAGGTATTTATGGTGGGAAGGCACCAGGAGGAAAACATCCATCCAAATTAGTATCATGAGATGGTTGGAATCAGTATAGAATAGTTTTTCATAGTGTTGGCTTAGTTAAATAAAGTTTTAAATGGTTTTGGTGTACAATATAGGGATCATATGGATAAAACAAAGAGGAAATAATCATTATTGGAGCATTTTATGATGCAATATCCTCCAGATTTTAGTGAATCATCAGATCCAATGGTAGCTGAAGGATGGATTAACACTATGGAAAAAATATTAGAAGTCATTGGATGTTTGGGATTCAAAAATGTAACCCCATATATTTATAATATTAAATGTGAATATGATTGATAGAGGTCCTTATTTATGAATACCATAAATATAAATAATCTATAGGTTATGGAATGGGATGATTTTCAATTTCTTTTTCTATAAAAATACATTCTTAATACTATTCGACTAAGAATAGAGAAAAACATCCTAGAAATAAGGTAGAATGATGAAGATTATGTCGCTTCATATGAATCCTTTTTCAAAATAATGGGAAGGTACATAATGAATTATGTAAAGGATTGATAGTACATATAATATGTTCTACTCTGGTCTGAAATAAATTTTACAAAGAGAATTGGATTCAAGAGAGTTTAAAACAAATGATAATCTTATTCATCATGCTGGAAAAGTTAATATTGAGTTTTCTGACATGTATATGACCCATGATGAAAATAATAAGATGGGGTTAAGTTGGAATATATTTGGGAATAATTAATCAATGAAATTTAGAGTTATGAAAATTAATTTACCTTCTTTTAAAAAGTGTGGTAAAAATAACCTTGGGATATGTCTCTCAAAATCAGTGAAATGATTTCAATGTGGAATGATGGGTCTCATGGCTCATGACTATAAGGAAAATGATTATACATAAAATAAAAATTTTGTGGTAATATAATTTAGTTGAAATGAGTTTGGACATTACGAAAACATGTTTCCTATGTAAGTCACTCAGGGAGGGGGGATCAACACAATCAAAAATAGAAAGGTGTGGAAAAACATTGTACTACTATTTTAGTTGATGTTGGGTTGTCTAATGAATTAGTGACATGTATGTTACTTGTGTATAAAATTATTCCAAAACCATGTTTGATTCTTAATCTTATCATTCTTTCATTTCTAAATTTTTTTCAAGAATACTGGGAATACCACCTCATGAAAGTATGATAGAACTTTTGTATAAATATAATGGTGGAAGTATTAAAGAAACAACTATTTATAATAATATTCCAATTATTATAAACTAAATGGTATTTTATTCCAATCTTGTTTAACTACCCATAGTTGAGTTTTATATTATTTTGGGTATGGATTGGATTTCATTTTATCATGCTAAGATAGACTTTAGAGCTAATACTATCATGTTCAATGATTTTATAGCTTTAACAACCTACCAAGAAGTAGATAAATTGATTAGTAATGTTTGTTAAATTTCTTTTTCCCATGTCATAAAAAGAATAAAATTGTTTAGATTAATGAGGGTTCAATAGTGAATGAATATAGTGATGTTTTTCATGATGATTTTTCTAGTGTCGTTCTTAACCAAGAGGTTGAGTTTACTATTTAATTAGTTTTTTTATGCTAATCCAATTTCAAAAAACCTGTATCAAATAGATCTACTGTAACTTATATAATTTAAAAATCTGTTATAGTAGTTTCTTGATAAATGTTTTATCTGACCAATCTCTTTACCTTGTGGTGCTCTAGTTTTTTTTTAAAGAATGGCGGTTCCATGAATATTTTCATTGATTATAGAGCACTATATAATACAAATATTGAGAATAAGAATCATTTTCTTCATATTGATGATTTGTTTAATTATCTATAGGGAGGTCATTATTTTTCTAAGATTGACATAAGAAACAGGTACTGTGAACTAAAGGTGGATGAATATGAAATTATGGAAACAGTCTTTTGTAGTAGATATGGTCATTATGATTATTTTGGTATTCCATTTGGATTGATAAATGATCATTTTTTATTGATGTATCTTATGACCATAATATTATGTGACTATTTGGATATGTTTTTTCTGTTTTTATTGATTATATTTGTTTTTCAAAAAATTATGATGATCACGAAAAAATAAAAGGATTTTTCACAAACACTTGAGTATAGATGTTATACCGAAAATTTAGCAAATGTGATTTTTGGTTATGACATATTTCTTTATGTGGGGAAATTGTCAATAATTATGTTATAACAGTTGATCCCTCCAAAAAATATGTTCATGAATGTTCAAAATCTAAAAATGTTAATGATATTTAATGTTTTTTTGGATTAATGTGTATTACTAGTGGTTTGTTGAAAACATTTCACTATAATTTATCCCAAAAAATTAGTAAACACTAAAAGGAGATAATTTTTTCTAGATAAAGGAATGTTTTTATTGTTTTTGAAAACTAAAAAGATTATTGGTGAAGGCTCCAGTTTTATCCTTGACCTGAAAAAATGGATATTTTTACTTCTACAATGATGCTTCACTAAGATAAATGGTTGATTTTTGATGATGAATGATTAGGTAATTTCTTATGATTCAATGAAACTAAAACATCATGAGTTAAATTAACCAAAATATGATTTGTAATTAACTATTGTGTTTTTTTATTTAAACATTTAGAGGAATCATTTATATAGATCCATGTGTGAAATATTTAATGATCATAAATTTTTAAAGTATATGTTTACTGAAATGTAATTGAACATATGGAAGAGAAGATGGATGGAACTGGTTAAAGATTTTCCTTTAATGATTCACTACCATCTTGGGAAATAAAATAATGTGGTTGATTCTTTGTGTTTGAAAAGTAATGCTAAATTAACCTCATTTCATATAGAACATTACCATTTGATTATTTGATTGAGGAGTTTTTCCCTAGAATTAGTGGACATAGAAAATTCAAATCCTTTGCTTCATGTGTAACTGTAATCATATTTATCAGATAAAATTTAAAAATCTTATAAGGAAGACTGTATTATATATAAAAAGGTTCAATTGGTGATATAGTTTATGTAATCAGAATTTAATGTTGATAAAAAATTTATTTTGATATTTCGTAAGAGATTATGTGTACATTATGATTCTCAGTTTAAGAAAGATTTGTTAAGTGAATCTCATAGTTACCCATTTTAATTTCAACCTAGAAGAACTAACATGTACATAGTACTTTTGGTGTATTACTGGTGGTAGGGAATGACTAGTGATACTTTTGTTTTAACTAGGAAATGTTTGACTTTTCAAATGATTAAACCAGAATGAAAAATATGTAAGGGTATTCTTTAGCCTTTTCAATTTCCAGAGTAGAAATGGGAAAATATATTCAAGGATTTCGTGGTGGGACTACCAAGTAATTCTCAAGGTAATAGTGAAATTTGTGTTATTATTTATTGATTGAATAAATCAATACAATTCATTGATATTCAAGATAACATGATTTTGGATAAAATTTATTGGTTGTATAATAAAATATAGTCGCGTTACAGAAAGTTACTCTCTCTATTTTAACTGATTTCGATCTCAGGTTCATTTCTATCGTTTGGAGATTCCTTCTAGATTCAGTTAAAATTAATTTAGATTATATCACATCCGTTCCTACTCACTATGACGAACATTCACAATCATCAATTTAGACCTGGGAAGACATGCTAAATTCTTTTTCAATGGATTATCAGGGATGTTGGGATCATCATTATCATTTAGTTGAGTTTTCCTAAAATAATTTTTTTTTTCACTCCAGTTTACAGATGGATCCTTTTGATGAATTTTTTGGAAGGTGGTGTTGACCTCTATATATTTTGGATGAAGTAGGTGAAATAATGTTTATATGGACAATATTAATATTAGAAATTTCAAAGAAGCTAATAATTATTCAAAAACATATGAGGAGAGCAAAGAGAAGGAAAAAAATTTATGTAGATAATAGAAGGAAATATATGTCATTCGAGGAATGTGATAATGTCTTTGATAAAATATCTCAATGGAATGGTGTTATTAGGGGGGATTTAATTACAATTTTTATTATACCATATTGAATCCTAGAGAAATTTGGATCAGTTTCTCATCGTGTGGTTTTGTCTCTAAGTTTTTTTTAGTTACACAATGTAATTCATGTTTCAATGTTAAGAAATTATGTTCTATATTTATCTAATTTTTTGATCCATGAAGTATTTCAGGTTTAAGAGAAAATTTCATATGAGGAATAATTTTTTTATATTACTTTGTATAGAGTGAATGTATTTCAAAAAAAGTTAATTCACTCGATTAATGTTTTGTATAGAAACCATATTGTAACATCCCACACATACTCATTGGATTTCATTGAGGAAGTGGTGCTACTCGGGCTTAGGTGACATCCCCATGGTGCCAAAGGCTGCAAATAAATGTTGTGGGATTCATGAATGTTGTGGTAATATTTTCCCTAGAAATGAAAACACTCAACCAAATGTGCTAATACCATAACAACTACATAATGCTTGCAAACAATGTTTTACAATTAAAAAATACCAAATGAAAAAAACAACAAAAACACCATAATCCATAATCAGAGAACCAACTGGAAGACTAAATAGAAAAATCCAACAAATCTATGACACAATTCCATAGCTCCACAACAAGCTCCATAATCGAAGCAGGACATTACCACCCAATCATCATGATCCAATGTTAAATTAATGAGATGTCTTACTTGTTCATTTTTCCTAAAATACTACATCTACAAAAGCAACAATGTGCCCATGAAAGGGGTGAGTAATAATACTTAGTTGGTTTTCCCCAAATGAATTCTCAACACAGGACACTAGGATAGAAGATTTATAACAGTTATCTAATAAAAATTTTATATATCTGTTAGAGAATTTCAATAATTATTAGTAGGCCAAACACATCCTTACCCAATGTAATTCACCTTAATCAAACCAATCTCATCAAAATAATCCAACCAAAGTAACCAAACATGTCATTTACCCAAATCAACTTTATTATTTTCATAACCCATTCCAACTAGCATGGTTGAATGCATATTCTAACCACATAACCATGTTTCACACAACCACACATGAGATCAGTGTCACCATTGATGGTGGAACTTTATTTCTGAATCCATACACTTTTTATAGTGGTACATCATATCCACTACTCTTTCATGGTGGTCCATAACACCCATTATCAATCCTTTTCCCATCCATTATTATCCCCGTAATGGAATACCCATGAAAAAATATCTATCAGGTCACAAGAACATTCCTATTTATAGTTTCAAAAAACACAACAACATCTTCCAAACAAATATTACCACACCATATAATCCAATGTTTTTCATCATTCATGTTAGGCCTACAATTTCCAACCAAACACCCCTTTAATCCAAAACCACAATATCAAAAATATGGAAAAAACCATTAAATAAAGTTCATATTTATTTAAAAACACTATTATACCACATCCATGACAAATATCATTTAAATAAAACTATAATTTTATTGAAACCCATTTTCAAAACCCATTTTCTATAAAACAACCCAACCCAACAATTTCGAAATACCACAGAAAGCACATTGCACAACAAACCCCTATTTTTAATAAATTCAAAACGTATAAAAAAAATGGGTTCCAAAGAAGCTTTGGAGATCATAAATACATCCAATTTAAAGGAAAACAAATTAATTTTAAATAAATCCTTATGGTTCTATGAAAATGGAAATCAGAGTAAAACCACAAACCTTATGGTTTGGTGAAATCAACCCACCACATGACCACACAGCAAAACTAGGTGAAACATCCATTAAAATGCATTAGATATCTTTTCCTAACATATACAATTGCAAATCTCGTCTTTTTAGGCAAAAAACCATTGATCTGCATGCAATGGATGTAGATCAAGAAAACCGAGAAAGGGGGAGAACTAGATCTAATTAAAATCATGAATCAACCAAGAGAGGATACTTACTAGAGAATAATAACAACTATTACACCAATAAAACCATTAGATTTTATCAAAAATGTTTTGGATGGCCCTTATAACCCCCGAGAAGAGAGAATCATGAGTTGGGGTCTAGTGGGAGAAGAAACATGGAGTTTAGGGTTAATCCCAAGTGCTCCCACTTTTAAAAAACCCTATTTTAATGCCCTCTATGGGTAACTAGCATAGTCAAACAAACAATGTGCTAACCATCATCCTACTACTTCCACAAGAGTGACCATTAACAGTTGGCCTACATGGTTAGATAAATCATGCACCAGCCGTGTGAAATCATTGTTTCTCTACTTGTATGGTTTCTTGGAGAAGCTACATGGTTTTCCCAAACTTTTCAAAATCTTTTAACTCTGAGAAAAGCCTCCAAACCATTCCATGTCCCTTCCAAACTCTCCCAAACATTGCACAAATATTTTTAAAAAGTAAATAATAAATCAAAAATGGTTACATAGCTAAAACTAGGTGTACTAAATTCTCCGTACTAACGTAATTTTGATCCTAAAATTGTTGAGAACAGTCACTTTGCTGAAAGAGTTTGGGCCATTGCTCCGCCATCACATTCTCTCATTCCCAAGTCTCCTCCTGAATCTAACCATGTTGTCAAAAAACATGAACTATACATATTCTTTTAACATGAAATACTATATAATTTCTATCCACAATTCACATTGGCATGTTCACGAATAAAGCATCGAGCTCCAACTCAACACAAGCCCATTGAATCTCATAGTCTTCATCCAGTTGACACTTTTTGAAATGAGACACATGAATCACATTATGTACCACAATAAACCTTAATGGAAATGGTAACTGATAATTCACCACTCCATAATTTTCACGTATCTAAAATGGACAAATACACCTTGAATATAATTTATCCTTCTTCCCTAGTAGACGATATCCCAACATCGGTAAGACACTCAAGAACATGTGATTACCCACCTCGAATGACAACGACCATTGATGATGGTATGCATTAAATTTCTGATGAATCTGAGCTATCTCCACTCTATTAATAATCAAATTTAATCTATCCATACTCTCTTAGACAAGGATTGGTCCAACCATCAATGTTTCTCCTATTTCCACCCAACAAAGTGGAGAACAACATGGGAACAAATACAATACTTCAAAGAGTTCTATATGTCTGGTGGCATGATAACCATTTTTTAGGAGAACTCCACCTATAGAAATTTATCATTCTATGAGCCCCAAAAATCTATTAGAAAAGTATAGAACATATCATCCAACATTTGTATCATCCTTTCAGATTGAAAATTCTTCTGGGGATGATACTCTATACTCATCATCATTTGAGTCCCAAGGGATTGGTGCAAGGATTTCTAGAAATGATATGTGAAACTCAGATCTCTATATGATACAATCCAAACTAAAACACTATGCCTCTTTACCACCTCACAGATATATATTTTGGACATATCCTCCACTGTATGAGATTCATGAATTGGGATGAAATGTGCCGAATTTGTGAGATGATCCACTATCAACCATATGGCATCATGCTTCACGACTATAATTAGGATACCTGAACAAAATCTATTTCTATTTTCTCCCATTTTTACCTGGGGATAGGTAATGACTAAAACATACCTTCTGGCCAGAAATTCTTCGTATTAACTTGCTTATAAGTCAATAATCTAAATAAAAACTCGGTTATGTTCATTTTAAAACCATCCCACAAAAATTGGGCATTCAATACCTTATAAATTTTATCAATTCTAGGATAGAAACCCCATCTAGAATGATCATAAGCATTGAGAAGTTGTTATTAACAACTCACTAGTACAACTCTTTGATTCAGAAATTATAACAGTGAATTACTATCTTGTTTCCATCCCTCAATGATCTCCCCACAATTGTGTTTTGACCTCATAGCCACGCAATAAAAATTAGATATTTGTGCCTCTTTAACCAATCCAACCAAGTTAAGAACCAAAGAGAATAGAATTATAATAGATTCCTCACCCTAGTATTTACATTCCAACCTCATTTCAGCTATAAAATTCATCAACTTACACTGATCTAATGACTGTTTCAACATTTGTGCAAATTACTTTCTAATTAATGCATCTGCCACCAAACATCCCTTACCTACTGTGTACATAAAGTCAAAGTCAAACATCCGTAGATAATCCATCTATCTCCTATTCCTAAAATTTAAATTTAATTGTGAGAAAATAGTTTTCATGATCTTATGATCAGTATACACCATGAATTTCTCACCAAATAGATAATGATGCCACATTTTCAAAGCATAAACCACAACAGCTAACTCCAAATCATGTGTTGTGTAGTTTTTCTCATCCAAAATCAAATGTCATGATCAATGTGAAAAAACATCACACCTTTCATTAGAACACACCCCAACCAATATCTTAATGCATTGCAATACACCACATACCCTTTCCATTGTTATGAAAAAAACCATGATTCATGCTGATGTAATATTTACCTTAAGCTCTTAAAAAAATTTATGACATTTCTCATTCCACAAAAATGGAACATTATTTATTTTCAAATATATCATCAGTGAATCTAATCCTAAAAATTTATTATGAAATCATTGTTAATGCCTTACTATAACAAGGATGTTCTATATCTCAAGATCACTCTTTGGCAATGTCAAAGAGATAACATCCTCTATCTTCTCTGGATCCACTGAAACACCTATCTAAGAAATAACATGGCCAAGGAAATGAACTTATTGTATCAAAAAATAATACATTGATAATTTAGCATACTACTGATGAAATTTGGAGATTCCCATCACTAATTCCATTTTTTTATTATTCTCATAATGTGTCCTTAAATACACTTGTATATCATCCCCGAATACCAACATTAAAGAATCCAGATATTTCTGAAATATCTAATTTATCAATACCATGAGTAGAACTAGTTCATTCATAAGAACAAAGGGAATTACGACATAATCATAACGGTTATATATACTCTCGAAATTTGTTTTGGGAATATCCTCCTCCCTCACTCACAACCGGTGATATCCTAATCGCATGTCAATTTTGGAGAACAACTAAGCTCCCCGCAATTGATCGAATGAATCATCAATGTGAGGAAGCAGATGTAAATTATTTATCATAAATTGGTTAATATTATAATAATAAACACCTAAACAATGAGTTAAATCCTCATTCTTAACAAAAAAACAGCGTTGCCCATAGAGACTTGCTAGACAAAACGAACCCTTTGTTTTCCAGGTCCTCCAAATACACTTTAAATTCCTTCAATTGTACTAGTTGTATCCTATAATATGGATTTTAGATAGTAATGGTCCCCATAAGGATATAAATCATGAACTCCACATATCTTATTGGTGGAAACCATAAGAATTATTTTGAAAAGACATCAAAAAATCGATCAACCACTATTGGGAAAATATTTCTGCAAACATGTTCCATTGATTCCAAAGACAACTCTGCAAACTGATACGAGATCATCCCAACTACTGGATCCAACATGCTCACTTTACCCAACTTCAAATTTTTCTATCCTCTAAATATGTTTTTGATTCCATCATCTACTGTGAAACCCACCATTTGTGCATAGAAATTGATGTGTTCTTTAAACATCTTCAACTAATCCATACCCATGATTAAATCATATGCATAAATCTTAAGAACTGAGAAGACCCGCATCAACTAAACCTCATCCACAATTATATAACATTATCTATATAGGAAGGATTGAAATTTTCTTTGACTTAGAGGAGTTTGATCTTCTATAATAGAATGTATCATTTCCATGCTTAAACTTAGAAAATCAACAACGTAAGAAGAAATGAAATAATGAGATGCGTCCATATTAAACAAAAATTTAATAAATATAGGATTAAAAAGAATCATACCTCGCACCATGGATGGTCCCGAATTATCATCCACCCCAACCTTTTCAGTTCCAAACATGTTCTTTCTTTCCAAACTCTTCTCTTTATTACCCTACTGAAAATTACCTTTCAAAGGAGATATGGTATTCCTAGAATCAACATGACTAAATCAGCTCTCCTAATGAGAAGTATACTACTACCCCAGTCCCGTCACGGAATAGGATTCATGCGACCCCTATAGATTTTCATAAAGTTCTAAACCCCAATAATTGAAATAGTAGAATTAATGAGGCCTCATATTATTACAGTTATGATATGATCGAGGTTGTGTCATAAAATACCACTTCACATGGCTTTTAGAACCACATTGAAAACATCATGGATTACTCTAGGGTTTCAATGGAATATTCACTAATCCTATCATAAGGTTTTATCCAAACTCCCACCCTAGAAATAAGTGTCGCTCTACTATTTGACTCTGTATTAGATTTCCCACTATTCCCTATGGGTACCAATATCCTTCCCCTACTTGTAGGCTTCTATATATCTCTTTCATTTGAAGATTATCTATTTACCTTCTCCTTGTAATCACTTATACGTATCACCTCAATCTTGGAATGAATTTCTTCCATCAAACCCAATTCAATGATCTGTGCCTTCTGGGACACACTAACCACCACCATAAAAATATTTCACTATGCTCTAAACTAGATACTACCTCAACTGTGGCTCAGGTGCAACCACATTTTCTGGAGCATCCCCAGTTGGTATCGACAATGTCTATAAGGTGCCGCTTATATCAACTTAAAAATCACCATATGTCACACTCTCTAGAAAATGAAGGATTAAGAATTCAAATTATGTATCATTTTAGTATTAAGAACCATGCTTTCCATATTCAACCATTTTGAAAAGTCCATTATGTTTTGAAAATCGGCCAATTTTCAAAATACCACAATCATTCTCTTTTCAACCCGCACAATTGAAAACAATTTACATTTTTTTCAAAAATCAACACATTCATATAAAAACATAAATTATTATGCTAAATTAAATATACTATCCTAGTGGGAATCCATTTCTATCATGCATGTCATGCTCAACTCATTGGCAACACCTAGGACAGTGAGACCATACTCAAATAAGTGTCTCCAAAACACATATATACCCAACACCCTCGTAACATGATGTTCAAGAAAAAAGGTTTAGCTACATACTTTTATGCTATAAATTTTGTGATTTTAAAACCATACACCTTACTACCATCCAAACATAAGTAATACAAGAAAGAATAAATGTAAACCCTGACAGTGACAATCGATGCCAAAGAATCGAACAAATATAGATGTCAAGGACCAAACAAAATGCTAACACTTGTAATATCCCTCCCCTTTTCATTATATAAAGATAAGTCAGAGGAGCTACTCATCCTTAGGAAACATCCCCAAGGCACCAAAGGCTATAAATAAATGTTGAGGCTTCATCAACAGTGGGGGGAAATTTTCCATTGAAATGAAAACACTAAACAAAATGTGCCATTATAATAAAAAATACGTTATATATGTCAAATAAATTTACAATCCCATGATATTATAAGACCAAATGAACCAAACCACCATAATCTATAATCATAGTACCAAGGAGAAGACTAAACCACAAAACCCAAAGATTATATAACAAAAACCTACAACTCCACATCAAGAATCAGGCTCTAAGCACCACATCAACACCCATGCATGATGATGCACCACTGAATAAATGAGATGCATTATGTTTTCCCAAGTACCAGAATACAACATCTACAAAGGAAAAAAAAGTGAAATACATGGGGTGAGTAATAATACTCAGTAGGTTTTACCAAAATGACTTCCCCACACATGCAACTATGATTGAATCATTAGAACAGTTATATAAAACAATTTATATAAATACATTAAATTATTTCAACAATTATGAGCAATCCAAAAACATTCTTACCCAAAGAAATTCACTCAAATCAAACCAATCCCAATGAAGGAAACCAACCAAAGCAACCAAACACGTCATTTACCCAAATTCACTTTGTCATTGTCATTACACATTCCAACAAGCATGGGTATATGAATATCCAATCCATATACCAATGCTTCACACACCCACACACGAGCTTAGTGTCACCACAGACAATGGAACTTTCGGTCTGAACCTGTCCACTTTTTATACTGGTACCTCATACCAACCTTTCTTTTATGGTTTCCCTTCACAAACACTGTCCATACTTTCCCAACAATGATTAACCAAATAATCTAACCCCTATGTCAACAACATCCATCACGTCCAACAACATTCCAATTTACAATTTACAAAAACATAAAAACATTTTTTAAACAACAATTTTCACATCATATAATCCATAATTTGTCAAAAAAATATTCCAATCCAACAATTTCTAAACAAACAACCCTTTTATCCAGAAAACAGTTTCATTATTATTCAAAAAACATTCAATAATGTTCACATTTTCCAAAAAACACTATCATGCCACATCCACGTCAAATACAATTTCAATGAAACCCCCATTTTATTGAAAACCATTTTTCCGACTCATTTTCCATAAAACAAGGAAAACCACCAATTTTATAATCACCCTTTTATAATCCCAAATAAAGAACATTACAAAACACCCATTTTTTCAAAATCCATAAAGCATCATGCAATGGGTTCCAAAAAAGCTTCACACTTCATAATCATGACCAATTTCATGAAAAACAAATTAATTTGAAATTAAAAATTATTTTATTTTAAAATGGAAATTAGAGTTAATCCATCTTCCCTAGGGTTTGGTTAAATCAACCCATCACACAACCGCACACCAAAACCAATTTATTCTTACTTGAAAATGACTTATATCTCCTTTCCTAACATCAAAATGCCCAAATCACATCATTTTAGGCAAAAAACCCTAGATATACATGTGAAAGATGTAGATCTAGAAAAATGAGAGAGGGGGAGAACTAGATCTAAGGAAAACTATGAAAAACTAAGAGAGGAGACTTACTAGAAAAGAAGCAACTTTACTACACAATAAAAACACTTTGATTTCCCTGAAAAATATATTGGAGAGCCCCTATAACCCATGAGAAGAGAAAATCTAGAGTTGGGTTAATGTTCAATAAAAAATGGGGAGTTTAGGGTCAATCCCGAGTGATCCTATTTAAAAAACCCCATTTTTATTGTCGGGCAAGGTGAGCTTGCATGGTTTGAAAAAACTGTGTACTAATTGTTCTCCATCTACTAACCCTATAGGTAACTCACACTCTTATCTTCACAAATAGAAAACCCATTCTCTGGCCATATAAAACTTACTATCTCAACCTTCATGGTTTCTTGGAGAATCTACCTAGTTTTCCCAAACTGTGCTCAAACCGTGCACCCTTAGACTGGCCTCCAAATCTCACTATAACCATTAAAAACACTCACAAAGATTACCCACCCACATTAATCACATAAATAGACATCAACAACATTTACATACCTCAATTTGGGGGAATAAATTGTCCAAACCATTGAAAATTCCATCCTCAAGAATGTAGATAACCATAGATTTGCTAAAATAGTTTGGTCCATTGGTCAGCCATATCGTTCACCCACTAAAATATCTCTTCCTAATTTTTAACATATTTTAAAAACACATGAACTAGACTGATTATTTTAAAACAAAAAGATTTTTCTTTTCTATACACAATCTACACTTCCACATGCACCAATAAAGAATCTGAATCTAGCTCAACATGATCACATATAATCATAAGGTCACGATCCAATTGATACGTTTTCAACTGAGACACATAAAACAAATTATGTGACACATTGAGGCATGATGGAAAGGAAAAAAGTTAATCCACCTCTCTAACATTCTCATGTATCTCAAGAGGACAAAAATACATATGAGATAACATACCCTACTTCCAAAACCGATGATGCACCAACCATAAAGAGACTCTCAAGAAAACATGATTAACCACTTTGAATTACACCGACCATATATGATGGTATAAATATGACTGATGAAAACTCTAGGCCATCTATATTCTCTTATTGATCAACATAGTCTTCTTCATAATCTCTTGGACAAGGCTGAGCCCAACCATTGAAGTTCCTCATGTTTCCACCCAACAAACTGGGGAATGACACAGATGCCCATACAATTCCTCAAACGAAGCCATACGTATAGTTTCATTGCATCTATTATTGTAGGATAAATCCACAAATGGCCATTTATCCTATCGTTATCCTCCAAATTCCATCACATAAGGCCACAAAATATCATCAAACATATGTATCGTTCTCTCATATTGACCATCCTTATGGGGATGATACGTTGTACTCATTGCCAACTAAGCCCCAAGGGCCTATTTCCTGTATTTCCAGAAAAGGGATGTGAACCACTACTCTCTATATAATACAATAAAAAATGGAATTTTATGCCTCCTTATCACCTCCCAAATATATATTTTGGAAATATAATCCACTGTATGAGATTCACAAATAGGGATTAAATGGACCGACTTTTTTAGCCTCTCCACTATCACCCATATGGCATCGTGATTCCTGATCATTATTGGGAGACCTAAAAATAAAATCCATAGAAATTTGAACCCATTTCAACAATGGGATAGGTAAAAGATAAAACATTCTTCCTATACACGGACAATGCACCTTCAATTATTGACAGGTCAAGAATCTCGATACAAAATTGGCCACATGCCTTTTCTTACAAGCCCGTCAAAATTGTGCTTTCAACGGCTTACACATTTTATGAATTCCATGTTGGACATTCCATATGGAATGATGATAAGCAAGGAGAAGTTGATTATGACAACCCACTACTATGATTATATGATTCCGAAATTGTAACAACAAATTCCAATCCAGTTTCCTGCCCTTAATGGTCTTCCCACTATTCAGTTTCGACTTCAGAGCCACACACTATGAATAAGATATCTGGACCAATTTAACTAATCCAACCAAGTTAGGAAACATTGAGACTGTAAAGAAAACAAATACCTCAATTTTTTCTTCAAATTCCATCCTCATGTTGGCTATAATCTACATCAATTCACATTGATTCGATGTTTGTTTCACCACTTGAGCGTATGACTTTCTATTTAATGCATCCTTCACTGAAATTTCGTTACTCGATGTGTACATCAATTCAATGTCAAACACCTGGAGATACTCTATCATTATCTATTTCCACAAATTCAAATCTTATTGTGATAAAATATGCTTTAATCTCTTATGATTAGTATACACTGTGATTTTATTGTCTAATAGATAATTACACCACATTTTCAAAGCTGGCACCACAACAGTTAACTCCAAATCATGTGTTTGGCGGTTCTTCTCATGAAACCTGAAATGAAATGGGACATATGAAACAACAAGATACCCTTACATTATAACATACCCCAACCTTGATCATGATGCATCAAAATACACCACATACCCTTTTGTAGTTTTGGAAAAAACCAAGATTGGTGCTGATGTAAGATGACCCTTTTACTCTTCATATGATTTCCCACACATGTCATTCCACTAAAATGGAACATTATGTCTTGTCAAAGATACCATCTGTGAAGCTAAATATGAGAATGAATCAACAAAATTTCTTTAATACCAAGCAAGACCAAGGATTATTTATATCAAAAAAAATTGTTTAGTATTTTCCAAGAGATAACAACCTCTATCTTATTCAGATCCACTAAAACACCTCTCTCATAAATAACATGGACATGTAAATGAACCTATTATATCCAAAAATAAATATTTGATAATTTTTCATACAACTGATGATCAGTCAAGATACCTGACACTACTACCATGTGTTTCTCATTCTCAAAACATTTCATTGAATAAACCAGTAAATCATCCACGAATACAAACACAAAAGAATCCAGATATTTCTGAAATATCTAATTCATCAGTTCCATGGATAGCCCTGGTGGATTCATAAGACCAATTGTCATAATCACATACACATAAGGTTCATATCTACTCCTGAATGTTGATTTTGGAAAATCCTCTTTTCACACCTACAAATGGTGATATCCTAATCGTAGGTCAATTTCTGAGAACCACTAAGCTCCCCTCAATCGATCAAACATGTCATAAATGTGAGGAAGTGGATATCAATTATGAATCATAACTTTTTTAGGTTTATGATAATCAACACAGAATTGAAGATTTCCATCTGCCTTTTTATCAAACAAAACCGGTGTTGCCTATAGAAATGTTCTTGGTCAAATGGACGCTTTGTTTTCTAAATCCTCCAACATCACTTTCAATTCCCTAAATTATTTTGGTTCCATCCAGCAAGAAGGAATTGAGAAAAGACTGATAAATAAAAGGAGAACAAAATTAAAATCCACTTCTCTTATAGGTGGTTCCCTTGAGAGTTCCTTGGAAAATATATCCATTAATTGATCCACCACTGTTGGAGAAAAATTTCTCCCAACCTCTTCCATTGATTCAAAAGAAAAAACCTTCAAATGATATGAGATCATACCAATTGTTGGTTCCAAAAAGCCTATTGCACCCACCTACACATTTTTCTATCCTCTAAATTGGTGTTCAATGCCATTATCCATCATGAAACTAATCATTCGTGCATAGTAATTAATGTGGGATTGAAACATCACTAACTAATCTATATGTAGGATTATATCATATGCATCCATCTGAGGCCCTAATAAGTCCCAAATCTAATCAACCTCATCCACAATTATACATCATGTTCAATATAAAAAGTCTAGACACACTATTTTCCCATAAGAGTCAACTGTTTTAAAATAGATGGAATCATTTCAACACATAAACCCAAAAAAAATAAACATGGGAATAAATGATAGAATGAGATGCACCAATATCAAACAACACATTGATAAAGTTATAATTCAAAACAATCATACCATGCATCATGTATGGTCTTGAATGATCATCCACCACAACCTGCTTGGCTCTAAATAGATTCATTCTTGCCACACTCTACCCTTTATTACCCTATTCAAACATCCCTTTCTTAAAATTCATGATATTTCTACAATTAGAAAGTGAAAATAGGCTCTACTAATGAGGAGTATACTACTTCCCCTGTCGCATAGAGGCATAGGACGCCTGCATCCTTTTAGGAGTGTCATGAACAACTGACCTTGGAGCATTATGATTGTAACAAAGAATATCCCCCATCTACTTGTAGTTATGAAATTCTCGATGATGTGATGTAAAATTTCACTTCATGTGTCCTGTAGAACCACAATGAAAACATCCTAGCTTACTCTAATCTTTCAGACGATTAATCACTGATCCTTAGATTAGGTTTTGAGCCATACTCCCTCCCTATAAATAAGTGTCCATATTCCCCTAAATCACCATGTTATAGTTCCCACTATTACTCATGGGTAACAAAATTCTTCCCTTATATGTATCCCCCAAGATATCTCGTTCATCCACTAATTCACTATTTAAAATTTCTCTATAATAACTTATACCTAGAACCCTAATTTTGGAATGAATTTCAGGCCTCAAATCCGATTCATAGATCTATGCCTTCAAGGATGCATTAGTAACTACATCATAAAGCTTGAATAATTCTTTGAACTGGTTGTTGGTTCACTTAGGGATCAGGTGAAACAACAATTTCCATAGAATCCTCTGGTTGGTCTCTATGTTGTATAATCGATGCCATTTCTATCAACACAATAATAACCATAAGTCTCACTCCCAAGAAACTCAGGACTTATAATTTCAAATTATGTATCATTCCACCTATCACAACCATGCTTTCCATGTTCAACCATTTTAAAAAATCTTTTATGTTTTGAAAATTCAACCATTTCCAAAATACCACAACAATTCTATTTTTTAATCATAGTTTTGAAAACAATTTTCCATTTTTTTTAAAAACCAAAACATTCCTATCATAACATAAACCATCATTCCAAATGAAATTTTAAATCTTAGTGAGAATTAATTTCTTCCATTCATGTCATGGTCATCTCATTTCCTACACCATAATAATGAGACCACACTCCTATAAATCTCTCCAAAACACTAATGTATCAAAATCCCTGGTAACATGATGTTCAACATAAAAGGGTTACCTACTTCTTTTTATGCTATACATTTAATGATCTGATAATCATTTTCCCGGTTACCATCCCAACTCAATTAATACACCAATAATATATGAAATCTCCAAGAGTGACAATCAACACAAAAGAACCTAGAAAACCTTGAGTTCAAGGACCAAACAAACTGATACCACTAGTAACATCCTACCCCTCCTCAATGGATTGATTTGAGGCAGAGGTGCTACTTAGCCTTATGTGACATCACTAATGTGGAAAAGGTTTGAAATAAATTTCATTGGATTCTTTAACTATGGTGGACGATTTTTCCTTTAAATTTAAAACACCCAACTAAATATGATAATACCTCAACAATTACATGATACCAGTCAACAATGTTTTTCAATTCAACAATACCAAATAACAAAAACAACCAAACCACCATAATCTATAATCAGAGTATGAATTAGAAGACTAAACAACAAAACCCAAATAAGATGTGAAATAACTCTATAGATCAAGACCATGCTATATGCTCTATGAACCACATTACCACCCAAGCTTCACGTTGCACCACTAAATAAATGTGATTCTTTACATTTTACCATGTCCTAAAATACATCATATGAAAAGGAGCCTATTTTCTAAAATAGGTGGTGAGTAATAATGTTCAGTAGGTTTTCCCCAAATGACATACCTACACAAAAAATAGGATTGAACCATTATAATAGTTATATAAAACAATTTATATAAATCCATTTAAGTAGTTCAACACTTATCAGAAATACAAAGACATCCTTACCCAAAGAAATTCACCCAAATCAACCCAATCCCAAGGAAAGAAACCAACAAAAGCAATCAAATACATCATTTACCTGAACCCCCTTTCTCATTATCATATCCCATTCCAACTAGAATGGCCACACACATATCCAAATCACATACCCATGTTTCACACACCCACACCCGAGGTCGATGTCACCATTGATAGGGTAACATCATATCTAAACCCGTAAACTTTTTATAGTGGTATATCCTGCCAAGTTCTCTTTTGATGGTTGTCCTTCCCTCCTAGTATTCATACTTTCCCGACTAGGCTTAACTCAAAAAACCAACCCCAATTCAAAAAACATCTATCATGTAGAAAAACATGGCAATTCACTATTTCAAAAAACATAACAACATTTTCCAAATAACAATTACCACATCATATAAACCAACATTTTTCAACAATCATTCTAAACCAATAATTTCCAACCAAACAACCTATATATCCAAAATCTACAGTTTCAACAATATTCCAAAATTATTCATTAATGTCCACATTTATTGAAAAACACCATTATACAACATCTATGTCAAATTTCATTTCAATTAAATGACCATTTTATTAAAAATCCATTATCATAACTCATTTACCATAAAACAACCCAACCCACTAATTTTAAAATCAGCATTTTGAAATCCCACACAAAACACATTACACAACAAACCCCAATTTCCCCCAAATTTAGAAAGCATCCCAAAATGGGTTCCAAAAAAGATTATCGCATCATAATCACAATAAAAATATTAATAGAAAACAATTGATTTTAAATTAATCATTCAGTTTATATCAAAATGGAAATGACAGTGAATCCACTTTCCTTAGGTTTTGATGAAATCAACCCACTAGACAACCGCACAACAAAACCAGGTGAAACATCCATGAAAACAACTTATATCTCTTTTAATAACATCAAAAATCCCAAAATTCATCATTTTAGGTAAGAAAACAACTAGATATACATGAAAAAGATGTTGATCTAGAAAATTGAGAGAGAAGTATAAATAGATCTATTGAAAACTAGGAAACATCGCAGAGAGGAGAATTACTAGAGAAGAATCGCCATTACCTCACCGATAAAACCCTTATATTTTATTCTAAAACTATTTTTATATCCCATATAACCCTTTAGAATATATAATCATGATTTGGGTTCAATTTGGAGTGGAAATGGGATGTTTAGGGTTAATCCCAACTGATCATGTTTTCAAAAACCCAATTTTTAATGGCATTTAGGGTTAGGTCACACTTTTAGACAAACTCTGGTCTAACAATGATCCTACTACTACCTTAAAAGGGAACACATATGTTTGGACCACACTATAAAAAAATTAATGCACCGACTGTGAAAATTCCTATTGATTCGACTTTCACGGTTTCCAAGAGATGGTGCACGGGTTTCCCAAAGTGTACTTAATCCACGCCCCCTTAGAAAAGCCTTAAAACCATTCCAAAACCCTTCCAAACTCTCCTATAAATTACAAAACCACTTTAAACACATAAAAAGACATAAAATAATTTCCCATACCTTAAATTGGTCGTACTAAACAAATGGTTGAAGAATCGGCATGGGAATCCTAAAATTTTTTAAGGGAAAAATATCCCCATTTTTTATAAGTGAATAAAATTATGAGGGTGTAATTTATAGTGGGGGATAATTTAATAACCAAAGTAGTTATAGAATAATGTTTTCATATTTATTATTATTCGTGAATTAAATACTAAAATTCATTATGTTATGTAATTCATAAAATGAATAGTTTTTTAATTTAATTTATTATATGGTTATATTTAAAATAACAATTTTCAAATTATATAATTTTTATTTGACAAAAATATTTTCATTTTTTTAATCATAATATCAATATTATTCTATAGTGAAATTTTGAGAATTTTCTACAAAAATTAAATTTTTGTTGAACAGAAAAAATACAGTATTTTTCTAGAATATGGTATCTTTTGGGATATCATCGAAACATAATTTTGATATAAGATTTATTAAACACATGTAATGAATAAATTATTATATTTTCAGATTATTATTGAAAAAAATAATTCATTATATTTAAATTAAAATATATTTTATGAAAAATATAAAAAAACATTTTCAGTATTGGCATAGTGCTTGCACTGTGTAAGAAAAGTCAAATTTGTGGGATTATAGACAATAGTTGAGTGATAATAAGTCTTTTATTGAAGTTTTTTATAAAATATTGTGTATTTATGACTATTTTTTGATAGATTCTAATTGTGTAGTTATATAACATAAATCTTATCCAAAATCTTATGCAATGCATGTGCAAGGTAAGAAAATTGAAAATAAAAATTAAATAGGTTTTCTTGACATATGTATGGTAAAATATATATATTTAGGGATTATAATGAATTATATTAAGCCTAATTATTTTATTTTTATGAAAGTAATTTTTTTAGTTTTTTATATGAAATCATTGCATTTAATTTGTGTGCAACAATAACATAGTGGTTCTTCAAGTAGAAGGAAAATCATTAAAATGATTTTAATTAAAATTATAAGAATCATTAAATGTATCAAAAAATTTATAAATATAGATTTTTTTATTATGTTTCTACCATAATAATACATTTTTTTAATTTTGGAACTTTTGGAATCCAATTTTTGACATTATGTAACATATAATATTTTATTTAAAAGAAATTCAAGCTGTTCAAACTATAGTATTTAGTATGTGTAAAATATAAATATATAATTTTGAAAAATATATTTTTGAAAATGAATATTATTTTTAAATATACATGATTTATATTAAATATGGTAATTTATTTCCAAAGTTTAGGAAACTAATAAATACTTTAAATTCTTACATGATGATGATGATGCAGTAGTTACTAAATTAATTGAAAAACATAATAAATAATAATAATAATGTTAAAATTAATATAATTCGAGATAAATAAGAAAAAAAGAAAATTTCTAGAAAACTATAACATGTAGAGGATTTAATAAAATCTAATTTTGTAATTTTACACTCGAGTTTATTATTTTTATAGTCATACAAATGAATGGTATTAAAGTTCACAACAGTGGTTTTTCTAATATATAATATTTCATTAAATTTTCTAAAAATAAATAAGTTTTAAATAATCAAAAATGGGATAATATTTGGTCTAAAATAGCATCCCATATTCATTATAGGAAATTTTTATCTCTTATTCCTTAACGTAGGCTTATTATATTTTAATATTTTAAAAAATTCCTAATATGCCCCCACCATAATTATAAAATAGAACTCCTTCCTTCACTTCATTTCACCACATTAAGACTTACAAATCAAGAACCCTCAGTAAAATTATCTATCCATAATCCCTTTAAAAATTATAGTGTATTTTTTTCACCAAAAAGACCACTTCTAAGTGCCTTAAGAGGCTCACAGTGAGATTATATTCAAGATATAAAATCCCCATTCCTTCTCCTTTAAATTCTTTATCTCATCTAACTAATCCTCACCCCTATAAAAAGTTTAATGATAAATCATGTATCATATATATACCATAATTTTTTTTTAATGTATTACATATCGTCAAATCTCTTATCTTCTCCTATTATTCTTAAAAACAAAATCTTCATCCATGGTATGTCAATTCATGACTTTCGTGGATAATGAGTTTTTTTTCTCCATTACCACATTCATGGAAAGTATAATTTAACATATAATTTTTCAAAATGAAATATATAAATATAATATGGTCCCACACTATTTAATTAATATTTTCCCAACATATTTAATATAACACTTCCAGGTCGCAATGGTGGAAAAATTAAATTACACTTTTATCATTAATGTTTTATCCAATGAATCATCTTCATGATATAAATAAAAAGGATATACGATGACTTTTAAACATATTTAGGTACATTAATAAAATATAATTTCATTCCTAGAGTATTTTTCCCAGTTTACAAGATCATCCAAATGTATAAAAAAGTTTACCAACCACAAAACCATGAAATAAGTGCCCCCAAAATATTGGAAATAATGAAATATTATTCATAAAAAGGTGGAAAATATTATAAAAATATAATATTAGGTAATATAAATAATAATATAATTATTTAATAATTTAATAACACTCTTTAGACTATTATGAAAGAGGGCTGAAAAAATTTTAACGATGTTGAACCTGAGGTAAGGGACTTTCTTTTAAATTTCTTCTTCTAATGTTTCTTTTTACAAACATTAAAAAGAATGTTTTTTAAAAAATATATTGAAAGAATGAAATTTTATTATTTAAAGTAAATTTAATGTTTTTAATCATACATTGAAATTTTGAATGGTTATTTTTGAATAAATTTCATACACTTTATGTGAACAGTTTTTCAAAATGACTGATTTTTAAAATATAATGTTTTTTTTCTTGAAAGTGTGTTTTATAATGAAAAATTTCAAGATTTATGGTGATGTCATGGTTTTATGGAATTACTTATAATGATGGGGTATTATTTTATAAAACATTATGGGTATTTGTTTTGATAAACCATGTACTAGTGGTTACATTATTAACTAATGAAGGTTTGTTCTATAGTAAACCAAGGACGTGTTGTTACGTTACAATCTCTAATATATTAGGTACCCTAGGGTTTGAGGATGGATATATTGGTTACTAAATTTGTAATATTGACATGTAAAATTATGCCCCAAGTTGCCTAATTATATCTTATATTCTTTATTAGGATTTTTCCAGAAAATTATTTTATTTTCAACAGATAAGATAATAATCGTTTAGAAAAGATGATTATTTTTAGAGTTAAAAAGGTATTCTTAAGAGAAAATATTTTAATATATTTTCATTAGAAATATGGTTTCCTTTATTTTATGTACCTTAGTGATATTTTATGCTCATAAAAATTTTTATAATGTTTTTAAAATGATATAAGGGGGTCTAGAGACAGGGATGAGATCAAGGGGATAATTGGGAACATTCTTCGTGAAGATAAAACATTGTTTATTTTAAAGACTTGTGTTTAATATAAAAATCGAAAAAATAATTTTCCACCTATAATGTATGGGTTATCCACGTATGATTTATTTCTAATTCAATAAAATTCTAAACATACAAGATCTTGATGATTGTAATAATGTGAAATCTAGTTTAAAATGAGTTGAATATATAATTGTTATGGCTGAGTCCTTATAGTAGATCAATATGTGAATTCATATATCTTTTTATATACATATATACATATATATACACACACACATATATATTTATTTATTTGTATTTATAATTTTCATAATAAATATATAATTTTCATTATAAATTTAAAATTTAACATAATATTTAATTTCATGGGAAATTTAAACTAATAACTGCTAATTTTATTTATAATGATTTTAAAATAAATTATTTTTTATATAAAAATATAAAATTGAAGAAAAAAATATAATTTAGCTTGAATTTTTCAACATAACATATAATATATAGTTTCTATTATAAATTAGGATATTTATAATAAAAATTAATCTTTACAAAAATTCACTCGAAACTGAAATCATTCACGTGGATTTTTCATATAAAATTTTTTATTGAATTTTAAAAGTTATTATTATAAAATAAAATTTATGTAAATTTTAATATAGTAAGTATAAAAAATTAAATTCAATATTAATTGCAAATTAATTTTTGAAATTTTGGGTTTTCTAATAAAATATTGATTTTGAGATGAAATTTCCATCAATAACTATAAATTTAAACTGAAAGTTTTCATGAATATTTTTTGTTTGAATATTTTAACATTTAGATGAAATTAATTTTTAATTAGATATTTCAACTAGTGATTGGAAAAATTTAGTGAACATTTAAATTTAAAATTACAACTCTAAAAATCATCTTGAATTTTACGTAGGATATTTACTACGAATTTTTTTTTTGTAACATGAATAAATTTCTTTTTTAAAATTATAGTTGTATTTTAAAGTGAAATTTTCTGACATAAAATTTCAGGAAACAATTACCATAATGTAATAAAAAAAATTTCTTCATTGGATCAATCATATAATATTAGTAAAACTAATATATATATATACATTAAATTTTATGTTTTATATAACTTCAAATATTATAACTACGTGTAAAATATTTATATACAAATATAAGGGTGTTTGAATGCATATTTGGGTATATATATAATAAAACATTAATTATAGATATCTATAAATACTGAAATAAATAATTTTTTGTGTGTGTATGTGTGTCAAAATATGTTTACACACAACCATAGATAATTCGGCTAAGTATAATGGACAACATGAGATCTTCAACATGGAATTTGGTGGATCAATGCTTGATTTTGTGCCACTAAATGTGGTTCCAAAATATTTTTGTTGGGTAAAATTTTTGAATTGTATTCAATAGGGTTTATCCTAAGAACTAGATACACCCAATAGATCCCACGTTCTTTATGAGAGTTTTCCTAATAGATGTGTTTTCCAATGTAATGTAGCCATTGGGGGATTTTAACAAAGAATATTTGGAAATCAAATTGATCGAGATGAGGTATAAAGTCACATACCCTAGTAGACTAGATTCGGAGGTCACTTTATTACTTTGGAACTATATAAATGTGATTGCATTGTGAAGGACCTAATATATTAGTCGTCTTGGTAAACTAGATACATACCTGATTCCCATATTACATATGAAATATTCATAAATAACAGAGGAAATATTCTAACATTCATGATATCATTCATAATGGGTGATGATAGATTCTTAGTAAGGGTTATGTGTAATTGAAGCTATCAGAAAAAATAATTAATATTTTATATTAGGAAATAAAAAAACATTCCATTCAACCAAAAACATGATTTCAATGAGAATCCATGTCTAGTATCAACTTATAAAACACATAGATAATGAAAAATGGATTCCTAATTATGGAAATGCATAATTCATGACATGTATGACCAAGCCTAGTATCAAGGAAATCTTGAATCCCATCATAAATACCTCTAAACCAATACAGTATCATTTTATGTAGAGGCATAAAACATATAACTGTATGTTTTGAAATGATCTTATGATCTTAGAATATACATCATTACAACCTATTTTTTCCTATGAGATATATCAATGCATCAAGGGCCTATTTATAACTAGTATTCACCCAAAAGTTTCACATCTAATTCGTTCTTTATCATTTTAATTATCAATATAACTCATTCTGAAAATTCCTTATAATTCCATTATTATCCATACTAAATCAAAAATATTTAATAGTAATACACCATCATCATAAAACAAATAGATAATGAATATATATGATATCATTTTATTATATCACTACTTAGATATATGGGTGTTTTCATAGAATAAAAAATTTTAAAATATTACTAGATCATTTCTTGAGGAAAGTACCCTATTGTTTTGAGATCACTTTTTAAAAATAAAATAAAATAACCAAATATTAGAGAAAAAAAATTCATCAAATGAAACTTATAAAATTATATAGTAATCATAAAAAATTTAGTGGTCCTCAAGGGGTTAAATTTTATTCAAGTCTTGTATATTTGAACTAAGATTTCATTCACAATTTCAGTAAAAAGTCAAAAGCACCTTATTTGGGATAAAATAAGGAGAATCCATTTAAAATTTATAATAAAATAAAAAATGTGTGAAAATAAATTCAATATATCATATATTAACATAAATAAATTTATGAAACATTTTTAGAAAATATATCCATGGAGAAAAGGATTTTTTACTAAAGACGGAAATAAAGTAGTTTTTTATAAAAAAACTTTTTTTGGTCTCTTGAGTGCTTAAAGTGAGGAAATGAAGACCAACATGTATTATAAATTAATAATTAAATGATTAAAATAGTAAAGGTACTTATCATTAATGTTTTATATAATTTATCTCAATTTAAATACAAGCATAAACAACCCAGATTAAAATGAGATTGAAACATAAATCCTTTACCATTTTGGGATCTTTTGAATCATAATCACCATGAAAGATATAACTAAAAAATGAAATTTAAATAAAATAAATATAAATTAATCCCTCAAATAAAATATCAAATGGAAATTATATACACCACATAAAATAAAATGCTGGTGAATATTGAATTGGAATTACGGTAACAAAACTTAGAGGAGAAAACCCTTACAACAGACCCGAATTTCATTTTCTGTGCTTCTAGACTCTTGTATAATAAATTATTATTTAAAATAATTATCTAAAATAAAATATACAAACTGATAATATCATATATAACCTACTTATAGAAATTCAATAATGTTTTAATAATAATTCTTTATTAAAACCAGCCTTTCTTAAATGTTAAGTATTTTGTTTTTTAATGAGAATTTTGGTTCAGTAGTTCTGATTCATGTACTTTTATAATAGTTACATCATCTATATATTATTTAATTATATAAATATAATGAATATTTATTATATATATATAGTCATCAATAAAATGTAGATATATAAAAACAAATTACATCATTCATGGAGATGGTAGGAAGTACATATGCATGAATCTTTTTTCCTTTTTGACAGATGTTACAAAAGAAATGAAAATAATAATGTTATTCTATAGAATAATTTTTATATCTTATATGTCATATATATTAAATATATATTTCTTTATTACTATCCATGAAAATTGGGAATGAAAAAAATGAACACATCGCTTCATGGAGGTGGTATTTTACACATACACATGAGTGACATTTTTAATTTACAAAGGATTAGAAGGTAAGAAGGTATATATGATATTATAATTAACAAAAAATTATAATTTACCAAATATCATATATATTAATTATTTTTTTCCTTATAAACAACCAAGTAGTTTTGTGATGAAAAACAAATTTAACTGTTACATGGAGGTAGAAATCTATACGTATACACAAGCGATGTTTTCTCGTTTTATAAAACTAAAAAGAGATATAAAATGGTAGTAACATATTAATAATAAAATATAATAATAATTATTATAGTGGATTGATTTTTTAATTTTTTTATAGTAGATTTAGTGTAATTATGAGAGGAAATAAATTTGAAAGAGTCGGTAAAGATGATTACCTCTTCTTCGATAAACTTACTTTAGATACCCTTTCATGTACAATTGTAATTGTAATTTAAGAATACAAGAAACTATAAATAATTTATTGGGATGTTTATAATATAAATGGGTAGAGTTTTATCTTTCTAGGTTTTTTATATTGGTGTTTATAATATAGGTAATGAGTGTTCATTTATAAGGGAGGAAAGTGACACACTTGGAATTACAAAATATTAATATATAATTAATGTTTTTTAAAAATGTTTAATAAATTTAAATTAATTAAAAATATATATTATTTGGTCGAAATATCATTATAAAATCAAATTTATACTGGTTATGGTGTTATTTTAGTCCCCATCTTTCAATTTAACCCCTTCTTTAACCATTTTAAACCTTAAACACATTAAAAACTATTTCAATATTAGAGGGTTATGATTTTACTTATATGCAGTAAAATAGGTCATAAATGGAAAGAGGGTAATATTATAGATCATATATTATCTCCCATGTCCTAGTTCTGGATTCTTATGATTTCAAAATAAATTAATAAAATATTTTTTTTAAATATCATAAATATATTTTTTACACTTTTATTTAATTAGACAATAAAAACATCAAGAGAAATATGGGATTTGAATATAAACCTTTAAAACATATGTATTATGTAATATTTGACTAAATATTTCATGGAAAGAAATAATTTATCCAAATTGTGTTATTTTTAATATTTTTAGATTTTCTTATTTTTTCTATTAATTGAATAAATGATATATTAGTGTCATGTAAGAATTTATGATAATTATTAAATCCCTAAAAATTAAAAATAAATTATCTTGATTGAAAAAATTAATTTATATATAATATAAACACTTAGATTAAAAAAAATATTTTCTCTATCCATATGTGAATGTTTTAGAGATATTAAATGCAAGAGAGTGGCATTTTATATTTCTTCCTTTCTTAAAATAATATATAGATCATCACAAAAAATGAAACTATGATTCAATATATTTGAGATGTACATGGAAATGAAAAAATTAAACTCATTTAATTGGATAAATACAAAAGTTAATGAAATGTTAAAGCCTTATCCAAATGTTGTAACACTATTTTACCCATTCTACCCTTAAGAAGACGATATATATTTACCAAGGTTATTATTCATAATAAAAAAAATAAAAAGGTCACATTTACCAAATTTAATCCTACTTACTCAAAATCATCAATAAATTTTAATGAAAAAATATCTATAAGTGGCTAAATTAAATTTACTATAAATGCATAAAATGAAATGAATAACATTTTTTAGAAAAATGTGTTTCTAATAATAAATATTAACTTCTATTAAAGTCTTGAAATTTTCAGATTAAATTGAAATAAATTATATTATTATAAATCAAATGTATCATATATTACATTGATACCAATTACAACAATTGAATGTGAACTTTAATTATTTGATTTAATAAATGGGGGTACTTGAAAAATCGATATTTTTCACTATTCCATGAAAAATTATTCATTTCAAAAAACTCAAAATTTTCACCATATGAAAATTTTTATATGGTAATTTCTAAAATGGTTATCATTTTATCATATAAAATTTCAATGAGTATAAATTTTTTTATCACTTCCACGCACATAATGAAATTAAAAAATCAAAGAAAATTCATTATTGAAGTAAAAAATGAAATAACTAAAAACTGAATGTGTATTTTATACGAATTCATTAATTAACATTTACTTATTATTAAAATTATACATACATTTTATAAATTTTTTTACACATATTCATATCATCCAATTCAATGATAGGGTTATCACATTAAAATAAAATTATTTTTGATAATATATCTCATTTTTATTAAAGGTAAATGTTTTATGTTAAGAAATCTATTAAACAGTAAATATTATCCAAGGATAAATATATATTAAAATATAATGATGTCACATTTTTACCCATTTAATAAATCACACCATCTACCTTGTATCTTATTCATCAATAATTAAACCAAAATTGAAAACTCACATCATACAAAGGGATAGTAGAACTTATTTTGAATAGGGAATGTGGGAAAATAAAGGTTAAATGAAATATAATGTATCTAGTTTCATAGGTTGGGAGAAAAATTGGGGGATGTCAAAAATTGGTCTTAGAATCCATCTGACCCGACACCCAACCTGGTCCGACACATGGCCTGAAGGGCATTCCCGATCCCCATGGGCTGGAAAATAGTACTGGGAAACAATGTAATCACTCTGGGAATGATTTTGACCAAACAAACAAAAATCAAAATAAATGAATTGAACTGACATATAAGCACCAATAACATAATATCAATAAATATAAAATTTGTTCTAGATATAACTACAACATTACAAAACTAGAACTAAAACAAAACAAACTCAAATTGGGGCCAACAAAATCTCTATATAACCTCATGGTCACTAACAATAACCAAACAAACATTCTCCAACAACGAGCACACAAACGAGAAAGATAAACCTACAAAATAGGTAAAGTCTAACAACACCAAATTGTACAAGTAGGGTATGAGAATATAATAGATCAGTTGGAAAATACCATAGAATCAATATGTTTCTTTTCCTAAAAATATTAAATAAACACTAGTTCTAAATACATATATAAGAACATGGTTTTATCATTTTAATAAATTAAATTCACTCGGGAGGAACCCTGGAGACCTTCTCCTCCCCATGACGGTGGTGGCCCCTATTCTAGTCCCTTTCCCTTATATGGGGTAGGGACCCTCGCCTTCTATCAAAGGAGCGGCTTCCACCTTCACTCCCTTCTCAGATCCAAATTTCCTTCCCCCTTTCACCCATGTCCCACTCTATCTGATGGTTTTGGATCTACTGGATGGATTCCCTAATGTACAATTATCAATTGAGGAGTCCTCAAAACCACTAATATTCTAAAGCCCACCCTAATTTCTAGGTTTAAACAATTATGCCCTACCATCAATTCGTTCTACATGAACATTTTCGGTATGTGGGGTTTGCTGGATAGGGTGACAGTGCATCTTATAGACAATAGGCACATGATGGTTAATTTCACCTTGGAGGTTGATCTCATCAAAGCTTGGTCACATCCACCTCACATTTTCAATGGCTTCAGTTTTTACATATTCTGGTGGTCCTTCGGCTTGCATATGAAACACGGTCATCCTACAATGGAAGAGTGGGTATGTTTTCCCAATCTCTGCCTAGGATGTCAAAAAACATTGGGTATGCAAATGCTAGGGAATTTAATTGTCAGATATATGTGCTCAGACTGTTGCACTAAGGCATTGTGCCACCCGGTCAATCCTTTTGTTTGTGTGGAAATGGATGTTTCCAAATCTCCATTGATTTTGTGTGGGTTACTATGGGAGAGGAATATCATTGAAAACAATGGGTAGTTTACGAAACCTAGACTCACTTCTATTCTGGATGCAAGCGGTTGGTACACTCATTGGATGATTGTCAAAGGGGTTCCCACCTACCTATGTAGTGGAGGGGTAATGGTTGCGACAGGGAACCTGAAGTGTTTTCTGAAGGTTAACAAGAGCTAATATATATTGTTCTAAGTATTATTACCAGTGGGGAGGCAGAGAAACTGTGTTCTGTTAGTTCCCCAAGGATGTGCACTATGTCTATAGAGGCAGGACTAGGATGAAAATACTATTACTAATCACCTGTTAAGAAGGCTTTGGTGGATGAGATCAACCAGACGGTCTCTCATGTCTTTAGCAGGTAGAGGGAGGACCTGGTAGGACCTTCCTCCTACAGCATGTTGACTGATAGTGTGAGAGAGGAAAAAATGGATCAACAAGATACGAATAGTGTAGAAAGTAATGTGTATGTGACTAAAGATGTGGGGGTGTAGTTGGAAAATCACATGGATGAGGGACCTACAGAGGCTCTTTTGCAGTTAGGGGGAACCAACACAGTAGATCCCACCAGGATTTCTTCCTATGAAGAAGTTTCTCGGTCCGGAAAGGTATTTGAGGAAATAGACAACAGGGTACAGAAATTTCAGATACAGGAAGTACTAGGTGAACCGGTAGAGTGGTTGAAGGGTGGGGAAATAGAAAGGCTGAGTTTTCCCCTATCCTTGATTAAAAAAAGTGATCATTCTCAAGGTTTTGGATCAGAAAATATTGACCTAGTGTCAACTGGGGCTGATTGTCCTTCAGGGAAGTATTCTGAGGGCAGATAGAGTGACGGCCCACTCTCGGAGGATAGTGTAAAAGAAGGGTCCATGAGGGGGATTCACAGCCCAAGGAATATGACAGGACATAAATAAAATAGGCACTCGGGTATCTGTATTGTGTGCTAAAGGAGTAAATACAAAGGCCACAAGGACTACTAATACATCCCAAGGCCTATGGAGACAATATCGGCTAAAAATGGTGGGAAAACGTAATGGAAGGTACGTCAACTAAAAATTAGGTGAAGGAGGTTGGCGTGAACCTGGGGAGTGAAAGTGTAACAGCTAAACCTAAGTCTAAAGAGTGGGTTATGGAGAAAAGGCTGATAATGATGATCGGTCTTGAATCTAAAATGATGTCCCTCTAAATGATCTTCAGGGGATACTAGGTAAGTTGTCTGAAGTGGGTGGACAAATGGTCATCACAGAGGGCCTATTGCAGGCAATTTCAAAATCCATAGAGGAGCCAGGAGACCTTATTATGTACTCTGAGGATGAAATTATAGAGAAGCTTCTAATATTTAATGCTTCTAAAGAGGATGATGAAAGGATGAATGGTGAACCATTTCTAGTGGACCTTAACATAGAGTAGGAAGAATGGATCATCAAGAAACATCTCATCATGTCCAGAGGATTCAACACCATGAAAATAATGGTGGAAGAGATCGTGCAGATGTGGGAAAAAAGAGCCTATTAATTTGAAGAAAGCATCACAGATGATCCCAATAAAAAGGTAACCGAACTATCCTGGAGATTATATAGGGATGAAACATCTAATATATTACATTTGGACCTTTATTATTCTTCCACCTGTAATATGGTGTGATGTTATTGTTTTTACTGGATGGGTTCAAACTTCTCCAGAAAAGTGTACTCTATACTAAAAATTATAATTTGGATGGAATAAATTAACACAACTATACTTTTTCCAAAAGAGCACGCACCACATCTCAATTTTCAAAAAAAATTATATTTTTAAAACAAAATCTGTAAACCAAAATACAAAAAACAAATACCATGTCGTGTTGAAAATAAATGATTAGTGAAAATATGAATCAAATTGTAGTGGAATATAAATAAGAACATATAGATCATAAACCATGGGAATTTCCTCAACATTCCTATAATGATCCTTGGACATACACAGGTTGGACTCACCTATTGGTATATAGTTTATCTCTATAATCAATAATCAACTTGACGTTCTATCTTCCAACTATTGTCACAATGCACTTGGCCTCCAAAATAACCAAGGGGTGGAAATCTATCTAATTAGGTTTGATAGGAAAATATCAATCTACCCTTCAAATATATACAAGAAACCAATGGTAATAAATATGGTGAATAGAGGAGGCCCTCACACACATGACTCACCTTACCTGTCACCACCACACTTTTTATCCCCAACCACCGACACCACCTATTCGATAACACACTCTCCGAAAATTCTCCATAGGGGTTCCCATATCTCATCAAGTAGTTCACAAGTTCCATATAGGCCATCACATCACATGATCATTCAAACCATTTCTAAAAACATGCAAAAATGCCAATCGAGCATTTTTACTTTCAAAACCATCACACATTTATGAAACATTATTATGTTCTAATCTTGAATTCTAATACATTTTCAAAAATCATTTCACAAACTTAATTAAACACAAATTTATGTACAATTTTGATTGGGCCTTTACACCAATCGTTCTACAAAACGTATCATAAGTGCCGAACATGACTTCATAAAAATCATTCAATAAAACATATCTTGAAGTCAAATTTGAATATATCATGAAGCAAAAGATCACCATTTTAAAGGCGATGACCCATTTTGGGAAAAAGGAGAGAGGGGAGAATTGAGGCACCTTTTGAGAAACCACAGATCAAGGAAAATTTCATTTTTATATGCAATCATCATTTTAATTCACATCCATGTGTGCCCCCCATTCACCCATGGATGTTCCATCACACAACAGAGTACTTCAAGTTTCCATGAAGCCAGTAAAAATTTATTTTCATGAATTCATATTTCAATTAATCCAACAGAACATGTCAAAAATTGTGGAAATCACCAATGACCATTTCAAAATCAAATTTACCATTCAAAATAATTTCACCACCACTTCTCATGCCATTAAGAGGCTTCCAAACAACATATAATTCCCATTTCCTAATTTCCACCCAAGATATCAAAATATAAGTAAGGAAAAATAACACCATCAGTGTTAAAATTTACTTTAATACTCAATTTACATATTATCAATCACATTATCTACATAACTATATCAAATTTTCAGATGAACACATTTAAATCCAAATCCACTAATTATTTCCAACTCAAAAACAACATAATAAAGAAAAATATGTTACCAAAATCATGCCAAAACACATCTATATATTTTAAAAATATTCTCAACCATCAAATGGAATGAATCATAAAGGAAGAAAAGAGAGAAACCAACCTAAATGATGTATGAATGTGATGAAACTATTTAAGAACGAAGAACACGCCCCAATAGTTGACCCACAAACCCTAGAATAAAATAAATTGAACAAAAAGCCGGAAACCCAAACCCTAGGGTTTGACTATGAGAGAAAAAAACAAATAAAGAAAAAGGAACCAAGAGAAAAGGGATAGGGGAAGAGGAAATCAATCAATAAAATCAAAGAATCATACCTTGGAAGCATGGAGAAGCATCAAAGGATAGAGGAGAGCCAAAATAAGAGGATTTCTAGACCCCTTAACGCACCAAAAATAACCCAATGGAATGGGGTTTGATTTGGGGTAAAATAGTGGAGGGAAGATTAGGGATTTTAAGATTTTAGAAATCTTGGAAACTCTCATGGTTTATCTACATGGATTTAAAAACCATCCACAAGTCGTGTGGCCTCCACTATCAAAATAGATAGAACCTCACATACAGTTTCCATAAGGGTTCACAAACATTACGCAGCTCATCCTATCACCCCTATAACCCCCAAAACAAGCCGTATGGTTAATGAGTTTATGTCACATAGTTTCCCTTTAAAATGAACTTTTCACGATCCCCTTGATTCTAAGCCTAAAACATCATGTTTCATCCAAAAAAAATTAAAACAAAAACTCATCCCAAACCTCAACCAAAGTATCCAAGACCAAGAAAAGAATAAAATAAATTATTTCCAATGGTCGTAGTGTGACAATTCTTCACACCACAAACACCTTCTTCTGAAAAAATGGAACCCATCTAAAAGATAGATAAAACATGGTCCCACCACAACATAAAAAAATGGGAGAACAAAAGAGTTTTCTTATAACACCCCAATCATCCATGGTATGCTTCTCTTTTAATAATACAGTAGCATGTGTTGTACGCAACTTTGAGTTCTAACACACACCACAACCAATCAAACTAGCCGTTATGAATATCAATACCAACTTTTTGAAATTTTATAAATTTTATCATTAAAAATGGACTCCATTTTTGGATTTGGAATATTGAAATTAGCCTAGGGTGAAATTTTGGTATTTTTCTGAAAACTTTCAATTTTTGATGAATTGTGAAAAACACTGAGTTATTGTTTAAAACCAAATTTTCTTTTAAATAATTATTTATTTTATTTAAATTTATTTTAGGTCAAAATAGATACATAATACCTATATATGTTCAATGTAATTCATTAGAGTCGGTTTATAATAATTTTAGATATATAAAAATTTTATTGTACTTTTCACCGTCTTTTACCCATCTCCTAAGAGAATTTAAAAATTCACAAAAAACTTAATTTTACCACCTCTGTGAGTGGAATTTCAAAAATCTGAGAGACACGGTTAATATCAAAGTGTAAAATGCGGTTCAATAAGATAAAAATATTTTATGGTGAATACTAACTTTTTACTTTTATTTACCACGGTAAAAAATAAATAGGGTAATTAAGGGTAAAAATGATATTATTATTACCCTAAAACATGTAATAATTCTATTTTCTTAGTATATTTCAACCAAAAACAACCTTAGGAATAAAATATTAACCTTTCTGGTCCACTTGGAATAGTTGAGGACATTTATTATTGTTTAATTCAAAGAAGAGTTAAAAGAGTTAAAATCAAAGTTTAACAACTAAAACATTTTTAATATAGGGTTATAAAAAGATAAATTAGATTATAAATATTCTTTAGAAATATTAAATTATTTCCTACATAATGGTATTTTATTTATTATTTTTAGACATCAAATAATATAATTTATTTATGACACAATGATGATGTAGTAATTATCTTATTAGTGAAATTTCAAAATAATTGATATTATAAATACCCAAATAAATATAATATGAGACTTTTAATGAATTAAATGAATTTTATTGGTTACTATGACATGTTATTATTGATTAAATGAATTTTTTTGAATTAATAAAGTCATTAAGACTTTAAAAAATCATTTATTAAATACTGTAAAAATTCACATAAAGGAGTTTTTAAAAGATATATTATATTATTAATTGATATAATATTCTTAAAAATATAAGGTTCGGTCAAAGGACTTATATGATGATAGTTATGTCATTAATGAACCACTTGGGGTTCTCTTGGTAGTATACAGTAATTTTATTAACCATATAATATAAAAATACAACGTGACATGATAAATGTCAAACTTTTTAACTAAGAGTTAAATATAAATGATAAGTTTAATATAGTGACCCAAAACTGTCTAAAATATATTTAATTAAAGGATTTCGACCCATAACCACCTTAGAAGTTGAATAATCCACTTTTGAGCCAATAGAAACCGAATTTGAATTTATAATAAATTAATACTTTAAGTTTTTCTTAAAGAGCCCCTCCTCCCCCTTATAAAAGGACACCACTTCTAACCAATTATTCATACCTTCAAAGCCTTTTTTTTCAGCCAAACTCAGCCCAATTACCCTGTCAACTATACTACCTTAATCCTAGTGGCCATACATTAGTCAAAAAGGCAACCTTGGGAGCCCTTTTGATCAAATCAAAAGGAAGAACCTGAAGAAGAGGTAATGTTTTCACCACCCTCTTTCAAGTTCCTTTCTTCTTCAACATCTTCTTTCTTTGTTATTTCCATTCTAAAATAATAAATCTAGTATATCTTATATATTTTGATGTTATTATAAATATTTCATGACCATATTCAGTATTCTATACATCCTTTGAATGACATTTCACCATACGAGCGTACGTATGGCCTACCATCACCACGTCGTGGTGTAATTGTTATTCAATACATCATTATTTGGATGGGTATAATAATGATGTGTAATTCATTTAAATAATAAATATAACATGATAATGATTCTTTATATATGATATACCATCCAATTATATGTTATTTTAATATTAAAATAATGATAGTGTCACTCGTGCGTACGTACGGATTACCGTCTCCACGAACGCGATGAGATTCATTCCCCATCGTATTCATTCAAAACTAAATTTTATTTGATGATTATAAATAATTTTAAGATACATGATATCATTCTGGATATGAATAATATACATCCCATCCCTAACCAATATGGATCACATAACAAAGAATAAAAATAAAAACGAATCTGTTAAAACTCGAAATGATGATAATACTAAGTTATTGTTAACAAATCAATGTTAAAAGATCATAAATGATATCATATTAATATATATGATTATTATATAATTTAATAAAAATTAATTCACCATTATACATGAGGTTAACCTACCCTCAATCAAGGAAAATTACAATGTAAGGTTTTATTTCACAATCTCTTCATTATCCTAGGTTGTGTATATGTAATAATCTATTGGGACCTCTTTATCATCCACATCCATGTTTCTTAAAAATGAATTTCAAATAATTCTTACTATTTTACAGACTATGGGTTAAATTCATTTATACCCTTATTTAATTTTTATAAGAATTTTATAAATGATTCTTTCTGTCGTTTTCCAAAGAAGATCCTTTTTAACCTTTTGGACAGAATTAAGGTAAGAATGTCTTTTTTAACTTATATAGGGGGTGCAGCTATTTTCAGCTATTATAAAGTCGTCGAAGCTTACCTTACAAGATTATAATAATATTTTAAAATTAAGTGTTTTATTTTATAATTATGTGACTTTTAAATGATTTCAAAAAAAGAGATATTTCTCTCAAATAGTTTTTGATTCCATCTATGTCAACATCCTTTGATTGATTTTAAACTTATTTGAAGTATATTTATTATGATACAAAACATCCATATTGTATTGAAGGTTTTGTGATATGTTTGACTATGCATGTGTTGTTTTTATTCCTTTCATGGTTTATGGAGAAAGTATTGTCATTTCATATGCTAGTTTGAATATGAATGTTTGTGTTGTGTTTAAACATGTTCATATGAGGAATGCATTGGACTTAATATGTGATGGGTGGATCCCGATGTAGCTCCTCGCACTACTGGAAAAGGGACCTTTCCCAACAGTTGTGTACCAACGGTTCAATGAACCGTTGGCATATCTTGTTTTTCCCAACGGTTTATAGAAACCGTTGGGAAAAACCCCTCAATGCATAGTTTTCCCAACGGTTTCATACAACCGTTGGGAAAGATAGGTTTTTCCCAACGGTTCCTAAGAACCGTTGGGAAAAGTGGTGAAAAATCTTGTTTTCCTAACGGTTCTATGGAACCGTTGGGAAATGTTGGTCATTCCCAACGGTTTTTAATAACCGTTGGGAAAAAAAAGCCCCAAATACCAAATCGAGCCAGCGGCCTCCCCACATTCCAGAAGCATTCACTTCATGTCCTCCTGGAGCGATTCCTTGCAGAAGGACCTCCCAATCCCCACATCTTCCATCAGATCAGCACCTACCAGGTTAGACTCCTATATTTTATCAACGATATAGTTCCAGCTCTTATAAATCATATACTTCTATTCTTGATTTCGTTATTCCCAATTATTAGGGTTTTTGTAAAAATTTATGATTGTTTCATGGTGGTCATGTGCACCACTATAGGTACATTGATTCACTAATTTATTTTGGTATTTCCATAAAATTCGAATACAATTTATTAATGAATCAATGTTGAGTGTTAACATGACATTCATGTTCTTTATTTAAAGTGTAAACAAATACTTATATAGAATTTCCTTGTAAAACCTGATGGTTTAACTCTAGTTAAATGGAATCATAATTTTGTATGTTATTAATATTTAGTAATTGGTGAGGTGAATCATATATGTATATGAAAAATGGATCAAGATCATTTAGTATTGGATAGAATTATTCCCTAGTAATGTGAGACCCTTATGTTGTGGGGTGAGTATGGAGTAGTGAGATATATTGCTTGTTACTTACCTTTTTTCAATTCTATGAGGTAATGATGGCATGCACTCATTTTTTGAGATCTGTCAATGTTTTTATGGTTTTGATAGTGATCCATGATGTGTATCCTAGTATGTAAGATCCTCACTACTGGAAACTGGAGTTTTCCCAACACTTACATACCAACGGTTTGGTATAACCGTTGGTATTTGAGAGGTTTTGCCAACGGTTCTTGGAGCCGTTGGGGATCAAGTGGGCAAGTCTGGTCAAGCTCTAACGGCTAGTTTGACATTGCTTACCGGCTGACCGGTGCTTGCCCACCGGCTGGCCGGTGCCTTGGAAGGTGGAGAGAGCTTCTGCCCAGGAGCCACCGGCTGGCCGGTGGGAAGGCCACCGGCTGGCCGGTGGTGAGACAGTAGGTCTCACTATTCCAAAGAGTTCCACCGGCTGGCCGGTGAGGAGGCCACCGGCTGGCCGGTGGTCTGGACAGAAGACATCCCATTCTGTCTGGGCCCACCGGTTGGCCGGTGGCCAGACACCGGCTGACCGGTGGCACCTGGCAGAGGGCAAGCCCTTCTGCCTTGTCCACCGGCTGGCCGATGGGCTGGATCCGGCTGGCCGGTGCCCTTACCGGCTGGCCGGTGGTCCTACACCGGCTGGCCGGTGGACTTGAAAAAAGTCCACTTTTCCTTTTTTTTGCCACTTCTTGCTCCTGAAATCATGCCTATTAACAAGAACACTTGAAACAACATTAGATCACTATGAGAGTGATTGTGATCATTAAAATCCAAGAGAGTGGGGTACAATATTCCCTACTCTTCCTTCAAAAGTGATTGACCATGTGTTTTTAGGCAAGATGCGATGTGATTGTCCATGTGTCTTCAGGTGAGATGTACTATGATTTCCCTAGTGTTTTTCGATGAGGTGTGATGTGATAAGGCTATAATAAGATGTGGCATGTGGTTGGGGTCATGTAGGGTAGGAGGATGGCACAAGGTTGATGTTATTCATGTTCATGATACCCTACTAATATGGTTATGGGATGAGTCATGTTGTTATGTGATATAACACATTAAGTTCTTGTTGGTTTTACATTTTTTCAATAACACATTTGTATGTTTTTTTGACATGTGTAGTTGATACCTTGATTATTTTCTTCCTTTATCGTTTACTTAAATGTATATTCTATTATAGTTAATGCCTATTGAATTGTTTATGACAAAATGACTTATATAAATTCTTTTTACAGAATGGACAGAAGTTGGATGTATGAAACCGATCGGATCTCAGATGATTTTCAAAACAATTTGGAGAGCTTTATAGATTTTGCATTTGACAATGCTTCAGATAGTGGTCGCATACACTGCCCATGTTCCAATTGTGTTGGTAGACCTTGGTTGAGCCGTGAAGAAGTCAGCTACCACATAACCAAAAATGGGTTTCAAGCAAACTACTTTCTGTGGTATCACAATGGGGAGAAAACGAAATCTCAAATTGGTGATGATCGAAATGAAAAGACTGGAATGGAGAATTTGTTAGATGATCGGTTTCCGTTTATTCGTCATCATGAAAAAGAAAGGATTTCGACTCAAGAAGACTTCGATATGAGGACAGCTAATGCATCTAGTGAAAATGATGATATTGATAGGGTGAAAAAATTGAATGATGCTGCCACGACTCCAGTATATCGGCAATGCGATAAAATGAAAAAGCTGGAATTTTTAATCCGATTATTTCATGGGAAAACTATGTATGGGATTTCTAATACAGCAATCGATTACATTCTTACCCTCTTGAAGGATTTACTTCCAGATGATGCAGATATTCCCTCAAACCACTATATGGCATGGAAGTTAGTTGAGGAACTTGGATTTTCAAGAAACAAAATTCATGCTTGCCCGAAAGATTGCAGTTTATTCTGGGAGGAAACCGCTGAACGAAATGATTGTATAAAATGTGGCACATCCCGCTGGAAGTCAAAATCTGATGGAACACCATCCCGCGTTCCACAGAAAGTAATGTGGCACTTTCCATTGATTCCCAGACTCCAGAATCTTTTTATGTCTGATGACATATCAATAAAAATGAGATGGCATGATACCGAGAGAAAGAAGACTGATGATGAGTTGGTTCATCCTGCAGATGGATTTGCATGGAAGAGATTTGATGCTCGACATACTGATTTTGCAGCTGACGTGCGTAATGTGAGGCTGGGTCTTTCATGCGACGGTTTTAATCCGTTTGGGCAGATTCTTACTTCGCACAGCACATGGCCAGTTTTTATACACATTTATAATCTTCCCCCATGGTTGTGTATGAAAAAACCTTTCACTTTCATGAGTATACTCATATCTGGTCCTTCTGATCCTGGCATTGATATTGATGTATACATGCAACCTTTAATAAAAGAGTTGAAGCTTATTTGGGATGTGGGTGTGCGCACATACGATGCATGTTCGAAAGACATATTTCAGATGCGCGCTGCGCTTATGTGGACAATCAATGATTTTCCGGCTTATGCAATGATGTCTGGATGGAGCACTAAGGGGAAACTGTCATGTCCAGTTTGTATGAAGAATACACGATCCAGAAGACTGAAACATCGTTGTAGTTTCAGTTTTATGGGACATCGACGATTTTTGCCAAAGGATCATCCATATAGAATGAATCGTCGAAGATTTGATAATACTATAGAGACCGATGATCCACCTCAGCGTATGTCTGGAACTGATGTGCTTAATGAATTGAAAGATTTCAGTTTTTCGTTCGGGAAGGGTCAAATGAAATCTGGAAAGAGAAAGAATGTTTCCACAGAAACCTGTTACAATTGGAGGAAGAGGAGTATCTTTTTTGATTTGCCTTATTGGTCAACCAATTTGCTACGTCATTGCTTAGACGTAATGCATATTGAAAAGAATATATGTGAAATGTTGCTTTCAGTTCTTCTAAATGTCAAGGGGAAGACAAAAGATGATTTACGATCTCGACGTGACTTGGTGGATTGGGGCATCAGACCAGAATTGCATCATGTGCGTATCAGTGAAAATAAATGGCAACTTCCATGTGCTTCTTATGTGATGACACCTACTGAAAAAAAACAATTTTTGGAAGTATTAGAGACTATTAGAGTTCCTGATGGCTATTCAAGCAACATATCTAAACGGGTCAACAGAAGAGAGTTGAAGCTAAAATCTTTGAAGACTCATGATTATCACGTTCTACTGCATGAGTTGCTTCCAATAGCAATCCGTCATCTTTTGTCCAATAATGTAAGGGTGGGTGTTATTCGGTTGTGCCATTTGTTTAGAGATCTTTGTGCTAAGAAGTTGTTGAAGTCTTTCTTGCAAAAAATGTTGACAGATGCCCCATTAATTTTGTGTGAGTTGGAGAAAATATTTCCCCCATCATTTTTCACATGCATGCTGCATCTGGCTGTCCATATTCCAACTGAAATACTTCTCGGAGGACCTGTTTCTTTTCGTTGGATGTATCCAACTGAAAGAAATATGTTCACATTAAAGTCTTATGTTCGAAACAAGAATCATCCCGAAGGTTCTATCGTGAACGGTTACTTAGCTCAAGAATGTATGGATTTCTGTTCAATGTATTTGTCTGATCTTACTACAAGAATGAGCAGACCAATGAGAAATGAAGAAGAACAATATGAGCAAATTGAACCCAGTTTTCCATCACTTCCTCAAACAGGAGGAATTCCTGGATCATATACATTGAAGACATTAAGCAATGAAGAGCGGGAGATGGCACATCGCACAGTTTTGTTCAACTGTGATTTGTTCGATGACTATATCAGGTAACAAAATTGAATATGTATATCTTACATATATATCTGTTAAACTATTCATATTTTTTTATCTACAGGGAACATAAAACAATGATAAATAGGAAGCATCGTTCTTTATCTTTGAGAAGGAGAGAGACTTTGCATAGCAAAGAGTTTTCTGCTTGGTTAAAATTGAAGGTAAAAATATTACTGTTTAAATTAATTATTTCAATATTTACTTAAGTTTAGCTGTCATTTATATTGCAGGTATTGAGTTTGTCTGCTGACTCTGTCTCTGAGGAAATAAGAGCTTTGGCTTTTGGTCCTAATACCGTGGTTCGTGACTGTAAATCAATTGTTATCAATGGGTACAGATTTATTGTCACTGAACGAGCCAAAAACATGAGAACACAACATGATGGTATTATGGTTACTGCCACAACAGATTGTTATGCCAGCGCATCAGATAGTAGACCGCGACTTGAAAATGTGGGTTATTATGGAGTCGTTGAGAAAATAATAATATTGGATTATTACTCTCATGGACGAGTCACAATGATGAAATGCCATTGGTTTGATTCGATGACGAGACATGGCACATTTATTGATGATTGTGGATTTCGAGTAATTAATATGACCCGCACTCTTGCAACCGAAGAACCATATGTGTTGGCATCAATGGCTAAACAAGTTTTTTATGTCAAAGATCAACTTCAACCTGAATTTGGTGTCGTAGTTGAAGTAATTCCAAGACATATTTTTGATGATGCTGATGATGGAATTGACACTGTCCCTATTGCCATTGGAACCAATCCATTTATTTCTTTTGATGACTCCAATAGCTCAATTGTCAGAGTTGATTGTGAACCTGAAGTTGTGGTTGGAAATATATAGAATCATTCATCCATGTTCTCAATTCTTTTGGTTTACCTCGAGTTGGGTTGTTAAGGTTGGTAATATTCATATTTATTTAGTATTGATCACAAATATGTTTTAGCTGACTTGACCGTTATGTGAATTTTCAATGTTTATTGGTTGCTGTTTTATTTGAATTGCATTTTCTAATTTGGAATTGAACTGTATTCAAACCAAATCAAACAATATTTCAAACTTGGTGAACATTACAACTTGTATGTTTTATTAAATTCATTCAAGCTCTTCTAAAACAATTGATAGCTAAATTACCAATGAATCCCCTCATTCCCTCATATATTTAGTTTTTTGGTTTACACATTAATTTTCTTTTTCTAATTAATTACATATTTGTTTTCCAATGCAGGAAATGAAGCCAATTGAAGAGAGACGAAGAAAAAAAATGGCGGAGAACAATCGTCGGATGGAGGAGCTGGGCATTCCACCATTACGTCGACAGTTATTTGACGAGGAGCCTAGTACTGGTCCGAGTACTCAGGCCGGTGGTACGAGGAGGGTTCGTACCAGAGGTGGACATAGAGCTGCGCGTGCCCGACTAGACCCTGCCCCTCCCACTGACATTTCAGCCTTCCCACATTCTGATCCCGGTGTGTCGTTAGGGACACACGGGATATTTAGACCTCCCATGTTTTCGCTACCTTCTGCATCTTCTGCCCCATCATTTTCACATCCCATGATGATTCCCACTCCCCAGTCAGCATCAGGTCATACAGTTGTTCCATCTTCTTTTCCTTCTACTTCTGTCTCTCCGAGCTTTTATATTCCATCGTCTTCGACTCCCGTTCCACCAGAGGGTGTTCCATCAGGTTCTGTGGATCCGGCGCCACTCATTGATCAGACTAGCACAGGTATATTTATAAAACCCTATCAAATTTTTATAGTAATATTTATTTTCATTATAACATGTTTTGATAAAATATTTGTTTTTCTTTCATGACAGATACATCTACTGAAAGGAGGCGGGGGCGGGGCCGTACACGCATGCGTTCGGTGTGGAACCGTCGCACACAGGTTATGGTGGAATATAATGAAGACAATCAGATGGTTGAGAAAACAGGGCAGCAATGTCGGAGTTTTATGGCGACGCTTGCCAAATACTCCGACATCATTCCCGTCAGCCCGCTGTCGTGGAGACATTTGCCACATGAGGTCAAAGATAGAGCTTGGGAAGAGATATGGGTAAAAAAATCTGTTGTATTTAATGCCATGAATTTTTTTTGTATTTATATAAATTAATATTTTCATTTCAGCTTCGATTTAATTTTCCTGATGGTGAGGGTGCACGAATGGAACGTCTAAAGGATTCAGGCGAGCTTTGGAGAGCCTACAAGCATGAGCTGTATATTGGCTGGCGTGCTAGAGTTGGCACTGAGTTAGAGGCGGTACCAGTCGTGGATGATTGTCCTATAGAGCAGTATCGTCAGATGATTACTCATTGGACGAGTACCCAGTTTAAGGTATGAATTACATTTGAGGTATTTAAATAATAACTTTCAAGTTTTGCATTAATATTATCCTTTGCATTATCGAATTTTATTTAGGAATCATCTGGTAAAAATAAAAAAAACATTGATGCAAAAAAATACCTCCATACACTAGGACGCACGACGATGCCGGATCATGAGAGGCAGCAGGTATGACAATTGTTTATAAGTTTTCTTTACGACTTACATTTTCTTTTTTTTCCTCAATTATTTAATTATTTGCTGAAGTCTTTATATAAATTTTGTTTTCAATGTCATTGTAGAGGAAAGTACAAAATATTGAAGGACGTGTGCCTCGAGCAAAACTGTTTTGCTCGAGTAGACGAAAAAAGGATGGACGTGCTGTCAACGAAGCGACTCAGCAGCAGATTGTAAGTTTTAATCTGTTGATTTTATATTTTAATATCTATTTCGTAACTTAACAATATATTTATATTTGTAATAGGATGCTTTAGAGGCCCTCGATGCCCAAGAAGCAGACAATTTTGGGCCATCTGATCACTTACATCAGGTGTTGGGAGATGATCATTCTGGCAGAGTACGCTGCCGACCTAGGATAGCCCCGACGAGGTATTGGCCTGCCTCAGGTACGAGTTGTAGTGCCACCGAGCTGCAGCAAGTTAGGGCACAGGCAGAACAGGCTGAGAAAAGGGCCACAGAGACGGCAGAACAGTCTGCAAGGGCAAACAGTGCATTTATGAAATTTATTGAAGTTCTACGTCCAACACTTCCAGCAGAGGCCAGCCCAGCGATTGATGAATACATGTCGTCGATACATTCTATATATGGTGCACCAGGTGGCAGTTCCAGTGGTGGTCAGGCCGATGTCGAGCTTGAAGATGATGATGGCGAGCAGTCTGATTCGGAAGAGGATGGAGATGAGGAGGGCGAGGAGGAGGGCGAAGGCGAGGAGGAAGGCGTTGAGGAGGGTGATGACGATGAGGAGGACGATGACGAGGGCGATGATGATGATGATGATGGAGATGGTGATGCTGATGTGGGACATATTGATCCGTTACATTTTTGACTTGACATGTGATGTTTAATCTATTCTAGTTGTTGGTTTTATCTAGACTCGTAGTATAGTATTGGAGTTGAATTATTTTAATCAGTCGCCCGTATTTGTCGTCTGATTTCAGGCCATTCCGACATCGTTCGGCCCGTTTGGACCCCCCTCACGCGCGTTTACGAAGCGCGCGCATCACTTAAAACACGAATATTGAGCCGTACCGCGCAAACCGCACGTCCGATTGAGGTGCCGTCTGCGCGTACACGTCACGAATAATAATTAAAATGTTCCACGGTGGTTTCAGATCAATCCGAGGCCGTCCGCTATGAATTTGACCGTTGGACGCCCGTTCTGGCCGTTTATGACACCATAACTGCGTTGTCGGTCACCACGGGCACACGACAAGTCCGATTGACGTGCCGTCTGCTCGACCACTTCAGAAATCACTCACCCGTATTTGTCGTCTGATTTCAGGTCATTCCGACATCGTTCGGCCCGTTTGGACCCCCCTCACGCGCGTTTACGAAGCGCGCGCATCACTTAAAACACTAATATTGAGCCGTACCGCGCAAACCGCACGTCCGATTGACGTGCCGTCTGCGCGTACACGTCACGAATAATAATTAGAATGTTTCACGGTGGTTTCAGCTCAATCCGGAGATGCGGTGTGGCCGACACCACTCAAAGTGTCCGTCTTTTGTTTCAAAAGGACGTCATTTTAAGTGAAAAGAATCAACTGGCTTACGGAAAACCGACCAAACGCATTCCGAATCTGTTGATAATTTATCCCAACAATCCATGGGTCATATGTGACGTGTACGAGCCAACCCGGGATGAATCCGAGTCGCGGTGTTGCCGGGATAAGTTTAAGTGGCTCTCTTTTGTTTAAAATGAACACCATTTTAAGTACATACGGAAAAACGACCAAACGGATTCGGTTTCCGTTGAAACTTTAGGAGAACGATCCATGGGTCATATGTGACGTGTACGAATCAACCCCGCCACAATCGGAGACGCGGTGTGGCCGACACCACTCAAAAAGTGTCGGTCTTTTGTTTCAAAAAGACGTCATTTTAAGTCCACCGGCCAGCCGGTGTGAGACCACCGGCCCGCCGGTAAGGTCACCGGCCAGCCGGATCCAGCCCATCGGCCAGCCGGTGGACAAGGCAGAAGGCCTTTCCCTCTGCCAGGTGCCACCGGTCAGCCGGTGTCTGGCCATCGGCCAACCGGTGGGCCCAGACAGAATGGAATACCTTCTGTCCAGACCACCGGCCAGCCGGTGCCTGGCCACCGGCCAGCCGGTGGAACCCAGACAGAATAGCATGCTTCTGTCCAGACCACCGGCCAGCCGGTGGCTCAGCACCGGTCAGCCGGTGGAGCCAGAGAAATCCCTTGCTTCTGTCTGGTGCACCGGCCAAACGCATTCCGAATCTTTTGATCATTTATCACAACAATCCATGGGTCATATGTGACCTGTACGAGGCAACCCGGGTTCAATCCGAGTCGCGGTGTGGCCGAGATCAGTCTAAGTGGCTCTCTTTTGTTTAAAATGGACACCATTTTAAGTACATACGGCAAACCGACCAAACGCATTCGGTTTCCATTGAAACTTTAGGAGAACGATCCATGAGTCATATGTGACGTGTACGAATCATCCCCGCCTCAATCCGAGCCGCGGTGTGGCCGACACCGCTCTAACTGTGTCTGTTTTGTTTAAAATGGACAGGATTATAAGTGAAAAGAACAACTGGCATACGCAAAACCGACCAAACACATTCAGAATCTTTTGATAATTTATCACAACGATCCATGGGTCATATGTGACGTGTACGAGCCAACCCGGGTCAATCCGAGTCGCGGTGTGACCGGGATCAGTCTAAATGGCTCTCTTTTGTTTAAAATGTACACCATTTTAAGTACATACGGAAAACCGACCAAACGCATTCGGTTTCCATTGTAACTTTAGGAGAACGATCCATGGGTCCTATGTGACGTGTACGAATCATCCCGCCTCAATCCGACATGCGGTGCGGCTGACACCACTCAAAGTGTCCGTCTTTTGTTTCAAAAGGACGTCATTTTAAGTGAAAAACATCAACTGACATACGGAAGACCGACCAAACGCATTCGGATTCTATCGATACTTTAGCACAACGATCCATGGGTCATATGTGACGTGTACAAGTCAACCCCATCTTAATCTGAGATGTGGTGTGGCCGACACCGCTCTAACTATGTCTCTTTTGTTTAAAATGGACATGATTATAAATGAAAAGAACAACTGGCATACGCAAAACCGACCAAACGCATTCGGAATCTTTTTATAATTTATCACAATGATCCATGGGTCATATGTGACATGTACGAGCCAACCCGGGATGAATCTGAGTCGCGGTGTGGTCGGGATGAGTCTAAGTGTCACTCTTTTGTTTAAAATGGACAACATTTTAGGTACATACGGAAAACCGACCAAACGCATTCGGTTTCCATTTAAACTTTAGGAGAACGATCCATGAGTCATATGTGACGTGTACGAATCAACCCCGCCTCAATTGGAGACGCGGTGTGGTCGGCACCACTCATAGTGTCCGTCTTTTGTTTCAAAAGGACGCCATTTTAAGTGAAAAACATCAACTGGCATACGGAAAACCGACCAAACGCATTAGGATTCTGTCGATACTTTAGCACAACGATCCATGAGTCAAATGTGACGTGTACGAGTTAACCCCGCCTCAATATGAGGTGCGGTGTGGCCGGTATCACTTCAGGTGTATGTATTTTGTTTAAAATGGACATCATTTGAGGTAAAAATATATGGTATAGAAAAAACCGATCATATTATGAATTGAATTTCAGATTCCACGTATAATTGTCATCTAAATTTTAAATTGAATTCTATATGAATTATGTATGTTTATGAATTGTAATTTAATTATGGATTTGTATAGTTTCAGGATCCATTATATGTTAAATGTGTATGAATTTGTTCGTAATTGAATATGTATGTTTTATTTTATTACTGGTACAATAGTTGGATCGAAAATGAGGTGAAAATGAGGTGAAAATGAGGCCTGATGACTGGTGGTGATAGACAGGGGACAGGGGCTGTGCAAATTGCAGGGTGCTGCAATTTGCAGCATAGGGTATGCCAACGGTTTTAAACCGTTGGCATATAAGTTTTAGCATGTCTTTTCCCAACGGTTCTAAACCGTTGGGAAAGACTTCACCAATTCCCAACGGTTTAAAACCGTTGGGAAAAAATGTGTGGCATTTGGTTTTCCCAACGGTTTTGGGAGAACCGTTGGGAAAAACTATCCCAACGGTTCACCCAAACCGTTGGGATAGGGTAACTTCTATGGGCCTATTGCAACGGTTGCAAGTAAACCGTTGGGAAAACCTTTCCCAACGGCTTACTTCCCAACGGTTATGAGAACCGTTGGGAAAACCTTTCCCAACGGTTTCAGGGGCTTTCCCAACGGTTCTGAACCGTTGGGAAATAGTTTATTTCCAGTAGTGTCGATGCATCAGTAGGTCTCATGAGACAAACTAATGTCGTGGCACAAGTACTTGAAAAGAATCTTATTTGTAGTCTTGGCACAAGGTCTTGACTATGTGGTTATGATAGTCTGGCATTATGCATTCCATCATTATGAAAGTGGTTATTGATACTGTATGTGATTATTTGACTAGTATAATATCCATGTGAATAAGTAAATGAAATTATTTCATTTTATTTCTTCCATATTATGTTGATGTTCAAGTTTAAAAGTTTTTTGTTTTAGTCATACATTGCCTTAAATGTTTATGCTTATTTATGAAAGTTTCCGCTATATTTTTATCCTTATTGGTCATCTGAGCTCACCCCTTTCTATGTTTTATTTTTCCAAGGATGTGAAAAAGTAATTTATGAATGACTTGTAGGGATAGTATGAGGGGATATGAGTGTGGAAAATGGAGATTATGTCGTTGTAGTTTTCATTTTATGATGTAATGTAAGACTGATGAATGTATCTAGAGATTCCAAGGCTACTAAACTAATAGGTCTTTTGAGACGTGATCTTTTGTGATCATGCCAATGTTATGTAATAATGCACCGACTCTAGGTAACTAGGGTCGGGGCATTACAGTTTGTATCAGAGGACGTTTTGTACAAACCTTGGAAACTAGATTTAGATAATCTCTTATTACAGCACATAGCCCTAAGATAGACTTTGAGTATTAGTATAGAATAACATCCTAGAATTTTGGTATTATAGAGATTTTGTGTGTTTTCAGAGCAATACATCCATGTCTAGATACAAGCAGGTAGAGGCGGCTTTGGCACAGATGTACCTAGGGGGTAAAACCCGAAAACACTGCTTTGAGCTAGACTCGAACGGGAACTAGTGCATGACAACAGGCCTTGCTACACTCTTGGTTACGACACTCCTGGGGGATATTCTTAGGATAATTCTCATTTTCTTTACAAACCATTATGAAGGGTTTATGAGTATATACTTCCTCAAAGAAAACATTTTTTATGATTAAGGATTATACCCATAAACTATTCTATTTATGTTAAGTGTTTTACAAGTTTGGAATTATGTTTTTTGATTCACAGACTAATCTAGTTTATTCCATTGTTTAGAAATGGAACCTAGTGAAAGTAATGGAAACTGTATCAATGCATGAACTCCATGTAGGGATTTCCATCCTGCTCAAGATAGTTACTGTGGATCTAGTGATGCAACTGGTCTGATCAGCTAATCACCATCCTGGGAAAACTCACTCAGGTTATGAACAATAACCTTAACCGTATGGAGCACCCTGATCCATAGTAGGAGGATCAATGTTAGATCGCTTCATGAGGAAACAACCACCAAAATTCAATTGGATTACAAATCCATTAGTAGCTGAGAAATGGATAAGTTTCCTAGAGAAAATATTTCAGGCTTTGGGGAGTAGTGAAAGGGAAAAAGTTGTCATGGCTGTTTATCGCCTCACTGGAGATGTTGATCAATGGTGGTTATTGATTCAAAACATGAAAGAATATGATAAAGTATAAAATATGGAATGGAGGGAGTTTAAAGATATTTTTATAGAAAAACACTTTCCTCATGACCATCGAGCAGATATGGAAAGGAAATTTCTGAGTCTGAGGCAAAAGGAGGATGAGAATGCCGTAAAGTATGAGGCTAAATTTACAAGGTTAGCGAGGTATGTTTCAGATTATATATGTAACCCAAGAAGTAATATTGATAATTTCTTTGATGGGTTAAAATCATTTATCCATCGAGCATTAGTCTCACAAACCTTCTCATTGTACGAAGATGTTGTCTCATGCGCTATCAAGACAGAAAAATAATTCTCTAAGTCTTACGACTTTAAAGCAAAGAAAAAGAAAAAGATATCTGCTGATCACTCTGGAAATGGAAATAAAGGGAAGAAGGGAAAAGTTGAATATCCATCCTACAGTAAATTTGAGAAGAAACACCCTGGTACTTCCTCAAAAGGAAAGGGAGTTTGTTACAAGTGTGGAAAAAAAAGGCCACCAAGCTCGTGATTGCAAGGGGAAGAAAAACCTATCGATGTTCAATGCTACAACTTTAGGGAGATGGGACATTATTCAAAAGAATTTCATAAGCCTCAGGGGAACTTACCTCAAAAAGGCCAAGGGATTGAGGCCAAGCTTATGCTATCACTACTGCTGAGGTAGAAGCTCTAAAATACATGGTGGCAGGTAATTTAATGGTTTACTCAAGTTTAGGAAATGAATTATTTGATTCTGGATCATCACATTGTTTCATATCTTCCAAGTATTCTAAGAAAATTAGATATTTACAATTCTATCTAACAAGGGAGTTGTCAGTTAAAACTCCAAAGGTTAGTATCATTGCAACAATGTTTTGTGAATCAGTCTCCATTAGGGCATATAAATGTTCTTTATCTGCTAATCTCATTGTCATACCCATTACTAAATTTGATATAATCCTCGGTGTGGATTGGCTTTTAGACCATGATTCGAAAATTTATTGTAAGAAGAGAGAGGTTACATTTTTTGATGATGGTGGTAAAGAACACCTTATATTTAGAGAAGAATCTTCACCACTTGATTCTTATCTAGATCTGCCCCTAGTAGCTCAACCAAATTCAATTATCAGGGTGGAATAGAATGAAATAACTGTGAGTGAAGAAAGGAATGTTCAAATAGAGGATGTACCTATTATGGGATATTATGTTGATGTGTTTTCTAAAGATTTACCTTGACATCCTCCAGAATTAGAAATTGAGTTCTCCATTGATTTAATTTCTTGTTCAAGGCCTATATAGAATACCCCTTATAGAATGGCCACTTTGGAATTAGTTTAACTAAAGAAACAACTATAGGAATTGAGTAATAAGAGATTTATTCTCCCAAGTGTTTCTCCATGGTGAGCCCCTATCCTTTTTGTTAATATGAAAGATGGATCTATGAGGTTATGTATCGACTACAAGGAAATCAATGCTATAACAATAAATAACATGTATCCCCTACCTTGCATTGATGATTTATTTGACCAACTGCATAGAGCTCAATAATTTTCAAAGATTGACCTTCGACCTGGATACCATCAGTTTTTTGTAAAGAAGGAAGACATTCCGAAGACAACATTTTGAACCAGGTACAAGCATTATGAGTTTAGAGTAATTCCTTTTGGATTGACTAATGCACCCTCTGTATGAATGGATCTAATGAATAGAGTGTTCAAGGAATATCTTGATGATTTTGTAATGGTATTTATTGATGATATCTTGGTATTCTCCAAAATCTACGAAGATCATGAAAATCACTTCCGCATTATCTTGAAGACTCTTAGAAGGCATGAATTATATGGGATGTTTAGCAAGTGTGAATTCTAGAATCCGGAGATTTCATTTCTTCTTCATATTGTCTCTAAGGATGGAATATTCTTTGATCCTTCTAAGACAAGAGCAATCCAAGAATGGCCAGCACTGATGAGTATAACTGAGGTTTGCAGTTTTATTGGTTTAGCAGGTTATTATCGACATTTCGTCCAGAATTTTTCCCCATTGGCTAACCCATTAATGAAGCTCACACGAAATGGGGTTAAATTTGTTTGGAAAAAAGAGTGTGAATGATGATTTGAATAACTAAAGAGATGATTAGTCAATGATCATATATTGACTCTACCATTGGGGAATTATGGGTTTGTTATTTATAGTGATGCTTCAAAGAGAGGACTTGGTTGTGTCCTTATACCGAATGACGGAGTTATCACCTATGCATCATGACATTTGAAAATTCATGAGAAAAACTATCCTACCCATGATCTTGAGGTAGGTGCTGTAATATTTTCTTTGATGATATGGAGACATTATCTCTATGGTGAAAAATGTGAGATATATACTGATCACAATACTTTGAAGTATATTTTCTCATAGAAAGAACTCAACATGAGGCAAAGGAGATGTCTTAAACTACTCAAGTATTATGATTGCACGATACACTACCACCCAGGGAAGGTAAATAAGTTGGAAGATTCTTTGAGTAGAAAGGATCATGGAGTTTTGAACAGGATGAGAGTTAAAAAGGATCCTATATATATGTATCTAGTAAAGATGAATATGGGAATAACCATCGGAGCTGAAACATCAATGCTTTTTCAAATGGTTGCCAAACCATCTTTACTAGAAAAGATAAAGAGTTCTCAGATTGGTGATGAAGAGTTTCAAAAGAAGATTACTGCTGTGAATGATGGGAGATTGAGTGACTTTGTGTATGAAGATGGAATTTTGAAATTTGGTAAGAGACTTTGTGCTCCCAATATACCTGATCTAAAAAGAGAGTTGTTGGATAATGCTCATAGTTCCAATTTCTCTATACACCCTGGGAACAACAAAATGTATAAATATTTTAAGGAACATTTTCGGTGGGACAACATAAACAGGGAGATTGATGATTTTTTGTGAATATGTATGGTTTGTCAAAAAGTGAAAGCTGGAAGGAAACAACTTGGAGGAGTATTGGAACCTCTTCCCATAACTGAGTGGAAATGGGATAATATCATGATGGACGTTTTCATGGGACTACCAAATACTCCAAGAAGGAACGATGCAATATGGGTCATTGTTGATCGTCTTACCAAGTCAGCACATTTTCTTTCTATTAGAGAAGATCTAACACTTGAACATCTAGCAAGACTATATATTAATAAAGTTGTGAGACTTCATGGAGTACCCCTATCGATTGTTTCTGATTGTGATCATTGTTTTACTTCAAGATTCTGGAAGAGTCTTCATAAGGCCTTGGATACTGAACTTCATTTGATCACTGCCTACCACCCTCAAATAGATGGACAATCAGAACGGACTATTTCAACCTTAGAAGATATGTTGAGATCCTGCTCACTTGACTTTCAGGGTATGTGGGATCAATATTTACCTCTGGTGTAATCTTCTTATAACAATAGCTTCCATTCATGTATTCGGATGGCGCCATATGAAGCGTTATATGTAAAGATATGTCGCACACCAACCTTTTGGGATGACGTTGGTGAAAGAAAACTTGTAGGCCTAGAGCTGGTGGAGGAAACGATAGAAAAGGTGAAGGTATTCCAAAACCACATCAAAGCAGCTCAAAGTAGGCAGAAGAGCTATGCCGATAACCGAAGGAAGGATTTGGAATTTCAAGTAGGAGATCATGTTTTCTTGAAGGTATCTCCATGGAAGGGAGTTATACGTATTGGTAAGAAAGGTGAATTGAGTCCCAGGCACATAGGACCTTTTGAAATTCTAGAACGAATTGGTGATGTATCTTATTAGTTGGTAATGCTGCCAAATCTCTCCAAAGTGCACGATGTGTTCCACGTATCACTGTTGAGAAAATACATGCCTGACCCGAAGCATGTACTCACCTATGAGAAATTATAATTGGAACCTGATCTATCTTATTGTGAATATCCTATCAATATTCTTGATACGAGAGAACAAGTGTTGAGAAACCAGACGACTCATCTGGTAAAAGTTCTATGGAGAAACCATAAGATGGAAGAGGCGACGTGGGATCCTGAAGAACTTATGATGAAGAACCACTTGATTCTTTTCACACGGTTGTATTCAAGAAATTTCTAGGATGAAATTATTTGGATTCGAGAATGTAACACCCAAGCTACCATGGTACACATATCTTTGAATAATACAGTAGTGTGTGTTGTACGCAACTTCGAGTTCTAACACACACCACAACAAATCAAACTAGCCATTATGAATAGTAATACCCACTTTTTGAAATTTTATAAATTTTATATTTCAAAATGGAAATCATTTTTGGATTTGGAATATCAAAATTATCTTAGGGTGAAATTTTGGTATTTTTCTGAAAACATTCAATTTTTGATAAATAGTGAAAAACACTCAGTTATAGTTTAAAACCGAATTTTCATTTAAATATTATATATTTTATTTAAATTTATTTTAGGTCAAAATAGATACATAATACCTATATAAGTTCAATTTAATTCATTGAAGTCATTTTATAGTAATTTTAGATATATAAAAATTTTATTGAACTTTTCACCGTCTTTTACCCATCTCCTAAGAGAATTTGAAAATTCACATAAAACATAATTTTACCACCTCTGTGAGTAGAATTTCAAAAATCCAAGATACACGGTTAACATCAAGGAGTAAAATATGGTTCAATAAGATAAAAATATTTTTTGGTGAATAGTAACTTTTTACTTTTATTTACCACGAAAAAAAGTAAATAGGGTAATTAAGGGTAAAATGATATTATTATTACAATAAAACATGTCCTAAATATATTGTAAAAGTATATTTAGAACAAAAAAGACCATAGTAATAAAATATGAACCTATTTGGTCCACTTGGATTAGATTAGGACATTTATTATTATTTAATTCAAAGAAAAGTTAAAATTAAATTTTAATAACTAAAACATTTTTAATATAGGGTTATACATAAGATAAATTAGATTATAAATATTCATTAAAAATATAAAAATATTTCCTACATAATGGTATTTTATTTATAATTTTTAGATATTAAATAAGTTAATTTATTTATGACACAATGATGATGAAGTAATTGTCTTATTAGTGAAATATTAAAATAATTGATATTATAAATACCGAAATAAATATAATTTGAGACTTTTAATGGATTAAATTAATTTTATTGGTTAATATGACATGTTAGGATTGATTAAATGAATTTTTTTCTATTTAAAGAAGTTATTAAGACTTTTACAAAAATCAATTATTAAATAGTGTCAAAATTGACATAAAGGACTTTTTAAAACAAATATTATATTATTAATAGATATAATATTCATAAAAATCTATGGTTCTTCCAAAAGACTTATATAATGATAGTTATGTCATTAATTAACCACTTGGTGTTCTCATGGTGGTATATAGTAAATTTATTATCCATATAATATAAAAATAAAATGTAACATGATAAATTTCAAACTTTTTAACTAAGAGTAAAATATAAATGATAAGGTTAATATAATGACACAAACCTGTATAAAATATATTGGATGAAATTATTTTTACCCATCCCCACCTTATAATTTTAATAATCCACTTTGGAGCCATTATAAACCGAATATAAATTTATTATAAATTAATACTTTATGTTTTTTTTAAAGAGCCCCTCCTCCCTTTATAAAAGGACACCATTCTAACCAATTATTCATACCTTCAAAGACTTTTGGATCGGCCAACCTCTGCCCAATTACCCTCTCAAATATCCTCCCTTAATCCTAGAGGCCTTCCTTTAGTCAGAAAGCCAACCTAAGGCCCCCTTTTGATCAAATCAAAAGGAAGAACCCGAAGAAGAGGTAATGTTTTCACCACCCTCTTTCAAGTTCGTTTCTTCTTCAACTTCTTCTTTCATTGTTATTTACATTCTAAAATAGTAACTCTAGTATATTAAATATAATTTGATGTTATTATAAATATTTTACTACCATATTCTGTATTCTATCCATCCTTTGATTGACATGTCACCATACGTGCGTACGTACAGCCTACCGTCTCCACGTCATGGTATAATTGTTATTCAATACATTATTATTTGGATGGGTATAAAAATGATGTGTAATTCATGTAAATAATAAATATAACATGATAATGATTCTGTATATATGATATAATATCCAATTGTATATTATTTTAATATCAAAAGAAAGATATTTTCACTCGTGCGTACGTACGGATTACCGTCTCCACGAACACGATGAGATTCATTCCGCATCGTATCCATTCAAGACTAAATTTTATTCAATGATTAAAAATAATTTTTAGATACAAGATATCATTCTGTATATGAATAATACAAATCCCATCCATAAAAAATATGGCTCACATAACAAAGTATATAAAGAAAAACGAATTTTTTAACACCTAAAACCATGATAATACTAGGATATTATTAACAAATCAATGTTAAAAGATCATATATGATATCATTTTAATGTATATTATTCTTTTATAATTTAATAAAAATTATTTCAACATTATACAGGAGGTTAACCTACCCTGAACCAAGGAAAAGTACAATGTAAGGGTTTATTTCACAATCTCTTCATTATTCGAGGTTGTGTATACGTAATTATCTACTGGGACCTCTTTATCATCCACATCCATGTTTCTTAAAAATGTATTTTAAATCATTCTTACTATTTTACAGAATATGTGTTAAAGTCATTTATACCCTTGTTGACTTTCTATAAAAAGTTTATAAAGGAATATTTCTGTCGTTTTCCAAACAAGGTCCTTTTTAACCTTTTCGACAGAATTAAGGTAAGAATGTCTTTTTTAACATATACGGTGGTTGCGGCTATTTTCAGCCGTTATAAAGTCGTCGAAGCATCCCTTACAAGATTATAAGAATATTTTCAATGAAAATGTTTTATTTTATAATTATGTGACTTTTAAATGATTTCAATAAGAGAGATATTTCTCTCAAATAGTTTTGAATTCATCTTTGTCAACATCCTTTGATGGATTTTAGGCTTATTTGAAGTTTATTTATTATGATACAAAGCATCCATACTGTATTGAAGGTTTTGTGATATGTTTGACTGTGGATGTATTATTTTTATACCATTCATTGTTTATGGAGAAATTATTCACATTTCATATGTTAGTTTCAATACGAATGTTTATGTTATGTTTAAACCTGTTCATATGAGGAATGCATTGGACTTAATATGTGTTGGGTAGAGCTTGATATAGCTCCTCGATTAATCGGTAGGTATCATGAGACAAACTAGTGTCTTGGCACAGGACCTTGACAAAAATCTTATTTGTAGTCTTTGCACAAGGCCTTGAGTATGTGGTTATGATAGTCTGTCATTATGCATTCCATCATTATGAAACTGGTTATTGATATTGCAAGTAATTATTTGACTAGTAGAATATCCATGTGAATAAGTAAATGGAATTATTTCATTTTATTTCTCCCATATTATTCTGAAGTTCAAGTTTAAAAGTCTTTTGATTTAGTTATACATTGCCTTATATTTTTATGCTTATTTATGAAAGTTTCTGTTATATTATTATCCTTACTGGGCATCTGAGATCACCCCCTTATATGTTTTGTTTTTTCCAGGATGTGAAGAATTAATTTATAAATGACCTGTAGGGATGGTATAAGGGGATATTAGTGTAAAATATGGATACTATGTTATTGTAGTTTTTATTTTATGATATAATATAAGAATGATGAATGTATCTAGAGATTGCAAGGCTACTAAACCAATCGGTCTTTCGAGACTTGATATTTTGTGATCATGCCAATGTTATATAATAATGCACCAACGCTGGGTAACTAGGGTCAGGGCATTACATTTATTTCCACCACAAGAACCTAACTAGCATTGTAGAAAGACTCTGGGCTACCCAAAATGGGAACTCCAAACACAACTATGCCTGAATTTTCTGCATAAGATAAACAACACCTCCACTAGAACTAAAAGATCCCCACACAAGATATAACCTCCAACACAAGGGGATAAACCAATGAAAAAAACATGAAAAAATTGAAAATATATAAAACAAGTCACAAACCACAATTTTGAAAATATTTTACTTCCCAAAAAGAGTAATAGAATACAAGAAACCAATTCACAAAAGTATAATCATTTAAGGATTCACACCCCATGAAAAAAATGTTGATACAAGGAAAGAAACCCTATGCCTTTTTCAAGTAAAATAGAAACTCAAAAAATCAATGTGCTATAATAAGATGTTAAAAACTCTCCATTCTCACACTGGATAAAACCAAGACGAGTTATACCCCCACACCCTTGGCAATTACTAACTACACATGAGCTTCACTCCAAGGCCTATACTGAATCCTTGATAAATGAAAAATCTACTTCCTCTCATCCAGGAGTTGACATCCTCATTTAAAAACATCATTAGGAAAGGATTCCTACAAAACTTCTCCAAATTATGCAAAGAGCCAAAATGTTGTAAATTTTGTAGAAAATTCTAATAATATGGTTTCGAGTGCCCAAACTGACGACACTGGAATCCCAAAATCGAGTGGTCTGGTGATCAAGAGGCTGACCCAAATAAGGGAAACTTCTCATGAACATTTCCCACTATAATACACATCTCAACAAATAGAGAACCTTTACAATAGATAAAGGATACTAGATTTACATCTTCTTATGCTCTAGTAATTAAAATAGTGAAAAACACATCATCCACAAACTTCTCAAAAAAGATATCCTTGTAAAAGAGATATCAGTCCATGAACTCTTAATAAAGAGCCCCAATGAAATGAGAAAAATTCAATAGATCCTGTAACTCATCCTTTGTGGATAAATAAGCCATCTCCTTGAATTTTTCCACAAAGTCCATCATCGTCCAATGACCTTATTGAATACTCATGGGCTCTTCCATATTCCTCACATGCATCTCCCCATGTATGAACCATCAGATAAAAATTTAATTAAACAAATCCCACATCATCCCACCTTTCATTGATGAAGGAGAAAAAGTATTCCAGTGGTACAAGAATGGACCACTGAACAAACCCAAGATAGAAGAAACACCAATATCTTCAACACCTCCTAGCTATCTGAAGATAGTATCAATTTCCTCAATCCATCATTCAACCACTAATGGACCTTGATCACCATGAAAGATATGTGACATTTGAGAAGAACCAGAGATAGGCTGAGACTCACTAGAAATATTGGGGACCATTGGGAGAGGTATATTATGAACAACCCAAATATAAAAAACTAAGGTTAAACATCAACCCAAAAAAATAACCAAAATTAACATTTTATGCCAATAAAATATGATCGCAGGACAAACATTCCAAAAAACCAACATCCTATTTTCAAACCCCAACCTTTCCACTTCAATTTTTAAAAAAAAACCTTCCTCCAAGGCCACTTTTCACACAGAACCCCACTTTTTAATGTAGTAAAATTTCCAAAATCATTTCATTATTCATGTAATTTTTGAAAAACCAAATCTATATTAATTTTAAATTTTCCCCGAGGGAAGCCTATGAATTGTCACATATATGTTCATCCACTTCCTATTATTCCATGAACATGTGCCAATATGAACATCCCATATATACCCAAAAATATGAGGTCATCCAAAAGGAATACCAAAGGTGACCTAAACCATCTCATCATCAAAACCGAACATCGAAAAAACATTACAAAATTATGAATCACCATTTCTTTTAAAAGCAATTCATGCTGATCCAAAACCACTTGAAAGAAAAAAATTCCATTTCATAAACAATTTTCATTTTATAATCTTACTAATATCAAGCAAGACTTCTGAAAATCATAAATCACACTAAAATATCAAAATGAGGAACTGATGTCCATACTGAACATGGTGAAACGTATAGTGGTCCATGATCTAAGTAGGCATTGACGACTAAAAAGAACTTGAACAATACACATGGAATCTAAATGGTTCAATACACCATTTTAGATCACAACATGATACCGTATCACATCCATTATCATTCCCCAATCCAAAAAATACCAAAGACTCAAATATCGAACTACCCCTGGCAACTCGAGGTTTTGTACGACCAAAAGTTCATGACGTCCTTCCCATACCTACCTCTCGATCCCCGATAGTCCTAATCCTTAACTACATAACACCCAAAATAACAATAACCTGCCCTTTATATAATTTTGGTATGAACCAAGATAGGATTACATCTTACCCGACACCTAAACTGATCTGAGACATGGCTTGAAGTGCATTCTCAATCCCCACAGACCGACAACTAGTGAGGGGAATCAAAGTAATCACTATGGGAATGATTTTTCCCAAAAAACATGGATTAAAATAAGTAAATTTTACTCACATATAACTGAAAACATATAAATATTAATAAATATATAAACTTCTATAGATAAAAATATAACTAAACAAAACTGAAACTAAAGCCAAACCAACCCAAACTGGGCCCAACATGATCTCCATGTGACCTCATGGTCACCACCAAACAGCCGACCAACCTACTCCAACAATGAACACATGTATCAGAAAGATGAACATTCAAAATAGCTCGAGTATACTGACACCAAATATTACAAGTAGGGTGTGATCATATAACATCTCAGTAAGAAACCACCAGATAATCCATTTGTTTCCTTTCTTGAAAAAATCCCACAAACACTAGTTTGAAATATATATACAAAAATAGGTTTGCCTCATTTTAATAAATGATCATAGCTATCCTTTATCAAAAAAAAATACCACATATCCATTTTCAAAATGATTTACCTTTTTAAAACCAAACCCACAAAGCAAAATACCACAGACAAATACCAAGTCATGCAGAAAATAATTGACTAGTGTTAATATGAAACAAAGTGAAGATTAATATAAACAAGTACATATATATTGTAAAGAATTGTTAATTTTTTAAAAATACCTAGAAGAACCCCCGGATGTAATCGGGTTGGAATCACCAACTGATATATGGTGCTACTCCATATTCAATAACCAACTTTTCCTTTTAACTTCCAGCCAGTGGAAAAACCCACCTAGCCTATAAAACATAAAATGGGTACCAATTAGTATAATCACCATTGATCAGAAACCATAACTCGATACTCTAATTATTCCCAAGAAACTGATGGTAATAATATATGGGTAAAGGGTGAGGCCCTCGCATGAATGACTCAGCTTACCTACCACCACCGCACTTGCCTACCCCAAACATTGGCACCACCTATGTGATAACCCACTCCCAGGGAATCCTCTATAGGGGTGTCCATATCACAAAATTATGTCAACAATTTCCCTTCGATCCATCAAATCATGTTATCTTTCAAATCATTTCTTAAAACATACTAATATGCGGACCATGAATTTGTACATTCAAAACCACTACTCATTTCCAAAACATTAAAAAGTTCCAACTAATCCTTCATAATTAACAATAATAAAGCATTTACAAAAATCGTTTCCAAAATAACCTTAAACACCACTTTTATGTACAATTCCAATTGGGAATTTACAAAAATTATTATAAAAAACATATAATATGTTCTAAACATTCCTGTATGAAAATCATTCAATAAAATATATTTCAAAATTCCAAACTTCCTAGGATTTAAAGAACGTTTTTAAAGTCACATTTTTAATTCACTTGAAAAAAAACCGCACCATTTGAAAATTAGGGAACCATTTTTGGGAAGAAGGGGATAGTGGAGAAATGGGTAACCTTATTAGAAACTGATGCTCAAGGAAAATATCATGTTTATACACCATATTTATTTGAATTCAAATTGATGTGTGCACCACATTCACCCATGGATGTTCCATAATCCAACAGTGCACTTCAAGTGTCCATGAAGCCATTACAAATTCATCTCTATTAATTACAATTCCCATTTAAACAACACAACATGTCACACATTATCAACATCAATAATAAGCATTTAAGAATAAAAATAACCCTTCCAATTCATTTCACCATGAATTATCAACTCATAAAGAAGATTCCAAACTACATAATATAACCAAATTATAATTGTCTCCCAAACTATCAAAACATATGAAAATCAAAATAACACCACATTACGTTCAAATTCAATAAAAAACACAATTGTAATTTTAAAAAAAACCTTAAGTGCGTAACTATATTAGAGTTTTTAAGAAAACCCATTAAAACAACATCCCCTAATTTGTTCAAACATAAAAACACCTTACCAAGAAAAAATATAAAACCACAAAACAGTATAAACACACACTCACATATATATTGTTCAGAAATTACCATGAATCATATTTACAGTGTAATAAATTAAGAGGAGGCAAAAAAACTACCTTAGTAGACTGTCGATGTGATGAAACTCTCAGAGAAATAATAATATTCCCAAAAAGTAAATTTCTATGCCCTAACATCAATGAACATGAACAAAATCAACCAACACTAACCTTGGGGTTCATCCAAGAGGGAAAACCATCAAAAAAGAACCAAGTACCAAGATATAAGAAATATGGGAAGAGGAAATCAACCAAAAAATAAAATAATATTACAATGTAACATTGGATGAGCGTCAATGGAGAGAGGAGAATTGAATGGAGAGGAGTCTTGGGACCCTTTCATGCTGTAAAAATGACCCAATGAGAGGGGGGAATGATTTGTGGTAAAATGAGGGGAGGGTAGATTAGGGATTATAATATTTTAAACATATAGGAAGATCACATGTTTTGGTCACACCGTTTTCCAAACCGCGTTCAAGCCTTGTAGTCACCACTATCTAAATAGGTAGAACCACACCCACAGTTGTTTCATGGTTTCCTAAATCATGTACAGCTTGTGAGCCTCACCACTAGACCTAAAAAAAGATACATGGTTTCATATGATAATTCAGATGGTTTTTATTTATAGTTCATTACTTTTGCGCCCCTTGATCCCATGCCCAAAACATAATGTTTCAAGAAAAAAATCAAAAATTTGAACTGGGACTCAACCCAAACCGGAACCAAAGGATCCAAGACCAAGAAAAGAATAAAATAAAATAATTCCAAAGTTTGGGGATTGATATGGGATTTAAAATATATACATATAAGAGAATAATAACATTTGACTACCAATAGATAGTTATAGAGAATGTGTATGTGATAATGTTAACAACCCAAAAAAACTTAAATATGTGGTTGGTGAAAATACCACCAATTTATTTGAAATAATGGTAAAAGAAATTATCTATATATTTCAACATCCCTTTCCTGTATGATTTTATACATAATACACTAATTCCTACATCCAAATAATAATAAATTAAATAAAAATTATTTGAAATAAAAATATAGGTATAACAACCATGTTTGAACATAAGGAATAATTATTCATCTTAGCGGAATTTTATGCACAACCTAATACCTAGTTGGTGTCTTGATTGAAATTATTTACTCTGACTATTAGGGTATGATTTTATATAATTGATAATAGTATTTATTTATGGATTTCATTAAATAATATGTTAGTGATGGTTATTTTTATAATTTAATTCATTTCAGCATCATTTTTTTATAATGGCAAAAGACTAGCCTTATACCTTTGGCTTCTTTTGTGGTATGTTTCTTAAACACTTGGGATGTTGGATTGAATAATTCCCCTTCTATTTTTAGTGATATCATTGGGTAAAAATGGTTTATTTATTTTCCTACCATTAAAGAGCCTTATAAACCCACTCTCTACACTTTGAACATACACATGTCTGTATTAAGAAGACAACTTGGTACTTATTTATGAAATTATCACTTGTGGGAAGTTCCATGGATCCCTTATTTTCCTTTTCCTCATTTAGTTTTTTGTTCCACATAGTCATCCTATTATTCTCTTGACTTCCATTGAAATTTTATGACTAAGATAATTACTTATCCGTTATGATGGTCTTTATACCATATCACCATATGATGAAAAAATTTGAGGGACTAATACACATCAAAGTAATGTCTTAATTTATTCAATTAAACGGTTAACAATAATTTGTAAATTACATATTTATTCCATAGGATTCTTTTTCAATATTGTAATTTTTCCTTATACTCAACAGTATTTTCCTCTTCATTATATCTTATTTGTATGAATTTCATTCTGTATCATCTTTTTATTACTGAGGAATTTATTTATCAAAGAATATTATTTTAAAAGTTCTCTGTTTCTTAAATTCTATTTTATAAACCTCTTGATTTTATTGGATCAATGACCACTATTGAACAAAATCTCCATTCTATCAAAAAACACCCAAAATAAACAATATAATTTCATTACATTCTAAATCTAGTTCAATTTTTTCTAGAGACTTAATGCTTTTTTAGCTTCTAATAAATTAGTAGTATTATTAAATGATAGAGGATTCCATCACGTGAAGTATTCCAATATAGGTGAATCACACTATGGAAAATAGGTTATTCTATATGACCAAGTTTATTTGATCAATCCTAAGTTAAAATCCTCAATATGGTTGTGATCATCTCTAGTCCAATATAAACTATATTTTCTTACTCATTTGGGTAATACCTACATTGACTATAGGATTTTATTTCTATTATTTTGTTTGACTCGATCACTAAAAAATGGAACATAATGAGTTAGCTCATAATCATCAAGAATATTATGAAATAAATTAAAAATTATATTTTGGCAAACATTTTCAAATACAATATGTGTTTAAAAAAATTCTCATATTATATATGCTTATATAAAATATAGTTCCCATGGATTATACTAAACTTCTTTTAATACCAACTAAAAAGACCCCAACCCTGGTATCCCAAATTCAATTGTTGCTTTATTAGATTTACAATAGATACAAGTGATTTCCTAAAAAATAATATAATATTTTAGTATTCTTGGTAAACTAGAAACATACGTGATTAACATATTACATTAGAAATATAAAAATAGCATAGGAATAATTCTTAAATTTTTAATATCATTCATAAAATCCTTATTCATATATAAGGGAACGGATACCAAATAAATGGTGAGCTAATATGATCAGTAATGGTTATGCAAAATAGATGCTTTTATATATAATAATTAATGTGGTAGAGTGGATAATCAAAACCCATGTCATCCAATCAATAAATTTAGTTAAATGGGATTCTATGACTAATATAAATAGATAAAAGGGGTGTATAAAAAATTGGATTCTTAATAAAGAAAATAAATTTTTATAGAAACTCAAGATCAATGCCTATCAAAAAAGAAATACTAGATCTTATCATCATGGATTCTTGACCATGTAATTTTCATTCTTTCAAGGCCTCTAAACCAATAAAATATCATTATGTGGACAGCTAACACCAAATACCGACCTATTATAAAAATATCTTATAGCCTCATTATATACATCTTTCCAACCTATTTTATCTCTTGATACCTATTAATGATTCAATGAGATATTAATAATTGGGCCCCATCCATCACTTTCACATCTAATGAATTACACATATATAGGATGTTCAATACAACTCATTCTCAAAATGTCTTATAATTCAAAAATTATCCCTACTAAATCTTGAATACTAAACATCAATAAATCATCATTATAGAACATCTATATAAATAACAAGGATGGTATCATTGGATAACATATTTAGTAAAATCAATGGGTTTTTTGGAGTATAAAATACCTTTAAATGATTTTGAGAACATTTCTTGAGGAAAATACACTTTTTATTTTGAAATTAATTATTCAAAATGAAAACTTTCCAAAATATTATAGAAAAAAGTATTTTGAATGAACATTAATGTATTAAAAAGGATTATTAAAATCTTTGAGTCAACAAGATGGTGGGAAATACCCTTCATTTTGTGTATATTAGACAAATATTCATTACATATTTTTTTAATAAGTCAGAAGTAACTCGTATAGAAAATGATAATAATATTCCTTTAGAACCATTTTTAAAAAAATTAAAACACGGGTGAAAATTAATTTGAACAATAATAAAATAACACAAATATATTTTTTAAAACTTTTTTTTTAATGAATGTATATGGAAGAAATAATATTTTTTATGGAAAATACAAATTAACTAGTTTCTCTTAAAACATTCATTTAATATCTTGAGTACTTAAAGTGAGGAAAATAAAATGAAGAATTTTTTTCATGGGAAATGAATGTATTATAATAAAATAAAACATATTTATAATTAAAATAATATATATTTTCCCTCAATTTAAATTTCAACATAAATAATCCAGATTAAAATGTGATTAAAACATAAGTCAATTGTTTCTTTGGTATCTTTTGAATTATAAACCAAATAAAATAAATAGAAACTAAAACATTAAATAACATTAATAGAATATATATAATCATATAACATATCATAGTGATATTATATACACCATATTAAATTCAAAATTTGGTGAATATACCATATGTCTCAAAGAAATAAAAATAAGATAGGAAAACCCTTACCTCGGATCTGAATTTATTTATAAGTGATTTTAGACACAAGTGTAATAAATCAAAACATATTATAATAAAATAAATAAACCACAGAAATACTATTAATATCATATACTATCCACTTATAACATTTTTAGACTCACTTATTAAAAATTATTTATAAAAATCATCATTTCTGTGTATTAAATATTTTGTTTTTTAGTACAATGTTATTAGTAAGTTCTAATACATGTAATATGATCATGGCCCCATCACCTAAATATTTATAATTATGATATAAATATAATATATATTTAATATACATATATTTATGTTAAACTATAAAAATTATATACGAAAAAATGAATTGTATTGTTGAAGGAGACAATTAGTCGTAGTTTGCATGAATGTTTTATTAAGTTTTTGACGAATGCAACAAAATAATGTTAAATAATAATTAAACATTAAATAAAAATTAATATATTATACATAGAATTTATATTAACTAAATCTAACTTCATTACAATCGATGAAATTTGGAAATGAAAAATTGATCGCATTGCCTCTTAGAGGTGGTAGTCCACATGTATGCAAGCGTGACATAATAATACTCCAATGGATTGGATGGTAAGAAGGTAGATACAATAATATAAATATATAATCATTATTTTTTCATAAATATAATATATATTAATTAGTTTAATATTTATTACCAACCATGTAAAGTGGTTATGTAAAATGAGTGTAGTTCCTATGTGGAGACGGTAAGTCGTACGTACACATGAGTGATGTTTTTTCTTTTCATAGGAATCAAACGGGTGGAAAATAGCTTTCCAATAAAAACAATTAAATATAATAATATTCATTATACTTGATTTTATATTTTATAATAGATAAAAATGATTTATAGGATGTATAAAAAATGAAATTTGAATGAGTCGGTAAAGACGATTATTTGTTCTTCATTAAACTTCCACTAGATCTATTTAGAAAGACACTATGAAGGTTATTTTAAGAATAATAAAAAAAATTATTCATGTTTAGTGAATTTTAAAATATATTTTTTTGGTGTTTTATCAATCTTGGTTGCAAAATGTGGTGTGAAAAATAGATGGAAAGGGTGTCCTTTTATAAGGGAAGGAAAAGACACAAATGGAATTAGGTAAGATAATAATATATAATAAATTCCATTCTCAAGTATAATGCTTAAAAATATTCAAGAATTAAATGAAAAATATTATATGGTCAACATATCATCATAAAAAAAATTAAGACATGTTTTTTTGTAATTTTCAACCTTTTCATTTTTTTAACCACTTTGTTGAAAATTTTTAACCAAAATCACGATAATGACTATTTAAATATTAATGGGTTCAAATTTTACTTATAAGATATGAATTTGATCATAAATGGGTGAGGGAAAAAATTTTAGACCATATCCAATATCTCTTATCCATTTTACATAAATATATTATTTTTTAATAATTTATTACATTATACATTTTAAAAAATATCATTAATATCATTTTTTACACTATTAATTTAATTTGACTTTAAATACATCAATAAAAATATGTAATTCCAATATAAAAATTTAAAAATGCCTATTTTTTATATTTATCTAAAAAATTATTTCAAACAAATTACTCACCCGTATTTTTTTACTTTTATTATTTTTAAAACCATTATAAATATTTTTATTTTAATTAAATTATAGATTTATCAGTGTATTTAAGCGTTTAAGGTAATTATTCAATCAATAAAATATTAGAATAAATTTACTGGATAAAAATTATTAATTTATAAATCAAATGAAAATTTAAGGTCGTAATATTACTCTTATTATTCTAAAGTATTAAATATAGAGATATTTATCTCAAGAGGGTGAAAATTTTAATATATTCTTTTCTTACAATAATATAAAGTCCAAAATGAATGAAAAATGACACAAACTGTGCATATATTTGATAATTGGATGTAAATGGGAAAAATACTTTCATATAACCTGATATAAGTCTTTTTTAGCCAAATTTTAATTCCTTATCCCAATGTATTAACACTATTTTACACGTTTTACAATTAAAAGGTGAAAAATATTTCAAATGTTAATATTCAAAATGACCAAAATCAAAATTAACCTATTTTAAAAATTTTATCACCCAAATTATAATTATAGAATATAATTTTAATATTAAATATAAAGAAGTTTCATAATTAAATTTATATATAATTTCATAAAAATCAATGTAAAATAGATTTTTTAAAATGGAATTTTTAACATAAACATTTAATTATACCCCAAATCATGAATATTTTTTACTAAAATGGAACTAATAATATTATTATGAATAAAAAGGATCATATTTCACTTTAATAATAAATCCTATATATATTGGTACATTTAAATTACTTTATTTAATGAATATGGGTATTTGGAAAATCCTTATTTTCTAGTATTCATTGAAATGCTAATCATTTCAGAAAACTCCCAAGAATTTACCCAATTAAAATTTTGATATGATAATTTCAAAACAGATATTAATTTTATAAAATAAAATTTCTAAATGTTTGATAAAATCATTTTAATTTCCATACATAAATTTAAATAAAATAAATTTTAGAGAAAATAAAATTTCAATGTATAAATTTACTTCAATAAAAATTAGTTGAGTATTTCCTTAGCATTCACTAATGAATTTTTATTGAGAACAAACATTGTAAATATATTTTATAATATTGTTACTATAACAACCCTTCACTTTATGACACACTTAACCATGATTTATTACATAAAAACCTTAACTTTGTAAAAAATATAAGATCAAGAGGTCTAGTGTATTTGGGGATTATGAACATTACATAACTACTTTTAACATAAAACACAACATCTTTATTGAAAAATTCCTTTACATGACCACTACATTCCTTCGTACTCAGCATTGCATGGGATAACATGTGGACATGAATAAGAAAATTGTGATCTATAAATCCATCTAAGGGAGTAAACAAGGGATAACATGAAGAATGAAATACATGTAAGGAAATAGGCATATCAATAGAGCCTATGTGGAACATAAACATAAAGGTGTGATATAACATGATTAACATAACATGGAAATGTGGCAACAACATTTAACATGATAGCATGATATAAGGCCCATTGCACATCGATAATTACTAAAATCTCATTTCACTTGAATTACCATGAGTAAATCCTGATTTACCTTGATGTATCATGATACTAATCTTTACCCAATGCATTGGATATCTATCAGGGCGCACCCTTATTAATCATTTCATTTCATGCATAAATGTGCCACATGGATCATATAACATGGAATCATTCAATATCATAAGTTATTCCAAGATTAGGTAATGTAGAATACATACAAGTAAGTACCACTAAATATGTTTATGTGCATAAAGTTTAATACCCTAGATAGAGGCATGGGTATGGTATTCACTACACAATGACTTTGGCATAGAAATTCGCAGTACAATTTCGGCAGCATAATAGTTTCACATAAAAATCCATAAAAATGGTTCATGGAGGATCAAGGATTATCTGATCATATTTAAATAAACATTATAGTAATGGGAACATATAGATATGTGTTGAAACATAATTAATAGAATTTAGATTCATAATACAAAATAATTGCTTGAATTTAAAATACAAGAGAGAAATTCCTTACGGAATTTCGGCTTGGTAACGAGTGAACCTTGGAGAAGTTAATGAGAGAGAAAGAGGTATATCATAATTTCAAACATAATTAGGGATGTATGAGGGAGGTTTGAAATCATACCACAACATTTATAATTGAAAATAAAAGGGCATAACAATATTAAGAAACGTGGATAAAATGAGAATGTAAGGAATACCTTACTTGGATATGTGATCCCAATGGATTGGGAGAGGCTTGATAGAGGCTTCATGGGAGATTGGGGCACCTTGGGAGGATTATAGAGTGAGTATGGAATGAGTTGGTCAAGATCTAAAGGATTTTTGTGAAGAGGAAGTGTGAGATTGGGTGGGTTTATATTAGAACAGAGAGGGAATTCTTTATTATTTAGGATTTGGAACCTACACCTTAAACTAATCAAAACCACAAATCATCCCCTGCCTTTTTCCAAACAAGAGTGTAAAAGATATTTTATAAGTTAAATGGCCGAACTTCTTAAAATATTAGTCTTGGTTATGTGGAGGTGAGTCACACTCTCAAGGAAATCACTTTAAAAAGATAAAATATTTTATAAGTTTTGGAGGGTCCACAATGCCTTTGAAAAATAAATCAAATATACCTAAAATCACATTATTTAAGTGTTAAAACATTTATTGGCCAAAAATAGAATTTATATTATTTCATTACATCTCCATTAGTTCATTAGGGTGTAGGAAAACACATTACATATTTAAACGGTATTTAATTTTTACCTAAAACATCAACAATCATAGATAATTATAAAAAATTCACCATTGGATAATTCAGACATCCTGATTCCAAAAAAAATCATTTTTTCCAAATAATTTTCTAAATATGTTAATTTTAACTTTGAAAATAAATACTCACATTTATCAAAAATTCCTAGGTTTTGAAAAAAATAGATTTCAAACTATAATAAAAATTACAATTTTATTCATAAAAATCATTCAATCAATTATTTTTATTAAAAATTAATTTAATAATAATAATAATTTTTTATTAAAGTATTATTTAATTCAAAAATCTATTAATTTATCAAAACATATTTCTTAGTTGAATATTAACTAAAAATACTATTTGTGTTTTAAAAACTATTTACAATGTAACAATAATAAAATGAATGTATATTATTTATAAAAAAATAATGTACATGGTCATAATACTCGGTTATTAGTATATAACCCCTTAAAACACCCACATAAGACCATAGGGTAAGGTGCGCGGTGGTCACATACTATTTGGGTGTCTTGGATAACATCGCTTGAGTGGTAATGTCTATCAACTTCCACTTCTCCCATATGCGGTTCCACTAAAGCTTAAAGTATTCGAGCTCGGATTGGGCTTGATCAAGAGATAAGCCCAAAGACTCCACCTCCTTTCCAAGATCCAACAAAAGGTCCTCATATGGAGCATTTCTACTAGATGAGGTCATCACTTCCTTTGTCTGAGTAAAATGGATTAGTTAAAAGCCCTATATTTATATTAATCATGTGATCACTATTCAGTGGCTATGTTAGCAAAGGTAACAATTCATAATGGTAATTTGAAATCCAAAATATAAAACCAAGTAATTCCATACATTTATATAATCATTCTACATAATAAGACATTTAATTAGATCAAGATGGATTTTCATTAACTATATTTTGGGTGATTATAATCTTCCCCCTTAAGAAATTTCACCCTTGTAATTACCTTTTCCCACAATAAAACAAATGCGGGTAACTCTGCTTCATCACTTCCTCTTATTACAACATTGCTACTTCAAACTTGTGGTTTCTCCACAACACCTTGACGATGGACATTGTCTTATTTTGTAGATCTTTTTCTCTGTGTTCTATGATCTTCATCGGCTCCTCTTCATATGAGATATGTTTCTATAATGGTACCACCTCTATATTGAGTACATGTAATGGGTGAGGTATGTACATCCCCAAGAGTGATACATGGAACACTTCATGTACTTGAGATAGGTTCGGTGGGAGTGCTAGTCGATAGGTCACTGCTCTAATGCGATCAAAGTTCTCAAATGGGCCGATGTACCTTGTACTAAGCTTTCACTTCTTCCAAAATCTCATAACTCTATTCCACGGTGATATGCGGAGGAATACCATGACTCAAAAATTAAACTCTAGGTCTTATAAACTATTATCATCATAGATATTTTGTTTACAATGAGATTCTTTAATGTGTTGCAGTATGGTCTTCACCTTCTCCACCATTTCTTCGACCATTTCTGCACCTAGGAGTTTTGACTCCCCAACTTCATCCTAACATTTTGGTGTTCTACATCTCTTCCCATAAAGGGCTTTATAAGGATCCATTTGGATGATTGAGTGGAAACTGTTATTGTAAGAGAACTAAACCAGAGGAAGATATTGATCTGTTAGGACAAAAAAGGGCCTAGATACCCTGAGAGGGGAGTGAATCAGGGTATTGATATTGTATTTCAAATTTTTCCTTCCCCACTGGATCATGACCTCTATATTATAAGGGTCACTATGTTTTATCTTATGTTGATAATGTTTATCTTGTTCATTCCTCTTTTATCTGATAATGATGCTTTGGATGCAATGCAGGGAAGCAAACAGGAAGACACAGAGATTTCTACTTAGTTCACTCTCACTAGGCTATATCCAAGGAGCATACAACGACAATGTTCCGCTGCACCAAATCCACTAAAGCTCACTACAAATTCACAATTTTCAAGATAGATCACTTATATACATAGGATCATTGCCTTTAAAATATTTATGGTTAGCTCACTACATCCCCAAGTGTCTCTCCCTATTTCTCTCTATCTGGCTCACTACCGATAGAGAGGATCACCTTCTCCCTCTTTCTTTGCTCACTGCTCTGAAAAGGATCCACTCACAGTTTATAGATCTGTAGGTCTCTTCATTTTCATTAATGAATGTATCCTCCACTATATGTAGATGCTCTTTTGAAGTCCAAATTTTATCCACTGATGAATACTGCTTTACCACAGATGTTTTGGGAAATATATAACTTTCATGCAACCCATGGGTGACTTGTGTTCCCCTTTAACTAGTGCACGACCTCTACCTTCGTTGCGTAAAAATAAACATGTGCGCCAAAACTTTCACGCGACACTGCTTGCACGACACATTTGTGCGGACACTTGTGCGACACCCTAGCATGCCAAACTTGCGTGCCCCATAGCCTGCGTGGACACTTGCGTAGTAGACTTGTGTGTCACACTTCCCTCGAAAAATTGAATGCCCCACTTGCGCACGCACACTGAACTTACGTGTCACACATCCACTTGTGCAGTTAGAGCTCGGATTTTCTATAAGTGTTGAGCTCTCTTAGAAATGAAGAGGGTAACCATCTATTTATTGGCATTTTGAGGACTTTATAACCACACTTACACGCCACACTTGCACATCATACTTGCATCCCACTTTAGGACTTGCACACCTCTTTCTTCCTTTTGTCATACTTTGATATGATGATCTTTGAAATATGACTTGCGCGACACACTTGCATCTGCTCTTTTTAAATCGCCTCTAGATAGACCATTCCTTTTTCGATGTTCTTGAATCAATCTTGGATCATTAACAACATCCCTTGAACTCGACATGCCACCATGAAATCACCTTTTTCAACAAATTTGTAGGTCATAGTTTTCTTTGTCAACAAACACAACACGTAGGCCCACTTTGTCAACAAACACAATCACCGCAAAACTGATTCAGTTATAACTTGAGGGATTTTTTCCCAACAATCTCCCCCTTTGGGTTTGTTCACAACTCTTCCATAAAAAGATACATAATTAATTCTTTAGACACCATTCACCTATTGTGATTCCGATAGCGATCAGGGATTTACTCAACACATACTATAAGCCCACATGAGCAATTCTCGTCATGAGAAACAAGAGTAAATTAAAAGTTCATCAATGAATCACTTCATCTCTAATTCCCACTATTGATACCAAACGGATACCAATTGTTGTAAATATTCTTATCGCATTCCAACACCACTCTTCTGCTTTCATCACAATCCTCAGCAGTTGTGATATCTATTCTTTGATCGATCACGTCTAGCATTGTCTGATTTAATACCCTCCCTATTTCTCATTTCTCCCCCTATCTCGCTGATCCACATATTAAGTTCTCCCCATATCATTCATGATTTGTAAAATATCCACACTGTCTCCCCCTTGAACAATAACTATTTTCTCCCCCTTTGTCAATGAACCCAAAGGTCACTCCTTTGCAGTCTATAACATAGTAGAGAACAAATATCAGTACAATAGGGAAAAACACATCATACCTCAGGGAGAGGGGGGAGGTCACATATCCACACTTTTTAGGTGTGGGGAGTCGACTGGACTCCCAGAGCCAGTTGATGCCTCTTAAAAGCTTCGTTTGGTATGGCCTTTGTCAGAATATCTGTAACCTGTAGCTCTGTAGGCACATACTCCAACTTCACAAGACCTTCCTCCACCATCTCCTTGATGAAATGATATTTGATCTCAATGTCCTTTGTCCATGAGTGATAAACATGACTTTTTCTTAGATTGATAGCAATTGAGTTATCACACTGGATTCCAATCGAAGACTTCACTTCAAATCCCATATCATCAAGCTACTGCTTTATCCACAAAAAATGTATGCATTATTGAGTGGTCGTAATATACTTAGCCCTTGCGGTGCTCATAGAAATGAGATCTTGTTTTATGCTTAGCCAAGAAATACACAATCTACCATGATAGAATGCACCTCCTGACATTGATTTTCAATCATTTGCTGATCCAGCCCAATCTGCATCTCTATATCCAAATAACTCTGGATGAGATTCGTCATTATACATTAGACCAAAATCTACTGTGTCTTTGATATACTGAAGTATTATTTTTAACTATGAGCATGTGTATTTACTTTAGATTTCTTTGGTAACATTCTGATTGGAATGTGGCAAAAACAATATCATGTATTGTTTCTGTTAGGTACAGTGAACTGGTGATAATCTGCATGTATTCAAGGATATTAACAGCCCTTCCACTGTTATCTTTTGATAATTTCATCCAGGTAGCAACGGGAGTCGTCATCTCTTTGGAATTCCCCATTCAAAACCTTCTCAGAACCTCCTTGGCATATTTGGATTGAGAAATGAATGTTCCATCACTTCCTTGTGTCAACTGTAAACCAAGGGAAAATGTCAGCTCACCAATCATTGACATTTTGAACTCACTTTTTATGAATTTAGAAAACTCTTTGCACTGAGCTTCATTGGATCCACAAAATATTATGTCATCGACATAAACCGGCACAATCATCCTTTTATTACTACTATTGTTGAAGTAGATATTGTAATCATTTCCACCACATTGAAATCCTAGCTTCTTCAAATACTGATCCAGCCTTGAGTACCATGCTCTTGGTGCTTGTTTCAACCCATATAGTTTTTTCTTCAACCTACAGACATTATTCTCATCTTCATGAATGAGAAATCCATCTGGCATCTCAATGTACACCTCTTCTTCCAGAAAACCATTCATAAATGTAGATTTGATGTCCATCTGGAACACTTTGAACTTTATTTGCACTGCAATGGCTAAAAATAATCTAATTGTCTGCAGCGTTCCAACCGGTGAAAATGTATCATCAACATCAATACCCTCTATTTGGGAGTATCCTTTGCACACCAGTCGTGATTTGTTTCAAATAATTGTTCCATCTTCGTTCATATTGTTGTGAAAGACTCATTTAATCCCCATGACGTTCTTATATGTTCGACTTGAAACAATATCCCACGTCTGATTCTTCTCAATTTGATCAAGCTCTTCATTCATGGACTGAACCTAGTTTTTATCTTCAACGACATCAGCAAATAATTTAGTCTCTACCTGATATATGAAAGATATCTGTGATAGTGACTTCATTCTTCTTGTCTGAACTGGAGCTGATTGATCACCAAAGATATATTTCCTATCAATTTTAGCTCTACTCCTTGGCTTCTGTGCAGAAACTAATTTTTGTTCTTCATTCTCATCGTCAGTGTCTTCTTCTGAATCAGAATTAACCACTTCTTCTCCTCATGCATTACTTTCCTCCTCATCACATTTATCAGGAAGTTTCTCAATATTTCATTATTCAATGAAATCATTTCTTTCAACTACTTTTTTGAGCTTCCAGTTGAAACATTTTGTATATTCTCTCATAGCTTCTTGGTATCCTGAGATAATTCATCCAATTATTTCTTTGATGGCTCTTTCATCTGATTTTGTTATTGAATGCTCCTACAATTTTATGTAACACTTCCTAGTGTTATGCCCATAAACATTATTCTTTTGTTGTATCATTTATTCTCATCTTCCACTCGGCATTGAGCCATTAACCAAATCTCTAAGCCTACTATGTTGGAACTCGGTGTATGAAATAAGAGATAAAGTTAAAAACACAATCACTTCCTATTTTTCTCTATTTCTCCCTTTCTTCTTCAACATTGGTACCTGATTTGAGTCAATTGAAACTCTAAAGCATATCACTTCTCTACTTTGCATCTTTATATTCCACTTCCCCTTGGGTCATATCTCCCAAAAACCTGAAACCCATGAATGATCACTTAATATCATTTATATACATAGGGAGAGTAGAGTGATTCTAGAATCCTCAAGAAGAGGATTGTGGTTGATCCTGATGGGTCAACCCATTGATTCTTTCTTACAGATCATCACACTCCTTCCATGTTTTTTCTAACTACCTAGCCAACTTCAACTGCTCTGGCCAAATGACTAAGCATTCATTACCCACATGTTAAACCTTTTTGAGATATGTAGATTCTACAGCCTTGGCCTTTCACACCATTTGGGGTTTAAACCCATGGTTATACATTTCCTTCTTTGGTGTTACACCTATATTCCACTTCCCTGAATTCCTTCTCTGAGTAAAAATCTCTCTTCTTGTCATGTTCCCTTGCTTCTTCCGCAATTGCATGTATCTTTCTCTTTCCTCTACTTCTTGCTACGGAGCATGACATGCGAATTTTTTAATGCATTATTTGTTCATATTTCTTTTATTAGATATATAAGTCACCAAACTCTTTTCCAATGGTGGTGAGTATTCCACTTATCGTACATTCTTCTTACACACAGCTATAGTATTTCCTCCCTTTTTCCTCCAGATTTGTTCATGTTCTTTCTTAGAGAGCGGTTGTGATTATGATAGAAGAGATGACGGATACACCTTTCTATCAACTCCACATGATTTCCCTGAGGCTCTAATACTATTCTTCAACTTAAAACTTTTTTTCCCACTATAGGATTTCTTTTTATACACCACTGGAGTTGATAATCTCATTTTGAGTCCCTTTTCCTTTCCTTCCTTCTTCTTGCTACAATGTCTTGCAAAATTCCCATGATCTGAACATATAAAACATCTTCTATTAAAGTCATAACTCATTTCATCATTTCTCAACCAAGATGTTGATGCATCTTGAGCTCCTATTCTGATATTGAGCTTATAAGCATCCTGACACATACTCATTATTGGTCCCATTATTCCACATTAATAGCATCTGATTAATGCATTCCTCGTAGAGACTCTTCTCTCTGATTTCTCATGATGCTTCTTCTTATTCTCCAATTTGTTATAGTTTATGTTTTCACAACATGAAATGTATTCATGATCCTCTGATCAAAAAATTGATGTGTGGAAATGAATCCCACAGAAATATCACATTACATCACTTCATCATGTAAATTTCCTCTTACATCTTTCTCCAGAACACTTAGGATTTTCTTCATTTCTGGAACAGTTCTTGGCTCTCTTTCAATCATGAACTGGGGTGGATTCATCAAATCATATTCCAGATTTTCCCAAACTATATTGTCTTTGATCTGACAAAATATGATGTTGTTTCTCTTCAGAAATAGAATATTTATTCTTTATTTTATCATCACTTGTTGAAGGATAATCAAATATTAAGTGCAAGGAATCCTTTATTTTAGGATTTCCTCTAGCATTGGATTTCTCCCCATTATTCTTTATTGATTAAATATATTCTCCTAACTTTTGATTCTTCATTTCCCTTCATTCAAGTTTGGTATCAAGTTCTCTTCTAAGATTCTTTCCACAGCTCATCTCATCTTCCAGTTATCGTGTGAGCTCTTCTAGCATGTCAATTTTCTCATTTACTTTCAATTTTTCCTGAGAAACAGATTCAGAGATAGATACATTCTCCTCTTGTATCCTTTGATTCATTGGGACTTTTTTAGATAGCTAGTTAGCTAGATCATCATTTATGGCTTTCAGATTTTGAACTTTATCTGACTTTTGATTCTCTTCATAATCATCAGCCTTTTGTTTTTCGTTAATTCTAGCCATTTTTTTACTTCTTCACCATGAGAATCATTTTTATCCCTTAGGTTAGTAGCCTCATCAATAAGCCTTTGATTTAATCCTTTTAGCTTGTTGACCTGAATTCACAATACTTGGATCCAGATATCTTTAAATTTAACTAATTCATCCAATTTCTGATCCAATTTCTTTTCCATGTGGACAACATCTACTGGAGGCCTTATTCTCGAAACTTCTTCATCATCAGTTGTTTCCGTATCACATTGAATTTCAGATACTTCACTCATTCCTACATCACGATTGAGTGAATCATTATTTTCTCTATCGGATTAATCTAGGCCTTCCTTTAGTAATCTGTTTGATTCTTTTAGTTGAATCACTCTTTTTCTATAAACACTTCCACATTGAGGGATATCACCGGACTTCAGATTCTTCATTGATTTTTTCCCTTTTCCATGGTACACTGAAATAAGATTAGAATCACTCTTTAACCACAATGATTGAATGAAACAAGTAAGAGAAAAAAAATATAATAAATGAAACCTTCCCTCTGTTACCAATTGTTAGGACCAAAAGGGGCCTAGATACCCTAAGAGGAGGGGTGAATCAAGGTATTGATATTCTATTTCAAATTCTTCCTGCCCCACTGAATCTTGACATATATATTATAAATGTCACTATGTTTTCTCTTATGTTGATAATTTTTATCTCTTTCTTTCCACTTTTATCTGATAATAATGCTTTGGATGCAATGCAGGGAAGCAAATAGGCAGACACATAGATTTTTAGATGGTTCACCCTCACTGGACTGTGTCCAAGGAGTATAAAAGGGCGATGTTCCTCTATACCAAATCCACTAAATCTCACTACCAATTTACAATGTTTAGTCAAGATCACTTCTATGCCCATGCTCATTTCCTTTACAATATTTAGGGTTAGCTCACTGTTACCCCAAGGGTCACTCCATGTTTCTCTATCTCTAGCTCCCTGCTGGTGGAGAGGATCACCCTCTTCTTCTTCCTTTGCTCACTGCTCTAAAAATGATCCAATCAGAGTTTATAGACTTTTAAGTCTCTACATTTTCATTAATGAGTTCATCCTCCACTGTATGTAGATGCTCTATTGAAGTCCAAGTTTCATCCACTAATGAATACCGTTTACCACACATGTTTTGGGAAATTTCTATCTTTCACAAAACCCTAGGGTGACTTGTGTGCCCCTTTAACTAGTAAACATCCTCTGCCTTCGTTGTGGAAAAATCAACTTGCACGCCAATACTTGTGTGCAAAAACATGCACACCAAAATGTGTGCACCAAAACTTTTGTTCCACACTACTTGCAAGGCAGAATTGTGCGGACACATGAACAACACACTAGTGCACCTAACTTCTGTGCCCCACTGCTTACAAGACACACTTGTGCGGACACTTTCATGGTAGAATTGTGCATCACACTTCCCCCGCACACTTGCGTGCACACTTTCACTTGTGCACTCAGAGCTTGGATTATCTTTATGTTTTGAGCTCTTTTAGAAATGAGGATTGTAGCCATCTATTTATAGGAATTTTGAGGACTTTCACGCCACACTTTCGCACCACACTTCATCTCTATACTTGCACGCCACTTTAGGACATTTTTGCCTCTTTCTTTCCTTTGTCATATTTTAAAATGATGATCTTTAAAATATGACATGTGCGCCACACTTGCATCTTCTCTTTTTAAACTACCTCCATATTTACCATTCCTTTGTCAATGTTCTTAAATTAGTCATGGATCATTAACAACATCCATTGAACTCAACATGCCACCATGAAATCCCCTTTTTCAACAAATTTTTACATCATGGTTTGCTTTGTCAAAAAATACACAACACGGAGGCCCACTTTGTCAACAAACACAATCACCTCAAAAATGTTTTAATAATACCTTGAGGGATTTTTTTCCAAAATGATCCCATCCTCTTTTAAAGTCCATTGAGAATGATCTCAAAATTTCTTCTAAATTCTGGATATTCCACACAAAATGGACATAATTTTGAGGATGATAATTCATACTAAAGTTAATCTTAGTATTCTCAGTGTGTTGGAGACTCTTACAGAACATAAGGGTGAATATTGGATCACAATAGGATACAATATATAGTTGTACTCCATGCAGACTTACCGATATCTAATGTATATCCGTGCAAGTTGATCCCATTAGAAATCCTCCCAATTTCCAATGCAGTGTGCAGTCTTTGTAAGATGATCTACAATAACCCAGATAGCATTGTTTTCTTTGGATGTCTTCAGATGTCTGGTGACAAAATCTATGCTAATGTTCTCCCCTTTCCATGCTGGTATGAGTAATGGTTGCATCATCCCCTTAGACTTCTACCTCTCAGCTTTCACTTGCTTACATACCAGACAGTTTTATGTATACTCAACAATATACTTCTTCATGTTATCCCACCAAAAAATATCTCAGAGATCTTGGTAGATCTTTGTGTTTTCTAGGTGGATGGATAAATTTGAAATATGTGCATCATACAAAAGTTCATTCTTTAACTCTAGATTTTATGGAACACATTGTCTTGAACCAAATCTCACAATTCCTTTTTCATTGACATTGAACTCCATGTATTTCCATTTTCTGATAGTTTACACCATCTTCTGAATTCCCACATCATCCTTTTGAGCATCCTTTAACCTTTCCAATAGAGAATGTTGATCAATCTTTTGTGAAAGGACTAATGATGTTCCATTATTTATTATTCCCATTTCCATTTTCATAAAATCTATGATGATTGGATCTTTGTCAATTCTCATCAATGATAGAATTGTTGGGTCCTTTCTACTTAGAGCATCCACCACCATGTTTTCTTTCCCATGGTGGTAATGGATTAAATAGTCATAGTCTTCGGTTAGCTCTAACCATTTTTGTTGGTGCATGGTCAACTCTTTCTGTGTAAATATATACTTGAGACTTTTGTGGTCCATATATTTTTCACACTTCTCCCCAAAGAGGTAGCATCACCAAATTTTTAAAGTGAAGATCACCACAGCCAACTCCAGATCATGTGTTGGATAGTTATGCTCATGATCCTTCAATTTCCTTGAATCATAGACATTGACTATCATTTTTCATAAACACACAGCCAAGGAACCTATTCAAATCATCACTAAATACCACAAAAAGTTCTCCACTTGTTGGTAGTGTGAGAACGGGTGACGTAATAAGCCTCCTTTTCAAATCCTTGAAGATATTTTTGAATTCATCACTCAATGAAAAAATTAGTCCCTTCTGAGTTTTCTTGGTTGGAGGGTTGGAAAATCATGAGAAATTTCTCACAAATCATCAATAATATCCAGCTAACCCCAAGAAGCTATGGATAATTGTTACCGATGTTTGCCTCGACCATCCCTCTATTGAAACTATATTTGAGGGATCCATAGATATCTTATTTCTTATGGTGATGTGATCCAAGAATGAGACCTCTTTCAACTAGAACTCATACTTGTTGTACTTTGAATAGCTCTTATCATTTCAAAAGGTCTCTAGTACATTCCTTAGATACCTCTCATTCTCCTCCATAGTTTTGGATTATATTAGAAAATCATCTATAAAGACAACCACAAATTATTCAAGGTAATCTCTATAGACTCTATTCATCAAGTCCATGTTGTTTTCTGGAGCATTAGTGAGTCTGAAAGTCATTAATATGAATTCATAGTGCTCATACCTTGTATGAAAAGAAGTCTTGGGTATATCCTCCTTATTTACCCTATGTTGGTAACATCCCGACAGCAGATCTACCTTGGAGAAGTATTGTGATCCACATAGTTGATCGAAAAAGTCATCAAGTCAGGTAAGAGGGTACTTATTCTTTATTTTGATTTTTTTGATCCCATGATAATCAATTCAAAGGCACATTGACCCATCCTTCTTCTTTACAAAGAGGACTGGTGCACCCCTGGTGAAGAACATGGGTGTATAAACCCTTTAACAAGATTCTCCAGTAGTTGTATCTTCAGATCCTCAAGCTCCACAACAACCATTCTATACAGAGTCTTGGATATTGGAAACTCCCCAGGTATAAGACCAATTGAGAATTCAACATATCTTCTAGGAGGAAGGCCATGAAATTACTCGGGAAACACTTTAGTGAATTCCCTCACAATAGGCATGTCTTCAAGGATGGTTTCTTCCTAGGACTCAATCATCTAAGAAAGATATAAGTTCTCATAGGGCAGTAATATCCATGTTTGAGATTATGGAGCTAAAGAATATTTATCCTCCTCCATGCATTTGTACAGAATTGGGGGTCGATTTTCCATATAGACAGTGACTCCCCTCTCAGGGAAATTTATTTTCTCTCTATATAAGGAAAGCCAAGCCATGCCCAGAATTTCATCAATTTTCACCAGATGGAGTATGAAGAGGTTATCTAGGAAGTTCAATCCAAAAATTATGGCAGGGGAGGAGTTATATTCATGGGACACAATGATTTCCCAATTTTCCATACTCACAGACATCTTTACTTTCATGATTTGTGGTGGTGTTGGAATTTTTCTACTAATCATTTGGGATATATAAGAATGTGTTGAACTAGAATCAAAAGGTGTGCTCACTATTCTTGAATTAATAACTAGATTACATGTCACCACTTCATTTTTGGGGTTCACTTAGGTGGTAGTGATGGTAAAATCTCTCCCTTGCTGCCTTGGAGGTTGTTGGTTTCCTCTGAAACCCCTTGGTTTAGGGCACTGATTTTTAAAGTTCCATGTTTCTTTACAGTTAAAGAATTTAACAATTGTATTAGGGTCGAGTAGAGCATTACTCTCCTATGTCACAACTCCAGGTTTTTCTTGCTGATAGATAATATCCAGGTGCCCTTCTCTTCCACACCTAATGCATTTCTTCATCCCCTTCTGGAAATTTCTGTGGTGCTTCATTCCACACCATTGGAAAGTGGGGTGCGGTATTTTAATAGAACCATTGGATTTATCCATTAGAGTACGATAATTGAAGTCTACCTTATGATTATTATCCTCATGATAACTCTGAGATTCTTCAATCTCCATTTTGACTTTGAGGGTGCATCGGAAAATTTCCTCAGAGCTCTCAAAGTCACAGATCACTAAGGGTTTCAGTAGACTAGGTTTTAGCCCACAAATGAAGTGGTAAACCTTGAATTTAGGGGTAATCACAAAAACATAGGAATATTGGGAAAGCTTTGTGGTTTTTTTCTCATATGCTCCGATTGATTCATTGACTTTTTGGTTGAGTTCAAGGAAGTCCCTTTCCATCTTATGTCGGAGGGTGCGTGGAAAATATTTATCGAAAAACATTTTATGGAAATATTTCAATTATAGTGCCTCAATATCTTCCTTAGGATTCGTATTTTTGATCAATTTCTACCATTGATCAAATTCACCCACCATATGATAAGTATACTGAATAACCTTATCTTCTTTGGAACTTTGAGGGATGGAGAATATCTTTTCAATGGAGTTGATCCATTGTTTGGTGATTAAGGGATCAGATGACCCCTTAAAAGTAGAGGGCCTTTTTCTCATGAAGATATTGATTGAGAATTCTTCTTTATTAGGGGGGGTTTGATCATTCCTCTTGAACCACGCTTCTATTCAACACTTGAGTTAACAGAGAGAGGATCGTGACAAAGTTTGAGAATCCCGCTCCCATCAGATTGCACATCTCATTAGAACAATCATCACATGGATCATCACATTGGTTTTTAGCTTCTGTCCTCCTATTACCGGCCATTGTCTGGAATAAAGGAAATTTTAGGGGTAACACATAAAGGGTAATCCAAATACAAAAACAGATGAAATATATGTTACTTTTATTTACTTAACTTATGAATTTATATGCTTTAATATATGTTATCCATGATCTACCTCCCAACATATATTCTTAGGGGGATTTTTTATACCCCTACCAATGGTTCATACTAAGCTTATTAATTTACCAAAGCATATCCCTTGAGAGTTTCATAACCAATATTGTAGCAAGGCCCATTGTAATGTACCATGATACCCCGGGTCATCCCTGAAACACCTTGTCAGAATTTTCACTCCTAGGTACATCTGTGAGAGAGTTGTCTCTATCTGCTTGTATCCAGACATGGATGTATTTTCATGATAAACAAATTTTTAAATATTCAAAAAAATTTAGGGATTTTTTTATTATACTTAGTCGTATCCCTAAGTCTTTCACTAGGTTTTTTCAAATCATAATCCCAAAAATAACTAAACCTATCCTCTGACACCAACTATAAAAACAATGCTCTTTATTACACACATAAACATGATTTATTACTTAAAAACCATAACATTGTACAACATAGAAGATCAAAAGGTCTAGTGTCTTTGAGGATTAGGAACATTACATAACAACTTAGAACATAAAACACAACATCTTTATCGAAACATCCTTTACATCACCGCTATATTCCTTCATACTTAGCATTGCATGGGATAACCTGAGGGCATGAATAAGAAAAGGGTGAGTTATAAAGCCCAATAAGGGAGTAAAAAATTCATAACACAAAGAATACAATACATGATTTTCAATAGGCATATCAATAGAGCTTAATAGAAACATGAACATAAAGGTATGATATAACATTATTAACATAACATGTAAATGTGGTAACAACATTTAACATGATAGATTGAGACAAGGCCCATTGTGCATGGATCATGAGTAAACCCTAATTTAACTTGAATTATCATTATTAGACCCTCATATCCCTTCATGTTCCGTGATACTAATCTTTTCCCAATGAATCACAGTGCTATCTGGGAGCACCCTTCTTAATCATTTCATTTCATGCATAAATGTGTCAAATGGATCATATAACATGGAATCATTAAACATCATATGTTACACAATGATTATGGAATGTGGAATTCATACATGAAAGTACCATTCAATATGTATATGTTCATAAAGGTGAATACCCTTGATAGAGACATGGGTATGGTATTCACTACACAATGTCATTGGATTGGAACATCGTGATGCAATTTCGGCAGCATAATGGCATGACATAAAAATCCACAAAAATGGTAAATGAGATAGAAAATAATATCTCATAATATTTACAAGAAATTTATAGTAAGTGGGTCATAAATATACATGTCCCAACATATGTAATGGAATATAGATACATGATACAAAATAATTTCCTGAATGTAAAAGAGAAGAGAGAAATTCCTTACGGAATTTCGGCATGGTAACGGTTGTACATTGGAGGCATTAATGAGAGATAAATAGGTCAATAATAATTTCAAACATAAGTATGGAATTATGGGGGAGGTGAAAAATCATACCCCAACATTTATAATTGAAAATAAAAATGCATAACAATATTAAGAAACTTGGATAAAATGAGAAAGGAAGGAATCCCTTACTTGGATTGTGAACCCAAAGGCTTGGGAGAGGCTTGAGAGAGGATTATTGAGAGCTTGGGGAACCTTGGAAGGATTACACAAAGAGGAGGGAAGGGGTTGTTCGAGCTCCAAAGGATTTTAGTGATGAGGAAGTGGGATCATGGGTGGGTTTATATAAGAAAGGAGAAGGAATTCTTTATTATTTAGGATTTGGACCCTACACATTGCGCTAATCTAAAACAAAAACCATCTCATGGTTTTTCCCATGTTATTTGTCAAAGGGGTGTAAACAAAAATATTTTATAAGGCCAATAGCATAAATTCTTAAAATATTAGGCTTTCTTACATGGAGGTGAGTCACACTCTCAATGAAATCATTTAAAGAGATAAAATGTTTTATAAGTTCTGGAGGGTTCACTAAGGCTATGTAAAATAAATCAAATAAACCTAAAGTCATATTATTTTAATGGTAAAAAATATATTGTTAGAAAATATCATTTATAGTATAATATTACATCACTATTGGGTCATTATGATGTCATAAAACACATTATATATTTAAAAGGTATTTATTTTTACCCAAAAATTCAACTGTCTCAGAAAATTAAGAAAAATTCACCGATGGATAATTTTGGAATCCTGATTCCAAAAATAATATTCATTTTATTAAAATTATTTTTAAATATGTGAATTTTCACTTTTAAAATAAAAATAGATATTTAACGAAAAGTTAGGGGTTTCAACAAAAACAGATTTCAAACCTTAATAAAAATTAAAATTGTATTCATAAAAATCGTATGATCATTTATATTAAAAAAATTAATTTAATAATAATAATATTTTATTAAAATATTATTTAGTTCAAAAATAAATTAATTTATCAAAATTTATTTCATTTTTGAATATTAACTAAAAATACTATTTGTGCATTAGAAACTATTTACAAAGTAAAAATAATCAAATGAATGTACATTATTTATACAAAAATTATTTACATTGTCCTAGTGATAGGGTATTGTTACATAACCCCTTAAGACACTCACATAAGACCACAGGGTAAGGTGTGTGATGGGGACATACTCTTGGGGTGGCTCAGATAACATCACTTGAGTGGTAATCTCTATCAACTTCTACTTCTCCCATAGGAGGTTCCTCTCAAACATAATGTATTCAAGCTCAGCTTGGGATTGGTCAAGAGTGAAGCCCAAAGACACCACCTCCATTTCGAGCTCCAACAAATGGGCCATGTACAGATCAATTCTACTAGATGAGGAAATTCCTTCCTTTGTTTGAGTAAAATGGATTTTCTAAGGCCATATATTTATACTAATCATGTGATCACTATTCAATGATTATATTAGAAATGGTAACAATTCTTAACATTATTTTGAAATCCAAAAACATAAAACCAAAGAAGTGAATACATTTTATATGATCATTCTATATAATAAGACATTTAGTTGGACCAAGATGGAATTTCATTAACAAAAGATTGGGTTGTTGTAGTTACTCATATTCACACCCACCAATTTAATAGTTATGTCATCACATTTAAATAGTTATATTTTTTATAATATATCTCAACTCACTTAAATATCAGTGTTTCATTTTAAACAAGATATTGATCACTTAAAATAATTTTTTGATAAGAATATATTAAAATATAAGAATGTTATACTATGAGATTTTAGGAAAATAACACACTACATGAATGAGTTATTTCCTAAACCAAGATACTATGGAAGATTTAAGTAATGTTTTTTAATCTATCCCAAGACCGAGTACAATACCGGTTACCCATATGTAGGAAATTAATTATTATCATTTGTTTATGTGAATATATTTCATATTAAATGTATCCCATCAATTTAAATATCAACATGTATTAGAGATTATCCACCAATGATACCATCTATAAGTATCATATGTACAAAAAACTATTCTATTTTTACTTTATGATGCTGATCTATTGATCACTATGTTTTAAGGACGCACAATTGGTCGCTATAGAGATTATCTTTATCTTGGGAAACATTATATTTTTTGGATTTGGGATATTTTCTATTATAATAGGTTCATACATATAATCATAAAGGAAATAATAACCCATGTAGTTTGGTTCCACTTTATAGGGATTATTATACCTTTTATTATTATGTTTGAAGGTAAAATCCATGAAGTTTAACATCATCTGGTTAGAAAACTAGATAAAATATGTCTGTTAATGGTTAGTGTGGTAATTATACATGATTGGCCCTTTCTGGTTAACCTTATAGAAAATTTGATACAACAAAGATGATTTTATTTGGAAAAGAATATATACCCACCATGATAAGTATAATTTCATCAGGGAATATGGAATGGATGAGGAAGATATGTTTTTCATTTAGAAATAATATGGCTCTCCAGATGGAAGTATGAAATTATTGGGAATATAGCTCGATGAAAGGATAGTTTATGGGGAATATGAACCTAATTAACATGACATATATGCTCACGTTTTTGTATCTATGTGAGGGAGGTATATCAGTGATCTCATGAGGAATATGCCCCCATGAGAATTAGTATACATGATTATGTTTTTTTTATCCTCTCAGTGGTTTCTTAAATGTCATGTTTGATCAGAATTAGAGACCATGTTGTTTGATATGCATAATTTAGGGCAATGTGATTGGACCATACCGTACATTTTCCAGTCATGTGGTAAGGATGTTTTCATGTATTTTCAATTCATGAGAATAAGACTTAAGCCCAGAATTTAAAATCATTATGCATTGAATTTTCTGTCATGAAAGATTAAAAGTGATTATTCAGCATGTAATATTAATATAGGGTTACTTAATCCCATATAGGAGTGGAGGAGATAAGGTTGGGTAGTTACATTTGATAAAAATATTATTTGTGCACACATATATTGATTGGAATATAGATGGTGTATATATAAATGTTTAAGTAAGAATATATGAGGACAACCACTAGTCATAAGGGTATAAGGGTAGATTTTGGGCCTCATCTAATTATGTCTTCCACTCTCATAGGGTGAACTCAGAAATCTTCATGGATCCCCGGTCAGTCGGCATGGGACCTAGCACACCCTTGATTTTTTAACGTTCCATTGTGATTATTATGTATGATATTATGATTATAACCCCCTTTATCAAGGGAATTAAGGTTTTAAAAATCCATACAGACCCTATCAATTGAGTGAAAAACATGAGACACTACTTATATTAGGGGAACTTATGATTGAAATGGATAAATGTTGGTGTGCCTTCCTTGACTCTACCTATATGGTGGTTATGGATGATATATTGGTGATGGTATATTAAAATAAGGGCCTTAGATAAAGGGGTAACATGTTATATGGAATATGGAATTCATGGTATCCCATCATGGTGATTTTAAAAGAACATTTCCCAAGAGGATGGTCTTAGATAGACATCACCATAGTGAGTGATTGAGATGAGTGTTCAGCCAAAATTTAGGGCCTAATGTGTGTTTCTCCTTAGTGGTTGACCTTGGGTGATGAGTCCCTGAACTAGAATCCCATGGGCTAAGTGTAACCCATGTGGATGACCTTATAATATGGGTTAACTGTGTGTTTGAAATTTGGTGATGGGTTTCCCAAGTGGATGAACGAAGGTGATGAGTTTTCCATGTCAACGGACATAGGAGAATGGTCACCCACATTGATGGCCTTGAGTGATGGGAAACCCATGTGGATGACCTTCGGTGATGGGTTTCCCATTTGTATGATCTTGGGAAATTAATATACACACGCAAGTTTCCATAGGTGATGGTTCACCAAAGGGAATGTGATGAGATGGGTTATTCTCTCTAGTTTATTTAAACTAGTTACATATTATTCTTTTTTGATGTTTTTCTACTTTGGATGACCCTAACACCACATAGGTTTAGTCCGTATTGTATTATAGTGACATGGGATACTTAAAGGACCTTTTGGAGACCTCAATGAAGTGTATTAGGAGGGTTATCTCAAAGTTCCAAATGTGTGGAACTCGTTCTCTAGGGAATGCCCTAAGAATTTTTTATAGGCAAAAGTGGAGTTATGGGAGAAGTAAATGTGTGTGAGAGAGGTTGTGTTCATTTGTGACACTAGAAAGAGAACCCCATGGATATGAATAAACCCTCATCAAGGAAGCTAGAGTGACCAGGGGACCATGGGATAGGCAATGTGGGAAACCAATGGGGACCCTAAGTGATAGCCTAGGAGACTCTACGATACCATGAGTGATATAATGGGACTTATCGTGGGGGATTATAGAATTCATCTCTCTACACCATTTCCCCAAAAAATAGTGAATCCCCCTTGGATTGGGATCTAATTAGAATGATGAGGATTGTATTCTGAGGTATACATTCTCATGGAAATAAAATATAAAAGGAAATCGTGATCATTCCACAAAAGTAGTTGGGGTGGGATGTTTAGGAAATGTGGGGTGACTTGTACTATTCCTTCTATGATAAGTGAGCAAATTATTTACAAATAGGGGTTGTACCCACATAACATGGGAACAAGATCATACATTATACAAGAACTTGTATCATTAACTTCTTAATGATGAGAAATGAAGCAATTTTACATATGGTATTAGTCTTTCAAAAGCTATGTTTTTAAGTGACCTATCAAGGACACCCTAGAAAGGAGTAGTAGCAAGGAAACCCTACCAATGGGACATAGTTATGAAACCATATATAGGGGCCTTATCAATCCCCCCTAAGTGAGGACACCTGGGTGAGACAAACTTAGTAAGGCCACTAGGGAAAGTATTTTAAATTTTTCAAATTTTTATATATGGGACTTCACAACTTTTCCACATATACCTTTGTGTATACCTTATATTAATTTATAACTAATATACTGGTAAGTTGTTCAAATTTCTATTATCCTATAAGGGGAATAACATAAATTCTTTTCTCAAATTATGATCTTTATTCTCATGTAATGATCTCAGTTTCTAACACCAAGAATGGATTCTCTAGCCAACATAAATACTCTTTTCTAGGTATAGAAAAGATGTTGAATAATCAACATCTTATTTACATTGATTCATACTTCCTACCTTTGTATGGACATGTGTTTTTAATTGATATGTATATTACTCATCTAGAAAATTTCCTATTGAGTTCATATATTTTAGAGTACACAAACTTTTTTGGGGAAAGTATATCATCAAAGGTTTCATATATCCCAGAACAGATTAGTAATTTATCAGGAGAGTTTCACTACAATGATACTTCTCCATAAAATAAAAAAACTACAATAGATCCAAATAGGTTTTTGTTATTATTCTATCTTTATCCCTTCAAATTTTATCAAAATAAGGGACTGAATAATGAATGTGACCTATGTATTAGAGGTGAATTTAAATCTGAGTGTATGCCAGCCTACATGGTTAAAATGACATTAACAGTGTTCAAGAACCTGATAATAAATTTTCCACCCACATGGCCATCTATATTATCCAAAAATATGTTTAAATTAATAAGGACCCTATCTATAAATAATTGATTCCCGGGATCCCTTAGAATTACACTTTCCATATCACCCTTGATGAAGTGAGAATCATATATGGGGTATCTAAAATTTCTCATGGGTGGAAGTCCTTTGGTCCATGTGTGTCGAATTCATGCCTCCTTGGGATGTACATAGATATCTTTAACGGTTTCCATACTTGGTGGGTGAACTATTAGGAATTGTCAAATATTACATTGAGAAAAATCATAGTCCCTTGGTTGATATTAAATTTGGGACATGGATGAGCGTTTTCCTAGTCCCTTGTGAGCACAGGTTCACATACAAACACCCAACATGTCCTCCTTCCATCTATAAGAGGGGGGTTTCTAGGACATATTGGCAAGAACATGAGTAGAGATATTATTAAAAGATAGGGTATGATATCAACCAAATATTACCATATGAGACTAGTCTATTAGGGTTTCTAAACTTGTGGCTAACTAGGTGTCTCCTCCTGGTATCTGATTCCAAAAATCTGGTTAGGATGAGTCTCTTTTTTATGTTGGCCATGATCTAAATAGGGGACACTATGGGGTTGCTAGTCATAGAATTGGAAAAGACCCAAAAGTTACTGTTTCAAATCATCATTGGGACGTCCTTTTTTATATATCAATGATATTATAACAATTTTTAGGTTGCATGGAAGCTCACATTAATGCCAACAGTCTCTTCAGAAAAGTGGAGATACCATGATGTAGATTTTATCCAACCATTAAATAAATTTATAAAATAATTCAATATTCATTATATAGTGAATCCTCTAAAAAGTTCTTGATTATTGATTTATAATTCAATGAATATCAATACGGTCCACTATGTATTGGAATGGTTAATAAAAATTCCCATTTTTTTATATTTATTCCTATATTATGAACATAGGGACAACATATTAGTGGCTCAGGTTGACTATGAAATTATCATGGAACCTTATGCACTATACGTCATCATATGTGAATTTTGATGCATTCTATACACTGAATTTATTCCTCCAGTAACTGTGCAATGAGAGGAAAAATCAATTATATGATGATATCTAGGGTGGTGATGTCTTAGCAGAATATGAGTATAATAGTCCATCTAGCACCATGATGATGCATTTTTCAGAATATTCTATGATTATTAGTATTCCTCTATACCTCATTCGCATGGGGTATGTTAAAGAATATCATCCCTTGTGTAAAAATTAAAATCTAATTAAATGAAATGAAATTAGTTGACTTATAAGTCTCTTTAGTGGTAAGTGACAACTGGAGCCATTAAGGACTTCTTTTCACATGATTCTTCACATCTAAGGAAAAACCCATCCCTCATGGTTTTTGACAAATGATTTCAGGATAAATATGATAAAAAGAGACTTAAAAATATTTGATAACCCAAATAACCCAATCAAGCTAATGGAAAATAAGTATCCATCAGGATAGAGGAACAAACTAGATGACTATCCTGAGGAAATATATCTTGAGTCTCTCAATTTTTTAAATACTTAGGATTCCATTACTAGCCCTTAGATCATGTGGTCCCTACTTCAGATCAGTATTCACATCACCAAAGTCAAAAATGTATAGGGTACATTAATATTTTAAGTCAGTAATAAACTTTAAGTGAAATAATGTTAGAGAACTCAATATAATGATCCAATTCACTTATTTGAGGGCTCTAGTCAATGGATGGGTGAATGATATGATAGAATGAGAAATCCTTGAATGGGTAATCATAAATGTAGAGGCTCTTTTAAAATTTCCCTGAGTCCCCATGAACACTAGAGTATATCTTAGAAGCCATTAACACTGTTACCCATCCAAAAAATATTAGATAGGTTAACCCAACGTCGAAGGTATAGGAGGAAATCCCTATACATACTCTTAGTGACTCTCCCCTTATGGAGGTTCCTTATAATCTAGATACAAGGGTAACTTTCATATTAAAGGCCACATTGACGGTTGAAACCCCTTTCAACACTGACTCAGGGGTTCTTGTAAGAGGAAATTTACATATAGTTCCTCCTATTTTCATGACTTCCACCATAGAGGTCATCATGTTAACCGAAAAGAGTGAGTGTTTTCGATACCCTTTCATGAATCCAAATTCACTACAAGATATGTGTTTCCTCTCTTTTTATACTATCACCACTTATAGTGGAAGATTACATTGTAAAGACATATCCCTCTATGCTAATGTCCTAAAGGGGGAGCCATGGTCTATCTGAGTGATCTCATTTAAGATTATAAACAATTTTGTTAGAGTGTCTCAGAATTATACTAGAAAACCCATAACTACTACTTATGAAAATGTTTTCATTCTCATAGGTGTATATTGAAGTCAATATATATCATATAAATGGATGAGCTAAATATAAATCTAATATGTTTTAAATGTTACTTCATGATCCCAGAAAATTTGTTCTTTGACTATTAGAATCATCATTCCAATGTAACGGAAATGATCCAAGCTACGGAGTTAGAAAAAGCAGTTAAGGAATTCTTTCACTATGAAAAATTGAATGCACAGTCTACAAGATTTCAATATTTGACACTTCAAAAGTCCCCCTATTTTGTGATATTAGAGTTAGAAAAACAAATTATTAATGATGTAAAGTCTTCTCAAATATGCCAACTTCCGTGGATTTTATACACAACTATGGAAAGTTTAGCAGGTCACGAAAAATCCTAAGTAAGATGTTCAATAATATAATAATTTAGAAACTACATAGCCATAATTACTTATATATGTTGAATATTTTGAACATGGAAAAATAGGAAAATCTATTCATATAATTATAAGTGCTCAACTATAACAACCTCAAACATGAACTCCAAGATAAGGTGCTTGAAATATAAACATTACATTTCTAGCTATGATATCAAAAATGGTGACACATTTTTTTGTTCCATCCAATCAAATGGAAATATTGGATCACCTTCATACCCCATTTTGTTTTAGCTTTAGAGTTTTATATAATTAGGATAAATAATTAATGACTTGGATTCGCAAACAACTTTCCCATAACCAGCAATATTATATCCCACTATAACCAGCATTCTTTTAATTCACAATAGGCCATCAACATCATACATGTGGAATATTTTTAGATATAATTCATCTAAAATATTTCTTCATAACATATGGAAAATAAAACATAATAAGGGTGGCCTCAAATTCTAAATAATGGTAAATAAGTGACATGTCAATGATCATAGAATTATAACAAGAGAAAAAGGGTATTAAAACATGAGATTATCTTTGGAATTTCATTACACATAAAATAAAATATCTTAATTTTGAGTGATGAGATAAATCTTAGAAGTTAAAAAGATATGAGTCATAAAGTAAGTAAATAACATGACACATGAGTATTTAACATAGAGATAAAATATTAAATTGTGGCATAAACATATGCATAGAAAATCCATAGGTAGATGTTCCTCTTAGCAGGACACACCACCATCCCTAGTGGTGTACCTTTACTCATATTGGAATTGGTTCACTCCCAAAATCATTAATGTATTCAAGGTTCACTCCCAAGAACTTCATAACAGACAAAGCCCCTTATTGAACTGATTTCACTCCCCCGGCCAGTCCTACCAATCTAATTAGATACTAATCATTACCCAATGCATTATAAACATATATAGGCCCACCCATACCATAAATAAAATCATACATATGTGTGAAACAAGATTACAAAAAAATTATCATCTAAGAATTGATGAAAAGAATCAAATTTCATTAACATTTCAACAATATATAACCCATTTAAAAGGGAAAGGATTTCATCAACATATTTTCATCACAAATATAAACCATTTTAAAAATGATAATGACGGTATACTTGGATAATCTTCCCAAAAAATATTTAGAAACATCCAAGCATATCATTTAAGATAAAAAAAATTATTTTGAATTATCCCTTAAGGCTAGATGTTGTTCATATGTATTATATAGACACGATGGGGATCAAGCTCCATATATGGACACGGATTAAAAACATTCACCAACACAGATGGAATAGATTTGGATGAGTGAGAGGGTATGGAAATTTTTATCGGTACTAATACTGTGCATCTCTTCACATGACAACTAGTTGAACAACCTTGTGAAAGTGGGGAGCTATCATCACGATGAAGACATTAGTGAGTGGTACTTCTGACTATTCATAGTCTGGGATGAATTTCTCTAAGGAATTTCTGTCATGTAATATCACATTGACTATGTTCCATGTAAGGGTTCCCCTTAAACCCGTATAAAGGAGATTATCAAAAGTGAATAAAAAATATAAGGCCTTAAGTCCATTCAAGAAATTATCCCTGGAATAATTATTGAAGAAAATAATATTTCCATTTTGAAATCACTAATTTTATACAAAATTCATGCACATATAAATAAAAAAAATTAAATTAAGCAAGCAAACTGTTAAGGAATGATTTAAATCATTGATGTTTCATGATGGTAGTAAAATATGGTCATATCGTATAAGTTGAAAAAGTATTCCTTCTGTAATTTTTTTAAATAGTCAGAAAGGTCATTGTTTTTTAAATAACAAAAGGATTATTTTGAAAAAATTAATTAGAAATTAAAATATGGGTTAAATTAGTTTTAAAATATTTTTGGAGAATAAGAAAAAATGTTTTAAAAAATACTTATAAAACATGGGCATTAAATATAAATATTACATAGTGGAGACTTAAATAAGATAATATGGAATAATGATAGGATTGCCATATAAACCCTTACCACTTGAATATTTTTCTGAATAATAAGCACCATGAAATAAATAACATCAAATGAAGAATTGAAATGAAATGATGATAAAGAGATTCATGATATAATATATTAAAGAGGCAGAATATACACCACAAAATAAAAAAGTGGTGAGTATGGCATATGTCTTACAAAAGTAAAAGGGAGATAAGAAACCCCTTGCAACTTTTAATTAGTTGAATCATATTCCCCATGAGAGATTAACATTTAAAAATACATTAAATATCACATGAATAAATAAATTCATGGTATAACATGTCAAATTAGTGTTATTATCAACTCAAAAAATAATATATCTATATAACATAAAAATGTTCCTTAATGAAAGGAAATAGAGACAATGTACCCTAACTCATATTCTACTTCCATTTTTCATGTTTTAACCTCCTATATTGTGAATTTATATTAATTATACATATATTCCAATACCATACTCATATATATATTACCATATATTTTTTACATTTAATAATTTATCAAATGTTTATTATCAATTCATTGTTAATATCAATATTGTTGGTGGTGGATGCTTTATTTTTCATGTGTGTTTCAGTTTAGAAGTATCATTCATTGTACATTGATCATGATACCATCACATATATAATGTTAACCAAGGTGTAAAAATCATATATATTCATTATATAAATAATTATAACCATTCATAAAAATTGTTGATAGAAAAGTGAATTATATCATTTTTGGATACTGTAAGTCATACATAAACCTAATTATTTTTTCCATTTTTTGAATGATGGAATGAAAAAAGGAAAATAATAATATTCCATTCAAGAATCATTATTATGTTATATGTTTTAAGGATTATATTGTTCCCATATATCCATGTACTATATATCTTGATGAGTCTCAAAATCGATACTTTTATACTGTCATGTTTATCATCAGTGCTTCATATTATATTTATCTTACATTGTGTATTCAAGTGTTTATGTTTCTGTATGCATGTATTTTATCTTAAAAAAATTGAAGAACATATTTAGTTGTTTAGAACCAAAAATGTTCATGTAAGAATTAATAGTATGAAGAATTACTGAGTCTCTCAATAAAAATCTATTGTTAAAATAAGATTTTAAAAGATCCTTATATTCGAAAAAGAATATTTGTATCCAGAAGAAGTTGAAAAAATTAAATGTTACATCATAGTAACACTTTATCTTATGCTGTAAAATTATCTTATACTATATTGAAGACAATTTATCTTATGATGACAAGCTGCTGTATCTTGCAAAAATTTATCTTATGATGAGCAGTAATCTCATTCAACATCCTATAAAGATATGGAATTGAAAATATTCAAGTTTAATTTTCTAAAATCTTGAAAAACAATTTAATACAATTCGAGAACATCAAAATATGATTATTCAATTAAGGAAACAATTTATTTCACAAGATATTCAAGGAATTAGAATATGGAAATAATGGGATGATCTCTAACATAATGAACACATAAGAAATTCTACATTTGGAATGTGATGATGCATACTCTTATTATACATTCTTATTAACATCACTTCATGGATAATTCATAATTATAATTATCATAAATTCATGTTTAAACTGTATATAATAAGATCAGTGGGATTCTATAAAAGATAGAAAGATGAAGAATGATAGATGATTTCTTTTGGAACACCATGATGAAAAAATATTGAGGCCTTTACATAGTTGAAATAAAAAAAAAATCATTTATGCTATAATTATGAGGTTAATCTGTTTCACTGAATATCATATCGAGATGCACTGTGAAATCGATTATTCTCTTAGGACTTATCTTTATCTACTATCAGTTGTTTCTTACAATTGTGTGATGCAAAAGTATCTCTAAATGTTGTACCTTATTCTATCATGTTTACACTCTGTGAAAGAGTGTGTAAGTTTGTAGATAGGTATTCTAAATTGGGTGTCTACTTGAATTATTTTTTACCTTTGTAATAAGTGAAAACTACTTTTACTCAATTGGGAGACCCCAGTAAATGGGTGGTTATAATGAAAACCACCAAAATCATGGAGTAGAGCATTAGTGTAGTGTAATAGGGTATTTATGTTACCTCAACCACTATAATTCACCATTTCTAATTTATTTTAATTTTTTTTATATTTCATCTCCATATAGTAGCAAGGAATTAATTGAACTTTCATACTTCGAAGAGTGTGTTTTTAATATTCAAGATAACAATTACAAACTCAATTCACCCTAATCTTGAGCTATTCAATCAGTCATTATCTAGGACAATATTATATATATCAATTATTATCATACATTACAACCTCGTATACATATATGTGCAATACAAATTATAAATGATTCACATTCAAAAGAGTAACTAGTTGTCTATATTTATGCATAAACGACATTATAATTTCCCAATAGTTTGGTTAATAAGAAGGTAGACATTATATTTTCATTCCATAATTATTATTATGTCATAAATATCATATATAATCATTTTATCCATCATAATAGCCCTATATAAAATATGGTGGTGACAAATGAATTGTATTGATACGTGGTGATGGAAAGTCATACATACGTACAAGTGAGACATTGACTTTTGGTTTGATGGGAAAGAGTGTATATAATAATGGTTTCATAACAATAATAAAATTTCATCACATTTATGATTTAAAATTTATTATTTTATAATAAATATCATAGATTATAAGAGGTAAATAATAGTATAAAAAAGTTTCCAGTTTTAGGTATTACCTATTCTTTGAAATAAAACCTTCAGATCCATTTTAATGGGCTCTAGGGTCTGTCTTTTGTGAAGAACAAAACCTCGATAACATGTATAGGTATGTGTAGTGGAGAATTTTTATGACGATGGTTGAGGTAGAAATCATAATTTTGTGTAATGAAATGAGGTAAGAGATTTCCTTTTATAAAATTAGTGGGAGTAACTTTTGGAATTTCTTAAAATATTAAAATACAATTAGGCTACTCTGGAGAAAAATGTACATAAAAATCCCAAAAGATAAATAGGGGATGAAATAGTTTTCCATATATTATCCCATTTGTAGCTATTTATTATTTTTATTATTTCTAAATAATTTACTGAAGTGATAATCTATTAAAATATCATTATTGTAAATTCTGATAATATTTAATAGATTAACATATAAAACATCTTGAAAATAAGTAAAATTAAAACCAAATATTTTATTATTTACTAAAAATTTCATCTTAATATATATAATATGTATATCATCTTAAATACATAAAAATATATTTATCTTAATATTTTTAATATCATTAATGTGATTTTTAAATTAGTTTAATAATTATAGAAACAACATTGTGTAAATATTCAAACTAATTATTTCTTAACTAAATACTAATAATAAATTTCCATTATGAAGATACAAGTTTTATATTTAAAATTTATATTTATAATTGAACATATCCATTAGATTACAGCATATTAAAAATATTATATTTATTAAAAAAAAGATCATGACATAATTGATTTTTCATTAAATAATATATGATAAAGGTCATAATCTACTCAAAGTGGCTCCAAAATTTCCAGAATTAAACCATTGGATTAATATAATCTATATATAATCACTTAATAAGAAATTTTACTATTTTAAGTCATTTAATTTTTCTTATCATTCTTTTTCAGATATTTCCAAATCATTTTATTTATTTTTCTTCAATTTTTACAAGCACGATGTTACTATTTCATAAGAAATTAAGTTAATTACTTCATTTATTATAATTAAAAATAAATTAATATTATTGAAATAAATTAATTATTCTCAATATTATCTTTTACATTTATTCATCATGTGTATCTACTCATAACCATGTCAACAAAACTTATTTAAATTTTTATTTTTACTTTTCTAGCCTTACACAAGCATTACACAATCATTTGGATAAGAATATTTTTATATAACTAAATTAATTCTAAATTCTCATTAAGAATAATTATTTATAGATTATATTTAAGGAAATATTCATGTAAAGACTTTATACTACTCAATTATTATAATTAGGACACCAAATTTTACTTTTATAGTGTTGTTGAAGCATTTTGTCAATACTAATAATGATTTTCATATTTATCATGAAATAAATTATAATTTCCATGTTATGAATTAATATTTTATAATATTAATATGAAAATATTACAAATAAATCATTCAATAAATTTTATAAATTTTTTTATCATAATAATTTCTTGATGATATCAAAAAAGATAATGTATTTTAAATAAATATAGTATTTTTTAACTATTCTAAAAAAATTTATTTTTGGCAAAAATTCACAAAACTACTGAATATAGTACTTTTTATATTATTATTTCCAAAATAAAATCAATTTTTTCAAATAAATTCTATAAAAAATTCCAAAACTAATAATAATATTTAATAATAAAAAAGAAGGAAAATCCATTTTTGGAGGAAATGTATTTCTAAAGAATAAAATGACATTACTAAAAAAATATCATTTTTTTATAATAATTTACCGATAAATTTATATTATGTGAGATATATAAATATATATTAATATATATATTTTAATTGTGTTATTAATATTCATACATTCCAATTTAACTGGTGCATTATAATGGCCACAGTTAAATAATAATATTTCGATGTTTGTTGAAGATCATTGTTGTATATCCTGTACACTACTAGACAAAGTCATTCCATTAAAAAACATGGTTTTCTATATTCCCCCACCATTTAAAAAGCTAAATCCTCATAATTTGGAATTGATCATGGCTAGCAGGGGTTTTCCTATTTCAACTACCTTTATTGAAATCCCACTTCATAAAATGGGTCAATAATACTTCCACTGAAAAATAGAGAAGGGGAAGTATAAAGGTAATCTGGAGAAAATAATACTAGGTTTCCATACAGGAAAAAATCATTGGAAATTGCAAATCTTAATATTGAAAATAAAATTATTCTCATAGACTAGTATAGAGTGACAGAGAACATGTTCATGAAAAATTTTACCATCACAATACCATAAAATTTCAATGGATTCAAAGGACATAGATTTAACAATAAGAAAACTAAAAAATATTATTTTTTATTCCTAAATAATTTCATTAGAGTGGGGGAATTATTTTACTTTCTAGAGTAAGAACATAAGGAAACATATATACCTTATAAGTATAGTATTTTCCTTCAATCAATTTCCACTACAATCACATCATTTTCTCCAAATGATGAGTTATCCAAGACAAATTTTGAATAAATAAAGAACTTAAATAATCTTTCTATAAATCACATAATACATAAATGAATAAAAATCCATTCCCCTAGTGTTTAAGAATTATGTAAAATCATATTGTTTGTAATATAATTCCCAAAATACATTAATCTGCAAAATTCAACAGTAGTACCTGAAGTTCAATACAAATTATTTGATATATAAATATTCTAAAAATTCATCAAAATGTTTCTGAATATGATTGAAACAAAAAATAATAAATATTTGATCACATATTCCTCTAAGAGAACTCTATTATTTATCTCTAAATAACATCATTCACTATATAATTATCATCGAAAAAAACATATATTCACTAATCATGTAGTCTTAAATAGAGGATTATTATTTCTATAATTGAAAAGAATAACCATAAAACCATAATAAATTCATAAATTGTTCCAAAATATATTTAACCCTTTATTCCTGAAGTAAAATACCATAATATTTCTATTTACCTTAATCAAATAAGATTATAGAAATTAGAATAGTAGGAAAAATAATGTCATACTAACTCATACATCACATAGGATTATAGTAGGAACTTCACCCTTATCACCCTTTAGTTGTGGGTTCAAGTCCTATAGCCTTGCAGGATGTGAAAGATTGTCACCCAAACAATGGAGTTCCCTTTTTTCAAAAACCATAATTGTTTTAACATTCCTAGAAATGTAGGAAACATCCTCATAAATAATAAAAATATATTTAATAATAAATAAATGGTTTAATATCAATTTTTATCTCATATCATTCATTTTGCATCTCAAAATGTAATAACCCCTAATTCCCTCAAAAATAATTGTTTCCTAAAATATCATTCTTCTCCTTTAAAACATCATAACATAAAACCTAAAAATGGGTGTCTAAGACTCTGAATGTATTGTCGTATATACCCATGATGGAATCTATGAATCTTAAGATAGATTCTCATGAAAATATTTTAATATCCAATGTTATCTAAACCCTTAACTGACACAAACTATAACAACCTCAATCCCACGCTCCCAAATTCAGTCCTAAATATAAAATTTTCATTTCTAGATTTGATACAAATAAATGTGTCCCAAATTTTGTATTTCCATACAAACAATAGTACATTAAAATTAAATATTGGATCACTTTCATACCCTAGTACCATTTATGTTTATTGTTTTTGAGATTTAGGATAGAAAATTAACGACATGTATTAAAAAAAATTGGACCATAAAGATCAATGTTATATAACACTATACCCAAATTTTCTAATTTCACAACATTTAATCAACATCATCCATGTGGATTCCTTCTATAAGTAATTATTTTTACATACTTCCCTATAACTTGGAGAAAATGGAACATATAAAGGGTGATCTCAAATGATCAGTAAGGTTAAATAAGTGTGATGTCAATGATCATATAAGCCTAACATGAGTAAATGTGATCAAGAAAATAAGTTTATCATTTGAAGTCATTTTCATAAAAATAAAAAATCATAATCTTTAGTGAGTACATAAAGCATGGATGTTCATAAGATATATCTCATCAAGAATGTGAAAACATGATCTATGAGAATATAACATAATAAGAAAATAAAGAATTGTTGAATACACCAAATCATTGAAAATCAATGGGTGGATACTCCTCTTGGGTGGGACAAGCCATGATATCTAGTAGAATACCTTTCTTAATAGTGTAATGGGTTCACTATCCAAACCATCATAGTAGTCAAGGATCACTCCAAAGCCCATTGTAGAAAACAAAGTCCTTTACTAAGCTGAGTTCACTCCCCATTCAATTTCTATCTATATCATGTGATATAAATCAATACTCAATAAATTGTAGGTAGATATAGGCCCCACCCATCACATAAATAAAAACATACATATTTCTTCCACAAAATCACAAAACATTCACCATATTCAAATTTTTGAAAAGAAATGATTTTCATAATAATTTTATCCAAATACAACTCTTGGAAAAGGGAATCATTGTCATCAAAATATTTTTATCAAAAATATAAACCATAATTAAAAGAAATATAGATAGTATCTTTTTTTAATTTCCCTATTAAAAATAAATTATCATCAATTTATAAGATTATAGATAGAAAAATTATTTTCGAATATCACTTGGAATAATTATTGAGTAAAATAAATTTTCCATTTCAAAATCACTTCTTTTATTTATAAACATTACACAAATATAAATGAAAAACATTAATTTTAAAATAAACATATAAAAATTTAAAGTATACATAAAATCAATGATTTTTCATTATGGATTTAAAAAAATTTCATTCTATATATATTGAACAACATTCCTTCTATATTTTTGTTATAAATTTCATAAAGAACATCAATCAAAAAATGACAAAATGATTCTTTTCAAACCATTTTTAAAAAATTATAACTTTGGAAAAAAAGGTAAAAATTATAGGAGAATTGAAAAAATCATTTTGAAAAAACATTTATAAAACATGGAAATTGAATAGAAATATTTATTATTGAATACATAAACATAAACTATCCTTAATAATGATGAGATTGTAAAAACCCTCTTACTAGTTGGCTAGTTTTTCAATCATAAACCCATTAAATAAATAACATCAAATGAAATGTAAAAATAACATGATGAAAAAGGAATTTGTGATATAAGATATAATATTTTTAGTATATACATATAATGAAAAGGAAATGGTGAATATGGAATATGTCATATAGAACTAAAAGTGATATTAGAAAACCCTTACAACATTGCAATCAGTTGAATAAAATTCCCCATGAATTAATTAAATTTTAAAAAACATTAAATTGTATGAGAATAAATAAAATTCATGATATAAATGTCAAAGGTGGTTTATATACACCTTATAAAATAATATAAGGTCATTACATCAATATATTCCATAATTAATGAAAATTGAGATGAAGTCCCTTACCTCACATTTGATTTCATTTCTAAGTGTCTGAACCTCTAGTATAATGAATATAGATTTATTATAAAAATATACATGAAAAATAATCAAATATATCATACCAAATATTATTTAATATTATAATTTTTTCACTATTTCGTTATAAATTCAATGTTAATAATGATATTTTTGGGTGGTAGCTACTTCATTTTTCATGTACATTTCAGTTTGGAGGTATCAACCTTTATAAATTCATTATGATACCCTAATTTATAGAATTATAATAAATTAGTAATCATAATATTTATTAATTTTATACATATTTTTAATACTTTAACAAATTATAGACATAAAAATTATTTACATCGTTTATGGATACAATATACCCAATGTACACGTGAACACTATTTCAATTTTTCAATTAATGGAATGAAATAATTTTAAACAACAATAAAACCCATATATAATCATTATTATGTTATATATATATATTGTTTAATCATAAAACAAATCCTTATTAACATAAATTTGAAATAAAAATAAAAAAAAATCACACCACATCATGGAGATGGTAGTCTATCGATATGCACGGGTGAAGTAATCGTTTCCTAAAAGAATGGATGACAAAAAGATATACATGATATTATCATTAAAAGTATAATTATATTATAAATATCATATATAAACATTATATATATCATAATATCCCTCTATAAAATTTTTTGGCGAAAAAAAATTGTATAGCTATATGGAGACATTAAGTCATACGTACGCATGAGATATACCCTCACTATTTATTTCATGGGAAATTGGTTATATAGTAGTGTTTTCATAATCACAATAAACTTTTAGAATATTTAAGATATAGAATTTAGTATTTTATAACATGTAATATAGATTATAGGAGGTAAATAAAATTATAAAATGAAAGTGATCAGTTAGAGTGATTACCACTTCTTCGAAACAACTTTTTCAGATCTCTTCTAAAGGGATCTGGGCTTTCAATTTTTGGAAAATGTTAACCTTCTGATTGTGTCTATGGAATTGGAGGAGATATTTTTTTATATAATTTTTTATATTTAAGGCTCAATGTAGTGATCTGAAATGAGTGATGATATATCTTTTTATAATGGAAGTGAGGGGCACTTTTGTCGTTTCTCAAAATATTAAAATATAATAAGACAATTATAGATCGAGAAGCTTCCAAATAGGATATAAATTAATATGGGAATATATTTTAGACCATATAACACCACATTAGTTATTGTTTAGTATTTTTAATATTTTTATGTAATTTAATATATTTGTAATCCCATAAAATATCAATATAATCAATTTCAATATTATTTATCAAGTTGAAATTAAAAACATGAATACAAGAAGTAAATCTCCAACCAACTATTTTAATATATCATAAACATGTCGAGAAAATTTATTGAATTAAAATATCATCTTATATATCTCGAAATTATATTTATATTAAAAATTTTAATACCATTTATCTTAATACTCCATTTATAGAAAAATTACTACATCAACGTTGTGTAAGAATTTAAGGTAATTATATATTCAAAAAACCTAAAAATAAATTTTAATGATAAAATAATATATATAATATTTATATATAATTTAAATAATGTAAAATATTCTATAGATAATCAAATATTAAAAATATTTTAGTTAATAAAATTTTGTGTGTTCCATATTTGAAGTTTAATTAATTAAAATATTATAAAGGTTGTAATCTTATCAAAGTGGCATCAAAAGGTAATAAATGTGACCCTTGGATTATTGTAGTCGTGAAATAAACATAAAATAAGATTTATCTAAGTGCTTGTTTCATTTAATAGTCCTTATAATTTTAATAATAGTGTCTTAAACCCATTTTATACATTTTTCTTCTACTTGCACAAGCACTGAATCAGTGTTGAATAAGAATTTAAGTAGTTATTCCATATGTGAAAAATAAAAAGAAATTACATTAATTAATATAAATAAATTAGGATAAATTAAAGCATCTATATTACTTCCTCAGGAATATTTATTCATATTCTTTCCAAAAAAAACATAATTAATTTGTTGCTTTAAAGTTTCTACCATTTCACACGCATTGCACAATAATTTGTATATGATTTTTGGTATATATCTCTAAATATTATAAATCACCACAAAAAATCATTTTTAATAGATGATATTTAAAAAAAATATGTATAAAAATACTATATACTTCTAATTTATTATTAATAAGACACTAGATATTACTTTCTTGGGTTCTGTAATCACTGCGTTAAACTAAAAATATTTTTTATAATTTTCATCAAATAAATTAGAATTTATATTTTATGAATTATATTTTATAATATTTATTTTATAATAATGATTTTTTATATGATAATTCATTCTTGATGACATGACAAAATATATTGTATTATATATATAAATAGTATTTCTTACTATTCACCAAAATATTACCATTTCCTAAAATTCTCAAACTTTTACCATAGACTAATTTTTATATGCTATTTTGGAAAATGATTTTCATTTTCGGAAATAAATTTTTCAAGACATCCAAAAAATAATTACAATATTTACTCATTAAAATCAAGAAACCCAAATTTTTAATAAAATGTACTTATGAAGAATAAGATGACTTTACTAAATTTTTAACTCTTTCATAATCATTTATGAATAAATTAATATATATTAAGATCTACATATTTATTTCATATATCAATTATTCCTATTCATAACCACTAATTTAATTGCGAGATTAGAATAGTCACATTTAAATAATAAAATTTCATTTTTGGTTTCAACTCAATTATGCATATAATATACACTATCGAAGATATTAATTCCTTTTAAAATCGTTGGGTATTAAAAAAATGTTACCTTAGTGATCATCAAGCCTCTTTAGTGTTATTGATCTTGTAATGAATAGAAAATCCAACTTATGGATGATCATCTACATCTTATTTTCTTATTGAATGACATATCATTATATTCTTAATTTTAATTGATTCCCTCGGTTCTATTTCAAATTGATTATTACTTTATTTCAACCTGTGAAACTCTTGGAAGAAAAATCTTTAGGAAAATCTAAATTCATTTTATCATTAAATTAATAATGGGAAATGATAAACAATATTCTCATAGTGATTTATTGTGAAACATTTACTTCAAGATGTATCTAACTGATGTGTATAAGAATCGGTTCTATTAATGTAAAAAAGAGTTGGTCCATTTGGATGAATTACTTCCTCCTATGTGTGGATCATGTATGAGTATATGAATAATTAACATCACTATAACACTATTTTTGTTTCATTAAGATGTATGATATCCTCTTAGTCATGGCTCACACAAGGTTATAATCATAATTACCATCACTATAACACAAGATTTTTTTCATTTTTCTAAATGATTTAACTTAATTTAAGAAGGATCATGAATTTTCTGATTTGGATTAAAAATTCCAATGATTATAATGGGATCGATCACTGTAAAGAAAATATCTGACTTTTTTCTATAATGAGAGGTCTTGCAAGCAATGATTTGTTTTAATTATGGAAAAATGATGTTCCTCCCAATATTTGTATCTTTTTTTTTCACTCTAAAGTTCTCCTATTACATTAATGAATTTGCTTAAGGGGAATTCAATCAGATTATTCTCAAGGATCCCTTTGTGGGTTTTTAAATCGATATGTTGTTTATATTTTTTTCATTTAAAATGATAAAATTTTTCTTATCTATCTAGTGTTTATGCCTTGTGAACAGCGACTCAATGTTTTTCCCAAGTCTCCATTTATATGGTTTTGACCTAGAGAGTACCCTGTCATTTTTCCATTGGTAGTTTGAGTTTATGAAAGTTAGAGAAAATAAATATGGTGTTTAAAGTCAAATAATTTTGACTATAAAGTGGGTTAGTTTTCATAGAATATGTAAAAAATAAATCATGATGTCAATGAGATCCCAATATTAAAAATATAGAATACCTAAAATAAAGGATCACATATTTCGGGGTCATAGTAATTAGGCCAAAAAGTAAGTAGTTTAAGATAATATGGGTAGTAAAAGAGGTTCAAGAATGAAATTCACATTTCCTCCCTATGAGAATGAAAATTATATGGTGGAATAACATCAAGGATATAAAATCCACATGTATAAAGATAATATTTTACCCCTATATGGTAAATTGTAGGGGAAGATGCATCTGGAACTAGTTAAAGAATGAAATATAACATTTTCATTCCTATATGATATCCTTAAACATGTAGTTCTTTAAGAGAATTTACCTAGAATAGATATGACCCATATGTAGGGGATATATGGCATTGATGCAATGATGCATTGGGTAATAGTGTGTTAAAGACATTTACATTGGTAAAGATATCATCTATGGGAGATAGATACTGTAGAGGATTGGCCTCTCTAATTAGATCAAATTAAGCTGGTTAGACCCCCAGAAGGATGACGACCATGTACGTTAACATAATATATTGAAAAAATGGTATTATATTGTTTAAATTCTTACTAATAGGACTTTTAACTACTATGAGAATTATGAAATGTTTCTCTTAAGAGGCCTTTCAATTGCAGGAGCTGTAATGAGCTCTTCATCCACTGTGGACAATGAATATTCTCCATTAGAATATACCTTCTATATAATGTAAGATCCTACCAACTTTTGTTCAAGATTTAGAGGCCTTTTGCATGAATAATTAGGGTTATAAGAACCTATGGCATATCTCTTTCATGGAATGAGTATTGTTGAACATTCTTATTGAAGTCTTGTGAAATCATATTATGATAGACTTCTAGATTATGTAATTTATGTAAAATCTTCTCATATAGTGGTTATAAATCATCAAATCACTTGGGTAATTATTCATTTTCTAAGGGATTTAAAAAAAAGATTGGTAGTCATGGAATCTGAAAATATATCTAAAGCACCATCTCTATTCCATAAATAATAGAATATGGGGTCTCTTGTGTGATAGTTTGGGTTGTGGTATGATAGGCTTAAAATTATTAAAATAAATAATTTAGATAAGATACCTTTTTATTATCCACCATATTACGGATTAGATTTTATAAAGTGTTATTAAAACCTGATATTCTCATAATTTCCACTATGTAATAGAGGGATAAATAATTAGACATGTTGTTATACTCATGATACATAATTTTCAACTCTAAAGAATAGAACATGATGTCATTGTCTTTCAATATTTTGTTAGGGACACATAATCTAGTAATTATATTAGTCTTTATAAATTTCATGATATTATTTATCCCAAATCCTTTCATAGATATAGACGTAGTACATTCGTAAAATAAGTTAACAGAAGTGAGTATATCTTTAATCTACCTAACTGTGGCCTGGGATAGGTCCCCATGACATCCATTCCCCATAAAGAAAATGTGTAGTAGTATTTTGAAGTATTCTGCAACTCTATGGGATGATTGGAAAAATTTAGATGTATTTGAGATATATGAAGCTTCAAATTAAATTCCAGACTACCTTGTATCATCAATGGATTGAAATATCGAAGCCTCCTAATTTGATGAGAGAACCGGGTTCTTTACTAATGAGAGTGTTACAATCCTACATCGACTTTTAGTATGATGTATAGGGTCTCACATTCTTCAATGAATCTAACGAGGACTCACTTGAAACCTCATTTATATTGGACATTTCATTTATTTTGGCTATTATAGAGGAGAAAAATTACTAAACATTGTCAGATATATTTACTCTTAGATCATTCTGATGGAATGATCTAATTTTAGTGGTTGTCATTTATGGGGATCATAAATTCTCCAATGGTATCAGTTGATGAGGCTATTGGCCTATCAATCCTCTACGTATCACTAATCTAATTTGTTTTCCCTATAACACAAATTATGATTAGAGTGAGTTCCCAATGTTTTCTAATTCAGAATAGTATTTTTTTTATTTGGGGTTGGATAGTGTTTTGGCTGAATCACCCAAGATATCAGTAGAAACACCATGTGAGTGAGAGATGTGATTCACTGTTTGGGTGACATCCTAACATAAGATTCACATAAACTGTTCCCTGAGCAACTTGGTCACATAAACTTATGCACACCTCACCATATTCCAAAGGATACCATATAGAAGTGAGGTTGTAATGGTCGTGTAATGGGGAGACAATACCCTCATATTAGAGTGACAAAATGGATACAATAACATTTAAAAGACAACAACGGAACCATATATAAGTTGACACAAAAATACTGGACTAGTAACCAACCATAGTATAATAACATCCAATATATTTAATACTAAACTATGATATCATATATAACCAAGAATCTCAGTAATAATATAAAATCCACTATGTAGTTTCATACAGATGAATGCATGACATACTGGTATGCGAAAGGGGAACTAGGGACATGCATATAAAACATGTTATAAAAAAATTCATAAAGGATGCTCCTATAAAATCTTGAATATATGATCATTCCTTTTATACTTTTCTCCATATATAAGTAAATCATATCAAATATCTGTAGCAGCATGCATTCCCTTATCTATTTGACAAGTAATCTACTCGGGTACCAAAGTTGCCATGAGTAGGGTGTGAGATAAAATCCTAGTAGGACACCCTCAAGGTTTTAATGATGTAATAAAAGTAGTATTTATCTCAAACCAATGGTGTGCAGGTTTATGGAGTAATCAAAAACGCTGAATAAATGAATACAAGCCTTCTCAGGTAATTATAGGACACTTCCCACTATACCTATATCATCTCTTGTCCGGAATAGGTGTCTTATCAGTAAATATATATATATAGTAATAATATATATAAATATATATAGTGTAGTTGTATAATTCATCAAAAAATATGGGATAAGTACGTGTGGATTCAGGTAGCCATATACCAAGAAAAATAGGTGCTAGGTTGGTCGTAGTGGAACTCAGTCCTCCATAACCAGTCCAAATAAACCTATATTCTCATGAAATATTGTATATTCTATAAATCTCATGATCAATGAGAGATTTCATGCTCATCAATAAATATGGTGGGTGTGTCATCATGTGAACACCCAAAACAAGGGACATTGTGCATCTTTCCCATCATCCAAATTGTTTCAATGGTGTGAGACGTCATTCTCAACACCCAATGTAAGGGAGTGTGGAACGTCATTACCAGTAGAACCCTTAACCATCATTCCACATCCTATACTAATGTCCTTAACATATTTATAATAATGTCAATGAGTCATTACCTATCATGAATTATATTCACTAAGACCATTATAACAATAGAATTTCAATTCAATTAAAGAATTTAATAAAACATTAAATGATCCTTATGGTCATTCTAGCCCTTATAAACCATTTCAATTAATAATTTTTTTCATTTATGAATGGAAACATCATAAATAAATCCATTCCATAAAATCAATCCATTTAATTAAATAAAACATGGGAATTCATTTCATAAGCCTCAATGAATATCATAGGAGGTTCTATTTCCAATTAGGATATTACCTACAAGGTAATATCTATTTATAATACAATCCAATGACATAGGAGGTTATTTTTAACTACCAAACATGTATTATAGAGGGGAAAACAATTTATATTCCACGTCGAACATTTTAAAGTAGTTTCAGTCATTTAATTTGTCAATAATAGATAAAAATTCAAACATGATCACCTAAGGGGTGTCTAAGGTAGAGGTTGACATCCTCTAATTGCTACACAACAATCCTTTGTAGTATAACAATGTGTGTATGTGGATTTATAATCAAGAAGTCCATTTTAAGAAAACATGTGGTAATGGATGATGTGAGGCACAATTGTGTAGCTATGAAAAAGACTCTTTTTTTAAGGAAATGTTATTTACCAACTAAATAAGGGCCATTAGAGACTTCTCATCCAATGGAGGCCTCACATTCCAAGTAGATTGGGATAAATCAAATAAATAATCCAATTCCATGAAAATAGGGAAAAATATTACAACTAAATAGAAAAAAATGACTCCAATAGAAACTAAAATAAGAAGCTAGAATAATGGAGATCATACTAAAAGCTATCTGATGCTTTAGATAGATCATGATTTGGAGTCCAGATGAGTGATTGTAATCAATACCGAGCTTAGTAATAATAGAGATCTTGATGAGGAGAAATATGCATGGTCTATTTGAAATTGGATGAGGAAAATAGAAAATAAGGTTTTAAATTTAATAAAGGAAAAAATGTAATTTCACAGTCAAAATAAAGGGCACATAGCGTGTCTACTAGGATTGGCCAAAGCATGGGTAAATTTTGATCAAACTAATACCAATGGAGAGACCCTAAATGGGTAAGGCACACGGTATCCCTAACCCTGAGCAAACCATGTGAAAAACCTCTATCCAATCATTGTAGTTTTTAGTACGGGTGTGTGTATATGGGAACATGGGTTTAGGAAACCATGTGGCCCCTAGTTCTCCAATATCTCACCACACACTATTAGGATAGACAATACATGATGTGATGCATGGTTTCTACTATCCTTGTGGCCCGATGTCTTTTCCAAATTCCTAATGTTCTGAGCTCTAAACAAGCCTCAAACACCCTTGTAACCTCCCTGAATCTAGTAGGGAAAAATACAACGGCCATATAAATGAATTAAAAAAACAAATGAGTTTTACATTGCTGAAACTATTGGTCATTACAACCTCCTACATTTAAATAAACTCATCCTTAATTTGATGTTTTGAGTGTAAAAAGATAACATCTGAAAGGAGTTCCGTCCACTAAGCTCAAATATCAGCTTCTTGCACCCATGTCTCATCATGTAATAGGTGATTCTACTATAACACAGATGGAAAATAAACTAGACTAAATAAATGTGTCTTCACTATAACAACCTAATATTTTACAGTATGCTCCTTCATAAATAAATTCAATTTATTTAATAGTTTACAATACACATATCACTAAGCTTAAAGGAAAGATTAAATATTATTATTTCATTTTTATAGTTATAACATAGCCATTGGAAAAGAGAGAATTTTTGAAATAAAATATATTATGAAAACATATATTATACATGATTATAAAATAAATTAATTTGTCACCAATTAATTATAGATTAAAATAAAAACCAATTGAATATAAAGGATGTGTTTTTATATAAAACAACAATTTTTATTCCCACAAATTAATTCTACATTGAAAAATAAAATTATTTTCTAGTAGTAAAATATATTAATAAAATTCATATATTTTATATTGAAAATAATAATTTCAAATTCTTCCATCACATCTTATAGGCTTTGGATACGAATAAATCCAATTTTAATCATAAAAAGCTAATTTCTCTAAATATAATATTTTCCCATTTTAATGGAAGACATATTTTAATCATAAATTTTGACACTTTTTAGATGTTTTATTTGATATATCAATTTTAAAATATTAATATGATAACTATCTTAGGGTTAAACATTGATCTTTGAATGATGAAGTTTCATTTTTTGATTAACAGTGAAAAATATTTATTTTTAATTGAAAAAAAATTCTTGTAATTTATTTATATAGTTAAATTATAAGATAAATTGGTTTTAAAGTATAATTAGTTTAATTTTACATTAATAAATCCAATTTAGTGCATTTTAATCAATTCCATGTTTTAATATTATATAATAACATTTCATTCTTCTAAACTTTTACACATTAAAAACTCATTTCCCCGTTGGGTCCAACATGATTAATTTTTAATATACTTTTTCCAATTTTGTTAATTTACTTTCGTAAAATGGATTAAATATATTGATTTATAATTTATAGATTAGGTTTTACGTTCATCTTCAGTTTTATATATAAAAATTTTACCATGGAAAAAAATTATTTACAACAATATAGGTAAAATATTGAAAACTGTTAATGTTAAAAGGTAAAGGGTTAAAATAATTAAAAATTAAAACATTAAATAGTTTTTGGGGTGTATTTAATAACCTTAAACTATATTTAAATCATTAATTATCTTAAAATTTCAGTGAAATTAATTCCACCTCTTTCTTTTTAGCTTTAAAAATAAAATTATAATTATTTAATAAATTATACCCACCTCTCCTAATGTTAAAATACCACCACTCACCATCCCATTTCGACTAAAATGTCTTGAAGATAATAAAATATATAAAAAACACTCCTCCTAACTCTCCCAATGTTCAAATTTATCCTCTTTCACCATGGAAATATATATAAGGTCCTCACCGGGTCATCCATAGAGGTTATTCAAGAAGTAAATTTCTCAAAATACGTCCCTTTTTTTCTTTTATTATTCTACATTATCCACATCCATTTCATCCATCAAGAAGTAATAACTCCGTAATAATGTAAAAATTAGATTATTAATTTTACAATATAATATTTAATATCTACCCATTTTATCACCCCCCCCCCTTATTGAATAGAATGGTACTATTGCGGAAATGATTTCTGTAAATTGTCTTAGTGAGTAATGATTTTGTTTAATTACCATTACCGCCCTCAAGTATTTTATTAAAACTATTATTATGATAAAATAATATTTTTTAGGTATATTATAACCTTTTTCATATTATAGAAGAAATATATACACAAGAAAATAATTAAAACAAAACTAGATTATGATGTTCAGAATAAACTGCCAAAAGAAATTGAACATGTATCATTAACATTTTATCAATTGAATCATCATCATACATGAAATAAAAATGATGTATTCGACCATTTATAGTTATTTAATTTATTTAAAACCAAATCATTAAAATTATATACTTGTAATACCATTTTATAATAATATAAGTAATTTTACACAAATGAACTGATCAGGATATGGTGAAACCATGAAACGAATGCACCAGAAACCATGAAAATAATGAAATATTATTAAATAATTGGTCATAATATGTTATAAAATCACCACATAAGGTATTAAACAAATGAATATGTTTTCTAAATGATTTAATAACTTTATTTAAACCATTATATAGGATGTTAAATCATGCACCATTAAACGAATGCTTGAGGTATGGGTTTATCATCCCACTTTTTTACTTCATTTATATATATGCCTTATTCGCCACTTAATCTATGTGTGTTTTGTATTTACTTCCAATTTTTATATAAAATAAATAAAATAATTATGTTAATTGTATTAAATTTTTCTTTGGATGGTTATTTATTTTATGGTGCATACAGTTTGAATTATTAGAAAGTGTCAAGGGATTTCTTAATTCAATTTCTATTCATTTGGTCATACATCTAATTCATTGATTATATTATAAAAATATTATTTGTTGAATAAATTTTTTTCCTTTATGTTATATTTAAATTTATCCTAGGATTTTTATTCTTTTTTATACATAATTCCCCAATTTATAATATCTCACCTAAATGATATGAACTTCATAATTGTATTTCTAGTTTGACTTTTATTTCTTCGAGACTTATGCCAAATTAACCACTTATTTTATTGTGTTCTGTATATACTACCCATGAATGTATTTAATGTTTATTTTAATTAATTTAATGAGTATTCACATATCCATTTGAGTATCTATCTTTCATGGGGTTTACAGTTTTAGAAATTCCAAATCAGTACTAGTTTTGTGCCACAATTTAACTTCTTTTAGACATTTGTTGTGTTATACACCAAAATTATTTTATGAGGTGTATATAATAATATATTTAAATTCTATATCGTGAATATATTTATTATAATAATATTGTATATTTTATTAAAATTATTCCATAATGGGAATTATGATTCAATTATTTCAAAGTGGTATGAGAATCTTCGTAATTTTTTATTATTATTTTCATCGTGGTTTTTTCAACAATCTCATTTAAATTATTTTCATCTATACCAACATCATTTTTTGAATATTTTACATAATTTAGGTTTAACTCTTATGATACCGTGTTATATATGTTACAAAATGGTTTATAATCATTTTGACAGGGGAATTATTGATATACCATAAAGCTAGTTAATAATTTTTTATGTAATATTGATTCAGTTGTAATATTTATTATTGTGAGGAATGAATTGGAAATTATATAACAGGGGGAGACCATATATTAAAAATCACTGTGTTGTGTCATTATAATTATGATAAAAATAATTTGGACAAAATAAATGGGTTTTCCCCATTATGATTAAACCGTCTTGTGAAATGTCTTAGTGGTAATGATTCATGTGCAAGATACATGAAATCCCATAATTAAGCATTTCATCAAGAATTCAGTTACTTATTTTCACAATGAATAATATATTTTATCATTTCATTCGTATTTTTTTGAATTAATTTAATATTTTCTCATTTATTTACCTTTCCATACTAATTATTCTTATTGATTCCAGTTATCTTACATTGTAATTATCCTTTATTGGCCATTTAAGGTCACCCTTATTTTGTTTCCTTTCTAGAAGTTATGAAGAAGAGGTATTTGAATGATATTTTAATGATGATTTTTATTATATATTGATATCAATTGTGTTTTATTTTTTATTTCAAATATAAACTGGGTTTCATGTATCTATCTAGTTTACCAAGACATCTAAACAATTCAATCCTTTGGGATGTGATTTCATGAATCTTATGCCAATGAAATAAAATGAGGCACTAAATCAAGGACACTAGAGTTTGGGTCATTAGAGTTTGTATAAGATATATGTTTAGTATAAATCTTGGGAAATAGATTTATTAAAACATTAAATAAGTATCATAAACATGTGAAAGACTTTTTTAGGATAATCCAATATATAGGATAACATCTTATAGTTTGATGTTTACACTTTACATTTTGGTTTTATTACATGTAAGAAACCAGATGGAACTTGTTTAAAAATGAATATGATAGACAATGTATGGAAGAAATATTTCACCAATTGTATCATTGTTATAAGAATCATGAAACTTATAAGGAATTTTGTTGCTTTTTGAAGACTATATGATTTAATTAACATAATATTTATAGAAACCATATTGATTTATGAGTTTAATGTTTATCATATTTTTTATTTTTTAAACTGTCTTTTGATATATTATGTACTAGGATTTAATCAACATTAAAGATATTTTCAGATACATTTATGGAAATACAACCCATTGGTTTAGTATGTGTGAAAATTATACTTAATAATTAATTCTTTTCATAGGTTGTGGAAAAAAATTTAATTGTAAATATAAACTTTAGGGTTAATATGATCTGGGATTTTAATTTAATTATGGGTTATAATATTTTGGTATTGCAATATAAAACCTATTATATAACCTTTGAGGTTATAAAATTTTATAAATGTTGAATATATTAGAGTTTTTTCTAAAATAATTATAACATTGTTTTGGTAATTGGGAATGGATTATGTTGATATAGCTTTAGAAAAATGACTACTCACGTATTAGTAGATATCCTAGAATTTCTAGTAATGTCGAGGGTCATAAACCCATAATTTTAGGGTGACAAGGGTGTAGTGCCTGCCACTTACCCAATTGAAGCCCCAGTACGTACGATATTTTATTTTAGTTAAATAATTAGATGGATAAAGTATAAGTTCTTATAATTAAGATTAATATAATATTATGGAAATTTATTTGATGAGTTGAAGATAAATTTTACTTTTTATTAATATATTATTTTATTGTTGATTTATGGCGACTCAACTTATTTATAGAAATAGTTGGTGTATCTAAGATATTTTATGTTTAGCACATGCACATTTTTTGGATATAAATATTAAATTTATCATGGAAGACTACATGATAAAATATGTTATATTTTAGGTTTTCAATATTAGGCTCTAATATATTTGTGAACATTTAAACTTATTACTTTAATTAATATTTCTTATTTAATTTTGGATATTACTTTTGAATTTTGGGTGATTAAATTATCTTTCATAATATAAAAGTTTATTACTTTTAGGAAGTATCTTATCATATTATAACCATTTCTATTTCATAAAATATTAAAAGTAGTTGGAACAACTTGTAAGTCATATGATTCATTAATGTTCTTAAACATATAAAAAAATCACCTTTAATATCCATTTCCTGGAATAAGAAATGAAGTAAAAGTAGACCAAAACATAACCAGTGGATAAGATTATGCTTATGAAATGAATAGAAATCAATTTCATTTTATAAATTGTTTATCTAGATTGTAAAATAATCCTCCAACTCTAGGAAAATAATTTTAAATGAAAACTCTATTCATTAAATTTTCATACAGGGAAGTCAATGGGCTCTTTAACCGATCAAAAATTTACGGTTTTTTTATTTTAGACTTATTAATGACTATATTTTTAATCATTATCCATCATAACATCAAAGTTTTATTTCTATAACATGTCATAGTTCTTAATTATCACTATTGTTATCATATTGGGGATCCTAATTTTTTGGTGACCTTTGTATTTTCCATTCCCTCTTATCAAGTGAATGTTTTGTTAACCATATTTATGATGTGAGTTTCCCAAAAAGGTATTTTCAAGTATCACATTTTAATTTTAGAAGTGAAATCACAAATTTAGATGAAACAATTTATTAAATGAGGGTATAATGTAAAACCCAATTATTTTCTGGTATGTCTCTTATCAAATATATTCTATTTCTTCAATAACATACATGACACAAATCACCGATCTTAAAAAATGATTAAATATTACTATTTAATTATGATAGTTATCACCTACTGTTGGAATGGTGGGAATGAAGGATTTTAAAAAATTATAAAAATATATTTAACACATGTTTATAAAATGAATTCATTGGTTACCAATTCATTTGAAATTAAAATTAAAACCGATAGAACCTAAAGGGTGTGTTTTTATAAAAAAGCTATTTTTATTTCTACAAAGGTATTTTATTTTCATAAATAAATGTATAAATAATATTGAAATATATTAATTAAATTTATATGTTATACATTAAATAATTTTTTTACATTTATCCAAAAATATTAATGATCTTATGATAATAATTTACCCAATTTTAAACTTAAAAAGATATATTTTTCTAAAGGTAGTTGTATCGCCTTTTGATGGCACTCGAATATAAAATTTATAAGTGGATACTTTTGTAATTTTTATTTTAAAAATTAAAATTTATTTTTCACATCAAAATATTGAAATTATCTGTGTGTTATATTTTGGAATTTTTTGATGAAGTATCGTTTTTTGATTAATAGGGTAAAATAGTGAATTTTAATTGAAATTTTATTTTTCTTATAATTTACTTATATAGTGAAATTATATTTTAAATTGGTTTTAAATTATAATTAGATAATTTATAAATCAATAAATCCAATTTAGGTATTTGGAACCAATTTCACATTTAAATTGTATATAGAAACATTTTAAACAAGTGGCCTTTTTCATTTTAGGAACTCAGTTACCTATTGCATATGGGGGATTAATTTTAAATCATGATTTAAAAAAATGTGAAATGAATCTGGAAAAATGGATTCCATATTTAAAATATTTATTTCAAAATTATTTTTTTTCAATTTAAATATTATATATAAAAACATTACCAGGGTAAAAATATTATTTATTGTGGTATATGTAAAATAATGAAAATGGTTAATGTTAAAAAGTAAAGGCTTAAAATACAAAAAAAATAAAACATTAAATGGGGGGTTGACTAAATATATCAACCCTAAAAAAACTTTAAAACATTAATTATCTTCCAATTTTGTTTAAACTATTTCCACCTCCATGTGGTTGGCTTTAAACATAATATTAGCATTATTTAATCACTTAATCCCACCTCTCCTCAAGTATTAATTCCACCCCTTACCACCCCATTTAGATGAAAAATAATTGAATACCAGAAAATATATATCCAGCACTCTCCTACTTACTCTCCCCATGTACAAGTGCTTCTAGTATCACTTAAATACCACATCCAAGGTCCTCAAGGGGTCCTCCAAGAAGGTGATATTCAACAACTAATTTTCTCAAAACACCTCCCCGGTTTTATTTTAGTATTTTAAATTCTCCTCATATCCTCAATTCATAAAATCATTGTAACAGTAGAATCATGTACATACAATAATTTGAGGCTTCTAATAGAATATATTATATCCAACCCTTTTATTAACTCTTGTTATTCAAATAAATGAAACCATTGTCCAAATTTTGCCTCTTAATTGTATCGGTGAATAATGATTTTGTTTGTTTCCAATTACTACATGTATGGCTAGTCATAAGAGTACTATTATTTTAAAATAATTTTTTAATAAGTATATTATAACCCATTTCATTTTCTAGAAAAAATATATACTCATAATTTTAAATAAAACAAAACTAGTTTGGGATGTTCGGAATAAACCACCAACTTAAACTAAACATTTATCATTAACATTTTATCAAATGAATCACCCTCATACATGAAATAAAATTATATATGGGACAATTTATAATTTTTAAGAGAAGTATTACTCTTATATTCTACTTCTATATTTTTAATCCCATTTTAAAATAACATCTTTAATTTTACACAATTGAAACAATCAGGAAACCATGAAACAGACGCACAAGAAACCATGAGAATATTGAAATATTTTCAATGAATGGGTAACAAGATGTTATAGAATCACAAAATATGGTATTATAAATATTTTTATGGTTATTAAATGATTTAATAAAATTATTTAAACCATTATAAATGTGTTTAAATCACACACCACTAAATGGTAGTTGTGAAGTAAGGGTTTATCATCTCACTTTTTACTTATTTGAGATATATGACTTATTCACAACTTAGTCATTTTGTGTAGTGTTTGAACATCCCTTTGATTTTTCATTTCAAGAATCTGATTATATTATTTTTATTAAAAGTATTTTTTTATAATGTTTACTTTTACGGGGCATACAATTTGATTGATTATAATTTGGTAAGGGGTTTGTTAACTAAATTTCAATTTATTAAGGTACACCTCTGCTTAGTTGATTATATTATTCAATTATTATGTATATAATAAACTATTTATTTAATTATATTATTTTACCACCTCTTTTATTGTGTATATACTATTGTTAAACACAATCACCCCATTGATAAATTCTCACCTCAATGATACAAACTTTTTAAAGGGATATGTAGTCTCACTTTTATTTTTGTGAAACTTATGACATATTCAACACTTATTTTTTATTTGTGGTGTATATAATTCCCATTAATGTATATTATGTTTTTTATCCATAAATTTATGTGTATTTAAATATTAATTTAATATATATCTTTAATGGGTTTTATATATTCAATGTTACCAAATCGGTAATGGATTTTTGTTAAAATTTTCCTTTATTGAGAAATTTATTATGTTATCCACCTATATTATTTTATGAGGTGTATATAATACTCCTTTGACATGTTATATCATGAATATATTTATTCTAATGATATTATTGGTTTCTTTTTATTAATTCATGTGTAATACGAATAAAATATTCAATGTAGTATGGGAAACTTTTAAATATTGAAATATTATTTTCCTCATGAATTTTCAGCGATAACATTTAATGTATTTTCATATATTTCAATATCCTTTTTTGAATATAGAACATCACTGATGTTTATCTATTTTGAATCCATCTTTTTTACTTCATTAAATGGTTTATAATTAGTTTTATTAGAGAAGTATTGATATACAATATGACTACTTATTGATTTTGTTATGGAATATTGATTTATGTTTTTGATTTATTCGTGTGAGGAACGTATTGGGCATGAAATAATGTGTGGGGAATGAATATTTAAAATCCCCTCAACAAATCGGGAGTCTGATGTGATGAATAATTTGGAAAATTTAAATGGTTTTTACCCATAATGATTAAATAATCACGAGAAATGTTTTGATGGTAGTGGTTCATGTGCCAAATACATGACATCCAAGAATTAAGCATTTCCTTAAGAATTAAATTATTGTTATCAAGAGTATATTAACTATGAAAACATATATAGATACATTTAACTCTCAAACTATTGAATAAATGGAATGTGTTCTAAATTATTTACCTTTAATATTGATTATGCATATTGATTCATGTTATATTTGGTTGTACATAAACCTTACTGAGAAACTGATCTCACCCTTATTTTGTTTCCTTCCCAGGGTTATGAAGAATAAATATGGGAATGAGTTTTCAAAGATGCAATTTATCTCATTTTGGCATCTTTAAGGCTTTATTTTCTATTCTCAATATAATATGGGTATTATTTATATATTTATATTACAAAGACTAGCAAACTATTCGATCTATTAGGATGAGATATCTTACATTTTATGCCAATGAAATAATTTATAGAACTGAATTCGGACTACTGGAATCTGGGTAAATAAATTCATTCACTGGTCCATGATATGAACTGGATATTCCTCAAAATAATAATCTACATCCAATTCATTCTCATCAGTATGGAAGTCATGTGCTGGGTCTAGATAATATTGGTGAAACTAAGATACATGAAAGAAATCATGCATTGACTGGTATCTATGAGGAATTCCTAATAGGTAATCCACGGGTTCGTTCCATTTCATAAACTCAAACGGCCTAATGTACATTGGTGAGAGGTTACCCTACCTCTGAATAAACATATGACCCAACCTATAAATTAATCACAATAAATACCAAACTGCAACCTAAAACTCAAGAGGTCATCAGTGTCTATTGGCATATGATTGTTGTCTAGACTGAGCTGTCATCATGTGATATCTGATTAATTATCCCTACTCTATGGTCTCTTAAATGAGGCTTTCTCTAAGCATAGCTCTCTCTCTCTACATCCATCTAGGGCAGAGGTGGATGAAAAGTCCTACCATAAAAGGATTCATTAGGATCTATCTTGATGTTATCTTGAAATATATTATTATAATATAACTCTTATAGGGGAATTTTTTTCTCCCAATGACCCCCAAAAGCATATATTTCTCCCAAGAATCTAGAAAACCATAGACACATTCAAAAATAATGTCCTATAACATCTGAATCATATGATCTATTTTTTTATTTTTTAAGGGTGTTTGGTCATGCTCTGAACAACATGTGTACCCAATGCCTTCTACAAAACCCTCTAAAAAAGTGATATAAATAAAGTTTATCTATTAGAACTGATAGAAAGAGGATATCCATGAAGATGTATAACCTCCCTAACATATATCCTCCCTATCTCATATAACATGAAGTTCTCTCATAATACAAAGAAATTTGTTTCCTTTATCGAATAATAAATGACAACCCAGACTATATAGTTACCATGAGGTGATCTGGGTAAACCCATCATGAAATCCATTGAAAAATCATACAATTTACACTAGAGAATAGACAATAGCTATAAAATCCATCTGTATGACTAATTTTATTCCTTAACCTAATGAAAAGTGGAATACCATGTGATAAATCCTACAATATCAGTCACTACCTAGGATGAGAGAATAGTATTCCCATGATCCAACAGAACCTCAATGTGAATTTCTAAAAACAAGGCCACCAGTTTCCACTCATCACTAGCCTCCTAATCTACATCTATCTAAATCTTATGGCTTAGAGCATCACATACTACATTACCTTTCCCAAGTGTATAGGCAATCTCAAAATCAAATCATTGTAGGTACTCAACCCATCATCACTTCCTAAGATTAAGGTCTTGTTGTGTAAAGATGTACATGATTCCTTTTTGATCAGTGAACACCAAAAAACTCTTTCTGTGTAGATAGGTTCTACAATAGTCTAGAGAATGATCTTCAACAGCTAGGTCAAGGTAATGTGTTGTGTAATGATGCTCGTGAGGCCTCAATTGACAAGACATGGATGTGATTAATCCCTCATCATACATAAAAAAATCTCCTAGATTAATACATTTTTCACTAACGTAAACAGTATATGTCCTGACTGGATCAAGAAGAATCAGTATCGATAAAGAATCTTTGGAAAGGCTGCTTCACAAGATTCTGACCATACAAATTTCAAAACCTTTTTCATCAAGCTATCAAGTAGTGCTACAATTCCTGATAAATCCTGGATTAAGTGCATGTAATATATTATTATCCCTATGAAACCTAGGATGTCAAATATGTTCTTGGGTTACTCATAGGAAACTGCATATATCACATTCACTGGGTCCACCAAAACTCTTTATAGTAACATAAGGAAACCAAGAAAGTTGACTTTTTCGATCAAAAAGTGTAATATTTTTATGATTTTCATAATGTTGGTGCTCTGTTAGGGTATTCAAAATAATCTCAATATAATAGGAATGTTCATATATAGAGTGTGAATACCCTATGATTTCATCAACAAAGACTGCAATAAATGAATCCAAATATAGGGGGAATAATCTATTTATCTAAGACATAAAAACATCTAGTTCATTCGAGAGACTAAATTGAATGAATAAGAACTCATATGGATCATATCACCTTTGGAATTCTATGTGATGTATGTTTCATGTAACTATAATAACCTAATTATAGCTTGACATCAGATCTATCTTTGAAAACACCCTATCTCCATGGATCTGAAGAAAAAAAATCTTCTATTTGAGTTAGTGGATATAGGTTCATGACCTTAAATGGGTTCAAAATTCTATAATCCATGAAAATACTTAGGATACCATCCACCTTCATGGAAAAAAATACAGGTGAACCCCACATAGGATTATGGGGCGTATAAATACATTAGACTCTAGATCTTCTAACTGCTTCTTGAGTTGAAAAAGCTTTATAGGTTCCATTTTATAAGGATGAATGTGTATTGGTTTAACTCTATGAACTACCTCAATTATAAATTCTACCAATCAATTTAGTGGTAAGATAGAAATTGTTTCAGCAAAAAAATCCATGGATTTCTCCACTGTTGGAAGAAAATTAGTTTCTGATAACCCCTGATCATCCAAGAAAAGACTATAAATTTTTGTTTACACACTACCAATCCTATGTTTCATGGGTTTCTCTTGAGTATCATTCAAATCCCATTTTACATTATTCACATATTTACCTCCCTTTAGTGACGTAAACATCACCCTCCAACAATATTAGTCAATTTAGATTGCATAGGGAACTCACCATCCCATCCCAATGATTTAATAATATATGTCCATGTCGAGGATAAAAATATCACATATGAAGATATTTCCTCATATCTGAAGGGGAAAATACTTACAAAGTTGTATTCTCCTAGATCAGATACCTAACATTGTTTCAGGCATCATCACACCATAAAATTATTCAATATTGAGGCCAAGACTCTCTATGATAGCCTTCCATATAAAAGATGGAGATATAGTTGTACTATATAAATCAGAAACTAAGGTGGAGTATACTAGAATGGAACTAAGAACTATATAATTGTTTTTTCTCTTCTCCTCTAGCGTAGGATGGATTGTATGTAATTGGCTTATATCATGGATAGATGTCACTTCCTAACTTCCCTGAGTAAGCCTACTCATTGAATTTAGAATCATGAGTCTAAATACCTCTAAATAAACCATTGTATCAGCCTAATAGGCCAGTGGTATTTTAGATACCTACCTATCATGATACTACTATCCCTAATCTGGAATTTGGAATAGGTATAGATCCTCACTCACATAGAATGGAAGGAAAAGTCCTATTGATGCACCAGAAATGCCCCATTCTGCCACATCCTCCACATTAAACTATATCTCATAATCACTAAGGTTTTATATGTCCTATCTTCCTCAATTGTGACATATCATGATGTCTTCCATAAAAGGAGACCAACTTCTGCTACCTCCTTGAGAACCCTAAATGTAATGCTTTCTCCCACTCGAAGAACCTCTAATTTATTTAGATGGTGACACACACTAATTTTCACCATATTTCCATAAATGTTTTCTCCATAAGAAGGTATTTATTGACTATCTAAGATATATTCATCAACCTATATACAATAACCTATGGCCAGATGGCATAAACCATCTCATCCTTGAATAGTCTGGTGGTCATAAAATCATCTACAGATTGAGATTTTGAAAAACATTGTAGCTTAGTAAAATGAGAAGAATATTCTATGATAGACATAGATCATCCTTCTGGTTCATAAAATCTATAGCCTAGTCATCCCTTAGAGTCTAAGGGAAGATAAATTCATAGAATATAGTCTATAAATCTATATGAACCATGTTACGATGCCAATATTCTTGGGTAATAACATCTCATCGTCGCATGGAAGAATCACATAGCATATAAATAGAGAGGATAACCCTAATCTTTTGAGGCATCTATAGATGATAAAATATTGAAATAATAGATTTGAGCCACGAATAAGTAGTATGTAGTCTTCCATCATACAAAAAGGTTGAAGGATGCTTCTTCTAGGACTCATGAGTCAACCATTCCATAATCAGACTAGGTTGAGAAACTCCTTACATAAAATGAAAAGTACGTAGAAATACATCTATGAACTAGGATTCAGTTCCTAGATCATCAATAGAAAGAGGTGGAACTATAGGAGGAATCACTAGTGGGTCAAGGTCCCCACATCTAGTGCATGGTCATCACCACCTTCAGGGAATACAGGCAAATAATGTTTTGGAGGAATGATACTACAATTCCAAACTCATGTCTTAGAATATAAAATGGCACATGAAATGATTATAGATTGATATATTTGGAAGATCATAGCCTTCCTATATAAACAATCACACCTCTCTTCCTAATCTAAAATCTAGGTCTTGGAGGTATAAAATACCATTACATGCCATAAGAACATAAGATACACACAAACTACCCACTACTTGGGCCGATATCAGGTGTAGGTATCTAACAAACATATAATATATACATTTTTTTCTAAAGGTGGTATTTATTTTAAAATTGTACTTATTTATGTATTTAAATATTTTTGAATGGTTGAGTCATATGGATCACAATTTCTAATCCATAAGGGCCCATTATCCTCAAGAACCATAATATATTTTCCAATTAACCCATAAAATAACACATTCCAATCCATGAAGCCAAGGTTCCATGGCTCAACATGCCATAAATGACCAGTGAAGGTTTCTTTTTTAACCTATGAAATAGAATAATATTACTTTAAAGAAGTAACATTAAGTGTGAGTCATATTTTACAATCCCAACCATGAAATGTCATCTCATTTTAATATATAAAAATTAAAGGCACCCAAAATTCAAAAGGAAAATTCATACTAAATGTATACATTGCATGGCAAAATTCATGGAATATTAGTCCTAATGAACATATAATGATGCATGTAATGAAACAAACTCATTTAATTGGGAGAATTGAAGGAATACCATTTAAATAATACTATTAATAATACCATTAAAAAGTTTGTCACCATATAGAAAAGTTGTATCATCCATAACGTGCATAATGAAAAACTTCAATTACCCTTCCCATTTAATTTGGATTTCCCCTATATATAAGCTAGCTATTCGCATGCATGATCATCTCTAAATCCCATTAACACCTATTCTGTTGTCAAATATCAAAATTTTATAAAAAATGAAAAAGAAACTGTCTAATCCCACTTTGTAATGTCCCAACTCAGGAACCACTTAACCCATGCCTCGAGCAGGTGGGTCACATGGCTTAAAGAACACCTCCTCATTTTCCAATGGTTCTCTATTAGCAGCAAGGGTGTAAAGGTGGTATAGTGGGGATACAATATGATCATATCAGAGTATCAAAACATATACAGTAGCCTTTAATATACAAAAACATAGGAATATATAATAATTTACTAAAATATTGGACTATTAACCTATCGTAGTAGAAGCACATGCCAAAAATATTATAATAAATGATGGAAGCATAAAAAACTGAGAAACTGAATAGTAATATAATATCCATAAGGCAGTGTTATATGCATAAATTCATGGAATACAAATATACAAAGGGAAACATGGGACATGTGTATACAATGTGATATATAAAACTACAGAAAGACAAAATGTGGTTCTAATAGCATCTCGAGCATATGCTCAGTCCTCTACTCCAATGATCCATCTATAAGTAGACCATGTCAAATATATTTAGCAGAGAACCTTCTCTTATCCATGTATGCAGAAAAGTAATCTACTCTAGTACCAAAGGCTGCCTGAGTAGGGTGTATGATAAAATACTAGTAGGCCAGCACCAACTATGTCAATAATTATTAAATGTATTATACCTAGTGAAACAATAGTGTGCTAGTATATGGAATAACAAGCAATGCTAAATAAATGAATATCATCCTTCCCAGGTCCCTAAAGGAATCCTTCTATCTCTACCTCCTTCAAAACATGGTATAATAAGTTTCTAACCAGTAACTACATATATAGTAATATATATTTATAGCTTTATACTGCATCCAATTATATGGGCTAAGTATGTGAAGATGTAAGTTGCCATATACATGGAATATTATGTTCTATCGGGGCTAGGGACGTAACTCAGTCATCTATTTCCATTCTAAACAAGCCTATAAGCTCATGAAAAATGGTACATGCCCTACATCTCATAATTAATAAGTGATTTAATTCTCATCACTTGACATGGTGGGTGTGTTGTCATGCCATCAACCAAAATGAGAATCATCGTGCGTCTTTCCCACCATCCAAATAGTTTCAATGGTGTGAGATGTCATGCTCAACACACGATGTAAGGGAGTGTGAAACATCTTGCCCAACAGAACCCTTAACCAGCATTCCATAGCCTATATCAATGGTGTAATCATGTAAATCATAATTTCTATGATTCATTACCCATCATGCATTATATTAACCAATCCCATTTTAACAATGGAATTACAATTCAATTAATGCATTTCATAAATCTTGTAATGATCTTTGTGGAATTTCCACCATTTATAAGACATTTCAATTAATCCAATTAATTCATTTAATTAATAAAACCTTTAGGAAGCAAGATATTTCATATAATCAATCTAATTAATTAACCCAAACGTTGAAATTCATTTTATAATGCTCAATGAAGAACTTTAGAGGTGATATTTTCAAATACGTAATTACTTAAGATATTTCCATGGTTGATGTTAGAATCTTGTAATTACTAAAAAATGATATCATGGGATATAAAAAGTTACTTATTTAAATTTATATTGATGAAATCCATTTTAATCTAATGTTCAACAAAGGCTGACATGCTACACAACAGTGCAACTATAAACAAAACTCTCTTTTCAAGGAAAAAACATAAATACCTACCATAGGGTTGTTGATGACTCCTCATCTAATGGAGGCCTTAGATTTAATGTAGTTTGGGAAAAAATTATGAAATGGTCTGACACCCAAAAAATAAGTGAGAAAACATGCAACTATATAGAACAAATTATGCAAATAGAAACTAAAATAGGAAGCAAGGGGGATTGATATCATACCAATTTCTATCCAAAGCATCCAATAAATCTTAATTTGGATTATGGATGACTAATTGGAATCAAATCCTAGATTAGGAATAATTAAGATCCATGAGAGGATGAATCATGGTCCACTACAAATAAGAGGATGGAAAAGGTAAAACATGGTTTTAAGTTTAATTGATGGAAATGTCATTTAACCCTTAAAATAGGGGTTTCACAGTTTGGATACATGGTACAACCAAACTGTGTATAAACCATCCTTGACCCACTCCCAAATGTGATACCCCATATAGTTAGGGCACATAGTTTCCCTAACCATGTGCAAACCCTATAAAAATTGTTTTAACCAAGGATTTGTATTCTTACAAATGGAATCTAGTTTGCGCTTTTTTCAATCCACCCTAAGTTGATGAGGGAGTTTGCAAGGAATGTGATCTTGTAGAATAAGATGACTAATGATAAGTGTGATGAAAAATTTTACATCTCTATAACTATTAGAAGTGTATCATCATGAAGCATTAATGATAAATATACATGACAATGAGAATCTTAACGAATGGGTTAAATTTCACTGGAGGTGAATGGATTAAAGAGCATTAGGAATAAAATTTTGGAAATCCATGAAAAATATTCAATGAGAGTGGGACCATTGAGAAATGAAAAACCTATAAATAGGTGGATACCCCCATTTCATTAGACATGAAAAGGAATTAGTTAAAATTTTGAATATCTCTAAATTCATCAGGTCTAAGAGATTCACGAATACATTATTCATTCTAATGTTGATCGCCGTTAAAATTAAATCATAATCTTTTGTAATTCATAGGTATATATGAAAATGTTTGTAATGAAATAGTGTTCAATAATGGATGTTTGCTTTGTGAAGGGTGAGTTTGTGATGGAGCATTGACAAGGATCTTCCAGAACAGTAGTTTTAGACATCTGGTTTAAGTAAACATTGATTTCAAGATCATCAACTCAGGACTTCGATGAAAGTAGATTCTCATGTAACTTAGGAATAAAGACATAAATACCAATATACTAAAGTATCATTGAAGTCATAAACTAAGTAAGACATCACCCAAATTAATGAGATAGGGAGAGTTGAAAGAAGTTTTATGATGGATGTACTATTCTACCTCTAAAATATTGTAAAGGTTGTTTTCCTAGAATAGATTTACTATGTATGAACTTTGGTATTCAAAAAATTGTGAAGATTAGTAGATTAAGGTATGACCAGTCCACTGTGGGAATATGATCCTCATACTAGCCAGTAGTGGTGAACCATGTAAAATTTTTGACCTATATCTCTATATATGAATGTTTGATTACTGATTGATTCCTTCAAATAGAATTAAAATGTTTTTGTAAATTTGGGAGAAAGTCCATCACATTATAAGTGAATTTTGACACCTCAATTCACCGCTCCCATATTAGGGTGATTTGGGGTCCAAAAAGTGGATTCAAAGCATATTGGTTTTTGGAGATAAATGTTTTATCTATTTTTTTCTTAGATAATTAAGTAATTTTCATAGGAGCCCCCATTTTTAGTGGAATAAACATCTATATTTGGAAGGAAATAATGAGATCTAATCAGATATCCCTTAGGGGGAATGATATTTTACCACTTCTCATGAGATTATGGTCATTGATTTGACTAGACTGTCTATGATTAAAAAATATAAAAAATGATTGATGCAGATACAAATGTAGAAAAATCCATTTTTTCAGTCTTATCTGATCAAATTTATATTAAGTTAATGAGTTTAACTTCAGTCTAGTATTATTGGAAAAATTAAGAAATATATACCAAATAAATATAAAAGTTAATGATTCCAAAATCCATGATTTTCATAGTAGGTTTGATGATCTAAAAATGAATCCTAGTGAAAATAAAGACAACTATTTTAATCAAATTAATGTGTTTGTTGAAAATTTTTGATGATTTGGTATAGAAATTAATGATATTGACATTGGGAATAAAATTTTGAGAAGGCTTCTACCACTATATAATCCAAATTTGTCATCCCTTGAGGAAAATGTTTTTTATAAATATTCTCTTGAGGATCTAATAAGTAGTCTAGTAGATTATGTCAATAGAATTAAACCAGAAGATTCCATAACTTGAGTGAGTAATGAAATAGAATTCTAATCCATGGAAAACCATGAGGTTTCTAATGAAAATGTTGATAAAGATAATGAGGAAGGAAAAAATAATTCTCTTTTTTCTAATTAATTCAAAAGGAGAAAAGGGTTATTTTAAAGAAATAATCCTATATTCTTTTATGATGTGGTGGAGTTGGTCACATTACCTATCAGTTCTCAAAGAAGTTTGGTGATGAAAAATGTGAATAATGAATCAGGAAGAAGCCTTAGAAAAGGTTTACCAAATATTGAGACTTCAAATAGGGAATGAAATTATAGAGAAATAGTTTTCTCTATAAAAATTATCGAGATGATAATGAATTTTTTTTAGGATGAATAGTCATAGTTTAAATATAAAAACCAAGATCTCATGATGACTATAGTTGAAAATGTAGAACCTTAAAAATATGAAGATAATCAGTTGATTCATGTTGTACATAATAAAGTGGAATTTGAGGGTGTTCTTGATTAGCGTGAAATTCAATGAAAATAAACAGAAAAATGATATCCATATTGGATGATTCATCAGATTTTGTTGATTAGGTTGATGTAGAAATTGATCGAATAGAATTAAGGGTATAAAAATGTTTAAAAACTCTTGAAAATCGGAATAAGTTGTTGAATTAAATCTCGTGATTTAAGAGAAGTAAAAATTAATCAAATAACATACATCTAGATAGTATGAGTAGTTTGAGATAGTTGAGGGATGTGAAAAAGATGTATTATCTCTAATGAGTAAACTAGAAACTAAACCAAAATCAAGGGAAACGAATAAGAAATTATATCTTGAAGGATTCTAAGATAATGAGTTGTTAAGAGTATCAATATGTGGTTCTGATGGAGTATAAAATTCCTTGAATGATTAGAGATCTGTGTGTATGGTAAAAGTGGAATTGGAATTTATGCTGAAACATCAGTTAATGAAAATGATATGAATCAAAAGAAAGGGAAGTCGAATGTTGGGAATATCTCAAAGAAATCGACTTTCCTAAAAAAGAATGATTTTACATAAACAGAAAAGCGATTGGAAATTTATCCTAAAGTATACATTAGTAATCACTAGTCAAATAATTTGACAAAATAGGGGGACATAATGAGTAATGGAAGTAAGAAGTTATTTCCAATTATGAAATACCAATTTTAAGGATTTTTAGCCATACCATGTAATATTATGAAGAGGAAAGAAGCATTATGAATGGAGAGGAACTTGAAAGTAAGTAAAGGAGAATGAAACCATATATATCATAGTATAGAATAAATATTTTTTATGGATATTGTTTTCACTGTTTTAACTATGCCCATAAATCTATTTAATACAGGAAAATGAAATGTGGGAACATTACCTATAGAACATAGAGAAAATTCAACACCACTAACCAAGTGAATTTACTCTTATAAATAGGTATTCTCTTTTCTAAGAAGATTATTAGTTTGATTAACCCATGCCTATTTAAAATATATTTTAAAATACATAATTAGTCTCAACCAAATAAAGGATCTCAATGAAGGAAAAGAAATAAATTAAGAAATCCAACCATATAAAATTATCTCTCAAAGCTAAAAAGAACACTGTCACATGGATTCTTGATGGTGATTATTGATCCCTAATTAGAGGAAATAGATATTTTTGAAGAATTTTAAGATAAGATTTGATATAATATTGAGTTTAATTTATGATGGTTCTTTAAAGATCAAAGGTAGTGTAAGTTCAAAACTGGGAAATGACTTTCTTAGGGAAGTTGAAGTTATCTTTTTTGAAGTTTTATTCCATAATATTTTGATTGTGAGTCATATTTGTTACATAGGACTAATATTGAAATTCAAAAAAAGGGGTGAACTATCAAATAATGTATTGGTAGTTCTATAACAAAAGGATGTAGAACAAATGGAAATTTATACCAGGTTGTTAGTAAAGATAACATCAATTACTTGATAGTTGAAGAAGAAAATAGGTTTTGGCACCATAGGTTGGGTCTCATTAATAAAATGATCATGAAAACAGTATTTAAGATGAATATAGTCATCGAAATTATCAATCAAAAGCATGAATGACAAAATACATGTAATTATTGCATGTGGGAAATGATGGTTATGAATTTATATCGATCAAAGAACACATGGTAATAAAATCTGCTTCATATATGGATATGTTCCAATAAATGTAGCTGGCACATATGAAATTAGTACTTTATATTTATTGATTATTATAGTAAAATGTAATGTGTAATGTTTATATAGTGGAAACCTTAATTGTCTGACTATATGAAGAGTTATCATCAAATTTCTGATAATTAAACTAGATGCACAATCAAGACTCTACAATTTGAAAATAGAGGATAGTACACTAAAATTGAATTTGAAAATTAGCAGGAAAAAATGAAATAAATCATGACGTGGATGTAGGTAGAACCCTACAATAAAATGTAGATTTTTAACAAAGAAGTTGATAGGTGAAAAACATGCACAGAATGATGCTAACTGAGAGTCATATTTATCATCATTACTGGAAATTGGATGTTCAAGTAGCAGTGTATACTCAAAATAGAATAGGGATTAAGAGAAACCAAGACAATATACGATTTATGGTATTGAAGGTATCCATCTCTGAATTATTTTCATGTATTTTGAAGAAAATGTTGCATCCAAAAAATAAAGAAATCAAGGCAAATAAGGTGATGCTGCAGATGAGAGAATATTAATTATATATTCAGTGAAGAGTAAATCCTGAAAATTATACACTAATAATCTTGGAAGAATTGTGGAACTAATTTATGTCAAGATCATTGAAAATAAAACCATAAATACCTAAAAAGATCATATGATGAAATTATTGAATATAATGAATAATGTGAAAAGGGGGAGGATTTAAATGCAGAGATAGTGGAAGTCTTTCAAAAAAATTTGTATCACAAAATGATGGTAATTTCGAATAAGAATCTAAAGAGACAAAAAATGGTTAAAGAACCATAATCATAAATTGAACCGATAAATAGAATATAATAAATTGATCAATCCATCATCATTGTGGGTTGGAAACATCCACAAAGACTAGGAAAATGATGATTGAAGCAAATTTTGTCTTCATATCAATTATCTAATCAACCTCATTTGAAGAATCAGTGAAGTATGAATCACAGGTTATGTCCATGAATGAAGAACTAGATCATATTAACCAGAACCAGACATGAGATATTGTTATTGGTCCTAAAAATAACAATTTTATGGAAACATAGTGTCTATTTGAAAAAAAAACAATTGAAGAGCATGGAAATGTGATCAGAAATTAGGTGATGTTTGTGTGTAAATTATATTAAGAGGTTGATGGAAATGATTATTAAGAAACATTTTCACTAGTGAATGGAGTTGAGTTGATTTGGATCATTACTACAATGGTGATTCAAAGAGGGTACAATTATTATCAGATGGATATAAAAAATAATAGTCTTAAATGATTTTATTAAATAATAAGTCAACATTGAACTACTAGTGTGTTTTCGGATTGTTGATGATGAAATGAATGTTTTTATATTAAATAAGGCACTCTATGGTCTAAAGCAGGAATCGTGAGTGTGGTATTCTCATCTATATTTTTATATAAAGGAGCTCAAATTTAAAATTGGATTCGTTGACCATGATCTCTATGTAAATAATTCTTAGAAAGATCAATTTATTGTGATTATGTATGTGGATGATACCATTTTTTGTGGAATTGGGCATGAATAAATGGAATATTTTTCTAATCACATTTAATTACAATTTTAAATGTCTTTGATTGGTGAACTCTCATACTTCTTGGGGATACATGTGACTCAATTGAAGGATTACACCATCATTTATATATAAAAATATGCAAGAGATATTTTGAATAAATTCAACATTCATGACTATAGAACAATGTTTACTCTGATTACGGTCAGGAAAAAACATGGAAAACATAAGGATATGACTTTTGTGGATCCCACTATGTATAGAAGAATCAGTTGAATCTTATTATACTTGACTACAACATGACTATATGTCTTCTTTTCCAAATAATTGGAGGCCTCTTTCGAAGTAATATAAATGAAGATAAATTGGGAACATTTAAAATAATCACTATATTTATTCAAGGTAATCTCAATTATGAATTATACTTTACTACAAAAACAAATAATGAATTATTGGAATTTTTTGATGCTAACAGGGATGGAGATGTGGTGGATATAAATTCCACAAGTGGTGGAGAATTCATTATTTGTAATAAATGTGTGTTCTGGTTGATAAATATTGAAGAGAACACTTCTCTTGGTATGAATCAAGAAGAGTAAATCTATAATACAATGGCTTACAATCAACTATTAATGATGAAGCAACAAGTGATTGATATTCGTGAAGAGGTGAAACATCCAATGGAGATTCAATGAGACAACAAGAGCATGATCAATATTATGACAAATATGGTTCATCACTCTCATGTAATACATATTGAGATCATATATCACATTATCATAGATAATAGTTTAACAAAGTGTAATTAAAATGAATCTTGATGAAACTGTGTCCAGGTTGATTAAATTATGACTAATCTAATAAAAAAATATGTGTTTCTGAAACATCTATTTAAAATCAGTGTTTATCTACCTCACAACGCATGAGGATGTTATGGTTATTCCCCCACTTCCCATTTATGCTGAATATTTTAATCTATTTATGGAAGTTATGTAGGCTTATGTAGAAGATACTATTAAATGGTAGTTTGTATAAATATTTATAAGTACAAGTGTAGGTTCATTAGGTTTATATCCAATTAGAGAGAATGGAAAATTAAACATTACACCACATTTTCTGGTTCGATGATTTTGATAAACCATGTAATTATTCTTTGACATGATGATAATTATGCATTATCATGAAATAGTTCATATTTATTAGAGAATATATTAGATATATATAAGCATTCCATATTATTTCGGTTGTAGGATTTTGACAAACCATGGAATGGTTTTGTGACATGATGAGAATTTGGTGTTATGAGGAAACCGTTCATATCTATCATAGCTTAGTTTAGACATATTTAATAATTATAAATCATGAGAACCCAATTCATGATTCCCATTTTTTTCTACAATGACATTTTCTCATGTAGACTTATAGTTTTGGATGAGATATTTCATTCCCTTCATGTTTTGAAAGCAGTTTTTTTTAATATAATTTATCTATAGATTTCGAACAACCCCAAAGGGGGAGATTATTTAAAGTAAGTATTTTAATTACAATAGACTGAGTCTAGTATGTGTTTTTTGTCAATTCAAACTGGGGTTCAAAAACTGTTGAGTGTCTCGAATGTGTTGAGGATCGCGAATGTGTGTTGAAAAAACTATACTTATTTACCGCTAAGATATGTGGGGCATGATGAATGTGTGAATGGTCGATGTTAAATCTTCAAGACTATAAGAAGCCTCGTGAATAAGAAAAATTTCTCATGAGCTCTGAAAATATGACAGCTTCGTGAAAAGGATTTTCAATTTTCATGATCAATCTCTTTATAGTGCGGAATCATCTTGAAAGGCTGAGCCTATAAATAGGCAACTACCCACAATTCATTACACATGAAAAATAAGCTGAGAAAATGATGAATCGATCTGAATTCATGAAGTATAAGATATGTAAAAATCTAGTATTCATTGTTATCCTAATCATCACAAAAATATTGTATTATTACCAACCAATACATAGATATCTCAGAAAAAGGATTTTTGCAATGACTATTTATTATGTGATGACTTAGTTTTCCATGAAGGATGTTTTCCTCATAAAGTTTGATATTTGTGAAGGATATTTGCAAATATAAGTGATGAAAATCTGGTTTAAGTAAACAATTCATTCAAGTGAATCAACTCAAGAGATTGATGAAATAAGAGTCGAATACTAGGAGGGTACAATGACTTAAATTCAAATCTACTGAAGTAACCTTCAAGTTGTTATACTGACTAAGACTTCACCCTATGTTTTGAACTAGGGGGAATCGATAGAAGTGTTCGGAGGGAGGTTGTGTGATATCTCTAAAATAATTTAAAGAAACTATTCCTAGAATAGAGTGACTATTTATGAACATTTGAATTCCACAACTAGTTATGATCAGTGTATTTGGGTACGACTGATAGAATATCGGTGTATGATCCTTGGAATGGTTCTTAGTGGTGATCCAATTAAAATTAATGTGCTGAATATAAAAAATTGAATGTATAGTTATTTCATGATTCCATTAGATAATTTTAATATGATCCTTCCTTAATATGTACAATAACTTCCACTTTAAAAGAAAAAGTTCACACACTGATTCAACCCTCAACTCTCTGGGTGTTCTAGGGTCCTACAAAAATCTTTTGTCCAACCTCTATAGTTTTTCAGAAGGGTCTACACCTGGGGTCACATGGTTGTAGACAAACCATGCATCCTTATGTTCTCCTCTACCTCACCCTACATGATTAGGAGATATAGTCAAGGCTGGGTGGTGTGGTTTCTACTAACCATGAATCCCAATCTGTTTTCCAAATTCATGGGGTTTTGGGATCCGAACAATCCCTAAACACCCTCATAACCATCGTGACTCTATCTGGTAACATCATAAGTGTCATATAATGGGATTTTAAACCAAAAAATTGAGTCTTAACTTCATGAAAGTATGGTTCATTGTAATTGGATCACATGGGAATTCCACCATAAATCACCTCATGTAAACAATGTGAAGGAAAAACATACCTTCTAAATACTTTGTTCAACATTGATCTTATTAATTAATATTTTTGAATCACCCTATGAATTAGAATTTGATAACTACATCTATAGGGATTGTTCTAGGTCAATGATATGACCTTGGGTTTCTACTAATTATTAGTGAATCTGTTGGATAACATAAAATAATATGGCATAATTGACTTAGATTGGGAGGTAAGAACATTCCCCAGACCAACTCAGCTTTTTTTAGAGAATTCAATTTTATTTCTTCATCTTACATCAACAGTCTCCATAAAATAAATCTCTGATTTTTAGAGAGTTTCATTGGAATTGTAAATCTTTTCATTCTGGAGCTCAGTATATACCAATGTTCTCTCTAGGGTAGGATGTGTTGTTAAAAAATAAGTTGGAAATAACCCTTTATTTAACTCTTTAATATGAATATTATGTAATATTATTTCCAAATATCCACCTAGTGGGATAGGTTATAGTTCATTATAGAGATATCATGGATGTGCATGATTGTTTCGATGTGAGAGATAGAGTGGACCGTATTGTGTTGTATGTTGTGCTACATATTTTTCACAAAAACAATGTATGTAGGTAAGTTCATCTCAACAGAATAATATCAGGTCCAAATATCTATAATTTCTCTATTAAGATAGTAGAGATTATTTTCTCTCCCTATGTAAATTTTATATGTGAAATGTGGACTGAGTGATTCCTCTATAGTTTCCATATGTATGATATGTGGATTCCATTGTACAAGTTTCATTTGAACCAATGCATGTAACACATATCTTTTTTGATTTCAAATGATTATGGGAAATCATATTTCCATCAGTAAATGACTCTCATATCCATCATCTTGTTGAAGGGGAGTAAATTTTCAAGTAATATTGGTCATGAAATGACTGTTGTATAAATACATCCATAAACCCTCTCAATTACTAATGATTCAAAGGAGTCGTCATTAAAATGATCTGAATGGGGTTCTCATTTTTATCCTTGATTAATTTCATGGTGGTGGTATGATAACAACATTGTTGGTATAAAACCACCGAGTAATTGAAATTTCATTCTATGATTGGTCCTAAAACATAATTGAGAATGTGATTCCTGAAGTATTATTATGTGGCACTAAAATTCTTCAAATTGTTGGGAAACAACTTTTAGAAGAATATACCATTGGGTGATCTAAATGTGGATTTACCCACATATTTTGGATCCATATTATTTTTATTTTACCCTAACTACCCATCATAAAGAAAATTTATTTTAAGTTAGTTGTTACATCAATCAATAGTTCTATAATTGGAACTAGGAAGTTATTATTTGGGATGTGTGGATTGATATCAATAAAATTGATATAGAACCACATAGTCTCATTCTTATTTTTAATATGGATAATGTTGGAAATCTATTTTATGTATTACACCAATCTTATAAAATTGGAGTAAATAAAACTATCAAATTTGTATTGTACCTTGGAATAGTGTGAGGGATGTATTCTCCTGGCCACTTTAATGAAGCCATAATGATCATTTGGTAGGCTGAGAATGTGAGTAGAAATATTAAGATCCAACCACAGCATATTTGAGTAATTTTGAGCAAACATGTAGGTTTTAAATTTCAAAATGAGATGTACATCTCTTTCACTTCTATATGAATAGAAGAACTGATAAATTTCAGTCATGGATCCTCTTCTATAACCAAATTTACATGTTTGATATCCTTGATGGGGAACCTCTGAGCAGAATCCTTCCCTCGACTCCTCGCCATTAGGGTTTCATGGGGGGTCTACATATGGGGAGGCTGGAGCGCTGCTCTCTGGCCTCATCTCCCCCATCTCCCTTCCTCCTTCTGGCCTAGGCCTTTTCTTGTGCTCTTTCTTACGGTGGTTTTTTTCCTCTGTCTTTGTTGCAAGTTTGTTTTTCGATTGGGAGCGACTTCTTGGATGGGGTTGGTGGATCTATTGTAGGTGAGCCTCTCTATTGAAACCTTGACTAGATTCATCGTTGGTCTGGCCTTTATATCCTATGTGTCTCTCCTTGTTGGTTCGCTACGGTGGTTTCTCGGAGGCTTTGGGTTTTGCGGTTCATCTGGTCTTCGGTGTCCCAGGAGGCGAGTCTTATTCTGGAGTTCTTCGTTGGAGGTTGATGTGTGCAGTGCTTGTGGTTCTGGTGGTCTTCTCTCAATTGAATCCTTGTATGATCCTTTCGCTGCTCTGGCTTCACGCTCCTCTCCCTGGTCTCCTTGTTGGTCAGCCATGTGGGATGAAAACAAGCTCTGGGGATGTGCATTTGTTCGGCATTGGTGTCCTAGAAGACGGCCCCAGCTCCTCTCCCATGTTGCGGTGGTTCCTAGTTGATGGTGCTCTTCGAGGTTGGTGATGGATTGAGGTTTGTTTCTCTTCGTGTTTCGCAGATCATTGTACTCTGGTGTGTGTCTTTTGGTTGGTGGCATTGTCGTCGTTTGCAGTGGCGATGTGGATTGCGGTGTCTTTTTTTTTTGTTCTTGTGGCGACGTCCGTGGTAATCCAGTGCACAGTGGATCATCGTTCACGGTTTTTTCGGCGTCGAAGGTGTTGGTTGTTGTTTGAGTCAGGTGGTGCCAAGGCATGGTGGTGGAAGTATGTGATGATGCATTGCTGTCGATGATGTGATTTTCTAGAATTGTGATGATGGCGGGTGATGGGTTTCTCGGACATTGTGTGGCTCATCTCAGTTAGACATCGAAGAAGTGGACGTTGGTGATGAGCGACGTGGACTGCGATGTCGGTGAGGGAAGCTCCGGCGACGTTGGTAAGGAAGCTCTAGCGACGACGATAGTGGTAATTCTGAGAAGCAAGATGATGAAAGTGAATGGATGGTGATTATGAAGTTGGCTTGAATCAAGGTGGGTGAGCGATTCGGTGTCTACAAAACTCAAGGTGGCTCTTGGATCAATTCGCAATGATGACGGGCGACATGTGGATTGGAAAGTGGAAAGTGGTTTATTTTTGTGAATTTTGAATTTGAAAAATTTAGCTATGGAGAAGGCGGAATGTGTGTTTTCGAATTTTTTGATGTACGGTTACCACTTTTTCTTAATGTGGATATTAGAAAATATCAAAAAAAGGATTTGGAGGATATCCTTTATGGTAGTAGAGATTCATTCCTTAGATCATGGAGGGGAATATCTATGGTCATCATCTTATTATTTCATCTCATCATCGATAGAAATGTTCCCAAGACTACAAGAGTGTATATTGATATCCCTATACTTTTTGAAGGATGGGGAGTTATTCCTATTCCTTCAGAGTGATAATATATGGGAATCATGATTAGGTATATTCTATATATTCTCACCTTCTTTTCAACTATCATCGGTAGTTGAAGGTGCATTTGAATATCGATCTATAAGGGTCCCCATTCAGGAATTTTCAATTTTTTTCTAGTTACAAAGGGGACTTTTATGATCCATATTGTCAAACTAGGGTCTCCTAGGGATTCCATGATGGAAAATGAGTATTCTTGTTTTGGGGAATTTACATGTGTGGAATTTATCTCTATAGGTTTCTCTAATATACCTTCTAATGGGTCTTCTACAGTTAGCATGGCTATTACCATACATATAATGAATCATACTTTACATATATTATTATTGCGTCAGAATTGAAGCACAGTTACTACAACATATAAAAAAACCACGAAAGGACCGTATAGGTATAGTGTCTTTAGAAACTAGGAATCATAAACAACTTGTTCATAAATCATCTACATTGTCTCCCTTTTATTTTATCATATCTAGAGTCCCTTTTGGCATATATTACTTAATATTCTTCTTCCTGGCCTGGGGAAAATAAAACATACAAAAGGGTGGGCTCAAATGCTCAGTAAGGGTAAAAAAAAGAAATATCAATCACATCACATTCATAAGAACATATCATTTTGGAAATCTTAACCTACAAAAGAGATCATAATTTCATAACATGGTATAAATCATAGTAGTGAAATGTAATTTCAATAATCATAACATAAAACATTAAACTTTGTGGCATACACACATAATCATATAGAATCATTTCTTAGTAGTCAATACTTATTTCCAAGACTATCTTAGCAGAAAAAGTCCTTTTCTGAACTGAGTTCACTCCTCGTTTCAGTCCTGTATCACTGAACTGGATTAACCTGTCGTTCCAGCCATGTCTATCTCATGAGATATAAATCGTTACCTAATTTATTGGAGGGAGATATAGATCCCACCCATCTCATAATGAAACCATTCTTATGTGTGCCACAAAATCATAAATCATATATCATATCATAACCCATGTAATAAAAATGGGATTCTTAAACATCATGCCATCATAACATAATCTATATAAGATAAAAGGACTTCATAAAAATAATTCCCTCATAACATAACCAAATAAATGTAAAAATAGGGATAGAAACATAACCCTATATTATCTTAGATGGAAATTAATTTTGATAAAACACTAGAACTTCATTCTTGAGGAAAATATCCTTTATACTTCAAAAACATTTTTCCTTTATTAACATGTCATACAATTTTAAACAAAAATATGTTGATTAAAAATAAACATGAAAACTTTTAAAGGAAGCTTCATGTAAATAATTTTCTAAAAATCCATTCCTGCCATATAAGTTAAAAAACAGTCTTCTCATACTTTGGCCAAAAAATTCAAAAAGTACCTCGTACCAAAAATGACAAAAGATTCCTTACATATCTTTTACTAAAACTTACCAATGGGTAAAATTGGATTTAAAAAATTGTAGGAGGATAGAAATAACATTACATATTGACAAAACATGGATTTGGATGATAAATATGCCCCAGTAATTACCGAAGTATAAAAAATCTCAGATAAAAATTTAGATTGCGAGATTTTCCCTTACCTTAGGTCTGATTTACTTCATACATGCCTAAACCTCTTATATAATGATTTAAATAATGTTATTGACTTATTCCAGAATCGTACTCATTGTTATGATATCATATATGGTCATATTTGTAGCTTCTCATTAGTAATATTTCATTGCTACTTGTTATTCGGGTGTTTATTGCTTTTTTTTGTTCTTATGCGTGTTTTGTCGAATAAATTCTTATTCCTATTTTTAGGTTATAGATACCTCATTTACAGAATTTTATTAGTGTAATATATATCATATTTATTCATTCAATTCATTCAATTCATTTATATAATCATTATGGAATGAAGATCATGTTGAACGAGTCCCATCACATCGTGGAGACGGTAGGTTGTACGTACGCGCGAGTAATGATATCGTTCCCATGCTCGTGGAATTGAATTGAAGTGTATGTATAATATTTCAGAATCAATATCACCTTAAAATAATCATATATAGTTATTCTTTACATCATTATACCCATCTAAGTAAGGTGGTGGTGGAAAACAGATTACACCACGGCGTGGAGACGGTATTCTGTACGTACGCACGCGTGATGATTTCGTTTTCCGTAGGATGGATAGAAGGTGAAATAGGGTTGTTTAATATTTATAATAAAATATCCGTATATGAGTGATACTTATGTTATCACCTAATAATGAAACAAATAAAGAAGAATAAGTAGAAGAATAAATAAAGTTGAAAGAATCGGTAACGGACATTACCTCTTCTTTGAAGCGCCTCTTCTTAACCTTCTCATAGGGCACTAAAGATGGTCTTTGAAGAATACCACGACCTCTAGGATATTTCTAGGGAATTGGAGAAGAGAAATTGGTAGGTTTTGGACGATCTTGAAGGCTCGAAGTGGTGTGAGGAGGAGAGGGAGGTTGTTCCCTTTTATAAGGGAGGAGAGGGGCACTTTAGGAAAAACTAAAAATATTATTTTATAATAAAGTCATATTCGGTTTTTAATAGCTCCAAATTGATTTATTTCGAAGCTAAGGTAGGGATGGGTCTAAATCCTCTTAACCAATAGATTTTAGACAAGTTTAAGTTACTATTTTAAACTTATCATTTAGATTTAACTCTAAGTTAAATAATTTAACTTTTATCGTGTCTTCTTGTTTTATTACACTATATGGTAAATAAACTTACTATAACAAGACAAAAAACCCCAAGTTGTTCATTATTAATATATATAACCTTATATAAGTCATTTTTCTGAACCTTATATTTTTATGAATAAAATGATAATTAATAATATTATATTTTTTCTAAAAACTATTTTATGTCAATTTTGACACTACTTGGTAATTGATTTTTGTTAAACTCATAACAGCGTGATTCTTTCGAAAAAAGTAAATTAAATAAATACTAACATGTCATATTAACCTAAAAAAATATTTTAATTCATAAAAAGTCTCAAATTACATTTATTTTTGTATTTATAATATCAATTATGTTAATTTGTTTTTAATAAGGTAATTACTACATCATCATTGTGTCATAAATAAATTAAATTATATAAAGTATAAAAATTATAAATAAAATACCATTATGTATGAAATCCTGTTATCTTTCTAATTAATATTTATAGTTGAATTTATCTTTTTTATAACCCTATATTAAAAATGTTTTAGTTATTAAACTTTAATTTTAACTATTTTAACTCTTCTTTAAATAAAATAATATTAAATGTCCTAATCTAATCCAAGTGGACCTAAATGGTCATATTTTATTCCTAAGGTTGTTTTTGGTCGAATTAAACTTATCCAATAGAATTAGGACATGTGTTAGTGTAATAATAATATCATTTTTACGCTTAATTACACTATTTATTTTTAACCGTGGTAAAAAAAATCAAAAGTTACTAGTCACCAAAAATTATTTTTCTCTTATTGAACCACATTTTACTCCTTGATATTAACTGTGTCTCTTGGATTTTAAAAATTCCACTCACAGAAGTGGTAAAATTATGTTTTATATAAATTTTCAAATTCTCCTAGGAGGTGGGTAAAAGACGGTGAAAAGTTCAATAAAATTTTTATATGTCAGAATTATTATCAAATGAATCCAATGAATTACATTGAACTTATATAGGTATTATGTATAAATTTTCACATAAAATAAATATAAATAAATTAAACAAGTATTTAAGTAAAAATTCGATTTTTAAATAGTAACCTAGTGTTTTCACTATTCATCAAAAATTGAATGTTTTCAGAAAAATACCAAAATATCACCCTAGGATAATTTTGATATATAGGATCCAAAAATGAAGTCCATTTTGAAAAATAAAATTTATAAAATTTCAAAAATTTGCTATTACTATTCATAACAGCTGGTTTTAATAACATTTTAATAGCATATCGTTGTTCAGTGAAACTCGGTATTACGTACAATGCAAGCTATCGAGGAAGATCGTGATTGTGTGTAAAGCAAGACAAGAAAGTGTTGGGTGTATTGAAAGATTCCTTTGATGATGTATATAACATAAAAATAAAGCATTTCTCATAAAAATCTCGGGTGTTACATTCTACCCCCCTTAAAATGAATTTTGCCCTCGAAATTTGTCACTTTGTAACAAACAGATGAGGATACCTCTCCCTCATCACATCCTCAAGCTCCCATGTATCTTCTTCTAATTGTTGGTTCCTCTATAAAACATTCACCAAGAAAGTGATCTTGTTCCGTAGGACTTTTTCTCTACGATCCAGAATCTCTATCGGCTGTTCTTCATAAGAAAGTTCTTGCTCCAGCAGTACAACATCTGAGCTAAGTACATGTGAAGGATCGGGTATGTACTTTCTTAGGAGAGATACATGGAACACATATTAAACTTGAGAGAGATTTGGTGGAAGCTCCAATCGGTAAGCTACCTTCCCAACACGATCCAGTATTTCGAAAGGACCAATATACCTAGGGCTCAGCTTTCCCTTCTTTTCAAATCTCATTACTCTCTTCCAAGGAGATATTCGTATGAACACTTTATCACCCACTTCAAACTCTAGGTCTTTTCTTCGGTTATTGGCATACCTTTTATGTCAACTCTGATCTGCTCTTATTTGTTGTTGAATAGATCAGACCTTTTCTACCATCTCATCAACAAGATCAGGTCCTAATAGCTTTCATTCCCCAACTTCAACCCAGCAAGTTGGAGTTTGGAATTTCTTTCCATAGAGAGCTTCATAAGGAGCCATCTGAATACTATAGTGAAAGCTATTATTATAAGAAAATTCCACCAAAGTTAGGTGTTGATCCCGACCACCTTTTAAATCCATATAGAAAGCTCTTAACATGTCTTCTAGAGTTCTAATTGTTCTCTCAGACTGACCGTCTGTCTGAGGATGATAAGTAGTGCTGAAACTCATCTTTGTATCCAAAGCATGCTGAAGACTTTGCCAGAACTTTGAGGTAAACCTCGGATCCTGATCAGATATAATGGAAAGTGGTACTTCATACAATCTTACCACTTCTTTTACATATATCCTGGCAATATGATCCAGAGATAAATCCTCTCTAATAGCAATGAAGTGTGCAGATTTTGTAAGACGATCAACTATGACCCAAATAAAATTATTTCCTTTGGATGTTTTAGGAAGTCCGATGACAAAGTCCAAAGTGATGTTTTCCCATTTCCATTCGGGTATGGGTAATGGTTATAACATCCCCTTAAACTTCTGTCTCTCAGCTTTAACTTGCTGACAAACCAAGCATCGAGAGACATATTGAGAAACATCTATTTTAATGTCATCCCACCAGAAGTACTCTTTTAGGTCCCTATACATCTTCGTGCTTCCAGGATGAATAGAGAATGAAGAACTATAAACCTCATCCAGTAGCTCCTTCTTTAATTCTGGGATGGGAGGAACACAAAACCGATTCCTGAACATTATTATCCCATCACAATCAAGGTTGAATTCAGGACCATTTCTCACCTTCTTTTGTAACTCTACATCTTCTTTCTGTGCCTCTTTAATCTTCACATGTATAGATGGTTGAACATTCATTTGATAAAGATAAAAAATTTTCCCTTCCATTATAATTCCAAGATTCATACTTTTTAAATCCATAAATATTGGATCTTTTGTGATCCTCATCATGGATAATCTAGCATGGCCTTGTCATCTTAATGCGTCTGCCACCTTGTTTGCTTTCCCAGGGTGGTAATGAATTGAGCATTCGTAATCCTTAATCAACTCCAACCATCTTCTTTGGTGCATATTCAGCTCCTTTTGTGTGAAAATATACTTTAAACATTTATGATCAGTATAAATATCACACCTTTCACCATAAATATAATTCCTCCAAATATTTAATGCAAATATTACCACAGTTAACTCCAAATCATGAGTTGGGTAATTTTTCTCATGGATTTTCAACTGTCATGAGGCATAGGCTATCACCATATCATTTATCATGAGAACAACCCCCAATCCCTTCTTGGATGCATCACTATAGATCACAAATTATTCTCCACTATAATGTAGTGTGAGCACAGGTGCACTAGATAACCTTCTTTTTTAACTCCTTGAAATTATCTTCACACTCTTCCGTCCAAATGAACTTAACTCCTTTTCGAGTCAACCTAGTGAGTGGATTAGATAATCGTGAAAAATCTTTCACAAAAAGTCGATAATATCTATCCGAACCAAGAAAACATCAGATATCAGTTACTTTTATTGGTCTCAACCATCTTTAGATAACCTCTATTTTTGCTAGATCTACAGATATCCCCTCTTTTTAGATTATGTGACCCAAAAATGAAACTTTTTGAAGCCAAAATTCATACTTGGTAAATTTGGAATAAAGCTTCTCCTTTCACAAGGTCTTTAATACAATTATGAAGTGATCTTAATGTTCTTCCTTTCTATTTGAATAGACAAGAATATCATCTATAAAGACTACCAAAAACTGATCAAGATAGTCTCTAAAGACTCTATTCATTAGATCCATGAAGATAGCAGGGGCATTAGTAATACCAAATGGCATCACTATAAATTCATAGTGTCCATACCGTGTATGGACAGTCGTCTTTTGTATATCCTCCCTTTTTACCCTTAATTGATGATACCCAAAACGAAGATAAATCTTGGAAAAGTATTGAGCTACACGTAGTTGGTAAAATAATTCATCAATGCGTGGGAGAGGATATTTGTTCTTGATAGTGGTCTTGTTAAGTTCTCAATAATCAATGCAGAGTCTCATTGATTCATCTTTCTTCTTACCAAATAGAACAGGTTCTCCCCAAGGTGACGCACTAGGGTGTATGAATCCCTTATCAAGATTCTCTGGGACTGGCTTCTTCAATTCCTACAACTCAATTGGGGCCAAACTATAAGGTGTCATTGAAATAGGCAAAGCACCTCGTAAAAGTTCTATTGAAAACTCAACTTCACGATTTGGTGGAATACCAGGAAATTCTTCTAGAAAGACATAATCAAACTCTAGTACAATGGGAATATTCTTAATCTTGAGTTTATCTCCAACCATTTGAGATAAATAGCCTTCATTTAGTGGAATCAAGACCCATAAGATGGATGAAATTTCCACTGGAAAGTTATGTTCATCCTTGCATCGATAAAGGATCATAGATTGATCTGGAATATGAAATGTGACTTCCCTTTTTTGGAAGTTGATATGAGCTCCATATAAATAAAGCCAATACATGCCAAGAATCACATCAAATTTCACTATAGGAAGGATCACAAGATTTGCAGGAAGCACTTTCCCACAAACTTCAATCAGAGAAGAATTGTGAACTTTTTATGCGACTGTTGTGCCATTAAGTGTTGTCACAGCTAACTCAGTATCTAACTGATGAGGTAATATGGTGATACCCTTATAAAATTCTTCATAAATAAAAGAGTGGGTGGATCCAGAATCGAATAAAACATTTTATACTTTATAGTGGATGGTAAGTGTACCTTTCACCACTTTGTTATCATACTCCAAATCACTGATACAAATTGCATTAGACTTTCCTTTGTCTTTATCCATAAGAGTTTTTTTATGTCGATTATCATCAAAAACCCATGGATTAGGGCATTTATTAGCATAATGCCCCATTTCCTTGAACTAGTAACATTGAAGTGTACGAGGTGCACTCTGTGTAGCCTTTTCTTTTTTCGCATCACTAGACATCTTCTTCCCATCATTACGACATTCAAATTCCTGATGAACTTCCTTTACACATTTGAAACATTTACTTGTCCCTTTAATAAATCTCCCTCCATGTTTCTTTACAAACATTGAGCATAAGGGAAAACTCATCTTGTTTTTAGTGTGGTCTTTAGATTTCCATTTGAATTCCATTTTCCTCTTCTTATCAAACACATATGACTGATGGGTTACTCCAATCTCCATATCAACTTTGAGATCACATCGAACGATTTCCTCGTAGCTGTTGAAGTCCCTTATGGCTAACGCCCTTTGAAGACTTGGTTTTAAGCCACTAAAGAATCAATCAATCTTACTCTCCGGTTGGATAATAATCCCAGAAGTGTACCATGAAAGTCTTGTAAAATTTTCTTCTTAGGTACCAACAGATTCATCATCCTTTTTCTTTAGTTCAAGAAACTCCATATCCATCTTTGTTCGAAGAATATGAGGGAAGTACTTATTGAAAAATAAGTTCTTGAACTCATCCCATTCCATGGATTCAATTTCATCCCTTTACCTCATATTCTTGATAAGATTCCACCATTGATCAACTTCACCCTCCGAATGATATACTGCTAAGATGACTTTATCATGTTAAGAACACTAAAGAACTAAAAAACTATTTTCAGTGGTACTGATCCATTGTTCAGCCACTAATGGATCAGTAGACCCGCTGAATGAGGGTGGACGCTGCCTCATGAAGGATTCAACAGAATGTTGCTCCTTCCTTTGCTCGTTTGGAAGTCCTGCATGATTCATAGCTTGAGAAAGTTGTGTGAGCATGGCTACAAGATTTTTCATTCCATCTCCCATAATGTTTGGTTTCTTAGGGGGACAATCATTTATTTGTATGTCACATTCCGCATTAACACGGTTCCTTTGGGTTCCATCCATTGATTAAAACCAATAAGAATAGTGTGAGCAACACTAATTATAATAGGAAAACCACATAATCAAGAATAAAATTTCACACTTTTGGTCTTATCGTAGGTTGTTAATGGCCATTTCTAAAACAGTAATTTTGTGTTCTATGCTTAGACGTATCCTTAGGGTTCTTACTAAGGCTTTCATGCCCTAGTTTCTAATGGTTGACTATACCTTTCCTCTAATACCAACTATAGCAGTCTGGAATTTCTTCCAGTGGACTATAATTGATACCTATCAGGGCACTCCATTGGTAGCTACACCCCCTGGGCCGGACACACCACCATCCCCAGTGGCAACCATTTCCTCATGAATCCAATGGGCAGAGAGCCATGCTTCGTCCAATGCTCACAGGTGAGAGTTCTGAAGGATTGGATACATTCCTACCTCCTTGGCCTCTGATACCAGCTATAATGACCCATACTTTACATACATTGTTATTACTTCAGAATTTAAGCACACTTATTACAACATATAACAAAACCGTGAAAGGACCGTATAGGTATATTGTCTTTAGAAACTGGGAAACATAAACAACTGGTTCATAAATCATCTACATTATCTCCCTTTTATTTTATCATATCTAGAGTCCCTTTTGGCATATCTTACTTAATGTCCTTCTTCCTGACCTATGGAAAAGAAAACATACAAAAGGGTGATCTAAAATGCTCAGTAAGGGTAAAAAAAAATATCAATTACATCATATTCATAAGAACATATCATTTTGTAAATCTTAACCTGCAAAAGATATCATAATTTCATAACATGGGATAAATCATAGTAGTGAAATGTAATCCCAATAATCATAACTTAAAACATGAAACTTTTTGGAATACATGCATAATCATAAAGAATCATTTCTTAGTAGTCAATACTTATTACCAAGACTTTCTTAGCAGAAAAAGTCCATTTCTGAACCGAGTTCACTCCTCATTTCAGTCTTGTATCACTGAACCGGATTAACCTGCCGTTCCAGCCATGTCTATCTCATGAGATATAAATCTTTACCCAATGAATTAGAGGGAGATATATGTCCCACCCATCTCATAATGAAACCATTCTTATGTGTGCCACAAAATCATAAATCATACATCATAGCATAACCCATGTAATAAAAATGGGATTCTTAAACATCATTCCATCATAACATAATCCCTATAAGATAAAAGGACTTCATAAAAATAATTCCATCATAACATAATAAAATCAATGTGAAAATAGGGATAGAAACAGAACCCTATGTGATCTTAGATGGAAAATAATTTTGATAAAACACTAGAACTTCATTTTTGAGGAAAATATCCTTTCTACTTCAAAAACATTGTTCCTTTCATAACATGTCATACAATTTTAAACTAAAATAAGTTAATTAAAAATAAACTTGAAAACATGTAAAGGAAGCTTCATGGAAATAATGTTCTAAAAATCCATTCATGTCGTATAAGTTAAAAAAACATTCTTCTCATACTTTGGCCTGAAAATTCAAAAAAGTGCCTCGTACCAAAAACGACAAAAGATTTATTTCATATCTTTTACTAAATACTCACCAATGGGTAAAATTAGATTTAAACAATAGTAGGAGGATAGAAATAATATTACATATTGACAAAAGATTCATTTCATATCTTATTCTTCTTTTTAGATTATAGATACCTCATTTACAGAATGGTATTAGTGTAATATATATCATATTTATTCATTCAATTCATTTATATAATCATTATGCAATGAAGATCATGTAGAACAAGTCGCATCACATCGTGGAGACGGTAGGCCGTACGTACGCACGAGCGGTGATATCGTTCCCATGATTGTGGAATTGTATTGAAGTGTATGTATACTTTTTCAGAATCAATATCACTTTAATATATTCATATATAGTTATTATTTACACCATTATACCCATCTAAGTATGGTGGTGGGGGGAAACAGATTACACCACGGTGTGGAGACGATATTCCGTACGTACGCACGCGCGGTGATTTCGTTTTCCATACGATGGATAGAAGGTGAAATGGGGTTTTTTCATATTTATAATAAAATATCAGTATATGAGTGATACTTATGTTATTACTTAATAATTAAACAAATAAAGAAGAATTAGTAGAAGAATAAATAAAGTTGAAAGAATCTGTAACGGACATTACATCTTCTTTGAATCGCCTCTTCTTAACATTCTCTTAGGGCACTAAAGATGGTCTTTGAAGAAGACCAGGACCTCTAGGATGTTTCTAGGGAAGTGGAGAAGAAAAATTAGCTGGTTTGGGCCGAGCTTTAAGGCTCAAAGTCGTGTGAGGAGGAGAGGGAGGAGGTTTCCTTTTATAAGGGAGGATAGGGGCACTTTAGGAAAAACTAAAAATATTATTTTATAATAAAATCATACTCGGTTTTTAATAGCTCAAAAAAAATTTATTTAGAATCTAAGCTAGGGATGGGTCGAAATAATCTCAACCAATAGATTTTAGACAAGTTTAGGTTACTATTTTAACCTTATCATTTAGATTTAACTCTAAGTTAAATAATTTAACTTTTACCGTGTCTTCTTGTTTTCTTACACTATATGGTTAATAAACTTACTATAACAAGCCAAACAAATCCCAAGTTGTTCATTATTAATATATATAACCTTATCTAAGTCATTTGGCCGAACCTTAAATTTTTAAGAATAAAATAACAATTAATAATATAATATTTTTATTAAAAACTATTTTTTGCCAATTTTGACACTATTTGGTAATTAATTTGTGTGAAAATCATAACATCATGATTAGTTCGAAAAACGTAAATTAAATCAATAATAACATGTAATATTAACCTATAAAATTATTTTAATTCATAAAAAGTCTCAAATTACATTTATTTGGGTATTTATAATATCAATTATGTTAATATTTCCTTAACAAGGTAATTAATACATCATCATTGTGTCATAAATAAATTAAATTATTTAAAGTATAAAAATTATAAATAAAATATCATTATGTATGAAATATTGTTATTTTTCTAATGAATATTTCTTTTTGAATTTATCTTATTTATAACCCTATATTAAAAATGATTTAGTTATTAAACTTTAATTTTAACTATTTTAACTCTTCTTTAAATAAAATAATATTAAATATCATAATCTAATCCATGTGGACCTAAATGGTCATATTTTATTCCTAAGGTTGTTTTTGGTCGAATTAAACTTATGCAATAGAATTAGGTCATGTGTTAGGGTAATAATAATATCATTTTTACCCTTAATTTCCATATTTATTTTTGACCGTGGTAAAAAAAAGTAAAAAGTTACTATTCACCGAAAATTATTTTTATCTTATTGAACCACATTTTTCTCCTTGATATTAATCGTGTCTCTTGGATTTTCGAAATTCCACTCACAGAAGCGGTAAAATTAAGTTTTATATAAATTTTCAAATTCTCCTAGGAGGTGGGTAAACGACGGTGAAAAGTTTAATAAAATTTTTATATGTCTAAAATTATTATAAAATAAATCCAATGAATTACATTGAACTTATATAGGTATTATGTATCAATTTTCACATAAAATAAATTTAAATAAAATAAATAATTATTTAAATAAAAATTCGGTTTTTAAATAGTAACCTAGTGTTTTCACTATTAATCAAAAATTGAAAGTTTTCAGAAAAATACCAAAATTTCACCCTAAGCTAATTTCGATATTCCGGATCCAAAAATGAAGTCCATTTTGAAAAATAAAATTTATAAAATTTCAAAAAGTGTGTATTACTATTCATAACGGCTAGTTTTAATAATATTTTAATAACATGTCGTTGTTTAGTGAAACTCGTTATTGCGTACAATGCAAGCTATCGAGGAAGGCCGTGATTGCATGTAAAGCAAGGAAAATTAGTTTTGTGTGTAATGAAATATCCCTTTGATGATGTATATAAAATAAAAAAAACATTTCTCATAAAAATATCAGGTGTTTCAATACAGATAATGGATGTTTAACTAAGATAATTATTGTGGGTCACTAATAAGGGGCATATTTCCTCTATAATGTTTATTGTAATTAATTAATCATTATTAAGAAAACCCTGGATGTTTTCAGAGTCAGTTCTCAAACTACTGGGTGCGGTAACCCACAAATCACATTCTATCATCTGCTGATTTATTTTTCTCTTATAGAAACAAAACTTATATTGTTGGTATTGACAATATTAAATGTTCATATGATCAGAACATATCACTCCAACCATTTTTTTAATTGGGTTATTTAAGATATGATAACATGATAATGACTCCACTGCAAGGCCATTAATCCAAGGTCATTTGAGTACGGCATTATGCATTGTATCCAACTATATAACCAAAAAATCAAAGTAACATACCTTGTTCTTATAATTGGATTTGAGATTTATATTTCTAATTATATTTTGTTCTCTCTTATCATACCCCTAAATATCTGGCCTATAGGGAGAAAAATCATCATTGTTCTTTTCCAAACATCAAATAGTCTAAACTAAGATGAGACTAATCCAAACATAATTATAAATCAGATCCCATCATATTTAAACAATATAATTCTTACATGAAATGTATATGTCTTTGATATTCCCTTAAATAATGCCCTATTAATGTTTCCCTAATAATTAGATAGCGGTATGGAATTATAATGACGTATTTTTCTATTGATACAACTCATCCACTACTACCTTTCCCTCACACTCCTAGGGACTCTTGAGGTATAGTGACCCGTATTTTTCATACATAGATATTAAATCTATATAGATTAATATTCACTGAAAAATATAATGATCCATTCAATAATTTTATTGTTATATAATCATTTCTTTTTTGTAAAAATAACAATTGATTCATGATAGTTCCACATATCCTCCCACTTAGATATTCATAACTATCACCCTTCTTAGACACATCATACATAAAAAAATTTATTCATAACCAAAGAAAGGAATCATAAGAAAGGGTGATATCTGATAACATTAAGGATAAAGAATAGATAAATAAATGATCATATAATCATAACATCCGAAAAGGGTATGATAACAAGATTTTCACATTTGAAAACTATACCCTGAATATCATAAATCAAAATATTGATTCATTTCATAATTCTTGGTTGTTTTAAAAAATGTATCTAATCGAATCAAATAACATAAACCTTGAAACTTTAGAATAGGAATAATTTTTTATGGAATGCACATAAAAAAAATCATTTCCTTAGTAGTCAAGCCTCATTACCAAGGATATCATAGTGTAATAGGTTCATTCCCCAAACTATTCTAATAGAAAAGGTTTACTCCCATTAAAATTTTATTCAATATAGCCCCTTACTAAACTTTGATCACTCCCTATTATATTCATGTTTATCTCATATGATATAAATATTATCCAAATTCATTAATGGAAAATATAGGTCCAACATTTAAAATTAATAAAATCATTCATGTATGTTCCAAAATAATATAAATCATCAATCATATTAAGAACCATTAATATAAATGTGTTTTGTAAACATTCCCTCATAGACTAAACCATTAAAATAGAGAATGTTTCATAAACTTCATGGCATCATAAACATAAAGTATCCATATAAAGAATAAGGATGGTATCTTTGGATGATATTCCCAATAAATAATAAAAAAAAATTATAGGTATTTTTCATTTATGAATCAAAATATCATTAAAATGTTTTTGATAAAAAGGAAATTTCCATTTAAATATCACTTCACCAATATAAAAAATATTAAAAAATTATGGAAATCATTATAATTGAAACTAACCATGGGAACTGGTAAAGGATATTCAAAACATTTAGTATCTATGATGGTGGGAAATTTTTTTCATGTCATATATGCTAAAATACATTCCATCCTAAATTTTTTCAGGAAAGTCACATAGTACCTAATTTTGAAAATGAGGGAAGATTGTTTTAAATAAAAATTAATAATTAATATATGGGTTAAAATGAATTTAAAAAATTATATTATAGTATAAAAAATATTTATTAATATATAACTATAAAATATGTATGTGGAAGAAAAATGGTTTTCGACTAAAGAGTGACAAGAAGTCAATTTTGATTAAAAATATATTTTTCATATATTGAGTAAAAAAGAATAGGAAAATGAGAAAATGAAAGGATAAATTTTATTTAAAAAAATACCATATTTATAATAAAATTAATACTTTTCATGATAGGTAGATAAAAATATTTTATCATCATAACCTCGTCATAAAAATTCCTGATAAACAATGAGATTCTAATATTAAATAACATACCTTGAGTTATCCTAGTTTCAAAAACAATTAAATCTCTAATGTAATAAAATTAAATTTATCTACCACTATAATATTTTATCATATAATTTCATATATAATCATTTTATAATGTTTAAAACCCCTTAAATCAATAATTCCAAACATAAATCATTATTTACAATGTTAACTTTTTTATTTATTATGTGTAATTCATCTCCGTAGTTTTGGTCCTTGTATTTTAATTTAGATACCATTATTTAAATAATTTAAAAAATGATATAAATATAATATATTTTCATTATATACATATTCAGAGTCATCCATAAATATTATAGATAGATAAATTAATTTCACATTTCTTAGAGATGGTAGGTCGTATATATGCTTGAACATAGTTTTCATTTTCTAAAAGATGAAAAGAAAAAAAGTTAAATATTAGTTTCCCCTTATAAGATAATTATTATGTAATATACATCATATTTATTCATCAAATTATTCATCATTACCACCCATATGAAATATAAATATGAAATGAATCACATTGCTTTGTGGAGGTGGCAGTCCACACGTATGCATAAATGCCATTATCTTATCCCAAAGGATTAGACAATAATTTGGTATATATGATATTATAATTATAGAAGTATAATTATGTCCCAAATATCATATGAAAAACTAAACCCATAACATTACTCATCTATGAAATACAATTTTGAAAATTAATTGTATCTCTACGTGGAGATGGTAAGTCGTACATATGCATAAGTAATACATTCGCTCCTCAATTGATTGGAAAGAGGGTGTATAATGTTGTTTTAATAATAGCAATAAAATTTAATCATATTTAGGATGTATAATTTATTATTTTATGATAAATAACATAGACTTAGAGGAGTTAGAGAAGAGTAGAAAATAAAGTGGTCGGTTAATGAATATTCCTCTTCTTTGAATTGAATCCCTTAGATAACCTCTAAAGAGATATAAGGTTGGTATTTTAATAATTCCATGACCTATATAATTTTTATAGGGAGTTATAGAAGACAAAATGGAATATTTTGATCCATATATAATTATCTATTTAGTGTTAATAAGTGATGTAGGAGGTGTTCTTTTATAATTAGATAAGGGGTACATTTGGAATTTAAAAAAATATGAAATTATAATAAATTAATTCTCCATAAAAATTCATCTAAATGGGGATTTATTGAAATAAAATGTTTGGTGGGGTTGTATTTACATTAACCAGTAGAATTTATGAAAACTTTTATGTCATTTTAAACTCTATCAATTTGATTAACCGTTTCTAATAAAATATAAATTTTACCAACGGTAAAAAATTTCAATACTAATGGGTTTTAATTTTTAATTATAAGGTAAACTTTTGTCCATATATGGAAAATGAATTATAATTTTTACTATATCATATATAAATTCTCATATTTAATGATATATATGATTTATAATAATTTAATAATATATTATTTTTCATAATATATCATTATTTTCAATTTTGAAACAATTAATCTAATTTGACTTAAGAGAAATAACGAAAAGTTTTTTATTCAAATATAATAATTTATAAGAACCCAAATATTTCATATTTGGCTATAAAAATCATTTCAAACTATAACCTAATCAAATAAAATAACTTTTAAAATTTTCAAAATCATTTTTTATTGATTAAAAAAATATTGTATTAGTGTCTCCAAATTATTTAATGTAATTATATAATTTCTAAAAATTATAAGTAATTTTACGTCTTGAAACTAATTTCATTATTTAAAAATTATAGAATTATATTCATTCATAGCTATATTTTTTATATGTGTGGATGGATACAAAATATTTGAAACCAAGAGTGTGACATTTTTTAATTTGTTTTCATTAAATATTAAATATGTCATTTTCATGGAAAATATCCATTATAAAGATATATATGGTGACTAATATGATAAAGGTATAATTACTTTCATCTATTATGATATTGGATAAAATCTTATAGACTTGTCACTTAGTATTAACCTTGATTAACCTAATTTATGTTTTACTGAGGTAATAAATTTTTCAACAATTACTATTTATATTGGCCAAAAATATAAAGGGATTGTTTCCGAAATTAGAACCTCATGATTCAAAATATGGATTAATTTTTTTAAAATTCTATTTAAAAATTTTTCATAAATTTATTTTTAAATAAGCATGGAACACATGATGAAATAAATTTTCTAGAAATAAATTCAATTCTAAGCATAAAACATGGATTATTATTGACCCATGATTTAAAAAATATTAAATTAATTTCAAAATGTTTTATTGAATATATAGTGTTTAAATTTAATTTAAATCATTCACCAATTCTGATTAATTTTTTTAATTAATGAAAAAATCTATTGTATGCCTAACATTTTTTTAAAGAAAAATATTTCTCCTTCTTTTAAATAATTTATAATTAATTTGAATCGATGAATTAATATTATAAATATATGACCATAAATTTTTCACTATATAGTTATTACTAATTTTAACCTCAAATAATATTTCGAGGTGATAATTTTCATTTTATAGAATAATATTTAAATAGTATATCGTGGTTCATTTAAACTATGTGTTTCATGTAACATAAGCTATCGATGAAATTAAATTTATGTGGAAAAATTATTTCATAAAATAATACAGTGTTACATTCTACAACCCATAAATGGAATTTTAACCTCTAAATTCACCACTCTAATACTAACAGATGAGGATAATCATGCCACATCACAGCATCATCTTCCCACATAAATTCCTCAAATTGTTGGTTTCTCCACAAAACTATAATCATGTGAGTAGTCTTATTTGAAAAATAATTCTATCTATGATAAAAAATAATTACCATTTGTTCTATAGAAGAAATACCATTCTCCAATGATATTAACTATGAGTTATTTACAAATATCTTGACACTTTTCCAAGGAGGTATTCAAAGGATTACCTTATCATAAACATGAAATTCTACATATTTTCAATGATTTTAAGAATATTTTTTGTTGAATATGTTAGGATTGTATGTGTTATTGAATATATCTAAACATAAATTTCATTTCCTAATAAAGATCATTTCCATAAATAATTTTTTCTCTAACTTTATTCCATTATGTTGGAGCTCTTAACATTATAAAATATATGGATTTATAACGATCCATCTAAATACTAGAGTGAAAGATATTTTTGTTTGAAAATTATACCAATGGAAGGTGTTGAGTCCAACCACAATTTAAATCCATAGAGCATGCTCTAAAAATATCTTTTGTAGTTTGAATGGTCCTATCAGTCATAAAATATATCTTAGGATGATAAGAAGTACTGAAAGATAACTATTTCTCTAGAGCACACATAAGACTATTGCAGAACATCATGGTGAAATTTGGGCCTCGATTTAATATAGTTGATAGTGTTAAACAATAGAATCTTACCACTAACATAATGTATAATCGAGTAATCTGATCAAGATATAAGTATTTTATATTTTAAATGACATGTTCTAACTTTATAAGGAGACCAAGTACAATATAAATATAATTATACCATTTATATTTTTTTGGTAGTATGATGAAAAAATCCATGTGGGTGTTTTCTCATTAGTGTTCATGTATGGGTAATAGTTGTAATATACCCTTAGACTTTTGTCTTTCATCCTTAAATTGTTGACATAAGAAACATACACTGAAATATCTCTCATCTTTCCATCCCACCATAAATACTCTTTCAAACCTCTACACATATTCTCACTACTATGATTAATATTTATTGAACAATAATGAGACTTATCCAACAACTCGTTATTCAAATATTTTACAAAGGGAAACATACATGAATCATGATCCTTGTTATTCCATCACAATAATGGTCAAAATAATCAAAATTTCTCACCTCATTTTGTAGCTCTAAATACTCCATCTATTCCACTTTAATTTTCCCTTGTATAGATGGATAAAAACTCCTTTGATAATGATAATATTTCTTACTTCCTTTATGATTTTATGATCCATCATTTGCATGTCCTGGAATATTTATCCCTGTGTGATCCACATCATAGATAATATATTATAATATTTTATACTCAAATCATCATCCACCTTATTTACATTCAAAGGGTTGTAATATATTCAGTAGTTATAATATTTTATTTTCTTGACCTATATTCCTTGATTCATGTTCAGCTATTTTCGAGTAAAAGTATACTTTAAACATTTTTGATTAGTATATATATATATATCATACCTTTATCCATAGAGGAAATTCCTCTATATACTTAATGAAAATTTATATAATTCTAATCATGAGTTGGGTAATTTTACTCATGGACATTCAATTTACATGAGGGAGACACTATAAAAATATAATTTAGTATAAGGATGCAACATAATATCTTCTTTGATGTATTACTATAGATTACAAAACATTCTCCACTATAAGTTTCTGTTAGAAAAGGTTCTCAAACTTTACTTCTCTTCAATTCCCTAAACATTCCTCACATTCGTCCATTAATAAAAACATTGATCCATTCTGAATTATCTTAGTTAGTGGATTTAATAGTAGTAAAAAATTCTCTAAAATGTACCAATAATAACTAGCCAAACCAAGAAAACTACATATCTTTGTCATAGTTTTTGGTTTGGGATAATCTTTAATAACATTTATCTTTGAACAGTCTATTGATATTCCCGCACTTGAGATATCTGACCCAATATTGATTCAATCCAAATACAAAATTCACCATTGGTATATTTTTCAGAATGATTCTCTTTCCTTATGGTCTTCAGTACAATTATCATATAATCTTCATTTCTTTCCATTATCATTGAATAAATAAAAATATCATCTCCAAATACTTCCCTAACTAATCAAGGTAATCTCTAAAGACCTTATTCGTTAAAACATGAGGATATCTTTGGAATTAATATGATAAAAATCCATTATTATAAATTTATAGTGTCTAAAAATAATACTGAATGTTTTCTTGGGTATATCCTTATTCATAAACCGTAATATATGATATCTAAAATTATGTTCAATAGTTTAAAATTTTTGAGCTCCACATAGTAGATTATGAAATCATAAGTACAAGGTAAGTGGTACTTGTTGTTGTAGTGATCTTGTAATGTTCCAGATTATCAATGAATAGTTACATTGATTTATATTTATTCTTAACAAAAAAATAGGTCATTCACTTATGAAAATAAATCATTATCTTGATCTCTTATAGTTTCTTCTTCCATTCAGGAAAATCAATGTGGGACATTCTATATAGAGTCTTGGAATTAGGTGTATCATCGAGTATGTGTTATATTGAAAAATAGACATCAATGTTTGATGTAAGACCATGGAATTATTTTATAATGACATCAATATGATCCCAAAAAAATAGGAATATCTATTATTTTGACTTTCTCCCTAACCATATGAGATAAATTCCACTTTTTAATAGGAATCATAACCCATACGATAGATATAATTTCCATTGGAAGAGTTTTTTTAATCACATTGATATGAGATCATATATTGATTAGCAATACCGAAAATAACATCCATTCCATGGAAATTTATGTGGGATTTATGTAGAGAAATAAAAACCATTCCCCTAATTAAATTAAATTAAATTAAAAGAAAAATGAAAATATTTTCAGGAAACTCATTCACATAAAAATCCACCATAGGAGAATCAATGACCCGGAATGCCAATATTGTGCTATTATGGATTTTTACTACTAACCCAACATCTAATTTCTAATTTGGTAGTATTATTCAGTTATAATAGCATTTATATATGAAATAGTAGGGATATCCTAAATCAAAATAGACATTAGAAGTTCTAGAATTGATGGTAACTGTCACTTTCACAACATAATTATTTTACCCCCTTATATAAAATAGTGATCTTATGAGATGTCCCTTTTTATCTATTCTTATGATGTTTTTGATGTATATTAACATCATTAAAATTTCGATTTAGGCAATGGTTGGAATAATTCCCATACATAATGCATTTACAACACTGAGTTGTGGGTGCTTAATTTTGTAGATATTTCTCTTTATTCACATCATTATAAAATCTCTTCCCATTTCATGGGAATTTTATCATCATATGACCTTTAATTAGACACATGAAACATTTAAAAATTACCTTAAGACAATTTCTCCCATTATTCCTTCCACACTATGAGCATATATGAAGTCTCAACTTCTTCTCTCTATGGTTTTTATAATTTACATTGAATCTCATTTTTCACTTCTTATAAAAATCATGATATTGATGGGGAAATAAAATCTGTATATCCACCATGAGATAAAATCTAAAAAAAAATTATATGCTACTAAATCCCATTATAGATAAATCCCTTTATAGACATGTTTTTAATCTATTGATGAATTCATAATACTTACATTCAGGTTTGATGATTATACCATAATCAAAACATGCATGTCTTTTGAAATTTCACCCATAATTACAAAGAGATTCATCCTCTTTATGCGTTATCTCATTGAATTGTTTCTCTACCTTCATACGAATAATATGGGCAATATACTTCTTGAAGAATAATATTTTAAAATCATCCCACAAAATAGATTCAATTTTTTTCATTCTCGTATGTTCTTGATAAGAGTCCCCCACTGATCTACATCACCTTTCAAATGCTCAATTTTTTGAATAAAATTTTCATGTTTCAAACACTAAAGAATGAAAAATATATTTTCAATGGTTCTAATCCATTTCTTGGATACTAGTGGATTAGTGGACCTAGTAAAATATGGTATGCATTTACCCATGAAGGACTCAATAGTTGTTCCCACCATTGATCATTTGTAGGATTTTCATGGTTTATAGATTGATAAAGTTGTGTATAACACCATGTTATTCATTCCATATCCCATAAAATTTTATTACTCATGAGGAAAATCATTTCATTACCCATAGAAATCATCATTTACATTATTCCTTATGCTTCCATCCGTTGACTTAAACCAGAAAACATAGTGTGAGAGACAATAATCATGATGTGAAATCTCATAATCATAAAAAATATATGATAGTATGTATAAATTATGACACCAACTTATCTGACACAGTAGGTTTGACCTAGGTAAATCATGATCATTAACAAAAAGTAATGATTTTATACTATACATAGACTAATTCTTAGGGCCTTACTACAGTTTTCTCATCTTAGTTTACAAAGTTTTAATAAAAACTTCTATGATACATACTAAAGTGACCCATAAATTTTATACATATATATTACAAAAAAATAGAAGAATATTTTTTACATAACATAAGGATCCATTCCAAAATCATATAGGTCTAGTATATTTTGAATCATTGAAACATGAACGACTTGTTTACAATATTTATACATTGTCACACACTTATATCATCATAATTATCAGCCTTCTATGACATGTCATATGTAAAATATTTTATCATAACCTGGGAAAGGAAACATAATATAGGGTGATCTATGATAGTTTGGAAAAACAAGGGATATATCAATGATAATATTAGTATTACATGAGAAAAAAGTATATTATAACATTACATAAACATTTTAAAACCATATCCTCTATATAATAGTTTATAATAATGGACCAAGAAATAAATATTGATATTTTATAATATAAGAATCATGTGGGATTCATAGAACATGAAACATGAATGTTTAAAATTAGTATAATACATTGATTTTTGGATCACTCATAAAAATATAAATTCATTTTCTATGTATTCAAGGACTATTTTAAGGCTAACATAGTGTAAATGGTTCACTCCATAAACAATCATAGTAGTCAGGTTTCATTATAAAGACTATCATAATTGATATAGTATCTTACTGAATGTGGTTCACTCCCCCTCACAGTCTTATTTATCTGATGAGATATAAATATTTACCCAATATGTTAGATGGATATATATGTCCCTCATTTCACATAATGAAAGTAATACATATATGTGGGACAAGATCATAAATAATTAATCATATTAGGACACATGAAAAAAATGGTTTTCAAAAACATTTCATCACAGTGTAACCCGTAGAATAAGAGAAGGTGTCATAAACATCATTCTATTATAAACATAACCCATGAAGATGATATATAAGGATGGTATCCTTGGATCACATGGAAAAATAATAATAAGAGTCATTGAATGTTTTTTTCATTGATAAATCAAAAGATCATTAAGATCATTGTGAGAAAAATAACCATTCCTTTTTTAAATAACTTCTTTAAAATATAAAAATTTACAAAATATTATGGACAAAAATTCAATTCAAAATATTCCTGGGAACGTGTAAAGGAATCATCAAAAAATTGAGTGTGATGATGGACAAATAAAAAATTATTGTAGTATTAGTTAAAAAACATTACATCCACACTTTTATCATAAATGTGACAAAGTACCTCTTTTTGGAAGATGACAAGAAGATTAATTTTTAACTATTTTTTTAAAACAAAAAAAAATCCTTAAAAATTACATTATAAAATAATAGTAGAGTATTAAAATCTATCTTTAAAACTTTTTGGGAAAACATGTATATTGAAAAACTTTTTTTGAAAAAATATTCAAATGAAATATATTTTAATTTAAAACATATATTTGGGCACATGATTAAATAAGATGATAGAAAAGAAAGTAAAACATGTTTTTTAGAGAAATTAAAAAAAATGATAAAAAAAATTATATGTTTATTTAGAGGTAGATAATGAAATTTAATCAGTATAACCTAATAATAAAAAATCCTGATAAACAATGATATTGTAACATAAAACCTCTAACCTCAAGTTCACCTTGCACAAAAATCACTATATCTTTGAGTATGAAAATTTTAAATTAATTATAATTCTATAAAATAGTCATGTTAATAATTATATTATCACATATTTTCCTATTTTAACATTTTAACACCTCTTTTTACCAATAATCCCTTATTCAAATCCTCATTTCTAGGTGTTAACTGTTTCTTTTATCATGAGAATTTTAGCTCATTATTTCAAGTCCTATTATATTTATCATAGTTATATAATTTATAGAATATGATTCAGGATATAAATATAATATATATTCATGATATACATATTTATAGTCATCCTATAATGTTAGACATAGAATGATGAATTACATTGTTCTTGGAGATGGTAGGTTGTATATTCACATGAACACTATTTTCCTTTCTCAATAGATGGAATGAGAGAAAGGTAAATATTTTATCACCTTTTTGGGTTGTTATTATATCATATTTGTTCATAAAATTCATCATCAAAGCCATCCAGGTAATATATTAATGAAAAATAAATCACATCACCTTTTGTCGGTGGTATCCCACATCAAGAGCATGGCTTGGATAGTCGCTAACACTATCAATATGTATTAATTATGCACTAGAGGTCTGTGCTTATCAATATGGAATTTATCTTTATCATCTCCCTTAAAGGATAATGTTCATGAGTTATATGGATAGGGTTCATTTATAGATGTTGAAAGTATACCTATTAGTGATGGGTTGAGGTGAGCATATCTACCCACTAATCTGGGTTGATTAGAATATATTTTACCCACCAACCAATCATTAAATTCAATTAGGTTTGGATAAATGTTGTGATATTTAGTGATTTCTTCATACTCAAGGTGGGATCTTTTAATTACATGAATATTGGTTTCATCTGTGTATATGGGTTCGGAGGAGATGTGTCCATAATACTGGGCATGGATATAATTGTGTCTACTATATTCCCACAAATTATATTGACTCTACCTCCAGATCCACAATTAGGTGTGGGGAACTAATTTTAATCTATATATTCATCATCTAATGAGGGTTTAGTTAAGTGAATAACATTAACAAATTAGAAATTTGACTCTTCATACAATTAGGATTCCTATATGTGGGGCAGTTCCCATACTCTATATAATGACATCGGGAATTATATAAGAGTCTGGGTCGGTTTTGGGGGTCATATGAGAATCATATAACCATTATCTATTCATCTTCATCTACTTATGTATACCTCTAGAGGATGGGTTTTATGGAATCCCATTTTAAAATAAGCAGGGATAGAGGAACATAATCATTGGAGAGGGTTATTAGTTTACAATATCATTATCATGATCAATCATCATCTAATTCATCTTGTCATCAAAATTTTATTCAAATAAAACTATTACCACTTTTAATCACCTACTCCCACTTATTTGGAGGTAAAAAAATAATACATTTTTACTGAGGCATCCACTAATACAACCTATAAAAAACAGGCCATTATATGGAAGATTTATTTGAATATATGGTAGTACTGGATGGTGTTCCAAAAAATCCTATAAAATGAGAAAAATTCATGAAGATCACTAAGGATTAATTCATGAGTGTTATGTGTTTTATGCATCTTTAGGTTATTTTTCTCCGTGGTTGTGATGAAGTAACTCTAAAACTCTTCCATCCAGAAGAACTACAACAAATTGGGCCTTTAACAGCCCTAGTAAATGGGCTTTAAATGTGCTTAAAAGACTTAATAAATTGATAAATGTTAAAATATCACCTTTTCCAGTGCTAAAAAAGTGTTGTTAAAGGTGCCCTTTAACATTGGTAAAAACACTGATAGAGGAACCCTTTAACAATGCTTTTTTGTAGTGATGTAAAAGGATTTCATTAACAACAACTTTGTGTGCACTATTAATGGGTTCCTTTAACATCACTGTTGACAACTATTAAAGGATGTTCATTAACAACACCTGAAAAAACAAAACTATAAAATTTGAAAAAAAAAAGAATCATGCACCCCGACACCGCCCTTTCTCACGGCTTACATACCTCATTCATCAACACTTTCCACTCCCCAACTGCTATCAAGCACCCCACTCACCTAAATAATCTCTAAAAGGCTTCCAAAAATACCGATTCATTCCTAGATTTTATTCTAGGACATCCCTTATGTGAATTAATTCTCTTTACCACTATGCCATCACATTTTGTTTTAAATTTGATGACTTTTCAATTTATTTGTATATATTTATAATTGTGATATATATATACAACTATATTTTGTTAAACATATTATATATTAATAATCACTTATATATCTATCAATATAAATATAAATTGATCTTTTAATACACACACATATGTATATATTAACATTATATATAAATATTAATGCATTTGTATAAGTTACATAAAATAGAAGAAATATTAATTTAAATAAAAATAATAACAAGTGTATATTTAATATATTTAAATATATATATTTTAAATAAGATGATATATTTATTTATTTAATGATTTATTATATGTAAATATAATATATATATATATATAATTACAAATAAACAAAACTTTGAAAGACATAAATTTTCAAAATCATAATATCAATATAAATATAATCCCTATGAATAAATTAATTTCACACTATAAATGGGAAAAAAATCCTCCTTAAAGAAGGCTTAAGTTTTATCAAATGTTAATGAATTTGAATACCTTGACAAAACACTAAATTTTAGAGGCCTTATGGCCATGTTTTTCCTCAAATTATGTGACTGTGGTTCTCCCATGTCATCGGTTTATAGATCCCATCGCATTATTCAATTTGATATTTGGTAGCACTCAAACGGAAACTTGGATCAAAATATATCATTGTTTGATGTTCATTTCATGTTTTAAACTTATCATAGACTATTCTTTAATTAATTTAATTTTTATGTCATCCAACTGTTATGAAATGATTATTTGTCGATAATTGTTAGTAAATTATTAATTAATAATATTTTTAATTTCTATTATAAGCCTTTTTCACTATGTATCCTATATATTAATTGTAAATGCCTATTTAGCCTAATAAAAAACATATTTAGAAAATATATATAATATTTATATCAATGTAATTATTTGTATATAGTAATTTATTATTTTTATTGATTTTTAAATACGCCCTTTATGAGTGATAGTAATAAAGTATTGATAAGGGTGGGGAATCAGGAGTGATAATAAAAAAGTGAGGATAAATCCACCCATTATCCATTTTTTCACAACAGCTAATAATGGTCTCACTTTATTAGCATTTTTTAAATATTTATAATTAAGATCCCCCATTTATGTATGATTTTTGACGATCGTTCATGAAGGGGGTGACTTTATCTAAACTTATTTCAATCATTGATCAATTGGAAAATTATCAGTGATTTTTTAGAACTCATAAATACACGGTTATATCAATGCTTTTTGCAGCACTAATATGCCATGTGTTATTAAAATAAAAATTTGTATTGGTGAAGGATTACGTTTTTTAATTCCTTATATCATTGAAGACTTTAATAATTGAATTCCTCTATATAAGTCTTGTTTAAATGTTATTCTCACTCATCATGATACACCATGAATTATAGATCTTGTGTGGGTTCTTCATAAGACACTACTATTGTTTTTCGTGTAATAGTTGAAGTTCCCATCTTACCAAAACATTTCCCATATATTGTGAGTGTATTCTAAGATCTAACCCTTGTTCACCAAAAGCGGTCTTCTAAACATTGGTCCATATCTTTGAACCCTCAACAACCACCTCAATATTTCATTTGTATCAATGGTGTCTATAATTCATCAAGGATTTTCTTGACACAATGATCCAAAAGTTTTCAATGTGGGAGTGAAATACAAATCAAATTTGTTAGGTATTTCCATCAAGATAAAAAGTCATAGATCCTCTCATTTATTCCATATTTATATTTATTGAGGGATACAACTAGTTTCATTAAATAATTTTTCAAATTTTTTAATATAATAGATGGTGATGTCTTCCCTTTATATGATTGACTCTTATGGTAATATATTATTCAAGATAAATGTTTTCCCTATTATAGTGTGTAAAAATTAATTCTGTTTTTACAACCTTTTACTGGTCCCATGGGACCATCATGGGTCACATTAGGAATTTAAATTATTGTGATGATGCTATTGATCACCCATGTTATCGAAGGTCTAGAAAAAAAAATTCCTTAAACTTCTCCGAGTAGGTGTATGATACACCCATTTGCGATAGGGGTTCCTTTGGGGTTTCACAAAGTAATTTCCCACTTTCAATGGACTCTATTCGAGTACCAAGATAATCGATGTTGCAAAGTAGTTTTAACGTAAATATTTACTGATCCATCTCCTGTGTTCAAATTTTGGGTGACGATTGAAAATTATTTCATAAATTCATTGGTTTTTTACTACCATTTCAGACTATTAATAGACTACTATCCTGATATTAGGTAATTTTCTTCCATAATTTGGGTAATTGTTGTATTCATCAGTTCATGAGTTAATATAGACAATATGTATTGATTTAAATCCACCCTGATCGTCAGATAATTTTATTATGGGTAGATTATTCCCTTTATGATTTACAGGAGTAGAATTATTTTCTTTTTCCTAATCAAGGATCCTTGAGAGATACTTTCACTTGAATACTTCTTTATTGAGTCATCTGATATTGAATATATTAACCTCAAATGTTGGCACATTGTCATCCATGGGGATAACATCATGATCTCAAGGAGATGAATGTGTTGTAACCATGCATTTTTATTTATCTTTAGTGGAATGGATTTGATGGAGTCACAACTACCCATTTTAAGGTTCCAAGGTCCACTTATTCCTTTTATTTAAATAATTCATTCCATTATCCAATGTTTTAGTGAAAACTACATCTCATGAAACTTTCCCCCCTTATGTTTCTGCATTTCTATTTCCTAGTTTGTTTCATCTTATAGATTGAAAATTAAAATGTTCAATGAGGAATATTGGGAAACAAGAATAACTTCATCATCATATGAGTAAGAGAGTGAATATTTTTTTTCCTATATCCTCTTCAATGGGTATATCAAAGTTTTATCCTTGGTCCACTTCCTCAATGGGCCATTTTAGCTTGTGAAATTGTTAGTTCCATCTCATTATTATTTAATATTACCATTTATTTTATCTTTTTATTGTGATAATGAAGGAATCTTTGACCATCCTCATTAAAAATTACCCAAATAGTATGGTAGTGTCAATAAGTGCTTGGAATGATCGGTATTTCTCCTATAGGAAGTCAAATCCAAGAATGAAAAAAATTGATTTAATTAGAGGATTTCATAATAATAACCTAATAACTAATATATGGGATTTATTTGTTAGTGGATACAATATTTCCTAAACCATGTAAGTATTTAATGAACATAGGGGTGGCGGTGGCGGTAAAAAACAACAGATTAGTGGGTCGAGTTGTACTTGCAATCACAATCGATATATTCTAAAACTATTTTGAATTTGATGACCCTAGGTTTGGAAGTGACTGAAATAATTCTCCTAACTTGTGGGATGGGGCTTCTCCCTAAAATATTCTATGGGGGTTTCCAATATAATCTTCAAATTTGTTGTGTTTTCACTCAATCATGAGCCCATTGTAGTTCTGACTCAAGGTTTGATCTATTATCCCCAATAATTTTACCCAAATATGAGGGATCAGTTTGTATCATTTTAAATGATTTATAGAACACTTAGGATTCCACTCTTAGGATCCCACTAGTAGATCTCTCTCTTCGGTTTCAACATGTTTCTTCCTTAGATCTGTGAGGGTTTTTTTGGATTAACCAACTACTCTATATGTTGTTCGGGATTGTGACCTCACCTATGGGAAAGACATTGTAGGATTATATCTTTGTAGGACTCTAGTGAGTGAGGATTAATGTTAATTGAAATTAATTATTATTTCCCCATCCCTTAAAACATAAATCACATGATGCATCAAAGATTATTTACTAGACTTTTACTAGAATTTGGAGACAATCAAGCCATGATCTCTTGCAAATCTTTTTGTACATCAAGTTCTGATATAGAATGGATGAACTAATGTCAATTTTATATAAAATACTAATCATTTATTGAATATGATCATCATATCCTTGATACTATATTTTCTCATCCTTTATCCTATTTTGGTCCATCCACATGTTCTGAAATATGTAAGGTAGAAAATACTCTTCCGACACAACTGGGTGGTTACTAAAGTGAGTGTTGATAGGCCCAAACATTGTTAAGAGGATTTTATTGGCTAAAACATTATACATATTTATTCCATATTAATTTTTCTTAAAGGAAAAATCTTCCACCTATTCCAATCATCATGGTTTCATTCCTCTTACATTATCATATAGTGGAGGGTTTCATTCCCCTGATGGATGAAGTGTATTGCATGTGGTATTTAAGGTCATGGGATTTATGAAACTCAATCCATCATATATTTCTCAAAACAAGTGTCCTCTCAGAGAATAACTGATGAGGGGAGTACCATATCTTCATGGTGCACTGTTACATATTGGAAGATATTCATAGCAATCAATTAGTGTGCTAGAATATGGAGGACCATCATTAATTTTTATCTTTCACTATAAGGAGTATTGTCAAAGATAAAATCCTAATTAAAGTCTTTATGACCTATACTTATGTGGCCTTGAGGAGGAAATTAATCGAATATTTTGTTGAGAAGATCTCTAGAAATATTAGTTAGAGTATCACGGGGAGGATATCCATGGTGAGGTTTCTCTCACTTTTAGAGGTAGAGGGGGAATAATCTTAGGCTTTTATAGATAAGCATTGTGGTGTCTCAAGAGTTCCAACATTTTATCATCTAGTATTATGAAATTTCTATTGTGTTGTTTTCTAACATTAGAAATTTATTCATTTAGATGTTCCTCCAAGGAAAATGGATGAACATTATATATGGTAGTCCTATTATATGGATCATGTTCCAATCATAGAGTTTGATTATAGTCCCCATGGTGATGGGAAAGAATATGATCATAACCCTTATGTTATGTAAGTATATGATAATGGATCCCTTCATACCAAGAAATAAGATGTTATTTCCTTTAAGAAGTCGTAGATATGTGACATTAAAAATCATTGGGTTGAATGTGATAATGAATATATGCCTACTTCTGGGATTCTATTAGTATATATTGACATTTAATGAATATGGATATAAGAATATAATCCCCATTTTATGTTTCCCATAAGGATATACTACTTATCTTCTTGAAAGGGTATGGGGATATGGGTTCTCTCTTGTGTAGCTATCATGATACATTGAAGCGTTTATTCAACATATATGGGATCATGACTATTAGACTTCCCCCAGGTCACTACCAAAATATATTGATCACCACCTTATACAAATGTTTATAAGATCTACTAATACTATTGTTGGATGTGGGTAAAAATATAAGCTTATCCATCCTTTGTCTTCTGAATTTTCTTTTAGGCATCCTCATGAAAAATGGGAATGAGTTTCTTTATTTTGTATATGTGGGAATATGATCCATCTCTTTTCCTTCATTTTTATCCAGATATTTCTTCATTATACATGCATGGGGGAGGGAATATGTGATGCCCCCTTTATTATTATAAGAATATAATGGAAATCTTGCTATGAGTGAGTAGAGATATAATATTTGTCATTTGTTTCCAATGTAGTATATAGAAGGGATTATTTAGTAGAATTAGGTATATGAGTTTGATCTCCATGGTTTGTAGCTCACTAAACCTTGGTTCATCTCATAGACACCCATGCCTAACTAGTCAAGGGGGAAATCTATTGGGAATCACCCTCAATAGGTTGAATAGGAGAGGTAGTTTCATGACAGTGGTGGTTACTATGGTTAGAAATATTCATTAAATACCTTTGAAATAAAGAAAGTTCACACTTTACATCATGATTCACCTTCATAAGATAAGTAAGTTATTGGTTACCATCGTCAACTGATAGGCTTCATAAGTAATTGGTTATGGTGATAGGTTAGTTATAATCTATTTTGGATTTCCATAGATGGTATATAATCACAGGCTTTAGTGCTTGGAGAACCTTCTGAGAAGAATAAGATTTTCATATAGCATCATTATTGTGGTTCTCCTTTACCATCATGTTTTTATCCTAGTTCTAGAGACAATAAGAAGGATACTTTTTCCTCCTTTTGTGGGGATTTAAGCTATCATGATAGTCGATGAACAAAAATGAATGATTGGTGATAACATAATTTCATGGGATCAAACAAATCATTTGATTAGTGTACCTAAATTAGGTTAATAAAAATTTATATTCATCAATGAAACATCAAAATTAGGTGATTATGAAGTCAATAATTTTCATTGGTGGATGATTCACATTAGGTACACCATTTTTGTTTCATAGAATAAATGATAAAATATGGCCTGATGTTTACGTTAACCCATTTACTTATTGTTTTTTAATATATTCTCATTTGGTTAAGCATTTTGTTTGTGTAGGATACATGATGAAAAATGGAATACTATTTATAGTAACACATTTTTGTTTTGGTTATTGAAGGAATCACATCGGGTTAACCATTTTTAAATTAATATACTTTAAAAACATATCCAAACATTTATTGTATTCTATTTTCAGTTTTATTATTAAAATATTTAAATAATATTCACAATTTTTATTTCCATAAATTATATGAAAAAAATTCTAATATGCTAGATATCCCATTTTATTTTTGGTTATTAAAAGATTCACATCAGGTTCCCCATTTTTGTCTTGACCCAAAATAGGGAGTCCTCCCACATTCATAAAAAGAGGGGTCATGATAGACATTCTTTCTAAAGGATTGTGGTCTCTAGGTTTTCATACCATTGATGCATTAGAACCCATACTGGTCAATGGGATATAAGGTTGGGCTCATTGTACCATTGGGGTGTTATTTATACTATAAGACTCTATTATATTTTTCACTCATGTTTTTTAATCCTTCTGAGGTCTTAGTATTACATTAGTTACCTTTATTCTAGAAATCAGTTATTTGAGTGTGTTGACGAGAACATATATATATATATATATATATATATATGAGGTATCCCATTAATGTGAATATCCACATGTATCAGTGGTTATATATTATTATCAAAATACATATGTATCAGAGGTTCGATATTATTGTCTTATTCTTTCTGAATGATTATGGTTCTTTATTCACTATGTTTTAAATCCACATTGTTTGTTGATTTGGTTTTTTTCACCATATAAGAAGGCGGTTGGTGTTTTTTGGTCTCATTATCATTTCCAGGATGTTGAATTATTATGAATCCTTTTAAAAGGAATCATAACACATATTTTTTGGTTCAAATTAATCGGAACATTGTCTATTTTACAGTCATCCAATAGTGATTAGTATGTACATTTTAACATCATCTGTTATGGAAAACTAGTGAGATGATATCTAGAAGTGTCCTGTGTATTACTTATGAAACAACACTTTCAAGTTAACCTCAAATTTAATATATGACTCAATGAGGATGACTATATTTGGAATGGAATGTATACCTATGAGGATAAGTCTGGTTCCACCTGGAATATTGTTCGAATGAGGAAAATATATTTGTCACCCTGAAAGAATATGGACCTCTAAGTGGGTGTATGAAATAATTAAGAACATGGATCATTTCAAGTATGGTCTATAGTGAGTATTTCCCAAACGAATGGGATATCTAGACTCAATATAATGTTTTTAAGCTTTCATTGGAAATAGCTGATCACATGAGTAATATGTTACCATTAGAATCGGTATGGAGGATGGTGTTGGGTTTGAACCTATAGAAGGAATCCTTTGTAACCATTTTGAAAAAAACTAAATCCCACATTGTTCAAGACACATAGGTTATGTTATGGGATTGTACGATGTTTTTTATGTCATGCTGTAAGGATTTTTTTCATTCATTTTTACATTGTGTGACTATAATGTATGCTACACCATTCAACCACATGTTAGTAGGACATTTGATTCATGAAATATTTGAAAATAGATGTTTCAGTGGGGAATACACATATAAGACCACCTAGTACAACTTAGGAATCAAGTATGGAAGTTCACAGTGTAGTCTCCCTCAATAGTTCCATTTTTGATTATCACACATCGATTGACTGGAAATAAATGTGTGTGAATGTACCCATTTATGGAATCATGGTAGAGGAATCCTAACAGTTAGCGGGTGTGGAGGATAGTTGTCAGGATTATACCAGTTTTGTTTTCCTCTCTCTTTGGGTGAACTAAGGCATCCAGCTGGTTCCCCAAGCAATCATTATTGTAATTGGAACCAAAAAAGTTTTTTGTATGTGTTAAAGGAATTCTTTCTAATATCCTTAAGATTTGGACACCCATTCTCAGGGTAATGAAATATTTTATAACCCCTAAGGACCCTATCTAGTGAGGGAGTCACAAATAAGACACCTTTTTCCTAGTAATACTGGATAAAAATGGTTTTACATTTGTGTGAGTTCCATAAATATTCTGATATAGTTGTCTTGGAAGGGGTATTAGTGAAGGAATATCCAAAAAGGGTCATTGGATAAAGTTGGGTCATGTTCAAATGAATAGATAATTCATTGTATCCAAACATGATGATTAAAAAATAATATCACTCTAGAAGATGGACCAAGATAAACATCACCATTAGGGTAGACTAAAAAGAGTGTATCTCCCTAGTGTGGGGACAAAGGCTTGTTTCAACCTATTCGATGAACTTGGATGATGGGACTCCCAATTGGATGACCTTTGGTGATGGTTTAACCACATGGATGGGCTTGGGTGATGTATCCCCTAAGAGGATGGCCTAGAGGGGTGGGTTATCAAATTGGAGGATGACCTTGCTCTAGAGAGTAATCATCGATGATGGTTTTCTCATGTGAATGGGATGATATGAGTCATTTACCATAGTGTATGTTAAAAAAGAATAATATGGTCCTTCATGAAGGTTTTTCACGTTCACTAACTCTACCTCCACATAGGCTAAGCCCATTCGGTATTAAAGTTTCCTAGCCTACCTAAAACCGACTCTAGAGACCTAGTATAGTGGCCTCTTGAGGCTCTCCATATCTTCTAAATATGGATAACTCATGTTATAGATACATTCTAGGAGTATATTTATAGATAAAAATAATGTCATGGGTGAAGGGGGTTCAGGTGAGAAAGGAAATTCATGTAGGTCAAATAGGTGAGACAGCCTAGGACACCAAAAACGATCCTAAGAAAGAATTCATGGGCGATTGAAGGACCCTTGGGGAGGTATCTTAGGTGACCAAGGTAGACCCTAGGTGACATAGCCATGGTGATCCAAGGATAGACTAAGGGATTCAATGATACCTCACCCAAGGTCATATAGACTTATTCTCTATATCCCTTTTCCCTACAAATGGAGTGTTAACACTATTCTAATTTAATAAATCCATAGAATATATGTTTGGGGGGTTGGAATCCCAATCCACAATCATGGGTGACACTACATGGTGGTCTTTATTTATATTTTATTGATATCACATTAGTTTTATTCCCTATATAATTTCATAGAGACTTCCAAGTGAATATCCTTAGTTACCTAGGCATTAGTACTTTCCCATATGATAACAAACCCTTTATTCGATTCCATACTCTAATTCAGGGGAATATTTACAATAACCATGCTTTCTGTTATTCTATAACCCTTTCCCTCTAAAGTGATCATCTCAATTAAATGATAGTGTTTAACAGCCTCCTCATTAATGTATATCCACAATCAACCTCTCATCATGTTTTTGTAAGAGTAGAAGATTTTATATGTTCTTATTTTGTAGATATTGGAATCCGTATGAGGCCCCAATGTCAATGATACAAATGTGAAAAAATGAATTCTCAAATATTTATTACATATTGGAGGAGTATCTCTAGGGATATGGGATACACATACATTTTCCTTATATTTTTGTTACCTTAAAATGACACCAATACATCAATTGTACTTCGTCTATATGGTTGGGGTATTTTTGAACTTTTTTAAAATTGTTTTTTTGTGTGTATAATTAAAACTTCAAACAATAAAAATAACATTGATGTGTGTTTATTTCTTTTCTATGTGTTTTTCTTCTATAAAACATTTTTTAGAGTGTGGGATGAATTAAGATTTAAAAAATTTTAAAAAATTATTGATATTTTTAAAAAACTTTTATTTCCCTTATTCAATACACATTTTCATACTAAATTAAAAATTATATATAATAATAATTTTCGAAGGGCTTTAATATATCATTGCTAAATACACAAAATTATAGTTAAATTAAAATATTAATTAGATTTCACTCTATTACACACACCAAAAACTCAAAACAAACTATAATATGAATGAATCTAAAGTGAAAAAATACTTATATAATTAATAGACTCTAAAAACATTCTTTATTAAAATAATTTTTGGTTGAAAGAAAAAAAAATTATATCAATATTAACCTATTTTAAATGTTATTTTATGCATATATCTAAGATGGTTATATGGTTTATCTAATTTATTGTTTAATAATATCTTGTTCTGATGTTAAGAATTGTATTGCAATGCTTTAATTAAAATAGAATATACATAAAATATAAATTTTAAAATTTAAATGCAGTGACATATACATTTTAGAAGGTTCACATATAATGGATATATACATATAGAATGTGAAACTTGTGTGTCAATGTAACAAGCAATATCAGTAATTCTCTATGGTGGTTGTATTTTTTTATACCACCTCATATTTGGTTCAATGACCACTCTCTCTACCTATCGTTTTTATCAATTTTTCCTGAAAAGGTGATAATAATATGTTATATTTATTTATACATGAGTGCTTTAATAGATTTGAAATACACAAATCCATACATAGTGCTTAACATCTATTTCAACATTATAAATAGATCATAATCTAGAAGTATGATCACATTGATCATATCATCTATTATATAACTTTTTTATCTGCATAATTTTTATTTTTTTTGTGTCACTCTATATTGCTTTAGGTATTTCAATATAAATTTCTTTTTTTATATAAAATATTTTAAAAACCCCAAAAATAACATCATATTCATTAATCAATGTGTCACATAATTAATTAGAATAACAAACATCTACTTGGTAAGTGTAAAAACCTCAAAAAAGTATCCCATCCATGTTTTTAAAAAGTGGTAAAACTATAATTTATGGAGAAAATAATAAATACACTATGAAATAGAGTTCATTAAGTAATAATATAACATTTTAACACATATAACTAAATATAATTTGAAATCCAATCCTCCAAATCCCAAAAATTATGGCCTTTAATGTATGGTTTTATCTATATTTGTTTGTTTTAATAATAATCAACACGATGTAATGAATTATTTCATGAAAAACATTAGCTTCACCTTTTAGAATAATAATATACCAATAATAAATATACTTTCACTGATTGTTTTGGAAAAAAAATTATGTAGTGATTATATTCTCATATTATACATGATTTATAAATCACCAATGTCATGGAATTATTCCACATCATGATCGATATGTCACTATAAATAGATTGAACTCATTTTTCATTTCAATAACTTTTCTCAACATGACTTTTACTCCTTAATGTACAATTATATTCAAAAAATTAACTTTTCAATCACACATAGGCAAATCATGCTACATCATTAATAAAATACGATTAAAAAATTATTTTACTATTTAATAAACATTTCAAAGAAAAATTGCAACATGGTCATAATGGTTATAGTTTAATTTTCACCATCCTAAAAATAGATATTTGAAACAAACTAATACATCTCCAAACAACTTTTAAAAAATTTTATCCTTATATCCCATCATTTTTCATTCATTATTGTCTTAAAAAATCAATATTGATCTCTCTAAAACCAATATTCAAACATTTCCACCCCATGGGTTTGTTGTAAATAAAATTTATATTTCATGATTCCTCACTCGTAAACAACTCAAATTTAAAATAGCTAGAATATATGTTGCTGTGGTTTTATTTGAGATCTTCTTGGAATTAAAATAAAATATTTCTATAAATATTTCTTCTCTAACCTTAAAAAATTCGTCTATCAAAAAATAAGTCTAAGAATACTATTTTTCTTTTATCATAACTTGATCCAAATTCTCATATATTATATACCACATTACTTTTTATACCAATACATTCACATTTAGAAGTATATTTTTCCCCATTGATTATAAAGACACGTAGTTCATTAATTTCATCCCCTTAACACTAATCCAAATTGGTATGATACGATTCATAAATGATCTATCATGTTTTATATTTAGCATATATGGTGTAATGTATATGACTAGAATATCATGTTTTTACATAAACCAAAATAAAACTGGACTATAGTCACACATCTCGGTAATCATTGCCTAGTGTAAAATTGAGTGATTAATTAAAAAAAACTCACAGGTTATCTCCCCCATTTAAAATAATGATAAAATAGATTTATGGTTGGAGAATATCCAACATGACCTAAATATTATCATAAATAAAGAAAGAAACATTATTTTCCAGCATTACTGTTGCTTTTGGCCATACCATGGAAAAACACAATGAAATTGCAATATGATATATTTATAAAAGTAAATCTTTCACAAAAACTTACATAGAGTCTATATAGAAGATTAAAATATATTAAATGTGACTATATATAAATATTTTAGAACAAATATAGATTTTGTGGATAAAAAAGGAGATCTCATATGTAGAAACCTTATTAAACAATAAGGAAATCCTTAGTAAATCATACCCACATGTCTATTAGTAATCCATATAAGATTTATCTAATACCCAAACTAAATGACAGTTTATCTCCTATTGTACCTATGTTTAAAAGAGCAATGAGAACACAAATTATATCAAGGAACCTGAAAACCAACACATAAAAATCAACTTGCCTACCATTGTTTACATATAGGGTATCAGAATATAAATACTCAATCGGTCCACAAATGTACCTCAAATAATTAATGAATAACCAGGTGTAAAATAATATATCAACTCAATGATATGAATTTATAAGATAACAATGTTACTATAAATCATCAATAAATGTATTGGAATCATAAATTTTAATAATATGTAACCCCCTAGACATCAATACTTGATAACTAAATACCAACTAATTCAAGTCAAAACTTGGTATCTAAATTAGGTAGGGTAAGTCATTGCATTATAGTATTCCCAACATGGTCAACATATGAAACTTAGACTATGGTAAGAAGAGGGAAATTCATTTCCCATGGAAAGGGGAAGCTATATATAAATCTTGGTCTAAGAAAAATCCCATTAGAAATAGTTAAATTGGTATATAGTAATATTATTAAAAAACCCATCCCATTCAACCATATATTTCATTGGCTTAAATACCATCTTTTACTTTTTATGGAATGAGTAAACATTCATATATATATACCAACATTCATGCCCATTTATAGAGATAATATTATAAATAATCAAAATTTCAATTTCAATTTTCTATTACCCACAAAATATTTATTTTTAGGGTAATTTTTATATTTTATGTTTTTCTAAAAAATTTAAATTAATATTTAAAAAGGATTAATTGTGGAATACTAATTTTTTACAATCGATTTTTTTAAAAAAATTCTAAACTGATCAAAATTATGAAGTTATTTCTTTGTATGATTAAATAAATGATGGGATTAATTTTATAAAATAGTATAATGAACTTAATAAAATATTTTTTGGGCCAAAATAATCACACAATCAAAACATTAACTTTTATTAAATTTTTTAGAGATTGTCAATTATGGTCCCATAACACCAAAATAGATGATGTAAAGGAGCTATAATTTTGTGTGGATAATGATAAAAGTTCAAGGATAATTATTTTAAATTGTGTCCATGTTTGATTATAATTCCATCAAGTCCATTAATGTATTGGAAACTATATATGGGGACTCAGAATAGTATCCATGATTGAAATAATATCTTTGAAATTTATGTGTGACATTATATACACATGTCCAATTAGATGACAATTTGTGGATCAAAAGAGGGGACATTAAAGAATAACATTCAACAAGACAACATTTTTTCAAAATTTCTATTTAATTTATATACTACACAAGAAACGTTGGAGGAATTGTTTTGTGGGAAATTTATCCCCTAATTTTTGTATAAAAATATATTTCCTCTCCATTTCAAAGGCTTGTATATTTAAGTTATCCATATTTATTAGCTTATTAGGGTTTTATTTTATGATTTAAATATTTTTTAAACTTATAATATATATTATTTTTCTATTATTATCCCCATATTACTTTAATTATATTTATTTTATTTCTCATATTGTGCTTCTTTATCATCTCTATGAAAATTGAGATCCAACTATCACTATTGTTCTATGAGGAATTAGTGATGTTAGAGTATCTTTTTCACCATTTTGTTATATTTATTTTATTTTCAGATTAATTTGTTGTTGAATTGATTTTATTTTGAAATTTCACCCCTTTACCTTCCACTTACAACCTCTTTAAATTCGGTGATATTCAATTCCTTCATCATTACAATATTAAATTTGATGAAGTACTATTTTGTTGGTGTTGTGAGTAAAAGAGGACTTTCATGAATATTGTAAGAGAGTATTTACCTACATGAAGTGTTATTAGTGTAGGGTAGTAGAATTATCAATGTTAGGGTGTAGTTTGATATATTTTTCTCATAATTTTATTAGGATAATGAGACATTTTTTTGATGAATAATGATTAATTCACCATGAAAAACAAACAAAATTGTTTCTTCTTCACCAATGTATTTGTGTCAACTATAATTTTTGACGTATATATATTAATAACATATTAATTATGAAACCCCAAAAACTATATTTTTATTTATCTTTAGTGTTATATGACCTAGTTTATAAATTGTTCAATAGAAAATATTATTGTATAATTGACCTCCTCAAGATTAAAACTAGGATTTCACTTTGTTTTATTCATATATAATATGTATTTATTGGATAGGGATTCGTGAAAAATCAATCTTATAAATATTGAATAATTTCTAGGGATCCAAATTTTCATCACACACTATTTTTATTCAAACTTTTAAAAAAAATTATTTTCATTCATTTAATAAAATATATAAAAACCACTTTATACATGATTTATTTGAATAATGAATTTTATGAAAGGACTAATTACTCACATTTGTAATCACAAGAAGAAAAAATTCACAATGATGAAGAAGACCAGTTTCAATGATATCAAGACCAAATAAAAAATCTAGATAGAAAAATAAAATATCAAGATGAATATGTCCATGAATCCTAGGAGCAATAATAGGATAATGCACCAAAAATATTTTTGGAAGTATCCCTATTGATTTTACAAGATAAAGAACATGAGAAGTCTAAAAAGGAATTTCTTGAAGATCCACAGAACCTATCTAGACTATTTCCCTAAGATTTTCCAAATAATGAAATTCCAGAAGATATATATATGGTATTTCAATATGTTTTGGAAGAGTATTGGTCACACTTTTTTGAACTAATGAAGGTAATTGATTCTCCCATCTATGATAATGAAAATTAATCACCTCTATACTACACTAATAAATTATTATAAGACACCATTGATGTGTTTTAATTTGACTAAAGGATGTAGGATCTCTACATCCTATTTACTTCAACTAAAACCAAAGTCCAATAGGTGTTGATTAATTAAAAGGAAATTTATGTCGAGCTAACTAGTAGAGATAATAGTTTTCTGCACACTTTTTATTTTGATTTTGTTAAATCAAAATTCAGTAATACCTCCCATTATTTTATTTTTTTAGATTTGGATAACATTTGGATTTCCTTGAGGGTTGAATAATTAGAAGATAATACACCTGATATGGAACAATTGAAGCTTAACAATTTGGATGAATAACTTTTGAAGGGACAAAATAGTGAATCCCCACTGTCTCTTCATGAAGAAACAATCTTTCAACCTATTTTACAGGAAAATAAATATTTCTATACTAATTAATATTAGTTTAATTAACATAAAAATTAAATTATCACTAAATTTTCCCTTATTGTATTTATAAATGTACTAATTTCAAATTTGTAGTCCCTAGATGGTGTTAATGATGATGAGGACAAGAAGATGTGTGGGAAGTAGTAAAATATGACCTATTATTTTTTCCTTTACCCACCATATTAGTATTACTTCATTTCAATGGGGATTGAAAAATTATATTGTATATATGGGTTCTCTATAGCCATTGTGAATAGAATATAACAAGAAAAAATAATTTTTCCTTGTTAATGAGAAATAAACCACACCCTCTTCCATATTGGGGATAACCAGCTACAACTGCCTTAATAGGGAATGCGATTCCTAGAACCACTAGGAGGGGGTACCCAAAATCAAACATCTTTTTTACATATATTTTATTTTCACTAATTTTTCTACATTGAAAAAATTTCTTTCCATTTTTTATTTATTTCATAGGTCTGAAGTGGTAGTGTTTAGGAGAACTACTCAAATTCGCAATTGAAATATAATGTCATTTTGTATCTATCATTTTATTTTTTTTTCTATGCAGATATTTCTATATTTTGTTTCAAATTAAATTAAAGGTAGAGAATTGAGTGTTTAGAGGAGGATTTTAACCTATTTATAGGAATTATGTTTATATTTACTTTTTTTGTGTTTTTTCTTGAATTTTTCATGTTTTGTTATTTTATTCTAATTTTTTAGAGTGAATTTTGTAATCGTGAGCTTAAATTGAATACTTGAGTATACAATATCATCAGGGTATTTTTGGAAGAATTCATCATTTTAAAATTTGTGGATTTAAATGGTTTCTCATTACATTTTTTTTCCCAGATTCACATTCTTTTCTTTTGGCGAATTTTGATTGAAAGTGAAACTCAAGTGAACTTATATTTTCAAATATGTAAATGTTCCAAACCAGAGTGTTTTCTTAACTTTTTTGAAATATTCATGACATTTCTCTTTTTTATAGTATTGATTCATGTTGTTCTATCTATAATATGTTGTTTTCCCCATTTTCATATCTTTTAGAGGTCATGGAATTTGTCGTGTATGAATTATATGAAATTTTTAAAGTACCTTTTTTTATTTTATACTATTATTTTGGTGAAACATCACATTGGATTTTTATTAAGACATTAGTATCTGGGAAATACTTTATTTTGTATCAAAATTATTATCTATTTCTCCCTTTAAAATCTATTTTAGATGTTAAATTCTTTATTATTATTGATATAAAGTGTGGGGTGAGGGAGAATATAAGTTATATTATATCTTCTTAAATAATTTTTTTTAAGATGGAATGAAAATAGTGTTTCTATATATATTAACTTGTTAATTGAAAACATTTCATGATGGAAAGATGGATAGCTGACCTAAATGTCATTAAAAATATGGGGTGGGAGTTTACCAAAACTAGAAGATCAAAATTTTTCTCTCTATTACTCAAAAATTATGATTTTGAATAGAAATTATTGATCTGTATTCAAGATGAAACAATTCCACAAATTTCATAAAATAGTAAAGAATTTTATCATTGATGCTGAAAGGTCAACTTATGGAAAAAATGATAAAATGAAAGTTTTTTTGGAAGTGATTTAGTTTTTAGTTCATTTTGGATCACAACATTACTGGGAAAAACTATTTTCATTTATTTTACTCACAGAAGATCTTAACACTCATAATTTAGGCTCTCATGTATTTACATTTCAAACATTTCAAACCCTTATCATAAAAACAACCCATTAAAAATCCATCATGGTTGACATGTTTTTTGATATGTAAAGTAGAGATACTATGTGGGTATCATCCCTATGGAGATAAAAATGTTCTTGATAATTAGAAAATATCCAAATATAAAAAATATTAAGTTAGATAGAAATACATTACTAGTGAAATAGGAACCAAATTTACATGATGATTAACGTGAGATTGGATTAATTTTTATGATTGGTGAGAATTTTAGGAATTCTAATCCATGTTGACATTATGATATTTTCCATTGATATAATTATTGAGTAGTGTTTCCATTTATTCTTTGTGTTGTTTTTAATCCTATTATTAGATGATTTCCTATGAGTGAAATGTTTACTTATGGGGGGCTGATCAACCATCAAAACAGTAACCATTCCCATGACAAAATATCTCATAAAAATAATCATGATCATTAAAATGAAATAATAAAGGAATGCTCTGGTATGACCATATGCTAATGTGATAACATGGTATAATCATAATTCAGATAAGGAAAACATAAATCATAAATCATTTCATATAGACTAAAGCATTCAAATATTAAAATTATCAAAACTATTTCCAAATAAATCTCAAATCATGAAACAATATGTTCTTTAGGTCACTCGTGTAGAAATTCCTGGACAATATTTGACATTATATAAAAATAATCTTAGGGTTTATTAAAAACATTGTCATGTGAGGTTCTAATTATTACATTGGTATCATCTAATGTTATACTAGGTAATATATTAAGTATATTATTAGTCACAATCAGTATTTACTTATCGTAACTTGTTAAGAAGTAAAGTATAACACAAGTAAAATTTAAGAATTATAAATCATGATGCATGGTTTTTTTAAATAATTTATTGATATATATATTAATTTTATGGAAATATTTTATTTTTATAGAAGAAAATTCAAAACGAGGAAATGTTTTGTATATGATTTCTAATATTTATGAGGATTTATATTTTAAAAGTCACTTCAAACATTCAATAGTTATTACTGATTACTTATTAATTATTAATTATTATATATTACTTATTACTAAAAAATTACACCTAAATATGAGCAGGGATATATTTGAACCAATTTTGTAGAGACCCAAAGCTTGACGTACATAGAAATTACATTAATTTTGGGGAATACTTAATACGTGACAAAAACAGACATCCAAAGACTATATTAGTTTAGTGTCTTTGGAAACTCGGAACATAATCTTCTAATCATGGTGAAATATCTTCAACATCTCTCATAAAGATCTTCAACTTTTGTTTTCTTACCTATAACCTTTCTTTATATCCTATGGAAAAGAAAACATAAAAAGGGTGAGCTCAAATGCTCAGTAAGGGTAAACATGGAGAACATAAAACAATCCCTAAACATTTGAACGTAAGAATATCAACATAAAACATCAAAATCATAAGGAATGACATATATATTGGCAGTGTATAAGGCATAGATCATAATAGAACATCAAGCCTGATAAAATAGCATGGGAATAAAACATGTAATTGTGGAAACCATTAAGCACATGTTATGATTTCCATAGTAGCCAAGGCATTGCTACCAAGACCATCATAGTGGACAATGTCCCTTACTAAACCGGGTTTACATGACGTTTTATCCATGTTTATATCATGAGATATAAATATTTACCCAATGAAATGGATGGAGATATAGGTCCCACCCATCTCATAATTAAATCATTCTTACTTGTGCCACAAAATAATCATAAATCATTTATCATAACCTAAATAATAAAATGGTTTTTATAAACAACATCCCATCTTAATGTAATCCATATAAAACAAATGGATATCATTTTATCATAAGAATAATTACACCATGTAAATAATATAATCATTATACTTGAAGCATAATAATACTAAATAATGTCATCTTATATGGAAAATAGTTTTGACAAAACACTTGAAATGAATTCTTGAGGAAAATATCCTTTCTTCTTCAAAATCATTTTCTTTTCACAAAATTCCATTAAATTTTAAAATTAAAGGATTTTTCTGAAAATAATCATGAAATATTGTAGAGTAAGATTCATGAAAATTAGACGTTATAAAACCATAAAAATCCATTCATGCTGTATAAGGTAAAAAAACATTCTCCTCCTACTTTTGCTGGAAAAGTCAAAAAGTTCCTCTTATGGAAAATAAAAGAAAAATTCCTTCCATAACATGTGGTAAAAGTCAAAAATGTTGAGAAAAGTATTGTTTTCAACAATACATATTAATGTTATTTAAAGGGGGAGATTATTGAAAATAATACTCTGTCTCTTTATGATAATTTTGATGCTCACAAATACCCTTAGTTATTTTCTAATGATTTTATTTAGTATTTTTCAAGAATTTATTAATTTATTTTAATCTTGAAATAACAAAAATTTATTACATATTCGAAATATGCTTTAAGCGCATTCTAGAATCATTGTTCATACTTTACGTGGATAAATGTTGTGCGAAATCTGCTTTAAGCGCGTTCTGGAATCACTGTTCATACCCTACGTGGATAAACGTAGCGTAAGGATGAAAAGTGTGTATAATTTTTGAGATAAGAGAAAAGTATGGTTAAACAACCATACGTTGTTAGCAAAGTATGGAAGAAGAACCTTACGTTAGGAAGGAACCTTACTTTTTGGTTATCATCAATGTATGGAAGGAGAACTGTACGTAAATATTAAACGTTGCGTTTGTTTTTCAAAAGTACGGTTCATCAACCTTACTTTTGTAAACAACCATAAGTTCTTGGAAAAGTATAGATCAAGTAAAAGTATAGATATTTTACCATATGTTTGAGAGTTGAAGAAAAAGTATGGATGATCCACCCTATAATTTTTTTCAAACTTACGTTGTCAACCCTATGTTTGGAGGCCACGTCATCAACATTACGTTTGGCATCATAAATTTTGACAGACGATATTTTTATGCATCGATCAGCAAGCTGATTGTTGGGCGGATTTCAAGCCGGATTTAAAGTCATTTTTAAAATTTGACTTTGACTGATTTAAATTTTTTTTATCAATGGATTTAAGATCGAATTAAAATGATCTTGTTATGCTGAGTCTTAAGGGAAGTTATGACATCTCTGTAAATTCAAATTTTTGAATATCGTGAATCAGAAGGCGACTTTTATGGATCTAAATGTGCAGGAGATTTTCTCAGACTTATTATATATGTTCTCTCTAAAACACCAGGTACGTATGTGTGTGGTGATTGATCTATTATTAAAAATGTGGAAAATAGAGACTGCAGAAATTCATAATTGATCTGCTGATTCAAAAAGGAGTGTCAAAGCTCTATTTGTTTAAGAAGAAGGAACTCGATAGAAGATTCACTTGTTCTGCATCAAATATCTACTGTGGATCTACTACTGCTGAAGTTGTGAACTATATCTCTATATCTACTGCAACCGGATCGACTCAGAATTGCTTTGTTTTGAAATTATATATTTCTAGATACGATGATCCATCTGCTATCAATTGCATTCTGTTGTAATTGTGAAGATCACCTGTAATACTTATTTTTGAAATTCTTTTTATTCTTGAGTAACCAGCTTCTCATTCTAAGCTCTGTTGGTTCGTGTTTGAACCAGAAGGCTTTATTAGCCTAAATATTTTAAAGGTTTCAACTGCCTGTACTCAGTTGTGAACTGGTCTGTTGAAACGAGGACCAGATAGTGAAAATCACCAAGCTCGTGGAGTTGAGTGTTGGTGGAGTGGAATAGGGGCCTTATGTTCCCTGAACCACTATACATCTTTGTGTTATTTTTTTTAATTTTTCCACTCCACGATCAAATATTATAAAGTATAAAGGACAGAACTCATTCAATCAAAGAGTTATCATAAAATTGCAAAAGGCACAATTCACCCCCCTCTTGTGTATAATCTATAGATTCAGATCCAAAAATTGGTATCAGAGGAGGAGCTTCTGATAGAGCCTTAGCAAGTAAGAATCATTTAAAGATTATACAACAGAGCATCATGACTGATACAAGATAAGGGATGTCAATGGTCAGAGCACCATATTTTAATGGAGACAACTATGGATGCTGGAAATAGCGCATGATAATATATCTGAAAAACCTCAGATATAAAGTCTATTCAAAGATTCTGATTCCTTATGAAATTTTTGAAAATAATGAGACATGGAGTGCTGCTACAGAGGCATAGTACGATGTTAACTTGAAGGCTATGAATGAAATTATCTGCGGTCTAGAACCAGATGAATTTAACAGAGTATCTCAGTGCCCGATAGCATATGAGATGTGGAAAACAATAGTCGTGGAATATGATGGAACAGAAAATGTGAGAAAAATGAGATATGAAACTGCAAAACTGAAATTTGGTACTTTTAGAATGTTTGAAGGTTAAAGATTTACCCAAATGAATGGAATATTGACAGAAATTTTCAATAATATAACAGCTCTGGGAGAACCTATCAATCAGGCTGATCAAGCATTAAATGTACTGAGGGTACTTCCTACTTGATGGAATGGTATCTCTGCTGCAATCAGAAAATCAACACCTGTCAAAGATCTAACCATGAGAGAGATAATTGGTACATTGATGATGTATGAATCTGAAATTCAAGATGAGGAAAATGAACATAAGGTCTACATCAAAACAGAAGATACTGCCTTGAAGGTAACTTCACAACAACAGAATAGAAAGATGAAGAACCAAGAAGTCAAAGCTAAATCAGAAAGCTCTGACTCATCTAACTCAGATGAAGAACTGGCTCAGATAGCCAGAAAATTTAGAAAGTTCTACAATAAGAAAAGAGGCTTCAAAAAATATTTTAAGAGAGATGATAAAGAAGTAATATGCTATGAATGCAAGAATATGGGGCATATCATACCAGATTTCCCACAATAGAAAGATGCAATGAAGAAGAAATTATTAAAAAGAAATGACTTTGAGCAGAAAGACAAGAAATATATAAAATCCACTTGGAGTGTATCTGAAGACTCTAGTATCTCTCTTGAATCAAGCTCAGAGAAAGAAGAATTCAATCTATAAGAAAACATGTGTTTTGTGGCAGAAACTGATGAGGTACACTCATATTACTCATCTGAATCAAATTCCGAATCAAGATAAACAAATGAAAAACTTGTAGCCTATTGAAATATGCTTGAAAAAAGATATGACTCACTATTTAAGAAACATAAGTCACTAAAAAATAAACATAAATCTGTTTCAGATGAAAGAGATACAATGTTGAAACAACATAGGGAATTAACTGAGAAATACAATTCGATTAACACTAACTATATTAATTTTTAATCAAGAATAAAAACACTTCAGAATGAAGTAGAATCTTACAAATAGGTTCCATTGGTTTTTACAAAAGGAGGAAATTCATTAAATGAAATTCATGGAAAACTGTCATTAAAAAGGGGAGATTTGGAATTTGCAGTAAAGGAGAAAAACCTAAGCTATATAAAAATTATTTTGTTCCTAGCTCTAAAAAGGTTAATTGTAACTTTTGTGGGAAAAAGGGACATATAGCTAAAAACTTTTTCTTAAGACAACATCAAGTTTGTGGTATTAAGAAAGCCTATCTTTCAAAAGACTTATATTATTCAGCTAATTTTAAAAGAACAAATCAAATCTGGATACCCAGATCATTGCTATCTAACACCCCTGGACCCAACAAAATATGGGTACCAAAGCAATTTGTTTGAATGTCTTTTAGATAGCAGGCCACCAAAGAAGAAAAGATATATGGTATATGGACAGTGGCTGCTCAAGACATATGAGCGAAAACTCATTGAATTTTTCTTCACTCACTCAAAAGGAAGGAGGATTTGTCACATTTGGTGACAATTTCAAAGGAAAAATCATTGGCATTGGAACTATTGGAGATCCAAAAACAGTCTCAATCAACAAATAACTTTATGTACAAGGATTAAAACACAACCTGATAAGTATCTCTCAACTATGTGATGATGGATATTCTGTTGATTTTACTAACAATTGTTGTACTGTTTCTAAAGATAAACTGATTAAATTTAAAGCACCAAGAACTGAAAATGTCTATACTTTGGATTTATATTCCTTATGTAAACAACAAGTAAACTGCTTGACTGCTAATGTTTGTGAATCTTGGATCTGGAATAGGCGACTTGGATATTGAAATGTATATGTTTTACATAAGTTATCTAAGAAACGTTTAGTTTCTGATTTACCTTGTCTCAAATTTGAAAGTGACAGATTTTGTGATGCATTTCAACTTGGCAAGAAACGCAAATAATCCTTCAAATCTATTAATAAGGTTGCTACATCTAAAACACTAGAACTTATTCATATGGATTTTTTTGGACCCTCAAGAGTAGCAAGCTTAGCAGGTAAATTATATATATATGTTTAAGTTGATGACTATTCAAGATTTACATGGATTTTATTTTTGAAATTTAAAAATAAAACTTTTACTTTATTTGAAAGTTTCTGCAAATCTGTTCAAAATGAAAAAGGTTTCAATATAATCTCATTGAGAAGTGATCATGGTGGAGAATTTGAGAATCTAGAATTTAATTCCTTTTGCTCAAACATGGGTATTCAACATACCTTTTCTGCACCCAGAACACCTCAACAGAATGAGATTGTAGAAAGGAGAAATAGAACAATTCAAGAAATGGCTAGAACTATGTTAAATGAATATAGTATACCTATATATTTCTGGGCCGAATCTGTGAATACATCTTGTTATATAATTAATAGAGTTTTAATTAGACCTATTTTGAAAAATACACCCTATGAACTATGGAATAAAAGAAAACCTAATGTAAATTACCTTAAAGTTTTTGGATGCAAGGTTTACATCTTAGACACCAAGGATAATCTTGGTAAGTTTGATCCAAAATCTGATGAAGTTATTTTCTTAGGATATTTTGATACCTCCAAATCTTTTATGGTTTATAATAAGAAGTCAAGAATTGTTGAGGAATCATTTCATGTTAAATTTGATGAATCTGATCCCTTTGAGAAAAGGACAAAACAAATGGATGAACTTGACTCTAATGATAACATGAGACTTGAGAACTTAAAGAATGATTTTGAAAATAATATAAAAGAAATTCAGTCCAGTTCAGAGGAACATGATACTGAAGAACCATTAAATATATTACCTAGACAATCTAGAACCCTAAAGAATCACCCTTTAGAAATTGTAATATGTGACCTAGAAACTGGTGTTCAAACTAGAAGAAACTTAGCAAACCTAGTGGAATTCTCTGCCTTCCTATCTCAACAAGAACCCAAGACTATAGAAGAATCTTTAGATGATGAAATTAGGGTAATAGAAATGAAAGATGAATTAAACCAGTTTAAAAGAAATGAAGTTTGGGAATTAGTGGAAAGACCTAATAATTATCTGGTAATAGGAACCCAATGGGTCTTTAGAAATAAATAGGATGACCAAGGCACAATAACTAGAAATAAAAAAATATTAGTAGTTAAAGGAAACAATTAAGAAGAATGAATAGATTATAATGAGACTGTAGAGTCAATAAGGTTTTCCTTATGACTTTTCCATTCATTCTTGTCTTGAAAATCACAAACACCTTATACTTAAGGAAATATAAATTTTACCTTCATAAGGAAAATTTACTTCTTCATGGAAATTTACCCTAACCAAGATTTTATTATATATAGCCATATTTTCTCAAGTACAAAAACTGGATTCATACCCAAAATCCCAGAATCCATATAATGTAAAGATTTGGAGCATTATTTTTTAAGATCTGAATTCTGGATGTAAACTGTAATGCAGTTCCAATCCGAATTATGGACTCCGAACTCTTAAGTGGTTCTACTCTGAACTCTTAAGCAGTTCGACTCCGAAATCTTATGAAGTTCGACTCCGAACTCCTAAGCAGTTCGACTCCGAACTCTTATGAAGTTCGACTCTGAACTCTTATGAAGTTCGACTCCGAACTCTTATAAAGTTCGACCCCGAACTCTTAAGCAGTTCGACTCCAAACTCTTATGAAGTTCGACTCTGAACTCTTAAACAGTTCGACTCCGAACTCTTAAGCAGTTCGACGCCAAACTCTTAAACAGTTCGACTCCGAACTCTTATGAAGTTCGACCCCGAACTCTTAAGTAGTTCGACTCCAAACTCTTAAGTTGTTCGACTCCGAACTCTGTAAGTGCAGATGCCGATCTCTGGTGAAACCAGACTCCAAATTCCTATAAAACAGAATCTGAACATTTCTTAAAACATAGACTCCAAATTTCAATTTGGTTAGACTCTTAACTTTTTTACTTTCATACACTCTGAAATGTTGATTAGATTTTACTTACATATGCTTCATTTCAAAACGATGTCGTGCTTTCAGTTATACATGGGTTGTTATAAAACGATGTTGTCTATTCTGTTTTTAATTAACCATTTTTTGAGTTACACATGTACAGGTCCCTCCAAATTTCATGGAAAATATGACCGTTGGAAGAGGGAGCTGGCTGTTGGATGTTTGCCTATAAATAGGAGCTAATTTGAAAGAGCTCAACAAGAAGTCGAACGATCTAGAAAACACACACTGTTAAGGTGATTTCTAGAGAGAGAAGCTTTTCATGATTTGTGCATACTGAACCACTCATTCAGATTGCTTTTTGAGACTCTGAATGTTGGTGATTACATTTGAGGACTTCCGGGGATAGGAAGACAGAGGTGCCGACTACCTTGAAGTTCAAGGGCTTCCTTGCTGAGGAATAAAGAGGTTCCAACTACCTTGAAGTTGAGGGCTTGCGGGGATAGCAAGACAGAGATTCTGATCTTCATATCGAGGGCTTATCCTAGTGTGGGTAAGACAAACTTTCTTGAAAGTATAAATCAAGGTACCTTTATCCAAGGTTGTTAGATACCCTTCTCTTTGGGTTAAAAGATTCATATCTTGTTACTTGTAGTTTTTCTACTTGTTTTTACACTGTATATTATATTGTAAGGAAAGTATAACCTTCTTATATTTCCTTACACTTGTACTATAATTAGTTTAGATTCTATACACTTTAAGGTAGAATCTTATATTGTAAATCTTGGTTCCAATTCTCCAGTTGGTGATTAGAGGTGTTGTGAGATTTTATTAGTTTAACTTTGTTAAACTTAGAATTTTCCTTGTCTAAGGAAAACATAGTTATCCGTAACAAACATTAAAGGTTCCAAAGGAATTTTTAAAGTATACAATTCACCCCCCCCCCCCTCTTGTATATTGAGCATCTACATCGTTATTTCGATCCTACAATTGGTATCAGAGGAGGTCTCAGAAATACGTATACTCACGTATAGGTTTTTCTTACTCATCTTTTTCTTTATTTTTCATTCATTCTTAGAAAGTTTACTTTGTCATTCCATACTTTGTCATTCCGAACTTTGTCATTCCGAACATTATCATTCCGAATTTGCATTCCGAACTTTGTGGTTATGAACTATTTCTACTAACTAGTTTGGTTTCCAAGGTTTGTTTTAAGAATGGTAGGAAATAATGTTGGTTCTATGGAAAATCTAAACCCTTCAAGGCCACTAATTTTTTATGGTAATGACTATGAGTAATGGAGAGATCGAATGAAGACTTTTTTTATCAATACTGGAGTGGATTATTTCGTTATGCTTACTGGTGATTATAAAATACCTGATAAGAAAGTTTAAACTTTCACTAACCAAGAAAATCAAGAGTATCAACACAATTATAAGGTACGCAATGCTCTACTATGTTCAATGACTAGAAATATATATATCCAAATTTCTTCTTGTGAAGAAGATAATTGTATCTAGAAGAAGTTAGAGGTTACACACTTTGGAACTTCTAAAGTGATTGAAACTAGGAGAGTTATGCTTAGATCTGAATACCATGGTTTCAATTTTCCTTATGGAGATTCAATCTGTAAAGATCAACAGAGGTTTATGACTATAGTCAACAGCTTACATTCTATGGGAGAAAAAGGGTTAGATGATGAAGCCCTTGTGGATAAGATAATTGATATTATGCCCAATGAGTGGGAATCCTAGAGAACAGCTATAGATGGGAATAGGAAGGTCATTAAAATTTATCTTGATGAGATATTTGGAACACTTCTCCAACATGAAACAAGAATTAAGAGAGATGCTGACAACATCAAAAAGAAGAATGGGAATGGTACTGTTTCTTTTACAACAAAATCAAATCATATGAAATATAAGACTCTTGAAAAAGTAACCAGATCCAAATCTAAGAAGGTGGTTATTCAATCAGATTCTATTGATAGTGAAATCTCTGAATATGAGTTAGAAAATCTTGGTCAAAGAATGAACAAGATAGCTGTCCAGAGAAATTTCCAATCCAAATATAAGAAAAAAGAAAGGAAAGACAGGAAAGATGGAGAAGTCACTTGTTATGAATGCAAGAGAGCTGGACATATTAGACCAGATTTCCCTTTTCTCAAAAAGAAAGAAAGGAAAGAAAGGTATTCTTAGAAGAATAGAAAGAAGTATTACAAGACCAAAGATAAGAAGGTTCTGAAAGCAAATGACACCTGGAGTGCCGGTGGTGGTGACTCTTCAGACGAATCTTCTGATTATGAATCTTCAGGACAAAAGAATTTTGGTCTTATATCCAGATTACTCAATGACAATCATTCTTTTATGGCTAAGGTACGAAATGCTGAATCATTGACCAATTTTTCTTTAAATTCTAATGATAGTAAGTATTATAACTCTTCAGATGAAGAATCCTCTTCTGATGAAGAAAATACTTCACCTACCTATGAAGAAGTTTCTAGGTTTTCTGAACTTCTAGAGATTGAAAATTCTAAACTCAATAAAAAATTGGATAATGAAAACTCTATGAATTCTATTCTTACCAAAGAAATATCATATCTTTCTAAAGATCTTGAAAGGAAAAATGCTGATTTTTTAAATATTTCAAAGAATCTTGAGGAAGTAAGTTCTGAGAAAAATAATCTTTCTAAAGAGCTAGAAAAAGTAATTTCTAAGAAAATTATCTTCGAGTCTATCTCTAGTTCTAAATCTAATGATTTTGAAGATAAAAACTTGGTTATAAAACTCAATTCCGAAATTTTTTCCTTAAAGAAGTGTTTATCAAACATTACCCATGGTAAAGAGAATTTTGATAAAATGTATTCTCAAATACGACCTTTGAGAAACAAATCCAGATTTGGTTATACCCATGCAAAACCAACTTTTAGTAACAACTACTTTGTTCCACAAAGTATCCCATTTTGTACCAAGTGTCAATATGGTGGTCACTGGGCGAAGAATTCTTCTTTAAATAAAACCCAATCATTAGGTTTTCATAAAGCCTATTTTTCTAATAAAGTGTGGGTTCCAAAAATTTTGTTGTCTGGAAATCTCGGATCCAAGCAAGTTTGGATTCCAAAAGTCTAATTATTTTCTTGTCTTCAGAAAAATAAAGGAAGTACCAACAACAATACATGGTACATGGGTAGTGGATGTTCCCGGCACATGACTGGTAATACTTTGATTTCAAATGTTTTATTTGTTAAGGGTCTAAATCAAAACCTCATTAGCATAAGTCAATTATGTGATAAAGGTTACCTTGTGAATTTTAGGAATGATAAGTGCTTAGTACACAATTCCAAGGAAGAATTTATTTTCTCAGAAAATAGGCAAGATAATGTTTACACTCTGAACTTAGAAGACCTCAGGAGTCAAAACCTACCTTTCCTAAGTGCAATGGAAGATCATTCCTGGTTATGGCATAGAAGACTAGGTCCCTGTAACCTTAGAAATTTATGTAAACTCTCTAAGAAGAAATTAGTTAAGGATCTACCAGAGCTTAGATTTGATTCTTCTAAAGTTTGTGATCCTTGTCAATATGGAAAGCAACATAAATATAGTTTTAAATAAATCGGTGAAGTCTCAACGACTGATGCATTACAGTTAGTTCACATTGATCTTTTTGGTCCAACACAAACTAGAAGTATTGGAGGTAAATACTATGTGTTTGTTCTAGTTGATGATTACACCAGATTTACTTGGGTCTATTTTCTAGCAAAGAAGTCTGAATCTTTTTCTTATTTCAAAAGTTTTAGAGAAAAAGTTAAAAATGAGAAAAATCTTCCACTAAAAACCATTCATAGTGATCATGGAGGATAATTTCCAAATTCTTATTTTGAAACTTTTTGTAGTATAAAAGGTATTACTCACAATTTTTCAGCACCTTGAACTCCTCAACAAAATGGTGTAGTTGAAATAAGAAATAGAATTATTCAAGAGATAACTAGAACCATGTTGAGTGAATATCTTATAGCTAGACATTTCTGGGCTGAAGCTGTAAGTACTGCTTGTTATACTATAAATCGAGTTTTGATTAGACCTTTTCTTAATAAAACTTCATATGAGTTATGGAACAGTAAAAAATCAAGACTTTCCTACTTCAAGGTTTTTAGTTGCAAAGTATTCATTCTGAATACTAAAGATAATTTACATAAATTCGCACCAAAATCTGATGAAGGAATTTTCTTAGGCTACTCCACAACTACTATGGCATATAGAGTTTTCAATAAAAATACTTGTACTGCTGAAGAAATAGTGCATGTAAAATTTGATGAGTCAGATCCTTTCGTTTTCAAACCACCCCAACCTACATCCTCGGATGTGTTTTCAAAAACTGATTGTTAACCTATGATAGAATATCCTTCTGATTAGACAAATGTTCAAGAAGATACTTCTGAAACATTTACCCCAGAAGACTTTCTATCCTATATTGATTAATAGGTTTTACAAAACCCAAATCAGGTGTTTCTTAAGAATCATCTCAGTGATAGCATCATTGCTGATGTAAATCAACCTATAACGACTAGAAGTTCCTTAAGAAATGAAGTAGAACATCTAGCATTTCTTTCCTAATTATAACCAAAAAGCACTGATGAAGCTTTAGGTGATGATGATTGGATCAATGCCATGTAAGATGAACTAAATGAATTTGAGAGGAATAAAGTCTAGACCTTGGTTGAAATAACTAAGGAAGCTTCTGTTATTGGAGTAAAATGGGTTTTCAGAAACAAGTGTGATGAAAATGGAGTCATAGTAAGGAATAAATCTAAACTCATTGCTAAAGGCTATAATCAGCAAGAGGGAATAAACTATGAAGAAACATATGCTCCAGTAGCTAGACTTGAATCTATTCGTATTCTACTTGCCTTTTCAGCATTCTTCAATTTTAAACTTTTTCAAATGGATGTGAAATGTGCTTTTCTTAACGGTTATGTTCAAGAGGAAGTGTTTGTTGAACAACCTCCTAGCTTTGAAGATACAAAACATCCTGATCATGTTTTTAGACTTACCAAAGCTTTGTACGGTCTTAAATAAGCCCCACGATCCTAGTATGATAGACTCACAGGATTTTTGCTTCAAAATAACTATGTTAAGGGAAATGCAGATCCAACACTTTTTATAAAGAAAGATAATAAAAATGTTTTGATTGTTCAAATTTATGTTGATGACATCATATTTGGTTCAACTCAGCAATCTTTAATGATTATTTTGAAAGTCTAATGAAATCTGAGATTGAAATGAGTATTATGGGTGAGTTAACTTTTATCCTTTGTTTTTAAATTTCTCAAAAACAAGGAAGAACCTATATATCTCAACATAATTATATTAAAGATATTCTCAAAAAGTATGGTTATGACAACACTAAGAGTATAAGTACTCCCATTGGTACCTCAAACTCTTTAGATCTTGATGAAGCTGGGAAACCAGTAGATCAAACATCTTATAGAGGTATGATAGGAAGTCTACTTTACTTAACCGCTAGTCGACCAGACATAATGTTCTCAGTATGATTATATTCAAGATATCAATCCAATCCTAAGGAATCTCACTTAAAGGCGGTAAAAATAATTTTTCGCTACCTAAAGGGAACCATGGATCTAGGATTATTTTATACTTCTGGAAATGATTTTGTTCTAAAAAGATTTTCGGATGCTGACTTTGGTGGATGTATAATGGATAGAAAGAGTACATCCGGAACCTGTAACTTATTAGGAGATTCATTAGTCTTGTGGTCCTGCACGAAGCAAAATTTTGTAGCACTCTCCACTGCTGAAGCTGAATATGTAGCAGCAGGAAGTTATTGTGCTCAAGTGTTTTGGATGCAACACACACTAACAGATTATGGCCTGAGTTTTTCTAAGGCTCAAATTTTGTGTGATAACAAAAGTTCCATTGCCCTAAGAAATAACCCTGAACATCACTCTCATGAAAAACACATAGACATTAGGCATCACTTTCTTAGGGATCGCACACTTAAAGGAGATATCATTCTTCAGTTTATCGGAATGCAAGATCAACTTGCTGATATTTTCAAAAAATCTTTACCCTCCGATATATTTGAATACATTAAACAAAAGTTAGGAATGATAATTGTAAGGTAATAATTCTTCATTAACCTCTTGTTGATCAGTTCTCCTAATAGTAATAAACTCATTCTCATACAGGGAGTACATTTGATTGTTAGTGTAACTAAATTTTTTTGGAATCTGTTTTTCAAAATTAGTATAACGAAATTTTTTTTCGTAGTTAGTTTTTCAAACATTTTGGAACTGAAGTTTTCAGAATTGAAATTTCTGAAACTGAAATTTCTGGAATGGGAATTTCCAGAATTTAAATGTTCAGTATTGAAATTCTTGGAATGAAAACTTCCGGAACAGAAGTTCTTCATACTAGAACTTCCGGAATGGAGATTTTCAGACTGGCATTTTCGTAACGATTTTTTTCATGCTATTTTTTTTAAAAAAAATATTACCAATTAAGAACAATGTTTCTAGCCACTCTGAAAGCTATGATTTCCTTATTTTTAGTTTCATAATCAAATTTTGCTTGCTGGTATTTTCCTAGTTTCTAAAAGATCGTATTCTAGTTTTCTTCAAATCTGAATGTTTTTTTTAAACCCTTAAAAGATCATAGTCAAGTTTTTCTTGCAGGATTGTTCTCAACCGTCAGATCAGATCAATGCTTTTTCAACCATTAGATGGCTTTTCGAAGACCAACGGCCATATCCATTGCCTATATAAAGGGGACCCTGAGACTCATCCCACATCGGTTTTTCAATATTTTGCGTCTCAAAGACCTGCTGCTCTTCTTAAGGCCAGTTATGAACTTTGCAAAGCCGATCCAAATCTTTCAGATTTCTTCACTCTGAATGTCTGTTGAAGCAACAACTCAAGATATGTCGACTGCGAAACTAATCTCTAAGTGGTTAGTCTTTAGGGAAAGGTTAGTTCATCCGTATTTCTATAAGCTTGCTTCCCTTATTTCCAAGAATATAAGCTGAATGGATGGGAAGATGTCTGCATAGAAAAGTCAGATAAACAGGATCCGGTTTATACTGATTTGCTGACTGAGTTCTACGAGTCTATTTCCTTACTGATGGAGAATGGCAGAGAGTGGTTTTCTTTCAAGTCTTATAGGAAGACTTATAAGCTTTCCTACACTAAGGCTGTGAGCTTGGATGGTTTGTCATATGAAGGAGAAGCTAAATTCTGCTCACACAAACATCCCGATGTGCAAGGAAGTTGTAACAAGGAGAAGGCACTAAAGTGTCTTGGCATTAAGGATGATTCAACTATCAAGATTTCTTGTCTCACTCTGAACAATATAATTCTTCAGCTTTGGGTGCAAGGATTTCTAGTTCCAAGAAGAGGTGATAGTTTGGTGCTTAGAATCCTTCAAGGTTTCCTGCAAATCAAATATCCAGAATTTCAAGCTCATGCTAGTCAGTGATGATACTCTCAAGAGGATGAAGATGGGTTTTTCTGGTAAATCCGGAGAATTTTACCCTCTGTTTGTGGAAGAGGTTGAGATAGCTCAGAAAGAAACACACTCTCCGAAACCATCCAAAAAGCAAAGGAGGAAGAGAAAGGTTAATGAAGTCGTTGCTGATGAAGAAATTCCTCAGGCTAAGGAAACTCAATCTTCTCCCCCCAAGCCTATACAGATGAAGTGGCAGTCAAGTGGAGGGAAGATAAAGAAATGAGGAAGGAACGGGATCCTCAATTTGGACTGGACCCTACAGAGGCTAAGGCCTTGAAAGAAAAAGCTGCGGAGGAGCTAGAGAAACAAGCGAAGGAGAAGAAAATGAAAAAGAAGATATCTAAAGCTGAAGTGGTGCAATCTTTGCAGAAAGCTACAGAGTTGGCTTCTGGAATGCTTCCCGTTCCGGAAACTTTTGGTGTTGAACCCTCTTTACCAGAAACTCCAGCCAAGAACTATGTATCTATGGATATATCCAAGGGTAAAGAAATAGTTTATGAAGCTGATAAATAAGTTTCTGAAGAAGTTGAGGAATAAGAAGAAGAAGAAGAAGAAGAAGACAGTGAAGATTTGGATACCCTGATCAAGCAAGTACAGGACTATAAAGATAAGGCTGAATCTGCAAAGCTAGTTACTCTAGGAAAGGGATATGAGGAAGCTAGCAAGCAACAACAAGAAAAAGAAGAAGATAATGTCTTGTATGATGAGGAAGAATCTTATGAAAGGAATTTTCAAGAGGAAGGACAAGAAAAACAAAAACCATATGAAGACTAGATCATTCAAGTATCTGAATCTGAGGAAGTATCCCTTAATAAGGAACCTGTTTTGAGAGCTGATAAGGGGAAGCAAACTCTCATGGAGACACCTATATAATATTTCATCAAGAAGAAAGAGGTTGGTGGCACCTCTAGAAGAAAGTTGGTGCTAGCTGAAGAAGATCAGTCTCCAAGCAAAGTTTTTGATTCGGAATCATCATCTCATGGGCATGATTTTGTGGTTCAGTCTCTGAGGAAGTTGGTGGACACAATTCTGATTTTTCCAACAATAGAATGCCAGATGCTGCAACAACGTATGAATCATAAATCGGATTCTTTATCCATGGTCATGGATAAGTTTGTGAAGTTGAAATATGAACAGAAAAGTTTTCTTATTGATTATGATATTTATAGAAAATCTTGCAGTAAGATAACCAAGTGGTCTAAGAGAGGTGATGAAGACTTAGTTTAGTTTGAGAGTTTTCAGGCTGAAGTTCAAAATGCTTTTGAAATGGAGGATAAAAAGGTTAACGATATTTATGAAAAGCTGGCCCAGGAGGAAAATTCTTGGAATCAACATGTCAGGGACCTGAATGGGAAGCTTAACTCAGTATCTCGGAATTGGAAAACTGAAAGAGATTTCCGGATTGAGTTTCAGCAGAAGATGGAAAAGCAAGATGAGATAATAAAGTTGCAGAAAGAAGCTTTGGAGGCTCAGGCAGAAGCTTTAAAAGTCCAAGAAGAAAAGGTAAAATCCTTGGAGAGGCAAGGTGAGGAAGACCAAAGAGACTTAAAGAAACTCAAAACCCTATTAAAGAAGCTCATTCTGAAGGAAAAGGAAGACAAATGTACTCACTCTGATCTTTTGTTGTAATGGTCTTTCTTTGTAAAATTTTCCCAACTCTAATGAAATGATTATTTGGTTGGTTGTATCTTTCCATATACTAATGTTTCAGGTACCATACTTTGGTTTCCATTCCCTTAAATTCTTTTTTAAAATCACAAAGGGGGAGAAGGAAAAAGAACTACTCCTAAGGAGGAGAAAGGAAAATTCCTAAGAAAAATATTCTTAATGTAAGGGGGAGTTTCTCACTACGAAGTTCTTCATTCTTACAATAATGAAAACTTCACTCCGAAAATTAAGAATACAATCCTTAGTGTTTCAATGACTAAGGGAGAGTTAGTTGTATTCACTTTAATCCATGAACAATGGGAGATAAGTGTTTAATTTCAAAGTCTAATGAAATTTTTCGAAGTCCTTTTTTTCTTTTTCATAAGGATTTTTGTTCTTTCCAAAAGGGGTAGATTGTTGAGTCAATAAGGTTTTCCTTATGAATTTTTCATTCCTTCTTATTTTGAAAATCACAAACACCTTATACTTAAGGAAATATAAATGTTACCTTCATAAGGAAAATTTACTTCTTCAAGGAAATTTACCCTAACCTAGATTTTCTTATACATAGCCATATTTTCTTAAGTACAAAAACCGGATTCATACCCAAAATCCCGGATCCATATAATGTAAAGATTTGGAGAATTCTGTTTTTAGGATCCGAATTTTGGATGTAAACTGTAATGCAGTTCCAATCTGAATTATGGACTCTGAAATCTTAAGCAGTTCGACTCCAAACTCTTAACCAGTTTGACTCCAAACTCTTAAGAAGTTCGACTTCGAACTCCTAAGCAGTTTAACTCCAAAATCTTATGAAGTTCGACTCTGAACTCTTATGAAGTTCGACTCCGAACTCTTATGAAGTTCGACTCCAAACTCTTAAGAAGTTCGACTCCGAACTCTTATGAAGTTCGACTCCAAACTCTTAAACAGTTCGACTCCGAACTCTTAAGCAGTTCGACTCCAAACTCTTAAATAGTTCAACTCCGAACTCTTATGAAGTTCAACCCCGAACTCTTAAGTAGTTCGACTCCGAACTCTTAACTAGTTTTACTCCGAACTCTGCAAGTTCAGATTCCGATCTCTGGTGAAACCAGACTACGAATTCCTATAAAACAGAATCTGAACATTTCTTAACAAAGACTCCAAATTTCATTTTGGTTAGACTCCGAACTTTTGACTTGCTTACACTCTGAAAAATTGATTATCTTTTACTTACATATGGTTCATTTCAAAATGATGTCGTGCTTTCATTTATACATGTTTTGTTATAAAACGATGCCATCTATTCTGTTTCTAATTAACCGTTGGTTGAGTTACACGTGTACAGGTCCCTCAAAATTTCATGGAAAATATGACCGTTGGAAGAGGGAGCCGGCCGTTGGAAGTTTTCCTATAAATAGGATCTCATTCGAAAGATCTCAACAAGAAGTCGATCGATCTAGAAAACACACATTGTTAAGGTGATTTCTATAGAGAGAAGCTTTTCTTGCCTTGTGCGTACTGAACCGCTCGTTCAGATTGCTTTGTGTGACTCCTAATGTTGGTGATTACATTCGAGGACTTCCGGGGATAGGAAGATAGAGGTGTCGACTACCTTGAAGTTCAAGGGCTTCCATGATGAGGAAGACAGGGGTTCCAACTATCTTGAAGTTGAGGGCTTGCGGGGATAGCAAGATAGAGATCCCGATCTTCGTATCGAGGTCTTATCCTGGTGTGGGTAAGACAGACTTTCTTGAAAGTATAAATCAAGGGACCTTTATCCAAGGTTGTTGGATACCCTTCTCTTTGGGTTAAAAGATTCATATCTTGTTACTTGTAGTTTTGCTACTTGTTTTTCCGCTGCATATTATATTGTAAGGAAAGTATAACCATCTTATATTTCCTTACACTTTTACTCTAATTAGTTTAGATTCTATACGCTTTAAGGTAGAATCTTATATTGTAAATGTTGGTTCCAATTCTCCAGTTGGTGATTAGAGGTGTTGTGAAATTTTCTTAGTTCAACTTTGTTAAACTTAGAATTTTCCTTGTCTAAGGAAAACATAGTTATCTGTAACCAACTTTAAAGGTTCCAAAGGAATTTTTAAAGTATACAGTTCACCCCCCCCCCCCCCCCTCTTGTATATTGAGAATCAACATCATTATTTCGATCCTATAGATACTTTTGTACTTATAGCTAGGTTAGAATCCATTAGAATCCTTTTAGCCTATGCATCTTATGTGATTTTTAAATTACTTCAGATGGATGTTAAATCTGCCTTTTTAAATGGTTATTCAATGGAGGAAGTTTACATTTAGCAACCTCCTAGTTTTGAAAATTCTCAAAAACCAGATTCTATTTTTAAACTTACTAAAGCTCTTTATGGCCTTAAACAAGGACCTAGAGCTTGGTATGAAAGATTAAGTTCTTTTCTTTTGAAAAATGATTTTACTATTGGAATGGCAGACCCAACACTCTTTAAGAAAACTATGAAAAATAATGTTTTATTGGTTCAAATTTATGTTTATGATGTAATCTTTTGATCAACTAATAAAACTATTTGTCATGAATTTTCAAAATTAATTCAAGAAGAATTTGAAATGAGTATGATGGGAGAATTAAATTTCATTTTTGGTCTTTAAATATTTCAAAAATATTTTATAAATGTTTTAAATCAAAGAAAATACATTACTGATTTGCATAAGAAATTTGGACTTGAAAACAACAAGTCATTTACAACTCTTATGTGTACTAATATAAAAATTGATTTGGATGAAACTGGGAAATCAGTTGAAAACAAGTTATATAGAGGTATGATTGGTAGTTTGTTATATCTTACTGCTAGCAGGCCAGATATAATTTATTCAGTATGTCTTTTTGCTAGATTTCAATCAAATCCTAAAGAATCTCATCTAACTGTTGTTAAAAGAATTTTTAGATATTTAAAAGGAACTATTTTTCAATCTCTTCTTTATCCTAAAACTTATGATTTTAATTTGATTTCATATTTATATGCTGACTTTGGAAGTTGTAGGTTAGATAGAAAAAGTAAATTATGTACATGTCACTTTTTAGGAAAGTCCTTAGTATCATGGTCTAGTAAGAAAAAACATTTAGTTGCCTGGTCAACAGCTAAGGCATAATATGTTTCTGCTGGCAGTTGTTGTGCAAAATTGTTGTGGAGGAAAAACACTCTTATGTACTTTGGATTGAATTTTAATAATACACCTATTTTATGTGATAATACAAGTTCAATTAATATTTCAAAAATCCTATTAGTCATTCTAGAACTAAGCACATTGATATAAGTCAACACTTTTAAGAGATCATGTTATTAAAAAGGATATATTTTTAGAATTTATAAATACAGAAATTAAATTATAAGATATTTTTACTAAACCACTTCCCACTGCAAGGTTTGATTTTATTAAGGGGGATCTAGGTTTATTTAATTTTAAATAATTTTTATTTTTATTTACTTTTATTTATTTTTTGTAATTTTTATTTTGTTTTTTGAATACATTTTAAGATTTTTTCCGCCATAGGAAAATTTTATTTGTTTTAAATATATGTAATGATTAGTGATTACATGGGAATCAAGGCTGGCATAGCCTGGTCAACTTCTAAACCATGTCACTTCTATCGAAACCATTTCGAAATCCGAAAATCGAACTTATACTCATAAACACTAATCTTCGAACCTCTGAAACCCTAACCTTCAAACCTTCAGAGATTCTCAGAGAGATGGTATATAAGGCCCCAGCCTTAAACCTTACTTAATCTTGAGTTATTACAAGATTACACATTGAGGATCTTTTCAGGTTTAGAGTTTTAGAGAATTAGATCATGAAACTTGCATTACATTCCACATTTAAACAAAGTGGTTACATAAAAGTCAGCATTCATTCTTCCCATCAACGGGAACATATTTAAAATATAACACGGATTCTTTCTTGACACATCCTTGACACTATCATCACATCATGTACCTTTCCCTTGACCTGTGAAAAATATTTCAAAAACTTGGGATGAGCATAAAAAGCTCAGTAAGAGTTATAAAAATATGGAAAGGAAACATGAGTTCATATATACATAAGAATGAAATCATACTTTACCCATAAAACAAAGGCACTTTAACATACCTCATCAAACCATGAATAAATCATAGAAATCATAAGACATAAAGGTAACTTGAGGCATTCATAACATTCTTATGTAGGGAGTAACCCTCTTGGTTACGTTTGGAATACCCATCACAGTATATTCCCTAAATCTCTTCGGAGAAACCTTAACGTTTCACTCCTTCGCGTTACCCAATGCATTGGAGAGCTATATCGGGCTCACCCGCCCTTAGTTTATCACGGAACCACCCGTTCTTCATAACAATGCCCAAGAACCATAACATAATCGTATCACATAAACATGAATAAAGGAAACATAACATTTCCACATTTCAATCACAATATAACATATTAGGATATTGAAATAATGAATCCATTCAAAAAGAAACCATTTCCAAAACCATTTAAAACATTTAATAAAGAGATTTTTGAATCAAAGTGTCCCATACCACCTTGAAGCTTTTAACATTTTAAACCATTAATATCCATATAAATAAATCCTTAAAACCATTTTGAAAACATGGATATTAATAAGAACAAATAATTAAAACATTTAAAACGATATTTTGGTTAAAGGGGTTTTACCAAAATTAGAGACACTTGAATACAATAATCAAGGAATAACATTTAGTCAGAACTTTATAATATCATGAGAATAAAAGGATTCATGATATAATACTCCAAAGGACAGTATATACACCATATAAGAGTGAATTGGTGCATAACAACAATGAACCCTCAATAGAAATGTCAAATGTGATGAAATACCTTATAAAGAAGGTATCCTTAAATTAAGGACAAATAAATCTCAAAAAATATGTGTGACAAATATATAGACACCCAATATAAGTGGATATTAAGTGTAAAACAATAAAAGGTCATTCACACATATTCAATGGATGACATATTTAATGACTACAAGTTGAACCCAAAGAAATCGAAATTGGGTTAAGAAGTTCCCTTGACAGCCTAACGGCGTCACATCAAAATGAGTTGATGAGAGATAAAAAGAGTATCTCATCACTTGGACACAAAATTTACATCATTAAGGATATATGAGAACATATCCCAACATAACAATATGTAAATTAAAAGACCCAATAAAAGAAGTCTTTTAAAAAGAGGAAGGGTGAAAGGTTCCCTTACCGAATTGGGTATCTTTCAAAACATACACCCCATGAAAGAAGGGCAATAAATCATTGATGTAAATACTCATAAACGAAAGTATATTACACAAAGAGTAGAATAATGGGCAGTACATACACCACTCAAAGGAAATTGTGGCAAATGTAGCATAAACCTCACGGGGATAAAAGTGAGATGAAAAATCCCTTACGAAAACTCGGCAGCCTAACGGCGCCACATAACTTCCAAAAGGATTGATGAGAGAGAATAGGGTCTCTCATCACATGAACATAAAAATTACAGTAGGAGTAATATAAAATAACATCCCAATCATAATAAAGATGAGCTTAAAAGAAATTACATAAAAGAATGTACTTAAAAAGAAAGAGAGTTGTAGGATCCCTTACCTCGGGTCCGACTTGACTCGATCATTCTTTAATCTCCTGAATAATAAACTTGAGTTAATTTCTAATTCCTTAAGAACCCTTTTCAAGTTCATTATTACTTTTATACCACTTATTACCTTGTCATAAACATTATGTAATCATTTAAGTTAATAATATTTGTTTTGCTGATAATTGGTTCTTAAGTCGAAAGTGGTCTTCTTACAATTACATGTTGTTCGTGTGGCCAAATGTTTATTATATCCAGAATTGTATTCATTATGTAGATATCATATATTTCATATATATCCAGTACATGCATGCATTTATAACATTACATAATCATTTAGAGGTAAGAAATGAAATGCACCGTTCATGGAGACGGTAAGCCGTACGTACGCATGAACGCTACTTTCATTTCTATTTCGTATTTTATAGAATGGAATAATAATGATATAAAGGTATATTATAATTCCAGTATAATATCATATATAATATCATATTTCCATCCTTTATACATCCCACATATGGTATTTAACGAATCAAATCACTTTGAGGGGGCGGTAGTCCGCACTTCCTTAAATGAAGATATCGCGTATACCCATAATGGAAGCCACAAAGGTAAGACAAAAATGAAAAATACAGAAGCATAAATAAAACATAAACATATTATATATCATATATAAAAATAGTGACATCATAATGGCCACCTTTGAAGGTGTTAAATGAGTATTGAACAATCATCGTTTCGGGAGGCAGAATTTCACCGTCCACGGAAACCGTATGTTCTTTAACCATTTGATGTAGTTGTGTGAGAGTGTAGCTAAAATAAATCTTGTAACAACATCCTAGTATATTGAAGATACTGGTGTTGTTACAAAAGAAGTAAATAAAAAGAGATTATAGGTTTGGAGAAGCAAAATAAAACAAATGAACAAGAGAGAATGAGTTACCTTTAAAAGTGTAATCTCCTTTTGATTTGAGCCTAAAGGCTTCCTTTGAAAGGATTCTGCCCAAAGGGGATCCTCTAGGATGAGGAGAGGGATGTTTAGAGAGTAAATGGGCAGGGGTTGGCCGAGCCAAAGGCTTGAGGGGTGTGGTAAAAGAGGTAGAGGTGGGGGCCTTTTATAAGAGGAGAGGAGGGGCACTTTTGGAAAGCAATGAAATATTACATTATTTGAAAATGCTTTTCGGTTCTAAAGGGTCCCACATTGATAGAATTCGTGGATAAGGTGATAAGGCATCGAAATCCACTCATCCAATTGGTTTTGTCCATGTGTATATTGTAGATTTTTCATTATCTTTCCATTTTAATTAAATTGTCAAATAATGATGTCATCGCTGCATCATTATTATGTCATAAATAATTTAATTTCTTTAATGTCTAAAAATTATAAAAAAAAATACTATGATAATAGAAATCTTTTTAGCTTTCCAATGACTATTTATAATCAAAATTTGGACTTGTATAACCCCACTTAAAAATTGTTTTAGTAAAACATACTATGTTAGTGTCATTTTCACTTTAACATTAAATAAAAAGTATTTTATGTTATTTCCCAACAAAAGTGGATCCATGGGGTCCCCAAGTTAGGCCATGGCTTGTCTTGGTCGGCCATGACATAACCAATAGGGTTGGGACATGTGTCTAGGTCATTTTATATTATTAAAGCATTATTTATACCTTAAACTACCCTAATTACCACTAATCGCGATTAAGAACTTAATGAGTTACTATTCACCAAAAAAATTATTATAATCTCATTGAACCACATTTTACTTCTTAATGACAACCATGTATGTCGGATTTTCAAAATTCAATACACATTAGTGGTAAAATTTCATTTAACTGAAAAATCAGTTTGCTTGATTACCACTTAGTGGTTTCACTATTCATAAAAAATTGAAGTTTTTCAGAAAATTACCAAAAATTCACCCTAAGCTATATTTGATATTCTGAATTCAAAAATGAAGTCCGTTTTACAAAATTCAAAACATATTAGTCACATTAATTAATTTAATAATTAATTCCCGCTGTCAGAGCAAATAGCGTGTTTTTATAAAACAATAAGTATCAAAAGATTGACACTAGTTTAAGTCTAATTTCAAAGTGAAATTAATTCCAATGACCACCATTGGATTAAATGGTAAAAATATTTTCTAATTTAACTTTAAAAACAATTCAAAATATTATCTAATCATATAAATAAATTAGATTAAAAAGAGGTTTTGAATTAAAACACAACATTTTACACTATTCATTAAAAAAATGAACTTTATCAGAAAAATACCAAAAATTTACACAAAGTAAAATTTGATGTCCCGATTCTTAATAAGAGTTTTATTAGGTCCAAAAGAATGTATAAGAGTGATCAAAACTATATTTAATGACAGTTCGCCATCAAAAGGCGATAAATGAACCTTTAGTGAAAACTAGGGCATATATGCCTAAAATCGAATTCTTTCCGTATTTTAAGCCTCTATCCTTTATTGGATAATTGTAAAAACATTTAAAAACATATATAATCATATTTCAGTTATTTCTATCCACTCCCGCCATTACAACGGCTACATGTTAACTACCATTTAAAATAATATTATTTTATTATTAGAGTGCAACGTAAGATTCCCAAGAAACTCGTTGTTGCGTGTTGGGTACGCCATCGAGCATAGCGTCCCCTTTAAAGTCATTTAAATATTTTATTCACAAATATGGATAAATATGAAATGTCATATTCTTTATTTACCTGGGATGTTACATCCTTCCCCCCTTTTGGGAATTGCGTCCTCGCAATTTTAAAATTGCGCTTGGAAACATCCTTGAAAGTCCCACATCGGAACAAAAGTCGGTAAAACAAACACTTTAAAATAAAGAAAGATAAGTACAAAGGTCACTCGAGTTAACCCATACTAGGATTCCAAGTATGAAAATATGGACATGGAGGAGAAAACATAGGGTCACGTTCTTATGGAGAGTGATAGAAAACATGTTTAGGAGAAAGTTAACAATGAGAAAATCACAAACTTGTGATGGGTTAAACGGTATTCGATTCCCCAGTAGGAAAAGTTAATATACAACATTTTTGTTTTAAGTTACTTTTTATTGAGGAATTTATTCATAAGGAAACATAATCACTTATCATATTGACTTTTAACTTTTATTATATTCCTTTCACAAACTCATATTTTCTCCAAAAGACGAGTATTTAGGAAGACTTGTTCACATTAAGAGTACTATAATCAACTTCTAGAGAATCACCTAATCCACAAAAGAGAACTATGTACATCCTATGTCTTTAGGCTTAAACCAGAGCCAAAACCAAAAAGTTTAGTACAAGATCAGATAATCCAGAAAAGGATAACCCCTTATAAAAAGAAAATCTATTCTTAATCTCCAAAATTTGTCCAACAAAACCCAAAGTTCAACGAGGACCATCCGATAAACAATTTGTCCATAAAATTCTTCAAAGTAAACCTAATATAATATTGAAACCCAAATATTTGAAGGATTTAGTCACACAGTCTTCCATGTTAAATCGTAACATTTATCTCCAAACAACATTAGTTGCTCCTAAAGTCTAGTATTGAAAAGTAATTAACCTAATCACATATCCTCCATGATAGGTTAATCGTTTTTATAAATAACCCAAAATCAACTTACTCTTAATTCATAAAATCATATAACCAAAAATAATCAGTCAAACTAACCAGGGACTTCACGTAGTCCAGTGGTAGGCGATAAATACCAGTCGCACTTTGGTTGTGGGTTCGATTCCCGCAGCTTTGTCCGACGCGACGGGATGTCACACGGTCTGCGTGTTGTCCTTTTTCCAAAACTATATAATTCTCAAAACATTCCCCAAAATGAGATAAAATCTTCAAAAATATTCATAACATATTTTAACCTCAAGTTTATCTCATTCCTTTCCTTTTCCATCATATCATAGAGTAACCCATAATTACCTAAAAAGTAAGGATCATATAAACCCTAATGGTTACCTTAATAATTATTACCTGAATTTCCACATCGAGTTGGCCATCTCGTAAATGATGCATTAGAGAACTCACGAAGGTTGAAGTGATTGATCATGGATCCTTGATAGTTGGTTTAGAACAACTATGAGATTCCTCATTGAATCCCCTATCTCATCTAGTATCATAATCAGAGAACCACCACAGTTTCCTTCAAACCCATTGTCACTTTGGTGCCTGCTAGATCCATCCATTCACTAAAAACATAAATGTCAGTGTGAGTATATCAACAAAAACATCATGTACTAATGAGGAAGGTAGACTCTAAGATATACTTACTCATTCACATTATCTAAAATTAGGACTCTCTCTGAAATTCTAACCATTATGGTAATGTCACTTATGCTTAAAGAATACCCTAACCTCTAAAGTTATCTAAACCGACCTCTGATACCAACTATAAGGCCCCAGCCTTAAACCTTACTTAATCTTGAGTTATTACAAGATTACACATTGAGGATCTTTTCAGGTTTAGAGTTTTAGAGAATTAGATCATGAAACTTGCATTACATTCCACATTTAAACAAAGTGGTTACATAAAAGTCAGCATTCATTCTTCCCATCAACGGGAACATATTTAAAATATAACACGGATTCTTTCTTGACACATCCTTGACACTATCATCACATCATGTACCTTTCCCTTGACCTGTGAAAAATATTTCAAAAACTTGGGATGAGCATAAAAAGCTCAGTAAGAGTTATAAAAATATGGAAAGGAAACATGAGTTCATATATACATAAGAATGAAATCATACTTTACCCATAAAACAAAGGCACTTTAACATACCTCATCAAACCATGAATAAATCATAGAAATCATAAGACATAAAGGTAACTTGAGGCATTCATAACATTCTTATGTAGGGAGTAACCCTCTTGGTTACGTTTGGAATACCCATCACAGTATATTCCCTAAATCTCTTCGGAGAAACCTTAACGTTTCACTCCTTCGCGTTACCCAATGCATTGGAGAGCTATATCGGGCTCACCCGCCCTTAGTTTATCACGGAACCACCCGTTCTTCATAACAATGCCCAAGAACCATAACATAATCGTATCACATAAACATGAATAAAGGAAACATAACATTTCCACATTTCAATCACAATATAACATATTAGGATATTGAAATAATGAATCCATTCAAAAAGAAACCATTTCCAAAACCATTTAAAACATTTAATAAAGAGATTTTTGAATCAAAGTGTCCCATACCACCTTGAAGCTTTTAACATTTTAAACCATTAATATCCATATAAATAAATCCTTAAAACCATTTTGAAAACATGGATATTAATAAGAACAAATAATTAAAACATTTAAAACGATATTTTGGTTAAAGGGGTTTTACCAAAATTAGAGACACTTGAATACAATAATCAAGGAATAACATTTAGTCAGAACTTTATAATATCATGAGAATAAAAGGATTCATGATATAATACTCCAAAGGACAGTATATACACCATATAAGAGTGAATTGGTGCATAACAACAATGAACCCTCAATAGAAATGTCAAATGTGATGAAATACCTTATAAAGAAGGTATCCTTAAATTAAGGACAAATAAATCTCAAAAAATATGTGTGACAAATATATAGACACCCAATATAAGTGGATATTAAGTGTAAAACAATAAAAGTTCATTCACACATATTCAATGGATGACATATTTAATGACTACAAGTTGAACCCAAAGAAATCGAAATTGGGTTAAGAAGTTCCCTTGACAGCCTAACGGCGTCACATCAAAATGAGTTGATGAGAGATAAAAAGAGTATCTCATCACTTGGACACAAAATTTACATCATTAAGGATATATGAGAACATATCCCAACATAACAATATGTAAATTAAAAGACCCAATAAAAGAAGTCTTTTAAAAAGAGGAAGGGTGAAAGGTTCCCTTACCGAATTGGGTATCTTTCAAAACATACACCCCATGAAAGAAGGGCAATAAATCATTGATGTAAATACTCATAAACGAAAGTATATTACACAAAGAGTAGAATAATGGGCAGTACATACACCACTCAAAGGAAATTGTGGCAAATGTAGCATAAACCTCACGGGGATAAAAGTGAGATGAAAAATCCCTTACGAAAACTCGGCAACCTAACGGCGCCACATAACTTCCAAAAGGATTGATGAGAGAGAATAGGGTCTCTCATCACATGAACATAAAAATTACAGTAGGAGTAATATAAAATAACATCCCAATCATAATAAAGATGAGCTTAAAAGAAATTACATAAAAGAATGTACTTAAAAAGAAAGAGAGTTGTAGGATCCCTTACCTCGGGTCCGACTTGACTCGATCATTCTTTAATCTCCTGAATAATAAACTTGAGTTAATTTCTAATTCCTTAAGAACCCTTTTCAAGTTCATTATTACTTTTATACCACTTATTACCTTGTCATAAACATTATGTAATCATTTAAGTTAATAATATTTGTTTTGCCGATAATTGGTTCTTAAGTCGAAAGTGGTCTTCTTACAATTACATGTTGTTCGTGTGGCCAAATGTTTATTATATCCAGAATTGTATTCATTATGTAGATATCATATATTTCATATATATCCAGTACATGCATGCATTTATAACATTACATAATCATTTAGAGGTAAGAAATGAAATGCACCGTTCATGGAGACGGTAAGCCGTACGTACGCATGAACGCTACTTTCATTTCTATTTCGTATTTTATAGAATGGAATAATAATGATATAAAGGTATATTATAATTCCAGTATAATATCATATATAATATCATATTTCCATCCTTTATACATCCCACATATGGTATTTAACGAATCAAATCACTTTGAGGGGGCGGTAGTCCGCACTTCCTTAAATGAAGATATCGCGTATACCCATAATGGAAGCCACAAAGGTAAGACAAAAATGAAAAATACAGAAGCATAAATAAAACATAAACATATTATATATCATATATAAAAATAGTGACATCATAATGGCCACCTTTGAAGGTGTTAAATGAGTATTGAACAATCATCGTTTCGGGAGGCAGAATTTCACCGTCCACGGAAACCGTATGTTCTTTAACCATTTGATGTAGTTGTGTGAGAGTGTAGCTAAAATAAATCTTGTAACAACATCCTAGTATATTGAAGATACTGGTGTTGTTACAAAAGAAGTAAATAAAAAGAGATTATAGGTTTGGAGAAGCAAAATAAAACAAATGAACAAGAGAGAATGAGTTACCTTTAAAAGTGTAATCTCCTTTTGATTTGAGCCTAAAGGCTTCCTTTGAAAGGATTCTGCCCAAAGGGGATCCTCTAGGATGAGGAGAGGGATGTTGAGAGAGTAAATGGGCAGGGGTTGGCCGAGCCAAAGGCTTGAGGGGTGTGGTAAAAGAGGTAGAGGTGGGGGCCTTTTATAAGAGGAGAGGAGGGGCACTTTTGGAAAGCAATGAAATATTACATTATTTGAAAATGCTTTTCGGTTCTAAAGGGTCCCACATTGATAGAATTCGTGGATAAGGTGATAAGGCATCGAAATCCACTCATCCAATTGGTTTTTTCCATGTGTATATTGTAGATTTTTCATTATCTTTCCATTTTAATTAAATTGTCAAATAATGATGTCATCGCTGCATCATTATTATGTCATAAATAATTTAATTTCTTTAATGTCTAAAAATTATAAAAAAAAATACTATGATAATAGAAATCTTTTTAGCTTTCCAATGACTATTTATAATCAAAATTTGGACTTGTATAACCCCACTTAAAAATTGTTTTAGTAAAACATACTATGTTAGTGTCATTTTCACTTTAACATTAAATAAAAAGTATTTTATGTTATTTCCCAACAAAAGTGGATCCATGGGGTCCCCAAGTTAGGCCATGGCTTGTCTTGGTCGGCCATGACATAACCAATAGGGTTGGGACATGTGTCTAGGTCATTTTATATTATTAAAGCATTATTTATACCTTAAACTACCCTAATTACCACTAATCGCGATTAAGAACTTAATGAGTTACTATTCACCAAAAAAATTATTATAATCTCATTGAACCACATTTTACTTCTTAATGACAACCATGTATGTCGGATTTTCAAAATTCAATACACATTAGTGGTAAAATTTCATTTAACTGAAAAATCAGTTTGCTTGATTACCACTTAGTGGTTTCACTATTCATAAAAAATTGAAGTTTTTCAGAAAATTACCAAAAATTCACCCTAAGCTATATTTGATATTCTGAATTCAAAAATGAAGTCCGTTTTACAAAATTCAAAACATATTAGTCACATTAATTAATTTAATAATTAATTCCCGCTGTCAGAGCAAATAGCGTGTTTTTATAAAACAATAAGTATCAAAAGATTGACACTAGTTTAAGTCTAATTTCAAAGTGAAATTAATTCCAATGACCACCATTGGATTAAATGGTAAAAATATTTTCTAATTTAACTTTAAAAACAATTCAAAATATTATCTAATCATATAAATAAATTAGATTAAAAAGAGGTTTTGAATTAAAACACAACATTTTACACTATTCATTAAAAAAATGAACTTTATCAGAAAAATACCAAAAATTTACACAAAGTAAAATTTGATGTCCCGATTCTTAATAAGAGTTTTATTAGGTCCAAAAGAATGTATAAGAGTGATCAAAACTATATTTAATGACAGTTCGCCATCAAAAGGCGATAAATGAACCTTTAGTGAAAACTAGGGCATATATGCCTAAAATCGAATTCTTTCCGTATTTTAAGCCTCTATCCTTTATTGGATAATTGTAAAAACATTTAAAAACATATATAATCATATTTCAGTTATTTCTATCCACTCCCGCCATTACAACGGCTACATGTTAACTACCATTTAAAATAATATTATTTTATTATTAGAGTGCAACGTAAGATTCCCAAGAAACTCGTTGTTGCGTGTTGGGTACGCCATCGAGCATAGCGTCCCCTTTAAAGTCATTTAAATATTTTATTCACAAATATGGATAAATATGAAATGTCATATTCTTTATTTACCTGGGATGTTACATGGTAAGAACTAAAAGAGCCAGTGAAGCTGAGCCATGCAATTCCAAGAGACAATGCTCCGATAGAAGAATAATCTTACAGGGCAAGGTAATCGATCTCGACTGGTTATTTCAGACAAATCTTCTATTGAAGCAAGCGTTGTCATTTCAGAATCGTGAACAGATGTTCAACAGTGAAAATACAGAATTTCTATATGAAGTAGAACTTAGATACTTCTTCAAATCTGTGCAGTTTATCCTAGGGGATATTGAGGATAGTATGATGGATATGATAGAGGATAGGTATTTCTCAATCTCATCAGTAGAGATTGGTCAGATTCTCAACTGCCCTCATGAGGGAGTTTTTCATTTCGATTTGAAAAATATTGTAGATTTTGTGCATAAATCTGAGGATATCATGTCTTTTCTTTTTGGTACTAAAACTATAAAGAAAATTTTTATCAAGGATTTGGAGCCTGATCAGAAAATTTTGGTCAAATTTATTCATACTGGAATAGCTCCAAGAATGGCAGAAATGGAAAATATTTTGTACCCTGATATGTATATAATGTTTCTTATGTTAAGTGATATTATGTTAAACTTCCCAAGGTACTTGGTAAGGTATCTCAATTACTGTTGTCAAAGCGATGCCTGGAGAATTTATACCCTTTTGGCCGATTTATTTCTAAACTGCTACTTAAGAAAGACATGGTGAGATTATTGGATGCCCGAGTTACCTGTCATCACAGTAATACATTTAATTCTGGAACTTTAAGGAAGGTTGGATATTTCTAGAGCATAATTAATGGAAAAAATTTTCTAGTAGGAGCTAAGGAAGACTCTGAGAGTGCTCAGACTCAACCTGCTAAATCCAAGGAGGGACAAGCTTAATCCAGAGTCAAAAATGTAGCAAGAAGGATTCTCTTTGAAGTGGAAGATGTTGAGGAAGACAGAAGTCGGGAGGGACTTCAACCAAAAATAAAGAGACCTTTTAATAAGGAAGTTACTTCTCCTTCTTTGGAAACAACAATAGAAGCTTTATTTTATTATAATTTTGTAAGAGAGGCTTTTTTTGATAAGATCATGGAACATGTTAGTGAAAGTACAGCACTAGTAGAGGGATCAGGAGCTCAAGAAGAAGCTTAAAGGGAGAATCAGGAATAGATTGTAGCTGATGTTGAAGATGCACTTCAAAAGGAACAAGAGACGGAGGCAGTTCCTGGTGAAGAAGTGGAAAGACCTAATGAAACTATTGAACATATTGTTCTTGAAAACCCAGTGGAAGGCCAAGATGCTGATGTTTGTGGTGAGCATGCTTCTGAAGCTCACACAGAGGTACTTCAAGAGGATTTTTCTGTGGAAGAGTTTGGAAACTCTAAGGAAAAATCTGTGGACCAACCTTCTCAGGATGGAGAAAGAAAAATATGATGTTGAATCATTACCTTTGGTACTACTACATCAATCAGATAATTTTAATATGAATCAAGAACAGGGTGCATCTGATTCAAGGAAAGATGAAATTGAAGAACTGTACAGAAAATTATCTCATTTGGAATCTAAGAATGTCATTTTGAGAAATTCCATAGACTTAGAACATTTGAAATTTCAAAAGCTGAAGGAGTGTACAGTCTCAAGGAAAGAAGTTGAAATGTTTAAAGAGGATATGATGACTGCAGTTGCGCAATTGAAATCTGAAATGTTTATGAAGTCATATTTATCAGATCTAAATTCTTTTATGGAGAACCAATTTGTATCAGTTGCAAATAATGTTGTTAGTGGATCAGGCACTTCACCTGATTTAATCAAAAGGTTTCAATCTATCACAGCTGTGATGAGCAACATGAATGACAGGTTACAAGATCTTAAATGTAACAATGATCCTTTATCAGTGTTGTTGGACAATCAGAAGTTTTTAGTGGATCAACTGACCTCTAGTGAGCCATCGGTCAGAATCCTGTTAAATCAGTTATCAGAGAAGCTATCAGTATTTGTCGAGAAAGATGACAGGATGCATGAGTTTTTCAGAGTCAATTTAATCTAGGATATTCATATGACTCAAGATAATAGAGAGCTCATTATCAAACATGGAGATGGGATGATGAAGAGACTTCGGGAACAGTTTACAGAAATCAAGTCTGCAATCTAGATGAGATAGAACCTGTTGCCTATCTTATCCAAACCTTGATTCTTGTGTATATCATTGTCATGTATATACTGCTGTTTTTGAATGAAAATTTCCTTCATTTTTTATTTGTTTCTTTATTTATTTGTTTTACTGACTTTATTTTTGATATTCCTGTACTCCAAATTTAATTATTGATAAATAGTTAATAATAAGCATTTACCTACAGTTTAGTGAAACATTAAATGTGTTAAAATCCATGATTTTTCATTCTTTTTGATATCACAAAAAGGGGGAGAATTTGGATAAACATCAACATTTTATTTAGAGGGAAAATTAAATGAGAAATTTAGATAACCACAACATTTTCTTTTAAAAAACTTTATTTCAATAGTTTTATGTATATTTATTGTTTATTCAGAAGGGGAAATTTTACTAAAATTAAATATTGTTTCATCCTCTAAAAATTCTAAAACTTTATGTAACTAATTTTTAATGTTAATTTTGTTTAAATAATTTTAATTATTTTATGGGTTTTGTGATCATCAAAAAGGGGGAGATTTTTAAGCAAAGTATTGTTTTTAATAATACATATTAATGTTATTTAAAGGGGGAGATTATTGAAAATAATACTCTGTCGCTTTATGATAATTTTTATGCTCACAAATACCCTTAGTTATTTTCTAATTATTTTATTTAGTATTTTTCAGGAATTTATTAATTTATTTTACTCAAAAAATAACAACAATTTATTACTTATTTGAAATCTTCTTTAAGAACGTTCTGGAATCACTGTTCATACCTTATGTGGATAAATGTAGTGCAAAATCTACTTTAAGCGCATTCTGGAATCATTGTTCATACCCTACGTGGATAAATGTAGCGTAAGGATGAAAATTGTGTATAATTTTTGAGATAAGAGAAAAGTATAGTTAAAAAACCATACTTTTTCAGCAAAGTATGGAAGAAGAACCTTATGTTAGGAAGAAACCTTATGTTTTGGTTATCATCAAATTATGGAAGGAGAACCGTACGTAAATACTAAACGTTACTTTTGTTTTTCAAAAGTATGGTTCATCAACCTTAATTTTGTAAACAACCATAAGTTCTTGAAAAATTATGGATCAATTAAAAGTATGGATCTTTTAACGTACGTTTGAGAGTTGAAGAAAAAGTATGTATGATCAACCCTACGTTTGTGTTCAACCTTACGTTTTCAACCCTACGTTTAGAGGCCACATCATCAACCTTAAGTTTGGCGTCGGGAATTTTGACAGATGATATTTTTTTGCAGCAATCAGCAAAATGATTATTGGGCGGATTTCAAGCTGGATTTAAAGTTATTTTTAAAATATGACTTTGACTAATTCAAATTCATTTTATCAATAGATTTAAGATTGAATTAAAAGTATCTTTTTATGCCGAGTCTTAAGGAAAGTTACGACTTCTATGTAAATTCAAATTTTTGAATATTGCAAATCAGAAGGCGACTTTTATGGATCTAAATGTGTAGGAGATTTGCTCAGCCTTATTATAAATGTTCTCTCTGAAACACCTGGTATGTATGTGTGTGGTGATCGGTCTATTATTAAAATGGTGGAAAACAGAGACTACAGAAATTCACGATTGATCTGCTGATTCAAAAAAGAGCATCAATGCTCTGTTTGTTTAAGAAGAAGGAACTCGATAGAAGATTCACTTTTTCTGCATCGAATATCTACTGTGTATCTACTACTGCTGAATTTTTGAACTATATCTCTATATCTACTGCAACCAGATCGACTCAGAATTACTTTGTTTTGAAATTCAATATTTATAGAGACGATGATCCATCGGTTGTCAATTGCATTCTGTTGCAATTGTAAAGATCAACTAGAAAAAGTCTTTCTGAAATTATTTTTATTCTTGAGTAAACATCTTCTCGTTCTAAGCTATGTCGGTTCGTGTTTGAACCAGAAGGATTTGTTAACCTGAAGATTGTAAAGGTGTCAACTGCCTGTACTTAGTTGTGAACTGGTCTGTTGAAATGAGGACCATATAGTAAAAATCACCAAGCTCGTGGAGTTGAGCGTTGGTGGAGTGGACTAGGGGACCTCTATTCCCCGAACCACTATACATATTTGTTTTCTGGTTTTTACTTTTTTCGCTGCATGATCAAATCTGATAAAGTATAAAGTACATAACTCGTTCAATCAAAGAGTTATCGAAAAATTTCAAAAGACACAATTCACCCCCCTCTTGTGTATAATATGTAGATTCAGATCCAACAAAAAATGGGTAAAAAGAACTTTAAACATACATGAAGACATTTTTATAAATCATTTACATGGACAATAACAATAACCCCGGTAAATACTTTGGAATAAACAATCCCGGATAATAACGAGATTGGAATAGTTATCCATTACCTTATGACCATTTTCCACTGTATGTGTCTGAGACTCCTGTATAGTGGGTTTAAATATATTATTAACTTGTAACATGACCATAATAATATTTATGATATCATATATTATTCACTTATGACTTTATATTACACGTTCTTCTGTCAATTCCATGTTAAAGCTACATTTTGGGTAAAATCGTTTCATTTATTGTACATGTTTAGACTTGTTGTTCTTGATATTATTACTTATAACCTAATTTACTTAATTCCAAAAATTTAAAACATGATATATATATATATAATATATATATTCATCATATAAATATATATTATAGATTGATAAATGGAATGAAATACACCATTCATGGAGACGGTAGGCCGTTCGTACGCATGAACACTGTATTCGTTTCCTTATTGAATTGAATGGAATTAAGTAAATGAAAAATATATGTACATAAATACAATATCATTATTCTATAATATCATTAATTATTATTTATTATATATACTTTATAATCATTCTTGAATGGTTAACATGGAGAATGAATCTCATCGCGTCGTGGAGACGGTAATCCGTACGTACACCCGAGCAGTGATATCATTCCCATAATTATCGAATGGAATTGTAGTGGATGATATAATATCTTAGAATTATTATGATTTTATAATAACCATATATAGTTATTATTTACCTCATTATACCCATCCATTTAAAGTGGTGGTGGAAAACAGATTACACCACGGCGTGGAGACGGTATTCCGTACATATGCACATACGGTGATTTTTTTTCCGTAGGATGGATAGAAGGTGAAATGGGTTTGTTTCATATTTATAATAACATATCAGTATATTATTTATAATGATTTTATTAATTTATAATGAAACAACTAAAGAATATGAAGTATAAGAATAAATAAACTTGAATGAATTGGTAGAAGATATTACCTCTTCTTCGACGCGCCTTTTCTTAACCTCCTCTTAGGGCACTAAAGTTGGTATTTGAAGAAGACCAGGAGATCTGGTAGGTTTCTATGGAAGTGGATAAGTGAAATGTTCAGGGGTTGGCCGAGATTGAAGGCTGAAATTTTTGTGAAGAGGAGAGGGGGAGGTTCCCTTTTATAAGGGAGGAGAGGGGCACCTTTGGAATCCTCAAAAATATTAATTTAATATAAATTCAAACCCCACTTAAAAACATTAAAAATGACTCAAATATGAAGCTTAAATAATATAGGATGGTAATATCATCAACCAATAAAATTTATACATGTTAAAAATTTATTTTAAACCTTATCAACATTATTTATCCTTATTTAATCTATTTAATTTTTTTGTGGTAATAATATTCTAAATTTTAAATTTTTATAAATAATTACTTTTGTATTTTTAATTTTCCATAATTGTATACTTTATGAAATTTTAGACCATATAAATTTCAATTTATAATTTTTAAATATTTTTGTTATTTTTAAACAATTTTATAATATTTTATTTTTATAAAACAACAATAATCTCAATTATGACACTATTCATTTATTTGAATTTAAATAAATTCCACACAGAGGATATATTCAAAAAAAAATTAATAGAATCCTAATATTTCATATTCATCTAGAAAATTTGTGGGGAACATTAATTATTTCATATAATATTTATTTTAATATTTTTATAACCATTTATTTGATATATCAATCAATTAAATAATTTCTATATCACTATTGTTCCATCATTAATGATAATTATTTAATCCCTAAAAATTCTAAATAAATTCTAATTATGTAGATAAATTTATTATATTTCTGTATACTATTCATGTTTGAGGTTTTATGAAGTTTATCACTAAATTATAATTATTATACTTGTAAGATATAAGAGAGTGACATGTTGTCACTTTCTTTGGTTTAAATAATAATTATATAATTTTCAGGGTCAAAAGTCCATGAAATGAATCTATTCCGACCCTTAGGTGATATGGTTCTACTTTTATTCATCCAATTGAATTTTGGCAGGTGTTAGGGTAATTTTATTATCTTATTTTTACCCTTAATTACCCGATTTACCTTTAACTGTAGTAAATAAAAATTACCGTACTTACTATTCATAATATCAACAAAATTAAAGTAACATATTAACATAATTTGGACCCACTGAATCCAAATATGGAATCCAGTTTTCAAAATTCAAAACACAGAAGTTGCAGTAATTAATTTAAAATTAATCACACTAGTGAGAAAATGGGTTTTAAAAGTTAAAACGTTGCAAAATATTGAAATGTTTTTACCTATGAATTCAATGTAAAATTAATGATAATGACTTACATTATATTAAATGGTAAAAATATATTCTATTTATAATTGAAAACATTTCAATATTATAATTTAACCATATAAATTATCTTGATGAAAAAAGTTGTTTTTAATTAAAATTTATCGTATTTTTACTATTCATCAAAATATGAAGGTTATCAGAATAATCTCAAAAATTAATCCAAAGTAAATTTTTATATCCTGATTCCAAGGAAGAAGTTTTATTTGTCAAATTGAACTTATAAACATGTCAAAAATAGATTTAAAGTGGGTGCGCCAACAAAAGGCGGTAAAACTGTATTTAGTGAAAAAATACTTATTTTACCTGAAAAAATTATTTTGTTCTCATAACAATTTCTATAATATGTGTAAGATAAATTATAATGTCATAAAATTCAAAATGTAGTTACTACTATTCATAACGGCTACTTCATAATAATATTATAACAATATATCGTTGTTTAGTGAAACTCAGTATTGCGTACAACACACGCTATCGAGGAAGGTCGCTCTTACGTGAAACACAAGCCAAGAATAGTGTTTGCATATACTACAAGTTAATATGGTGTTTCTTATAACACACGATAATCTTGGTGTAGCGTACAACACAAGACATCAAAGAAATTGAAAAGAATCTTTCTCATAAAATTTTTGGGCGTTACATTCTACCCCCCTTAAAATGAATTTCACCCTCGAAATTTGTCGGGGTTATAAATAGTTTACTACTTGAAACATTCATTTATAGAAACCCACATCGTAAAAAGTAATACTAAAACTTAATTTTAAAAATTTAAGTATGAAACGTAATGGTTACCCAAATTAACTCATTACTGGGTTTCAACATATGAGAACATAGGTGAAAATATGGATATGGAAGAAAAATCTAACCATCATGTTCTGATAAAGAGTGGTAGAGAACATGGCTTTGAAAAATCCAACAATCACATAGCCATAAATTTGTGATGATCTAATATACCATCTAATTCATCAAATATGAGGGTTCTAGGACAACGTTTTTGGTTTTCAATATCATTTCCATAATGTTGATAAATTTTTGCACAAAGAGAAATAATTACTTGATTTCAGTGCAATATCATCGTTGGTCATTCCATGAAAATTTTTCACTTCATCTCTTATTTAATGAAATGAAGTTGAATTTGTCCTTCTTGAAATGTTAGCAGATCATGCGATAGAATGATAGGTCATTCCATCTGTCTCTAACAAAAGGTTAGAAAAATTTATTAAATATGCATAAGTCCATCTATAGTGAGGTTAATTGTATATGATTCCAAAAATGGACTTAGAATCTTACTATCATACCGCTTAATAAAATAAAACTAATTTCTACAAACCAGGGAATTTCTATAGGCTAGTGGTAGGCGATAAAGGCCTGTCACACTTCGGTTGTGGGTTCAATTCCCGCATCCTTGTCTGATGCGACAGGTTGTCGCCCATCCTACTAGTTGTCCTTTTTCTAAAACTATACTATTATAACATTTCAGAAAAAAATTAAAAAGTTATATCCTTAAGAAATACTATCTGATGACTAAATTAATCCATTCCAACCTTTTGGCTTATTGAAAATACTTCTGTCTGATTACTAGAAATGTCATCTACCGAGCATGTGAATACCTTCATTTATCCCCCATATATCATAAGACATATCTTTTTGTTGGTCACATTCCAAAAATGTGAATACCTTAATCATGTATTCTCTTAAAAAATGAATACCCATTGTACTTTAGTGAAAACATGAATGCTGTCAAAAGTTAACTCTTTTCACATACCAAAATTCAAAAAATTCTATATACTCAAAACATGATATAACATTGTCCTTTTATCAGTCATGAGCTCATTAATAATATCAAACATATTATTTTCTCCATATCCATTTATTATGTTCATGTAATCTTATTTCCAAAAATATCTAAATAACCTTTCATGGTTACCGGTACAATTCAACATATACTTTTAAATACTTTAGGAAAAAAATAGTGTAACAATATTTAGATGTTTATTTATTCCATAGTACCATTAAAATAACTCTATATAAACATAAAATCATTCCACTACCTTCTTAAACCATTGAACGAGCTTCATAATTTTATTCCTCAACACTTCTTTCATCTCATATATCATTTGTTCTCTCTTCATCATCATCAACATAAATACTACTCATATGACCATGCTGATTCTCTTCAAGAGATTTTCCCTTAGGGCATTGGTTTTCATAATTCCAATACATTCCACATTTAAAACATTTAACTCTTTTTTATGTCATAGAAATACCATTATCCTTGTCCATGGTGTTAACTGAACCTTTTCCTTTGCACTTACTAGCTTTCTGTCCTTCTTTTCCACACCCAAAGCATCTTCCAGTTCCTTTGAAACATTCTCCCTAATTTCTCTTACCACATTATTTACATGATAGAAATTGAACTTTCATTCCTCTATGATCATCATGAAACTCCATCTTTCACTTATTAGCTGAGTCAGGAAACTTACCAAAGTTGAGATTATTGATCATATTATGAGATTGCTGATTAGGAATAATAACGATGGTTGGACTTCCAAAATCTCATTTCATTTGGTTTCTCATGAAGAATATCAATCCATTTTCCATCATATCCTCCATTATCATGAATCTTCCTGTTTCCATCCATTTTATAAAACTAAAAAAAATAATAGTCTGAGAGGAAAAAATCATGCTAGAAAAACAACATAATAAAGGTATAGTTCCTTTAATATCTAACATCTTAGCTTTAATTATAAGATCATTACCTTAATTCAAGGACTATAACCTATACTTATATATAACCTTAGAGACATCCCTAGACACAACTTAGAAATACCTCTAGGGATTTCACTAAAGTTTTCGCATCCTAGTTTCCAAAGGTTAACTAAACCTTTCCTCTAATACAAACTGTAGAGACCCAAATCTTGACGTACATAGATATTACATTACTTTTTCGGAATACTTAATATGTGACAAAAACAGATGCCCAAAGACCGTATTAGTTTAGTGTATTTGGTAACTCGGAACATAATCTTCTAATCATGGTGAAAGATCTTCAACATCTCACATAAAGATATTCCACTTTGGTTTTCTCACCTATTACCTTTCTTTATTTCTTGATGAAAATAAAACATAAAAAGGTTGAGATCAAATTCTCAGTAAGGGTAAACATGGAGAACATAAAACAATCCCTGAACATTTGAACGTAAGAACATGAACATAAAACATCAAAATCATGAGTAATGACATAAATCTTGGAAGTGCGTAAGGAATAGATCATAAAGGAACATTAACCATGATAAAATAGCATGGGAATAAAACATGTAATTTTGGCAACCATTAATCACATGTTATGAATTCCATAGTAGCCAAGGCATTACTTCCAAGACCATCATAGTGGACAAAGTCCCTTACTGAACCGGGTTTACTTACCGTTCCATCCATGTCTATCTCATGAGATATAAATCTATACCCAGTGGATTAGATGGAGATATAGGTCCCAACCATATCATAATGAAATCATTCTTAATTGTGCCACAAAATAAACATAAATCATTCATCATAACCCGAAGAATAAAATGGGTTTCATAAACATCATCCCATCTTAATGTAATCCATATAAAAAAATTGATATCATTTCATCATAATAATAATCAAACCATGTAAATAATATAGACATTATACTTGAAACATAATAATACTAAAGAATTTCATCTTAGACGGAAAATAGTTTTGACAAAACACTTGAAATGAATTATTGAGGAAAATATCCTTTCTTATTCAAAATCATTTTCTTTTCACAAAATTAAATTCAATTTTAAAGGAAAAGGATTTTGTTGAAAATAATCATGAAATATTGTAGAGTATGCTTCATGAAAATTAATCATTATGAAACCGTAAAAATCCGTTCATGCCGTATAAGTTAAAAAAACATTCTCCTCGTACTTTTGCGGGAAAAGTCAAAAAGTTCCTTGTATGGTAAACAAAAAAAAGATTCCTTCATAACATGTGGTAAAAGTAAAAAATGGGTAAAAAGGACTTTAAACATACATGAAAACATTTTTAGAAAACATGGACATGGATGATAAAAATAAACCAAGTAAATACTTACGAATAAACAATCCCAGATAAAAATGAGATTGGAATAATTATCCCTTACCTTATGTCCAATTTCCATCATATGTGTCCGAGACACCTGTATAGTGGGTTTAAACATATTATTAACTTGTAACAGAACCATAATAATATTTATGATATCATATATGATTCACTTATGACTTTATATTACCCGTTCTTTTGTCAATTCCATGTTAAAGCAACATTTTGGGTAAAATCGTTTCATTTATCATACGTGTTTGGACATGTTGTTCTTGATATTATTACTTATAAACTGATTTACTTAATTCCAAAATGTAAAACATGATATATATATATATATATATATAATATATTCATCATACAAATATATATTATAGATCGATAAATGGAATGAAATACACCGTTCATGGAGTCGGTAGGCCGTTCGTACGCATGAACGCTGTATTCATTTCCTTATTGAATTCAATGGAATTAATTAAATGAAACATATATGTACATAAATATAGTATCATTATTATGTCATATATTTCATGATTACTTATTATATATACTTTATAATCATTCTTGAATTGTTAACATGGATAATGAATCTCATCGCGCCGTGGAGACGGTAATCCGTACGTATGCACGAGCGGTGATATCGTTCCCATAATTATTGAATGGAATTGGATTGGATGATATAATATCTTAGAATCAGTATGATGTTATAATAACCATATATAGATATTCTTTACACAATTATATCAATCCAAGTAAGGTGGTGGTGGAAAAACATATTACACCATGGCGTGGAGACGGTATTCTGTACGCATGCACGCGCGGTGATTTCATTTTCCGTAGGATTGATAGAAGTTTAATGGGGTTGTTTCATATTTATAATAACATATTAGTATATTAGTTATACTGATTTTATTAATTTATAATGATAAAACTAAAGAATAGGAAGTAGAAGAATAAATAAACTTGAAATAATTGTTAAAAGAGATTACCTCTTCTTCGATGTGACTTCTCTTAACCTCCTCATAGGGCACTAAAGTTGGTCTTTGAAGAAGAAAAGGACCTATAGTAGGTTTCTATGGAAGTGGAGAAGTGAAATGGGTAGGGGTTGGCTGAGCTTAAAGGCTAAAATATTTTTGAAGAGGAGAGGGGGGGTTCCCTTTTATAAGGGAGGAGAGGGGCACCTTTGAAAACCTCATAAATATTAATTTAATATAAATTTAAACCCCACATAAAAACTTCTAAAATGACTAAAATCCGAATCATAGATGATATAGGGTTGTAATATCATAAAAAAATTAAATTTAGACATGTTGGAAATTTATTTTAAACCTCATCAACTTGATTTATCATTATTTAATATATTTTATTTTTTTGTGGTAATAATATTCTAAATTTTTAATTGTTATAAATAATTAATTTTGTGTTGTGAATTGTTGATAATTTTATACTTTATAAAATTTTAGACCATATAAATTTCAATTTATAATTTTTAAATATTTTTTTTATTTTTAAATAATTTTATAATATGTTATTTTTATAAAACAACAATAGTGTCAATTTTGACACTATTTATTTATTTGAATTTAAAAAAATTCCACACATAGGATATATTCAAAATGAAATTTTTAATAGAATACTAACATGTCATATTCATCTAGAAAATTTGTGGGAAACATTAATTAGTTAATATAATATTTATTTTAATATTTTTAAAACCATTTTTTTGATATTTCAATCAATAAGATAATTTCTATATCACTATTGTGTCATCATTAATGATAATTATTTAATCCCTAAAAATTATGAAAAAATCTATTGATGTAGATAATTTTATTATATTTCTGGAGACTATTCCTATTTGAGGTTTTATGAAGTTTATCATTAATAAAATTATTATACTTATAAGATAGAAGAGAATGACATGTTGTCACTTTCTTTGGTTTTAATAATAATTATATAATTTTCATGGTTAAAAGTCCATGAAATAAATCTATTCTGACCCTTAGAAGATATGTGTTGACTTCTATTCATCCAATAGAATTTTTGCTGGTGTTAGTGTAATTTTATAATCTTATTTTTACCCTTAATTACCCGATTTACCTTTAACTATAGTAAATAAAAATTACCTTAGTTACTATTCATAATTTCAAAAAAATAAAAGTAAAATATTTACATAATTTGGATGCACGGAATCCAAATATTGAATCCATTTTTCAAAATTCAAAACAAAGAAGTTGCAGTAATTAATTTAAAATTAATCCTGCTATTGAGAAAACGAGTTTTAAAAGTTAAAATGTTGCAAAAGATTGAAATGTTTTTACCTATGAATTCAATATAAAATTAATGATAATGACATAAATTATATTAAATTGTAAAAATATATTATATTTATAATTTAAAATCATTCAATATTATAATTTAACCATATAAATTTTCTTGGTGAAAAAAGTAGTTTTTAATTAAAATTTAGTGTATTTTTACTATTCATCAAAATATAATGGTTTTGAGAATAATCTCAAAAATTTATCCAAAGTAAATTTTTATATCCTGATTCCTAGGAATAAGTTTTATTTGTCAAATTTAACTTATAAACATGTCAAAAACTAGATTTAAAGTGGGTGCACCATCAAAAGGAGGTAAAACCGTATTTTTTGAAAAATACTTATTTTACCTAAAAAATTTACTTTGTTCTCATAACAATTTCTATATTATGTGTAAGATGAATTATAATGTCATCAAATTCAAAATGTAGTTACTACTAATCATAACGACTAGCTCCTATTAATATTATAACAATGTATCATTGTTTAGTGAAACTCAGTATTGCGTACAACACATGCTATCGAGGAAGGTCGCTTTTGCGTGCAACACAAGCCAAGAATAGTGTTTGAGTATACTAAAAGATAGTACGGTGTTGTGTATAGAGCAATATAATCTTGTTGTAGCATTCAACACAAGACATCAAATAATTTAAAAATTATATTTCTCATAAAATTTCGGGGTGTTACAAATTTACCCATGGTTCTTCAGAAAAAAAAATACCACTCTATTATACCCTTTATGTGATTAATTAGTGGACTTTAATATATATATATATATAGATAAATACATTTAAATACACACACATATATATATATATGAAGAAATATGTTTATTAAATAATTATAAATACTGGATATCCAAATATAATCACATATAGATATATGAAAATATAGTTACATATAAACTTATAAATATATATAAAAATATCTATGAAATATATATATATATATATAATAAATTTACATAGTTGTATATAAATACAATCACATGCACAAATAATCAAACAGAATCACATTCAAATACACACACACACACACACACACACACACACATATATATATATATACTGACATAATATATATAACTATATGATATATATATATATATCACTACATATGTACAAATATAAACACATTTACATAAATATATTTAAATACATATATATATATATATAATAAAATGACATTGTTTATAAACATAAATATATAAATATGATTAAGAACATATAAATATATAGACACACATAGAAATACATATATACACATATAATATATATAAATACATTTAAATACTTATAAATAAAATCAAATACATATAACTACTAATAAATAGTAAATAAATATACATAAATATATATAAATATAACTGTATATAAATAAATATAATAATAAATATATATAAATATATATTTATATTTATTTATATTTATTAATATATATAAATATATATAAATATAAATATATTTAAATAATTTTACACACACAGACATAGTTATATATATATATAAATTCATACATAGATATATATAATTAAATATAATTATAAATATATATATTTATATATTCATATGGAAAAAACACTACAAAATAACTTTATATAAACCCACATAATATATATATATACATAAATATACATAAATACATATAAGTGCATATTAATATATATATATATATATAACCTTTTCTAAATACATATAAACACACACACACACATATATATATATAATTAAATATGATTACACATATATGCACTCATTGATATGTAGAATATATGCTTATAAATATAAAAATAAATATTCATAAATTGTTATATATGTATAAAAATATAAATTAAATATGTAAACACACACAATAATTAACCTGGAAGTTCCCCTTATAAGGAATGTTCATGCCCACAAATGGTTAACCATGAATTCCATCCAAATTCAAGATTTTGCATTCCTATGAAAGAATTATCGGGGACTAAAATAGTCAAAGAAATATATTTCCTTTTACACACATCAGAAAAATAAATAATCAAAAGTGGGAAGACCACTACAATGTCAATACCATCAAATTTATATAAATGAAAATTCATTTAGTAAATCCTTTTAAATAATAAATTGTAAAAAAATTAAATAATAAATAATAAATAATTATTAATTATTAATTATTAACACGAAATTAAAATTTGAACCATTTATTTGTTTCTTGTATTTTAATGATGATTTTTGAAAAACCACTCCTAAAATTAAATAACTAAAATAAAATTTAATTTTATAGATCGTGATTTTTTTATTTTCCATTAAAAATAACTGCTAAATGGTGGTGCTTTTAAATAAACTGCTTCAAATTGGACATGACTTATCAAAAATACAACTAAAAAACTAAAAATGAACCATTTTTCAAGAGTTTTGAAAACCATTGAAAAAAACCTACTGCAAAATTATTTATTTACTATAATGACATTTCCATGAAAAATAAATTCTTTTTTAAGGAAAAAGTGGTTTTTCCAAAAACATAGTATGAGTTTAAAACCCAAACAATAAAAATAATAATTCCCTAAATAAGGAAAAAAGATATAGTTTCAAAATAACATTATATATTTGAAAAACATTTATATAGAAAATGACATACACAAAATAGGTTATATTATTTCATTCCCCCTACTAATGCTAATTACACCTCAACATCCACACAACTCTTAATGGTGTTATGTTTGGATCACTAGATTATAACTCAGTTTGTTTATAGTAGGATGAAATGTTTTCCCTTACTTTCACATAGTAGATATTAAAGTAAATGTTCTCTTGAAATGTCACGAGAACATTACTTAATTCTTAATATCATTAGTTGCATCAAAATATTATAATCAATACAAAGAAACACAGTTGGTGAGACTGAAGAATCAAATATGGATGTTTATTATAAATTTATAATTAAGAAATATAAAAAATATTTTTTCAGCTTATAATGTCTATATATGAATAAAATAAAATATAAGATAATTCAATGAATGAAATCCCTTAAATATATACTTAATTATATGTGTTAGAATGGTTTAATAACATGCCATGTAAATAGTTGACCATTCATCATTATTGTTTTATAGAAAGAAATTTTCCATATTCCAAGGATAACTATATAATTATCATAAATAGTTGAGACCACTACCTCATTCCATGGAATTCTTTATCCTTCCAACATGATCCTCGAGCATTCCCTAAGATTAAATTGATAATAATTCATAATAAATGCACTCAGATAAACCATCTAACATAAGAAAATAAGACTAGTCTGTAATAAAACCTTTAATAAAAAAATTATAAAATCCATCCATAATCATAACAGTCAAAATCCCTAATAGAAAAAAAATATTCATTGAAGAAATTAACCATAAAAACATTAACACTCTACAAAAAATAACACCATATATTATTCCAATTAAAACAGTAATAAATTGAGGCAAAAAATTAAAAGATTCTATATTTTAATAATAATTGATTAATCATTGAGGATTTGAATAAATTACATAGTTTTTTAGTGTAATTCCTTCTAAATGCCTATCCTATGAGTTTAGAAACTAAAAAAATAGAGATACAGTTGAAGGTTAAGAATATATTTATTGACCTCGGTTTCAGATTTGGGAAACCTCTACAAGTCTCACTTAGCTAATGAGGCTTGACAATGATGAATAGAAGAGCACTAAGATCCCTAAAAGGGATATAACAACAGGATGGAAGGAGAATAGATTAAAGGACTGGGGAAAAGGTGGTATATCGTGGTAAGAAAAATGACTAAAGGGACCTTTTAAAATTAAAACCCGACCTAGGATGACTAGGTACCCAATGGAACCACGTGACAACGCTCACCATTACTTTGTCCACCCCGAATCCTATGTCACTTGTAGTCTTAGGACTGCAAGTTTCACCACCATGTGCCTCTACCAAACTCCCAAATCATAAACTAAACCCAAAACATTATCCAAAAAATCTTTTAATATAACCCTCAAACCTCAAATTTCTAAATTTAATACCAAAATGAATATTGAACCACCATCGTTATCCAAAAATTAAAATGATCCCACAATTTCCCCATCATTAATTAGGAATAAAGAAAAATATTCCTAATAGATTTATCATCATAGACATGAGATGGTGAAACCACCCTACTATACAACTTATCATCCCCAATAATTCTAATGATATGCTAACCTAATAAGTCGATACTTCTCATAGAACTCAATCAACCAATAAATTTCTCTCGACGGACCCATGGCATCCACCAAACTCAATAGAAACAATATTGAATTTTAAAAAAAATTATAAAATTTCATAGAGTACGACATGCATGAAGAACATAAAATTTTAACACACTCAGACACACCCCAAATAATTAATCATACTAATTATATTTATTTGAACAAAAAAACTACAAATTGTAGTCCAAACAAATCCATTTCCCAAAATCCAGACTATTTTCAAATTATCTACTACAAAATGAAGAAATTATCACTCATCCCAAATCATTACCACACTCTCGGTGTGCATCACAAAAGCAAAAAAAATTCATTACGACTAAAAGATCTTAATATCCAATAAACACTTTATGACATTCTAATTCCATTATACACTAATCACCAAACTACCACCTCAATGTTGTAGTACACCCCACCATAAGATTAATATAGTATTTTTTATATCAATCCTACCACTAAATTTACATTTAACTAAAACACAATTTCATTGCAAATAAATTTAATAAAAACATATTCCTATTTTAAAATCACATATTAAATACATTTTAAAAAAAATTATAGTTTCAAAAACTATTTTTTAATATTTTATTTATAAAGAAATATTATTTTAAATTGACAACATAAAATTTTTATATTTCTGCAATAACCAACACATTCAATACTATTTGAACATAAAATATAAATTCATCAACCATTTTCTTTTAAAACATTTGGTTATAATTTTTTTTTCTTATTTTCAAAACATTAAGAGCTCTTAAAAAATACATACATACTAGAGAAGAATGTTTTACAATAAATAATTAACATGATAATGAAAAAAATTATAATAATATTACTAATAAATTATAAAAAAAATAAAATAAAACATTGATAGTTATATAAATCATAAATTTTTAGAAAATATGATTAAAACAATGTTCTAAATATGGAATGATCAATAGTTAAATAATATACAAGAACAGATAGAAATTTTATGAATAAACACTAACCATGAAATCTGGGAAATTCAATTTTATCTAATATATATAGGAAAATTAAAACATTTATTTTAAAACATTGGTAAAATATTAAAACTTTAAAAACATATAACTGAGATAAAACGCAATAGGAAATAGAGATAACTCTAAATGGATAAAAGTAATATAATGCATGGTATAAGATCATAATAAAACAATGGCGTGTCTGACATTAATTAATATGATAACACTAAATATGGTATACATAACATAAATATTTTATTTTATTAGATATTATTTAATTAATTAATCTCATTCACACTTTCTAATTATAATATGAATGAGTTTCACATCTCCTAAAATAACACAAAACCATATGTTGTAAGATTCCATAATAAATATAGCACTTAGTTTGTACCATAACATTTATCAAGTTTCATTATATCATATTGGGTTATCTAAATGGAATTACTATAAACACATAATGTCCATTACTTTTCTGAAAAGATATCATTAGAATTTATTCCTTTTTTACTCCAAATTGAAGATACCTAGAGTGAAGGTCAATATTTAGAAAATATTGGCCTCTATGGAGTCGATAAAACTTGTCATCAATATGAGGTATAAGATACTTATTCTTTATTTTAATAACATTTATTACCCTATAATCAAGGCACAATCTCATGGATCCATCTTTCTTCTTAACAAAGTTGATAGGGGCTCCCTATGGTGAAACACTAGGGAGGATAACTCCCTTATTACCAAAATCCTCTAATTGTTTTTTAAAATATACTAATTTCATATTTTCCATTCTATTTTGATTCATTGATATAATCCATGTATCAGGGAATAAATCAATATAAAATTCAACCTCACAGTCTAAAGGATGTATGTGTAATTCCTTAGGAAATACATCAATGTATTCCTACAAAATAGGTACATCCTATAATTGGATATTACCACCCTATTCGATGGATTTTATTTTCTCTTATTACAATTAAATTTTATTTAGTAGAGATACTGGGGTGGATTTATATAATAATTGGGTGAGGAAGCTTCTTATCTAAATATGAGGGATTCTACATCTTCCTCACAAATTGAATTTTCTTTCATCTAGAAATAAGTGTTTGCATCATATTCTGTATGATATAAATATTTTATATCTATCCATTTTTTAAATATACTTAGACATTTCACTATTTTTAATAAGAGAGTTGTCTGTCAACACTCATATGGGATGTCTCATTGAAACAATGATGTGTCAGGATGTCCCCATTATGACACATAAATATGTCTCACTTGACTATATAGGTCTTGCACAAAAAAAATCCCATAGAAACATGATATTATCATATAAATAGGTTTATTAAGAATATTAATGATATTATACTTAGATCTCGATAATCCCAACTTTAGTATAAGAGAAATCAAAATACCAATAACTCAAATTCACTCAAATTCCACTTTTTGTCATCCATCAACAATATATTTGGTTAGTACTCAGGACATGTTCTCTCATGACACTAAGAAAACCTCTTAATCACCCAAATATAGTGTAGATACCATTTATTTAAGAAAAAACAAATGGGGGTAGACTTCTCCCTTTTAAAAATTGATAAACAAGACTTCTGGTATGTTAAAAATATGGTATGGCACATGTTTTTACCATACATAATGATCAAATTACCATTTTTCACAATTTAAAAAACTCTCTATTAAACCATAAGGACAAGACACAATGGAATGACTATATGATACATGCATACCTATAAAAAAACTTATAATATTACCTATTTCCTTTATAGAAGAGGGAGACATGCTATATGTCATTGTATATAATTACTCAAAACCAAGCATAGCCTTAGGGGAAAAAAGAGGGTGTTCTATATGTGGTAAAATCGTGAGAAAATAATAGATATCTCTAATACATCATTCTCATACATCCATCATGAATCCTAGCAGAATCGTCCATAATTCTTGTACTCAACAATGGTCAAACTACATTGGTACCAAAGTTTAGTAGATCTATTAATAGAAAAATACAAATGAGATACGTAAAATGTATCACCTAGAAATATGGGACTCTACTAGAGTTCAATGAAAGGTGTAATAATATGTATAGTAAGTAAGTAATCACCAACATGTCCCATCTAATTAATTAATAATTAGGTGTATGCAAGAACATGTCCAACGATTTATATACATATATAATAAAACAATTTTACAAATAATAATAAATCAAGTCTTTAAAATAATAATGGATAAATTATTAATGCCTATAACAAGTATACCTTATATATAAAGGCTCCATATATGTATTACGTTATTTAGTTTAATACTAAATTTCTAAATATTACTTTCAAATGGCCAAAACCTAATATCAAAATCAGGTAGGGAAGGGTATTTCATTGGTCCACTACCTATGTGGTCAATACATGGAACTCGAACCATGGAAGTGAAGGGGAAATTTTAATCCCATGGAAATGAAAATATTCATACAAATTCAGGACTAAGTATCATCCCTTCATGAATAGGTAAATGGGTGTAAAATAGTTAAGGTGAAACAATTGTCCCATTCAGACGTATAAATTATTGGTCTGAATACCTTATTTAATAATTTCTATTGAATGAATACACTTGTAACTACATTACCCAGCTTGCAATTTTATCAACCAAAATAATTATATTTTCTCAATAAGAAATCAATCATAAAAACATTCATGATCATTAATGTGAAGGAATAAATACAAATTCCATCACAATCATATACTACTATAATACCATAGTGGAATCCAAATGAACATAAGAATAACATATATCCTATATTAACTAATAGAGCTAAAATAATAGAAAGAAAAAAATATAAACATATTTCAAAACATATCACAAATCATGGAATAATATGCTCTTCAAGTAACTCGAGTTAAAATTCATGGAAAATATTTAAATTATATAGATAAAATATTTGTGTTGTTTATTATCTAGGGCATGTGATGTTTAAATTGTTATATGGGGTACTAATAGTTTAAAACTATGTAATTGATTTAGTGTTCTATTTTTCCAAAAATAATATCTACTTATCAAACGATGAGGATAAATGTAGTATACAACAAGTATTGATTTTAAAATTATAATTCATGAGGTATGTTTTTTTGAATGAATATATTTTTTAAATATTTTTAATAATACTTTTTGTTTTAAGGTGATATATTAAATTAAGGAAACTTTATTCACTATTTTTATTTTATTTAAAAATAATTTAATTCTAAAATATATTTGAAACATTTAAATTTAAAATATTAAATTTTCTATGAATAATAAAATATTTTGTCTCTTAAGGGATAGTTTTTTGAAAAAAATAATGTATGTGTTTTAAGCCCCCCTAATCAAAACACATTTCATCTTAAAGGAAAAAAATTATAATTTTAAATACACATTCATTATTTGGAAGATATGCTTATAGATATGGTCATGTAAATATAAGAGCTTCTATTATATTCTACCAAACTATTCTTATAATAACATCACCAATGATAAAAAAACATAATGAAGGATATGTTTAAATCAATATATTGTAACTAATTCAAGTTATGATTGGATAAAATGCTCTCCATTAGTTTTATATTATAATAATTAAAGGAAAATAATTCTTACTGTGTCTTGGTCACATTACTCAACCCTTAACTTTAGAGGTTTCATCATATTTTAGTAAACAAACTAAAACAATACACTTGATTTGGCTCACATAATCAAATAAAAATGCTTATGATTATTATCTAGTTGGTAAAGAGTAATAATACACTATTATTTTTTCAGTAAACAAATATGAGAATATATAAGTGCAAAAAATGAAAATACCCTATTCAAAACATGTTTAATTATACATACTAAAATGGTAGATATTGCAGTACAAAAATCATTTTTATTATATCTGATAATGTAATTTCAAATAATATTCAATATATTTATATAAAAAAATAACTTTTAGAAGGATATGTTTTTAATACAAAAAATGTGTTTTTGAACCTTCAATTAATATTTTTGAAAATAGTTAAGCATTCATAATTATAATATTAGGATAGTAATAAATTAAAAATTCAAGGAATACTCTTAGAATTCATGTTATGAGTTAATACCCACAACCCAATTACTTTTAATGATATATCCATTCAACATGACCCTAATATCACCAATAAAACTCATAAATAATGTATTTAATTAACTCCTATAAGACAATCATTCAACGAAGTAGCCTGGGATGCCACCTATATGGGAACCTAAGTGGATCCTCCACTATCCAAATATACATTCTTGATCTTCCTATGTTGGAATCAATATATATTTTATCACAAGTTATAATGCATAAATTATTTCAACCTCAAGAATGCATTTATAAACCATGACATTCATCCTGGTGCCCGATATGATTTATCCAAACATTAGATACACAAGGTTAAATAAAAATATGTAGAAAACTTACTATGATACTAAAAGACAATGAATGAAGATAAATAAAAAATAATAAATATTAAAAATGATATTACTAAAAAGTAAACCATCTAATATAGATATTAATAATTTTATAATACAAAAAAAAGAAGGCAAGGAATTTCAATATGTTAGTCAGAGTAAATGGCATGTGGGGCTGTATTCCCACAAAAAAATAAATCTAAAGGAAATGGTAAATTTAAATATAAACAATATTAAAATTATAATGTGATAAATAGATGACATATATTTATATATAAATGATAAATTTGGTACGTATTAAATATTAATATTAAATATAATTATGAGATTAATGATATATGAAAAATTACGAAACAGTATTTTGTAATTATTTGTATCAAGATCAGATGATGTGATAGATAAAATAAATAATAAAGAAAAAATGGTTTTATAAATGAGTTTGTAAATAGCTTTGTGTTATTCCTTACATATCATCTCATTGGGTTCTTAGGGATATGTTATTACTCCCTTGATCTTGGTGGTGATCAAAGACTTATCACCAATAATTTTTTTTGTGATCACCCTTTTGAGATTTATTGGTAGACAAAGAACTCATCCGTCAGTTTTACAGTAGTAATAAATCATTGAATAAATTGACGAGAACTAAAAATATTGATTTATAAATCCTATTAAAATTCATCTCCTGAATATATGGATAGGTTGATTAAAAATAGGGATAGATAGAAAGATATTGTAAGAAGATAGATCTGCTGAGAAAGATTGAGAACCAAAACATTGTATTTGGATTTTTGAGAGGATCTACCATGGTTTTTCCTTTGGAGTCCTAAACATGGATCAATGATCTCTAATTCATTTTTGGTAGCTAATAAATCTTCCAAGACTCCTTAATCCTTTATTTATAGGCTCTAAAAATTAGTGACTATTTTTTGGAACTTTTTAGGGGAATTGAATCTAAATAATACTGATTTAAATATATTTTGACCTTTATTAAATGAAATCATGGACCTAAGGCCTCGATGCCACTGAAAACCTATTTTCCTAAACTTGTTGTCTTGTAGGTCGAATGGAATTAGAAGATTCTAGACAACCACCACTAGGGAGCTGGTACTGTATATCAGATATTTAGTGACCTTATAAAATATTTCTTGGCTTTTATAATTCCCAACTGTTAATTAGTGGGCTCCTTCTTGATATAATGTAGTACCTGCATTACACTTGCAGGTTTATGCCCAATACTAGTGTGCCAATGTTTCTTACATGTCATCGTAGTCAAAAATAACCCCCTATGTTTCCTTATATTGACTTCTATGGATATTTTAATTTCATTCCAAGATTAAAAATCACTATAACAGTTTGTTATAATGATTTCATAGTATCAATAATATTCCTTTTAATAGAATTTAATAACAAAATAAATTACATTATTGAAATGACATTAAATTTAAAACACGATACTAAAAAATTCTCATATAATATTTTAGAAACAAAAATGTGAGTTTGTGATGATAAAAACACCATAATAGGTAGAGACTTAGAACAATATCCCCCTTTTTGAGGATCACAAAAACTTGACATAAATATAAATATTAAGTGTAAATCTAAATAGGGAATAAATGATAAAAATATATAATTTTAAATATGGTTAATAAGTAAATAAATAAATTATTTTACATATAATATAGGTGTAAAACCTTTAACAAAAATTTTCAATTACACTAACTTTGTGAAATATATAATAAATAACACCAATAAAGTTAAAAACGTTTTCTTTTTCAAAAACTCCCCCACGTTGATATCAAAAGAACCCCCATATAGTGAAAAACTAAAACATTTGATACATATAAAGAAACATATACCCATTTCTCATTATAAAAGTAAAAATAATGAGATAAAGGATAAACATGTAATTGAAAAATGAAAAAAATCAATATTGGTTTGTATGAGATATTTTATGAATATAAGTTAAAAAAAATAATTGAAACCCATATTAATTTATTGACACATATTTAATAGGATAATTAGGAATAGAGTGTAAGGAAATTTAGAAGAAGTTTTTTATTTTAAAATGATTTAAGAAAAAAATAAGGAAATGTAATTAAAAAGAGAAAATAAAACAAATAATGGGTGACAAAGGTAAGTGAAAAGATATATACAAAAATAATAAAGAAAAAAATAAAAAAAATTGAAGAGATGAAGAAAAATGAAAAGAAATATAAATAGAAATGAATAATGAAAGAGGTATAAAAGTGAAATGAGGGAAATAAAAATAAAATGATAATGTAAAAAAACAAATATATTTATAGGGGAAGAATAAAATGGAAAGGAAAGACAAAAAAAGTTAAAGAAAGAAAAAATTGTTAGTTTAAATGAGTTAAATAATAATAATATGAGAAAAGAATAAAAAATATTTTGAAGAGGGGAAGAACAAATAAATTATAGAGAAAGAGAAAGGATGAAATAGATATAAATTTAATTAAAAACATCACAATGAAAAAAAGACTAAATTATAAGAAAAACAAAAATATTTTTGAAGAGATGATAATAAAGTAATGTAATGAAAATAGAATGGAAATTGAAAATAAAGGAAATGAATAAAATTTTAAATACCATTTTTAAGACCCTATATCCCATAAATAATGGTTCATTATCTATAAAAATAGTTTTTCATTGAAAAATCTTTTAAAAACATCTATTGGATTTGAAAACATACCACAAAATCGTCAGTCAATTTAAATGATCTCAAAATAAACTCAAAAAAATTATTACAGAATCATATATATATATAGTTATCATTAATCATAAATTAAGTGAGATAAAAATATTAAGAATAGATCATATCTATAAAGTATTAAATAAATTTTGAATAAAAAAATATAATTTAAAAACTAATACTATTATAAAAAGTAGTTATTTTATAAAATGTGAATTTAAAAACAAAAAATAACCGAAATAAATTTATTTAATAAAATAAGTTTAACTAAAAGTCATATATTGGGGGATATTTCTGAAAATAAGATATAAAGATCCCCATAGAGATTTTATGATATATAAAGAACATATCCATGGGAGAAAAGAATCAATATTTTATATAAAATGTAAAAATATTCTTCAATAATGCCAAATCGAAGTGGAAAGAGTCATAATAAAACATTCTTAATTTACCATTAATCAAATATAAATTATCAAGGGTTGGGGTTTTAGTGAAAATATAAATGAGTTGATATTCAATAATAAAATATTCAAATATGATGTCACCCTTTTAGAAATGATCCCTTATAAAATGGTTTTTATGTTCAATGTATTGAATGATATAATGCAAAATAAGATTTTTAAAAATAATAATGGAAGTAGTTTTACACAATTAATACGGATATGGTTATTTTTATTAATGAAGTATAAGAAGGTTTCTTCTGTCCATGTTATTTGGAATAAAAAATTCCATGTGGCAATATATTCTTCTTTATATGTTAAAATAGAAAAAGTTAGTTTCTTCTTACTTCTCTATGAGATAATGGATTTTACAATTTGATTCAAAGTAACACTTATACTTTTCCATCGAGTTGGAATCCTCCAAAATCAATGTCAAAAAAATTATCTAATTAAAAATAATTTCAATTAGGATAAATCATACATTTATTTTTATTTCCATTTAAATAATAAAAAATATTTTTAAAAGATTTAATAAGAGATTCTTTTGATTTTTATTGAAAATGATCATAATGAAAAAAAACTGAACATGAGACTAGTTGGGTTTTAGTTAGGTAGGGTAAACTATAAATCATAATTCTATAAATATTATTGTCGACTAGCTTATTAGTATCATCTAATGAAATCCAAACTGTTATACTTGGGGGAATTAAAATTTCCATAGCTTTATCTATGAAAAATCATTTTAAGATCACATTTTTTTCATTGTTTATAAAAATACCATCATTATTTTGAGAAATTTGAAAACTAATAAATAATTTGAGTACACATATAAATTTCATTTCATGTTATGTTTTCATTAAATCAAAAAATTTAAAACAAATAGATTTATTGGTTGATCTGAAAAACAACATAATATATATAAATTTGAATGACTAATCTATCATTTTAGGGGTGTTCAGGAAAAGCGTTGAATACGGTTTTTATATTTTAAAACCATTTCATAAAATAAAATTTAATAAACACTCTCACTAACCCTATAATTCTAGTTCTAAACCATAAATGGATTTAGTTTATTTAAAATCATGCTTTGGAAAATTAGAATCATCAAAACAATGTTGTTGATCTAAAAACACATTTTTGTTAATAAAACCATTTTAAAAGGTTCTTTTTTATCCTTTTTAAATATATTTAAATTAATATGAGTGGTGAATGGAAAAAATTTTCTAATGAATTTGTACTATGTGACAGGTGAAAATGACTCACCATAGTTGACTCCTTCAACATTTATATATATTTAGCTTCGAGATTAGATTTTTTATTATGATATTTTCAAGATCAACTAACTTATTTAGAAAAAACCCATTTAGATATTATAATGAGAAGATCATTAGGGTTTTCCAGGAGGGTAAAACCATATTTTTTAGATAATTTATTTAGTTTTTATTGAATGTAGATAACCCAAAATTCATTATTAATGTCATCATTAAGGTTCTGGTCCTATAAGACAGAGATTAAAGGAAAATTTTCAACATTATAATAATCATGAAACGTGAAATAATGTTTTATCAATCAAAATAAATATGAATTTTTTGTGTTTATTCATAAAAAAAATTATGATCCCTGAAAACCCACATACGCAAAACAAATAAGTTTTTTGAATGCATATAAGCATTGAAAATCATTTAATTTTTCAAGGATCACTTCCTAGAATGTATTTTTTGGTTGGTTTCACCCCTAATTTGATCATTTAATGTTTCAATGTTCACTCCCCAAACTATCATATTTGCAAAAGTCCCTTACTAGATGGGTTTAAACCCCATTCAAGTCATTATTATAACTATAGATATACTTATTTACCCAATACATTGAACATAATTATAACATTACCCTTGGTCTCATAATGAAAACCATACATATGTGTTCCCAAATATCATAAAATGATCATAATTTTATCAAATCCTACTCACTGGAAATGGTTTGTGTTTCTTAAAAAAATAATCACCATAATTAGAGATTTAGAGATATAATAATGATGGTAAAATTATATTAGATCCATAATAAGTCATAAAAACCATAAAATTTTGTTATTTTTGATAAAAGTACCTTTAAAATTTTAGTAGAATATTCCACTAGAAAAATGCCCCCTTTTTGAAATAAATTATTTAGAATCTAAAAACATTCAAAATAGTAAGGAATAAATTTTCATTCTAAATCATAAAGGAAATTTATTGACTAATATTTAAATAAATTTTAGTTCATGATTTTTGGGAAATATATTCATGCGTTGTATGTAAAAAAAATTCCTTTCTTATTTTCAATAAAAAATATATAGTACCACATTTTTAAAATGACAAGAAATTTAATTTTAAAACATTTTATGGAAATTATAATTTAAAAAATAATTAATTTAATTAATACTTGAATAATGGTAATGAAAATATTGAAAATATTTTATATAAAATATGGAAAATGAAAAAATATTATGATCCAAAAGTGAAAAAAAGGTCGGTTTTCCTTAAAAACAATATTTTGGTTTCTTGAGTAGCTGAAGAGTGGAAAATTATAAGAAAATATTAAATATATTAAAACCCATAGGAGAATAAATTTCATAATATTTTGTAGATATAGATCATTTGACTTCATTATGAGAAAATTTAATCATAAAAAATCAAGGTATAATGAGATTTTAACATAAAATCATTAATTCTACTATTTGTTTTCTTTATCAATGCTCTAACCTCTTATATAATAAATTATAATTCAATATAATTCAATGAAAACCCAAAATAATACCTTTAATATCAAATATTATCCAACTATACCATTTATACAGCTATTTATTAACATTTATCAATTAATGTAAGCATTTTACGTGTTAACTACTTCAATTTTCATGTATGTTTTAGTATGGAAATATTGGTCCTTGAAAACAGGTCATAGTTCCCCCATCTACCAAATTTTTAATCAATATATAAATATCATATATATTCACTATATAAATATTTATATCTATTCATATAAAGTGTTGATGAGAAATGAATTATATTACTTCATGGACACGGTAATTCATACGTACACACGAGTGATGTTTCCACTTTTTTAGGGATGGAATAAATTATAATTAAATGATAAATAATATTTAAATAATTATTATTTTATAATAGATAATCTATATTTTCATTATATGTTTATTGTTTTTTAGCCATATAAATTGTATATGATAAAAAATCGCATTGTTTCATGGAGGTTCTAGTCCACACATACTCACGAGTAATGTTATCATTTTTTAATAGATTGGAGGTCAAGATGGTAGATAATATTTTATAATAAATGAATATTATCTATGTTATATATAAAAAATATATATACTTTATCGATCTTTATTATAATTTATGAAATATAGTGATGGTAAATGAATTGTATAGATATGTGGAGGCGGTTTCCCACATGTACCCATGAGAAATAATTTTATCTATCATTTGATGGAAATGACATAGTAATTTTTTTCATCCTTATAATATCATTTCAAAATTATTATACTTTATTTTTCATTTTTTATAGATTAAACATGTTTACAGGGAGTAGAAGAAGAAACAAAAAATTGAATGATCTTGGTTTAGATCTATACCTCTTCTTTGGGAGGCCTACAAAAGAATACACATTATTCATTGAAGGACTAGTATTGTGAAATTGAATTAAACTCTAGGATTAAAGGAAGGATTATAGTATGGTTTTTGAGTAGGTTTTTTTATCTATATGGATTAAATGCTTTGAAAATGGTAGGATAATAGGTTCCATTTTATAAGTGAGGAGAGAGACACGCATGGAATTTACTAAAACATTTCAATGAAATAAGGTCACCTTCAAGAGAAAGGGGACGAAATGAATTTAGAGTAAAACTAAGCATAATATAAAATTGAAATATATTAAAAAAAATAATTATATTGGTATGGGTATAAATTCTACCCTTACCTCTTGGTTAAAACCCCCGATAAATATATTTTAACATTAATCATATAAAAAATTATTTTTTTGTGCTATTGAATATGAAAAAAATTAACTTAAAACTATTAGATTACATTAATTAATTTTATCCAAAAAAATTAATCCATTTATCTACATCTATTTTTTCAACTATAAGAATTTTATTTTAAATAATTATGTAACACGCAATGAAATCCCATTTTAGAAAAATAAATATTTAGGAATAAAAAATATTTTACTAAAATTAATTTTCTTATAAAAACTATAAAATGAATGTTAAAATATATGATTGAATATAAAATATAGAAATTTAATTGAAACCATTAATAAAAAATGAATAATTTAATATATTAAGATAAAAAACATTGCATGAATAAAAATAGTATTTAGATAAATGTTTTTTAAGCCAAAAAATAATATTATACCAAGATGAAGTTCAATGATGATTACTATGGGACTTTTTATATTATTTATAATTAATTTATACTCATAATAATTTTAGTTTAAATTTGAAAATAATGTTTCCTTTACATGAACATAATTGATTTTTTTTTTGAAAATGTCATTTTTCACTATTTGCTGGAAAAAATTAATTTCAGAAGAATGGTGAAAATTCACCATACGAAAATAGAAATGAATATTTGTAAAAAGAAATTTATTTATTGAAAAATCTTTAATAAATGATATAAAATGGTAATAATGTTCCCATGTATAAAAATATAATAAATTTCTTTATGAATAAAACATATTTTTGAAGCATAAATGTATTTTTGAAAATTGTGTTATTATTTTTTATGAATTAATAAATATAATTCAATTTTTTAAAACCATTATAAATATTTTTCATAAATATTTTTATTATTTTTCATACATTTCAATTTTATGGTTAGGTTATAGTAGTTTAATATTACATAGTTCATATAGAATCAGTATTGCATGTGTGGAACACTATTGAATACTTCATTTTTAGTTCAAATAAATTATATATATAATCATGGGGTGTTGAAAAAATAAATTCATCTTTCATCAAATATTTCAAAATTAAAATCTCATGATTGAAAAAATAGATACCTTAATAATTATTTAATAACAATTGTGGTCCCAAGTTCATTTGGGTACTAAAACATTTAGTCTTTTGATTTTTCATAAAAAGTGACTAGAGATAAAATAATAAGTTAATGGGGTAAATTTATGTTGAAAGATTCTAGAAAAAGGAATTTTTAAGTTGAAATTAAAATTATATATAAATGATAATGATACAAATCGATAAAATGAATAAATTGAAAAATGATAAATTTAATCCATATTAAAAAGATAATAAAATGATAAATAAGTGAGTAATTATAGAAACAATTTTCTGAATCAACTTTATGAAATTATTTATATCACATTTGTATAATTAAAAGCATAAAATAAAAGGGGACGGAAACTATTTTTTCATAAATTAATTTAGTGATAGAATGAAAAGATCCACCACATCTCATCCCCTTGGGATGAGAGGAGTATGTTGTTGATACCTTAATTGTGGCATGGATAAAGGACCAATCCATTATAATTATGGTGTTTTATCACCCTATTTAGCTTCATCGACATCCAAAGAACCCATCCCTTAATTTATAATTAGTGATAACATATTATAGAATGTGGTGAGAAGTAAAAGGTTTTCTTTGGAAAACCCACTACAATTATTCTTTATAATATATCGAGAGTATGGTTTCAAATATGGATGAGATATTGAAAGAGGTGGTGGAATATAGTTCAATTGAAAATAATTGAGAAAATGGAGATTGAATTTTTCTCTTTTAGAGGATCCACTAGAGTTACCCCTTTGGATATTCGTACATGAATTAATGATTAAAGAAGCATTGTTGGAAACCAGTATATCTTATAAAACTCCTTAAGTCACTATTTATAGGCTCCAAAAGGTTTGGAATCTTCCCAAACTATATATGGGAATTAAAGTCAATGAGTACTTCATTAAAATCATTTTTAAAATCATTAAATGAAATCCCATCCCTTCTATCTGGACACCACCAGCTAACTATTGATCCTCATCATTTAGCTGGTGGGTTAGATGGAAATTGAAGATTCTTGAATACCACCACCAAGTTTCCACTCTTTAAACGTAGTTTTCTAGTGGATTTTTGGTATATTTATGGGCATATATAATTTTCACCATCTAGAAGGTGAAATCCTACTAGAATTGAGGTTCCTCCAATTGTACATCAACTGGACAATGCTTCCTGCATTACTCTATATTCAATAAGAACCTCCCAAATATCCTTTTATGGAATTAAATGGATCATCTAAAATCACATGAGAAACTTGAATCATGATAAGGGATTGGAATAAAACATTTTCTAGATCGTCAATAGGCCTTTAAATTTAGTTTAATAACATCATTAAGTCTATAACTGACATGACTTGGAGTTTGAAATATGAGAATAGAAAATACTCATATAAAGTTTTTGAAATAAAAATGAGGGTTTTCTGCCAAGAAAACAGCTTCAAAGATATAGAGAAACAACACAATACTAAACATGACTTAATTGGTTCAACATACTCAAGAGGCCAACAACACCATCAACATGTAACTCTCATATCGCAACAAAGAATAGAAATCCATCTATTTCCTAATGAGAGTGGTATCAAACCATCCAAATCATAAACTAATATAAAAAAACATGGAAAAGTAAATATGACTAAATATCCACTGATATAAGAATGTTTGTTTTGATCCAATGAAAATTAAGATACGACCTTGTGTCTATTTTATTCCTTTTAAAAAATAAATCATGTCCAATAGTTTGAACATAAATAAAAACAAATATTTTCCCAATCTTTATTCATGGTTTCAAAAAAAATCTTTACATTGTATTTATTAATTGTTTTCCTTTGTAAAACTGAATTAAAATATTCATTTACAATTCTAAATTCACCTTTGAAAAAGAACCCATCCCTTTCCCTTAAAACTCATTACATTCTCCATAAGAATAATGTAAATCCAATAGGAAATATATTCCATATAAAGTAATTAAAAATAATTACAATAAGGTAATGTAATATATATAACATTAATTCTTAATCATAGATAGGTAAAGATTAAATTAGGCTAAAATCAATAGGAAAGAAACTCATATTCTAAATAAGAATAAAAAATAATAACATAAGGTATATATAATGTGGTAACACCTTTGGGATTAGTGGAACAATACTCAATGTTCCTAGGTGGAATAATCTTCTCGTAGCACAGTGGACCTAAATATCATCACCCAAATTGCTCTAACTAGCCTCACCATAGACACACCCCCAAGAAAAGTCCATAACAATAAGAATATGGCCTATTAGATAGAGTTTAATCAAAATTGTCAATTAATTCATTATTTTTCCACCCACTATATATCCTAAGGTTCCCTATAGAATAAATAAAAGTAATGGGACACATTGAAGTCGACATCAGTAAAATTAAAAATTAAAAATACCCAATTCAAACAACAAAATCATATTATTACCATCTCTAACATACCATTAACATTATTCCCAATCCATAATCACAAGAATGAATAAAAATTAAAATATTCATCACATGGATATACAAAAACATGAAAAAAAATAAGATAGGGAACAATAAGGGTAAACCAACAACCCGTCAAATGGAATTTAATAAAGTTATAACAGGTCATTTTATTTTATAGTTACTAAATATTTGTTTGGAAATATATTTATAAATCCACTTTGAAGAGAAGAATAAAACCAAGGGAAATATAATTCTATACCAAACATGATCATTAAAAATCCAGGAAGTCATTGAACAATTTTATAAGTTAAAAACAACCCTTCAAAACATGTAAACCATTTAAATTTATAATACAACCAATTTACAAATAATATTTGATCCAAGACACCACAAGTATGTTATTTTTAAAAATACATTCATTAAAATTTTATCAAACACTTAGAATACAATAAATAAATTTTTAAATATGATTGAACTAATATTAAAAAAATTATATGTACTTCTATGAATCAAATAACGATAAATTTTTATATTTAGTTTATTTTCACCACTTTTACATTACAAGGATAATTTGGGATTTTCATGAAAAGTAATTAGTTCATACATTTGAGGTTTATTGAATAATTTATTGATAAAATTTATCAAGACATAAATTTTATAGGTTTTATTGTTATTCCTACATTATTTGGTTTCGAACATGAATAAAAACTTTTAGCTAAGCCAAGATAATAACTCTTGAATGTAAAGGAGATGTAAGCATCAAAAAACTGTTAGAGTAATTATAAGTATCTTCACTCAATTATAATAATTTTTATATTTTCATAAATATTAATGTAAGGCTTCATAACCTATCCACCTTTTTCCAACAATTAGAATCCTACATTGTATGGATTTTTACATTTTAAACCTAATTTTTGAAACTCCAACATATGTCTTTAAAGCCTTAAATTGAGTAACTTCATATAATTAATCTTATACATATTTATAGTTGAAGGTATAAAAAGTTTCATAATTATAGATTCTATAAAAATACTTATAGGTGTTCATGAAGATCAATCTATATGGATAAATTAAATTACATGACAAAGAGTTGAATCTTGATAGAAAATATAAATAAAATTCAACAAATACATGCCATGCGAAACTAAATTTAATGTTATATACCCATTTCTGTGCAATGAGAGAGATGATATTTCTCTTTCAACTTGTAGAATTAATGAATGAGTTATTTTATACATGATAATATTCCCATGATGATATTAAAGGATGGAATAAAATTAAAAATAAAATTTATTCAATATTTATAGAGTAATAAATTTATAAATAGATGAAGGTTCTTACAGAATTGGTGGTTCAAAAAAAGGATATAAGGGTTGTGCAAGAAGTGTGTGGTTTTGTGATAAATGAGTAACATGATATCTGATTTACCAATTCATGGATAAACTACTTGGTGGTTGTGGAAGTGGGACCTGTGGATATACCTTTATGAGTTTTTTATTATATCACTTTTTATTTCATTGAAAAGGATTATTTAATGATGGAGTTTTTACTCATTTGAAGAATTACGTTCTTATAAATTATTCCAAGTAGTTGTTCAATTTAATAAATTAAAGTGAATATTGTCACTATTTAAACTTCTTTGATAATTTCTTATCATTGAGGAGAGTGATTTATTATAGGTTTATTTTTACAGAAGTTTTCATGCTTATTAATCACTTACATAAATAGAGAAAACTTATATTTTGGTATTTTTATAGTAGATAAAAGAATATTTAGGTGTTAAATTGATATTATTTTGGCAATACATTCATAAATACAATTAGAAAAAAATTTACAAAGAATAAGGGATATCCTAAAGGATCAACACCTTCCATGACTAGTAAATTAGAATATAATTTTCTTCTATATTTCCATCAGTTGATAATCTCAAAATTTTCATAATTCTATTATGTTTTAGTTTTAATTATATTTCAAAAAATTACTGCTTTTAGTTATAATTTATTTATAAAAATATAAAACCAACTAATTTTTTGATACTTATGTCAAACAAAATCAATGATAGACAACTGAAGTGGAAACTTAAATATTTTATTTAGGGATGAAATTTTTAATAAGGTACCCATGAAATATATCCACCATCAATTAGAAAAATTTATGGGGAGGTTTCATATGTTGATTTTTTGTATGTACATGAATTAAAACCCCAATTTTTTTCTTTATATCTTAAAATTGATTGAACATACCACATCATGGGTAGAACTGTAATCTATTTTGTTTTTCCTAGAATATAGACTACTACTAACACAACTAGAGTAAATATTGTTGATCCTAGAAACAAATTGGATGATAATAGAACATTAAAATAATTGGATTTATCTTATGAATAAATTTTACAACCTATAGAATACCCTAATCCCCCTAGTATTTTTGAAAATAAATATGGTTTTTTTCACCAACTTCCAAAATTCAATGGAATTCATTGTGAAGATATACATAAAGATATTTAAAAATTCATCTATTTATGTTTCAATATGAAACCCCAATGAATGTATGAAAATAAAATGTGGCTTATAGTTCCCTCATTTTATTTATAATTATTTCCAAAAAAATTGTTCTTTTTTTATATTCAAAATTAATATGAAATCATAATTAATTGATAAAAAATTTTTACTAAAAAAAAGTTTTTTCTTTGAGAAAAGTATCCATTAAAAAACTATTTTATGAAACTATGAAAACTCAAAGATAAACCTTATATAAATACTAAGAAATATGCAAGATAATTTTTTATTCCACTGTCACTAAATAAATGAATAATTTATTATTCAATATTTTTATGAATGATTGTATCATAATTATTAGATTATGATAGATAATTCAATCAGAATATCTTAATGTGATACAAACTTGCTCATACTCTAAGAGAAATTGAAAACATGGCCCAAAGTTTTCATGATTTTAGAACATGATTTCTTTTAAATACAAATTCTACGGAATAAATACCAAATAAAAATTATGAAATCATCATTACATAATGATAACATAGTTATATTACTACCCTGATGAGGTCAATGATGTTTTTCAATTATCATTAACCTCAAACCAGAACTGAAATAAAACATTTTAATTACATGTCTGTTGTGGAATTTGTTCTTCAAAAGACCACTTTAGTGACCAATTCCCTCAAATGGAAGCACCATATAAAACATGTAATATTGTATTTCTTGTAATACCATTTCACTCAAAAAATTAAGGATCATTTCAACCAATCAAAAATTTGAACCATGTCTATAACAATCAAACTCAAGGATGATTTAGATAGCCTGAACAACTAAATAGATTTTTTTCAGGTAAAATATTGTAATTCCCATGCTAGATACTTTAATGAGAAAGAAAATTCTCAACATGGAATAAATTTTTATCATACTTATCCTATAAAAAAATTTCAAACTGTTTTTTTATAATCTTGAGACAAAAATTTTCAAAATAAAAAGAGAATTCATAATAAAAACATATCATAATTAATAGATTGACGGCTCAAATAGAAAAAATAGAAACTGATGTTGCTAGAATCAATAGTTAAATCAGTGCATGTTTATCTTCATTTCCCCATGTATACCCTTGATATAATGTAATGTAATATGTATTTTCATTTGAAAATGGGATTGTACGAAAGGTAAATAACCACCAAACAAAAAAATAACTATGATTATAAGACAATATCTAATTAAAATACTTCTAAAACAAGTTAAAAAGATTAATAACCCATTTTAATGAAACATAATATTACATATCATGATAAAAATTATATAGTTGTTTAAAATTATTATTCTTTTTTGAAAGAGAAGTTAATGTATGAAAAATGGATTTTTGGATAAGTCCATTAAAGATTGGAAATGGTTTTTAGGTCCTTATGTCCAGACTAATAACTATTATAAAATTATACAATTGTGATGGGTTACATGAGATTGATAGGAATCCATTTCAAATAATAATAAATAACTATATCTTATAACAACCATTACTGTCTGTAACAAAAACATAATATTTTATATGTAATAGAGATGAATAATATTTTTGTCACTATTACTTATTTTTAAAAATATTAATAGTGATAGATCATGTTACTAAACATAAAAGTTTTTTATGTGAATAGTTTTGTTACAGATAACATGATCAGACAAAAATGACATTCCCAGAACATTTTTATTGATGGATAATTTGTCACTATAACCCCATCACAAAAAATAATTAAAAAGCACTTGGGAACTTTTTTTCTCCTATATCCTCCCTAGATTTTACCTTCCTTCTTCACATAGCATCCCTCACACACACCTTTTGAATATCTTTCCCATGGATTCATCCACTAAACATATTTTTTTAAATTAATGTCTAAATCCCCCAGGTAAGGATTTCTCATATATAAAACTTTTTATATTACTTTTTATTTACCCTTCCCTCTTGTTTCAATCAGTTCATTCAAACCCTTGGTCAATACATTTACCCATTTTTTTGGTTTATTCAATATTTAGGCTTAATATTTGTTTATTTTTATCTATTTCTGTGTACACTATCAAATTTTACATGTTTCAACTTGGAATAGTCTAATTAGAATTGATTTTAGGTATTTTTTCTAATGGGTAACCATTATATTTAATTTATTACAATATATATATATATATTTGTGTCTGCTTATAAAATAAATATTTTTGTTCATTATATATAATCATATATATATGATTGAGAAATATTTTAAGCTATAAATATATATATAAGCATTGATTTCTTTTTAGACCTACATAAAGATATATATAGTTTCGTATAGTGTGTATTTCCCAACATGGAATGTATTTTGAATAGAAACATGATTTATTTGATTCTATATTGATTAAAGTAGGATGAATTTTGTTGATTAAATTATAAATTTTATAATTTCAATTATATTTGCGGTGGATATTAATGATATACCATGAGGTCAAAGTTGTGCTTTTATTTGCTTCAAAATAATTTGCAATTTATTATTTTATTTCATTGTTGGAAAAATTACTATTATGGAAATTATTTATTATGGAATGTGATATTTATATAAATGTTGAAATTATTTATATAAATCTATTTAATTGGAAAACTATTGGTATTTCATTAAATATAAAAATGACATAAAATATATATAATGATTATTCCATACAGTTTAAAAGTATATCTAATAGAAGTACAGTATTTAATAAATGATAAAAAATAATAAATACGATGTAATATAATATTTCATTAAAGGAAATAGTTAATCATTATGTCTTATAAAAATAAATATAAAATAAATAATAATTTTACTAAAAACATGTTAAAATGATGTTATTGGATTTTTCTTGTGATGTTAAATCATTTTTTTACTATTATATATGTTGGTTCTGAGCATAAAAGAAGCATGTGGTGGTGGTTGATATATTATAATTTCTTTTAATAATCATTTATTGAAACCATGATAGGGGATCCTGTATATAAAATATATAATTAAATTTTTTAATATCTAAATAAAGAAATACATGGTATTTAGAACCATCTTCATTGATGAATGTTGACCATCTAAAAATAACCTATCAGATTTCCTTCATTGTGTTGTGAGGATCCAAGCATAGAATCCCTCTACCAGTGATAGGAACATGCTCCAATGATCTCTATGAAACACCACTCGATATATTGGTGTTTTCGTGGTGAATTGAATGTCTCACATTGTCCATTCTTGATCGCTTGTTCATCAGTCGTAAGGAAATATCTATTGAGTTTCTAGTTCTTGAAAGGGATAAAGAAATAGGATTAGATAGAGTATTTATTGTGTGTAACAATTATCTATTCTCAATTGTGGATACAATACATAAGATACATAGCCAACTATTTATAAAGTCAATACATATGTTAAAATACAATTTAATTACATGTCGTCCATTAAATAACATCTATTACCTTTATTAAACCCCATGACCCATAATAATAAAATTATAATTTTGACATGAAATAACTTGCAAAAAACTGATTAATAATATTTCCAATATTTTAAAAAAATATTTTATCACTTAATGAGGTCTTGGTCTATTTGATATCCTTGGTATTTATTGAATATCTGAATAAATATTTTATTAAAAAACTAATAATTAATTCAAAAAACAATGAATAAATAGTTGATAAATATTATATAAAATAACATATATATTTTATTCACATGTGGGTGAATAAATATTTATTTAATTTATTCGATCAATATAACTAGAAAAATATTACTCTTTGGTCTTGAGAAAAATATTAATTCCATTAATAAAATTTAAAGATAATTTAATTGAGATCAACATAAGCACTTATTGGGTGACCATCTTGGATTCATTCTCATTCACATTAGGCAGGCTTGCCTAAAGTTCGGTATTACTGTCTAGAAATTGGTCAAGGAAGCAAAGAGAAAGAAATTAATGTCACAACAACGATAGACACATATGAATTACCACTGTGGAATTTAATACTTTTTCACAATATCTAATGAAGAAGGTTGTATGATATTTTTGTTAACCTATTTACTTGATATGTCTTTGCTTTACTATCTAATATAAATGTGTCATTATACAGTGGCCATGGAATTATGGTTATTTTTATATTCCAATCAAGGGGTCAAGATATCAACTCCCATAAATATGGAAGGGAAACTTTTTCCTCAACTTATCCATTAATGACATGTCAATCCTGATGCAGCAAACATACCTTACTTCCTACCAGCATATGGCATTATAGTTTTTTTTAGTAAACAAAATTGAATAATTTATGACATGAATTAATTATAATCATAAAGTCTAATCATCATTACACACAATCCTAGATATGAATATCTGATGACACCAAAACATGGAGAATTTATACTTCCTAGACTATTCTCATAATCTCTTATCATGGAAGTTACCATGGGAGAACTTCATGATAACAAGCCTCATCCACTTATGAGTACTCGCACATGGAGATATAAATACGATGTGCTCCATCATAGTACCTTATCGAACTATAGAAATACATTAATAATATTGTCATATCACTTTAAGGTTCTCAATACAGTGGAGAAATTATATGACTTTATCTATTCGAAAAATAATCTAGGAAATTATTACATTTCATCCGTGGAGAATAATGAACATTACATAATAAGATATATAATTAATATTCAATCCATAAAATATATATTTAATAAAAAATATATATCTTGGTCCTTGGATGCCCACTCTTTGAAACTCCCACTTAGACTATAGCCAACTGCATTTGACTTTTAGTCTGTTAAACCACGCATGAAAATCATGTTTCATCCAAATCAAGGATTTATTTAAGGGGTAATCTATGTTGTTTTCTATAGAAAAGTACTCAATATAACCTCACCTCTATAAGAAAAATCCCTCAAGATATTACACTTTTAATCCATGTGCTTCTTTTATTGATGTGACCTTAGATTGTTTTCAATAGCCACCACTATAATATTATCACAGTATAGTTTGATATGGAATTTACTTCTAGGTGTCATGCCTATCTATTGGATGATGTTTCACATCCATAATACTTCCTTAGCTTCCCCAGAATCCATAATACAGTCGAGGATTGCTGTGGAATCTATGACAACTGCCTTCCTTGAGCTCTTGCAGCTAAGACCACCTCTATTCAAATTAACAATGTATCTCGTTTGTGACTTCGTGACATCTTGATCACTTTGGGAACTAAAATATACTAATCCTCTGAAAAATTGTTCTTTATCTATTCCATATACAAGGAATATATCATTAGTACACCTATGGTACTTAAGGATGGTCTTAACATCCATCCAATGGAAGCCACCTTGATCATCTTATTATCTTCCAACCGTACTAAATGCATAAGCAACAACTAGCCTCGTAAAAATAATAACATTATGAATAATACAATCCGTAAAATTTTTATAATACCTTCCATTCTATTTCTTTCCCAATTTTATGTAGGACAAATTTTCTTGGAAGGATGAAATCAATGTGATTATGGTTATAATCTCTACATGGATTGTTCATACTAAATCACTTCAGTATATTGTCAATGTTTTTACATTGATATAAGATGAGAAACCTCTTGTAACTATCATGATGGATCTTGATCCCAATAATATATATTACCTTTCCAAGTCAATAATTGAGAATAATTTATTCAACCATGACATATTGGACTGTAAGACTAGTATTTGGTTTCATATGGGTAATGTGGCATCAATATATATTGTTAAGAAAATGACCGCACATCCACTAAACCATTTATAAACACAAGGCTCACAACAATTCATTATGAAACCATAGTCTGTTATAGATTCACCAAAATGAATGTTCCATGACCTTAATGATTGGTCTAATCCATAAATAGATTTTTTTTTCAATTTGAATATATTATTGACATCCTTTGGATTCAAAAACCCTTAGATTTATGGAATATGGACATATTCAGAAATGTTCTAGTTAAGTAAGGTTGTTTTGAAAAATATTTTTTCAATATCATAGTCATGGTAAGCCATAATGGAAAGTATAATTCATACGGATTTATTCCTTGAAACCAGTGAAAAAGGCTCCATTGTAGTCAATACTTGGATGTTTTTTAAACATTTTTTCAACTAGTTCCATATTATAGGTACTCAATTGTCCTCCCACATCCAATTTCATCTAGAATACCCATTTTAATCTAATGGAATTTAAATTTACTGGAGGGTATACCAACAGTCATAGTTTGTTTTGGTATATGGACTCCATTTTAGAATTTATGGATTCTTGAAACATGGAAAGTTCTTTTCCTCTTACTACTTTCTTGCAGGTTAGATGATCATTATTATCAACTAACAATGAGTCTCTATCCTAATTAACTAGAAAGATTCTTTGGAACAGCTTCTTCTTCCATGGGGTATTGCGGAATCTATCAATGTACCAAATCTTGTTTACCTTGATCCTTGACGTCATTGAAGTCTATATCTCTCCCACTATCTCTTTTAGATATTTTATCCCACTCAATGAATATGTAATGTATCCCATTGCATCCTTTTTGGCTTAGGAGTTGTATAATTAATATCCCCTTATTTACTTGGGTTATCCTATAAAGGTAAAATTTGTGCCTTATGGTTCAAGTTTTTTTCATGAAGAGGCCTTAAAATTTTATTCTCTTCCACACACATGTAAATTTGAAAACATGGTTTTTAATCCTCTCCAAAATTCATCTTGAACATAATATATTAATTAAGTTGGTACTAGGTTTAGTATTGTCGATATTTTTTGTATTGCGTATCCCTAAAAGGATAATGGAACTCTCACATGACTCATCATTGATCTCAACATGTCCAAAAAAATTTGACTCCTCCTTTCAATGGAAATGTTCCATTAAGGTTTTTAAGTAGGAGTGAGTACAGATATGATCTCAAAATCTATAAGTAATCAATTATGACTTGATTAAGATATTATCCACCTCGGTCAATGTGGAGTTTCATAATCATCCTACCAAGCTGGTTCCCTACTTCATTCTTGTATTCCTTTAATTTATCAAAAGATTCCTAATTAAACCCCATTATATATACATATCCATATCTATTAAATTATCATTAAATGTTATGATGTATGAGTAACCACTCTTTTCATTAACAAGAGATGGTCCATAAAAATTGGTATGAACTAATTCAAGAATCTATTTCTCTATTTCAAAATTACCTCTAAATTTTGATTTGTTTATTTTTTATTGTAAAGATTCATGGAATACACCATGTATTTTTAGTTCAAACAAATATAAATATCTGGTTTAATGTAATTTAGTAAAGTTATTTTAATTTACCTGACCTACCCAGTGATGCCAAAGTTGAGTGTGGTATGTTTTAAATAAAGTAACTTCATTTTTTCTTTCCATTACATGGTTCGTGTAATCAAACACATAAAGGTCATTATTTATATCCTTCTTACCATAAAAATTTATATATTTATAAAAGAAGCTACATTTTTTCAAAAATTGGAAAATGAATCCATATTTATCTAGACTGTATAAATAAAAAAAAAATTTGGTAGCAATATAATAACATCCCTTTAAAAGAAATTTCATTCTATTCAACAATGTGATGTTGTAGTCCGTAATAGCCACAATAAAATTTTCATCTCCATTTTTACTCATAGATCTACCTTCCCTTAGTCAATATTTTAGAATCTACTTGGTTCTGGTATTTGGATACATATGTGTTCCCACAAGCTATATATAATACCCAATTTGTAGAAATAGATAAACTAGCCTAAATAAAAAAAATACACAAGAAGATTCCACTTTATTAGTTGGATGGTTGAATTTTTTCATCTAGTGGCCCTTCTTGCCTCATGAAAAAGTGAAAAAAATGATTTTCTCTTATATTCACATTGACATTCCTCTTTATGGAAGGGAGAGAAGATGTTTTGGGATTAAATAATTTTTATTTTCTTTTCTAGTTTTTCACCATTATGATAGATGAATTTTTTATCTCTGTATCCTTATCTACTTGGTGGAGAAGTGTGAGAAGACCTGGAAAAGACATCTCAATGTTTTTCACATTAAAATTTACAAAAAATCATGAGATCCTCTGAGGTAGTGATACCAAAATGATATAAATTCACAATTCATTATGTGTTTGAAGACCTAGAACCTATAGGGACTCATTTTATCTAATGAGAATAACTACATGAGGCCCTTCTAGAAAACCCACTTTATTATTTCCCTGAAAGATCATCTTGGAAAACTCAAAGTGTTCACGATTAGATCCCTCTTGGCATTAAACATAGAGGTGCTCAAGCATGATATATGAATCCATGTCTTTTTGAAACCACATGAGTTCACTGAACATAAACAAAAGCAGAAAACATTGAATATATATTGTTTCATTCATTTGTTTCTCATAGACAAGGAATAATTCATTACTTGTCTCCTTAGCAAGAAGATCAGGAAAAAATGATTCTAGCATGTAAGATTTATGTTTATAGTATAGACCAACCATAAAAAGACTATGGAAATATTGGAAGTTACTTCTAGTTAAAAGGTTTTATTTATCCAATGTTGATCGTAGGGATAATGTTGATGAAGATATTTCCATTTTATTCCATAACTAAAAGATAATATTATTATCACCTTTTCCATATTACAAATTGGGTGAGATATTAGTAAATTAATGTATTTTTATTAAATATCACACTATTTTATTGAGTTCCAATATCTCTCACAATTGAACTCATAATGTTTAATTTCTCTATGATTTTAGGGGAAAGGATCCATATTCCACATTGCTTAACCCCAATAAGTTTTGATAAAGCTACAAAAAGGTATTTAGGTACGTTGGTTATTTCCAACTACATGCTTGTAGCTCCTTGATCCATTGAGTGGACTCTCCTATCATGAAATCCAGACTTGTATTTCCAAAAAAAATTCATATAAATTTCACCATTTCTTTAAAGGGATACTCTTATTAATATAAAATGGTCAATTCAACCCAAAAACTTCAAAGTAAATCCCCTTATAAATGTATATGTCCCAATAAGGGTTATTCAAACACTTAGTTCTATTAAGTTTCATTCCTGGTCAAGTAATGGGAGGCCAAGGATGTATTAATATTTAGTTGAGGGTTTTAATTAATTATTCATAAATTGCATCTTCTTTAATTCTTTACATGTCCTATTAATATTAATTAGAGTTTACATAATTAATTAACCATGTTTGAAAAAAAAACTTAACATAATTTATATATTCAACATGTTATTAAACAAAATAACCATTTATCCTTTACATGACTTGTTAATAATAACTAGATGGTAAGTAATTAATTAACCATGCATGATAAACCATTTACACATAAAAGCCACACGTTTTCACTGTGCCCAGAACCAAAAACGTTTATTAGAGAGAGGATATTTCATGTCAAAATTATAATTAATTTATTTAATATCTAAATAATCTAATTCCAAGATTTAGTAACATAATTCATTATTGAATGTCGATAATTGGAAAAACCCCATTCATAATTCCTTTATTGCGTTGTGAGGATCCAAAGATAGAATATATCCAGTGATAATCCACATGTGCTCCAATGATCTCTGAGAAACACCAATTGATCACCATGTACTAGGGTGGTGAATTGAATATCTTGTGGTGTTCGTTATTGATCACTTATTATTTGGTGTTGATGAAATCTATCTTTCATTACTTGTTCTTGATATAGAGAGTGAAGGAGGAGTTGATAGATAATTTGTTATGGGTTGAAATTCTCTATTATGAAATTTGGAAGCAATACACAATAGACATAACTATCTATTTATTGAGTTAGAATTTAGTTAAAAACATTATTTAATTTAATTTGTTTCCATTAAATAACAATTACTAGATTTATTAAACGTCGTGAAACATAATAAAAATATTATTCTTTTTAGTGCACTAATATGTGAAAATTGATAAATAATATTTATCATCATGATAATAATAATTTTATCACCGAATGAGGTCTTGTTATACTTAATCTCTTCTTTATTTATTGAATATCTAAATAAATATTTTATTCACAAATAAATATTTCACTCACATACCGTAGAATATATATTAATAAAATATTCAGTAAAATAAACAAATATATTTTTATTCACATGTCGGTGAATAAATATTAATTCTATTTATGAATTCAATATATCTAAAATTGGTCCTTAATATTGAGAATAATATTTATCCCTTTAATTAATTTCAAATAAAATTTAATCGAGATCAATGGAAAGACTTAGTGTGTGACCCTTTATAATTATTTCTCATTTAAATTGGATGGGTTTTCCTAAAGTCATAGATTATTGTCCAGTAATGGGTCTAGGCTCCCATGAGAAAGAACGTATTTTCATAATGATGACAACCATATAGGCATACTCACTGTGTAATATAATCCCTTTTTCAGAATATCTCATCAACCATGTTGCGCGAAACTGCTAGCAACCTATTTTCTCAATACTCCTTTCTTTATCTATCTAAAATAAACACTTCATTAAAACATAGTAATGGAATTTAGGTGATGGTTATACTATAATAATAGGATTTAGATATCAACTCCCATAAAATAGAAGGGATAAAAAAATCCTTCATCAACTTATCCACTAATGATATGCCAATTATGACTCACCCAACATACCCTGCTTCCCACTAATATATGGTGTAATGGTTTTCATCAGTAATTATAATTTGGTGATTAATGACATGAAAAATGATTATATTAAATTCTAAGGATCATTACACATGCTTGTAGATAGGAATATCATATGAGATAACACATGTGGAATTCATGAATGTGGGTTTGTTCCCATTATCTCCTATTTTAGAGATTACTAAGAGAAGCAGTCATGAGGAGATGCCTCATCCATTAATGAATAATAGAACCTAATAGTCTAAATACCATGTGTCCCATCAAAACACTTTATCCAACTACAGAGCTATACTAAAAATATTTTGATACCACTTCGAGGTTCTTATCCTCGCGAAGAACGAATATGAGCTTATAAATGTGATAAATACTCTAGGATATTATTATATTAAATACTTATTGAAAAATGAACATTAAGTGATAAGATTTTTAATTAATATTCATTTCCTCAAACATATATGTATTAAATGTACAATCAGTTCCCCTAGGACACCAACTCTAACAATATTATGTGTAGAATAAGGATTTTATGAAACTTGAATATTAATAATATTTCATGAAAGATGTGTGAGGTGTATTTTATGTTATGAGACTATATATATATATATATATTATAAAACATTAAAAAAATTATGCGGAACATTTTCTTATTAAAAAATTGTATTATGAATGGTTTTCATCTATTTAAAACATGGGAATATACTTTTGTAAACATTTGAATATATATATATATATATACATATATATTAACATGTGAATAAAAATATATAATAATTTTATAAAAAAATAAGTTGTAATTAATAATTTGAAAATATGAAGAAAGTATGTTATTTTTAAATAAATTGTATATGAAAATATATAAAATACTAATAGTTATTAAAAAGTTGTAAAAAATATTAAAAATTCAGTTATAATTAAAAAATAATTAGTGTTACTTAATAAATAATTGTATAAATTAGTAAAAAATATCAAATATTTATAATAATTAGTATAAATTTTGTAATGCCTTTTTTAAAATAAAAAAATACTTAGAACTATTAATAATTTGTAATTATTATTAAATGTTTTAATAATTAAAATTATTCATAATAATAATAAAAAATCATAATAATTAATAAATAATTAGTCAATTTTTTTGATAAATAGAAAATATTATTATTAATTACTAAATAATAATAATAAATTTTAAATATTTGTAAGTTAATATATATTTTAATAAATTTTTAAAAAATTATGAAATACAAGTAATTATTAAAAATAAATAATTATTATTATATATTCAGTTAAAATTGATAAATAATTACAATTAATTAATAATTAATTTTTGAAATTTGTAAAACAATAAAAAATGTTTGTAGTAATTAGTTGTTGACAATCTGAATTCATTATATAGATCTAGAATTAGTAATAATTAAAATCTAAAATTAACTTGAAATTAGTCATAATGTCATATAATCATTATTATTTATATTATTTTTTTGATACTTTTGGACTCATAAGGTAGAAATCAGTATATATTAAATTATTGTGATTTGATAATGCTTCACAAAAATCCCAATGAAACTCGTATTGATCATGTCTACATTGAGGGTGTTGAAAAATTTATAGAAATTTCATTATCTTGTTCAAAACAAATTATGAAGGAATAATAAAATTTAAAGAGAATAAATATGATCTTATAGGATTCAAAATTTTTTACAATGATTAAAATCATCTACTATATTTTGGTCTTTAGAAAGATTATATTTTTGACTATCAACATAGTGAATGAAATTTGATAGAAAATACAATTATTTTTTCTTCTACACCCATAACATCAAAATTTAGTACATAGGATTTATACCCCACCTATTTTAGAATAAAAAACTCATAATGATTACCAAATCCTAAATAAAAACTATCTCAAATTTAGAATTTTTATAAATCTACTATAGAGGCATCCTCCAAATATATTTTTTTTATTTTCAAATTATCTATTTTTAGGGATAAATGGGAACCCTAAAACGGAACCATCTAAGAAAATAAAACTACCAAACATAGAAAACCGCAAACCTGTAATTTAAAATTCAAATTTTAAATTGCAGATTGAATGATCCAACATCGTGCCAAGTGCCTTCCATTAACTCATTGGGTACTAATAAACCTCAGGTCGCAAACCCACCATACGGTCTCCTCAGTACCATCCTTGCATCAACACTGCCTCAAAAACCACCCCAACAGAGTGAAGGAAATCAAACAAAACCAGAAACACCACCATAAATTAACCTTGAATCAAAGCAGATCCAACCAAATCCACACAAAATGCATCAAACACGAACCCACCCAAAACATTACTGACTTCCATCACCAACACATATAAAACCACTGGAGCACCGTCATCGGCACCATGCATCGAACCCATATAATGGCTCATCATTATAAACCAACATCGTCACTGGAAGATGGACCAAATCTACCTCCAAATACAACACCTCCAAATGCATCACTAGAAGAGAACATCATACCTGGATGAAAACACTACCCAAATTAACACCAGTAATCTTGAGACACACCACCGAGATGCATTTTTGGTGTCGAAGATATCCACTAATAATATCACAAAACAATTTCAAACACCTTCATTCCAGACTGATATGGAGAATAGTCCAAAGGGATAGGTCTCAAGGGTAGAGGTGGATGAATGAGCCAATTATAAGAATCAACGATCATTGATACCAACATAATCCCAAACCACAAGAGCTCCTTTGGGGAAAACCAATGTGGGGTTTGACATAAAGGTTATATTGATAATAGCATGGGAGGAACAATCATAGAAAAAAATCCACAATGGGAATCCGAGTGAAATAGAACCACAACATTAATGTAAACCCAAAGAAAAAACGAAAATAGAACCCTGAAACCTAAAGAAACACTTTGAGAGTGGATATAAAAATGGATAAAACAACCTCCGTGAGAGCCGTTGAAAGAGACATTTGGGGAAAGAGCAGGGATGTTGCAGAAAGCGAGAAAGATGGAGAGAGAGGAGAGTAAACCATGAAACCACTAAAGAGAAGGCTCAGTTGTGGTGATAGAAGGAGAAACCCTAGATCTCTAGAGAGGGAACTCCCTACTAAATAGGACTTATATATGGGATTCTATATAAGAATACATGAATTTGTTAAGAACTTTATTCCTATTTAATCAGAGTTTTAAATGTTAAAAAGTTGTTTCAGTCAAATATTTTCTTATTTTATATCGTTGTTTCCTAAAAAAATTAAATTACATGAATTTTTCTATGAATGTAATATGTTGTTCAATAATTTGGGTGCTATTTATCTAATGATCCATGCATGTTAGAATGATTTCATATTATATTATGTTGATTATGAATCATTAGTTAATTTCCTAACATATGTAGAATGGAGGTATAAAGAGAAATAATAAAGAAAGTCTTAATTTAATATAAAATAGTTGAGGTATTTTCTAATTACATCCTAATTACAACATCAATTTATGTCTGGAAACATAGATAAAATGATAAAATGGAATAAATATAATATTTCCATCTATAAAATCATAAATCAACAATTTTATGATAATTCATGGAATAAATTTCATCAAATGTTTTCTTTCTTTTTTAGAATATTCTAATATATAGTTCGTTTCATTCTACTGATGGTCTTTTTTTTATTTGGTGCTTATATTAGTCAATAATCTTATTGGAATGTTTTGGATAAGTCCTTAAAAATTTCCACCATGGATGTTGATAAAGGATACATATATATGTATATATACGGCACTATTCATTACTGTACATCTCAAGATAATATTGATATTTCTTTAAAGCCACTAATTGATGAGTTAATTTTTTTTATGGAATGATATTATGACTACATATGATATATCTAAAAATAATAATTTAACATTGATTGCATCATTAACAATGAAAATTGGTTACTTTCTAACATAAGGTATTTTATAAATATGGTTCACACATGGTCTAAATCATTACCTTACTGCATGGATGAGAATTCAATCTATCTTATTTTCATTATATGGAATGATAGTCATTTTGATTATCATCGGATATTTTTTCTATGCATCACCCTTTTCAAAGGAATATGTATAATTTTATAAAAGTTAGAACTGAAAGTGATGAACTACCATCTATTATCCAAGTTATTCAAGTAAAATCAATCATCTCTTCATTTCCTCCTATTTAATATTTACCAACTATAAAGGGAGAAAAATATATGGTTTTGGGGAGATCATAATTTCATAACCGGGAGTATTTTCTGGGACTTTCCATATTGGTATGATTTATTTAGTTCATCGAAAGTTATATGTAATTTATATTATAAAAAAATGATAACATTTTTTATACTATATTGATCACACTTGGTAAGACCAAATTTAATTTAACGGTAGGATTAGGTCTTTACAAAATATAAAGGAATCCTAAACATGATTTATTTAATGATGATATATTACAAATTTTTTTGAATACATAATAATCTTATGCACTTTCCTGAGAAATTCATTTATTATTCTATAAGTGGATTAGATTTTTTAGGTCACCCAATGAATATGGTTCTAATTTGTCTTAATGCATCAAAAATGGACATATTTACTGGTTAAAATTTCATGTCTATCATGTCATAATGGAATTACTACTGTCTATTGGTATTAGCGGGGTGTTTATTTTATTTAATATGGGATGTTTTGATCAAAATATGTTATTTTATTGAAGAACTTTATGTTGAAACATCATATTTGGATTCATTTATTATGCTAAAAAAGGATGTTGTGTTAATTCTATGTAAATTGAGAAAATAGACCAACCAACCTTATTTTAATAAATGGAGCATTTAATATTCAATTTTTTATATGAATCTAAATCGGGAGGGCTGATACAATTTTGACAGTAGTGGAAAAAACGTTTAATATGTCAGTATTTTTCACGTCGGTTTTATATAATCGACGTGAAAAGCATTAATGATCGATATATCATGTCAGTTATTTTATAACTGATGTGATATATCGATTAGGATCCATATTTTACGTCAGTTGTAAAATAATTGATGTAAAATATACGGAGATTAGATTTTTGACATCGGTTATTGTATAACCGACGTGAAAATCGAATCTAGCGCACTTTATCATGTCGGTTATAAAATATCTGACATGATAAAGGAATGATCAGTTATTTATCACTGCTGTTATTTTATAACTGATGTGATAAAGGAAAGCTTGGCGCTTTACAACATCGGTTATAAAAAACCGATGTGATAAAGCCAATCTCATCAATTTATCATGTCGGTATAAAGCGACATATATCACGTCGGTTATAAAATAACCAATGTGATAAAAAAATTTCTATTTTAGTTATTAAATAACCAAAATTATAAACATAAAAAAATAGTTTATCATGGCGGTTATTAAATAATTGACGTGATGAATCTTTTAAATGATGTATCGCACCCCGTATTCAGTCATTCTGTTTTCTTCGATCACGCGACCTGTGACTCGTCTCTCTAGCACAGAAAACCTCAAATTGATCCATCGAAGTCGTACCCTCCATACTCATTTTACCAACATCATTCTTCATATTTATTATTATAAGATATATCAAGTCGACTCAGAACACTCAAGTAGGCCTCACACAACTCCTTTTCAGTTTTTTTTCACGATTCCCTAAACTAATTTGTTGAGATGTTATTTTTCTTTGGTCTTTCTATCACGGTTAGTTTCATAGAGTTCATCAATACCATGATAAATTTTTTTCGGGTAAAATAATCCTATGTAATTGATATCATGCAAGTTTACATTTTTTGTGTTCTATCATGTGTGTGTTCATGTACATGGCGTTTCCAAGGGGGTGGGGGCTGTGAAAGTGGGTGGGGATGTCTAGGGGGTTGGGTGGGCTGTCCAGTTGGGTGGGGGTGTCCAGGGGGTGTCAAAGGGGGTGGGAGTGGTGTCCAGGGGGGGTGTGGGGGCTGTCCAAGGGGGTTGGGGGTGTCCAAGGGTGTGTGAGGGATGTCAAATGGGGTGGGGTGGTGTCCAGGGGGTGTGGGGGTTATCCAAAGGGGGTGGAGGTTGTCCAGAGGGTTCGGGGGGCTTTCCATAGTATTTGGGGGGTAGTCGAGGGGTCTGTGTGTGGGGGGGGTATCCAAGGGTGGGGGCTGTCCAAGGGGGTGGGGGCCTGTCCAGAGGGTTTGTGGGGTTGTCTGGGGGGCTGTCCAGAGGGTTCGGGGTGTCCAAGGGGGTGGGGGCTATCTAGAGGAGTGGGGGCTATCCAGGGGTGGGGGATGTCTAGAGGTATGGGGGGGGGGGGGTTGTCCAGAGGGGTGGGGGATGTCCAAGGGGGTGGTGGTGTCCAGGGGGTGTCCAAGGGGGTGGGGGTGGTGGCCAGAGGGTTCGGTGGGTTGTTCAGAGGGTTGGGGGTGTCCAGGGTGTCCATGGTAGGGTGGGGGCAGTCCAGGGGTGTGTATTGGGGGGGGATCTAAGGGGGTGGGGGTGTCAATGGGGGTGGGGGCTATCCAAGGGGGTGGGTGGGTGGGGGTATGTCCAAGGGGGAGGGGCCTATCCAGAGGGTTTGGGGGGTTTTCTGGGGGGATTTCTAGAGGGTTGGGGTGTTTAGGGGGTGTCCAAGGGGGTAGGAGGTGGGGGTGGTGTCCAGGAGGGTTGGTGTGTCCAAGGGGGTGGGGGGCTGTCCAGAGGTGTGGGGGTTGTCTAGGGTGTGGGGGATGTTCAGAGGGGTGAGGGGGTTGTCCAATGGGGTGGTGGTGTCGAGGGGGTGTCCAAGGGGGTGGGGGTGGTGTCCAGGGGGTGGGGGATGTCCAAGGGGGTGGTAGTGTCCGAGTTTTTATTTTAAATTTGATTTGATTCTCACGATCACTCCATTTTCTCTAATTTTCAATCAACCGTTGGGGGCCCCATGGTTTTCTTTAATTCCACGGAATTTCCTTAAATAAGTTACTTATTTCATGTTCTTCTTTCTTTATTGTTTGTTTTTTTCCTTCTTCATCCACTACTTCTTCTCCTTCATTCCTTCTATTATTAGGGATGTTTGGTCATTTTTAAATTGACAGTTTAATAGTAATAGATGTGTTATAGGGTTATTAGGAGGGGTGGGTGTGTCTAAGGGAGTAGGGGTTGTCTAGTGGGTTGGGGGATTTCCAGGGGCGAGGGGGGCTTTCTAGAGGGGTGGGGGGCTATCCAAGGGGGTGGTGGTGTCCAGGGGGTGTCCAAGGGGGTGGGGGTGGTGTCCAAGGGCATGGGGTGTCTAGGGGTTTGGGGGTGTCCAGGGGGTGTCCAAGGGGGTAGGGGGTGGGGGTGGTGTCCATGTGGGGTGGGGGTGATGTCCAGGGGGTAAGGGTGGTGTCTAGGGGGTGAGGGGCTGTCCAGAGGGGTGGGGGCTGTCCAGAGTTTTCAAACTGTTAAGATCTGTGTAATTTTCAATAGTTAATGTAGACATATTTTAATATTTATACTTCATCTTTCTTTTTTACAAAAGGGTAAATTTTCTATCCAGTTGCACCAGGATGTATGCTTTGTGAACCTTAAGAAAAAAGGATCCAAGATGAATTTTCAACTGTTATATCTAACTATATTTTCTTTTCAAAATCATATTCAAGCATATTTTTTTTAAAAACGGATAGATTTGTTATATATTTCAAAATTGTTTTACATTAAAATTATGATTTTTTCATATAAACATATATTTTTCTTATCCTAAAAATATGTATATTTTTTATATTTGTTATAGGTAATAATGAGTCAAATTTGGATTATGGCACATCGAATGAGCAATGAATATGAGGAAGGTGTTGATGCATTTTTGGAATTTTCTAAATGAAATGTTCCATGCAGTAACATTTTTTTCTATCCATGCCTAAAATGTTTGAATATGAAGAAGTTGGAAAGTAGAGAGATAAAAGATCATCTGATTTTTCATGGTTTTAATCCGAGTTATAGCCCTTGGATTTGGCATGGTGAAACTGGACAAAATGTCACTGATGATAATGATTTGCAAGATGGTGACTTCGATGGAATTGAAGAAATGATTCACGATATTTCAGCAGAACAAATTTAGATAGAACTGATAGTTGGGCTTCTATATGGTGATGCTGAAAAACCATTATATCCTGGTTGTACATATTTTATGGTTTTTTCAGCATTGTTAGGATTTATTAACATAAAGGAAAAACATGGATGGAGTGACATAAGTTTTACATAGCTTCTACAATTGATGAAAGGAATTATTCCAAAAGATAACAATATTTCAGATTAACATTATAAGGCCATGAAAATATTATGCCTGATGGGATTGGGATACAAGAAAATACATGCTTGCCCAAATGAATTTATGATATATAGGAAGGAATGTGAATTTCTGTCAGAGTGTCCTAAATGTGGGACATCACGGTATAAGGTGAAAGAAAAATCACAAGCTAATGTAGATATTACAAAGATCCCATCAAAGGTATTTGGGTATCTTCCTATAATTCATCGTTTCAAATGTTTATTTGCTAATTCACATGATGAAAAAAGGTTAAGATGGCATGCTGATGAGCGGTTATTTGATGGAAAAATACATCATCCAGTTGATTGTCCATAGTGGAAGAAAATTGATGAGCAGTATCCTATATTTGGAAATGGTATTAGAAATATCATACTAGGGTTGTGCATAGATGGAATGAATCCATACCGAACCATTAGTAGCACACATAGTTCATGGCATGTTTTATTGGTAACTTACAACCTCTCTCCTGATGTTTGTATGAAGCACAAATATGTCATGTAGAGTATAATGATATCTGGTCTGAAGCAACCCCGCAATGATATTTATGTTTTCTTGTCACTATTGATTGATGATATGAAAATTTTATGGGAGGATGGTATTAGGGTGTATGATTCTTATAAAATGGAATATTTTATACTACATGCAGTGCTTTTGTTCACTATAAGTGACTTCCCAGCATATGGAAATTTGTTTGGATATAGTGTTAAAGGGTATAAATCATGTCCAATTTGCGAACAACAGACTTCATATTGTCAATTGAATCATGGGAGGAAAATAGTTTATATAAGGCATATAACTTTTTTGCCTATGGATCACACTTATAGAAGACTTAAAAAGGAATTAAATGGCTCACAGTAATTTGATATTTCTCCAAAACCTTTATCCCCTGATTTTTATTTTGAGAGGGTGAAAAACCTTGATGTGAGATTGGGAAAGACACAGAAATCTGGTAATAATAGACATATTTGGAAGAAAAGTTCAATATTTTTTGAGCTACCATATTAGAGATATCATGAATTTAAACATAATATTAATTTCATGCACGTGAAAAATAATGTATGTGATAGTTTGATTGGAACATTGCTATATCTTAAAGGAAAGACTAAAGATGGTTTGAATGCAAGATTAGACTTACTATCAATGGGAATACGTTTCAAGTTAGCTACCACTCTTAATAGAAGGTGAACATTTCTTCCCCTGGCTTGTCATACATTATCGAAGAGGGAGAAAATTATCTTTTGTCACTGTCTTCATGATATCAAAGTGCCTCAAGGTTATTCTTCAAATGTAAAAAAAAATCTCATTTAAGGACTTGATGTAGATAGGTATGAAATCTCATGATTGTCACGTCATGATGCAACAACTTATACCAGTTGCATTGTGTGGAATATTTCCCATCAGTGTGAGAAAGACTATAATGAAGTTGTGTTATTTTTTCAATTCAATTTTAAATAAGGTGATTGATGTGTATGCTTTGAACATTTTGGAAAATGATGCAATTTTTATACTTTTCCAATTGAAAATGTATTTTCCTCCAACTTTTTTTGATATAATGGTGCATTTAATGATTCATCTTGTATGAGAAATAAATCTTTGTGGACCTGTTTATCTTCAATGGATGTATCCTCTTGAAAGGTATATGAAAATATTGAAGGGGTATGTTAAGAATCCATATCGACCTAAAGACTCCATTATCGAGAAGTATATTTCTGAGGAGGTTGCAGAGTTTTGTACGAACTACTTGGCTGTGGCGCAGCACATAGGTTTGCCTCCATCTCACCATGAACAAGTTAATAAGGAGGGAAAGGGGATTCGTGGCTTGAAAGTCAAATTGTTGACATCAGAACAGATGATGAAGTTAGAATCATACGTCGTGAATAACATAGCCGATAATCAACCGTATATCACATTTCATATTAATGAGTTGAAACAATGGCATCCAAAGAAGAAGGAAATGTAGATTTTGAATGAGCAAAAAAACATTTTTGTCATTTTTTAAAAAGACCTTTCTTGGTAGATCAGATGTATCAGAGACATTGAAATGGATAGTGGGTGGTCCATGTTTAAATGTGAAAACATAGTCCGGTTATGACATTAATGGCTATACATTTCATACGAAAGTTCAGAAGAACTGAAGTACAGTTCAGAATAGTGATGTATTGGTGTTTGCAGAAGCAATACATTTTTCAAGTAATAAGGACAAAAACCCAATTTCTGCATCAAGTGCATATTATGGAGTGATTGGGGACATATAGGAGGTTGATTACTTTAAAATTATAGTTCATGTTTTTAACTGTAAATGGTTTATCAGTAACAACAGTATCATACATGATGAATTTATAATGATAGTTGTTAATATGAATAGATTGGAAGACACAACTGTTTCTTTTATAATGAAAACACATGAAAAACAAATTTTCTATGTAGCAAATCAATCAGATATGCAGTGGGATGTTGTTTTACATGGGAAAAACAATATGTTAGTGAGGATAAACTTTATGAAGAAGCTAATTTACGTGATATCCCTAATTCCATGGAAATATTAACAGAACATAATGATGAGCATGTTGAAGACATGGTTTGTGACATAAGGAACAATCATGAAGAAGGAATTTGGGGAAAAAAAATACATTGTACATTCCTAAAATTATATGTAACATTTGTTTATTTCTTGATTATATTTATTATTTTCATAAAATGTTAGATATTGTAAGTTTTTTCTTTATTAAAAAATGTATTAAAAAAATAAGTATAAGTTTTTGTTTGTTTTAAATTTTTTTAGTTTAATTTATCATGTTTACCATTACATAAATTATATATGTATTATTTTTGTTCAGTGACAATAACTTCACCATGTTTCCCATGTTTACCAAGTTTACCATGTTTACCATGTTTACCATCCTTACCATATTTACCATTGTTTAACATGATTACCATGTTAACTATGTTCACTATTAGGTAACTTAGTAAAATTTTCTATTTTCTTATTACAGTAGTATTGTAATATTTGAATTTGTATATTTGTAAACTAATGTTTATTTTTTTCATTTGAAGGATAATGACAGATCAATCAGTTGATCAACCACATGATTCTGGAGATGAGCATATTTTTCAAACCTCTGGGGAAGAACATTCACATGCTCCTCTTGATGTTCCCCAATCTTCCTCATGTGCTCCCATTATGACAAAGAGTTCAAGATTTGGTAAACATGGGTCCACACGTTTATCTAAATTTTCACTTGCTCGTATGTAGGATCAGAGGAAACTCATTGATTTTGATGAGGATGATATTCATAGAGGTCCAAATGAAAAATATTTTAAGAGTTTTGTATCAACTCGGGGTAAGAGAAAAGTAATCATTTTGTATGATTACTGGAGAAGTGTGTACAAAGAAATAATTTCTCGGTTGTGGGAGATGATTTTGGTAAGATATTTTTATATTGTTTTCCTATTATTTAAAGGTTTCTAGTATATATAATATGTTTATCCTCTTCTTTATTAGATGACATTTGATATTCCTGACACTATAGGAGTCAGGAAGAAATTCTTATCAATGGATTCCATGATATGGAGGGATATCAAATAAACCCTCACATCTGATTTAATTTTTGGTCATAAGAGTCATGAAAATCCATGTCATATATATCCTTTCATAGATTAAGACACATGAAGACAGTTTGTTGAAAGTATAAGAAAAGATTCATTTTTGGTAAGGGAAATGTAAACTTTTATAATATTTCTTATATAAATGATCTTATTAATGTTTTATTAATGCTTTCTTATTTTTAATTTACAGAAAACAAGGAAATCTCATCAGAATATCCAGTTTAAAAATGTATTCCCTCATAGTTTATCATGGAAAGGGTATACATTATTAGACGAACAAATGATGGTGGAAAAATTACAAAAAACTAACAGTTGAGTCTTCATGCTCGGGAGATGTGTCCCCTCCATCCCCTCCATATAGACATGAAAAATGGATGACAGCTCGGATAGGAAAAAAAGGGAAATATATATTGGAATATTCTAGAATCATAGCTGAGAGGATTGTAAGACATCGATTTTATTTATTTAAGTTAACTATTTTCTTCATATAATTTCAATCATTACAGAAATTTTTAATCAATTAATACAGGATTCTCTTGAGGAGGAGAGCTCACAAGGGGTATTTACAACTGTTGGGAGGCAAGATATTTTATCTACATCATTTTGAAAGCTCAAAAATCCTAGTCGTGTATGAGGATATCTTGCTGGTGTATCAGTAAGAAAAGTGTTTCCGGATTCTTCAAATTCTCATGTTGAGGGTGTTTATAAGAAAAATAGAATCCTTGGAGCCTGAAGTTCATGATATTAATGCGACGATGGAGTAAAAGATTAGAGCGTTGATACAGTCTATGTTTGCAGACATGAAAAGGCAATTTCAGACTATTGCTCCCACTCCTCCACCTCCCCCAGAAGACCCCATTATTTATCCTCCACCTTCACCAGTAGCTCCTACTCCCCCACCTCATCCTGCAAACCCCATTTTGTATCCTACTCCTCCACCGCAACTTCCTACTTATTGAGAGTTTTATGTTGATTATAGTCAACATCGTATAGTTGAATATGGGTTGGTATATTATATAGGAGATAGATTTCATCATCAACAATTAGAGGTAGAGAATCAGAGGGTCACTATACGGGATATTATAGATAGATTAGCTTGAGTACCATTACCTACAGATGAGGTGATGACATTTGGACATAGTATCAGCCATTTTTTAATTTTTCCATCCAGAATTCTTCGTCTCATTACCATAGAGGTATATATGTTATATCTTCTATTTTATTATTAAAGTTGTTTTATCATTTGAAAACTAATATATTTTTCTATTTATTTTTATAGGAATACTTAAAAGGTAAATAAATACTGTATAGACAACAAAAAAGACAAATGGCTATGTCATCAGATACAGATTCTATTAGTCTTGACAGATTGTCAAGATGTTCAAATTTGTTGGCAGATCATTATGAGTTTCCAATGGAAGCTCATGTTTGTGGACATGAAATAACTGTGGGGATTGTGAAATCTGGTATAATGGATCTTGTTAGTGGAGATAAGTTATGGATCAACATGGTGCAAATTCTTTCCATGTAAGTCTTAACACCTTTTCCCTACATTATATTTATTAAAAATTTATACTTATGTCTGTTTTTTATTAGGTATCTTTATAAAATTTTGAGAATAATGAGCAGACAGATGTATATGGATTCAAGGACCCACATTTTATTTCCCCTAAAGCACATGCATTGGATGAGGAACAAACAATGCTTTATATTTTTCAAACACTTGAACAGAATATAGTTACACAATGTTGGATGATGCCTTTTTGTGAGAGGTATGAAACACATCTCTCTCAAATATTTCATTATCGTTTATCATAAGAAACCACTAACCTTAAATTTTCTTTTATCAGTGATCATTGGATGTTAGCATTTTTTTGCCCAAGGGAGAAAACACTTTATTGGATCTGCTCTGTCCATGGTGATTTGCGGGAAAGTTTTAACAAAATGTTGGAAAAGTAAGTTTCAATTTCTCAATAGTTTTATATATTATAATGAATTTTAAATTTATCCCATTAATATTATTTTATAATAGGGGATGGGTCTACTTTTGAAAAAACACAATGAAAAGGAGTGCGAAGATCAAATATGTAAATGTAATGGTAAATATACATTTATAATTTTTGATTTTTGATTTATTACATAAAAATAATATATTTAATTTACACTCATTCAAATAGAATTGTCATAAACAACAAGGTTTCATCGAATGCGGATATTATATGTTAAGATTTATGTATGAAATAATAACAAGTGGGACAGTAGTAAACTTTGACTTGGTAATATTTCCTTTTAATATTTTCCATAATATTTCATTTGATTTATTCATTATAAACTTTAACTACTATCCTTTTAATTTGTATCTATTTTATTTCCCTCAACCCTATAGTGCTCAAGACGTCAAACACTTACAAGTGGAATGGTCAAATTATTTTACAAGTTTGATTGAATTTTAGTTATTTGTAGTGTAAAATGTAATTGTGAATATTGTCATCGTAATTGTGTATTTGGTAGTCTTTTAGGTTGGGTTTAGTTTTTTTTAGGTGACATTGTACGTTTTTAATGTTACATATGTGAATGTTTAATTTTTCTATACTTCTTGTTTTGGTCTACTTATGATGGTTTTTCTGGTATGGATTCTGGTCTGGGGGTAGGGGTTCCAAGGGTGGGGGTGTTCAATGGGGTGACAGTATCAAGGGGTGTGGGAGGGTTGTCTGGTTGAGTGGGGGGTATCCTAGGTGTCCATGAGAGTGGGGGGAATTCTAGGGGGTGGGAGCGTTTCTAGGAGGGTGGAAGGGCTGTCCAGGGGAGTGGGGGTGTCCAGGGGTGTGGGGGTGTCCTGTGGGGTGAGGGGGTTTTCTAGGGGTGTGGGAGGGTTGTCTAGTTGGGTGGGGGTCCAGGGTGTCCATGGGGATGGGTGCAGTCCAGGGGGTGAGAGAGGAGGCACCGCCATCCCTTAGAGGATTGAACACCACTGGAAGGTACTCATCACTCCCACATGAAAAGCTTGAGCTCTCAAAATGTTTCACCAATGCTTTCTTCCCCTGTAAACATCATTGATTATATCACTTTGATTCCAGTATAACCAGGGGAAACACTATCATGTTTGATGGAATTTTCCCCTGGTTATACTGACATCAAATTGATAGAATGAATGATGTTTACCGGGGAAGAAAGAATTGATGAAACATTTTGAGGGGGTGTCCAGTGATGAGTACCTTCCAGCAGCGTTCAGGACCCCGAGGGATGGTGACAACTCCTCTATCAACTCCAGCTATCTAGGGGCTGTCCAAGGGGTGGGGGTAGTCCAGGGGTGTGGTGGGGGATTTCCAGTGGGGTGGGAGGGTGTCCAGGAGGGTGGGAGGGATGTTTAGGCGAGTGGGGGGATGTCCAGGGGTGTGGGAGGATGTCCAGGTGGTTGGGGGCTGTCTAGGGCTGTGGGGTGGTGTCTATGGGTGTGGTGGGGGTTTTCTAGTGGGGTGGGGGGGTTCTGGTCTGGTTTTGGTCGTGTTGTGGTGTTTTTTTGATCAAGGGGTGTCTAGTGAGGTGGGGGTGTCCAAGGGTGTGGTGGGGGATGTCCAGTAGGGTGGGAGGGTGTCTAGGAGGGTGGGAGGGATGTCTAGGCTAGTGGGGGATGTCCAGGGGTGTCCAAGGGTGTGGGGGCTATCTAGGGGTGGGGGCATTCTAGGGGTGTGGGGGTTGTTCAGGGGTGTGGTGGTGGTTGTACAGTGGGGTCGGGGGTTCTGGTCTATTTTTGGTTTGATTTTGGTTTGTTTTTGGTCTAGGGGTGTCCAGTGTGGTGAGGGTGTCCAGGGGTGTGGTGGGGGTTGTCCATTGGGGTGGGAGGGTGTCCAAGAGGGTGGGAGGGATGTCTAGGCGAGTGGGGGGATGTCTAGGGGTGTCCAGGGGTGTGGGGGCTGTCCAGGGGGTGGGGGGTTCAGGTCTATTTTTGGTAACTTTTTTTCTGCTTCAGGAGTGTAGGAGGGTTGTCTGTGGGTGTGGGATTGTTGTCCAGGGGGTGGGGGTATACATGAGGGTGGGTGTTGTCCAGGGGTTTTGGGGCAGCTCAGGGGTGTGGGGGTATCCAAGGGTGTGGTGGGGGTTGTCTAGTGGGGTGGGGGGGGTTCTTGTCAGGTTTTGGTCTATTTTTGGTCTTGGGGTGTCCAGTGGGGTGGGGGTGTCCAGGGGTGTGATGGGGGCTGTCCAGTGGAGTGGGAAGGTGTCCATGAGGGTGGGAGGGGTGTCTCGGCGAGTGGGGGGATATCCAGGGGTTTCTAGGGGTGTGGGGGGCTGTCCAGGGGGTGGGGGCTGTCCAGGGGTGTGGGGGAGTCCAGGGGTGTGGTGGGGGCTGTCATGTGGGGTGGGGGCTTCTAGTCTATTTTTGGTAACATTTTGGTCTGTTTTAGGTGTGTGGGAGTGTTTTCCAGGGGTTTGGGAGTGTTTTCCAGGGGGTGGGGGTATACAGGAGGGTGGGGGTTGTCCAGGGGTGTGGGGGAAGTCTAGGGGTGTTGGGGTATCCAGGTGTGTGGTGGGGGATATCCAGTGGGGTGGGGGGGGGGGTTCTGGTCTGGTTTTGTTCTGTTTTTGGTCTGTTTTTGGCTTGGGGGTGTCCAGTGAGGTGGGGGTTTCCAAGGGTGTGTTGGGGGATGTTTAGTGGGGTGGGAGGGTATCCAGGATGGTGGGAGGGATGTCTAGGTGAGTGGGTGGATGTCCAGGGGTGGGGGAAGTCCAGGGGTGTGGGGGTGTCCGGGGTTGTGGTGGGGGCTGTCCAGAGGGGTGGGGGGTTCTGGTCTGGTTTTGGACTATTTTTGGTCTGGGGGTGTCCAGTGTAGTGGGGGTGTCCAAGGGTGTGGTGGGGGCTGTCCAGTGGGGTGGGAGGGTGTCTAGGATGGTGGGAGGGATGTCTAGGCGAGTTGGAGGATGTCCATGGGGTTTCCAGGGGTGTGTGGGGTTTTCCAGGGTTTGGGGGAAGTCCAGGGGTGTGGGGGTGTCCAGGGGTGTGGTGGGGGCTATCCAGTGGGGTCGGGGGGTTCTGGTCTATTTTTGGTAACTTTTTGGTCCATTTCAGGGGTGTGGGAGGGTTGTTCAGGGGTGTGGGAGTGTTTTCTAGGGGTGGGAGTATACATGAGGGTGGGGTTTGTCCAGGGGTGTGGGGGATGTTCAGAAGGTGGTGGGGTTGTCTAGGGGTGTGGGGGGTTGTCCAAGGGGTGGGGCCAGTCCAGGGGTGTGGGGTGTCCAATGGTGTGGTGGGGGTTGTCCAGTGGGGTGGGGGGTTCTGGTCTATTCTAGTCTATTTTTGGTATCCTTTTTATCTGTTACAGGTAATTTGGCTGTGCATAGCAATGGTTCAGTTTAATTTTAAAAAAAATGTTTTTGCGTCAATTATTTTATAACTGATGTAAAAAATGCATAGGCATTAGGTTCAACATCTTTTATTTGGAAACTGACATAATAACTTCATGGGAAATGGTTTTTACGTCAGCTATTTCATAACCGACGTAATAAATTGGAATGGATAGTTTTTTTACGTTGGTTAGAAAATAACTTATGTCGTAGATATGTTTTTAGGTTGGTTATTTTAAAACTGACGTTGGGAACCTCTTTCCATGCAGGTTTAGCACGTCGATTATAAAAATAACTGACGTGATAAACTCTTGGGAGGAGTGTTTTATGATTTTTGTTATATAATAACTAACGTGGAACGGTATATACCATGTCGGTTATTAAATAACTGACATAATAAACCACGACTCTGAAGCATTTTCCACATCAATTTTTTATCAACTGACGTGGAAAATGCTTCGAATTTGTGTTTTTTACGTCTGTTGTAAATTAGCCGACGTAAAAAACTATGTTTATAATGTCTCCTGTAATACCATCGGTCAAAATCCGAAGTTAAAAATAAAAAATAACCGATGTAAAAAAACATTTTCTGAACTATTGTGAGATAAGTACACATTTTAGAGATATATGAAAAATATAAAGAAGAATGTTGCAGAGCATTAGTTGAAGCTTCAATTGTATAAGCGTACATGCACGAAGAAATTTTATATTTTATAATTATTATTTTCAATCTGGATATCCTTAAAAACATAATTTCACAGGGTGAAATTGAGGCAAATGTTGATGATGTCACATGCCATTAATTATATGTTTTTAATCATCATAATTGTTTTGGTGGTTATCATGAATAATGACCTTTAGACGAAGAACTAAATATATCTCATTCATATGTTCTACTCAATTTTTAAGAAATAACACAATTTTTTGCTTAATTAATACTTATTATTATTATTTTTCAAAAATATATATATATAATTATTTACATTATATGTTTTTTAGAATATATAATAACAATATCAAAGAATCATTTTTAAAAATTACCCCTGATTCTCTTGAACAATGTCAACAATATAATTTTTCATATTTTTTTAAAGAATAGTATGCCTAGTTTATTATGATATAACATTGAATCATTTTTAATGATATCACTTAATAATAATTTTTATTTTTTTTTATAAAAGACAAAATGAATGTAAAATTAGTAGTAGATTATGTGTTCTCAAAACCCATCCATAAAAATTTGAAAAATCATATAATTTTTAGGTTCTTAATTGATATTGATTTCATATACACATATATGGTGAATCAATTAAATAAATAAATAGTGGGTTTTTAATAGGATTTCATAATAAAGAATTCAATTTTTACATTTATGGTATCATAGGTGAAATAATTGAGTTCTGTTATCTAATATCAAATTATGAAACAATGTTTAAATTCAATTGGTTTGATACTAATTAAGGGTATAGAATTTATCCATGACATGGAGTCGTTGAAATTTAACATAACAGTATTCTTTCCTGAAATGAATCATTTATGTTGGCACATCATGCACATCATGTTTATTATATGAATTCATCTATTAATTGTAGATATGATTGGTGGAGTGTAATAAAAAAGAAATCTCATGACAATCGGTTTCTTGAAAATGGAAATGGAACTATGGAATTGAAATATATAGAAAATATTCAACAAAAATCCAGAAATATATCTCTTACACAATGAGATATAAATATTTATGATGAAACACTCTACATAAGGGTCAATGAAAATTATAATGTTGATTAAGTAATAACAGATTATAAAATTCAAATTCATATGTATATTGATGATACAGAAGATGAAAAAAAATTCAACAATGAAGATGAGGTTAAAGGTGATTAAAATACATATTAAATTTAGGTATTTATTGGTTTTTTATATATTATATTTTATATATATAAAAAATTATTTAAAGGTATGATTCTTTTCTTCAGATGGATAGAGATATTGTCGATTGTCTATTATTTTCCCTCACTGATGATCATAATTTTTTTATATTAGATATATAAAAATATATGTTTATGGTTATCTAAAGGTAATAATAGTATATTCTTTATGGTATTTATTAGTTTTTTATATTTAATATCTATATTAATAGTTTTTTATAATGAATATTGTTATACAATTGTTTTTTTTAAGTAGTTATTATATTATACTCTTTATTTATTTTTTATTTTTTATTTTTTTATTGGAATTTATTTATATGGAATTTTATTATATTCTATTATTTATTTGGTTTTTATATTTTATATATATATTAAATATTTTTTCCATGTAAGATTATTTTATTTCAGATAGTGTTGAGACGCTCATGAGGATCTAATTTATTTTCTCACTGATATTGGAATTCCTCATGATGAGGCTGATTAATTTGTTCCATAAGATTCTTTTATAAAACCGCCTATTATGAGGTGGTACAACCATTCAACATTGATGATTCTGGATCCTTTCAATGAAATACAACCATTTCATGTTTTTTATCCTCTCTAATAGATGTACGTTCTATTTTTTAAGGTATTTATTTTACAATTAGTAATTTTATTAATTTTTATAATAATATTAGGATTTTTTATTTTAAAAATTTTAATATTTAGATATTGGGAATCCTAGTGGAGTTCTTTTAAATTATTGTTCTATTTCATGGGTGTCATGTGATCTGGTTCCCATCATTTCTCGACATTATATATTTTTCACATGATTGTTCATTGGTAAATAATATATTTCATTTTAAATTTATTTAATTTGTAACATGTATTAAAATTTGTCTTGCATAATGTAGGGTCACTAATATAAAATATCTTAAGGTCTCATATTAGGGATTTAATGGTGAATTTTTATACATGAACATTTTATTCATTTTTTACACAACCTATGAATGAATTCCATGGATAGATCTTTGTTACTATTTTTTTCCAACCTTTCTTCTCTCATCAACCTAAATATATCTCATTTGTGGTATGGGATGGATTTTACTCATAATATATATGAGATGCTTTTAGGATTCTGACGTCATATGGGAATCAAAATTTGGGTAGAAAGGTGGTGACACATAGGTCCGGGAGTCATACATTTTGTATAAACTAGTCACATATGGACATAAATATTATTTATTAATATATATATATACATTAATTGTAAAATTTTAGTTATATTATACATATCACTACTAACCCATTTATTATGGATGTATATGTTTATAAGAAGATGTACACTGACCCTTTTACGTGATAGCTTGTTGGTGGCATACATCACCATATTGTGGTTAAATTTTTTTTAAACAATTAATGATATTTATTTTTTTCTTACTTTAATATTTGACTATATTTTAAAAAAATGTAAGACGTTTTTACTTCTCATTCACAATATAGTCAATCCAATAGAGAAAAAGATTACACTTGTGAGTTAGGGATTAATGAGGGGCTTGTAAATAGGAGTCTAAGCTTGGTGTTTTGAAAGGGATATTGGTCTATATTTGTTCATTATGGACAACAAAATTTTATTTTGGTACCTCTGTGACATCATTAGTAATCTTAAATGGGGCCCATGTTCAGTATTCATCATCATCAATTGCCAAATATGAAGTAAGGGTTAAAACACATGATGAGATGATACAATTGATATAGATAAAGAGATGTATGTGGAGCATGATATGTAGTGTGAGAGAGATAACTAGATGTTGCAGTATATGTGATGACATGCATGTGGTGTTGTTATGGATTTTCCTATAGCTGATCCTTCGAGTGATCCTCCTCCCATGATACCATTTGATGATGAATTGTATTTATAGTGGTTATGCAATTTTTTCTCATAAACATATTTTGTGTGAAAAGGTGAAATAATGTAATGGAGATTTTTACTATATTTTAATGTTACAATTTTTTCTTGTTTTTTATTTTTAACTAATTTATATTTATTTATATTAATTATTTAATTTTGATAGGTTTTTTTATTCCAACACCATTTCATTTTAAAAAAAATAATCATATATTTGAAGGGAGACACAGCCCACCAACCATCACTATTTGTTTATTGTCCATCAAAATTTCCTTTTAAAAAATCTAAAGTATATTTGCAACGGGGGTCATATCATGATGCGAATAATTATTTTTTCCATTGGGTAATCACAACTAAGTATATTTGTGAGTTTGTTTTCAGTAATGGGTTTTTATGATGGAATCCCATCAGTATTAACTTTTAGAGATTAGAATCCAACCATCACAAAAGCCTAAAACTACAATTGTGGATAACTAAAAATTGAGACCAACACATCCTAATTGAAGGAGTACCACTGAAATTAACATGTTTTGAAAAAGTTATTTATAGATAAGTACTTGATTCTTTTAGAAAATTTCATGTTAGTATATATTTGTTAAATTTTATGATACAAATTCCCATGATTGATTTTTTTAAAGATAAGTTCTATCAATGAATAAAATTTATTGAAGGAGAGAATATTGACCTAGAAAGAAATGAATACTTGAAAATCCATCATTCTTTACCTATCAAATATAAAAATTTAAGAAAATTCAAAATTACTTGTATAGTAAGATAATTTGAAGTTAATAATGTTATTCTCTATTTATGAGATTATATAAATGTTATTCCCACTCTGTTTATTCATATTTAATGTTTGGAGAACATGAACATGCTAGAATAGTCATTCAACTTTCCAATTGAAGTACCACTAGGATTGCTATAATTATTGAAAATTTCCTATTTCTAGTAATAAACAAGGTTTTACATGCTTATTTTTAGGTATTATATATGGATTATTATCTTTCCATAACATATGTACCTATCATTCATGAGTGATATTTTTTTAAACAAATGAAGCCATAATTATTTTCCATACAATATTGTTTTCAACAGAATTTGTAACAGAGGTTATTCATTTAAATATTTTCATTCTATACAACAGTAAATTGATTATTATTCAATCCATCCATTCAACATAATTGATTGGTTTTATAATGATATATTCCATGATTTTGAATCTAAAGTGTTTGAATTATTTTTATTTTAATTAAACTAAATAAAATTTCAATAAAATTATTGATAAATTGTAAACATGATATTAAATATTTTTCCACTGTCTAGAAAATAAAATAAATTTTTATATTTGAAAGAATTTGAGAATTTTTTATGTAAAATCACTGATTAACACACTTTATGGGAACCTTTATGTTCTTGAAATAGTTAAAACTATTTTAATTTTAAATTTTTATAAAATAATATATAATTCTTACCATGTAGTTGATAATTTTAGCACATGAGCCTCAGCCCAGTTTGTGGGGTATTTTTAAGTGCATCCACAAGAGCCAGGTTTGAAACCAGGAAGAGGTATAATTCTGGGGGTACTATAATAGTTACTGTATTAGTTAGTATAGCGGTACTATAGTAGTACTATGGCAATTACTGTAGTTGCCGGAACTATTCACCTTGGGCCATCGGTTTGGGTTAGATTCCTTTAGGCCTTTGTGCCACCCAGGAATTCGGGTCAGTAAGTCTTTCTAGCCACCTTTAAGACCTTTGGGCCACCTCAAGGCTTTCGACCCACCTCATGGCCTTCAAGGACACTTGATATGCAGATGCCCAGATATATTCTACAAGGAACCAGCACTAAAGGATGATTCAAGACCAAGACGCATTCCATAGATCAGGGCTAATAGATTTCGAAGAATGAGATGGTATGGAATTTCCATCGGTATCAGGCATGTGCATCTTTTCATAGAACAGCTAACCAAATAGTCATGCAATAGTGTAGAGATGATCACGATGTAGATGTTGGGGAGGGGTGGTTTCAAGTAGTCATAGTCTTTACGATTTCCTTAAGACCTACAGGTTCTAAAATGTCTCCAATCCAATATGTAATGTTATTCTAATCTTACTATCCATGTAAGGGTTCCCCCTCATCCCTAAAAAGGGTGGTTATCAAAAATCAATAAAAAATGGCCTTTGATGCATTCAGGTAGGAAGTCGATAATTTCACATGTGAAATCACCTTTGAGGAAGTTAAAAATATAACCTTCCTACTAAAAATGAAATATTGAAAAAATCATTCAAATCTCAAAAGATGTGGAAAGAAAAAACATATGAATATATTATAAGACAATATGTTGTCCCTGTGAAAAATAAAAAATCTTCTTATTTTGATGAAGAACGTGTACTTGAAACTATTGTTACTAAATTACATTAAATTTCTTTGTTAAAGGAAAATATCCTTCTGAATTATAGTTCAAACCATTACCTAAATGTAATGAAATATATTTTCCTAGTTTTATTTATAGAAAATATCTTGGGAAATTCTAAGACTAAGCATTGAGACGTTGTGTGATTCCGAGGTGCGGTGTTCCCAGAATGGTCCATTGAAAAATGTTATGTTTTAAAATAGTGTGAATGATAATTTTTCCTAAAAAAGTGTACTAAATCTTAAACGGGTCCCTGGATCAAACATCTAAGGTCACTATTGAGTTTAGGATATAAATTTTACCCTAGGTGAGACTTAACTTTAGTTGGTCTGGGTGTCTAGTGAGAAAAACCAGAAATGGAATAACCATAAATAAAATAAAATAATTTTATAATTTTATTTTTCAAATCCTAATAACTCATGAATGTTGACTTGGATTGAAAATATTAGACCACTGTTAAGATAATAATGGGTTGTTTTACTTAGGTAGAGGCTAACATTTTCCAGTGCGGCCAAAATGTGCAAAAAAAAATTAGGATGTGACCATGAATAAAATAATTAAATAAAGATTACTTTATTTTCAAATCATATAACTCATAAATGATAACGTGTATTAGAAATCCAATAGTACCATTGAGCTAATATGGGTGTTATTTCATTATCCAGGACCTAACCACATCCAGCGTGGATTGAGGGTAAGATATAACTTCTGGACATTTTAAAATATACTAAAATAAAGATTGGAAAATGTTTATTTTATTTTTTTAAAATGTTTTGTAGTGATGTAGAGACATTGTGATGCCACAAAAAAACATATATTTCCTTTAATAAATGAAATAGTGTTTCTATTTAACAACATAATGAAATGGAGATACTAAAATGTGTTTCTTCATTTAACATCTTGATAGGGATATAGGATCATATCGACAATCCTAGAGAAATTCCACAAAAGTTCTGGAAAATAAAATGCGTTGGAGAAGCCTCTTTGTAGTGAAGGATAGGTTGTGACAACTGCTAAAGTATAATGGATCACTAATCATGGATCAAAGACTAAGGATCAGCGATCAATGAATGATGGAGGTGAAACTCTGTTCTTCACCAATGAATTATCTAGTACTTCAGGCAAGGTTTTTATTCTTTCTTTGTTATTGACTTAATCCCCCGTTCTTCTTTTCTAAACGATGAATGCAGACCAACTCACTAACAAGTTGACCCGTGGATCGGCATTTCATGTGGAATGGAAAATTTCATGTGGTTATAGGTGACTCGGCTAGTCTAAGAGAATCAGTGGGTCTAGTTTACTTAGTGGGTATAAGTTACTCAATGGGTCTAGGTGACTCACTGAGTTGATGTGACTCAGAGGGTCTATGTGACTCAATGGGTCTAGGTGACTCACCAGGTCTAAACGATTCAGCGGTTCTAAGTGACTTACTGGTACTAGATATTCTATGACTATGTCTGATAGACATAATATTCATAATTTATATTTAAACCTAGGTGAGATGACTATAGTGACTCTCTTGACTATAATTGATACGTGCTACAAGTTTTGTAACTCTTTGGTAGTTTTCTTTGTGGTATACCTTAGTGGGTTGGGGTTCCAGCAAAGTATTGTTTTACTCACCCCTGCGTGGGCTTTTCCCACACATGTCATATCTTGAGAAGATGATTGATTCTTTTATAGAGTCCTTTGAACATCGGGGCTAGGTGGATCTTCGACTAACCCAACAAATGATATGTGCTTCTTTGGATTCATACAACTCTTTCTGTACCTACCCATCAGGTAGGGTTTTCTACATAGGAGTTCAAGAGACATGTACTTTAGATTTTCTATTTTAGTGGGGATTGTATTATAGCTTACTTCTCCATAATTTTTCCACATTTGTACTTTGTGTTTAATTACTTAGGGTTTTCACCTTCCAACAGCTGGGGCTTGGAGTTGTGTGTGTGTGTACAGGTACTTAGGAAAATTCCTCCCATTTTTTTTGCGATATGCCTACTTGGCACTAGTCTTCATCCCCTAGCCTATGGGAGGCGAACTTGGGTTAGTCATGACATAGGGACTGGGGTACGGGTTGTGACAGAGTGGTATCATAGGAGGTCATTTATACCCTAAAAAACATAGTCTATGAGTTTGGTTTGGGGAAATAGTGTTATGTGTTTTGAGTTCATCTTTGAGTCTATAGAATCTAGTGTTGGTGTGGTATCTGATGTATTAATACACAAGGCCACTAAATTCTTCATTTCAAATAAATTCATGATGACACTATTTGTAGGAACAAATGGTGGTAAATGAATCATATAGTAATGGGTTGATTTTTCCATGTCCTTCTTCGGTCTTCCCACTAAGTATACTCTATTGATTATGGTGAATCTTGTTTTGTTTCATGATGCTTCCACATAGACGACCAGCTAGGATTCCACCACGTGATCATGAGGATGATCCATGGGGTGATGAGATGGATACAGGGGTTCATAAAAATACAGCACCTCTGGGTGGTGTACTATCTATACCACCACCTGTGGAGAAGCATATGGTACTCATAGTACTAGTGGATGAGATGTGTGCGGTGAGTGAAATTCATGAGTTCCAATGACAGAGACCCCCACATTATAAGGTCAACCAAACTGATGGGAGGCTTAGGACTAGCTTGAGGAGGTGACAGATTTTTCCATCTATTCATGACACAATTAGATCAGATGTCAGTTCTGGTGTTGAGCATTCTATGTGGCTCAATAGGGTGATGTTGGGGTTTAGATTACCTAATATTATGATAAAGTGAATTTTACGTGGATAGATCATGAGAACCATTCTCAGATAAAGGGATATCTCAATAAAAGATAAGAGAAGTTCAAGTACAAGAGATTCTACAGGTTCAGTAGGATGACATTTCAGTAGCTGAGTAGTCATCCAGTTATACCGTCCATTCTAGGTACTCGATGAATACGATACGACCAGTGATTCAGGGATCAGACCATTGAGTAAGGTGTGTTTTGGGAAATCTAATCTAGTGTTATTCCTCTCTACATTTTTATATATTCTAGGGTTCTAGAGAGAACCTTTGCGATTGAAATTTTATTGGCTGAGCAGATACAGCCAGTGGAAGTCAGTAGTGGGTAGTAATTAGTAGATACCTTGAGAGAAGGAAGTCAACATTAGTCTCAATAACTTGGACATGTGATATGATCCAATATGAGGTACTAAGATATGTAATATATAGCTCAGGGCTCATAGGGTGAGTCTATTCAACCTAGAAAGAGGTAATTCTTTTCAAAATATACAAGGGCACATATCATTATATATTTTCCATCTCGTCATGATGATAGTAAAATGGTGGATGGAACACTAGGGTAGAGACAGTGATAGGAACATATGAATCTGCAGGGTGATAGGCATGGAAGGGGAGTTGGGAGAGCAGTAGGAGGTGGTATACATTTCGACATATTACTACCACCCACCCCATGTGGTCCACACTAAGATCAGGGAGATGGAGGATAGGGGAATGGGTATCTACATACAGTCAAGTAATATGACCAAAGGGATTGAGGAAGTATTTGAGGTATGGCCTATGTCTATTCTTAGGTGTTGTATTAATATACATAGGTTATAATAATTCTTCCTTGTCATTAATCTTATTCCAGACATGGAGTTTCTGGCTAAACCATTGACATGACCCTTACATCTACAGATACATATGGGAGGATACTTCATAATCACACTTATAATGATAGTGTGATCATACCCTTAATAAAATATTTTCAGTTGGAAGCTATTGGTGGAAGCATCGAGGCCTTACATTGTCATCCATGTTATGGATTAGTTATCGATAGTCCATGCCCGGATTGACTATTTTAGGAAAAAGGGTGTGGTATGTTCGCAGTGATGGAATTGGATTTTCCTTGGTCAGTGAAAAAATAATCCCATGTAGTACGATATTGAATTAGGAATAGAAATGAAAAACCAATCACTCTTTAGTTGGATTTCATAACCCTTAGTGTAGTGTAATAGAAGAGTCCTCAGTTTCTTGCAGTGGTGGACATGTATGAGGAAATACTTCCTGAATATTTTCTAGGACTATCTCTTCTCTGGGAGGTAGACTTTTTCATTAACCTATACCCTATAAAAACACCAATATCTACATCAGAATAACGGATGGATCATGTAGAGCTTCATGAATTTAGGGTATAGTTGGATGAATTGAGAAGGAAGGGCTTCATGTGACCCATCGTTTCACCGTGGTTATCCCCAATATTGTTTTTAAAGATGGCATACAGAAGATTGAAAATATGTGTGGGATTCCGGTGCTTGAATCAGGTGACCATGATAAATAAGTATATGCTACCAAGGATCGATGATCTCTTTGATCAGCTTAAGGGAGCGATATGGTTCTCATCAGTTGAGACCACATGACTAGAACTATGTAACCCATAACCCTATGTTTGCAGTGGTAGTTATCTCATTGAAGATTTTGCGACACTTCATTAGTTGAAAATGATTTTTCATATACTCTAACCATAAGTGTCTCAATTATATCTTCTCTTGGAAGGATTTTAACATGGGATAGAGATGATGGATGGAGTCCCTCCAGGACTATTAGCTCGAAATAATTTATACTCCAGGTAAGGGAAACATGGTAGAAGATACTCTCAGAAGGAGATCCAATTCATTTTCGTTTAATGAGGAAATAGATTAGTTGGCATAATTACAATTATCCTTAGTGGATGTAGGTAGTGCATCTTACCTCTAATCAGTGGTTGTTACCCCTCCACTCTTAAAGTGAGTCAGGGAGGCACAACTCGATGATAACAAATATGAGGATTTAAATGCTCAATTTTCCATAGGGAATACCCCTAATGGATTTTCAAAAGTTAGGGAGCATGTTGTTCCTTTCATAGGTTGCACCACAGTACATGTGGATTCCTAGAGAGTTGAGATTCATCAAGATAAGCATGTGGGTGTCAAGACAGACATCAGGGATGAAAAAACAGTTTGAAGCTGAATGACCTATTGATATAAAAGGTGATCACTTGTTTAATAGGTTTTGTGGTATATTAACACACCATGTGGAGCCCTTGTGCATTGAAGGGGGTTGCTCTTTTCTTCCTTGGGGTTCCAATAATGGATTGAGAAAATAAATCTAAAGACTTTGTGACAGGTTTATCACGTATGTCCTTGGGACACGGTATGATCTGGGTGATCATTAAAAAATCACCATGTCGGTCACTTCTTTGATTTTAGGGAACATAGTCCCATATATAGCTTGGTAAACCTCTATATATAGTAGATATTTCAACTCCTTAGATTCCCATCGATGATTGTCTCGGATTAGGATGAACGATTTGCATCCTGGTTGGGGAAGGGATTGTCGGAGGTATTGGGGACTCAGTGGAACTTGAGTACAGATTTCCACCCACAGATAGAAATCCAGATGGTGTGGACCATTATTCTTCTAGAGTAAATCTTATGTGCTTTTATCCTCGATTTTTGCATCATTTGGTAAGATCACCTACCTCTAGTAGAGTTTGTGTATAATAAAAGAAACCACTCCACAATCAGTATGGAACCGTTCATTTCCTCGTACCAGAGACCTTGCAAGCCCCCACTTTGTTGGAATGATCCTGGTGAGTCGGTGGTCATGGTCCCAAAGTTGGTGCAGGCTAGTACAGAAAAGTTGTGGGTCATCTGATAGAAGATGAAGACAATACATATCCATAAGAATTCATATGGAAAATGTTGAGAGAGACCCTTGGGGTTCGATGAGGGAGACCATGTTTTTATTTGGGGTCTCTCCTCGATGTGGGATATGGAGACTTAGCATGGGTGAAAATTTATCTCTTCTGTTCACTGGACTTTTTTGAGATGCTGTAGAGTGGGAGAGGTGGTGTACCTCTTAGCTCTACCACCATGGTTAGAGAGGGTGCACAATGATTTCCATGTATCCCACCTGAGGAGATACATACATGACCCATCACACGACATTGAATAAGGTGAGATAGATTTTGATAATAGCATGAATTTTATATATTTTTCAGTGGAGATCAAGGATCCATAGGACTAGACCCTCCATGGGTGATCAATTCCTCTTTTTCGAGTTCGGTGGCTTCCAAATAATCTCCAGGAGAGAATGTTGGAGCGGGAGGATCAGGTTCATGCTCGTATCATCATATGATTGGGAATACCTTGGTTTGGATTTTAGGGATGTAAAGCCTTACGTTGAGGAGAACTTAATAACTCTTATTTTCCAGGTTTTATTTCTAGAAACGTTCTAGGGAAATTCTAGGAATTTGTGCTAAGACGGTGTGTGACTCTGAGGCCTAGTGTGCCTAGAATGGTCGTTCAAAAAATGTTATGTTTTTAAAAAACATGCATGAGTAGTTTTTATAAAAAAATGGAATAAATATTAAACGGGTGACTATATTAGAAATTTTAGGGCACTGTTGCATTTAGGATGTAGGGTTTACCCTATGTGTTACTTAACTTCCGTTGGCATGGGCCTCTAGTGAGAAAATAAAAAAACGGAATAACTATTAATAAAATAATTAAAAAAATTATTTTATTTTTCAAATACTTATAACTAATGAAGGGTGACTTCAATTAAAAATTAGAGACCACTGTTGTGTTGTGTTCATAATGGGGTGTATTCCTTAGGTGTAGCATAACATTAGTCATCGAGGACCAACTGTAAAAAAGTTTTTTTTAGGAGATACTGTAAATAAAATAATTAATTAAATATTATTTTATTTTCAAATTGTATAACTCATAAATAGTAACTATGATTGAAAATATGAGAGTACTACTGAGCTCGTGTGGGTGTGATTCCTTTATTTGGGGCTAACCTTGACCAGTGCTGGTCAAGAGTAAAAGCTCATTTATGTATGTTTTAAAAGATAATAAAATAAAAATAAAAAAATATATTTTTTATTTCATTTAATGTTTCACAGTGATGAAAAAACACTGTGATGCCACGACAAAGGAGTTTTTTCCTTATATAAATGAAATAGTGTGTCAACATTGTAATACAATGAAAAGGTGATGTTGAAATGCATTTCTTCATTTAACATCATGACTTGGATATAGGATCAGATTTAAAATCCTGGAGAAATTCCTTAGAATCTCTAGAAAAGAAAATGCATCGTAGAATCCTCTCAGTGAAGACTAAAAGGTTGAAATGAATGTCGATGGATCGTGGATCATGAATCGCGGATCAAATACCAAGGATCGGGGATCAATGAATGGTGGTTCTGGAAATCTATTCTTCACCAATGACTGATCGAATCCTCAAGGTAGGGGTTTTATTATTTTTGTGAGACTGACTTAATACAATGTTCTTCTTTTATAAATGATGAACTCAGATTAACTCACTAACAAGTTGACCCACGGATCGGTCGTTTATGGGGGATAGAAATTTTCATGTAGGTCTAGGTGACTTAGCTAGTATAAGAGATTCAGTGGATCTAAGTGACTCAGTAGGTCTAGGTGACTATATGGGTCTAGGTGAATCTATGGGTCTAAGTGACTGAGCGGTTCTAGTTAGATCTAGATGATTCAGTCGGTCTAAGTGACATAGTGGTACTGGATTTTCTATGACTATGTCTAATAGTCTTACTTCTCAAGATATATATGTATACCTATGTGTGCCGATTCTAGTGACTCTCTTGACGGTACATCAAAGAGGCTACACTTCATGTACCTCTTTGGTAGTTTTATTTATTGTATATCTTTTTGGATTTGGTTCCCTACTTAGTATTATTTTTCTCACCCCTGAATGGGTTTCTCCCACTAGTGTCTTGTACTGAGGAGACGATCGATGGTTTGACAGATTCCTTTGTAGATTGGGGTCTAGTGGTTCTTAGAGTGAGCTAATACACACTATGCACTTCTATGGCCTCAGATATCTATTTATGTACCTTCCATTCAGATAGATATTTATATGTATGAGTTCAAAGACATGTACTTGTACATTTTTATATCAGTTTGGTTTTATATTCGGGCCTCGTTTACCTTCAGTTTTCTTCTGTTACAATGTTTTTTTTACTTATTTTTTTCACCATCCAGTATATGTGGCTGGGAGTTCTGTTCGTGAGTATAGATATGTAGGAAAATTCCTCCCATTTTTTTCGATATAAATACCCACCGCAAGCCACCAACCCCTTCCCTAAGGGAGGAAAGAATGGGGTATTCACGACAAAGGCCCCATGGGATGAATAGTGATACTAAAAACCACCAATATTTCATTCTTTGTGATAATAAGAAATTTCCTTTTATTATATTAAAGGTTATATCAAAGTACAATGATAACCAGGTAATAGGAGTCCTTACGTAACACAAGAAAATCTCTGGATGCATCCTCTCTGATCTCTCCAAAATCAATCATTAAATATTCATGTATTTATTTTTTTGAAAAAAATTCCAAACCTATGAGATAATTTCAATTAAGAATAAACCCAACTTTATTATAAGATTTTTATGAAAACTTAACCACTTTATTAACTATTTGAAAACTAATTACCATATCTGATATCCAATGAGTGAGCCTAATTCCATTTTCCCTTAAGAAAATTTTCATCACCGTATAAAATATTGGATTTGGTGAGCTTGTCCCTATCAGACATCTAAACAAATAAAGGATGAGTATTGAATATATAAAACCCATATTGATCACTATGAGAGACCATTTCCCACTTCTTTTTCTAGATCATGTGCTTGAGAAACTGACTAAAGATGCCCATTATTGTTTTTTATATGGGATTCTTCGAAACAAAAAAATTATATAGAACTCTTTGATCAATAGAAAACAACTTTTACATTCTCTGTTGATACATTCTTGAATACATAATTCCCTCTGACATGTGCAGTTCCCCGTAAAATATTCAAATATTCATAATGATCATTTTTTTTGTTTTTTTATAATGGTTTGTGGAATTTTTTATGGAAAAAATAAAAAACATAGGATCATATTTTGAAATATCTTTATTGATTTTATCTATTGTTATTAAAATTTTAATTCATAAAATTTTTTTTATAAATTATGAAAAAATTAAAGGCATCATGAATAAGTGTGATAAATATCATATCATTCATTGGTCATGTTGGTTTTTATAAAATCTTCCCAAAAGGATATATTAAAATTGAATTTTTCTGGTCTATCTTGCTGTAAAAATAATTATTGATTATCTTTGATTAGAAGTGTATAAAATCATTTGAATAGTAGAACAAATATATATCTCTACTAATAACCCAACCATAAAACTGATGTTTACCATTCGAAATCATGATAGATGCTATTGATATTTCTCATGGGGTTATTTTGATCCCCAATGAATAAAGGTAATAACATTTCATTACATATGTTTATATATATTTAGATCAAGATCAAACTAATTATGTAACCGCTAAGAATGAGTTGTGGGATTTTTTAATTTCTTTGGATAATTTTAGATGTTACTTATTATATTCAAAACTAATTATTTACAGAAATTATTATGTAAAAAAAATCAATGAAGAATCATGATGTTAAACCAATATTTTTTATATGAATATTATATTTATAAAAAATTATATTGAAATATCATAGAATAAAATAATGAAATATCTTACATATGCACATTTATTCTAGATACACACTATTTTTTATGAATCATTTTAAGATTATCCACCCATTGAAAAAACTTTTCTTGTGGAGAACTCATATTTCATTACGATTGAGAGACCTTAGTTTATAGAGATAGTTAATTATCATTATACGAGTAAAATTAACCATTTCTCATCCAAATAATAAATTTTTATGATTTATAATGATTCAAGGAATTTTATCTGTGGTGTTCGATACCTAAGGCCTTTTGGAAGTGGCCAAATGGTAAGAAGGTGCTTTCCTAATTCAAAATTCCCATTCACCTTAAATTTTAATCAGACTTAAAAATATAGAGGTCACTTTAGATCACATATAATTCTTATAAAATTTTTATAGGGTTTTTTTATTGGCTGTTATTTTTTGAAAATTATTTTTAAATCTTTAAAGCATGTATGATCAGCTAGTTTTAGGTAAATATTTCAAATATAAAATAAATTCCAAAACAACCCCTCTTAATATGTGTTGTGTTTCATGTATTGGGAATGCATTTCATGGGACCCTTTAAAAATTATTTCGAATAAATATTATAGAAACCCATACTTTTAATAACTTGATATCACAAATTAATAGATTAATATTCATTATATTAAAAAATGATCAATGATATAATCATATAGTTTATGTGCCTTTGAAAATGTGGATTCATAAGAAACTCATTTATAAGACATATAAATCGTCTCCCACTAAGTTTATCATAGATAGTACCATTTATAAATATAATAAAAAATACATTTAGTCACATGCTCAGGAAAGGAATCATATGAATTGTTAAGCTCAGAATCTTAGTAAGGATATACAAGGATGTTATCAATGATAATTTAAGCATGAAATGGGAAAAAGTCTATGGGAACTTAAGAAAAAAAAATTAAAACCATACCCTTTATATCGTAGATCATAATATTGTGTTATGGAAAAATAATAGATTTTTATAAGACAGTAATCACAAAAAAATTAAAGAACATTAACCATGATATCATAACATTGGCATATGATATATCTTTGTTCCATATGTATAATCATAAAAAGTCATTTCTATAGTAGTCAAGAATAATTGAAAAAACTATAATAAGGGAATGGATTAACTCCCCAAACCATTGTAGTAGTCAAGATTCACTCCCAATACTATTATAGTGGAAAGATCGTATTACAAAATTGGGTTCACTCCCCATTATATTCTTATATATCTCCAAAGATAACAATCTTTATCCAATTAATTGGAGGGATATATAATTTCTGGCACATTCATCACATAATTAGAATCATGTAGATGCCTCCCACAAGATCAAAAATACATTTATCATATCAAAATACCTGGGAAATAAACTTGATTCATAAATATATCATTATGGAATAACCAATGAAAAATAAATAGGTTTTATAAACATTTCATTAGGACATAACCTATATAAAAGAAATTAATTGTATAGGCATAACCCATATAAAATAATTAGGATTCATAAATATTTTGAAATAAAAATTATAAACCATCCATAGGAAGAACATGGATTTTATTATTCGGTCTTCTCCCCAATATATCATAAATAAAATCATGTGATGTTTTTATTAATGAAAAAATTACTGATAAAAGACCATTGAAAACATTTTTTAGGAAAAAAACTTTTTCACTTTGAAAATAAAATTTTAAAATCTAAAAATTTCTGAAATAGTAAACAAAATTTTTTACTCTAAAATAACCATGGAATCCTATAAAACATTCATTAAATAATTGATTAAAATGAGGGGAGGAAATAATTTTCTTGTTTTCCACATTAAAACCAAGATTATTTTTACATTTTTAGTAACTAGTAAAAAGTAATTAATTTAGAAAATAATAAAAAGCTTAAATTTAATAAAATTTATAAAATTTCAAAAGGTTAAAAATGATTTGAAAAATCATTGGATAATAGTAAATACATTATTTTGAAATTGTTTTCAACATGGATATGGAATAGAAGGTATATTCGACCAAAGAGAGAAATAATCATGGCATTACAAAGAATGATTATTTGGTTATGTTGAGTGTGTAAGGAAAGGAAAATAAAATTAAATAAAAATTATTTAAAGAAATAAATAGAGGATAAGAAAATTAATGATTTTCTTGATTTTTATATCAAAAAATGTTATCATAGGAATCGTAATAAAAAATAATCCTAATAAACAATGACAATGTAACCTTAAACCCATACCACTCTCGTAACATTTTAATAATATGACCCATGGAGAAATAAAATCAATTAAAACAATAAATATCATGAAAATAATAATATAAACGATTTAATATTTCAAAATTTTAGTATATACACCACACCAAATAAGTTACAGTGGAATATTGTGTATGTCTCCTAGAAGTAAATGTGAGAAAGTAATCCCTTACCACATGAATCAACCTCATTCGTAACTATTTGAACCTCTTATATAATAAATATTGTTTTATTATAAATATATTCGAAAAAATGTAATAATTTATATCATAAAAAATATTATTTACCAATAACCTTTATCACCCATTTATTAACAATTCTTCATTTTAAACACTATTATATGCGATATGTGCCTCATTTTTCATGTATGTTTTGTTTCATTAGTTATTGGTACTTATTCTTTAATTAAGGTTTCATCAAATATTGAATATTAATATTGATAAAAATATCATATATATATATATATATTATACATATTTAATGATACCCATAAATGTTAGAGATAGAAAAATTAATTACACCATTCGTGGAGATGGTACGCTATACGTACACATTAACATTGTTTTCATTTTTTGATGGATAGAAAAATAAAAAAAATTTATAATAATTATCATTTATAAAATCAATTTTATGTCATATATATCATATATATTCAAAAACAATTGTCCATATTACCCTCCATGTAAATAAGAAATGAAGAACGATTCACATCATTTCATGGAGGAAGTAGTCCACACGTACACATGAGCAACATTGTCATTTTACAACGGATTTGATGGTAAGAAGGTAAATCTGATATTGTAATTTAAAAGGTATAATTTTTTCATTAATAGTATATATATACATTAAATACGTCTATATATCCATACTTGGGAGGTGATGATGGAAAACGAATTACATTGGTTAGTGAGGCAGTTGTCCGTCGTACACAAAATGGACAGTTTCATTTCCCATATAATAGAGGAGGAGATTGATATAGGTTATGCCATTATCATATTAAAATATAATTAATTTTTATATAATTATGTTATTATCTTATCATGATTGAATAATATTTGACATTGTTTTAATAGGAAATAATATAATTCTCTCTTATATATGATTCATGTTCTCCAGAGAACCACTTTAGGATTTCGACAAAATCATTCTTAGGATGGTCTCTTAATAAGAATAAGGCCAAAAGGAAGTGGTAATGTACTAGAGGAAAGTATGTGTATAGGTCTTGTCTAAAATTAAAGGCTATTTAATTTTTAATAAAAGAGGATAATAGGTTCACTTTTATAAGTTAGAAAGAGTGGTATTTTTGTGAATACCCAAAACTATATAATAATGGGAAGACACTCTCGAATGATATTCCCCTGAAATTTATAAATAATATAGTTTTGTTACGATATGTTCTAGTCACACCTCCACTAATAAAATAAACATTTTTTAAACATGTTATTCAAATATCATTGAAGTTTACTTACGTTAACAATTATAGTTTTCACCACGGTAACTAGTTTGTTTTATGTTACAAATGTGGTTTATCCTTCAAGAAAAAAAGTGAGAGTTATTAGATACTTCAGACCAAATTAATTTAAATATTACATCCAAATTATCAAATAAAAAACTTGTTTGTGTGGAATATTAATTTTATCCCAAGTTCATGGAATGTGTGAAACACCATTTTAACATTAATATGGTAAAAAATAGTTATATTTTGAAGGGTTATAAATGATATCCTAAATTTAAAATGAATCAAAAATAGACCATGGATAATATTTTAAGAGACATTCCATTAACATGGTTTTTGATAAATTTTTTATAAAATTTAAATTTTTTAATAAAATATTTTTTATCAAAAAATATTAACAACATAACTTTTTAAAATATTCAATTAATTGCACTTTGAATACACCAAGACAATGATGGAATTGGAATATATTTTTTTTCAAACAACCCTAATATGTTACATTAATCTAATTTTTTGGAACATAGTAAGTAATTAATATTATAATACTTTTAATATTTTTAAATTCCTTTATTTGTTTCCATTATAAATAAATAATTACTGTGTTAGCATTAGAGTTACATTTAATGAAATTATTTCATTACTAAAAATTAGAAATAAATTATTATGTTCAAAATTTAACGTATAATTAAAATTATTATTTATAACCATTCATAGCTTATTTGTATCTCTATCACAACATATTATAATTATTAGAATCAAGAATGTGACATTTTTTTCTTTTCATTATAAAAAGTAATATAAAGGTCACAATCATCATCATATGGAATAAAATGTGATATTTTCATAACATATATGTGATAAGGTTAATATATGGAAATAAAATAGAAATTAGATATGTTTTAAAGTAATTATGACCATTGTATCATTATTTTAACCCCTAGTAAACTTGTTTTACCCTTAAATATTATAATAGATAGTTATTTATTTTACTATTCATCATGAACAAAAAATTATTTTACCATATTACTTAATATTATCTATGTTGATTCCAAATATAGAATCCCTTTTAAAACATTCAATTAAAATAAATTTTATTATTGAATTTATAAATTATTATTCAAAACGTGTTCAAAAATAGTATTTCATGGAATGCATTTTTCCAGCATAAGAAGACCACTCATTGACCATATGAATAGTGATCCACTTTATATGGATTTAAATTCATAAATTTATATATATAATTTAAAAATATTAATTTAAATAATTCATTTTTAAATATGATTTTAATTAATTATAATGGAAATACATTACGTGTTTAAAAATAGTTATTAATAAAAAACATTATTTTTTACTGTTTATTGAAAATTTGAACTCTTTTTAAAAAAATGCCAAAACATTAACCTAAGATAAGTTTTATATGATTAATTTAAAAATTAATCTTATTTTTCAAATATATTTTATAAATTTGTAAAAAATTAACTATATTATTTTCTCACAAAAAATAGTACAAATCATTTTTGAAGAAAAAACATTTTTTTTAAATAATGAAATGTTTTAATTTAAAATTTAGTGATTATTTCCAAATAATTTATCAATAAAATTATATTGAATATGAATTTATAGAAATTTAACAAATCTTTTGATCATATTCATAACAACCAACATAAATTTATGGTTATAAGAATCATATTTAAATAAAATAAATAATGGTTTATTTAAGATTACTGTGGCATGTAATATACACACTCGAATATAGTTTTATTTTAAAAAAATATCATGGGGTGTTAAATTTTACCCAAAATAATATATTTTTTACATGTATTTTTAATTTTATCATGGTAATCATTGGTTTTCCTTCTGAAAATAAATTTAATGAAATCTCATATTATAAAAATGGTTAATAAACCATTCTATTGTTAAGAGAGAAACGGAAGTGCAAATTTGATCAAGAATAATAAATGATTATGTTTCTAGGTATGAAAAATTTAATGAATGTGAAAATATAGACATAGGATAAAATCAAAATTCCTAAATAATATAATTATGGATGGTGACATAGATACTTGATCACGATGAAGTGAATGACCCAGAGAAAAATAAAATACACAAAACTATAAACCAATGAGGTGTGTAAAATATGATAGTGTCATATAAAATGAAGGAAATAAGATATTTTTATTTCAATATAATTTTTTGACTGTTAATGGAATCATTTACTATCAGATATAGAACACTAGAAAATAAACTTACTTGTAATATTTTTATTTTATAAGCATAATTTCATCCTTTGATTGAGCTCCAATAAATTTACACTTGATTTCTTAATCCAATAAACGAATAACCAACATGATTTTTTTTAGACATGGATCACATAAATTATCTTTTAACAGATCATAATATGCTAAAAATAGTGATATTTCGTTCTATCTATCTCTAAATATATTTCTTAACCAAAATAGTTACTACAAGTAATCTAATAAAATACATTAATCTCTAAAACAGTTACAGTAACAATAGAAGTTAAAATTAATCTATTACATAAGTATTTATCCTTAAAACCCATCCAAAATAATTTTTACCAAATTCAAAATTCAAAAAAAAATAGAAATAAGGTCACTAAATTTCAAAAAAATGAAAAATTAATCACTTGAATATTATAAAACAATTTTTAATGTCAAAGTGAAAAAAATGATTATTCATTAATCATATAATCTCCATGATATTATAATCATTTCCATAAAAAACAAAAATCACCATAAATACAAATTAAAATTATTTAGTCTTACAAAATATAATTCAACCATTATTTATCAAATAAAATTCCATAATGTTATATTTAAATTAATTATATAAGGTTACCAAAATATTGGAATCCTTTAAAAATGACCTGAATCACCGAATCAACATTTAATCACATAGTTATATCTATGGTATAATATCTAATTCCTGAAAAAATAATCTTTTTTGGACACATTATTCAAAAAAATTAAAACCATTCAAGACGACACTTAGACTATTGGTGGGAATTGTAACCCTATCTACCATATATTGTGGGTTTAATCCCCATAGTCTTTTTGAATGTGATAAATTTTTCTATTTATTAAAACTATATTATTATAATTCTTATAACATCCCACAAAAATATAATGAACATCCTCAAAAATAACCCTTATAATTGAATATCATATTGACCGTAAGGTTTACCAATATATTTAAACATGTGAAAATAGTATTATTCTCAAATAGTACTTTTTGTTGAACATAATGGTTATATTTTCATTTTCCAATAAAATTTATTCAAAAATTTTATTAATCACATTAAAATATCATCACATAAACCTCAAAATTGGTTTTTAATTTTTTAAATCATGATAAAAAAACTCATAAACCTATAATGGTATCCATAACTCTTAAGTTAATCTTACATGAACATGTACATTCTTCAAAAGATAACACAATAATTATATGTTTCAGGAATATTATAACCAAAATACCATTGGTAAAAATAAATCTACAACACAATTCCTTAATCCAAAATACATAAATACATCCTTAGTTTCACTTCAATGATGGTTATAACATAGGTCACTAGAATAGAATTTAACTCTTGTATTTGGGTGTTGACTTAGATAATTTCCATGTTCCCTACACATATTACTTTCAAATAGTCATAAATTTATTTCTATATGAACTTAATTTATATAATTAAAACATAATAAACATCTTTTGAGACATTATCTTGGGTACGTCTTCCCACATTCCTAAAATTTCAGAATTTGAAGCATCTTCCCTCCACAGTATTCAGAAAACTTCATCTTTCTATTATTATGTGTTACAAGAAACTCATACATGTTTATATTGTTAATAATTTATCAAGATATTTTATTAGAAATAAACATGATATATTTCCCTCTAGTTATCATCCAATTTGGTTACTCATAAACATCATATTTCTAACACATTATGTGTTAACAAGATACCTTATGGTTCAATCCATTGACTAAAACCAAAACAAATGTATGAGTAAAAAAATCATATTATGAATACAAATAATAATTTATATTATTTCGGGATCATGAATCCTTCTTTTCAATAAAATATGCCTAAATATAACCTATTTCATCCCTAATTATCATCTATTCAAATATTTCATGATGTTTGAAAAATAATATTTCAATTAACCCAAGAATGTGCCTCAGTAGTTTTAAACTAGGTGTTCAGAATGGGCACATTCATCATGCCTAAAAATGATTATTGAGTTGTACTAAACCAACTCTTTTCAGGTTTATTACCCCTAGATGAATTTGTGATAAAACAACATCAACTTACAGTATATATACAAGCATTTTTCACTAGGAAAACCACACTCCATTATTTATAATAACATACAAAATTCTTCTATACATAGGGTTATCCTCAGGGTTCTCAGTAATGTTTTATCATCCTGGTTTCTAGAGGATAACTAAACCATTATTTATTGTCAACTATTACAATTTGAACTCATAAATAGTGGGTAATAATTGATATATACCAGATCACTCCATGGGTGGATGCACCTCTTAGGCAGGACTCTTACCACTATCCCCAGTGGTGGCCCATTTATCCTAAAGCCCTTGGGTGGGGAGTCACGCTTCTCCTAATGTTCACATATGATAATTCCAAAGGATTATATCCCTTACTTTTCTTTAATAAAAAATATATCTAACCATACTCTTATACAAAGATATCACACCTTAATAGATTAATATTTATTAAATAACATAATGATTAAATCTAGAACTGTATAGGCCTAGTGCCTTCAAAAACATATATACATAATAAAATTGTTCATAAGATATTTACATTTTCTCCTACTAATTTCTTCATAACAAAATCCATTATTGTATGTATAATACATAATATCATTCTTTATAACATCAGGAAAGTAAACATAAAAAATGGTGATCTCGATTTCTTAGTAAAGGATACAAGGGTGATATCAATTATCACTTTAGAATAAAATGGGGATAATTGTAAGATATCATGATCATAATATTTTAAACCCGTATATTTATATCATATATAATTATCTTTATTCATTTCATAAATCATGGATGCTCAAAAGATATGAATAAAAAATAAATTAAATAAGATGATCCATGAGACCTTAACATTGGCATAGGGTATAGATTTCTGGCATACATATGAGCATCAAAAATAATTTCCATTGATATTGAGGTTTATTTACAAAACTGTCCTGGTTAAATGGGTTCACTCCCCAAAAAATAAAAGTATTCAAGGTTACCTCCCAAGAATGTCATAGTCAGGAGATACCCATACTGAATTATGTTCACTTTGTACTCTACAAATATTTATCAAAAAAGATATTCATATTTACTCAATTCATTAGAATACTATATAATTTCTGGACCACCCATTACATAATGAAAATATTACAAATTTGTGCCACAAGATCAAAAAAAAATTCATCATATCATTACCTATGAGGAATAAATGGGTTTCATAAACTATTCATTATTGCATAACATGTGGAAAATAAATGGGATTTATAAATATTTCATGAGGACACAACCTGTGGAAAAGAATTGGGTTTAATATGTATAACCTATGAAAAAAGAAATGGGTTTCATAAAAAAAATTATTCATAATCATAAACCATCTAGAGAATGAATGGATATGGTATAACTAGATTATATCCCAATTAGAGAATAAATAAAATAAAGTGTTTTTTTCTTTAATGAATAGAAATTCCATTATAAGATCATTATAAACATTCTTGGGGAAAAAACTTCTCCACATTGAAAATTAATTTTCAAAATATTAAAAATTCTAAACTATTAAATAAAACATTTTCTTTTGAAATATCATTGGAAACTTGTAATGGAATCTTTAAATCATTTAGTTATCATTATGTTAGGAAACACCATTCTTTCCATACATGTTAAAATAATGTTTCTTTTCACATTATTAGTAAAAATACTAAGTATCTCATTCTAAAAAATAATATAAGATTCCATTTAACCCATTTTATACAAAAGAAAATAGAGGTAAGATTAAATTAAAAAATATATGGATAATATTAAAAATTCTCTTTTAAAAACATTATAAAACATTGACATGGAAGAGAATGATCTTTTGACCGAAGATAGAAATAAATTCAAGTTTTCTTAATAACTTATATTTGTATCTTGAGTAAATAAAGAGAGGAAAGTGATGATAACAAATTTAATTTATAAAAATAATATTAGGAGAATAAAATTCATGAGATTATTATGAGGTAGATTATGAAATTTAATCATTAGAAGCGTAATAAAAACAATATTGATAAATAATGATATTCTGACATCAACCTCTTACAATTTTATAACTTTTTTAATCTTAAGACCCATTAAGTAATAAAATAATTTTAAGCATTAAATTTCATTAAAATAAGTATATTAGTGATATAATATGTAAAATTTTTATTATATACCACTCATAAAATAAATTAATGCTGAATATGGATTATGAATCCCAGAAGTACATGTAAGATTAAAATTCCTTACCTAAAGTCACAAATTCAATAGTACATGTTAGAACCCCTTGTATAATAAATATAGGTTTATTATATATATATATATATATATATATTATAGAACCAAAATCATATATATTATAACATATATTATAAACTCATAAATATTATATATATTCAATGAATCCATCCTTATTACCATATATTTAAAGTGAAATAAAAATGAAACTCATCATTTAGTATAAGTGGTTGTTCGCACGTACGCATGAGAGGAAATATTTTTTTTAAATGGATTTTATGGTAAGAAGGTAGATGTGAGATTATAATTAGTGAAGTATAATTATGTCAAAAATATAATATATATATATATAAACACACACACATTTAATTCATTAATATATTTATCTATGAGTGACTTTGATGGAAAATGAATTACATCAGTTCATGATGTGATAATCCACCGTACACATATTCAACGGTTCAATTTCCCATATGATGGAGGATGATATAGATATAGGTTATTCCATTAACATAATAAAATTTCATTATATGTAGACAATGGTAGTATTATTTTTTCTTTAATTGAATAATATTTGATTTTTGTGGGAGAAGAAAAAAATACAAAAACACTCTCATTAGAATGATATATCTTATTTAGAAAACCTATTCAAGTATGCACCAAAATCCATAATAGGAGGGTGTCCAAATCAAACTAAGGAATATAAAAAAATTATGTGAATTAGGTAATGTATTTAAGTAGGGATTTTCTGAATCCAAATGCTTTGTAATTGTGAATAAAATGGGAGAGTATGATCACTTTTATAAGTGATAAAGATTGGAAATTTTTTTAAATACCCAAAACTATTGAATAATGGTAATTCAATCTCAAGACATGTGATGTTAAAATGGATGAATATTATAGTTGTGGGATTATATGTTTCATAAATACCACCAACAAAAAAATCATTTTTTTACATTTTATTCCCCTGTTATTTTAGTTTTCTTAATTTTATCATTTTAGTTTTGTACACGGTAACATTTTTTTAATTTACCTAGGTAATTATTCCATTACGAATAAAGAAAAATTGGGAATTATTAGATAATTTATACCCAAGGACACTAAATATAAAATATAATTTTTCAAATATAAATATTTTTTGTGTGGAACATTAATTTTAAGACGAGGTCATGTAAAGTGTAAAACCTCATTTTGACCATAACCGTGGTATCAACTATTTAAATATTAAAAGGTTTATAGTCTTATAATAAATGAAAAAATCACACATAAATAGACCATGGTCGATATTTTAAACTAAATTCCATTAAATTTCCCAATAAACAAGTTATTATGAATTTTATGTCACATAAAATGATATTATTTATCAAAAAATAACATTAATATCAATTCTATAACAATTCATTTAAATTGACATTAATGAAACCATTATAATGATGGAATTGAAATTTATTCTTGTAACACACCTAGAATATTTTTTAATTATCTATATTATATTTCGAAAATAATAATTCATTCTAATTATATTACTTTAATATTTTAAAAATCATTTATATTATTTTTATTTTTAAGTAAATAATTATCATATCAGCATTGCATAAAAACCTGAGGTATTTACTTCATTACTATAAGATTACTAATAAATTAATAAGATAAAAACCCATTTATATTTCAAATGAATATTTAGAACCGGACATAGGATATTTGAATCCCTATCCCAAAAATTTATAGTAATTAAATATAAGCAAGTATCATTTTTTGATTTTCTTTAAATGAAGTATTATGATGGTCAAAATCCTGGAAATATGGAAAAAAGAAGTATATTTAAATAAATTAGATGATATAATATCAAAAATATTTCCTATATATATATACATATAGTATACATGTCTTAGGTCATTATAATGCCTATCTGTTTAATTTAACCCCAATATAAACCAGTTTTACCCTTAACCAGGGTAATAGTTTTTTTATGTTTTTACTATCCACCATGACCAAAAATTAGGTTGACCTTATTAGCTAATATTAATTAATATAATTAAAAATTTCAACTAAATTTTATAAATTCAATTCACAAAAGTGGTAGGATTTAATTTAAAAATAAACATAAAAAACGTCACAAAAACAATTTCTCAAGGAAGGCATTTTATGAGGAATAAAATGATATTAAATTAACTATATTATTTACAATCATCATTATACAGATTTAAATTAATAGAGTTATATATAAAATCTAAAAACATCATTTAAATTATTAATTTTAAAATATTATGTTAATTAATTGTAATGGAAATACATTATGTGTTTAAAAACAGTTTTCTGTAAAAAGCTATATTTTTCACTGTTCATTGAAAAATTGAACTTCTCAAAAAAATCCCAAAAATTCACCTGAAGGTAATTTTTATATGAAGATTTAAAAATATAATTTCATTTTATCAAATACATTTTTTAAAATTGAATAATATATTTATATTTTTTTCTCCCAAATAAAAATAAAAACATTTGTGATGAAAATATTTTTTTAAGAATGGAATGTTTTTATTAAAAATTGAGTGATGAATTTTTTATAATTTATAAATTAGTTTATATATAGTAGTAACTTAATATATATTTAATATATAATCTCATCCTACTCATACCAAGAAATTTAATTTCTCAGTTATAACAATTATTTTTTAATAATAAAAATTCATGATTCTTTTTGGATCATTCTTTCATGTTGTATACACTATCAAACATTGTATTTTTTAAAACAGATATTGGGGTGTTATGCATTTAAATTAGGTTTGTTTTGGATTATATTTCCAAATTCAAAGATTTTATCCCATATGGGCGTTTTAGGATCATCTAGTGATGATTTTTATTGGACGAAAACATAAAACACCCAAATAAATATCCTCAAAAATAAATATATAAATAATAATATAAACCAGTGTACATGGAATTCATGAAAATCAAATATGTTTATCTTCCTTTAATTGGGTTTTTTGAGTAATATCATGAGGAATAGTAAACAAAATCACCCTACCTCTAAGGGAGTACACTGGTCAGTGGATCCACAATCCTATTGTGAGGATTATCTATACTGCCTTATTTTTTTTCTATGTAAATCATTGAAATATATATACTAATATTTTCAACTCTAAGAACTAAGACAACATGGGATTACTAGACCTGACTATCACAAAAATTATATTTGAAAATTACAAAATATATTAATATCATGCATTGTAATTTTTCTTGAAAAAGTGGAATAATTTCTAAAGTGACTCTCATAAAAAATATTATACAAATCTAGAGTTTATAACATGGTATATACACTAGGCATGAAATAATAATTTTTACTGTAAGATTATTTTGAAAAAATTGTTGTGGCAATAAATAAGGAATTAATCAATTAATTAATTAATTTTTTTTAAAGTAATGTAGTGACCAAATATTCCTCTACATTAGAATGCTCATGTAAAATTCCCATGGTTATCTATCTAAACCTGAAAATTATGAGAGATTGTTGGAGGAAGGCTTGGGGAACAATGAGTATGGATCAAGGATCATTCAATAAAATTGAAATTAATGATCTCACTAATGACAAAAATGTGGAATTGTTCTTTGTCAGTGGTTGATCCATCTTAGGGTAAAACAATATTTTTATATAAATTTATCAATGTTTTCATATAAATCTATGAATTCCCATCAATCGACTAACAGATTTATCTGTAGATTGACCATATTGTGGGTATAGAATTATTTATTTTGAATTTAGGGATTTTACATTTATTGAATTAATTTGAATCTCTTCATTTGTCATTATAACAGCAACAAATCATGGCCAAGAAAACAATGGAAGAGATCTATTCCTCGTGTTTTTATAGATTTTATAAATCATTCATCCTTTATTTATCACTAACCTTTGTTTTTTATATTGGTTTATCAAATACCTGGTAATTAATCATTTCACACTCGTTTCTTAGGAAAAATGATCAGTACCACAGATCATAGTTTATAGCTATGATGGATCGAGCTATGGATGAAACGGTGGTGGCTTTGGAATGGATTGTGGGATATTTGATTATGGTTTTTGAATTTGATAATGGAATGGCTCAACATTTATGTTTTATTAATTGATTTTGATGAGTGAAAATTAGATCTTCAATTGCGATTGAGTTTTTCTGAATTATATCCATACCTTGCAGTAAGTTTCATATAATAAATTGATGCAGCAGTGGTAGAACATGAATAAGTGTGATGATTGATATATTCTAGAAATTTCTTTATTACATAATGTGTAATAGAAGAACACGCATCATATGTGAGGCCCCACATGTGGTACTAGGGATACTCATGAAATTAAATATCACACTCTATGTGACATGTGTGACTATCTGTGTGACCCTTACATAAATTCTCACTATGTATCTCAAAGGATACATGGGCATAAAAAGAATAAGTTACACAACACAGCTACACTACACTGTTTGAGCCATGAGCTCAGACATGGCATGGTATGCAGACATGGTCAGGTATACAAACACCAGCAGGTTTACTCAATCACGAAAAAATACATGGTCTATGATACATGGGTATACTTTGTTACATAAAAACTTATCGTTTATTGATAGTACACCTAGTATACTACTTCAAATTGGTCTTTGAGACCTTATTCCACTTGAAATTTACTTGTTTTATTAATGGTTCACTCCCTTGATCCATCCATATGAGGGTAAAATATAGCATTACATCCTAAAGAAAGTATTGTGATCCTCTATATGTGATTAGTTTCAGATAGAGTTGTTGGAATCTATCCAATAAGATAGGATGAGAACCTCTATCATATATTTCTTTAGGTGGGTTTCTCAAAATTAATGTGACCAATTTTACATGGACATTGATCCCCATCATAGTAGGTTAATCGATATTGGGTTATTTAGTATTAACCTAATGCCCTGGGTGTGATCCCCATCATTGTATCTGTCTCTCTAGAATTTCATCATGTACTTCCTTATGGATAGACCTGATGATAATTATTTCTTAGATAGGCACCATTACTGTTATCAGACGCACATAGGGAGTTCTATCAAGTGAGTGTAGTTATGGACTCTCGAGCTGAATCTTAGGTTGTCAATGTGGGTTATAAAATTACATTGAATATTAATGTTAACTATAAGCATATATGGATTTTTTATTTAATGTCTCGTTTTCTAATTGAAATAACCTATGATGATCTAAATACACTTTTTTTTATTCTTAGTCGTTTTTTGTTATCCTATCGGGTATGTCTATGCTCAACCCTGCATGGCCTCTGGCAGCATGTGTCATGTCTTATGAAGATGAATGATCATTTGATGAGGTTTATGGTGGAACATTGGAAAATTGATCATAGATTTCATCTTGATAGAATTTGGTTCATTTGAGGGGAAATATTTTATTACATAATCCTCTTACTATCTTATGGGATGTATTTACAGTTTTCATTGGGCATGTATTTGGCCATAATTTATTCCCAGTATTTATTTTGTACTTGAATTGTGGGATCTAGAGGTATATATGAATTTGGTATTATTTTTCATTTCCATTTTATATATTTATGTTCTTAGATATTTGTGTGTTCATATAGTTACCATAGGAAAAGTCCTATTATATGAGTGTTATCCATAATCGATGCTAGTTTCTTGCCCCTAGCCTATTAGATAAAGAGGTATTCACACTCCGGTTATCTTTTTCCAAAAGGGACTTGGTGGTTCAGGTCATGATAAAGTGGTATCAGATTTGGTTCCATATTATGACCAGAGTTTGGAGTTTTTTCTAGCTATAAGAATGTTTTGGATGTTATGGAAATTGTGTTAAGTGTTTCATGTTCATATTTCGAGAGAGGGACTCCAATGTTTGTGCGAGGGATGCCATATCCATACAATATGAATCCAATTACCTACCTTTCTAACTCTGTACATGTATAAATTGGTTGCAGGAAAAAACATTGGTAAATACATCATATTGGAATGGGTTGGTTCTCTAGACCCTTATTTAGTAAGTTCACTAGATATACTCACAGACCTTGCTACATCTTTTATATTTTAGTATACCTTCATGGTGATTTCTAATTATGATTCGTCAGTATGATCGACAATAATATCCCCTCAGTGATGTGGATTTGATTGTGGGAATCGTTCATGTGGTAGTTCCTCTAGGCTAATTTCCATTAATACCTACACCCATTGAGAAGAACATTTTACTCATAGTACCATATGGATTAAGTTCACATGATAAGCACACATCATTATGTTTAGCATCAATGACCCCTCAACTTTAGGGGTAATTCCGGCCCACCATAATATGAGTATTGGATTGTGGTTTTAATGTGAGTCTTTCATCTCGTTAGGAAACATAAAGACCAAATGTCTATCCTATCATTGTTTAATATTCATTGTTCTATAGGGAATTGGTGGATTATGGTGGTTCTATCAAATGATGTTGTAACTATTTTAGGAAAATATATTCACCATCTATTCATTGAGGTTTTCTCTCTATAAACTATACGAGAATTTTACATCCATGATATTTTATAACTAATGTAGGGTCATATGACTATGATAGAGTATTCATCACTGTTTACCAACCTATCATGATACTCAGTGGATAAGGTTCTGGATATTTGCTTTTGTAAATGAACCTTTGAGAAAGGTCTATATAAGGACATCTGGTCTGGTGTAATACCACTATTAATTCATAATTATGCTATTTTTCTAGATTTTTTTTGGTAGAGATACTTTAGGCCAATTAGACACTAGTAGTTCATGCTAGTAGTGGGAACATGGGGGATGAAACATTGGCAGTAGTTCATCGATGACAATCTTAGTGATCAGGATATGCAATAAATTTCAGGATGTGATCTTTAAACTGAGGTTCTGAAGTTCAAGGATCTCTTCATGAGTTTATTTATCCATGGGAGTGGTGGTTCTTCTCTTGTTATGATCTTGGTAATCTCTTATGGGTTTTTTGAAATCTTCTATACAGTTGATAGAGAGATAGTAGATGGTATTCCTAGGAAGTTTTAGTGGAAAGAGTAGGGAGGTCTATAGGATGGTGGACATAGAAGAGAATAAGGGAGGGTCATCGAAGGTGGACGGAAGTCTGATATGTTTACACCACCACCCCAGGGGGGTCGCACTATGCTTAGAGAGATGGTGATGGGGATGAGGTTAGATACAGGGAATGGAGGCCTATAGTATAGAGGCTCTAGGGATGATTGGAGGTACCATACATGTCCCCTCAACATTAGTTATAGTTTTTATTGACATAGGTGAGATCCACTCATTTCCATATACATCTGTAGTTTGAGACCTAGACGTTCTAGTTGAGACCTTGGCTCCACCTTTAATCTTTTATATTCCTACCAAAGATGACTCAACATTCACACACTTTTTTTTTATTTTTTGATTTTATGATTTGAGGATGTATATTCCCATGGGATCTTCTTACGGTTATGATGAGGCCTTCAGAAATCATCTTAGTAAGGGACTATTTATACATTGTTAATGCACATATTGATTGCTTTAGGAGGAGGATGTGGTTTGTATGCATTAATGGGATTGGGTTTTCATTCTTAGGTGGGAAGGAGACCCATTTGGAGGAGGATGGACTCATGTGTAGGATGATGAATCTGATTACTCGGTAGTTAGATAGCATGACTCTTAGACTAGTGGATGCTCAGGAATATCAATTTCTTACTTCAGTGGCTTAGTATAAGGACGTATTTCTTAAGGACATGATATGATTACAAATCCACTGAGTGGTGGACATATGCATTTAATTACACCCAAAAAAGGAACCAATATCTATTCCTATAAATTTGATGGCCCACACAGAGCGTCATGAACTGAGGGTGATGTTTGATGATTTTTATATGAATGGTTTCATGAGACCTACTATTCTCCCTAGGAAACCCCAGTGTTTTTCTCTAGGAATAGAGATAAGAGAATTTGGTTATGTATTTATTATCAATTATCTATATATGTGACAATGAAAAACAAGTATCCACTATATAGGAATAATGAAATCTAAGATTAGTTAATAGGGGTCCAATTTTTCTCAAAGATTCCCATCAGATTAGGTTATCACCAAGTATGACTAGAGGTTGAGAATATAATGAATAGAACATTAATATGTCATGATAGTTACTATGAGTACCTTTTTATTTTCATTGGAATACAATCTCTCCAATTGTTTTCATTGGACCAATGAATGGGATCAGTCAAACTTTTTTATATCAATTTGTGGTGGTCTTCATCAATGATCTCATAGTGTACTCCACATTAAAGTAGAATCACATGAGATAGTTGAGTATGGTTCCGAACAAACTTCAAGAGAACCAGCATTATAGGAATGTCTTTAAGTGATAGTTCTGAATTTAGATGGACCAAGTTCTGGAAAATTTTATCTCAGCTGATGGAGTAGATGTAGACATATCTAATCTCGTAGCGGTTTTAGTTTTGGAGCTAGTCATGGGTGTGAAAGAGGTGTGCATATTCCTTGTGTTGGAATGCTATTGAAGGATATTTTTTCCATATTTCTCCATGATTTCAATATATTTTACTACTTTGAACTAAAATGGGGATCCATTCATGAAGAAATAAAGGTTCTTGAAGGCTTTTCATGATTTGAGGAATATGATGATGACCACCCCATATTTATATTTCCAATGAACGGTGTTGAGTTCCTAGTGTTATTTGATGATTCAAGGAACAGACATGATTGTGTACCAATGTAGAGGCAGGTTTTGATTATCTTATGGGTCTCAGTAGTTGATAACACATGAGTGGAACTATGCACCCCACAACCTTGAGTTAGCTGTGGAAGTCTTCTCATTGAGGATGTGGTGGGAATAAAATACATGAGAATGATTTATCATCTAATCTATCAATAAGTGTCTCAAGTGTGTATTTTCTCAGTCTATTCATAAATTGTGATAGATGAGATGTCTATAGCTGCTCTAGGACTATTACATTGGGATATTATATAATCTCAGGAAGGGTAATGTGGTCAAAGAATATCTTAAATCAATATCATATTCAAATTTGTTGGATAAGTTTTTGGAGTAGTTACCCTCATCATAGTTGTCCTTGGTGGATGAGGATGGTGCTTCATATATTCAGTCAATGGTTATTACCACCCCCCCCCTCTGATTTTATAGTGTGTTAGGGAAGGTCATCATGGATTTACTAACTTTCAGACCATACATACTCAGATATCCATTGGATGTGCTCTTAATGGATTTTATGAAGGTGGGGTGAATTTTATCCTTTCTAGAGAATGGAAAATACTAATACTGACATTATGGGAGGAGGTTGATGAGGGAGTTTCATACATCCCTATTAGAGATAAATCTATATATGTTGAATATGTAGTAGGACCTCAAATTTTATTCTTTGTGTCTTGGTTTGAATAAGGGTTTAGGAGAGTTGGCCTCTCAATGCCTCAATTTTTAGTAGGTGAAGGGTGAGCCCCACATTCTAGCATACTAAGATTAACCCCTTTTGGTTCCAAAATAGAATATGTATGGAATATATTTCGACTTCATGATTGGGTTACCACATATGTCCAAAGGAAACAACACCATCTAGATGATCATGTATCTATTTAACAATTTTGACCAGTTCTTAACTATTTTAGAGTATGGTTTAACAGAGTGATTCAGATTCCATTACATGAAATAGATAGTCATGATCCATGGTGTTCCCTTAGTGATCATCTCATACTATGATTATCACTTCACATCAGGGATATGGAGGAGATTGTAAGAGGTATTTGGGACTCAGTTTCATTTGAGTGTTAATATTTAATCCTAAACAGACAACTGGACTAAGCAGACCATTTAGGTTCTGGAGGAGAATCTACAAGATTTGAAGTTTGTCTTTAGCTATATTTTGGAGTATCATCTACACCTGGAGGAGTTTTTATAAAATAATAGATATAATTATAGCAAGATTATGGAACCATTTTAGGACTTTTATGGATGACCATGAAGGTATCCACTTTTTTGGACTGCTACAGGTGATCCAACACTCATGGTCTAGAAGTTAGTGTATGATAAAATATAGAATGTGTCAATAATACCTTGGAAGATGAGAATAGAAGGAATCCAACATATTTCCTACACATACCTATGATAATGGAATTTAGATTTTTAGGAGGAAAACCATGTGTTCCGGTATTTCAGACATCGACATGGGTTCTGGAGATTTGGTTAAGTCGTAAAGTTGTCTCCAATAATAATTTATCATTTCAATATACTACAAAATGTTGGTGAGGTGGTGTCTCTCTAGGTTCTATTAAATAATATAGAATAGGTACATGATTTCACCCATGTATCATAGTTGATTAGATATGTGCATGACTCCTCACATGTTATTGACTGGGGAGATACATACATTAAAGATAGAATCACCTCTGTAGAGTACCTGATGGATATCAAGGATTTATAGAATAAGACCCTCTGTGGGTGAGTGACTCCTTTGGAATGTGTTTGTTGGCATCATGTGAATCTTTCTAAGAGAACCTAGGATTTAGGGACACTTCTGAGATCTATGTAACAACATATTTTTAGTAGTTTTTTCTGGAAATCCCTATGTTTTGGAGAATTTAATGTCCTGATCTTTACAATGTAATGCATTAAAATATGTCTACTAATATTTTTGGATATAGGTACTCCGATTACATGAGATTATATAGCCTAGTGAGCCAATTATTGATATTTGGATAATATTAAATACATTAATATCACGTGAAATTAATTTTCTTAATAAATTGTAATAACTCTTAAATAGAGTCATGGGTCAGAAATATGATACCACAGTTGAGTTTAATGATTGGACATTACCCTAGATGTAAATACAATTTTCAACATTTTGAATTTTGCAAAAAGTTATTGTGGTCATAAATAATGAATTAATTAGTTAAACAAATAATTTTACTTAAAGTGGCTCAAAAACATAAACATATTTTATTGAAGGAGGCTTATGGAAAATTCATAGGTTTAGTCGAATAAGCGTGATAATTGAGAGTGTGGTATACGATGTCTTGGTGAACGATGATAATAGATCGATGATCATTCATGCTAACTCATCCATCCAAAATGATTTGTTTTATTTTCAAAATAATCATTTTTATATGGTTAAATGATAACCAGTACAACCATTAAGTAGTAAACGAAATACAACATACAAACCAATTAATGTTTAAAAATTTAAACTTCCTCCATGAACATCACATAAAAAAAATTCAATTCTTCAAAACATGTGTTTTTATACCACCTTGAGTTGTATACCTGAAACATATTCATCGATTACAACAACATGTAATATCAAGAACTATCAGGGAGAATCATTGTCAAAACAAACTAAAAAGTCCAACATGAACTGGATGTGGGCCAAGAACCATTGAGAAACCATCATTAGAAATAATGATATCGAAACTATCAAAAGACATATTCATCATCCAGGAATAGACACATCTAAAATAAAAATTGAACCAACATAGATAAACACAAGATGAAGAAGACTGTACCACCACCACTCCCACCACCACAATCCGAAACCACCTAGTTTAAAGCAATGCACTCGAAAGAGAAGGTGTCATGTGTTTTCGAATAGGCCAGAAGATAAGGGGTTAAATCCAGGAGGATGAATCCACTATAGATATCTAAAAATATGTCACTGAACAACATTGTTTTCATTGTGGATAAAAAACAAAAAACCACCAAAACTACAATTTGAATGAAATAATTACATTATATCATCACACATAAAAAATTTTTAGTGATCCAAATGAGCAACACTCCTAGAATCGTTCACCATGAACCTCCCTTACTAGACCAAATTCAATTCCAAACACACCACCTCGAAAAGTTTCACTAGAACAAAATCATATGCTAAACTGGACTAATCAGAATCTACACCAAGAAAAAGGGAAAGCTACTCGAGTTGAACTATTGAGACATGCTCTTGACGTCGAACACATCCACAAATTATATCCCAAAACTACCACAATCACGTTTATACCAAACCAAGATGAAGTCTAAGTTAATGGGATACATAGAAAGAGTGGAGGTGGGTGAATAGAGAACAAGAAGATAGACTAAGCATTGAATCTAACTTAATCCCAAAAAAACTATAGCACCTTTAGGTAATACCAAAGTGGGGTTTTGCATGATTTTTCAAGAAATAAGAGCATGGATTCAAGAGTGGAGGAGTGAAAAATTATACAGAACATCAGACGAACACTGAAGGACAATAAAAAGGAAGACCAAATGGAAAGAGATTAAAAAACCATTATTTGAAATGAAACCCTTCAGATGAGATGGTAAAAATATAGAGTCAACCAACTCAATGGTTAGTGAAAGGAGAATCAGGGGAAAAGAAAAGGCACACCTCGGGAAGCGAGGAAGAGGGATAAAGATGTGAGATAACACAAAAACCACAAAGGGAGAAGGACCCACCGAGTTAGGGGAAGAGGAAACATCATAGATCGGGAGATAATGGGGGAAATGAAGTATCGGGGAAGGAGAGAAACCAATAATTAAGTGGTAAGAAAATAAAATGAAAAGGGATGAAGGTGTAACATCCTAGTTTCAGAAGACACCCAGAGGCGCCCCGTACCCAGTTGGTCACGTGGCCTCAAGTGCATTTCCCTGAATGCCAGAGGCTGCCGACTAGCAGCGAGGTCCTTAGGTGTGATAGTGGGGAAAATATACCCTCATTGGCAGAGTACACAGTGTAAGTAAAAAAACATGAAATAGCGGAAGTAGTAAATATCTAAAAATAGTAAAAAATAGAGGACTAAGATAATAAACAACTGGAGCAATGCATAATAAATGATGCATGATACATATGTCTAGGAAAACATCCAAGCATGTCACAATGATGAATAAAAACAGTACTAAATGAATTACAAAAGAAAAAGATAATAGCTCCTCAGCATCGCAAGCCTAGGATTGGTCCCATGCTCTCCGGCTCCATAGCAAGTCATGTACCTGAAGTGGAAGGGCGCTTTCCCTTATCTATACCTGCAAAAACATAATCTATTTGGGCCCAAAAGCATGTACCAAACATGGTGTGGTAACCACTCGAAGATCTGTGCCTAACAGTCAGTGAATATATGGCAGGTAAAAGTACAGAAAGCAGTAAACATGAACATCATGAAAAGTAAAAAATCCACAATTCCTATATCAAGAAACAGCTAACGAGCTGCTAAGAAAAAATAGGTAATCCTCTAGGATGTACTCACAGCCATCCCCTCGGGTACTACCTAACAAGTACAAGAAACCCTCTAGGAAGTACACTCAGTCTAGCCCCTCTGGTTCAGTCATAAGAATTCATATGGAATCTCTAAGGAAGCACTCACATTCAATTCCCCTTATAGTCTAAGGTATTCAAGTACTCTCTGAGGAAACACACAAGGTCAATTCCCCTTATAGACCCAAGGTCAAGGACTCTCTGAGGATGCTCACCTAGTAAATTCCCATTACATCCCAAGTCATTCAAAGACTCTATAAGGAAGCACACTCGATCAATTCCTCCTATAGTCTAGGATGGTTCTAGGTAATTCAAAGTAAACAAATACTCTCTGAGGAAGCTCACTCGTTCTATCCCCTCATGTTATATAGTGCTCAAAGACTCTCTGAGGAAGCTCACTCAGTCTATCCACTTATTGTCTATAATACCCAAAGACACTCTGAGAAATATCACTCGGTCTATCCCCTTATAATCTATAATGCTCAAAGACTCTCTGAGGAAGATCACTCGGTCGATCCCCTTATAGTCTATAATACCCAAAGGCTCTCTAAGGAAGCTCACTCGGTCCATCCCCTTATAGTCTATAACACCATGTTCTCATGGCCCTGTTTAATCCAACGAGCATAAAAATACAATAAGGCCAAGGTAAACCTTAATAATTACTTGGATAAATATTCTACAGCTCAACATCATGTAAAAAATACAAGACATTATCCTATTATCACTAGGCATGGGAAACAAGCAAAACAGGACCAAACGGTCGGAAACAGAGCATGCATGGGAAAAATTCCAAATCATAGCAATTCAACACTATTCATATCCAATTATCCTCTACATAAGCGTACAATAATAGAAGGAAAACAATAGGTCTAAAATGGTAAACGTGTAATACCTCATTCAAGGGTATTGGCACAATTGCACATAATACTCAAAGACTTTCAATGAAAAGGCACAAACCACCTACCTTTATAGTTCCGGTAAAAACAATCCATAATAAACTGCACCCACATATCTGGGCAACTGCTTCACAAAAGACCACTCTAAATCTCCTTCCATATCATCAAAAAGTTTAACCTTTAACACAAAAAGGTAACACAACCCTAGATCTACATGAAACCCTAGTAGATCTAGGAAACTAAGAGAGGAAGATGGGTTATCCCTAACTAAAACCTCAAGTAACTAAGAGAGGGACTTACCTAATGAGAACCACCTTCGATTCGATAAGAAAATCCTTTGATTTGCCTTCAAAACGATCCAAGGAGATCCCCCAACCTCTGAAAATCGCAACTCCCATGTGATCCATGAGTAGTAGGAATAATGGTGGAGGAATGGGAAATCTCGAGTGGCCTGGGAATTAAAAACTCTATCTTTAAGTGGCCACAAGGTTACCCTGGACGGTTTGGAAAACCTTGCACCAACCGTGTGGTTCCCACTATCTCACCCAGGGATCTCACACGGCTTTCCATCATGGTTTAACAAACTGTGTGCTGCCCGTGCAAAGCCCACTGTCAAGGGTTTCATGGTTTTCTAGGCTGGCTGTATGGTTTTTTCAGACTATGCGTCAACTGTATGCCAGCCGTGCACCCCTGCATGACCTCTAGAATTTCCTCTGTTTCTCAAAAATGACCAGAAAAAGAAAAAAATACCTAAAAGGAAGTTTTGGGATCTTATAAACTTCCCCCTTAAAGAAATTCTTCCGTGAATTTCCCTACTGCGGTGCAAAAGAAGAAACCCTAAACAGCTCCGGCCATTGAGCTCGTACATCTCCCCCCATCTCCCAAGTCTCATCCTGTACTCGCCCGTGCTGTCATATCACTTATACCAGAGTAACATACCATCCATGAAGAACCTTTGTACAATGATCAACAATCCGGACAGGATTCTCCTCGAACGACGCATCCACTTTGAGATCAACCTCCTCAGGTTGGAAGACATGAGAAGGGTCTGAAAATTAACATCGAAGCTGTGAAACGTGGAAGACTTCATGCATAACATTATACCTCTGAGGTAACTGTAACCGATAGGAAACTGTCCCAACTCTCTCCAACACCTCAAACATCCCAACGTACCTTGGAAAAATCTTACCCTGTCTCCTGATCCTTTTGTTCCCCAGCCTCGGTGTGACATGTAGAAAAACCTGATCCCTGAGCTCGAACTCCAGAGGTTGTCTCCGTTGATCAGCATAATATTTCTGTAGAGACTATTCATTTTCCATCCTCTTCCAAATAAAATCTATTGGTTATGTGGTATCTTGAACAAGATGAGGTCCTAGAAAAGCTGCCACTCCTACCTCCAGCCAATATAATGGTGATCGGCATGGCCTACCGTACAAAGCCTCATAAGGTGCCATCTAAATAGTTTATTGAAAACTATTGTTGTAGGAAAACTCCAAAAGAAGTATATGCTTATCACAAGAACCTCCAAATTCTACAATACATGCTCAAAGCATGTCCTCAAGCTCTTAAATCGTATGCTCGGACTGACCATCTATCTGGGGATGGTATGAAGTACTCAAAAGTACATGTGTACCCAAAGCCTTCTGAAGCCCCTTCCAGACCCGAGAAGTAAAACATGCATCCTTGTATGAATCAATGGAGTTGGTAACCCCATATAGATGAAAAATATCTCAGATGTAAAATTGTACCATCTGGTCAACACTGAAGGTATCCTTGATAGGAAATAAGTGAGCGACCTTCGTGAGTTTGGTAATAACAACCCATACCACATCATTCCCTTGAGGAGATCTTGGAAAAACAGTCATGAAATCCATTGCAACTTCATTCCACTTCCACTCAAGAATGGGTAACTACTGCAAAATCCTTGCTGGTTGTTAGTGCTCCATTTTCACCTGCTGACAGGTAGAACACCTCATGAAGAAATCAGCAACATCCCTCTTCATACCCGGCCACCAATACTGACGGTGTAGATCACGATACATCTTGGTGATTCCAGGAAGAACTTCCCAAACTAAGGAATGGAAGTCCCGCATCATCTCTTTGATTATATTTTCAGGAACCCATATGTGCCCCTGGAAACAGAAGGTCTCATCCTCGCCTATGGTCCAACTAGTAATAGGGTCCTATCTTGACATGATTTCCCGTAGGACTAGGCCTTCAGAATCTGATAGTTGCCTCATTCACACTCGATTAATAAGAGTAGAGGTAACAGCTACAGAAGAAATAAATGTCTACCATTGTCTATCTTGCACCTCCAAATGCGTCTTAGAGAACAAAGATATAAGCTGCCACTCACTACTGGCCTCATAAACTGCTTGTATCTGATTCCTCCTGCTAAACGCATTAGCCACTGTGTTGCCTTTCCCAGGCATGTAGGCAAGCTCGAAGTCAAAATAATGAAGGTACTCAACCCACCTTCACTATCTCAAATTCAGATCATGCTTGGTGAAGATGTAATTGAGACTTTTTTGGTCGGTGAAAACCACAAAATGATCTCCCATAAGATAATGTCACCAACAGCATAAGGCATGCACAACAACTGCCAACTCTAGATCATGTGTTGGTTAGTTCCTCTCATGTGTCCTCAACTGCTGAGACCCATACACAACGACTTCATCTCCCTACATGACCACAGCTCCCAGAATGATACCTAAAGCATCGCAGTAAATAGTATAGCTCATGCCTGGCTCTAGAAAGACTAGTATTAGTGCTGAATTCATCCTCCCTTTCAGCTCTTGAAAGGATGACTTACATGAATTTGACCACAATAACTTTTCACCCTTCTTAGTTAGGACCGTCAGCGGTGCTGCTAAGCGTGAAAAGTCCTGAATGAAGCGTATTTAGTATCCAGATATCCCTAGAAAACTCCGCACCTCAAAGATGTTCTTCGACTGCTCCCATGAAACTACTATATCCACTTCCTTTAGGTCTACTGATACTCCTGTCTCTGAGATAACATGACCCAAGAAGTGAATTTGATCCATCCAAAAGTGGCATTTTGAGAGATTAGCATATAATTGATGCTCTCTTAGTGTACTCAGAATGATCTCAATATGTGTAGCATGGTCCTGTCTAGTGTGAGAGTAAACCAAAATATCGTCCACAAAAACAACCACGAAAACATCCAAGTATGAGTAGAATACTCGGTTCATCAGTGCCATGAAAACTACAGGTGCATTCGTGAGACCGAATGGCATAACCATATACTCATATAGACTATACCTGCTTCGGAAAGCTGTAAGAGGTATATAGGATGTTCTAACACGCAAATGATGATAACCGGACCTCGAATCGATCTTTAAGAACACCTGGGATCCTTGAAGCTGATCAAAGTGGTCATCAATCCTCAGCAAGGGATATCGGTTCTTGACTGTCAACTGGTTCAACTTCTGATAATCCACACATAGCCTTAGAGTACCGTCTTCCTTATTCAAAAATAGGACAGGAGAACCCCAAGGAGAAGTACTGGGTCAGATGAAACACTTCGCCTGCAACTCCTCCAACTACTTCTTGATTTCTTGCAACAAAGGTGTATCCATCCTATAAGGAGGAATGGACAGCGGTGTCGCTCCTGGAAAAAGATCAATCGAAAAGTCTACCTCTCACTTTATTGGAAAACATGAAAAGTCCTCCAGAAAGAAATATCTAAAATGATCCACAACTGATGGAAAGTCTAACTATGAATTCATATGGTCATCTAGATATAGATTTCCAATCTGGGCTGTAACTCCTCTTAACCCATGATGCTCGGGACCCGCTCTGCTCGCTCAGCCACCCCATTCTCCCTTATGAAAAATATTCACCCTCTGGAGATATGAAACTCACCCTACAGTGATAGCAATCGACAACTGCCTAGAAGGGAACCAACCAGTCCATTCTGAGGATGGCATCATAGCCTATCATCTCTAGAATGTAGAGGTCCCAAAAATAAGTGACACCCACCAACCTCACGATGTCACTCCTTGAACTAACATACACTAGATGTCCTCATCACCAATGGAGTGTCTAAAATCAAGATATCAGTAGAGGTAAACATACAGATCCCAAGGCTCTCTACGACATCAATAGATATAAAGCTATGGGAAGCCCCTATGTAGAAAAGAGCTGAAGATAAAATTGAGGCTACTAAGATCGTACCTCGAACTGTAGAGGGTACGGGATCCTTTTCCTACTGGGTCTGCTCCACTGCAAAAGTCTGGCCTATGAAATAGCCCCGGGACCTTTCTTGACCGCTTGGAGCAGATCCACCATGTTGTCGCTAGTAGCCTGGTGATGGACCACTGCGGTCACGACCTCCACCTCGACCTGAAGGGCAAGAAGAACTCCAGTTCCCTGACTTGTGAGAGACTGTTGGTGCTACTCCAAAACGTGGAGTCATAGAATAACCCATGTCACCAATTGTTAGTGAGTAGATCTGACAGAAACGTTGTAGATGGCCCATATTGACACATGATCGACACTCCATCAGGTCTCTCTGGCACTGCGACTTGGTATTCCCACTTCTCCCGCACTAGTAGCACACCACCTGGCTGCCAAAAGATGCATCTCACCTACTCTGATCTCCTCATGCAGACTCCCTGCGGCACTTCTTGCTATCAGTAGGAGGAATAATAACTCTGGATGTCGAACCACCCTGGCTCACAGCTCCAAAATCTCTCAGATTGTGCTCTATGATCAGTGCCTGGTTGATAATAGAATATATCGAAGTCAAACAGAAGATGTTCACCTGCGATCGGATGTCATGCCTCAGACCATCCTCAATCTTCCGTGTAAGGAACAACTCATCACCTCCTGGAATAGGTGTGAAACACTGCAGTTCAGTAAACCGAGACGAGTACTCCATAACAGAAAGAGTACCCTACTCCAGACTCATAAACTCCCAGGCCCGATCAGCCCTCAAGTTCTCTGGATAGAATTAATCATATAATATGTGTCCAAACTCATCTCATGCCATACTCTTCTAGCGCCCCACCTATGAGGTCACCTCCCACCACCTCTTGGCGGAGTCTTAGAGAATGTAGGTAGCAAGATTCTCCCTATTCTATGGAGGTATCTCCAGATGCTCAAAAATCGTCAGTGTGGCTTCCAGCCACGACTTTGCAACCTGGGGTCCCCTATCCCCTGAAAAAATAGGAGGTTGATGCTTCTGAAAGACCCATGTCAATTCTTCCATTGATGTTTTAGGATGTGGTGCTCCTTGAAAACTCTGCATCATCCTCAAAAATCCATCTCTAAACTGAGCATCAACTCCTATGTCAGGAAAAATTGTTGGTGCCAAGACTGGCACAACTGGAGGATCTGCAGGAAGTCCCTAATCAGCCATATCTATTGTCTAGTCACCGTTTGGAAAATGGCATACAACCGGAGGACGTCTCGGTGGAATGACCCTTCAAGGTCAACTGCACACCTTAGATTCAAGTTTATCAAGGACTTAAAATAGGAAGGAAAAGAAAGGAATAGAATAAAGAAAGCAATCATGTTTTGCAAAACACGACTACAAGGTGTGTACATGAATTCTCTTCCCCAGCTGGAGTCCTTCTACACGACTAACCCACACCGTTCCCTTAAAAAACTACATTGTGTGTTCTTTCTAGAAATAGCATGTACTAAACAAGCTTTAGTGAACCATGTTGTTAGTTACATGGCCTGATACAAGGTCCTTACACATGGCGTGTTCTACCAAGATTTTCACAACCTCGTCTCTCTGCCCACATAGCCAGTGACATGGCATGTAGTCTGGGTTTTTCCAAACAGTAAGCCTCAGAAACTACTCTGAAACCCATAAAACACTGAAAATAAACATTTAAGTACCAAATTATGATCTATGAGGGCCCATACTCTCCAAGAATCAAAGCTTTACATCTTATACATGTTATAACAAAGTGGGGAAGTAAATGATCTACCAAATTACGTTCCATGAGGGCTCATAACACCTCAAGAACCAAAGTTTGGAATTCATTAAAACAAAACTCACAAAAAATGTACCCAATCAAACAACATATATTTTTTATCAATGCATCTATCACAGCAGCATGCATATTATATACAAAATCCATCACAACAACATGAATTTTATAATGCACCCTAATTGGCATGGAAAGAATGCATGACATGTGATTTCTAGCAAGTGCCTATATGATGCATGAGATGGAATACACTCACCTCATTAGGTTTCAATAGAAATAGAACCTCAATAAATCAACATTAATAGCACAAGCCAAGGGAATCACCCAATGGTGAAATCGAATCAACTGTAAAATTTAAAAACCATAAAACAGGAAATAATCGAGGTAAATTAGATTTTCCCTATACATGGGTTAGATACTCCCGAGAATAGCTTATTACTAATTATCGATTCCATCTTATCCCTTCTTATAGGCTCTAAAATGTAAGTCAAGAAAAAAGAACCCTCTGATACCAATTTCTAATGTCCCAGTTTCGGAAGCCACCCAGAATCGCCCCGTACTCGGTTGGTCACATGGCCTCAAGTGCATTTTCCCAAATTCCAGAGGCTGCTGACGAGCAGCGAAGGCCTTAGGTGTGATAGTGGGGAAACTATGACCTTATTCACGTAGTACACAGTGTAAGTCAAAAAAACATGAAATAGCAGAAGCAGTAAATATCCAACAACAGTAAACAATGGAAGATTGAGATAATAAACAACTGGAGCAATGCATAATAAATGATGCATGATATATATGTCTAGGAAAACAGCCAAACAAGTCACAATGCTGAATAAAAATAGTACTAAACCAAGTACAAAATAAAAAGATAACAGCTCCTCAGCATCGTAAGGCTAGGCTTAGACCCATGCTCTCCAGCTCTATACGAAGTCAAGTACCTAAAGGGGAAGGGCACTTTCCCTTATCTATACCTGCAACAATATAATATGTTTGGGCCCAAAAGAATGGCCCAAACATGGTGTGAGACTAAATCTTAGTAGGAAACCACCCAAAGATCTGTGCCTAATAGTCAGTGATTATATGGAAGGTAAAAGTATAGAAAGTAGTAAATAAGAACATGCTGAACAGTAAACAATCCACAATTCCAATATCAAGAAACAGCTAACAAGAAGCTAAGCAGAAATAGGTAATCCTCTGGGAAGTACTCACAACCATCCCCTATGGTCCTACCTAACAAGTACAAGCAACCCTCTAGGTAGTACACTCAACCTAGCCCCTCTGGTTCAGTCATATGAATTCATAAGGACTCTCTGAGGAAGCACTCACGGTCAATTCCCCTTATAGTTAAAGGTAGTCAAGGACTCTCTGAGGAAGAACACAAGGTCAATTCCCCTTATATCCCCAAGGTCAAGGACTCTCTCGGGAAGCTCACCCAGTCGATTCCCCTTATAGCCCAAGTCTTTCAAAGACTCTCTAAAGAAGCTCACTCGGTCAATTCCTCCTATAGTCTAGGATGGTTCAAGGTAATTCAAAGTAAACAATGACTCTCTGAGGAAGCTCATTCAGTCTATCCCATCATAGTCTATAATGCTCAAAGACTCTATGAGGAAGCTCACTCGGACTATCCCCTTATAGTATATAATCCCAAAAGACTCTCTGAGGAAGCTCACTCGTTCTATCCCCTTATAGTATTTAATTCTCACAGACTCTCTTAGGAAGATCACTCAGTCTATCCCCTTATAGTCTATAATACTCAAATAATCTCTAAGGAAGCTCACTCGGTTCATCCCATTATAGTCTATAACACCAGGTTCTCACGTCCCTGTGCAAGTCAACAAGAATAACAATGCAATAAGGCCAAGTGAAACCTTAATAATTACTTGGATAAACAATCTACATCTCAACAGCATGTTAGAAATACAAGACTCCATCCTATTATCACTAAGCATGGGAAACATGCAAAATAGTACCAAACAGTCAGAAATAGAGCATGCATGGAAAAAACATCCAAATCATAGCAATTCAACCCTATTCATATCCAATTATCCTCTACACAAAAGTACAAGCATGGCAGGAAAACAATAGGTCTAAAAGGTAAACTCACGATACCCTGTTCAAGGGTATTGGAACAATTGCACATAATACTCAAAGACTTTCAATAGAGAGGAACAAACCACCTGCCTTTAGAGTTCCGGAAAAAATGATCCATAATAAACTGCACCCACAAATCTGGGAAACCACTTCATAAAAGACCGCTCTAAATATCCTTCCCTATCATCAACAAGTTCAACCTTTAACACAAAAAAGGAAACTCAAACCTAGATCTACATGTAACCATTGTAGATCTAGGAAACTAAGAGAGGAAGAGGGTTATCCCTAACCAATGCCTCAAGGAACCAAGAGAGGGGCTTACCCGAGGAGAATAGTCTTCGATCTGCCAAGAACCCCCTTTGATTGGCCTCCAAAATGAGCCAGGAGCTCCCCCAACCTCTGAAAATCGCAACTCCCATGTGAGCCATGAGTAGGAGGAAGAATATTTGAGGAATGGGAAATCCCGAGTGGCATGGGACTTAAAGACCCTAACTTTAAGTGGTTGAATGGTTACCATGCACAGTTTGGCAAACTGTGTGCCAACCGTGCGGTTGCCACTATCTAACCCAGGTATTTCACATGGCTTGCCCGCACGATTTGAAAAACAGTGTGATGCCCGTGCAGAACCCACTGTCAAGGGTTTCATGGTTTCTTAGGCAGGCCGCATGGTTTTTTCAGATCATATGCCAACCGTGTGAAAATCTTGTGCACCTGCACAACCTACAGAATTTCCTCTTTTTCTCAAAAATGACCAGAAAAGGAAAAATACATGAAAGGAAGGTTTGGGTTCTTATATAAAGGTAACATCATATCCTCCATAATAATCCATAGGAAACCCTATAATGTGGAGGTAGAGAGAAAGAGAAAGAGCTCTATGGGTCTGGGGATTACCGAGCTATCTCGTTCATGATAACTGAAATCAAGGATCTCACAAACCAGAAAGATGCGGATTTTTCTTTATAATCAATTGATCTATCTCAAGGGAGGATTTTATTTTATGCCAATATATACCCATTAACATTACCTTTGAGTAATGTGCATCAATAAACTAAAAAATTAATTCCTGAATTGATCATATTATTGGTATGGAATTATTTTTTAAGATTTTTGGGATTTTCATTTATTGAATTAATTTTCTTATCATCATTAATTATTCTAATGGAAATTAATTGAGGCCAACAAAAATATTGGCTGATATCCATTCCTCGTGATTTTTTTGTGAATTGTTTCCCTTTTTCTTCATATGTTCATCACTGTAGATTTTTTTGGATAGTGGTTCAAAAATACCCAGCAATCTATTATTGCACACCCATTTTTGGTACATAAGATTGATTTTGTATATTTGGGTTTTAATATATTATGATGCCAAGCTATGATGGTAGTGAAAGTGGATAGGGTTAGGATTTTGGTATCTCTAGTAGTGGTTTCAGTGTGTGATGGTGGAACCACACGACTTCTAAGGCTTTTTTATTGATATGTACATCTATAAATCAGATATATAGTGGAAATTGAGTTTGGTTGAATCAGGTAAATAGATTTTGTAAATTTTCATGGGGTAAATCGATGTGGAAGTGGAGGAATTGGAATTTTCATAAAGATTATTAGATTTGGGAAATTTATACACCATGCAGTGTGTAACAGAAGTACGCATGGTATGTGTGGTGACTTGGGGTCGATGCTAGGGTTCCTCATGAAATTAAGAAACATATTTCATGTGACATGGATCACACATCATGTGACCCATACCCAACAGTTTTCCTTCTATCTCTAAGGATACACATTCATGGAAACATCTAGGTACATAACATGGCTAGAGTACACGGGATGGGCCATGTACTCAGACATGGATCAATACAATGACACGACCAGATACAAGGACATGACCAATTTTACATGGTCATTGACTTGTGAATAGAATGTAATATACAAGTGGAATTAGTGTAGAGGGAACACAACATTTACTGATAGTATATTCCATGTACTTATTTAATGATTACTTGGAGACCTTTTCCCCCAAAACAATGACTATTTTCCTTAAGGATGTATTCCCTCAATCCATCCATATTAGCGTATAGTATGGAAGTAAATCCTGAATAATGGATTTTAATCATCTTTAATAGATTATTTTCTTAGAGAGGTATAGGAACCACACCTTAAGTCTGGGATAAGATCCTATATCATCTTTTCTTGTAGGTGGGGTTCTAAGAATTTTCATGACCAACTATACAAATGTGTTAATCCCCTGCTTAGAGGGTTAATACAGATTGGGTTAGTCATTATTAACCCATGGCCCTGGGTGTGATCCCCATCTGTGTATCGATCTATTCATACTTCTAGCATGTAATTCCTTAGGGAAATACCAAACAAGAATGAAATCTTGGATGTATTTCCTCAGTGCTATTAGACTCACGTAGTGAGTTCTCCTGAGCGGTTGTGTCAAGTTTAATCTTAGGATGGAAATGTTGTTGTGACCTTACTATGAGTATATCTGGATGTTTTTATTGTATGTATCATATTGTGATTGACATATATTGTGAAGAATTGACTATTCAGGGTGCTTTATGCTTAGTGATTTGAGTTTTTCAAAATGGTTATTGTTATACTCACCCATATATGGTCCCTACCCACGTGTGTCTTGTATTGTGTAGATGAACAGCAATTCGTTGGGGTTCTCAGTAGAAAAAGAGTAGAAAAATAGTATATTTGGGATAGATATACTAGGGTTCAGTCTAGAAGTCACATTTAGTTATATTCCCATATTACTATCATGATGGACTTTATAAATGTTTTTTGTGGGATTGAATGTGGCCTTTATCTCATCATAGTATTTTATTTTACTCTGATTGTGGGATCTAAATGAACACATTCATTTGGATTCAATTTTTTTATATTGTAGAATTTTACAATCTTGGAGATTTGTGTGTGCATACATGTACATTTGAATAAGGCCTCACATGTGATTATTATGTCTACTCAGCACTAGTCTTCATCCCCTAGACAATTCGAGGTGGGATTATGGTAGTCACACTTGGAATATCACTGGTACGGTGGGACCTAGTGGGTTGGGTCATGACATTCTTGAGAAACTAAAGGTGTCTTAGATCCTTCTAGAGTGAGATGAATAGTGCTTAAGAATAAGGGATAATCATGAGAGCCTTATAAAAATTTCACACCCTATAGTAATGGATATGATCCTCTTATATAGAAAAATCTAATAGAATATCATATTCAAGACACATCGTACGTATTTCTGAATATCGGGGTAATTATTTATTATATTCATTATAATAAATAAATGAAAATAAACAAGTCCCCTAATAATGTATTGAAACTGATGAATAAACCTTTTAAGAGAAATATTATATATATATGCATATATATATATATATTCAAGAGTCGTATGCATAAAAAATACTTTCATCATATGAATATATTAGAATTATAGTATATATATTATCATTTTTTATATATGTATCTCATGAATCATATGAATGTGTATATGAATATCAATAATATACATTTTAGTGCACATCCAATAATATCCCACTTTCAATAAATTACAATAATGTCTTATTAAAAAACATTACAACTCTTTCTGAATCCATCAAAATGTTTTGGGATTCATTTTTTCATTAAACTCTTCATTTTGAAAACAAATATAAGAAATCATCCATATTTAAAGGATTAACTAGTGATATAGTCAGCCTTATTAGTGTTGACAACAACTATTAGATACATGTATCATATATATATATGAAAATAACAACATATAGAAAAGCATCAGTTCTACTCAATCTATTATGGGGTCTAGTATGATCTCCATCAAACACAGTTATAATTATATATGCATGTGTACACCACACGATGTATCATATACATATTATATAAACCTATACAATCCTTATTTCCATTAAATCAAGATAACACCAGACATGGAACATACTAATCTAACATGGGCCTATAATCATTTCATAATTCCTTGAGAAACACTAATAATGTCGATGATTACAACATGTTCCATTCATCTATTTGATTAGTACATCACTTGTCACTTATACAAGTAGTTGAACATTTCATGTGTAAAATAACGAAGACTGTCCAAAAAATTATTAAGTCTGATTTAATCAAGGTCCAGGTGTCTTCCACATTCCATACAAGTGGAAAAATATCATCTTTGTTACAGTAAAACTGATGACATTATGAGTAACATACCCAAACACCCCTATATTAGCTATTTTCATATATTGACTTGCATAAGTAAGGTATAAAATAACGAATGTTCTCATTATCGTCATATCACTAACCTCATATAATAATAATCACAACTACGAATACACCCCTAAGTATATCTGTGACCATATGACATTACATGGGATATACTTTCATTGATTAGTCAAAGTAATAAGTCTTTACATATTACCTCAATAATATATACTCCATATCTCATATACAATGATTTTTAATATATATAATTATATATTCATGTTAACCCGTTCATATCATCACAACCCATTATACTCTATAATGATCATCAGTTAGGGAAAACTCAATATAGTACTTATATGGGGTATTTATCATTCGAACATTCATATAAAGTAAATTTCAGCATACATAAATGAATGATAAATGACTTTTTCCTTTTTTATAATAACATTATATCTTTACAACCATTATAACGAATATCTTAATAATTTAACATCTGGATATTATATATGACTCTCATGTTGTTGCTGCAAAAATGGTTTTTGAACATTAAATGCATATGTAATACATATCCCATCCCTATAAGGACATCTGATAAAATAATCCCACTTACCTCTTAGTGAGTATCATTTTTGAAGAAATATTATTTGTATAATAGTGATATTTAATAATACAATTCCTTAAGCTCAAATCATTGAACATATCTTCAAAATCATTATCTTTCTAACAATAAATTTTAAAATGTTATCTTTTTTTCACTTATAACTCTTCCAACGAAAAATATCAACATCCTTTGAAACATTTCTATCATGATTTTTCCATGAAATATCCCCACACATAAAAAACTATTTTAGGATAAAGTGATATCCACTTCTTTTGGGTTACTAGTCCAACTCTTTAATTTATATTTACTTCTATATCCTAAACACTTTTAGGATACCAATTGAATAACATTTTTCATTGGGTGGTATAAACCATCAGGGAATAGTGATTTTCACTTGTAATTGTTACTAAATATAACTCTTTATATTTTTCTTTACCATCAAATTTACTAAAAATATTTATGATATAATTGAAAAATCACTATAAACATAGTTTGGTATAATCTATTATGAAATAATAATATTTAGTTTCATGTGGTAACTCAATGTAACCTTTTGTATTATTATCACAATATTTCTTAAATCCATTTATCATATAATATGAAAAATCACATAATATTTACTTGTTATATTTAAAATTCTCTATGTCTAAACATAATCCCACTAGTCTCTTAGATATTGTACCCATATCAGAATATCTTGATATGATTCAACACAACTTCTTTGTATTCTAGGAAATAACACTTATTTAATTTTTGTAGGAATATCTGATAACAAAACTATTGTTTACCTATCTCATATTTTAATATTTCTATTTAACCCATTTATTACTAAATGGATAATTCTTTAAAATATTTCATTTATAGGTTAAAGGATCATCTTCCACATAATTTAATGAAATGGATAAACATTTTAACCAGTGTAAAATTAATTTATCCATATATTCTTCTCAAAACATTTTATATAATCCAATAATTCATAAACTCAGTGTATATAAATAATTTTCTCATATTGTTAATAACTACTGTTTGGTAACACCTCTTATCATAAATAAGAAGTATGAAGCAGATATTATTCATTTACATAGAATCATTTAAGCTTGATAAATATATTTACAATTTTGTTTCTGATGTAGAAACTATTTACTAAATCTCTTGAATAAAAATTTCAATTCCATTAAATCCATCATTTGATTTTGAACTCGTGTATATTTACAACACTTGTAAAACATAAAATCAATTTCAAAAACACTTCAAAATTTATGAATGGATTTCTATAACATTAATACCTGATATAGAAATTTCATGGGGTTCCTAAACCCCTTAGTGTATTCTAGATAATCCCATTATTTTTAATCATTACTTCTTATTGATAATACCATTAGGATTAAAATAAATTTAACTATATTCCAGAAAAAATATTATTTAACTTTCCATATTTATCTCTTCTAGTTTTTTACCTCCATATCATTTCCTTACAATACCAGAACATAGACATCATATTCCTACTTTTTCTGTTATCAACACATTGATAATATCTAGAAATCATCTATTGAATTAACCAATATTTCCTGATTATTTCCATTGATGAAAATAATAATCTTTACATCACTATAATAATCCTTAAAGAAATTAATATCTCTCTCTAAAAATTTTCAATCATGTTTAATATTTTTGATATACTCAATCATATTGAGTACATGGGATAATAATTATATTGGTTAATTATAATCTAATTTGGAACACTAATTGAACCATTGCATGGATATCTAAGTATATAGATTCAATTTTTTAACAATTTTACCACTTGGTTACTTAACAATGAACTACTATAACACATTGAATATTTTTATTTCTCAAAAAAGATTATTTTGAAACCAATACTTTAAAGTTAATTACTTTCAGATTCTCATTTAAAGGATTAATATATTGTATATTTTGATTATTATGATGTATTTATCCATGAAAGAACATTTCATCATATGAATATCATGTCTTATATATTTTTATGAATTAATCTTAATGAATGTTCACTCACTAATGATGATAAACCAATACATCATATCCATTTAGTTATCCATGATCTATATTTCCATAAGAAATGAGTTTTCTATGGATTTTTTATTAGCACATTTTTATTTTATGTGGTTGGATCCACGTGGATAGACCCTTTGAATATTTTTGAACACCTAGTATCTAGGAGGAGTCTCAGAGGAAGTATAGAGGTGTTCTGGTGCAGGGAACTGGAAGTGGGGGACACTCAAGATGTGAATTTATGATTCACATTGCGTAATATTTTGGGGATTGGAAAATAAATACGATGAAGAGGCAACAGTTTTTTAGTGAGGCCCATCCATGAGGTATTAAATGACATGAAATGGGATTACACGTAATGTAATCCCCCATTGCTATATCTTATAAAACATTTCCAAGCACTCTAGTTATCAAAACCTATATCTGTAGAAGATCTCTCTCGACTCCAGGTGACCCAACAATCCCTTCTTCAATGTTATTTGGATTCCATCATCATGGATCCATCCCTACCTATCTCTTATGATCTGTAGCAATCTATCTTTGATCCGATTTATGAGCTACCTCAATTTTTATGGTTTCTTTAATTTATTTCCTCTTGTTTCTATTTTCCATGTGATGGAATGTGATCTCCATATTTCTAATAGAGTATATCTTGGTTTTTGTTATTGTGGGGTTCTCGTGGCATCCTTGGATGAATTCAAATATACTGGGAGAGGTGATCGGGATTTGTTGTGTCGATACATTCTTAGGTGAAGAACATTAATGACCTTTTGAGGTATATGATTCATTACTTCTCAATTTCATTATGTACAATCATAGAGATATCATGGTTTACCCCTTGGATATAAATTAAATTGACCTAATTAAATACTTGAACCAGATAAAATAATTGGTATCAATCACATAGTAGTGTTGTTACATTATACAGTAATAATGGTTTGCCTCTTGATTTTCTAGATTGTGTAATATTTATGCCTTTCATTTTTTATCATGGTGTTATTTATTATAATTATTAATGAACATATTATGGGAATTAATTCATAATTAATTGGATAAAAGATAGAGGCATATTTACTAAATACAATTTATTTTTAATTTGATGTTAAACAAGTTAATGTATGTATGAATGTTTAAATGATTGGTTGTTGAAACTGAATCATGGTTATTTTACTGATAAAATAATTTTATTCATGTTAAATTAATTTTTTAGTTAATTTATTATATCTTTTGATAGGTTGTTTATTAGGTTACCCATAGTTGGAACCTGTGAATAATGAATCAGCTAATTCAAGATGGAAAAAGAACAGGTTTTCTGATAAAAGTCAATTCCTTTGTAGGGGATAAGTTTCCCACATTATTTTGAGATCCAAGTGCCTTATTCATTTGATCCACGATAGAGCGTTGTGTGTGAAGCCCAAGTTCCTTGTTTTTAGTCCAAGACCTCAGTTACATGTTTGCTTCCTACTACTTGTGAGGTGATGTTAGCCTGGTATACCTGAGCCTTGAGGTCTATTGTGGTTGTGGGGTTAGGGAGGCCCAGATATGACATGATCCCTTGATGGATGAGCTTGGTGATATGTTGTGGAATGTGGGATAGGGAGGCCCAATGGTTGTGTTAGCAGTTGATGCCTGGAGTGGCGAGATGCATCGTCTTATGCATGGGTGTCATGGAGGGAAACAAGGATAATGGTATGGGTTATATCTTGGATTACCCATTGATATAAAATTTATAAGCTTGTTGAATGTGTGGTTAGTTTATCTAATTTACATTCCCCACATCCTGAGATAGATGGTTTTGTTTACCATCCTTCCAATATATGAGAAGATGTGTGGGGTATGCCACGTGATTTCCATGTTTATATTCAAGTGTATGGTTGGGTCTATGCACCTACTATAGTTTGAAAAGACTCGATGGGTAGTTCATATACTCACCATGTTGATCCTATTTTGTTTAGTATATTAGAATATTTTCCCAAAATACCTAGAAATATGGAAAGTGGAAATGATTTTTCAATAAATGAATAAATTTTGAACCAATGGAGTTTGAACTTGTTGGGATTCAATGTTGAGGTTTTAATTCAGAGAAGCTGTGGAATCCATTTGCTTATCCCTATAGGGGATGGATCTTTGTTGAGACTCTAATTAAAATTAAAATAGAAATTGTTAATTGTTTGATAAGTAATTAATATAAATGAATATAACAAAATGTTATAATGCAATTTAATCTAGATCATTAAATGGTTGTGTGATTATATGATATTTGGTATTAATTGTGGTAGACCGGAGTCCAAGAGACATTAGCAGAAGTTGTGTTTGAGACTAGAATATGCCTATAGTTTTGTTGTGAGCTAAATTATATCTTATAATTTTTGTTTTTCTATATGCTAATACACTCTTTCGGTTAGGGAAACTGACACCCTAGGGATTCTGAGACATGGGGGGTTTTCCCCAACATCCCAGTGGGAGAAAGGATGGCTGACTACCCCCCTTTGGCCCTACTCTCTTATCATTATAATTAATTGTGACAATATACACGATGGTTAGTATTAACCATATATGTGGGTAGGGGGAGGTAATGGATTGTGTTTATTCCACACACATATATTATGGATATATTTTCTTATGGACTATTATAGGTATGATGTGTATAGGTTGTGATGGCTTGAGTATCCTTACAAAGTGTATGGCTTGTGATGTCTTGAGGTATAATACATGATGTTTGATACATTTTATGCAGGTTATGGTGGCTCCCATAAACTACCTGGACACTTTTTTATGTGTATGTCATGGTGTGTTGCACGAGATGCATGTTTAGGTACTTTGCCTAGGTGTCTTTGGGGTAGTCTTTATGGAGAGATATGCTCTATACATTTGATGTTAGCATAATGTGGAAAACCAATAGGTAAGTGATAGTTGGGTATATTTGTTATTCATTATTATAATATTCTCTTACATGTGATACTTGGTAAGAGTATCCATGGTGAGGATGGGAACATTGTATACTAGTTTCGGTGAAAAGTTAGTTTTAGATATTGTTCACTATGATTTATCATGCATTACTTAATTTTTCACGATAGGCTCTAGGGAGGATCATATTGATTATACTATTATACTCACCCTATAGATATATAAATGGGTTTTCATGTCAGTTGGAGTAGTCTAGAGATCAGGATAGTTACTACTAGCTTGTGGGATGTAGAAACTATTTGGGATTCTTGGTCACTGTCTTCATTACCTTCTTTTGGTACATGTTATTTTCTTTTCAGTTTTAGTAGTTATTGCATAACATTACCTAACTATACTTTGGGTTTTCACTAATTTTTGTCGTGTGAGGAAGAGTTAGTTGGTGTCTATATTATCTCTCTCTTTTGAATGTGTTCTTTTAGAGGGTAATTCCGCTCATCTACATGTTTATTACACCCTTAGTTCTAGTCGCAAACCTGGGGCCTATTAGAGGTGGGACTCAGGGGTTACTATCTCTCTTCTACCATTTCCATCACAGGAGGGGTACACGTTGTGGGGAGGGTGTCATGACATAGTTTTATCATTGGTCTAGTATAAGGATAGGATGGAGTTTGGAGTTAGGAATATGTGAGGTTTCCTAGATTGGTAGGGAAATAGGGTTAGTTCAGTTTCGCAAGCATGGTAAACATGGGAGACTAAAAGAGACATGGTTATTTAGGCCCTCAGTCGATTTGATGCATGGACCATTAAGATTACAGTGGCTACTAAATGTGGTAATAATCATTATAGGGTAGAGACCTTAGAATCTATCTTGAATATTTATTCTTTGCATCTGTGTTTTAATGCATAGAACATGGAATATGATAGGAAATAATGAATAAAATAAAAAAACATAATTAATGTTAAGTTTTCCATATTATAGGTTTAGGATCTCTAATAGTTTGTTCTTCTATATGGATAGATCTATGTTGGTGTTCTCAACAAGTTTTTAAAGAAGATGTTCAGTATGTTGTGCCAGCTGATCACCACATAGTAGAGGTTGACGATGATGAAACTTAGATATGGATACTATGACAATTTTAGCACTAGAGTATTTTGAGGTATGATGGATCTGTTTCAGATTTAGTCATAGAAGGCTAGTTGAATGAGGTTGAGATATCATTTAGTTCAATCCTTTCTCGGAAAGATCACTGGGTTTCATTTGATATGATGATGCTGCATAGGGGAAAGAGGCTATGGAGGTTCAAGTTCCGCAAATATCCTAAGGAGTCGTTTGTCTCATGGTAGGAGTTCTATGACCATTTCAGAGCTAATTTCATTCTTCAACCGTGATGGAATCCAGTTGCGACGAGGTGCTTCCCATTCTGAAGGGTAAATCTAGTGTGCATGAGTTTGGTATCTATTTTAAGAACCATTTTCAATAATCTTTGGACTTGTTTCCAGATGAGGAGGGCATGGAGACGCATTTCGAAAAGGCTTTGCATCTGTAGATCCAGTGCCACATCACACCATTTATGCTCAAAATGTATCTTGATATGTTGGTGAGATAAGAGGTCCTTAAAAGGGATTTTTTCTAAAACTAGATCTCTATGAGATGCTAGTAATAAAGAATCCTCACAATGTAGAGCTATGGTCAAGGTTTTCTAGTTTTTAGGATATAAGAACTTTTGATTAGTTGAGGGTAGGTCCCAGCCCTCAATGTCTTGTTTCTCCAGGGGTAGTGATTCTCAGGCCTATGCCAAGGGATCAGACACATGTTTTTCTTATGATGTTTAAGTTCATAAGCACTGAGAGTTCCCAACCTTTCTGATAAGTCAACATGTTCTAGGTTTTCCACTTCATGTTTCTCCATTGAGGTAGTTCTAGCCTAGGTAACAGCAGCTCATTTCACCAGTTTTGGATCAACAAAGAGCATATAGGGAAGGCAGAATATTTCCCTGTTATGCTCCCTGTCATCATAGAGAAGAGTGTGTCTAGGGAGGTGTTTTTCACTAGGGTTGGATAGGTCGTGGACAAGTTCATGGTCATCTTTATGCTTTAATGTTGCTAAATCAATGTGATCCAGACATCGGTCGAGGTACCCTTTACTTTTTTTCTACTTGGGTGAATGCATTTTTTATTCCATAGTGACACAATCCTTCATATCACATACCCTTATTCATGCATTGGTAATTGAGGTAGAGAGGAATCTAGTTCTCTAGGAATTGACTAAAAGAGTTGGAGGTCGAGCTGACTTTATTGAATTATATAGATACCTAGATCTAGTGTTGGGGTAGCATTAATCGTGAGGAGATTTCCTATGTTTGCGGATATAACCATATGATTTCATACTTTCCATGGATTGGTTGTATTCAATGCATATAATCATGGATTAATTCAGGAGGTATGTTATGTTATTTTATATTGATGGACATCCAGGAGTGTTTATTGGTGAGTGATAACCTCATATGGTTCATAGGCATGTTCTGCCCTTTTAAACCTTGATGGATGAGCTGATATTTAGTTCATTGGACATTCAGTAGTCAGTGTTTCCTATGGTCATGGAAGAGTACCTTGATGTCTTCCTAGAGGTGGTTTTAGCATTACCCCTTTATGAGATATGAAGTTTTGGATCAAGCTATAGCTAGGAATGGGTCTTATCTAGATGTATCCGTATTGGATAACACCTTTTGAGTATTGGGAGCTATTTATATAGATCAATGGCTTATTGTTGTCCATTTTTGTTCAGACAAGTGTATCATCATGGGGTGAACCAGTTTTTTTTGGGATGTAGGCTGATGGTAGTTTGCAGTTTTGTATCAATTATTGTCTCCTGAACAAAGTGATAGTAAGGAACTGCTATTTTATTCTATGGATTGAAGATTAATTCAATAAAATGAAGGATGAAAGTTGGTTCTTGGATATATACTTTATTTAGGATATCATCATATATGTGTAAATGATGACGATATTCTGAAGACTGATTTCCATTGAAGTCATGGGAATTATGAGTTAGTTTTGATACCATTCGGTGTGACGAATGATCCAACTGTGTTCATGTGGTTATTGAATGTTTTTTTCTGTAGGTTGCTCAATAAGTTCATGGTACATTTAAAAAAATACATCCTTATGTACATTGTGTATGATGAGGATAAGGAAGATCATATTTATGCCATTTTGGGAGTTCTTCTCCATGAGGTGTTGTTTGGGAAGTTTTTGAATTTTGATTTTTGATCTTGAGAAGTCTATTTCTTGGGGAATGTGGTGTCTTGGAAGGGAGTAGTTGTAGATCCATTGAAGATAGTATCATTTATATCTTGGGAAGACCTAAGAAATTTTCGGAAGTGTATAGTATCCTTGGTCTTGTGGGATATTATAGGAGGTTCAATGATGATGTCTCTTGGGTTGGAAATCCTCTGACAGCATTGACCAGAAATGATCAGGAGACTTTTGGATTGATAAGTGTCAGGAATCACATGATTATCTAAAGGAGAGGTTTTTTACTGCACCACTTCTTTGTATTCTAATATAAGGAGTTCAGTTTTAGGTTTCCTATGATGCTTCATGTATTGGTTGGGTTGTGCTCTTATGCAGGATAGATCATCCTTTTCTTATGGTTCTTGATAGTTGTTCCCCCATGAAAGTAACTATAGTACCCACAATCTTGTGTTGGTAGTGGTGGTGTTTGATTTTATGTTGTGGATACATTACCTAATCGGTGGGTCCTTTGTGGTTTTCATCGATCATAAAAACCTAAGGTATGTTTTCACTAAACACGAATTTAACATATGCTAGTATCTGTTGATGAAGTTCATAAATGATTGTGACTTAGAGATTCAGTATAGACCTAGGAATGGAAATTTGGGGGCCGATGAGTTGACCAGGAACTCACACAATGATGGAGTTCATGAATCAGGTGATTCATGGAGAGTAATGGAAAAACATTCAGCATTATATCTAGATATAAAAGAAGTTGGGGGAAGAGATTTTCATTTTCTGATAGGGGTGCAGTTATATCTGGTGAAACTGGTGGAAGAGTACCAGTTGAGGGATTGTGAGTAGAGGTCTAGAGAGACCGAGTTGTTTATAGTGAGGCCCTTGATGGTTGGTCTAAGGATGAACAAAACCTTGTGCTGTTTTAGGGATGTATTTTCATTATATTTATTGATTCATTAGGTGGTTCTCATAGGGTTCAATAGTTCACCCTTAGCAGTAAATTTTGGGGTGAAAAAAGATGTATATATCATTGAGGAGTCAATTCTGGTGTCATGGGTTGAAGCATGTAGTTGTGGATTTTGTTTCACAATGTTTGGTCTTCTAGAAGGTGGAGGTCAAGAACCATGTTCATAGTGGGAATCTAGAACTATTATATGTTCCTCAGTGGAAGTGGTAGTACATCTCGATGGAATTCATTACCATTTTACCTCAAGATTTGGGAGACTATGATTATTTATTTGTTTTAGTGGATTGTTAGACAAAATTATCCCACAATATAACGATTCAAGAGTCAAGCTTAGTGGATATTTTTCCGAGGATGTATCTTGAGTAGGTGGTGAGACTCGAAGAAGTCTGGAGTATGATAATTTCCTATCGAGATCCTCTTTATACCTCCATGTTAGGGAGAAGTTTTCAGTGTAATTTTAGTCATCTAATATACCATAGCACTTATTTTCATCTGTAAATAGATGGCAAGACAGAGTGAACATCCATAATCTTGATGAAAATTTGTGAAATTGTATCATGGATTTCAGAGGTTCATTGATGTGGAACCTACCCTTGTTAGAGTTCTCTTACAACAATTGTTTTCACTATTCCATCGGTATGGCATCGTTCGAAGCCTTGTATGTCTGACCTTGTTTTTCTCTATTGTGCTGAACTAGGGCCAAAGAGTTAGCATTTCTCAGACTGAAACTAGTACTGAATATGATATATATGGTTCATGTGATTTATGAGAGGATGAATGCATCGAATTATCATTAAGAATATGATACCAGTCATAGGGTGGGAACTTTGGTGTTTGAAATTGGGGATCACATGTTCTTGAAGGTAACTCCCTGTTGAGGGTAGAAAAGGTTTGTTCAATGGAGTAATATTTCTCCCCGGTTTGTTAGTCCTTTGAAGGTGTTGGATCACGTTGGAGCTATGGCGTATCAGGTAGCACTTCACCCATAGATGATCTGGATACACAATGTTTTCATGTTCTTTAGCTCTATAATTATTGTCATAAAGACTCTAAAATCATCGATTGGGGCGAGATCGATGTTGACAATGATGTGACCTTTTAAGATAAGTATATAGAGATCCATGACCTCAATGAGAAGGTGTTCCGTGGGAATTTTATCCCCTTGGTTCGTGTCTTGTGGTGGCATAGTGGCATAGTGGAGAGTACCTAGGAACTTGTGACGCTGATATGTACTTAGTACCCCCAGTGTTTTGATGTTTAGAACATCATTTGTAATGTTGTTCATTCGGTGATTGTGAACATTTTCTTTTTATGAGATGGTTATTTCTTTTTATTTTTAGTGTTTTAGTCTCTTTTGAGGGGTATCTCTCCCATGAGAGTGTTTAGGAGATGATTGTGGTTTTTTTGTGGTTTTTTTGCTTGTTCCTCTAGGGGGTGGTGAGATCCTATGGTCGAAAAATCATTGAGAGGTATCTCGCGGGGTGGCTATTCAAATAACCCCTTTCTATTTCCTCTGTGGGTTGGTTTTTGGATTCTTGAGGGAGAAAATGTTTTGAGGGGTATCTGACATAAGGTCACAAATCAACATGGGTTGAACCTTTTCATGTTTCTGAAGGCTGGGGGTCTTGGAGGATTCTCATAGGAATCCAGGAGGAGTTTTGGTGCTAGAAATTGGAATCATAGTACCTTTATGGAATGAAAGTGGTATTCAAGTCATTTAATATTTTTGAGTTTGAAAAATAAATAAAATTAAGTGGAGATAGTTTTTTCGATGAAATCCATCCTCGAGGTATTTCCCGACCTGAAATGGGATTACACTTCATATAATCCCCAATTAATATATGTTTTAAAACATTTTCTATCTTCTTAGGTTATCAATTCATATGGAAAAATCAGCTCTCTCTCAAATCTAGGAAAATAAATTACACCCTCTTCAAAGATGTGTGGATTCCTTCATCAAGGATTGGTTCCTAGATAGCTCCATCGATCTGCAATAATCCTTCTTCAAGATGATGTATTATATACCTCAGTTATTGTGGGTTATTTAATCTATTTTCTCCCATTTCTCTTTTCCATGTGATGAATCATGATCTCCATGTTTCTAATGGAGTTTCTCTTGGTTTTTTCTAGTGAGGTGGTGTTTCAACGTCCTCAGATGGTTGTAGATCTTACAGGAGAGGTTATTGGGATCCATTGTGTTGATAGGTTCTTGTGTGAAGAATGTTGATGACCTATTGAGGTAGGGGATTCATTTATTATCTATTTATTTATGTCCAATTTTAGATCTATCATGGTTTTTTCCCTTGGATCTCAATTTAATTGACCTAATTAAATATGCTAACTAGATTAAATAATTGGTATTGATCACATAGAAATGTTGCCTCTTTGTACTATGATAACATTTTGCCTCTGAATTTTCAAGATAGTGTGAGATCTATGCCTTGATTGGTTTAGCATGATATTATTGATGGGGATTTGTAATGAATGTATAGATGGAATTAAATGATAATTAATCATTTAAAGGATAATGATCCATGTTTAATAAATCTCATTGTTCTATTAAATTGATGTTAACAAAATTAATGAAATTATGAATATTTAATTGATTGGTTGTTGACAATCAAGAATGATGATTCTTGTTGATAAAATATTTAAAGGAGGATAATGTTATTTTTTAATTAATTTGTGATATCTTGTGATAGCTTGTTGCTTAGTTTTCCCATAGTTTGAACATGTGAATAATGAATCAGTTAATCCAAGATGGAATAAGAACAGGTAGTGTAATAAATGATACTTTTTTGTAGGGCGTGAGTTTCTTTCTTCCTTGTAAATTCCAAGAACCTTATGCATTGGATCCATGAGACTTCTTTGTGTGTGAAGGATTAATACCATATTTTAGGTCCAAGAACCCAGTTTCTTGTTTATTTACTTCTAATTGTGATGTGATGTTAACTTGGGATGGATGAGCCTGGAGGGATGTTGTGGTTGTGGGGAAAGGGAGGCCCTGATGTGATGTGATCCTAGTTTGGTTAAGCCTAGAGGTCTATAGTGGTATGTGGGATAGGGAGTCACAGTTTTTTTGGTAGTAGTTGATACCTTGATTAGTATGATGCATCGGCTTATGTGTGGGTGTCGGAGAGGACATTGGGGATGATTTAAGGGGTTGAAGCTGAGACTACCTATTGATATTAAAGTTGTATGCTTGTTGAACTTGTTTTTTGTTTATCTGATTTACTTTCCCCACTACTTGAGGTATATTTTTTTGTTTACCCTCCTTCCAAGATATGAAAATATTTGTGGGGGTATACCACATGCATTCCATTTTTAGATTCTCATGGCCGTATGGATCTATCCTTTTATTATAGGTGGAAAATAATTGAAGGATAGTTCATCTAGTCATGGTGTTGAGCCCCTTCGGTTTGGTGGATTAGAATATTTTCCTTTAATAACTTGAAATTTAGAAGGTGATAATGATTGATGATTAAATGAATGATTTTTTAACCCATGGGGTTTGAGCCTATTGGGATGCAAGGATAACGTTGTAATTCGTAGAAGTCATAGTCAATGATTACATATACAAGGATGGAATAGATCTTTGTAGAGAGGCTAATTAAATGTAACGTGGAAATTTTTCAGGGTTAATTAATCATTAAGAATTAATTAATGTAACATGAAACTGATAAAAAGGGATACTATAATTTAATGTATCCCTTTAAATGGTTGTGTGTTTATAGGATATCTATTCTTATACATGGTATTTGGGAGTATGAGAGATGTTAGATGAAGTTGTCTTTGAGACTAGGACATTCCCATAGTGTGGCTGTGATCTATATTATATTCCATAATTTTCTATTTCTATATGATACTCTACACTATTTTTTAGGGTAATTGATACCCCGAGGAGTCTGAGCCCTGAGGGTTGGGGGTTCCCCAACATCCTGGTGAGAGGATGGATGGTTGACTACCCCCTTTTTCCTTGATCACTTCTCTTAGTATTTACTTATGCTGGTATTCATAGTGGTAACTTTTCCCTATATATGTGTATAGAGGTCTGTATTGGATTTTAGTTATTAAACAAACTTATATTCTAGATATAGTTTGTTATGGAATAATATACTTATGACTTGTATAGGTTCTGATGTCTTGATGATACTTAATAGTGTATGGGTTGTGATGTCTTGAGGTATAATACCTGATGTTTGATACACATTATTCGGGATATGGTGGATCTTAGAAACTACCTAGTTACTTCTTGTTAGATGGATTTGGTGGTGTGTTACACGACATGCATGTTTTAATGCTTAACTAAGGTGTATTCAGGGTAGCTTTTTGGGAGAGAGATGCTAAATATGTGTGACATTAGGGAAAAGTGGAAAACTTGTGTAGAAGTGGTAGTAAATTACCCTTAATAATATTTATTATAATATTCTATTATATGATATACATAGTGAAGGTATCCATGCTGAAACTTAGTATACATGTTTATGTGGTGAGAAAGTACCCTGAATATAATGTTATAATAACCCTAAATATATATAAAAAGGCTTTCAGGTCATTTAGAGAAGGTTGGAGATAAGGTTGGTTTCTACTAGCTTGTGGGTTTTAGAAGCTTCTTGGGCTTCAGGGTCATTGTCTTTATTAATTTATTTTGGTACTGTCATTTTTCATTTCAGTTGTAGTAGTTATTGCATAAAAATTCATATCTGTACTTTGGATTTTCCTTGATTTATGTGGGCTAAGTAGGAGTGGGTTTTTATCTATCTTATCTCTCTCTTCAAAATGTATTCTCTTAGAGGTTAATTTCTCCCATATAAATGTTTATTAAACCCTTAGGGCTAGTCCCCAATTCATGGCCTACTAGAGGAAGGACTTGGAGGGTCACTATTTATCTTCTACCATTGTTGAACCAGGAGGGGCACACCTTATAGGGAGGGGTCGTTAATGTTATATAGGGAGAGAATTATCCCAATCACAATAGTTGTGACTCATAGATAGTTTAGTGGATAACCTTTTATCCAAATCCTTTAAATGGATATACTCAATTGTATTCATCTTATAACCTAATCTTATTAGTGTCTCCCAGTTAGTTTAACCCAAATCAAATTAAAAAAATATTCTATAAGAGATCAATCTAAGGGAACTCAACTGCAACATGACCTACCCAAGTATGTTCCAAGATCACTCATTACATGATCTCATTACACAAGATAATCCATGGGATCCTCGTTTTTTAATGACCTTTTCAGTTATATGATTAAGGTCTTGATAAGTGCTTCATTGAAAGGAATATAAAAGTTAGTATTTCAAGGGATTTCATTTTAAATTACACCAATTTAGTATACATCATATTAATATTAAATTTTTAACTGTTAGATACTATGTAATATTTATCGTCTCATGTTTTATTCCCTTTTTTGTATGCATGCTTCTAAAGATTTAGTTTTAGAATCACTATTCCATCGACAAAATTAATTTTTTTACATCATATTAGTGTTCAACACTTTTCACAACCCATAGGTCTGTATTAATCAGCAAAAAATAGAATTCATTTATATTCATACATATCAAAATACATCATATACATAAGGAATTTTTAAATTTAATTTAATGTAGCAAGTTATATGAGATCGAAAAAACCCACATGAGTAAGCCTAAAATAATATATATCCAAACCCATTCTCTTTTCTATCCATGGAAGGCCTCCAGGAATGTAGGTGATCTGGCCACAAGTCCCTCTACCCAAAGAGAATTTACTCAATAGAGAATTAAATTAAGGAAAACTCTAACACCTAAAATACACATAATAATCCCAACTATTGTCAAACTCATAACTAAAATAAGAAACCGACGTCAAGGTATTTGAAAACTGGAATTTTTGATATCAAACATAGGATGATTTCAAGGATCTATACTATAAAAAAATTTCCCTATAAATGGGAATAAATAATATTCATATTTCATAAAAAATTCACTAAACATGAATATCAAGGAAATTTAAAAATTAAATACACAATTTATTTGTTCTAAAAATAAGAGAAATTTATAAAATAGTCCTAAATAAATTCTAATTATAAACATTTTATAATTTATAATGAATTTAATAATTTTATATTAATTTCAAAATAGACAACATAATATTTTATATAAATGGAATTTATATGAAATTTCTTGAATTGTAAAAAAATTATAATTCAATATCTATAATATAAACATTTTATACCCTATAAATACCAAATGTTTTTTAATTTATTAAAAATTATAAATCACCTCCTATTATTTCTAAATAAACCATTCATTTTGAGATTATAACACATGCCACCTGATATTTTAAAACATTTTTTAAAATATTAACAACCAATATTTGAGAATTATTTTTCATAAAAATTTATTTAATTAATTAAAAAAATTATTATTATTTAATTAGTTAATAATTAAATCAATATAAATTAAAATACCCCAAAATAAATTTTAATTACAATTTATAAAAAAATTATAAACTATAAAACATTTATTATTCAAAATTAATTTTTAAATATAGTTTCTCCTTACCCTTACACAGAATCCAAATTCTACCTAAGTGTATCCTCCCTATTATCATTATGAAGAATACATATTTTATATAAGGGTATCCTTATTTCTACGCTTTTGGAGACACTTTGTGTAATGATATCTGATAACTGAAGAATCCTACATGATGGCAATATAACGGTTATCATTATGCAGCTCGATGGGAAAAAATTTTACATAATGTTAATCTACATATTACCTTCACAAGAGTCTCTCTCATATAAGTATCGCCTTTATAACACTTATGTGGGTAAGGGTACTGGGTATATATCATTTGTTTCACAAATATACACATCATATGCCATTACAAAATAGATCTTATACATTTACACATAAGGGTAAAGTGAAAATGATTGTTACATAAACAACTTTGTGTATGAGAACTTTCTTTAAACTACCCATTAACGTAATTGTAAAAGTGAGGTGACTCTTAAATTGATATTTTGTGTATGGATATGACCATTACATAACCGACCTATGTAAGGGTCTATAATCCTCATCAAATTTAATGAAAACACTATTTTTTATTTTTCCTTTGAACACCATTGATTAATACTTTTTAATTCCTAAATAACCATCCTCTGATACCACTAATGGGTATTGTAGAATTATAGAGTGATAATTTATATTGGAATACAACCCAAACCATAGAATTATTTTACTCAATAATCAAAAAAGAAATAGTACTAAAAATAGATTACCTTGAACTGAATAAAAAATAGTTTTTATCTTACTTCTACAGATTGTGTTTAAGGAAGATAATGATAAGTAGTGAATGAAAGAACCCTACCTCCATGGGATTACAACGGCCAATGTATCCATACACAAAAAATATAATTTATCATGAAACTATAGAGGTATTAGTTCCTTATATGGTGAGATAAAATATTCATATAAATAAAAAAGAATTAGAGTATTTTTATATGCATCATACAGCTAATAGGAGAGGATCTCATCCTATTAAATTTCTAAAGCCTGAGGCACCCCATATTCAGAAAGCATTGTATGTGTTTCTAACTATTGGGGTGTTTACTTATTGTATTCATTAAAATAAATAAAAAAAATGAAATCCATTCATAATGGATTTTAACTAATGAAAAAACTATTCTTGAGAAATAAATAAAAATATTATATTATATTATATTATATTATATTATATTATATTATATTATATTATAATCAATCATGACATGTACGAAAAATAAATGCATCATGTGAATATATTAAAAATATATTATGTATAACATCTTATAATATATATATATATATCATTCATCATATTCATGTGTACATGTAGCTCATGCACTTATATTTTAGTGCACATTCAACAATCCCCACAAGAAATTATTATTTAAATGAGGTTTCCAAATTTATATACAAATATTATTTTTGTAGATTTGATCTATCTAATTTATTAATCAGTGATCAAGGGACCCAATTTAGTAATAGGACTATGAATAGTTGTTCTATTGAAATTGGAAGTCGTTCACATATTTTTAATACCCTATCACCCATAAACTAATGGAATCAATGAAATATAAAAAATATAAATCCAACGCATTCTAGAGAAAACCATGCACCCAAACATAAAATAAAAGATATTAAGGATAAATGATTCACTCTCAGCCTATTGAAAAACTTTTAATATCTCTAATGTAATTTAAACTTTTATATTATTCAATTGAATATTTTTTCTCTTGTTGATTGAGATGTATTATAATGCTTTTTGGTTTGTAAATACATGAAACAAGAATATTTTTTATAGCTATGAAATAATGAAAATTTTGGTTATATTGTATGGATGAAATTTGAAAACATATTATGAATATTCTAGGGTATACTGGTATAAAAAAACGTTTTAATGATGATAGGATACTCACCAAATACTTCATATAAAAAGATAATGTGTTATCTTATGTCTATAAAATTAAGATCATTTTAGTTAAATTTTATTCCAAATGATCGATTAATTTAGTTATCACTCGTTTTTCCTTTTGTTTCCATTCAGATTAATAAACCAAAAAAAGAAAAACATTTCTCAAAGAATGGCCATTCTTTTAAGATGTTCAAATAAAAAAATTTATATTCTCAAAGAGAGGATAATAGCATTAAATTTTTTCAGTACAATAAGAACAAGGTTGTGTCTTTACAGATTACATATTTTCTTTTTTTCTATAATTTTAAAATTCAACTCTATAATTTATAAATAATATAACAATGAGTAAATTTCACCAAATAAGTTTGGGGTAATATTTGGTTAATTCTATATTTTTATGTGTTTTATTTTCATTTTTAATTTTATTTTCTATTTTGTGTCTGATTTTATTTTTTATTTTTTTATTGAGTTGTTTCCATTTTTATTTAATTTGTATTATTTTTTAAAATAATTCTATTCTTAAAGTGTCCAATATATCAATATTTGGATCATAATCCAATCAGTTAAATTACTTCCCCATATATCATAAATTAAATTAATGGTTAAATAACTATGTTCCAGATCCGAAGAATTGGTAATATTAAGAAAATATCATATAAATTTTGATTCTCATGTCTAAAAATATTATTTAAATTTTAAATTCACTAATATGTGATTCCTCTAAACCATTTTTAAATCTAATTCACATTCAGATTTATTCGTTACACAACCAAATAATGATTTCTAATCAAGTACTTTATTTACTTCTACCAAAACCATGGAGTTCTTGGTACCTGTGTTTAACTTGATTGAGGTATTCCTTATATGATTGAAATTCCCCCATTCATGAAAATAAATTTTTTCAATACTATATGATCATTTTATCCTAGTATGCCTATTAAAATCCATAAAAAACCTACTAGTAAGCCATATTATATGCCATTTACCAATTCACCCAACTCTATTAATTAAAATTTCATGTATTAGTTTAATTATGTTATGGGGGAGCCTTCTGGTAATTATCTACTTCATTTTTTATCTTAGGGGTGAAAAAATTGAAATTTGGAAAATTCTATGGCTAAAAATTAATTTATCTGATCTTGTGTATTTATAAATCATTTCGAGAATATTTCTGAAAAAAAACATTGAGAATGTTTTGAGGGTTTCAAGATTCATAAAATTGAAAGGAAATATAATTTTTGAGAATATAATAAAATTATTTCCCATCTAAGAAGGATATATGAAGTTCATGTGACATGATAGATATCATAGTTTCATCTCTTCCCTTCACTTTCTCATAATTGTGCTAACATTCAGACCTGAAATACAACTCGTATGAACTTTTATAAAGTTAGGGAATAGGGGAGGAAATCAAGTTTCTTTTGGTTTTCTGAATGGTACGATTTTTTTACTATTTTCAGAGATATTGGAGTTGATTTGTTCATAGAAGATTGAGGATAACCACACATGAATGAAAATTGACTGATTATTTTTTCCATCTAAATGATCCAAAACCCTCCTTATTCTGACATAGAGGATTTAACCTCTATTACATACCAACCGAATGACATATAATAACCTCAAGAAATTTCTCCTGATTTAACATGTTTCTTTGACACTCATTTTGTGGAGGGTTGGTATTTTATCAAAGTCAGGGTGACTATTTCATTCATTTGGGTTAGAAACACTTTGTTTTAAAGAAATATTCATCTTGAGTGGGAATATTAATGTGAGGTATTTGATTTATGAGCATGTAAATATTAGTGATGTTGAATTAGATTGACTATACCTAATAGAGAATTTGGAATTCTTTTTCCCTTGAATTCAGGATAATTTTTATTTGTTTGTGTTGATTGGTGTATATCATGGGTTTGAGTTTTATGGTTATTTATTTGTGGTCTTTGTTACTCATATTTTTTGAGTCCAAGTTCATTAGGTGGGGGATTTTATAGAAATAATACATTCAATTATATTTTTATGTATTTTGTAACACCCCATGCTTCTATGGTACGCTTCTCTTTGAATAATACAGTAGCGTGTGTTGTACGCAACTTCGAGTTCTAACACACACCACAACCAATCAAACTAGCCATCATGAATAGTAATACCCACTTTTTGAAATTTTACAAATTTTATCTTTTAAAATGGACTTCATTTTTGGATTCTTAATATCGAAATTAGCCTAGGGTGAAATTTTTGTATTTTTCTGAAAACTTTCAATTTTTGATGAATAGTGAAAAACACTGAGTTGTAGTTTAAAACCGAATTTTAATATAAATAATTATTTATTTTATTTAAATTTATTTTAGGTTAAAATTGATACATAATACCTTTATAAGTTCAATTTAATTCATTAGAGTTAGTTTATAATAATTTTAGATATATAAAAATTTTATTGAACTTTTCACCATCTTTTACCGATCTCCTAAGAGAATTTAAAAATTCACATAAAACTTATTTTTACCACCTCTGTGAGTGTAATTTCAAAAATCTGAGAGATATTGTTAATATCAAGGAGTAAAATGTGGTTCAATAAGATAAAAATAATTTTTTTGTGAATAGTAACTTTTTACTTTTTTACCACTGTAAAAAGTAAATAGGCTAATTAAAGGTAAAAATGATATTATTATTACCCTAAAACTTGTCATAATTTTTATTGACTAAGTATATTTCGACCGAAAACAACCTTAGGAATAAAATATGAACCTATTTGGTCCACTTGGATTAGATTAGGACATTTATTATTATTTAATTCAAAGAAGAGTTAAAAGAGTTAAAATCTACGTTTAATAAGTAAAACGTTTTTAATATAGGGTTATACATAAGATAAATTCGATTATAAATATTCATTAGAAGGATAAAAATATTTACTACATAATGTTATTTTATTTATAATTTTTAGACATTAAATAATTTAATTTATATATGACACAATGATGATGCAGTAATTATCTTATTTGTGAAATATTAAATTAATAAATATTATAAATACCAAAATAAATATAATTTAGACTTTTAATGAATTCCATGAATATTATTGGTCAATATGAAATTTTAGTATTGATTAAATGAATTTTGTTAGAATTAATAAATTTATTAAGACTATCAAAAATCAATTATTGAATAGTGTCTAAATTTACATAAAGGAGTTTTTAAAAAAATATTATATTATTAATTGATATAATATTCTTAAAAATATAAGGTTCCGCCAAAGGACTTATATGATGATAGGTATGTCATTAATGAACTACTTGGGGTTCTCTTGGTAGTATATAGTATGTTTATTAACCATATAATTTAAAAATACAAAGTGACATTATAAATGTCAAACTTTTTAACTAAGAGTTAAATATAAATGATAAGGTTAATATAGTGACCCCAACCTGTCTAAAATCTATTGGATGAAAGGATTTTGACCCATCCCCACCTTATACTTTAGATAAATTAGAAACCAAATATTAATTTATTATAAATTAATACTTTAAGTTTTTCCTAAAGATCCCCTCATCCCCCTTATAAAAGGACACCACTTCTAACCAATTCTTCATACCTTAAAAGCCTTTTGGTTCGTCCAAAATCGGCCCAATTACCCTCTCATATATCCACACTTAATCCTAGAGGCCTTCCTTTAGTCAGAAAGCCAACCTAAGGATCCCTTTTGATCAAATCAAAAGGAAGAACCCGAAGAAGAGGTAATGTTTTCACCACCCTCTTTCAAGTTCCTTTCTTCTTCAACTTCTTCTTTCTTTGTTATTTCCATTATAAAATAATAACTCTAGTATATTATATATACTGTGATGTTATTATAAATATGGTATGACCATATTCAGTATTCTATTCATCCTTTTAATGACATGTCACCATATGTGCGTACGTATGGCCTACCGTCTCCGCGTCGTGGTGTAATTATTATTCAATACATTATTATTTGTATGGGTATAAAAATGATGTTTAATTCATGTAAATAATAAATATAACATGATAATGATTCTTTATATATCATATACCATTCAATTATAAATTATTTTAATATCAAAAGAATGATATTTTCGCTCGTGCGTACGTACGGATTACCGTCTCCACGAACGCGATGAAATTCATTCCCCATCGTATCCATTCAAGACTAAATTTTATTTGATGATTAAAAATAATTTTTCGATACATGATATAATTCTGTATATGAATAATATACTTCTCATCCATAAAAAATATCGCTCACATAACAAATAATATAAAGAAATATGAATTTGTTAACACCCAAAACGATGATAATAATACGATTTTATTAACAAATCAATGTTAAAAGATCATATATGATATCATATTAATGTATATGATTATTGTATAATTTAAGAACAATTATTTCACCATTATGCAGGAGGTTATCCTACCCTCAACCAATGAAAAGTACAAGGTAAGGGTTTATTTCACAATCTCTTCATTATCTGAGGATGTGTATTCATAATTATCTATTAGGACCTCTTTATCATCCACATCCATGTTTCTTAAAAATGTATTTCAAATAATTCTTACTATTTTACAGACTATGGGTTAATGTCATTTATACCCTTGTTAACTTTTTATAAGAAGTTTATAAAGGAATCTTTCTTTCATTTTCCAAACAAGGTCATTTTTAACCTTTTTGACATAATTAAGGTAAGAATGTATTTTTTAACTTATACGGAGGGTGCGTCTATTTTCTGCCGTTATAAAGTCATCAAAGCTTCCCTCACAAGCTTATAAGAATATTTTCCAAGGAAATGTTTTATTTTATAATTATTTGACTTTTAAATGATATCAAAAAAAGAGATATTTCTTTCAAATAGTTTTTATTTCATCTATGTCAAAATCCTTTGATGGATTTTAAGATTATTTGATGTTTATTTATTATGATACAAAACTTATATATTGTATTGAAGGTTTTGTGATATGTGTTATTTTTTATGTGTTATTTTTATACCATTCATGGTTTATGGAGAAAGTATTGACATTTCATATGCTAGTTTTTATACAAATGTTTATGTTAGGTATAAACCTGTTCAAATGAGTAATGAATTTGACTTAATATGTGATGGGTGGAGCCCGCTACAGCTCCTCGATGCATCGGTAGGTCTCATGAGAGAAACTATTGTCTTGGAACAAGGCCTTGACAAAAATATTTTTTGTAGTCTTGGCACAAGTCCTTAACTATGTGGTTATGATAGTCTGGCATTATGCATTCCACAATTATGAAAGTGGTTATTGATATTGCATGTGATTATTATACTAGTAGAATATCCATGTGAATAAGTAAATGGAATTATTTCATTTTATTTATTCCATATTATGCAGAAGTTCATGTTTAAAAGGATTTTTTTAGTTATACATTGCCTTAAATGTTTATGATTATTTATGAAAGTGTCTGCTATATTGTTATCCTTACTGGGCATCTGAGCTCACACATTTCTATATATTATTTCTCCCAGGATGTGAAGAAGTAATTTATGAATGACCTGTAGGGATAGTATGAGGGGATATGAGTGTGGACTATGGAGACTATGGTGTTGTAGTTTTTATTTTATGATGTAATGTAAGACTGATGAATATATCTAGAGATTCCAAGGTTACTAAACTAATAGGTCTTTCGAGAGTTGAACTTTTGTGATCATGCTAATGTTATGTAATAATGCACCAACTCTGGGTAACTGGGGTTCGGGCGTCACAGTTGGTATTAGAGGAAGTTTTGTAAAAACCTTGGAAACTAGATTTAGATAAACTCTGATTAAAGAAAATATCCCTAAGATATACTTTGAGGATTAGTATAGAAGAACATCCTAGAATTTTGGTATTGTAGAGATTTTTTGAGTATTCCGAGCAATACATCCATGTCGGGATACGAGCAGGTAGAGGCGGCTCTGGTACAGATGTACCTAGGGGTAAAACCCGAAAACACCGCTTTGAGCTACACTTGAACGGGAACTGGTGCACGACAACGGGCATTGATGCACTCTTGGTTACGACACTCCCGGGGGATATGCTTAGGATAATTATCATTTTCTTTAAAATCCATTATGAAGGGTTTATCAGTATATACTTCCTAAAAGAATTTTTTTATGATTATAGATTATATCCATAAACTATTCAATTTATGTTAAGTGTTTTACAAGTTTGGAATTATGTATTTTGATTCACAGACTAATCTAGTTTATGCCATTGTTTAGAAATAGTGCATAGTGGAAGGAATGGAAACTGTATCAATGCACTCACTCCATTTAGGGATTTCCCTTCTGCTTAAGATAATTATAGTGGATTTGGTGATGCAACTAGTGCTAATCAGTTAATCATCATACTGGGACAACTCACTCAGGTTATGAACAATAACCTTACCCGTATGAAGCACCATGATCTACAGTGTGGAGGATCAATGTTATATCGTTTCATGAGGCAACAACCACCAACATTAAATGGGAGTACAAATCCATTAGTATCTAATCAATGGATAAGTTCCCAAGAGAAAATATTTCAGGCTTTGGGGAGTAGTGAAAGGGAAAATGTTATCATGGTAGTTTATCGCCTCACTCGAGATGCTGATCAATGGTGTTCATTGATTAAAAACATGAAGGAAGATGATGAAGTATCAAATATGGAATGGAGGGAGTTTAAAGAGATATTATTAGAAAAATACTTTCCTCGTGACCATTGACCAGATATGGAAAGGCAATTTCTGAGTCTGAGGCTAAAGGAGGATGAGAATGTCGCAAAGTATGAGGCTAACTTTACAAGGTTAGTGAGGTATGCTGCAGATTATATACGTAACCCAAGAAGTAATATTGATCGTTTCTTTGATGGGTTAAAATCATTTCTCCATCAATCATTAGTCTCATAAACCTTCTTGTTGTACGAATATGTTATCTCATGCACTATCAATACAGAAAAATAATTCTCTAAGTGTTATGACTTTAAAGAAAAGCAAGAGAAGAAGATATTTGTTGATCACTCTGGAAATGGAAATAAGGGGAAAATGGAAAAGTTGAATATCCATCCTACAATAAATGTGTGAAGAAACACCCTAGTACATTTTTGAAAGGAATGGGAGTCTGTTACAAGTGTGGTGAAAAAGGAAACCAAACTCATGATTGCAAGGGGAAGAAAGAAGCTATAGATGTTCAATGCTACAACTATAGGGAGATGGGACATTATAAAAATGAATGTCCTATGCTTTAGGGGAACTTACCTCAAAAAATGCCAAGGGATCAAGACCAAGATTATGTTATCACTACTGCTAAGGTAGAAGCTCCAAAAGACATGGTGGCAGTTAATTTAATGGTTTCCTCAAGTTTAGAAAATGAATTATTTGATTCTGGATCATCACATTGTTTAATATCTTCCCAGTTTTCTAAGAAAATTAGATATTTCCAATTTGATCTAACAAGGGAGTTGTAAGTTAAAACTCTTAAGGGAAGTATCATTGCAACAATGTTTTGTGAATCAGTCCCCATTAGGGCATATAAATTTTCTTTATCTGCTGATCTCACCATCATACCCATGACTGAATTTTATATAATCCTTGGTATGGATTGGCTTTTGGACCATGATGTGAAAATTTATTTTAAGAAGAAGGAGGTTACAATTTTTGATGATCATGATTATAAAGAACACCTTATCTTTAGAGAAGAATCTTCACCACCTGATTCTTATCTAGATCCACCCCTAGTAGCTCAACTAAATTCAATTATCAGGGAGGAAGAGAATGAAATAAATGTGATTGAGGAAAGTAATGTTCAAATAAAGGATGTACCTATTGTGAGAGATTATGTTGATGTGTTTCTGGAAGATTTACCTGGACATCCTCCGGAACGATAAATTGAGTTTTCAATTGATTTAATTCCTGGTTCAAGGCCTATATCGAAGACCCATTATAGAATGTCCAATGTGGAATTAGTTAAACTAAATAAAAAACTAGAGGAATTGAGTAATAAGTTAATTATTTTCCCAAGTTTTTCTCCATGGGGATCCCCTGTCCTTTTTTTAAGAAGAAAAATGGATCTATGAGGTTATGTATCGACTACAGGGAAATCAATGCTATAACAATAAAGAAAAACTATCCCCTACATCGCATTGATGATTTATTTGACCAACTACATGGAGCTCAATACTTTTCAAATATTGACCTTTGATCAGGATACCATCAGTTGTGTGTGAATAAAAAAGACATTCTTAAGACAGCATTTCAAACCAGGTATGGGCATTACGAGGTTATAGTAATGCCTTTTGGATTGACTAATTCACCCTATGTATTCATGAATCTAATAAATAGAGTTTTCAAAGAATACCTTGATGATTTTGTAGTGGTATTTATTGATGATATCTTTGTATACTCCAAAATCTATGAAGATCATGAAAATCACTTGCGCATTATCTTTAAGACTCTTAGAAGACATGAATTATATGGGAAGTTTAGCAAGTGTGAATTCTGGCTTCAGGATATTTCTTTTCTTGGCCATATTGTCTCTATGTATGGAATATCCGTCGATCCTTCTAAGACAAGAGAAATCCAATAATGGCCAGCACTGACGAGTATAACTAAGGTACGTAGTTTTATTGGTTTAGAAGGATATTATCGGCGTTTCGTCCAGAATTTTGCCTGATTGGAAAACCCATTAACGAAGCTCACATGAAAAAGGGTTAAATTTGTTTGGAAAAAAGAGTGTGCAGAATGTTTTGAATAACTGAAGAGAAGATTAGTCAATGGTCCTATATTGACTCTATCATCAGGGAATGATTTGTTTGTTATTTATAGTTATGCTTCAAAGAAAGGACATTGTTGTGTCCTTATGAAGAATGATAGGGTTATCGCCTATGCATCATGACAGCTAAAAATTCATGATCAGAACTATCCTACCCATGATCTTGAGTTAGCTACTGTAATATTTTCTTTGAAGATATGGAGACATTATCTCTATGGTATAAAATGTGAGATATATACCGATCACAAGAGTTTGAAGTATATTTTCTCACAGAAATAACTCAACATGAGGCAAAGGATATGGCTTGAACTACTCAAGGATTATGATTGTACAATACAATACCACCCGAGGAAGGCAAATAAGGTGGCATATGATTTGGGTAGAAAGGATCATGGAGTTTTGAAGAGGATGAGAGTTTAATATATATAGATCTAGTAAATATGGATATGGTAATAACCATAGAAGGTGAAACATCAATGCTTTTTTAAATGGTTGCCAAACCATCTTTACTAGAAAGGATAAAGAGTTCTCAGACCGGTGATGGAGAGTTTCAAAAGTAGATTAAAGCTGTGAATGATGGAAGATTGAGTGACTTTGTGTATGAAGATGGAATTTTGAAATTTGGGAAGAGACTTTGTGTTCCCAATATACCTGATCTAAAAGAAGATTTGTTGGATGATTCTCATAGTTACAATTTCTCTATACACCCTGGGAGCACCAAAATGTATAGAGATTTGAAGGAACATTTTTGTTGGGACAACATGAAGAGGGATATTGCAGATTTTTTGTCAAGATGTATGGTTTTTCAATAAGTGAAAGATGGAAGGCAACAGCCTGGAGGAGTATTGAAACCTCTTCCCAATACCTGAGTAGAAATGGGATAATATCACGATGGACTTTTTCATGGGACTACCAAAGACTCCTAGAAGGAATGATGAAGTATGGGTCATTGTTGATCGTCTTACCAAGTCAGCACATTTTCTTACTATAAGAGAAGATCTACCACTTGAACATCTATAAATACTATATATTAATGAAGGTGTGAGACTTCATGGAGTACCCCTATCGATTTTTTTATGAATGTGATCTCATTTTACTTCAAGATTCTGGAAGAGTCTCCAGAAGGCCTTGGATACTGAACTTCATTTGAGCACTGCCTACCACCCTCAAACAGATGGAAAATCATAATGGACTATTCAAAACATAGAAGACATGTTGAGATCCTACTCACTTGACTTTAAGGGTATTTGGGATCAATATTTACCTCTGGTGGAATTTTCCTATAAAAATAGCTTCCATTCAAGTATTCAGATGGCACCATATGAAGCGTTATATGTAAAGAGATGTCACACACCAACCTGTAGAGATGACGTTGGTGAAAGAAAACTCGTAGGCCCAGAACTGGTGGAGGAAAGGATGGAAAAGGTGAAGGTAATCCAAAACTACATCAAAGTAGCTCAAAGTAGGCAGAAGAGCTATACTGATAATCGAAGGAAGGATTTGGAATTGCAGGTATGAGATCATGTTTTCTTGAAGGTATCTCCATGGAAAGGAGTTATACGTTTCGTTAAGAAAGGAAAATTGAGTCCTAGGTACATAGGACCTTTCAAAATTCTAGAACGAATTGGGGTTTTAGCTTATCATTTGGCAATGCCGCCAAATCTCTCCAGAGTGCATGATGTGTTCCACGTATCATTGTTGAGAAAATACATGCCTGAACCAACGCATGTACTCACTTGTGGAGAAATAGAACTAGAACCTGATCTGTCTTATTGTCAATATCCTGTCAAGATTCTTGATATGAGAGAACAAGTGTTGAGAAACCGGATGACTCTTCTGGTAAAAGTTCTATGGAGAAACCATAAGATGGAAGAGGCAACATGGGAACCCGAGGAACTTATGATGAAGAACCACCCGATTCTTTTCACACGGTTGTATTCTAGAAATTTTGAGGATGAAATTATTTGAAGGAGAGGATAATGTAACACCCAAAGCTTCCATGGTATGCTTCTCTTTGAATAATACAGTAGCGTGTGTTGTATGCAACTTTGAGTTCTAACACACACCACAACCAATCAAACTAGCTGCTATGAATAGTAATACCCACTTTTTAAAATTTTATAAATTTTATCTTTTAAAATGGACTTCATTTTTGGATTTGGAATATCAAAATTATCCTAGGGTGAAATTTTGGTATTTTTCTGAAAACATTAAATTTTTAATGAATAGTGAAAAACACTGAGTTATAGTTCAAAACCGAATTTTCATTTAAATAATTATTTATTTTATTTAAATTTATTTTAGGTTAAAATATATACATAATACTTATATATGTTCAATTTAATTCATTGGAGTCAGTTTATAATAATTTTAGATATATAAAAATTTTATTGAACTTTTCACCGTCTTTTACCCATCTCCTAAGAGAATTTGAAAAATCACATAAAACATGATTTTACCGCCTCTATGAGTGGAATTTAAAAAATCCAAGAGACACGATTAATATCAAGGAGTAAAATGTGGTTCAATAAGATAAAAATATTTTTTAGTGAATAGTAACTTTTTACTTTTATTTACCACGGTAAAAAGTAAATAGGGTAATTAAGGGTAAAAATGATAATATTATTATTACCCTAACACATGTCTTAATTCTATTGGATAATTATATTTCGAACAAAAACAACATTAGGAATAAAATATGAACCTATTTGGTCCACTTGGATTAGATTAGGAAATTTATTATTATTTAATTCAAAGAAGAGTTAAAAGTGTTAAAATCAAAGTTTAGTAACTAAAATATTTTAAATATAGGGTAATAAATATGATGAATTCTATTATAAATATTTCATAGAAATATAAATATATTTCCTACATAATGGTATTTTATTTATAATTTTTAGACATTAAATAATTTAATTTATTTATGACACAATTATGATGCAGTAATTATCTTATTAGTGAAATATTAAAATAATTTATATTAGAAATACCAAAATAAATAATATTTGAGACTTTTAATGAATTCCAGGAATTTTATTGGTTAATATGACATGTTAGGATTGATTAAATTAATTTGGTTCGAATTAATAAAGTTATTAAGACATTAACAAAAATAGATTATTAAATAGTTTCAAAATTGACATAAAAGAGTTTTTAAAACAAATATTATATTATTAATTGATATAATATTCCTCAAAATAAAATCCTTGGCCAAAGGACTTATATGATGATAGGTATGTCATTAATGAACCAATTGGGGGTCTCTTGGTAGTATATAGTAAGTTTATTAACCATATAATATAAAAATACAAAGTGACATGATAAATGTGAAACTTTTTAACTAAGAGAAAAATATAAATGATAAGGTTAATATAGTGACCCAAACCTGTCTAAAATCTATTGGATGTTAGGATTTTGACCCATCCCTACCTTATAGTTTTAATAATCCACTTTGAAGCCATTAGAAACCGAATATGAATTTATTATAAATTAATACTTTAAGTTTTTCCTAAAGAGCCTCTTCTCCCCCCTATAAAAGGACACCACTTCTAACCAATTATTCATACCTTCAAAGCCTTTTGGATAGGCCAACCTCTACCCAATTACCCTCTCAACTATCCTACTTTAATCCTGGAGTCCTTACTTTACTCATAAATCAAACATAAGGAGCCCTTTTGATCAAATCAAAAGGAAGAACCGGAAGAAGAGGTAATGTTTTCACCACCCTCTTTCAAGTTCCTTTCTTCTTCAACTTATTCTTTCTTTATTATTTCCATTCTAAAATAATAACTCTAGTATCTTATATATACTACGATGTTGTTATAAATATGGTACAACCATATTCAGTATTCTATCCATCCTTTGAATGACATGTCACCATACGTGCGTACGTACGGCCTACTGTCTCCACGTCGTGGTGTAATTGTTATTCAATACATTGTTATTTGTATGGGTATAATAATGATGTGTAATTCATTTAAATAATAAATATAACATTATAATGATTCTATATATATGATATAACATCCAATTATATATTATTCTAATTTCAAAAGAATGATATTTTTGCTCGTGCGTACATACGGATTATCGTCTCCACGAACACGATGAGATTCATTCCCCATCGTATCCATTCAAGACTAAATTTTATTCTATGATTAAAAATAATTTTTAGATACATGATATCATTCTGGATATGAATAATATACATCCCATCCATAATAAATATGGCTCACATAAAAAAGAATATAAAGAAAAATGAATCCATAAACACCCGAAATGATGATAATACTAAGATATTATTAACAAATCAATGTTAAAAGATCATATATGATATCATATTAATGTATATGATTATTGTATAATTTAATAACAATTATTTCACCATTATACAGGAGTTTAACCTATCCTCAACCAAGGAAAAGTACAATTTAAGGGTTTATTGCACAATCTCTTCATTATCTGAGGTTGTGTATACGTAATTATCTACTGGGACCTCTTTATCATCCACATCCATGTTTCTTAAAAATGTATTTCAAATAATTCTTAATATTTTACAGACTATGGGTTAAAGTCATTTATACCCTTGTTGACTTTTTATAAGAAGTTTATAAATAAATATTTCTATCATTTTCCAAATAAGGTCCTTTTTAACATTTTCGACAGAATTAAGGTAAGAATGTCTTTTTTAACTTATACGGCGGGTGCGGCTATTTTCCACCGTTAGAAAGTCATCGAAGCTTCCCTCACAAGATTATAAGAATATTTTCAATGTAAATGTTTTATTTTATAATTATGTTACTTTTAAATGATTTCAAGAAAAGAGATATTTCTCTCAAATAGTTTTGATTTCATCTATGTCAACATCCTTTGATGGATTTTAAGCTTATTTGACGTTTATTTATTATGATACAAAACTTCCATATTGTATTGAAGGTTTTGTGATATGTTTGACTATGGATGTGTTATTTTTATACCATTCATGGTTTATGGAGAAAGTATTGACATTTCATATGCTATTTTTAATAAGAATGTTTATGTTATATTAAAACCTGTTCATATGAGGAATGCATTGGACTTAATATGTGATGGGTGGATCCCGCTATAGCTCCTCGATGCATCGATAGGTCTCATGAGACAAACTAGTGTCTTGGAAAAAGGCCTTGAAAAAAATATTATTTGTTTTCTTGGCACAATTCTTTGACTATGTGGTTATGATAGTCTGGCATTATGCATTCCATCATTATGAAAGTGGTTATTGATATTTCATGTGATTATTCGACTAGTATAATATCCATGTGAATAAGTAAATGACATTATTTCATTTTATTTCTACCATATTATGTTGAAGTTCAAGTTTAAAAGGCTTTTGTTTTAGTTATAAATTGCTTTAAATGTTTATGCTTATTTATGAAAGTTTCTGCTATATTGTTGTCCTTAATAGGCATCTGAACTCACCCCTTTCTATGTTTTATTTTTCCCAGGATGTGAAGAAGTAATTTATGAATGACCTTGTAGGGATAGTATGAGGGGATACGAGTGTGGACTATGGAGACTATGTTTTTGTAGTTTTCATTTTATGATGTAATGTTATACTGATGAATGTATCAAGATATTCCAAGACTACTAAACTAATCGGTCTTTCGAGACTTGATCTTTTATGATCATGCCAATGTTATGTAATAATGCACTGACTCTGGGTAACTGGGGTTAGGGGGTTACATATTTTACTGGAATAAATCCCAAAAACGTTATCATTTTTATCTTATTTTCACACTATTTTGTTTTTAATTATATTATTTAATTTCAATAGAAATGAAATAATTACTAGTTTTTAAGTGTTTTGAATAATTTATTTTGTAAGTTAATCAAGCCATGCATTTTTTTATTTTAATTTTTTCTTGGAATGTTTGGTATCAAATTTGAAATAATAAATTTATCATAAGTACTAAATATATGGCCTGAATATAAACCATTCACCTGTATTATAAGACATTCAGAATGATCATATGCCTTTCCACTCCATCTTAATAATTTTTCAAATTGTTGTAATGATTGAAGTATGGATTCATACACTATTGAAAATACAGCCTTTTCCAATGGTTCTGAACTGTTGGGAAAGGCTACAGAACTGTTGGTATATGTTATACCAACGGTTCTGTAAACCGTAGGGAAGTAATCCATTAAGAAAGGTTTTCCCAATGGTTTACTATGAACTGTTGGGATAGGGTGGGGAAAGCCTAACCTATCCCAACGGTTGTGCCTAACCGTTGGGATAGTTTTTACCAACGATTTGGCTTGAACCGTTGGGAAATCCCAAGGATTCCCCTCTTTCCCAACGGTTCATTGAACCGTTGGGAAAGGATTTTTACCAACGGTTCAATGAACCGTTGGTAAAAAAACAAACCAAGATTCTATGCCAACGGTTTTGAACCATTGGCATAGCCTATGCTATGAAAATTGCACAGCAGCCTGCAATTTGCACAGAAGATCTGCAATTTTCCCAGTAGGCCTCATTTTGTGCCCTCCCATTTTCAATCCAATTATTGTACCTGCAATAAACTAACACATACATATACAATTATTCTACCTGTAATAACCAACTAACACATACATATAGAGAACAAATTCATACACATTTAACATATAATGCTGGAACTATACACATCCAGAATTAAATTAGAATTAATAATTTAATTATAAACATACATAATTCATTTAGAATTCAATTTAAAATTTAGATGAAAATTATATGTGGAATCCGGAAGTCAATTCATAATTTGATCGGTTTTTTGTATACCATATATTTTTACCTGATATGATGTCCATTTTAAACAGAATACATACACCTGGAGTGATACCGGCCACACCATGCCTCATATTGAGGCGTTGTTGACTTTTACACATCACATATGACCCATGGATCGTTGTGATAAAGTATCGACACAATCCGAATGCGTTGGGTCGGTTTTCCGTATGCCAGTTGATGTTTTTCAATAAAAATGACATCCTTTTGAAACAAAAGGTAGACACTTTGAGTGGTGCCAGCCACACTATGTCTCATATTGAGGTGGGGTTGATTTTTACATGTCACGTATAACCCATGGATCGTTCTCTTAAAGTTTCAACGGAAACCGAATGCGTTTGGTTGGTTTTCCGTATGTACTTAAAATGTTGTCCATTTTGAACAAAAGAGAGCCACTTAGAGTGATTACAATCACACCGTGCCTCCGATTAAGGCGGGGTTGACTTTTATATGTCACATATGACCCATGGATCATTGTGCTAAATTGTCGACACAATCCGAATGCGTTTGGTCAGTTTTTCATATATCAGTTGATGTTTTTCACTTAAAATGACGTCCTTTTGAAACAAAAGACAGACACTTTGAGTGGCGACGGCCACACCGCGCCTTAGATTGAGGCGGGGTTTACTCGTACACATCACATGTGACCCTTGAATGGTTTTTCTAAAGTATCAACACAATCCGAATGCATTTGGTCGGTTTTTCGTATGTCAGTTGATCTTTTTCAAATAAAATGACGTCCTTTTGAAACAAAAGGCAGACACTTTGAGTGGTGCCGGCCACACCACGTCTCAGATTGAGGCGGGGTTGATTCGTACACGTCACATATGACCCATGAATCGTTCTCCTAAAGTTTCAATGGAAACCGAATGTGTTTGTTCAGTTTTCCATATGTACTTAAAATGTTTTCCATTTTAAACAAAAGAGATCCACTTAGAGTGATTCTGGACACACCGTACCTCCGATTAAGGCGAGGTTGACTCATACACGTCACATATGACCAATGGATCGTTTTTCTAAAGTATCAACACAATCTGAATGCGTTTGGCCAGTTTTCTGTATGCTAGTTGATGTTTTTCACTTAAAATGACGTCCTTTTGAAACAAAAGACAGACACTTTGAGTGGTGGCGGCCACACCGCGCATCGGATTGAGGCAGGGTTGACTCATACACGTCACATATGACCCATGGATCGTTGTGCTAAAGTATCAACACAATCCGAATGCATTTGGTCGGTTTTCCGTATGCCAGTTGATGTTTTTCAATTAAAATGACGTCCTTTTGAAACAAAAGGCAGACACTTTGAGTGGTGTCGGCCACACTGCATCTCAGATTGAGGCGGGGTTGATTTTTACACGTCACATATGACCCATGAATCTTTCTCCAAAAGATTCAACAGAAACCGAATGTGTTTGTTCGGTTTTTCGTATGTACTTAAAATGTTGTCCATTTTAAACAAAAGAGAGCCACGTAGAGTGATTCCGGCCACACCGTGCCTCAAATTTAGGCGGGGTTCACTCGTACACATCAAATATAACTCATGTATCGTTGTGCAAAAGTATCGACACAATCCTAATGCTTTTGGTTGCTTCTCCATAAGCTAGTTGATATTTTTCACTTAAAATGACGTCCTTTTGAAACAAAAGACAGACACTTTGAGTGGTGGCGGCCACACCATGCCTCGAATTGAGGCGGGATTGACTCGTACACGTCACATATAACCCATGTATCATTTTACTAAAGTATTGACACAATCAAAATGTGTGTGGTTGGTTTTACGTATGCCAGTTGATGTTTTTCAATTAAAATGATGTCCTTTTGAAACAAAAGGTAGACACTATGAGTGGTGGCGGCCACACCGTGCCTCAGATTGAGGAGGGGTTGACTTGTACACGTCACATATGACCCATGGATCGTTTTTCTAATGTATCGACACAATCCGAATGTGTTTGGTCAGTTTTCCGTATGCCAGTTGATGTTTTTCAATTAAAATGACGTCCTTTTGAAACAAAAGGCAGACACTTTGAGTGGTTCTAGCCACACTGCATCTCATATTGAGGCGGGGTTGATTTGTACACGTCACATATGACCCATGAATTGTTCTCCTAAAGTTTCAATGAAAACCGAATGCGTTTGGTCGGTTTTCCGTATGTACTTAAAATGTTGTCCATTTTAAACAAAAGAGAGACACTTAGAGTGATTCTGGCCACACCGTGCCTCCGATTAAAGAGAGGTTGACTCTTACATGTCACATATGACCCATGGATCTTTGTGGTAAAGTATAAACACAATCCTAATGCGTTTGGTCAATTTTCCGTATGCCAGTTGATGTTTTTCACTTAAAATGATGTCCTTTTGAAACAAAAGACAGACACTTTGAGTGATGGCGGCCACACCACACCTCGAATTGAGGCGGGGTTGACACTTACACATCATATATGACCAATGGATCGTTGTTCTAAAGTATCAACACAATACGAATGGGTTTGGTCGGTTTTCTGTATGCTAGTTGATGTTTTTCAATTAAAATGACGTCCTTTCGAAACAAAAGGCAGACACTTTGAGTGGTTCCGGCCACACCGCATGTCAAATTGAGGTGGGGTTGATTCTTACACGTCACATATAACCCATGAATCGTTCTCCTAAAGTTTCAATGGAAACCAAATTCGTTTGGTTGGTTTTCCATATGTACTTAAAATGTTGTCCATTTTAAACCAAAGAGAGCCATTTAGAGTGATTCTGGCCACATCGTGCCTCATATTAAGGCAGGGTTGACTCGTAAAAGTCACATATGACCCATGGATCGTTGTGATAAATTATTGACACAATCCTAATGTGTTTGGTAACTTTTCCGTATGCCAGTTGATATTTTTCACTTAAAATGACGTCCTTTTGAAACAAAAGACAAACACTTCTAGTGGTGGCGGCCACACCGCGCCTCGGATTGAAGCGGGGTTGACTCGTACACATCACATATGACCCATGGATAGTTGAGCTAAAGTATAGACACAATCCAAATGCATTTGTCATTTTTCCGTATGGCAGTTGATTTTTTTCAATTAAAATGACGTCCTTTTGAAACAAAAGGCAGACACTTTGAGTGGTGGCGGCCACACCATGCCTCGGATTGAGGCGGGGTTTACTTGTACATGTCACATATGACCCATGGATCATTGTTCTAATGTATCGACACAATCCGAATGCATTTGGTCGGTTTCCCGTATGCCAGCTGATGTTTTTCAATTAAAATGACGTCCTTTTGAAACAGAAGATAGACACTTTGAGTGATACCTACCACACCGCATCTCAAATTGAGGCAGGGTTGATTCGTACACATCACATATGACCCATGAATCGTTCTCCTAAAGTTTCAACAAAAACCAAATGCGTTTGTTCAGTTTTCTGTATGTACTTAAAATGTTGTCCATTTTTTAAAAAAAAAGACAGACACTTTGAGTGGTGGAGGCCACACCGCACCTCATATTTAGCCTGGGTTGACTCATACATGTCACATATGACCAATGGATCGTTGTGATAAAGTATCGACACAATCCGAATGCGTTTGGTCAGTTTTCTGTATTCCAGTTGATGTTTTTCAATTAAAATGACATCCTTTTGAAACAAAATGAAGACACTTTGAGTGGTACCAGCCACACTATGTCTCAGATTGAGGATATGTTGATTTGTACATGTCACACATGACACATGAATCATTCTCCTAAAGTTTCAATGAAAACTGAATGAGTTTGGTCAGTTTTCTGTATATACTTAAAATGTTGTCCATTTTAAGAAAAAGAGAGCCACTTAGAGTGATTCCGGCCACACCGTGCCTCAAATTAAGGAAGGGTTGACTCGTACACGTCACATATGACCCATGGATCGTTGTGCTAAAGTATAGACACAATCTGAATGCGTTTGGTCGGTTTTCCATATTCCAGTTGATATTTTTCACTTAAAATGACGTCCTTTTGAAACAAAAGATAGACACTTTGAGTGGTGGTGGCCACACCATGCCTCGGATTGAGGAAGAGTTGACTCATACATGTCACATATGACCCATGGATCGTTGTGCTAAAGTATCGACACAATCTGAATGCGTTTGTTCAGCTTTCTATATGCCAGTTGATGTTTTTAAATTAAAATGACGTCCTTTTGAAACAAAAGGCAGACACTTTGAGTGGTGGAGGCCACACTGCGCCTCGGATTGAGGCGGAGTTGATTCTTACACGTCACATAAGACCCATGGATCGCTCTCTTAAAGTTCAATGGAAACTGAATGAGTTTGGTCAGTTTTTCATATGTACTTAAAATGTTGTCCATTTTATGAGAATCCTCATGTATCTATTAGTCGAATGGTATTTACTTAAAATCTTGTGGACATTTATATAAAATATTTTTATATCATTATTAGTATGGATTAGATTTTAGTTTATCATGCTATGAAACATTTCGGAGCTAACAATTTCATGCCCAATGAATACATCTCTTTTATAACATACCAAGAATCTATGATATTGATTAGATGTGTAAATGTGATTTAAATTGATTATCATGTTGAAAATAAATAAAATATATATTATATATTTTCTAGTATTAAATGAAATCAAGGAGGGTGGGGGGATGTCCAGGGGGCTGTCTGGTGGGTGTCTGGGGGGTTGTCCGGGGACCAGGGAGGAGGGTGGGGGGCTGTGCAGGGGGCTGTCCAGGGGGTGTTCGGGGAGTTGTCCAGGGTCCACAGAGGAGGATGGGGGGATGTCTGGGGGGCTATCTGGGGGGCTGTCTGGGGGGCTGTCTGGGGGCTGTCCAGGGGTGTTCGGGGGGTTGTCTGGGGTCCAAGGAAGAGGGTGGGGGCTGTCTGGGGGGCTGTCTGGAGGGCTATGCGGGGGTCTTCGGGGGGTTTTCCGGGGTCCAAGGAAGAGGGTGGGGGGCTGTCCAGGGGGCTGTCTGGGGGGCTGTCTGAGGGCTTTTCCAGGGTCTAGGGAGGAGGGTGGGGGGCTGTCCGGGGGCTGTTCGGGGGCTGTCCGGGGGCTGTTCGGGGGCTGCCCGGGGGCTGTCCGGGGGTGTTTGGGGGGTTGTCTGGGGTCCTAGGAAGAGGGTGGGGGGCTATCCGGGGGGGCTATTTGGGGGGTTGTCCGGAGTCCAGGGAGGAGGGTGGGGGGCTGTCCGGGGGGCTGTTTGGGGGGCTGTCCGAGGGCATTCCAGGGGGTGTTCGGGGGGTTGTCCGAGGTCTAAGGAAGAGGGTGGGGGGCTGTCCGGCAGGGTTGTCTGGGGTCCAGGGAGGAGGGTGGGGGGTTATCCAGGGTCCAGGAAGGAGGGGGGTTCCAAAACACACAACCACTAAAAGACAACAACATCCATAAATATAGATAATATATAAAAATAACTAAACTCCAATACTATACTACGAGTCTAGATAAAACCAACAACTAGAATAGATTAAATATCAAATCTTAGTAATATCAGTCAAAATGTAATGCATCAACTTGTCCCACATCACTAACACTATCATCACCATCATCATCACCCTCATCCTCGTCCCCATCATCATCCTCTCCCTCCTCTCTCTCTCCCTCCTCCTCAACCTCGCCCTCCTCCTCGCCCTTGCCACCTGCCTCGCCCTCCTCCTCTCCCTCCTCTTCTGCATCAGACTCCTCACCATCATCATCGTCAAGCTGGACATCGTCCTGACCACCACTAGAACTAAAACCAGGTGCACCATATATAGAACGTATCGATGACATATACTCATCAAAAGCTGGGTTGTCCTCTGCTGGAAGTGTTGGACGTAGAACATCAATAAATTTCATAAACGCACTGTTTTCCCTAGCAGACTATTTTGTCGTCTCTGTGGCCCTTTTTTCAGCCTGTTCTGCCTATTCCCTAACTTTCTGTAGCTCAGTGGCACTACATCTCGTACCTGAGGAGGTCCAATACCTCGTCGGGGCTATCCTAGGTTGGTAGCGTACTCTTACAGAATGCTCCTCTCCCAACTCCTGATGTAAGTGATCTATTGGCCCAAAATTGTCTGGTACTTGGTAATCGAGGGCCTCTAAAGCATCCTGTTACAAATATAAATATATCATTAAGTTAAAAAATAGATATTAAAATATAAATTCAACATATTAAAACTTACAATCTGCTGCTGAGTCGCTTCGTTGATGACACTTCCATCCTTTTTCCGTCTACTCGAGCAAAATAGTTTTTCTTGAGGCACACGTCCTTTAATATTTTGTATTTGCCTCTAAAATGACATTGAAAACTAAAGTTAAATGAAAACTTTAGAAAAATATTAAATAATTTAGGAAACAAAAGAAAGTGTAAGTCGTAAAGAAAACTTATAAACAATTTTCATACCTGCTTCCACTCATGATCAGGCATCGTAGTGCGTCCCAGTGTGTGGAGGTATTTTTTTACATTAATGTTCTTTTTATTTTTTCCAGATGATTCCTAAATAAAATTAGAAAATTCAATAGATAGTATTAATGCAAAACATGAAAGTTATTATTCAAATACCTCAAATTTTATTAATACCTTAAACTGGGTACTCGTCCAATGAGTAATCATCTGACGATACTACTCAATAGGACAATCATCCACCACTGGTACCGCCTCTAACTCAGTGCCAACTCTAGCAACCCATCCAATATACAACTCATGCTTGTAGTCTCTCCAAATCTTTCCTAAATCCTTTAGAAATTCCGGTCGTGCACCCTCACCATCGGGAAAATTAAATCAAAGCTGAAATCAAAATATTAATTCATATAAATAAAAAAATAATTCATGGCATTAAATAGAACAGATTTTTTTACCCATATCTCTACCCAAGCTCTATCCTTGACCTCATGTGGCAAATGTATCCATGATAGCGGGCTGACTAAAATGATGTCGGAGTATTTGGAAAGCATCACCAAAAAACTCCGACATTGCTGCCCTGTTTTCTCAATCATTTGGTTGTCTTCGTTATAATCCACCATAACCAGTGTGCAGCGGTTCCACACCAAACGCATGCGTCTATGCCCCCGCCCACTCCTCTTGTCAGTAGATGTATCTGTCATGAAAGAAAAACAAGTATTCTATCAAAACATGTTATAATGAAAATAAATATTGCTATAAAAATTTGTTAGGGTTCTATAAATATACCTGTACTGGTCTGATCGCTGAGCGCTGCTGGATCCACATAAACTGATAGAACACCCTGTGGTTGAACAGGAGTCAAAGACGATGGAATATAGAAGCTCGGAGAGACAGAAGTAGAAGGAAATGAAGATGGGGCAGCTGTCTAACCAGATGCTGATTGGGGAGTGGGAATCATCATGGGATGTGAAAATGATGGGCCAGAAGATATAGAAGGTAACGAAAACATGGGAGGCCTAAATATCTCGTGTGTCCCTAACGACACACCGGGATCAAAATGTGGGAAGGATGACATGTCAGTGGGAGGGGCAGGGTCTAGTCGGGTACGCGCAGCTGCTTATCCACATCTGGTACGAACCCTCCTCGTACCACCGTCCTGAGTACTAGGACCAGTACTAGGCTCCTTATCGAATAACTGTCAACGTATAGGTGGATCCTACAAAAAATTTTACAAAAAAAATTAATCACATGACATTATATATTCTTTAAATATATCAATTTGAAATAAAGTACTCACTACAGGCACTAATGATGGAATTCCCAACTCCGTCATTCGACGATTGTTCTCCATCATTTTTTTCCTTTGTCTCTCTTCAATTGTCTTCATTTCATGCTTTTGAAAACAAATATGTAATTAATTAAAAAAAGGAAACTAATGTGTAACCCAAAAAACTAAATATATGAGGGAATAGGGGAATTAATTGGTAATTTAGCTATCAATTGTTTTAAAAGATCTTGAATGGATTTAATAAATCATACAAGTTGTAATGTTCACTAAGTTAGAAATATTTTTTGACTATGTTTGAATACAGTTCAATTCCAAATTAGAAAATGAAATTCAAATAAAACTGCAACCAATAAACATTGAAAATTCACATAATGGTCAAGTTAGTTATCAATTGTTTTAGAAGAGCTTGAATGGATTTAATAAATCATACAAGTTGTAATGTTCACCAAGTTAGAAATATTGTTTGACTATGTTTGAATACAGTTCAATTCCAAATTAGAAAATGCAATTCAAATAAAACTGCAACCAATAAACATTGAAAATTCACATAACGGTCAAGTCAGCTATCAATTGTTTTAAAAGAGCTTGAATGGATTTAATAAATCATTCAAGTTGTAATGTTCAACAAGTTAGAAATATTGTTTGACTATGTTTGAATACAGTTCAATTCCAAATTAGAAAATTCAATTCAAATAAAAGAGCACCCAATAAACATTGAAAATTCACATAACAGTCAAGTCAGCTAAAACATATTTGTGATCAATACTAAATCAATTTGAATATTACCAACCTTAACAACCCAACTCAAGTTAAACCAAAATAATTGAGAACATGGATGAATGATTCTATGTATTTTCAACCACAACTTCAGGTTCACAATCAACTCTGACAATTGATCTAATGGAGTCATCCAAAGAAATAAATGTATTGGTTCCAATGGCACTAGGGATAGTGTCAATTCCATCATCACCATCATCAAAAATATGTCTTGTAATTACATCAATTATGACACCAAATTCAGGTCGAAGTTGGTCTTTGACATAAAAAACTTGTTTATCCATTGATGGCAACACATATAGTTCTTCGGTTGCAAGAGTGCGAGTCATATTAATTACTCGAAATCCACAATCATCAATAAATGTGCCATGTCTTGTCATTGAATCAAACCAATAGAATTTCATCATTGTCACTCATCCATGAGAGTAATAATCCAATATTATTATTTTCTCAAAAACTCCATAATAACCCACATTTTCAAATCGCGGTCTACTATCTGATGCACTGGCATAACAATATGTTGTGGTAGTAACCATAACACCATCATGTTGTGTTCTCATGTTCTTTGCTCGTTCAGTGACAATAAATTTGTACCCATTAATAACAATTGATTTACAGTCACGAACCACAGTATTAGAACCAAAAGCCAAAGCTCTTATTTCCTTAGAGATAGAGTCAGCAGACAAACTCAATACCTGCAATATAAATGACGATTAAACTTAATTAAATATTGATATAATTATTTTGAACATTAATTTTTTTAAACCTTCAATTTTAACCAAATATAAAACTCTTTTCTATGCAAAGTCTCTCTCCTTCTCAAAGATAAAGAACGATGATTCCTATTTATCATTGTTTTGTGTTCCCTGTAGATAAAAAATATGAATAGTTTAATAGATATATATGTAAGATATACATAATCAATTTAGTTACCTGATAAAGTAATTGAACAAATCATAGTTGAACAAAACTGTGCGATGTGCCATCTCCCACTCTTCATGGCTTAATGTCTTCAATGTATATATCCAGGAATTCCTCTTGTTTGAGGAAGTGATGGAAAACTGTGTTCAATTTTCTCATACTGTTCTTCTTCATTTCTCATCGGTCTGTTCAATCTTGTAGTAAGATCAGACAAATACATCGAAAATAAATCCATACATTCTTAATCCAAACAACCGTTCATGATAGAACCATCGGGATGATTTCTGTTTCGGACAGAAGACTTTAATGTGAACATATTTCTTTCAGTTGGATACATCCAACAAAAAGAAACAGGTCCTCCGAGAAGTATTTCAGTGGGAATATAGACAGTCAGATGTAGCATGCATGTAACATCCCAAGTAAGTAATGAATAATAGATATTTTTATCTATGTCTATTAATGATTAAGATAGTGTTTTAGAGGCTTAAAATGAAAATAAATCCAATCTTAAGCATGGAATACACTAATATTCTTAAAAGATTGTTTTACTGCCTTATGATGGAAAACCATTTTTAAATCTATCTTTTGACAATTTTATAAACTATGCTTGTCAAAATAAACTTATTCTTTATGATTGGGACATCAAAATTTACTTTGTGTGAATTTTTGGTATTTTTCTGACAATGTTCATTTTCTAATGAATAGTGAAAAATACTGCATTTTACATCAAAACTGCTTTTTAATCTAATTTATTTATATGATTAGATTATGTTTTGAATTGTTTTTGAAGTGAAATTAGAATATATTTTTACCATTTTATCCAATGGTGGTCATTGGAATCAATTTCACTTTGAAATTAGACTTAAACTGGTGTCAATCTTTTGATACTTATTGTTTTGTAAAAACACGCTATTTGCTCTGGCAGCGGGAATTAATTATTTAATTAATTAATGTGACTTATATGATTTGAATTTTGTAAAATGGACTTCATTTTTGAATTCGGAATATCAAATATAGCTTAGGGTGAATTTTTTGTAATTTTCTGAAAAACTTCAATTTTTGATGAATAGTGAAACCACTAAGTGGTAATCAAGCAAACTGATTTTTCAGTTAAATGAAAGTTTACCACTAATGTGTACTGAATTTTGAAAATCCGACATACATGGTTGTTATTAAGAAGTAAAATGTGGTTCAATGAGATTAAAATAATTTTTTGGTGAATTGTAACTTATTAAGTTCTTAATCGCGATTAGTGGTAATTAGTGTAGTTTAAGGTATAAATAATGCTTTAATAATATGAAATGACCTAGACACATGTCCCAACCTTATTGGTTGTGTCATGGCCGACCACGACAAGCCATGGGTCAACTTCGGGACCCCATGGAGACACTTTGGTTTGGAAATTACATAAATTACTTTTTATTTAATGTTAAAATTATGTTGACACAAACATGAGTAGTTTTACTAAAATAATTTTTAAGTGGGATTATACAAGTCCAAATTTTGATTATAAATAGTCATTGGAAAGTTAAAACGATTTCCTACATCATAGTAATTTTTTTATAATTTTTAGACATTAAATAAAATAAATTATTTATGACATAATAATGATGCAGTGATGACATCATTATTTGACGATTTAAATAAAATGGAAAGATAATGTAAAATCTATGAACTACACATGTCCAAAACCAATTGGATGAGTGGATTTCGAACCCTTATCACCTTATACACGAATTATTTAAATGTGGGACTTTTTAAAACCGAAACACATTTTCAAATAAAGTAATATTTCTTTACTTTCCAAAAGTGCCCCTCCTCTCCTCTTATAAAAGGCCCCCACCTCTACCTCATTTCACACAATCCTCAAGCCTTTGGCTCGGCCAAACCCTGCCCATTTGCACTCTCCACATCCCTCTCCTCATCCTAGAGGATTCCCATTGGGCAGAATCCTTTCAAAGGAAGCCTTTAGGCTCAAATCAAAAGGAGTTACACGTTTTAAGGTAATTCATTCTCTCATGTTCATTTGTTTTATTTTGCTTCTCCAACCCCCTAAACTCTTTTTATTTAATTCTTTTGTAACAACACCAGTATCTTCAATATACTAGGATGTTGTTATAAGATTTATTTGAGCTACACTCTCACACAACTACATCAAATGGTTAAAGAACATACGGTTTCCGTGGATGGCAAAATTCTGCCTCCCGAAACGATGATTGTTCAATACTCATTTAACACCTTCAAAGGTGGCCATTATGATGTCACTATTTTTATATATGATATATAGTATGTTTATGTTTTCCTTAAGATTCTGTTTTTTTCATTTTGGGCATACCTTTATGGTTTCCATTATGGGTAAACACGATATCTTCATTTTAGGAAGTGCGGACTACCGCCCCCTGAAAGTGATTTGATTCGTTAATACCATATGTGGGACATATAAAGGATGGAACTATGATATTATATATTATATTATACTGGAATTATAATATACTTATATATCATTATGATTCCATTCCAGAAAATACGAAATATAAATGGAAGTAGTGTTCATGCGTACGTACGGCTTACCGTCTCCATGAACAGTGCATTTCATTTCTTACCTCTAAATGTGATGTAATATTATAAATACATGTATATGCTGAATATATATGATATATATGTTATCCAAAACATTAATATCATTCTGGATATAATGAACCTTTGACCAAATTAACAACATGTAAGTGTAATAAGTCTATTTTTGACTTAAGAACCAAATACCGACAAAATGAACAATATTAACTTAACTGATTACATGATGTTCATAACATGGTATAAAAGGAATAATGAACTTGAAAAAGATTCATAAGCAAGTAGAGATTAACTCAAGTTTATTATTCAGGAGATTAAAGAACGGTCGGGTCAAGTCGGATACGAGGTATGGGACTTCGTCTCAATCTCCTTTCGTTGAGGCATATTTTATTTTATACACAACTTTCTTTTATATGGTGTATAAACCCCTTTGACTTTTACGTTTATTCAAAAGGAATATTTTTTATACGAAGTGTTTACTAAACGACAAAAGGGAATGTTTTTGTCGTACGTATGCGGCGACAACGACTTCTCCGCCGTCGTGACCGTTATTTGAGTTTCGGCTTCCTCTACAAGCCATACCTTATTTTTAAAAGAAAAATAAATACCATGTTTTACTTTTCTTTTATTTTAGTATTGAAAATGGTTTTCATAATGTTTTTATATCAATGTGTTGTATTGATATCTCGTGATTGAAATGTGGAAATTTTATGTTTCCTTTATGCATGTTTTATGTGATATGATTATGTTATGGTTCTTGGGCATTATTATGAAGACGGGTGGTTCCGTGATAAACTAAGGGCGGGTGAGCCCGTTATAGCTCTCCAATGCATTGGGTAACGCGAAGGAGTGAAACATTAAGGTTTATCCGAAGAGATTTTAGGGAATATACTGTGATGGGTATTCCAAACGTAACCAAGAGGGTTACTCCCTACGTAAGAATGTTATGAATGCCTCAAGTTACCCTTATGTCTTATGATTTCTATGATTTATTCATGATTTTATGAGGTATGTTAAAGTGCCTATGTTTTATGGGTAAAGTATGATTTCATTCTTATGTATATATGAACTCATGTTTCCTTTCCATGTTTTTTTTATAACCCATACTGAGTTTTTATGCTCATCCCAAGTTTTTGAAATGTTTTTCACAGGTCAAGGGAAAGGTACATGATAAGATGATAGAGTCAAGGATGTGTCAAGAAATAATCCATGTTTTATTTTAAATGTGTTTCCATTGATGGGAATGAAGAATACTATCTTTATGTAACCACTTTGTTTATATGTGGAATGTAATGCAAGTTTTATGATCTAATTCTCTAAAACTCTAAACCCGAAAAGATCCTCAATGTGTAATCTTGTAATAACTCAAGATTAAGTAAGGTTTAAGGCTGGGGACTTATAGTTGGTATCAGAGGTCGGTTTAGATAACTTTAGGAGTTAGAATTCTATTGAATGATTATCCAAAAAAAATTCTTTGAAATGATATAGCATTTGAAGATTACCATATTGCTTCATCTAAGACATGTTTGTTCAGAATGGTTTTCCGTAGAGGAAACAGGGAAGCAATGATAGGAAGGCATACAAAAGGAAATAACCTTCGGAATCAGCATCCAGAAATGGTCGGAATTGGAACTGAACAGTTTGTTGCAGTAATGGCGCAGTTGACTCATGCAATAAATGGTGGTGGTATCCATGCACGAGATCAGCCAGATCAACCGCAGAGGAACATGTCAGTGGTGGAACATTTCATGAGGCAACATCCACCATCATTCAGATGATCATCTGACCCTGTGCTAGCTGAAGGGTGGATTAAAGAACTGGAGAAGATTTTTGATGTCATGGGGTGTTCATACAATCAAAAGGTTAGTCTTTCTATTTACCGTTTGGAGGGTGAAGCGGATCATTGGTGGTCTATCGTTAAAAATATCAGGGACGCCGATGAGATTGATGCTCTTGACTGGGATGAATTCAAAGGTATGTTTCTTGAGAAGTATTTTCCTAAGGCTGTTCGACTTAGGATGGAAAAGCAATTCTTGGAATTGAGGCAAGAGGAAGACTCAGTGGCTGCCTATGAAGAAAGGTTCACTCGATTGGCAAGGTATGCTCCAAATTTTATCCGAGACCTTGATAGTAAAATAAATCGTTTTTACTCAGGATTAAAGCCAAAATATCGAAGGGCATTAGCTTCTCGTGAGTTTAAAAGTTATGAAAAGCTTGTTCGATGTGCTGAGAAGGTGGAAATGGAGTTTGCCGATGACCAAGTGTTCTATAACAACCAGCAGAAGAAGAGACCGAGGTGGCAGGAGAAAGGTAAGAATTCTTCAAAAAGTCTGATGGTAAGAGAACTAAGTTTCCATTTAGTGATAAATGTGGCAAAAGGCATGCTGGGGAATGTCTTCTGAATTCTTTAAAGTTCTACCGATGTGGTAAGATGGGACATAAGGCTCGTGATTGCACTGAAAAGGATCAAGGTGACGGTAAGACCAAATTTGATTTACAGTTAGTGAAATGTTATAAGTGCAATGAGATGGGTCACTACGCAAATGAGTGTCCGAAAAAGAGCTCGAGTGATGTGAAGCAGTTAGACTACAAGAGAAAAGGGGTGGTGAAATCCTTTGCAACTACTTCAGTGGATGTTGGGCCATCAATTGAAGTGCTATCAGGAATTGAAAAAAAGATTGGTGAATGCTCCAGTTTTGGCACTACCTTCCAGTAATGGTGAGTTTGTTATATACAGTGATGCTTCATTGAAAGGACTTGGTTGCGTCCTAATGCAGAATGATCAGGTAATTGCTTATGCTTCACGACAGTTGAAAATTCATGAGGTAAATTACCCTACACATGATTTAGAATTAGCTGGTGTTGTTTTTGCTTTAAAAATTTGGAGGCATCATTTGTATGAAGTAAAGTGTGAAATATATACCGATCACAAAAGTTTAAAGTATATATTCACTCAGAAAGAGTTAAACATGAGACAGAGGAGATGGCTAGAATTAATCAAGGATTATGATTGTACAATTCATTACCATCCGGGAAAAGCAAATAAAGTGGTTGATGCTTTGAGTCGAAAAAGTAATGCTTCATTAACAATGTTACATTTGGAACGTGATCCTTTGGTTAAGGATTTGATGAACTTTGGCATAGAATTTGTTGGTGTAGGAATTCCTTCTATTTTGTTTCAGGTATTAGTGAGATCTTCTCTATCAGATAGAATCAAGCGAGCACAGAAGCAAGACAGTGAGTTGCAGAAAAAGGTAGAGCTGGTTCAGAAAGGTATGTTGCCTGAATTCAACATTGATAATGATTGTGTTTTGAGATTTGGGAAGAGATTGTGTGTGCCTTGTGATTCACAGTTGAAGAGAGAGATGTTATGTGAAGCTCATAGTTCTCCGTTTTCAGTTCATCCTGGCAGTACTAAGATGTATAGAGATCTGCGGGAGTATTACTGGTGGGATGGAATGAAAAGAGATATTGCTGATTTTATTGTGAAGTGTTTGACATGTCAACAGGTTAAAGCAGAGCGGAAGTTACCGAAAGGGATGCTTCAGCCTTTACCAGTGCCAGAGTGAAAATTGGAGAATATATCCATGGACTTTGTTGTTAGATTATCGAAGACATCTCGAGGTAATAATGCAATCTGGGTTATTGTTGATCGCTTGACCAAATCTGCTCATTTCCTTGCTATACGAGATACTTTCTCTCTTGATCAACTTTCCCGTTTGTATCTTAAAGAAATAGTCAGGTTACATGGAGTTCCTCTCTCCATTATATCGGATCGTGATCCCAGGTTTACTTCTAACTTTTGGAAAGGCCTTCAGAAGTCGTTGGGTACTGAATTAAATTTTAGTACATCTTTTCATCCTCAATCAGATGGGCAGTCAGAACGAACAATTCAGACATTGGAGGATATGCTACGAGCTTGTTCTATGGATTATCTGGGAAGTTGGGACCAATATCTTTCTTTGGTTGAATTTTCATATAATAACAGTTTTCATTCCAGTATACAGATGGCACCATTTCAGGCATTATATGGGAAGCGGTGTCGAACTCCAGCTTTCTGGGATGAAGTGGGTGAAAGAAAGTTGATGGGACCAGAATTGGTAGAAGAGATGGCAGAAAAATTTCAGCTGATTCAGAAACACATGAGAACAGCTCAGAGCAGGCAGAAGAGTTATGCGGATAACCGGAGGAAGGATCTATCTTTCGAGGTAGGTGATCATGTTTTTCTCATGGTTTCTCCTTGGAAAAGTGTGATGAGATTTGGTAAGAAAGGAAAGTTGAGTCCAAGGTTCATTGGACCATACGAAATTCTGGAGAGAGTTGGATCAGTTGCATACCGAGTGGCTTTACCTCCGATTTTATCTCAGGTACACAATGTTTTTCACATTTCGATGTTGAGAAAGTATATGTCAGATTCATCTCATGTTTTGAGTCCAGAGGTAGTTCAGCTGGAAGAGAACCTATCTTATGAGGAACAACCAGTCCAGATTCTTGATCACAGGGAGCAAGTGTTATGGAATAAGGTGATTAAGCAGGTAAAGGTTTTGTGGAAAAACCACATGATTGAAGAGGCAACATGGGAATCTGAAAATGCAATGAGGGATAAGTACCCCCATTTATTCGATAAGTAAATAAATTGCGGGGACGCAATTTTCTAAAGGGGGGAAGGATGTAACATCCCAAGTAAGTAATGAATAATAGATATTTTTATCTATGTCTATTAATGATTAAGATAGTGTTTTAGAGGCTTAAAATGAAAATAAATCCAATCTTAAGCATGGAATACACTAATATTCTTAAAAGATTGTTTTACTGGCTTATGATGGAAAACCCTTTTTAAATCTATCTTTTGACAATTTTATAAACTATGTTTGTCAAAATAAACTTATTCTTTATGATTGGGGCATCAAAATTTACTTTGTGTGAATTTTTGGTATTTTTCTGACAATGTTCATTTTCTAATGAATAGTGAAAAATACTGCATTTTACATCAAAACTGCTTTTTAATCTAATTTATTTATATGATTAGATTATGTTTTGAATTGGTTTTGAAGTGAAATTAGAATATATTTTTACCATTTTATCCAATGGTGGTCATTGGAATCAATTTCACTTTGAAATTAGACTTAAACTGGTGTCAATCTTTTGATACTTATTGTTTTGTAAAAACACGCTATTTGCTCTGGCAGCGGGAATTAATTATTGAATTAATTAATGTGACTTATATTATTTGAATTTTTTAAAATGGACTTCATTTTTGAATTTGGAATATCAAATATAGCTTAGGGTGAATTTTTGGTAATTTTCTGAAAAACTTCAATTTTTGATGAATAGTGAAACCACTAAGTGGTAATCAAGCAAACTGATTTTTCAGTTAAATGAACGTTTACCACTAATGTGTACTGAATTTTGAAAATCCGACATACATGGTTGTTATTAAGAAGTAAAATGTGGTTCAATGAGATTAAAATAATTTTTTGGTGAATTGTAACTTATTAAGTTCTTAATCGCGATTAGTGGTAATTAGTGTAGTTTAAGGTATAAATAATGCTTTAATAATATCAAATGACCTAGACACATGTCCCAACCTTATTGGTTGTGTCATGGCCGACCACGTCAAGCCATGGGTCAACTTGGGGACCCCATGGAGACACTTTGGTTTGGAAATGACATAAATTACTTTTTATTTAATGTTAAAATTAAGTTGACACAAACATGAGTTGTTTTACTAAAATAATTTTTAAGTGGGGTTATACAAGTCCAAATTTTGATTATAAATAGTCATTGGAAAGTTAAACAGATTTCCTACATCATTGTAATTTTTTTATAATTTTTAGACATTAAATAAAATAAATTATTTATGACATAATAATGATGCAGTGATGACATCATTATTTGACGATTTAAATAAAATGGAAAGATAATGTAAAATCTATGAACTAAACATGTCAAAAACCAATTGGATGAGTGGATTTCGAACCCTTATCACCTTATCCACGAATTATTTCAATGTGGGACCTTTTAAAACCGAAACACATTTTCAAATAAAGTAATATTTCTTTACTTTCCAAAAGTGCCCCTCCTCTCCTCTTATAAAAGGCCCCCACCTCTACCTCATTTAACACAATCCTCAAGCCTTTGGCTCGGCCAACCCCTGCCCATTTGAACTCTCCAAATCCCTCTCCTAATCCTAGAGGATTCCCTTTGGGCAGAATCCTTTCAAAGGAAGCCTTTAGGCTCAAATCAAAAGGAGTTACACTTTTTAAGGTAATTCATTCTCTCATGTTCATTTGTTTTATTTTGCTTCTCCAACCCCCTAAACTCTTTTTATTTAATTCTTTTGTAACAACACCAGTATCTTCAATATACTAGGATGTTGTTATAAGATTTATTTGAGCTAAACTCTCACACAACTACATCAAATGGTTAAAGAACATACGGTTTCCGTGGATGGTGAAATTCTGCCTCCCGAAACGATGATTGTTCAATACTCATTTAACACCTTAAAAGGTGGCCATTATGATGTCACTATTTTTATATATGATATATAGTATGTTTATGTTTTCCTTAAGCTTCTGTTTTTTTCATTTTGGGCATACCTTTATGGTTTACATTATGGGCAAACACGATATCTTCATTTTAGGAAGTGCGGACTACCGCCCCCTGAAAGTGATTTGATTCGTTAATACCATATGTGGGACATATAAAGGATGGAACTATGATATTATATATGATATTATACTGGAATTATAATATACTTATATATAATTATGATTCCATTCCAGAAAATACGAAATAGAAATGGAAGTAGCGTTCATGCGTACGTACGGCTTACCCTCTCCATGAACAGTGCATTTCATTTCTTACCTCTAAATGTGATGTAATATTATAAATACATGTATATGCTGAATATATATGATATATATGTTATCCAAAACATTAATATCATTCTGGATATAATGAACCTTTGACCAAATTAACAACATGTAAGTGTAATAAGTCTATTTTTGACTTAAGAACCAAATACCGACAAAATGAACATTATTAACTTAACTGATTACATGATGTTCATAACATGGTATAAAAGGAATAATGAAATTGAAAAAGATTCATAAGCAAGTAGAGATTAACTCAAGTTTATTATTCAGGAGATTAAAGAACGGACGGGTCAAGTCGGATACGAGGTATGGGACTTCATCTCAATCTCCTTTCGTTGAGGCATATTTTATTTTATACACAACTTTCTTTTATATGGTGTATAAACCCCTTTGAATTTTACGTTTATTCAAAAGGAATCTTTTTTATACGAAGCGTTTACTAAACGACAAAAGGGAATGTTTTTGTCGTACGTATGCGGCGACAACAACTTCTTCGCCGTCGTGACCGTTATTTGAGTTTCGGCTTCCTCTACAAGCCATACCTTATTTTTAAAAGAAAAATAAATACCATGTTTTAATTATCTTTTATTTTAGTATTGAAAATGGTTTTCATAATGTTTTTATATCAATGTGTTGTATTGATATCTCGTGATTGAAATGTGGAAATTTTATGTTTCCTTTATGCATGTTTTATGTGATATGATTATGTTATGGTTCTTGGGCATTATTATGAAGACGGGTGGTTCCGTGATAAACTAAGGGCGGGTGAGCCCGTTATAGCTCTACAATGCATTGGGTAACGCGAAGGAGTGAAACATTAAGGTTTCTCTGAAGAGATTTTAGGGAATATATTGTGATGGGTATTCCAAACGTAACCAAGAGGGTTACTCCCTACGTAAGAATGTTATGAATGCCTCAAGTTACCCTTATGTCTTATGATTTCTATGATTTATTCATGATTTTATGAGGTATGTTAAAGTGCCTATGTTTTATGGGTAAAGTATGATTTCATTCTTATGTATATATGAACTCATGTTTCCTTTCCATGTTTTTTTATAACCCATACTGAGTTTTTATGCTCATCCCAAGTTTTTGAAATGTTTTTCACAGGTCAAGGGAAAGGTACATGATAAGATGATAGAGTCAAGGATGTGTCAAGAAATAATCCATGTTTTATTTTAAATGTGTTTCCATTGATGGGAATGAATAATACTATCTTTATGTAACCACTTTTTTTATATGTGGAATGTAATGCAAGTTTTATGATCTAATTCTCTAAAACTCTAAACCCGAAAAGATCCTCAATGTGTAATCTTGTAATAACTCAAGATTAAGTAAGGTTTAAGGCTGGGGCCTTATAATGCATGTGAAAAATGATGGAGGAAATATTTTCTCCAACTCACACAAAATTAATGGGGCATCTGTCAACATTTTTTGCAAGAAATAATTGGACAAATTCTTAGCATAAAGATATCTAAACAAATGGCACAACCGAATAACATCCACCCTTACATTATTGGAAAAAAGATTACGGATTTCTATTGGAAGCAACTCATGTAGTATAATGTGATAATCATGAGTCTTACAAGATTTTAGCTTCAACACTCTTCTGTTGACCCATTTAGATATGTTGCTTGAATAGACATCAGGAACTCTAATAGTCTCTAATACTTCTAGAAATTGTTTTTTTTCATAGGTGTCATCACATAAGAAGCACATGAAAGTTTCCATTTATTTTCACTTATATGCATATGATGTAATTCTAGTTTGATGCTTAACCCACCAAGTCACGCCGAGATCATAAATCATCTTTTGTCTTTCCCTTGACATTTAGAAGAACCAAAAGAAAGATTTATCATATATTATTTTCAATATACATTACGTCTAAGCAATGACGTAACAAATTGGTTGACCAATAAGGAAAATCAAAAAAGATAGTCCTCTTCCTCTAATTGTAACAGGTTTCAGTGGAAACATTCTTTCTCTTTCTATATTTCATTTGACCCTTCCCGAACAAAAAACTGAAATCTTTCAATTCATTAAGCACGTTATTTCCAGACATACGCTGAGGTAGATCATCGGTCTCTATGGTATTATCAAATCATTGATGATTCATTCTATATGGATGATCCTTTGGAAAGAATTGTCGATGACCCATAAAACTGAAACTACAACGATGTTTCAGTCTTCTGGATCGTGTATTCTTCATACAAACTGGACATGACAATTTTCCCTTCATGCTCCATCCAGAAATCATTGCATAAGCCGGAAAATCATTGATCGTCCACATAAGTGTAGCACACATCTAAAATATGTCTTTCGAACATGCATCGTATGTGCGCACACCCACATCCCAAAGAAGTTTCAACTCTTTTATTAAAGGTTACATGTAGACATCAATATCAATTCCAGGATCAAAAGGACCAGATATGAGTATAATCATGAAATTGAAAGGTTTTTTCATACACAACCATGGGGGAAGATTATAAATGTGTATAAAAACTGGCCATGTGTTGTGCGAAGTAAGAATCTTCCCAAACGGATTAAAACTATCGCATGAAAGACCCAGCCTCACATTACGCATGTTAGCTGCAAAATCAGGATGTCGAGCATCAAATCTTTACCATGAAAATCCATCTGTATGATGAACCAAATCATCATTTGTCTTCTTTCTCTCGGTATCATGTCATCTCATTTTTATTGATATGTCATCATACATAAAAATATTCTGGAGTATGGGGATCAATGGAAAGTGCCACATTACATTATGTGGAACACGGGATGGTGTTCCATCAGATTTTGACTTCCAGTGGGATGTGCCACATTTTATACAATCATTTCATTCAGCGGTTTCCTCCCAAAATAAACTGCAATCTTTCGGGAAAGGATGAATTTTGTTTCTTTAAAATCCAAGTTCCTAAACTAACTTTCATGCCATATAGTGGTTTGAGGGAATATCTTCATCATCTGGAATTAAATCCTTCAAGAGGGTAAGAATGTAATCGATTTCTATATTAGAAATCTCATACATAGTTTTCCCATGAAACAATCAGATTAAAAATTCTAGCTTTTTCATTTTATCGCATTGTCGATATACTGGAGTCGTGGCAGCATCATTCAATTTTTTCACCCTATCAATATCATCATTTTTACTAGATGCATCAGTTGTGCTCATATCAAAGTCTTCCTGAGTCTAAATCCTTTCTTTTTCATGATGATGAATAAATGGAAACCGATCATCTAGCAAACTCTCCATTCTAGTCTTTTCATTTCGATCATCACCAATTTTAGATTTCATTTTCTTCCCATTATGATACCACACAAAGTAGTTTTCTTGAAAACCATTTTTGGTTATGTGGTAGATGACTTCTTCATGGCTCAACCAAGGCCTACCAACACAATTGGAACATGGGAAGTGTATGCGACCACTATCTAAAGCATTGTGAAATGCAAAATCTATAAAGCTCTCCAAATTGTTTTGAAAATCGCTTGAGATTTGATCGGTTTCATACATCCAACTTCTGTCCATTCTGTAAAAAGAATTTATATAAGTCATTTTTGCATAAACAATTCAATATGATTGAACTTTAATAGAAAATAAATTTATGTAAACTATAAAGAAAGAAGTTTCTAGTCGATGTAGTGAACTATTAAAATAATTTAAAGAACAAGTACTCATAAATTAAATTAAAATTTATTTATATTAATTTTCATTAGGTCTATAAGAGGCACATGCCTCAGGTCCCATCATGTGTTATAGGCATCCCAAATCATTCACTCATGTTTGATAACTCATTATTGACACCTGGCCATACCTTCCATTACCCAATTACTTCCCCAAGTCAAGCGCACCCCATGGGTGAATAAATTTTAGGCTTCTACACTATTCGGTTGTTCATGGCCTGTAAAAATAATTAATTTCATTAAGTATAGAAAAAAACATTTATTTTTAAATTTGAAATTATTAATAAAGTATGTCAATGATAACAACATTACTGAATTAAACATGTGACTTATCTAACATTTTTATGGATGACTACACATTCCAGAATGGTTAGTGAAAAGCACCCCACCATCATAAATGTGAGTATTGGCCAAGAAGGACACATAATATACAACGTACAATGAGAACCATATTTAGTTGACCCTAAAGTTATATTAGTACAGTCATCTTGGGGGAAATGGAATATATGATCCTGGTTAACTGATGAATTCAAAAGCTCATATTCCATATATTGGACACTATCTAAGGTAAGAAATCATGTGAGGATGGGTTTACATCATTCAATTTTATACATGATAGTGAGAATGAAGGGTTAAATTAATGACTTGAGTTCACTGATATCATGTCAACCGTTATATACACCATGTGAACCCTTATACACACCATATGAACCCTTATACCATATCATCATTATTACAACCATTAATAACAACTTATTAAATAACATCACTTGTTAGAGATAATAAAATTGAACATAAATCAATAATAATATTGGATATATAAAGTAAAATGAATTCATACTATCTTACATCCTAAATGACCACCCACAACCATGATTAATGACCACAAAGCTCCCCTTTCGGCCAAATCAAAAGTGAAAACAAAAACACATAGTTGTAGAAAAAAACTTCATTTGTGTGAAGAATAATAATCTCATGGTCCTCATGATATTTGAACCACATAGTCATGATTTTAAAGATGAACTTATATCCATGAAACCATATGAGAAACACGATTCAATACATGCATTTTTCTGATTTTCCCAAGAATTTTGAGGAACCCCAAATCAATGAAAATGGTCACTGTGTTTTAAAAAGGTGATTGAATAACACATGTATGATTTCAAAGTTAGAATGATTAATGGTTATATTAGAAAAACTAATATTCACTAATATTTCGAATTTGACATTCTGTGAATTAGTTTCATGAAGAAGGAAGAAGTACTAATTAGGGACCACATACTATTTGGCAAAGTTCAAGAAGATACTCCATATGTTCTATTGTGCAAAGGATAAGTGAACAGTATTTCATTTTATATATATATTGATTTTGATAGAAACATGATACATACTTGTTATGTAATACACATAGTGTACAAAAAATAAGATGAACAAGGTCTTCATGTTTGGCATGATCCTAATGAAAGGAGTTATTTTTATGAAATAATATCAATAAATATTACAAACAATTTCTTATAAGTTCATATACATGAAGATATAATATTTGAATCATTGAGATTAAAAAAAATATGAATCTTCAAAATTAGAACACAATAAAGAGACACCATGCCCTTATAAATGTAAATGTGTAATGAAAATATTAATTGGACATACACTGATATACAGATTTGAGTACACAATTCGTGGAACAATCATAAAATTTTACAAAAAACCCTAAAAATTGGTAATAATGAAATTGTTGAGAATATAAGGATATTCTTTATAAGAGGTGGAACTATATCCTTGATAAAATATAGAAGGACTCTAACATGGTAGATGTTGATCTGATAGAAGAGGTGGGGATTCGGAAGTGCTTCTGCCAAGGAATCGCTTCTAGAGACCAGTGGAAGGGTTCTGGAATCGTGGGGAGGACGCTACCTGCATTTGGAGAGTTTGGGGCTTTTTTTAAACGGTTTTTAAAAACCGTTGTTAAAACTCAATCTTTCCCAATGGTTTTATGAAACCGTTGGAAAAACTAAATTTTTCCCCATCTTTCCCAACAGTTTCCTCAAACCGTTGGGAAAAGTGATTTTTTCCCCACATTTCCCAACGGTTTCATAAAACCATTGGGAAAATTCACTTGTTTAAGGTCTTTACCAACGGTTTATGAAAACCATTGGTAAAGACAATATATACCAACGGTTCTTTGAACCATTGGTATACAAGTGTTGGGAAAAGTCCTCTTTCCAATAGTGATAATTACTGTAACTTCCCCAAAATTCAGAATCACAACACTATAAGAAATTTTCCACATGGAATGTAATGCACTGAACTCCAAAATTTGGTTTCAAATCCTTATGATGGGTAAACTCATACAATTAATCATACTATGATTCATTTTCAAAAAAAATAAATTTAGGAAAATATTGATGTTGTAAAAGTACTTATTCTATATCTTGAGGATCCACCCTTATAAATTCATTGAAAGATAATATGAATAATAATTTATTTAGGGTGAAAACGAATAGAAGATAATAAATTAATTCAATGTCCAATAAAATTTAATGTTTTCAATGCATGTAAATGCAAGGAAAGTGTTATTTTTTCTACATCCACCAAGATAATTCATCGATGATTTTATTAATGAATGAGAGGATTATTGGGATGTGATTTTTGTCTGAAAATAAATTTAATCATCTTTACTTCCATTTTCATAGATGAAGAAATATATAAAAAGACTAATATTCTTCAAGAAATGTGCTAGAAAAAAGAAAGGAGAGATAAATAATTCTTGAATTTTGTAATGTGTTCGTTGATGTGGGTGTGATGGTGAAATAAATACAAGAGGGGTGAATATTAGTTTTAAAATAAATTACAATTTTCATCCTCATTATGTATTAAGATAATATAAATTTTTATTGTTGATGAAATAAAAAATGATCGGTTTTTAAAATTACCAATGAGTTGAAATATTAGAGTACCAAAAATAGTTACTCTATTGAAAAATAGATACTAAAATAGAAAAAAATGATCAATATTATGAATTACCGATGAAATAGTTAAATCCAAATAACTTTAAAATAGATAAATTTTAGAAACTATAATCCAAAAAACAATACAATTGAAATGGAGTAGTGGTTAACAAACAAAATACTCCTATAAATGATATTTATTAAAACCTCACTTTTCAACCAAATTGAAAGGTATAACTAGATACCTTATATGAGGTATCCAAGATACTGAACCATTTGTAAGGAATCTTGATATTATATATATTAATAATATCTATATTCATATCCCAAGAATCCCTTGACTATACCTGCTTACATCAACTCATAGTTAAGCATCCATTGATCAGTTATTTATCAATTGTTTTTTCTTAGATATATAATACTTCTAAAAAAGATCAAATATTCTCTATATTCCATTCCCTAAAATCCATTTATCATTTTTGATTATAAGTACATTGATTATAATGGATGTATTGAGATATTTTCAAGTCTAACCTCATATAATGGTATCTCTTAGTAAAAAACACTCAAAATTATATTATATTGATGAGAACCACACTAAAAAGTAATAAATTTTAATGATTCAAGATGGAAAAAAATATTCAGAGTTCCCTTTCATAAATTCATACAATTGAAATTTTATTCATATTATTGATGTGAAACTTTATTTATATTCAACATTCTTCCACACTCTAAAGGTTGAATTATGTAAAGCACACAATTAGTTAAAATGGAATTGATAACAACTTGTTTATGTTATAATCTTTTTGATTCATCTACCATTGGGTTAGATCAATAGTATTATATTTCTCTATAAATCATATACAGGTTGTCTGACATTACATCATCAGGTCACTGCATTTTAATAAATTATATAGAGTTGTTGTATTTTAAAAACTAGTTACCAGAAGTTCATTATTTAGAAACATATGAAATTTAAAATAATAATTACATAAATCATTTTCATATGAATTGTATTTAAATTTAAAAATAAATAAGTGATTTTTTAATTAAAAATCTCCCCATGAATCTCCCGCCTTTTCAAAATCACAAAACCCCAAGGAAAATTTTAATGAAGGATTTGAAATTTTAAAATGAAGATCATCATACATATTATAGAATGAATTATATTTTCATATGTATATCACCTCTATTTTGGAATATGAATTGAAAAAACATTATTAGCGGTATATAATACTTACCAACATTATCCATTTTAAAACTGCTCCCTTTTAATAGATAAATAAACAGAGAATAAGAAATCAAAATTGTCATTTAACTTTCTCCCCCTTTAGAAGAAAATAGTTGATTAAAATAAAAGAATCTAAAAAATATCATTTCATAAATTTATCCCATTTGTTATTTTAAAAAATAAATTCTTAAGTAATAAGAGTAAAATACATTCTAGAATTAATTCAATTTTATAATATGTTTGATCATATATTTTGGATGCCTTTGTAATTCATATGTCCCTTAATATCATTAGGAAAATCCCTTTTAGGATGGTTTTTGAAGTTCAATTTATATATATATCAATTGTATTTCAACAGCGATATATTATCTAACAAGATCTACTTATAATGTTATTTGAGGTTAATCATCACTTTATCCACTATTTTTATGGATCTTATTAGGAATATCTATATTCAAAATATATACATCTATATTGTAAAACAATTAACTTCACATTCTTCTCCAAAAAGTAAATAAACCTCTTTTGGTATATCTGATACAATTACTATAGTAAGTGAATATACACGTGATATGTTTTTTAGAAAAATACACCAGATGATAATAATTTAAGAGTAAAATATTCGCTAGAAATATTGACAAGATAATAGATAAAGAGATTGAAGTCCATATATAGTCATTTTATATTATTATCATCCAAATAATTTTCATTTTTATATTAGTAGTTTATAAGTATTTCTAAGTAAATAAAAGACCAAAAATATAGTTCGTTCATATTTTCTTATAAATTTAATTTAAAATTCCATTTAATAAATAGGTAAACTGTATATTTTGGAAAAAAATAGAAACTTCCTTTAAAATAATTTTTAAACTTTAAAGAATAAATCTCCCTGAAAATTAAGCAATAATTTCAATTGAATAGTAAAATATATATTTAAATGGATAAAAATATATTAAAGTCGTCTTATAAAAGTAATTGATGTTATCCTTTTTCACACTTTTATCAAGGAAAATTTAGAAAATAAATGTAAAATATTTACAGAATATTAAAAAATAATCATAAATTTTAAAATATTAAAGTTTGAAATATAGATAATGAAAATCAAATAGATTTAAAAATTAGATAGATTTTGAAATTAGAAAAGGATTTGATATTCCAAAAAAAACTAATTACTGAATGAAAATAAAAAATACATAACATTCCAATTTATATAAATTTTGAAATACTTATCCCTTTCTATATAGAAGATTTTATTTTTAGGAGATATATTACACATGAAGAGTATTTTTTAACACTTAAATTTTATAATTCTGAAATTTTATTTAATGAAATTTAATCTATTGTATGCAAGGTGTTTGGTGAAACTATTGGCTAACAAATTTCCTATTCCAATAATGTCAATAAATATGTCTCCATTAACTGTGTGATCCCTAAGGAAGTATTTTATCACATCTTTGTTTTTATATCATGAGTGATGTGTTGGGATCCTAGATAAAGAAATGGTGTTATTAATATCACAAATAATTTAATTTTTAATAAAACGTGTTCCAAAAATCCATGATTGTGTGTTTCATCACAAAAAGGTTGAGCATGCCAATTTCGAACTACTACATATTCCACTTTAATAGAGGATAATGCTATACAATGTCATTTAATAATAGACTAAGAGCCTAATGCTTCTTCTATATAATTACTTTTCTTAGAAACCGACTTTATATCTATTTTCTAGCCTTCAAATTTATTACCTAAAAAGATTTTTAAAGAAAAATCATTTCAATAAGAATAAAATAATCCTAGATGTTAAGAAATTTAAGGTATATAAAAATTTATTTTATCACTTACAAAGGATATAATTTTCAATTAGCTTAAAATAGAACACAATAAAATATTGAAAACAATATATTTGATTAAATTTTAAGTAATTTAAATTAAAATTTCAATCGTACTTCTGTAAGGATTATAATTTATAATTTTTTAGGTTTCATTAAGATAAATTTTGAAAGAAGCATAAATTGGGGTACTAATATTTGAGGAATAATAATCCCCAAAACATTTTAATAAATCATTAGTATATTTATATAAAATTAAAATATTTCCATTGTAGTTTTTTTAAAAAAATGAAAAAAGGGATGAAAATTGAGTTCTCCCATCTTTCTCATTTAAAACTCAATTTTTATATGTTCAGAAAATTTATCTAAAATAGATTTATGAGATTCCATGGATAATATTTCATCTACATATATTTGAAAAATAATTTTGTTTTTGAATATTTTCTTTTTGAAAAAGATGGATTTCCACTTCCTTTAACAAAATTATTTTTTAAGTAAATATGTAACAGTCTTTTAGAATAATATTTTGTGTCTTTATTAACTCTATAGTTTTATTTAGTATGTTTAAATAATTTTTATATGAAAATATTGTCATCAAACTAAGAGCTTTTCCAATATAAAAATCTTCTTGATCATTTCCATTAAGTAAATTACATTCCACATTAATTTAAAATTGAATGAATTCAAGATGTTCTACAAGGATAATAATATACTGATAGATTCTAATCTAGCTATCATTAAAAATGATTCACCATAATAAATTCCTTGCTCTTGAAAATAACCCTTAGCAACAAGCCTATCTATGTTTCAAGTAATGATTCCATTTTCATTATAAATGTTTTTAAAAACCAATTTTACTCTAAATACATGTATATCTATAGGTCATTCATCAAAAGTCCAGACTTGGTTTCATTCAAAATGATTGAGCTCTTCTTTCATATCTCTTATCCAAGACTCATCCTCTACAGCATCATAATATATTTTTCCATCAAATTTTGGTAAGAATGATTGATTATCACATTGATTTATTATATCTATAATTATATAATCATACAAATGATTTGTCAAGATCGTCTAATTTTGGGGTATTTTGGTAAGAAGTTCTTCAACAATCAGGTATGCAACATCAGTTTAAGTAGCTACTAATATTTATAATATATTTCTATAACTTATGGAGGAAATATATTCAGTAGATGTTAATTGTATTTAAAAAAAGGACTCTATATAACATTTAAAAACATTATTAGTATTTTGAAATTTTGATGGTTTTATAAAAAAAATTATCAGTATCAACACACTTTACATAAACCATTTCAAAAATAACATTAATTATTTTACTAAAAACTCTTTAAGCCTTACTAGTTTTATAATGACCGAAAAAATTCAAACATAGGTTTTGGAGTCAAAAATATGTAATTGATATTTTGTATTTACAAATAATAATTTCTTCTAAAACAATAAAGTAAGAATTATTTTTCATTATTCCAATCAAAAACTCATATAGAATGGAATAAAATGACAAAACCAAAAAATACTAAGAGAATAAAAGACCCAAAGAAAACAAAATACATAATTCCAAGAAACATCCAACAAAACAAAAATATCCAACTCTCTATGATATGTCCATAAAATAGAGAACCTTCTCTGAAGAACTGAGATACCATTCTATTTCACATGTCTTAATTGTTGAAATATAAAAATTTATAATAGTTCCTAGGAAGGGGGTGAGTGTAAACTTAGTAGGATTTACCCAATGAATTTATAACTCATTCCACTAGGAAAAAACTTGTTATAATAATTTATATAATAAAGAATAAATTTATTTTAGTCAATTTATATCAAAACCATCAACAATTTACAAGGAAAAAAGAATTAACAAGTTCTAAAACCATTTCATGTTATTTTGAATACCGACAACTATGTCTTCATACAAACATCATGCATGTTCATGTGATAGTTTTATACTCATGAATTGTAAATCTTCAATAAATAGTGTAATCTCAATTTAACCAATACCAAGTTCCCTAATGGAACATCCCCCTTCAATAGGGTCATGTCTATGAACTCACTCACACCAACCATGAAAGTCAAAAAACATGAAAAACCATTTTATATAAAACATTCCTTTATTTATATCATTAAAAAACACTCTTGTATAAAAAAATATGCTATATTTTTAAAATCATAAATTTAAAATTATAAATAGAGGGGTTCTTCTTGAAATTCTTTCATTTTTAAATATTTGAAAGCTATAACCAATACAAGTTTCCATCAAGAATAAAACCTGGATTTCATATAAATTTCTAGAAAATCATTTAATAAAAAATAACCCTTTATGTTCTAATAAAAGTGGAGATAATAGAGAATATAACTACCTATTAATGGTTTCTGAAAATAAAGAATGGAACTATGATTATCTAGATCGGGACATAGATCTTCTTTCATTCATCAATTCAATAAAATCTCATCAATATTCCCATAAATGAACATATATAAATATTATATATATTAGATATATCATATCAAGAGAGTGTATATGACTAGATCTAATAATAATGATGATGAATGGTGACTTAACAATGAATCCCGACCTCCAATGTGTTTTGATTCACATAATAATCTCTTCCATATCAAAAGGGATTATCTCTCACACCTATGGAGAAAATGAATTTGAGATATTAAGAGAATAAGGGAGTAACAAAGGTATCAATATTAAACTTGGAATGGATACACTTTTTTTTGAGGGGTAAATGTACACCGCATGGTTAGGCTTCATGGTTTGGAAAACCATCCACCAACTATAGGTTCTACTATCTCATGCCATCCATTTGCAAGGTTGGATCACATGGTCAGAAAAACCATATATCAACCCTTATATTTCAACAATTTCTTGATTCATGGTTTCCCCTCGTAACCCACAATATTTTTCCAAACTGTGAACCAACCATATACATGCGCAGTGACCAATGTATTCCCTTGTACTATTTCCTAGAGATGGTTCATGCTTTCTACTAACAATGAACAAGCCATGAACCTCCATAAATTCCTAAAAACATGAAAAATAACCCCTTAAAACTACACAAACTCAACCTAAAAATTATATAGACATAATATTCATGAGTATTGGTACATTTACTTGAAATAATATTTACTATAATCTCCATAACACTGGTCTTTCCATCCTCATAATATAGAAAACTAATGTCTTATTAGAAGATATACGTTTTTTTCCATATCATTTCCTTTTCATGCTCCCATATTTTGTACTGAATCTAACCATCCTTCCATAACACCCATACTATAGTGATGATTATTTACCAACATATCTTCTCTTAATTAATTAAAATATGTACTTTCACACAAATCAATAATGAATTTGGATATTGGTTTATATGGTCCCATAAAATCACATGGTCCGATTTAAATTGATACTTCTTTAACTAATATACCTAAAACACATCACAAAATGAACTAAAAATTCATGGAAAAGAAAAACTATATTCTACCTCACCAACTCGTTCATGTATCTCAAAAGGGCCCATGTGCCTGGCTGACAACATTCCCTTCTTACTCAAACGACGATGCCCAAACCTTGTAGAGATTCTCGAGAACACATTATCACTCATATCAAATGAAAAACTTCAATGATGATGACCTGAATTTATGATGACTATGTCATCTCTATACTATTTTTGATCAACATAATATTCTCTATTTTCTCTTGCATAAGGATGGGTTCAATCAGTTAAGTTTCACATGTTTTAACCAAACAATGTTTTGAATAATAAGGATTTACATAAAATGATTCAAAAGGATACACATATATTGAGGCTAGATTACTATTCTTGTATGATAACTCCACTAAGGGTATGAGATCATCCCATGAGCCACAAAAATCTATTACACATGACCTAAAAATGTCCTCTATCATTATGATTCTTCTTTTAGATTTTCCCTCTGTTTGGGGATGAAGGTCTATACTTATATTCAATTGGGTTCCAAGTTCCTTTTGTAAGAACAACTAAAATAATATGTAAACTTGGGGTATGGTTCAGATATGTTCATGATGGGAATTCAATGCATCTTTAAATTGTAATCAAGTGATCCAACTTTTTGAGCCAATCCATAATCACCAATATGGAATTATGTATACTATGTAACACCCCAGGTAAATAAAGAATATTACATATTTATATTTATCAATATTTGTGAATCAAATATTAATATTACTTTAAAGGGGATGCTATGCTCGATGGTGTACCCAATACGCAACAATGAGTTTCTTAGGAATCTTACGTTGCACTCTATTAATAAAATAATATTATTTTAAATGGTAGTTAACGCCTAGCTGTTGTAATGGCAGGAATGAACAGAACTAACTACAAAATTATTATATATGTTTGTCAAATATTTTTACTTTTTACAATAAATGTTAGAGGATTAAAAATGCGAATGAATCTGATTTTAAACGTAAACATTCTAATATTCTTTAAAAGGTCGATTAATCGCCTTTTGATGGCAAACCTCTTTTAAATCCACTTTTTGACAATTTTATGTGTTATATTTGACAAAATAATATTCTTCTTTAGAATCGGGACATCAAAATTTACTTTGTGTAAATTTTTGGTATTTTTTCGAAAAAGTTCAATTTTTAATGAATAGTGAAAAATGTTGTATTTTAAATCAAAACCTCTTTTTAATCTAATTAATTTATATGATTAGATTATCTTTTGAATTGGTTTTAAAGTGAAAATAGAATATATTTTTACCATTTAATCCAATAGTGGTCTTTGGAATTAATTTCACTTTGAAATCGGACTTAAACTAGTGTCAATCTTTTGATACTTTTTGTTTCATAAAAACACGCTATTTGTTTTGACAGGGGGAATTAAGTATTAAATTAATTAATGCAACTTATATGTTTTGAATTTTGTAAAATGGACATAATTTTTGAATTCAGAATATCAAATATAGTTTAGGGTGAATTTTTGGTAATTTTCTGAAAAACTTCAATTTTTGATGAATAGTGAAACCACTAAGTGGTACTTATAAAAACTGATTTTCCGTTTAAATGAAATTTTGCCACCTTTGTGTTTTGAATTTCAAAAATCCAACATACATGGTTGTCATTAATAATTAAAATGTGGTTCAATGGGATTAAAATAATTTTTTGGTGAATAGTAACTTATAAATTTTTTAATCGTGATTAGAGGTAATTAGTGTAGTTTAAGGTAAGAATAATGTTTTAATAAAATGAAATGACCTATAAGAATGTCTTACCCTTATTTTATGTGTCATTTCAGACCAAGAAAATCCATGGGTCAACTTGGGGACCTCATGGAGCCACTTTGTTTGGAAAATGACATAAATACCTTTTTATTTAATGATAAAGTAAAAATGACACAAACATAAGATGTTTTACTAAAACAATTTTTACATGGGGTTATATAAGTAATATTTTTGAATATAAATAGTCATTATAAATATAAAAATATTTCCTACATCATAGTATTTTTTTTAATTTTTAGACATTACATAAATTAAATTATTTATGACATTACGATGATGCAGTGATGACCTCATTATTTAACGATTTAAATAAAATGGAAAGATAATGTAATATCTAAGACCTAAACATGTCAAAAACCTATTGGATGGGTGTATTTCGAACCCTTATCACCTTATCCACGAATTATATCAATGTGGGACCTTTTAAATCCGAAACTCATTTTCAAATAAAGTAACATTTGCTTACTTTCCAAGAGTTCCCCTCCTCTCCTCTTATAAAAGGCCCCCACCTCTACCTCCTTACCCACTCCTATCAAGCCTTTGGCTCGGACACCCTCTGCCCATTTCATCTCTCCACATCCCTCTCTAACTCCTTGAAGCCTCACTTTGGGCAGAATCCTTTCCAAGGTAGCCTTTGAGCTCAAATCAAAGGAAGTTACCCGATTTTAAGGTAATGTCTTCGCTTGAGTCCTTTTGTTATATTTTGCTTCTCCAACCCCCCCCCCCCCCCCAAACTCTTTTTATTCTTTTATTTTGTAAAGAATACAGTATCTTAAATATATTAGGATGTTGTTATAAGAAGGTTTAGAGCTACACTTACACACACTTACATCTAATGGATAAAGAACATACTATTTCTGTGGATGGTGAATTTATGCCTCCCGAAAAGATGATTGTTCAACATTCTTCTAAAACCTTCAAAGGTGTCAATTAAGATGAAACTATATTTATATATGATATATAATATGTTTATGTTTTACTTAAGCTTATGTATTTTTTATTTATGTCATGCCTTTATGGTTTCCATTATGGGTAAACGCGATATCTTCATTTAAGGAAGTGCGGACTACCGCCCCCTCAAAGTGATGTGATTCGTTAATACCATATGTGGTACGTATAAAGGATATATTTAATGATATTATATATGATACCATACTGGAATTAAAATACCATTATGTATCATTATTTTTGAATTCCATTAAATATGAAATAGAAATGGAAGTAGCGTTCATGCGTACGTACGGCTTACCGTCTCCATGAACGGTGCATTTCATTTCTTAAATATAAATGTTATGTAATATTATAAATGCATGAATATATTGGATATATATTATATATATGATATATACATAATGAATACAATTCTGGATATAATGAACCTTTGACCACACGAACAACATGTAATTGTAAGAAGTCCACTTTCGACTTAAGAACCAAGTATCGACAAAACAAACATTATTAAATTAAATGATTACATAATGTCTATGACATGGTAATAAGTGATATAAAAGGAATAATGAACTTGAAAAACGTTCTTAAGGAATTATAAATTAACTCACGTTTATTATTCAGGAGATTAAAGAACGATCGAGTCAAGTCGGACCTGAGGTAAGGGATCCTACTCCTCTCTTTCTTTTTAAGTACACTCTTTTATGTCATTCCTTTTAAGCTCATATTTCTTGTGATTGGGATGTTATTTTATATTAATCTTACTGTAATTTTTATGTACATATGATGAGAGACCCTATTCTCTCTCATCAATCCATTTTGGAAGTTTTAAGTGGCGTCGTTAGGCTGCCGAGTTTTCGTAAGAGATTTTTCATCTCACTTTTATTCCCGTGAGATTTATGCTACATTTGCCACAATTTCCTTTGAGTGGTTTATGTACTGCACATTATTACACTCCTTTTGTAATATAATTCCATTTATGGGTATTTACATATTCATTGTATGACACTTCTTCAATGGGGTGTACTTTTCGAAAGTTACCCAAGTCGGTAAGGGAACCTTTCACCCTCCTCTTTTTAAAAGACTTTGTTTGTTATGTCTTTTAATTCACATACTATTATGTTGGGATATGTTCTTATATATCCTTATTGATGTAAATTTTATATCCGAGTGATAAGACTCCCTTTTTATCTCTCATCAACTCATTTTCTAAATTTTTGAAGTGACGTCGTTAGGCTGTCGAATTTTACCAAGGGAACTTTTTAAACTAATTTCGATTTCTTTGGGTTCAACATGTAGTTATTGAACATGTCATCCTTTGAATATGTGTGAATGACCTTTGATTTTTTTACACTTAATATCCACTTATATTGGGTGTATTTATATTTGTCAAACATAATTATGAGATTGATTTATCCTTAATTTAAGGATTCCTTCTTTATAGTGGATTTCATCTCATTTTACATTTCTTTTGAGACTTCATTGTTGTTATGCACCAATTCACTCTTATATGGTGTGTATACTATCCTTTGACATATTATATCATGAATCCATTTATTCTCATGATATTATAAAGTTCGTATTAAATGTTATTCCGCAATTATTTGTATTCAAGAGTCTCTCATTTTGTTAAAAACTCTTTAACAAAAATATCGTTTTAAATGTTTTAAAGATTTATTATTCTAAATCTTTATCATTAATGTCCATGTTTTCAAAATGGTTTTCAGTAGTTATTTATATGGACATTAATGTTTTAAAATTATAATTCCATTAAAAGCTTCAAAGTGGTATGGGACACTTTGATTCAAAAATCTATTTTAAATGGTTTTTGAAAATGGATTGATTAATTCAATATCTGGGAATTACTTATTGTGATTGAAAATGAAATGTTGTTATTAAAATGTTTATATTTTCAATATTTTATGTGTAATGATGGTTCTTGGACATTTTATGGGTGGTTACGTGATAAACCATATGATGGGTGGTTCCTTGAATACCAGTACGGGTGGTTATGTTATAACCTCCAATGCATTGGGTATGGAAGTCGGTCGTATGGCTATTCCATTATGTATGTATGGAAGTTGGCCGAATGGCTATTCCATTAAGTGATATGTGTGTAAGTCGACCTTATGGTTATTCCACTTAAGTATGTTTATGTACCAAGTTACCTTTATATGTTATGTGATCTTTATATGGGTTTTATGGTAATATTTTGGTTACAGAAGGGTATGTAATGAACTTTTATTCAGTGAAGAGTTTTTTTTACTACTTTGAAAAGGTGTGAAGTATTACTTTGATAAAGTATACATGGTTTACTTGTTGTTTTGAAAAACTAACAGTTTTCATTCTTTGTGTATCCCTTACTGAGTTTTTTATGCTCATCCCAAGTTTTTGAAATGTTTTTCACAGGACTTAACATGGAATAGGGTCAAGGATGGGATCAAGGGAAAGTCATGCTACCTAAAACATAGAACTAGACATGTTTCTTTTTAAGAGTTTTTTTATTTTATGGATACTTAGTAGGAGTTTCTTCTTTGTAATCTTTTGAGATGTAATAGTTATGTCCTAATTCTCTAAAACTCTAAACCTGAAAAGATCCTCAATGTGAATTATTCATTTAATTCAATATTAAGTAAGGTTTAAGGTCGGGGCCTTATAGTTGGTATCAAAGGTCGGTTTAGATAACTTTAGAGGTTAGGGTATTCTTTAAGCATAAGTGACATTACCATATTGGCTAGGATTTTAGAAAGTGTCATAGTTTTTAGATAAATTGAATGAGTAAGTATATCTTAGTGTTTATCTCACTCATTAGTACATGATGGTTATGTTGATATACTCACACTGACCTTTCTATTTTTAGTGAATGGATGGATCTAGCAGGCACCAAAGAGACTACAGGTTTGAAGGAAACTGTGTTGGTTCTCTGTTTAAGATACTAGATAAAATGGGGGATTCAATGAGGAAACTCATGGTTGTTCTAAACCAATTATCAAGGAGTCATGATCAACCACTTGAACCTTGGTATGTTCTGTAATGCATCATGAACGAGATGACCAATCGATGTGGAAGTTTAGGTAATAATTATAAAGGTAACCATTAGAGTTTATATGATCCTTACTTTTGAGGTAATTATGGGTTACTATATGTTATGATGGAAGTGAAAGGCATGAGATAAAATTGAAGTTAAATTATGTTATGGTTATTTTTAATGATTTTATCTCTTTTTGGGGAATGATTTGAGAATTATATAGTTTTTGAAAAAGTACAACACGCGGACCGTGTGACAACCCGTCGCGTCGGACAATGCTGCGGGAATCAAACCCACAACCAAAGTGCAACTGGTATTTATCGCCTACCACTGGACTACGTTAAGTCCCTGGTTAGTTTGACTGATTCTTTTTAGTTAGATGATTTTATGAATTAAGAGTAGGTTGATTTTGGGTTATCTATGGATATTTATTAACCTATCATGGAGGATATGTGATTAGGTTAATTACTTTTCAATATGAGACATTAAGAGAAAATGATGTTGTTTGGAGATAAATTTTACGATTTAACTTGGAAGAATATGTTACTAAATCCCTCAAATATTTGGGTTTCAATCTTAGTTTGGTTTAATTTGAAGAATTTTATGGACAAATTAATTATCGAATGGTCCTCGTTGAACTTTGTGTTTTGTTGGACAAATTTTGGATATTAAGAATAGATTTTCTTTTTATAAGGGGTTATCCTTTTTTGGATTATCTGATCTTGTACTAGCCTTTTTGGTTTTGGTTTTGGTCTAAAGACATGGGAAGTATATAGTTCTCTCTTTTGGATTAGGTGATTCTTTAGAAGTTGATTATAGTACTCTTAATGTGAACAAGTCTTACTAAATACTCGTCTTTTGGAGAAAAAGTTGAAATTCAACATGATAAGTGATTATGTTTCCTTATGAATAAATTCCTCAATAAAAAGTAACATAAAACAAAAATTTTGTCTATTAACTTTTCCTACTGGGGAATCGAATACCGTTTAACGCATCACAAGTTTGTGATTTTCTTGTGGTTAACTTTCTCCTAAACATGTTTTCTATCACTCTCCATCAGAACATGACCCTTTGTTTTTTCCTCCATGTCCATATTTTCATACTTGGAATCCTAGTATAGGTTAACTCGGGTGACCTTTGTACTTATCTCTCTTTATTTTAAAGTGATTGTTTTACCGACTCTTGTTCTGATGTGGGACTTTCAAGGATGTTTCCAAGCTCAATTTTAAAATTGCGAGGACACAATTCCCAAAAGGGGGGAATGATGTAACACCCCAGGTAAATAAATAATATAAATCTTTATATTTATCCATATTTGTGAATCAAATATTAATATTACTTTAAAGGGGATGCTATGCTCGATGGCATACCCAATACGCAACAACGAGTTTCTTAGGAATCTTACGTTGCACTCTAATAATAAAATAATATTATTTTAAATGGTAGTTAATGCCTAGACGTTGTAATGGATGGAATGAATAGAACTAACTACAAAATGATTATATATGTTTGTCAAATATTTTTACTTTTTACAATAAATGATAGAGGATTAAAAATGCGAATGAATCCAATTTTAAACGTAAACATTCTAATATTCTTTAAAAGGTTGATTAACCACCTTTTGAGGGAGAACCTATTTTAAATCCACTTTTTGAAAATTTTATGTGTTATATTTGACAAAATAATATTCTTCTTTAGAATCGGGACATAAAAATTTACTTTGTGTAAATTTTTGATATTTTTCCGAAAAAGTTCAATTTTTAATGAATAGTAAAAAATGTTGTATTTTAATTCAAAACCTCTTTTTAATATAATTTGTTTATATGATTATATTATATTTTTAATTGGTTTTAAAGTGAAACTAGAATATATTTTTACCATTTAATCCAATAGTGTTCATTGGAATTAATTTCACTTTGAAATTGGACTTAAACTAGTGTCAATCTTTTGATACTTTTTGTTTCATAAAAACATGCTATTTGTTTTGACAGCAAGAATTAATTATTAAATTAATTAATGCAACTTATATGTTTTCAATTTTTTAAAATGGACATCATTTTTGAATTCGGAATATCAAATATATATTAGGGTGAATTTTTGGTAATTTTCTGAAAAACTTCAATTTTTTATGAATAGTGAAACCACTAAGTGGTACTTATAAAAACTGATTTTCCGTTTAAATGAAATTTTCCCACCATTGTGTTTTGCATTTTAAAAGTCTGACATACATGGTTGTCATTAAGAAGTAAAATGTTGTTCAATGGGATTAAAATAATTATTTGGTGAATAGTAACTTATAAATTTTTTAATCGTGATTAGAGATAATTAGTGTAGTTTAAGGTAAGAATAATGTTTTAATAAAATGAAATGACCTAGACACATGTCCTACCCTCATTTTATGTGTCATGGACGACCAATAAAATCCATGGGTCAACTTGGGGACCCCATGGAGCCACTTTGGTTGGAAAATGACATAAATACCTTTTTATTTAATGATAAAGTAAAAATGACACAAACATGAGATGTTTTACTAAAACAATTTTTTACATGGGGTTATACAAGTCATATGTTTGACTATAAATAGTAATTGGAAAGATAAAAAGATTTCCTAAATCATAGTATTTCTTTTATAATTTTTAGACATTAAATAAATGAAATTATTTATGACATCACGATGATGCAGCGATGACCTCGTTATTTAACGATTTAAATAAAATGGAAAGATAATGTAATATATAAGTCCTAAACATGTCCAAAACCCATTGGATGGGTGGATTTAGAACCCTTATCACCTAATCCACGAATTATATCAATGTGGGACCTTTTAAATCCGAATCTCTTTTTCAAATAAAGTAACATTTTCTTACTTTCCAAGAGTTCCCCTCCTCTCCTCTTATAAAAGGCCCCCAACTCTACCTCTTTACCCACACCTATCAAGCCTTTGCCTCAGCCAAACTCTTCCCATTTCATGTCTCCACATCCCTCTATAACTCCTTGAAGCCTCACTTTGGGCATAATCCTTTCCAAGGAATCCTTTGAGCTCAAATCAAAGGAAGTTACCCAATTTTAAGGTAATGTCTTCGCTTGAGTCGTTTTGTTTTATTTTCCTTCTCCAACCCCCCCAAAATCTTTTTATTCTTTTATTTTTTTAAAAATACAGTATCTTCAATATACTAGGATGTTTTTATAAGAATTTTTCGAGCTAAACTTACACACACCTACATCTAATGGTTAAAGAACATACTGTTTCCGTGGATGGCGAATTTCTGCCTCCCGAAATGATGATTGTTCAACATTATTCTAACACCTTCAAAGGTGGCCATTAAGATGACACTATGTTTATATATGATATCTAATATGTTTATGTTTTACATAATCTTATGTATTTTTCATTTATGGCATACCTTTATGGTTTCCATTATGGGTAAACGCGGTATCTTCATTTAAGGAAGTGCGGACTACCGCCCCCTCAAAGTAATTTGATTCGTTAATACCATATGTGGTACGTATAAAGGATATATTTAATGATATTATATATGATACCATACTGGAATTAAAATACTATTATTTATCATTATGTTTTAATTCCATTAAATATGAAATAGAAATGGAAGTAGCGTTCATGCGTACGTACGGCTTACCGTCTCCATGAATGGTGCATTTCATTTCTTAACTCTAAATGTTATGTAATATTATAAATGCATGAATATACTGGATATATATGATATATATGATATATAAATCATGAATAAAATTATGGATATAATGAACCTTTTACCACACGAACAACATGTAATTGTAAGAAGTCCACTTTCGACTTAAGAACCAAGTATCGACAAAACAAACATTATTAACTTAAATGATTACATAATGTCTATGACATGGTAATAAGTGATATAAAAGGAATAATGAACTTTAAAAACGTTCTTAAAGAAGTATAAATTAACTCACGTTTATTATTCAGGAGATTAAAGAATGATCGAGTCAAGTCAGGCCCGAGGTAAGGGATCCTACTCCACTCTTTCTTTTTAAGTACACTCTTTTATGTCATTCCTTTTAAGCTCATATTTCTTGTGATTGGGATGTTCTTTTATATTACTCTTACTGTAATTTTTATTTAAATATTATGAGAGACCCTATTCTCTCTCATCAATCCATTTTGGAAGTTTTAAGTGGTGTCGTTAGGCTGTCGAGTTTTCGTAAGAGATTTTTCATCTCACTTTTATTCCCGTGAGATTTATGCTACATTTTCCACAATTTCCTTTGAGTGGTTTATGTACTGCACAATATTACACTCCTTTTTTAATATAATTCCATTTATTGGTATTTACATATTCATTGTATGACACTTATTCAATGGGGTTTACTTTTCGAAAGTTACCCAAGTCGGTAAGGGAACCTTTCACCCTCCTCTTTTTAAAAGACTTCATTTGTTATATCTTTTAATTCACATACTATTATGTTGGGATATGTTCTTCTATATATTGATTGATTTAAATTTTATTTCCAAGTGATGAGACTCCCTTTTTATCTCTCATCAACTCATTTTCTGAATTTTTGAAGTGACGCCGTTAGGCTGTCGAATTTTACCAAGGGAACTTTTTAACCCAATTTCGATTTCTTTGGGTTCAACATGTAGTTATTGAACATGTCATCCTTTGAATATGTGTGAATGACCTTTGATTTTTTTACACTTAATATCCACTTATATTGGGTGTATTTATATTTGTCATAAATAATTATGAGATTGATTTATCCTTAATTTAAGGATACCTTCTTTATAGTGGATTTCATCTCATTTTACATTTCTTTTGAGACTTCATTGTTGTTATGCACCAATTCACTCTTATATGGTGTGTATACTATCCTTTGACATATTATATAATGAATCCCTTTATTTTCATGATATTATAAAGTTCGTATTAAATGTTATTCCGCAATTATTTATATTCAAGAGTCTCTCATTTTGTTAAAAAACTCTTTGACAAAAATATCATTTTAAATGTTTTAAAGATTTATTATTCTAAATCTTTATCATTAATGTCCATGTTTTCAAAATGGTTTTCAGTATTTATTTATATGGAAATTAATGTTTTAAAATTATAATTCCATTAAAAGCTTCAAAGTGGTATGGGACACTTTGATTCAAAAATATCTTTTAAATGGTTTTTGAAAATGGATTGATTAATTCAATATCTGAGAATTACTTATTGTGATTGAAAATGAAATGTTGTTATTGAAATGTTTATATTTTCAATATTTTATGTGTAATGATGGTGATTGGACATTTTACGGGTGGTTACATGATAAACCATATGATAGGTGGTGTCGTGAATACCAGGACGGGTGGTTACGTTATAACCTCCAATGCATTGGGTATGGAAGTCGGCCGTATGGCTATTCCATTATGTATGTATGGAAGTTGGCCGAATGGCTATTCCATTAAGTGATATCTGTGGAAGTCGACCTTATGGTTATTCCACTTAAGTATGTTTATGTCCCAAGTTACCTTTATATGTTATGTGATATTTATATGGGTTTTATGGTAATCTTTTGGTTACAGAAGGGTATGTAATAAACTTTTATTCAGTGAAGAGTTTTTTTTACTACTTCAAAAAGGTGTGAAGTATTACTTTGATAAAGTATACATGGTTTACTTTTTGTTTTGAAAAACTAACAGTTTTCATTCTTTGTGTATCCCTTACTGATTTTTTTATGCTCATCCCAAGTTTTTGAAATGTTTTTCACAGGACTTAACATGGAATAGGGTCAAGGATGGGATCAAGGGAAAGTCATGCTACCTAAAACATGGAACTATACATGTTTCTTTTTAAGAGTTTTTTTATTTTATGAAAACTTAGTAGAAGTTTCTTCTATGTAATCTTTTGATATGTAATAGTTATGTCCTAATTCTCTAAAACTCTAAACCTGAAAAGATCCTCAATGTGAATTATTCATTTAATTCAATATTAAGTAAGGTTTAAGGCCTGGGCCTTATATACTAACTATACATGGTATAATTGTTATGAAATACATAGCTATATACTTCCATTTCCACAAATTAATCATTAAATATTTCAATATATATGTAGATCATTAATGCTCTATCTTGATAGGTTGAAAAGTGTGGTGATTCAAGAAAAAGTGTCCAACTTTTTTCTTCATACCAACCCACCAAAACTATGCCCTCATATCATTATAAATACCCTGATTTATAGGATGGATTTCTCATCTAGAATATTATTAAAAATTAATTAGTTATTCATGTTAAGAAAATGGAAAACCATATGATCTATAAACCATAACACTTTTAACGTCCTGGTTCCAAAATCCACCCAGAGGCGCCCCGTACCCGATTGGTCACAAGGCCTCAAGAATACTTCCCTGAATGCCAGAGGCTGAAAACTAGTAGTGAGGGTCTTGGATGTGATAGTGGGGAAACAATTCCCTCATTGTAAAAGTGACACAGTAGAATAGAAACAAATATACAATAGCAGAAGCAGTAAATATCTAACTACTAACAGTGGAGGACTAACATAATAACCAACTAGAGCATATATATATATATATATATATATATAAATGATGCATGATACATATGTCTATGAAAGAATCCAATAAAGTCACAATGCTGAATACAACAGTACTAAAACAAAGTACATAATAAATAGATAAACAGCTCCTCATCATTTCAAGCCTAATCTTGGTCCCCTGCTCTCCAACTCCGCAGAAAGTCAAGTACCTGAAGTAGAAGAGAACTTTCCCTTATTAATACCTGCAACAATATAATCTGTTTGGGCCCAAAAGCATGGCCCAAATAGGGTGTGAGACTAAATCCCAGTAGGAAACCACTCGAATATCTGTTCCTTACAGTCAGTGAGTATATGGTAGGTAAAAGTATGAGAAACATTTAACAGGAAGGTAATAAACATTAAAAAATCCACAGTTTCAATACCTTCCATTTCATATATCAAGCAGCATCTAAACAAGTAGGTAACACAAATAGGTAACCCTATGGTAAGCACACTCAGTCTAACCCCTCTGGTCCTACCTAACAAGTAAAAGCAACCCTATGGGTAGTACACTAAGTCTAACCCCTCTAGTTCAGCTTAAGCATAGACATTCTGAGGAAGCACTCACCGTAAATTCCCCCTATAGTCTCATATCCTAACTAAAGTCGCTCTAGGGAAGCAATTACATCACATTACCTATGTGGCCTATGTTAAGGAACTACAGACACTCTGATAAAGCACTCAACATTAATTACTCATGTGGTCTCGCGTCGTAAAATTCTAAAGACACTCTTGAGAAGCCCTCAACATCCATTCTCCCTATGGTCTATACACCCGGGTCTCACGACCCTGTGTAAGTCATGTAAGTGTAGCAGAACGTATCAGCCAAGGTAATCCTCAAGAACTACTTGGCTAGCATTATACAGAATAACATTATAATAGAACAACAGTCACACCATCCCACAATACTAGCCATGGGAAGGTAAACAGCTGCCTAATAGGCAATCAAGACCCAAAGGTCCAAAAAGGAAAAACATGCAAGGGAAACACATCCAAAGCACAAAAATTCACCTTATCCATGATAAATAATCTTCTAATCAAGAATACAAGAATAGCAGACAAAAAATAGGGCTAAAACTATAAATGCACAATACCCCGTTCATGTGTATTGGGAAAATTTTCACATAAAACTCAAAGACTTTCCACAAAAGGCACAAACCACCTACCTTGATGTAAGAAGATCAATATATGTGAACCTATAAGCTCTATTCACCATAGAATACTGAATATCTAGAAAAACTTTTAAAAGGGTCATCCCATGATAACTTTAGAAAGAAGATGAATCGTGGAATGAGGTTAAAGGAGAAGAGAGAACTCACCTAGGAGATCCCAATGCAATCGACGATGGTTGAATTGGAGTTAGAATTCTCAGTATGGGGTATTGAGGAAGATCAGGGCCATACAGGAGCTTCTCGACCTAATGAGACCTAAAAGAAAACAATTTTTGTGTTTAGGCGTGACCCCATTTTGTTTAATGAAAAAATACACAGTGTGTACTTTTGAAGTACTCAGTGTGTACTTTCTATTTTCGTACTCTTCTTTAGGCAGCCTCCAAAACAACCCACACGGCTGTGTGTGTGGCGGTTACATGGCCAGCACATGGCTGCCTATGGAAAGGTATTACACGGCGTGTACTCATAAAGTACACTGCATGTACTTCAAAAATTTCTAGAATTTCTTCTTATTCTCAAAATGACAAGAAAATGAAAAACATACCTGAAAAAAAAATCTGGGTTCTTACAAACTTCCCCCTTAAAGAAATTCGTCCCTGAATTTCCTAGCGCAACGTAGAAGAAGAAACCCTAAAAGGCTCTGGCCACTGGGATTGTACATCGGCCTCCCTCTCCCAAGTCTCATCATGTACCCACCTGGGCTGCCATTTCAATAGTTCTAGAAGAACAGACTAGCCATGGAGAACCTTTGTACTGCGATCAACAATCTAGATAGGATGCTCCTCGAATGATGCATCCACTTCGAGCTCAACCTCCTCATGTTGAAAGGCATGAGACGGGTCTGAGAAGTAACATCATAGCTGAGAAAAATGGAAAATGTCGTGCATATCCCGGTACCTCTGAGGTAACTGCAACTGATAGACAACCGGACCAACTCTCTCTAACACCTCAAACGGCCCGACATACCTCATAGAAAGCTTACCCTGTCTCCTAATCCTCTTATTCCCCAACCTCAGTGTGACACGTATGAAAGCATTATCCCCGAACTCAAACTCTAGAGGTCGTCTCTACTGATTAGCATTAGACTTCTGTCGAGACTGTGTAGTAGTCATCTTCTTCCAAATCAACTCTATTTGGTCTGTGGTCTCCTGAACAAGATGAGGGCCCAGCAAAGCTGCCTCTCCTGCCTGCAGCCAACACAAGGGTGATCGGCATGGCCTACCGTACAAAGCCTCATAAGGTTCCATCTAAATAGTTTCTTGAAAACTATTTTTGTAGGAAAAATCCACAAGAGGTATATGCTTTTCCCAGGAACCTCCAAAATCCAAGATGCATACTTAGAGCATATCCTCAAGCACCTGAATCGTACGCTCGGACTGGCCATCTGTCTGGGGGTGGTAAGATATCCTCAAAATTACTTGTGCTCTCAATGCTTTATGTATACCATGCCAGACTTGAGAAGTAAAATGTGTGTCCCTGTCTAAAACAAGGTAGTGTTGAACTCCATGTAAGAGCACAATCTCACGGATGTAAAACCACCCCATCTAATCAACACTGAAGGTATCCATGATTGGAAAGAAATGAGCAACCTTCATAAGTCTGCCAATGACAACCCATACTGCATCATTTCCTCAAGGCGACCATGGAAAAACAGTCATGAAATCCATCGCGACATCATTCCACTTCCACTCGGGAATAGGTAACTGCATTAAAAGCCCTGTTGGTCTCTGATGCTCCGCCTTCACCTGCTGACAAGTGGAACACCTCATGACAAAACTAGCAACATCCTTCATCATGCATGGCCACCAATACTAGCAGTTTAGATCACGATATATCTTGGTAACACCAGGATGAACTGCCCCAAATGAGGAATGAATGTCCCACATCAGTTCCTCATGTATGTCTGCTGGCACCCATATGCATTCCTAGAAACACAAGATCTCATCCCCACTAATGGTCCATCTAGGAATAGAGTCCTCTCCGGACATGCTCTACCATAGTACTCAGCCTTCAGAGTCTGATAGTTGCCTCATTCGAACTCGATCAAGAATAGTAGAGGTAATATCTATAGAAGAAAGGAAATTCCTTCCCTGTCTGTCATGCACCTCCAAATGCATCTCAGAGAACAAAGCCACAAGCTACCACTCACTGCTATCCTCTTGAACCGCCTGTATCTGAGTCCTCCTGCTCAACGCATCAGCCACTGTGTTGCCTTTCCCAGGCGTATAGGCAAGCTCAAAGTCAAAGGAATCAAGGTACTCAACCCACCTTTGTTGTCTCAAATTCAGATCACGCTGAGTGAAGATGTACATGAGACTCTTGTGGTCGGTAAAAACCATAAAATTCTCTCCCAATAGATAATGTCTCTAACATCATAAGGCATGAACAACATATGTCAACTCAAGATCGTGTGTTGGGTAGTTCCACTCATGTGGTCACATCTACTAAGACCCCTACACAACGACTTCTTCCCCCTGTATAAGCACAGCTCTGATACCGATACTTGAAGCATCACAATACACAGTATAGCTCTTTTCCATATCTGGAAAGACTAGTATCGGTGCTGAAGTCAACCACCCCTTCAGCTCCTAAAAGGCTAACTCACAAGAATCTGACCACAAAAACATTTCACCCTTCTTAGTCAAACCCGCCAGTGGTGCAGCGTAGTGTGAAAAGTCATCGATGAAACGTCTGTAGTATTAAGCCTGTACTAGAAAACTCTACACCACAAAGACATTATTCGGCTGCTCCCAGGAAACTATATCTCTCACTTTCTCTAGGTCTACTGGCACTCTTGTCTCTGACATAACATGACCCATGAAATGAATCTGGTCCATCCAAAAGTAGAATTTTGAGAGCTCAACATATAACTGATGCTCTCTCAGTGTACTCAAAATGATATCAAGAAGGGTAGCATGGTCATGTCGAGTGTGAGAATACACCAATATATCGTCCATGAATACCACCACAAAGGAATCCAAGTATGGATGGACCACTCGGTTCATCAGTGCTATGAAAACTGCAGGCACGTTCGTGAGACCGAACGGCATAACCAGATACTCGTATAGACCATACCTACTCCGAAAGGCTATGAGAGGTATATCAGATGGTCTGACGTGAAACTGATGGTAATCAGATCTCAGGTCAATCTTCAAGAACACCCGGGCTCCTCAAATTTGATCAAAGAGATCATGAATCCTAGGAATGGGATATCGGTTCCTGACCGTCAACTGGTTCATCTTTCGAAAGTCCACACAAAGCCTGAGGGTACCGTCTGCCTTCTTCAAAAATAGGACAGGTGATCCCCAAAGAGAAGTATTGGGTCAGATGAAACCCTTTGCCTACAACTCCTCCAACTTCCTCTTGAGCTCCTGAAACTCTGGTGTATTCATCCTATAAGGAGGAATGGACACTGATACCACTCCTGGCACAAGCTCAATAGAAAATTCTACCTCATGATTTAGAGGCGAACCTGAAAAGTCCTCTGGAAAGACGTACCTTAAATGATCCACCACTGGAGGAGATTCTAACTGAGAAGTCCCCTAGTCATCCAGATACAAACAAGAAATCTGGGTTGTAACTCCTTCTAACCCATAATGATCTAGACCCACTCTACTCGCCTAGACATCCCACTCACCCTTATGAAGAAACAATACACCCTCTAGTGATGTGAAACTCACCCTACGGCAATAACAGTCAACATCTACCTACAAGGGAACTATCCAGTCCATTCCGAGAATGACATCATAGCTTGTCATCTCTAGGAAATAGAGGTTCCATAAAAAGTGACACCCACTAACCTCTAGAGAGAACTCCTTACACTAACGTACACGCGCCTTTCTAGTCCTCAACTGAGTATCTAGTGTCACGATATTAGTAGAAGAAAAGATACAGAGCATAAGTCTCTCCACAATAGTGACTAATATATAAGTTATGAGAAGCCCCTGTATCGAAAAGAGAAGAAGCTAAAATTGAGGCTACTAAGATCATTCCTAGAACTGTAGAAGGTCCGGGATCCTGCTCTTGTTGGGTCTGCTCCACTGCAAAGTTATGGCCTTCTCCACGGCCCTCTGACCCTACCTAACCACTCTTAGCTGATTCACTCTGATGTCGTTGAAATACTGGTAATTGATCACCACGGTCACAACCACCACCTTGGCCTGAACGGCCGGAAGAACTCCAGTTCCCTAACTACTGAGAAACTGGTGGTTCCACTCCTGAATGCAGAGTCATAGAAGAATCCCTTTCACCATCTTCTGGTCATAATATCTGACAAAATCTCTGAAGTTGACCTAAGTTTCTACACGATTGGAACTCCACTTGGTCTCTCGGGCAGTGTGGCCTTGTATGCCCGCTCTTCCCACACTGGTAGCACACCAACTGGCTACCAGAAGAAGTGTCTCGCCTCCCTAGATCACCACGCGAAGACTCCATGTGGCACTTCCTACTATCAGTAGGAGGGATGATAACTCCATATGTCAAGCCAACCTAGCTCACAACTATGGAATCCCTAACATTGTGCTCCGTGATCAGTTCCTGGTTGATGATGGAGGTGATATAATTCAACCGGAAGATGTTCACCTGTGATTGGATGTCGTGCCTCAGACCATCCTTGAACTTCCTTGCCATGAATAACTGATCACCTCCTAAAATAGGCGTAAAGTGCTGCAACTATGTAAAGTGGGAGGAGTACTCCATAACAGAAAGAGTACCCTACTCCAGACTCATAAACTCTCAGGCTCAATCGGCCCTCAAGGTCTCCACATAGAAGTTGTCATATAAGATATGCTAAAACTCATCCCACGCCATAACCTTCTGGCATCCTACCTATGAGATCGCATCCCACCACCTCTTGGTGGAGTCCCGAAGCATATAGGTAGTGATATTGACCCTCCTCTCTAGAGGCATCTTCAGATGCTCAAAGATCATCAACTTTTCTTCTAGCTATGACTCTACAGCCTGAGGTCCTACATCCCCTGAAAAAGTGGGAGGATTCTGCTGCTGGAAAACCCACATGAAATCAGCCATCGACGGGGCACGAGGTGGTGCTCGCTAAAAGGTTTGCATCATCCTAAAAAAGCCCTACCTGGACAATATATCATCACCTATGTCAGGTACAACAGTTGGTGCCAAGGATGGAATAACTAGAGGATTTGCTGGAAGTCCCTAATCAATCATGTCCGGTGTCTGATCACCGCCTAGAAACTGGTGTAAAACTGTAGGATGTCTCGGTGGCATGACCCTGCAAGGTCAAGCACACACCTTAAAACAAGATTTTCAAGGACTGAAAACTATAATTTTAGGAAGGTAACAAGAGAAAAAAATCATTCATGTTTTACAAAACATGACTACATGGCGTGTAAAATTCCTACAAGACATGTTCCCTTCGGTTATTCACATGGGTGTGTACTCCTGCCTAAACTGGTCGTGTAACACCCCAAACACACGACGTGTTTTCTTAACACATGGTGTGTTCTTGAATTATCTTCCCCCACCCAAGTCCTTATATATGGTCAAGACACACAGCGCTCCTAAGACAATACTACTCGGTGTTTTCACGGTAGACACGACGTGCACTAAAAAAGCTTCACCTGGCTCGTGTTTTTAGTGACACTTCCTGACACGCGGCTCACACTACACAGCGTGTTCAATGAGGACATGATGTGTATGTGAAAGGATATCACTGAACCATGTTGTTAGTGACACAGTCGGGTACCTAGGTTAAACTACATGGTGTTTTCAATCCTAACATGGCATGTATAGCTAGTGTTTTATCTATCCATGTTGTTAGTTACACGGTCGGACACAGGGTCAACACTACACGGCATGCACAATTGGTACACGGTGTGCTCTCACAAGACTTTCTTCATCCCATATCTATTCACACATGTTTTATGGCACGGTTTGAGACTACACGGCGTGTACATAGATTACACGGCATGTAATTTAGAAAAAAATTTCTTCCCGAACAGAAAAACACAGGGCATGTAGTCAAAACTACACAGTGTGTATTTTGGGTTTTTCCGAATAGTATGCCTCAGAAACTACTCTAAAACCCCAAAAAAATGAAACGAACATTGAAAGTGATAAATTCCGATCCACGAGGGCCCATACTCCCCGTGAATCAATTTTTAGCATCTTATACTTGTTATAACAAGGAAATTATCCACCAAATTCCGGTCCATGAGGGCCCATAACACCTCAGGAACCAAATTTTGGAGTTTATTCAAACAGAACCTTACATAAACAATACCCTATAAAATAGTAGGTATTTTTATCAACGCATCTATCACAACAGCATGCATATTTTACATAACATCTATCACAACAATATGCAATCGCTAATGCATCCTAGATGGCATGGAAAGAATGCATGACATGTGATTTCTATAAAGTTCATATATGATGCATGAGATTGAATACCCTAATCTCATCAGGTTTTGAAAAAAAATCGAACCTAAATTATATCAACATTAACAACACAATACATGTGAGTCACCCAATGGTGAAGATCAAATCAACCATAAAATTGTGAAACCAGAAAAACTGCAATAAATGATGTAGATTGGCTTGACCCTGTACAAGAGTTAACTAATTCTAGGCACAACTTATTACCAAGTACCTATTCCTTCCTACCCCAGGCTATAGGCTCCAAACTGAAAGTCCATAAGAAAAAAATTCCTCTTATACCACTTTGTAACATCCTAGTTCCGGAAGCCACTTAGAGGTACCCCATACCCGGTTGGTCACATGGCCTCAAGAACATTTCTCCAAATGGAAGAGGCTACTGACTAGCAGTGACGGCCTTGGTTTTGATAGTGGGGAAACTATGCCCTCATTGGCAGAGTGACATAGCAGAGGAGAAAAAAATATACAATAGCGGAAGTAGTAAATATCCAACAACAAATAGCGGAGGACTAAAATAATAACCAACTGGAGCACATATATATATATATATATATATATATATAAATGATGCATGATACATATTTCTAGGAAAGCATCCAAACAAGTCACAATGTTGAATACAATAGTACTAAACCAAATTATAAAATAAATAGATAAACAGCTCATTAGCATCGCAAGCCTAAGCTTTTTCCCCTACTCTCCAGCTCCACAGCAAGTCAAGTACCTGAAGTAGAAGGCTGCTTGCCCTTATCTATACCTGGACTAATATAATCTGTTTGGTCCCAAAATCATGGCCCAAACAAGGTGTGAGACAAAATCCCATTAGGAAACCACCCAAAGTTTTGTGCCTAACAGTCAGTGAGCATATGGAAGGTAAAAGTACAAGAAACAGTAAACATGAAGGTACTCAACAGTAAACAATCCATAGTTTCAATACATTCCATTTCATATATCAAACAGTATCTAAAAAACCAAGTAACACAAACAGGTAACCCTCTGGGAAGCACACTCAGTCTAACTCCTCTGGTCATACCTAACAAGTACAAGCAACCCTCTGGGCAGTACACTCAGTCTATCCCCTCTGGTTCAGCTTAAGCATAGACTTTGTGAGGAAGCACTCGCCGTTAATTCCCCCTATAGTCCTGTATCGTAACTAAATGCACTATAGGGAAGCACTTAAATAACATTCCCTCTGTGGCCCACGTCGAGGAACTACATACACTCTGAGTAAGAACTCAACATCAATTCCCCCTATGGTCTCACATTGTAAAATTCTAAAGACACTCTGAAGAAGCCATCAACGTTCATTCTTCCTATGGTCTATACGCCAGGTTCTCACAGCCCTGTGTAAGTCAATCAAGTGTAGCAGCGCGTATCGGCCAAGGTAAACCTCAAGAACTACTTGGATATAATTCTACAGCATAACAGCATAACCGAACAACAGTCACACCATCCTACAATACTTGGCATGGGAAGGTAAACAACATATTAATAGGAAATCAAGACCTAAAGGTCCAAACAAGAAAAACATGCAAGGGCAACACATCCAAAGCACAACATTTCACCCTATTCACAATCAATAATAATCTACTCAAGCATACAAACATATAAGACAAACAATATGGCTAAAATAGTAAACCCACAATACCCCGTTCATGGGTATTGAGAAAATTTTCACATAAAAATCAAAGAATTTCAACAGAAAGGCACAAACCACCTACCTCGATGTAAGGAGATCGATATATGTGAACCTCGAAGCTTGATTCACCTGAGAACTCCAAATATCTATAAAAACGCCTAAAATTTTCAACCCACGATAACTTGAGAAAGAAGAGGAATCATGGAATGAGGCCAAAGGAGAAAAGAGAACTCACCGTGGTGATCCCAACACAATTTACGGTGGTCGAATCGGAGTTTGAATGCTCAGTCAGGGCTTAGAGGAAGATCATGGCTGTATGGGAGCTTCTCAGCTGAACAAGACCTAGAAGAAGATGATTATGGTGTTTAGGCGTGACCCCGGTATGTTTAATGAAAAAAAAGAAAATAAATAGCATGTAATTTTGAATTAAACAGCATGTACTTGTCGTTTCCGTACTCTGCTTTAGGTGGCCTTCAAAACACCCCACACGGCCGTGTGTGTGGTCGTTACATGGCCTGCACACGGCTACCTATGGCAAGGTATTACACGACGTGTACTCATAAAGTACATTACATGTAGTTAAAAAATTCCAAAATTTTCTTTTTTTCTCAAAATGACTAGAAAAGGAAAAACATACATGAAAAGAAGATCTGGGTTCTTACAACACTGAACTATCATCCATATTCAATACCTCAATAGTCTACCTACCATTGATATTATAACTCTAGTAAAACATTTGAGATTAGATGTTTGAGAAACTCTAACCTACTAAAAAAAATAAATATATGAAACTGGAATGAAAATTATAACATTATTGGGATATGCATAATCCAGATGCATATCATTTATAACCACTATAAGCTTCCATTAGTATGAAGCATATTTAGCTAACTAAGAATATTAATTTCTACTTAATATATATTCTATATAATTTATTTTCCCAAGTTCATACATCTACTCAAATTCAATCATCAGAAAATACTTCATACATATTCTATCAATTCGATTCAAATCCCATTGTGTTATAAACATTGGATGTTTTATAATAAAAATATATTGACACAAAGTCTTCAAAGAATGGTCCATATTAGTCAATTCCAAATTGCGTTCTAGTAGTTTTTCTCAAGAAATCATAACTAACATGATCCAAAAAACAACACGATCTCCCTACCTGAGAACACATCCCAACCCTGATCCTGATGCATCATAATAGACAGCATAGCCCAATCAAAACTCTAAAAGTTTGAGTATTGGAGTTTATGTATGTTTTACATTATGTTCATGAATTAATTTTTTCATTCCTTATCCCATTGGAAAATAATCCCCTTCCTCATCAAATTTATCATTGGTGAGGGCAAATTTGAAAAATGACATACAAAATGATTAGAGTATTCTTATAAAAAAATGAAAATTCATAACCTACAGACATTCATTGGTGGTTTCCAATAGATAACTTCTCTCTTATCCATATCTAAGAAAACACAATTTTTAGAAATGACATGGTTATAGAGACATACCTATTGTATCTAGAAATCACACTTTGATAACTTTTGATATAGATTATAGTCCCACAAGATACTTGATACTGTAGTGAAGTGTCTCTCATGATCCTATTTTGTTTTAGAATACACATAATATCTTTAGGAAACACCACTATAAACTAATCCAAATACCTCATAATGATTATATTCATCAATTATTTATATAAGGATGTACCATAAATAAATAGCAAATGGATCATTTTTTTTATAATGGCCATATCTGCTTCTGAATTCTATTTTCGAAATATCATCCTTCTGAACCCATAGTTGGTGATATCCTAAACATAATTAAATCTAAGAGAACCATGAGGATCCCCTCAATTGATTAAATAGATAATCAATTATTGGAAGACGATACTGATTTTGTATCATAACTTGTATTAGAGTTAAATAATCCAAACAAAACCTAAGAGTTAAAGGATCTTTTTTACAAAAATAACAAGTGATTCCCATGAATACTTTCTCGATCAAGTGAACCATTTACATTCTAATTATTCTAACTAATTATTAAATTCCCTTAATTCTATTGGTCCCATCCATGAATAAGGAATTAAAATTGTACTTATACCCCTTAAGAGATCAATCATAAATTACACTACTCTTTTCGGTATAATCCCTGAGAAATTGTCCTAGAAAACACTAGGAAATTGGTGAATTATGTTTTTATTATATATATTCACAATGTCATCCATAGATTCCAAATATATCACTTCCAAATGATATGGGATAACTACAACTATCAGTGCCAAAATATCTTTTCAACTAGGATTTACATTAAAATATCCACTAAAGAGATTCTTGATTCCATCAATAGATGTGAAACTAAACATTATAGAATAACATTCAATGTGGTTATTGAATGATGTCAACCAATAGAGGCCCAAAATCATGTTATAGATATCCATATACAAAAAATATACATATCAAAACAATTCCTCTCCATTAATATTTATGGATGAATATTTACTCATAAACTATCAAACTTTTCTTTATCCATGATGAGTGTAATGTTTCAAAATAAAAGCCATAATCTCAATATGAATGATCATATGATCAAAAACATGAGAAAAAATAAATGATTGGAATGAAACCATATAAAAACATCTTTTATAATGGTTAAATTCCAAATAATCATATATATCACCGTCAAAGGACCTTATTTTTTATCCTTGATAACTTTAACATCTCCATACAATTACTTACTTGTTGTGCATTACTATTTGTTACCCAGTTGAGATTTTAATACTTGAGTAGTCTTGGTTGTCCTAGAAGAGCCTTGGAACACTCTATTTTGATGCCGATAATTATTCTGCTTCCCTCCTCCAGTCGAAGCGTATGATGTCTAGGAAACATGAGATGTGTCTCTATCACCCGACCATGGATCACTATGACAATATCACTGATAAAGTCCCATTTTATTGTAATTGTGACACTCCCTAGGTTTTGATGTACAATATCATTTCATATGGTTGAATTAACCATGTTGAAAATATCATGACTAACCTTTTGGTCAAGGAGGAATGTTTTTTGATACCATGGTCTAATAATGATGTGACCAACCCCTCTATAAATAAGTGACCCTTCCACTTATTCCAAGAATTAGTGTTCAAACCTATACCTATAGGAATAAACATACTTCCTATAATCATATTTCTATAGATATCAATTTCTTTTATAGTCTCTTTATTGACCGTCTCTATATAATCTATTATACAAAGAACATCAATCTATTGGAGAATACCCTGCATAAACCCCAAATAAAAAATAAATTCCTTCAAGGAAACACATGTTGTAACTTATGTAGAAAATCATACTAAATTAAAAAATTTATCCACATACTATATCACAATAAAGCTCTCTGATTTCAAACTAAATAATTCCATCATTCCAGCAATATGAAATGTGAGTGGATATAATTTCTTATTAAATAATTCCTTCAAATCCTCACATTTCGAGCCTTCGTTCAATTTAATATGAGAGGAAAATTCTAATTATTGGCATGAAAAATCATAAATCATATAAATTTATAAAATTAATTTCATATATTTGGGTGTTATATTGAAATAAATGACTTGATTCATCTTATTCAACAAGACATCTATATTTTCTAGTTTGGAATCCACCCAAAAGGTGGTTGGATTCTAATTTTGTAACTAAATTAAATAGTAAAATTTCTAAAGATAATAATTTTTATTACACACATCCATGTCTTAAAAATACTAGAGCACTCTTAGGACTAGTTATTAGTTCACCTATGGCTTTGGTGAACCCACATTCTCAGCAGCCACTTTCAGTTGGATTTTGTGATACCTACATTCTTCCATCCAATATAATCAAAAAAATCATTTAGAATCACTCATTAGAAACTAAAGTCTTATCAATTTCAATTTACCACATTCACACATATCTAAAACACAGGTTTCACAATTCAACTACTTTAAAAATTTTAACCATTTTTTAAAATATTATAATCATACTTTTCAAAATCCAATATTTCCACTATTTTACAAAAATAAATAATTTTTTCATATATTAAAATAATAGTGTGAAATGAAGTTCTAGTGGGAAGTCTTATTATCAATTTGTTTCATGCAACCCTCGCCATCTAAACCCATAACTATGAAGTTGAAATTGTGACATCTCCAGACCTGGCACTCTCTCACATGGACATAATAGATTGGTTATGAGACCTCAACCACACCTCCACATTCTCTGTAGGTTGATGAATAGTAGTATGAGTGTGATCAGTATTGTGGGAAGGCTATACCCCTGTTATGGAGTATAAAGAAGCAGATATAGTCAATATAAATTAATTAGTAATAGTAATAAATTAGAATATTCCATCTGATACAGCTAAGAAATGAATGAGAAAACAATAATTAAATTGTAATGAATCATGTAATGAAATGATGATATGTACCTAAATGTCAAACTGAAAAAAAAAATTAAAAAATAATTCATCAGACAGAATGTAAAGAAAAAATACTCTGGTCCTAAACCACCTGTCAGCACCACCTCCAAACTCCATCCCATCCAGCAAGCAAAAAATCAACAACAATGTCCCTTAAACTTGTCCAATCTTGCATCAATGTAATCTATTTGGGTACTAATCGGTGGCCTGAATAGGGTGTGATTATAAATCAATAGGAAAATTCTACAATGTATAAATATAACAAGTCTAATAATAATTGTATGTAGTAATGTGATAAATAGGTGTTATAATTAATCAATTAATACAATATATAAAACAACCTCATTCAGCAACCTACCAGAATATCTCTAAACATGTAACACAATCATGCCATCCAAAAACCATATAAACAAGACAAAACATAACCTTCTTGGGCACCATGATATATTGTCTCTAATCATGTTTGAAAAACATTCCAACCAAAACCTTGCATCCAGGGTATAAAATTAAAAAACTTGATCAAAACCAGATATATAATAATTTATTCATAGGATTAGACAAATCCTTCTCAATATAAGAATTAAAGTTATGGAATAGGTTAATCCCACTCAGTATAAGAATTAAACAATGATACTATTCATAGCCCACTCAATATAATCATTCAAAAAGTGACTAGGTTGATCACACTCAATATGATCATTAAAAATGGGACTAGGAATAACCTTCTAAATATAAGTATTTATGCATGGGACTAGGCCAAGACCTCTCAATATAGGCATTACATCATGTTATTGGGAATAGGCTACTTGATATAACCATTACAAGATATTAATATAATAAGTCTCAACAACATGGATATCACAATATCACGTCATACATCTCAATGGTTAATTATAGAAATTACCATTTATATTTCAATTTATATTTATTTATATCAAAAATGATCAACATTAATATCAATAAGAATTAATCCACACCTTTGGATTCTATATCAAGTAATCACATAATGTCTCATGTCATGCTAAACACATTTTAATCCATTTTCCAATTCATTTTAATCAATGGGTTTCTTACCCAACAAATAGCCAAAATCCATGTCACAATAATTGGATCCGAGGGATCTAAAAGAATAAATAAAATTCATCAATTATTCAATTTATGTGAAATCCATGTTGTCACAATCACAATATTTAACATACATTTCAATTAATAAAAAACACAGTCTTAATTTTTAGACCCTCGACCTTTAACTGACAATAAAACATTGCTTCTTGTAGGATTCAATAATGGAAAAAAATGAATCGATGAATAGAAGAAAGATTACATATCATAAATAATCATTATCAAAACAAAAAATGACATTATCTTAGAAAATACACTAAAACAGTCATAGAATAAACTGATAGAAGGGAAATTAAATGAAAAAACACTCACTAGGGTTCAGATGTATGATCCTGTGTCTGTAGTCATGGGAGTCACTCTACAATCACATAGAAATATCCTTAGGGTCAATAGAAGAAGGGTTCATGAATGAATAAAAACAATTATCTAAACTTCCCACTTATAAAGGATTCTCCAAATGTACACACAGTGTGTAATAAATTTACACATTGTGTATTCATTTTAAAAGGGATATACCAAATATGACGCCTTAGTTGATTTTTAACACAACCCAAACATTACATGATGTGTAATGGTTATATGACATGTATTCATTTCATGTCATAGGCCAGGCTCATGGATTGTGCCTAGAAATAGTTACGAATAATTTAACATTGTTACCCAAAATTTAATTTTTATATAGGTAGTCTTGAACATTTTTCCCATGTAAAATACTCTAACCACCTATGAATGAATCCAATACATGGAAACCCCTCATAAACCCATTATGCTCATTTATATTTTAACTCTAGTAATTCAAAAAAAACCTAAATCACAATACATTAAGTCATTTTCCCCAAAAAGGATCTTGGTCTCTGAAAATGACTAGGCCACCACAGCCAAAATTTGAGAAAAAATTCAGGAGCGACACACCTAGAAAAAATAAAAGACCTTAAAACCTCCCTACTATATAAAATATCTTCCTCAAGAAGCTCTAATAATCACTGTGGGGTATCAGTGAACATGTAAGGACACTATTTTAACATATGATGCTCCTTTTACCATGTATCCTCCTAATCCCTCCCATGATTCCACTACACTTGAACTAGCGGAAATGTCCTACCTCGTTGATAATTTTCACTATGGTCGAAAATATATATAAGAAGACCCTCAAAGGATGAATCATCACAAATTTTGATGTCCCCAATATCCACCACATGAGAAGGGTGAGAAAAATATCTCTGAAGTTGTGATATGTGAAACAAGTCATGCGTGTAAATACTGTGTTGTGTAAGGGATAAGCGGTTTTCAAATAGACCGACCCTCTCAACTATCTCAAACGGCCCGAAAAACCTGGGCACTAGAATTCCCAATTTACTAATACAACATTTCTCCAACCTAGGAGACAACCAAAAGTAAACACAATGACCATCCCAGAACTAAATAGGTCATCTCTAATGGTTAGTGTAGGATTAATTCCTAATATGAATGGTTACAAACCACATCCTGATCAAATAAACTAACTCATATATCTCCTACATGAGACTAGGTACAACAACTACTGACTCGCCTACCTTTACCCAATAAAAAGGAGAAAGGTATCACATTCTATAAAAATCCTCTAAAAGATTCATTTGGTTCAAATCATAGAAACAGTTATTATATGAAATCTCTATGAGTGACATATTCTTCTTCCATGAACCACTAAAATCCAAAATAAAAGCTTAGAGTATATCCTCCATGAGTTCAATAATCTCCTCTAGTTGAACATTAGACTCAGGATGATAGGAACTAAAAAAACATGGGATCCAAGGGCCTTCTCAGGACCCTTCCAAAATCATTATGTGAAATAAGGATCCCCGTTCAAAATGGTACTCCTAAAAACAATGTGCAACTAAATTACCTCACACATATGACCACCCAGATCATCAATGGTGAAGGTCTTCCTAATAGAAAGTATGTTTTCTATATTCATAGGTTGATCCACAATATCCTATACAACATCATTATTACAGGTTATCCTATGTAAACTTTTCACAAAATCCATAGTGACATAATCCTAATTTTACTTTGGAATGGGAAGGGGCTATAAAATCCTTGATAGTCTATAATACTTGGCTTTCAGTTACTGACTAGAGTAATATATTTCCACAAATCCTACTACCTCCATCTTCATTCCTGACATCTAGTAATGTTTATAGATATATTCATACATATTTGTTAAACCAATATGTACTTCCCATCTAGAAGCATTAAATTCTATCATTATATCCTCACACAGGCCCATAAGAACCCATACTCAGACATAGAAAATATGAGAATTGTCACATTCCAAAGACCATCAAGGTGGTGTCTCCCCGCCATATAAGCTATCTTGTAAAACTAATCCCTATTAATCACATAACTTCTTTGTCTTGAGCTGGTCTAAATCATGGTTATAACATATTTCAATGATAGAGTTACTCATCTCTGGGACTCCTGAACATCCAAATGCATGTCTTCAAAAAGTGACATTATCCTCCACTCATCAAAATACTCCCACACTACCTCTATATGAATATTTTTGTTCAATTCATTGACAAAAGCATCACCCTTAGATGATTTATAAGCTAACATGAAGTTGAAAGGATATAGATACTAAACCTACCTACTCTGCCAAAGGATCAGGTCCTACTAATAAAAGATATACCTGATGCACTTATGGTCCATGTATATGAAAAACCTATCACCCATGAGATAATTCCTATAATATCTCAGGGAATGTATCAGTGCTACTAAATCCATATTGTGAGTGGGGTAATTCCTCTCATGTCATCTCCATTGCCTAGATCCATAATCAACCACTTGATCCTCCTATGTTAGAACTACCTCGATTCTAACTCTAGATGTGTCAAACTACTTTTTTATGCTTTAACTAACATAGGAAAATTAAGGATAGTGGCTGACATAACATTGTATTTCAACTCCCAAAAACATCCTTCATAAGAGTTAGAACCTACAAACTTCACTCCCCAATTTTTCATCTCTAACATCAATTTTACAAGATGGGATAAGTTCTAGATAAATCACTAATAATAAACTGTAAAACCCATAAATCCTTGAATCTCGAATACATTCTTTGGTTTCTCTAAAGATACCATTGTTTTCACCCTTCTTTGGTTCCACTAGCACTCTGACCTCTGATATGACAAGGTTCATGAAGTATACTTTATCAATATAGGAAGTTCATTTGGTTAGCTTGGTGTAAAGATGATTTTCTCTCAGTGTACTCATGAAGAAGTAAATATGTTTGGAATGATTGTCTATTGATTGGGAGTAAACAAAGATGACATAAAAAAACTACCAAAAAAAACTATAAAATGATAAAAATATCTAATTCATCAAGGCCATGAATTCCACTGGTGCATTGGTCAAACCAATTTTCATTATAACAAACTCATAAATTCCATACCTTCTCCTAAAACAAGTTTGAGGTATGTCCATTGTTCTAACACTTAACTAATGGTATCATGATAAAAAATCAATCTCAGAGAAGATCATAGAGTCTCTAAAATGATCAAATAGATTTTTGATATAAGAAAGGGGATACTGGTTCATCACTATATTATGGTTCAATCTTTGATAATCCAAAAATAATCATAAAGAACCATCATAATTTTTGTCGAATATAATTGTAAAACCCTATAGAGACATACATGGATGTATGAAACCTTTTTCTTCTAGATCTTTAAACATAACATTCTAATCCTAAAGCTATGCTGGTTCAAAAAATATGGGGGGATATAAGCTATATCTTCCCCCGACACTAACTCTATTATAAAATAAATTTTTCACATGGGTGATAATCCAAATAACTCCTTAGGAAACACATCCTCAAAATCATCCTCCACTAAAGTAAAGGAATACTTCTACATTACGCTATTATCTAGATGATGGATAGATATCTGAGTTGTGTGAAATACAATCTAAATGGAATTAGACTTTCATGATAGCCTAAAGATCCCACTCATCCTGATGAGAATAGCAACCTCCTTCTGGATATTTAAAGGTAACTCTCCACCGGTAACAGTTGATATGTACCTGGTACAGAACTATCCAATTAATACCAATAATCAAATCTAAACACGTCTTTTATAACACTAATGGTTCTCAAAAGAAACATCAATCACCAATCTCTTGAGAACATGCCTTACAATGTTTTATATTCTCTAATCGAACTCACAATGGTGTGTCGATGGTTAAAGCACCATCAAATCCTTCCACAACCAAGACCAACCTATTTTCAAAAATAATAGATAAAAAAGGAATGTGATTCTATTTTGTCAAACAAAACCCCAGAAAGGGTAGAAGATTCAAGAATCATAACTCTACCAATAGATTGTCCTTTATCCACACAAGGTCGAGTAGTGTGTATAATGTAAAGCTGACAAGACTCACTGCTTGAGGATCTAGAATTAATCCCTTGAGATATCCCATCTACATGGTACTACTTCTCCTACCCAGGTGTACCATGTGCCCTAGATCATCTAGAACATCTTGTGGAACTCCAAATTCTTTTTTGTTGTGGAGTACCTGATTCCTTGATAGAATCTCATGCAAATTCTGATCCCCTTCCATTGAAATTTTATTGCATGTCCCTAGAAACCCTCTATAGGTGTCCCATCCTTCCTCAAGATCAACACTCCAAGGTGAGGTACGGAAACTGAGGTTGTTTGGGGCCTTACATTCCACACTAAAAAACTACATAGAACATGATCTGGAGATGGAATACCACATTCTTGACTACTTTAAATGTTGCGTCCATGGATAAAACTATCATAACAGTGCTTCCTCACTCCAGAAGTAGAGCACCCAGTTCACACTACTAAAATACCCTAGCCACTTCATGGGGCCTATCTCAGATTCCCTTCTATTATAAGTGTCTGATTCATCACATCCAAATAATTTATCAAACGAAATATGTTCACCTATGACCTAAACTCATAACTAATACAATCTTGAAAACATCTACCATATAAATCTCATCAGTTTCTAGATATGGAACAAAACACTAGAGATTGGTGAAACATTCAGTGTAGTCCAGCAATGACATTTCCTCATTTGCCAGGTGCAATAAATCATGAGAATTCTCATCACTCAACTTCTTGGGATAGAAATGGATTAGGAACATCATGCCAATGTACTTCCAAGATAACTCCTCTTACTTCCCAACATTCTCCAGAATTCCCAACCAAGGTTTGATAGGTCCATGAAGCATATATGCAGTAAGCTTCACCCTCTTATCATCAGGTGTCACAAGATGCTTAATGAATATCTATAATTAATTGTTCCTAATATAGGCTTCCTAGGATCCTAACTCAATGAATATAGGGAAATTTTATAGTTGTACCTATCTCTTTAGCTCAAAAATCAAAATCAAAGTATGAATGTCCTCCCATTCCATGGATTTATTAACCCTTATAAAGCTATCACAAAGATAAACATTCATATAACCCTCACGAGTTAAAATAATCTATGATTTAGATAAGTTATGAGAGTGTTCAATGTCAGTCTCCGAATGTTCAACTCAGAGATGACGATGAGTTAATTTCTCTATAATAAAAACACACTCCATAGAACACTGGCTATAACAACAAAGTCAACCTCAACAGGTGATAAAATAGAGAATAACTACTCTGGATCTCTCTAAACATGGATTACATGTTATTTAGTTTTATATAAGACTTCATTTATTTCATTTCTCATTTATAAAAAGTATCTTATATCATAGATCATATAGGAAATTATATATCATATCCAATAAATATATTTCTATTATAAACAATTCATTTTAATATATATTCATATGTGCCTATCATAAATCATGAATACTCATCTAATAACATGCAAGGCCATGATTATGAGTCCCAAGAACCAATATCATCAAAAAAATGATAATTCCACACAATATGTAAATCACCCAAGGGGAAATTACATCAAATGTAATAAGAGAACAACATTATTAAGAATCTCATCATTGCAAACTCGCATATTACCCCACACATGGGTTAGATACTCCCATGAACAAGCTCATTACCAAGTCCCAACACATCCTAGTGTCCATTATACTGTCCCCAAATAGTTTTGAAGTAGATAAGGTTTAGTTTTCATCTGATACTACTTTGTAATGTCCCCCAATCCGACACTCTTACACATGGCCAAAATGGTTTGGTTATGAGACGTCAAACATGCATCCTCATATGCTAGAGGCTACTGACTACCTGCATAGGGGGGTGATCAGTATATTGGGGAGACTATAACCCGTATTATAGAGTAAATTTTAGTGGAAAAAAATTTATAAATGACATAATTAGGTTGATAAATGAGTATAACCCATATAATAACTCAAACCAACTTCAAATCTATCCTTATCAGTGAAAACCCATGTAAACCCATTCAACAAGTTTATATATGAACTATATTAATTTATAAAAAATATCCATCCCCAAAATTTAAGTCATTTTTCCCAATAAAGACTCTTTGTCACTGAAAAATACTTGGCAACCATGGCACAAATGAAAAAAAATCAAGAGGTATTCACCTGGAAAAAATATGTGATCTTAAAACAATACACCTAGAAGTTTCTCTATACTATTATGTTCATAAAAACCTTTGTAATGTGATTTTCATCATAAAAATGTTATAAACATATTTTAATGCTATACATTTCAGATTCCAATAGTCATATCTCATTTATTTCATCCTGATGGTTAGACTGATACCTTTTCCAATTAATGGACTAAACAAAAATAATACCATTTTTACACAAATAAATGATTGGCTGACCAATAATGATACCATTTGTATCATCCAAACCCACATCATTAGATTTAGAAGAGGGGGTGGTACTATAAGGACTTTGGTGAAATTCCTAAGGAACCAAAGGATATAAATAAATGATAAAGGCTTTAAGAACATGTTAGGACAGTTTTAATTTTTTAAATATAAAAAATCTAATAAAACACATTCAATCCTCTATATGATGCATGAACAATAATACAACCAAAAGCAATCCCAATAATAAAAAACAATAACAATGTTAAAATAAAAATTAAAAACAATACTAGAAAATACAAATAGACTCTAAGACCCAATTACACCAAGAAGAATCATTCCATGAAATATAAAACCAAAATCCAATCTCTTTCTCCATTTGTTAGGGCCACATTATCAAGAAGCATTAATAATGAACTGAAATACCCTATGTTTACTAATGAATTGATAGATGACATCTGCAAATGCACAATAGTTCCCAAGAAGGGGGTGTGACTAAACTCAATTTCATTTCCCCAATAACTTCCAAACTCATGCCATAAGGAAGAAATTTTTATCAAATTTTAGATAAGCCATTATGAAATTATTTAAATCAATTTATGTTAAAACTATTAATAATTCGGAAGGTAAAAAAATTAAGATGTTTTATACCATTTTAAGTTAATTTTCATACAAAAAACCATGTCAACAAACACACACCATCCATGCCCTTGTTAAAATTCCATACTTATACGTAGTCACTCATCAATTCACTAAGCCATCATAAGGTTACCAACACCTGGTTCCACAATGGAACATTCCCCTTCTATAGGATCACATCTATTAATTCATTCAAACCAGCAATGTATGCCAAAAGGTATTCCAAAAAAACTTCACATATACCATTCCATTAATAATTTCAAATAACCCTTTTATGGTTTAAGAAAAAATTTATAATTTTAAATTCATCATTCTAAATTATAATAAATTAGCATTCTCTTAAAATCCAAAAATATTATGAAGTACAAGTCCATAACCAAAATGGGATTCTAACAAGAATCACATTAATATTTAACAAATATTTCAAGAAACTATTTTAGTAAATAATATGAATTCATGTTTCATTTTAGGTGGAGATAAGAGAGAATCCACCTACCTCTCAACGGTAGGAAAAAAAATAATGACAGGTTGATTTACTAGATACGTGCTTAGAAATTATTCTCTTCATAAATTAAATCAAGTATTATCAAGATTCCCATAAAAGAACACAGATCTATCTTCTATGGATTAGATCTATCTTTCCAATAGAGACGTGAATATTATATCTAACGTGAGTGATGAATAACTTTGACTTTCTGATGAATCTCGACCTCCAAAATGCATTGATTCACTTATAAATCACCTCTAGAATGAGGAGAATTGACTATCAATCCTAGTGAGAAAAACGAATTCAAGATATTTAGAGAATAAGGGATTAATGAGGGTATTGAGATTAAATTCAGATTAGATAAAACATTTTGGGAGAAAAAAACTATATGTTGTATTGTTATGATTCATGTATTTAAAACTATTCATCAACCATGCGGTGCTACAGTCTCAATTCACCCCTCACATAGTTGGATTTAAAGGTTATATAAACTATTCACCAAACATTCCCCTCCAATTGTTTCAAGATTCATGATTTACCCTAGGCACTCGTCAGATTTTTCCAAACCATGTACAAACCATAATCCAACACAATAACCATTATCTTCCCTTGCATAGTTACCAAGAGATGGTAAATATATTCTACTAGCCATCCATAGACCGTGAACCTCCAAAAATTACTCCAAAATATTTAAAACACCCTAAAACCTCTTCAACACAACCTAAGAATTATATAGATTCAATGTACATGAGTAAAGGATCATGCACCTCAACCTAAGGCTACAACATACACAAAATGTAAACCTTATATAGTTATTACATTACTATAATATTTAAAACCTCACTTGTGTTTCCTTATACTTTTACAAGGATCGTAGAATTTGGTTGTATTAAATTTATGTTCTGGTGAATCTGTAACCGGACATTTCCTAGAAATCTTAGTTAAATTTATGAAATATTTTTTCCTAATCGATTATTTAATAACACAGATAATTATTCAGTTTCTTTTAAATAAGGAAAATTCCAATTGCTTAATTATTTTTATTATATTTTGTAAACATTTTCATGCATGTGGGAATTTAAAATGAATGTTACTTGTGAACTATTAACTATACAAATTTTATTCCTAAAGTAAATGGGATATCATTTATTACACAACTGAATTATAATGATACGGTTTTTCTTATGTCCTAAATCATATAAAACTTTTAAAAAATATATTTTCCATTAAAATACATATCACCAATTCAAATTATGTCACACTACACATTTTCTCAAAATAAAACATTTCCTCCTCCAAATTATTTAAATTTTGGACGTATAAATTTTCTATAGTTATATGTCAAGAACAACCATTCTCTATGAACTATTTTTTATAAGTACTCAAAACATTTTCCAAAATTGATAAAACTATATTCTTAATTCCCATATATGTTTAGGTCCAGTTAGGATAGAAAATAAATTTTTTGGAACCCACATTGTTTCAACCCTTTTATGTTGTACAAATAATAGTAATTTTGGAATATAAAATTCAATAAAACAAAAACTTTTAAATTTATTTAAAGAAAATCATTTACTCTAGTGACCACCTCTTTGAAATTTATTACAAAACAGTTTCAATTTTAAGTAAATAAAAATCCAATTAAAAGTAAATGTTATTATAAGTAAGACCTATTAAACATGAACGTACAAATGTTACAATTTTTTATAAATTTTTCAAATTTTTTTAATGAATGTAAACTTAGGAAAAGAATTATTTAAAAAAAAACTATTGGGTTTATGTTGATTAACAAAGTTTTTATTGTCTTTTGAGGATTTATAATTCAAAAATTTCTAATCCACAAAATATAGATCAATATAATTCAAATGAAGTGAATTTTATCTATTGAATTTCAACAAAATGATTATGGATTAACTAATTTTTCATAAGATTAATTATTTTTTGAATATACATCAGTTCAATGTTTCAAAATTTATGAAATTAATTTTTAAATTAATTAATTTTATTAAATAAGTTTAGATTTAATAAACTTATAAGTATTTTATTTTATTATTCTCTCGATTCATGGATGGAAAAAATATAGCCACATTAGTTATAGATGGTTATTTTTCTTTATCTTCTAATGAATCATATTTTTAGAATTTATATGGACCATCTTCGGATGATATTGAATAATCATATTTAGTGTAATAATTAATGCTTTATTCAAGGTTTAAATTTGTATGAGATTATGTTGTTACCTTTTATATGAAATGATTTTCCATCCGTGGAATATTTAACTAGAATAAAAAAATACTATGAATTTTTTTTCTATAATCTTCAAAGGAACATTCTAAATATATATCACATTAACTTGAACTCTATGTATCTAAATAACTAAATATTTTCTTTCACTTGAATTTATAAAACATTCTCATCCTTCTATTTTTATTCTTTAGTTTAGGATTTTTGTTGTCTGATATGAAATTATATATTATATTCAAAAGATTTAACTTCTAGATAGTCATTTTTATCTTTCCTATCATTCTTGTCATTCTGATGAGTATATTAGACATTTTACTTTCTTAAATTCATATTCATCTTTATTTCAATTTGAGAAGGTTCATGTGTGATATATTTTGAATCACTTTGATCTGAATAATCCCATTTTATCATAAAAATAACATATTCAAAATTGTTAGTACATTAATTAATGCTAATTGAAATAAGATTCACTAAGTTATAAGCAATAGTTACTCTATTTTTTCTTCATCATTTCATTTCAATTTTATTTCATATTTAATTACATTTCTTATTAATATATACAAACCTAACTCTTCTAAATTCTTAGTATCATCAATATCTATCACCTTGGGATCTAACTATATTGGCATAATATTTACTCTATTTTCAATGTGTTTATCATAAGATAGTTAATTTTTCACCCATGTATTGTAAAATGTTGACTATCATGAAAAATAATTTATGCATCTATATTTAAATTTGTCTAAGAAGAAAATAAAATTATGAATAACCATCTCTAATAATTTCTCTATGAGTATTTGAAAAATTGGTAGTTATAAATATTTTTCTTTTCATATTCTTTGGAAATATTTTTTTTCAAATGAATATAGATGGTTATATATTTTCATGGACATATAATATGATAAGTTATTATGGACATTATGGTTTACCTAATATTATTGTTTTTCTTCCTGAGAAAATTGAATTATGTCCTGATTTGGAACACTGTATTTTCCTTCCCCCATGATTAAATTTCCGACTCCTTTATTATGGATATTGGATTTATATGATCATGCTAGTAATCATAATCAGTTCCATAAAATAGATGTGGTCTAGTCTAATTTAATTTTTTGAGTGTTCTAAGTGATAATACTTTAATCACAAAATATATTTCCAGTACCAACATGGAGGCTATAAAGAAACAAAACTAAAATTACAATCAAAATTGATACTACAAAATAATGTTTTACAAAAACTGAATCCGTGTAAAGACTCCTCTATTTCCAATTTTTTGTGGTTGTGACGGGGAACATAAATTATTGAAATGTCAATTATAGATTAAAAAACTTACAACTTTTATTATCTTCGTGTATTAATATTATAAAAATTTTATATTACTAATGAAACCATAGATCTATTAGTTTTTAAAATTAATGATGAGACCAAATTTTAAAGTAACTAAAATATTTAGTGTATTGAAATACATTTTTCATTTTGGAAATAAAATTATCATAATTTTAAACTGAAAATGAAATATTTAATGTTTCAAAACATTAAAATAACTTAATTTCAAAAGCTTAAATTCAAAAAACAATACAATTGATGTTTGGAAACAAAATATTGATTACTATTTAATTAACCAAATATTATACAAAATAATATTTATTAAAACCTCACATTTAAACCAATGTTAATGGTAGATCTATAAAATTGGTCTGAGGTATCCAGGAATTTCAATCTATTGTAAGTTATCCCGATGATATGAGTTTACCTAGAGTTATTTGGGTATACAACGAAAAAATAGAATTGGATAATCAGTTTAGATAATGGATAGTGAAGAGACCAAAGGATATACACATTCCATAGATACTAATTTAAATTATGAATTTCTTATATTTTTATATCTATTTCTGGTCTCAACATTTTCATCTTTTCAATTCTATTTTAGATGAAATTTCATTAAAAAACTCCCAATTTTAGTTTGAATTTCCTAACGGAAAATATAAATCAAAATTGATATTTTGATACATAAGTATAACAACCTATCTAATTGAAAACTACAATAGATTAATTGATATATTCTTTAAGGGATAAATTTTTTATAAGTGACTCATGTTACATCTCTTCCATCAAAATCAAATTTCCATTAAACTATAAAATTTATCCAAGATGTAAAAGGAAAAAATAGACATGTAAAACCATTAAAAATAAAATTCTATATATCATATACATAATAAATTTAGTTCAAAATAAAATTTCAAACACCAATCATCCAAGGGACTCTCAAATAAAAGGAAATAAAATTCAAAAACTTACCTTAAGTGGAAAAATTTTGTCATAATCAATTAAACCCATTGTATGATTTCATAATAGATGGATCACAACCATTATAAACCAAATTAACAGATTTTAGAACATCCTTAGTCATATAAGTTAGTTGACATGGACACAAGCATTATATAAGAAGGGGATATTGGTAGACACCAAGGGTTTGAATAAAGGGAGGATCTTGAATTTAAATCTAGTGAAGAACTAAAAAGAAACCATTGTAGATACACTAAATAAGTAATTAGATGTATAAGATAGGAAATTTGGTGGATCATAGATCTGATGCCTCAAATGGGAAAGGATGGGGGTATAATCCCTATATAAATATAATGTCAAAATATAAACAATACCCAAAACTGACCCGGTATTATGGATTACTGACATAATTTTTTGAAATGTATGGAAGCCCTCTGATAGACACTTATGAAAACTATATAGGTTTTATAATTTTTATTGGATGGTTGGAAAATTATGAAAATAATCACGATGCTAGAGAAATTTGTTAAACCATTAAAGGTTCTACCATATAAACCCCTAAAACTTATGGAACACATTTATAGTACAAAAATATACAAAGAATAGACATCATGGGTTTCAAAATCCACCCAAGGATGCCACATCATGCCCCAAGAAGGTCATCAAAAACATAAGAAAACAATGTAAACCAATATTACCCCTAACCACTAATAGTGGTCAAATCACCTACCAAAATTCTTGAACATACAATGAGGAGAACAAGTTTGGAGAAGCCCATTCCTTATGAGAAACACTTTTTAATGATTTCTAACATTTCTTTTAACAAAGCATAATGGATTAAAAGAGTCAAAATTCTCAATGAGTCAAATTAGGGAAGCAATTAAATGAAGCGTTATGATGGTGAATCCTTTAATAGGACATGAATATTGTAATGTAAAAAGAAAAAACCATTACTCACAAGAGCCCCCTGAATCCCAAACCATACTGAAGGAAAATAAATCATAACCTTCATAATATTTAAGGTCAAAAGAACAAGAATCAAAATCACATTCGAAAAAAACCTAATACCTAAATCCAAGAAGAATATTGATAACACATGGATACCTAGAAAAGGTTACCCAGATATTTAAAAATATCTTAATAAAAGAGGAAAGATAAGGAACATTCCACATAGATGACACACATATCCAAAAAATACAAGGACGCTTGGATAAAACCTCTTACATACATTATATACAATGAGAATATGATATAAAATCTGAGGTAAAGTCCCTCAAAAAATAAAAATTATAGGAGGTCAATACCAAAAACAATTCTTAAACATTAACTATATAATGGATGAATTCACACAATATACAACCCACATTTAAACAAGGTCTACGGATTCTTCCTCTACTTTCTATAAAACATACCAAACCTTAGATTGTAACTATGATGACCACACTATTAATAGGCCATGAAGACTATTTGATATATGGACTTATCATGTGTATGATTTCCTCACTGAAAACATCCTAAATTTTTTCACTTTACTAAATTTGGAACAACAAGTTGATGATATGACTTCCACTCATCATCACCTTCCTACTCATCCTTCCAGGTGGTTCAATCACCCTTCCAGGCACTATATGATATCAAATCATCACCAGTCATATTTTTCCATTCAATGTTTAACTCAATGAGAATTTAATTAAAGATCATATCCATATTGGTATTCAGAATATACTGAAACACTAATTAATTTTGGACGGGATGAAGTCCTCTAGAAAAGAACCATGCCTTCTTCAAATCATCAAAACACAACACAAGAGAAAAAGGTACAAGGATAGTTATTTGTTCAATATAATTCTTCACCAAATGATCACCAAAATAAACCACGAAAAACTCCACTACCTTATACACTCATACCTCCCTACACAAAACCTCTAGATAAAGGAATCTTTGAAATGTCCTCAAGGAAATCCCTTAAATGGTTGGGTGTGTATAATGAACATGCACCACCCTAACCCAAATCCTTCGGAAAATAGAATGGTGAACTTCACCTTAGATGTTTCAATAGTTTTTATTTAATAAAATATAAATTTGATATAGATACCCACTTCTTCTCCCTATGGGATCCATTAAAACCACAAAATACTAGATGTTACTGATTTTGAAACTATCAAGCATGATCCATGAGTTTGGGTGAAAGTATCCCTTCCACTATACCATGTGTCTAGGTACAGCCAATGAATGGAATGAAAACTCTAAGATCATTAGTATGACTACCTATGGAATTCTATTTTTTTAATTTTTTATTACTTTTTAAGGGTACCTTTATAAAATATCATGAATTAAAAGACCTAATTAGTTCACTTAAAATTCCACCATAAAGATAAAAAATAAAATCCAAATAATTTTCCACTACAAAACTACCTTAAAATCCCACAGAAAAAGGTCATTATAATATTTCAAATTCCCTCATTAAATGGAAGTAACTCTTAAATCATGTATATAAAAATTATACAAATCATATTTAAAATTTAGACATTAAAATCTTTATAAAATTTTAATCCCAAAAATAGAACAAACCCATATCATTAAAGAAATCACCATCAAACCGCACACACAAAAATAATCAACTCTCACATTAAATAATATATTCTTTGTAAACAAACATAACCCAAAATCAATTCCTTTTCTTAAATTAATTTTGATAAAGTTCAATAAATTTCATAAATACACATCAAATCACCCAAAATAGTATTTTCAATTGATACTAATAACAAATATATAAAATATTCCATCAAAACATGAATATAAAACATTCACAATCCATATAATTACACAACTAATTATATACAAACCCCATCAAACAAAAGAGAAGATATAAATATTGAATAATTGAAATAAAAAAGAATTATAATTTTTTATCAATGTTATTGGTTTGTAAGAATGTTTTTTTGGACCATTAACCAACCATGAAAGTACCTAGAGAAGTTTTAATTAATGGCTTCACATAGCCTACTCATGGTTTGAAAGACCATGAGATTTAACTCTACACCTCATGATTGAATCTAATTTCTATCTAAAATAAGAAATTTCTGAAGTTATCTCATGAGATCTGCCTAAAACATAGAGTAGTAGAAAAACATAATTATAAATCTCAATAATATACAAAAATAAATCCCAAATTCAAGACAATTATTCCAACCACCCATTGTAACTCGATGTCAATCACAAATAAAAGCTGGATAAGAACTCCTCGTACTCACCTCATGAGCTTCAAAAAAATCTATATCTTTTCTATCATTAACATCAAAAAAAATAGATTGAATATAAATAACCTATAACTCATAAGAAACCCTGGTATCGATACCATTTGTAATGAACCAGTCCAGGTTTCCACATAAACGAGCAGCCATTCTGATCCACTGCTAGCTGTAGGTGAATTCTTGATCACCCCTTGCTAGAATATTTTGTGAGGGTAAATAATTATAAATGTGGGAGTAGTTTCACCCTAAATAATCCAAAGATATGACATGATTTCCAATCAATAACCTAACACGAGGTTTCTAGATATTGTATACATATTAAAAAATGAAATAATTACAAATAATAACATAGATCCAACCAAACAATGAATAATGATAAATAAAAATAATAAATATTAACAGATATACTTCTAAAAATAATAATGTATCTAATAAAAGGATTTATAATTTTAAAAAAAATAACTACTAAAGTAGAGAGTAGAGAAGGTTGATACTCAACAAAACCTAACTAGTCAGATGAACACAAAAGACCAACCACACCATCAGCATATAACTCTAAAGTCACCAAAATTAATTAACATCCATATTATAATCCCTAGAGAGTTGATAAAAAACATCCAACTTCAAAACAAGGACCTAAAAACTTATACATGACATAAAGACTATATACACACCAATGTGAGTATATAGGGTAGGATAAAATTTTCATATGGATACAAATATGAGTCAAGTTCATTCCTCTTATATAATAAATCATGTATTCTAGTTTTAAAATAAGTATAAACAAATACGTTTTTTTCTTTTATTTCTCTGTAAAAAAATGCTTAATATGTTCATTTCTAAATGTTTTCATTTTAAAAACCAATTTCAATAATTCCTTTACCACTGAAAATTAACCATTTTAAAAAAACCATCACTTTTCTTTTAAACCCTTTACATAGCCTTCATGATCAATAAATAATAATGGAATTCTATAAGTAATGAAATTCCATAGAAATTCATAAAAGAATAATAATAACAAGTAATGGAAATCTGTATGACATAAATGGTCATTCATAGATGGCCAAAATATCATAGAATTATCAAATATAGAGGTAAGAAACTCACATTCTAAATAAGAAACAATGAAAACATAAAATATGATACATTTCAGGAGGAAACACCATTGGGATGAATAGGAATGTATTAATCATTCCCAACTGGATCCAAATGCCGAAAGGTTAATGATCTTATAAATCATCACTTGGATCTCTCTAATAAGCCTCATCAAAGACACACCCTCTATTTAGGTTCATAAAAGTACAAATTGGGGGTACTATCTATAAATTAATATCAAATATACAACCAATCATCCCCTGATCACCCACATAGTAGCCTAGGGACCCGCATGGAAAAAAATTTGGAAGAGGCCACTATAAAGTTGAAAATTGATCACATAAAAACAAAAAATAACAAAGTCTAACACCGTAATAATATCTTTACTTCCTTTAAAATCCTCTGTAATAAGGGCCCCAACCCATAAGCACAATCATGAATCCAAATTCAGACATCCATATCATGGGTATACATAAATATCATTAGAAAATACAATTATACTCAATAAGATTAAACCAAACAATCAATCAGGTAGAATTTAATAAAGTTAAAACCAATATTTTTCATTATACTTAGTACAAATATGTTTTTAAATACCTTTTTGAGTACATTTTTAAACCATGAATAAAACCAAATGAAATCAAAATTTTCAACTAACATAATCACCAAATATAAAGGAAATCATTAAACAATTGAAAAACTTGATATATTCCTTTAATAAAAGTAAAAAAATTTAAATCCATAAAATACCCCACATTAAAAGTCATATTTGATCCAAAACAACATGAATAAATTCTTTTTTTATAAAAACCATCATTGGAAATTTATTAAACAACAAGAATGCATGAAATACCATTTAGAATCAAAGAGTCATTGAACTGTGAAATTTACATAACATTTAAATGGAAAACTGAAAAAACATGATTGAACTTGGAAAATAAAAATATAGATATCAAATAATTAATAAAATTAATTCAAAATCACATTTAAAACATCAATCATCTAAGGAACTCTAAAATAAAATGACTTGAAATAGAAACACTTATCTCAAGTAGTGAAATCATGTTACTTAAATGAAAAAAAAACAAAAATATGTCTCCATATATGGATCATGTAACACCACTAGTTTTTATGAATTATATTTTTCAATTTAATTTAACCTTTTTGATATTTTACATTTCACAAAACACTGAATATGTTATATTTTATATGAAACCACAAAGTTATAATTTCATTGAAGGTGGAACTAGGATGATATTTCACAACATCCAACACTTAGATTTGATTTTATTATAATCAAAATGATGATTATTTGTTGTTACGCACATTTCAATGTTCCTTCGTATACCTTCATGGCATGCAAGACCATGTTTTACCATACTACAATGTACTAATAATATTATTATTAAAATTTAATTATATGTCTCACCTATCCATTAGATTGGTGGTTATGAATAGTATTAATTATGTTGTTAAAATATGGATTACAAATGTATATAAGAATAATTATTTGGAGAATAACTAACTAGAAATGACAATAAAACCCTTTTGAAAATATTTTACTTTTTTTCTAGAATAATATATTTCTCAAATCAAACATGTTTTACCTCAATTAATTAATTAAAATGCATTTGATAATTGATTTTAATTATATATATATTTATATATGTATTGTTTTTCACACTATTTAGTGTTTATATTATGTTTTTCTTATACAATAGATATGAATAAATTCAATATTATGCATAAAGGTATAATTTTTTTCTAAAATGTATTTTTACCAGCTTTTAATGGTGCACTTATTATAAATATAATTTTTCAAAATTTTATATATTTTATTTTAAAAAATAAACTTCATTTTTTAAAATTTAATATAAAAATATAATTTTCAAAAAAATCGAATTTTTATGAGATATTTTATTTTTTGATGAATATTAAAAAACACTGAATTTTAATTGAACATGAACACTATCAGTTTTATTGATTTTGTTAAAAACACGGGGCTCAAAAGATATGTCATGAAGGTCTAATGTAGTGGAGGCCTAAATAATCTTTAACAAAAAAAATTATTCCCTCAAGAAGAAAATAACATATGTTAAGGAAGTATGATATAATTTGGTTTGGGGATGTCATGAACACGATGATGTCAGGTACCATGTTACCCTCCCACCAGGTGTGAGTGATCTTTATGTGGGTTCCCTTGAGATATTTACACATCTCAATAATGTATGAAATGTTCCAAGGGTAATTGTCATTTCCTGATAGTTTTTTTGTAGAGGATTAAGGAATTTGTCTCCCCCACATTCAGAACGTTGTGTCTTTGCTATCATAACCCCAACCCAGTGACCATAGCCCGGACCCCAGCCTATAGAGAATCCCCTCTTCCATAACAGTAAAAGAAATCTGCTAAGATGGACTAATCCTTGTCCCTAATAACTCCTCCATAATACATATCCCCCTAAGAAGGGACCCATATTTTTTTATTTTAAGCCCACATTTGAGAGTGTGCCAACGGAAACAATGTCCCTACCCCTGCCTGCTGACCTGGTTAGATAAAACTTGATTTAAAATGAAAGGTCTTACATATGGAGTGGCTTGGAATTCTATGTAAAAAATGACCAGGTCTAGTAATTTTTTCTTCATATTAATGATGATGCTGATTTGATATCTTATTTTATTTTTTTGTCGAGTGTCATTCCTATCTTTCTAGATGGTCCAATATCACGCCATGAGGATGAATTCCCGGTATTTCCTAGCCTTCTAGATTTTCTTATAATTTATTTATTTAGTTATATTATATTTTAAAATGGGTTTAAAGTATATTTAGATTAATTTTAAATCTATTAATAAATTTTATGTCATTGGAATCAATTGCACATTGAAATTGTATATTACAACATTTCAAACATTTGAGCATTATTACTTTAAAAACATGTTTCTCGTCCAATTTGTATGATTAATTTTAAATTAATATTTATAACTTATATGTTTAAAATTTTGAAAAATGGATCCAATATTTCAAATCTGGATAATTTTTAATTTCAAGTAATTAAAACTTAGTTTTTTCCCACAATAGTTTTGAAAGTATTTAGAATTAATTATATTGATTAAGATAAAAACGAGTTTACATAGTTCTCAAATTCTTAATGAAGTTGAACAATAACCTAGAAATGTGTAAAAAAGTCATTAGGTAACCAAATTTAAACCATATCCATCCAATAAAAAATTTACCATTATTTTTAGATACATAATGTAATGGAGATCTCTCAATAGTGTTTACTGTTTTATATTTACAAGAATACCAATCCTCCTCCACTATAATGGGTAAATCACCCCCAAACTTCTTATCACCTCTCGGTAAATTTGGATCCACCAAACCTTGAAAAAATAATCTACCAAATTAACTTATCTCATCCTATAGTCCTATATTTTTATGAAAGTCACCCAAGATAGTCCTTTGATGCAAACTAAAAGGAATTACCCTATGAAGAGGAAACATCCTTCAACAAGAACTTTTGTTTTATTTCTTTATCCAACACCCTAATTTATTCCTATTACATTATTATATAATAATGTGAGAATTATAAATATACTTATATTTTATTATGATATGTTTTCAACCTAAACCTATACACGCATCCATCAAATGGGATACATAATCATTGTTCGTGTGTATGGCAGAGTACCGCCTCATGGACTAATGTCATTCAATCATCCATTACCACCATTCAAGGTTTCTAATAATGATATAAATAATAATTAAAAATGATATATAAGATATTTATGAAGTAATTATTCTTAAGGAATTATTATCTAACACATACATTCATGGTTTCCATTTTATGGAAATATGATAACTTTGTTTGTGGATATGTGGACTACCACCTCCTCAAAGAGATATTATTCATTCAAATTTTACGTAGAATATATTAATGATGGGTTTAGTAAAATTTTATGACATATATTATATAATAATTATACTATAATGATAGTATATATATGCATATATTTCATTTAATTTGATTCTTTAAATACAACAACAAAACAGATGTAGCATTCATGTGTACATACGACATGCCGTCTCTACGAATGGTGCATTCCATTTCTTATTCCCACCACTCATAGATTATTTTAAATAATTATATAATTATTATTTATGATACTTATATCATGTTTAAAAAATTTTAAATAATTAAATAATGATCTATTTGAGAGGTTTAATAATAACATGTCAAAATTTATACAAAGAACAAAGCAGTTATTTCCTGAAACATAATATTAACATGAAATTGTTAATAAACCGGAAATAAAAAGTCATAATTAAATAATATATGGTATTATACATAATAATATTTTTTTGGTATATTTATAAAAAAATTATTTTTATAATACATTATTTTTTAATGTGTATGAATAAAGTCAAGACTTGAGGTAAGGTTTTTCTCGTCTCGATATTATTTCATTGATATGTAGCTATATTCACCATATATTCTTGTTGTGTGGTGTATATAATGGCCTATGAAATGATATATCCAATATTTACTTTATTTCATGACCTCAAAATTTTCAATTTATTTTATTCTTTTATGTGTATAATGACCCAAATGTTACTCAAGATGTAAGTGGATTTCTTATCTCACATTTATTCTACAAGACTAATGCCTAATTCACCACTTGATTCTTTTTTTTGGTGTATATAATTAACATGAATGTATTTTATTATTACTATTCTTAAATATATAGGGAATATACATATAAATTTTATGATCTCTACTTCATTTTTTTACATTTATAAAGTTACCAAATCAATAAGGTAATTTTGTCTCAATTTTCCTTCTTTGAGACACATGTGATGTTATGAATCTATATTTTATTATGAGGATTATATAATGAAATTTTCTATGTTATATCATTAATATATTTATATTCATGATATTTTAATCTTAAATTAGTTTTATTCTCCAATGAGTATTTGATTCAATGTTACCAAAGTAGAATGAGTTTTTTGCTATAATCTCATCATTTATCAGGATTTTTTATGATCATGATTCCATTGATAAAATATTATGATCCATATATCATTAATTATCATTAATTTTGTTCTCCTTTGGTTAGTAATAGTATAATTATGTAAGGGTATCATTTTTCCAATTTTTTGTACTTAAGAAAATTAAGAGTGTCTTTAAGAAATTTTTACACTTTTTTCTCATTTCGGTCAGAAATCTATTTCATTAAAAAACAGTGCTACCCAAAAATATTTTGAAAAATATTTTTAAATGAAATTTAAATATAACATTCAAGTAAAACATATTTTTTAAAAAAAATTATATTTTGAAAAGTTATTTAAATAATTTTCAAAGCATCCTTTATAAGTTTTCAAGGATTTTTTCAAAGGAAAAGGTTTTCAAAAAATATTTTTTTTAAGGTTGAAAGTATATTTTCCCCATCAAATTTTTTAAATTTTTTTTAATTCATTATTTACAAATTTTAAAAAAGGATTTAAAATAAATGTATTTTTAGAACGATATATGTTTTAAAAAGTGATTTTCAATGAATGATTTTTTTTCAAATGATCTTTAAAAAACCTTATCCATCTAAGACGACATAAATTAATATGGTAAATGATTTACTAGGGATATGATCCATGTTTACCATTAATATTATTTCGCAAAAAAGTTTCTATACTGATTGAATGAGGATTATAGAACCTGTTTTTTCATAGGTCAATCCTATATAAAATATATTTCTATGATACCTATTTATTTTACATGAGTTAATCATGTTTGAAATAGATTTATATGGAACTGATTTTATTTCCATGTGACAAAATGATGTGAAATAATTATTGTTTTTTTATTTTTATTAATGATATGAAATCTATATATACATTATTCATCTTTTGGTTCATGTAAATTTCTTATACGATGGGGTTTTATATATAGTTATGGGTGAGCATGTTATAACATATATGATCGGGTGGCCCAGATTACAATGGGTGTGCCTAATACAAATTATATGATGGGGTGGTCTTAATAGCATCAGGTAAGCTCGTTATAGCTTATATGATATTGTGACCTAGATAGCACATGGTAATCCAATTATAGCTCATATTTAGGGAATCCCATATAGCATTGGGTGAGTCATTTATAGAATATATTATCTGGTGGACCAGATAGCATCGTGTAATCCTATTATTTATTATCTGGTGGGGTAGCCTAGATAGTTTTAGGTAATCCCATTACATATTTTTTTGATGGGGTGGACCAAATAACACTAGGTATGGGAATTATATCTTATATGATGGGGTGTCCAATATAGTGTTAGGTAACTCTGTTACATCTTATATGATGGGGTGAACCATATAACATTGGGTCATCCCATTATAGTTATGGGATGCATTGGGTACTGATTTATATCTAATAATATAATTATTGGAAAAGGTCTACAAGCTTGATCCACTATAGAGAGAAAGCATAACATGCTCCACTATAAGGAAAGGGTTGTTATTGAGGATGGTGGTGTGTCCCATCCTGTAGTTTTAGTCCCCACAAATTTCCTTCATAATTCTTGGTAATGATCCTTGACTTATACGAAAGGATTTTACATTCTAATGTGTATTCCATAAAATCAATTTCTTATTCTTATGTTATGTTTTCATGACTTATGCTCTTGATTACCTTATGATTCTTGTCTTATGAAGTGTGACTATTTATTAAATCCCTATTGATTATGAACTATGATTTGCACGGTCTGGTCTTTTAATGTTATGATCATGTTCTCATACCCTTTTTCTCATGGTATGCTTACATATCTCCCTTATTTACCCTTAATGGGAATCTAATATCACCCCTTTCTTATGGATCCTTTCCCCAGGTTATAAAGAATGGTTTTATATTGGATTACTAAACAAGAATGTATTTAAGGGATTTGTCGATGATCTTTCACTAAGATATAAAATTATGTTTCCAAGTTTCCAAGGACACTAAACTGTTATAGTCCTCAGGAATGCAGTTTATTAATGTCATAACTATTCATCTAAAAGGATATCCTATCCATATATGTTAATCCTGTGTCACTATAGTTATTATCAAAGTAAATTTTTAGGCAATAATTGGATACTAGGATGAGAATACATTAGTGAGATCCCAAGGTATATTTATAAGGATATGTCTTGGGATTCCTCTAAGGATAAGTCCAAGTATGAGTTATGAAAATTAAAATGTCATAGATTTTTGGTAAAGGATAGAGAAATTTTTTTCCTATCAACACATCCCTATCAAGATACTACAAGTGTATGTGGATATAACATAGATGTATAGAGGTGTAAAAACCATAAAAACACCATATTGATCTTGACTTCATCATGAAATGGTGCATTAAAATTGGCCTCACTACACACTTGGTTTATCACTCCAATAGGATACGCATTGGGAAGTCACAAATTCCATACTAATAAATATAAAGGATTTAAGTAGATAATGACATTTAATTAAATAGGATGAACCTATATATTCATATAATGAAGAATTAGTTGTTATTAATTAGACATCATATAAATAATTTTTTTGTGATTATCTGGTTTTCCTCTATGATATGTATTGCTCATGCTATTCTTGATGGTTTATGTCAATGGATGGAACCTGAAGAAACTTGTTATTGCTGAATATAATGGAAAATTTAAGGATTTTACTTATTAGAAACCAAATGATATGGGAGCTAGAATATAATTTATTATTCATATAATACAAAAACATTTACAAGTTATGAATCATGTTGAGCTTCCAAATGAGCAATGGAGGAAGCAAAAAAAATGATTCCTTCCTGATCCAACACCAAAATTCATTTAGTTTTTCTATTGATACACTAGTTTTTTAAAAATGGATAAGTTCCTATAAAAATATATTTTCCAATATTTAGTCCTCAGAGCATGAAAAATTCATCTTGTATGCTTATCCTTTGAAAGGCAAAGCATATCAGTGGTGGCCTCTTATTAATAACTTCAGGGACCAAAAAGATGTTGAATATAAGGAATGAGAATAGTTTAAGGTGATATTTTTTAGAATGTACATCTCATGTTTTCTATAAAAGAATAGGGAGAAATAACTAATTGAATAAATGAAAAAGAAGGATGAATATATTGGTACCTATAATAATAATTTCATAATACATTCAAGGAACTCTTTTGGTTTTATCAACAACACTGTAAGAAAAATCAATAAATTCTTTGGTGTCTAAAATCCATGTCTTCGAAAGGACATGGATATAAAAGAAATTAATAGTTATGAATAAGTTTTTAAATTTTAACTAATGTTACAAATGGAAATTTTATATTCCCGCCATTCTTTTAGTTATTAAATGAAAAAGAAGATCTATATCTTGAAAAATCAAATGGTGGAATGAAATTATAGGCATATGTGTGCCATAAATATGCGAATAAGAACCTAGGTAATTTCATAAATGGAATTAGGAGGTTCTTTAAATGTGAAAAGGTAGGTCATAAGATCTGTGAATGTAAAAATATATTTAATAGGATATTTAATGCATTGGATGAGAAAATAATTTCAACTAATACACCACCTAAACTCCAGTGTTTCAAATGAAATGAGTTTGAGAATAATGAAAATCAATGTACCGGTCCAAGGGTTAATATTAATGATGATACATAATAACCTATAAGGACAAATGGGAAAGGAAAATCTTATTAAATCACAATGGATGAACTGAATCACAAAAATAAGGGAACAATTATCCTCCCCTCCTTAGTTGGGGAATTTCATGTCTGATTTCTAATGAATAAGTCCTATGAAAATTTTATTCTTCATCCTTTAGTGAAGATTCATGTGATTATATCTATTTACCTAGATTATAGAATAATAAAATTACATTTTATATTCTATCAATACATGGATTGTCCCACGTTTCCAATTGAAATGTTTTTTATATAAGATAAGAGCATATTTGTTGAAAAATGGTGATTTTTATTTGGAAACTGTTATAGGGTAGACCATTAATGGAATGGTTAATGATAAAATTAAGATGAGGTTTTAGAGAAGAAATTATTATAATACCATATTAGGATTTAAATATATTTGATAAATTTTTCTATCCATTATGTTTTTATAAGGATATAATGAATGACCTATCATTCTATTTATTGATCTCTTCATCGAAAAATTATATAAGAATACAAAAGTCACTTTCATTTTCTAGAATAAGAGAAGTCATTGAAATAAATCAAGGAAAAAAGAGTGAGATTGTCCTGAAATAATTTTTATATATATTTTAAAAAATTCTTTGACATTAAGAAAATGTTCTTGGAATAAGAAACTTTATCGTTATAATAATTTTTTGATGTTATCAATGACCTTTTTATAGAATTTTTGGGTTATGGATTTGTGATCATTAACATTCTAATATCTATGTTCTCCATCACTCCCCATCATAACATGATGGTTATATTTCTATTCCATTTCCAAGTTTCCACATTCTACCTATGTTCTCCTATGTGGAAACCTAGTTATGAGTTACTTTGGGTAAATATTATGCTCCCAACATTAATTTTTAAATGAAGTTGTATTATTAATTTTTTTGATGTGGGTTACTATAAAAGGAACATTAATTTATTAAAACTTTCATAACACATATGAATTTTTAGGGAGAAATTCATTTTTAGGGGGGGGGGGTATAAGGTAACACCACAAGTTATTATGAATTATTTTTTTCAATTAAATTTACACTTTTTAATATTTCTCATTTCTTACAACATTTAATATAGATTTTTTTATGTGAAAGAACAAAATATTCATTAATTATACACAAAAAAATTCAATAATATTATTTTTGAAACACTTATACTAGAATGTGGTAAATTAAACATAATATTTGTCTTGTGTTACACATAATTCCATGTGCCATTGAATAATTTCATGATACACAAGACCATGTTTTACCAAACTAAAATGAACAATAACTATTATTATTAAAATAATTTTATAATTTTCACCTATCTATTAGAATGGTGGATATGAATATGATTAATTAAATTATAAAAATATGGTCTAAACATGTAAATAAGAGAAATTATTTTGTGAATAATTAATTAGAATTTAATATAAAACCCTTTTACAAATATTTGTAATCTTTTGCTAGAAAACTAAATTAATATAATAAAACTAGTTTTACATAAATAAATTATTTAAACCACTATTGAAATTTATTTTAATTAAATATATATATTATATGAATTTTAGTATTTAATGTTCATCATATGTGTTTTCTAGACAAGAGATATGAAAAAATGTAATTTTGCGCATAAAGATATATTTTTTTTATAAAATGATTTTTTCAATACTTTTAATGGAGAATATATTTTACATATAATTTTTAAAATTTTTATAAACTCTATTTAGAAAAATAAACATGATTTTTTAATTTGTAATATCAAAATTTACTTTGGGTAAATTTTTGTATTTTTCTGAGAAGATTCATTTTTTGATGAATATTGAAAACACTAAATTTTATTTGAAAAATATATTTTTTATAAATTATTTATATAGTTAAATTATGTTTTAAATTGTCTTTGAATTATATTTTGATCAAATAAAAATATATTAATACAATTTAGGACATTGGAATAAATTTTGAATTTAAATTGAATATAAAAACAATTCAAACTTTTGAACATTTTCACTTTAAAAAATTGTTGTCACATCACATATGTGTGATTAATTCTAAATTAATTTTTTCCAGTTATATTATTAAAGTATAAAAATTGGATTATATATTTGGAATCAGAATAATTTATATTTTCTATTACATTAATTGTTTTTCCAAATATATTAGTGAATGTAAGTAAAATTTATTGTAGCGATTAAGGTAAAATCAGTTTATTTTGTAGTAAAAATTTATCTTTAGGGGACATATAACCTATAAACATATCCAAAATCCATTTCATGGACATATTTAGAACATATAATACCTTTTAAATAAAATTTACCATTATTTTAATCACATTATATAAGGGATACCTTTAAATATTGTTTACAATTTTATATTTACAAAAATGCCACTTCTCTTCCACTATAAAAGGGAAATTACCCCATAAATTCTTCACAACTATGAAGCCATTTGAATCATATAAAATATTCAAATAAAACCTCCCAAATTTACTTATCTAATATTATAGGCCTCACATTGTTCATAAATCAATCCAAGTTAGTCATTTATTGCAAACTAAAAGGAATTAGCCAGAGAAGATATAACATCTTTCAAAAAGAAATTTTATTTTATTTCGTTCTCCACCCTCATCATTTATTCATATTCCATGATTATATAATAAAATTGGTATCATAAATATAATATTACATTGGTATGTGTGGTTTTATAAATACACATACACACACTTCCCTCAAATGGGATGAAGAATCATCGTTCGTGTGTACGGAATACTACCATCTCATGAACCGATGTTGTTCGTTCTTCCATTACCACATTTAATGGTTGGTAATAATGATAATAATACTGTTTTAATATTATATATATGATATTTATGATCTCTTTATGTTTTATACTTATTATATAACACATACCTTAACAGTAATAAAGCTGAAATAACATTCGAGCATACGTATGACTAACCGTCTCCATGACCAGTGTATTCTATATGATATTTATATCTTTTATAGATTATTATAAATAATTATATATTGAATATATATTATTTTTATATTATTTTTTACATTAATTAAATAATGAAATCATGATCTAAGTAAGAGGATCCAGAATAACATTTCCAATCATATATGGAAAACGAAGAAGTTATTACCCAAAATGTAACTTTAACAAGAAATTGTTAATAAATGGGTAATATAAACACATAATAAAATAATTTATTTAATGTTATATAATAATATGTTTTTTGATAGATTTATAATATACATATATTTATTATATATTAGGTTTCAACAAGTATGAAAAAATTCAAGACTTAAGGTAAGAATTTTCTTATCTCGCTATTATTTATCTAAGATATATGCTATATTCACCAATTATTCTTGTTGTGTTGTATATATACCAATAAATGACATTTTATATCATAAATTTAATTTATTTCATGATATTAAAATTTTCAATCTATGTAATTCATTCTTTTATGTCATGATTCTAAAGTTACTCAAGTACTAAGGTGACTTCTAATCTCACATTTATTATGTGATGCTTGTGCCTTATTTACCACTCATTTCATTTGTGTGGGGTATTTAATTAAAGTCAATGTATAATATGATTCTTATATTTTAATTTATGTGTAATTATATATCCATTTTATGATCACTCTTTCTTTTTATTTAGAGTTTCAATGTTACCAAATCGGTAAGGCAATTTTGTCTCAATTTTCCTTATTTGAGACACATGTTAGGATGTGATCCTACATTTGATCATGAGGTTTATATACTAACCATTGATTTGTTATATATTTAATATATTGAAATTTATGATATTTTAATGTTGAATTAATATTATTCTCTCATGGTTATTGTGTTTCAACGTTAACAATGTAGTAAGAGATTATTGCAATAATATCAATGTTTATCCAGATTATTTACATTCATGCATCCATTGATAAAATATTATGATACATATCTCAATAATTCTCATTAATATTTTTTATTATATGGTTATTCAGGATATCTTCATGTTATGGATCCATTTTACACTCTTTTTTACTTAAACTATTTAAGAAACTATTTTTAAGAAAATATTACCTTATTTCTCACTTTTTTCAGGATTTTTGTTTTATTCAAAAACCATGTTTTCTAAAAATATTTTCAAAAATGTTTTTAAAAGAATTGTAATGATAATTTTCAAGTAAAATGGATTTAAAAAATATGTTTTAAAAATTGATTAAAATTATTTTTAAAGCTTTTTTATAAGTTTTCAATGTTATTTTCAAAAGAAAGGTTTTTTAAAATGTTTTATGTTTTTTAAGGAGAAAATGATATTTTCCCAAGGAAATGATTTAAATTATTTTTAATGATTTCTTTATAGGATTTAAAAATGGATTTCAATGAATTTTGTTTTGAAAATTTAATAAGTTTTATAAATTTATTTTCGAATAATGTTTTTGTTCCAAGTTATCTTTCAAAATATTTCTCTATATTAAATGACAATATTTGATATATAATATGATTTACTAGGGATATGATCCAAGAATACCATTCATATTATTTATTTGAAAGGTTGATGAGTTGATAGATTGATTTTTATTGAACCTGTGTATTTTCTATTGGACAATCATGTTTTAAGGACATTTTTATGAAACCCTTTTATTTTCCATTGGCTAATAATGTTCCAATGAGATTGAAATGGAAACCATTTCTTTTCTAAGGATTAATAATGTAAAGAATGAATAATTGTTTTTATGATCTTTTATGATGATATGAATGATCTTTTCTAATTATTCATGATGTATTCCATGGACATTGCTTATATGTTGGGGTGACCCAAATAGCATCGGGTAATCCCATTATAACTTATATGATGGGGTGGACTATAAATCATTATGTAATCCCATTATAGATTATATTATGAGGTGTCCTAGATAATGCGGGTTAAGCCCAGTACAGTTTATATGATGGGATTCCTAGATAGTGTTAGGTAATACCCTTACAGGTTATATGATTAGGTGTCTGAGATAGTGTCGGGTAAGCCTATTACAGCTTATTAAATTTGTTGGCCCAGATAGTGTCAGGTAAGCCTAATAGGGATAATTTTAGGGTGTATCCTAGATTTCTTCTGGTAATCCTATTATAGCTTTTATAATCGGGTGGAACAAATAGCATTAGGTAGGCCAATTACATATTATATGATGGGGTGGCCTAGATAGTGCATGGTAATCTTGTTATAGATTATATAATGGTATCTCCCAAATATCATCGGGTTAGCCCATTATATCTCTACAATGAATTTGGTAAATATATATATCTCATAAGATAATAATGGGAACATGTTGAAGGGATTTATCCACTATGTGAAGAAGGGGTAACCTGAACCACTATGAGGAAAGGGTTGTGAATAGGGATGGTGGTTTCTCCCACCCTTTAGATGAAGTCCCCATGAAGTTCCTTGATATGTTTTCGGAATGGTTTTTTAGATAATTATTTTACCTGCTTTTTTTCTATTCCACAAATTCCATGTCTAATTACTTTGTTCTGATTTCATGGATTGTAAACTCTATTTCCTTATGATTCATGTCTTATGAAATGCCAACCATTATTCAATGACTCCTAATTATGATATATTATATTTAGGGTATGATATAGTATTGTCATAATCATCTTATCATACCTATACACTCATGTTATGCTTATATATCTCCCTTTTTTACCCTTACTGGGCATCTGAGCTCACCCCTATCTTATTTTTCCTTCCCCCATGTTATATTGAAATATTTTAAGTTAGATCCCTAATTTAGAATATTTATAATGGATATGTTGAATACCATTCACCATGAGAGAATATTATGTTTCCAGGTTTCCGAATACACTAAACTATTACAGTCCTCGGGCATGTACTTTTGTAATGTAATGAATATTCTTATAAAATGATGTAATATCCATGTATGTTTGGCTTGGGTAGCTATAGATTAAAAAACTTAGAGACAAAAATCTATAATTTTAGGACAACCATATATAATAAAATAATACAACATATCCACTAGGGGTAGATAAGAAGGGTAAAATATGTGATACCATAGGAAAGAAGAAGTTGAGACTCAAATCATTGAAGATGGTAAAGAACCACTGAGAACCATAAAATGTCCACAAAAAATGGGATTTGGGGAGTAAAGGTCATGATTGTGATATTTCGAGGTCATTTGGTATGAAAGTGGGTGTATTGGGAGAGAACCCCTAAATAAAAATACGGCACGAATAAAAAATACTTAAAACCAAGCTGGTTGTATGGTTTACTCACATGGTTTTCCAAAAAATGTTATATCCATGTGAAATCCACTTTCTAAAACATGAAAGGGTTCATATTTTCTATTTCATGGCTTTCAAACAATGATATTAATTTTATGTCCCAATAAATGTTCCAAAATATTCAAGGATCTACCATGGATCACCACAAAACTCTAGAAACTAAGTTAAGTATTAAAAGTATATATACAATAGATATTGTGGGTGTCACATACGACTGTATGAAGAGAGGACTAAACCTTAATAAATCATATAAGATAAACTTATAAAAAATATATATAATCATATAATTCTTGGACAATAATAATAACTACCCAATGATCCAAATAACCATAGAAACATTAGAAAAATTAACACATCATCCACTTCAAGACTTAACTATGGTAAAATAAGGTCATGTCACACCCCGACCCGTCGACATGTGACTTTTGCGTGAGTTATAAGATTGTGCGACAAGCACGCAGTTGACCTTGTAAGTGGTCGATGTTGGGTGACACAGTTTGAGCGCAGTTTGCTCAACCGCTCACTTCACGGCACGCGTGTCGTGCGACTGCTCGACTTTAGAATAAATAAAGTAATTAAGTATTTCTCGACTTTAGTCTTATAAAAATGTTACCTTTTCATTTTTTTGTATAATATTATTATTCTTGTTCTTATTATTATCATTATTAAGGTTAGTATTATTATTATTATGGGTTTTTTTTTGTTTTTTTTAAACTAAAGAGGGTTTAAAAAATTATTTTGGTTGATTATATATATATATAGATATATATATGTAATTTAGATTATATATATATATATAAGTATATATATGTTATATATATATATATTTCAAAAAAAACCTAACCTAATCCACGTGCCCCCTTCCCCCCCCCCCCTCGATTTGGCGCAACCCCCCCCTGCGCATTTTCCTCCCCCCTACCGGATCTACCCGGTGTTGCCGCCTGCGCCCCTCCTTGCACCGTCTGCCGCCATCTGCTGTCGGCCGCACCTCCCGACCAGCACTCGACCGCCGTCGGCCAGCCCCCGACCGCCTCCGCTGTTCCCCGAACCGTCTGCCGCCATCTGTTGTCGGCCGCACCTCCTGGCCAGCACCCGACCGCCGTCGGCCAGCCCCCGACCACCTCCGCTTTTCCCCGCTCCCTGCGTCGTCCGCCGCCATCCGCCATCGGTCGCACATCTCGTCCAGCACCCAACCATGCCGGCTCCGCCCCCTCCTATCCGAATCTGTTCCAGTAAACCACCATCACTCATTCGCCGGCCGTCGGTGCTCCTCCGAACCCGACCCCCCTTTTTTCGGTGCATTTCTGGTGAACTCGACCCTTTCCGGCGCATTTCTGGTGAACCCGAACCCCTGCGTAGCACCTCCGCCTTGTTCTGGCGTGACCTGAACCCTTGTGCGTGCCTCTGCCTTTTTCCAGCGCGACCCAAATTCCCATGCGCATCACCTCCGCTCTACTTGGGCACGGTCTCATTTCCCCTCGCCGTCAAACCATGGTTTGTATCTCATTCCAATTTTGGTGTTTCTTAATTTTTATTTTCACTGAAATTTGATGTATCAGTTGGTTATTCTCATTGTTTTCACGGTGTTTAGGGTGGACAATTGTTGTTTTGGGACCCGTTGGTCTAGGTTCTGGCATCTGCCACCAAGGGCTAGGCGGATGAATTCATTTTGCCTTGCCGCCAATTTATTTTGGTAAGGATTTTTTTTATGCATTTCTATATATTCTTATGCCAATTTATGTATGAAATTTAGTTGCGGACCCCTGAGGTATTTATCTGGTCCAGAGTCCGCTTTATCTGAGTTGTTAGATTTAGCAATGTTTTGCGGTTTTCCTTGCAGGATATATATATATATATATACCTATGGTGTATGGGTATATAGTTGTATATATATATATATATATATGTTGATATGTATATATATATATATATGCACTTCAAGGTTGCGTGCATTTTGGACATGGGTTAACCGAGGTTGTGCAGTTGGTCTGCGGAGCATCATTCCTCCTTCCATTGGGGTTCTACCGTTTTCTCACATGTCGAGGTAGGTGATCCAACCATTTTCCCTTTTGATTCAAACCTTGAGCACTTGAATGTTTTCAATTAATTCATATATAGTATTTGCATCTCCATTATATTTATGAAAAACATCTAACAAGGTTATAAAGTTGTTTTAAATTTCTAAAAGTGGTTTTGATGTTGGTTTATATGAAATGCATATGTTCTTGGTAAAGTTAAATTGAGTGCCTTGTGATGTGTTTGATTGAAATTTATGGTGATTGGGATTTGAAAATGCAATATTAGTTTGGTGTGTTTTTGGTTAACAAAATTATACACTTATGAGTTGCTTTATAAAAAAGTTTTTGAAATGGTGATGGTTTGAAAAAGAAATTTTTCTTTTAAAAAAAGTGATGTGATAGGATCGGGTTTGGTTTCAATACTAAAGTGTTTTATGAGGGATGAGTTCTACGGTGTTCCTCCTAAAAAAACTAGATGTTCCATTAGATTTTGGCACATCCATGGAGTGCTAGGTGCTCACATGGATGTGCCTCCAAATGAAAATGACACATTCAAACTATACTTTCTGAAAACTTGGTTTTTGATGAATGGTTTGGTGTAAAAAAAAGATCAGAATCATGGTTGGCCCGGTTGGCTTTTCGTGTGAGTTGAATGGTTGTTTGGTGTAAAGGTCTATTTGAAATTTTAAAATGTAAAGGGATGATTGTGTTGGATTTTGAGAAAGGTGGATGTGCCCGATTGGCAACCCAACCCATTTGTGAAATGTTTAAAGGTTCTAATGTTGTGAAGGCCCGGTTGGCACCTTATTGAATGTAAAGAACTTTTGATGTGTGCATGCTTGTGGGGAATCTCTACAGGGGGACTTCCCTTGAGGTTTGTCATGTAGTGGTGTCCGTGTAAGGGGTTGGAAAGTGCGGTGAGATGATTCACGCGTGCGAGGGCCTCCCACTTACACAGTATTACTAAAACCACCATGGGTTCCTGGGCATCCTTTAGAATATCAAGTGAAGGTTGCTAGCCAGCCCCGATTAGACGGGTTGGTTCCCCCTTGGTAGGTAGGCCTTGTGGGGCGTGCCACTGGTTGGATATTAGGGCGGCAGTTGGTTATTGACTATGGAGTACCACGCCGGCAGGTAGTCTGAAACCAAGTACGTCCAGGGGTTTTCTAGGGATTTTTAGGATCGCCCATGGTTATTTCTTCTACTTGTTTACTTTTACTTTCACTTGGTTTCAAGCATTTACTTATTACTAGTTCGTCTTTTGCATAATTTGATAAACATAGATTTGAAATCCAGTTATTTATAAATTCATTGTTTTGGGAAAAAAACTGGATGTGGCATGTGTTGGTTTTGAAATGGTAAATTAGGATCATTTTTTCCATTAAAATGTAAAAACCTATTTTTTTATCATTGTACGTGCAAACTAGTGCTTTTGGGTTTGTTTCTGGAAAGTGGTATTGGTTGGATCCTTTGGTTTACTTTGGCATCCCTAATGAGCATTTTTAATGCTCACGCCTATATTATCTTTTCAGTTGCAGGTTCAGCTTCTCATACTGGTTCCTGGTTCAGCTGCTCAATGTTGGAGCAGTGTGGTTTTGAGTTGGGTGGTGACCTAGGAGGTCACAAGGAGGTATGTTTGACTTATTTGTCTTTCTACCGCCAGTTCTTATTTTTATCATCAGTTTTTATTTGTCTGCTTATCTCTTTCGTGGGCCAAATCGTTCCCAATGATTAAAGTTTTGATGCCCGGCACTTGTTGCCATCCCGGGGGGATTGGGAACGCCCCTCAGGACTTGCCGCGGACCGGCCCAGGTGACCAGCTCAGGGTCGACCTGGGCTGGTTCGTGACAGGTCATATAATTAAAATTGGATCTATTTTGAAAAAAAAACAAGACATCAAAAAGGAATTTGATGAATTTATTGAATTTAAAACTTAACCATATTTGGGGAGATGAGAAAGGAGGATAAAAAGAGGTTAAATTGATGAGTGGGGAGAATCGAGTCCTTTACCTTGGAATTAGTATAACAAACCTTTTTGTTTCAACCTTAGATAAAAATTCATGAAGAGGGGGAAGATAATTTCATGAAGGATCACAAAAGGGAGCTCAAACTCACTTGTAAAGGGACTGAAATAAAGGAAACAAGAGACAGGATATAAATTCATAAGTGAAATAACTAAAAGGAACTTTACTAAATGAAAATTCAACTTGATTATTCTATATAGCAGTTGGAGTGTCACTGGCTTCCTGGTTGCTCCACCAGTTAAATCCAATCCCATCCACTAGTACGCCTCATGGGATGGTAGGGAAAAGAAGGTGTAACCCCTATGTCCTATCTCTAGTAGGCCCTAGGATGTAAATTATCATGGGGGATATAAAACACTCTAATGGGAGGCATTACCCTCAAAAAATAGAAACTATCATGACAAAAGGTAATATCCACCCAAAAACTCTATCACATAACATACGTGAAGCCATAAACCCATGTAAATGTCAAGAAGTACATATAAATTTCTCTAATATAAAACATAAGGGAAACATACAATAGAAACTCTGACCTCTCAGCTATTAAAGTACATCTCTGTCCTTGGAACTACCCTAGAAACATAAAAATAGCTATAAATATATATAGTGTGATCAGTATAGTTATACTCTATAAGATCATTTTAATGGTCTCCTAGTAAATTTTGAAAAGATAATACTAATTCACTAATAAAAAATATATTAACCAATATATATCTCAATATATCATATAACCATCTCATTCTCACCATTGATCGATCACTAAATAATGTAAGAAAGTAGTAAGATAATATCAATAGAACATAAATAAAGGCACCTTGAAACCACTTCCCCACTATGTTTCTTCTCTCATTCCCAAACTGAAAATGTTAGGTACCCACATCCCCTATTAGATACAACATCAATAAAAACTATTTATTAATTAATTCAATTAACTTCATATATTAAGAAAATTCTTTATAACCAAAATCACTATTTAATTTCATTTTAATTCCATTCTATTAATGAATATTCAGTTGGTTTATCTAGTTCAAAAATGTAAATTATAGTCCACATTCATAAAATTATAGCTTAAAATATCACCCTTTCATCCTTACCAAACTCATCTTCCATCTCTAATAGGCTGCCACAAAAAGGAACCACACAAAAAAAATATCACGTCTTTTATAAAATCCAACATTGCAACCCAACCATCTCACCATAACCATATATTAATCCCCACACTTCCACTATCCATGACACATCTCATACATGATTCAGTCACCACCATAATAGAAAAATACACACAAAGTAATCATAACCATAAGAATGAAAGTCATACAAGTAGTAAGAAAATATATATTTTTTAGACCACATAAATTTATAATTCATTTAATAGGATTTTTCACAATAATTCATCATCTCATGCATGGGTATTTTCACATTGTTTCTGTATTCAATATCATCTAGTTTGTCGGTCTTTTATGAGTTCTTAACCTATTATGGGTGGTTAAAATAATAATCATTATAAACTCATAATAAAGGTTTATAGTTCATAGTAACCACATCATTCATATCATAATATTTTATTTGTTTTAAGAGAAAATATTAGGCAATAATAAGTAAATAGATTAACATGTGTGATTACTCTTCTTTCCTTCTAATTCAATTTTATTTGGTTCATTGTCATTATTATTTAGACTATAAAACCTACCCATTGGAAACAAAAAGTATTTTCATTGCATATATTCACAAATGAAGCAGATATCATGGATCTCCTAGTTGGAAAAAAAGTTCAAAAACAAGTTGCATCGAAAATAAGGGAAAATGAATATAATGTCTTAACATTGATATCAAAAAGTTAGGGGGCTTGATTAATCCTAAATTAATTTTAAAAAATAGTATAAAATCTCTTTCACTACCTCTTAACACTTTAAGGCCTTGGAAAATCATAATGGAAATTTTTTTGAAACATAAGACATTACATCATATACCTCTCAAATAATCACTATCCACAAGAATCAAAATAGAGTAGGAATAGAAATGGGAAAGGGTTTCTAGACAATCACCTTTGAGATAATTCTAAAGTATCATGTTACTATAAGAACATAACCACACATCAGGGGAAAACACATAGACATGATACATCATCAACAAACAGAGAGATTTAAACTCGCAAAAAGAATAAGGTTAAAAAAATTACCTAAAACAAGAAACAAGAAAATCATAAAAACATATATGAGAAACCATTGAACTACTTTGGGTATTGAGAAAAAATCTATGAATCATGTTCCCATATTCTCTTTTCCTAGACACAATGCCTCTACATCACTTGATCAATGGGGATAACCATTCCCTATAGTACCTTCTCACAATTGTCCTAGAACTGAACCAGACACTCCATTAATGGAATTTCATCCTCAATGTCAAACTCTCACCTATCAATGATATACAATTAATCATGAAGATACCAAAAGGATAAGAAATGGGGAATACATCTTGAACTCAGTTGATCTGTAGTGGGGGTACCAAACTATAAGACACCTCAACATCATTCTGTGAAATCTCAAAAATGACCAAATAAACTGAGTGAAATATTAATATCTTGTACAAACCTATACATAACCTAACGAGGTGAAACCAAAAAGATCACATGTTCTTCCAAATCTATCCCTAAGGGTCTCTAGCTATAATATGAATAAGATTTATGATGATCTTGTTCTACCTTTATCCACTCTTGATCCATCTGAATCGTCTCTATAGTGCTCTTCACTACTTTTGGACTAAGGACTACTCACTATCCAACCTAAATCCAATAAAATACAGAATGAAATGGATAGAAATGTTATACCTAGATTGGATCCATGTTGATGGGAGAATGATAGATTTTTTATAAGAAAACTTGACCAATGGTAGGTGCTAAAATCATACTGTAATCCTCCAGTGTCTAGATAGTTCACTCTATTATATAGTATCTTAAGGGATGGAAAGAATTGTTAAGGTGTTGCTCAGTTATAAAATAATGATGTAATCCTTTCTAGACTCACAAGGTAAAATTAGAAGCCTAGTTAGATAAAATGGTTTTGGTATCCCCTAGATTCTCAAAATCTCATCCATATATCATCTTTCCAAATCATCCATAGCTCTAGACTCCCTAATTTTCAAAATATGGACTGACTTGATCAGTGGGTCCATGATCACCCAAATAGAATAAAAATATCCCTTGGTATAGCATAACCTAGTGAATAAACCCATTAATATGTCCTCACACATGCACTAGAAGACATCCAAATGCTTCAGTAAACCCCCTAGAACATGGTTCTTGGGATTCACCTACTGAAAATCGATACACCATGCCACAAACTCTACCACTGGTCATTTCATACTATGCCGCTACTACTACCTCCTCAAACTAGGACACCACTTGTAGACATCTAGATACAATACTAAAGGTTAGCTGTAAAAATCATGAGGAAATATCTCATGCATCACTAATGGAGGAAAAAGACTTACCAAAAATTTAATTCAGTACTACCTATACTCTAACCTCCCCTCTGGAGCATCACTATGATCCACATAATCTCACATCCCCTCAACCTCTGATTCTCCCCAATGAGACACATCTACTTATTGAATTATAGATAAATCCACTATCATTTGATAAAGATAACCTATTTAGAGACCTCATTTTAATAAAAAATCATTACAACAATCTCTTCCATCCCATTGCAAGAATCACCAAACATCTGAAGAACATCACTCTGTGACTTCTATCATAGTGTATCTTCGACTACATTCCCCCTTACTAGGGATTAAAGGATATCAAAATCATAATCTTATAAATATACAATCCTGAGAGAATTTATACATTAGACTCTTTTGGTTTCTGAAGACCATAAATTTGTCACTAATAACATAAATTCACCATATATTATAGGAAAACCTCATACTTCTAACTCTTGGTCATTTGAGTCATTGTTACGCTCATTAGGAAGTAACAACCTAGACTAATAAAAGATCACTTCCCTTCTCTACATCATGATGCATCATATGAACAAATTGTTAGTTTCATAGATACATTAATCATAACCCCATCCTTTAGAAAATAAGTAACATTGGAACTCATAAAACTCTCCTTCTGGTAGTTGGAAGCTTCCAAACACTAAACATTCCAAATGAAAGATTTTTTTCCCTGGTCAAAGAAATCTGTGAGGTTGTACTCAAAGAGAATTCAGAAAAAAAAAATTATAGGAACAACATGAATGGAACATGAGTTTGTGATCCACTTCTATAATATTGTGTGATAATAAAAAAACAATTGTATAAATATTTTATGGTTCCATGACCACATCCTACTATGACACATCTTTTTTAATGAAATTCACCTCCTTTGTCGAAAACATGCACTTTGATTGTTTTTAATAGATTTTGTAGGGTTGAAGATCCTGCATGATTATTCTAGGATACATTATATTATCCTCCTATACAATTGAGAATATAATTATTTCATTAATTAATAATACAATCAATTATTCTAGGAACTCAAAAAATACAGAGTTCATGATCCCCTTTTACTCAATTGGTGTGTTTATGAAACTAAATGACATGGCCACAAAGTCATGGTGCCAATAACTAAACCATAAATAATTTTTCATGATATCATCCATTTAAACCCTCATGTGGTGATATCTAGGCCATGGATAAATACTATAAATCTAACAATACCCCTTTCACAAGTTAAATAGTTCATAGATTCTTATAAAGGGATAGTGGTTCTTGACAGTCACCTGGTCCAAACTCTAGTAGTCCATGCACAACCTCAGACAAGCATCCACCTTCATAGACAAAAAAACTTGTGAACTATAAGTGGATATATTGGGTTGGTTTAATCCCTTAAACTAAAGTTCAATTATATAGAGTATTGACTCATGCATCTCTTTGGGTTCCATATGATAGGATTCATCAAAATCCATGAGGCAACCAATAGTAACTTTATCCCAACGTCGAAATCATGTCAATGATGTTGTGTCATAACCTCATTCTGGAATACATTGAGAAACTCCTTACCAACTATGAGGGTCTCTACCTTCTAGGTCTCTACTTACAACCCCAAAAACTTAGATAAAGGATGATCTACACTCCAACCCATATAATTTCTCTTCTCACCAAAAAACACTACTCACTTTTCCTCTATATCAGTAAACATTAATATCCACTGAAATTAGTAAACAACTAAAATTATGGAATATGTCTAGTCCATTAGAAGGATGATATTATATAGTAACAATTGTAAAAGGAAAAAAAATACCCACCAACTATAGTTTGCTCATTATAAACTTACATCCTCAGCACACGTCAAAGAATAAATTTTTTCATATAGCAAGTATCGATAACATCAAGGGCACAAGAATAATATCCATCTCCTAACCTAATATTTGGAAAAAATCTATTGACATAAAGGAGTTTGAACTTCTAGAATAAAAAAACAAGAAGAGACTATGGAAGATGATAAACTGATTGTATCTTGAACAACCACCAATCCCTCTAGAATAGAATACTCCATTCCATGAACCTACCCATGCCAATATTATTTACTATAATTATAATGACCTTAAAAACAAGTGTCTGGTATATTTTATTAAGGATTAGGAATAATGTTTGGTGGACCTCTACCATCTCTATCTCCCCATCACTGTAAAAAGAAGATGACTAACATCTACTACTAAAATAGCCTCAGTGGAACTTACTACTGTTATGGATACAAATACGCATTTCCACCCACGGAATTTGGGAATTTTGAATTATAGAGAACATATAATCTCAATGTATAGAACACAATTTAGAATCCTCATGTAGATGCTCTAAAACCAATGGCCTAAGAGTTTTGGGAAACAAACTACTTAGTTCATCACCCTACTGATTAGAATATTGACTACCCTAGCATCCACAACCTCTAAATAAATATCTTCCATGAGAGAATCTCTACTGATATCCCTCTTAAGGAACTCCACCTGATAATTTCTTCTATTCAATAACATCCTCCTTTCTATACACCTCACGATATATATAGAAAGTATAAATGGTCTGGTTGCGTATGTGATCACTGCACACAACACCTCTTAAAGGGTAGTTCTTTACACTTATTATCCAAAAAGACATTGGTAGATAGATGCTAGAGGTTCTTAAATCTGATCCTGAGATATCTCAAATTTATGTTCTGTTTTGAAATGGTTAGAAACTCCTAAATTTTTTCAATTTCATCATTGATGATAATAAAATTACATGAAACCCCCACTAGAATTCAACTAAAGACAAGTCCTCCTCCTACCACTCTCAAATATATAACACCCATCACCAATGCACCACACACACATCAAAATGGATATCAATAAAATCCAAAACTCAACTTGATCTTGAATTATACTAAATTAAATCGCATGCACCTCTAGCCAAAACTCTTTCCTTAGATGAGAGACACTAACCTTGTAATTTTCAATAACTTAACACTCAAAAAAAAACAATTACCCCAACTATATATCATCCTACTTTGTTAAATTAATCAAACAATGATCGAATGGGTTATCCTATTAATCCTATACATATTAGATTACATGAAAATAAAAATCAGGAGCCATATCTACTATCTCAAAAGGGAAGGAATCCTAAGATCAGTAACTTGAAATTTACTTAGATTAATTATTTGAATTTATTTTCTTCAAAAAAATAATGATAAATCAAAAACACATATAAGAATGATGCAAGTAGATCTCCCTAGTCTATATCCCTAAAAAAAATATTATTTAAAATTGGTTTTTAGAATTATTAAGGTGCTTTTGATGGAAATATGGTTCTGTAAAATATTATTTCCTAGGCATTCTCCACTACTACATCACACACTAAGTTAAAAAATCATTGTTGTCAAACCATTCAAATGAAGACCTACATAATTAATATCTATGAACTCCAACCTATATGTTAGTGAAAACCTTTGATACCAATCCTTTATGACACCTTAATCTAATGGTATCCCTCCTAGTCCAGTTGTGAAGATAAATATTAACCCCCCGAGTCTCACCTCAAGTAGACCTCAGTTTAGTGAATAAAAAAGAGGTTAAAAACACTCAAAATTGGAAGAATTTCTCACAAAAAATGGAAATGATCAACAGAGAAGATAAAAAACAACCAAAAACCTTATCACATAGCATAAAAGAAACCATTAATCCATGTTTATATTAAGAAATACATATAAATTATTCCAAGATAAAACCAAATTGAAACCTAATTCAATAAAACTAGAGAGTTCTAACCTGAAAAAATATGTATAGGGTATTCTTCAAAACCTTCTTAGAAACCAAAATTAAATAGTTATATATACATAGAGTGAGCATATAATGTATAATAAATAGGATCATACTTATGTTCTCTCATTAAAATGTGATTATAAAATACTAATTTACTAGTGAACAAATAGTATAATCAATAAGTACCTAGATATGTCACTTATCTATACCAACCTTATAATGGTATAGTCACTAAATAAATTAAGAATATAAAATATCATATCAATAACACATCTCTAAAGGGACTCTATATCCACTTCCCCCATTCAATTTCTTTTATTTTACCCCTACGTAAAATGTATTATGCTCCCATCCATATCAAGATTATTAAATTACAAGCTACCATTCACTAATTATTTCAACTAACCTCATATTAAATAAAAAACCATTATAACTAACATCATTATTTAATTTTCATTTAATCCAGTCTCTTCAAGATTATTCAATTAATTAAGCCAGTTAAAATATGAAAATTAATTTTTACTTATGTTAAATTCTATCCAACACCATTTCTCTTTCATCATTACTAACTTCCTATTATAAAAAAAACTAAGATACAACAACAAGGAACCATAGAAGAACCCATTAGGAATCTAGAAAATCCAACTCTACAACCCAACCATCTCACCACAACCATATATCAACCCTTGTACTTCCACTACCCATAACACATCCCACACCTAAACTGGGTTTATTTGAATGTTATACTTTCAACTCTTTCTAACCATTGATTTGAGAATCAAAACATTTTTTCTTAAATGCCATTTTTTAATAACATTATACTTACAAATGTTTTAGATTTTTTTTAATTAAACATATATTTTTACACCATGAAGAAAACTTTGTTAATCATGTAATATTTTTTAATCAGATGATATTTTCTAATCAGATGAAATTTGTTAATTTCATGAATCTATATAATCAAGGGATCTTTATAAAAATTTGGAAAATTATAATAGGATGGAAATTTACTTTTTATATTGTACATATGATTTCACATTTAAAAAATGATGTTTTTTTAATGCCTAACTCAAAAATTATAACTAATTCTCTCCATATGAAGTTACACTTTGGTAACCTAACATACATTCATCAGATACAGGTAGAATAAAAATTTGAAAGAAACGTTGTAAAAAATATCTAATGATTATATTTTCCATGAATGATTAAAATATATCATACCAAATAAATAATGTTTACAATATCAGACAAAATATTTTACAACATTTGAATAATACTACCTAAGAGACCATCAGATAATGTTTTTATAGATAATTACATGTGAAGGAAGATTTCCTTCTAGGAGGTTGCAAAAAAATTATAGAATTATGGAATATGACCATTATTGATTTTACAAGGAATATAATTTCATTAATGTAGGAGGGAGAATATAATTTTTCAACTCAAAAAATCTAGAGATTCATTGTGACTTTTTGTAACGTCTTGTTACTTGTATTATCATGTTAATGTTTATAAAGTTTTATATTTTTAGGTATCCATGTGAGTATTGTAAATTCCTTATAACATTTTCTATTATTGTATTCAATGTTTCCAATTATATTTCAACAATGGATTCCATTTATAGGAATAATTTCATGTCTGTACATTTTGATCAAGGGATTTTGGGTAGAGGAAGGTCAAGTTATCTTGTTATTTGTGATCAAGGGAGTCCATGATGATGAATGACATAAATCTATTCTTATGTTAAAATTTTTATACCCTATGTAATGTTAATTTAATTCTCCTACACTGATGTTAAAGTGTTTATATTATTTTATAAAGATTCTATAAAGTTTTTAGAACAATATAATTTTTCACTTTTATTTTTTTTAACATGTTTTATTTTTGTTGTGAATATGTAAGGAATGTTTAACATTGATAAAAAATATTCTTATTAATATAATTATATAACTAATTATAAGAAATCATAATCGATAATAAATATATACATAAAATTTAAATTTCAACTGATATACTAAAAAGGGAGTTTAAGGAAATTGTATGTTTTAATTTTTAAACATCACCCCGCCTATTATAGGCATTTATATACTCTTACGATCATATATTTTTAATTGTGGGTTCTAGATCATAAATATTTAGGTTATTTTTAATTTTAATATATCAATAATGTTTCTATGTTTGTGAATATTGAACTTTAAATTTTTTATAAACTATTTTTACACTAAAATATAATTTTATAAATTGTATATTTGTGTTTATAAATATGATAGGTTAAAAATTTTGATCTCTTGTAAATGTTAATACTAGAATATAAAAAATGTAGGATGGGTCTGACTATTATTATTCAAGAGATAGGATGAAAATTTCTTGTTACCAATATAGGACTTGATAATTTTTTCATGCTTACCATTAATGATTTAATGAAGGAAAAAACGTTTGTACTTTTAAAATTTTAGAGAAGGTGGTATATAAACTGAATTATAGAGTTATAAAGACCTAACCTTGTTCAATGAAAATAAATATATACAACCATATATTATCATGACAAGGTGTGAATAGTATATGGAAAAATTTATAAGTCACTCACTTTGTAACTACCACATTATTTAGACCCGGAGAACATTGCTAAGAGCTAAGTGTCAATAATTAAGTTTTTTACCTATAGAATCTATTATAAATATTCATCATATATTTATCATGATTGTGAATATTTTACAATATTTGCGTGAAAATTATCTTACCAATAGTATTTTGTTTGATAAGATCATTGAAATAATTCCAAGGGAGTGGGAATCTAAAATAATATCTCTTTTATGTAAAAATAAAATTACAATGTTGAGTTTAGATTATCTAGTTGGAATATCATTCAATTTTAGGGTATATTCAATAGAGATACTCAAAATATGAAAAATAAAAATGCAATAGATTTTCCTTCTACTTTGGATACTTATATTAAAGTAAAATCTATAGAAAATTTGACTAACTGTTCTAGGTAGAAGAAGGTTAAAGTTGAGGTTGAAAGTATTTCTTATAAATAAATTCAGAATGAACATTCCCAACTAGCATAGATAATGAATAATATTATTGGAAGGAAATATTTTAGATACATGTATAAGAATATTTTAAAAGTTATAAATTACAAAAAGTATTTGTTTCAAAATATTTTTTAGGAGGGAAGTTGTCTTCTCTTATTAGGTCAAAATTCCCTAAGCTGAAAACAAATGGTAAAAAGGATAATAATTTTGAAATAAATTTTATGATGTTCTACATTCACAAGGTTAATAAAATTATAAAAGCTTATGAAACATTGAGTTTTAGTGTAGGATATAGTTCTTCAAATAATTATTCATTTAAATTTTTGTAAATTGATTTTTATAATTTGATTAATGTTGGATTTCTAGAAAAAATTTAAAATAATAAAAATTTATCAATGACTATGCTATCCGATGAAACCTTAACAATCCATACTCTTAATGAAAATTATCAAAATTCTAAAAATGATAATAAATTTATAACTTTATATGAGTAATACACTTCATAAAAATAGTAGAATACATTACATATATTTGAAGAAGTTTCTATGTTTTAAACTTTACTGGGGAAAATTTTAATGTTTTTAAAAATCTCAAAGGATTGAGAGAATATTTTTCCAAAGAGAATTTTAAAATTGAGAAATATACATAAAACATCAAATATTTATAATGATATAAATTAATCTAATTTATAAAAAAAATCTTTATAACTAATTGAAAAAAAATCATTACAATCAATGAGAATAGAGATTTAGTTGTTCAACTAGATTTTAAACTTTTGAGTCTATTGAAATTACTATAAAAATTCAATTATGGTAAGAAACATTTCCATAATATGTATACAAAAAATAAACCTCATAGGCATGTTTCATGAATTGGATTTACAAACTCAAAACCATATTTCCAAAATAACTATTGTTTTCCAAGAAAGTGTGCCAATTTTTACCAAGTTCTAAATTCATGGACATTGAAAGAAAAATTATTATTTAAATAGAATGAAATTTTTTGAGTTTATAAATACTTTTTATAATTAATTTTGATCTTTTAAACAGAAAAATGTTTGATAGGCATGGATTGATAAAATAATTTTGTCTAACAATGCTTTACCCGGGAGATTTTGGATACTAAATTCTTAATTTTCCTAATTTCAGGAAAATGAGAAGAGTGAAAAAATGACACCAAAAATGGTATATTGATAGTGTATACTCTGATAACATGATTTTAAATGTTCAATTATTCAAGAATATTATTACATTGAATGTTGGTAAGGTCACATTTTGTGATAATGATCAAGGAGAAATTATTAGTATGAGTAATATAATTCTTCTTGGAAAATCCTTAATTTCAAATGTTTTATATATTTCAAGACTTTGGAAAAACCTTATTACCATAATTAAATTATATGAGGAGGGTATTATTATTAAATATAGTAATAATACATATTTTATCTATAGTTCCTATCATAAATTTATTATTTTTTCTGACAAGTATGAGAATGTATTCACTCATAACTTAAAAGACATTAGGATCCAAGATCTACTTTACCTCAGTGTAATGGAAGATCAATCTCAGTTGTGGAATATAAGTTTAAGACACTATAACATTATAAATTTAGGGAAAAATTTAATAAGAGACTAGTTAGTGATCAAACTGAGCTTAAGTTTGAATCTTACAAATTTTTTGATCCTTGTCAATAGAAAAATAAACATAAGTGAAATTTTAAATATATTAGTGTTGTTTTAACTTTTGATGTTATAGAATTAGTGGAAAAGGAATTATTTCTTCTTAAATGAACTTGGATTATTTGTTGTAAATAATTTTTATAGGTTTTAGTTGATGATTACACCAGATACACATTGATCTATTTTTTAGAAAAAAAATCAAAAGCCCTTTTATTTTTTAAGACATTAGTATCCTTTGTTAAAAATGAAAAAATTATAATTTTATAACTATTCGTAGTTATCATGGTGGAGGGTTTTTTAATTCTATTTTTTGAAACTTTTTATACTAAAAAAGGTTTAATACATAATTTCTCAACACCAATAACTCCTCATAAAAATGTTGTTGTTGATAGAGTAAATAGAGATCTTCAGAAGATTATAAAAACAATATTGACTGAATACTAATCTGATAAATTTTTTTAGGCTAAAGAAATTACTAATTCTAAGTATACAATAAATCATGTCTTAATAAAACCATTTATTAACAAAACTCCTTAAGTTTTTTGAAATAGAATAAATATAAAACATTCTTACATAAATTTTTTTGGATTCAAAGTATTTATCTTGAATACAAATGATAATTTACATAAATTCACTCAAAATCTGGCGAAGAAATTTTTATATGATATAAAACCATAGATAAGGTTATAGAGCTTTTAATAAAAACACATGAATATTGATAAATCGGTACATGACAAATTTTATAAAAAAAATCCTTCTATTTTCAAACAACCTCCATCCATGTATGTTAATGTTATCTCAAAAATAGATTTTCAACCCATGTTAGAAAGCTCTTCCTATGAGAGAACAACTAAAGAAACATTTTATAAAGTTTTATCTTAAAAATAAATACAAATTTTTTCATGAAATAATTTATAAAATCTGATAAAATAATTTAATCCTTATAAATTATCCTATTGATAATATTATTAGTGATGTAGATCAACCATTTAGAACTAGAATATTCTTAAGAAATAAAATTGAATATTGTGAATTTTTATCACAATTCTAACCTTGGAATCCGATTGAATCTTTAGGTTATAAATATTGGATAAAATATGTATAATATTAACTTAATGAATTTGAGAGGAATTGAGTTTGGAATTTTGTTAAAAGACCTAAATATTCACCTGTAATTTGTGTAAAATAGGTTTTTTGAAATAAATGTGATGAAAATGGAGTCATTGTTAGAAATATTATTTTACTTTTTTAAGGTTTATAATCATCAAAAACATATAGACTATGAAGAAACATATGATCAAGATGGTAGACATGAATCTACTCATATACTTCTAGTATTTCTAAAATGTATAAATTTCACTCATTTCCAAATAGATGTGAAGTGTGATTTTATTAATGGATATGTATGGGAGGTATTTTTTGTAGAACAACCACAAGGTTATTAAAACAAAAAACGTTGAATCATTTATTTAGACTCGGAATGTAACTATATTGACTTAAAGAGACCGAAGATCCTAGTGTAATAGATTAACATGATTTTTTATGCAAAAACATTTTTCTTATGGAGTTTCAGAGCCATATTTTTTAAATAAAATAGTATATATGGACACCATACTTTTTAAAATTTATTAAAATGACATTATATTTGGATCAAATCAAAAATATAATACAAATTCCATTTCAAATATTATGGAATATAAGTTTGAGATGATCATTATGGGTGAAATTAAATATTTTCATGGTTTTCAAATTTCACAAAAACATGAAGGAAATTTATATCTCAAAATAATTATAAAAATGATCTTCCTAATATTTTATGATATTACACAACTAAATGTATAAGTTCTTCTATCAAAACCTCAAAAAAAAAATATCCAAATGAATATGGGGAACCTATTGATCAACATATTTTTGGATGAATGATTTGTATTTTATATATAATAACTAGTAATCAAAATGTCATATTTTTCTCCTATGTTAAATATGTAAATAAAATACTAAAAAATATCATATTAAATTCATAAAATGATTTTTTTTATCTTAATGGAACTATAGATCTTGTTATATTCTATTCTTTTGAAAATTATTTTGAACATAAATGTTTTTACGATGCTGACTTTGGTGGATGTAAAATTGAAAAAAAAAATTCAACTAGAATATTTCATTACATAGGAGAAGAGTTAATATATTATTCCTCTAATAAACAAACTATAAAAAACTTTCTAATGTTGATTCAGAATATGTGGTAGCTGGAAGTTGTTTTGAAGAAGTTTTGTGGATGCAACACACACTAATTTATTTATTTTTATTTTTTTTTGAAAAACACCAATTTATTTTTACAAGACAAGTATCATAGCTTTAAATAAAACCTATAAATTAACTCAAAATATAAACACATATATATAATACCTTATTTTTGTTAGTTTCACACAAAAAATGAGATATAATTTTAGAATTCATTAGAATAGATGAATAGGTTACTGATATTTTTTCTGAATACCTAAATTCAGATATATTTGAAAATATTAAATAGAATTTTGGATTGGTTAATATAAAGTGGTTATTCTAATATACTACTCATTTAAAACATCTCTTTACAGTAATCAAATCCATTAAAATGGGGTAGTACATATTTCATTTCAATTTTCTTAATTATTTAGTTTTCTTAAATTTTTATTTTTCTTAATTTTTTTAGTTTTCTTAAGTTTATAGATTTATTAATATTTTAGTATTATAAAACAAATTCAGTTAGTTTTTTATTTTTCTGAAATATTTTGTTTTCTAAAATCATCTATTTTCTTAAAATGTCGGTTTTTGAAATTTTGGTTTTTTTATTTTCCTAAAAGATTTCTAATCAACATTTTTTAAGAAAATAACTATAAAAAATTATATTTAGAAAAACAAGAAGAAATTTTTGATGCGAAACATTACTATTAAAAATTTAATTTTACTCTAAGTGAAAATTTATAATCTTAAGTATTTACTATCATTAGTTACATTCTATCTTATGTTGTTCATAGATTTTTAGTTTTATAATTTTCTCAAAAAATAAAACAATAATAGTTTTTTAGACACGATTTGTGTCCGATAATTGTTTCGTAATAAAATGTTAATAGTTAGGAATATATATTAAATATTTTGAATATAATTATAAATAATTAGATATAGAAACGATTTTTGTGATTTTTTGTATCAAAATATGTCAAAGGGTCACCCCTTTATATCATATAACTTATAGTGTATGAAAACACTACTCCTTTTCATATATTTCCCTAGTTCTAAATCATTCCACATAAATTATTTCCCATCCATTTGAATAATTTTTTCCCATCCATAATTATCAAAATATATTATAATGATGGAATATTTAGAATATTTTGAAAACATTTATGTTTTAAATGAAGGATTTATATAGAAAAGTTGGTTCGATAAATGTGAGTCTTTTTTGAATAATGTTATTATCTTCCATGGATGGGAAGTTGATTTTTTGTATAGGATTTTTTAGATATTCATAATTTTAAATTAGTAAGTTAATTATATTATTATGTGGTTTTTAGGGAATAAGAATTTATGAAATTCATAACATTAAGCTTGTTTGAGGATTTTAATAAGTTTTTTATCAAGAAGATGATAATGTATTTAGACTTCCTCTTCAAGGAAAAACTACTATTATTGATCATAAGTTTCCAGATAATCTAGAATAATTTAGGTAGTAGATGATAGAGAGTTAATATTTTTCTTCTTATGAGAATCTGGTAAAATTGTATCATATTTCTCCAGATGAAAGGGTTTTTGAGTTATAAATAAATAATTATTTAGTCCCAAGAAAGTGATCAAGAGATACGCTTAAATGAAATTTACATTCCTGGTTTTCTATGAAAAATAGATAGGTTTTTTTTATATCTATTTAGTATGTGAATATAGGGACTATAAATATAAATATCCTTTAATTTATATGTTGTGTAAAGAACATCATGTTGAATTTAATAAAAGTTATAATGTTTAAGAATAAGGAAATAGTTGTAAGAGAGTTTTTTTCATTTATTGGGGAAGAAAAAATAATATTTTTGAATATTTTTTATTTTATTGATTTAATGATTGTTTTACATGAGTCATAAAAATTAGTGAATGAGGCAGAAGTGAAATTATTGAGATATAAGGATCATGAAAAGAGGAATGTTGGATATTTTTTGTCACAAACCAAATCTGGTCGCCATCAAAATCGGCACCCGACCCGGCCCACAACAAGTCCCAAATGGCTTTCTCGGTCCCCACGGGCTAGAACAAGTGCTCGGGTATCATAAAATTATGTTTGGTAATGATTTACCCAAGTTTATAAATATTAAACAATAAACAAACTAAACAAAATGAATCTGGATTTTTCAACTAAAACCATCTTTTACAAAATTCTGAAATGAATTACATCATTTAAAACAACTCAACAAGACTATAAAAAAGGTACAAAATCAAAATGAAACATCCCAAGAACCCTCATGGAAAGGGGCACTGCCCTCAAGCCATCTCTACAAGACTTAACCACCAAGGTCATGCTAGAAACCCAAACCACTGGAACTAAAAACTGTATCCAAACCTAAAACAAAAAAATAACCAAATCTACTTACACCCAAGGGTGTAATTAGGGTGTGAGACAATTCCCAGTATAATATCACCACTAAGAGATTCCATGTAATAAATATTCAAAGGCAAAAATCTTGCAAGTTTTCATAAACAAAAAATGCTAGTTACAATTTCTAAAAGATGAAACAAAAAAATAAAACAGTTTTCAAGTGGGCTATCATTAAGAATAAAAACTTTTAAAAAATAATGTCAAAACTACTTAATTTTCCAGCCAACTATACCGTATGCCGACGGTAATCATAAAGAAACTAATGAGCACGAGAAATAGGAAATGACCCCTAGGCACTAGCTCGTTGTGGGTCCCAGGTACCTCGTGTCTCGGTGAGAGTAACCATCACAATATCCATTCTCATGCACGAGCCACTAGTAGGGAACATACTCATAACCTAGTGTTCCCAAATCATCATCATCATAGTTTAGTAAGAGTTTTCATCATCAATCTTGTTAAGTGAAACAGAGGCCAAAACCCACGGATTCACTAGCATACTAGTACACGTCCACCCACCTAGATACCAGGGTTTTCCCCTTGTGATCAGACAAGTTCAACAAGTCAATAAATATATACTGCACATGAAAATATCATTTTCACATCACAATTTTAACAAACATCCAACATGTATTCCACACAAGTCTAAAAATCCACTTTTTCATTCAAATTAATTTTGAAATCATACTCACACCAAAAATAGCCCACAACACATTTTGCACATCTTTCACAATTCAACAAATACTTTAACAATTTTATAAAATCTTTCCCAAGATTCTAAACATCACATAACAGCCCACTCACATGTTACATAATACCCTTTTCATAAACAAAGTCCATTTTACACATCACACTCACACAAAACAGCCCAAAAACACATTTCGTACCCACATCCCAATTTCATAAATCACCTCGACAAATTAAAAAACATTACCAAAATGTTTTACAACATAACTGACCACTTTATGTTTCAAAAACTCATTTTAGGAACATACTATCACCAAAACAGTACATAAGCAACCATTTCACACTTTGTGTAACACATTAAATCATTTATAATTTTCATAAAACCAACCCAAGAGGTGTAACCATGGTTTGCATACAAAACCCATTTCAAAAACCTAATTCAAGACTAAAAAAATTCCAATAACAATCCAGAGAAGAATTTTCAGCCCTAAAAACATTTATTAAACCACCCCCAAGTTTTATACAAATACCTTAAACAATACCACAAAAGGTACACATGAATAAAACAAGTTTTCACAAATCACGTTCAAGAAGTACGACATGGTTTCACACATTAAAACCATAAAAAAACCCATTACAAGGCCCACATGACATTAAGTCATTAACAAACCAGAATTTTCATCCCCCTTAAACAATAATAAATCACTTTAATATGTTATAAAATACAGCCAAATATTTTCCCAAGAGCCGCGCATGAAAAACACCCAATTCCAAGCAAAAACTCAACTATAAAATTAAACACTTAACTAAATCCATCAAAAAACAGTTTTAGCACCACACAAAATAGATTTGAAACATAATAAATTAATAAACCAAGAAAACTAAATCATCATAAAATGGTTATACATGGAATCACCTACCTTTTATGTCGAAACACTCAAAACACGGTGCAAAACATAAACCGCACCACCGTCGCACCTCAAGGAATTGAAATCCAACCTAAAACCAGAAGCATTCACCCAAAAGACAATAAATCAAACCCTAGGTTTGAACCCTAACTTCTGGAAATTAGGAACCCTATGTATAAGTTATGAAACCCTAATCAAATTTAATGTAACCCTAAGCAAATTGAAAGAAGAATGAAGAAGACCAACTTACTTGAGGGATCTTATAGAAATCGCCTCACATACACCAGTAGATGAATTTTAAAACATCCAAACAATTAAGGTAGGTTCTAAAAAGGATAAGGAGACCATGTAGGAATTTTAATGGGGAAAAAAGACTGAGAATTGAAGGAGTTATGAAGGAAACAAATTACCTTTAATAATCTTCCTGAAATGTGAGTTCCCTAGAAGTTTTAACCTAAACCGTGAGGAAAATGAGCTGAAAAGATGGTGGGAGGATACTGGACGCACTTCTGGGTTCATGTTTTCATGTGTGGGGCTTAGAATCACCGAAATATACTTAATATTGGATAAGTTATTAATTAAACAAATTTTATTTTTAAAACTTGAATTGGGATTTCGGGAAGGCTCAATCCCTTAAATAAAAACCCATATAAAACTTGGTTATGGATTTCTAAAGGATCCAAACTACAATGGTGGTGTTAATATATCAGGGGATACCATTTAGGAACTTGAATGGGTGAAAAATATTAAAAAATGAAAAAGTTATAAAAGAAACAAAATTTATTTTTAAATCTGGAATTGGGCTCACGGTTTCGCTCAATTCATGAAAACTCACCCATTCCACCATAAAAGCTTGAGAAACCTCAAAACAAAGCATAAATGTAAATTAAATGAAATTTAACTTTAAAATAAGTCATGTGCATGACAATTCTCTCCACCATGAAAACTTTCCATCCCCGGAAAGCTACAACAAAGCCAGATACCAAAACCAAACCCAGCCGATAAACCAAGATGTACTTCTTTGCCAAGCTTCACCCCCAAGGGCCAAAACACCTCCAGTGATCAATTAAGGAATGATTAATCTCACAACCCAAACTTACAACACTTTAATGAAATGTTCAATCACATTCATACATTATCCCAAAATTAAACTCCTCAAATGCTATCCGAAAAAGACTCATGCAATTCACCCAAACGAACAATAACTTCGAACAAGGTTACACTTACCTAACATTAACTAAACCATTGGGAACTCTCCAGTCCCAAAATTTACTCAAGGAAGATGTTTGTATCTAGATAGTTCTGAATGAGACTACCTACCACCAATCCAATACCATGGATAAATCTGATCTATTGGTATGGGGGGGCACAAATAGGAACCCCACCATAAGAGGCAACCTATATTATTTTCCAAGATATAATCAAGACACTAACAGGGGAGGCCTGAACAAACTCCCTAGTAAAAAGGGTTGAATTCCATTCATATTTTATGAAGGAATATACATGAGAATCATAGTGGGTCTCCTCACCATAAGAACCAACCATCTTAACTGACCAGCATGGGCCGACAGATAAAGACCCAATTTTTTTAAAGATTTGGGAAGGGCGTAGGGTCGATCCGCACAGTTTGGGAAACCGTGCATTAACTATGCAGATCATTCTTTCCACATGGCTTCCTAGCACACTGTCACTACTAATCGTGCACAAAATGTGTTCTCAAACTATCTAGCCAAATTTCCAACCATTCTCCAATGACTTAATGGAAACCAAAGGGGGGTAAATGACATTAGGTGATGACATGGGTACAAGGCCCTCCACCTATTTCCACCGAACGAGAACAATAGAAGGAAGATTATGACACCATAGGTTTAAACACTTCTTATCTTTCAAACTGAGGATATGACATTGTACAAGGGTTTAAATGACCCAGGGATTTCCCCTAACTATGAGCCAGCTTCTCTCCGAGACCTATGGCTAGAGCTCAAATGATTGAATCATCTTCGGCCTCGCAGTTAGTCCTTGGAAACCCCCTGAATGAGAATTATTCTTTTTGTGCCACTAAAAACTACACTGTAATCCCCGATAATATTTTCAAGACATAACACATTCCAAACTCACTTTACCCTAACCTAATATTTCACAGAAACAAGGGCTTAGAAGATGAACACAAATAACACCTTGTTTCTTAAGGTGAGAAACAATAGATGTAAATAACACATATACTCACCTTCCTAAAAAAATGGATGATTTTGAAGTTTTTAAAATGGATACATTCTACCAACATAATAGAGACTCTTAGAGTATTGCAGGAATTTCACCTTTAGAGTCAATCGAGCACATGACATCACAAGGAGTCACCGAACATGAACATTGCGACTAATATAAGCAATGAATGGAAAGGGACCTTATACTACATCGCCAAATGACACACAATTCTAGAAAGTGGCAACAATATCCTCTTGTGACCAGATTTCCCACACTGGTAGTTTATTGTGAATTCTTTCTTTGAAGGGACTACGATGGACCGAGAGGACCTCTTAGACACCATCCAGATACTCATCCATGCTAACAACCCCAGACCACTTCCACCTTAGGCAAATCTGAAAACTTAAGAAGCTATGGTCTCTTGAAACCTTCCATGATCACTCTCTCACTATAAGATGATACACAAAACCAATAAAGGAGAGGGTGTATACTCAATCTAAAAATCTCAAGAAAAATATTCCTTATATTGATCAACTGGAGGGTCTTCAAATGACAAAACAATCCAGGTTTCACTTCAATTGTGCACTAACCCTTAATGGGGTGTACCTTATCCAATGATTAAACCCAAGGACCCAACCAAGATGGTCCATTGGTCAAGATATACCACAAACCAGATCCAAACTCATGAAGGGAACCACTGTAAAGGCATCCCAAAACATTTTTCAAAAGAGACCACTAATCGTCCCTACAACACAACTTACCGACCAAGCACAAACCCAAAACACAGTTCAAACAGGAGGGGTTCTTGGACTCAAATCATCCCACAACATCATATTTTTCAAAAACACATAATACACACCATCCTAAACTATTTATCAAGACATCATGTTTTTCATTAAAACCATTTCTTTGAAAACAAACAGTTCAGCGGTAAGTGTATCCACCAATGGTACCCCATGGGCCTCACACATGCATGTTTTGGTGCCACATCTGGCACCCTCCTTATATCCGTTATGACACGCATCCACCCATGCCGTCAACCAGTTATCATCCCATATAACCACATGCATGTGGTCACTCATGAAAATACCAAAGGTTAAAACAACGATTCTTTCCACTTTTCAAAAACAAAACGGTCAACCAACACATCCTTTTTCTCAAAAACCAATAACCAAAAGATCAAAATCCCAATTCAAATATTACTAAACATTTCATAAAGACACAACAATTTAGACAAGAACTCACTTTCATGTTATTCACATCAATTTCATATCATCTTATCCCATTAAAACACCCTTTGATTGTTTATAAAACTCTATTGGTAACACTTTTTCAAAACCAAATTTAGTATAGTTTCTACTTTTAAAAAGAGGTGTAAGAACACCATTTTACATTTGAATATAATTCTAAAAATTCAGTTACACCATTTCATAAATCAAACCATTCCATCTTTATTTGAAAATCATTTCACAAAAACATTACACTTCTTAAAACCAAAGTTCCAAGATTTCAAAATTAAAGAACACAAGACAATGTGAGAGGAAACTAGTTTCAGTGGGTGACTTGGACATATGGTTGGCGGACATACTCCAATCACTTTATTGTCACAGAGAGTGTTCTAGGGAATATCCCCAGCTCCACATGGCTTTCCAGGCCCTACGAGCTCACTGAGACCATTAACCCAACTCTCTTTTCATTTCCCCTAATCATCATTAAACCAAGAAAACCAAAGGACTCTGAAAGGTCCTGACGTCCCCTGGAGACCTAAATCCCATCTTGAGGTGTGGTGATCAGCCAAACTATTCATAACTGAAATTCCAAGTACCGAATTTTCTAACTCCAAACTATCCCGACTGTTCCCCAAATAACATGACCCAAAGAGAGAAAACCTCCTCTGACACCATTTTATCACGAACCAAATCTGGTAGCCATCAAAACCGGCACCCGACACGGCCCGCAACAAGGCCCGAAGGGCGTTCCCGATCCCCACGGGCAGGCACAAGTGCCCAGGTATCATAAAATGATGTTTGGGAACGATTTACCCAAGTTTATAAATATTAAACAACAAACAAACTCAACAAAACAAATCTGGATTTTTCAACTAAAACCATCTTTTACAAAATTCAGAACTGAATTACATCTTTTAAAACAACTCAAAAAGACTATAAAAAAGGTAAAAAATCAAAATGAAACATCCCAATAACCCTCATGGTAAGGGGCACCACCCTCAAGCCATTTCCACAAGACTTCACCACCAAGGACATGCTAGAAACCCAAACCATTGGAACTAAAAACTATATCCAAACCTGAAACAACAAAATAACCAAATCTACTTACACCCAAGGGTGTAAGTATGGTGTGAGACAATTCCCAGTAGGATACCACCACAAAGAGATTCCATGTGATAACCATTCAAAGACAAAAATCTTGCAAGTTTTCATAAACAGAAAATGCTAGTTACAATTTCTAAAAGATTAAACAAAAAAATAAAACAATTTTCAAGTGGGATATCATTAAGAATCAACACTTTTAAAAAATAATGTCAACACTACTGAATTTTCCATCCAAATATACCATATGCCGATGGTAATCACAAAGTAACTAATGAGCACAAGCAATAGGAAATGACCCCTAGGCACTAGCTCGTTGTGGGTCCCAGGTACCTCGTATCTCGGTGAGAGTAACCATCACAATATTCGTTCTCATGCACGAGACACTAGTAAGGAACATACCCATAACCTAGTGGTCCCCAATCATCATCATCATAGTGTATTTAGAGTTTTAAGCGTCAATCTTGCTATGTGAAATTGAGGCCAAACCCCATGGATTCACTAGCATACTAGTACACGTCCACCCACCTAGATACCCGGGTTTTACCCTTGTGCTCAGACAAGTTCAACAAGTCAATAAATATACACTGCACATGAAAATATCATTTTCACATCACAATTTCACCAAACAGCCAACATTTATTCCACACAAGTCTAAAAATCCACTTTTTCATTCAAATAAATTTTGAAATCATACTCACACCAAAAATATCCCACAACACATTTTGCACATCTTTCACAATTCAAAAAATCATTTAATAATTTTATAAAATCTTTCCCAAGATTATAAAAATCACATAACAGCCCACTCACATGTTACATAATACCCTTTTCATAAACAAAGTCCATTTTTCACATCACACTCACGCAAAACATCCTGAAAACACATTTCGCACCCACATCCCAATTTCATAAATCACCTCGACAAATTAAAAAACATTAACAAAATTTTTTACAACATAACTGACCACTTTATGTTTAAAAAACTCATTTTAGGAACATACCTTCACCAAAACAGTACATAAGCAACCATTTCACACTTTGTGTAACTCATTAAATCATTTATAATTTTCATAAAACCAGCCCAAGAGGTGCAACCATGGTTTGGATACAAAACCCATTTCAAAAACCTAAGTCAAGACCAAAACAATGACAATAACAATCCAAAGCATAATTTTCAGCCCTAAAAACATTTATTAAACCACTAAGAGTGAACAAAACCTTATCAGAGTTAGGGTTAAAATAGGTTAACTATGGTGTTAAAACAAAAGATATTTCTTAAAACCTCTCATAAACCTATCAAAATTTATTGGTTGATTGGAAATAAACTACATAAAACCATATCATTGAATCACTGACCATTTGGAATCACTATTATAGAGAATGACCATTTTATATTTTTATATTTTAAGAAATTCCAGGACTGCCCTATCTCCACTTATAAAAGGCCACCCCTCCTTTCTCTTTATAACACCACGTTGAGCCTTATAGATATACATAACACTAAAAAATTATCTTATATAAATACTTATAAAAATTCAATAGGTTATTTTATTCCAAAAATACCAACTCTAGAATCCCTAATAGGATGTATTAGGGATTTCTCTCAAAGAAAAGGTAACCTCCTTAACTGATCACTTTCTTTTTAAATTATTAATTTACTACACTAAATTACTGGAATTAATCATAAAATAATAAATTCAATATCAAAAATACAACTAAATTTTATTATGATTATTATACCATCATTATCCACCCTCATTCCCATCAAATGGGAAGTGAATGTATCACTTGTGTGTGTGTAAGACTTACTGTCTCCAAGTAGCGATATAATTCATTTTTCATCACCCTATTTTTTTAATGGGAATTATGAGGGGTTTACTGATTATATTTGAAATTTTTTAAATAATTATGATTTTATAATGATATTATTATATCTATATTATTTCCTTTAAGTCCTTTTAAAAATGGTAATGAACTTTTGTCGTACTTGTTGACTACCACTTCCATAAAACAATGTGATTAGTTTTTCATGTTTATTTTACATGGATGGTAATAATAATTTATTTTATGAATAAATATGATTTATATGAAATAAAAATGATTCTTTAAAGGTTATTTATTGTTTACCTTTCTCAAGTTTCTTCCATCAAAATGTGAAAACGATTTTCCTGCATATATACAACCTACCATCTCCCTGAACTGTGTAGTTAGTTTTTCTATATCTATATTTAATGGATAAATATATCTATATATATATAATAAATATATATGTTATTTATATCATGATAAAATTTTTGGATATTATGTAACCATGATCAAAGTACAAGAACAAGAATTACCAAAAAAACTCTTCAGGAAAAATAAAATATTAAACATCCGAAAATGAAAATTTTAATAAGGATTTATTAAAAAATAGTAATTTAAATTATATAATGGGATCATATATTATATTATAACTATAAAAATTATTATGGAATATAATTATAGGAATTTTAAATTTATTATGTGAGAGGATACAGGGATTTGTGAGCAAGTGTAACTCAAGGTATGTGTTTTATGTTACAATGTCATTATTTATCAGGATTGTTTATGATTTGGTTTTGATGATGTAATATTAGGGTATACCTTACAAGGATCTCATTAATATTATTCTCCTAAATTATTTTATATAGAAATTATATTTTCCTTTCGTTTTAATCTGTTTAAGTACTCAATAGACTAAAATAATTTTTGAAGTAAAATCTACTTTCTTTCTCATTCCATCAAAAATCCTTTTTCTTCCAAGTATAAGTATTGAAAATATATTTTTTAGAATGTTTTTAACATTATCCTGATATTTTTTATATTTAATTTTACCCATTATTGTCTTTTTAAAGACAATTAAATGTATTCTTCTTGTTTTTTTCTGAATGGGGTACTTTTTGAAATTTTTACAAAAGAAAGAAATGAATTTTTATATTAACTTATACATCATGAATTGAATTTACCACCACTATGTCCGCCCAATTATTTGAAAAATAAATTAAAATTTTACAAGTTTAATTTCATATAATATGTTTTCATTCATAGTTTTATAATTTTTTGATTTTAAGTACATGATTTTAAATTGAAAATGTTATTGTTTACTATAAATGCTCCAAATGAACTTTTAAAATAATTTTTCTTCTAATATGACACCTTTTGAGGTTTCCTGATATTTTTTGGGGATTTGATCCAATGCTACCATCCTTATTCTCTCTCTGGATGATTTATGATTATGATGAATAGATTTGTGTTAAAACCATTCCTTTTTCCCTGGCTATGCTCTGATGAAATGTTGAAATGTATATAAAACATTTTTTTATCCACTAGTTATGCCATAATTAAATTGGTATAAAACCAATTTATTTTTACTAGGTCATGATATGATGAATGGTTTGTGATCTTATAGAGCATATATATATGATTTTAATTGGGTTATATGTGGGCTTACAATTATATAGCATTATAATATATTAGGGAAAATGGATATCTCATGAGATAAATAGGATTGGAATGGAGTGTGAACTCATTTAAATAAATTAATTTTTCCACTATGATACTCTTGGGAGTGAAACGTGACTAAAATGATGGTTTGGTAATTCATCCCAATACAATATAATATTCCTTTAATTGATCCATAACTACTGAGGATATGATTTTCTATGCTAATGTGTATGCCAGAAATCTATGACTTATGCTAATGTAATTATTTCATGGTTCATGTTATTTTATTCGTTTATGTATCATGTATTATGGACTACCATGACTTATAACATTGATCAAGATTATAATATATGATAAGAAGGGTATTTATTCAAATATTAGACTAATTATCTCATACCCTTATGCTTATGTTATACTTTTGTGATCATTGATTCCCCTTTTTACCATTACTAGGCATATGAGCTCACCATTTATTATTTTTCATTTCCATAGGTTTTCAATCAATTTATTCTATATGATTTTCCTAAAAGGGTTCTAGTTGTGAATAATTAAGTGGGAAAAGATGTAGATCTTATATGAACATGTTTTTTATGTATCAATGTTTTCAAATGCATTAGTCCTATATAATTCTGGGATGAATCATTATATTATTCAATGAATATTCATTGAATAAGATTTAAAATCAATGTTTGAAAATATTAGGTTTCTATATTACCTATTTCTCCTCCATGAAATTTCACAATTTCACTATGAGTATTAAATTGTGAAGGATAAGATTTTAGGTTCTCTTTAACATATATAACTTTCATTAAGTTTCCATATGGTTTCATAGAGTTATTTATAGACCCTATTTTGAAAAATCCTTCACTGATTCTTCTAGGGTGTTAAAAAATAAAGTAGTCTGTTTATCTCTCTCTTGGATTTATTATCTTATTGGATTATTCTTTCTTCCATTAATTTTAAATTTTATGGATTTCATGAAATGATACATGTTGTATCATATTTTATATAGTATAAGAATTTATTATATCTATTGAAATCATATTCCCCCATCTTCTTAGATTTTATTGTAATTTTTGGCTCAATTTTTTCCTTTTAATCTTCTTTCTATTGTTTCTTATTTCCCAAGGCATCATTTAATTCTTATCTCACCTAATTGTTTTCCTATTGTCAAATTATTTCCCTTTTAACATATAAATCATGGTTGATAGATACATACAAACACTCCTCATATCTTTGGAATCTTTTATAATATTAGTCAATAAATTTAATCCAAGATACAAATATTTTATTAAGTTACATATTTATTATTTTAAATAAGTTATGCTTTTTAACAACAACTGTAATCCTTATTTCAAGTCTGCTATCTCATGCTTCAGGCATTGTAAAATATTCATAATTTTAACTTTTATACCAAAATTAAATTTCCCTGTGCCCAAACCGCCAACATCACCGACGATAGCCTATAAATCTTATTATCCTCACTTTAGTTTTAATCAGACCAGTTTGTCTAGAGTATGATTCTATCTATTTTTGTGATGAAAATATAATATGTTGTTCTTAATTTTGGGAGGTTCTTTTTTTATATATTTTAGAATTTACCCATGGTGTATTGGAGTATTTTCAAGAATTTATTTCCACCTATACATTCCTAGATTTTAATATGGAAGCTTTACTAAAAAATTAAATAGCATTTTGAAATAAAAATTATTGGGTTATTATATAACTTCATCTAAGAGCATGATAATATTGTTATTTAAATGATCACAAGTTCCATTTTTCTCTTATATGAGACCTCTCTTGGTTATAAATATCATTAGAAATTTTTTTAATAATATTTTTTTATAAATTCAATAGTATTTTCTGTTAATTAAATATTTTTCATTTATTTTGAAAAAATAAGGAAACATATTGTTAATGGAAGGCCACTCATTAGAAATATACCTCAATCCTTATTCACCGTAATTCTTCATCTTCTTAATATATTATTTATGCGTTTTTTACTCTCATGTATAAAATTATCATGGTCTTTGATATTATTAGAATTAATTTCTAATTTGGAATCATTGAAATTCATATAAGTTTTTTATAGCTTCTCTAAAGAATGGATAAATTCTTTAAGAAAAATTTCAATCACAACTTTCTCACAAAAATTATCTTGAAATTTCAATTTAAATAAAAAAATATTTTCATCATAATGTAATACATGTTGTTATTTTTCTTCCACTAGGTCTATGAGATAATTATTCATTCAAAATTCATTACCTAGTGAATCTTCCATTTCATCAAATTACATTTATATTTGTGCTTTTTTCATCAAGATGTTCCTTAAAAATTCCATGTATACATGGGATTACATCAATTAGACCATTCTTTATGTACCTTTAAAATTTATTATAGAAGTATTCAACTATATTAATATTTTCATACTCATCATAATCTATAAAACATGAAATTTTCTCTTCATAAGTATCAAATTCATATAATTTGAAAATAGAGGAGTTATCTCATTGATCATCTTTAAAAGGTGATTAATCCTTTTTACATAAAAATATTTCCGTATTTCCTTGATTCCTTTTTCTTATTATTTTATTATTTTTTGGATGAAACATGTAATTAATCTTGAATAAAAATAGAGACTTATTTATCCATTTGAGGCACTTAAAAATTTTCATAAAACCCATAATTCAATAATTTTTATAAAATGGGTTAGGGTAAAAAAATTTAAATCCAATCAGTGGAAAACATGGATTAGTTATGATAAAACTTATTGACCAAATGCATCATTCATGGACACTAGGAGTTGGTGAGGATAATTACTAACAATATAATTTTTCGAACTATTAATTCCTCTCAAAACCATAACCTATTTTACATGAACCCATATCCCAGTTATGAGATATGGATCTTGTTAATGCATACTCAACACTAACTTCAGTATGTAATGTACAAGTAGAAGTTAACAAAAATACACAATGATTTTTTATGGTTTGGATAATCGTGGAATACATGCTTCTTATCCTATTTTATATTGTTGAGTACATGGATTTTTTATCACATTAAGTTGACGTGATTTCAAATTCTTAGTAATTTTCTGAAAAGGTTCATATAAGAAACATCCAATTATCTGTTTTCAATAGAAAAACCCGCTTCTAATTGTTGAATGATTTTCATTATTTATAATCATATCAACAATTATTTAATAAATTCTACTTAATCTTGTAAATGAAATAGATCTTCTGAATACTTAAAAATTCACCAGAAAAAAATATATTTGTTTCTATAAAAACATTAACTATTAAGATGTTTTAAACATCACAACATACATGTTCGTTTTACCTCACAATCCTTCATGGTGATATTGTCATTCATGAGAACATAAAATAATGGGAATGATATCTTTTCTCTATAATAAAAAGAACAAAAATTAGTGGAAATAATGTCAGGTTCCTCAACCCCTTTATAAATTCTAGATATTTGTAAGTCGATGATCTTATTAAGTCCTCACACATTGAAATATCCATGTACCAGAATCATCTAAAGTCCTCAAACAAAATTATTATTCCTTGTTTTCTATATGCACATATTAAGAGTGAATACTATTATTATAATATAATATATAATTTTTTGTTCATTTTCATATGCAAAAAATATCACAAAATAATATCATCTTTGAAACTAATAAATGATTTTAAAAAATTCTTAGAAATCTTATGGAAAATATGCATAACCATCTCCTTTAATATTTTCCAAAAGATTATTTTAAAAATACAAGAATCTCAGTAATATTTCTTTTTTAAAATCCTTAGGAAATAAATGGTATTTTCAATTCCATCCACACTAGAATGATTTTTTTACCGTGTTATATAATTTTTATTCATAGTGGTGATTCTAAATTTTCTCATATTGAATCATAATTTACTTGGACAAATGTGATGTTAAATTCAATAATATCAGTATAAAAGTATAATGTTTTTAATATTTTTCTTATTTAATACTCTAGAAACATGGATTTCTATCCTTCAAAAACCAAAAAATTATCCATGTTCATAATCCTTACACAATATATAAATGAATTACACTAATAAAAAAGAGTCTTGAATAGGGTAAAATAGCATATAGGATCTCAAATATATTACATCTAGATAAAATATCCTATATGAATCTCAAAAAATATCAAATTAATAGAGTGAATGTCTTATATGAAAACAAAATATCATGTGTAGACTGAATGAATTACATGGAACTGAAATATCATACACACATAGAAAATTTCATACAAAACACCAAAATAACAAACACTTATATTATGTGCCTTATGTTGTTCTTATTTTTCCTTTTCTTTAGTTCATAAGATATTATAACTCTAATAGGATGTTCAAATATCTTCTGCTCAATTCAAATAAATTACACCTATTAAAAAACATCTTATGCTCTAATTATTTTATGACTGGAAAAAATATTTAACAGTGAGAAGAAAATATTTTACTTCTCATACAATATGATATAGAGACCTCTAAAAATCATAAATTTTATGATATTACACTTAGGAACTTCTAAATAATTAGATCCTAAAATCCATATACATCCATCTGAAGTCATACACACTGTACTAATATTACATACATTGCTTTATTCAAACCAAAGGTTCCTAAATCCACCTCCAATCTATCTAAAATGCACAAAATCATGCCTAAAAAATCTCAAATAAACATAGAACATAAACCAAAATAATTTCATCACTTGAAACAATACCTACAATGTAATAAACTTCATGGATAGTTTCTTCTGCTTCTCGACCAGCTTATCCTCTTCAAAAAGTATTATTTAATCTCACCCATAGTTTGAAAAATAACAACTCAATTAATTTTTATAGAAGTACAAAAATCACTAAAACAAGCATTTAAAATGATTAATATCTCACCAATTTTTACAATTTAAGGATTATTTAATCATTGTTCACAATTTCTTCAAGTTGGAGCTCCAACATTTCTAATCTTCATTGAAAAACATGGGCTAGTAAATCAACATCAATTCTATTCTTATCTGAAACATATTAACTAATAACATCTTCAGAAAACAATTCCTTATAGAAAAAACAAAATCCAACACATGTTCACATCATATGTTGTAATGTATAGGTACACTTCCTTCAAATATTTTTTATACCGAGCTAAAAAACATTTTGTATAAAAGATATATGCACTCTTCCCCGATAAATACAATATATTTCTAATAATTATTCAAAATTATATTCTATTAATACGATTTAAATCTTCATGATTGAAAAGTTTATTTATAATAAAAATTATAGTCATTCTAGGTTTGTGTTGTTTTGTAAAAAAAATACTTTAACAATTTTTCATTGTATTTATCTTGAGTGATAACAGAAAACTCCTCTTTTTTATTCACATGTAGCCTAAAAAATATGTGAGTTAACTAATCATTTAATATTCAATATATATCATCATTAATATTTTAAATTTATCAATTTATTAATTATTTATTCTAAAAAATATGATATCATTAACATATGTGAGAAACATGAATTGTTTATCTCGTATCCATTTCTCAAAAATATTGCAATCAACATCACATCACATAAAATACAATTTTTATAATTATGAATCAAAATGTAAATACTAAGATCATGGTTCCTGATTTAAACCATATAAATATTGATTTAAATGATATACATTATCTTCATCATCACTAAGTTGAGAAACTATCAGTTTTTAATTATATACTTACTCTTAAAGAACACCATTAAACAATAATGTCTGCAAAACAAATGGCTATATCATGAATGATTTTTTTAAAATAGATTAATTGATTAAATTAGTTGCACATGAAATTTTTTTCCCTCAAACTTATTTTCCATTATTTTTATCATGTACTTTTTAAACCAACCTCTATTTATTATAAATAGGAATACTATACTAATTATATTTCTTCATTAACACCCATTTTATTCTAATGATATTGTGATCATTCAAAATCATAAAAATATGCAACGATTAATTATTCACTATAAGATTTATTTTTTTAGGCTTGTACATAGCCAATGACTCATCCTTAACATCATATTTATATTTTGTTACCTCTATCAATGATGAAAGATAATTTTCTCAACATTTCCCACTCGTCATGTTTTCATTGGAGAAATAATGTCATCAATAATGATATGGTAATTAACATATGATATCTATATAATTTTTTTATTCAATGATCGACTTGCATAACTTCCTAATTATTCTTCTAATTAAACCTTTATAACTTTATCATGAGTTTTTCTTTGATTTTCACTATACTTTTCTTCATGATTCTCCACTTTATCAAAAAATTATTCCAAAACTAAATTTATAGACTTACTTTTAAAATTCTCCTCAATGAATTTGATGTAGTTCGATAAATTTTTTTTTCATAATATTTATATTAAATAATATGATAGATTTACTATTTTTTGAATAACCATGAGATATGAATTTATTCACTTCATTTACATACTTCAATTGTTTACCTTTTTTGAATATAGAGCATGTGATTTTATAATATAATGTATTTTTGAGTAAAATTTATTCAATTTCACATTTCATACTATGTGACATTATCATCATGTTGTAATAAATCCTTATTAATGTTTCGACTATGACATAAAATACTTCTTTACTAGAGTTCCATAGTATACTAGTCTCAACTACTAGTCTATTTTCCATGTTATTCTCGATGCATTTTATCCTTTTAATAAATTTATTCTATTATAGAGGTCTCACTAATAAAATATCATTATTGATTCTCTATTTCCAAAGGGAAATATTAACTTCAATGGAGGTATATTATATATTATTACATGAACATAATTCCCCTTGTTTCATTTTCTTCATGCCTAAGATATCTATTGATGCATTTCATCACCTCTTTTTTCTATTTAATAAATATTATTCATCCCATCTGACTATAATGATTCAATGGAAAGAAGAAATAATTTTAAGCACTTATTTTGGAATTTGTAATGGGAAAATACATATTGGTATGCACAAAATCTATCAATTGTGTGGAGATCTACTTCATTGACCAATAGGGGTTTTTCACAATGTTCCCTCTCACAAAATCACTATATATCCCTTCACTATCATTTTTAAATTTTTAATATCAGTTTCTACCTTATTATTGAAGATATTTTCAATTTTTTCTTAATTACTTTAGAAAATTAATTTAATCCACATGTGATTTTAATTTTCTATTGTCAAAATGCATGATTTAACTTTATTTCCAACTATTTAGGGATTATCATTTTTTCATCATCATTGAATTAATGAATTTTAAACCATTCCTTTTATTCAACGACACTTATGACTAAATGTATAGTTGAATCCTAAATCGCAAAATAGACTTATAGTAAGAATATTTTGTTGAATTACATTCATAATATATTCATCATTATTCTTTAATTATACTTTTATTTGGATCATCTTACCACTTCCCTTGATTTTTAATGATCCATCATTTTAAAAAAATGGACATCATATAAACAAGACTCACCATGATATTTTAAAATCATGAATGACTCATTATGTGGAATCAATATCCCTTATCATGTATCTACATGTTACTATTCTTACTCACATTATGTGAAATTTATATAAATATAGCCTTATCCTTATTCATAATATATTTTAATGGTATTTTAAGTTTAGTTACGAAATAAGAGGGTTTATCCTAATTATTTTAATCATAAGTAGTAATGAAATCTTACTTATCTTATAATGGGGAAAGTATATTAAAAAATAGAATAGTGTTTATTATTTTATTTTCTAAACATTCTGAGACACTATTTATTTTGTTTAATATAATTATAATACTAAAATAACAAGCCTTACACACAAAATTAGCATAGAGAAAACAATATACGAAAAATGAATTTATTTTTTGAGGTAGAGGATAGGTTCTCATTCTCCTTTTTATATTTTATATGTATAACATGGATCATTTTATTAGTATAATCGGTCCTAGTTTTGACCATGTAACATCATAATTTGTACATTATTATTGAAAATAACATATCACTTTCACCTAATATGTTTTTTGTTTCTTAGTAGCGCTTATATTTATTTTAGATCTTAATTATTATTCATGAGTGATTTCTCCAAACATTGACTTTATTTATACTTATTTCCTAACAAATATTTTATGATTTGCCTTTAAATTCAACTATTACATTACACAAATTTTTATTGCATCGATCATGTAGAAATTATCAAAAATTATTAGTCCACTTTTGGCTCTCTTTTAAACACCCTATTCAAAAAATATTCTGAATTATAATATTTTCTTAAAATTTGTGGATACGAGATTATTATTTAGATTCTTTTTTAATGTGACAACCTCTTTTTTTATATTTTCAAATATTAATTCCTCACTCCTTAATATGATAATTTCGGTAATTGATTACCTTTTTTTTCTTCAGTATTCAACTTAAATCAAACCACTTCTCTAGATTCTCCTTTAAAAACTTCTTTATCATATATTAAATTTTCTCCATTTTTAATTTTTACTTCTTTATAATCAGTATATAAGGAATTTTCCTTCAACGTCCCAAAAAAATTTCAATATTTTAACTTTATAATTATTAAACCTCTATTGTGCCATAATATTTTTTCTTAATATTAATAAAACCATTTATTTAATATTTTTATTAGTTTTTAATTTATCCTTTTCAAAAATTTCCATCACATAATACTGTTAATCAGATTTAAATTTAATTTATACATAATCAATAGAAAAACAACATTATCTTCCAATTTATACACAATAACTTTTTCTCAAGATTCTTTTAATATTGATTTACATATAAGATTATTCATATAAGAGAATATCTATTTTAGGATATGTGCATAGTTATATTATGCATCATATCCATCAAGAATCACAATAAACTTTTCTTCTATATGAACATTATTTCTATTTTTTAGTATTCTCATGGTATATTTTTTTAAAATATTTCATTTCATTTCATAATATTACTTTAAACTAGTGAGGGTAATTCATCACTCACATCTTATTTATCTCTTTCATTGTGATTGATGTCAATATTTTCAATTTCATTGAAATATTTTTTTTATATGAATAAATTTTCAATCATTCCCTTTTAACCCTCATTTTATAATATGCCATTCTTCATTATAAATAATAAAAAAAAGAATATCCAAATTTCTTTCATCAAGTGTCAAGACCTTTGGATTGTATAATGGTTGGAATCTACTCAAAATTTTCTTAATAATTTAGTATCATTAATTTCTTCCCCAGGTCCTAGTACAAATTGAACAAACACAATGATTCACTTATATAAAACATAATTATTATCATTGGTGTACATCATCATACCATAAAACCCATTATTGAAAACATATATCTTATCATCCTTGATATTGTTATTTTATTCACAGATATTTTAAAACATGTCCATAAATTAATTTATTGATGTATAAATCATAAAATTCTCTAAATATTATTAAAAAGAGATTTAGAATGGTAAATTTATTCATTTACATCAGTTTTGATTAACATTTAACAAATTTAATTCAATAAAAACATTATATTATTGATAACATGGATTCAAATTACTCTAGATGAAAAATATTGATCCAAAGAGACTATGGTTGATATCTCATATGAATTCTCAAAAATTTACCATTATATCCAACTAATAGTGGGACTCCATTTTTTTCAAAATACTCTCCATGAAAACAAGGTACTTGAGATAGATTCATAATATGTTAATTTTAAGGATATTATTCCACTTACTGCATCTATAAGAACCTTAATAATACTAAGAGAGATGAATTAGTTTTATCCAATACCTTATTCTGGAATATCTTGTTATTATTTTTATAAGATCACTTTATCCTTTCAATTTAAACTAAAAATTCACAATATCCAAATATAAAATGTAAAATATGAAGACACATGAATTTCACATGGATTATTGGTAATGGATAAGTGAAAGAAGATTAGATTGATGGTATGCCATTATTTAGTGTAAAATCCTTAACACCCATTTTTTATTACAATTCTTATGACCAGTTTAATATAAGTTACATTAATTAAACTCTTTACTTATCCTTCCACATGATTCTTTATGAAAATATGATAATAATATGATAAGTAGGTCTCAAAAAATGAGTGTTACTAAATAGATTCAATGAAATAATCCATAAAGTATGCAGTTGAAACAGTAAATAAAATCAAGATATTTTTTATGTTCATGTTCATCATGATAACTCTCACAATTTCAATATCATAAATAGTATTCTTTGTTTTTTATGTCTCTATATCTCATATTTTCTTCTATTTATATCATAATTTCTGTAAATTCCTATAGAAACTCCCCCATAACTATTTACATTAATTATTCCAAGTGTCACATCAATATGTATTTCTAATAAAACACACTATGGAGGCATAAAATATTTCATAAAATTTACCATAATTCTGTGGTTTTGAAATGAACAAATCTATATCTATTAAATAAATAAATAAAACCATTAACTAATATATATAATCATGTGTAATATAATTTTGTTATCATATCTCACCAAAACATAATGACTAACCCATTCTACACAGTCTAAGGATTTTTTCTTTATAACTCTAGTAAATCACTAGTTAAAAACATTATAGTTTAAATTTAGAGTCCTAAAAATTGGAATTTTTTTAGTTTTTTAGGTTTAAAATATTTTTAATTAAGAAGGATAAAATGGTAATTTTTATTTAAAGGAGGAATTTTCACAATGTGTTTGGTTACATGAAAATTCCATACCCCTTAGGTCTTATTTTGACAATTTTATGAGGTGTTAATAATTTCTAATAAATTTCAAGTGTTTGGGGAATTTAAATTGTTATCAATATATTTGAGTAAATCATTTTATGTGTAATTTTTGTAAAAATAATAATAAATTATTTTAGAAATTATTTGTAATGGAAATGACAAGGAATATTATTGGATAAAAGAGGATGAATATTTTATTATGTTCAGACACATTTCTTTATTAATGAAATTAATGAGAGATTTAAAAGGCGAATTTTATTAGGAAAGAAGGAAACTCAATGGAAACATTGGGATTGAATTGATGAGGGAATAAGTATAATTATTAATAAATTAATTATTTTCAACCAATAAAATTTTGATCTTACTCTATTTTCTCCCTCTAGTTATTTTGTTAGAAAAATGTGTCATGATGAATAAAAGAATTTATAAGAAAAATAATGTAAAGAAATGATATGTGTTGATCATTAAAGGTTTGATGATTAATGTTCATCATGAATCAGTGGTTGGTGACTTGAAGTTATTATATATTTTATAATAAATTCTAATTTAAAATAATTTTATTTACTATTATATGAATATGACTCATTGAAATCAAATATAATGATGAAGTGGAAAATAATAATTTAAAATGGTAGAATAATATGTATTTTTTTAATAAATATTCAAGATGAATATTTTCAGTGCATAAATAATATATTATGTCTTATTATTTATGGGAATTTGTATATTATGTAATGAAATGATGGTAAAAGAAAGAAAATACAACTCTATGGTAATATAATTTTTGTTGTTAGAGATCAATGTAGAATAATGATTGAAAATAATGATTTATATATATGATATTGAAAATTAATTTTTTGATGACTGTTGATTATGATTCATATAAGAATTATGTTATAAGTTATTTATGATATAATTTAGTGTTTTAATTATATTTAAATATATTTTAATATCTATCTAGTCCCCATATTTAATTTGAACAAAAATTAATTAAATATTGTTGAAATGGTCAAAGTGGAAAGTGGGGTGGATATAAGAATTTTTTGACCAATTCCTATATAAAATGAGGGTCATAACATAATCAATGGAAATATTCCAAAGTGTTTGTGATATATAGGGATTAATTGGTAGTGAGTCGCGTGGGTTATTTTCTATATAATCATAGGATCATGCCATGTTATGGAATAGAGGGAATCTTGGAAATGAGTTAGATAGTGGTGGTTTGAATTATATAATGGACATAGAAATTTCTCATGGGGGACATTCCATATATAACACAAGTAGAACACTATTATTATTATTGTATATTTTAAGATTGGTATGAATTGATAGTGTTAGTGGAACATGAATCTATAATATACTGACTGATAAACATATTTTGTGTGAATAAATAGAGGTGACAATGTGGAAATGTGTATTAGATGATGTTCCATGGTCGAAAGTGGGTATTTGATATACTTGGATTAGTGTTATGTTATCAAAACATGTGTCTTCCTTTGATATGACGAATGATAATGATGTGGTTAATTACACCATAGGATAAGAATTATGATAGATTTAGGTGGGATAGTACATTATTTATGTGGTGTATTATATTACTAAGGATCATTGTATGTATAGAAACCTAGGTGGGAGAATAAATTGATGGTTAGGGTTATAATACAATTATGGTATATGATAATGATGTGGAAGATGTTAACAGTTATATAGAAGTTGTTAGTGATTTTTGTAATGGAGGTGTTGATGATGATGGTGATTATAAAGTCAATAATGTAGATAATATTGTGGATGATATGGATACACATATTTAATATTTTAATATGTAGTATATATAATGTAGGTTTAATAGGAGAGAGTCCATGTCTATGGAAACTTGATAATACAGTGAGTATCCTTGTGTGTGGATAGCTACCAAATTAATGAAGGTATTGGTTGGCAGGGAACCTGAGGGTGGACACTTAGAAAACCTGTGAGGGTCCTTGTGGGTTGAAAGTGATCTTACAAAAAGATATGGACATTTAGATAGGTACATATGGGAGAAAAACTACATTCTCATATTATAGATAATTTTTTATGATTGGATAGAAGCATGATGGTGGTGATTTTATAGATAGGTCTATATAGTTGGATAGCTATATAAAGATATTATACTAAGGTCCCTTTGTAGAATAGATGTTCTGTTCTAGGAAGTAGATTAGTGATTATTATTATTTTATTGGTGGTTATGTGATAATATGTTATGTAATGAATTGATATATAATATTTTTATATTATGGTTGGAAATGAATTTTTTTTTTCATGGTGATGTGGATTTAAAATTTATATATATAAAGCCTTGAATATTTTTCTTATGTTATACCCCTTAATTCTAATCACAAAACTATATCCTGTTAAAGTTGGGTTTTTATGGTTACATTCTAACTCATGTACAGTTTGGGTGGCATCCAACTGAGGGTGTTTAATGATAATTTTTTTTCAACACTCAACCACTTTTTTAAAAAAAAAATTAAAAGGTATTTTTCATGATAATAATTATAATAATTATGGAATAGGGTACTTCTTTATACAAAATTATGGTCTTAGGTTTGCGAATAGACTTATATAAATAATGAAAAAAGTATAACCTATATTCATGTAAAACTTAGTTCACATGAATCATATCCTCTTAAAATGGTATGATTTATAATGTTTCAAATAATATCATGGAGTTATGACATACTATACATACAATAATCAATTTTTTAAACTTCATTCTCATGAATCCATCAAATTATGTGGTAAACTTCAGATTACAATCTATAAATATACTCCAACTCCTTAATTTTTAATTTTATATATCCATATCATGACCAATGCTAATTATTTTTGATAAAATATTTCTTTTAAAATTATATAAAATGTTTGAATATTAAATATTGAAGACAATAATTATTGCAGGGTGATTTTTAATATCCTAAATAAATCATCTTTAAAATTTAACAAACTGTCTAAAAACCTATTTTATGTCTTACAAACCACATATATAATTAGTTTTCCTCATTTTTTGATTAAGATAATTATGTTTGATCATGCTTCAACCTAAGATCCAACATAACCAAAAAATATTAAAATAATTATTAATGAAATAAAGAAATAATTATACATTGAATTTAAAGAAGGGATTCATATTTAATTTTAATCCTCATACCATATACTTGAAAGAAATCTTATCTAATAATACTCTTATTTAAAAATACATTTTTTAGATACAATGGATGATTCCACAACCTCAAATGAGTATAGTAGTATCAAAGATAAAACTAACTAGGTTTGTAACCAAAAAATATATTTAGTAGTTATTTATGAAAATAAAATGTAGCATCTATAATGAAAAAAAATTATTTATGAATTGTTTCGTTACAAAAAATGATATTTTAATAAATAATAAATACGAATACGATAAACTATTAGTAAAAATAAAAACAATATAATAGAAAAGACTACAATGAGGTTTATCTTCTTCTCTCATATTCATGATGGCCAAAATAAAGAAATTTTCTTTCCTTCTCGATAAATAAATCTTTACATGTAATGGGGAACCTATAACACCCGAGATTTTTATGAGAAATGTTTTGTTTTTATGATATATACATCATCAAAGGAATATTTAACTATACACAACACTACCTTGTCTTTATTAACACGCAATCGTGACCTTCCTAATTAGCTTGTGTTGTACGCAATACCAAGTTTCACTAAACAACGATATGCTATTAAAATATTATTAAAACTAGCCGTTATGAATAGTAATACCCACTTTTTGAAATTTTATAAATTTTATTTTTTAAAATGGACTTCATTTTTGGATCCGGAATATCTAAATTAGCCTAGGGTGAAATTTTGGTATTTTTCTGAAAACTTTCAATTTTTGATGAATAGTGAAAACACTGGGTTACTATTTAAAAGCTGACTTTTTATTTAAATATTTATTTATTTTATTTAAATTTATTTTATGTGAAAATTGATAAATAATATCTCTATAATTTCAATGTAATTCATTGGAGTCATTTTATAATAATTTTAGACATATAAAAAGTTTATTGAACTTTTCACCGTCTTTTACCCACCTCCTAGGAGAATTTGAAAATTTACATAAAACTTAATTTTACCGCTTATGTGAGTGGAATTTTAAAAATCTGTGAGACGCGTTAATATCAAGGAGTAAAATGTGGTTCAATAATATAAAAATAATTTTTGGTGAATAGTAAATTTTTACTATTTTTACCACGGTTAAAAATAAATAGGGTAATTAAGCGTAAAAATGATGTTATTATTACCCTAACACATGTACTAATTCTATTGGATAAGTTTAATTCGACCGAATACAACCTTAGGAATAAAATATGACCATTTAGGTCCACTTGGATTAGATTAGGACATTTAATATTATTTTATTTAAAGAAGAGTTATAATAGTTAAAATTAAAGTTTAATAATTAAAACATTTTTAATATAGGGTTATTAATAATATAAATTCGACTATAAATATTCATTATAAATATAACATTATTTCCTACATAATTTTATTTTATTTATAATTTTTAGACTTAAAATAATTTAATTTATTTATGACACAATGATGATGTAGTAATTACCTTATTAAGGAAATATTAACATAATTGATATTATAAATACCCAAATAAATGTAATTTGAGACATTTTATGAATTAAACTAATTTTATAGGTTAATATGGCATGTTATTATTGATTTAATTAACTTTTTTAGAACTAATCATTCTGTTATTAGTTTCACAAAAATCAATTACCAAATAGTGTCAAAATTGACATAAAATAGCTTTTTAAAACAATATAATATTATTAATTGTTAATTTATTCATAAAAATATAAGCTTCGGTGAAATTAACTATATAAGGTTATATATATTAATAATGAACAACTTGGGGTTATTTTTTCTTGTTATAGTAAGTTTATTAATCATATATTTTAAGAAAACAAGAAGACGCGGTAAAAGTTAAATTATTTAACTTAGAGTTAAATCTAAATGATAAGGTTAAAATAGTAAACTAAACTTGTCTAAAATATATTTTTTGAGAGTATATATACCCATACCCACATTATATTTGAAATAAATCAATTTGGAGCTATTAAAAAAAGAATATGTCTTTATTATAAAATAATATTTTAAGTTTTTCCAAAAGTGCCCCTCTCCTCCCTTATAAAAGGGCACCTCCTCCCTCTCCTCCTCACACCACTTTGAGCCTTCAATCTTGGAAAAAACCTACCAATTTCTCTTATACACTTCCCTAGAAACATCCTATAGTTCCTGGTCTTCTTCAAAGACCATCTTTTGTGCCCTAAGAGAAGGTTAAGAAGAGGCACTTCAAAGAAGAGGTAATGTCCGTTACCGATTCTTTCAACTTTATTTTTTCTTCTAATTATTTTTCTTTAGTTGTTTCATTATGAAGTAATAACATAAGTATCACTCATATAATTATATGTTATTGTAAATATTAAACTACCCTGTTTCACCTTCTATCCATCCTACGAAAAATTAAATCACCGCGCGTGCGTACGTACAGAATGTCGTCTCCACGCCGTGGTGTAATTTGTTTTCCACCACCACCTTACTTAGATGGGTATAATGGTGTAAATAATAACTATATATGATTATTTTAAAGTGATATTTATTCTAAAATAGTATACATACACTTCAATACAATTCCACGATCATGGGAATGATATCATCGCTCGTGCGTACGTACAGCCTAGCGTCTCCACGATGTGATGTGACTCGTTCTACATGATCTTCATTGCATAATGACTATATAAATGAATTGAAAGAATAAATATGATATATATTAAACTAATACCATTCTATAAATGAGTTATCTATAACCTAAAAAGAAGAATAATAATTTATTCGACAAAACACGCATAAGAACAAAAAAAATCAATAAACACCCAAATAACAAGTAGCAATGAAATATTACTAATAAGAAGCTAAGAATATGATCATATATGATATCATAACAATTATTATGATTCTGTAATAATTCAATAACATTATTTAAATCATTATACAAGAGGTTCGGACACGTATGAATCAAATCGGACCTAAGGTAAGGTAAAATCTCACAATCTTAATTTTTATCCAAGATTGTTTATACTTCGGTAATTACTGGGGAATATTTATCATCCACATCCATGTTTTTTCAATATGTAATATTATTTGTATCCTCCTACTATTGTTTAAATCCAATTTTACCCATTGGTGAGTTTTTAGTAAAAGATATGAAAGGAATCTTTTGTCGTTTTTGGTACGATGTACTTTTTGACTTTTCCGACCAAAGTACGAGAAGAATGTTTTTTTTAACTTATACGGCATGAATGGATTTTTAAAACATTATTTCCATGAATCTTCCTTTACAAGTTTTCAAGTTTATTTTTAATCAACTTCTTTTAGTTTAAAATTTTATGACATGTTAAGAAAGGAAAAAAAATTGAAGTATAAAGGATATTTTATTCAAGAATGATGTTCTAGTGTTTTATCAAAATTATTTTCCATCTAAGATAATATAGGGTTCTGTTTCTATCCCTATTTTTACATTGATTTGATTACTTTATGATAGAATTATTTTTATGAAGTCCATTTATCTTATATGGATTATGTTATGATGGCATGATGTTCAAGAATCCCATTTTTATTACATGGGTTATGCTATGATGTATGATTTATGATTTTGTGGCACACATAAGAATGGTTTCATTATGAGATGGGTGGGACCTATATCTCCCTCTAATGCATTGGGTAAAGATTTATATCTCATGAGATAGACATGGATGGAATGGTAGGTTAATCTGGTTCAGTGATACAGGACTAAAATGAGGAGTGAACTCGGTTCAGAAATGGACTTTGTCTGCAAAGATAGTCTTGGAAATAAGTCTTGACTACTAAGAAATGATTCTCTATGATTATGTGTGTATGACAAAAATTTTCATGTTTTAAGTTATGATTATTGGGATTACATTTCACTACTATGATTTATCCCATGTTATGAAATTATGATCTCTTTTGCAGGTTAAGATTTCCAAAATAATATGTTCTTATGAATATGATGTGATTAATATTTATTTTGTTTACCCTTACTGAGCATTTGAGCTCACCCTTTTGTATGTTTTCTTTTCCCCGTGTCAGAAAGAAGGATATTAAGTAAGATATTCCAAAAGGGACTCTAGATATGATAAAATAAAAGGGAGATAGTATAGATGATTTATGAACTAGTTGTTTGTGTTTCCCAGTTTCTAAAGACACTATACCTATACGATCCTTTCATGGTTTTGTTATATGTTATAATAAGTGTGTTTCAATTCTGAAGTAATAAAAATGTATATAAAGTATGGGTCGTTATAGTTGGTGTTAGTGGAAAGGTATAGTCAACCTTTGGAAAATAGGATGTGAAAGTCTTAGTAAGAACCCTAAGGATAAGTCTAAGCATAGAACACAATCTTAATGTTTTAGAAATGTCCATGAACAACCTATGATAAGACCTTAAGTGTGAAATTTTATTCTTGATTGTATGGTTTTCCTATTATAATTAGTGTTTCTCACACTATTATTATTTGTTTTAGTCAATGGTTGGAAACCGAAGGAAACGTGTTAATGCTAAATGTGACGGGCAATGCAATGATTGTCCCCTGAGCAACCAAACATTATGGGAGCTGGAATGAAAAATCTTGTAGCCATGCTCACACAACTTTCTCAAGCTATGAATCATGCAGTACTTCCAAATGAGCAAAGGAAGGAGTAACATTCTTTTGAATCCTTCATGAGGCAGTGTACACCCTCATTCAGCGGGTCTATAGATCCATTAGTGGATGAACAGTGGATCAATACCACTGAAAAGATATTTTCAGTTCTTTAATGATGTAATTCCCCGACACTAATTACCCAGAGTTGGTGCATTATTTTAATACATTTTCATGATTGCAAGGAATCAAGTCCCAAAGGACCGATCAGTTTAGCAGTCTTGGAAAATAGATTACATACATGAATTTTACATTGCACTTTAAGACATTCAAACAACATAAATAATCTTTATGAATGCCATTATTCCCTTGGATTAACCCTACGTATCAATCATAATACATTTCTCGGAATCCTGGGAAAAATAAAACATAGAGAGGGGTGAGCTCAAACGCTTAGTAAGGGTAAGCAATATAGTGGAAACTTTCATAAATAAGCATAAACATTTAAGGCAATGTATAACTAAAACAAAAGCCTTTAAAACTTGAACTTCAGAATAATATGAAAAAAATAAAATGAAATAATTTCATTTACTTATTCACATGGATATTCTTCTAGTCGAATAATTACATGCAATATCACTAACCACTTTCGTAATGATGGAATTCATAATGCCAGACTATCATAACCATGTATCCAAGGCCTTGTGCCAGGACTATAAATAAGATTTTGTCAAGGCCTCGTGACAAGACACTAGTTTTTCTCATGAGACCTACCGATGCATTGAGGAGCTATAGCGGGCTCCACCCATCACTTACTAAGTCCAATGCATTCCTCATATGAAAATGTCTAAACATAACATAAACATTCGTATTAAAAATAGCATACAAAATGTCAATACTTTACCCATAACCCATGAATGGTATAAAAATAACACATCCACAGTCAAACATATCACAAAACATTCAACACAATATAGAAGATTTGTATCATGATAAATCTACTTCAAAACAATTTTAAAATTCATTAAATGATTTTTACATAGATGAAAATGATTTGTAAAACTATTTGAGAGAAATACCCCTTTTTTTATGAAAACATTTAAAAGTAACACAATTTATAAAAAAAGTCATTTAAAGACATTTTTAAATCAAAGTGTCCCATACCACTTTGAAACTTTTAAAAAGAGTTATCATTTCAAAACATTCATGTCCATATAAATAAATCCTTAAATTCATTTTGAAAATATGGACATTAATTAAAAATATTTAGATAGATAAATATTTAAAACATTTGAAATTGCGATCTTGATAAAGAGTACCTTTCAAAATCCTTAAAATCTTCGTTTTGAAATAATTTTTTATGAAAAATGGACATGGATGATAAAAATTTCCCAGTAAATACTTACACATAAATAATCTCAGATAATAATGAGATTGAGGAATTAACCCTTACCAATTTGGTAACTTACGAAACATATAACCCATTAAAGAGGTATCATACAATGAATATGTAAATACACATAAATTAAAGTTTATTACACAAATAATACAATTATGGGAAGTACGTACACCACACCAAAGGTAATAGTGGTGATATGGCATGAATCTCACGGGAATAAGGAGTGAGATGAAAACCCCTTACCTTGCACTTTCCTTTAGTCGAGGGTACATTTAACCTCCTGTACGAAGATTGTAGTATGTTATTAAATTATTACATAACCATATTAATATTTATGATATCATACATGCTTCATTTATGACTTTATACTACCCATTTAATAATAATTTTCATGTTAAATTAACATTTCGGGTAATAATCGCTTTCTTTATCGTACGTGTTTTAACTTGTTACTCTTGATTGTATCGCTTAGATCATGATTTAAATACTTTAATAATATAAAACATGATAAATATATCATATATATTTAGAATATAAATATGTATAATATACATATATATGAAATGGAAAACACCGTTTATGGAGACGGTAGTCCGTATGTACGCATAAACGTTGTTTCTGTTTTCATATAGTATTGGACGGAAGTAAGTGAATAAGATATATGTAAGTACATAAATACTTATATATATAAATATATATATTTCCAGTAGAATTATTATTTCATATATTACATACTTATTAGTAATATATATTTTTATAATCATCGATGAATGGTGAACTTGGAAATGAATCTCATCGCGTCGTGGAGACAGTAATCCGTACGTACGCACGAGCGAAAATATCATTCTTTTGATATTAAAATAATATATAATTGGATGGTATATCATATATACAGAATCATTATAATGTTATATTTATTATTTAAATCAATACACATCATTATTATACTCATCCAAAAAAATAATGTATTGAATAATAATTACACCACGACGTGGAGACGGTAAGTCGTTCGTACGCACGTATGGTGACATTCCATTCAAAGGATGGATAAAATAATGAATATATTTGTACCATATTTATAATAACATCATAGTATATAGGATATATTGGAGTTATTATTTTATAATAGAAATAACAAAGAAAGAAGAAGTTGAAGAAGAAAGGAACTTGAAAGAGGGTGGTGAAAACATTACCTCTTCTTCGGGTCTTCCTTTTGATTTGATCAAAAGGGAACCTTAGGTTGGATTTCTGATCAAAATAAGTCCACTAGGTTTAAGTGAGTGAAGTTGAGAGAGTATTTGGGTAGGGTTTTGCCGAACCAAAATGCTTTTAAGGTGTGATTAATTGGTTAGAAGTTGAGTCCTTTTATAAGGGGGAGGAGGGGCTCTTTAGGAAAAAGACAAAGTATTAATTTATAATAAATTAATATTCGGTTTCTAATGGCTCCAAAGTGTATTATTAAAAGTATAAGGTGGTTATGGGTCTAAATAATTTCAAACAATAGATTTTAGACAGTTTTGGGTCATTATATTAACCTTATATTTAAGTTTTAACTCTTGGTTAATTAGTTTAACACTTACCATGTCACATTGTATTTTTATAATATATAGTTAATAATATTACTATATACATCCAAGAGACCCCCAAGTGGTCCATTAATGATACAACAATAATTATATAAGTATGTTTTCCTAACCTTAGATTTTTAGGAATAGAATATAAATTAATAATATAATATTTGTTTTAAAAACTCGTTTATGTCAATTTTGACACCACTCAATAATTTATTTTTGTTAAAGTCCTAAAAACTTTATTAATTCAAAAAAAATCATTTAAGCAATTATATCATGTCATATTAACCAAAAAAATTCTTTTATCTCATCAAAACTTTCAAATTATCTTTATTTTAACATTTATAATATGAATTATTTGATTCTTTCGTTAATAATGAAAATACTGCATCATTAGTGTGTCATATATATTTTTACTTTTTAAATGTCTAAAAATTATAAATAAAATACCATTATTCAGGAAATATTTTTATCTTTCTAATTAATATTTATAATTGTAAATATAACGTATATAAAACTATGAAAAAATTGTTTTTCTAAAAGATATAAGCTTATGTCATTTTTGTATTTACTTTAACATAATTAATATAAAATGTCCCTATCACATAAAAGTGGCTCCATGGGGTTCCCAAATCGACCCAAAGATTCTCATGGTCGGACATGTATCCTCAAATAAGGTTAGGACACGTTTTAGGGTAATTTATTATTATTATAATATTATTTGTTACCCTTATTTACCAGATTTACCCTTTAACCATGGTAAATAAAATATTTACCGAAGTAATTATTCAAAATGTCTAAAAATAAAAGTTACCTATTTACACAATTTGGAAATCCTGATTCCAAATATGGAATCCATTTTCTCAAATTCAAAACACAGAAGTGGCAGAAATTAATTTAAAATTAATTCCCGCTGTCAAAACAAAAAGCGTGTTTTTAAGACATAATAACTATCAAAAGATTGACACTTGTTTACGTCTGGTTTAATTGTGAAATTATGTCCAATTTCCAACATTGTATTAAATGGTAAAAATATATTCTAAGTATACTTTAAAACCACCCAAATTCATAATTTATCACTATTAATTATTTTGATTAAAAAAGTTGTTTTTAATTAAAATTTAGTAATTTTCACTATTCATCAAAATACAAAAGTTATCCGAAAAGTAACAAAATTTCACCCTAGGATAAATTCACAATTATGAATCCAAAAATGAAGTCCATTTTGAGAGATAAAATTTATAAAATTTCAAAAATTAGGTGTTACTATTCATAACGGCTAGTTTGATTGGTTGTAGTGTGTGTTAGAACTCGAAGTTGCGTACATCACACGCTATTATATTATTCAAAGAGAAGTGTACCATGGAATATTGGGGTGTTACATTGTAAATTTTTGATGTCCCCATTCTAAAGAATAAATTTATTTAGTCAAATTGAATATATAAAAGTTTAAAAAATTGGATTTAAAAAGGGTTCACTATTAAAAGTTGGTAAAAGTGCATTTATTGAAAATTACTTCTTTTATCTGAAAAAATGAATTTGTTCTTACATTATGTCTAAGAAACTCATAATATGGATTCTAAGGATTATATAAAGTTCAAAATTTAGTTAATACTATTTATAACCTCTTTTGAATAGCTTGTTTGGAAAGTCATGGTGCGTTTGAACCCGGTGTTGCGTGTAGCGTAAGTTATTGAATTATTTTGAAGAAGTAACACACTATGAAATATTGGGGTGTTAGATTCTTCCCTCCTTCAATAAATTTTTTCCTCGAAATTTGATATTTCTCTTCGAAAATAAAGGTTGAAAATAGAAAATATCTTTGTGGGAAAACCCACATCAAAAATTTGGTTAATAAAATTTAGTCTTAATAAGAGGAAAAGAGAAATGAAAGGGTCACCACCAAATTATGATCTCTATTAGGAGAACATTGGTGGAAATTAGAGACATATAATTGGAGGGAAAACATAAATATTTATAGGTAGTGATTGAGGTCATCAATCACAAACAAGTGTAAAATTGAGGTCCTTAAATTCATCAATCTATGATGATTTGAAATACCATCGGTTCAACAAAACATAGGGTATTAGGATAACACATTTTTGGTTTTAGGATCCCTTAAATAAAGTATAAGAATTAATTTCTTCATAGAATAAGATAAGAAGAAAAATATATTCTTGACAAGTAGAGTTCCATCCTTTAACTAATTTCTACCACAAACTCATCTTTCACTCTAAAAGATAATTGAACGTAAAAAATATTCTATTTATCCTATTCGTATAGGGTTAAAAAAATGAATTTATAATTCATCTACCAGATCTTTTAAGAAAACTACATTGTTTAATACAGAAAATCATGTGGGTCAGTGGTAGGTGATACACCCTTGTCACCCTTCGGTTGCGGGTTCAAGTCTCGCTGCCTTACCGGATGTGACGGGTTGTCGCCCGACCTCCGAGTTGTCCTTTTATGGAAATCCAAAATTAATCTCAAACTAGAATTATAGAAAATACTTTTTTCCAAACTCACAGTCCAAAATTTATAAGGAATGTAAACACAATGAAGATCCTTTTTGCCGCATAATAACATGTAAACACGTTCATCTAAATCTAGTTTCCAAGGTTATTGCTAAACTTCCTCTAATACCAACATTAACGCCCCGACCCCAGTTACCCAGATTCGGTGCATTATTTTAATACATTGGCATGATTACAAGGAATCAAGTCCCGAAGGACTGATCATTTTAGCAGTCTTGGAAAATAGATTACATATATGAATGTTACATTGCACTTTAATACATTCAAACAACATAAATAATCTTTATGAACGCCATTATTCCCTTGGCTTAACCATGCATATCAATCACAATACACTTCTTGGAATCCTGGGAAAAATAAAACATAGAAAGGGGTGAGCTCAAACGCTCAGTAAGGGTAATAAATACAGCGGAAACTTTCATAAATAAGCATAAAAATTTAAGGAAATGTATAACTAAAACAAAAGCCTTTTAAACTTGAACTTTAGCATAATATGAAAAAAATAAAATGAAATAATTCTATTTACTTATTCACATGGATATTCTGCTAGTCGAATAATTACATGCAATATCACTAACCACTTTCATAATGATGGAATGCATAATGCCAGACTATCATAATCACGTAGCTAAGTCCTCATGCCAAGACTAAAAATAAGATTTTGTCAAGGCTGCATGCCAAGACACTAGTTTGTCTCATGAGACCTACCGATACATCGAGGAGCTATAGCGGGCTCCACCCTTCACATACTAAGTCCAATGCATTCCTCATATTAAAATGTCTAAATATAACATAAACATTCGTATTAAAAATAGCATACAAAATGTCAATACTTTACCCATAAACCATGAATGGTATAAAAATAATACATCCACAGTCAAACATATCACAAAACCTTCAACACAATATGGAAGATTTGTATCATGATAAATCTACTTCAAAACAAGTTTAAAATTCATTAAAGGATTTTGACATAGATGAAAATGATTTGTAAAACTCTTTGAGAGAAATACCCATATTTTATGAAAACATTTAAAAGTCACAAAATTTAGAAAAGAAATCATTTAAAGAAATTTTTGAATCAAAGTGTCCCATACCACTTTGAAACTTTTGAAAAGAGTTATCATTTCAAAACATTCAGGTCCATATAATTAAATCCTTAAAATCATTTTGAAAACATGGACATTAATTAAAAATATTTAGAAATATAAATCTTTAAAACATTTGAGATTACGATCTTGATAAAGAGTACCTTTCAAAATCCTTAAAATCATCATTTTGAAATCATTTTTTATGAAAAATGGACATGGATGATAAAAATTTCCCAGTAAATACTTACACATAAACAATCTCAGATAATAATGAGATTGGGGAATTAGCCCTTACCAATTTGGTAACTTACGAAACATACAACCCATGAAAGATGTATCATCCAATGAATATGTAAATACACATAAATTAAATTTTATTACAGAAATAATACAATTATGGCTAGTACATATATCACACAAAAGGTAATAGTGGCGATATGGCATGAATCTCATGGGAATAAGGAGTGAGATGAAAACCCCTTACCTTGCACTTTCCTTTAGTGGAGGGTACGTTTAACCTCCTGTAAGAAAATAGTAGTATGTTATTAAATTATTCCATAACCATATTAATATTTATGATATCATACATGATTCATTTATGACTTTATACTACCCATTTAAGAATAATTTCTATGTTAAATTAACATTTCGGGTAATAATCGCTTTCTTTATCGTACGTGTTTTAACTTGTTACTCTTGATTGTATCACTTAGATAATGATTTAAATACTTTCAGAATATAAAACATGATAAATATATAATATATATTTAGAATATAAATATGTATAATAGACATATATATGAAATGCAAAACACTGTTTATGGAGACGGTAGTCCGTACGTACACATAAACGTTGTTTCTGTTTTCATATAGTACTGAACGGAAGTAAGTGAATAATATATATGTAATTACATAAATACTTATATATATAAATATATATATCTCCAGTATAATTATTATTTCATATATTACATACTTATTAGTAATATATATTTTTATAATCGTCGATGAATGGTGAACTTGGAAATGAATCTCATCGCGTCGTGGAGACAGTAATCTGTACGTACGCACGAGCAAAAATATCATTCCTTTGATATTAAAATAATATATAATTGGATGGTATATCATATATAAATAATCCTTATCATGTTATATTTATTACTTACATAAAATACACATCATTATTATACCCATCCAAATAATAATGTATTGAATAACAATTACACCACGACGTGGAGACGGTAAGTCGTACGTACGCACGTATGGTGACATGTCATTAAAAGGATGGATAGAATACTGAATATGGTTATACCATATTTATAATAACATCACAGTATATAGGAGATACTGGAGTTATTATTTTAGAATATAAATAACAAAGAAAGAAGAAGTTGAAGAAGAAAGGAACTTGAAAGAGGGTGGTGAAAACATTACCTCTTCTTCGGGTTCTTCCTTTTGATTTGATCAAAAGGGAACCTTAGGTTGGATATATGATCAAACTAAGGTGACTAGTTTTAAGTGAGGGAAGTTGAGAGAGTATTTGGGTAGGGGTTTTCCGAACCAAAAGGCTTTGAAGGTGTGATGAATTGGTTAGAAGTTGAGTCTTTTTATATGGGGGAGGAGAGGCTCTTTAGGAAAAACTTAAAGTATTAATTTATAATAAATTAATATTCGGTTTCTAATGGCTCCAAAGTGGATTATTAAAAGTATAAGGTGGGTATGGGTCGAAATCCTTTCAACCAATAGATTTTAGATATTTTTCGGTCATTATATTAAGCTTATCTTTTAGTTTTAACTCTTGGTTAATTAGTTTAACACTTACCATGTCACATTGTATTTTTATAATATATAGTTAATAAAATTACTATATACATCCAAGAGACCCCCCAAGTGGTCCATTAATGATACACCAATAATGATATAAGTCCTTTGGCAGAACCTTATATTTTTAGAAATAGAATATAAATTAATAATATAATATTTGTTTTAAAAACTCATTTATGTCAATTTTGACACTACTCAATAATTGATTTTTGTTAAATTCTTAAAAACTTTATTAATTCGAACCAAATTCATTTAAGCAATCCTATCATGGAATATTAACCAATAAAATTCATGTATGTCATCAAAACTTTCAAATTATCTTTATTTTAACATTTATAATATCAATTATTTGATTCTTCCATTAATAAGGAAAATACTGCATCATTATTGTGTCATATATATTTTTACTTTTTCAATGTCCACTACTAGAAAAACAGGTATTTTCGATAGGGCATTTGCGACGGGATCCCGTCGCAAATAGCCCGTTGCTGAAAACGCCGTCGCAACTACACTTATTTGCGACGGGCCCGTCGCTAAAGCCTTTTTTTGCGACGGTCATTCTCCCCATCACAAATAGTATTCCGTATTTTTTGTAAAAAACTTTTAAAAGACCTTTTGCGACGGGACCCGTCGCAAATACCTTTTGCGACGGTACCGTCGCAAAAACTATTTTTTAAAAAAAATAAAAAACTATTAATAATACTAGTATTTGCGACGGGCATAGTATCTCATCGCAATTACTATAAATAGTATTTGCGACGGGTCCCGTCGCAAAAACTATTTTTTTTAAAAAAAATAAAAAACTATTAATAATACTAGTATTTGCGACGGGCATAGTATCCCGTCGCAAATACTACAAAAAAAATAAAAAAAATAAATTATTAATAAATTATTTTAATTAATATAATAATAGAATTATAATTCACAAATAAAAATAATAAATTATTAATAAATCATTTTAATTAATATGATAATAATAGAATTATAATTCAAAAATAAAAAACAATAGAATATTAATAAATGATTTAATTAATATAATAATATTAGAATTATAATTCATAAATAAAAAAATATTAATAAGTTATTTTAATTAATATAAAAATAATAGAATTATTTTACATTCAAATATTAAAATAATTCAAGTATTACAAAAAATATAATTAAATTATAATATTATAAAATTTTAATATATATATATAATTTAATATTATAAAATATAAATAATATTATTATTCATATTAATATTGTTATTTAAAAATATAATATTATTAATATTTTATAATGAGATAGAAACTATGAATAGAAAAAAAAATATTTTGATTTCACAAATTTTATAACATAAATACAATCTCTAATCTGAAGGAGGGGGGGAGGTGGGGGATCTGCAGATGGTGGTGGAGGAAACTCCATCCCTAAAGCATGAGTGAGTCGGCGCATGTACTACATCTGCTCCTGATGCTGCTGCTGCCACTGACTCGCCTGCTCCTCGTATAGCTGCTGCTGGCGTCGACGCTCCTCCTCATGCTGCTGACGCATCTGCTCCTGCTCCTGTCGGAGACTCTCTATCTGTGCAGTCTGAGATCGCAACTGATCCTCATACTGTGTAGTAGAAGAAGATGCACGAGCTCCTCTCGAGATGGACGCCGACATCGCAGCACTTCCATAATAATCTCTGGGAGTCAGTCGAGAGCTGATACCAACTACCCGGCCCTTCTCGAAGGCATACTGGGTGGCCTGCATCCATGCCGCTTCATCAAACTGACGGGCAGTGGTCTGATCTGATGACTCGGCCTGACTCTCAGGTCGGGCCTGTGACGCTGCGGCCTCATATGACTCCTATAGTTGCAATTTAAAATTAAAATTGTGAATATATTATATGCAGTTAATTTTTAAACTTGAAAACAAATAATACTGACCACGATGTGATGCTGACGATCACCTCTGAGCTCCCCAGTAGCAGGATCACTATACATCCTCCGATATACGTCGTACTCTGTAATATCGGGGTGCTCGACAGCCTATAAGAATAAAAAATAAACTGTTAATATTTAAAGTTATATAAAATATTTATAAATAATGTATGTACCAGATGTTGTCTATGAGTACTGAAAGAACGACTCCCAGCTCGATGAGTCACCTCCTGTCTCCCCCGATTCTGCCTCCCCACCGATGATCTCCTCTGAAAGGCACCACTCAACCAGTGCGCACATAATCCATCCCATACATGGGATGAAATATACTCTGGTCGGTGTGCTCTACATGACTCGTCAAAATCTGACACTCCTGCTTTCTTCATCATAGCTTTTCTTAAATTGTGCAAAAACTGACGAAGGCGATCACGCATGGCCACCTCCCATGCCTCGTGGATGGCGTCACGCATGGTATCCTCGATCGGATACCATAAACCCTACAAATAAATCAAAATATCAAGTTAGAAATGAAATAATTTTCAAAATAAAAATTATTTATTTACGTACGTACCAACCAATGGACGAACATGGCCTGCTGCACATCAATGGGAATCTGCTCCCACGTGGTCCATGGCTGAGAGAAATAGTTGCGCAAAATAGCGCTGCCCTGTCTGACTGCGATATGTGGAAAACTGAAAAAATAATAAACATTTATTATGTGAATAGATTAATGAAATCTTAGTCAAATTCACAGGTTATCACACAGGTTATCACACCTCCGTGTGCGTGGATCAAACCCAAGACGTGGACGTCGCTCGGGGACGGGGTCAGGAATCATCAATCGTGCAAGACCGCGCCCCCTCCGCGTACTCCCTGGAGCGCCTGCAGGCTGAGGGTCATCTGTCAGCAACTCAACTGCATCGAAAGTCAGGTCAGCATCCGCCAACTCACGAAATGTGGCGTCGTCCATCTGAAACAGAAAATATTAATGTTAGCAAATAATTGATAATTACTATTATATATACATATATACATATTATGATTGTATATAAATACCATGGAATGCTATCAGTGTTCATCTTCATCATCATCTTCATATATGTCAATGTCATCTTCATATTCCTCCTCAATATCATCGATATCCATTCGAGTTACAGTTTCTTCATCTCTTACAATTTCAAATTCATATGTGACATCATTAACATCATCGTCATCACCGACTCTTGAATGTGGGGTGTCGTCATCGATACTCATGTCTCTTTGTAAAAAAGATTTATTTTGAGTACTCTCTTGAAAAACTTCAATTCTTTGCACATCAGTGAAAGCACATTCACTTTGACTAAACTGATTGTCTCGAATTTTGATTTTTATTACACTCCACCAATCAGTAAATTCTCTTGATGTTGCACAGTACTTCGCGTAATAAACTTGATATGCCTGTTGAGCCAATAAGAATGGTTCATTTACTGCGAGAACACTTTTACATTTAATATCGATGATTCCATGAGTCGGATGAACACGCACGCCTCTCTCTGTATCCAACCACCGACATTTGAACATGGTTATGTAATGTTTTCCAAGATAACAGAGTTCAATGATTTCATCAAGTATGCCATAAAAGTCAACTTCATTTTCTCGATGATGAGATCCTCTCAAGATAACTCCACTGTTCATTGTTTTTTTCGATTCCCCATATGCATGTGTGTGGAATCGAAATCCATTCACCACATATGCATTATAAGTTTTAACAAGTTTGGAAGGTGGGTTACTCAATACACACAGTCGTTTGTTAATTTTATCAGCATGTCGAGACACCTGAAAATTTGTGAAATAATTATCAATATAGTAAACTATACATTGAATGAGTTTCTAAAAGATAAAGAATTATTTTACCAGTTTTTGAAACCACTGAGAGAAATTTTTCAGTCGACGTTCTTCGAGAGCAGCTGCTGTAATTTGTGGAATTTGTTTCTTGATATGATTATCATACAACCTATAAAAACCAAAGTTATTTACTGTAACATAAATGATAGAATAAGTGATATAAACACTTACAGTACAACTGATGTCATCTCTTCACAGTTGAGCAGAACATACGTATGAGCTCTCTGATGTTCATCATCTGAAAGCCAGCGTTCATAAACTCCACCAAAACCATGCTCTGACTGGTTGAAAACAGATAATTGATTGTCGATTTTATCAATATTCCTCTCGTTCCGTCCCATTCGGTTGTGTTTTGAAGGATACTCAGATTCAAAATAATGGGAGCAGAAAAAAGATATTTCCTCTTGCAAATAAGCTTCTGCAATAGATCCTTCAACAGATGCTTTGTTACGTACTTTTCTTTTCAATTTTTTCATGCATCTTTCAAATGGGTAAATCCATCGAAACTGTATCGGACCTCCACATTTGGCTTCATATGGAAAATGTAACATCAAATGTTCCATTGAGTCGAAGAAAGACGGCGGAAATATTTTTTCCAGTTTACATATAATTACAACAACATCTTTTTCAAGTCTGCCTAAAGCATCATAATCTGCCGTAGCCGCACAAATTTCCCGAAAAAAAAGAGACATTTCAATTATGGAATCCCAAATCACAGAATTCAACAGACCTCTTAATCCAATGGGTAGAAGTCTCTCCATTATAACATGACAATCATGACTTTTTAATCCAGTAATATGACCATTCTTTACACATCTACCCAAATTGGAAGCAAAGCCATCTGGAAGTCTCAAATCTGCAATCCACTGACAAAATAATAAATGGTTTTCTTTAGACAATGTATAAGCTGCTTTTGGTTTCAGTAACCTTTCTGTTCTGACATTCTCAAAGAGTTCCAATTCTGGACGCCTGCAAATTTGGGCAAGATCTAAACGTGCATTTACATTGTCTTTTCTCTTTCCTGGCGTATCCAAAACTGTATGAAACAAATTATCAAAACAGTTCTTCTCAATATGAATGACATCCAACATGTGGCGGACCAACAAATCAGACGAATATGGAAAATCCCAAAATATGCTACGTTTAATCCAATTGTGTTCTTTCCCAAATCCAGAAATTTTCTATTGGTTTATTATGGGACCAAAAGTGATGGGAGGTAATGAAAATACAACTGATTTTAACTCCGAACCTGATAGCATTTTTGGAGGTCCATCCATTTCAACTGTTCCTTTTCTGAAATGAGATCTGTTTCTGCGAAAAGGATGATCAGCTGGAAGAAATCTGCGATGACAGTCAAAATAACAAGGTTTCTTTCCATGAATGAGCATAAATGCTTTGTTCTCTCCCATACAGTACGGACATGATTTCTGACCATGTGTACTCCAGCCAGATAACATCCCATAAGCCGGGAAGTCACTTATTGTCCACATCAATGCTGCTCTCAGTATGAAATTCTGTTTCGTTGCAACATCATATGTACTGACACCAGTACTCCATAATAAATTTAATTCATCAATCAATGGCTTCAAATAAACATCAATATTTTTCTTCGGATGTCCTGGAATTAGTAAAGTCAAAAAGATATATGGCTCCTTCATCAACATCCATGGAGGTAAATTGTACGGAGTTAAAAAAACAGGCCAACATGAATATTGACTACCATAAGATCCAAACGGACAGAAACCATCAGTGGAAAGGCCCAGTCGGACATTTCTAGCTTCTAAAGAAAAGGATGGATGCACTCTATCAAAATGTTTCCATGAATCACCATCGGCTGGATGATTCAAGCTTTTATCGGTTGAAATATTCTCTTTATGCCGTGACATCATTGTCGTTGTATTCTTAGACATGAATAAACGCTGAAGTCTGGATGTAAGCGGAAAATATCTCAACTGTTTTACAGGAATCAAACCAGACTTCCCGTGTTGTCCTTCTTTATATCTCAGTTTCCCACATGTGGGACAACTATCCAACGACTCATTTTCCCCAGAATATAAAATGCAGTCATTTGAACATGCATGAATCTTCTGACAAGTAAGTCCCAAATTTCGAACCAGCCTCTTACTTTCATAGTAATTTGCAGGTAAAACATTTCCTTCGGGTAACAGTGTTTTCAGCAAATAAAATATTTGGTCAAAACAGGTGTTTGACATTCCGTTATATGATTTGATAGCCATAAATTTTTCAACTGCTTCTAATTTGCTCATCTTGCAGCCAGGATATAATGCATCCTCAGCAGACTTCAACAACTCATAAAATTTAGACGGTACCAACTCAGGATTTGAAGCTATATCAGCCGGAGTTTCTGTATGTCGAACAGATGAACCTGCAACATCATGTACTAAATCTTGAAACTGGGATGGAGCCGGAATCAAGTTGGTATCACCTGCTTTGGAACTACGTTCACCGTGTTGATACCAAAAAACATAATCTGCTTGAAAACCAAAACGCAAGAGATGTTCCCCCACTTTGTCAAACGTGTCAAACGTTCTCAATGCACATTTTCTACAAGGGCATTTTATTTTTCCTTCTGAAACAAATTTTGGATTTGATGCCGCAAATGATAAAAAAATCTCCACACCCTCTATATATACTGGATTTAAACCAGAACCATTTGGATTTCTACGTTGATTTATCCATATGCGGTCATCTAATAATGACTGTTGACGACCTCGTTGTTCCATATTTTTCTATAAAATATAAAATCATTACTGATTTTGAATATTTTGTTAAAAAAAACACTCAAGCAAGGATTGAATATATTGAGAATACAGCAAAACCTGTTACAGATATTGATAATTTTAATATTATATTGATTTTTTATTTTTTTTAATAATACTAATATAATTTTTTCATAAATATTAATTATATAATAATAACATTATTACATTATTAGTATATTTTATTATTAATATTAAAATAATATAATTTTCTATATTATATACAATTCTCCTTTCATCTGTGTGTTTAACATTCTGTCTCCACATGTAATATTGACATTCACTTTCACCTCTCCATTGGCGAGTAGGTTGATAATTTTGAAAAAGAATGCCAATATTACATGTGGAGACAGAAAACACACAGAAAAAAAGAGAATTGTATATAATATAGAAAATTATATTATTTTAATATTAATAATAAAATATACAAATAATGTAATAAGGTAATTATTCCTAATTATTGATAATTATTTATAATTATTGGTAATTATTCCAAATTATTGGTAATTATTCCAAATTATTGGTAATTATTCCAAATTATTGGTAATTATTCCTAATTATTGTTAATTAATACTAATTATTCCTAATTAATACTAATTAATCCTAATTATTACTAATTATTACTAATTATTACTAATTATTAGTAATTATTACTAATTATTAGTAATTATTGGTAATTATTGGTAATTATTACTAATTATTGGTCATTATTACTAATTATTGGTCATTATTACTAATTATTGGTCATTATTACTAATTATTACTAATTATTTCTAATTATTAGTAATTATTGCTAATTATTACTAATTATTGCTAATTATTACTAATTATTGCTAATTATTACTAATTATTTCTAATTATTACTAATTATTACTAATTATTAGTAATTATTACTAATTATTGCTAATTATTCCTAATTATTACTAATTATTCCTAATTATTAGTAATTATTGCTAATTATTACTAATTATTGCTAATTATTACTAATTATTGCTAATTATTAGTAATTATTGCTAATTATTACTAATTATTGCTAATTATTGCTAATTATTACTAATTATTGCTAATTATTGGCAATTATTGGTAATTATTGGCAAGTATTGTTAATTATTGGTAAGTATTGTTAATTATTACTAAATATTGGTAATTATTGTTAATTATTACTAATTATTGTTAATTATTACTAATTATTACTAATTATTGTTAATTATTACTAATTATTACTAATTATTGGTAATTAATACTAATTATTGGTAATTAATACTAATTATTGGTAATTAATACCAATTATTGGTAATTAATACTAATTATTGTTAATTAATAATAATTATTGTTAATAAATAATAATTATTACTAATTATTCCTAATTAATACTAATTATTCCTAATTATTACTAATTATTACTAATTATTGGTAATTATTGGTAATTATTGGTAATTATTGGTAATTATTGGTAATTATTGGTAATTATTGGTAATTATTACTAATTATTGGTAATTATTACTAATTATTCCTAATTATTGCTAATTATTACTAATTATTGCTAATTATTAGTAATTATTGGAATTATTACTAATTATTGCTAATTATTACTAATTATTGCTAATTATTACTAATTATTGCTAATTATTACTAATTATTGCTAATTATTACTAATTATTGGTAATTATTACTAATTATTGGTAATTATTACTAATTATTCCTAATTATTGCAAATTATTAGTAATTATTGCTAATTATTACTAATTATTGCTAATTATTGCTAATTATTGCTAATTATTGCTAATTATTGCTAATTATTGCTAATTATTGCTAATTATTACTAATTATTGCTAATTATTACTAATTATTGGCAATTATTGGTAATTATTGGCAATTATTGGTAATTATTGGCAATTATTGGTAATTATTGGCAATTATTGGCAATTATTGGTAATTATTGGCAATTATTGGTAATTATTGGCAATTATTGGTAATTATTGGCAATTATTGCTAATTATTGTTAATTATTGCTAATTATTGTTAATTATTGCTAATTATTGTTAATTATTGCTAATTATTACTAATTATTGGTAATTATTGGTAATTAATGGTAATTATTGGTAATTAATACTAATTATTGGTAATTAATACTAATTATTGGTAATTAATACTAATTATTGGTAATTATTACTAATTATTGGTAATTATTACTAATTATTGGTAATTATTACTAATTATTGGTAATTTTTCCTAATTTTTCCTAATTTTTCCTAATTTTTCCTAATTTTTTATATTTATTACTAATTATTCCTAATTATTACTAATTATTCCTAATTATTACTAATTATTGCTAATTATTGCTAATTATTGCTAATTATTGGTAATTATTGGTAATTATTGGTAATTATTGGTAATTATTGGTAATTATTGGTAATTATTGGTAATTAGTGGTAATTATTGGTAATTATTGGTAATTATTGGTAATTATTGGTAATTATTCCTAATTATTGGTAATTATTGGTAATTATTGGTAATTATTCCTAATTATTCCTAATTATTGCTAATTATTCCTAATTATTCCTAATTATTACTAATTATTACTAATTATTACTAATTATTACTAATTATTTCTAATTATTTCTAATTATTACTAATTATTACTAATTATTACTAATTATTACTAATTATTATTAATTATTCCTAATTATTACTAATTATTCCTAATTATTCCTAATTATTACTAATTATTGGTAATTATTGGTAATTATTGGTAATTATTACTAATTATTACTAATTATTGGTAATTATTGATAATTATTACTAATTATTACTAATTATTGTTAATTATTGGTAATTATTCCAAATTATTGGTAATTGTTACTAATTATTGGTAATTATTACTACTTATTGGTAATTATTACTAATTATTGGTAATTATTACTAATTATTGGTAATTATTACTAATTATTGATAATTATTACTAATTATTACTAATTATTGGTAATTATTACTAATTATTACTAATTATTCTTAATTATTGATAATTATTGATAATTGTTCCTAATTATTAGTAATTAAATGAATAATTATCAATAATTAGAAATAATTACCAATAATTACAAATAATAACATTATTAATATATTTTATTATTAATATTAAAATAATATAATTTTCTAATTTATATACAATTCTCCTTTCATCTGTGCGTTTTCTATCTCCACATACAAATAATACTTGTGAAGACAGCAAACACACAGATGAAAAGAGAATTGTATATATATAAAAAATTATATTATTTTAATATTAATAATAAAATAGACTAATAATGTAATAATGTTATTATTCCTAATTATTGGTATTTATTACTAATTATTAATATTTATTCTTAATTATTAAAAATTATTACTAATTATTCCTAATTACCATTAACTATAAACAATACTAATAATTTAAATTTATTAAGTAATAAAACAATGTAAACATAATTAAATTACAACTAATTAAGAATAATTGAAACTAATAAAAAATTAAAAATAAATAAAAAATTAAAATGAACATAAATACCTTGAAAATTGATCTGCTCTGATCGTTCTTCAAAACTTTAATATCAGCTCCAGAGAAAAAAATTAAACTGGAGAAAAACTGAACTCTAGAAATATAATTTTGAGAGAAGGAGAAGATAAGGAATGAGAATGAAATGAAAAAAACGGATGGGGGTATTTATAGGTTAGATTATTTGCGACGGGCCCATTTGCGACGGGATACCCGTCGCAAATAATACTATTTGCGACGGTACCCGTCGCAAATACCTTAGCCAACATTTATTACGGTCAACTGGTAAATAGTTATTTGCGACGGGTCCCGTCGCAAATAACCACCTGCCGACATACTATTTGCGACGGGGGAATATTCCCGTCGCAAATACCTTTTACCACCGCCGGTTATTTGCGACGGGAATATTCCCCCGTCGCAAATAAGTTTCCGGCGATTTGGCGCGCAAACCGCGCCAGTCCTTTTGCGACGGGGAAAGCTGTCCCGTCGCAAAAGGCTACTTATTTGCGACGGGCAAATTACCCCGTCGCAAATAAGTTTTTCACGGGACTATTTGCGACGGGATTTAATCTCGTCGCAAATAACCCGTCGCAAATGCCCTTTTTTCCCGTAGTGGTCTAAAAATTATAAATAAAATACCATTATGTAGTAAATCTTTTTATTTTTCTAATTAATATTTATAATTGAAAATATAACATATATAACACTATGTAAAAATTGTTTTTCTAAAAGATATTAGCTTATGTCATTTTTGTATTTACTTTAACTTAATTAATATAAAGTGTCCCTATCACCTACAAGTGGCTCCATGGGGTTCCAAAATCGACCCAAAGATGCCCATGGTTGGAAATGTATCCACCAATAAGGTTAGGTCACGTTTTAGGGTAATTTATTATTATTATAATATTATATTTTACCCTTATTTACCAGATTTACCCTTTAACCATGGTAAATAAAATATTTACCGAAGTAATTGTTCAAAATGTCTAAAAATAAAAGTTACCTATTTACATAATTTGTACATCCTGATTCAAAATATGGAATCCATTTTCCCAAATTCAAAACACAGAAGTGGCAGAAATTAATTTAAAATTAATTCCCGTTGTCAAAACAAAAAAACGTGTTTTTAAGATATAATAACTATCAAAAGATTGACACTTGTTTATGTATGGTTTAATTGTGAAATTATGTCCAATGTCCAACATTGTATTAAATGGTAAAAATATATTCTAAGTATACTTTAAAACCACTCAAATTCATAATTTATCACTATTAATTATTTTCATTAAAAAAGTTGTTTTTAATTAAAATTTAGTAATTTTCACTATTCATCAAAATATAAAAGTTATCTGAACTGTACCAAAATTTCACCCTAGGCTAAATTCGATATTTTGAATCCAAAAATGAAGTCCATTTTGAGAGATAAAATTTATAAAATTTCAAAAACTAGGTATTACTATTCATAACGACTAGTTTGATTGGTTGTAGTGTGTGTTAGAACTCAAAGTTGCGTACAACACACGCTACTGTATTATTCAAAGAGAAGTGTATCGTGGAAGATTGGGGTGTTACATTGTAAATTTTTGATGTCCCCATTCTAAATAATAAATTTATTTAGTCAAATTGAATATATAAAAGTTTAAAAAATTGTATTTAAAAAGGGTTCACTATTAAAAGTTGGTAAAAGTGCATTTTTTTAAAATTACTTCTTTTATCTGAAAAAAATGAATTTGTTCTTACATTATGTCTAAGAAACTCATAATATGGATTCTAAGGATTATATAAAGTTCAAAATTTAGTTAATACTATTCATAACCTCTTTTGAACGGCTTGTTTGGTAAGTCATGGTGCGCTTGAACTCAGTGTTGCGTGTAGTGCAAGTTATTGAATTATTTTCAAGAAGTAACACACTATGAAATATTGGGGTGTTACAAATGTTCTAAACACGATAAAGTCATCTTATCATAATATCGTTTGGAGGGTGAAGCTGATCAATGGTGGAATATTATCAAGAATATGAGGCAAAGGGATGGAATTGAATCCATGTAATGGGATGAGTTCAAGAACTTATTTTTCAATAAGTATTTCCCTCGTATTCTTGAAACAAATATAGAGAAGGAGTTTCTTGAACTAAAGCAAAAGGATGATGAATCTGTTGGTACCTACGAATCAAATTTTACAAGACTTTCAAGGTACGCTTCTGGGATTATTATCCAACCTGAGAGTAAGATCGATCAATTCTTTAGTGGCTTAAAACCAAGTCTTCGAAGGGCATTAGCCATAAGGGACTTCAATAGCTACGAGGAAATCGTTTGATGTGATCTCAAAGTTGAGATGGAGATTGGATTAACCCATCAGTCATATGCGTTTGATATGAAGAGGAAAATGGAATTCAAAGGGAAATCTAAAGACCAAACTGAAAAGAAGATGAGTTTTCCCTTATGCTCGAAGTGTGGAAAGAAACATGGAAGGAGTTGTCTTAAAGGGACAAGTAAATGTTTCAAATGTGGAAAGGAAGTTCATCGGGCATTTGAATACCGCAATGACGGGAAGAAGATGTCTAGTGATGCGAACAAAGAAAAGGATACACAGAATCCACCTCCTACACTTCAATTTTACAAGTGCAAGGAAATGGGGCATTATGCTAATCAATGCCCTAATCTAAGGGTTGTTGATGATGATCGACGTCAACAAACTCTTAAGGCTAAAGAAAAAGGAAAGTCACATGAAATTTCTATCAGCGATGTGGAGTACGATAATGAAGTGGTGAAAGGTACACTTACCATCCACTCTAAAGTAGAAAATGTTTTATTTGATTTTGGATCCACCCACTCTTTTATTTCTAAAGAATTTTCTAAGGGTATCGCCATATTACCTCAGTAGTTAGATATTTATTTTTCTATGACAACCCCTAATGGCACAACAGTCGCATCAAAAGTTTACAATTCTTCTCTGATTGAAGTTTGTGGGAAAATGCTTCCTGCAAATCTTGTGATCCTTCCTATAGTGGAATTTGATGTGATTCTTGGCATGGATTGGCTTTCTTTATATGGATCTCATATCAATTTCCAAATAAGGGAAGTCACATTTCATATTCCAGATCAATCTATGATCGTCTATCGATGCAAGGATGAACATAACTTTCCAGAGGAAATTTCATCCATCTTATGGGTCTTGATTCCACTAAATGAAGGTTATTTATCTCAAATGGTTGGAGATAAACTCACGATTAAGAATATTCCCATTGTACGAGAGTTTGATGATGTCTTTCCAGAGGAATTTCCTAGTCTTCCACCAAATCATGAAGTTGAGTTTTCAATAGAACTCGTACCAGGTGCTTTGCCTATTTCAAAGACACCCTATAGAATGGCCCTAATTGAGTTGCAGGAATTGAAGAAGCAACTCCAAGAGAATCTTGATAAAGTTTTCATACGCCCTAGTGCATCACCTTGGGGAGTACATGTTCTGTTTGTTAAGAAGAAAGATGGATCAATGAGACTCTTCATTGATTATCGAGAACATAACAAGATCACTATCAAGAACAAATATCCTCTCCCATGCATTGAAGACTTATTTGACCAACTATGTAGAGCTCAATACTTTTCCAAGATTGATCTTCATTCTAGGTATTATCAATTAAGGGTCAAAAGGGAGGATATACCAAAGACTGCTTTTCGTACAAGTTATGGACACTATGAATTTATAGTGATTCCATTTGGTCTTACTAATGCCCCTGCTATCTTCATGGATATAATGAATAGAGTCTTTAGAGACTATCTTGATCAGTTTTTGGTAGTCTTTATAGACGATATTCTTGTCTATTCAAAGAGCAAGGAAGAACATGAATATCACTTGAGAATTGAATTGAAGACCCTGAGAAAGGAGAAGCTTTATGCCAAATTTACCAAGTGTGAATTTTGGCTTCAAAAAGTTTCATTTTTGGGTCACATAATCTCAAAAGAGGGGATATCTGTGGAACCAGCAAAAACAGAGGTTATTGAAAGATGGTCGAGACCAACAACATTAACTGAGATCCAAAGTTTTCTTGGTTTGGCTGGATATTATCAACGTTTTGTGAAAGATTTTTTACGATTATCTAATCCAATCACCAGGTTGACTCGAAAAGGAGTTAAGTTCGTTTGGACAGAGGAGTGTGAAGAGAATTTCAAGGAATTAAAAAGAAGGTTATCCAATGCACCTTTTCTCACACTGCCTTGTAGTGGAGAAAGGTTTGTGATCGATAGTGATGCATCCAAGAATGGATTGGGGTGTGTTCTCATGCAAAACGATATAGTGATAGCTTATTCCTCACAATAGTTGAAAATCCAGGAGCAAAATTACCCAACTCATGATTTGGAGTTAGCTGCGGTAATCTTTGCATTAAAGATTTGGAGGCATTATCTTTATGGTGAAAGGTGTGATATTTATACTGATCATAAAAGTTTAAAGTATATTTTCACACAAAAGGAGTTGAATATTCACCAAAGAAGATGTTTGGAGTTGATTAAGGATTACGACTACTCAATTCATTACCACCCTGGGAAAGCAAACAATGTGGTAGATGCATTAAGTCGACAAGACCATGCTAGCTTCTCCATGATGAGGATCAAAAAAGATCCAATATTTATGGATTTACAAAGGATGGATCTTGGAATTATAATGGAAGGGGAAAACTATTATCTTTATCAAATGAATTTTCAACCATCTATACATGTGAAGATTAAAGAGGCACAGAAAGAATATGTAAAGTTACAAAAGAAGGTGAGAAATGTTCCTGAATTCAACCTTGATAGTGATGGGATAATAAAGTTCAGGAATCTGGTTTGTGTTCCTCCCATACCGAAATTAAAGAAGGAGATACTAGATGAGGCTCATAGTTCTTCATTCTCTATTCATCTTGGAAGCATGAAGATGTATAGGGACCTGAAAGAGTACTTCTGGTGAGATGGAATTAAAAGAGATGTTGCTAAATATGTCTCTCGATGATTGGTTTGTCAGCAAGTTAAAGCTGAGAGACAGAAGTCTAAGAGGATGTTACAACCATTACCCATACCAGAATGGAAATGGGAAAACATCACTATGGACTTTTTCACCAGACTTCCTAAAACATCCAAAGGCAATAATGCTATCTGGGTCATAGTTGATCGTCTTACAAAGTCTGCACACTTCATTGCTATTAGAGAGGATTTCTCTCTGGATTAGCTTGCTAGGATATATGTAAAGGAAGTGGTAAGATTTTATGGAGTACCACTTTCCATTATGTCTGATTGGGATCTGAGGTTTACCTCAAAGTTCTGGATAAGTCTTCAGCATACTCTAGATACAGAGTTGAGTTTCAGCACTGCATATCATCCTCAGACAGACGGTCAGTCTAAGAGAACAATTCAAACTCTAGAAGATGTGTTCAGAGCTTTCTCTATGGATTTCAAAGGTGGTTGGGATCAACTCCTACCTTTGGTGGAATTTTCTTATAATAATAGCTTTCACTCCAGTATTCAGATGGATCCTTATGAAGCTCTCTATGGAAAGAAATTCCAAACTCCAACTTGCTGGGATGAAGTTGGGGAAAGAAAGCTATTAGGACCTGATCTTGTTGATGAGATGGAAGAAAAGGTACGATCTATTCAACAACACATAATAGCAGCTCAGAGTCGAAAACAAATTTGTGCTGATAACTGAAGAATAGACCTATAGTTTGAAGTGGGTGATAAAGTGTTCTTATGAATATCTCCTTGGAAGAGAGTAATGAGATTTGGAAAGAAGGGAAAGTTGAGCACTAGGTATATTGGTCCTTTTGAAATACTAGATCGTGTTGGAAAGGTAGCTTACCGATTGGTGCTTCCACTGAATCTCTCTCAAGTTCACGATGTGTTCCATGTATCTCTCCTGAGAAAGTACATACCCGGTCCTTCACATGTACTCAGCTCAAAAGTTGTACTGTTGGAGCAAGACCTTTCTTTTGAAGAACTGCCGATAGAGATTCTGGATCGTAGTAAAAAAGTCCTACAGAACAAGACTACTCGCTTGGTGAAAGTTTTATGGAGGAACCCCCAATTATAATAAGCTACATGGGAGCTTGAGGATATGATTAGGGAGAGGTATCCTCATCTGTTTGTTACAAAGTGACGAATTTCGAGGGAGAAATTCATTTTAAGGGGGGTAGAATGTAACACCCGAGATTTTTATGAGAAATGTTTTGTTTTTATGTTATATACATCATCAAAGGAATCTTTCACTACAAACAACACTATCTTATCTTTCTTTACACGCAATTGTGACCTTCCTCGATTGCTTGCATTGTACGCAATACCGAGTTTCACTAAACAACGATATGCTATTAAAATATTATTAAAACTAGCCGTTATGAATAGTAATACCCACTTTTTGAAACTTTATAAATTTTATTTTTCAAAATGGACTTCATTTTTTGATCCTGAATATCGAAATTAGCCTAGGGTGAAATTTTGGTATATTTCTGGAAACTTTCAATTTTTGATGAATAGTGAAAACAATAGGTTACTATTTAAAAACTGACATTTTATTTAAATTATTATTTATTTTATTTAAATTTATTTTATGTGAAAATTGATACATAATACCTATATAAGTTCAATGTAATTCATTGGATTCATTTTATAATAATTTTAGACATATAAAAATTTTATTGAACTTTTCACCGTCTTTTACCCACCTCCTAGGAGAATTTGAAAATTTACATAAAACTTAATTTTACCACTTCTGTGAGTGGAATTTAGAAATTCCTAGAGACACAGTTAATATAAAGGAGTAAAATTTGGTTCAATAAGATAAAAATAATTTTTTATGAATAGTAACTTTTTACTTTTTTACCATAGTTAAAAATAAATAGAGTAATTAAGCGTAAAAAATGATATTATTATTACCCTAACACATGTCCTAAATATATTGGATAAGTTTAATTCGACCCAAAACAACCTTATGAATAAAATATGACCATTTAGGTCCACTTGGATTAGATTAGGACATTTAATATTATTTTATTTAAAGAAGAGTTAAAATAGTTAAAATTAAAGTTTAATAAATAAAACATTTTTAAAATAGGGTTTTAAATAAGATAAATTCAACTATAAATATTAATTAGAAAGATAAAAAGATTTAATATATAATGGTATTTTATTTATAATTTTTAAACTTTAAATAATTTAATTTATTTATGACACAATGATGATGTATTAATTACCTTATTAAGTAAATATTAACATAATTGATATTTTAAATACACAAATAAATGTAATTTGAGACTTTTTATGAATTCCACTAATTTTATAGATTAATATGACATGTTAGTATTTCTTTAATTAACTTTTTTTGAACTAATCATGCTGTTATGATTTTAAAAAAAATCAATTACCAAATAGTGTCAAAATTGACATAAAATAGTTTTTAAAAAAATATTATATTATTAATTGTTATTTTATTCCTAAAAATATATGGTTCGGCTAAATGACTTAGATAAGGTTATATATATTAATAATTAACAACTTGGGGTTCTTGTGGCTTGTTATAGTAAGTTTATTAACCATATAGTGTAAGAAAACAAGAAGACACAGTAAAAGTTAAATTATTTAACTTAGAGTTAAATCTAAATGATAAGGTTAAAATAGTAACCTAAACTTGTATAAAATCTATTGGTTGAGAGGATTTAGACTCATCCCCACCTTAGCTTCTAAATAAATCAATTTGGAGCTATTAAAAATTGAATATGACTTTATTGTAAAATAATATTTTAAGTTTTTCCTAAAGTGCCCCTCTCCTCCCTTATAAAAGGGCACCTCCTCCCTCTCCTCCTCACACCACTTTGAGCCTTCAAGATCATAAAAATGCTGCCAATTTCTCTTATCCACATCCCTAGAAACATCCTAGAGGTCCTGGTCTTCTTCAAATACTATCTTTAGTTCCCTAAGTGAAGGTTAAGAAGAGGCGCTTCAAAGAAGAGGTAATGTCCATTACCGATTCTTTCAACATTATTTCTTCTTATTCTTCTTCTTTAGTTTTTTCATTATGAAGTAATAACATCCGTATCAATCATATACTGATATGTTATTATAAATATGAAACAACCCTATTTCACCTTCTATCCATCCTACGGAAAACGAAATCACCGCTCGTGCGTACATACGGAATACCATCTCCACGTTGTGGTGTAATCTGTTTTCCACCACCACATTACTTAGATGGGTATAATGGTGTAAAGAATAACTATATATGATTATTTTAATGTGATATTTATTCTTAAATAGTATACATACACTTCAATACAATTCCACGATCATGGGAACGATATCATCACTCGTGCGTACGTACGGCCTACCATCTCCACGATGTGATGTGACTCGTTCTACATGATCTTCATTGAATAATGATTATATAAATGAATTGAATGAATAAATATGATATATATTACACTAATACCATTCTGGAAATGAGTTATCTATAACCTAAAAATAAGAATAATAATTTATTCGACAAAACACGCATAAGAACAAAAAAAGCAATAAACACCCGAATAACAAGTAGCAATGAAATGTTACTAATAAGAAGCTAAGAATATGACCATATATGTAAAGACCCGGAAATTTTGAGGAAATTTTCTTCTTAATTTTCTTGGTAATTTTACAAGAACGCAGTTTCTGACGGTGCCTGATTCCGAGGCCCGGTGTGCCCGGAATCATTTTCCGAAGTTTAGCTCGGGTACCTTCAGTGAACGAACGAGCGGGTTTTTCTAAATTTTGAACCAGTACTCGGAATTGAAATCTGAGGGCACCAATAGAACCGCAGCACCGGTAATTGCTTAGAAACACCTTTTCCGGAGTTGCGTTTGCTCAGGTGTGGTTATTAAATTTTTGGGTTAAGTAAAGGAATAAAATAAAAGTGGTGCAACCAATTTTATTTTATTTAAAGAAGTGTTAACCTAAGATAAGTGGTTTAGTGGGACCTACATCCTAACTAATCCACTAGGTAGGATACTAGTGGGGTGGGGCCCAAACGATCCCCACCCTTTCAACTTCCTCAACCCCTCCTTAATTTCAGTAATGCACCCGCACCCCCCCCCCCCAATTAATGAAAGTCAACTCGTGCATTTATTTAAATATTAAACGCCTCTATTAATTGGGCGGTTTAAACGTTGCAATTAAATTCAATTAATTGGTTGGTTCAATTTTTGAATTTCAAAGTCATTTTCTTGTTTGTTAATAAAATAAGACAAGTCTTATTTTATTAGTGTTGGGCTTGTTGTGTTGAGTTTTTGGGAGAAAAAGGGGAGTCTTGGAGTTCTTCGTTCTTCGTCGAAGAACGCGAAGAACGCACCGCCGCTGACAAAGAACGCCGAACTCCAACGACGGATGACGGTGAGAGACGCCTTCCTTGGAGATCGACGACCCGATGTGCATCTCTTCATTCCTTATTTATGCGTCAAAGGAAGGGAGACATCGTTCCTCCACGACGCGACGATCCATCCCTTTCCGTGACAAACCTCGTTTGACGACTACACTCGAGGTAGGGGTTTAATTTGAGAATATTAATAATCTCATGATTGTTTTCCTTCTAAAACAAGAATGCGGATCAACTCATTATTAAGTTTATCCGCAAAAGTTTTGTTTGCGGGTTTGGAATTTCCTTTTGATTGCGGAAAAACAGTAGGGGATTTTGTTTTTTTGTTCGTGAATACTTCCATTGTCGTTCTTCGTAAAACTTTGCCGCTTGCTTTCGATTAATGGGAGGGGACCGGACCGCACAAACACGGTCGACCCTCCTCCCTTGTAAGTTGTGTTGATGCGGTTCGAAGGAAAGTGGCACGGTGCAACGGCACCGCGCGGGATCATACGGCAAGGGTGCGCGGCACCGTCGCACCGCGCCGTTGAAGTCGAATAAAGGCACGGCACCGTCGCGCCGCGCCAGAGAACCTCGAACACACCACGGCCAGAGCGGGGTCGCAGCGGAGCAGGGACCGGCGGCCAGTTCCGGGCCGCCGGCGTCGGAGCAGGGCGACCGGCCCATGCCAGTCCCGTGGCGGCAGCAGCCGGCCGGCTGGAGCGGGCCGACCGGTCAGAGGAGGAGTCGGGGGTTACGACCCCCGGCTGGCCGTACAAGAGCGACCCCCCACATGGCGGCCGCGGTTACGAATAGGCGGGGGGCAGCCCCCCCCCCCCCCCCCCCCCCGCACCCCAAACGCTCGGTCGTTTTGGCCGAGCCACCTGGCCAGCGCCAGCGCGCCGGGCCGAGCTGCCAGGCTGCGCCCAAGCGGGCTGGACCTGGACCCGGGTCGGGTCGAACCGGTTCGGGCCGACCCAGGGGGTCTTGGGCCAGATCGGTCCGAGCCCGAAACCCCCACTTCCGGACCTCTTTCGGTCTTTTGCCCATATCTTGGGCTATGGACCTCTGATCGATGCGCCGTCAGCTACGATGCGATCTTTGGATCGATACGGTCATTTTGGTTTGTTACATTCAAGGTTTCAGAGAACTTTTTGTATGGCCGGGTTGGTTCGGATACGAAACCAATTGGGCCCTCGAAGCAAAAATGCTTATATCTTGAGATCTGGACGTCCGATTGATGTGCCGTCGACCTTGTTGTATTCCTATTGATGAGATGGAACTTTTGGCATACTTCTCCTGAGTTTTGGTTGTAGTTGGATAGTGGCCCGGTTGGATTGTACCCGAAATCCAACCGGGCCCCTGGAACGGAAAAGCTGATAACTTTCAGACCGGACGTTCGTTTGACGAACCGTCAGTGGCGTTGGTGATCACGTTGAGAAACAGACCCTATGAGCATACCCTATGAGATTTCGGGGTACAGTTGAGATACAGCTGGGTTGGTTCGCACACGAAACCAATCGGGCCCCTCGGACGAAAAGGCTAGTAACTCACAGACTGGGCGTCCGATTGACGCACCGTCTTTTGCATTGAGACCCCTAAGATGAGGCAGTCCTTTGAGATACTTCTTCGTGGGACTTTGAGATACTTGTAGTATCGACCAGTAGCTCGTGGAGCGGACCCTCCCAGAGACGAGCGTGCAGAGTATGGAGACCGTGTAGCTGACTGAGACCTGACGACTGCTTGACCGACTCTACTTGGAGTGAGTCGACTAGCCCAGTGGACGGAGCACTACTTTGTTTGGGTGAAGACCCATGGCGGACAGAGCACTACTTGTTTGGGTGCAGACCCGTGGTACTCGTCCGGAGAGTACCTCTGCTGGCTATTAGGGGGTGTGCAATACTATGTTTGGGTGGAATACTCCGATGGGAAGCACTACTTTGTTTGGGTGGCTGACATGCAGTACTCAACAGGAGGAGTACCTCAGCAGTCTTAGGTTAGTGAGCAGTACCTCAGAGTCGTGACAGGATCACTGTACACTCCAGAGACGGGTCTCTTCAACAGTTACGATTTCGATAATGAAAATCCTGGTTTGAGCTGAGTCTATGACCTTGTGTTTACCACTTGATTGAGATGGGTCACTTGATAACTTAGGTATATGTGTGGGAATATACCTAGGTGGTGGTTATCCATTGATTTCATAATCTTGGTGTTTCCTCATGATTGAGATGGGTTACTTGATAACTTAGGTATAAGTATGGGCTTATACCTAAGTAAGGGTTATCTGTTGTGATTCTGCTTTGTGATTATCCTTGTTGGATTTAGAGAGACCTTGAGGATCTCGGGGTCCCTACTGAGTAACGTTATACTCACCCCTGCACGGGCTATACCCCCACCTCATTGTGTTGGTTGGAGACGACGGGCAGTGCTGATGGAGGCCGAGTGTTCAAGGACTAGACGGTACCCGGTGGTGGACCACACGACGAGTCAGTATCCGGAGGTGGACTTCACAGTGAGACGATACTCAGAGGAGTTTGATGGGCAAGAGCATTGTGGAGGCTATCTGTACCTACCCTTCAGGTAGGATCCATGGTGGACGATCCAGGAGCTACGCTATCTGTACCTACCCTTCAGGTAGGATCCGTGGTGGATGATCCAGGAGCTGTGCTATCTGTACCAACCCTTCAAGTAGGATCCGAGGAGGACGACCCAGGAGCTTCTTCCATTCTTCCAGCTATTTTATTTTTATGTTGTACTTTTGTTCAGTTGTAGTTGTACTTTCGATTGGGTTTGTATTCTGGCCCATTTAATTTTTAGCACTTCCTTTTGTACTTAGTGTATTACTTCCGCTTGTACTCTGTGTTGTTTTGTTTACTTTTATAAATTCAATGTCTTCCCAGTTATCAGGATTTACACCTTTGGTGCGAGTCGCCAGCCCCTGGCCTATGAAGGCGGGCTTGGGGTAGTCACGGCATGGGTCCCGAGGACGGGTCATGACAAATTGGTATCAGAGGAGTCAGTTCTACCACAGAACTTAGGACTCTGATATTCCCTTTCTATGAAGCAATATTGTTAAGGGTACCGAGTGTGGTTTTCAGTTCAGGGAGTCCAGTGTTGGTGCGGCGGCCGACGTATCCGTACACCAGGACCCTGACTATTGATTTCAAAACTTGTGCACAAAAACACTGATTGCATGTGTGTTTCTAAGAGTTTTAAAGTCAGCTCAGACCAGGTCAGCTCACTAGGTATAAAACATTGACTGTGTCGCATCTGTTCATGATGTCTCCACGCAGACAGTTAGTTGGAGTTCTGAGAGAGTACTCGATGACGGCCCACTGAGTGACGAGGCTCCGGTGCGGGGCCCTTTTTCTATATTGGCACCCTCGGGTGGTGTACCAGCAGCACCACCACCTTATGGTTAGCAGATTCCACCAGCCGTACTAGTGAACTGTGCATGCTGGAAGAGCAAGTTGCATGAGTTCCAGCAGCAGCGGCCTCCGAGGTTATGAGGCGAGGCAGATTCCCAGACAGCAGAGCACTGGCTTGAGGCGATTACTAGAGTTTTCTGCCTAGCTGAGACATCAGTAGAGTGGATTGTGGACTTGGATACTAGTGTTTTCTAGTGAATTAACATGAGGATGGTCTTTATAGTGATGATGCTTGGTATGTGGACTGATGCCTGAGATAGTGCCTTCGGGTAGTGTGTCAGCTATACATCACTACATGTTGGTCAGTAGTTACAACCGGCGGTGCTGGTAGGTGACACATGTAGGCTTACTGCCTTACACGTGTTCCAACATCAGATACCCTCAAGTTCCGAGGTGAGCTCGACTCACAGGCAGCTGAGAATTGGCTTGAGGAGGTGGCTGAGAGTTTTCTAGAACTTATACAGCTTCGGTAGGACGACGTGTCGGTAGCTGAGAAATCATCGAGGCGTACCGAACATTCTCGGTACTCAATGAATACGATTCGATCAATTCTATAGAGCTCGGACCTCTGATCATGGTGTGTTTAAGGATATCTGAGCCATCACTTTTTCCTCTATGCATTTCTACTCACGTTAGGGTTCTAGAGAGAACCTTGTGGTTGAATGTTCTTTGGCTGAATGAATACAGCAAGAGAATTTTAGAAGTTGGAATGCAGTGAACTGGTGTTAGTCTCAGAGACTTGGGCGTGTGAATGTTTCAAAAAAAGGAAATGTTAAGGATAGATAAATCTGCAGAGTAGCAGAAGTGGAGGCAGATCTAGGAGAGCAGCATGAGGTGGTGTAAATATCAACATGTTACAACCACCCACCTTTGTTGTTCCCTCCAGGCTCAGGGAGATGGAGGGCAGGGGAAGAGAGTAGCTGCATGCTGTCAAGGAGTGTGACCCAATGGCTCTAAGAATGATTTGAGGGACAGTCTTTGTCCACTACAAGCTGCAGTAGTAACAGACGTTGATACGAATCATTCCTTCCTTCCATGAATCTTGTCCCAGACCTAGAGTTTCCAGTTAAGCCGTTGACTTGACCCTCACGTCTGAAGATACCTTGGAAGGAGACTCGATAATCACACTTACGCCGACAGTGTGGTCTGACCTACGAGGTGAGAGTTTCGGTTGGAATCTCTTGGTGGCAGTGTCGAGGCCTTACGATGTTGGTCTCGGTATGGATTGGATTCACATTTCATGCTCAAATTGACTGTATTAGGCAAAAAGGTTGTGGTTTATCTACAACGTTGGGATGGGGTTTTCCTTGGTCGGCAAAAAGGAAAACCCAGGAATCACAGGATGGAATCATGCATAGGAGGGTGCGGCTGATCACTCTTGAGTCGATCAACCTTACCCTCATGGCAGCAGGAGTTTTGAGTTTCAGTTCTAAACAGGAATTGGAGACCTCTTGAGTTCGAGGATGAAAATCATGTCCTTATACGGGTCTCACCTCGACGAGGTTTACAGAGATATGGCCAAGGCGGAAAGTTATCTCCAAGGTCTAGCATACCTTTTCGGGTCCTCAATAGGGTAGGTGAGGTGACTTACCATTTGACCCATCCACGTCAGTTGCACCAGGTGCACGACAACTTCCATGTATCTCAGCTGAGGAGATACGAGCACGACCCTTTGCATATCATCGACCATGGGGAGCTGGACTTGGGCAATGGGGTGACTTTCACAGAGGTTCCAGTGGGGATCGAGGATCAACAGGATCGGATCCTATGAGGATGGTCAATTCCTCGGCTGCGCTTTCACTAGTAGTACGGGAACCTCTAGGTGATCACATGGGATCGGAAGGCTCAGATGCGTGCTCAGTACCGCTTTTGTATCCCTAGTTTGTATTAAAGATTTATAGGGACGTAAAGCCCTAAGGTGGGAGTAATGTAAAGACCCAGAAATTTCAAGGAAAATTTTTTCTTAATTTTCTTTGGGATTTTACAAGAATGCAGTTTTTGACAGCACCTGATTCCGAGGCCTAGTGTGCCCAAAATCATTTTCCGAAGTTTAGCTCGGGTACGTTAAGTGAACGAACGAGCGGGTTTTTCTAACTTTGGAATCGGTTCTCGAAATTGAAATCCGAGGGCACCGATAGAACCGCAGCATCAGTAATTTCTTAGAAACACCTTTTCTGGAGTTGCGTTTACTCGGGTGTGGTTATTAATTTTTTGGGTTAAGTAAAGGAATAAAATAAAAGTGGTGCAACCAATTTTATTTTATTTAAAGAAGTGTTAACCTAAGCTAAGTGGTTGAGTGGGACCCACATCCTATCTAATACACTAGGTAGGATACTAGTGGTGTGGGGCCCACACGAGCCCCACTGTTTCAAATTCCTCAACCCCTCGTTAATTTCAGTAACGCACCCGCACCCCCCCCCCAATTAATGAAATTCAACTCGTGCGTTCATTTAAATATTAAACACCTCTATTAATTGGGCGGTTTAAACGTTGCAATTAAATTCAATTAATTGGTCGATTCAATTTTTGAATTTCAAAGTTGTTGTCTTGTGTGTTAATAAAATACGACAAGTCTTATTTTATTAGTGTTGGGCTTGTTGTGTTGAGTTTTTGGGAGAGAAAGGGGAGTCTTGGAGTTCTTCGTTCTTCGTCGAAGAATGCGAAGAACGCACCGCCGCCGACGAAGAACACCGACCTCCAAAGACGGACGATGGTGAGAGACACCTTCCTCGGAGATCGACGACCTGACGCGCATCTCCTCATTCCTTCTTTCCGCGTCAAAGGAAGGGAGACACCGTTCCTCCGCGACGCGAAGATCCATCCCTTTCTGCGACAAACCTCGTTCGACGACTACGCTCCAGGTAGGGGTTTAATTTGAGAATATTAATAATCTCATGATTGTCTTCCTTCTAAAACAAGAATGTAGATCAACTCATTATTAAGTTAATCCGCAAAAGTTTTGTTTGCGGGTTTGGAATTTCCTTTTGATTGCGGAAAAATAGTAGGGGATTTTGTTTTTTGTTCGTGAATACTTCCATTACCGTTCTTCGTTAAACTTTTCCGCTTGCTATCGATTAACGGGAGGGGGCCGGAGCACAAAAACATGGCCGACCCTCCTCCCTTGTAAGTTTTGTTGATGCGGTTCGAAGGAAAGCAGCGCGGTGCAATGGCACCGCGCGGGATCATACGACAAGGGTGTGCGGCACCGTCGCGCCGTGCCATTGAAGTCGAACAAAGGTGTGGTGTTGTCGTGCCGCGCCGGAGAACCTTGAGGACACTGCGGCCGGAGTGGGTCCGCGGCGCCATCACGCCGCGCCAGACGGACCAAGGCCACTGGCGTCGGAGCAAGGGGACCAGCCAATGCCAGTCCCGTGGAGGCAGCAGCCGGACGGCCGGAGTGGGCCAGCTGGTCAGTGGAGGAGCCAGGGGTTACGACCCCCGACTGGCCAGACAAGAGCGGCCCCCCACATGGGGGCCGCGTTTATGAATAGGTGGGGGGTAGCCCCCCCCCCCCCCCCCCCCCGCACCCCAAACGCTCGGCCGTTTCAGCTGAGGCACCTAGCCAGTGCCAACGCGCCGGGCCGAGCCGCCAGGCCGGACCGCCAGGCCGGGCCGCTAGGCCGGGCCGCCCCCAGGCCGGTTCGGGCCGCGCCCAGGCTGGTCCGGGCCGCGCCGGCCGGGTCGGGCCGCGGCCAAAAAGGCCGGACCCGGACTCAGGTCGGGTCGACCCGCGGCCAAGCAGGCCGGACCCGGACCCGGGTCGGGTCGACCCGATTCGGGCCGACCCAGGGGGTCTCGGGCCGGATTGATCCGGGCCCGAAACCCCCACTTTCGGACCTCTTTCGGTCTTTTTCCCATATCTTGGGCTGCGGACCTCTAATAGACACACTGTCAGCTGTGATGCGATCCTTGGATCTAGACGGTCGATTCGATTTATTACAATCAAGGTTTTGAAGAACTTTGAGTATAGATGGGTTGGTTTGGATACGAAACCAACCGGGCCCTCGGAGTGGAAACGCTTATATCTTGAGCTCCGGACATCTGATTGACATTTCATTGACCTTGTTGGATTCCTCTTGATGAGACAGAACTTTTGGCATACTTCGCCTGAGTTTTGGTTGCAGTTGGATAGTGGTCGGGCTGGATTGTACCCGAAATCCAACCGGGCCCCTAGAACGGAAAATCTAATAACTTTCAGACCGGACGTCCATTTAACGAACCATCAGCGGCGTTGGTGATCATGTTGAGAAACGTACCCTATGAGCATACCCTATGAGAGTTTGGGGTACAGTTGAGATACGGCTGGGTTGGTTCGCACATGAAACCAACCGGGCCCCTAGGATGAAATGTCAGGTAACTCACAGACCGGGCGTCCGATTGACGCGCCGTATATTGCATTGAGACCCCTAATACGAGGCAGTCCTTTGAGATACTTCTTCATGGGACTTTGAGATACTTGGAGTATCAACTAGTAGCTCGTGGAGTGGACCCTCCCGGAGACGAGCGTGTAGAGTACGGAGACCATGTAGCCGACTGAAACCTGACGACTGCTTGACCGACTCGACTTGGAGTGAGTCGACTAGCCCAGTGGATGGAGCACTACTTTGTTTGGGTGCAGACCCATGGCAGACGGAGCACTACTTGTTAGGGTGCAGACCAGCGGTACTCGTCCGGAGAGTACCTCTACAGGCTATTAGGGGGTGTGCACTACTGTGTTTGGGTGGCATACTCCGGTGGGAAGCACTACTGTGTTTGGGCAGCTAACCCACAGTACTCGACAGGAGGAGTACCTCAGCAGTCTTAGGTTACTGAGCAGTACCTCAGAGTCGTGACAGGATTACTGTACACTCCAGAGATGGGGCTCTTCAGTAGTTATGGTTTCGATAATGAAAATATTGGTTTGAGCTGAGTCTATGACCTTGTGTTTACCTCTTGATTGAGATGGTTCACTTGACAACTTAGGTATATGTATGGGCATATACCTGGGTGCTGGTTATCCATTGATTTCATAATCTTTGTGTTTCCTCATGATTGATATGGGTTACTTGATAACTTAGGTATAAGTATGATCTTATACCTAAGTAAGGGTTATCTGTTGTGATTCTGCTTTTTGATTATCCTTGTTGGATTTATCGAGACCTTGAGGGTCTCGGGGTCCCTACTGAGTAACGTTATACTCTCCCCTACACGGGCTATGCCCGCACCACATTGTGTTGGTTGCAGACGACGGGCAGTGCTGATGGAGGCCGAGTGTTTGAGGACTGGACGGTACCCGGAGGTGGACCACACGATGAGTCAGTATTCGGAGGTGGACTTCACGGCGAGACGATACTCGGAGGAGGTTGACGGGAAAGAGCGTTGTGGAGGCTATCTGTACCTACCCTTCAGTTAGGATCCGTGGTGGATGATCCAGGAGTTGTGCTATCTGTACCTACCCTTCAGGTAGGATCCGTGGTGGACGATCCAAGAGTTGCGCTATCTGTACCTACCCTTAAGGTAGGTTCTAAGGAGGAAGAACCAGGAGCTGCTTCCATTCTTCTAGCTGTTGTATTTTTCTATTGTACTTTTGTTCAGTTGTAGTTGTACTTTCGATTGGTTTTTTATTTTGACACATTTAATTTTCAGCACTTCCTTTTGTACTTAGTGTATTACTTCCACTTGTACTCTGTGTTGTTTTTTTTACTTTTATAAAGGCAATTCCTTCCCATTTGTCAGGATTTACGCCTTTGGTGCTAGTCGCCAGCCCCTGGCCTATGAAGGCGGGCTTGGGGTAGTCACAGAACGGGTCCCGAGGACGGGTCGTGACAATATATGATATCATAACAATGATTACTATTCTGGAATAAGTCAATAACATTATTTAAATCATTATACAGGAGGTTCGGACATGTACTAAGCAAATCGGACCTAAGGTAAGGGAAAATCTCGCAATCTCAATTTTTATCCGAGATTGTTTATAATTCGATAATTACTGGGGCATATTTATCATCCACATCCATGTTTCGTCAATATGTAATATTATTTCTATCCTCCTACTATTTTTTAAATCCAATTTTACCCATTGGTGGGTTTTTAGTAAAATATATGAAAGGAATCTTTTTTCATTTTTGGTACGAGGTACTTTTTGACTTTTCTAGCCAAAGTACGAGAAGAATGTTTTTTTTAACTTATACGACATGAATGGATTTTTAGAACATTATTTCCATGAAGCTTCCTTTACAAGTTTTCAAGTTTATTTTTAGTCAACTTCTTTTAGTTTAAAATTTTATGACATGTTAAGAAAGGAAAAAAAATTTGAAGTATAAAAGATATTTTCCTCAAGAATGAAGTTCTAGTGTTTTATCAAAATTATTTTCCATCTAAGATAATATAGGGTTCTGTTTCTATCCCTATTTTTACATTTATTTGATTATGTTATGATGGAATTATTTTTATGAAGTCCTTTTATCTTATATGGATTATGTTATGATGACATGATGTTTAAGAATCCCATTTTTATTACATGGGTTATGCTATGTTGTGTGATTTATGATTTTGTGGAACACATAAAAATGGTTTCATTATTAGATGGGTGGGACCTATATCTCCCTCCAATGCATTGGGTAAGTATTTATATCTCATGAGATAGACATGGCTGGAACAGCAGGTTAATCCGGTTCAGTGATACCAGACTGAAACAAGGAGTGAACTCAGTTCATAAATGGACTTTGTCTGCTAAGATAGTCTTGGAAATAAGTATTGACTACTAAGAAATGATTCTCTATGATTATGTGTGTATGACACAAAGTTTCATGTTTTCAGTTATGATTATTCGGATTACATTTCAATACTATGATTTATCCCATGTTATGAAATTATGATCTCTTTTGCAGGTTAAGATTTCCAAAATGATATGTTCTTATGAATATGATGTGATTGATATTTCTTTTTTTTACCCTTACTGAGCATTTGAGCTCACCCTTTTGTATGTTTTCTTTTCCCCAGGTCAGGAAGAAGGATATTAAGTAAGATATGCCAAAAGGGACTCTAGATATGATAAAATAAAAGGGAGACAGTGTAGATGATTTATGAACTAGTTGTTTATGTTTCCCAGTTTCTAAAGACACTATACCTATATGTTCCTTTCATGGTTTTGTTATATGTTGTAATAAGTGTGCTTCAATTCTGAATCAATAACAATGTATGTAAAGTATGGGTCATTATAGAACTATTCTTTAGAATTTATATTAAGGGTGAACACACCATAATATTTTTTAAAATTCTTTAACACAAGTGTAATATATGTTTTATATATGTTTTTACAATAATTTTTATAAGTATGAATATATTAACTCCAAAACCCATTTCATGTAAAACATCCTCAAATAGATATATTTTTCTTCGATCTAGTTTTTTAAAAACAATTATCATGGGGATTTCCTTCTAAAACTAGAATTTTAATTTAATAAAGTCCTTGATGTATTTATTTTTTAGTCATTTTATTTAATAGTATTTAACATGGTTTTAGTGTCCACTAAAGATCTTAATTAAAATTTCCCAAAAAATAATCGTCATCACTTTAATGTACCATCACCATCACTAAAAATTAACTCCATGGTTACTTCAATAATTCATTTTAATTTTGGACCGGAATAGTAATGAATGAAAAAGTTGATTAGAATGATCACTTCCCTTTCACTCCATGGTCAGCATGGATTCTTCACAACTAACTACTCCTTTAAAAAGTTTTCCATACTCAATAAACATATTATTGGTGTATAATTAATTATCTATTATTTTCACATTTCACATTAATGAGATGATTATCATAGGAATAATGAGATTATGTTCTAATGCATAAAACAAAATTTACATTTGAACCATGGTATAAAAATTCCCTTCTATCATACTAACCTTCACAACTATAACACCAATATTATTGCACTGAGTACTTATCTGGGTAGTTATCAATGTAAAAAACTTATTAACTATTTCATCTATTCTTTTGTAATATTACTCATAAAAAATGGAAGGGTTGGAATCCTTAATTTGGAAAATTAGTTATGGATTAACCATAAAATTGTATTTCCCAATATCCCTTGGTAAAGGGGATTGAATTAGGTGTTATAGATCCTATTAGAGTGTATATGTGTGGTGATAGTTACTCTATCACCTTATTTAACATGCGAGCCTTGATTTTCTAAAAATTAAACATTGGAGGAGGAGTATGATCATATAAAAACGTTGAGTACAATACCTACTTTATCACTATACTAATATTATTATAATTGAATGAAAAATAATATTTGAAAAATGAAGGAATAAGTAGTGGTTCTGTTATTGAATCTACTATGTTAGTAACGCATTATATTGAGTATCTAGTTTTACTAATATCTCAACCTTCCTTGAAATAATTATATTAAAACTTTAAAAAAATAGGTAATATATCTAGATTAATGTCCTGAATTAAAAATAATTGATTCTTAATGTGGACATTCATATTCTGGAAGATGAATTTATAGAAAAACAAATAAATATCTCCGTATTTTCATTAATTTTAAATTATTTATTAAATATATTTGAAATGATATCATATATGAATTGAAAATTGGGTTGATTAATTAAATAAAAATAAAGAATCGCAACATCCTCATGATTCTGTTTAGAGGCTTTTTTGGTGACCACATCAACTGATACAAGTACAGGTTATTCAATCTTATTCAAAATATCCAAAGGAATAATTTTAAGGGACACAATAAAAAATATCATTATTAATAATTTATAAAAAACATTATAGGTTTCTCCTGAGCTACATTATAATACTAGTTAATAAAATTATAGGTGAGTCTTATAAATCAATTGTCGTAGTTTCTTCAAAACAATATTAAAGATATATGTGAGGAGTCTCAATGAGAATCTACTCATTAATATTCATAATAATTTATCCTTCCATATGAGTTACAATAGTTCTATCCATCTCAACTATTTTAATTAAAAGTTATTTTTGAGTAAGTTCTTTGCTATATTTTACAGATAAATCTCATCTTCAACTAACCTATCAAATTAAGTATGTTTAATATTCCTCAAGGAATTTAATGAAATATTTTAAACATCATAGATTGTATCCCCTAATTTCAATAATTCCTTTTAAAAGAACTACCCAAAATCATAGTGTGAGTATTATATACATATACCAACTTATTCCCATGGAGTGATTTCTCATGATCAATTCTAAATTCCTAAAATCATATCTAGGATTCTTAAAAATAATCATCATTTTTATCTCTAGGATTATTAATATCTTCAGAAACCTCAAGTATTATAGTAGACTCTTTATTATCTCTAATAAATTTACTACACTTGAAATCTGGACCAATGTTTCCATCTTGAGAATTTCAGTTTTTGATACCTGAATATGACACTTATATAATTTCTACCAATCATTGAACAAATTTTACTTCTAAATATTCTAACCAAACCTCATATATATGCATATGAATTTTATCAAGAATAAAAAATTTTATTCCTCATAAAAAATTTACTTCTTCCAAAAATCCATTTTCTTCTAAATATTGGGATATAATGGTTTCCCAATTAAGGTTTGAAACTTTTGAGGTAGGTTGGTATACATTCTCGATGTATCTCACAAAAAATCTACACAATTTAATCATTCAACCCTCACACATCGCATGAAGAAAATAAAAATCTTGGTGCCACATGGTTGAAAAATATCATTTTATTTAGGGGAACCAATGTTAAAGGATTTTAACTAATAACATATTTATACAACTATGTTTCATAGTCCAAGTCATCCTCCATTCACCATTTCTAGTAGAAAACAATAATTTCTCCATTATTTTAATGTGTTCACTATTTATTTCGAATCAATTTGAACATTTCTCAAATTCTTTATTATGATGGATGTTTAATGAACTATCCAACTTCATTAGATTTATAGAACTATTGGCCAAATCAAATATAAATTTGATAAATTCTTTTTTCTATAAACAAAAAAATAATTTTTAAATAAATATCCTTTACTTATTTTATAATAAAACAAACTCTACCCAAAAAATCATAGCATATCCTCATTATATAAGAATACATAGTATTATTATTGTACACAAATTTATTAAATTCATCTTACAAAATTTCTTATCTATCACTGTATAATCTCCTAGATGATGAATTACCATACCCAAGGATATTGAAAAATTACTACATGACATTTTTAAGGTAACATACTCACAAATAGAGATAATGTGAACTTTATCTCTACTATCTAACAAATAAGATGATTTTATAAAGGTTTAGGGAATAAAAAGTTTGTTTTATGATGGATTTAGAGGCTTGGATGAGTCAATATTAAATTGTTATATGTGTAGAAAACATGTATAATTACAATTTCTTTCTATAAAATTTTTAATCATTTCAAATTCATAGTATTTGTTAAAATAAATATTAAAATTCAAACAAAGAGACAAAAATAAATTATTATAAATGAAATAAATTTTAGAAAATAAAAACTTTAGGAAAATAAAATAATTAATTTAAAATCATAACATGCTTTATTTAAAATTAAAAATTTGATTACAATATACTTATATTATAGGAGTCAACAATGAAATAATAATATAATAGGGTAAGATGAAATTAAAATTCAAGACCATATAGTAATAATATTTTTAAAAAATAATTTTTAAATAAAGTACATACCACTCAAAAATTGTTAATTACCCATTTTATGTATGATATAACAATTTCTCAGACTATTTAAAGGATTTTAAAAAATACAAATAAGTTAAAGTCAACAAAAAATATCTATAGTAAAAAAACCTTTTTTATAATTATTTATCTAGTATTGAGGTCTTATATCAATATTATTAGTCCAATAATGGGATACATGAATCTTAAAAAAATTAGGTCCCTTTTGTTATCAAATTTTTTAGGGAAGTCTCGGAATTGAAGTATAAAATATTTCAATGTGCATTTAACTAAAATAATTTTTTAACAAATACTTCTTTTCACTATGTACTCGGTGTTAATAGTATAAAATTTAATGTAATTAATCTTTTTTCAACACCATGATACTAGATTTTTACCTAAAATGTGACATATTCTATTGGTTATGTTTATATTAACCATACAATCAACATAACAAAAACAAAAAAATAATCTATATCAAATAAAGATAATTTAAAAAGAAAAAGTTATAATATCTCTTGAGGAATTGGAAAATATTTTCACCAATACCCATGTGAGATAATTTAATGTTTGACTTTAATATTTCATATATATGAAGAAACAATATAACTCTATCGTTTCTAGAAATGAGCTATATCAAACCACCAATCATACTACAATAATGTGACTATTCTATTAGTTTTTATCTTTCATTCAAGTAATGTTTACAAATTATATTAATTTGAGGATAAATATCCCAAAATCTATCCATTTAAAAATGTTTTAAATTATTCCTTATATATTTAATATTTTTAAGATTAACCCAATTATAATTTTGGAAAACTCTATATCTGGTGAGTAATTTTCACCCTCACATTATAATAATATGAAATTAATCATTTATATGTTGAGTAAAATAATTAATCAAATTGGTTTTTTTATTCAATAAATTATGTTGTCAATATATATTTGTGCCACTAAAATACAATTAGAAAGCATATCAAGGAAGATAATTATTTCAGTCATACATTTAATTAAATTATTTCATAAAAGAAAAGATTTATCTTATAAGTCCACACACTTGGAGATTACTTCAAACAAAATAGGGATTTAGAAATAATAAGAGGGATTTTGAAATCATGGGGTTTCTCAATTCAAATATCCTAAATAACACAAACATATAAAACTATGCTTTTGATATCAATTTGATAAATTTAGAAGCAAGATGTGTTGTAAATCATACAATATTATGATAGATTCAAGATTAAAATCAACTCTAATGGATTATACATAGTTAATTCCTTCTTCCTAACTCTGGCCTGGTGTAACTAATGTAGATATATTTATATAAATTGTAATAGACTCATCAAACTTATTCAAAACAAACAAACTTTATTCCTTAGTAATATAGTCATTCGTTCTATCAAATAATTTCCATATTTTTTTCTTCAAACATTTTTTATATTATTTTGTTTATTAATGAATAATTTTTCATCATTCATAGAATCTGAAATATTCTTTAGATCCTGTTAAAAGAATTAAGCATGGTTTTCAATCTGTTTTCTAATAAATTATTTGGTTTTAGTTTATTCATTGGTATCACCAACTATTACATCCATTATATAGAACCTCTATGTTATTTGAAATATAGTGTAATTAGGTTTCTATTTTTTATATTCCATCTTCATTCCAAGGGTATTTATAAAGATAAATTCCATATAATTTGTTAAGGAATATAGTACCTCTATTGTAATTAACTTTATAGTTAGGTGTTAATGGAACCATATAAAATATCAAACCACTCAAGGGAATATAAATATAATTTTATTAGCTGGTAGTGTAAATATTCCATTTCCTTAGATATTAATAATTTAATGGGGTCTACTAGAATTATCCTATTAGATTATATAAAAGAGAGTTGGAATGTTTTGGTTGGTTTTCTAAAAATCCCCACCCCATTATCTTCTTAGTCACTTATATAGGATTTTAGGGACCCTATCCTTTTCTCTTATATTTCTTCCACTGTTCTCCAAGAATATAGAGAGATGCTACAGTCTCATTTTCATGTCAAATTAGAGAAAAAATAATATATACAGTTCTATCCCACCATGGTGAAAGTATTGAACCCTTAAATATTTGGATTTCATCCATGTTTTGTAGTAGTCACTTTTAAACTCTAGATTTGAGTGATTTTTATATTTTTTTTAATTACAATAGATTAATGAATAATCTAAGTGTGATAATGTATTTTTTAAATCCTACTGGTTTAAGTTAGGTGGTCCCAATTTTACTTCACCAATAATAGTGTGTTTTGTGTGTGGTGTAGCATGTCTATGTGTGTAATCAAGTTAATAAGACTCCAAATTGGGATGAAATGTTTTGAAATTATATGATATAATAGAGGAGCATATTGGCACTAGAAAACACATTCCATAAATAGTGGGTTTAATTTATAATATATTTGTGACTATATAACCTCTTGATTCTTATGCCAATGATGTTTTATAGACTCTAAATGTGTATTTATGAATGATAAAGAATATGAGGAAACTAAGATATTTGTAACACTTAATCCCCTTTCCACTCATCAGTTCCTAGAATAGAGAACCATGTGATGTCAATAATGCCACCCCATACACCAGAGGCTTCTAACTATAAGTGAGGTCCAAATTCATATAATGGGGAGACTATTCCATCAAAAAAATGTTATAAGACAATGTAAAAATAACGAAAAATACATCGCATAAAAAATAGAGTACACACAAAATAAATAAGCATGGTGTTATATCAAGTTTCCCATATATAAGAATACAAGTATATATACACTAATCACCCACTTTATTGATTGACGCATGATTTTCATGGTGAGTGGTCAAAAGTAATTATATTTTTCCTAGAACTACACAACGAATTTTAAGAGTTATCTCACAAGAGGAGTCTTTCATTTTGATCATTTACTTATTCTAAATCACCTATTCTATTTATTTGTTTTGTTTTAATTATTTAATGAAAACAATTAAAATATTTTTGGGTTTTGAATAATGACATGTAAAAAAATTCTAATTTATACTAACATGATAAGTATATAGAATGAGTCAAGTAATGAAAGTAATTATTCATGGTTTTAGCCTTGGATGAAATAATTATTCCCCTTTATGTGTTTGATTTCAATTTGATAATCTAAATATGAAATCTCATACTTCAATTACTATTCTTATTTTGATATTGTCAAATATTATTGAATTCCTAAGCACATTAATTCCACCTCATTCTTTAATCAAGGTTGATGACACTCCATGGTCTAGGAGGTTTCATTCTTCCAGGACCTAGATCAAGAGATTGTGTTTCATCCATTGATTATCCAAAATCCTATAATATGAAGAATTAACCAATTGAGAGAGGAAAAAAAATTAAATAAAATAATATAGTTCAAATTAGTTGCATCTCATTGGGGTCATTCCCCATATGATAGAAATTATACTTATCCATTCATCATATCCAATTCTATCAGCAAACATAAAATTAGACTTCAATGAAAACTTAGGAACACCTTGACCTCCCCTTAGGCCAAGACATAGGGTTAGCCTCTAATTTCCTAGATTAAGATATCATTATGGTGGAGTGTGTAGAAGGAGAAAATAAAGATAGATAATAAAAGTAAATAGAAATAATGGTGGATGAATAAAATAAAAATGGAAAAATGGGGGATGATGAGAGAGAGATAGAGATATAGAGAGACATAGAGAGATATAAGAAGAGAGAAAATAAAATAAAGAAAAATTATATCATTTATAAATTGGGTGTGAATATTATTATTATTATTATTATTTATTATTAAGTAAATATGTTTTATTGGAGAAGAAGAAGAGAAAAAATAAAATGAGAAAAGAAAAATAAATTTCAAATTAAGAATGTTGAAATTAAAATAGTAATAATAATAATTTTATAATTATTATTATTAAAACTGCTGATATTAATGATGATAATACTAATAAATATGAAAAATATAAAGAACTAGAGAAGGGGGTGAAATTGGTGGAAACAAAATTAAAAGATATGTATGATTTTGTTTGAAATTTAAATTACAATTGAGAACTAAAAAAATAAAACTACAAAAATGAAGTAGAATAAGAATAAATTATAGAGGAACAAGATGTTCTAGTGTGGCCCCTTGGTGTAGATCTCCTCCTCAGTTTTCAACTGATGGTATGAGATGATTTTGAAAGGAGTTTCTTAAATCATTTTATATACTATAATTGTCCTTTGAAGGTTTCTGTGGGTTATTCCCAATAAATGATTGAATTAAGAAATTTTGTCTTCATAAAATATATTCATTACTGTCTTGAGAATATCTCCTCCAAATGTAAGAATATTTTTCTTTTTTTAGAGATATTTATGTCTTTTTTAATACAAGGAATTATTCTTCTCATACAGACTCTCCATATTCTATATCTCTAGTTTATCATGCATTAATGGCCTTAAAAATTGAAGATTAACACATGAACACTTTCTTGTAAGTTGTTCATCAATCTATTTATCTTATAATATCCAAATATAATATTAGTTGATAAGTCCAATCAAGAGATATGGTCCTAATAAATCATCTGATCTGTGAACCATTTTCAAGGATCAAATTGTGATCTTCTTTTGGGATTCCAATTGGTGGATTTAGATTTGCGTTCAAATGAATGAAATGAATAAAAGGATTTATAGAATCATTAAAACAAGTAACTTCATGATTTAGATAAGTATAGAGAATATGATGACCTATATACAAAAATTACTAAAAACACCATAAATCCAAATAGAATGTTTTTTTATTAAGCTCAAAATGCCAATAAATTCATAAAATAAGGCAATTTCCTTTAAAATAAATATTTTTTGAGATAAAAAACATTTAAATTGAATGTAAAATTATGTAAAATATTTTTTCTATCAATTCCACCACACTTAAACGATGATTTTATTCAAGAATAAAATCTAAACATTGAAAATTAGAGGGCACCAATGTTACCAATATTCAAATTCCAAGACAATAAAATTAAACAACACTAAATATGAAATGAAATTATGAAATATTACATAACATTTCAATTCAATTAGTCATTTTTCAATGAAATAATCAATTCATGTACTTTAATTTACCCCTTTGACCAATGATATAACTTTTCCTTTCATACATTCATGATATTTAATTAATTATTATTAAACATACAATATTATGATCTACCTCACTTTTGAATATTTTTTCTCATCACTCATGATAGAATTCAAGTATAGTCATACTCATATAATGAGAACATTCTTCTTTTCCATAGTCCTATAAAAGAACTATTTTCTCCACTTTGTAAAGACAAAAGGCACATAAAATCATAAGGACTTGAAATAAAGGTTCTAATGACTATATTCCCTAAGGTTGGTATGATTTGATTATTTTAAAGAATTAGCGAATAATGAGGAGGTTTATATGTAACATAAAATGAATGATATAAAAATTAAGTGTAATAAAATTATCCTCTTCAATTTATAAACTCCCTCTTCCCCCAAACATTCAATGAAAAATTCATGAATAATGAAATCATAGTGAATGATATAAACCTTCATGATAGTATTACTAATTTAAAACCATTTTCCTTTTTCAAAGTATATTTTTTCCTTCTAATAAAAATTTATTCTAATAATAAACATCACATCCATGACCTAACCACATTTGTAAAAAAGTAGCGGTCCAGTGTGGTTTTTTTTAACTTTTTTTCTAAGTTACAACCCATTCTTTTTTGGAAATTTTTTTCTTTCAAGAAAGGGGAGAAATTAAGAATATTTAATAAATCAAGCCCTTTATTTATTACTGATATATCACCCTCAAAATTTCTCCATACAATTCATTTCATCCATTAAACCATGGATCCCTTAACCCCCATACATACATTTCAAAATATCATGAAAATAGTAAGATAAGGGTTGGAATTGATAAAAAAATGGATTGAAACATGGGTCCTTCCTATAATGGTCATTCACAATTTATATGGGCTATAGAATAATTGATTTATAGTTGGTCTTTTTAGGAAAATTTGTTTATCAAAATATTCCTCAATATTATTAAATGTGTTTTTACACAATCATAGCTTTCACAAGTTCAAATTCATGTTCTAGTATATGACATGTCCAATTTCACTCTATAAATATACTCAAGATAAATAGGAATTAATGATTCAAGAAATACTCTTGATAATGAACATATAATTTGGGACAATCAATCAAGGCGTGGATAATAATAATAAGTTAATTTGCATGAATTTCAAAAAATTAGAATCATGAAATGTTTTTGTGAAATTTCATTTACATGAATCATTTATTGTCTCCTAGATAATCCAAGTAAATAATAATTCAATTGTGGGAATGCAATTTCATCTTTAAAGCTCAAAATATGATTTAGAAAAAGAAGTAATGGGTTTAAAATTTTAGAAATAAATAAACACCATTTCTCAAATATCATAGTTGTTTTCATCCATAATATAGGGAATCCTTATGATATTTTGATCCTAAAAAGAGAATTGCACAATTAAGAACAAGGATAATTTCATTAAATCATTAAATTATTGGAGGTAGTGGGATGCATATTATACTACATCCTAAGAAATAAAATTGAAATCTAAATTCATCGATAAAAAATGAATGGTATAAGTCTTGGTTTGATCCCCCAATTGGTCCCTTGAATCTTACTTCCTCCAGAGGGCAGTACCAGCTACTATCCAAAGTCTACAGGTGGATGAATCTTTTTTTTGAACCACCACATTGGGAATTTCATGTAAAGACCCAGGAATTCCTTGTAATGTTTTTTTAAATTATTTGGGATTTTTTAAAATTCTGTGAAAATTGACGGCATGTGATTCCGAGGCCAGGAGTGCCTTGAATAAATTTCTAAACTTTTTTAAAGGTATGTTCAATAAACGTGTGGGCGGCGTTTTCTATATTTTGAACTGGTACTCGGATTAAAAATATGAGGGCATTTTTCAATATACATCTCCTGGATTCACTTAAGAGAAGATTCACTTCAACTGCAGTAGGTCGGGGGAAAACGTTAAATTTTGGACTTTTTAGAAAAATAATAAAATAACATAACATGTTATTTTATTTATTTTTCTCCAGCAAATGAGTGACAGTGGTGGGGACAGGTGACTTGTCAAGCCAATTAATAGTTTGACTCTCATTTATTTGTAACTGCACCATTGGGGAATTAAGAGGTTCATTCATTAAATGAACCTCATTAAGTCCTTAGTGCATTACTTACCTTTCCACCCTCTATTTAAGTGAGGCTCGAGGTGGAGTTCTGAAATTGATTCAATAAGAAAGGAACCTCTGGTGAAATTACGCGACGTCTTCCACCAACATAGGATGTAAGTTTAGACATAAATGATTCGGGATCGACAAACACAAACGACCTCACTCTGATGGGGACTATCCTTCTGCCAATGACTGTGATACCTCTAACGGTTCAGGAGGTAGGGGTTGTTATTTAATTCAAGAAATTTCAACATTTCTTCTCCTTTTTCATGAATTTGTGGGTGGTCGATGCGGGGGATTTGAATGGAGATTATAATTATTCTTAATGTGATGTATATTTTACCCCAAATTGTTATAATTATAACACGGAGGTCGTGGGCCAAAAAAACAAGGACCGGACCCTCTACCGCTTCTTTTTCATTGTGTTATTCAGAGGTGGGTTGTTCCAACTTGAAGGAACCTTGAAACCGAGTGGCTTGCAACAATGGTGGAATCCTGAGAGGACCATAGTCATGTTCATAAGGATAAATGGGCCACCAAATCTCACCCAGTGTCTCTTAGAAGAAGCACCGACGCGTCACCTACGTGGAGGTGCCGACAGATGAGGGCGGTGTCCGGCAACTTCCGGCCATAGTGGAATAGCGACACCGGTCAGCACAGCGGTGGTCAGACAGGTGGCTGAAAACAGGCTGTCGCGGATGTGGAGGCGGTGCACCATCTCATGCCACATTGAATGAATCCACAATGATGCAGGGGACCCGCTCCCTATGGGTCCCATGGGTGATGAGGCAGCACCACCTGGTGCAACCAATAATGGAGCTGAATGGCTCCTTTGATCTATTCGAGTGCAGCAGACCGCACGTGGGTCGCACCAGCCGGCGGGCCGAGCTACCATGGCCCAGCCCCACGGGGCCGACCCAGGCCAGTTCGAGCTGGGCCAGGTCATACCTAGACCAGTTCGGGTTGAACCAAGCTGGGTCGGGTCGGCCTAGCCCAGGTTGGGATGGGTCGGACCGGACCCAGATCCCCCCCCTTGGTCCTAGATACGCTTAAATGACCATATCTTGTGAACCGAATGTCCGTTTGATGAAATGACTATGCCGATGGGATCCTTGGATCGATACGGTCCTTTTGAAATATTCCACGAGAGTTTTGGAGAAATTTTTATTATCGACAGGTTTGATCGACTCAAAATCCAACCTAGCCCTTGGTACTAAAATGCCAATAACTTACAAACCGGGTGTTCGGTTGACGCATCGTATGTTGTGTTGGGACCCTTATGATGTGACCGATCATTGGGTTACTTATTCATAGGACATTGTGCTAGTTAAAATGCAAAATATGGATTGAGGGGCGACTCTCCCATAATCAAGCATACTATGAGTGGGAATCCAATGGTGGGCAGTGAGGTGGAGGTTGGAGACAGATCATATGTATGTTAGTACTGAGCGATCCTGTGTGGGTCAGCACTGAGAGATCCTATAAGGATCAGCACCTAGCGATATTGTGTGGATTAGCAATACATGACCTGAAGAGTACAAGCCTTAGAGTGGACCATCATGGATTAGTGACATACCAATCCTGTGCGGGTCAGATCATGTGTGGGTCAGCACTCAGTGATCAAGTGTGGTTTAGCTTATACCGATCTTGTGTGGGTAAGATCTTGTGTGGGTCTTGTGAGGGTTAGTACCTATCGACTCTGGGTGGATCTGATCCTGTGTGGGTCTTGTGCAGGTAAGTACATGCCGATATTATGTGGGTCAAACTCCGTATGGTCAAAAAGATTTCATCTAGACAGAATAAGATGATCTAGCTTCTCAACTAATCATATGTACTTATGTGCTTTTCTTATAAGTGGTTTGAGCTGTATCTATTTATTTTTTCATTGTGATTGATATCATACATTTTGGTTTTCATTTTTTGAATTCTGAGAAACCTTCGGGGGTCTCAGGGTCCCTATCGGGTATTGTTATACTCACCCCTGCACAGGCTTCCCCCACACCTTGTTGTGTCATTTTCAGATGACAAGCAGCTTGGCTGACACTTGAGGGAGCCAGGACTAGGTAGTACATGGAGGATATTTTCTAACATAGAGAGAAGTAGAGATGAGTTGTACTTATGCTTTAGGTAGGATCCTTAGTGGACGATTCCAAGAGTTGTTTTCTATTTTTCAGTTGTAGTTGTACCTTTCAGTTGGGCTTCTATTCCAACCCCTTTACTTTCAGTACACACCTTTTCTACTACAGTTTTAATTCATGGTTTTATATTGTTGTGTACATTGATTGTGTGTTTGTACAGTTTAAAATGAAATGATTTCCCATTTTAGGGATACACCTTTCCAGTGTTAGTCTCCAACCCCTGGATTATGGAAGGCGGGCTTGGGGTAGTCACAACATCGGCCCTAGGGGACAGATCGTGACAAATTGGTATCAGATGATTTGTTTCTACTGAAGAACTATGACTCTAATATTTTTAATGGTGTAATAATGTTAAGTGTTTTGAGTGTGGTTTTCAGTTCAGGAAGTCCAGTGTTGGTGCGGTAGCCTACGTATCCATACACCAGGACCTTGAATACTGAGTTTTGACTCATTTCATGAAAACACTGATTGTGTGTGTTTTGGAAAAGTTTTTACTTTTGATCTATTTTGAGTCACCTCACCAAGTAAAACTATTTGATAGTGGCTCACCTATTTATTTTTAGGATGCTGCCTTGTAGGCATCCATCCAGGATTCCCGAGAGAGTATGCAATGAGGCCCACCAAGTGACGAGGCTTTAGTGAAGGGCCCTCTTACTATGGTAGCACCATTGGGTGGTGCACCAATTGCACCACCACCCATTGGGTAGCCGATTCCACCATCCCCACCAGTGGATTTTGCATTCCAACTGAGCGCGTTGCATGAGTTCTAGTGACAGAGGCCTCTAAGGTTTTGAGGTGAGACAGATCCCCAAGCAGTTGAGGACTAGTTGGAGGCTGTGGATAGAGTTTTTTCCATTGTTGAGACACTAACAGAGTAGATGGTTATCCTAGATTCTAGCCTTTTCCAGGTCATAGTAGGGAGATGGTGCAGCCTGACACTCTAGACACATGATGAGGCAACCCTCACCTGGATGGACTTTGAGAACCTTTTTAGGGTGGAGTTCGTTCCAGTGACACTATGCTCTATGCGTATTCAGGAGCTCCTAAACTTATAGAAGGGCAGCCTGATAGTAGCCCAGTACTCAGTGAGATTCACTGACCTCTCGCACTACTCCACTAACATGGTGTGGGACCCATTCTTCAAGGCCCAAACATTTTATCAGGGTCTCCGTTGGGAGATCATAGTGTCGATGATATCGCTAAATATCCTAACGTAGGATGGATTTATTGAGAGAGAATTGTTGGTGGGGAGCGTCATAGTTGAGCAGGCCCCAATGGTGAGATCCACTACCAGACAAAAGGTAGCCGAGTCATCTACAGGAGGCAGTAGACAGATGACACAGAGGTCCAAGCGGGCCAGACCCCAACTATGGATGACCATGGGATGCAAGGTCGGAGGTTTGGAGCTCACGATGGAGAGACGATCAACTGGGAGGTAGACTATGCTTCACGTGCGGCGGTCTACCCACATGGCTTGCGACTGCCCGACCCACCATACCAATGATCAAAAGACAGTCGAGGGACCACTGAGGTAGAGACATATATTCGATTGAGGTTGTCTGAAGGGCAGAGGACGAGGTACAGGAGTTGGTCATGCAGAAAGCAGTGGGTGATGATTTGAGGTTCTACCACCACCACCACCAGGAGGTCCACCCCGACTATAGGGAGCTGGTGGAAAGGGGTGAGCACAGCTTCAGGAAGCTGAGGCCTACAACCACGGTGCTCCAGAGATGATTAGAGGTATGATCTTTGTTTATTCCACCCTAGCTGCAATACTTATTGACAAAGGTTCATGTAACTATTTCATTACCACATCACTCGTTTGAAACTTTGAGATTCTGATGGATCTGTTGGATCTATACTTATGATTATAGAAACCTATGAGAGAGTATTCTATGATTACAATCTAGTGCCGACAGTGTGAGCTTTCTTTAGGAGGTGAGAGCTTCGACTGGGATCTCCTAGTAGTAGCGTCAATGCCTTACAAAATCATCTTGGGTATGGACTGGCTACCTATAGTCCATGATCATATTGACTATTTTAGGAGAAACGTTTTGTGTTTCTACAAGTATGGGATCAATTTCACCTTCACCGGTGAGGAGGAAACCTTTATAGCACATGATGGAATATCTTGTAGGAGGTTGTATCCAGTTACTCATTAGTTGGATAGCCTCACCCTTGGAGTAATTGACGTGAGGAGTCTGAGTTATCCTATAGTGGTGGACCAGTATGTTGATATATTTCCTGATGATGTTTCGGGACTACCCCCATACAGAGAGGTAGACTTATACATCAACCTGTACCCCGAGACAACACTAATATCTACACCAACATATCAGATGGCTCCTATGGAGCTTCTGGAGTTGTAGGTATAGCTGGAGAACTTGCAGGGAAATGGGTTTATAAGCCCTAGTGTTTCTCCATGGACAACCTCAATCTTGTTCTCCAAGAAGGCGGATGTGAGCTTGAGTTTTTGTGTTGACTATCAGTACCTAAACTAGGTGACCGTGAATAACAAGTATCCACTCTCAAGGATTGATGACCTCTTCGACCAACTGAAGGGAGATCATTGTTTTTTGAAGATAGAACTCAAATCAGGCTATCATCAGCTTAGATTTCAAGATGAGGATGTACCAAAGACAGCCTACAGATGTCGGTTTGTCCATTACGAGTTCTTGGTGATGCCTTTCAGCCTGACCAATGCTCCAAAAGTGTTCATGGGGCTCATTAATATGGTCTTTCATCCATACCTCAATCGCTTTCTTGTGGTCTTCATCGAAGACATCTTGGTATACTCGACATTAGAGGAGGAGCATGCCACACACCTGCAGATAGTTATAGATACACTCTGAGAGCACCAAATTTATATAAATATCTCAAAGTTCTAGTTATAGATACAAGAATTCCACTTCTTGGGAATGTTATCTCAGAGGCTAGATTCACAGTGGATCTGGAAAAGATATAAGCAGTTCTTTCATGGGAACCACCTAGGAGTGTGACCGAAGTGTGGAGTTTCCTGGGTTTTCTTGGTACTATCAGAGATTTGTTCCTAAATTCTCTAGGGTAGCAGCACCCTTGTTAGCTATGAAGAAAAAGGGGCAGCCTTTCTTGTGGACAGAGAAGTGGCGGTAGAGTTTCTAGGAGCCGAGGCAGAGACTGACGAGTGCTCCCATCTTGAGGCAACCATAAGAGGTCATAGGGTATATAGTTTATTGTGATGCATTAGGGACTGTACTGGGTTGTGTTCGGATGCAGGAGAGAGTGGTGATCACATACTTCTCATGGCTGTTGAGACAGTATGAGCACAACTATGCAACTCATGAACTAGAGTTAGTAGCAGTGGTATTTTCACTGAAGATGTGGCAAAACTATTTTATGGGTGAATGGTATATTGTATACCTTAATCACAAGAGTCTCGGGTATATCTTCGCATAAAAAGACCTAAACCTGAGACAGCGATGATGGCAAGTGTTTCTCTATGATTATGAATTTTAGATAGTCTATACTCCTGGGAAGGAGAAAATAGTAGTAGACGCACTCAGTAGGCGGTCTGACCTACAATTTCTAAGTGAGGCGACATAGCAGATAGATGCATTGCATATATCCTTTGTGGATGGAGATGTAATAGCTTACCTCTAGTCTATGACTGTTACTCCTCCACTTCTGCAGCGAGCTCAGGAGGTACAGCTCGGGGAAGTAGACTACAAGGCCAAATGTGCTCAGATATCCTCAAGATAGGCTCCTGATGGATTTTCTGAAGGTGGGGAGCACGTGGTCCTTTTCAAAGGACACACTATGGTACGAGTGATTCTTTTAGAGGAGTTGTTGAGGGAGTTCCACACGTCCCCTTTTGTGGTACATCCAGGAGTAGGAAAGATGTATCAGGACCTCCGACATTAGTACAGGTGGCCAGGGATGAAGAAATCAGTAGTAGAGTTTGTATCTTGATGTCTCACTTGATAGCAAGTGAAGGCCGAGCATCAGGTACCAGTGGGCTTAGCTCAGTCACTTGAGGTACCTAAGTGGAAGTGGGATGGTATCTCTATAGACTTTGTGACAGTGCTACCACATACATCCAGGGGCCATGATTCCATCTGGGTGATCGTTGACTGACTCACCAAGTCGTCCCACTTTCTACCCATCAGAGAGCAGGGATCATCAGAGAGCATGGGACGCCTCTACGTGCAGGAGATGGAGAATCTTACCTCTAGTCTATGACTGTCACTCCCCCACTTCTTTAGCGAGCTCAGGAGGTACAGCTCGGGGACGTAGACTATGAGGCCCGACGTGTTTAGATATCCTCAAGATAGGCTCCTGATGGATTTTATGAAGGTGGGGAGTACATCGTCCTCTTTAAGGGACATACTATGGTACCAGTGATTCTTTGAGAGGAGGTGTTGAGGCAGTTCCACACATCCCCTTTGGTGGTACATCCAAGAGTTGTGAAGATGTTCCAGGACCTCCGGCGTTAGTACAGGTGGCCAGGGATGAAGAAATCAGTGGCAGAGTTTGTATCTTGATGTCTCACTTGTTAGCAAGTGAAGGTCGAGCATCAGGTACCAGTGGGCCTAGCTCAGTCACTTGAGGTACCAGAGTGGAAGTGGGATGGTATCTCTATAGACTTTGTGACAGTGCTACCACATACATCCAGGGGCCATGATTCCATCTGGGTGATCGTTGACTGACTCACCAAGTCGTCCCACTTTCTACCCATCAGAGAGCAGGGATCATCAGAGAGCATGGGACGCCTCTACGTGCAGGAGATTATGCGACTTCTCAGAGTTCCATCAACGATCGTATCAGATCACAATGCATGTTTTACATCCCTCCTATGGAAGGGATTGTAGGAGGTGTTCAGAAATAAGTTATGCTTGAGAACCACTTTTCACCATCTGACATATGGTTAGATAGAGTGGACCATACAGACACTCGAGGACATGCTACATGCTTGTGTCCTTGGTTTTTGCTGTAGTTGGGGGGACCACCATCTGCTGGTGGAGTTTTCATACAACAATAGTCATCACTCCACCATCATCATGGCCCTAGTTGAGGCCTTATATGGGAAACCATACAGATGACCTCTTTGCTGGAAAAACCTAGGGGAGTCAAGACTTATGGGTCTAGAGTTGGTACAAGCTACCATAGATAAGGTGCATATCATCTAGGAGCGGATGAAGACTGCATGGAGCCAGCAGAAATCTTATGCCAACAAGAGATGGAGATCCTTGGAGTTTGAGGAGGGAGACCATGTCTTCCTATGGGCCTCACCTCAATGAGGATTACATATGTTTCTCCAGGGTGACAATCTATCTCCAAGGTTCTTCATACCTTTCCAGATCCTCAGCAGAGTAGGCGAGGTGGCGTACCATCTAGCTATTCCCCCACAGATGCACCGGGTGCATAATGTTTTCCACATGTCGCAGCTGAGGAGATATGTGCATTATCCATCACACATTATAGACTGGGGAAATATGGACATTGATGATGGGGAGACATTTGTGGAGTTCCCAGTAGAGATAGAGGATCGACAGGAGTGTGTCCTTTATGGGTGGTCGATTCCTCTGGTGTGAGTTCGTTGGCAGCACGGTAATCTCTAGGAGAGCACATGGGAGTGGGAGGCTCAGATACGTGCTCAGTACCCCCATTTTTTCACTAGTTTTGTTGTAGCTTTCGTGTAACACCCCAATATTTCACGGTATGTTTCCCTTTGAATAATGCAATAGCTTTTATTATACACAACTTTGAGATTTTAACACACCGTGACCAATCAAACTAGCCATTATGAATAGTAATACCCACTTTTTGAAATTTTATAAATTCTATCTTTCAAAATGGACTTCATTTCTTGATTTGGAATATCAAAATTATCTTAGGGTGAATTTTTGGTATTTTTCTGAAAACATTCAATTTTTTTATGAATAGTGAAAACAATGAGTTATTGTTTAAAACTGACTTTTTATTTAAATAATTATTTATTTTATTTAAATTTATTTTAGGTCAAAATAGATACATAATATCTATATAAGTTCAATTTAATTCATTGGAGTCATTTTATAATGTGTTTAGATATATAAAAATTTTATTGAACTTTTTACCGTCTTTTACCCACCTCCTATGAGAATTTGCAAATTTGCATAGAACATAATTTTACCGCTTTTGTGAGTTGAATTCAAAAAAATCTAGAGACCTGGTTAATATTAGTATGTAAAATTTGGTTCAATAAGATGAAAATAATTTTTGGTGAATAGTAACCTTTTACTTTTATTTACCACGATTAAAATTAAATATTGTAATTAAGGGTAAAAATAATATCATAATTATCCTAAAACATGTCCTAATTCTATTGGATAAGTGTAATTCGACCAAAAAGAACCTTAGGAATAAAATATGATCCTTTAGGTCCACTTGGATTAGAATATGACATTTATTATTATTTTATTTAAAGAAGAGTTAAAATCAAAGTTTAATAACTAAACCATTTTTATTATATGGTTATACATAATATAAATTAGACTATAAATATTAATTATAAATATAAAAATATTTCCCATATAATTATATTTTATTTTTAATTTTTATACATTAAATAATTTAATTTATTTATGACACAATGATGATGCAGTAATTACCTTAATAATGAAATATTAAAATAATTGATATTATAAATATACAAATAAATATAATTTGAGATTTTTAATGAATTAAACTAATTTTATAGGTTAATATAACATGTTATGTTTGATTAAATAAATTTATTTTGAAGTAATAATGTTTTTATGAATTTAAAAAAAACAAAATACCAAATAGTGTCAAAATTGACATAAAAGAGTTTTTAAAACAAATATTATATTATTAATTGGTATTCTATTCCTAAAAATATAAGGTTTGTCCAAAGGTCTTAAATACTATTATATAGGTCATTAATGAACCACTTGGGGTTATCTTTGAAGTTTATAGTATGTTTGTTAAACATATAACATAAAAATACAAAGATACATGGTAAATGTCAAACTATTTAACTTAGAGTCAAATCTAAAATATAAGGTCAATATAGTGACCCAAACCTGTCTAAAACATATTGGTTGAGTGGTTTCGACCCATACCCACCTTATACTTTAAATATTTCATTTTTTAGCCTTTAGAAACTGAAAATTAGTTTATTATAAAATAATATTTCAAGCTTTTCCTAAGGTTCCCCTCACCTCTCGTATAAAAGGGCACTTCCCCTTATCTCAAATTCACAACTTTAAAGCCATTTGGATAGGCAAATACCTACCCAACTATCCTCTAAACTATCCTAAATTAATCCTATAGGCCTTAATTTAGTTATAAATCCAACCTACGGAGTCCTTTTGATCACATAAAATGGATGAACCAAAAGAAGAGTTAAATATTTCATCACCTCTTTCAAGTTCTTTTCTTCTTCCACTTCCTATTTATTTATTGCTTACATTATAAAATACTAACTCCAGTATATTCTATATAATGTGATGTTATTATAAAAATGGTACAACCATATTCATTATTCTATCCATCCTATAAATGACAAAGTCACCATACGTGCGTACGTACGGATTACCGTCTCCACTTTGTGGTGTAGTTTGTTATTCAAATACATCATCATTTGGATGGGTATAATAATGAGTATAAATGATTTAAATAATAAATATAACATGATAATAATTCTGTATATATTATATACCATCCAATTATATATTATTTTTATATCAAAAGAATGATATTGTCACTCATTCGTACGTACGGATTACCGTCTCCACAAACGCAATAAGATTCATTCCCCATCGTATCCATTCAATATTAATTTTCATTTGATGATTAAAAATAATGTTTAAAGACTTAATATCATTATGAATATTAATAATATATATCCTATCCATAAAAAACTTTACTTACATAACAAATCAATGAATGGAAAACGAATCAGTTAACACCCGAAACGATGATAATACCAAAATATTATTAACAAAGTACTATTAAAAGATCATATATGATATCATATTTACTTGTATGGTTCTTGTATAATTTAATAACAACTATTTAACTATTATATATAAGTTTAACATATCCTCGACCAAGTAAAATTACAAGGTAAGGGTTAATTTCACAATCTCTTTATTATTCGAAGTTGTTTTTATGTAAGTATCTACTGGGACTTCTTTATCATCCACATTATTGTTTTATTTGAAATGTACTTCAAAACATTTTTACTATTTTCTAGACTATGGATTAAATTCATTTATACTCTTATTTGACCATATATGTTTTGAAATAAATATTTCCGTTGTTTTCCAAACAAGGTACTTTATGACCTTTTCGACAAAATTAAGGTAAGAATGTATTTGTTAACTTATATGGTGGGTGAGTCTATTTTCTACCGTTATAACATCGTCAAAGCTTCCCTTACAAGCATATAATAAAATTTTCAAAATAAATGTTTTCTTTTATAATTATGTTACTCTTAAATTATTTCAAAATATTAGAGATATTTCCCTCAGATAGTTTTTTATTTCATCTATGTCAACATCCTTTGATAAATTTTACACTTGTTTGAAGTTGATTTATTATGATAAAAATCTTCCATATTATATTGAAGGTTTTGTGATATATATTTGACTATGGATGTGTTATTTTTATACCATTCATTTTTTATGGTTAAAGTATTGACATTTTGTATGCTAGATTTAATATGAAGGTTTATGTTATGTTTCGACCTTTTCATATGAGGTATGTATTGGACTTAGTAAGTGAAGGGTGGATCACGCTATAGCTCCTCAATGCATCGGTAGGTCTCATTAGACAAACTAGTGTCTTGGCACAAGGCCTTGACAAAATCTTATTTGTAGTCTTGGCACAAGGCCTTGACTATATGGTTATGAAGTCTGGCATTATGCATTCCATTATTATGAAAGTGGCTATTGATATTTCATGTGATTATTCGACTAGTAGAATATCCATGTAAATAAGTAAATGGAATTATTTGATATTATCTTTGCCATATTATGCTGAATTTCAAGTTTAAAAGGCTTTTGTTCTAGTCTTACATTGCCTTAAATGTTTATTCTTATTTATGAAAGTTTTCGCTATATTTTTATCCTTACTGAGCATCTAAGTTCACCCCTTTCTATGTTTTATTTTTCCCAGGATGCGAAGAATTATATTATGACTGACCTGCATGGATATTCTAAGGGATATGAGTGTGGCCCATGGAGACTATTTTATTGTGGTTTTTAATTTTATAATGTAATGTAAAACTTATGAATGTATCTAGTATTTCCAATACTACTAAACTAATCGGTCTTTCAATACTTGATCTTTTTTGGTCATGCCAATGTTATATAATAATAAACTGTCTCTAGGTAACTAGGGTCGGGGCGTTACATTTCGGGGACAAAAATCCCTATGGTGGGGAGAATGTAAAGACTGAAAATTTCCATGTATTTTTTGTTTGTAATTATTTGGGATTTTTACAAGTTTATGAAAATTGACGGCGCATGATTCTGAGGCCCAGAGTGCCCGGAATGAATTTATGAACCTTTTTAAAGGTACGTTCAGTAAATGTGTGGGTGGAATTTTCTATCTTTTGAACTGGTGCTTGGATTAAAAATCGGCAGGCACCGTTGAATCAGTTGTGCCAAGAATCTCTTAATGGAATCTTAACTTCAACTGTAGTAGGTCGAGAGAAAAATTTAAATTTTGGACTTCTCAAAAAAATAATAAAATAACTTAACAAGTTATTTTATATCTTTTTCTCCAGCAAATGAGCGGCGGTGGTGGGGACTGATGACTTGTCAAGACAATTAATTTCTTGAATCTCCTTTATTTATAACCGCACCATTGGGGAATTAAGAGGTTCATTCATTAAATGAACCTCATTAATTCCTCTGTTCGTTACTCACCTTTTCCCCCTCTATTTAAGTGAGGCTCGAGGTGGAGTTATGACACGACTTCACCAAGAAAGGAACCTCTAACAAAGTGACAGGACGTATTCCACCAACAGAGGATGGAAGCTTTGGCAGTGATGATCTAGAATCGATGAATGTTGACGACCTCACTCTGACGAGGACTCTCCTTTCGCCAATAATTGTGATACCTTTGATGGTTTACGAGGTAGGGGTTTTCATTTAATTCAAGAAATTTCCTCATTTCTTCTCATCATTCTTGAATTTGTGGGTAGTCGATGTAGGGAATTTGAACAGGGTTTATCTTTTTTTTAATGTGATGTATAATTTACCCCCACTTGTTATAATGCTGAAATGGAGGGCGTGGGACAAACAAACAAGGCATGGAACATACACTGCTTGTTTTTCATTACATTCCTCAGAGGTAGGTTTTTCCAAATTCACTGAACCTTGAAACCAAGAGGCGTGTAATGATGGTGGCATCCCTAGAGGACTGTAGGCACCTCCAGATGGAATAACGGACCACTAGAGCTCACCCGGTGGCCCACGGAAGAAGTGTCAGTGTAGCACTGGTGCGACGGTGCGGGCGACCAGTGCCGACGGATGAGGGAAAAGGCCGCCAACCGCTGGCCGCTAAGGAAGATCGAAGTTGCTCGGAACCGCGGTGGTCGGACAAGCAGCCGACATCGGCCGGCTACAGAGGAGGAGGAAACACACCATCACGTATCATGCTGAAGGAAGTCACAGCTCGAAGCCACTACGATGCAGGGGACCCTCACCCTGCAAGTCCTGTTGTTGATGAGGATGTGCCAAATGTCGCCGCTAATAATGGAGACCAATGGATCCTTTGAGCCATTCGAGTGCAGTAGACTGTATGACCCCACATGGGTCATGCCAGCTGGCGTGTTGAGCTGTTGCGGCCCCGTCCAACCCAGTCGGGGTGGGTCGGGCCAGTCCGCAGCCCAGCAGGCCGCGCCCACCACGACCAAACCCAATGAGGCTAGCCCAGGACGGTTTGGGCCAGTCCATGTCAGACCCAAACCGGGTCGGTTCGACCCAATCTGGGTCAAGACGGGTCGGTCCGGCCAGTTAAGACTGATCTCAAACCCCCCCCCCCCCTCTCGGGCCTAGATACGGTTAAATGACAGTATCGTTTGAATCAGATGTTCGTTTGATGAACCGTATTCAGTGCTAGGATCCTTGGAGCGATATAGCCCTTTTGGGATACTCCATTAGAGTTTTGGATATTGTTGGAGTAAATCCAGGATAGATCAACTCCAAAATAACCTGGGCCCTCATCACTAAAATTTTAATAACTTACAGACTGGGCATCTGGTTGACGCACCGTCTATTGCGTTGGAACCCTTTTGACATGATGAATCATCAGGTTACTTCGTCATGGGAATTTGTGATGGTTAAAATATGACTGGTTTCTTGAGGAGCTGTTCTCCCAGAATCAAGCGTATTATGAGTGAGAATCTAGTGGCTAGCAGTGAGGAAGAGGTTGGAGACAGATCATACGGAGGTTACTACTGAGAGATCCTATGTGGGTCAGCACCTAGTGATCATGTGTGGGTCAGAACCTAGTGATCCTATGTGGATAAGAACCTAGCGATCCTATGTGGATCAGTAGTACACGACCCGATGAGGACTAGCCTTAGAGAGGCCCATTGTGGATCAGCGACATACCGATCCTGTGTGGGTCAGATCCTGTGTGGGTCAGCGCTCAATGATCCTGTGTGGGTCATCACATACCGATCCTATGTGGGTTAGATCCTATATGGGTTTTGTGGGGGTTAGTACCTATCGACTCCGGGTGGGTCAGATCATGTGTGGGTCTTGCAGGGGTTAGTACATACCAATCCTATGTGGTTCAGACTCTGTATGGTCAGTAGCAGTTCCTCTCAACAGAATAAGATGATCTAGATTATCGACTAATCATCTATACTTATATGCTTTACTTATACCTAGTTTGAGATATGTATATTTATTTGTTCTTTGTGATTGAGATCATATTTTTTTATTTTCCTTTGTGGAATTCTAAGAGACCTTCATGGGTCTCTAGGTCCCTACTATGTATTGTTATACTCACCCTTTCACGAGCTTCAGTTGTACCTTATTGTGTCTTGTGTAGAATAAAAACAGCATGGTTGAGACTTGAGGGAGCCAAGAACAGGGGGTACACAGAGGATATTGGATGACATGGAGAGCAGTGGAGATGAGTTGTACCTACCCTTCAGGTAGGATCCTCGATGGATGATTTCATGAGCTGTTTTTTATTTTCATTTGTAGTTGTACCTTTTAGTTGGGCTTGTATTCTGGCCCCTTTACTTTCAGTACACACCTTTAATACTACAGTTTTACTTCATGATTGCATCTTGTTGTGTTCTTGGATTGTGTGTTTGTACAGGTTAAAAAGAAAATTCCTTCCTATTTTAGGGATACGCCTTTCCGATGCTAGTCACCAACCCATGTCCTATTGAAGGTGGACTTGGGGTATTCACGACACGAGCCCTGGGGGACAGATCCTGACATTTCTTAGTTGTTTCTTCATATTTTTTCTTGAATAAATATCCATGGATAGAGTACAATAGATCCTATCCATTCACAATGAGGTATAGATTGCATGGAAATGGTAGGATAAAATATGAATCATCCTCCTTCTTGGTTTCTACTTGTGAAAACTACTTATCTTCTACTCCTAGCCTATTATGGGCTGCATGAATTGAATAATCAAATGGGAAGTAAGTATGTACCATATCATGAAGAAAACTTTCAATAATTAGATTCCCTCATTTACTATGAGCAGCCTCTTGTCTAATTTCCTTATGCTTAGAAAATTGGATCTATTGATGGAGCTCCTTAGATGTGTGTTCATAAAAATAAAGGAGATCCATATATTCCTCAATTGGTGAAAGTCCATGTTCTTCATCCTCTTCTAAGTCATAGAAAAAATGGTCTGAATCTAAAATTTCAAAATAATTGGGACTGATACATAGTTGAGTTTCAATAAAATCATAAGAGATAGAGTATGAGAAAATATTAACTCCATGATTTCGTTCATCTTCAATCTATGCCTCAGTGGTAAGCTCATTTTGGAGTAAAATATCAGTGTATGGAGGAAGATAGTAGGTATCCTCCATTTTCACATAAAATTCAACCAAATGGGTGGTGTCTTCCTCCAAAAGTGTTGGATCTTCTTATTCCCAAGGTTTAAGGATGTAAACCTATTCTACACATTCATTCCAGAAGCCATCAAGTTCTTGATGAGATCCTAAATATAGATCAACAGACAATTCTTCCTCCATTTCCACCTTAGGTAAGACATGAAATTTATCTTCTAGTTTATGTTTAGTAATAGATTCAGGTTCTTCAGATGATTCATTTAAGTATTCAGATATCCAATCCATTTTCCATTCAAAACTTTCTCATTTTCATCATTATCTTGAATATCATTCTTGAGTTCTTGTTTTGACACTTTCTCTTGAAAATATTCTGCTAGAACTTCTTCAAAAATGTTTATAGGTAATGACCATAACTCTTCTTGTGTATTTTCCAATTCTTGATAAAATTATAGTACATATTCCCAAAATTCAGATAGCTCCATGTCCAATCCATTAACCACTTGTTTCTCGAGGGTCTCATCAGGATCCTGTATGTACTCCTTGAACTCCTCCTCTTTGAAAATTTTTCTCTAGGATTCCCTGTTCCTCCTAACCAATAATGAAAAACCATATTTTATAGACCAATGTGCTTCAAGTATTGGTTCTTGCACCTAAGAGTAAATATTACATGAATTTAAGGAAATATTGTCATAAAACATCATCAATATTTATTTATTTTTTTATAACAAAAATTAAATCTATCTATAATTTTAAATGGAAACTGATAAGTAAAATTGTGATTGGATGCCCTGAAATGGATCTAGTTTTGATGCAAACCTATCATGGGTCATGTTCAAAAATAATTATAATTTTCCTTTTACATTATAGTGGCTGACCATGGTCGTCTCACTTGAGAATCATTTTAGTTCATTAAATTACTTCTTCTAAAACACCTTGGCTATTTATTTTTTTTATTTTGATTTTTTAATGAATAAATTTACAATATTTTTTGGATTTTGATTAATGACACGTAATAATGGAAATTATAATTTATACTAACATGCTAACAAGATAAAATTATTTAATGAAATAATGAACTTGGTCTTTGGTTTAGCCTTGGATTCAATTATTATTCTCTTTTATGTGTTTGATTTCAATTTGATACGCCAAACATTAAATTTCATGTTTGAATTGCTACTATTTATTTAGATGTTTTATAACATCATTGAATACCTAATATCCCTTAATTATACCTCCTCCTTTAATCAAGGTGGAGGAAACTTCTTGGTCTAGGCAGTGTCATCTTCCAAGACTCATCTCAATCGATTCTATTTCATCCATTGATTAGACCAACTCCTATTGTATGAATGATTTACCCATGGAAAGAGGAAAACAATATTTAAATAAAATAATAGAGGTTGAATGAGTTTCATTTCATTGGGGTAAATCACCAACCTTGGGAAATTATCCTCATCCATTCATGATACCAAATTCTATATAAAAACATAAAATTAAAAATTGAAGAAAATTAATGAACACTATGACCTCCCCCCAGGACAAGCCTTGGGGTTATCATCTTATTTCTGATAGTAAGAGATCACAATGGTGGAGTGGATGGAAGGATAAGTGAAAGATAGATAAGAAAATAGAAAAGAAAGAATTATGGATTAATAAAATAAAAAGGAAGAATGGGGGATGAGAATATAGAAAGATATAAGAAGAGATAAAATAAAATAAATGAAAATTATTTCATTTTTACAGAGGATTAAAATAATAATTTTATTATTATTAATTATTTTTATTTTATTATTAGAAAAAATAAGTTTCATTAAAGAATAATAAAATAAAGAATAAATTTATAATAGCAAAATAAATTTCAAAATAATAATGTTAAAATAAAAAAAATTATTATTATTATTATTACTGATATTAATTGTTATAATACTAAAAAAATTAAAAATAATATCAAATATATAAGATGATGAAATTTTTTGAAACAAAATTAAAATAACTGCATGATTTTTTTAGAAATTTAAATAATAATTGAAAGCTAAAACAAAAATAAAACTAAAAAAAAGAAGAAGATGTTGAAATGGGGGAGGAAGAAGATGGTACAGTGAGGATCTTGGGGGGAGATCTCATCCTCATTGGTTGAATGATGGAATGGGATGATTTTAAAAGGAGGTTCTGGACTCCTTTTATAGGACATAATTTTCCTTCTCAAGGTTCCATATGTTATTACCACTAAATGGATGAATCGGTGAGTGGTGTCTTCATAAAAGCTGTCGATAACTATCATGATCATCTCCCTTCCGAATTTCAAAATATTTGGACATGTTTAGAGAGGGTTATGTATATTTTACTCTAAGAATTTATTATTCCAATGAAGACTCCATATTATAGATCTCTAGTTTCCCATGAATTAATGGCCTTGAAAATGGCTCATTAACACAATTATGCCTTCATGAAAGTTGTTTAAAAAAGCTTGGATCATCTCCTCCCCAAATTTCAATGTATTTGGTTTGTCTAATTAGGATCTTTGGTAAAAACATCAAAAGTCACTAAATCTATGATCTATTTTTAAGTCCCAACATGTCAGATGATTTTGGGATTCCAAATGGTATATTTTTCTTTGGGTCCAAAAGAATGAAATTAATAATAGGATGTATAGTATCCTAATATAAATTTTCATGATTTGAATGTGAATTGAAAATTTTATGGCCTAAAAATAGACATAATTTAAAATAGTTAAAATATAAAGATTATATTTTTCGATTAAGTTAAAAATACCACTAAAATCATAACAAGTGAAAATATCCCTTAAAATAACACTTTTTTTTATTAAAAACACTGAAATTCAATTTAAAATTATTGAAAATATTTGTTATGTCAATTCCCCTATGAAAAATCCTTATTTTTCCTTAAGAATAAAATCTCAATATTGAAAATCATAAGGCACCAATGTTACCAATATTGAAATTTTAAGGCAATAAAATTAAACTACACACAATGCAAAATAAAATTATCAAATATTATGTAAAATATGAATTCAATTTACCATTTTTAAAATAAATATTCAATTCATGTATTTTACTTTTCCCTTTTGAAAAATGATGTAACATCTCCTTTCATTCATTATAGATCCACAATTCATTATTATCAAACATGCTAAAACATGATCTACCTCACTTTTAAATATTTTATCTCATCACCAATGATACAATTAAATTATATTTATGCTCATATAATGAGTATGTACTCATTTAATATAGGCTTTTAAATGAACTATTTTCTCCACTTTTTAAAGACAAATGTCACATAAAATCATGAGGACTTATAAAAATGTTTCTAATGACGATGAGGATAAAGGTTGGTAGTATTTGATTCTTTTGAAAAATTAAGGCAGAAGGAGAATTTTTATCTCTTAAGTAAAATTCATGATATAAAAAATAAAATTTTAATTAAATTATCCCATTAAAAGTAGAAATTTTTTCTTACACCAAACATTCAATGAAAATGTTATAAATAATGAAAGCATAATTAATGAGGTGCACATTATTGAACTTTTCCCTACTTTGATACATTTTTTTATTTTTCAAAGAATATTTTTTTCTTTTCTAAAAATTTATGCATATAATAAACCTCACTTCCACCACCTATCTACATATGATAAAAATCATTCGTCTAGTGATGGTGATTATTGATTTTTTATATGTCACAACCCATTCAATTTTTTTATTTTTTTATTTTCAATAATGGAAATCAATTAAGAATATTTAATAAATAAAATCTATTATTTATTCCCACAATATCACCCCCTAACATTCTCCATAAAATTCATTTCATCCCTTCCACCATGACTCCATTCACCCCCATGCTTCAATTTTAAAATATCATGAAAATACTAAGAGGGTTAGGAGTGGACAAAAATGGATTGAAACGTGATGTTGGTCGGAGTGGATACTCAAGAGGGGGTTGAATTGAGTTCCAAATAAAAATTTCTGTTAAAAATATTTCTCTTAAAATCCCCAATTTATAAATCAAGTTAAACTGTAGTGAATTTGTAAAACTGTAAAGGTTTAATTAGGTTCTCAAAATATTGATTAGGTCTCAGTTAGTTTACTCAGAAGATTAAATTCGCTTTTGAAACTAATCTAATGATTTACAATAGTTACAAACACTTGCTAGATTAACTATAAAAGTAAATTTAAAATATTTTTTTATTTCAAATTAATTATCAGCGGAATATAATATATATAGTATATTTTAAACATAATTTAAGAATTCACAGTAAATGTAAAACTAGTGGTTTAGTCTCAAGCCGAGACCTAATCCACTCCACTTGGTGATCACCTTCCACCAAGCAGTTTATATAAATAAACACTGATCCACACCCTGGATCAGGGTTAACAATAGTTCACACTTTCCAGGACATGTAGGGACCTCTACCACAGTTGTCGTGGGAAAACAAATAATGATCAGGCCATACAGTGACCTCTTCCACAGTTTTCGTGGGTAAGAAATGGTAAAGAATATGGTGTAAAGATTTTATAATCCTCCAGTTCAGTGCAGGAGACGGTGTGTGTGTAAGATATACATAGTACACACACTGCTTGAAAGTAAACAAAAGAATCACTTAGAGTAATTAGAAAAGAGTTTAGAATGCTCTAGTGATTAGCAGTGCATCTCTAGACTCCTTTGATTTAGCATAAATGCTTTTGAGTCCTTCTTTGGTTCTATTGTTGAAAAACAAAGTGTCTTGGGTCAGCTTGTGTTCTTCCTGAGTGATGATATTCTCTTGATTCCAATGTACTTAGTGTGTTCTTCAGTAGTGTTGGATTGCATGCAAGAGAGTTCTTTTAAGATCGTGCAATGTTCTCTTCAAACTTGTGCTCAGGATTGTTGTAACGACCCAAAATTTTGAATAAATCTTGTTTCCTAATTTTATGTGTTGTTTTATTTTATTTTTATACTCAACAAAAATGTTTCATTTGATAGCATGAGTATAATTAAAATGAGACCGTTGGTTAATGATGTAACCACTAGAGATTACAATTTTCACGATATCTTGGTGAATAACCTTGGTAATTTTCAAATGACACCTTGGGGATGGACCTTGGTGATATGTTCATGATTTTCTTTGTTAAATGATGTAGCCACATCTTCAAGTTATGAAAAATGTTATTTATATTATGATATATCTCATGATTTCTTTCTCATTCCTTAAAGTTATTTTCATGACATAGTTGATGTATCTCAAGTTCACATGTTAAATGTTTCTCTTGTTCCCTTACTGGGCCTTCTGCTCACCCTTTCTTTTGATGTATGTCCCCAGGTTATGAGATGCAGTACTGAACCTAGGATGAACTTAAGGAGAAGTCTTTCAAGTGTTTAAGAAGAATTTTTTATGTTGTTTTTATGTATTATGTTCCTGGTTTCCAAGACACTAAACCTTAAAGATCCTCAGTTTTTTGTAATGTAATGAAAGTTTATGTTATAAAAAGGCAGGATTCTATAGTTGGTATCAAAGGATGGTTTAGTTATTTGTGGAAATTAGGATATGAAAACTTTATGAATAACCCTATAGAAAAGTTTAAATATAGGAAATCTTCATGGTATTTTGGTGAGTATTGAGTAAGGGGTTCCAAGCAAATATATCCCTGTCTAGATACGAGCAGGTAGAGGTGGCTCTGGCACAGATGTCCATAGGGGTAAAACCCAAAAACACCGCTTTGATCTAGACTCAAACGGGAACTGGTACATGACAACGGGTCTTACTGCACTCTTGGTTACAACACTCCCGGGGGATATGCTTTGGTAAATTCATAAGCTTATTATGAACCATTATTAAAGGAACAAAGATAAAATAAAATAAAGATTCACATAAGAATATATGATCATGGATAACCTAGTTTGAAACCTAGGAGATCACAAGTTAGGGTATACTTTTCTTCTACAAGTTATCCGTATATGCTTTAAGTTCCTTTTCATGATTATTGGCTAAGTATTTAAGCCCCTAATTATACTTTCTTTTCTTAGTTAATGGTGGGAAATGGAAGAACATGTCCCAACAACTAATGTGATAGGAAATGCGATGATTGTCGTATTAATATGACAGAGATGATTAGTGTATTAAAATATTAATATTATTTTGGAAGATGTTCACTATTTTGGGGACCCTATATGATCGAGGTAAATAGATTACTACGGTATTTTCATTGAGGATTAAGGTTGACTTATATTTTGAAGAATCGATTAATTTAAGGTGAACTTATGGTAATATAGGTTACTTATGGAATTGATTAACCTATCTTGGGTAAAATATGTTTAGGTTAGCTACTTTTGTTATAAGATGTTAGGAGTGGTTGATGTTGTTTGGAGATGAACAATAAAGTTTATTTTGGAAGACTATGTTATCAAATCCTTCTTGTACTTGGGTTTAAATCTTAGTTTGGTTTATTTTGAGGAATTTTAAGGACAGTTATTTATGGAATGGTCTATGATGAACTTTGGGTAGTACCGTGGAATTTTGAATATTTAAAGAAGTTTCCCTTCCTATGGGATTATTTCTTTTTGAAGACTTGTTTTATATTACCCTTTCTATTTTTGGGATAATAGAATAAATAGATAGTTAATCTTTAGTGGATTATGTGATTCTCTAGAAGATTATTCTTGTGATTTTGATGAGACCAAGTGTTTTTGAATTCTCATCATTTGGAGAAAATATTAGTTTAAGTAGAGACTTATTAAAGGATGAAACTCTACTTAAAGGTAGGTATATTTTCTTATGTTTCTATTCTATGTAGTAAATGAATTCCTCAAAATTATGAAAAGTAACGTAAACCAAAAATGTTGTTGGTTTACATTTCCTACTAGGTAATCAAAGACCATTTACACGCATCATAAGTTTCGGATTTTCTTATGGTTAACTTTCTCCTAATAATTTTTTCTATCACACTCCCTCAGAACTTGACCCTTTGTTTTCTCCTCTGTGTCCATGTTTTCCTACATGGAATCCTAGTGTGGGTTAACTCGATTGACCATTGTACTTCCCTTTCTTTATTTTAAAGTAATAGTTTTACTGACTCCTTTTCCGATGTGGGACTTTCAATGAAATTTCAAAACCCAATTTTAAAAATTGTGAGGACACAATTTCTTAAGGGGGAAGATTGTAACGACCTGAAATTTTGAATAAATCTTGTTTCCTAATTTTATGTGTTATTTTTTTTTATTTTTATACTCAACAAAAATGTTTCATTTGATATCATGAGTATAATTAAAATGAGACCGTTTGGTAATGATGTAACCACTAGAGATTACAATTTTCATGATATCTTGGTGAATAACCTTGGTAATTTTCAAATGACACCTTGGGGATGGACCTTGGTGATATGTTCATGATTTTCTATGTTAAATGATGTAGCCACATCTTCAAGTTATGAAAAATGTTATTTTTATTATGATATATCTCACGATTTCTTTCTCATGCCTTAAAGTTATTTTCATGACATAGTTGATGTATCTCAAGTTCACATGTTAAATGTTTCTCTTGTTCCCTTACTAGGCCTTCTACTCACCCTTTCTTTTGATGTATGTCCCCATGTTATGAGATGCAGTATTGAACCTAGGATGAACTTAAGGAGAAGTCTTTCAAGTGTTTAAGAAAAATGTTTTATGTTGTTTTCATGTATTATGTTCCTGGTTTCCAAGACACTAAACCTTAAAGATCCTCAGTTTTCTGTAATGTAATGAAACTTTATGTTATAAAAAGGTGGGATGTTATAATTGTCTTGTTGTTCAGTATAGATCACTTGTATTTTTTTCTTTGTTATATTGTCTCTCGTGTATCTTTCTCTTGAGCACACTTCTCTTTATCTACGAATGCATGAGGTTGAGCTGACAGGTTCCATGTATTTTGGTCCTCATACTTCGTACTATGTCTACAAATAAACATTAATTATGTTAGTGCATTAAAGTCATCAAATATGACCATTAAAAAGTTAAATAGTAAAACGACAAAAGAGTTTAAGAAACGGTGTCACAGTATTTATGAAAACAGTGTCTCCTTCATAGTATGTCCTTCATAGTGTCTCCTTCATGGTGACTTCTTCACAGTATGTCCTTCACCGTATGTCCTTTATAGTGTGTCCTTTACGGTGTTTCCTTCATGGTGTCTCACTCATGGTGTCTCATTGTCACTGTGTCTGAGACTTAGGCTTCACAGTGTCTGTGTCTTGCTTACAGTATCTTCTACTTAGACAAACAACTATATTCATACTTACACAGTAATATGCATAAAATGAATTGAACTTAACCATTATAAATTATAAGATAACTTGAAACATAAATACACATGATTGATAAGATATGTGATATTTATGATCATGAATAAGATTTGTGATTATTATTGAGATTTGTAAATAGTAATGATGTTTGTGATCATTAAAACATGATTAATACATGAGGAGTCCAAAAATCTCCCCATTTTTGATGATTACAAATCATTTATAGGTAAAGTATAAAAGATGTGCAACTATAACATATTAAAAAAAATAACACATAACTTTTTCTCCCCCTTTTTGGATTATCAAAAAGTATAAAGGGTATAGGGAAAATAGTGTATATGTCATTAAAAAATGTTGAGAATACAGCAAATAGTAGAAACATAAAAATCAAAGACATACCCATCAAAAAAGGTAGGCACTGGTCAGTTTCATGGATGGTCCTTCTCTTTGCCTTTATCAGCAGCAGAGGAGGAAGCCATAGGGGCAGTTGCTAATGTGGAAGAAGGCATAGAGGTGGTAGACAAAGAAGGTAAAGGTAGACCTTCAAATACAGAGGGAGCCAAATGGGATTTATAGCAGATCTAGTCTGTGGCTGATCAAGAATCATAGGCTGGATCTGAGTAAGAGCTTGGCTAACTAACATGGCAGTTGAGGCTAAAGAAGGCAGTCTAGGTCTGAGAGGGGCAGCAGCTGGAGCAACTATAGCTGTACTCTGGACATGAAGGTAAGGATTTAGAAGATTGATAAAATCTGTAATAATTTCTCATCCATACTATATTGCCTTTTCAAAATCATATTTATTCTCCATGAAATTATCCAATAGTCTGGTAAACTTAGTGAGTTTCTGAACTTGTGCTTTGAAATCCTGAGTCACGGGATGAATTCTCAGATTCTCTACAAGATACTTAAAGTGATTGGTCATATCAGATTTGTAGAAAATCTGGGTGAGATAGAAATCTATCTTCTTAGTGATATTCTGTTGAGCATCATTGGAAATCTTGGAATGAATTTGAACCAAGTCAAGTGCTCGATCACTATTCTTAAAAAATTCAGATAAAAGATCCATATTAAAACCACTAAGGGCATTCAGAATCTCTTCCTTGATTATAGATCTGAGCAGGGAACTATCCAAAGAAGATGTAGAGGTTTGATCAGAGGGAGGAGAATCTTTGACAGCTATGGTTAGAGCTTTGATCTGTTTCAGGACTTTTTGAAGACAGCCAGTGTATTCATATATAAGCTTATTCAGGTTCTCCACAAGCTCTCTCATGTGTTGCAACATCTTTGTTTTCCCTTCTCCAATATTTTCATCAAAAGATAACAGGTAGGGATGTATCTGGGACACAATGTCTTGAGAAATGTTGAAAATAGAAGGTTTAGGAGAAGCAGCAACAGGTGCAGGCTCTGATCTGGAATGCATTTCTTTCTGGAGGTTTTCAACCATACCTTTCAGGGATGAAACATTAGCACTAAGAAACTTATTTTCAACTCTAAACTCTTCAATTTCATGGATCATCCTGGGTTGAATGTGTAGATTAATGTTTTCCAAAAGCAGCGAGGCATCTTCCTGACTCAGTTGTGTCACAAGACGAGGTTGAGAGGACATAATTTTCTCAACTCCAGCTAAGATAGAATCTACAAACACTTTTAGATATTATTTACTATCAAAAGATTACTGATCAGGTAAAGGTGCAGGAGTAGGAAGTGGTACATGGGTAGGTTAAGGGTCTGGTTGAGGTTCAGATTCAGTTTCAGTTTCAGATTCAGTTTCAGATTTAGTTTCAGATTGAGTTTCAGGTTGATGTTCAGGGTGTGTGACTGACTTCAATTGAAATAGAGAAGAAAAATCAATTCCAGTTGCAGTCACCAGTTGAGATTCATTCACATCATAGAAGCTATGGAATTCACACCGAGTGTACACAAAAAAAGACTTAGTTGGTTGAGATGCTTCAACAGACTTAGCTTCATCAATAGCTTCATTAATCTCAAGATTTTTAGGTTCCTCCCCCTCAACATGTGCATCCTTTTCTAGAACTAGTGGCTCAGCAGCTTGGTCTAGAACCGCATGATCAGCTCTAAATTCCTCAGCCATTTCTTGCCTTTCCAACTGAAATGAAATTTCCATCCTCTCTTCAGTAGAGGGTATAATCTCAGTAACAGATTTATCTTTAAGGAGTTCTTCTTGATTTTCATCTTCCCTAATAGGGATTTCTTCTAGATTAGATTCTTTCATAACAGGGAGGTCTTCTTGATTTGTTTCTTCCATCACATGTTGCTCTGATTCAGGGACAATCAAATCTCTTGCAGCCTCAGGTTGGGCTTCCATATCAACAACATCGCTAGGGGAAGGAGGTTCTTTGCCAAGAACAGGATCAGTAGTCCTTTCTTTTTCAACAAATTCCTCTCTATGAGGTACTTCAGCAGAAATAATAGCAGGGACAGCAGTCCTTTCTTTCTCAACAAGAGCTGCTTCCTTTTGAGGTACTTCATCCTCTTCTCTGAGTGGTACTTCAGCTACCTCTTCTTCTTCTTCATCTTCAGAATACTCAGCCACTTCATCTGGTTCCAAATCAGGATCATTAATGTCCTTTGTCCTTGTTGGATAATCAATAGGATTGAACTTCTCATAAATATTTTCATTATCTTCGACCCATTATTTCTTCCAAGGGTCCCAGTTGATATTCATCCTTTTGATGGTTGGTTTAGATAGGAAGAATTCAAAATCCATAAGAGATTCTTCATTTGGTCCAACTACTCCTTTGGAAACTAGCATGGTTGAGATCTTCCTTGAGTAAAACAGAGAATTAGACTTGGAAGTGACCTTAATCAATTCACACATGTGGTGAATGATATACTTGCACAGATTTATCTTGTGTCCATTATTCATCAGATAAATCATAAAAAAATCTTGATACTTCAAGACAGCAAATTCACCCTTCCTCAGGCTAATCAAATTTTGAACAAATCCGAACAACAGCCTTGTCTCCCCATCCAATTCAGCAGTTATGGCCCTTCTCTCTGTGCCATTTTCAGTTAAAGTTTCCAATTCATTTTCCAGGTCAAAGATATCGGTTGTAAGAGGGGGATCTCTTTAATAATCATCACAAATTCCTTTGTGAGGAATCCTGAGGCATGAAGCCCATAACCTCGATGAAAAGGAACATCTTTGTCTATTGATCTAGCTTCTCACAACAAAAATTTCACCATCATCAAAAGAAAATTGAGCATACTGATAAAACTGAGATACCAACCTCGGGTAAATTGGTCTATCCTTTCTAGAGAACCATTCGAGTCAGACTTGTTCTCTCAGAACTTTTAAAACCAAAGATTTTCTAGACAAAAGCCACTCAGGGAAAACATCTTTCTCAGGAACAATATTACGGTTTACCAGATTTGGATTTAGGGGTCCTTCAGGTGCAAGCTTCGGTGCTCTCTTCTTTTTCTTTGAGCGGAACTTCTCAGATGAGGATGAATATGGACGCTTCATCCTTGGAATCCACTGAAGTTTTGGTCAAGAGAGAAGGAGAGAAGGGTTTCAAGGTTGATAGGGTTTGGAAAGAGTGAGTGGGAGAGAGTTCGTGTGAATAATTGAGTGAAAACAATTTTGTTTTATCATTTGGGAATGTCAAATGTCACCAAAATAAAAACACGGGAAAGGAAATAGCGGTGAAATAAAAAATTACTGCAATACGGGTTAAAATAAATGCATAAATAATCTTCAAGGTGAGACCGTGAGTATTCATTATGGTGTGATGATAAGTGGTCGTCACGGTGAGACAGTCTGTAGTCATCACGGTGAGACAGTGAGTAAATTGTTTAGTCATGGGGAGATAGTGAGTGATCGTCAGGGTGAGACAGTGAGAAGCAGACTGTGAACACAAACTGTTAACTGTGAGACCGTAAGTATGAGACAGTAAAGTCAAATATAGTAAAATATTAAACAGTAAGACCAGTAACATATCTATTTGTGATTGATCATGTCTAGATCATGTATGATGTAATCTAATCTCTCAGAATTTAATGGTTTAGTGAATATATCAGCAAGTTGATATTCAGTGCCAATGAATTCCAAAGAGATATCACCTTTTTGATAATGATCCCTCAAAAAGTGATGTCTTACATCAATATGTTTTGTCCTAGAATGTGAAATATGATTTTTTGAAATGTTAATAGCACTTGTGTTGTCACAATTTATTGGTACATGTCTGAATTGATATCTATAGTCTAGTAATGTGTGTTTCATCCACAAAATTTGTGCACAACAACTTTCAGCAACTATGTATTCAGCTTCTACAGTAGATAATGAAACAGAATTTTTTTTGTTACTATACCATGATATTAGTGACTTGCTTAAAAAGTGACATGTTCTAGAGGTTCTCTTTCTATCTAACTTACAACCAACAAAGTTAGCATCAGAATACCTAACTAGTTCAAATGATTGTCTTTTAGGATGGAACAGTCCTAAATTGGGTGTATGCTTGAGGTATTTGAAAATTATCTTTACAGGATTTAAATGTAATTCTTTAGGGTTTTCTTGAAAACGAGCACACATACACACACTAAACAAAATATTAGGATGGCTAGTAGTTAAGTAGAGTAGACTTCCAATCATTCCTATATAAGTGTTTTGATCAACAAATTTTATATCTTCATCAAGATCCAACTTACAAGTGGTACTCATGGGAGTGTCACTACTTTTAGTGCTACCCAATCCAAAATGTTTTAAAATATCTCTAGTATATTTACATTGAGTTAAAACAATCCCATCATTATTTTGAAATATTTGAAATCCAAGAAAGAATTTCAGTTCACCCATTAAACTCATTTCAAATTCGTTTTGCATCATTTTAGAAAAATCAGTACATAATGAAGTTTTTGAAGATCCAAAAATAATATCATCTACATAGATTTGAATAACTAAAACATCATTAGAAATTCGTTTTATAAAGAGGGTAGGATTAGCTATTCCTTTTGTAAAACCTTTATAAATAAGAAAAGTACTTAATCTGTCATACCAAGCTCTTGGAGCTTTCTTTAAACCATATAAAGCTTTTGAAAGTTTAAAAATATGATTTGGAAAATGTGGGTTTGTAAATCTAGGGGGTTGTTCAACAAAAACATCCTCAGCTATATACCCATTTAATAATGCACTCTTGACATCCATTTGATATAGTTTGAAATTCAGATGTGCAGAATAAGCAAGTAGAATTATAATGGCTTCAAGTCTTGATACTGGAGAAAAAGTCTCCTCATAGTCAATTCCTTCTTCTTGACTATAGCCTTATGCAAATAGTATAGCCTTGTTTCTAAATATATTTCCATCTTTATCTACCTTATTTATAAACACCCATTTAGGGCCTATGATTAATGTGTCCTTAGGTCTTTCAACAAGTTTCCAAACTTTGTTTCTTTCAAATTAATTAATTTCTTCTGGCATAGCCATTAACCAAAATTCATCATTGATTGCATCATCAATGTTTTTAGGTTCAAGTTGTGACAAAAAGGCTTGATGTTCGACCTGATTTCTAAGAGAAGCTCTAGTTTGTGTCCCTCTATCAAGATTACCAAAAATAGCATCTAAAGTATGATTCTTTTGGATCCTAGTTGATCTAGTAAAGGTAGGACTAGAAATTTCAAGTTCTTCTCTAGGTTCGAGTTCAATAGAATCAGATTCTGGTAAATTTCCTGAACTTGTTGTATTCACAACAGGTTCATTGATTTTATCATTAAGGTTCAGAATAGACAAATCTTCTTCAAGATTTTCAAGAGAAGGTTTAGGTTCATGTGGATCAGTTTCATCAAATTTGATGTGAATAGACTCTTCCACACACTTGGTTTTCTTATTAAACACTCTATAGGCTTTTCTAGTTATAGAATATCCTAAAAAGATTCCTTCATCACTTTTAGAGGCAAACTTGTCAAGGTTGTCCTTGGTATTAAGAATAAAGACTTTACAACAAAAGACTCTAAAGTAACTAACCTTAGGTTTCCTATTTTTTCACAACTCATAAGGGGTATTCTTAAGAACAGGTCTAATCAAGACTCTATTTATGATATAACAAGTTGTATTCACAGCTTCAGGACAAAAGTAAATAGGCAGGTCATACTCATTAAGTATTGTTCTTGCATTTTCTTGCAGAGTTCTATTTCTTCTTTCTACTACACCATTCTGTTGAGGTGTTCTAGGAGTAGAAAAGTTGTGACTATAGCCATTGTGTGAGCAATACGACTCAAACTCATGATTTTCAAACTCATGGCCATGATCACTTCTCAAGTTCTTAATATTAAGTCCACTAAGGTTCTCTACAGACTTGGAGTATTTAATAAAGAACAAGATTCACTTTTGTGAGCTAAGAAATATACCCAAGTATATCTAGAACAGTCATCTTCTAAGACATAGACATAGTGCTTCCCATTTAAACTAGAAACTCTAGAGGGTCCAAACAAGTTCATGTGAACTAACTCGAGAGGTTGAGAAATTGAAACTTATTTCTTTGATTTAAAAGAAACTTTATGTTTCTTTCCCTTTTGACAGGGATTAAACACTTTGTCATTTTGAAACTCAAGTTTGGGTAGGTCACTAACTAAGTTTTTTCTAGTCATTTTTCTAAGTGAATGTATATTTCAGTGTCCTAACCTTCTGTGCCGAAGCCAAGACTCTTTATGAAAATCATTTAAACAAGCAACATTTTTTTAGCTAAAGAATTCAAATCAACAGCATAAACATTTTCATTTATTAATACAGAAAATACTAAAACATTTTTAGAATTAAAAACATTACAAGAATAATTTTCAAAATTAACATTAAAGCCATCATCGCATAACTGAGAAATACTTAACAAGTTGTATTTCAATCCATCGACAAATAAAACTTTAGAAATTAAAACTGAGTTAGTGTTACCAATTTGGCCTAGGCCGATGATCTTTCCTTTAGAATTATCACCAAAGGTGACATAGCCTCCATAAACCTTTATTAAGATTTTAAAGCATGAGTAATCTCCATACATGTGCCTTGAAAATCCACTATCCAAGTACCATGTTTTCCTACAGGAACTCTTTAAGCAGGTCTCCTACAAAATAGGTTTAGATGGAAAATGATTTTGGTACCCAAATCTTCTTGGGTCCAGACAGGTTAGCAATCAAAGCTTTAGGTACCCAAATTTGTCTTATGGGTCTCATATAATTAATAGATTCAACATATTTTGACAGATAAACTCTATTTAATCTATAACTATGTGAGTAACTAGTTGAAGCATATGAATTTCCAGAACTAGAACTAGCAGAATTTTATCCAGATTTAGGAATAAATCTATTTTTGGTAAACTATCTATGTCCAGGTTGGTATCCCAAACCAGTAGTATACTTTGGTGAAACTTTTCTACCTAGAATTTGAGTTAGATTGTTCTTTCCATTTGTGAACTTTTCTAAGTCCTTTCTCAGTTGCTCATTAGACATTTTCAGTTCAGTATTTTCTTTTAACAGTTGAGCATTCTTTTCTATTTCAATCTCAAGGGAAGATTTAATAGTTCTAGATAAATAATGCTATTTCTTTAAGGCTTTGTACTTTTCCTTAAGTTCATTACGAGTATCTTCTAGAATATTACAATATTCAAATAATTATTCACTAGACATGTTTTCATATTCAGAATCAGAATCAGAATCAACTCCAGAATAGTATGAATTTAAAGCAGGAGGGTCCAGTGTTACCTCAGATGTGTTTGTCATAAAACACATGTTAGCTTTATGAGAATATTCATCCTTAGAAGAATCAGAATCACTTGAAGTGTCTTCTGAAGCACTCCAAGTTACTTTTATTTATTTCTTATACTTTTTTCCTTATAGTCATGTTTCTTCTTGAACTTCAATTTTGTACAGTTAGCTTTAATGTGGCCTTTTCTCTTGCATTCATAGTAGATAACTTCATCACTCTTGTCATCTTTCTTCCAGTACTTTTTCAATGACTTTTGTTGTCATATTTACCTTTGTAGTTTGATTTTCTGAATAATTTCTTCTTCCTATAGAATTTCTTAAATCTTCTGGCTATTTGAGCCATCTCATCATCACTATCAGATTATGAACTTTCACTTGTTGAGCTTTCAGTTTTTATGTGAACTTTCTAGTTGTCCTTTCTCTTTGAGGCAGTAGACTTAAATGCCACTAACTTTCTTTTTGGTCCATCATCTTCTTCCTTATTCACCTTGAGTTCTTCCTCATACATCATAAGCTTACCAATTAGCTCTTTGACAGGCAGAGCACCAATGTCACATGACTCTCTTATTGAAACAGATGTGCCTCTCCATCGGTCTGGCAGACATCTCAATATTCTCATAATTTGTTCCTTTACTGGAATAGCCTTTCCAAGGGAGCTTATAGTGTTGACAATCTCATTGAACATGAAATACATGTCAGATATAGGTTTATCAGTATTCATTTTAAAATTATCATATTTAATAGTATAAGTTTTCAATCTCATTTCTTTAACATTGGTTGTTCCCTCATGAGAAACACCCAAAGTATCCCATATTTCATAAGCAATTTTGCAATCAGATATTCTATTAAACTCTTCATCTTCTAGAGCACAATACAGGGTATTCATAGCTTTACAATTATTATTTTAAGTTGTTCTAGTAGGTTCATCCCAAGTTGTTCTTTTAGTTTCTAGAATCTTATATTGAGTCTCTATTGCTGTCCAGATATCAAATCCCATACTCTCTAAGTGAATTTTCATTTTAAGCTTCCACTGGGCATAGTTTGTACCATTGAATAAAGGTGTCATGTTGGTAGCAGCACCTTCTAGTCTATTATCCATATTTATATTTTCTCAAATATATTTAAAGAGATAAAAATTTAGAACTAATAGAAATTTAAGATCTATAAGATACAACAGAAATCACAGTTGAAAAACAGAGTGTTTTGAAATCCTGTATTAATAAAAACAACCTCTGATACTAAATGTTGGTCGGATTGGATAATCAAGATGGGGTGAATTGAGTTCCAAATAAAAATTTCTATTAAAAATATTTCTCTTAAAATCCCCAATTTATAAAGCAAGTTAAACTACAGTGAATTTGTAAAACTGTAAAGGTTGAATTAGGTTCTCAAAAGATTGATTAGGTCTCAGTTAATTTAATCAGAAGATTAAATTAGCTTTTGAAACTAATCTAATGATTTACAATAGTTACAAACACTTACTAGATTAACAATCAAAGTAACTTTAAAATATTTTTGTATTTTAAAGTAATTAGCAGCGGAATATAATATATATAGTATATTTTAAACTTAATCTAATAATGCACAGTAGATGTAAAACAAGTGGTTCAGTCTCAAGCCGAGACCTAATCCAATCCACTTGGTGATCACCTGCCACCAAGCAGTTTATATAAATAAACTCTGATCCACACCCTAGATCAGATTTAACAATATTTCACACTATTCAGGTCATGCAGGGACCTCTACCACAGTTTTTGTGGGAAAACAAATAATGATCAGGACACATAGGGACCTCTTCCACAGTTTTTGTGGGTATGCAAGGGTAAAGAATTTGGTGTGAAGATTTTAGAATCCTCCAATTCAGCACAGGAGACAGTGTGTGTGTAAAATATACAGAGTACACACACTGCTCGAAAGTAAACAAAATAATCACTGAGAGTAAGTAGAAAAGAGTTTAGAATGATCTAATGATTATCAGTGCAACTCTGGACTCCTTTGATTTAGAATAAATGCTTATTATTCCTTCTCTGGTTCTTCTTTTGAAAAAAAGAGTGTCGTGGGTCAGCTTGTGTTCTTCCCGATTGAAGATATTCTCTTGATTCCAATGTACTTCGTGTGTTCTTCATTAGTGTTTAATTTCATTCCAGAGAGTTCTTTTATGATCGTGCAATGTGTTCTTCACAGTTGTGCTCAAGATTGTCTTGTTGTTCAGTACAGAGAACTCATATTTTTTTCTTTGTTGTATCGTCTCTCATGTATCTTTCTCTTGAGAACACTTCTATTTATCTTCGAATACATGAGGTTGAGCCAACATGTTCCATGTATTTTGGGCCTCGTACCTCATACTATGTCTACAAATAAACATTAATTATTTTAGTGTATTAAAGTCATCAAATATAACCGATAAAAAGTTAAATAGTAAAATGACAAAAGAGTTTAAGAAACTGTGTCACAGTGGTTATGAAAATGGTGTATCATTCACGGTATTCCCTTCACAATGTCTCATTCACGGTGTATTCTTCACAGTATTTCCTTCATGGTATGTCCTTCACAGTGTTTCCTTTATGGTGTGTCCTTCAGGTGTCTCGCTCGCGGTGTCTCATTGTCACTGTGTCTGAGACTTAGGCTTCACGGTGTCTGTGTCTTACTTACAGTGTCTTGTACTTAGACAAACAATTGTATTCATACTTACACAGTAATATGCATAAAATGAATTGAAATTAACCATTATAAAGTATAAGATAACTTGAAACGTAAATGCACATTATTGATAAGATATGTGAGATTTATGATCGTGAATAAGATTTGTGATTATTATTGAGATTTGTAAATAGTAATGAGATTTGTGATCATTAAAACATGATTAATACATGAGGAGTACAACATATGACTCATTCCTATAACATTTATTCATGGTTTCTATGGGATAAAAAATTATTGATGAAATTTTGGTATTTTAAGGATAAGTGGTTTATCAAAATAGGCCACAATCATTTTAATTGTGTTTTTATATAGTCATGGCTTTAAAAAGTTAAAATTCATGTACTAGAAGGTGACATGTCCTAATATCACTCAACAAATATACTCAAGGTAAATAGGAAGTACATAGTCTAGAAATCCTCTTGAGAAAGTACATATTATTTAGTTCAATCACTCATGGCATGGATAATAATAATAAATTATTTCACATAAATTTGAGAAATTCAAATCTTTAAAAATGGTCGGGAAATTTTAGTTACGTGAATCGATTAATTTCCTTAAATCATGAGTCCTCATTTTAATATATGTGTATCACTTTAAAAGATTAATTATAAATTTTTATCATTCAATTTCATTAACATTAAAATAAAAAACATGTAATCCGAAGATTACTAATAATTTTATGTCTCTTAGATAATACATGTAATGAATAATTCAACTATGGGAATGTACTTTCAACTTTAAAGTTGAAATCAAGATTTGGAAAAAAAATGTAAGGGGTTTGAAAGGTTAGCCAACAAAAATTGAACTCCATTTCTCATAAATCTTAGTCCTTTTCATCCATTTTTTAAGGCTTTATTATACCATTTAGATCCTAAAAAATATAATTACACAATTAAGCACAAGGATCACATCATTAATGGTTAAAACGATAGGTGGGAGTTGTTTTCATGCTAGAATACATCCTAAGAAATGAAATTGAAATATAAATTCTTAGAAATAAAATGAAAGGGATAAGTCTTGGTAAGATCCTATAAGTGGGCCCTAGAATTTAACTACCTCCAGAGCACAGTACCATCTATTATCCAAAGTCAAAAGGTGGATGAATATTCTTTGATTTGAGCCACCACATGTATATTTTCTTACATTTTTTAATCCTTGTTCTTCAGTAACGATCCATGGATAGAGTACACCAGATCCTTACCCTTCACAACGAGGCATAGATTGAATGATGGGGGTAGGATGAATTATGGATCATCCTCCTTATTAATTTTCACTTGTGAAACCTCCTTCTCTTCCAGTTTTGGATTGTTATGGGCTGGATTAATTGAATAATCAAAGGGGAAGTAAATGGGTATCTTATCTTGAAGAATGATTTTAATAAGTAATTTATCCCCTTTACTATGAGAATCATATTATATGATTTTCTCAAGCTTAGAAACTTTGATATCTTGATGGGGCTCCATAGATGTGTGTCCATAAAAATCAAGGATCTCTATGAGTTCCTCAATAGGTGAATGTATAGGTTCTTCATCCTCCTCAAAACAATAGAAATGATTATCTGAATATGAAAATTAAAAATAATAGGGAGTGATAAATAGTTTATTTTCAAAAAAAATCATAAGTTATAGAGTATGAGAAAATATCAACTCCATGAGTTAATTTATCTTCAATATCTGCCTTGGTGGTATGTTCCTTTTGGAGTAAAATCTTAGTGGATTTTGTAGGTTATCGGGTTCCTCCATTTTCCCATCAAATTCCACAACATGGGTGGTGTCTTCCTCCAGTGGTTCAAGATCTTCTTTTGTTCACAGATTAGGGAGATCAAGTAGTTCCTCACATTCATTATAGAATTCATCATATTCTTGTTGATCTATGGCATGTTGCTCAGCAGGAAACTCTCCCCCCTTTGCCTCCTCATGTAAAATAATTGGATTATTTTTTTGTTTAGGTTTAGGCATAGATTTAGGTTCATTAATAATGCATGTAAGTATACAATTTCTTAATCCAATTATCCTTATAGAACATTCACCTTATAATCATTCTCTTTAATATCATAGTTGAGTTTGTGTTCTGACACTTGCTCTTGAAAATCATCTCATGTAAATTATTCAAAACAAATTATATGGAAAGAGGATCACTCGTGTTGTGTCATGTCACATATTGATATAATTATAGTAAGTATTCCCTGAATTCACTTATATCCTAGGATAATCCATCAACCACTGGTTTCTAGAGGGTCTCCTTGTGATCCTGAATGAGGTACTTGAATTCCTCCTCTTTGAAAATTTGTCTTCATGCTTCCCTACCATTTCTATCCCATAATGAAACATCATCAACTATAGACCAGGGAGATTCAGATACTTGTTCTTTCACATGAGAGTAATCAATCCATGAATTAATGAAATAATTATTGGTAAACATCATATATATTTATATATTATATAATAAATTAAATCTATCTAAAATATGAAATATAAAAAAGATTAGTAATCTTATTATAGGATCCCCAAAAATGATTCCAATTTTGACACACACCATTCGTTGGGTGAGGTAAAAAGTATTTATAATTTTTCTAGTGCAAAATATTGGCTAACCAAGGTCATATCACTGGAGGTGCCTTTCAGTTTGTTCACTTAGTTATTCTAATTCACCAAACCATTTTATTTTTGTTATTTTGAGTGTTTAATGAAAATAATTAAAATATTTTTGGGTTTTTGATTAATGACATGTAATAATGGAAATTTTAAATTATACTAACATGATAACTAGATAGAATGAGTTAATGAAAGAAAGAACTCGTTATTTGGTTTTATCCTTACATTCAATAATTATTCTCTTTTATGTGTTTGATTTCAATTTTATAATACAAAAATTAAATATCATGTTTTCATTACTATTCTTTATTTTTTTATTATGGAATATAATTGAATTCTTAAGAACACTTAATTACACCTCCTTCTTGAGTCAAGGTTTATGACACTCCTTGGTATATGGGGTGTCATCTTCTAGGACATAACTCAATATATTTTTTTTCATCAACTTATGATCTCAACTCATATCGTATGAAGAAAAAACCAATGGAGATAGGGAGAAAATATATAAATTTAAAACTATATATACATTCAGTTACATGTAATTAGGGGTAGTCGCCACATCGGGGACATTCACTTCATCCATGATTGCTACCCAATTCTATCTAGGAACATAAGATTAAACCTTAAAATAAAATTCATGAACACCTTGACCTCCCCCCAGGACAAGCCTCAGGTTCAGTCTCTCATTTCCATGAGTAAGAGATCATAGTGGTGGAGTGGATGGAAGGAGAAGATAAAGATAAAGAATAAAATAAAATAGAATGAATGGTGGATGAATAAAATAAAAAAGTAATATTGGGGGAAGATAAGAGATAGGGAAAAAATAAAATAAAGTAAAATTATATAATTTATAAATAGGTTTAAAATAATAATAATATTTTTATTATTTTATTATTTTTATTAAGAAAAAAAGTTGTATTGAAAAAGAAAAAGAGAAATAAGAAAATTAGAAAAGAAAAATATATTTCAAAATAATAATGTTAAAATATATATAATAATAATAATATGATTCTCATTTTTATTAATCCAAATGATATTAATTATGAAAATTCTAATAAAAATAAAAAAAGAAATTATATAAGATGACAAAGTTGGTGGAAACAAAATTAAATGAAATGTATGATTTTGTTAGAAATTTAAATTTCAATTGACATATGAAACAAAAATAAAAAAATGAAGAAGAAGAAGAAGAAGAAGAAATGGGTGAGGATGATAATGGTGTAGCATAGATCCTTAGTGGATATATCCTCCTCAGTGGTCAACTGTTGGTATGGGATGATTTTGAATGTAGGTTCTTGCATCCTTTTTTAGGGAAGAATTTTCTTTTACAATTTTCCACGTATTATCTCCATTAAATGAAATAATTGGGTAATAGTATCTTCATAAAAGTTTTGGATAACTGTCTTATACGTCTCTCCTCCAAATTTCACTATATTTTTTCATTTGTAGAGAGAGTTGTGTCTATTTTTCTTTGATACTTTATTCTACCAGGGCTGACTCTCCATATTCCATATCTACAGTTTATCATGAATTAATGGCCTTGAATGTAGATGACTAATGCATATAAGCCTTCATGAAAGTTGGTTATCAATTTATTTCAAGTATCCTCTCCAACTTTCAGAGTATTTGGTTTGTCCAATCAGTAGAAATTGTCCCAACATCAAAAATCTCCATATTTTTTAATAGTTTTTAAGGCCCAAATTGTGAGCTAGTTTTGGGATTCCAAATGGTGGATTTAGCTTTGGTTCTAGAAGAATTAAATGAATAAAAATATATATATAATCCTAAAAATAAATAAATTTATTATTTGGATATGTATAAAAAATGTTATGACATAAATAAAAAAATAATTTAAAACAACTAAAATCAAAATAGGCTATTTTCCGATTAAGCTCAAAACACATATAAAATCATAATTTATGATGATGTCCCTTAAAATAACACTTTTGTGGGATTGAAAACATTTCAATTAAAAATAAAATTAGGGAATTTTTTTTTCATTAATCCCAAATAATAAAAATGAATATCACCCACATAGGATCTGTTGTCATCCCCAGGCCTCAGACACCCTACATTCACATACACATCAAACTTCACCAGATTCATCCACTACATGTCATGTACTAGAATTGAAATTACATATAATGACTGAACATGCATTTAGTATCCCATGTAGGTTGTGAGAAATACATATAATTATGGTCTCACCAAGTTCCCCAATTATACATCATCATATATGTGTTTGCCTAAGGAATAAATTAAGAATGTCACATAAGTTCCATATATATCGTGCTCTTACCATTCCACCATGACTCCTAATGAATCAAGTCACTGTATAAAAACAAAGAAACCATGAGACCTAATTATACACACTTTGGAACCATAACATTTCCCACCCCTTCATCTATCCATTCCATTATACTGATTCACAGCCTATACCTAATGACTCAGGGTATGGAAGCATCCAGAACCTCAACACAAAAACCACAAACACTAGGCATGATCACATTTCGATATATTGTCCTAATTCACAATCACTCCACAAAGCGTTTATTGATATTATTGTAGCACCCCATGCCACATAACCCAGTGTGGTCCTCAACCAAATCCTCTTTGGAATGCACCGTCATTCTATGCCTTCTCACTCAATATGTTATCAGTCATGCCTTATCACTCATGTAAAATTCCCCTTCTACAACAACTATCTTATCACTCAATGTATGACCTAACAATAAGAAAAATTATCCAAGAAACATATTTAATGGTCCTATACTCAATACCTGTAGTTATATGGAATATTCATCACACTAACCCATCCCTACAAACTCTTTTGAAGTCACCTCAAGCATGTTGACCAAAGGGTCCTCAAGGAAAACACTTATAAACATATGTATATTCTTTTGAAGCTAGTAACATATCTCACCTATTGTTCCCTGGGTTCTAGTCACTTGATACTTATCCCCAAATCGAAGCACAACCCACCTCACCCGTCTTAGTTTCCACTGGGTCCTTCTAACCCAACATGGTCTCACCTCACTAATACAATACTATACTCACCATCACATAGTGGAATTGTTTCCCAAATGATATAATAAACCAAGAACCAATGTTCATGTCCACATCCTCACCAAACCCATAAAATATCTTAGTCTCAATAATAAGGAACTTCCTTAAGTCAACACACATGATTCCCTTAATCATGTCGATGGAAACTCGTAAACAAATCCCATGACACACACATGTTTCCATTATTAGATCTACTAAGGTAGATACATGAAAATATTATCCATAGGAAACCAATCTCTATCACATATCATACCATGCAAAATGATCACCATGAACCATTACCATCCCCAATAGGGTGTTCATTTAAAATATGATATATTCAGTTGGATTTTTCACCAACATAGGACCTAATCCCTCTCTCACATGCTTACTCTCCCTTGGAGAATACACATAGCCTAACCACAACACCTCTCATACCCTATGACCTTTATAAGGTCTCATGTAATCTATACTATCACCCTTAACCCTTGGAGGGAAGGCTGTCAGGTTAATCATATTTACCCAAGTGTTAATGAGAACCTATATGAAGCATAAGAGGCCAATTGAAATTATATCTCTCCTACCCAAGGAATTATTGGTACCTATTCATCTACCCATTCAAAATAAATTCATGAAATAAATAACACTAATATATAAATAGGTATGTGAGCTTCAAATATAGATAGCACCTACCTCTTTGGAAAAGCTTCCACATAAGAAAATCTCTACAACACCTCAACCAAGCCCACCTAATCCTTTCCTGATCTTGTACCACCACATGAGGTCCTAATTTGCACAAAAAACCAAAAACAATTAATTATAAATAATCATAATTAATTATTTGATTTAATAATATGTGTAATAATCATTGTATAACTCACTAAGCATCCCAGTTCCATAGGATCCTAGACCAACCACACCTAGATGATCTAAAGCACACCCCATGTACCATCCTGAGAAAAACTCCTATCACCCAGCACCTAATCAACCATCAATTTCATATAATTTAACCCAAAAATATAAATAAATTTAGGGAAGACGGTTACCTCCGATTGAACTAATGATGGAAATCATGAAGATTGTATCTTTTTTCCTAGTCTATTCAATCTGAGTAATGGCCACCTCCAAATCAACTGATTCCACCATGATCTGCTAGAATTAGAACTAGACTCCTGAAAAAACCTACCCAAATATATGTAAAATAAAAAAATGTGAAATCATTTATATAGGGAATGAATGTTGTTATATTTACCATTAGTATTTTAGAGGATAAAATGGGGCTTAGATCTGATATGAAACAAAGTCAGAGGTACTGTTGTAATATAAAAATCACAAGGGAATGAGAAGGGGAGAAATGGTAGATCTCCCAAGTGAGCCACATATATTAAAACACTCAAAATTTTATTGGTGTTACTCACCACATGAAAAATTATTTAAGACAAATAAGATTCAATTCAGTGTCACACAACTATCCAGATATGATAATTCAGGGTGTCACAACATTTGTCACACTATGAATGCCTCTTTGAAGATCTTGGGTAGTTACAAGTCCCTCCCAATCCTACTAGGGTTACCCTAAAGCTCTCACGACACCTCTAATTACTTAATAATCAATTAAAAACAACATTTAGAGTATTTAGAATACTCATCCTCCCAAAAAATGTTCTAGTACTCACAAATGAACCATCCAAAAAATGAAAAATTCATACACTATCTCAAAATGAAATAACCTGAAATAAATAGGGAATTACAAACTCCTTACTATAATTCTTCTTATCCTCAATAATACATGGTATTATAACTTATTAATAATATAAATGTATCAAGAACATACCATTTTATAGCTCCATAATGCTCAACCATGCTTCCACTGACCAAATATTAACACCAAACACACTATTCACTAGATGTTGAGCCACCTACTCATTACCAACACATACATTGAGATAGTGCTCACTACAACCATCTCTCCAAACACACCTATATGTCTTAAACTGATTCAACCAAAGAATTATGGTACTCCAAAAAATAATACTCCTCTCATGAAGTCCAATTCAAAGATATGGTTCCCCCACCATAGGAATCGCATATGAAAAATACACCTCTAGTAGTCCATCAACCCACCAACTACCTTTTTAATATATCTATTGTCATGGTTCCACTTTAATGATGTATAAATTCATGGAGAGAATTAGTGGGACCTCTAATGGATGACTATTCCAAAATTTATCAATCAAATTTACTGATTCATTCAAGGAAGAACACATGCCCCAAAATCATCATTTTCCCTAGAAAAACAGACACATAGGGTCCCACTCATCCCCCAAGCCATGGAACCACACCTCCTTGTTTCCCATGATCATTCATATCAAAAAACCACATCATGACTTTTTTTAAAAAGATTCACCCCTGAAATCATGTGATGAATTGGTTTCACCCCCTAAACCATCTCATGAATCACTAGCTAATTCCCAAAACCATGTCATGAACTGAAATTTCACCACTTGAAACATGATATGAAATGTGGATTAGCCCACGAATCACCCCCTGTACAACTCTAATCTAAATCACTCATAGATCATGTAAAACCATAAGCCTGCTTCCAATGCACTAACTTGATCCATTTCCCATTCTGAACATTAAATCTGGTATTACCCAAGGAACCATATATAACTAAATTTTATTACACACTATTACCCTGGAGTCACCTTGATCATCCACTAACCAGTATCACCACCTCTATGAACCTTCTAAAGCAAGGGTCATTCATCCATGACCTATATGATTACCACTACTGTAGGAGTATCATTATCATCACTCAAATAACCCAAACACTCATTCCTTATAACCCACAATTTGACTATCACTGCATGTAATGATTGGGCTTGGTTATCCATCACATTCCCAAGTTCCAAAAAACACACTAGGTTGCATGTTTTCATCCAACTATGAATGAAATTCTATAAAATCCAATGGTGGGATCCCCACCATATGGATTCCATTATACTACTCCCCGACTAACAAAGCCAATCAGTCACTACACCACATGTGATTAACTCTTCCAAATCTATGCTCACTTCAATCACAAAAATCATTGACATGCCTATCAAAATCAACCAAGATTGATTGTTCCTTGGTACCTCAATCAAACTTTGATATCACCTCTTAACTCCTAGGGTGATATCCCATAATTCCAAACTCTATGCTGCCACTCCTACTAGAATCACATCAAACACACTATTAACCTCACTCTAAGAGTGACCCCAAACCGAAACCACCAAAATGCTGCTCGAGTTCATTAATAACCCAATCCATTATCAAAATATCCATACAATTCCCATTAAATGATTCAAAAATTCGAAGTAAAAAACATGAACCTAGCATAAACCTCCCTATCATGCTAATACTTTTCATATAAGTATCTCTAACACTCACTCTACCCCTCAGGTAGAGTAATCCATTGAGAACCCCCTCAATGTCCCTCTCCAAATTTCTGCCCTAGTCTCACCAGTCCTAGTGGTTTCTTGCTCCTATGCAACCTAACCACACACCCTGACTCACATTCCCATGGGTTATGTCCTGTATAACCAAGGATTATGTGCCAAACTCATTGACTGTACCCCACACATATGTTATTCACATCCAACCAAGTCGTCTTCAACATTCCTCTTCAAAATAAGAAATCTCACTCATTCCATGATATATCACATGGCCACTCGCTACTCGAGAATCATTCTGGACCCATAATAATCTAACAATGCTCTCATTGTTCCACATAAAATTCATCACAAGATCCAATCAGGCTTGTAATCCAATTGATCCCACCCTTGAACATAAACCATTATATGGGAAAAAATCTAAATGCTTTAGATTTTAAAATTATAAGGCATATCACTCATGTATATCTCCAAACATATTAGTGATTCCCTATCCAAAGGTACTCCCATGAACATCCTTAGACTATTCATTAGGCATCACATGCCTATACTAATCCCATTAGGGATCCATCATCGAGGCATCCAATGGAAATATTGGTCCACCAATATTCCCCATGAATCCATTGAAAAATGGAAAACATATATAATATCATCAAAGAATATATTGAATCAGGATCCACATGACATTACATGAAATAAAATAACAAGGTTCGTTGGGTATAATTCTACTAAAAAGGTATATGTGAAATCATCATATAAGTTATTATGGAAAATTTAAACATCTGAACCCTATTATCAAAAAAACAACAAAAAAGTAGGAAATTATATTTAATCCTACGTTCCTAATCATGATTTATGAACATAGTCCTCCTTCCAAAGATCCAATAGACAAAAAATATATCAAAACTCTAGTAAACCAATATTCCATAAATATCTTATACATAACAACAGAAACTAATAATATTAATCTCATCTCTCTCTTAACCAGGAATTCCTATTAGAAAAGTGCTCATGACTCACTAGTTTGAGGTTCATCAAATTCTTTGACACATTCATAAACCACCAATATATTGTCTTCTCAAAAAGTTAGACAAAAAATCTCTAATACAATTTGATAATTCCCTAGCCTTGGGCCACTCATCAATTTCTTGAAAAGAGAATCACATGAAATCAATCATCCCTCACAATACGTTAGAGGATACCAATTAGTGTAGAGGAAATAATACATACAATAGTGAGAAATCCCATAGAATTATAGTTATGGATCAATGGGAAAATAACCAAACATCCATCACATAAACATCTGAGTACAGATAAAATAAGTAAATGCACTATTATATCAAATTTACCACATGTAAGAATATAATAATACATACACCAACCTACCATTGGGCCAATTAAAAATAAAAGAAACCAAAAATAAAATACACACACATAGTCCTCATTACTACCCCAGGCCTCACCAACTCATTCTCTACACACCCATCGTTATGTGCCAGCCTGATCCACTCACATCATGTCATATACCTTAGAGAAAACATAATGCCTATACAAACACACACACACACCAAGATTCCCATTGAGGGTGTGAGAAAGACATATAAATAGGGTATTATGATGTTCCCCTAGTATACACCACTATATACATGTATGAAAAATGAATTTTATAAACATGTCACACAAGCACCCTGGATGTCATGTACTAACATGGCCACCGTGGCTCCCAATGTTTCAGATCATCAATTGTTAACTAGAACACTGTGGAACCTATTCATATATTATTTAATGCCATGATAAAACCCAACATTGTGTCTCATCATTCAACTACATCGATTCACGACCCATACTCAAAGACATGGGTAGGGAAGACTCCAAAACCTCAACCCGCTACATCAATGATAATGGGAATGGTCACATATCCATATATTGATCCAATACCTAATCACACTATATAGGGTCCATAAGACTCATAACTTTACCCCATGACCCATCCCCTAGGGTATTCCTCAATCCAATCCTCTCATTAATGGTCCATCATTATCCTTAAAACCATGAACCCTCTGTCAAGACGTGGTTATCCAGGATTCTCACTCAAGGAAAAAGGCCCCTTCCATAACCACTATCCTATTATTCCTGGTATTCCCCAACCACAAGTACACAAACCAAAGAACAAATCATAAATTATATTTCCTTAATATCTGATGTTTCATGAAATGATCATCACACCGACCCATCCCCACCAACTCTAGAGAGGTCACCTCAAGCACCCTAACCCAAGACTCCATAATGAAATATCCATCAAGCACATACACATTGGATCATATCCTATCACAAAACTCACCAACTGATCTTAGGGAACAAGTTACTCGATGCATAGCCCCTCATTGATGTAAAACCCACCTAACATGTTCAGGCATCCACCAATTCTTCTAGACCTATCATCGTATCACCTTTCTTATACTATATGAAACATGTAACCCATCAGTGATGTTTCTACCTAAAACTTCACCATGGTCCAAACCCCATGGCCTAGTCTAAATCCTTATCAATCCCCTCAACACTCCTAGTCCTAATACCCACGGATCATTTGAAGTCCATGTGATTCAATCCCCATGGAATCCTAATGAAAGGTCCCAAATAATTACAATGACACACACCTAGGTCTCATCATATATCTCCCAAGGGATATCCTTGAAAGTACAACCCAATGGAAACCCACTATTTCACAGCTTGTTCCATCCCAAATGAATCTTCCCACTCATAATGATTTCCTAGATTCTAAACCACCCAAAATATTGTTTTCATTTCACACATGATACATTCATTCATATCTTTCATCAACATAGGGTAAATTCCCTCTCTTGCTTTCTTTATCTCCATAGGAGAACCCACTTAGTCTACCCACATCACAAATGATAACAAAAGAACTATATAATGCCTCATTTTTCTCTACCATCACCCACTCCTATCATAGGGAAGTATTTTTGCGGAATTATATTTACTAAAGTTTTAAAGAGAATGTATCCAATGCATAGGAGGTCAAAATTTATCCTATCTATACTTACAAATTCCATCTTGGTCCCTCATCTTAAACATCATCCTATAAAATGCATGTAGGAAATCAAACTCACACATAAATAAGTAAATGAGAATATGTTAATGATACTGAAAACCTTTATCAAGGAGTTTTCTTAGATTCCATGCTCCACAATACCACAAACAAGACCACTCGAGCCTCTCCTGGTCTCTTACTACCACCAGATCTCCTTATTTTCACTACACACCAAAAATAATTAAATATAAAAAAAATAAATTTTTTTATTTAATTTAATCCAATATGAAATAATCCTCATATAACTCATTGAGAAACTTTTTTTAATTATAACCTTTACCAACATGTACCGAAGGGTCTGTAGCACCCCTATGGAACCATCCAAAGAAAACCCCATATCACGAGGAACCCTATCAATCTTAAATTTTGTCTGATGTTACCTAAAACTATATGTAAAATAATGGAAGCGTCGTACCTCAACTAAAATGATAATGTTTGGTGCATAGACTATATCTTGGTACATCCTATATACAATACTGGGAAAATACACATCTCAATCGTCTGATTCCATGATGCTCTGGTGGAATTGGAACTGAAACCCTAAAAACCGCAAAAATCATATCATAATGAAAATAAAGGTAGTTAAAGATATATATAAAATGTGTATGGATATACTTACGAATAAGAGGTCATTGGATCTAACTAATCTTTTATTTGACAATAAATGAGGTAGAAGGAGCTCCCTGATGCCAAAACAACATGAGGGAAAGCTGGTGGGGATAAATTGGGGATCACCTAAGAATTCCCCCTATTTTAAAATGCATGACTCATTTTGCAGGGGTAATTTTTTTTATGAATCATTCTTAAACGACTTGAATTTCAAATCCATCATCCCAAAACCACTCATTCTAGATAATTCATGGTGTGCCAGAATTTTTAACACATTTAATTCCACCCTATAGATATCTAATAGTTTTAGGTTCCTCATAATCCTCTTGAGATCACTCATTAACTCCCTAGACCCCCTAATGATTCAATACTATCCTAAAAACACACATTGATAAACTTAAAACCCTCATATTTCAAGCATGATTTTTGGTTCCCAAAATGAACCATCCACCAAATTGAAAAATCAAACTCCATCTCAAAACACAACATCCTAAAAAATAAATGGTGTTATAATGGTCTATCTAATGTTTAAAACAAGTTCTTTTGAGAATACAAAGGGTGGTTAATGAAATAATGATGGATTCACCTTGTGGGTTGAGATTAGTGTGGGGAATAAGATGTGTTCCTAGGATAAAGGGTTTTACCTTAGAGTAAAATAGTAGGTTTAGCATGAGATTTATTGTAAGAGGGCTTTTAAAGAAAACTAAGGTTGAGATTGTTAGTCAATAGAGAGCAAACTATAGTCTTAAACACCTAGTGATTAGTTTTCCTATTTCACTAACTGTGTGAATTCGATTAAATTTAACCAAATGATTATGAAATCATCTTTGAGGTTATCAATTTTATTTAAAGAGACTAAATATGGTACTTAGTGAGTAAGAAAGGTATCTTATTTATGGTATGATGAGTACTTCATTATTAATAATTGGTTAAATTAGGTTTATGTAGTGTTAATGACTTGAGAAAATCAAATAACCTTGTTGTTGTCAAATATTATATTATTGACCTTAAAGGGTAGAACTAGAATGGAAAATCTTTGAGTTGAAAGTAATTGGATATTTTTTTACACTATATGTGATAATTAAAAACTAGGTGTGTGGTTGATGCATGGGGATATAAGACACATGAGATGCACTAGTATATAACTGTGGGTTGGGATATTGGGATATGTGATATCATGGGGGAAGGAAATGTTATCCTGGCTATGATGTGATACAAGAAATGTGTATGGAATTTATTTTTTGGGATTATCTCTTAGGATAGTGGTTAAAAATTCTTTCATATACCCCCTATAGCATTAATATAAAGTAAAAAGTGAGGAATATAAATGAAAAATGCCACACCGTGTGTATGGATATTATTAAAAGATAATTTTTTATATATTGTGATTCCCCATATCTTTTTTATTATAACATGTGTAATATCTCACATACTGTAGTACCTTGTACTGAATATAGTTACTATTACAATGTGACTAAATATTATATTAATTTATCTTGTAGTGAATATGGTTAATATCAAATCTAGACCTTCCCATATATCATAGAACCCTATCAATGGATAGTAACAAGGAAAATGGGGTTGATATAGGTATCGTGGAAACTTGTAGTGTGGTTATGATCGATATAGTTTGTTGATACATGTTAATGAAAGTATGGTTGAGAATAATGGTGGCCTAGTAAGCACACAATAAATGAAATTTCATGTTCATATGATGACTGAAATTGAATTGAAAGTGATATTATATATTTAATTGCATATATACATTATGAAATATCATGGATGACTCAATTGTTCTATGTTACTATATTTTATACTTAGTCCCTACTCATGTGCCTTAGTGGATGCATAGACCCCATATTTCATATAGATCTCAAGTAACTCTCTAGATCATAGATGATTGAGTTATAGTATCAAAGAAAAGATGATGAAATGGTTATAAGGAATGGTCAAGGAACATTTGGGGATAATGTATCCAGCTATATAATTATTTGTTTCACATCCTATAATATACATGACTAACCCAACAAAGGAAATATTTTTTATATATAAAGTATGTTTGATATTGTCATTTGTTTATTTGACATGGAATGTGTATGTTATTTATTAAGGTTGGACTTACCCTTTTATTTGGTAATGTTTATCAGATGTTATGTTTTATCAATGTTTATAAATTTATTCTTATTAATGCTTATGATATTTAGGGTATAGTCTCTCTAATAGAGATCATGGACCTGTGAAACTTTTTTTTTGAAAAATATATCATACATAGAGGTATTAAAAAGGTTATGTAGAGTCTCTAAGACTAGTACTTATGTGGTATGTAAATTAGAGTATATTAGAAAACGGTGTCAAATACCTTTTGTAGTTTTCTATTTTTGGGGGGCATTGAGGATGAAGATAGGTTCGTAAAAACATTATATATAAGTTATACATGTTCTTATCCAACACCTATATGCTGAAATTATAACGTTCAATTTTTATTGGATTTATGTTATAGTTTTTTATATTATTATTTCATGATTTCAAGGAAGTATGATGGTTATTATATAAGGTTGATTGTTTTATCCTAGAATTTTCAAGGAAAGGAGGAATGATTTCATGAATCATACTTAGAACATTTTTTTCCAAGACATGTGCATAACTAAGTGTGGAAATAAAATCGAATATTTAAAAAATGTTTTTGGGGGATGTTTTTTTTTTTTAAATTATGTAAAATTTTAGAAATAAATAATTTTTCATTTTTCTAAATAAAATATTTTTATAATTTATTAGATAAACCCAAGGGTGAATCTTATATATAATTTTATAGCATTAACATTGTGATATTATGGTATATGAATGTGTAGTGATGACATCCTAGAGGTGGTAATATAGATAATTGATTCCTTGGATGTGGAATTACATAATTATTATATTCATAGTAAGTGTATTAGTACTAAAATTAGATTTCATGGGAGTGAAGGAATAATGACCCAAGATTGGTGTACATGGATATTACATCTTTTTAGATAAATATTTATTATATTTTACAAATGCACACTCAAGGACTGTAATAGTTTAGTGCCTTGGGAAACATGGAATGCATTCTTCTAACTTGTTAAATATCTTCAACATCTCCCATAATGATCTTCCCCATTAGTACACCTACCTAAAATCATTAATTATATCCTAGGGGAAATAAAAAGTTTTGAAAGGGTAAGCTCAAATGCTCAGTGAGGGTAAATAAGGAAAATATCAAACAGAACCTGAATATAAGAATTTTAAAACCTGAACATCACTTTTTAAAATCATACCATGTATAAAATATATCCAAATTTTGAGTCATGAAATATATATTGGCATTTCACAAGGGATAAATTATAAAGGAACATGATCCATGATAAAATATCATTAGCATAAAACATAGAATTTGTGGCAAATATATAAGCATAGAAAATCATTTCATATTAGTCAAGGTGTATCTACAAGACCATCATAGTGAAAAAGTACATTAATAAACCAAGTTCACTCCTTGTTCCAGCCTTGTATTATTGAACCAGGTTTACATTCCATCCCATCCTTGTATTAATGAACTGATATCACTTCCTATTTCATACCTATATATCTCATGAGATATAAATATTTTCCAAGTGCATTGGAGGGAGATATATGTCTGACTCATCTCATAGTGAAATCATTCTTACGTGTGCCGAAAAATCATAAAACATTCAACACAACATAACCCAAGGAATAAAATGGGTTTCGTAAACATAATTCCATAATAATCCATGAAAGAAAAAGGGATTTCATAAATATCATTCCATTATAAAAATTATAAAACAACAAGAATAATGTAGATTATATACTTGAAACATATCTGTATTAAATAATTTCATCTAAAATGGAAAATATTACAGATAAAATACATGAAATTAATTCTTGTGGAAAATATCATTTCTTCTTTAAAACATTTTTTTCTTAAAATGTTACTCAATTTTAAAAGAAAATAAATTATTTGAAGTTAAAATTGAAAAAAAGGGAAGCTTCACAGAAATAATTTTTTATGAAAGTGTAAAAATCCATTTATACCATATATTTAAAAAACAATTTTTCTCATACATTTTTTGTGAAAATTTAAAAATTTGTTCTTATTAAAAAGGACAAAAGATTTATTTCATACAATTTAAAAAAAATTAATTAATGAGTAAAATTGACCTAAACAATTGTATAAGGATAGAAAAATATTTCGGAATATATATTTTGGAAACATGGATATGGATGATAATTATTACTCAGTGAATACTTATGTATAAACAATCTAAGATAATAATGAGATTTCATAATTTTCCCAAACCATTTTATAATCAGTCAAATTACATGCCTTGTAATATAATGAAAATTCTATGAATATTTAAATATTATAAACTTCATAATAATAATCATAAAAACAATAATGGTATCATAAACACCACACAAATGAAATAGTGGTGTATAAGGCATATGTGCTAGAGAAATAAATGTGAGACAAAATAACCCCTTACCTTAGGTCCGATATCCTTTTTAAGAATACAAACCTAATTTATAATTATTTAAATAATTTCATTGACTTATTCCATAATCATAATAATTTTTATGATATATGATCATATTATTATCTGTATGTTAGTAACATTATTACTCATCCATCTGGAATTAACTTCTTTATTTTATTAGCATGTTTTGTATGATAAGTTCTTGTTCTTATTCTTAGGTTATAGTTATATAATATAAAAAATTATATTATTATAATATATATCATATTTATTCATTCAATACATTTATATAATAATGCATTAATGAAGATCATGTAAAATGAATCCCATCGCATCATGGAGACGGTAAATAATACATAAGCACGAGCGATGATATCATTCCCATAATTGATGAATGGTATTAAAGGTGATGGTTTTTAAAATTTAAGAATAAATATAATGTTTTAATAATCATATATAGTTGTAATTTACATCATTATACCAATCCAAGTAAGGTGGTGGTGAATAATAGATTACACTATGGCGCAGAGATGGTAAGTTCTTCGTACGCACACGTGGTGATTTAATTTTGTGTAGGATGGACAGAAGGTGGAATATGGTTTTTATATAATCATAATAACATCTCAGTATATAAGTGATACTGAAGTTATTAATTTGTATTTAATAAAACTCATGATTAGTAAGTATAAGAAGAATGAAGTTTGAAATAATCGGTATATGATATTACCTCTTATTTGATTAGCTCCCTCTAGATCTCCACTTAACGGCACCAGATTTGGTCTTTTGAGAATACCAGAACAACTATAATGTGACTAAGGAAGTTGAAAAGTAAAATGGGTAGGGGATAGAAAATTATGAAGGCTCAATGTGAAGTGATGTTTTGAGGGATGTTGTTTCCTTTTTTAATTAAGGTTAGGGACATATTTGGAATCTCCAAAAATATTAATCTATAATAAAATAAAACCACTTTCAAAAAAATAAAAAAAATCCTAATTTCTAATATTATGTTATATAAGGTATTATTATCATCGCCAATAAATTTTAGACATTTTCTTTTGTCTATTTAAAACTTATCATCTTAATTTAACACATAGTTATTCTATTTCAATTTAATTGGGGTAACAAATATTTCAATATTAAAAGGGTAAAATATTTATTTATTAGATTTAAATTATATCATAAATAAATATTTTAGAATATTTTATACCATATAATAATTATTATATATTTTTAAAAAAACGTTTTATTAATTTTTAAAAATTTAATAAAAGATCTATTTGACAAAACATTAATAGTGTATATTTTGACACTATTCAATTCATGGATTTTTAAAAATATCAATATAAGATGTTATCCTTGAAACTAATATTTTATTATATTCATATTGGGTCTAGGTCATCTATAAAATTAATTTAATATATTAAATATTATAAATTATATTTATTTTAATATTCTTAGTAGCATTAATTTGATATTTACGTTACCAAATTAATTACTACATTAGTTTTGTGTAATTATTTAATATAATAATATGCTGACTGAAAATTAAAAAAAAAATATGAATAAGATAAATCCTCTATATTTCATAAGAATACTTATGAAATATTAAATAAAATATTATATGTGTCATAATCATTTCCATATGGCTTGGAATTGACAATAACTCCACCCTTGGATTACTATAGTCAATATAAACTACCAAAATAATATTTTTTCATGTGTTCTGTCTTTTAATGGTGAGTATCATTTTAATAATAATTATTTTATTTATTTTCAATCAATTAAATACTTTTTACACCATCAGAGTATAAGCATTTAGTGTAATTATTTATTTTCTAATAACTGAAAATAAATTATTATGAATAAAAAAATTTACAATTCATTTGAGTAGTTATATTTTAAATTAGCTTCCATACAACCATATTTTAAAAATTATAAAGTTATTAAAATTTTATTAAGACATATTTAAGTTTTCTTTAAATAAAATATACTAATTTTACTATTCTCATCCAAGTGGATTCCAAAGAGTATACTTTTTACCCTAGGATGGATTAAGTATAAAATAAATCATCCACTCATATTAGTAAAATATTTATGCTAATTTTATAATATTATATTTACTTTTAATTACCAGATTTACTTTATTACCGTATTAATAAAAATTACTCAAGTTACTTTTCATAATTTCCAAAAATATAATAATCCTATTTACATAATTTGAAACTAATTATTCCAAATACGGAATCCATTTTTAAAAATTCAAAACACAAAATTTTAAGTAACTAATTTAAAATTAATCTCTTCTTCATAATGAAAAATAGGTTTTTAGAAGTTAAAACATTGCAAGAGATTGAAATGTTTTTACATCAACATTCATGGTAAAATTAACTCCAATGACCAAAATTATATTGAATGATATTAATAAATTATATTTTTAATTTTAAACCATTAAATAATATAAATTATTCATATAAATTATTTCAATGAAAAAAGTTGTTTTCAATTAAAATTTAGTATATTTTTACTATTCATCAAAACATAAATTTTTTTTGAAAAATATCAAAAAATCATCTAAACTAAATTTTTATATCCCACTTATAAATAAGAATTTTATTATATTAAATATAATATATAACCATGTTAAAAACTAAATTTAAAATGTGTGCGCCATCAAAAGGTGGTAAAACTCTATTTTTTTAAAAATACTTCTTTTACCTAAAAAATTGAATTTCTTCTTATATCATGAATAGAGATCATATAATATTAATTTTAAACATTATATTGAATATATTAATATTTATTACATTAATAAAATCCATCGAGACTGATTTTATTACATTATAAACTCAATTATATTCATTTAAATAATTTCTCAGAAGAATTTTAATATTATTCGTACCTGCCAATATAATGACTAAGTTATAATAATATTCAGTTGTTTGCAAAAACTTGAACTTGTGTAATATGAATTGTATACAAAGAACATGAAATTGTGTGCAACATAATCTGAGCACAGTGTTGTGTATACCACAAGCTATGTTGGTGTTGTGTATAGCGTAAGCTTATCTTGGTGTAGCATAAAACAAAAGACATCAATGAAATTATAAAAAATATATCTCATAAAAATATTGGGGTATTACATTATACACCCCATAAAATGAATTTCAACCTTAAAATCTATCTGGGTTATAAAAGGATTAATACTTAAAAGTTTATTTCATTAAAACCCACATCTGAATAACTAATAATAAAACATCTTTTAAAAAATAATAGTTGGAAAATAATAGTTACCCAAAGTTAATAATAACTACGTCTCTATGTAGGGGAACAAAGGTGAATATTGGGCATGGAGGAAAAGCGTAAATAACCATTGAGATTGATAAATATCACTGATCGCAGGAGATTTGGTTATCAATTGAAGGTTAACAATCACAAAACCATCATCTAAAGAAGTGTGAAAGAGGTCATTGATAAAATAAAAATGATGATAATAAGACGCCCTTTTTCATCATGATCCAGTTTTTTTAATGTTGAATAATTTGAATGGGAATATATACTTATTTTTTCTTGACACAATATCATTATTGGTTGTTCCATGACCAATTTTAACTTCTTATTCAAGGATACGAAGTTGAACTTTCCATCCCTAAAGCATTAGTAAATCATGTGATCCAAAAATAGAATGACAGGTCATTCCATCTATCCTTATCACAGAAAAGGTTTTCATAATTTATTAAATATGATTTTGTCCACCTATAGTGACATAGTAATTTATTCTAAAAAATTTCATCTGAATTTTGACTTAAACTTTACATAAATTGGTATCCTTAAAATCATTCTGAATACTGAAAATCCAAAACATTAGAAAGAGGTGCACCAAATCATCTTAAAATTTGTCCCCCATATATCATAAGGTATATATTTTTTGCCACATTCCATAATTTTGTAAATGTTCATAATGTATTCTCTTGATGCATGGTCATTACATGAATCACCATATATACTTATTGAAAACATGCATTTTTCCTTATTATTAAGTCCAAAAAGTTGTAAACTTCATCAATGATAGCATAATCCACTTTTCAAAAAATCATTAATCAGTTTTAAGGAAAGAATTACCATCTAGTTTTCTTATTCATAACCAACATATCATTATCCCGATATCATTATATCAACATCATACTCATATTAAGGGTTTTCCTTTGCTTAATGATGTATTTTCTAAAAATATTAAATTATTACCTCAATCACATTTCATAGTTACCTATACCATTCAGTATATTCTCTAATATTCCTTTGTAAAAACTATACCATACCAATATATAGATGTTTCATTATACAATAATACCATAAATTCACTTCCAAAACATTATTCCTAAATTAAAATACATAAATAATCAATCATTCCACAACTTCTTTTTCATACTCCAGATCACCAATAGTGATGGCATGTGACTTTCCCTTGTCTGTTTCCTTAAGAGGATGCTCAAATTGATCATCATCCTTAACCCTTGTATTTTGGAATTTTTTAGCACAATTCCCATTTTCCTTCCACTTGTAATACTAATTTATGGGAGGATCACTCATTGGAACATTCTGATTATTCTCGTTACTTCAGTAGTAAAATTCCCGATGACCATCTATCCCACACATAAAACATTTATCAATCCTCTTAAGAAAATATCCTCCTTGTGTCCTCCAACACTTTGAGCATAATGAAAATCCAATTTTCTTTTGTCTACAGTTTTTAGAGTTTCCTTTAAATTATATCCTTAGATTCTTATCATTAGCATAATATATATGGGTAAATTTAATCTCCCTTTTTGTAAGAATAATACATGGAAGGTACATACTGAAAAATAAGTTCTTGAACTCTTCCCAATCCCTTGAGTAAATTTTATCATGTTTCCTCATATTCTTGATAAATTTACACCATATATTCACTTTAAATTATAAATGATAAGTTCCCAACATAACTTCTTTATGTTATGAATAGTAGATAATGAAAATTATCTTTTCAGTGGAACAAAATCATTTCTCAGCAACTATTGGATCAGTCATTCCACTAAAAGATGGTAGAAATTTTCTTAAGAAGGATTCAAGTAAACTTTGTTCCCACTATTAGTAATTTGGAAGCCTAGTAGGAATTAAAATCATGGAAACAAGATTATTTATTCTACCTCCCATATCATTTGGTTATTCAAGAGGAAAATGGTTGAATTTCCCATTGCATTGATCATTAACATGGTTCATTCGGGTTCCATCCATTGTCTAAAAACTAAAATTAATAGTGTGAGAGTAAAAAAATAATACTTGGAAAACAACATAATCAAGGGGATTAATACCAATCTCTAACACCATAGGTTTAATCCTAGATTATTCATTATCATTACCAAAATTCTTGGATTCTAACCTATAATTAAACTTATCATTAGGACATCCATAGAAACACTATAAGAAATATCCCTGGGGATACCACGGAAGTCTTTAAATCCTAGTTTCTAGAGTTTGAATAAACCTTTACTATGATACCAACTATAACAAACCAATATTTATGTAAATAGATATTACATCTTTTTAGATGAATATTCATTACATTTTAAAAATTCATTCTTGAGGACCATAATATATTAGTTCCTTTGGAAACATGTAATACATTCTTCAAAAATGTATAATATCTTCAACATATCCCACAAATATATTCCCATTTATCACCCAATCCTAAAATATTTCTTTATATCCTATGTAAAAGAAAACATAGGATAAGTGTGAACTCAGATGCTTAGTAATGGTAAACAAACAAAATATCAAATAGATCATGAATATAAGAATGCTAAAACGTGTACATAACTTTTTAAAATCATACCTTGTATAAAATATATCAAAATATTGAGTAATGAAATAGATCTTGGAATTTCATAAGTTATAAATCATAAATTAACACGAACCATGATAAAATAGCATTAGCGTAAAACATGGAATTTGTAGAAAACATATAAGTATATAAAATCATTTTATATTAGTCCAGGCTCATTTCCAAGACCATCATACTATACAAATTCCATTTCTAACCTAAGTTAACTCTTCATTCTAGCCTTATATTATTGAACTGAGTTTACTTGTTGTTCCAACCCCATATTATTGAACCGTGATCATTTCACTTTCTGGTCCTATCTATCTCATGATATATAAATCATTACCTGATGCATTAGGGGGAATATGTATATGCCCTCCCATCTCATAACAAAATCATTTTTATGTGTTCCACAAAAACATACAACATTCATCATAGCATAACCCAAGGAATAAAATGGGTTTATTAAATATCATTCCATCATAATCCATGAAAGATAAATGGATTTCAAAAATAGCATACCATTATAAACATAATCAAACCATAAGAATAATAGGAATAGTATACATTAAACATATCTTAATTAAATAATTCAACTTAGATGGAAAATAATTTTGATAAAACACTTCAAATTAATTCTTGAGGAAAATATCATTTCTTCTTCAAAACATTCTCATTTTCTTCAAACAATGCTCAATTTTTAAAGATAATAATTTCCTTGAAAATAACCATGAAAACAATTAAGGTATGCTTCATGGAAATAAGGTGTTATTAAAGTTTAAAAATCCCTTCATGTCTTGCAAGTAAAAAAACATTCTTCTATTACTTTTTCTAAAAAAGTAAAAAAGTACCACGTATCCAAAACAACAAAAGATTATTATCATAACATTTAATAAAAATTAACTAATGGATAAAATTCACTTTAAAAATATCTATAAAGATATAAATAATATTTTTTTAAACATATTTACGAATCATGTATATGGATGACACATATACCATATTAAATACTTACTTATAAACAATCTTGGATAATAACATGATTGAAAAATTAACCCTTACCATTTTATAATCAATTGAATTGTATGAATCATATAGTAATGAAAATTATATGAATTTTTAAATATCATAAAATTCATAATAATAATCTTAAAAACATTCAAGGGCAGCATAAAGACCACAAAAAAGAAATAGGTCGTATATAAGGCATATGTCCCGCCAAAATAAAAGTGAGAGGAAATAATCCTTTACCATATGTCTGATATCATTTATATGTTTCATAACCTCATTTATAATGATTTAAATAAATAAATTGACATATTATAGAATCATAGTAATTTTTATGATATGTGATCATACTATCCTCCATTTGTTAGTAACATTATTACTTATCCATCAGGTATGAACATATTTATTTTCTTATGTATGTTTTGTGTAACGTCCCAATTCCGGGTGACATGAAGCGGGTGCCCCGAACCCGGTTCACCACGTAACCTCGAGCACATTTCCCTAAATGCCAGAGGTTTCCGACTAGAAGCAAGGGCCCATGTCTGATAGTGGGGAAACTATGCCCTCATTTGTCAAAGTGTAGCACAGCGGAATATAATTTAAACATACATCAACAGCAGAAGCAATAAACCATACACAACTGAAATAAACAACTGTAGTAGATATAACCAACCAGATATATAGATATGATGCAACATGTCTCCAATTCTAAGAAAATAGCCACAACATGTTACATTGCAATACAATACAATAAAGAGTACAAGTACAGAAAAGCAAAATAGAATAGCTAGCGGCATCGCGAGCTTGGGATTGGTCCCATGCCCTCCTACACTTCAGCAGCAATCAAGTACCTGTATAAGGACCCTTACCCTTATCTACACCTGCAGAAACGTAATCTTTTTAGGCTAAAAATCATGGCCCAAACAGGGTGTGAGAAATATATCTCATTATGCACCCACCAAATTCCCGTGCTCAACTGTGTGTAGACATGAAACAACAGTGTGCAGTAGTAAATGCAACAAACTAAGCAGTACTCAAAAGTAACTAACTTAAAAGTTATATTACCATTTAATCATTCATTTAACCATTTAATATTAGAAAAACACCACAGTGAATTTCTACTTAAGCAGTCAGCGTCCTCAGACAAGCAAAACATCACCCTCAGGTAATCAGAATATCTCCCTCAAGAATTGCCCTCAGGCATAACAGAATTTTCCCTCAGGCATACGAAGTGTCGCCCTCAGGCACAGAATCTATTTCCCATAGGTACGAAAGAAGTTTCCCTTAGTCTAGGATAACAACTACCCTCAGGCTAAGCAAAACAATGCCCACGGGCTGAGTAAAACACTGCCATCAGGCGCAAGTAACTGGGCCATGCCCAATATGTAAATAAACATCCACATTTAATTCCTCTCAAGGAAAAAGTAATGCATAACATAAACATGGCATACCCTCGGGTATCCTGGCCAAACGGATAAACAGAGGAACGCACCCTCGGGGTGGTCCTGGATCCAAGAGGCGATCCCAAACAGCATTTTTATATCACATTCAATTACCTATTCAATTCTAGGTATTTAAAATAGCCACAGCCTCAGCCACACGACACCCCAAATATGTGTCTGTATCTCTAAAACACACAAAACACACGACAGTTGGAAAATAAACACCAAGCCACCTACCTTAAACACCCACGAACGACATACGCGAACGACACTTTCTGAAACATCCAAGAATGTCGTAGATCTGAGGTAAAATAATTTTCACTTAAATGCAAATAACTCTTGTTAGAGGAAGAATTGGAAAGAACAGTTAAAGAAGAGTAGAGGGCTTACCCGTGCGGTTCCAACGAGATCGTCTGAGGCAGAAACGGATTCCCGACGTGCACTCAGCGGATCTCCTAAGGTTCGGTAGTCCACTCCCGCTCCTTCCTCCGATTCTAAGCCTTCCCTGTGAACAGGGGAGTCTACCGACCATTTTAAGAGAAAAAAACAAAGTACACGGCGTGTACTTCTCATTTTTAATTGTTCCTCTGGCGGCTTCCTGCTAGCGTGGCACTATGCATCTGCTGACATGACTACACGGTGTGTCTCCTTGAGTACACGGCATGTTCAGTCGCACAGCTGGCCACCGCCTTACTCTTTGCCTACCGACTGACTACACAGCGTGTAAAGGACCACTACACGGCATGTACTTGGTTCCTACACCCTTCATCGCCGACACGGCCACACGCCCTATGTACTCATTCCACACGGCCAGAAGTACACGGCGTGTACTTCCAAAATTTAGGATTTTTCCCCATTTTCCTTATTTTCTTAAAAACACTTAATTAAAGGAGGAAAGAATAAACCCATACCTCAAGGATAAGAGCCGGGTTCTTACAAACTTCCCCCTTTAAAGAAATTAATCCCTGAATTTCCCTTCCAAGGGTGGTGAAGATCAAGCCATGAACAACTCCGGCCACTGAGCACGTATATTGGTCTCCCGCTCCCAGGTTTCGTACTGCACTCGGCTATGCTGCCATAGCACCCGTACGAGAGGAACTGACCGGCCTCAGAGAACCTTCATGCTCCTGTCAACGATACGAATCAGATGCTCCTCGAAGGATGCATCCATCTGAAGCTCAACCTCCTCTGGCTGAAAGGTGTGAGACGGGTCTGAATGATAGTCGCACAACTGAGATACATAGAAGACGTCATGCATGGCCCGGTACCTCTGTGGTAACTGCAGCCAATAGGCTACCAGCCTGAATCTCTCCAGAATCTCAAATGGCCCCACATACCTCGGTGAAAGTTTACCCTGTCTCCTGATCCACTTGTGTCCCAGCCTCGGCGAAACATGCAAGAAAACCTGATCCCCGACCATGAACTCCAAAGGTCGTCGGCGGTGATCAGAATAAAATTTCTGATGATATTTCACTATATCCATCCACTTCTGAATCAAATGGACCTGCTAATAAGTCTCCTACACGAGACGTGGTCCCAGTAAACCTTCCTCACCTACCTCTAACCAGCACAAAGGTGATCGGCATGGCCTACCATATAAAGCCTCGTATGGTGTCATCTCAATAGTATCCTGAAAACTATTGTTATAGGGAAACTATACTAGGGGTATATGCTTCTCCCAAGAGCCCCCAAAGTCTAGGACGCATGCTTGCAGCATTTCCTCAAGCACCTGTATAGTACGCTCTGACTAGCCATCGGTCTGAGGGTGGTAAGCTATGCTCAGAAGCACCTGTGTACCCAGTGCCCTCTGAAAACTCTGCCAGAAACGAGATGTAAAACGGGCTTCCCTATCTAAAACGATAGAACAAGGGACCCCATGAAGACATACGATCTCTCGGATACCCAGTCACGAAGTCCATCGCAACATCATCCCATTTCCACTCCAGGATGGATAACTGCTATAACAGTCCAGATGGTCTCTGATACTCCGCCTTCACCTGATGACAGGTGGAACACCTTATAACAAAACCAGCTACTTCTCTCTTCATACCCAGCCACCAGTACTGGCATCTCAAGTCTCGGTACATTTTGGTAACCCTAGGATGAACTGCCCAAGCTGAAGCATGAAACTCTCGCATCATCTCCTCGCGTGTATCCCCTGGAACCCATACTCATCCATGGAAACGCAGAACCTCATCATCACCCATCATCCAACCAGGAGGAGGGTCCTCACTTTCCACCGACTCCCGTAGAACTAGGCCTTCTGAATTAGATAGTTGTCTCATCCTCACTCTATCCAGGAGGGTAGAAGTCACAGCTAAAGAGGAAAGATAAGTCTGCCCCTGACTATCGTGCACCTCCAAATACATCTCAGAGAACAAAGCCATGAGCTTCCACTCACCACTGGCCTCCTGCACTGCCTGTATCTGAGTCTTACTGCTCAGTGCATCAGCTATTGCATTACCTTTTCCAGGTGTATAGGCAATCTCAAAATCGAAGGACTGAAGGTATTCGACCCACCTTTGTTGCCTCATATTCAATTCACGCTATGTAAAGATATACTTGAGACTTTTGTGGTCGGTGAAAACCACAAAACGTTCTCCCAATAGATAATGTCTCCAATAGCGCAACGCATGAACAACTGCAGCCAACTCGAGATAATGTGTTGGGTAATTCCTCTCATGTGGCCTCAAATGCTGAGACCCGTATGCAACTACTCAATCACCCTACATCAACACTACTCCCAGCCCAATACCTGATGCATCACAGTAAATTGTGTAGCTCTTCCCCTGCTCTGGGAGTATCAGGACCGGTGCTGATGTCAATCTTACTTTCAGGTCCTGAAAGGCTATCTCTCAAGCTTCTGACCAAACGAACTCCACACCATTCTTATTCAAACCCGTCAACGGTGCTGCTAAGCGGGAGAAGTCCTAGATGAAATTCCTATAGTAACAAGCCAGCCCTAAGAAACTTTGTATCTCAAACACATTCTTAGGCTGCTCCCAGGAAACTACCACTCTCACTTTCTCTGGGTCTACTGAAACTCCTACCTCTGAGATGATGTGACCCAGGAAGTGAATCTGGTCCATCCAAAGGTGGCACTTTGAGAGCTTAGCATATAGTCGATTCTCTCTTAGTGTACTCAATACGATATCAAGATGGGTGGCATGGTCATGTCGAGTGTGAGAGTACACCAAGATGTCGTCCACAAATACTACCATAAAAGAGTCCAGATAAGGATGGAACCCACAATTCATCAGAGCCATGAAAACTGCTGGAACGTTCGTGAGTCCGAATGGCATAACTGTATACTCGTATAGACCATACCTGCTCCTTAAAGCTATGAGAGGTATATTAGATGGTCTAACGTGTAGCTGATGATATCCTGATCTCAATTAAATCTTCGAGAACACTCGTTCTCTACAAAGTTGATCAAAAAGATCATCAATCCTTGGAAAGGGATATCGGTTCTTAACCATCATCTAGTTCAGCTTCCGATAATCCACATAGAGTCTGAGGGTACCGTCCGCCTTCTTCGTAAAAAGGATAGGAGAACCCCATGGAGAAGTACTGGTTCGGATGAAACCCTTCACCTGTAACTCCTCTAACTGCCTCTTGAGCTCCTGCAACTCAGGTGTAGCCATACTATAAGGAGGAATTGACAGCGGTGTTGCCCCTGGCATAAGCTCAATAGAGAAATCCACCTCACGCTCCGGAGGAAGACCTGAAAAGTCATTCGGGAAGACATCCCTGAAATGATCAACCAATGGAGGTAAATCCTTCTGACAAGTCCCCTAGTCGTCCAGATATAAACTCAAAATATGGGTTGTGACTCCACCTCGCACATGATGCTCTGGCCCATCTTGACTCGCCTGAACATCCCATTAACCCTTGTATAGAAACTTTCTGCCCTCTGGTGATGTGAAACTCACCTTGTGATGATAGAAATCTACAAAGGCTCGAAAGGGAACCAACCAGTCCATCTCGAGAATGACATCATAAGCAGTCATCTCTAAGACATAGAGGTTCCATAGAAAGTGACACCCACCAACCTCAAGGGGGAACTTCCTACACTGATGCACACCAGCCGTTCTAGTCCCCAACGGAGTGTCTAGCGTCATAATATCAGAAGAAGTAGAAACTCAAGGCCCAAGACTCTCCACAATGGGTACAGATATAAAACTATGTGTATCACCCGTATCGAAAAGTACTGAAGATAAGACAGAAGCTACTAGAATAGTACCTCTGACTGTAGAAGGTCCGGAATCCTGCTCCTACTGGGTCTGTGGCACTGCATACGTCTGCCCAATGTCGTGGCCCTGCAACACAGCCTGACTACCCTAAGTTGTCCCGCCTTGCGGCCTCTGAGATCTTGGTGTCTGGCTACCACTTCCACGACCATCATCTCTTCCTGCACGCCCCGACGTATTCCAGTTCCCTAATTGGTAAGAAGTTGCTTGTCCTGCTCCCGCGCGCGGAGTCTGTACAGAACCCCTCTCACTAACCGCTGGTAGAAATGCCCTACAAAATCACTGCATATGACCCATCTTGCCGCAAGTTCGGCACTCCACTGGGTCTCGTGGACACTGTGGCCTCTTGTGCCCCTCTCTACCACACTGGTAGCACATGACCTGTCCATATGAAGCATTCTTCCGACTGGTACTGCCACCCTAAGAGAAGTCCATCTTTTTATTCCTCTTACCAGTAGAAATAGTACCATTAACTGGTGTTGAACTGCCCTGGCCCACACCACTAGATTCCTGCAGGTTTCTCTCTGTAATCAGTGCCTGATTCACAATAGCATGTACTGAAGGCAACCTGAAAACATTAAACAGCGCTCGGATGTCATACCTAAGACCATCCTCGAAGCGTCTGGCTCTCAGCGTCTCATCTCCCACCAGAAAAGGTGAAAAACACTGATGCTCGGTGAAACGAGCAGAATAGTCCATCACCAACATAGCACCCTGCTGCAGATTCATGAACTCTCGAGCTCTATCTTCCCTCAGCATCTCTGGTAAGAAGAAGTCATAGAATAATTCCTAGAAATACTCCCACGCCATGTCTCTATGAGGCTCTGACTGGGTGGTAACATCCCACCACCTCTTGGCAGAATCACGCAGCATGTAGGTTGCGAGCTTGACCCTCTGCCCTGGAGGCGTCTCAAGATGCTTGAAAATAGTCTGCATCGATCCCAGCCAAGACTCAGTAGCCTGTGGTCTGCCATCCCCTGAAAACGTAGGCAGATGCAGATGCTAAAAGATATGTGTTAGCTCAGTCATAGATTTGGCAGCCTGCGGTGCTCCCTGAAAGGTCTGCATGAACCGCATAAAGCCTTCATAGAACTGCGCCTCTATGCCTGTGTCCGGTATAACGGCTGGCGCTGCATTTGGCTCTGCTGGAGGATCCACTGGTATCCCATTGCCCACCATCTCTGGAGTACACTCCTTGACACTCTCCTGGTGAACAACGCATGGTCACCTCAGCATCATGACACTACAAGGTCAAATTCACCCCTTAGATCAAGATTAACAAGACTGAAAACGAAGAAACCACAAATGGAACAAGAGGAAGAAGGAATTTCAAGATTTGAAAAATAAGACTACATGGCATGTATAATGACTACACAGTGTGTACTTGACTTCCCTTCCCCTTCTCGGGTCCTTCAACACGGCTAAGCCACATGACTTCCGTTTGAAAGAAACTACACGGCATGTATATCATCTACACGGTGAGTATGGTGTTATTTATAACTGCCTGTGTCTCTTGTGACATGGCCGAATACTCGGCTTGACACTACATGGCATGTTACACCAGCACACGACATCTAAACTACCCCATTTCCTTGCCACACGGTCAACTTCACACGGTCTGTCCTTGGGCAAGACTACACGGTGTGTTCCCACAGGTACACGGCATGTTCTAGATGAGCTTCACCGACCCGTGTTGTTAGTTACAAGGCTGGATACACGGCTCAACCTACACAGAGTGTTCAATATACACATGGCGTGTACTCAAAGGATTACACCGACCCATGTTGTTAGTTACACAGTCGGGTCCCCAAGTCACACTACACGGCTTGTTCTTCATTAACACGACATGTTCAAGAAACGACTACACCGGCCCGTGTTTGTTAGTTACACAGCCAGGTCTCCGGGTCAACACTACACGGTGTGTACAGAAGCTACACGATGTGTTCGCCCCAAGCTCTCCCCTTCCCCATATCACTGCCCACATGGTTTGTGACACGGGAAGAGACTACACGGCGTGTACTCAAAAAGATTTCTTTTCTTCCCGAACAGAAGAACATACACGGCGTGTCTAAAGTACTACACGGTGTATATACTGGGTTTTCCGGATATTATGCCTCAGAAACTTCCCCAGAACCTAGAAAATACTGAAAAATAACACCTAAGTGCCAAATTCCGATCTGTGAGGGCCCATACTCCCCACGAATCAAAGTTTGACATCTTATCTGTGTTATAACATACTAAACAGTCAATGATCCACCAAATTCTGGTCAATGGGGGCCCATACTCCCCAAAAACCAAAGTTTGGCGTTCATTCTATAAACCGGCTCAGAAAAAATACCCTATCATATAGGAGGTAGTTATCAAGCAGCTATCACAGAAACATGCTTTTCTAGCATATCAACTATCACAACAACATGCAATTTCTAATGCACCTACATGGCATGGAACTATGCATGGCATGTGATTTCTAGCAGGTGCCTAAATGATGCATGAGATGGCATACCCTCATCTCATCGGGTTGCAACTAAATAGAACCCGTTAATAAAATATAAACAGCACAATCACAAGTGCGTCACCCAATGGTGAAATCAAATCAACTGTAAATTGAAAAATCATAAAATTGTAACACGAGGTAAATTGGATTTTCCCTGTACATGGGTTAGCTACGCCCGGTCACAGCTTATTACCAATTATCGTTCCGTCCTATCCCTGACTAAGGCTTCAAATAGTAAGTCAAAGAAAAGAACCCCCTCTGATACCACTTTGTAATGTCCCGGTTCCGGGTACCATGCAACGGGTGCCCCGAACCCGGTTCACCACGTGACCTCAACTGCATTTCCCCAAATTCCAGAGGTTCCCGACTAGTAGCGAGGGCCCAGGTCTGATAGTGGGGAAACTATGCCCTCATTTTTCAAAGTGTAGCGCAACAGAATATAATTTAAACATACATCAACAGCGGAAGCAATAAACCATATACAACTGAAATAAACAATTGCAGTAAATATAACCAACCAGATATATAGATATGATGCAACATGTCTCTAATTCTAAGAAAACAGCCACAACATGTTACACTGCACTAAAATACAATACAGAGTACAAGTACAGAAAAGAAAAATAGAACAGCCAGTGGTCCCATACCCTCCTACACTTCAGCAGCAATCAAGTACCTGTATAAGGACCCTTACCCTTATCCACACCTGCAGAAACGTAATCTTTTTGGGACGAAAAGCATAGCCCAAACAGGGTGTGAGAAATATATCTCATTAGGCACCCACCAAAGGCTCGTGCTCAACTGTGTGTAGACATTCAACAATAGGGTGCGGTAATAAATGAAATAAACTAAGTAGTACTCAAAAGTAACTAACTTAATAGTTATATTTCCATTTAATCATTCATTTAACCATTTAATATTATGAAAACACCACAGTGAATTTCTACTTAAGCAGTCAGCGTCCTCAGACAAGAAAAACCTCACCCTCAGGTAATCAAAATCTCACCCTCAGGCATTTCCCTCAGGCGTAACAGAATTTTCCCTCAGGCATATGAAGTGTCGCCCTTAGGCACAAAATCTATTGCCCACAGGCACAAAAGAATTTGCCTTGAGGCTAGGATAACAACTGCCCTTGGGCTAAGTAAAACAATGCCCACGGGCTAAGTAAAACACTGCCCTCTGGCGCAAGTAACTGGGCCATGCCCAACATGTAAATAAACATCCACATTTAATTCATCTCAAGGCAAAAGTAATGCATAACATAAATATGGCATACCCTCGGGTATCCTGGCCAAATAGATAAACAGAGGAACGCACCCCCGGAGTGGTCCTGGATCCAATCGGCAATCCCAAACAGCATTTTTATATCACATTCAATTACCTATTCAATTCTAGGTATTTAAAATAGCCATGGCCTCAGCCACACGACACCCCAAATATGGGTTCGTAGCTCTAAAACACACAAAACACATGACAGTTGGAAAATAAACACCAAGCCACCTACCTTAAACACCAACGAACGATATATGCGAATGACACTTTATGAAATGTCCAAGAATTCCATAGATATGAGGTAAAATAATTCTTGCTTAAACGCAAATAACTCCTATTAGAGTAAGAATTGGTAAGAACGGTTAAAGAAGAGTAGGGGTCTTACCCGTGTGGTTCCAACGTGATCATCCAAGGCGGAAACGGATTCCCGACGTGCGCTCGGAGGATCTCCAAAGGTTTGGCCATCTACTCCCGCTCCTTCCTCTGGTTCTAAGACTTCCATGTGAACAGGGGAGGCTACTTCCCATTTTAAGTGAAAAAAAAACAAAGTGCATGGCGTGTACTTCCGAGTACACGGCGTGTACTTCCCATTTTTAATTGTTCCTCTAGAGGCTTCCCACCAGTGTGGCACTGTGCATCTTTCAACATGACTACACAGCATGTCTCCTTGAGTAAACGGCATGTTCAGTCACACAGCTGGCCACTGCCTTACTATTCACTTGCCGACAGACTACACGGCGTGTAAGGGACCACTACACGGCGTGTACTTGGTTCTTACACCCTTTATCGCCAACACGGCCACATGCCATGTGTACTCATTCCACATGGCCAAAAGTACATGGCGTGTGGAAAAGTACATGGCGTGTACTTACAAAATTTAGGATTTTTCCCCATTTTCCTTATTTTCTTAAAAACACTTAAGGAAAGGAGGAAAGAAGAAACTTGTACCTCAAGGATAAGAACCGGGTTCTTACATTTTGTCCGATAAGTTCTTGTTCCCCATCATTGGTTAAAGTTATATCATTTAAAAAAATTATATTATTATAATATATATCATATTTCTTTATTCAATTATTTTATTTAATCATGATTTAATGAAGATGATGTAAATTGAATCGCATCACATCATGGAGACAGCAGGTTGTACATACCCACAAGAGATGATATTATTCCCATAATTATTGAATGGTGTGGAAGTGGACGACATATAACATTTAAGAATAAATATCATGTAATAATAATCATATATAGTTATTATTTCTACCATTATACCCATCAATGTAAGGTGGTGGCAAAAAACAGATTACACCACAGCATGGAGACGATAAGTCGTATGTACGCAAGTGTAGTGATTACATTTTTCATATAATGGATCAATGGTGGAATATGGTTGTTTCATAATCATAATAACATCTATGAATATAAGTGATAACTGATTTATTACTTTATATTGAAAAAAATCATGAATAGGAAGTAGAAGAAGAAATATGATTGAGTGAATCAGTAGAGGAGATTACCTCTTCTTCGATAAGCTCCCTCTAAATCTCCTCTTAAAGGCACTAGATTTTGTATTTTGAGAAATCCATCACCTATAAAATGTGACTAAGAAAGTTTATAATGGAAATGGTTATGGGATAAATGATCTTTTAAGCTCAACGTGAGGTGATGTTGTGGGGGAGGGTGTTCCCTTTTATAAATGATGTGAGGGGAATATTTGGAATCTCAAAAAATATTAAATTTTAATAAAATCAAACCACATCCAAAAACCTCCAAAAAGTAATTATTTTTAATATGAGATGATATAAGGTTGTAATATCATAAACCAATAAATTTTATACATTTTTTATGTCCATTTAAACCTTATTATTTTATTTTAACACTTATTATATTTCATTTTAACTAGGGAAACAAATATTTCAATATTAAATGGGAGAAATATTTACTTATTTGATTTCAATTAGATCATTAATAAATAATTAAGAACATTTTATACCATATCACAACTATTATATATTTTCTTAAAATGTTTTATGATTATTCAAATAATTTAATAAAATATTTATTTGACAAAACATTAATACTGTAAATTTTGACACTATTCAATTCAGGGATTTTTAAAAAAATCAATATAAGATGTTATCCTTGACCCAAATATTTTATTATATCCCTATAGGGTCAAGATAATATATAAAATTAATTGGATTTATTAATTATATAAAATTATATTTATTTTAATATTTTTAGTAAATATTAATATGATATTTCATTAATAAAATAAATACAACATTAGTTATTTTTAATTATTTAATATACTTATATGTTGTATAAAAATTACAAATAAAATACTATGAAGAAGATAAATCTTATATATTTAGTAAGAATGCTTATATTTGAATATATCTCTTAGAAAATCCCACATTAAAAATATTATATATATTAAAACTTGTATGTTACAACTTTAACATCACATTAAATAAAATATTATAAGTGTCCTAATATTTTCCATATGATTCTAAATGGTCAATAACTAAACAATTGGATTATAATTGTATTTATTTACTATGTTAATATGATTTGTATATGTTTTTTATTCTTTTAATTGTTAATATAATTTTAATTAATATTATTTTATTGTTTTTCCATCAATTGAATAATTTATGTATCATCAAAGTATAATCCTTTAAGGTAATTATTTATTTCATAAAAACTTTTAATAAATAATTATGATAAATAAAAATATTTTCTATTTAAAATTAGTATTTATAGTCGAATTTAGTTTCAATATGACCTTATTTTAGAAATTATAATGTTATTAAAGGTTGAAAAAGACATATTTAACTTCTCTATAAAAATATATTAAATATACTAATATCATCCAAGTGGCTTTCAAATGGTATAATTTAGAAGTAATTATGAATTAGTTAAAAAATAACTCATCCAATTCTATTAGGATGAGTTTTATAGTAATATTACAATATTATATTTAAGCTTAATAATTTGATACACCTTTTTACTATATTAAATAACATTTCTGAAGTTACTATTCATAATACTAAAATATAAAAGAATGTTATTTACATAATTTTGACCTAATGATTCCAAATATGGAATACATTTTTAAAAATTTAACACACGTGAGTTTCAGTAATTAATTAAAAATTAATATCATTTTCTGAAAGAAAAACATGTTTTCAAAAGTTAAAACTTTTTAAAAGATCGAAATGTTTTTACATCAAAATTCATGTTAATATTAATTACAATTACAAATATTATATTAAATGATAATAAAATATAATATTTTTAATTTAAAACCATTAAATAATATAGTTTATCCACATAAATTATTTCAATGAAAAAAAAATTAATTAAAATTTAGTATATTTTTATAATTCATCAAAACATACAAATTACCATAAAAATATAAAAAAATCTTCCAAAGTAAATTTTTATATCCCACATTAAAATAAGATGCTTATTATATTAAATAAAATATATAACAATTTCAAAAAATGGATTTAAAATTGGTGCGCCATTAAAAGGCAGCAAAACTGTATTATTTAGAAACAGACTTCTTTTATATAAAAAATTTAATTTGTTCTCATATCATGCCCAAAAAACATTTATGATTAATATTAAACATTAGATTGAATATATTACATTAATAATGTCCATAAAAATTTATTTTATTACTTTATAAACTCACTTATTTTGTTTTAAATAGTTTCTTAAAAGAAAGTTAATATTGTTCATACCTGCCATTATAATGTCTAGGGTATAATAATATATATTTTTTCACATAAACTCAGTCCTGTGTAAAATTATTTCTATCAAAATAAATTGAAAATTTGTTCCACACAAAACAATAATAGTGTTGCATATACCTGAAGCTAATTTGGTGTTGTTTATAGTGGAATCTTTTCTTGGTGTAGCGTAAAACACAATGCATAAATGAAATTAAAAAATATATAACATAAAATTATTGGGGTTTTATAGAATGAGATTCCTTAAGTGATAGAGTTAGTATATAACTTTCCTAAGGAATATAAGGGAATATATAACATGAATAGTTCTTATGGGGAATAATTAATGTGTAAGAATGGTAGGATTAGTTGGAGTTTTATCCAAGATGATTAAATATGTATGCCTAGTAAAAATGATATAAGAATCATGAAATCATGGATTATGTGTGGTAGAAAATTTGTTTTAGGTTGTATTATTTCTTATGTGGGTATGGTTAGAGATCCATTATATCTTCTTCCCTAATTTTACATAACTTCTCATAAAGGAAAGAAATTATGGGTATATGTGGTGTGTGATGTATGGATAATAGTATCCTGTGAGGTGTGGTGGTATAATTATAGATCATTGTTAAGATATGACTAGGTTGAAGAGCATATTAAAAACATCCATTGGAATAAATTTATGAATTTTAATTTGAGGTTGTTTTTTGAAAATCATGGAAGGCTAAATATTTTGTTTTGAGGCTTTAATCCCATATTTTGTATGGACTTTGGAAGGTGTTAGATGGATTATAACATAATAACATGAATGTGTAATTTTATAGTAATGGTTTGAGTGAATTAAAAAAGTGAAGAGTGAGTCATTAATTCTATACTGATCATTTTAGTGAGATACTACGAAGTAACAACATGTTCATGGGGTGAATTAATTCATAAGGCATAAGTGATAATTGTTATGAATTACATGTCATGATAATGATCACGTTTTAGGTGGAAATTGTATTCTAGTTTTAAAATTTGGAAAAAAAATATTTATTTTATATGATGGTGTATATGGTATAAATAATATTATGTTTATTGAGAAGTGGAATGTTCAAGGTGGTAATCAGCTATGGAAAGGTGATATTGATGGAACACTGTGAAATGATTATTTAATGAGTAACCATATGTTATGAGCGATGTATAAGATGTAGTCACCAATGTAATTTTGGGAAAATATAATGGAGTTATCTTTGACATGTAGTTCCCAAATATAATAACCATTATCAATAAATCAGATTGTGGATATTGGGGACTGATGATAAAGGATTCATGATTATAAAAGTGATTACATCCTGATATATTCATGAATTTCTGGGGCATTCATATCAAATCTTGTAGAAATTATGTATGATAACATTTGGATAAGAAAATTAAAATTTATAGTTAAGATAATTTGTTTTAATATTGAGATAATATGTGTTTAGGTTTCTTAGAGACCTAGAATGTAAGACTTATATGCACTCTTTAACAATATTTCTATAATGTATAGGTTAAAATTCGAACTTAGGTTTGTTATTCTTAGAATATTTAATGGTTTTATATGAATAATTATATAATTTTATAGGGTTTATAACATGGTTGAATATATGTATCATGAAAAAATTATTGGGTCAGTAATTTTAAGATAGATACTAAAAAATCATATTAATATTGAAGTTATGGTATGAAAATTGACTATTGGTTCATAATTTTTTATGTTATTTCTATATTAGTTGTGTTCATAAAGACAAAGAATTTTGATAAAGAATAGTTAATAATATTGGGTGGTATAAAAATGTAGTATCATGATGTACTTAGTTCATATATAGATTCTTGGGAGATAGGATTATTATCTTAAGATGAGATGGGCCATGAATAATACTCTTCAGGTGATATTAGTATTTTAGAATGTGATCATTTTTTAGGAAAATATATGTAATACTCTATAGAGGGATAGCCTTATTGATCATTGAGTGGTAAAACCCTAGTATCAAGGGAATTATTTTTAATGTTAAGGGCCCACTTCCGATTAAGTTACCTTCATAACCATACTTCATCATCACACCATCACCTCTGCACAACAACCACTACTACCTCTAACCACACAATAAAAAACACCCTAACTATCTAATAACCAAAAAATTGTTCCCATATTAATTTTACTCTCATTATTAATTTCTAATGTCAGATAACCCATTACTAAAAATATTACATTAAATTAATTTAATAACTTTCAAAAATTAATTTAAGAAATTTATCATTTCTCATTAGCCACAAATCATTTCCCTTATAAGTTATCAATATTATTAATTTTCCATTAATTATATTATTTACTACACGTATAAATAATCAACCATTTAATAAATTAATTTATCACTTTATTTCATCAAAATGATAGCAAAATAACCACAAATTCATTCCTTTTTTTAAATTTGATCCCATAACCATTCATTATGGATCTAAAACACACTATAAAACCTTTCCATACCACAAAATCAAAAAAACAATACCAATATTTATTAAATTAACTCATTTTTATATAATTATTTAAACTACCCTATGATACTCAATATCACCACATTACTATAAAAAAAGAAACACATTCATAAAATTTTACCACCTAATTATTATTATTCAACCATTTCAAATCTATTGTTATCCTAAATAATAATATACCACGATAGAAATAAAAAAATAGTAATATTTAATCATAAATATTACTTATATCCCATAACCATACAATTATTAATTTAATACTTCTTATTTTATAAGTCTAGCATAATCTTCTTATTCAATAGAGAACTAAATTATTATAAAACCACATCAACTATAATAAAATAAAAGGGTGAATTTGAATCACATACCTAAAATAAAAATATTCCACAACTATGTAAAAAATATATTGAAAATCAACATTCAAACACCCATATTGTCATATATATTCTCCAAAAAACATAAAATTCCAAAATCGCACATCAATTAACCATTAAATCAATGTGTTAACCACTACCATAAGTCCATAACAATATTTAATTAATTAATGGTGGAAGATGAATACAATTGGGAGTATATTATATTTAATGATTTAATATCACAATGTTAGTAACTCATTTATTTACATAGGGGGCCTAAAACCATTGGGGAAGATCCTTTTTACTAATTAGGGTTTCTAAGAAGAATAATGAACTATATAAAAGATGTAAGGCACCATAATTAAAATTTTAATTAGAAGAAAACTAAACCATGGTGTAATTTTAAAAACCACATTGGGGTTTAGGTATATTAATGATAATCCATAAACTATGTCAATATAAAACATCAATGTATAAAAACCATATAGTTATTTTCATTCCATAAACATGGGTTTAACCAAAACCATGAAATATCCATAAAATGTTGATGAGGCCCCATTGATTCCGCCTTCAAACCATGAGAAAACCATGATAGAGTGCTCAAAAAATGATGATTTTTTATATTCCATGGATTATAGCATAATGTGATTTCACTTCCATGTTTGGATATAAAAAAAACTAAAACTAATATATAAAAAGTGATATAAAAACAACCGCTTCTTATTAACAATTTCATATTTAAAAAATACATAATTATACTATATAAATTTTCATCCATAACTCTAAATCGTATTATCTGGAACCACAATCACTCTACTATGAGAATAACTAAGGCTATGATTAAAGAAACAACCATAAAAAGGTAATGGACATTTTATAATATTGTTTTCCCCAAAACCAAAAATGTAAAAATAACTACCAAAATACACCAACAAAGTCACTCTAATGGCCTTTAAATATGAATATAAACTACATGCCTCTATACTAGACGTTTCATAAAATTATTCTTGACCTCAATAATTAAGTCCAAGAATAATAAAAATGATACATTCATCAAAACAAGTCCACTATGTGAAATACCACTCAATCATGGAGTTATTTCTTTACAATAATTTTTGTATCCTTTTTAAAAATTCATTTATTCCCTAATGAAAAATGTATACCTTTTTTATATTTCCTCACACAAAAAACCATATATATAAATAATATACCAATAATATTTACTTTTTCATTATTATCTATTTCTATTATGCCTTCAAGCACCTATTTTCCATAGATCTTATGTTTTGTGTATGACTTATCTTTCCATTATAATAATTCCTTCTTTATTCATGTTCATGGGTTTCTTAATCTCAAATCCTATTAAATTTTAAATATATTCTAAATCGATCATCCTCTTTAGAGTGTGTTCTTGTGTCTTAGAATCCAACATGACCACCTTTTTCTTTAATCAATTCCCATGCCTGATCTACCTTCATGACAAGACCATTGTTTTTAGATGTTGTACTAAAACATATTAAATGAATCTTTATAATTTTGTTTCATTTTAGCAGCTTCTTATAAAATATAACTTCTCAAAGTCATCCTGATAATCCTGGATATTTGTTGACCCTACATCTTTCACCTTATTTTGATGACTTCTCATTTGTGCTCCTTGAACCTTTATGACTTATTTCCCACTATATTTTTTAATAAATATATGATTTTGGCTGAATATTTCACATAGAGAATTATCTTCATTAATTCCTTTTATATTTATTTACCTTTTATAATTAAGAATTTCAATATCTTCTATTAACTCTGACTTCTGCTTCTATTTTTTTATATAGAGTTTGGGGACATATACCAAAACCATTACCTTTCATTGTTTTATCCCTCTATATACATATTTCTTCAAGATCAGTCTCAAATCCATTATGAAATTTACAACACCCTAAACATTAATAGCTTAACCATTACATTTATCCTTAGGTTTTGGTTTTCCTAAGATAGTCACAACAACATACATTTTGATGTCTTTGAAATCCTTAATTAACTCTACTTCTATTTCTTCTGAACATCAATCCGATTGTGAAATTATGTTTTTGTTCTTAAGAAAATTATTTTAGAAATCATGTTGAATTTAAAATCCTTAAAATATTTTATCCTGTGTGAATCAGCTTCTATATCATCTAAACATTTCTTAGCTAACATAGTACCTAGGTACCTAATCATTTTAAGTCAAAATATTGGATGTTGAAGCTTCCCTTTAATCCATAATATTCCCATTTAAAGATTTAAATAATGGAATGATATGAGTACATGATCCTATTTTTCTTCAAGATTATACTCATTACACCACTTCAAATGTAAAATAAGAATTATATAAATAAAATCTAATGAATCTTCCTTTAGATCAGTTTAATTGATAATTAATCCATTCAGATATAAATAAGGTAGAAATTTTCTCATGATATTCTTCATAATTATAAAATCATCTAGGGTTTCACTAGCTCTATCCATGTTATCCATAACCACATTCAACTGATTAAATAATACATCAACAAATTCATTTGTATTTATCCTAAAATACTATTATTTGTTCCATTTAACATGTAATTTTTCATCCCATTCATCTGTGTCACCTTGATATATTTTTATTTTGAAAAATATCCACCAAATGACTTGATTATATTGTCATCATAATCCAATTCTACAAGTTCTATTTATAATAATTCTCCACTATTTAAATTTATCATAATTTTATGTAATTAAATAATATAAAATTTATACCAATAAATAAAAAAAATGGGTCTAATTTTCCCATAATTTCAATTGGTGACCATCAAATATCGGAATACCTTTTTTATTCACTTGTTCTATTATAACATTAAATAATAGGAAACTCCTTCAAACTAAATTTTCCAATATGATACCACATTTTTTCCAACACAAGGAATGATATGATGATGGGGGTAAATTATAGTACAAAAAACTAAACATCCCTTTTTAATGACCATATTTGAGAGTAATTCAAATTTTAACACTCTCCCTCAACAAAATAATGAAATATAATGCACCAAAAAAACACAATTTATTTATAATTGGTTCTTCCATGTTGGAAAATGTCCAAGCATCAAAAAATCAATTATGAATCATTGCACAAAAAAATCCTATAGGTGATCTATTTATATTTAAAATTCATAGTGGACTCATAGTCCATCAAGGTTGACAACCCTCCCATAAAATGTGAACTAACTTCTCTTCTCACTCTTTAAGAAATCGATCCACCTCTAAGTGAACCCTTTCATATTCATAAACTAATGCAAGATATTACATCTTAATTGGGGTAGAAATAAGGTCCATATTCATCAAAAAAATTGTGATTGTGTGGTTTTTTAAGGAAAAATGAACCTTGGTGGGTGTTTTATTAAAAAGAAGAGAGTTATAATTAATAGCTAAAAGTGATGTTTGTTTGATGTGTTACTTTAGTGTTATCTTTTCTTATTAATATATTTGTCAATAAATTTTCAAAAAATGAATTATATTCAAATTTAGGTGAATATTTGTGTTTTAGTTTAGGAAATTTTTATTCAAGTATCTATATGTGGTCAATAGAGGTTTGGAAGTAGATATTTTTTATAAAAGGTGATTAAAGTGGAGGTTACATACATTTTTTGGTGATGACTGCCTCATCATGTCATGTTATAAGTATCAAAAAAATACTTCTAGTTTGAACCATGAAATTATGGTTTATTAATGATGTTTTTGTTATGGAAATAATATTCAACTATACTCTAGTGTTGTGAAGAACTCTTTATAGTGCATATTAAAGGAGAAAATGCAGAGTCAGGATTATGATAATAGTATTTCATAATTTTTGGTCTGTGTAAAAATATATATGGGAAATGATTACAGTATATGTGTTTTAGTGAGTTGATCATAGTATCTTGTATGTGTTTTAAAATATGTTTTTTGAAAATAAAATAATTCATTAGTTCTAATCACTTTCAAAAAGAAAAAAAGGTAGTTACTTATTATCTGATAATGAAATAAGGGTGAACTGGCATATTGTTCATGATACTTAGTAGGAAATAAAAACAAGATGAATTATATTGTGGTTTATTTAGTTTTTTGTGGTATAATGATATATAATGTTAGAGGATCTTCCTCTATTATAACATAAATTGAATATTGGTCATGGTGTTTTTCTCATAATTTAAATGAGCATTTCATACCCCATGGACTATAGACAAATTATCTACATTGATGAGGGACATTATGAGATTCCAACCTATCCATGGTCCCGTTCTTTGAGTAATAATGGAATGAAATTATGTAATGGTGAGATTAGTGTGTCCATGATGAATAGTTTTTTCAATATACTTTTTGAAAATTTGAAAGCCAATTTTTATGGATGATAACATCACCACTCCATGGTTTTAGGAAAATCAATATTTTATATTTTTATTGATGTGGATCAATGGTTGATGAAAGGGATACTCAAACATGATCCCTCTTTCCATAAAATAAATCGAGGGTGACTAATAGGTCATGATTGATCTAATATATTTAATTAATATTGAATAAGTTAAGAATAAAATTTGGATTTTGATTTTTAATAATAAATATAATTTGAATAATTGTGTAAAGAGGATTATGTGTAAGGTAGTGTATAAGTATAAGAGATGGATGGCATAGATAGAATATTTTCATGAATTTTTTTATATTTAAAAGAGTAAGAATAAGAATAATGATCCCAAGAGAAAAAATAAGTGTATTGGATCATTATAAAATCATATCAGGAAGTATAAACACTTTGGGGTAAATATTGGGCTACACAATAAGATGATGAAGGTCACATTGGTATGTGTAGTATATTTATAAGTAACCTATTATTTATTGAATATCATATATTTCTCTTTAATAAATATTTCTTAGTTAATTTTTTAAGATTATTTTAGGTTATATAAGTTTTTTTCACTGACCATTTGATAAAAATATTAATGTATGAAGTAAATAATAGGAGTTGGTAATAATATTTATAAAAGGGGAGACACCATTTGGAGTTTGAATTTTATAATAGCTATATATTCCGTGCCCATTTTTTTATTATTCAGTGTCCGGTTACATTTTTTTATAGATAATTTTTATATAACATGAGTTCATGGATAAAAATTTATCATTTATATACATGACAATAATTGGATCATGTGATATCATTTTTTACATTTAAAAGGATGTAACTATAAATTTTAAATTGTGAACCCTTTAAATTTATTATATTCATAATGTATTTATTTCTAAAATTAGAGTTAATGTGATAAAAACATACATATTGGACACTATAACAAATGAAAATGGGTGATTTATAATGGAACATAAATGAAAAATATTCACTAATTTACCCTATATAAATAATTAATAATACAAATACCAATTGGTATATAGTTATATCAAAAACTAGTATTATATATTTATTTTATGTTTCCTTTTAATATAATATGTGGTTGTATATTTGGATTTGAATTGTGTACTTTTTTAAAAGTGTATTTAGTTATAATTTTTATTATTTGAATGAAAAATATTAATTAAGGGAATAAAATGGGTTTACAACTTTTTATGGAATGATATGTCATATTTCGATGTAAAGGATGCTACTATACATATTATGTATCAGTTTGGATGTTCTTGATGTTTCTATAAATTAGGATTTTCTTAACGTGTAGGTTTTTGTAACAATTGTAATTGATTAATAGAAAATTGAGAATTATTGTTGATGTCAAATGTAATAAAATTATAATTTTGGGAGAATTAATTCATTAAATTATCAATTATTGAGATATAAAAATTCATCTGATATATTTTAGAGAATATCTATGATAGAAATTTCCTGGTGGAAAAATAAAAACTATCGATTTAGGGATTATAGTATAAATATATATTAATGCATAATGATGAATCGATTGATGAATCATTAAAAATATCCAACAAATATTTGATTACTATTTTTCTTTTAATTATACTCTTAATGGATTTATTATAGTCATAAAGATACTCTACATTTCTAAAATAAGTATTATGAAAATGTATTGACACATGAAAAGAAAGAATCAAACATAGTTCCATTGAAGGATTTTAATATCTTTTTATTGCCTATTAAATTAGGAAAGTATATACTATTAATAATAAGAGAAATGATTAAATGGAAATAAAATTTAATATTTCTAAGAAAAGAATTTTTCTAAAATAAATATAATCATTAGAAGAGAATTTTTAGTAAATAAAGATGTTTAGCTGACCTACGGGAGATTATTTTTATTCTTCTCAAGATGTCTTCATAGTGGAAAAGAATAGTACAGATGATATATTCCATTTTATTTTCTTAAATGTTGAGTTATATAACATTTTTATTCTAATTTTATAAAATTTATAGAAAAATAATGTGATGTCATGGTTGATTCATCAAGGAGATGATCATGGATAGATACTTCAAAAATAAACAAGGTAGAGTTTTCCTATAATGTGAAAGTTAATAATTTTTCAAAATTAAAATTTAAAAATTACATATCTAAGATTTAAGATGGATAAAGTGGTGAAGATAAAAATAGATTTTATGAAATAAGTGATGTGGAAGAAAATTTCTCATTGAAAATGTTACTTTTCATAAGTTTATGAGTGATAAAGATGATGTTGATTACAAGGATAAAGAAGATGAGATATAATTTGTGCTATAGTGCGAGTATAAAGATGACCATTAAATTTTATAAGATGGATAATGATAAAAATATTTTTGATAATGGCTCTTAAACATCTACCAACATTTATTCTTATCATATTTAAAAAATAATCAAAACCTTTTACAAATATTGAAGGCTTCAAACTATTTTTACCATAGATTAGAAGATAAATGAGTCTACAAAATATGTGGTGTAAAAGAAATAAGAGGAACTTGAAAAAGGTTAGTGAAGCCTGTGTTATGTATTTAAAAAAATTTACCATAAAAATTCAACTCTAATCAATTGATTCATTAAGTGGGAGAATTTATAAGTAATTTTTAATGGTGATGAGACCCCAAAGAAGTATGGTGGTAGTTTTGATCAAAAAATAAATTACCTAATATAAGTTTATGTTGATTAATTTTTAGATAAAAATTATAATTTTATGTTCGAAGCTAATGTAGTAATTATTGTGACCAAATAATAGAAATTGCATAAATCAGAAAATTATAAAAAATAAATTAAATATAAAATATTTTTTAAATGGTATGTTGAAGAACTCACAAAATAAGCTTGATGTGAAAAAGAATTTATATGGAGTTACTAATAACTTTTTCAAAAAAAAATATTTGAAATTAAATTCCAAAACATAGATGAAAATTATATGATACAAACTTTCCACCAAGTGATTTATTTAAGAATGTTTTTAGTTTCTATTTATTGTTTTGTTATGGTGTATTATAACCTATGGTAAGAAAATATTATTTTAATAAAGGTTATTTCTATGAAAATATATGTAATGGATGGTAGGGGTTTATGGATATTCATCCCACTCAAAGAAGAAACCATAGGAGGAAACTAGAAATTTTTTAGCTAAATAGGAAAATTCAATTTATGATGTTGGAAATAATTTATGGATGGTGTGACCAACTTGGTCAAGAGATAAAAAATTTATCACTCTCTTATTTTATGAATTGAATAAGAATTGAAATTCTAAAAATTTGTATAATAAAAATGATAATGAAATGATAAAACCTTTATAGTGGAAGTTATATTGGAAGCTTTATAAAAGGGGTATTAATACATTATGGAAAGTATAAATTTATCACATGCGATAGATGGTATGAATCTTACAAATGATATAAAAAATATCAAGGATCATTTTTTTATTCGGGAATTTTTTATCTCATAAAAGAAAATGATACATATCAATAAAGATCAAAGATAACATTTTAAAATCAATGAATAAACATTTTTTTGAAGTGTTGAAGCATAGCACAGTGTTTCTAAACTATGTGATGAATTAAATAGATTGATTTGTTAAAAGGATATTTTCATAGTGAAAAAGATAAAGGATGTCCCTATTTTGACTATAGGATGGAAAATGTAACATCATACATTTTTATTCCTAGAATATGTTGAATAATATGTTTCATAACCAAATCCAAACCAATATAAAAAAAGATTTATTTTTTTAGTAGAACATATTAAAATACAAGTTAAATATATTAAATTATTCGAAATAAGTATGTAACATAATTGTAAAAAAATATAAAATGAGTTAAACCACAACTAAATAAATTATTATAAGTAATAAATCCGTATTCTCATTTTTTTTCCTTATATATTATATTGTGTATTATAACTATGGAATGAATAAAAAGTATTATAAATGTGATTGTAATTTTGAGAGATAATTGAATCAATTGAAAGAATAAATTCTATAGATGTATATAGAGATATAAATTGGTATGGAAATATAGTTACTTGAAAGTTTTGAAACCATTATAAAAATTATTATATGACACATGACCATTGGGGATATGGTCATTGTACATATGGTTATGACATATAGCTAATGGGAATATATAAGAGGTATCTACTTCTTTTTTTCAAATGCAAATTATATTATAAATTATATATTTATCAAGAATAATAAATAAATGCAATATATCAGTGTTTTTCTAGTTTGATATTACACATTATGATTCATAAACTAATTTTATGTATTCTAGTATTTAGAAATAGAACTTAGTTGAATTATGGAAACCATATAAAAATGCATATCCCATGTAGGTATTTCCCTCCTGTGCAAGATAATGATGTTGGTACTAGATTTGTGACTGGTGTTGAGAAACTTATAATTATACTAAGAGGGAAGACTCGGGTTATGAATAATAACCTTACCTATATAAAGAATCCTGATCCACAATGGGGAGTAGTAATGTTAGAAATATTTATGAGACAACAGCCTCCATCTTTTAATAGGAATACAAACCCATTTTAGCAGTGTAATGGATAATTTCCTTAGGAATTATATTTCTCGATTTGGGATGTAACGAAAGGGATAAGGTTTTTGATGTAAGCTTATCAACTATTGGGAGATGAGGATCAATTGTGGTCATTAATTTAAGAGAAATTTAAAATATATAATGGAGGGATTTCAAGGAAATATTCCTAGAACAAAATTACGTCATGAACATTGAGTGGATATGAAGAGGCAATTTGTGAGTCTAAGTTAGAAGGAGGGTGATAAAATTATGAAGTATGAATCCAACATTACAAAGCTAAAAAGGCATGTTGTGAACTACATACGTAATCCAGGGAGAAAGATTGATCGATTCCTGGATGGTTTAAAAACATTCAACTAAAGGGAACTATTCTCCCAAAATTTATCATCATAAGAAGATATAGTATCATGTGAAATCAAGATAGAAAAAGAATTATATAAGTCTTATAATGTTAATGGAATTCAGTAGATTAAGAGGGTCGTTGAACACTCTAGAAAAGGAAATAAGGAAAATGGTAAAAAGGGAAGAGTTAGTTTCCATCCTATTATAATTGTGAGAAGAAAAACCTTAGATTTTTCCTGAAGGGTATGGGTGTTAGTTAGAAGTGTCTAGAAAAATTCCACCAAACTCATGACTATAAAGGAAAAAAAGAAGATACTAATTTTCAATAATAAAACTGAAAAGAGATAGTATATTATACCAAAGATCTTCCAAATTTTCAATGAAAAATTCCCTAAAGAAGGCCATGGGACTAAGGTGAAACTTATGTAGTCACAACTACTAAGTTTGAAGTTCCTAATGATCTGGTGGTAAGTACTTTAATTATTTCCTCAAAAATATAAAATGGTTTATTTGATTTTAAATCATCACATTATTTTATATCATCCTAGTTTTCTAATAAAATTAAACATTTACCTTTTTATTTAATAAAGGGTTAATGAGTTAAAACTCATAAGGAAAGAATCATTGCAACAAATATGTGTTAGTAAATCCCCTTTCTGATGCATAAATGTGCATTATTATCTGACCTCGTCATCATACCTATGATTTAATTTGATATAATCCTGGGTATGGACTGGCTTTAAAAATATGATACAAAATTATATTACAAGAAGGGGGAAGTCATGATTTTTTATGGAAATTTGGAATTCCTAATCATTACAGTAGAAACATCATCATCTGGTTCTTATCTAGATCCACCTTCAGTAGATATTCAAAATTAACTTCTTGGGGAGGAAGATAAAACATCATATATGGATCTTAAAATTAAAGTTTTACATATTGTGAAAGAATACATTGATATATTTCTAGAGGATTTCCATGGAAATCATCTAGAGAGGGAAGTTGAGTTATCAATTGATTTAATTATTATTTCAAGACCTATATCAAAAATTTATTATAGAGTGGCCACTTTGGAATTAGTAAAACTGATAAAATAAATAGATGAATTGAGTGAAAAAGGATTTATTCTCCCTAGTGTTTCTCCATAGGGAGACCCTATTCCATTATTCAAGAATAAATATGGATCCATGATTATATAAATTGACTATAGAGAAATAAATTCTTCTACAGTAAAGAACAAGTATCCCTTGCCTCACATTGATGATTTATATGATCAACTTCAGGGAGATCAATAACTTTAAAAGATTTACCTTCAATATAGATTTCATCAGTTGTGTGTGAGGAAAGAAGATATTCCAATTAAATAATTTCAAACCAGGAATAGACATTATGAGCATATAGTAATTTCATTTGGACTGACTAATGCACCATCTATTTTCATGGATCTAATGAACAGATCCTTCAATAAATATTTGGATATTTTTTCCTATTTATTGATGATATATTTATATACTCTAAAATATACTAAGACCATAACAATCTCTTAAGTATTGTTCTCAAGACTCATAGAAGAAATTAATTTCATGGTATGTTTAAAAATTATGAATTTTGGCTTCAATTGGTTACTTTTCTTGGACATATTGCCTCTAAGGATTGAATCTCATTTGATCATGTGAATAAAAAGGCTATTTAGGAATGGCTTTCACTAATAAACATAACTGAGGTACATAGCTTTATTGGTTTTGTAGGTTATTATCAACATTTCATTCAGAACTTCACCAGATTAACTAACCTATTCCCCACGATTACTCATAAAGGTGTGAATTTTTTATGGAGAAAATAATGTGAAGAATATTTTGAATAATTAAATAGGAGATTAGTGAATACTCCAATCGTGACTCTATAATTGAGAAATGGTAGATTTTTTATTTATAGTGATGCATCAAAGAAAGGACTTGGTTTTTCCCTTATACATAATGATAGAGTTATTTCATGTGCATCAAGGTAGTTATAAATTCATAAAAAGAACTATCCAACTCATGATCTTGAGTTAAAAACTGAAAGCTTTTCTCTGGAGATATGCAGACACTATCTCTATAGAGAATTATGTGAGATATATATGGATCACAGGATCTTGAAATATATCTTAACATATAAATAAATCCATATGAGGAATAGTGATGTCTTTAACTACTCACAGATTATGATTGTTTGATAAAATACCACCCAGGGAAGGAGAATAATGTAGCAGATGCATTGACTAGGAATGATCATAGAGTTCTAAAAATAATAATAACAATTTTTAAGTACCCTGTGTGCATAGATCTAGCAAATATGGATATGGGAATTATCAAGGAAGGTGAAACATCATTAATTTTTTAATTGTTTTTTCAAACAATATTTATTAGAATGGATTAAAATTTCTTAGTCTGATGATGAGAATCATCAAAAGAAAATTACAGTTGTGAATGAAGGGAAGTTGGCAGACTTCGTGTGTGATTATGGAACTCTGAAATTTCGGAAGAGGCATTGTGTTCCCTCTATACCAGAGCAAAAAATGGAGTTATTGGATGAATACTATAGTTAAAAATTATCTATACACCCTGGTAGAACTATTATGTATAGTGATTTTAAGGAACATTCTTAGTGGGATAGAATGAAGTGGGAAATTGTTGGTTATGTATCAAGATGTTTAGTCTCTCAACAAGTGAAGTATGAAAGACAAAATCCAAGATGAGTCATGAAACCTATACCCTTTCATACAAGGAAATGGGATGACATCACCTTGTATTTTGTCATTATATTACCAAAAACTCCATGAATGAATGATGCAATATGGGTAATTGTTGATCAACTTACCAAGTCTGTACATTTATTCTCTATAAGGGAGGATTTTCCATGGGATCACCTTAAATGAATCTATAATAATGAATTTATAATACTTCATAGAGAATATCTCTCAATTGTATCATATCTTGATCCATGATTTACATCAAAATTAGGGAAAATTATTCATAAGGATTTGGATAATGAGATTCATTTGAGTACTGTTAATCACCCTAAAATATACGGGCAGTCATAAATGAAGATCCAAACATTATAATGCATGGTTAGATCATGCTCACTTGATTTTTAGGGTATGTTGGATCATTATTTAACTTTGGTAGAGTTTTCATAAAACAATAGTTTCCATTATTGTATTCAAATCATACCATATGAATCATTGTATAGAAAGAGATTTCATACACCAAAATGTTGGGGGGAATTTGGTGAAAATAATCTTATAGGTCTTGATCTTGTAGAGGAAACAACATATAAGTTGATTAAAATTCAAACCCATATCAAAATACCACAAAGAAGGAAAAAGATCTATGCTGATAATCAAAGTAAGGATTTGGAATTTCATGTAGGAGATCATGTTTTCTTGAAAGTATCTACATGGAAGGGTGTTATAATATTTGGGAATAAATGGAAATTAATCCATAGGTGCATTTCACCTTTTGAAATTCTAGAGAGAGTTGGAGTGTGAATTATCATATAGTGATGTTGCCTAGTCTTTACACAATGTGTTCCACATATCTTTATTAAGGAATTACATGCTTGACCGAGCACATGTCCTTACTTCTATATTAATAGATTTCAAACCTGACTTATCATATAAAGAAGAGCCTTTCTGAATTTTGGACACTAAAGAATGGGTGTTGAGTGAATGAATCGGATGGTAAAGGTACTTTGGAAAAACATAATATTGAAGACCTAACATGGGAGCCGAAGGAACTTATGATGAAGAACTAGCAAAATCTTTTTATAAAGTGAAATTATGGAAATTTCAACGATGAAATTTTTGTTGGAGGGGAGAATGTAATGACCCAGAATTCTAAGAATAAAATTTCCCTTCTTATAAATATGTTATATAGTATAAATCACATAAAACTACATAGATAATACAATAAAAACTTAATAAATGAAGAATAAATATAATAATAGGTATTTTTAGAAGTTAAGGATCATATACCAATAGAATAGTAACTTGACCTTTGGAATAGTAATGTGACCCCTATGAATAGTAACCTGACCAATAGAATAGTAACCACACCAATGAAAGAATGAATAAATTTTACCCATCCTATAAATTAAAATATGATATATTTATATCATAGTATAGGTAAATAAATATTTATAAATTACAAATTAATTGTTGGTATTTTTGAAAGTTTTAAATATTTAATTACAATTTTATAATTAATAAATTTATTTTTAAATAAAATTTATTTTCATAATATTTATTCATAAATTAAAATTCTGTTTTCTTATGACTTTAGGATAATTTTACGATACCTTAATTATTTTTTTAATGTTTCATAAAATCAGTTATAAATTTTAAATATGTATTTTTCAAGAAAATAATGATTTTAATTAAAAATTAAATTTATCATATATAGAAAATTATTTTCATAAAATGGAGTCCAATTTTTAGTTATATATGACAAAAAAATGGTTATGGTTAATTTTTCATATTTTCTTAAAATACGTGAATTTTTAGTGAATAGTCGAATATGATAACTTGCAGTATAAATACGTTAAAAGATAAATGCACTATTCCTTGATTCATCACTAATGTAAAAACCATAATCTTGATACTTTATTAATTATTTTAATATATTTCATCATAATTACCAATGTATTCATAATATTGATCTAAATAATAAACAAATTAATAAAACATTCAAAAAACCCTCTCCTCCACTATAAATATCACCCCTCACCACCCCTTCTCCTCACACCTTCCAAGCACTAAACAATGTCAAATTTCTACCCAATAATATTCCCAATCCCCTACGCCACGTCTAGGATCTCTTTTTCATAAAATATTCCAAAACTAATTCACTTGAGGGGGTTCTCAAGTAGGAGTATGCAAGAGGTAAAATCATCTTCCTTTTCCTTTTAATTTCTTTTCAAGTTCTTTTCCTTTATAATTCTATCCTCAAATCCTATCATCAAAATAGAATGAAAAATATTGTGACTTACACGTATAGTAATGTTATTATTAAATGGAAAAATCCATCATTAATCCCCTTTTCCACGTCTTTTTATTCTAAAAATGGAAATGTTGTCTGTGAGCTATTGTTTCATCACCTTCAAGGACAAAAAGTTTTCATTTTCCTTCAATGTATTCAAGGAATTTCATGAAATAACATTAATGGTTGAAAAAGATTTTAAAATTTGTATTAATTCAATTTTTATGTTTTTTATGTAACATATTTACATAATACCAAATGATAAATCAAAATGAGTTCGTTATGATCAATAATCATCGTAATAATCTAAACAAGTATCACTAATTTTCTTGTCTATTGATTCATTCTCATACCATATAAACTAATGATATGTATAACCATTTAAAATTATGGATTCCCATTATTAACATATAATTCCAATTCTAGATAATTATACCCCCTTTACATGAACTCCGTTACTTATAAACAAGCGATCCAATCATGAAAACCGAGAAAATAAATGCACAAGAATGATGAAATTAAAATATATAACTCATCATTAAGGTCATAAATGAACTTAATAAAACTATAATAATTATAATACATATAGAAAATTTTATGAATTAATTAATTAAATATTTTTATTTGATTATCTAGGACACTAAGTTCAAGTGCATAACACATTCAGACATAAGGTAAGGGACTCTACCCGAACACTCATTTTTTCCTTAGGGTAATTATTTCACTAGATTTACCCCAATTTAATGCTTCTTTATTTATATATAAATATTCTATATTCTATTTATATTTTCCAAAATCATATATATAGATCTGTTACTCTTTCTTTTATGGGAAATACATGTTTTACAAGGCTCCATTTTCAAATAAGCGTACCCTATTAAAGGGAACATCTCAATTTATTACAAATTTTCTATTACCATACATAATATATTTTAAAATACCATAATTTTTCTAAAATCACTAATTTTTTCATGAAAAAATATATTTTTTAATTTCTGGTTTTATACAAATGATCATGAAAAATACCAATGAATTTTCCAAAATAACTCTTCATTGTAAAGTAAAAAGGGGTATTTCTCTCAAGAATTGTTCGATGATTTTATTACTACATTTTCATTTATTTCAACTCCTCTATTTAATTTGATGTTTTATTGATTTTTATCTCTTATTTTTATCATCAATAATATTTTATTAAATTTTTTATGATCAATTTTGTTTTTTATGTTTTATCTTTATATTATTCACCATACTACTTAGAATGGTTAGTGATTATGTTTACATATTGGGGAAAGTTATTTACATTAGACATGTATATGTTGTTTATTTTATCTTCATTCATATGAGAAATGTATTGAACTTACTAAGTTAATAATGGGGCTTACTATATCCCCTCTATGCATCTGTGGGTCTCATGAGACAAACTAGATTAGCTTTTTACCCATTATGTATGGTGTCTTGGCCAAGGCCATGATGATATGTTTATGACATTTAAAATTATACATTACCTCATTATAAAAATAGGTATTGATAGTCCACGTGGTTATTAAACTAGTATAATACACATGGTTATCTTTTATTATGGAAATAATTAATTATTTTTTATTCTTGTCATTTTATGTTCATGATTAAGTTTTAATGACAGGTGTTATTAGTTATTCACCATGAATTATTGTTTATGCTTATAATAGCTTCCACTATATTGCTTACCCTTACTGATCACCTAAGATAACCCCTTTGTTATGTTTTAATTTTCATCAGGATATGAAGATATATATATTATGAATGACATGAAAGGATAACCTAGATTTTTATGGGTGTTTCCAATAGAGTTGATATATTGTATTTCCATTCAAGTTATAATATAAAGATCATGTCTGTAATCTGGTTTCCCAAACTACTAAACTATTCAATCCTTTGGTATATAACTTCATTTTTTATTATGAAAATGTAATGACGTAAGGCACCGGATCCTGGAAACTATGGTTATGGGTATTTATCATTGGTATCAAAGGAACTTTAGTAGAAACCTTAGAAACTAGATTTAAAAAATATAGATTAGGGAACATAGATCTATGATAGACATTAATGATAAGCATAGAAGAACATCCTAAAAATTTGGTAAGGTAGAGATTATGTGGGTATTCATAGAAACACATCCCTCTTCCAATATATTTGTGTGTTTACATGTTTATTGTGTTTTGTGTTTGTGGTGAGAATTTAATGTTATAAAAGTTATCTATAGTTACAAATAAATTTTATTTGTGTGTTTACATGTTTATTGTGTTTTGTGTTTTGTGTTTGTGGTGAGAATTTAATGTTATAAAAGTTATCTATAGTTAAATCCCTCTCCCAATACTATAATTATATGTGGTTTTGGCACAGATGTACCAAGTGGTATCAACTCTAACAAGGTGTCCCGGACCTGACTTGAGGTAACCTGGTACATGATAGTGGGCCTTGTTTTGCACCTGGTTTGACACTCCTAGGGGATATGCTTAAGATCAATAATATTTTCCTTATAAACCATTATAAATGATTTAAAAGTAAATATTTCATCAAATAAACCATGTTTATTATTATGAGATTATTTTTGAAAAAAAAAATCATTTTATTTTAAGTGTTTTTCTAGTTCATGATTTTGCATTATGATTAATAACCTCATTTAATGAAAGACACTATTTTAAAATGGAACCTTTTGTAAGGAATGGAAACCATATAAACATGAATATCCCAAGTATATATTTCCATCTTATGCAAGATAAATACATTAGTATTGGATCTGTAACTAATGCGTAGTAACTAATAACTATACTAGAATAGTTGAATCAGGTTATGAACAATAATCTTTCCCATATGGAGCATCTAGATCCACAATGGGGAGGATCAATGATATACCTCTTTATGAGACAATAGCCTCCTTAATTTAATGGGACTACAAACCCATCTGTATAAGAGCAGTGGATAAGTTCCTTAGAGAAGATATTTCTCAGTTTGGGAAGTAACGAAATAGAGAAGATTTTCATGGAAGTTTATCGAGTATCCGGAGATGTAGATCAATGGTGTCATCAATTAAAAACACAAAGGAGGGGGAAGAAATTAAAAATATGGAATAGATATATTTTAAGGAATTTTTAATAGGAAAATATGTTTCTTGTTAATAGAGAGATGATATGGATACACAATTCATGAGTCTAAGACAGAATGAGGATGAAAATATTGTGAAGTATGAAGCCAGCATTACGAGGTTAGAAAGTCATGTTGTTGATTGAATAGGTATTCCATGTATAAATATTGATCTATTATTTGATGTATTAAAACCATTCCTCTAAAGGGCACCGGTCTCCCAAAATTTCTCATGATATGAAGATATAGTCTCATGAGCTATCAAGACAAAAAAAAATCTCTAAGTCTTGTGAATTTAAAGGAATGCAAGAGAAGAGGATAGCTTCTGAACACTCTGGAAAAATAATAAGGAATGGGGGATGAAGGTAAGAGTTTATTTTCCATCTTGTTATAATTATGGGATGAAATAGCTCAAAACTTTCCTGAAGGGTACAAGCGTTTGTTAAAAGTGTGGAGGGAAACTCCACCAAGCTCGTGACTGCAAAGAAAATATAGAATCTACGGATGTTAAATTTTAAAAATGAAAAGAGATGGTAATTTATTCTAATGATTATCCTAATCATCAAATAAACTTTCCCCAAAGAAGTCCAAGGGAGAATGGAAAATATTATGGGGTCACAGCTACTAAGGTTGAAGTTCCTTATGATGTGGTGGCAAGTACATTAATCGTTTACTCAAACTTATACAATGCGTTAATTGATTTTGGATCATCACATTATTTTATATCTTCCCATTTTAAATAGAAAATTATACATTTAACTTTTCATTTAATAAATTAGATGAAGCCTCATTTTACTATTAAACTAAATACCTCATTTCTCTCTAGGTTGAGGGAGACCCATTGCATATCCTAAAGGCCCAAGGCCAAATAGCCTGAATACAAGGCTTGAAAGCCCATTTTTTTCCCAAAGGTCCCTTCAGTGAATAGTACTTCTACAATACCAGGGTTGTTATAGTACCTAATACAGTACCATCACCACTACAGCCCCTACTATATTGTCACCACTTCTACAGTGTCACCACTGCTACAGTTCCACTGCTTCTATAGTGATAGTACAATACCCTGCTATAGTGCCCTAGAAATTCATCCCTTCTCAGATTTGATCCTGGGTCTTTTGGATGCCAAGCAGCAGCTTTTACCTCTTGGGTACAGGCTCATTGGCTCCCTTTTGATTTAACAATGGAGTCATGTTATGAACAATAATCTTACTCGTATAAAGCATATTGATCCACAATGGGGAGTAGTAATATTAAACATCTTTATGTGACAACAACCTCCATCGTTTAATAGGAATACAAGCCCATTTTTAGAAAAGTAAAGGGTAAGTTCCTTAGATAATATATTTCTCGGTTTAGAACGTAACAAAATATTGAAGGTTTTCATGTACGTTTATAAACTATCGGGAGATACGAATCAATTGTGGTCATTATTTCAAAACAAAATGGATGAGGAAGAAATTAAAAATATGAAATGGAGGGATTTCAAGGAAATGTATAGTCTCATATGCAATCAAGAGAGAAAAATAATTCTATAAGTCTTATAACTTTTTAGGAATAAAAGATAAGAAGAGGGTTGTTGAACACTCTAGAAAAGGAAATAAGGAAAATAAAAAAAGGGAAGAGTTGATTTTCCATACAATGATAATTGTGGTATGAAACACCCCATTAGTTGCCTCAAGGTTATGGGTGTTTGTTACAAGTGTGTAGAAAAAGGCCACCAAGCCTATGACTATAAAGGAAAGAAATAATATACTAATGTTTAATACTAAAATTGAAAATAGATGGTACATTATACCAATGATCTTCCTAATATTCAATGAAACTTTCCCTAAAGAAGGCCAAGGGACCAAGGCTAAGCTTATGTAGTCACAACTACTAAGGTTAAAGTTCCTAATGATGTGGTGGTAGGTACATTAATCATTTCATCAAACATATCCAATTCTTTATTTGATTCTATATCATCACATTCTTTTATATATTCCTAGTTTTCTAAGAAAATTAAACATTCCCCTTTTGATTTAATAAATAATTTTTGAGTCAAACCTCCTAAGGGAAGAATCATTTTAACAAATTTGTGTTTTTAAATAATATTTATGACATAGAAATGTGCATCTGTTATTGACCTTGACATCATACCTATGATTGAATTTGACATAATCCTAATTATGGACCGGATTTCAAAATATGATACAAAAGTCTATTGAAAAAAGAATAAAGTCATGATTTGTGAGGGAAATGTAAAATTCCTAATATTTATAGCATAAAAATCATCATCTAGTTCTTATCCAGATACACCTTCAACAACTCTTCAAAATTAACTTCATGGAGAGGAATAGAAAACATCATCTATGGATCTTCAAATAGAGTTTGGACATATTTTGCAAGAATATATGGATGTATTCCAAGAGTATTTACATGAAAATCTTCTAGAGAGTAGAGTTGAGTTATCAATTGATTTTATTTATATTTCAAGAACTATATCAAATACTCCTTACATAATGGCCACTATGGTATTAATATAACTAAAGAAACAACTAGATTAATGGAGCGGTAAAGGATTTATTCTCCCTAGTGTTTCTCCTTAAGGATCCCCAGTTCTATTTTTCATGAAGAAAGATGGATCCATGAGGATATAAATTCATTATATAGAAATCAATGCTATTAAAAAAATGAACATGTATCCCATTCAATACATTGATGATTTCTTTGATCAAATTCCAATATATCAATAATTTTCAAAGATTTACCTTCGATCTGGATTTCATCAGTTGTGTGTGAGGAAGGAAGATATTCCAAAGATAGAATTTTGAACCAGGTATGAACATTAGGAGTATATTATAATTTCATTTGGACTGACTAATACACCATCTGTTTTCATGGATCTAATGAACATATCCTTCATGGAATATCTTGATAAATTTTTTTCCAGACTTATTGATGATATATTAATATAATCAAAAAGATACAAAGACCGTGATAAAATCTTGCGGATTGTTCTCAAGAATCTTAGAAGAAATTAATTCTATGGTAACTTTAAAATTAAGAATTTTGGATTCAATAAATTTCTTTTCCTGGAAATATTGTCTCTAAGGATTGAATCTCATTTGATCATATGTTGGAAAAGGCTATTTGGGAATGGATTAAACCAATGAACATAACTGAGTTATGTAGTTTTATTTTTTGCAGGTTATTATCAACATTTAATTCAAAACTTCAGCTAATTAGCTCACCTATTAACCAAGACTACTCATAAAGGTCTTAAGTTTATATGGTCAAAAGAATGTGAAGAATGCTTTAAATAATTAAATAAGATATTAGTTAATAATCCAATCCTAACTATACCATTCATAAATGGTGGATTTTTTATTTATAGTGATGAATCAATGAAAGGACTTGGTTTTTTCCTTATGAATAATGATAGAGTTATTTCATGTGCATCAAGGCAGTTAAAAATTTGTGAAAAGAGATATCCAACTCATGATCTAGAGTAAGTAAGTGTAATCTTTTATCTAAAGATATGTACACACTATCTCTATGGAGAAAGATGTGATATATATATGGATCACAAGATCTTCAAATATATATTCTCATAGAAAGAATTACATATGAAGAAAATTTGATGGCTCGAACTACTTAAGGATTATGATATTTCGTTACACAACCACTCAAAAAAAGAGAATAATGTTGCAGATGCATTGAGCAGGAAGGATCATGGAGTTCTGAAAAAATGATGATTGTAAAGGACCTTGTGTACGTGGATATAGAAATGATGGATATGGGAATTATCAAGGAAGGTGAAGCATCATTAATTTTTTAATTGGTTTCCCAACCATATTTATTGTAAAGGATAAAAATTTCTCAGTCTGATGATGAGAATCATCAAAAGAAAATTATAGTTGTGAATGATGGGAAGTTGGTAGACTTCATGTATGAGGATGGAATTCAGAAATTTGGGAAGATTATTTGTGTTCCCTTTATACTGATGCTAAAAAGAGAGTTATTGGATGAATCCCATAGTTTAAAATTATCTAAACACCCTGGTAGAACTATGATGTATAGATATTTTGAGGAACATTTCCGGTGGGATGACATGAAGTGGGAAATTGCTGATTATGTTTCAAGATATTTAGTCTCTCAACAAGTGATGGCTGAAAGACAAAATCCTAGGGAGTCATAAAACCTATACCTATTATTACATGGAAATGTGATGACATCACCATGTATTTTTCTACTATATTTCCAAAAAACTCCAGGAATGAATGATGCAATATGGGTAAGTATTGATCTACTTACTAAATCTACACACTTCCTCACTATAAGGAAGGATTTTCCATTGGAGTACCTTACGCGACTCTATATTAATGAATTTGTAATAATTCATGTATAATATATCTTAATTATGTCTTATCTTGATCCATTGTTTACATCAAAATTAGGGAAATGCCTATAGAAATATTTGGATACTGATCTTCATTTGATTACTACTTATCACCCTCAAACATATGAGCAGTCATAAAGCATGATCCAAACTTTATAAGGAATGTTTAGATCATGATCACTTTATTTTCAAGGTATGTGGGATAATTATTTACCTTTGGTAGATTTTTCATACAACAATAGTTTCCATTATAGTATATGAATGACATCATATGAAACATTGTATGGAAAGAGATGTCGTACACCAAAAATATTGGATGAAGTTGGTGAAATGATGCTTATAGGATGAGATGTTGTGGAGTAAACCACCACAAAGGTAAAGAAAATTAAAACCCATATCAAAATAGATCATGGAAGGGAAAAGATCTATACCGATAATAAAAGTAAATATTTTGAATTTCATGGGGGAGATCTTTTTTTCTTGAAAGTGTCTCCATGGAAGGGTGTTATAATATTTGGGAAGAAAAAGAAACTGATTCACAGGTACATTGTACATTTTGAAATTCTAGAGAGATTTGGACCTGTGGATTATCATTTGGTGATTTCACCTATCCTTTATAAATTACACAATGTGTTCCACATATCTTTATTAAGGAAGTACATTCCTGACCCAACACATGTTCTCACTTATAAATGAATAGATTGGGAACCTGAATTTATTCAATGAAGATCCTATCCTAATTTTGGACACTAAAGAATAGGTGTTGAGGAATCGAATGACTCTGATGGTAAAGGTATGTTGGAAACACCAAAATATTGAAGAGCTAACATCGGAGCCTAAGGAACTTATTATTAATAACTACACAAATCTTTTTATGAGGTGACATTATGGAAATTTCAAGGATGAAATTTTTGTAGGAGGGGAAAATGTAATGACCTAGAATTCTAAGAATGCAATTTACCTCCTTATAAATATGTTATATATTATAAATCACATAAAAACACATAGATAACTCAATACAAACTTAATAAATGAAGAATCAATGTAACAATAGATATTTCTAGAAGTTAAGGACAGTATATCAGTGGAATAGTAATTTGACCTTGGAAATAGTAATGTGACCCCTATGAATAATAAATTGACCAATAGAATAGTAACTTCACTAAAAAAGAATAAATAAAATGTATCCATATAATAAATGAAAATATAATATTTTTATATCATAGTATAAGTAAATAAATATTTATAAATTACTAATTAAGTGTTGGTATTTTTGTAAGATATAAATATTTAATTACAATTTTATAATTAATACAATTATTTTAAATAAAATTTATTGTCTTAAAATTTTTTCATAAATTATAAAAAAAATTGTCTTATGACTTGAGGATAATTTTATGAGACCTTAGTTAATTTTTTCAAGTGTCATAAAATCAATTATTAATTTAAAATTTTTATTTTTTGAGTAAATAATGATTTTAATTAAAAATTAAATTTATCATAAATAGAAAAATATTTTCATAAAATGGATTCCATTTTTTAATTCTAAATTTATAAAAATGGTTACGGTGAATTTTTGGGATTTTTTTAAAATGCTTCAATTTTTGTGAATAGTAAAATACGGTAATATACAGTATAAATACATTAAAAGATAAATATACTATTCCTTGATTCATTACTGATGTAAAAAACCATAATCCTTAACTTTTATTATTTATTTTAATATATTTGATGATAATTCCCAATGTATTTATAATCTTGATCCAAATAATAAATAAATGAATAAAATATTCAAAATAAACCCCTCTTCTCCACTATAAATATCACCCCTCACCACCTCTTATCCTCACACCTTCCAAGAATTTATCCTTGCCAAATTTCTACCCAATAATATTTCCAAGCCCCTAACCCACGTCCAGTATCTCTTGGTCTTAAAAAATACCAAAACTAATACCCTTAAGGGGGTTCTCATGTAGAATTATTCAAGAGGTAAAATCATCTTCTTTTACTTTTAATTTCTTTTCACGTTCTTTTATTTTATAATTCTATACTCACCTCCCCTAGACAAAATAGAATTAAAACAGAAGTTCCTTACATGTAATGGAATTCTATTATTCTAATATAACAATCCATCATTAATCCCCTTCTACACTTCTTTTTTTCTAAAAATGGAAATGTTGTCAGTGAGGTGTTGTTCCATCGCCTTTAAGGATGAAAAGTTTTAATTTTCCTAGAATTTCTTCAAGGCCTTTCATGAAAGAATTTTAATGGTTAAAAAATATTTTAAAATTTATATTGTTACCCTTTTTAGGTCTTGTATGTAACATATTTATATAATACCAAATGATAAAACAAAATTAGTTCATTATGATCAATAACCATCATAATAATCTAAACGATTATCACTAAATGTCTTATCTATTGATTAATACTCATACCATATAAAAAATGATATCTATAACCATTTAAAATTATGTATTCCCATTAATAACATGTAATTCCAATTCTGGATAATTATTCCCACTTTACATGAAGTCCATTACTTATAAACAAGAGAACCAATCATGAAAACCGAGAAAATAAATTCACTTGATCAATGAAATTAAACTATATAACTCGTCATTAAGGTCATAAATAAACTTAATAAAACTATAATAATTCAAAAAAATATTTAAATGGTCCTGAATTAATTAATTAAAGGTTTTTATTTGATTATCTTGGACACTAAGTTCAAGTACCGAACACATTCAGACATAAGGTAAGGGATTCTACCTGAACCCTCATTTTTTCTTCGGATTATTCTTTCGCTATATTTACCCTAATGTAATGCTTCTTTATTTTTGTATAAATATTATATATTCTATTTATATGTTTCAAATTCATATATCTAGATCAGTTCCTCTTTCTTTTATGGTAAATACATGTTTTACAGGGCTCCCTTTTCAAATAAGAAAACCCGATTAAAGGGAAAGTCTCAATTTCTTACAAATTTTCTAGTACCATCCATAATATATTTTAAAACACCATAATTTTTATAGTCGCTAATTTTTTCATGAAAAAATATATTTTTTAATTTTTTGTTTTATATAAAAAATCATGAAAAATAAAAATTAATTTTACAAAAGAATTATTCTTTTCAAAATAAATAATGGTATTTCTCTCAATAACTATTCGATGATTTTACTAGAGTATTTTCATTTATTTAAACACATATATTGAATTTATACTTTATTAAGGTTTATATCTTAGGTTTATCATACACCATATTTCATTAAATGATTTATGATCAATTTGGTTATGGATGTTCTATCCTTATATTATTCACCATACTACTCAGAATGGTTAGTGATTATGTTTACAGATTGGGGGAATTTATTTACATTTCATATTTATATGTTTTTTATGTTATCCACATTCATATGAGAAATGTATTGGACTTAATGTGTGAATAGTGGGTCTCTCTATATCCCCTCGATGTATCGATAGGTCTCATGAGACAAACTAGACTAGGTTTTAACCCATTATGTATGGTGTCTTGGACAAGGCCTTGATGGTATGTTTATGATGTCCAAAATTATATATTCCCATGTTATAAAACTAGTAATTTATAGTCCATGTCATTATTCTATGGGTATAATACCCATGGCTATGTTTTATTATTGAAATATTTAATAATCTTTTATTCTTATCATTTTATGTTCAAGATTATGATTTAACGACATGTTTTAATAGTTATTCACCATGAATTATTGTTTATGATTATGATAGATTACAATGTATTCTTTCCCCTTACTGGTCACTTGAGCTCACTTGTTTCTTATTTTTTTATTTTTCCTAGATATGTAAAGATATATATATTATGAATGACTTGAAAGTATAATCTATAAGTTTATGGGTTTTCCAATATAGTTAATATGTTTTATTTCTATTCAAGTTGTAATTTAAAGTTCATGTATGTAATATGGTTTCCAACACTACTAAACTATTTGATCCTTTGGGATGCGACTTCCTTGTTTATTATTCCAATATATTGAAGTAAGGAACCGACTCTGGGCAATGGGGGGTTGGGGTATTTATAGTTGGTATCAAAATAATTTTAGTAGAAACCTTAGAAACTAGATTTAGCAAACAATGATTTGGGTACATAACCCTAAGATATACATTAAGGATAAGAATATAAGAAGATCCTATAATTTTGGTAAGGTAGATATTATTTGGGTCTTCCTAGAAATACATCCTTCTCTCAATAATATTAGTGTACATGGTTTTGGCGCAGATGTATCTAGGGGTAACAACTCCAACAAGGTGTCATGGGCCTGACATGGGGTATCCTGGTACACGACAATGGGCCTTACTGCGCACTTAATTTGACACTCCTGGGGGATATTCTTAGGATAAGTCATATTTTCTTTACAAACCATTATGAAGTATTTAAAATTAAAAATTTCCTCAAATAAACCATTTTTATGATTATGAGATTATTTGTGAAAAAAATCATTTTATTTTAAGTTTTTTGCTAGCTCTAGATTATGCATTATGATTCCTAACCTCATTTAATATATTACACAATTTTAAAATGGAACCTAGTGTAAGGAATAGAAACCATATCAACAATTGTATCCCAAGTAGATATTTCCATCCTATGCAAGATAAAGACATTAGTATTGTATCTACGAGTGGTGCTGACAAACTTATAATTATAATAGAATAGTTGAGGTAGGTTATAAACAATAACCTTACCTGTATGAAGCATCCTGATCCACAATGGGGAGGATCAATGTTATAACTCTTTATGAGATGATTGCATCCATATTTTAATGGGAATAAAAACCCATTTTTAGCAGATCAATGGATAATTTCCCCAGAGAAGATATTTCTCATTTTGGGAAGTAACAAAAGGGAGAAGGTTTTCATGGAATTTTATCGACTATTAGAAGATTAATATCAATGGTGGTAATCAATTAAAAAAAAAGAAGGGGGGAGAAATCAAAAATATGGTACGAATGGATTTTAAGGAAATTTTCATAGAAAAATATGTTCCTTGTGAATAGTAAGTGGATATGGAGAGGAAATTTTTGATTATAAGGTAGAATGAGGATGGAAATATTGTGAAGTGTGCACCAAACATTACATGGTTGTAAAGGCATGTTTTGGACAACATAGGTAATCCAAGGAGCTAGATTAATCAATTTTTGATGGATTAAAACCATTACTATGAAGGGTACTAGTCTCTCAATTTTTCTCATCATATGAATATATAGTCTCATGAGCTATCAAGATAGAAAAAAAAATTCTCTAAGTCTAATGACTTTGAATACAAGAGAAGAAGAGAGATGTTGAAAACTATATAAAAGTAAACAAAGAAAGGTGAACGAGGGAAGAGTTGATTTTCCATCTTGTGATAATTGTGGGAAGAAACACCTTAGTACATTCCTAAAGGGTATGGGTGTTTGTTACAAGTGTGGAGAGAAAGGCCACCAAGATCATGACTGTAATGGAATGAAATAAGATAAAAATGTTCCATTATAAAATTTAAAATAGATGAGAAATTATGACAATGATTATCCTAATCATCAAGGAAACTTTCCCAAAAGAAGTAAAAGGGATCATGTCCAATATTATGAGGTCACAACAACATAGGTTGAAGTTCATTATAATGTGGTTGCAGGAACATTAATCATTTCCTCAAAATTATCCAATGCTTTAATTGATTCTGGATCATTGAATTATTTTATATCTTCCTGGTTTAATACGAAAAATAGACATTACACTTTTGATATAATAAAGGATTTGATAATAAAAACTCCTAAGGGAGGTATCATTGAAACAAAGATGTGTCAATAAATCCCCTTCAGGACACATAAACATGATTTAGTTGTTGAAATTGTCATTATACCTATAATTGAATTTGATATAATCCTTGGTATGGACTGGATTTCAAAATATGATGCAAAAATCTATTGCATGAGGAAGGAAGTCAATATTTGTGAGGGACATGTAAAATTCCTTATCTTTAGAGAAGAAACATCATCATCATCTGGTTCTCATCCAGGTTCACCTTTCGTAGCTCTTTTAAAAGAAATTCATGGGGAGGAAGAGAAAAAATCTTCTATGGATATTCAAATTGAATATGTACATATTGTGTAAGAATATATTGATGTATTTACAAAGGATTTTCCTAGACATCCTCTAGAGATGAAAGTTGAGTTCTCAATTGTTTTAATTCTTAGTTCAATACCTATATAAAAGAATCATTATATAATGACCATTATGTAATTAGTAGAACTAAAGAAACAACTCTAGAAATTGAGTGATAAAGGATTCATTCTCCCTATTGTTTCTCTATAGGGATACCCTGTTATCTTTTTCAAGAAGAAAGATGGATCCAAGAGGTTGTTCATTGATTATTGAGAAATAAATGCTATCACAATAAAGAACAAGTATCCCATGTCTTGTATTGATGATTTATTTTATCAACTTCATGGAGATCAATAATTTTCAAAGATTGAACATAATTTTAGATATCATCATTTGTTTGTGAGGAAGGAAGATATTCCAAAGACAACATTTCAAACTAGGTATAAACATATGTGTTTACAGTAATACCATTTGAACTGACTAATGCACCCTCTGTTTTGATGGATCTAATGAGCATAGTTTTCTAGGAATATTCTGATAAATTTTTTGTGGTATTTATTGATGATATCTTTATATACACAAAAATCTATGAATACTATGAAAATACATGTAGTATTGTTTTGAAGACTCTTAGAAGAAAGGAATTCTATGGGATTTTTGGAATGTGTGAATTTTGTTTTCAATCAGTTGTTTTTATTGTCCATATTGTCTCTAAGGATGAAATATTAGTTGATCCTATAAAGACAAAGGTTTTTTAGGAATGGCATGCACCAACGAACATAACCGAGGTACCTAGTTTTATTGGATTAGCAGTTCATTATCATTGTTTCATTCAAAACTTCACCTGATTAGCTAACCTATTAAACAAGATTACTCGTGAAGGGGTTGATTTTGTATGGAAAAATGAATTTGAAGAATGTTTTTAATAATTTAAGAGGTGATTATTGAATGATTTGATCCTGACCCTACAATTAAAAAATGGTGGGTTTGTGATTTATAGGGATAAATCAAATAATTTAATTGGTTTTGTCCTTATGTAGAATTATATAGTTATTGTCTATGCATCAAGAAAGTTTAAAATTCATGAAAATAACTGCCCAACTCATGATCTTGAGTTAGCAACTGTAATAATTTCTCTAAAGATACAGATACATTATCTCTGTAGTGAATGGTGTGATATATATACAGATCACAATAGCTTGAAATATATCTTATAACAGAAAAAACTCAATATGAGGAAAATTCGATGGCTCTAACTACTCAAGGATTATGATTTTTTATACACGACCACCCAGGGAAGGAAAATAAGGTACTAGATTCCTTGAGCATGAAGGATTATGGTATTTTTTAAAAACATGAGGATTTCTAAGGACCCTGTGTACATTGATCACGCAAAGATGGATATAGGAATTATCATGGAAGGTGAAACATCATTAAATTTTCAATTAAATACTATAAATCCTACCTATACTAACACATATACACCAAAGGTTTGTAAAAATCATTGGTATAGGTCCCCTTTCCCAACATTTTTTCCAAACTGTTGGGAAAAGCCAACTTTGAGACCACTTTTCCCAATGGTTTTTCCAAACCATTAGGAAAATCCCACTTTAAGACCACTTTTCCCATCATTTTTTCCAAACTGTTTGGGAAAGGTTATAGCTTTCCCAAAGGTTTTTCCAAACCATTGGGAAAGGGTATGGATTTCCCAAAGATTTTTCCAAACCATTTGGAAAATCCCACTTTGAGATCACTTTTCCCAATGGTTTTTCCAAACCTTTGGGAAAGGGTATGGATTTCCCAATGGTTTATCCAAACTGTTGGGAAAATCCCACATTGAGACCAATTTTACCAATAGTTTGGAAAAATCATTGGGAAAGGGTGGGTACCTATCCCAACAGTTCTTGAAATAGTTGGGATAGGTACCCTTATTTTTTATAAATTATTTTGTCAAATATCGTCAGATAAATCAATATATAAATTACATGTAAATATATATATATATCCAAATATATTCCCAAGGGTCATTATAGGATAGTGGTAAAGTCTTTGATATATAACCTAGAGGTTGTGGGTTCAACCCTCTACTGTAATTTTTTTTTAATTTAACTATACCAAAGGTTTGGGCCGCCATTGGGTGATTTGGCGTGGGGAGAGACCTATACCAACGGTTTGGGGAAAAACTTTGGGAAAGAATTATCCTAAAGGTTTGAAAACCATTGGTATATACCTATACCAACGGTTTTCAAACTATTGGGATAGGTTTTTCCCAACAGTTTTCCCCAATCCATTGGGATAGGTCTGTCCCTACACCAAATCAGCCAATGGCTGCCCAAACCATTGGTATTGGTAATTTTTCCTTAAGTGATTTATTTCACAACCATATTTATTGGAAAGGATTAAAATTTATTATTTTTATAATGATAATATTCAAAAGAAATTAAAGTTGTGAATGATAGGATGTTGGCAGGCTTCATGTATGAGGATGGAATTCTAAAATTTGGGAAGAGGATTTTTGTTCCCTCAATACCCAAGCTAAAAAGAAAGTTATTGGATGATACCCAGAGTTCAAATTTCTCTAAAAACCCTAGTAGAACTAATATGAACATAGATATAAAAGAACATTTTTGTTGGGATAACATAAATCAGTAAATTGCTAATTATGTATCAAGTTATTTAGTTTATCAACAAGTGAAGGCTAAAATACAACATCCTTTAAGAGTCATGAAACCTATACCTATTCCTACAATTAAATGGAATAACATCACCACGTATTTTTTCACTAGATTACCAAAAAATATAAGAAATAATGATGTAATATGGGTAATTTCTAATCAACTTACCAAATCTTCACATTTCTTCACTATAAGGGAGGATTTTCCACCATAGAACCTTGTCAAGATCTATATTAATGAAGTTGTAAAACTTCATGGAACACCTCTCTCAATTTTTTCTGATCGTGATCTATGATTTACATTAAAATTATGGAAAATTATTTATAATGATTTGGATATTAAGCTTTATTGGAGTACTTCTTATCACCCTCAAACTGATGGGAAGTCATAAATGACGAGTAAAACTTTAAAAGACTTTTTGAGAACATGATCACTTGATTTTTATGTTATATGGGATCAGTATTAAACATTGGTAGAGTTTTCATACAATAATAGTTTCTGTTATAGTTTCCAAATGGAACCATATGAAGCACTATATGCAATGAGATGTTGTACACCAATATGTTGGGATGAATTTGTTGAGAGGAAGCTTATAGGCCCAAAGCTTCTGGAGGAAACAACAGTGTAGGTAAAGACTATTCAAACCCATATCAAAGTAGATCAAGGAAGGAAAAAGATCTATGATTATAATCAAATGAAGGATTGGGAATTTTAGGTGGGAGATTATATTTTCTTGAAATTATATCCATTGAAGGGTGTGATATGATTGGGGAAGAAATGGAAAATGATCCCCACAAACATTGGTCATTTTTAAATTATAGAGAGAGTTAGATCTGTGGATTATAATTTGGTTATGCCTCCTAGACATTATAAAGTACACAATGTGTTTCATTTCTCTTTGTTAGAGAATTCCATGCTAGACCCAACACATGTCCTCACTTCTGAAGGAATAGATTTGGAAATTGACTTATCTAACTGTGAAGAGCCTATCTAAATTTTGGACACTAAATAACAGGTTTTGAGGCATCGGATGACTTGTATAGTAAAGGTACTTTGTAAAAATAATAAAATTGAAGAGATGACATGGGAGCCTGAGAAACTTATGATGAAGAACTACCCAAATCATTTATTGAGTTGACAATATAGAAATTCTAAGGATAAAATATTTATAGGATGGGAGAACATAATGATCTTGAATTATATTAATGAGATTTTCCTTATTATAAATATGATATATAATATAAATCACATAAATTTACATATAGAACAGAATAAAAACTTTTTAAATAAAGAATAAATGTAATATTAGGTATTTCTAGAAGTTAAGGATCATATATCAATAGAATTGTAACTCGACCATTTGAATAGTAATGTGACCATTATGAATAGTAAACTAGACAATAGAATAGTAACCTCACCAATAAAATTATAAATGATAATTTATATAATTATATCACAGTATAAGTAAATAAATACTTGAAAAATTACTAATTAAGTGTTGGTATTTTTGTATTTCATAAATATTGAATTACATTTTTATAAATAATTAAATTATTTTAAAGAAATTTTATTTTCATAAAATTTATTCATAGATTAACATTTTTTTGTCTTATTATTTTAGGTTATTTTTATGATACCTTAGTTAATTTTTGAAAGTGTCATAAAATCTGTTATAAATTTAAAATATGTCTTTTTGAGTAAATACTAATTTCAATTAAAAACTAAATTTCTCATATATAGAAACTTATTTTCATAAAATGGAGTCAATTTTATAGTTTTAATTTTTAAAAAATGGTTAGGTTTAATTTTTGGTATTTTTCTAAAATACTTGAATTTTTAGTGAATAGTAGAATATAATAATTTACGATATAAATACATTAAAATATAAATGCTCTATTCATTGATTAATATCTGATGTAAAAACCATATTTTTAATATTTTCTTAATTATTTTAATATATTTTATTATAATTTTTAAACTATTCAATGTCTTGAGCCAAATAATAAACAAATAAATAAAATATTCAAAAATACACCCCTCTCCTCCACTATAAATACCACCCCTCGCCTCTCCTTCTCCTCACAAATTACAAGCTTTTATCCATGTAAAATTTATTCCCAATCCTATTCTGAATCCCCTCCTCCATGTCTTAGAGCTCTTTCTCTTAACAAAAGAACAAACCAATCCTCTTAAAGAGGTTCTCAAGGTGGAGTATTCAAGAGGAAAAATCCTCTTTATTTTCATTAATTTATTTTGAAGTTCTTTTCTTTTATTATTCTCTCCTCACCTTACCTCATAAAAATCTTATAAAAATTCCATTACATTACATTTACTCTAATATTATTCTTCTAATGGAATAATCCATCATTAATCCCATTCTCCTCTCCCTTTTATTCTAAATATGGAAACATTGTCCATGAGGTGTTATTTTATCACCATCAAAGATGACATGTTTTCATTTTCCATCACCATATTAAAGAATGTTCATGAACAAAATTTAATAGTTGAAATATATTTTAAAATGTATATTTTAACCCTTTTTATGTCCTACATAACATATTTATGTAATACCAAATGATAAAACAAAATGAGTTCATTATGATCAATAACCGTCGTAATAATCAGAACTATTATCACTAAATGTATTATCTAATGATTCATCCAGATAATATATAAAAAAATGATATTTATAACCATTTATACTTCTTGATACCAATTAATAACATGTAATTCCAATTCTGGAGATTCATACCCACTTTATATTAACTCTATTACTTATAAACAAGCAAACGGATCATGAAAACCAAGAAAATGAATGCACTAGAATGATGAAATAAAACTCTATAACTCATCATTAAGGCTATAAACAAACATAATAAAACAATAATGATTATAATAAATGTATAAAATGTTATGAATTAATTAATTAATGGATTTAATTTTATTATTCGGGACATTAATGTCAATCGTAGAACACATTCGGACAAAATGTAATAGATTCTACCCAAACAATCATTTTTCCTTCGGATTATTATTTAACAATATTTACCCCAATGTAATGATTCTTTATTTTCTTTTAAATTATTATCTATTTTGTGTATATGTTCTATACTTTTATATCCAGGTCATTTAATCTTTATTTTATGGGAAATACATGTTTTACAAGGTTTCCTTTTCAAATAATCAAACGCGATTAAAGGGAACGTCTCAATTTCTTACCCAATTTCTAGTACCACACATAATCAGTTTTAAGATGCCATTATTATTATAAAATCGCTAATTTTTTATTATAAAACAATATTTCTTCAATTCTATTTATATACTAACAATCATGAAAAAAAATTCGAAAAGAACTCTTCTTTGCAAAGTAAAAAAGTTTGTTTATCTTAAGAATTTCTCGATGATTTTATTATATTATTTCCATATATTTTGACACATCTATTTAATTTTATGTTTTATTGATATTTTTCTCTTATTTTTATCAAATATCATACTTTAGTAAATTTTTTATGACCAGTTTGGTTGTGGATGTGTTATCTTTATACTATTCACTATACTACTCATAATGGTTAGTGATTATGTTTACAGATTATGGAAAGTTATTTACATTTCATATATATATTTTTTTTATTTTATCCCCACTCAAATGAGGAATTAATTGGACTTATTAAGTGATGGTTGGGGACCTCTATATCCCCTTGATGCATCGGTAGGTCTCATGAGAGAAACTAGATTGGGTTTTAACGCATTATTTGTGGTGTCTTCGATAAGGAGTTGATGGTATGTTTATGATATCCGGCATTATGCATTCCCTCATTATGAAACTAGTAATTGATAGTACATGTGGTTATTAGACTAGTAGAATACCCATTGTTATGTTTTATTATGGAATTTTTTAATCATCTTCTATTCATACCATTTTATGCTCAAGATTGTGTTTTTATGACATGTGTTATTTGTTATTCACCGTGCCTTATTGATTATGTGTATGATAGATTTTGTTGTATTTTTTACCCTTACTAAGTACCTGGGGTCACCCCTTTCTTATGTTTTATTTTTCCTCATGATGTGAAGATATTTATTATGAATGAATTCCAAGGATAATATAAATTTTTATGGGTGTTTCTAAAATAGTTAACATTTTTCATTTACTTTAAAGATGTAAAGTACCATTCATGTATATAATCTGGTTTCCAAAACTGCTAAACTATTCAATCCTTGAGTATGTGACTTCCTTATTTATTATTCCAATGTAATGAAATAAGGCATTGGCTCTTGGAAATTTTGGGTTAGGGTCTTTACATTCCATGTTAAAAAAGAATAATATATTCTGGAATTTGAGAGGCTTATTTAAAAATACCATTAAATTAGTTAATGAAATTTTGAAATAATAGAGTAATTTAGATTATTTTAGATGTGAAAAAATGTCCATAAGTGGGTGTGAACCTTATTGATGAATTAATATAGATTATATGGATTCCCAATGAATCAAAATTCTTTTATGGATAAAAATAATAGTTCCTAAATCCATTTTTTATGGATGGGTTGGTTGGTATGATATTTTTTCTACTCAAAATTTCAATTGGGTAATATAAATCAAAAATTATGTAAAATTATTAAATATTTGTACAAAAAAAAGAATATATTCATTCTTAAGAGAATTATTTTATAAATGGGACATAAAAAATCTATTTTTTATTTGTATTTTGATCTAGTGGTAAAAATAAAATATAATCTATAAAAAAAATATGACCAAAAAATAAAATATTAATAGACTGAAAAATAGGACACTACCAATCCAATAATATAGGTTGTGATGGATACACACTTAACCAATATTGAATTTTTTACCCAGGTATACTTATTCATGTAATCTATCAAACCAATAACTATCTAAAATTTATCTTTTATTATATACCATTTTCATGCACTAAATAATTTAAACACTTTTTTACAATAATTTCTATCCCTAGGTAATAAAAAAAATTCAATTTTATTTCAATATAAAATAGGAAGAGATTTTTTATGGTGTTTTTAGAGGTAGACAAAAAGTTTATCTTTGATATTTCCAAATGTTTTCATGATTGTAATAATTTGATTACTTATAATAAAATCTAACTTACAAAATCTAATATGTGGATTAGTACAATTGAGTAAATAATTAATACATCAAAAACTAATTTTGTATTTATTGATAGTCCTCAAACTCTTTGTTCAAAGAGGATTCCACTTTAACGCCTCGAATAACATACCGACATAATATTTAAATAGAGGCAACCACATAAATTCATGTATATCCCCCTCAATTATAAACCAAACAACTATAATGTATACTTACTTAGAATTTTACATGTGGAATATGCATATTAGATAAATCAAATGTATTTTATAAAAATAATAATAATTTTAATTAATAATAATGGTAATATTATGAACATTCTAGAAGATAATATTTGGGGTTTGAATTAAATAAACTAGCACTATTACCCATAGAATAAAAATTCATTGATGTCATACATAGTGTAACATAACTCATTTATGTAATTAAAAATACATTGATAAGAATTTCTTAATGATATAATAAAAAATAGATGTATAAATAAAGAATCCAGGTGTTCCCTCAATCCTTATAGTCCCCACTAATACATGACTTTACATTCAATCCACCATATTAAGATAATTTTTAAACAAAAATTCAAGAAAAATTGTATAAACATATTCATTTTTGTTAAAATAAATAGCATGATTCCAACATTATACTTTGTAGGATTTCGTCAATGAACCTCAAATAACTCCCTTGAATAAGTAGTAAACTTTTGTCCATGTCAGTGTCTATTTAAAATAATTGACCCTTATACATGAAACAATGGAATATTTCAATACATTATTTTAAAATAACTAAAGTAAATAAAATTAGTATATTAAAATAAATGAATAAACACTAGACTACAAATCTTGAATAGCTTCAACTTATGATGTTAGTAAACTAAGTAATCACATATTATGGTTTGAAAACACAAAAATACTCCCTTAATAGATTAATAAACCTGATTATGAATCCCATATGATTTGATAAACCTAAATATTCTAACCTTACATTTTGAGAGATGAAAATAATCCCACCTTATGGCATGAGTAACCCAAAAAGTTTAACCTTAAAATGTAAACTCAAATTTTCTAAATCAAATTCACCTCTTGAAAACCTCCCATGAATATAAACAATCTAAGGAGTCTATGATAACCAATTTTAAATTGTAAATAACCTTCAAAAAACTTTATATATCTATTCATAATTTTTAAACAAAGTAACTATTAATATAAAGTATAATTTTTGAATAAAGAAAAATCTTTGCAATCATGACTAACTACTTTTTGAATATTCATACAGGAGTACCCATTCAATAATAAGTCCTAATAAACATTATTTTAACCAAATGTATTGTTATATGATAATGTGATGATTCTAATAATTATTAGAGGTGGGAAAAAAATTATCAACCCTTATCTCCTAAACATATAATATTTAATGTTGGTACCAATGGAAAACTCAATAAGAGGGATCGTTAAGTTTCCAAAGAAATTTATACTTAAAAAATTAAAAAGGAAAATCCCCATGTTTATAAAAATAGTGTAGTTATCTAAAATAGTAGAGATATGTAATTTAAGGTTTTAGAGAGATTTATCAAAGGCTTAATCATAGACCAGTTAAAATAATTTCAAAATCACTATAACTTTTGAAATAAATATAATCACTATAAATAAGGTATATAAAACACAAATTAATGTTAACTGGTAGATTATTTTTTTTGTATTTATGTTTTAAAAAATAAATCAATTTTATTTGATAAATAACTATAAACAAAACAAATAAAAACACACAATAGAGTAAAAACAATAGGTTTAGTATCAATACAAAACCCAGTACTCTCCACTTAGAAATTAATTTTTTTCATGTAGTTTATTAGACAATAAAATTGATCCAAAAAACAAGATTTATTTTACAAATACCCCACATAAGGTATTACAGGAAACACACATCCTCTTCTACAGTCATACATGGGATAATAGCTGTAAAAATAATAATAATAAGAGATTATTTAAGTAATCACTAATACAATATACGAGTACTTTATATTAAATGTATAGAGTATATTTTGAATATCCTGAATGTAAATAAAATAGAAAATAATAAAGAAATATTTTAGAAGGGTTTGTGTAATTATTCTTTCTTTGATCAAGAAAGGAGATGATCTGGTGTTATCTTCTTCTTATGTATTTTCTTTAAATATATGTTTGATGATTCTTTGAACATTCTTTTCATGGAATATATTTTTTAGAGAAATTTTTTTATATGAAGCAGTGAACAATACTCTATTTGTTTTAGAAAGAACTGAATCACTACAGTCATTCATTAGGAAAAAAGGAATCGATCATCTGGATTACCACTCAGAACTTATTCATGAAAAATTACTATGATTTTATAGCTTTTCATAGTCTGTAATTATTCATTATTGGATAATAATAAAATGAGATAATTCCTCATAATATGCATAAAATGTAGAATATATGAATTTTTCTTTAATGCCTCTATGTATTTGATTATTAATAATCATTCTTAAATATGTGTTTCTATATATTCAATTAAATAACTTAAAATATACATTATAGAAATTAATTTTAATTTTATTCTAGAAAACTATAGTATCAAATCTTCAACTAGTGGTAGAAAAATCTTCTAACAGTAGGTCGGCTCCACTAGTGGTAACATAGATGGCTTAGTGATATAATGTTCTACTAATAGTAGCATAAATGCTCTTCTGGTGGAAAAATTTAAATAGTGGTAAGAAGTTCCTTCTAAAGGTATAAGAATCTTATGAAAGTATAATATTTGTCTCGCAGTGGTTGAATCTGAAATATAGGCTGCACAGTTGCACTACCGGTAGTAGAGATACTCTAGTGGTAACTATTGGGAAAAATCCCTCAAGGTAACATTACAGCATTTTTGGGTTGATTGTGTTTGTTGACAAAGGAGGTTTCCATGGTGAATTATTAACTTCTAGATATGTTGTTGACAACCCATATTGACAAAGAACCATGACAAAGTAATGGATGATCTGAAGGTGATATAAAAAGAACAGATACAAGGTTGTTCCATTTTCCAGTGTTTGCCAAATTTTTGGGGTCCAAAATTTGGGATTTGCTGAGTATCAAAAAAAGTGGATATCCTTGAAGATATCATAAAAATACTGAAAATTCATGAATTTATCAAATATAGGCTTCATGGAATGGATTTTACGAAGACATAAAGAATGTTGAAAGTGTTCTTTGTGACTACGACGACTTCGCAAACAGTAGAGGTGAAGAGCATTACGGCGGCGAAGGGCATTGAGAGTGGAAATTTTTGGAAAAGGTGTGAAGGAATTGATAGAAATCTCTGTGATTACGACGAGATTTGTGATCTGAAAATTGACATGGTGCTTCGTGATTTAGAGATAATTTTAGCAGGAATTTTGGAGCTTCACTATTTGAGATGACGTGGTGTTAACTTCGCGCAGAAGGTTTGAGGGTTGGTGGAATCACCAATAAATATGTCTTGACCCCCTAGAGAGAAGTATAGAGTTTTCAATGAAAATATTTTGCTCTTATCTCATGAAGGTGGTTCGCGAAGGCAGTGTTCTTTATGAAAGGGAGGAGCTTCACGACAGCTAATGTAGCTCCATGAAAGTTGAGTGCTCCACATTGGTTCAGTGAGCTTCGCGAAGGAAGTTTCTCGGTGATGAATTGATCTCCACGACATCCTGATCTCTACGAAGGTGTGAGCTTCACGAAAAGGAAGGAGCTTCGCAACATCTTATTTGATCTTTTCAACTTTGGGAGCTTCGTGAAGTAGGGTGGTTTGCGAAGGTATATTCTAAAGGTTTTTGCTCAGTACTCAGGGGAAAAGGTGTATTCATTAGTGGATGAAATTTGGAATTCAATAGAACATCTACATACAGTGGAGGATGAATTTATTAGTGGTAAGGAATAGACCTACGGGTCTATAAACTGTGAGTGGATGTTCTGAAGAAGCAGTGAGCTCACTTCAGTTGAGAGAGCAGTGAGTTCTCAAATTGTGAGTGGTTGTAAACCAGGAGGGACAGTGAGTCCGCTTCAAACTTGTACACAACAGTGTGCTTATAGTGGAATTGGTACATCGATACACTGTCAGTGTATGCTCCTTGTACATAGTACAGTGAGGTTGAACCAAGTAAAAAATTGATTTGTCATGTGCATGCTTTAAGTTTTATTCATACTCTATAGTGGGAAGGAGAGAGAGAAGAGGCTTTTGTCTAACAGCAAAACAATATCAAAAGGGGAAGCTGTTTTAATCTATCATACCCTGATTAACCCCCCCCCCCCAAGGTATTTATCCTAGTGGACCTAACAATTGGTATCAGAGGGAGGTTGATATCAGTTTCTCTCTCAAATGGAGGTCATCAATCGTAAAGGGATTATGATCTTCAATGGGAAAAATTTTCTACTACGGAAAATCAGATGAAACACTACTTCTAATCTTTGGGAATAGATTTGATTACAGCAGCAATTCATGGTATCACAGCTGATATTAATAGTGGTGCATTATCAGAAGTTGAACGAAGAGAGTTGGATGCTGACGCAAAGGGAATCAATGCTTTAGGTGGAGCCCTATCCAATGTTATATATACAAAGTTGATTTCATGAAAAACATCACATTATATGTGGGAAAAGCTATTGAACATATATGAAGGAGATAAAAAGGTCATATAAGTGAAGCTGCAAGTGTTTTGGAACAACTATGATGATCTGAGAATGAACCCGAATAAATCTGTTGAATAATTATTTAACAGGATAAATGTTGTAGTGGAAGACATGTGGGGTCTTGGAGAAGTTATTGAATACATAAATATTATGAAGCGCATCTTGAAGAAACATCCACCTCAGTTCAATCCAAAAGTTTCAGTTTTGGAAGATAAATACCTGAAAGAGCTAACATTGGATAACCTGCACAACACCCTTGTTGCATATGAAATGAGAAATGATGATAACGATGTTGTGGGAAAGTGGAAATCCAAGGAAGTGGCATTCAAGGCCATGAAGAAGCTCACAATTGAAGATTCTCAAGAATAATAAGAGACAAATGAGGTGATTTCATTCCTTTTCTCAAATCTTCAAAGATGAAAATGAAATTTTAAATGGAAACTTCCACTAGAATTCTTTCTATGTGGAAAGATTTGACAGATTATGGAAAGGTGCCCCAAGAAGTTCCAAGAAGATGATGAGGAAGAAGTTTATATAACTAAGAATAAGGATTCAGCCTATGTGAAAGGAAAGAAACAGTTCAAAAGAAATTTCATTAAGAAGAAGAATCTCTTATCACAATAATGTGGTATCTCAGATGAGTTTGAGGTTGAGGAGGTTGAAGAGATAGAGAACTACAAAGATCGTGGAGAAAATTTTATGGTAGCATTTGTCGAGAGTACTCAGAAAAAGGAAGAAACTGAAATTGATGAAGAAGAAGAAGTTGAAGGGAGATTTGACATGGAAGCTGAATTAGAAACAGCTCTTGAGGAAATAGATGTTTGTAGAGAAAAAACAAAGAAATCAAACAATGTGGTACATGATACCAAACTCTTCATGCAACAGCAGAAAGAAGAGATGTCTGAGCTGATAAAGGAAACTGAAAAACTTAAGACTTTTAGGCTAGAGATCTCAGAAAAGGTTGATGAATATAATCTCAAGGTTGAAGAACAGAAAAGGGAGATCGATGGCTTGAATAACACAAGGAAACATCAATTATGTTTAGATGATAAGGCTGATGGGGGTCTTGATTGAAAACAAAAAGCTATGAAACTTGAAGTAAGACCGAAAGTACCCATTATGAGATTAAAGGTTGATTTGGGCACAAAGAAGAATCAGAATATTCATAGATCCCAAGGGGAAACTCACAGTGTAGAAGTGACATGAAATAATTCACCTTATATCAGGTGTTATTGTTGTGGAAAGATGGGACATTCACAGTATGCGTGTTCCATAGCCAAGAGATATTGAAATGCACAAGAACAAATGTAGCATCCAAACAGAGAATTGTTCTCTAGAAAATATTTCAAAGGACACTGTTTTTGGTGCGAAGGATTTGGGCACATGGCTAGGTACTGCACTTCGACCATACAGAGGAATGTGCCAAAGCATAATCAAAATGTTCGCAAGCAGTAGATCAATGAAACAACAGGTGAGTTGGAAATGCAAAATAGATTTGCAGCTTTGCAAGATGAAGCTGGTCCATCATACTCTAAGAAAGAATAGAATTCTAAATCCATGTCGAGTGTGAAGGAAAAAATATGGACCAAGAAGAAGAAGGATGAGATGGTAGTGGTGGCAGAAATTTCCCTTAAAGCATCAGATCACTCTGGTGTGTGGATCCTTGACAGTAGTTTCACATCTCACATGATAGGTACTAAGGATATTGTTACAGGCAAAAAATATGACAAAGAAGGAGTTTTCAAATTTGGAAATGATGAAATCCTGAAGATTATTGGCTCAGGAAAGGCTATGTTTGGGGGCAAAGAGATGAGACATGCTGATGTCTTAGTAGTAGAAGGCCTCAATCACAATTTTCTCAGCGTCAGTCAACTATGTGACTCATGACATTCTATAAGGTTTACTAAGAATATGTGTATCGTAAAAGTAAGATATGGGGTAGTGGTTCTACAGGTAAAAATAACAAAGGGAAATCTATACCTGGTAAGTGGAGAAGAAGATATGTTCTTTCTTTCCAGAGAGAAAGAAAACAAGATGTGTCATAAACAACTTGGTCATATATGCCAACCATCCCTGGATGATCTGGTAATGTGTGATGTAACAAGAGACCTCCCTAAGCTATCACATAATCGTACTCACACGTTCGATGCATACCAAAAAGGGAAGCTCATCAGAAATACATATAAGTCAAAGGAAAAGAAGTCAACAAGAATGCTCAAATTGGTGCATGATGATGTTTTTGGACCTATCACACCAAGAGAAATTGATGGAAAGAGGTACTATGTTCTTTTCATTGATTACTATAGTAGAATGGCATAGGTAGTTGTCATTTATCATAAGTCAGATGTTTTCAGCTGCTTAAAACAGTATCAGAGGGGGTGCAAAAGGATTATTGGACAAAAAATTATGAATTTTTGTAATGATAATGGTATGGAATTCACAAATAGTCATGTGTAAGACTATCTTGAGAAACATGGGATAAGGCATCAGGTTTCCTCATTGAGAACTCCCCAAAAGAATGGAGTGGTTGAAAGGAGAAATCATATTTTCAACAACATGTCCAGAATGATACTCATAGAAAAATACCAACTAGAGAAATTTTGGAAGGAAGTAGTTTTGAGATTGGTCTATATTTATAACAGTATTCTATTATGTCTGAAGGAAGGAAAGACTTCATACAAGATGTGGTATGGAAAGAATCCAACAATGAAATACTTTCAAATATTTGGAAGTGATTTATCCTCAGAAAGGAAAAACATATTAAATATGAGTCACGAGGAGATGAGGTGATATTCCTTGGCTACTCATGAAAAATCAAGGCATATAAATTCTTTAACAAAAGCCTGGGAAAATTAGTTGAGAGAAATGATGTCACTGTAGTGGAGACTGAAGAGATCATTCAAAAGTGCAATGAACAATTTCTGGATGAGATTGATGAGGAAGAAAGCAACATAGGGGGAGAAGAAGTGGATGATGTTGATTCAGAAGAAGATACCGATGATGATCATGAGGAAGTAAAATCTGTATCTACACAAAATCCAAGGATTAAAGTTGAAATTGACAGGTAGAATATCATTGGTGATCAGTCAGCTCTAGTTCTGACAAGAAGAATGAAATCATTACAGTGGACATCTTTCTTATCTCAGGTGGATCTTAAATGATTTGCTAATGTAGCTAAATATGAACACTAGCTTCAGGCTATGATTGAAGATCTAGATCATATTGAGAAGAATCGTACATGGGAGATTGTTTTGAGGCCAGCTGATAAGAATTTCATCAGGACTAAATGGTTCTTTCACAACAAGATGAATGAAGATGGAATAGTGATTCGAAACAAATCAAGACTGGTGTGAAAAGGATACTCCTAGATAGAGGGAATTGACGTCGATGATACATTTTCACTAGTTGCAAGGTTGGAGACAATCATATTATTTCTAGCCATTACAGTGCAACAGAAGTTCAACATGTTCCATATGGATGTCAAATCTGCATTATTTATGGGATTCTAGAGGAAGAAGTGTACATCGAGTATCCAGATGGTTTTCTCATTCATAAGGATGAGAACATGGTTTTTCAGCTGAAGAATGCATTATATGGGATGAAACAAGCACCTAGAGCATGGTACTGAAGACCTAATCATTATTTGAAGAAGCTTGGTTTCTAGCATGGTGGAGTTTATTAAAATCTCTATTTCAACAACAACAGTAATCAAAGGATGATGGTCCTAGTTTATGTCGATGATATAATATTTGGCAGATCAAATGAAGCACAGTGCAGACAATTCTCTAAATTCATGAAACATGAGTTAGAAATGTCTATGATTGGTGAGCTAACATTCTTCCTTGTTTTACAAGTGACACAAGGAAGGAATGGAACATTTATTTATCAATCCAAATATACCAAGGAGGTTATGAGAAGATTTGGAATGGAGAATTTCAAGGAGATGAAGACTCCAGTTGCAACCCGGATGAAATTATAGAAATCTAATAATGCCAAGGTAGTAAATTATAAATGAATACATACAGATTATTGGAAGTTTACTGTACCTGACAGCAACGAGACCTGATATTATTTTTTCCACATGCCAAGAAGTACGATATCAAATTAGTCCCAAGGAAAGTCACATGATTGCAGTGAAAATAATACTTCGGTATAACAAGGGCAAGATGTATTTCATCTTGATATATAGTGAAAAATCTCAGTCAGAGTTATTTAGATATACTGATGCAGATTGGGCCGGTTTAGTAGATGATGGGAAATCAATGTCAGGAGGTGCTTTCTATCTTGTTGGATTGTATATTTCTTGGATTATAAAGAAGAAAGATTGCATTTCATTGAGCACCATAGAAGATGAGTATATTACCGCCACTCAAGCTTGCACACAGTTATTGTGTATGAAGCAATAGCTTGATGAAATGGGCGTTGAAGTGAAGTCTCTGATCAGAATCTAGTGTGATAACTCAAGTGTTATAAATATCATCAAAAATATCTTCCATCACTCAAGGACAAAGCACATCTAGATAAAGTGTCATTTTATCAAAGAGAAGGTTGATTAGGGAATCATGTAGTTGGAGTATGTGCCTACTGAACTACAAGTTGCATATATTCTCACAAATTCCTTTCCCAAGGAAGATTTTGAGAGGCATCAACTGGCTCTGGGAGTTCAGTCGACTCCCTAAACTTGAAAAATTGTGCATATGGGTCCCCCCACTCTCCACGAGGTATGGTTTTTTTTTCTCTAACGTGCTAATTCGTGATCTTTCTAATGTTTCATACCACAAATTAGTGACCTTTGGGTTCGTTGAAAAAGGGGGAGAAATAGTGACTCGTATAGGGGAGAACCTATGACTAAGGTAGGGAGAAAATGTCTTAGTTCAAGACACAGGGAGAATCTGGCAATTAGAGCAGCGAGATAGGGTAGTGTAATGAGATAGGGGGAGAGTTTTAAAATCTAACGATGCTAGAAGTGATCGATCAAAGATTAAATATCACGATATCTGAGGATCATGATAGAAGTAGAAGAGTGATGTTGGAATGGTGTGAGAAGGGTTCCATCGATCAATAGTTGGTATCAGTTTGACAATTGGTATCTGATTGGTATCAATAGTTGGTGTCTAAAATGAATTGATTCATTGATGATAATTTCATTTACTCTTGTTTCTCATGCCGAGCATCGCTCATGTGGTCTTAGAGTATGTTGTGATTGAATCTTTGGTCACTATCTGAATTGCAAGAGGTGAATGGTGGTAGATGATGGAAGGAGACACGGTGAGGTATCAAAGTGAATAAAATCATTCTGATAAGATTTTACAACAAACCCAAAGGGGGATACTGTTGTGAAAAAATCCCTCAAGGTAACATTGCAGCATTTTTGGGTTGATTGTGTTTGTTGACAAAGCAGGTTTTCATGGTGAATTTTCATGTTCTAGAGATGTTGGTGACAAACCATGATGACAAAGAACCATGACAGAGGAATGAATGATCTGGAGGAGGTACAAAAAGAACAGATACAAGGTGGTGCTGTTTTCCAGTGTTTTCCAAATTTTGCAGGTCCAAAATTTGGGATTTAGTGAGCATCGTGAAAAGTGGATATCCTTGAAGATCTCATCAAAATATGGGAAAGTCGTGAATTTCGTGAAGATAGGCTTCATGGATTGCATTTTTCAATGACATGAAGAATGTTGATGGTGTTCTTCGCGACTATTATGAGCTTTGCGAACAGTGGAGGTGAAGAGCATTGTGACGGTGAAGGGAATTTCGATTAAAGCTTCGTGGTGAAGGCTCGAAGGAATTGAAAGAATGATATTCGAGTATGACAAGCTTCATGATCTGAGAATTTTCATGGTGATTTGTGATTTATATATAATTTTGGCGGGAATTTCAGAGCTTTACGATTTGAGATGATGTGGCGATGACTTCTCACAGAAAGTTCAAGGGTTGGTGGAATCCTCTATAAATAGGGCTCTACCCCCTTAAGAGAAGTTGAGATTTTTCAAAGAAATTATTTTTCTCTCAGCTCATGAAGTTAGTGTGCTTTGATAAAGGAAGGAGCTTCGCGGTGGCTAATCTAGATCCGTGAAAGTTGAATGCTCCTCATTGGATCAGTGAGCTTCATGAAGGAAGTCCCTCTGTGATGACTTGAGCTCTGTGAAAGTCTGATCTCTATGAAGGTGTGATCTTCGTGAAGAGGCAGGAGATTCAAGAAGGCTTGTTTGAGCTTCGCGAAATTGGGAGCTTCTTGATGTAGGGTGCTTTGTGAAGGTACTTTCCAAAGGTTGTTTCTCAGTGCTCAGGGGAAAAGGGGTATTCATCAATGGATAAAATTTGGACTTCAATAGATCATATACATAAAATAAAGGATGCATTCATTAGTGGTAATGAAGAGACCTACAGGTCTATAAACTATGAGTGGATCTTCTGAAGAAGCAGTGAGATCACTTCAGTTGAGAGAGCAGTGAGTTCTCAAGTTGTGAGTGGTTGTAAACCAGGAGGGACAGTGAGTCTGCTTCGAACTTGTAAACAATAGTGTGCTTATAGTGGAATTGGTACATCGGCACAATGCTAGTGTATGCTCTTTCAATGTAGCCTAGTGAGGGTGAACCAAGTAAAAATATTTGTGTCATGTTCATGCTTTATGTTTTATTCATACTATACAATGGGAAGGAGAGAGAGAAGAGGGTTTTGTCTAACACCAAAACAAGATCAAAAGGGGGAGTTTTTTTAATCTTTCATACCCTGATTCACCCCCCCCCCCCCCCCACTTCTCAGGGTATCTATCCTAGTGGACCTAACAGTAATAGAAACTTTTATGGAAATAGTGTACATCATCTAGTAGTATTAGGTTATAACTAATTATATAAACCTTTACTATATGTATTTTCATTGACATGGAGAAATTTTCCAATGAACCTTTTTTAGGAGTAAAAAAAATCTTCATATTAAGTGTGAGTCTTAACTAAGAGTTGTATAAGTGTAAAAAAACCAATATATAAGTTTTGTAAGGGTAATAAATTTTATAGATAAAGATAAATATGGTTTTTAAATTCTTTTATAAAGGTAATATAATTCATACATAAGGGTATATCAAATATTATATTGCCTATGTAAGGTTAGATAAAAACATGTGTAGGGGTATATAGAGATTTCATAAGGGTAAATCCAAGTTTAAAAATCTATCATAAGGGTACTCTAAATCTTATGTAAAAGTAAAAAAAATATGTAATAATGTTATGTATGAGTAAAAAAACTTTAAAAGACCTATATAAGGGTAAAGGTAAATGTCAAAACTAAACTTGAATTAATAAAACATGGTTTTTTAGAATTAAAATAAGGAATTTGTTGGACTAAGACAACATTTAACAATGTGATAGAGAAGAAAATATAGACACATTCTTTTATTATAGAATCCCCAACTGGGTTCCATATAGGTGTGAAAATGAAAGAATGTAGAGATTTTGAAAAAGGGTTTTGTGGGATATATCAATTCCCAATAGAAGTGGAATAAAACATGAGATCGATGTCAAGATCGACCAAAAGAATAATAATTGAGATGAAATAATAATATAATTTAATACCTCACATTATAATCATTTGATCTGCATTATAAGTGAGTTTTATAGAATTTATTTTATAACAACAAATATGTTATTCCCTTATATAGTATCAACTAGCCATTATAATTAGTGAACACTTTGGAAATACCTTACTTCTCTAATAAGTGTGTTGGAAACTCCTCTAAGGAAAATAGAGAATCAATAGTTTGGGAAAGATTTTTCAATATTATAATGATCCCCATTATAAAAAATGATCACTATGAAACGTCAATTTATAGGAATCATTCATTAAATGAATAAGACACTTGAATTTTCAATATTTTATAATGTATAAAATTGAAAACCGTTGGAATTCATCTATTTTTATACCTTATAATAGTAACTTAATTCATTTTTAATTATTAAACTTCTATAACAATTAATAATATACCTACATAGAATCACATGATGTGTAAATGGAAAAAAATATAATAAATAGTATAGAAGGATCATTTGAATGATTTAAAATATCATTCTAAATATTCACATGGTTTGGTATCAAATGCCATATAATATCATAGGCCCCTATGTGGATATTTTCACCACATTACAGTTAGTGATTTACTATACAAAACTAAAAAATCTTCCACTCACACTAAATCCCTATAGATATTATTTTAAACTCAAAAACTCTTTTTGAATCCATCCAAAATCCTTTATATATGGTTATCATTATCACTATATAATTTTTCTAAAACACTTTGTACCAAAATCAATCCTTGTTCCATGACCTCATGTGTGACCCTATAGTCCATTGCATTGTTGAAACAATTATGAATTCCATAATTAATAATTGTAATCAAAGAATGATCTCTAGAAAAGAGACAATTCTACTCAAGCTACAAACTTTTATTGCATGATTTTGATCAAATATACTTATATCTCTATAAAAAGATGTCCACAAGATGTATTTAGAGACATATTATCCATGATTACATACTCTATTTATCCGTGAAATCTTTTGAACACTAAAAATTTAACATGTAAATCTAGTATAGTCTATCTCATAATTTCATGATTCATAGAAATATACTAATAGGTTTAAATGAATATATCTCATGTCATTCTTCTATGTGGTTTAATGTATTATGTGTTACTCAATTAAGCATGTCTCAAAAATTCCTTAGTCTAATTCGATCACAATCCCATCATTCATGCTTTTTATAAAAGAGGAAAAATTACATCTTGGTTAAACTCTTCTAATGATATAGCATTTTGACCTGGACTACCTAAAAATTAATAGAATGTTGGTATCACAAGATGTTGGGCATGCCTCCCTATATTCTAGAGGGGTCTAAATAGCAGTGAGGGTATGATGAACCAAACAGGGAGACTATACCCACTACTATCATCACAAAAATAAAAACCAATAAATGAACATCTATAACAGGTATATAACATCAATGTAAAAAATATGGTATTACAGAGAAAATAAAACTACAATAATAACATAATAATTTTATAACAAATTTTTAGTCATGCAGGTCACAAATTCATACAAAAAGTGAAAGATCAATATATTTTCCACTATAAACAATATAGGATAAACCAAAAATAAAATATACAGATACCTAACCATTTTTCTTGTAATTTAATAGTATATATATCTACAAAACTACAAATCTCCCATATCTCTTCAATCTATACCGATTCCACCACCCAACCTACATAAAAACCATGGGATCTTCATGACCATGAAGGTTCCCATATAGAGTTTGAGAATAAATTCAGTATTTCACCACTAATGGTATCCATAAAAAAATCAATTATATATGTTAATTCATTCATAAAATTAAAAGTAAGTCTTAAACATCATATACGTACACCTTTCACATCATTAGGTACTCATGGATCCACCCTGATAGATAGCTCATTCCTTCTTTATCTAGTTCTAAGATTGATTATGTACTCATAGTCTAATCACAACATGAGTGTAAATGATTTATCACCACTAATATCATGAATCAAGGAGAAAAACTTGTCTCAACCTTATAATATATGGATGAATGATTTGACACTCATGAACTGGTAAAAGTGATCTATATGTAACCAACTCGTATTTATGGTGAATGATATATCATCGCCCCTAACATCATGCTCAGATGATAAACCACTAAAAAACAATATGGATAATTTGTTATATTTTGTTGAATGATGTATCACTACACAACACGGAGAATGAATGATGTATCACTGGGTAAAAAAATCTATCACAAATACAACCATCAATAATTGTTTAATTATTTATCACTATCTGAATATTATATCACCATACTATTATCCCTATGGTGAATGAGTACTACTAATTGAATGATATATCACCAATCTTACCATTAAAATTGATAAAACAATAAATTTCAAGGTGAATGATCTATCACCATACTCATCTCACTATGGATAATGATTTATATTTAGGTGAACAATGTATCACCACACAAAATTTAAGGTTCAACCATGTATCTCCAAGGGAATGTGTCATCACCAATCCTCAATGGTGGTGATTGATACATCACTAATTCTCATGTCTCCTGATGGTTGATATACCACCAATACCACATATAATGAGAATAGTCTCTCACCACAATATTTTTTATTTAAATTAATTAATAATTAATATAAACACAATCACATAAAATCAAATCATAGACATGGTGAATGAAATATCACCTTAGGAATTGGTCCGACTAACCTGATTTATTGATGGTCTACAAACACCCACATCATACCATTCCTATAATACATACATCAAGCCCGACCACCCAAGGCATGTCTTAATATTCCATATAACTACCCACCCCACTAGTTTGATTTCATAATGAATCTCTTCAAACCAAATTCTTATCCCAAATTCTATAACACCACTTATCCCAAACAATATATGAGTTTATATCTCTAAGGAACACTCAATAATAACTCAAAAGGCTTGCAATATGGAGTAGGTACTAGGAAATCCTTCTGATTTCATTCCATAAGTATTTCACCACTTCTTAAGGATTCATGGAAATTGGCGGTCACATGTTCAATATAAAAGGTTTGAGGGACGTATTGTGGCTTAGGAAGCCTAAATCATCAATAAAGTGATGAGGTAATAACATTTGGTTCCATCCCAAAGCATTTTCACACACCCACACAAACATGTATCTCATATGGATAATTCCATAAAATCAGACAGACCAACCCCAAGCCAATGCTATAAGTGAGCACTACATACCACTACTCATCCATCCTAGGTCATGAGATCTATGTCATAAGAAATTTATACCTTCCAAGGTTCTATATTTCCCTAACCAAGACTATCACATAGGCTAATTAGCCATCAGCTACTACATCATAATTCCATAATAACTGAGAATTACTTAGAGTCCCACCAAACTCCATAGCCAAGAATCAAAAAAGGGAAACCCCACATAGTTCTCATTTTTACCTTTCACACCTACTTACCCATGCTTATAATCTAAAAAATATATGAAAAATCATATAAAGTTGTAATATTAGGAATCACCTACCTGAACATGGAGTTATCCTCTCAAAAAATTCATGACCACCATCATCCAAGTAAAATAAGACTATACTAGCCATCAATAACATCTAATAGGTACTAAAACCAACAAAATCAAACATTAATGAATTATAAAACAATTATAATTAAATATAAAACTAATCAATATTTATTCAATTAGGAATAACTGAGAGATAACTCGTTGAACGGTATAACAATGATATTACCTAGAGCAATGGGTGTGGATCACTCTGAGTAAACCCCATGATCCCACTTACAAAAAAAATCATTGACACCTGATGTCAATTCATCAACCAATTTTATCCCAATTTAACTGAATACAAACTAAAGTAAATTAGGATGAAAATGAAAGGTCATAAAACCTCATGAATTAATCCTCCCAAAATCTCCTCAAACTAATCCATACCAAAGCCCCATTGTAATGGGAAAAATACACCATGATCTTGTGGAATTGACAGTGAAAATATAATTCCAAACCACTAAAATTATACGATAGGGAGAATATGGATAAATGGAGGAATATATGAGAGGAAATAATCTCAAATCACTAAATAAATGAATTTGGAACCACCCAATATAAAGGACAAAAAGGAAGACAAAGGGAAGGGGAAGGGATGCATCTCCCACTTCTCTTGATTAGCCAAAAATGAACACCTCTAATTGGGGTATTTAGATAGGGGTAGAATAACCATTATTCCATACTTTAAAAAAAGTAACATGGATTCTACCAAGTAACTAGTGCACCCACATCGGGTACTCAGTCCCCCGTTGGGTATAAAATCTAAGTCATCATCCATCTAGTACCCAAAAATAGGGGACCTACACCCTAATCACCCAACCAGGTTCCCATTAAACCTAATATGCATAACTTGTGGCATTCTATTTCCATCATCCTATAAATTTTATTCTCTAAAATACTCAAATACCACTTCAATCATCCTATAAAAAATCTATCTCCACAAAAACCTTCATTTCATCAATGGGACAGAGGTTCAAATCGATGTGTTGGGATATAACTGGAAAAGTTGACTGACGGGTAGTGTGTACAGGGCCAGGTTATATATTCACCGCGGCATGCTGATCTATGATAACTAGTAATTCCCACTTCATGTTCCTGATTATAGAGAACAATTTGAATGATTGATTTCAGTATCCTATTTGCCTTTGAACTAGGTTGGATCATCTGTTCAGTCGTGATTCCCATTATCATGGACCATTACTAGTAACATGTGTGTCGCCCAGACCATTAGGCTATATGGACTTGAATTCATCCCACCACCTCAAAATTTTCTTAGCAGCAATCAAGAGTGATTAGCACACTAGACCTTGACTCAGTCCCCCCCCCACTGAAGTACCAAATAAACTCAACCACAACTCCATGAATAGGTTATCTCTTCTTGGTCATTCAACTATTTCTTGAAGGGAAGTAGACCACCACCAACTCCTCCACTAAATAATTTATTTCGTGTCATTCCAACACTATTAGAGTATAGTACTGGCACTGAAGAGACTATTATAGTAGAGTACAGTGCACACCTTACAAGGTGTACTTGGATAGGACCATGAACCCCCTGTGCCATGAAAGATTTGATGGACCTGAAAATATATATAAGTACCAGTTTTAGATGTGGAACAACATATATAACTACCAGCATATAGAGACATTAGAATGACTGGTATCTCTCAGCAACATTATACTAGTTAGGATTGATCTCATTATCAGATGACCCATTTCTATCTCACAAGACGCACTGACGATAGCCATGAAGATCAGTGTGAACATGAGGACGGAGTTGAATCCTTTTGAAAATTAGGCATTTGTGGCTGAATAAATGATAGTTAACTTCTTACATTACATGGTATTTCTTTTAGGCTACGATCTTGTATAACTAATTTGATGAATTAAAGAAGTTTCTCATAGGTTGGTGATACATCACATAAGAGAAATGCATTATATAAATCAAAAGTGAGGATGAGGAGGGAAAAATATTATTCATATATATTTATTTATATATATTACAATTCAGATCATTTAGACTCTAGAGATAGTGTATAGTTAATCTGATTAGTATGAATATCAGATCTAGGAAAAAAAGTATTTCCATATTGAGAAGCCCCATAGGAGGATATAACTAGTGTATAGATCGGGATATTAGGGCTTGAGGAATAAGCCAATCTATGGGGTGTTCTCATTATAGGGGAGGTGATACCTAGATAAATAAGAGGAAGATGACTCACTCAATTTGTTTTTATGTTTGTCCCCATCTTTAAGAATGTATTTGTATTATTCATAGGGGACTTATTAATAGATAATTCCTTTGGTTTGTGGTTTGATTGACCCTTGAGAAAGAACTTGGTTCAGAGGTAGAAAATAAAACCAAAGGTTCCCAGTATAGAGGCAGTGGGGCTCTTCGAGCTAGAGTTCTCGAGTATCTAAGGAGAAAAAACCTTGGCTAATAGTTATCCTATCAATTGGTGAGATCAAGGACTTTCTCATAAAATGGAATCAAATCATGGACCTCCCTTTATGGAGGTCCAAATATTTTAGAACCTCACCCTTTCTTTCAGGTCATATCTTTTGGAACCTTTGTCTATCTACTGGTCTGTATAATATAGGCAGTAGTACTATTGTAGTAGAGGCATATTCATGGATTAAAAAATATCCACCCCTCAGACTCCTAGTCGATATCGTCTCCTTCTATTATCCCAGTAGATAGGATGACCTTATGAATTTCGTGTTCAAGAGAAGGTATTCAACTCTTATCCTTTCCACAGTTCTTGTTTATACCCTTTAATAAATGCAAATAACAAGTTTGAAGACCTCCCTAACCAACCGGTTGAGCAGTTTGAAACTATGATCCCTAAACTAAAGGTAAGTTTGACCTGATCTAATAGCGTATTGTCTGCTCAAACTAAGATCAGTTTGGAACCCCCCCCCCCTATTCCTATGGTTAGAGTGAGCTCTTGCTTCTTTGCTTCGAGTATCTGAATCACCCTTTCTTACCAGATATAGGATTCCATTTTGAAAGACGTTGAGTGGTGATTTTATTCTTCAACACTAGTAAAGCATAGTATGAATTAGCTTGTTATTGGTAGAATCTGTTTCATCAGCTTAAGCCAGTCAATCTATCCAAAGAACCTACCTTATGCCTCCTATAATAGATTCAACTCCTGCTATTCTTTGCTTCTTTCTCATTCCAAACCCTTTCTAACCAAAAGGTCAGATCTTTTAAAACTTAACCATTTATAAAGGGTCAGATCATTTAGAACCTAAACCCTTACTTTATACTTTCATCATGAAAGATGATTTCTCAGTATCTTCGACAGAAAAAATGGATATACTATTAGAGATAATATAAGAGATACTTATTGAACTTCATGATCACTTTTAAAATGATGCTAATAAGGCCTAAAGATAAGTGAAGAGTATACTGGCATGAGAATCAAGTGAATTAGAGCATTAGTAATATTCTAATAGTTTCTATAAATTGATCCAAAAAATATTAATGACAACATACATTCCAAGAAAAAATAAAGAGATGAAATAAATCCATTTCTCTGACCCCTTGAATACCATGAATCTTGGCCCTAGTGAAGGTAGTTGATGAGGGTAATATGTAGTTTCCAAAGGATAGAGCCATTTTATATGACTTTCTATCTGTATTGGATTGATGCCTTAGTTGTGGATAATTTATTTGTATATGATGCTCTATCAGTCTATCAGAAAAGAAGAGTACTTTCCTTTGATCTTGTAAGTACTTGACTTGAACACTTTGATGAAATCAGGTAAAACCGTAGTGGACTGATTCAACCTTGTATCATATCTTGAATCTCTAATTCATACCTTCCTTAAAGGTCTATTCTTTTGGGTATCCTTATTCCCCTCTTTCTTATAACATCCTTTTCTTCTGATCAATGGGAAATATTTTTCCAATCCTGTGACCCCATGTTAGAGCCAATTATTCCACAATCTCTCCTGATGTTCATAGTGATATAGCCTATCATCCACCGCCCCAACTTTGATGGTCCCCTTTGGCTAGTTATTTCACAAGGGACCCATATTCTTCTTCCTCCAAATGGTTTTGTCCCCTCAAGTACTCTACTCTATATAGAAGAGTTTCTATCTTTATTTTAGTAGGTACTCTAGAGGTATTCATCCCCATGTTCCATAGATGGAAATCTAGGTTCTATATCATGATGATATGATCATTTGGTCGAGCCCTTGTCTTCTATGTATGGATGGATCTTCATGATCTTGAATTCATTGGTTAACTCGACCGTAGGGAGAGGGGTTCAAGATGACCTCGTCTAATTTTTCCTATTTTGTTCTTTTCTTTAGAAGATCATAGGTCTCAAGGGTTGATTTCTAACTCAACCAAAGGACTTGAGATGTCATTAAGGTCTCAAAGAGGGAGGTGAAAATAAGATGTTGAGTATATCATAGCTGACCACAGGTAGTAGAATCTTTGTTTTCCCTATTAAAACCTCACTCTATATCAGTCTTTCTCATCAAAGATGTAGAAATGAAACTATGTCGATATAGGTGAAGGTTACAAAATGAACAACCTCATAGTCAAACATTGTTTTTTTGGAATATGTACCCTCGACCTGTATCATTAACACACAAAGGGTATGGCATCAGTTCAAATAGTAAGAATTCTCAAAACACTCGAATGGAAGGAAAAAATGAAGGTAAAAGCCTATCTATAACTAGGGACCACCAGTCTGTCTACCATAGGCCAACTACTGATTCTGGTAGTTAAAAGTCAGTACTTAAACCTTATGATACCTAACTCGTTATGCTTACAGATTGGTGTGATTCTCGGTATAATATATGTAGTATCTATTTGATTGAGATTTGAACCTTGCTGCCACCTTCCTTCTGAGATTGGAATCTTATACACTTTTATTATCTTTCTTTTATTGATCGAGCCTATACCTATTTTCTATGGCTTTGTCTAGATGAATGTACCTCTAAGTACTCTTCTAATAGTGAGAAATCATGTTCAAAAATCTATCATCCAGAAGGCGAGCCAAGAAGGAATCGAGAGTTTACAATTCACAACCACACATAAGATGATTTTAATTTGATAGCAAGCTTTCTTTTGTTCCAAAGGGAGTTATAATGTGCTTTGTTTTGCAGGTGGTATATCCCTATATATATATATATATATATATATATATATATATATATATATCTTTTACCATAAACAGAACACTATCATTATATTATCTATAGATTAAGATGATTATTGTCTTCAAAGGGATAATAGTACATAATTGTAGTCGTATTCATGTATGATAATTGGAATGTATGAATAAGTTCAAATCTATATTGAAGTCTTTCTCTATCTACAATGTTAAATCATGTGGCTCTATGTCATATCTTTTTTTCTTCTCTACATGTTTCTCCTTCAGACCCTTTATTTGAATTTGTTTACCTTAAGTAAAGATTCTTGAAAAGCCCACTATTAGAAAATAATATCTAGGGTCTTTATCCCTTTACTCTTTCCCAAAGAGGTTGGTGTTGTTATTTCATGGTGGTAGCATTAGACTGGAATTTCGGTGGATTTCACCCTAATATGGAGTGTGTATGATTGAGATAGGATGCAAAACTGTATGGTATAACATTCTAACCATGGAGGGGTCTTTGTTAGTGATAGGTGAAATCTATTATAGAATGCCTAACACTGCCTTAGTTGACTTAACTTCTTGAGTAGCCCGATCAATTCATGCATATAGGGAAGTGGTAAGAGTTGGCCTTATGTTCCAACCATCACCAGGGTCTAACAGAAGAAGGGAAAATGATTAGGAATAGTATTAAGGAGATCGATAAAAGCACATAGTGTTCAATATCTCAATAGGCTTCCCGTGGAGGTGGGGAAGTGGTTGAGTGTTCCATCAATTGTCCCCCCTTATATTTTTATCTCAAGTTTTTGGTTTCTTTTCTTTATATCAATGCATCTACATCCATTCGAAGTAGAGGTTCACCCTCACTTATTATAGATGGTATCTATGATTCAAGGTTTTCCCAGCTAATACTTATTTACAACCAGTCCTGAAACACCTATAAAAGTCTAGTGGGAATGTAAAAGTAATTTATGTATGAAGTATCCTACTAGCTTTCATGGGATCCTACCTTGCCATCTCTCTTTATCCTACTGAGGGGAAGATAGGAGATTGGGTGGTAGTAGGTAGGTCTGGGATGGGGGCCAGAAATCAACATGAAAGGGGTGAAATGGGAAGCTAGAGACGATATTCATTAGTTGTGCCTACTTCCTCCCAGGTCTAGGCATAGAAATGAATAAATTAATAGGGGTAAGAGGGTGGGGACCACTCAGATCAGATTCAAGGACTGGTGTGAAAGGATATGGATCGGTCTAGAGCTTGGATCTATGTCATTGCTCTGCTCGTTCGTACTCCTTGATGGATGGATGAGAATAATATTGCTCGATGTTAGCCGACGGGTGTGGGTTTGGGACAAGGAGACATTATAATATAGGTAGTAGAGTTTGATATTTGAACCTTAGCATCAGAAGAGATGGATGAAAGGCCCTAGCATAGGAATCAAGAATTGGTGGACTCGTTTCCCTATTGGTGAAGAGCAATGATAAGGACATGGATCCTTATCATTCTATTACATCCATCTTAGAGAGAATAGAAATCATTTTCAATGTAATGTATGGGTAGTTTAGGTCTGGGGAAGCATAATTGAGAGATCAATATAAAGATATTCCATGAATTAATACATATGTAATAGTGATTGGAATCAAGGTCATTGGTTTCTTGTTATTTCATTCTAAAACAAATAAAATGGATGCATGTTATTGAGTAATCCATCCTTTGTATAATTAATTGGATTTGTCTTACTAATTATTTGATTTGATTCCTAATAAAAGAACTATTAAAATACCACCTGGGAAAAAGGCTGGGTCCAATTTGATGACACGAATCCTAAGACTAAATTCTGATATTGTGGATTAAAAGACAGAAAACTTAATGTAAGACTAGTAGATAGATTATATTTATATGAATATAATTGAATTGAAAGAAAAAAAAATATAGGGATGAGAAAGGGTGGGATCAATTGACCATGCCCTAGCTTGGATCATGAGGTGATTCAGTTGGATCTGGGAATGAGGATTCTTAGTGAACGCAATGACCCAATGGAGTTATAAAGTACTTAGTTGTTAGCCATCTTAGTTCCCCTCTTTTTGTTTTGGTTACTAACTATACCCCTTTATGAGTGGGAGTCTATCATAGAACATTTTTCTTTCTTTTAAACTGAATACCTATTGAAATTCTGTTAGGACATCCTATTTCCATCGTGATTCAACAAGATGTGATAAAAAAGCCTTTATAGTATCTTGTAGCTCTTTTCAAATCTATAAGATATCAGTATTCTGAGCGATGAAGCTAAGATATTAGGGATACATTGCTAGTAGAAGTCTTGTATGTGGTTTCTCATTACCAGCGTTTTTTTTTCAGCTGTTGCTTGTACCAAAGGGGTTGGGAAGGGAACAGTTCTACCAAGTAGGGAAATCAAGAGGAATTGTAATTGTACTGAATCTATAATGAGGGAAATCATGTACCAATTTGATTGTGCCAAACCTTTCTGGATTCTAGATTCTAACCTTACCTTATCATTGGTACAATATAGTAAGGGAGAGATCTTATTTCTAATATGGGTACTTATATATATAGTGTGTAGCTCACGGAAAATATTAAGGGCGGTGTATTCATGGAAAGATAGCCCAAGTTAAAAGTAAATCACTAGAAAAGTTGGGGAAATTGATCAAAGTAAATGCTTGATAAGTACAATGAGTAGGGAAGGATGCTACTACTATAATAGATGGTTCAATAATTCTTCTACTGTTACAGATATAAATTCTCTAATAGGTGATTGCTTTCCCATGATATAAACATGCTGCCTTCCTTTTCCTTCTTATAAGCTAGCTAACTAAGGCCTACATACTGATTAATGGTATATGAATACTTATGGGTAGAATACATAAGGAATAAGAGGGAAAGTAGAAATTACAAAAAAAAAATTAGGCACAACCTTTTCCACATTTACAAAGCCTTTTCCATAGATAACTGATTTTACAAATTATCCCAGATTACGCTTTCAAATCAATAGTTCATGACTCTAGTATTTTGTTTGAACAAGATATAGATTGTTAATAATGAAATAATTCTATAATGATGAGTAACCTAATCAAAATCTAGTGTTGAACTGCTTTGAACTCTTGAACTGATGATTGGAATCATGGAATTTCTACTGGGTGGAGTTTTCTCTGCATTTCTCAGATCTCATACTATTTCTTATACAAATTTATTATTATGTTTGGAGAGTTGGAAATCATGATCCAATTATCTAAATTAAGGAACATAACCTAGTATAACAATCTAGTACAGTTAGACATCCCTTTATATATGAGCTAAGATTAGTCATTTCTTTCAAAGGTTTCAGAATTCCTACAAGAGCGTATTCTAAACATCGTTTCATCCCGTCTGGAGAATGATATTACTGGCCGAGAGTACTTATGAAACCTGGAACTTCACTAATGGTTTTATCTACGACTGCTTGAACTATTAGTATTTCTCTCTTCAATTCAAGCAAACAAATGATATGATATGATGAATTTTCAGGTCAACTTCCTATCCTACAGAATACTAAATGGATTCCAAAGCCCCTCTGTTTTAGCATAGACTAATGGAACTGATTCATATTTCTATAACCCCTTAAAGTGTAAATGAAAGCCCTCACAACACTCGATTCCTTCAACTTCTTTCATTTATGGTAGTAGATAAATGGGTGGACATGTATCTAAACCCTCTGTTGTTGGTAGATTGCATGTTTTACTTTATATGGACCAGGGGATGCAAATGAGGGTTGTTCTTGGGAATTATAATCTATCTTTAGATCCCCTAACTATATCAAAAAAGGAACCTATGAATCGCTAAATATGTTTTTTCTCTTCCCCCAATCCTTTAAAGATAAGAGAGACTTGTTTCTCTCTCTCTCGTCTCGGCTTCTTCAACTACTCTTTTCGTAAGCCCTGTGTTGTAAGGGATGGAAAGTGTAATCACCAAGTACCCATTGCACCCACATCGAGTACTCAGTACCCCGTTGGGTACACGATCCAAGTCATTAGCCACCTATTAGCTTAAAATAGGGGACCTACACCCTAAGCACCCAACTAGGTTCCCATTAAACCTAAGATACATACCTTGTGGCACTCTATTTCCATCATCCTACACTTTTCATTCTCTCAAACACTCAAATGTCACTTAAATCATCCTATAAAAAATCTAACACCTAAAAAACCTTGATTTCATCATTTAAAATGCTTCTATTACTATGAATTCCAAATAATAATTGTAAAAAATAAACAAACATCAATTCCACCCTCATTAAGACCTTATTTTTCTTTGAATCCACCAATATAAACCAACACTAGCCATTAAAATCTTCCCACTATAACACTTATAATCCCAAAAAAGTATATGTGTATATTTATCAGGATCCATGTCAATCACAAAAACCCAATATATATTTTAGATTCATATCTATCATAGGTTATGTTTCTGCTGATACCACACCTGAACCAATGAAACTATGACACACCCAAATGATTATTTCTCTAGGCCATCACACACACTATTCCCTCCCCAAATGATTTTTTTTATTCTTATTTGTCTCATATCACTTGGTCGCATGTGAAATGTTCTACTCAGTATCCTACCACATGGATTGAATCAAAATGAGCCAATGTCACAAGCTTCATTTCATCAACTAACTTCACCAAATCTACAATGATTCCCCACTATTTGAAGAATTCATAAATTTCCAATTAAATGATTCCATATACCATGTTGTAATGTTGGGTTCCCTTGACCCAACATAAATAATAATTTTCATTACCATTTCATTTATATAGTAAGTTATACATGACATACAATTACCATAATAGTGTTGATATTTTGGTTTCCACTATTTACATAGTAATGTCTATAGATTATTTGATGTATCAAATGGTTATAGAAGTTCTCATTCTATAATGAGAATATCAAGATATTAATATTAAATATATTTACTGTGGTCTAGAAACATCACACTGACTGGACACAAATGATTTCTGGCCAATAGTTGCTGGGGGATCACAAGCATTGATAATTCTTTTCATAATTTTCGTACATGGTGATCTCGAGTAGATAAAACCATGAGGACTAACCCAAAAATAAGAAAACCACATGTTTCAATTGTTATTGGTAGTTTCTATATATGAATACATGTAATAGTCTCCTAACTTGAGGTTATTATCAGTGTACACCATTTGATCAAGTACTTTGATGCAAAGAAAAAACTATGACATTTGTATTGTAGAGAGGTGGCTTGTGTTTGGTGCACCATTGGTGGTATGGAATTGATTGAATAATCAATATATAATTTTTCCCTACCAAAAGGAAGTAATATATCCGTCCTATTTTTTAGGATTATAGTACCTTCATTAAATTCAGGGACATGGTAAAAAATGTATGTTCATCCAGTTAGGAAAATGAACAATAAATCATGAATGTATGGGGACAAAAAGTGTGCCCCCTACTTTATGAGATATCATCAGACAGCTAGATTATATTACATGGTGTGTGTTTGTAGCAAAGGTTTTCATTACAATGATTTTTCATTATCTCTTTAGGGGCCTTTATGGGTTTTTAGATTATTCTCCCGGTTTGTGAATAGTATTCACTGCTATAAAAATAAGGGCTGAGAGGGCCACACACTAAACATATTCAAAAGTCTATCCTGTTCTAATAAATAGGATATAGGACATGGTGGGCCCCACCATTTGTTTTGAGTGATGTTTGGGAATATATGATCCCCATGTAATAAAGAAATTCATTATTATTCAAGTATAGAATAATTTGAGTTGAATTTATTTATTTAATGTATTTACACATATTAAAGTAAATACATGGAAAAATGTTATGTGAATGAATATTATTTTAATATTAAAGGTTTGTTTAATATTTACAAGAACAATTATTGAATTTAATGGCTCAATTTTATGACATAATATATTTATTATATTACAAGTAAGAGATAAAAATATAAATGATATTTATTACTCAGTAAATTAGTAATATGAAGTAAACAATAGCTTATTTAGTGGGAAATATCTCACCGAGGGTCATGGAACCATTATAAGGTATTTTTAACATTTCTATATAAGTGGGTGGAGGCTCTCATTCAGGGAAAAATTCATCCTAGGATTTTTTGAGTTTTTCTTTTCTCTCTCCAACTTCTTAGAGAGATGAGAACTCAATCCAAGAAATTGATATGAATTATCTTTCTTAGATCAAAGGATAGACATAGGGATAGTCATCGGGACATATAAGTAATCATCAATTCTCCATAATAACACCCAAATTTTTATGATTGATGCTCTTGTATATTTTTTTAATTATATTTGGTGTATTTAGTGGTATCTGGAATCAATTCCTTTGAGAAACAGTCACCGATTATGAGTAGTGATCAAACTCATCTTCAAACTGAACGAGGGAAATTTATGACTACATTTTTTTGTTTAAATATTTCACATGGGGTATTTATCTTCTATACCAGGTTTTGTATCACTATAGATGATGTATTTAAATTGATTTGGTGATGAAAATTTTTAATTCTTCATCCCATCCATGCCCAATACATTTCCTAATACCCACAATTGGTATCTGATGGATCACATGAATTTTTTAATCCAAGAAAAAATATGTTTGTATTAAATTAATGAATATTCCATCAATACAACCCCATCCCCATGGATGGTAATTCAATACAATCATGTACATAAAAGTTACATCCATCCAAATATTAACATTATTATTTTTTATGGGTTTAAAATGAAAAATATTTTTGCGTGTTTCTGGATAGGTTCTGATTAGATATTAGTGGCCAGAACAATTCTGGTCAGATTTCCATGGCCAAAATAGTATCTGGAAACTGGTAGATAAAATCCATATATTTATGGAAATTTATAAATAAAAAGGATAATAATAATTTTTAATAGCATATTAAATAGGCTTAGATAATTGGATAAGAAAAAAAAGAGTTTTTACACGCATTTCATGCACTAGAAATTCAAAAGGAAAATATATGGGGGGTGTTGGCCAGTCTTCTATGTTGAGTAAAAATAATTAATTAAAAAGGGGGAACACTTTACCACCCAATCACCCCGAACTTCACTGCCATAGTCAGACACCCACATCTGTGTAACCTCCAAATTACCCCTCTATCGTACCACATCTCTGACCACCCACGGCACCGCACTGCCCCCTGCTCAACCCCCTCTAATCGCACCACATCCACTCCTACAAGTGCCACTCATACGGTATTCCATCGTCTTAGGTGTTGTCATCCATGACTGAGCCACACCCAGACAACCTGAACTGACCCACCGAGGCCCACATAGTCAGTAGAAATGTAACACCCTGACCCTAGTTACCCAGAGTCTGGGCATTATTTAAAAACATTGGCAATTATTACAAGGAATCAAGTCCAGAAGGACCGATCGGTTTAGCAGTCTTGGAAAATAGATTACATACATGAATGTTAAATTACACTTTATAAAATACAACACATCATAAATAATCCTTTATGAACACCATTATTCTCTTAGCTTAACCCTGCATATCAATCTCAATACACTTCTTGGAATCCTAGAAAAAATAAAACGTAGAAAGGGGTGAGCTCAGACGCTCAGTAAGGGTAAGCAATACAGCGGAAGATAACATAAATATTTAGCATGATGAATAATTGAATACACATGCATTTACCAATAATAAACATGAACACTTTTATGGCAGGAATATGATCTTAGTAAATAATGCCATAATAAAACATAATCATGGGTATTCTACTAGTCGAATGACCACATGAACCATAAATATTATTTTCATAATGAGGGAATGTATAACGCCAGAAATTCTGAAACATTTTGTCAAGGCCTCGGCCAAGATGTCTAAAAATGATTAAGGCCTCGGCCAAAACCATATATCAAATTTGGAAAGGCCTCGGCCAATTCCACGTCTAATTTTCTCATGAGACCTACCGATGCATCGAGGAGCTATATCGGGCTCCACCCATCACTTACTATGTCCAATACATTCCTCATATGAAAAGGTTGAAACATTACCTAAACATTCGTATTAAAATTAGTATACGAAATGTAAATACTTTATCAATAAACCATGAATGGTATAAAAATGACACATTCATAGTCAAACATATCACAAAACCTTCAATACAATATGGAATATTTTTATCATAATAAATCAACTTCAAAAAAGTTTAAAATCCATCCAAGGATGTTTACAAAGATGAAAATGATTCGTAAAACTCTTTGAGTGAAATACCCCTTTTTCATGAAATCTTTTGTAAGTCTCAAAATTTATAAAGGAAGTCATTTAAAAGATATTTTTGAATAAAAGTATCCCATACCACTTTAAAACTTTTGAAAATAATTATCATTTCAAAACATTCATGTCCATATAAATAAATCCTTAAAATCATTTTGAAAACATGGACATTAATTAAAAATATTTAGAAAGATAAATCTTTAAAACATTTAAAATTCTGATCTTGATAAAGAGTACCTTTAAAAAATCCTTAAAATATTCATCTTGAAATCATTTTTATGAAAAATTGACATGGATTATAAAAATTTCCTAGTAAATACTTACACATAAACAATCTCAAATAATAATGAGATTGAGGAATTAACCCTTACCAATTTGGTAACTTATGAAAAATACACCCCATGAAAGAGGTATCATACAATGAATATGTAAATACAAATAAATTAAAGTTTATTACACAAATAATACAATTATGGTCAGTACATACACCACACAAAAGGTAATAGTGGCAATATGGCATGAATCTCACGGGAATTAGGAGTGAGATGAAAACCCCTTACCTTGCACTTTCCTTTAGTTGAGGGTACGTTTAACCTCATGTATGAAGACTATAGTATGTTATTAAATTATAACAGAACCATATTAATATTTATGATATCATACATTATTCATTTATGACTTTATACTACCCATTTAATAATTATTTCCATGTTATATTAATATTTCGGGTAATAATCGCTTTCTTTATCATACGTGTTTTAACTTGTTACTATTGATTGTATCAATTAGATCATGATTTAAATACTTATATAATATAAAACAAGATTTATATATCATATATATTTAGAATATAAATATGTATCACAGACATATATATGAAATTGAAAACACCGTTTATGGAGACGGTAGTCAGTACGTATGCATAAATGTTATTTCCGTTTTCATGTAGTATTGAATGGAAGTAAGTGAATAAGATATATGTAAGTACATAAATACTTATATATATAAATATATATATCTAAAGTATAATTATTATGTCATATATTACATAATTATTAGTAATATATATTTTTATAATCGTCGATGAATGGTGAACATGGAAATGAATCTCACCGCGTCGTGGAGACGGTAATCCGTACGTACGCACGAGCGAAAATATCAATCTTTTGATATTAAAATAATATATAACTGGATGGAATATCATATATACATAATCCTTATCATTTTATATTTATTATTTACATCAAATACACATCATTATTATACCCATCCAAATAATAATGTATTGAATAACAATTACACCACAACATGGAGACGGTAAGCCGTACGTACGCATGTATGGTGACATGTCATTCAAAGGGTGGATAGAATAATGAATTTGGTTGTACCATAATTATAATAACATCACAGTATATAGAATATAGTAGAGTTATTATTTTAGAATGGAAACAACAAATAAAAAGGAAGTGGAAGAAGAAAGGAACTTGAAAGAGGGTGGTGAAATCATTACCTATTCTTCGGGTTCTTCCTTTTGATTTGATCAAAATGGGATCCTTATGTTGGCTTTCTGATCAAACTAAGGCCCCTAGGTTGAAGGTAGGATAGTTGAGAGGGTATTTGGGCAGGTTTTGGCCAATCCAAATGTCTTATAAGGTGTGAATTGAAGTGAAGGGGGGAGTGCCCTTTTATAAGAGGGGTGAGGGTCATCTTAGGAAAAACTTAAAATATTATTTTATAATAAATTCATATTTGGATTATAATGGCTTAAAATTAATTTATTTATAGGATAATGTGGGTATGGGTCTAAATCCACTCAACCAATATGTTTTAGATAGGTTTGGGTCACTTTATTAACCTTGTCTTTTAGTTTTAGCTCTTAGTTAAATAATTTAACTTTTACCATGTCTTCTTTTATTGTTACACTATATGGTTAATAAACATACTATATACTGCCAATCGAACCTAAATTGGTTCATTAATGTCATATATATTATTATATAAGTCTTTTGGATGAACCTCATATTTTTAGGATCATTATATCAATTAATAATATAATATTTGTTTTAAAAACTATTTTATGTCAATTTTGACACTATTTGGTATTTGTTTTTTGTTAAAATAATAACAGCATTATTACATCAAATAAAATACATTGAATCAAGCCTAACATATCATATTCACCTATAAAATTATTTTATGATATAAAAACTTTGAAAATATATTTATTTTAATATTTATAATACCATTTATTTGATTCTTTCATTAATAATGTAATTACCGCATCATCATTGTGTCATTAATAAATTTAATTATTTAATCTCTAAAAATTATAAATAAAATACCATTATGTAGGAAATATTTTTAGATTTATAATTAATATTTATAGTCGAATTTATCTTATTTATAACCCTATATTAAAAATATTTTAGTTATTAAATTTTGATTTTAACTCTTTTAACTCTTCTTTAAATAAAATAATAATAAATGTCTTAATCTAATCCAAGTAGACCTAAAGGGTCATATTTTATTCCTAATGTTGTTTTTGGTCGAATTAAACTTATAAAATAGAATTAATACATGTCTTAGGGTAATAATAATATCATTTTTACCCTTAATTACCCTATTTACTTTTAACCGTGATAAATAAAAGTAAAAAGTTACTATTCACCAAAAATTATTTTTATCTTATTGAACCAAATTTTACTCCTTTATATTATCCGTGTCTCTTGTATTTTAAAAATTCAACTCACAGAAGCATTAAAATTAAGTTTTATGTGAATTCGCAAATTCTCCTAGGAGGTGGGTAAAAGACGTTGAAAAGTTCTATAAAAAAATTTATATATCTAAAATTATTATAAACTGAATCCAATTAATTACATTGAATTTATATAGGTATTATGTATCTATTTTTAAATAAAATAAATTTAAATAAAATAAATAATTATTTAAAAAAAATCGGTTTTAAACGATAACTCCGTGCTTTTTACTATTCATCAAAAATTGAACATTTTCAGAAAAATACCAAAATTTTACCCTAGGATAATTTCGATATTCCAAATACAAAAATGAAGTCTATTTTACCAAATTCAAAACATAAAAGTTTCATTTATTAATTTAAAATTAATTCCTGTTGTCAAAACAAAATGACGTATTTTTAAGAAACAATATTTATCAAAATATTGACACTTGTTTATGTCCAATTTCAAAGTGAAATTACTTACAATGACCATCATTGGATTAAATGGTAAAAATATAATCTAATTATACTTCCAAATAATTAAAATTTATAATTCAACACTATAAATTATTTTGATTAAAAATGTTGTTTTCAGTTAAAATATAGTATTTTTTACTATTCACCCAAATATGAAAGTTATCATAAAAATACCAAAAATTTATTGAAAATAAATTATTATGTCCTGATTCTAAATAAGAAGTTTATTTTGTCAAATTGAATATATAAAGGATTCAAATATTGGGTTTGAAAATATTTCTCCATTAAAAGGCGGTAAAATTTCATTTTTTGAAAAATACTTCTTTTATCTGAAAAAAATGTATTTTCTCTTATATTATGTATAAGAAACTCATAATATGGATTCTAAAATTATAATAATTATATAAAGCTCAAAATTCAGTTAATAATATTCATAACCTCTTTTGAACGGCAAGTTTGGTAAGTCCTGGTGTGCTTGAACTCAGTGTTGCGTGTAGTGCAAGTTATTGAATTACTTTGAAGAAGTAACGTACTATGAAATCTTGAGGTGTTACATTCTTCCCTCCTTCGATAAATTGCATCCTATCAATTTGAAATTGTTCTTCGAAAATAAAAGGTTGAAAATAGAAAATACCTTTGTGGGAAAACCCACATCAGAAATTGGGTTAATAAAATTTAGTTTTAATAAGAGGAAAAGGGGAATGAAAAAGTCACCACCAAATTATGATCTCAATTAGGAGAACATTGGTGAAAATTAGATACATATAATTGGAGGGAAAATGTAAATATTTATAGGTATTGATTGAGGTCATCAATCAAAAACAATTGTAGAATTGTGGGCCTCAAAGCCACCAATCTATGATGATTTAAAATACCATCGGTTCAATTAAACGTAAGGTATTAGGATAACACATTCTTGGTTTTAAGATTCCTTACCTAAAGTTTAAGAATTTATTTCTTCATAGAATAAGAGAAGAAAAAAATGTATACTTCTCAAGTAGAGTTCCTTTTTTTACCAATTTCTACTACAAACTCATCTTTCACTTTAAAAGATAATAGAACTTAAAAAATATTCTATTTATCCTGTTCGTATAGGATTCCCAAAAAAATGAATTTATAATTCATCAACCATACCCTTTAAAAAACTACATTATTCAATCTAGGACATCACGTGGGTCAGTGGTAGGTGATACACCCTTATCTCCCTTTGGTTGTGGGTTCAAGTCTCGCGGCCTTGCCGGACGCAACGGGTTACCGCCCGACCTCCGGGTTATCCTTTTTATGGAAATCCAAAAATAATCTCAAATTAGAATTATCCAAAATACTTCTATCGAAACTCACAGTCCAAAATTTATAAGGAAGGTAAACACAATGAAGATCCTTTTTTCTGCGTAATAACATGTGAACACCTTCATCAAGTATTCTTTTAAAACACTGCAACATCCTGAATTACCAAAATCAACCATCTCTTATTCCAAAAACACTACCTCATTATCAGGACCATATTAAGTATTAACTTTCCTTCAACAATTTATTTTCCAAAAAGTGTAGCTTACTATTAAGTCACTTTTCTTGGAACCATATAATCTCAAATCCTCAATAAAATAGTACTGCAATACAATCCTTTTTTATCTCCATAATTCATGTAAACAGTATATTGTCAATACAACACTCAAATGAAATAAATCTATAATAACAACATAAGAACGGTAGTCTTTCTTCTTCATATGAGGTAGTATCATAACATGATTATTATCCAATAACATCATTTGAGGTATACTCTTATGAATTATATATTGATTCACGTAGTGTCTCAACGCCTTGTAGATGAAGCCTTTTACATTTTAAAACTTTTTCTTACCCTTGCAATCACGTACTTGGTGTCCTTTTTCTCCACACTTATAACAAACTCTCATTCCCTTAAATCATTTACCAAGGTGATTCATTCCACATTTATCACATATTGGAAAATCCTTCTTTCCCTTATTCCCTTTATCCATGTTTCTTTCTACCATCCTTTTCTTCTCTTGCTTCCCTTCAAATCTATAGGATTCAAAGAATTATTTACTGATATTATGATACTATTTATTCATATGATGATAATACATGGGAGACTATTTCCTTTCTAAATTTTGGCATAATACCATGAATGATATGACCCTTCTTACTCTTTGGATCATACGTATTGCTGGAGTTATCATTCCTTCTACTAGGCGCCATTTCTAAACAATGGCATACACTAGTTTAGTTTATGAATCACAATTCATAATTCCAAACATGTAAAATACTTAACATAAATTGAATAGTTTATGGATATAATCCATAATCACAAAAATGTTTTCTTTGAGGAGGTATATACTCATAAACCCTTCACAGTGGTTTGTAAAGAAAATGATAATTATCCTAAACATATCCCTCGATATTGTCGTAACTAAGAGTGCAGCAAGGCCCATTGTCATGCACCAGTTCCCATTCGAGTCTATCTCAAAGCGGTGTTTTTGGGTTTTACCCCTAAGTACATTTGTGTCAGAGCCGCCTCTACCTGCTTGTATCCAGACAGGGATGTATTTCCTTGGAAAACTCACAAAATATCTACATTAAAAAAAAATCTAGGAAGTCCTTCTATACTAATCCTCAAAGTCTATCTTAGCTTTATGTGCTCTAATCAGAGTTTATCTAAATCTAGCTTCCAAGTTTACTGCTAAATTTCCTCAGATACCAACTGTAACGCCCCGACCCTAGTTACCCAGAGTCGGTGCATTATTTTAATACATTGTCAATGATTACAAGGAATCAAGTCCCGAAGGACCGATTGGTTTAGCAGTCTTGGAAAATAGATTACATACATGAATGTTACATTACACTTTATAACATAAAACACAACATAAATAATCCTTTATGAACACAATTATTCCCTTAGCTTAACCCTACATATCAATCTCAATACACTTCATGGAATCCTGGGAAAAATAAAACATAGAAAGGGGTGAGCTCAGACGCTCAGTAAGGGTAAGCAATACAGCGGAAGATAACATAAATATTAAGCATGATGAATAATTGAATGCACATGCCTTTAAAAATAATAAACATGAACACTTTTATGGCTGGAATATGAGCTGAGTAAATAATTCCATAATAAAACATAATCATGGGTATTCTACTAGTCGAATGACCACATGAACCATCAATATTACTTTCATAATGAGGGAATTTATAATGCCAGACATTCTGAAACAATTTGTCAAGGCCTCATCCAAGACGTCTAAAAATGATTAAGGCCTCGCCAAAACCATATATCAAATTGGGAAAGGTCTCGGCCAATTCCACGTATAATTGTCTCATTAGACCTACCGATGCATCGAGGAGCTATATCGGGCTCCACCCGTCACTTACTATGTCCAATACATTCCTCATATGAAAAGGTTGAAACATTACCTAAACATTCGTGTTAAAACTAGCATACGAAATGTCAATACTTTATCAATAAACCATGAATGGTATAAAAATGACACATCTATAGTCAAACATATCACAAAACCTTCAATACAATATGGAATATTTTTATCATAATAAATCATCTTCAAAAAAGTTTAAAATCCATCCAAGGATGTTTACAAAGATGAAAATGATTCGTAAAACTCTTTGAGTGAAATACCCCTTTTTCATGAAATCTTTTGTAAGTCTCAAAATTTATAAAGGAAGTCATTTAAAATAGATTTTTGAATAAAAGTGTCCCATACCACTTTCAAACTTTTGAAAATAATTATCATTTCAAAACATTCATGTCCATATAAATAAATCCTTAAAATCATTTTGAAAACATGGACATTAATTAAAAATATTTAGAAAGATAAATCTTTAAAACATTTAAAATTCTGATCTTGATAAAAAGTACCATTCACAAATCCTTAAAATATTCATCTTGAAATCATTTTTATGAAAAATTTACATGGATTATAAAAATGTCCCAGTAGATACTTACGTAAAAAAAATCTCGGATAATAAATAGAGTGTGTAATTAACCCTTACCAATTTGGTAACTTATGAAACATACAACCCATGAAAGATTTATTATACAATGAATATGTAAATACAAATAAATTAAAGTGTATTACACAAAGAATACAATTATGGGCAGTACATACACCACACAAAAGGTAATAGTGGCAATATGGCATGAATCTCACGGGAATAAGCAGTGAGATGAAAACCCCTTACCTTGCACTTTCCTTTAGTCGAGGGTACGTTTAACCTCTTGTATGAAGACTATAGAATGTTATTAAATTATAAAAAAACATATTAATATTTATGATATCATACATTATTCATTTATGACTTTATACTACCCATTTAATAATAATTTCCATGTTATATTAATATTTCGGTTAATAATCACTTTCTTTATCATACGTGTTTTAACTTGTTACTCTTGATTGTATCACATAGATCATGATTTAAATACTTCCAGAATATAAAACATGATTTATATATCATATATATTAAGAATATAAATATGTATCATATACATATATATGAAATGGGAAACACCGTTTATGGAGACAGTAGTCCGTACGTACGCATAAACGTTGTTTCCGTTTTCATATAGTATTGAACGGAAGTAAGTGAATAAGATATATGTAAGTACATAAATACTTATATATAAAAATATATATATATCTAGTAGAATTATTATGTCATATATTACATACTTATTAGTAATATATATTTTTATAATCGTCGATGAATGGTGAACTTGGAAATGAATCTCATCGCGTCGTGGAGACGGTAATCCGTACGTACGCACGAACGAAAATATCATTCTTTTGATATTAAAATAATATATAATTGGATGTTATATCATATATAAAGAATCATTATAATGTTATATTTATTATTTACATCAAATACACATCATTATTATACCCATCCAAATAATAATGTATTGAATAACAATTACACCACGACGTGGAGACGGTAAGCCGTACGTACGCACGTATGGTGACATGTCATTCAAAGGGTGGATAGAATAATGAATTTGGTTGTACCATAATTATAATAACATCACAGTATATAGAAGATACTGGAGTTATTATTTTATAATGGAAACAACAAAGAAAAAGGAAGTGGAAGAAGAAAGTAACTTGAAAGAGGGTGGTGAAATCATTACCTCTTCTTCATGTTATTCCTTTTGATTTGATCAAAATGGGCTCCTTAGGTTGGATTTATGATCAAACTAAGGCTTCCAGGTTGAAGGTAGGATAGTTTAGAGGCTATTTGGGCAGGTATTGGACGAGCCAATTGTCTTAGAAGGTGTGAATTAGAGTGAAGGGGGAGTGCCCTTTTATAAGAGGGGTGAGGGGCACCTTAGGAAAAACTTAAACTATTATTTTATAATAAATTCATATTCAGTTTATAATGGCTCCAAATTAATTTATTTCGAGGATAAGGTGGGGATATGTCTAAATCCACTCAACCAATAGGTTTTAGACAGGTTTGGGTCACTTTATTAACCTTATCTTTTAAATAATTTAACTTTTACCATGTCTTCTTGTATTCTTACACTATATGGTTAATAATCAAACTATATACTGCCAATCGAACCACAATTGGTTCATTAATGTCATATATATTATTATATAAGTATTTTGGATGAACCTTAGATTTTTAGAACCATTATATCAATTAATAATATGATATTTGTTTTAAAAACTATTTTATGTCAATTTTGACACTATTTGGTATTTGTTTTTTGTTAAAATAATAACAGCATGATTACTTCCAAAAAAATACATTGAATCAATATTAACATGTCATATTCACCTATAAAATTCTTGTATGTCATAAAAACTTTGAAATTATATTTATTTTAATATTTATAATACCATTTTTTGATTCTTTCATTAATAAGGTAATTACTGCATCATCATTGTGTCATTAATAAATTTAATTATTAAATATTTAAAAATTATAAATAAAATACCATTATGTAAAAAATATTTTTAGATTTATAATTAATATTTATAGTCTAATTTATCTTATGTATAACCCTATATTAAAAATAGTTTAGTTATTAAACTTTGATTTTAACTCTTTTAACTCTTCTTTAAATAAAATAATAATAAATGTCTTAATCTAATCCAAGTGGACCTAAAGGGTCATATTTTATTACTAATGTTGTTTTTGGTCGAATTAAACTTATCCAATAGAATTAGGACATGTGTTAGGGTAATAATAATATCATTTTTACCCTTAATTACCCTATTTACTTTTAACCGTGGTAAATAAAAGTAAAAAGTTACTATTCACCAAAAATTATTTTTATCTTATTGAACCAATTTTTCCTCCTTGATATTAACCGTGTCTCTCGGATTTTTAAAATTCAACTCACAGAAGCATTAAAATTAATTTTTATGTGAATTCGCAAATTCTCCTAGGAGGTGGGTAAAAGACGTTGAAAAGTTTTATAAATTTTTTTATATATCTAAAATTATTATAAACTGACTCCAATGAATTAAATTGAATTTATATAGGTATTATGTATCTATTTTTAACAAAAATAAATTTAAATAAAATAAATAATTATTTAAAAAAATTTGGTTTTAAACGATAACTCAGTGTTTTCAATATTCATCAAAAACTGAACGTTTTCAGAAAAATACCAAAAATTCACCCTAAGATAATTTCGATATTCTGAATAAAAAATGAAGTATATTTTACCAAATTCAAAACATAAAAGTTTCATTTATTAATTTAAAATTAATTCCTATTGTCAAACCCAAATGGCGTATTTTTAAGAAACTATATCTATCAAAAGATTGACACTTGTTTATGTCCAATTTCAAAGTGAAATTACTTACAATGACCATCATTTGATTAAATGGTAAAAATATAATCTAATTATACTTATAAACAATTAAAATTTATAATTCAATACTATAAATTATTTTGATTAAAAATGTGTTTTTCAGTTAAAATATAGTATTTTTCACTATTCACCCAAATATGAAAGTTATCAGAAAAACAACAAAAATTTATTAAAACTAAATTATTATGTACCGATTATAAATAAGAAGTTTATTTTTTCAAATTGAATATATAAAAGTTTCAAATATTGGATTTAAAAAGAGTTCTCCATTAAAAGGCGGTAAAATTGCATTTTTTGAAAAATACTTCTTTTATCTAAAAAATATGTATTTGTTCTTACATTATGTCTAAGAAACTCATAATATGGATTCTAACATTATAAGGATTATATAAAGCTCAAAATTTAGTTAATACTATTCATAACCGCTTTTGAATGGCAAGTTTGGTAAGTCGTGGTGCACTTGAACTTAGTGTTGCATGTAGTGCAAGTTGTTGAATTACTTTGAAGAAATAACGTACTATGAAATCTTGGGGTGTTATAAGCAAGTTGGGTGTGGCTACCCCAAACTTGCATTCAATAGGATAGGGGCTAGCGACAAGCATAGAGAAGGAAAAAATGAAATGGGATTCCTTATCCTAAGTACATGTATGCATGAACACAACCATCTCCATACAAAAGTGGTGAGTAATAATAAAACATAATAACAACCAGAGTATGTGCATGAAATAAACTCTATGAAATACATCAGATTACAAAACTATATATCAATTAATAAAGCGATAAAATACATTCCTGAATAGAAATGATGTCTTAACCTAAAAAAACTAGAAAAATGGAAAATACTAAGAGAATCTAGCTCCTAATCTCCATGTCTAACCACCAAACATGGTCAATAGACCCTGGTATTACTATGCTCCACTAATTTCTACATTGATTTGTTTTTCTTTTATATAAGGCATGAAACATGTGTGAAAATCTCATTTTGGGGTGATTTTATACATACCCAGTAGGACACCCATATAACCACAAAAGGAGAAGTAGAAAGATACAAAATAAGTCATCTCATACAATAAGGATAGGGAAAATACCCAACATATATATATGCTCATCAAGAAACCCATGTGAGAGGTAAAGGGGATCTCCATATCCATATCCCAACCAAGTATGATGAGTCTTCATATAGCTCCAAAGGTCCATCTCTAATGCCCAACATTTCATGCTTCTATATAAGAAACTTTGTGGAGTGCCTACACTTTATCATTGTGCTCTAAAGTTGAGGGGAACAATCTCAAAAAGAGAACATGAACCCTATTATGATAGGGGATACAACTCTGTAGATTGAGTACCTATGCCCCGGTGTGATAGGGGTGCCACTTGGTAGATAGAGGACCCACACCCTAGTACAATAGAGGGTACCACAAAGAAGGTATAGGACCTACTCTCTGGTGCTATAGGGGATGTCACTCGATAGATTGAAGAAATTTACCCTAGTATGATATGGGTACCACTAAGAAGGTAGAGAGTGTGGGAGACCCACACCCTAGTGCAACAGAGGATTTACAACCCTGGTATCTCTCTGATGATCCTGCCTGATCACAACTATTTTTCAAGAATTCCCTATAGAAGAATCATAAACATGAGACCTCACATCTTATCAAAAAACCACTATAAAGTCTATCATCATGTTCAATGTAGAAAACTAAATAGTATAGGCTACTCAAGGGACAATATCTAAGTCCTAAAGAATGAGATATGGAAGGTAGAAGAATCTGAGGGAGGTACACATCATGTATGTAGGGTCACATGGTGTATACCCTCACTTACACACCTACATGTGTCCTTGTCTTCACATGTATTGGTTGGCTATGTGGAACTACATGGAATATACATGTGGTGCATGGCTTGTCTTCCCCACCAAGGGAATATCCATGTACTCCGGCCTATTTCCTTGTTCATTTCTCTATGCATGTGTACTTGAAGTCATCATATGTACTGAGTTAATGTTCGAGTATTATGTCATGCCCGTGTACTCCTTATTGTGCTGGTATTCCTAGTTGTTCTATTTTCCGTGTAATCTCATCATTCATGCTAATCTTCCATAAACTGTTCAGATGGTGTTTAAGGACCATACATGATGTGTGATACTTATATTCTCTCAAAAACCAAGATGTGGTAGCTATGGGACTACATGGAGTGTGTTATTCACAGTATACTCTATGTTGATTGGGTTTCCGTAGAAAGGAAATAAATCCTCTCACATCTTTCGATCCACCAATCCCACTGCAAAAATCTCTATTTGACCACCCAAAATCAAAGGGGGTTGTCTCTGTCCATCAATCTCTATCCTCCGATGGTGATAAATTAGAAATCTGTTCACCAGTGAATGATCCTTCGCACCTCTCATCACCACTTCATATCCAAAATCCATAGATACATCACCCGCTACCCATAATCCATCCCAATCTACCCTCAAATAAATATCTCATATATTACTCCCACAACCATCATGAATATGGGGGTTCGATCATGATTGAACCCACCCCGACAATATCAAACTATGACATCGTGGTCCCATGGAAGAGGAAAAGAAGAACAGTGGGGGGAAATGACAAGAACAAAGTGAAAATTGGCATTGGATGATGTAATCTCGACCAACAACCATGAAGATGTGGTAACAAGGGGTGGAATTAGACATAACAAACATAAATAAGTAGATCAAGAATAATTTTTTAGATTTTTGGGGTCATGAAAAAACTATAATTTTTAGAAATCAAAGTAGATAAATAATCCATGCTTGATCAAATTAAAAAGGGCATAAATATAAAAATTAAATTCCCTACCTCAATTAAGGATTGATAACTAGTGAAGAGCCTATTCTTAATCAATAAAGAAGATCCACTATGTTCACTACCTACCTATTGAGTCACCTCGATCTGATCATCGGTCTACATCCTTGATTTTGTTAACACCATTGAAGAACACTCTTCCACACAAATCCTCTCAATGTTATGATGATAACCACATAGAAATTTCATAAAAAAATTATTTATAAGGGATTTTTCTAGGCTATGGTTATTTAATAAAAATAAATAAAATATTTATTTATTTTATTAAAATCACCTTCCAACTGCTGTCTTCTTTAAAATTTTCATCATCATCCAACCTTAGTTCACGCCTAGGTTGAACCCCATGTTCTAGAATAAACTATGGTCTCAGATTTACTATTATATGGCCCTATAAATAGGGAAAACATTGATTATTAAATGATGTGAACACGTGCATTAACATATTTTTATATTTTTAATATATTAATTTTCAATTATTGAGGCACCCAAACACCACACTAAATCTGAGGATAAATCAAGATATATATATATATAGAAATATCAAAAGGAATAATAAAAAAACAAATTCATTACATTGTCGGATGCCATACCCACCACACACTAGCCACCCACTTCCAGGATCCCAATTCAGCTACCTCTCATGCATCAATTGTCGCTCATCCTTTCCCTGGAATGACCTTCCCTACTAGCTAGATCTACTGCAGGTGCACGAGAATACTCCAACCAGCTGACCCACAGCCAATCTGAGTCGGACCAACCCATTCCAAAGTGGTTTGGGCCCTGTCTGACTCACCCGACCTTTTCAGGCCTAGTTAATTCCAGAACCCCTTTTATAGGTTCTTAGGGCTATCCAAGGTCATAGAAAAATTTTAATAATTTCAAAAGGTCAATTTAAAATTTTTATAATAAAAATTAAATTTATTCGGTAGCAAACCAAAAATATTTTTTTATAAATTTTGGGTCGAAGCTTCTTTTTTAGTGGAAAACCCCTTTTTTTAGAGGAGACCCATTACATGTCCCTTAGGCCTAGTGGGAATTAAATCCTATTACATGGATAAAAGGGACCATATTTTTGGACCAAAATCCCTTTGGTAAATAGTATAGCTATAGTTTTTGGATTGTTATAGTATTATAGCTGCTAAAATTCTTGTTATTGTGATCACCATCGCTACAAGGTCTCCAGTGCTATAGTACCACCACTACTACAGTTCTTCTACAGTACCTCTATAGTTCTGCTACAATGCCTCTATCCAATGGGTTTTGTACCCTAAAACTAGAATTAGTGTTATGGTGTGCTTACCACTAAGTCAAACCCCAACTACAACAAACAAAAAATATTAATTAGATTAAAATTAGTATAAATATTTAAATTCATTTAATGTCCTCAACATAAAGTTATCATATATTTAATTTTTATTATTCCTTTGATTAACCTACTAAATGATCTTGAGTATCAATTGACCAATGTATGTATTGATTAAATTTTTTTAATTATTGAGTGAAATTATAGTTAAATCATGTAATAATTAAATTTATTTTGATAGTTTATGCATCGTATTTCCTTGTTTAATATGTATAAGGGCATTTGTGTCCAGGAGAATTGTATTTCATGTGTATTATGAATTCCCAATACCCCCTTAACAGTGTGTGTATATTTGTGTATTATGATGAGGATGTTGTAAGTCATGAACCATGTCAAGAATACGTGGTTTTCTGAACATGATGTGGATTTGTTAGATCAGGGTGGGACTGAAGATACGAGTCAGAGACGACTTGGGTATTTCACCCCAAGAGTCATGGTTGATCCAATATGAATAAATAGGTCGAATAATATCAATTGATCAAGATCAGTCGAGTCATTTATTTAATTTATGCATTTTTTATTATTATTTCATGAGTATCAAAGTGATCATGATCACATAAAATAATAACTTATAAAGAAAATATTAAATCAAATTAATATAATATTAATGATTTTCAATTTAATACATAGTCATGTTATGAGTATGATCACATATTACATGCATATAAAATAGAAAATTAATTCATTCATCTAGAAATAATATATCAAACCCTTAAAGTAATATTAAGTCACAACACATTTCTTTATTTTAATTTGAAAAAATCTGGGTGTACGGGTTTCTCTTCATACATAGATGAGGGTGTATCATAATACTGGGGAGTTATTATGAGAGTAATGGTTCAAATTAAATAAATTTGTAAGTAAATAAGTATCCATGGATATCTTGTTGCATCTTTAGAGGTAAAGTTCTGATAAAATCAATTTTTTAGAAGTTGGTACTTCACTCAACTGTTCAAGAACTAGTGATTTAATGCAGTTGACCAGCCAAACACCTACCTTGAACCTATTAGATTAGTGGAGTAGCTATAGTTTTGAAAATGAGTAGATTTTTCATGGATCTTTTCTACTAGAATACACAATAAACTGGGTATTCTAAATCTAGTAGTGAGGGCTACTAGGGTTCGGTAAAATAGTAGGAGACATTAAATGACTTAATTAATCGATAATGGATAATCGGTAATAATGATAAAAGTAAAAATATACTAGTTTTTATTTTATATAAAATTGGAATTAATGCCATAAATATAGTGTGATTTATATTGGACAAATAAAATTCCCAATCTAGCATTAATTTCCAACAGTGATATAGGTACTTGCGTAAAGTACTGTGATATAGGGAATTCTATGTGTTGGAATCCCCACCACCTGTTAAGACACCTTAGGAAGAGAGAGTGTGAATGATTCTTATAGAAGACTCATGTATGATGAATTGGTTTCTTATATCATAATTTTATCTATAATGTCTATTGGTTTTTGAAAAAAAATCAGGACATGGATGGTCACACATTTTGTCTCATCTTCGAGAATATTTTACATAGAAAGTGAAGTGACATATGAATGAGGTGATGATTAAATAGAATGCATGTAAATTGAAAGATGGATCATGATCTATTAATAAATACCTTTATTATGTAATTTTTACCCAATTACTCCAATTTCATTTAAGATTAAAAAATGAACAGTAACTGAAGAAAACTCATCATTACATTTTGGGTAAGGTTCAAAAATTTGATAAAAACATAAAAAAAATATTAATCTTTAGTTCTTATAGTGAACAAGTTGAAATACCAAGGGAAATTGTGATGATAAAGTCAACTTTACAATTTCCTTAAAATAACTTATGTAGATCATCATTTTAGAGGGGGTTATTTTATTTTCATGTCCTGAGATAATTCTAAAGAAGTTTAAAATTCAATAAATTAAATTAAAAATGTAGTCACTTATTCTTTAGGTATATTCATCAATTGTATTTTATGTTTCTATTTTACTTCTTGGGTATTAAATAAAATATTCCTAGTATATATGAATTGAAATATAGTATAAAACTAAGAAAGGAAATGTTATAATAAGTAAGGTAAACTATCCAAATAGCTAAAAAGGGTGATTAGAAAGTCAGTGGATAGAAGTACAAAACTTCTAATTGACATGTTTAATGATTACAGTTGAAATTTTATTGAGTATTACCAAAAAAAATATCTCATTAACCATTGTAAATAAGGAGAAATTATTCTATTTTTGGAATGAATGTTTTCTGTCCTAGATAATACTCAACTAATGGTTCATTAATTCTTGAATCATTAGCAATAAATGATGAATATAAAATTGTAAGACATGATTATACCTAACTATGGAAAGATGTTTCTTTAACTAGTAAAACTAATTAATTGTCAAGGATATACTACGTATGGTTTTAGAGTCTTTGTAGATAAATACCTTTGGTATTATTGACACATTTACCTATTTATAATTTGATAAATAAACCTTTATAATTAAAGTTAATCCATAAAGATTTAGGTATTAGTTCAGCGAGGGTGTGTAAACTATTCCAAGGAGGACCTATAGGTAAAATCAGATTCTCCATAAGATTCCTTTAAGTGTATTGAGGAATGAAGTATGGAATATGCATGGTTACAAGATATGAGTCACACTACACCCATGTGTTGAAGAAGACCTTGAACAAGAATTCATCAACCATAAAAATGTATCATGGAGTAATTCCTAATCACATATTCCTTTATACAAATCAAAGATATGATTTTGGTAAAGGGGATCTATGATGAGTCTTACATAAAAACATTGATCATTAAAATATTGCATGGGGTAATTCCTAAAAACACATTTTATTATACACATCAGATTCATGGTGCATGTATTAGGATCATCAATGGTGAACTTATATGCACTGTAGATACTTCAGTTATTTTTCAAGACATGTTTTGAAAATACCAGTATTTTCCCACAACCATATTCCAACTATAATGAAAAATAGATATCAGATGAGTTATAGTATAATATAAATCCATCATGTCATAATAAAATGTGTCTATTTGCAAAGTGATTGTTAGGGATATAGACAAACATGCATCAAGAAATACATAATGTGCATCTAAAGTAATTATCATAAAGGTTTATAAGAATATTATAAAAATCCATATGATAAAAAATTTATAGTCAGTGATAGAATATATTTCTATAAAAGGGTGGATATCTCTATTTGAGATAGTAAGATAAATATTAACATGGGTTTAATAAATTCCAGAGACAGACAAATAGTTTACATTGAACTAGGATTTGCAAGATATGTTGGAAAATGAATGTTACAGAGATATATATTGTATAGAAAAGAGAAAACCATATTTGAGTTTTTATATTCATTAGGGCTAGTGATACATTATTTATTGTTAATAATGAATCCTAAAAGTAAGTAGTGAATGGTTACAAACTATGATTTAAAAGTTCAATTAAAATTAAATAATGGATTCTATGTATCAATGTACAAGTGCATAGTATTTTGACTATTTCAAATCATGATAATATGGTAGTGTTCAAGAGAAAAAATACATGGATGGTCAAATGTGGACCAATGTGGAATGATTAATGGTCAAAGGGTTAAACATTTGAGTTGAGGCATTATCTATGATGAGACATTTGTATCTATTATCATTCTCAATCCATTTTAATTTCACTTATCATAGATACATTCTATGATCATTTTATTTTTAATTTCATATAAAACCAACTTTCTTAGAAATTTTATATATGATACAACCAGAAAGAATTGGTGACACCAAAGAATGCCAATAAGGGGTTCTAGTTACTAAAATTCAATTTTGGATTTAAGTAATCAACACGATCATAGAATATTCATTTGGAATGAATTTTTTCATGTGTATACAATGGGTTAGTGGGAGAGCCACTATTTTCCAAGTAAACTATGTTGGAAACATAGGAAAACAACTATTGGACTTATAGTTAGTTAAGACTACAATGAAAGTAACTCTCTAGAGATTGAATTAAATTAGAAACCTATGTTTTAGGGTAAAAGATATAATAATGTAGATCTAATAAGTTTCTTAGAACAAATAATAAGTATATATACTAACAAGGTATTGAAAAATACAATTATGAAAAATTTGAGAGAAACATGTTACCACTGTCACATAGCATAAATATCTCCAAGAAGATATGTTTAATACATAGAAGGTGATTAGTGTGGTGAGTATAATTCCATATTCTTTTATGATGGATCAATCACATATTCCATGATATGTATGAAATATTATATTGAAAAAAAATATTTATAATAGGAAAATATCACTTGGATCTTGGATAACTACACAAGAAGTAGTCAGAACTATCTAATTGTACTTGAGAGAGTACAAGGGATATATTATTGGTACTTGGAGAGGAAGGGAAATTAGTTTATGGGGACACAAACTAGTCATCATTTGGATCAATATGATATAATATTACAGTCAATCTAATGTAATGGGAAAGAGAATCTCATTCAAGCCAGTGGTATCCATATATATAAATACTGAGTTTATTACAGCTTCTGATGTAGCTAAAGAAGAAGGGTATAACACGCAATGATTTTCTCCAGTTAATATAATCACACATATCAAGTAAAGTGTTATCATAACATAAATTATGATAATCCTACTATTGGAACTAGCCAATATTTCATGTTTTGATAGTGGAAAAAAGGAATACACTTAGAGATATTATCTCTTGAGGAGTCTTACTCAAGGAGGTGAAATTATTGATAGTATAATAGTTGTAAAATAGAGATGTAGAAGGACTAATGACTAAATCCATATCTCAGAAGAAACATTATCATTTCATGTGAGTTCTAATAAGGAGGGTTAGTATGTTGGCTCAAGTATATGTGGGAGTGTTGTAATAGTGGGTTCCTTAGACCCAACATAAACTATGCTTTCTAATTACCATGCCTTGTATACAGTGATTTATAAATGATGTACACATACCATATTAGTTTTCATATTTATGTACCCACTATTTACATGGTAATGTCCAAATATTATTTTTCATGTCAAAAGTGTAATGGCCCGGACCTCTCCAGCCCATTCCTTTGTCAAAAAGAGGGTCATGAAGTGTTCTGGAGGGTAAAATGAACTTTTCCCACACTTTTCATAATTTTGAAACTACACGCCGTGTAGTGTGAGTACACGTCGTGTACCCCATCGTCGGGTATACCCCGTGTTGAAGGTCGTGTCCTTGCCATGTGAAATAAATGGGTACACGCCGTGTACCTCATACTACACGTCGTGTAGTCCCTCCCCGCGTACGCATTACCTTCAAACTGTGTGTTGACCAGTCAACGGTCGTGTGCCGTGTTGGAGCTGTGTCATTACCATGTAAAATAAATGAGTACATGCCGTGTAGCCAATACTAGATGTTGTGTAGTCCCTCCCCGCATATGCATTACCTTAAAACCGTGTGTTGACCAGTCAATGGTCGCGTGCCGCGTTGAAGTCCATGTTGGAAGCCGTGTGGTGACCGTGTGAAATGGACGAGTACACATCGTGTACCATAAAGTACACGTCGTGTAATTTTGTTTTTCTTGCCTATAAAAGGAGGGGTCCCATCCTCCTTTTCAACTCACCCCTCTCCTCTCCATTCCTCTAAGCAGATCTCTCCCAAGAGACTCGAAGGCTCTTTTTCTTCCATAACTTCTTCGTCTGAGCTCCGATTTACTATCCGTCAGCGGCCACGGGATCGTAACGACGAGGCAGAACTTCTGAGATTGGATCCGTTGTCTTTCCTTCAGCCTTTCCTTTCCAACTTCCAACCAAGGAGGTTTTTCTGGGATTTGATAGAAGTGACGGACGCCGACGGACGTCTTCTAAAGTTGATCTGGGGGAGCGTTGTTATCAGAACCTGTTGAGGTAGGGATCTTACTTTCTTCGCTCTAAATTGTTCATCATGCGGGGTGGGTATCATCTTGTTTTCATGAGAAACGGTTGAACCATTAAACGAAGATAATAACTGGTTAAAGAATGGGGATGGTTAAGTTGTTATGTTTATATTTATATCCTGTGATATTATGTTGTGAATTGAATAGGCTTATGCCTACTGAAAATCACGGTCGTTGGGGGCCTTTGCTTGTACAATTAAATGTTGCCCTATCTTTCTAGACTGTTTTTGTAAATGGAACTTTGTTGAATGTGCAATTTGGTTAATCACGTAAAGTTGGCTGATTTAAAATCTGGAACCCTTGTGTGATCACCCCGGTTGAAAAAAATGGAATAATGAACATGTGGGTGTTGGATTGGATACGTGGTATGTTATGGGGGTGTTTTTGTGGGTTGTTGTGGATCGGGTGAGCAGCGAGGCTACGGTTGGCTTGGTTGTGGTTATGGTGGTTGGCAGTGGGGCTGCAGGGATGGGCTTGAATGTGAATGAACTATGGGTTGTGAATAATAAATAAAATGTGAAAGAGTTAATGAATGGTGGGGATTGGTAATGGAACAGAAATAATAATCAATGGGGTTGGTTGGTTAATAAGAGGGACTTGGTTGTGTTGCTTGTGTTTTCCTAACTTTATTTGTGCATGGCAGGGATATGCTTTACAAATGATTGATATGGTTGGTTGTGGATAGTTTCCCAGTAGTTAAGGAACTAATAAGATGATTCTGTTGAAACATGAAAACTTAAATGGGGTTGGGGTTGTTTGTTGTATGCATACTTCGTAGTAGCAGTGTCGAGGCATGTGCTCAGTTCGCTGATTAGAAGACATAGGTTGGTCTGAGTGTTTGGTGTATATATATATATATACATATATATATATATATATATATGTATCTTTGTGTTTTATCGCACCCCACCCATGTTGATCACTTAGTGCCGAACACTCCCATTTCATGGGAGAGGGTGTTTTCCCCATAGTTACTAGCTCCTTATTGCTCCTTCTTCCATAGTCTGTGATGGCTTGAGGCGACCTTACACCCAAGACTCTTTAGTTGGGTTTCTATTGGGGTGGTTTTATCCCAAGACTCTTCGGGCATGCTTTACTATTTCCCAAGAATTCTTCAGGATGAGACCCAGGTGTGTGCGGGTGGGATACGTGGTTGTGAGGCCCAGGTGTGTGCGGGCGGGATACGTGGTTGTGAGGCCTAGGTGTGTGCGGGCGGGATACATGGTTGTGAGGCCCAGGTGTGTGCAGGTGGGATACGTGGTTGTGAGTCCTAGGTGTGTCCGGGTGGGATACGTGGTTGTGAGGACCAGGTGTGTGCGGGTGGGATATGTGGTTCTTGAGGCCCAGGTGTGTGCGGGTGGGAAGAGTGTGGTAGCGTCAAAACTTTCACCATTAGGAAGAGCAGCTAACTAGTGGAAAATGGTGCGGGGTACCCAATAATCTTGTTATTATATACTACTACCTGTTGTGATTGTGTTTTTGGTGAGTGTGGCTAGTGAGATTGGGTGGGTAGAATTCTTTTCTAAGTTTCTTCTGTTGTTCTCACGGGACATTAGGATGTATCCCCACTTGTGCACGAGAGGTTTAGGTTTCCCTACTGAGTATACTTGTATGCTCACCCTACGTTTACTTTCAAGTTTCCAAGAGGACTACCAGGGCCGTGCGGGGCCCTACTAGTCGGGACAGTTGGAGTTGTTGCAGTTGTTGTACTCTTGTTTCTTTTGGTATTGTACTTTTGAGCTTTCTTGTACTTGTACCTTGTTTTAGAACTATTTAAACATGCATGTGGGATTGGTTTGGGTTTATTTCTATACACTTTTTATTTTCCTTTTTGGTGGTTGACTTGTCCTATTCCCCGATCTTAAATAATAAAAAGGGTAATGCCTCCCATATTTTTGAAAACTCATACCCTTGGTGCTAGTCGCTACCCCGAGGCCTACTGGAGGTGGGACTCGAGGGTCATTATCTCCCTTTCACTATTTCCAGCTCAGGAGGGGCATATTTGGTGGGAGGGGGTTGTGACAGAATGGTATCAGAGCTGATGGTTGAGAGATAGGATGGAGTCTGGAGTTAGGCACAGTGAGGATTGCATGGGATGGTAGGGCAATAGTGTTGGTTAATCTTGTTGTGTGACATAGGCCAGGGAATATCAGCTAGGACACAGGATTTTAGGGCCCCCCATGATCCAATGCAAGGACTCTGAGCCTACCGAACGACCAAGTGAGACTACATTGATTGCAGGGTAGAGACCCTAGGGAAGGTACATGCATCATCATGATTGTTTTTTACTTGATTTGGGTGTTCTGGGAAAGAAATTGAATAAAATGATAAAATGAAACCTTGAGAAATTCCTTGCTACTTGGACTTAGGAAATCCTTGTTTACCATACAGCTATGGCACCTGGACGTCGTCCCTGGGTGACTCAGATGGCCGAGGCCCATCAGATTCAGGTGGTCGATCAGTTGAGGATTCACCGAGAGGAGGAAGATAGCCAGTGGCAGAATACTCTCCGTTTTTTCCAGTGGAAAACCCTCAAGAAGTACGAGGGTAGTACTTCGAATACGGAGATGGAGGGGTGTCTTGAGGAGATAGGGATCACTTTTACCTTGATCCGTGCTCCGAGAGAGTACTGGGTTCCCCTAGCAGTCAGTCAGCTGAGAGGTGTGGTGCGATAGTGGTGGACGCTCTACCTCGGAGAGAGGATAGAGGCAGAGGTTTTGTGGGCTGACTTTGAGAAATAATTCCAAGAGGAATTCATTTATTCCATGATCAAGGTGGAGAAGCGGTAGGAGTTACTCTCCCTTCAGCCGAAAAGTATGTCAGTACGAGAGTTGGGGATCAAGTTCAAAGATCTCCTACGCTTTGCTCCAGATCTCTTTCTGGATGAGAAGTCTTGGGCAAGATGTTTAGAGGAGGTGCTTCATCCTTCGCTCCAGTATGCTGTCACCCCCTTCACCCTTCCGATGTAATTGGCAGTACAGAAGAAGGCAGAGGTTGTAGAGAGAATGCACTCGCAGGGAGGTGCACCATGTGAGGGGATCCAACCAGGTTCGTCAAAGGGGAAGACAGTCAGCAGCAGGTCTCTTGCGACGGGACCTTCTAGGTTCAAGCCAGTGGGGAGCAGGCCCCAGTAGTTCCAGTTCAGATCTTCAGTTCCTCGTCCCTTTTTTACGAGCCCAGTACCGAAGTGTTTTTCTTGTGGAGGTTTTGGGCACATTCAGAGTCGGTGCCCGACCCGAGATCAGTACGGTGGAGGTGGGCAGGTTCAGTGCCCACCTTAGCAGCACCAGTTTCCGGCGAGGCCCTTCCAGCAGCAGCAGGACCATGCTCCCCTGAGGGCAGACTTTGAAGGAGGAGGTCGACCTCAGGGTGCTCCTCAAGGACCTCGAACAGGGGATGGTCGGGGATGTGGACAACATCAGAGAGGCAGAGGAGCTGGGTGTGGACAGTTGCATGCAGCAGAGTTGGTAGCTCCAGAAGGACCAGAGGTGGTGCGAGGTACGATTTGTTTGTTCATCACTCTCGTTTCTTCTTTGTTCGATTCGGGAGCTTCGCACTCCTTTGTTGCACCGGGTCTAGCCCATGCTTTGGGACTAGACGTAGAGAGACTTTTCATACCACTGGTTCTGATTACACCAGTTGGAGGCCAGACCAGCGTATCTTGTGTTTTCCGGGGATGTGTGCTGACGTTGGGACCACATCGATCTAGTGGGGAGCTTCTTCTGTTACAGATATAGCCATACGATGTCATCCTAGGAATCGACTGGTTTTTTTCTGTTAGTTCTGTTATCAACTGCTTCCATAGAAGAGTAGTGTTCTCTGATGTGGACGGGCAGCATGTAGCTTTTGTTGGTGAGAGGATCTATCAGGTGGGAAGTCGGCGTGTGGAGCCTCTCCTTTCTTTGTTAGGTGGGTTATTAGTGGTTCCAGCTGATGCAGAGATGATGGATGTCCTGGAGGTTGTTAGGGAGTTCCTCGATGTTTTTCCTGAGGAGGTTGTGACTCTACCCCCCCCCCCCCCCCCCGACGTGACGTTGAGTTCGGGATAGACTTACATCCTGGTGCCTGTCTGATTTAGATGGGCCCTTATCGGATGGCACCTTCGGAGTTGCGGGAGTTGCAGATCCAGATTGATGACCTGATGGAGAAGGGTTTTATTCAACCCAGTGTGTTGCCATGGGGTGCTCCGGTTTTGTTCATGAAGAAGGCAGATGGTGGTCTCAGGTTATGCATAGACTACCGAAGGTTGAATCAGGTAACGGTCAAGAACTGTTACCCCTTCCAAGGATAGATGATCTCTTCGACCAGCTGAGGGGAGCAGGTTGGTTTTCTAATATTGATCTACGATTTGGATATCATCAGCTGAGGGTGAAGGACAGTGACATCTCAAAGACAGCTTTTAGGTGCAGGTACGGGCACTTCGAGTTTGTAGTGATGCCGTTTGGAGTTACAAATGCACCGACTGTGTTCATTGGACTTATGAACTTTGTCTTCCGAGAGTTTTTGGACTGATTTGTTGTTGTGTTTATCGATGACATCCTGGTCTACTCAAGATCAGAGGAGGAGCACGTTGATCATCTCAGGTCAGTCTTGGAATTCCTTATACACCACCAGCTTTATGGGAAATTGTCAAAGTGTAAGTTCTTGACACAAGAAGTACACTTCCTTGGGCACGTAGTGTCTCAGCATGGAGTGTCATTGGACCCGTTGAAGGTGGAGGTAGTTGTTTCTTGGGCAGCACCCAAGATTGTGGTAGAATTTCGTAGTTTCCTGGGGTTAGCAGTTACTATCGGAGGTTCGTTTCAGACTTCTCTCGAGTTGCTGCTCCATTGACAGCTTTGACTAGGAAGAACCAGGTCTTCCTATGGAGCGAGCAGTGCCAGAAATATTTCGACTACCTGAAGGAGAAGTTGGTCAGTGCTCTAGTACTCAGGTTTCCAAAGGAAGGGTTGTTTTATGAGGTGTTTTGTGATGCTTTTGGCCTTGGTTTGGGGTGCATACTAATGCAAAAGAAGGGTGTGATCTGTTATGGGTCTAGGCAGTTGCGCCCTCACGAGTTTAACTATTCCACCCATGACCTGGAGCTTATAGAAGTAGTGTTTTCACTAAAGTCGTGGCGACATTACCTCTTTGGGGAGTGATTTGTGGTCTTCTCAGATCACAAGAGCCGACATTATATCTTCTCTCAGCGTGACCTGAACATATGGTAGCGGAGATGGGTCAAGTTCTTTCAAGACTATGACTTCAAGATCTCTTACACTAAAGGTAAGGGAAACATTGTGGCTGATTCCCTGAGCAGGAAGTCACATAAGGAAGTGGTTCGGAAATCCACTAATGCTTGGAAATCGATGGGAGAGTTGTCCGCCTTGCACTTGGATGCAAGGGTAGAAGGTGTTAGAGGTTGTTTGTTTCAGATGACGGTGCAGTCCTCCTTGTTGCAGCAGGTGGAAGAGTCTAAGTGGGGGGACTCCGAGGTGGAAGTAATGCGGGATCATGTTGATCAGGGAAATGCTCCAGAAGGATGGTCAGAGGACAGCAGACATCGGATTCTTTTCCATGGAAGGTTGTTTGTTCTGGAGGCGATGTGTGAGGGAGTTCTCCGTGATTTCCATAGCTCATCCTTGGCAGTATATCCAGGAGTTTCAAAAATGTACCGAGGCCTGAGGGAATAGTTTTGGTGGCCCAGGGTGAAATGGGAAGTGGCGGAGTTTGTGGCTAAATTCCTAGTGTGTCAGCAAGTGAAGGTTGAACACCATGTTCCCAGTGGTTTGTTGCATCCTTTAGATGTCCCCGAGTGGAAGTGGGATGACATCTCAATGGACTTTGTCACGGGACTACCCAGATCTCAGGGTGGTTATGATGCTATCTGGGTAGTGGTGGATTGTCTGACGAAATCAGCTCACTTCTTAGCAATTAAGGAGTCAGGCCTAGTGAGTACCTTAGCATAGAGGTACATAGACGAGGTGGTGCATTTTCATGGAGTTCCGAAGACTATCATCTCAGACCGGGATACTCGGTTTACCTCACGAGTCTGGAGGGGGTTACAGCATGCTTTTGGCACCCATCTACGCCTTATCACTTCTTTCCACCCCAAGACCGACGGGCAGACAGAGCGGACTATCCAGACATTAGAGGACATGCTGCGAGCATGAGTTCTAGATTTCGGAGGGTCATGGGTACGACACTTACCTTTAGTAGAGTTTTCCTACAATAATAGCTTCCACTCTACTATTGGAATGGTGTCGTTTGAGGCTTTGTATGGAAGACCATGTCGTTCACCCATTTGCTGGGTAGAGGTTGGTGAGACAGGTGCTCTTGGGCCAGAGGTAGTGCAGAGCACCACAGAGAAAGTTCAGCTTGTGCGTGAGAGGATGAAAGTGGCTCAGGACCGACATAAGTCTTATGCTGATTGTCGTAGGAGGCCTTTGGAGTTCGAGGTGGGAGACCATGTGTTCTTGAAGTTTTCCCCTCGACGGGGGTAGCGAAGGTTTGGTAAAGGGATAAAGCTCTCACCTAGGTTCATCGGACCTTTTGAGGTGCTGAGGTGAGTCGGTGAGGTGGCATATCAGCTAGCCCTGCCACCTCAGTTGGAGAAGGTTCATGACGTCTTCCACGTCTCCCAGCTACGTCGATACTTACACGACGACTCTAAAATTATTGACTGGGGAGAGTTAGATATGGGAGACGACGGGACCTTTGAGGAAAGACCAGTCAGAATCGAGGATCGTAAAGAGAAGGTGCGTCGTGGATGAACCATTCCCTTGGTTCGTGTGTTGTGGAGGCAAGGCAGCCTCGAGGAGAGAACTTGGGAGTGAGAGGCTCAGATGCATGCTCAGTACCCGGATTTTTTTTGACTTTTGTTTGCTTTGTTCTTCTTAGCTTTGTTTTGATGTTATACTTTGTAGCTTTGATATATGGAATGCTTGGATTGTCAGTTATGAGACCTTTTGTTCTCTAGAAGTGTGTAACATGTCCAGATGTGTGGGAAAAATGGAAAAACCCGATCCTTAATCGAGACGCATTAATGAGGATGCGATTGAACCCGTGCGGTCAAGTCAATTCCACCTAAAGCAGATAATATCTTGATATAGGAGAAGGAATTTCCCTAAACCACATGTTTGGGCAGTGTGTTGGTTGTGTGGTGTTGGGGGTAGTGAAAGTTGAAAAATTCTAATGTATGAAAGTGGGAAGACCCAATTCTTAATCAAGACGCATTAATGAGGATGTGATTAAAACCGTGCAGGTGAGTCAGTGCAGCCTAAAGCGGATAATATCTCGACATAGGAGAAGTAATTCCTAACACATATGATTAGGGTTGTTGAATGGGTTCCTGTTATAACGAGGGACCTAGGAGGTATCTTTTTGGGTTACTCTGGGTTGGATTTTGAATTCTCGGGGACGAGAATGTTTTAATAGGTATCTGATGTAATGGCCCGGACCTCTCCGGCCCATTACTTTGTCAAAAATAGGGTCATGAAGTGTTCTGGAGGGTAAAATGGACTTTTCCCACACTTTTCAGAATTTTAAAACTACACGCTGTGTAGTGTGAGTACACGCCGTGTACCCCATCGCCGGGTATACCCCTTGTTGAAGGTCGTGTCCTTGCCATGTGAAATAAATGGATACACTCCATGTACCCCATACTACACGCCGTGTAGTCCCTCCCCATGTACGTGTTACCTTCAAACCGTGTGTTGACCAGTCAACGGTCATGTGCCGTGTTGGAGTCGTGTCCTTACCGTGTGAAATAAATGAGTACACGCCATGTATCCAATACTACACACCGTGTATTCCCTCCTCGTGTATGTGTTACCTTCAAACCGTGTGTTGACCAGTCAATGGTCACGTGCCGCATTGAAGGCCGTGTTGGAATCCGCATGGTGACCCTGTGAAATGGCCGAGTACACGCCGTGTACCATAAAGTACATGTCGTGTACTTTTGTTTTTCTAACCTATAAAAGGAGGGGTCCCCTACTCCTTTTCAACTCACCCATCTCCTCCCTATTCCTCTTATCAGAGCTCTCCCAAGAGACTCAAAGGCTCTTTTTCTTCCATAACTTCTTCATCCAAGCTCCGATTTAAGATCCGTCAGCGGCCACGGGATCATAACGATGAGGTAGAACTTCTGAGCTTGTATCTTTTGTCTTTCCTTTGGCCTTTCCTTTCCAACTTCCACCCAAGGAGGTTTTTCCGAGATTTGACAGAAGTGACGGACGCCGACGGACGTCTTCTAAAGTTTATCCGTGGGAGCGTTGTTATCATAACCTATTGAGGTAGGTATCTTACTTTCGTCTCTCAAAATTGTAGATCATGCGGGGTGGGTATCCTCTTGTTTTCATGAGAAACGGTTGAACCATTAAATGAAGATAATAACTGGTTAAATAATGGGGATGGGGAAGTTGTTATGTTTATCTTTATATCCTGTGATATTATGTTGTGAATTGAATAGGCTTATGCCTACTGAAAATCATGGTCATTGGGGGCCTTTTCTTGCGCAATTAAATGTTTCCCTATCTTTCTAGACCATTTTTGTGAATGGAACTTTGTTGAATGTGGAATTTGGTTAATCACGTAAAGTTGACTGATTTAAAATCCAGAACCCTTGTGTGATTACCCTAGTTGAACAAAATGGAATAATGAACAAGTGGGTGTTGGCTTAGATACGTGGCATGTGATGGGGGTGTTTTTGTGGGTTGTTGTGGATCGGGTGAGCAGTGGGGCTGCGGTTGGCTTGGTTTTGGTTATAGTGGTTGGCAGCGGGGCTGCAGGGATGGGCTTGAATGTGAACAAACTATGGGTTGTGAATAATAAATAAAATGTGGAAGAGTTAATGAATAGTGGGGCTTAGTAATGGAACAAAAATAATAATCAATGGGGTTGGTTGGTTAATAAGAGGGACTTGGTTGTGTTGATTGTGTTTTCCTAACTTGATTTGTGGATGGCAGGGATGTGCTTTATGAACGATTGATATGGTTGGTTGTGGATAGTTGCCCAGTAGTTAAGGAACTAATAAGATGATTCTGTTGAAACATGAAAACCTAAATGGGGTTGGGGTTGTTTGTTGTATGCATGCTTCGTAGTAGCAGTACCGAGGCACATGCTTAGTTCTCTGATTAGAATCCATAGGTTAGGCTGAGTGTTTGGTGTATATATATATATATATATATATATATATATTTGTATCTTCGTGTTTTATCACACCCCACCCATGTTGAGCACTTAGTGCCGAACACTCCCATTTCGTGGGAGAGGGTGTTTTCCCCATAGTTACTAGCTCCTTCCTACTCCTTCTTCCATAGGCTGTGATGGATTGAGGCGACCTTACACCCAAGACTCTTCGGGTAGGTTTCGATTGGGGCAGTTTTAGCCCAAGACTCTTCGGGTAGGTTTTATTGTTTCCCAAGAATCTTTGGGATGAGGCCCAGGTGTGTGCGGGAGGGATACGTAGTTGTGAGGCCCAGGTGTGTGCGGGCGGGATACGTGGTTGTGAGGCCCAGGTGTGTGCAGGTGGGATACGTGTTTGTGAGGTTGAGGTGTGTGTGGGTGGGATACGTGGTTGTGAGGCCCAGGTGTGTGCGGGCAGGATACGTGGTTGTGAGGCCCAGGTGTGTGCGGGCGAGATATGTGGTTCTTGAGGCCCAGGTGTGTGCGGGCGGGAAGAGTGTGGTTGCGTCAAGACGTTCACCATTAGGAAGAGCAGCTAACTAGTGGTAAATGGTGCGGGGTACCCAATACTCTTGTTCTTATATACTACTACCTGTTGTGATTGTGTTTTTGGTGAGTGTGGTAGGTGAGATTGGGTGGGTAGAATTCCTTGCTAGGTTTCTTCTGTTGTTCTCACTGGACATTAGGATATATCCCCACTTGTGCACGAGAGCTTTAGGTTTCCCTACTGAGTATACTTGTATGCTCACCCTACGTTTACTTTCAAGTTTCCAGGAGGACTACCAGGGCCGTGCGGGACCCTACTAGTCGGGACAGTTGGAGTTGTTGCAGTTGATGTACTCTTGTTTCTTTTGGTATTGTACTTTTGAGCTTTCTTGTACTTGTACCTTGTTTCAGAACTATTTAAACATGCATGTGGGATTGGTTTGGGTTTATTTCTATACACTTGTTCTTTTCCTTTTTGGTGGTTGACTTGTCCTATTTCCCGATCTTAAATAATAAAAAGGGTAATGCCTCCCATATTTGTGAAAACTCATACCCTTGGTACTAGTCTCCACCCCGGGGCCTACTGGACGTGGGACTCGGGGGTCATTATCTCCCTTTCACCATTGCCAGCTCTGGAGGGGCATCTTTGGTGGGAGGGGGTCATGACAAAAAGATTATAGTAGTTCTTAAGATATAATGAGAACCTTGAGATAGTATGATATTAATATTAAATATATGTCATATGGTCTAGATACATCATACTGACAGGGTACAGATGATGTCTGACCATCATGTTTTGGGGGATTATAAGCACTGATACATATTCTCATGAATTTCACACATGGTGATCTAGAGTAGATGAGATCATGCGGACTAACCCACCAATAGTAACACCACATGTTTTAGGTGTAATTGTTAGTTCCTATCTATGAACACATGTAATGATATCCTGTATTGAGATTATGATCAGTTTATACCATTTTATCATGTACTTTGATGTAAAGAAAATACTAATATACTTATGTTTTCAGGAGGTAGCTTATTTTGGGTGTGTCATCAGCAGTATAGCATTGATTGAATTATCAATATAGAATTTTTCACTTCCAAAAGGTAGTAATATATTGGGCCTAGTTGATTAGGATTCTAGTACCTTCATTAAATTCATGTCCATGGTAAAATAAGTTAATTTCATCCGGTTTGGTCAATAAACAATAATGTAAGAAAGTATGCTGACACAAAATGTGTGTCCTAATTTATGATATATCAGGAGACAAAGATATTATATTACACAGCTTATGTTCATATGAAAGATTGTAGTTTATATGAATTTTAATTATCAATTTTGGGGACATTATGGGTTCTTAAACTCGGAACTTGGTTTATTGATAGAATTCACTACTATAGAGATAAGGGCCTTGAGGGTCACACACTAAGCATATTCAAAAGTCTGACCTATTCTAATGGATATGAGTGCAGGACATGGTGGGTCCCACCATAGCATTTCAGTGATGTCTGGGAATATATGATCACCAATTAATAAATTAATTAATAATTATTTGAGGAGGCTCTTATTCATAGAACTATTCATCATATGATTTTGAGAGTCTCTCTATCTTCTCTCCCACTTCCTAGAGAGAGAATTTCTCGATCCAAGCAATTGGTCTGAGTTCTATTTATCAAATAGAAGGATCGATGTAGCAGTGATCGTTAGGACATTGAAGGAATATTTGATTCCCCATGATAGCACCCATATTTTGATGATCAACACTCTTTCATTGTTTTGAAGGATGTGTGGAAGATCTAGAGGTATATGGATTTAGTTCCTTTGAGAAACAGTCACCAACGACAAGCAGCAGTCTAATGCATCTTTAAATCAAATGAGGTAAATTTTTTATTTAATTTTTTTTCTTAAATATTTCATGAGGGATCTCAGGATTGTATACTGGGTTGTGTGTCACCAGACACATCATAGTTATGCTGATCCAAAAATGAAAAATTTTAAATCTCGGGCCTATCTTCTTCCTCCATGTGACTCGATACCAACACACCAATGGTTAACATCATTGGTATATTCTAGACCATCACCCACTTGAAACTATACCTAAGCATCACTCAATCATTCTCATCAACAGCTATAGTATCACACCTGAGAACATAATTATAACAAGAAACCCAACCTTATCATTCCAATCTCCATACTATCATATTAGTATTGAAACATCATAGACTAGATCACCCAATTAGTTAATTTACCAAAATTCATACCTGATCACTCCACCAAACCATAATACACAATGCACATCATCTATTTAATAAATTTATTAAATTCACCCAATTCTCACCAATCAATTCCCATATCATGGTATTTCCCATTGACCAAATATAACTCATTCACTTGCCTCCAATAATCTATGTTAAACCTTAACCACTAACTATTCAAGTTTTCTAATTTTTGTACACCCAAAAATCACCACATATCACCTAAAATAATGTATGAAAATAAAACATATGAGTAGTGTACTCCCCACCATCATGTTTACTTTACTCCCACATAGCCTATATTATCTTACTTGGAATCCATTATCAGCTGATCCCTGACACTCACAAGCCCTATTTTTTACATCCTGATATAAAATTCCCATAAACCTCACTCTAGGGTATATATCCTTGTGTTTCTATATACCACCACTATCTAATTTTATTGATGAGTTGATACCACAAAATATGGTCTTCAATAACCCACCATCATGAGACTGTCATGTTCTAACTAGTTGTGAACCACACACTGGCCTTGCTAACAATTCAATATCACATGAATTATTAATTAATTATAGTTGAGGAACTCTCTTGATTCATTATTAATATTATTAGTTTACTTATACCCTTGATTCATTATTAATATTATTAGTCTAATTATACCCTTGATTCATCTCAAAACCCAATAATCATCATACGTCATTTCACATTCCGTAAAAGTTCACATCTTATTCCTTGTATAAGAAAACTATTTTAGTGTGGTCATAATTCATTAAACCCCTATGCTATTTCACTATTTCCATATAGACACCCCATCTCACACACAAGTCATATCCCAATTCACTAGTTCTCACTAGATAAACACACTTGAACAACTCCAAAGAAACCTTTTCCCTAACCAACCCATGATACTAAATCAAGGGACAACACCATTTCTCCTTTATATAACCAAAACAAGGTTCCTCGTTCCTTTATATAATCACACCATACATTATCACAACCTAAATGTTATTACTTATAGAAATCCCTTGGAACCCCATGAACAAACTCCAAATAGTTAGGAAAAAGGGAGTTCCAGTACCCATTGAAACATGTGGTAACCTCTCAAGGTCCCTATCCCATGAAATTCTCAAAGGACTAAATACTCATCCCCTATTTTCCTAATCCACATACTAGAAAGGATGATATTTTCACTATGGACTCACCGCCAAGAGTCATGTGACCTCCACATCTCAACCTCTCTATCCCATAGATTTTCTAAAATCCACTTATAATCATGTCCCCTACGTTATTATAGGTTGATTATTCTTAACAAAAAAATTAACATCATTATCCAAGTCTAATACTAGTCCATAGCATCCCAAATACCTTATATATTAGTTGAGAAATCACACTATCATTACGAAGGTAAGAGAGTATCCAATAAATCACTAAAACAATGCATAACTTTCCCTATTTTCAAAACAACCCATACCCTAGATTTCATGCACCCCAGTGCTATAACACCACATAGCTAAACTCATGCCACCCTGAGTTGTATTCTATTAGTCCAAAGCTCATGTGCCAAATTCAAATCTTCTAATACATCCCTAGTATGAAAAACACACCCCTCACTTGTAGAATCATTTTTGAATTCATTTCTAACTCATAAATAAGAACCTTCTCACATGCCTAAATCATATAATCAATTATAACTCCCATTCAATTATCCCATAACAAAAGTCATCTATCAGTGATTCTAATAAAAATATGAATTCCCATTCCTAGGATAACCCCTATATCCCTTGGTCTACTATAAGATCCTATATTTTTTTAGGTATGTATCTCTTTGGGGTTTTCATTAAGCTTTTATTTTGGTTGTGTTTCCATCATGGATGTCTATCATTTGAATAAACACATTCTTATGTCATGAGGAAACTTGGGAAAACCAGAGTGTTCCCATAGAGAGATATGTTTTGGGAAAAATGACCTAAATATCAGTTATGTATGATTTTTTGAATTAATAGACTCCGGGTATAAATGATATTAAGTGATAAAATGGGTTTGTGGTATGTTTAGAATCTTTAAAGGGAATTCCAGGTGGTTTAACGATAAAATGGGATGAAAAACCATCTATAGAACATTTTCATTCCATTTAAAGGGATTACACATAGTGTAATTATTCGGTTGTTTCATTAAAATAAATCTAAGGCAACGGGTTTTCTGGCGTATTTTATTAAAAATATTTACATGATGTTTAACTACATTACACACCGTGTAATGCCCTGACCTGCCATTTTAAAAATACTGTGAAGATGATTTTCATTTTATTCCACAGTAGAACCTCTCCTCTCGACCCTAGGAATATTCCAGGTGAATTTATAGTGATAAATTCCCTTCTATATATTCTGTTTGTGTGAGAAATCCTTGGTAAGTCTCTTTGGTTAGGTTTCTTCCTACTCTCTCTTTTCTTCCAATTGTTGCAATGAAATCCTTTGACTGATTATTTTTTTGTTTTTGATCTTCATTTGTTTTATCTTGGAACTTCTTTGAAATCATTCACACATTCCTTCTCATGTGCATTTTTTGTTGGAAGCATTGCGTTTTTCACTGGATAATATATGGGTCTAAATCTTAACCCTATGGTTTCATAATTTCCATTGTTGTGCAATATTGTGATTGCGTCAATGTTTTATACACCCAAATAAATTAAATAAATGAGAGGAATTATTCCTTGAAGTTGTTTGGTTTCTATTATATTCTAACCTAGATTATGGTTACTCATGGGGTGATCGAACCATGAAAAAAAGAATAGGATAGTGGTTTAAAGTGTCTTTTGTATGACATGTGACCTTAGGTGATTTTTTGATATAGAATACCCATGTTATGGTTTATTACTTTTGATATAACTATTAATCAATTGTGATTTAAAATGGATGTGTCATATAAATGATAAGTGATGATTTCATAATTAACCATTGATATATATGATGTGATAGTGTGATATCCATGTTGTTTTATAAGACTTTGTTCCATGCTGAAATTCTTATATATCGGGCTCCGACCTAAAACGTGAACACTTTATGATTTAATGTATATATTTAGTGGGATCAACCCCTTACCATGTTGTAATTATTATAGAGAGTGATCTATGCCCAATCCATTATTATAAGACATAAATGGATTTGACCCAAATGTTGTAATGCTTATAAGGATTTGACCTGGATTGGTGTGAACATACCATGGTTATACAGTAGTGGTTGGCATAAATATAAGACATGCTCAGAGATATCCTAACATGGTACAAAAGTAGGTTATTGTACCTTGGTTATATGGTTGTGGTTTTCATGGTCATAAGACATGCTCAGAGATATTTTATCATAGAGCCAAAGTAGGTTGTGGTTTTATTTTATTAATTATTGAATTAATTAATACACCTATTATCACATAACTTTATTAATTTCTTGTCAACTAGTTTTCTTAGGAATATTGGTGTCAACAAACTAATTTATACTCATATACTATTTGGGCCACTATTTGGTACCCAATAAGATTGTGTGTATATAGGTTTGGACACATGTAAAGGACCTTATAATTTATTTCTTGTTTTCTAATGGGCTTGAGTTTGCTAATGGGACTCACGTGGGGTTTAGTCTAGGGACTTTTGGAGTCTTTATTTGAGTCAACTATTATTTTACTTGAATTATTTCTAAGATGAAATTTATTTACATTCCATCATGTCATTTAATTATTCCTTTATTATTTATTATACTATAAGGATGGATTTTATTGTTTTATATCTTTATGTCTATAATTGGATTTTATTTTATTTTTTTGTATGGTTTATTTTATACTTATATGGGACTTCATAATAGTGGGTATAGTATCCAACTATACATTTCAACCACTTCTTCTAGTCGACAGCCTCTGGTGTATGGGGAGGAGTGCTTGAGGTCCAGTAGCTAACCCTTTTTGGCCACATGAGAGAGTGTCATATTTGGGGACATTACAAAGTGATATCAAAAGAGGAGGATTTTTTTCCTTCTTTATGGTTTAGGAAAGGTGTAAAGAAGACTAGGATGTTTTAGTACTTGGTAATGATCTTGTTTGTGGTAGTAGAAAACCCATATATGGGGGGAATCTGATTACCTGGGGATGGGATTTCTCTTTGTGATTTGTTTTTGTTACAGTTGATTTTATTTCCCTTTGGGTGACACACATGTTCGGTGAGGTCATTGTTTTATGATGTTACTAATTCTTGAGATTTTTAATCATGGATTAGTATACCTCAATATGAGAATACATGAATCATAGTAGGCACATATGGATATATGGACATGCATTGTTCATGATTGGTACATATCTATTTTTCCATGTTATATATACTTGAATATTTTCCTATGATATGAGATAATTGTTTCACTGGGTAAATAAAATCAGTTGACATTTTATGCTAAAATACTTTAAAACCAAGTTTAAGGAGACCAGGAGTCAGTGGTTCTCTATCATAGTCACCTATTAAAGTTGAACTTGTTACTAGATAGTTTTAAAAGGTGTGTGTTTGTCTTATAGAGAAAATTTCTCCTCGCCGTTTTGGACTTGACCATCAAGAGAGTGGGAATCAGAATTATCCTAACATAGCTAAACCAGAGCTTCCTATAGTTCATGAATAGAATATGGGTGTTCATATTCATCAAAGCTTCTTGATTGTCATGCTATCCATGGAAAGGGAGACTATTCGTACCATTCCTTCGATTTCTGAGCTGACAAGAGAGTTTCAACTGCAGAATTGGCCAATTTTTACTAGGTAAGGGGTACCCTATGCAGTAGACTTCTTGATCAAGTCATTCCAGACAATATTCAAGCATCTCGGGATACTCAAGGATATAAGGGTTAATCTTACTGCATATATACTTCATGGACCTACCATGCATTGGTGGGATATTCTGGAGGAGTCCATGCAACAAGATGATATATCTTAGAAGGATTTTGAGATGATGTTATTAATCCATTTCTATCCTAAAACATTGAGGGCTGAATAGGTTTATTAGTTCATGAATCTGATGTAGGAGTTCATGTTATTGATGGACTATGCTGGAAGTTTTACCAACCTATAGTAATTTATGCCACCTTGGGAAGGTGATGAGATCTCTAGGGTTAGAAGTTTTTTATATGGTCTTTGCAATGAGGTTAGGTCTCATGTAATTTTTTTTGTTTAAGAATTTAAGAGGACGTGATTAAATAGGCACTCATCATGGAAGGGAATCTAAGAGAGGCCCCAAGAAACAGTCAGGCTGTTTCAATAGGGTGATCTCAGATTTCTTCTTCAAGTGGAAAGAAACACCACTATGATAGTCTCCACCAAGGTATTAGTGGGTAGAGAAGTAATTTTTAATGGACAGTCATCTCAAGACTATGTTCCATTCCAGTCCTATCGGTGTGGGAAGTTTGGTCACAAACACCCGAAGTGTCCTTACCCCGAAGTTGAGTGTCTCATTTTTAGAAAACTGGGTCATCTTTATAGGTTATGTACAAACTTTATACAACAGACCAGTGGGAGGGTATTTAAACATGCACCTAAGTTGGGATGGGGGTCGGCTACCCCTTAGTAAGCTAGTAGCTAGAGTTCCATAGTCTGTTCAGGCCGAGGTAGGGTACGTGGTACACCAATGCATGATTATTAGTACCATGAATGGTAATTAACTTAGGGTAGTCAGACTATATCCCATGACAAAGGGAAAAGTGAGTTGCACATTATGTAGACTACTCTGGCTATTGTGGATATAGGACTGTCTACCGTCAGAGGTACGATTCTGGTATCACATACCATAGCTTGCATTTTTTTATATAAGAGCATCACATTCTTTTATATCTGTATTTTTATAAAATCGTTTGAGCTTGGATGTGGAATGATTGGATGGTGTTTTAACCATTGATACATCGTTGTGAGTGCGGTCAGAGAATATCAAGTGTTATAAGTCATGTTCTCTAGAGATTGGTGGTTACCATTTCTTTTAAGAATCGTCCGTGCTTGAAATGACATACTTCCACTTGATTATTGGTATGGAATGGTAAGTTCAATATCAAGATCATATCGACTATTATAGGTGAGAGTTACCTTTTATCTCTAGAAGAAGATAATTATTTTCACTAAGGTGAGTAGGATCTTTAGATTGGTCATGCGAGAAAATTTAGTGTCGATTGGATTTTCTCATGGATCAGATAGTGGGTCTTTCTCTAGACAAGGGTAGATTGTTGTAGGATTATTTTCCTCTAGTGGTAGTCTTCTTTCAGGATGTTTCCCCGGATGAGTTCTACAGATTACTGCCTGAGCGAGAGATCATGTTCACAATTGGGTTGGTGTTGGGAGAAGAGCTAGTTTCTATCCTGCCTTGCATAATGGAACCAAAAAATATTTAGTAGTAGAAAGTTCAAGTGGAAGATCTAGAAACTAAAGGCTTTATATTGCCTAGTATTTCTCCTTAGGTTTCTCTAGTTCTCTTCACCAAGAAGGATTATGGGTCTTTGTGCTTATGTGTAGATTATTGGAGGTTGAAGCAAGTGATGTTCAAGAACTGGTATCCTCTTCCATGCATTGATGATTTTTTCAATCATTTTATATGTGATAAGATATTCTTATAGATTTATTTGAGATCAGGTTACCTCCAGTTGAGGGTGAGACCATCGAATAAACCTTGGACTTCTTTTTGGTGTAGATGTGGCTTGTATAAATTTGTAAGGAATCTTTTTGGGTTGACTAACACACTAGAGGTATTCATTAAATTAATGAATATTCTCTTTCATCTTTTTCTAGAACAGTTTGTGGTGGGTTTTTTCAATGACATATTAGTGTAAACACAGTTAGTAGGCAATCATTCCGAAAATATTGACATCATCCTGAGTACATTGAGAGAGCATCGACTTTACGCCACTCTAACCAAATAAATTTTCTATATTAATACATTGAACTTCAGGGGTCATGTCATGTCATAGGTAGGGGTTTTAGTGGACCTAGAGAAATTCACAATCATGGTATCTTGGGAATAGACTAATAAAGTCTTCAGGATTCAAGGCTTCTAGGTTTAGCAGGTTATTATCTGCGATTTATACAGGAATTATCCCATATGGAATCACCAATGTCTAGGATAACCAATAAAGGGGTATAGTTTTTTATTCTTGTGAGAAATATTTTTTTCATTTGAAAGGAGTTATGACTATAACTACCCGTGTTATGAGCCAAGTTAAAATTCCCAAGGGAATTTGAGTTTTGAAGATTACTGGATGGTATGTTCTTTGAACAGAGATTCCAAATGTAATTATAAGAGTTTGACCACATAAAAGTGTTATTTGTTGACTTTGGTAAAGGCCTAAGGGGTACCTAAGAGGTCTTGTTGAGTTTTAGGAGTATCGGTTTGCGAAAAGAAAAGGTTGGGGTGGTCTGACAGAGGTACATGGTTTTTCTGAAACCATGTGGCCCTTTGTAGCAAACTGTGCAACTTGAATCATATGAGAAGAAGTTCCCCGCATGGGATACACATGGTTTACCAAAACTGTGAACCTATCCCACATAGTTAGTTCAACTTAGGCAGTACCTAAGTACTATTCATCACACGATTGGTTCATGGTTAGGAAAAACGTGTGGCACAATCATGTGAGATAGGTTTCTTAGGCAGTGGGTGCTGCACGATTGGCGAACAGTTTGGCCAAACCATGAGACCCAATTTTGAGGGTAAATTTTTTGAAATACCCTTAATGATTTTAAAACATTCTTTTCCTGTTTTCTTCTTATCTCAATTGGATGATCCCACCTCTCTTCCTCCTGTTGTTCTCTCACTCTCCTTCACCTAGGGATCTTAATATCTCTTTAATCCTTCATCTGATTCAAGTATTGTTAGTATATATGGATCTAAATATATAATATCTTTGATCATCTCTAATCTATTTCAAGTTCTTCATTACATCTGTTGTGCTATTTTGGCATGAGCTCATTTTCCCTATTTTTAGGTCAAATATTCATTTCATCAATTTCTTCCAAACCGAACTGAATAAGACCTTGATATTGGATGAGTGGGTCATCATAAGTACAAGGTATGTGGTCTATGTATTTTTCCTTAGTTTTATATCATTTTATAATTAGTTTCATTATGACACATTCCATTCTTTTCTGTGAGTTTCATTAAAAAAATTATTCATTATAAATAGGTTTATGCCCCATGTATTACCCCCATTTAGTGTTGTCAAACATATAGAGGATTCCAACCTTGATCATAGACCCCCTATGGGTATTCTGGATTGATTTTACCATTTATAAATAATTTAATTAAATGCTCAGAATTCCTTCTAAGAATTCATCTTGTATTAAAAATAAAATTTCCCCTTATGGGTATTTGTTCAATTGATAATGAAACCTTTTATGTTTTATATTGAATCTTATAATTGTTTTTCCATGCTTGTTTTTTTTTAAATACATCATTGGTTAATATTTTATATAATGTGGAATGTGATTCTTAATTATGTCAGATGAATTAGTTGTTAAAAAATCTCATGTTTTTTCAATAAAACCCCTCAAATGAGGCGCATTGTCTTCTAAATTACAATGGTGTGATTTGAATTTCTAATACTGATTGGATTAATTGAATTGGTGATTACCTATGACTCTCTATAATGTTAAATATATAGAATGTTTAGGGAATGACCTCTATTGATTTTATTAAGTGGATTGGACCTCATCCTATATAAATGTTCTTGAACTAATGCACCATCTAACTGCATGTCTTGGCCCACTCCCACCTAAATGACTAATAAACTAAGATCCTCCTAAGGGCTTGGAATGCTTAATAAATGAGATTCTACATGTAGTTAATTTACCAATTAGACCATGGTACCTTATAAGTACCTTATTGAACCTTGATAAATAAATTTTTATACATTGTTAGATATAGTGGTAGGTGTAAATTTAAATTGTTTATTCATGATGGTTGTTTCTTAAAATGAGTGTTGATATAAATGGAATGGTTGTACATTATGGATTTCCTTCCATGGTTGTTTTAAAAATTTTAAATGATATTCCTTGTTTATATCGAATGGTATGATTCAGTATGGTTTGCATATCTTGACTGAAGTAAATGGTTTAATTTAAATGAAATGTAAATGGTGGAAAGGCCATGTCACTTATTGCATACTTTAGTACATGATTAATTCAAATTGTAATTAATGGATCTTATTTCCTTGATTGTAATGGGACTAGTTAATGTAAATCATGAGAAGTAATACCTCATAGATTTTTATTAAAAATATGATTATGCGTTGAAATAGGTTGTGGAACAATGGTAATGGTTATTTTGATAATGGAGGAATCATGGTCCCTTAAATCTGGTGTTGAGTCATGGCATATCATACTGGTGATACTATGTGGACATTGGTAATTGTGTTTCATATCCCTCGTGATTATTTTCATGAAGGCACACTCACTTCTATTCGAGTGTTGACATGATGACGCACTCACCATCTTAATTGAAAAACAAGATGTATCCCACTTATTATGATATGTACATCATGTAGCCTTTGGCTTGATCTTATAGGTTCATTAAGACTAGTTATGGATGACTGGGTTACGCCTGGTCTAGTTAGCACCTATTATTCCAAGTATATGGCCACTTATGTCTGTACGTACTTGGTTTATATAGGTGGATGAAATATAAAACTATACTATTTATATATTATTACTATATATATAGTTACTAATCATAAATTTCATTTTGTCTATGATCTAAAGTAGGTAGAGATGTTTTGTTCCCTTATGGAGCTCGAGCAGGCTATTTGTTGTTTATTTATTCAGTTCTATTTATTATTCATATTACATGCACAATACTTTAATTTATATTAATGGAGTGGTTTTAGTTGTAGACACCATGGTTGGTTACTTACTCATATTTATATCTCATACCTTGCTCATTCCTCCATTTCATTGAGGTACTTTAGTGGACCTTATGTTGGTAGGACCATTTATTTTTTCTTGTTCCTACATCCTTGTACCTGGGAGTTAGGAGCAGAGTACCGAGCTGGAGCAGGGGATGATCAAGTAGATCTCCCTTTGGTATTTTTGGCTTAATTTTCATATTCTTGTATTGAATTATATCACTGTATGTTTTATGTATTTTGTTTTTGATTATGTACCGTCATCAGGACTTGCATCCATCTGTTGCATATTGTCATTGGCCATAAATTTATTGTATTCAGTTTATATTATTCTCTAGCTACTCTATATTTTATTTATTACTACTTCCATTATTTCCAATTATTTATTACCTATTTTACCACTATGATGATCTAATCATGAGGTTATAGGTTCCCCATAATCACCTCCATAGAACCCCACTTCTAGTCAGAAGCCTATGGCGTATGGGGAGGCACTATTTAGGCCATCTAACCCACCATTATGGTGACTGTTCTAGTTGTCAGTCGGGCCAAGAAGTTACAAAGTTATATCAGAGGTTGTTTCATTTCCTTTGCCTTTATAATTTGTTCTGGTATACAGGAGACTAGGAATGTGTCGGTGCTTTGTAAATAGTCATTTTTGGGACTAATCACCCCACCCAAGGGGAAAATTCCAAGTGGCTAGGAATGGGATTGATGTCCATGATGTTTGCAATTACAGTTTATTATTATATTACCTTGAGTGACTGGTTTACTTTCCAATACTTATTGATTTATGAATTTATGGTATTTTACCCTTGGCTCAGTATGGAAAGGAAGATGCATCAAATGCATCATTATAGGCACGTAGAGATTAAAATTCCATGAATATTCCTTGCCATGTAGTTTAATTTCTAGAGCTGCTTGTTGATTTTGATTTTGTTCCTTGAATGTATGACATGCCTTGTATTCTATAGCATGCATGTTATATTCTATGTTAGGTATTTTATTAACATGCATTTTTTGTATCTGTTTTTGTAATTCATCAACATGCTCATTTATGTTACATGCTTGATGTTTTATGAAGAAAGTTATTCTACTACCATGATTAGGTAACTATATTCCATGATTCCAATTTATTTAGCATGTTTCATAGTGTTGACTACTTGTAATAACATGCTATGTTATGATTTTGATATCTTTAAATGGTTTCATGGGACAAAATTATGGGTTGGAAGTAAATGGGAACCATTTTTCTGTTGTAAGGTGTATAGGAATGTTATAATTTGGAAAGGGTAACACATATACTCAAACTATCCTTTGATATTTTTATATATATATACCCTTATTAAAATGTAAAATTTTCTAAATTTTAAATTTTAAATAAATTGGTTGCAAATAATAGGATCCAAATGCCAAACTGTAAAGTGTATTGGCGCTTTATGGATTGTTATATGGCCAACCATATAACTGAACCATTATATATGATCATGGTATATATTTTAAAATGGTTATAAATTTAAATGTTCTTTAATTTTGAAGTGAAATTAAATTCTTTCCTTCATAAAGGCATGTGACTCTATCACACGGGCATGGAGATCATGTGATTAACTTCATAAATTAACAACTAGACCCATGTAGGTCTATTAGGGCATGTTTCTTCTGATATAACTCTATATGGGTGTTTTAAAACTGGGGAAAATTTTCAATTGCTATTGGGTTGTATTTTGATGAACCCATGTTGGCTTAACGGGGTCGTCATAGGTCACCTTATATTTTTACCAAGTTTTTTTGTAATTGTCAATTGAGGTTCTATTTTAAATATTTTAAAATGTTTAAATTTTTAAAATAAATTAATGTAGTGACTTAAAAATGGAGCCTTAGGTAGTTTCCATCATTTAATCCCTCACACAAGGGTATTTTTATTATCACTTTGAGTATACTTGGAATGAAAACATAATTGTTTTCCATAGGTCCTTATATTTTTGGAAATGGAATAAATAATAGGTCTTGGAACTTGTGAAATTTGTTATCATGACCAAGTGATAGGGTTGATCTTTGTGCTTTGTAAGGGGATAGCATGTGGTAGGTAGCACCCTTAAATCTTAAATGCCTTGTTAAATCTTGTGATATTTCTGACGTTTAGTGTTGTTTGGGTGAAATTTTCCCAGTAGGACTCTCAATTTCTAAATTTCACCCTTGTTCGGATGGGTGGTCATGTATTACTTGACCCTTGGTATGGGTTTGAGCATTGATTAATTCTTTTTTTAGTAGGTTAGACATTCCTAGGGAATGGTCGGCCGCTTTGTAGGTCTCGTGACCCTTTTATCTTTCCTTTAGTGACTCGGGAGGTCATCAGTATGTTTCATGATCATTTGGGACAATGTGACTTGATACAATTTCGATGTGGGCAATTTGACAATTTAATTCATAGGGAATAAATCCTATAGAATGTATTCAAGATGCGTCATTTTCTCAAGTATTCTCGAGTTAGTATGCATTGATATATGTGGTACCTATCGAGTTGCTTAATGTTATAACAAACTTATTTATTTTGGTGGAATTATTGAGCCTTGTGTTGTTTTGTATGATCTTAAGAAATTTATATAGTAGAGTGACTTGGTCTTTAAAGGAATTATATCACCCCAATGCTCGAGATGACTTTCTAAGAGGATTTGGTGTTTTGACATGATGGTCGGGTTGGTTCGGGCTTTCATGCAAAAAATTTAAATGTTGTGACATGGTGATCATGGCTCTAAGAAGAGACACACGTATGTTAGTGGTGAATCTGATCTAGTGTTATTATTATTGGCTGGTCTATCCCTGCTTCAATAAATAGGAAACTTATATAGTGGGGAGCCTTGAATTGGTTCTAGTGTGTGTGTTAGTGCTTTCTCGACAGCATGATGTTGATGTGGTTAGATGTGTATGAAATCCTTAAGAAACATTGTCGGTTTTGATAGAAATTAGTTGTTAATATTGAGAGATCATGATATTCCTCATATGGTAAAGGAATTGTGATCGGTTAATGGAAATTCATTGGTAGGTGAAGTCAAGATTCTTTCAAGAAGTCGACCTATAGCGGTTAGACTATTCTTCTTTTGGTTTCTTGGTTGGTTGGGAACCATTCAATTCCTATTAGTGTACTCTAGTTTAGTGATGAGCATGTCCCTTATCTTAACTTCATCTTTGATTCACTAATAGAGTTTTGGTCTTACACCATTTTAATTTTTTGAAGGTTTTTGGGATTCATTGGTGATTTTATTGAGTTTTTCTTGCTAGATGCATGGTTTCTTATCGAGGAATGTTTAGTCATGAGTGATACTTGGGTTCCCATGTAGGAACACCATGGATAGAATCCTAGACACCTACCATTATTCTTTGACTTGACCATCAAGAGGATGCTTATTTGGGATCATTCAATGATCTGATGTGGGCATCTTGCCTTTGTACCAACGTATCACTTGTAAACATGGAGTATGGGCTACCTTGGGTTAGTTCCATAGACTCTAGTTTGATGAATCCATGGTTACCTTAGACTTGTGTTGGGCTCGGAAGTGTTGTTTAAAATGGGTGATGATTCCATCAGCCTTGATTAGGGTTACACTCTTGTTTGTGTGGTGTCATGAATGTTTTAATGATCATATGATGGATGGACCTAGGAACATCACCTGAATTTAGGTATGGATGTCAGTGAACATGTTGGTTGTAAATAAAAAATTCCTTGTAAGAAGGTGTTACTATTCAGTTTGAGTTACGTTAGCTATCTAAGCTGAGCATCTTGATAATTCTCATTTGGATATGGCTCAACTCGTTATCCTTCATGTTATATGTCTATAGGAAAATGAAAATGTTTTAAAACAAGTCATCAGGTGAAGGCAAGTGTGGTCTAAGGGTCATTAGTGTCTTCATGAAAAGCTTTTGTGAGTAGTTTTAGTTAGGTTGGTCAGGATTCGGCCATTTATTTATAACGAGGTCCCTAATATAACCTCGAATGTAATCGGGTTTGCCCTGTTAAATAAATCACACCAATATCATCACTCTAACACTTATGGGTGTTCTTTGGAAGGCAATTCCAATGGTGGAGGTGTCATGGTTCAGAATTGAATCCCTTATGATGATAAAGACAGTTGTGGGAATCAACTTTGGCTATATGTTTAACGATATGGTGACATGATCATGTCTATAGATAAATGGGCTTGAGTAATATTTGTTTCTATGTTTCATTGGAAAATGAGTGTTGGATCAGGTCTTTGTGGCTTAAGCATCGTAAGCATAAGGTAATTCTTGGAGGTGTGTTGGGTGTTTGGAAACAAAATGTGACCATTTGAACAAGTCTTTATAACCCTTGTAGTTTGGTTGTGCATTTTTTTGTTCCTGAAGGCGTTTTAGGGACGAGTAGTTCTATGGTGGGGAGGTTTTAATGACCCATGTTTTGAGTCGAGGTAAATTTTTATGGGGAATTTGAGTTTTGGTGCTTATTGGATGGGTCGTTCTTTGAACCGTGCTTCAAAACATAATTCTAAGAGTTGAAACGATTCAAATTGTTGTTTTTAGACTTGGGTAAAGGCCTAAGGGGTTCCTCGTATGTCTCGTAGATCTTCGAGAGCACAGAGTCCTAGAAAGAAAAGGTTTGGGTGGTCTAATATAGGTGCATGGTTTTTTTGAAACTATTTATCCCTCAACAGCAAACTATGTAGCCTGAATCAAAGGAGAAGAAGTTCCCTACATGGGTAGTTCATGGTTTACCTAAACTATGTTCCTAGCCCTCAAAGTTAGTGCCATATAGGCAGTACCTAATCACTATTTATCACACGATTGGTGAACGGTTAGGGTAACTGAATGAAACAACTGTGTGATGTGGGTTTCTTAGGTAGTGGGTGCCATATGGTTGGCGCGTGGTTTGGTCAAACCGCATGACCCATTTTTTAGGGTGAATTTACCGAAATACCCTTAATGATTTTAAAACATTATTTTCCTCTTTTCTTCTTCTCCTTAGTAGATGATCCCTCCTCTCTTCTTCTCATTGAGATCTCAAGCTCCTCCACCTAGGGATCTAGATATCTCCTTCATTAATCATCTGAATAGAACATATTCGGTCTCTATGGATCTACATCATAAGCTCTTCAATCCTATCTAATCTATTTCAAGTTCTTAATTCCATTTTTTGTACTATTTTTGTGTGATATCATCTGCCCTATTTTCATGGAAAACATCCATTTCATTGATTTCATCCAAACCGAACCAAATCATACCTTGATATTGGATGAGTGGATCATTCCAAGTATGAGTTAAGTGGTCTACAAATTTTTCCTTAGTTTTTTCATCATTTTATAAATAGCGTCATTGCATCGCACATCAGCCTTTGCAGCGCATTCCCTTAAAAATGTTTTCTTCATTCTAAATTGGTTTATACAACATGTATTACCCCCCATTGAGTGTTTTTAAACATATATAGGCTTCTATATGTGATCACAAACACCCCTTGGGTGTTTTATATTGATTTTACCCCTTATAAATAATTGAATTAAATGTATGTAATGACTTCTAAGAATTTTTCTTGGATTAAAAATGGAATTTCCCATTATATTCATTCGCCCAATTGATAATGGAACCTTATATGTGTCATGTTAAATCTTAAAATTGTTTTTTCATGCTTGGTAGTTTGTTTCAAAATACATCATTGGTAATATTGTATATAATCTAGAATGTGATACTTAATTTTTTCAATTCAATTAGTTATTAAAAATTTTCATGTTTTTATCATAAAACCCTTAAAATGAGATGAACTATATTCTAAATTAAAAAGTCATGATTTAAGTTTTAAATATTGATTTGCTTAATTGAATTGGTGATTACCAATTCCTATCTTTGTAATGATATATATATATATATATATATATATATATATATTGCATGTTTAGTACATTACCTTTATTGATGCTATTATGTGGAGTAGACCTCTTTCTATATAAATGTTCTGGAAGCAATGCACCTTCTAAGTCCATGGATTGGCCCACTCCCACCTAAATGACTAATAAACTAAGATCCTCCTAATGACTTGGATTACTTAATAAATTGGATTTCCCATGTAGGTAATTTCCCAATTAGACCATGGTACATTCTAAGTACCTCAATGATCCTTGATAAATGAATTGTTCTACTTTATTAGATTCAGTGGCATGTATTAATTTAAATAGATTATTTATGATGGTTGTTTCTTAAAATGATATGTTGATATAAATGTAATTCCTTGACATTATGGATTTACTTCACTATCTATTTTAAATTATTTAAATTTTATGCCTTGTTTACATCGAATGGAATGCTTCAGGATGGTTTTCTTATCTTGAATGAAGTAAATGGTTTAATTGAAATAAAATCTAAAGGGAGGAAATTACATGCCATTTATTGCATGATTAAGTACTTGATTAATTAAAATTGTAATTTATGGAATGTATTTTCTTGATTGTAATGAGATTAGTAAATTTAAATAATGTGAAGTACTTCCTCGTGGATTTTTATTATAATTATGATTATTCCTTGATATAGGTTGTGAAACGATGGTATGTATTCTATTGAGAATGGAGGAATCACACTCCATTACATCATGTGTTGATTCATGGCATCTCACATGAGTGATACTATGTGGATAATGGGCATTGTGTGACATGTCCTAAGTGAGTGTTCACATGACTGTGCACTAGCTTATGTTCGAGATTTGACATGAAGGCACACTCACCATCTCGAGCAATGATCATGACATCTCCCACTCATTATGATGCGTAGGGAATGTACCCTTTGTCTTGAGCTTATAGGATCATTTAGACTTTTTATGGATGACTAAGTTATGCCCAGTCCATCTGGCACCTATAATTCTAGGTATATGGCCACTTATGTCTACACGTACTTGGTTCATATAGGTGGATGCAATATACAGCTATACTATATATATTATTAATATATATATAGTTACTTATTAGAAATTTCATTATGGCTATTAGTCAAAGAAGGTGGATTCACTAGGTGTCCTTCTAGAACCTGAGTTGGCTAGTTTTTTTATTTATTCAGTTCTATTTATTATTCATATTACCTTTATAGTGATTTAGTATATATTCACGTATTGGTTTTAGCTATAGACACCATGGGTCGTATCCTACTAGGATTTATATCTCACACCCTACTTAGGCCGTCAATGCACTGGGGTAACCGAGTATACCTTATATTTAAAGGACCATGGACTTTTTCTTGTTGTTGTATGCTTGTACTTGGGAGTTATGAGCATAGGAGCAAGCTAGAGATCGGGATGCTAATGGAGATTTCCCTTGGGTATTTTTGTCTTCATTTCATTATTCTTGTAATGTACTATATCACAACCTTTTGTATGTCTTTTGTTTTAGATTATGTACCATCATCTAGACATGCATCCATCTATTGTATGTTGGTATTTTCCATCATTCTATTGTATTCAGTATATATTATTCATCATCTACAATGCCATTCATTTATTACTTCTTCTGATGTTTCCTATTATTTATTACCAATTTTACGGCCTTTATGCTCTAATAATGAGGGTATCATCTCCCCACTATCACCTCTATAGGCCCTCATTGGTAGTTTATAGTCTCTAGCATATAGATAGGTAAGCTTGAGGACATGTGACCCACTAGTCTGGTGATCGTTCTAGTGGTCAGTTGGATCAGGATGTTACACTAACCTCATAACCTATCAACACTTTACCTTTGTTGGGTAAATCATATAACATGTACATTGACACATCTAGAGTTGGACTTGGAGCAGTTCTAATGCAAGATGATTGTGCGGTTTCTTATGGCTCTGGGTAGCTGAGGATGCATGAGAGGAATTACCCTACTCATGATCTAGAGTTAGCAATAATGGTACATTCCATAAAATTTTTGAGACACTATATCATGCGTGAGAGGTTTGTGGTATACACGGACCATAAGATCCATGGGTACACCTTTTCTCAACAAGACTTGAACATTCAATATAGGATTTGGGTCAAGTAACTATAGTATTTTGACCTTGAATTAGCTTATACACCAGGAAAGGGAAACATTGTTGCTGATTCTTTAATCCAAAATAGATAGGTAGAGTAATTAATAGATTCTTTTGATGAGTGGTTGATAATGTCCCTTTTTTTAGACATTTGGATGTTCAGGGGTATCAGGGATGGATAGATCTAACTTCGATATCTGTTATACCCATGCTTTTGGATAGGATCAAAACAGAGCAGTTGTTAGATCCATAGGTCTCAGTTATGAGATGAAAATTATATGGTGGTTAGATACCATCATGATGTTCTCTCATCATTCTTAATTATATTATTTTCCATAACTGAGTATGGGTTCCTATGGGCTTGTGAAAGTAGCATATGAGGGAGTTTCATTCTTCTAGATGGGTGGTGAATCCTATTTTGACAAATATGTATCATGTTACATATAGATAGTAGTGGTGGAAAAAAATGAAGAAGGAGGTGGAATGATTTTTGTATAGATAATTAACTTGAGAGTAGGTGAAATCCCTGCATCAGAGGCCAATAGGGATTTTTCAGCCTTTTCCCATTACTGAGTGTAAATGGGATGATGTAACAGTAGATTTTATTATAGGATTGCACAAGAAAAACCATAATAATGATGCTATATGTGTTATTTTGGATGGACTGACTATGGTATCCCACTTATTTCCTATCAAGGAAAAATTTATAGATGATTATCTGGGTAGTATCTATGTGCACGAGGTGATTCTATTGCACGGTGTTATGAGGATTATCATTTCTATTAGAGATCCTTGTTTTACATCACATTTCTGGAAGGGTCTTCTGAATGATCTGGGGTCATGGGTTATTTTATGAATAGCATATCATCCATATATTGATGGTCTATCTAAGAAGATAGTTCAGGTTCTGGAGGATATGTTATGAGCCTGTGTTTTGTATTTTTGTGGTTTATGGGGGGGAAATATGGCATTCATGGAGTTTTCATATAATAATATCTTCCAAGAATCGATCCAAATGGCACCACTTGATGTTTTTTTTGTAGTTCGTTCCAATCACCTCTTTGTTGGCTATTGGTTGGTGATTCAACACTTGTTGAGTCTAGTCTCATGGGGGAGACATCTGAAATTGTTCAATTGATAAAATAGTGAATGGTGACCACACAAAGTAGGAAGAAATCTTATGATGAACATCACAGATGAACTAGGTAATTTTAGGTTGGTCTTCATCTTTCCCTTTAGGTTTCTCATAGGTTATATCAATGTTATATCCAAAAATAGTGAAAGCTAGCACCCAAGTTTTTTGTTCTGTTTGAAATAGCGGTAAGGGTTGGTCCAATGGTGTACCATTTAGCCCTTACATAGTTCTAGAGTTCCATGCCCAACATGTTCTGTATGTCTCATCTACAAAGATATCATCCAAACTATATCCCATGTAATAGATGTAGAATACAAGAAGCTTTTTATTGATGAATCATTTGAGAATCATCTAATACAGGTTGTGGGTCATAGTGAGAAATATCTTCTAGGTAAGACTATATTGTTGTTTTGGGTGTAGTGGAAGCATGGGTGAGTTCAAGAGGCGACCTAGGAGATAGAGTTTAATATGTGAACAAATTGGTTGTACGTGTTCATTGAAACCTCACAATGACACTTGTAAAAACTAGGGTATGAGCTATTATAATGTGGGGAGGATTAAGATCCCATATTTTTCTAGGTATGTCTCTTTATGAGTTTTTTATTAATATTTCCTTTTGGTTGTGTTTCCATCATGGATGTCTGTCGTTTCAATAAACACAGTCTTAGGTTGTGAAGAAACTTATAGAAACTAGAGTGGATCCCCATGGAGATATTTTTTGGTGAAAATGACCTAATGATCAGGTAGGTATTCTTGTTTGAATTAATGGAGTCCTGGTATAAATAGGACTATGTGTTAGCATGGGTTCTTGGTAAGTTTATAAAATTTAAAGGGGTTTTGTGTTGTTTAAAGAAAAAATGGTATAAAATTCCATATACAGAACATTTAAATTCCATATAAAAGGATTACACATCATGTAATTGTTCGGGTGTTTTAATAAAATAAATCCAAGTCGATGGGTTTTTCATCATATTTCATTAAAAATATACACACAATGTGTAACTACATTACACGTCATGTAATTCCATGACCTATTGTTTGTATCATGCTATGCAGCTAATTTTAATTTCATTCCAGAGCAGCTCCTCCCCCTTGTCCATAGGGCATCTTCCAGGAAAATTTGTAGTTCCAACTTCCCTTCTAGATGTCCTGTTTGTGTGAGAAATCCATGGTAAGTCTCTTTGGTTAGGTTTCTTCATTCTATCCCTTTTCTTCCAACCATTGTGGTGAAATAATTTTACTAATTGTGTTTTTGGTTTTTATGTTGATCTATTTTGATCTAGGAACCTATTTTCAATAATATTCTCCTTCCTTATCAGGGGAGTTCTTAATCGGAAGTGTTGTGTTCTTCACCGGTTAAGGTATGGGGTCTAAATATTAACCCTATGGTGTGATAATTCCTATGTTTATGCAATATTATGATTGAGGATACATTTCATGCAACAAAATCAATTATATATAAGAGTAGAATTATTCCTTGAAATTATTTGGTTTTAATTGGATTCTTATCTTGATTTTGGTTACCTTTGGGGTGAGAAAACCATGAATATAATTGAGTTGGATAATTGTTTAAAGTGTTTTTAGCATGAAATGTGACCTTAGGTGATTTCTTGATATAGAATCCCTAAGTTTTGTTTTATTGATTTTGATATAACTATTAATCAATTGAGATTTAAAATGGAACTAGAATATGAATAGTAAATGGTAATTCTCATAATTAACTATTGAGATATATGATGTTATATTATGATATTCATGTTGTTTGATAGGAATTGTGTTCTATGCTGAAATGTTAAAAATCTAGATTGGCCTTGTAACTTGGTCACTTATATGTTGTAATGCTGATATTGAGTTTTCTTGGCCCAGTCTCATGTTGTAATGCTTATAAATAGTGGGTTATACCCAGTCCCATGTTGTAATTCTCATAGGGCTTTAACCCAGATGTTCTAATTATTATAGGTATTTGACCTGGATGGTTGTGGCTATACCATGGTTATATGGTGGTGGTTAGCATGTTTGTAAGACATTCTCAGAGATATTATTGCATGGAACCAAAGTAGGTTATTTTACCCTAGTTATATGATTGCGATTGGAATGTTCGTAATACATGTTGAGATATATTCTGATATGGATCCAAAGAAAGTTTTGTTTGTATTTTATTATTATTTTTAATTAGTTAATACACTTGTTATCACTTTATTTCATACACTAATTATTAGACTAGTTTGTTTAGACACAGTGGTGTTGACTAAATAGATTATACTCACACCCTATTTGGGCCATTATTTGGTACTCGAGAAGATTACATGGATGCTGGTTTGGACAAGGGAAAAGGACCTTACAGTTTATTGCTTGTTTTCTAATGGGATAGATTTTGGTGATGGGACTGATGTAGGATTCAGGATCGAATAATTTTGGAGTCTTTATTTTATTTTTCTATTCATTTACTTGTATTGTTTCTAGGATGAAATTTAGTTACATTCCAAAACATCATTACATTATTCCGTTATTATTTATTGGATTATATAGTGGTATTTTATTATTTTCTTCCTCTATGTACATACTTTTTTTTGCATGGTTTATTTTCAACTTATATAACACTTCATACCATGGGGTATAGTCTCTCCACTATTCATTTCACACCATAACTACTATTCAGAAGCCTCTAGCGTATTGTGAGGCACACTTCAGGTCTTTTAACTGACCCTTTCTCCCATGTAAGAGGGTTCCAAATTGTGGAATGTTATAGGTACCCTCACACAACATAACACATCTTCAGAAATGACTGGAAATAAGGTGTCGTTGATTTCTAGTAGTGGAAAAAGTTTACAAATTTAAAGTTCTCTCAAATCAAAAAAAACTTCTAAGTAGTAGTATAGTGAACGTATGAGGCCCGACCCATAAGTAAAAGGGAATCCCAATGAGATATCCAAACCAAATTTTATACCTTCATGGTGCTTTTGGAAGTATGAAAAAGAATATAAACTAAACTAAACTAATATGAAAGATAATCAAAGAAAAATAAAAGAAAAATAGAGATTAATAAATATCCAAGGATGGTTTTCCTAAAAATTTCATCCCAACTTCACTCACTAAATAATCAAACTCAAAAGTTGAATGATTATAAATGAAATTCATATACATTGGGGAAAATTAAATCAAAACTACATCAGTGTCTAGATTCCTTATGGCCAATTAAATAAAGATAACTAAAGTGAATTTAGATATTATTATAAAATTAGAAAAATATCCCACTATTGTTAAATTAATTACCTATACTTTTTGGGTTTTATCCATTATCAAATACATTTGTTCAATGATTTAATAAAGAATAAGATAAATTAATTAATTCATAGAACAACACTAATGAATATGGTCTCACCATGAGTAAATAAGAATAAAAACATGATATACACACCTTTATCTATAAATACCACTCCCTCCTATGATTTTATCCACTCATCACCAAGTAGTTGTCAAAAGTGAGTAAGATACACACTATAAAAGATAGAATAGGGTAAGAAAAACTAAAAAAATAGTTGAATAATACTAGAAAGATTATATAAAATAATAACTATTGAAATAACACATCTCAACATTATCCAACTAAACCATAAATAAAAATCAAATAAATAATAGAAAACACTAGCCATGTGAACTCCCCTAGTTGATGGTTAATAGCTCCTCCCAAAACCAATTGATTCCCCCCTACCAACTAGTGGTCATTTATTATTTTTAAAATACTTTGAATATTTTTTGAGGTATCTCATTTAAACATAATGTATATTTTCCAAAAATCATGGAATCCATAATTTTTAATCTGTTGATATTATGCATGTTATAGCATTAAAATAAGAACCTTGTCATGGAATCCCTAGCTTCTAGTTCAATTACTCCTTCTGTATACATTTTTAATCTCTTCTATGATATAGAATATTAATCTTATAGTATCCTTAAATTATATTTTAATGATAAATATTTTGTACTTCAAACATCCACTATTATCATCACACCATGACATGGAACCTCCCAAAATGGTTATTTATCCCTATGCAGTTTGTGTGACCACTACGGCATATTCCACTATCTTTTCATCCTTATTTTAGGTTCAAAACATCTCTATGAAACATGGACTTCCACTCCATGGGTGTTTCACATATTTTTTCCACATCTAGGAAATATCCTTTATATTTAGACAAAAAACTCAACCACAACTTCAAATCATTTACCTAATCATTTTGAATATTGTTTCAATGCATGAAAACCAAATATTGGTCTCTTATGCATACAATTCCATGAATGGAATTTTAGTACTTGTTTCATGTACATTTTCTATATAAAATGATAATATAAGGTTGAGTTCTTTGTAATTATATGTATTAGAAATATACCCTCATCATGGTGGGCCTCTCGAGTCTTCATTCATCCTTCCAAAGAATTTAATGTTTCATCCTAGGTTCTGATGTTTGATATTTCCTTCCATGTTATCTCAAGTTTGAGATCCCATTATAGACATCATACTCAATATACCCTCTATAGGAATCATCATTCTCATAAGGTATTTAAGTTATCCTATCATCCATATAGATATTGAATGTTCAGCATGTAGGTACCGATGTTGCAAGTTCTAGTGAGATTTTTACTTCACATAGGCTATATCTCGAGTTCCCATGCATGATCAACACCACCACATGTAACACATGGTCAATGTGAGGCTTCAAAAAAATTAAAAAAATTAAAAAAGGTTATTAATTAATGTATAATGAATCTTCTAAAACAATATTATATATGAAAATATTCTAGTTCCATGGGATTACTCCTTTGGTTATAACAAAAATCACTCTTATAAATCATTATTGTGCATTCAGTCTTGAGGTCATTGTTCTCTACACTCTATAGTATTATAGGAATTATCATTATTTATATGGTGATGATGACCAAGGTTTGATCATCCAATATGGTGTCAGTGGTATTTCATAGCATGTCACTCTGGTGTTCTGAACATTATAGTAGCATGCGAGCCCTATCCCGTGAAAGGAGGAGATCTAAAGTGTTATCATTTCACTTATTCTCATATGATTCATTTTTAAATTGTGTCCCATAATCACTTATCCCAAAAACAATTTCCATGTTTCCTATAGACTTCATGATAATCTAAAATGAATGATAGTCCCATCATGGTTCTCTCCCAGTACGTTCTTATTCTAAGAACTCATGTACTATTTCCCAGCACCAACCCATGTTTTCCAATGATCCTCTATTGACACAACATGTGTCGGCAGATCTTGTACAGTTTATTTGGCTAGAATCTGGGAAACATTTTCTTATTAATATAAATATTTTTTTCTTAATTTTGTCTTCATTTCTCTTAAAAATACACTGAATTTTAATATATATTCACTTATTTTTATTAAAAACATAAAATCAGTGAAAATAAGGAAAGAAAAACATGTTTTTCTAATAAAAATGATATATATATATATGGAGATATAAAATTCCAACACACTTAAACATTTTTTTCCTCAAGAAAAATATCAACATTCAATCATGAAGGATTCATAATTTAGTAAGGGAAAAATTTGATTTATCATGATCATAAACATAAAGTTATAATTAATGATTCCAAAATCATAAAACTCACCCAATAAAGATTTAAAAATTATGTTTCATGCATAATTATAATCTAATACATTTTTCTTATTCCACTCTAATCATTCAAAACTTCATTAGTATTCATTCCACATATGATCTACCTCAACAGAAATACACTTCACTTATCAGTCCAGATCATTTAATCAATTTTATACTCAATCTAAAATATTTTCAATCTATCCAAAAGCTTTCAAGTAATATATATCTCCACTTAGAAATTAAACCCAAAAATACTAAAAACATTCATCAAGGTTCCAATGACTCTGAGGATAAATTTTAGTGGATAATAGTATAAATGTTTAACTCAAAGGCTTGAAATATAGGGAAATTTTCTTTAAGAATAATGCATGATACTCCATATAAGGCTTAATTAAATTAATTTAATACTTCAAATTCCTTCATAATGATATAACATTCACTTCATTCACCTCTTCCTCAACGAGTTTTAAACCCAAATTCAAAAATAATGAAAAAAACACAGATTAAAAAAATATGAATTCTTCCTATACATTTTTTTATTTTCTTATTTTTTTTAAAAAAATTGATAAAACATGTAAGAAAAATAAATAGTATAATTTGAACCTTTCTTGCCAAATGAACAAGATATAATTCCCCAAAACTCATTAATTTAAATCTCACCTATCATTTTCATGACACATAAAACTCCCTGTATTTAAGTTCAAATTAATAATGATGAAAAAATACAAAAGAATAACAGTGTGGAGGGAAAATAGTCTTGTGATGTCACTTCATAAAAAGGGATTTTATTTTCTCTAGGGATTCACAAAATATCTAATGTAGGGTAGTTATTAATATCAAAAAGGTTAAATTTTAATAAATTTATGGCCTCTACCATCTTAAAATATCTCAAAATCATGATTCTTAAATAATAAAAACTAAAATATGATATTTATTCACATCATGTGTTCTCTCAAGAGATAGGTTATAAGAGAGAATATAGAAAAATTTATTAAAACACTTCAAAGAATAATTGTAAATCAATCCATGGAATGAAAAATGAAAATTAATCTAAAAAATTCAAACTTCCAAGATTCAAAATCAAGAATAGAAATCATATCAGTAATCACCATAAAAACAATATTAAATTAAATTAAGAATGTAAATACCAAAAATTTAAACCAATATATTTAACATTTATGACCATGATGAATCATATTTTCTAATAAGACGAAATGCTTTTACTTCGTGAATATTTCTCTTAGATCAGTGAGTTAAAAACAATAAAAATATGTATCTGATGTTTGAATTCAATTCATTTATTTCATGATGAAACTCTTCTTTTGTCATTTTTCTCCATAAAAATTTGATAATAAAAATAAATTAAAAAATGAATTCAAGTTAGAATAACACCCCAATTTTCATGACATTCCTTCTATTTTTGGTTTTCCTTCCTCAAGAAATTTTCACTTTAAAAAATCAAAAATGACCATTTAAATTGTAAGGATTGATCTATTTTAGTTCATAAATATAATAGATTCAAACATCTAACACTAGGAGAATTAATAAATCTATTTCCCAATAAAAAATTCCAGAAATAAATTAAAAAAAAAGTTTTACCCTCAAAACACTTTGTATATGGTTTTTTATCTAGACCTTACCTTATGCATCGTGTAATAGGATAACAAAAAAAAGTTACTTGGTAAAGATTTAAAAATGACTTTGAATTATTCTCAAAAAGTTTAAGAATTCTTCTTCTTCTCCCTTATAGAAACATGGCACTTCATTATGGTTAAATTCATGTTTTTTAACGATATAAATAATGAATCAAAAAAATGTGTTGAACAATTGCTTTTAAACTAATTACTATACATAAGGTTACCAAGGATAAATATATAGATTAATTATGATTAATTACACCCCTACTCTCAAAATCTATCCCTAAGTGAATTAGACATGATTGACAGAACTAAATGAAAATAAGGAAATAAATTGAATGATTGATATAACAATTAAATAATTCACAGTAAAGCAATACAACATTGAACTTTTATAAAAGTAATTAAAAAATCACCTGAATAAATAAAAAATGAAGAATACAGCAAGGTTTGAATTAATGAGAAAGGGAATTAAGGAAGAAAATAGATTGGAATAAAACTAATTATAAAAACATTGTTACATAAAAGCTGGAAAAGGAAAATAAAAGAAAAACAAAACCCTATCTACAAATAATGATGGTTCGTAACCCTACGGAAGCCTCCTAGTGGTCACGCATCAAGCATGGAATGGAATGAATTTCCTTATGTATGAATACCATATATATAATCATGGAAGTGATTAATGGGATTCCCTGGGTCAAAAATATGTTTTAATGGAGATTTAGGTCCAATGATATAACCCCCCCCATCAAAGATACGCTGAAAATCATCATTTTTCTACTCTTCCTGAAACTTACACATCATGTAAACATTATAAGATGTGTAATATTCAGGCCAAGAAACCTTCATGGCATGCTGTATGGTGTGAAAAAACTATCTGTAAAAATTCAGGAAGTGTCATGGTGTGACATATATGTGTCACGCTATGACATAGGTGTTATTCACTCAAATAGATTCTCTTCTCCTACACAACCTGCAAATGGTTCATGGCTTGTAAATTGACACGATGTTTAATGATTACAAGATGTGTAAGTCATCTTACCGCATTGGAAACTCTATTTTTTCTCAGTTATTTATTTTTATGCCTCTAGAATCTCCTTTGATCATCCAATATCATGAAAAATCACCATTCAATGGTTGTCTTGGTCTCTTGGATTCAATCTTCAACGTCAATTTCATCATCATTTTCTATTTTCTCATTGTACCACTTTGAAACTCAACACAAAGTTCCTCTTTGTTTCTCAATTATTATGCTTTCCTTAATATTTCACCTAATGTTAATCCTTCCAAATAATACATAATACATCAATATATTCCACAAAATACAACTTTAATCAATTAACATTCAAGGAATTCACATATAAAAACCCATCAAAATATCGATATAAATAGTGATTTCATGTATATATTTAATTATAAACAACACTGCAATATGATAAATGATAAAATTTTAATATAATAATATCCATATTAGTGTAGTTATTTATAATAAATTAAGCCTCCATCAAAAAAAGATAAAAATACCCCCTTAAACGAGGCTGAAATTCCATTAAATGTTCAAAAATTAAGGTACCCAAACAAAAAACTCAGTTTTGAAGGCCTTTCAGGCCCTTTTGACATCAAAAAAATATAACCAAATTTACCCCTCACCACATCCTATATCTTTTCAAAAGATTTGATTTGATATGTAGTGGAGATCAAATGGACACCCGGATCAAAATTTATGGCCATTTGAAGTTTTAGTCTTGTTTTCAACTTATTTTGGATCCTTTATTAATTTCTTGAATTTTTCTATCATCATATTCTTATTAGTTGAATATTACTCGATAACAATTAGAATATTGCTAATTAATATTAATTTTTATTTATTTATTATACTGTTTTTCACTAATTATCTAATATATTAAGTGAGATTACATATTTTGTAATATATAAATTTGATTTTATAAAATATATTATATTTATATCAATATAAAAATATTTATATATTAAAATATTACTTTAATGATATAATTTTTTATGAATTATACCAAATATGATTGCTAAAAACAAGATTTTTATCATGGATAAAAGGCATACTTTTATTAGAGCTAAGAAAAGCCTTGAGAAAAGTACCATTTATCGGTGCTAAAAACATTGATAAAGGTGGTACTCATTTCATTTCTTTTTATTAGAACTGATAAAGGTACCATTTTATAAGTGCTTTACAAAATCCATAGTAGTTAATCCCACAAGATATATCCCATAAAAACTCTAATTTAATTTCCCAAAAATATGGGAATTCATATTTTTCAATTTACCACAATTATTCATGTCATGGCTTGGCAACTTGAACCACGCCATGAAATTCCACATTTTAGGTTCAAATCATCCTTCACCATGACCATGTCATCTCCACCATGACATAGAATATTAATCTTCTAAATATATTCAACTTCTACATAGATGAGAATAGTTTTTCATTTCAAAATGTTGTTATTAACCTCACACCACAACATGGAATCTCCCTAAGTGTCCATTTCTCCTCATACGACAAGTGCAACCACCACAGCCTATTCCACAACCATTCTATCTAGTTTTATATTCAAAGAATCCTAGTGATCCACAACCTTTACCTCATTGTAAATTTCACATGTCATTTCCACCTCCATCAAATATCCTTTATGTTTTGATCAATGACTCTTCCATAACTTAAAATTGTTTCCCAAACAACTTTTCATAGCATTACAATGAATGCAGAATAAATATATGGAATCTATGTATGAAATTCCATGAATAAAAAATTACTGAAAAAATATATTTTACCAACAGTTGAGAACCATTGGTATAGGCTATACCAATAGTTTGGAGGTCTGTTGGCTAACTTAGTGTTGGCTCCCAATGGTTTTCCCAAATTAGTTGGGATTGTTAATGGAAAATAGAATACACAGCTGAGGTTTGAACCCACAACCTCCTCCTTATATATCAAAGACCAAAGCACTATGCTAAAATTACCTTTATGGATATATTTGGATAAATATATATTTATATATAAATAATTTATATATTGATTTATTTGATTATATATGAAAAAATATTTCATAAAAAAATCATGGTACCTATCCCAACAGCTTTGAAAACCGTTGGGATAGGTACCCTTAATTTTTTATCTATCCTCGTGGTTTTGAAGAAACTTTGGGATAATACTACATTTATGGATCTATACCAATGGTTTTTTTTACAAAACTATTGTGATAACCTTACCCTATTCCAATGGCATTGAAGAACCATTGGGATAGGACTAATTTTTTGGCTATATTCCAATGGTTTTACAAAAGCATTGGGATATACTTATATTACATGTCCTATCCAAATAGTTCTGAAGAACCATTAGAATAGTACCACTATCCCAATGGTTTTTACAAACCATTGGTATATGGGCGTTGTTATAGGTAGGATTTCAATTAGTGAAATTTTGGTACATATTTCATATGGTTTTTTCCATCTGAAAACCTCGACCAAGGATGGGTTCTTCACTTTTGTGGGTATTATAGAGATAGCCTCAGTTATGGGCCTCCCAAGGACTTTTTTCCACATATAATGAGGAAACAAATTATGAAATTACCTAAATTGGGAAACTATTTCCCGATCTATGAATTTTTTTGAGTGGCCAAGCATAGAAGGGTGGGTACTATCTTGCCCAATTCCTTCATTAATTTTTTTTTCAGGAAGGCACTTTTCTAGAAAGCTCCCTCCCTTCTATGTTTTTTAAAAAAATTATTTTTTTTGTTCTGTTTTGTTTTGTTTATATATATATCCAATGGGGTGAATTTTAGTTGGTTACCATCACCCGTATGCAACATCCAAACAGGTGTAGATTCCATGGTTTGAATATCAACTACTACATGTATTTTCCCCGATTTGGGGGTGGATAGATTTATCCACGTGGTGTTATTGTTGCATGGTAGTTTCCAAGGTGGTGACTGGAAGGATTGATCAGGTCAGTGAATGGACTCTAGAAATGATTTTGGTGTCCCTGTGAGGCTGTTGGGGCTGTTATGGAAGTTATGTCGAGCAGGGAACATGGTTGGCTCGGTTCTATGTAACATCTCGGCCCAACTTACCACTAAACTGGTAACTGGAAGGGTCACCACATGGCCTCAATCACGTCTCCCCATATGCCAAAGGCTGTCAACTAGCAACGAGGGTGTCAATGTAGTTCAGTGGGGAGACTATACCCTCATACTTAGAGTACATAGTGGTAAATATATATTAAAAAACAAGAAAAAGAAGATGCAGTATAAATCAATGATAAAGTATCGAAAGAACAATGTAATAACAACTGAATATAGAATATGGACAACTCCAGTTTATACAAAGAATTCATGCCAGATGATGATACATAATCCAAAAGAGTAACATGTAGCATGCTTTACAATTCATTACAATATAGGAATCGAGTAAATAAAGGAACTAAAATACCTTATGTGGTCTTTGTGAGCATCCTAAGCTCCAGCTTAATCATGTGATCCTCACTTCCCAGTACTAGTAAAACAGTACAATCAATATCCCATGGTCCTGCAAACAAGAAGGTATACTCGGGTAACAAAGGTACCCGAGCTGGGTGTGAGAAAACATCTTAGTAGGTCGGCACCCACAGTGTCAATCCAAATCCATGTTTTGCAAAATGAAAATAAGGTAGTGTGTAAGTAAGCAGGTAAGTAGTAAATAGAGATAAAGATTCCCATGGCTTGTAAAATTCTAAATAAATGACCCTATAATATCCCTTCAAGGATTTATGCACAATATAGTCAAGATCCTATAACAAAGTAGATAAAAATATTGAACAAATAAATAGCATTTCCTTTCCGTTCATCCAAACATGTTTTACTACCACAACATTGTCATATACCTTGTATATCATATTAATCTCGGCATTTCAGTTCGACCAGAAAATCTTGAATACTCATGACCGAGTCGTATAATTACACATGTCACAATGTACCACGACCTCATTGTATAATAGAATGTACCATATATCTCACGGTTGTGTTGTATGGAAAAGTATCAGACCAAGAAGGGTCATATCCAAGGTGTCAAAGACCAAGGTATCCTCATCGAGTCCCATGTACACCTCAATGGAATCTCGGTAAAGGAACTAGTTAGAGTCCACGGAGCATGTCATACCGAACATGTCCTACGTAGGTTCATGAAATCCAGATCCAAGGGTTAGAAAGGCCCAAGGCATCCCATGAAATCAAGACCTACTCAACCGCAGGTGTCCACTACCGCATTCAATATCCATGGAGAACCATCCATGGCATCTATACAATAATTCATTTCATCACAATTAACGTTCAACACCATATGATCATACCCACTCATATATATCCATTTACATTCAATTCATACAATGAGTATACCCACTCATTAATCACATTTCATAATGAAATATATGTCACGAGTATACCCACTCAAGTAACCAAATTCGTATTCATAATATATAATGATTATACCCACTCATTACTCACATTTCATAAACATGGTATTTATTTAGTTTACCCATTCATTTTCGGCAATTTATAAACATTCCATTTAATGAGTATACCTACTCATTTATCACAACATCACATTTAGACCTCACCCATGATTTTACTCACTCATCACCACTTTTGTTTAATTAACCATTTAATAAAATCAAATTAACCAAAAGAGATATTATGAAATTTAAGTTCAATATAACCATTTAGCCAAAGAGAATCGACATGAAAGTTAGGAAAGACATCTTCAAACTAATTAAAACAAATCCATTTGGTTATAAATAATATTCCTATAACTTGGAAAGCATAGGACCACACCCCTTGAGTGGTTCAAACAAAGGCAATTCAAACATGAAGGGGATTTTTGGCATTTAGAATATGCAAAGGTTCCATAAACATTGATAAAGGAAAACTCCATTTCCTAATTACAATAGAGGTCATATCCTATCATACCTTGTATCACACTATGTCATAAAAGCATAGGGAAACTATAAATCATTATGCCAAGAAATATTTTTAATAACAAATAAATACATTTTTTGCTTAAAAGATAGTACACCTCTGTTGGAGGGGTTTTATTATAAAAACATGACTTTGTTTCTCAAACATATAATTTTTCATAATTAAGCAGTTCACTCCAAAATAATAACTCAAGTTATTAAAGAATCATTAAGTTGGAAACTAATGCATTCTTAAATAAAAGAGTATTTTTAGGGACCCTACCTCAAGAGAAGAACTAATCTGATCCAAACACTTTGTCATTTGATAGTTTTACCGATGACTACTCGAAACCTCTCCACACTTGCACGCACATACATTCATATATATATATATATATATATATATAAATACCTTAACCCAATGCATGTATTCACCTTTTTAAGAGGGAATATGTACATGGAATATATATATATATATACTCATACCAATGTATACGAGAGCAAGTCTCCACTAGTCATCAAACCCTCTACAGATTATACAGGGGACTCAAAATCACCTAAAGACCCTAAATTAAAAAGACAAAATCAAACAGTGGGTGAAAACCCTTACCTAGGACGGTGGTGAAAATACAAATTGAAACAATCTGGCTCACCTTTAGTGGAAAACATAAGAACTCACGTGAAGGGGTACCGAGAGAGCCACTACATACCCTAGAACCAAAAGAAACCCAAAAATGGATCAACCCCTAACCATAGGGTTTTGGACAAACCTCACCGGGTGACGAGGAGAATGAAAAATAGTGGAATATAGGAAGAGGAAGGAGGATAATGGTTCACCTTGACAGTTTGACCATGATTCCTCCATAAATCCAAGGAAATGTCGCATGAGTTAGAGGCCACAAGGAGGGTGTTGTGCGACTCGAAGGGGAGACCAAGGGAGGAGTTGTGTTGCGCGAGTGTGAGGGAGGATAGGGTAGTTTATGTTTTAATTATTACTATTTTAATTTTAATTTAATTTAACTTTTAAAACTATTCATTTCACATGGTTTTGGATGCATGGTTTAGAAAACTATGCACCCTCCACTAGAAACTTGGATCCCACACACGGTTTATCCTGTATGGTTTTCCTAACCATGTGAAAACCGTGTGGTGAATAGTGTTAAGGTACTTCCAAATTTTCACTAACCATGCGGGCTAGGTTCACGTTTTGAAAACCATGCACAGCCCATGTGACATCCTCTATCCATTGGAATAAGGCCGCATAGTTTCCTACTATAGACTGCACGGTTTCAGACAAATCGTGCACCATGTTCAAACCTCTTTAAATCCAGAATTCCAGGTTCGGCACTCCCAAAACTCCTTGGGACACCTGAGAAACAACCCCAAGTCTAAAAATATAACATTGAAGTGTTCTAACTCTTTGAATTTCATTCTGAAGCCTAGTTTGTAAAACAGTCCATCCAGTAATTTCCAAAAAACGTAAAATTCCCTCAAAAAAATAGGTTGCCAAAAAACACAGGATTCTAAAATCTTCCCACCTTATAACTTTTCATCCCCAAGGATCCTACAGGAACAATATAAACATTTTCCCACTTATAGGGGTTGTGAAGTCTCGTCTAAAAGGTTGTGTTGTGTTTCTAAATTCCAAACGCACCATGAATAATTTCTCAATCCTAAGGCATTTGAGCCTTCAAAACTCAAGAGAAATCTAAATTTCCAACTGAAACATCGAAGTTGTGCTTAAATGATCCCAATTAACCCAAGACACAATCTTGTGATCATCTCTTTAAAAAAAATCTTATTGGTGGTTTCCACCAAGGGTTTTAACATTTAATGGCCAATTCCAAACCACGGTTCCCCCACCATTGGAATTTCGTAAGATGGTACGTCCTAAGAATTATAATGATGATTACCACATGATTTTTTTAAATCGGCGAACTAGATTACATCCTAGGTCATATGAGAGACCTCACTAAAAGGGAATAATTGAATCTTGTTTGACAAATAAAACTGGTCACACATGCTTTCCTCAAAAGACATAATTGACCCATAAACCACACTTTCCATAAACTAGAGATGTGTTTTTGAAATTATTTCATCACCAACCATATACTTTGAACAATAATAATAACACACTAATCCACTATGGTTGACTTATATCGTAGCTTCCCGGCTTAAACGGTCAGCTTCTTTCAAACTGAACTGCAATGCCTTCCCCCAAGGCATTTAGCAGTTAACACAAGATCGTACACCGAATTCATTACTTGAAATCCAGTGACATTCCTAGTTCTCAAAATATCTAATGGTTATCTTAAAACTTCCATTCATTGTCACGAAAAAAGTGTAACCCGTATCTAACAAACTAGAATTCATTATTCTCTAAACATCAACTATAGTCCCAATAACTTTTCTTGGGTAACCTTGAATTCATTAAGGTGGAGTCCGTGTAACTAACCCAGGGTAGCCCATACTCCATAATCACAAGTAATGAATTGGTACAATACCAAAATTTCCACATAAGAACATCGACTAAGACTAGAGTGGAATCCTCCTTTAAGTCACATCAAAGAAATGGCTAGTGTCCAAGATCCTGTCCAAGGAATTCCTACATGGGAACCCAAGTATCACCCTAAACTAACCAAGCCTCCAAAGAACCACTCATTCACCGTAAAACATAGTTAACAACCACTTACAAATCCCAATGTCTTTTAAAAACATTAGTGAGGTGTAAGACTGATGCTCTCTTACTGCATCTAGGATAAAATCAAGATAGGGTACATGCTCTTCTATATAAGAAGAGTACACTAAGAGGAAACCAAGGATCTCTAGGAAGATCAATCGAACCACTACTGAATAACTTCTTAAAAGAATCTCAGCTTCACTTGTCAATGCATCACCATTAATATATCACAAGTCTTTACCACTCGAGGCATCTTTTGATCACTCAAGATTAACCATCAAAGTCCCTCTAAGGCTAACAGAATTTCCAAAGGTTTCATACATATCCAACCAAAAGAACATCATGCTGCTAAGAAATCCATAACACGTATTTAGATTTATCAATCCTCAATGGAATTTTAAAATAGAGGTGACCACTTTAATGGTATTCCTTAATTGTGTTCCTTCTACCCAAAAGGACACATTTAATAGATTTGATAGGATGCTCCCCACCTTAGGAGTGTTCTAGTCATCGAAAGAAAGAGAGCCCAGCCACTCACTAGCACACTAGTTCATAAACACCTCAAACTCATGTGTGAAGTATCACAAACCACAATCACCATGTCAAATAATTTGGCATGAAAGCTGAAATCAAACCAATCAGCATGTAAAAACACCCAAGTCCCAAATAGTCCTCCCAAGTAGTGGGAAGAACTTATTTCCTTAACACATAGGTCATTCTACTCTAGTGATGAACCGATAAGGTGCTAAATAGAAAAAGGATCAACAAATTGACCTAACTTAATCTCTTCATTACAACATTTATCACTCGACGGGTATTGTGTATACCAACACATACAACCCTAAGTTTACAAGAGCAACGACATATACTGAGTACTTTCCATGGGCTCTCAACCCTATACATTCAAGTGTAAGATGGATCATGTATAAAATGGATCAAAATCACATCATCTCATGTAGCCATTAACCCATATGATGACATACTAAGTCTTTCATCACTAAAAAAAGGGAGGTTCACATGACCTCCTAAGAAGATGACCATTCCCAAGGCATGTTTAACCTACTAAACTGGGCATTCCTTGATGCTTATTCCCATATCACAAGTCAAGATTCAACGACCACCAATCCAAACAAGGGTATCCTTTTAAAAAACTACAAGTACTACTAGGGACAGCATCACCTAAATGGTACCAAGAATCTAAAATCTCACCTTAGAAAGAAATTAATTTCAATATCTAAGGGTTCTACCTACCACGAGCGAGCCCCTAAAGAAGCATAAGTGTCAACCCCATCAATAGGTCATGAAAAACAGATTTCACTAGGCTCAAGATTCCCATTTATTTAATTCATTGATAAAAATAAAGAGCCTATGTATAAACAATCACATCTCTATTCCAAGGAATACCATAGGAAACATTAAACTAGCCTTAAATGGGGGGTTTAAACAAGGGAAACCACTTCAGGTTCCATTTAAATCCATTTTATTAATTTAAATAAATTTTTAAACATTTGAAATAGTTACAAACAATTCCTCAAGTATCATTTTGCAAACAAGGACCTTGGTCTTAACCAATGTTCCAAGGGAAAAAAATAGGCAAGTTATAACAGACTTCCTCTTAACCATCTAACATTCATTAGAATTCATTTATAAAAGATAATTTCACATATAAATTCCTTTTAATCCATAAAGAGACCTACTAGGGTCCCATTAAACAAACCTAGATTCTTCAAAATACAACCCAATAGCAGTTGTTTAACTATAAAAATCATAAGCACCCATAACATTTCATCTAATAAAAACATGCACCAACTGACATACTTGGGTCCAATTGAGAATTTTGAAAATTTACCAATCCATTTAAGTAAAAAAAACATAACTTGTTTCATATTTATAACCATCTCAAACTCATCATGCCTTTACATTTAATATGGTTTTCCATTTCCCAATTCATGAAGTGCACATACACTGCATAAATTAAAAATTGAAAATTGGCTCCCATTGATCGCAACCAATACACATTGACATTTTAACTTTAGCAGTCCTTTTTAAATGGTTTGAATAAATGGGTTACCTTTTCACAACTATATGGCACTCATACACCTTACAACGAAAAACCGGATCCCATCATAAACACAACCAATAAATTTTTTACTCTGTATCCATTTACATATTGAGACATATCTAACATGTTATCATAAGCAGTAACACAAAAACATGTTATAACACAGAATAATGACATATCAAAAAAACATGCTAAAAGCAGAGGCAGTATGGTATATAATCACTTAAACATGTTATACAAGAAGACATGCTGAAATTTACCTAAATAGGTACAACTAATCATGGTATAACACCCAAGAACACAATCAAAATTACTAGGAAAACTACTAATGCAACTACATGGCATGGTATATACCTAGCATGTTGATTTATATGTGCCTTATATGATGCATGTAAGGCTCCATCCTTTCCATACCAATCCAAGAGAAAAAATACCATAAATCTCATCAATCAATCAGTATTGAAAAATACACCAGTCACCGAAGGTGAAATAATAATCAATTGTAATATCAAACAAATGAATAACAATTCACAGCACTAGTCACCTGGTCATTTATGGTATGTGGGGTGATCAACCACAAGGATGTTTATTTACCAAGCACTGACACATTCCTGGTCTCCTGCCTACCAACCAAAAATAGTAAGACAAAGGAAAAATCCTTTGATACCACATTGTAATGACCCGGTCTGACTTACCACTAAATTCATAGCCAAACAGGTCTCCACATGGACTTAAGCACGTATCCCTGTATGCCAGAGGCTACCGACTACTAGTGAGGGTGTCAAGGTAATTATGTGGGAGTCTATACCCTCATACTCAGAGTACATAGTGGTAAACAGATGGTAAATAGAAAGAAATAGTAGATGCAATATAAAGAAATGATAAATATGTATAAGACCAATGTAAAAACAATTGAATATAGAATATGGCCAATGAGAGTTTATACCAAGCATGCATGCAAGATAATGATACATAATCTAAAAGAGTAACATGCAACATGCTTTACAATTCAGTAAAATATAGGACTCAGTTAAATAAAGGAACTAAAATCCCTAAGTTGGTATATACAAGCATCCTGAGCTCCAGCTTAGTCATGTGATCCTAACTTCTCGGTACAAGAAAATAGCATAATCAATAGTCCATGGTCTTGTAAAATAGAAGGTCTACTCAGGTACCAAAGGTACCAGACCAGGGTGTGAGATAACATCTCAGTGGGCCAGTACCCATGGTGTCATGCCCAATCCAATTCATCCAATATATAAATAAGGTAGTGTAAATGTATGTAGGTAAGAAGTAAATACAAGTAAAGATTCACATGTAATGTAAACTTATAATGTAGTTATACTAGAATATCCCATCAAGGTTCCCTGCACAAGATAGTCAAGCTCCAAGAACAAAGCAGGTATAAATATTTCACAAATAAATAACATTACCTTGTCTTTTATCCAAACATGTTTTACTACCATGAACCTTCTGTATACCCCACATGTCATATTAATCAAAACATTTCTATTCAACTATAAATTTCATAAAATTCGAGCCGTATAATTACACATGTCACAATTTACCACAGACAAGCCATATAACTGAATTTACCATATATCTCATGGTCTTTCTGTAGGAAAAATTATCATCCCATGAAGGTCCAGATCAAAGGTGTCGAAGACTAAGACATCCTCATCAAGTCCAAGGAGCATCTCGATGGAAACTCGGTAAAGGCACTCGTTGGGTCCTAAGAGCATGTCATACTAGACATGTCCTATATGAGTCTAAGAAAGTTTGGTCCAAGGGTTAGCAAGGCCCCAGGCATCCCAAGGATTCAAGACCCAAGGGTCATACTCAACCCATGGAATCCACTACCGTGTTCAAGATCTGTGGAGATCCATCAATGGCATCTATAAAATCATTCATTTCATAATAATTAATGTCCATCACCGTATGAGTCTACCAACTCATATATATCGATTTAAATTCAATTTATACAATGATTATACCCACTCATTAATCACATTTCATAACCAAATATATGTCTGAGTATACCCACTCATGTAACCAAATTCATATTCATAATATCTGATCAGTATACCCACTCATTAGTCACAATTCATAAACATGGTATTTAATGGTTTTACCCACTCATTGTTCAGAATTTATAAACATTAGATTTAATGAGAATACCTACTCATTTATCGAAACTTCACATTTAAACCTCACCCATGATTTTACACACTCATCTTCACTTTTTTTAATTAACCCTTTAAACAAATAAAATCAACCAAAATATCCATTATGCGATTTAAGTTCAATATAACCATTTAGCCTAAGAGCATCAACATTAAAGGGAGGAAAAACATCTCCAAACCAAGTAAACCAAATCTTTTTAGTTATAAATAAGATTCCTCTAACTAGGAAATAATAGGAACACACCCCTTCGGTGGTTCAAGAAAAGTCAATTCAGAATTATATGGGCTAAGGGGCACTTAGAATATACAAAGGTTCCATAAATGTTGATAAAGGAAAACTCTATTTCCTAATTCTATTAGAGGCCATGTCCTGAAAAGCTTTATATAAAAATATGTCATAAAAAATATGGAACTAAAAAACATTAATCCAAGCATGAATTTAATATCTAATCAACGCTTTTTTTTTTCAAAGAAGACAGCACACCTCTGTTGGAGGGGTTTTATTATAAAAACATGGCTTTGTTTCTCAAACAGATCATTTTTCATATTTAACCAGTTCTTTCCAAAATATCAATTAAAATTATTAAATAAAAATTAAGTAGGAAACTAATGCATTATGAAATAAAATGGAATGGTTAGGGACCCTATCTTGAGAGAAAAACTAAGCCAATTCTATCAATTTGGCACTTGAGAGTTCTACCGAAGACAACTCGAAACTACTCCACAATTTTATGCACATACATTCAAATATATATATCATAACCCTTTATACGTATTCCCCTCTCCATGAGGGAATACATACACGAATGATATTGTAAAGACTCGTAAATTTCAAGGAAATTTTTTTCTTAATTTTCTTTGGAATTTTACAAGAGCGCAGTTTCTGACGGCACCTAATTCCGAGGCCCGGTGTTCCCGGAATCATTTTCCGAAGTTTGGCTCGGGTATGTTCAGTGAACGGACGAGCGGGTTTTTCTAACTTTTGAACCGGTGCCCGGAATCGAATTCTGAGGGCACCGATGGAATCGCAGCGCCGATATTTGCTTAGAAACGCCTCTTCCGGAGTTGCGTTTACTCAGGTGTGGTTTTTAATTTTCGGGTTTAAAGTTAAGAAATAAAATAATTGTACGACAAACTTTATTTTATTTCACTTAAGCCACTTAGAAGCCACTTGAAGCCACTTAAAGCGGCTTAAGCTGAGTTGATCCGGATAGGATGCTATCCAAAAATATCCTAACCTCTTGGTAGGATATTTGTGAGGTGGGGCCCGCACGAGCCCCACCGTTTCTTTTCCGCTAAGTAACGCACCCGAGAAAACCCGTCATTATGAAAGTCAACTGACGCGTTTTCTTAATTTCTTAATGCACCATTTAATTGGGCGGTTTTATTCATGAATTAAATGGGCAGTTTCTTTCGTTGAATTAATTCTACGAATTAATGGGTCATTACTTACCTCTTTTTCGTTTGTTGGCGTAATAATAAAATAAGACCAACACGACATTTGGAGGATTGCACGTTGAGAGGCTTTGACAGAATTCTTGTGCCTTCATCCTCCTTCGCAAAGAACGCGAAGAACGCGAAGAACGCCGTCACCCTCGGAGTTTGACGACGCTTCATCCGAGACGTTCTTCCCCTCCCCGATCTCCGATCACCAACTGCTTGAGGTAAGAGATCTCGGGTTCCTTTTTAAACTTCCTTGTGGTTTATAACAACACACGGATTTAATTATTTACAATTAAATCTGTTGTCTCTTGGTCCGTTGAGTTCGTCGACGCAACGCCGGATTCTGCGACGATGCGACGCCCTTCCGCGACGACGCGACGCCTTCCGCGACACGACGATCGCCTCCTTCCGCGGTGATCAATTTCCGCGAAGAACCCGCGTGAAACGACTTGACGAGGTAGGGGTTGTTGTGAATAATTCTTTTATTCCCGTGATCGTTTCTTTTAAAAGTGAAGAACCCGGACAATAAGAACAATTTTAATTCATTAAAATTGTTGTTTCATGTGTTGAATATTTCTCCCATTGTTTCTATCTAACGCGGAGGGTGCGGGCCAAACGAACACGGCCCGACAACCCTCCGTCGTTCTTCGTGGTTGTGCGGATTTGGCGGGCGACGACAAAACGTGACGCAAGGGCATTTTGATGATCCCGCAGTGAAGAACGGAACCCGGGAGGGGCAACGGCGCAGACGAGAAGGAAAACGGACCACCGGAGCAACTCTAGTGGCCCGCGGAAGCTGCCGGCGGCCGCGTGGGTCCAGCTCGCCCGCACGGGACGCGGCAGAAGCCGCGTCCGCTTGTCCAGCGCGGCCCCACGCGGGGCCGCGGCACCTCCAAACCGCGGGGGCAGCACCCCGCGGCACCCGACCGCTCGGTCGAGCCAAGCCAGGCCGGTCCGACCGGCCGGGCCGGACCGGGTCCGGCCGGGTTGGACCGGGTCGGGTCGACCCGATTCGGCCGACCCAGGGGGGGTCGGACCGGGTCGGCCCGGGCCCGGACCCCCCGTCTTCGGACCGTTTTCGGTCTCTTGCCCGTAACTTGAGCTACGGGCCTCCGAACGACGCGCCGTCAGCGGCAACGCGATCCTTGGATCGAGACGGTCGTTTCGGTATATCGCACTCAAGGTTTCGGAATACTTTGGGTTCGGCCGGGTTGGTTCGTACACAAAACCAACCGGGCCCTCGGAGCGGAAACGCTCATATCCTGAGCTACGGACGTCCGATTGACGTGCCGTCAACTTTGTTGAATTCTTCTAAATGAGACGGATCTTTTGGCTTACTCCGCCCGAGGTTTGGACGCAGGTGGAGTACGGTCGGGTTGGTTTTGCCTTAAAAACCAACCGGGCCCCTGGGACGAAAAAGCCAATAACTCTCAGACCGGGCGTCCGATTGACGCGCCGTCTACGACGTCGAGTTCCTGTTGAGGATACGGAACTTTTGGATACATCAACTTTGGACTTTGTGTCAGTTGATGTATCAGCCTCTCGGCTCGTGGAGCGGACCCTCCCGAACGAGCTTGCTGTGTGCGGGAACCCTAGTGCTGGCTGCGACTCCGACGACGACTGTGCAGAGATCCTCAGTGGACTGCGACGACGACTGTGCAGAGATCCTCAGTGGACTCCGACGACGACCGTGCAGAGATCCTCAGTGGACTGCGACGACGACTGTGCAGAGATCCTCAGTGGACTCCGACGACTACAGCACTCAGCGATCCTTTGTGGATCAGTGCTACAGGTCCTGTGTGGGCCCGATCCTGTGTGGGTCCGATCCTATGTGGGTCAGCGCTCAGCGGTTCTGTGTGAGCCAGCGCCTACAGGCCCTGTGTGGGCCCGATCCTGTGTGGGTCTTTGCGGGGGTTAGTACCTATCGATCCTTTGTGGGTCCGACGACTTAGATGGATCAGTGATCATCTTTATCGTCATCCGAAGAAGTATACCTGTGTGAGCTGAATCTTTTGTTACTCTCCTTTATGGATTGTGTTGAACTATCCTGTGTGGATTTATTGTTTACTCTCCTTTGTGGATTGTGTTGTGCTATCCTGTGTGGATTTACGTTTTGCTTTCCTGTGTGGACTGGGTTGTGCTTGGGCTCGGATGTTAGAGCCGAATGGGAATTGATGACTTAGGTATATGTATGGGCATATACCTAAGCAGTGTCGGTTGTTACTTCGTGATTGTATCTTTCCGTTGTGGTTTATCCTTTGTGGATTTCGGGAGACCTTCGGGGGTCTCGGGGTCCCTACTGAGTAGCTTATACTCACCCCTGCATGGGTTATGCCTGCACTACGTTGTGTTGGTTGCAGACGACGGACGGCGTTGATCGTGGTTGAGGCTTGCAGAGCAGGACGGTACCTGGAGGTGGACCACTGGGCGGACGTGCTCAGAGCGGACGGCGGGACCCGAGGAGCAGTGGAGCTATCTGTACCCACCCTTCAGGTGGGATTTCCAGTGGACAGCTCGGTGTAGCGGCTTTTACTTTTTAGTTGCTGTTTTTCCCTATCAGTTGTACTTTACAGTTGGGCTTGTATTTCCGGCCCCTTTTACTTTCAGCACAGCTTGTTACAGTTTTTACTTAGTGTTTACTTTTCCGCTTGCTTACTCTGTGGTGCTTGTTTACTTTTCAAAGGCAATGCCTTCCCTTTTGTTGGGATTTACGCCTTGGTGCTAGTCGCCAGCCCCTGGCCTATGGAAGGCGGGCTTGGGGTAGTCACGGCACGAGCCCCGAGGACGGGTCGTGACAAAATGGTATCAAAGGTGGTCGGTTCTACCGCAGACTCTGATCTTTCTTCTGTGTGAAGCAATAGTGTTTAGCGTATTGAGTGTGGTTATCAGTCCAGGGAGTCCAGTGTTGGTGCAGCGGTCGACGTATCCGTACACCAGGACTCTGACTTCTGATTTCCGACTTAATGCACGAAAACATTGATTGCATGTGTGTTTCAAGTTTTCTTTGTGATTACTTGTGTCAGCTCACCAGGTATACTGTTCTGACCGTGGCGCACTTGTTTCCTTTTCAGGATGGCCCGACGATGGCAGCCATCTAGGGTTCCGAGAGTAGAGCACGACGATAGCCCGCCGAGCGACGAGGCCTCGGTATAGGGCCCGTTGACAGCAGAGGCACCGGCGGTACCTTTACCCGCTGAGCCCCCGATGCTTCCAGCACCGACCGCTGACGATGCACGTCGCCTCGGAGCTCTACACGAGTTCCAGCGCCAGCGACCACCCAAGTTTCGTGGGGAGACGGACCCCCAGGCAGCCGAGGACTAGCTGGAGGCGGTCGTTCGAGTTTTCAGGCTAGTGAGGACACCAGCAGACCTCATGGTGATCATCGCGGCGAGCCTACTGCACGCAGCAGCAGGACGATGGTGGAGCTTGATGCTCCAAGTGCACGATGAGGCCTCTCTCATCTGGACAGACTTCGAGAGCCTCTTCCGCTCAGAGTTCGTCTCGGCCACCCTCCGTGCGGTGCGCATTCAGGAGCTTCTTCAGCTGCGGCAGGGCAGCTTGACGGTCGCCCAGTACGCGGCAAGGTTCACCGATCTTTCTCGCTACTCGACCGACATGGTGCGGGACCCCTTCTTCCGGGCCCGAACCTTCGAGCAGGGATTGAGACACGAGATCAGGGCATCGCTGATCTCCCTCAGCATCCCGACCCAGGCAGGGGTACTGGAGCGAACCCTTCTGATCGAGAGATTTCTGGATGAGTCCACAGCGAGACCTACCGTAGGGCGACAGGTAGCGGAGTCTTCGGCGGCAGGTAGCCGACAGATGACTCAGGGTTCCAGGCAGACCAGACCCTCTCGTAGACGACCTCAGGACACTGGCTCAGCAGTGCGGGGCACACAGCGCGGAGCCAGTCTTCTGAGAGGCAGGCAGTGCTACGCCTACGGCGGGCAGGGCCACCTGGCTCGTGACTGCCCGACCCGCCGTACCGAGGAGCAGCAGACAGTGGAGGGACCACCCAGGCATAGGCAGAGGGTCGACCGTGGCGGTCCGCAGGGAGGAGGCTGACGAGGCAGAGGAACTGGCCGAGCAGCAGGTGGTGGGCGACGCTTTGAGACTCTGCCACCACCACCACCAGGAGGTCCGCCCCGACCACAGGGAGCTGGAGGGTAGAGACAGGCACAGCTCCAGGCAGCGGAGGCCTACGACCACGGCGCGCCAGAGATGATTCGAGGTACGATCTGTGTCTATTCCACCCATGCTGCAGTTCTTATAGACACAGGAGCGAGTCACTCTTTCATAGCCACTACCCTTGTTCGGAGCTCGGAGATTCCGACAGAGCCGTTGGCTCGATCCTTACGGCTAGAGACCCCTACGGGAGCAGACTTGACGATTACACACTGGTGCCGGCAGTGTGAGCTTACTCTAGGAGGCGAGAGCTTCGGCTGGGATCTTCTTGTAGCGGTGTCGAGGCCTTACGACGTCATCTTGGGCATGGATTGGTTATCTACATTCCATGCTCAGATTGACTGTTTTAGGCGCAAGGTGCGATGTGTGCGCACCGACGGGAGCAGGTTCCCCTTCACCGGCGAGAAGGGAGCCTTTGCAGCATAGGAGGGACTCTCGCATAGGAGGGGACAGCCCATCACTCATCAGTTGGCTAGTCTCATCCTACGAGCAGTGGACGTGCGGAGTCCTAGTTTTCCTGCAGTGGTGGATCAGTACGCGGACGTCTTTCCCGATGACGTTCCAGGGCTACCTCCTCGCAGAGAGGTAGACTTTTATATTGACCTGTACCCCGGGACAGCCCCGATATCGACTCCAGCGTATTGGATGGCCCCCGCTGAGCTTCGAGAGCTACGGGTACAGTTAGAGGACTTACAGGGCAAGGGGTTCATCCGACCCAGTGTTTCACCCTGGGCTTCCCCGATATTGTTTGCCAAGAAGGCAGACGGGAGCTTGCGACTGTGTGTCGACTATCGTCGCCTGAACCAGGTGACAGTGAGGAACAAGTATCTGCTACCGAGGATTGATGACCTCTTCAATCAGCTCAAGGGAGCACGGTGGTTCTCAAAGATAGACCTCAGGTCAGGCTATCATCAGCTCAGAGTTCAAGACAAGGACGTGCAGAAGACGGCCTTCAGGTGTCAGTATGGCCACTATGAGTTCTTGGTTATGCCTTTCGGCGTAACCAATGCTCCAGCAGTGTTCATGAGCCTCATGAACAAGATCTTCCAGCCATACCTCGATCATTTTGTCGTGGTCTTCATCGTCGACATTTTGGTGTACTCGACCACGGAGGAGGAGCACGCCTACCACTTGCGGGTTGTACTAGACACACTCCGAGAGCACCAGCTTTATGGCAAGCTCTCAAAGTGCCAGTTCTGGTTACGTGAGGTCCACTTCTTGGGGCACGTCATTTCTGAGGCGGGAGTTGTAGTGGATCCCGCAAAGATCGAGGCAGTGCTAGCTTGGGAGCCACCCAGGAGCGTGACGGAGGTGCGGAGTTTCTTGGGTCTAGCCGGATACTATCGGAGATTTGTGCCGAACTTCTCCAGAGTTGCGGCGCCACTCTCAGCTTTGACGAAGAAGGAGAAACCCTTTTTGTGGTCAGACAGATGTCAGCAGAGCTTTTAGGAGCTGAGGCAGAGATTGACCAGCACACCTATCTTGAGGTTGCCTGAAGAGGGAGTTGGATACGTAGTCTACTACGATGCATCAGGGACCGGACTCGGATGTGTCCTGATGCAGGAGCGGGCCGTGATTGCCTATGGATCACGTCAGTTGAGGCCGCATGAGCAAAACTACGCTACCCATGACCTGGAGTTAGCAACAGTGGTCTTCGCTCTGAAGACATGGTGGAACTATCTGATGGGTGAGCGCTTTACAGTCTTTTCTGACCACCAGAGTCTCAGGTACATCTTCTCGCAGAAGGACCTGAACCTGAGACAGTGGCGATGGCTCGAGTTCCTCCAGGACTATGACTTTGAGATAGTCTATACTCCTGGGAAGGGGAACGTGGTAGCCGATGCCCTCAGCAGGAGGACGGGCATTCAGCTACTTGAGGAGGCGACAGAGCAGCTAGCCGCCTTGCAGATATCCTTCGTGGATAGAGATGGAGCAGCCTTCCTTCATTCTCTCACAGTCACTCCTCCACTACTGCAGCGGGTCAGAGAGGCGCAGCGTGGGGACGCCGACTGTGAGACGCGGCATGCACAGATATCCTCGGGACAGGAACCTGATGGTTTCTCCCTTGGAGCAGAGCACGACGTCCTTTTCAGAGGACATACCTTAGTACCAGTCGCTTTACGAGAGGAGGTGCTGAGAGAGTTTCACACTTCTCCTTTGGTGGTACATCCTGGAGTGGCGAAGATGTACCAGGATCTCAGACGATAGCACTGGTGGTCGGGCATGAAGAAGGTTGTGGCAGAGTTCGTTTCACGGTGCCTCACCTGCCAGCAGGTGAAGGCAGAGCATCAGGTACCAGCAGGCTTGGTACAGCCCTTGGAGGTCCCGGAGTGGAAGTGGGACGGCATATCTATGGACTTCATGACTGGACTTCCACGCACTTCCAGAGGTCACGACTCCATTTGGGTGATTGTTGATCGACTCACCAAGACGGCGCACTTCTTGCCCATCAGAGAGCAGGGCTCAGTGGAGAGCTTGGGGCGTCTCTACGTTCAGGAGATTGTACGGCTTCACGGTGTGCCATCGTCTATCATCTCCGATCGGGACGCTCATTTTACTTCCCGGCTTTAGAAGGGGTTGCAGGAGGCGTTCGGGACGCGGCTACATCTGAGCACCGCCTTTCACCCTCAGACGGATGGTCAGACGGAGAGGACCATTCAGACTCTCGAGGACATGCTCCGCGCATGTGTCCTCGACTTTGGTCGCAGCTGGGAGGACCACCTACCCTTGGTGGAGTTCGCGTACAACAACAGCTACCACTCCACTATCGGGATGGCACCATACGAGGCGTTGTACGGAAGACCTTGCAGATCTCCTTTGTGCTGGACAGACCCTGGGGAGTCAGCACTTGTGGGACCAGAGATGGTCCGGACCACGACAGAGAAGGTCCAGGTCATCCAGGAGCGGATGAGGATAGCTCAGATCCGGCAAAAGTCTTATGCTGACAGGAGGCGGAGGCCACTAGAGTTCGAGGATGGCGACCACGTCTTCTTGTGTGTCTCACCTCGACGTGGATTACGGAGATTTGGCCGAGGCGGCAAGTTGTCTCCATGCTTCATCGGACCTTTCCAGGTCCTCAGCAGGATTGGCGAGGTGGCTTATCGCCTAGCTCTACCATCTCAGTTGAACCGGGTGCACGACGTCTTCCACGTATCTCAGCTGAGGAGATACGTGCACGACCCGACGCACATCATTGACTATGGGGAGCTAGACGTGGATGATGGGGCGACTTTTGCGGAGGTCCCAGTGGAGATCAAGGATCGACAGGAGCGGGTCCTACGTGGACGATCGATTCCTCTAGTGCGCATCAGATGGCAGCACGGGAACCTCCAGGAGAGCACATGGGAGTGGGAGGCTCAGATGCGTGCTCAGTACCCACATTTGTTTCCCTAGTTTATGATGTATCTTTACGGGGACGTAAAGCCCTGAGGTGGGAGTAATGTAAAGACCTGTAAATTTCAAGGAAATTTTTTTCTTAATTTTCTTTGGAATTTTACAAGAGCGCAGTTTCTGACGACACCTGATTCCGAGGCCCGGTGTGCCCGGAATCATTTTCCGAAGTTTGGCTCAGGTACGTTCAGTGAACGGACGAGCGGGTTTTTCTAACTTTTGAACCGGTGCCCGAAATCGAATTATGAGGGCACCGATGGAATCGCAGCGCCGATATTTGCTTAGAAACACCTCTTCCGGAGTTGCGTTTGCTCAGGTGTGGTTTTTAATTTTCGGGCTTTAAGTTAAGAAATAAAATAATTGTACGACAAACTTTATTTTATTTCACTTAAGCCATTTGGAAGCCACTTGAAGCCACTTAAAGCGGTTTAAGCTGAGTTGATCCGGATAGGATGCTATCCAAAAATATCCTACCCTCTTGGTAGGATATTTGTGAGGTGGGGCCCGCACGAGCCCCACCGTTTCTTTTCCGCTAAGTAACACACCCAGGAAAACCCGTCATTATGAAAGTCAACTGACGCGTTTTCTTAATTTCTTAACGCACCATTTAATTGGGAGGTTTTATTCGTGAATTAAATGGGCAGTTTCTTTCGTTGAATTAATTCTACGAATTAATGGGTCGTTACTTACCTCTTTTTCGTTTGTTGGCGTAATAATAAAATAAGACCAACACGACATTTGGAGGATTGCACGTTGAGAGGCTTTGACAGAATTCTTGTGCCTTCATCCTCCTTCGCGAAGAACGCAGTCACCCTCGGAGTTTGACGACGCTTCATCCGAGACGTTCTTCCCCGCCCCGATCTCCGATCACCAACTGCTTGAGGTAAGAGATCTCGGGTTCCTTTTTAAACTTCCTTGTGGTTTATAACAACACACGGATTTAATTATTTACAATTAAATCAGTTGTCTTTGGTCCGTTGAGTTCGTCGACGCAACGCCGGATTCCGCGACGACGCGACGCCCTTCCGCAATGACGCGACACCTTCCGCGACACAACGATCGCCTCCTTCCGCGGTGATCAATTTCCGCGAAGAACCCGCGTGCAACGACTTGACGAGGTAGGGGTTGTTGTGAATAATTATTTTATTCCCGTGATCGTTTCTTTTAAAAGTGAAGAACCCAGACAATAAGAACAATTTTAATTCATTAAAATTGTTGTTTCATTGTTGAATATTTCTCCCGTTGTTTCTATCTAACGCGGAGGGTGCGGGCCAAACGAACACGGCCCGACAACCCTCCGTCGTTCTTCGTGGTTGTGCGGATTTGGCAAGCGACGACAAAACGTGACGCGAGGGCATTTTGATGATCCCGCAGTGAAGAACGGAACCCGGGAGGGGCAACAGCGCAGACGGGAAGGAAAACGAACCACCGGAGCAACTCCGGTGGCCTGCGGAAGCTGCCGGCGGCCGGAGGCGGCGGCGCCCCGGCGCGCCGCCGGACAGGGCTGCCGGGCCAGCGGACCCGCGGCCGCGCGGGTCTAGCTCGCCCGCACGGGACGCGGCAGAAGCCGCGTCCGCTTGTCCAGCGCGACCCCACGCGGGGCCGCGGCACCTCCAAACCGCGGGGGCAGCGCCCCGCGGCACCCAACCGCTCGGCCGAGCCGAGCCAGGCCGGTCCGACCGGCCGGGTCGTGCCCTGGCCGGGCCGGGTTGGACCGGGTCGGGTCGACCCGGTTCGACCGACCCAGGGGGGGTCGGGCCGGGTCGGCCTGGGCCCGGACCCCCCGTCTTCGGACCGTTTTCGGTCTCTTGCCCGTAACTTGAGCTACGGGCCTCCGAACGACGCGCCGTCAGCGGCAACACGATTCTTGGATCGAGACGGTCGTTTCGGTATATCGCACTCAAGGTTTTGGAATACTTTGGGTTCGTCCGGGTTGGTTCGTACACGAAACCAACCGGGCCCTCGGAGCGGAAACGCTCATATCCTGAGCTACGGACGTCCGATTGACGTGCCGTCAGCTTTGTTGAATTCCTCTAAGTGAGACGGATCTTTTGGCTTACTCCGCCCGAGGTTTGGACGCAGGTGGAGTACGGTCGGGTTGGTTTTGCCTTAAAAACCAACCGGGCCCCTGGGACGAAAAAGCCAATAACTCTCAGACCGGGTGTCCGATTGACGCGCCGTCTGCGACGTCGAGTTCCTGTTGACGATACGGAACTTTTGGATACATCAACTTCGGACTTTGTGTTAGTTGATGTATCAGCCTCTCGGCTCGTGGATCAGACCCTCTCGAACGAGCTTGTTGTGTGCGGGAACCCTAGTGTTGGTTGTGACTCCGACGACGACTGTGCAGAGTTCTTCAGTGGACTGCGACGACGACCGTGCAGAGATCCTCAGTGGACTCCGACGACGACCGTGCAGAGATCCTCAGTGGACTCTGACGATGACCGTGCAGAGATCCTCAGTGGACTGCAACGACGAATGTGCAGAGATCCTCAGTGGACTGCGACGACTACAGCACTCAGCGATCCTCAATGGACTGTGACGACTACAGCACTCAGCGATCCTTTGTGGATCAGTGCTACAGGTCCTGTGTGGGCCCGATCCTGTGTGGGTCTGATCCTGTGTGGGTCAGCGCTCAGCGGTTCTGTGTGAGCCAGCGCCTACAGGTCCTGTGTGGGCCCGATCCTGTGTGGGTCTTTGCGGGGGTTAGTACCTATCGATCCTTTGTGGGTCCGACGACTTAGCTGGATCAGTGATCATCTTTATCGTCATCCGAAGAAGTATACCTGTGTGAGCTGAATCTTGTGTTACTCTCCTTTGTGGGTTGTGTTGAACTATCCTGTGTGGATTTACTGTTTACTCTCCTTTGTGGATTGCGTTGTGCTATCCTGTGTGGATTTATGTTTTGCTTTCCTGTGTGGACTGGGTTGTGCTTGGGCTCGGATGTTGGAGCCGAACGGGAATTGATGACTTAGGTATATGTATGGGCATATACCTAAGCAGTGTCGGTTGTTACTTCGTGATTGTATCTTTCCGTTGTGGTTTATCCTTTGTGGATTTCGGGAGACCTTCGGGGGTCTCGGGGTCCCTACTGAGTAGCTTATACTCACCCCTGCACGGGCTATGCCCGCACTACGTTGTGTTGGTTGCAGACGACGGACAGCGTTGATCGTGGTTGAGGCTTGCAGAGCAGGACGGTACCTGGAGGTGGACCACTGGGCGGATGAGCTCGGAGCGGACGGCGGGACCCGAGGAGCAGTGGAGCTATCTGTACCCACCCTTCAGGTGGGATTTCCAGTGGACAGCTCGGTGTAGCGGCTTTTACTTTTCAGTTGTTGTTTTTCCCTTTCAGTTGTACTTTACAGTTGGGCTTGTATTTCCGGCCCCTTTTACTTTCAGCACAGCTTGTTACAGTTTTTACTTAGTGTTTACTTTTCTGTTTGCTTACTCTGTGGTGCTTGTTTACTTTTCAAAGGCAATGTCTTCCCTTTTGTTGGGATTTAAGCCTTGGTGCTAGTCGCCAGCCCCTGGCCTATGGAAGGCGGGCTTGGGGTAGTCACGGCACGGGCCCCGAGGACGGGTCGTGACAGATATATATATATATACTCATACTTGTGGATATGAGAGCAAGTCTCCACTGAGTCACCAAAACCTCTACAGATTATACAAGGGACTCAAAATCACCTAAATACTCTAAATTAAAAAGAAAAAACCAAACATAGGGTAAAAACCCTTACCTAAGATGGAGACGACAAGACGAATTGAACCAACCCACCTCACATTCGGTGTAAGATGTCAGAACTCGCATGAAGTGGTCCCAGGAGAGCCACCACATACATGAGAACTGAATGAAAACCAAAAATGGGTCACCCCCCAACCCTAGGGTTTTGGACAGACCTCATCGGGTGATGGGGAGAGAGAAAAATAGTGGAATAAAGGAATAGGTAGGAGGATAAGGGTTTACCTTGATGACCCGACCATGATTCCTCAATAAATCCGAAAGAAACACTGCACGAGGAGGAGGCCCTGAGGAGGGTGTCACATATCACAAATGGAAGCCCAAGGGGGAGTTGTGTCGGGTGAGTGGGAGGGAGGAGAGTGTAGTTTAGGTTTTATCTATATTATTTTTATTTTTATTCAATTCAATTTTAAAAACTGGTCCCCACACATGGTTTGGGTCGCATGATTTAGAAAATCATGCGCCAACTGTGTGCCCTCCACTGGACACTTGGAGCACCCTGCATGGTTTGTCCTATATAGTTTTCCTAACTGTGCACAAACCTTGTGGTTAATAGTGTTGAGGTACTACCCAATTTCTACTAACCACGTTGGATAGGAACATTGTTTGGAAAATCGTGCCCAACCCATGCAACAGGCTATGTCCACATGCATAAGGTTGCACAGTTTCTTTCTAGGGGATGCATAATTTCAAACAAACAAAACGCCCAGTGTAGACCACATTAAAACCATATTTCTTGGTCCAACTCTCCCGAAACTCCTCAGTACACCCAGGAATCTTCTTGGGTATTCACCCAAGTCCAAAAATATCACATTAGAGTGTTCCAACTCTCGGAATTTCATTCTAAATCCAGGTTTATAAAATAGACCCTCTTGTAATTTCCAAAAAAAATCAAATTCCCTTAGAAAACACCCACTCCAAAAACCCAAGATTCTACATTCTATACAACAAATAGAAGCAGGTGGCTAGATGGTAGCAAGTCTACTATGGGAGTTGTGTCGAGCAGGGGGCAGCGGGTCTGTGTGTGATAGATGGGCACATGCGGCAGGGTCCTACAGAGCTTCTATAGGAGCTATGTCGAGCAGGGAGTGGCAAGGCTCTGTGCGACCAGATGGGCACAGGCGGCTGGATGGTAGCGGGGCCTAGTGGGGCTGTTGAACAGGGTGCAAGGGCGGCGGGAAGTATAATTGCAGGCCGCAGAACTATGGTTTTCAAGGGTTAACCAATGAATTGGGATAATCATGAGTTTACCTATTGGGCCTACAGGTCATGTAGGCTGACGAGTCATGCTCTAAATAAATAGGTTTTTATGGGTGGGTTATCCCCTTAGAGGGGTTATGGCTTGCCTTTCTGACCTGTGTATGTGGTGTGTGTGTGTTTGAATGTAATTATACCCCTGAAGAACCTAATATATATATATATAAACAAAAAATAAAAAATAAAACATTATTTAACTACTTTTATTTTAATATTACTTATAATTAAAATTATTCCAAAAATATTAAACAAAATCTCACTGAAGCCCCCCTTTTATAATGGTGTGCCTCCCCATATATTTTCCAGATTTTTGATTTGGATAAAAACATCTACTTTACAGCAATAAATGAACAGAATTTTTTTATAATAACACATTAATGATAAAAAATAATTAATCGTAGCACATTATTAATAATGAATTATTATATGTTAATTTAATTATTATTAATTAATAATATAATTATTTTTAAATTAAAAAAATTAGTAATAATTAATAATCTAATTTATAATAATAATAAGATAAAGTTATTGGTTATTTTAATAATAATAATTTAATTATTAAAGGATACTAATAATCAATAATAATAATTAATATTATTAATATTATTATTACTAAAAAATGTTTTGTGTCATGTAAATTATTTTTTTCTTTATTGTATTTATGAATAACAATATTGCTATTATTATTAATTAAAGATAATTACATATGCACTCAGATACCAAGAAAATACACCCATCCAAGGACTTGACCATGAATAAAAAATTTGGGCTAATAAAGTCCTACTAATAAGAATGTCTTGATAATAAAGTCATTAAAATAATGTCATGATAATAGTCATTAAAATAATGTCATGATAATAAAGTCATGATAATAAATTAATGAAAATAATATTATTAATAATAAACTCATGACCAAAAATTCCAGGGTTCCAAAAATAAAAGATAATAAAATCATGATAACTATTAAAAGATAAGTCATGATAAAAATTCATGATTATAAATTCATGATGATTATTATTAATGATCTAATGTACCTTGGTTATTACTAGTAATGTAAATAGTCATATTATTACTAAATATTATTCATTATTAATATAATATTATTAATTAATACTTTAATAATATTAATAATATAATTAATTATTAATTTTTAATTAATTAATAATATAATTAATAATATTATTAATATCATTATCATCATTAATAATTAGAAAATATTAATTTTTTTAATTAATTAATTATTTTATATTATTATTATTATTTCCTATATTTTAATTGGTACTTAATATATTCTATTTATTATTTTTTTGAAAGTATTTTTATTTTTGATTATTTAATATTTCTTAAGAAAATGTCTTAAATTTCATTTAGAATCAAATTATAATTTATTTATTTTAAGCTTTTAAATTTACCTACATATTTTAATGTTTAAATGTTTCATTTTGAAACAGAAATGTTTTCCATCATCTATATTATTTTCTATCTATTATTTTAATGAAAATATTTTTATTTTTAATTATTTTGTGTGTGATTAATATATGTTTTAAATTTCATTTTGACTGTACTTTAGTTTATTTTTCATAAGATTTCAAAGTTTCTCACTTGAAACACAACAAACTTATTATGTTTTATGTAGGTAACATTGAAAGAATATAAAATATAAACTATAACTACAATCTAAATGAAACATAAAACATAGAATAAACATATAAAAAATAGTTTAAAATAAAAATAATTTCATAAATATAATAAAACAAAATTAATATACATGGCACAAACTATTAATTAAAAACATAACATGTACACTTGAAAAAATTTATGCACATAAAATATAGTATAATTAACATCTAAATGAAATTTAAGACATTTATTTTACAAGTAAAAATTAATGAAATTAAATGGAATTCCATAAAATTAATAAACAAAAAATTAATTAATTTACACTGAAAATATTATCTGTAAAAAAAATACAAGTAAAAATGTTTAGTTTTGAAACAAAAATATTGTGTTCCATTGAAATTATTTCTCATTAACTTTTTTGATGAAATTGTTTTTATTTTCAATTATTTTTTATATGTTTAGTCAGTGTGTCGAATTTAATTTAGATTTTATTTATACATTATAATTTATTGGATTTCAAGATCAACTACTTGAAACATTATTATATTTTAATTAGGTGAATTTGAAGGCATATAAATTATAAAGTATAAATATAATCTAAATAAAAATTGGCACACTAACATATAAAAATAATTGAAAATAGAAAAAGAAAAAAATATAATAAATATAAACTAATTTACATGATACGACCTTTCTTATTTAAAAACATAACTTATACACTTTAAAAAAATTATGGTAATAATTATTAATTAAATAAATAAAAAAATTAATATTTCCTACTTATTAATAATATTAATTATTATTATTATTAATTGTATTATAATTAATGTGATTATTATTTGCATTACATTAATAATTTATATTATTTAATAATATTATGATTATTGACATCATTATTAATAATTGTATTATTATTATTCATAAATATTAACATTATTATTATCATGACTTTAATAATTGATAATTATCAAGACTTTATTCTTCTATATTTATTAATAATATAATGGCTTTATAATAATGACTTCATTATCATTAATTTATTATTATCATGACTTTATTATCCAAGATTTATTATCTGTAGTCAAGTTCCCAGATGCGAGTATTTTCGATGTATCTTCACATGTATGCAACCGTCTATAATTATTAATAATATTATTGTTATTATTGTTATTATTCATAAATATAAAAAATAAAAAATAATTTGCATGACATAGAAATTATTGATTACAAATGTAAATGTTATTTTTTTAATCAATAATGTTAGTGTCAGTTAAAGTAACTAGTATCCAGCTCCTGAATTTACGTGACAGAACCATTCAATTAACCATATAAGTACTCTTAACTCTAAATCTATTTTTGAAATAAAGTGCATAACCTGTTTTTCAAAAAGGAAAATTGAGATTGATATATCATTATCACTCATTAGTAGTTGCATTTGGTATTTGGGAGAGTATAGATTGATGCTAGATCAACATGAAATTTATGTCAAAAATTCCATAAATTAATATTTTTTTAATGTACCATTACCTTACAATTGTTGTTGCTATTGAGAAAATATTACCATAAAAATATATTGACTCAAAAAGAAACGTTATAATCAATAAATGTTAGTACTGATGAATATATATTAGTTATGTATATTATATATCAGTTCTAAACAAAATCTCTTATATTTTTTATACAAGAAAAATAATATTTTTGCTAACACATACAATACATGTTTTAATTAAAATGAATGTTTTTTTATTAGAAACAATAAAAAATAATATACATTGAATGGGGTGAAACAGTATATAATAACCCCTTGATGAATTTTACTTTGGTAGAATATGAATTAAGATATAATCTTTCCTGATATGAAAATATTGAAATTTTTAAATATATTTGATTTATTAGGACTCTTGGGAAGAAAACACCTCAAAAAAATTCATCATTGATATTAATCGTTCTTGACCAACAAAAAATTTCATACAATGAAAGTGAATAATAGTAAAATAAGGTACAATATAATTTGTTTGGTTTTTTCAAAATTATAAGATTGATATTATAAATATAGATACTGGAAATACAGTTAATAGCCACCACTATGTTGAATATCTTCCAAAGGATGGAGTTGGTGGATTAATTGAATTAAAGTTCAAAGGAGTTAGCCGATTTATTGATTTCAAATCTAAAAAAATCATAATTTACATAGTTCTCCAAATAAAATTAAACATATTTGAGACACATATATTGGATTCCATTATTTTAATATGGTTTTGGTTAACAACACATTTAAATAAATGTTTTTAACACCTTGAGATTTGATAATAACACATTTGGTTCATCTTTAAACAAATAATTGTATGTGGTAGAGGTCATTGGCTGGAAATCTAATACATGTGGAAGGGTTACTGATAACAACATATCTAGCAGAGATTTAAAAAAATGCAATGAACTTGCACTAATTAGAAATCTTGAGTATTTACTCTAAATACATAATTATATTAGTAGGGGATTCTAAGATGAAAAAGATCATTAATATATAATAAGGCATCCTCACACAGGATACCAACATGAACAAACTATCCAACTCAATAATTATAGAATATATCAGCTGCATTCTTCTTCTTTAGTATATGTAAACCCAAGAGTAAGGCTCAAAAAAATGCACTAATAGAAAGAAAAGGGAAAAATTGTTTGGAATCAGCATTGATATAGGAAATGAATGGATGGGAAAGTCTTACCAAAAAAATATGATGATTACACTGACCTTTTTACACATCTTTCAACTTTTTCATCATTGATGTTGATTCCCACCATGGCTTCACCCAGACCACAGCTCACATCAAAAAGGACTTCAGGGTCGCTGTAGTGGTTCACATCTGGCATGATTGCCCCTCGCTGAGCTCACCGGATCACTGCTCTTGAACACACCAGAGCCCAGAAATATATCGTCACAACCCAATTGCATCATCATGATTGCATCAGCGGGCGAACGGAACAATGTGGAGCATCCCTATCTATTTGGTATTCATCACCAGGTCATAGGGGGAAAGATCTTCTTGGAGAAAGAAAAGACCTTGTCATCATTCATGATCTGGAGAACCCTAATTACCCATATCACTGACCTCACATACCTCATGGCCTTGATCACGCTGTCGGTCCCAGCCTCACTCTTGGTGTTGATCATTGTGGCACCCCGTGGATGTGGCAAAGAGACTCTCTGAGGTTTTGGCATCCACGTATAAAGGGGATCTGAAAATTTTTCTTGTTGATGTGGTTCTCCTCATCGACATTGGTGAGGACCTCGATCTCATTGATATAGTCAATATGGATGGCCTCTAGAATTTGTGCCTAAACAAAGTGGCCAATGTGGTCACTGGGCATGGCGGGGATGATGATGACCTGCTTAACCTCGTTGATGAGAGCATGGGGTCTCTCATGAAGGTGACTCTTCCCTGAACCCGAATGTCCATGGGGGCGGTCTCTAGGGCCACGACATTGTAGGCTCCGGCCTCCTTGGTGATGCGAGACTGGTCAATGTTGATGACGTCCATGATGGTTCCAATGAAGAGTTTCTGGGAAAGGCACACCTTCATGCCACCACTACGATGCTAACAATAAAAATCACCAATCATCATCATTATCAGCCTCTCCATTTCCCCATACACTGCATCAATGTTATTGTAATTCACCAGTAGTCATTGAACCTTTTATATAACATCAAGTGAAAAACCTCCTCTATCTTCCCAATATCAGTATCATATCTACAACTAATATCCAACTACTTCAGTAGAAAAAAAAATTGAGATTAAACTTTAGTTTGTATACGTAGAATAATATCAGAAAAAACATGGACCTCCTTTAGACAGCCCAGGAAACAATACAAGACTTCAATACCATCAATTACATGGTACTGAGTAACCATATCTGCATATGTAAATAATATTTTGAATATATTATGTGTACATGAATCATAAAATCCAAAAAAAAAAATGAATGTAAAAGAATAGAGAAGATATAAGAGATCTACCACTTAGTCCCTTCCAGGAAAAAACAATTCAATTCAATTGAAACCAAGAATGTATTCAAGAAAATCCCATATGATAATGGGTCAATTAATTATTGAATAATCAAATGGAACCACAGTAATAGCACTAAAGCTAGTAAAACACCAAAAGACCAAAATAAGGCTTCCTTTTGATTATGCTCATATATAAGCAAGTGATTATAAACCTCAAAATGCATTATGTAAATCATTTAATAAAAATGATTAATGCAGGAAATTTTATTAAATTTGTTCATAATATTAAAGGTTTTAAGTGTACTATTGGACAAATTATGTACTGGATCTGGTTTTAGCCTTGCTGGTAATCTAGTTCCTGTAATCTTATAAACGTGAAGAATGGATTCCTTCACAGCCTCATAAGTCAAACATGTATTATGCAGGAACCTTATTAGAATATTGGATGATTAATTATGGAGTAAATTTAAATATATAAACTAAAACATAAACCATTGGAAAAGTGAGAGAAAATAAAAACATACTAGAAGATGGGAAAATTGGGTAAGAAAAAGGTTGTGTAAAACAACCAAATTCATTATTATTCGTACACGATTGCCCAAAAATTGTTATTACAATAATTTTAAATAGCTAAAACTAATTTTATAGAATAATTCTAATTTTGGACAATTTAAAGAATAAAAAATAGAATATACCATTTATATTGAAATGAATTTTACATCAGAAAATCCACGGGATCATACCGCACTTGATTAAAGAATTAAAGTGGGAAAACATTTAATAATGGCTCATATTAAAAAAATTGAGTTGATACTCGAGATAATCCTTGAAATTATTATTCATCATCAAATGTTTAATATTATAGATAGTATATAGATATAATAATAATAATAAAAAGATATACTTGAAATGAATTCTACATCAAACAATCAATAGGAGCATACCTCAAATGATAAATGAATTAAAGAAGGAAATAGTATGTAAAAATGGATAAAGATAAGAGGAAAAAATTTGAGATGATACTCAAGATACTCCATGAAATTCTTAATAATCATCTAAAGAAGAGGTAATTTTTCATCTAACATATAAAAATAATATCATATGATAAAGTGTTGGATATTATTATATTTATAATTAATCCTATTACAATATTACTTCAATAAAGAATAGCATTTATGGATAGCAGAAAATAAATGTGTACTGCATTGGTATATAGATTTTTTAATGTAAAAAATAATTCAAAATTTTAATAAAATAATATTATGTATGATATTTTTCAAGAAAACCGCATCAAAAAAAAGACACCCCATGTTCAAGCATTGATTTCTTTGATAAAACATTGATCATACACCACCAATCTACATTGAAAAATTCAAATATGTGAGGAACATCATCTATCATGACATCCTTTTACTTATTGTAAATATAAAAACCAAAAAAATGTTAATTAATCTCCCCCTTCATATTCTATAACATTCCCTTTAGATTCTACAACATCAGACATTTTTCTTGCATAAACAAAAAGAACACGATCCATCATTGCAGGAATAAATTGCTTTACAATATGTGGAAGATCTATATCTTTATCTAGGATTACCTCCATGAGGAGAAGGGTATATTTCTTCAATAACGTGTTTTAATAATAATGATAAAATGGAAACAAATCATGAGCAATGGAGTCACTTTTTATATTCAAACAGAAACAGAATAAAAATTAGAGGGATATATAGAAATAATATAGAGGGTCAAAAATTAAATAATAGAGTGGGACATTAAATAATAGACTGAAAAGATGTAAGTGATTACAAATTACCATACAGATAACTGATTATGCTCTTATAAGTATTGTATGAACAAAAGGTAAGAGTATGTAGTGATAACCTATTCTTTAATATGTAAGTGTTTGAACATGGAATAGGTACCTGTATAAAAAAAATGTACATAAATTATGGAAATTTTAAGGAACCTATTTTGTTTAATGTGAAAGGTAATAAATTTACAAATACATATCAAAAAGAGTGTACTTGTATAATTTGTATTGTATATATATAAATTATAGTTGATTTAAAAAATATTTTAAACCAAATATACTATACACATAAATTATAGTTAATCAACTGTATACACATAAATTATAGTTTCTTAAAAGAATAGTTTAAACCAACTTTACTATACATATAAATTATAGTTAATCTACTATATAAATATAAATTAAAATTTCTATGTATTTTACACAAATAAATTATAGTTAATGAACTGTATTCATAGAGGTTACAGTTTCTTAAAAAAAATTTAAACCAATTTTACTATTACGCATTGAAATTAATTATACAAACAGAAACACATGGTAAATGGTGTCGTTTTAAATGTTTTTTCTATATAGTTCACGTGATCCAAATAAATTTAGAAAGAAAATGTACCTGAAGTCTGAGGATCTGGGATTAGGTGAACAAATGTATCTTCCACATATTTAACAAAATCTAAAAAAACCTAAATAAAATATTAAACAATGAAAGAATAATAATGGTCCGTAAAAAATTAATTTCAGTTCAAGAATGACATTACTCATAAAATTTGTTTATCATCTTTATGGTTGCAAATAATTCCTTCCAATCTTTATCTTTTTCAAGCCAAAGGTATATGAAAATCTACAAGATGAATTCATCAAAATTACAGCATTGTAGATTAAAAAAATGAAGGTTTTCCCCTTTTAAAAAATTCTTATAGATTAAAATAATTGTTGAACAGGAAAAAAGTTAATTACAAGAAACAAATAATTATAAGCATGCACTAAGAACGCAACATAATAGTGAAACTTCATTTTAATCAGATCACATTAGTAAATAAAACATGAATATCTAAACATAATAGTGAAACAACATTTTAATCACATCACATTTAGTAATCAAAACATGATAATCTCATAGTCCACCAATTGATTAATAAATACAGATCTGAATTCAAAAAAATATTAAAGTTGGGAGGCATGAAATGCATGAACAATGGAGATGGGATAAATGTTATCATTGATCAAATATGGCGTAGAAGATTTTTTTAATCATCTTCAGTTGAAAATAAAATAAAAATGCTTCATCATATAGGAATCAGATTTCAAAGTTTACTAATCCAATTGAAATAACTAAAAATGATAGTTGATGTGGTTATAAATTACCAAGATATAACTTAATTGGAAATGAAAATTTCCACCCTAATAAAAAAATACACAACAACATAATGTATCATGGATATAAATTCCTATAGAAAACATTCAAAAAGGGATTTCCAAGTAAACCCCATCCGTAGATAAACTGGACTTATAAAGACTCAAATGAGAAATCTTAATTCTGAAATTGATTCCCTCTCACACTCCATGAATCCAAATCCTTTTATATAAAAAAATAATCAAATTTATAAATTATTTTCAGGTAAATCAGAAACCAATGTTATGAAACCAGTGAGAAATAAATTTTGGTTCACATTAAGAATGAATTTGGATTAGATAAATAAGAGATTATATTTCTTACTTTTAAAATATGGTTTAGTCAAAAAAGGTAAACATGATTTTATGGGGTAATATTACATTATAATTGTTTATAGTTATATTCTATTAAATCCAATGACATGGATGGTTCAATAATTAGAGAATTTTATTGTTTTTATCATTTTCATAATTAATTAAATAAATTTCAATTTTAATGTTCTTGTTATAAATTCAAAGGAATCATAGTTTCATTAGTATTATATTTAATTATAAAGAACATTACAAGCTATTTAATCATATTGAGGAAAGTTAAAGAGGTATTGAAAAAATTAAACAAACTATAACATAAAAATTTCATTACAATAAATTGAAAATTAAGTATTCTGTAATATTATAAATGTAAACACATATTGGAATATGAAATTTGAAATTGTCAAGTAAATCCCATGAGTTTTTTTACCGGTTTGGTTAAGGAATAGATGAATTGAACATCATCTTTGTAGACTCATGAAGAAGAAAAAACTTGGCTGGCCATATTAATCTCATAATGCACTGCCTATGTTATCCTCCAGTGTATTAAATAACATAGATTCAAAGGAATCAAAAAATGATCTTGGTTTGGAAACAGAGAATACAATTTCATTCATAATATGATTTGTGCAAAAACATAAAAACCTAGAACAATAACGTGAATACCCTCTAAAGAACATATTCATTCTATTCATGATGATAGTGGAAATAAAATTTCAAACAAACTGATTATGAGGTGTGAACCAGTGATTTAAAAAATAACTAAAAATAGAGTAAACTATATGTTATAAAATGAGAATTGTAAAAAAATGGTAAGAATAAAAAACATGTCTAAGAGTATTAAAAACTCAATGATATTATCTTTAATAACTTCATTATTTAAATGTCTTTGCGACATTAATTTAAAATATCCTAAACCATTAAATAAAAAATATAGAATGCAAAGATACCACTATATAAAAAATAGGATAAAATGGATGATGAGTAATGTAAAAAATATGCATTTGCAGTAACCAAAAATTCAATCACAAAGAAAATTAATATGAAGAGGAACATGAAGGAGAGGAAGGATGATAAAGAGGTTTTGAATTCACCTTATGTTAACCGTTACTAAGGGTAATTTTTGTGTACAACCTTCAATATTTGAAGATTTGAAAAAATATATATAATTGTATAATATATGTGTAATTTTTAAAAAAAATATGATTCTAGAATATATATAAAACAAAAATATAAAATTACATGGGATTATATGTTTACATGAATCAATATAGATGCACATAGAAGAACATCTTTGAAAGTAGTCATCCATTGTGAAAGAAGAAGGACGTTGACAAAAACTGGAAAAAGAAAATTGTGTATGGTCTCACAGGTTAAATTGGGAGGAATATAAAAATCAAAAAGAGTATGAAGATGAAGGTGGGTATGAACCAAAAGAGAAATGTGGGAGTAGGTGGTAACATATCTAAATTCATGATGATTTTATGGTAGGGTTTTTCCATAGCGACAGTACTACCTAGATGCTGAATAGAACATATCTAAATGGAAGAAAAATATGTAATATGTAACAGATCATGCTGTTTGAATAAAAGAAAATATCAAAACCAATATGGACTACAATATATACATATCAAGAGTAATATGAAAATGCATATGGTAGCAGATCATGATAGAGGATAAACTATTGTTTGGGTTTGGTGATGCGGATGCTGATATTCACGAGGGAGGATAGACAGGATGGAATAAAATACGGAGGTTAAGAAGGGATGGCCATAGTCGTGGTTGGGTTTGGCAAGGATGGAATGTTCTCTGCATAGGGAGAGGGTGGTCAAATCGAAAGAGGGGAGGAAGGGTATCATGGGGAGGTAGACTGATATTGAGAAAGAAAAATGCTACATGGGTGGACACCAAGGCGGAGGAGGAGGCGGAGGAGGGGGTAGAGGAGGAGGCCAATCTAGAGGAGGAGATGATGGTGGAGGAGATGGAAGTCGGAGGATATGAAGGGAGATGATATCGAGAATGGTCTGTTGACATGGGGTTGGAGGAGATTAGGGGTGGGGGAGTTGAGGTTAATGGGTTAAGGGTGTGGAGGAATTCAGTGGGGAGGGTTAGCGGAAATGTGGGAGAGCCAAAAATGTGGGGGAGGTGTGTCTTGGAGGATCCACATATAGAGGATGGAATATCCTATAGTACATATAATAGATTTTGTTTAATTATATTTATAAATTATTTTTATTTTCAACAATTTTTCATATTTTTATTCTGTGTTTCAAATTTCATTTAGATTGCACTTATAGTTTATATTTTATAGGCTTTCAATGTTACATGCATGAAACATAATAAGTTTTGTTATGTTTCATAAAGGTGACATTGATAGCTTATAAAATTATAATATAAATACAATCCAAATGAAATTCAAAACATAGACTGAACACATAAAAAATAATTAAAAATAAAATGGTTTTCATCAAAATAATAAATAGACAATAATATAAATGATACAAAATAATGTTGTATCAAAACATAACATTTGGACTTTAAAATAATAAAGTAACTCTAAAAGCTTATAAAATATAAATTATAGTCAGATTCTAAATGAAATTTAAGGCTTGAACTTAAAACATAAAAAATAACTGAAAATGAAAATAATTTAATAAAAATAATAAGTATTAAGTATTAAGTATTAATAACAATATATGACTCAATAATATTATTATTAATTAATTAATTAAAAATAATTAATATTTTATAAATTTTAATAATAGTAAATATAATTAATATATTATTTTTATAAAGTCGTAGTAATTAAAATATTGCTTAATAATATTATTATTAAAAAATAATACTATTATTTACAAGGTTCATCATTATTATTAATGATTTTTTTTAAAGGTTCGAGGCTCAAAAGGCCACTTTATTGATAAAGAAAAGGAAGAGGAAACATAACAGGAACAGACCAAACCGAAAAGGTGTATCAAAAATGGAAAAAAGTCATTAATTCGCTTGAGAATGGGTGCTCATGCTGTGATGAGGAAGGCATCCACCCCTACCATGAGGATCTCATCCTCTCCTCCAAGTTTTGGCCTATATCCACGGGTCATCACTGTAATCTGAATGCTCAACTACAGCATCAGGTGTTATGATTTCATCTCTAGAGACACAATCACTCTTTTTTCCATCATCATCGTTGCTAACAATATCAAGCATATCAAATGAGGTATAGATACAAACGTTTGTATTTACCTTCCCAATCTAGGATGGGGTGCTTCTAATAGGCATCACAACTTCTTTTAGACTAGATTCAATCGATTTCTTCATTATATGGTCATCCAGGGGTTATACAACCTTTCTTTGAGCTCCTGCTAATGCATTTGATCCACCATGACTTTTAAAGTCACCATATAAAGATCCTGTAGGTGCACCCTCTTGTGTGGGGGAGACATCATGCTTTGAAGATAGCGCCTTAAGACCACTGTCTGGGCCAATAGTTTGGATGTAGGATACAGCCTTGGCATTTGGCTCATCTCCTTTAGCAGGGTCAACCCATGGAGTTGACATGCCTTCATTGCTCTCACGAGGGACTTAAATCGTGCCCACCCTTGGAGTAAATACATCTTCTTAATTCCCTTTTATCCTAACAGTTCATGGACCCAGAAAGAACTACTGAGTGCCTGAAACTATAGAGAAAATAATAGGTTGCATACCATTTCTAGTAGCATCATCACCTACTCCATTTTCAACTCCATTTTTCTTCAAGGCAGACGAACCTGTTGGTATACCAGGATCATGAACCGACATCATTCTGCTTGCTGGGTAGATTCCATCCCCTGACCCATTTCCATTTTCAGAAGCACACTTACAATTCTCTAAAAAAGTAGAGTTCTAAACTCCCTTGGCCTTAGTCTTTGGTGTGGTTGCAGCCACATGCTTGGTTCTACCTTTTCTTAACATTCAGGAAAATTTAATTTGCTCCTGCCAATCATATCATCCACCTCTTCCTGGGCAGTTCTTTCCCTGACCTCTTGACTATCATTTGAATCATCCCCATCATTATCATTATTACTGCTTTTAATTAAGATATCCTTGAATGCAGGTCTCATAAGAGCCAATTTATTATTATCTTATAAGTCAGCCCAAGAAATTGGGTTTCCATCATCTACTTGAGTATGAGGAGGAATCCTAACAGGGCGGACTGCCCTACTCATACTTTGTGTGGTATCTTCAGCATCATGCAAAGGTTTTTGAGCAGCTGTACCTACTGCATTACCAGATATCTGAGCACAGTTTAACTACCCTAGATGGAGGACTTGGGTAATTTCATTCACAACCTGGTTTCTATCTTGAGAAACAACTTTCTGGATAGGTCCCTTGTCTTCATTACTTTTACAATGTAACATTTCATGGCCCTTGAGGTGACATTTAGCACAAACAAGGTTTCTCATACAACTGGACCAAGAATGTCCAACTATACTGCAGTCCTCACAAAAAATAGCATCTTTTCATACACAATTCTTAAACAGATCTCATCTTGAGGAGTATCAAGGACCACCTTCTCAACTAAAGAAGAACATAAATCAACATCAACTAAGACTCCTACAAAATGACCAAAACTCACATTTTCAGTGGCCATATCCATGAGAATTGGTATTCCAATTGCAGATGCAATGTCAAATAGAATCTTTAAGTTCCATAACACCTAATTTAGTCAAAAAAAATTAATCTACACCTGAGAAAAAGTATATTTAAATTCATTGAGGCTGAAACTTTCCATTTATGAACCCTAAGGGTTCCCAGCCGTAGATTGACTGATCCAAAACTCCAGGCGTGACTCTTCAATTCAGTAAAAGGGAAAAGGATATGGAAGAACCGTTGACCCAAAGAGACACATTTAAAATCAATGATACCCCAAATCGCAGCTAAACGAGAGAAAAAAATCCCTCAATTTCTAGGGTTGCGTACCTTTAGAGAATGAAACGTGGCCGATGAAGGAATGGTTGCACAGATCTAATCGTTCTTATATTTCCCCATCCGAGGCCGAAACATGTGAAGTAGTTCCCTTCTTGATAATACGTTGTGCGATCCGATTGCTATGAAATAAAAAGGAACCTCCTGGAAAATCATAGAAGTGAGAAATACCCTAAGCATCTTCGCCACGTGATATTTTCTTCAAATAAGACTTACCCTGCCATGCATCTTGAAGATTCTAAGACATCGGGAGGTTCTTCTCTCGCTCCTCTGGTTCCTCCATATGGTATTATAAATCATATATAAAATAAATAGAAAAAAAATTAAATGAAATAAAAGATTATTATTTAATAATTATTATTATTAATTTTATTATTATTATTAACTAAACTAATAATATTATAATTAATATTTATTATATTATTAATTCTTACAAAAATATTTTTAAATATAAAATTAAATATATTATTAATTCGAATATTTATATTCACCATTACAAATAATTAATAATTATATTTTTATTATTAATTACATTATCCATCTCATTATTTAAAAACTATTTTTTTAATATTAATCAAACCTTATACAATAATAATGACAGTATCTGTAATCATTATAATGATTTTATTACTTATTAATTATTATAATATCAAATAGTACTTATTTATTAAAATCATGCAATGATTAATAATTTATTATCATTAATGTGCTATTATAAATATTATATTATTCATTAAATATTGAAAAACTGGTGTTTGAATTCCACATTAAGAACCTGGAAAATATATCGAGTACCGCAACCTTATATAATGTGAGGATGGTGGTATTTTACATAATATTTTCGGGATACTTTTCTTAAATTAATACCAAATCTAAAAATAACTTAAGATTTATTTTAGTTTTTTAGTTTTTTTGTGTATATATATTTATATATAAAATAAAAAACCCGAACAAAGAAATAATTTAAAAAAGAGAATGGTGGGTGATGTTATAGATAGTGCCTTTTTTTAGAAAACCTCTAAAGAAGGAATTGTCAAGGATAACGCTTTCTTCACCACATATTTGAGAAAGGTGTGGTCCTGAACAGTGCCATCTTCAGAAGTTTCTAATGAATGAAATGTCTCAGACATCACCTTCTGTAGAAAAGCATTAAAGTGGAGTTTTTCTTGGACAGTACCCACCAAACCCCGTGATAGATTGAGAAATCGTTTCTCGAATTCATTATATGGGGAATTTATTTTTTAATTTTCCTCATATAGGGAAATTTCCCTACCTTACATTGAATTTCATGTGTCATCCTAGTTCTTTTGTGAGTTCTTTACCACAATATAACCTTAAGCTCAAGATCCCATTGATACCACCATACTCAATGGTTTCGATTTTTTCATTCAGTGGTTCCATTGACCTTTCATCCATGTAGGCATTGTAGTTAATAACATTGCAAGTTCAGGTGACATTTTTACTTCATGTGGGCCACAACATGAGTTTGCATGCATGCTCGACACTATAGTGTGTAACTCTCAGTCATGACACAACTCTAGCCAAATCCAAAAATTCACAAAGGATGATCATGCATGTATAGTGAAACTCCCAAAATAATATTACATATGAACAACATCTAGTACTGCAATTCAAATCATCCTGGTGTCATTATTGTGTATCCAAGATTGAGCTTGTTGTTTTCATCACTCAATTGTGTGGCGGGCAGACAAATTTTCTCATATAACACAAATAAAATAAATTATAGAAATCGGTAGATTAGGAAATAATTTCTCAATCTATCGATGAAAGTGGGGGGGGGGGGGGGGGCTGGCACAGAAGCATGAGAATTGTCTAAGTCAACACCCTCTTTAAAAATCTTCCAAGGAAGGCACTAACTCAGACACCACCTTTTTTGTAAGTTTTTTCATGAAGGAGCTATCCTGGATAGCGCTCACCATTCTATTTTTTTATTTTTGTTTTTTTGTTATATATATATATATATATATATATATATATACAAAATAAAAAATTAAATGATATTTAACCACTTTAATATTCGGTATTCCCTTAAGCAAAGTATTTCGAAAATATTACGTTATATTCCACCCAGCCTTTCCCTTTATAAGGGTGCATCACTCGACCTTTTTTTCAAGTTTTTTATGTGAGATCCAAACACCACTTTTCATTTATTTAATGAATAATATATTATTAATAATTACACATTAATGATACTAAATTATTAATCATAACACTTTTTCATTAAATACTTATTATTTTATAATGTAATAAATAATAACTAATAATTTCAAAGTAATGATTATGAATAATGTCATAAGTGTTGTTAAAATTATAATTAATATTAAAAAAATGTCTTAAAATAATGTGATCGATAATGTAATTAATATTAAAAATATAATTATTAATAATTACTAATATTAAATATAAATGAAGTAATTAATAATATATTTAGTTTGATGTATGAAAATAATTAATAATAATAAATAATCTAATCAATATTAATTATATTATTATTATTTCAATTAATATTAATGTTAATAATTTTTTTTAAATAATAATTTCTTTTTAATGTAAATTATTTTATGCTTATCATATTTATGACTAATAATACTATTAATAATGATGATGATGATCGGGTAAATAATGGTATTATTATGAAACATTATTATTATTAAGTAATATATTAATTACCATGAATTCATAAAATAATATATTAATTATATTTACTATTATTAATACGTATAAAATATTAATTCTTTTAATTAATTAATTATATTATTATTATTATTAAGCCTCATATTATTATTAATATTTTTTTTATTTTTAGGAAATTATTTTCATTTTTAGTTTTTTATATGTTTTAAGTGTAATATCTTGACATTTTTAAAAGAAAATTATGTTTAATAGCGTATACAACATGCAATACTGAGCCTAAATGAGCCATGAAATATTATTATTTAAATATGACAGTTATAACCTAGTTGTTAAATTGATGGGTATGAATAGGATTAACTAATTTATAAAATATATATAAATTTTCAAATAAATTCAAATATAATGACTAATTCTTATGAAATAATCACTCATTTTTTAGAAAATACATTTTATACATAAAAAATGTGCTTTCCTAAAAAATGTGCTTTCCTAAAAAATGTTTTTATTTCTTTTTATGAAGAAAATATTGAAATTAATTTTAGGAACCTTTAGAAATTTTATTTGATAAAAAGGATATATTTTTTAAAATTATTATACCAGTATTATCTTTTTTTAATGTTTGATATTTTTTGAAAAGTTTGATTTTTCAATGAATAGTAAAAAAATACTACTTTTTATTGAAAACTATGTTTTCATTTAAAGTATTTACGAAGTAAAATTCTATTTTGGACTATTTTTTTAAAATTTAATTAGTTAATTTTGATTTATAATAATCCAATTATGGGTTTTTAAACTATTTTTGTACTTGAATTTGATATAAAAAACTATACCTAAAAGGAAATTTTTCTGAAAACCCATTTTTCATCACTTTTTTATAGTTCAATTTTAAATTAAGTTCCACCACTTCTGTACTTTGAATCATGATAAATGGATTCCATATTTAGAATCAGGAGGTCCAAATTTGGTTAATAGGTCCCTTTTATTTTGGGTTAACATGAATAATAACCTTAGTAATTCTTGTTACAATAGTAAAGGGTAAATCGGGTAATTAAAGTTAAAAATTAAAGAATAAGGACTAAAAAAATAACAACAACACCTTCCTTATCCTTATTGTATGGGTATATTTCATCCTTAATCATCAAAATATTAAATACACAGCCTCTTTCCATTTGGACATGATTTTGACCTTTATAATATTTATGTTAATAAAATGCCAAAAATGAGACACTCTTTCTTTAATAACTATAATATTTTTAACATATGGATAAATAAATGGTATGTTCGGTTATAAATATTCATTTTAAATTTAATTTTTTTATCCTGATAATTTATTTTAAATTTTTATTTAATTAATAATTACTTTAAAAGCATACACAACACCGATGAAGTAATTATTCAATTAATATAATAATAAAATAAATTATATTAAAAATATTAAAAGTAATATTATTTGAATGAATATTTATGTTCAACGGTTTTTATAGATAAAAATGACATATTATAGATGTTTGGATTCATTTCATTTTAATTTCATTATTTTTTTTATAGTTTTAAAACTCAAATTAAATAAATAGTTCTAAAATTGACATTAATTTTATTTTATAAAATATAATATTTTCTAAAATGATATTAAATTCCAGAAAATTATATATTCATCCTAGTGATTGTCATAAGTATTAAATCATAAATATTGGTCTATTTATGGGCCTTTTTACTTTTTATAGTAACTATATTAACCCCTTAAGAGTAAAATGCATTGATATCACTGTAATTGGAAAAAGGGTTAATGAAGGGTTAAAACCAAAATATAAGGATTAAAATATGACATAAACTCGTAAAAAATTATTTTATGAGATTATTTAGACTTATCCTCGTATTATATTTTAATCGTATCAATTTGTATCCATTTTTTACATCAATATTAATGTATATTAATTAGATATTTTATGAAATTCCAAGAGTGCCCCTCCCCTCACTTATAAAAGGGAACATCTTATTCTCATTTATTCACAATTAAAAAACCATTTGGTAAAGAAAATATGTACAAAAATAAATTTCTTACATCACTCATTGAATATAATAATCCTTGGTTTGATCATAAAACTAACCTGGGAAATCTTTTGGTATAAACCTTAAGAGGTTGTGAGAAAAAAAGGTACAATTCTTAATTGAGCATTTTTGTTTTATTTCTTCTTCCACCTCCTTCAAATATTATTCATCCATGATAAAATAATAAAACCATTATCTTCCATATTCTAAGATATTACTATTTTATTGTTAATAACCTACATACATCTATAACTTCCATCTAATGGGAAAGGAATCCATCGTTTATGTGTACGACATGCTCCCACCTCACGAACCGATGTAATTCATTTCCCAAAATTATCTCTCACTAAAATTTATATGTATGAATTTAATTTATAGATATTATATTAATGAAATATTTATCATTCTAAGAAGATAATATAACATCTATTTTTATACCTTTTCATTCACTAAAAACTGATAACATTGTTCTTCCATACATGTGGACTACCACCTCAATGAAGAGACATGATTCGTTTTTCATCACCACATCACATAGATTATATATATAATTATATTTAAAGAAATAATATGGTTTTTATTACATAATTATAATTTTTAAAAGATAAAATAATACTTAACTTCTTTCCATAATGATCATTGAAAAATGGAAACATTACACAAGCGTATATATGGTCGCCCGTCTTCATGATTGTAACATGGTTCATTTTTTATAACCATATTTCATTATTGGTTTTAAAAATTTAATTGATGTATAAAAATGTAAATTATGACATGGTTATTATTCTATATATTGTGGGTTAATTACATCTTTGACCATATTCAACCTACCAAAACCATTTTGGACATATGAGCTGAATATTGTCAAAACGTCTCACATGAACTTAAATGATTAGGTAATTTTATAATAATGGTAATAAGTGAAATAAAAGTAATAATAAACTTTAAAAATATTTTCATGAAATCATATAATTAAGTTAAGTTTATTATTCAGTAATATAAGGAACATACGTGACAATTTGGGCACAAGGTAAGGGTCTCTTTCACTTAAATCCTTATTTTAAATTTTTTAAAGACTTATTTATTAAATATTTTCCTTCCACGTTATTATTCTTAGAAATGTTTCAATAAAATTATTATTTATGATTCATTTGATGATAATGTTAATTTTTGACCATATTTTTATTTATTTAGAAAAAACTAAAAAGTAATTTTTTTAAGGTTTTACATAAGGGAATTATTTTTAAAATACTCTTTTAAAGTTTTTCTTAAAATTATTTTTCATCCATATCCATATTTCTTAAAATCATTTTACAGATATATTTAAATGGGAATAAAATAATTTTGAAGGATATTTTATGTATCTTTTGACTTTATTTTAGAGTTTTTAAAATGGAATTTTTACGTGTTTTATACAGAACGTTTTGAAAAAAATACAAAAGGATCATTTTATTTTAACATGTATGTCATCAACATATTTTCCCTTCACCATAACCAATATTTTATGTTTTTATTACATTATAATATGTCATGTTTTCTTCAAAGAAAAATTCCACTTCCCTTGTATTGGGTATTCATTTTTTGAAAATGGGTTTTTTAAAATGAAATGGTATTTCAATATCCAATAGTGTTTTTTCATATTGGTTTAAAAGAGTTTTCAAGGGTTGTATTCATGATATAGTCCTTGTAAATTATTTATAATGGGTTACCCCGATATATATTTTTTGATGGGTTCTCCCGTATTGTGCTTCATTTCATTGTGTAATTATTATGTTCTCTGGATAATTAAATTGGATGTCATCCGTATAGTTATTCCAATTATAAAGAATCATGTAAGGGTTTTAAAAATATGATGTACTAAGGAACCATCATGAATTTTCTATGCTTTCTTTTGAGTTTTCATGGAAATATTTTTATTTGAAAAGTTAATCTATTGATTTTTTAAGAATATATTATACCCTTTTCAACTAAATAGGTATGTTTTTAAGAAACAAATTTTCATGGGTTTTCATGTTTTTCACTAGACTAATAGTTTTCTTATTTTTTTTATATCCCATACTGTTATTTTTTTATTTATCCCACATTTAAAAAAAACATAGGTTTTAAGGATGGTTAAAAACAATATAGAATCCAAGTTTAAAGTATTGATGTTTCTTTATGAAAAAAGTTTTATATTATGGAAAAAATGGATACTGATCAAAGGTGGACACTTTGTAAAATTGGGTTTTTTTATATATAAGTTATATCCTAATTCTCTAAAACTGTGTACCTAAAAATACCCTAAAAATAAAGAGAATGAATTCATGACTTAAATATAAATATTTTGTAATGTTTAAGGTTGAGTCCTTAAATTCAGTACCATTGGTCGATTTATATAACATTAGAGGTTAGGATGTTATTTGAGTATAAATTTTCATCATCTATAACCATAATGGTTAGTATGTTTGGGAGAATTATAGTTATTTTGGATAAATCAAAAGAGTTTAAGATAGCATGGTGAAGGATATATTACTATTTATCCTCCTTAAAAGATAGATTATTATGATTTTATTGATATACTCACACTAACCTTTTCATTTTAGAATATGGTTGGATCCAACATGAACCAAATTAACAATGGATGTAAAGGAAAATGCATTGGTTTTTTGAATGAGCAACTAAACGAAATGGGATCTTTAGTGAAAACTCTTGTGGTTATTCTTAACCATTTATCACAAGTTATGATTAAAAACTTAAACCTAGGTGAGTTTTCTAACTCATACAATAAGAGATAAATTATATTATATGGAAGTTTGGGTGATAAATTTCATAAAAGTAATAATATTCAATGACCTGTGTGTCAATAATGTGGGAAGAAGAACCTAGGAAAACATATTAAGAGAAAAGGATGATGTTTTACATGTGGTAAAGAATAGAATAATTCAATAATATTCCACAAAAAAAAGAAGAATTTAGTTAACGCTATGAATGGGAATAATGTCCTTCTGAAAGAAATAATTGAATGTTTTAAATGTGAGGAGTATGTGCATTACGTAAATCTATGTCTAAGGGGGAAGGATCAAGAATAGGATCAGAAAGACTATACAAATAATCTTTTTGAAATTTCTAATCCGATTATTATTAACGATGAGGAATCTAATAATGACATATGAAAAGTGTGGATTATACATTGGTATATGTTTTGATATTATTAAATATTAGGATATGATTCATATTTTGTTTGTAGGAAGTATTAAGGAATAAGTTGGAAATGAATGGTTAATAGATTATGAATAACTATGAATGATTAAGGTTTCTACATATAGAGATTAAAGAGTTAGTATTTAGTGGTAGATTTAATGTTGATCATAATTTCAAAGTCTTAGACATCACTTTTTGAGGTTTTACATGACAAGAATACATTGGGATGCATTTATTGAGTTTTGGTAGATGCTTGAGTTATATATAACCCTCTAGATTAAAATGTGAAAATTTTTATTTAAATAATAATGCTTTTTTATTTTATGGAAATAAGTTTAAAGGTATTGTTAAATATTAGGGTTTATATTATCATTGATAGTGAGGTAATTATGGGTTATTACAATTTTGGGAACATATGTTTTATCATATAGATAACCATGGGATTGAAAAGTGATTTGGTGATTAAGTGATTAATGTTATCACTATAATTTTGGGGAACATCATATGATTAAGGTAAAATATAATATTTTGGGATTTTAGGAATAAACATTGAATTATATTTTGAATAGTATATATGATTTTAATATGGATTTATAGTTAAACATGTTATTTATATAAGCAGTTAACATATTTTATAGACTATATGATTAGGTAATATGAGTTTTGGGTATATGACTTTATGAGTGACTAATATTTAATGGAGATAAATGTTAAATTGATCTCAGAAGAATATGTGATAAAATTCATATGTTTTTTTTGGGTTTTGAACTTGGTTAAGAATATTTTTGATAATTTTTAGGTTTTTATATTATCAAATGATCTAAGTTGAACTTTGGGTGTTATTATTGAAGATTTTGATATTAATGTATCATTTCTATATATAACAGTTTACTATTTTGGAAAATTATCTTATCTTGTGATAACTATTTTTTTGTTTTGTTTAATGTCTATAGATAAGAGGAATAGATTGTTATCATTTTTGGAATTATTTGACCCATTAGAAGTTGATTTTAGTGCATTAGTCATGAAATGAAAATCATCTTTAATACTCATTATTTGGATCAAAAGACAAGATTTTGGTTTTAATTGATTAAATTATGAAATTCTACTTTTCAAGTATGTATATTTCTTTATGTTCTTAGTCTGAATGGTAATGGAATTCCTCAGCTCTGGGAAAATGATATTCAAATGAAAATTTTATTGTATTACATTCATTTATAATAAATCAATGATATTTTTCATATATATTTAGTTTACGGTTTTTTGTTCATTAACTATTTCATCATCATCCACTTTATTATAATCAATGATCTTGGTCACTCTCTATCATTATTTAGACATTAGTCTTATCTTCCATATCCATGTTTTCAATTTCCACAAATGTTTTCCTACTTGGAAACCTAGTTATGTGTTATTATAGATGAAATTTGTAATGAAATTCCTCTATTATCAAGAATAATTTTTATTAATCCTTTTTACAATATGGGATTTCAACAAATGTACTTTGAAAATTAAAACCCCTTGTTACAAATCTTGAGTTAAAATTATGAGGAAACAATTTATTATAGGGGAGAATCTAATGACCGAATATTTTTAAAATAAAACTATGTTCAATAGAATATATAACACGCAATTCCAAGCCTAAACAAACCATGAAATATTATTATTTAAGTATGACCTTTATAACCTAATTGTTAAATTTTTCGGTGACCACACCCGTCGTGAGGGATAGAAAATTAGTACCCTTTTAAACTAAAATACTAGATATCTTATAGATGTCAGGGTCGATACCATATGGGAAGAGTGGAAAATTAATGGCATATTAAAGTAAGTGAGGTTTATTCAGTTATCCAGACAATTGAATCATAGTGAAAAAGGGATAAAAAACATGAAACAATTTGACAAAAATAGTTGATTATAGAAGAAGATAAATAAAAAGAGGGAAACTGACATGTCGGGGTTGAAACTTGATTAGGGTTTATTTAAAAAGTTTTTCCTTAGTATTAAAATCATTAATGACATTGTTTTATCAAGGTAATTCAATTATATAGTTGTTTTTAGGACTAATAATAGAAAATTTTGTATTTTAAACATAAATTCCTTAGTCCAATAATTGATTTCTCAAAATCATGTTGTATAAATACCTCTAAAATTGTGGCAATAGGATTACCTTATAGTTATGAGTTTTCCTATTGTAACTCCTTAATTTTTTACCACTGGTGTCATTTTTGGTCTGATACAACACCATCAATGAATTTGGAATCAATTCATTAAATGTTTTATAAACCAAAGATCGTAATAAAATTAAATAAACTATAATTTATATTAAAACAAACCCATAACATTATTAAAACACCAAAATGAGAAAATCCACCTCTTATGACCATGGTCACGGTGAACGTATTGAGTGGAAACTCTATCCATAGCATGAATAAGAGAGGGAAGTAAGTGGAAAATAAAGAAAAATGTTATAACATAAAGAAAATAGAAGAAAATCCATACTGGATTCAAGGGAAGTTCATGTCGATAGGGAGGTAAAACCTCCCCCTCAAATTTCCAAACCTGGATTCAGAAACCTTACCTCATATTTATAGAAAATATAAGGACACGACATTTACTATGAATTGCATAGTGTATACTCAGGGAAACCTTTATTGCCTTCATTGTCTCTATCAATGGGTAGAAATTTTGTCTACCCATTTAATTTTAAGTCTCAAAGGTTGTTTGGTAGAATTACACAACATGTGGCATCAACATATAAGGAATTTAACTTCTCTATCAGTCCACAACTGCTTATGGAATGGGCATACACGACATGTATCATTAATACACGATGTTTGGTTCCTAGTATGCAACATGGGTGTGTACTCGAGCTGGCTAAGCCATGCACTTTACAACAGTACATGATATGTTTTTATATAGCACACACCATGTATTCTAGAAGTTTTTCTCTAATTTTTCACGATGTGTTCTTTCCACTAGAAACTCGTTAAAATCACCATTAACACTGAAATAAATCATTTAATCTATAAAACGATAAATATCTAGTGTAAATGGGTTTTGATCATAATAAAGTTTATGAAAACGTATTCACCTAATAGGAACATCAAAATCCCTCAAACATAGTAATTTTATTTTCCTCAAGAAAAATATCAACGTCAAATAAAATGAATCCACACTCTAAAAATGGAATCATTCAATTAATTAAACTTATAAATATTATATTTATAAGAAAGGATTTTAAAATTATCAAAACATATTTTTATTTAAAATATATTCTAATCATTCATCATATATAATTGAATTAAATAATTTCATCCTATTTTCATTACATTTTTTACTTAACATATATATGCATTATACTTGACGATTTACCTCACTGGGAAAATTATACACTCATCACTAAAGATCATGTAATTGGAGTTATGCTCAATCTCAAGTATATGCACAATATCTATAAGCTTATAGGTAATACAATTCTCTAATTTGAAAATAAATAAATAGAATCATAAGGTCTTTCGATAAGGTTATATTGATTTTGAGGGTAAGGGTAGGTAGGTAATGATGTGAAAATAATCTAAAAGGATTAAAATAGGATGTTGAATTATGAAATAATAAATCATGGTATTCAATTATAATGATTAATGAAAATAAATCCCTATAAAAATAACTCAATGTTCAACATCGTCATTCTATTCCCTTGCCAACACGGGTTCATAAACCATCTATGAGTGTAATGAATAAATTTGGTCCTATTTCAAATTTCTCTTTTTTTATCATATTAGAGGGACCAAATATGAATTCAAGGAATGGTGGTTTTGGAACCCTTTTTCTAAGATGAAAAATATATTTTCTCCCCCACACTTAATTTCATGGTCGCTCAGAAAAATATACCATGGATCCCCAAACTCCATTTTTAAAGCTCAAATGAATAATCATGTTGTATAATCAAAGAATTAGTGTAGGGAGTATAAATTTGCATGTAATTTGGCTTCCTATCAAGGTAGTTCATGGTGTCTATGGGTTTCATAGAGATAAGTTGTAGGGTGTCTCTCAAATTCAAAAGGGAATGAAAATACCAATCAAATGAATCATTAATTTTAATGGGATTCAAAAAAATCATGTTTTGAAAATAAAATGTTTCAATTTCTAGTAGTTATTCATATCTTATGATTCTCTCTATATGAATCATATAATTAAGAATATGAAAAAGGTATTAAAATACCTCTTGGGAATGAGGATGAAAAATGGGTCAATCAATTCATAACATGAATATAAATAACCACTCAAATAAATGAAAAAGTCCAATAATTAATATAAAAAATCACACTATATCAGTAATCATTTTAAAATAATTTAAAATTAAAATAATCATGTAACTTTTAAAATTACCACCAATATATTTATTATTTATAATCATAATTAATCAAAAAATATCTATATTTTAAAATATTATATCTAATTAATGATGTATCCTAGATTAGTCAAAGGGAAAAGACTAGTGTAGCTAAGAGACTCTCCCCCACACATAATATAACAAATGGACCGCCGTGTACAACACCAAGTAGTATAATATGATGTTTATGGGAATAACTAGACTATTCCAAGGGTGTAATGAAATAAGTAATCTAAAGGAAGATATTAAAATGAAAATAAAAAAGAATACTCTCCTGGTGAGATCTCGAAAATAGGGAAGACGAAGAATTTCAAATGCCCATAGTGCTCTAGAGAATCTATGACTATCAATGGAAGAAAAAATAGTATTTTGAACATATGAAAACTATCATGTTGAAACAAACACAAAACACACACATATATATAATTAAAAACTATGATGTAGAAAGAGTCACTCAGTACCCCCAGGAGAAGAAACATTGGGGAGCATGGGATCCTATGGGGGTAGCTGGAGAAGATGGTGGGGTGCCAATGGCCATGGCCTTTTATGCTGGTGGGCATGAAAATCCTAGTCTATAGTAATAGTGTTCGTGCATAGACCATCAAAATAAAGAACCATTTTGTTATTGGTTATGTTGGATGACTGAGTATCGGGTCGAGGAGCAGGTCCCAGTGTTAACAGAAGACCCAGGTTCTATAAAAGAAGGCCCAACATTCCCTGTATCAGATCAAGGTGTGTTTTGATGGCATTAAGGTGGTGAAGGATGTAGCGGTCAACCGAGATTGTGGGTGGATTTGTGTTTGTGGATGGGTTGGTAGGTTGAATGGGGGAAGGTGAGTGGTCAAGAGAAGATGTAGGGAGTGGAGGAGATTGAAGGCCCACTAATACAGGTGGTGGTGATGGCGGGATCAGAGCAGTAGTACCCTGGGTGTCTCTTAGTGTAGCTGGTGTCGGGTGATCTTACACAAGTACATAAGTGGTCCCCCACTTTTGGACCATCCCCATGAGAATAAGGATGAGATATTCTGTCAGCTTAGGAGATCATAAACAGACATGAGGGAAGGAAGGCTCGACAACCCCCAAGTAGTAGGCTAACCGAGTGGCATAAAATCCTCCAGTCAGGTTACCCTGATGGCTGGTGAACATGGATTAGAAGTAAGAGGCAGCAAACTAGGGGAGGTTGGGATAGTCATGTCATATTTTACATGTTAAAATATCCATGTTGCATCGAGAGACAATGACCTCATCCTCATGGTGTAGGAATAGAATGAAACTAAAAACTAGTAGATGAAACATAGTGGTGTATAGATGATCATAGTTATCTTCTATTTTGTGAGAGTATACCAGACATCAAGTCTAGTAAACACCCACCAAACAGTGAGTAGATCAGAGTGGTCAGTCTGGGTGATGGAATAAATAGGGGGTGGGTGGGTAGATGTTGGTAGAAGCCACACCCTCGATAGAACTCTACCATCGTCAGTGAGAAGAACCACCCATCTAGTCGAAATCATATCAGTGTTTCCATGTTTCTCTATGAATCTTGGTACGTATCTACATCGAATAAAAATGTGTAATCAAACACCAAGAAAAATATTGTAATGTAGTAGTGTTGACCTAAATAATCATTATCATATGGGTGTGACCAAGAAATGACATGAGCTCCTCTAAGAGTCCCATCTCCTCGAGGATGTTGATGTCTAGGACCCGAATGCTCATATGGATTGTCTAGCGTGAGAGTCGTCATAGCCTATCATTGGAAGGATGATACTTGAAAAAAATGAGACAGGGGTGCGATTGAGGATGTGTAGTTGTGGACACCATCTATGGTGGTGCACCAGCCACTGAAGTGGGATGCCCAAATGTCATAGCAGTAGGTGGAGGTGTCACAACACCAACTAATATGGGTAGAGAATAGGGTGTAACCACTGGTTATAGCATTGTGGAATTCATGTGTGTTGAGGTATCCATAGAGATGGGTTTTGGGGGAATGTATAGGAGAAGGGGTTTCTATAGAAAATGGGTAAGCTGGTACTAGTGGTGGTAGAAATTCCAAGGCCAACTACTAGGAAAGCAATATGTTTGGCACATAATTCTCCCCTGATGTGTCCAGGCATACCCAACATGGAGTAGATAGCTCCTCATCATGAGATGATAGGGGTAGCTTACCACTCATGTGATACCTATCAACCATGATCTAAAAAGGGAAAACAATAATAAAATAAACTAAAAGAAAAAAATAAATAGAAAGGAATCATTTTCCAAAAACATACATGACGTGTATTTTCAGTGAACATGGCATGTAATGTGCTTGTGCATCAATATTTGTTCCCTAGAATACATGGATAGTAGACCCTATGTATGGACATAAAAGTGTACATGTAATTTAATGTTCTCACACACCATGTGTGAAAACATAATGATACTGGATGTTAGGGATCATCAATGACATGAACTATGACATGTTTAGTGGATATCTAAGTACATAGTATGTACTGAACATGCACGTTGTGTGTTTAAACATGCGGATTCAGGGCGTGTATGTGCCCTGACCCGAGCTATGAAAATGGGTAATAATGAACGATGTGTTTCATACACACATTTCAAGTTGTGAAACATTGGGAGCATAATCTTGTGTGTCAAAACGAGGTAGATTGGTCATGTGTATGTATATGGGTAGCCAGTCTATGTGCGCCTTGAGACACAACCTCTTGTAAAAGGTTGTAGTACACATTGTGTACCAAATGAACATGTTTTGTGTTTATAGATGGGTCGGTCAACCATGTGGGATTAGTGTTACGTGGATAATCTAGGAGTATTCATGGTTACATGGCATGTACCGAATGCACATTCCACATTTTTTTGAATTAAGTGCAGAATAGAAATTGGTTGAGTACTAGTTGTACAATGTGTGTGTTCTTCGTGTATGCCAGTGTACCAGTGAGGTTTCAGCCGAACACCAATCACTTTCCAAAATCACCAAAAAAACTAGAAAATAAATAAAAATATGGGAGTATAAGAACATATATGGATTGAGCAGGGACATAGAGATGAAATTAGAGCCTAAAACTCCTTGAATAATTGGATTGGAGGTCGAACAATGGTGGTGTTTTCAAGATGGAATTAGAAGTGGTTTGGGGGTCCAACATGGGTAATGTCTATGTTTGGCATCCCAGCTTTTAAATTTATACCACACTACATTTAATTTATGGACACACTCTATGTTAAGTGTTTATATATATATATATTTAAAATTTGTGGTTATTATTAATTTTTTTTTCTTATATATTATTTATAATTATAAATATAGATATATATACAACCTAAACATGTAGTGTACAAGAAAAATGCATGTCGTGTGTTCTAAATATGGAAAATAATAACAGCAAACTTCATTCTCATGCTTGCGGTGAGAGTCAAACTGGCGACCGATTCAATCTAGGTGAGCGAACCCAACCACTGGAGAGATGTTTTTTGTGATTATAGTTTTTTTTAATTTTAAATACTTTTTAAACACTAAATAGTGATAGGAAGAATGCATGGAATTTGGTTTTAATTATTGACGATTCAGGTGATGTAGGTAGATTAAATGAATTTGAACCTAGGTCTTTTAGACCCAAGGTTAATATTCTGTCAATCAACCCACATCACCTTCATGTGATTTATTATTTTTTAAAAGAGTTTAAATTATTAATGAAAATAATATATATAGAACACAAGATGTATACCAAAATACATGATTTGTGATTTTAATTCAGTTGAAAACTATAGAAATGTGTCGGCTAGAAGGACTCGAATCTGGGTCTTTTAAAACGTGGGCTATGACACTACTATCCGATTCTGCCCCTCCATCAGTTTTATTTTGTTTTGCATTGATTTTAATTATATTTTAAAATACCACACAAGCATTTTAATAAAACCCATGGTCAAAAATAATGAATCATGAACCAGAGATGGGTATAGAGGGATTTGAACCATCTATATATCATATACCTTATAACGACCTTTCCATCGTCACAAGATTCATTCATGTTTATTGACTTAATCAATTTTTATTTATACACAAATTACTATTATAATATATACTAAATAGAAAGGTAAAATTTTGTAACCTGGTTTTATTCACGTTTAAATGCTTATGTCTATGAAATGAAAAAAATAATGCTACACACCGTGTAAAGTAGAAGTACACATTGTATGTTTATTAAAAACAGAAAAGAGATAGAGAAGGGGGAAAATTCTAGGTTGCCTCCCAAAATGTGACTTTTTTGAGGTATTTGCCTCGACCAGATTTAGAGTACCTACTCATAATCAAAAGGAATATGTGTCTTCCAATGTAGAAACCACCACATATTCCTAGCGCTATCCTCTTTAAGTAGTTGAAATTCAGGCAGTCTGGGTGATAGCTTACAGTAACCTTACTCCTTGGCTAGTAAATGCTAAAGGTGGACTTTTTCCATGGTTTGATCATATATGTACTCCACTACCTTGGATAATTTCTTTGAAATTATAAAAACTTAATAAGAATCTCAATAATCTTCTAGAGTATGTGAGAAGTAAAATGAAGGTTCAGAAACAAATAATTGATCAAATTCATTATTAACATGACACGATGTGTTCCCATATTCAAATTTCTTGTTTAGAAGATCATTTTCAGAAATGTTTGACATGTAACAAGGTTGTTCCACATAATAACATGCTTCCTCTATTGAAATAGAATAAGAACACCTTGCTTCATACTCAAATGAATTATCCCTATTATAAATTGACTTATAAATTTTCTCTACCATGTTTCCATGTTTTCCAAACTTCTTAAATTGGTCCAATGGGCATGTGGTAAAGGTTTCCATCATCAATAATAATCTTTCAGTATTATTGGATAATTATTCCAGGAGATAAGATAAAATGGGTGGGATGAAGGATGTATATGTATAACCCTCTTACTAAAACCCATCATCCATGTAGGGATAATATTCTTATGGATAAGAGTTTGACATCGCTGGATCATAAAAATATAAATCCTCTCCCGGAGAAATATACCAAACTATAGTTGAATAAGTATCCATAGGTATTTGAGGTCTAGGATCCCAAGAAAAGAATTAAGAAATGAAAATCTAAAATTTGAATCCACCAACCAAAACTCAGAACTCACCCTACTACTTTCCATCACCATTCCCCAATAATAGTGGAATAAATTTTCCATGCCCGTAATGATGCATGGAAAATTAGTTCCCTTATAAACTAACTAATTAGGTAACTAGTGGAAGGTGGGGTAGATCCCATTGGGAAAGAGTAGAAAAGAAATGGGATATGGAATTCAGTGAGGTTTATATGATTAATTAGAAAATTGAATAATATCAAATAAGGGATGAAAAAAGTGAAATGATTTTCATAAATAGTTTAAAATAGAAGAAGGGAAAGAACAATTGGGAAAAAAGCATGTCGGGGATGAAAAATGATTAGGGTTTATTTCAAAAAAAGTATTTAGTATTAAATTATTTATTGATAATGTTTTACCATGGGGATTCAATTATAATGTTGTTCCCTAGTCCAATAATAGAAAATTGTTTATTTTAAACATCAATCCCTTGGTCTGGTGATTGATTTCTCAAAATATTATAATAAAAATACCCCTAAAATAGTGAAAACTAGATCACCTAATGGTCGTGTCATTTATTGTTGTAAATTATTTATTTTTCACCAATGGTGTCATTCTTGGTTTGATATGAAAACATAAAATAATTTAGAAATAACGTATTAATGTTTTTAAAAAACAATGATTATAATAAAATTAAATACATCATAATTTCTATTACAACACACCCTTAACATTATTACAACCCCACTATGAAAATCTCACCCTCTTATGACCATGGTCATAGTATGTGTATTGAATATAAACTAAATCCCTACAATGCACACAAGAGGTAAGTAAGGGGAAGAAGAAAAACACATTATAATAAAAAGAAAATATAAGAAAAATCCTATTGGATTCATGTGAAGATGAAGTCGGCCGAGTGGCAGCACCTCCCCTCAAATTTCAAACCCTGAATTTGATGGAATTCACTTATATTTATAGAAAATGTATGGAAATGTAATGTACTATTAAGTACATGATGTATACTTAGGTAGACATTTTTTCCTTCATTTTTTTCATCTATAGGTGGCCATCCATGTCACCCATTAAATTTTAAGCATCATCGGTTAGTTCGGGGAAGTACATGACATGTGGAAGCAACATACATAGTGGGTATCCTATCTATAATTGACCAACCACTTATAGAATGGTTTTACATGGCGTTTATCATTAATATATGGTATGTGGTTTCTAGTCCACAACATGGGTGTGTACTCCGATAGACTGAGTCATGCACCTTGCAAATTTAAATGGCGTGAGTACATGCCATGTATTATTTAATTTTGTATCTGATTTGTTTCGACGAGTTATTTCCACTATAAACTCCTGAAAAATCACCTTGAATACTGAAATAAATCATTTTATCCATAAAATAATAAATATCCTATGTAAACAAGGTTTGAGATTTATAAAGTATATAAAAAACTATGCATGTAATGGGAAAATTAGTGAGTATGAATAGGATAAAATAATTTATGAAATATATATAATGCTCCTAATAATAAAAATATATTGATTAATTATTAGGAAACAAGCACCTAATTTTTATAAAAGACATTTTATTCATCAAAAAATTATTTTCTTCAAGAAAATGGTTTCTATTTATTTTTGTGCAGAAAATACTATATTTAATTTATTAAAATTTTAAATATTTTATTTCAAAAAAATTATATAATTTTCTAAATCATCATTTCAAAATTATCTTATTGTGAAATTTTGATATTTTTTGGAAAAGTTTTATTTTTCAATGAATTGTAAAAAAAATATTGATTTTTATTGAAAACAACATTTTATATTAAAGTATTTACAATGTAAAATTATATTTTGGATTATTTTTAGAATTTAATTAGTTACTTTTTAATTACAATAATCAAATTATGGTTTTTTAAATGAATTTATACTAGGATTTTGTATAAAAAATTATACTTAAAAAACAATTTTTATGAAAACCTATTTTATCATAGAAAATGATTGATTTAATTATAAATTAAATTATTAAACTTTAGTGTTTTGAATAATTAAAAGTGAATTACATATTTGTAATCATTAGGTCCAAAATTTTTAAATTGATCCCTTTTATTTTTGGTCAACATGAATAAACACCTAAGTAATTTTCAATACCACCGTAAAGGATAAGTGAGGTAATTAAAGTTAAAAATAGAATGATAAGGACTAAAAAAATGAACCTAACACTTTATTTGATATTATTTTATGATTATAACTCATCCACTATCATACAAAAGTTTAATATATTTCCTTTTTTACCATTTTTACATGATCTTGTCCTTTAAAATATTTAAATGAATATAATTCCAAAAATGCCACACTCTTTCTTTTATTAACTATAATATTTTTATCATAGGTATAAAAAGAAGATAGATGTTTTTTTTATAAATATTAATTTAAAATATAAATTAGTTTTTTATTAGGGTAATTTATTTTTAATTTTTAGCAAATAAATAATTACCTTAAAATCTTATGCAACCTTGATGCACTAATTATTCAATTAATATAAGAATAAAATAAATGTTATCAAAAAATATTAAAATAATTATAATTTGAATGATTATTTATGTTATAATATTTTTATATATAAAAAACATATTAGTGATTTTATGATGCATTGCATTCGAATTATATTATTTTCTTGTAGTTTTATATGTCAAATTAAATGGATGGTTTCAAAATTGACATTAATGTTATTTTATAATAAATAATATATTATTGGATGATATTAAATTCCTAACAAACCTTTATTTGTAAGATTGATTGGTATAAGGATGAAAATAGAAACTTTGTTCCATTTATTGGATGTTTTTCCTTCTATACTAACTATATCAACCCATTAAGAGTAAAAACATTGATATTACCATAATTGTCAAAAGGCTTAATAAAGGGTTAAAACAAAAAAAAGGTTAAAAATGTGGTCGAAAGTGGTTATAATTTTATTGGACGAAATTATTTCGACTTATCATCATATGATCTATAAATGTTATCAATTTATATCCATTTGGGCATAAAAATTAATTTATTTTAATTTAATATTTTAAGAAGTTTAAACAGTGCCCCTCCCCTCTCTTATAAAAGAGAACCTCCGATTATCCTTTTTTCACACTTAAAAACCTTTTTATTCAGAAAATACCTACACAAATGAATTCCTTACATATCTAATCACATCATATAGTCCTTTTATTGATAAAAAAACCAACCTAGTAAATATTTTGCATAAACTATAAGAGGTTGTCCAAAGAAGAAGTATAGTTCTTAAGTGAGTGTTTTTGTTTTATTTCTTCTTAAACCTCATTCAAATCTTATTAAACCATTCTGAAATAATTATATAATTATATTCCATATACTAAGATGTTATTATGTTAATTTTATAACCTATATCCATCTTTATCCTCCATATAATGGGAAAGGTATTAATCATTCGTGTGTATGGCAGATCACCGCCTCACGAACCGATGTAATTCGTTTTTAATCAGAGTCTCTCACATATAGTAATAATGATGCATTTAATTTATATATATGATATTAATGAAATATTTTTCATTTTTTAAATATAATATAACACCTAATTTATTATATTTTCATTCACTAAAAGATTATAACGTCGTTCGTGTGTATGTGTGGACTACCACCTCCACGAAGCGATATAATTCATTTTTGATAAAAAAATAACATGGATTATATATATGAGTATATTTAAAGAAATAATATGGTATTTATTATATTAATACCATTTTTATGAATAAAATAAAACTTACCTTATTTCCATAATGATCTCTGAAAAATGGAAACATTACACATGTGTACTTACGACCTACTATCACCATAATTGTAACAGTGTTATTTTTTCATAAATATATTTAAAAACTGGTTTTAAAAGCCTAATTGATTAATATAATTATATTTATGTCATTATTACTACTCTAGAGATAATTCGGTAATTATTACTTTGACTATAGTCAACCTACTGAAGCCATTTTGAACACATGATCTGAAAACCATCAAAATGCATAATGTAATTTTTTTAAAAGGTAAGGATATGGAAAAAAGACACTCCATATTTATTAAAAGAAAAATAATAAATAACTATAAAAAATGGGTTCAAGTAGTCCTAAATTTCCCAAAATGATAAAAGAGAAATAACAGTGTATCACATATTTTTTTTCAAGAACCCATGTTATTAGGATATCTACCTTTGCCGAGTGGATAACGACCTCACCTCCACGTTTTGTGCTTCTGATAAAGCTCATTATCATCATTTGAAGACAAGTCATTTGTAACACCCCGAGATTTTATGAGAAATATTTTTTTTAATTTATTTGATGTCTTGTGTTGTATGCTATACCAGGATTAGGTTGCACTATACGCAACACCGTATTATCTTGTAGTATACACAAACACTATTATTGGCTTGTATTACACGCAAGAGCGACCTTCCTCGTATGTTGTACACAATACTGAGTTTCACTAAACGAGATATTATTAAAATATTATCATGAACTATCCATTATGAATATTAGTAACTATATTTTTGAATTTTATAAAACTTTCATTCATATTACACATTTTATAGAGCATGGTATGAGAACAAATATTTTTTTCGGGTAAAAAAAGTATTTTAAAAAAAATGCAGTTTTGCCACCTTTGGATGGTGCACCAAATTTAAATATATATTTTGAAATGTTTATAAGTTAAATTTGAAAAAATAAACTACTTATTTTGAATCAGGATATAAAAATTTACTTTGGATAACTTTTTAATATTTTTCTGATAACGTTCATATTTTCATGAATAGTAAAATACGCTAAATTTTAATTAAAAACAACTTTTTTCATCAAGATAATTTATATGGTTAAATTATAATGTTTAATGGTTTTAAAGTATAAATAAAATATATTTTTACTATTTAATATTATATATGTCATTATCGTTAATTTTACATTGAATTCATAGTTAAAATCATTTGAATCTTTTGCAATGTTTTAACTTTTAGAACCCATTTTCTCAACACCAGAATTAATTTTAAATTAAATACTGCAACTTATGTGTTTTGAATCTAGAAAAATTGATTCCATATTTGGAATTATTAGGTCCAAATTATGTTAATAGGCTACTTTTTATTTTTATGCATCATGAATAGTAACTATGGTAAATTTTATTTACTACAGTTAAAGGTATATCAGGTAATTAAGGGTAAAAATAATATTATAAAATTACCCTAACAATTTTATTAACATAATTGGATGATTATATTTCTTCATAAAATATACTTGGGTTGAAATAGTATCTTTTAGAACCCACTTGGATGTGATTAAGACCTTTAATTTATTTTATTTAAAGAAAGTGAAATATGTGTCACTCAAACATTAATAATTAAATTATTTTTAATATAAGGCTATAATGAACATAAATTAAATTATAAATACTCATTTGAAAGATAAAATGTTTTTATTAATCATGGTAATTTATTTGTAATTTTTAAGAAATATATAATTACCTTAATAGCTTATACATTAATGATGCAAGAATTATTTATTTAGTGAAAAATCAATAATATAGTTTTTATTAAAATAATAATACCCATAAAAAGGACCAGACACTTGACAAAACCTTACTGGTCTAGTATATATATACCCTAAGAATGTAAAAGTAGACTTGTGAACCATTTTTATCCTTATAAAACATATTATGACATTTATATTATTTTATTTTAAATGATGTCAAAGATATCACCGTCATAATTTAATAACCATATCATTTTAAAAGTTGGGTGTTTTAGACAATAAAATAGACTAAAAGTATTTTTATAAAATATATTAGATTTATATTCACCATAATATTTTATTTTTAAATTTTATGCAACAAATAAGTATATTAAATAATCATACAAAAATGATGTAGTAATTATTTTATTAAGAGAAATATCAAATAAATGGTTTTAAAAATATTAAAATAAATAGTATAGGAGATAATTAATGTGCTCCAAAAATTTTATAGATTAATATGACATGTTAGAAATCTATTAAATATTTTGGTTCGAATATATCCTTTATTTTTATTTTATTTAAATTCAAATAAATGAATAGTGTCATAATTGACAATATTGATTTTTTATAAAAATAACATATTATTAAATTGTTTAAATATCAAAAAAATATTTAAAAATTAAAAATTGAAAGTTATATCGTAGAAAATGTCATAAAGTATCCAATTATGAACAATTAACAACACATAATAAAGTATTTATAACCATGTAAAATTTAGAATATTATTACCACAAATAAAATTAAATAGATTAAATAATGATAAATCAAAATGATAAGGTTTAAAATAATATCAAAACATGTATAAATTTTATTCTTTGATGAGATTACAACCCTATATCATCTCATATTCTAATTTGAGTCTTTTTGGAGGTTTTTAGGTGGGTTTTGAGTTTACTATAAATTAATATTTTAGAGGTTTCCAAAAGTGCCCCTCTCCTCCATTATAAAAGGGCACCTCCTCCCTCTCATCTTCACAAAATTTTGAGCCCTCAATATCAGCCAAAACCTATCCATTTATCTTCTACACTTCCATAGAAACCTACTATAGGTCCTGGTATTCTTAAAATACCATATTTAGTGCCCTAAGATGAGGTTAAGAAGAGGCGCGTCGAGGAAGAGGTAATATCCTTTACTGATTCTTTCAAATTTAATCCTTCTTCTGCTTCCTCTTATTTATTTGTTTCATTATAAAGTAATAACATAAGTATAACTAATATAATGATATGTTATTATAAATATGAAACAACACCATTTCACCTTATATCCATCCTATGGAAAACGAAATCACCGTGCCTACGTATTGTACGGAATACCGTCTCCACACCGTAGTGTAATATGTTTTCCACCACCACCTTACTTGGATGGGTATAATGGTGTAAACAATAAATATATATGATTATTATAACATTATACTAATTTTTCAATATTCTATTATCCACTACAATTCCATTCAATAATTATGGGAACAATATCATCGCTCATGCGTACGTACAGATTACCATCTCCACGACGCGATGAGATTCACTCTCCATGTTAACCATTCAAGAATTATTATAAAGTATATATAATGACTAATAATGAAATATATGACATAATAATGATACTGGATTTATATATATGTTATTTACTTACTTCCATTCAATTTAATAAGGAAACGAAAACATCGTTCATGCATACATACGACCTACCGTCTCAATGAACAGAGTAGTTCATTCCATTTATAAATCTATTATATATATTATATTCTGAATATATATTATATATAAATCATTTTTTACATTATATAAGTAAGTAAATCAAGATACAAGTAATTATATCAAGAACAAAAAGTCCAAACACGTACGATAAATGAAATGATTTTACCCAAAACGATGCTTTAACATGGAATTGACAAAAGAATGGGTAATATAAAGTCATAAGTGAATCATATATGATATCATAAATATTATTATGGTTCTATTACAAGTTAATAATATGTTTAAACCCACTATACATGAGTCTTGGACACATACGGAAGAAATTGGACATAAGGTAAGGGATAAATATTCCAATCTCATTCTTATCTGAGATTGTTTATTCTTAAGTATTTACTAGGGTTATATTTATCATATATGTTATTATTTTATAAAAAAATGTTTTCATAAAGTTTTTACTATTCTTCCATGTATTTTTAATGTCTCGTTTACCTCTTTTTGACTTTTACTATGTGGTATGGAAGGAATCTATCTTTTGTTTACAAAATGAAGTACTTTTTGACTTTTCCAGTAAAAGTAAGAGGAGAATGTTTTTTTAACTTATACGGAATGAACAGATTTTTATAGTTTCATAATGCATTATTTTCATGAAGCTTATTCTACAAGATTTTAGGATTATTTTCAACAAAAATCCTTTTCTTTTAAAATTTTATGGCATTTTGTAAAAAGAAAATGATTTTGAAGAAGAAAGGATATTTCCCTCAAGAATTAATTTCAAGTGTTTTATCAAAATTATTTTCCATCTAAGATGATATAGGGTTATGTTTCTATCCCTATTATTAATTTTTTTTGATTATGTTATGATGAAATTATTTTTAGGAAGTCCTTTATGTTATATGGATTATGTTATGATGGCATGATGTTTAAGAATCCAATTTTTATTACATGGATTATGCTATGATGTATGATTTATGATTTTGCGGCACACATAATAATGGTTTCATTATGAGATGGGTGGGACCTATATCGCCCTCCAATTCAATGGGTAAAGATTTATATCTCAAGAGATAGACATGGATGGAATAGTAAGTAAAACCGGTTCAGTAAAACAGGGCTGGAACGGCAAGTAAACCCAATTCAGTAATGGACTTTGTCCACTATAATGGTCTTGGCAGAAATGCCTTGGATACTATGGAAATAATATCATGTGCTTAATGGTTTTCCACAATTACATGTTTTATTCCCATGCTACTGTATTTTGATAAATGTTCCTTTATGATCTATGCCTTATGTACTGCCATGTTTTATGTCATTGCTCAAGATTTTGATGTTTATGTTTTATGTTTATGTTTTTACGTTAAAATGTTTATATTTGAGCTCACCCTTTTTATGTTTTCTTTTCCCCAGGATATAAGGAAAGTTTTTATGTAAGAAAAAAAGGGAAGATATTTATGGGAGATGTTGAAGAACTTTCACCATGATTAGAATATTATGTTCCATGTTTCCCAAGACACTAAACTATTACGGTCCTTGGGTGTCTGTTTTTGTTATGTATTAAGTATTCCACAAAAGAAATTTAATTTCCTTGTACGTCAAATTTGGGTCTCTACAGTTGGTATCATAGGAAAGGTTTAGTTAACCTTTGGAAACTAGGATGCGAAAAATTTAGTGAGATCCCTAGAGATATTTCTAAGGTATGTCTAGGTATTTCCCTAAGGTTAAGTATAATTATAGGTTACAGTCCTAGAATTATGATAACAATCATGAATAACATAGGATCAAACCTAAGATTTAGATATTGAACGTACCCCCCCTTGATTATGTTGGTTTTCTAGTATGATTTTTTCCTCTCACACTATTCTTTTTGGGTTTTAGAAAATTGCTAGAAACATGAAGATTCATGTTAATGGAGAATACGATGGACAATGGAATAATATTATTCATGAGAAACCAAATGAAACGGGATTTGGAAGGCAAAGCATTATTATTATTCCTAATAATAAATCTCATAATATGATCAATAATCTCAACTTTGGTAAGTTTCCTGACTCATCTAATAAGAGAAAGATGGATTTTCATGATGATCATAGAGTAAAGAATGTTCAATTTCCCTCATGTAAATTATGTGGGAAGAGGCATCCGGGAGAATGTTTCAAAGGAACTGGAAGATGCTTTGGGTGTGGAAAATAAGTACACAAAGCCAATAATTGCAAATGAAAAGGTTCATTTAACACCATGTACAAGGATAATGGTATTGCTAAGACATCAACAACAGTTAAATGTATTAAATGTGGAATGTATGGGCATTATGCAAACCAATTCCCTAAGGTAAATTCTCATGAAGAGAATCATGATTTTCTTATGGGTAGTATTTATGTTGATGATGATGAAGAAACTACAAATGATATATGAGATGAAAGAAGTGTTGAGAAATAAAATGATGAAGCTCGATCACTAGTTTAAGAAGGTAGTAGAATGATTTCATGTTTATCAAGAATAATGTATGATACTATAGAATAAAAAAATATAAGGATTGTTACACTATTGTTTTTCCTTGAGTATTTGAAAGTATATGTTGAATGGTACCTGTAACCATGAATGATTATTCAAATATTTTTGGAAAGCAGATGAAATGCGTATAATGAAGGGATAAGGAGAAAATAATATGTTTGATAGTATTAATGATCTCGTGACTAATATAAGGACAATGTGATATCATGGTTTGAGTATATAGAAATTTTGGGATTTTTAGTATGTGGAAAGAGTTAACTTTTAACAGAATTCATGTTTTCACTAAGGTTATATGGTAATTCATGTTTCAATAGAATATATGATTAAGGTATTCAAATGTTTGGAATGTGACCAAAAAGATACATCTTATGATATATGGGGGATAAATTATTGTATTAACATGCTTGGTAGATGACCTTTCTAGTAATCATTTTCTTTATACTGTGAGTTTGGACATAAGTATTTTAAATAAGCCTAATGATTGGAATGAATTAAGTTAGACATCAGATAGTATTGTTTAAGGATATAACTTTTTGATATAATTTCTAAAATGTTATAATAGTATAGTTTTATAAAAAGGACGACCCATAGGATGGGTGACAACCCATTGTGTTAGATAAGGCTGCGGGAATCGAACCCACAATTGAAGTGCGACAGGCCTTTATCGCCTACCACTATCCTACAGGAAATCCCCGGTTAGTAGAAACTAGTTTTATTTTATTAAGAGGTATGATAGATGAAGTATAAGTCCATTTTTAGAACCATATACGATTAATCTCACCATATATGGACTTATGTATATTTAATAACTTTTGCTAACCTTATGTTTGAGACAGATGGAATGACCTATCATTCTATCGCATGATCTGCTCACACCTCACGAATAACAAATTCAACTTCATTTCATTAAGATATGAAGTGGAAATTGTTCAAGGAATTAACAATGGTGATATTGTACCAAAATCAAGTAAGTATTTCTTTTAATTAAAAATTTGTTCAACATTAGGGAAATGATCTTGAAAACCAAAAATGTTGTCCTGGTGCCCTAATATCTGATGAATCAAGATGGCACCTTAGATAATCACAAATTTATGGCTTTGTGATTGTTTGATTTTTCATAGCCATGTCCTCTACCACTCTCCATCAAAACATCCTGGTTAGATTTCTATTCCATATCCATATTTTCACCTATGTTCTCCTATGTGGAAAACCAGTGATGAGTTAATTTGGGTAACCGTTACATTTAATACTTTAGTTTTTAAAATTAACTTTTAGTATTCCTTTTTATGATGTGGGTTTCTATGAAAGAAAATTTCAAGTAGTAAATGATTTATAACCCCGATGAATTTTGAGGGCGAAATTCATTTTAAGGGGGATAGAATGTAACACCCCGAGATTTTATGAGAAATAATTATTTTTTAATTTCTTTGATGTCTTGTGTTGTACACTATACCAATATTATATTGCGCTATACGAAACATCGTATTATCTTGTAGTATACGCAAACACTATTATTGGCTTGTATTACACGCAAGAGCGACCTTCCTCAATAGCGTATGTTGTACGCAATACTGAGTTTCACTAAACAAGATATTATTATAATATTATCATGCACTAGCCATTATGAATAGTGATAACTAAATTTTGAATTTTATAACATTATCATTCATCTTACACATTTTATATAACATGGTATGAGAACAAACTAATTTTTTTTGGGTAAAATAAGTATTTTTCAAAAAATGCAGTTTTGCCGTCTTTAGATGGTCTACCCACATTAAATCTAGATTTTGACGTGTTTATAAGTTCAATTTGAAAAAATAAAATAATTATTTTGAATCAGGATATAAAAATTTACTTTGGATAAGTTTTTGATATTTTTCTGATAACGTTCATATTTTGATGAATAATAAAAATACGCTAAATTTTAATTAAAAACTTATTTCATCAAGATAATTTATATAGTTAAATTGTAATGTTGAATGGTTTTAAAGTATAAATAGAATATATTTTTAACATTTAATATTATTTATGTCATTATAATTAATTTCACATTGAATTCATAGGTAAAATCATTTCAATCTTCTGCAATGTTTTAACTTTTAGAACTCGTTTTCTCAACAGCGGGATTAATTTTAAATTAAATACTGCAACTTCTGTATTTTGAATTTGAAAAAATGAATTCCATATTTGGAATAATTAGGTCCAAATTTTGTTAATAGGCTACTTTTTATTTTTAGGCATTATGAATATTAACTACGGAAAATTTTATTTACTATAGTTAAAGGTAATCAGGTAATTAAGGGTAAAAATAATATTATAAAATTATCCTAATAGTTGTATTAATATAATTGGACGATTATATTTCATCCTAAAATACAATTGGGTCTAAATAGTATCTTTTTGAACCCACGTGGATGTGATTAAGACCTTTAATTTATTTTATTTAAAGAAAGTGAAATATGTCTCACTCAAACTTTAATAATTAAATAATTTTTAATATATGGTTATACAGAACATAACTTCAATTATAAATACTAATTTTAAAGATACAATGTTTTTCAACATCATGGAATTCATTTGTAATTTTTAAGAAATATATAATTACCTTAATAACTTATACATTAATGATGCAGAAATTATTTATTTAGTGAAAAATCAATAATATAGTTTTTATTAAAATAATAATACCCATAAAAAGGACCATAAACTTGAAAAAACCTTATTGGTAGAGTATATATATACCCTAATCATCTAATGGTATACTTGTGGACCATTTTGATCCTTATAAAATAGATTTTGACATATATATTTTTTTTATTTTAAATGATGTCAAAGTTGTCACCTTCATAATTTAATAACCATATCATTTTAAAGGTTGAGTTTTTTAGATTATAAATTCGACTAAAAGTATTGTTATCAAATATATTATATTTATATTCATCATAATATTTAATTTTTAAATTTTATGCAACAAATCAGTATATTAAATAATCATACAAAAATATTGTAGTAATTATTTTATTAAGAGAAATATCAAATAAATGGTTTTAAAAATATTAAAATAAATATTATATGAGATAATTAATGTGATAAAAAATTTTATAGATTAATATTACATGTTAGGAATATATTAAATATTTTTTTTCTAATATATCCTCCTTGTGGATTTTATTTAAATTCAAATAAATGAATAGTGTCATAATTGACACTATTGATATTTTATAAAAATAACATATTATTAAATTGGTTAAAAATCACAAAAATATTTTAAAATTAATAATTTAAATTTATATGGTCTAAAATGTCATAAGTTATCCAATTATTGACAATTTAAAACACATAAGAAAGTATTTATAACCATATAAAATTTAGAATATTATTACCACAAATAAAATTAAATAGATTAAATAAGGATAAATCAAAATGATAAGGTTTAAAATAAAATCAAAACATGTATAAATTTTATTTGTTGATGACATTACAATCCTATATCATATAATATTATAATTTGAGTCATTTTTTTAGGTTTTTAGGTGGGATTTTAGTTCATTATAAATTAATATTTTAGAGGTTTCCAAAAGTGCCCCTCTCCTCCCTTATAAAAGGGCACCTCCTCCCTCTCCTCTTCACAAAATTTTGAGACCTCAATCTCAGAAAAACCCTCTCCATTTATCTTCTCCACTTCCCTATAAACCTACTAGAGGTCTTGGTCTTCTTCAAAGACCAACTTTAGTGCCCTAAGAGGAGGTTAAGCAGAGGCGCGTCGAGGAAGATGTAATATCCTTTACCGATTTATTCAAATTTATTCCTTCTTATACTTCCTCTTCTTTATTTGTTACATTATAAAGTAATAAAATCAGTATCAATAATATACTGATATGTTATTATAAATATTAAACAACACCATTTCACCTTCTATCCATCCTACGAAAAATGAAATCACCGCGCGTGCGTACGTACCGAATACCGTCTCCATGCCGTGGTGTAATCTGTTTTCCACCACCACCTTACATGGATGGGTATAATGGTGTAGATAATAACTATATATGATTATTATAACATGATACTAATTCTGAGATATTCTATCATCCACTCCAATTCCATTCAATAATTATGGGAACAATATCATCGCTCGTGCGTGCGTATGGATTACCGTCTCCACGACGCGATGTGATTCACTCTCCATGTTAACCATTAAAGAATTATTATAAAGTATATATAATGGATAATAATGAAATATATGAAATAATAATGATACTGGATTTATTTATATGTTATTTACTTACTTCCATTCAATTTAATAAGGAAAAGAAAACATCGATCATGCGTACGTACGACTTACCATCTCCATGAACAGTGTAGTTCATTCCTTTTATCGATCTATTATATATATTATATTCTGAATATATATTATATATAAATAATGTTTTAAATTATTTAAGTAAGTAAATCATGAAATAAGTAATGATATCAAGAACAAAAAGTCCAAACACGTACAATAAATGAAATGATTTTACCCAAAACGATGCTTTAACATGGAATTAACAAAAGAACGGGTAATATAAAGTCATAAGTGAATCATATATGATATCATAAATATTATTATGGTGATGTTACAAGTTAATAATATGTTTAAAACCACTATACAGGAGTCTCAGACACATACGGAAGAAATTGGACACAAGGTAAGGGATAATTATTCCAATCTCATTCTTATTCGAGATTGTTTATTCGTAAGTATTTAATGGGGTTATATTTATCATCTATGTCTTTGTTTTATAAAAAAGGATTTCATAATTTTTTTACTATTCTTCCATGTATGTTTAAAGTTGTGTTTACCCCTTTTTTACTTTTACTATGTGGTATGGAAGAAATCTTTCTTTTGTTTACAAAACAAAGTACTTTTTGACTTTTCCGGTAAAAGTACGAGGAGAATGTTTTTTTTAACTTATACGACATGAATGGATTTTTACAGTTTCATTACACCTTATTTTCATGAATCTTAATCTATAAGATTTAATGATTATTTTCAAAGAAAATCCTTTTCTTTTAAAATTTCATGGCATTTTGTGAAAAGAAAATTATTTTGAAGAAGAAAGGATATTTTCCTCAAGAATTTAATTCAAGTGTTTTATCAAAATTATTTTCCATCTAAGATGATATAGGGTTATTTTTATATCCATATTATTACATTGTTTTGATTATGTTATTATGGAATTATTTTTATGAAGTCCTTTATCTTATATATATTATGTTATGATGACATGAGGTTTAAGAATCCCATTTTTATTACACGGGTTATGCTATGATGTATGATTTATGATTTTATGGCACACATAAGAATGGTTTCATTATGAGATGGGTGGGAACTATATCTCCCTCCAATGCATTAGGTAAATATTTATATCTCATGAGATAAACATGGCTGGAACGACAAGTAAACCCGGTTCAGTAATACAGGGCTTGAACGACAAGTAAACTCGATTTAGTAATGGAATTTGTCCACTATGATGGTCTTGGAAGAAATGCCTTGGATACTATGGAAATAATATCATGTTCTTAATGGTTTTCCACAATTACATGTTTTATTCCCATTCTACTGTATCATTATAAATGTTCCTTTATGATCTATGCCTTATGTACTGCCATGTTTTATGTCATTGCTCAATATTTTGATGTTTATATTTTATGTTTATGTTTTTACATTCAATTTTTTATGGATTGTTTTATGTTCTCCATGTTTACCCTTACTGATCATTTGAGCTCACTATTTTTATATTTTCTTTTCCACAGGATATAAGGAAAGGTTTTTGGTAAGAAAAAAAAATGTGAAGATCTTTATGGGAGATGTTGAAGATCTTTCACCATGATTAGAAGATTATGTTCCATGTTTCCAAAGACACTAAACTACTACGGTCCTTGGGTGTCTATTTTTGTTATGTATTATGTATTCTGCAAAAGAAATTTAATTTCCATGTACATCAAATTTGGGTCTCTACATCAGTTTTTTATTTTGGGGTGGTGAAAGTCTTAAATTTCAATGAGGTATTTCAAAGATTTTTGTATGTATTATATTGGAAAATTTATTCTAGGATTATATATAATCATTTCACATGTATAATATAGTCCTTGAAGCTAAAAACTTCTTATTCCATTTTAGGAAAAACAAATTACACTATATGGTCAAACCAATCATCAACACATTCTCAAATATCTCTAGGTAGACTTTTATATTCCTTCTACTTCAAATTATTATTTTTTTCATTTTGTGCTCTTATTTCATCACATTATTTGTTTGAATCCTTACCATAGGAGTCATAAGAATTTTTCATCAATTAATAAAACTAAGGAGGATAAGAGCATTCCTATCTTTTAGAATCATATTCTCTTCTCTTATATATAGTATGGAATTCTGTATGAAGATAAAGAATAGTTATAGGTACATGACCATCATAGTGATATGATGCATACACTTGAGATTACCTCCAAAAAGATGAAACTGATCTAGGCTTAGATGGAATCCCAAGCGAGGTATCTTTTTTGTGGGTGGCCAATTCGAAACCCTTATTATCAACTAATATGTTCTATCCCTTTGTGAAGAATTATTTCATGTATACCCAGTTTTTGGAACCTCCTACTTCCAATTATTAGTTCATACTATAACTAGGATGAATGAAACTTGAAGGACCATTTCTCTTAGCTTTATTGTATAAAGTGTCCTCTAGTATATTTTTCCTTTTTTTTCATTTTCTTGTGGCCAGAGAGTGCTCCTGTCACAATTATTTGTCTACTATTTTATGTATGGTTGTATTAAAGTCATATTTACAATTAAAAATATTTTAACTATCAAGAACAATATCAGTGTTCCTTCATAGAGCATCTCTAAGACAATTATCATTAGGTTCCTTCCACTTATCATCATCAACTTCACTTAAAACCTTGTTTCAAATATTTTAAGGATTTATTTTATGAATAGTTTTTTTACATGTCACTATTCTTATAAATGTTTTAAGAAAATTATTATTTATTATTCAATAGATGATAAAGTTAATATTCAGACATATTTTGATTTATTTATATAAAATTAAAAAAAAATATTTTTAAGGTTTTATATAAGGGACTTTTTTTTAAAAATCCACTTTTAAAGTTTCCTTTCTAATTCTTTTTCTTCCTTATCCATATTTCATAAAATTATTTTATGGATGTACTTAAATGGATGTAAAATAATTATAAAGGACAATTTATGTATCTTTGGATGCTCTTTCAAAGGTTTTCAAAATGAATATTTTTACATGTTTTATACAGAACATTTTGATAAAATAACAAAAGGAATGTTCTATTCTAATGTATACATCATCAACGGATTTTCCCGCCATTGTAACCAATATTTTATGTTTTTCTTCCTTTATAATCTTTCATGTTTTCTTCAAATAAAAACCATATATCCCTTGTTTCTGGAATTCAAGTTTTGAAAATGGTTTTTTTTAATGTAAGGGGTCTTTAGATATCCAAAAGTGTTTTTTCATATGGGTTTAAAAGACATTTCAAGGGTTTTATTCATGATATGGTCCTTAGACATTATTTATAATGGGTGAACATGATATATCTTATACGATAGGTGCACCTAGATGCCACTAAAATGCATTGGGTAATGATTATATTCAATAAATAATTATATTGGAATTCAATCATATGGATATTCCAATTATAATGGTTCTATAAGGGTTTTATTAAGATGATGTCATAAGGCACTTGTGTGACTTTTCTGTTATTTCTTTTGAGTTTTCATGAAAATAATTTGATTTTAAAAGGTAAGTTAAATGTTTTTTTAAGAATATATTATTCTATTTTTGGGTTAAAATATATGTTTTTAAGAAAACAAATCCAGGGTTTTCATGTTTTTCACTGGCCTGATGGATTTATTCTTTTTTTATATTCCTTACTGATTTTTTCGTACTCATCCTACATTTTAAAAATGTTTTTATAGGGTTTAAGGTTGGGTAATAACAATGAAGAATAAAGTTGAATGTCTTAAATTTTGGTCATGAAATGTTTTTATTATGGGAAAATAGATACTAATAAAAAGCATCCACATCATAAAATAGGTTTCTATTATGTATGTATGAGTTATTCCCTAATTAACTAAAACTTTAATCTTGATAAGATCCTAAAATTTAAGAGAATTATTTCTTAAATTAAATCTAAATATAATGTAATGTTTAAGGTTAGATCCTTAAATTGATTTCATGTCTTAAATTTCATTTAGAATATAATTATAATTTATATTTTATAGCCGTGTAGAGTTACCTACTTCTTTTAAAATATAAATGTAATGTTTTGAAACAACATTGTTTTTTATCATCTATATTATCATCTGCTTATTATTTTGTTGAAAATATTTTTATTTTTATTTATTTTTTATGTGTTCAATATTTGTTTTAAATTTCATTTTGATTGTATTTATAGTCTATTTTTTATAAACATTGAAATTTTCCTACTTGAAACACAAGAAAAAATTTATTATGTTTGATGTAGGTAACTTTGGAATCCTATAAAATATAAACTTTAAGTAAAATCAAAATGAAACATAAAACATAGAATAAAAATATAATAAATAGATGGAAATAAAAATAATTTCATACATATAATAAAAATAATAATTTACATGACACAAAAAATATTGATTAGAATCATAACATTAACACATTTAATCTATATGGTTTACCTCTAATTAGTCTAAAAAGAAGGTTGTGGAAGGATTATTTCCATCTTCCAAGGAATGTGTCTACAAGGTCATCTTCCAAGGAATCAGAGATCTGGCTCACGCTGGAGCAGGAAAGGTCTAATGCAGCAGTCCTTGGGATCCTCAATTAAGGTATCTCATAGTCGGAGTGGGAAACTACTGAAGATGTTGATGAATCTGACTATGAGTATATAAATGATCATGCATTTTATAATCATTAAATTGCCTTTCTTGATGAGGTTGTGTTTCTTTATGTGACCCCATCCGTTATCTTGTTCTCTTGGCTTCTTTTTCTTTCATCTTTTAATAAAATGTCCGGAGCTTTGGCTTCTGGTTAGACCTTCTTTGTATTGTTATTATTATTATTAATTAAGTATGGTTTGATACACGTGAAAATATAAATAAAATACAAGAATTAGGGAACTTTTACATAGATAATAAATCCTGGACAATAAAGTCATGATAATAATAAATTATTGATAATGAATTCATTAAAATAAAGTCATGATATTATTAACAAATCTAGAATAATAATTTCATGATAATTATCTTTTATTAAAATCATGATAATAATAATAATGTTATTATTTAATAATAATAATAATAAAATTATTTATAATTATGTAAATAATCGTATTATTATTACATGTTATTAATTATTAATATAATATTAATAATTATTACTTTAATAGTAATATAATTAATAATAATAATTTTATTAATTTTAATAAATAGAAAATATTAATTACTTTATTTTATTAATTAATCATATTTTAATTATTAAGTGATTATTATTATTAATAATTAATACTTAATATTTATTATTTAATGAGATTAGTTTAATTTTAAGTTAATTTTTATGTTTTAAGTGCATGCCTAAAATTTCATCTAGAATCTAATTATAATTTATATCTTATAAGATTTTAGAGTTACCTACTTTTTTTAAAGTACAAATGTTATGTTTTAAAACAACATTATTTTCCATCATCTATATTATTGTGTGTTTATTATTTTGATGAAAATAATTGTATTTTTAATTATTTTTTTTGTGTTTAGTATATGTTTTCAATTTAATTTTTTATTATATCTATAGTTTCTTTTTTATAAGATTTCAAAGTTTCATACTTAAAACAAAATAAAAGTTATTATATTTCAAGTAGGTAACTTTAAAATATTTTAAAATATAAACTATAATTACAATGAAAATAAAACTTAAAATGTAGACTAAACATATAATAAATAACTGAAAAAAAACATAATTTCATTAATATAATAAACAAATAATAATTTACATGACATAAACATTATTGATTAAAAACATAATATCTACACTTCAAACAAATTTATACGCATGAAATATAGTAGAACTAAATTCTAAATGAAATTTTAAACATTTATTATACAAATAAAAAATAATTGAAATTAAAATTAATTTCCAAAAATAATAAAAAATTAATTTACGCAAAAAATATTTAATGAAAAAAATTCTAAGTATAAATTTTTTGTTTTGAAACAACAATATTTTGTGCCATTAAAATTATTTTTAATCAATTTTTTATGAAATTCATTTTAAATTATATTATTTTTTATATTTTTATTCAATGTTTCAAATTTTATTTATATTATATTTATACTTAATAATTTATAGTCTTTTAAAGTCACTTACTTGAAACATTATTATATTTCAAGTAGGTGGATTTGAAAGCATTAAAATTATAACCTATAAATACAATATAAATGAAATTTGAAACACTCACTAAGCATATAAAAAATAATTGAAATTTAAAATAATTTCAAAAGTATAATAAACAAAAAATAATTTACATGGCACAAACATTAATGTTTAATGGCATAAAATTTAAACTTTAAAAACTTTATGGGCATAATTATTATTAATTATCATATTATGAATTAAATTATTAGGAAGTATTACTAATTATATTATTATTATTAAATATTATGAATTAAATTTTTAATAAATATTAATTATACTATTAATTATTGATAATCATCACAATAAATATTATGAATAATGATGTAAATAAAATAATTATTAATGTCAGTAATAAAGTAGTTAATAATATAATTATAACTAAATATTAATTAATTTAATAAAATGTAAATATAATTATTAATAATAAATTTACTATAAAAATTTATTATACAATTAATAACAATTTATAATAATTATACTAACAATATAACTAATATTTTAATAATAAACAAATAAATAATTAAATGTTATAAATGCTATTTATAATCTAATTGTTTATGTATTTATTTATATTTAATAATAATATAACTAATAATGTAATTAATTATAAATAACCATTAAGTTGAAATGAGTTTATGTGCATAATTATTATTTAAAAATAATAATACTGTAATTTATTTCATAATAAAAGGAAATATTAATTATTTTGAAAAATAAGAAAAAGTTATTTTTTATATTTTATAATAATTTTTTTTATTTTTTATTTAATAACAATTATATTATAATTTTATTTAAATTATTTTTTTATTACATCATCATCATCATCATCATCATTATTATTAGTATTAATCATAAATATAATAAATACAAAATAATTTACATGACACAAAATAATATTTCTTTATAATAATTCATAATAATTAGATTATTTATTATTACTAATTATTTTGAAATATCCAATTTATTATATTTATAATTATAATTTTTATATTGAATATTATAAATTATTCAGCATTTGTAACTCCCCCTCTCTGACTGTTTGTAAGTATGAGAAGTTATTAATAATTATTTTTTTTATTAATTTCATTATCATTCACAATATTTAAAAACACTTTTTTAACATTAATTAAATTTTATCAACATTAATGACATTATTCATAATCATTACTATGACTTTATTAGTTATTAGTCATTATATTATCAAATAATAACTATTTATTGAAAATTTGTTATAATTTATCATTTATTATCTTCAATGTGTTATTATAAATAATATATTATTCATTAAATGGAGGGGAAGTGATGTTTGAATCCCACATCGAAACCCTATAAAATATGTCGAGTACTGCACCCTTATAAAAAGGGAGGCTCGATGGATTTTTATGTAATATTTTCAAAATACTTTGCTTAAAGTAATATCAAATATAAAAAAGTTAAATATTGTTTAAATTTTTATTATTTATTTTGTTTTGTTTATATATATATATATTGATAAAAAATAAAGAAAAATAAAAAATATAGGAGGGTGGGAGCTATCTGGGATGGTGCCTTCAATTATAAAACTTATGAAGACAACAATGTTTGGGAAAACGAATTCTTCAGAAGATATCTAAAGAAGGTGTTGTCGTAGACAATGTCATATTCATAAATTTTATAAAGAGGGTGTTTCCTCATATAGTGCTCATACTTATGCATCATACCCCCCACACAGTTTCAATAGTGGATTGTGAAATAGTTTCCCTATCAACCTATTTTCATAATTTCTTTTTGATTTTTCTTTATACGAGTAAATTTTCTATAGAGAGAATTCTTGGTCTTCATAGAGGAATGAAAAGATGATTTTTGAGATTACACTACAGTGTCAATGGAACTTCACGATGCATCTAACTAGTTTTCTAGTCATGGCAGTAACATGAAAAACCTAGACTGCCCAAGGAGGTGATCGATAGAAATGTAGTTCCACTCATCCTCACACACTTCATTTTTAAACCATGAACCATGATCATCTACCCCACATTAGTTTTTCATGTTTCATGGTAGCCTCTTGAGAATCCTAGATGTCGGATAGTCCCATTATGGTTCACTCATAGTGCGACCCGGTGCTAGTAACTAATGTACTCTTTCATAATATCAACTCATGCTTGAATATTCTCCTCTATTGACTCAACGTACCTTGGCTATTTCTTTCAGCATAATTAGGTCACTTTTTCTCATTATTAAAAACATTTTTTTCCTTCAATATTTTTTCATTTTTTTTTAAAAATACAATGAATTTGAATTTAGGTATTTCCTACAATTAAAATCAAAAAACCAAGAAAAATACATGAAGAATAACTTGTTTTTATAATAAAAAACCAATGAATATATATATAATGGATATATTATCAAATAATAAGTAAGGAACCTTGTAATTCTACTAAAACACTTTAATACCTAATACCCTAAGTTGTAACTTAACATTACTGTGCTCTCCAACCTAGTCCAAAATATCTTATCCTTATAGGCCACAGTTCATGGAAAACCTCATAATGCTTTTGTTTCTAAAAATCAAAGCAACTCATATGCCATCTCCCCGTCTAAGGGATCTCAACAATATCAAGTATCCATATACCCATACTAAGATACCCATTCTAGATCCATCATAAACTTATATTCATATATAGTATAATAAATTTGGAATCATAAAAGACACATTTCCACTCCACGCACACCCTATGATATAAGGGTTCCACATTACTCAGTGTACAACTCTAGTCCAACTTAACCTCTCTCAGGGCCAAATATCAATACACATAGATCCACATAAGTAATCACAATATGTGAAACAAGATCCATAATATATGGTTAAGTTTTTTATAATATCACTAAGTAGTTATATGGGAATACACCATATAAATTTTTATTGAAATTTTTAAAAACTAAACTCTTATTATAATAAAATTTCTAATCACATACAAATATAGAAATTTCATGTGAATCCTATTTTCCAAATATGATACATGAACTCATTCCTCTTTCCACCATAGTTCAATAAAAACCCCATAATTTAAGAAAATGGAACACCATTCTTAAAAATAATTAACTCATCTATAACATTAAAAACCAAAAACATCAAACCCATCTCCCTTGTAACTTAGACATTAACTCATCCAGGTGTTAGCCAAGCATAAGACATAGTGTTTATCCAAATTTTTTACCAACCCTTCCCCCATATACTATATCCAAAAAAGTAAGATAAAGTTATGATACTACGTTGTTACATCCCAGCCTAGACTAATCAAACAATACCAAATTGGTGGCTCCATGTGACTACAAGCACACCAATCTATATACTAGATATTGCCGACTAGTGGTGAGGGTTTGATAAACGATGTGGAAACATTATACCCTCTTGTATAATCACAAAAATAAAAAAATAACATAACAGCCATATTACATATAACATCAACGTGTATAATATAGTATTATAGTAGAAAGAAACCCATAATAATAACATAATCATACTATAAAAAATGGAAATCATATAGGTCACATGATCATATAATAGGTGCGTGATCACCAAACGGGAAACCATAAATAGTACTGAATAAACCAAAAATAAAATACACAAAGAACTAACTAATGTCCTCAAAATCACCTTAGAGATATCTCTATAACACAATTAATTTATCTCAGCTAATCTATTTATTCTCAGTCTACCACCTAATCCACATGAAAACCATAAGATCTACATATGCACCAAGGTGCCCGTATAGGGAGTGAGAATAAAATTATTACTCTACAAATAATGAAATTCATAATAAAAACCAATATATATGTTCATTCATGTACTGAATGAAAAGTGAGTTGTAAATATCATTTTCATACAATTTTTTCACTTCTAAGTACTCAAAAATCCTATATTGGATGACTCATATATGCTTTAAATAATGATGAAATGGGAAAATGTACCCATAGTATGAACATAGTGTGAGTTTGAATGATTTATCACCACTTATATCATCAATAATTTAGAATAATCTATCTCTATCTCAAAAAATATGGAAAATTATGTATTGACTATATGCAAGTCCGATTGAAGGATATATCACCACCACATAACTAATGTGAATGATATATCACCATTGTTGTCATCAATGGTGGATAATGTACCAATAAAAATTAATATATAAAATGAGGTATCAGCTTGTAAAATATGTATCATCATAAATTAACGAGGGTGAAAAATGTATCCATAAGTGGATGATCTATCACTAATACAACCATGAATAATGGTCGAATGATATATCATAAGTAGACTAGTATATCACCATGCCCATCTCACTAGGATGAATGATATACCAATAGGAGAACAATCTATCACTAATTCAACCATAAAAAATATTTTAATGATGTATTTCAAGGTGAATAATATATCATTGTTCCCATCTCACTGAGATTAATGATATATCATTTGGTTAATGGTGTATCACCACAAAAAACAAGGTAGAATGATATATCAGCGGATGAATAAGGAATCAGCTATCCACAACGGTGGAGAAAAATCCACATCCAATTCATAGGTATCCTAGTAGATGATTTACCATATATACCATACATAAGTTGGATGATCAATCAATATATGCTCATTAATTTAAGTGAACGACTTATTACTATAGAAACAAACATATCAACAATTTTCATAGTCATGGTGAATGAGTTTTCACACTAGGAATTGGCCCCACTTACCTGATTTTTCACTATTTTATATGTTACCAAGTTTCATTTCACCTAGAGTGAATACATAAATTCAAGAATGTTATGTAATTACTATGGTTTCTATACAATTATGCACCCTACTAGGGTTATTCCATAAAATCACTCGTCAAACCAATGTCTGATAAAAAAGGAATTATCACCACTTAACCCAACCAACACATGAGTTTATATCACCAATGAATACTCAAGAATACCTCACAAGGCTTTCAATATCAGTTATGAACTATGACACAACTCATAATTCAATTCTCAAAGAATATCGCAACTTCTACTTCTAAAGGAATCATTGACATTGGTGTCTATTTTCTCAACACACATGGTTCAAGAGACATTCCATGAATTAGGTATCCAAACTCATCACTCAAGGGATAAGGGGTATATATTTGGTTTTGTCCTAGTTCTTCCCTACACACTCACTCAAGATTGTATCTCATAGGACCAATTTAATACAATCAAAAGGACTTACCCCTAGGCTCCACTCTAGGAGAACATCGTATACAAGTACTCAAACCTCCTAGGTCATGATATCCATGGCTCAATTAATGGACACCCCTCATAGTTCCATATTTTTTCAACCAATCCTCTCACAAAGGATAAATATCCATTCATGGATATATCATAATTTGATAATCTCTAAGGCTTGTTACGAGTCCCACTGAACCCCCTAGTCATGCATCACAAAAAGGAAACCCCATAAAATTCCCATTTAGATCTCTCTCACCCACTTACCCAAAATTTCAATCCAAAAAATTTATAAAAACACATATAAATGGGTAATATTAGGAACCACCTACCTCAAAATAGAGTTATCCCCACAAGTAATGCCTTACCACCATATTTTAAGCTCGTATAAGCCCATATTAGCCATCGATCACCTCCATAAGTTTATAGATCCATAAAAAACCCACTTTAATTAATTATAAATTAATGATAATTAATTAAAATAATTAATCCATATCAGTTAAACTAGGAATAATTGAGGGGTAACTCATCAGATGGTGTAATGATACCAATTCTTTAAGCAGTGGGTGTGGATCACTCCCAGCACACCCCTGATCCCACTGCCAAGAAAATTCCTAATAGCCAAAATAAATTTAGCTAGAGGGTTATAAATAATGAAATGTCAATAAAACTCATACATTCATCATCCTATATTCCCCTCTAGCTATTCCATACCAAATCCACATCATTATAGGATGATTACATTATGCTGTGATTTAATCGACACCCAAAACCTAAATCTAAACAATGGAATTTTGGAATAATAAAAATAAGGACAAATAGACATAGATAAAGGAGGTACTGACCTCAAACCGCTAAATCAATGTCTCCAGATCAACCCAAAATCAAGGATAAAAAGGAAAATGAAGGGAAGGTCAAGAGATGTGATACACCCTTATCTTAATCAAATAAGGAAGAAAACCCATGAGTGGGGTGTTAAAATGACCATTTTCTCTATTTAATAAAATAATAAACCTATGAGGTATTGGGTACTCGGTGCACCCACACCGACTACCTGGTCCCCTACTGAGTACCATATGTTGGTCATAGACCACCCAATATTCCCAGTCAGGGGACCTGTACCCCTGTCACCCCACTACGTACCTGATAAACCTAGACTAGGTACCTAGTGGCCCTATACATCCACTAGACTACACTTTTCATCCTTTAAAACTCCTAAATTTTTCTCCAGCCCACCTCCACCTAAGATACAACCTTGAAAAATACATTACATCATTTAAAACACATCTATAACTAATAATTCTTAATAAAAATTATAAGCATTAAACCATCCCTTGTTCCACCCTTGTTAAAAACTAGTTTTTCTATAACTCCATCGATAAAAACTAGTGTGGGTCATTACATATGATAGGATCAAAAACATACCCAATCACCCCTAATTATCTTAACATCAAGGTTGGAAGAAAAATGGTATCAAATTATGAATTTTTACATGTTGGGTATCATATCAACCTCAGTTTATGTGGATTCATATTAATCATACATTCATATGTATATAAATGACAATATAAAATTCTATGTGATTTAATTTAGTGGGTTAGTCCCGATAATAGGTATCTACTTACTATCCAATGAGTTTTCTTAATATCTTATATGATATTCTACTCAATATTATCTTATCATGTCATCACAGACCATAATACTTCATGATTATCCTTGATTAGGGATAACTCGATTTCATACTTTGACGGGATATTATCATTTCACTATTCATGTAATATATATATAATTAATGAATGAAAACCAAAGAGATATTTTATTTATTATAAAACCTTGATACAATCCAATTAAAAAAAATTAATAAATTCAATATCTCGTGTATTTAATAACCAGATAAATCATTTAACCCACATTATTCTATTGTGTTAATGTATTTTTCAATGTATCTATTATATTATCTTATATAGCCACCCCATATATGTTTACATCACCACTCTCAATGATCTATATAATAAGATGGAATTTATAAAGGATGTGTTTGGTACTTTAGTGAGATTGGCGTACCTTGGATTGAGAAATAGATTCATTATTATAATATTAAATCATAATTTCTCTCTCGATGCTAGGAAATGCCTCTAGTTTTGTAATGAAATTCATGATCCAACCAACATCCTTTGTAGTATCTGATGTAGTGATATAATATTCCTATATTGTTGAGTCTACCATATTGAATTGTTTTGAACTATTCTAAATAATATCTACACCATTGAGGAAAACTAAGAACCAAAATTGGGATCACATATCATATTATTCAATTTGAAAACTATCATCAATGTAACCCCTTACAATAAGCTCATCCTTAACTCCAAAAACAGAGAAGATATCCTTACTTCTTATTAAATACTTGAGGGTATTTTTGATAATAATACAATGACTCTCACTAAGATTATATTTGAATTTTCTTGCTATTCTCATAGCATAATAGGAATTGGGTTTATTACACAACATAGATTACATGATAAATCCTATGGAAGATGCATAAGTAATATTATCCCTCCTATCTAATTCTTTAGAAGGATCTTGAATATTTCTAATATTTATGCCATGAAACACTAATAAATACCCATTTTATATATTCCTTGATAAATATATTTATTTATTTACCAATATATGTGTTTTGAATTAGTCTAAAAAAACTTCTTTGATGTATCTCTATAGATTAAGCTCTATTATATATGTTTTTTCACCCATACCTTTCACCAAGAATCACTTTCCCAACCATGCCTTTACAAAATATTTATTTGGGCCATAATTTATGTTAAGTAGCATATCATCCACATATAATATTAAAAATATAAAAACACTCCCACTAACCAACCTGTTTACACAAGAATTATCTATATTCATTATGAAACCAGAATCTTTGATTACATCATCAAACTATATGTTCGAACTCTGAGAAGCCTGCTTCAATCCATAAATGGACCCTTGTAACTATTAAACCTTAACATCCTCATTTGAAACTTCAAAATCTTTGGGTTACATCATATACACATCCCTAAATAGATTCTAATTAAGTAAAGTGGTTTTTTAATCCATTTAATATATATTGTAATTATAGTGAGTTTTCATATCAAGAAATATCCTAATGCAATTTATCATTACAACTGGAGAAAAAATATCTTTATATTTAATACCATGAATTTTCCTATAAAGTTTATCTTCTATATGATATTTATAGGAAGTAACTCTACCATCCTTTTAGTTTTCATATGGAAACCCCACTTTCACCCTATGAATCTCACCCCTTCAGTTATATCCACTATATTCCAAACATGGTTAGTGTACATGGTTTCTATCTTAAATTTTATAGCCTGTAACCATTTATGGAAATTATAAGTCCCAATGGACTCTTAGTGGGTAGTAGGTTAATTTTATATGAACATTAATTCATCATCATTTTCTATAAGAAATATGAATCCCTCAGGATGTGGATGAATCCTACCAAACCATTAATGTTATTATTTAATATTATTTGGTTCTTATTCCATAACTATTTATGGAAGTGAATAATTTTTTTTCTCACGAAAAATTCATGTTTTTTGGTCTTAAACTTCTCCATGACCAATATTCTCCCCATAGACACTTATATTTATGTATTACTCATCATTAAATACACTATTTTAGTCTATGAATACCTTATTCTCAATAGGATTATATAAATAATATCTCATAGTCTCATCAAGATAAAAAAATTCTAATTTAGGGTAATATTAATCAGGTGTTATATGTCGTATGTATGCTTCACAATCCCAAATATATATGAAAGGAAAGTTAGGTTTCTTCCCAATCCATGTCTCATATGGTGTTTTTATGAATAATTGATGTGAAACATGGTTAATTAGGAATATTAAGGTTTCTATATCATATCCTAAAAATGATATAGTAAGTTCACTCCAATTCATCATCAATCAATCCATATCTAACAGGGTAGTATTCTTCCTTTAAGATGTGCTATTTCCAATATCTGATGATTATTAAATTCCTGAATCATGTATTCACCACCCTGATCTGATCAGATAATCATAATACTATTTACCAATTGATTATTACTTAAATTTTGAACACCTTGAACTTTTAAAAGGCTTTGAACTTATATATCATGTTAAAACATAACCATATTGAATATAGTCATTGGTAATGATTATGAATTATTAATAAACACCACTTATTTAGGTACTCATTGGTGAATATACATCACTATGTATAAGATCCAATATTTCTCTATCCCCCTCAAATTTTCCTCTAAAGGTTGATTTGGTTATTTTTTATAATAAATAAGATTCACATGTATTAAATGATGCATAATCAAATGGATCCAACAATCCCTCTTTGTGGATTATTTGGTTGTGTTTCTCATTTTTAAGTCTAATGTGACAAATATGATAGATAAGTGGTGATATAATAAACATTGGTCATTTTATCTTGAATTTTATAGATTGTATTTTCCATGTCCATAATATATAAACAATTTACCATATTCCCATTTTTATAAGACTTTCCATACATATATATAGAAAATATATTATTGTCAATAACAAATGATAATTTGAACTTGTGCAAACAAGATATATAAATTAGATTTCTATTTATGGATATAACACAGTAATAGTATTATAATTACAGTACTCATCCACTTGGTAGATTTAGATCATAAGTGTTAACCACAAATGTAGTATCTCTTTACCATTTTTAACACATAGATCAACTTCAAATTTCATATGTTATCTTTTATTTCTATGTATCTTTTTATATTTATAAATGTGTGTTGCACACTTGGCATCCAATACCCATGAGTCAAAATTAGATAAATATGTTTCCATAACATTAACATAAATATGCATAGAATGTTTGTCTTTGAGAACACTTATCAACCATAGATACCAATATAGAATTACTTTATAGGACATAATTATATTAGATATCAAAATAATAATCATTATGCATTCCATAATCTATAAAAAAGACATATATATGGGTGAGTATCATTTATTACATCTTTTCATTAAGTACTTCTAATAAAAGTATTAATTATAAAACTGTAACCTTATACATCATTTACATTAGTGATCCAGGATCCATATTTTTCTTATTTTTGGTTTACTTTAGCATTTCTCTCATAACATAGCTATTTTGGTTGTCTTCCATTCTAATCATATCACATACAACTCTTCGATAGTTGAGTGGGAAACCCTTTTCTGAAATCCATTATATGGATAAACTCAACTATATTTCACTAGTATCTTAATATTATTAGGGATTACTTACTATGTGTAACCCAAATATCATAGTTTAATATGGTAACCTGATCCTATTAGGGTCTCCCATACTCAGAATTCCTTAAACAAGATAATTTATGGGAACCTAGATTTAGAATGATATACTTGGTTATATGATTGAGGTATTGACATGTACTTTCTTGATAATGAATCTCACACCAAGGGTTTAAGGGGAATTATTTATCTCACCATTTCCATATGTATCATATATATATATATTATTTCATAACTATTTCATAATATAAAATCTTTATTCTCTCATGTTTTATTCCTTTATGTATGCATTTTTCTAACAATTCAGATTTGGAATACTTATTCATTCTACCAAATTACTATGTTCAAAATAATATTATTGTGTAACTATTTAAAAATTCATTGTTTCTATTACTGACCCAAAAATAGAATCCAAATCTAATTACACATACCTAAATTTTTCCATTGTATAAGGTACATGAAACTCCTTAATGTAAAGTATTATAATCAAATAAAACCAAAATAATGCACAAGAGTAAGAATGGGGAAATAAGTATAAACCCCCACTTTTATAAACAAGGAATAAGCCACTATAAAAATGAACAATCCCATCCAAAGTCCCTCTACCCATGGTTATTTACTCTTGAGAGACCTCAATTCCATCATAACTCTAACAATTTATATTTATAAACTATAATTATCCTTTAAATTCAAGCTCATAAATCCAAAAAAAAAACTTATATTAAGGGTGAAGAAAACTAAATATTATGTTGTAATACCAAGAATGGAATGCATGGTATAAAAAATGATAAGGAGTTTAGACAAATTATATTAAATAATATAATATCCATAACATATAAATAATTTATATACATGAATATTAAAACAGTAATTTCATAGATAAATAAGAAATTAAATTATTTAACATGAGATATCTTATCTTTAGATAATAAATTTTATGAAACCCACTTTTATGTGGTCTAAATTCATGTCGATTTGACATGGGACCTTCAATCCTTCCATAGTGAATGTTTTTGTTAAAACAATATTTATTAGTTTTTTCAAAAACCATAGCCCTCCACCATGGCATGGTGAATCTATTAAAAACATTTCAGTCATAAAAGGGATCTCCTTAATCTATGTCATAATGAAATTGAACAATATGTTTTGGTTCCTTAGTCTCATTAAGGACCACGTCATAGTCTAAACCATTTTGGATGTCATTTTGGACCTTGGAAATGAATGTTGTTTTAGTTTCACATGATTTTTTTGTTCATAAATATCAATGTAAATAGACTTGTTGATCTCCACCATGACATGGTTGGCAACCTTGGTGGCTCTCACCTTGTAATAATTCATGTCCAACTACATCATGGTGAGATAGAATATTACACTCTATTTTATGGTTTCATCAAAAATAGTTTTTTCAATAAAAATATTTTTATTCCATTCAAAGGATATAGCCTAGTTATTGGAAGACCATTATGTTTTAGTGGAAAACCCACAATAATAATGGTATATTGGTGTGACCACTTTATAGTTTATAGGAAAAATCCATTTTAGGTTTTCAAAATAGATCTTCATTTGATCAATTCATCATTGAACCATTATTAAATACTACTTATGGGATTTTTGGGAAATATCACTACCCAATTGTAGCATAAGAAAACACAAAATCCATGCCAATATCATCCAAGAGAGAAATCAACGAGATAAAACATGAAAACCCATAAAATTTTATACCTCACTATCTAACCATTCACTCTTTATTATACATGAGTTTGATCGAGTTCCCTTAGAAACGAAAAATATGTTCCTATCTTTGATGGTATCTAGTAGCCATTGGGATCATCGAACACTTCAGTGGGGCCTCTTTTCTACAAATGATGTGATAGAACCTCCTCTAAGTATATTGGAGGAATAAAATTTTTAGAGAGATTTTTCTATATGAGAATGATCCCTAGTGTAACAAATGAAGTCTATAAAACATCACTTTATTGTATTCATTTATTAAATGAAGTATCCTCTTAGAGTTTCAAAATTATATAACATTTAAAAGGGAAAACCATTGGAATTCATCAATTATAACCAAATTCTTGTTTAACTATTGACTCTTTTAAAAATTAATAACAAACCTACACATTATACCATGATGTATAAATGACTAAAATAAATATGAAAACCAACATGGGAGGATCATTTGAATGATATCAAATATCATTATCTATATGCATACGACATGGTATTTAACACGACATAAAATCATATTCTATAGAATGATAATGTTTACCACATCCTAGTTAGTGTTTTAGTGAACAAAACTCAATAGGTGCTCCAACGAGGTTCTATTTTTGGCACTATTTTAGGTTTGAGAAATAGTGTGATACCAAATATGTGATTTCACAATAGTAGTGGCCATGGTGTTTTTTATTACATTTACAAATTTTATTTATATAAAAATTAAACACTTAATAAAAAAATAATAGTCATATGTTATTTTTTTGAATTAAAAATTTATTGATGGGTTGTAGTTCATTTTATTATAGATACTCTATTATGGAGTAACTCTGCTATAGTTTAGAGTATTGGGTCAAATATAGCTTCCAAAAAATTGTATCCTACGCATCTTGACCATATAACTATCTATAGGCACCTATTAAAATAAAAAATGTAAAAATTAACTAGACATGCATATGGTATCAAGGGTTTCTTTATGTTACGGTGAAAACCCCAAAAAACCAAATCCATAGAAATAAACATATCCTTACTAATAAAAAAATGGGAAGGGGAGATTAATATGATGAAGGGACATTTGGAATTATAAATTGATATAAGAGGTATTTTTAAGAAAGTAAATTAAGAGAGACACCATGGTGAAGCAAGAAGTGAGGAGCTACCCTCTCCCCCTCTGTTAAGCATGAGAATGAAGGGGGTATTCTATACTAACATAAAAAAAATGAACTTTTATAACTCATATTCAAATACAAGAAAAGCCTAGAGATCAACCTTGAGATACACACCAAAACCCCAACCCAAAAAATACACATGCACCAATTTAAAGTATTCATAAAGATTATTATTATTATTATTATTATTATAAATTGTGATCCATGATCTAGAAAACGAAATCTGTGACCTATTTATTGAAAAATAAATAAAATTCAGTACAGATGGATAGTGGGTATGTAGTGACTGATGAATGAATTTTCCATCAATAATAATGACACAAATTTAACCATAGAAAAATATTTAAAAATAGTTTCAAACATCACTAGAATTAAACTCCCATATACCCGCCAAAACAAGCCTTTAAAACCAGCATTCAAGGTTCATTCTCTCAAGAGTGTAAAAAATGGAAACATCATTAAGAAAAACATTAGATTTATTATATCAAAAAAAATAAAGGTAAAAATAAATCAAGATAAATGAGTATATTCACAATATCATCATACAAATTTAATTTATTAAGATCCCCTAGAGGACATTGAGAATGTTTCTCATTTCCAATGCCCTTTGTGAGATAACCTCATAGTAATTTTTCATTGGAGGTGTGAGTAGTATTTATTTTATCTTTTATAATTAATTGGGATATATGATAATCCTTAATAAATAATTTTATTCATCCCCTTTTTAGTTTTATCATTATAGGATGACATCCAATGTTTACAATATACATCATATTTTGAAATATCACCTCAATTACGCACAATTTTAGTTACATCAGTGACATCTTGAAAAGTTTTGTGACTAAATTGATCCATAAGCTACTAATCATATGAAATAAACTCACATTTTGATATATAAATGAATTAATTCCTACTTGATTAACTTTATAAATTTTTCCAAGTATAATAGAAAAATTCAGATTACTCATTTATGAGGCTTGATAATCAATATGATAAACAAGTAGTCCATCGTCAATAGTTTTCCTAGACCGACTAGTAAATTGGTTCTCAACACTAGAAATAATAGTTATACTATAGTGACCCTAGCCTTTTACACATATTATTACATGATTTTAATCATAATTATCCATAAAATAAAAATAAATGATTATAAAGTCTACTATATTTGGACGATTAAGGACATAAAACTGAAAACCTACAACAATAATGAAAAGTATTTATATTAATCTCTATAATGATATAATAACTTCATTTTATATCTTACATCCTCATAGGATAACCTGGGGAGTACATTAACAAAGGGATGAGCTAAAAAGACAAATAAGAGAATAAAAATAGGAATAAAGAATGTCACATGGGTTAGAAGGCATAACATAATGACATAAAATAGAATGGAATAAGAATAAATATATAGAATCATAAAATATAGAACATGGAATCATGTAATAATGTATACATAGTAATGTGGTAGAAATATACAACATGACATAAGCATGAGTCAAGGCTAACAACCAAGACTATATCACTTGGTGGATAAAGTATCATAAATGAAGCAAGTTCAATCTCTATCCCAACATGACATCTCATGAGACTAAACATTACCCAATGCATTAGAGTGATATCTTGGTGCAACCATCATAACATGTTCATGAATATGTGTGCCTCGTGAATAATCAAGTATAAGGAATAAACATAAGGGTTACCCATGGAAAGAAATGGGTATCACAATCATGTCATAAGGTATAACCAAAGTGTGTATCATGATGATGTCCATGAAAGAATGGATTTAAATCATAAATGGAAATTAATAAGGAATAATAGGCATATATCTTGATTAATAATTTCCAACTAAATTTAAATAATGGAAAAAATAGTGTTTAAGAATCATTAGAAATGATCTACTTTAGTACGGTTTAAGGGAAAATATTAAGGAGTATTTAAAGAGGATAAAGGAATAATTGTTTTCGTAAAACCAGAAATGAACTAAGATAGTTTTTCATGATAAAATTAGTAATTTTATAAAAATAATGGTGTCTTAAAACATATTATGTACTGTACTTGAAAAGGTGTAATAAATTCAGAAGTTCCCTTTAATTGAGCTTGTTTATCAGAGGAATTGGGAAGGGAACCTTATAAAATATGCATTTACCCATCAAATAAGGATGAATTGATATGAATAAATAATTTTTGAACATGTATACATAATTTAGAATAAGTATATAATAATAATGGAGAAATATATTAGTCTAAAGAGATAGAAATCAGAATCCAAATGTAGTATGAAGGTTTAGAGAGATCCCTTACCTTATGTCTGAAAGTGTTCTGCACTTATAATTAATGTCATGGATAATAAAATTGGATTCAATAATAATTTAATTTATAACCAATTAAACATATATTTTACTTATTATAATTTTATTAATTTCATTTAAGGAAATTTTGATGAGTTATAGAGTTTATTTTCTTAGTTTCGGGAGAGTTCATTTCATAGTTTTAAGATTGGTCTCCATGTGCATAATTATGGAAGTTCGTGTCAAATTGGAATAATTCCCCAGAAGTTGAATTATATGTTATTAGTTAAATTTAATAAATTTAAATGTTCCCATGTATCATTTTATTTTTTCGCACGAGGATGATTCATTAGATAAAATTTTGATGAAAGATGATTAGTTTATTTTAGCGTTTTTTACTACCATCACAAAATATGATCATTTTATTTAATATTATGTTTATATACTGGTTAAAGAACATTAAATAAGTTTTAATACACATATTATAATATTTTTTAACCAAAAATAATTTTTTTATTACCATTCTTGAAGGCGGTAATGACAAGTGAAAACTCATCATCCAAGAAGGTGGTGAATCGACTCCTCAAGAACTATGTTTTAATTTTTAGAAAAAAATGAGAGGAGAAGATATTTGATGAGGGATATACGTTAACATAATAAAATTCCAGTATATTTATGATATTTTAGTTATCATTTCACTTTGTATAGGTTAGGTGAGGGGTTGATAATAAAGGAAAATAAAATAATAGAGAAAGATGGTGGGTTTTACCTCTTGAATATTGTCTCATTGAGAACCTCCTTATGGCACCTGGAATTGGTATTTTGGTGAGATCAAAAAGACCAAGACATGGTGGATATCCTTTATAGTGTAATTGGGAATAATATTACCATTATTTAAGGCTTATAAGGTTTGAGGAGAAGAGGTGGTGAGGGGTGGTATTTATAAGGGAGGAAATGGGTGTTTTTTTTATTCATTTTTTTATTGTTTTGGATCAAGAATATCAATAGTGTTGATTACTATGACTAAGTAATGTAAATAGTTCATGTGAGTTCTAAATAATGGGTTATTACATCATCCATGACTCAAATATTCATGAATTTGTCTCAAAATGTTAAATACTACAAATTACTGTATTTCACTATTCACCAAAAATGGATCTATTTTATAAAAATCCAAAAAAAATAACCCTAACCATTTTTCAATATATAGATTTCAAAAGTGAAACAATTATATGAATAAAATTTCTAAATATATGAAATTTATTTTTTAATTAAATTCATCATTTATTCAAAAAATATTGATTTTAGAATTATAACTGATTTTATAACACTTTGAAAAATTGGCTAAGGTCTCATAAAATTATCTTACAATCATAAGACAAAAAAATATTAATTTGTGAATATATTTTATGAAATTAAATTTTATGTTAAATAATTATATTAATTATAAAATTTTAAATAAACAGTTACGTTTTACAAAATACCAACACATAATATATCATTTTTAAAATATTTATTTACTTATACCATGATATAAACATATAATATTTTCTTTTATAAGATACCTAAATTTTATTTATAAATTCATAGGTGAGGTTACTATTATATTGGACGAATTATTATTCATAATGGTCAAATTAATATTCCAATGGTTAGGTTACTATACATCGGTATAGGATCCTTAGTTCTTATGAGTAACACTTATTTCATTCTCAATTTATGAGAATAATGTTTTTATGAGGTTATATATGTGATGTATGTGTTTTATACTATATAACATAATTATAATAAGGTAAATTTAATTGATAAAATTATGGTTTGTTACATTCTTCCCCCACTATGAAATTCCACCCTCATAAATTCATTTTATATTCTAAGTTGAAAACAAGTGAGGGTACTTATCCTTCATTTCTTCTTCTAGTTATCATATCACCTCTTCATACTTATGATTCCTCTACAAATATTTGACAAGATGATTAATCTTTTTGTGTAGAAATTTGTATCTATAGTCCAATATCTTCACCAGTTTCTCTTTATATGAGAGGTCATTCTCCAGTTGTACCACCTCCTGATTCAGTACAAGCCAAGTGTTAGGTATGTCATGAACGTGGGCCATATTTTTTGGAAGTGAAAGCTGATAGGATACTTCTCCTATGTGATCAAGGATCTTAAAGGGGATAATTTACCTTTTAATAAGATTCTTTTTTATTTCTAAAACACATGAATCTCTTCCATGGTGATATTCTAAGGAAGACATTTTCTCCAACATCAAACTCTAAATCCCATCGATGGTTTTTAGCATAGCTCTTCTGCTGACTCTATGTGGATTTGATGTTTTTTTTGATGTATTGAACCTTCCCTATAAAATATTTCCTAATATAAGGTCTAGTTAACTTTCATTCTCCAACTTCATCGCAATAGGTTGGAGATCTACATCACTACCCATATAGAGCTTCATATGGAGCCATCTAAATAATCGAATGGAAACTGTTGTTGTATGATATCTCAATCAATGGGAGATTCTGATCCCATCCAACTTTAAATTTCATTGATCAATATCTTAGCATGTCCTCAAGATAATGAATTTTCCTATCATATTGGCCATCAGTGTGGGGGTGATAGGTCTTGCTAAAATTTAATTCATTACTCAAATCATGTTGAATTCTTATCTAGAATTTAGATGTTAACCTTGGATCATGATCAGGTATGATTGAAAGTTTTACCCCAGGTAACCTCACCACTTCCTTCACATATAACATAGAAAGTTATTAAATAAATAAATCATTCTGAACAGTAATGAAGTGGGCAGTTTTAGTGATTCGATCCACTGTAATCCATAGAGAATTGTTTCCTTTGGTTGTTTCCGAGATACTAGTGAAAAATTCCATAATAACATTCTCTCATTTCTATGTAGGTATAGGCAATGGTTTCATCATCCCTTTAGACTTTTTTATTTCTTATTTAAATTTCCCACATACCAAAAACCATGAGATATACTCCACAATCCTCTTTTTCATATTGACCCACAAAAAGTGTTCTTGAAGATCATGGTACATCTTAGTAATTCCCAGATTGATAGAGAAAAATGAGCTATGTGCATTATCTGGTAGCTCCTTTGTTATATCAGGTTATGAAGGAACACAAATCCTAGTTCCAAATCGAATAACACCATCATCATCGATGTGAAACTCCTATATATTTCCTTCTATTTCCAATTTCACCTTCTTCTGCAGTTCCAGATCATCCCTTTGTGCTTCCATGATCTTATCTTGGATATATGGTCAGTAAATCACTTTGGAAAGGTTGTATATATTCCCTAATATTATTATTTATAGATCCATCTTTCACACTTCCATGAATATAGGGTCTTTCTTAATCAACATCATGGATAGAGTAGCAGGTTATTTTCTATTAAGAGCGTCAACTAACTTGTTTTGTTTCCCAAGATGATAGTGAATAGAGAAATAATAGCCATTGATTATCTATAACTATATCATTTGATTAATGTTAATCTACTTTTGTGTGAATATATACTTTAGACTCCTATGATCAGTATATATGTCACAATTCTCACCATAGAGGTGGTGCCGCTAGATTTTCAAGTAAAAAATCATAGCTGCTAGATCCAGATCATGTATCTAGTATTTCTATTCATGGATATTCAACTTATTTGAGGTATATTCTATCAATTTTTCATTATTTATGAGTAAAAAAACCAAACCTTTCTTTGAAACATCACTATATATCAAAAAACATTATCCACTTGTTGGTAGTGTGAGTATAGGTATAGTGATAAGCCAATTTTTCAACTATTTAAGGCAGTCTTCATATTCACTAGTCCATAAAATCTTTACTCCCAACTGAGTTATCTTGGTTAGTGGGTCTCAAAATCATGATAAGTTCTTTAAAAATCATCAGTAATACCAATATAGACTAAGGAGACTATGGATATCTATTAGAGATGCTGGTATGGGCCACTCCTCAATTGCCTTTGTTCTAGAAGGGTCCATCGATATCCATTTGCTGGTGATAACATTCCATAAGAATGATAATTCCTCCATATAGAATTCACATTTACTGTACTTTTCAAATATTTTATCCCCTCTCAAAGTCTTTAACATCGTATTAAAATGCTTCTTATGTTCCTCCTTTCTCTTGGGGTATATAAGAATATCATCGATAAAGGATCCTAATTTTTTTTCAAGGTAATACTTAAAGACTCTATTTATTACATCCATGAAAATCACTAGAGAATTAAATGGTCTAAATGGAATCACTATGTTATCATAGTGTCTATACCATATTTCTAAGGATGTCTTTGGAATATCTTCCTTCTTCACCTTTAATTAGTGATATCCTGACTGAAGGTCTGCCTTAGAGAAATAATTGTCCCCACATAGTATATTGAACAAGTTATCTATCTGTGTCATGGGTTACTTATTCTTTATCATGATTTTTTTAATCTCACAATAATAAATGCATAGGCACATTTATCTATCCTTATTCTTGACGAAGAGGACTGGTGCACCCCATGGTGAAGTACTTGGGCATGTGAAACCCTTGTTCAAATTCTCTTTTAATTGATTCATAACTTCTTCCAACTGAATAGTGTCTATTCTATAAGGAGTCTTTAATATATGAAGAGATCGAGGAATAAGTTCAATTGATAACTCAACCTCTCGATTAGAAGGAAGTCCAAGAAATTCTTTATGTAACACATCAGTGTAGTCCCTCAAAATGGGGATATATTTGAGCATGATTCTAAAATTTATATCAATTATCTGACCTAGATATTACATATCATATGTAAATAATATCCATAATTGAGATATAGATTCTAAAATAGATTCATCCTCCTCCTTAAACTTGTACAAAATTGGAGTATTCCTCAGGCTGTGAAGAGTGATTTCCCTTTCTCAATAGTTAATGTTCGATTTATATAAATATATTCAATCCATGCCCAATATATAATAAAACTCCACTAAAGGAAGAAAGACAAGATTTTCTAGGAGGTTCAGTCCAAAAATATTAACCAAGGAGAACTTATATAATTTAGATGCAGTTATATCCCCATTCACTATCCTCACAGGTAACATAAATTTTATATTTTGAGGTGAATGTTAAATAGTTATACTAAACTTGTAAGATATGAAAGAATGTGCAGAACCAGAATCAAATAGTATATTCTCTATTATTGAATGAATAAATAGTGTACATGTCACTACATTATTATTGTTATCTGTCTCAGTAGTAGTGATAACATATTCCCTTCCATTCTACCTTGAAAGTTGTTGTTGATTGACTTTGAAAAACCTTGGCTTAGCATATTGGATCGCATAATGTCCATGTTCCTTGAAGTGAAAACACTATACTACATGACAATTTTTGGTCTAAACCTTATTTTCTTCTTCCATATTAGTGAGATTATTTAAATCCATTTGGAAAAAATTATCCTAATGACCCTCTCTCATATGAATTATCTCCTAGTTCCCCTTAGGTAGTTTTCAAGATGCTTCTTCTCAGAGTTTTGATATGTGGGATTTTGGATTTTATTTCTATCATGGTATTTATTTGTTTATACTCCCATACTAAACTCCATTTTCCACTTCTTATCTTCAGGCCCATGATACCATTGAGAGTCCCTGATCTCCATTTCAAACTTAAGGGCATAACATGAAATCTTCTCATAGCTATAAAATTCTAGAATCGTCAAATCTTTTCATATACCTGTCTTTAGTCCTTTAAAGAAGAAATCCAACTTTATTTTAGTGTTCATTAAAAATATATAGACATATCATCCAAGCCTTGTAAATTTTTCCTTTTATGCCATGATAGACTCATATTCCTTTTTTTTTCAATCTATGTAACTCCCTTCCATCGTAAGATAGAGTGTTAAGGGAAAATATTTATTGAAAAATATTTTCATGAATGATTGCCATTCCATGGGATCAATTTCCTCCTTAGACTTTGTGTTCTTGATTATTTTCCACCACTGATCATCTTCTCCAAAAAAATTATAGACCGTCAGAACAACTTTCTCTTCTTCTAGTCAGTGGAGGATAGATAATATCTTCTAAATAGAGTTAATCCACTATTTTGTGATGAGGGGATCATAAGATCAACTAAACCTTTTTCTCATGAAGGATTATAATACAACATTCTATTTATTAAGAGAAGGAGGGAGTTCCACATGATTTATGTAATTATTTATAACTTGAGTCAGCTGAGCAAGTACTATCATGACGTTTTGATCTCCCATTCCCACTATATTAGGTATTTTATTATGGCAGTCATCGCATTGCATATCACATTGATTGTTTTCATGGGTTCTCCTATTTACCTATATTAACTAATAAAATGAAAAATATAATTATGGGGATTGAATACTTATCAAATGATCATATAAAAAAGAAATTTTGAATATAGAAGGATATATTGTAAATGTAAAGTATATCCTATCTTGTGATTCCCTAAATTTCAATATAGGTTATCCATGGTGATAAAATTTTCCCTAGAATTGTCACTCACCTTTAATAGTCCTAATATCCAAAAATAATTAGATCATGCTATGATACCAACTATAGAAAAACTGTCCTTTTATATATATTATTACATGATTTTAGGAAAAATTATCCATCAAATACAAACCAAGGATCGTAAAGTCTAGTGTATTTGGAAGATTAGGTGCACAAAACTAAAAACCTGGAACTAGAATAAAAAATATTTATATTAATCTCTATAATTATCTTCTAAATTTATTTCATCTCAAACATCTTCATATGATAATCTGGGGAATACATGAACAAAGGGATGAGCTAAAAAACCTAGTAACAGAATAAACATGGGAATAAGGAATATGACATGGGTTAGAAGTCATAACATGATGACATAAAAAGGCATGGTATAAGAACAAACATAGGGATTTATAACATATAGAACATGGTATCATGTAATCATTGCTATATTGAAATGTGGTAGCAATATACAACATTTCATAAACATGAGTTGAGGATAACTTCCAAGACTATATCACATGGTGGACAAAGTCCCATAAAGGAATTGGGTTTACTCTTTATCCCAACATGACGTATCATGAGACTAAAAATTACCCAATGAATCAGAGCTCTATCTGGGTGCACCCATCATAACATGTTCATGCATATGTGTGCTACATGAAGAATCAAGAATAAGGAATAAATATAAGGGTTACCAATGGAAATAAATGTGTATCGTACTCATGTCATAAGGGATAACCAAAGTGTGTATCATGATGGTTTCCATGAAATAAATGATTTAAAGTATAAATGAACATTAATAATGGAAAATAGGAATATATAATGATAAAGTATTTCCAACTAAAGTGAAATGATATAAAAATATTGTTTAAGAGGATTTAAAAATGAGCCACTTTAGTGAGGTTTAAGGGAAAAATGTTAAGTAGACTTTAAAGAGGATAAAGGAATGATTGTTTTAATAAAACAAAAAATGAAAAAAGATAGAGTTTCATGATAAAATAATTTATTTTATAAAAATAATAGTGGCTTAAAACATATTATTTATTCTATTTGAAAATGTGTATGAAATTGGGAAGTTCCCTTCAATCGGGCTTGCATATCATGTGGAATTGAGAAGGGAACCCTATAAAATATTTATTTCCCTATAAAATAAGGATGAATTGATCTGGATAGATAATTTTAGAACATGTAAACGTAAATTAGAATAATTAATAAGAAGAATCATGAAATATATTGGGGTAAAGAGATAGAAAGGATAACCCAAAGGTAATTTGGAGGTTCAAATAGATCCCTTACCTTATGTCCAAAAGTTTTCTACATCTGTAATTAATGTCGTAGATAATCAAATTATATTCATTAAAAATTTAATTTAGAACCTATTAAATATATATTTTATTTATTATAATTTTACTAAGTTAATTTATAGAAATTTTTATGACTTATAAATATTATTTTCATAGTTTCAGGAGGGTTGGCTTCATGGTTTCATGATTGGTCTGCTTGGGTATAATTATTGAAGTTCTTTTAAAATTGGAATAATTATATAGAAGTAAAATTATATAGTATTAATTTAATTTTATAAATTTAAAATTTCCCATATATTATTTTATTTTTTATATGAGGATGATTCATCAGATGAAGCATTAATGAAATATGATTAGTTTATTTTGGTGGTTGTTACGACCATCACGAACTAGGAACATTTTATTTAATATTATGTTTATATATTGGTTCCAAAACATTAAATAAGTTTTAATACACATATTATTATATATTTTAACCAAAAAATAGTTTTATGACCACCCTTGAAGGCAAAAATGAAAAATGAAAACTCGTCGCCCAAGAAGGGGGTGTATAGACACCTCATGGACTATGTTTTCATTTTTCATAACAAAAGGAGTAGAGAATATATTTTCTGATAGATATTACATTAACAAAATTAAATTTAAGTATATGTGTGATTATATAATTATCATGAAACTTTTGATAGGGTAGGTGATAGTAGGATAATAAATTAAAAGAAAAAAGAAATAAGTAGGGTTTTACCTCTTGAAAATTATCTCCTTGAGAACCTCCTTAAGGCACCTGGAATTGATCTTTTGGGGATACCAATAGGAACAGAAAATGGGTTAGATTCTTGAGAGATTAATAATTTAGAATATTAGAAATATTCATGCCTTATAAGGTGTGATGAGAAGTGGTGGTGAGGTGTGGTATTTATAGGGGGAGGGGTGTTTGTGATTATTTTATTCATTTGTTTATTATTTGTCTTGAGACTATAAATTGTGTTGATTCTTGTAACTAAGTAAAATAACTAATTAATTTTGTTTCAAACTAATGGGTTATTAAAACATCTATCACTCAAAAATTTATGTATATGGCTTAAAATGTTAAATACTATAAATTATTGTATTTCACTATTCACAAAAAATCAACTATTTTATAAAAACCCAAGAAAATCACCCAAACCATTTTTTGATGTGTGAATTTAAAAAATGCACTCCATTTTATGAAAATAATTTTCTTAATATGAGAAAATATATTTTTAATTAAAATCATCATTTGTTAAAAAAATATCAATTTTAGTATTATAACCGATTTATAACACCTTGAAAAATTGGTCAAGGTATCATAAAATTATTTTATAATCATAATACAATAAAATATTTATTTATGAATCTATTTTATAAAAATAAATTTTCTTTTAAGTTATTATATTAATTATAAAATTGGAAATAAACATTTTATTTTACAAAAATACCAACACATAATTTATCATTTTTAAAACATTTTTTATATAAACCATGATATAAATATATCATATTTTCATTTAGAGGATAATAATTTTTTTTATACTTTGATAAGTGAGTTTACTATTCTATTGGCTGGATTATTATTCATAATGGTCATATTACTATTCCAATAGTCATATTACTATTTCATCGGTATAGGTTCTTTAGTTCCTATGAATACCACTTATTTCATTTGTAATTTATAAGAATAATGTTTTTATTAGGTTATATGTGTGATATATTTGTTTTATATTATATAACATAATTATAAGAAGGTAAGTTTCATTGATAAAATTTTGGGTCGTTATAGATACCATATGTCTATTCCCCTATAAAAGGTGATACCACAACTATAGAATGTGAGATAGATGTTTTTTAAACATTACTAGTCTAATAAGAAACTAAATATCCTTTGATGGGAAGGGAAACCTGAATTGATTCACCACCACCAACAATAGCCTCTAATCTTAACTGATTAGATTTGGATTCTCCCTTAATAGGATGGGAATTGGTAGGTCCTCAAGTCACCCTGAGAGGGGGTGAATTATGATGCATCCAGTTTAAAACATTTTTACCCTCTTGACTTATTTATTTATTTAGATCTCATTATCACACAGTCAGGAACTATGTTCAACCTTATTTCACAATTATTCTCTAGTTATTCATTCAAAAACTAACTAAATTATCATAAGTTAAAGTAGTAAATAAATATTCAATGAATATTAGGTTTTTAAATTGTTCACCTATGCTTGGATATATCCAAGGAGCTTTAAATTGGTCATGTATCAATGCACCATAATACACTACTTCACTAGTTAGATGAAAAAATGTGGTCATGGTAACTCCACACTAAGGATCACTACCTATAAATATTTTTGGTCTTGTTCAATCCCCACCCATGTCTTACGACCTCTTCTCCTCCTTCACACATGTCTCTAGAAAAAAATAGAAATAATTTATATACATGTAGTTATATTCACCATCAATAACAAAAATATTGTGGAAAGAATCCTCAATTTTGGATAGATTCATTTTTTAACTCACAAACTATTGTTTTACTTCTTTATAGATAAATGGGATCAACCGATTGGTATATGTGTTGATACAATGTCTTACAACTCTATAGAAAAAAATCATTTATCTTGAGGTGAAGATATTACAATAAAGGAATTTTCTTGTTCTTATTTTCCATCCAACTTCCAAACATGGTAGAGAACACCAACTCCCTTTGAGCCTTTCTCCTTTAAAAAATTAAACAATATTCAATAGATATATTCACATGATCTACTTCTTATTCACATTAGAATTTGAATCTTCAATATCATTAAGGTTCTATTTTTATCTCTCAATGAACTTATGTATCAATAGAATAATATTTTTTCACTAATACCTTTCCTTTATCCTAGTTTTTCTTATATAGAAAGAATACCCATTTGAGATACTCTCTCTATATTTTGAATATATAATGTCAACAAATCTTGGTCTTGATATTTCTCTCATTAAAATCTATACTTTTCTTGGTCAACCTATAAAACTATTTATCCATGAAATACCTTCTATGTTATTAATATATAAACCATCTAAGAAACTCTGATTCGTTCATTCTTCCCTAATCATCATGATTCTATAAATCTTGAGGCTCTTAAGAATGAGTTTGACTATATCATGTGATGTGATACTTCTAATGCATACATCACTTCATGGTTAATCCTAATAGTGTGGTATTTAATCAATAGAAATATCACTTCAAATTCCTCTATTAAATTCTTCTAGAATCAAGGCTTTAAATCCAAATAATCATGATTTTTAACTTTGATGAACTGAGAAATAATCTTATGATTTTTAATGTAAAACCTGCAAGAATATCTTAGATAATTTTGTTTCCAAATTAGAATAATATCCCCAAAAATCAGGCTTTAATTTCTTATATTTATTCCAAAATAATTCTTCTACAACCTTGGATTATACAGTTTACTGATATTTGATTTTTTTTAATGTTAGTAAACGTTACAATGTTCATTGACGTACTTATAAATCTTCTTTTAATAAACCATATAACGATTCTTTAACCCTATGGTTTACCTTATGAATATATCATTAACCATGTAAATCCCACTCGATCATCCTTATGATGATCCTTACACATCTCACTTTATCCTTATGAAGTCTTCCCATTCATCCTTATAAATTCCATCATTTTATCCTTATAAAAAAAAAATAATCCTTATATAACTAATGATTATCCTTATTCACGTGAATTTTATAAACCATACTTATAATGAACCTTATAGTGGTCATCCTTATCGTATCATTGCTTCCATATATTCATGAACTATTATGGCACAACATGTATCTTCACAGTATGGCTTCCAACACCATATTTTTTCAAAAAATCTTCATACAAACTAGTCTTTGATATCTATTGTGTGGAGATGTGATAATGGATTTTTCCAATTATTGGAGGTGTCGGTGTCTCAATTTCAGGCACAAAAACCAAGGATAAAGGTAGAATATGAGTATAACTTCTTAATTTTGTTATTTTTATGCACTATTTTTATTTTGAACATTGCATGTATGATGTTGTCCCACATTATAAAATCACTTGTATTGTCAAGTAGCTTATTACTGAAAGTGTTCTATATATCACCATTTAAATCCTTTTGGGATGCACTACCTGATCAGTCCACTATAATTCTTTAAATAGTAGTTTTTATACTTTTTCTCATTGCCTCCCCACATCGGACTCTCTGCTCCTCCTCCACAACTCTTGGTTGGATTTGGTTAAGCCTTGCCACTACCACATGGTGGGAGAGTTAGATCATGTGACTGGTGGATGGTTGCTAATTTTTTTGTTAATTACTTTGATGAACTATTAAACTAACCAACCACTTCATAAGAGTAAATAACTCTTATGAAGTTTCTATGACTTCTCCAAATAACACATTCCCTTTTCTAAATATAAAACTCATATATATATATATTTATCATCTAGGTATTAATGAGAATACATCATTAAATTTTCTTTTGGGTCTTCATGGAATCCCAATTTACTTCAAAATATCCAACACAACTTAACACATATTATTAAAAAACATGAATTCTCATATATTTTCAAAAAATAAAACATATTTCAATAGTAATCTTAAATTTAATAACCATATAAAACAATATGTTCCTATGGATCTCACTATGAATTAGAACCCCTGCTTATAGATCTACTTCCATAGTTAGTGTATTTATTCTTCTTATGACGTTTTATTTCATCATTCCCATGAAAATAATGAAGATAAAAAATAGATACCAATATATAATTAGATTTATCATGCTATACGACTTTAAAATCCAGAGATAATGCTGGGTCTTTCTCATACTCAGTGCATAACAAAAACTCATCATTTTGAGATAAAAGAAAGACTTTATCAAACTAATGTAGAGTGTAAATCAACCTACTCTAAGAATTATTTATAGTGACCAAAACTAAAAATTTCATTCTCTATTTATTTTTATAGGTACCCATATGGAAAAATTAATGAAATGTACAATTCTTGGGTTCTATAGAATCCAATTAAGTCTATAAAACCTTTGAATAATTGAAAAAAGCATTTATTTTCCTCAATGGGATAAGAATTATACTCCTTCCCCTAGATATGAAATAATACCAGCTTGAAATACATAGAATTTAATCCATAATCCCTCGTCTTAAATGATTTTGAGGTATAGATCATGTGAAGGAATGCACAAGCCATTGAAACACATTTATAATTACAAAAACCCCACACGGAAGAAAGAAAATTAATCAAGTCCTCTAGTATTTTTGGATTTGAACCCTTTAGAATAATTAAGTGTGTAAAGATAGAATGATTACCTTATTAAATCTATTCAATGATATAATATTGATTTTAAATAGTATAATTAGTGGTACCTTTCCAATGAATTCTTTTTTTAGTTGCATCCTTAAATTAGAATAACGATTGATGATTTCATTTTCCAAATCTTTAACTTTTTTGACTTTCTCATCATAATCATATAGATTATCCAACTTCTTGGAGTCCTCCAAAAATTCATGCCCAGTAATGAAACCACCAGTGAGGGTATCCTCAACTGGGGGGGGGGTCAATAAATAAAGTCATTATAAAGGGAAACCAAAAATTCCATCAAGGATTCCATGATCACTATGGAAGGTGATCTCAATCCTAATCTCCATTTCTATTATATAATGATGATGGTGAAGATAATGATGATTATGATGATTATAATGACAATTATGATTATGATATATATTAGGTATTGGGGTTACACAATGAAAACACAAATATAGACACACCCAATGGGCCTAATTTATCCTAAATACACACCCACCTTAAGTGTTGGTTCACTCTCAATCAGACATGTTTATTATTATTTTAATGGATCAAAGACCCTAATTTGATAGGCCACATCACTTTATAGACTAAAGATACTTGAGATATTATATTCATTATGATTGAATATTCATCCATCACACATCCTTTTTTACTAAAACTATAGTTTTACACATATATGCATACATGAGCATGCTCCATACATTACCTAGATGACAAATTGAACATCACTTACACCACCCGAGGGATGTATAACCCATTTTGAAACAATTCTACCCCTCTTTAGGTTAATTAACATGCCTCCAAAACATAAAAAACTAACCATAATCCACATGAAAGGATCCTAGAAGTGCCATCCCTGCCCAATTACATGAATCAATGTGTTTAACCCCCATTATGTCATCAATGAAGCATACACCCCACTTCACAACAATGATAACCCACCCCATGATAGAAGAACCCACCCAACATACATACTATCACTAAAGGTGATAAATGAACTCCCAAAATATGGGGACCATTGACAGTTTTAAACCCTTGATGGGTCTAAGCTGTTAGAAAATATAATTGTGATAGTTCATAAAACCACGGTATATTTTTGTTTCAGAAAGTATTTATCAGCGATTCTAATAATTTCATGGTTCTTATTAAAAAGTATATTTATGATATCTAGATATGGTTCTATAATGATTTAGTAACACTTTTTATTTTAATATTTGCTTTTTTAGCATTTTAAAATTTTGATTAGTGATAGTTATACAACCACCGTGAAATTTTATTTGTGGTTTCATATAACCACCATAAAATATTTCATGGTGGTTCTAAAGACACTAATAATAAAAAATTATGTTTAAATAATTTACCATTATTATTTAAAATTAACTTAAAATATAAAAATAAGGTAAATTATAATCAACTTAATGTACCTTTAATGGTATATTATAAATTATATTAATGAAAAATTATTTATTTAGTAAATAGATATAATTTTTAAATCTCTATAATGATTATATTTTCATTTATGGTTGAAACTCTCATTATAGATGAAATTTAATTCAGTTGAACCTAAAATTGGGAATAGAAATAAATATTTTTCACTTACTTGGGTAAATAATATTGTTTCAATAAATCTTTTAATATTAATTAAAAAATTTAATATCTTATTTCCTCCAAGATACCATGAAAATTGTAGTCATTATGGCTTAAAATTTTCTATTCAATTATTCTAAAGGGAGGCATCATGGAATATTTGAGGCTATAATATTCGAATAAATGTATTCTATATTCATTTATCCAGAGCATCTTGCCACAACTATTTCTTGAATCTTCCTATTAATATAGTTTAAAATGTCCTTAAAACTATTCCAACATAATACTGAATGAAATATTTGATACTAAAAACTCCCAAAAAATGAATATTGACAAATTTTATGCAATTTTTGTATCATCAAAGATTTTATGAATCCTCTTATTAATTTAATTAAAAGTTATAGGTGATTTATTAGTATCATTAAACCAAAATATCATAACAAATGAATTCCATATTCATTTAGTAATATATTATAACCACAAATATATCATTAAGTTTTTTATCACTATAGTTGAAAATAAAATTTTCAATTACAGTGATAAGAGGATTCATGGAATATTTGAGGCCACTAACTCTAGAAAAATTAATATTTATTTTATTTTTTCTATAACATTTTTCCCCAATATTTCATGAACCCTCTTGTCATAATAGTTGAGAATATACTTCTTAACTATAGTATTGGGTGATTTCATGGTATCATTAAGGCTATAAGCCATGGAAAAACATGAGCAGAATAAGTAAATATAAAGTAAAATTTTTATCCCTAAAAATTAAATGAAAATTTGTTTATATTCTCAAAAGAAATGGATACTGAATTGGATCTCATTTATGGTAATATTTTCTACAATCAGTGTTAATAGTATCATCAATGGTATTTAAAACATAATTATATTTATATAAAAAATAGGATTTGGAATTAATAGAAAGTATAATTTTACGTTAAATTTATTTTGAGTTAATTATAATATAGATTTTTTATTTTTTTAATTTCATTTTAAATAATTACGGGGAATTATTTAAATATAACCAATTTTTTCATGGAATTATTATGAAAACTAATTAATTTCAATGAAATAACTCATAAAATTGTTTTGAGATTTTTTAAAAGAAAAAATTTATAATAAAATTTAGTTAATTAACTTTAATTATAATTTATTATAGGATAGATGTAAATTTGTAATTTTTTAGTGGTAAATATTTAAATCTCATTATTTGAGATTACATATAAAATTTGGTATGTTATATAACAAATATTAAATAAATATCAATATAAACAACACCCAAAAATAATTTCCATTGTGCACACATCTAATTTAGTTGACAACAAAAATTCATAAAAATATTCATCCATTTCATCCCATGTAAGTACAAAACTTACCTCATCTATGATGAAAAAAATAACGTAATCTATTAGTGTGTGAATTATTGATTCACTACTTGAATATTCACATCAATCCCATCCCTAAAAATATTTGAGAATTTGTTCCTTTATTCCTTCAAGAGATTTATCCAAATAAAAGAAATATCCTCATAAAAAAAATCATGATATTAATACCATGCTTAACAAGATTATTAAATTCAATTATTTTAATTACATGAAAATAAATATTTATCTTATGAAATGACTCCAAAAATAAAAAAACACAAAAATGATATAAATTATTTTAAAATAAAAAATTAAATATGAAAAAAAAGTTCAAGTAAGTCAAAAAAATTTAACATCTTATTATTTTTCAATTTAGAGTCTTCAATAATTTTTTGATGAATATTTTTTAGCTTATTAAATTACATATGATTTGATGAAAAATATAAATACATAAAAAATGCATTAGTGGCGTAAAGTAAAGTGAACTTATATCATGTAAAAAAATCAGAAATGGATTTCATTCCCTTCAAGTTATAAAAAATGTTTCTAAATATTGATATAATTGATTAAATATTAATAACAGTGTTAAGAAAAAATAAAAAAAATATTTATTATTTTTTATATATATTTTAATATAAAATCAATTTTTAGGATATTATTTATAAATCAAGGAATATATGCCATCATAATATCAAATGACTAGATATGATGTCAATAAACAGTTGTTATGAAAATTGATACATGATTATCATTTATATAACCATCAATTACAATAGAATACATTATTTGATAAATGGAATCATGTAGATACCATATAAATAGAGTAAAAATCACGAGAATTGAGGAAGATGGAATGAAACAAATTAAAAATTATTAAATAATTATTTATCAAAATAAATCTTTGGCATAGAAGGTTAGGAGCCCTAAGTGTTCACATTAATGAATATGTAAACTTTTATTTCTCCTAAGGATCCAAAATCATTATTGGTTCTTCATTTATCTCATTTAAACCCTTCATTATCAAATATAAATTCCTATTAATTTTAATAAAATTCAGACAATATTTAAAATTTGATATATCATCAAAAAATGTCAAATACATCAAGATAAGGTGTGATTTGATGAAAATTGAATATGGTTTTGAGACACTTCACCCCACCAATACCTCTATCGAAGATTTAGATAAAAAAATCACAATGGATTGATATTTTTTTTTACTTTAGAAAATTGTAACTAAATAATGTAAAATAATAAATTATACTAAAATTTTACTATTTTAATTTGGTTTTGGGAACTATCACTAAAAAATAATTATAAACACTCAATTTGATTATAGTTTCCCAAAAAAATAAAACTTTTAACAATTATAATTCCATCTATATTTTTTTTAATTTAAATCATTCATGACCTGAACCCATTGAGATTCCTCCTTAGATCGATGAAGAGATCAAGTGTGACACCTTGATGTTTTCTTCCAATGGGTCATGAGTTGGTGACTAGTGATTAGGGTATAATCACCAAAATTGGAAGAATTTTACTTTATAAATATACAATGAAAGTATATAAATGAAATTAAAAACCACAAAAGCAGACTCGATAAAGTATCCACAACTAACTAAAATCATAAACAATGTATAATGCGTGAATATAATGAAATATAACTAAAATTAAAGAAATTTACCACAAAAAATAACCTTCAAACCCTATCATTTTATAACACAAAAACATGTATACCTTAGTGGTATAAAAAAATAATTCCCTAGAAACAAATATTTGGCGATCCACCTCAGTCTCTAAGCTAGAATCCCATAACAACTCCACTAATATGGGTGACTAACGGGCCTTAGAGTTGTGGGATAAGTCTGTCAGCCCATGTTTATAGTGTGGGATGGACTAGAAAAATATTTTCCTCATTTTAAATGAGTTTAAACATACTACAAAAAAAATCCATGGGCTTAAGCAGTTCATCTTTGGAAAATGTGGTTTGTCCCGTGATTGATGATTTTTTTAATTTATTATGTTAATGTTATTTTAATTTAATGTATTATTTTTTATGAAATATATATATATATATATTAAGTATGTGATTAAAATAATTATATATTAAAAATTATGTTATTACTATTACTTTTCTAATAATAATTATTCCTTAATAATAATTGTTTTTGATTTTTTTAAAATTATTTGTAATGTTGATTATAAATGTGGATCAACCCATGGACCAATCAACTTAAAATGAAGAATGAACTAGACTAAATTTCTCAATCCCACATTAAATGTAGGCATTAATAAACTGTAAATTTTTAGGTTTTTTTCCATGCAGTCTTGGGCCCCTCTACCCTGATCTATCCCATTAAGAATTTTAGGTCTGATAAACCTTCTTGGGATCAAAGCTATGTTTGGTGTTGGATTTGTTTCCAATAATAGTGTCATAAAATACTACTAGAGTATTGAAATGGTAATGATCATTGATAGCACAAAGCATGAATAGGATAATAATGACATTAATATACTTCCAAGTCCAAAATAATAAAGTGAAGATAAATTCTTGTAAGATATCAATTAAATATCTGAAATTTATGATTAGAAAGTTATAATAAGGATTTATTCTTAATGATGACATTAATAGGAAGGATGAGGTGATTAAATATCTATAAATTTTGTGAAGAGAATGAGTTGAGGAAAGTAGGATTTAAATTTCATCACTCAATATATTACGAGTGATTATAGATCAGGTAAAGATAGACATATCTCTAATGTGATATCTGGATGTTGAAGGATGAATACAACATAATGATTCTAGTGAAAAATTATTCTCATATGAATGAGTGTTTTTATGTTTTTTTTATGTTTTTTTGAATACAAGGACTTAAACCTCACCTCAAAGAGTTGGTCTTGTCTAGTTTTTTGGAAGATAGAAAATTGTGTAAAGTAGTAAAGCACAAAGCATGAATTTAGAATCTTAGAAGAGAAAAATAAATTTGCATCATTTCCTAGTATTCCAAATGTTTGGGTGAAAAAGTCTAGAGGGAGATAAAAGTTTCATAAAAGTCATGGTCTAGAACATATAGAGGTATTTCAAAGAATAATAATGGGTTTTTCAAAAGAAGGATGTTTTTTTAAAGAGTGAAATTTTCAAAAAAGAATATTGTGTGAAGAAGGAGGACAAAATATTGTATAACAAAAAAGGCTTGTGAAAGATTTAGTTTACCTAACAGGTATTTGTTTTCAAATAAAAGGAGATTCATTTTGAAAGTGCTATAGAGTTTCATAAAATATGGAGTTATGAGAACTGGTATACATTGGTGAATCGAAGGTGTTGTGAAATAGGGATATTTGGTAGGGTAACATTTTGTGACTGAATAATTTTGGGGAGAGTTTTGTAAATTGATGTTATATAAGTAAAAGTTTCCAACATACACGAATGGTTACTTCTTTCCTATAAATATTAAACCCTTTATGAATAAATCAATGGATTGAGACTTGGATGAGGGAGATTCTTGAGAGAAAAATGATCTGAATTCACCAAGGTCTGAAGTTACATAAATAGTGGCATGAACCACCAAATTCTTCTATATTTATCCTATAAATTACTATGTTATATGAATATAATGTTTGTGTGAACCCTTATTTAGAACGAAGGTCTATCTTTCAGGAAAGAGCATTCTTGAGAAAGGTTCATGTGTTATAACCTGTAAGAGTACAGTTTCCTGAAATAATTAGTGTCATGAAAGAAGGAGTTTCATGAATGTAAGAGTTTCATGAAATAATAAGTTACAGGAACATAACTTACTGATGATCTGTTTAAGAGTGAATTCAAATAAAATTAAATCAGGAATATGATGCAATAAAAGTTTCATTCTAATTAGGGAAAAAGCCTTATGATTCCAATATATTGATAGAGACCTTAAAATCTATAAATTTTATAAATACCTTTACTAAAGTAGTGTGTAGGGGGGAAGAAGAGGTAGTGTTCCTTGGGTTAGGAGCAACCAAACCCTAAAACTTTTAAAGGAAGTGATCCTATAATGTAATGATCATATCTGAAACATTATATCCACTAAAATAGTGAATCTTAGTAGATCATGGTATGACCGACATGACATCAGCATATTATCCTTGTACTATACCTTTGTGTTAAACCAAGTAAAAATCCATGTGTCCCATAGATGTTTCACTTTCCTTTATATTTTTGATTATTTAGATAAGGATTGTATCTAATGTTATAGGTTGAACAAGTTTCTTCTAATAAAGGAACAATATCCTAAAATAATTAGAAATGGAATCAAAGAAAATGTTTAAATTGTCCATCACACTAATTCTCCACCCCCCCTCTCATGATGTATCTGGTTCCAGCAAACCTTTTATCCAAAATTTATCAACCATAACATACACAATAGAAACAATAGTCAGAACTACAGAATTGAAATGATCCCACATAAATGATGTACTATAACTTAGATGAAAATCTTTCTGAATTTACCACACTTCAATGCACATGATCAACCTAGAGAATATCTTTTAAAAGAGAAATGAAAGAAAAAAAAAACAAAAAACGAATAGGTTATGTTTTATATGGTTAAATAATATTCCTAATCTATGGGTGAAGACTGTAATACTTTTATCTATGGAATGGAAGATGGTTACAATCAATAAAATTCCACTAATTTTTTTTCACTATACAAAATATAGTATATCCCAACCAATTCAATAATTTCTAACACCTTACAATCTTTGTAGAGAGTATTCCCACTTAGATCTGATCTTTATTGGAATCCATTCACTCAATCAATTTAATTTTCCATCATAAATCCTCCCTCTATTGAATAGATCATACTTCCAAAGACTCTAAAAATATACTCTTATCTAACTTTAGAATTACCCTTATATATCACTAAAGTTAACCTTTACCCAAGTCCTTTGAATCTCTACACTTCCTCCCTCAAACTTATTTAGGATATCTTCTCATGGCCTACTTCTAGCTGCTATTTCCAAGTATTCCTACTTCCAGACTTCTATAAATTGGTTTTTTCCACTCCACTATCTCTATTAACTCTTTGAAAATTGAACTTATGGAATTTATTTTTCTATTAGTTCCATTAACTTAGCTATAAAATGGTTTTTACGTGATTAATACTAACACTCTCCCATTTGAGAATCATTTTTAGGCTTCCCCCAACAAGTCCTCCATCAGTATCTACAAAAACTCTTCTACACTCACTTCCTTTATAGATGCAATATTCCCCCATCATGCTTCTAGTCATCCCATTATGGCTGAGGTGCAGCATCACCTCATCACATCCTAAACTATAACCTCAGAGAGCATATCTAGTGGATTCCAAAATCCATCCAGCTTCCATAGATCCACAGCTTTATCCTCAAACAACTTATGGATAATGTTATATTTCAACTAAATGTGACTTGTTATAGATTTAAAATTCATATTATTAGCTAAGTGGATCACACTTTTTGAATCATATAATAACTTCCCAACCTCCTTCCATCTTCCAAGATCTTCCAATAGTCCCTTTAACCAAATAAACTCCTTCCCAACTTCTATTAATATTATTTACTAAATTTTTGTTGTTGAAATTGAAACTATCATTTGAAGCTTCAATATCCAAATCACTTTTTTGCCTCTAAAAGTGAAAACATAGCCTCTGTTTATCTTTTGAGTGTGTACATTTCTCTAAAAATTTTAATTTTAAAAATCCATTAATGATTCTTCCATAATGAATACAAGATTTTATAACCTTTCAGATACAAGATGATCCCCTTTTCCATTTCCCAATGTTCTCTTCCAAGGTTCACTTGAACCTACTAACAAATATCACATCTTGTGAAATGTGTGGCCATGTACAATCCATGGAATACATAAATATTTGGACTACCAATGAAAAAGGAACCATTGAAGTATACTCATCTAATATATTCATCCAAGGTTATTTCTCCTTTCACAAATTGAAGTTTCCAAAAATGGTATTATTAAATAGTTTCCCCACACAGATTCTATAGTGTTCTACTACCTTTTATATGTAGTCATATTGAGTTAAGAAAATGGTCCATACTATAATTCCCTTACAAACTATGTCCAAAAAATATATTTTATCTCACCAAGATCCTTGATCCTGAAACCTATAGATAATTCAGTATCTATATCATCAAACATTTCCTTTATTAGACCAACAATAATCATTTCATTAATATAGAGATATAAGATGATGAATCACCCATCGACAAACACCTTATGGTAACAATAATGATTATAATTTCTCCATATAAACATTAATTCCACCATAAAGGCATTGAAATTCTAGTTCCATTTCCTTGGTTCATAATTCAAAAAATAGAGTCTTTGCTTTAGATTTTACACAAGATCCCAGTTCCATTTCTCCAAGAAACCTTTTCAAAAAACTCTATGTTAATTTCTTCATCTAAGTCTCCCTGATGAAATGGGGTCTTCATATCTAACTAATCCAAATGAAACCCTTACATGGAAACCATAATAAGTATCTTCTAAATTTTAATGCATTTACTAATTGAGGAAAATAAAAATATACACCATATGATTGTAGAAAATCATTTATGAAAATCCTTGTCTTATACCACCATCTATTGTTTACTTCCTCCTTTAGTCGATACACATATTTATTTTAAATTAATTTTCTCTCATCAGGTATTTCTATTATCTCCCATATCCTTGAATCATGTTAATAATTCTTTTAATCCCTCATGTCTAACTCCCAATTTGGGTTCTCTATCATCTATAAGAAACAAATATAGCATGTCACTTTTTTATCCTTACACTTCTCACTAAATCCTAATAGATATCCATAACTAACTTTATGGGTCAGCGCCTTCTAGAACCAATATTTAGGAACTCAACCTTCCAGTGATCTTCCCCAATATTTCATAGTCATTAATCTTTTGAGTACATACAACCTTAATAAAACTATTAGAACATAATCTTTAGCAGAAACATATTTTGAATGATCTATTGTTTGTTGAACTAATATAATCTCTGAAATTTTCAAAATATTTCGAACTTTTGGACTTACATTCAATATAACCTCAACTTGTGATGATACATTTTTCTCATTAGTAACTTCAATTTGATTTTTGATTGTTCCATATGATATATTCATTTAAGATCACATTAAAACTTCCTAAAACCTTTTGACAGTTGTTATCCTAGAGATAAAATCTAATGTCTTTCTCAACATACCCTATAAAATAACAAACTCAAGACTCAACCTCTATCTTATCCCTTTCCTTGGAATAATATGGATATAGGAAACTAAACCAAAGACATTGAGATGAATTTTTTTAATATTTATTCTAGACTAACATGATTTTGGAAGTTCCTACCCCAACTGAGATGATGATCATATGTTCACCAAATATATTACTCAATTTACAGCTTCTACCTAAAAACCGCTTGAGAAAACCAATATGAATCCTCATTCTCCTTGACATATATAATAACATTTCATTCATCCTATCCATGACTCTATTTTATTCTGGGGTACTTGATATAGTCTTCTCAAACCATATAAATTTCTTCCAGTAGAACCTCCAAACTCCCTACATCTATATTCCCCCACCATATTCAGTCTTCAAACATTTTAGTTTTCTTCTAGTATCTTTTTTGACCATGAATCACCATCAAATAAGGTTTCAAAATACTTTATACTTATTCTTGAGAAAGAATACCCAAAACTTTCATTTCAAATCATTGATGAAGGTGACATAGTATAATGAACCTCTTTAAGAATGAACTAGAGTTGGACCCTATACATTCGTATGAATTAGATTTAACTTCTGATTATTGGGTTTCTTACCATGCATTTGGAATGTCACCTTCCACTACTTCCCCAAGATTCACTCTTCACATGTTTCGTAATTTGTTCTTCCAATCTTCAACATTCCTTTAGCAGCATAGATTTTTATACCTTTCTCACTTATATCACCAGGTTGTTCTCGCCACAACTTTGTAAAAGTTATTTGTCTAGAATGAATCATGACTTTTTATAATCATATTATGTACAATGTTTCTTATTTTTCTCATTTTTCCATCACCATGGAACTATATATAATTATCCACACTCCATCCAAAAATGTTGAAAATAAACCCACATTATCTAACTATCCTACCAAAATAATTTTCTTACTTAACACTAGTATTTTATGTAATCCATACAATTTGAACAATATTTTTTTTCTTTGACCAAGTGAGAACATCACTTTTTCCCATAATATTGAGAGATCCATCACCTACAAGATGTACCTTGTTGAACATTCCAAAATTACAATTACTAATACTCCCTCTCTTAGTTGTAGAGTGAGAAGAAGCTCCAAAGTCTATAATTCAAGACTCAAGTGAACTACTAACATTCAAAAATAGACCTCTTGTATCTTTTGAAACAAGATTCATAGGTTCACTTTAAGAAGTATATCTTCTATAATTGACTCTTCATGAACTAAAATATTTCTTCAGGTTTCCTTTCTTCCTACAATGCAAACACATGAAACCACCTTCATCTGAGATACTCAAGATCTCACTTCTTCTTTATTTTACTTTTCTATGACTAATTCATGTTGCACAATGTCCCCTATCATCCCCACTATAAGAATTTATGGTATATTCTTGGATCTCCATCCACTAAATCTCCATGTTCAAAATAAAATCCCTAAAGACTATAAATATCAATTCCATCATTGTTGTTGAGTTACATACCATGGTAACCATCATAACCCATAATTCCATGAGTATTTATATTAAAAATAATTCTCACTATGAATCCCTTAAATTCACCTTCACCAATTAAATTGACTCTGTATCATGTTGAATTCATTAACGTGATCAGCATCTGGCATTCATTCTAGAATTCTCATACTAAACTGCCTATAAAATAGAAAAACTTTATTCATCTTTACTGGATTCTCATACATATTGTTAAGTTTATTGATTTGTTTTTAAGTTCTATTTAATGTATAAATGTTATAAGAAATGTTTTGGGAAAGGGACATCCAAAAAAATCCTAGTGGTTACTTATCCACCCTTTCCTAATCATAAATCCTCATAACTTTTGGTTTGGTACCATAAAATGTAAAATTAAGATACTTATGTAGTAGGAAATACTCTCCCTACATCTTTTAGAATCAAAAAGTTTTTTTATTATAACTTATCCATTCAGACCTTAACCTTATTCAGTGCCACTACTTTCATAATTAATAAACTCCCACTAAATTTTAAAACATGTAAGTGGGATCGGGAACCACTTACCATAATTATATTTCAAATTAGAGAGCATAATTATATTGTAAAAATGATATTTTAAACACCTATTCTAGGGTATATTAATTTGAAACTCTCCATACAATGCTTTGATACCACATGTTGGATCCAAAGATCCTTATAAATAGAAGTTATCTCCTAGAACTTACAAAACAAAAAAATAATCAAAACCACAAAATCAGAACAAAACTATTTACATGATGTATTGTAACTTAGTAAGAAAACCATTCCTAACTCACTGCACTACAACGTACATGAATAACACAAATAAGAACTTCTGAAATAAAATATGAAAGGAAAAAAAATCAAAGAACAACACCAGTTTTATGTGGTTAAGACTTAGTCATACTCCATGGGGGTGTTTTAATAATTTTTTTTCAAGGAATGGAAGATGATTATAATAAAAAAAAATCTACCAACAAAATTACTCAACTACATAGAATATAGTAGATCCCAATTGATGTAACTGGTTTCAACATATTCTGATCTTTTTGGAGAGTGTTCCCACTTGAATCAGATTATCTAGGGAATCCATTCACCTAATAAAAATATCCACCAACTTAAGTGATACTTTCAATGAATAGTGAACACTTATAGAAAATATGTAGGTTTACTCATACTTAACTTCAAAATAACCCTTATGTATAACCATAGTCAACCTTTATTTAATTCCTTTGCTTCTCCACACTTCCTCTTTTAGACTAGTCAAGGATGGCAACTGATTTCCTACTTATGACTGCCTTCTTCTGGTCTGGTAACTTTTTATATTTTAAATATTAATCATTGTAACTCCATAATCTCCATAAATTCTTTATAATTTAATCTTTTGGAATCAGTCCTCCCATTTGTTCCATTCACTTTTTCAGAAAATTGTTTTCACGTGACTGAACCTAACAAAACACCTCAATCCACCAATGTGATCTTGTGATTTTTTTAAAATAAGGGGTGAGTGTGTTCATATACTCTATAGGAAATTATCTAAAGATGAATAACCATGTCAATATCTTGCATACATAATAATCAGGGTAGGAAAATCATAATATGTAGTCATGTATTCACTATCCAAAACCACCAAGGGATAAACTATGTCAAACTTCAACTAGTCATTTATCTCATCCTCAAAACTCATAAGTAACTAATCACATTTATATCTCATTCCATAATTCTATATCCTCATTAATAATTTCAATTTATAAATGTTTTATGTTCTTAATAACACAAAAAGTGCCACTCTCCAAATATCAAAGTATATGTATAATATAACATCTGCTATCAAAATATAATAGAGTTCCCAAAAACGAGCTCAAACTAACTAGTATCCACACCTATAATGTCAAATGTCCTATCAAAATCCATTATATTTAATGTTCCTCATCCACATCCATATTCAAAATTACACCATAACCAATCCACATCCAATCCATGTCCAATCAGTGTTAATTAGTGGGGTGGAAGAGGGAATGCTACTTTGGTTATTTAATTAGTATACTCACCAATATGAATGTTGCGTCACACATGAGAAACCCACCCATGAGTGGTTGTTATGTGGTGAATGGTACCTTCATCACTAAAATAACATATAAAATACAATAAGGATAATCTCACAATATTGTACCCAAAATCGAGTTGCTGGAGTAATCTGTCATCATAACATTTATATAATAATCATCAATATATTATCCATGATATTAAAATCATCATAATCATAAAATCTATATAATAATCATATATGTTATCCCAACAAGGTTAAATACCCTAATTGGGGGGTGAATCATGGTATGAAAGATTAAAACAATTTCCCCTTTGGATCTTGTTTCATCCTTAAACAAAACACTCCTCTCCCTTTCCCATAGAAAATTATGAGTATAAATGAAATAATTCATGATACACATAAGTTTCACATGGATCACCCACATTGGGTTATGTCCAATGAGCATACATAGGCAATGTAACTATGTACCAAATCCACTAAAGCACACTATTGTTACAAATTTTGGAGTGGACTCATTGTCCCTCCTTGTTCAATACCATTCACAATTTGAAATCCCACTACTCTCCCAACTGAAGTGCGCTCATTAATCCTTTATAAGATTCTTCCATTTATCACTTGAATAAATATATTATACCTTTCATTTGATTTATCATTAATATATAATTTCATTTACTTTATGAATACCTCTTTACCATAGAATTACTAGAAAATCCCTTCTGATTCGTGTAAGATTCACTTTCATGAAAACCCTTTCTCAACTTTTTTGAAACTACACAATTATTCATGAAACTATTCTAATATTTTTGAAAATTTTACTTGTAAGAAACTCATAAACTTTCATGAAACATTATAATCTTTCGTAAAACTCATGACTGTTCACAAAACTTTTTCTTCTACAAAACTTCCTTTTTAAAAATGATATTCTTATGAATCCTTTATGCAAGGAAATATTTCATGAAATTCCACAGGAATTTAGTGCCTTTTGATTTTCTTTTTGTCGTCCTCTTTTAAAATGAGGTGGTTATCTACTTATTTATAAACATTTCCTCTCATTCGTGAAACTTCCAATCTCACCACTTCCTTTTCCCATAACTATTTATACCTATTTGAAAAACACCTTATCTTCATAAAACTTCATGGAAATTCTTTGTTTGAAAAAATTATTGTAATCGCATAACTTACCATCATTACTTCATGAATCATCCATATTTTGAGTAAAAATATCTAAAAAATCTCCAAACCTTTGAAACTGACCAAAATTTCACGAAACACTAAACTTTTTTGAAACACTAAACTTTCAAGAATTCCATTCCTTTTCCATATTTTAATTAGTAACAAAATATTTAATCAGCACACACTCTAATCCCACATATCCATGCTATGGGTAATAAATAAGAGTAGAATTTAAAGTTCATCAATTAATCACTTAATTCCCAAAATAGTCAACCATTATCATCATGAACCCCATATTTCATGATATATAACATTTAATCGATTATATTTGGAATCGTCTAATTTAAATCTACCCCAAAATAATTTCACCCCTATAATATTCTCCCATTTTCTTGATCAATATATTTTCTCTATATTTGTTAATTAATTCAAAGGTTACTCATTTGTGGATGTGACATTATAAAGAACACATATCATCACATGAGGGAAAGCGCACCATACCTTGGGGAGAGGGGGTCCCATGTCTACACTTGTTTAAGTGTGAGGTTTCTAATGAAATCCAAGAGCCTTTAAATGTTTTTCACATGCTTCTTTGAGTAAGGCCTTTGTTAGAATATCTACAACTTTTAATTCTGTAGGAACATACTCTAACTTCACAAGCCCATGCACCACCTTCTCCTTGATAAAATGATACACGATTTCAATATTCTATACCTACAAGTGATGTAATGTATTTTTTCTAAGATTTATGACACTTGAATTATAAATGTGAATTTTGATAGAATACTTCACTTCAACTACTATATCATCAAGATGTTTCTTTATCAATAATACTTACATGTAATCTTTATTAGAGGCAATATATTTAGCTTCTGCAGTGCTCAATGAAATGCAATATTTTTTCCTTTATTATCCAAGAAATAAACAATATTCAAGTATAGAATGAACCACTTGAAATTAATTTTATATCATCTACTAAACTATCTAAATATTCATATTTATATCCCAATAAATCTTGATGATATTTTTCATTACACAACAAATAGAAATCCACCATGGCCTTAATATACCAAAGTATTATTGTTTACTATAATTAAGTGTATTTACTTAGGATTTCTTTGATACCATGATTCTTGGAATGTTTAAAAAAACAATATTGGGTCATGTCACTTTTAAGTACAATATAGTACTAATTATCTACCTATATTTTGTGACATTAACCACTTTTCCTTCTTCATCTCATGACAATTTCATCCAAGTGTCCACCAGAGTATTCTTTTCCTTATAATTATCCATTATAAATATTATTAGAACCTCTTATTGATATTTGGATTTTAGAAATGAATTTTCCATTTCATCCTTACATCGCCTGTAAAGCAATGAAAAATGTTTATTCCCTAATCATTGACATTTAAAGCTCACTTTTCATGAATTATATGAAAAATTTTCACAATGGATTATCTAATAAACCAAATATTATTTCATAGTTATACACTAACACCATCATTATAGGGACCATTATTTTTCTTATGTTACTATTACATCATTTTAAAGACAAACAATATAATAGTGTTACAAAACCAGGATCCAAAGGTTTAGTGTCTTGAGAAAATTAGAACCATACATAGCATTTACATAATAAAACATAAACATTATTAATGCCTCCTTCTAAATATTCTTAGTTTCCCTCATGTACTCCTTAGTATAAGTTTTCACCTGAGGATATACATCAAATAAAGGGGTGGGCTAAAATCCTAGTAAGAGGATAAATAAGAACATGAATCAATATAACATTGGTGATAATAATCATCATAATCATAACATAAGTATGGTATCATAATAATAATAATTATATTAAGAATTATATAAAGCCATGGAATGTGGAAATTCATAAAAAAATAAGTCTTATGTATTAGTGGTCAAATAACATATAGTTGTGAACAAAGCTACCATCATGTTCACACATAACATATGTACAAAATCATAACATAATCATTGTGAAAAAAATATATCATCATGTTCAGAAATATTAAACCTTATATCATGATATAAATCACATTACCCAATTCATTGGAGTGCAATATAATTTAGGCACACCCGTCACATCAGAACATTTATATAATCATGCATGCCACATAGAACATATATCAATTTTAGAGATAAAATAACCCTTGGAAATGAATGGGTTTCATTTAAAAAATAATTAATTCATGAAAAAACGTTTGGGTTCTTAAAAGGTAAAATAATACTAGTATATAAATCATCAATCTCTAGTGAAGAATAAATAATCTCAAGAGAAGTAAAATATATGTTTTTAAAAAGAATAGTTTTTTTGGAAAATCGTTGTATTTTTTATAAAATCATATTAGAAACATGTATATACAATAAAATAAAAGGTAAGAAAAATGAAATAATATTTTAGTTTTATTAAATTCACATCCACCCTGAAATTTTTCATAAATGATGAATAACCCAAAGAAGTAAAATCGGGTTCGAGAATCCCCTTACCTTATGTATGAATGCTCTAATCACCTTAATATCATGAATAATCATATTATATTCATTAATTAATTAATATATAAACTCTTATACATGTATTTGATTTATTATTATTTTATTAATATCATTTATGGACATCATTATGAGTTATAGAGTTCAATTTAGTCATTATGAGAGTGTTCATTTCTTATTTTTCATGATTGATTTTCTTGTATACAAGTATAAAAGTTTATTTAAGATGGAAATAATTAAATATAATTGAAATTATATGTTATTAGTAGATTTATAAAATTTTAATTTGCCTTATTTTTTTTATATATGAAGATCATGCATTAGATAAAATGATATTAATAATCATTTAGATTAATTTTGGCAGTTTTCGATCACAATGAACTCGTTTTGTTTTATTACTTAAAATTATGTATATATGTTAGTTAAAAAACATAAAAGGGTTATAAAATAAATTTTAAAATCTTTTTTTACAATTATAATGGTTTTATGACCATCCTTGAAGGTGATAAAGTAAAATTAAAACTTTTCATCCTCGAAAGGTGATAAATTAACACCTCACAGACAACGTTTTCATTTTTAGAATAAAAGGAATATGAGAAGAGGTTTGATGATGGATTATTCCATTAAAATAATAAAATTAAATTATTTATAATATAATATAGTTATCATTCCATTTTTATATGGGTATATGAGGAGAGAATAATAAAGGAAATAAACTTGAAATGAAATTAAAAGAAAACAGAAGAGGATTTTACCTCTTAAACTTCTTCTTTTTGAGAACATCTTTAGGGAAATTGGATTTGGTATTTTTTTAGGCTAAAGGATCCTGGACATGGGAAAGAGGATTGGTAATATTATTGTGTGGAATTTAGACAAGATTCAAATCCAGGAAGGTGGGAGGAGAATAGGTGGTGAGGGTGGTATTTTTAGAGGAGGAGAGAGAGGTGTTTTTTCATTATTTTAATAATTATTTTATTTTTTTTGGATTAATACTATCAATAGTTTGAACCTTATAAATAATTATACTAAATAATTAATTATAGTTCTAAATTATGGGATTATATCATCCATACATCATCTATGACTCAATAATTCATGTATTTGTTAAATACCATAAATTATTGTATTTCACTATTTACCAAAAAATCAATTATTTTAGAAAAATACCAAGAATTAACCCTAACAAATTTGCAATGAGTAGAATTCAAAAAATAACTATATTATATGAAATAATTATCTAAATATGAGATATTAAATTTTTAATTAAAATCATCATTTATTGAAAAAATATTGATTTTAAAATTATAAATGTTTTTATGAGACTTTGAAAAATTAGTTAAGGTATCATAAAATTGTCTTATAATCATATGAAAAAATATATTTATTTATGAATAATTTTTATCCTGGCCTCTTGGGAAAAGTTTCCCCCCAACAAAAAAAATTGTAAATAAATATTTGTGTTTTATAAAAATACCAAAACTTAATTTATCATTTTTAAAACATTTATTTACTTATACTATGTCATAATTTGTCATATTTTCATTTATTATATACATTTATGTTTTTTAAAAAAATTTTGTTTTATAATTTCATTAGTGAGGTTACCATTTTGTTATCTAGATTACTATTCATAATGGTCATGCTACTAATCCAAAGGTCAAGTTATTATTTCATCGGTTTATGTTCCTTAATTTCTATGAATATTACTTATTTCATTCTTCATTTATGATAATGATGATTTTATTGGGATCTCCATGCTATGTATGTATTTTATACTATATAACATAATTATAATAAGGGAAACAATTCCATTGATAAAAGTTTGGGTAATTACATTGTTACCCCTTTTGAAATTTCGCCCTTGAAATTTTGTTTTACATAAACATGTGGGGGTATTTCTCCTTAATCGCTTCCTTTGGATCCCATTTTTCCTCTTCATACTTATGGTTCCACCATAGTAATTTTACCATGTGATTAGTCTTATTGTGTATATCTTTGTCTCTAAGGTCTAAGATCTTCATTGGATGCTCCTCATAAGAGAGATCATTTTCCAACTATACCACCTCTAGATTAAATACATGTGAGGGATCTGTTATGTACTTCCTCAAGAGAGATACATGGAATACATAATGTACTTGAGACATGGTAAGTGGAAGTTGAGGTTGATATTCCACATATTTGACATTATTAAGAATATCAAAGAGGATGATGTACCTAGGAAACAACTTTATTTTCTTCTCAAATATCCTGATTGTCTTCCATGGAGAAATGCAGAAGAATAGAATGTCTCCAACCTCAAACTCTAGGTCCCATCAACAATTTTCTGCATAGCTCTTCTATCAGCTTTGGGCTTCCTTGATTTTATTCTGAATATATTTCACCTTTTCCACCATTTCTTAGACCATTTTGGGTCCCAACAGCTTACGTTCAAGGACCTCATCCCAGCATGCTAGTGTTCTATATCTTTTCCTATAAAGGGCTTCATATGAAGTCATTTGGATGCAAGAGTGTAATTTTTTTTGTAAGAGAACTCAAATAGAGGTTTATGTTGGTCTCATGCTCCTCTAAAGTCCATATAATGTGATCTCAACATGTCTTATAGTTCATGGATAGTCCTCTATGATTGTCCATCAGTTTGAGAATGATAAGTAATACTGAAGTTGAGATTAGAGTTTAGATCATGTTGGAGACTTTTCCATAACATCAAGGTGAATCTCAGATCTCGATTAGATACAATCAATAGTGGAACTCTATATAGCCTTACCAATTATTTGATGTATATTCATGCAAGTTGATATGGTTATAATTCCTCTCAAATTGCAATAAAGTGATTTGTATTTGTAAATGACCCACAAGAGCCCATATAGAATTGTTTTCTATAGATGTCTTCATAAGTTCGGTGACATAGTCCATGGTGACTTTTTCCCATTTATATATTGTTATAGGTAATGTTTTTATCACCCCCTTATACTTTTTCCTTTTAACCTTAACTTACTAACATAACAATAACTTTTATGTATATTCAGCGATATCCTTCTTCGTATTGTCCCACCAATAGTTCTCTCAGATATATCAATACATATGTCTGCTCCTTATATGAATAGAGAAGGTTAAGCTATGTGCATCACTCCAAATATCTTTCTATATATATGTATTTTATGGTACAAACAGTTTTGATCCAAATCTTACAACTCATTCCTCGTCAATTTTGAACTCTGGGGATTTTCCCTTTCTCATCGATTCCACCTTATTTTGAATTTACACATCATTTTATTGAGCATTATTTATTTTCTCTATGAAGGATTGTTGAGAAATAATTGATAAAGGATTGATGATATTCCTTCCTTAATGATTACCATTTCAATACTTTTCAAATCTAAGTTGATTGGATCCTTCTCAATTATCATCATTAACATTGTTGTAGGACCCTTTCTACTCACACCATCATCCACTTTATTCTCTTTTCCAGGATAGTGGTGGAATGAGTAGTTTTAATCCCTGATGGGTTCTAAACATCTTCACTAGATCATATTATTCTCATTCTATGTGAATATATATTTTAGGATATTATGATGATTATATATTTCATACTTCTCCCCATAGAGATAATGACGCCAGATTTTCAAAATAAATATCACATCTTCCAACTCCAGATCATGTGTGGGATATTTTTTTCTCATGAATTTTCATCTTTCTTGAGGTATAGGCTATCAATTTATCATTTTTCATTAGTACACATCCTAATCCCTTCTTTTAATCATCTTCATATACCAAAAATAGTTCCCCACTTTTCGTAAGTGTGAGTATCGGAGCTGTGATAAGCCTCTTTTTTAACTCTTTGAAACAGTATTTACATTCACTGGTCCAGACAAACTTTTGTCCCATTTGAGTCGGCTTGGTTAGTGGGTTTTACAATCATGGGAAATTATTAAAAAATATCCAATAACACCCATCTTGACCAAGTAAACTATGGATCTCCATTATAGATGTTTTCATGGGCCACTCTTTGATTTCCTTTGTCTTGGAAGGGGCCACATATATTCCTTTGTTGGTGATAACATGCCTCAAGAATGATACTTCCTCCATCAAGAACTTACATTTACTTTAATTTTCATAAATTTTCACCCTTCACAAAGTCTTTATTATAATATTCAAATGATCTTTATGTTCCCCTAGATCTTAGAGTATTTTAAAATATCATCTATAAATACTACCAAAAATTTATTGAGGTAATATCTAAAGAATATATTCATTAAGTCCATGAATTTTTATACAGAATTAGTGATTTTTAAGGGCATCACTATGAACTCGTAGTGTTTGTACCTCATTTGAAAGGCAGTCTTGGGAATATCTTCATTCCTCATCTTTAATTGGTGATATATCGACCTATGGTATACCTTTGAGAAATAATTTTCTTCATGTAGTAGATCGAACAAGTCATCTATCTATGGTAGGGGAAACTTTTTCTTTATCATGTTTTTTTGAGCTATTGATAATCAATGTAGAGGTACATTGATCCATCCTTCATCTTGATGAAGAAGACTAGTGCACCCCATGATGAATCACTTGGGCATATAAAATACTTGTCCAGATTATATTGCAACTACTTCTTAGATTCTTCCAAATCAATAGTGTTCATTATATAAGGAGTCTTTGATATTGGATGAGATCTAGGAATAAGTTCAATAAATAACTCAACCTCCCAGTTAGGAGGAAGACCAAACAATTCTTCAGGGAACACATCAGTGTAGTCCCTTACAATGGGCATGTCCTCAATCATGATTCTCTACATTGTCTCAATAATTTGTGATAGATATGCTTTTTCATAAGGAAATAATATCCAAACTTGAGATGATGAATCTGAAGGATATTAATTCTCCTCATTATGATTTTATATAATTAGACGATGCCTTAGGATGTGAAGAGGGATATCGCTTTCCCCACAGTTGATGTTGGCTTTGTATAAATATATCCAATCCACGCCCAAAATAGCATTAAACTCCACCAAAGGAAGTAAGAAAATATTTACTGGGATGTTCAGTCCAAAAATAATAACTGGGCATAACTTATATACTTTGGATGAAATAATTCCCCATTTTTTTCTCAAAGATAACTCAACCTCTACATTTTGAGGTGGTGTTTGTATTGTTCTACTAAAATTACATAATATGAAATAATTTGTAGAACCATAATCAAATAGTATTTTCTCTATTCATGAATTAATAACCAGAATATTTTTCACAACATCATTGTTAGGATCCACTTTAGTAGTATTGGGGGCATAAAATTTCCATTTCTCCTTTGGACTTGGTGGGTGCTAATGCTAATTGCCCTCAAGGACTCGAGGTTTAGTGCACTGGCTTTCATAGTGACCTTTTTCCATATAATTGAAGCACTAAACTATATATTGTTCTCTCCTTTCCTCCACCACATTTTCAATATTCCTCATATATCTTAAACATTCTTGATCTTGGTGGCCTTCTCTCCCACACTTGAAGCATTTCCCCATCACTTTGAGGAAATTCCCATGATGTTTCTTTCAACATTTTTTGACATGTGAGTGGTTGAGATTTGTTTCCACCGTTTTCATTAGATCCTCCAGGTTGAAATTCCATCTTTCGTTTCTTATCTCCATATCCAAGGTACCATTCTCCAATCTACATATCCACTTTTAGAGAATATCGAACAAATTCTTCATATCTCCCAAAGTCTCAAATTTCTAGATCATTTTGAAGGTTTTGTTTTAAACCACTAAAGAATCTATATATTTTTCTATCATTATTGATAATAAAACCTAAGGTGTAGCTTGAAAGCCTTGTGAAATTATCTTCATAATCTGTGAAATATTCACCTTTCTTTTGATTCATCTCAATAAATTATCTCTACATCTTCATATGAAGAGTTATAGGTAAATACTTGTTAAGAAATATTTTTGTAAATTTTTCCCACTCTATCTCTTCAATTTCATCCTTCAGCTAGGTTTTCTTAATCAAAAGCTTCCATTGATCATCCTCTCTATGTAAAATATAAATGTCTACAGTCACCTTCTCCATCTCAGAACAGTGAGCATAGAAAGGATCTTCTTCATTGAGTTGTTCAACTATTCCAAAACTAGTGGATTGGAAGATCTACTAAATGTTAGTGGTAGTTTCCACATAGAAGACATGATATCCAGCTTCTCCCTCTTAGATTAAGGAGGATGTTCCACATTATTTATGTTATTTTTCATAGCCTGAGACAGTAGGGTAAGAATCACCATGAAATTTTGAACTCCTCCTCTGAAGGCATTGGGGATGTCATTTGGACATTCACTACATTTTCCCTCAGATAGATTTTTGGACTGGTTTCTCCTGGATCCCAAAAATTTCTATAGAAAAGATTTTCAAAAATTATAATTCCACATGACATGTATAAAAAATTTATTCCTTTGTGAAATTAACTCTAAAGGCATATCTTATGGGATCCCTATGTTTATCATTTTTCTAAAAAAATCTTCTTGGGTGCCTACATATACTTAGTCTCATACTAAGGGTTTTCACTAATGTTATCTAATCCTAATTACCAAATTAACTAAACTATGCTCTGATACCAACTATAGTGACCCTTATTTTTCTTAAATTATTATTACATCATTTTAAAGACAAAAAATATAATAGTGTTACAAAACCAGGATCCAAATGTTTAGTGTCTTGGGAAAATTAGGACTAAACATAACATTTACAGAATAAAACATAAAAATTATTTAATTCCTTCTTCTATATCTTCTTAATGGCACTCATGTACTCCTTAGTATAAGTATTCACCTGAGGATATACATCAAAGAAAGGGGTAAGCTAAAAGCCTAGAAAGAGGATAGATAAGAACATGAATCAATATAACATGTGTGAAAATAATTATCATCATCATAACATATATATGGTACCATAATCATAATCATGGTAGGAGGAATTAGATAAAGTCATGGGATATTGAAATTCATAAAAATGAAACATCATGTCATAGTGGTCAAATATCACACATAGTTGTGAACAAATCTAGCATCATATTCACACATAACATATGTTCATAATCATAAAATCTTCATTTTAAAAACATATATATTCATGTTCATGCATATTTAACCCTATGTCATGAGATACATCACATTACCCAATTCATTGGAGCACTATATAATTTTGGTCACACCTGTCACATCATAAAATTTACATAATCATTCATGCAACATAGAATGTATATCAATCTTAAACATAAAATAAACCATGTAAAATAATGGGTTTCATTTCATAAATCATACATTCATGAAAAAACATTAGGTTCTAAAAAGGTAATAGTATATTATTATAGGAATCTTCAATATTTGGTGAAGAAGAAACAATCTTAAGTGAATTAAAATATATGTTTTTAGAAAGAAGAGTTATTTTGGAAAATTATTTTCTTTTTCATAAAACCATATTAGAAACATGTATATACTATAAACGAAAATTTTGGAACAATGAAATTATATTTGAGTAGTATTTAATTCACATTCACACTACAATTTTGCATGAAATAGGAATAACCCAAAGAAACAAAATTGGGTTGGAGAACCCTATTTCCTTATGTCTAGATTTTTTCTTCACTTTAATATCCTGGATAATAAAATTTTATTAATTATTTAATAAATATAGAACCTATTATACATGTATTTTATTTATTTTAATTTTATTAATTTCATTTATGGCTATTATGATGAGTTATAGAGTTCAATTCTGTCGTTCTGAGTGTGTACATTTCTTGGATTTCATGATCGGTTTTCTTGTATACAAGTATAGAAGTTCATGTAAGATGATAATAATTATAAAGAATCTAAATTATATGTTATTAGTGAACTTAAATAATTTTAATTGGTCATATATATTATTATTTTTTCAGATATGAGGATTATTCGTTAAATAATATTTTAATGATAATCGTTTAGATTAATTTTGGCGGTTTTAGATTAAAAAGAAATAATTTTGTTTTATTACTTATTATTATGTATATATGTTAGTTACATAAGCTAAAAAAGGTTATAATGTACGTTTTACAATCTTTTTCAACCATTATAATGGTTTTATGACCATCCTTAAAGGCGGTAAAGGAAAATAAAAACTAATTGTCCTCAAAGACAATAAATCAATACCTCATGAATGATGTTTTCATTTTTAGAATAAATGGTAGATGAGAATATGTTTGATGGTGGATTATTTCATTAACATAATAACATTAATATATATATATGATATTGTAGTTATCATTCCACTTCTTTGAGGGGTGGTTATGAGAGAATAAGAAAAAAAATAACTTTAAAAGAAATAAAAAGAAAAAGTAAGTGGATTTTACCTCTTGAACTTTTTCTCCATGAGAACCTCCTTATATAAATTTATTTTTGTCTTTTATTGATACCAAAGTCTCCTAGACATGGTAAATAGGCTTAGGAAGAGGATTGGATAGAATTTATACAATATTTAAAGCTTGGAAGGTGTAAGGGGGATAGGTAGTGAGGGGTGGTATTTATAGGAGAGAAGAGGGTTGTTTTCTCATTATTTTATTTATTATTTTGTTATTTTGGCTCAAGAATATAGAAAACCTACCTGATTAGCCACCCAATTAGTGCTTTTGGGATAATTTCCACTACCCTTAGGCATGCCTCCCCGTATGCTAAAGGGTGACCACAAGTAGTGAGGGTGTAAAGTGGTGATCGTGGGTATACTATACCCTATGGTGATGATATAATTAATTGTATGAGCATGTATCTAATATGAATTAGAATAAAAGAAAGATAGACTCGAACTAAAACCGCCCATGTCAGAATCAAAAACTATAATATACAATAGCAAAAGAAGTGAACAAATATAGAAGAAAAAATAAACTCATCAACATGCCATTTGTAGAATTTAAAACAGAGCATGCGTCCAATACTGATCATGAAATACAATAAGAAATAAAGTGTTTTCCATTAGATGACAATAATATATACATATACAAGAATGATGAAATAGAAAGAATAACTAAAAATGGAACTCTTACGGAGGTATGAACCAATTTTCCCTTACTTTCCATTCTATGAAAATAGACACTAAGATCCAGCTCCTAGTCCTGGATCAATACCTAAATGCAATAACATAGAGTATACACACATCCTGAAGGGACCATTTAAGGTGTGAGAATAGGTCTCAGTAGGGTACCCCCAACATGTGCATACCTTCCATTTGTGACTAAATAGGTGTGAAATATAAATAAATAAAATAACCTCACATTAACATAATAAAATACACACTTCACTATTGTTTAAAGTTATAAGGAATATTTCACCTACCTTGGCCAACACAGGAATTCCATTGAGGAGTGGATATTTATCCCATGGACAAAGGCATATCTTGATGTTATATAACTCCAGGTGAACCCTCAGGTTTCACCTCTAAAGAAATAATCTAGCACCATATTCCTCCTAACATATCATGTCCAAACCATATCACTGACATACCAAGGCACACCCAATCAAAGTATATGGACCCTTGGACCCCTAATCAAATGCACCGATCATCTCATAAGCCCAACGTCCAGAGGCACAGTAATATCTGTCCTCAAATAATAACCCTTGTTATCTCAACAACCAATATCCCAAGGAATGGCGATACTTATCCTCCAAATGATCATGGGATAATGACCTCAAGCATAGAAAACCCCATCCCCAAATTTATAGCCTCAATGTTTTCATCTAATGTATCCTCACCATCCCCATGGCTTTCTTCAGCAAGCACCCCCATCCTTTTAACTAAGATGCAACTATCGGGGGACTCTACCCACATGAGTTGTCAAAACTATCATCACTGAGTCCACATGTGTGCTCACGAATCCAAATGGAACTTTGGAAAACATGGGTGAGTGTCAATCGCCAATTTAGAACCTAATCCACATCCAACCAGAACCCCATGCCCTGACAACCATTTCACTCAAATCTGGTGGTCATGCCATCCATCACACGATCCTCACTCGTAACCTGGCGGCATGGTCACCTCAATACAATGAACATGTCACCCAGCCTATGATCAAAATCACCCATAATATATATATATATATATATATATATATATATATATATATATCAGGCCATGCCCAACATGATTATCACATTACCTCAAATAGATAGCATTCACTATCTAAATCCTCACGCTATGCCTATCATGATCCCATGGATCTCAGAAGCAATTCATATATATATATATATAAATATATCAATTCAAATCAAGTAATAAAATCAATGTAATTAAATAGAACATCTTTAATTAAATAAATAACTCAATTTAAATGAATTGAGAAACTCAATTTAAAGTAAACAAAAACATTGGATAAATAAACTTTGTCATTTCCTAAACACCCAAGGCCCCAAGCCTCTCACACAGATCGAACCAATTGTATACTTGAGTTGGAATTCCCATTGTAATCCTAAAAGGGTTAAATTAATTAATAGTGGACAAACATAAATATAAAATGGTATCGCTTGGTCAGAATAATGGCATGCTAAAATCTCCCCCCAAACTCATGATATCTTGAATAAAATCATGAACCACCTACCTTGGAGTCATAGATGTTGGAATATATGATCTTAGCCTCTAACATTTCTCAATTTGGAATAAATTTTCATTTATATTGAACACTCTGAAAATAGGGAAAAACGAATCAAATGGATGTAGTGATCTCTGAGGTGAGTGAAAGGAAAAAAGAGAAGCATGGGGTAGAAGAGCCTTAATAAGATGGTCCAATGCCATAAATGGCTTAAAGAATAGAGGACAGACGATGGATTTGAATCAAATCCAAGGAGAAGAGGGAAAGGGTGAGGTCCCCATTATTGTGCGCAACCCATAGAGAAGTAATTAGAGAAGAAATAGTTTTAAATAGTGGATGAAATATTCATAAATTTACCATTTTAATAGGCTTCACGGTAATCTCATACAGTTTTCCAAATCGTATTGTAATTGTAGGACTCCAGCTGCTTGAGATATAAACCATTCATGGTTATCCCACATGTTTTTTCCTAACTGTGCACAAACCGTTCATGCTACAGTGTGAAGGTACTACCTAAGTGGCACTACACGTACAACTTGCGCATGGTTTTCTGAGATGTTCTCAAACCATGTAGAATCCCACTGTAAAAACTTTAGACTTCCACACACAGTCATTCACCCTATCCCACACGGTATGTCAAACCTTGTGGTAGTACCAAATAGGGCTACACGAACTGCACTAAGAGGCAGCGTAGTTTATTCAAACTATGCGCCTCAACCTACAACTCACCAAGATAGGTCATTCAACCTCCGATGAACTCGAAACCCTTCTGAACACCTGTGAAACTTTTCAATACTCTAAACATGAATAAAAAAAGGTATTAGGTAAATGAAAAACTCAAAATTAAGTTTTGATGATAAAAAAAATCATACCCACCAATTATAAAAATTCAAAAAGGGAGAGGATTTTGACCCACTCGAAAAACCTGGAATGTTATAATATCCCCACCTTAACATAGCTCATCCCTGAGCTATAAATAAAAACATAGAGATTGGACTAAACATACCCAACCCATTAAAATTAACCTGAACTGCCTCGGTCTCAAGGGCATATCTCAACTACCTGAAGGGGGTCCCAACATTAGGAGTGACCTACCCTGGTCACATCTCGACCTAAAGCTCAAAAATAATGATGGTTCCTCAACCATACCAAGACTCAAATGTCCTCATTTTATGCATCATCACTCCTGTACCTCATCAGGTGTTCCTATTTCATACCTTACACCCATTAGAATCTCGCACCACATTAGTGTCCACCTTGTGCTCATGTCACACATTGCACCGATGAGGTCCCACATCTCATAAGATGCTCAAATCAGCCTTGGTGCTTTGTACCTCAATAAAATCATACATATCCTTGATGTCTTGATTCCAAATCACCTCATTCATAACCCATACAACAATGATCACATATAAATCCTGGTTCCACGCACCTCATACATACATACATACATATATACATACATATATATAACACATCTAATACGATGGCAACCTACTAATCAGCATCAGGTTAGTCCATACATAGAGCATGTGCACCGCGTGAACCCAAAACCACCATACCTAAAAGGAAATTACAAAATAAAATAAAAATAAACCCCTGTCCCATTACCCAAGTACCATCATAAGACATCATTTTCTACCCAACCCTAGCCTCAACAATCAGGGTCCAATTCCTATCTAAAACCCCATTGCATCCTAATTCCATGTCCTAAAAAACTCTAACAATACTCACCTAAGTCCCCTCTCATGTATCCCATAAGAGATCTCTCAGCCCACCAACTAGATCAAACCCCCCTTGGACACACATACCAAGTACCAAAGGACTCATCCCACTATCTATGTAAGCTAACACTCACCTACAACCTTAGTAATGAGTTCTTTACCGCTTGCAAGATGTATGACCATATCACCTGTCAGCTCCTGGCCTCAAGCCACTCACGCCTACCAAATAGACTTAGGATTCTCACCTAGGATATCCGAGTCATGTATTGTACATATAAACTTATTCATGGACTCATTCCAACTCAGCTAACACCCAATCCCCTTGGTGATGTAGTCACTGGGAAATCCAAATTTAGTTAAGTGCTTAAGAGAAATTACTCTATTTATGAGAGGCCTAATGCAATCGTACTCATATACTAGAGAAAACCTCAATCCCTGAACCCTATTTTTAGACTCATGTAATTATTAAGGCATGCTATCTTTTAAATATATATGCATATGAAAATATATCATAGGGGCCATCTATAGCGATCCAAAAAATTACATACATAAATGATAAATCATATTAACAAAATATTCATTACATATCAATACGATCCATGACATAACCATAAAGGTTTAGTGTCTTTGGAAACTTAGATACATTAACAAATGATGTAAAAATGGTCTATATCATTTCCCATTATGTTCTTCACAACTATCACCCTTATTAGATATAACATGTAACACCCTAGGTTTTTGAAAATAAATATTGAATGCATGAAATACTGAGTCCCTAAAAAACAACACATTTTATAATCTATCCATTAAATAAAACTTTGCCTCTTCTATGTTTTGATTTTTGAAAAACGACCATCTAGAGTTGTGATCAGTAAGTCATTTGAAGTCTGATAGAACAAACTTGATTTTTGGTGAATAGTAACATGAACTTATGAATAGTAATATTAATAGTAATATGAACCTTAGGAATAGTAAATAATGATATTATTTTATTTTCTTAAGATAAAATTTTAATGAGGTCTTAATTAATTTTTCAATGTGATATAAAACTAATTATACCTTTAAAATTGTTATTTTTTGATTTAACTATGATTTTATTTAAAAATTATATTAATAAAATTTAGAAAATTATTTTATAAAAATTGAGTTCATTTTTAAATTATATACAATGAAAAATGGTTAGGGTAAATTTTTGAGATTTGTTTTGAAATTCTTGAATTTTTTATGAATAGTGAAATACCGTAAAACACCATATATACAAATTATCAGTTAAATACACTATTTATGAAATCATAAGTGATGTAAGGACACTTGGTTTGAACTCACATGCACTTAATAATATTATGGGTCACATGAAACAACAATATTGGTTGTCTTGAGGGAAATAATAAAATAATGAATAAAATATTCAAAGTTTACCCCTCTCCTCTACTACCCCCCTCACTCCCTCTTCTCTTCACTCCTCTGTGCCTTGAAAATCCTAAAATATCCACCCAATTACCCATCCCTTGTCACTCCCTACATCCAAGAATCTCTTGGTCTTTCCAAAAGACCAAAAACTCTTCCCTTAAGGAGGTTCTCAAGGAGGTTATTTCGAGAGGTAAAACACCTTTCTTTTTCATTTAGTTTCATTTCAATTTATCGTCTTTTGTTATCATCTCCCCACATTCTCTATAAAAATGACCATGATAAATCTAGTATAATCTATATACTGGAATTATATAATGTTAATTTAAGAACCATAATCAATATTATTATTCTCTACCTTTTATTTTATAAACAAAATCAACATCCACGAGGTTCCAATTTATAACCTTCATGGACGATAAAGTTTCGTTCATCAATTTCTCCTTCATTACTGGTCATGAAACTATTTTTATGGCTAAAATAGACTATAATATATGTATTATAACCTAATTAATATTAATTAACCGGTATACGTACATATTATTAAATGAAGATGTCAGTTATGAGTGACTTGCAGGCATAATCTAGGAGGCATGGATGTTTCTAATGGAATAAATTAGTGTTGTATTTCATTTTATGATGTAATGTAGAACTTATATATGTATCTTGTTTTTAAAATCTACTAAAATACTTGTTAATTTAGGATACATATTCCTTTTTTATATTCCAATGTAATAAAATAAGACACTGGCTCTGGGCAACTGGGGTTGGGTCCTTACAGTTGGTATCAAAGGAAGTTTAATAGAAAACTTGGAAACTAGATTTAGAAGACATAGATTAGGGAAAAAATCCCTAAGATAGTATTTGAGTATAATAATACAAGAACATCCTGGTATTTTGATATGGAATAGATTATGTGGATATTTCTATCAAATACAACTATGTATGGATACAAACAGGTAGAGGTGGCTCTAGAAAAAATGTACGTTGGAGTGAAAGCTCTGACAAGGAGTTTCGGGCTTGACCTGGGGTATCATGGTACATGAAATTTGGTCTTTCTTTACTCTTGGTATTAACAATCCTGGGGGATATTCTTAGGATAGTTCACATTTTCTTTAAAAGCCATTATGAAGGATTGAAATGTAAATTTTTCCTCAAAGAAACCATATTTATGATTATGGGGTTAGCCATGCATAGGATTTCAATTTATGATAAGTATTCTTCTAAGTTAAGATTATAAATTATGATTCATAACCTAATATAGTGTATTACATTATCTAGAAATGGTTCCAAGTGGAAGAAATGGAAACCACATGAACACACGTATTCCATGTAGGGATTTCCCTCTGATGCGAGAAAATGATGTTGGCTCTGGAGCTGCAACTAGCGAGAAGCAACTTATAACTACACTAGGACAACTTACTCAGGTTATGAACAATAACCTTACCTATATGGAGCATCCAGATCCACCACATGGATGATCTTTGTTAGATCTCTTTATGTGACAACAACCTCCATCATTCAATTGGACTACAAACCCATTTGTAGCTAAGTAGTGGTTAAGTTCCCTAGAGAAGATATTTCTCACTTTGGGATGTAACAAAATAGAGAAGGTCACCATGGAATTTTATCATCTATCAGGAGATACAGATTAGTAGTGGTCATTAATCCAAAACACAAAGGAAGAGGAAGATATAGAAGATATGGAATGGAGGGACTTTAAGAAAATATTCCTAGATTAATACTTTCCTCGTGAACAATGAGCAGATTTGGAAAGGTAGTTTTTGAATTTAAAGAAAAAGGAGGATGAGAATGTTGAAAAGTATGAAGCTAACTTCACAAGGTTATCAAGGCATGTTGAAGACTACATATGAAATCTGAGGATCAATATTGATTGATTCTTTGATGGACTAAAGACATTCCTCCAGCGGGCTTTGGTCTCCCAGAGTTTCTCATCACATAAAGATATAGTTTCATGTGACATCAAGATGGAAAAAAGAATTATCTAAGTATTATGACTTTAATGGAAAGCAAGATAAAATGAGGGATACTGAAAACTTTGTAAAAGGAAATAAGGAAATGGGGAAGAAGGGAAGAATTGAATTTTCACCTTGTGATAATTGTGGAAGGAAACACCCTAGTACTTACTTAAAAGGAAAAGGAGTATGCTACAAATATGAATAGAAAGGCTATCTTACTGGTGATTATAAGGGGAAGAAATAATCCATTAATGTTCAATTCTATAATTTCGGGAGATGGAACACTATTCTAATGATTGTCCAAAGCGTCAAGGAAACATCCAATAGAAAAGGACAAGGGAGTAGGGAAAAGCTTATGCGATCACAACCACTGATATTGAAGTTCCTAATGATGTGGTGGTAGGTAATTTAATCATTTCCTAAAACTTAGACAATACTTTATTTGATTCTGGATCATTGCATTCATTCATATCTTCCCAGTTTTCCAAGAAAATTAGATATTTCCAGTTTGATTTAATAAGGGAGTTTTTAGTCAAAACGCCTAAGGAAAGTGTCATTGCAACAAAGTTGTGTCAGGAAGTCCCCATTATGGAATATAAAAGTTCTTTATCTGCTAATTTTATTATCATACCCATGATTAACTTTGATATAATCCTCATTATTTATTGGCTTTCAAACCATGATGCAAAAATTTATTGTAAGAGGAAAGAGGTTACAATTTTTGAGGATGATGTGGAATCCCTTATATTTAGGGAAGATACATCACAATATAATTCTCATCAATACCTACCACCTATAGCTCTACTAAATTCAATTATTGGGGATGAATGGAATGAAATAACTATAGGTGAGGAAGGGAATGTACAGATAGAGGACATACCTATTGTGAAAGAATATGTTGATGTCTTTCTAGATGATTTACCTAGAAATCCTCTAGAGCGAGAAATTGAGTTTTCCATTGACTTAATTCCTAGTTCAAGGCCCATATCAAAGACCCCTTATAAAATGTCCACTATGGAATTAGTGTAATTGAAGAAATAATTAGAGGAATTGATTGATAAAGGATTTATTCGCCCTAGTGTTTCTCCATGGGGATCCCATGTTCTTTTCATAAAGAAAAAAGATGGATCCATGAGGTTGTGCATTGACTATAGGGAGATAGATGCTATAACAATAAAGAACAAGTATCCCCTACATCACATCGATGATTTATTTGATCAAATTCATGGAGCTCAATATTTTTCAAAGATTGACCTTCGATCTGGATACCATCAGTTGCTTATGAGGAAGGAAGACATCCCAAAAACCGCATTTCAAACTAGGTATGGGCATTATGAGTTTATAGTAATTCCTTTTGGACTGACTAATTCACCCTTTGTTTTCATGGATCAAATTAATAGAGTTTTCAAGGAATATATGGATGACTTTATGGTGGTATTTATTGATGATATCTTTGTATACTCTAAAAGCTATTAATATCACGAAAATCACTTATGCACTATTCTGAAGACTCTTAGAAGAAATTAATTATATGGGAAGTTTAAGAAGTGTGAATTTTGGATTCAATCAGTTTCACTTCTTGGAAACATTGTCTCTAAAGATGGAATATATGTTGATTCTGAAAATAAAAATGTTGTGCAAGAATGGCCTACTCCAATGAACATAATTGAGGTATGTAGTTTTATTGGTTTAGCAGGTTATTATCAGTGTTTCATTCTGAAATTCACCCGTTTATCCAACCTAATGACCAAGATTACACATAAAGGGGTTAAGTTCGAAAAAATAATGTGAGTATTGTTTCGAAGAATTGAATAGGAGATTAGTGAATTTTCTGATCCTAACCCCACCATCGGGGAATTATGGGCTTGTGATCTTTAGTGATGCATCAAAGAAAGGACTTGGTTGTGTCCTTATGCCGAATGATAGAGTTATTTCCTACACATCAAGGCAGTTAAAAAATCATGAACAAAAATATTCCACTCATGATCTTGAGTTATCAGTGGTAGTCATTTCTATGAAGATATGGAGACATTATCTCTATGGAAAAAAATGTGAGAAATATATGGATCACAAAAGTCTGAAGTATATATTCTTATAGAAGGAACTCAACATGAGGCAAAGGAGATAGCTTGAACAACTCAAGGATTATGAATAAACCATAAACTACCTCCTAGTAAAGGAAAACATGGTGGATGATGCATTGAGTAGGAAGGATCATGGAGTTCTCAACAAAATGAGGATTGAAAAGGATCCTTTGTACATAGATCTAGTAAGGATGGACATGAGAATTATCAAAGAAGGTGAAAAATCATTACTTTTTCAAATGGTTTCCTAACCATATTTATTAAAAATAATTAAAGCTTCTCAACCTGATGATGAGAACCTTTAAAAGAAAATTATTATTGTGAAAGATGTGAAGATGGATGACTTTGTGTGTGAAGATGGTGTTCTAAAATTAAGGAAAAGGATTTGCATTCCAGATGTACCTGATCTAAAAAGGGAGTTATTGGATGATGCCCATAGTTTGAATTTCTCCATACATCCTGGTATCACTAAGACGTATAGAGATTTGAAGTAACATTTCTGGTGGCATAACATAGAGAAGGAAATTATAGATTATATATTAAGATGTTAATCTTGTAAACAAGTGATGGCTAAAAGGCAACATCCAAAAGTTATCGTAAAACCTCTACCTATTCCTATGTGGAAATGGGATGATGTCACTAAGGATTTTTTTCACTGGATTACCCAAAACTCTAAGGAATAATGATGTGATATGGGTAATTGTGGATTGACTTACGAAATATGCACATTTCCTTGAAATAAGGGAGGATTTTCCACTGGAGTGCTTAGAATGACTCTATATTAATGAAGTTGTGAGACTTAATGGAACACCTCTCTCAATTGTGTCTTATCATGACCCAAGGTTTACATCGAAATTCTGGAAAAGTCTTCAGAACTATTTGGATACTGAACTTCTTTTAAGTACTGCTTACTACCCACAAAATGACAAGCAATCAGAGAGGATGATCCAAACCTTACAGTACATGTTGATATCATGTTCACTTGACTTACACGGTATGTGGGATCAATATTTTCCTTTAGTGGAGTTTTCCTATAATAATATCTTTTATTCAAGTATTAAAATGGAACCATATGAAGAATTTTATGGGAAGAGATTTCGTACACCAACATGTTGGGAAGAAGTTGGAGAGAGGAGGCTTGTGGGTCCAGAACTTGTGGAGGAAACAAGAGTGAAAATAAAGACTATTCAAGGTGATATCAAAGAAGTTCAGAGTAGACAAAAGAGAAATGCCGATAATCAAATGAAGGATCTGTAATTTCATGTGGAATATCACATTTTCTTGAAAGTATCTCCATGGAAGGGCGTTATAAGATTTGAAAAGAAATGAAAACTAAGCCCTAGGTACATTGGGACTTTTGAAATTCTAGAGAGAATTGGAGCTATTGCATATCGTTTGGATATGCCTCCTAGCCTATCCAAAGTACACAATGTGTTCCATGTCTCATTGCTATGAAAGTACATGCCAGACCCAATGCATGTCATTACTTATGAAGGTATAGTGTTGGAACTTGACCTATCTTACTACAAAGAGCCTATCCGAATTTTGGATACTAAAGAACAAGTGTTGAGGAATCGGACAACTCATCTGGTAAAGTTAATTTTGACAAATCATAAAATTGAATAGGAAACATGGGAGTTGGAGGAGCTTATGTTGAAGACATACCCAAATATTTTTGTAAGGTAACATTTTTTAAATTTCGAGGATGATGTTTTTGTAAGAAGGGGAAAATGTAACAGCCCAAGGTTTTGAAAATAAATATTTAATGCATGAAATACCAAGTCTCGAAAAAACAACACATTTTATAATATAGTTGTTAAATACAAATTTTCCTCTTCTATGTTTTTAATTTTAAAAAATGGTCATCTAGAGTTGAGATTAGTAAGGCATTTAGAGTCTGATAGAACAAAATTTATTTTTGGTGAATAGTAAAAAACCCTTATGAATAGTAATATTAATAGTAATATGACCCTTATGAATATTAAATAATGATATTATGTTATTTTATTAAGATAAAAATATAATGAGTTCTTAATTAAATTTTCAATGTGATATAAAACTAATTATACCTTTAAAATTGTTATTTTTCGAATTAACTATGATTTTATATAAAAATTAAATTAATAATATTTTGAAAATTATTTTTTTAAAATGGAGTTAATTTTTTAATTCTATACATAAAAAAATGGTTAGGGTGATTTTTTTTTATTTTTATGAAATTCTTGAATTTTGGATGAATAGTGAAATATGATAAAATACCGTATATACAAATTATCAGTTAAATACACTATTTATGAAATCATAAGTGATGTAATTCCACTTGGTTCAAACTCACATACACTTATTACTATTAGTGGTCACATGAAACAACACTATTGGTTTTCTTGAGGAAAATAATAAAATAAAGAATAAAATATTCGAAATTTATCCCTCTCTTTCACTATAAACCCCCCCTCACTCCCTCTTCTAATCACTCCTTTAAGACTTGAATATACTCAAATATATGCCTAATTACCCTTCCCTAGTCACTACCTACTTCCAAGAAGATCTTGGTCTTTCCAAAAGACCAAATCCCCTTCCCTTAAGGAGGTTCTCAAGGAGGTTATTTCAAGAGGTAAAGCACCCTTCTTTTTCATTTAGATTCATTTCAATTTATCTTCTTTTGTTATCCTCTCCCCAAATAATCTATCAAAATGACTATGATAACTCCATTATCATCTATATACATGAATTATATCATTTTAAGGGGAGAATCATCATCAATATTCTTATTCTCCCTCTTTTATTTTATAAATGAAATCAGCGTCCGTGAGGTTCCAATTTATAACCTTCATGGATGATGAAGTTTTATTCTTAAATTTATCCTTAATTACTAGACATGAAACTATTTTTATGGTTTAATAAGACTATAATATATGTATTATAACCTAATTAATATTCAGGAACCACTATACGTACATATTATTAAATCATATGACCAAACTAGTTCCTAATAATCAAAATACCGCTAAAATAATCTATGTGAATGTCATTAATATTTTCATCTAATGATTCATCCTATTTACATGTAAACAAATGATAAAAATTAAAATTAATGATTTTGGATGTTCATAAATAAAATTAAATTTCAATTCTAGAGATTTACATTGATTCCACATGAACACCATTACTTAAAAACAAGTGAACCGATTATGAAAATCAAGAAAATGAACACTCCGGAACGATGAAATTCAATATAATAACTTATCAATAAGAACATAAATGAACTAAAAAAAATTATGATAAAGTAAATAAATGTATAATAGATTCTTAAATAAGTTATTAATAATTATAATTTCATATTTATAGACCTTAAGTTCAAAAACGGAACACATTCAGACATAAGGTAAGGGTTTTCCACACGAATCTCCATTTTCATTCTGATTAATTTTATTATCTAATTACCTCAATAATATTATTATGTATTATTATGTACTACTCTTAAATTATATTTGAGTGTCCTAAATATGTTTACCAACCAGAATAATTCCTTATTTTAGGGAGAGTTACACATTTTAAATGGAACTTTCAAAATTATTTCCGAAATACAAGCCCGATTCAAGGGAATTTCTAAAACTGTTACCTATTTTAAAAAGGAACTCTATAATCTTTTTTAGATACAATTATCATTATAAAATAAATAATTTTGTTATGAAAATACTATCTTAATTCAGTTCTGTTTTTATACAAATACTTTTCCAAAAGGACTCTTCCTTTCAAAACAAGAGAGTATTTATCTCAAGAATTACTCAATGATTTTATAAGAGTATTTTCATATATTTCAATACTCTTGTTGATTATTATGTATTATTGGGATTAATAATTTATGATGTCATATACCATATTTAATTATATGTTTTATGACTAGTTTTATTGCAGATGTTCTATCCTAAAACCATTCACCAATTTACTCTGAATGGTTAGTGTTTAAGCTTAATGATTGGGGAAAGTTATTTACATTTTATATGTTAGTTTCAATATGAAAGTATATGTTATTTATGTTTATCCCCAATCATATGAGGAATTAATTTGAATTAATATGTGATGGTTGGGGCCCAATATATCCCCTCGATGCATCGGTAGGTCTCATAATACAAATAGACATGGACTTGTCCGAGGCCTTGCCCAATTTGAGATATGGTTTTGGTCGAGGCCTTAATCATTTTTAAACGTCTTGGCCGAGGCCTTGACAATGTGATTCAGAATTTCTGAAATAAGAACTTCACTCATTATAAAGCTATTAATTTAAAGTTCATATGGTTATTCGAATATTTTAATACCCACGATTATGTTTCATTATGGCATTATTTACTCAACTCATTTTCCTACCATAATGTGTTCAGGTTTATTATTTTGTAAAGGTGTGTGCTTTAAATTATTCACCATGCCTAATTTTTATGTTTATGTTATATTCCGATATATTTATTACTCTTACTGATCATTTGAGCTCACCCCTTTCTTATGTTTCATTTTCCCGGGATATGAAGAAGTTAGTTTTGAGTGACTTTCAGGAATAATCTAGGAGGCATGGATGTTTCTAATGGAATAAATTAGTGTTGTATTTCCTTTAATGATGTAATGTTGAACTTATATATGTATATTGTTTCTAAAATCTAATAAACTACTTGGTCCTTCAGGATACATATTCCTTGTTTATATTCCAATGTAAAAATTTAAGGCACCAACTCTGGGCAACTGGGGTCAGGTCCTCACATAACATACTTAAAAACTTTCTCCATAACCTAGGGAAGGGAAACATGAGAAATAATGATCCAAGATGATTATTATGGGTAAAAATAAGATATACCAATAAATTATCATAAGTGGACATTAGATAAGAATAAGGGTATGATAAAATGAGCTTAAAAATAGAAAATTATACATATAAATTCATATATCATAATCATGAAATATGATATAAATTTTTTTAATCAAAATACATAATACATAGGAGTGTAGAATCATAAATAATAAATCATTATTCCTAAAAAAATATCATATTCATAATACATAAGTTATTGGTAAGAATATAATAGGAGAAAATAATTTCCTTAGTCAAGGCTCACAACAAAGACTATCAAATTAGATTTAGTTCACTCCACATTCCATCATTTCCTTAATCAATGTTCACTCCCAAGACTATCTTATTGGACAAAGTACCTTACTCAACTAGGTTAAATCCCCATACAAATTCTTATTTTCCCATGATATATCCTTCTTTACCAAATTAATTAGTGGGATATACAATTCTGAGCCCACCTATTAAATAATGAAAACTATACATATGTGCACTATAAGATCATAAAACATTCATCATATCATCAAATCATAACCCATGTAAAGGATAAAGGTTCCATAAACATTTCATCATCATAATCATAAACCATCTATATAAAGAATAAATATGATAACATTGGATCATATCCCTAGTAAATCATAAGAAACATAAAAGGATGATGTTATAGATAAAAATACCTTTAAAATATCACTAGAACATTTCTTTAGGAAAATATACTTTTTCTATAAAATCACTTATTTAGAGTCAAAAAAATATCTAAAATATTGAGAAAAATATTTTATTTTAAAATTAAAAACGGAAAAATATAAGTTAATATTAATTATAAGATTATTCATGATGGAATGGAAAACTGTACATGTGGTGTATGTTAAAATGAAAATTCCTTTCACATTTTCAATAAAAAGTCAAATATACCACATTTTTTAAAATTATAAGTAGGTTAATTTTAATATATGGTAATTAAAGTAAAATATATTCAAAATTCATTTAAATTATGTTTGTATTTAATTAAAAACAATATTGAAAACATTTTAAAGAAAATATGGATGTAGAGAAAAGATTCTTGACCGAAGGGAAAAACAAGGTCAGTTTTCCTTAAAAACATTCTTTCGATCTATTGAGTAATTAAAGAGAGGAAAATTAAAGGAAAAAATATTTATAAATAAACATAAGATATGAAAATATATAAAAAAAGTTGAGATATATCATAAAATTTATTCATCATAAAATTTAAGCATAAACAATCCCAGTAAAATGAGATTGTAACATAAAACCCTTACCTCAAGTCCATCTTGCTTCATAAGAACTATAACCTCATGTATAATAATTTTAAAATTATTATTATTCTATAATATAATCATAATAATACCTAAAATATCATATATTATCCACTTATATCATTTCATCATGTATTTATTTACAATTATCTATTAAAGACGTCATTTTAGGTGTTAACTGCTTCATTTTTCCTATATGTTTTAGTTCGGCAGTTGTAGTCCTTGCCCTTTGATCCTGATTAATTCATATCCAAAATTTTAATCATGATAAAAATATAATATATATTCATTATATAAAAATTTATAACCATTTATACTAAGTGGTTAAGGGAAATGAATTACATCACTTTGTGGAGACGGTAGTCCATACGTACACACGAGTGATGTTTTTACTTTTCGATGGATGAAACAAAAAAAGTTAAATAATAATTCACCTTTACAGAATCATTACTATATAATAAATATCATATATTTTCATTAAATATATCCTTTTTTACTATCCATGTAAAGCATGAATGATAAGTAAATCACATCACTTCGTGGAGGTGGTAGTCTATATGTACACACAAGCGACGTTATAATTTAATAATGGATTTTAAGGTAATAAGGAAGATAATATATTATATGAAAATAATAATATTAATTTTATAATTATAATATATAAACATTAAATACATCCTTATAACCTCCCATTAAATATGGTGGTGGGAAATGACTCGTATCGCTATGTGGAGATGCTAGTCTACACGTACGCACAACTAATAATTTTATCTCTCATTTGATGGAGAAGAGATGGTAAAAGGTTTTGAATCATAATAATAACATATTAGTATATTTATGATACTATATTAATAATTTATTTGATGTATACAACATTTTTATATAAACTAGAAGATGAAATAAAATTGAAATAGAATGGTTAAGATCTATACCTCTTCTTTGAGAGACCTCCTTTGGCTTACAACTTAAGCCTTGAAGGATTAGTCTTAGTAGAAGAAAAAATATCTATGATGAATGGAAGGATTTTAGAAAGGTTTTGGATCAAGTATTTTAAGACATATAAGGATGAAATGGTCTGAATAAGGGTGTAGAAGAGGTTCCTTTTTATAAGTGAGGGAAGGGCCACATGCGAAATTTCTTAAAAGATTTCAATCATATAAGGTTACTTTTTTGGGAAAGAAGATCCAAATAGACAAGTATGTGAATTTATGATAAAATAAGTTTGAAATATATTCAAAAAATTATAATTATATAGGTATGGGTTGCAATTATATCATTATATCTTGATTTAACCTCTAGTAAACTCGTTTTAACCTTAATCATGACAATAAAATTTCAGTGTTTTTACTTTTCAATGAAAAAAATTAAGTTGACCATATTATAATATATTAATTATTTTGATTAAAATATTTACTCCATTTAAATAGATTCAATTTATCTAGGTGGTAGAATTTAATTTTAAATAAGTGTGCAACCTGTAATGAAAACCTATTTTAGAAAAAAAAAAATTTAAGCCTAAAATATAATTTAATTACATTTATTTCCTTGTAAAAACAATAAAATTAATGTTAAAATATATGATTTAATATAAAATATAAAAAATGCATTAAAAGTTTTGTTAAATAGACATTAAATTAATTTATTAAGATAAAAACACATTATGGGCATAAAAATAGTTTTTAGGAAAATGTATTTTTAAGCCCAAAAATAAACTTATACCAAAACCAAGTACAATTAGGATCACTATATATTTAGTTAGATTATTTATAATTAATTTATAATAATATTACTTTAAGTTAAACTTAAAAAAATGAGACTTTTACTTGAAAATAAAAGGCACTTTTTACAAAAAGCGGTATTTTTAACAATTCAATGAAAAATAAATCCTTTTAAAAAAATACTAAAAATTAAAGCTAAGATAATATAGTCATATTGGTTTAGAAATGATATTAATTTCAAAAAATAAAATTTATTCAAATTTTAGAAAATAAATATTATTTTCACATGAAAATTAATTTGATAAACATATATTTGAAGAATAAAATGAATTTACTAAAAATTGAGTACTTATTTATCATGAATTAATCAAAAGAATTTGAATTATTTAGAACATTTAATTTTTTTCATAAAGTGTTTATTACTATTCATAACTTCCAATTTAATAGATAGGTTATAATGGTTTACTATATCATGATTTATATAGACCTCGGGTTGTGTGTTAGGCTAGCTATCGAATAATTCAAGTTTATTTCAAAGGAAATACATATAAAATCTTGGGGTGATAAATTATACCTACTTAAAATGAATGTTTACCATGTAATTCTATCTCTATGATACAAAAAAATAAGGATGTATATACTTTATCACATCCTTGGGTTCCCATATAGCTTCCTCAAATTTCTTATTCCTTTAAATAACGTTAACTACATGAACAATCTTGTTCCATAGAGCATTATCTCTTTTATAAAATATTTCTATTATTTTCATTCATAGGAAATATCATTATCTAGTGGTATAACTTGTGATTTTAGTTAATATGAAGGATCAAGTATGTAATTCCTCAGGAGAGATACCTGAAATATATCATGAACATGAGAGAGGTTTTGTGGGAGTACTAATAGATAAGAAACCATCCTAATATGATCAAGAATCTCAAAACAACCAATATAACTAAGGATAAACATTCCCTTATTTATGAATTTCATTAACTTCTTCCCTAGGTTAATTCATATTAAAACCTTATCACTAACATTGAAATCGATATCTCCCCAATGATTGTATACATAACACTTCTGTTAACTCTAAGTGAACTTGATGGGATGCTAAATTGATATAACCTTCTCTAACATTTATCTATATAGCTTAGGTCTCAATATATTTATTTTTCCAACATTATACCAGTATGTCAGAGTTCAACACTTCCTTCCATATAGGGCTTCATAAGGATGAAACTAAATGCTTGAGTGAAATCTATTGTTTTAATAAAAATTGACTAGAGGAAGTTATTGATTCCAAATACTTTTAAAATCCAAAGAAAAATATCTCAATATATCATATGGGGTTTAAATGTCTTTATTAGACTAAATATCTACTTGTGGATGATGTGCAATATTAAAACACAACTTTGTATACTGAGCTTACTAAATAATTTTTTAGAACTTCAGGGTAAACCTCGATTATTAATCAGATACAATAGAATGTGGTACTCTATAAAACCTTACAACTTCCTTAATTTATATCATGGAAAGATGATAAAGAGATAAATCTTCTCTAATAGTAATGAATGTTTCTGAATTCTTAATGTTATTAATAATAACCCAAATAGAATTATGTCCTTTGCATGTTTTGGGGAGAATGATAATGAAATCCATGGTGATGTTTTTCCATTTCTATTCTGGTATGGTTAATTATTATAACATCCTCTTAGAATTATATATTTCAGGCTTAAATTTCTAACATACCAAGCACTGAGATTCATACTCCACAATATCTCTCTTCATATTTCCCCACAAAAACTACTCTTTTCGATCTCTATACATCTTCACACTTCAAGGATGAATAGTGAATGATGAGCTATGATCTTATTTAAATAGTTCCTTATTCAAGTCTGGTATTGATGGGATATATACTTATTTCCTGAACCTTATCATTCCATCACAATCAAGGTTAAACTCAGAAACATCTCTCACATTCTTTTCTAGCACCGTATCCTTCTTCTGTGCTTCTTAAATTTTCACATGAATAGATAGTTGAATACTAATTTGTGAAATAAAATATTTCTCCACTTCCTTAAATATTTTAAGGTCCATCATTTGAAAATCAATAAATATTAGATCTTTTTTTATCCTCATTATAGATAATATATCATCATTCTTTCAATTCAAATCTCAACCACCTTGTTCACTTTCCCATGGTGGTAATGTATTGATAAGTCATAATCTTTAATCAAATCCAACCATCATATTTAGAATATATTTTTATATTTTTTTTGAATATATACATTAATTTTATCACTATATATGTCACACCTTTCTCTGAAAGTTTATTTCCTATAGATCTTTAATAAAAATATTACTGATATCAACTCTAACCATGATCCATGTAATTTTAATCATGAACCTTTAATTAGTGTGAATAATAATCTATCACCATATAATTCTTCATAAGAATACACCCTAGTCCCTTTTTTGATACATCACTGTAATCACAAACCCTTCTCTATAGTAGGGTAGTGTGAGCACATGTATATCAACCAACCTTCTTTTTAGTTTCTTGAACATTTTTTCACATTCATCAGTCTAAAGGAATTTAACTCCCTTCTTAGTTAACATAGTGAATGGATTAGATATCCATGATAAATCCTTCATAAAGCAGAAATAATATCCACTCAATACAAGAAAACTATGGATCCCAATCACAGTGGTTTGTCTGAGCCAATTCTCAATAACTTCTATCTTTGATGGATCCACTAATATATTCTTAATTGAGATTATATAACCCATAAATGAAACATCATAAAAAAAATTAAACTAGGTAAATTTTTCACACAATATATCCTTCCTTAGGGACATTAGTATAATCCTAAAGTGATTTTTATATTCTTCCTTGATCTTGGAATATATAAGAATATCAACTATAAATACTACCTAAAATTGATCATGGTAATCACTAAAGACTCTATTCATTTAATCTATGAAGATAGTGGGGGAATTAATAATACCAAATTGAATCACTATAGATTCATAGTGTCAATACCTCAAACTATTGGTTGTCTTGGGTATGTCTTCACTTTTGACCCTTAATTAATAGTATCCAAATCAAATATGAATCTTGATAAAATAATTAGCTCCTCATAATTGTTTGAAAAAATCATTAATATAGTGTAGAGGATACATATTATTATTGTGATATTGTTTAGTTTATGATAATAAAGAAAAAGTAACATTGATCCATATTTCTTCTAAGTAAAAAAGATTAATTGAACCCCATGGTGATGCACTTGGCTGAATGAATCCCTTATCAATATTCTCATGGATTTTCTTTTTCAATTCCTACAACTCAATTAGGTCCATTCTATATGGAGTCTTTTAAATAGGTGTATCATTAGGTATGAGTTTTATTTAAAAATAAACTTCATTATTCAGAGTAAGGTTATGCAAATATTTCATAAATACATCAACAAATTCTCGTATAATAGGAATATATTTAATGTTGAATTTCTCTTTAACCTTATGAGATAAATAACCTCTTTGAATAGTAATTAAGGTCCATGAAATAGGTATAATTTCTATTGGAATATAATATTTATCCTTGCATCAATATATTATCATAGGTTGTTTTGGAATATTAAATGTGACTTTCCTTCATCAGTAATTAATATGGTATTTACAAAAATAAATTCAATCTATCCCCAAAATCACATCAAATTCAACTAGAGGATGAATAATAAGATTTTTAGGGAGAAAATACCCAAAAAATTCAATTATAGAAGAGTCATAGAATTTATATGTGACAATCATTACCTTATAAGTTTTGTCTTTTTATTTTAGCATCTAATCATTGAGGATATGAATTAACAATCCTTTATACTTTTCATGATATATAGGAACTTATATAAATAATATCAAATAGTATACTTAAATATTTTAAAATACCTATTAATACTTAAACACTATCATTTTATCTTCAATCCCTCACTAAAACCAAAATGGCTAGCATGACTATCAAGCATCATTAATCAGGGTGATAAATCAATAAAAATCATTCATACGATGTCTAAATCTTGACATCTTCTTTTGAATCTATGAAACCTTAGGTTTAACCTAGGTAACCAATTTTAAATATCTAATAAAATCCTTCATAATGGATCATAAATAAAATGTGAATTATCCTAAGAATATATCATTGGAGTGTCAAACTAGGTGAAAAGCAAGGGACCATTAACCATGAACAATAATGTTGTCTGATATATACTCAACCAACTCCTTTTGGGCTTATTACCATTAGATACATCTATACCAAAACCACATACACTTTTAGTATCCAAAAAAGTATGTATTTTTAGGAAAATGAAAAAATATATAGATTAAAAAAACATTAAGATGGTATAATATATCTAGGATTATCATAGGTTTTCTCACTAAATTTTCCTTATACTAGTTTATAAAAATTATTAATCTTTACTCTGATAAAAACTATGGTGACCCCAAACATTACTTATATAAATACTACATATTATTACCAAAATATTCATTAAATATCAATATAATCCTATCCATAACTGAAAAGATATAGTTTATTTGGAAATTTTATACATTAAAAATAAGTACATAATTGATCAACATCATTTCCCATTATTTTCTTCATAGCTAGAACCCTTATTGGACATAATATACTTAAAACCATTCACCGTAACCCAAGGGAAACATAAAAAAATGTGATATCATATTCTCAGTATGGGTAAATATTATAGATATTAATTAATTATCCTAAGTGATCATAAGATAAGAATTAGGGTATGAGAACATTATCCTAACAATAGAAAAAAAAATTAAATCATTAATAAAAATCATGAATGAATACATAAAATTTTATCAATCAAAATACATAAGTTATAAGAGTGTAGAATCATAAATAATCAATCATGATCCATGAAATTATATCATAATAATAAGATATAATATTTTGGAATGCAAATAATCATATAAAATCATTTCCTTAGTCATGGATCACCACCAATACTATCATAGTGGATTACGTTCACTCATCATTCTATCATTTCCTTAATCAAGGTTCACTCTGAAAACCATCTTATTAGAAAATGTCCCTTATTAAACTAGGTTCACTCCTTATTATAGTCCTTATTATCTTGTGATATATATGTAACGATGTTATTAGAGGGGTATATAATTATGAGACCAGCCATCACATAATGAAAACCATCCATATGCATGCCATAATATCATTAAACATTCATCATATCATCAAATCATTAACTATGGAAAGGATACGAGTTTCATAAATAATTTTTCATCATAATAATAAAAAATACATATAAATAATAATTATAGTAACATGGGATCATATCCCTAGTAAATCATAAGATACATGAAATTATGTTATTATAGATAAAAATACCTTCAAAAGATCACTAGAATATTTCTTTAGCAAAAACACTTTTTATTTGAAATCACTTATTTAGAATATAAAAAAATAGAAAATATTAAGGAAAAATATTATTTGAAAATAAAAAATGAAAATTATAAATTAGTATTTAAATAAAATAGTATTCATGATGGCGGGGAAATACTTTCATATATTTTATGTTAAAAAAAAATCCTTTCACATTTTCGGTAAAAAGTAAAAAGTACCACATTTTAAAAATGTTAAGAAGGTTCATTTTAAATATTTTTAAGGAAATTAAAATATAGTAGAAAATAAAATTAAATAATATTTTGATAACATTAAAAACATTCTTGAAAATATTTTAAATAAAATATGGATATGGAAGAAAAGATTCCCCACCGAAGGGAAAAACAAGGTCAATTTTCCTTAAAAACATTCTTTCGGTATCTTGAGTTATTAAAGATGGTAAAATTAAATAAAAACAACAAATATATATAATTAAAAATATTATAATAAAATATATTATATTTTTAAGAGATATTTCATAAAATTTCATCATCATAAAATTTCAGCATTAATAATCCTCGTAAAAATGAGATTTTAACTTAAAACTCGTACCTCAAGTCTATCTTGCTTCGTAAGTGATCTAAAATCCTATATAATTAATTTAAAGTTACTATAATTTTATAAAATTTCCATAATAATACCTATAATATCATATATGATCCAATTATATCATTTAAAAAAAATTATTAATAATTGTCTATTAAAGTTTTCATTTTGGGTGTTAACTCCTTCATTTCTCATATATGTTTTAGTTTGGAAGTTATAGTCATTGAAATTTGATCATGGATACTCAATATACATAATTTAAATAATGATATTAATATCATATATATTCATTATATACATATTTATAACCCTTTATATTATGTGGTTATGAGAAATTAATTACAATACTTCATGGAGAAGGTAATCCATGCGTACACACAAGTGATGTTTCCACCTTTTGATGGATAGAACTAAAGAAAGAAAAATTATAATTCACATTTAAAAATAATAATTATAAAATAAATATCATATATTTTCATTAAATATATCTTTTTTTTCATCCATGTAAATTTTAAATGATAAACAAATCGCATCACTACATGGAGGTGGTAGTCCACATGTACATGCGCATAACATTATAGTTTACCAATAGATTAAAAGGTAAGAAGGTAGATAATATATTATAATTATAAAACTATAATTATATTATAAAAAACATATTTAAACATTTAATCCATCATTATAACCACAAATTAAAGATGGTTATGGGAAATTAATCATATGGCTACTTGGAGGAGGTAGTTCACACATATGCATGAGCGATATTTTCATCTCTCATTCTATGAATAATAAGTGATAAAAGGTTATGAAATCATCATAATAACATATATTATTTTTATGGTACTATATTTATCATTTTTTATGGATACAACATGTTCTTATGTATTATAAGAAAAAATAAAATTAAAATAGGTTGGTTAACATCTATACCACTCCTTTGAGAGACCTTCTTTGGATAACAAATTAAGCCTTAAAGAATTGGTCTTAGGAGAAGAAAATAATATATAGGATGAATCGAATGCTTATAAAATTTTTTTAGTAGGTATTTTCTGATCTATAATTATCAAATGGTTTGTATAAGGGGGAGAAGAGTTTCTCTTTTATAAGTGAGGGGAGGGACACAAAAGGAATTTATTAAAATATTTAAATGATATAAGATCACTTTCCTGGGAAAGGGGGTCCAAATAGACTGGGATTATAATGTAAGATAATATAAGTTTTCAATATATTCAAAAAAATATGAATTAGATAGGTTTTTATTTCAATAATATCATTATCTATTGGTTTGACCCCACAATAAACTCGTTCTAACCTTAACTGTGGTAACAAAATTTTACTGTTTTTATTATTCATAATGACCAAAAATTATGTTAAACCTATTATATTAAAATAATTATTCTAATTAAAAATATGGAACCAAATTTTCTAGGTTAAATTTATATAAATGGAAGGATTTAATTTTAAATAATTGTGCAACTCGCAACAAAAAACATGTTTTAGAAAAATGAATTTTTAAGCATAAAATAAAATATAATTATATTACATTATTTTTAAAAATAATAAAAGGAATGATAAAATATATGATTGAATATAAAATCAATAAATTTCATTAAAATGGTAATAAATAGATATTAAATTAATTTATTAAGATAAAAACATATTAAGCATATAAATATAGTTTTTAGAAAAAATGTGTCTTCAACGCCAAAAATAAACTTATAAAAAATAAAGTATAATGATGATTCATATGTAATTAATTATATTATTTCTAATTAATAGAAAATTATATTACATTAAAATAAAATTCATGACAAAATGGGACTTTTTCTTGAAAAGAAATGATAGTTTTTAGAAAAATCATAAATTTTCACTGTTTACTGAAAGATAAATATTTTTAGAAAAATCCTAACAATTCACCATAAAATAATATAGATATTATAATTTCAAAAATTATATTAATTCCCTCAAATAAAATTTATAAAAAAAATTAGAAAGTAATTTTAATGTTTGTGTGTAAAAAATGTGAATTAACCCATTTTTAAAGAAAACATATTTTTGAAACATAAAATAACTTTACTAAAAATCAAGTAATTATTTATTACAAATTAATAATTACATATGAATTATTTAAAACCTTTATACAATTTTTTCATAAAGTGGTTGTTAATATTCACACCTTCCAATTTAATGGCTAAGTTATAACGATTTACTACATCACAATTTATATAGAATTAGGGTTTCTTGTAAGGAAATAAATTAAATACTTCAAGTTTATTAAAAATAGAATACATATAAAATCTTGGGGTGTTATACCACCAAACAAGAAAATGAATTTAACTCCTCACCAAGATTTTCCAATCCTCATCTAAGCCCTCTGATCCTCATTCACAATCCTATGAACCTATTTCACACCAAGTAATAATAACAATTAATTATAACCAATTATGATTAACTATTCAAAATTAATCAAACAATCATAAATGGGTAAATTCACTAAGAAAAATTTTATCACTGAAACCCTGAAAAATAGGGTGTAAAACCCTCCTAAAACACCCTCAAACCCAAGTCATAAAAAATCCACAACCATTATGCCTAATTTAATGAACAATTTCACTTAATTTATGAAAAATCCCTAAATAAATTCATATAATGACATTCCTTCAACAAAATGGCATTAGGCAGTATGAATACACCCTATTAAGACACCTTATATGAAATCTAAAAAAAATACACATCAATCAAGGATGATTTCACTATTATTTAGTGAAATCATCACTAAAAACCTAGCTGAAATAAAAAATAATTAGCGACTATGAGCAAGGAACTAAACAATGGGAGATGAATAAAGGGGGATTGAATGTAAAAAATATGGTCTTACTAATAATTAGAAAAAGTCACCTAGGAAACATTCACATCATGAACAGGGGGTTTAAAATGGTAAATACTCAGGTAGATGGTTGTTACCTCAACAACCTCATCCACAGTGCGAACCAAAGCTCACAACATGAATGAAAGTGTTGAGGTTACAGAATATCCATATAAAGGTCACATTAATGGAATGAATTCAACATTAGCAACATAAACCACCCTACGTAAGGTTATTCTTTATACAGATGACCTATTTCACAATATAAAACCTCAGTTCCCAGCATGAACTACTACAACTACTAAATTTTAGCACCTAAGTCGTCCTGACCCTTCTCTAAATTCAACCCGAACTCCCATGACACAAATTGGGCCTTATTCCACATCCAAAAAACCCCTTAAGGTTATATAAAGCTTATATTACCAATATATGTCCTAGTTCTCAAAAGAAACCCTTCAACAGACAAAACAAATCAAATTAAATTGGAAATTTACAACCTAAAATGATGTGGGTCATTAAAGAATCCACAATATAGGGATTCTTGTCCTTGAGAATCATCTAGAAGTCCTAAATGCACAACTAAGACCTACCTCAGGTATCAATTGAACACCCAACCTCTATATTCTATCTTTGAACAACCAATGTTCTTCCACTATATAAATAAAAATACCAAGCCAAGATCTACCTGGTTTGCTTGTAAATACTCCTTGTCCAATCCTCATACCACCACACCCATGTATCACCCAATGATATCACTATGTATTCCACCTCACCATGTCCAACTTGACACCAAAATGATATCCAATCCTCCTTTGGATAACTTTCTATAAAAATATTCATCCTCAATGACCATTACACAACCAAACCATATATGATAACATGATTAATTAATGCCTAGACATATGGAGAGACCACCAAATATAGACATTGATGTCAAAGCTCAAACCTTGGAGTAATTCCATTGCTGAATTATCAACCACCTACTCTATCCATCATTATTTTAACCTAATCACTGGTTCACCTTTGGTCCTACTCACCATTAGATCACATAAAAACCACATTAAGCTTGATGTTGAAATACCCACTCTACTAAACACTACCTCTAAATTTTTATTTTGGTATTTAATAAGGAAACATATCACATCATATACACTCTCACACTGATATCCAACACCAACTCAATTGTCCTATGACTGGTATCACCACACTCATGACCCGTTTAAAATAAGGGTCATGCCTCGAAAACAGAAACTATGACCCTGACCATAGGATTATTGTTATTATTGCATTACCAAACCAACCAATGATATTTATGGCCCATGATCCATCCATTAGTAAACATAATGACCAGATGTGTTCATCCCACTCATACCGAAGAGCATGTATGTAATACTAGCCACCAATGGTACGTTACCTACTACATGGATACCTTTACATAATTCCTCAAGTTCCAACCCCAATGTGTCCCAACACTATACATGTGTTGATTTTATAGATCCATTATCTCCCATCCCTGATAAAAATAATCAAGTACTGAGCTCTAATTGACAATTCCATAGTACCTTAATCCAATGCCTCTATCACCTCTCACTGTAGAGGGACATCCCTCATCACACTATACTTCAGGATGCCCTACCCACATGCATCTCACCATCACACTACCATGATAGAATCACTTGGGTTCATACAAAACCTAAACTATTCTTAATGGACCCACACACAGACCATTCATTGATCCAAAAACCAACTAACATAACATGCGTCCATCATGTTACTGCCCTCATACACCGAGACTTTACCCATACAATTCTCATTCTACTTCACTAAATGTAGAGTCTTCTACCAAGATCACTATTATAGGTTCTCACACATGCTTATACTCAGTCTCACCAAAACCCAACAACTTTATGATCTTGTAAAACTTAGTCACACTCTTTGACACATGCTCACATGATTCGCTCACATATAGACTAGTCTCTCCCACTTAACTCATTGAAAATTCCCCACAAATTTTTGATCTTAACCCATAGCCTAAGGAATATACTAACTGTATGATCACCCACCACAAAGGTGTTGTTTCAAACCCATGAGCATCCACCCATGCTCCCACCATGAAACATGAAAATTCATCCTGATAACCACAAGTCTAGGTATCCAGTAGATCTAGACCTCCAAAACCAAACCTCAATACCAGAATCACTCTGAGTGATTTGAATCCCAAAATCCCAATATGTTTTCCATGCTTTTCCTCTACCACCCAATTCAATTAAGTAGTGTACCATGAGGAATATATATGGGAAAACACAATATAGGTTTTTTTAACACACTACTAAAAATTCGGGCTACAGAGACCGCCATTGGCAGTCGCTATAGGACTCTAGAGACCGCCCAGTGATGGCCATTGGCGGTCACTTTAGCCTCGTCACAATAGGCCAACAGCGACCGCCAACGGCGATCGCTTTAGGTGGTCGAAATTCCGGCCTACAACGACCACCTGACGGTTGCTCTAGGCTTCCTGTTGGGTCAACATTAGCGACCGCCAATGGCGGTCGCTATAGGTGGCCAAAATTCCGGCCTATAATGACCACCATTGGAGGTCGCTAATGTTGACCCGAAAGGCAGCCTATAGAGACCGCCACAGGCGGTCCCTAGTTTGGGAAAAAAAATTTATAAAAAAAATTCAGTGTATATAAATGAAATATTTTTAAGATTACAAATGTGTTTTATTATAACAGAAAATAAATAAAATACATTTATTTAATGTTATTAGTGAAATAAATATATATATATATATATAATATTAAATAAAATATTTTTCTTATTCATCTAATAGGTTTGTTAAGCATATGGTAATAATAAATCAAATTTTATTCTTAAAATTTGTATTTCTATAAAAAGGTAATTTTACTACCTCTTAATGGAGAGCCTATTTTAAATATAAATTCTAGAACATTTATAAATTTTTTATTTTAATATAAACTTATCTTTTTAAAAACTTAACATAAAAATGTTTTAGGGTTAATTTGTGGTATTTTTTGTGGATTTTCATTTTTTTAATGAAATATACAAATTGTGTTTTTTTTAATTCAAGGTGAAAAATCAGAGATAAAATAAGGTAAAAATCATAAAAAATGGAAAACAATTTCAAACAACATAAACATCAAGATCTTCATAAACAATAAATGATAAACATGCTTCAACGATCCGAGCAGGTCCATCCATTTCAATCTTCTGCTTCAATAAACCTACAATAAGACAAAAAAAAACAACTAAATAAAACAAACGTAAATTAGACATATTTATTTAGTTATTATATACATATAATATAATTAAATCTCACATCAAATCATGGTGATATAATAATTTAAAACCCCCAATTTAAGAAATGCTATCATTTCAGGATTTTCTTCTTATTTGGTTTAGTTTGTAAAATTGTTTTGTTGTCTAAAAAGGAATGTTCTTCGCATGAACCGCACGTCCGATGGGTATCCGGTCTCCTCCTACACGTCACAAATAATATTACTATTATTTTCGTGTGGTTTCAGGTCATTTGGAGTACATTTGCTCTGAATTCGACCGTCTCACGCCGTTTTGGTGTTTTATGACTACGGAAACACGTTTCCGGTCACCACGGTCAAAAAACACCTCCGATTGATGTGCCGTATGCCCTACCATTTGAAAATTCACACAACGGCTATTTTTGTATGATTTCATGGCATTCTAAGGTCGTTCAGGTGGTTTTGACCCCCCAACGCGCCCTTTTAGTGCGCGCCGAGCTGCTGAAAACGACACAATCGGTCGTACCGCGCACACCACATGTTCGATGGGTGTGTTGTCTCCTCCTACACGTCACTAATAATATTTCTATTGTTTTTGTGTGGTTTCAGGTCATTCGGAGCACGTTTGCTCCGAATTCGACCGTCTCGTGCCGTTTTGGTGTTTTATGACTTTGGAAACAGGTTTCCGATCACCGTGGTCAAACAACACCTCCTATTGATGTTCCGTATGCCTGACCATTTTACAATTAATAAAATGGCTGTTGTTGTACGATTTCATGGCATTCTGAGGTTTTTTGGGTGGTTTTGACCCCCCAACGCGCCCTTTTAGCACGTGCTGAGCTGCTGAAAACGACACAATCAGTCGTACAACGCACACCGCACGTCCGATGGGTGTTATGTCTCTTCCTACACATCAATAATAATATTAATATTGTTTTCATGTGGTTTCAGGTCATTTAGAGAACGTTTGCTCCGAATTCGACCGTCTCACGCCGTTTTGGTGTTTTATGACTACGAAAACCCGTTTCCGGTCACCGTGGTCAAACAACACCTCCAATTGATGTGCCGTCTACCTGACCATTTCAAAATTTACACAAAGACTGTTTTGTATGATTTCATGGCATTCTGAGGTCATTTGGGTGGTTTTGACCCCCCAATACGCCCTTTTAGCGTGCGCCAAGCTGCTGAAAACAACACAATCGGTCATACCGCGCGCACTACACGTCCGATGGGAATGATGTCTCCTACTACATGTCACAAATAATATTCCTATTGTTTTCGTTTGGTTTCAAGTCATTTGGAGCACATTTGTTCTGAATTCGACCGTCTCACGCCATTTTGGTGTTTTGTGACTCTGGAAACACGTTTTCGGTCACCACGGTCAAACGACACCTTCGATTGACGTGCTGTCTGCCCAAAAATTTTAGAATTCACACAACAGATGTTGTTTTACGATTTAATGGCATTCCGAGGTCGTTCAGGTGGTTTTGACCCCCCAACGCGCCCTTTTAGCGCACACCGAGCTGCTGAAAATGACACAATCGGTCGTACCACATGCACCGTATGTCCGATGGTCATACCGTCTCCTCCTACATGTCATGAATAATATTCCTATTGTTTTAGTGTGGTTTCAGGTCATTCGGAGCACGTTTTCTCCAAATTTGACCGTCTCACGCCGTTTTTGTGTTTTATGACCACGAAAACGTGTTTCTGGTCACCGCGGTCAAACGACACCTCCAATTAACGTGACGTCTACCCGAACATTTCAAAACTCACACAACGACTATTTTCTTACGATTTCATGGCATTTCGAGGTCGTTCGAGTGGTTTTGACCCCCAAACGCGCCCTTTTGGCGCGCGCCGAGCTGCTGAAAACGACACAATCGGTCGTATCGCGCGCACCGCATGTCTGATGGGCATGAAATCTCCTCCTACACATCAAGAATAATATTCTTATTGTTTTTTTGTGGTTTTAGGTCATTTAGAGTATGTTTGCTCCGAATTCGACCGTCTCATGCCGTTTTGGTGTTTTATGACTACACAAATGCGTTTCCAGTCACTGCGGTCAAAAGACACCTCCTATTGATGTACCGTCTACCCGACCATTTCAAAATTCACACAAAGGCTGTTGTCGTATGATTTCATGGCATTCTGAGGTCGTTCGGGTGGTTTTGACCCCCCAACGCGCCCTTTTAGCGCGCGCCAAGCTGCTGAAAATGACACAATCGGTCATACTGCGTGCACCGAACATCTGATGGGCATGTCGTCTCCTCTTACACCTCACAAATACTATTAATATTTTTTTCTTGTGGTTTCAGGTCATTCGGAGCACGTTTGCTCTGAATTCGATCGTCTCATGCCATTTTGGTGTTTTATGACTACGGAAACGCGTTTCCTGTCACCTCATTCAAACGACACCTCCGATTGACGTGTCTTCTACCCAATAATTTAACAATTTACACAAAGGCTATTTTCATACGATTTCATGGCATTCTGAGGTCTTTCAGGTGGTTTTGACCCCCCAACACGCCCTTTTAGCGTGCGCCGAGCTGCTGAAAACGACACAATCGGTCGTACCACGCGCACCGCACGTCCGATGGGCATTCCGTCTCCTCATACATGTCATGAATAATATTCCTATTTTTTTTCATGTGGTTTCAGGTCATTTGGAGCATGTTTTCTCCGAATTCGACCGTCTCACGCCGTTTTTGTGTTTTATGACTCCAGAAACGTGCTTCTAGTCACCGCGGTCAAACGACACCTCCGATTGACATGCCGTCTACCCGAAAATTTCACAATTCACATAATGGATGTTGTCGTAGGATTTTATGGCATTCTGAGGTCGTTCAGGTGGTTTTGACCCCCCAACGTGCCCTTTTAGCGCGCGTCGAGCTGCTGAAAACGACACAATCGGTCGTACCGCACGCACCGCACTTCCGATGGGAATTCCATCTCCTTGTACACATCAAAAATAATATTCCTATTGTTTTCATGTGGTTTCAGGTCATTCGAAACATGTTTTCTCCGAATTTGACCGTCTCACGCCGTTTTGGTGTTTTATGACTACGGAAACGCGTTTCTGGTCACTACGGTCAAACAACACCTCAAATTGACGTGACATCTACCAGAAAATTTCACAATTCACATAACAGATGTTGTCGTATGATTTCCTAGCATTCCGAGGTCGTTCGGGTGGTTTTGACCCCCCAACGCGCCCTTTTAGCACGTGCCGAGCTTCTGAAAACAACACAATCGGTCGTACCACGTTCACCACATGTTTGATTGGAGTTATGTCTCCTCCTACACGTCACGAATAATATTAATATTGTTTTCGTGTGGTTTTAGGTCATTCGGATTATGTTTTCTCCAAATTCGATCGTCTCACACCGTTTTGGTGTTTTATGACACCAGAAACGTTTTTCTGGTCACCACGGTCAAATGACACCTCTGATTGACGTGCCGTCTGCCCAACCATTTCAAAATTCACACAAAGGCTTTTTTCGTACGATTTCAGGGAATTACAAGGTCGTTCGGGTGGTTTTGACCCCTCAACGTGCCCTTTTAGCGCGCGTCAAGCTGCTGAAAACGACACAATTGGTCGTACCGCGTGCACCACATGTCTGATGGGCGTGCTGTCTCTTCCTACACATCACAAATAATATTAATATTGTTTTCGTGTGGTTTCAGGTCATTCGGACCACGTTTTCTCCGAATTTGACCGTCTCATGCCGTTTTGGTGTTTTATGACTCTGGAAACGCGTTTCCGGTCCCCGCGGTAAAACGACACTTCCGATTGACATTCTGTCTACCTGAACATTTTACAATTCACACAACGACTGTTGTTGTACAATTTCATGGAATTCCAAGGTCATTCGAGTGGTTTTGACCCCCCAACACGCCCTTTTAGCGTGCACCGAGCTGCTGAAAATGACACAATCAGTCGTACCGCGTGCACCGCACGTCCGATGGGCGTACCGTCTCCTCCTACATGCCACGAATAATATTCATATGGTTTTTGTGTGGTTTCAGGTCATTAAAAGTACGTTTGATCCAAATTCGACCATCTCACGCCGTTTTGGTGTTTTATGACTCCGTAAACGCGTTTCTGGTCACCGCGGTCAAACGAAACCTCCGATTGACATGCCGTCTACTCGAACATTTCACAATTCACACAACAGCTGTTTTCGTACGATTTCATGGCATTCCGAGGTCGTTCTGGTGGTTTTGACCCCCAACGCGCCCTTTTAGCGCGCACCGAGCTGCTAAAAACGACACAATCGGTCATACCACACGCACCACACGTCCAATGGGGGGATGTACGGGGTGTGGAGAGGGATGTTTGGGGTTCGGGGGGATTTCGGGGGTGAGGGGGGGCTGTTCGGGGTGTGGGGGGGCTGTCTGGGGTGCGGGGAGGGCTTTCCGGGGTGCGGGGAGGGCTGTCCGGGGTGCAGGGGGCTTGTTCAGGGTGTGGGGAGGGCTGTCCACGGTGCAGGGAGGGATGTCCGGGGTGTGTGAGGGGGGGGGGGGGGGGATGTCCGGGGTGCAGGGAGGGCTGTCCGGGGTTCCGGGGGGATGTCTGGGGTGCCGGGAGGGCTGTTTGGGGTGCGGGGGTCCTGTCCGGGGTGCAGGGAGGGGTGTCCGGAGTGCGGGGAGGGCTGTCCGGGGTGCGGGGGGCCTGTCTGGGGTGCGAGGAGGGCTGTCCGGAGTGCGGGGAGGGCTTTCCGGGGTGCTAGGAGGGCTATCCGGGGTGTGGGGGGCCTGTCCGGGGTGCGGGGAGGGCTGTCCGGAGTGCGGGGAGGGCTGTCCGAGGTGCGGGGAGGGCTGTTCGGGGTGCGGGGAGGGCTGTCCGGGGTGCCGGGAGGGCTGTCCGGGGAGCGGGGGGGCTGTTCGGGGTGAGGGGGGTGCTGTCCGGGGTGCGGGGGGGGGGGGGGGGGGGGGGGATGTCCGGGGTGCGGGAGGGATGTCCGGGGTGAGGGGGGGATGTCCGAGGTGCGGGGAGGGCTGTCCGGGGTACGGGGAGGGTTGTCTGGGGTGAGGGGGGGGGGGGGATGTACGGGGTGTGGGGGGGGGGATGTCCAGGGTGTGGGGAGGGCTTTCTGGGGTGCAGGAGGCATGTCCGGGGTGTGGGGAGGGCTGTTCGGGGTGCGGGGAGAGCTGTCCGGGGTGGGCCGGGGACTAAAAATAGTGAACCTCAACCCATTCATCAAAAACAAGTTTAATGGTTTATATTAGGAATCACATGGTTTTTTCAAAAATATTATAGAACATGCAATTGAAAACATTGAAGAATTAAATTAACAAAAAATATCCAAATCATTAATCAGTTTCATGGTTACTTCTCAATTCGTGCACACAAACATTGCATCAGGCCAAAACACACATGATACCCCCAAATCACAAAAAATATCACTAGAAACCCAACCTAAATATCAATAACAACCCCAACATTAAAAATAGAAACACACCTCATGAATATGATGCGTCATGCATGGTCATGACTACTACCTCCATCAGGTGGGTCAGGGGCCTACAACAAAAAAAAAATTATGAATATTTTCATAACAAAAATAATATAAATTAAATAAATAAATACAGTATAAAACTGCGTCATCTGATCCCCTTCACCATCACCTGGACGCACATATTGGCGCCGTGCTCTAACCTCAGCGATCAATTTTGCATTTACCTCCTCGAAAGCGCGCAACCGTGCCTCGAAATCTGAAAACCGCTGTGTCATCTGAGCAACAACAGGACCGACAACCGCAATGCGTGACACTACAGAATGATGAATCTCTGTTCCATAGGTCAAACTATATCCATGCCCATCCCGACCAATAATGCGATGAAAGATCTCATCCTTTCGCATGGGAAACTGTCGATGGTCCTCTGACAGATGTTCTAACTCAGCTTCAAATTGAGCCTGTGAAATATTTAAATATATATACATATATTAATATACAGATTTTATGTAAGTATTGGTAATGAGTACAAGAACTTACTATCAATGCTGTAGCCTCTGGATCATTGCGATCACGAGTCCTCATCCACACCAACATTTTATCAGTCAGTACACCTTGCTCCCGCAACTGTATATGAATAGAATATAAACACAAAACCATATTAATTAATAAATTAAAAAATGAATAATAAATACCTCATGTCGGATCTGAGACACGTGACGAGTCCCGAGCCTGTGAGGTGGTCCCTACAACACTCGATTCTCAGAATGGTGTGTCGACACCTCCTACATTCAATTCATTCAAATTTCAAACAAATCACACATTCTTGAAAATATATATACCAAAATAAACATACAAACCGCAACACCCTCAGTAGACCAATATGCGACTAAATCACGCCACTGATTCGGGAGGACACCTCTCGGGACTTTTTCTAGAATGTATGGGGCACCCACATTTGGTACCCAGTGGTCCCTCTTAACTTTGCCTTTATAGTCTTTCCACATCTTACAGCATTTGCTCATACACACTGGCCAAAACTCATCGGGCCATACTTTCAAATTTTGCTATTAAAGAAAAAAATCACATATTTTATTATTGTTTATACATAGGGAATAAAGTAAAATGGTCTTCTTACCTGAACCTCCCTCCAAAGACGATCTAATGTGTCCTGAGGGATAGAAGCCCAGTCACGCGTGGTCAATGGAAATCGATGTGGGTCACGTATGATATGAACCAGCTAGAGAATAAATGCAGGGGAATTCCGTCCCACAGGATGAAATACCTCATCAAATGAAACATCAAAAGTCGTGTCAGAATTCCATGATAATATGCCACGACGAGGGCCTCTCTTGCGAGAGGAAGAAGCATTCGAGTCTGATCCTGTTGAAAATAATTTTATATATAAATTGACAGATGTTATAAATATATATATATGTTTATCAATTAAATAAAAAATAGAGACAATGACATTCAAACATACCTCGACCCTGAGACGTAGATGCCTCAGATGGATGATGTGGATTTTCTGCCTCTTCCCCTGACATGCCTACAGTCATGAAAAACATTAATAAGGGGACTATCCAAAGTGTCCAAATGATAAATTGGATTGTTTTTAAAAAAAATAAAACTTGTACAGTTGTTAATCAAACAAAATGGATTGAATAATTAGTTCTGAATGAATTTTAAAAAATCATAAAGTTAACAAAACAGATATACAAATTATGTACAAAACCAATCAATGCATAGCCAAATTTCAAATTGAATTAATAAAAATTCAAGCAGCACATGAACCAAATGAAGAATACCTCAATGGGAAGATACAATGACAATAACATCAATATAACACGAGTTAAATCACCCTAAATATTTATAACTGAATAAACTTCCAAAAGTGAGGATTAAAACTTACAAGGATTTATAAAATGGTTAGATAATTTCTGATATCCTAGGCTGAATAGCGGGAAAACAATTATACCTTTCATTAAGCATGAAAATCGACAGTTTCTCCTTCAACAGCCACTCTGACCCAATAAATATCTTCTTCACATTGAACTACGGTATGTTGATCAAGCTGTTGGGAAACAAAAGGAACAGTCTTGGGTTCATATTATTCAAATAAAAACAATCCTCGCCGATACATTTTGACAACAACTTTCCAACTTGGATTCGAAGGCAAAGTAATGAAGAATACTTGTTCCGCTTGTGATGTAAAAATGAAAGGTTCATTATCAACTCATTCATTTATGTATAACATATAGTTAAAATTCACCAATGAAAACTGATATTGATCGACTTTACATCCACGCACTGGATCAACCCAATTACACTTTAACAATATGTACTTCAACCCGTGTGTGTATACAAATTCAATGATGTCTATCAATTGACCATAGTAATAACCAGAATCAGAAATGGAGAACCGATGCCACTGTTTTTTGGTTCTCGTTTGTCGTTAACATCTTTAATGTGAAATCGAAAACCATTAGCATCTACAGAATTATAATGACAAGCCGTTATAGATGGACCCTCATCCAGTTGGATAAATTCTTCAGTTAGTGTGGGGTCCCCTAACTCCCTCAGCTTATTAACCTACATAATTCATAGAATTCAATAATGATATATGTAGAAAGAAATTAGTATAATACTTCACTCATAATGAAAATCAATTTATACGTACATAATCCTTGAACCAATAATGAAATGACGCATAATGAGATTGTTGAATTTGCAACTCAGTCGCATGATACATCTCGTCTTTTATCTCATTAATGTGTTTCCTGCAAATGATAACACGATGTTTAAATGATCAACTTATGAAAACAAAATATGTAAAATTTAAACAATAAAAGTGATAAGATAATTACTGCATTAATGGTGCAACTGATGGAGTATTGAACAAGATATATCAATGCACTTGTATCCACTCGATGTTGTCCATATCATATGTGGTTCCTTCTCCAACTGGACCATCATGAATCCGAGAGAGCTTATTTAATTTTGTTTCAACATCCATAAGATATTCTGCACAAAAAGTAGTACACTCATCCATCAAATAACCATTGGCTATTGATACCTCCGGACGAGCTCTGTTGCGTACAAATCATTTCAATATACTCAAATACCTCTCAATAGGATACATCCATTTGAATTGCACTAGACCAGCAGCCATTACTTCATCAGTTAGGTGTACTGTCAAGTGGAACATAACATCGAAAAATGAGGGGGGAAATAGTTTCTCAAAGTGACAAAGCGTAAGTACAATTCGGTCCTGTAAACTTTTTAAATCACTCATTCGTTGATTTCTTAAACAAAGCTGTCTGAAAAAATTACTCATCTCAATCAATGACTAAACAACATTGGGGGATAAACAATCACAAATTGCGATTGGAATCAACTGCTGAAGTAGTATGTGATTTTCATGAATTTTCAACCCTTGAAATGTCTTGCTCATCAGATTCACACACTTTGAAATATTATAAGAGTAACCATCAGGCACCTTGAGCAACTTCAAAATGGAAATAAATGTCTCTTTCTCCTTTGTAGTCATCATATATTGTGCAGCAGGCATATATGCCTTGTTTTCCTCAGCTAACTGTAAATGCAATTGTTTCCTTAAACCCATTTCTTCCAAATCACGACGTGCATTAACATGGTCCTTTGATTTTCCACTGACACCTAAAATGGTCCACAATATGTTATCACAAACATTTTTTCAATGTGCATGACATCCAAATTATGCCTCAGCATGTTAGTTTTCTAATACGGAAGACTATAAAAAATACTTTTCTTTTTCCAATTGTGACTGCGCTGCCTACCCGCAGCACAAATATTACGTATTGGAGGAGCCACCAAATCTTGAATTTCATATACCATGTGGATGTTTTCTTCCTCAATCTGTGATAACATTTCGACTCTTGTCATGATCTTTGGTGTTGGGATGAACTCTCTAGAACCATCAAATGCCACTCTGTCCTTTCTGAACCCGTGCTGAGGGGGGAGAAAACGTCTATGACCCATGTATGCCCATTTTTTGGAATTCTTAAGCCATACAGATTTTTTACTTTTGTTGCAATAAGGGAAAGAAAATTTCCCTTTCGTACTCCAGCCTGATAAATTCGCATAAGCTGGGAAGTCATTGATTGTCCACAATAAAGCAGCCTGCAGTTTGAACATTTCATTCGTTTCACAGTCATAAGTCATCACACCATCTCCCAAAAATTCATTCAAAAAACCAATAAATGGATGAAGATAAGCATCAATATTATCCCCTGGAATTTTAGGTCCATCAATAAGAGTGGAAAGTAATACAAATTGTTGCTTCATACAAAGCCATAGAGGAAGATTATACGGAACCAACACCATGGGCCATGTGCTATGAGTTGCACCAACCATAGACTTGAATGGATTGAAACCATCTGCTGCCAATACCAATCGGACATTACGGACATCTTTATCAAAGTCTGGATGTCTCTTATCAAAATCCTTCCATGCATGAGAGTCTGCTGGGTGGGTTAACATATCACTTTCATGAACTCTTTCTGCTTTCCACCTCATTAAATTAGAAACTTTAGATGACATAAAAAATCTTTTCAACCTCAGTTTAAGGAGAAATTAATGCATTTGTTTTACGGCAATCAGTTTCCCCTGTATCGCAATCTGACTTTGATGAGTCTGATTTCCCCTGTTCTCTTTCCACCAAGAATCACCACAAACTGTACAAATATTCAAATGGGCAGTTTCTTTTCTAAACAACATACAGTTGTTTGCACATGCATCTATGGTCTCATATGTAAAACCTAAGTTCTATGTCGACTTACGAGAATGGTAATACGACTCAGGAATATTAGCGTCGACAGGAAGAACCTTTTTCAATAACACCAACAACATGTTGAATGATGTTTCTGACCAATGATTAAAAGTTTTAAAATGCAAAAACTCCATGATAAATGACAATTTATTGTAAGAAGTACATCTAGGATATAATTCTATTTTTGCATCATCAAGTGCTTCATAAAACCTCCTCGAATAACGATCTACACCAGAGTGAAGATTTATCTCACCGGTCTCAAGATTCTGGATGTCAATGCCTTCAAGATCTAACCCACGTACCATTTTAGTAAGCATTTCATGCATTGGATCATTCATCCTTACATTAACATCCATCTGAACTGCATCTGTATTTTGAAAACGAACATATTCTTCTCCATGATGAGTCCAACTCTTATAATTTTTCAGAAATCCATTAAAGAATTGGTTATCACTCACAATATCTCGTGCGAATAGATATCTATTAGCACATTTTCTATATGGAAAACTAATATAGTCACTTTCAAATCCTCTGGTGAAGTCAATAAACTGCATAATGCCATTGAAATATTCTCTAGACGTTCAATTTGGAAGATCAATCCAACTATTATCCATAATAAGATCCCTATAACAAACATTTACACAAGGCTTATTACATTTTCATTTTTCATATCAAATATATTTAAAATAAATACTAATTAATTGTTTGTGAACCATTTATAAAATAATAATGTAAGTAAAAGCCCATGTCATACCTGATTACGCTACAAACATGAAAGTGAGGGGAGTTGAAGGCAGTGCTGCGAGGGAGAGGAGAGGCAACGAAGGGGATCCAGAGCTGGAGGCGGTGCAACGAGGGATGGGATGGGCAGCGACAACGACGGGGAGCCGGAAGAGAGGAGGCGGTGAGGTGGCGAAGGTGCAGCGAGGGTGGGATGACGAGGGAGGGGACCAAAGACAGGGGGAGCCGGAGTGGACGTGCGGCATCAGCGAGGGGATGAGTAGCAGCCGTGCGGGGAGGGAGAGGACCGGGCGGTGATGATGCGACAAGGGAGATGACGGTGAGGGAGGGGATGGGAAGAGTGGTGCGACGAGGGAGGGGACGAAGACGGAGGGGACAGGGGTTGGCGGGGTGTGTGGGGGGGTGTCCAGGGTGGGGGGGGGGGGGTGAGGTGGAGGGCCGAGGGCCGAGGGTGGAGGCCGGAGGGCAGAGGGGTCAGAGGCCGGAGGTGGGTGGAGGGAGGACAGAGGGCTGAGGGAGGCCGGAGGGCGGCCGGAGGGCTGCCAGAGGTGGGTGGCGGGAGGCCTGAGGGAAGAGGGAGGCCGGAGGGTAGTCACAGGGTGGCCGCAGGGTGGAGGGCAGCTGGAGGTGGAGGAAGGCAGGAGGAGTGGGGGGCAGGGCGGAGGGCAGCTGGAGGGCAGACGGCGGAGGGCGGAGGCCGAAAGGGCTATGGGGGATGGCGCTGAGGGAGGGCGCGTGGTGACAGGGCATGGCACGCGGCCATAGGGGAGGGTGGCGAGGGAGGGATTGCGACGATGGGGGAGGGCGCACGGCGGGGTGAGGGAGGAGGAGGGTTTGGGGGGGGGGGGCGCCGAAGCCCCCCCCCTTTTGGGAAAACCTAGCGACCGCCATTGGTTACCTAGAGCGACCCTCAGTAGCGGTCGCTGTAGTTAAGGGGGATCCAAATCCTAATTTTCTAGTAGTGACACTTTATGTAAATGAATGAAAATCCTCAAGGAAACTTGTTCTCATCCTTGTATCACATATTAGGTGTATCATGCCTTCATCGAGCCATTATCAGGGTATCTATTCCAACATCGACCCACAATGGGCCTCCACACATCCCATGACAAAAGAACCATATTATCATTATTAGAGAACATCCCACCATAATATCCATATGAACTACCATCAAAAGAAAATACATTGTGATCCTATTATATACAATTTCACTAATAAGTTATATAGGAGAATATGTTTTAAAGTGTTGTTGAAACATTAATAAATTGAAATTATTATCATAAAATAACTGCAACCAAGAACACATATGTCATGGGAGTCCTTCATTCCTATCATGGTTCATGTACAAGACCTCTTGGATCCATGAGACAACATACAAAAAACCAAAATAACAATCTCAATTACACACATCATATTTGAATCATTATCCAAAAATTAACATAAAAAATCAAAACAACAATCCTGTCACTTAAGAAACCAGGGCTTCCCATCAAAAAAGTGTTCATGACACACCAATATGTGGTCCATCATAAGAACCAACACATTCTTTTACCACCTATCTACCATCTCACTAAATATTAAAAAAAATATCTAATACAAATTTCTAATAGTACATCCCTAGGACACTCTGTAGTTTTTGGTTCAAGGATGATACATGTCTTCAAGCATGACTCCCTATATGCCAGAGGCTATATAATTGTGATGAGGTACTAAATAATGTATTAGGGTAGAATATTCCATAAATATAATAGAGATCAACAATAATAAATAACCAATCAAAATACATATCAGAGTACACATAATAAATAAATAGATCCAATATCATACATGGTGTTTTCATACAAAAAATAAACGTATATCTCACTATGCCGATCCAAAATATAAATAAATAAAAGAATAAAAATAAATACACTATGTGAAGACCCAACCCCAGAATACCCAGATCCGGTGCCTACAGAACATGATGTGTACATTTTAAACATAAATAGATAAATTACACGTCATGTCCCATCTAGATAATCGAATTCGGTTCAGGTTCTAGGAAACCAGCCACTCATGTCATACTTCTTTTAGCTTAAGCTGAAACCTGAAAATTTATTTTAAAAACATAGGGTGAGCACACGAATGCCCAGTAATGGGTTTAAAATATAACTTTTGAAAATATCCTTTAAAACTTTACATAAAACACTTTCGTGGAAGAAACGTTATAACACATATAACATATCATAAAAGTGATCAATTGAAAGAACATGCTAGCAGAAATATGAGGATACATGGTTCAATTCAGAAATTCTATTTTGGGGTAATAAGTAAAATACTTTCTAAACATGTATGACATATGGATATGTAAGCACATATTAGAAATAATAATTAGGGTTGCGCATAAAGATAATAACTTCAATTTCATTCACTGAATATGAATTCACTGAGTGCTAAACATATGTCATGCCATAAGCTTTTACTTTTCTGATACTCATAAGTACTTGGATCTTAACCATGAATATTCTACTAGTAGAATATCTATTTGGTTACATAATTATCATAATCATATTGAGGTAATGAATAATTCCATACTTCTGTGTCAAGGCCTTGTGCCAAGACCTAAGGGCTAGCTGTGACCGGACCCCAACCCAGAAAGCTTACTTTTACTAGTATCCAACTCAGGGAGCTTACTTTTACTGGTCTCCAACCCAGAGATTTTACTTTTACCGGTCTCCAACCCGGAGGGCTTAATTTTACCGGTCCCCAACCTGGAACATACTAGTCCAATACATTCCTCATATGCCATGTTGGGGCGTTTATTTCAAAATTCATATACCACTTAAACAATTACTTACACATTTCATATTATTCAAGGTGTCCCATACCACTTTGAATAATTAAGTTTTATTTCATAATACTCAAGGTGTCCCATACCACTTTGAATATTTACATTATATTTCATATTACTCAAGGTTTCCCATACCAATTTGAGTAATTAAATTTCTTGTCTCATTATTATGATATGCCACATGCATTCATTATTGAGTGCAAATATAAATAAAATGGGGAGTTGGAATCGCATAATCAAAAAGTACATAATATGACAGATAATATTGAAAATATGGAAGTAAGAGTTTATAGAAGGCACTTATGGTTCATTACCCATTCTTTGCACAAGAAACAAGTACTAAAGAACAACAATTAGTGGGTGAGAAGGGGTTTTCCATACAAGATGTTAAAATGATAACTATTTAATTTTAAATCCTTCTTCCATGATTGATAATACATTTTAACATGATGCTAAGAAGTGTCAGTGGTCAAATAATTAAATTACATCACGACTCAACTAACAAAAATTACTACAGCTGACAAAATATTAGGTGATCTTAACATGATTGCATGGTTTAACACAACTTTTGGCCATTTTAATATATTTTTGTCAAAATAAAAGTTTATATTATATTTAATCATAAAACACAACAAGGTAAATCATATAACACCTGTGAAACATGGAATTATAACAAGGATAGTGTTATTAAAAGTTCATTGACTAAAACTAGTTTGACATACTTTATGGATTAGGAAATACATTTTTACATAAATACTTATTGGTTTGGATTACACGAGATTGATATTCACTAAAGTCTTAAAATAATTAATTATGTTAATTAATTAATTAAATTCTAATAATCCATTCATAAATATAGGGTGTTGGAAACTATAGTCCTATATATATACTAACTATATATATATGAGTTTCCAATATTAAACCATGTTTAATAATTTCTCATTAGTATTGGATTCTTAAAACATATTTATTACACCCTTATAAAAACCAAACCATGTTAGGTTATAACATAAGTGACTGTATATATATATAATTATAAAAGGTACATATATATATATTGCATGAGGAAAAGAATTATTTCTTCAAGTTTGTTGAACCCAAAGATCTGAAGGACCTATAATCGAGTATTTGTGGATTTATACCCAAACTATATGACTATACATGCATTCATACAATCATAAATTAAATTTACAACAAACGCATGCACATATGTATATATAGTTCATAGATTAGAATTTTCATGTATTGAAATACTCTCCTAAGTTTGTACAACCTCTTGCTAACATCATCAGATCGAGAGCCAAAACTCATGCTTGGTTTTTAGTATATAAACGCATAAAAATACATATATAAAAACTGAATTTTTTCATACTAATATAAATCCATTCGAAAACAAAACTTTATTTGCATTCAAGCCCTTATTTATAAATTGTAAATAAAATTCTTAATAACATAAAATAGGATTATATTGAGTTATATGTATATGTTTGAATGTGAACTAAGTGTATATTAGATTTTTTCATAACTAAAACCATATTAAACGAACCCAAATATAATCATCGGTCTTAGAAAAAAATTAGTGCATAAAAATTTTTAACCTTTAGAAAACCCGGATCCACCTTTGAGAGTATATGTACATATAGGTGTAAGTGTATGTACATATACATACTCTCATATATATATATATAAATCATATATGAAATATTTTTCATAAGAAAACCAAGCACGAAAACAATTACAAAACCTAGATTCACTTTAGAGAGTATATATATATATATAGGTGTGTGTGTATGGCCATATACATGCCTGTATATATATGTAAAGCATATATATACATGATTTTTTTATGAGGAAACAAAACATAAAAAAACCCTTACCTCTAACTGGGGAGAATAAGATCTTCGAGGAAGGATTGGATGAAGATTGCTAGAGTTTATAGAGGAGAAAACCCGAGGGGTTCCTAGGTGCAACTGGTTTATATAAAATATACCCACACATTATTACAACTGTTGAGAATAGACAAGTCCAATTATTCCATTTATTGGTCAGGGAAGACTTATAGACCAAGGGGGGAAAGGAGGGTCCACTTGGATTGAAGAAGGGGTAAAATAAATGGTGAAATGAGGTGTAGGGTTTGGTGTAGAGCATGTTGCGGGGAGGAAAATGATGACGCAACAAGGTGATACTGGGAGAAAATCGGATGGCTGGGATTTGATCCTAGATTGATCTAATGATCGGGATACATCTATGGTTTATAAAGGGAATGGGCAGCTCAGATTAAATCTGAGTTTGATCGGATGGTCCTGGGTCGACGTGGCATTTTTAAAAACCTCGAACGGTCGCGATTAGATCGCGCCAGATCGAATGGTCCAAGTAAAATACGGAGTGAGTCGTAGTTGCTGGGGGTTGATCTTGGGATCGAGATTGACGACCTAGATCACGTATGACACGATCCAATGTCCTAGATCTCGTTTCTTCTGAAAATCCTTGTCCCACATCGAATCGTCAAGGGTTTTGGTGGCACTTTATAAGCCCAAGCCTCCTGCAACATCCTCGATGACACAACACACACCAGGGATACTTATACATGGGATCCCACCTTCCCACATAGGCTTCGGCCTACCCCACTCATCGTGACCCTATGCCTACCATGGTGCACCTACGCACTCCTTCTCCCATGTGCCCTTCGGGGAACCTATGGCTATGCTTGGGTCGGCCTTGGCTTGGGCTGAGGGCTAGGCTTAGCCACTTCATGTGAGCTTCCTCCCTTGGCCCAGTCTTAAATGGATGGACTAAGCTTGCCCATATTTTTATAAAACCTAACATACAAAGATCCTAAGTCTTAAGAAAAAAGAATATATTTATTAAAACCTTATAAAATTATCTTTTTAGACTTCCACTTAAACATTACAAGGATAAAGAATATAAAATGGACTTTGTCTTAAAAGTATTTCTAAAAATAAAACAATTATTTATAAACACTAAATTTTTAACATAAAAGTTATAAATTGAGATTTAATAACCCTTATGATAAAGCTTACACTAGTATTATAGAAAAATTAGTTTAATTAAAAAAATAACTTCATTTGATGATTTTAAACATAATTCGTAACACCGTTTAAGAAATTAAACTCTTTACATTATAATTGAAAAGTTCACAAAGTGTTTTTGAATTCCTTATTATGTTTGAAAACATAATTCAAATCATTATATCATAGTTAGGGTTTATATTATAATTATTCAATTCATAACGTAATGTTGTGCTAAATTGTTCTTTAATTAAAACACCATAAGGCTAACGACTATAATTATAGCTGTTGGATTTCCAACGGTTACCCAAGTCAATAGTCAGGTTGATGCCCTATAAAATCTTGATTCATGGTGTCTTAATCTTAAGGTTATTGGAGAAGATGCCACTCATTATACCATTGGTTCTTAGCACGACTGCGGTGATCTTGTCCATTCTAATGTTTGTTATGACGAACAATAAGGACCCATATTATTTTCTAGGGGTTTACGTTGTTTTGGGGGGTCTCCCTGTGATTTTGATAGGGTTTTTAGTTGGTATATTTGGTTAACATGATTAACCTTTTAATCTTGGTGTATTGTAAACACTAAGGCATCCTTATTTAAATACAAGGTCTTGTGTTCATTTGTGTGTTTTACTCGATTGCATCCTAACATAAATTAAAACCATATTATTACTTTCTAATGAGAAATAAGTTTTTACTTAGTTGTTATGTAACTCAAACAAAAATTTAAACATAAAAATATCAATACATGATGTTCAAGTTACGGGGTGTTACACACTAGACCTACTTCCTTCCATATGACTTAATCCAAATCTTATAATACCCTCAATCTATCCCAACCTAAACCATTTCATATCCCATGCTCTGAACAGAATGTTAACATGAGTTCTACACATACACTGGAGTGCCTGTGAAGGTAATGGGCATACTACTTAGTAGGGTCTCACCAATCACCCCTAATATATGTCATAATATGTGTATTTATGAATTAGTAAATTAAAATACAAAAATAAACATTATCATTGAGTTGTAATGAACAAATCTAGTTTTCACATCACTCGATGATGTACACAAACTCGTTAGGTCATTAAGTGATAACTAGTCCACCACAAAACATGAATATACCTGATTTGGTACCATTATGGAATATATTCATCACATTTTCAAATATATATTTATAGTACATACTTGAATACTTAAGGTAGGTAATCACCCAAACCTTGACCCACTACCCATAGGATTAGGGTATGATCATGTGTTCATAACTCAGTCGACTATCTTATCACTCAAGGTAGAGTCCATCAATATCGTATCAAATCATTTCATGGAATATCCTTTCATGGGTGATCCACTTACATGACCTGATCCTCTCATTACAAGGTCACTCAACCAAGTCCTACATCATACAATGAACTGACCACAGGGGTATTCCTTGACCTATGAATACTAAGTAAAGGTCCCCTAGTCATCCTTCAACCCATGCCTTCTCACCCAATATGTGGTCGATTATGCTTTTTCACTCAAGGAAATTTCCCCTTTAGTGACCACTACCTTATCACTCAAGGTATCACCCAACATCATTCACACTATGACTGTCTCACTCATGAAAATATGACTAATGCCTATATCAAGTCATTGTGGGCTAGGACTTAGGACCCACTCCCTCACCAATATCTATCACATATCATACACACAAGCATATACATGTAGAAAAATAAGGGTACACAACTCGTCATATAATTCAGCAGCTGGTCCCAAAGCTCTAGTTATAGGAGAACTGGACCCTCAACTTGAAAAAATCTTGCCTCACCCATCAGAAAATACATTGGGTCCTCCTAGATCCATCAATAGCTCTACCCATTGATACGACCCCACTTTCATCACCCATTGGCAACACCAAAACATGAAGTCTCATCTGGACCTAGACCTCCTACTCCGGTCCAACCTCCCAAAAGACCCAATTTCAAGTCTCAAATAACTTTTGAGGCCCTCACCCTGGTCCCATATCATGTCTCCCAAAGGAGATATCTCATCCCAATACCTAGAAGAAACATCTCTCTATTAAACATACCAAGCCCCGTATGACTTTTCCTACTCTCTACATACACCAGAACTCACCTCTGACCTCAGGAGGGAGTTCTTATCCAATTGTGAGATGTAAGTACATATCGCTTATGAGAACCCAGCTTCAAGACACTCACACCTTCCCAATAGACTTAGGTGAATATCCTTGGATAACTAAGTAACATATCACGCACTAAGATCTACCCATTACATCACACTAACTCAAATTTCACCCTCAATCCCTGGAAACCTAGTCACCAGGATATCTTAATTTATCCAAGTACTCTGAAGCACCTAATCTTGGTGTAGGAGTCCTAATACACTCCTTACCTAAAACTCATCTCTAAAACCATGAAGTTATGAATTCATGCACATTAGTAAATACAAATTCATGTGAAATTGAATTATATAGATCACCTACCTAGAACATGGAGTTAACCCCTCTCTAAGCTCTAGCGAGCCTCATGTATGCCCTATAAGCCTCGTTTATGTTCCCGATCACTCATCTCACACTAAGAAAGAATTATAAGAAATTAAAAGTAATTATTTAAAATCAATAAAATAGTTATAAATACTTAAAACCCACTGGGTGACATCTGCTTGCTAAAACCTCATACAACAGGGTACGAACAACTCTAAGAAAAACCCCAAACCTAATCCACACAAAAGTCCCAACCATTATTCCCAATCCAATGAATAATTTAAAATTTCATAAAAAACCTTAAATAAATTCAAATGGTAACATAACTTCTCTGAAAAAAAATACGATGAAATGTATACATGGTATTAAGAATCCCTCTATGAAATTTGAACAAAATCCTCATCAATCGTGGATGACTTTTCCATTATCTAGTGAAATTGTCACTAAAAACCTAGTCAAAATGAACAAGAATTAGAGGTTGTAAATGAAAAGATAAAAATACAGAGAGGAATAGATGAACTCTCCTATAATTTCCAAAATATCACACCAAAAAAATCTACGTAAGTAGGAATTAAGAGAAGGAAAAGGAAAAGGAGGTCTGGTTGAAATGACCCCATCTCATCATTCAAATTATATAAAAATAAAGGGGGATTGACTATAAAAATACATCTCGAACCTACTCAAAAAGTCACTCAAGCACCAATCACAACATGAATAGGGGGATTCACACTATGAAATACTTGAGAGAAGGAAATTTCCCATAGCCAAACCTCATTCACGGTGTGAAATAAGGTTCACAACATTAATAACTATGTATAGGAACTAGAAAATATACATAAAGGTCACCTTCATAGTATGAATTCCATATTTATGGTGCAAGACACCCTATGTAAGGTTCGTACTCCTCTATATGACTTCCATCATGGAATGAACCCTTGGTTTACATCATAAAATACTTCAGATGCTAAATTTAAGAACCTAGATCACCTGAACCCTTATCTAACTTCTTCTTCAACACACGTGACACAAAACAAGACTCATTAAACTTCAAAAACATCACTTAAGGATTTATATTGATTTGATTCCCAATCTGAGTTCTTATTCTCAAAACAAACCCCTCACCAGCAAAAACAAAACAAATTTCCTCTTGGATTTTCAACCCATACTGAAACTGGTCATTAGAGTTGGAATATAATCTTAGATTATCTAATCCTCCTATAACTAATTGGTTTTAATATGGAACCAAAAAAGGGATTATGTACTATGTCTGGAAGGGCTGGGTTAGTGTAAAATGATCACAAAAAGTGGTATCAGGTCCATGGTGTTTCCTTGGAGTGATATGGGTCGAAAATCTCCAAACCAGTTTTATAATGATTATGATGGATCGATTGAAGCATGTGGATCCATGGTGCCTTGTGTTTAAAAATTACTTAATAGTAGTGGTTAGGTAGTGAGTCCTGATGATGAGAAAACGGTGGTGGAATATGTTTAGATCTTGTGCTATATCATTGAAGGGGATACCCAGTTGTTTGATAGTTGGTTTGAGGGGAGGATTCTTGGATGGATAATGAATCCCACATCTATTTCCATAAGGAATAGTAGATGAAATAAAAACTTTTATGGGTTCCACCTCTTATCACCAGTTGGTTTTAGGATAGAACCCCATAAGGGCTTAGGTGTTGGCATAAAAGGGATATACTAGAGAAAAATGATCATGATCATGAATTTGTATCTGAACCATTAATTATTTTCTTACTTTTATGATTTTTAGAATTAAATATAATAGAATCAATTCATCCCCACCTCTTGAACTTTGGTTTTAAAGTAATTTGGTAAAATAGTTAGTATCAAATCCCATGACTCTATTATATTTGTATGTTTTCTTATTAACTATTGGGTTTTAATAACGTTATCAACACTTATTAAATAGTGAACTTATAAATAAAACTCATCCATTATCATAACTAGTACATGGAAAATACAATAATAAAATTATAATATAAAAATATCTTTTTAAAGAAGGATTTCACTATTTAGATCAAGCCTAAATTGAAAAATATAAGCCTCCTTTATTATTCATTGAAAATGTTAATCACCAACACCTTGGTGGGATCTTTTTCTATACATAAAAATTTTAGTCACCTGATAAAGGGAAAGGACGGAATAGTGAAAGAGAAATAATCTAGAGTGCCTCTTAGATAAGGAAAACTAAAGAACGTTTTCTAAATTAAGGAAAACTAAAGGGCACTAAGCACCAAATTTTATTTCTCTTAATGAGATATAAATTATAAACATTCATCTTTTTATTTATATTAAGAGAGGTATTTAGTATCCTATAAGGAATATAATCTCATATAAAACCTAATTAGGTGTGCTAAATAGTCTCAAAAAGAATCTTAGGTCCTAAAACACCTTGATCAATTCATTAATGAGTCTCCAAATAGGTTAGAAGTAGAAAAAATAGATGTTTAAATGGAATCTTTTGATAGGCCTTCAAATATTACCCATGTAATGGGCCTTTAAGCTCATTAATCAAAGCCTCATCCCAAATCTCATTAATACCTTTTCCATTTCCTCATGTTTATGTATTAATAATATAAATAAATCATTATTTATTTCATAATGATCTAATAATTATATAATTAAATAAATATTATTTAATTATATTTTTCAAATGTGAAACACAAACAATAATAATACTGTTTATAAAAAACAAAAATATTTTTACACATATACTAATCACAATCATAAAAAAACCAATTAGCAATATCATATGTGTAAGCTCAAGGTCACATTGTAAAGTTGGAAATTATAACACCCTTGTGTTATTATTGATGATTATTTTATGTTATTTTATATTTTTAAGGGGTATCTTGAGTTTTGAAAGATTCTGATCTTGAAGTTTAGAAATTTTGGAGATTTTTTTGTGTTGTGTAGTTAGCCCACATAGTTAAGGAAAACCATGTGGTGTCTGTGTGACAGTGATGTAGTTTTTGAAATTTATATTTCACAAAGTTAACACATTGTTAGTAAAACTATGTGGAGTATAATAGAAAACCATTTAGGGTTCCAAATTGTGTCCAGTGTGGGGTGTACAGTTAGGTATTCTATGCAGCCAAACTGTACAGTCAGCCCAACTTTTAAAAGTTTGGGTATTTAGAAAAATACCCTATAGATTTTAAGTCATATTCACTGCTCACCTATACCGACTTGCATGACTAGTAATTTAGATCTCAAGTAGGTGTTCCAACCCACCTATCCATTTGATTTTGGTGTCTCTCATTTTAATCTCAAGGTATTTTAAAGGTTTTTATCCTCTCTTTATCCTTTTTTCCTCTCCCCTCTCCCCTTTTCTTTCCCCTCCCAGTTTTCTTCCTCATTTGAAAATTAACTAATTTTTCATGTGTTATTAGAAGTTTGGGTTGGTTATAACATAGGTATTTCATATTTTATGGATTGGAGAGGATAATGTCTATCTTGGTTTGGATTTCTCCAAAGAAGTTTATGGGCTTCCACTTGTTTCGAGGTAAGTGTTTCTATGTAATTTCATTATATAATATGTCATGGGGTGCTTGATATTGAGACAAAGTATTTAGTTTTAAATAGTTCCTATATGTTATGTTTTTTATCTAGATAAAAAATTTGGAGTATATTGAGGTGGATGTGATTCCTCTATTACATTTTGTTTTCAATACGTAAATCATGTTCAATCTTAATGTGATTATTGTGAAACTGTTCTTAAAGGAAATCAAGGAAAAGTGTTTGTGGATAAAGGTACAATTTATACAAAATATTTGAAGTGTATTTGATTTATTTGAGAATGTTTAAAGATATGTTTAATAGTCCTTGGATCAATTTGAGTGATGTTTTAAATTTTCAAATAGATACATGAATGATCGATATGAAGGTTGTACATATTTTCGATCCACTAACCATGGATTTTCATGTCAATTGAATATGTTAATGTAGTCATTCCAATAATATTGACTTCATGTGATTTATTAGATTTTAAAATGTAGTTAATTATAAATTTAAGTCATATTCGATCTGATACTTAGAGTAAAATTGAGAATACATACTCATGGTCGATCCACTGACTATTTCTTAACATGGTTGATTAAAGGTTGATCCTGAAGTCGATTGATTTTATATAGTCAATATTCATGTTCATTAATACAAGAGAAATTTATTGATTTGTATATGTATTCAATCCACACAGTCTTTTAGATTATCATATTTGATTGTTCAACTTCTCGTGATCAATTTTTCTTATAGACAGTACCATACTTAGATAATTTTCAATGAAATTCTATGTAAAAAATGAAATTTTCCTAAATTTGAGAATCTAAATAAATTTTCAATGATATGAATCTTTGGAAATTTTACAGTGATTAAAAAATCAAAAATTTAGTGTGATACTAATATATATAATGCAAGGTGTCCTGCTATTTAATAAAAATAATATTCATAATCTGTTTCATTGTGATTCAAGTATTCTTTGTGAAGGAAGAATGAAATGATATTACGAGAAGTTTTACATAAAAAAAAGGAATAAATTATTGTATCTAGTTTTTGAATTAATTTATATATATTATATGTATATTTAATGCATGTCAGTTATCTTGATGAGTAGAATAAGGGTTCCCTAATAATGTCCATTATCTCATCCATACATTGTGTTTTTAAATTCATGGAATATCATAGAAAGAATGTGATGTAGGCTCTATGGATAAAAGAGGAATAATTTGAATATTTAATAAGTAAGAATAATTTATGTGGTTTGTTCCATGAATAATTAAATCACATACTTATATGGGATTTTAAACATTATCCATGCATGAATTTATTTAAAAGATGCATTGAAGAGGAAAAAAAGGTTTTTTGTTTTTAATGAGGAATAATTCCAAGATTATTTGGGTGTTACTACATGCATTTATTTCATCATTTATTAAGAGAATCTATAGTATTTTTTCAATTCACAAATCAAAGTCTTTAAGATAATTCAAATTTTAATTACTATAACTTTATTATTATATTTGGGAGATTAAAAAAGGGAATATAATGGAATACTATTTATCTGATAACTGGTGAATATAAATATTCATTGAATATGAGGAAATAAAACACATGTGTGATTTGTGTAAAAAACAATTAGGAGAGTTGGTCATGAAGTTCACAAAGGAGAGAGAGAGAGAGAAGAAGTCAGTACTAACACTTATATATTCTAAATAACCTTCCCAATATGAAGATATATATAATGATCATTTCATGTAGTGTTGTGAATGCGATTTAATGTTGTGAATTCATGATACTATGAAATAATAGAATAATAATAAGAAGATCTCATCACATGAAAAACTTGATAGCAATCACTGATAGATGAATCTACAGTGGTTTACCAATTAAATTTTATTATATTAAGTGTATTATAAAAAAATATATAGGATGTACACAAATATTCGAGATACTTTTAAGATATGTATAAGGAATTTTCATGTTTGTAGTGGTTTATAGGATTTTACTAGTGGATATTCTGATGATATATTTTACCCGATCATTCCAGGGACTAGTCGCCTACATTGTGTAGCGAACCTTGTAAATATTTTTTTCCTTGTTAGTGTGTTCATGTTTGTTGTAAGACAACAAATCAATTTCACTCTAACAAGTGGAAAAGGTTTAATGAAGGAAAATTTTAAAAATTCACAAATCACTAATTCACCCCTTATCAGTGATTTTACTGATCTCATGCCTCTAAAATCGGTATCAGAGTGTGGTTGCTTTTGTTTGTAACTGCTATGTTTTAGGATTTAGATTTTGAATCCTCTCTAGGATTGAAGAAGTAACTATTTCTATTATCTTTAATAGATAATTTAATTTTAGTGAATAATAATGGGATTCCTATGTTTGATGGGAAGAGTTTTCATATATGGAAGGAAAAGATGTTTCCTTAACTCTTGTTTACCACTTATGATTTATTGGAAGTAACAAATGATCATTTTTCCCTTTGATGAATTTGTTTCCATGATAGTATTTGATAATAGGAATATGGAAAATGATGGTCTTGATAAAAATTATATTTTATCTTCTCTTTTAGAGAATGTTTTTTTAAATTTAAAGGAATCTAAATAAAAAAATATATTTGGGATAAACATCAAAATCCCTATAGAAAAATATTTATTTAGTGGCAGTTAATTAGGGAGGGTTATTCATAACCCCTTCTAAATTAAATATCCATATTAATTAGTCAATGTTATATCAAACACACTAATAAATTATAATCTAGGTGTGGTTTTCCAAAAACCAATGCTAAAATATAACGGATTTATTTTTAGAAAAATAAAAAAGGTTAAAACCCCCTATAATACATGGCTTTTAGATTTGATGGTGTTTAAACCCCCTCTATTTTTTTTATTTTTCTTAATAAATAAAATTTTATAAAATGTGTGCATGTGTGTGTATATTACATAAACACATTATATAGATGTATTTAAACACATTATAGACACACATATATATATAAATAAATTATATAAATACATTGAATAAATACTTATACATATAAATAAAAATGTATACATATATAAATATTTGTATATTTCTATACATAATATAAATGTAATTATAAATATATGTATAAATATATATTTTTATATAAATATATAAACCTATATAAATTATATTTAGTTTTATAAATACTATACATTTATTAAATAAACTTATATTATGATTTATATTATAAATATATTCTATTAAATACATTTATATTATATATTTATGTGCCCCACTTTTGGTGGTGGGGTGGTAAGGGTTTGTGTAACAACCTTGACTCTGGTAACCCAGAGCTAGTAGTTACTTTATTATATTGAAATAGATAAAAGGGGTATTATCCTAAAGGATCAATCAGTTTAGTAGTCTTGTTGTTATATATACATAAATGATACCCATTTTACATTATGAATAAAATACAAATCATAGTAATGGGAAACATTCAACATCCTTGAACTCATTCAAAAAAATATTCTTCATATCCTGGGCAAATAAAATAAAATAAGGGTGATATGAAATGCTTAGTAAGGTTATATATAGTGGAAGCTATCATGAGTAAAAAAAATCATAATCAATATGTCAAGATAAATAACTAAAAACGCATTCTATTTAATCAATAACTTGAACACAAGATGTATCCATGGATAATATCAATGAAATAATCTCATGGATAATAATAAATAGATTTTAAATGAAGGAAATGATAGATATTGGATATCAAGATCTTATAAATCATGATATATATACCATTAATACCTTGCACTAAGACAATTTAATCTATGGGTAGGTATAGACCAAAAACCCATCTAATTTGGTAAACTGATTTGTCTCATGTGACCTATCAATGCATTAAGAGGATATATATAACTAGGACCCACTTGCAATTTCATGTCCAATTCATTATTAATATATTTAATGATCAATTAAATTTATAAAAAAAATCCTTATCAATTAATTTCTATATTGAATAAATATTACAACATATCAATATTTCCATAGTTTATCAAATAACATTCAAAGTAAAAAACTGTATGTAGAAATGATAACAGGTTTAATAAATAATCATATCAATGATAATGAATTTGGATATTTAAGTGAAATTTAATGTCCAATAATCACAAGAAATTGAATGTTTCAAGAGAAAGGTAATGAACACAAAATTAATAAGATATAATAGTTGACCATTGATTCAATAGAAATACAGATTTTCAAATAAAATCACTTCCTTTGGATAAAAAATTGGAATAAAAATACTAAAATAATATTTTATTTAATATTTTTCTTTTTAAAACCATTGAAAACATGTTGAAGATATATATATCTTAAAATTGTTACAATGGTGGGAAATTCTGTTAAATATATATATGTTAAAAATGACACTCCTTTTGGCTTTTTATCGAAAATGTCCCTTTCAGAAAATACTATAAATATTCCATTAAACCCATTTAAAAATTCAAGGATGACATAAAATTTCTTTAATAAATTATTTAAGTAAATAAAATGAATTTTGTAAAATAATTTTTTAAAATATAAACATTAAAGAAAAATATAACCGATTAAAAGAGAAATAAAATAGGTTTTTATTTTAAAATTTTATTTTCTTGATTAAATTTAAAATGAGAGGAAAATTTTGAATAAAATATGGAAACTTCTAAAATATATATAGGATAAGAAAATTATTAGATCTTATGAAGGATAAGATTCCCTCAATGAAAATATAAGCGATCCCAAAAGAAAGTTAGACCGGAAAATAAATTATTACCTCTTTGGTAACTTTTGAATTGTAACCCCTTGAAATAATAAACTTGTATTGAAACATATACCATCATTAATAAATAGATATTAATGTTAAATATATCAAATTCTAATTATACACCACTTAAATGTGAATAGGTTCATAATATAAAATATGTCCCAGTCGATTGGAAGTTGAGATAAAATTCCCTTACCTGAAGCTTAACTTTAGTTGAGCATGATTAAAAATACTATATAATGGTTTTAAAAATGATATTAACTTATAAAAGAACTATATTAATTTTTATAATATCATATATCATATTTTATAACATCTTATTTCTTATTCATTAACAAAATTTTATTATCACAATTATTTCGGGTGTTAAATGCCTTCTTTTCTTAGGTATATTTGTCATGAAATTTCCAGTTATTATGTATTTGATATAGTGAAATAATATATAGATTGATATTAATTCTATAAATATCATATTTACTCACTAGATACATTTTTTAACCATTATTTAATGTTTGACATGGAAAATGAATCACATCGCTCTGTAGAGAGAGTAGACCGTATGTACGCACGAGAGACGATAACATTTCCTAAATGGGTGAAAGGGAAAGGATTTTAAATATATATTAATTTTATAGAATAAATATAATTTTATAATTATCATATATATTTATTATTAACATCATTATGACGATCCATTTGAATTGGTGATGGAAAACAAATTGCATCGGTTTGTGAGGTAGTAGTCCACCGTACAAATGAGGTATGGATTTGATTTACATTAATGGATAATAATATTGATAAATATTATTAAATAAACAAAATAAAATCTTAGAATATATAAGATAATGATGTTATTATATTGTAATTTTTAAGACAAAATTGAAATTTAAAAAAGAAGGAGCTCAGTGAAGACGATTACCTTCGCTTAGAAGAACCTCCTTTAGATCTCTTGTTAAGGACCCTATGATTGGTATTTTAGGAACAAAAGTGGATCTATAATGTGTATAATGATTTATGGGAGATATTATGGTAGGTTTTTGTTGATCTAAATGTCTTGAGAGGTGTGATGAAGTGAGGGGAGGGGTGCCCTTTAATAATCGAGGAGTGACATTTTTGTTAATACCCAAAACTATTCAATAATGGTAAGTCACTCTCATCCCAAGTGCCTAAAAAATTTAAAAATAAAGTATTATAGGTAATTTAAGTTCTATCCACACTTATAACACTAAAAATAAACATTTTATTTCCTTTACCTCCACGGTTACTCACTTTTACCATTTTTGTTTTCACCATGAAAACTAGTTTTTTAACTTAGGTAATTTATACTTTAATACTAAAAATTGAGAATTATTAGATATTTTTGAACAAATTATTGTAAATATTAAATCAAAATTAACAAATAAAAATTCTATTTTTGTGGAAAATTAATTTTCACACAATTACATGTAACGCAAAAAATCCTATTTTAGCCTTAACCACGAAAATTACTTTTTTACTGTTTTTAATATTCATTATGACCAAAAAATAAGTTAAAATTATTTCCTAATATTAATTATGATGATTAAAAATATGTAATAAATTCTTTCAAATTCAATTCCAATAAGTGTAATAATTTTATTTAAAAATAAACTAGAAAATCCTGTATAAAAACTATTTTTTTAAGAAATGAATTTTTCAAGAATATGATGATCTTACATTAACTATATAAATAGTAATTATAATTTTATGGATTTAAATTCATATATTTAGATATATACTTTATAATTTCAATTTTAATCATTCGTTATTAAACATTTTTTTAATTAATTAAAATGGAGACACATTATGCCTTTTTTTTAAAAACAGTTTTCTAAAAAATACCCCCCTTTACCTCCAAATATTCTTATATTTATTTCTATAAAATTGATAGTAAATAAATTTTTAATTATACATATTACAATACATTATTATAAATAAATTTTTTAATATTTAAATACTATATTTTCAATTATTAAAAAAAAATTATTCCCAAGGGAAATTTCAAAAATTCATTATAGCTTATTTTGGCCTAGTATGTAAAAAATAAATATTCATCCAATAGAATTATAATTTTTTGTTCCATGAAATATTAAAATTTTTATTGTATTATAGTTTTATTAAAATTATATTTTCACTTATTATAATTGAGGCTTGGGTGTTACATTATTCCCTCCAATAAATTTTCATCCTTGAAATATTCATGGATATTACATTATAAACAAATAAGGATGGTTTTTATTCATAACATCCTCTTGTTCCCATATTGAATCCTCCATTTTATGATTTTATAAAGTATATTTACCTATTATGTCCTCTAATTCCTCAATAATTTCTCCCTAGTGTCAAGAATCTAGATATTATCTTCATAATAAGATAGATGAGGTTCTAATTCTATTTATTCAAAGGTGAGAACATGCATTGGGTATGGAATGTACTTACTTAACAATGATATAGGGAACACATCATGTAATTTAGAAATTCTCAATGTAATTTTCAAATTTTAAGCCAAAAATTTAATTCTTTCCAAACTTTCATAGGGTCCAATGTACCTGGGGTGCAATTTCCCTCTCTTACCGAACCCAGTAATGCCCTTACTTGGAGGAACATTCAAGAAAATGTGATATACCACTTGAAATTCCAAATATTTCCTTTGGTTTTTAGCCTAAAACTTTTTCCGACTTTGATCTACTTTAATGCGAGTCTAAATATTCATTATCTTTCTATCTATCTCCTCAAAAAGTTCTAGACCTATAAGTTTCCTTTAACAAAATTCATCCCAAAAAGTTGGAGTATGAAATACCTTACCATATAAGGCTTCATATGGTTCCATTTTAATACTTTAATGGAAACTATTATTATAGGAAAACTCTACCATAGGCAAATACTGATCCCAAATACCTTGAAAGTGAAGTGATCATGATCTCAACATGTCTTCTATTGTTTGAATGTTCATTTCAAACCATCCATCAATTTGAGGATAGTGGGAGGTGCTCAAATAAAGGTTAGTATCAAGACTGTTCTAAATATGATTCTAGAATTTTTATGTTAATCATGGATCATGATAATATTGAATTAAAATGTGTGTACCAAAAATTATTACAACTTCATTAATATAAAGAGCCTTGAAAGACACTAAATAGTTTAATATTGTTGGATTTTGTGTCCTAGTAACAACTATTTATACTTTAATTATATGTATATTCCATGTATTGAATATTAATAAAACTTATTATTACATATTGATCATTGTTATGTATGAATCTAATGTAATAATGTCCTAGAGTATATATTACATTGGTAAGGTCAATTAAGTCCCTTCTATATTGAGAACCTTGATTTTCTATGATGGTATTATTAAATAATGTTCTATGATTGGATTGCATGATATGATGGGACAAATAATACATAGACTTTCAGGTGTGAGTACTCATAACTAGTTGAGGGTTATTCACATTAATTTCACACTTTTTAATCTACAATATGAGATATTATGAGGACAGACCCACCAATATGAATTATGAATATTTTTCTGTCATCAGATATTCCTATATTCAAGAATTTGTGATAGTCCTTATACTTTAATATTATTATTAATGCATGTTACAACTCATGTACTTAGTTTTATTTCATAAACCATGATGATAATAGTTCATTGTGAAGTTAGATACGTTTCATACATCATGAGTGACATATCATTAATGGATAATTCAAGGAAGGATTTTTCCCTTCAATCATTATATAATTTTTTATCTCAACCCTTTGATAGGAATGGAACCGCCATCCAAAATTACATGTCCATGGTGTAATGATGTGTTTATTTTAGATAGTCAAAGAAAGATGTATCATGCATATAGGTTGAAGAAATATATGTGAAACCTTATTAATAATATATTTATACAAAGTAATTATATTACACATTGATCATTCACATATGGTTATCGTCATTGCAACATTAAGTTTTTTCTCTTGGGTTCCTTGATCTGATGCTGGATAGAAATATTGGACTTTATGGAAGCCCACCTAATACCAACAAGAAAGAATACTAGAGGGTCACAAACTATGTGTTTTCATTGATATTGATTAAATTCTTTTAGAATTAAATTATTGTAATAAATATTACACTCAAGAGAGAGGAATAATTCTATTAATGTTTTGTTGTTCTATAATATTCACAAGGTAGTAAATATTTTTTATTAATATATAATTTATTTGATTATGTAAATATATATATAATATTTATTCACTATATTGTGAATAAAATATTTATTTTATTTATTTAATATTTTTTATTAAATATTCATTCTCTAGATTGTGAATAAAATATTTATTTGGTTGTTCAATAAATGATTGAGGAGTTCAGACATACCAAAACTGAGTCATGTGATAGATATTAATTAATAATACTGTTACATAATATTTTTTATTTCACAAGTTAGTATACACAAAAAAATAATAATAATGATATTATTGTTATTTTTAATGGGGTTTATTAAAGTTTTTAAATGTTATTTAATGAATGAAATATAATTAAATAATATTTTAACATAAACCCTAACTCTATTAATAGACGGTTATGAATATTGTATATGGCATCTAAAAATTAAAAATATGGAATTATTTTGCACAAATAATTCTCTATAGGCTCCTCCTTATCTATCCCTCTCAATAACAAGAATCTCAAAAGATATTTCTTCAAGACTGAAGTACGATAGATCAACAACGAACAACGTAAGACATTCAATTCACTACACTAGCACCCAGTGATCGAGTGGTGTTTCTTAGAGATCATTTGAGCATGTGTGGATCATTGATAGAGGTATTATATCCTTAAATATTCACAGAACAATGAAGGAAATACAAAAGGGTATTTTTGGTTGATCAATAATCATCAATGAAGAATGTTCCTAAGCCCAAACATTTAATATTTCTTCAGATAATAAATTAATTAATTATAAATTTGATGTGAAAGATCCTCATTCATGGTTTTGGGAAATGATTATTAAAAAAATTAATATATCACCAACCACTGTATGCTTCTAATATTCCCAAAACTATCAAGTGGTATCATAAAGGTTACATTTAAATATAGAATTATTTATTTGATTGTTGATCCATATGAAATCGATGTTAAATTATAATTTCTTATTTATAATTATTTAATCTCATTTGAATTGACATGATTCGACATATTAATCACATTCTTTCAGTGTTTAATTTTCTTAAAAGATTAATAATAGATGAAGAACAACCAAAAATTCCATTGGGAAGTGTCAAATTTTTGGTTGGTAAAAGCAGGTTACACGACATGTAGCCGAAGTACACATTTTATACCCATGAAAATTGTACCTAGATGCGCGGAGTGGTTAATTACACATGGTGAATTTATTACACACCTCATACTAACCGGGACAACCTAGAACATGGAAATAGGATACATGATGTGTAGTTAGCATGTACAAGTCAATTAGTCTGGCTGAGTTGAAAAATGAGGTATATGGAATTTATCTTGACTGTACATTCCATGTAGTACCCCATTAAAGGAAAAAAATTAAAAATTATATTAAATTATAAATTGCATCATTAAAACCTGATTTTATTTATTGACACACCAATGTGTGTTTAAAAATTTAATAATGGTTTTATTGAATATTAAATGATCAATTAATTTAATGTAATTAATATTTCATTATTGGTTCTGCCATTTTTTCCCATGAATGATGTAAATGATGATTATCTCCAATTAATAATGGATGATCATTAAGATAAAGGGGAATTAGTTAATTAATTAATGCAAACATGTTTATCGTAATAATAAAGAATGAATTCTTGTCAGTTAATTTTGATCATTCATTGCATATATGAATGATAATGAACTTGAACAAGACTTATGTATGTGTTGTAATTTATTTAATTTAATTTATTGCATGGGTTTTCAATTATTTAATATTAATTTAAATGATGGCATGTGAGTCATCCCTCCCTCTATTATTATATATAACCTGCGTGTCCAAGGATATTTATGAAATCATCTTTAACCAATCCATTGGTTCCCCTCACCTATGTGTGAGTAATAAACACTTGTAACTAATAGAGCATCCCAAGGGTGTGAAGGCATTTCAAGACTAAACCTTTATGATTCCAACTCAGTGATACACAAATATACTGGAAGAATGAGGTAACTCATTCCATGGCCGAAAAATGGAGTTATTTATCTTTTTCATATATTTATTTAGTGTCCACTCATTAAATAAATCGTTAGATAATATCATGATTGATCCATTTACTTTATTTATTTATTTTTATCTATGCATTATTTATTTTGTGTATACAAGATCATAGTCATATAAATGAATGAATTAATATAAAAATATGGAAATTATATAAATGAATTATGTGTAAATTTTTTATCCAATATAGTTAATAAATTAATTAAGATACACTTAATATTAACAATTCATTTAATGATAAAATAAAATAAAATAAAATTTATGCATAAATTAATTAAAATACTTGAAGATAATATTCATTCAGACTAAGCCTTGCATTACTTGACTAGGAATGAAACTATAAAACTAAGTGTTGTACATGGAAAAGTATAGACATTTACTTTTATTGGATAAATCTCATGAGATTTTTGGGTTGAATTAACAGAACTTGTATTGAGTTTAAGGATAATGTTTTTTCAATACAAATTTGTAGGTAAGTGTTGAGAAAATAAAAGTTAGGATTTTAGGATAGGGGAATCCGCTCAATGGATCAAGGAGATTCAAGCCTATAGTTTCTAAGACCGCCTACCTAAATTACTTTCTTATGGTTGTCATGGACAAAGTATGGATCACTAAGAAAGTTAATTGGGATCATTGCCACTATAATTTCATAGTGACTAGAGATTCTGAGTTCAATAGTGAGGGTTATTGGGACTTGATAAAACAGTTGGATATTTAAAAAAAATTATTTAATTATTATTTGTCACAAAATTTGAAATCCATAAAAATTAATAATAATCTGATTTTTTAATTGTAGAATAAAATGGAAATCTCATCATACACAATATCCCTATGATCAATATTGGTGAAAGACAACCTCCTAACTAGCCGTAACTTCTAGGATTTGTTTAGATTCCTTTGGGTTGTGTTACACCCTAAATAGAAATATTACGTGCTATAATCCTCAATGTCTGATCCTCCTGCTAAATAGGTGAGTGATGAAGAGTTCTTTGTCTACAAAAAACATTTGTGTGACACATATAACATTCAATGTTTGATGATTTCATCAATTTCTAGTGAACTAATGAAATATCATGAAAATATAGAAGTGTATATCATGATAGATCACCTCCATGGTCTATATCAAGAGAGAGTTATGTAGTAATGGTTTGAGATTTCAAATGTTATTTTTAGATTAATCTTTGAGAGGGTGCCCTATATGGGCCTCATTCAGTCAAGCTCATCGGCTACCTTGAGCACCTAGAGGTTATTGGTTTTAAACTCCCCAAAGAACTGGGCACCTATATCATTCTAGATTTAATCCCTTAGATATTATATAGATTTTGTGAATTTTAATATGAACAAAATTGAGAAGTCTTTTCCAAATCATATTACTCTTCTTCACTAAGATGAAAAGGATACGAAGTGATAAAATCCATTCATATTTATGGTGAATAAATAGAAAGTGAAAGAAAAGATCTATAAGTCCAAAGATTATTCACACCCTTCCAAGAAGAGGTATATCAAGTTTCAATAAATGGAATAATATGTTGAGTATTTTTCATGTGGTAAGAAGGTCCACTAGAAGAAAAACTACACCTAGACAAAGAATCATGGTAAAAATTTAAGTGAGTTTGTTATCGAGTGAAATTTATTTATTTTAATGAATTGGGTATTAAATACAGATTGTAGTGCTCACATATGTATTCAAATATATGAACAAAGTATATTTTGAAACATTTACCAAATAGAGGTAGATTTATGAGCAACTGAGGGAGATAAACTTGGAATTATTGCTATCGATTACTACCACCTCACATTGCCAACTGAAATGATCTTGGTTTTAAATGGTTGTTAGTACATGCAACTATTTTCCAAAAACATTATTTATATATCTATACTAGATAGATATGGATTCATTTTCATATTTGAGAATAAATGTGGCTTCTTTTATAAATATATTGGTTTTTATGGTAAGGGATATTTAAATAATGGTCTTCATGTTTTGGATTACACAAACCAAGTAATGGAAATCGATAATGAAGTTACTTCACATGGCTCATACCACACCGAACTTTGGCATCCCTGGCTAGGTCATGTAAATGAAAAGAACTAAAAAAAATTATATCAATATGGATATTTATATTCTTTTGAACTAAAACCACTTGTTGTATGTCATACAAGTATACAAGTAAAAATGAGAAAACCCCATTTAGTGGGAAAGGCGGAATAAATATCTTCTTGAATTAGTTCATACCGATGTGTGTGGATTGTTTCCTATTGAGGAATGGTGTAGGTACTCATACTTCATAACTTTTACTAATTATTTTAGTAGATATGGATATTTCTATATAGTGAGGCCTAAGTTTTATTCATTTGTTAAATTCATGGAATAAAATAATGAAGTTGGAAATCATCTTGGTAAGAATATTAAGAAACTCCACTCATACAATGGTAGAGAATATCTTAATGAATACTTCATTTATTATTTACAAGAGTTCATGATATTTTCTCAAATCAATCATCCTTATACACCTCAGTATAATGGTGTAAGAGAAATTAGGAACCGCACCTTATTGGACATGGATAGATCAATGATTATTCATGGAAGTATTCTATTATACTTTTTGGGATACACATTACAAACAAAAACATATGTACTAAATCAATATCTAAATAAATAAATAATTGGTAAACCATACTAATTATAGAATGGAAAGAAACTCGTGTTGTATTACTTATATATGTAGGGTTGTAAATCATTTTTTAAGGCCAATTTAGGTAATAATCTTGGAACCTGAGGCACAAAGTGTATCTTTTTAGGATGTCTCAAAGAAACAAAGGGATACTACATACAAAACCCTTCAAAAAAAGGTTATGGTTGAAAAAAGTCCCACATTTTTTAGGAGGATATTATATCTAAAAGCGATAGTGGAAGAGAGATAGAAATTAATGAAGTATAGAATTAAGATTTATAAGAGTTGGAACATGGACAAATTATACAAAGCCCTATATAAGAAGAAATTGTTCCACTGACGCAATCACTTCATAGGAGTACTATAGAGTTTAGAGAACTGGAAAGTTATGGTTTTCTAGTCACCATGAATAGTGACTCATTATTAGTTGATCCTATAACCTATAAGGAAGTAGTATGTGGCAAAAAAAAATTCCAAGTGAAAAGAGGCCATAAATTCTAAAATGGATTCCATGTACCAAAATAAAGTCTATATTTTTATAGAAACTCCAGTAAATGTAAATATTGTTGGTTACAAATGGGTATTTAAAAATAAAATGTACATTGATGGACAAGTCAGTACCTATAAGGCATGACTAGTTGCAAAAATGTTTAAATAGCATCAGGGAATTGGGTATGATGAGACCTTTCCAATAGTTTAAATTATTAAATCCTTAAAAATTCTACTTTCTATTATGGTTTTCCATGATTATGAGATTTAAAAAATGGATTTCAAAATAGTCGTCCTTAATCAGAATCTTCAAGAATATTTTTATATGAAAAAACCAAAAGGTTTTGTGACTCAAAAGGATACTAACAAGGTATGAAAGTTGCAAAGATCCATTTATAGATTAGAGAAAGAATCTAGGTCATGGAATATTTGTTTTGATGAGGCCATAATGGAATTTGGTTTCATGAAGAATAAATGTGAGTTGTGTGTATATAAATGGTTTAGTGTTATTGCATTAATTTTCTTAATAGTATATTTTGATTACATATTACTTATTGTACAAAATACTAGTCTTGCATTCTATTAAGGTGTTGTTGAATAAATGCTTCCCTAAGAAGGACTTGGGTGAGGCAGTATATATTCTTAGGATCTAAATTCATCATGATTGATCCAAGTGGTTGATTAACCTAAGTCAAAGTATATGAATTGATAAGATAATAAAAATATTTAGTATGGAACAATCCATGAGGGGATTATTGCCAGTGTCACATGGAATTCATCTTTATAGAAAAATGTGTCCTTAGACAAATGAGGAAAGAAAAATAATTTCAAGGATTCAATACTCATCAGGGATTGGTTCAGTCATATATTCTATACCCTGCATTAGGATAGATGTATCCAACACATTAAGTGTGGTAGGAAGATATCAAGTTGATCCTGGTGACCACCATTGGATGACAGTTAGGACCATCCTTAATTATCTGAGACATGCTTAGGATAAGTTCCTTATTTATGTAGGATACGATGAACTATTTATCAAAGGATATGTAGATTCTATTTTCCAAAATGATCAATATGACACAAATTCACAAATGAGATGCATATTCACTTTTAATGGAGGTGTTGTGAGCTGGAACAACAAAAAATGATTTGGTTTCAAATTCTATAGCAAAGAAAAACTATATTGTAGATTATGATTTATCCAGAGAAGCAATATGGATATAAAAAATCATCCAAGATCTTGAAATGGTGCCTAGAATTAAAGATCCTATCATAATCTATTATGATAAAACTACAGTGGTGGATCTTGCAAAAGATCCAAGGTCACATTAGTGGATGAAACACATAATTCAGAAGATTCATATATTAAGGTATTTTTATCAAAGAGGCAACATTTCAGTGAGAAATATTTCCATGGAAGACAATGTAGAGAACCCCTTGACTAAATCCTTGACTCGATATAAACATGAATATCATGCGAGGTCTACTGGACTAAAGGTCGTAGGTAGTTTTCACTAGTCCAAGTGGGAGTTTGTTAGAGTTGGGGTCCTTGGAACAATTTTTTTTTTACTTTTATTACATGTATATTCAATGTATTAAATATTAATAAAACTTATTATTACATATTTATTGTTTTACTTTAGGACTATAATGTAATAATGTCCTAGAGTATACAACACATTTTTAAGGTCATAGTGGTTCCCCGCCATGATAAGAACCTTGATGTGCTATGATGATATTCTTAAATAATATTCTACGGTTGGATAATATACTATGATGGGACACATAGTACATAGAATATCAGGTGTGAGTACTCATAAGCATATGAGGATTCTTATCATGCAGTTTACACATGGTAATCTTCAAGATGATAGATTATAAGAACATAGTCACTAGTGGGAATTCTGCATGTTTTGGTCTCATCAGATATTCCTATCTATGATTTTATGTGATAGTCCTTGGAATTTAATATTATTATTAATGCATGTTAAAAATCATTTACTTAGATGTATTTTATAAACTAAGACAATAACAGTTCATGGTGAAGTTGGATACATTGGTAGCATTACGAGTGAAATGTAATTAATGGATAAGTCAAGGAAGAATTTGTCCCTTCTATCTTTTTGGAAGCTGATATCTCAACCCTTTGATTGGAATAGGATTGTTTCCCTAAATTCCATGGCCATGGTGTATTGAAATTTTTAATTCAGATAGTAAAAGAAAGATGTATTGAGCATATAGGTTGGTGACACGGATGTGAAACCTATTTGATGACATATTGAGTAAAAGGGATTATATTACACAGTGAGTTTTTATATGTGGTTGTCATCATTATGACATTAAGTTCTTTCTCTTGGGTGCCTTGACCCATTTCTAGACATTAATCTTGAACATTTGGTAAGACTACCTAATGAAAACAAGAAATAATCCTAGAGGGTCACACAGTAAGTTTTTATATTGATCTCTATTAAATTATATTTGAATTTAATAATTGGAATAAATATTATTCTCAATACTAAGAAATAATTTTATTCAAGTTTATTGATCACTAATATTTACAAGGTAATTAATAATTCATTTGATTACGTGAATATATATCAAATATTAATTCATTGGATTGTATATAAAATATTTATTTTATTTGTTGAATATTTTTTAATAAATATTTATTCACTATATTTTGAATAAAATATTTGTTGGTTATTCAACAAATTATAGAGGATTTTGAATGGATCAAGATCAAGTTCAACAAAAAACATTAATTAATAAGACCATTACATAATATTTTCTATTGTGCAAGTCACCGTATGCCAGAAAATAATAATAATGATATTATTATAATGTGGCATGGGGTTTATTAAAGGTTTAAATGTTATTTAATTTCTTGTATACAATTAAATAATATTTTAACATAAACCCCAACTTTATAAATAGATGGTTATGTCTATTGTATATAGAATCCAGAAATTTAGAATAGAGAATCGATGCACATAATGAATTTTCTCTCAACTCCTCCTTCTCTCTCCATCTAAATAATAATAATTTAAAGATATATTTATTCAATAACAAAGAATAAGTGATAAATAATTAAAAATGTAGGACATTATATTCACCGCACTAGCACCCGGTGATCGAGTGGTGTTTCTTGGAGATCGTTTTAGCATGTGTGGATTATCGATGCATGGATTGTATCCTTGGATACTCACAACATAATAAAGGAAACTTGAAAGGTTCATTTTGGACAGTCAATAATCATCAACTAAGAAAGTTCCTAATCCCCGGTATTTAATATTTATTTATTTATTTAATGAATTAATTATAAATTTGACGTGCAAGATCCTCACTCATGTTTTCAGGAAATTATTATTAAAAGAACTTTTAATATATCATCAACCACTGCATGCATACATTATTACCATAATAATAAAATATTCTATTATAGTGAGAAAATGTGTAGATTAGGTAAGTTTATCAATAATAACCCATATTGCTTCATTACTTCTAGGAGTATTTGGTAATATAGTGACAAAGTTTATTGAAATTTCATCCCATTTCTATATAGTAATAGGTAGAGACTATATGAATCCTCTAGGATATTGTATCTTGGCCTTCACCTATTGAAAAACCAAGAATCTTGATACATAACATTTCATGTTATCCAACCAAAAATGTTAACAAAAATACCCATACCTCTTAGTACTTCTAGGGTGTATATAGAAATTTGAGCTATGAACATCATCAAATAATTCCATTTTCAACTCAAGTATATATGCAACATATAATATCTTTCTAAATTTATGAACACCATATTCAAAAATAATGTTTTTTAATTTCCCATCATTCACGACTTTAATTTTCTTATGATAATTATCTTCATTAAATTGGGAAATTTTTATTTTTACAATAAATATGGTTTCATAATCATTTTAAAATGAGTGATGTATCCCATATCATATCCATATTTACTAGATCCATGAACATATGATCTCTTTTAATCCTCATTTGGTCTGGACTCCATGATCTTTTATGCTCAAATCATCTATTACCATATTTTCCTTCCCTGAGTTGTATGGTATTGAAAAATCATAATTCTTTTGTAGCTAAATCCATCACCTTTTCCTTTTGTTGAGTTATTTATATGAAAAGATATATCTTAGGCACTTATGGTCTATATATATCTCACATCTTTTACCATAGAGATATTTTATATATATCTTCAAACCAATGATTACAAATGATAACTCAAGATTATGCGTTGGATTGTTTTTTTCACGAGTCTTTAAATAACATGATGCATAGGTAATAAAATTATCACTATGCGTAAGGACACAACTAAGTCCCTTCTTTGATAAATATCTATATATCCCAAATAAATCATTTTTTATGGTAGATTCAAAATCATATCATTGTACAAACTACTCTTAATTTTTTCAAAAAAATCTCTATATTTTTTATCCATAAGAACATAACCCCTTTATGTGTAATCTTGGTTAATGAGTTAGCCAATCAGGAAAAAATCTGAATGAATCACCAATAGTAACCTTCTAAACCAATGAAACTAAATACCTCAGTTATGTTCATTTATTTAGGATATTCATTAACTACCTTTTTCTTCATAAGATAAAATGATATTCCATTTTTAAAAACAATATTTCCAAGAAAAAAACTTTCTAAATCTAGAATTCACACTTTATAAATTTAAAATGTAAGACTTTTATTATAAGAGTCTAAATAATGATCCTCAATTTATTCTCATGGACCACATATTTTTTAGAATACACTAATATATCATCATTGAATACCACAAAAAAATCATCATGATATTCCTTGAATACTATATTCATTAGATCTATAAATAATTATGGTTCATTAGTTAATCCAATTCGTATTACTATAAACTCATAGTTTACATACCTAGTTTATATTTTTGTCTTCAGAATGTCTTTATTTTTTACTCACAATTGATGATACCAGAACAAAGGTCAATCTTTAAAAAATATTTATCTCCCTGAAGTTGATCGAATAATTATTCAATGTAAGTAAGTGGATACTTTTTCTTTATCATAATAGCATTGATTTTTCGATAATCAATGCATATCCTCATGGATCTATCATTATTATTAATGAAGAGAATAAGGGCTTCCTATCATGAAATGATAGGGTGAATAAATCCTATATCACACAACTCATCTACTTGTTTCTTAAACTCCACTATTTCCACAGTGGTTATTCTATAGTTATTCTTTGATATTGGTCTTGTATTAGGGATTAAATCAATAAAAAAACTCAACTTCATGTTCTAGTGGATTTCCAGGTAATTCCTTATGAAATACATCAACTTATTCTTATACAATATGTACATACTTAATTTTAATATTAAATTTTTTGTACATAGATTTTGTTTTCTGTTCTTCGTTGATGATATCATTCTGAAGAGCTACTCGGGGTGGATCTTGACATGAACCAGATAATGAGGTCTCCACTCTAAATATATGTAATTCTACATCTTCTTCACGAGCCACAATTTTATCCTCCTCATAATAAATTTTTTCATTAAATTTTGAAATAAAATTCATACCAAGGATTAAATTTAATCCTACCATGAGTATGATGTTAATATAAAAAATAGAGGATGTTTATGTTTCATAATGGGAACTTCCCGACACATATTTATTATTGTGATATTTCTACTAGTAATTCTTGGGAAATATCTAATTTTCTTGGAAAACATGGAAGATAGAAAATAGTGTGAGGATCCATATTCAAATAAATAATTGCATAAGTCCGAGGTCATGATTAAAGTACCTTCCACCACATCTTTGGGAACTTCAACCTTAGCTATATCAATCACATAATCTTAGCCTTCCCCCCTTTTCCTCTTCTATGGCTAGTTCCCTTGATGCTTAGTACATTGATTTGAATAACAACAATTTTTTTACATTTAAATCACTCTATAGTAGTGTTCTTATTATTTACCTTACATTCATGATCCATCTGAACCTTATCACCATACTTTTAACAAACTATCATTCCCTTCAAGTATTTTTTAGGATGTTTATTTCCACAATTTTCACATTATGGAAATTGCTTTGTATTATTATTATTATATTATGTATTACCTTGTTATTAATGTTAAATAAAACTCTTATTCTATTAATTTAACTTGAATATATAAGACCTAGAAAATAATTCTATGTTTATATGGTCCATAAAACTATTTCATCATATTATGAAAAAGGTAGGTAAACTAGCACCCTTAGGATACATGTCTTATTCCCTTTAAATAAATGGTCAATATTTAATTCCACATCATGTATGTAATCTTTAGAATACCTAGATAGTATTATAAATGTATCCTATTACGTTGCAACACTTTCTTCTTTCTTTTTTATTTAAGCTGAAGAAATTTCTCTTTATCTCGGTTCATTGCTCATAAGGAAAATAATGTTCAAATAATACTTCTTTAAAAGCTCTAAATTACATGTGTTCTATTTCATCTTACTCCCAAGTATTATGGATCAACGAACACCATTTATCATCATCACCCTTGAGATGATATACTATTATTATAATATTTTCCTTTTCATCCCATCCTAAGGCCAGAAATAGATTTTCAAAGGAATTAATCTATTGCTCAGCTACCAATGGATTAACAGTCCCACTAAATGTCGGTAGCTTATATCACATGAAGTGATCCAACATAAGAGAAGAACATTGTGGAATGATAAGTTTATCCATTCATTCATGGTTATTTTACATAAACTGATTAACCTACCCTAATATATCCATAATATACTATATTATAATACTAGGTGTATTGGATTTCTCATTTAGGAAATTTATACATTTTCCATGTGTCTTGATATCATTATTTATTACATGAAACATTTCTAAATAATATAATATACTAGATTAGATCATAAAATTATGAATTTTAAATCATAATTTATAATTCTAAATATGTTGTAACACTTAACAAAAATTGAAAATTTATACATTGTTAGTCCCAGAATCATAAACTTGGTTTCTTTGGGGATATAATTATTTCCAAATCCTTCATAATAGTTTATAAAGAAAATTTAAATTATCTAAATCATATAACCAGGGAGTATCAAAGTAAGTGTGGAACATGGTCTATTATCATGCACTAGGTGAAGATTAAGTTAAAGCCCAATTCACCCTTTTTAGAGTAATTACCAATAAGTACAACTATAATAGATCTATAACCAATTATAGTATTCAGACGGAGATTTAATTTATTGAAAAAACCAAATAAAATATTCCTTAAAAAAACTCTAGGATGATATTCAAAACTTATCCTAAAAGTATATCATAAGGTTATGTTCCATAATCTATGTTTTCCTAAATCTAGTTTCCAAGGTTTCTGCTAAACTTCCTCTAATACCAATTGTAACAACCCTAATATTGGAAACCCAAATCTAGTGGCTACTTTATCACCTTTTTATAGTCTCAAGGGGTATAATCCCAAAGAATCGGTCAGTTTAGTATTCTTAGATATCCAGATATATACATGATACACATTTTATATTGGGAATAAAATAAAAAACATACTAACATAAAACATTTATCATCCTTAAACTCATTCAAAGAATTAATCATCATATCCTGGGGAAAGGAAAAAAATAAGGGTGATATCAATTGACCAGTAAGGTTATGTACAACATAATACGTCATGATTAAATAGGGAATAATCAATATGGAAAGGTAAATAAATAAAAATACATTCCATTTAATCAATACCTTGAGAAAAAAATGCACCAATGGATAATAATTTAATAATATCATAGATAATAATAATTGAATTATCAATGAAAGAAATGATTAATATTGAATATCATGATCTTAGAAATCATGATATTTATACCATAAAGACCTTTCACCATGGTAGTTTAATCTATAGGTAGGTATACACTAAAAACTCATTTAATTTGGCCAATTGAATTGTCTCATGATGCCTGTCAATGCATCGAGGGGATATCTATAACCGTGGACCACCCATCACATCATGTCCAATGAATTACTCATATGTGGAATGATCAATTCAATTCATAAATAATATGGCTTATCAATAAATTTATATATTGAATAAATAATATTACATCTCAATATTTTTACAGTCAATCAAAAAAATTTCAAAGTGAAATAACATATGTAGATATGGTATACAATTTAAGCATGAAACATATCTATGATAAAGAATATTGATATTTTAGGGAAATTTAATTTCCAATTATTATAAGAAATTGAATGTTTAAAGATAAATATAATGACCACAAAATTAATAAAAATAAGAGTTGACCGTAGATTTATTAGAAATATAGGTTTTGGAATAAAATCATATCCTTTGAAGAAATAAATAAAATGGAAGGAATATATTAAAATAATATTTAATTTAAGAGTTTTATTTTTAAAACCATTGGAAACATATAGAATAGCTAAATATTGTAATATATTTATGGTGATAGGAAAGTTTGTTAACGTTTTATATGCTAAAAATGATATTCCTTTTGATTTTTTACAAAAAAATATCCCTTTTGGAAAATTGTATAAATATTTATTTAAAACCTTTTAAAAATTCAAGGAAAAATTAAAATTTCATTATAAATTATTTAATAAATAAAAAATACTTTTTTACAAAATCTTTGAAAAATATGTATATTGAAGAAAAATATAACTGATTAAAAGAGGAATAAAATCAGTTATTATTCTAAAAATTTATTTTATTGATTCAAGTACCAAAGAGAGAAAAAATTGGAATAAAATATAGAAACTCCTTAAATATCTGTATAATAGGAAAATTATTGGATATTATAAAGGATAATATTCCTTCAATGAAAATATAAGCAATCTCAAAAGAAAGTGAGATTAGAAAATAAATTCTTACCACTTTGGAAAATTTTGAATTGTAACCCCTTAAAATAATAAAATTTAATTTAAACATAAATAATATTGAATAAATATTTGTTCATGTTAAATATATCAAATGGGAAATATATACACCACATAAAAGTGAATAGGTAAATAATTAAAAATATGTCCCAATAGAGTGGAAATTAAGATGAAATTCCCTTACCTCACGCTTCTAGTTAGTTTAGAGTGATTAAACCTATAATATATTGATTTTAAACAAGTAATTAATTTAGAAAAATATCATATTCCTATTTATAATATCAAATATGATATTTTTTAACATCTTATCACCCATTTTCTAACAATATTTTTATTATTACCATTGCTTGGGGTGTTAACTGCCATATTTTCTCATGCATGTTTATCAAAAAAGTTCATGTTATTGTGTATGGGTTATAGTTAAATCAAATAAATAATTATATTAATGTTATAAATACCATATTTAATCATTATATAAATTTTTAGAACCATTCTTGAATTTTTTACATGGAAAATGATTTGCATCACTTCGTGGAGATGGTAGGTCGTACGTACACACGACTGAGAATATCATTTCCTTAATGGATAAAAGAGTAAGGAATTGAATTATGTATTAATTTTAAATAATCAATATCATGTTATAATTAAACTATATATTCATTATTTACAACATTATGGCTATCCATGTGAGTCAGTGATGGTAAACAATTACATCGGTTCGTGATGTGGTAGTCTGTCGTACACACGAGTGATGGATTTGGTTCCCATTTGATGGTGAAGGATATGGATAAATATTATTAAATTTACATAATAACATATTATTATATGGGTGATATTTATGTAATTATATTTTTATTTTTAATACATAATTGAATGTGGAAAAAGAAGAAGTAAAAAAGAAGGTGCTCGGTGAATACAGTTACCTTAGATTAGAAGAGCCTCCTTTGGATCTTTTTTAAAGGACCATAGGGTTTGTATTTTGGGAATAAAAACAACAATATAATGTGTAAAAGGATTTTTTTGAGAGATTTTTGTTTGTTCTTTTCAATATAAATGTCTTGATAGGTGTGAAAAATGGATGCAAAAGTTGGTTCCCTTTTATAATTGAGGAGTGACATTTTTGTAAATACCCAAAAATATTCAGTAATGGGAAGTCACTCTAAAACCAAGTGACTTAAAATTTGATAAATAAATGATTTAATGGAATTTATTTTTTATAAAAACCTCCAAAACATAATATAAATATTTTTAAACATGTTATTCCCTTTACCTCTAAGGATTCTCACTTCTACTATTTTAGTTTTCACTACGGTAACTAGTTTTTTAACCTTGATAAATTATCATTTAAGACTAAAATAAAACATGAATTATTAGATAATTTTGAACCACTGATTATAAATATTAAATTAAAATTAAAAATTAAAAAATATATGTGTGTTGAAAAATAATTTTAACACAAGCACATGTAACGTGCAGAACCCCATTTTAACCTTAACCGTAGTAACTTTACTTTTTTTTCTATTCATTATGAAAAAAATTAAGTTGAAATTATTAAATAATAAAAATTATGTTAATTATAAATATATAATTCTTTATATCAAATTCAATTCATAGAAGTGGAATATTTTAATTTAAAAAAACCCATAAAATCATATCGAAAAACAGTTTTTTTAGGAAATACAATTTTCAAGAATAAGATGATATTACATTAACTATATAAGTAGTAATTATAAGTATATGGATTTTAAATTCATATATTCAGATATATAATCTATAAATTTCATTTAATTCATTCATCATTAAATATTATTTTAATTAATTAAAATGGAAAGAGACTATGCCTTTTTTAAAGTTTTCTAAAAACTATCCCCTTTTACCTCCAATTTCTCTTTTCCTTATTTTAATCAAATTAATAGTTAATAAATTTTTGATTACACATATTATAATACATTATTATAATTAAAAATATTAATAGTTAAATACTACATTTTAAATTATTCACAATATCTTATTTCTGAGAAAAAATTTGAAAATTTCATTCTAGGCTTATCTTGATCTAGTATGTTAAGAATCAATATTCATCCTATCAAATTAGAGTTTTTATTTCATGAAAAATTAAAATATATATTGTATTATAGTTTTATTAAAATATTTTGTTCACTTACTATAATTGAGGCTAAATTTTTATAGTTTATGGGGGTGAGGGATAGGTCATGGGGTTAAGTCCCTAGGCCTGCATGTTTATTGTGATTTTCTTCCTTGCGTTGTGTTCTATGGTGGTGGATATAATAGATCTATTATATTATATATTTATGTATTAAATAAATTTATATTATATTTTTTATACAAATATATAGAATATAGAAAAATTATATATATAATTATATTATATATATATATATATTTATTATATTATATTTCTTATATTATAAATATTTTATTATATATATATTTATATGAATTATATAATTATATTATATTATATATTATATATTTCATTATATCATATTAATTATAAATTAATGTAGTAAATATATATATTTAATTATATATCATATATCATATTATTTAAATGTATTTAATTTTGTGTATTTATAAATAGTTGTGTACGTAATATAATATGAATGTATCTAATTACATACATAAATATATAATATAAATTTATATAATATTATATATGTATAACATAAATCATAAAAAAATGTATTTAATAAATGTTTAGTATTTATAAAACCAACATATATTTTTTATAATTAAAAAAAGGTGTAATAATACTAATAATAATAATTAATATTATTTTTAACACACATACACTTACACACACAGATATATATATATATATATATATAATATAATATAAATAGATATATATTATATAAATATATATATATATATTATTAGATATAAATTTATATATATTATATAAATATATTGTATATATTGTATTATACCATATTAATTATAAATTAATACTATAAATATATATATTATTTAATTATATTATATATTTCCTATTGTTGACCTCTCCTGGTTTTAATAATCACAAATCATGCTTAATTATGTTTCTAATGAGTTTATTGTGTTATGTTAGCCTTTGGAATTTTAAGACAAATTGGAGAATGCACTAAGTATGAATCATCATTCATAAATCACCATTTTTGAGTCATCGCTCCTAATTTACCAAAGGAAGACTTCATTATCAATTCACCACTATGGATTCATCGTTAAGTTTGAGTCGCCATTCTAGAACTAGACTCGCATCTCCAAAGACTCGGCACTCCAAAGACACTATTCCAGAACAAGTCTCACCGCTCAAAAGACTCATCGCTACCTTTCCCTTGTCATTTTAAATTCAATATTTATAATGGTCGTATTTGTGGAACTTAGTGTTGCTGATTATTTTAACGATCTTTTCCAAACTTTTGCATACAACATTTAAATCGATGATAGACCATAGTATGAGGTACGGGGTACCAGACCACGTTCGAGAACATTATTTATACTAAAGAATATAAATCTACAAATTAGATCTCTAAAAATATATAGAACAAAAAGGAACAGTACATGTGTAGTGATAGATAATATCAAACATGACTCAACAAGTGTTCCAAACCAAAGAAGTCATGTTGCATACATACGATCTTATACTTCAAACATTCGAAGAACATATGAAGTAGATTGATGTACACTTGGATCATTCATATTCCACAAGACAAAAGCTTCTCTGAAACTCTATTTTACAATATAATTCTGATAAATGACTTGATATTTATTTCAAGCTACCTTCAAGGAGTCACAAAGCTACAACACATATCACTCAGAGAAACACTATTCCTTATACTCTTTTATCTTCTCTATTTGTGAATTTTATTTACATAATGTGCAGGGGTGATTATTTCTATTTTATGAACACACACTGACTCTTGTGCATAACTAAAAGATACACAGATATCTTCTCAACTTATCTTTTTTACACCTTTTAATCCCACAGATAACTATAGAAGAGGTCCCTGGGTGGCCTATCACATTTTTCAAACCCAATAAAATTGTGGAACGGGTCTCTGTGGACTGGAAAACATTGTATGTGCAATTGTATACCTTGATCTAGGTTATGGATCAAGTTTATATCTATAAAATGCTTGGTGGCGGGTGATCACAAAGTGGAGAGGACTAAGTTTCAGCATGAGACAAAACCTCTTGTTGTTATTTCCACTATTTCTTTAAATGTTCTATTTTCACTAATTTATCTATTTAAAAGTGAAAACATTTCTTTCACTTTGATAGTTAATCTTAGAGGGCGTTTATATTAGAATTTGATTTAGTAAATTGATTTAAAAACTTAAAATAATATTTCTTATTATTCCAACTGAGAACTAATAACTCTTTGAGAAATATTCTAAAAGATCAAAACTTTTATAAATATGATACTTTAATTGACTAAGCTGTATTTTATAATTTAAGGGATTTATTTTTAATTCATTTTAAACAAAAAATTTATTAGGAACTCAATTCACCCCCCTCTTGAGTGTCCTACTCCGACCAACACCTACTATATAAATGTATTTAATTTTGTGTAATATATATATATATATATATATATTGAAATAATATATAATATAAATCGATTTAATTGTATAAATAAATATACAACATATCTTTATACATATACATACATTTAATACAAATGTATCTATTATTAATATTAATACTATTATGCAAAATTCATTATGTACATAAATGTATTCATATACGATCTTAGTATATAAAAAAGAATATAAATGAGTATATTAGATATATAAATACATTATATATATATATAATTATATACAAATAAATATTTAAAAATTAATATATAAATATATGTTATAATTATATTATGTCAATAAATATTGTATAAATACATAAATATATATAGACACACACACTCACAAATATAAATGTATTTATAAATGTATCCATAAAAACACATTTATATATGTAAATATAATTATTTATAAATATTATATATACACAAATATATATATTTATATATATACACAAATATATATATATTTATATATATACAAAAATATATTATATTATATATATTTTTGTAAACAAATACATATATATTATCATATATTTGTGTATATATAATATATATATTATATATACAAAAATATATATTTATATACAAAAATATAAATATAAATATAAATATATATTTATGTATGTAAATATAATTATTTATAGATATTATATAATTATATAATAAACTTATCTTTATATATATATAGTCTATAAATAAACACAGCCATGTAGCCAGTTGAGTTGGTCACATGCTTGAATTACACTCCTCAAATCCCATGATCAATTTCAGGTAGGGGATGATTTTTTACCATGGGTGGGTGTGTAGGAGGGGATAATAAGGGGATAGGGTCATGTGAAGCAGGTGGGGGGAGGGGGTAACAGTGGAAGGTGAAGGTAGGATGGGTTCATGTGTATTAGGTGAGTGCAGGAGGATGGGGTGACGAGTGGGTAATGATAGTGGGGTGGGGGGACATTTGTTTTAAAAAATAATATTAGGGGTGATTTTATCCAACACTAATGTGCTTAAAAAATATTTGGGGTTGTTAAAAACCCCTCTAATATTTATTCCTTTTAAATAACACTTACCCAATACTGCCACTAATAGGAGTGGGGGGACACTTTAGTAGTGGTTTTGGGTAAGCACCAGTAATTGATTTAGAGGGGTTTATAACCCTTTCTAAATGAAAAACGACCCCTTAAAAGACTTTTTTTACAGTGACTATATATGAATAAAAGACTAAATTGAAAGTGATAATTTTCAATTTTAGAGACTTAATTATAAATATCTCTGGATGTAAGATGATAAGACTATTGGTAGTTTCTTTAAAATATTTAATGATGTTTTAAGGTAAATTAGAGACTATGGTGAGATGTTGGAGGATTATGATACTGTTGAAAATATTTTATGTATCTTACCAGATAGGTTTGATTCTAAAGTTTCAAATTTAGAAGAAAAGTATGCAAGTGATATTCTCATTTATGACTTATATAGTATTTTAACTTCTTAAAAAGTAAGTAAAGATGATTCTATCAAGAAAAAGGGACATAGTAAAAAAGAAATTTCTTTTAAAGCTTCAAAATATGAGAAAATTAATAAATCTATTTATGAAGATAAAAAAGATGGATCTTCAAATTCAGATACAAATTTTTATCTCATGTTTTATAAAATGAAGTCTCTCATATCTATAAATGTGATAAGAGGTTAGGAAAATTTTTAAGGGAGGTTATAACTTGAATGATAAGATTGTGGGGTTGTTGGATATTTTTTAGAAAACTATCCAAAACTAAAAGAAAAGAATATGGTGATAAAGAAGATAAAAGATATAGAATAATTCAAAAGAAGAGTGTATCACAGTAAAAATCCATTTATAGAATAAAGGGTAATAATTTCTCAAAGAAAAAAATATGAATTTTTTTCTTAATATGAGTAAAGTGAAAGTATCGGTGATGAAGAAGAAGTTGATACTGATAATGACGTTGGTGAAATTATTTTCATTTTTAAAAGCTAATTATAATGATTTTTCATGTGATGGAAGAAAAAAACTTGTAAATGAGGATTAGTAAACTCAAATGGAGTTCATTATTAATAGATAATTTAGATAATTTTTCTAAAAAATTTCAAATCTTGAATAAGATAACATAAAGTTGAAGAAAGATGATTAATCTAATAATAATAGAGTGAGTAGATAAAAAAGAAAAATCTAATCTTTTAAAGGATATTAATTTTTTAAAAAAATGGATAATTATGAGAAGAAATTGAGTATAAAAAAAGAATAAAAGTTTAAATAATTATTTAAGGATATTGATCTTATTCAAATTTAACTATTTACAGTACAAGTAGAACTGAACCTATATAGACTCGTTTTTCATAACTCTATTCAAGAAGTTGTAGAATGTTCAAAGAATAATAAAGTGTTAGATGTTTAAAAAATTAATCTTCCCAAGATGATTTTATTCTTGAAATGGTTTATAAAGGTTTTGAGAAGAAGCAACAGATCAAAAGAACCAAGTTTGTGGTTAAATCAGATGTGTCTTAGAAATATGTAAATTCTATAATTTCAAAATTTGATTAAAAAACTAGTAAAAATGGTTCCTCATAAAATGAAAAAAAGAAGTCTATTGTGAAGTATAATATGTCAGGGGTTTAAAAAAAATTTGGTTCACAAATGGGATCCAAAATTAATGGTCAAAAGGATAATGAAAAATAGAAACTCAATTTTAAACAACATGTAGTTTCCAAAAGTAAATATGCTTTTTATGGACACTTCTAGAATTGTGATGGATTTTGGAATACCACTTTGATGTTATGCTTCAATTACCAGTATCAAAATGAATCTAGATATCCTGGGAGAAAGAACTTTATGGGGAGTTAGCCTAATCAAAGGAGATAGATTCAGAAATAATCAGAAAAATCTGAATTGACGATTGAAAATAAATTTTAACCATTTGAAGAAGTTTGTGAAAAATGTGATCTTTCAGGTCACTTTTCAAAAGGATGTCTCAATATTATACCTTCCCAATAGGGAAATAAGTTTTAGGATAAATATGAAGAAAAATAACTTCTTATAGAAGTTTCCCTTAATGCTTCAAATAATGAGTGTTCTTGTATATTGAAAAATGGGTACTCATTGCATATGAAATGTGACTTAATGTTGTTGAATGACATTGAAAATTGTAAATAAGGAATTTTGACCTTTTTAAATTATGGTTCACTCAAGATAAATGGGGTTGGTTCTACTTTTGTTTGAAAAGAAAAGTTAAAATCCAATATACCCTTTATGTTGATGTGATGAAACACAACTTATTAAGTGTTTCTCATATCTATGATGAAGGAAATGTGGTAATTTTCAATAAATATGTATTATCAGTGAAAATTATTGAATATGGAAATGTTTTGATAATAGTAAAATAAACAAAGTGTAACTAATTTTAAGTTGGTTATGTATAGAATATATGTTGTTTGACCATGAAAGAAAAAATTAAACTATAGAACAAAAGGCTTGGTTATCTTGGCCAAAGGAATATGAGTAAAATTACCCAAATATAAAGTGTTCATTATTTATCTAATATGAAGATAAATATTGATTTTATATTTTAAAGGGGAATATTACAAATTCATCTCACCAAAGGGTTGAGATTTACACATCTCACCCATTGAATTTGATCCACTCTAACATCTATGGTATCATGAGAAAGAAATCAACAACCGAAGATAAGTATTTCATTTAATTTATTGAAAACATTACTCTCATTACATGTATTATGTTTATTAAACTCTAAATATTTTTAAGACTTTTAGGAGAAGTACTGAAAAAGAGTGTGGTAATTCACTAATGAAATTCTAGGTAGATAATGGTGTTCAAACACTAATAAAAAATCAAATTTTATCTTCAAAATAACATGATTCATCATGAAATAAATTCACCATACACACCACAATAAAATGGTTTGGCTGAATGGAAGAATATAATCTTAGTATAGATGTCTCGAATGATATTGATAAAGAATACCACTTCTCGATATTTTTTGAACAAAGTTATTAGAGTAGCAGTTCATGTTCAAAATCATTGTCTTTATAGAAACAATTATTATAAGTCTCTATATGATATTTACTAAAATATGAATCCATATTTTAAATATATTATATATTTTTTCATCCCTTGTATCATCAAAATAAAAGGTGAAAATCTAGGTAAATTTTAGCCATGAGGAGTTGCTGGAATTTTTCTTGGTTATCCTCTAAATGGAAGGATATATCAATGTTATAACAAGGATATAAGAATAACTGTTGATACTTATGATATTAATATCCTAGTAAATAAATATAATGAAGTTTTTTATTATTAATAAAGTTTTAGAATTGATGTTGATGCTATTTTTATTAAACATCCTGAATAAATTCTATAAAAATGAAAATGTTTGAGATTTACTGGTTGGATAAGATGATTCCCCATTTCAAATGTTGAGGAATAATATAATTTATCTCATCTAATAATGATAAATAAACTACAAGTCTAAAATATCTTTGGTAATAAAAATCAGTAGTTAAAACTATGAGAACTCTAAATACAACCTCTCATGCTTCATTTTTCACTCAAGTTGAACTTAAAGATGTTGAAGAAACATTAGAGTATCAAGAGTGTCTTGATTATATGAATTAATAATTGCAACAAATTGAGTATAATGAGACTTGGGAGTTACTTCCCAATATGAATTCAAAAATATTATTAGAAAAAAGTTAGTGTTCTAAAACAAGTTGAATGAAAAAAGAGAATTTGTGAGAAATAAGTCAACATTAGTGTGTTAGGGTTAGTCATAGGTTAAAGGATTAGACTTTTATGAGACACTTTATATATTTTAAAGTCTTGAAACCATTATAATTATTCCTTCTATTACAACATAAATCCAATACAAGACATTCCAAATGGATTTCAAGTCTACTTTCCTTAATAGTGAGTTAGAATAGGATGTTTACATTGAAAACCCATGTGGTTTATTCCTTAGAGAAGAGGATAATTAAATTTTTATGTTAAATAAGGATTTATATGGGATGAAAAAATCCCCTATATCTTGGTATTCTAAGATAAAAACATACTTGAAGAAGTTAAATTTCATATATGAAAGAGTGGACAACAATATCTACATCTAAGATAAAAATTGGTATGTATTATAGTTATTATTTATTTAGATGGAATTTGATTTATTAGAAATGATGATAAAATATTGATAAATTTTCTATACAGAATGAATAAATTATTTGAAATGTCCATTAATATATAGATGATGTACTTTATTAGATTAAAAATTTCTTAATAGAAATATCACACTTTTGTTTCCCATGAGAGGTTTGATAGGGAATTATTTAAAAGGTTTCACATAAAAGATTGAAATTATGTTTCCACGCCCATTTTAGTGGGAAAATCCATCTAAATATGAAAAATTAAGTGATGTTGATCCTAGAGAATTCAACAAGTTAATTAGAAGTATTTTATATCTTAAATATTCTATGGCAAATTTAATTTATTTTGTTACTCTTTGTGATAAGTATCAAAGTTAACCTAAAGAATCCCCTTTTTTTAGCAAACAAATGTATCAATAGGTATATAAAGTGTATAATATATTTGTGGATAAAATACACAAGAAAAGAATATTGGATCAGTTTGGTTATGTTGATACTAATTAAGAAGTCTAATTTAAGGACAGAAGATCCACATATGGTTGAGTTTTCTTCCCTGATGATGGGTGTCTTCGTTAGAGCTCTAAGAAGTAGAGTTATATAAATTTAATACCCATAGAGGAAGAATATGTGGCCAAAAATAACTCTACAACTTAGTTAATGTGGATGAAGATGTATTTAGATGATTTATTGGTTAAATTGAATATTTCACTTCTTCTTAGAAGTGTTAATAAAAGTTATATCAATTTTTATAATAATTCTATTAATTATTCAATTAATAAGTATATTGACATTAAAAATCATTATATCTAGGATATTTTGAAATAAATGAGTTGAATTTGTATCATGCTCCTACAAAGTAGAAAAAAACCAATTTTTTAATCAAACCGTAGTCTAAGAAATCTTTTCACGATCTAAGGTTGATGTAGGTGTTCAGACTCACCCATCTCAAGGATATGGTGTGATACTTTTTCCTCCTCTCTCATCTTATCTTTGGAAATTCTTTTCAAAGAGGGATAAAAATAAATAGAATCATAAATAATTTTTTATATTTATATACTTGGGGGAGAATATTTATTGGGGTAGTATCAATGGATATGTGTTTTTCTAAAGGGAACCATATATTGGGAGAGAATTTTTAAAAGGGGTAGACAATGATTTCAATATGTTCAAAATATTTTAATGATTTATTGAAGATCCTGAATGAATTTTTATATTATAGATTCTATGAGAAGTATTAAAAAGATTAAGGTTAATGAGTTATGAATGTAAATCATTATTTTCATATAGACAACATGATTATATAATTTAATGTCATTGTTTCCTACACTGATTTCACTCACATAGACATAGAATTATTGAATAATGATTCATTGTTAAGTGTGATAGTTCTGAAAGTGATTTATGTTCCATGGTTTCTAAAAAACTCAAAGGGGGGATATTGAGACCAAGTATTTAGTTTGATGGAGTTCCTATAGGTATTGGTTATCATCTATAGAAGAATATTTGGAGCAATTTTAAGTCGATGTGATTCTTGTGTTGTCTTTTATTATCAACACATACATCATTTTCAATCTTAATATGATGGTTGTGAATATTTTCTTAATGCAAATCAAGGATAAGTGTGTTTGGATAAAGGGGAACTATTTAAAATATATTAGAATAGTTTTTGAGTTTTTTAGGATGATTTAATAAGGTTTGAGGAGACATTTGATCAATTTGAGTGAAGTTTGAGTTTTTTAGACTGATATAGGCTCAATCAATCTAAAGGTTGTACATGTCATTGGTCTAATGACTACGGATTCAAAAATTCCATTAAATTTGTTCATATATACCCTGACTATAGCTTTTCATGGTTGACTGGAGTTATACATGAAATCAATTAGACCTTTAAGGAATGGTCTATCTGACACTTAGAGAAAAATTTAGAATTATACATCATAGTTGATCCACTAATCATTGATTTACATTGTCGATTGAAGGTTGGTCATGTGTTTGATTGATTTGTACATGTGATCGATCCTCATGGTCTATCATATAGGTATATTCAATTGATTTATACCTGAGTTCAATCCTCATGGTTAGTAAAATAGGCATGGTTAATTGGTTCGCTTCTCACAGTTTATCTTCCATATGACCAGTTCCATAATTATATATTTTTTTATGAAATTTTTGGTGAAAAATATAAGTTTTCTAGATTTGATAATCTGAATAGATATTATATGATATGATTATTAATCCATATTACAATGACTAAAACATCAATAATTTAGTTTGATACTAATCCAGATGATACTAGGTGTGTTTTTATTTAGTACAAATAATATTCACAATCAGTTTTATCATGATTCAAGTAGTTTTTATAAATAAATAAGAAGATTTTGTGGGGTAGTTTTTTGTCGAAAAAAAAATAATACATGAATATATCTAGTTCTTTCATGTATATATTATATATATAATGCATGTGAATTATCATGAATAGAAGAGGAAGTCCATGATAATAATATGCATTATTTCATGTATACAAGGTGTTTTTAAATGTATAAAATATCATGGCAATAATGTAATGTTGGATGGATAGATTAAAAAGGAAAATTAAAATTTTGAAGAAGGAAGAAGAATTTTTTAGGTTTTTTTATAAATGATGAATTCATATATTTATAAAATACTATAAATATTGTTCATTCAAGGATGTATTTATATGAATACATCATGGTGGAAATACTGGTTCAATGTTTTTAATGAGGTATAATTCCAATATTATGTGGTAGTTATTACATGTAGTTATTTTTTTGGTTATAAAGAGAAGGAACAAGATTTTTTTAATGTGAAGATCCAAGTCTTTAGGAGAATTCAAATTTTAATAACTACAAATTTATTATTAAATTTTGAGGATTTAAAAAACAAATAGGATATGATGTGATATTTTTCTTGTGATAATCGGTGAATATAATTATTCATTGAAGATGAAGAAATAAAAAACATTTGTGATTGGTGTATAAACTAACTAGGTGGGCTGGTCATGAGGTTCACAAAAGAAATGGAGAGTAAGCATGAGTCGTTGTTACCCTTTAAATATTCTAGATAACTTTCTCATGATAAATATGTATACAATAATAGTTTCATGTAGTTGTGCAAGCGATTTAACATTGTGAATTATTGTTACTATGCAGGAACATAAGAACAAAAATATATTAGCACAAGAACATCTTGATAACAGTCATTAGTGGAATAATCTATAGTTGTTTACCCATTCAGTTTTAATATATGAATTTCAAGATGCACTAATTATGTGGGATGCTCAATAATTATTTAGAGACTTGTATAGTGAGTTATAAGTATTTCTCCTTGCTTGTAGTGGTTCATAGGATTTTACTATTAGATTGTGTGGTCATAGGATTTACCAAATCATTCCAAGGACTAGCTAATCACATCAAGTAGTGAACCTTCTAAATCATTTGTTCCTTATCTATGTTTCCATGTTTGTGGTAAGACAACAAATAAATTTCACTCTAACAAGTGGAATTTTTTAACATAAAACATAAAAATCAATAAATCATTGATTTAACCTCCTCTTGGCGATTTCACTGATCCCATTCCTATATAATTTATAAAAAATGACCCAATTATTTATAGTTTCTTTACAAGAGTATATATGGTTGTGAGTACAATCAAAGGCTATGGTGAGAGGTTATAAGATTCTGGTATTGTTGAAAATATTTTACATATCTTACCAGATAATTTTGATGCAAAAGATTATTATTTTTAAGAAAATGATCCAAGTGGTATTCTAATTTATGAATTATATAGTATTTTAATTTCTTATGAAATTAGAAAATATTATTATTTCAAAAAAAAGATAAAAAATGAAAAATAAATTTCTTTGAAAACATAAAAATATGATGAAAATAATAAATTTGTTTATGAAGATAATATAGGTGGATCTTAAAATTTAGATTCTGATGTGAATATCAAGTTTAATAAAGTTATTTATATCTTCTCATGTGGGTAAGGGAATGTTTAATGTGAAGATACCATATAAATGATTCAATTGTGGAGTTTGTAGACATTTTGTAGCAAACTATCCAAAACTAAATGAAATGAATCTGGTGGTGAAAAAGATGAATGTTATAGGATAAACTAAAATAAGAGTGTATCTAGGTGAAAATTATTTTCTTTAATAATGGTTAATAATTTCTCCAAGAACAAAAAAGTAATTTTTATCTAAGTGTGAGGAATGTGAAATTAGTGATAATGAAAAATAAGTTGATCTTGATAATGATGTTAGCGAAAAGATTCTCATTAATAAAGTTAATGATGTTTATTTATATATTTATAGAAGTAAAAAATATAGAATTGAATATGATGAAACTCAAATAGAGTTCATACTGAAGAGATAATTGAGTTAATGTCTCTCAAAAATTTCAAATCTTGAAAAGGAGAATAGGAATTTGAAGAAAGATGATTAATCTACAAATAATATTGAATCAATCCTTGAAAAAACAAAATATAAGATGTTAAAGTAGATTAATGATATAAAGAAAATTATTAATGATGAAAATTAATTCATTATCAATAAGTAATAAATAATTAAATAATTAGAGGATGATATTGATCTTAGTTTATTGAAACTGGTCAATATAGAAGAACTGAACCTATCCAAAATCATTTTTCAAAAATATATTAAACAATATATATAATAATCCAAGGAGAAAATGTGAAAGAAGATAAATAAATATAATATTCTCTGGATGATGTTAATGTCAAAATTTTTGTAAAGAGTTTAAGAATAACTAGGTCAAGAGAACCAAGTTTGAGGTTAAATCAGATAACTCTAAAAAATTTGGAAATTCTAGAAATTCAAAATTTTATTCAAAAAATTATACAAATTTTAAATATAAAAATATATAAAATCATATTTTTATGAATATGAAGATGTTTGGGTTTCATGAAAAATTTTATTTTATAAAAAGGATCCATAATTGATTTTCAAAATAAGGATGAAAGATAGATACAAAATTCTAAAAAACATGAATTTTTCAAAGGTAAATATGATTTTTATAGATAATTCATGAAATTTTATGGATTTTGGAATATTAATATTATGTTTTGGTTTAATTAACAATATCTCATTGAGTCTATAAATTTTGGGAGATATAAATTTAGGAGGATTCAATCCACTCAAAGAAGATAGATTTAGAAACGACATGAAAACTAGGATTGAATATTGAAAACGTGTGTGTGATTTGGGTAGAAACCAATTGGTTAAGTTGGTTATAAAGTTCATAAAAGATAGATAGTAAGAATAAGACACTTCTACCCTTTATATTAACTAAAGTTATTTATCGTTATGAATATGTAGACATTGAAAGTCTCATGCAGCGTTGTGCATGCAATTTAAAGTAGTGTAGTCTTGATCCTATGTAAGAATAGAGGAAGAAGATCTCATCACATAGAAAAGTATATATCAATAATTAGTGGAAGTATCTATAGTTTTTTTACCATTCAATTTTATTGTATCAAGTGTGGGATACACTAATAGTACGATATGCACATAAATAGTTAGGAGTCTTATAAATCAAGTTCTAAGGAAATTCGCTGCTCATAATGGTTCATAGGATTTTAATAGTGGATTGTGTGATAATAGGTTTTAATAGATCATTAAAAGTATTAGACACTCACATTGAGTACCGAATATTATAAATTTATTTATCCTTATCTATGTGTGATTTTTCAATAATACAACAAACCAATTTCACTCTAACAAGTGGCGAAGTTTTTTTGAATGAAAAAAATTAAATATTGATTAATAACTAATTTACCCCCCTCTCAATGATTTCATCGATCCTACGTCATTTATACTTGATTTATCAAAAATTATTTCCTTTTAGTTATAACTATATATGTGTCCCATGATTGATTGAAAATTATTTCAAAATGGTTTTGACCCTCGATATGGTATGGTTTCTATGCCAAGTGTTTGTTAAATAGACCATGTGGCTTTTCAAGGGTATTTAAATTTTTTGAAAGGGATGGTTGACACCACCTTCAGGTTTTAAGGGTGTTTCACACCAAATGGATTTGACTTAATGTTTTATAAGTTTTCAAAATGGTTTATTTTATTTTAAATGGGAATGTTGACCCATGTAATTTATATTTTGAAGAATGTTGATGGATTTGAGCTTTTCAAAGGTGTTTTTAAGGGAAGTGTGGATTTAAAAATGGATTTTTAATAAATTAATTTATGTTTTGGTTTCAAAAGTTTTTTGAAATGAGATTTTAAATAGTGTGAGTTATATTAGTATCCCAATATTATTTTGAAAAGTACCATTTAGAACATTATGATAAGGAGTTTTTATAAAAGTTTTGAGACCCTCTTTATACCCATAGTGCCTATCCTTATTCTTATTATAGGTGATACATCATGTATGTGGAGATCATGTGATGGATCTAAGTGGATATTTCTTATGATGGTGTGAGAGTTGAGATGAGGTATATTTGAAATGATTTGAATTATTACGTGTGTTTATCATATAGTTGATTGCTTGCTCACCTCCTTTGATTGATGTCATGAGAATCCTATGACTAAGTAATTAACCTAGATGAGTGATAGAATTAGTGTTGATTATTTGTTAACTATTGAATATTTTCTGATTAAACCAATTTTGTTGGACCAAAAGGGGTGGTGGTAAGTATTGTGTATCGTAGTAGCGATCTGCTCGGAGGTTATATTCTTGGATAGTTTGACGAGAGTATAGAAGACATAGATAGGTTATTTAGTGATATCCAATGTTCTTCATATCCAATTTGAGTCTTTATTAATAGAGTCTTATGGAGTTTCCTAGTATTATAGGTTTAAATTCTAGATCATTTAGGGGATTCCATCCTTACTTTGTTTATATCCCCTAATTATTGTATGATTTCATGACACGTTTTTGTTTATTTTTTATTTATTTTTTATTTTTCATGAATTATTGAAACCATGGTGTCTATTTTTTAATACCTCTTTCTTATGTTTTGGAATTTTTTTAATTTTTTTTAATGATATTTGAGTAAGGTTTTAAAATAAGGATAAAGGCATGATTTTGATTTACCTTCAAAAAAAATTATAAATTGGTTTTGAAGGGTGTGTTCTTTTAAATGTGAAGCATTTTTCTTCAAAAGGTTATTCGAAATATTTTTATAAGTAAGAAGAAAGAATTTTTTTTGAAACTCTTGACTATTCATTATTTATTTCATAATATTTTTAAAAGAAAAGATATAAATTAGGTTATGAATTTTTTTTAGTATGATTTTAGGAATGATAAGACTAGTTTATTTTTAAAGGATTTACCCTGGTTTTGGAAATAAAATGGAAGTGGTTAATATTTATTTTCCTTATATCCTACCATAGGAAAAAAATCTAATTTTGGAATTATATTAAAACTAGAATTAATGTAATGTAATATACAAGTGATTTCATAGATTTAGTGAGTAGAGACCTATTGGGATGTATAACTCACACCCATATATATATATATATTGAATGTTCCATATTTTAGTAGGATTGAGGTTTCATCCTTTGGACCATTGATGGGTGAGTTGGTATGGGGGTGAGAAACCTTGGGTTTCATGGATATGGCTTCAGGGATTGATCTAATTTGGGTTTCTATGGTGACTGTAGTCACACAGAGGTTCATTTGAGTAATTCAAGGTATTTTTTTAGGGTAGTGTATCCTTCTTAGGGCCGATATATTTTAAACCATATTTTTATTTATATATAGTTTCTTTGTTCTTTTGTATATGGATTCATTTGTATGTTATGATTGGATATTTAGTTATTTTATCTTGTATGGATTGTTTATTTATTCAATACTATTGATTTTTTATATCATTGTATAAAGTATAATTCATTAACTAAATGTGTTTCATGATTCCTAAAAACCAATTTTCATCTCATGGGGATCAGAATCACCCTTTTGGCCTAATAGCGAGGCATTTTTTGTGTCAGCTGGGGGGAATCCCAGGTTTGTTTCTTACAAATGGTATTAAATACTAGGTTTCTTGAGAGTTACTAGGTTATAGATAACTGTCTTATTATTTGGTTATCTTTTAGTTTGGATATAAGGATATTGGGACTCAAGAGGTAGTCATGGTTATATAATTACAAACTCTTTTCTATTCAGAGCCTTTAGTTTCTATGGGTAGTCGTGATTTTAGTGTTGATTCTGGTTTTTCATTTGATAGTTTTTTTTGATATGATTTTACATTTATGGTGATGTTTTGATCCCCATTGGAATATCTTGAGTTACCTTGGGGTTATTTGTTATTTTGGGATTAAAAATAAAAAAATGTAATCAAAGAGTAATGCTTCTTTGTATATCCTGAAAAAAAAAGTAGTGGCCTAGAAATCGATTTTGAAGTGTTTTTAGAATTTTGGCATGATTGTCACATGTTCTATAAAACCCTTCAACCAAGTTAAGAACATTTCAACATTTAGTTTGTGTTCTCTATTTATACCACTTATCCCTTGGATTTCTTAGTGTGGGTTAGGAAATTGGAAAAGGGTCAAGTTAAGGTTTGTGATGTGTTGATGTAATTTGATTAGATTTTAATTAGTATTTATGGAATGAATAATTTATTCCATTTCTATGAATAATTAAATTTTGGTGTGTGAAAAGTATATTTCATGAGAGAAATGGTTTCAGTTTGAAATGAGGCCTTAGGTATTTTTTGTAAAGTAAGATTTCATCTTATCAAATTTTTTTGTAGTGGTTGGTTTCATTATTAAATTTAGAAAGTGTTTTAGTTTTAAACTAGTTAAAGGTGTTTGGAAATGAAAATTGATTTTATATGATATGTTTTAAGGGTAATTTATCTTATAAAAAACCATGTGGTGTTTTTAAAGACTTAAATGGATGAACTATTTTGATATGTAGGAAAACATTAAAAGGTGGGATCTTATTTTAAATGAATCCAATGAATTTCATAATTAGATCCGGGGTTTGATTGGGTTGTGACCCTTGATGTGTGTTTGAAAGTTGGATGATTTGAAACTATTTCTAAATATAATTGTTTTTTATCATGATATCAGGAAGGTATTTTGGTTTCAAAACTATTTTGTGTTTATTTATAAGGGAATTTAAACTCTATTTTTGTGTGTTTCAATGGATATTGGTTCTAAAGTTTAAATTTTGGAAGTGTTTGATGGGAATGATTGAATTGAAATTTTTTTATGATGTCACTTTTAAACATTTATTCAAGATATTTATTTCATAACATTGTAGTATAGTAGTACCCTATGTTTGTCTCCTATGAGGTTTCCACTATGGATTTTATTGATTAGATTTTTTTCTAAGTTTTACTAGGAGAAATTATTTACTAAAATTAAACTATTCTATTATCAAAACAATCAAGAGAGGAATTTAAAAGTAGAATGGGATATCCATATAAGAGTAGAGAAAAATTATGTAAACAGAATGCAATATATGGTTTATTATATAAATTATTATGGATAAACCTCTCTCTATTTTTAAAAAGATATTATAAATAATAATTCTATTGAATGATGATGCATGATAAAAAATTATGAATCTCTTTCAATTAAAAAAGGTGAAGTCATCCAATAAGATCTCTATAGAAGAATTTTATTCAATAGGAATCTATTAATGTACTCAACAATCAATGAGAATGATGACAAAGATAATCGCTCACTGTACTCACAATCCTCGATCGAGGATTGAGAAATTTAAACAGATAGAATCATCATTAAACTCTTACTCAACCTAGATTAACATGCCACATTCTATGATAAAAATAATTTATTTAGAGATATATTGATCATAGAATGGAATAATGATGATTAACTAAAATAAAAACTAAAAAATATCAAAACCCAATTGAAAATTTATGTTCTTTGAATCGGAGAAAAATGTAGTGAAACTAAAGAAATAAAACTCAGAAATAATTTACTATGAGAGTTTACTAGAAACAACCATAAAATAAACTTATCCGAACATTATTCATGTGCAAGTGAAGTCTTCACACTCCAAATTCATTGAAGTAGTAGTGAGAATCTCCACCTCGAGCTCTCCAAAAAATAATCCAGGACTATGCTCTTGATGATCTGATCTCAACCTCCATTAAAAATATCATATCCTTTAATGTCATCTTGTAATTTTTTTCATTATTTTTTAGGTTGGTAACTATAATCTTCCACTGAATCAACTCGGACTTCAGTTATTCACCAACCATTTGGTAGTATCCTTGGTATTTAGTCACTAGTATGTGACATGAGACGAACCCGTATAACAACTATGAAATACTCACATGTAGTCAATTTTAAATACACTCAGACACACTTACAACTTGATTTATTCTTTATGAATTCACCATCTCTAGTCAACATGTGACTTTATTGTAGTTACTTTATAGGCCTCTTCATCTTTTTCAGATTTTGAATCATCATAATCCTAAACATTTAGATCTCAAATCACTAAAAACCACTATTGATTTTAACTTCATTCGAGAATTCATTGACGTTTACCATTGGGGGCTATGACTCACACTGGGTTCATCCTCCTCTTCTGGATATGGAACACAACATCCACCTTTAAGCTTTAGATAACTATCAATATTTAACTTATGGCCTTTATCTGGTGAACTCAGTCAGTACTCCTTCGACAATGGGTGTTCTTTATGTCTCCATTAGCTCTAGTTGGAATCCTCTTTGACCCATATCAAAATCAGGCTACAAAGATTAATCTTCCCCTGAAAGCTTCAAACCAAGGGTCATATTATTTGTTGAGAGAATTTTCATCTAAATTGAGTGTGGTGTTCACATGATTTAACTAAAATTGTTTCCAAACTCAGATCCTCAGCATCACTCCATCTTTGAACCTTGCTTGAAAAAACAACCCTCAAGTGCAATCATGATTTTCTATGATGAATTAAATAGAGATGGGGATTCATGTCATTGGAAGTGCCTTTGATAAGGCTTATTGATTCTTTGGTTCGGTGGATCTGAACCATAGTGGTTCATCAACTGTATATGGTGTTGACATATCCCCAAAGAAGCACAAAATCCCCTTTTATTTTTGGTCAAATCGATTCATTCGAGTCTCTTCCTCAAATGCTCGAATCAACTAAGATTTTGGAATTACCTTCCCCTTAAAATCCACGGTCGATAGGTATTACTTGTGTAGTTGAACAAAATAATGTTCATGGTCGATGCAATACACATATGGTCAATCCCATCCTTCAATTTTGGTTGAATAAAAATTTGGATTCATGGTTGATTATCTTCAATTATAGTTGATATCATTTTCCTTTTCCATAATTTTTTAGCACCCATGGTTTCTCTATAATTGGGAATAATAGGTTAGTTATCATTTATGCAGTCAATGAAAATTAAACCACACATTTGATATATCCTTTGCAACATTTACTCAATAATCATGGTTTCATGGTTTTAACTCATGCAATCGAAGGGATTTTACTTTTCCAAAATTTGAAATCCAATTTTTTTTATTATGTAGTTGATGTAGAATTCCATGTGGTTACTTGCATTTGACAACTTTACATAAAAAAATTGACAGTACATAGAAAATAAAATGTAAATTATGTTGGAGTTGGTGGCCTATAACCAACTACATTGTACTTTATTCATTAATAAAAGCCTTATCACATCTTGATTGTTATTCTGCATGATGATGCATGTGATAATGTCCTAAGGATAGCTGTTGCATTAAAGGGTCATAGCAGATCCCTGCTATGGTGAGAACCCGGAAGTGCCATAACACTATTCTTGAATATATGTTATATGGATGAATGATGTTATTTGAGGGACACAAATAATATAGTCCATTAGGGGTGAGGACTCATAAAACTTTGAGGCACCTTCTCATGGTGTGTACCCTTGGTAAAATCCAGGAGAATATTATGAGAACGAGACCCGTCAGTAGGAAATCCACATTTCATAGTGTCATTGGATGTTCCTATCTTCGGACGTGTGTATTGGTCCTTAGACTTTTAGATTATTATTAATGGGTATTACAACTCGCGCACTTAGATGTATTGATGAAAACTGTGACAACACACTATTCGCAGCGAGGTAGGATATGTTGGGTGCGTCATGAGTAATAATTCATTGATAGATAATGCGAGAAAAGATTTGTCCCTTCCATTCCACAACGGAAGTAGATATCTCAGGCCCTTTGATGGAATTGATATATCCTAAATAAATCCATGGCCATGGTAAAGTATGGGCGAGTTCAATTCTGGAAAGTCAAAGAAAGAATAATCAAGCACATGGGTTGATGGCACTAGCATGCAACCCGCTTGATTCGAGATATCGTGACAAAGGGATTATATTACACGGTAAGCGTTCGTATGAGGTGTCACGTCATTGCAGTGTTAACTTTTTTCTCTATGGGTGCCTTGGCGTGTTGCTAGATACTAACCTTGGACTTTAGGTAGGCTCCGCCTAATTCCACTGAAAAAGAGGCCTAGAGGGTCACACACTAAGTGTGTCTATGTATCTCAGTTAAATATTAATTTAACAAGTTAAATAAAGATTATTCCAGAATGTGGTTTAATAATTATTTAAGGATGCCTGATCGCATTTATTTCGACACTAGTTATTCAAGAGAATATATTTTTGGTGAAATAATATATTTATTAGCGAATAATGCAGTTACATTTATTTAAGAAATACATAGCCATTACTCAAGGTCTAATAAATGTGGAGGAGGAGATAAAGAAAATTGGAAAATAAAAGTACATGCCATGTATATTTAATATACACACCGTGTAGTTTTATGGAAAACAAGTACACGCCGTGTATTAATGATTACACGGCGTGTAGTTTTTTTAGTCGAGATTTTGAGGAAATAATATCATTATTGTGATATTAATTATAATCAACATGGGCGCATGCCAAGGAATTAATAACTCGACATGGGGGTTTTCAATAAGAGTTAATGAAATAAATAAAACACGTAACATGTTTATTTATTGTCATAACTCTATAACCTCAAAACATGATTATAAATATCCTCACAACCCCAACACTTTTCAAGAAATCGTTGTGCACAACAATTATGGAGAATTCTTTCAAGATTGAAAGAACTCCTTCCTCCAAGAACGCTCTCAAGACCGAGAGACCAAGGTGATTGAAGGAGGACATCGCAAGCGAAGGTTCTTCCATACTAGCACCCGGAGATCCCTTCGGAGACATCCGGAGATACGTGGCACACGTGTGGATAACCGTTAGAGGAATCCTACACTTGGATTCTATAACGCAACGATAGATCACAGGATCGTGACCGGAGACATCAATGAAGGAATAATTCCACCAAGGTAATTCTTGTGAATTAATTAAATTAATTATAACCAACATATGATTATCCTATATCTATGGTTCCGGGATTCCTCTTAAGTTTTTCATTCCTCGTTCTATTATGAAGATTAAACATTTTACATCGTGATGGATCTCGGATTGAACGTTGTTTAAAGTTAAAATTAAAGTTGGGAAAACCCACCAACGCGCTTCCGCTGTGCCCAGAACCTACAATTGGTATCATAGGGAGGTTATATCGTTGATTATAATTATTTAGTTTTTCTTTGATGTTTTACGCATTTAATAATTTAGTTATTTCAATTCAAGTTTAATCGTTCTGGAAATATGAATCTCAAGTTCTATTCCTCCTACCTCATTTCTCATTCACCTCACAGAAACAAAATTTTTCTTTTAATTTTGATTAAAATAAAATAGAGGAACTCATCGGGAGGAGCCAAACATTTCTGTCCGTACAACACCAGAATACACGATGTGTATTCGAAAGTACACGCCGTGTAGTCTAGGTTCATGCATCGGACTGGTCTTCCAAATTAGGCCATGTATTAATCCAATCTAAGTCATTTATGACAATGTGTATTGACCAGGAACAGGTGGCACACAGTTTCCAGATTACACGCCATGTGGTCCAACAGAACACAGTGTGTAGTCCCTTCGGGTTAGGGTTGGACCGTGTACCCTGTACACGGCCTGCCCAGTTGGAAACTGTGTAACGTGGAAACTACACGGCATGTGTCCCACTGTACACTCTGTGTACTCCAAAAATTTCCAAAGTACATTAACATGCCATGTCCCTGGGCATGTACTTCGGATGGACGGTGAAGAAAAGTACACGCCGTGTAGTCGGAACTACACGCCATGTACTTACCCAAATTACGCAGATTTATTAAAATTTATTATTATATTATACAAACCCTTGAGACATCTACCATAGTGCAGTCATAAAGCTAAGGCACAACACGTGATAGGTGTTTTATATATATGTTTTTAATTTAACATCTGCATAATAAATGGGAATTCACCGGGTTGCCTCCAAGGTACAAGTTACGTACAAGGATAATTTTAAATGAATTTATTTGTTTAAAATTATGACGGATGAGAATCTCAGGGAATTTCAAAAAAGGGTTTAAGATAAAAGGATTGATAAATTAAATATAATTAATTGATTTGAGCGTGATCTATCTTAAACAATAATGATTAAAGAATTGAATGCTAGTTTTATTTATGCGTAAATATCGTTGCATGTATGGATGATCATGAGATAGACCGAGACCTTTGTATGTGAATGATTTCTTTTAATTTATTTATTTAAATTAAATTTGTTGGCCTGTAATCCATCTCCTCATTAATATGTAGGGCATGTACGCCCAAGGATTATTTTATGTAAAACCCCCGTTTTACCCCTCACCTACGTGTGAGATAAATGCATATGTAATGGATGGATCTCCCAAGCTAGTGGAGGCAGATCAAGTCAGGATCCAAGGTGAAACCAATCCAAGGAGATACAAAGGTGGATAGGTGGAAAGCTGTAAACACGAACCCGAAAGGTTCAAGGTGTTTCTCCCCTAGTTCTTGGGTTAGTTTATCAACCGCTAGATAAACTAACCAATAGAAAATCTCATGATCATACCATTTATTTTATTTCTGTCAGTTTCATGGTTTATTTATTGTGGGTGTGTTATCACGATCACGCAATTAATGAATTAAATGAGCATGCAAGATGGAACGAAAATAAAACTGACTTATACGTAAATATTATCTTAGACATGGTTAATCACTTAAGTATATCCCACTTAATATTAACAATCATGTAATAAAAGATAATAAATTGGAAATTTACGTATAAGGATAAAATCCCTCAAAAGAAATATTAAGTCGGTATAGCCTTCCACAATCTTGGTTAGAATCGAACCATAGTTCAAAGTGGTTGACCAACCCTAGTTGGGGTGATTTCAATTATCAAGGAATTCTAATTCAAGGTTTTCAGTTGACTTGAATTAGTTTGCATCAAGGGTTGACTGCCACAGCAGGACTTGGTGTGACCAAGAGGTAAAGGTTGAGAAAATCCAAAATAAAAGGATTTCAGGATTGGGGAGTCCACTCAGTGGATCAAGAAGATATGAGTTAATGCAGTTGGCATTTGGAATGCCTACCTAAAACTCTTCAAGTTGCTTGACTAACCCTAGTTGGGGTAATACAAAGGGAAATATGGATCCTTTCCACTAGAATATTCAGGCAACAGAATATTCTGAAGTCAATGGTGAGGTCTATTGGATTTCGATAAAATAGTGGGAGACTAATAAGTATTAATTAATTAATTTGTCTCAGTTTTGTAATAAAGTAATAAACCATTGCTCATTTTAATTTGTAGAAATGAAAAGAAAATGAATTCAAACATATCATTGAGAACCATACTCGAGAAGGAAAACCTTCTCACCGGCACCAATTTCCAAGAGTGGTAGAGGCGTTTACGCGTCATCCTTCGCCATGAAAGGAAATTGTATGTGCTGGAAGAGCCTATTCCAGTTGCGCCTGGGAAAGAGGCCAATGATGAGGAATTATCTCTCTATATGAAACACATGGATGATGACATAGATTTCCAGTGTTTCATGCTATTGGTTATGTCCAATGATCTCTTGAAGCAACATGAAAACATGGACGCATATAGCATGATGTCTCACATTAAGGATCTATACCAAGAGATGGAGAGACATGAGAGATATGAGATCTCTAATTATTTGTTTACAACTAAACTTGGAGATTCTACACCAGCTGGGCCTCATGTAGTCAAGATTATTGGCTATATTGAACACCTAAACATCTTAGGGATTAAATTTCCGGATGAGTTGGGTACAGATCTCATCCTATCATCACTTCCCAAGACCTTCTCTAGCTTTATTTTCAACTAAAACATGAGAAACAATGATAAGAGTCTATCAGAACTTCTGACCTTGATTCTCCTGGTAGATAAGGACATGGGGTGTGACAAACCCGTAGTCCTTATGGTGAATAAGAAAAGGAAGGACAAGGAAAAGAGGCCAAAGACTTATAAACGGTCTGAAGCCCTTGAGCACCGTCCCTCCAAGAAGGGGAAGATCCAGAGGCAGGGCAAGGAACGGGAGGCAATGTGTTTTTCATGTGGCAAGCAAGGCCACTGAAAGAGGAACTGCACCCAGAAGCGTGGGGATGCTAAAGGTGCGTTCGTTATCGAGTGTAATCTTTCTATTTCTACACATTGGGTATTAGATATAGCTTGTGGGGATTATATATGTATTCAAATGCTGGAACCAAGTAGATTTAGAAATATTTCCAGAGGAGAGGTGGATCTTTGAGCTACCAATGGTGCAAGGCTGGCTGCATTGGCTATTGGAGATTACTACCTCTCATTACCAACTGGCATGATTTTGGTTTTACAAAACCGTTATTATGTGCCTAGTGTTACCAAGAACATAATTTCTGTATCTTGTTTGGATATGGATGGTTTTGTTTTCAAATTTGGAAATAAGGGTTGTGACTTTTATAAGAAAAACGTATGTTACGGTATGGCACATTTAAATAATGGTTTGTATGTATTAAATTATGAAAACCAAGTGTTGGCAATCGATAACGAAACAAACTCACATGACTCATACATCACCCAGTTGTGGAATCACCGTATCGATCATGTGAATGAGAAGCGCTTGATAAAGCTCTGCCAAGATGGCTATTTAGACTCTACTGAGATAAAACCACTTGATAGATTTCATGCTTGTTTACAAGGAAAAATGACCAAGCCACCTTTTGGTGGACAAGGTGAAAGGGCCATAGAGCTTCTAGGATTGGTACACACAGATGTGTGTGGACCATTTCTAGTAGAAGCTAGAGGTGGATATTCTTACTTCATTACTTTTACTGATGATTTGAGTAGATATGACTATGTATACTTAATGAGGTATAATTAAGAGTCCTTAGATAAATTTAAGGAATTCAAGAATGAATTATAGAATCATCTTGGTAAGAAGATAAAGAAACTTCGATCAGATAGAGGTGGAGAATATCTGGACCAAGAGTTCATCGATCTTCTATGGGAGTCTGGGATTCTATCTCAGCTCACTCCTCCTTATACACCACATTGGAATGGTGTTAGTGAAAGGAGGAACCACACCTTGTTGGACATGGTGAGGTTGATGATGAGTCATGCAGATCTTCTATTATCCTTTTGGGGATATGCATTACAAACCACAGCATACACATTAAACCGAGTACCAACTAAGGTGGAAAATAGAATTCCATTTGAGTTATGGAATGAAAAGAAACCCATTTTTTCTCATACACGTGTATGGGGTTGAGAAGTGTTTTTAAGGCCTCCTCAGGCAACAAACTAGCACCCCGAGGCACAAGGTGTATCTTTATAGGATATCCCAAGGAAACGAAAGGATATTACCTATATAACCCTTCAGACTAGAAAGTGACTGTCACCAGACAAGCCGTCTTTCTTGATAGGGAGCACATCCTTAAGAAGGATAGTGGGAGAAATATTGACTTCGATGAAGTTGATGCTTAAGATATACATGAGTCGGTACAGGAACAAGTTCCACAGGTCCTCGTGTAAGAGGTTCCAAAAACACAAGTACTGCGTAGGAGCTCAAGAGAGGTAAGGGATCCAGAGAGATTTGGTTTCCTAGTCATCGAGGATGATGAATCATTATTGTTGGACAATGATGAACCTCTCTCCTAAAAGGAAGCATTAGAAATCTCAGAATCTAAAAGATGTCTAGAAGCTATGAATTATGAGATGGATTCCATGTATTAGAACCAAGTCTGGGTTCTAGTCGATGAACTAGTTGATGTAAAGCCTGTTGGATGAAAATGGGTATTCAAGAGAAATCTAGATATGGAAGGTCAAGTTAGCACCTATAAAGCAAGGATAGTGGCTAAAGGGTTCAGAAAACGTCAAGGAATTGACTATGATGAAAACTTCTCACCAGTTTCCATGTTTAAATTCATAAGAATCATACTTTCCATAGAATCTTACCATGACTACGAGATTTGGCAGATGGATGTCAAAACAACATTCCTTAATGGGAACCTTCAGGAAGATGTCTATATGACACAACCAGAAGGGTTTGTGACACCAGGTGAAGCCAAACGGGTTTTCAAGTTGCAGAAATCCATTTATGGATTAAAGCAAACATCCAAGTCATGGAACATTTGATTTGATGAATCTATAAAGGAATTTGGGTTCATTAAGAATGAATGTGAGCCATGTGTTTATAAGTGGTTTAATGGGAATGAGATTGTTATCCTATTAGTATATGCTGACGACATATTGCTTATTAGAAATTATGTACCAGTCTTACAGACAGTTAAGGACTGGTTGAACAAGTGTTTCTCCATGAAGGAATTGGGTGAAGCAGCCTACATTCTAGGGATCAAGATCATTCGTGATAGATCTAAGAGACTACTTGGACTAAGTTAGGGTACATACATTGACCAGATACTAAAGAGATTTAGTATGGAACAATCCAAGAGGGGGTTGGTTCTAGTGTCACATGGCCTACATCTTTCTAAGAAAATGTATCCTCAGACACAATAAGAGAAAGATAGAATGAGTAAGATCCCATACGCTTCCGCTATAGGATCCATCATATCTGCCATGTTATGTACCAGGATTGATGTTGCCTATGCACTAAGCATGGTAGGCAGATATCAAGCAGATCCAGGAGAACAACATTGGACTGCTGTTAAGACTATCCTTAAGTATCTGAGAAGAACTAAGGATATGTTCCTGGTGTATGGAAGAGATGAAGAGCTTGTCATCAGAGGCTATGCTGATGCTGGTTTTCAGACAGATCATAATTATCTGAAGTCGCAATCTGGATATGTTTTATGTCTCAATGGAGGAGCTGTGTGCTGGAAGAGTTCAAAGAAGCCAGTTGTCATCGATTCTACAACGGATTCTTAATATATAGCGGCTTCTGATGCAAACAAGGAAGCCGTCTAGATTTGGAACTTTTTCCAGGAGCTTGATGTGGTGCCTAGTAGTAAAGATCCCATTACATTGTATTGTGATAATATTGCAGCAGTGGATCTTACAAAAGAACCAAGGTCACATAAACGGACAAAGTACATACTCCAGAAGTATCATCTCTTGAGGGATTTCTATCAAAGGGGTGAAGTTGCAGTGAGCAGAGTGTCCATGGAAGAGAACGTGGTGGACCCCATGACTAAAGGCCTATCTCAGTAGAATCATGAATATCATGTGAGAGCTAGCGGGTTGAAGGTTGTTAGCAGTTGGCTCTAGTACAAGTGGGAGTCTGTTGGAGTTGGTGGCCTAGAACCAACTACATTGTACTTTATTCATTAATAAAATCCATATCACATCTTGATTGTTCTTATGCATGATGATGCAAGTGATAATTTCCTAAGGATGGTTGTTGCATTAAAGGGTCATAGCAGATCCCTACTATGATGAGAACCCGGAAGTTCCATGACACTATTCTTGAATATATGTTCTATGACCGGATGATGTTATTTGAGGGACACAAATAATACAGGCCATTAGGGGTGAGGACTCATAAAACTTTGAGGCACCTTCTCATGGTGTGCACCCTTGGTAATATCCAGGAGGATATTATGAGAACGAGACCCTCCAGTAGGAAATCCACATTTCATAGTGTCATTGGATGTTCCTATATTCGGACGTGTGTATTGGTCCTTAGACATTAAGATTATTATTAATTGGTATTACAACTCGTGCACTTATATGTATTGATAAAAACTGTGACGACACACTATTTGCAGTGAGGTAGGATACATTGGGTGCGTCACGAGTAATACTTCATTAATAGATAATGTGAGAAAGGATTTGTCCCTTTCGTTCCACAACGGAAGTAGATATCTTAGGCCCTTTGATGGAATTGATATAGTCTAAATAAATCCATGTCCATGGTAAAGTATGGGCGAGTTCAATTCCAGAAAGTCAAAGAAAGAATAATCAAGCACATGGGTTGATGGCACTAGCATGCAACACACTTGATTCGAGATATCGTGACAAAGGGATTATATAACACGGTAAGCGTTCGTATGAGGTGACACACCATTGCGGCGTTAACTTATTTCTCTATAGGTTCCTTGGCGTGTTGCTAGACGCTAACCTTGGACCTTAGGCAGGATCTGCCTAATGCCACTGAGAAAGAGGCCTAAAGGGTCACACACTAAGTGTATCCATGTATCTCAGTTAAATATTAATTTAACAAGTTAAATAAAGATTATTCCTAACTGTGGTTTAATAATTATTTAAGGATGCCTGATCACATTTATTTCGACACTAGTTATTCGAGAGAATATATTGTGGGTGAAATAATATATTTATTAGCGAGTAATGTAGTTACATTTATTTAAGAAATAAATAGCCATTACTCAAGGTCTAATAAATATGGAGGAGGAGATAAAGAAAAGTGGAAAATAAAAGTACACGCCATGTATATTTAATATACACGCCGTGTAGTTTTATGGAAAACATGTACACGCCGTGTATTAATGATTACACGGCGTGTAGTTTTTTCAGTCGGGATTTTGAGGAAATAATATCATTATTGTGATATTAATTATAATCAGTGTGGGCGCATGTCAAGGAATTAATAATTCGATATGGGGGTTTTCAATAAGATTTAATGAAATAAATAAAACGCGTAACACGTTTATTTATTGTCATAACTCTATAACCTCAAAACATGATTATAAATATCCTCACAAACCCAACACTTTTCAAGAAATAGTTGTTCACAACAATTCTGGAGAATTCTTTCAAGACCGAAAGAACTCCTTCCTCCAAGAACGCTCTCAAGACTGAGAGACCAAGGCGATTGAAGGTGGACATCACAAGTGAAGGTTCTTCCGCGCTAGCACCCGGAGATCCCTTTGGCGATGTCCGGAGATATGTGGTACACGTGTGGATCACCTCTAGAGGAATCCTACACTTCGATTCTATGACGCAATGACGAATCACATGATCGTGACCAGAGACATCAACGAAGGAAGAATTCCACCAAGGTAATTCTTGTGAATTAATTATAACCAACATATGATGATCCTATCTCTATGGTTCGAGGATTCCCTCTTAAGTTTTTCATTCCTCGTTCTATTCTGAAGATTAGGTGTTTTACATCATGACAGATCTTGGATTGAACGTTGTTTAATGTTAAAATTAAAGTTGGGAAAACCCACCAACGTGTTTCCGCTGCGCCCGGAACCTACAAATTAGTCATATATTGATAAAATAAAATAAAATTAAATTAAATTAAAATAGTTAAAAAGGAATAAAAATAAAATTTAAAAGATAAAAATAATTGACTTATTAATTAATTAATAAAAAAGAAATAAAAAAAAATATTAAATATCAAATTACATTTACAATTAATTAAATCATTTAAAACATGTAATTAAAAATTAAATATCAAGAACACAAAATTAAACAATGATACAAAAATTAATATTTAAAAGAAACTTCAATCATAATGTAAAATTGGAAAAAAACAAATAAACACGTATTTTATCATGAAATTAAGATTTTAATTAATCTGAGACCAAATTAATAGTAATTTTAAATTATTAAATAAAAACATATTTTTTATTAAAAATACATTTAAATTAATTAAAATGTGTGGAAAATAAGTAGCAAAACATAACCACATCAAATTACACCACACTAAGATTCTTTTTCCTCAAGAAAACACTTAAGAAAACCCATTGGAAGTAAAATAGTCTCAAAATTAAAAAATTGTGGTGTCAGGATATCTCTATTTTATATCTATATTGTCGTGTGTTTTTATATCTATTTATGTAAAATATTAATTTATTCAATATAATATGTTGCCTTGATATTGATGTTTTTTGTATTCTTATATAAGATGGGCATTTAGAGAAATGTGAAGGAAAACATGGAAATTAATGAATAGAAAGGCACTTTACACCGAGCTGATTCATGGATCGGAACAAAAATGGAAATTGATGATGAATATAGTATTGATGATTAAAGTCAAACATATGAATATTACATTTGAATTAAGGTTCCCTATGATATTAGATGATCAGAAGATGTTCATGAGGCTCAAAACTAAAGAATCATAGCAAAAATGTGGTTTTTGTGACTGGAAATACATGTTTCACATCGTGTATCATTTACATGATGTGAAAATTTTAGAAGTTATGAACATACTATAAGAAATGAAGCATAATAAAAGTGAAAAATGGATGTACTATGAATTTCATGATGTGAACACTTGTTTCACATCATGAAACATATGGGACAAACCCAGATACGATTGTTTTAATGTATCTTTCTATGGGGACTATCCATTTAAAGACCGAAACACCGTTTAACACATGGTTTTACCCAAGAAAACCCTAAAAATGAATTATATACTTATAAATAGGGGTTCTGGACAAGATAAAGGGCATTCATTCAAGGTGTAGGGATTCGACCACCGAGAGGTCATCGCTAGGTATCCTACCTAGAGTTCTTTATATGTAGATTTTTCTGTTCTGCTTTATTGTTTTCTTATTTTTATATAAACATTGGATGATTCTTATTTTTGTTTCTTTTTATTATATTAATTATCTTTCTTATATTATTTTGCCTATTTTTTTGGGTTTATTTATCATTGTAAATCACCGGACAATGATTGGATAAACCTATAGGAGGGAGAAAAAATAGATATACTAAGAGCGTACCATTTGTTTTTATTCTTCCATCACTTGAAAAATGATTTTATTCAATATAATTGTGTTAAAATTAAATTTAATCATGATTTTTATTAAATCATGGACTAAGTGTGTTTGATAGAAGATGAAACCCTACATGATAGAAGTAATATTCAAAACCACTGGATTTGATTATTCTTCTGCTTTTACAATATGATACTAACGCATCCTGGAATTTTAATTCATCTAGACTTGATGAATTAGGGTTATAGGGAATATTTATAGGGATTGAACATTTCTTCTATCGATAAAATTGAATGATTGCACAACCAGTGAGTATCAATTTTTTTCAAATGCAGTTTATATTTCTTTTTTGAAAAAATTCCCATGGAATCTGGTTTCCCTCTCTTATACCTTCCCTGCCTTTTTTGCATAAAATTTATTTATTTAATTTGTTTTATTTAATTTATTAAATAAAATCAAACTGAAATCAGGGTGACCTAACATTTAGTCAAAAAAATTACTGTGTTCCTCGCAGTCTGTTGGATCGATCCCATACTTCCACTTTACTAAAAACTTGTTGTTAGTGTATTTCAGAAACATATTAATTTATTATTCGATCATGATCAAAGGATTTAACAACTTATATTATACACATAATTCTAGTAAGATTCAACCTTAAAAATTTTCCCCCCCATATATTATATTGGGTATAAAAAATTGAGGTCCTCTTAAAACAAAATGTTCTTAATGTCAGATTGGTTACTATTTTAAAAAAGATTATTGGGTTTGAATTTTTTTTGACTTGAATTAAACTAACATCAATATAAATTATAGCAGGACTTCCAAACTTCTATTTACCTCCAAGTGAACAGAAAAACATAATTTAATAACTTAGAATTATTTGGAAGACTACTGGATGAGTGATAATTAAATGAATATTAGGACAAGATAATTAACTAATCCAATAATTGAAATATTAAAATAATAAAGAATAAATAACATAATTTTAACCTAGATTAGGATTTTCATTTAACAGAATATTAAAAATCATATCTTACAAGTTTAAATTAAATTTAAAAAAATTTAAACACAATGATAATTGTATTACATTCTCCCAAAGTTGGTCAAATAAAAATAATTCTAAGTGGGAATGAAAAATTATTTACTCAATCAAACCCTTGAACTATTAAATTAATATATTCAATTTAGTACAATAATACTTAAAATTTTAAGAATAATTTCGAACCATTGAAAATTCCTAAGAGATCCATGAAAAATATCAATTTTTTTAAAAAATAGTATTCTTGTTGGGTTAACATTGAAAAATAGTTTATCACATAAAATACCCCTCCCTGACAATTAAAACTCATCATTATCTCCAATTATGAATTTTAAAGTGGTAATAAATAAAATAATATTGTTTCAAAATGATATGTAAATTTAGTATAAACTAATCCAATTTGATGGGTAACATGAGATCTCTTAAAATAATTTTACCACACAAATATCATAAAAAACAAAATATTCACAAAAGGTTTCTACTATACACTAATTTAAACAATTATGCATAGAAAATGATTTTTTTAGAATGTTGGACCATTATAAAGCACAATGATAGATCAAGCTAATAAAGTGACCAAAAATGTTTTCAAAAATAAAATCATGCATTTGAATTTAGAAGCAAGAAAACTTTAGAAATAAAAAATCAACTAGAAGAAACTTAAGAGAATTAGGGGCATTAATAAAAAATAAACAAGCTAAAATAGGTTCTCCACTAAATGATATTACAACATTAGTAACATTTTAATTAATCCTTTTAAGCTCAACATGTGTAAACTCTCTTGAATTAGTTATGTAATTCCCCGGTTATAAGTAATAACTCCTAAAAGAAGAAAAATCACTATGAATTTTCAGAAGTTAAACCTTAATAAATAAAATTACCAGAGGTAGAGATAAGGTGGGTTTTATCCAATATGATCTATTGAAAATTCCTTTTATCCTTGAGTTTTAGTTGATACCAAATCAACTTCATGCCCCAAATCTAACCAATCGATCACTTGACCATAACACCTTATAACCCTATATGTAACTTCTCTTTATCAATGGCGATTTAAAAGTTCTTACTTCAATAGGATAATGAATTAGAGAATATATCCTACTGAATTAATCAATGTAAATAGAAAAAACTAAGATCACTTTATTATTTTTAAAGAAAAAAAATGAAAAAACTAACACTAAAAAAGATTATTACCTTATCCAATACTTATTCTAAACAAAAACGAATAGTAAGGGAATATAAATACTAGAAAAATTAGTAATATTCACCTATTATAATAATTATATCCTCACATATAGGTTACTTTATTTTCACTTGAAATATATTAGTCTATATCCATTTATTGTGAATGGAACATCCTTCCCAGGATCTCTAATATGTACAACACCAAAATATAAAACATGAGTCATAATAAAAGGACTGTACCATTTAGAATAAAATTTACCTGGGAAGATCTTGATCCTAGATTTTTACAAGAACACATTATCTCTGATATGGAATTATTTTTTTAAGATCATTTTGTCATGGGTAATCTTTGTTTTATCCTTAAAAATCCTCTCATTTTTGCAATAATTGTTTTTTATTTCTTCCAAATCGTGCAAGGAAAACTTGTTCTCTCTTATAGATTTAGAAATATTTAAATTACATTATTTAACATCCTAGAATTATTTTTTATCTAACTCTATATAAAGATGAAAATATCTATTAAAAACTATCCTAGAGGGTGACATGCCTATTGGATTCTTATAGGTAGTCATATATGCTCACAAAGCATCCTAAAGTCTTAAGCTCTAATATTTCTTGTTTAGGTTAACTATTTTATCAAGAATATACATATTATCTCTATTCAATACTTCATCCATCACATTAATTTTTGGATGATAGGTTATAGACACTTTATTATTAACCCTATATATTTTCAATAAATATTCCAAAGTCCTAATATAAAAATCAGTTCCTTGGTTTATAAAAATGAGCCATGGAAACCCAAATCTACAAAACATATTACTCTTAACAAATTGGGAATAACTCTAGAATAATTATTCATAGTGGGAATAACTTCAATCCACTTTAATATATAATCTATTGCAAGTAGGGTGTATTAATATTCATAGGAATTAGAAAAATGTCCCATAAAATTCATTCCCAAAACATCGAAGGCATAACAAAAAAAGGTTTTTGTGTCATCTCATGTCTTTGATAAATGTTTCCATGGAATTTACAAGATTTTCAATTCCTAAAAAACACATGAGAATATTTAAAAAATTTAGGTCAAAACAATCTTGAATCCAACACTTTTATAGCTATTCTTCATGGCGTGAAGTTGCCTCCACAACTCTAACTATGGTAGAATTTTAGTACTAAAAAATCTTAAAATTTATGATACATATCCTAAAAATATGATCACTTCAAATATTCCATTAGTAAGGATCATCAAAAAAATATTTCCTTATCTATTGAATCATTTTATTAATCCATTTCTTGGGAAACCAGTGAGTAATTTCAACAGTTAAATAATTCAAAATGTTTGAAAACCATGGTTTCTTATCTATGGAAGTTGAATAAAAATTCTCCCTTGGGAAAAATTATCTAATAGGTTCAACAAATTAATTTCTAGTAAAAAAACTCAACAATTATTCTACTCAAATGATCATCCATGGAATTCTCAGTTCCTTTCCTATCTTGGATCTATATGTCAAATTCAAAAAGCAATAAGACTCGTATAACTAGCCTTAGTTTTGTTTCATGTTTTTTCATGAGATATCTAATAGAAGAATTATTATTTAAATCCATAATGTTAGATCCCAAAAGATATATCCTACACATATCAAAGGAAAACGCGATGGCTAAAAATTCCTTCTTTATTGTGGAGTAATTATATTGGAAAAAATCTATAATTTTAGAAGCATAGGCAATGACGTGTGACTTCCTCTCTAGTATTTTCCCAAGAACATACCATAAATATAATTATAAATAATCAATCATATTCTAAAAAGAAAAGTTACTACTAGGTTTTTAAACTATTTTTGGGGACACTATATTCCATTTATTTTCATTAAAGGATCCCTTACACTTCCCATTAAAGGAAAAAAAGGAATTTCTTTTTGGATAAGTCATGTTAGTGGAAAAAAAAATTGTCTAAAGTATTTTATGAACCTCCTATAAATTCTATCATGGCCAAGGAAAGATCCAATATCCTTCATAGTCTTAGGAAAAGGTGGTGAAGATATAATTTCAACCTTGAACTGGTCCACCCAAATCCCATTCTTATACACTTCATGAACAATAAAAATTCCACTCTCAAATATAAAATGTAATTTTTAAAAGTTTAGAACAAGGTTATTATCAATACACACTAAGATAATCCCCTAAAAATACCATATAGATCTCAAAATATAGACCATAAACTATAAATTTACCAATAAACACTTCTATAGATTCCTTAAGAAACTAAAAAAAATCCTAAGCACGCATCTTTCGAAGGTGGAAGGGGAATTATATAGTCCAAATGGAATTCCATGATAAGGAAAGGTACTGAAATGACAGGTGAAAGTTGTTAATCCTGGTCCATTAGAGCTATATGAATCTGGAAGTATCCATAAAAACCATCCATGAAGTAATAATGGGATCAAAAAACTAACATTTCAATGATTTGATCAAGAAAAGGAAAGGGAAATTGGTCCTTCTTAGTCACAATGTTCATCTTCTTATAATCAATGCATACCCTCCACTTATTGGGAAACTTAGTAGGAATTAATTCTCCAAATTCATTCTTAACAATGGTGAATCCTACATTTTCAGGTACAATAAAAACTAGAAATACCCATTTACTATTATAAATGGGGTAAATTATACCTACATCCAATATGGAAGTCACTGCCTTCTTAAACACTTCTTTAAGGGTAGGATTTAATCTCCTCTGAAATTGAAAAACAAGTTTAGAATCATCTTTTAGAATAATCCTATATATATACCCTGATGGACTAAGCCATGGTAAATTATCTAAATACCATACTATGGCCTTCTTATTCTCCCTAAGTACCTCTAAAAGTTGGTTCTACTACTCATTAGATAGACTACTTGTAATTATATTGGAGAATTTTTATTTGTGTTTCAAGTAGGAATATTTAATTTTTTTGGAAAAGGATTAAGTTCAAGTGTGGATGGGCTATCCCATTTGGGAAAACTAGATTCTATGTGTTCTTTATGTTCATTTTCAACTACTAAATAATCATTAAGAATTGAATAATTATAAACTTCTAGACTATCATTGCATTTATTTTCAAGTAGTGAAAATTTTCCATTCTCCAAAGAAATTTAAAATTCAAGTTCACATATATAAGGTAACTATTTTACAAAATTTTGAGAATAATTTATGTTCAAAATAGTGTATTCACAAGAAACATTCTCAGATAAAAAATAATTATCTGTATTTTTATCATTTTTTATAGAATCTAATTCAGTTTCATCTATTTTAGGTTTAATTTTATAGAAAAATTCAGAATTTTTTGTAGAAGTACATGTTCTAAGATACTCATAAAAATAATAACCCATTTCAATAAAATTTAAGAAAAAAAAAATTCATCCATTTCATGTTCATAAATATCAAAATAGCCTTTAGTTTCATAAAAAATAGACTTTTTCCAAAATAATTACATCATATTTCAGGGTTTTTTATTTCAGCATCGTCATTATTAAGATAAAGTTCATTTATTAAATAATTTAGAGGTTGGTTATCTTGAATAAAACCAGGAAATAACTGTAATGACTCATATTTTCTCATTTTTATTTTTAGAAAATTATTGGAAAAATTATGAGACTAGGTGCTAAGATGGCGTGCGATTCCGAGACTCGGTGTGCCCGGAATGGTTCGACAAAAAATGTTATGTTTTTAATAACGTGCATGAGTGGTTTTCCTGAAAAATTTGAATAACTCTTAAATGGGTGACTATATTAGAAAACTGAGGGCACCATTACATTTAGGATGGTGGGTTTATCTTAGGAATGACTTAACTTTAGTCGGTGTGGGTCTCTAGTGAGAAAACCCAAAAATGGCATAATTGTAAATAAAATAACTAAATAAAATTATTTTATTTTTCAAATATTTATAACATAGGAACGATGAATCAGACTGAAAATCTAAGACTATTGTTGAGTTTTTAATGGGGTGTTTTCTGTAGGCAGAGCCTAACATTGGTCGGCACAGGTCAACTATGGAAAGTAATTTTTGGGACGTAACAGTAAATAAAAAATTGTTTTATTTTAAAATCCTATAGCTCATAAATGGTAACTCAGATTGGAAATCCGAGAGTACCGTTGAGCTCATGAGGGTGTGCTTTTATTAGGTGGGGCCTAATCTCGAATGGTGTGGGTCAAGGGTAAAAGTAAATTTTTGCATGTTTTAAAAGATAATAAAAAAACTTTGGAAAAAGTTTATTTTATTTATTTTAATGTTTTGTAGCGATGCAGTGACACTATGATGCCACAAAAAAGTATATGTTTCCTTTCATAAATGAAACAGCGTGGTGACATTGCAACACAACGAAACGGTGACGCTGCAACACAACGAAATGACGACGCTGAAACATGTTTCTTCATTTAACAGTTTGACAGGGATACGAGATCAGATTGAAAATACTAGAGAAATTCCCTGGAAGATCTGGAAAATAAAAGGCATTGGCGAAACCTCTCGGTGGAAAATGACAAGCGGCGATGAATGCCGATGGATTGCAGACCACGAATCATAGATCAAGGACTGAGGATCAGGGATCGATGAACCATGGTGGTGCAACTCTGTTCTTCACCAATGAATGATCCAATACTCAAGGCAGGGTGTTGTATTATTTGGTAACATTCCATATTCTTCATTATTTTCCCTACAATGAATTTGAATCAATCGACGAAGGAATTGATTCACGGATCGGGTGTAGTGTGGGGTTGGGATTTATATCATGGGTTTTGAATCAGGGATTATCCATGTTTAGATTGAACAACGATTAGAATTATTAATCCTTTGCATTTTTAATTATAATGTGGATAGATCGGGATGACACAAACAAGGATCAAATCTGTTCACTTTGAGTGTTCTTGTGTTCTTCCCATTCTTCAAGGCACAACGATCCTGGTCGCCAGCTCAACATTTGGAGGTGCCAGCAACCTGTGGTCTAGGTGGGACCGAGGCGACAGATCAGCCCGCGACAGGAGGTCGTGGGTGAGGGTGGTGACATGCAGCTGCTGTCTTGGTATCCTGTGGCAGAGGTACCCACGGGTAGTGGTGGCACACCGCAGCAGGAGGCCGCGGCGCTGGAAAACACAGCTCCCCAAGCTGCATTAGGGGAGGGACCCCATGGCGCTGGCCACGAGGTCTGGCAGGTCGTGAGGATAGATCGTTCCACGTGGACTGACCACATTGACATGTAGAACTAGGGGGCCACACGATAGACGGTGTGGTAAAAAAGGTGATGTAGTGATGCTGCGTCCGGCACAAGAGGGCTGGCCCGCTCACGGTGGGCCGGTATGGGGAAACTGGGCCGCCCCAGGCCACCCAGTGGGATAGGTCCAACAAGCCCAATGGTCGAGGTCGAGGAGGCCCAATGGGCCAGGTCCAGCAGGCCCAACGGGATGGGTCCAGCGAGTCGGGTCGGTAGACCCCGTGCCAAGTCGGGTCAGTTTGTCAGGCCGGGTCGGACCATGCCCGAACCCAACCAGACTCTTTTTATAAAAATCCTTGTAACTTTCTAACCATAAGTCCATTTGACATGATTTCTGTGGTGTTAGGACCCTTACGATGAGGCATTCCTTTTGAGATATCTTTGTGAGACCTTAGTGAGGTTTAGTGTGGGTGAAAAGATTTTCCCCTTGGTCATTTCCTCGAGGGTTTAGTGTGGAATTCCATAGCAATCCCCTCATGAGACAGAGTCCAGGATAGAGTTATGGAATCCTCCTTGGGGATAGAGTGATAATATATCACCCCTGATAGAATTCGTTGGGTATTGATATGACCTCTGAGTGAATGGCGTCAATCCTCCATCTAGTGGGTCGTATTAGTAGGGTTCACGGTAATCTTCATAATCCTCTATGTTATAAGCCACATCGGTAGGTTTTGTGGTATTCTCTAAGAATACCCTATATTTTGGGGAATACATATTGGGTTCGTAGTATTCTTTGAGAGAATACCCTCTCTATATAACATAATCTTGACCAGAATTTCTCTTTGGGAAGGGCCCAAATTAGTAGGACCTCTTGTAAAAGTCCCTGATGACTTCATAGCTCGAGGAGTGAGTTATCCAAGAACGAGCGTATCTTGAGGAGAATCCTATGACCAAGTATTAGCTATGATATCGAGACTACTTATCTTAGAGAGACCAGATATCTCAGGGAACTTCATGATGTATCGAGACCATATGTTCTCTCAGATACTTTTGGTATACTTTTTCTATGTGCTTACTATCATATAGCTCAAGGAGTGAGATCTCCTAGAATCTAGCATTCTATGAGTTGAACCATATGGCTGGTAGTGGATGATACCTTGAGTATTAGAATTATTTATGATTATACCTATATGTTCTTTTCATATGTGTTGTTGACATATACCAGTATTGAGATGAATGTTTCTTCTTAGTGATGTTTCCTTTGTGGTCTTTTACTTTTTGTTTTGGGGTGCCCCACTGAGTATTGTTTTACTTACCCCTGAACGGGATTTTATCGCACGTGTTGTGTCTTGTGAAGATGGTCAACTCTTTGATGGTGTTCTAGGTAGACCAAGACCAGGTAGGGATTAGTGTGATCAGACAAACTGAGGTGTATTCTGGTGGCTTACAGATAGCAGTCTAGTGCCATAACTTATAGTTGGATCAGGTGGGGTTTTCTGTGAATGGGCTTCAGTTTTTTTGTTACAAACTATTTTTTTTTGGTGGGATTATATTCTTTCCTAGTTTTACTTTACTTCTTTGCTTTCTTTCATACTCTATTGTTGGTTTATAGTGGTATAATGCATTTTTATTTACTTAGTGTTTTTAATTTCTAGCATCTTTGGCTTGGAGTTGTGTGCATGTGTACATGTTCTTAGGAAAATGCGTCCCATTTGTGGGATATGCCTACATGGCACTAGTCTCCAGTCCCTATCCTATCGGAGTTGGGCTTGGGGGTGTCACGGTATGGGCCTTGAAGGATAGGTCATGATAGAGTGGTATCAAAGGAGGTCATTTCTACCTTAAGAACCCAGAGTCTATGAGTTTGGTTTGGGGAAATAGTTTTAAGTGTTTCAAGTTTGGCTTTCAAGCCAGGGAATCCAGTATTGGTGTAGTGACTGATGTATCCATACACCAGGACCCTAAATTCTGCCTTTTGACTCGATGTGTGAAAATACTAGTTTTAGGGAAAAATGATGGTACATGAATCATATAGGAATGAGTTGGGTTTTCTATATCCTTGAGTCAGCTCACCAAGTATACTCTATTGATCATGGTACATCTTGTTTTGTTCCAAGATGATTCCACATAGATAGCCAGTCAAGATTCCACTACATGATCATGAGGATGATCCACAGGGTGATGAGATATGGGTACAAATTTTTTTACCAGAGACAGCACCTTCAAGTGGTGTACCATCTATACCGCCACCTGTAGAGTATCACATGGTACTCGAAGTACCAGTGGATGAGATGTGTGGGTTGGGTTTACTTCATGAGTTTCAATGATAGAGACCCTTCAGGTTCTGAGTTGAGCTCGACTTTCATGTGGCTGAGGACTGGCTTGAGGTGGTGACCGAGTTTTCCATCCAGTCAGGAAACTACTAGATTAGGTGGCAGTCCTAGCGGTGGGCCTTCTACATGGCTCAGTAGGGTGATGATGGGGTTTAGATTAACCGAACTTACAATGAGGTGACACTTCCGTGGATGGAATTTTAGAACCTTTCTTAGATAAGGCTATCTCACCTTAAAATATAAGGGATATGAATTCCCAAGAGCTTCTATAGTTCTGGAAGGATGACATGTCGGTATCTGAGTATTCATTGAGGCATACCAACCTTACCAGACACTCAATGGATGTGATACATGTCCAGTGATTCAGGGCTTAGACCTTTGAGAAAAGTGTTCTTAGGGACATTTGATCAAGTGTTATTCCTCTATGCATTCTAACTTATGCCAGGGTTCTAGAGATGACCTTTGTGGTTGAAATTTCTTTGGCTGAGCGGATACATCCAGTGGATGTCAACAGCGGGAAAGTAGGAGCAAAGACCTCGGGAGCGGGAAGCTGACGTCGGTCTCATAGACTTTGATGTGTGATACATTTAAATTGGAGGTCCTAGTACAAGTGATATATAGTTCAGGGATCATAGGGTGAGTCCAGTCAGACTATAGAGAGGCAATGATTTTCATGAGATAGCAAGGGACATCTCATTAGAGATTATTCAGCCCACCATGGTGATGATAGGGAAATAGTGTATGGGCCACCAATTAAGAGATAATGACAGGAACAAATGAATATACAGGATGAAAAACATGGAAAAGGAGTTGGGAGAGCAGTAATAGGTGGTATACATTTCAACATGTTATCACAACCACCCCCATGTGGTCCACACCAGGCTTAGGAAGCTGGAGGACATGGGAAGGGATAGCTGCATGCGGTCAAGGAATATGACCCAAGGGCTCCAGGAATGATTCGAGGTATGGTATTTTTCTACTCATAGCTTCCATATTAATAAACACAGGTGAAAATAATTCTTACTTATCATGAATCTTGTTCAAGTCCTAGAGTTTCTGGTTAAACAGTTGACTTGACCCTTATGTCTAGAGATACCTTTGGGAGGAGACTCGATAATCACACTTATTCTGATAGTGTGATTTGACCCTTGAGAAAAGATTTTTGGTTGTAACCTCTTGATGGAAGCATCAAGTCCTTACAATGTCATTCTTGGTATGGATTGGTTATTGATAGTCCATACTTAGATTAACTATTTTAGGAAAAAGGGTGGGGTATGTCCGCATAGATGGAACGAGGTTTTCCTTGGTCGATGAAAAAGAAACCCAAAAATAACAGGATAGACTCATTCATTTGAGGGTGAAGACGATCACTCTTGAGTCATCTAGCCTTAACCTCAGGGTAGTAGATGTTAATGTGTTTTCAGTTCCCAGTAGTAGTGGAGGAGTATGGGGACATCTTTCCATGAGATGTTTCCAAGTTTACCTTCCCATAGGGAGATAGACTTATGGATTGTTATAAACCCTGAGATGGTACCAATATCAGTATCAATATATCATATGGATTTCGTAGAGCTTCATAAGATGAGGGTGCAAGTGGAGGACTTGCATAGAAAGGGTTTAGTAAAACCCATTCTTTGAGGCCATGTGAAGATTACCAACACTTTAACCAAGTGACCAGGGAGAACGATTATCCACTACCAAAGAGTCAATGAACACTTTGATCAGTTGAAAGGGGTATCCTTTCGTATGGATAGAAAGGTGCACACAAGATTTTCTATAGTTAAGACAGAGTTTGACGAGTGCCCTGATCTTGAGTTATCCAGGGGAGGGTGTCGAGTACATAATGTTATGCGATGCATAAAGGACCAGACTTGGTCATTACCTGATGCAGATTCAAGTGGTGATTGCATATGGTTTGCATTAATTGATACCACATGAGCATAACTATGTGACCCATGATCTTGAGTTGAAAATGATAGTCTTCTCATTGAATATGTGGTGACACTACCTGATGGACTGGTAATTTATGGTATACTCGGACCAGAAGAGTCTCAAGTATATCTTCTCTCAGAAGGTTCTAAACTTGAGTCATAGTCATTAGCTAGAGTTCCTCCAAAACTATTACTTAGAGAGAGTATGTACTCCTAGTAAGGAAAACGTGGTAGAGGATGCTCTCAGCAGGAGATCCATTTAATAGTTTCTAAATGAGGCAACAAATTAGTTGTCCTCATTATAGGTATCCTTCATGGATAGAGATGGTGCATCTTACCTCTAGTCGATGGTTGCTACCCCTCCACTCTTATAGTGAGTCAGGGAGGCACAACTCGGTGATACCAACGGTGAGACTTTATGTACTCATTTTTCCATAGGAAATACCCCTGATGGATATTCGAAATGTGGGGAGCATTTCGTTCCTTTCAGAGGACGCACAGTAGTATAAGTGGACACCTAGAGTGGATAGATGCATCGGGATATGCATGTGGGTGTCAAGGTGGAAACCAGGGACAGAGGAACAGGTTGAAGCCTGGCTTACCTGTTGATATAAAAGTTGAGCACTTGTTTGAATTAGTTTTTTGGTTTGTCAACTCACTGTGTTGAGACCCTATGCTTGGAAGGGGTTTCTCTTTTATTCCATGGGGTTATAGGAAGGTAGTGATAAAGGATATCGACAGACTTCATGATGATTTTTCCATGTATTTTGAGGGGACACGATACCATCTATGTGATCATTGACCAACTCAACAAGTAATCCACTTCTTAGCTCTCCAGGAGTACAGTTCAGTAGAGAGATTGGGATGCCTCTACATACAAGAGATAACTCGACTCCATGGAATCCCATAGATGATAGCTTCTAAATGGGATGTTTGATTTTCATCCTAGTCATAGAGATCTAGGATAGGCAAGAGAGGACCCTACATGGGAAGTCGATTCCATTAGTGTGTTCCTAGTGGCAGCATGATAATCTCAGGAAGAGCACATGGGAGAGGGAGGCTCAGGTTCATGCTCGTACCCTCATCTGTTTGGGTATCCCTTGGTTTAGATTTCTTGGACGTAAAGCCTTAAAGTAGGGAGAATGTAATGACTTGAATTTTCCCAGTGTTATTTTTAGAAAATTATTAAGAAAGTTTTAATACTAGCTGCTGAGATAGTTTACGATTCTAAGGCCTAGTGTTCCAGGAATGGTTCGATAAGAAATATTAAGTTTTTGATAGTGTGCGTGAGTGGTTTTACTAAAAAAGTGGAATAAATAATAAACAGGTGCCTGGATCAAAAATATGAGGGCACCACTTTGTTCAATATGGAAGGTTTAGCCTAGGCACGACTTAACTTTAGTCGGCATGGGTCTCTAGTGAGAAAACCAGAAAATGACATAACGATAAAAAAAATTATTTTATTTTTAAAATCATTATAACTCTTGAACGGTGACTTGGATAGAAAATTCAAGATCACCGTTGAGTTCGTAATGGTGTTTTTTCCATAGGTGGATCCAAACATTGTTCATCACATGTCAACTGTGAAAAGTAGTTTTTGGGATGTAAACATAAATAAAATAATAAAATAAAAAATTATTTTATTTTTAAATCCTATAACTCATAAATGGTAACTCAGATTGGAAATCCGAGAGTACTGTTGATCTCGTAAGGGTGTGATTTCCTTAGGTGGGTCCTAACCTCGACCAGGGTGGGTCAAGGGTAAAAGTTAATTTTTGGACATTTTAAAAGAAAATAAAATAAATTTTGGAAAAAATTTATTTTATTTATTATAATGTTTCATGGTGATGTAGCAACATTATGACACCAAAAAAAGCAGTTGTTTCCTTTCATAAATGAAACTGCATGGTGATGTAGAAACACAGTGAAATGAAGATGCTAAAATGCATTTCTTCATTTAACAACCTGATAGGGGTACATGATTGACAATCTTGGAGAAATTCCCTAGAAGATCTGGAAAAGAAAAGGTGTTGGTGAATCCTCTCAACGGTGAATGAAAAACAGAAACAAATGATGATGGATCACTAATCACAAATCGCGGATCAAGGACCAAAGATCGGGGATCTATGAATGACAACAGTGAAACTCCGTTCTTCACCAATGACCGATCCAATCCTTAAGGGAGGGAGCTGTTTTATTTGGTTTCATTCCCCGTTCTTCATTATTTTCCCTATGATGGACTTTAATCAATCAACGAAAGGAATGATTCACGAATCGGGAATAGTGTGGGGTTGGAATTTATATCATGGGTTTTGAATAGGGGATTATCCATGTCTATATTGAACCATACTTAGAATTGTGAATCCTTCCCATTTTTTGTTATAATGTGGATAGATCAGGACGAAACGAACAAGGCCCAGAGCTATCCTATTTGGGAGTTCTTGTGTTATTCTCATTCATCACGATGTAATGATCTAGGTCATCAGATAGACGGCTAGCAGCGCCAGTAACCTGTGGTCTAGGCGAGACCACAGCGGAAGATCATCCCATGACGCCAGGCAGCCGTCAGCTTGGTACCCAGCGGATGGAAAGGCCATGGCAGGATGCTGTGATGCCAGCGAACATGGATCCCCTAGCCGCATTGGTAGAGGGACCCCGTAGCATTGGATGCAGGATCCAACGAGTTACACGGACCGACCACGTTGACCCTCGATGCTAGGGGACCACACAATGGATTGCGTGGCTAAGAAAGGGGATGTGGGATGGCTACATCTGGAACAGGAGGTTCAGCCACCTCATAGGGGGGAAGCCTAGGAAAACTGGGCCTCCTAGTGGGTCGGGTCAACCCATCAGGTCGACAAACCCCAGGCCTGGTCAAGTCAGGTCAGTCTGACCAGGTTAGACTAGGCCTGGACTGAACCGACCCCTTTTTACTAAAATACTCATAACTTACAAATCATAAGTCCATTTGACGAGCTTTATATGAAGTTAGGACCCTTGTGATAAGGAGGCCCGTTTTAGATGGATTTGTGATACCTTAGGGAGGGATAGTGTTGATGCGGATCTTTTCCCCTTGGTCTTTTCTTCAAGGGTTTGGTACAACATTTCATAGAAATCCCCTTAAGAGACAGAGTCCTGAATAGAGTTATGGAATCCTCCTTAAGATTGGAGTGATACTCTATCACCCATTATGGTGTTCGTTGGGTATTGATGTGACCTATAAGCGAAAGGAATTAATCCACCATATAGTGGGCTGTATTAGTATAGTTCACGGAAATCTTCAGAATCTCCGACATTACGAGCCGCATTGGTAGGGTTTGTGGTATTATCTAAGAATCCCCTACATTGTAGGGTAATACAAATTGGGTTCACGGTATTCTCTGAGAGAATCCCCTCTATGTATAACATAATCTTGATCATAATTTTCTCTTTGGGTGGGGTCCAAATTAACAGGACCTCTTGTAAGAGTCCTCGATGACTTCATAGCTTAAGGAGTGATTTCTCCCATAACGAGCGTACCTTGAGCAGAATCATGTGACCAAGGATTGGTTGTAATATCAAGAATCATTGTCTTAACAAGATAAGATGTCTCAGAGAACTTCATGATGTATTGATACCAGATTTTATCTTAGATACGTTTGGTAGACTTGTTCTAGATGCTTACTATCAGATATCTCTAGGAGTGAGATCTCCCGAAATCGAGCATACTATGAGAAGAACCATATGGCTGGAAGTGGATGAGACCTTGAGTCTTAGAATACTATGCGAGTATACCTAGTTGTTCTTGTCATATGTGTTGTTGATATATACTGGTGTTGAGATGACTGTTTCTTCTTAGTGGTGTTTCCTTTGTGGTTGTTTACTTTTTTTTTCAGGGTGACCAACTAAGTATTGTTTTACTCACCCCTACATGGGATTTGACCGTACATGTCATGTCTTGTATAAGTGGTCAAATCTTTGATGGTGTTCTAGGCATACCAGGACCAAGTGGGGCCTAGTGTGATCAGACAGACCGAGGTTTATTTCAGTGGCTTACAGATAGTAGTCCAATGTCGTACCTTATAGTTGGATTGGGTGGGGTTTTCTATAGATGAGCTTTAGTAATTGTACTACAGACTCTTTCTTTTTAGTGGTCTTGTATCCTGGCCCTATTTTACTTTATTGTTTTTCTTTCTGTTGTACTGTATTGTTGGATTGTAGTGGTATACATGAATTTTTCTTTACATAGTGTTTTTAGTTTCTAGCATCTTTGGATTAGAGTTATGTGTGTGTGTAAAGGTTCTTAGGAAAATGCCTTCCATTTGTGGGATATGGCTACACAGTGCTAGTAGGTAGCCCCTAGCCTATCGGAGGTGGGATTGGGGTTGTCACGACACGAGCCCCAAGGGAGGGGTCGTGACAACAACTCTATAGAAAACTAATAAATCATACCAACTTTCCATGTATAAAGGTATTCTATATGATGTTTAATTGATTCAAAGATACAGAAATAAACCATATTACCTTCAAACTCCAAATACTAAGTACTTTTATGATCATTAATTATTTATTTAGAAATTTTCAAGAATGGTATTCCTAAAATTAATGGTTAATGTGATTTAAATAAACTATCCCCCATATTTAACATGTAAAAATAAACAAGGAACACTAAATATTTTACTTATACCAAAACATCATTAGTGACTTCAGTTGGAATAGCTAAAAACCTATTATCCATCGGGATAAAAATACTAGAATCTTTAAGATCTCCAACATGTATAAATAAAAAGATAAAATAAGGCATAACACTTATGGAGGCTCCTGAATCTAACATTTCATCTTGAAACTGATGATTTCCAATAACACAGGGGATAAAAAATGTACCAAAATCCTTGAATTTATCAGGGAGTGAATATCGAATCATGGAAGAAAAATTCTTCCCAAAATGATTTTCTCACCTCTCTTGAACTCCCTTTTGTGAGTTCACATTTCCTTAATATATTTTGCATACCGAGGGATCTATTTCATAGAATCTAACAAAGGGACATTAACTAGACTTTCTTAAAAAAATCGATCACTTATTTTTCTATTTTACTTTCTATATTATTTTTGATAGGAGGACTTCCCAAAGGATAATGTGGTAGATCTCTATACATTTTAATCTATCTTCAACATTATTCTTCCCCTTATAAGATCCCATTAGATTTTTAAAATCCCTATAGGTTCTTCCAAGATTAATTTATTCCTTTTTATTTTATTTTTATTATTCTACAGGTTTGTGGATAGCATGTTCTATAATAAGTTTAGAAGGTGGTAAAAAAGGTTTAGTAAAAGGTTTTATCACATATTTGTGTAATTTTTCATTGGTTTCAAATTTATAACTATGTTTTCAAATTTCTTGTTTATTGTGTTCATTTTGGGGGCTTTTAATTTTAGTTTTACTTCTCAAAATTATTGCACTAACATTCTCTCTTCCTCTTGAGATCACTTCATTTTATGATAGAAAATTACCACTTATTTAAATTTTCAAACCATTGATTTTAGTTTTAATTTGACCCATTTTATTAACCATGTTTTTTAACAACACTTGTTATTATTTGTATATTTCTTGATTCTCTTTAAACATATCTTCAAGTTGTGATTCATTTAATTTATTTCATTATTGTTTTTTATTTTCTTAATTCTAAAAATTTATGAAATTCCCTCCATATTGGTTTCCATATTTATTTTGACCATACCTAGGATACTGGTTGAAATTTTGGATTTGTAAATTCCTATTTTCTTAATCATTAGGAATAAAACTATTTTTTTTTGGAAATTACAACCTTGTTTGAAATTCATATTAGATTGGTAAGGCCTAGATTGATTCTTCTAGTTTGGGAATTGACTGATTCAATTTTTTATGGAATTATTTCTAGAAAATATTCCATTACAAGATTCAAGACCTTCATGAAATTGAAGCCATTAATCATTGAAATGGTCAGTAATATAATAAATTCTACATTGTATTTGAATAGCATAAACTAGATTTTATTGACATTTTTGAGGAATAAATTTATTCAACATTTGTCTCATCATACTAGTAAGATTACTTACCTAACACTCTATTTGGAAATTTTTAGAATTTTAAGTAGATACTTATATAGTTGGTTTGACATGGATGAATCCCCTAGTACCAAACTATTATGAATTTTCAACCATTTTTGAAATAAAGTTCCTATCATCTTCAAGAGTCTTATCTATCAATACCAATCTAGTAACAACATCGATCATGCATCTATCCATCAAAATTTTTCCCACATAAAAATATTAGATAATATTCTAGTTAGAAATCTTGTGGAGGTGGAATCTAGAACATTATATCTTAAATATCCTTGAATACTCATGAAAAGATTTCCCTTCCACCCACCTAATGCCACAAATGTATTTTCTCATTGTGGAAGGGAATTTTTTTTTAGAAATGACTTTTTCAACTTGTTCCAACTCCCTATTAAAGTGGATTGGGAGTAGTATAACCACTCCTTATCCCACATATGTAGAGAAAAGGGAAATGTCCTCATATTTATCTAGTTCTAAATCAGTCCTTGATCTCTCATGATGATGCACACTATGTGAAATTTTTGTAATGTTTTGTGAGGATCCTCACTAGGTGAACCAAAATATTTTTGTAGGTAATAGATCAATCATGATCTAAGTTCAAAACCTAATATTATATTCGGTTATCCAAAGAAATTTTATTAATTCTCAAATTAGAAGTAGTGGGCTCCATCAATGTCATCTGTTTATCCACACTTTTGAAATTTAGAATTTTTTGAGTTTTTATGAAGTTTTAGCATGAATATTATTTGTGAAATGATTCAATGTTTTCTATTTTTCAAATCAAGGGACTTTTTTATTTTTTTATCTTTTTACTATTTAAATTCATAGAGTATAAGTGTTTTTATTTTTTCTATTTTCAAGTTATTTATTGGACATACAACAGATTTTTTGATAACAATTTTTACTTTTTACCTTATTTTAATGAAAATATATTGTTTTTTATATCTAATATTTATTTTGAAATCATTATAAGCCTCACCAGAAAAAAATCCAAATCAATTGTATGAATTTTTTTATGATTTCATTTTTAAACCTTTTGTAAAGTTATTTGTCTTCTAATACTGTAATATAGCAATACCTGAAGGTTGTCTCCTATGAGGTTGCTACTATGGATTTTATCTATCACATATTTTTTTATTTTATATGTTTTATCATAGAAAATTATTTACTAAAATTGATCTATTATATTATCTAAAATATAAAGTGAGGAATTAAAAAATCATAATGGGAAAGTTGTATTAGAGTAGAGAACAATGGAGTAAATAGAATGAAATCTGTGGTCTATTCTAGAAATTATCATGGATCATCCTCTCTTAATCATTTAAAAATATATTCACCCTAATAATTCTCTCAAAACATGATTCATGATCAAAAATAATAAATCTCTTCTAGTTAAAAAAGGTGATGTCAGTAACTAAGATCTCAGTAGCTAACGTCATTTCAATAGAAATCGATTAATGTAATAAACAATCACCGAGCACAATGATAAATATAATCACTCACCATACTCACAATAATCGATCGAGGAATAAAAAATTTAAATAGATAGAATCATCATCAGAATCATACTTATCTTGGATTATCATGCCTAATTCTATGATCAACAAACTCTGATTAGAGATATATTGGTCATAAAATAGAAAAATGATGATTAACTAGAAGATAGAATAAACGAACATTAAAAATCATTCAAAATTTAGTGTTCATTTAGTCTAATAAAACTACAAAAAAAATAATGAAATAACACTCAAAAATAATTCACCATGAGAATATACCAACATTGACCACAAAAGAAACTTATCCAATCATCATCTAGGTGTAGGTGAAATATTCACACTCTAGATTCATCAAAGTTTTATTGAGAATATATACCTCAATCTCTCCTAAAATACTTTAGAACTATGATCCTGATGATCTAATCTTAACCACTTTTAATAATATCCTCTCCTCTGGCATCATCTGATATATTTTTTGTTCTTTTTTACATTGGTAATATTCATCCTTTACTGACTCAACATGGTCATTAGTTATTCACCATCCATGTGATATTTGTTTTGGTATTTGGTCACCAATACATGACGTGATCTAAGCCCTTCTAACCACCATGCCAGTTCCACATGTAGTAAATTTTAAATGAATGTGGTCACACTACTGAATTGATACATTCCTCTTGAATCTTATGACCCTTCCTAATACATGAATTTTATATAGTCACATCCTGGGATTATTTTTTTTTTCGGTCAGGCCTCATAAAAAACTTGTACACTAAGATCTTGGATTAGAAAAAACTACCCTAAATCTAAACTTCATTCAAACAACATTAGGGTTCACCATAGGTGACTCAACCTTGTATTGAAATTATCCCCCTCATCTGGATATGGTGCACAACATCCACCTTTAAGCTTTAGAAGACCGTTAACCATAAAATTTTGGTTTCTTTCTATCGATCTTGACTGAAGATCCTTTGATAATGTATATTCTTAAAGTCGTTGTCGACCCTATTTGGAATCATATTCAAACTAGCTTAAAATCAGGATACAAAGATTAATATTACTCAACAAGCTTCAAACCCAAGGTTATCCTCTTCTTTGAGCTTGTGTTCATCTGAATCAAATGTGGGGTTCTCCTGATTCAACCAAAATTTCTATCGAACTTAGATCTCTATATGCACGCCATATTTAAACCTTTATCATATAAATACCCCTCAAGTGAAATCATTGTATTTAGGGATATATTTTAAAGTAATGGGGCTTTCTGTGATCAATGGTAGATTCATTCTAGGTCAATAAGGATTTGGTTTAGTGGGTTCGGTTTTTAGTGGTTCATTAACTTTGTATGAAATCAACATCTCCTCAAATAATCACAAAGTCCCCTTTAATCCTTGGTCAGATTACTTTAGCCAAATATCTTCCTTCAACTCCAGACTCAACTGATCTTTTTTCCATTATTTTCAACTTCAAAACTAGATTTTATTGAGATTACTCATTTATTCAAAGAAAACAATGCACATGATCAATGCAAGTCACATATGATCAATATCATCCTTCAAGTAAATTTTATTGTAAATTAGGCTTCATGGTCGATTATCCTCAAGTGTGGTCATGTCATTTTCCTTTTCCATAATGTTTTAGCTGCCATTGTCTCTCTAGACTTAGGATTGGTAGTTCAGTTATCATTCATGAAATCAATAAAAATCAAGTCACACTGTCTATACATCCTTTGGTATATTTCATAAATACTTAAGGTTGTAACGTTTTAACTCATGTGGTTGATGGAATTTCACTTTTCTAAAATTTTACACCCAAATTATTTGGCAATGCGGTCAATGCAGAATGCCTTATGATCACTTTTTGTTGAGAAATTTAAATCAAAAACCTTGACCGTACATGTAAAATAAAAATTAAATTAGTCATCCACAACTAAAATAGAATAAATTAAATTAAAATTAAAATATTTAAATAAAAGATTAAAAACTAAAACCAAAATGCTTAAAATAATTAATTTATTAATTAATAAAATTAAACAAAAAATAATAAACAAAAAAATATAAAATACAATTAATTAAATTTTTTAAAATATGAAATTGATAAATAAATATCTAGAACACAAAATTTAACAATGAATCAAAAAAATTATTATTTTAAAAAACTTCAATAATAATCTCAATGTTAAACAAAAACAAATAAACACATATTTTATCCTAAAATTAAGAGATTAATTAATTTAACACCAAATTTCTAGTAGTTGTAAATTATTCAATAAAACTATAATTTCAGTATAAAAATACAATAAAATTAGAGAAAGATGTGGCCAATTTGTAAGAAAAAATAGCAATATCAAGTTTAGTAATTTAAACTCTATTTGGTTATATTCCTAAGGGATATTGGTTTTAAAGAATAAATATTGGAAGTTTTTAAATTTTTTTTGAGGGGTATATTGTTTTGAAATAAATGATAACTTTTAGCGTATTGGAAAATTTATTATTTTGGAAGAAGATGGTTGTTTTCAAAATGAAATTACAAAACAGATTATTTTGGTTTCCCAATTAAACAAATGATCTATGAGATAATTTTTAATGGGTTTATGGTTTTAAAAAAATGAAGGTTTGAAAGTGTTTTACTTTCTTTGATAAAATGTGGGATTTTAAAAGGCATTAATGGGTTGAAATGAAGTCTCATGTTGTTTAGCACTAGCCTCCAATAATGTTTTTGAGTAAAGGTAGGGTAATTATCTTTAGAAGTTTTTCCTATTTCTAGTCTGAACACTACCAAGACTCTAAATGGAGTGCTAAGTGTTGTTCATTCCTCTTAGAGTTATGTCTTGAAATTTTTAAAGGCCATTTTCATTTAGTGGGTTTACTTGGAAAAAAATAGGTTGAGTGGTTTATACCTGTGATCCTTGATTGGATAGTTGGATTAGTGAGGATTAGTTTTCTTTAATATTCGAATGTTGACTGCGATTTGGATTGATTTTTTAGGATTATTTTTCTAATGAGCTTGGTGACATTTATGATTGATGATGTTTCCTTAATTTGATGTACTGTTAGGATTCTTTACTGTTTCTCTTTTGAGAGTAGTGGTTATTTGGGTGATGATACATTTTTTGATTTATGCTTGGTGTGCTTGGAGCAGTTGTGGTTTGAGTAAATTCTTACCCAATGTATTCTTTAGGTTCCATTTTGGTTTATATTTATGAGTTGTGTTTTTTTGGGATGTCCATACCGCTTTTCTTGATGTTATTATTTTCTAGTGCATGGTGGATGCCATGTATTGGGTTTTGGTTTGTTAGTTTTTATATAGGTAAAACTATAGTTTATGAATGGGTGACTAGGGGTATGGTTTGTTTTTGGTAGGGCCATGGGTGACATTGAGTTTGTATTATCTATCAAGATCACCTTGGGATGATATTTTCCATGTTTAGAACTAATATAACCTTATATGTAGTTCGTGACCCCAGGGTTATAGTTGTGTTTTCTTGATGAGGCACATTTTCGATTGTGGTGATTTTTGGTCTTTCAGGATACCATGAACTTAGTTATTTGGTCTTGTTGGTTTTTGGTATGTTTCTTGAAATAGTGTTTCCTTTATGGATTTGAGCCTGTTTTTGTGATTTTTTGGTGGCATGAACATTCTATAGAAAATAGGTTGGTTGTTGTTCCATTATTCTAGATCAATTCTAAATGGTTGTGAAACCTATGTTAGGTATCTATTTTCTTAGAGTTTCAATTTATTATTTATAAATTAGAACCTAATTAAGTTTTTATTGTGTTTTTTGAGGATCCATCATGTTATTTTAGAAGTTATATTTTTATTTTAGGGTATATTTTAGTTTAGTGTTACTTTTTCCTTGGGGATCACTATTGGGAATTAATCCTAGGAATTCTTAAGAACCATCTTTTATTTACCTCTTTTTGACCTATGAATTTCTAGGAGAATAACGTAGAATGGTGGGAAAATTTTTAACACCACATCTTATTATTGTTGATTATTCTATCTAATTTTTGTTTATGAGGGGTGAGTTGAGTTTTGGATTTTTTATGCTTAGAGTTTGGAAATTTTGGAGGTTTTTTAGTGTCACACAGTTAGCCCACACAATTAAAGGAAACCATGTAGTGCTTTTATGATTGTGCTTTAGATTTTGAAACTTTATTTTTTTATGGTTAAAGTATGTTTATTCAAATGTGTGGGGTCTCAATGGAATTTGTGAAGGGTGACCAGGTGTGTTTAATGAGGGGGCATAGTTGGTGCACAGTTTGGTAAACAATATAGTCAAATTATGATGTCTTCCCACCTTTTAAATTTTATGTATTTACCAGAATATCCTCCCGATTTTAAGTCACCCTCACCCCTCACCTCTCCCCACCCACATATCCAGCCCTTGGGTTCTCAAGGAGGTGTTATAACCTATATATTTCTTTGATTTTATTGTATATCCTCTAAATTGCAAGGAATTGTTAAGGTATTTATCCACTCTTTATCTCTTTCTCTCCTATCCTCTCTCTCATATCATTTCCCCTAGGTTTTATTCCCTCATAGAACCCCAAATCATTGTGAATGTGTGATTATGGGTTTGGGTTGGTTCTAACTTATAAAGTTGGTCTTATAGGGCTTGTAGAGGATGAATTCTTGTTTGTTTTGTCCTTCACTATTGAAGGTGATTAGTTTACACTTATTTCAAGGTAATTATTTCTATATAATTGTTTTATATTACAACCCATGGAGTGATTAATGGCTCCAAAATAATCTCCATAGATTTAAACCTATATATGTATCCCATGAGGGACTGAAAATGATTCCTAAATGGTTTTGACACTAGTCATTGAATGATTTCCATACTAACTGTTGGTAAAAAGTCCCAAGTGTATTTTAAGAGGTATTTAAATTTTTTTAAAAGGATAATTGACACCGCCTTGAGGTTTTTACAAGTGTTTCACTCTAAACGGTTTCCAATTAAAGTATTACAAGTTTTATAAATGGGGTGTTTTATTTGAAAGGGGTGTGATTACCCTTGTGAGTTATATTTTAAAACATGTTTATAGATTTTATCTTTTCAAAGTTGGTTTTAAGTGACGTTTATATTTCCAAATGGATTTTCAAGAAATTCATTTATGGTTTGGTTTCAATATTTGTTTAAAATGGGATTTGAAATTATTTGAGTTGGATAATTATCCTAATATTATTTTGAAAAGTCCCATTTGGAACCATATTATAAGGAGTTTTTATGAATGTATTGAGTCCATCTTTATGCCCCATTATGTTTATCTTTTTTCTTGTTTTGGGTGGTGATTCATGTATGTCGAGAATGAGTGATGGGTCTAAGGGTATGTTTTTTGTGAGGATGTTGGAGGTTAGATTGAAGGTTCATGGCGCAGTGGAAGCGCATGGGTGGATGTGCCCACTTGTCTTTTTTTTTCATTAGCAATGATCAATATGGGATCAATAAGACGATAAATGCCAGTCTCCATGGATCGAATCACAGAAAAAGACAAGGAAGAAGGTTTTTCCCGGAACCACAAACAAGGATCGTTACAGGTTGATTATAATTAATTTAATTAATTATAAAGAAATACCTTTTGGGTGTTCTTTCTTCATTGATGTTCTTGATCACGTTGTCGATGTGATTCATCGCTACGTCGCAGAAGCCAAGTGTAGACTCCCTCTAGCGGTGATCCACACATGTACCTCGTATCTCTAGATGTTGACAAAGGATTCCCTGGGTGCTAGCGTGGAGAAGCCTTTGCTTGCGTTGTACGCCTTAGATCATCTTGATCTGATGGAAGAGGATCTCTCTCGGTCTTGAGAGTGTTCTTGGAGGAAGAGGTTCTTTCAACCTTGAAAGAATTCTCCAGAATTGTTGTGCACAACGATTCTCTTGTGTGTCGGAAAAGAGTTGGGGTTGTGAGGATATTTATAATCAGGTTTGAGGTTGTAGAGTTATGAAAATAAATAAACGCATTACACATTTTATTTATTTCATTGACTCTTATTTAAAACCCCCATGTCGAATATTTAATTCCTTGACATGCGCCCACGCTGATTATAATAAATATCATTTAAAACAATATTATATCCTCAAAATCCCGATTGGAAAAACTACACGGCGTGTATTAATAAATACATGGCGTGTACTTGTTTTTCATTGAAAACTACACGGTGTGTACATTCAATGTACACGGCGTGTATATCTTGTTTTCATCTATTCATTTCCTTTCCATAAATAAAACTACATGGTCTGTAATTATTAATACACGACATGTACTTGTTTTCCATGAAAAACTACACGGCGTGTAATATTTAATACACGGCGTGTATATATTGTTTTTCATTTCCTTATTCCTCCATCATTAAAATGATTTACACTTCCTTGAATAATTATTAAACCATGCGTGGGAATAATCTTTATTCTACTTGAGATACTTGAATACACTTAGTGTGTGACCCTCTAGGCCTCTTTCTCGTTTTCATTAGGCGAGCTTGCCTAAAGTCCAAGATTACTGTCTAGCAACGGTTCAAGGCACCCAAGAGAAAGAAGTTGATGCCGCATTGACGTATCACCTCATATGAATGCTTACTATGTAATTTAATCCCTTTGTCTCGATATCTCATCAAGCAGATTTCATGGAAGTGTCATAAACCTATATGCTTGATCCGCTGTTCTTTGACTTCCTGAAATAAACTCTTCATTTACACCATGACCATGGAATTTAATGCGATAGTTCTATTTCAATAAAAGGGTCGAGATATCAACTTCCATAAATTTAAGGGACAAATCCTTACTCGACTTATCCATTAACAACATGTCACTCGTGACGCACCCAACGTACCCTACTTCCCGCAAACTGTCTACGTGATGATTTTCGTCATTAAATCTAAGTGTGCGAGTCATGACATGAGTTAATGATAATCATCCAGTCTAAGGACCATTACACACGCTCTCAAATAGTAATGTATGATGACACCAAGATATGAAGAATTACTACTGGTAGGTCTGTTCTCATAATCTCTCATCTTGGAGATTACCAAGTGCGAACTCCATGAGAGAGAGTCTCGTCTTCTTACGAGTACTCGCACATGACGGTCTGTATACTATGTGTCCTATCATAGTATGTCATCCAACCGCAAAACTTTATTTAAGAATATTGTTATAGCATTTCAAGGTTCTCATCATAGCGGGGATCTGCCATGACCTTATTAATGCAACAAATATTCCAGGACATTATTATATTATAGTCATGCAGAACAATGAACAATATATAATAATTTAACATTCATGTAATCAAAGTAAAAAATAGTTGGTTCTCAGGATACCAACCCTTACAAACTCCCACTTGGACTAGATCCAACTGCCTATGACTTTTAGTCCGCTAGACCTCACATGATGATCATGTTTCTGCTGGGTCAAGGCTTTAGTCAAGGGGTCTGCCACATTGTCTTCCATGGAAATACTGCTCACTAAAACTTCACCTCTCTGAGAAAAATCCCTCAAGAGATGATACTTCCTAAGTATGTGCTTTGTCCGCTGATGTGACCTTGGCTATTTTGCAAGTTCCACCGCTGTAGTATTATCACAATAGAGTGTAATAGGATCTTTACTGCTTTGTACTACATCCAGATTTTAGACGAATATTCGCATCCACACTACTTCTTTAGCTGCCTCAGAAGCTGGGATATACTCAGACTCCGCTGTAGAATCTTCCACCACACTTTTCTTTGAGCTCTTCCAGCTCACTGCACCTCCATTCAAACTGAAGATGTATCTATTTTGTGACTTCATGTCATCTTGATCGGTCTGGAAACTAGCATCTACATGTCCTCTGATTACTAGTTCCTCATCTCCTCCATAAACCAAGAACATATCCTTAGTACGCCTCAGATAATTAAGGATAGTCTTGACTTCCATCCAATGGCGGTCTCCTGGATCAACTTGATATCTGCCTACTGCACTTAATGCGTAAGCAACATCTAGCCTCATACATAGCATGACATACATGACTGAACCAATCTAGGATGTGTAAGGGATCCTTGGGATTCTCTTTATTTCCTCATGTGTCTGAGGACACATTTTCTTGAAAAGATGAATTCCATGTGACACTGGAAACAATCCTCTCTTGGATTGTTCCATATTTAATCTCTTCAGTATCTTGTCAATGTATGTACTTTGACTCAGGCCTAGCATTCTCTTGGATCTATCATGATGGATCTTGATCCCAAGAATATATGCTGCCTCGCCCAATTCTTTCATGCAGAATAAATTATGCAACCATGCCTTAACTGACTATAAGACAGGTACTTCGTTTCCAATTAGTAATATATCATCAACATATACAATTAGGAAAACGACTGCACTTCCACTAAACCTCTTGTAGACACAAGGCTCAAATTCGTTCTTAAAAAATCCAAATTCCATTACAGCTTCATCAAAACGAATGTTCCATGTCCTTGATGCTTTATTTAATCCATAAATGGATTTCTACAACTTACATACCTTGTTGGCATCCTTTAGAGTCACAAACCCTTCATGTTGTGTCATGTAAACATCTTCCTGGAGGTTCCCGTTAAGGAAAGCTGTTTTGACATCCATTTGCCAAATTTCATAGTCATGGTAAGCGGAAATGTCCAATAGGATTCTGATGGATTTAAGCATCACAACCGGTGAAAAGGTTTCATCATAGTCAATTCCTTGATGTTTTCTAAAACCTTTTGCAACCAGTCATGCCTTATAGGTGCTGACTTGCCCCTCCATGTCCAGTTTCTTCTTGAATACCCATTTATTACCAATAGGCTTTACATCAACTGGAGGATCTACCAAAATATAGACTTGGTTTTGGTATATAGAATCCATTTCATAATTCATGGCTTCATTCCACTTGGCAACGTCTATGCCTTAAACTGCTTCCTTGTAGGTAAGAGGATCATCATTGTAAATCAATAATGAATCACCATCCTCGGTGACAAGAAAACCATATCATTCTGGTTATCTCACCTCTCTTGTGATCCTATGTAGTTCTTGTGTCTGTGGAACAGATTGTTCTTCCACGAGACTTTTTGGAATCTGTTCTTGTACCAACTCATGTGTATCTTGATCCTCGACTTCATCGAATTCTATCTCGCTCCCACTATCTCTTTTGGAGATGTGATCTCTCTCAAGTAATATGGCATGTCTTTCCACTGTAACCCTTTTTTCTATGGGGTTGTATAGGTAATATCCCCTTGTTTCCTTGGGATATCCTATAAATATGCACTTTGTGCCTCGGGGCGTGAGTTTGTTACCTGAAGAGGCCTTAACAAATGCTTATCTACCCTACACATGTAAATTTGATAACATGGATTTGCATCCACTCCATAACTCGTATGGAATACCATTTATCGATTTAGTTGGTACTTGGTTTAGTATGTGTGCTACTGTTTATAATGCATATCCCCAAAAGGATGATGGAAGACTCGCATGACTCATCATTGATCTCACCATGTCCAACATGGTGCGGTTCCTCCTTTCGCTTACACCATTCCACTGTGGTGTGTAAGGAGGAGTGAGTTGAGATAGAATCCCAAACTCCCGTAAAAAATCAATGAAGTCCTGATTAAGATATTCTCCTCCTATGTTTGAGCGGAGTTTCTTAATCTTCTTACTAAGATGGTTATCAACTTAATTATTGTATTCTTTGAACCGATCAAAAGAATCTGACTTATTCCTCATTAAGTAGATATATCCATATCTACTAAAATCATCAGTAAATGTTATAAAGTACGAGAACCCACCCCTTGTTTCAACTGGAAATGGTCCACACACATCTATGTGAACTAATTCTAGAAGCTCTTTTACCCTTTCACCTTTCCCACTAAATGGGGCTTTGGTCATTTTTCCTTGTAGACACGCATGACATACACCAAGTGGTTTTAGTTCGAAAGAATCTAAATACCCATCTTGATGTAATTTTGTCAAACGTTTCTCATTGACATGACCTAGTTGGTGATGCCAAAGTTGGGTGTGGTATGAGTCATGTGAATTAACTTTGTCATAGATTGCCATTACATGGTTTGTGTAGCAAACACATAAAGGCCATTATATAAATGTGCCCTACCAAAATAAATGCTATCTTTATAAAAATAGCAACATCCACTTCCAAACTTGAAGATGAATCCATAAATATCTAATCTGGATACTGAAATAATGTTTTTGGTTACAGAGGGTACATAATAACATCCTTTAAAAACCAAGACCATCCCAGTAGGCAATGTGAGGTGGTAGTCCCCGACAGCTACAACAATAAGTCTGGCTCCATTGGCTGCTCGTAGATCTACCTCCCCTCGATCAATCTTCCAGAATCTACTTGGTTCCTGTATTTGGATACATATGTGAGCACCACAAGCAGTATCTAATACTCTATTAGTAGAAATAGATAGATTGCATTTGATAAAAAATGCACCTGAAGCTTCCCCTTGCTTCCTTGGCTGGGTGCAGTTTTTCTTCCAGTGGCCCTTCTTGCCACATGCGAAACAAACAACATCCTGTTCCTTTGCCTCCCCTTTGATCTTCCTTTTCTTGGAAGGCCTTAAAGAAGCTTTGGGCTTAAAGATCTTCGCCTTCCCTTTCCTTTTATTCACCATGAGTACATAAGGCTTTTCATGCTTCATGTCATTGTCCACTTGGCGAATAAGTATAAGAATATCAGACAGAGACTTCTCAATGTTGTTCATGTTGAAGTTCACAACAAAGTTCGATAATCTATGGGGGAGTGATGCAAGAATGAGATCAGTGCCTAGTTCTTCGAGGAGTTTAAACCCTAGAACCTCCAATCGCTCAATGTAGCCAATGAGCTTGACTACATGAGGCCCAGTTGGGGCACCCTCTCCAAGATTGCTCTGGAATAGATCCTTGGAGATCTCAAACCTTTCCTGTCTTGCTCTCTCCTGGTATAGACCACAGAGGTGCTTGAGCATGCTGTAGGCATCCATGTCTTTATGAGACTTCATGAGCTCACTAGACATAGATGACAGCATCAAACATTGAACGTTGAGAGCTTCATTCAAATGTTGATCATAGACCATGAAATCTTCATCACTCGCCCCTGGGGCAGGAGAATCAAGAAGCGAGGACTCCAGCACGTAAAAATTTCGTTCATGGTGTAGGATAACCTGAAGGATTCTAAACCATTACTGAAAGTTATTACCGGTGAGGATATTGTCTTTATCCAGAATTGATCACAGAGAAAATGTGGTTGACGAGTTTGTCATCTTGATTCTACAATTTAAAAGAGCAGATTTATTAGTACTTTCTTGATTACATTTTATGAGAAATAATAAATTTTATTAAGTCTCCCACTATTTTATCAAGTCTCAATGGCCCTCACCATTGAACTCAGAATGTCTAGTTGCTTTGACATTCTAGTGGCAAGGATCCATATTCCCTTTCGCATAACCCCAACAAGGGTTGGTCAAGCTATTTGAAGGTATTTAGGTAGACAGGTCTTTGCCAACTGTGAGCTTACAATTCCTTGATCTATTGAGTGGACTCCCCAATCCTGAAATCCTGACTTGGATTTCCTCAACTATTGCCTACAATATTACATCAAGTCTAGAAAGGGCTAATTATCTTGATTTAATATGGTTAAGTCAACCTGAAACCTTTCATAATCACTGTAACACCCCAGGATTTCATAGTGTGTTATTTCTTAAAAATAATTCAATAACTTGTACTACACGCAACACCGAGTTCAATCACACCATGACGTACAAAAAAAAAAGCCATTAAAAGAGGTCATGAATAGTATTAACAACATTTTGAACTTTATATAATCCTTATAATTTTAGAATCCCTATTATGAGTTTCTTAGTCATAATGCAAGAACAGATTCATTTTCAGTATTGCACTTTTATCAACTTTAATAGTGAAACCTTTTTAAATAAAATATTTTAAACTATCTGAATAAATTGGGACATCAAAAAAAAATTTTAAAATGAAACATCCCAAGCTTCTACGGTACGCTTTCCTTTGAATAAAATAGTAGCGTGTGTTGTACGCAACCTTGAGTTTTTACACACGCCACAACCAATCAAACTAGCCGTTATGAATAGTAATACCTAAATTTTGAAATTATATATATTTTATATTTTAAAATGGACTTCATTTTTGGATTTGGAATATCGAATTTAGCCTAAGGTGAAATTTTGGTACTTTTCGGATAACTTTCATATTTTGATGAATAGTGAAAATTACTAAATTTTAATTAAAAACAACTTTTTTAATCAAAATAATTAATAGTGATAAATTATGAATTTTAGTAGTTTTAAAGTATATTTAGAATATATTTTTACCATTTAATATAATGTTGGTCATTGTACATAATTTTACAATTAAACCAAACATAAACAAGTGTCAATCTTTTGATAGTTATTACCTCTTAAAAACACGCTTTTTGTTTTGACAGCGGGAATTAATTTTAAATTAATTTCTGCCACTTCTGTGTTTTGAATTTAGAAAAATGAATTCCATATTTGGAATCATGATGTCCAAATTGTGTAAATAGGTAACTTTTATTTTTAGACATTTTGAATAATTACTGTGGTAAATATTTTATTTACCATGGTTAAGGGTAAATCCGGTAAATAAGGGTTAAAAAATAATATTATAATAATACAAAATTAACCTAAAACGTGTCCTAACCTTATTGGTGGACACATACCCTACCATGAGCATCCTTGGTTCAATTTGGGGACCCCTTGGATCCACTTGTATGTGGTAGGGACACTTTATATTAATAAAGTTAAAATAAAAATAAAAATGGCATAAGCTTACATCTTTTAGAAGAACAATTTTTACATAGGGTTATACATGTTGGATTTTCGATTATAAATATTAATTAGAAAGCTAAAAAGATTTCCTACATAATGATATTTTATTTATAATTTTTAGACATCAAATAATTTAAATTATTAATGACACAATAATGATGCAATGTTTACCTCATTAATAAATCATTTAAATAAATAAGATTATAATGATTAAAATATTATCTAAAACCTGTCCAATTCTTATTGGTTGATGTTATTTAGAATATGAGTCATCTTATCTTCGACCTCAATGATTTTTGGACCATTATAAACCGAATATAATTATATTATAAAGTAATACTTTCACTCTTTCCTAAAGAGCCCCTCTTCTCCCTTATAAAAGGAGACCACTTCTACTCATTCCTCACACCTCTCAAGCCACTTGGCTCGTCCAAACTCTGCCCAACTAAGCTCCCCACATCCCTCTCCTCCTCCTTGAAGCTTCACCTTAGGCATAAAGCATTTCAAGAAGTCCTTTGGTTCCAACCAAAGTGAGTTACCTAAATTAAAAGTAACGATTTCTCTTAAATTATTTTCATTTATTTTGCTTTTCCAACCCCCAAACTCTTTTTATTTCCTTTCTTTTGTAACAACAACAGTATCCTCAATATACTAGGATGTTTTTATAAGAAGTATTCAAACTACACATACACACAACTCCATCTAATGGATGATGAACATAATGTTTCTGTGGATGGCAAACTAACGCCTCACGAAACGATGATTGTTCAAATACATCTTACCGCCTCTCATGGTGGCCATTATGATGGCACTATAATTAAATATGATATTAATGATATATATTTTATATATAAGCTTCTGTAATTCCATTTTATTTCATACCATTATTCGTTTCATGTTGTATATACATACGATAATTTCATTTGAGGAAGTGCGGACTACCGCCCCCTTAAAATGATATGACTCGTTCATACCACACATGGAACGTATAAAGGATGGTGTTAATGAACTTAAGTAACATATATAAAATATTATATTATACTGGAATAGTAATATACCTATGTATCATTTGGATTCAATTCTTTTAAAATAAAAATTAAATGGAAGTAGCGTTCGTGCGTACGTACGGACTACCGTCTCCACGAACGCGGTGAGATCCATCCTCCATCGTATCCATTCAAGTCTTATTCTCATTTTAGGGTTAAAAATAATGTTAATATAATTCTGATTATGAATAAGATATAATCTATCCATTACAAACATGTCTTACGTAACCAAACATTTAAGAAGAACGAATCAATTATCACCCGAAACGACGATAATACTAAGATATTATTAATAAAGCAATGTTAAAAGAACATATATGATATCATATTAATGTATATGATTCTTGTATAATTTAATAACAATTATTTCACCATTATACAGGAGGTTAACCTACCCCAACCAAGGAAGAGTACAAGGTAAGGGATTTTTCTTATCTCACATTCAATTCCGTGAGATTTCCATTATTCGCCACTAAATTATTGAAAGTGGTGTATTGTGTACTGGCATTTGATATATATTATCATATTCATGTTATTCTATAAATAATTTGGTGGTTATTAAATTTTGGCCATACGACTCAGTTGATTAACGTGGTTAGGGGTTTTCATCTCACTCCTTATTCTCGTGAGATTCATGCCATATTGCCACCATTACCTTTTGTGTGGTGTATGTACTGCCCATAATTATATTCTTTGTGTAATACACTCTAATTTATGTGTACTTACATATTCATTGTATGATACCTCTTTCATGGGTTGTATGTTTCATAAGTTACCAAACTGGTAAGGGTTATTTCACAATCTCTTCATTATCCGAGGTTGTTTATACGTAATAATCTACTGAGACCTCGTTATCATCCACATCCATGTTTCTTCAAAATGTATTTCAAAACATTTTTAATATTTAAAATAATATGGGTTAAAGTCATTTATACCCTTGTTTGACTTTTTATAAGAGGTTTATAAGGGAATCTTTCCGTCGTTTTCCAAACAAGGTGCTTTTTAACCTTTTCGACAGAATTAAGATAAGAATGTTTTTTTAACTTATACGGCGGGTGCGGTTATTTTCCGCCGTTATAAAATCGTCAAAGCTTCCCTTAAAATATTATAAGATTATTTTCAAAGAAAATGTTTGATTTTATATGGATCTTAAATGATTTCAAAATAAAAGGAGATATTTCTTTAAAAAGAATTTTGATTTCATCTATGTCAACATCCTTTGATGGGTTTTAAGATTATTTGAAGTTGATTTATTATGATACAAAACTTCTATATTGTTTTGAAGGTTTTGTGATATGTTTGACTGTGGATGTGCTATTTTTATACCATTCATAGTTTATGGTGAAAGTATTGACATTTCGTATGCTAGTTCCAATAAGAATGTTTATGTTATATTTCAATCTTTACTTCATATGAATGTGTTGGACAAGTATGTTCCAGGTTGGGGACTGGTTAAAGTAAGCCCTCCAGGTTGGGGACTGGTAAAAGTAAGCCCTCCAGGTTAGGGACTGGTAAAAGTAAGCCCTCCGGGTTGGTGTCCGGTTATTAGAGGCACTCCGGGTTGGTGTCCGGTTATTAGAGGCACTCCGGGTTGGTTTCCGGTTATTAGAGGCACTCCGGGTTGGTGTCTGGTTATTAGAGGCACTCCGGGTTGGGTTCCGGTTACAGTTAGCCCCAAGGTCTTGGGACGAGGCCTTGAAAAGTAATTAAAGTTTAGCATTATGCATTCCAACATTATGAAAGTGGTTATTGATTTTGCATGTGATTATTCGATTAGTAGAATATCCATGTGAATAAGTAAATGGCATTATCTAATTTTATTTATGCCATACTATGTTAAAAGTTCAAGTTTAAAAGGCTTTTGTTTTAGTTATACATTGCCTTAAATGTTTATTCTTATTTATGAAAGTTTCCGCTATATTGTTATCCTTACTGGGCATTTGAGCTCACCCCTTTTCTATGTTTTATTTTTCCCAGGAAGTGAAGAAGTAAATTATGAATGACCTGCAGGGATATTATGAGGGGATTATAGTGTGGACTGTGGAAACATTATGTTGTTGTAGTAGTTTTTCATTTTATGATGTAATGTAAAACTTATGAATATATCTAGTGTTTCCAAGGCTACTAAACCAATCGGTCTTTCGAGATTAAATCTTTCTTGTGATCATGCCAATGTTATGTAATAATGCACCGACTCTAGGCAACTAGGGTCGGGGCGTTACAGTTGGTATCAGAGGAAGTTTAGTACAAACCTTGGAAGCTAGATTTAGATAAACTCTGATTAGAGCACGTAGACCTAAGATGAACTTTGAGGATTAGTATAGAAGAACTTCCTAGAATTTTGGTATTGTAGAGATTTTGTGAGTTTTCCGAGCAATACATCCCTGTCTGGATACGAGCAGGTAGAGGCGGCTCTGGCACAGATGTACCTAGGGGTAAAACCCGAAAACACCGCTTTGAGCTAGACTCGAATGGGAACTGGTGCACGACAACGGGCCTTGCTGCACTCTTGGTTACGACACTCCCGGGGGATATGCTTAGGATAACTCTCATTTTCTTTACAAATCATTATGAAGGGTTTATGAGTATATACTTCCTCAAAGAAAACATTTTTATGATTATGGATTATATCCATAAATAGTTCAATTTATGTTAAGTGTTTTATAAGTATGGGATTATGTATTTTGATTCATAAACTGATCTAGTTTATTCCATTGTTTAGAAATGGCGCCCAGTAGAAGGAATGAGAACTCCAGAAATACACATGATTCAAAGAGAAGGAAGGATCATATCTTTCATGGTCTTAAGCTAGAATTTATAAGAGAAATAGTCTCCCATGTATTATCATCATATGAAGAAATAATATCATGTGTTGATAAGATAAGTAAAGAGTTTACTGAGTCCTATGGCTTTGAAGGGAATCAAGAGATGAAAAGGATGGAAGAGAGAAAGATGGATAAAGGGAAAAGGGAAAAGAAGAATTTTCCCATATGTGGTAACTGTGGAAAGAAACACCCTGGAACTTGCCTGAAAGGAATGGGAGTTTGTTATAAGTGTGGAGGAAAAGGGCACAAAGTACGTGACTGCAAGGGTAAGAAAATGGTTTTAAATGTACAATGCTTCATTTGCAAGGAGTTTGGACACTACGCGAACCTATGTCCCAGTCATCAGACTATGCCGCAAATGATGTTATTGGATAATAATCAAGTTATGATACTACAACAGATGAAGAGGAATGATTAGAGTTCTTATGTTGATTATGTCAATTGAGTGTTGTATCAACAATGTACTTGTTACAATAATCATGGAGTATATAAGGATTGTACTGCAGTACTATTTCATTAAGGACTTGAGATTGTGTGGAACAAAGAAAAGTGACTCAATAGAAGGATAAATTTTTGGAAAATATATGGTTGAGAGAATGATAAATCATAATATAGTTCTGATACTGAGGTAGTGATTTTGGAATAATATGTGATTGTTTTGGATAAATTATATTGGATATTCTTGACTACCCTGGAACTGATTAATGATTTGTATATTCCATCATTGTTGGGGTTTAAAACATTTTTGGATTAATGAAGTATATCCATCTTTCTATATGGAATAAGGGAGCATGAATGTAATCAATAAGGAATATGGTAATTCAGGATGTTTCGGTGTATTAAAAGAATACATGATGAAGGTATTCATATGCTATTACGGGGTAAAAAGGTTCTACATTATGTTTACCTTACTTATAAATGTTGGACTGTGAGTTTGGATAGAAGTATTTTGGATAGTTCTAGTTTGGATTATTTTGGATTTCCATAAAAGGACAACCCGGAGGTCGGACGGCAACCCGTCGCGTCCGGCAAGGCTGTGAGACTTGAACCCGCAACCGAAGGGCGACAAGGGTGTATCACCTACCACTGGCCCACGAGATGTCCTGGATTAAATAATGTAGTTTTTATTAAAAGATCTTGTAGATGAATTATAAATTCGTTTATTTTGGAACCCTATACGAATAGTGTAAATAGAATTTTTTTTTACATTCTATTATCTTTTAGAATGAAAGATGAGTTTGTGGTAGAAACTTATTAATGGATAAAACTCTAATTATAAAGTAAGTATATCTCCTTATGATCTTAGCCAATCTCATAAATAAATTCCTCAATATTAAGAAAAGCAACTTAGAACAAAAATGTTTTCCTAGATGGTACCTTAAATCGTCACTAATTTATGGCTTTGGGATTGTTGGCCTTTTTATAGCCATGTTCTATACCACTCTCCATCAGATAATTGATGGTTATATTTTTCTTCCATATCCATATTTTCCTACATGGAACCCTAGTATGTGTTATTTTCGGTAATCTTCATACTTTCGACTCTTTATTTTAAATAGAGGCCCCATTAATTCATTTTTCGATGTGGGATTTCAACTAAGATATTTTGAAACGTCAAAAATGTGTTATCCTAATACCCTATGTTTTGTTGAACCAATGGTATTTCAAATCATCATAGATTGATGAATTTAAGGACCTCAATTTTATACTTGTTTGTGATTGATGACCTCAATCACTACCTATAAATATTTACGTTTTTCCTCCAATTATATGTCTCTAAATGCCACCAATGTTCTCCTAATCGAGATCATAATTTGGTGGTGACTCTTTCATTTCTCTTTTCCTCATATTAAGACTAAATTTTAGTAACCTAATTTCCGATGTGGGTTTTCCCACAAAGATATTTTCTATTTTCAACCTTTTATTTTCGAAGAACAATTTCAAATTGCGAGGACGCAATTTATTGAAGGAGGGGAGAATGTAACACCCCAGGATTTCATAGTGTGTTATTTCTTAAAAATAATTCAATAACTTGCACTACACGCAACACCGAGTTCAATCACACCATGACGTACAAAAAAAAAGCCATTAAAAGAGGTCATGAATAGTATTAACAACATTTTGAACTTTATATAATCCTTATAATTTTAGAATCCCTATTATGAGTTTCTTAGTCATAATGCAAGAACAGATTCATTTTCAGTATTGCACTTTTATCAACATTAATAGTGAAACCATTTTAAATAAAATATTTTAAACTATCTGAATAAATTGGGACATCAAAAAAAAATTTAAAATGAAACATCCCAAGCTTCTACGGTACGCTTTCCTTTGAATAAAATAGTAGCGTGTGTTGTACGCAACCTTGAGTTTTAACACACGCCACAACCAATCAAACTAGCCGTTATGAATAGTAATACCTAAATTTTGAAATTATATATATTTTATATTTTAAAATGGACTTCATTTTTGGATTCGGAATATCGAATTTAGCCTAAGGTGAAATTTTGGTACTTTTCGGATAACTTTCATATTTTGATGAATAGTGAAAATTACTAAATTTTAATTAAAAACAACTTTTTTAATCAAAATAATTAATAGTGATAAATTATGAATTTTATTAGTTTTAAAGTATATTTAGAATATATTTTTACCATTTAATATAATGTTGGTCATTGTACATAATTTTACAATTAAACCAAACATAAACAAGTGTCAATCTTTTGATAGTTATTACCTCTTAAAAACACGCTTTTTGTTTTGACAGCGGGAATTAATTTTAAATTAATTTCTGCCACTTCTGTGTTTTGAATTTAGAAAAATGGATTCCATATTTGGAATCAGGATGTCCAAATTGTGTAAATAGGTAACTTTTATTTTTAGACATTTTGAATAATTGCTGTGGTAAATATTTTATTTACCATGGTTAAGGGTAAATCCGGTAAATAAGGGTTAAAAAATAATATTATAATAATACAAAATTAACCTAAAACGTGTCCTAACCTTATTGGTGGACACATACCCGACCATGGGAATCCTTGGGTCAATTTGGGGACCCCTTGGATCCACTTGTATGTGGTAGGGACACTTTATATTAATAAAGTTAAAATAAAAATAAAAATGGCATAAGCTTATATCTTTTAGAAGAACAATTTTTACATAGGGTTATACATGTTGGATTTTCGATTATAAATATTCATTATAAATCTAAAAAGATTTCCTACATAATTATATTTTATTTATAATTTTTAGACATCAAATAATTTAAATTATTAATGACACAATAATGATGCAATGTTTACCTCATTAATAAATCATTTAAATAAATAAGATTATAATGATTAAAATATTATCTAAAACCTGTCCAATTCTTATTGGTTGATGTTATTTAGAATATGAGTCATCTTATCTTCGACCTCAATGATTTTTGGACCATTATAAACCGAATATAATTATATTATAAAGTAATACTTTCACTCTTTCCTAAAGAGCCCCTCTTCTCCCTTATAAAAGGAGACCACTTCTACTCATTCCTCACACCTCTCAAGCCACTTGGCTCGTCCAAACTCTGCCCAACTAATCTCCCCACATCCCTCTCCTCCTCCTTGAAGCTTGCCCTTAGGCAGAAAGCATTTCAAGAAGTCCTTTGGTTCCAACCAAAGTGAGTTACCTAAATTAAAGGTAACGATTTCTCTTAAATTATTTTCATTTATTTTGCTTCTCCAACCCCCAAACTCTTTTTATTTCCTTTATTTTGTAACAACACCAGTATCCTAAATATACTAGGATGTTGTTATAAGAAGGATTCAAACTACACATACACACAACTCCATCTAATGGATTATGAACATAATGTTTCTGTGGATGGCAAACTAACGCCTCACGAAACGATGATTGTTCAAATACATCTTACCGCCTCTCATGGTGGCCATTATGATGGAACTATAATTAAATATGATATTAATGATATATATTTTATATATAAGCTTCTTTAATTCCATTTTATTTCATACCATTATTCGTTTCATGTTGTATATACATACGATAATTTCATTTGAGGAAGTGCGGACTACCGCCCCCTTAAAATGATATGACTCGTTCATACCACACATGGAACGTATAAAGGATGGTGTTAATGAGCTTAAGTAACATATATAAAATATTATATTATACTGGAATATTAATATACCTATGTATCATTTGGATTCAATTCTTTTAAAATAAAAATTAAATGGAAGTAGCGTTCGTGCGTACGTACGGACTACCGTCTCCACGAAAGCGGTGAGATCCATCCGCCATCGTATCCATTCAAGTCTTATTCTCATTTTAGGGTTAAAAATAATGTTAATATCATTCTGATTATGAATAAGATATAATCTATCCATTACAAACATGTCTTACGTAACCAAACATTTAAGAAGAACGAATCGATTATCACCCGAAACGACGATAATACTAAGATATTATTAATAAAGCAATGTTAAAAGAACATATATGATATCATATTAATGTATATGATTCTTGTATAATTTAATAACAATTATTTCACCATTATACAGGAGGTTAACCTACCCCAACCAAGGAAAAGTACAAGGTAAGGTATTTTTCTTATCTCACATTCAATTCCGTGAGATTTCCATTATTCGCCACTAAATTATTGAAAGTGGTGTATTGTGTACTGGCATTTGATATATATTATCATATTCATGTTATTCTGTAAATAATTTGGTGGTTATTAACTTTTGGCCATACGACTCAGTTGATTAACGTGGTAAGGGGTTTTCATCTCACTCCTTATTCCCGTGAGATTCATGCCATATTGCCACCATTACCTTTTGTGTGGTGTATGTACTGCCCATAATTATATTCTTTGTGTAATACACTCTAATTTATGTGTACTTACATATTCATTGTATGATACCTCTTTCATGGGTTGTATGTTTCATAAGTTACCAAACTGGTAAGGGTTATTTCACAATCTCTTCATTATCTGAGGTTGTTTATACGTAATAATCTACAGAGATCTCGTTATCATCCACATCCATGTTTCTTCAAAATGTATTTCAAAACATTTTTAATATTTAAAAGAATATGGGTTAAAGTCATTTATACCCTTGTTTGACTTTTTATAAGAGGTTTATAAGGGAATCTTTCCGTCGTTTTCCAAACAAGGTGCTTTTTAACCTTTTCGACAGAATTAAGATAAGAATGTTTTTTTTAACTTATACGGCGGGTGCGGTTATTTTCCGCCGTTATAAAATCGTCAAAGCTTCCCTTAAAAGCTTATAAGATTATTTTCAAAGAAAATATTTGATTTTATATGGATCTTAAATGATTTCAAAATAAAAGGAGATATTTCTTTAAAAAGAATTTTGATTTCATCTATTTCAACATCCTTTGATGGGTTTTAAGATTATTTGAAGTTGATTTATTATGATACAAAACTTCTATATTGTTTTGAAGGTTTTGTGATATGTTTGACTGTGGATGTGCTATTTTTATACGATTCATAGTTTATGGTGAAAGTATTGACATTTCGTATGCTAGTTCCAATAAGAATGTTTATGTTATATTTCAATATTTACTTCATATGAATGTGTTGGACAAGTATGTTCCAGGTTGGGGACTGGTTAAAGTAAGCCCTCCAGGTTGGGGACTGGTAAAAGTAAGCCCTCCAGGTTAGGGACTGGTAAAAGTAAGCCCTCCGGGTTGGTGTCCGGTTATTAGAGGCACTCCGGGTTGGTGTCCGGTTATTAGAGGCACTCCGGGTTGGTGTCCGGTTATTAGAGGCACTCCGGGTTGGTGTCCAGTTATTAGAGGCACTCCGGGTTGGGTTCTAGTTACAGTTAGCCCCAAGGTCTTGGGACGAGGCCTTGAAAAGTAATTAAAGTTTAGCATTATGCATTCCAACATTATGAAAGTGGTTATTGATTTTGCATGTGATTATTCTATTAGTAGAATATCCATGTGAATAAGTAAATGGCATTATCTAATTTTATTTATGCCATACTATGTTAAAAGTTCAAGTTTAAAAGGCTTTTGTTTTAGTTATACATTGCCTTAAATGTTTATTCTTATTTATGAAAGTTTCCGCTATATTGTTATCCTTACTGGGCATTTGAGCTCACCCCTTTTCTATGTTTTATTTTTCCCAGGAAGTGAAGAAGTAAATTATGAATGACCTGCAGGGATATTATGAGGGGATTATAGTGTGGACTGTGGAAACATTATGTTGTTGTAGTAGTTTTTCATTTTATGATGTAATGTAAAACTTATGAATATATCTAGTGTTTCCAAGGCTACTAAACCAATCGGTCTTTCGAGATTTGATCTTTCTTGTGATCATGCCAATGTTATGTAATAATGCACCGACTCTAGGCAACTAGGGTCGGGGCGTTACAATCACTTACTTTATAAAATTAAGTGCCCCAACAAGGGTTGGTCAAACACATAGTTTTATTGAGTCTTTCCCTTAATAAAGTAACGGAAGGCTTGGTCTGACTTAATATGGTATTTGAGGGATTTTATTCTTTATGCGTAGTTTTTCATTATCACATGCTTGTTAATATTAAGTGATACTTTCTTAAGTGATTAACCATGCTCTGATAATGTTTACTCATAGTCCGGTTTTTATTTTATTCCATCTTTGCATGCTTATTCATTAATTATGTGATCGCGACAACACATACATAATAAATAAACTATGCAATCAGACAAAAATAAAATAAGATGGAATGATCATGATCTTCTATTGGTTAGCTTATCTAGTGGTTTGATAAGCTAACCATGACCTAGGTAAAAACATCTTAAACCTGGTGGTTTGTGTTTTGCAGCTCCCACCTGTCCACCTTTGTATCTTCTTGCATCGGTTTTGCCTCGACTTTGGGATTTTAACCATCTCCTCTAGCTTGGGAGATCCTCCATTATATGGGTTTACATTAAAGAAACCATGGGCACATAGGCCCTACATTTTATTGGAAGAAGGCTCACAGGACAAAAAATTTAAATTAAATAAATTTAAGTGAAACCATACACATAAAAAGGGTCTTTGGTCTAGCTCATGATCATCCATAATATGCAACGACATTTACACATATTTAGAATTAAAATTCTTTTAATCATTCTTTCATTTAAGATAAGTTTCTCTCGAATTCAATTAATTATGATCTTATAATTAATCAATTATTTATCTTAAATTCCTTTATGAAATTTCTTGAGATTATTTTCATCTATATTCCTTATACAGGTCTTTGTACTTTTGGAGGAAACCTGGTGAAATTTACTGAAAGTATACAGTGTGTAGTTTATATTTACACGACGTGTATTTCTTTTCACCCTTTATCCAAAGTAGACGCCAGGGGATTTGGCGTGTTTTCTCTACTTTGGAAATTTTGGAGTACACATCGTGTAGATGAATCATACACGACATGTACTTCCTTGTTACGTGATAACCTGCTTGGCAATCCCATGTACGCGGTACACAGTTTATCCTTGTACATGGTTTCAACTGGGCCGGAATGGACTACACGGCGTGTTGCTCCAACATACACGCCGTGTATTTCAGTTCCACGCGCTGTTCAATTCTAGTCAACACGGCGTGATTAATACTTAGACATATTCAATTCACACGGCGTGGTTTAGCGGACCAGTTCCGGTTCATTGAACCTAAGTACATGGCGTATAGTTTTAATTACACACCGTGTAATCCCGTGTTGTACAGACAGAAAGAGCGGCTCCTCTGGATGAGTTCCTCGTTTTTATTTTAATCAAAAATTAAAATTAAAAGGTTTTTTCTGTGATATGAATCGAGAAACTAAAGAGGAAGAATAGATCTCGTTTATTCAGATTAATAGAATGATATATTTCGAATTGAATCAAATATAAATGCGTAAATTATCAACAAAAATTAAATAACTATAATCAATGTTGTAACCTCCCTCTGATACCATTTGAAGGTTTTGGGCGCAGCAAAAGCGCAAGGGTGGATGTGCCCACTTGGATTTTTTTCATTAGAAATGATCAATCTGGGATCAATACGATGATAAATGAAAGTCTCCATGGATCGAATCACAAAAAAAGATAAAGAAGAAGGTTTGTCCCGGAACCACAAACAAGGATCGTTACAGGTTGATTATAATTAATTTAATTAATTATAAAGAAATTCCTTTTGTGTGTTCTTTCTTCATTGATTTTCTTGATCACGTTGTCGATGTGATCTGTCGTTGCGTCGCAAAAGCCAAGTGTAGACTCCCTCTAGTGGTGATCCACACGTGTACCTCGTATCTCTGGATGTTGCCAAAGGATTCTTTGGGTGCTAGCATGGAGAATCCTTTTCTTGCGTTTTCTGCCTTAGATCATCTTGATCTGATGGAAGAGGATCTCTCTCGGTCTTGAGAGCATTCTTGGAGGAAGAGGTTCTTTCAACCTTGAAATAATTCTCCAGAATTTTTGTGCACAACGATTCTCTTGTGTGTCAGAAAAGAGTTGGGGTTGTGAGGATATTTATAATCAGGTTTGAGGTTGTAGAGTTATGACAATAAATAAACGCATTACATGTTTTATTTATTTCATTGACTCTTATTTAAAACCCCCATATCGAATATTTAATTCCTTGACATGCACCCATGCTGATTATAATAAATATCATTTAAAATAATATTATATCCTCAAAATCCCGACTGGAAAAACTTCACGGCGTGTATTAATAAATACACGGCGTGTACATGTTTTTCATTGAAAACTACACGGAGTGTACATTCAATGTACACGGAGTGTATATCTGGTTTTCATTTATTCATTTCCTTTCCATAAAGAAAACTACACGGCGTGTAATTATTAATACACGACGTGTACTTGTTTTCTATGAAAAACTAAACAGCGTGTAATCTTTAATACACGGCGTGCATATCTTGTTTTTCATTTCCTTCTTCCTCCATCATTAAAACGATTTAGGATTATTTGAATAATTATTGAACCACGTATGGGAATAATCTTTATTCTACTTGAGATACTTGAATACACTTAGTGTGTGACCCTCTAGGCCTCTTTCTCGTTGCCCTTAGGCGATCTTGCCTAAAGTCCAAGATTACTGTCTAGAAACGGGTCAAGGCACCCAAGAGAAAGAAGTTGATGCCGCATTAACGTATCACCTCATATGAATGCTTACTGTTTAATTTAATCCCTTTGTCTCGATATCTCATCAAGAAGGTTTCACGGTAGTGTTATAAACCTATATGTTTGATCCGTCGTTATTTGACTTCCTGAAATAAACTCGTCATTTACACCATGGCCATGAAATTTAATGCGAAAGTTCTATTTCAATCAAAGGGTCGAGATATTAACTTCCATAAATGGAAGGGACAAATCCTTCCTTGACTTATCCATTAACAACATGTCACTCATGACACACCCAACGTACCCTACTTCTCGCCAACTGTTTGCATGACAGTTTTCATTAGTAAATCTAAGTGCGCGAGTCATGACATGAGTTAATGATAATATTCTAGTCTAAGGACCATTACACATGCTCGCAAATAGTAATGTCTGATGACACCAAGACATGAAGAATTACTACTGGCAGGTCTGTTATCATAATCTATCATCTTGGAGATTTCCAAGTGCGAACTCCATGAGAGAGAGTCTCGTCTTCTTACGAGTACTCGCACATGACAGTCTGTATACTATGTGTCCTATCATAGTATGTCATCCAATCGCAGAACATTATTTAAGAATATTGTTATAGCATTTCAAGGTTCTCATCATAGAGGGGATCTTCCATGACCTTATTAATGAATCAAATATTCCAGGACATTATTATATTATAGTCATGTAGAACAATGAACAATATATAATAATTGAACATTCATGTAATCAAAGTACAAAACAGTTGGTTCTTAGGGCACCAACCCTTACATAGATGAGTTTTGTTTCAAATGTTTTGAACTTTTACATGTGTTGATCATGCAGTTGATTGATTTCTCACCTCCTTTTATTGATTTCATATGAATACTAGGAACAAGTAGATGACCTAGATGGGTTATAGCCTTAGAATAAACTATGCACTGACTAGGTAATGTTACCCAGCTAAACCGATATCGTTAGACCAAAAGGGGTAGCATGAAGTATAGTGACCAGTGGAATAAGTGTTCTTCTTGGAGGTTTTATTCTCATATATTTCGATATTTCTAATGAGGATGCAGACAGGTTCTTTAGTGCCAACCTAGGTTCCTCATCACCAGTTCATGTCTTTATTATTGACGCCCTAGGAAGTTTCCCATGATGCTAGGTTCCTATTGAGGATCATTTAGAGGATTATATCCTTACTTTGTTTATATATTTTGTATCTTATATGATTTCATGAATCATTTTCACTGGTTTTTTAAATTATCATGTGCTTTGGATTCCAGGGTTCTTGTTTTGGTATACCACTTCCTTATGTTGTGTATTTTTTTCAAATGTTTTAAAAATTGTTTTAAGGAAGGTTTTTAATTTATGATAAAGGAAAGGTTATGATTAAACTTTAAACTATTTTATAAATGTGTTCTAAAGGGTGTATTATTTTAAATGTGAATTGGTGTTCTTAAAAGGTGTATTTGGAGTGTTTTGATATCTAATAATAAATAATGATTTTGTTTTGAAACTCTAGAATATTACTTTTTATTTTAAAAGAGTTTTAAAGAAAACAATTTAAACTTGGGTCTGGTATTTTTAAGTATGATTTTATAATTAATGTTACTGGTTTATTTTTAAATGTTTTTACTACTTTTTGGAAGGAAAATGGAACCAGTTGATATTTTTTTCTTATGTCTACCCATGTGAAGACGTAATTTTGTAATTATGTTCAAACTAAAATTCATGGGATACAATATACAACCTATTTTATAAACTTATCAGATGAAAACTTAATGGGATGTATAAATCATGTCTATATAAATATTTTTTAGGTTTTAAGAATTATCTCGATTGGGGTTTTGTCCTTTGGTTCATCGATTGGTGAGTTGTGATGGGGGTGATCAATTCTGGGTTTCATGGAGATGGCTTTGAATCTTGATCTAGTTTGGGTTTGGAAGGTGATTATGGGTCACATAGAAGTTAATTAGAGTGGTTAGGGGTTTTATTTTTGTTTAATTAAGTGCATAGACATTGGCACTAGTGTATTATGTAGATTGGTTTTATTTTCATCTTCTTCCATTGTTATTTTGTATATGGATTTAGTTGTTTGTCAGGATTGGATGTTTGGTTACTGTATCATGTTTTATTGGTTTTTTATTCATTTTTTGTTTTTTTTATAATATTTTTCAAGGGATAAATCATTTTCTAACTACATTTTGTGATGCCCAGGCACTAGTTTCCAGTTTCTGAGGTTCCAAAATGTCCTTTAGGCGTAGTGGAAATCAAGATTAGGTGTTGGTTTAGTGTTAACCCAAGATGGTTCATTGTAATAATGATTGTGAATCTCATTAATAATAATGAACAAATTGGGGTATTTAGAAAACATATTATAACAACCTAAATCATAATGGGTTTCAGTTTGATCTTATCCACCACATGTCCATCAACAAAGTTCATTTTACCTTAACATTAAGATTAATCACAAGACATGGATCTGTTAATCGTTTATAACTTATATCCTTTTCAAAATTGTTAATCTAGCTAAATATTATATAAATAAATCACATGTAATTATTTTGTTATGTCCTTTCACTTACTTATCTAGAACTCAATGGAGGTCTATGATTTCATGATCTATCATATCAGTTGATGCATACTGTCTTGGTTAATCAAATCCCTCAAATTGATTTATGACATTCCAAATTACCTCTATTAAGTAAAATTATCAATTTAATTTAGATACGTAAAATATTATGAAATATCAAAGGTAGGTAATCTATTTTTAACCACAATTCAATGTTTCTACAACTAAAGATCTCTTAAGTAATACCAATAACACATATATGAAAATCCATGTGATGTACTTTAAGTAGATCAATCTCAATAAAATTTCACCAATTTATATCCCATGAGTGATTGGTCGTATCTCTATATAAGTGGTCCCACCACTACTATAAATAATCCTTTTAAAATCACTAAAATGGTATTTTTTTAGTGCTAAAAAAGTGCCAACATGCTTAGTGCCCCATAAAAGTTGTGACCTTTATCAGTGCTAAAATAAAGATATGATAAATGCTTCCTTTATCAGTGTTAAGATAAAACCAAATTTATCAGTGATAAAGAACATTTATAAAGGACTCCTTTATTAGTATTTTTGTTTTACTATTTATAAAGTCATCCTTCATCAGTTCTTTATTTAGTGATAATAAAGGTGTCATTTGTCAACCCTTTTTAGCGGTGATAAAATTTGAAATAAAATTTATTTTTTAAAATTTATTTCCCTACCCTCTGAGCCCTTGACCCCACACTCCCACTCTCACACATCCCCTTTTTTCAGTGATTTAAATTACCCTTTTTCAATGCTTATCCATTTCCCATATACCTATTCACTCATGCACGCACATGGACTTGATCATGTGACCTCCCTCATACAATTCGAACCCCTTTACTAATGCCCCAATCTTGATTCATTCTATCTTTTATGATATTTATATTTATTTATATATATATTTACATACATCATTTTTATTTGTATATTTATATATAAATATTTAATTATTTTTAAATACATTTATAAAATATATGTTTGTGTGTGTCTGTGTGATATATATACTCATATTTATTTAAATATATTATATATTAAAATTAATATAAATATATGAGAATATATATATATATATGTTCATTAATACACACATATATGTATATATAAACATTATATATACATTTTTATAAGTGTATATATATATTCATATATATTCATAACATAAAAAATGATTATATTTTCTTTTAAATAAAATGGATAATAATTAATTCCCTATGATTTATATAATTATTTTTAAATACATTTTTAAAGTATGTTTTAAATATTTTATGTTTATATATAAATTTTATACATATTTACACATATATTTATATGTCTATATATTTACATATATATATTTACACATATTTACATATAATTTTAAATTTAGTTATAAAGTTTTATAATTTATTTATAAAAATTTATTGTAAATACATTTATATAATATATTTAATAGTAATGATAGATTTATAAAAATAAATTTTTATGTGATGTATTTACAAAATATTGATACATACACACACACATGGACATATTTACACATGCATGTACACATTTATATTTCACACATACATGAAAAAATATTGATATATATGTATTTATTTACATATATTAGAATATACACATAATTATATATTTTTTACTGAGATGAACATATTTATATATACACAATACTTGTATAGGTATATATATCAATGAATTTTTATAAGGTAAATAAAATGGATAATTTTTTATTTTAAATAAAATGAATAATAAATATTTTTTTCTAAAAGGTTTATATATTTAAAAATAAAATTTTATGTAAACATGATTAAATATTTATTTGTAAAATTGATTTATTATATGTAAATATAATAAAATATTTATATATTTAATTACAAATAAAACCACAATATGAAAAACAATAAAACTTCAAAACCAAAATATCTATATGAATGTAATACTTGGTAATAAATTCAGTCTACATTGAAAAAATAAAATAATTCCCTCTTAAATAAAGGTTAAATCCCATAGAATATTAAAAAATTAGGGCATCCCAATTAAAATCTCAGTTTTATAGGAATTTCGGGCCTTTTGACCTTGAAAAAATAGTTACTAAGTCCCCCTCATGTCACCATGGTGAGTATAACTTTGCAATATTTGATTTTATAAGTGGTTGATCTCAAATGGAGAACTAAATCAAAAGTTATGGTCATTTGAAGTTCAATTCATATTTTCAACTTATCATAGATCATTCATTAATTTATTGAGTTTTTATGTCATCCAATTATTATTAAATGACTATTAGTCTATAATAGTTATCAAATTATTAATTAATATTATTTTTTATTATTTTATAAACCATTTTCAATAAATATCTTATATATTAATTGTAAATGAATATTTAGTCTTATATATATCATATTTAATAAAATAAATTATATTTATTTCAATATCAATATATTGATATATTAATATATGATTTTTAATTATATATAATTTTTATATGAAATATACTTTTTGTAAATGCTAAAAAAACATTGAAAATGTTCCATTTATCAACGCTAAAAAAGCACTGATAAACGGGTGCTTATATCAATTATTTTTAGCTCTGAAAAGGTACCCTTTATCAGTTCTAAAAAAAGAACCACCAATGTGATGCTTTTTAAACACTAATAAAAGGGCCCTTTATTGGTGATTTTAGCTGGCACTAATAAAGGCACTCCCTTTACTAGTGCTTTTAGTGAGTGCTGATAAAGGCTGGAGTTGAATTTCACATGATTTTTAGTAGTGTACTCACATTATTCTAAACATATAATCACACCCCAATATGATGATCATCAACCAGGGATAACCTAGTAATACATATATTCTAGGGGTTTTTTATCATATCATCTCCCATGATCTATATAACAAACATAAAGGATTGATGAAATATTTTATGAAATATATTAAACGATAAAAAAGGTCCTCAAGACAATAATACTTGACTGAATTTAGGATATAATCTTAAATAATCTCCCACTTTCCCTAAATACAAATCCTAATATATCTAATACCCAAATAAATTGTGTGGATTTTATGATTTTATTTCATAAAGGTATTACTAAGGGGATCCATAATATTATCCACTATAAGAACTTAATACATATTAATATTTCCCCTCTCAATAATCATTTGAATGAGATAAAATCAACGAAGAATATGTTTATATTTTTGATGAGACATGGGTTCCTTAGCCTATGTAATACTCCACTATTATAATAATAGATTTTGATTGGATGCATGATACTTGGAGAAAACCCTAGTTCAGTAATGAAATTATTTTTCTGAACAACTTCTATAGCCACATTAGCTGTTTTGATATATTCAAATTCTATTTTATTATCAATAACTATTTATTTCATGGATGTTTTCCATCTTACAAATCTATAATTAAGGAAAACTAAAAATATTGACTAAGATCTAAAGTCATCCTTTTAAATTTAGAAACTAGAATTATTGTAACCCTATGAAATAAGTTCTTCCTCACTATCTAAATACAAAGAATAAATCTATAGTTCTTTATAATCACTTAAGGATATTATTAACAGTTGCCTAATGTATTTCACCGAGATTTGACTGGTATACACTCATCATAGTTAATTAATAATATAATTTAGGGTGAGTGCACAAAATACCATACATGATTGACCCAATAATAGGATCATATAAAATCTTACTCATCTGTTATTGTTCTTCAACCATTGAATGGAATTATATCATTGAAATAATATTTCCATAAAACATTTTTAAATGACCTTTTTTAATTTTTTCAATGTTAAAACTTTTTTATAATTTACCAATATATATTTTTTGAACTAGGACAATAATTCAATGAGATATATCCATATATATCTTCAAACCTAGTATATATATTTCTCTACCAATATTTTTTGAAGAAAGAATTTCTAAAACAATTTTTCACTAATTGTAACATCGAAATTTCATTTCCAATTATAATCCATTCATTAATATAAAAAACTAAAAATAAAACCATGATCACACTATAATATTTATATACACAAATTTTTTAGTGACCTAAGTTTTTCTTAATCAAGACTTGTCTCAATTTTGGGCTTCAAAGTCCTGAGACTCTTTTTGAGGTAAATTGGTAAATATACTCTATTTTTAGATTATATGTGTTTTTTTGGGAAACAATTATATCTCTTGAATAGGGAATTAGATGGGAAAATTAATATTGTGGTTGAATCCGAAACAAGGGTTTTACCATAAGGATGGTTTAACTTTAGTTCCCATCATGACCCTTTGGAGTTTACAGTCACAGATGAATTAATTAATTAATTTAGTTGATTTAATCACTTAATTAATTATTATATCTAATTTTAAAAAACCATGCATGTTCCTCAATTTACACCATTGTTATGGAATCTATATGGTTAGTCGTTAGTGGATGAAATAAACCTTATAGAGGTAGAAAGTATAGATTTCAGTTTTGAGTGGTGACTTTGTCAGATTAGAGGATTAGTATGGAATTCACAATGATAGAAATGATCGAGTTATTTGATAGAGGAATAAATTAATGAGACCCTTTCCTTGATGGATTGAAGTAATACCCATTGTTTCATGAGGTATTTCTCCTTAATTTGATTTTATGCTCCATTATTCATAAATCCCTTAATGGGTTTGTGAAATAAATTCTCCATTATTCATCGATGAATTAGGGTAGATTATTTATTTACTATTTTATTATTATTATTATTCATTGATTATTTTTAAAATCTTGTTCCTTTAATCAAATTCTTATGCCATATATTTTTTTAGAATGAAAATTATTTATCCCTAATTTTTTTGTAGGTGTTTGTGCTATTACAGTACTGGGATGATGAAGAATAAATGTTTGGTAATATCCTCTTTCTTCTCTATTCTCTACTCACCATCTCTTTTTTAAGACTTTTGGGGGTAGGAAAAAAATTAATGGATGTGCCATTTAATTCATTCAAAGTGGGTGTATCCCTAAATTTATCTTCCCCATTTAATTTGGTAAAATGTATTTATTTGAGGGGAGTCTGTAACACCCCAAGCTTCCATGGTACGATTCTCTTTGAATAATTCAATAGCTTGCATTGTACGCAACTTCGAGATTCTAACACACCGTGACCAATCAAAGTTGCCATTATGAATAGTAATACCCATGTTTTCAAATTTTATACAGTTTATCTTCCAAAATGGACTTCATTTTTTAGATTCAAAATATCAAAATTATCCTAGGGTGAAATTTTGGTATTTTTCTGAAAACTTTCAATTTTTGATGAATAGTGAAAAACACAGAGTTATAGTTTAAAACCGAATTTTTTATTTAAATAATTATTTATTTTATTTAAATTTATTTTAGGTCAAAATTGATACATAATACCTACATAAGTTCAATGTAATTAATTGGAGTTAGTTTAGAATAATTTTAGATATATTAAAATTTTATTGAACTTTTCACCGTCTTTTACCAATCACCTAAGAGAATTTGTAAATTCACATAAAACTTAATTTTACTGCTTCTGTGAGTGGAATTATGAAAATACGAGATACACGGTTAATATCAAGGAGTAAAATGTGGTTCAATAAGATAAAAATAATTTTTGGTGAATATTAACTTTTTACTTTTATTTACCACAGTTAAAAGTAAATAGGATAATTAAGGGTAAAAATTATATTATTATTACCCTAAAACATTTATAATTCTATTGGATAAGTATAATTCTACCAAAAAAACCTTAGGAATAAAATATGAACCTCTTTGATCCACTTGGATTAGATTAGGACAATTATTATTATTTAATTTAACGAAGAGTTAAAAGAGTTAAAATCAAAGTTTAATAACTAAAACATTTTTAATATAGGGTTATAAATAATAAATATTCGATTATAAATATTAATTAGAAATATAATAATATTTCCTAAATAATGGTATTTTATTTATAATTTTTATATATTAAATAATTTAATTTATTTATGACACAATGGTGATGCAATAATTACCTAATTAATGAAATATTAAAATAATTGATATTATAAAGATCCAAATAAATTTAATTTGAGACTTTTTATGAATTACAATAATTTTATAGGTTAATATGACATGTTAGTATTGCTTAAATGAATTTGGTTTGAATTAATAAAGTTGTTAATCCTTTAAAAAAAATCAATTATTAAATTGTGTCAAATTGACATAAAGGAGTTTTTAAAACAAATATTATATTATAAATTGATATAATATCCCTAATAATCTAAGGTTCGGCCAAAGGAATTATATTATGATATTTATGTCATTAATGAACCACTTGGGGTTCTCTTGGAAGTATATAGTATGTTTATTAACCATATAATATAAAAATACAAAGAGACATGGTAAATGTCAAACTATTTAACTAAGAGTTAAATATAAATGATAAAGTTAATATAGTGACCCAAACCTGTCTAAAATCTACTAGATGAAAGGATTTCGACCCATACCCACCTTATCTTTGAAATAAGTCACTTTGGAGCCATTATAAACCGAATAAAAATTTATTAGAAAATAATATTTTAAGTTTTTCCTATAGTGCCCCTCACCCTCTTATAAAAGGGAACTCCCCCTTCTCTCAAATTCATACAATAAAATCCTTTTGGTTCGGCCAAAACCTACCCAAATATCCTCTAAAATTCCCTTAATTCATCATAAAGGCCTTCCTTTAGTCATAAATCCAACTTAAGGAGCCTTTTTGATCAATTCAAAAAGAAGAACCTGGAGAAGATGTGATAATTTCACCACCCTCTTTCAAGTTCCTTTCTTCTTCCACTTCTTCTTTATTTGTTATTTCCATTATAAAAAAATAACTCTAGTATCTTCTATATACTATGATGTTATTATAAATATGGTACAACCATATTCAGTATTCTATCTATCCTTTTAATGACATGTCACCATACGTGCGTACGTACGGCTTACCGTCTCCACGTCGTGGTGTAATTGTTATTCAAAACATTATTATTTGGATGGGTATGATAATGATGTGTAATTGAAGAAAATAATAAATATATCATTATAATGATTTTTTATATATTATATACCATCCAATTATATATTATTTTAATATCAAAAGAATGATATTGTCGCTCGTGCGTATGTACGGACTACCGTCTCCACGAACGCGATGAGATTCATTGCCCATCATATCCATTCAAGTATAACTCTCATTTGATGATTAAAAATATTGTTTAAGGACTTGATATCATTCTGGATATGAATAATATACAACCTATCCATAAAAAATATGGCTTATGTAATAAAACATATAAAATAAAATGAGTAAGTTAACACCCAAAACGACGATAGTACTAAGATATTATTAACAAAGCAATGTTAAAAGATCATATATGATATCATATTAATGTATATGATTATTTTATAATTTAGTAACAATTATTTCACCATTATACAGGAGGTTAACCAACCCTTGACCAAGGAAAAGTACAAGTTAAGGGTTTATTTCACCATCTCTTCATTATACGAGGTTGTTTATACGTGATTATCTACTGAGACCTCCTTATCATCCACATCAATGTTTCTTAAAAATGGATTTCAAAAAATTCTTACTATTTTATATACTATTGTTTAAAGTCATTTATACCCTTTTTTGAATTTTTATAAGATGTTTATAAAGGAATATTTCCGTCGTTTTCCAAACAAGATCCTTTTTAACCTTTTCAACAAAATTAAGGTAAGAATGTCTTTTTTTAACTTATAAGGCAGGTGCAGCTATTTTCCACCGTTATAAAATCATTTAAGCTTCCCTTAAAATATTATAATAATATTTTCAATGTAAATAATGTATTTTATAATTATGTGAATTTTAAATGATTTAAAAAAAGAGATATTTCTCTCAAATAGTTTTGATTTCATCTATGTCAACATCAATTGATAGATTTTAAGATTATTTGAAGTTGATTTATTATGATACAAAACTTCCATATTGTATTGAAGGTTTTTTTATATGTTTTACTTTGGATGTGTTATTTTTATACCATTCATGGTTTATGGGTAAAGTATTGACATTTCGTATGCTAGTTTTAGTACGAATGTTTATGTTATTTTTAAACCTATTCATATGAGGAATGCGTTGGACTTAGTAAGTGACGGGTGGAGCCCGCTATAGCTTCTCGATGCATCAGTAGGTCTCATGAGACAAACTAGTGTCTTGGTACAAGGCATTGAAAAAATATTATTTGTAGTCTTGGCACAAGGCCTTGAATATGTGGTTATGATAGTCTGGCATTATGCATTCCATCATTATGAAAGTGGTTATTGATATTGCATGTGGTTATTCGACTAGTAGAATATCCATGTGAATAAGTAAATGGAATTATTTCATTCCATTTTTTTTCATATTATGCTGAATTTCATGTTTAAAAGGATTTTTTTTAGTTATACATTGCCTTAAATGTTTATGCTTATTTATGAAAATTTCTGCTATATTGTTATCCTTACTGGGCATCTGAGCTCACCCCTTTCTATGTTTTATTTTCCCCAAGATGTGAAGAAGTGTTTTATGAATTACCTTCAAGGATAGTATGAGGGGATATGAGTGTGGTCTATGGAGACAAGTTGTTGTTGTAGTTTTTCATTTTATGATGTAATGTAAACTTTATGAATATATCTAGTGATTTCAAGGCTACTAAACTAATTGGTCTTTTGAGACTTGATATTTTGTGATCATGAAAATGTTATATAATAATACACCGACTCTAGGTAACTGGGTTCAGGGCGTTACAGTTGGTGTCATAGGAAGTTTAGTAAAAACCTTGGAAGCTAGATTTAGATAAACTCTGATTTGAGCACATAGCCCTAAGATAGTCTTTGAGGATTAGTATAGAAAAACGTCCTAGAATTTTGGTATTGTAGAGATTTTTTGAGTTTTCAATGCAATACATCCCTGTCTGGATACGAGCAAGTAGAGATGGCTCTGGAACAAATGTACCTAGGGGTAAAACCCGAAAACACCACTTTGAGCTAGACTCGAATGGGAACTGGTGCACGAAAACAGGCCTTGCTGCACTCTTGGTTACGACACTCCTGGGGGATATGCTTAGGATAATTCTCATTTTCTTTATAAACCATTATGAAGGGTTTATGAGTATATACTTCCTCAAAGACAACATTTTTATGATTGTGGATTATATCCATAAAATGTTCAATTTATGTTAAGTTTTTTACAAGTTTGGATTTATGTATTGCGATTCATAAACTAATCTAGTGTATTCCATTGTTTAGAAATGGAAAATATTGGAAGGAATGGAAACCGTATCAATGCACGCACTCCATGTAGGGATTTCCCTCCTGCTCAAGATAATTATTGTGGAGCTGGTGATGCAACTGGTGCTGATCAGTTAATCACCATACTGGGACAACTCACTCAGGTTATGAATAATAACCATACCCATATGAAGAACCCTAATCCGTATCATGGAAGATCAATGTTAGATAGCTTAATGAGGCAACAACTACCAACATTCAATGGGGGTAAAAATCCACTAGTAGCTGAGCAATGGATAAATTCCTTAGAGAAAATATTTCATGCCTTGGGGAGTAGTGAAAGAGAAAAAGTTATCATGGTAGTATACCGCCTCACTGGAGATGCTGACCAATGGTGGTCATTGATTCAAAACACAAAAGAGGATGATGAAGTATCAAATATGTAATGGAGTGAGTTTAAAGAGATTTTATTTGAAAAATACTTTCCTCATGACCATTGAGCAGACATAGAAAGGCAATTTCTCGGTCTGAGGCAAAAGCAGTATGAGAATGTCGCAAAGTATAAAGATAACTTTATAAGGTTAGAGAGGCATACAACAGATTATATACATAACCAGAGGAGTAATATTGATCATTTCTTTGATGGTTTTAAACCATTTCTCCATCGATAATTAGTATCACAGTTTTTCTCATCATACAAAGACATTGTCTCATGTGCTATAAAGACATAAAAGGAATTCTCTAAATCTTATGATAATAAATTAAAGAAAGAGAAGAAGAGAACGGTGGAGCAATGGATAGATAAAGGGAAAAAATTAAAGAAGTGTTTTCCATTATGTGATAATTGTGGGAAGAAACACCTCGATACTTGCCTAAAAGGAATGAGTGTTTGTTACAAATGTGGAGAAAAAGGTCACCAGGCTTGTGATTGTAAGGAAAAGAAAGAGGCTGTCAATGTTGAATGCTACAATTGTAGAGAAATGAGGCATTATGAAAATGCATTACCTAAGAGAAACTTACCTTAGAAAAGTCCAAGGGATCAAGGCCAATCTTATTATGTTACTACAGTTGAAGTGGAATAATTAATGTATTTGTGCTTTTGGACTCAAATATTGTATTCCAGTTATAAGAATAATGTGATATATATAAGGATTGTACTACAGTACTTGTTATTTTCATTAAGGTTTTAATATGAATAAGGTAATCATATTTTCAGTATGTGACAATAAGATAAAATTTACTTTGTCTAGGGAATCTAATGTGGCAATTGATTTTGGAATTTAGATACCTTTTATAGAGAGTCTGGACAGAGGTAATTTGGATAACTATAATGTTTGGAGTGGATTAAGTTGAACTTTGGATAGTATTATTTAAGGTTAAAACAATTATTATGATTAATTTTTGGAATATTATGATACTATATTTTTAGGAAAAGGACAACCTACAGGTCGGGCAATAACCCGTTGCATTGGACAAAGCTGTAGGAATCGAACCCACAACCATAGTGCGACATGCCTTTATTAACTTACACTAGTCTACATGAAGTCCCTAGTTATTTCAAAATATTTTTCTTAATTTTAATGGTATGTGTTAATATTTTTAACCTTATACAATTAGGATAAATATAATATTTTTGAGTTCTATTATCTTTTGGAGTGAAAGATGAGTTTGTGGTAGAAATTAGTTGAAGGATGAAACTCTACTTGTCAAGTATATATATATATATATATATATATCTTATTCTATGAAGAAATTAATTCTTAAACTTTAGGTAAGGAATATTAAAACAAAAAATTTGTTATCCTAATACCTTATGTTTTGTTGAACTGGTGATATTTTAAATCATCATAGATTGATGGCCTTGAGGCCCTCAATTTTACACTTGTTTGTGATTGATGACCTCAATAACCCCTATAAATATTTACGTTTTCCCTCTAATTACGTGTCTATAAATTCCACCAATGTTCTTCTATTTGAAACCCTAATTTGGTGGTGAAATTCTCATTTCCCTTTCCCTTTTATTAAAACTAAATTTTATTAACCCTATTTCCGATATGGGTTTTCCACAAAGGTATTTTCTATTTTCAACCTTTTATTTTCAAAAAAATTTTCAAATTGTGAGGATTCAATTTATTGAAGGAGGGGATAATGTAGCACCCCATGCTTCCACAGTACACTTCCCTTTGAATAATGCAATAGCTTGCATTGTACGCAACTTCAAGATTTTAACACATCGTGACCAATCAAACTAGCCATTATGAATTGTAATACCAACTTTTTGAAATTTTATACATTTTATCTTCGAAAATGGACTTCATTTTTGGATTCAGAATATCGAAATTAGCCTAGGGTGAAATTTTGGTATTTTTCTGAAAACTTTCAATTTTTGATGAATAGTGAAAACACCGAGTTATAGTTTAAAACTGGATTTTTTATTTAAATAATTATTTATTTTATTTAAATTTATTTTAGGTCAAAATAGATACATAATACCTATATAAGTTAAATGTAATTAATTGGAGTTAGTTTAGAATAATTTTAGATATATAAAAATTTTATTGAACTTTTCACCGCCTTTTACCCATCTCCTAAGAGAATTTGAAAATTCACATAAAACTTAATTTTAACACTTATATGAGTAGGATTTCTAAAATCCTAGAGACATGGTTAATATCAAGGAGTAAAATGTGGTTCAATAAGATAAAAATATTTTTTGGTGAATAGTAACTTTTTTACTTTTATTTAGCACGATTAAAAGTAAATAAGGTAATTAAGGGTTAAAATGATATTATTATTACCCTAACACATGTCCTAATTTTATTGTATAAGTATAATTCTACCAAAAAAACCTTAGGAATAAAATATGAATCTCTTTGGTCCACTTGGATTAGATTAGGATATTTATTATTATTTAATTCCAAGAAGAGTTAAAAGAGTTAAAATCAAAGTTTAATAACTAAAACATTTTTAATATAGAGTTATACATAAGATAAATTCGATTATAAATATTAATTAAAAATATAAAAATATTTCATACTTAATGATATTTTATTTATAATTTTTAGATATTAAATAATTTAATTTATTTATGAAACAATGGTGATGTAGTAATTACCTAATTAATGAAATATTAAAATAATTAATATTATAAATATCCAAATAAATGTAATTTGAGACTTTTTATGAATTACAATAATATTATACGTTAATATGACATTTTATTATTGGATAAATTAATTTTTTTTGAATTAATAAAGTTTTTAAGACTTTAAAAAAAAAATTATTAAATTCTGTCAAAATTGACATAAAAGAGTTTTTAAAACAAATATTATATTATAAATTGATATAATATCCCTAAAAATATAAGGTTCGGCCAAAGGACTTATATGATGATAGGTATGTCATTAATGAACCACTTTTGGTTCTCTTGGATGTATATAGTATGTTTATTAAACATATAATATAAAAATATAAAGAGACATGGTAAATGTCAAACTATTTAACTAAGAGTTAAATATAAACGATAAGGTTAATATAGTGACCCAAACCTGTCTAAAATCTATTGGATGAAATAATTTCGACCCATACATAGCTTATCTTCGAAATAAGTCACTTTTGAGCCATTATAAACCGAATATGAATTTATTATAAATAATATTTTACGTTTTCCTATGGTGGCCCTCACCCCTCTTATAAAAGGGCACTCACCCTTATCTCAAATTCATACCTTCAAAGCCTTTTGGTTCGGCCAAAACCTGCCAAAATATCCTCTCAACTTCTCTCAATTCATATTAAAGTCCATCCTTTAGTCAGAAAGCCAAATTAAGGAGCCCTTTTGATCAAATCAAAAGGAAGAACACGGAGAAGAGGTAATAATTTCACCACCCTCTTTCAAGTTCCTTTCTTATTCCACTTCTTCTTTATTTGTTATTTACATTCTAAAAAAATAACTCAAGTATTTTATATATACTTTGATGTTATTATAAGTATTTTACAACCATATTCAGTATTCTATCCATCATTTTAATGACATGTCACCATACGTGTGTACGTACAGCTTACCGTCTCCACGTCGTGGTGTAATTGTTATTCAGAAAATTATTATTTGGATGGGTATGATAATGATGTGTAATTGAAGTAAATAATAAATATAACATTATAATGATTTTTTATATATTATATACCATCCAATTATATATTATTTTAATATCAAAATATTGATATTGTCACTCGTGCGTACGTACGGACTACCGTCTCCAAGAACGCGATGAGATTCATTCCCCATCATATCTATTAAAGTCTAATTCTCATTTGATGATTAAAAATAATGTTTAAGGACTTGATATCATTATGGATATGAATAAGATACAACCTATCTATAACAAACACGACTTATGTAACAAAACATATAAAAGAAAATGAGTAAGTTAACACCCGAAACGGCGATAATACTAAGATATTATTAACAAAGCAATGTTAAAAGATCATATATGATATCATATTAATGTATATGATTCTTTTATAATTTAATAACAATTATTTCACCATTATACAGGAGTTTAACTTACCCTCTACCAAATAAAAGTACAAGGTAAGGGTTTATTTCACAATCTCTTCATTATCTGAGGTTGTTTATACGTGATTATCTACTTGGACCTCTTTATCATCCACATCCATGTTTCTTAAAAATGTATTTCAAAACATTATTACTATTTTATTAACTATGGTTTAAAGTCATTTATACCCTTTTCTTACTTTTTATAATATTTTTATAAAGGAATATTTCTGTCATTTTCCAAACAAGGTCTTTTTTACTTTTTCGACAAAATTAAGGTAAAAATGTCTTTTTTTAACTTATACAGTGGGTGCGGCTCTTTTACACCATTATAAAATCATTTAAGCTTCCCTTACAATCTTATAAGAATATTTTCAAAGTAAATGTTTTATTTTATAATTACATGACTTTTAAATGATTTCAAAAGAAGAGATATTTCTCTCAAATAGTTTTGATTTCATCTATGTCAGCATCCTTTGATGGATTTTAAGATTATTTGAAGTTGATTTATTATGATAAAAAACTTCCATATTGTATTGAAAGTGTTGTGAAATGTTTTATTGTGGATGTGTTATTTTTATACCATTCATGATTTATGGGTAAAGTATTGACATTTCGTATGCTAGTTTTAATACAAATGTTTATGTTATGTTTAAACTTGTTCACATGAGGAATGTATTGGACTTAGTAAGTGATGGGTGGATCCCGCTATAGCTCCTCGATGTATCGGTAGATCTCATGAGACAAACTAGTGTCTTGGCACAAGGCCTTGAAAAAATCTTATTTGTAGTCTTGGCACAAGGCCTTGACTATGTGGTTATGATAGTCTGGCATTATGCATTCCATCATTATGAAAGTGGTTATTGATATTGCATGTGATTATTAGACTATTAGAATATCCATGTGAATAAGTAAATAACATTATTTCATTTTATTTTTTCCATATTATGTCGATGTTCATGTTTAAAAGGATTTTTTTAGTTATACATTTCTTTAAATGTTTATGATTATTTATGAATGTTTCCGCTATATTGTTATCCTTACTGGGAATCTAAGCTCACCCCTTTCTATGTTTTATTTTTTCCAGGATGTGAAGAAGTGTTTTATGAATGACCTGTAGGAATAGTATGTGGGGATATGAGTGTGGTCTATGGAGACAAGTTGTTGTTGTAGTTTTTCATTTTATGATGTAATGTAAACTTTATGAATGTATCTAGTGATTCCAAGGCTACTAAACTAATAGTTCTTTCGAGACTTGATCTTTTATGATCATGCCAATGTTATGTAATAATGCACCGAATCTGGGTAACTGGGGTCGGGGTGTTACAGAGTCCAAAGGAGAGTTCAGGAAGCCTATAAAATGGGATATATCCCAATATTTTTGATCATAGGATTCTAAAGAAACACATCATCTCCTGGATTTAGTTTTGATTGTTTTCTCCTTTCAACTACAAGTGTCTGTACCCAAATTTTACCATAGTAAAATATTATTGAATATAAAATCATACACTCTTCAAATTATGGATTCATCATCAGTGAACGACCAAATAAACACCCTCAATACCCTATTTGCTTAGCTTATGATGTTGGGATACAAAATTGTGGATATTAAACATGCAGATATTCTACTCTAGAGTTTTTCATATTCATATGATCAACTTATCATCAACCTCACCAACAATATACTAATAGATATATTTCCATTCTATGATATCACAACTATAGTTATTGAAGAACAAATTTGTCTCGAGAACAATAAATATAGATAGAAAACATCACACCTAGTGGAAGCTCTGTTAATGGAAATAAAAAGAATATTGGAGCATAGTTCAAGTGGGAGCTAGAATCTTGGATAGTCTAAATCAAGGAGTAAAAAAGAAAAGGGTTAGATGTTACAATTTTGGTAAGAGATGGAATTTTAGTAAATATTGTTGGAATAATAATGGTATTGAAAATAAATCTAATAGAAATGTGGTAAGTACTTCTGTAAATGGATACATACTATTCATTGAAGCAACGATGACTACTGTAGGTAGACATCATCTTGATTATTCATGGATTATTTACTCAGGAGTAACATGACACATTATATCTTGACAAGAATGGTTTGATCAGTAGAAACTATCCAAGAAGGACTTGTGTCTATGGGGAACAATCATACCTTTTTGTTTTTTATATTCAGTGCTATCAAATTGAAGATGCATGATATCATAGTTTGAACCATTTAGGGTATACACCGTGTGAAGGTCCTCAAAAAGAAAAAAATTTCCTTGGAAAAATTTCATTATATTAGATGCAAGACTCACACTAAGAAAGGGATGATAAGGATTTTAAAGGAATTTTTTGTGGTGATGAAGGGGGAGAATATCTCAAAGAACATGTACATGCATATGGGTAAAATGTAAAAGGAAGTGGAGATAGTTTTCATATTAATAGCTTAATTGAACTGTTGATGATGTTATGGAATCAGAATCTTGGCCATATATCTAAATAAGGCCAAAGATCCTTTTAGATCAGAAGTTTTTTTCTAGGCTTATGAATATATCCTTACTATTATATAATCATTGTGTTTTGAGTAAGCAACATAGGTTGATATTCAGAATTTCGAAGGTGAGGATCAATGAGATCTTGGAGTTGATCCATTCCAATGTTTATCAAGAACTGGTTGTATCCTTGGGAGGAGAAATGTACTTTGTATTTTCATTGATGACTATTCTAGGAGAAGTTGTGTTTTTTCAATCAAGAGGAATGAATATGCATTGAGGTGTTCAAAAAATTCAAATTGTGGAAGAATCTTGAATCTAAAAGGAAGATCAAGTGTTTGAGTATAGATAATGGTGGAGAATATACAAGAAAAGAATTCTGATTATATTTTTCAATAGGAAGGAATCAACTAATAGTTCATGGTGGAATACACTCCTTGACAGAATGGAGTGGTAGAGTAGATGAATAAAATCTTGTTAGAAATAAAAAGGATAATGCTAAATACTGTAGGAGTTTCCAAGATGTTCTTGGAATAAGAAATGAATATTGCCTACTATGTGACCAATCGATCTCCTTTAGTGGAAATTAATCATAAGACACCAATGTAGATGTGGAATAGTAAACCCACTTTCTATTCTTAGATTTATACTTTTGTAAGTCTTTTATATGAAGTATTTAAGGTCTATGAAATATCAAAGTTGGACTCGAGATCTTGGGAATGTATATTCTTGGGATACACTGATGGTGTGAAGGGGTGCCATTTGTTAGATCCCATTGCCCACAAAATTATCATTAGTAGGGATGTCATTTTTTTATAAGTCAAAGTGAAAATGAATATTGATAAAGACATGGAAAAAGTGAGTATATAAACTACAATAGTCATGGTGAAGGATAAAAGAAAGGAAGAAAAAGCTTCCTCTGAAGATTTACTAAATGATAATGATCAAGTACTAGATGATCCTAGACCATGATGATCAAATTGAGAGAAAAGAGAACCATTATAACACTCATATTATTTCACTAAGAAAAATGTTACACATCAATAATTTATATGGTATGGAGATCCATATTCTTTTTTTGAGGTGACCTATATTCTAGACGTATATTTATAGATGGAGGTGATGCTTGAGGAACTTGAAGCCTATCATAAGAACAAGTCTTCAGGTCTTGTTTCATTACAACATGGAAGGATGTCCATTGGGATTAAATGGGTCTACATGATCAAGTAGGATAAAAAAGACTAGGTGGAAAGATATCGTGTGAGACTAGTGGACAGAGGATATGCTCATAAGGAAGGTATTAATTTCAATGAAATATTTTCTCCTATTGTTTGTTTGAGGACTATTCAGGTAATTTAGGAAATGTGTTCTACCTAAACCCTACATCTAGAGTAACTAGATGTAAAAACATCTTTTCTACATGGTTTTCTTAATAAAGAAATCTATATGCTCTAATAAGAATGTTTTTCCAGAGAAGGTAAAGATAACTTGGTTTGCAGGTGAAAAAATATTTGTATTGTCTCAAATAGGTGTCAAGGAGTTGGCATAAGATATTTTATTCCTATATCATGTGTCTTGGATATTTCAAAACTTAATTAAAATCCTTGTGTGTATTGAAAGGGTCTATATGGAAATGATTTTATCATTTTACTATTGTATATGGATGAAATGTTGGTTATAGTCCCTAAAAATGATCAAATATAAGAGATGAAGGCCCAAATGGCTAGGGAGTTTGATATGAAGGACTTGGGACTTGAAAAAAAGATTATTTGGATTTATATCCATCGATACAAAAATAATAGAGGATGGAAATTTCTTGAGTTTTTTTATGAATCGATAGTGTGGAGTTTGATGTTTTCTATGGTTTTTACTAGACCTGAAATTACACATGCAATGGGAGCATTTAGTTGGTAAATGAAGAATCCATGATGGGAGTATTGGATCAGGGTGAAGAGGATCTTGAGATACATCGAGGAGACCTCAAATACTACATTATGTTATTGAGGATTCTATTTTACTCTCAGAGTCTATGTTAATTCATATTTTATAGGTGATTTTGACTAGAGGAAATCCACTACTGGTTATGTGTTTACTATTGTAGGAGGAGATGTGAGTTGGATTTCAAAATTACAGTATGTTGTTTCCTTATCAATGATTGATGCAGAGTACATGGTTGCTACACAGGCTTGTAAAGAGGTAATTTTTATTAAAAGGTTATTTGTAGATCTTGGATACAAACATGAGTATATTTCATTGGTTCTTGAATGTCAAAGTGCCTTGCACATTTCAAGGAATCTATGTTTTCATTCCATGATAAATCAAATTGGAATACAATATCATTTTTTTAAGATGTGGTAGAGGAAGGAAGTGTGGATATGGATAAAATTCACACTAAAGAAAATATGGCAGATTTCCTGATGAAGGCAGTTAGATCTAAAATGTTTAGATGGTGTAGATCCTTGAGTTTCCTTATAGAGACATGAGGAACGTATTTTGAAGATATAAAATATGTGTGGATATGTGATTGGTTCTCAATAAAATCTACAGTTCAAGGATATGTCAGAAGACTTTTGGGGAGAGGGAAAAAATCAATGGTTGTCCTATTTAATTCATTCAAAGTGGGTGACTCGCTACCTATATTTCCCAGTTTAATTTAGTAAAAGAAATTTATTTGTGGGGAGTCCAATATAGGGTGAGAGCACCCTATAAAATGGTATCTACCTCATAAATTTTATCATCAGATTCTCAAGAAATACATCATCCCCTACTTTCAGTTTTGAGTGTGGTATTTTGAGTGTTTTCTCCTTATAATTAAAAGAGAATATATCACCATATTTTACCACAGTGAGATAATTATATTCTCCCATGGGTTTTTTACCCCTTTTATTTGGGGGTTTCCATGTTACATATGGTGTTATTTTTTATAATCACATTTTTCACTTTATTTTTATCACAAAATTATCGTTGTATCGAAGGGATAATTTTTTTGATCCTAACACTCTTTTCTTGTTTTATGTGTACAAGTGGAAACTAGTCTTAGAAATTGTTGACAATGGAGAGATGAGTCAGTGACATGGAAGAGGCAAGTAGTGAGTAGTGATGAGTTTCACGCGGTAGAGGTGGCATAGACTTGGATGGTATCTTGGCATAAGGGATGGCTTGGGAGGTGGATATTAGTGCAATGGTGGTGCAACACTAGGTTTCACAACCCCCAGGCGATGATGAGGTAGTTTGGGGGTGGTTTGTGTTAGGCATGATAGTAGCATGCACATGGAAGGAGTTTAGTGCAATGCTCATCAGTCATGGGAAAGGGCAGAGATCCGCATGTAAGATCAAGGTGAATAAACCCCTTGATTGTAGGGGTAGTTTTAAAAAATAAACATTTTTATTTTTTAAATAAAATAAGTGTTGTTTTTTAAGAAAGTGGGATTTCCCAACGCCACTCTAATTGGTGTTGGGAAGGTTTTAGAGCGCACACCACTTCATTTGGCACTCACACCCCAAGTTTAAAAAAAATAATTTTAAAAATAATTTATATATATAATTATATATATACACAAAAGTTTAAATAAATAAAGATATATATATATAATTATAAATATATGTTTCTAAATATATTGTAGATATAATTATAAAAAATCTATATTTATATATATATATATAATTATATATATATATATAAACATGTATAATTATACATATAACAATATTATATTTTAAATTATTGCCTTATTATTAATTATGGTGGGTTCGGGTAATATTTTATAAAGCTCAAACCATGTCCAAACCAAATTTCAGGGTCCCAAACCCGATACATATTCAAAAATATTTATTTATCAAAATAGTTATAAAAATATATTTTAAAAATTAATATTTACATATTTATAAATAAATATATTTATAAATGTATATTTACTATATTTAAAAAACATATATATTTATATAATTATAAATATATATATATATATATGAGTACACATTTGTATAATTATATATAACTAAATACATTTATAAATAAAAATATATAATTATATAAATATATAAATATATGTAATTATAAAAAATATATATACATAATTATATAAATATATTTATAAATGCATTTATTTATACTATAAATGGTGCAAACCATGAGTTCTAGACCATGGTTTCGAAAATTTATTTACAAGTAAAACAAACACAAAGTATATGGAATTATAAAAATAAATGGCCCATAGGCCCACCAAATCAGCCCGAATAGTGGTCCAAAACCCCATGATAATGTCACATAGACTTCTTATAAGTAGGACCGAAGCCCCACATGATGCCCAACCAATAGCCCATTTAAGATTGACCAGATGGGTCCTTACCGATAGAGACCTGCGCCGTGTCCAAATCATCTAGCCTGTCGCCAGCCTTCCGTCGTGTATCCTGAAGTCATCGTAGAATTCTATCTCGCATCCTGAGGTATCCCTCCTTGAAACCTAGGTCATCACCGGTTATCATTGTTTTTCATGTGCCTCGCAACCCTTTGACGCCAACCACTATCTTTGTCACGTGGTGATCTCAACCGCCATCCATGCCATCCATCTGTCATCACCTGATTCCCTGGTCACCATCACCGCCACCCCCATAGTGTTCACATAGCCCAGCAGGACCCGCCACACCATCTGCATTCGGATGCACACATGGCCCAAAATCTCCTTCGTAAGCCCTGAAACGCCATCCCTTCCATCTAGAGTGAGAACCGTCACGAATTCAGCGCTGAAAATCTCTCCACATCATTGCCACAATTTTTTGCGACTGTCCAGTGTCATCCACACAATCCCCAATTCTAGGGTCCCGAGTCCCTCACCAGTTAGCACCGCACAACCCATGGTAAATAGAGGCCTACTCTCTATCCTCGAGAGAGGCCACCAGCGAGGGAATCATTATCTTTTAGTGGAAGCAGCCACCCTTATCGCCATCCCCAACGCCCTCATTTGAAGATGAAATGCAGATATGTGATATTTTGATCATAAAAATTATGACGGGCATAATAGATTTATAATTAGACCTCCACTCCCGGTAGTCTAAAATATCCTTAAAGTCGTCACCACCACTCTTAATTTCAGAGGGAAATCTGACATACCTTTCTTCAACATCAATCTCAGTGGTAAAATCTGTCAGATTACGCTTGACGTCACATACTTTAAACATCTCGTAGTGGCAAATAATCTCATCATCAAAGATTCCCCTTGTAGTGAGCAGCCTCGAATGTTGACTGTAAACATTTAAAGATAGAGACTCTCCACTTAGGAGAGAGAGACTCTCCATCTCGTAACATTTATTTATAATTATACTTATAAATAAATATTTATAATTATATTTAGAAATTCACATTTAAAATTATTTAAAAATATTTATAATTATATAATTATATATACATATATATATATATAATGCCCCACCGTTGGTGGTGGGGTGTTAAGGGTTGGGGGTGAGGGGCAGGTCACGGGGTCAAGTACATGAGTCTACATGTTTACTATAATTTCTTTCCACTTTGTTGTATTCCGCGGTGGTGAATTTAATAGACCTTTTATATATAATAAATATATTTTTAAATATGTTATTTATTATATAAATAACAATATATATTGATAAATAAACATTTATAATTATATAAATATATATTTACAATTATATATTTACTAATAGATGTTTATAAATATATTTATATATTTATATATATAAATGTATTTATATTTATAAATTTATATATTAGATAATTTTTGGTATAATTACAATGAAATGAACACACCACAAACTCGTAGGAATAAAAGCTGGGTCATATCCCCCAAGGGATAATCCACCCATCAAGATATTTATTTATCTATTGTACTAAGGCCTGAGGACCCTCAGTATATGGTCCATAAGCTCTATCATTTACGATGGCTTGAATCCCTCTCCATCACAACCCAAAGGCCCTAATTTTCTAGCCCGTAGGCCCCTGTCGCCTGCAGAAGACACCCTACCCTCATCAAGAAATAAAATATGCATCAAAGCAAAAAAAAAAAACACAAACCAAATATGGTCAGAGCATTGAAAATTCATCGATCCATGAGATAGCATTTGGTTATGCACTAGGCAGAACCATTTAGACTGCATGGGAACAAGTGCTCATTCTGTGATGAGAAACCTATCCACCCCAACCATGAGGATGTTGCCCCCTCCTCTATGACTTGTCCCGCTGCCATGGACCACCTCCATCATCAATGGACAAGTTTTGATAAGCACCCTTCATATATTCTACATTAGAATCATAAACACAATTTTGTCCATCCTCCTCACTATCATCAAAGGAAACTGGCTCAAATGAATTGTGTGTGTGAACCTTACCCATGAGTTGACTATACACTACCTTAGAAGGCCTTATAGCAACAATAAGTACCATATCATCATGACACACTAATAGGACCTCAAAACACTTACCTAACAACCCAAAAAAAGGAATGACCATCTTAATAGAACTACTAGAATCCATAAGAGTTCCATGTTGTGTGACCCGAGTTATGCCAACCACAGGAATGGAAGCCCCCACATCACGAAGCCTCTCCACTGCCACAGAACAATTTTCATCTTAGGAACTCTCACTTACTACACATATATCAGTCGAAGCACATGTTCATCCATTGATTTGGACACCATAATAACTTGATCATACATTACATTAACATCCACTCATTTACTGGGAGACAAAACACTAGGGTAAGCAGAATCCATCATAAGCCCTTCAGGGATATTTTGGATTTGAAACCTACTATGTATTTGAATATTATATATATAGGGAAGCATGTAGGCCACCCCACAAGCTAGCCACCCACGACCCTCCATCTGCGGCCATCCCCACTGTCGGGTTGGACCTTGCCCTACCGCTGACTGCATAGGCATGACCTAACTTCATTGCCATCCCCACTATCGAGTGAGGAACCTCCTAATGTCAGTGACGTCAACTGATCATGTCACCCCCACCATGGAGTGGGGGTCCATTTTCATGCCATCTGCGCAAAGTATGACTCAATTTCATCTCTAGACCAACCATCAGGAGGGGAACCTCCTTATGTCGGTGATGACGACCGATCCAGTCACTCCCTCTATGGAGTGGGGGTCTATCTGCACATCGCCCCTGCTGATAGTGTGGGCCTTCAGTCATGCTAGCATTATTCGACGCCAACACGCAATAGAGCCCCCCAATTTAATTCGGGGCCAAAAATTGTTGCGGCTAGGATGCAAAACCAAGTCGCCTAGAAGCTATGTGGGGTGTGTTGTACCACTCGACTACGACCCATATGCATATTTATAAATATATTTACTATATTTTTAATTATATATTTATAATTATTCAATAAAAATTTAGTTATAAGTATATTTATTTAAATAATTATATAAATATGTATTCATAAATAAATAAATATTTATTATTATATAAAAATATTTATTATTATATAAATATTTATTCATAAATATATTTAAAAATAAATATATTTATAAATATATTTATAAATACATATTTACAATTATTTAAATATATTTACTACTAAGATTAAATTTTTATTTCCAAACGCACTAATGAGGAAAAGTGGGAAACCATATAGATTTTTGTATATATATATATATATATTAATATATTTCAAATTAAATTATTAATATATATTAATAATTATAAATTATATATATGGTTATAAATACACATTTATAAATACATAATAATAATTATGTAATTATAAATATATTTACTATTTACATATATATTTATATGAATATATTTAAATAATTATAAATATATTTAAATAAATTTAAATATAAATTTATAAATAAAATTATAAATATATATTTATAAGTATAAATATAAATAATTATTTATAAATATATTTTTGTAAATATTTTGATAAATAAATATTTGTAAATATGTATCGGGTTCGAGAACCCTAAAATCAGATTCCGACAAGGACCGAGTTTAAAAAATATTATCCAAACATGCTCAAATTTATAATCCTATTTTAATTTTAAATTTAGTTTCATTATATATATAATTATATAACTATATATATTTTTAAATTATATATATATATATTTATAATTATAAATATATATATATATATATCAAATTAAATTTAAAAAATAATTTTTTTTAAGAAAGTGGGGTGAGTGCCAATTGAAGGGCCGCTCACACCTTTTGTCCCAAAATCACCACACTATGTGATGCTTTTGGCCCGAACTACCAAGCACCACACCATCTGGTGGTCGACAGTTTCATATCCCAAAAAAACTAAACTTAAATAATAATAAAAAAATATGGACCACATACGCTAAAATTTTACACTATAAGGAATTTTAAAAAGGAAAATTATTTAAGAGATAGAGGTGTAATGGAAGGGAGTGCATGAATCCCATGTGCGCTGTATATAGTAAAAGGGGTGGGGCCATGTGAGACCAAAGATGCCTTTATTATGATTATAGATTTTTATAATAATATTAACAATAATTTTAGTAATAATTAATATATTATTATTATTATTATTAGAAATTTTTCCATGAGGAAAAACCAAGTAGTTATTCCCCTATGGTGGAGGGAGGAGGTCTCAGGTTCAATCCTCCTCGTGTGCATGCATGGTTTTCTTTGTATTTATCTCGCATCTCTAATTGTTTTTATTATTATAAAAAATCTCTGTTTTGGTAATATCTTTTTATTGAGACATCATATTGATGATCCATCTATGATATCGTGACCTAGACATCAAGAAGGATGATTTGGGACCAATATACGGTATTTAAATTCGACTCATGGAATGGACCTTGAGTCCTCTTGTGTATCGTCACTCTTGTTTGATTTAGTAAACTGCATAATTTTTATCTCTGATCGATTTTCAATAAATATATATCATATACAGAGTATTTTTTCATGCATATCATGATGGTGTAGTCTTTTTGGCCATATGTGGATGTTTGCTGGGTGAGAAAGGTAAATTTTGTATTTAGCCCTATAGGGTTGATGATGGGTTATGTGTGATCTTTAGAGTCATACTAGGGTTGGTTCTCCCCTCACAGGTGAATTTATGTTAATGTGTGGGTCCCTCATTTCCTATGTATAGACCGGTTTGGTACTCCCCAACATACACCTAGGATGAGGGTCCTCTATCTATGGAATCAGTACTCCCTCATCTTAGGAGCTTAGGCAGGGAGCGAGTCCCCCAGTGGGGTCGATACTTCCTCATCTAGTTATGAACTAATTAGTGAGGCATGAGCCACCCACTATTCTTGTGATGTAATGCAGGTTTCCTGGATTTGATAGCCTGGAGATTTGATTGATGTTGATGTATTGATGAGTTGAAGGATTTGGTATTCCCTCAACTTGCGAGCATGCTTCAGCGATGAGTATGCTCCCCTACATAGAGTTCTAAGAAGTGGTTTCATATTTGGAAAGGCTAAGAAGTAAAAACTTATTTGAGACTTGTGACTCTTGGGAACCCCATCGGTTTCCCTAGCTGTATATCAACTTTAGTTTTCGTGGAATCTTCAGTGATCCACCTATTCTTGTTTTTCACTATAGTGGATTTTGAGAGTCTGAGATGAGGTGATTGGTACTTATCTATGTCCTTCAGACTTCTAGTGGTTGAGCATATCTAGATTATTCTTCCTCTAAATTCCTTCAATTACTCTCTAGTATCGAGAGCTTTGAGTGGACCTAATGTTTTGGTTCTTTGTGTTCCTCCTTGTTAACTCTCGTACCATGATTCAAGATGACTTATTTATTTATGTTTCCTTTATCATTTTGGAACATCCTACTAGGTATATTTACAATCACCTTTTCACGGGCCTTATTAACACATGTGTTGTGTCTATATAGATGATACATATGTTCAAAGATGATCTGTGTAGATGTAGAGCTTGTGTGTGTTGTTTAGAGCTCATGCCTAGTGGTTCTTGGTGTTGCATTATGGATCATAGTGATTTGTGATGGTGCCACTGACCACTGTAACTAGAGCGTGACCTAGGAGTACTTACAATATATAGGAGTTTCTCAATGCTTTGTTTTTAAATACTTGTCTTTAGTACAATTTACCTTTTATTTACTGTGTGGGATAAATTTTTTACCCGATGCCTCATGCATGTGTTGTATATAGTTTAATTGATTATATAAATTCGTCCCGCTGGCATTGGTGTCAATTTTTCACACTAGAGATATATTTTCATTATAGGTTGATATAGTCTAAGGCCTCCAATGTTGTGAGATATATATACTCAATTCTAGTCTACATACCCTAGCCTATTAGAGAGAGGTCTATTCTAGAACTCTTTTCTTATCGTTTCCTCAGGTGGGAACCTAGTGGGTTGGGTTATTTCTGAGTTATATTAGAGTGGGTTATCTTGGGGATGGAGTTTGGAGTCAGTATTTATGTGAGTATTTGGTATGTGAACTTAAGAAAATGATTTTAAGGGGAGTATTTAGTTCAATTATCAGACTAGGGAGACCAATATAGGTAAGGTGACCAACATATCATTTTTTCTATCCTCTAATAAACTAATAGTGTGCCCAAATCTTTGAGACATCATTGAGGGGTGCAATTAAGTTTGGTATATGCATTATATAGAATCAATTATGATTATAATGTCTTTTTTTAGTCATATCATCTAGATACGTTGTAATTGTAATGGGTTTATCCTTTTAAGTATGTTATCCTCTAATAGAAAAATTATATGTAGAGGCAGGATCATGATGTGATCATGCCTATAATTGAGATATTCCACTACCATATAGCATAAAACGAGGTGTTGTTTCAAGGATTGATTGAGATATATGATTTCCCTATGATTTGAGGAAGCTTCTCGCCCTTTCATTATTAGTGAAATCATCTTGTGGAGAAGATGGTAGTTTCTAACAAGTGAGATTAATCTTTCCATGGTTGAATATAGCGAGTGAATTATAATGATCTAGGCAAGATCAATCCTCAGGTGATAGGAGATCATATGGGGACAGAGACTCACATTTCTGTCTAGTTTTTCATGCACTGACCAGTGGATGGTTCCTTCCTCGAGATCCTTACACATCACCGTGAGCCATTAGGATTGATTTTTTTTTCTTAAAACTCTCTAAGGTACTATACTAACATAAATAAAGTTTATGATTTGGTTTGGGATGAATGATTTATCTAAAGATGTTGAGAATTCCGTAGGGTGATGTAACCATGACCAAGTGAACATCATGGACTGCAAACTTGGTGAGGTATTCCCCTCACATGCTTCATAGTGAAAATGTTTGAGCTCAATGGTTTTTTCATAGACTAATTAAAATAATTATCTATATGTGGATGTTTTTTTAGAACACCACCCTTTAGTAGTTCCAATGAGGTGTGGAGTATTGATAGTTAGATTTGTGGGATGATGCATGCAATGGATGGCTATAGTTGGTTGTCAGTGGGGTAAATTTCAGGGTGTGATTAGTATTCATTATTTACAAAACCTTATACTAGTAAATGTTGGAACATGATAATCGGTCTATACCATATGTTCAAGTGTTGGAGATTCTGGTGTAACCCCTATCTAGACTCCAATTGACTAGAGAGTTTCCTTATATGAAAAAATTCATTCACTCACCCCTTCTAGTGTAGTGATCCTACCTTTTTTGGATAGAGAGGTATTTTCAGATAATTACTTATGATATAAAGGAGGTTTAGTGTTACCCAACTCAATATTAGTTGTTTATCTATTGATGGTGTTGGTGATTTGGTTAAGGAGGGGGGTACTTTCTTCAGTAGTGAGTGAGACCCCCTTAGGTGTGGTGATCAGGGCCAACCTGTTGGTATTTAAAATTGACTACCTAACAAATGGTTATCATATATTTATATGCTATATTCCTAGATGAGAAGTCAGATCCTATGAATATTGAGGAATACTCAAAATATTTTGAAGGGTGACATATAATTGACCCATATCAAAAGGTTGATTTATGCACCAAAATGGTTTTTGAGGATTATTTTTGAATGTTGCTGAGTTGGATAATGTGTTTCCCTATGTATTTTGTGGAAATTTTAATCGAACTCTTCTGGGAATTAGTTTATGGGGGATCTTATTGGGTATCTGAGGGATTTTTCCTTATCTTTCCAAAAGATTTCCAACTATATAGTAATATCTCATAGTTTGGAATTTGGATTCATGGGGTAAAGTTTGTCTTTGTGATGTTGAATCCATGTTGGTTGGTGAGATAAGATTATAATTTTAGAGGCTTGGTGGTTGATGCTTCTAGAAGAGTACTCTATGTTTGTATGATGGATGAGGCACTTTAGTATCAAGTTTCAGGGCTATTATTTCTTATGTGAATAGGTGGACATTGTTCACTGGATGTTATATGGAATTAAACTAGTATGGGTAACCTAAAGGTGGTAAGTATACCACTCATTTCCCCAAGTAGATATTATTTACCTTATGATACTTTTATTGGATATAGTGATGAGAAATATAAGATAAGAGAACTCTATTAAAGTATGGAATTCAGTATGGAATTTCCAATGAGTCTTTATGGGTGTACCCACCACATGGAAACCCTTATTGTGTGATGGAGGAGGATTTATTCTCAAGAGGTTGTGGATTTTGATCACTCGAGCAAGTATTATCTTGGGGACCGAAGATGGCTGAGCGAGGACATCTGAATGGTCAAGACCACCTGCTTCAGATTGTGGTGACTTTTTCCAACCAACAGGTAGTGGAGTGATATTAACCAGTTGAGAGAGGTAGGTGCGGTGGATATAGTACCCATCAGTAACTTTCATGAAAGAGTGACAACAAAACTAGACTATTTACAAAAGTGATTATGAAACCTTATGGGGATCAAAATGAGAATGGAGGATTCCCATGAATTCATGTTTGTTATAGAATAATGTTAGTATCACCATTGAGTTATGATCTAGAAACATTGGTACATGTGTCATGCTAGTATGGTACTTTAGGGAAGTTGATGTGGGATTGGAAGTGGTTGCTTATTTGCAACAATTCCATTGTCAGTTTGGAATTTTTCAAACTGATCGGTGGTGTATGCATCATGGGTGGGTTGCCCTCAAATAATGATAATCTAGAATTCTCTTTAAAAGTGGGGAGCGGAGTGCTCCCACCATTGATAAGATTTTTAATATAATCCTTTTGGGATGGGAGTCAATGGATCTTGGTTTCATTTCATTCCTTATGGCGGGAGAACCTTCAGTGAGAAATATTTTTGGTGTTATGTTAAGATGAGACTCACTCAGAAAAATTCATCTTTCCTCTTAATTTTTTCTCAAGATGTATGGAGTCGATAATCTCCATGGTTGGAATATTTTCCTTCTAGGTGATTGGGTATTAAGTTCTCTTATATCTCATACCACTGTAGGTAAATAATGTGCATGAAGTAGTGGAAATTTACCACATGGATTTGTTGTGTAAGATTCCTTATTAAGAAGCTCTAGTGGTTTCCTTTAAAGGGATAAAAATGCATTAAGGTGAGGAGGATGTAGTGACATGAGATTTTATTGATCAATTCATGGATTATTTTTGGTTTTAGAGTCCCTATATATTTATGGGGGTAAAATGTTAAGTTTACCCTAGCATAAGACCATGGAAAAAGTATCTAATGGTTATGTTGATTCTGTATTGAGATGTTTACCCCCATGCTGAGTCAACGCAGAATTACGAGCATGGTGAGGCCTTGAAAAAAATATTAAGTATAAAAATATTATTTTTAGCATGTGTCACTGGGTTTTTTGAATAAATGATTATATATATTTAATGAGGTATTTGTAACGACCCGGACCTGAACAACCATCCTAAAAGTGCTAAACAGGTCGGGTGTTACTAACTTAGGCGCACCTCCCCGAATTCCAAAGGCTGCCAACTAGTAGTGAGGGACTTATAGGTATAGTGGGGAGACTATACCCTATCGAAAGATAATAATGGTACTTGTATGAGAAGTAATAATAAATATGCAGTAGAATAAATGACTCAGCAGACTCGAACTAGACCCGCAGAGCAGAAGCACATTCAATATCGATAAACAGTAGAAGCAATAAATATAAACAATAGCAGCGTAAAGTAAACACAACAACATGTTGATCACTTGTAACTACTGCTATACAATAAACATGAATCCAAAGAAAGTCATACATATCCATATGTAAAGGTGTCAATAGATAACCAATAGTATCTACAAAACAAGTAAGCATGCTGATACATAAAAGTAAGCAAACAAAGTAAACTCTAGCTAGGCAGGACGTCAAGGTCCCTACCATCTTCATGCGACAACTAAAACAGTCCAGCTCCTGAAGCTGACATCTTTCCTACACGTAAATCCATAAAGCCTGCACGCGTCCCGAAGGACCCGTGCAGGGTGTGAGATGAATCTTAGTTGGACACCACCCAACGGTGCGTACCTAATATAAGTGTTTAAGAAGGCATGAAGTAGTAACGAAAGCTTTAAATAGTATGATGCACAATAAACATAAACTCCACTGGTGCTCAGCAGCAACCATGAAGTGTCACCTTCTTCGACCAAAGCCAGAATCTCTGTCATTTAACCCGACACCATGTGCCCCCTGACACCGCGTGTCTCAAGTACCGATGTCCTGAAGGCACACCCAAAAAATAGTAACTCAGAGGAACAACGATGTATGTCCTTAAATAAGTAACCGGAGGGACAATGATGTCTACCTTCAAATAATGTAACTAGAGGGACAACGATGTCTGCCCTCAAATAACGGCGAGCCTCTACCCCCAACCCTATAGCCTCAATGTTATCCCCCAAAGGCTCCTCACCTTCCACATGGCTTCCTACGAAAAACACCCCCAAACCAATAATACCTAAACCACAACTAATGGAGGCATCTACCCACACGAGTGGTCATAACCACCTCATCACGAAGTCTCTCTGTGTGCACACTACTTAAAGTTCCGGTGAACGGTAATCACCAAAATAGTACCCAAGCCACAACACCTTTGACACCTCATGTCCCTGCGACCATGCTGCTCAAGTTTGAAGGCCATTCCATCCATGTAACCTGGGTCATGCCCAACCTGACAGTCACTCTGCCTCAAGCCGACGTCTATGATGCCCAATCCCGTAGTCATCACCACCCAATGTAACCCAGGCCCCAAGACCAACCTTTGATCAGTATCTCTCAAGAATATCCAGACCACACTCAACACAACCGTAAGGCTTCCAACATATGAAATTCCGAAATTACATATAAAATCAAAGGAAACACTTTTAAACAGGAAAAACAAACTAAAAAATTGAAATGCATTAACCAAGTGTTGTCTCATACTAGCACCGAGGGCTTCAAGGTCTCTAACAATTCATATCACGGTTTAATAAACTAAACTCAACAATTTTAAACAATGAAATTCAATTATAACTGTTTTGACATCCCCGACCAAAATGCCCCGATGAGAAACAACCACTTGCCCAACCCCGCTCAAGCAAAACAGGTAACAAGGCATACCCAAAGGCATCCCATAAGTCAAATAACAATTAAACAGAAAATTGCAGGTAAAACAGGGTCACTTTCAAAATACCCAAAAACACGCCAAAGGTCGTGCCACCCAAAAGTCTGCAAAAACACAAAAAATATGTATGCACTGCCTACCTGAGACTCATAGACGTAGACACGTCCGATATCGATCTCCAATTCGAAGCCGATCTTCATAGATCTACGTTTTCATCAAATCCCAACAATTCCACTCGGATGGAAACTACGACGTGTGAGGCAAAGGATTAAGAATGAAACATGGTGCATGGGTTTAACCTTGCTGTTGCAATCCCACAGCCACCAACGGATTGAAGAATGGATGAAGGATGAAGAATCTAGGAGAAGAAACATTTTCGTCCTTCTGAAGCATCAAGGTCCACAAACAGGGGAGGAGAAATATTTTATGGAATAAGACGCGATGCTCTTTCATTTAGGCAAATAAAAATAAAAGTACACAATGTGTATAAAGGACTACATGCCGTGTAGTTTCCTTTTTCATACTCCGACTTAATTGGGGGTAGCCACATGTCTTGGACGCACCACACGGGTCGACACACGACTTGAGCTCAGTCAGTATGCGGAAAAGAGTATACACGACGTGTCGAGCAACACTACATGTCGTGTAGTTGGAAATTACTACACGGTCATCACAAGTAATGTACTCGGTGATAACATGGCCGGTACTCACCTAGCCTATGCACGACGTGTACTTTAGAGTATATGGAGTCAAAAAATTCAAATAGGGTCAGGATTTTGACCCGTTCTAAAAACTCAGGTTCTTATAATCTCCCCAACTTAACATAACTCATCCCCAAGCTATCAAACAAAACCTGGAGATGGAACCGAACATACCACCCTGATCAAAGTATCCCGGACTACCCCGGTCTCGAAGGTTCTCGCTAAATTCCTTAAGGGGCTCCCCACCTTTGAAATTTCCTAACTTGGTCTCAACCCGAAAAAACTCAAAACTATCAAAGGTTCACTAACCTGTTTACAGGACTCGTGGTCCTCCCATGAAGAATCATCACTCTGCACCTCATTGGTGATGTCGTGTTTTTTCTGACACCCAAACGTATCCCACACCGCATCGGTGTCTTCCTCCATGAGGTCCTGCATCCCATGGATGCTCAAAACGAACCTGGTGCATAGAACCTCAAGTAACCTGCATCCTCGATGTCCCGATACTCACAACACCTCAAGTAACTCGCGTCCTCGATTCCCGGATGCCCAAGGAACCCAAGTAATCCACATCCTTGATGCCTCGATGCCCAAGGCACTCAAGTAACCCATATCCTCGATGCCCCAATGCCTATAACACCTCAAGTAACCCGCATACTCGATGCCCCTAATGCCACACATCTCATACATATATATAAATATATATCACACACCGGATATGGCGCAAATCCCAATGAAGAGCATCTAGTCAGTCTACATGAATCTTGTGCACCTCGTGCACTCAAAACGGACATGCCTCAACATGTCATGCCAAAAGAAAATAAGAAGTCACGAATACAATCATGGTGTACCTCTAACCGTCATCGGCTCACCAGCCTGCTCAGCCCCTAGCATCTCCACGATGTGCACCTGGCCTGAAGTATGGCTGCCTGATGCCTGACCTCCCTGCGGTGCTGCTCCAGTCGCCGGCCACTGACCCCTAAGCTGGGTCACACTGTCTCTGTCACGTCCTCCGTGTACAACTGAACATCAGCTACCCTCTCCTAGTACTGAACCTGAACCAGCTCCAGATTTCACCGTCTGTCCTAGTCTCTACCTGTCGGCTGTATGAGAAGGCTGCCTACAGAACCTCTCCAGTTGTCCAACCTTTCCACATGCTCGGCACTCCTTTGGAAGCCTATCACACTGAGTCCGAACATGTCCTGGATTTCCATACTAAAAGAAAACCACTGAAGAACTTCTACAAGGTGTTCTAGCTAAGTCCTTTTCCTGAATGCCCTACTGAAACTCATCCCGTCCTTGCTTACTATTGTCCGAACCATCACCTAAAGCTATCGCCTGGCCAACCTGGGGTCTATCCCTCTGGTTTCCCTCTGCTATGAGGGCCTGATTTACCACCTCTGAGAATGAACTCAGCCTGAAGATATTCACCTGGATCTGAATGGTGTGTTGTAAGTCATCCTTGAAGCGTCTCAGTCTTGTGACATCATCACTTACCATACCGGGTGTAAAGCGAGACAACTGAGTGAAAGTAGCAGCATAGTCCAGGACGAACATGTATCCCTACTAAAGAATCAAGAACTCTCGAGCTCTCTCTGCCCTTAGTGTCTCTGGATAAAAGTGCTCGAGGAACCTATCCTCGGAGTCTTTCCATGCTAATATCTCGTGCCTGCGAGCCTAAACCTATACATCACACCAACGCTTCTCCGGTCCACTCAACATGTACATCCCCAACTTGACCCTCTGCCCTCGAGGCATATCAATCTGCTCAAAGATCATCTGCATACTCTCTACCCAGTTCTCAGCCGCCTACAGACCAACCTCACCCTAAAATAGTGGTGGGTGTTGTGACTAGAACTCCCGCATTAGATATGCCATATATGGCTCTGTACCCTGCGCACCTCTGTCGATCCCCTACAAGACACATACCAGGCTAGCTCGAAGCTGCTCGTCGATCCATGGTCCGAACGTTGTTAAACCTGACAATTGTCCTACCTGCACTGGATCCTGGACCTGTTCCTGTCCCTGAACCTGTACATGCAGCTCATGCTCTGCCTGCACCAAATCCTGAACCTGATCCTGCTTCTACAGCATGGTATCATCTCCCATCTGACGCTCCATCTGAGTCGACTAAAGGAACCTGTTGAATACCATAAATGGTCAGACAACCCATATATATATATATATATATATATAACAATATATAACAATATATATTCAACGCAGATAAGGAAAATAGTAAAGAGGAAGCATAAAACAACTACCCTTACTCTCCCCTATCGCAACCCATGCCCACGACATCCCGACCTTATGACCTCCTTATCCCCCCTCAATGGAGCCAAGTATCAAAAGTACCTCGGGCCATGCCCATGTTGAAAACTAATTTTTCCTCAAACTGACGACCGAGTTGCCCAATCTTGATGATCAAAATCACCTCAACCTTATCACCTGCCTGCCCGTACAATACCCAGACCCAAATATCCTGCCACTTGGAATTCTACAAATATATAAATCATGGAATAACACATTGCAATAAACAAGCAATTTTATCAAGATGTTCACCTATTCAGATTTCAAAAGAATACAAATCATGGAAATTGATATTATTCACATGGCGTTATCACTTCACAAAGCATACGTGTAGTTATGAAATTGATAATGCCCTAAAAATTTTTCTATCAAAAGTCAAGCAAACATACCTTGTCATACCGGGCCAAGGTCCAATTCTCCCTTGCCGCACCGAGTCAAGGGTTACATTCAAAATTAATAACATCACACAACAAGTAAGCCACCGAGGTGAAAATCATATAAATTGTAATATTAGAAAAGGAAAAATAGCAATTTCCACCCAAGGAAACTTGGTCCATCACTCGTACCTGGGGTTGCAGGCACCCAAGAACAATCTACAAACCCAGTTCCTGTAACAACCTATCTCCATTCTACCATATCCCAAATAATAAAACCATCAGATATAAAAAGAGAAGTCACAATCTCATTAGTAGCCAGCAAGACACTGCTACTAAATCCCTATCAAGAACTCCTATGATACCATTTTGTAATGACCTGGACTGAAAATCCACTCTAACAGTGCTAAACGGGTCGGGAGTTACTACCTTTAGGCGCACCTCCCCGAATGCCAAAGGCTTCTGACTAGTAGCGAGGGTCTTATAGGTATAGTGGGGAGGCTATACCCTCTCGGAGGATAATAATGGTACTGGTCCGAGCAATAATAATAAATATGTAGTGAAATAAACAACTCAGCAGACTCGAACTAGACCCACAGAGTAGAATCACATTCAATATCAATAAACAATAGAAGAAATAAATATTGGCAACAACAACGGAAATTAAACACAACAACATGATGATCACTTGTAACTACTACTGTACAAAAAACATGCATCCAAAGTAAGTCATACATATCCATATGTAAAGCCATCAATGGATAACCAAATGTAGCTACAAAAAAAGTAAGCATGCTGATATAGGAAAGTAAGAAAAAAAGTAAATTCCAGCTAGTCAAGACCTCAAGGTCCATACCATCTCCATACAACAGCTAAAACAGTCCAGCTCTTGAAGCTGACCTCTTTCCTGCACATAAATCCATGAAGTCTGCACGCGTCCCGAAGGGACCATGTAGGGTGTGAGACGAATATAAGTAGAATACTACCCAACGGGGTGTACCTAATATAAGTGTTTAAGAAGACATGCAGCGGTAAGGAAAGATGTAAATAGTACGATGAACAATAAACATAAACCCCACTAGTGCTCAACAACCACCATGAAGTGTCACCTTCTTCGACCAACGCCAGAATCTCTGTCATGTAACTCGGCACCCTGTGCCCCCTGACACCACGTGTCTCAATTACCGACTTCCCTAAGGCACGCCCAAGAAATAGTAACTTGGAGGAACAACGGTGTTTGTCCTCAAATAAGTAACCAGAGGGACATCGATGTCTGCCCTCAAATAACGGCGAGCCTCTGCCCCTAACCCGATAGCCTCAACACTATCCTCTGAAGGATCTTCACCTTCCACGTGGCTTCCTATGGCAAGAACCCCCAAACCAATAGTACCTAAACCGCAACTAACATGGGCCTCTACCCACATGAGTGGTCAGAACCACCTCATCACGAAGTCTCTATGTGTGCACACTACTCAAAGTTCCGATGAGCAGTAATCACCAAAATGGTACCCAAGTCAAAACATCTCTGACACCTCGTGTCCCTACGACCTTGTCCGACAGCCTCTCCATCCAAGTAACACGGGTTATGCCCAACCTGACAGTCACTCTGCCTCAAGCCGATGTCCATGACGTCCAATCCCGTGGTCAGCACCATCCAATGTAACCCGGGCCAAGCCCAACCTGTGATCAGCATCACTCATGAATATTCGGGTCACGCCCAACACAACCACAAGGGTTCCAACATATGCAATTCATCAATTACATATAAAATCATAGGAAACACTTTTAAACATGAAAAACAAGCTAAACAGTTGAAATGCATTAACAAAGTGTTGTCCCATACCAGCACTGAGGGATTTAAGGTCTCTCAAAATTCATATCAAGGTTTAATAAATTAAACTCAACAGTGTTAAACAATGTAATTCAATTATAACCATTTTGGCATCCCTCAGCCAAAATGCCCCGATGAGCAATGAACACTCGCCCAACCCCACTCAAGCAAAACAGGTAACAAGGCATACTCAAAGGCATTTCATAATTCAAAGGTCGCGCCACCCAAAAGTCCACAAAGCACAAAAAAATAGGTATGCACCACCTACCTAAGACTCGTAGACATAGACACATCCAATATCGAGCTCCAATTCGAAGTCGATCTTCATAGATCTACGTTTCCATCAAATCCCGACAATTCCACTTGAATGGAAACTGTGACGTGTGAGGAAAATGATCAAGAACAGAATAGGGTGCGTGGGTTTAGCCTTGCTGTTGTGATCCCGCAGCCACCGATGAATTGAAGAACAAATAACGGATTAAGAATCTAAGAGAAGAAACGTTTTTGACCTTCCGGAATGTCAATGTCTGAAAACAGGGAAGAATTAGGTATTTTCTAAAATAAGACGCGACACTATTTCATTTAAGTGAATAAAAATAAAAGTACACGACGTGTATAAAGAACTACATGCTGTTTAGTTGCATTGTTCATACTCCGAATTAATAGAGGGTAACCACACGACTTGGACTCACCACATGGGTCGACACACAGATTGAGCTCAACTGTTATGTAGAAAGAAGTATACATGGCGTGTCGAGCAACACTAGATGCCGTGTAGTTGGAAATTTCTACACGGTCATCACACGTCATGTACTCGGTGATCACACGACCGGTACTCTCCTAGCCCATGCACGACGTGTACTTTAGAGTACACAGCGTGTAGTTTGAAAATTTCCAAAACTTCTAGTTTTTTCCAGTTTTCTCAGAACCAAGTCAAAAAATGCAAATAGGGTCGGTATTTTGACCCGTTTTAAAAACCCGGGTTCTTACAATATTAGATGCAAAAAATGAAACTATAGTTTAATTCAGAACATAGGTTTTATCCTAAGGATGATGTAACTTTAGTTCACATATGAAACCTTCGGTGTTTGCAATCCTAAGTGTATTAAATAATTAATTTAGTTGATTTATTTAATTAATTAATTAATTATGTTAAGTCTGAAAAACCTTGGAAGTTAATTTAATTATACCCCTATTATGGACTCTCTAGGGTTATCCATTGGTGTATGATATGAACCCTAGAGATCTATGTGTGATGGAAGGGGGGTGCATGAATCCCTTTTACATGACATAAATTGAAATGGGTGGGAGCAGTGTGAGCCCACACTACCTCAATTATGAATATAAATTTTTATATTAATCAAATATGGAATGAGGCATGAGTTGGAAAAATAACTCATGAACCTCAAAAATTCTTTAATAAAAGAGTTTAAAGATGAATTCACATGTTGAAAAGTTCTTGAACCAACCAAGGAGTTAATGATTACAATACATAATTGACAGAGAAAGAGAACATCCAGATACAAAGAAGGGATCAGAAAGCATCCCTAATTCACAAAAAATCCACTTCATTAACCATAACTTTTTAAAGACATTTGGACCGTCATCAAGCCTTAAAGAAACTATTAATAACCTATTGGGAACTTTCATTCCCATCTTCATCAGCCTGTCTTCTTCTTATTCTTTATCCATTAGTTATCGGGTTCTCCACCAACAAGTACACATCAAATAAATTCCAGAGGTGTTTTCCGTTAGCTCATGTAGATTCTGTATGGAGTTTCAATCAGCATGTGCATCCCAACCAAAAAGAAGTGAAATGAGCTTCATAGGCCTATAAAAAAATGTTATGAAAAATATCAAGAACCAGTACATCATTTTTAAATCATCATTTAAATTTCAGGCAACAACCATCAGTAAGTATGGAAATGACTTCCACTTCCTGAAGGATGAAATATTTTAATTTTTTTACAAGAATTAATTAATGCTTGAAAAAAGTCATTATAGACTTTCAATTCATATTGCTTCAGTATTTAACCAATCATTTATAATGGGGCTGTAAAAATATAGTAGAATTTACTTTAATTTTAAAGAAATTTTCCTTGTAATGCGCTCATGTCAAAGTAGAAGCAGATTGATGGGAATTCCATTTCATTTCAACGATATTTTTCTACCAATCTAGTTCATTTGTTTCCTATTGATTTAAATAAACTTTGAAATCAGTATCTCCACTTTACTCCCTTTTATACTTGAACCTTCCTCATCTTCATCATCACTCAAAGATTGATCATCAATAGTTTGTAGTTGAAAACAACACCATACAAGGAGAAATCATTTGAAACATCAAAAAGTAAATGAATTGTCAGAGAGGACCTATTATTGCAGTTATCACTAGTGATCAAAAAGTGAAAAGTGGTCAGTATAAAGAGATAATAAGAAATCCTAACATCATGGACCAGTGAATGGATTACACAACCTTCACTGGATAATAGCTTCATACACACAACATCCTTGATCAAGAGACCAAAAGGATGCATTGTATTCTAATAAGATCAACAGAGCATGACATCCTACTAATAAAAAGAAACTCTAATCCCAAGGAAGATGTAAATAATAAAATTTGGGATTCTAGTTAAATTTAGATTCAATTATAAAAAACATGATCTTTCTAATATTTAGGTAATAATCCATAGTTATCTCTTCATCTTGGTATATATTAAAAATTAATTGGTCTCATTCCTTATCCTAGGGGTAAATTTCCTTCTTAAGACCATACTTAAGGATAGGGTCCTAGTTCTTGAATTTAATAGAATCTTCTAGACATTCTTCATTAGAGGATGAAAGTTTATTCTTAATAACAATAGGATGAGGAGGGATATCTTTTTTCACATCAATACATATCACATAGGATCTAGTAATAATTTTTATCTCTAATTTGTAGTATTAATTATACTTTCTATTATTCCTAGGATGTAGGGTGTTAAATCCATCAGAATCCACCACTGGTTTCTTACTTTTCCTAGCACTTGAATCAAAGAAACTATCTTCAATTTGGTATACTTGTTTATGATCATCCATCTTTAATTTGGCATGCTTGTTCATGATCATCGTAAATGGACTCACCAAAGACACTATGAACCTTTTGAGCCACTTCCCAAGTATAGGGATGGACTATTCAGGTAAAATTAGTATATAAGGTATAATAATAAATCATAAGAGAATCCTTAACCATATTTTTAGTAGTAGTTTGGGTATCATTAACATCATCCACTCTAGAGTAATCCTTAGACTGTGTCTGTTTAGGATGACTAACCTCTTGAGCTCCATAGAGTCCTAAAAAATAATATAATTCACTTTCATTATCTAAATGTATTTCTACCAAATAGGATGATATAAGATAGGTTCCTTTGATATCAACTTACAACAAGACACTGAGTTGTGACCAAAGTTTGAACTGGAAATACAGTAATCATGAAGGTTTTTATAAGTCACAGTTTTCCAAAATCCATTCTCCCCATTTTGAATCTTTATGACTTATGGTAGTGGTTTAGAAATGTCAAACTTTGTTTAAGTCCATGAAGAATAGGGAATTGATATATTAGAGGCTTCTGAATAAATCGTGATATGTGTAAAAATAATATTAGCAATAACAGAAAGGGAATATGACTGATACAACTGTATAGGTAAACCTTTAAAGCATAAATAAACTGGCACCGAAAGAGGTTCAATATGTTTCTCAAATTTAGGAGTCCATTTCATCATCTTTATAAAATAGCCTATGAATAACCACTTGTAATAGGACCAACATTTATAAAACTCCTCCCTCAAGGAAAAAAACTTGGACAATTCAGGAATCAAGAATCCCCAAATCAAAATTGGTAAAACCAATGGTTTCAAGTGTAAAACCCTGAGATTTTAGAATATATTTCCCATTTTAATAAATTCAAATTGATTGATTGATTGATTTATATAAAACCTTAAGCTTAAATGAACCATGAAATGCTATTAAAATATGACTATTATCACTCATTCGTCGTATTAGAGGGTATTAATAGAACAAACTAAATTATAAAAAATGTGTATAAAAGTTTTCCTTAATGAAAAGGTATTGATTAGTTCCTATGAATTACAACCACAAAAATCTTTTTTTATTCTCCATAAATCACTTTATGGTTGAGTGATAACCACAAAAGGTCATTCTTACAGTGGTGAAAAGACATTTACCTGAAAATATAACCAAAAATCATCATCATACATACCTTCAGAAACATCCTACTTGTTCTTAGAATCAAAATCCGAATCTTCCTGCATGAAATCGGAATGATAGCTGACAGAGTGAGTACGCATCCTGACCATGTCCGTCACTGTAAAGACCCGGAAAATTCAAGGGAATTTTTTTTTCTTAATTTCTTTGGAATTTTGTGATTGCGCGGTTTCAGACGACACCATATTCTGAGGCTCGGTGTGCCCGGAATAATTTTCCGAAGTTTTGTTAAGCTTAAATTAACGTGCGTAAGCAGTTTTCCTCAAAAAGTGTAGTAAATCTTGAACGGTTGCTCAGATCAGAAATCAGAGGGCACCGTTGTGCTCAGGATGGCAGGTTTACCCTAGGCGCGACTTAAGTTTAGTCGGCACAGGCCTCCTGTGAGAAATTCCAAAAATGGCATAACCGTAAATAAAATAATTAAATAAATTATTTTATTTTTCAAATGCTTATAACTCACAAATGGTAGCTCGGATTAAAAATCCAAGACAACCGCTGAACTCGTGAGGGCATGATTTATTTAAGAAGATACTAACATTGGCCGGCGCGGGCCACCACAAAAAGATAGTTTTCGGCCGCAAATAAAATAATTAAAAGTCAATTATTTTATTGTAAAATTCGTATATTTTAAATGGTAACTCGGATTGGAAATCCGAGAGTACCGTTGGATTCATTGGGGTGTGTTTCACTTAGGCAGAGACTAACCTTGACCGGTGTGGGTCGAGGGTGACTAATAATAATTTTCCGAACTTTTTTTCGGGTACGTTCAGTGAACGAACGAGCGGGTTTTTCTATCTTTTAAACCGGTGCTCGGAATTGAAATCCGAGGGCACCGATGAACTCGCGGCGCCGGTATTCGCTTAAGGGGACCTTTACCGCAGTTGCGTTTTGACATATGTGGTAATTAAAAATTGGGGATTCAATACGAATTAAATATAATTGTTGTGAAACAATTTTATTTAAGTGGAAGTTTTTCCCTCTAAAAGGAAGTTGGAGGTGAGTCTCACACCCCACCTAACTTCCCATGGAAAAATATCTAAGGTTGGTGCAGCCCACACGAGCCCCCAACTTTTCACATTCCCTCAACACCTTGAAACCCCTCTTTAACTCACCTTGTAATTAATTGTGAAAACTCTTCCTCTCCCTCTCTCTTCCACTTTAACTTTTGCCAACTCCATGTTTAATTAATGAAACCAACCCAATTAATGAATTAAGTTATTCAAATTTTGAATGGCTTGGAAGATTAATTAAAATAAGGTGGATTCTTATTTTAATAGGGTTGGCTTTTGTTTAGTGGGGAGAACCCTCTTGAGAGAGAGATTTGTGAAGGAAGAGGGGTTTTCCTCCATCGTTATAGAACACTGAAACCTCCGGCGAAGAACGACACACCCTTCCACAAAGAACGACGATGCACCCTCTATCCTCTTCTTCATGAGACAAGAGAGGAGACATCGATTCTTCTTCGGGTGCACTTCTACAATGACGGAAGCGACGAACACCAACGACCGTCGTCAGTCTTTATTCCTTCTTCGCAACACCGTTCTACCGCGACGTTCGACTTCCGCGACTCGACGACGTGCAGAGTCTTTTCGAGGTAGGGGTTTCTATATATGATTGAATTCATTTTATTGATTCTTCATATCTTAAATTCATGATGATGATGACCAAATGAACATGGACATCGTCCCACACATAAACCATTCTCCTTTTTCTTTTTGTTCTTCACGTGTTCTTCGTGCGTTCTTCAATGCCAAATATTTATTGATGCTGGAAACACAATGTTTTTTTGAGCGCAGTATATGGATGTGAAGCCCTCGACGCAAGGATCACAAATATGCGATCGTTTAATTTTTCGGGCTTGGAACGAATCCGCAATGGCTCGCGGAAGGAGGCGTCCAAATATTTATTGATGCTGGAAACTCAATGTTTCCCTGAGCGCGACATACGAACACGAAGATCTCGACCCGAGGATCATGAATATGCGTTCATATATTTTTTTCGAGTTAAATCGAAGTCAGAATGGAGTGCGGAAGGCGGAGGCCGCTGGTGCAGGTCGTGTGGAGAAGTCGTGTGAGGATGCATGTGATGCGGGAGCGGGCGCATCAGGGTTTACGATGAAGACAACAGCAGCGCGGCAGACTGAAGGCAGCCGCGACGGTTCTGGCAAATATAGCAGGTGCGAGAGGTTGGCTGCTGGGGTTTGCAGGAGAGGCGGCGTGAAATTGTGAATGAATAAGTTATGTGATTCGAGAGGGAAGATGGAATTGAAAGGATATAAAATAAAAACAAAATAAATGGAAAATGAATGCCCACGTGGAAGCCTCATGTAGAAAATGAGTTGATTGAATTTTGAGTTAAGGAAAAGCAAATAAATAAGTAATAATAATAATAAAATATTGTTATTATTACTTTTGTTGATAAAACACTTTTTATGCCGTAACTTCTTCGTGCGACCTCGGTTTCACGAACCGTCTGCGGCAGTGTGACCCTGATTTCGAGACGGACATTCCGAGTCCAATATTGAATGTCTTTTTCGGGTTTTTGGATCAGGTACCCGAAGCGCTCGGAAAAATAATAGATTTAATATTATTATTAAGTCTTCGACCCACCATAACTCATGCGTGCGACGTTCGATTGGCTTGCTGTCAGTGGCGATATAATCCTGTCATTAATACGGTCGATTCAAGTCTAATGTTGGATACTAAATTCTAGTTCGTGGTGTGGGGTCACAAAACACCGAATAATAATAATAATATTATTATTACGGGATCTTGTATCAGACATATCTCTCTCATACGGTATCAGAATGACAAACCGTATCCGACGTTGCGACTCTGGAATTACGATGGATGTTTCAAGACTAATTTTAGATATTTAAGTCGAGGTCGAGGCGCGGGCCCCACGAGGCCCGGTTCGCGCATGATGCGGTGAAATGCAACTTTTTCACTGGCTATCCGTTTGGGACCAATGGGTAGTCCATCTCGTGTGTTTTTCCGTATGGATCGCAATGGTGTGACCGGTTTGGTTAACCGGTGTCATTTGAAGTACGACTGGGTTGGATCGAACATGAATCCAACCGGGACCTTGGAGCGGAAACACTTATAACTTGAGGTACAGACGTCTGATTGACGTACCGTCGACTTTGTTGGATTCCTCTTGATGAGACAGAACTTTTGGTATACTTCGCCTGAGGTTTGGACATTGTTGGAATATGGCCAGGATGGATTGTACCCGAAATCCAACCGGGCCCCTGGAACGGAAAAGCTGATAACTTTCAGACTGGACGTCCGTTTGACGAACCGTCAGCGGCGTTAGTGATCTTGTTGAGAAACGGTCCCTTTGAGTATACCCTATGAGAGTTCGGGGTACAGTTGATATACGGCCGGGTTGGTTCGCGCACAAAACCAACCGGGCCCCTAGGACGAAAAGGCTAATAACCCACAGACCAGGCGTCCGATTGACAATCCGTCTGTTGTGTCGAGACCCCTATGACGAGGCAGATCATTGAGATACTTCTTAGTGGGACTTTGAGATATTTGGAGTATCTACTAGTAGCTCGTGGAGCGGACCCTCCCGGAGATGATCGTACGGAGTACGGAGACCGTGTAGCTGGCTGTGACCTGATGACTGTTTGTCCGATTCAATTCGGAGTGACTAGCATAGCCCAGTGGGGAGCACTACTTTGTGAGGTGGCAGAACCATGGTGGAGGAGCACTACTGTGTGAGGTGGCAGACCCGCGGTACTCGACAAGAGGAGTACCTCTGTAGGCTATGAGGGGGAGCACTACTGTGTGAGGTGGCAGACCCATGGCGGAGGAGCACTACTATGTGAGGTGGCAGACCCACGGTACTCGACAGGAGGAGTACCTCAGCAGTCATAGGTTGGTGAGCAGTACCTCGGAGACGTGAAAGGATCACTGTACTCCCAGAGACGGAGCTCTTCAGCAGTTACGGTTTCAATAATGAAAATCCTGGTTTGAGTTGAGTCTATGACCATTGTGTTTACCTCATGATTGAGATGGGTCACTTGATAACTTAGGTATATGTATGGGCATATACCTGGGTAGTGGTTATCCGTTGATTTCATAATCTTTGTGTTTTCTCATGATTGAGATGGGTTACTTGATAAATTGGGTATATGTATGGGCATATACCTAGGTAGAGGTTATCTGTTGAGATCTTCTTTGTGGTTATCCTTGTTGTATTTAGTGAGACCTTGAGGGTCTTGGGGTCCCTACTGAGTATCGTTATACTCACCCCTGCACGGGCTATGCCCGCACCTCGTTGTGTTGGTTGCAGACGACAGGCAGCGCAGATAGAGGCCGAGTGTTTGAGGACTGGACGGTACCTGGAGGTGGACCTCACGACGAGACAGTATCTGGTGGTGGACTTCACGACGAGTCGACAATCGGAGGAGGTTGATGGGCGAGAGCATTGTGGAGGCTATCTGTACCTACCCTTCAGGTAGGATCCGTGGTGGACGATCCAGGAGTTGCGCTATCTGTACCTACCCTTAAAGTAGGATCCTTGGTGGACGATCCAGGATCTTCTTGTCACCTTCCGACTATTTTATCTTTTTCCTTGTACTTTACAGTTGGGCTTGTATTTTCGGCCCCTTTACTTTCAGCACAACTTGTTTCAGTTTTACTTAGTGTTTAACTTCCACTTGTACTCTGTGGTGTTTTGTTTACTTTTATAAAGGCAATGCCTTCCCAGTTATCGGGATTTATGCCTTTGGTGCTAGTCGCCAGCCCCTGGCCTATGGAAGGCGGGCTTGAGGTAGTCATGACACGGGCCCCGAGGACGGGTCATGACAAATTTGTATTAGAGGAGTCGGTTCTACCGCAGAACTCAGAACTCTGATCATTCCTTTCTGTGAAGCAATAGTGTTAAGGGTACTGAGTGTGGTCTTCAGTTCAGGGAGTCCAGTGTTGGTGCGGAGGCCAACATATCCATACACCAGGACCCTGACTACTGATTTCCGACTTAGTGCATGAAAACACTGATTTTGTGTGTGTTTCCAAAAGTTTTAAAGTCAGCTCAAACCAGGTCAGCTCACCAGGTATAAATCGTTGACCGTGTCACATCTGTTTAGGATGTCTCCATGCAGACAGTCAGTTGGAGTTCCGAGAGAGTACTCGATGACGGCCCACCGAGCGACGAGGCTCCGGTGCGGGGCCCTTTTTACTATGTTGGAACCCTCGAGTGGTGTACCAGCAGCACCACCACCTGTTGGGTAGCAGATTCCACTAGCCTTACTAGAAAACTGTGCACACTGGCAGAGCGAGTTGCACGAGTTCCAGTAGCAGCGGCCTCCGAGGTTACGAGGCGAGGCAGATTCCCAGACAGTAGAGCACTGGTTGGAGGCGATTGCTAGAGTTTTCCGCCTAGCTGAGACATCAGTAGAGTGGATGGTGGTCTTGGCTACTAATTTTTTCCAGTGAATGACCATGAGGATGGTCCGCATAGTGATGAGGCTTCGGTACGTGGACTGATGCCTGAGATAGTGCCTTCAGGTAGTGTGTCAGCTATACATCCCTACCTGTTGGTCAACAATTACAACCGGCGGTACCGGTAGATGACACATGTAGGCTTACTGCCTTACACATGTTCCAACATCAGATACCCTCAAGTTTCGAGGCGAACCTGACTCACAGGCGGCTGAGGACTGGCTTGAGGAGGTGGCTGAGAGTTTTCTAGAGCTTATACAGCTTCAGCAGGAAGACATTTCGGTAGATGAGTATTCATCGAGGCGTACAGAGCATTCTGGGTACTCGATGAATATGATTCGATCAGTGCTATAGATCTCAGACCTCTGAGCGTGGTGTGTTTAAGGATATCCGAGCCATCACCTTTCCTCTATGCATTCCTACTTAGGCAAGGGTGCTAGAAAGAACCTTTGTGGTTGAGAATTCTTTGTTGAATGGATGAAGTTAGTGAATGTTAGCAGTGGGAAAGCTGGAAACTGGTGCCAGTATCAAAGACTTGTGTGTGAGAATGTTTCAAGAAGAGGAAATGTTAAGGACAGATAAATCTGTAGAGCATCAGACGTGGAGGCAGATCTAGGAGAGCAGTATGAGGTGGTTTACATTTCAACATATTACAACCACCCGTCTTTGTAGTCCCTGCTAGGCTCAAGGAGCTGGAGGGTAGGGGAAGAGAATAGATGCATGCGGTCACAGAGTGTGACCCAAGGGCTATAAGAATTATTTGAGGTACGGTCTGTGTCTACTACGAGCTGCCATATCAATAGACATAGGTACCAATCATTATTTCCTTCCACGAATCTTGTCCCAGACCTAGAGTTTCCGGTTAAAACCGTTGACTTGACCCTCACGTCTGGAGATACCTTTGAGAGGAGACTCGATAAACACACTTACGCTGACAGGTGTGATCTGACCCTTGAGGCGAGAGTTTCGGTTGGAACCTCTTGGTGACAGCGTCAAGGCCTTACGACGTTAGTTTGGGTATGGACTGGGCAATCACAGTTCATACATGGATTGATGGTATTAGGAAAAAAGGTTGTGGGTTAATTACAACGATGGGATGGGTTTTCCTGGGTCGGCAAAAAGGAAACCCCAGGCAGCACATGAACCTCCAGGAGAGCACATGGTAGCAGAAGGCTCAGATGCATGCTCATTTCCACTTTTTCTTTCCCCTAGTGTGTGTTGATGCTTTACGAGAATGTAAAGCCCTGAGGTGAGAGTAATGTAAAGACCCAGAAATTTCAAGGAGATTTCTTTTCTTAATTTCTTTGGAATTTTGTGAGTGCGCGGTTTCAGACGATACCTGATTCCGAGGCCCGGTGTGCCCGGAATAATTTTCCGAAGTTTTGTTAAGCTTAAATTAACACGCGTAAGCAGTTTTCCTGAAAAAGTGGAGTAACTCTTGAACGGTTTCTCGGATCAGAAATCATAGGGCACTGTTGCGCTCATGATGGCAGGTTTAACCTAGGTGAGACTTAATTTTAGTCGGCACGGGCCTCCTGTGAGAAATTCCAAAAATAGCATAACCGTAAATAAAATAATTAAATAAATTATTTTATTTTTCAAATGCTTATAACTCACAAATGGTAGCTCGGATTAAAAATCCGAGACAACCAATGAACTCGTGAGGGAATGATTTATTTAAGAAGATACTAACTTTGGCCCACGCGGGCCACCAAAAAAAGTTAGTTTTTGGCCGCAAATAAAATAATTAAAAGACAATTATTTTATTGTAAAATTCGTATCTTTTAAACGGTAACTCGGATTGAAAATATGAGAGTACCATTGGATTCGTTGGGGCGTGTTTCACTTAGGCAGAGCCTAACCTTCACTGGTGCGGGTCGAGGGTGACTGATAATAATTTTTCGAACTTTTTTTCAGGTACGTTCAGTGAACGAACGAGCGGGTTTTCTATCTTTTAAACCGGTGCTCGGAATTGAAATCTGAGGGCACCGATGAACTCGCGGCGCCGGTATTCGCATAAGGGGACCTTTACCGCAGTTGCGTTTTGACGTATGTGGTAGTTAAAAATTGGGGATTCAATACGAATTAAATATAATTGTTGTGAAACAATTTTATTTAAGTGGAAGTTTTTCCCTCTAAAAGGAAGTTGGAGGTGTGTCTCACACCCCACCTAACTTCTGATGGAAAAATATCTAAGGTTGGTGCAGCCCACATGAGCCCCCAACTTTTCACAATCCCTCAACACCTTGAAACCCCTCTTTAACTCCCCTTGTAATTAATTGTGAAAACTCTTCCTCTCCCCCTCTCTTCAACTTTAACTTTTGCCAACTCCATGTTTAATTAATGAAACCTACGCAATTAATGAATTAAGTTATTCAAATTTTGAATGGCTCGGAAGATTAATTAAAATAAGGTGGATTCTTATTTTAATAGGGTTGGCTTTTGTTTAGTGGGGAGAACCCTCTTGAGAGAGAGCTTTGTGAGGGAAGAGGGGTTTTCCTCCATCGTTAAAGAACACCGAAACCTCCAGCGAAGAACGACACACCCTTCCATGAAGAACGACGACGCACCCTCTATCCTCTTCTTCATGCGACAAGAGAGGAGACGTCGATTCTTCTTCGGGTGCACTTCTACAACGACGGAAGCGACGAACACCAACGACCGTCGTCACTCTCTATTCCTTCTTCGCAACGTCGTTCTACCGCAACGTTCGACTTCCGCGACTGGACGACGTGCGACGTCTTTTCGAGGTTGGAGTTTTTATATATGATTGAATTCGTTTTATTGATTCTTCATATCTTAAATTCATGATGATGATGACGAAATGAACATGGAAATCGTCCCGCACATAAACCATTCTCCTTTTTCTTTTTGTTCTTCATGTGTTATTTGTGCGTTCTTCAATGCCAAATATTTATTGACGCTAGAAACACAAAGTTTTGTTGAACGCAATATATGGATGTGAAGCCCTCGACGCAAGGATCACAAATATGAGATTGTTTAATTTTTTGGGCTTGGAACAAAGCCGCAATGACTCACGGAAGGAGGCGTCCAAATATTTATTGACGCTGGAAACTCAATGTTTCCCGGAGCACGACATACGGACATGAAGATCTCGACTCGAGGATCATGAATATGCGTTCATATCTTTTTTTCGAGTTAAATTGAAGTCGGAATGGAGTGCAGAAGGCGGAGGCCGCTGGTGCATGTCGTGTGGAGAAGTCGTGCGAGGAAGCAAGTGATGCGGGAGCGGGCGCATCAGGGTTTACGGTGAAGACAGAGCGACGCGACAGACTGAAGGCAGCCGCGACGGTTCTGGCGAATACAGTGGGTGCGAGAGGTTGGCCGCTGGGGTTCGCAGGAGAGGCGGCGTGAAATCGTGAATGAATAAGTTATGTAATTGGAGAGGGAAGATGGAATTGAAAGGATATAAAATAAAAAAAAAATAAATGGAAAATGAATGCCCATGTGGAAGCCTCATGTAAAAAATGAATGTCCATGCGTTGATTGAATTTTGAGTTAAGGAAAAGCAAATAAATAAGTAATAATAATAATAAAATATTGTTATTATTACTTTTGTTGATAAAACACTTTTTATGCTGTAACTTCTTTGTGTGACCTTGGTTTCACGAACCGTCTGCGGCAGTGTGACCCTAATTTCGAGACGGACATTCCGAGTCCAATATTGAATGTCTTTTTCGGGTTTTTGGATCAGGTACCCGAAGCGCTCGAAAAAATAATAGATTTAATATTATTATTAAGTCTTCGACCCACCATAACTCATGCGTGCGACGTCCGATTGGCTTGCCGTCAGTGGCGATATAATCTCGTCATTAATACGGTCGATTCAAGTATAATGTTGGATACTAAATTCTAGTTCATGGGTCGGGGTCACGAAACATGGATTATTATTATTATTATTATTATTATTATTACGGGATCTTGTATCGGACATATCTATCTCATACGGTATCGGAATGACGAACCATCTGCGACGTTGCGACACTGGAATTACAACAGATGTTTCAAGACTAATTTTGGATATTTAAGTCGAGGTCGAGGCGTGGGCCCCACGAGGCCCGGTTCGTGCATGAAGCAGTGAAATGAAACTTTTTCACCAGCTATCCGTTTGGGACCAATGGGTAGTCCATCTCGTGTGTTTTTCCATATGGATCACAATGGTGTGACTGGTTTGGTTAACCGGTGTCATTTGAAGTACGACTGGGTTGGATCGAACATGAATCCAAACGGGAACTCAGAGCAGAAATGCTTATAACTTGAGCTACGGACGTCCGATTGATGTGCCGTTGACTTCGTTGGATTCCTCTTGATGAGATGGAACTTTTGATATACTTCTCCTGAGGTTTGGACGTTGTTGGAATATGGATGGGTTGGATTTTACCCAAAATCCAACCGGGCCGCTGGAACAGAAAAGCTGATAACTTTCAGACTGGACGTCCGTTTGACGAACCGTCAGCGGCGTTAGTGATCTTGTTGAGAAATGGTCCCTTTGAGTATACCTTATGAGTGTTCGGGGTACAGTTGAGATACGGCCGGGTTGGTTCGCACATGAAACCAACCGGGCCCCTAGGACGAAAAGGCTAATAACCCACAGACCAGGCGTCCGATTGGCGCGCCGTCTGTTGCGTTGAGACCCCTATGACGAGGCGGATCATTAAGATACTTCTTCATGGTACTTTGAGATATTTGGAGTGTCTACTAGTAGCTCGTGGAGCGGACCCTCCCGGAGACGAGCGTATGGAGTACGGAGACCGTGTAGCTGGCTGGGACCTGATGACTGCTTGTCCGATTCGATTCGGAGTGACTGGCATAGCCTAGTGGGGAGCACTACTTTGTGAGGTGGAAGACCCATGGCGGAGGAGCACTACTGTGTGAGGTGGAAGAACCGCGGTACTCGACACGAGGAGTACCTCTGCAGGCTATGAGGGGGAGCACTACTGTGTGAGGTGGCAGACCCACGGTACTCGATAGGAGGAGTACCTCTACAGGCTATGAGGGGGAGCACTACTATGTGAGGTGGCAGACCCACGGAGGAGGAGCACTACTGTGTGAGGTGGTAGACCCGTGGTACTCGATAGGAGGAGTACCTCAACAGTCATAGGTTGGTGAGCAGTACCTCAGAGACGTGACAGGATCACTGTACTCTCAGAGACGGAGCTCTTCAGCAGTTACGGTTTCGATAATGAAAATCCTGGTTTGAGCTGAGTCTATGACCATTGTGTTTACCTCATGATTAAGATGGGTCACTTGATAACTTAGGTATATTTATGGACATATACCTGGGTAGTGGTTATCCGTTGATTTCATAATCTTTGTGTTTCCTCATGATTGAGATGGGTTACTTGATAAATTGGGTATATGTATGAGCATATACCTAGGTAGAGGTTATCTGTTGAGATCTTCTTTGTGGTTATCCTTGTTGTATTTAGTGAGACCCTGAGGGTATCAGGGTCCCTACTGAGTATCGTTATACTCACCCCTGCACGGGCTATGCCCGCACCTCATTGTGTTGGTTGCAGACGACGGGCAGCGCAGACAAAGGCCGAGTGTTTGAGGACTGGATGGTACCCGGAGGTGGACCTCACGACGAGACAGTATTTGGTGGTGGACTTCACGACGAGACAACACTCGGAGGAGGTTGATGGGCGAGAGCATTACAGAGGCTATTTGTACCTACCCTTCAGGTAGGATTCGTGGTGGACGATCTAGGAGCTGCGCTATCTATACCTACCCTTCAGGTAGGATCCTTGGTGGACGATCCAGGAGATGCTTGTCACCTTCCGGCTGTTTTATCTTTTTCCTTGTACTTTACAGTTGGGCTTGTATTTATGGCCCCTTTACTTTCATCATAGCTTGTTTCAGTTTTACTTAGTGTTTTACTTCCGCTTGTACTCTGTGGTGTTTTGTTTACTTTTATAAAGGCAATGCCTTCCCAGTTATCAGGATTTATGCCTTTGGTGCTAGTCGCCATCCCCTGACCTATGGAAGGCAGGCTTGGGGTAGTCACAGCCCGGGCCCCGAGGACGGGTCGTGACAGTCACATCCTGTTTTCTAGTGACCTTAGGGAAACCACCCAGGTTAGATAACTCTCGGGCCTGAACTCTCAATTTTTGATTCTTTTTTGGATGATCATCACCCAAAAGGATTCAAAATTGATTGTGAGTGACCAAGGGAGCTTCCAGTTGCTACTGGACACCCGTGTCACCGATCTTCCCAACCTTCATAGTAGATTGGGTCTGAAAGGCCTCAGCAGTCATTTTCTTCCCTTGGGAACCATCATCCTTAGGGGTCCCCTACACTTTATCCACCAGATCATGCATTATATTTTCATATGAAAGGGGTCATGATGGAACCAAGGAGAAAGTGACTAAAACCCCATCATCTACATAAATAAATGTGACCTTACACTTCTGATCACCACCAGAATCCGGGATAAAGAGGGAATCAAGAACAACTGATAATGGGAAACTAGAATTAGGAACGGATGATGCACCCATACTTCATAGGGCGCCAAAAGATGAATGCTGCCCTTTCGGTGATGAGGGCTTATTCAGATTCAATATGGTCGGACATCGTTGAATGACCAGTGATGAACGTTGTCCAACCAACGACGTGGATTTTCAATTCATCCCGACACCAAGAGTTTTCCCAACAGAATCCAAAGGAACCATGAGATCATTAGGATGGGCCACCAGTCCCTTCAGATCTCTCCTCCCGCAGAAAGAATAATTGGAAGTCCAGTGACCTTTCCTATATCAAAATGTTTTGAGAATGATGGTAAGAGATGTACGCGTAAACAACAAAAACACGAATGCGTAGCAGAAAAACCTTTCCCTCAAACAGTAGATGCGTAGAAACAAAAAAAGGTGCAAAATATAAAATTGACACCAGAAATTTTTACGTGGAAAACCCAAAAGGGAAAAACCAAGGGACCTAGTCCAGAAAGAGGGATCTACTAAAAATAGATAAGTACACGGTAGATACTCCCGAAAAATGAAAGGGGTATCAAAATTAATACTTAGAAAAATAGTGGATCAACATCGGAGTATAGATGCAGTCTGAATGAAGCCTGAAAAGAAGAAAGTAGCCTACTATAGAAACTCAAATAGATCTGACAGTGAAAGCATAATATTGATGTACGAACAAAATTGCGGATGAAAAACACCGAGATCGGATTAAAAAACCACTACAGATGAAAGCCGATCAAATCAAAGTAGTTCCACCAGTTGCAGATCCGAAAACCTCTCCTTGAAAATGTAACTGCACTGCCTCCAACAACTACCAAGAGAGGAGCCGCACATCTCATATATATATATAGGAGATTCTCCACATGATATCTCATGTATCTCCTAAAAGATATCTCATATCTTATTAAAGATATAAAATATATCTAATCAAATATATCAAATATATCTTCTCAAAGATATAAAATATATACCGTCAAAGATATTAAAATGTCTTTTTAAAGATATTAGATATAACTCTTAAAAAAATAAAAGGTTGAGGCCAGATGAGGAGGCACCCCAACAAACTCCCCCTTCGACTCAACTAGGGATCATCGCCAACCCTGAAATCAGTCATCAAGTTTCAAATTTTCCTCTGGGTAAACTCTTGGTCAACATGTCTGACCCATTGTCATCAATGTGGATCTTCTCAAGATCTAACTATCTCTAATCAAGGACATTGCAGATCCAATGATATCGAACATCAATATGTTTTTGACCTTCCATGAAAAGTAGAATTCTTTCCCAAAAAATAGCACTCTGAATATCACAAAATAAAAAATATCTGTCTTGATTAAAATTGAGCTCTTTAGTAAAAGTTTTCATCCACAACAATTCTTTTCATGCCTCTGTATCTGCAATAAACTATGACTCTATGGTAGATAAAACAACACATCTCTACAACCTAGACTGCCAAGATACAGATCCCCCTGCAAAAGTGATCAAATAGCCTGAAGTAGACTTACTCAAATCGATATCTCTGGCAATGTCTGAGTCTGTAAAGCCACAAAGCATAGGTTCCCCTTTGCCAAAACACAATCTCAGATCAGAAGTACCATGAAGATAATGAAAAATGTACTTCACTTCCCTCCAATGCTCTCTTCCTTGATTTGATAGAAAAAAACTGACCACACCAACTACATGAGATATATCAGGTCTAGTACATACCATGGAATACATCAAACAACCAACGATAGATGAATAAGGTATGTGTTGCATCTCTTCTCTCTCTTCATCAGTAGAAGGTGACTGACTGGTGCTGAGCTTAAAATGTAAAGCAGGAGGAGTACTAACCACTTTATATCTATCCATAGAAAATATCTAAAGAACCTTCTCAATGTATCTCTCATGATATAACCATAATTTCTTGGCCTTCCTATCACGAGAGATCGTCATGCCAATAATCTGTCATGCTGGCCCCGAGTCTTTCATCGTAAAAGACTGAAAAAGATCCTTCTTTAATCCGTAAATTCTAGAAGCATCATGGCCAATAATGAGCATATCATCAACATAAAGCAGTAGTATAATAAAATCATCATCAATAAATATCTGAAAAAACACACAATGATCAGAATATGTCTTCCTGAAACCCTGATAAGAAATGACAGATTCAAACTTTTTATACCACTGTCTCGGAGCTTGCTTCAAACCATACAAACTCTTCTTCAATCTACAGACATGATTCTATTTACCTGTTTCAACAAAACCCTCTGGTTTCTACATATAAATCTCCTCATCTAAATCTCCATTGAGGAAAGTTGTCTTCACATCTATCTGCTCAATCTGTAGATACAAACTATCATCCAAACCAAGAATAACCCGAATAGAAGGCATTTTGACAACATGTGAGAAAATATCATCAAAATCAATACATTTCTTCTGATGGAAGCCTTTAACAACTAACCATGCCTTGTATCGTGGAACATAACTAGATTCTTCTTTCTTAATCTGATAAATCCACTGATTTTTCAAAGCTCTCTTACCTGTCGGTAACTCCACCAGCTCAAAATTATGGTTATAGTGCAATGATTTCATCTTGTCATCCATTGCCTCAACCCATCAGTCATTCTGTTCACTTTCCATTTCCTCATCAAAATATTCTGGTTCCCCCCCTTCAGCGAGGAGCACATACTCATCAGGTGAATACCATGTAGAAATGGTACGATGCCGAGATGACCTCCAGAGTGGAACTACGGGTTCATTGATAACCCCAGGAACCAGATCATCAGAAACAAAAGGCGCATCAGAAATATATACTCCAACCTGTTCACCCTGACCATCATTTTACACATCAATGTGATCATCAAAATCAACAATATGAGGTAAATGTGAATTAGAACCTAGCTCAAGACTATCAAATCCATCAGATTTTGGAGAAGTGGACTTTTCTCCCTTATCAATATTTGTAATAGTCTGGTCCTCTTTAAACACTACATCTCGACTTCTGACAAGTTTCTTCAAAACAGGATCATAAAACCTGTACCAAAACTCATCGTGTCCATAGCCAATAAAAATATACCGTCTTGACTTATCATCCAACTTAGATCTCTCATCTCTAGGCACATGAACAAATTCCTTGCATCCAAAAACTTTAAAGTGATCATACATGATATTTTTTCCATACCAAAACTTATCTGGAGTGTTTGTTTGCAAAGAAATTGTAGGTGATAAATTGATAATATAAGCAGCAGTAAGTAATGCCTCACCCCAAAAGTGTCCAGGAAACTTTGCTTCTGAAAGTAAACATCAAACTCTTTCCAACAAAGTCTTGTTCATCCTATCATCTACACCATTCAACTGAGGTGTCTTGGGATGTGTCTTCTGATGCTGAATACCTTCCTTCCTGCAATACTGATCAAATGGACCACAATACTCTACCCCATTTTCAGTGCGAAAACATTTCAATTTCTTGTTTGATTCCCTCTTAGAAGAAACATGAAATTGCTTAAAAACAACGAGCACTTGACTTCTGGAATTCAAAACATAAAACCAAAGATTTAGTGAGTAGTCATCAATAAATGTCACAAAATAAAGACCTCCACCAAAGGTCTTAGATTTCAAAGGACCACAAATTTCCGAATGTACTAATTCAAGTACTTGTGACTTCTTGTGTGGATGATGACTGCTGAAACTGACTCTTCTCTGTTTCCCAGCCATGCAATGATCACATGTGTCCAATTTGAAACTCTTAAAATCTAGAAGAAGATTTAGCTTGGATAAACAACCAAGCCCTTTCTCACTGATGTAACTGATCCTCTTATGCCACAACTTGGATGAAACACTGCACTCAACAACGCGAACAGTATCACAAGAAATATAAGATTTGGTACATTACAAACCTGACTGCTTCTTCCCTCAAGCCACAATCAAAGATCCCTTGGAAATCTTTCATTGGAAATCATCAAAAGTACTAATAAACCATTAAACATCAAAAACACTGGTAGAAATAAGATTAAAGTGAACCTATCGTGCATGTCGAACATTTTTCAAAATTAGCTTACTTCCAGTACTGGTCTCTAAACAAACAGTCCCGATACCTACGACATCCGCAAGACCCTAATTACCCATCTTCAAAATCCAAAAATTACCTGGGTTGTAAGATGTAAAAAACTCATTCTGTGATGCCATGTGAAAACAGGAACCACGGTCAACAACCAAGCAAGAATGACCAGAATCAATATTAATGGAGTCATAAACAATAACAAGATCACCCCTATAGCGGCAACGACATGATCATCTCCATCGACATTCTGCTTTGGAAGATTTTCCTTCATTATGTTTTCTCTTTTTAGCTGATAACAAAACTTCTTAACATTCCCCTTCTTACCACAATGAAGACATTCAAAATCTCTATGCTTTGATCTAGATTTTCTTCTGCTTTTACTCTTTCCTTGACTGCTCTATCCCTGATTCTTTTCTTGGCTTCTCCCCCTGTTCTCTATGACTAAAATCTCTGAAGATTTCCCTTGAGTACGTATCCTGACTTCTTCATTCAAAATAGCAGACTTAACAAAACTGAATGTCACAGCACCATTAGGAGTAGAACTAGTTAGAGTAACATGTAAATTCTCCCAAGAATCAGGTAATGTGTTAAGAAATAATGTTGCTAAAACCTCATCTTCAAAATTGATACCCATGCCATAAAATTGATCAAAACATCCCTGATATTCACTTAAATAATCAGAAATAGACATACCTTCTCCATACCTCAAATTCATCATTTGTTTGAGAAGAAAAAATTTATTATTTCCTATCTTGGAAGCATAGGTAGTCTCAAGATTCTTTCACAAAGTTCTGGCATGAGAGATGTTGACAATGTAGTTCATCACATTGTCTTCGACCCATTGGAGAATGAATCCACAAACCATCTCATGCTCGAACACCCATTCTTCATCTGGCATCCTTTCTGGCTTCTGGGTACTAAACACTGGAAGATGAATTCGCTTGACAAAAAGAAGATCCTTCATTTTAAGTCGCCACATATGGTAGTTGGTACCATTCAAAAAAATCATCTGACTATAATTGTCTTCCATAATGAATATAAAATAAAAATCAAACCCTCTGATACCAGATGTTGAGAAAGATGGCAAGCGATGAATGCGCAAACAACAAAAACGCAAACGCATTGCGGAAAAACCTTTCCCTCAAACAGCGGATGCGTAGAGACAAAAAAGGTGCAGAATATAAAATTGACACCGGAAATTTTTACGTGGAAAACCCAAAAGGGAAAAACCACGGGACCTAGTCCATAAAGAGGGATCGACTAAAAATAGATAAGTACATGGTAGAGACTCTCCAAAAATGAAAGGGATCTCAAAAGTAATACTTAGAAAAATAGTGGATCAAAGTCGGAGTATAGATGCAGTCTGAATGAAGCCTGAAAAGAAGAAAGCATCCTGCCAAAGAAACCCAAATATATCTGACCATGAAAGAAGAAGATTGATGTACAAACAAAATTTCAGATGAAAAACACCGGGATCAGATAAAAAAAACACCGTAGATGAAATCCGATCAAATCAAAGTAGTTCCACCAGTTGTAGATATGAAAATTGATCCTTGAAAAAGTAACTACACTGCCTCCAAAAACTTCCAAGAGAGGAGCCACACATCTCATATATATATATAGGAGATTCTCTAAATGATATCACATGTATCTCCTGAAATATATCTCATATCTTATTAAATATTAAAATATATATCATCAAAGATATCAAATATATCTTCTCAAAGATATCAGATATATCTCATCAAAGATATCAAAATATCTTTTTAAAGATATCAGATATAACTCTTATATAAAATAAAAGGTTGAGGCCCGATGAGGAGGTACCCCAATTCAAACCATACCACCCACCTAGATTACAAAATTCAATGTTTTTCAAGAGTCCGCAAATACAAACAAACCCAAATTTGAAGAGGCATATAGGAACGAGAGCTCAAAGATGACCGAACCTATGTTTTAAAGAGGAAGTCGAGGAAGGTAGATCCAGATCCCACATTCTTGCAATCACAACCACTATTCAAATCAACCATCCATTGGAAGAGAAGGAAGTTTCGATTACCACACTGGTGTGAATCCGATGACTAGGAACATGTGGAATCTTTTATGGAAAATAGGTGAACGCTAAGGTGCTGATGATCCAGAATCTCTATAGCCACCAGATAAGGAAGTCCCCTGGTCAAGTTGAAAAAGCCCTAAAAAAATTCCTCCAAAGGTCAATCCGAACTAAATTTGTCCACGAGCATATGAAAATAGAAGCCAGAAGCATCTTGAAAACTTAAAGGAAGTTGAGTCCTTACACAAAATCTGGATTTTTGGAATTGATGGAAAATGAGGGAAAGCTGGATAATGAATAGAGGTGAGGGAATGTGAGCATAGTTATTATGAAGTGAAGGAGAGGCAAGGATTCATTGGCCTGATCTTTTGCACAGGCCCCGCAGGGAGTGCCAACACTAAGAGCTCATTTGGAACGCATGATTTGGGGGGAAACCAAATGAAACAGGAGGATGGAAATGGATTTACATTGTTTGGTTACATAATGATGGGACGAAAGAAATGGTGGATGAGGGAAACTGAGAGAAACTGATTTCCTCCGCTGCAGTTTTACAATCACCCCAAAATCGGGGTGATTCAGAGAGAAACACGCTTGACCTGTGATGTTTTTTTGAAATTTCCTATCGTACCCTTATATTTGTTTTATTTTATCTAATATTTTATTGAATTAGTATTTATATAAATTATCATGTTTGTGATTATTAATAATTACAATTATTATTTTTATGCGTATATAAATATTTTTTTAACGTTATTTGTAAATATTTTTGATTATAGTTTATTTTAATTATAAATAATTTTAATTATCTTAAATTAATAATTTATATAAATAATTTATAAAAAAATTAAGTTGATATTTTTGAATTAATAATGTTTAGCTAATTTTGGTGACCTGAAAAATAATGATTGGTTAAAATAAAAAATGTTGTTTATATAATTTACATGATATAAAAATAAAAAAGAAATAATTGATAATATATTTTTTCAAAATTAAATGTCTATATAATTAACATGATATAAAAATCAAAGATTCAATTTAAAATTATAATATATTTTTATTTGGAATAATTAAGTATTGAAAAACTATATTTTTTAAGAACATTACCTGAACCCATCTGAATTAATAATTAGGGAATAATTTCAAATGTAATTTTTATATATATATATATAAATAGATTTATATAAAGATATTTATAAATATATATCTAATATATTAAAAAAATATTTATATAGCTATAAATTTATTTTATAAATATATATATTCATGAATGTGTATTTATAAAATTATACATAAATAAATAAATAAATAAATATATATATTTATAATAAATATATTTAGTTATTTGAAAATCAAAGATACAATTTACAATCATAATATTTTTTTATTTGGAATAATTGAGTATTAGAAAAATATATTTTTTAATAAGGGTTAATTTTGTCATTTTTTCAAAACATTTCTTTTCTTTTCTTTTAAAAATTGTCACCAAACAAGATCAAGTGAAATTACAATCATTTCTTTTCTTTTACTAAATTTTGTATCCAAACAAAATGAAGAGAAATTAAAATAATTTCATTTCTTTTGTTTTCCTTTATGAATTAGGAAATCATTTCTTTTCTTTTACTAAAACATGACCAAACATAGGCTGAGCGTGTCTCTGTATTTGGTACTTGGGTGGGATCCCGAGAGAGAGGGTCACCGTCCCAAGAGAGAGGGTATGTTCCCATCCTTGGGGTCAATTCCTATATATTAAGCACTCAATTTTAAATGTCAAAAAATAATATCTTGTTATCAATTTTTCAATGTATTTTTTTTCTATATTATGTATCTTGATCACTAATGAACTACAATTTTCATGAAATATTTTTGTTTTTAATGTAAAAAATGAATAATAATTCATAAATTTATTATTAATTCGTTATAATCAGAGATAAAATCATTTGAAGGTTAAAGAATTATTTTTCAGAAAATTGTTTTATATAAACAACATATTTTTAAATAAGTAAATTAAATTAATCAGTATTGATTTTAATGAATTTTTTAAATCATGTATTCAATGAGATTTTTTAAAATTCAATGGTTATTAATTGTAATTTAATGAGAATAAAACTACTTTTATGCTTATAAACACATTTTTTGTATAAAAATGATTTTTACGTATAAGGTGAGAAGATATTAGAATTAATTTCTATTAATTTTAGAAATTTAATCCAGTAAAATGGATTTTATATTTGGAATCAAAATGATTGATATTAGGGAATAATTTCAACTTAAATTTTTTGTTATAATGAATAGTTATCATAGTAAAAAACTTGTTATCATGGTAAGGGTTAAAAAGGTTAAAAGATGGGTTAACCTAAGAGATGAGGTTTAAAATATCACAAAAAATGTGATTTAATTTTATTGGTTGATTAGATTTAGACCTTAATCTTCTTATATTTGAAATTTTATCCATTTTGAGCCACTTGACTTCAGTAATACATATATTATATAATAAATTTTAAAGTATTTACAAGTTTTCCACTCACCTCACTTATAAAAGGGAACCTCCTCTTATCACTTCTCCACACCACTTGAGACATTTATCTAGACCAAGATCAACCCAAATACCCTCCCAACATCTTTATCAACTACAATGAGGTTCTTTTCTTCTCAAAATACCCATAAAATATGCCTTAAGGTGGTCTTCAATGGAGGATACTTGAAGACAAGGAATATGTCCTTACGATCCTTTTTCATATTTTGTTCACCTTAAACCTCCTCCAAATATTATATAATCATAATAAAATTATTAAATTAATATATAAAAATACCAAAATCTTTTCTATTAATTTTATCACCATTTAATATCTCATTTCCATCGAATGAAAAATAAAAACATCACCCATGAATATGTATGGACTACTATCTCAATGAATTTGTGTATTTTATTTTTCATAACTACCTCTATTGGATGGTTATATTGATGAATTTAGTTGATATATATAATTTTTATAACATAATTATGTTTCCAAAAAATATAATATATTATATACCTTCTTACCTTTTCATCCTTTTGAAAATGATAACATCGCTCGTGCGTATATATAGACTACCACCTCCACAAAGCAATGTGATTAATTTTTCATTTTTTTACATGATTGGTAATAAAGATATATTTAATGAATATATATTCTATTTATTATATAATCATGATTCTGTAACAATGATTTATAATTTACCTTTCTTTCGTTCCCTCTATTGAAAAGTGGAAACATCACTCATGAGTACGTATAGATTACCGTCTCCACAAAGTAATGCGATTAATTTTTCAAGACCACCATATATTAATGGTTTTAAAAGTGTAAATAATAAGTATGCATTATATTTATGAAATTATTATGATTGTTGATGTAAGAACCCGATTCTTATTCTTAAGGTATGGGTTTTTTCTTCTCCTTTTCCTTAAGTGTTTTTGAGAAAATAAGGAAAATGGAGAAAAATCCAAAATTTTGAGGGTACATGCCATGTAACACCCCAAGATTTCATAGTACGTTAATTCTTCAAAGTAATGCAATAACTTTCACTACAGACAACACTATGTTCAAGCGCATCATGACTTACCAAACTACCCGTTCAAAAGCGATTGTGAATAGTATTAACTGAATTTTGAACATTATATAATCCTTATAATTTTAGAATCCATATTATGAGTTTCTTAGACATAATGTAAGTAAAAATTCATTTTTTTCAGATAAAAGAATTATTTTTCAAAAAATGAAATTTTACTGCCTTTTAATGGAGAACCCTTTTTAAATCCAATATTTGATGCTTTTATATATTCAATTTGAAAAATAAACTTCTTATTTAGAATCAGTACATAATAATTTAGTTTTAATAAATTTTTGGTGTTTTTCTGATAACTTTCATATTTGGGTGAATAGTGAAAAATACTATATTTTAACTAAAAAAATACTTTTTTAATTAAAATAATTTAATGTGTTGAATTATATATTTTAATTTTTTGGAAGTATAATTAGATTATATTTTTACCCTTTAATCCAATTTTGTTCATTGGAATTAATTTCACATTGAAATTATACATAAACAAGTGTCAATCTTTTAATAGTTATTGTTTCTTAAAAACACGCTATTTGTTTTAACAACAAGAATTAATTTTCAATTAAGACATAAAAATTATATGTTTTTAATTTAGTAAAATAGACTTTATTTTTGTATTCAGAATATCGAAATTATCCTAGGGTGAATTTTTGGTATTTTTCCGAAAACGTTCAATTTTTGATGAATAGTGAAAAAACACTGAGTTATCGTTTAAAACCGAATTTTTATTTAAATAATTATTTATTTTATTTAAATTAATTTAGGTAAAAATATATACATAATATATATATAAGTTCAATGTAATTCATTGGAGTTAATTTATAATAATTTTAGATATGTAAAATTTTTCATAGAACTTTTCACCGTCTTTTACCCACCTCCTAGGAGAATTTGAAAATTCAAATAAAACTTAATTTTACCACTTTTGTGAGTGGAATTTTGAAAATACGAGAGACATAGTTAATATCAAGGAGTAAAATGTGGTTCAATAAGATAAAAATAATTTTTTGTGAATAGTAACTTTTTACTTTTATTTACCACGGTTAATAGTAAATAGGGTAATTAAGGGTAAAAATGATATTAATATTACCCTAACACATGTAATAATTCTATTGGACAGGTGTATCTCGACCAAAAACAACCTTATGAATAAAATATTATAATTTAGGTCCACTTGGATTAGATTAGGACATCTATTATTATTTAATTCAAAGAATATTTAAAAGAGTTAAAATCAAATTTTAATAACTAAAACATTTTTTATATATGGTTATACATAAGATAAATTCTATTACAAATATTAATTAGAAATATAAAAAAAGTTCCTACATCATGGTATTTTATTTATAATTTTTAGACATTAAATAATTTAATTTATTTATGACACAATGATGATGCAGTAATTACCGTATTAATGAAAGATTAAGATAATTGATATTATAAACACCCAAATAAATGTAATTTGAGACTTTTTATGAATTCCAAAAATTTTCTTGGTTAATATGACATATTAGTATTGGTTATATTATTTTTTTTGAATTAATAATGCTTTTATGAATTTATCAAAAAAAAACCCAATAGTGTCAAAATTGACATAAAAGAGTTTTTAAAACAAATATTATATTATTAAATGGTATTCTATTTCTAAAAATATAAGGTTCAGCCAAATGACTTATATCATGATAGGTGTATAATTAATGGACCACTTGGGGGTCTATTGGAAGTTTATAGTAAGTTTATTAACCATATAATATAAAAATACAAAGAGGCATGGTAAATGTCAAACTAGTTAACTAAGAGTTAATACTAAAAGATAAGGTTAATAAAGTGACCCAAACCTATATAAAACCTATTGTTTGAGTATATTTCTACCCATCCACACCATAGAATCTAAATAAATCAATTTGTATCCATTATAAACCGAATATTAATTTATTATAAAATAGTATTTTATGTTTTTTCTTAAGGTGCCCCTCACCCCTCTTATAAAAGGGAACTCCCCCTTCACTCTAATTCACACCTTATAATCCATTTGGATCATCAAAAACCTGCCAAAATACCCTCTAAAATATCCTCCCTTCAACCTAGAGGCCATAGTTTGATCAGAAAGCCAACATAAGGAGACATTTTGATCAAATCAAAAGGAAGAACTTGAAGAAGAGGTAATGATTTCACCACCAGCTTTCAAGTTCCTTTCTTCTTCCACTTCCTTTTTATTTGTTGTTTCCATTAAAAAATAATAACTCTAGTATCTTCTATATATTGTGTTGTTATTATAACTATGGTACAACCGAATTCATTATTCTATCCACCCTTTGAATGACATGTCACCATACGTGCGTACGTACGGCTTACCGTCTCCACGTAGTGGTGTAATTGTTATTCAATACATTATTATTTGTATGGGTATAATAATGATGTGTATTTGATGTAAATAATAAATATTTCATGATAAGGATTATTTATATATGATATACCATATAATTATATATTATTTTAATATCAAAAGAATGATATTTTCGCTCGTGCGTACATACAGATAACCGTCTCCACGACGCGATGAGATTCATTTCCAAGTTCACCATTCATCGACGATTATAAAAATATATATTACTAATAAGTATGTAATATATGACATAATAATTCCACTGTAGATATATATATATTTATATATATAAGTTTTTATGTACTTACATATATCTTATTCGCTTACATCTATTCAATACTATATGAAAACAGAAACAACGTTTATGCGTACGTATGGACTACCGTCTCCATAAACGGTGTTTTCCATTTCATATATATGTCTATTATACATAATTATATTCTAAATATATATGATATATATATCATGTTTTATATTCTGGAAGTATTTAAATCATGATCTAAGTGATACAATCAAGAGTAACAAGTTAAAACACATACGATAAAAAAGCGATTATTACCTGAAATATTAATATAACATTGAAAATTATTATTAAATGGATAGTATAAAGTCATAAATGAATAATGTATGATATCATAAATATTAATATGGTTCTGGTATAATTTAATAACATACTATAGTCTTCATACAGGAGGTTAAACGTACCCTCGACAAAAGGAATGTGCAAGGTAAGGGGTTTTCATCTTACTCCTTATTCTCGGGAGATTCATGGCATATTTCCACTATTACCTTTTGTGTGGTGTATGTACTGCCAATAATTGTATTATTTGTGTAATAAACTTTAATTTATATTTATTTACATATTCATTGTATGATACTTCTTTCATAGGGTGTATGTTTCATAAGTTACCAAATTGGTAAGGGTTAATTCCTCAATCTCATTATTATTCTAGATTGTTTATGTGTAAGTATTTACTGGGAAATTTTTATCATCCATGTCCATTTTCATAAAAATTATTTCAAAATGAATATTTTAAGGATTTGTGAAAAGTACTCTTTATCAAGATCATAATTTTAAATGTTTTAAAGATGTATCTTTCTAAACCTTTTTAATTAATGTCTATGTTTTCAAAATGGTTTTAAGGGTTTATTTATATGGACATGAATGTTTTGAAATGATAATTATTTTCAAAATTTTAAAAGTTTTATGGGACACATTGATTAAAAAATATCTTTTAAATTACTTCCTTTATAAATGTGTGACTATTAAATGATTTTACAAATATGATATTTCTCTCAAAAAGTTTTACTCATCATTTTCAACTATGTCAGCATCCTTTACGGGATATTATTTTTGATTGAGGTTGATTTATTATAATACAATCATCCATGTTTTATTGAATGAGTTATGATATGTTTGACTGTGGATGTTCTATTTTTATACCATTCATGATTTATGGTTAATTTATTGACATATTATATGCCAGTTTTAATACGAATGTTTATGTTATGTTTCAACTTTTTTATAAGAGGAATGCAGTGGACTTGGTATGTGACGGGTGGAGCCCGCTATAGCTCCTCGATGCATCGGTAGGTCTCATTAGACAAAATAGTGTCTTGGAACAAGGCCTTGACAAAAATTTTATTTGTATTCTGGGCATGAGGCCTTGACTATGTTGTAATGATGTCCGGCGTTAGGCATTCCCTCATTATGAAATTAATTATTACATGTGATTATTAGACTAGTAGAATATCCATGTGCATGTTTATATGGTAATGTTTGATTTATTTTTTCCATATTATGTTCACTTTTATATTTAAAAAGGATTTTTTATTTATTACCCATCTTGGCTTAAAACTTTATAGCTTCTGCTAAATTATTTACCCTTACTGAGCATATGAGATCACCCCTTTCTTATGTTTTATTTTCCCAGGATTCCAAGAAGTGTATTATGATTGATAAGTAGGGATAATCCAAGGGAATAATGGCGTTCATAAAGGGTTATTTTTGTTGTTTTGTATGTTATAAAGTGTAAGGTAACATTCATGTATGTAATCTATTTTCCAAGACTGCTAAACCGATCGGGCCTTCAGGACTTGATTCCTTGTAATCATGACAATGTATTAATATAATGCACCGAATCTGGGTAACTAGGGTCGGGGTGTTATAGTTGGTATCAGAGGAAGTTTAACAATAACATTGGAAGCTAGATTTAGATAAAATCTGATTAGAGAACATAGACCTAAGATATACTTTGAGGATTAGTATAGAAGGAATTCCTAGAATTTTGGTAATGTAGATATTTTGTGAGTTTTCGAAGAAAATACATCCCTGTCTAGATACGACCAGGTAGAGGAAGCTCTGGCACAGATGTACCTAGGGGTAAAACCTAAAAACACCGCATTGAGCTAGACTCGAACGGGAACTGGTGCATGACAATGGGCCTTGTTGTACTCTTGGTTACGACACTCCCGGGAGATATGCTTAGGATAATTCTCATTTTCTTTTCAAACCACTACGAAAGGTTTATGAGTATATGCCTCCTCAAAGAAAACATTTTTGTGATTATGGATTATATCCATAAACTGTTCAATTTACATTAGGTATTTTACATGTTTGGAATTATGAATTTCAATTCATAAACTGACCTAGTGTATGCCATTGTTTATAAATGGCACCCAGTAGAAGGAATGATAACTCCATCAATACATATGATCAAAAGAGTAAGAAGGGTCATATCATTCATGGTATTAAGCTAACATTTATAAAGGAAATAGTCTGCCATGTATTATTATCATATGAATAAATATTATCATGTGTTAATAAGATCAGTACAGAATTATCTGAATCCTATGGATTTGAAGGGAAGTAAGAGAAGAAAAGGATGGAAGAGATAAAGACAGATAAAGGGAAGAGGGAAAAGAATAATTTTCCCATATGTGATAAGTGTGGGAAGAAACACCCTAGAACTTTCCTTAAGGGAATGTGAGTTTGTTATAAGTGTAGAGAAAAAGGTCACCAAGTACGTGACTGCAAGGGTAAGAAAAAGGTTTCAAATGTACAATGCTTCATCTGCAAGGAGTTGGGACACTACGCAAACCAATCTAAAAATCATCATAGTATGCCCCAAATGATGCTATTGGATAATAATCAAGTTATGATACTACCACAGATGAGGAGGAATGATTAGAGTTCTTATGTTGTTATTAATGAATTATGTCATTTGAGTATTGTATCAATGATGTACTGGTTATAATAATTATGGAGTATATAAGGATTGTACTGCAGTACTATTTCATTAAGGACTTGAGATTGTGTGGAACCATGAAAATTGAATCAATAGCAGGTTATATTTTTGGAAAATATATGGTTGAGAGAAAGATAAACCATAATATGGTTCTGATACTGAGGTAGTGATTTTGGAATAATAAATGATTGATTTGGATAAATTATATTGGATATTCTTGACTACCTTGAAACTGATTAATGATTTGTATATTCCATCATTGTTGGAGTTTACAACATTTTTGGATAGAAGGAGTATATCCAATATTCTATAAGGAATAAGGGATCCTGAATGTAATCAATAAGGTTTTATGGTAATTCAGGATGTTGTAGTATTTTAAAAGAATACACGATGAAGGCGTTCACATGTTATTACGTGGCAAAAATGATCTTCATTGTGTTTACCTTCCTTATAAATTTTGTACTGTGAGTTAGATAGAAGTATTTTGGATAATTCTAGTTTGAGATTATTTTTGGATTTCCATAAAAGGACAACCTGGAGGTCGAGTGGCAACCCGTCGCATCCGGTAAGGCCACGAGACTTGAACCCGCAACCGAAGGGCGACAAGGGGGTATCACCTACCACTGGCCCATGTGATGTCCTGGATTGAATAATGTAGTTTTTTTAAAAGGTCCGGTAGATGAATTATAAATTTTTTTTGGAACCCTATACGAATATGAAAAATATAATTTTTTTAAGTTCTACTATATTTTAGAGTGAAAGATGAGTTTGCGGTAGAAATTAGTTGAAGGATGAAAATCTACTTGTCAAGTATATATATACATATATACAAATATATATATATATATATATATATATATATATATCCCTATTATTTTATGGATAAATTAATTATTAAACTTTATGGAAGGGATCTTAAAATAAAAAATGTGTTATACTAATACCTTACGTTTTGTTAAACCAATGGTATTTCAAATCATCATAGATTGGTGGATTTGAGGCCCACAATTCCACATTTGTTTGTGATTGATGACCTCAATAACTCCCTATAAATATTTACATTTTTCCTCCAATTATGTGTCTCTAATTTTCACCAATGTTCTCCAAATCGAGATCATAATTTGGTGGTGACTTTTTCATTCCCCTTTTCCTCTTAATAAGACTAAATTTTATTAACCCAATTTATGATGTTGGTTTTCCCAAAAAGGTATTTTATATTTTCAACCGTTTATTGTTGATGAACAATTTAAAATTGCGAGGACGCAATTTATTGAAGGAGGGATGAATGTAACACCCCAAGATTTCATAGTACGTTATTTCTTCAAAGTAATGCAATAACTTGCACTACACGCAACACTGAGTTCAAGCGCATCACGACTTACCTAACTAGCCGTTCAAAAGAGGTTATGAATAATATTAACTGAATTTTGAACATTATATAATCCTTATAATTTTGGAATCCATATTATTAGTTTCTTAGACATAATCTATGAATAAATTCATTTTTTTTTCAGATAAAAGAATTATTTTTGAAAAATACAATTTTTCCTCCTTTTAATGGAAAACCCTTTTTAAATAAAATATTTTAAGTATATATATATATATATATTCAATTTTACAAAATAAACTTCTTATTTATAATCAGTACATGATAATTTAGTTTCAATAAATTTTTGGTGTTTTTTTGATAACATTGATATTTGGGTGAATAGTGAAAAATATTATATTTTAACTGAATTTTTTTTAATAAAAATAATTTATAGTGTAGAATTATATATTTTAATGTTTTTTATTTATAATTAGATTATATTTTTACCCTTTAATCTAATTTTGGTCATTGGAATTAATTTCACATTGAAAGTATACATAAACAAGTGCCAATCTTTTAATAGTTATTGTTTCTTAAAAACACGCTATTTGTTTTGAAAACAAGAATTAATTTTAAATTAATAAATACAACTTCTATGTTTTTAATTTGGTAAAATAGTCTTTATTTTTGGATTTTTAATGTCCAAATTATCCTAGGGTGAATTTTTGGTATTTTTCTGAAAACGTTCAATTTTTTATGAATAGTGAAAAAATACTGAGTTATCCTTTAAAACCGAATTTTTATTTAAATAATTATTTATTTTATTTAAATTTATTATAGTTAAAAATATATAAATAATATATATATACATTATTGGAGTTAATTTATAATAATTTTAGATATATAACAATTTTTATAGAACTTTTCACCGTCTTTTACCCACCTCCTAGGAGAATATGCTAATTCACATAAAACTTAATTTTACCACTTATGTGAGTGGAATTTTGAAAATAAAAGAGACACCATTAATATTAAGGAGTAAAATTTGGTTCAATAAGATAAAAATAATTTTTGGTGAATAGTAACTTTTTACTTTTATTTACCACGGTTAATAGTAAATAGGGCAATTAAGGGTAAAAATGATATTAATATTTCTCTAAGACATGTCCTAATTCTATTTTACAAGTTTATATCGACCAAAAACAATCTTAAGAATAAAATATTATCATTTAGGTCCACTTAGATCAGATTAGTACATTTATTATTATTTAATTCAAAGAAGAGTTAAAAGAGTTAAAATGAAAGTTTAATAACTAAAACATTTTTAATATAGGGTTATACATAAGATAAATTCGATTATAAATATTCATTAGAAAGATAAAAAGATTTAATACATAATGGTATTTTATTTATAATTTTTAGATATTAAATAATTTAATTTATTTATGACACAATGATGATGCAGTAATTACCGTATTAATGAAAGATTAAGATAATTGATATTATAAATACCCAAATAAATGTAATTTGAGACTTTTTATGAATTAAAAAAATTTTATAGGTTAATATGACATATTAGGATTGGTTATATGAATTTTTTTGGTAGTAATAATTCTTTTATGAATTTATCAAAAACAAAATACCCAAGAGTGTCAAAATTGACATAAAAGAGTTTTTTTTAAAAATATTATATTATTAATTGATATTCTATTCCTAAAAATATAATTATTGTCCAAATGACTTATATCAATATAGGTGTATAATTAATGGACCACTTTACGGTCTATTGGACATTTATAGTAAGTTTATTAACCATATAATATAAAAACACAAAGTGGTATGATAAATGTCAAACTAATTAACTAAGAGTTAAAACTATCAGATAAGGTTAATAAAGTGACCCAAACCTGTCTAAAACCTATTGGATGAGTGGATTTAAACCCATCCCCACCTTATCCTCTAAATAAATCAATTTTGAGCCATTATAAACAGAATATAAATTTATTATAAAATAATATTTTATGTTTTTCTTAAGGTGCCCCTCACCCATCTTATAAAAGGGAACTCCCCCTTCACTCTAATTAACACCTTCTAAGACATTTGTATTGGCCAAAACCTGCCCAAATACCATCTCAACTATCCTAAATTAAACCTAGAGGCCTTATTTTGATTATAAATCCAACCTAAGGAGCCATTTTGATCAAATCAAAAGGAAGAACTCGAAGAAGAGGTAATGATTTCACCACCCTCTTTCAAGTTCCTTTCTTCTTCCACTTCCTTTTTCTTTGTTGTTTCAATTATAAAATAATAAATCTAGTATATTATATATACTGTGATGTTATTATAATTATGGTACAACCAAATTCATTATTCTATCCACCATTTTAATGACATGTCACCATACGTGCGTACGTACGACTTACCGTCTCCACGTCGTGGTATAATTGTTATTCAATACATTATTATTTGGATGGGTATAATAATTACGTGTATTTGATGTAAATAATAAATATAACATGATAATAATTCTGTATATATTATATACCATCCAACTATATTTTATTTTAATATAAAAAGAATGATATTTTCGCTCGTGCGTACGTACAGATTACCGTCTCCACGACACGATGAGATTAATTTCCAAGTTCACTATTCATCGACGATTATAAAAATATATATTACTAATAAGTATGTAATATATGAAATAATAATGCTACTAGAGATATATATATTTATATATATAAGTATTTATGTACTTACATATATCTTATTCACTTACTTCTGTTCAATACTATATGAAAACGGAAACAGCATTTATGCATACGTACGGACTACCGTCTCCATAAACTGTGTTTTACATTTCATATATTTGTCTATTATACATATTTATATTTTAAATATATATTATATATAAATCATGTTTTATATTCTGGAAGTATTTAAATCATGATCTAAGTGATACAATCAAGAGTAACAAGTTAAGACACGTACGATAAAGAAAGATATTATTACCCAAAATATTAATATAACATGGAAAATTATTATTAAATGAGTAGAATAAAATCATAAATGAATAATGTATGATATAATAAATATTAATATGGTTCTCGTATAATTTAATAACATACTATAGTTTTCATACATGAGGTTAAACGTACCCTCGACTAAAGGAAAGTGCAAGGTAAGGGGTTTTCATCTCACTCCTTATTCCCGTGAGATTCATGCCATATTTCCACTATTACCTTTTGTGTGGTGTATGTACTGCCCATAATTGTATTCTTTGTGTAATACAATTTAATTTATGTGTATCTACATATTCATTTTATGATACTTCTTTCATAGGGTGTATTTTTCGTAAGTTACCAAATTGGTAAAGGTTAATTCCTCAATCTCATTATTATCCAAGATTGTTTATGTGTAAGTATATACTGGGAAATTTTTATCATCCATGCCCATTTTCATAAAAATTATTTCAAAATGAATATTTTAAGGATTTGTGAAAATTAATCTTTATCAGTATCATAATTTTAAATGTTTTAAAGATTTATCTTTCTAAACCTTTTTAATTAATGTCCTTGTTTTCAAAATGGTTTTAAGGATTTATTTATATAGACATGAATGTTTTGAAATGATAGTTATTTTCAAAAGTTTCAAAGTGGTATGTGACAATTTGATTCAAAAATATCTTTTAAATTACTTCCTTTATAAATGTGTGACTTTTAAATGATTTTACAAAAAAGATATTTCTCTCAAAAAGTTTTACTCATCATTTTCAACTATGTCAACATCCTTTACTGGATATTATTATTGATTGAGGTTGATTTATTATAATAAAATCATCCATGTTGTATTGAATGAGTTATGATATGTTTGACTATGGATGTTCTCTTTTTATACCATTCAGGATTTATGGTTAATGTATTGACATTTCATATGCTAGTTTTAATATGAATGTTTATGTTATGTTTCAACTTTTTCATATGAGGAATGTAGTGGACTTAGTAAGTGACGGGTGGAGCCCGCTATAGCTCCTCGATGCATCGATAGGTCTCATGAGACAAACTAGTGTCTTGGAACAAGGCCAAGACAAAAATTTTATTTGTAGTCTTGGCACGAGTCCTTGACTATGTGGTAATGATGTCCGGCGTTAGGCATTCCCTTATTATGAAATTAGTTATTACATGTTCTTATTTGACTAGTATAATATCCATGTGCATGTTTATATGGTAATGTTCAAATTATTTTTTCTATATTATGTTCAAGTTTATGTTTAAAAATGTTGTTGTTTTTATCACACATCTTGACTTAAATTTTTTTAGCTTCTGCTAAATTATTTACCCTTACTGAGCATCTGAGCTCACCCATTTATTATGTTTTATTTTCCAAGGATTCTAAGAAGTGTATTATGATTGATAAGAAGGGTTAAGACAAGTGAATAATGGCATTCATAAATGATTATTTATGTTGTTTTTTATGTTATAAAGTGTAATGTAACATTCATGTATGAAATCTATTTTCCAAGACTATTAACCGATCAGTACTTCGGGACTTGTTTCCTTGTAATCATGCTAATGTATTAAAATAATGCACTGACTCTGGGTAACTGGGGTTGGGGTGTTACACACCGTGTACTTTTCCACATGCCGTGTACTTTGGTCGTGTGGGATGAGTACATAGGGCGTGTAGGTTTTTCGGCGATTAAGGGTATAAAAACCGAATACACGTCGTGTAATTGGTATTTACACGCCGTGTAGTCAGTCGGAAGGTCAACAGTAAGACGGCGGAGGTAGCTTCCAGCGGAGGGATAGTACACACCGTGTAATCAGGAATACACACCGTGTACTCATGTCGGTAGATGAATAGTCTAGTGGTGAAAAGTAGCCACCAGAGGAACAACTAAAAAGGAAAGTACACGCAGTGTACATTCAAAGTACACGCCGTGTACTCATGAATTTTCTATTAAAATAGGCAGTAGGCTCCTCATTCGAGGGAGGAGGTAGCACCACTATTTGGAGCTTGGGAAGATGGATGAACCTCGGAGGATCACCCAATCGCGCACCGAGAATCCGTTTCCGCTTTCGTCGATCATGTTGGGACCATACGGGTAAGCCCTACCCTCTCCTTGAGCTGTTCTTACCAATTATATCCCCAGGAAAAGTTATTTGAGGTTGAATTTGTGAACATTTATCCTAGATCTATGTTGTTCATGGGCGTTTTAGGAGGCGTCATCCATGTATACCAATCAGAGACGATCGAGGTAGGTGGTCTGATGTTTATTTACAACTGTTAAGTTGAATTTGTGTAAAGTTGTGCTACGAACCCATGGTTGGAGTGTCGTGTGGATGAGGTCTTTACTGAAAGATTTATAGAATTGCATAGATAATATAATGATAAGTTAAAACTACTATTTGGGATCACTTCTTGGTTCCAGGACCACCCCGGGGGTGCATTCCCCTGTTTATCCATTTGGCCAGGATACCCGAGGGTATGCCATGATTATGTTGTGAATTGAATTTTCTTGAGAGAAATCTTATATAAATTGTTTGTTTTTGATTTGGTCTCGGCCCAGTTCCTTTAGTCTGAGGGCAGTGTTCTATTATCTTGAGGGCAGTGTTTTGCTTATGCATGAGGGAAGTGTTCTGTTAGCCTGAGGGCGGTGTTTGTTTAGTCTGAGGGCAACATTATATTTATCCTAAGGGAAAATTTTCTTATATCTGAGGACAGTACTTCCGTTCCTGAGAGCAATACCTCGTGCCTGAGGGTAATATTCATTTAGCCAGAGGGAAATCACATGAGGGTGTCAATTCTATTTACCTGAGGGTATGGTTTTTCATGTTTGAGGAATATGTTTAGTTCCTATATTCATTGTGGTGATTTTTACATGTTATACCTACCAAGATAAAACATAAGCTTGGTATTGTTTTACCTTGTACTTTTTAGATAGCTTGTAGTAGTTTTGTTGTGGCACTATTTAGGATATTTTCGGTTGAGGCTGAGTCTCAAGAAATTATAATTCACTTATCCTGACTTCTTAAATAATAATTAAATGGAAACAGAACTGCTAGGAGTATCTTCTTTTGAGTACTTCCAAGTTTACTGTTTTTCCATTACTGCGCACTGCTGTTGCACAAATTCCCTGATAGTTGGGAACAAACCTTTGGTGGTTGCATACTGGGATTTATTTCTCACACCCTATTTGGGTCATGTCTTCGGCCCAAACAGACTATATTATTTCAGGTGTTGACATGGGAAAGGGCCCATATACAGGTACATGATTGTAGTAGAGGAGTAGGAGAGAATGAGATAGAGCTTAGGCTTGCGATGATGCTGCGTTCTATTTACTATGCTTTGTTTTGTTTGGATGTACCTTGTATCTTGAGTTGTATTGTATTGTACTATAGTGTATCCTGTTCTAGCTACTTTCCTAGAATTAGTGACATGCTACATCTTTATATATATGACTTCTGGTTCCCTTTTTCTATATTTTTCCATTTCAGTTGTGTATTGTTTACTGCTTCCGTTGTTGAATGTTATATTTCTTTTCTGCTGCGCTACACTTTGAAAAATGAGGGAATAGTTTTCCCACTATCAGACCTGGGCCCTCGCTGCTAGTCGGCAGCCTCTAGCATTTGGGGAAATGCGTTTGAGGTCATGTGACCAACCGGGTTTGGGGCACCCGTTGTGTGGCACCCATTTCCAGGATGTTACAAAGTGGTATCACATGATTTTCATTTCTTTGACTTACTATTTGGAGCCTTATTCAGGGATAGGACAGAAAGGGTGGTTGGTAATAAGCTGTGCCTAGGAGTAGCGAACTAGTGTACTGGGAAAACCCAATTTACCTCGTGTTGCAATTTTCTGATTTTGCACTTTTACAGTTAATTTGATTTTCACCGTTGGGTGACGCACTTGTGGCGTGATGTTAATATTTTTATACTGGGTTCTATTTAGTTGCAACCCAATGAGATGAGAGTATGCCATCTCATGCATCATTTAGGCACATGCTAGAAATCACATGTCATGCATTCCTTCCATGCCATGTAGGTGGATTAGAGATTTCATGTTGTTGTGATAGTTGTTGTGCTAGAAAAGAATGTTGTTGTGATAGCTACTTTGATAAATACCTACTATTTGATAGGGTATGGTTATGTGGAGTACAGTAGAATGAACACCAAACTTTGGTTTTTGAGTAGTATTGGCCCTCATTGACTGGAATTTGGTGGCTCATTGACTGTTTACTTGTTATAACATGTATAAGATGCCAAAATTTGATTCGCGGGGAGTATGGCCCCTCATGGATCAGAATTTGGCACTTAGGTGTTGGTTTTTGTGTTTTTCTAGGCTCCATAGTAGTTTATGAGGCTTACTTTTTGGAAAACTCAGCATACACGCCGTGTAGTTCTATGGACACACGCCATGTGTTATTCTGTTCGGGAAGAAATGAAAACTTTTTAAGTACACGTCGTGTAGTCTCTTTCTGTGTCATAGGCTGTACAGGTGGGGACACTGGGTAGGGAATGGCTTAGGGAAACACACTATGTATTGGTTGTACACACCGTGTAGTGTTGACTCAGTGTCCGCCGTGTAACTAAAAACACAGGCGAAGAAATATGACCATAAACACGCCATGTAGTTCTACCTGGGGACCCGACCATGTAATTAACAAACACGGGTTGATGTTACCTCTTTTAGTACACGTCTTGTACCTGAGAGACATTCCGTGTAGTCTTGACTGGTGAGAGACCGTATATACTTGACCGTGTGGCTGGGAAAATGGGGTGGTGTACACGCCGTGTGCGGGTGTAACACTCTGTATAGAGTCAGCCATATAGCTGGCTGTGTAGTGAGAAACACGGGTCAGTCTGTGGATTCCTTGAACATGTTTTATCATTTTGGAACATTTCGGGTAGTGTGACCTGGGTACATAGGTCATGTGACAAACAACACGGGCCGATGAAAGCTTGTAGAGCACGCGCCATGTCTACCTCCGAACACGCCATGTAGTTTTGTCTTAGGAGAGCTTTATGGCTTAATCCATGTAGAAGAACTCGAACAGGGAAGAAGGATTCAAGTACACACCGTGTGTTAAGGCAACACACAGTGTAGTTGGGGTGTTACACGACCAGTTTTAGCTGGAGTACACGCCCATGTGATGGCCTGTGAAAACACGCCGTGTAGTATTTATACACGCCATGTAGTAAATTTTTTTAAATCTCGAATGATTTTCCTCTGCTCCTCGTTTTTGGGCTTTGATAATCTTGATTTAAGGTGTCCATTTGACCTTGTAGAGTCATGCCACCGAGACGACCACCGGTTGTTCGCCAGGAGAGCGACGACGATTATACTCCAGATGTGGTAGGCCATGAGCTACTGATGGAACCTCCAACAGAGCTAGATGTGGGGCTAGCCGTTATACCAGACACAGGCTATGATTCACATTTCCATGAAGGATTCATGTGGTTCATCCAGACCTTTCAGAGAGCACCACCGGCTTCCACATCTATGGAAGAGCTGACTCATATCATCTAGCAGCAGCATCTGCCAACATTTTCAAGGGATAGCAGACCACATGCTACGGAGTCTTGGCTGGGTTCTATGCAGACTATCTTCGAGCATTTGGAGACGCCTCCTAGGAGTAGGGTCAATCTCTCTACATATATGCTGCGTGATTCCACCAAGAGGTGGTGGGATGTAACCACCTAGTTTGAGCATCGCTGTGACATGGCATGGGAAGATTTTCAGGTAGCCTTCTATGAATTCTTCTTCCCAGAGATGTTGAGAGCAAATCAAGCTCGAGAGTTCATGAATCTGTAGCAAGGCGCCATGTCAGTGATGGATTATTCTGCTCGCTTCACCAAGATTCAGCGTTTTCCACCTATTCTGGTGGGTGATGAGACTTTGAGGGATAGAAATATTGAGGATGGTCTTCGATATGACATCCGACCACTGGTGAATGTTGTCAGGTTTCCTATAGTGCATGCTATTATGAACCAAGCACTGATTAATGAGCAGAACCTACGGGAAGCTAGTGGTGTGGGCCAGGGTGGTTCGACACCAGTTTCTGGTACTATTTCTACTGGTAAGAGGAAGAGATAGATGAATTTCTCTCATGGTGGCAGAGATAGCCAGAATAATTCTTTAGGTGGCCAGGTAATATGCTACCAGTGTGGTAAAGAAGGGTATAAAAGACCTCAGTGTCCACATGACCCGGTAGAGTGTCGAGATTGCGTCAAGGTGGGTCATCTACAGTGCTTTTATAGTGCGTTTCCACCAGTGGCTAGTGAGAGGGGTTCTATGAAGACTCCCCGTGCGGGAGTAGGACTAGTAGCTTCTTACCCGTCAGGAAACTAGAATACATCAGGGCATGAAGGCAGAGATGGTGGTCATGGCTGTGGTAGACAGACACCAGGATCTCAGAGGTAGCAGGGCGGGTTAGCTCAGGGTAGCCAGGATGTGTCGCAGGGCCGCGACACTGGACATGCATATGCAGTGTAACATACCCAACATGAGCAGGATCCCGAAACTTCCACTGTAAGAGGTACTATTTTAGTATCTTCTATTTTATCTCATGTACTTTTATATACGGGTGCTACACTTAGCTTTGTATCTGTGCCCATTGTGGAGAGCCTTGGGATCTGTGTTTCTTCTTCTTCTGACATTATGACGCTAGAAACTCTGTTGGGGATTAAAAAGACCTGTGTGCATCAGTGTAGGGAGTGCCCCCTTGAGGTTGGTGGGTGTCACTTTATATGGGACCTCTATGTCTTGGAGATGACGAGTTATGATGTCATTCTTGGGATGGACTGGTTGGTACCCTTTCGAGCCTTTGTAGATTTCTGTCATCGTAGGGTGAGTTTCACATCACCAGAGGGTGGAGAGTTTCTATACAAGGGCGAATGGGATGTCCAAGCGAGCCGAGATGGACCAGAGCATCATGGGAGAGGTGGTGTAACAACCCAGATTGCAATCTTATATCTGGATAACCCGGGAACTTGTCAGAAGGATTTCCATCTAGTGATTGATCGTTTCAGGGATGTCTTCCTAGATGACTTTTCAGGTCTTCCTCCAGAGCGAGTGGTTGATTTCTCTATTGGTCTAGTGCCAGGAGCAACACCGGTGTCCATTCCTCCTTATAGGATGGCTACACCAGAGTTTCAGGAGCTCAAGAGGTAGTTAGAGGAGTTGTAGGCAAAGGGTTTCATCTGACTCAGTACTTCTCCTTGGGGTTTTGCTGTACTCTTTGTGGATAAGGTGGAAGGTACCCTCAAACTTTGCGTGGATTATCAGAATCTGAACCAATTGACTATTAAGAACCGATATCACTTACCTAGGATTGATGATCTTTTTGATCAACTTCTAGGAGCACAAGTGTTCTCGAAGATTGACTTGAGATCTGGATATCATCAGTTACGTGTTAGACTATCGGATATACCACTTCCAGCTTTTAGGAGCAGATATGGTCTATACGAGTACTTAGTTATGCTGTTTGGACTCACGAACGTGCTAGCAGTTTTTATGGCTATGGTGAATCATGTGTTCCATCCTTATCTTGATTGTTTTGTGGTAGTCTTTATGGATGATATCTTGGTGTACTCTCACACTCGTCACGACCATGCTACCCATCTTGAGATCATTTTGAGTACACTGAGAGAGCATCAGCTATATGCTAAGCTCTCAAAGTGCCACTTTCAGATGGACCGGATACACTTCCTAGGTCATATCATATCAGAGGCAGGAGTTGTGGTAGAACCAGAGAAAGTGAGAGCAGTAGTTTTCTGGGAGCAGACTAAGAACGTTTTTGAAATACATAGTTTCTTGAGGCTGGCTGGTTACTACATGCGCTTTATACAAGACTTCTCCAGCTTAGCAGTGCCATTGATGGGTTTGAATAAGAAGGGTGTAAAGTTTTTTTGGTCAGAATCTTGTGAGACATCCTTTCAGGAGATGAAGGGAAATTTGACATCAACACCATTCCTAATACTTTCAAAGAAAGGGAAGAGCTATACAGTTTACTGTGATGCATCAGGTATTTTACTAGGATTTGTGTTGATTCAAGGGGATCGAGTAGTTGTGTACAGGTCTCGGCAGTTGAGGCCACATGAGAGGAATTACCCAACACATGATCTTGAGTTGGCTGTAGTTGTTCATGCATTACGCTGTTGGAGACATTATATATTGGGAGAAAATTTTGTGGTATTTACAGACCAAAAAAGTATCAAATATATCTTTACTCAACATGACCTGAATTTGTGACAGCCAAGGTGGGTTGAATACCTTCAGTACTTCGACTTTGAGCTTGCCTATACACCTGGTAAGGGTAATGTAGTTGCTGTTGCATTGAGTAGGAGGAATCAGATACAGGCAGTTCATGAGGACAATGGTGAGTGGTAGCTTATGTATTTTTTCTCTGAGATGCATTTGGAGGTGCACGATAGTCAGGGGAAAGCCTACCTTTCTTCCTTAGCTGGGACTTCTACCGTTATGGATAGAGTGAAGATGAGACAATTATTGGATTCTGAATTCTTAGTTCTTCAGGAGTCGCTGGCAAGTGACAACCCTCCTCCTGGATAGACGATAAATGATGATGAGGTACTGTGTGTCCATGGATGAGTGTGGGTTGCAGGGGATATATGCGAGGAACTGATGCAGGAGTTTCATGCTTCAGCTTGGGAAGTGCATCTCGGAGTTACCAAAATGTACCGTGATTAGAGACATTAGTATTTGTGGCCGAGTATGAAATGGAAAGTAGCTAGTTTTATTGCGAGATGTTCCACCTATCAGCAGGTGAAGTCAGAACATCAGAGGCTAGTCAGAATGTTACAACAGTTACCCATTCCAGAGTGGAAATGGGATGATGTCATGATGGACTTCGTGACTAGGTTGCTGAGGTCGCCTCGAAGCAATGATGTCGTGTGGGTTGTTGTGGACATACTCACAAAGGTATCTCACTTTTTTCCAATCAAGGAGACCATAATTGTTGACGAACTCGAGAAGTTGTATATCCGAGAGATCATACGTCTTCAAGGGGTCCCTCGTTCTATCGTTTCATATAGGGACACCCGTTTTACATCTCGATTCTGGAAGGGTTTTCAGAGGGCACTGGGTACACAGGTGATTCTGATCACAACTTACCACCATCAGACTGATGGCCAGTCAAAGCGTACGATACAGGTTCTTGAATATATGCTGCGTGCATGCGTCCTAGACTTTGGGGGATCTTGGGAGAATCCCATACCCCTAGTCGAGTTTGCCTACAATAACAGTTTTTAGGAAATTATTGAGATGGGACTTTACAAGGCTTTGTATGGTAGGCAATGCTAATCACCCTTGTGCTGGTTGGAGGTAGGTGAGGTACCTTTACTAGGACCACGTCTCGTGCAGAAGACTTTAGAGTAGGTCCAGTTGATTCAGAAGTGGATGGCTACCGCACAATTTTCTTTATAAATCTTATACTGATCGTTGTAGATGACCTTGGAGTTCGTGGTTGGGGATCAGGTGTTCTTACGTATTTCATAGAGGTTGGGACACAGACGGATCAGGAGAAAGGGTAACCTTTCACTGAGGTATGTGGGGCCATTTGAGATTCTGGAGAGATTCGGGCCGGTTGCTTATCATTTTTAGTTACCATAGAGGTATCGGGAAATGCACGACGTCTTCCATGTATCTCACCTACGCCATTATCACTCAGACCCGTCTCACGTATTTCAGCATGAGGAGGTTGAGCTTTAGGTCGATGCATCCTTTGAGGAGCATCTGATTCATATTGTGGATAGAAGCATGAAGGTTCTCCGAGGCCGGTCAGTTCCTCTCGTACGGGTGTTATGTCAGCATGGCCGAGTGCAGGACAAAACCTGGGAGCGGGAGACCGATGTACGTGCTCAGTGGCCAAAGTTGTTCACAAATTTATCTTCACCACCCTTGGAAGGGTAATTCGGGGATGAATTGATTTAAGGGGGGAAGTTTGTAAGAATACAGTTCTTATTCTTATGGTTAAGGTTTCTTCTTTTCCTTTCCCTTAAGTGTTTTTGAGAAAATAAGGAAAATGGTGAAAAATCCCAATTTTTTTGGGTACACGCCATGTACTTTTCCACACGCCATGTACTTTGGCCGTGTGGGATGGGTACACAGGGCGTGTAGGCTAGTCAGCGATGAAGGGTGTAAAAACGGACTACACATCATGTACTTGGTATTTACACACCATGTAGTCAGTCAGCAGGTCAACAATAAGGCAGCAGAGGTAGCTGCCAGCAGAACGATAGTACATGCCGTGTAATCAGGAATACACGTCGTGTACTCATGTCGGCAGATGAACAGTCTGGCGGTGAAAAGTAGCCTCCATAGAAACAATTAAAAAGGAAAGTACATGCCCTGTAATTTCAAAGTACACGCCGTGTAGTCATGAATTTTCTATTAAAATAGGAAGTAGCCTCCTCATTCGAGGGAGGAGGTAGAATCTCCATTTCGAGCTTAGGAAGACGGTCGAACCTTGGAGGATCACCCGATCACACATCGGGAATCCGTTTCCACTTCCGTCGATCACATTGGGACCATTCGGGTAAGACCTCCCCTATCCTTGCGTAGTTCTCAACAATTCTTTCTTGAGGGAAAGTTATTTGAGATTGAATGTGTGAACATGTATCCCAGATCTATGTCATTCACGAGCATTTCGGGAGGCTTCGTTCACATTTACCAATCAAAGACGATCGAGGTAGGTGGTATGATGTTTATTTTCAACTGTTGAGTTGAAATTTTCTATCATTTTGCTACAAACCCATAGTTGGGGTGTCGTATGGATGAGGCCTTTGCTGAAAGATATCTAGAATTGCATAGATAATCTAATGATAAGTTAAAACTACTGTTTGGGATCACTGCTTAGATCCAGGACCACCCTGGGGGTGCATTCCTCTATTTATCCATTTGGCTAGGATACCCGAGGGTATGCCATGATTATGTTGTGCATTGAATTTTCTTGAGAGAATGTTTATATAAATTTCTGTTTATGATTTGGGCTTGGCCCGGTTCCTTTAGCCTGAGGGCAGTGTTCTAAAAGCCCGAGGCTAGTGTTTTTATTATACTTGTGGGAAGTGTTCTGTTAGCCTGAGGGCATTGTTTTTTTATCCAGAGGGTAGAGTTCTATTTAGCTTGAGGGAAACATTTCTTATGTAAAAGGACAGTACTTTCGTGCCTGAGGGAAATACCTCATGCCTGAGGGTAGTATTCGTTTATCCTGAGGGAAATCACCTAAGGGTGTCGATTCTATTTACCTAAGGGTAAGGTTTTTCATGTCTGAGGACTCTGTTTAGTTCCTATATTAACTGTGGTGATTTTTACATGTTATGCCTACCAAGATAAAGCACATGCTTGGTATTGTTTTACCTTTTACTTGTTAGATAGCCTGTAGTGGTTTTGATGCAACACTGTTTAGGAGATTGTCGACTAAAGCTGAGTCTCAGGAATTTATAATTTACTTATCCTGACTTGTTAAATAATAATTAAATTTAAATGGAACTGGTAGGAGTAGATGATTTTGAGTACTTCCTTGTTTACTGGTTTTCCATTACTGCACACTGATGTTGCACAAATTCATTGATAGTTGGGAACAGACCTATGGTGGTTGCCTCTTAGGATTTATTTCTCACACCCAGTTTGGGTCATGTCTTCGGCCCAAACAAACTATATTGCTGCAGGTGTCGATAGGGGAAAGGGCCAATATACATGTACATGATTGTAGAAGAGGAGTAGGAGATCAGGGGACCGAGCTTAAGCTTGAGATGCTGCTGCGTTCTGTTTACTCTGCTTTGTTTTGTTTGGATGTACCTTGTAATTTGAGTTGTATTGTATTGTATTGCAGTGTATCCTGTTTTGGATGCTTTCCTAGAATTAGTCACATGATGCATATTTATATATATGACTTCTAGTTCCCTTTTTCTACAGTTGTACATTTAAGTTGTATATTGTTTACTGCTTCTGCGGTTGAATGTTATATTTCTTTTCCGCTGTGCTACACATTGACAAATGAGGGCATAGTTTCCCCACTATCAGACTTGGGCCCTTTCTGCTAGTCGGCAGCCTCTGGCATTTGGGGAAATGAGATTGAGGTCATGTGACCAACCAGGTTCAGGGAACCGATTGTGTGGCACCCAGGTCCGGGATGTTACTGTTGATATGATGAAACCATAACCAATGTGCAAAGACCGGAACCGTCAGACCAAAACATGCATGGAAAACAGATGAGTTTTCACCCAAATAATGACTTTAATGAATAATTTTTAATAAAATGGTAATTGGAAATTAAAATGGAATTATATATAGTAGTATATATATGAATATTATTTTTAAATATTTTTATAATAAATCTATATTTTTTATATTGTATTTTTGAATGCATACAGAGCAAGATGGGACTTGAGGTAAGAGTTTATGTTATAATATCATTTCTTTTTGGGATTGTCTATGTTAAATTTACATTGAGAGAAATTATATGATTAATATATTTTAAAACTAAACCATTTTAATATACTATTTCTATTTTTAGGTTTTAAATTAATTTTACCATTCTTATATCATTGTTACTTAAAGTGATATAGAAAATGTTTTTTTAAGAAAAGTCGACCATATTTCTTCTTTTTGGGCGAGGAATCTTTCTCCACCATGTCCATGTTATTCAAAATGTTTTATGAAAGTTTTTATCTATATTTAAATGTTTAATAAAGGTAATTTTAAGGACATTATACTTTATTTACAAATGATTAGAAGAAATTTTTTCAAATATTTTTCATAAAAACCACTTTTGACTTTTACAAAAGTGCAAAAATAATGTTCTCTTTTAAAATATTTGACATGAATTGATTTTATTTCCATCATGTAATACCATATTTATGAACATTACTTTTCATGTTTCAAAGTTTTTACAAAGAAAATCAAATTCCTATTTTCTTAGATTTTGTTTTCAAAAGTTACCAAAAGAAAAGGGATGTTTTCTCTTGATTTTCAACACGTATTTTAAATGCTTCTATAAAATATATTTTTCTTCTATGTCAGCATTATTTATGGATTGATTGGATTAACTAAGGATATGATATTATGATACCATACCATTTATTTATCTATATATATTATTATCTATTAATTATGATTATGTAACACCCCATGATTTTTAAAGAATATTATGTTCAATAGCGTATAAAATACGCAACACAAAGCATAAACAAACCATGAAGTATTATTATTTAAATATGTCCGTTATAAAGTAACCATTAAACTATAATGTTTGAATAGTATTAATATAATTATGAAATATATATGAAGGTAATAATTAATACAAATTCATTTATTAATTCTTAGGAAATAAGTATTCATTTTTTAGTAATGTTTTTTTCTGATTCAAAAATATATTTTCTTCAAAAATTATTTTTATTGATTTTTGTAAGAAAATATTGTAATTATTTTCTTAAACTTATATAAATTATATTTTACAAAAATAAAATATTTTTTAAATAATCATATCAATATTATCTAGGGGTTAAATTTTTAGTTTTTTTGAAACGATTGATTTTTGAGTGAATAATGAAAAATACAAATTTTTATTGAAAATTGTATTTTTGTTTCAATAATTTACAAAGTTCCATTTTTTTCAAATTATTTAAAAATTAATTTAGATATATTATTTTATTAATAATTCAATTAGGTTCATTTTAATCAATTTTATTATTGAATCTGATATAAAAACAATTTTATAAATAAAAGATATTTTTTCTGAAAAAAATTTCACTGTATTTTGTGTTTTAATTTTAAATTAATTACTTCAATTTATAGAAACTGAATCATGAAAAATGGATTAAATATTTTTAATTATTATGTAAAAATTTGGTAAATATACCCCTTTTATTTATGGACATTATAAATTATAACCATAGTAAATAAATATCATCTCAGTATGGGTAAATTGGATAATTTAGGTTAAAAATAAAATGATAAGGACTATAAATGACCCTAAAATTTTCCTTAATATTATTTTATGAGTATATATCATACATAAACAACCAAATTCATAATATATGAAATTTTTTCTATTTATCCATGATTTTGACCTTTATAATATTTAAGTGAAAGATAAAGACAAAAATGTCACTTTTCATCTTTTAATAACTATAATATTTTATTATAGTGATAAATACAATATATGTTTGATTATAAATATTATTTTTAAATTTATTTTTACCATTTTAATTTATTTATAACTATTAATATGAAATAATTACCTGAAATTCTTATGAAATAGTGACATGGTATTTATTCAATTAATAGAAAAATAATATAAATGATTTTAGAAATACTAAAAGTAACATAATTTGAATGAATTAATATGTTCCCAAAATTTTATAGATCTATATAAGATTTTTGGTAAGTTTGAAAGAATTCTATTCGAATTAACCCTTTTTATTGATGTATTTAAAGTCAAATTAAATGAATAGTGTTAAGAATGACATTAATTATATTTTATAATAAACAAAATTTAATTAAATGATTTAAAATTCATAAAAATATTATATTAGGAAAAAATAATAGGATATGTTTTCAAACATCAACCAAGGTCCATTTGTTGTTTATCTTTCATTTTAAAGTAACATTATTAACCCTCAAAGTGTAGAAAACTTTAATATTACGGTAATTATTAAAAGAGTTAACGGGGATTAAAACTAAAAGATATGGGTGAAAACATATCCAAAACTTATCAAAATTTTATTGGATGAGAGTATTTATACTTATCACCATATTATATTCTAGTTATACCAATTTTTATCCATTTGGGAATTAAAAGTAATTTATATTAATTTAATACTTTAATAAATTTGATGAATGCCCCTCCCCTCAATTATAAAAAGACACCACTACTTTCTCTTTTTTATAAAACATTGGGAAATATAACTTGAAAAAAAACTTAAAATTAATCTCCTCAAAATCATTATCCAAATTATTGAGATTTGTGACCTTACAAAGGACCAACCCTAGGTCCCTTAAAAAAATATTTAAAGAAAGTCTACCGAAGAAGATGTAATCGTCTTTAACGACTCTTTCATGTTTATTTATTCTTATAATTCCTCTCAATGGTTTATTACCATAATAAAATAATAAATATAGTATCATAAATATATTGAGATTGTATTATTATTATGATACAACCATATTCCATCTCTTTTCCATCCTATTAAAAGCGAAAACTTTGCTTGGACGTATGACTAACTGTCACCACATAGTGGTGTAATTTGTTTTTCATCACCACCTTACATGGATGGTTATAAAGATTGAAATAATGAGTATATATTATATTTATGATATAAATATGATTCTTTAACTATAATATCGTATATACCTTCTTACCTCTCAATCCGTTAGAAAATGATAGTCGCTTGTGCGTACGTGTGGACCACCACCACCACGAAGCGATGTGATCTGTTCTTCATTTACACTTTAAGTGAATGATAATAAAGATGTATTTATTGAATATATACAATATATATAATATAATAATTATTTTTAAAAATATTAATTATTATTTACCTTTCTTTTGTTTCATCTTTCTAAAAGTGAAAACATCATTCATGCATATGAACGACCTACTGTCTCTATGAATAGTGTAATTTATTTTTCTATCTCTATATTTTTTCGATTATTATATATATTTATATATTGAATATAAATGATATTTATATATTGAACAAAATTATAGAGATGATGTAACCATGGGAAATACATAAGGACTGAGACTACCAAATCAAAACTTTCTTGAAAAACAAAGATATTAGCAACTGAAATATTGATAATAATAAAATATTATTGATAATATGGTGATAAAATGTTATAAATGGATCATTTATGAAATTATAGATATTTATATGGTTATTTTATATAATTATAATAAATATAAATTTATTATACTGGAGGTTAAAATCACTTTCAAGGCAATTTAAACTTGAGGTAAGGAATTCTGTCCCAATTTCCTCTAATTGTGGTATATTTTAATAATATGCACCTAATTTATTTTATATGGTGTATATAATTACCCTTTGATGTATTTATGATCATTATTTATTATAAATGACATTTCTCTTAAATATCCAAATTCTTTGTATCATGGATATGCTTATTTCCTAAACCGTATACCATTTATACATATGATATTTTACTTCAAAAATTATTGAATAGACTATGGAATTAGTGATAAATCTATATTATTTAATCAATACGTATATTTTTTTTAATTAATAGAGTTCATGAATTAAATATACCACATGATATATGATTAATTCATTAGAAATATAGTGATGGGTGTGGCCAAAAATTATATAGCCCCTTAAATCCATCGATAGGTATCATGAGACAAATCATTAAACTAGAATTAAATTGTTTTTTGGTGTATTCCTACCCTTAGTTTTAAAATATCTTGGCATAAGGCCTTTATGTTATAGATATCATGACGTCTAAAATCATGACATCCAGTATTATTCATTTCCTTCATTGAGATTTCACTTTTTTATTATCCATGATATTACTGCATTGATATTATCCATGGATGGCTTTTAGTTCACAATTATTGATTAAATGACATGTATTTTCAGTTATTTACTTTTCCATATTGATTATTCCATATTTAATATAGTGAAATATACTTAACATACATGAATATTACACCATTTTAGATGAATATTCAACACATTAAACAAATACCTGCTCGGGGGCTTATTCGGTTTCAATATGGATAGATTTCATTAAACGCTCGATGATGAACTTTGTCTAATTAGCGAAGTGGATTTTAAATTCATCCAAACACCAAGAGTTTTCCTATAAAGATTCAAAGAAAACATGGGAGAATCAGACTGGGCCATGGGTCCCTTATGATCTCTCCTCCCATAGGGAGAATAATTGGAAGGCCAGTGATTTAGCAGATATCAAAATGAACAACCACCACCAAATCAATTTTTTAAAATCCACTTTATGGTTAAGTGGTAACCTAAAAAAACTAATTAAAACCATACCACCCACCCATATTACAAAATTAAATTTTTTTCAAGAGTCCAAAAATACTAAAAAACCAAAATTTGAAATTCAAACTAATAACACATCAAACCCACCACCAAAATGTGTTAAGTCACAAAAGATCAAGCAGCAAACCATCTCAAGCCGCACCCTATAAAGAATTAGAATACCATTATCATCATCATATTATCAGTGAAAATAGAACACCATAGATCTCTCTAGAATCACACCAACGATGTCATCTGGTGCCGACACCAATATCCTAGGGGGTTAGTGTTCTCGACCACAATCCAACAGAACAAAAAATAAAACATGGTAATATTTCTCAAAAATAAACCCAAAAAACCTTCACCAGTGACTATGAGGAAGAAAAACAATAAAATTTGATAAATAAACAAAATTTTCAAGATGTTCCTGAAGCCATCTCTAAACACATACATCATCTAAGGGCTTGTGCCTGGAACACCAATGGCTGCCGAACCACACACCCAAAACCACTATGTAACCAATGCTCCAGGTCCTACTTGGAGAGGCATAGTGTAATGAGAGGTATGAGAAGGTAATGAGTGACCAATGGCTCTAATATATGGAATTATCAATTAGTAATAAGATAGAAGCCCCTAGAAAAATAATAATCCAACTCATGACGCGCATAGAAGACTGTCAACTGCCGAACCAGAAATCCCAACACCTCTTAAAAACCACCACACCTGGTAAAACTTGGAGAGGAATAGAGTAATGGGAGTTAAGAGATGAGTGAACCCATGTTGAAAAGAGAAATATTATTAAGGTATATCCATACCACATTATGTCTTTAGTCACAACCCCTATCGAAGTTTACCATCCATCAGAAGAGAAGGAAGTTTTGATTACCACACTGGCGTGAATCCAATGATCAGGAAAAGAAGGAATCTTTGTCTAAAAATAGGTGAACAATCAAGTTATAATGATCCATATTCCCCATAGATTCCATATAAATAATTCCCCATGTCAAGTTGATAAATCCCTCAAAAAATTCCACTGTTGGTCGATCCGAACAGTATCTGTCCACAAGCATCCAAAAATGGAATCCAACAACATCTTGAAACTAATATGTTGAAAGAAAAGGCATAGGGATCCCTTGAAGGAAGTTGAGTCCTTATAAAAACTCAGGATTGGTGGAATCAATGGAAAATCATGGAAATCCACAGAATAAATAGAGTTAGGGGAATCAAAGCTCAGTTGTTTCAAAGTGACGGAGATGCAAGGGTTTGTCGACCTGACCTTTTGGGTAGGCCCCACAGGGTGTGACAATGATGAGAGTGTCTTTTTATTTAGTGTATAACTAGTCTATCAAGTGAGAGGGTATCCATTATGATATATAGGCTCTCCATCCATCCTTTAGGTCAATTCCCATGGATTAAGTACACAATTTTAAATTCTAAAAATAATATCATTTTATCAAAATTTCAAAGTATTTTACTTTTCTTTATTATGTATCTTGATCAACAAATAACTAAGATTTTGTTGAAATATTTTGGTTTTTAATGTAAAAAATAATAATAATTTATAAATGTATTATTAATTCATTATAATCAGAGATAAAATTATTTGAAGGTAAAATACTTATTTTTCAGAAAATTGTTTTATGTGAACATTTCATTTTTATATTAGTAAATTAAATTAATCGCTATTGATGAATGATTTTAATGAAATTTTCAAATCATATATTAAATTAAATTTATTAAAATTAATCTAATTGTTATTAATAAGCATTGAATGAGAATAAAATCATTTTTATGCTTAAATTTTTTTTTCTGTAAAAATGTTTTTTATGCGTATAATGAGATGATATTAGAATTAATTTCTAATAATTTTAGGAATTGAATATAGTAAAATGGATTTTATATTTGGAATAATAATTATTAATATTACTTAATAACTGCAACTTATTTTTTTTATAATGAATAGTTATCATGGTAAAAAGCTTGTTATCACGATAAGGGTTAAAAGGGTTAAAAGATGGGTTATCCTAAGAGATAAGGTTTAAAATATCACAAAAAACTTTATTTAATTATATTTTTTGATTTTATTTAGACCTTAACCTTTTTATATTTTAAATTTTATCCATTTAGAGCAACTTGACTTAAGTAAAACTTATATTATACAATAAAATTTTCAAGTATTTACAAGTTTTCCACCCACCTCACTTATAAAAGGGAACCTCCTCTTATCACTTCTCTAAACCACTTGAGTCCTTTATATAGAATAAGATATACCCAAATTCCCTCCCAAAATATTTATAAACTATATTGAAGTTCTTTTCTTCTCAAAATAACCATAAAAGATGCTTTAAGGTGATTTTTAATAAAGGTTACTTGAATATGAGTTATATGTTCTTACAAACCTTTTTCATATTTATTTCACCTTAAACATCTTACAAATATTACATAATCATATTTATACGATTAAATTAATATATTTAACAAAAAAAATATTTTTTATTAATTTTATCACCAATTTATATATCATTTTTATCTAATTAGAAATGAAAACATCGCTCATGAAAATGTATGGACTACCATCTCCATGAAGCTATGTATTTTATTTTTTATCACCTTCTATCTTGGATGGTTATATAGATAAATTTAGTTAATATATATTATATTTATAACATAATTATGATTCCAAAGAATATAATATATTATCTACCTTCTTACCCTTTCATACTTTTGGAAATGATAACGTCGCTCGTGCGTACATATGTAGTACCACCTCCACAAAGCAATGTGATTAATTTTTAATTTATATTTTATATGGATGGTAATAAAGATATATTAAATGAATATATATGATATTTATTATATAATTATTATTTTTTTAAGGTGAATTATAATTTACCTTTATTTTGTCCCCTCTAGTAAAAAGTGAAAACATTACTCATGCATACATACAGACTACCGTCTCCACAAAGTGATGCAATTAATTTTTTAAGACCACCATATATGGATGGTTATAAAAGTGTATATAATTAATAAGTATTATATTTATGAAATTATTAGTATTATTGAGATGATAAAACCACAACCAATGTGCAAGGACCAGAACTATCAAACCAAAAAATGCATGGAAAACAGACGATTGTTCACTTGAATAATGATATTAATGAGGAATTTTGAATTAAAGGGTAATTGTAAATTATAAGGGAATGATATATAGTAATATATGTATGAATATTACTATTTAATAGGTTTATAATAAATTTATATTTATTTTATTTTATTTTTTAATGTGTATGGAGAAAGATGGGACTTGAGGTAAGAGTTTATGTTACAATATCATTTTTTAGGATTATCGATGTTAAAATTACAATGAGGAAAATTATATGATTCATATATTTTAAAATTAATACATTTTAACATCCTATTTATATTTTTGGGGTTTAAGGTAATTTTACCATTCTTCTATCTTTGGCACTCAAAGTGATCTAGAAAATGTTTTTAAGAAAAGCCAACCATATTTCTTCTTTTTGGGTCGAGAATCTTTCCCCACCATGTCCATGTTATTAAATTTTTTTTATGGAAGTTTTTTTCTATAATGAAATGTTTGAAAACGGTCATGTTAACCACATTTTAATTTATCTACAAATTATTAAATAGATTTTTTTCAAATGTTTTTCATAGAAATTGCTTTTGACTTTAAACAAATGTGAAAAAAATAATGTTCTCTTTTAACATATTTGACATGAATTGATTTTATTTCCATCATGTAATACCATATTCATGAAAATTACTTTAAAAGTTTCAATGATTTTAAAAAGATAATAAAATTCCCATTTTATCAGAATTTTGTTTTTAAAAGTTACCAAAAGAAAAGGTATGTTTTCTTTTGATTTTTTACATGCATTTTAAATGCTTTTATAAAATCTATTTTTAATCTATGTCAAAATTATTTAAGGAATGATTGGATTAAATAGGGATATGTTATTATGATACCATCCAATTTATTTCTCTGTATATATTATTATGTTTTTTGTATGATTTTGTAACACCCCAAGATTTTAAAAGAATAGTATGTTTGATAGCGTAAAAAATATACAACGTGAAGTTTAAACGAACCAAGAAATATTAATATTTAAAAATGATTTTTATAAACTAACCATTGAATTAGAGTGTATGAATAGTATTAATAGTTATGAAATATATATAAAGGACCAAATAAATACAAATGCACTTAATTATTCTTAGTAAATAATTACTCAATTTTCAGTAAAGTTATTTTATGATTTAGAAATACATTTTCTTCAAAAATGTTTTTTATTATTTTTTATAAGAAAATATTATAATTAATTTACTAAAATTTTATAGATTTTTTTATAAAAATATTTTTTTTAAAATCATCCTATAAAAATTATTTCAGGGTGAAACGCTTAGGTTTTTTTTTGAAAATATTGATTTTTGAGTGAAAAATGAATAATACCATTTTTTATTGAAAATTGTATTTTTGTTTCAAGAATTTACAAAGTTACATTTTTCTTTATAAATATTTAAAAATAAAATTAGATCTAATTTTTCATTAATAATTCAATTAAGTTAATTTTAAATAATTTTATTATTTAATTTTATATAAAAACAATTTTATAAATAAAAAGAAATTTTTCTAAAATATTACTTTTAGTTGCATTTTTCGTTTTAATTTTAAATTTATTACTTCCATTTATAGAAATTTAATCATGAAAAATGGATTAAATAATTTTAATTATTAGGTCCAAATTTGGTAAATAGGTCCCTCTTATTTTTGGATATTATGAACAATGTCCATGGTAAATAATTTTCATCACGGTATGGGTAAATTGTGTAATTTAGGTTAAAAATAATATGATAAGAAGTATAAATGACCCCAAAACATGTCTTAATTTTATGTTATTAGTACATATCATCTATAAAAAACCAAATTTCAAATATATAAACTTTTTTCTATTTATCTAGGATTTTTACCTTTATAATATTTAAGTGATAGATAAAGACAAAAATGTCACTTTTCTTCTTTTAATTCCTATAGTATTTTATTATAGTGATAAATAAAATATATTTTTGATTATAAATATTAATTTTAAATATAAATGATTTATTTTTATCATGGTAATTTATTTATAATTTTTTGTAATGAAATAATTACCTTAAATGCTTATGAAACAACAGAACGATATTTATTCAATTAATAGAAAAATAAAATAAATGATTTTAAAAAAATACTAAAAGTAAAATAATTTGAATGAATTAATATGTCCCACGAATTTTATAGATTTATATAAAATTTTTGGGATGTTTTAAAGGATTATATTAGAATTCATACTTTTTATTGATGTATTTAAAGTCAAATTAAATGAATAGTGTCAAAAATGACATTAATGGTATTTTATAACAAATGATATTTAATTAAATGATTTAAAATTTATAAAATATTATATTAGGAAAAAAAAATATGATATGGTCTCAAACATAATCCATGGTGAATTTATGGGTTGTTTGTCATTTTATAACAACATTATTAACGCCTAAAGTGTAGAAAACTTTAATATTATAGTAATTATCAAAAGGGTTAACAGGGGATTAAAAATAAAAGAAAAATTTAAAAACACACCGAAAACATATCAAAATATTATTGTATGAGATTATTTAGAATTATCCCCATATTATATTCTAGTTATATCAATTTTGATCTATTTGGGCATTACAAATAATTTATATTAATTTAATACTTCAATAAATTCATGAATGCCCCTCCCCTCAATTATAAAAGGACACAACTACTTTCTCTTCTTTAAAACACTTTGGGACATACAAATAAAAATAAAATAAAATTAATCTCCTAAAAATACTTATCCAAATTATTTTTATTTTTCCCCTTCCAAAGGGCCAACCCTAGGTCCCTTAAAAAGAGATATAAAAGAAGTCTACTGAAGAAGAGGTAATCATATTTACCGACTCTTTCATATTTATTTCTTATTATACTTACTCTTAATGTTTTATTCCCATACTAAAATAAAAAATATAGTATCATAAATATACTGATATTTTATTATGATTATTTTATAACCATATTCCCTCTCTTTTCCATCATATGAATGGAAAAACCATTGCTCGAGCATACATATGACTTACTGTCTCCATGTATCGGTGTAATTTATTTTTCATCACCACCTTACATATATGGTTATAAAGATCAAAATAATGAGTATATATATGATATTTATGACAGAAATATAATTATTTAACTATAATATCTTATATACCTTCTTACCTCTCAATCCGTTAGAAAATGATAACGCCGCTTGTGCATACGTGTAGACCACCACCACCACAAAATGGTGTGATCCGTTTTTCATTTATGCTTTGTATGGATGATAATAAGGATGTATTTAATTAATATATATTATATATATGATATAATAATTATTTTAAAATAATTAACTATTATTCACCTTTCTTTAATTTCATCTATCGAAAATTAAAAACATCGTTCATGCATACGAACAACCTACCGTATCTATGAACAGTGTAATTTATTTTTCTATATATATATATATATATATTTTATGGTTTTTTATAAATATATTAATATATATATATTGATAATAATTTATATTTATATATTTAATAAGATTATGGAGATGATGTAACTATGAGAAAGATTTAAGGACTGAGACTACCAAATCAAAACATGCTTGAAAAAAAAATCAAACAAAATAATGATAATAATAAAAGATTATTAATAATAGGATGATAAAATGTCATAAATGGATCATATATGAAATTATATATATGTATATGGTTATGTTATGTAAGTATAATAAATCTAAATTTATTATGTAGGAGGTTAAAACCACTTGCAAGGGAAGACAAACTTAAGGAAAGGAATTCTGTCACAATTTCCTCTCATTAAGGTTTATTTTAATATTATGCACCAAATGTATTTTATATAGTGTATATAATTCCTCTTTTATGTATTTATGATCATTATTCATTATAAATCACATTTCTCCTAAATATACATGTTCATTGTATCATGGATATACTTATTTTCTAAACCATATTCCATTTATACATATGATATCTTACATTGAAAATTATTTAATTGACTTGGTAATTATTTATAAATACATATTATTTACTCATTTCAAACATTTTTTGATAATTAATACTATTCATGAATCAAATCTATCACTTTGTATATAAGTAATCCATTAGAAATACAATTATGGGTGGGGATAAAAATTATATATCCCCTTAATCCATTGACAGGTCTCATGAGACAAATTAGTAAGATAGAATTAAATTGGTTTTGGTGCTTACCTACCCATAGTTTTAAACTATCTTGGAATAATGCCTTAATGGTATACATATCATGATGTATAAAACAATGAAGTCTGATATTCTGCATTTCCTTCATTTAGATTTTATTTATTATTATCCATGGGATTACTGCATTGATATTATCTATGGATGCCTTTTAGTTCTCAGTTATTCATTAAATGTCATGTGTTTCCAATTATTTACTTTTCCATATTTATTATTTCATATTTACTATAGTGATCTAGACTTAAAATACACGGGTATTACATCATTTTAGACAAATATTCAGCACATTACTAAAATACAAGCCCAAGGACTGTAATAGTTTAGTGTCTTTGGAAGATTAGTACATAATATTCTAACTTGGTGAAAGAAATTAAAAGTTTCCCACAAAAATCTTCCCCTCTAGTACTTATACATAAAATTTTCTTCATAACTCGGGGAAAAGAAACATAATAAATGGGTGAGATCATATTCTTAATAAGGGTTAATAGAGGTGATATATAATCATAACATGATCATAAGTATACGAGAGCATGAGAATAATATTTGAAGATAATACCCTAAATATTAAAGATAATATACATGATTCATAGATAAAATATTGGTAGTTCATAAGACATGAATCATAAGGGAAACAAGAGTATAATCCATGAAACATAACATGGTAATAAGACATGGAATTTGTGGAATACACATAAGAATATAAAATACTATGTCAAGGATACCTACCAAGACCTTCATAACATGTTAGGCTTGGACTAATAACTCATTTACCTGATTTAGGCTTGGGATTCCATCCTGTGTACCCTCTTGTTTTGGTAATGGGATTCCCTCCTGTGTACCCTCTTGTTTCTAGATTGGGATTCCCTCCCCTGTACCCTCTTGAGATCATAAAATATTTATCATTACTCACTACATTAGAGGGAGATATAGGTCCCACAGATCACATAATTAAATTATACATACACATGCTATTAGATTACAAAACATTCATTATGTCATGACCCATGAAATGAAATTGGTATCATTAATGTTTCATCATATCATAACCTATGGAGAAGGGATATGTTTCATAATCATTTCATCAATGCATAACCCATGAAAAGAAGAGTATTTCAAAAACATACAACTCATTGAATAGAAATAGGTATCATAAACATCTTTCCATCAAAACATAAACCATTCAAGAAATAATATTAATGTTATTCATAAACAATAAAAAATTTCACCATCATAGATAGAGAAGGATTTTGAAAGCTTAAATGGAATATTTCTTAAGGAAAATATCCTTTCTTAAAAAATCCTTTTTATAAAACCATTTAAAAAATCCATTTATGATAAATATGGCTTTACAATTTCATTTAAAACATATCTTTAGGAAAATATATTTTCTACTTAAAAAATAATTTTAAAATAAAGAATTTTTAAAACCTTTTTCTTTGAAAACACTTTGCAAACTTAAAATGAAGGCTTGAAATCATTTTGGAATGCCTTTTCTAGGAAATAGTTTTTGAAACTTATAAAGAAAACTTGAAATCATTTATATCATTTTATTTGAAAACAAACCTTTTGAAAACTTATAAAGGGTTATTTTAAAATCATTTTTTAGGATACAAAATCACACAAATTATTATTAAAAAATCAAGGGGACTACATGAGTCTGAAAGAAGGAATTTTTTTACAGTCTTTTTTACAGATAGAGAGAAGCTCCACCAGTAAATTATCACTCCACGTAATGTCTTGGTTGATTCCCTTATTGGCCAGACCATCATCCAACGTGTTAGCTTCATAGTAGGTGTGTGTGGCAATGTATCTGAGCTCAAGGAGCAAGTTAATACAGTTCTTCCAACACGTTGTAAGAGGCCAAGCATAGTGCACCACACCATTCCAAATAAGTTGGATAATGGTGGTGGAATCACTTTCAATCCAAATGTTTTTCCATCCACTTATCATAACAAAGTGGATAGATTGAATAACAGCCATCATCTTTGCCTCCAGAGAAGAGACAATCCCAAAACTACCAAAGAAGAAAACATGTCAGATCCCAATAGAGTCCCTGAAGATGTCCCCACAGCCTCCAGGACCTGGGATTCCTTTAGAAGTTCTATCAACGTTGATTTTGATCCAGCCAGGAATTGGGGCTTGCTAGAACACTTCGAACGAGAGTTTTGGTTGTTTGTAAATCCCATTCATTCTAAACCAGAGAAGGATCATAAAGTCACCAACTGAGTTATTGTAAATGGGATTTCTGAAGCTTTGCGGCATCCCTAATGGCAATAATAATTATCGTCTGACCTAAATTAAGATTGAATGGGAAGTTGTTGTGGATGATGGAATTTTTGTCATACCATAAAGCATGGATTAGCTCTACAACAACAAATAATAAAAGGTTTCTGATTTTCTGCGAAGAAACAAGCTCCACAAAACATTTTAGCAGAGATAAAATAGAGTCAGAAAGTAACCACCTGGAGTCAAAGATGTTAGTAATATAATTCCAAAGATTAGTGTCCATGGTATAAGACAAAAATAAATAATTGATATCCTCTCTATGTCGATGACATAGGGGGCATCTCGACCATATCTGAACACCAAAGGATTGGAGAAAAACCTCAGTAGTAATATGATTATGATCAATATGCCAAATAATATTAAATATTGAAGGTTTGATCCAAAGATAATGTTTCATCCAAGCGAAATTAGCTTCAGAGGAGGTAAAAAAATGATTGTAATACTTTTTAGAATCAATAATACCATTATGGGCTGGTTCCCAAATTAGAAACTCTTTATCATTGGTGAAGGGATACTCATCAAAAACTTTCTTGACATGATTAGGGAGGTCTAAGTTATTAGTATGCATCACTTCCTTTATGGATTAGTTGATATTATTCAGAGAGGCATTATAATGAAGCATAGAAATAAGGGGGGTTCTAGTCCAGTTGTCAAGATAGAATTTTATGGTGGATTCAAAGCTAACCATCCATTTGGAATTGTGAATGATATTGTCAAAGGAGGTCCTAATGGACAACCATAGGGATGAATTGGCATAACTCAAACGTCATTTTTTATGTTTTTCTAGGAAACGACTCTTGAGGAAGGCAATTGAGTCAGATTTATTTTTTATCAAGTTCCAAGTGAGTCTGTCTTGGAGGGATTCATTAAAAAGATTGAGGTTTTTGATGCCAAGACCTACTTTCTCAAGAGGTTTGCAGCATATAGACCAGTGAATGGTAACAAGCTTCATTTCAAGGATACTACCAGTCAAAAAAAGTTTTTAATGTAGGAATTTATTTTCTTAAGGAGAATGAGGGGCCATATGTAGATCATAAAAGAGTAAACCATTTTGGAAACAATAGATGATATCACAAGGAGATTCTACCTGCCATAGATAGAGACTTTCCTTTCCAAGATAAAATTTGATTGATGATTTGGTCAGATATAGAATTAAAGTACATAGATTTAGGCTTACCCAAAAAGATGGGAACTCCCAATTAGATAAAAGTAAAAGAACCTTCTTTGATACCAAGACTCTCAATGATGTAGCTTTTTCTAGAGGTTGGGAATCTTTTCCCAAAGAAAATAAATGATTTGTTCCAACTAATGGATTGTACTGAGATTTCTTCATAGTGAGATAAGACCGCTTTGAGGTTTATGATATTGAATTTACCTCAATTAAGGAAAAGGATTATATCATCCACATAAATAAGATGATTTGGAACATTGAGGTTGTGGGCAGCCTGAATAGGTTTGATTTTACTTTTCTGAACAAGAGAAGTGGGAGTCTACTAAGGTAGTCCTCCACATTGGAAAAAAGGATATCAGAGAGGGGATCACCTTGTCAGACTCCCTTCAAGAATTTAAAATTTTCCTTGGGAGATCCATTGATAAGATTGGAGATGGAGGATGAATTGAAAAGAGAGTTGATCCTGTTAATGAAAACCTCAGTGAAACCAAAACCTCAAAGCACTTTGAAAATGAAATTCCAGTCAATTCTGTCAAAAGATTTCCTAATATCAAGATTAATAGCAATGTTTCCACCTCTTCAAGCTTTATTAAGAGATTTAGTGGATTCCAAAGCAATAAAAATGAAGTCTTGAATAGACCTACCTTTGATGAAACCAAATTGGTTCCAAGAGATAATTTTGTTACATAGAGAGGAAAGCTTGTTGGCCAGGAGATTGGTAATGATTTTTTAGAGGGAGTTGATAAGAATAATGGGCCTGAACAAATGGATTTCAGAGGCATTTTCCACCTTAGGAATTATGGTAAGGATTTTAGAATTAAGACCCTAAGGAAGGACACCATTAGAGAAAAAAGTCTTAACAATATTACAAACATACATCTGGACTACCTCCCAGTGGTGCTGGAAGAATCCATTGTTGAAACCATCAGGCCCTGGAACACTTTCAAGTTTGAGGATAAAAACTATGGCTTTTATCTCATGATCGAGGGGAGTGATCAAGAGAAAAAGGACATCTTATTCATGTATAAAAGTTGGAATGATCCCAGGAAAGAGATATTTGTTTATAACTGATTCATTGAAGATAATGTCAAAATAAGAGACCATATGATTTGCAATGGCAGCCTTAGAATCATAAAGTATGTCATTCTACTTGAGAACGGATAGGGGGAGATAGACTTTCTTAACCCTTTGCAGGTCATTGTAGAATTTGGTGTTTCGATCACCATCAGATAGCCATTTAGTTTTGAAAACTTGTTTACAAATGTTATCTTTAAGATCCAAAAGGGATTTGAGCTTCATAGCAATGATGACCTCATTTTGAGGGTCAGAGGAGAAGTCATAATGGGTGCCATTATTTTGAATTTGATTAAGGGAATTCTCAAGAGTGGATATATCCTTATCAATTTGTTTCGATTTAGCATTGCACCATCCCTTGAGAAAATGTTTGAGATGCTTGAGCTTTGTAATATAAGAAAAATCATCTGTATGATGGTTCATAGAAATATAGAAACTTTTTATAAGATTAGATAATTCCAGATCCTCTGACCAAGAATTGTCAAATTTGAAAGGAATAATGGGATTGATATTTTTAGAGTGGAAAACAACCAGAATAGGATGATGATTCGATTTTATCTTATGCAAGGTGATGCTGGAGATGGTGTACCATGCATCCAGAGCCAGGACATTCACTAGAACCCTATCAAGTTTACTAGAAACCACCCTTTTAATAATATATATATTTTGGAAACCTTTTTATTTAAATAATAATTCAAAATAAAAAAATTTCTAGAATATTAGGAAAAAAATTCCTTTAAAAAATTAACTTGTAATATTACAAAGGATTTTTCAGGGAAATAATGGTCATGATGGTGGGTAAGTCCGTACATACCGAACATTCATTTTTCACCTTAAAAAGTTTAGAAAGGTGCCTTAATCAGAAAATGACAAGAGGATTATTTTTAAAAACATTGTGTAAAATGGTAAGAAATTGGTAAAAATGTCCTTAAAAAATCATAGGATAATATTAAATCATTTTCAAAATCATTTTTATAAAACATGGTTTTAAAAGAACACGTATTTCCAACTGAAATGACAAATAAAGTGGGATTTTCATAAAAACATTTTATTAATAATATTAAGTACCAAATAGTTTAAAATGGTAATAATACATGAATATATCATGGAAAATATAGGAGAAGAAAATTAATGAGTGTTATTAAGAGATATATCATAATATTTAATCAATTGAAGCATAATCATAAACAATATCGATAAACGATGACATTGTAGCAATAAACTGTTACCACTGTGGTAACTTTGAATCATAATAATATAGAAATAATAAAATTAAATTAAGCCTAAAATATTAATAAAATAATTATATTCATTATATAACATGTAAAAGGTAATTATATATACCTCATAGAAAAATATAGATACATAACATGACATGTGTCTCAAAGAAGGAAAATTGAGACGAAATTACTCTAACATTTTGGTATCTTTTGAACCATAAACCCCTTGGAAGAAAGATAATCAAATTGATATGTAAATGAAAATTAATTTAATTATAATAATTATGTAATACATCAATATGAAATATAAACACTACAAAAATAAAATGAGTGGTGAATAACGCATGTAGCTCACGAAAATAAAAAGTGAGATAAAATTCCCTTACCTTAAGTCTTGAGTTTCTTCATACACATTCAAACCATCTATATAATAAATATAAGATTATTATACATCTAATAAAAAACCATATTATTATATTCTATACCACATATTATTTGGTTATGACTTTATATTACCCATTTATTAACAACTCCATGTTAATGTTATGTTTCGGGTAATATCCGCATTATTTTTCGTATATGTTTTGATTTTTTATTATTTATCTCTTACTTAGATAATAATTTACTTATTTAAATATTGTAAAACATGGTATAAATATCATATATATTCATTATATATGTATTTATAATAATCTATTTAATATTTATGTATGAAATGCAATACACCATTTATGGAGATGATAGGCTATACGTACGCTTGAACTGTCTTTTTTTTTATTGTCGCATTGAAAGAAATAAAGAAAATTAAATATATATATTTATATATAATATAATCCATAAGAATTATTATTTCATATATATCATATAATTTTACTAAACATATCCTTAATACATTCCATGTAAGGTGTGGACGAATCACATCGCTTTGAGGAGGCGGTAATCGACACTTCCCCAAACGCAATTATCATACTTACAAAGAATAGAAAGCATGAAAGTATGTGTTATATAATAAATATCATAAATTACATATAAAAATACATTTTACATCATAATTCCCAACCATGATAGGTGGTAAAGTAAAAATTAACAACAACGTTTTGTGAGGCGACATTTTATTGTACACAAGAACATTAAGTTCGTTACCCATTACATGGATGTGTGTGTAATAGAAATTAGAAAACATAGAATAATAACATATAAATATATTTAAGATTATGGTGTTATTATATAATCATGTAATAAAAATAATTGAGGTGGTGGAGAAAGAAAACAAAAGAAAAGAGCTTGAGGAAGGATGTTACCTCTTCTTTTGAGTAACTCCTTTTTCTTTGCACAAAAGGGATTAATTTGTTAGATTTCTTAAAAAATGGAGGCTTCAATAATGAAGTTAGGAATTTTGGGAGATTATTTGATCATATTTCGGTCAATTAAAAGGTATTTATAGGTGTGAATTAGTGAGATGGGTGAGTTTCTTTTTATAGTGGAAGAGGAGGGGTAGTATTGTAAATTTTTTAAAAGGGAATTTCACCCACATTTTTCCTATTAAAAGTGGATCCAATAATGTAAAAAATTATATAAAAGGTATTATAGAGTCTAAATATAGAAATACAATGGATTTTGGACAATATTATAGGTCATTTTGATACTTAAGTGTAAGGTTTAGTCCCTTGTTAAGCTAATTTTCCTCTTAATCATTATAAATAATTTTAAACACTTTCACAAATATTTTTGGTAAAAAATAAATTTAAATTATTATACATTATATATTTTTGTGACATCAAATATTAAATACATTTTTCCAAATTCCAATCATATAAGTGTATAAATTAATTTAAAATTAATCCTGTAGAAGGGATGACAATACATGTTCTTAAAGTAAAAATGTTCAAAAGATTTCTAGGTTTTTATATCTAATTTCAAAGTTAAATTTATAAAAATTACCTAAATCAGATTACTTTATGTATAATTGATATTATTATACTTTAAAACCAATTATAAATATAATTTAACCTTATAAATAAATTAGATGAAAAAGCAGTTTTGAATTAAAATTTATTATTTTTAACTTTTCTTCAAAAAATGAAACTTCATAGAAAAATACCAAAAATTCACCCTAAAATAATATTTGTGTTTCAATTTAAAATAATAATTTTATTTTTATATATAAAATTTATAAAAATTCCAAAATTTAGATTTTAAATAGGTTCTCCATTAAAAGGCAGTAAAACTACTTTTATAAAATATAAGTCTTTATGTGTAACATTGGATTTGTTCTTATCTTATGCCTATAAAATATATTTGATGAATGTAAATAAATATTTTATTAAATATATAAAATAAATATTTCATTAATATCATTCACTAATAGTAATTAATTTAATTTATTAGGATAAAATTCCTTTATGAGCATAAAAGTAGTTTTTATAAAAACATTCCCTTTATATTAAATTGGTTCTTATATTCATTTATAATTAATTTTTAACAAATTAATTAAACAATATATTTTCATAATTTAGTTAATATTATTCATAACCACCAACTTAATGTCTATTTTATGTCTTATTATATTAAATAATAATATTTTTAATAATATATTATTGTTTGGAAAAACTCGGTATTGCGTGTTATGTAAGCCATCGAGGAAACTCAATATTATGAGTAACATAAACTAATATTGGTGTTTCTTATACATAAAGATAAAATTTATTTTGATTTTAGTGCATGATTAACTTGATGTTTCATATAACTCAATACAAACTTAGTGCTAAAAAAATATTTTTAGTTTTGCATGTAATGAAAAATATCAAAAAGGTTAAATTAATTAAAAAAATATTTTAAAAAATATCAGGGTGTTATATTCTCCCACCCCTTGAAATGAATTTATTCCTAAAAATTCTTCTGGGTAATCAAAGGTTTAATACTTGAATGTTCCTTTTATATAAACACACATCATAAAAATGAATACTAAAATTTCCTTTAAAAAGGGAAATTTGGAAACATAACGGTTACCCAAAGTAACATAAAACTAGATTTCCACATAGAAGAACATCAGGGGGAAGTGAAAACATGGAAATGGTAGAGAAATATAACTATAAAGTTCTAATGGTGAGTAATATATAACATGTTCAGGAGAAATTTAACTATCACAAATCCAAAAATCTGTGATTATCTAAGGGGTAATGTGATTCATAAAAAATGAAGGTACTAGGATAAATTTTTTGGTTTCAAGATCCTTTTTCCTAAAGTTGTATAATTTTCATTAAAATATATACTTACATGATTTTAGGAAAACTTTACCCTTTGTTATGCCTTTATCAACATCCAATTCATCTCTCATTCCCAAAAATGAAGGTGAATTTTCCATTCCTAAAGCATTAAAAGATCACGAGGTCCATGAATAGAATGACAGGTCATTCCATATATTTTTATCATAAAAATGTTAAAAAAAAGTTATCCAATATTCCTAAATACTCATATAATGAGATAATACTTTAATATCTAAAACCTCATATGAAGTTTACCACAAAAATTCTATAAATGGTAAACCTTGTAACCCTTACAAAATACAATTCACCATTTATTCCTTAAATACGATATTATCTCATACCAAACATTTTAATTGGAAACATGGGTTCATCCTTGTACTGATAGAATATTAAATGAGATTTTATTAATATATAATTATTATAGAGGGGTATAATCATCTAAAAGTACACTAAAGGATGCACAATAATATTTTCATAGGGATTAATCATACAAAATAAAACATGAAATTCCCAACTAAGTAGGAGAGGATAAGTGTGAAATAATTATCAGGATTCACTTTATCCATTGTGATATCATAATATTTCTCTTTGTCCTTTTTACTCATATTTCATTGCATATTATCATCCACATTAGTCCTTGGATTTGGGAAATTTTTAGAATAATGACGAAACTTCTTGAAATTGAAACATTGAAGTGTGGGAGGTTCATTCTGGAGGCCATTCTCATTATTCACATCATTAGCTGACTCCTTCCCATTAGTTGGACATTCAAACAATTTATGACATTACCTTCCATACTTAAAACATTTATTATCCCCCTTAATACAATTCCCTCCATGTTTATTACCACATTTTTTTCATAATGGAAGGCTTATTTTATTTTCTCCATGGTTGATATATTTTTCTTTAAAGTCTATATTCATTTTCGTGTCAAAACGATGAAATTGATACACACTTATAACCTCTATTTCCTCCCTGATATCACATCTAACAACTTCCTCATAGCCTCTAATGTCTCTTATAGCCATGTTCTTTCGAAGAATAGGTTTCAGGCCACCAAAGAATCAATCAATTTTTCTTTCAGGTTGGATGATAATACCTGAAGACTTACTCAAAATCCTTTTAAAATTTTATTCATAGGCAACAACCGATTCATCATCCTTCTACTTAAGATCTTGGAATTCATTTTTCACATTTTTATGAATAATGAAAGGAAATTATTTATTAAATAATATGTTCTTGAACCCATCCCAGTCTATGGATTAAATTTCATCTTACTTCCTCATATTATTGATTAGGATCCATGACTGGTCAACATCACCTTCTAAATGATAAAAATATAAAATGAATGTCTCATTTTCCAAACAGTAGAGGATGGATAATATCTTTTTAGTGATATTGATCCATTGTTTAGACACAAGTATATCATAAGACCCCCTGAAAGAAGGTGTACATTTCCTTGTAAAGGAACCAACAGAACATTGTTCCATCCTTTTCTAGTTTGGAAGATCATCATGATTTATAGCTTTAACAATTTGTGTGATTATACCAATGAGAGTTTTCATTCCATCTCCCATAACATTATGTTTCTTATGAGTAAAATCATTGCATTTTCCACTGCATTCCCCATTAACATGGTTCCTTTGGGTTCCTTCTATTTACTAAAACCAAAAAGCATAGTATAGGAAATAATCATTATAGTGGGGAACCACATGAACTTGAAAAACTACTTATAGGATGTCTAAATCATGGATCCTGCATATTTAATTTATTACACATTAATTTTATCCTAGGTTATTTATAATCATATTCTACTTAAATAATTCATGATGGTTCATAAAGAGTATGTAAATTCCCAATGAATATCCCTTGGGAGTGTCAAATTAGGTGTGCAGTAAGGCCCATTTTCATGTACTAACTTACACTCGAGTTAGGAATGATGCACCTTTTGAATTTATTACCCATAAGTACATCTGTTCTAGAGCCATATCAACTTGTAGAATCTTGAGAAGAATCTATTTCTAGGAACCCACTCACTCTATCATTTACCAAAACTCCAAGACATTTTTATATACTTTTCTTTATCCTTAGAATTATCTTTAGATACATCCCTAGAAATATCCTTAGAAATATCCTAAGGGATTTCACTAAAGTTTTCTCATAATAGTTTCCAAAGTTTGACTAAAAATTTCCCTTTATAGAAACTATAGAGACCCAGGATTAACATAAATGGATATTACATCATTTTAGATAAATATTCATCACATTATAGAAATTTGTACCTGTGGACCATAATAATTTAGTGTCTTTTGAAACTTAGAACAAAATCTTATAACTCAGTGAAATATCTTATATTTTTCCCACAAATATCTTACCCTTAAGTAATTTTACTTAAAAAAATTATTCATAACCCATAGAAAAGAAACATAAGAAATGGGTGATATCAGATGCTCATTAAGGGTAAATAGAGGAGATACATAAGCACAACATGAGAATAAGGGTATGAGAACATGATAATAACATTTGAATATCATACCTTACATATCAAATATCATATACACGAGTCATGGAATAAATATTAGAAGTTCATAAGACATGAATTATAATGGAAACAAGAGCATAATCCATGAAACAATAACATAGTAATAAGACATGGGATTTGTGGAATACATAAAAGTATAGAAAATCCTATCTCAAGGATACCTAACAAGACCTTCATAACATGTTAGTCTTGGGATAATAACCTATGTACTTACTTCTAGTTTGGGATAACCTCCCATGTGCCCTATTGTTTTGGGCTTGGTATGCCCTCTCGTGTACCCTCTTATTTCAATATTGGGATGCCGCCTTGTATAACCTCTTGTTTCGGGCTTGGGATTCCCTCCCGTGTACCCTCTTGAGCTCATAAAACATTTATCATTACCCAATTCATTATAGGGAGATATAGGTCTCACCCATCACATAATGAAATCATACATGCGTGTTCTATAAGATAACAAAAAATTCATCATATCATGACCCATGAAATGAAATGGTTATCATTAACATTTCATAAAATCATAACCTAAGGATAAGAGATAGGTTTAATAATCATTTCATAAAATCATAACCTATGAAAAGAAGTGGGTTTCAAAATAATATAACCCATTTAAGAGAAATGGGTATCATAAAAATCATTCTATAAAAACACAAACCATTAATAAAATAATAAGAATGTTATCCATAAACTATAACAAAGTACGTCATCTTATATGGAGAAGAATTTTGAAATATAAAATTGAAAATTTCTTAAGGAAAATATCCTTTTTATAAAATCATTTTCATAAATCCCTATCAAAAATCCATTTATTATAAATAATTATTTTCAATTGCATTTAAAACATTTCTTGAGGAAAATATCTTTTGTGCTTAAATTTTTTTTTAAAATAAAAAGCATTTTGAATTTTTTTTTCTTCTAAAACACCATGAAATTTTAAAAAGAAGGATTGAAATCACTTTGGAAAGCCTTTTCATGAAAATGGGTTTGAAAACTTATAAATAAAACTTTAAATCATTGAAATACTTTTCTTTTAAAATAACCCTTTTGAAAACTTATAAATGGATACTTGAAAACCATTTAAAACACTTTTTAATCATTAAAATTTCTTGAAAACTATTTTCTTTAAAAACCAATTTAAAATAAAAAAAATTCCTGAATATTAGGAAATTTTTTTATTTGAAATATAAATTTTTAATATTATAAAGTAATATTAAAGGAAATGATGGTCATGACAGAAGGTAAGTCCGTACATGTTAAATATTCCTTTTGCACCTTAAAAAGTTTAGAAAAGTTCCTTGATTGGAAAAAAAGAGGATTTCTATTAAAACATATTTTTAAAAAGGTTAAACATGGGTAAAAATCCACTTTAAACATAATAGGATAATATTAAAAAAAAATTTAGAACAATTTTAGAAAACACGGTTTTGAAAGAACACATATTTCTGACATAAAGGAGAAATAAAGCTGAATTTTCATAAAATCATCTTCTTAATTATCATAAGTAACAAAGAGTGGAATATTGATACTGATACATTAATATATCATGGATATCTATATGATAAGAAAATTAAAGAGTTTTATTAATATATGGATCCTAATATTTCATCAATGGAAGCATAATCATAAATAATCTCGACAAATGACGAGATTGTAGCAGTAAACTGTTACCACTGTGGTAACTTTGAATCATAATACTATGGAAAAATTTACATTAAATGAATCTAAAAATTTCATGAAAATAATTATATTCATTATATATCTTGTAAAATGGAATTATATACACCTCACACAAAAATATAGGTTCATAACATGGCATGCGTCTCAAAGAAGGAAAATTGAGACAAAATTACTTTACCAATTTGGTAACTTATGAACCATAAACCCCATAAAATAAATATCATAAAATGGATATGTAAATACCAATAAATATAAGTATAATAATAATATAATACATACATGGGTAGTATACACACCACAAAAATAAAATAAGTGCTGAATGAGGCATGCATCTCCCAAAAATAAATAGTGAGACGAAATTCCCTTACCTTAAGTCTTGAATTTCTTCCAACACATTAAAATATCCCGTATAATAAATATAATTTTATTATAAATATAATAAAGATAAATATTATTATATTTGATACCATATATGATTTTTTATGATTTTATATTACCTGTTTATTAACAAATTCAAGTTAATGTTACGTTTCGAGTAATAACCGCTTTATTTTTCATATATGTTTTGACTTGTTATTCTTGATACTATTACTTATATCATGATTTAATTTTTTAAATAATGTTAAAAATTGTATAAATATCATAAATATTCATTATATAAATATTTATAATATTCTATAAAAGATAGAAGTATGGAATGGAATGCACTGTTTATAGAGACAGTATGTCGTATGTACGTATAAACGCTATTTCCATCTTACCGTCATTTTAAAAGAATGAAATTAAATGAAATATATGTATATATATATATTATAATTATAGTAAAATTATTATTTCATATATATCATAATCTTTTATGAAATTTATACTTAATACATTCCATGTAAGGTGCGAACAAATCACATCGCTTTGAGGAGGCGGTAGTCCACACTCCCCAAACGAAATTATTGTACTTACACCAAATGGAAAGCATGAAGGTTTGTGTTATATAATAATTACATAAAAAAATACATCATAAAAATCATATAAAACTTATAAAAATTCAGTTTCCATCATAATTTCCAACCATGATAGGTGATAAAGGAAAAAATGTACAACATTGTTACATGAGGCGATCGTTTTCTATAAAAAAGAACAGTAAGTTCATTACCCATTAGATTTAATTGTGTGTAATTGAAGGTAGAAACATTATAATAAAAACATTTATGTATATTTATCATACTATTTTTACTATATAATTATGGAAAATTAATAATTTAGGTAGTGGAGAAAGAAAATAAAAGAAATGATCTTGAGGAAGGATGTTACCCCTTCTTTTGGTTAACTCCCTTTTCATTACACAAAATGGTTTACATGGTTGGATTTCTTCCCAAAGGGAGGATTCAAGTAGTAAGGGATGGATGTTAGGAGATTATATGAGTAGATTTTGGATGAGGAAAAGGTCTTGATAGTTATGAATAAGTGGGAGGGGTGAGTGACTTTTTATAGTGGTGGAGTAGTGACATTCTTGTAAATTTTTGAAAAGGGAATTCCACCCAGGTTTTTCTTATGAAAAGTGGATCCAATAATGTAAAGAATTCAATGTAATGGAGGATCGTGTAGAATTATTTCCAGAAAATGGATTTTGAATAATTTCCTAGGTCATTTTGGCCCTTAAGTGTAAGGTTGAGTCCCTTGTTAAGCTAATTTTCCCCCTAATCGTTGTAAGTAATTTTAATCACTTTAAGCAATGTTTTTGGTAAAAATATAAGTTAATAGTTATATATATTATAAATAATTATAATTAAAAATATATAATATATTTTTCTAAATTTTAATCAAATAAATGGCATAGATTTATATAAAATTAATCTCGTAGAGGGGATAGAAATGCGGGTTTTAATGTAAAAATGATCAAACATTTGATAAGTTTTTATTTCTAGTTTCAAAGTGAAATTGATACCAATGACATATATTGGATTAATTTACGTATAATTAATATAATTAACCATTAAAACCTGCTGAAAATATAATTTAACCTTATAAATAAATTAGACAAAAAGTAGTTTTGAATAAAAAATCAGTACTTTTCACTATTCATCAAAAAATAAAACATCATAGAAAAAACCCAAAAATTCACCATAACCTAATATTTATGTTTCCCTTAAAAAAATTATTTTGACATATAAAATTTATAATAGTGCCAAATTTTATATTTTAAATAGGTTCTCCATTAAAAGTCGGTAAAAGTTATTTTATAAAATTATAGGTCTTTATGTGTAATATTGGGTTTGTTCTTATATTATGCATATATAATATATTCAATGTATGTAAGAAAATATTTATTGAATATATAAAATATATATTCTATTAATATTATTCACCAATAGTAATTAATTTAATTTATTAGGATAAAATTCTTTTGTAATCATAAAAGTAGTTTTTATAAAATCATTCCCTTTACATTCAATTGGTTCTTATATTCATTTCCAATTAATTTGTAACCAATGAACTCAGACATATGTTTGAATAAGTTAGTTAATCCTATTCATAACCACCAATTTAATGGCTATGTTATATCTTATTATTAAATCATAAATTTTTTAATAATATATTAGTATTTGGTAAAACTCATACTTGCGTGTTAAATAAGCCATTGAAGAAAGTCTGTCTTTTGTATAATGTAAGAAAACATCAATGTATTGTATAGAGAATGATAAAATTTATGTTGTTTTTAGTGCAAAATTAACTTGGTGTTGTGTATAACTCAAATGAAACTTAGTGCTAAAAAAACTATTTTCAGTGTTGTGTGAAATGAAAAATATCAAAAAGTTAAAACTAATTTGAAAAAAAATATTTAACAAAATAACAAGGTGTTGCATTTAATCTTGATAAATTTTGATATATGTATATGTTACTAAGCATCTAAATTCACCCTTTTTTTTTCGTTTCCCCATGATATCATCATCATCGATTCCATTTTTATTGAAGGAAAAAAAGGAACAAGCAAGAAAACCAAAAGGGCCTAAGGAGGCCTAAGTAGTTCAGGCTGAGGGCATCCCCTTAGATTAAAGACAGTCCCTCAGGTTTAAATAAAGAAATGTTGGGAGAGCAGGTGACTTTAAGGTCTTGATCATCTTAGGAGGCTAAATGATCTACTACTTTATTCCCTTCACGCCAGGTGTGAGTGACCTTAATATCATTGTTGATAAAAGCTCTACATTTACTGATGATATAAGATATCAAACACAGAGTTCGACCTTTACCATGTAGGGAGATGTGTATAATAATTGAATCAATCTCCACATGGGATATATGGATGTTCTTATGGATACTCAGGGAGATCTCATACAACAACGCTTTGGCCTCAGCCTAAATGCTAGTAACATTTCCGTAGTGGGCCTTAAAGGCCATAACCATACTCCCCCTCTAGTCCCACATGACCCCTCCTCCATGATAAATCCTCTCTTTGCATGAACCACATATGTTAAGCTTGAAAGTGACCTATGGGGGAAACCACCACACCCACTATCCCTAGAACTTGGGGTATGGGGGTGGTCCACTGTAAAGGAGGCACACAATGTCCTAAGAGGGGGCACTTCTTTCTAGTTTCTAAATAAGGGCACCAGGTCCGCTAGAAAGCTCCAAGTCCTTGTGATGATAGAACACCCTATAGAGGGAAGACCCTCATATATCACCTAGTTCCTTACTTTCCAAATACACTAGCACCCTGCATTGAGGATAATAGAATGATCCATTCTTTCCATACCCATGTGATCCATCCCCTGAAACCATATTTCCAAGAAGGGTTCGTCATGGAATACCTGGGAAGAGTACGCTGTGATCTTTCTGAAGAAGCTCCACACCACTTGGGACCATTCTCCCTTAAATAAGATGTGATTAGCGTCCTCCTCTTGTTTACTTATACAATAGTGTCAAGAATATGTGATTCTTATACCCAGTTTATTGATACTATTGTCTGATGGAATGGCGTGATTTCTGATCCGCCAGATTACAAAGTAGTATTTGGAAGGAATCATGATGCACCACACCACTTTTATCCATCTTTTACCTTGATTTTGTGGAAAATAAATCCTTTGACAGTCTTTATAATTAAAGTTTATCAAGGAGGAAGGAGTATAGGATCATTTATCTATCTTCGAGTTAGTGATAATAGCATTGACCGCCTCTTTCTTCTTCTCATACAAGGCCATCAAAAAAAGGTTAGGGTGGAGGCTCACTTCCCTGAAGTATATTATAGGTGAAGGGAAACCCGGATACCCTATCACTTTTCCTTCCCAGTTATAGAACCAAAAATGAATGTTCCCCTCCCATATTATCCATTTCGAATGTTGTTGAACAGTCAGGATAATGGAGCTAATTGTTGACCAAATAGGAGAACCATTCATAGGCTGGTTTCCCACATTACCTCCCTGGTTATAGTACATGGTGTAACCCCACAAAGTGAGGCCTTCAAACGTTTACCATGCCAGTTTTTCATGCATTCATTGGATAGTAGAAGGTAATATATTCACGTTGACACCTCCCTTATTGATTGTCTTGGCCATTCTTCCCCAAGATACCCAGTTTCTTTTTCCCTCCGATGAAGTATCCCATATGAAACCATCTATTATTTTATCTATAGTTTTTATAAACTATTTTGAACATTGGTAGATTCCATTTCATGTATTGGAATTGCTGATAAGATGCTGTTAACTAGAGTGATATAATCCCTAAAAGATAAAAGATAATTCTTCTTGTTGAGAACATGGATTATGATCCTACTCACCACATGATCGAAGTCCCTGATCCTCATTCCAACTGGTGAAATTGGAGTTCCTATGTATTCCATAGGAAACTGGACTCGTTGCATGCCCATCCTATTACTAAGATACACATCTTTCCTTTCCTCGCATTTTTTTAATATTTATAACTTGATTTTGACTTTGTTAAATGCTTGGCCACACCAGTGAAAATATTCATCAATAATTATGATAATTCCTTGCATGGATCTCCTTCCTACATTCATGAAGATAATGGAATTGTCAACAAACATGAGATGTAAAACTGACGGAAGGCTCTATTTCCTTCGATAGGGAAGGATTTCTCCATTCTATATCCCTCTATTTATCATTCCACTTAAATTATCCTGCCCTAAGAAAAATATACTTGTAGATATTGGATCTCCTTTTAGAATACATTTTGTAGCCTTGAAAAACCTATTGGATCTACCCATTAAAGATACAGTTAGACAGGGGGAGCTGAAGCAACTGAAGAATATATTGCATGCCCATACAAAGAACCCCAAATGTACCAGCACTCTATTAATAAAACCCCATTCCAACCTATCACACACTTTGATCATATCTAGCTTGATGATCATATTTAGCTAGTGATTCCTGGTGTTGATGTCCTAGATCATCTCCTGAGATAGAGCCACTGCGCCTTGGATCGATCTTCCTTTCAAAAATTCATGTTATTCAAGGGATATGCACCGAGGAATAAAATTGGACATCCTCATATTGATAATACATGGAAAAATCTTATATGGAAAGTTTCACAGGATTTTGGGTCAGTAATGAGATAGGGAAGAGGGATATTTTATCTTTAGGAGTATCACCAAGGAAGTCACACATCCCACTCGGGGAAGGCCTCCTCCCTGGAATAAGTCTTGAATTGTAACTATGATGTCCCCTTTAATGATTTCCCATGAGACATTATAGAAAGAAAATGGGAACTTGTCTGGACCTAGAGTACTCTTGGGTTTAAGCTTCATCATGAATCAATATATTTCTTCCTACCCTGGTAAATGTACAAGGGATTCATTGATCTGAGCAGACACAAGATTCAAAGGCTCTCCCAAAAACTCCTCACTCCCTATCGAGTAGCTATCTAGCACTATTGTGCTAAGTCCCGCTAACAGGTCTCTGAAAAAAGTATATGCCATCTATCCTACCACATATTTTTCAATGGTGAAGGATCCATATTCTAGCTCTTTATTTGGTTTGATGGGCCGTCTCTACTCCTTAATGCATGCATGAAAAAATTATGTGTTTTTGTTTCCCTTACATAGCCACATAATCTTGGAACTCTCCCTATCCATTCACTCCTAGGAAAGGATCAAATTGGCCAATTAATTATTCCTATCGATAAGATTAGTGAAAATTGACTCATCCCATGTCTCCTCTAGGTTAGTTTCTAGCCTCTGAACTATCTACTTCAAGTATTCTAAAAAACGATATGTTGGGGGATATGCCTATCCCACTGGTGGATCCTCTATTTAATCCACCTCAACTTGTTATGCAGGGCCACCCATGTGTGACCAAAAACTAGTCCCTCCGATGACTCCCTAACCATATCCCTATCCCCAAAATTGTAAAGACCCGTAAAATTCAAGGAAATTTTTTTCTTAATTTTCTTTGGGATTTTACATGAACACAGTTTCAGACGGCACTTGATTCCGAGGCCCAGTGTGCCCGGAATTTCTATCTGAAGTTTAGCTCGGGTACGTTCAGTGAATAAACGAGCGGGAATTTCTATCTTTTGAACCAGTGCTCGGAATCGAATTCCGAGGGCACCGATGGAACCGTAGCGCCAATAATTTCTTAGGAATGCCATTTCTGGAGTTGCATTTTCATGAGAGAAGATGATAAAAATTGTGGAGGTTTAATTTATAAATTAACTACAGTTTTTATTTTCTTTTAGTGGTTTAAGGCTTTGGGTGGAAGTTGGGTAACTACCCAACTTCCCAAGAGAGGTTATGGGGGTGGTGGGTCCCACAAAAACCCCACCCCTTCATATTCTTCAACCCCCCTCAACTCACCATTAACTTTTGATAACTTAAACATTAATAACTTATGTTATTAATTAAGTGAGTTAAGTGTGGATATTTGAATTTCAAACTCTTGAAATTCAAAAGTTATGTTATGTTAATAAAATAAGAGGTGAGCTTATTTTATTTTGGGTTAGTTTCTTCTGGTGGAGTCTTGGGGAGAAAAAGGCTAAGGATTGAAGAACTTATTCATCTTCGACGAAGAACGCGAAGAACACATCGGTCTCCGACGAAGAACACCGAGTTCTCGGAAACTGATTACGCGACACCGTGTACCACGATGCCGGCGATGTCTTCTTCCTCGACGTCTTCTTCTGCAATATCTCCTTCCGCGGCGTCTCAACCCGCGATGAATCCTCGTTCGACAAACCTTCGTTCAAGCTCGCACGAGGTAGGGGTTATTTAATTATTTTGTTCGTGTTTACCACTTTGTAGTTCTTCTTGAAAATATGACCAAATGCTCTCAATTAACGAGAGGGGCCCGGACCGCACAAACACGGACGACCCTCCTCCCTTATCCGTGTGTTGTTTCTTTGTGGTTTGAAACGAGTATGGCGCGGTGCCGTCGCACCGAGTGTGATCGTGCGACAAGGAATGTGCGGCGTCGTCGCACCGCGCCATGGAAACGAACAAGGACACAACGCCGTCGCGCCGCGTCGGAGAAACCCGAAGACACCGCGGCCGGAGTGGGGCCGTGGTGGAAGAGCACGACGCCGTCGCGCTGCATCGGACGACCAAGGACGCGGTCGGTTCCGGGCCGCGGCGAAGCAGGGTGACCGGCGGCCGGAGACGGGCCGCCGGCGTCAGAGCAAGGAGGGGACCGGCCGTCGTCGGTCCCGTGGAGCAAGAACTGGCCGGCCAGGGCGGGCCGGCCAGACAGGGAAAGATTTGGGGGTGAAAACCCCCGGCTGGCCAGCTGAGCGGCCCTTTAATTGGGGTCGCGGTTTCCGAACGGTGGGGGACAGCGTGCCCCCCCCGCAAAAGCCGAACGGCTCGGCCGTTCGGCCGAGCTAGCTGGCGTCGCGCGCCAAAGCGCCGGACCGCCAGGCCGGGCCGGGCCGACCCGGACCCGGGCCGGGCCGACCCGGACCCGGGTCGGGTCGACCCGGTTCGGGCCGACCCAGGGGGTCTCAGGTCGGGTCGGTCCGGGCCCGAAACCCCCGTTTTCAGGCCCTTTTTGGTCTTTTGCCCATATCTCGGGCTACGGACCTCCGATCGACGCGCCGTCAGCGGCGATATGATCCTTCGATAGAAACATCCGTTTTGGTATATCGCACTCAAGGTTTCAGAATACTTTGAGTTCGGCCGGGTTGGTTCGTACACGAAACCAACCGGGCCCTTGAAGCGGAAACGCTCATATCTTAAGCTCTGGACGTCTGAATGACGTGCCGTCGACTTTGTTGGATTCCTCTAAGTGAGACGGATCTTTTGGAATACTCCACCCGAGGTTTGGACGCATGTGGAGTATGGTCAGGTTGGTTTTTCCTTAAAAACCAACCGGGCCCCTGGGACGAAAAAGCCAATAACTCTCAGACCGGGCGTCCGATTGACGAGCCGTCTGTGACGTTGAGTTCCTGTTGACGATACAAAACTTTTAGATACATCAAATATGGACTATGTGTCAGTTGATGTATCAGCCTCATGGCTAGTGGAGCGGACCCTCCCGAACGAGATTGCTGTGTGCGGGAACCCTAGTGCTGGCTGTGTTTGCTACTGTGACGGAGACGACTGTACAGAAATCCTTAGTCAATTCGACGGCGACGAATATAGCACTCAGCAATCCTATGTGGATCAGTGCTACCGATCCTGTGTGGGTCCGATCCTGTATGGGTCATCGCTCAGCGGTTCTGTGTGAGCCAGCGCCTACAGATCCTGTGTGGGTCCGATCCTGTGTGGGTCATTGCGGGGGTTAGTTACCTATCGATCCTTTGTGGGTCAGATCCTATGTGGTTCATTGCGGGGGTTAGTACCTATCGATTCTTTCTGGGTCCGGTGGCTTAGATGAATCAGTGGCAACATATGATCATCTCTATCGTCATACGAAGAAGTATACCTATGTGAGCTGAATCCTGTTTTACTATCCTATGTAGATTGTGTTGTGCTATCCTGTGTGGATTTACGTTTTGCTTTCCTCTGTGGACTGGGTTGTACTTGGGTTCGAATGTTGGAGCCGAACGAGAATTGATGACTTAGGAATATGTATGGGCATATACCTAAGCAGTGTCGGACGTTACTTTGTGATTGTATCTTTCCTTTGTGGATTATCCTTTGAGGATTTTGGGAGACCTTCGGGGGTCTCGGGGTCCCTACTGTGTAGCTTATACTCACCCCTGCACGGGCTATGCCCGCACTACGTTGTGTTGGTTGCAGACGACGGACAACGCTGATCGTGGTTGAGGCTTGCGGAGAAGGACAGTACTTGGAGGTGGACCACTGGACGAGACGTACTCGGAGCGGTTGGCTGGACCCGAGAAGTGGAGGAGGCTATCCATTCTCACCCTTCAAGAGGGATTTCTAGTAGACAGATCGGCATTGCGGATTTACTTCACAGTTTCTATTTTCCCTTTCTAGTTGTACTTTACTTTCAGTTTGGGTTTGTATACTGTCCCACTTACTTTCCGCACTTACTGTTGTACTCTGTTTTTACTTAGTGTATACTTCTACTGCTTGCTTGCTCTGTGGTGTTTGTTTACTTTACAAAGGAAATGCCTTCCCTTTTTATCAGGAATTTATGCCTTGGTGCTAGTCGCCAGCCCCTGGCCTATGGAAGGTGGGTTTGGGGTAGTCACGGCACGAGCCCCGAGGATGGGTCGTGACAAATTGGTATCAGAGGAGTTCGGTTCTACCGCAGAACTTGGGACTCTGATATTTTTCTATGTGAAGCAATAGTGTTAAGCATATTGGGTGTGGTTATCAGTCCAGGGAGTCCAGTGTTGGTGCGGCGGCCGAAATATCCATACACCAGGACCCTGACTTCTGATTTTCGACTTAATGCATGAAAACATTGATTGCATGTGTGTTTCAAGTTTTCTTTGTGATTAGTTTGTGTCAGCTCACCAGGTATACTATTTGACCGTGGCACACCTGTTTCTTTTCAGGATGGCCCCACGATGGCATCCAGCTAGGGTTCTGAGAGTTGAGCGTGATGATAGCCCACCGAGCGACGAGGCCTCGATGTAGGGCCCTTTGTCAACAGTGGCACTGGCGGTAGCTTTACCCGCCGAGCCACTGATGCTTCCAGCCCCAGCCGCTGACAATGCACGTTGCCTTAGGGCACTGCATGAGTTCCAGCGCCAATGACTGCCCAGTTTCCGCGGGGAGACGGACCCCCAGGCAGCCGAGGACTATATAGAGGTAGTGGTGAGAGTTTTCAGGTTAGTGAGGACACCAGCAGACCTCATGGTGATCCTCGCAGTGAGCCTACTGCACACAGCAACATGCAGATGGTGGAGCTTGATGCTCCAAGTGCACGATGAGGCATCTCTTCTCTGGATAGACTTTGAGAGCCTCTTCCGCTCGGAGTTCGTCCTAGCCACCCTCCGTGTGGTACGCATCCAGGAGCTTCTTCAGCTGTGGCAGGGCAGCATGACGGTCGCCCTGTACTCGATGATATTTACTGATCTCTCGCGCTACTTGACAGACATGGTACGGGACCCATTCTTCCGGGCTTGGACCTTTGAGCAGGGATTGAGGCATGAGATCAGGGCATCGCTTATCTCCCTCAGCATTCCGACTCAGACAGGAGTACTGGAGCGAGCTCTTCTCATCGAGAGATTTATTGCTGAGTCTACACCAGTGGTGAGACCTACTGCAGGGCGACACGTGGCAGAGTCTTCTGTAGCCGGTAGTAGATAGATGTCGCAGAGGTCCAAGCGGGCCAGGACAACGGGCGGATGACCACAAGATACTGGCTTGGAGGTGCGGGGCACACATAGAAGAACCTATCTTACGAGTGGAAGACAGTTCTATGCATGCGGCGGGCAGGGCCACATGGCTCGTGATTGCCCAACCCGCCATCTAGAGGAGCAACAGACGGTTGAGGAACCACCTAGGCAGAGGCAGATGTTCGACCGTGGAGGTCCGTAGGGAGCAGGTGGACGAGGCCGAGGAGCTGGTCGAGTGGCAGGTGGTGGATGACGTTTTGAGGCTCTACCACCACCACCACCACCAGGAGGTCCACCCCGACCTCAGGGGAGAGCACAACTTCAGGCAGCTGAAGCTTACGATCATGGATCTCCGGAAGCGGGTGGACAAGTGCGGGACTAGCTCCAGGCATAGAGGCCCTTGACCTTAATGCCTATGGATTCTTTGTTTGTGTTGCCTTGTGTCCTTGTAATTTGAGTTGAAGTAATAAAAGACGCTTGCAATAGTGACGTTTGCTTTCTTGTCTTTTGTTTGTTAATAATAAGAGGTGCCGGTTAAAAACTGTTGACTTGACCCTCACTTGCGAGATTCTTACTAGAGGAGACCCAGTGACCACACACTGATGCCGACAGTGTGACTCAACCCTTGGAGGCGAGAGTAACAGTTGGATCTCTTGGTAGCAGCGTCGAGGCCTTACGACGTCATCCATGCCATGAATTATCTAATCATGATGGGATTGACTGTATTAGGCAAGGAACATGGTTCATACAGGGGATGAGACCGGATTTACCTTTTCAGCAAAGGAGAAATCTTTGCAGCTTTGTAGAACGTTAAGGAGGAAGGGGAAACCCTTCGTGTGGTCAGACAGATGTCAGCAGAGCTTCTAGGAGCTGAGACAGAGATTGACCAGTGCCCCTATCTTGAGGTTTCCAGAGGAGGGAGTAGGGTACGTAGTATACTACGATGCATCAGGGACCGGACTCGGATGTTTCCTGATGCACGAGCGGGCAGTGATCGCCTATAGATCACGTCAGTTGAGGTCGCATGAGCAAAACTACGCTACTCATGACCTGGAGTTAGCAGCAGTGGTCTTCTCTCTAAAGACATGGCGACACTACCTAATGGGCGAGCGTTTTATAGTCTTTTCTGACCATCAGAGTCTCAGATACATCTTTTCTCAGAAGGAACTGAATCTGAGATAGCGGTGATGGCTCGAGTTCCTCTAGGACTATGACTTTGAGATAGTCTATACTCCTGGGAAGGGGAACGTGGTAGCCGATGATCTCAGCAGGAGGACGGGCATTCAGCTACTTGAGGAGGCGACATAGCAGCTATCCTCTCTGTAGATATCCTTCGTGGATAGAGATGGAGCAGCCTTCCTTCAGTCTCTCACAGTCACTCCTCCACTAGTGCAGTGGGTCAGAGAGGCACAGCGCGGGGATGCTGACTGTGAGACGCGGCATGCACAGATATCCTCAGGACAGACACTTGATGGTTTCTCCTTTGGAGCAGAGCACGACGTCCTTTTCAGAGGACGTACCTTGGTACCAGTTGCCTTACGGGAGGAAGTTCTGAGAGAGTTTTACACTTCTCCCTTGGCGGTATATCCCCGAGTGGCGAAGATGTACCAGGACCTCAGACGACAACACTGGTGGCCGAGCATGAAGAAGGCTGTGGCAGAGTTCGTTTCTAGATGTCTCACCTGCCAGTAGATGAAGGCATAGCACCAGGTACCAGTAGGCTTGGTACAACCCTTGGAGGTCCCAGAGTGGAAGTGGGATGGGATATCTATGGACTTCATGACTGGAATTCCATGCACTTCTAGAGGTCACGACTCCATTTGGGTGATTGTCGACCGAATCACCAAGTCGGCTCACTTCTTACCCATCAGAGAGAAGTGCTCAGTGGATATCTTGGGACGACTTTAAGTTCAGGAGATTGTACGGCTTCACGGTGTGCCATCATCTATCATCTCCGATCGAGATGCTCGCTTTACTTTATGGCTTTGGAAGGGGTTTCAGGAGGCGTTTGGGATGCAGCTACGTCTGAGCACTGCCTTTCACCCTCAGACAGATGGTCAGACGGAGAGGACCATTCAGACTCTCGAGGACATGCTCCGCGCATGTGTCCTCGACTTTGGTCACAGCTGGGAGGACCACCTACCCTTGGTGGAGTTTGCGTACAACAACAGTTACCACTCCACCATCGGGATGGCACCATATGAGGCATTGTACTACCGACCTTGTAGATCTCCTTTGTGCTGGACAGACCCTGGGGAGTCAGAACTTGTGGGACCGTAGATGGTCCATGCCACGACAGAGACGGTCCAGGTCATCCAATAGCAGATGAGGACAGCTCAGAGCTGGCATAAGTCTTATGCTGACAAGAGGCGGAGGCCACTAAGGTTCGAGGATGGTGACCACGTCTTCTTGCGTGTCTCACCTCGACGTGGATTTCGGAGATTTGGCCGAGGTGGCAGGTTATCTCCATGCTTCATCGGACCATTCCAGGTTTTCTGCAGGATTGGCGAGGTGGCTTATCGCCTGGCTCTACCACCTCAGTTGCACCGAGTGCACGATGTCTTCCACATATCTTAGCTGAGGTGATACGTGCACGACCCGACGCATATCATTGACCATGGGGAGCTTGACGTTGATGAAGGGGCAACTTTTGCAGAGGTTCCAGTGGAGATCGAGGATCGACAGGAGCGGGTCCAACGTGGACGGTCGATACCTCTAGTGCGCATCAGATGGCAGCATGGGGACCTCCAGGAGAGCACTTGGAAGCGGGAGGCTCAGATGCGTGCTCAGTACCCTCATTTGTTTCCCTAGCTTATGATGAATCTTTACGGGGACGTAAAGCCCTGAGGTGGGAGTAATGTAAAGACCCATAAAATTCAAGGAACATTTTTTCTTAATTTTCTTTGGGATTTTAAATGAACGCAATTTCAGACGGCACTTGATTCCAAGGCCCACTGTGCCCGGAATTTCTATCCGAAGTTTAGCTCGGGTATGTTCAGTGAACGAACGAGCGGGAATTTCTATCTTTTGAACTGGTGCTCGGAATCGAATTCCGAGGGAACCGATGAAACCGTAGCGCTAGTAATTGCTTAGGAACGCCATTTACGGAGTTGCGTTTTCACGAGAGAAGATGATAAAAATTTTGGAAGTTTAATTTATAAATTAACTACAGTTTTTATTTTCTTTTAGTGGTTTAAGGCTTTGGGTGGAAGTTGGGTAACTACCCAACTTCCCAAGAGAGGTTATGAGGGTGGTGGGGCCCACACGAACCCCACCCCTTCATATTCTTCAACCCCCCTCAACTCACCATTAACTTTTGATAACTTAAACATTAATAACTTATGTTATTAATTAAGTGAGTTATGTGTGGATATTTGAATTTCAAACTCTTGAAATTCAAAAGTTATATTATGTTAATAAAATAAGAGGTGAGCTTATTTTATTTTGGGTTAGTTTCCTGTGGTGGAGTCTTGGGGAGAAAAAGGCTAAGGATTGAAGAAATTCTTCATCTTTGACAAAGAACGCGAAGAACACATCAGTCTCCGACGAAGAACGCCGAGTTCTTGGAAACCGATTACGCGACGCTATGTACCGCGACGCCGGCGACGTCTTCTTCTTCGATGTCTTCTTCCGCAATATCTCCTTATACGACGTCTCAACCCGCGATGAATCCTCGTTCGACGAACCTTCGTTCAAGCTCGCACGAGGTAGGGGTTATTTAATTATTTTGTTCGTGTTTACCACTTTGTCGTTCTTCGTGAAAATACGATCAAATGCTATCGATTAACGAGAGGGGGCTGGACCGCACAAACACGGCCGAACCTCCTCCCTTATCCGTGTGTTGTTTCTTTGTGGTTCGAAATGAGTATGGCGTGGTGCCGTCGCACCGCGTGTGATCATGCGACAAGGAATGCGTGGCGCCGTCGCGCCGTGCCATGGAAACGAACAAGGACATGACGCCGTCGTGCCGCATCGGAGAAACTCGAAGACACCGCGGCCGGAGCGGGGCCGCGGTGGAAGAGCACGACGCCGTCGTGCCGCACCGAACGACCAAGGCCGCTTCCGGTTCCGGGCCGCGGCGAAGCAGGGTGACCAGCGGCCGGAGACGGGCCGCTGGCGTCGGAGCAAGGAGGGGACCGGCCGTCGTCGGTCCCGTGGAGCAAGAACCGGCCGGCCAGGGTGGACCGACCGGACAGGGAAAGAGCTGGGGGTCAAAACCACCGGCTGGCCAGCCGAGCGGCCCCTTAATTGGGGTCGCGGTTTCCGAACGGCGGGGGGCAGCGCCCCCCCCCCCCCCCGCAAAAGTCGAACGGCTCGGCCGTTCGGCCGAACCAGCTGCCGTCGCGCCCCAAAGCGCCGGGCCGCCGGGCCGGGCCGCGCCCATCCGAGCCAACCCAGGGGGTCTCGGGCTGGGTCGGTCCGGGCCCGAAACCCCCGTTTTCGGACCCTTTTTGGTCTTTTTCACATATCTCGGGCTACAGACCTCCGATCGACGCGCCGTCAGCGGCGATGCGATCCTTGGATCGAAATGGTCGTTTCGGTATATCGCACTCAAGGTTTCAGAATACTTTGAGTTTAGACGGGTTGGTTCGTACACGAAACCAACTGGGCCCTCGAAGCGGAAACACTAATATCTTAAGCTCCGGACGTCCGAATGAAGTGCCGTCGACTTTGTTGGATTCCTCTAAGTGAGATGGTTCTTTTGGAATACTCCGACCAAGGTTTGGATGCAGGTGGAGTATGGTCGAGTTGGTTTTTCCTTAAAAACCAACCGGGACCCTGGGACGAAAAAGCCAATAACTCTCAGACCGGGCGTCCGATTGACGTGCCGTCTACGACGTTGAGTTCCTGTTGATGATGCCTAACTTTTGGATATATCAACTCTGGACTATGTTTCAGTTTATGTATCAGCCTCATGGCTCGTGGTGCGGACCCTCCCGAACGAGCTTGCTGTGTGCGGGAACCCTAGTGCTGGCTGTGTTTGCTACTGTGATGACGACGACTGTACAGAAATCCTCAGTGAATTCGACGGCGACGAGTACAACACTTAGCAATCCTATGTGGATCAATGCTACCAATCCTGTGTGGGTCAACGCTCAGCGGTTCTGTGTGAGCCAACGCCTACAGATCCTGTGTGGGTCCGATCCTGTGTGGGTCATTGCGGGGGTTAGTTACCTATCGATCCTTTGTGGGTCAGATCCTATGTGGGTCATTGCGGGGGTTAGTACCTATCGATCCTTTGTGGGTCCGGCGGCTTAGATGAATCAGTGGCAACATCTTATCATCTCTATCGTCATACGAAGAAGTATACCTGTGTGAGCTGAATCCTGTTTTACTTTCCTATGTGAATTGTGTTGTGCTATCCTGTGTGGATTTACATTTTGCTTTCCTGTGTGGACTGGGTTGTACTTGGGTTTGGATGTTTGAGCCGAATGAGAATTGATAACTTAGGTATATGTATGGGCATATACCTAAGCAGTGTCGGATGTTACTTTGTGATTGTATCTTTCCTTTTTGGATTATCCTTTTTGGATTTTGGGAGACCTTCGGGGGTCTTGGGGTCCCTACTGAGTAGCTTATACTCACCCCTGCACGGGCTATGCCCGCACTACGTTGTGTTGGTTGTAGACGACGGACAACGCTGATCGTGGTTGAGGCTTGCGGAGCAGGACGGTACCTGGAGGTGGACCACTGGACGGGACGTACTCGGAGAGGTCGGTTGGACCCGAGGAGCGGAGGAGGCTATCCGTTCTCACCCTTCAGGAGGGATTTCTAGTAGACAGCTCGGCGTTGCGGCTTTACTTTACAGTTGCTGTTTTCCCTTTCCAGTTGTACTTTACTTTCAGTTTGGGTTTTTATACTGGCCCACTTACTTTCCGCACTTACTGTTGTACTCTATTTTTACTTAGTGTATACTTCTACTACTTGCTTGCTCTGTGGTGTTTGTTTACTTTACAAAGGCAATGCCTTCCCTTTTTATCGGGAATTTACGCCTTGGTGCTAGTCGCCAGCCCCTGGCCTATGGAAGGCGGGCTTGGGGTAGTCACAGCACGGTCCCCGAGGACGGGTCGTGACAAAAATTCTCGCACCACTGGATACAAAACTTAAAACTATCATAGTTGGTCTGTAGTGGGGATAGAGAAAGGAGCAACGAGGAGTGATCTGAGACTCCACGAACCAGATGATTGACCTGAGTGTTGGGGAACATGGAGAGGGAAGAAATATTGGTGAGGTAGTAATCCAAATGGCTCTAATAGTGTCTGGTCCCCCGTTTATTGTTGCACCAGGTGAACCTATCACCTGAGTATCCTAGGTCCATTAATCCCTTGTCATCCATAAACTGTGTGAAGTCCAAACTCTCCTTCCAAGGAAAGTTTCCCCACCATTTCTTCTCCTATGGCTCAGTAACAACATTGAAGTCTCCCCCTATTATCCATTGCAATCCCTCTGGGTCAAAACCTGAAATCTCATGCAAAAGCATCTCCCTCCTTTGGGTATCAAAGCTGCCATAGACGAATGATATAAGGAGAATGCTCATGGCACTTGTGATTTTCATGGGGATGTATTACTCCCCCACCTAAACGAGATTTTATGATATAATCCTGCTCCAAAATAACCAAGTATGTTTGTTAATAGTGTCTGCATGAATGAATTTGTGCATTTTGATCCTGTGAGATAACTCCCTAATTTTAGCTGGGTGTTGTTTGTGTTCGAGGATGGGTACCAACTGAACCTTGTTATTTTTGAATTCCGAATCTATGTACTTTGTTTTTACCCCCACTCTTATGCCATGAGAATTACATATGAGTATGGGTATCCTTGAGAAGAGGAAGGCATGACTTTGGCCCCAGGAGAATTGGTCTTTGTGGGACGGGAAGGGGTATACTCCCGATATTGTTGAGGCATAGAACGTGATCTTGTATGCATCACCAAGCTGGGATCTAAGGGCCCTGGGTTTGGTGGAAGGAAATAGAGTAAGAGATTAGTGGACTCCACCCTCCCTACTTTTTGCGGTGTCTTATACGTACACCAATTCCCCCCAGCGAGTCCTCCAACAATAGTAACCAAGGAGACAGACTGAGGGAATCTAAGCTCGTCCTTATACCGAGCTTCATCCAACTCTGGAAAAGAAATTGCCTACTTAACAATACTCTCCTGAAAATACCGTCTTTAGAGAGAAACAAAATATAGATTTGAGGATTTGAAGGTGAGAGGAGGAAGGCCTATGATGGTCGATGTAGACATGAGGAACCTCTCAAAAAGATCCCCATTAAAAATCCACTAGGAGGGCTCACATAAACTCCCCAAGCCTATATGAAATGCGGGACTAGAAACTTGATTACCAGAAGGAACTATCACCTTACTTGAAGGAACCTCCCTTACCTTGGGAGGAGGATGGGAAGCCTCTGGGACTAAAGGATCCAAATGAAAAGCATCTCTAGCAAAGGGGAAGTCCATTTCCTCCACCGGGCCAATATCAGAATTTGGCCTTTCCACCGAAGGAGTAGGAGGGACTTGTGTTGGATCTGCATGATCTTCTTGGGCTCTTTTTTCCTCGTGAAATTACCTAAAATTGTTCAAGGAATGACCCTAAAGTGGGAAGGCTGATAAATACCTAGAAAAAATAGGGAAGGTGATATCTTGAAACCACTTGAATGATTCCTAAACTTTCAGAGAAATCCTCTCATGTATGGGAAGAGATTGATCTAGTTAGACACAAATATGAGCCTCCATGGTCTCCTCTCCCCCTTGGGTATAGTAATACACATAGAGGAATCCTCCAAGTGAATCTATGATAGCTTCGTAGAAGAGATATGTTCTAAAATGGAAAAGGAAGGCTAGAAGAACAGATCCAAATAGCTACATGAGGACTCTCCTTCCCCTTGTGATCCTCCATGGACCACTGAGCCAGGTTGAAGCACCACTGAACCCATGATCGAGGGGCTTCACACCAAGACTTAACAAAGTCTTCCTCTAACGCCATAATAAGAAAAAAAGAGTTACGATGGATAAAAGAGATGAACGTAGGTGCTAACAAACCCCAGGATGCCACAAATCACTTGAAGGCCAGGAGAGACGGTTTTATGGATCTAAACCAATCCACTAGGATCCATTTCAAGTTGGAAACAACGCCACTAAAGTCCGAGGTAGGGAGCTTCACCATTAACCAAGATCTATCCCTAGATACCAGAGGAGATACCGGATGAGCCGCCATGAAACAAGGCATCTAAGAAATGCCTGACGAGATATGGGTTACTAGATTTTTGGTTGTTAAATTTTGTATTAGATAAATTTTAGTAGAATTATTATGAACTATATTTTAAATAAACATAAATAACCTGAGAACTATGATAATCCTTTATAGTATTTTTAAAAATTTACCATTAAAGGGATTTTATTTTACGGATCAATATTCAAGATGATTTTGATTTAACTCAATGTCTATTTCATTATTTAGTAATGGTGGCTAATGAAAGAAATGGAATCAACACCCGTAGAAAATGTAGGGATTTACCTAATGAAAAAAACAATACAGCTGGTGTCAGAAATGATAAAATCATGCTATATTAGGGAAATTGACTTAGGTTAAGAAAAATAACCTTTCCTGTATGAAACAATTTTTTTGTTTCACAACATGATTTACATATTTTAGACCGCTTCATGTGATAAAATCATCTATTTTTAATGTAACTACTAATACATTGATAGTTGACTGATGGATTAAATCTCTAAAAAATGTATTCTAAGATTTGGGATGTAATGAAGGAGAAAAGGTTATTTTGATAGTTTATTATTTGAAAGAAGGTTCTGATCAATAGTGGTCATTGATCCAAAATACTAAATAGGTTGATGAAATATAAATCATGGAATAGAGAACTTTTAAAGTGAAATTATTTGATAAATACATTATTTGTGAGTAATGAGATGATATGGAATGGAAATTCCTTAATCTAAGATAGAAGGAAGTGGGAATTATTGCTAAGTATAAGGAAAAATCTATAAGATTAGAAGGACATGCTATGAACTATGTATGTAATCTAAAAATTAATATTGATCATTTATTTTATGGATTAATCTAAGAATCATAAGGGAATTATTTTCTTATATGTTTTCAACATATGATGATATGGTAGAAGGTTCCATCAGGACAATGAAATAATTCTCTTAGTAATATATTTTCAAAGGAAATCAATAAAAGAATAGGATGACTATTCACCATGGAAAAAGAAATGAGGTTGAGGAAAAGAAGGGAAGGATGGAACTTACCACATGTGATAATTGTCGAAAAATCCACCCTGGTACTTTCTTGAAGGAAATGATAGTTTTCTTCAAGTATGGAGTGAATATCCATCCAGCATGTGAATGAAAGGGTAAAAAATAATCCTATAATGTTCAGTGTCTCAATTATAAATAGATGGGGAATTATTCAACCTAATGTCCCATCCATCAAGGGAAATTACTGAATAAAAATACAATGGTATAAGGCCAAGATTATTCTATTACTACAACCAAAGTTGAATAAATAAAGTACTTATGTATTTTGATTCAAGAATCATGTTTAGGTATTTACTCAATGATATAAGAATCCTGAAACATATAAAGATTGTGATATATTAGTTTTTTAAAGAATATTTTGAATGGTACTAATATCCAAGAGAAGTGATTTAGTGGTAATGTGATATTTTTGGAGAATACCTGAATAAGGTATAGATAACCCCTAATATGTTTATTATATTTAGTTAATAATATTTAATTGGGATAAAGAGAATATTGACATTAATGAATTAAATGGGATAATATTGGGGACCTTGAAAATTATCATTGGTTTAGTAATGAAGTAATTTATGATGGAGTTATTGATTTTTTTGATTTATGGAATATATTTGATAATATGATATTTTATTTAAGGAATAAGGATAAAGTTAATTTTTGGAAGAATTTTTGTTTTCATTGGGGTTTCATGGTGATTTAGGATACTAGTATGTTTTAATATGATAAGTGATCAAGGTATTTGCATGTTTGGTATGTGATATTTAGAGATAATTTATGTTTTTTGGGGGATTAATGTTGAGTTTATTTTAGAAATTTAGTTTCCTACTTTCTATTTTTTTTATTTTGAATTTATTCAGGAATATATTGGATGGGTTTTAATGTTAATTACTTATAAAATGGTTTAAGTTAAACTTTAGTAATTATTGTTTGAGGTTAAAGGTTGATTTATCATATTAGATAACCTATTATAACCAGCTTGGTTTTTTTAAATATTTAGTGGTAGAATGAATGAATTATGGAACATATGATTCATTAAAAGTGCTTCTAGCATAATAAATTCATCTTGTATATTACTTTATTAGAGTAAAATATGAAGTAGAAATTAATCAAAACATAACTAAAGGATGGAATTTTTCTTATGAAATATAAATATATTAAATAAATATATTTTCTTATATTCTTAGTATATATGATAAAGTAATACTTCAAATCTAAAAAAGGAACTTGAAACAACAATGTTATCCTATTATGATAATTTTGATGAATTGATGGTCTTTTCACCGATCACAGATCTATGATTTTTTAATCGTTAAATTTATCCTGACCATGTTCTATATCACTCTCAATTAGTCATTGGGAATCAGTTTTATCTTTTCACTAATATTCTCCTATTTTGAAACATATTTTGGTGTTGACCTTCATATTTCCCTTTGCCACTATATAAGAGGAAGTTTTATCAACCCTTTTTACAATGTGTGTTTTCTGTATAAGAATTTTCAAATATTAACCCATTTATTACCAAAAACAAGTTCAAATTAAGAGGATGAAATTTATTAAAGGGGAGGATATTGTAACACTGTATGATTTTAAAATAACACTATATTCAATAGCATATATAACACGTAACACCTAGCTTAAATAAACCATGAAATATAATTATTTAAATATGACCATTATAACCAAGATGTTGAAATGGAGGGTATAAAAAGTATTAAAAGAATTATGAAATATATGTAAAGGACCTACTCAACAAAAATGTATCGATTAATTATTAGGAAATAATTACTAAATTTAGAGTAAAGTTATCTTATGCTTGAGAAATATGGTTTCTTCAAAAATGTTTTTATTCATTTTTAGGAGAAAATATTATAATTGATTTCTATAACTTTAATAAATTTTATTTTATAAAAATAATTTCATCTTTGAAATTACTATATCATAATTATCTTTTGGTGAAATTTTCACATTTTTCAAAAATGATTGATTTTTAGTAAATAGTGAAAAATCATTTTTTAATTAAAAACTTTATTTTTTTAATGTTGTTATAATGTTTCATTTTTTAAAAAATGAGTTAAAAACATATTTCTATTATATTATTAATAATTCAATTATATTTATTATAATCAATTTTATGATTGAATTTGGTATAAAAATATTTTTACACCTAGAAGGCATTTTTCTGAAAAAAATGATTTTCGTTGTGTTTTGAGTTTTAATATTAAATTAATTACCGCTACTTATAGAAATTGAATTAAAAAAATTTTATTCCATATTTGGAATCAATAGGTTCAAATTTTGTAAATCGTTCCCATTTATTTTTATTCATTTTGAATAGTAACTATGACAAATAATTGTCACCATGATTCCGGTAAATTAGGTCATTTAAGTTAAAAATAATATGATAAGGACTAGAAATGACCCTAAAACTTAACTTAATTTTATTTTATGAGTATATATCATCCATAAATATCTAAATTTATAATTTAAGATCTTATTTTTCATTTATCCATGATTTTAACCATTATAATATTTAAGTGAGTGATGAAGACAAAAATATCACTTTTCTTGTTTTAATATCTATAATATTTTATAATAAGGATAAATAAAACATATGTTTGATTAAAAATATTAATTTCAAATATAAATGATTTATTTTTTAGGATAATTTATTTATAATTTTTAGTGATGAAATAATTACTTTAAATTCTTACCCAACCCCAACACAATATTTATTCAATTAATATAAATCTAAAATAAATTATTTTAAAAGTAATATAATTTTAATGAATTAATGTTACCCAGTAATTTAATAAATCTACGTGACATGTTATGGAATTTTTAAAGTATTATATTCTAATTCCACCTTTTTATTGATGTATATAAAGTTAAACTAAATGAATAATGTAAAAAATGTCATTAATGATATTTTATAATAAATAATATTTTATTCAATGTTTTAAAATTCATAAAAATATTAGATTTATCCAAATTAATTGTATATGGTTTTAAGAATCTACCACGGTTTATTTATTAGTCATTTATAATTTTATAGTAACATTATTAACCTTTAAATGTTAGAAAACTTTAATATTACTCTAATTGTAAAAAAGGTTAATGGGGGTTAAAACTAATAGACAAGGGTGGAAAATACAAAATATTTTCCTAAAATTTATTTTATGAGTATATTTAGACTTTTAGTGAATTTATATTTGAGTTATATCAATTTTTTATCCATTTGGGCATGATAAATAATTTATATTAGTTTAACACTTCATGAAATTCCAAGAAATCCCCTCCCCTCAATTATAAAAGGACACTTATACTTTCTCTTATTTACACCCCTTTGAAACATCTAGCATGACCAACCCATGACCATTACTATTCTTAAAATTCTTAATCAAGTTATAGAGATTATGACCCTTACAAAAGTCCAACCCTAGGTCCCCTAAGTGTAGATATAAAAGAAGTCTACCATAGAAGAATTAACCGTCTTTACTGACTCTTTCATGTTTATTTCTTATTCTAATTCATCTTAATGTTTTTTCAAATAAAAAAATAATAAATTAAGTGTCATAAATATAATTATATTTTATTATTATTTTGGTAAAACTATATTCTATCTCTTTTACTATCTATGAAAAGAAAAAACATCACTAATGAAAAAGAACGACTTACCATCTCCACGTAGCAGTGTAATTCATTTTGCATCACCACTTTTTTTTGGATGGTTATAAATATAGAACCAATGATAATATATTATATTTATGTCATAAATATTATTCTGTAACTATAATATCATATATACCTTCTTACTTTCCAATCTTTTAGAAAATGATAATGTCGCTCGTGCGTACGTGTGGACCATGACATTCAGAAAGCGATGTGATCCATTTTTCCTTTACACTTTACATGGATGGTAATAATTATGGATTTAATTACTATAAAAGATATATGTGATATAATAATGTTTATAAAATTATTAATTAATATTCAAATTTCTTTCATTCTATATTTCAAAAAGTGAAAACAACATTCATGTGTATGTATGACATACCATCTCCATGAAAGGTGTAATTTATTTTTCTATATCTATATTTTATAGATGATTAAATATAAATATATATATATATAATATATGATATTTATATCTTAAATAAAATTCTATAGAATATGGACCCATGAAAAATATGCAATGACTGAGACTACCGAATCAAAATATGCTTGAAAAACAAACCAGTTAACACCCAAAATAATGAAATTAATAAAAGATTATTAACAAACATGTGATAAAATATTATAAATGGATCATATATGTAATTATAGATTTGTATATGGTTATTTTATGTAAGTATAATAAATCTAAATTTATTATACAGTAGTTTAAAATCACTTACGAGGAATCTCAAACTTATGGTAAGGGATTTTGTCTCAATTTGCTTTTATTGAGCCATATTTTAATATTATTAACTTAATTTATTTTATATATTGTATATACTACCCCTTTTATGTATTTATGATCATTATTAATTGGACATCACATTTTTCTTAAATATCAATTCTCTTAAAATCAAGGATATGCTTATTTCTTAGACCATATACCATTTCTACATATGGTGTTTTACTTTGAAAATTATTTGATTGATATGGAAATTAGTTATAAATCTATATTATTTAATTAATACAAATATTTTTTGATAATACATATTATTATTGAATTAAATTGATCATTCAATATATATATAATTCATTAGACATGTAGTGATGGGTGGCACTTAAAATTATACAGCCCCTTAAATTCATTGACATGTCTCATGAGAAAAATTACTAAGCTAACACTAAATGGTTTTTTGTTGTTGTATGATGACCAATAGTTTTAATATGTCTTGTAACAAGGAATATTTGATATAGGTATCATGATTTCTGAAATAATGATATCCAATATTAAGTATTTCTTTCTCTCAGAATTCAGTTATTATTATCCATGAGATTAATGCATTGATATTATCCATGGATGCATTTTCTTGAAAAGTTATTGATTAAATTCAAGGTGTTTTCAGTTATTTAACTTTATATGTTGATTATTTCTTATTTAATCATAATATATTTTGTTTTACATATCCATTAGTGATAATCTATGTGCACCCTTTTATTTTTTTCCTTTCCCAAAGATATGTAAAAGGATTTTATGAATAATATCAAGGATAAAAGAATAACTTTATCCTATTTATTTTATATTTCCAATGTAATTTTGGAACTACGTATGCATCTAGTTCTTAAAGACTACTAAACTATTCAGTCCTTTTAGGATGTGATCACTTGTATCTAGTTTTAATGTAATAAATAAGAAACCAGCTCTGAGATACTACTTTTTTGTTTTTTATTATTGATATCAGAGCAAGTTTAGTAGAAAACTTGGGAACTAGATTTTAAATAAACATAGGTAACATGAGAACTATGATAATAACTTATAGTATTTTAAAATTATTACTATTAGATAAATTTTATTTTATGGCTCAATATTCATGTTTATTATGAGTTAACTCAGTAGGTGTTGCATTTTTTAGTAATAGAACATAATGGAAGAAAGGGAATAAACACCCATAGAACAAATCATGGTTTCCCTAAAAAAAAACCAAATACAGTTGGTTTTGGAATTGAGAATATCAGGGATATATTAGGGTAGATGACTCAGGTTTTAATAAATAACATTGCTCCTATGGAACAACCAATTGTCCCACATTATGATTTTACTTTGTTTGATTGCTTTATATAACAAAAGGATGATTATTTTAGTGGAACTACTAATCCATTTATAGTTTAACAATAAATTAAATTTCTTGAAAATATATTCCTAGATTTGGGATATAATGAAGTAGAAAATATTGTTTTGGAAGTTTATTGTTTGAAAGGAGATGCTAATTAGTTGTTCTCATTGATTCAGAATACTAAAGAGGTCGATGAAATAAAAATCATTTAATGGATAACTTTTAAATTGAAATTATTTGATAAATACTATCCTTGTGAGAAACAATATGATATGAAAATGAAATTCCTTAATCTAAAACAAAAGGAATAGTAAAGTTTTGCTGAGTGTTTGGAAAATATTACATGATTATAAATGCATGTTATAGACTATGTAATAAATCCAAAAAGTTAGATTTATCATTTTATTGATAGATTAATCCAAGAATCTTAATATAATTAGATTATCAACAAATTTCATCATATGATGATATGGTATCAAGTCTTATCCAAATGGAGAAACAATTATCCAAGTCATATATTTTTAAAGGAAATAAATAGAAGAATAGGATGACTAAAAACAAAGAAAAATAAATAACATAATGGAAAATAAGGGAAGGGTAGAAAATTATACATTTGATAAATATGGAAAGAAACACCCTAATACTTTCAATAATGTAATGGGAGTTTGATTAAAGTATGGAGAGAAAGGCCATCAGGAATATGAATGTAAGGGTATGAAAGAAAAATCTAATGATCAATGTTTAAAATTTAAAGAGATTAGGAATTATTCAAACCAATGTCTCAAACATCAAGGGAACCTACTACATAATAATCCAATGGGAGAAGTCAAAGATTATGATATTACTATATCCAAATTGGAATAAATAAATTACTTGTGTATTTAGATTCCAGAATTATGTAGAAGTGTTTTATAAATGATATTTTGGTTATAAGAATCGTGAAACATATAAGGATTGGGACACATTATTTTTTTTAAATAATATGATGAGTGGTTTTAATAATTAAGAAATGTAATTTAGTAGTAAATTGATATTTTTTAATAATACTTGAATAATGGATAAATAAAATCTAAAATATTCATGATTTTAAATTAATAATGTTTAGTTGGTATAAAGGGAATATTAATATCAATAAAGTAAATGGGACATTATTGGTGACCTCAAAAATGATTAGTGATTTCATGATGAAGTAATTTATGGTGGAGTTACTGTATTTTAGGATTATATAGTATATTTTATAATTTGAAATTTGATTTAACGAATAAGGAAAAAGATAATTTTTGGAAGTAATTTTTTTCATTAATGTTTCATAGTGATTTAGTCTATTAGTGTGTTTTAATAAAATAAGTGATAAAGGTATTCACATGTTTGGTATGTGACATTTAGAGATATTTTATTCCATTTAAGAGGTTAATATTAAGTTAATTTTGTAAATTTAGTGTCCTTATTTATAATTTTTTTGATTTTGAATTTATTCAAGAAAATTTTGGATGGGTTTTAAGGTTAATTACTTATAGAATGGTTTAAGTTGAACTGTGGGTATTATTTTTTGATGTTAAAGTATGATATATAATATTGGATAACCTATTATAACCATTTTGGTTTTGGAAAGTATTTATAGGCATAATGAATGGCTTATGGATTTTATGATTTTTAAAAAGTGCTTTAGGCATAAAAAAATCCTATTGGATACAAATTTCATGGCATAAGATATGAAGTGGAAATTGATAAAAGCACAAACAAAGGATGAAATTGTTCTTATGAAATATAAATATATCACATTAGTATATTTCCTTTAATTCTTATTCTAGAAGGTAAAGTAATTAGTCAACTATAATAAAAGAAACATGACACAAAAAATTTATCCTATTATGATCATTTCTAGTGATTTTATAGTATTTTCACCCATCATAGATTTATGCTTTTTTGGTCATTAACATTATCCTAATAATTTTATATATTAATATATATTAGTACATGGATGTTATTTTTATTTTTAATATCTATATTTTCAATTTTAACTAATGTTATCCTATTTAGAAGCCTATTTTTATGGTGACCTTCATACTCCCCTTTGCCACTTTTTAAGAGGATGTTTTTAAGCCTTTTTACAATGTGGGTTTTATGCAAATGAATTTTAAAATTTCAACCCATTTATTATTCAGAAGAAGTTAAAATTTTGATTATAAAATTTATTGAAATAATATAGAATTTAAGACCTCAATATTTTATAAGAACACTATATTCGATAGAATGTACAATACACAACACTCAATTTAAACAAACCACACAATATTATTATTTAAATATTACTGTTATAACCTAGATGTTGAATTTTTGGATATGAATAGTATTAAAATAATTGTTAAATATATATAAATTAACTACTCAATTTAAATTAATTGAGTTATTCTTAGGAAATAAGTACTCAATTTTCATTAAAGTTATTTTGGGCTTCACAAATACGTTTTCTTCAAAACATGTTTTTTATTTTTTTGGGGAAAAAATACTATAATTAATTTACAGAAATTATAGAAATTTTATTTTATAAATGGTGTATCATTTTTAAATGTGTTTATTAAAATTATATTAGGGTGAATTTTTTTGAAAAGATTGTTTTTTAGTGAATAGTGAAAAATACCATTTTTTATTAAAAACTGTATTTTTGTTTCAATTATTTAAAAAGTACCATTTGGTTTTAAAATGATTTAAAATAAAAATTAGTTCTATTAAATTATTAATAATTTAATTAAGTTCTTTGGAATCAATTTTATAATCTAATTTTGTATAAAAACATTTTTATACATAAAAAGGTATTTATCTCAAAAAATGTTTTTCATTGCATTTTGTGTTTTAATTTGAAATTAATTACAACCACTTATATAAATTGAATAATGAAAAATAAATTCTATATTTTTAATTATGAGGTACAAATATGATAAATAGTTCCCTTTTATTTGTAGTCATTTTTAATAGTAAGCATAATAAATAATTGTCACCACACTAAGGGTAAATTGGGTAATTTAGGTTAAAAATTATATGATAAGGACTAGATATGACCATAAATCATACCTTAATTTTATTTTATGAGAATATATAATCCATAAACATAAAAAATTATAAAATATGAAATTTTTTACCATTTTTTATGATTTTTACTTTTATAATATTTAAATGAGAGATAAAGACAAAAATTTCACTTTTCTTCTTTTAATATCTATAATATTTTATGATAGGGATAAATAAAAAATAGTTTTTATTATAATTTTTAATTTGAAATATAAATTATTTTTTTATCATGATAGTTTATTTATAATTTTTTAATGCAATAATTACCTTAAATTTTTACACAACACCTATACACTATTTATTCCATTAATAGAAAAATAAAATAAATAATATACAAAATAATAAATGTAATATAATTTGAATGAACTAATTTGTACCATTATTTTAATAGATATATATGAAATTTTAGGTATGTTTTAAAGGATTATATCTCAATCCACCATTTGTATTTATGTATTCAATGTAAAATTAAATGAATAATGTTAAAGATGACATTAATGGTATTCTATAATAAGTTATATTTTATTAAATGATTTAAAATTCATAAAAACTTTATATTTGGGAAAAATAATGGGATATAATTTTAAAAGTCAAACATGGTATATTTATGGGTCTTTTTTAATTTTATAATAACATTATTAACCCTTAAAGAATAGAAAAATTTAATATTATAGTAATTGTTAGAAGGATTAACGAGGGTAAAAACTAAAATATATTGGTTAAAACATACAAAAAACGTGTAAAAAATTTATTTAATGCAATTAATTCAACTTATCATCATATTATATTTTAATTATATAAATTTATATCTATTTTATCATGAAAAGTAATTTATATTAATTTAATACTTTAAGAAATTCAAATAATGCTCCTCCACACAATTATAAAAGGACACTTCTAATTTATTTTCTTTACACCAATTTCAGCAATATATCATGACCAAAACCTATTAATTACACTAAAAAATAACCCTATATAATTTATAGAGATTTTCCCTTCCAAAAGACCAACCCTAGGTCTCTTAAGAAGTGATCTAAAGGAAGTCAACCGAAGAAGAGGTAATCGTCATTACTGACTCTTCCATATTAATTTATTTTTATAATTTCTATTAATGTGTTGTGAATATAAAAAAATAATAACTCAAGTAACATAAATATACTTAGATGTTATTATGATTATGTGAAAACCATATTACATCTCTTTTCCATCCCATGAAAAGTGAAAACATCGCCCGTGCATACGTATAATTTACCGTCTCCACGTAGCAGTGTAATTTGTTTTTATAACCAATTTACTTGAATGGTTACAAATATAGAACTAATGAGTATATATGATATTTATGTAGTAAATATTATTATAGAATTATGTTATCATATATACATTCTTTCCTTCTAATCCATTGTAAAATGATAATGTCGCTCATGCGTACGTGAGGACTACCACCTCCATGAAGAGATGTGATCCATTTTTCATTTACAATTTACTTAGATGTTAATAAGGATATATTTAATTAATATATATTATATAATATTTTTTTAAAGATTAATTATTATTCAAATTTCTTTCATTCCATCTGTCAAAAATTGATAACAATGTTCATATGTATATACTACCTACTGTCACTATGAATAATGTAATTCATTTTTCTGTCTATATTATTTATAGATGAAAATAAATAAATAAATATTTAATATATATGTTATTTATATCATGAATAAAATTATGGAGATGATGGAACTATGAGAAAGATACAAATACTGAGAGAATTGAATGAAAACATACTTGAAAAATAAAGTAGTTGACACCCAAAATAATGATAATAATAAAAGATAATTAAATAATGGCTGATAAAATGTTACAAATTAATAATATATGAAATTATAGATTTGTATATGATTTTGGTATGTAATTATAAAAAATATAAATTTATTATAAAGGATTTTAAAATCACTTACAAGGAAATTTAAATTCATATTAAGAGATTTCATCTTAATTTCCTTTGCATAAAAGCCCAGAGACCATTCATATTTTTAATATTTTGGATAATCCCATTTTTAATGGTTGATGGGGAAAATTATATATAATGTAGGCTTATGAAGCATAAATAGCCTCATATATGGCCTTTGGGGGCCCTAGATATTGACACTAAAAGAGAGACCCACCAAGCACATATGTTTTATTTATCAAACTCCCACACTTTTAAAGGCTTAAAAATAAGAAATGACCTATGAATTGCATATGGCCTGGTTCCTATGGAAGATTTAATACCGTATCATTCATCCAAATCTTGTATCCCTGTGAAGTTGGAAAGAGATGATATGAACCCCATCTAGATTTTCATTACTGTAGGGAATCCTTTTTTTCATTGAGCCTCCTCACACCATGTTGCATCGATGGTTGATGTCACAGCAAATATGTTGTACCCTGACCATCACATCACAAAACCATCACCAAAACTGACAAATCCTACCACTATAGTCCACCATAGGTCTTCCCTCCCCTTATCTATTGATAGCCACAAAAACTATCACCTTTTTGTAGCCCCACTGCCATCCCGGGTGAGCCATATATCGACCCTCTACAATTTTGTTGCCTCCCACCTCCATCACATGCCGATGCCAAGGCCCAACAGCCTACCTCTTATTGATAGCTGGGCTGTTGAGAGGCCCCTACCCCACCATTTTCTTCACCGATATGACACCCACCGTGCTCCCTCTAACCTTTCCCCCTACTATGCACACAACCCCCACTATTAACATACCTCCCTCTTAAAATTTTCCATAAATGGGGATTTAACAATATTGAACCCTACTTGATATGAAATATTATGTTGTGCCATTACCACTAGGCTAAGACTCTGACTTCCATATCAATTTTCTTTCATTGAGGAATATTTTAATATTTTTACTTAATTTATTTTATATAGTGTATATACTACCCCTTTTATGTATTTATGATCATTATTCATTGAACATCACATTTATATTAAATATCCATATTATGTGTATCATGGATATGCTTATCGCTTAAATTGTATACCATTTCTACATAGAGTGTTTTACTTTGACAATTATTTTACTGACTGGTGAATTAATTATAAATCCATATTCTTTACTCAATACCAATATTTATTGATTTTTTTTCAAGAATAAAATCAATCATTATATTTAATATGACTTCATTGGACATGCAATGTTGGGGGGGGGGGTCCTAGAATTATATATCCCCTTGATACATTGATAGATCTCATGAGACAAATCAATAAGCGAGCATTAAATGTATTTTTGGTGTATTCCTACACATAATTTTAAATTGTCATGGAATAATGCCTTGATGGTATATATATCATGATCTATGAAATATTGATGTCTAATATTAAGAATTTATTTCATTTATAATTCAGTATTTATTATCCATGAGATTAATACAATGTTGTTTTCCTTGGATGCATTTTTCATAGTTAGAAATTGATTAAATTACAAGTTTTTTTAGTTATTTTCCTTTCCATGTTGATTAGGCCTAATTTACACACGATAGCTTCTATTGTACGTAAGCCTTACTAAGCATCTGATCTCACACTTTTATTTTTTTTCTTTTCCCCAGGATATGAATAAGGATATTTTGAATAATATCGAGGATGTAAAAATGATGTTATGAAGTGTATTTTGTAATTCCAATGAAGAATGGGAATCATGTATGTATCTTTTTATTCAAGACTAATAAACTATTCATTACTTTGAGTTGTGATCACTTATATATATTTACAATTTAATAAATAAAACACTAGCTTTGGGTTACTAGAGTTTGGGTTATTACTCATTATATGAAACCCATTACATTCCCATGGGTTAATTATCTTATGGTTAAATATTTATGAAACTCATTTGTTTACCATGGGTTATGCTATGATAAATATTTTATGATCTTATGGCACAATTTTATATAATTTTCATTATGTTATTTATGGGAACATAATTATATATCCATCTAATGAATTAGGTATAGAATGATATCTCATGAGAGAATATGAACTAAAATGAGGATTGAACCTAGTTTAGTAAGGGATTGTATCCACTATGATAGTCTTTGTTGTGAGCCTCGACTAAGGAAATGATGGTAATGGGGAGTGAAACCAAACCACTATGGGATTTTTCCACGATGAGAGTCTTGTAAGTGATTGTTTAATAAGTAAATTATTTTATTTTTTTATGTGCATGCCACAAACTTATGTCTTATGCTTATGATATGTTCCCATGGATCATGATCGATTATTGATGATTCTAAAATATTCTAACCATTTCATTTTCTTGTTAATGCCTTATTCCAGAAATCGTGATTAATGATATTTGATTTCTTATATGACACCATTAGATTTTAAATATGATTACCCTTAAATAAGTTAATCTGTTTGATATCTTTCTCTGAACACAATACTAAACATAAGTAAAACTACAATATATTTAGATAAAAATATAAATATTAAGTATGAACCATAAAACCCATTCCTTAAATTATAAGGAATAAATAGGAGTATCTAATTTAAAAAATATTTATTAATATAATGGTTACTTTTAATACCTATGAAATTTAATTAATATAGCTATGAAAAATAGTATGATTTTTTTATTCTTAGAAATGTATTTTTCTAAAAATTTCCTTTTATGCACTATGAATTTTATCAAAATAAAATTATAATTAATTTATGGAAATATATATTGATATTAACAATTAATTAAAACTAATTTTTAAATGACATAAAAGTATAAGAAGAATAGATTATGTTCTAAATATTTTTTTTCCTTATAAAAAAACCATTCATTATATTTTTTAATTTTATTTAAAAGTTAAATTTATAAATTTTAGAATTTAATTTTCTTAATTAAACATAATTTTTATATTCATCATAGTAAGATTTTCTTATGATTAATTTTTTAGGGTTTTTTTGGAAAGATTTATTTTAAGGTGATTAATAAAATATACTGTTTTAAAAATAACGCGATTTAAGGAAATTATTATTATATAAGTATATATTAGAATATTTTTGATTCATTTTTATATAAAAATATGCATTTTATAAGTAAAATTATAAACCAAAAAATATTTATTCTATTTTACATACCTATATCTGATATTTTATTACATTAGTAATGTTTTCATAAGAAGTTATTTTTAATAAATTAAACAATTTTTATTTTAAAATTAATTTTTACCACTTTTAGAAATTGAATAATATAAAATGTATTTTAAATTTATAATAAATAGGTCTAAATTATGTATAAATTAAAATTTTATTTTTATCCATAAAGGATAATTTACTATGGTTAAAAGAAGTTACCACGATAAGAGTTAAAATGGTAAAAGTTGACAATATAACGATAAAAAGCTAAAAAAATATTTAAAACATGTGTTAAATTGAATAGTAGAGACTTGATAAACCTTATATATTTCCCAAACCATTTTTTATCAATTTTAGATCCATTTTCCTTGATATTTATTTCCCATTATTGATTTTTTAGGTATTTATAAAAATGCCATCTCTTTTCACTTATAAAAGGGGAACTCCTCCCCTCAATTCCTCTTACACCAAAACCCAATTAGTTGATCAAAAAATCTGAACAACATTGTCTTAAAAATTAATTTCCACATTTATAATGTTTTTATATTCCCCAAAATACCATATCTTAATGATTTAACTCCCTTCACAAAGGTGATAATCCAAGTTGTTAGATATAAATTTCTAACTACTCCTTTCCCTTTTCTATTTATTTATGCAAACTTATTCTTCATAAAATTACATTAAACCATATTAAAATGATAGAATAAGTATAATTTTTATATTATATTTTATTATAATGATGGTATAAGAATTAACCACCTTTCCCTTTTCTTTCAAGAAAATCAAAACTGTTATTCCTGCGTTGTGCGAACTACCGCCTCCTTGACGTAATGTGATTCATTTTCCTTAGCCACCTTAAAATTATTATCATAATGGGGAATTTAATATATAGTTATAATATTTATGACACATTTTATATCCTGAAATTATAAAACATATTACTACTTTTTCTCACTCTATAGAAAATGAAATCATCATTCAAGTGTATGTGTGGACTACCACTTACTTGGAATGATTGATTTCCATTTTTATTTTCATCATTGTATTATGTTATTGGTAATGATAATGGTTTTAATGTATAAATTTTATGTTTATTTCACTATTAAGGTTTTGTTAAGATGAATTTAAAAACCTATTAATTTTATAAATAATAAAAAATCATTATAAAATTAACCATCCCAAACAAGCATAATTAGAAGAAAATATTTTTACTCATACAAAATAATATTTTAACATCCATTAATCCTTATTATAAATTTTTAAAATTATAATATATAAAAATAATAAATAATAAATAAGATAATAATTATTCTTATATAATTATATTACAACAACACCACCACATTATCATCCATTATTTATGGTATGTTCATGTTTGGGTTGGTTTAAACACCTACATGAACAATGAAATGAAATTATATCATGGATCACTATGGAAAAATAAATATTGGTATAATATTATATTAATATGTAAATAATTATATTTTTTATTTATTTAATGGAAAAATTATTATTAAACTCATTAATTGAGAAAACACCTTTCATTCATCAAGAATCACTGAAACATGCTTGTTATCAATTTCATCTTCAAGAATAAAGACTAAAACACTCATTAAATGAATTTAAAAGAACATAAATTATTATAAATAATTTATAATATTAAATTTAATGAACTTTTAAAAATTAAATTTTTAATAAGAATGAATATGGACACCGTTATTACAAAATTAGTACTAAATATCAAAACTATAAACACCCGATGTGGGAAAATAGGTAAAAAGAAACTAACTAGAATTAAAATTGAGAATGATTATATATAAAGATTATAAATGAACATAAATATGACTAAGGATAAAAGTTAAGTAATTAAGATTTATATACATGTGGTTATAGTACTTTCATGGAAGTTAAAAAAATAGGTAATGGTTTCTTATCTCAATTTTCAATTCCTTGAGACACACTTCTTATTATACAACAAGTTTTATTTGAAATGGTATATATATTATCCATTTAATATTTTATATCATTATCCTATCATTATTAATGGTATTTAATGTTTTATTTTAAATCACATCCTTCTTAGGGGTTTGACTTGAATGTTTCTAAGGTTTTAAGGGTTATATTAGTCTCAATTTTGATTCTTTGAGACATAATACATTTTATGAACCATAATTTCCATATATGGTTTATTTATTACCCATGGATTTATTTTTATCATTATTTTTTTCATTGTATATACCAAGAAAAATTAAATTCCATTATTCAAATGGCTATTCATTTAATTGTTACCCCAGTAGTAAGTATTTTTTGGTAACTCAAATTTCATTTATAGAGTTATGATCACTCTCTTGAACTTATTTTATATAAGGTGGTAAAATTATACCCTTGATTGTATTATGTATAATTATATCATTGTTTTATATGTATTTAAATTTATACCACATAAATACTTGTTGATTATTTGTTACCATATGTAGTATGTAGCCCATAAGGGATATTGATAGCTCAAATATCCTTTATTTGAGTTATAATGTTTTATATTGAACATTTTTCTTCCATGATTATCTTCTCCAATATTAATATTTTATTATATGTTATTTAATAATTCTATTTTGAAAAAACAAGTTATAATACATTTAGTGTTTTATTATATTTTTTACAATGTACTTTTTCAATAATGATATTTTCAAAGTATTAAAAAGGTTAATTTGATAATAAAATGTTTTATCTATGGATAAAAATTTCCTGTAGAAAACATTATGATATTTTCAATGACCCATTATTCAAATTTGTTTTTAATTTTTTTTTAATCTTTCACATTACCTTTTTAAAAGTTACATTTAAAATTTGACTTATATATTTGAATTTTATATCATTGTTAAAAATGATTTCTAAAATTACTTTTAAGTATTCACCTCCATTTCCCTTTTTATATTCAAAATAAATTACACTAATGGGATTAATACTTCATGATTTATCCTATAGTATATATGTATATATTTATAATTCATGTGATTGAACTCATGGTATCATGAAATTTGATTCTTGACCCCTTGTTGTGTGATATTTTTTAAAGCATTATTTTACAATGATATTTTACATATATGTCAAAATCCTTTTATGTTTCCTTTTTTATATAGAGGATATTTTCTTTTGAAACCATTCAAATTCATTCTATAGATGGATTAGGAAATTTTCTTATCTATCAAATATATGATCTATCTTTTCCATTATTAACAGGCATAACTTTTCTTCTAATTCCATTACTTTTTGAATACCTTATTTTCTATTTCTTTGGTTGAAAGGTGTTCACCGAGATTATATACATCCATTTATTGGGGAAATTATCTACTTAACTATATAACCATTAATATATATGGTATTAGTTATAGGGATTCTTACATATAAAGCTATTCCATTTATTGATTGGGGAACTATTGAAAATTTGTATATTTTTTATTTCGATATGGATGTTTATTCATTACTTAGGAAAGTTGATTGGGTATTATTTAACTATCTATCCTCATTCTACAAATGGGTTATGAATATGTTAACCATTTTATTGAAATGGGGAAAAGTATTAGTGTTCTTTATGGTGTTATTATAATATATATAATTATTAGAAAATTTTATTATGAATTGTTTACTCACTATATCATATAATAATGCATTGGACTTAAAAAAGTGACGAGTGGGGCTCAAAATTATATAGCCCCTCAATGCATCAGTAGGTCTCATAAAAATAAATGTTTAGGTATTTGGTGTATGCCTGCCTAATTTGGCATGATGTATTGACTATGGTATTGATGACAAGAATGATGTCTTTGATATATCCATGGTAAAAACAATGATGTCTGGGCTATGGCCTTGACTATAAGATAAATATTTATAGCATTATGCATTCCATAACCACGAATTTAATTATTATTACCCATATGGTCTATTTATTTTCATCTCCATCCATTGATATATTACGATCTTAGTTTCAGTTGATTATGGAATTATGATGATTACTCATTCCCTACATAATATTTATTACAAGTGTATGAAATTATTACCTCAGTTGTATGTTTTCCCTTACTAATCATTTTAACACACCCCTACTTATGTTTCCATTTCCATAGGTTATAAGGAAAATTATTACACATTATATTACTAGAATAATAACATTTTTTGGGGAATTTTTGGAGATGTTGAAGAATTACTATAGATTAAATAATTTATTATATAGAGAAAAAATGTCTATTAGTTTAGAAATACATGGGATTTATTAATTTATAAATTTTATAATTTATATAAATCTCTAAAACTAAAAGGTATTATTATTATATTTAATTAAACACTTGAGTTAATTAATTTAATTATCGGATTGTTAAGTTTGTGAATTTAAAGTTGGTATTGAATCTATTATGTAAAGTATGTGTTTATAGAACTGGGATTGGGAATGTGGGTCTCGGGCATTATAACTGTTATATAATATGATTTAGACAAATTTTGATATTGGTATGTTATCGGTTAAGGGTATAAATTTCATCTAAGAATGATAAGTTAACCTTTATTATAATTTCAAAGGTATAGATAACACTTTAGGTTAGTTGAAGTAAAATTAAATATTTTAGGGATTAGGATAAGAGAACATTAAGAAGTATATATAAAAGATAACATCATGAAGTTTTTATAAGGTAGAGATTGTATAGTTATCCTAGTAATTACATCCTTGTCTGGATACTACAAGTGGATGTAGGCTGTATCCCATATGTACCTAGGGGTTATAAACATGAAAAATAAGTATTGATTATTAAATCAATCGTCACCTAGTGCATGAAAATGAGGCCTAATTATACACATAATTTTACACTCACATGTGATATGATTTGGTTAATAAAATTTTCATTATGAACCATTATAAATGATTTATTTCCTAATTAATTTTAAGGGATTATGTTTATAAGTACAAGAGAACCTATCTTAAATCAAAGTATATTGAACTGAAATCATCAAAGGATAAAGTGAAGTTCTCATTAGATAATATTGTTTTTTTATATTTATATTATCATTTAAAATGATTCTATTTTATATCATCCTAATAATATTGGATTTATTATTTGGTTGAAATAGGATCATGAAAATGAAACTAAGAGAGGTATATATCTAGAAAACACTATGTATTATATCCAAAAAAGGTAACATGCTTAATTTGTTGTTAATAATAATATATTATTATTGTGATAAAAAATGTGAGTATCCTTTGATTACCTAAGGTAGTGAGGATGATAACTTAATATAAATTAATTATTGATACTCTTAGTTATTATCACTAGTGAGTGATATTTATTGATTATATTATGGTATATTATAAAAGTTATGTGGATTATTCTTCAATAGTTATGCTTTAAAGGTTTCAAAAAAATATTAAATGGTACCAATAACCTTGAAAAGTGATTTTATGACAAGTTTATATTTTCTAGGAAAACTATTGGAGAAAAAATTATTGAGTAATGAATAACTGTTCGGTTTAAAATATGATTGATATTGAGGTAATAAAGGTTTGTTTGATTTTTAGATAAGTTAGTTAGATATTATTGATATCCTTAGAATAGTTTTTTTGATTTAATGAAAAAGTGATCCATTATTTTTTTCTTGAAGTTTATCTCACTTTTTGGATTATAATATATATTGAATAGTGTGTGACCTTATGAACTAGGGGGTAATATCACTTGATGGTTAAAGATATTGTTAAATTTTGGAAGAATATATGGTTTCATTATGGTTCAATGTCTTAAAGATTCATATGGTTTTGTGTAAGTTATACTTTGGAGAATGTATGATTAAGGTGTATACATACCTGAGTATATGATTATATGATAGAATAATATTTTTTGAGGAAAGATAAAGAATTTTATCTTGCCTAAGAGTGTACGGTATATTTCATATTATAAGTTATATCCTAAATGATAAATATGTTAAGGATACCCTCATTTACTTTCATTAGTGAGTAATAATTAAAATTTTAAGGTCACAATTTATATAAGAGGGGGAGAATATAGAACCTTGATATTTTTAGATATAACTACATTTAAATAATTCAATTTTTTATCTAACTTTCTCCATACGCAACATTGAACTTAAACAAGACCACAATATATTTAGATATAAATATAAATATTAAATAAATCCATTAAAAAATATCCATTAAATTAGTGGGAATAAATCAGAGTACCTAATTTATAAAATATTTATATAAAGTAATATAATGGTTACTTTTAATACCTATGAAATTCAATTGATAGATCAAAAACAACAAATGCAATCATTTTATACTTAGAAATGTATTTTTCTACAAATTTACTTTTATAAAATATGATTTTTATCATAGGAAACTTATTATTAATTTATTGTAATATATATTAAATATTAATAATTTTATAACACAAATTAGTAAATCATACTAATGAATAATAATAATAGAATATGTTCTAAAGATTCATTTTCCCAATAAAACCAATTTTTCATTAAATTTTATAATTTTATTTATAAGTTAAATTTCTAAATTTTATAATTTTAATTTGGAAAAATTCATATCATTTTTGGATTCATCAAAATAATATTTTCATAAGATGAATTTTTTGGTTTTTTATGTAAATATTAATTTTAAGGCGAATAGTGACATATAAAATTTTTATAAATATAGTGATTTAATGAAAATATTCTTATATAAGTATGTTATTAATATTTGTGGAAAAAAATTTATACACTGAAATATTTATTTTATAATTTAAATTATAAATCTAATTTTTTTTTATTCTAGTTTAAAAACCTATATCCAAAATTTTAGAACATAAGTAATATTTTTCTCAAGAATTTTTTTAATACATTAAAAATTTATTATTTTAAAATTAAATTTTATCACTTTTAGAAATTGTGTGAAGTAAAATGGATTTAAAATTTGGAATTATTAGGTAGAAATTATCTAAAAGTACAATTTTTTATTTATATATAAAGGAAAAATTACTAAGGTTAAAACTAGTTATCGTAGTAAAAGTTAAAATGGTAAAAGTGAAATATCTAATGGTAAAGAGTTGAAAACATGTTTTAAACTTAATTTTAGACCCTTGATCTGCCATATCAATTCCAAAATCTTTTATTTTACAATTTTAGAGCTAAACTCATTGAGGGTGACTTACCATCATAGAAAAGTATTTGTTATTTAAAAAAATGCCATCCCTTTTCACTTATAAAAGCGGAACTCCTCTACTCACTTACCCTTACACCAAAACCCACTTATTTAAAATAAATCACCACCCAGAACTCTCCTAAACATTACCATTCACATTTAATAGGATCTGGTCATCTAAAAATACCACCCCAAAGGTTTCAACCCTTTCGTAAAGGAGATAAACCAAGTAGCGAGGTATAGTTTTATAACAACTCCTTTGTATTTTCTATTTCTTTAGGAAACCATTTTTCTTCCTCAAATTCAATTAAATCATATTAAAATTTTAAAATAAATATAATTAGTATATTTTTATCTTATTATAATTATGGAACAACCATTAACTTCCATTCCATTTTTCTTTTAGAAAAACGAAATCGCCATTCATGTGTTGTGCGTAAAACCACGCCCATAATACAACATGTTTAATTTTCATTCACTACATTAAAAGGATGGTAATAATATGGAATTTAATACATAGGAATTATATTTATAAAATATTTTATATTAGTAAATAATAAATCACCTTACTCTGTTCCCCCTTTCAATGGAAAATGAAATCACCATCCATGCATACATGTGGACTACTGCCCCCATAGAACGATTGACTTCCATTTTTCTTTTCATAATCGCTTTAAAAGGATGGTAATTATAATGGGTTTAATGAATAAATATTATGTTTATTTAAATATTAATTTAATGGTAATTCAAATATAATAACCTGTTAATGATATAAACAATAAATAATTGTCATAAAATTAACCGTCTTAAACAAGCATACTAAGAGGAAAATATTTTTTCCCATAATTTAATATTTTCATATCCATTAATTCTTCTTCAACTTCCTTAAAATTAAAATATACCAAAATAAGAAACCCTAAATAATATCATTATTCTTAGGTAATAATTATATTATAATTAAACCACCACATAGTCATCCATTAATCATGGTATGTTCATGTTTTGATCAATTTAACCACTTACATGAACAATGTTATGAATTTATATAATTAAGAACTATGGGAATTTAATTAATAGTATAATATGATATAAATATATAAATAATTATTTGTTTTTTAGTAATTTTAACATATTTATTTGACTCATTAATTAAGAAAACATCATTCATTCATTAAGAATCACCAAAATATATGTGTTATCAATTTTATATTCAAGGATAAAGACTAAAATACTCATGAAAGGAATTTAAAACATTGTAAATTATTATAAATAATCCATAAAATTAAATTTAATGAATTTTTATGATTAAATTTTTAAGAATAATGAATAATGACACCAATATTATGAAATTAGTACAAATGATCAAAAAGATAATCACTCAATGTGGGAAAATAGGTTAAAAAGAAACTTACTTGAATTAATATTAAGAATTACTATATATGAAGGTTATACATAAAAATAGATATTATTAAGGTTATTATGAAAATTATTAACATAGTTAGGTTTATGATATAATAGGTTAAAGTATGTTTGTGTATGTCTGGGGAAGAGGCAAGGGTTTCTTGTCTCAATTTTTAATTTCTCGAGACATAATTCTAATTATATTCCATGTTTTCTTTGGAATAGTGAATTTAATACCCCATTAATATTTTTTACCATAATCCTATAATTATTCATTATATTTATTGTTTCATTTAAAATAATATCCTTCAAAGGGTTTTGATTCAAAAATTCTTAAAGTTGTAAGGGTTTTCTTGGTCTTAATTTTGATTCTTTGAGACATAATACATTTTATGCAGCATGTTTTCCTTGTATGATGTATTTAAACCCCATGAATTAATTTTATCACTATTTTTTTATTTAATGTGATATAACAATCTAAATAATATTCCATTATTCAAATGGCCGTTGATTAAATTTTACATCATTAGTAAGGATATTTGGTAACTCAAATTTTTTCATTGAGTTATGATCATTATCTTAAAATTACTTCATATAAGTTGGGAAAATTATACCCTCAATTTTATTATGTTTTATTATATCACTATTTTCTATAGATCTATAATCCTACGATATAAATTATTGTGGAATATTTATTACCTTATAGAGTTTGTTGTTCGTAATGAAGATTGATGGCTCAAATATCCATTTTTTGAGTTATAATGTTTAATCTTTAATATTGTTCATACATGCTTGGGTTTTCAAACCATAATATTTTATTATATATAATTTTATAATCCTCTTTAGGAAAATTATTTTTTAATAAAAATAATTTTTTATTACACTTTTTATAATGTGGATTTTAAAAAAATGTAATCTCAAAGTATTAAAAAGTTTCCTTTCCTAATCTATTGTTTTATCTTTGGATCTATATTTCCTATATATTTTTTTTTCATTTTCAAGGATACATTATTAGATAATTTTTAAATAACTAAGAGTTTTCAAAATCCTTTACTTCACCTTTTCAAATGTTACTTTTTAATGTGACATATAAGTTTTTATTTTCCATCATTGTCCAAAATGTTTTCCAAATTATACCTTTTAAGTTTTCACCTCTATTTTTATTTTTATATTGAAAAGGACTTGTAATAATGAGATTTATGTTTCATGATCTATCCTCTAATAAGTATGTATATTTATAATTTGGGGGATTGTAGTTATTTTTTCAAACAATTAAATTCTTGATCCCTTCTTGTGTGATATTATTTGGAGAATTATTATAAAGGTTGTTTTTCATCTTTGTCAACATCCTTATGAGTTTAATTTATTAAAATAGAGATATTTCCTTTTTAAACCATCCAAATTATTTATTTATGTATTAGTAAATATTAATTCATATTAATGATATTATCCATCATTTCCTTTGTGAATAGGCACTAATTTTCATCCAATGCCTTTATTTTGTGAATACCCAATTTTTTATTTTTTTATTGATGGGTATTCACCTATATTCTATACATCATTTTATTGAGGAAACTATTAACTTAACTATATAATAATTACACTATATAGTGTTAGTTTTAGGGATTATTATATAAAAATTTATTCTATTTATTGTTTGTGGAACTATCGAAAATCCATATATTTGTTATTCCAATATGGATATTAATTCATTACTCATTAAATTTGACTATATAATGATTAACCAATTTTTTTTTATTTTGATGAGTTATAATCATGTTATTCATTTTAATGACATGGGGAAAATTATTGGCATTCTGTTTGTTATTATTTTAATATGGATTATTATTTCCAAAGTTGATTATTTTTTTACTCAACATCTCGTATAATGAATTCATTGGACTTAAAAAAGTGATAGGTGGGACCCAAAAATTATATTACAACTTGATGCATCAATAGTTTTTATGAGACAAACATGTTTGGGTGTTTGGTTTATGCCTACCCAGTTTAGCAATATGTATTGGTTGTGGTTTTGATAATAAGAATAGTGTCATTAATATAACCGAAGTGACAAGAATGATTTCTTGGATGAGGCCTTTATGGTAAGATCAAGATGTTTGAAATTATTAATTACATCACCATGAATTTTATTATTGTTATTCATGTGATCTATTTCTTCATTTCTATCCATAGCTATATTATTCTCTTAGCTTCATTTTATTACAACAGTATGATGATTACATATTACTGGAAAAATATTTATTCCACGATTTACTCATTTTTAAATTTTCCCTTTTTTTAGATCACCACTTCTTATATTTCCATTTCCCTAGGTTTTGAATAAAAGTATTACACATGATATGACTAGAATAATAACATCTGTGGTGGATTTTTGGGATATTTTTAAGACTTAATTTGAATTAAATTGTTTCTTATATAGTAAAAAAATTTCCATTAGTTAAGAAATACCTGAGATTTATTATTTTATGTTTTTTTAATTATATAAATATCTAAGCCTAAAATGTATTTGTATTGTATATAATTTAATACACACTTTACATCATGTAATTATGGGTTAGTTATGTCTAATAAACTTTAGTTAGTATCAAATCTAATACATAAAGTATGCATTTATGGAATTGTGATTGGGATTGTGGGTATGAGGCATAACATATCTGGGAATAATTTCATATTTTATGACCTTTTTATCATTCCCTTATACTTATCTTATGAATACTTATAATTATTGATTGATATCTTATATGTTTACCCTTACTGGCTATCTGAGATCACTATTTCATATGTTTCATTTTCCTGAGGTTATAAATAAAGGTTTTATGTTGGGTATGTATAATAAGGGTATTATGTGAGAAGAAAATCATGGGAGACGATAACGATATTTCATGAAATAAGTTTACTATTTATCTAGTTTCCAAATACACTAAACCTTTTATGTTCTTAGTAATATAATATTATTGGATGTATTGAATATTAATCAATAATGATGTCATATTTATATATGTGATTCTTGGGTCACCTCGGTTGGTATCTGAGTGGGTTTTAGTTATTTTTAGAGATTATGATTAAAAAAATTTGGTGAAAACCCAAGGGAAAATTCCAAAAATATGATAATATCATAAAGATTTGATAAAGAAGAGATTGTGTGGTTTCTTAGTAATGAAATCCTTATCTGGATATAAACAAGTAGATATAGGATCTAGAATAGATCCGATAAGGAATAATACCCCTAAAAAGAATGACTGAGTATTAAATCAATCTTCACCTGATGAATGACATGGATGGATAATTGAACACCTATTTTGATATTCCTTGGGGATATTACATGGTTAATTTATGTTTACTTTATAAAACATTACAATGAATGAGAGGATCAAATCTAGGAAAAACTAGGATAAACCAAAGTGATATTGGATGAACCTTAAGTATCATGGGTTGAAAGAATGTTTCATAATTTAGGACACCATAATAATTATTTTTATAATCATCCAACTAGTTAATCTGATTGTTGATATTTAATACTCACACTATGTTTCTTTTTTTTTTATGTAATGTTTGGAACAAATAGGTATCATGTGAAGAATGAATATGAAACCCAATGGAATGAAAATACTCATGATAAAACAAATGAAATGGGAGTTGGTATTTGAAATATTTTAATTATTACCACCCAAATATCTTACGATATGAATGGTAATATGAATCATACTGAATTTCAAAATGGCCAAAGGAAGGAATAACTTACCATTGAGTCTTTTATATGGAAACTTCCACCTTCCTTCAGTGGTTACTTTGATAAAATTATTATTAAGAAATGGATAAATTCTATAGAAAATATATTATCTATTATAAACTACTCAAAACATGACAAGGTTATTTTTTGTGTTTCATTTGGAATGTGCAACAGATCAATGATGGAATTTTATTAAGATTATGAGGAAAGAGGAGTAAATTTACTACATGACATGGGAAGAGTTTAATAAGATATTTTTCAACAAGTGTTTTCCATAAACTCTACACACTCAAATGGAGATGTAATTTATTGTACTAAATAAGAGGTATGATGGATCAATTAGCACATATGAGAGAAATTTTATAAGACTTGCAAGGTATGATTCTAGTTTTATCATCGAACCTAAAAGAAAAGATGACTGATTCTTTAGTTTTTTAAGACCAAGTATCCAAAAGAAATTACCTATAAGAGTATTTTATAACTAGAAATAAATCATTCTATGTTCTCTTATAATATAAATAGAGATTAAATACTCTCATTATTCTTATTATTTTGAGGATATGAAGATAAATATGGAATTTTGATGAGTTTCTAATAATAAAACCAATAGAGGAAAGAAAATTATGCTTCCTTCATGCTAGAAGTGTGGAAGTAGGAATGGGGAAAATTTCCTTACTGGGTCTGGTAAATGTTTTAATTATGGAAGAAATGTCATTGAGAAAAATAATGACAAAGTGATGTGAAGAAGTCAACCAATGAAACATATAGGGAGAAAGTTAAACTAAATTCACCACCTGCACTCTAATTCTATAATTGAAAGCCATTGGGAATTTATTCCAATATATGCTTGAATATAAGGTTTAATGATGAAAATATACTTTAGAACCCACTTAATACAATATAAAAAGGTAAATCTCATGTGATCAAAACTATTGAAGTTGGTTATGAGAACATAGTGTTGAATGGTACACTTACCATCCACTGTAGAACTAAAAATGTCTTATTTGATAATGGATCTACCCAATATTTTATATATTATGAATTTTATAAGGTTATCACATCCCCAAATCAATGATTAGATGTTGAGTTAGTAGTGAAAACTCATAACTATTTGATGATTTCATCTCAATTCTATAGATTCTCTCTGATAGAATTTTTTTGGAATGTGATTCCTGAAAATCTATTTATTCTCCCTGTAATTTAATTTGATATTATTTTGGGCATGGATTGGATTTTTATATAGATCCCATATTAATTTACAAGGAATGAAAGTCACATTTTATATTATAAATCAACTTATGATTGCATATTTATATGAGGATGATTACAAACTTTCAATGGAAATTACATCCATTGAATGGGTCATAATACCTATTAATGAGGGTTATTTATCTCAAATTTTCAGGTGATAAAATAAACCTTAAATATGTGCCTATTTTATGAGATTATGATGATTTATATCATAAATAATTTCATATTATTCTCCCTAATAGTGAATTTGAGTTCTCATTATAACTCATAAATGGTGATACACCTATTTCAAGGAATCCTTATAAAATAGTCCCAATTGAGTTACAACAATTGAAGAAGAATATTGTGGAGAATCTTAAAAAATTATTCATACACTTGAGTGAATCACCATGGGGTGAACCTATTATTTTTGTTAATAAAAAATATAGTTCAAGGCATATTTTCATTGATTATCGATGGATTAACAAGATCACTATCAAGAAAAAGTATCCACTTTACTATACTAATGACTAATTTGATCAATTACATTGATATCAATAATTTTCCAAGATTGAACTTCATTCTAGATATCATAAATTGAGGGTTAATAAGGAATATATACCAAAGAAAAACATTTGTATGAGCTATAGTCATTATGAATTTATAGTGATTCCATTTGGATAAAAATATTCCCCCACTATATTCATGGATCTAATGAATAATCTTTTTAGAGATTACTTTGATCAGGTTTTGGTAGTATTTGATATTATTATATTTTAAAAGATGAAGTAAGAGAATGAATATAATTTGATGATTGTTTTAAAGACCCTAAGGAAGGATAAAATGTATTCCAATTTTACCAAGTGTGAATTTTTGATACAGAATGTTTCATTCTAGGTTTATATAATCTTAATCGAGGGTATATTAGTGAATCCTTCAAAGATGGATTTTATTGAGAAATGGTCCATACCAACCACAAAAACAAAGATCCATAGTATTATAGGTTTGGATGGATACTACCTATGATTTGTGAGAAATATCTCATGGATGATTAATCTAATAACTAAGTTGAAATAAAAGGGAGAAACATTCCTTTAGATATATGATTAAGAGGAAAACTTCAAGAAGTAGAAAAGAAGGTTGGTTAGTGCACTTTCACTCACACTAACATATATTAAATAAGGGGTTTTCAACTATAGTGATGCATAGAATAATGGGTTGAGATGTTATCTTATGAATAATGACATGGTAATATAATATTCCTTAATAAAATTAATGGTTCTTGAGCAAAATTACCCGACTCAGGATTTCGATCATCCAATTGTAATTTTTGAATTGAAAATATCGAGGCATTATATATATCGTCAAAGGTAAGATATATATACTGATCATAAAATATTTAATTATATTGTAACATCCTAGGTAATGTTAATATAAATCATTCATTAATTATATTTTATAGATTTATATTCATATTAGGTAATTTTCCAATTAAAAGAGGAAAAATATTTATTTATAAACAATTTTGGTTTTCATACATTATATAGTTTTATTTAATAGATTGATTTTAAAATTATTGAATTTCAATTTTTAAAAATAAGTCAAATTTTTGAATTCATCATGTGAAAATTATTTTATTAATAATTTTGGTAATTTTAGAAAAGTATGATTTTTCAATGAATAGTGAAAAATACTCACTCTATGGGAAACTGTATTTTCTTTTCAAGTATTGAAAAAGTAAAATTATATTTTTTATTAGTTATAAAATTTCATTAGTTCATTTTTATTAAAAATTATCCTATTATTTTTTTTTAATTAATTTTATACTTGAATATTTTATAGAAATATTTTTATACTTAAGAGGCATTTTTTTTAAAAAGCGTTTCTCATCACATTTGGAGAGTTTAATTTTAGATTAAATTATGTCACTTATTGAAATTGAATCTTGAAAAATGGATTCCATATTTGGAATCAGGAGGTCTAAATTTGATAAATAATACCCTTTTATCTTTTATTATTATGAATAGGAACCATAATAATATTTTGTTACCATAATAAAGGTAAAATGGGTTAATTATGGTTAAAAAAATATTATAAAGCTTAAAATTCATTAAAAAACTTTCCTCTATTTGGTTTTATGAGTATATTTATTTCATAATCATTCAAACATTAAAAATATAACCTTTTTCCATTTTCCCTTGATTTTGAACTTTATAAAATTTAAGTATAGGATAAAGTCAAAGGTTTCACTGTCTTATTTTAATATCTATAAAATTTTGTGATAAGGATAAAGAAAAATTATGTTGGATTATAAATAAGTATTATAAATATTAATAATTTTTTTATTATGGTAATTTATTTTTAATTTTTAATGATGAAATAATTACCCTAAAATCTTATATAACATTGACTTAGTGATTGTGCAAGTAGGAGAAAAAACATGTAAATGATTTTAAATACTCGAAGTGATATTTTTAGGTGATTTGTTGTGTACAAATAATTTTAAAGATAAAAATAAAATATTTTTTATTTTTTAATTGATTATGTTCTAATTTTATTATTTTAATGTGGTTTTCAAATTCAAATTGATTGAATTATTCTAAAAATGATGCTAATTATATTTTATAATAATGAATAGATTATTAAATGATTTAAAATTACTAAAAATCATATCTTCAAAAAAATTAATGGTATATAGTAAAAAATATCCACTATGGTCTATTTATTTGTCAATTTTAATTTTATATCAACTTTATTAACCCTTAAAGAGTAAAAAACATTGATATCATGGTAATTATCAAAAGGGGTAATGGGGGTTAAAACAAAGAGATAAGGTTGAAAAAATCTCGTAAAATTATCATCATTTTATTTGATGGTATTATTTCAACCCATAATCATACTATATTCAAAATATATCAAATTTTATCAATTTTCCTAGAAATTTAATTTATATTAATTTAATACTTTAATAAATTCCTAGAGTTCCCCTCCCCTCACTTATAAAAGAGAACCTCCCATCCTCTCTTCCTCACACGTTTTGAGAACTCTGCATTGGCCCATACATACCCAAATACCTTACTTAAATCTATACACATATCCTAGATTATATTTTTTATCATAAAATTTCCTACGAAGAATTTAGATATAAACCTAAAGAGGTTGTTCAAAGAATAGGTATAGTTCTTAACCAAGTGTTTTCATTTTATTTCTTTTCATACCTCCTTCAAATATTCTTAAAGCATGATGAAATACAAATAATAAGTATCTTAAATATACTTATATATTATTATGTTTATGGAGTAAACTATATATATCTTCTATTCCATAAAATGGGAAACATAACCATCATTTTTGTGTACGGCGGACTACCGCCTTATGAACTAATGTAATTCGTTTTCCATCACCACCTCTCAAGGATGATTATGTTGAAAGATTTAATATTTAAATATTATATTAATGAAATATTTATCATTCTTCAAAAATTATATATCATCTAATTTATTAGCTTTCTATCTATTAAAAAATGTTAATGTCGTTCATGTGTACATGTGGATTACCACCACCATGAAGCGATGCGATTCATTTTTTATGGCCACATCACATGGATTATATATATAAGTATATTTGAAATAAATATTATTATATTGATTATATATTCATTATGATATAAAGGTAAAATTTTAATTACCTTCCTTTCATCATGTTCTTTGAAAAATAGAAACCTTACTCATGCTTATGTACGACTTATAATCTCCATGCTTATAACATAATTAATTTTTGATAACCATATTTCATGGTTGGATTTGAAAATATTAATTAATCTATAAAAAAATATAATTTTTTCATGATTATTATATTGCATATGATATAATAATAAACAAATTGACCATATTCAATTTACCCAATTCATTATGAACAAATAAGCTTAATATCATTAAATATCCAATGTGAACTTAATTGATTATGTAATTGTATATAACATGGTAATAAATAAAATAAAATGAATAATAATATTAAAAAAAGTTCATAAGTAAGTAAATAATTAACATAAGTTTATTATTCAGGATGATAAGGAATGTATATGATGATTCATACTCAAGGTAAGAGACATTTTACCTTAAAAAACTCATTTTAAATGTTTTCAAGATTTATTTTCTAAATCTTTTTTCCAATTTCCATATTATTAAAATTATTTTATGGATATATTTATATATATATATAAATTAATTATAATGGTTATTTTATTTCCCTCTTTTACTTTCGTTCATTTCAAAATGAATCCTTTTTACATATTTTATACTGAACATTTTAGCAAAAAAGCCAAAGGAATGTTATATTTTAACATATATGGAATTAATGGTTTTCACCACCACCATAAATGTTATATTGTGTTTTTATTACTTTATAATATTTCATTTCTACTCTACAGAAAAACCCTCAATCTTTTTATTGTGGGTATTTTGGAAAAATGGTTTTTAATGGATTGGATACTACAATATTTGAAATTTTATTCTTATGGGTGAAAAGAATTTTTTTTACAATGAAATATATCATGTGTTATGAGTATGTTATAGTTTGTGGAAATTATTTATGATTATGAGTGGTTCTATTATAAACCATATTTGGGTGGTTATGTTATAAATGAAGGACAGGTGGTTCCGTTATAAACCAAAGATGGGTGGTTCCATTATAAACCAATGATGGGTGGTTTTGTTATAAACCAAAAATGGGGGAGCCCGATATAGCTCTCTAATACAAAGGGTATTTATAAGAGTGATATAAAGATGATTTCTCAAGTTAAAGACATGATTTATCTATGATTTATTTGGGGTTTTTTATGAAAATATTATGTTTTCCCAAGCTAATTTATTTATCTTATGTCTAAAGGAAAGTGTATGGTAATTCTTAAGGATAAAATGTACACCTTTTTGAAAAAGTTGTTCATGAGTTTTTCATGATTTCAAAGAAACCTTTATTATTTTTATTTTTTCCTTTATGATTTATTATGAAATTTTTTATAAAAATATTTGTGTAGAGAAGTTAATTTACTGAGTAAGAAATTTTTTATTTTATATCAAATTTTATTTTGAAAAATAAAAATTCTTCTTGGTATTCATGTAATAATGTGTTTCTTAATTACTCTCTTTTTATATGTCCATTATCAAGATTTTTTTTCTCATACCAAATTTTCAAATGTTTTTCATAGGGTTTTAAGAATGAGTAGGGATGAGGAAGAGGTCAAGATGAAAATTGGGAAGGCATGGCATGAAAAGAATTTCTTTTATATATTAATGGATTTTTATTTTGGGAAAAATAGATACTAAGTGGAAGTGTTAAATTTTTGATGAGATATTTATTTCATTAATAGTTATGACCTTATTGTATAAAAATATAATCCGAAAATATTTTCAGAAATTATTGAAAATGAATTTTGGACTAAAGATATAATTTACATATTATTTAAGGTTAATCCCATATAGTTATTATTAAATATAAGGTTTAAATAATATTATAGGTTAGTAAAATGTAACTACATACCCTTAAGAGATTATAATTTTTGGTTATGATCATATATCATTTTTAGATTACTATTTTTCTTTTTCTAAACAATATCTATTAAGAATGGGTTTCCATGGAGGAAAGGTGGAAGTTGAAATAGGAAGGCACCATGGGGGAAATATCCATCAAAATAAAAAACCTTTAATGGTTGGAATTAGAACTGATAAGGTTCTTATTATGATAGATAAATTGATGTAGAATTTAAATAGTGGTGGTATAAATGCTAAAGAGTATCCAGATCTACTATAGAAGAACATGTCGATAGTAGAACATTTTATAAGACAACACCCTCCAGTATTCAATGGACCTTTTAACTTCTGGTAGACGAGGGATGGATTAAATCCTAAGAAAATATATTCAAAGTCATTGGTTATTCTGATCATCAAAAGTAAACATTTTCTATTTACTATTTTGAAGGTTAATATGATCAATATTGTTCAATGGTTAAGAATAATAGAGAATAAAAAGATATTGACACCATGGAATTAGATAAATTTGAGAATTTTTCCTTAAGAAATATTTTCCTAAGGTTTCTGGACATTGGATGGAAAATAAAATATTGGAATTGAGGTACAAGGAGGAAGATTCAGTGGCTGTTTATGAAGGAAACTTCATTATACTAGAAATGTATGCAGATTTTTTAGGATCTTTATTGTAAAATTAATTAGTTTAATTTTGATTAAATCTAATATATTTAAGCTAATTGGATTCTCATTAATTAAAAAGTTATGAGATACTTGTTCAATTTTATAAAAGGTGGAAATAGAGGTCACTGTTGATTCGGTGTTCTACATAAACATGTCAAAAAATTGGTCCAGATTGAAGATAATAGGAAACAATATATCAAAGAAATATAATTGTAAGAAAATAATGTTTCTAGTTTCTCATATGTGTCATAAAAACTACCCTGGGGATTCAATTATGAAATATGGAAAGTGATTCCATTATGATAATTTTAGAAATATGGACCATGATTTCAAAGAAAAATATCTTGGTAGTGGTAAGACTAATTTTGATAAGCAGGTAGTAAGGTGTTTTAAATGTAATGAGATGGGTCATTATATGGATTCATGTCCAAAGAAGATCATAAATGATAGGAAATGTCAAGAATATAAGTATAAGGGTGTGGTGAATCATTGTCAACTACTTCATTAGAAGTTGGGTCATTAAACAAATTGCTAACATATAAATTAATTAATTATTTATATTATTCAAAAGTCTTGTTTGATTCAGGGTTGGAACATTCTTTAATTTCTAAGAAATTTTCTGGTAAAAGAAAAATTTCACCTTAACAAATAAAGTTATGAATTTTGGTAAAAATAACTAGGTATTGTATTAAGGGAAAAATAATTTAAAAAGATCTTCCCATTATAATCTAGGGAATGGTTTTCCCTTTAAAACTTATTATATTTTCCATTATATAATTTAATGTTATTTAGGGTATATATTGGATTTTAGTTTATCATGCTAATAAATATTGTAGAGCCAAATAATTTATTTTCCAAAATTATTTTCAGTTTATATTAAAAAATGAATTAATTACATTGATAATATATCAAGAACCTGATAAACTATTAAGATATGTAAATAAAAGTTATCTTTCTCATGTTGTTGAAAATAAGGGAATTATTCAGATTATTGTTGTGCTAGTAATAAAAGAATACCTGGATATATCTATGGATTTTTTTGTCTCACATTATATCGGATCAAAAATCTAAATTTACTATTGATTTAGTGCCTAATGGTAAAAAAATTTTAAAACACCTTATCAAATAGATCAAGTAGAACTACTAGAATTGAAAAGGAAGTTATAATATTTTCTTGATAATGGGTTTATTCATCCTAGGACTCTATGATGGGGTGATCCGATTTTTTAATGAAAAATAAATATTTTTCCATGTGTATTTTCATTGATTATAGAGATTTTAATAAAAATAAATTTAATAATAAGCATCTATTTACCCATATTGATGAATTTTTTATTAGATCTAGGGAGCTCAGTATTATTAGCATGTTGATATGAGGTTCAGGTACCATCAGCAAAAGGTGGAAGAGTATGAAATTCCAAAAATAGTGTTTCATATGGTAATTAAGAGTTTTTTCTTAGGCCCTTTGGGTTAACAAATTCTCTAGCTATATTTATGGATTTTATTAATAGAGTCTTACATGAATATTTGGATATTTTTGTGGTTGTGTTTATTAATTATAATTGGGTTTATTTTAATAATGATGAGGATCATAAAATATATCTAAGGTGTATTCAAACATCGAAGGAAAATAAGTTATATAGAAAATTTAACAAATGTGATCTTTGGTTATAGAATATTTCATTCCTTAAATATATTACAAATAATGTTGGAATAACTAGTGTGTTAGGTCCATAAGGTTGAATACCCTGAGAGGGAGGGGGTGAATCAGGGTATGACTAATTTAAAATTAAAGCCCGTTCTGATCTTGTTTCGCTGTTAAGAAAAACACTCTTCTCTCTCTTTACCATTTCACAATATAAATAGAAAGTAACACATGCACTAGACACAACAATTTTTACTTGGTTCACCCTCACCGGGCTACGTCTAAGGAGCATACACCGGTAATGTGTCGATGTACCAAATCCACTATAAGCGCACTGCTGTTTACACGGTTCGGGATAGATCACTTCTATTATCAGGCTCACTGCCTTTACAAAGTTTAGGGTCAGCTTACTGCTTTCCCAAGGGTCACTCCCTATTTCTCTCTCTTAGGCTCACTGCCGGTGGAGAGGATCACCTTCTTCATATTCCTTCGCTCACTACTCTAGAAAGGATCCACTCACAGTTTATAGACCTGTAGGTCTCTTTATTATCACTAATGAATGCATCCTCCGTTGTATGTAGATGCTCTGTTGATATCCAAAATTTACCCGTAGATGAATCTCTCTTTGCACTGAGCGTATCGGGAAATCTTCCAGCTTCCACATAGCCCTGAACCACTACCATTAAACAAACTTACTTGGTGCCCTTTTCTAAGCCGGGGTGCAGGTCTCGGCGCGCAAGTCAAAACTGGCGCGCAAGTCCTCCTCAACCACTTGCGCGACACAAGCTTCTGCAACTCCAAACTTGCATGACGCAAACCCTTTTACGCCCAAATCAATATTGGTGTGCAAAAAATAACTTTAACGCTTCTTCAAAATCTGGTGGACAAGTGTCACTAAACCACTTGTGCGACACCTTCTTCTACAACTCAAAACTTGCACAACACACTTCCTTTCTCGCCCAAACCACCTTAGGCGCGCAACTATCACCTGGAACACAACTGATACTTGCCTGACCACACACCACTTGCGTGACCACCACACCTGTAATGCCCCAACTCCAATTACCCAGAGTCTATGCATTATTACATAACATTGGCATGATCACAAGGAAATCACGTCTTTAAAGACCAATCAGTTTAGTATAATTTTAAACAAGATTCATACATAAGTTCAACTTTACCGCTTGAAGAGAAATACAACAAAAATATATTTCATTAGAAACATACAAGCCTCCAAGATTATTCCTGTAGGTCACTCATAACCAACTTCTTCATATCTTGGGAAAATGAAACATAAGAAAGGGGTGAGATCAAATTCTCAGTAAGGGTAAGCAAATACAGCAGAAAATGACATAAATATTAAGCATGGTAAATAATTGAAACCACATGCCATTATCAATAATAAACATGAATAAATTTATGGAAAGAATATGAGATGAGTAAATAATTCCATAATAAAACATAATCATGGGTATTCTACTAGTCGAATGACCACATGAACCATTAATATTATTTCTATAATGAGGGAATGTATAATGTTGGACATTATGAAACATTTTGTCAAGGTCTCGACCAAGATGTCTAAAAATGATTAAGGCCTCGGCTAAAACCATAAATCAAATTGGGAAAGGGACTCAGCCAATTTCACTTGTAGTTGTCTCATGTGACCTACTGATGCTTCGAGGAGCTATAGCAGGCTCCACCCGTCACTTACTAAGTCCAATACATTCCTCATATGAAAAGGTCTAAACATATCATAAACATTCGTATTAAAAATAGCATACGAAATGTCAATACTTTAACCATAAATCATGAATTGTGTAAAAATAGCACATCCACAGTCAAACATATCACAAAACCTTCAATACAATATGGAAGTTTTGTATCATAATAAATAAACTCCAAATAAACTTAAAATCCATCAAAGGATGTTGACATGGATGAAATCAAAACCCTTTTTAGAGAAATATCTCTTTCTATTTTGAAATCATTTAAGAGTCACATAATTATAAAATAAAACATTTACTTTGAAAATATTCTTATAATCTTGTAAGGGAAGCTTCGACAAGTTTATAACTGTAGAAAATAGCCGCACCCGCCGTATATGTTAAAAAACATTCTTACCTTAATTCTGTTGAAAAGATTAAAAAGGACCTTGTTTGGAAAACGACGGAAAGATTCCTTTATAAACATATTATAAAAAGTCAAACAAGGGTATAAATGACTTTAACCCATATTCTATAAAATAGTAATAATGTTTGAAATAAATTTTTATGAAACACGGATGTTGATGATAAAGAGGTCCCAGTAGATAATTACGTATAAAAAACCTCTGTCACGACCCGTCCTCGGGGCCCGTTCCGTGATTACCCCAAGCCCGCCTTCCATAGGCCAGGGGCTGGCGACTAGCACCAAGGCGTAATTCCCGGTAAAAAGGGAAGGCATTGCCTTTGTAAAGTAAACAAACTCCACAGAGCAAGTAAGCAGTAGAAGTAAACACTAAGTAAAAACTGGGTACAACAGTAAGTGCGGAAAAGTAAATGGCCAAAATACAAACCCAAACTGAAAGTAAAGTACAACTAAAAAGGGAAAACAACAACTGAAAGTAAAGCCGCAGCCTCGATCCATCAACTGGAAGTCCCACCTGAAGGGTGAGTACAGATATCCTCCACAGCTCCTCGGGTCCAGCCGTCCGCACCGAGTACGTCCCGCCCAGTGGTCCACCTCCAGGTACCGTCCTACTCCGCAAGCCTCAACCACGATCAGCGTTGTCCATCATCTGCAACCAACACAATGTAGTGCGGGCATAGCCCATGCAGGGGTGAGTATAAGCTACTCAGTAGGGACCCCAAGACCCCCGAAGGTCTCCCAGAATCCACAAAGGATAATCCACAAAGGAAAGATACAATCACGAAGTAACATTCGACACTGCTTAGGTATATTCCCATACATATACCTAAGTCATAAATTCCAGTACTCTCCAACTTCCGAGCCCATGCACAACCCAGTCCACATAGGAAAGAAAAACGTAAATCCACACAGGATAGCACAACACAATCCACATAGGAAAGAAAAACAGGATTCACCTCACACAGGTATACTTCTTCGTAAGATGATAGAGATGATCAGATATTGCCACTGATTCATCTAAGCCGTCAGACCCAAAAAGGATCGATAGGTACTAACCCCCGCAATGACCCACAAAGGATCTGACCCATAAAGGATCTATAGGTAACTAACCCCCGCAATGCCCCACAAAGGATCTGACCCAAAAAGGATCGATAGGTAACTAACCCCCGCAAAGACCCACACAGGATCAGACCCACACAGGATCTGTAGGCACTGGCCCACACAGGACCACTGAGCGCTGACCCACACAGGATCGGACCCACACAGGATCGGTAGCACTGATCCACGTAGGATTGCTGAGTGTTGTAGTCATCATCGTCGAATCCACTGAGGATATCTGTACAGTCGTCGTCGTAGTCACAGCCATCTCTAGGGTTCCCGCACACAGAAAGTTCATTCGGGAGGGTCCGCTCCACGAGCCAAGAGGCTGATACATCAATTGACACATAGCCCAGATTTGATGTATCCAAAAGTTCCGTATCGTCAATGGGAACTCAACGTCACAGACGATGCGTCAATCGGACGCTCGGTCTGAGAGTTATTGGCTCTTTCGTCCCAGGGCCCCGGTTGGTTTTTAAGTCAAAACCAACCCGACTATACTCCAAGTGTGTCCAAACCTCGAGAAGAGTAAGCCAAAAGTTATGTCTCGCTAAGAGGAATCCAACAAAGTTGACGACACGTCATTCGGACGTCCGGAACTCAAGTTATGAGCATTTCCGCTCCGAGGGCACAGTTGGTTTCGTGTACGAACCAACTCGGCCGAACCCAAAGTATTCCGAAACCTTGAATGCGATATACTGAAAAAACTGTATCGATCCAAGGATCATATCGCAACTGACTGTGCGTCGATTGGAGGCCCGTAGCTCAAGTTATGGGCAACAGACCGAAAAATGTTCGGTATTAGGGGGTTCGGGCCCGGTCCGACCCGGACCGATACCCCTAGGGTCGGCCCGAACCGGGTCGACCCGACCTGGGTCCGGGTCCGGCCGGCTTGGGCGTGGCCCGGCCCGGCAGGGCGCTGCTCGGCCTGGCTGCCCGGTCTGGCGGACCGGCCAGGGCAGCCGGTCCGGCGCGTGGCGCGCTGGCCAGGGGCTCGGCCGAACGGCCGAGCCGTTTCGAGTGCGGGGGGCGCTGCCCCCGCATGGAGAAACCGTGACCCCTTTATGGGGCCGCTCAGCTGGCCGACCATGGGTTACAACCCCCGGTGATTTCCTCTGACCGGCCGGCCCGGCTGGCCGGCCGGCTACCGCCATCACGGGACCGGCAGGGACCGTTCCCCTCGCTCCGACGCCGGTGGCCCGAAACCGGCCGTCGGTTCCCCTGCTCCGTCGTGGCCCTACTCCAGCCATGGTGATTCTGAGGTCCTCCGGCGCGGTGCGATGGCGCCGCGTCCTTGTTCATCTTCTACGGCACGGCGCGACGGCGTCGCAGATTTATTGCTTCCAACGGCGCGGTGCGACGGCGCCGCGCTTCTCCGCTCTCCCTTTTTACAATGCCTGCGCGGTGCTTCAGCACCGCGTTGCCTTGTGCGCCGCATCAAAAATCAACAACCAAAATGGGGAGGAGTGTCGGTCGTGTTTGTGCGGTCCGACCTCCTCCCGTTATCACGATAACAGGTGGTTCAAGGAAGGGAAGACGACGACGGAAGAAAACACAAAAGTGGTAGGCATAAAACCCCTACCTCAATGTTGTCGTCGAACGAGCGTTCGTCGCGGAATTAACCATCGCGGAAGAAGAGGGTCATCGCGGAAGAAGAGGATCGCCACGGATGGAACGTCACTGGCGTTAGGTGATCTCCGAGGAAGGCATCTCTCGTTGACGGAGGTTGGCATTCTTCGTTGGCGGTAGAGCATTCTTCGCGTTCTTCATCAAAGAACGAAGAATCCTCTCTCTCTTTTCTCCAAAAGCTTTAACACAACACAAACCAACCAATGAAATAAAATAAGTTCAACACTTATTTTTTTATCGACCTAAGCTTTTGAAATTCAAAAGATAAGAAACGAACAATTAATTCAAAGAATTAATTGTAACGATTTAACCGCTCAATTTAATGAGGCGTTTCTTAACCAGAAAAACGTAAGGTTTGACTTTCATTAAAAAGGGGGGTTGCAGGTGCGTTACATAGGAGGGAGGAAACGGTGGGGCTCGTGCGGGCCCCACATCACAAATATCCTACCAAGTGGGTAGGATATTGTGGGTTCCACCTTATCCTCTTAACTTAGCTTAAGTGGTTTTAAGTGAAATAAAATAAAGTGTCGCACCACTTTTATTTTATTTTTTAACTTAACCCCAAAAATTAAAAACCACACCCGAGAAAACGCAACTCCGGAAAAGGAGTTTCAAAGAAAATACCGGCACTATGATTCCATCAGTGTCCTCGAAATTCAATTTCGAGCACCGGTTCAAAAGTTAGAAAACCACGCTCGTTCGTTTACTGAACGTACCCGATCTAAACTTCGGAAAATGATTCCGGGCACACCGGGACTCGGAATCAGGTGCTGTCAGAAACTGCGTTCTTGTAAAATTCCAAAGAAAATTAAGAAAAAAATTTCATTGAATTTTATGGGTCTTTACATCACTCCCACCTCAGGGATTTATGTCCCCATAAATATACATAATAAACTAGGAAAACAAATGTGGGTACTGAGCACGCATCTGAGCCTCCCGCTCCCAAGTGCTCTCCTGGAGGTTCCCGTGCTGCCATATGATGTGCAATAGAGGAATCGGCCGTCCACATAGGACCAGCTCCTGTCAATCCTCGATCTCCACCGGGACCTCCGCAAAAGTCCCCCCATCATCAACGTCCAGCTCCCCATGGTCAATGATATGCTTTGGGTCGTGCACGTATCTTCTCAGCTGAGATACGTGGAAGACGTCATGCACCCGGTGCAACTGAGGTGGTAGAGCCAGGTGATAAGCCACCTCGCCAATCCTACTGAGGACCTGGAATGGTCCGATGAAGCGTGGAGACAACTTGCTGCCTCGACAAAATCTCTGTAATCCACATTGAGGTGAGACGCGCAAGAAGACGTGGTCGCCATCCTCAAACTCTAGTGGCCTCCGCCTCCTATCCGCATAAGACTTATGCTAGCTTTGAGTTGTCATCATCCACTCCTGGATGACCTGGACCTTCTCTTTCGTGGCCTGGACCATCTCCGGTCCCACAAGTGCTGACTCCCCAGGGTCTGTCCAGCACAAAGGAGATCTGCAAGGTTAGTTGTACAACGCCTCGTATGGTGCCATCCCGATGGTGGAGTGGTAGCTTTTGTTGTACGCAAACTCCACCAAGGGTAGGTGGTCCTCCCAGCTATGACCAAAGTTGAGGAAACATGCACGGAGCATGTCCTCGAGAGTCTATATGGTCCTCTCCGTCTGAACATCTATCTGAGGGTGAAAGGCGGTGCTCAGACGTAGCTGCGTCCCGAACGGCTCCTGCAACCCCTTCCAAAGCCGAGAAGTAAAGCGAGCATCTCGATCGGAGACGATAGATTATGGCACACCGTGAAGCCGTACAATCTCCTGAACGTAGAGGCGTCCCAAGATCTCTACTGAGCCCTGCTCTCTGATGGGTAAGAAGTGAGCCGACTTGGTGAGTCGGTCGACAATCACCCAAATGGAGTTGTGACCTCTGGAAGTGTGTGGAAGTCCAGTCACGAAGTCCATAGATATCCCATCCCACTTCCACTTCGGGACCTCCAAGGGCTATACCAAGCCTGCTGGTACCTGATGCTCTGCCTTCATCTGCTGGCAGGTGAGGCATCGAGAAACGAACTCTGCCACAACCTTCTTCATGCCCGGCCACCAGTGCTGTTGTCTGAGGTCCTGGTACATCTTCTCCACTCCAGGATGTACCGCCAAGGGATAAGTGTGAAACTCTCTCAGCACCTCCTCCCGTAAAGCAACTGGTACCAAGGTACATCCTCTGAAAAGGACGTCATGCCCTACTCCAAAGGAGAAACCATCAGGTGCCTGTCATGAGGATATCTGTGCACGCCACGTCTCACAGTCAGCGTCCCCACGCTGTGCCTTTCTAACCCGCTGCAGTAGTGGAGGGGTTACTGTGAGAGACTGAAGGAAGGCTGCTCCATCTCTATCCACGAAGGATATTTGCAAAGCGGCTAGCTGCTCTGTCGCCTCCTCAAGTAGCAGAATGCCCGTCCTCCTGCTGAGAGAATCAGCTACTACATTCCCCTTCCCAGGAGTATAGACTATCTCAAAGTCATATTCCTCGAGGTACTAGATCCCTCGCTGCTATCTCAGGTTCAGGTCCTTCTAAGAGAAGATGTACCTGAGACTCTGATGGTCAGGAAAGAATGTAAAGCGCTCACCCATCAGGTAATGCTGCCATGTCTTCAGAGCGAAGACCACTGCTTCCAACTCTAAGTCATGGGTAGCGTAGTTCTGCTCATGAGGCCTCAACTGACATGATCCATAGGCGATCACCACCCACTCCTTCATCAGGACACATCCGAGTCCGGTCCCTGATGCATCGCAGTAGACTACGTACCCTACTCCTTCCTCTGGAAGCCTCGAGATAGGGGCGTTGGTCAATCTCTGTCTCAGCTCCTGGAAGCTCTGCTGACATCTGTCTGACCACACAAAGGGTTTCCCCTTCTTCGTAAGAGCTGAGAGTGGTGCCGCAACTCTGGAGAAGTCTGGCACAAAGGCAATGCCTTCCCTTTTTATCGGGAATTACGCCTTGGTGCTAGTCGCTAGCCCCTGGACTATGGAAGGCGGGATTGGGGTAGTCACGACACGGGCCCTGAGGACGGGTCGTGACAAATTGGTATCAGAGGAAGGCGTCTCTCACCGACGGAGGTTGGCGTTCTTCGTTGGCAGTAGAGCGTTCTTCGCGTTCTTCGTCGAAGAACGAAGAATCCTCTCTCTCTTTTCTCCAAAAGTTTTAACACAACACCACCCAACCAATGAAATAAAATAAGTTCAACACTTATTTCATTATCGACCTAAGATTTTGAAATTCAAAAGATAATAAACGAACAATTAATTCAAAGAATTAATTATAACGATTTAACCACTCAATTTAATGATGCGTTTCTTAACCAGAAAAATGTAAGGTTTGACTTTCATTAAAAAGGGGGGTTGCGGGTGCGTTACTTAGGAGGGAAGAAATGGTGGGGCTCATGCGGGACCCACCTCAAAAATATCCTACCAAGTGGGTAGGATATTGTGGGTTCCACCTTATCCGCTTAACTTAGCTTAAGTGGATTTAAGTGAAATAAAATAAAGTGTCGCACCACTTTTATTTTATTTCTTAACTTAACCCCAAAAATTAAAAACCACACCCAAGCAAACACAACTCTGAAAAAGGAATCTCTTAGCAAATACTGGCACTGCGATTCCATCGGTGTCCTCGAAATTCGATTCCGAGCACCTGTTCAAAAGTTAGAAAACCCCGCTCGTTTGTTCACTGAACGTACCCAAGCTAAACTTCGGATAATGATTCCGGGCACACCGGGCCTCGGAATCAGGTGCCGTTAGAAACTGATTTCTTGTAAAATTCCAAAGAAAATTAAGAAAAAAATTTCCTTGAATTTTACGGGTCTTTACAACCTTGGATAATAAAGAGATTGTGAAATAAACCCTTACCTCATTGTAATCAATCAAGTCATATGAACAATAGTCAATAAAAACCAAATGAATCACAGAATATCATGAATATAAAAATAATCATGATAATATATATCAAATGGGAGTACACGATACACCACATGCAATAAATAAGTGGTGAAAATGGAAATTTCACAAAATTAAAAGTGAGATAAGAAACCACTTACCTTGTAATTTTCCTTGGTTGAGGGTAGGTTAACCTCCTGTATAATGGTGAAATAATTGTTATTAAATTATACAATAATAATATACATTAATATGATATCATATATGGTCTTTTAACGTTTCTTCGTTAATAATATCTTAGTATTATTGTTGTTTTGGGTGTCAACGGATTCGTTTTCCATTATATTCCTTGTTTTGCGAGTCATAGTTGTTATGGATAGGATGTATAATATTCATATCCAAAATGATATCAAGTCTTTAGAATTTTTTTTAATCATCAAATGAAAATTAGTCTCGAATGGATACGATGGGGAATGAATCTCATCGCGTTCGTGGAGACGGTATTCCGTACATATGCACGAGCGACAATATCAATATTTTAATATTAAAATAATATATAATTGGATGGTATATCATATATACAGAATCATTATCATGTTATATTTATTATTTACATGAATTAAACATAATTATCATACCCATCCAAACAATAATGTTTTGAATAACAATTACACCACGATGTGGGGATGGTAAGTCGTACGTACGCACGTATGGTGACATGTCATTCAAAGGATGGATAGAATAATGAATATGGTTGTACCATGTTATAATAACATCATTATATATAGAAGATACTGGATTTATTATTTTAGAATGGAAATAACAAAGAAAGAAGAAGTGGAAGAAGAAAGGAACTTGAAGGAGGGTGGTGAAATTATTACCTGTTCTTCGAGTGTTTCCTTTTGAGTTGATCAAATGGGCTCCTTAGGATGGATTTATGATCAAATAAAGGCTTATAGGATGAAGGGAGGAAAGTTTAGAGGGTATTTGGGCAGAGTTTGGCTGAGCCAAATGGCTTTGAAGGTGTGAATAAGGTGGTAGAGGTTGGGGCCTTTTATATGAGGAGAGGAGGGGCTCTTTTGGAAAGATTGAAAATATTATTTTATTATAAAATGGTTTTCGGATTATAAAGGTCCCAAAATGATATATTTCTAGGATAAGGTGATAAGTGTTTTAAATCCACCCATACAATAGGTTTTATACAAGTGTATGTCATAGAATTTACCTTATCTTTTGATTTTATTTAAATCGGTCATTAATTAGGTAATTGCTGAATCATCATGGTGTCATAAATAATTTTATTTATTTGATGTATAAAAATTATAAAAAAAGTTACCATGATATAGGAAATATTTTTAGATTTATAATTAATATTTATAGTCAAAAATATATCTTAGATAACCCCAGGCAAAAATTGTTTTAGTAAAACAATACATGTTTGGGACATTTTTATTTTTGTTTTAAATAAAAAGGTATTAATGTCATTATCTTATCCAAGTGGCTCCATGGGGTCTCAAAATTGACCCATGGTTTGTATTGGTCATCCAAGACTAATCCAATAAGGTTAGTACATGTGTCAAGGTAATTTCATATTATTATAACATTATTTTTACCTTACATTACCCTAATTACCTCTAATTGCGGTTAACAATACTCGAAAGTTACTAGTCACCAAAAAATCATTTTCATCCCATTGAACCTCATATTAATTACTAATGAAAACCATGTATGTTGTATTTTTGAAATTCAATTCACAAAAATGGTAAAATTTTATTTAAACGGAAAATCAGTTTTTAAACTTCCACTTAGTGGTTTCACTATTCATTAAAAATTGAAGTTTTTCAGAAAAATACCAAATATTCACCCTAAGATATATTTGATATTCCAAATTAAAAAATGATGTATATTTTAGAAAATTAAAAACATATAAGTTTCATTAACTAATTTTATAATTAATTCACGTTGTCAAAACTAATAGCATATTTTTAAGAAACAATATCAATCAAATGATTGACAATTGTTTACGTCCAATTTCAAAGGGAAATTAATTATAATGACCAAAATTGGATAAAATGGTAAAAATTTATTCTAATTAAAATTTAAAACCACTAAATATTATAATTTATCACTATAAATTATCTTGATTAAAAATGTTTTTTTTAATTAAAGTTTAGTATTTTTCACTATTCAAAAATTGGAAGTTCTCAAAAAATTACCAAAAATTCAAATTAGGATAATTTTGATATTCCAAATCCAAAAATGAAGTCCAATTTTAAAAATAAAATTTATAAAATTTCAAAATGTGGGTATTAATATTCATAACGGCTACTTTGATTGGTCACGGTGTGTTAGAACTTGAGGTTGCGTACAACACACGCTACTTTATTACTCAAAAAGAAGCGTACCGTGGAAGCTTAGGGTGTTACATTCTCCCCTCCTTCAAATAATTTCATCCTCAAAATTTCTAGAATATTACTGCATAAAAAGACTCAGTTGGTTCTTCATCATAAGTTCCTCCGATTCCCACATAGCCTCTTCCATCTTATGGTTTCTCCATAGAACTTTTACCAGACGAGTCGTCCGGTTTCTAAACACTTGTTCTCTTATGTCAAGAACCCTGACAGGCTCTTCACAATAAAACAGATCTGGTTCCAGCTCTAATTCCTCATAGGTGAGTACATGCGTTGGTTTAGGCATGTATTTTCTCAACAGTGATACATGGAACACATCGTGAACTTTGGAGAGACTTAGAGGCATTGCCAAACGGTAAGCTACAACCCAAATTCGTTCTAGAATTTAGAATGGTATGATGTACCTGGGACTTAATTTTCCCTTCTTACCAAATCGTATAACTCCCTTCCATGGAGATAACTTTAAGAAAACTTGATCTCCTACCTAAAATTCCAAATCCTTCCTTCAGTTATCTTCATAGCTCTTCTGCCTACTTTGAGCTTCTTTGATGTGGTTTTGGATTACCTTCCCCTTTTCCACCATTTCCTCAACAATTTATGGGCCTACAATTTTTCTTTCACAAACATCATCCCAATAGGTTGGTGTCCAACATCTATTTCCATATAACGCTTCATATGGTTCCATCCGAATACTTGAATGGAAGCTATTGTTATAGGAAAATTCTACCAGAGGTAAATATTGATCCCACATACCTTGAATGTCAAGTGAGAAAGACCTCAACATGTCTTCTAAGGTTTGAATAGTCTATTCTGATTGTCTATCAGTTTGAGGGTGGTAGGCAGTGCTCAAATGAATTTTAGTATCCAGAGCTTTCTGAAGACTTTTCTAGAATCTTGATGTGAAACAGGGATCACGATCAGAAAAAATCAATAGGGGTACACCATGGAGTCTTACAACTTCGTTAATATATAATCTTTCTAGACCTTCAAGTGGTAAATCTTCTCTTATAGTAAGAAAATGTGCTGACTTGGCTAAACGATCACCAATGACCCATATTACATCATTCCTTCTAGGAGTATTTGGTAGTCCCATGACAAAGTCCAATGTTATATTATCGTATTTCCACTCAGGTATGGTAATAGGTTGCATAACTCCTACAGGAAGTTTCCTCCTAGCTTTCACTTGTTGACAAACCATGCATCTTGACACGAAATTATCAATCTCCCTCTTCATGTTGTCCCACCAAAAATGTTCCTTAAAATCCCTATACATCTTTGTGCTACCAGGGTGTATAAAAAAATTGGATCTATGAGAATCATCCAATAATTCCATTTTTAGACCAGCTATATCGTGAACACAAAGTCTCCTCCCAAATTTCAAAATTCCATCTTCATACACAATGTTACTCAATCTCCCATCCTTCACAGATTTAATCTTCTTTTGAAACCCTTCATCATCAGCTAGAGAATTTTTTATCCTTTCTAATAAAGATGGTTTGACAACCATTTTAAAAAGTATTGATGATCCACCTTCCACGGTTATTCCCATATCCATCTTTACTAGATCCATGAGGATATGATCTATTTCAACTCTCATCCTATTCAAAACTCCATGATCCTTTCTTCTCAAAGAATCTTCCACTTTATTTGCCTTCCTCGAGTCGTAGAGTATAGTGCAATAATAATCCTCGAGTAATTCAAGACATCTCCTTTGCCTCATGTTGAGTTCTTTCTGTGAGAAAATAAACTTCAAACTCTTGTGATCGGTATATATCTCACAATTTTCACCATAGAGATAATGTCTCCATATCTTCATTGCAAAGATCACAACCGCTAACTCAAGATCATGAGAAGGATAGTTTTTCTCATGATTTTTTATCTGTCGTGATTCATAGGCATTAACCCTATCATTATACATAAAGACACAACCAAGTCCTTTCTTTTAAGCATCACTATAAATAAAAAACCCATCATTACCCGATGATAGATTCAATATAGGAGCATTGAATAATCTTATTTTCAGTTCTTCAAAAAATTCTTCAAATTATTTTCTCTAAACAAATTTAACCCCTTTACGTGTCATCTTCGTTAATGGGTTAGCCAATCGGGAAAAATTCTGGACAAAATGTCGATAATAACCTGTTAAACCAATAAAATTGCATACCAAAGTTATACTCATCGATGCTGGTCATTCTTGGATTGCTCTTGTCTTAGAAGGATCTACGAAGATTCCATCCTTAGAGACAATATGGCCAAGAAAAGAAATATCCTGAAGCTATAATTCAAACTTTCCAAACTTCCCATATAATTCATGTCTTCTAAGAGTCTTCGGGATAATGCGCAAGTGATTTTCATGATCTTCATAGATTTTGATGTATGCCAAGATATCATCAATAAATACCACTACAAAATCATCGAGATATTCCTTGAAAACTTGGTTCATTAGATCCATGAAGACAGAGGGTGCATTAGTCAATCCAAAAGGCATTACTTTAAACTCGTAATCCCCATACCTGGTTCAAAGTGCTGTCTTTAGAATGTCTTCCTTCTTCACACACAACTGATGGTATCCATATCGAAGGTCAATCTTTGAAAAATATTGAGCTCCATGCAGTTGGTCAAATAAATCATCAATGCATGGTAGGGGATACTTGTTCTTTATTGTTATAGCATTGATCTCCTTGTAGTCAATGCACAATCTCATAGATCCATATTTATTTTTAATAAAAAGAACAGGGGCTCCCCATGGAGAAAAACTATGGAGAAGTTACTCAATTCCTCTAGTTGTTTCTTTAGTTCCACTAATTCCACAGTGGCCATTCTATAAGGGGTCTTTGATATAGGCCTTGAACCAGGAATTAAATCAATGGAAAACTCAATTTCTCATTCTGAAGGATGTCCAGGTAAATCCTCTTGAAAAACATCAACATATTATTTCACAATAGGTACATCCTCTATTTGAACATTCCTTTCCTCACTCACAGTGATTTAATTCTCTTCCTCCCTAATAATTGAATTTAGTTGAGCTACTGGGGGTGGATCTAGATAAGAATTAAGTGGTGACGATTCTGCTCTAAATATAAGGTGTTCCGTATCATCATCATAAAAAATCATAACCTCCTTCTTCTTATAATAAATATTTGCATCATGGACAGAAAGACAATCCATACAAATAATTATATCAAATTCAATCATAGGTATGATGACGAGATCAACAGATAAAGAAAATTTATATGCTCTAATGGGAACATATTCACAAAACATTTTTGCAAGGATACATCGCTAAAGAGTTTTGACTGAAAAATCCCTTGTTAAATCAAATTGGAAATATATAATTTTGTTAGAAAAATAGGAAGATATGGAACAATGAAATGATCCAGAATCAAATAAAGCATTTTCTAAACATGAGGAAACCATTAAATTACCTACCACCATGTCTTTCGGAGTTTCTACCTCAGCTGTAGTGATAGCTAAAGCTTGGACTTGATCCCTTGGCCTTTTCTGAGGTAAGTTCCCCTGACTCTTAGGAAATTAATTTGCATAATGTCCCATTTCCCTACAATTGTAGCATTGAACATTGGTAGTATCTTTCTTTCCCTTATAATCACCAGCACAATGGCCTTTCTGTCCACATTTGTAGCATACTCCTTTTCCTTTTAGATAGGAACCAGGGTGATTCATTCCACAATTATCACATGGTGGAAATTACAAACTTCCCTTTTTACCTATTTCCTTATTTCCTTTCCCAGAGTGTTCAACAGATCTCTTCTTCTCTTGCGTTGCTTTAAAGTCATAAGACTTAGAGAATTCCTTTTCTGTCCTGATAGCACATGAGACAATATCTTCATACGACGAGAAGGATTGTGAGACTAATGCTCGATGGAGAAATGGTTTTAACCCATCAAAGAAACGATCAATATTACTCCGTGGGTTATGTATATAATCTGATGCATACCTTTCTAACCTTGTAAAGTTAGCCTCATACTTTTCAACATTCTCATCCTCCTTTTGCCTCAGACTGAGAAAATTTCTTTCCATATCTGATTAATGGTCACGAGGAAAGTATTTCTCTTAGAAAATCTCTTTAAACTACCTCCATTACAAATTTAATACTTCATCATTTTCCTTTGTGTTTTAAATCAATGACCACCATTGATCAAAATCTCCAGTGAGGCGATAAACTGCCATGAAAACTTTTTCCCTTTCACTACTCCCCAAAGCCTGAAATATTTTCTCTAGGAAACTTATCCATTGCTCAGCTACCAATGGATTTGTATTCCCATTTAATGTCGGTGGTTTTTTACTCATTAAGTGATCTAACATTGATCCTCCATACTGTGGATCAGGGTGCTCCATACGGGTAAGGTTAATATTCATAACCTGAGTGAGTTGTCCGAGTATGGTGAGAAGCTGATCAGCACCAATTGTATCACCATCTCCACTATAATTATATTGAACAAGAGGGAAATACCTACATGGAGTGCATGCATTGATACAGTTTACATTACTTCCACTAGGCACCATTTCTAAACAATGGCATACACTAGATTAGTTTAGGAATCGAAATACATAAATCCAAACTTGTAAAACACTTAATATGAATTGAATAGTTTAGGGATATAATCCATAATCATAAAATTGTTTTCTTTGAGGAGTTATATACTCATAAACCCTTCATAATGGTTGGTAAAGAAATGAGAATTATCCTAATCATATCCCCCGAGAGTGTCATAACCAAGAGTGCAGCAAGACCTGTTGTCGTGCACCCATTCCCATTCGAGTCTAGCTCAAAGCAGTGTTTTCAGGTTTTACCCCTAGGTACATCTGAGCCAGATCCGCCTTTACCTGCTCGTATCCAGACATGGATGTATTTCTTGGAAAACTCACAAAATATCTACAATACTAAAATTCTAGGAAGTTCTTCTACACTAATCCTCAAAGTCCATCTTAGGTCTATGTGCTCTAATCAGAGTTTATCTAAATCTAGTTTCCAAGGTTTGTACTAAACTTCCCCTGATACCAACTGTAATGCCCCGACCCCAGTTACCCAGAGTCGGTTCATTATTACATAACACTGGCATGATCACAAGGAAATCATGTCTCGAATGACTGATCATTTTAGAATTATTGGAAAAAAGATTTATACATAAGTTCAAATTTACTGCTTGAAGGGAAATAAAACAAAAATATATTTCATTAGAAACATCCAATCCTCCTAGATTATGCCTTCAGGTCACTCATAACTAACTTCTTCATATCCTGGGAAAATGAAACATAAGAAAGGGGTGAGCTAAAATGCTCAGTAAGGGTAAGTAGTACAACGGAAAATGACATAAATATTAAGCATGGTAAATAATTAAAACCACATGCATTTACCAATAATAAAAATGAATACATTTATGGAAATAATATGAGCTGATTAAATAATGCTATAATAAAACATAATCATGGGTATTCTACTAGTCTAATGACCACATGAACCATCAATGTTATTTCCATAATGAGGGAATGTATAATGCCGGACATTTTGAAACATTTTTTCAAGGCCTCAGTCAAGACGTCTAAAAATTATTAAGGCCTCAGGAAAAACCATAAATCAAATTGGGAAAGGGAATCAGCCAATTCCACATCTAGTTGTCTCATGAGACCAACCGATACATCGAGGAGTTGTAGCGGGATCCACCTGTCACTTTCTAAGTCCAATACATTCCTCATATAAAAAGGTTTAAACATATCATAAACATTCATATTAAAACTAGAATACAAAATATCAATACTTTAACCATAAATCATGAATGGTGTAAAAATAGAACATCCACAATCAAACATATCAAAAAAACTTCAATACAATATGGATGTTTTGTATCATAATAAATCAACTACAAATAAACATAAAATCCATCAAAGGGTGTTGACATAGATGAAATCAAAACCATTTTTAGAGAAATATCTCTTTCTATTTTGAAATAATTTAAGAGTCACATAATTATAAAATAGAACATTTATTTCGAAAATATTCTGATATTCTTGTAAGGGAAGCTTTGATGAGTTTATAACGGTAGAAAATATCCACACCTGCCATATAAGTTAAAAAACATTCTTTCCTTAATTCTATCGAAATGGTTAAAAAGGAACTTCTTTGGAAAACGGCAGAAAGATTCTATTATAAAAATCTTATAAAAGTAAAATAAGGGTATAAATGAATTTAACCCATATTCTATAAAATAGTAATAATGTTTGAAATACATTTTTAAGAAACATGGATGTGGATGATAAAGAGGTCCCCGTAGATAATTACGTATAAACAACCTTGGATAATGAAGAGATTGTGAAATAAACCCTTACCATGTTGTAATAAATCAAGTCATATGAGAAATAGTCAATAATAACCAAATTAATCACAAAATAACACGAATATGAAAATAATTAAGATAATATATATCAAATGGAAGTACACAATACACCACATGCAATAAATAAGTGGTGAATAATGGAAATATCACAGAATTAAAAGTGAGATAAGAAACCCCTTACCTTGTACTTTTCTTTGGTCGAGGGTAGGTTAATCTCCTATATAATGGTGAAATAATTTTTATTAAATTATAAAAGAATAATATACATTAATATGATATCATATATGATCTTTTAACATTTCTTCATTAATAATATCTTAGTATTATCGTTGTTTCGGGTGTCAACAGATTCGTTTTCCTTTATATTCCTTATTTTGTGAGTTATAGTTGTTATGGATGGGATGTATCATATTCATATCCAGAATGATATCAAGTCTTTATACATTATTTTTAATCATCAAATGAAAATTATTCTTGAATGGATACGATGGGGAATGAATCTCATCGCGTTCGTGGAGACGGTATTCCGTATGTATGCACGAGCGACAATATCATTTTTTTTGATATTAAAATAATATATAATTGGATGGTATATAATATATACAGAATCATTTTCATGTTATATTTATTATTTACATGAATTACACATCATTATCATACCCATACAAATAATAATGTTTTGAATAACAATTACACCATGACGTGGAGACGACAAGCCGTACGTACGCACGTATGGTGACATGTCATTCAAAGGATGGATAGAATACAGAATATGGTTGTACCATGTTATAATTACATCATAGTATATATAATATACTAGAGTTATTATTTTATAATGGAAATAAAAAATAAAGAAGAAGTGGAAGAAGAAAGGAACTTCAAAGAGGGTGGTGAAATTATTACGTCTTATTCGGGTGTTTCTTTTTGAGTTGATCAAAAGGGCTTCTTAGGTTGGCTTTCTGATCAAAGAAATGCTTCTAGAATGAAGGGAGAAAAGTTGAGAGGGTATTTGGGTAGATATTGGCCGATCCAAATGGCTTTGAAGGTGTGAATACGGTGGTATAGGTGGGGGCCTTTTATAAGAAGAGAGGATGGGCTGTTTTGGAAAGATTGAAAATATTATTTTATTATAAAATGGTTTTTGGATTATAAAGGTCCCACAATGATATATTTCTAGGATAAGGTGATAAGGGTTAGAAATCCACCCATAAAATAGGTTTTAGATAAGTGTATGTCTTAGAATTTAACTTATCTTTTCATTTTATTTAAACCGTTCATTAATGAGGTAATCGCTGCATCATCAAGGTGTCATAAATAATTTTATTTATTTTATGTCTAAAAATTATAAAAAAATTACCATGAAGTAGGAAATATTTTTATATTCTAATTAATATTTATATTAAAAAAGATAACTTAGATAACCCATTGAAAAAATTGTTTTAGTAAAACAATACATGTTAGTGACATTTTTATTTTTGTTTTAAATAAAAAGGTATTAATGTCATTATCTTTCCCAAGTGGCTCCATGGGGTCCCAAAATTGACCCATGGTTTGTATTGGTCAGCCAAGACTCATCCAATAAGGGTAGGACATGTGTGAAGGTAATTTCATATTATTATAACATTATTTTTACCTTAAATTACCCTAATTACCTCTAATCGTGGTTAATAATACCCGAAAGTTACTATTCCCCAAAAAATAATTTGCATCCCATTGAACCAAATTTTATTTACTAATTCCAAACATGTATGTTGGATTTTTGAAATTCAATTCATATAAGTGGTAAAATTTCATTTAAACAGAAAATCAGTTTTTAAACTACCACTTAGTGGTTTCACTATTCATCAAAAAATGACGTATTTCAGAAAAATACAAAAAATTCACCCTAAGTTATATTTGATATTCAAAATTCAAAAAAAGATGTCTATTTTACCAAATTCAAAACATATAAGTTGCATTAATTAATTTTATAATTAATCCCCGTTGTCAAAACAAATAGCGTGTTTTTAAGAAACAATATCAATCAAAAGATTGACAATTGTTTATGTCCAATTTCAAAGTGAAATTAATTATAATGACCAACATTAGTTAAAATGGTAAAAATATATTTTAATTATACTTTAAAACCACTCAATAGTATAATTTATCACTATAAATTATTTTTATTAAAAAAGTTGTTTTTAATTAAAGTTTAGTATTTTTCACTATTCAAAAATTGGAAGTTCTCGGAAAAATACCAAAAATTCAACTTAGGCTAATTTTGATATTCCAAATCCAAAAATGAAGTACAATTTTAAAAATAAAATTTATAAAATTTTAAAAAGTGGGTATTACTATTCATAACGGCTACTTTGATTGGTCGCGGTGTGTTAGAACTCGAGGTTGCGTACAACACACGCTACTGTATTACTCAAAAATAAGTGTACCATGGAAGCTTGGGGTGTAACATTCTCCCCTCCATCAAATAATTTCATCCTAGAAATTTCTAGAATATTACCGCATAAAAATAATCGGGTGGTTCTTCATCATAAGTTCCTCCGGTTCCCACGTTGCCTCTTCCATCTTATGGTTTCTCCATAGAACTTTTACCAGACGTGTCGTCTAGTTTCTCAGCGCTTATTCTCTTGTGTCAAGAACCTTGATAGGCTCTTCACAATAAGACATATCAGGTTTCAGCTCTAATTCCTCATAGGTGAGTACATGCGTTGGGTCAGGCATGTATTTTCTCAACAGTGATACGTAGAACACATCGTGAACTTTGGAGAGTCTTGGAGGCATTTCCAAATGGTAAGTTACAGCCCCAATTCATTCTAGAATTTTAAATGGTCCGATGTACCTGGGACTTAATTTTACTTTCTTACCGAATCGTATTACTCTCTTCCATGGAGATACTTTCAAGAAAAAATGATCTCCTACCTGAAATTCCAAATCCTTCCTTCGATTATCGGCATAGCTCTTCTGCCTACTTTTAGCTACTTTGATATGGTTTTGGATTACCTTCACCTTTTCCATCGTTTCCTCAAAAAGTTTTGGGCCTATGAGTTTCCTTTCACCAATATCATCCCAACAGGTTGGTGTGGGACATCTCTTTCCATATAACGCTTCATATGGTGCCATCCGAATAATTGAATGGAAGCTATTGTTATAGGAAAATTCTACCAGAGGTAAATATTGATCCCACATACCTTGAAAGTCAAGTGAGAAAGACCTCAACATGTCTACTAAGGTTTGAATAGTCCATTCTGATTGTCCATCAGTTTGAGGGTGGTAGGAAGTGTTCAAACGAAGTTCAGTATGCAGAGATTTCTGAAGACTTTTACAGAATCTTGATGTGAAACAGGTATCACGATCAGAAAAAATCAATAGGGGTACACCATGAAGTCTTACAAATTCGTTAATATACAATCTTTCTTGACCTTCAAGTGGTAAATCTTCTCTTATAGCAAGAAAATGTGCTGACTTGGTAAGACAATCAATAATGACCCATATTGCATCATTCCTTCTAGGAGTCTTTGGTAGTCCCATGACAAAGTCCATCCTTATATTATCCCATTTCCACTCAAGTATGGGAAGAGGTTGCATAACTCTTCCAGGAAGTTGCCTCCCATCTTTCACTTGTTGACAAACCATGCATCTTTTGCACAAAATCAGAAATCTCCCTCTTCATGTTGTCCCACCAAAAATATTCCTTCAAATCCCTATACATCTTAGTGCTACTAGGGTATATATAGAAATTGGAACTATGAGCATCATCCAATAATTCCCCTTTTAGGCCAGCTTTATCGAGAACACAAAGTCTTCTCCCAAATTTCAAAATTCCATCTTCATACACAAACACTAGTGCAGAAATCATTTTTTACGTCACCATTTTTTACGTCGTTTATATATAACCGACGTAAAAATGCGGCGAGTAGATTTTTAACGTCCGTTATTTTAATAACCGACGTTACAAATCGCGCATGTTGGGTTTTTACGTCGGTTATATTATAACCGACGTAAAAAACGCGTAGATATCAGGTTTTTTACGTCGGTTTCCATATAACCAATGTAAAAAACCCCCCGCGCATTGGTTTTTTACGTCAGTTATCTTATAACCGACGTAAAAAATGAGATATCTACACGTTTTTTACGTCGGTTATTTTATAACCGACGTAAAAAACCAAAGCACGGGGGGGGGGGGGGTTTACGTCGTTTATAAAATAACCAACGTAAAAAACCCGTAGATATCTCGTTTTTTACGTCAGTTAAAAAATAACCGACGTAAAAAACCAAAGCGTGGGAGCTTTTTTACGTTAGTTTTAAAATAACCGACGTTATAAATTTAAAAAATAGTTTATAACATCGGTTATATAATAACCGAAGTTATAAAAATTTTAACGAAATTAAAGCCCGTGGACTGTCATTTACGATTTTTCGATTGACAGTCCGCCGGCTCGTCTCTCTCACGCGGTAAACCCTAATCGGCTCGTCGATCGACCTGCGTTAAACTCATTTTGGCTTCATTATTTATCTTCTTCACTCCTCTCGAATCTATCATCTCAACTCGCAACATTCAAGTAAGCCTTCCACGAATTTATTTCATTCTTTTTTGTTTCAATTCTTGATGTAATTTGTTTGCATCAGATATGATTTTCTATTTAATCATGTTGAGAATCTCATGGAATTTTTTGTTATTGCAAATGGTTATTTGTATTTTGTTGATATAACAGATTATGTTTCATTTATGTAAATCGATGATGATTGTTGGTGACATTATTTAATATTGCTCACTGTTATGGTTACATTATGTGCTAGAACATGCTTATGGTTCTGGATATAAATGTTGCTTAATCTGGAAATTGTTTCTTATGTTTTTTGGTTCTGTTTTGGTTGAATTAGTTTTTTTACAGATTTATGTTTTCTGTTTTTATGAGAATTAATATAAGCAGTTTGCGTTTGAATAACTGTTTAGTCTTGTAATTTCCAGGCTGTTCACTATTGTTGTTGATATTTGTTAATTCTTGGTGTTTAGAATTTCTGAACATGTTTCCTGTAATCGGAATTCAGTTTTTGTCCATGGTTGTTTTGTTTTCATTTTTGGATTTTGAAAACCAAAAATAAACAGAGTTTTTAGTCAAGTTTTATTTTGATTGATAACCGTTAAAGTTGAAGGCCAAGTACAAAATCAAATCCCCACAAGATATGTTACATGGGATTAAAAATCAGAAATAAAGGATTAAACCGAATCATTGGGACTATTGTTATTCTGAGCAGACCAGTTTTGGACGTGCTGGGCGTCCCTCTCAGCCTAGCAATGCAATTAACGATCATCAGAAACAAGAATGAGTTAATTGCTGATAAAATAATAACATACTGGTAGACCTCTTTTTTTCCAGTCACACCGAAGGGTGATGAAGACCAATATCAAGGTCTGCATGCCATTTAAAATAGGTTGTTTATCTAATATATTAAAACATCAAAACCGAAATCAATATTAAACTATGTAGGCTTCATGGTTTTCTTTGATTCAATGAAATTTAAAACTGTTATATCTAACTATATTTTGTTTTAAAAATAATATTCAAGCATATTTTTTTAAATACCTATAGATTTTTTTTATATTTTAAATTGTTTTACATTCAAATTATGATTTTTTTCATATAAACATGTATTTGTCTTATCTTAAATATATATATTTTTTGTTGATATTTGTTATAGGTAATAATGAGTTGAAGTTGGATTACGACACATCGAATGAGCAATGAATTTGAGGAAGGTGTTGATGCCTTTTTGGAATTTGCAAAACGAAATGTTCCAAGTAGTTACATTTTTTTCTGTCCATGCCTGAAATGTTTGAATATGAAGAAGTTGAAAAGTAGAGAGATAAAATATCATCTGATTTGTCATGGTTTTAATCCGATTTACAGCCCTTGGATTTGGCATGGTGAAACTGGACGGAATGTCACTGATGATGATGATTCACAAGATGGTAACTCCGATGGAATTGAAGAAATGATTCGCGATATTGTAGCAGAACAAATTGAGATAGAACCGACAGTTGCGCGTCTATATGGTGATTCTGAAAAACCATTATATCCCGGTTGTACACATTTTACGGTTTTGTTGGCGGTGTTAAGATTGATTAACCTGAAGGCGAAGCTTGGATGGAGTGACAAAAGTTTTACAGAGCTGCTACAATTGATGAAAGACATTCTTCCAAAAGATAAAGATCTTCCATATTCACATTACAAAGCCAAGAAAATATTATGCCCGATGGGATTGGGATACAAGAAAATAAATTCCTGTCTGAATGACTGCATTATATATAGGAAGGAATATGAATTTCTGTCAGAGTGTCCTAAATGTTGGACATCACGGTATAAGGTGAAAGAAAAATCACAGGGTGATGTAGAGATTACAAAGCTCCCTTCAAAGGTATTTTGGTATCTTCCTATAATTAATCATTTCAAACGTTTATTTTCTAATTCACATGATGCAAAAAGGTTAAGATGGCATGCTGAAGAGCGGGTATGTGATGGAAAAATACGTCATCTAGCTGATTGTCCACAATGGAAGAAAATTGATGCGCAATATTCTACATTTGGAAATGAAATTAGAAATCTCAGACTAGGGTTGTGCACAGATGGAATGAATCCATACCAAACACTCAATAGCACACATAGTTCATGGCCTGTTTTATTGGTAATTTATAACCTCTCTCCTGAAGTTTGTATGAAGCGCAAATATGTCATGTTGAGTACAATGATCTCTAGTCCAAAGAAACCCGGTAATGATATTGATGTTTACTTGTCACCGTTGATTGATGATTTGAAACTGTTATGGGCTGATGGTATTAGGGTGTATGATTCTTATAAAATGGAATATTTTCAACTGCATGCAGTGCTTCTGTTCACTATAAATGACTTCCCAGCGTATGGAAATTTGTCTAGATACAGTGTTAAAGGGCATAAAGCATGTCCAATTTGCGAACAACAGACGTCCTATTGTCAATTGCATCATGGGAGGAAAACAGTGTACATGGGTCATCGAAAGTTTTTGCCTATGGAACACCCTTATAGAAGACTAAAAAAGGAATTCAATGGCTCACAAGAATTTGATACTACTCCAAAACCTTTATCCCCTGATCTGTATTTTGAGAGGGTGAAAAACCTTAACGTAACATTGGGAAAGACACAGAAATCTGGTAATGATAGACATATTTGTAAGAAAAGGTCAATTTTTTTTGAGCTACCATATTGGAGGTATCATGAAGTTAAACATAATATTGATGTCATGCATGTGGAGAAGAATATCTGTGATTATTTGATTGGAACATTGTTAGATATTAAATGAAAGACTAAAGATGGGTTGAATGCAAGATTAGACTTACTATCAATGGGAATACGTTTGGAGTTAGCTCCCACTCCTAAAGGAAGATGAACATTTCTTCCCCCGGCTTGTCATACATTATCGAAGAGGGAGAAAATTAGCTTCTGTCAGTGTCTTCATGATACCAATGTGCCTCAAGTTTATTCTTCTAATGTAAATTTTTTTGTCTCATTGAAGGACTTGAAGTTGATAGGTATGAAATCACATGATTTTCACGTCATGATGCAATAAATTCTACCAGTTGCATTGCGTGGAATATTTCCCATTCGTGTCAGAAAGACTATAATGATTTTGTGTTATTTTTTCAATTCAATTTGTAACAAGGCGATTGATGTGAATTATTTGAACATTTTGGAAAAGGATGCAATTTTTATACTTTTTCAATTAGAAATGTATTTTCCTCCAACTTTTTTTGATATAATGGTGCATTTAATGATTCATCTGGTTCGAGAAATAAATCTTTGTGGACCTGTATATCTTCATTGGATGTATCCTTTTGAAAGTTATATGAAAATATTAAAGGGGTATGTTAAAAATCTATATCGACCTGAAGCCTCCATTATTGAAAAGTATATTTCTGAGGAGGTAGCAGAGTTTTGTACGAGCTACTTGGCTGCGGCGCAACACATAGTTTTGCCTCCATCTCGCCATGAACGAGTTAATAATGAGGGAAAGGGGATTCGCGGCTTGAAAGTCAAATCATTGTCAGTAGAACAGATGAAGAAGTTAGAATCATACATCTTGAATAACATAGCTGATGCTCAACCGTATATCACATTTCATATTAATGAGTTGAAACAATGTCATCCAAAGAAGAAAGAAATGTGGATTTTGAATGAGCACAACAAAACTTTTTTGTCATGGATTAAAAAGACTTTTCTTGGTAGATCAGATGTATCAGAGACATTAAAATGGATAGTGGGTGGTCCATGTTTAAATGTGATAACATGGTCTGGTTATGACATTAATGGTTATACATTTCATACAAAAGCTCAGGACAACAAAAGTGCAGTTCAGAATAGTGGTGTATTGGTGTTTGCAGAAGCAATGTATTTTTCGAGTGCTAAGGAAAAAAACCCAATTTCTGCATCAAATGCATATTATGGAGTGATTGAAGACATATGGGAGGTTGATTACTTTAAAATTAAAGTTCCCGTTTTTAACTGTAAATGGTTTAACAGTAACAAAAGTGTTAGACACGATGAATTTGGAATGAAACTTGTTAATCTGAATAGATTGGAAGACACAGCTGATTCTTTTATAATGGCAACACATGCAAAACAAATTTTTTATGTAGTAGATCAATCAGATATGCAGTGGGCTGTTGTTTTACAAGGGAAAAAACAATATGTTGGTGAGGATGAACTTGATTAATATGTTGATTTATGTGAGATCCCTACTTCCATGGAAATATTAATAGAATATAATGACGATCATGTTGAAGACATAGTTTCTGCCATAAGGAACAATCATGACGAAGGAATTTGGGACAACAATCCATCTGTACATTCCTAAAATTACAGGTAACATATGTTTATTTCTTGTTTACATTTATTTTTTCTATAAATGTTAGATATTGTAAGTTTTTTATTTATTAAAACATGTTTTAAAATAAAATAAGTATATGTTTTTGTTTGTTTTAAGTTTGTTTAGTTCACTTTATCATGTTTATAACCATTACATGAATTTTAAAATGCTTATTTTTGTTCACTGAAAATTACTTTACCATGTTTAAAATGTTTACCAGGTTTACCATTTTTACCATTTTTACCATCTTGACCATCTTGACCATCTTTGACATCTTTACCATTGTTTAACATGCTTACCATATTACCAATGTTTACTATTATGTAACTTAGTACACTTTTCTATTTTCTGATTACAGTAGTATTAAAATATTTGAATTTGTATATTTGTTCACTGACAATTACTTTACCATGTTTACAATGTTTACCAGGTTTACCATTTTTTCTATTTTTACCATCTTGACCATCTTGACCATCTTTTCCATCTTTACCATTGTTTAACATGCTTACCATATTACCAATGTTTAATATTATGTAACTTAGTACAATTTTCTATTTTCTGATTATAGTAGTATTAAAATATTTGAATTTGTATATTTGTGAACTGATTTTTGTTTTTTTGATTTGAAGGATAACGACAGATCATTCAGATGATCAACCACATGATTCTGGAGAGGAGCATATTGCTAGTCATACCTCTGGGGATGAACATTCACATGCTCCTATTACGACAAAGAGTTCAAAGGTTGGTAAACGTGGGTGCACACGTTTACCAAAATTATCACTTGCCCGTACGCAGGATCAGAGGATAGTAGTTGAGTTTGATGATGATGATATTCCTAGAGGTCCGAATGCCAAAGATATTAAGAGTTTTGTTGCAACTCAGGCTAAGACCAAAGTAATCATTCTGTATGATGATTTGAGAGGTGTGGATAAAGCGATTATCTCTCAGTTGTGGGAGACGATTTTGGTAAGATCTTTTGTCATTGTTTGACCATTATTTTAATGTTTCTAGTATATATAATACTTTTAACCTCTTCTTTATCAGATGACATTTGATATTCCTGACACTGGAGGAGTCAGGAAGAAATGCTTATCGTTGGTTGCCAAGAGATGGAGGGATTTCAAATCAACCCTCTCATCTGATTTCATTTATGGTCATAGGAGTCATGAAAATCCATGTCGTATATATCCTTTTATAGATGAAGACACATGGAGACAGTTTTTTGAAAGTAGAAAAAAGAGTCATTTCTGGTAAGGGCAATGTAAACTTTTATAAACTTTCTTATATAAATGATTTTATTAATGTTTTGTTAATGATTTCTTATACTTAAATTACAGAAAACAAGGAAATCTCATCAGGAGATCCAATCTAAAAATGTATACCCTCATAGTTTATCTCGGGGAGGGTATACATTATTGGAAGAAAAAATGATGGCGGAAAAATTTCAACAACTAAGAGCTGAGTCTTCAAGCTCTGGAGAGGTGGCCTCTCCATCCCCTCCATCTAGACATGAAAAATGGAAGAGATCTCGGAAGGGAAAAAAAGGGCAATATCTTTCTGAAGAATCGAGAATCGTAGCTGAGAGGATTGTAAGATATCTATTTAATTTATTTAAGTTAAATTTTTTCTTCATATAAGTTTCAATCATTACAGAAATGTTCAATTAATTAATACAGGACTCTCTTGAGGAGCAGAGTTCAGAGGGGACATTTAAAACTATTGGGAGGGAAGATATTTTATTTGCAGCATTGGGAAGGCCCGAACATCCTGGTCGTGTAAGAGGATATCCGGAAGGTGTATCGGTAAGAAAAGTGTTTCCACATTCTTCAACTTCTAACATTGAGGGGGTTTATAAAAAAAATAGAATCCTTGGAGGCTGAAGTTCAAAATATTAATTCGATGATGGAAGAAAAGATTAGAGAGTCAGTGCAGTCTATGTTTGCAGAAATGCAAAGACAATTTCAGACTGCAGCTCCCACTCCTCCACCTCCCCCTGCAGACCCCATTATTTATCTTGCACCTCCGCCAGTAGCTCCCACTCCCCCACCTCAGCCTGCGGACCACATTTTTTATCCTACGCCTCCACTGCAGCTTCCTACATATTACGAGTTGTATGTTGATGATTCTCAACATCATATAGTAGCATATGGGTTGGTATATTGTATAGGAGATACAGTTCATCATCAACAATTAGAGGTAGAGAATCAGAGGGTCACTGTACAGGATATTATAGATAGATCAGCTAGGGTACCAATACCTACAGATGAGGTGGCGACAGTTGGACAGAGTATCGACCATTTTTTAGTTTGGCCATCCAGACTTCTTCGACTCATTACCATAGAGGTATGAATGTTATATCTTTTATTTTATTTTGTTTTATTAAAGTTGTTTTATCATTTGAAAACTACTATATTTCTCAATTTTTTTTTCACAGGAATACTTCAAAGGTAAAGAAATACTGTATATACAACAACAAAGACAACATGCTATGACATCAGATACAGATTCCAGTGGTCTTGACAGATTGTCAAGATATTCACATTTGTTGTTGGGTTTTTATGAGTTTCCAATGGAATCTCATGTTTATGGACGTGAAATAAGTGTGGGGATTACAAAATCTGATATCATGGAGCTTGTTACTAGAGATAAGTTGGGCATCAACGTGGTGCAAAGTTTTTCCATGTAAGTCTTAACACCTTTTCCCTGCGTTATATTTATTATAAATGTATACTTATGTATGTTTTGTATTAGGTATCTTTATAAAATTTGTTAGAGGAATGAACTGACAGAAGTATATGGATTCATGGACCCGCAATTGATTTCCCCTGAAGCATGTGCATTGACTGAGGAACAAAGAATGGTTTATATTGCTGAAATATTTGAAAAGAATATAATTAGACAATGTTGGATGATGCCTTTTTGTGAGAGGTATGAAACACATTTCTCTCAAAGAGTTAATTATCTTTTAACATAAAAAACCACTAACATTAAATTTCCTTTTATCAGTGATCATTGGATGTTAGGGATTTTTTACCCAAGGGAGAAAGCTCTTTATTGGATATGATCTGTTCATGGTGATGTGCGGGAAAGTTTTAAGAATATATTGGAAAAGTAAGTTTCAATTTCTCAATAGTTTTATATATTATAATGAATTTTAAATTTACCCCATTCGTATTATTTTCTAACAGTGCATGGGTCTACTTTCGAAAAAACACAAAGAAAAGAAATGCAAAGATAAAATATGTAAATGTGAAGGTAAATTTCCATTTATAATTTGTACTTTTTGATTTATTACATAAAAATAATATATTGAATTTACACTCATTCAAAACAGAATTTTCATGAACAACAAGGCCTTATCTAATGCGGATATTATATGTTAAGATTTATATATGAAATAATAACAACTGGGACAGTTGTGAATTTTGACCTGGTACGATTTCCTCTTAAACTTTGCCAATAATATTTCAATTTGATTTATTCATTATACACATTAACTATCTTCTTTTTCATTTGTAGCTTTTTGATGACCCTCAACCCTATACTGCTGAAGACATCAAACACGTACAAGTGGAGTGGTCAAATTATTTTATAGGTTTGATTGAATTTTAGTTGTTTGTAATGTAAAATGTAATTTTGAATATTGTCATTTTAATTGTGTATTTGGTAGTTTTTTAGGTTGGATTTAGTTTTTTTTGAAGTTGACAGTGTAAGTTTTGAATGTTATATAAGTGAATGTTTAATTTTGCTCTACTTCTTGTTTTGGTCTACTTTTGATGGTTTTTCTAGTATGGATTTGGGTCTGTGGGGGAGGGGTTCCAAGGGGTGTGGGGGTGTGTTCAGTGGGGTTGGGGGGTGTCCAGCGGTCTGGGAGGGCTATCCGGTGGGGTGGGGGGACAATCCTGGGGGTGGCAGGGATGTCCAGGGGTGTGGGAAGCTGGTCCAGGGGTGTGGGAGTGTTGTCTAGGGGTGGGGGGGGGGGGGGGGGGGTTGTCCAGGGGTGTTTGGGGCTGTCCAGGGGTGTGGGGGGGGGGGGGGGGGGTTGTCAAGTGGGGTGAGGGGGTGAGGAGGTGCTGTTCAGGCGGGTGGGGGGTTGTCGAGGGGTGTTTGGGGGTGTCCGGGGGTCAGGGGGCAGTCCAGGAGTGTGGTGGGGGCTCCAATGGGGTTGGGGAGGGTTGTCCAAGGGGTATACATGAGGGTGGGAGCTCCAATGGGGTGGGGGAGGGCTGTCCAGGGGGTATACATGAGGGTGAGGGCTCCAAGGGGGTGGGGGAGGGCTGTCCATGGGGTATAAATGAGGGTGGATGCTGTCTAGGGGGTAAGTTTTATATGTTATCTATGTACATGATTAATTTTGATGTACTTCTGTTTTTGTGGTACGATTTCTTGATTTGTTTTCTGGTTGATTCTAGTGGAGAGAAGATGACTGCATTCTGTTTAAAAAAAATTGGGTTTATCACATCGGTTATTTAATAACCGACGTGATAAAATGCCTGGAAAATAGTTTATCACATCGGTTATTTAATAACCGACGTGATAAAATGCCTGGAAAATAGTTTATCATGTCGGTTATTTAATAACCGACATGATAAAAGGCCTACAGAATGGTTTATCACGTCGGTTATTTAATAACCGACGTGATAAAAGGCCTGGAGAATGGTTTATCACGTCGGTTATTGAATAACCGACGTGCTAAACGGCCTGGAGAATGGTTTATCACGTCGGTTATTGAATAACCGACGTGATAAACAGCCTGGAGAATGGTTTATCACGTCGGTTATTGAATAACCGACGTGATAAACCGCCTCCCTCCGGTTTATCACGGCGGTTATATAATAACCGACGTGATAAACCCCCCTCCCCCAGTTTTTCACATCGATTTTATATGAACCGACGTGATAAACCACACTCACCCCGGTTTATCACGTCGGTTCTTATAGAACCGACGTGATAAACCCCCATCACCCCAGTTTATCACGTCGGTTCTATATGAACCGACGTGATAAACCCCCTCGCCCCTATTTATCACGTCGGTTGTTTAAGAACTGACGTGATAAACCATTGTCCAGGCCGTTTATCATGTCGGTTATTCAATAACTGACGTGATAAACCATTCTCCAGGCCCTTTATCATGTCAGTTCTAAAATAACTGACGTGAAAAACATCACGATTTTATGTTTTTGACGTCAGTTTTTAAATAACCGACGTCAAAAACCTTATTTATAACGTCGCATGTATTAACGTCGGCTAGAAACTGACTTAAAAAATTAAAAATAACCGACGTAAAAACGTTTTCTACACTAGTGAAAGTCACTCAATCTCCCATCATTCACAACTTTAATCTTCTTTTGAAACCCCTCATCATTAGCTTGAGAATTTTTTATCCTTTCTAATAAATATGGTTTGGAAACCATTTGAAAAAGTATTGATGATCCACCATCCATGGTTATTCCCATATCCATCTTTACTAGATCTATGAGGATAGGATCCCTTTAAACTCTCATCATGTTCAAAACTCCATGATCCTTTCTGCTCAAAGCATCTGCCACCTTATTTTCCTTCCCCGTGTGGTAGTGTATAGTGAAATCATAATCCTTGAGTAGTTCAAGCCATCTACTTTGCCTCATGTTGAGTTCTTTCTGTGAGAAAATACACTTCAAACTCTTGTGATCGGTATATATCTCACATTTTCACTATAGAGATAATGTCTCCATATCTTCAATCCAAGGATTACAGCTTCTAACTCAATATCATGCGTAGGATAGTTTTTATCATGAATTTTTAGCTATCGTTATGTATAGGCAATAACCCTGTCATTCTGCATAAGGACACAACCAAGTCCTTTCTTTGAAGCATCACTATAAATAACAAACCCATCATTCCCTAATGGTAGATTCAATATAAGAGCATTGACTAATATTATTTTTAGTTCTTCAAAAAATTATTCACATTATTTTGTCTAAACAAATTTAACCCCTTTACGTGTCAGCTTCATTAATGGGTTAGCCAATCAGGAAAAATTCTGGAAAAAACGTCGATAATAACCTGCTAAACCAATAAAACCACGTACCTCATTTATACTTGTCGGTGTTGGAAATTTTTGGATTGCTCTTGTCTTAGAATGATCGATGGATATTCCATCCTTAGAGACAATATGACCAAGAAAAGAAATCTCCTGAAGCCAGAATTCACACTTTCTAAACTTCCCATACAATTCATGTCTTCTAAGAGTATTCAAGATAATGCGTAAGTGATTTTCATGATCTTCATAGATTTTGGAGTATACCAAGATATCATCAATAAATTCTACTAAAAAATCATCGATATATTCCTTGAAAACTCTGTTCATTATATCCATGAAGACAGAGGGTGCATTAGTCAATCCAAAAGGCATTACTATAAACTCGTAATGCCTGTACCTAGTTTGAAATGCTATCTTCAGAATGTATTCCTTCTTCACACACAATTTATGGTATCCAGATCGAAGGTCAATATTTGAAAAATATTGAGTTCCATGCAGTTGGTCAAATAAATCATCAATGCGAGGTAGGGGATACTTATTCTTTATTGTTATAGCATTGATCTATTTGTAATCAATGCACAATCTCATATATCCATCCTTCTTTTTAACAAAATGAACAGGGGATCCCCATGGATAAACACTATGGTGAATAAATCCCTTATTTCTAAATTACTCTAGTTATTTCTTTAGTTCCACTAATTCCACAGTGGCCATTCTATAAGGGGTCTTCGATATAGGCCTTGAACCAGGAATTAAATCAATGGAAAACTCAATTTCTCATTCTGGAGGATGTCCAGGTAAATCCTTTGGAAAAACATCAACATATTATTTCACTATAAGTACATCCTCTATTTGAACATTCCTTTCCTCACTCATATTTATTTCATTCTCTTCCTCCCCAATAACTGAATTTAGTTGAGCTACTAAGGGTGGATCTAGATAAAAATTATGTGGTGACGATTCTGCTCTAAAGATAAGGTGTTCCTTATCATAATCATCAAAAATTGTAACCTCCTTATTCTTACAATAAATATTTGCATCATGGTCTGAAAGCCAATCCGTACCAATGATTATATCAAATTCAATCATAGGTATGACGATGAGATCAGCAGATAAAGAACATTTATATGCTCTAATGGGAATAGATTCACAAAACATTGTTGCAATGATACTTCCCTTAGGAATTTTGACTGACAACTCCCTTGTTAAATCAAATTGGAAATATATAATTTTGTTAGAAAAATGGGAAGATATGAAACAATGCAATGATCCAGAATCAAATAAAGCATTTTCTAAACTTGAGGAAACCATTAAATTACCTGCCACCATTAATTTCCCCTGACACTTAGGAAATTCATTTGAATAATGTCCCATTTCCCTGAAATTGTAGCATTGAACATTGGTAGTGTCTTTATTTCCCTTACAATCACCAACAAGATGGACTTTCTGTCCTTTTCCTTTTAGACAGGCACCAGGGTGCTTCCTTCCACAATTACCACATGGTGGAAATTCAACTCTTCTATTTTCCTCTATTTCATTATTTCCTTTCCCAGGGTGTTTATCATATCTCTTCTTCTCTTAATTTTCTTTAAAGTTATAAGACTTAGAGAATTCCTTTTCTATCTTGATAGCACATGAGACAATATCTTCTTACGACGAGAAGGATTGTGAGACAAATGCTCAAAGGAGAAACGGTTTTAACCCATCAAAGAAACAATAAATATTACTCCTTGGGTTATGTATATAATATGCTACATGCCTTACTAACCTTGTAAAGTTAGCTTCATACTTTTCAACATTCTAATCCTCCTTTTTCCTTAGAGTGAGAAATTGCCTTTCCATATCTTCTCGATGGTCACGAGGAAAGTATTTATCTAATAAAATCTCTTTAAACTTCCTCCATTCCATATTTGATACTTCATCATCTTCCTTTTTGTTTGAATCAATGACCACCATTGATCAAAATCTCCAGTGAGGCGATAAAATTCCATGACAACTTTTTCCGTTTCACTACTCCCCAAAGCCTGAAATATTTTCTCTCGGGAACATAGCCATTTCTCTGCTACAAATGGATTTGTATTCCCATTGAATGTCAGTGGTTTTTTCCTCATGAGGCGATCTAACATTGATCCTCCATGCTGTGGATCAGGGTGCTCCGCATGGGTAACATTATTATTCATAACCTGAGTGAGTTGTCCCAATATGGTGATAAGATTATCAACACCAATTGCATCACCAGATCCACTATAATTATCTTGAACAGGAGGGAAATCCTTAAATGGAGTGCATGCATTGATACAGTTTCCATTTCTTCCACTAGGCTTTATTTCTAAACAATGACATAAACTAAATTAGTTTAGGAATCACAATACATAAATCCAAACTTGTAAAACACTTAACATGAATTGAACAGTTTATGGATATAATCCATAATCATAAAAATGCTTTCTTTGAGGAGGTATATACTCATAAACCCTTCATAATGGTTTATAACGAAATTAGAATTATCCTAAGCATATCCCCCATGAGTTTCATAACCAAGAGTCCAGCAAGGCCCGTTGTCGTGCACCAGTTCCCGTTCGAGTCTAGCTCAAAGTGGTGTTTTCGGGTTTTACCCCTAGGTACATCTGTGCTGGAGCCGCCTCTACCTTCTCGTATCCAAACAGGGATTTATTTCTCAGAAAGCTCACAAAACCTCTACAACACCAAAATTCTAGGAAGTTCTTCTATACTAATCCTCAATGTCCATCTTAGGTCTAGGTGCTCTAATCAGAGTTTATCTAAATCTAGTTTCCAAGGTTTGTACTAAACTTCCTCTGATACCAACTGTAACGCCTCAACCCCAGTTACCCAGAGTTAGTGAATTATTATATAACATTGGCATGACCACAAGGAAATCATGTCTCGAAAGGCCGATCATTTTTGTATTATTGGAAACAAGATTCATACATAAGTTCAACTTTACAGCTTGAAGAGAAATACAACACAAATATATTTCATTAGAAACATCCAATCCTCCTAGATTATGCCTGAAGGTCACTCATAACTAACTTCTATATATCATGGAAAATGAAAAATAAGAAAGGGGTGAGCTGAAATGCTCAGTAAGGGTAAGTAATACAACGGAAATTGACATAAATATTAAGCATTGTAAGTAATTGAAACCACATGCCTTTACCATTAATAAACATGAATACATTTATGGAAAGAATATGAGCTGAGAAAATAATTCCATAAGAAAACATAATCATGGGTATTCTACTAGTTGAATGACCACATGAACCATCAATATTATTTCCATAATGAGGGAATGTATAATGCCAGACACTCTGAAACATTTTGTCAAGGCCTCAGCCAAGATGTCTAAAAATGATTAAGGCCTCGGCCAAAACCATAAATCAAATTGGGAAAGGGACTCAGCTAATTCCATGTCTAGTTGTCTCATGAGACCTACCGATGAATCAAGGAGCTATAGTGGGCTCCTCCCATCACTTACTAAGTCCAATACATTCCTCATATTAAAAGGTTTAAACATATCATAAACATTCGTATTAAAACTAGCATACGAAATGTCAATACTTTAACCATAAATCATGAATGGTGTAAAAATAGCACATCCACATTCAAACATATCACAAAACATTCAAATACAATATGAAATTTTTGTATCATAATAAATCAACTCTAAATAGACTTAAAATCCATCAAAGGATGTTGACATAGACAAAATCAAAACCCTTTTTAGAGAAATATCTCTTTCTATTTTGAAATCATTTAAGAGTCACATAATTATAAAATAAAAAATTTAATTTGAAAATATTCTTATAAGCTTGTAAGGGAAGATTCAATGAGTTTATGAAGGTAGAAAATAACTGCACCTGACGTATAAGTTAAAAAAACATTCTTACCTTAATTCTGTCGAAAAGGTTAAAAAAGACCTTATTTGGAAAACGACAGAAAGATTCCTTTATAAACATCTTATAAAAATTAAAAAAAGGGTATAAATGACTTTAACCCATATTCTATATAATATTGAGAATGTTTTAAATACATTTTTAAGAAACATGGATGTGGATGATAAAGATTTCCCAGTAGATAATTACATATAAACAACCTCAAATAATGAAGAGATTGTGAAATAAATCCTTACCTCGTTGTAATAAATCGAGTCATATGAAAAATAGTAAATAAAAAAAAATGAGTCACAAAATATAATGAATATAAAAAGAATCATGATAATATATATCAAATGGTAGTACGCAATACACCACATGCTATAAATAAGTGGTGAATAATGGAAATATCACAGAATTAAAATTGAGATAACAAACACCTTACCTTGTACTATTCCTTGGTTGAGGGTAGGTTAAACTCCTTTATAATGGTGAAATAATTGTTATTAAATTATTCAAGAATCATATACATTAATATGATATCATATATAGTCTTTAAACATTTCTTCATTAATAATATCTTAGTATTATCGTTGTTTTGGGTGTCAACAGATTCGTTTTCCTTTATATTCCTTGTTTTGTGAGTCATAGTTTTTATGGATGGAATGTTTCATATTCATATCCATAATTATATCAAGTCTTTAGACATTATTTTTAATCATCAAATGAAATTTAGTCTTGAATGGATACGATGGGGAATGAATCTCATCGCGTTCGCTGAGACGGTATTCCGTACGTACGCATGAACGAAAATATCATTATTTTGATATTAAAATAATATATAATTAGATATTATATAATATACACAGAATCATTATCATGTTATATTTATTATTTACATGAATTACATATCATTATCATACCCATCCAAAAAATAATGTGTTGAATAACAATTACACTACGACGTGGAGACGGTAAGCCATACGTACGCACATATGGTGACATGTCATTCAAAGGATGGATAGAATACTTAATATGGTTATAATATGTTATAATAACATCATAGTATATATAAGACACTATAGTTATTATTTTAGAATGGAAATAACAAAGAAATAAGAAGTGGAAGAATAATGGAACTTGAAATAGGGTGGTGAAATTATTACCTCTTCTTCGGGTGTTTCCATTTGAGTTGATCAAAAAGACTCCTTAGGTTGGATTTATGATCAAATAATGGATTCTATGATGAAGGTAGGAAAGTTTATAGGGTATTTGGGTAGAGTTTGGCTGAGCCAAATGGCTTTGAAGGTGTTAATAAACTGGTATAGGTGGGGGCCTTTTATAAGAGGAGAGGAGGGGCTGTTTTGGAAAGATTGAAAATATTATTTTATTATAAAATGGTTTCTGGATTATTAAGGTCCCACAATGATATATTTCTAGGATACGGTGATAAGGGTTCTAAATCCACCCATCCAATAGGTTTTATACAAGTTTATGTCTTATATTTTACCTTATCTTTTCATTTTATTTAAATCGTTCATTAATGAGGTAACAACTGCATCATCATGGTGTCATAAATAATTTTATTTATTTGATGTCTAAAAACTATAAAAAAATTACCAAGATGTAGGAAATATTTGTATCTTTCTAATTAATATTTATAGTAAAAAATAAAACTTAGATAACCCCATGGAAAATTTGTTTTAGTAAAACAATACATGTTTGTGACATTTTTATTTTTGTTTTAAATAAATAGGTATTAATGTCATTATCTTACCCAAGTGGCTCAATGGGGTCCCAAAATTGACCCATGGTTTTTATTGGTCGCCCAAGACTCATCCAATAAGGTCAGGACATGTGTCAAGGTAATTTCATATTATTATAACATTATTTTTACCTTAAATTACCCTAATTACCTCTAATCGCGGTTAATAATACTCGAAAGTTACTATTTACCAAAAAATCATTTTGATACTATTGATCCAAATTTTAATTACTAATGAAAACCATGTATGTTGGATTTTTTAAATTCAATTCACATAAGTGGTAAAATTTCATTTAAATGGAAAATCAGTTTTTAAACTACCACTTAGTGGTTTCACTATTCATCAAAAATTGAAGTTTTTCAGAAAAACACCAAAAATTCACCCTAAGATATATTTGATATTCTAAATTCAAAAATGATTTATATTTTACCAAATTCAAAAAATATAAGTTGTATTAATTAATTGTATAATTAATTCCTGTTGTCAAAACTAATAGCCTGTTTTTTAGAAACAATATCAATCAAAAGATTGACAATTGTTTATGTCAAATTTCAAAGTGAAATTAATTCTAATGACCAACATTGGATAAAACAGTAAAAATATATTCTAATTATTTTTTAAGACCACTAAATAGTATAATTTATCATTATAAATCATTTTCATTCAAAATTTGTTTTTAATTAAAGTTTAGTATTTTTCACTATTAAAAAATTGGAAGTTCTCAGAAAAATACCAAAAATTCAACTTAGGATAATTTTGATATTAAGAATCTAAAAATGAAGTCCAATTTGAAAAATAAAATTTATAAAATTTCAAAAAGTGGGTATTACTATTCTTAACGGCTACTTTGATTGGTCGTGGTGTGTTAGAACTCGAGGTTGCACACAACACACGCTACTGTATTACTCAAAAAAGAAGCATACCGTGGATGCTTAGGGTGTTACAACACCTGCGTGATGAGAGCTATGATTTTTCTAAGTGTTGAACTCTACGCTGAATTAGGAGGGGTCGACCTGTATTTATAGGCATTTGGACACCCTGTACGACTGCGCGCAAGTCACCCCTCAGCGCGCAAGTTTCGGCGCACAAGTCTATGTCATGAAAATCACTTGCGCGAACAACTCTAAAACTTGAGTTCCCCTTATCCCTTTGTCATATTTTGATGTTCTGATCTTGAAAAGCATTAGGCATGCAAGTTTCCTCTCCTTCAAGTACACGGTGCACAAGTCCTTTTTCCAAAAACCACTTTTCTTCATTTGTCAATTTTCACGCCCAAAAATTTGGCAAACACTGGAAAATGACGCCACCTTGTATCTTCTATTTCTGTACCACCTCCATATCATCGATTCATTTGTTGACGTTCTTGAATCAAACATGGATCATTAACCAAAGCCCTTGAACTCGACATGCCACTATGAAATCCACTTTGTCAACAAATTTTTATGTCATGGTTTGCTTTTTCAAGAATCACAACACAGATGTCCATTTTGTCAACAAACACAATCACCTAAAAAATAATTCATTGATACCTTGAATGATATTTTCCCAATAATCTCCCCCTTTGGGTTTGTTAACAAATCTTCCATAAAAAGATACATCATTAATTCTTCATCCACCATTTGCCTATTGCGATTCAGATAGCGATGAAGGATTTACTCAACATATACTCTAAGCCCACATGAGCAATGCTCGGCATGAGAAACAAGAGTAAATAAAAAGTTCATCAATGAATCACTTCATATCTGACACCCACTGTTGACACCAAACTAATACCAATTTGTTGGAAATATTATTACCACATTCCAACACCACTGTTCTTCTTTTATCACGATCCTTAGCTGTCGTGATATCTATTCTTTGATCGATCAGTTCTAGCATCGTCAGATTTAATAATCTTCCTCTTTATCATTGATCCCCCTATCTTGCTGCTATACCTGTTAGCTTTGCCCCATATCATTCATGTTTTTTCATAAATCCACAATGTATCCCCTTTGAACAAGCACTATTTTATCCCCCTTTGTCAACGAACCCAAAGGTCACTCCTTTGAAGTCTGTAACAGAGTAGAGAACACATATTATCACATTAGGGAAAAACACACATCATACCTCGGGGAGAGGGGGTGGGTCCCACATAAACACCTTTTCAAGTGCGGGAAGTCGACTGAACTCTCAAATCCAGTTGATGCCTCTCAAAATCTTCCATGGGTAAGTCCTTTGTTAAAATTTCTGCAACATGTAGCTCCGTAGGCAAATACTGCAACTTAATGATTCCCGGATCATCCTTCTCCTTGATAAAATGATACTTTATCTCAATGTGTTTTCCTTGAATGATGGATGCGATTTTTTCTAAGATTTATAGCACGTGAGTTATCACACTGGATTTCGATCAGAGACTTCACTTAAACTCCCATATCTTCAAGCTGATGCTTCATCCACAATAACTATGTGAATGCTTGAGTGGCCGCAATATACTCAGCTTCTGCGGTGCTTAATGAAATGAAATCTTGTTTCTTTCTTAACCAAGCAATACATAGTCCACCCAGATAGAATGCACCTCTAGATGTTGATTTTCCATCATCTGCTGAACCGGCCCAATTAGCATCAGTATATCCCAATAACTCTGTCTGAGATTTGTCATTATATGTCTAGCTGAATTCGAACATTCCCTTGATATACCACAATATTCTTTTCACTGCAAGCATGTGGATTTCCTTGGGAATAATCTGATATCCCGCTTCTTGGAATGTGGAGAAAACAATATTATTCCTTTTTGCGGTCAAGTACAACAAACTTCTAATAATTTTCCTGTATTCTGTGACATTAACTGCCTTTCTATCCTCATCTTTTGATAATTTCATTCGGGTAGCAACTAGAGTCTTCATATCCTTGGAATTATCCATTTCAAACCTTATTAAAACATCCTTGTCATATTCGGATTGAGAAATGAATGTTCCATTCCTTCCTTGTGTCACCTATAGACCAAGGAAAAACATTAGCTCTCCAATCATTGACATTTCAAAATCATTTTTCATGAATTCGGAAAACTGTCTTCACTGAGCTTCATCTGATCAGCCAAATATTATGTCATCAACATAAACCAAAACCACCATCCTTTGATTATATAATTGCTAAAATAGATATTGTAATCAACTCCCCCACGCTAGAAACTAAGATTCTTCAAGTACTGATCAAGCCTTGAGTACCATGCTCTTGGTGCTTGTTTCAGCCCATACAATGCCTTCTTCAGTCTACAAACTTTGTTCTCATCCTCATGAATGATAAAACCATCTGGATGATCAATATATACTTCCTATTCTAGAACCCCATTCAAGAATGAAGATTTGACATCCATCTGGAACAATTTGAACTTTCGTTGCACTGCAATGGCTAGGAATAATCTGATTGTCTCCAGCCTTGAAACCAGTACAAATGTCTCATCAACATCAATTCCATCTATCTGGGAGTATCCTTTTCAAACTAGTTGTGCATTGTTTCAAACCACTCTGTCATCTTTATTTATCCTATTGTGATAGAACTTTTTATTCTCGAGGATATTCTTATCTTCCGGCCTTGAAACAATCTCCCATGTATGATTCTTCTCAATATGGTCTAATTATTCATTCATAGCTTGAACCCAATACTCATATTTAGCTGCATTGAAAAAACATTTTGTCTCCACCTGAGATAAAAATGATTTTTGCTCTGATGATTTCATTTGTTGAGTCTGAACTTGAGCTGTCTGATCACCAATGATATTTTTACTATCAATTTCAGCTTGACTCTTTGGCTTCTTAGCAGATTCATATTTTGTTTCCTCTTTCTCATCATCAGTAACATCTTCTGAGTCATCCTCTGCCACTTCTACTCCACCTATGTTTCTTACCTCCTCATCACTTTCATCCATAAACTGTTCAATGGGTCGTTGAGTATTTTGTTCATTTTAAACTATAGTGACATCATTGATCTCAACAATTTTTCTTAGCCTTTTGTTGAATCATTTATATGCATTTCTTTTCCATGAGTAACAAAAGAATATCCTATCATCTCCTCGTGACTCAAACTTCCTGTGATTTTCTTTATTGAGAATGAAGCACTTACTTACAATGATTAGAAATTATTTCAACGTTGGATTCTTTCCGTACCACATTTAATACGGAGTCTTCCCTTCCTTCGGACACAACATAGACCTGTTCGAAATATAGACCGATGTAAAAACTACTTCCTTCCAAAATTTCTCTGGTAGGTCCTTTTCAAAAAGCATCATTCTGGCCATGTTGTTGATAATCTGATTTCTTCATTAAACCACTCTATTCTGTTGGGGAGTTCTCACTGATGAAACTTGATCCCTTATCCCATGTTTCACAAGATAGTCTTCAACTTGACTGTTTGTGAATTCTGTACCGTTATCAGTACAAAACATCATAATTTTCTGCCCAAGCACCCTTTCTGATTCCCTCCTATACTAATTTATGCAACTGAACACTTTTTTCTTATGGGTAATGAAAAATACCCAGGACATTCTACTATAATCATCAATGAAAAGGACCTAGTACCTTTTCCCATTTATAGCTTGTGGTGAGATAGGTCCACATACATCAACATGCACCAATTCGAGCACTCTAGTTGATTTCTGTTCCTTTTAACTGTATGTCTTTCTAATGATCTTCACTTTTTGGAAAGCATCGCATGTATAAGTATGATAACGTGATAGTTTGGGAAGGTCTCTAGAAGCATCACACTTTACCAGATCTTCCATGGATGGTTGGAATATATGATAGAGTCTCTTATGCCACATTAGGTTTTCTTCTTCTCTGGATAAAAGGATCGTATCTTCTTCCCCACTTACATGGTAAGTATTTACCTTTGTCCTTTTTCATTGTAGAACAACTGCTTCGTCTTTTCCTTTCACAACACACACCTTCTTGGTAAATCAGATAGAGTTCCCAGAGTCACATAGTTGACTGACACTGAGCAAGTTATGACTAAGAACCTCTACTATCAAGACATCAACACATCTCATTTCTTTCCCCCCAAATTTAGCCTTTCCGGAACCAACAATCTTCAGCTCTTCATCATTTCCCAAACTTGAAATTTTTTTCTTTGCCATATTTTATGCCTGTAATGAGATCCTTATTTCCTGTCATATGGTATGTGCAACCACTGTCAAGGATCCATACTCCTGAATGATCTAAAGCTTTAAGGAAAATTTCCGAAACTACTACCTTCTCATCCTTTTTATTTTTGATCCATGTATTAGACTTTACACTTGGTGTGGGTTAGAGAATTTGATCTTCCTTAGAGTGTGATGGACCAGATTATTCCTATAGAGCTGCAAATCAATTTTGTGTTTTCACCTCACTTGATGATTCCCTAACTTGCTGCTTATAACTGCTTGAGTTTTTCTTTGGCAAATTCCTTTGTATGATTGATGTGCAATATCTAGCCATGTGCCCAAATCCTCTACACCAAAAACAATGACCTTAAAAGGATGTTCTATAATGTAGAGATTTGTTTGGTTGCCACTATTGTTCTTGTGCCCTTCGGTATCTCTTGGCTATAGAACACACATTTTGTGAGTGTCCCATATTTCCAAAGCAATAGCACCTAATGTAAGGAGCATTCCTGTGTGTCACTTCACTAAGAGTTTACCATTTATATCTCTGAATATTATGATTTTTCTTTGTGTTCAAATCATCCTTCAATCTTAGGATGCGTTCTTGTGGTCTGACTTCAATTTTCATAGATTTTTGTTTCTAATTAATACCTGAATCAGCCATAACATCTAAGCTCAATCAATGCTTCTTTATTTCTGTACTACTAGCCTACTCTTTCATCTTTTTTGTCTTCTGAATGACCTTCTTTTCTGATATCACTTTAGAGTTCAACAGTTTTTCTTGATCCTTCGTTTTTCGTCATAGACTGAACACTTCTTCTTCAAGCTCTTTGATACACTTGACTTGATCTTTCACTTTTCTATTCAATCCACCGATCTATCTTTTATGTTCTTCAATATTGAGCTTATACTCAGTAACTGATTCTGAGTTCTCTAGTGTTGATAACTTGAGTTTCTCAATTTCATCCATCAACTCAGACTTCTCTTCTTCCTATTACTGCATATAGAGTTTGGCATCACTAACAACTCTGTTAGCTTTCTTTTTTTTGGATCTCCAAACATCTATCTCCTCAAGATCATCCTCTGACTTAGCTTTCATATCTATTCTTCCTTCAAATTATTCTTCTTCATCATCACCTTCAGTTTCATTCTTCTCTTGAGAACTAACGATGACTACCACCATCGCATTTTCTCCATGATCTTTGAAATTTTCAATCTCCTCCACCTATTCAACCTCAGACTCATCTGAACTGTCTATTTCTTGTGAAAGAAGATTCTTCTTCTTGAAGAAATTTCTCTTGAAATGATTCTTCCCTTTAACGTAGGCTGAAGATATCTTCTTGGGAATTTAAACATCATCTTCATCATTTTATTCTTGAAAATTTTTTGGGAACCTTGTGGCAAGATGACCAACTTTTCCACATCTAAAGCAAGCAAGTTGAAGTTTCCTTTTGAACTTTCCTTTTATTATTTGAATATTTGAGGATAGGAATCACATTACCTCATCTATTTATTCATCCTCCTGATAATCTTTAATAGTGAGCTTTATCATGGCCTTAAATTCCACCTCTTTGTATTTCCCCTTTTCCACAGCGTCATTATCATCATTTCTCATTTCATATGCAATAAGGGTGCTGTGCAGGTTATCCAATGTCATCTCATTTGGGTCTTTATCTTTCAAAATAGAATTTTTCGGATTGAACTGAGGTGGAATTTTTCTCAGGATGCGCTTTACAATTTTTATATATTCAATAAATTCTCCAATACCTCTCATGTCCTCCACTATAACATTTACCCTTTTAAAGAATGCATCAACAGATTCATTCAGGTTCATTCTTAGATCTTCATACTTGTTCTAAAACACTTGTAGCTTTGGATCTTTGACCTTTGTATCCCCTTCATATATATTCAATAACTTTTCAAACATGGCATGTGAAGTTTTTAAAGACATCACCTTTGTATATATAGAATTGGATAGGGCTCCCCCTAAGGCATTGATTGCTTTGGCATCAGCATCCAACTCTTTATACTCAGTTTCTGATAATGCACCACTATTAATATCAGTTGTTATGCCATGCATTGATGCCGTGAATACATTCATTCATAAAGATCGAAATTAGTGTTGTATCTGGTTCTTCTATAGCTGAAAATTGTTCCCGTCGAAGATCATAATCCCTTTATGATTGGTGACCTCCATTGAGAGAAGAAATAATATAAACCTTTCCCTATGATACCAATCTTTAGGTCCACAAGGATGAATACCCTGAATGGGGGGGGGGTGAATCAGGGTATGACTAATTTAAAACTCAAGGCCATTCTGATCTTGTTTTTCTATTAAGATAAATAGTCTTTTCTCTCTTTCCCATTGAATAATATAAACATAAAATAAATCATGCACAGGACAAATCAATTTCTACTTGGTTCACCCTCACTAGGCCACGTCCAAGAAGCATACACCGACAATGTGCCGATGTACCAAATACACTATAAGTGCACTGCTGTTTACAAGGTTTGGGATAGATCAATTCTATTCCCAGGCTCACTGCCTTTACAAAGTTTAGCGTCATCTCACTATTTTCCCAAGGGTCACTCCCTGTTTCTCTCTCTCAAGCACACTGCCGGTGGAGAGGATCACCTTCTTCCTATTCCTTCACTCACTGCTCTGGAAAAGATCCACTCACAGTTTATAGACCTGTAGGTCTCTTCATTATCACTAATGAATGCATCCTCCGTTGTATGTAGATGATCTATTGATGTCCATATTTTACCCTTAGATGAATCTATCTTTGCACTGAACATTTCGGGAAATATTCCGGCTTCCACACAGTCCTGAACCGCTTCCATGAAACAAACTTACTTGGAGCCCTTCTCTAAGCCGGCGCGCTAGTCTCGGCGTGCAAGTCCTCCTCAACCACTTGCATGAAACAAGCTTCTGCAACTCCAAAATTTCATGACACACACCCTTTTATGCCCAATCCAATATTGGTGTGAAACCAACAACTTTCACACTTCTTCAAAATCTGGCACGCAAGTGTCACCAAACCACTTGCGTGATGCCTTATTCTAAAAATCAAAACTTGTGCGACTCACTTTATTTCTCACCCAAACCACCTTAGGTGTGCAACTATCACCTGGAGCGCAACTGATAATTGCGTGAGCACACACCACTTGCGCAACCACCACACCTGCGCGATGGGATCTCTGATTTTTCTAAGTGTTGAACTCTACACCGAATCAGGAGGGGTCGACCTATATTTATAGGAATTTGGACACCCTGTGCGACGGCGCATAAGTCTCCCCTCGGTGCACAAGTTTCAGCTCAGAAGTCTATGCCGTACAGATCACTTGTGCGGCCAACTCTAAAACTTGAGTTCCCCTTTCCCTTTTCCATATTTTGATGTTCTAATCTTGAAAATAATTAGGCACGCATGTTCCCTCTCCTTCAAGTACACGATGTGTAAGTCCCTTTCCCAAAAACCACTTTTACTCATTTGTCAATTTTTAGGCCCAAAAATTTTGCAAACACTGGAAAATGGCACCACCTTGTATCTGCTCTTTTTGTACCTCCTCCAGATCATCCATTTCTTTGTCGATGTTCTTGAATAAAACATGGATCGTTAACCACAACCATTGAACTTTAAATGACACTATGAAATCCAATTTGTCAACAAATTTGTATGTCATGGTTTTCTTTTTCAACAATCACAACACAGATGTACACTTTTTCAACAAACACAATCACCTCAAAATGATTCAATGATACCTTGAGGGATTTTTTCCCAACATATTGATCATACTAAAACTAAAGTAATTGATGAGTAGGCAAGACCTAAAAATGTTAATAAGATTTTTTTATTTAGTTATAATGCTATTACAGGTTGTTTGTCTAAAACTTTTCATGATTATCTATCCCACTAACCTAGTTAAAATGAGATGGACTTAGGATCATCTGGATAAATTAATGTAATTAATGTTTCCAATAATTGAAAATAAGATTAGTGAATGCTCTAGTTTTGGCCCTCTAATCCATAAATGGTGACTATGTTATCTATAGAGATGTTTTATTGAATTGATTAGTTTTATTTAAATGTATATGGATTGGAAAATGTCTTATACTTTACATCATTTAAAACCTCATGTGAAGAATTATCCTACACATTACCTTGAATTGGAAGTTTTAGTGTTTCCTTTAAAATTTTCAAGACAACATTTATATAGAGAAAAGTGTGAATTATATACTTATCAAAAATGTTTTAAGTATATATTCCCTCAGATTGAGTTTAAATTGAGATAGAGGATATAGTTGGGGTTGATAAAGGACTAAGACTGTACTTTTCATTATTATTTAGCTAAAGAAAACATAATAAATGATGCTTTGATTTGGAAATATAATGCATTATTAACTATTATAATTCTATAATATAATCCTTTGGTTAATGATTTGATGAGTGTTAGATTAGAAATATTTCATGAATAAACTCCATCTATTTTGTTTTAGGTGTCAGTAAAATCATATTTCTCATATAGAATTGAGAAAGATTTTATGTAAGACAATGTTTCATAAGAAAAGGTAACATTGGTTAAGAAGTTTCCGGAATTTAATATTGAAAAAGAAGGTATTTTGAGATTCCGAAAAAGGTTATCCATTTCATGTGACCTCCAATCAAAGAATGTTATATTGATTGAGGCTCATAAATCTCCTTTTTGATTCATTCTAATAGTAAAAAAATATATAGACCATTAGGAACATTTCTAGTGGGGAGTAAGGAAGAAATATATTGATGATTTTGCTATGAAATATTTTAATTGTCGATAAGTAAAAATGGAATGAAAATTACCTAAGAGTATGCCTCAACATTTTTCAATGGAATAATGGAAATTGGAGAATATATCCATTTATTTAATGGTGGGATTAGCAAGAACATCTTAAGGTAATAATATGATTTGGGTAATTGTAGACCAATTTCCTAAATCTTCTCATTTTATTCCCCTTAAAGACAATATATATTTGGATCAACCTTATTGAATTTATGTTAAAGAGATAATTAGATTTTGTATAGTACCCCATTCCATTATATCTGATCATGATACCATATTAACATTTAATTTATACAAAGTATTTCAAAAGTATTTGGGAATAAAATTAAATTTTAGTACAACCTTTCAAACAAAATCTAATGGGTAGTCAGAATGAAAAATATAAACTTTGGAAGATATGATTTGATATTTTTCAACAAAATATCATGGAATTTGGGATAAACATCTTACTTTGATTGAGTTTTATAATAATAATAGTTTTTATTTGAGTATACAGATGGAACCTTTTAAAATATTATATGGAAAACGGTGTTGGAAACTAGATTATTGGGATGATGTTGGGGAATAAAACATGCTGTTACAATTTTTTTTTGAAGAAACAGAAGAGAAGGTGGAGATGACTCAACAACACATGAGTAGGGATTATATGAGGCAAAGAAGTTATATATACAATTGGAGAAAAGATATTTCTTTTGAAGTAGGTGATCAGGTTTTTCTTAAATTTTCTCCATGGAAAAGTGTTAGGCATTTTGGTAAAATGGGTGAATTAATTCTATAAGTCATTAGAACATATTAAATAGTAGATAAAGTTGGATAGTTTTCCTTTCAAGTGGAATTTCCTTTTATTTTATCTCTAGTAAAAGATGTATTTTATGTTTCATTGTTAAGAAAATATATGTCAGATGCATCTCATGTTTTGAGCCCTAATGTAGTTCAGTTGGAAGAAAAAATTTCTTATGAGGAACATCCAGTATAGATTATTGACCACAATGAACAAGTGCTTTGGAACAAGGTAATTCATTAAGTGTGAGTTTTTTTGGAAAAACCATATAGTAAAATAAATAATATGGGAATCATAAAATGTTATAAGGGAAAGATATCCTGAATTATTTAAATAATGAATAAAATTGGGAAGAAACAATTTAAAAAACCATATAAGAATGTTGTAACCCATAAAATGTTAAGAGAAATCATTTGTTAATTATATTTTATGGAGTTATATTCATATTAGTAAAATTTTTAGTCAACAGAAAAAATGATTTATTTCTAAACAAATCGGGCTTTCATGAATTATATGGTTTTATTTAAAATCATTATTTTAAAATTATAGAATTTATATTTGAAAAAATAAACTATATTTTTGAATTGAGCATTTGAAAATTAGCATCGTATGAATTTATTGGAATTTTATATTTTTTTTTATTTTTCAATAAACTATGAAAAAAATAAATTTATTTGGAATTGTATTTTATTTTCAAGTATTTTAAAAGTAAAATTATATTTTTTTTATCATTTTAAAATTTAATTTGTTACATTTGATTAAAAATAATCTAATTATAGTATTTAGAATCAATTTTATACTAAAATTTGGTATAAAAACATTTTTTATACTTAAAAGGATTTTTTGAAAAAAACCATTTTTCATTACGTTTTATGGGATTAATTTTAAATTAAATTCTTATAATTCTAGATATTGAATCTTAAAAAATAAATTGAAAATTTCTAATTAAGATATCCAAATTTTTTAAATATATCCCTTTTATTTTTGTTATTATTAATAGTAACCATAGTAAATTTTTTTACCACGATAATGGTAAAATATGTTAATTATGGTTAAAACTAATGTGACAATGACTTATATTCTTTGAAATAATTTAATTTATTTCATCCTATGAGTCTATTTCATCCAAAATTAGTCAATTTTGAAAAATATGACCCATTTTCTATTTATCCTTGATTTTGAGCTTTATAATATTTAAGTAAAGGATAAAGTCAAAATGTCACTATCTAGATTTTAATATCTAAAATATTTTTTGACAAGGATAAAAAAATTTATGGTTGGTTATAAATAGTTATTTGAAATATAAATTATTTTTTATCATGGTAATTTATTTTTAATTTTTAGTGATGAAATAATTAACTTAAGATCTTTTACAACGCCGACACATTGCTTGTGCAAGCAGTAGAAAAATCATGAAAATAATTTCAGAAACTCTAAAAGTAAGATTTATTTGGTGATTTATAGTTTATCATTAATTTTATAAAAGAAATAACATATTAGGAATGTGTTAATGTATTAAATTATAATTACATTAATTTCATTTTGTTTTAAAAGTCAAATTAATTGAATAGTTCCAAAAATGACACTAATGGTATTTTATTATAAACAATATTTTATTAAATGATTTAAAACTCCTAAAAAACAAATATTTGTTAAAGTTAATGGGATATGGTTGATAATATCAATTACAATACATTTATTGGTTATTTTCCCTTTTATAGTAACATTGTTGATCCATAAATAGTAAAAATATTTGACATCATGGTAATTATCAAAATGGTTAATGGGTGTTAAAACAAATAGATAATTGTGAAAAAATCACATAAACTTACCAAAATTTTATTGGATAATATTATTTTGACCCATACTTATCCAATATTCTAAACATATATAAATATGGATCCATTTTTAATGAAAATTAATTTATATTAATTTAATACTTTGAGAAAGTCCATGAGTTCCCCTCCACTCACTTATAAAAGAGGACTTCCCCTCCTCTATTTCTCAAACCTTTTGAACACTATATCTCAGAAAATACCCATCCAAATACCTTCTTTTCAACCCTCACCACATCCTAGAGTCATTTTTTGATCATAAAACTTACCTATGAAGTATTTAGGTACAAACATTAAGAGGTTGTTTGAAGAAGAGGTATAGTTCTTAACTAAACGTTTTCATATTATTTCTTCTTATAAGTCATTAAAATATTCTTAAAACACATTGAAATAATAAAATAAATATATTAAATATATTTATACGTTATTATGTTAATTTTATCAGTAATATCCATCTTCTCTTCCATCAAATGGGAAACAAAATTGTTGTTTGTGTGTACGACATACTACCGCTCCATGAACCAGTGTAATTTGTTTTCCATCACTGCCTCTCACTCCTAGTTATAATGATGGAATTAATTTTTATATATTATATTAATTATGTATTTATCATTTTGGGATAAAATTTATAATCTAATTTCTTACCTTTCCATGTATTTAAAATTATAAATCCATTCATGTGTATGAGAGGATTACCACCTCCATAAAGTGATGCGATTCATTATTCATGAACAATCAGAATGGATATTATATGTAATGTCTCAGGACGACTGGACACTAAATTGATATCTAGATTGGTTTCTACATGACCTCAAGCATATCTCCCTAAACTCCAGAGGCTGCCAACTAGGAGTGAGGGCCTAATGTGTATCTGTGGGAAGACTATTCCCTAATAGATCAGAGTGTGTACAACGATGAACAATAGATAATAGATAACAGAATAATAATTGAAAAATATAAAATGGTGGAAGTAATGTAATAAACTAGAAATATAAGTAAACAACTGCTGGAAGAGAAATTTAAAAAGTAAGTACAATTATAATAATGGTATGCCAAGAATCTATACAAAAAATGGAAGTGCACGTGAATATGGTATCAACATATAACACCTGATATTAAAACTATAAAAAGAGAAAAAAAATTACAACAACATATTGATCAAAAGCTCAGTTCTCTTCCTCCAAAGTCCATCCTAAAGCAGAAAATCAAAAAAATCATTGGAAGTCATAAGCTTCCCTTTATCATTACCTGCATACATAAAGTCTACTCGGGTACCAATTTTACCCATGTAGGGTGTGAGATAAAAATATCAATAGAACAACACCCACAATTTCAGGACCAGTACATCTCATTCAATAATAATTTAAAGTGTTTCAAACTTAAATAAATTAGAATAAATAAACAAATTAAATAAAAAAAACATGGTCCGGGTTTCCAAATGGACACCAATCCCATATCACCTGCTTCAGCATAAGCCAAAAGTTTTAATAAAGTACTTGTTCAAGGAAGAATACATATACATGGACAATATAGATGAACTAATTAGGTTAGTAGAAGAAGAATACCCCAAGATTGTGCTTTATCTTTGATTTCACATTATCATGTCATTGTACATGTATGCTAATTAAGTAAAGAGAAACATCACGTTCTTAGGCATCTCATATAAATAATAAAGGATGCTTCTCAAAAAAAAATTAATCAATAATTCAGTAAAATTTATAGGTTGAGTCTCATTCCCATCCAAGGGGATCTATAAATGATCCCAAGTATCACAACAGAAACATTTGATGTAAGAAAATACCCCCGAGCTCGTCTAAGGTGACCCATAAGGTGTCCCAGGTATCACTCGAGGCATGGTAACTCTAAGCCCATCCTAGGTATCTCACATAAGGGAATGAGTATCACCCAAGGCATGGTTTAGCTATATTTCTAATGGGTCCTTCCACATTTTCTCCCCCAAGGTACCAATATCACTCAATATTATAATAAACCACCCAGGAAGCCCTCTCCCGGAAAGCCAAAGCATCACCCCAACACGTCGGGTCGTAACGCACTGAGCACATGAGTCTATCCACAAGTCCTTAAAATAGAACCCATGTCCTCTCTCGACCAAGTTCTAGTGAACCATATAAAAAAGGAATATCACAAGGAATCACATATATAAAATTATTCATAAGACTTTAAATAAAAATTTCAATGCACAAGGTAAATAAGAAATCCATCAAATCAATTTGTGGAGTCCTATGCCCATTCAAGGAGTTTTTTAAAGAACCCAAGTATTGCAATATCCACATTAGATGTAAGAAAATACCACTGAGCCCATCCAAGGTGACCCATAAGGCATCCCAAGTATCAATCGAGGCATTGTAACTCTGAGCCCATCCTGGGTATCTCACATAGGGGAATGAGTATCACCCAAGGCATGACATAGTCATATTTCCAATGGGTCCATACACAGTTTCTCCCTTAGGGAACCTATATCACTCAGGAGTATAATAAACAGACTAGGAAGCCCTTGCATGGAAAGATAAAGCATCACCACTGACGCATAGGTCCGTAACCCATTGAGCATGTTATTCTATCCATGAGTCCTTAATACAGAATCCATGTTCCCTCCCATCCTGTGTCAAGTGAACCATATCAACAAGGAGAATATCATAACATGGAATAAAATTTATATATATTTAACCACATTCCATCAATTAAGTTTAAATAAATTAATCTATCAAGCATAAGCATTAAAAAGGTAATAAGAAATAGGTGTGGCCTTACCACCCTTATCTACTATTTAATTAATGACATGCCATTAAATTTAACTAAGAATGGAAATTCATTTATCAAAGATCAAAGAGGCACTTATGAGGGGTGACATGATCAAGATGTCAATTCATTTATTTATTTGGGCCAAGCCATTCATTTTATAAGGCAACCAAACACTTATAATGTGCTTTGGTTTATTTAATATCTCCCCAAGGGAGGGATACTAGATTTATGAACATGGATGAAATTCATGAAAAAAACATGACATATATTTAAACAAGACATCAATTCAAGATAACCAATCATGATATAAATATCTATAAAGACTTTTTGGTTTAGGCGACAGTGCACCTCCATTGGATGGGTTTTATTATAAAATCATGATACTGTTTTTCAAAAAACACATTTAGGAACATTTAAACATTTACTCTAGAATCATAATTCAACACTAATTAAAAGTGAGTAAAGTGCATAAAAAGTCAATAAAAAATTCTTAATTTTAAAGGAGAAAAGGAAAGGGATCCTACCTCAAAGGGGAAACCAAGCCAATATTAACACTTTGGAACTTGACATTCTAACTCGAAGATGCTCCAAACTTGCATGCACATACATTACTATATATATACCCCTCAATCCAATGTAAATATTCCCCTCACCATGAGGTAATACGTACAAGGAAGATATATTTATATATAGACACACACACACACACACACACACACTTACCTATGTACATGAGTGGATGCCTTTAAGTTGTCACCAAATGATCAATAAATATTAATATAGACTCAAAAACAATTAAAGACACTAAATTAAATAGTTAAAGACAAGGAATCTGAATAAAACCTCACCTCAAAGTGATGGGAACAAGCCAAATTGAACCATTCCAATTTTCCTTTGGCTGTGGTTGTCAGAACACACATAAAGATGTCCTGAGAAGCCTTTTTCATGACATATAACTGAAAGAAACACAAAAATTTTCATTAGCCCAAAACCTAGGGTTTGGAAAAACCACACCAGGTTACAGGGAGGGGGAAAACTACTAAATCAAGGGGGAATGAATGAAGATAATATTTTACATTGAATAATCTAAGGTAAAATGTGAAGAAATCAGTGGAGATCAGTGAATGAAAGAGGAGATGAGAGGTGGGTGTACGTCATGCACTGGAGAGGAGGGGGAGGCAAGTCATGCGAGTGTAGAGGGAGACCCCCTTTGGGGTTCTATTAAAACTAATCCAATTAATAATAACAGTAATAATCATCATCATAACAATATTATTGTTGTTATTATTATTTTTATTAAATCATTTATTTATTTATTTTATTTTCCATTTTCTCTCATTTAATTTATTTTTATTTTACATATTAATTTAATTAATTTAATTATATTTAAATTAACACACTACATGGTTTGGGTCACATGGTTAGCCAAACCATGCACCTACCGTGCGACACCCCCCTACTTAAGAAATTCACCTCACACAGTTTGTCTCACATGGTTAGCCTAACCATGTGCAAATCATGATGTGAATAGTGTCAAGGTACTACTTAACTGGCACTACCTCTGTGATAAGGGAACACGGTTTGGGTAAACCGTGGTCTGCCCACGTGACATCTTATGTTCCATTGAAAAATACTGCACCATTTATTGTTGGGGGCTGCAGGATTTCAGACAAACTGTGTGCCATGTGAAAATCCTTTAAAACCATATTTTCCAGGTCCAGTGCTCTAAAAAACCCTTAAGACAGCCAAGAAACTTATCAGTCCTTCACTCAAGTCTAAAAACATCACTTTTATGTGTTCCTACTCTCTAAATTTCATTCTGAATCTCAGTTTAAAAAATGAAGCATTCAGAAAACATGAAAATAAAAATTCCTTTGGATTTTTATCCGACTCAAAAACATAGATTGTTACAACCTCCCCACCTTATAACTTCTCATCCCCAACAATCCTTTAGGAACAACAAAAACACAAACCAACCTACAATGGTCATGAATTCTCATTCAAATGGTTATTTTTCATTTACAAACACCAAACACACCTACGAGCATTTGTTTAAACACATGACACTTAAGTCATCAAAACATGAGCTAATGATCATTTTTTCCAACAAAAACGCTGTGGCGGTGTTTACCCAAGACCATTTATCCAGATACATGATCATGTAATCATCCCTTTAAGCATTAGTAAAAGGTAGTCCCCACCATAGGCTTTATCATTAAGTAGATAATTCCAAACCACAGTTCAAACCACCATTAGAATTACCTTACAAGCACGCCTCTAAGCGTTTTAACGACATTTCTCACGTGATTTATTTAAGAGGGAAAACCCTATTGAAAACATATTCATATTAGTGATCTCATGGAGAAGAAATGGTCAAATAACAATGGAACTAACCAAACATGGTGACACAATATTTCCCTGAAAGACACCACCGACCCTTAAACCATGCTCACCTTAACCTAGTGATGTGTTTTTAAATGGTTCCCCACCAACCGTAAAAATTTGACAAGAGGGAAATAGGTCTACTCACTCCAAATTGATTATCTCGAGAATTCAAGGCTTAGAAGACTGACGTATAGAAATAGAAATTATAATACCTTCCTCTGAGGTGTCATGAGGTTATGACCAATATATCCACCGAATCCCATACCAGAATTTCGATGATGTTCCTTGGTCAAAACATCACTTAAACATTTAAAAACTATCATTCCATAATACAAACAAGGGGCATAATCTAGATCCATCCCACTGGAGTTGTTAACCCTTGAAGCATTTCCTATGAGCCCAATGACTAGTCCAGGATAACCTCGTATTCATAGAATTGGAGTCCAAGGGACTATTCTGAGGTAGTCCACACTCAACAATTACAAGTGAAACATTGACTCAAGGTTACAATGTCCACATTTGATCATTGACTGATCCCATAGAAGTATCTTACTATAATTCAAATATAATGAAACGACTGATGTTAAATAATCCAATGCATTCCTATATGGAAACCCAAGTACCACTCACGACTAATCATTCCTTGATAAGAACCATGTGTACAGTGATCAACTCTGATAGAGATCACCCAAGAAAAACCAACATCTTTTTAAATTGTAGCATGGATTAAGACCATAACTCTCTTTGTGTATCAAGGATGATGTTAGGATAGAGGAAATTCTCGTCACTAAGCTAGAGTAAACAAAAAGGTTTGAATATTACAAAGAAGACCAGTCAAACCACTACTTGTCAACTTCACTTGAATGAAGCTCGGCTTCTCCTACCAATAAAACACTATTAACAGAACCACGATGCCTTCAACACAAAAGGAATTCTATGATCATTCAATATTATCCACCCAATTACATCCAATTCCAATGGTGTTTCTCAATATTTTCATACACATACAACCAAAAAAACATCGTGCTTCCAAGTAAGCTCCAACACAATTTAGACTTGTAATACTCAATGGAATTAAAACCAAACCAACCATTCCCCAAAAGGTCCTATTTGGTTGGGTTCATTATACTTGGAAGAAAAAATAACCACAATGACCAACATGATTCTCTCCACCAATGAGTTTCCAAGTCGATGGTATAGAAGATAAACCAGAAACTCATAAGCATGCTAGATAAAAAAACCATTAAGTGCACATATAAAATCATTTGACATGAAAAAAAACAATAAAACCGCATGTGGAAATGATTGAGTCTTGAGAAAGTCCTCCTAATAATCGGGAAAAAGTTGTTTATTTAATGCTCAGGTTACTCTACTACGAAGATGACTTGAAATCGTACATAATAGCATAAGGCTCAAAATTTTAACCAAACTCAATCGATTCGTTATACCATTTAGAAACTCTAAGGGAACTGTGTATATCAATACATACTACCCAAAGGATATATGAGAAAATATAACATCCTAAATACTACCCATAGGGTTATCATCCCTACACATTAAAGTATTGGATGACATTAACAGTAGAATTAGTTTGGATTCGTATTGCTTCATATGACCACTAACTTGGATGAAGACATGCCAATCCATCCATCACAAAGAAAGGGAAGGGTCACATAACCTATGAAGTGGTTGACCATTCCAAAGGCATGTCTAACCAACTAAAAATGAGCATTAATATCACTCGATGCTCAAACCCATAACAAGGTCAAGGATAACATGACCACCCATCTGAACAAGGGTTTCATTCAGAAACTAAAAGTCCTACTTAGGAAAACAACACCTGAATGAAACTAATCATCTAAAAACTCATAGCATTAGAAAGTAATTCAGGTCTAAAGGTTCTACCTACAACAAGATAGCCCCTTATAAAGCACACTCATCGACCCTATCACTTAGTTATGCTAAAAAATGTCACTTGGCTCAAAAGCGGATCATCAAATCCATTAAAAAATAAAAGAACACCTATGAAAAATTACCACACTTCCATTATAAAGAAAATAGAAGGAGAAACTCAAACTACCCTTACATGAGGGTTTTAAACAGAGGATACCACCTAGGGTTCCATTCCCAAGCCCTTTACTTTTTTTCATATTTATTATTTAATAATTTAAAATATTTCAAACAAAACCACAAGTAACCATTTTAAAGCAACAGAACAAGGAACTTGATTTAATAATCAATTCAAAGAAAAATTGGAAATTGTTAATAAAATTCTCTTTTAAACAGTTAAAATTTATTATAAATAACATATTTATTAAGAAAATTATCATAAAAATTACTTTTAATCGATAAGGAGACCTATGAGGGTCCCACTAAGCTAACTGGGGTTTATAAAAATGCAATACAATAGAATTTTCTTAGTTTTTTTAAAGTTTAAAATCACCCAAATGGGTCGTCCCATAAGAAACATGCCCCAATTACCTACTTGGGCCTCGTTGTGCATTTTTTGAAAGGTAACTAATTCATTCCAAATAAAAATTGAACAAAATTTACATTTAAAACAATATCATAATATTACATACTCATATATATAATGGTGCAGTGATTTGAGTGGCCATATACAAATCTATAAAGCACTCATACACTTTACAGGTGGCATTTGACACCCATTTAATCAAAATCAATTCACTTTAACTTTTAAACTTTATAAGCCTTATCATTTTAACAATGGTCCATAAAAAATATATATATTATGCTCAATATGGTTTGAATATACGGGTTACCATTTCTCGATTATCAGGAACAATACAAATGATAAACGAAAACTGGTTCCTATTCATTCACAACCCACATATTTTTATCCCATGTAATCTATTACATACTAACATTATAACTTAGCATATTACTATAAGAATATAACATAAGAATCATTATAGAAGCACAAAATGGTGGTATAAAGGAATTCCATGCTATAAAAATAGGCACGATGGAACATAATCACATAATCATGTTATGTAAACAAACATGCTAAATATTACCTAAACAAGTACAAACTAAGCATGGAATAACACCCAAGGCACATAATTAATGAACAGGAAAACTAAAAATAAAACTATATGGAATGGCATGTGTATTTATATGTGCCTAATATGATGTATGAAATGCTTCATCCTTACCATACTAGGGAAAGGAAAAAAGTACTATAAATCACATAAATCAACAAGTAGTGAAAAGTACACCAATCACTCTAGGTGAAATAAAATTCAACTATAATAGAAAATAATATGAAAAAAATTCCCATCCCAGGATACTTGGTCATTTCCCACACATGGTGTGATCATTACCAAGTATAGTTGTTTACCAAGTAGTGATAAATTACTAGTATCCTATCTACCATCACAAAATAGTAAGACAAAGGAAAAAAGAAGCTCTTATACCACTTTGTAACATCATGGACCAATTGAACAATGAATCAGTAGGTGGAATGGGAACCAAATGACCTCAAGTACATATCCCAGAATTCTAAAGGCTACTAACTAGCAATGAGAACCTAGGGTGTGTCAGTGTAGAGATTATTCCCTCATAGATTAGAGTGTGCACAATGATGAACAATAAATAATAGATAGCGAAAGAATAAATGAGAAAAAAATAGAATATGTAATATAATAAGTAGGAAACATAAGTAAACACATTTTTGAATTTGAATATCAATAATGAGTATAATGATAAAAATGGCATGTCAAGCATCTCTATAAAAATGGAAGTGTAGGAGAACAAGGTACCAGTATATAATACATTCTTTCAAAACTAGAAAAATAGAAAAAACCGCTACAATATCATCTCAAGAATAAGATCAGTCCTCTTCCTCCAAACTCCATCCTAAAGTATAAAATCAAACAATAATTGGAATTCATGGACATCACTTTGTAATTACCTATATACATAAAGTCTACTCATGTACCAATGGTTCCCAAATAGGGTGTGAGATAAAAATCTTAGTATGTAGGCAAAAAAAATGTCATGCCCAATCCATCTCATAAAATAATAATTAACAGTGTGCTAAAAATAAATAAAATAGAATAAATAAACAAATTAAATAATAACAACTTGGACTGGGTTTCCAAACAGACACCTGCCCCAAATCACCTGCTTTGGCCTAAGCTAGAAGTTTGAATAAGTTATATGTTCAAGGAATAATATATATAAAAGGAAAATATGGATGAACCAATAAGGGTAAAAGAATAATAAGACCCAAATCCCGTGGTTTATCTTGGAGGTCACATTACTAATTCATTGTACAAGTATGCTAATGAATCAAAGAGAAATATCACATGATTTGGCTGCTCATAGAAATAATAAATGATGAATATCACATAAAATATCTATCAATCATTAAATCAAATCTTTAGGGGGAGTATCATAGATATCTAAGGTGATCTACGAAGGATCCCAAGTATCACAACAAGAACATCCGATGTGGCCAATACCATCAAGCCCATCCTAGGTGACCCATAAGGTTTCCCAAGTATAACTCAAGGCATGGTAACTCTGATCCGATCCCAGGCATCTCATGTAGGGGATTGAGTATCCACCAAGGCATGTATTATCCATATTTACAATGGGTTCATCCATGATTTCTCCCCTAGGGAACTAGTATCACTCAGGAGTATAATTAACCGCCCAAGAAGCCCACGCTTGGCAAGACAAAGCATTTCCCCTAACACATCGATTCATAACCCATCAAGCTCATGAGTCTGTCCATGAGTCCTTAATATGGAACCCATGTTCTCTACTGGACCATTTCAAGTGAACCATATGAACAAGGTATATCACATGTAAAGACATATATAAAACTAATCATAAGACTTTAAATAAAAATTTCAATGCACAAGGTAAAAAAGAAATCCATCAATTCCATTTGTGGAGTCCCATTCCCGTCTAAAGTGAAAGAAAAAGGATCCCAAGTATCAAAAGAGGAATATATGATGTAATTCAATACCACTTATCCAATTTAAGATGATTCATAAGGTTTCCAAGTATCACTCGAGGAATGGTAACTCTGAGACTTCCCTATGTATCTCATGTAGGGGATCAAGTATCACCCAAGGAATGGCGTAGACATATTACCAATGGGTCTATCAATAGTTGCTCCACTAAGGAACCATTATCACTCAGGAGTATAATAAAATTATTGGGAGGCACTCTATGGCCAATACAAAGCATTTCCCTTAGCGTTTCTGATCATAACCCATCAAGCATATGTGTCTATCCATGAATCATTAATACGGAACCCATGTTCTCTCCCATATCATGTCAAGTAAACCATATCAATAAGGAACAAATAAAAAAATGGAATAAAATTTTTATATATTTAATCACATGCCATCAATGATGTTTAAATAAACCATGCTATCAAGCATAAAAAATAAAAAGGAAATAAATAAATATGTGTGGACTTACCACCCTTATCAACCATTTAATTAATGACATTACATTACATTTAACTAAGCATGGAAATTAATTTATCAAACACCAAAGAGGAACCTAAGAGGGGAGCTATGATCAATAGGGAAATTCCTTTATTTAGTTGGGCCAAGCCATTCATTTTATAAGACAACCAAACACTTAAAAGGTTCTTTGGTTTATTTAACATCTACCCAAGGGAGGGCTACTCCATTTATGAACATGGATGAAAGCCCTGAAAAAATAATTCTATATATTTAAACTAGACATCAAATCAATACAACCAATCATAATATAAATATCTATCACTACTTTTTGGTTTAGAAGGCGATACACCTCCATCAGAGTGTTTTTATTAAAAAATTTTGATATTGTTTTTCAAACAATTTATTTATTTACATTTAAACATTTATTATACAATAATAATTTAGAAATAATTAAAATAATGGAATGTGCGTAAAGTATTCAATAAATAATTCTTACTATTAAAGAAGAAAAGGAAAGGGATCCTACCTTAAAGGGAAGACCAAGCCATACCGAACACTTTGTCATTTGACATTTTAACTATAATATGCTCCACACTTGCACACACATACATTACTATATATATACCTCTTAATCCAATGTATATATTCGCCACTATATAAGGGAATATGTATAAGGAAGATAAATTTATATATATACATGTACATATGTACATGAGTTAAATCCTTCAAGGAGTCACTAAACACTCTATAAAAATTACTAGGGAATCAAAAGCACTTAAAGACCCTAAATTAGATAGGGAAAGACAAGGAAGTGGGGGAAAACCTTACCTCAAAGGGATGATGGCACACTGAATTTTACCAATCCACTTTTCCTTTAGTGGAGGATGTTGGAACATGCATGAATAGGTCCCAAGAATCCTTTTTCATTCCTAAGAATTGGTAGAAACAAAAAAAATCCACATTAGCCCAAAACCTAGGGTTCAACCGAACTACACCATGTGACGGGGAGAGGAAAAAAAACTAAATCTAGGGGGAATGAATGATTATAAGAGTTTACCTTGAATAATATATGGGAAAACATGAAGAAATCGATAGAGATCGGCAAACAAAAGATGACCCGAGCGGGGGGGGGGGGGGGTGCACATCACACGTTGGAGAGAAGGATGAGGCAGGTCACATCAGTTGAGGGGGAGATCTCCTTTGGAATTATCTTAAAACTAAACCAAATAATAATAATAATAATAATAATAATAATAATAACAACAACATTATTAATATTATTAAATCATTTGTTTATTTTTTTTCATTTTCCATTTCCTATCATTTTTTTTATTTTCAAAAATTTAATTTATTAAAAATTAACACACTACATGGTTTGGGTTGCACAATTTTCCAAACCATGCATCGAACATGAGGAAACCCCTGATTAAGAAATTTACCTTATCCTACATAGTTAGTCTAATCGTGCTTCGACTATATGGTGAATAGTTTTGAGGTAGAACCTAAGTGGCACGCCCCATGTGAGAAGGGAACACAGTTTGGGTAAATCATGTACCACCCATGCGATACCTTATGTTCCATGAAAAAAGGCCACAGGGTTTGCTGCTAGGGGCAGCATAGTTTCAGAAAAACCATGTGACCTATGAAGACTTTTTAAAACCTAATTTTCTAGGTCTGGCACTCCCAAAACCCCTTGAGAAAACTCGGAAACTTATCAGGCCTTCATCCAAGTCTAAAAAAATTACTTTGATATGTTCTAACTATAGAGAATCCCTCTTTTCATATATTAACATTACATCACTTTTTCAGAATACTTAAAACATTATACAAACAGATGCCCAAATACCGTATTAGTTTAGTGCCTTTAGAAACATGGAAATGTAAACACTAGTACATGAGTGGGCAACATTATCTCCCAATTGGTTCTCTAATACTAGAACCCCTCTAATAAATATCATACTAGAATTATATCTTCATAACCTACAGAAGGAAATATAAAAAGGGGTGAGCTTAGATGCTCAGTAAGGATAAACAAGGGAGACATGTAAGCATAAAAATGATCATAGGGGTAAGAGAACATGATCAAGAAAATATAACATCATAACCTACATATCAAATATCATATACATGAATCATGGAAAAATCTTGGAAGTTCATAAGACACGACTCACAAGGAAATAAAAAACATAGACCATGAAATCATAACATAAGAATAATACAAGTAATTTTACCAAACACATAATCATATATAATAATTTACATTGTAGTAAAGGAATCACTTACAAGGATATCTTATGAGATAAAGTCCTTTTCTGAACTGGGTTCACACCCCATTCCAACCGTATGTTACTGAACCCAGTTCACTCCTCATTCTAGCCCTATAATACCGAACCGAGTTCATTTATTATTCCATACATGTCTATCTCATGAGATATAAATATTTACCCAATAAATTGGATGGAGATATTGTTCCCACCAATATCATAATGTAATCATACATACATATGAAAAAAATAATAAAAAATCATATCATAACCCATACAATAAAATGGGTATCATAAACATGTAATCGTCTCATATAATGCGGAGAAAGATATAGTTTTTATAATCATTTCATCAAAATCATAACCCTTAAAAAAGAAATGGATTTCAAAAACATATAACGAGTGAAATAGAAATATATTTCATGAACATATATCCCCTGAAATAGAATTATATTTCTTAAACATATAACGTGGGAAAGAGAAATTGATTTAGTAAACATATAACCCATGTAAGATAAACAAATTTTATAAACATATAACCCCTAAAACGGAAATGTGTTTAATAAACATAATGAAATTAATAATAAACCATTCAGAAAAATAATACAAATGTAACTTTAAGACCATTTTCTATAAAGTCATGAGTAACCTCAATGGATTTCATCTTAGATGGATTTTTTTAAAAATATATTTCAAAAAAGTTTCTTGATGAAAATATCCTTTGTCCTTTGAAAAAGAGTTTTTAATGCATTAAACCATTTGAAAATCATTTTCTTATAAAATACCTTTAAAAAATATAATGAAGAATTCAAATTATTTTTAAAAACTTTTTCCTTGAAAACTTATAGAATAAGCTTCAAAAAATTTTAAAATCATTTTTTTATAAAAAAATTTAAAAACATAAAATAAATATTGAAAATGTTTTAAAAACCATTTCATTGAAATTACTTTTAAATATTATAAATAAATCTTGAAATTTTTTTGAAAATCATTTATTTGAAAATAACTTTGAAAACATATAAAGAAATCTTGAAAATGTTTTGAAAACATTTTTACTTGAAAACTTATGAAAGAATATTGAAAACATTTTGAAAACAATTTTCCTTGAAAATTACTTTTAAAATGATTTTATTAATAACAAACTATTTTTAACATGTAATGTAATTTTACATAAATGACGACAGGTAAATCCTTACATGCTGTACGAGGTAATAAGAATATTCATTTCACACGGTAAAAAGGTAAGAAAAATACCTTGTTTGGAAAGTGAAAATAAGATTACACTAAAAACATTGGTAAAATAAAAAAATGTTAAAAATTTCTTTTAAATATTATAGTATAATATTTTAATATTATTGGAAACCATTTTTAGAAAACATGGTTTTTAAGGGACATAGATTTCTGACCGAAGAGAGAGGTAAATTAAAACTTCCTTAAAAACACTTTATTAAATATCATACGTACCAAAGAGTGTAAAAATGGAACCAATATATGAATATATCATTAATAAATAGAGGATAATAAAATTCATGAGTTTTTTTGAGATATAGATTATAATATTTCATCAAAGGAGGCATTAATATAAACAATCTCGAAAAGCGATGGATTGTTTCAATATGCTCTTACCACTTAGTAACTTTGAACCATAATCCTCATGTAATAAAATAAAATTAAATGAAGTTTAAAATATAATTAAAAGTATTATATTAATGATATAACATTTCCAAGGAAATATATACACATCATGGAAAAATATATGTGCATAACATCGCATGTGTCTCGAAGAAGGAAAATTGGGACAAAATTACTTTACCGATTTGGTAAATTTTGAGACATAAATCCCCTGATAGAAATATAATAAAATGGGTGTTTAAATAAACATAATTTTAATTATAATATTCATATAATACATCCATGAGAAGTATACACACCACATAAAATTAATGAGTGGTTAATAAAGCATGTACCTCATGAAAATAAAAAGTGAGATGAAGTCCCCTTACCTTATGTCTTAACTCTCATCATACTCGTGAAATATTCTTGTATAAAAAATTTAAGTTTATTATACATATTTAAAAATAATAAAAATATTATATCTATTACAATATATTATTTTATTATTACCATATATTAATCACTTTTTATCAATTATATGTTAAGGTTTCGCTTCGGGTAATATCAGTTTTGTTCTTCGCATGTGTCTTAATTTGTTATATCATTGGTCCTTATAGTTATATCATGATTAACATAATTTAAAACATAATTTAAATATTATTTATATTCATTATATTTTTATTAAAATAATCTATATAATATATAAGTATGCAATGGAATACTATGTTCATGCATAGGGTAGGCCGTTTGTAAGCCTGAACCATGTTTCCATTTAATTGTTATATTGAACGAAAGAACATAAATGAAATATATGTATATGTATATGTATATAATTATTGTAGTATAATTATTATATCATATATATCTTATAATATTTCTAAAACCATCCTTAATACATTCCATATAGTGTGTGAACGAATCACATCGCTTTGACGGGGCTGTAGTCCACACTTCGTCAAACGAAATTATTGTATTTACACCAAATGGAAAGTATAAAGATATATGTGGTAAAGGGATTAACAAATCTTAAATACATAATAAATATAATAAATATAATAAATATAATATATAAATAGATTTTCCATCATAATTTCCTACATGAGAGGCGGTAAAGTAAAAATGATCAATCAACATTTAGTGAGGAAAAAGTTCATCATACACCTAAACAATATATTCGTTACCCAATAGATGGATGTGTGTGTATGTGTAGGTAAAAAACTTGGAATAAAAATATCTCAGTATTTTTATAAAAATGTTTTTGTTTTATAATCATGGAATAAGATGAATTGAGGTGGTGGAGAAATAAAATAAAAGAAAGGAGTTAGAGGGAGGGTGTTACCTCTTATTTGGGTAATTCCTTTTGGTTTTCACAAAATGGATTCATTGGAAGGAATTATGAATTAAGAGAGGCTAAATGGAAAAATTTAGGGTTTTTGGGAGGATATTTTATTAGTTATTGGTTGAACCTTGGTTTTTTGATAGGTGTAAAGAGGTGGGAGGAGAGGAGACCTTTTTATTATGGATGAGGAGTGGCACTCTTGTAATATTTTGACAAAGGAATTACATACACATTTTTCACATGTCATGTGGATCCAATGATAGAAAATAAAATATATAAAAGGTAGGATATGGTCAAAATATATCCAACCAATGGCTCTTGGAGAGGTTTTTAAGTCGTTTTGGGTTTTAAATGTTAGATTTAGTCCTTCGTTAAGCTTAATTTTACCTTAATCAATGTAATTAAGTTTAATTACATTCACTAAGATTTTTGGTCAAAAAATAAGTTGAACTTATTAGAAATTAGAAATTATTATTATTCCAAATATTGAATTCATTTTTCAAAATTCCAATCACATAAGTGGTATCAATTAATTTAAAATTAATTCAGCTGACAGGATGACACTGCTGGTTTTTAATGTAAAAATGATCAAAAGTTTGCTATGTTTTTATATCCAATTTCAAGGTGAATTTTTTTCCAATGACCTAAATTTTATTAATTGATAAAATATTATATAATTAAACTTTTAAATCAGTTTAAAATACAATATAACCTTATAAATGAATTAGATGAAACTTTAGTTTTGAATTAAAATTCAGTATTTTTAACTATTAATTCAAAAATGAAACCTTACAGAAAAATACCAAAAATTTATCCTAACATAATTTTTATGTTAATATTTAAAATATGAAGTACATTTTGACATATTAAATCTATAAAAGTACCAAAATTTGGATTTAAAATAGGTTCCCCATTAAAAGGCGATAAAAATACCATTATAAAAATATAGGTTTTTAGGCGTAAAATTGGGTTTGTTCTTATCTTATGTATATAAATTCTATTGGATGAATATAAAAAAATAATTTATTGAATACATAACATATATATTACATTAATATCACATATTAAATATAATTTAACTAATTTATTATGGTAAAACAGCTTTGTGACCATCAAAATGATATTATTTCCCTTTATACTTAATCAGTTTTCATATTAATTTATAATTAATTGGTAACCTATGAATTCATATTATATTTGTGTAAAATATATATTTTCATAAATTATTTAATAATATTCATAATCAATAATTTAACTTCTAGGTTATATCCTATTATATTAAATAATTACATTTTAATAATATATTATTTTTCAGTAAAACTCGGTCTTGCACGTTACGCAAGCCATCAAGGAAAGTCATTGTTGCGTGTAACGAAATATAGCCTCGATCTTCCATATAGAGAAAGATAAATTTATTTTCTGAGTAGTGCATGATTTTATTGGTGTTATATATAAAGAAAATCCAAAAATAGTGATTTAATACAAAATAAACTATTTTCAGTGTTGCGTGAAATGAAAAGAATAAAAAAGGTTAAATTATTTTGAAAAAAATAACTAAAAAACCTTAAGGCGTTACAAAAACTCTCATAATTTCATTCTAATGTTTGGTTTTTAAAAAAAGCTCGTTTAGCAAATGTGAAAATTCAAAATTCCTTTATATTTTCATTCGGTTCGAAAACATGGGTTGTTACACTATATATAAGTATATTTAGATAAATAATATTATATTTATAATAAAATAATAATTCTAAAATTAAAAAATCACTCTTAATTTATGTCTATTATGTTCTTTGAAAAATAGAAACATTACTCATGCGTATGTGTGACTTATCGTCTTCATGATCATAACATATTTCATTTTTCATAATGATATTTCATGGTTGGTTTCAAAATGTATAATTTTTGTATAAAAATGATAATTATTTAATGATTATTATCCTGGATGTGATAGAATAATGACCTCTTAGACCATCGTCAATTTACCAAGGTCATTATGAACATATAATCTGAATATCATAAAAATATCCAACATGAAAAAATTTGATGAAGTAGTTATGTATAATATAGTAATAGATAAAAGAAAAGAAATAATAAACCTGAAAAATATTCTTAATAAAGTAAAATAGTTAACATTATTTTGTTATTCAGGAATATGAGGAATGTATGTGATGATTTACACTAGAGGCATGATACACTTTACTTTAAAAACCTTATTTTAAATGTTTAGAAATTTTTTTTCTAATTTTTTTCTATGTCTATATTCTTAAAATTATTTTATGGATGTATTTATATGGACATAAATGAAATATAAATGAAATTTTATGTCAATATTTAATTTTTTTTTCAAAGGTTTAAAAAATGATTCTTTTTTTATTTTATAGTGAACATTTTGATAAAAATGGTAAAAAGAAATTTTCTTTTTTTAGTGTATATAATGTCAGTGATTTTTACCAATAATATAACAATTGTTTGTTGTTTGGATTGATTTATAAGTTTTCATGTTTTATTCAAAGAAAAAACCTCCCTCCCTTTAATTTGGGTATTTTTAGAAATGGGATTTAAATGGAATGGATATTTCAATATCCTGAAATGTTATTTGTGGGAGAAAATAATATTTTTAAGATAAAATATTTCACGTGTTACAATTATGTTTTGGTTCTTGGTAATTGTTTATGAAGATGGTTCATTATATTATAAACCATGGATGGGTGGTTCCTATATAAACCAAGGATGGGTGGTTCTATTATAAACCAAGGATGTGTGGTTTCGTTACTGACAAAGGACAGGTGATTTCAATATAAACCAAGAATGGGTGAGCCCAATATAGCTCTCATATGTATTGGTTTTTTGTAAGAATGATTGTAAGAGTGATATTAAAATTATCCCCCAAGTTACCTATATTAGTAATCTATGATTTATTTGGATTTTTATAGAAATATTATGATTTAATAATGTAATCCATTGAGCCTATGTTTAAATGAAATTATATGCTAATTCATAAGGGTGAAATGTATAATTTTTTGATTTTTTTTAATTTTTTTCATGATTAAAAATAAACATTTATGAGTATTGTTTTTTCCTTTAATATTTCTTATGAAATGTTTTATAAAAATATTTGGACAGAGAAATTGATTTCTTATGTAAGAAAAAATTTATTTTAAGCTCATATTTTATTTTGAAAATGTTAGATTCTTATGAGTATTCATGGAGTAAAAAATTTATTTATTTATCTCTTTTTATATGTCCCTATAAATATTTGTGCACTCATCCTAAGTTTTCAAATGTTTTTCATAGGGTTTTAAGAATGATAAGGGAAGAAGATGAGGTAAATATCAAAATTGTGAAGATATTTCATGAAACGAAAACTTTTTATATATTAAAATTTTCATATTACGGTAAAAATAGATAGTAAGTGAAAGTGTTCACTTTGTGATGTAATATTTATTTATGTAAGAGTGATGAACTAATTATCTGAAACCCAAAATGTCCGGACCCATCCCCCGGGGCCCGTGCTGTGACTACCCTAAGCCCGCCTTCCATAGGCTAGGGGCTGGTGACTAGCACCAAAGGTGTATTCCCTAAAATTGGGAAGGCATTGCCTTTATAACCTGTAAGCACACACAACCAATGACACAAAAAGATACAAACTCTGGTAAACTAAATAGTAAATAGAGTGAGTTCAGGAAGTAAAAGGGGACAGAATACAAGCCCAACTGGAAAGTACAAGGAAAACTGGAAAGTACAATACGACTGATAAGTGAAAAGAAGATCCTGGATCATCCACCATGAATAGTACCTAAAGGGTAGGTACAACTCACGAATGGCCGTCTCTGCGGTTCGCCTCGTCTAACGTCCACCTCCAAGCTACCTCAAGTCCTGATACTCTCATACTTAGTTATCGTTGTCCATCATTTACACCAAACACAATAGGGTGCGGGCATAGCCCATGCAGGGGTGAGTATAACGATACTCTGTAGGGACCCTGAGACCCTCAAGGTCTCACAATATCCACCAAGGATAAACCACACAACATGGAATCTACTAACAACCCTAAATAGGTATATGCCTGTCACAAACCATCCCCCGGGGACCGTATCATGACTACCCCAAGCCCGCCTTCCATAGTCCAGGGGCTGGCGACTAGCACCAAAGGCATAAATACCTAAACTAGGAAGGCATTGCCTTTATAAATGTAAACAAACACATCAGAGTACACAAATGGAAGAAAAAAACAAAGAAAAAATGTATATAAAAGAAGTGATGGAAAGTAATAGGGGGCCGAAAATACAAGCCCAACCAGAAAGTACAAGTACAACTAGAAAGAAAATACAACTGAAGAAAAGTGAAACAGATATTGGGTTATCCTCTAGGGTTCCTACCTGAAGGGTAGGTATAGATTGCCTCCACATCAATCCACATCTGCCCGTCTGCTCCGTGTACCATCACACTGAGTGATCCACCTCCGGGTACCGTCCAGTCCTACTACTCTCTGCCTCAGTCAGCACTGTCCATCGTCTGCAACCAACAAAACGAGGTGCGAGCATAGCCCATGCAGGGGTGAGTATAACGATACTCAGTAGGGACCCCAAGACCCTCAAGGTCTCACAAAATCCAACAAAGATAAACCAAAAAGTATGAAATCAATGGACAACCATTACTTAGGTATATGACCATACATATACCTAAGTTATCTAGTAACCCATCTCAATCATGAGGAAAACACAAAATTCATTGACTCAGCTCAAACCAGGATTTTCATTATCGAAACCACGACTGCTGGAGAACTCATCCTCTATCGAGTACAGTGGGAATGTCGCAACACCAAGGCGCTTCTCACTAACCTTGTACTGCTGATGTACTCCTCCTGTCGAGTACCGTGTGTCTGCTGGCAACTACCAGGCGCTGCCCCGCTGTGGGTCTTCCACCAACTACCAGGTGCTCCCCCTAATATCCTGCAGAGGTTCTCCTCCTGTCAAGTACCGCGAGTCTACCACCAACTACCAGGCGCTCCTCCACCATGGGTCTGCCTCCGACTACCAGGCGCTTCCCACTGGGCTATCCGAATCACTCCGAGTCAAAACAGTCAAGTGGTCACCAGGTCTATCAGCTAATAGGTCTCCACACTCTGTCTGCTCATCAGTGGAAGGATCCACTCCATGATCTACTGGTAAATACTCCAACTATCGCGAAGTGCCGCAAAGAAGTATCTCAAAGGTCTGCCACATCATACGGGTCTCAACGCAACAGATCATGCGTCAATCGGATGCCCGGTCTGTTAGTTATTAGCCTTTTAGTCCCAGGGAGCCAGTTGGATTTGTGTATGATCCAACATGACCATAACTCAAATATTACCCGAACTCCAGTGGGGTATTCTTAAAGGGATGACTGTACTCTAAGAATATCGACGCCGCTGATGGTTCATCAAACAGACATCCGAAGCCAAAGATATGACCCAAGAAGGTAAAGTGGAAGTAATGGGCCTGGGCTCGGTCCGACCTGGTCGGACCGAGTCGGCCCAACCCAGACTGGGCCGACCCGGTCTGGGTCAACCCGGTCAGCCCGTTAAGTTCGGCCCGGTCAACTACGCTTGGCCCAGCAGACTACGAGGGTGGTCCGGCCCGGGCTCGGGGCCAGTTCGGCCTGGAGCGTTGCGAGGGCACGGACCGGCACGGCGCGGCCCGGATGGCGCGGCTAGACACTTCGTCCAGGCTACCACGAGCGGGGCCGGGACACCAGCTCGACCGGGTGTCTGCGAGGGAGCTGGAATGCCGCGGGGGCGCCTGGAAGGGCGCGGGGGCATCGGGCAGCAGACAGGGCACCATGCGAGGGCATAATGCAGAGTGCATGGGCTCGGGGAGCACGCGAGGCAATGCGTGGGGGCGCGGGTAGTGTGTGGGGATGCCGGGCAGTGCGTGGGGGTGCTAGGAATGGAACCGGCGGGGCCGGACAGGCCACAGGTTTAGCCAGGGCGTGCACCAAGTAGGGCATTGGGAGGCCGGGGGTAGGCGGGTTGGGCGCCACTCGGCCTGCGGTGTTTGACTGGGAGCACCGGTGCGCCGCAGGGGCGGCGCGATTCGCGGAGGCTGCGGGTAGCGCAGCATTCGTCGTTGCCGCCTTTGTTGCCTCTTGCTTCACCGCCAAGCTGAAGTTCGATCAAAACAAGATAAGCAGAGGGTTCAGTCCATGTTGGTTTGGCCCGCACCCTCCGCGTTTAGGGTGGTAAAAGTTGGTTCTCAAGAACGAAGCACAATATTCCACCCGTAAAAGATGAACATCATCGTTCATCATTTTCAAAGGAAGGAAGAACATGTTTCTTAAATGAAACTAAACCCCTACCTTTGATTCTCCGCTCAACGTTTGTTGATGGAGTTGCAGAAAGAAGATGAAGTCGTCATTCATCGTGTCCGTCGTACACTTCCACTTCCGAGCTGCGTTGGCTGTGGAAGACACTCCACGTTGGTAGGATCCAAGGGAGGATGTCAAAGGAGGAAATAGTAGTCGACGTTCTTCACATTCTTCATTGGGAGAAATTATTTTCTCCCTAGCTTTCCTCCTCCCAATATCCACCAAATTCCCAACGAAAATAATAGAGGAATGGTTTGTCTATTATTTTGTTGGCACAACAAATCAAAAAGGTGAAATTAATTAACCCGGCTCCACCAAAATAAATGCACGAGAGGTGTCACATTTAATTTTGAGGATGTCAAGAGGCTCCCTAAATTTAATTCACACACGTTGGTGTAGTTAATTAGAATATATTGAACAAATATTCAAAAAGGAGGATTTGGAAATTAATTGGGGTGGTGGTGGAACCATTAATTACTAGGGGAGTGGGCTTCATTAAGGTGAGGGGTGGTCAAGGGGTTTCTCCACCTTAAATGGGATGTTCCAGGGGGTTACAAGCCTGGGTAGTCCCCACCAAAATTAACCTCCTATGATAGGTTATAGTGTGGTGGCACCCACCTCTAACCTCCACTTGGAGAATTTAACCACCCAACCTCCACATGGCGGATAAAATAAAATAAAGTGTTATCTCACTTTATTTTATTAATTTTTTATAAAAAGCCAATAACTAACATTTATTATCGACCAACTGCCATCGAGGTGAAAGTATTTTTAAGAAAATAATGGCACTCTGAGTTCAATGGTTCCCTTGGATTTCAGTTCCGAGCTCCGGTTCAAAAGTTATAAAAAATTGCTAATATGTTTACTGAACATACCAGAACAAAACTTCAGAAATTGATTCCAAGCACACCGGGCCTCAAAATCACGCACCGTAAAATTTTGCAGACTCGTAAAAATTCCATGTATTTAAGAAAAAAAATTCCATGTAATTTCCGGGTCTTTAAATTCTACCAACCACAGGGCTTTACGTCCCCGTAAACTACAACTCAAACTTTCGGAACAAATGGGAGTACTGAGCATGCATATGAGCTTCCCACTCCCATGTTCTCTCTTGGAGGTTCCTGTGCTACCAGCGTACGTGGACCAGAGGTATCGATCGTCCACAAAGGACCCGCTCATGTCGATCCTCAATCTCCACTTGAACCTCCATAACATTCTCCCCGTCATCGATGCCCAACTCTCCATGGTCTATGATGTGGTAAGGGTCATGCACGTATCTCCTCAGCTGAGATACGTGGAAGGCGTCATGCACCCAATGAAACTGAGGTGGAAGAGCTAAGCGGTAAGACACCACACCTACTTTGATGAGGATCTGGAAAGGTCCGATGAATCTCAGAGATAACTTGCCGCCTCAGCCAAATCTCCATAGTCCTCATCGAGGTGAGACCCATAGAAAGATGTGGTCGCCATCCTCGAACTCCATAGGTCTCCGTCTCCTATCAGCATATGACTTCTGTCTGCTCTGTGCAGTCATCATCTACTCTTGGATGATTTGTACCTTCTCCGTGGTAGCTCGCACCATCTCTAGTTTCACTAGTGCTAACTCCCCAGGGTCTGTCCAGCACAAGGGTGATCTGCAAGGTCGCCCGTACAAGGCCTCAAAAGGTGCCATCCCTATGGTGGAGTGATAGTTGTTGTTGTAAGAAAACTCCACCAAAGGAAAGTGATCCTCCGATCTGCGACCGAAGACGAGGACACATGCACAGAGCATCTCCTAGAGGGTCTGAATGGTCCGCTTAGTCTGACCATTTGTCTGAGGATGGAAGGTGGTTCTCAAGCAAAGCTATGTCCCTAAATCTCCCTACAACCCCTTCCATAGCCTGGAAGTAAATCGTGCGTCACAATCGGATACAATAGAGGAAGGTACTCCATGTATTCACTCAATATCTTGCAGATAGAGGCATCCAAAGCTCTCTACTGAACCCTTCTCTCTGATTGGTAGGAAGTGGGCTGACTTGGTGATTCGCTCAACGATCACCCAAATCGATTCATGACCCCTAGATGTACATGTAAGACCCATCACGAAGTCTATGGATATCCCATCCCACTTCCACTCTGGGACCTCTAAGGGCTGAACCAAGCCTACTGGTACCTGTTGATCTACCTTTACTTGTTGGCAAGTGAGGCACCATGAGACAAACTCTGCTACCACCTTCTTCATTCCTATCCACCAGTGCTGTCGTCGAAGATCCCAGTACATCTTCTCCACTCCTGGATGTACTGCTAGAGGGGATGTACAGAACTCCCTCAACACTTCCTCCTAAAGTGCCACTGGTACCAAGGTACGTCATCTAAAGAGGATGACGTGATCCCCACCTTCAGAAAATCCATCAGGTGCTTACCCTGTGGATATCTGAGCATGTAGTGTCTCACAGTCAGTGTCCCCATGTTGTGCCTCCCTGACTCAATGAAAAAGTGGGGGAGTGACTGTAAGAGACTGTAGATAGGTTGCTCTATCTCTATCCACAAAGGATATCTGTAAGGCATCCAGTTGCTCTGCCACCTCTCCTAGCAGTTGTATACCAGATCTCCTGCTGAGAGAATCTACTACAATGTTCTCCTTCCCAGGAGTATAGAATATATCGAAGTCATAGTCTTGGAGGAACTCGAGCCATCACCGCTGTCTCAAGTTCACGTCCTTCTAAGAGAAGATATACCTGAGACTCTTGTGATCAGAGTACACGGTAAAACATTCACCAATCAGATAGTGCCACCATATCTTCAAGGCAAAGACCAATACTGCTAACTCTAGGTCATGGGTAGCGTAGTTCTTATCATGCTATATCAACTTTGGATAACCATATGCGATCACTGCTCTCTCCTGCATCAGGACACACCCGAGTCCGGTCCCTAATGCTTCGTAGTAGACAACATAACCTACACCGTCCTCTGGAAGTCTTACGATAGGGGCACTAGTCAGCCTCTGCATCAGCTCCTGGAAGCTCTGCTAGCATCTCTCCAACCACACAAAGGGTTTCCCCTTCTTCTTCAAGGCATATAGTAGTGCTACAACTCTGGAGAAGTCTGGAATGAACCTCCAGTAGTATCCAGCCAAACCCAGGAAACTTCGTACCTCCGTCACACTCCTAGGTGGCTCCCAAGAAATTACCGCTTCAATCTTCATTGTATACAATGCAACTCAAGCCTCTAAGATGACGTTTCCCAAGAAGTGAACATCTCGAATCCAAAACTGGAACTTCGAGAGCTTTCCATAAAGATGGTACTCTCGGAGTGTTTCTATTACTACCTACAAATGGTAGGCATGATCCTCCTCAGTAGTCGAGTAGATCATAATTTCATCGATGAATACTATGAAAAAGTGATCGAGGTAAGGATGAAAGATCCTGTTCATGAGACTCAAGAACACTGCTAGAGTGTTGGTTACGCCGAAGTGCATAACCAAGATCTCATAGTGGCCGTACCAAAACTTGAAGACCGTCTTCTGCACATCCTTGAATAAAACTCTGAGCTGGTGATAGCCTGATCTGAGGTCTATCTTCAAAAAACACCATGCTCCCTTCATCTGGTCAAAGAGGTCGTCAATCCTCAGAAGTGGGTACTTGTTCTTTACGGTCACCTAATTCAGGCGATGGTAGTCGAAACAGAGCCTCAGGCTCCCATACACCTTCTTGGAAAACAGAATTAGGGATACCTAGGGAGAAACACTAGGCCAGATGAATCCATTTCCCTACAAGTATTCTAGCTGTACCTGTAGCTTGCAAATCTCAGCGGGAGCCATCTGATATGCTGGAGTAGATATCGATGTCGTCCTAAGGTACATGTCAATGTAGAAGTCCACCTCTCTATGAGGAGGTAGTCATGGAACATAGTTAGGGAAAACATCCTTGTACTGGTCCACCACTACAGGATAAGTCGGACTCTCCACCTCAACTACTCTGAGGGTAAGGCAGGCCAACTAATGAGTGATCGGCTGCACCCTCCTCCGAGTAAGTCCGTCCCGTGCTGCAAAGGTTCCCTTCTTGCCGGTGAAGGTAAAACTGGTCTCATCTGTGCAGATACACTACACTTTTCAACTAATACAGTCAATCTGAGCATGGAATTTAGATAACCAGTCCATACCCAAGATGACGTCATAAGGCCTCGACGCCGCTACTAGGAGATCCCAGCCGAATCTCTCGCCTCCTAGAGTAAGCTCGCACTACCGGCACCAGTGCGTAATCATCGAATCAGCTCCTGTAAGAGTCTCTAGCCTTAAGGATCGTACTAACGGCTCCTTCAGAATCTCCAAGCTCCGAACAAGGGAAGTGGAAATGAAATAATGGCGGACACATGTGTCTATAAGAACTGCAGCTAAGGTGGAGTAGACACAGATCATACCTCAAATCATCTCTGGAGCACCGTGATCGTAGGTCTCAGCTGCCTAAAGCTGATCTCTCTCCTTTCCACTTGCTCCCTACGATCGGGGTGGACATCATGGTGGTGGTGTTGGCAACACCTCATATCATCGTCCACCGCCGGCTACACATCCAGCTCCTCTTCCACGTCCGCATCCTCCCTGCGGACCACCACGTTCAAAACTTTGCCTCTACCTGGGAGGTCCTTCAACCCTCTTCTGATAATCAGAATGGGGGGTTGGATAGTCACAAGCCATGTGACCAAGCCCGCCGCATGAGTCACACTATTCACTCCAGGCATGTTTGTCTCTGTCTCCACTCTGAGTGCCCTGCACAACCAATCCTGAGTTGTGCGGTCATACACCTATAGGTTCAGTCCTCTTGGACCCCTGTGACATCTGCCTACTTCCAGCTACAGAAGACTCCGCTGCGTGTCGGCAAGTGGTGGGTCTCGCTGCTGGAGAGTGCTCAGTAAGGAAACTCTCCTCTACGAGGTCTCTCTCTAACACCCTCGCCTATGTTGGGATGCTAAGTGAAATCATCAGAGCTCTAATCTCTCGCATGATCCCCTGCTCGAAGGTCCAGGCCCTGAAGAAAGGGCCCCGCACCATTTCTTTGGAGGAGCGCGAGAGGTCAGTGAACCTCACTGAGTACTGTGCCACCGTCATGATACCCTACTGTAGATGCAGTAGCCTTTGTATCCGCACCATACGAAGGGTGGCTGGTACAAACTCTACCCAGAACATGCTCTCAAAGTTTGTCCAAAGTAGGGTTGCCTCATCATGATCCTTGAGTATCAGGCTCCACCATATGCCTGCTGCTGCCTGAAGGAGGCTTGCGACAAGGATCACCATGAAGTCTGCTGGTGTCCCTACTAGCCTGAAGACTCTCACCACAACCTCTATCCAATACTCAGCCTCCTGTGGGTCCGTCTCACCCCTGAACCCAGGTGGCCTCTGGTGCTGGAACTCATGCAATGCGCTCAAGTGGCGTGCATCATCTGCTGCTGGGGCTGGTGGTATCGGTGACCCAACAGGGAGTATTACTACTAGTAAAGGGACCTGCACTGAGGCATCATCGCTCGTTGGGCTGTTAGTACATATGACTCTCGGGGCTCTAACTGGTCATCCGAGGGGAGACATCCTGAAAGAAACAGATGTGACACAGTCAAAATACTATACCTGGTGCGCTTACCTAGTTGAACTGACTTACATAAAACTTTTGAAAACATGCACGCAATCAGTGTTTTCATCCACTGAGTCGAAAACCAGAATTCAGAGTCCTGGTGTATGGATACGTCAGCCACATGCACCAACACCGGACTCGCTGAACTGAAAACCACACTTAGTACCCTTAACAATTTTACATCACAGAAAAGAAATATTAGAGTTCTAAGTTCTATGGTAGATCTTCCCTATAATACCAATTTGTCACGAACCGTCCCCCGGGGCCCGTATCGTGACTACCCCAATCCCGCCTTCCATAGGCCAGGGGATGGATACTAGCACCAAAGAAGTAAATCCCTAAATTGAGAAGGAATTCCCTTTATAACTGTAAACAAACACATCAGAGGACACAATCGGAAGAAAAGCACTAAAAAACTGTATACAAAAGAAGTGATGGAAAGTAAAAGGGGGCCGAAAATAAAAGCCCAACAGGAAAGTACAAGTACAACTGGAAAGCAAGTACAACTGAAGAAAAGTGAAACAACTATTGTGTCATCCTCTGGGGTTCCTACCTAAAGGGTAGGTACAGATGGCCTCCTCAGCTCTCCACGTCCGCCCGTCTGCCCCGTGTACCATCACACCAAGTGATCCACCTCCGGGTACTATCCATTCCTACTACAATCTGCCTCAGTCAGCACTGTTCGTCGTCTGCAACCAACAAAATGAGGTGCGGGCATATACCGTGCAGGGGTGAGTATAACGATACTCAATAAGGACCCCAAGACCCTCAAGGTCTCACAAAATCCAACAAGGGTAAACCAAAAATTATGAAATCAACAAATAACTATTACTTAGGTATATGCCCGTAAATATACCGAAGTTATCTAGTAACCCATCTCAATCATGAGGAAAACACAAAAGTCATTGATTCAGCTCAAACCAGGATTTTCATTATCGAAACCATAGCTGCTGGAGAACTCATCCTCTGTCGAGTACAGTGGGCCTGTCACAACACCAAGGCGCTTCTTACTATCCGTGAACTACTGAGGTACTCCTCTTATCGAGTACCACTGGTCTGCTGCAGACTACCAGGAGCTCCTCCGTTGTGCGTCTGCCACCAACTACTAGGTGCTCCCCCTAATAGCTTGTAGAGGTACTCCTCCTATCAAGTACCATGGGTCTAAAAACAACTACCAGGAGATCCTCCTCCGTGGGTCTGCCGCCAACTAACAGGTGATCCCCACTGGGCTAGTCGAATCACTCTGAGTCGAAACGGTCAAGCAGTCGCCAGGTCTGTCAGCTACTAGGTCTCAACACTCCGTTTGCTCATTGGTGGAAGGATCCTCTCCACGAGCTACTGGGAAATACTCCATCTATCGCGAAGTGCCAAGAAGAAGTATCTCAAAGGTCCTCCATGTCATAGGGGTCTCAACGCAACAGACGACACATCAATCAGACACCCGGTCTGTTAGTTATTAGACTTTTAGTTCTGGGGGCCCGGTTGGATTATTGTATGATCCAACCTGACTATAACTAAAATATACCCCAAAATATAGTGGGGTATTCTCAAAGGGAAGACTGAACTCCAAAAATACCGGCGCCGCTGACAGTTCATCAAACAGGCGTCTGGTGCCAAAGATATGGCCCAAGAAGGTAAAGTGGCAGTAATGGGCCTAGGCCCGGTCCGACCTGTTGGACATACTCGACCCAACCCAGACTGGTCTGACCCAGTTTGGGTCGACCTGGTTAGCCCGTTAAGTTTGGCCCGGTCCGCTGGGCATAGCCCAGCGGACTGCGAGGGTGGACCAGCACGGGCTCAGGGCCAGTTCGGCCTAGACCGTTGCTAGGGCAGAGATGGCCAGTTCGGCCAGGGCACCGCGAGGGAGGCCAGGACACTGGCTTGGCCGGGTGGCTGTGAGGGATCTAGGATGTCGCGAGGGCATCGGGCAGGGTGCCGGGGGAGCCTGACAGGGCGCCAGGGGCACCGGGTAGTGCGCAGGGGCGCAGGCACGACACAAGGGTGTCGGGAAGGGCGCATCAAAGTGCTAGGGGAACCGAGCAGTGTGTGGGGAAGTGTGTGGGGGCGCGAGCATCACTCGGGGACAACGTGCAGCGCGCGGGGGTGCTGGGAAGTGCACCGGCGGGGCCGGGAAGGCCATGGGAGAGGCCGCGGGTTCAGCCGAGGTGCGCATTGGGAAGGGCGTTGGGAGGTCACGTGTAGGCGGGTCGGGTGCCGCTCGGCCGACGGTGTTTGGCCGGGGGCACCAGTGCGCTGTGGGGGCGGCGCGATTGACGAAGGCCATGGGGAGTGCAGCGTTCGTCGTTGCCGCCTTTGTTGCCTCTTTCTTCATCACCAAACCGGAGTTCAATCAAAACAAGATCGATGGAGTGGTCGGGCCATGTTGGTTTGGCCCGCACCCTCCGCGTTTAGGGTGGTAACAATTGGTTCTCAAGAACAAAGCACAATATTCCACCCATAAAAGATGAACATCATCGTTATTCATTTTTAAAGAAAGGAAGAACATGACAATTAAAAGAAACAAAACCCCTACCTTTGATTTGCCGCTCGATGTTCGTTGACGGAGTTGTGGGAAGAATACAAAGTCATTGTTCATCGTGTCTGCCGCACACTTCCACTTCCGAGCTGCGTCAGCCATGGAAGACACTCCACGTTGGTAGGATCCGTGGGAGGAAGTCAAAGGAGGAAATCATGGCCAGAGTTCTTCCCGTTCTTTCTTGGGAGAACTTCTTTTCTCCCTAGATTTCCTCCTCCCAAGATCCACCAAATGGCTGAAGAAAATAATAGAGGAATGGTTTGCCTATTATTTTGTTGGCACAAAAATTCAATAAGGTGAAATTAATTAACCAGGCTCCACCAAATTAAATGGACGATAGGTGTCACATTTAATTTGGAGGATGTCAAGAGGCTCTCTAAAATTAATTCACACACGTTGGCGCAATTAATTAGGGGAGATGGCACAAAAATTCAAAAAGGAGGATTTGAAAAATAATTGGGGTAGTGGTGGAACCATTAATTTCTAGGGGAGTGGGCTTCATTAAGGTGAGGGGTGGTTAAGGAGTTTCTCCACCTTAATTGGGGAGTTCCAAGGGGTTACATGCTCGGGTGGTCCCCACCAAAATTAACCTCCTATGAGAGGTTATGGTGTGGTGGCCCCCCACCACTAACCTCCACTTGGATAATTTAACCACCCAGCCTCCACATGGTGGATAAAATAAAATATTGTGTTTGATCACATTATTTAATCAATTTTTTATAAAAATCCAAAAAATAACTTTTATTCTCGACCAATTGTCATCGAGGTGAAAGTCTTATTAAGTGAATACCAGCACTGTGAGTTCAACAGTGCCCTCAGATTTCAGTTCTGAGCTCCGATTCAAAAGTTATAAAAACCCGCTCGTACGTTTACTGAATGTACCCAAACAAAACTTCAGAAAATGATTCCGGGCACATCGGACCTTGGAATCACGCGCCATAAAATTTTAGGGACTCGTAAAAATCCCATGTATTTAAGAAAAAAAATTCATGGAATTTTTGGGTATTTAAAATTCCCATACATATACCAAAGTTATCAAGTAAACTCATCTCAATCATGAGGAAAAAACCGATTCCAACTCCAAAGCCCCAAGCCCAACTTTTCCACAAAGGAAGAAATACCAGGAAGGAAAGTACCATAGAGGTACGCCACACAAATTAATACCACCAAGGTATTACCATAAAGAAACGCACCACACAGGTACAGACTAGATCACACCAGGTATGACTAAAGTACAGTAGTAGATATGATTAGATGTAACTACTGAATCATCTTAATCTCTTAAGAGGAAGACCCACACATGATCGCTCAGTGATGACCCACACAGGATCGCTCTGTGCTTACCCACATTAGAACGCTAGGTGCTGACCCACACAGGATAGCTAGGTGCTGACCCACACAAGATCTCTTGGTGCTGACTCACACATGAATGCTTGGTGCTGACCCACACAGGATCGCTAGGTGCTGACCCACACAGGATCGCTCAGTGTTGACCCACACAATATCACTCTTCATTCTTCACGTCATAGCCAACTATTGGGTTTCCGCACTAGGGTTTATCATCTCTAGGAGGGTCTACTACTCAATCCACTGGTCGATACTCCAACTGCCACGAAGCCCCATGAAGAAATATCTCAATGGATGGCCACATCATAGGGGTCTCAATGCAATATATGAGGAGTGAATCAGACGCCTAGTCTGTGAGTTATTAGATTTTTAGTGCTAGGGGCCCCATTGGATTCATGCTCAATCTAACCCGACCATACCTCAACTTTACCCAAAACACCAGTGGGGTATACTCAAGGGACTAACTCTCTCCAAGGTTTCTAGCACCTCTGACGGTTCATCAAATAGATATCTGGTGCCAAAGTTATGAAAACAAGCGTAAATAGGTCGTAGTGGGTCCGGGTCCTATCCGAACCGACCTGGGCTGACTCGGTTAGGGTTGACCCAGCCCGAACAGCAGGGTCCAGCCCGGCCCTAGTGCGGCCCGGCCCGCTGGGTCCGGACAGGCCCGTGTTGGGTGGTGCGGGGCGGCGAGGAGGCTGTGAGGCCGCAAGGGTGTTGAAACCATAGTGTGGCACGATGGGGCCGTAGACGGCACGAGGCCATGAGGCAGAAGATCCATGGGGTGGTGTGGCGGTGCCGCGGGTGGCACGGCGGGGCCACAGGGCAGTGTGGTGGGGCCGCGGGGCGGCGAAGGCCACGGTGAAGTGGAGGCTGTGGGGCGGCGGTCCACCGTGGCTAGATGTGAGGCACCGTGCCTTCGCTTGCGGCCTACTTGAATGGATGCCCTTCGTTCGTCACCTTTCTTGCGGTTCTTGAGTTCCACCGATGCCAAATTCCGGCACCGGTCATCATCACCATCATGAAGAACACACCAATAAAGAATAATGGTGGAGGAATCGGGCCATGTTTGTTTGGTCTGCACCCTCCGTGTTAGGGTGGTAACAAGCGGCTCAAAAAAAATTAATGAATCAAGAACATCAAACTCTACAATTTCATACGAATGGTGCATCAACTCATTTTGGTTGATCTGCGTTCTCCATGATTTCCAAGAATGAGGAATTTAATTGATAAATTTCATGAATTCAATAACAACCCCTACCTTGATTGTTCGTTGACATTGACACAAGAAAGAAGTTGAAGAAGGAGGAGGGGGTGCCAACAATCGTTTCTTCCGAAACCACAATTCAATGATGGGATCGAACGTTGTCCTCTTCCTTGATTTCCAAAGAACGTACTTCAATGGAGTTCATCAGTGGAGAACTTTATCCCACCAAGGAACTTCTTTGCCAACCAAAAATCCTCCCAAACAAAGAGGTTCCAATATAATTAAATTAAGTAGATATATTATGTTATCATGTTGGCCTAATTAATTGTCCTAACTAATGAATTGTGTTGGAAAATTTCAATATTGGAGGGAGTCCATAGGTTATCTCTCAATAGGAGGGAGTTCAAGGGGATTTAGTCTCGGGTGGTCCCCACCACCATTACCTCACATGGGAGGTTTAGTTCTGGTGGTCCCCACCTCCATAACCTCACATGGGAGGTTTAGTTCTAGTGGTCCCCACCTCTCAACATCCACATTGGATTTCCAAAGAAAATAAAATGTTACACAATTTTATTTTATTTAATTCTTTCACAAAAACCGAAATTCAATGTTTCACCCTGGACCTACTATGGTTGAGGTGAAGGTCCCCTTAAGCGAATACTAGTGCTGCGAGTTCAACGGTGCCCTCAGACTTCAATTCCGAGCACCGGTTCAAAAGATAGAAAAACCCACTTGCACATTTACTGAACGTACCCAAAATAAAGTTCAGAAATTTATTCTGGGAACTCCGGGCATCAGAATCACACGCCATCAATTTTCTCGGACTCGTAAAATTCCCATATATTTAAAAAAAAATTACATGGAAATTACGAGTCTTTACACTCTCCCCACCTCAAGGATTTACGTCCCCATAAGCCACAAATGAAAACTAGTAAAAACAATTGGGGGAACTGAGCATGAATCTGAGCCTCTCACTCCCATGTGCTCTCCTGGAGGTTCCCATGATGCCAAAAAGTGCGCACCAGAGGTATCAACCATCCATGAAGGACTCTCTCCTTTCGATCCTCAATATTTACTAGAACCTTTGTAAAAGTCTCCCCATCCTCAACGTCCAACTTTCTGTGGTCGATGACGTGGGAAGTGTCTTGCACATATCTCCTCAGCTAGGATACGAGGAAGACATCGCGCACCCGGTGCAACTGAGGTGGAAGAGCTAAGCGTTATGCCACCTCACCAACTCTACTGAGGACCATAAAGGGTCCGATGAACCTCAGAGATAACTTTCCTCCTCGACCAAATCTCCGTAAACCTCATTGAGGTGAGACCCGTAGAATGGCGTGGTCACCATCCTCGAACTCTAGAAGTCTCCATCTCCTGTCGGCATACAACTTCTGCCTTCTCTATGCTTTATTCATTCGCTCTTGGATGATATGCACCTTCTCTGTGGTAACCTGTATCATCTCTGGTCCCACTAGTGTTAACTCTCTTGGGTTAGTCTAGCACAAAGGTGATCTACAAGGTCGCATGTACAACGCCTCAAAAGGCACCATCCCAATGGTGAAGTGATAGATGTTGTTGTATTAAAACTCCACCAAAGGAAAATGATTGTCCTAGCTCCAACTGAAGTTGAGGAAAGAAGCACGTATCATGTCCTCAAGGGTCTGAATGGTCCACTCAGTCTGACCATACATCTGTGGATGGAAGTCGGTGCTCAAATGAAGCTACATTCTGAAATCCTCCTACAACCGCTTCTATAGACAGGAAGTAAAATGTGCATCACGATCGAAGATAATCGTCAAGGTTACTCCATGTGACCGCACAATATCCTGCACATAGAGGCATCTCAAGCTCTCTACTAAACCCTGCTCTCTGATCGATAGGAAGTGGGACAACTTGGTGAGTCGTTCGACGACCACCCAGATAGAATCATGACCTTTAGATGTACATGGAAGTCCTATCACGAAGTCCATGGATATCCCATCCCACTTCCACTTTGGGACCTCTAAAGGCTAAACCAAGCCTGCTGGTACCTAGTGCTCCGCCTTCACATACTGACAAGTGAGGCATCAAAAGACAAACTTTGCTACTAATTTATTCATTCCTGGCCACCAGTGCTGTCTTCAGAGGTCCTGGTACATCTTCGCCACTCCTGGATGTACCGATAGAGGGGATGTGTGGAACTCCCTCAAAAACTCCTCCTGAAGTGACACTGGTACCATGATACGTCCTCTAAAGAGGATGACATGCTCCCCACCTTCAGAAAATCCATCAGGTGCCTGTCCTGTGGATATCTGAGCATGTCATGTCTTGCAGTCAGCGTCCCCATGTTGCACCTCCCTAACTCGCTGAAGAAGTGGAGGAGTGACTGTAAGATACTGAAGAAAAGATTCTCCATCTCTATCCATAAAGGATATCTACAAATCGGCCATCTACTTCATCGCCTCACCTAGTAACTATATGCCATATCTTTTGCAGAGTGCATCTACTACAACATTCCCCTTCCCAGTAGTATAGACTATCTCGAAGTTATAGTTCTAGAAGAACTCAAGCCAATGTCGATGTCTCAGGTTCAGGTCCATCTGAGAGAAGATATACCTGAGAATCTTGTGATCTTAGTAGACTATAAAATGCTCGCCCATAAAGTAATGTCACCACATATTTATGGCGAATACCACTTCTGCTAACTCAAGGTCATGGGTAGCGTAGTTCTGCTCATGTTGTCTCAGCTGTCGAGAACCATATGCGATCACTGCTCGCTCCTGCATCATAAAACATCTGAGCCCAGTCCCTACTGTGTCACAATAGACTATGTACCCAACACCCTCCTCTGAAAGCCTCAAGATGGGGGCACTAGTCAGCCTCTTCCTCAGATCCTGAAAACTCTTCTGGAATCTCTACATCCACACGAAGGGTTTCCACTTCTTCATCAATGCTAAAAGTGGTGATGAAACTCTGTAGAAATCTATCACAAATATCCGGTAGTATCCAGCAAAACACAAGAAAATATGTACCTCCGTTACACTCCTGGGTTGCTCCCAAGAAAGTACCGCCTCAATCTTCGTTGGATCTACTGCAACTCCAGCCTCCGATATGACATGTCCTAGAAAGTGAACCCCTCAGATCTAGAACTGAAACTTCAAGAGCTTACCATAAAGATGGTGCTCTAAGAGTGTCTCCAATACTACCCGCAAATAATAAGCATGAGCCTACTCAGTAGTCGAGTAGTTCAGAATGTCATCGATGGAGACTACTACAAAGCGATCATGGTATGGCTGAAAAATCCTATTCATGGGTCCCATGAACACTGCTGGAGAATTGGTTATGCCAAATGGAATAAACAAGAACTCATAGTGGCCGTACTAACATCTGAAATCTATCTTTTTCACATCCTCATCTCATACTCTGAGCTAGTGATAGCCTGATCTGAGGTCTATCTTCGAGAACCACCGTGCTCCCTTCAGCTGATCAAAGAGGTTGTCAATCCTTGGGAGTGGGTACTTGTTCTTCATGGTCACCTGATTCAGACACCAATAGTCGACATAAAGTCTCAAGCTCCCATCCGCCTTCTTGGAGAACAAAATCAAGGATTCCCAAAGGAAAACACTGGGCTGGAAGAACCCTTTCCCCTGTAAGTCCTCCAACTATACCATCAGCTCACGAATCTCCATGGGAGCCATCTAATACACTGGTGTAGATATCGGTGTCATCCCGGGATACAAGTCAATGTAAAAGTTCACCTCTCTGTGAGGAGGTAGACCCAAAACATCATTAGGTAAGACATTCGCATAGTGGTCCACCACTACAGGATAACTCGGACTATCCACATCAACCACTCTGTGGATAAGGCTATCCAACTGATGAGTGATCGACTACATCCTCCTCCGGGTAAGTCCATCCTGCGCTGTAAAGGATCCATTCTCATCGGTGAAGGTAAAACTGGTTCCATCCATGTGGACACACTGTACTGTGCATCTAATACAGTCAATCTGAGAAAGGAATGTAGATAACCAATCCATACCCAAGATGACGTCGCAAGGCCTCGACGCTGCTACTAGAAGATCCCAGCCGAAGCTCTCACCTCCTAGAGTAATCTCATACTACTGGCACCAGTGTGTAATCATCGAATCTACTCTCGTAGAAGTATCTAGCCATAAGGATCGAGCCAATGGCTTCGTCAGAATCTCTGAGCTCCGAACGAGGGCAGTTACAATGAAATAATTACTGACACCTGTGTCTATAAGTACTGCAGCTGAGGTGGAGTTGACACAGATCGTACCTCATATCATCTTCGGAGCACTGTGATCATAGGATTCAACTTCCTAGAGCTGGGCTCTCCCCTGTCCACCTACTCCCTATGGTCAGGGTGGACCTCCTGGTGGTGGTTGCGATAACATCTCGAATTGTCTCCCACCGCCAGCTGCACGATCAGCTCCTTTACCATGTCCGCCTGCTCCCTATAGACCACCTTGGTCAAATCTCTATCTCATACTGGGTGGTCCTTCGACCATTTTCTGATCTTCTTTATGGTGGGTCAGACAGTCATGATCCATGTGACCCTGCTCGTCGTATGTGCAACACTGCCCGCTCCTGGCATGACTGGCTCTGCCTCGAGTGCCCTGCACAACCGACACAGAATCCTGGGGTCTTCTACCTGTAGGGTTGGTCCTTCTAGACCTCTGTGACATCTGTCTGCTACCAGCTGCAGAAGACTCTACTACATGATGTCCGGTGGTGGGTCTCGCTGCTGGTGACTGCTCAGCAAGAAAACTCTCCACTAAGAGGACTCACTCTAATACCCCTGCCTGCATCAGAATGCTAAGATAGATCATCGAAGCCCGGATCTCCCACCTGAGTACCCACTCAATGGTCCAGGCCCTAAAGAATGAGTACACACCATATGTGTGGAGTAGTGTGCCAGGTCAGTGAACCTCACTGAGTACTGATCCACAGTCATCCTACCCTGCTACAGATGAAGAAACTTTTGTATGCACACTGCGCGAAGAGTCGCTGGGCCAAAATCTTCCCAAAACATGCTCTGAATATCTTCCCAGAGAAGCGTCCCCTCATCGTGAACTTGAAGCATCAAGCTCCAGCATCTGCCTGCTGCTGCTTGTAGAAGATTGGCGGCAAGGATCACCATGAGATCGGCTGGTGTCCCTACCAGTCGAATGACTCTCACCACAGCCTCCAGCCAATCCTCAGCTGCCTGTGGGTCCGTATCTCCCCTGAACCTGGGTGGCCTCTAGTGCTGGAACTCATGCAACGTGCTCAAGAGGCGTGCACACTCTGCTACTGGGGCTGGTGGTATCGGTGGCCCAACGGGTAATGGTACTGCTGGTTCCTCCGCTGGTGCCTCTATTAAAAGAGGGCCTTGAACCAAGACCTCATCACTCGGTGGGATATCAGTGCGTACTAATCTCAGAACCCTAGCTAGCTGTCTACATGGAGGTATCCTAAAAAAAAATAGGAGCACCACGGTCAACAAGTTATACATGGTGAGCTGAATCAAGAGATCACAAAGAAAACTCTTGGAAACACACACGCAATTAGTGTTTTTGTGCACTGAGTCAGAAATCAGAAGTCAAGGTCCTAGTGTATGGATACATCGGCCACCACACCAATATTGGATTCCCTAAATTGATAACCTCACTCACTACAATTAACACTATTTTCATTTAAAAGATCATAGTCCTATGTTCTATGGTAGAACCGACTCCTATGATACCAATTTTTCACGACCTGTCCCCCGGGGCCTATGTCGTGACTACCCAAAGCCCAAATTCATTAGGCTAGGGGTTTTTGACTAGCACCGAAGGCGTATTACCTAAAACTAGGAAGCCATTTAATTTATAACCTGTAATCACAAACAACCAAGAATAGATCAATATACAAACTCAAGTAAACTAAATAGTAAATAGAGTGAGTGCATTAAGTAAAAGGGGCCAGAATACAATCCCATCTAGAAATTACAAGGAAACCTGGAAAGTACAAGATGACTAATAGGTGAAAAGAAACTATTGGATTATACACCAAAAATCCTACCTGAAGGGTAGGTACAGCTCATGAACGACCTTCTCCATGGTTCACCTCGTCCAACATCCACCTCCGAGCTACCTCCAGTACTGGTACTCTCATCCTTTGTCAGCGCTGTCTATCATCTGCACCAAACATAATTGTGTGTGGGCATAGACCGTGTAGGGGTGGGTATAACGATACTCAGTAGGGACCCTGAGACCCTCAAGGTCTCACAATATCCACCAAGGATTAACCACACAACATGGAATCAACTAACAACTTAGGTATATGCCCATACATATACCTAAGTTATCAAGTAAACACATCTCAATCATGAAAAAAACACAGATTCCAACTCCAAAGCCCTAAGAAGAACTGTTCCACAAAAGAAAAAATAACACGAAGGCAAGTACCACACAGGTACGCCACACAGAATAATACCACCAAGGTATTACCATGAAGGAATATACCACATAGGTACAGACTCAGCTCACACCAGGTATAACTAAATTATAGTAGTAGAGATGATTATATATAACTACAAAATCATCATACTCTATTAAGAGGCAGACCCACACAAGATCACTCGGTGCTGACCCACACAGGATCGCTAAGTTCTGACCCACATTAGATCGCTAGGTGCTTACCCACACATGATCGCTAGGTGCTGACACACACAAGATCGCTAGGTGTTGACCCACACATGATCGCTCGATGATGAACCACATAGGATCTCTAGGTGCTGACCCACACAGGATCACTAGGTGCTGACCCACACAGGATCTCTCAGTGCTGACCCACACAGGATCACTCTTCATTCTTCACGTCACAACCAGCTACTGGGTTTCCGCACTTGGCCTGGTCTTCTCCGAGAGGGTCCACTTCACAAGCCACTGGTCGATACTCCAAGTTCCATGAATTCCCATGAAGAAGTATCTCAAAATACTTCCATATCATAGTGGTCTCAACGCAATAGACGACACATCAATTGGATGTCTGGTCTGTTAGTTATTAACCTTTTAGTCCTAGGGGCCTAGTTAGATTCGTGCTCGATCCAACCCGAACATACCTAACATTACCCAAAACTCTAGTGGGGTATACTCAAGGGTCCAACTCGCTCCAAGGTTTCTAGTGCCGCTGACAGTTCGTCAAACGGACGTCCAGTGCCAATGTTATGGCCAAAAGAGCGTAAATGGGCCGTAGTGGGTTCGGGTCCGGTCCGACCCGGTCAGACCAACCCGGCCTAGGCCGACCCGGTTTGGGTCAACTTGGTTCGACCCGCTAGGTCCGGCCCGACCCATGTTGTGGCTTGGCCTGCTGGGTCCGTCCCGGCCCGTTCTGGGTGGCCAGGCCTGGCGGCGCGGGGTGGTGAGCCACGGGGCGGTACGGCGGGGCCACGAACGGCGCGAGGCCGCGGGGCGGCGGAGCCACGGGGCAGCGTGGAGGGGCCGTGGGGTGGAAGAGGCCATGAGGTGGCAGAGGTCGTGGTGCGGCGGTCCGCCGGGGTTAGTCGTGCGGAGTCGTGCCTGCACCGGCGACCATCTTGACCGACCACCATTCATTCGTCACCTTCGTCGTGGTTCTCGAGTTCCACCGGTGCCAAATGCTGGCACCGGTCTCCATCACCATCGTGAAGAACACACCAATAAAGAATAACGACAGAGGGGTCGGGCCATGTTTGTTTGGCCCACACTCTCCGTGTTAGAGAGGTAGCAAGAGGCTCAACAAAATCTTGAATCAAGAACGTCAAACTCTACAATTTCATATGATTCATGGATCAACTCGTTTTAGTTAATCTTCATTCTCCATAATTTCCAAGAATGAGGAATTTAATCAAGAAATTTCATGAATTCAATAACAACCCCTACCTCGATTGTTCGTTGATGTTGGCACGAGAAAAAAGTCGAAGAAGGCGGATGGGGTGCCAATGATCATTGCTTCCAAAACAATGCTTTGATGATGGGCTCGAACGTCATCCTCTTCCTTGATTTCTGAAGAATGTTCTTCAATGGAGTTCTTCATTAGAGAACATTCTCCTACCAAGGAACATCTTTGCCAACCAAAAATACTCCCAAACAAAGAGGTGCCAATATAATTAAATTAATTAGATTAATTATGTTGGCACGTTGGCATAATTAATTGGCCCAATTAATTAATGGTGTTGGAAAAATTCAAAGTTGGAGAGAGTCTATATGTTGTCTCTCATTAAGAGGGAGTTCAAGGGGTTTTAGTATTGGGTGGTCCCCACCACCATAACCTCAATTGGAGGTTTAGTTATGGTGGTCCCCACCACTATAACCTCACATGGGAGGATTAGTTCTCATGGTCCCCACATCTCAACATCCTCATGGGAGTTCCAAAGAAAATAAAATGTTACACAATTTCATTTTATTTAATTCTTTCATGAAAACCCAAATTCTATATTTCACCCTCGACCTATTGCGTTCAAGGTGAAGGTCTCCTTAATAGAATACCGGTACTGCGAGTTCAACAGTGCCCTCAAACATCAATTTCGAGCACCGGTTCAAATGTTAGAAAAACCCACTCGCATGATTACTGAACGTACCCAAAATAAAGTTCAGAAATTCATTTTGAGCACTCCAGGCCTCAGAATCACGTGCCGTCAATTTTCATGAACTTGTAAAATTCCCATATATTTAAAAAAAATTAAATGGAAATTCCAGGACTTTACAGTAAACCAAAAAGATATTCATTAATTAAATAAAATGAATTCTTTTCTATAGATACAATTTATCGACTGCTTAAGGTTGGGTCCTTTTATATATTCTCATAGAAAGAGTTGAATATGTACTAAAGGATATGGTTGGAGTTGATTAAAGATTTTGAATACTAAATAAACTACCACACTAGGAAGGTGAAAAAGGTGGAAGATGATCTAATTCAGAAGGAATGTCGATGTTTTTACATGATAAGGATTGAAAGATATCCTACACTTATGAAGTTTTATAAGATATGTCTTCAAATCATAAAAAAAGGGGACATATCTTGTCATTATCAAAAGAATGTTAAACTATTTATCCATGTGAGGGTTAAATAGGTGTAGAAGAATGATGTTGAATTATAGAAGATGGTTTAGAATTTTCTTGAGTTCAACAATTATTATGATGGAATAATTTGGTTCATGAGTTGAGTATGTGACCCATCAATTCTAAAATTGAAGAAGGAGAAGTTGTTTTAAGCTCATAGTTCATCATTATTTATCCATCCTAGACATATAGAGATGTATATATATTTAAAAGAGTATTTCTGATGTGGAAATATAAAAATTTATAATTTAGAATATGTATCTTGATTCTTGGTATGTTAGTAAGTTAAGGCTAAGAGACATAATTCTTGTTGGATTCTATAACTACTACCTATACTATAATGGAAATGGGAAGTATCAATATGGATTTCATCATTAGAATCACCAAAACATCTAAAGTATATATTCTTATTAAAATGAATTCAATTTGATTAGAGAGTTAATACATTTAATTTATATCAGAGAATATTTATCTCTTGATATGATTTATAGGATATATAATACTGAAGTTCTATGGTTGCATGGGTTACCATATTCCATTGTATCTAATCAGTATATGAGGTTTACCTCAAAGTTCTGGATAAGTCTTCAGCAATAACTTAATACCGAGTTTAACTTTAACACTTTTATATCATACTTAGATAAATGGTTAGTATGATAGGAAAATTCAAACCCTATATGATATGTTGAGATCTTAACTATGGATTTCAAAGGTTGCTGGGATCAATACATTCCACTAGTTTAATTTTTTTTAGAAATATCTTTTACTTGAGCATTCAGATAGATCCTTATGAATCCATCTATGGAAAGAAGTTTATAACTCCAACATGTTAGGATTAAGTTGGAGAAATGAATCTATTGAGACTTGATCTAGATGAGGAAATATAATAGAATGTTAGATCCATTTAAAATCACATTAGGTCAGCTTAGAGCCGACATAAGAGTTATGTTGACAATATTTGGTGAGATTTAGAGTTTGAAGTCAGTGAAAAGTTATTAATAAAAATATCTCCTCAGAAAAATGTTATGATATTTATAAAGAAGAAAAATACAAGACATGGATATATCAACCCATTTAAAATTATTAATGATATTGGGTAAATAGCTTATCACTTGGAGTTTCCACCAATTCTCTCTTGAGTTCATGGTGTGTTCTATGTATTAGTTTTCAAGAAGTACATACCTGATCCATCTCATGTAATGAATTTAGAATTTTCAAAACTGAAGTATGATATTTCATATAAGAAATGACTAGTGTAGATTCTATATTGAAGAGAGAAAGTGCTACAGAAGAAGACCACTCACCTGGCCAGAGTTTTGTGGTGAAACAATAAATTTGAGGTAGCTACATTGAAACCTGAGGATATGATGATGAAAAAGTATCCACATTTTTTTGTATCAAAGTAAATAAATTTTGAGGTTATAAATATTATTATAGGATAGAATGTAACACCCAGATATTATAGAATATAGTTCCAATTTAAATAAATTCAATGTGTTTTATACCTTACTTTATATGAAACCTGGAGCTTTAATGAACCATGATATACAATTTAAATATTGTAATTAAATGTGAAAATTTTTACCTATCAATTATATTGAAAGATATTAATAAGACTAATTAAATTATGATAAATGTGTATAAAAGTTTTTCATAATGAGAAAATATTGATTAATTTTTAGGAATTAAGTACTCAATTTTAAGTGTTAAAAATAATATCATTTTAACAATATTTTTGATGCATTATATTTTTTATATTATATATATTTATCACTAATGAAATTATATCTTGATAAAATATATAACATTATGATTTAAAAAAATTCATAAAAATTCATAAATTGATTATCAATTGGTTATAAGATAAGATAAAGTCATTTGAAGGTAAAAAATAGTTATTTTTTAGAGAAGTGTTTTACATGTACAATGTATTTTTAATTTATTAAATTAAATTAATCCTTATTATTGAATTATTTAAATTTAATATTTAAATAATTTAATCTATGAAAATATTAAAATTTATCTAATGGTAGTTACTATGCATGGAATGGGAATAAAATCATTTAAAAAAAGTAAATTTTTCTCTAAAAATGGTTTTCATGCGTTTCATGTTCAGATATTATAAATAGTTTATACCATATTGATTAATTTAATATAGTAAAATGTATTCAATATTTTTAATCTCAATAACTAATATTAGGTAATAAAATTTATGTTTTTTCCATAATGAATAGTTACTAGGTTAAAAATCTTATTACCACGGTAAGGGTTAAAAGAGGGGTCAACCTAAGAGATAAGGACTATAATGTCACACAACACTTTCCTTGATTTTATTAGTTGATTGAATTTTTACCTTAAACTTATCATATTCAAAAAATTTCCCATTTATAACTACTCAACTTGTGTAAGATAAATATTATATAATAATGTTTCACGTATTTATAAGCTTTCCACCCACCTCACTTATAAAAGGGAATCTCCACTTCTCACTTATCCACAACATTTTATCCCATTATCTTAACCAATATATACATAAATACCATAATTAAATCCTTATGCACTACCTTGAGGTGTTTTTATTTCCAAAATATCCATCCAATAATACTTGAGGTGTTTTTAAAAGCAGGAAACCTGAAGAAGAGGAATATGTTCTTACCAACACTTTTCATGTTTTTTTACTTAAACCTTCTAAATATATTTTATAAACATATTAACATGATAAAATTAATATATTTACTATAACATTTTTTAGTTTTTTAGTGTAATATCCATTTCTACCTCATTTCCATCTAATGAGAAATGAAAACATCGCACATGAAAACTTACGAACTACTATATTCATAAAGCAATGTATTTTATTTTTCATAAATGTATTTATTAGAGAGTTATATGGATTAATTTAATGTATATACATAACTTTTTTAACATAATTATGAATATTTATATATAATATATTATAAACCTTCTTATCCTTCCATCCATTAGAAAATGATAATGTCACTCTTGCGTACATATAGACTACCACCTCCATAAAGTGATGTGATTCATTTTTCGTTTCCATTTGACATAGATGATAATAATGATATATTTAAAAAATTTATATTATATTTATGATATAAACATTAATATATAATATTGAATTCATATTAATCCATATTTTGTTCCATCCATCGAAAAGTGTAATAATCACCTGTGTATACATACAAACTATTGTCTCCAAAAAGTGATGCAATAAATTTTTCATCGCCACCCTATATGGATGGATATGAAAGCGTTTATAATGAATAAATATTATATTTATGACATTATAAATATTACTTAGATGATAAATCCATGAATAAGGTACAAGTTCCGTTGAACTGAAACATGTAAGGAAATCAGATCAATTTTCATCTTAATAATGATTTTAATGAATAATTATTAACTAAAGGGTAATTAATAGTAATATATGCATGAATATGGTTTTGGAATATATTTATAATAAATGTGTATTTATTATATAGTATTTTTGAATATGTATGAAGCATTATGGGACTTGAGGTGAGGGTCTATGTTATAATCTCATTTCTTTTTAGGATTGTCTATGTTAAATTTTTATTAAGGAAAATTATATGATCATTATCATTTAAGAACCATATATTTTATTGTAATTTGGTTATTTATATTTTTTACAATTATTTTTACCATTATCTTCTTTTGGGTACTCAAAATTATTGAGAAAATGTTTTTAGGAAAATCCAACCTTATTTACTCTTTTTTGGTTTGGAATCTTTCTCTTTTATGTCCATGTCCTTAAAAATGTTTTATAAAAGTTTTCATCTATAATTAAATTTTTTAGAAAGTTTATTTTTACTACCTATGACTGTTATCCCAACTAGGTTAAATACCCCATGTGGGGGTGAATCAGGGTATTACATATTAAAATAAATTCCCCTTCGGATCTCGTTACATCATTAAAAAAATACTATTCTCCCTCTATTTCTTATAGAAATGTATGAACATAAATGAAAGTATGCACAAGACAATTTTTATTACATGGTTTATCCTCACAGGGCTAAATCAATGGAGTATACAATTATGATGTATTGATGTACCAAATCCAATAAGGCTCACTACCAAAAAAGATTCTGGTTAGATCACTTATATTCCCCTGATCACTACCTTTACAATATTTAGAGTGGAATCCCTATCCCTCATGGTTTACAACCAGTCACTATTTGAAATCTCACTGCTCTCTCAACTGAAGTGTGCCCATATATCCTTCATAAGAATTCACTTTGATCTTATAAGTATGTACGTTTTACGCCTCATTTATTATATCATTAAGGTCCACTTTAATCCACTTGATGAATACCCATTTACCACATAATTATTGGGATAATTTATCCTTAGTATAACCTTTATATTCCTTGCAAAAAACTTTATAAATTTGTGCAAAATATTTTACTTTGTATCGGAAAAACAAATTGTATGCAAATAATATTTTTTCACGCAACTCTATTTTTTTGTGCAACACCATTTTTATGTGCAACGCCCTTTGTGAACACTTCTTAAACGATTCAGAGCTCTGATTTTCTCCAAGGGTCAAGCTACTGAAATGAGTGGGGTATCAGCTTAATTATAAACATGGCCGACCTCATTCCCAAGTTTCTATCCCACCGGTTGCCTAGTTTACAACATTTCCCCAAGTGAAGAAAACCATTTTTGATATCGCATTGGGCATATAAGTCTCTTTTTCATGGATAACTTCATCTTTATTTCACTGGCGTGCACAACTCTGCCTTTTTCATTCAAACTCATATTTCATGCAAATTAAAATATTTCATGCACTTCTTATGTTTTCCATATTTAGATGAGGTGATCCCAAAACATTCCTCGCACACAAATTTCCAAACCACCTTTAATCTTGCACATAACTTCCTTTTCCAAAAACACCTTTATCAATTTTCCAGATTTTGGACCCAAAAAATTGAAAAACACTAGGAAATGGTGTCAACTTTTATAATTTTTTTTGTCTATGACACCTCTAGGGAATCCGTTACTTTTTCATGGATATTTGTCTAGATACCTTGTCAACAATATCTATATAATTCCACCACTGAACATGGAAAGATACTTTTTCAACAAAAATAATCAACCCAAAAACACTATAATGTTACCATGAGGGATTATTTTCCCAACAATGACTATCTATACAAATGATTAAAATTAATCTTTATTAAAAAAAATCTTTTGAATAACTTTTTTACTTTTTATAGAGGTGTGAAAATAATGTTTTCAATTTAACCTATACAACATAAACATATTTTACCACCATTACATACTTTCTTCTTCAATAATATTCCTTTACAAGTATCATTGTTTTTAAAAAGAAAATATTATTCCCATTTTATAATAATTTAACTTTTAAAATTTACCATAAGATAAGGGATGTTTTCTCTTTACTGTCAAATCATATTTTAAATGCTTTTATAAAAGATATTTTTTTATCTATTTCAACATAATTTAAGGATTTTTATGATTTACTTGGGATATGTTCTTATGATTCCATCCAATCTATTTCTTTTAATGGATTATGATGGTGATATTTTAAGGATGATTAAATAAAACCCATTACTTTCACATTAGTTAATTAAGTTATGGTGAAATATTTATGAAACCCATTTCTTTTTAATGGGTTATGATATGATGAATTATTTTATGATATCATGGCACACTTATGTTTAGTTTAAATTATATAATTTGTGGGAATGGAATTATATTTATATCCAACACATTGGGGAAAGAGTGATATATGGGGAGTGAATACAGTTCCATAAGGGACTCTATCCACTATGGTAGTCTTTTCAGTGAGCATTAATTAAGGAAATTATAGGAATAGAGAGTGAACCCAATCCACTATGGGACTTTTTTACACTATGATAGTTTTTGAATTAATAATTGACTAAGTAAATGTTTTTCTATGCTAATTAGTATACCAAAAAACTTTTTTCTCATTCTTATTATTTTTTCTCATGAAACATGATTGATTATTGATGATTCCAAACTGTTTTGAATTTTTCCTTTTTTTGTGACAAATACTTATTCCATGAATCATGATTAATAATATTTTACTTATTGGGTATGACTTTCATAATTTATAATCATGATATCATACTCTTATACCTATATTATTCTCACTTATGATAATTGATTTATATCTCTTATGTTTACCCTTACTAAGCATCTGATATCACCCTTTTTTATTTGTTTTTCCCCAGTTCATAAAGAATGTTTTTAAGTAGGGTATGTATAAGATGAGTAATATGTGAAAATATCTTTGTTGTATTTGTTTAAGATATTTCATAAAATAAGTTGATTATATATCTAGTGTCCAAATACACTAAACCTTTATAGTTATAGGGTATGTATTATATTGGGTGTATTGAATATTCATCTAAAATAATGTAATATTTATGTATGAAATTATTGGATCTCTACATCAAGATACCACTTGATAAAATTAATTGATGTTTGAGGATTACTAAACATACTAATAAGTGAATAAAGAGTGTATGAAGATAAAATATCCACATCCTTCTATGATTAGAAAAAAATAGGTTTCCCCTTACGATGGTTTGTGGATAGATGATCTAGTTGTAACATAGTGACCCAAACATCAAGAAAAAAAATTCAATACCAATATATATTACTTAAATCCGAATCATGGTGTAGAATATGAGTCCTTTTGTGTATTATATCTCATGTTTGGTATAATAAAATTCATAATTTTCATATGTTTTTTATTTATAATAAATATATAGCTTATCCAAATTAATATTCTGTGTGGATCATGATGGTGTAGTCTGATCATCAATTTGAGGCTTTTTGTGTGGTGAGATAAATGGATTTTTTTATTTATAATTTATGTTCAATGATGGGGTTAAGGCATGATATTTGGAGTAATGATCGAGTTGGTACTACCTTAAAAGGTTATTTTATGTCATAAAACATTTTACTCATTCATTATAAACATATAGGATTATTACTCCCCCACACACACCTAGGAAATGGTTCCTTTATCAATGAAGTTTGTACCACACCATTTTAAGAGCTCAGTCAGGGTATGGGTCCTCCACTAAGTTTGGCACACTCTCGACTAGTTATATACACATCAGTGAGGTTTTAGTCCCCTAATATTCTATCGTGGTTACACATTCTTCTTGGATTTGATAGTTTAGATGTTTGATAAGTGATGTAGTATTCACATGACAGATGATGTGGTATTCCCTCAAATAGAGATCATGCTTCAAAGATGAGAAACATCCACTTCATGGAATTTCTATGTGGTGATATCACAGTTGTAAAGGGTGAGAATTATATACTTATTCAATAATTGTGACTCCTAGAATCCTATCAGTTTCACTAACAGTAATCATGAATCTACCTATTGAATTCTAGTTTTATGGACTCTTTAGTTATAGAAGCATTCTTTTCTTATTTAATGATATGGATTTCGAGAGTCATATATATGGTGATTAGTAATTCTCTAGGTTGTTGGCACTTTTAGTGGTTGATCATATATATATTATTATACTTCTACATTCCCTTGGTTACTCTTTAGTACCAAGAGCTTTGAGAAGACCTAGTGTTTTGGTTTATCATATTTTTCTTCCTCCAAGATACGTCTCATACCTGGAGTCAAGATTACTTATTTCTTTATGTTTTTTATGGTTTTGGGGTTCCTTATTTAGTGCGTTTATACTCACCCCTACATGAACCTTATTCACATACATGTTGTTTCTGTTCCAAAAATGCTCAAATTTGGAGATGGTCTTGGTAAATGTGGAGCTGGAGTGGCTTGTTTGGATCTGAGGCTAGGAGGTTCATGGTGACACATTATGAAGCATGGTAACTCATGATAGTGGAGGTGGTTGCTTTTAATATAGTGTGATACTAAAGTGAATGAAGTATAGAGGAGGTTCTAAATGTAATTTGTTTTGTTAGTTTTTTGTTTTACTAATTCCCCTATATTTTATTTGTGTGATGTATAGTACCAGATATATCATGCATGTGTTATATAAGATTCAATTGATTATATATATTCATCCTATTTGTGTTGATTTATATTTTATGCACTAGATATATGTTTATATAATAGGTTGATATAATCTAATTACTCTCATATTATGAGATACGCCTGCTCAGTGATAATCACCATCCCTTAGGCTATAGGGGCAGTCCTGGGGAAGAACTTTCAACTTAAAACCATACCAGGAAAGAACTCAATCAATATGTTCATGTCGAGGTTCATCTTTATTTTTAATAAATTCAAACTATTTTATTTGTTCATCAAAATGAATATTCAAAGACTAAAAAACTTGTTTCGACCCATAAATGCATAATTATAGCTTACAAATATTAGCATAATTTCTTGGATCCTTAAAACCATTAAATTAGATCATATATACAACCTTAAATAAATTTTCAAAAATTATTATTTTTGACATACCATTTATATATCTCGTAATCACAATATTTTTTTATATTTAAAAGAATCTAAATAGATTTTCTTATAACCACTGGAGAAAAGTTTTCTCCATATTCAATAATATAAATTTATTCAAAACCATTAGCCACTATGTCAACATTGTAAATAAAAACTCTTCCATTACGGTTACTCTTCTTATGAAATTCCCCCGAAACGCTAATGAGTGTTACCCCTTCATATGTATCTAATAGGTTCCAAACTATTAGTGTAGATGGATTCAATGTTACATTTCATTGGTTTTAACTATTTATTGGAGTCATGACTCATTATGGCCACTTGGTGAGATGCTGGATCATCTTTTATAACCATGGAATCACCTTTATAAAAACTAAGAAATATATAACTCTCGATTTTTTAATTAAATCTACTAGACCCTCTTAGTTCATGTATATTTTGAGTCATTTTTTTCTGAAACCCTTTTTGTTTGAGAGTCATCCAAATCCATACTAACGTCATCTTATCGGTCTTGAACTTGATTAAATTAAAATTCAATTCCACTAATTATTTTGGAAATAAATTCCATTTCTAGTATGACAACATTTTGAGAAATAAAAATTTTGTACAATGATTTATTATTGAAATAATATATTTTTACCCATACTTTTAATACATAAATATCACATCTTATTTGAATAATATTCAATATATAACATTTTGATCCATGTTATAACAATAAATGTTTAGTGTCATTGGAAACTCTAATGCCTAACAATTAGTTCATAATATATTTACATCATCTCCCACATAGTTCTTTATAACCAGCACCATTCATTGACACATCATACTTAAAGATTTTTTTATATCCTAGAGAAAAGAAAACATAATAATGGGTGAGATCAGGTACTCTATAAGGGTAAAAAATAGAGGCATTAATTATCATTTAAATTTAACATGAGAACAAAGGGTATTATAACATAACAATAGCCTTATAAATTCACATCTAATAATTATTAGATCATAAAAATGAGTCATGGAATAAATCATGGAAGTTTATAAGACATGAATCATAAATGGATCAAAGAAAACAATTCATTTGGATAAAACAGTGGAATAACATCATGTCATAAAAGAGTGTAATACATAAGGAATAGTCATAATCATATACATATTATGTCAAAGATACCGACCAAGACATTGATAACATGTTTTTCTTGGGTTAACCACCCATGTACATGCTTTGGTCTTGGGATAACTTCCTATGCACCCTCTTTCAACCTTGGGATAACCTTCCATATACCCACTTCTATTGGGATTGGGATAACCACATGTATACCTGTTGAACTCAAAAAACATTAATATTTACCCAATGAATTAGAGGGCTATATAATTCTAAATCCACCCATCACACAATCTTGAATCCATTAACATGTATGCCAACAGATCATAAAATATTCATCATAATATAACCCGTGGAAATGAGAAATGTGTTTCATCAATATTTGATCATCATAACCATAAAAAATAAAAATAAATAATAAATATGATATAATTGGATCATATTACCAGTATGTCCTATGTAATATCAAATAGTTTTATCATAGATAAATATTTAATTTAATAAATCATTGAAATTTTTCTTGAGGAAAGTGTCCTTTTAATTTTTAAATCACATATTAAAATCTAAACGTTTCTAAATACAAAGGAAATGATTTTGTTTGAAAATAACCTTAAATATTTTAAATGAATCTTCATATAATTGAGCGGTTATGATGTATGGAAATTCCATTCTTGTTGTGTATGCAAAAAACAAATATTCCTTACACATTTTCAGTAAAAAATCAAAAGTACCCCATTCAAAAAACAATAAGAAGATTCCATTTAATTTTATTTAAAAGTAAAAAATTGGTAAAAATTAATTTAAACAATCATAATAGAATATTAAAAATATTATTAAAGATATTTTTAGAATACATGAATATAGAAGAAACATATTTCTGACCGAAGAGAGAAATAAAGTTGGTTTTCCATAAAAATGATATTTTTTCCTCCTGAGTACTTAAATCCAGAAAACTGATAGGAAAACATATATTATTAATAAATAAATAGAGTATAAGAAATTTATTTAGATTCTTGAGATATATAAAATAAAATTTTATCATCATAAACATAATAATAAACAATCTCAATAAACAAACAAATTGTAACATAAATCCCTTAACTCAAGTTTGACTTGCATAGAATGAAATTTAACCTCATGTATGATAAATTAAAATTTATTATAATTATATACATAATTAATTTAAATAATTATAATACCATATATGATCCACTTATAACATTTTAACAAACACTTATAAATAATTCCTTATTGAAATCGTTGTTTCTAGGTGTTAACTCTTTCCTTTTTCATTAGAATTTATGTTTGATAGTTCAAGTTCTAGTAATTAGATCATGGTTCTGTAATATAAAGAATGTTATTTGTGATATAAATATCACATATTTTATTTATATATATATTTATTATCTTACCTAAAATTTAGAGACATAAAAATGAATTACACCATTCATGGATACGGTACACCACACATATGCATGAACACCATTTTCACTTTTCGATGGATGAAACTAATTAAAGGTAAATAATAATTCACCTTTATAGAATAATTATTATATTATAAAAATCATATACATATATACATTAAATATATCTTTATTACTATCCATTTAAAGAGAAAATGGAAAATGAATCACATCGATTTGTATAGGTGGTATTCCATACACACACACAAGAGACATTATCATTTTCCAATGAATATGAATGTAAAATGGTACATATGATATTATAATTATAGAATAATAATTATGTATTAAATAAAATTTATAATAATTAAACCCATTATAATAGCCATTCATAAAATTTGGTGATGGAAAATGAATGGTATCACTACGTAGAGGTGGTGGTCAACATATACACACAAGTGATACTTTCAATCCCCTTTTGATAGATAAGAGGGTGGATAATGGTAGTTACATGAAAATAAATATATTTAAGTATATTTAGGATAATTTAGTTATTATCTTATGATGAATACCACTGATTTATAGATTTTATAATAAGAAATAAATTGAAAGTATTCATATAGGAAGATTGCCTCCTCTTCTGTAGGCCTCCATTAGATCCCATCTTAAGGACTATTAGAATGGTATTTGAAGAATAAAATACCCTATAATTAATGGATAATTAAGTTTAAAACATAATTGGTATGGGTTTTATTTATCTATATTTCTAAAAGTGTTGTAAATAAAAGAGAGAAGGGTTTCCCTTTTACAAGGGAGGAAAATGATACACTTGGAATTACTTAAAATAATAAAACATAATTAATTATTTCTCAAGATAAATTCTATAAATTGATATATAATCGTAGAAAAATATGATATCGTCTAAATTTTAACAGAAAATTAAATTTATATAGTTTTTAGTGTCATTTGAAAACTTATCTTTTGGTTTAACCACTTGGTTAACTAATTTTTATCTTAACTTTGGTAATGATTTTTTTATATTAATGGATTATAATTTTACTTATAATATAATAATGGGACCATAGATAATAAAGGTATGATATTTTAAACACTTAATAATACTAATTTCCCTCTTTCAAGTTTTTATTATTTTTAAATAATCTAATAAAATATTTTTATCATAAAATACTATTATTTCCATTTTAAGAACTATTCAAATAATTTGTCTTTGAAAACAACATTATAGTAATTAAATTCGTATATAAACCTTTAAAAAATATATAATATGTTATATTAATCTATAAAATTTTTGGGGGACTATAACTCACCCAAAAAATATTTCTTTTAGAGTTTTTAAAAACATTTAAAGTTTTTATACCACATGCACAAGTATTGTGTAAGAATTTAACAAAATTATTTCCTCATGGAAAATTAAAAATAAATTACCATGTTAAAAAATTATTTTTATTAAAAATAAAAATTTATAACTGAAATTTTACTATTTTTTCCTTATGTGAAAAAATAGAGTTATTAAATTCAAGAGAGTGACATTTTAGAATTTTCTTTACTTAAAAGTAATATAAACTTCATTATCAAGGTAAAAAAACAAAAAACAGAATATATTAGAAATTCAGGTGTTTTTGGTTGAATTTATTCCATAAAAGGAAACAAAGGAATGTTTTGGGTTGATTTTGAGACTTTATCTCATGGTTTTAACCCGGTTTTATCCATTTTACCTGTACATATGTGACAAATACTTACCATAGTTACTATTCATAATGAATAAAAATAAAGGGACCTATTTAAAAAATTTGAATCTCCTAATTCAAAATATGTAATAAATTTTTCAATATTATATCTATAGATGTGGAAAAAATCAATTTTAAAATAAATTCATAAAATATAATGAAAAAGAGTTTTTGAAAAATGTTTTTTTATGCAAGACAAATTTACTTATCTCAAAATCATGAATATTTAAGATTAAAATGGAATTAATTTGATTATTATAAATTAAGTTGATAATATATAAATTTAATTCCAAATATAAAATATAAGATTTCCTTTTAAATTTCTTGGTTTAATAAAACTAAATGAAAGTATGTGAAAAAATCTATATTTTTTCACTATTCACTAAAAAATCTATCATTTCAGAAAAATCCAAAAATTACACCCTATATTAATTATTATATTATTATTTCAAAAATAAAGTTCATTTGGTCAAATAAATTCTCTAATAGTGGAATAAATTAATCTTATTATTTTCTCATAAAAATAAATAGAACCATTTTTAGTAAAAATATAAAAAGACATTACTAAAAAATGTGTACCTTTTTATTAATATATTTAATTTATCTAAAACCTTTATAAATAATTTTAAAAATATTTCAATTACTATTAAATCCACCAATTTAATGATTATGTTATAATGATATACTATATTATGTTTTATTTAGACTCAGGGGTGCGTGTATCATAAGCAAACGAAGAAACAAAATTTATTTGAAGAGAAATAGATCAAAAAAATCTTGAGGTGTTACCTTATACCCACATTAAAATAAAATTCTCACTCAAAATTATATCGATTTTATAAAAAAAAATATATATCAATTTCATCACAACCTTAGGTTCTTAAGGAGCTTCTTCAAATTTCTGATTCCTATAGATAACATTAACCAAGTGAGTAGTCTTGTTCTATATCACTTTATCTCTATGATCTAAGATTTAATATGGGTGTTATTAATAGGAAAGATCATGCTCCAATGATACAAACTATTAGTTCAGTGCATGTGAGGGATCATGTATGTACTTTATCAGGAGAGATACATGAAACACATCTTGAATCTATGAGAGTGTTGATGAGATCACCAAGTGATAAGCTATAATCCCTACTCGATCAATAATATAAAAGGAAATAATATACCTAGGGATAAACTTTCCTTCCTTTTCGAAACACATAACCTTATTCCATATAAAAATTCACAGGAATAACTTCTCACTGACTTTGAATTCTATATTTCACTAATTTTTGTTAGCATAAATTTTCTATCGACATTGAGCTGCTTTGATATATTGTCCAATAGTACATAATTTCTTTTATATTTCTTAAAATAGCTTAAGTACCAATAGAATTCATTCTTCAACTTCATCACATACATTAGAGTTCTAAACTTATTTACCTGGAGGCCTTTATAAGGATCTATATGAATACTTTATTAAAAGCTATTTTTGTATGAATACTTGACTAGAGGATGTTATTAATCCCAACTACCTTTAGAATCCATAGAAAATATTCCTAGATTATCCTCTAGGGTTTTAATGGTTCTATTAGAATGACCATTTTTTGAGGTTGATAATTAGTACGAAAACTCAACACTATATTCAGTGTTTACTGAATAATTCACCAGAACATCAAGACAAACCTCACATCCTAATCAAATATAATATAATGTGGTAATCCATGAAACCTTATAAATTATTTAATCAATATTCTAGAAATATGATCAGATGAGAAATATTATCTTATAGCAATGAAGTGTGCAGAATTTTTTTAAGGTGATCAACTACAACACAAATAGCATTATGGACTTTAGAAGTTTTGGGGAGTATGAAGATGAAATCCATGGTTATGTTTTCCCATTTTCATTTTAGTATGGGTAATGGTTGTAACATACACATGTACTTTTATCTATCATCCTTAATTTGCTGACACACCAAGCATTTATATACATACTCTAAAATATATCTTTTACTTCTGTCCCACCAGAATTACTATTTAAAATATCTATACATCTTCGTACTTCCCAAGCATATAGATAATGATGAGAAATGAGCTTCATCCCATAACTAATTCTTCAAATTTAGAATATATGGAACACACACATGGTTCTTAAACCTTATTATTCCATTATAATCAATGTTGAACTCAAGTGTATTTCTTACTTTTTTATTAATTTCAACATCTTCCTTATGAGCCTCTTTAATCATCACATGGATATAAAGTTGAACACTCATTTGAGAAAGATAAGATTTATCCCCTTCTTCCAATATTTCTAGATCAAACCTTTTCAAATATGAAAATGTTTTACCTTTTTTGGATCCTCCTCATAGATAAAATATCATGATCCTTTTGACTCAAAGCATTATCCACCATGTTTACCTTCCCAGGGTGGTAATGTATTGAGCGGTTATAATCTTCAATCAACTCAAACCATCTTCTCTAGAACATATTAATCTAATTTTGAGTTAACAAATACTTTAAACATTTATGATCAGTATTTATATCAAACCTTTCTCCATACAGATTATTCCTCGATATCTTTAATGAAATAATTAACACTGCTAACTCTAAATCATAAGTTAGTTAATTTTTCTCAAAAACCATCTATTAATGTGAGTCCCGAGCTATCACCATATCATTATTCATGAGTACACATCCCAAGACCTTATTTGATGCATCATTATAGAGCATAAAACCTTCTCTATTATATGGTAATGTAAGAATAGAATCAATTACTAACCTTCTCTTTAGTTCTTTGAAAATTTATTCACATTAATTTATATAAGGAAACTTGTATCCCATCCATGTTAACTTGGTCAATGGATTAAATATCCATAATAAATTTTCCACAAATAATTAATAATATACAACCAACCTATGAAAAATGTGGATCTCAGTCACACCAGTTGATTTGATCCAACGTTATATAATTTCTATCTTTTATTCATCCACTGATATAACCTCTCTATAGATTACATGACACAAAAATGATTTCTTTATATCCAATGTTTATAGTTTGTAAGCTTTTCATATAGATTCTACTTCTTTAGGGTCTTTAGTATAATCCTGAAGTAATCTTCATGGTCTTCATTATTCTTTGAATATAAAAGAATATTATCTATAAATACTACCACAAAATGATCAAGGCAATATCTAAAGACTCAAATCATTAAATCCATAATGATAGTGGGGGAATTAATAATTCCAAATGGAATTAATATAATTTTAGAGTGTTCATACCTCATATGGAAGGATGTCTTGGGTATGTATTCACTTTTTACACTCAAAGGACAGTATAAAAATTGAATTTCAATCATTGAAAAATATTGTTCTCCTCATAATTCATCGAACAAATCATCGATATGGGGTAGAAGTTACTTATTATTGATTGCTCTCTTGTTAAGTTCTAGATAATAAAATTAGAGTCACATTTATCCATATTTCTACTTAAAAAAGAATTAGTACACCCCAAGGCGATGCAGTTGGCTAAATGAATCTATAGTTTATATTCTCTAGGATTTTATTCTTTAGTTTTGGAAACTCAATTTGGGTCATTCTATATGGATTCTTTGAAACAGGTGTAACACTGAATATTAATTCCATTAGAAACTCAACTTCATTATTTTGAGGAAGACCAGAAAATTATTCTAGAAAAAATCAAATAACTCTCATATAATAGGTATATATTCAATATTGATTTTCTCCCCATCCATCTAAGATAAACAACCTTTTTTAATAGGAATCAATACCCTTACAATGGATGTAATTTCCATCATAAGTTTATATTTATCATCACATTAATAGGTGATCATAGGTTGGTTTATAATATCAAATGTGACTTTCCTTCCTAAAAAATTGATGTTGGATTTATGTAAATAAATCAAATCCATTCATAAGACAAAATTGAATTCAGCTAGAGGGAGAATAGTGACATTTGATGGAAGAACATTCCAAAAAACATCAATTAAAGAATAATATTATACTTGAGATTAAATCATCATAACATTAGGTATTTTAACTACTGATTCAATATCTAATCATTGAGGTCGTATAACAATACCCTTAGAAAATACTTTGATATAAAAGATTTGATAGATCTAGAATCAAAAAATATATTATCAATTATAAAGTGGATGGTAAGTATACCTTTAACCTCTTCATTATCATACCCCATATCAGCAACAGAGATCGTATGATATTTACCATTTTCTCTAGTCATAATATGTTGCTAATGTTGATCATCATCCTTAACCTTTATATTTGAGCACTGGTTATTATAATTTCATTAATACTTTAATTTTGAAACATTGGAGTGTGGGTGGTGAATTTTTTGGTTATTTTACTCCAAAATTGGATAACTTATTCCCATTAATTAAGTATTAAATTTCCAAATGACCATATTTTCTAAACATAATGCACATAATAGTCTACATAAGTAAATTTTCTCTATATCTCATTCCACAAATTAAGCATAACGGAGAGCTCATCTTCTTCCCTCTATGTTTTTTGTTATTAGAATTTAATTTTAATTCCATATTTATTTTATTATTAAAACCATGATATTTATGGGTAACACCAATATCTATTTCTATCTTGGTAGAACATAGAATTATTTTTTAGGGGTGTCCAATCCCAAACTAACCCGATCAACATGACCCAATTCGATCAGGTTGGGTCTAGTTTTAAAAACTATATGTATGGGTTGGGTTACCTTGGGTTGACCCATGATCGAGTTACATCTATTTGACCAATGTCTGGGTTGGGTAAGGTCATTAGTTGGAAAAAAATGATCCAACCCGACCCAACCAACCCGATAAACCCCTATGCCTATTCCAATATTCCCTCACACACCACCAACACCTCCACTACCACCTCTATATAATCCATGATTGCAGCCCCAGATCTGACTGAATACTATTATCATCTTCATCACCATACTAGCATGTCCTTTTCCTTCAACATCCTTGAAATGTAGGCATTCTTATCTTGTCGCTGAAAATCGCTCTTCTCACTACCCGCTTGAGATAAATAACATAGGATGCCAAATATGAATAAAATATCACCTATAGAAGAATAATCTTTACATGATGAACCCGATTCGATCATCCATTCCACTAATTCTCTTTGTTCCTACCATATAATATGATGTCTCACACTATTTAAAAATTTCTAAAGAAGACAATAAATAACCCGAGATTTCCAATGAAACTTCTAAATTAAGAAAAACACTACCTCAATGCGTGTATAGATCTAATTATGTTTAACCTACTTTTAATTGAATATTTATTGCATTTATTCACCTTTACACTGAAACCATATTCCCCAGATATTCCAATGATTTATGATTCTTTTTTTATGGTTACTAAAGTCAAAAACTATGATGAAGAGAAGACACAGTAGGTTGAATATCTGGTGAAGTATTACTTTTCCTAATTAAGGAGGAATCTTGGTGTTGATTTATTGATGGGATAGGGGTATTCCCTGGTGTGGTGAGGAAAATGAACTGTAATGGGGAGAGAGACGTCATGCAAGATATTTAGGAAGAAGTGATTTTTTTCCAAAAACCCAATCAACCTGACCCAACCAAACCCTATCTAAGACGAATTTGTTTTATGTTAGGTTCAGACTAAAAAACATGATCGACCCGACCTAACCAATTTTAATTGGGTCGGGTCTAAAAAATCCCCTAACCCGACCCAACCCAACCCACAAACACCCCTAATTTATTTATAAATGTCGAAGTCTCTTTGGATAACACCTTTTAGAGACTATGTTTTAATCCATATAATAATTGATCAATCTCACTTTCTGGTTCAATGATAATATGAGAAGCATACCTCGCAAGTCTTGAAACATTTTCCTTATATGCACTAATGGATTCATCATAATTTTGCCTTAGCTCAAGGAATTCATTATCTATTTTTGAAGGAATAATATAAGGAATGTTGTTGATAAACATGACCTTCTAAACTCATCACACTCTATGGAGTAGATTTATTCATATTTTATCATGTTTTAGATGAGATTCCACTTTTGATATACTTTTCCTTCCAAATTATAGACAACCAAAATGAATTTTTCATGATCTAAATATTGAATAATGGAAAATATATTTTCAGTGGTATTGATATGTTTCTCTGAAACTAGTAGATTAATAAATCCACTAAAAGATGGTGGATGTTTCCATAGAAAGGACTTAACAAAATATTATTCCCTCCTTTTCTCATTTGGAAACTCATTATGATTCACATATTGAAAAATTTGTGTAAGTATAACAATGTGATTTTTTATTCTAGCTCCAATAAAATTTTGTTTCTCATGAGGAAAATCATTGCATTGTTTGTCACATTCTACATTAACATGATTCCTTTGGGTTCTAACCATTGAATAAAACCAAAAAACATAGTGTGAGAAACAATAATCATTATGGGAAACCACATAGTCAAGAAAAATCATTTAAATGGTCTAAATAATGACACATTGTCTTAAATATATGACACATTTGGGTTAACCTAGGTCATCCATGATTATCGTCTATTCAAATACTTCATGATGGTTTATAAATAAAATGTTAATTAACCCAAGAATATCCTCCAAGAGCATCAAACTAGGTTATTAGTAAGAGAATGCTCACTATGCACTAGAATAATGGATGATATATACTCAAGTAACTCTCTTTAAAGTTATTACCCCTAGATGCATCTGTTATAAAACCATGTCCACTTGTAGTAGCAAGACATGGATGTCTTGATAGGAAAACCACACTTCTTTCTTTACCATAACATAATAGGTTCTCATATACATAATATTATCCTAGGGGTCCTCACTAATATTTTTCCATCCTAGTTTCCATCGGTAACTAAATATTACTCTGATACTAACTATAGTGACCGATACTTTTCATACATAAATATCATATCTTATTATATGAATATTCAATAAATAAAATTTAAATCCATGATATAATTTATGTTCAGTAGTTTCTATCCTTGTAATTTTATCATGGTTCGATCATCTTAAAAAATTTATTTATTATATTAATATCACATATATTCAACATATAAATATTTATAATCTTCCATAAATGGTATAGATAGAAAAATGAATTACACCAGTCATAGAGACGGTAGGTCGTACATATGCATAAAAACTATTTTCACTTTTAGATTGATGGAGAAAAATAAATGTGAATAATAATTTACCTTTCAAAATTATTTATTATACCATATATATTATTTAAATCTATCCTTATTACTATCCCGTTAAAGAGAAAATGAAAAACGAATCACATCGCTTTGTGGAGGTGGTAGTCAACACTCATGCACTAAGGACATTATAATTTTCCAATGGATAAGAAGGAAAGAAGGTGGATATGTTATTATAATTAAAATAGAATTATTGTTTCCCAAATATCATATAAAAAATTTAAATCAATTATAATAACCATATAAGAAATATGTTGATAGAAAATTAATGGTATCACTACATGGAAGTGGTAGTCCACACATATGCATGAGTGATACTTTCACTTCCAATTTAATGGAAAAGAGGGAAGATAATGGTAACTACATAATCATAATAAAATTTAATCAAATTTATGGTACCTAACATATTATTTTATTATAAATAAAATTTATTTATATAAGGTATATGAAGAAATTAATTAAAAGAGTTTAGGTAGGAAGATTACCTCTTCGTCGGTAGTCCACCATTGGATCCCTTATTAAGGACCCTTGGGATCATATTTCAAAAATAAAATCACCTCTAATTCATTTATAAGTATTTTTAAAATAGAATTGGTCAGGGTTCGGTTGATCTAGATGGCTTAAAGTGGTGTAAATGAAAGAGATAAGGGGTTTTCTTTTATAAGGGAGGGGAAGGACGCACTTCAAATTACAAAAAATATTAAAATATAATTAAGTCATTATCTTAAAAAATGCTTCCAAATATATAGATATAAGAATAAAAATAGTATAAGATCTAAATTTCATTATAAAATGAAATTTATATAGGTTTTGATGACATATTAAACCTTATTTTTTGGTTTAAACCCTTAGTTAAAAAACAATAATTTTAACCATGGTAATGAATTTTTTAATATAAAAGGGTTATAATTTTATTTATAAGGTAAAAAATGGCTCATAAATAAAAAAGGGTTCATATTTTTGGAAATTTCTTATCATAATTGTCTTATTTATATATTTTATGATTTTTAAATAATATAATAAAATATTTTTATCAAAAAAATCGATTAATGTAATTTCAATAAGTATTTAGATAATTTGATTTTGAAAAATAAAAATAAAAGAAATTGAATTCAAATATACACCTTTAAAACGCCTATAATATGTTATTATAATATAAAAATTAACGGGGAACTATAAATCAACAAAAAAATATTACTTTTACAGTTTTTAAAAACACTTACATGATTTTTCTACGGCATGCACAAACATTGTGGTGACGTTGGGTAAGAATTTAAGGTATTTATTTCATCTATAAAAATTAAAAATAAATTTCCATGATAAAAAAATATTTTTTTTATTTCAAATAAATATTCCGAAACAAAATGATCCCATTTTTATTTATATGTAAAAAATATATATTTTAAATTCAAGATAGTGAAATTTTGGAATTTTATTTACTTAAAACAATATAAATTTCATTATCATGGGAAAATGGCACAAAAATTACATATATTTGAATTTGGGGGTTCTATGGTCGAATTTATTCCATAAAATGAAATAAATTGAAGTTGGTGTTTGATTTGGAGACCTTACCATATGTTTTTATCAATGCTTTACACATATTACCCTTATTGAGGTGACAAATATATACCACAACTACTATTCATAATGACAAAAAACAAAGGAGAAATATTTACTAAATTTGAATCTTCTAATTGAAAATATGGCTTAAATTTTGAACTATTCATTCTCTATTTTTTATGGAAATAAATTTTAATGTAAATTCATAAAATGTAATGAAAAACAGTTTTTAGAAAAATGGTATTTAAATCATTAAAAATTAGCTTATATAAAAATCATGAATATTACTTATTTAAATGGAATTAATTAGATTATTATAAATAAAATGGATTATATATTACATTAATAAAAAATCAAAAATATAATTGGAACTTTAAATTACTTTATTTAATTAAAATAATTGAAATTATTTTAAAACTTTGTATTTTTCTCTATTCACTGAAAAATCAATCATTTAAGTAAAATACCAAAATTTTACCCAAGGTTAATTTTAATTTAATGATTTAAAAATAAACATAATTTTTTTTAAATACATTTTCTAAAATTTGAGTAAATCAATTTTATTATTTTCTAATAAAATCAATAAAACCGTTTTTTTAAGGAAAAACCATATAAATACTTTACTAAAAATTTAGTACTTATTTATCAATATATTCCATTTATCTAAATCGTTTATATGTAATTAAAAAAAATATATTCACCACACCAATTTAATGGATAGGTTATAATAGTATACAATATTATGGTTAATTTTTACTTGGGGTTTTGTGAATTCTAAGCTATAAATGAAATTAAATTTATGTGAATATAAATATATCATAAAATCTTGGGGTGTTACATAATAATCCATGATCTAGTTGGAATAAGAAATTTCTAGAAATTTATCTTATTCTAGTTCTATTTTATATGAGGTAATACATCATATATATTCCTTAGAACCTTAAATCATTAAGTAAGAAATCTGTAATACTTCCCAGTCCACATCTTAAGTGGTGTTTTTGGAATAGCCTTTGACAGAACATGATTTAGTGTAAATTAAGTAGTTTCAAGAGAATAAATCAAAAGGGAAATAAGAATGTTTTCATCATTCATCAGTAATTGAAACATGTCTAATAGAGTTTGATTTCTCTTTTTAGATACCCTATTTAACTATGGTATACCAAGTTGAGTTAGTGGTGATATTATACCACAATCACTTAGATAGTCCTAGATTTATTTACTCAAATATTATTTACTTCTATTAAAGTTAAGTGTTTTTATACTTTTTCCAATTAGATTTTGTACTTTATTTTTTAACAGTTTGAAAAATTCAAAGTATTATACTCATTTTTTATAAGATACACATACCCATATTTATGGAAATCATCGACAAAGAAAATGAAGTATTGAAATCTACCTTCAAATAATTTACTTAAAGGAAAATACTCAATAGTTTGTATGAGTTCTAATAATTCATTATCCCTTTTCAATTTATACTTAAAATAGAATATAGAAACTTTACCTAATAAAAAGGATTCACATACATTAAATTATTGACAATAATTTGGAAACAATAAACCATCATTATAATTTATATTTCTATAATAGTAATATAATTGATATCTTATCACATGATGAATATTTTTTATGTAAGATTAATGTGAAAATTTCATTTGAGTATTTTTCACATAAAAAGGTTATAAAAGTTATATACTATAATTTAAACCAAGAAGTCATATGAGAATATTTATAAACATATATCATATAGTCTATATGAAAACTCTCTAACAGTATACAAATGATGTTTTACTGTCAGGCGATGGATGCTTGTAAGAGTATGAGGCTTCAACTCATGATGTTTCCTATATGGAAATATCCAAAATAGGATTTTGGGAGGAAATACCTACTAATAATAATTCCACATGTTATTTTTGTAATTGTATATTATTATATGTGGATATGTGTATTAATATTTATACTTGAGATTACTATTAATATATATCATGAATTATATACTTTTATGTATTGATGATAACAATGAACACATATACTCACGGGAAGGTAAGATATGTTGGGTGCGTTATAAGTGACATGGCATTAATTGAAATAGTTAAGAAAGGATTTGTCTCTTCCAAGGATAGAAATCAATATCTCAGTCCATTTAATTGAAATGGAACTATATGATTAAATTTATGCCCATATTAGATCTTCATTAAGTTCATTTCAGAGACTTAAATAACGATTGATCAAGTATATATGTTGATAAAATAAGTTTGCAACCAACTTGATGAAACATTGATATAAAGGGATTATATTATATAGTATTAATATATATATGTGGTTGCTATCATTATAACATCAAATTATTTCTCAATGAGTTCCATGATGTATTTCTATACACTAATATTGGACTTTAATAAAGTTTACATAATCCCAACAAGAAAGTGTCCCAAAGGGTCAGGAACAAAGTTTACCTAAAATTTTAGTTAAATTATATTTGAAATTAACTATTAGAATAAAAATTATTCTTAACGTGTGGTTTAATAATTATCTGAGTGATGTTTACCACAAATATAAAATCACCAATTATGTTATTGTTTATAATATATATGTGATTTAAATATTAAAAAAATATTTTTTTATATATTAAATTAATAATATATTGATACTTATTTAAATAAATAAATATTTATTATTTTTTGTTTGATAAATAGCGAGGAGAATTAAAGGGCTGAGTTAAGGGTCTAGTGGATATGATATAGATTATTTAATATCATTTAAATGAATATTAATTTAATTATTTACTAAATGATATTTAAATATTTATGAGCTAATATACATCATGGAATATAATAATAATAATATTAAAATTATTTGACACAGTTAATATATTATATAGAATATATGATGAATAAACTCCATGAAATCATCAAATATTTAACCCTAAATATATATTCCATCTTATATAATTTTCAAGAGTTATGTGAATTTTTATGCATAATATTTCCTCTCAAGAGAATTCTCTCAAATAATTAGAGATAATTTCTCTAGAATGTTTTCAAGAATGAGATAAATTATCCTTATCCCTCTAAAAATTGGGATAATAAGAGGAATAGTTTTTTTAATACCAAGAATAATTCTTGATTTGATCAATAGTGAATGATATAATACATTTGGTTCTTCTATGTTAGTACCCATAATACTAATGATGATATTATGAGATTCATATAGCCCATGTCGATACCCATTTAGTAATTATACTTTCAATTCTTCACTATAACAATGATTTGTGAGATCCTACCAAATTTAACATCAAGGATGAAAGAATTAACAATATGATATTATTCCTATTATAAATTAAGTATAAATTATTTTTGAAAAGATTATCTCTATAGAGATTCTGGGGTTGTTTTCTTCTATTAATTTAGATTTATTTTTTTGAAATAAATGAAAAATAATGTTGGGAATGATCCGAATCAATTCTACAACACCTTAGATCCTTCATGTGGTATTAGAGAAGTCAAATAATAATTTATAATAATTTATTATTTATTAATCAATTTTTCCTTATATTATTAGTTATTTATTTCTAGTTTTTTCATTTTTTTAATCTAAAATTCAATATAAAATTATCATTTAGTTAAATATTACCATGAAAAGGATAATAAAAACAAATAACACTCAATGATCTCATTCGTAGATGCCAAGGATTATCTCCATGTGACACGAATACATGACATGTAACAAAAAATTACACACTATGTACCTAGGGTCAACTACACAAAGACAATTCGTGATCAACATGACATGTATTGTGAGAGCCAGTACATGATATGATTACACATAGAGTGTTAAATTCTAGTTTTCATGTGTATGGAGAGGGACTATAGGATGTTTATTTTTCATAAACTTTGAGTAATCCCATAAATATTTTACTATGTGCGTTGAAATTTCATGATATAATTAAAACACATGCCACATATTGACTACTAAATAAGAAACATAACTTCACATGATGTATAAAATGTGTAGCTAGATTGTACATGTTGTGTAACACATTATAATCTACAAAAGATACAAATTGAGTCCCTAGGTGTGTAGTACAGAGGGTCGGGTAATGAATTACACGTTGTGTAGAAGGCTATACATGCCATGTAATTTAGGAAAACTAATTCAAGGTACACATAGATATAGGGGTGTCATGATATTCAAACATGATAAAAAATTAATTAATTAAAATAAATACTAAACTATATAATGTGTAATTAGATGTATGCATTATGCGATATGATTTTTCAGCACTGAGTACACATTGAGTGATTTTCAACAGGTTATATGTAATTATATTCTTTAAGTTAGTTATTTCCCATGTTAATTATAAAAATATATGATGTATATAGTTTTTGTAAATATAATTTACTTTAATAGAATATCTAGTGGTACTAGTCATGTATATTCAAGGTATGTCATGTGGTCATACATTTTGTGAAGGCTACCCATCTTAACTCATGGAAAAACACACCATGTATATTGCAACACACCATGTACACATACATATTGTGTAAGTACATAGTAAATCACAAGGATTATACACAATGTTAGTCACAACCCATGTCATGTTATGGTATATGTTTTATAATAGTTAAATTATAGAAATGGATTTAAGAAAAAGAATATTTGTTGTGTTTCATCCCATATAGGTCGTGTTTATTAAAATTGCAGATGAAATTTAATTTAACTCAGAATGATAGACACTACGTACTAATTATTTTTAAATTAAAATTAATCAATTTATTTTATTTAAAATTACAATGTATGGTAATATAAAGGACTTTTTGGATGTATAATTAAGATAAATGACTAATTAATTAATAAAATGATTAATTTAATAACTCAAGAAATTTATCTTTATAAATAGTAAATTAAAATTAATTTTGAGTATTCTAATTAAATAATGATTCCATTTTTTGGGTGATAATGATTATAAAAAACTTATTTATATGTAGGATTCTATTTAATTTAATTATTTATTTTATGGGTTTTATGGTAGGTTAATTGTTAAATAAAATATGATGGTTTATGAATTAGTCCCTTCTCTTTATTATATAAGGGACGATGTTTCCATGAATAATTTGTGTAACCCTAAAAAACTAGTACTTCTCACCTATGAGTGATTAATCACCTATAAAAGAAGGAGCTCCCATTGAGAGTAGATTGTTTAAGAGAAAGGAAATATAAAACCAACTAAGAAGATATACTCATTAAAGGGGAATTTCCAAAACTCAAGCGATGGTTTGGGCTCACGAAGTCACATGACTTAGGGTCAAGGTTGGTTTATTTCCTACTTAATAAAACAGATAATAGTTAAAAGTTCACAATTATACTACTTTTTTTATTTTATTTCTCAGGAAAATAGTTATTTATTTATGTGATGAATCTTTCTTTGATAAAACATGATCGTGTTAATTAAATAAATAAAAATTATTCCAAATTAAATAAAATAAATGGATTTTGTATAAATTATTTTATTAGATATGTTTAATTATTTATGTAAAATGCACATCATATTAGAAAAACATATAAAAGATAAAATAAAGAGTAGTTATTCCTCATATAAATAAAATCCATTATGAAAATATTAAGTAAGATAGAACATTCCATTATATGAGTTACAATGCAACCATAGATCAATGTTATGGTCTGGTCCTTATTAGGACACTTTCATTTTTCTGAGATTTTTAATGAAAGTTTTGGGGTGAATTAACTGATTTAGTATTAGGAGTATTATATATCACATGACTTAGTAAAACTTTGAAGAAATTTTTAAAGAAGTATAGGTACATAATTTTAGGATTGTGGAGCCCACTCAATGGATCATGGAACAACTAGTTAATATAGTTAGAAAAAATTCTTACTTAAGTACATTCATGTAATTTTCCAAATCCTTGTTTAGGTTATGAGAAGTGGAATGTGGATCCTTGACACTAGAATATCCTTGTGATATGATATTCTAACTAAAATGTTGATGTATACTAGGATTTGTTAAAATATTGGGAGATTAATAAAAATTAATTTATTACGTCATAGTCGGTAATCAATATAATGTAATAAAATATAATTCTGTAATAGAAAATAATAAGAGAAACCATATGAATCTCATGATAATTCTAAAACATATACCATTTACTCACCAATGTAAAGCATGGTTTTCATACCTTGAAACAATGTTCATGGACTGCTAAGGGAGGAATGCAGAATACAATGGAAAAATGGTAAAGACTGGACTTCCACATAGTAGTGCTATGCATATCGTGAAGCATGATACACAGACCGTGTTGGGGAATGGTTCTCAAGAGCCTTATGGTTCACAGGAGGAAAAAAATTAGTGTGAGGTGCGTTATTTTTCACTAAGTAGTGGATATCCATTGACGGAAGGGATCGGATGTTGCAAAGGAAGAATAGCGGTATAGGGGCTGCGTAGGGAAAAACTGTTCGTGAAAGGAGTAGTATGCGGTGAAGGCTATACGACATTGAATGTTTTTGTAAAACTCATTTGAGATATTTTTAGATATATTTTAACATATAAGGAGAACTAATCCCTTCATTACTTAGATATATTTTGAATAGAAATATGGGAGGAATTTCGAGAAGTTCGAAGTGGTTCTTGGGAAGAAAACTATGCAAAGGAAGATGTTCATAAGGGAGGATTCTATGAAAATAGAAGTGTTCCATGGAATATTTTTTATAGAAGGGGTTTTATGGGGAAATTTAGACCTAAAAGGAATACGAATAAGTGGAGGCATTATGCCAAATTGATAATGATCCATGGAAGGAATATGGTCTGCATATGAAGTAGTGGTCTGCGGAGGAGAAAATGGTTCATGGAAGGGATGTGGTCTATGGAGGAAGAATACTACCACAAATAAGGGATGATATGTAGAGGATATGTGTTTCTCATAAGAAAAGGAAGTTATCAAAAGAAGAGGTAGTACATGATGAACTTGTTCTATGTGGTGTAGTGTAGTTCGCAGAGGAAGTAGGCCAGTTCGTAGAGGAGCATTTCACGAACTAACAGTATGTGGAAAAGTGGGTTACATATATGGGTAAAAATAGGACTTTAACAGAGAATATATCTACAATTTAGGATATATAATCTCATAAAAATTAAGGGACCCACAATTCCATAAATTTTGTGTATATTTCTCCCAAGTTAGTGAGCTAGGAGGAGTCATCAGAAGTGTTCCGAGGGACACAATGAGCTATTGCAAAAATATTGTAAAGGATGTGTACTGAGTATAGAGTTACTATGTTTAAACTATTTTACTCTAGAACTAGTGAATATTAGTGGATTTAGATAAGACCAAAACACTATCATCGTATGCTCCTTGTACTATCCCTTAGTGGTGAACCAAGTAAAAGTTTTGCGTTCTCTCTTTGCATGTGATTGTTTGTTTCCTGCTCGTTCTCATAAGATAAGTTTAATAAGTTTCTACCAATGTGGGAACACAATCTATAACTTTTGAAGATAAATTTTACACCCTGATTATCCATACCCTCTCAGGGTGTCCCGTTGTCCTTCATACACTACTATAGAAAAATTTATACTATGTACTAGAGTCCCCTATTCCTGATTAGCCACCTCACTGAGCAAGAAAAGGTGAAAAGGATTCCTATAAGGAATTCATAAAAGATTATGATAATGTCTATTTCATCATCTTATCCATTATACATAGATATATAAAGATGTAACATAAATAAATGTATGTATACACCATGATAACTTATCCTCTAAAACTTGAAAAAAAAGAAAGAGAGTCTTAAGAAAAATGAGCTTGTCACAAAACTATACTAGTGTAAACTAGAAGATGGGTACCTTACTATTGATATTTCCTTAACAAATTCTAAATAATTTTTATTATTTTTACAAATTAGACTTACATTTGGATAATAAATAATTCATTAATGTCATATTGTAATCCTTACAACTTGATTTTTCTATATTCATAAAGAATTAAATAATAAAAATTATAGATAAATCGCTGAGGAATATTTTGACTATGCATCACCAAGAAGATAAGGATTAGTGGGAACATTAGTCCTCACCCCTCATGGTGAAAAGATTAAAATACTAGGTTTAAAAGCCCATTAATGTTTCAAATTAAATGGTACCTTTACAATTTCCTTCAACGTTACAAAATATTTAGAGGGAGAGTAGTGAACAAGAGGCTATCTACTTCTCATGTGATAATAAACGAACTATAAGAGGAACTTCAATGAATTTAATAAAATCAATAAAAATATTATAATTCAAATATATTCATTATTAAATATAATATTTTTATTTCACTTATTTGATATTAAATAGAATATATAAATCAGGCACTTATCTAAATATAGAAACCTTGTAAGTGTTGGAACATTACAAGAACTTAGAAGAACTCTATAAGTGGCCAATAAAGGGTTCCTAAGTAATCCAATAAGAGGGACAAAATTCAGATTGCTATATCTCTTGATTCTTATGAAACTATTATTTTGTATTAAGGGTTTCAAAAACATTTATATTTGTATCTAGTTATACATAATGAGAAATTATTTCATGTTTAAAATAAATATTTTTATGGTATCTGATACTTATAAAATAGTTTAGTAATACATGAATCCTAGATATCCAAAATCATAAATGAATGATGAATATAAAACCTAAGACTCGTAACTATTTAAGGAAATAGAATTCTTAGTCAACTAAAACTACAAGTATATTTCAAGTTTATACCTAGAAGAGTGTTTAGAATCTTATTATCAAATTTTTTTAGGAATTATGAAGAACTTACATATGGTGTTTTAATAAAAAACAAACCTTTAGGAATAAAGATAAGACAAAAAAGATTCTATATTTAGTTCAAAAAGTCATGCATGAAATATTATATGGGTAATATATATGTAAATTTATATACTCTATAACATCCATTTAAGATATTTTAGGAATGTAATATGGAATTAATGTATAAAATAATTAAAATACATAAGATCATAAAAGCATGATATTCAGAGAATATTTTAACAAAGTATAAATAAATAATTTAAATTTATATTGGATCTATATTTAAGCATATATTTTTGTATACATATAAAATAGGTGATTATAGTACTAGAAGAATCAATGAGTAGTATTATATGTATTACAATTCTTCCATAATTACATTCATGATATCTTGTGTAAATAAAAACAAAATAATTAACCATATATAAATTATGTTGACTAATGGTGTCATATCATTCATTATATGAAATAAATTAAATTATAGATTTATGTGAATTGAGAAGACTTATTTATTAAAGTTAGTTATAGATAAAAATTCACATCAAGGAGAATAATAATTTAACCTCAGTTAATTATCCTAAATACACTCAAGATATTATAATCCCAAAGATGGAAGGATATTAGTCAAGAACAGCTATATTTCTATAAGATGAAAAAAATTATTTTGATATAGTGGGAGAAAAATAAACATTAATGAGGTTAAGGATCCATATGTGCATAAGTTAGCATAAGAAAACTTGACTCCACAATATTTTTAGGGGTAATTATTCTGGACACACTTACGGTATATGAAATTTAAAATAAAATAAGTTATTTTATTTTCACCAATAACGGTGATTTATTATTTTATAAGAATAATGAATATTTTGAGGTAGTAGTAAATAGAAGAAATATAATATTATAAAGTCTAAATGAATTTAGATATGGTTTCCAAATACCAAAATATAGGTCTATATTTTGGTGGTTTTCTGTATTAATGTTAATCAATTGGTTGGTATTTAAGAAGAAACAAGACATAAATGACATAATCTAGTACTGGTAAGGCTTAATTTATTTCTAAAGGTTATCTATACATAATCTATAACCTTATCATTTACTAATGATTATGATAAAACCATTAAAATTCTACTTTTCGTAGAAAATTTCTAGGATCAGTGTATTGGTAAATTGGATTTCAAGACCTTATTCCTTGAAAAAGACCCAATAGAGTATGTCTATATGTCATGCACAAAAAATATGGGTCTCAATAAAGAAAGGAAATAAGGTACCTATATTATATAAATCCATTTATGGATAAAATCAAGAATTATGATAAAAAAATATTTGTTTGATGAATCCATGAGATAGATTGGTTTTATTCAAGAAAACAAATGATCCATGTGTTTATAAGAGGTTAGTGGGATCAGTATAGTATTCCTAGGTAGATATGTTTGTGATATATGGAAAAAATAGGTATAGTATTACAAGTTCATTAAGACTAAGATAAATATATTTATGTAGGAATGAATTAATGTACTAACCTAAGTTCTATTTAAAAATGTCTTAGGGGCTACTTAGATCTAGTCATAGTAAATACTATGATAAGGTGTTAAAAAAATATAAAATTTAACAATTCAATACTGAATTTTTTCCTATGCTACATGGCATGAAATATCACGACGTGTATGTGTTAAAGCACAATAGGTGATTATTATGATGAATAAAATTCTATTTTTCTAAGAGTGGTTTGGAATCTATTTAACATGACATGATATGTACTGATATTTGATATTTATTATATGTGAAGAAAATATTTAAGATATCAAACTGAACATGGATAAATACAAAGGCTAATAGTTAAAACTATCTAAAGATACTTGAGAAAGTATAAATGGATCAGTTCCTGGATGTTAAATAAGTGGGAATACTCATTTATAAGGGTATGAAAAACATGATTTATTTTTGATTGATTTGAACTATGATTTCAGTGAGGCTAAGTTAATAAGAAAGAGGTTCTCATTAAATAAAGTGGTTTCCATATCAATAAATACTGAGTAAATTTTAGCTTTTACGATAGATTAATAAGTGATTTTGAAACATTTTTCCCTAGCTATGGTTTTAGATAAGATGTCAATTTTTGATTCAGGGAAAATGATTAATACCAAATGATATCTTCCCTTGAGGTATTTTCTCATAGGGATGAATTCCTAGTAAGAAAAACAACCATAAAATCATGGAATTACTAACATACATTACCATATCTTAGTAGAAGAATAATAATCATGTGATATCTAACCAATTAGTTGGTAGTTGGGACTAGTGCAAGTGGGAGAATCATGGAGTTAGTTTACTAGAAGCAATGAATTCTATACTTTCAATTTCAAAATTATTAATATTAATTAAAATACTATCAAATGATAAATATTATTATACATAAATTTAATGTGATAATGTTTTTATAGTATTTTACAAATCAAAAGGTTATATAAATTCCACACTATAATGAAAACCTGGAAGTGATATGAAAATATTATTAGATGTATGTTCTTTGGTCGAGATGAAATTTATCTAATAATATAGTTGATGTTTAAGTATCAGGTGTTGGATTCTTATGTTGGCCCAGATAGTAAAATAATCATATGGTTTATAGGGGTGAGTATAGTAGATTATAATTTTATAATAAAACCCAATATAAAAATAATAATAAATCTGTTGATAATTAAAATATAAACACAAGTTATTTTTGTAGTTGTTTAGATAAAAAAGGATCCAACATCTACTATTCACAACCTTCCACTCCTTGAGATTTATGGTACTAATTAATATAATTAAACATTAAAGTGTATTTAAAACCCTATTATGAACTTCCTTTTTTAGTGGAAGCATAACCATGAAAAATACAAACTTTTAAAAGGATAGTGACAACTCAATTACTAAATGTATATTAAATGGAGTTATAACTAGTAAAAAATATTTTTTGAAGAAAAATTATTAACCAATAAATAATTAAATCTTATTGTTATATAAAGAAAAATATAGTACAAAACTCGAAAACCATTTGTGAACAAATGAGGAAGAACAATTGTAGTTTCTTGACCATCCTATGAAAAAATACTTTTAGTATTATAAAGGCAATGAAGTAGTGACTGCGAATGTTATTTTGTTATAGAATGAATTATGTTCAACACTAAGATTTATTGAATCAAGTTCACAATGTGATATCATGATTGTATATATTTATCTCATTTATAGATTTAGTTCCATTTATAAAATAATATTTAATAGATACACACACTAAAATGACTAGAATAATTCATAAAAAATAAAAATAACATTACCCATGATATTCACCACAAACATAGTTATTAATAAAAAATTGTGAACAACTAAAAAAATTTCCAAAAATATTATCCTTGAAATAATGAACTAATTTAGAGTTTTAAAATCCTTTGGAATAAACTCCATAATAACCGAACTTAAATACTTATTCAAAATACTTTGAATAATCCTTGAAATCTCATTATTCATTTCCTTTAAGATGTGGAATAGTTATACATGGTCATAATAGAATAATCCATCAACTTATAAAAATATTTAATGTAGTAAAACACAATAAACCATTTATTATGGAAATATTGACATTAAAAATACTATTTTTAATCATACATAATAAACATAAAATTATGAAAATATCAATACTCATATATGTAAGATAATTTACACATAATAAAAATTTAATGAGAAATCATGCACAGAATAATTCCAAACAAAAGTAATTGTAATATAGTTTTTAAAAAAATTCATTGTGTATAATAATTTTATAACCTATATAAATGCATAACAAAACTTCCTTTGAAAAAATATGATAAACAAGATACTTTTTAAATCAAATAAAATGTGTTATATATTTATACTTAGAAAAATAAATGATATGTAAAATATTTATCAATATCCTCACTAATGAGAAACATACTTTACTTTAAAAAATATTTATATATAATATAATTTGAAAAAAATAAGGGAATTTATAATATAATTTTCAAGCTAAAGAAATATGTAACCTATTTTTAACCGTGTTGAATATATTTTCCAATTACGTGTAACATATTTTGTCTAGTACTTTATATATATAAGTTTTTCTACTTAGGAAAATTTTGATACATAAGAAAATTAAAACACTTCCATGAGATACGTAATATAAATAACATAAAAAAATTATGAAACTATCCATGAATAATATAATTTTTAATTTTAGATCAAATGTAAGAATTTCAAATAGAAAAGTAGAAAATCAATATTCAAAAAAATTAGCAGAAAAAGAAAAATAGAATAATAAGAATAATAATAACGTAAAATAACAATAAAATTAAAAAAAAATTATTTTATTCTAAAGGAAAAGTAAGATTTGGACATATAATCCTTTATTATTTTCTTGACTCTCATTATATGAAATAATAGATAACTCAGGTTAGAGGAATTCATATTTTCAAGATAGAAATTTTTAATTATCAAAACATAAACAAATAAAGTTCTAAGGATCCAGTCATCGAACTCCCCCTTTTTGATAATTACAAAACCAAACCATTTAAAACATGAAATTATTCCCTCTTTTATTATAGTAAAAAAGTAAAGAATGGTTAATGTAATTAAAAACTCTTAAGAACTGAATGAAATAGTAAATCATCAGCATGATCGAACCAAATATAATAAATCACTCTAAAAGATTTCATACCAAACATATAAATAAATGATCAGAATATATATAAATTTTAAAATAGAGATAACTTCCCTTAAATTTCACCTTTATATATTTGAAATGATTATATAAGTTGTTGTATTTTCATTTGAATTAATCCAAAAAAATTAACATTATATGGGCCACAAAAATTGTTAAACATAAAGAATAATGAATTAGAGCTACCTATGATTATAGTATATTGAAATAATACTTCTATCATACCAAGTTCATACTAAATCATTCCATTCTTATCTCTATCTAAAGGTTTATAAAAAATAAAATCCATCTAATCATCAGTAGATATATATTCTATATAGATATCTATTTTCTAAACATGATCTCAAAAAATTGGTATCCAAATTCAATATGTTTAGTTATAGAATTATATAATGGATTATTAGGTATAGATGTAGTAGATGAATTATTCCACATAATAGGAATTTTCTCAAAACGAACATCAAAATCAGTTTAGGTATATTAAATCCATAATGTTTAAGAATAATTGTTTATAGAGGTAATTTATTCTACTTTAGATATTGATAAATTAACTGATAATTATTTCTCTGAACTTTGAAAACTAAAATTTTACTTAAAAAATGACAAATTCTAGTTGTAAAGTTAATATCAATTTTGAACTATCTAAAATCAATATTATAATAATTATTTAATACAAAATAGGATCTTCCAATATAAAAAAAACCAAGATTTATAGAAACTATAACTTATTTAATAATCATTTTAACAACTTTCAAGTTAATTTAGTTAGGTATAGCTTGAAATTAATTACACATACATATAGAAAACATTAAATATAGTCTATAAGATATTAAATATAAAATACTACCATTCATTCCTCTAAAGACTTTAATATCAATATATTTTCTAGAAAAATCTTCATCTAATCTATGATAAGTACTCATAGGGGTTATTCATCTTTTACTAGAATCAAGTCCAAATATTTTGACTAATTATCTAGAAAACCAGTACATAATAAGAAAAATTCCATCATTTTTTGAAATATATGAAGTCAAATAATGAATTTTAATTCTCCCATAAGACTCATGCGAAATTAACTAGTTGTCAAATATAAAAATTCTTTATAAATAAATATATTATATGACCCAAAAATAATATCGTCTATGTAAATCTGAATAATCAAAGTACCTTGATAGGATTTATTAATAAAAAAAGTATATCTAAATTTACCTTTAATAAAACCATTTTTAAAAGAAAAATAGTTAATATTTTATACCATGATTGGGGAACTTTTTTATGTATATAACTATTCATATAATGTTTTAAAACATGATTTTGTAATTTTTAATGTTTAAAACCAGTTGGCTCTTTAACATAAATATCATCAGAAATTTAAAAACTATGAAAAAAAATTTTAATATCTATTTGATAAATTTTATATCATTCATGAGTATCATAATCTAGTAAAATTAAAAAAGATTCTAATATGATAACATTTGAAAAAATTTCATCATGATCAATACCTTATTCTTCAAATTAAACTTTTTCAAATATTTTAGATTTATTTATAATAATAAATCCAAATTTATAAAATTAATTTATGAATATCAATTTAGAACCTATAATATATTAATATTTAGGTGGAATAACCAATTATCAAAAATTATTTCTACAAAACTAGTTAATTTTATCTTTCTTGTCCAAAAATAGTTAATATCTTTTAAATATTCTGAAATATAAATAAAAAAAATTAAAAATAAAATCACAATGAATAGAAAAATTATGTAACAAATTTCTGGCAAAAAATCGAGAGTAAACATTTCTAATAACTCTATTTTTAAGTTGATATTTAATATATTTACAATTTAGGGTGTTTCTACCTCCAATGAGTGCATTAAATTTGGGATTTTAACTTCTCTAAAAATAAAATTTAAAAAATATTCTTCAATCAAATATTTTATATTATATACTCTTTAATAATTACATAAAATAATATATCCCAAAAAATATACCATCATAAAATTTAACATTAAATTTATCTAAATTATATTTAGTATTAAGGCTAAATACTTTACAACTAAAAACTATAAATTATCTATCTTTAGGTTTCTTTCCATTTTATAATTCATAATGTGTTTTCTTAAATATAGGTATAATATGTAATATTTTTGAGATATTATTATCTATATACATATCTTCAACCAATAAATGTTTAGTTAAATTATAATCATTTAACACAGATCTAATAATTTCTTGTAATGTTCAATTTTTCATTTCTACAAATCCATTTTGACTAGTAGTCCTTAAAGCATATAATTTATGAGAATATATGTTATATTCCCTTTTTTAAATTTTAGTTCAAGAATTATCCTAATATATCACTATAAATAGATAAATTTAGTTAACGTTTCTCATTTTGATCTGATTTATAATAAATATAATATTTTGATAATATCTCACTTTATGTAAAAGAAAATAAACCCACGTAAATCTACTAATTTTTTTTACAATGACAAAAAATTATTTCTAACCACAAAAATTTATAGTTTCATAGGGCACAAATGGATTTTGATAAACCATCAATAGTGTTTTGTTAGTGTTTATGTTTTTTATTGGTATAAAAAAATCCTTGCGATGTTTCATTTTATTCGGGAATCAAAAAAATTATTATTTTACTTCCTAAGATTTTGTTATTGTAGTACAATTTTATTATTTGAAAATTTATATATAAACATGAAATTAACATGATTGAGCCTCCTATTAAAAATTATACCATCTATCTTCACAACAGTCAAGCAATTTACATGTTGAACTGTTAGTACAGTAAGGTCTATGAACACATATTATCTATGTGGATAATGTAAAACAATATAGATCATATTTTAAAAAACAAATTTATCATATTGAAATTTAACATTCATTATAGCATCAGATAATTGATAAATAATGATAAATTTATGTTTAAATCCATCAAAATAAAAAATATTAATAATAAATAGAGATTTAGATAAACCAACTTCACAAAAAACTTTTCGTATTTCCTTTAGAATCGTCTCTAAAGGAAAGAATTCAATATCATAATTTACATGAATTCTATATCTGAAACATACAATTGCAGTGACACTAAATTTAAGGATTTTCATAAAAAAATTTGATACATCTATGTTAGTCTTGAATCATAACAAATACCACTTTTAAATATTTTCCTTAAAGTTTCAATCCTAATATTTCAATTTTCAATAAAATTAAAATCAACTTATAATTAATCATAAAATTTTCTATTTGAGTTGGAACTAACGTTCTTTAACTTCTAATTATCTTGTGAGATAATGTTATTTTCCTTAATAAGTTTCTCATTTATTATTTTGAGTTCCTTATAAAACATAGAGATTATAATGATATATAACTATTATTTTTCAATTTATTAAATCAAATAATCAATATATTAATCAAATTTAAAATCAAAATTAGAATAATAAAGATCTAAAACAATATCAGTAAACTTATTCATAGATTCCATGAAGGAAAATTTATCTAATTCCTTCTTATTTATAGGTTCTTTACTAGAATCAAATTTTTTAGTGTGACTCCAGTCTACAAAAAATTCCCATTTCTCTTTATTTTTGAACATTTTTTCTTTATTTTTAGTCTTAATCATGTTATTTTTTTTAGATTACCTTTCCTTCATGTAACATTTGATGTATTATAATTAAAATTAAAATTACCTTTCTTATTTACTTTTTTATCTTATCTCTTAGAGTGTATTTTGAATTAGTTTTTGAATCCTATAATTCTTTTTTATTCTGTGTATAATCTAGTATCAAATTGAGACACTTCATCTCTTTCCCTTCCCTATATCTCAGAATTCAAAGAGTAATATTATAAATAATTAATATATTTTAAAGTTATATCTTTCTTCTCGGTTGTTTTTTCTTCAAAAATATTCTCCAACTTTTGTTTATTTTTTAAATTAAACCAATGATTTCATCAAGAGTGTATTTTATTAAGTTTTTTATTTTATAAATTGAAACCTTCTTTACATGCCACTTATTTGTTAGAGATCTTAGAACTCGTTCAATAATATTTCTATTTTCTAGTGCTTTTTCAGGAGAACTATTCCAATTCACAATGCTTGTGAATCAATCGAATATTTTATTAACACTTTCATTTTCTACCATATAGAAATCTTGGTACTCAACCTGTAACATTCCTAGCTTAATTTTTTTTCTAGTTTATCTATACCATAGTGAGTAACTTTAAATATTCTCCAAATTACATGATTAGTTTTACATGAAGATACAAGACTAAAAAAATTATACTAATATCACAATAAATAATATTTATAATTATATAATTAAGAACATACTAAGTTGCATCATTACTGGTAAGATCATGAGGTTTTGAATTAAGAAATTAGGGTAAAATCAATAAAGAACAACTCTTATAGGGTATGGATATGATATCAATTTTTACCCCATATAGTAAGATAGATAATACGTCCAGAGAGAGGATGAATATACTAGATTGAAATTTTAAAATAAAATTATAGATAATAAATAATAGAGTAGTGGAAAATTAAAATATGAACACAGATGATTTTTATATTAGTTTGACTAAAAATGATCATGTGTCTATGTAAGAACCTGAGTTTTTATAATGAGTCAAAATCCCAAACTTGTTTGAAATTTTTGACTTGTTTCTAGGGAAAAACTTTTAAAAGTTGGGGAGGTCATGTAGGTGTGCATGGTTGGCGCACGGTCTAAGAAAACCATGCGGGCAAGCCGTGTAAAGTCCTTGGGTGAGACAGTAGGAACCACACGGTTGGTGCACGGTCTGAAAAAACCATGCGGACAAGCCATGCAAAGTCTCTGGGTGAGGCAGTGGAAACTACACGGTTGGCACAAGGTTTTCCAAACTGTGAAAGGTAACAGTGCGACCACTTAAAGTTAGGGTTTTTATGTTTCAGGCCACTCGAGATTTCCCATTATTCTCTCTTTTCTTCCTCCTTCTTATGGATCGCACAGGGAGAGTAGACCGGACATTCAAATCCTTCCCAGATCTTCTTCTGAACTCCGTTTCAATCATCGTTTGATCCATTGGAACACCCTCGGTAAGTCCTTGATTCTTCTTGATCCATTCATCTTGTTTTCTGTTCTAGAATTAGTTATAGGGGTTTGAGAAGTTTTGAATCATTTGTAGATATACTGCATTTTATAACTAATTGGAGGCTGTTAGGGGAGGAGTAACATCGTACTTGTATGAGGTAGGTGGTGCATACGTATATTTGTGTTTTTGCGGTCATTGGGTAGTGAGGCCTTCAGCACATTTTCGGGTATTTGATAGAGACCCTAATTTATCTGCTACTACTTATTTAAATTGCTTATTAGACCTATGAGATACCTTTGGGTATACCCTTTGTCCTATCTTGATTGAGCAGGGCTGGGCGAGAGGTCATTGCTCACAATGGGAATTTTGTTCGGGGTTGCAAAATTGGTAATACTTAAATTGTATTGGTTTAAACTGTTAGGTTTAGTTATTTAAACCTTGATATAATCATTGGAGACCTTAGAAATTTCAGTGCTGGTATGGGACAACACTTTCTTAGCATAATTCATCTGTTTAGATGGTTTTTCCTGTTATGTATTCTTTTTAAATTTGTTTTATATGTAAATGTTGAATTGCATATGCTGGAACCTTCGGGCTGTGATGGGTGTGGCCCGAATATTATTGAGTGATGCTAATCATAGGAGGGGCATGGCCCAATGTTACTTTGGGTGGTTTTGACCATGGTATTGGGCATCATAGACGACGGGTTGGGGCATGATGACTATCAGGTTGGGCATGGACCGGGTTACTAGGATGGCGAGGCCATCAGACTTGAGCGGCATGGTCATAGGAACACGAGGTGTCAGATGTATGGTGGCTTAGGTACTATTTTGGTGATTACCGCTCACCCGAAAATTTGAATAGTGTGCACCAAAAGATACTCCGTGATGAGGTGGTTTTGACCACTCGTGTGGGTTGATGCCCCCGTAGTTGCGGTTTAGGTACTTTGGTTGGGGGTGCATGCTTTAGGAAGCCACGTGAGAGGTGAGGAGCCTCCAATGGATATCTTTGAGGCAATTGGGTTGGGGGCTGAGGCTCGCCATGATTTCAGTGTAGGTATCACTTTCCATTCAGTTACTTATTTGTGGGCGGATATCGCCATCCCTGCAGTTACTTGATTTGAGGGAAGGTATCGTTGTCCCTCCGGTGATTTATTTGAGGACAGACATCGCTGTCCCTCTGGTTATTTATTTGAGGACATGCATCGCTGTTTCTCTAGGTTACATCTTGGGCGGGCCTTTGGGACGTCGGTACTTGAGACCCGAGGTGTCCGGAGGTACACGTTGCCATGTTACATGACATAGATTCTGGCATTGAACGAAGCCTGTGACAAACCATGGTGGCTATTGAGCACTAGTGGAGTTTTTATTTATTTGTGCGTCATTCTGTTTACTACTTTCCTTATAAATGCATGCCTTCTTAAACACTTATATTAGGTATGCACCGTTGGGTGGTATCCTACTGAGATTTGTCTCACACCCTGCATGGGACCTTTGAGAAGCATGCATACTTTATGGATTTATGTGCAGGTAAGAGTCCAGCTTTAGGAGCTGGGCTGCATTTTCAATTTCATGGAGATGGAATGGACCTTGAGGTCTTTCCAAACTGGAGTTATATTATTTTTTTTCCTTTCCCATATTAGCATGCTTTTGTTATGTATCTACAGTTGGTTAGCCATTGGTACCTTTTTATATATATGGACATGTATGAACTTCTTTGGATGAATGTTTTTTGATCAATAGTAGTTAAAAGTGATCAACATGCTATTGTGTTTACTTTCTGCTATTGTTGTTATAGTTATTGCTTCCATTGTTTATTGATATTGAATGTGCTTCTTCTTTTCGGGTCTGGTTCAAGTCTATTGAGTCGTTTATTCCACTGCATCTTTATTGTTTTACTTGGACCAATACCATTATTATTATCCTCTGAGAGGGTATATCCTCCCCACTATACCTAAAATACCCTCACTGCTAGTCGGCAGCCTTTGGCGTTCGGGGAGGTGCGCCTAAGGTAGTAACACCCAACCCATTTATCACTGTTCGGGTGGCTGTTCGGGTCTGGGTCATTACAAAGTGGTATCCTAGGAGTTCTTGATTGGGATTTAGTAGTAGTGGTTTGCTAGCTACTAATGTTATGAAGGTTTCTCTTTTATTTTTGCTGGTTTTATTATTTGTGATATGCTAGACTGGAGATAGGATATTACTGGAAACTGGGTTTCTAGCTTGTGCTTGGGTTCCTGAAGCCCCAGGTATGAGTGATGGACCAAGTTTCCATGGGTAGGAATTGCTATTTGCTTTTACTCGAATTATAGTTTATATGATTTCCACCTTGGTGGCTCACTTGATGTGTGATGTTATGGATTTTGATATGTGATCCTTGACCCAGTGCGGTAAGGAAGAATTGGACCTTGGCCCAGTATAGCAAGGCTTGTTGTTTGGGTTTTGATTGGCACATTTTTAGGGTATTTCAATTTCATAACTGCACGTATGCTTTGTGATGTGATAATACCTTGTGAAAAATGTCAATTTCCATGCTTTGTATTCTCTTGAAATGTGAAAAGGTGAAATTATTGATAGAATTTGTTGTCGTTGCAATGATTATTCCATGCTTTATATATCTGTAGAATTGCATCTGAAAGGGTATTTGTGTCTGGATCTTGTATGAGTAGGCAGGTACTATCGGTTGAGGTGATTTTGATCACCATGATTGGGAGACTCGGTCGTCGGTTTGAGGCAACATTGGTTGTCGGGACGAGAATGGCCCATGGTACTTTTGATACTTGGCACTATTAATGGTGGGTAAGGAGGCCATAAGGCTGGGATGTCGTGGGCATGGGTTGCGGTGGGGGAGAGTAAGGCTAGTAGTTATGCACTGCTTTTTACTACTTTCCTTATTTGCGTTGAATATATATTGTTATATATATATATATATGATCTATCTGACCATTTATGGTACTCTACAGGTTCCTCTTTTACATCTCTATGGAGCGAAAGGCGGGAGATGATATAGTGCCGCAGGTACGGGATCAGGTTTAGGATCTGGCATAGGCAGAGTAGGAGCCGCAGGTACATGCTCACGGTCAGAATCAGGTATAGGATTCAGTGCAGGTAGGACAACAGTCATTTTTGGCAGTGTTCGGACCATGGATCGACGAGAAGCTCCGAGCTAGCATGGTACGTGTCTTGTAGGGGATCGATAGAGGCACGGAGGGTACAGATCCATCTATGGATTATCTGACACGAGAGTTCCAGTCGCAGCACCCAGAACTTTTTCAGGGTGAGGGTGGTCTTTAGGAGGTTGAGAACTGGATAGAGAGTATGCAAATGATCTTCAAGCAGCTCGAGATGCCTCTAGGGTGGAGGGTCAAGCTTGCGATGTACATGCTATGAGGACCAGAAAAGCGTTGGTGGGATGTGCAGGTTTAGGATCGTAGGCATGAGGGACTGGCATTGAAGGACTTCGAGGACAGGTTCTTCGATCACTTTTACCCATAGACACTAAGGGTAGAGAGGGCTCGGGTGTTCTTGAGCCTTCAGCAGGGAGACACATCCCTCATGGACTACGCAATTACCTTCACTGAGTTGTCTCGTTTTGCACATGGAATGGTAAGTGATGTCACGACAAGGGTGAGGTGATTTGAGGATGGATTATGACATGACATTTGGACCCAGGTGAAAATTTTCAGGCTGGGTTCTTTCTCAGTGGTAGTGAAACAAACACTCATAGCGGAGGGAAACCAGAGGGATAGGCCTCAGGTTGGCTGGACGACGGATTCAGGTGAAGGTTTAGACATCAAGAAGTGAGGATAGGATGAGTTCCAGCAGGGCGGTTAGGCCAAAGACTCATCTAGGCCACCTCGTAGCAGTTCTTCAGTGGTTTTATTTCAGTGTGGACAACCAGGGCATGTTCAGACTCAATGAAATAGGCCTTCCAAGTAGTGCTGGGCATGTGGATAGGTCGGGCGTCTAGAGAGGTTCTGTAGGCAACCTTCTCAGAAAGCCAACAGGCATGGAATAAGATAGATGGTGGCATCTGTAGTTGGCTCAGGTTCAGTACCAGGAAAGGGTAGCCAAGGTTCAGTTGCACACGGAGGAGATGACAAAGACTACAGGATCTAGCTAAAGGGTCAGTGGCCGGTTCCTGGAGCAGCACCCCAGGGAGGTCAGGCATCAGACAGTCGTGCTTCAGGATAGGTGCATACCATGGAGCTGCTAGAGGCTGAGCAGGCTAGTGAGCCGAAGACGGTTAGAGGTACACCACAAGTGTGGCTGTGATTTTCCTTGTTCTCTTTTGGTATGACCTATAAAGGCATGTCCATTTTGAGTGCATGAGGTGCACAAGATTTATGTGTGTTGATTAGATGCTAGTCAGTGGGATTGGCACTATATAAAGTTCATGATATTTATATATATATATGTATGAGATGCGTAGCATCAGGGTCATCGAGGATGCAAGTTACTTGAGGTGCCTTGGGCAATGGGGCATCGAGGATGCGGGTTACTTGAGGTGCCTTGGGAATTGGGGCATCGAGGATGGAGGTTACTTGAGGTGCTAGGCACCAGGTTTGTTTTGAGCATCCATGTGATGTAGGACCTCGTGGAGGCAGACACCGATGCCGTGTGGGATACATTGGATGTCGTAAGCGGCACGGGGGCACCAATCAGGGGTGACAATGCGTCACAAGAGGACCTTGAGTTCAGAAATAGGTTAGTGAACCTTTTCTTGTTCTGAGTTTTGTTGGTTTGAGACCGAGTTAGGCGATTCCTAAGGTGGGGAGCCCATTGAGGAATTCAGCCAAAACCTTGTGAATGGGGAAGTCTGGGTTTCTTTGATCGGGGTGGTATGTTTGGTTCCATATCTGGGATTCGTTTGATATCTTGGGGATGATCTATGTTAAGGTGGGGAGTTTGTAAGAACCCAAATTTTTAGAACGGGTCAAAATCCCAAACCTGTTTGAAATTTTTGACTTGTTTCTGGGGAAAAACTTTTAAAAGTTGGGGAGGTCGTGCAGGTGTGCACGGTTGGCGTACAGTCTGAGAAAACTGTGTGGGTATGCCGTGCGAAGTCCTTGGGTAAGACTGTAGCAACCGCACGGTTGACGCACGGTTTGAACAAACTGCGCAGACAAGCGTGAGAAGTGTCTGGATGAGGCAGTGCCAACCGCATAGTTGGCGCACGGTTTGCCAAACCATGTAGGGTAACTATGAGACCACTTAAAGATAAGTTTTTAAGTATCGGGCCACTCATGATTTCCCATTCTTGTCTCTTTTCTTCCTCCTTCTTGTGGCTCGTGCGGGGAGAGCTGACCGGACATTCAAATCCTTCCTGGATCTTCTTCAAAACTCTGTTTCAATCACCATTTGATCCATTGGAACCCCCTCGATAAGGCCTTGATTCCTATTGATCCGTTCTTCTTGTTTTCTGTTCTAGAATGAGTTATAGTGGTTTGAGCGGTTTTGATTCTTTTGTATATATACCGCATTTTAGACCTAATTGGAGGTTGTTATCGGAGTATTTACATCATACTAGTATGATGTAGGTGGTTAATACCTATTTTTGTGTTTTCGTGGTCATTTTGGTAGCGCGGCCTTCAGCGTGTTTTTGGGTATTTGAGAGAGACCCTAATTTATCTGCTACTTCTTATTTAAATTTCTTATTATAACTATGGGATACCTTTGGGTAAGCCCTTTGACCTGTCTTGATTGAGTAGGTCCGGGTGAGAGGTCATTGCTCACATGGGGAATTTTGGCCGGGTTACCAAAATGATAATACTTGAATTGTTTTGGTTTAAACTATTAGGTTTATTTATTTAAACCTTGATATAATAGTGGGAGACCATAAAAAATTCAGTGCTAGTATGGGACAACACTTTCTTAGCACAATTCATCTGTTTAGATAGTTTTTCCTGTTATGTGTTCTGTTTAAATGTGTTTTATATGTAAATGTTGAATTGCATATGCTGGAACCTTCGGGTTGTGATGGGCGTGGCCCAAATATTGTTGAGTGATGCTGATCATAGGATGGGAATGGCCTAAGGTTACTTTGGGTGGTTTTGACCACAGGATTGGGTGTCATGGACGTTGGCTTGAGGCAGGATGGCAGTCAGGTTGGGCATGGCCCGTGTTACTGGGATGGCGAGGCCATCAGACTTGAGCGGCATGGTCACAGGGAAACGAGGGGTCAGATGTGTGGTGTCTTAGGTACTATTTTGTTGATTACAGCTCACCATGATATTTGAGTAGTCTGCACACAGAGATACTCTATGATGAGGTGGTTTTGACAACTCATGTGGGTATAGGACCCTGTAGATGTGGTTTAGGTACTTTGGTTGTGGGTGCTTGCCATAGGAAGCCACATGGGAGGTGAGGAGCCTCCAGGGGATATATTTGAGGCTATTGGGTTGGGGAATAAGGCTCGCCATCATTTGAGGGTAGGTATCGCTGTCCCTCTGGTTATTTGTTTGAGGGCGGATATCTCCATCCCTCTGGTTACATGATTTGAGGGTAGGTATCGTTGTCCCTCCTACTATTTATTTGAGGGAAGACATTTATGTCCCTCCGGTTATTTATTTAAGGGCATGCATCACTGTTCCTCTAGGTTACATCTTGGGTGTGCCTTCGAGATGTCGGTACTTGAGACACGAGGTGTCAGGAGGCCCATGGTGTCGGGTTACATGATAGAGATTCCGGCGTTGGCTGAAGCAGGTGACACTCCATGGTGGCTGCTGAGCACCAATGGTGTTTGTATTTATTTGTGCATCATTCTATTTACTTCTTTCCTTACAAATGAATTCATTATTAAACACTTATTTTAGGTATGCACCATTGGGTGGTATCCTACTGAGATTTGTCTCACACCCTTCACATGCCCTTCAGGATGCGTACATACTTTATGGATTTACGTGTAGGTAAGAGGCCAACTTCAGAATCTGGGATGCATTAGTTATTGTATAGAGATGGTATGGACCTTGAGGTCTTTCCTAGATGGAGTTATATTGTTTTGTTTCCTTTCCTGTATTAGCATGATTTTGTTATGTAGCTACAGTTGGTTAGCCATTGGCGCCTTTTTATATATATGGATATGTATGACCTTCTTTGGATTCATGTTTGTTGTTCAGTAGTAGTTACAAGTGTTCAACATGCTATTGAGTTTACTTTCCGCTATTGTTGTTATGGTTATTGCTTCTGATATTTATTGATATTGAATGTGCTCCTGCTCTGCGGGTCTGGTTTGAGTCTGCTGAGTCATTTATTCTACTGCATATTTATTGTTATACTTGGACCAGTACCATTATTATTATCCCCCGAGAGGGTAGAGCCTCCCCACTATACCTAAAAGACCCTCACTGCTAGTCGGCAGCCTTTGGCGTTCGGGGAGGTGCTCCTAATGTAGTAACACCCGACCCGTTTAGCACTGTTCGGGTGGCTGTTTGGGTCCAGGTCATTACATTCTACTCCTTACACCACTATACACATTTATACATATGTTATTAACTAATAAACCTCAATTTTAAAATAGAGTCACAACACTATTAAAAACTGTCTTTTATAGTAGAAGCCCAATCCTGACACAACATGAATTTTAAAACCAGAGTCACAACCTAATTGTAAAACTTAACTTTTGTGTAGACATAAATAGTAAGAACTTTTTTTGTGAGGGAAATTAATAAAATAATAAAGAAGTAAAAAATAGTTGGATAGATTTGAATATAATGTACAAAACCCATAAACCAATTAAGAAGAGATGAGGTAGAACAATTATAGTATCTTGATCAACCATTGAAAAAATACTTCATGTATTTCAACAGAATGGTAGTAGTAATCATGCAAGTTTTTATGTTCATGATTAGATATCATTAAAAACTTGGCTTTCTCAAATCATGTTCACAACATTGTATCATGTGTATAAATCTACCTCACTGGTAGGTTTAGTCCCATTTGTATAATAATATAGAATAACTACATGCACTGTAATAATTATAATAATTCAAAAACAATAATGATAACATTACCCATGATATTCACCACAAATACAGCTGTTAATAAAAAATCATGAACAATTATTTAAGTTTCAAAAAATATTATCCTTGAAATAATAAACTACTTCAGGGTTTTCCAATCCTTTGAAATAATGTCTATACTAAATAGGTTTTAATACTTTTTTTAAAATACTTTGAATAATCCTAGAAATTTTAGGATTTAGTTTTATTTTTTCTCTAAAATACTTGACATGGATTCATTTGAATAATCCTTCAACGGATATTTTTTTTCATGAAATAAAATATGAGAAACCATTTACCATTGAAAAACTAACTTCAATGTTCATATTTTAATTCATATGAAATAAAATTAATTTTTTTTAAATATTAATTCTAATATGTGTAAGATAATTTATACATAATATAAATTCAATCAGAAAAAATGTGTAACACAACTCTAAATAGAAGTAATACATAAGATATTTTAAAAAATAAATATGTAGTATTAATTAAGAACTTTTATGAATACGTAACATGATTTCCTTTGAAAAAATATGACATGTAAGATAATATTTAAATTAAATAAAATGCATAAGATATTTATAAATATAAAAATAAATGATATCAAACAAACTTACCAAGCACCCCTGTAACGTGTAAGATAATATAAATTAAAAAATATTTATAAAAAATATAGTTTTGAAACTCCAAGGGAATACATAATATAATCATTAAGCTAAATCAAGATGTAAAATATTTTTCCTGTGTAGAAAAATGATATGTAATATATTTTCCTAGATTCTAGGAATATGTAACATATTATGGTTACCCATTTTTCTTAATTTATGGTTTTTAACCATGAGTAATATATCTATAAATGATACATAATATATTTTACTATTAATTAGAATATTTAATATTTTTTTTCATAAGTTTTTCGATATGTGTTATAATTAAAATAATTCCCTGAGATACCTAATATAAATGATTTAACCAAAACATAATTTTTTTCTATACGTAATATAATTTTAACATCAGATAAAATGTATGGTTTTCAAAGAGAACCTTATAAAATAACAATTTTATATAATTAATAGAATAATGAAAAATAATAATAAGAATAATAATAAATACAAACAATAATGTAATTCAACATCATTCAATTATTTTACAAGCACATAAATATTTAAACATGAAATCCTTTGTTCTTTTCTTAACTCATGTTAGATGTAATAATTGATCACTTATGTTAGAGGAATTATAATTATCAGTAGAGGAATTTATAACTATCAAAACAAAAAAAAACTATAAAAGAGCCACTCATTATCTCATATGTGAATGATGATTTTTCTCTGGAAGTTTCACCCTTAGTATTCTCCAAGATAGGGGGTTAGGAGGACAAAACTTCCAATAAGAATTACATATTTATTTGTTTCATTGGGTATGCCCATATAAAGACCTATTTATTATTACTTAGACTTGAGATTATTATTAATGCATATCATGTATAGTATACTTTGATGTATTGATGAAAATTGGGATAATATATGATCATAGTGAGGTAAAATATGTTGGGTGCATTATAAGTGATATGATAATAATTGAATAAGTCAAGAAAGGATTTTACAATTCCAAGACTATAAGAATATATCTCAATATCATTGGTGGAAATATTTCTATTTTATTAAATTCATGTACATGGTAATTATTTGATGAGTTCATTTTATAGATTCAAAGAAATATTAATCAAGTATATAGGTTGATGATACATGTATGTAACATTATTGATGAGAATATAAGTGTATATACAACCCATTTTACATGTAATATCATGAATTTGATTATCCTCATGATATTTTAAGTTCTATTTTATGTCATTCCTTCATTGGGATTATGATTTAATGCTACCAAATTGGAAATGTTTTTTTGTTACAATCTCATCATTTATCAGGATTTTTATGCTTATTTTTATGATGAAAATATATTATGATTCATATATCAATAAACTAATGAATTTTATTATCCTATGGTTATTCATGATATTTTATATTAATAATACCAATTTTCAACTCTTTATTACTTAAAATAACTGATATTGTTTAATAAAATATTACTATTTATCTCTTCGGTCGGAAAAATCCCCTTTATTCCAAAACCATGTTTTTAGAAAAAAAAAATTATAAATGTTTTACTATTGTACTATGATTTTTAAAATACAATTTAGCCATGTTTTATCTTTATAAATTTTTTTTAAAGGAATATTATTTCCATTTCCCAAAAAATTCCGATTTTCATTTAAAAAAATGTGAAAGGAATCCTTATTTTAATGTGAATGGAAGGAATAAAAATTCCCATCATCATGAAAATTATTTTATTTGAAGCCTAATTTATATTTTTCCAGGTTTATTTAAAAAAAAATATTTTCAATATTATTTATGTTTTAGAAAGTGTTTTTCAAAGAAGAATGGATATTTACCTCATAAAATATTTTAAATGATCAATCAAAATCAATTTTCGTGTAATATGGCATCCATTGATGTTACCTATGCCATACTGGGGATATGATCCAAGGATACCATTCATATTCTTTCTCTAAATTTATTATGTTTAGGATGGAATGATATTTATGAAATATATTTATCTTCAATTATTTATACCATGATAAAATTCGTATGAAACTCACTTCTTTTTCCATGAGTTATGATATGATTAAATGATGAAATGATTATGAAACTGGAATATTTTCTGTAGGTTATGATAATGTAAAATATTTAAGAAAACCATTTCATTTCATGGGTTATGATATTCTGAATGTTTTATGATCTTGTGTCAAATATGTAAATGATTTTAAATATGTGATGGGTGTGACCTATATCTCCCTATAATGCATTGGGTAAATATTTATATATCATGGGATAGATAGGACTAGAACGGGGATTGAAACTAGTTCAGTAAGGGAATTTTTCCTCTATGATGGTTTTGGGAGTGAACTTTGACTACTATGATAGTTTAGGGAGTGAACCCATTACACTATGATAGCCCTATAAATTATACTATACTAACATGGAATTGATTTTCTATGCTTATGTGTATGCAACAAATCTATGTCTTATGCCAATGTTATGCTCTCAGGGCTAATATTCTTTGATTCCATTATGATTCATGTATCATTAACAACCAATATTTATTCTAGGACTCATTATTGTGATCTTTTATATACAAGATATGGTTTTTAAATGTTATTCTTATGTTCTCATACTCTTATGTTTATCTTGTACTTAGGTATCTCCATTTTTCGCCCCTACTGAGAATATGAGCTTTCCATTTCTTATGATTCCTTTACCCCTATTATGAAGAAATTTATTACATATGATATGTATAATAAGGGTGATAACTGTGAATATCATAGTGGGATATGATGTAGTTTACCTATGGACTAGTTTTTTTGTGATTCCAAACATCCAAATACATTAAGTTATTATAGTACTCAATCATGTGTGTTTATAATGTAATGAATATTCATAAAAAATGATATAATATCTATGTATGATAAACCTATGCCACTATAAAGTAAGATAATGAAAATTAACTAAGAATTGTGATTAAGACTCTAAGGAAGGAGAATATGTTTGTAAAAATTATGAAGTGTGAATTTTGGCCACAAATATTTTCATTTTTGGGTCATATAATCTCAAGAGAGGGTATATCTATGGATCTATCAATGATGAATGTTTCTGAACATTACCCCAAATCAACATTTGTGACTGAGATCTAATATTTTATTGGTTTGGATAGATATTATTGATGGGTTGTGGATAATTTATCTGGACTATATAATCCACTCACTAAGATAACTAAGATGGGAGAGAAATTCCTTTGGACAAATGAAAATGAAAAACATTTCAAGGAATTTATGGGAATTCTACTCATCACACATGTGCTTACATTATCTTGTAGTATAGAAGGGTTTATAATATATAATGATCCATTTAAGGATATATTGGTATTTGTTCTCATGTATAATTATATGGTGATAGCTAATGCCTCATGAAAATTTAAGGTTCACAAGAAAAATGACCAAACTCATGATTTGGAGTTAATTGCTTGAATTTTTTCATTAAAAATATAGATACATTATATTTACATAGAAAGGTGTGATATATATACTAATTATAAATGTTTAAATTATATATTGACAAAAAAAGAGTAAAATATTCACAATATAAGATGCTTAGAGATAATTAAAGATTATAACTGGTCAATACCTTACCACCCTGGGAAAGAGAACAAGGTGTCCAATGATTTGATTCAAAAGGATCATGATATATTATCTATGATGAGAGTAAAAAAATCTAATAGTTGGATCTAGAAATCTTGAAGGAATGGTACAAATATTATCTTTTCAAAATGAGTGTTCAACCATCTATCTATGTGAAGATTAAAGAGGTGTAAAAGGATGATATAGAGTTATAGAAGAATGTGAGAAATGTTCATGGGCTTATCCTTGATTGTGATGGGATGATAAGTTTTAGAAACCATGTTTGTGTTCCATACACACAATATTTGAAGAAAGATCTTTTAGAGGAGGCTCATAATTCTTAATTTTGTATTCATCATGTGAGTACAAATATATATAGAGATCTAAAATAGCATTTATGTTGGGACAACATGAAGATAGATATTGCAGAGTTTATATCATAGTGATTAGTATGTAAGAAAGTTAAGTCTATGATACAATATTCTAAGATGATAGTACAACCATTACTTACAATAGAATTGAAATGAGAAAACAACTCCATCGATTTTGTCATTGGACTCCCAAAAATGTATAATGTCCATAAAGATATTTGGGTTATAGTCAATCACCTTACAAAATTGGAAAACTTAATTTACAAGAGAGGTTATATTAGCTAAGTATCTTTTGAATTACATAAGAATTGTATCAAATTATGTTGGTTCTTGTGTTTGGTATCTCACCAACCTCAGGTACGAGGACCCAAATATAATCCACACACCCCTAGTGTCATAATGTTATAGTGTATGATAATCAATGTGGTTTATTTTGTGGGTCATCTTATGCATAAAAATACCTTTTATGCCTCATAAGCATATTCCATATCTTTATACAAGAATCATACACATGATAACCTTAAAATTTTTTCACAACATATAATACTCTATGTCAAACATTAGTTAGGGATAACTTAATGTTGTACTTTGATAGGTCAATTATCATTAAACTTCATGAAATATATATCTGTTGTGGATAACTCAAATTCATACATTTATAGGTCAATTATCATTACACTTCATAAAATATATATCTATATATACATTTATGAAACCAATGTGAAATAATGAAAAGAAATATATTTCCTTTTATATGATACATTTTATATTATAAAATTATTTTAACAGTACTTAACAAAATCATACAAAGGAATATATAAAAAATATTATATATGATAGAATGCCCTATTAGACTTATGTTTGCTGCACATTCTAGGTGTTGTTAACTCGATACATCTATATGTAACTCCTAACACATCTAAATGTGTCCACCTGATAAATATCTTCCATTAAAATATTTTATTGAGAAACATATATAAAGTAATCTAGTTTGATTAATGGTGATATTTAGGGTCCATATTCCTATTGTTCAACTATTTAAACACATCTAATCTTCTTAGAATTACAATATTATATATCCAGATATGATAATTTATTTCCAATTTAGAAATCTTTATAAGTTCATTATTATCATCCTAAGAACCAATTCCAACAAAAATTTTCCATGAATAATAATATAACAATTTACATTATTATTCATCAAAACATCCAAAAATTATTTAACATAAAGTGAAATTTAAATTTATACATTAAAAAAATGTAATTGTTTACATTTATCTTTTGACACCATACCCTAAAACTCTTTTAAGATATTAAGTAAAATATTCTTAGTAAATAGATTGGTATAATCTTATTGGAAGGTAGTGATATTCAATTTCTCACATCAACTAAATATCACTTTTTACATTTTTTATTACCATCACATATCCAAAACCATTTATTATTGGATTACTAATGTTTTTACAACATATCCCTTGTACTTTAGGTTTTGATTATCTCAAATACCCTTCATATATTACTACTGATTTCTTTTAGGTGTTTTATCATATTTTATCATTATTTTAAGCGTTTCTTCTATTAGAACCATTAATTCTACAATTCTGGACATTATGGATGCAAATTTACTAAATCTTTAAAATTGGTTATGTCGATCAATCAACTTTGTTAATCAACTTCATAAATATTCTCCTATATGAAATGGATACTTTATGGACTGAGATTCATGGAAATCACCTACATCGACAAGTCGCCTATGTGAGAAATCAGCTACATAGATCAAATGTCTATGTGAATCAGTTACATAGAGTAATAAGCTAAATAATTTAGATACATGGTGAAATAATCTATATAGTTAAAAATGAATACGTAATTCAATTTATCTCTATAAATAAGGATATTTGAAGAAAATAAACTACATGGAAAAGGCCCACACAAATCCAGCTACATAGATAAATTGGATATGTGAGAAAACTCTATGTGGATAATATTGGCTTTGTGAATTAAAATATATAGAACTCTTCTATGTGGTGATCTATAGTTGGCTATACCATTCTAAAACCTGATATTTATTTCCATTGGTGTACTTTTAGTAAGAGTTAATGTTATTGTGAATTAATTTTTTTTAATTTACCTCTTTATGGTAAAATGATAATAATAAGAAGAAATATCCGAGAAAGGAAACAATTATAAGTATAAAATTCTGGTTAATACTGTTGAAGAGGTATTTCCAAGAAAAGGACATCTGAATTTGAAACTCTACTTTCTAGATTCTAAGGATCTTCTAATGTGTGATTAAAAAGAGAAGTTTTGCATGGATTTTAAAAGTGATATCATGTGAGAAATAAAGTATATCAATAATAATATATGTTTTTCTCAATTCAAAGAAATATCACTCTAGAATCTCTGTGTGTTTCTCTATTTTACTCGAAAGCAGAAGAAGCTTCAAAATCTATAATTGTGCTATATTGATCATCATTGTTTTCATTTACGAAGACTCTCCTAAAACAACTATCATTTTATTATTATATCTCCAAGATATTTATTCCTTCTATCAGTTATATTTTAAAACTATGATATCAATCTACACACACTTTTTTTCTCTATTTTTTTCTAATGGTTCTTGGGGAAAAAACCTTGAATATTGTTGTTTGTAAAAATAATTTTAGGAGCATTGTTGAAGGATCTTATTCTTATTGTACCTAGTTTGATTTCTTACACTCATTCATGTAGTCCATAGGAAAAGGACCAACATTCCTAAAAAATTTACGGTCTAGTAAAAATCAGTATGCTCTTGGAGTGGAGTGTTGGTGGAGTGGAATAAGGGAATTATGTTCCCAAAACCAATATTAATCTATGTGTCTGGTCTGTTTATTTGTGATTTTATTTTCCATGGCTACTTTTGGTAATGAAAATATCAAAGTTTAATAATTTCTTAAGGAGGTTGATTTTAGAAGGGAAGAAAATTTAAAGAACTCAATTCACCCCCTCCCGAGTCTTAGTGACATTTATCTTTGACAATATTCATGATATTAAGTGAAACTCACTTTATCTTTAGACTTGTATAATATTTTATTTGTTAATATTTGAACATCCCTAATGTCAAACATACTCCTAGTAGCTTCTTAGACATTATATTATTCTCATTATATCTTTTATTAGAATCAAAACAAACTTCTTTATGTTAAAAATAGCATGTATTTTTTATTGGTTGGAAAATTTAACAAATAAAAGATTGTTTCTATATCACATATGGTATTCCATGCGTTAAAATAATTTTCCTATAAAAATAAGAATTTTTTAAAAACTTCCCCTAGATGGATGGTGGGAACATTTACCCTCATATTTTAAGAAACATTTTTATAAACACTTTCTCCTAAAAATAACATTTTTATCCTTATCTCATTTTCAAAATAAGTTATAGACTTCATGTAATCATAAACCATGTGTATATAATTAATTATCTTATTTGTTTATAAAAAATCATGGTTAATAAAAAACCCCTATCATCACATTGGAGAAATGAGATAAAGATACACATACTTTTAAGATTCATTTTATCTTGATATATTGTATTATGTCCAAATTCCTGATGTAGAAACAATTTTTTTATCACTTGAATTAAAATTATTTCTCTATTAATTTTTCCCATGATTTTTAACTACTTCATATTTAGAATACTTTTAAAATATAAATTTGGTATCACATACCATTCAAAACCCGAGAATTAAATTCTATAACTTCAATACGACACATGAACATTCCATATTATGGAATTATTACACGCCCTTAATGATTTTACCTTTAGGTTTTAATGACCTTGATTGGATACTATATAAAACTTTGTACTATTGTCTTATTAAATTTTATTCTTATGGTTTGAACTTTTACCCAATTGTAATGTCTACAAAGTATCAAAACTTAAACATCATATGACATGTTCATCTATTATTATCAATTGAGAACATTAGTTAAAACTTGAATTAAATTTTATTGTCGGAATATTTTAATGGATGATAATAGGGTAAATTATTTATCTATAACAAGTATTATAGGATATATTCAGTATCACAAAGTAATTATCATATCCAATAATATTGAATGTAATTATAATACCCAACCATATTGATTATATGAGAATATAACATAATTAATTTTTTCATTTTTTATATAATTCCCTTGAAACCCTAATTAAATCATTCTATGATTTATAAGTATCTATATACAACTATTGAGAAACATCAACACTTGGTCACTCAGGAAGGTTTTTCTCTAACACATATATTTTTTCATTTACATAAGTACTTTTTTTAAGTTACCAATCTAGGGAGATTCTTATATTAATATTTTACTTCCTAAGGATTAATATCCAAGTCAAGTTTGATGATGATGATGTTATTTTCTACAATAATGCATTTTTGTTGGATCTTCTAAGTAAAATTCCCAAAGAGGGGTGGGGGGGGGGGGGTTGAATCAGGGTATGATAAATTTAAACCCTTCCCCACTTGGATCTTGTTTCTTTGTTAAACAAAACACTCTTACTTTCTATTCCAATTGAAATTTATGAGAATTAATGAATAATTCATGAGACATAACAATTTTACTTGGTTCACCCACACTGGACTATCTTCAAAGAGCATAAACCAACATTGTGAAAATGTGAAAAATTCACTAAAGCACACTACTATTATAGGTTTGGAGAGAACTCACTATCCCTTTCGGTTTACTACTAATTAAAAAAATGAAATATCATTGTTCTTTAAACTGAATTATGCACAATGCTCTATTAGAAGATATTCTATTGATCTAAATCACCATAGAATTGTTTTAAAAATATATGAGTGTGTAAAGAATCCTTATTTTCACCCAACAGATTAAATTCACTGCAATTCATAGATATTAATTTTTGGAGAGTCCTTTATTAATTTTTTTGTTCCTTTACAAACTTCTTTAATACCCTCATGAAATTCCTTGCACAGAATATCCTGAGTGCCCTGTGAAGTTTCTTTACGTAAAAAATAGACAATTATACAAGAACCAACAATCCTTTTAAAGCTAAAGTAAACCATAAATAATGCTCCTATAAGGTCTAAATTTCATTTTTAAACTAAAATTCCTCTAGAGACTCAACTTCCCTTATGAAATCAACTTCTTCTGAAAAAACCTCCTTCAAAAACCACCACCTTTTCAAAATAGTTTCATACTTATCCTAATTCTTCCAGTGATTATTCTTTTTAATAAAATTCATTCTCTAAAATATGAAGTGATTTGGGGACCTTTATATAGGAAAAGGAATAAGAAAAAGTTGTTAATCACAATTATAGTAAACTCCTTTGTGAATTATCCTTTAATTCATGATACACTCACAACATTATTGGTATAGAATATAATTCTTATTATAGCACCCTTTGAAACACCGTATCTTCATGAATGAAAAAAACCCTTACCGTAACCTCTTAAACACATCATTCGACCACAAACTAAGAACACTCTTTTCAGTTCAATATTTTTTTATACGGTTAAAATAACTCTGTAGGTTTTTCTTTACGGTTTCATATACATGCTATGTGTTTCACATAGAAAAGATCCTATGTGATCAAGTTTCCTTTTTTGAATAAAATCATGAATTCTTTCAGGTTTGATACTGTATTCCAAAATTTCTATACAAGAATACTTCTTTTTCCATAAAACAAGTCGTGATTTTCATGCCCAAAAATATGAAAAACATTGAGAAACTAAACCAACTTTAAAACACCTATTTTGAAAGAAAAACTGCCATAAAATTTCCAATTGTCTTTATTAACAATCTTAATCAACCCAAGAATGCTAAACTCACCACTAGGAGGGATTTTTAATGAATAATTTTATTATATGAGTATTTTATTTTATTACCATTTAAAAAGGGATTTCATTAAATGGGATCTTATAAAAATGATGAACCCTTTAAAATAAAACATATCCATTAGAAGGAAAATATTGATTTTTTATCGTGGCCTATATTGGTTTATTCATGTAAATAATCCATGAATATTTAGGTAGAGAATAATATCAATCATAACAATTATGATTCTTGAATAGTTGAGTGGGTAAGTCTTTACCCAATCAATAATTTGGATAAACTCAAAAATATTCCTATGATATCACAATCATTATTGTTTCGACATCCAATGTTACCTAAATAAAACAACAAGAATGAGCTAACAAAAGAAAATAATGGGGAACCCTTCTTTGGTAGAACTTACCCAAGGTAGATCCAGTCTCAGTCATTAAATTTTTTCCTTGAACAATATAATATAGGGGTGCCCTATTTTGGAAGATCATGACTAGTTAAATGATTGAGGAATTGATAAGTTTTTTTTGGAAGGAATCTAACCCTTATTATTTTGATGATATACAATTTCTCCATCTTATCTCATGTTTATTCCCTTGTATATGAATTACTTTAATGATTTTTTGGGTACCCAATTCCCTCCACCAATTTAATATATTCAATATATATTGATGTGTAACTATTTACATTACCCACAAGATTGTGTTACTCACCCAAATATAGGACCCAAACATATTTGTACATGTACAAATGAATTATATGTATGAGGTACATGAAAACTTCATGTAAATATTTATGATTACATGAGATTGAAAATAAACACATGAGTAAACCTGGAGCCATGGATAGTCAACCCTATCCTTTTTAAAATATGACATAATCCACTAGGATAGGGGGAAATTTTAACTAAAACCCCTCTAGTTGGGGATATTTTACTCATGAGAGAATTAAATTAATAATAACTTTAAAACCTATATAAAAAAATTATTCTAAACAAATAAACTCGAGTTAATAACACAAATAAGAAACTGAGGTCAATGTAGACAAAAACTAAATCTTATGATGAAATTCCTAGCATGTATTATAAGGCTTAAAAATTTCATAAGAATCAGTTTTACATATTAACCTAAATTATACACATATTCATAATAAAAATAGATTTTATTATAAACAATGTAGGGAATAACCATTTAAATAAATGAACATTTCAAATATTTAATGACAAGACATACATTTATGAATAATTCATAAATAAAATATAACTATAAAAATTTTAAAATATTAGATTTACATTATATATATTACAAAATTTTTAATATAGAATTTTAGTATTCATTTCAATATGAAATCCTTTATATTATTCATTATATGGAATTTTATTTTAAAATATGATATTTCATGAATTATAAACAATTTTACAATTAAATTACATAAACAATTTACATAATCTTAAATATCACATATTTATGAAATATTTAATATTTTGACTAAATTAAGCATCAAAACTTTTTTGATGACATTTAAATAATATCCCAAATAAGGGCCTTTAATTTGTACATTTCAAATTAATTAGTTATAAAAAACTCATAATATTTCAACATATGCATTATAGTAAGTATTCCATATAGGTATGCCATATAATATTAAAAAAGGTATTTAATACTAACTATTTAATATGATGGAAATGTTATTAATAAATGTTTCAAAAACAGTTTAATTAATTAATTTCAAACACTATAATTAATTAACTTTAAAACCTTTTATAATTAATAAATTATGACATATAATTTAAAAATAATTTGTAAATTTTAAGAAAATTCAAATAAATATACAATTTTATTAATTTTAATTTCCTTATAGAAATAAATTAAGCCTAATAATATTATTTAGTCCAGTGAAGAGGGTCGGTATAGGTCGACACAATTAGGAAGAGCAAAGGGAGATGCTAGGGTAGAAACTCCATTATGTGGGATGACATGACTGTAGGGGTCATGTATCAAGGTAACTACACTAGAATTTTACAAACTTCTTATAGCATGCTCGGGCCAATGAGGTAGTGTATACCTAAGTGAAAATATGATGTTAGATTCACTTAATACAATTATTATTCATTATTTAACATGAATTTTTCAAGCCACAATTGACATTATGTTTTATCAAAATGCAACATCAAGCCTTTTCTCCATGGTACTTTGACACTAAATGTAATGTTTAGAAGATTAAAAAAGATGTTACGTTTACCCTAGTCCTAACACATGTTAAATTAACTACTTGACATAATATGCACCTCACACACAACATTATATTAACAATTTATTATAGTATCATTTATAATTCCATATTATGTTAATAACTTAATGTAATATAGAGAATCTTGAGATTACATTAACTCTTAATGTATCTTGAAGTAGTAAGGCAGCACATTATGTTATCCCACAGTATAATGTCAAGAAAAAATTTAATCATTTTTAAAACTGAATTTCAAATAATCAAAAACATGGATCCTATAATACCATAACTAGGTTTACAAGGGGTTCATTAACACTTAATCATAATAATAGAATCAATTTTGAACCTATATTCCTAATATAACAATGATTTAATAAAATTAAAATGGTAAGTGTAGATGAATAACATTGAAAACATGTGTACCTTACATTAATGATGCCTCTATTGAATCTTGATCTTTATCCAATGTGGTTGATAAAGATATATAAAGGCTAGATAAAATAAATACCCTATCTATAGGTATATCCATGAGGTGTTACTAAATCACCCATCATGCATTTGTCACTTTTTTCCATTAATTAACACCTATAATTTCATGTGCACAGAATGAATAGATGAGATATTAGAGACTTTTCACTAAAGATCAATACATGCCACTATTGACTATCATAGTCATTTTAATGATCACAAACACTTTAGTGTTTGTATAACTTTTTTAAAATGTATTTCAAGTGTTTATTGTTTTTGACTTATAGTAACATAGAGGAAGGTATACTAAAGAGGTTTTCAAAGTGGGATTCAAGGACCATTTCATAGTCTTTCATATTAGGGAAGCACTGACTAGCTTCAAAGAGTGAAATAGCTAGAAATTTGATCAAAAGAACCACCTGTGACCTATAACACTCCGCCAGCTAGCCAGTGGCATCATGTATCTAGTCAGTGGAATTATTTTAAAACCTTTTTAGGTGTATTATATGTTGGTTAGAAACAATATACAAGGATCATTAAAGTATCATCTCAACGTTTTACCACCCTAGTACCCTAGAAGCCTATAAATAGAGGTCTTGGGAGGAATTAATCTTTATATGAACAATGTATGAATCCAAAAAAACATATTACATATACCAATGATCAAGGATTCCTCACTAATATTCAACGAGATTTAATGTTTAAATATTTACCATCCTTTTCTAAAGAAGATCAAGTATACATCATCTATGGGAATTGAAAACATCAACGAGAACATTTTAATGATGTGTACTTCATTTAAAAAAAATCAAGAATCATCATGACTCTTTTATCTATCTTTCCTTGTTTACTCTTTATTTTTATTCCATTGAGATGTTTTTACTTTCTCTTTGTAACCCCTTAGATATTTCCATTATGTCTTCACTCTCTCACACAATTTTTCATATTCTTATCCTTTTGTGAGAGTAGATTTTGTATTGTAATGGATTTTCCCTGAAGAAAAACATCTCTCTTATTCATCCTTATCTTTTTGGTTTCTTACTTTTTTATTCAAAATTAATGTTTCTTTTGGTTTCCTTCTTTTCCATTAAAAAGAAAGGGCCACTCTTTTTTGTTCTTGGTCTCTGTTAAAACCAAATTATTCCTTTATTTTTTTCTTGTATATCCACTAAATCCAAGGGGTTAAATATAACCCTATAAAGAATTATTTAGGGGAGGATAAATAGGGAAACTTTGTGTGCTATTGGAAAATTCTTTTATCAAATTGTTCCTTACCTTTTTTAATTTCTGAATTTACTTTTCCTCCATGATTTACTTTTTTAATATCACATGCTTTAATGATATCACTATATATTTTATAGAATCATTTAGATTTATTGTTTTTTAAGTCACGTGACCCACCCTTCTTTATATTTCCTCTCTAATTAAAAATTAGTATCAAAAGATACCTTTGTGTTTTTATTTAAATAATCCTTATTTTAACAATTATATTTTAATTTTTTTAATATAAATTGACTTAAAAGTCTGATTTCTTTCATAATAGAATCTACCTCTTATACTCATTCTCTTTTCTTTGATGGAACAAATTATTCATTTTATAAAAATCATATGTCAACATTTCTTAGTAGAATAAGTTACTATTTTTGGAAAATAGTTATCCATGAATATATTTCTACTAAAAAACTAGGTGTTAAATGGACTCCTCAAGATATTATTTCTTTTGAACTTAATGGAAATCCATGAATTCTTTCTATTTTTGGCTTGAACAAATTGAATTTAATCACTTATCTACTTGAAAAACCACCCATTAAATTTATAAGATTCTATAAGTCACAAAAGAAGGCCAGTAAAAAATTAAATATTCAAGATTATACATGTATTGATAATATTTTAAAAGTTTCTCTATAGATAAAAATAAAACCATTACATGTATATTTAATCACATTATTGAAATTTTCAATGGTTGAAACCATATTTGTGATGATTTGTCTATATATAATTTAGTAAAAAAATATTCACTGGGTTTTAATAAGTAATTGGTAACCCAAAGTGACAATAGTCCAAGAAGAAAATTTCAGGAAGAAAATGGCGGTCAAAGAGCTTTCCAGATCCCTCATGGCATAAAAAATTACCAAGAAGTTCCAAGATAAGAAATAAGAAAAAGAATAAAATCAATTCAAACAATGAAAAATAATAATTTATTTCAATTCTATTGAAGATGATGATTCATCTAATAATGAATTTAATACTGAATGACTGATCAATAGATTAAAAAAATTGTACCAATAGAGGAGTACATTTTAACATACTATAAATAAATATAAAATTGAATGGTCAAATGTAAATTTTTATTAATGCGAAAATAAAGGACATAATATCAAAAAATTACCCATATACAAAAATAAGTTAAAATAAAAGAATAAAGTTATAAATATTTAAAAATATCAAATTAGACTACTAAAGAAAAATCCCTTGACTCAGCGTCCTCATGTGACTCAAGTATGAAATGTATCATGGAAAATATCAAGAATGTGAGTACGTTAGTTCTTATATTTTTCACAATCTTTCTCATTCCTCTTCTTCCTCTCATTTATTGTAATCTTCTTCCTTTTTCAATAAATATTAACTTGATAATTTTGTTTAAATAAATCCTTTATAAATACAATACCATTTGAATGAAATAAAAAGGAGCACTTAAAGAGAAAGATCAACAGTTTATTTAAATGGTTCTTATGTATAATTAAAAATATGATTTGGTTTTGAAATTAAAACCATAACCAAACATCAAAAATTTAAAATCCAAAATCAATGATCTTAAAAATACTCTCTCTCAATTCACCCATGGTGATCAATATCTTAATATGAGTCTAGGTTCTCAAAATCCTTTAAAAAATCATCATGATTTTGGTTTTTAAAAAAATTTGAGATCTTCAAAAAATACTATTTTTGTAAAACGGATTTATCAAGATATGTTTTTTAATTATTATTTTAATATCATGAATTTAATTAATGAATGAGATTTCAAAAATTCTAGATATTAAGACCTAAATATATTCATATTTCAACCAATTTTCTCAATATAAAATATTATACCGTACAATTTTGGAATCCTAAATCTTTATTATCCAATAATAGTGGACCTAATATTGTTTCTCCATCTCAATGTTAACTATCTAACACTATCAAACCAAAAATTTGGGTACCAAATAGAACTTGTGTTTGATATCTTGTAGGGATATGCCACCATGATTCATTTTCATACCGTATGGTAGATATGAAATAAAGGAAGATAGATGGATGATCTAACTATTAATTTGTTATCAAAAGGATGATCAATATAGTTAGAAATTTTATAAGATCTATGAAGTATCTTGTTTTCATATGATCTGTTTATTTTATATAGGGGGAGTTGTTTAAATGATCTATTTATTTCTTTATTCCCATATCTAAGCATGTTATTAATGTTTTATCTTTTGTTAAGAATGTATTTTCATAAAAATATTTATGTTTTAAATTTATATCTAATGGAATAATCTATAGAATTATTTTAAAATATTTTATAATTCATTGAATATATTCATACATTATTCAAGGCTCTATTTTAGAAGATTCCATTTTGAAAGAGGTTTAGTTCATGTTTTTTTAAAATATCTACCTGAATTTTAGAGTATAATTATTTTTTTCTCTTTATACATTAAAGAATGATAGTTTGGAAACCCCTCCCTTTAATATGTATTACTTTTCTTAAGGGGGGTTAGATAATGTTATGATTGTTATATATGTCTGTTGTTTTCAAAATCATATTTATATCATGTTTTATTTTATGCATGAAGTAAATATTTTTTAAAGAAATTTTATCATAATATCTTATTTCTCTAACCCTATTATTTTTTAATTTTCTTTTTGATAATCACAAACAGTTGATATTTGCTGAAATATTTGAGGGTACAAGTTTTGGAGATAAAGGAAAATTATAAAAGAATGTATAGAAGTTAAAATAAAGTTTCTTCATGGGAGATATCTTTGATTGAAAGTTTCATAAATAAAAGGGTATATAATTTCATAGTATCACAAAGGGCTAGAATATACATTATAAGAATTGAGACCTTATTTCATAAACAATTGGTCAATCCTACCATTTTATCTTTTCACTCTTCCTTATCATGATTTTTATATCTAGTGTTCGTGATTATAAAAAAGGTTATATTGTTCACTTTCATAAGTTTTTTAATTATCAGAAACACTATAATTATGATTTCACTTATTTCAAGTGGGTTTCAAGTGTTTTTTGTGTTATGGTGAAAGGAATACAACTGGACTAAAGAGGTGCTCAAAATCAGGATTAAAGGAAAATTTCCAAGTCTCTCATAGTGGTGAAGTGCTGGCTAACTTCTAGGAGTGAAATGGTCATCCATTAGATCAAAAAAAACCACATGTAGCCTGCATCACTCAACTTGATACCTAGTGGAAGTGCTCCAGCTTATCAGTTGAGTTTCCAAAACACCTTCTCCTATACCATTCACACCATCTAGGTGATAGAATTAGGAAGGTAGTTGGTGGAATCTTTCTAGAACTGTTTGGGGTGCTTTAATTATTAGTAAAAATTAATCCTCTAATCTCATTAAATTCTTGGCTCAACCTTGGACCACCCTAGTATCCTAAAAGGATCTAAATAGAGTTATTGGGAGTAATGGATCTTCATTTGAATGAATAATGAATCCAATTAAATCCTTTACAACTACCAATAATCAAGGATTCCTCACAAATATTAAAAGCCCTTGAAATTTTAAATATTTCACATCCTTTTGCAAAGAATGTCAAGTGAACATCATTGGTGGGGATTGATATCATCAATGGTAACCATATAAAGGTATAAAATTCATTTTTAATCATCAATAACTATCAATTTTCTTTGTTCTAACTTTCTTGGTTCCCTATTTGTTCTTATTCTCATTAGCCTTTTTTTCTTTCTATTTATAACCCCTTGGTTCTCTCTATTTTATCTTCTCTATCTCTCACATATTATTTCATTTACATATCTTTTAGTTAGAGTTGAGATTGGATTATAATTGGTTTTCAAAAAATCAAACCATCTCTCTTCCTCCTACTTCTCTTTTTCGTTTTTTTTCATTTTCCATTCAAAAATAGGGGCACTCTTGGTTTCTTAATTTTTTTCCAAAACAAGGGTATCTTTATTTGGTTCTTATCCACTATTAAAACCAAGGGATTCCTTGGTTTTTAGTTCTTAGATCTCTATTAATATCAATGGATTAAATATAAAAATCCCAATCCATATTGAGTGGAGGAGACATTGGGACACTTAACGTGTTATTTGCAAACACCTTTTTCAAAGTGTACCTTTCCTTTTTTACTTTCTAAATTTTCTTTTATGTTACAATTTACTTTGTAATATCCCATGATTTTATGATATTTAAATATCTAATATAGAATAAATTATTTTTTATAAGGTAATTCAACCCCCACTCCCTCTTTCTATTTCCTCCCGACTAATATCCACCTCCTTTCATCATATGAAAATAGGGTTTTTATATATCTCAAGGATTATACTCAGTCATTATATTTATTAGATGATACAATTTATCACATGATTTAATACATTGGTCACTACATGGTTCCTGTGCATTCTATCCCTTACAAATTTTATCATATAGAACTATCTTTTAATTATATCCAATATGAGAGTATCATCTGAATATTAACCCATAATGTTCATCTATATTTTCAAAGGTGAGAGTAACATCACATGCATACCAAAATACATTGGTGAAAACGTAATCTTAATCCTTTTCTCATGGTTAATTTAGTAAAACCTAATCTGAAGGACATAGTCACCAAAAATTTCATCACATGCAATATTATCTTTAGGAAATATTTCTTTTAGTTGGGATTTAACACATATATCTATGAGTCAGACATTTATTCTACACCATCAAAAGATGATAACATTGATTATTAATTTATTTATTTTTTAATAAAAAATATATATGTTAAATTTTTTCATTTCATAGTATGTTAGAGAGTTTAATGTGTATCACTAGATGTATAATAATTATTTTACTAGTAAAATTACTGGTGAGTGATGATTACAAATCATGGAAAATGTTTGTTTTTTTTATAAATTAACATAATATAATTTTTTTACTTTTTTAAATTTGGATTACATATTTATATAAAATGTATAAGGCATACAATTATTACACATGATAGTATCACGATGATTCATAGGGTGGGAAAATTAAGGGATCATTTGAGGTATAATTTTGACAAGATTTCCAAGCTATGAGCTACTGTTAGTGGTAGTGAGAAAGGTCGAGTGATGGATATTGGTTCATGATCAATTCAAAAAAGTTATTATAGTATTGAAATAATATTTCACATAGGGTGGGGATGTAATTTTTTTTTTCAGTAAAATAATTTTTGTTACTGTTAATTAAATTATAGAAACTACTTTAAACATAAGTCTATTACATTTACAATACATAGTGGTTAAGTAATATTTATTATGGATTTTTATTTCAGCGACAAAAAATATAATATGTTACCTTATTAGTAATGTTACATTGAAAATAATACTTATTTTTTTAATGGTAGGGTATTTGCGATAGAATTTCATTAAAAAATAATTTTTTTATGATAAAAAATGAATGTTTGATAATGTAAATCATAAATTATATTAAATTTTGTATTGAAAACACAAAGATCATCCCATAGAGAAGGTGATCGGAAATGTGGTTTCTCAAAACCAAATAAGAAATACAGTGAGACATAATTATGAAAAATCCATATTCATTTGAGATATAGTATTAATTTATATTTATGGAGTATTAGAAGATCTCATTTGGATGTTGTAATTTCAAGAGTTTTTAATTAGTTATCAAGAAATAATGTTTAAGATCTAGTAAGACTTGTATGTGATAAATAGGTCCTTAACAGTAATGGAATATTCAATAACAAGCTCTATAAATTTGGATAAATTATGAGGAACAAGGAAGGGATGATTACTCAATGTTACTTTCAAGAAGATGGAATTGACTATGGTGAGACATTTTCAAAAGTGGTAATATTTGAAGCTATAAAAATTCTTTTAGTATATACGAATCATATGAGTTTCATGCTATACAAAATGGATGTTAATATTCTTTTATTAATATATTTATATATTACAATATATATTGTAGAACCACTTATATTTGAACATGATTAAAATATTCATTTTTTAATCTTATAAAGTCCTTTTATTGACTTACGTAATCCCTATAGTAATTTTATGGGTGTTTATTCGAGTTTTTGTTATACAACCTCTCTGAAAAAGGTAAAGGGGATTTTATCAAGTTTACTGAAAATAATTAAAAGGATATATTAATAATATAGATATATATATAGACTATATAATTTTTTAGTCATCATGTCATTATATCTATAATAACTTTTCAAAACTAATGGAAAATGAGTTTTTGATAAGACTCATTAGAGAACTCAAGGTTTTTATTAGATTTCAGATTTATGAAATGTATGATGGTTTAATTTTAAATCAAATAATGTATTATAAATAGTTGGAAAAAATATTTATATTATATTTAAGAAAGAGTATTAGAACACCAATAATAACTAGAAGCAAGTTAGATAAATACAAAACCAGCAAGTCATTTGATCATAATACATTTCAAGGGATAATTGGAATCTATTATATTTAACGACAAGCAAGAAATATTTGATGTTTAATATGTACATTTGTACAATTTTTCAAGTATATTTAATGGAATCACATTTTATAGTTTCTAAAGGAATTATAAAGTATGTTAAATTTATTGTTAATATCTTATTATTCTACCCATGTGGTGCTTCTTTTAATCTATACAGCTATTCAGACTCAAATTTGGTGATTTAAAAATGTATAAAATAGTGTTAGAAATATGTGTTACCCTCTAGAAAAAATATAAGTTTCATTAAATTATAATAAGTGACACTCAATGTAATTTTCAACAATATAGGTTTAAAATGGGGTAGTTTCAAGCTTCTATATAAAAACTTTATACATTAGGAAGATCTATCATATTTTGGAATAAACCATGACATGATTCCGGTTATGTTTGATAATTCATAAAATATTTCTATTTCAAATAACTCTATTCAACATTCAAGGGATAAACATATATAGGTAAGTTACCACATCATAATAGATCATGTAAAGATGGGTGGCATATCTTTAGAGATCATTCCAACTAAGAATAAATTAGAATACAACATTATAAAGATCTAAGAAGAAATAAAGTGTGATTCTATCAAATAAAATATTATATTGATGGTAACATGATGTAATTTTGATTTTGATATGATAAATTAAAATATTTAAACATTTTATATGTTTTTTAACTTTTAGATAATTTATAGCATCAATTAAACAATAATATTCATGTTGAATGATAAGAAGCATTTATCTGTAGGATTGTTTATGAATTAGATATCTGTATATAATTATTCCATATCATTAGTAGAATTAAGATTTAATAAAGTAATATATTTCTGATGTTGAGTGGTTCATTTTATAATACAGTGATTTTTCACCAATGTTGAATGCATTATATCATGATAAAGCATCTACTTTTCCAACAGTACCTGTTTTGACTATGTTACACATGTTATCTATCAACACTATAAACATTAAATTTGATACTTATATAAACAGAAAATACACCTTTTGATGCCATCAGAGGTGATTTATATAAAAAAATTCAACATCAGAATAATTTATGATGAAATAACATGGATCATATCAAATTGTAACGTTGGATTGAGAAACAAAATAGAGTGAGATAACTAAATAATGTAAAATGTAGATGATATGATAATTATTTTAGTATTTATGACACTCTATTAAGTACCAACACAAGAAATATTAATTTTATAATATTTTCTGAACATAAAATTATAAAACCATATGTAGGCTTTCTTATCACTTTAAGAATTATAAAAAAAACTCAATATCTAAATACAATGTTATGATTTAAATTTTATTATTTTAATATATTCTGAATATCTATGGTAGATAATTATCTCATTCTAGAGTTATCTATTATTTGGATACTTATCTCCCTCTATATAATTTGATTTGAATTTATTCAACAACAATCATTGATGTTTGAAATATGTTATTCCTTAATCCATTATAGTATTTTATTTTTGATTCAACTAGTATGGCTCTGAGGAATGAAAATTACCAAGTTATTTAAGGAAAAGATGAATTTTCAATAAAGGAATCATCACTAAATATAATTATAAAATTAAAATAAAATGTCCGGGTTACATCTTCTAAAAATAAACATTCAGTAAGGAAACAATATTCATAACCATCCAAATCCCCCAGTGAAACCTCATTTATTTTTTAGGAGTTCAACGATAAATGAAGTAAAAGAAAGTTAATGTTTGCAAAAATTCTTGATATGAAGAGGCATAGTGATTTGAAATTCATATTTATGGATATCTTATAGTTTCATAACTAGAAAAGGATATTTTGATTCATTCAATTTTTTTTGTTATTTAATTTAAAATTAAGTGAATTTTATGGAAATTTAATGCCAGTTGATATGACAGATCATGGTATTAGTTCATAATGAGAGAATAGATTTTATATTAACTTATCATTAATACATATTATTAACTTGTTCAATATGGACTATATAAGTAATTTTAGGGTCATCCCAAAATTATTTATATAGAAATAATTTATGCTATAAAAAATTCAAAAAAAGGGATTCATGTTTTAAATAAGTTGTAGTGTTTTAATAAAATTTTAAGAATTAGCTTATAGAAAATTTACGAAAGTTGATAGTATCACCAAATATGGATGACCATTATAATTTCAAAATGAATGATATTTATGTGTTGAATCTTATATTCTTAAAAAATCATTTCAACTTAATTCATATGATGTTAATAATGATCCATTCCACTACTTCTGAGAAAATAATAGTTAATTGGGTATTGATATTTGGATGTTTTATATGCATATTATTTAATAGGTTTCAAATTAAAATAATAGAAAATGTGGAAATTTTTTAAAATAAGAACATTATATTGGAGTTGGACAATTAGGCAGGATGCATATATCATGGGGCCCAGAGAGTCAAAATTATATCAATGAATTATCTTGGCCATTTGAAGATTACAATCCTCAAGATCATAAAACACCACTATAAGGTGATTCTAGACATGATATTTATTTATAATATCCACATATAGTAGTGATTGTGTCATCACCTACTCCTTAAGAATAAGGTCTCATAAAAACTAAGAATGAGGAGCCACAAGTACAAAAGAAACTCACATCAAAAGATTTTTTTATATGAAGGATTAATAAGGTAAAAGTGTAATTGAATCTATTAATTTTCATACCAATAATTTACTTATAATTATTAGTATAATTATTCACCTTATAAAGAAGACTATTTATAATAATATAAATATTATCAGTTATAAATTGAATATTTTTTTGGGAAAATTTTCCTAATTAAATTTTGTTTTAATAAATAGTGGAAATTTTACAAATGATCAACATGTTTCATGAAAAAACGTTCCCCAATAAATTCATTCAATTGATAATATATAATGTTTTGACCTTTTAAGACTTTATAGACTGCTAAGAGGTTATGTCATAAGATAAACCATATTAAAATTAACAAGGAAATTTGTGTACTAAATGTAAATACTTCAGAACCACCCTAAACTAAACCAGCTAAGGAGTTTTAAATTAAAATGAAAATAAATACTAGAGGATAAATTAAAGGTAAATAAGCTGAAGAAATAAAAGGATGATGAGGAAGAATCTCAATCAGATAAGATTTATACTAGAAAAAGATTGAGGTTATGTATGAATTTTCTTGTTATGAATAAGAATTATAGAATTTATTTTAATGTAGTTGATGATATAGAAGAAACTATCTCTAATCAACTTATTCTTTCATTAAGTGTTCATATGACTCCATAATATTAGAAGATCTTATTTTAGTTTTTATGGAAATTATAATCACTTTACCTCTTTCTAATAATGAAATTATATCTGTTATATAGATTAGTAAATCTAAAATGCCACTTTTATAAATACTCAATTGAAACTTTAAAAATATAATTTTTTTGAAGAATTTAGAAATATCATTCAGGTTTATGATTATAGAATTTATAAATCTATAACTATAGTTCATGTGGAAACCTCAAGCACTGAGGGACTGGTGAAATTAGCTAAATAAAACATAGTAACTAAAGTAGATGAAGTTTTAGTTATTTATAAATCCTAAGAAAATACTTAGAAAGAATAGAAAGTGGAATAATATAAGGACTTTTCTAATAATTTTGGAAAGTATTAATTTTTATATCTATCTTTTATTTTTTCCCTACTATAATATATTTTGTTACATTACTTCATTTAATATAATATCAATGACTCTTTAGAACATAAATATTTGTTTGTTTCTTTTTTTTTGAAAATTCCTTAAGCAGATAATATGTTTTCTTTCAATAAAAGGTTATTGATTTTAAAGTATAATATTTCCTATTTTATAGGGATAATATTTTGGATAAATGCATGGTTTTATTTAACTCACTCTTTTTTGTACAATCTATATATTATAATGATATATTATTATAAGAATATATATATAGATTATTATTTACCTTGGTATATTTGATTTCATTTTGTTTCCCTTAACAAAAAGGGATAAATTGTTAGATCGATGATCCAATAATGTATTTATTTCAATAATAACAATGTTATTTAGTGTAGTGTCTTGTTTAATCATGTTTTTATATTTTTTCAGTATTTTTTAATACTAGTTATGTATTTCATCAAATATATAATTCCTTAAGAATCAAATCCATGTATTATGATACAATCAATGGAAGCTATATTAGACCTACAAACAATGTTAACCATGAATTCCATAAGCACCGTAGTCATATTTTTAAATTTCAAATGCTTATATTTAATTTTATTATTTTTATTGATATAACCTTCATCGATTACACACATCCTTAATCGTTGAGGTCTTGTGGGTATTAAAAGTTTATAGATAAATTAAAGCACATTTTCTATCATGATAATATAAATTCATCCAAGAATATAAAGAGACTTGGTGTAGAGACTCATTTGAATCCAACATGGTATCAGACAATCCCAACAAAACATCACACTAATTCATATAGACATATTTTTTTTGAAAAAAGTGTAGAAATAATTCTAAGTTAATGTATTATCAAGACCTAACATATGAATGGAACAAATTAATGTTGTTATGGATAGTCAAAGTACACTACCACATATAAGATTTGACGCTTTATTGAAACTTTATGAAATAAAATGTTATTGTATTGATTCTACTTCATGGATAAATATAGGAAAATGAATCCTAGGTAACAAAGTATCAAGATAATCAAAATAGATAGCATTACAATACACACACCATACTATACGCCACCATGAGTATTATTAGAAGGTTATTTCTCTATTACGAGTGGACAGAGATATTTCTACCTCAAGAAAACTACATGAAGTAACTACACAAACAACATTCTTACATTATGACTTATTGAGTTGTTTTGTTACTCAAAATTAAATCCACAATTATTTATCATTTTTGAATATGGGAGGTGAACCTACGATGAACCACAAATGGGAGAATCAAATATCGGAATTGTGGTGATTATACCATTGAATATAAATTTCAGAAACCTTGTGTTTTGGAAACCAGAAGAGTTAACCATTACTGAATTTTTTAATAAAATGTTAAATAAGACTAGAAAATAAATTACAATTGATTTGTTTTTTCCATATAATTCATTCAAGATACTACATTTTAATTGTTTCAACACGTTTCTATTATTATATTTAAGTTATTACAAGATTCAATGTATAATATAATTTTTATATTCTACTAAAATTATTTCTGTTATTCTATTATTTTCTGAATTTATATTTTGTATATGTTTTTTTATTTATAAGTAGTCATTGTGTTATATTGTTATACCTCTACTAAAAGGTACATGTGTCATAATTGGTTTTTCTACCTTATTAAAAAGTAGGATTGTTGGTTATTCCAACAGTAGAAAAGGTAGGTAGTAATAGAATTGTGACTCCCTTTTAAAATTAAAATATTCAAGGGTAATCTATTTCTATCAAGGAGTAGAGAGGATTTATGATAGAAAATAGATGTTCGGTCCTAATTATATGTAAATATAACTAGATAAATACAATAGTGGAGAAGAAAGAAGACTGGAGAATACACCTTGGGGGTGATATTACCCTATTTAGAAGGATGATTCCAAGAAAATGGAAAATTTTCCTTAATAATATTCCCTCCCACTTTCCTTATCTCCACCATCCACTATTTAATAACCCCTTGGTGTCCTCCACACAAATAAAAATGACTATTCCACCTGATTCCCCTTCCAGAAATGAAACTTTGACCCCTTAACTAAAAAGTCCCTCCAACTCATGGTTTTAACACTCACCACACTTTAAAACACTGTTTTTCTCATTATTAAAGAAATGTATTTGGTTCCACCCCCCACTAAGATCCTCCATCATCGACACTTTATTTATCTTCACCCAATAAATCTATCTAATGTTTTAGATTGAGATAGTGATTCAGGGGGTTAAAGGGCTTCCCATATATGAAAAACAAGAATTTTCTCTGATTGACCTCCTATTTATGGATTATTAGGTGCAAAAGGTGGTCCCCACTATGAGGTGTTTGATTTGTAGTCTCCTAGTGAACTCTTATCCTAACTGCCTCCCATTGTCAGACTAGTTGGTTTGGGGTCCCATTTGAAAATTGTGCCTTTGAATAATTTGGTGGCTATCAAAGTTTAGTGTTGCATACCTGATGTGGATTCCATGACCCAAAAAAGTAGTAGTAGGTCCCTATAATACTTTTGAATGAAATCACCCCTTATTGAGCTTAGGAAATTACATGCATCTGAGTCTAGGGGTTTCAGATGTGAACCCAAATCTTAATTTCTTCTTGGATTATATGAAATAAATACCTAATGTATTGCAACTTTGGTTTCTAAGGTATTAAAGATTCTAGATATCCAAATCTCTCAATATAGACTTGGATCATCCTTGGATGGTTTTTTTGTGGAATGTTCCTTATAATTATTATAGATATTTATCCCACTAAACCATTCCATGACATGATCTTTAAAAGTTGGGAAATACACTCCTAGATTAACTTCATGCACTAGTTTAAAGCAATTGACTGCAACTCCTTCCATCCTAATATGAACAAGAGGTACCATAACAACATAAAGTGTCTGATTGATGTGAAATTAATGTTCGATGTGTGTGATCTAACCCATAGGGTCTCTTCTATAAAACACTAAGAGTTCCACCCATTTAGAAGTTGTTTTTTGATAAGTTCCTATATTATTGTTGATTGCGGGGATGTCACAACCCATCTCAGTGGGGCCTGCACAACAACTCCCCAAGCCTACCTCCAATAGGCTAGGGGCTGGTGACTAGCACCGAGTAGGCATATTACTAACATGGGAGGCATTGACTCAGTACCTGTACACACACACCCATCTTCTTGCCCAAAAACTAAAATGTAAAAACCTCTAAGGAACAAAATGCATGCATACAACTAAACCCGACCAACATAGTACGATGGAAAGTAAATTACTGAAAGTAAACTAGGCTAGAATATAAGCCCACCAAAAACAAGAGTCTTAAAACTACAAAGTCCAACCTGTAAACACAAAGAGGTATTGGGACTGCTGCTCGTAGACATAGGAACACCTCGGCCTATGGGTAATTCACTAAGATTGGTCTTGTCCTGGTCCACCCTAGACTCTATCAAAAGGATGCTTGTCGACACAAGACACAACACATGTGCGAATAGCCAGTACATGGGTGAGTATAATAATACTCAGTATAGGACCCAGAAAAGCACAAATAAATACACAAAGGAAAGGCATAGTCAAATCTAAATTGTATATGTCTACTGAACATATAATAGGAGAACACAATCTAGATATACTCAAGCCTAGACCTATAATATAGAGACAAGTAAAACAACCGCATACCCCCGCTGGGTATTCAATTCGAAGATTCCACGAAGCAATAATTCCAGGAGAACTCACTTCACGAGTCTGATAGCTCTGATGACGTCCGTCCGAGAAGCACTATTTGTCAGGAAAAGTCATGAGAGATAGGTACACTCATTAGGGGAGAACACACTCTTGAGTGGGAAAGATCATGACACACAGATGAGGATCACTACTAGGGCCTTGGAAAATACCGCAACTCATACGGATTCACCTACTTGGTAGAGGATCAATTCCCGGTGGAGTTGGTCGCGTCGATGCCAGACTCTACCTAGGGTCAAGAATTGATAGAGGATCTCGTTCTGGGCCTCTCGGAGGGATGCCTGACTATATCTCAGAAAGTCCTGCTGAAGGGATCATACTCCTATAGAAGTAAATGATACCTAAACTTTAGGGGAATGAGAAAAGTGGGGCACTAACCCAAACGAAACGTGTCCAAGATGCAGTGGACAAGAAGATCAAGCCATTTACAGAAAAGTACATGACATGTAGAAGTGTCACACACCACGTCTTCTAACCCAGGGTACTGCCTGTGTAAAACAGCCCGTGTCGCAAGGCTGGTCGTGTAAAATGAAATTGAAGGGTGTGTAAAAATGATAACATGCAATGTCATGGTATCTGGGGTCCTCCCCGTGTACGCTGGTCATGTTCCCATACACGGTCTCAACCCATGTATGCCAACCCGTGTAATCGACACACGTGGTGACCTGTGCTACTGGCCTCGCCTGGCCGTGTGGTGGAGCACACAGCCATGTACTCCAACTTGTGTCCGTGTATCCCCTGGATACATGCCGAGTCCCATGTAGCCACCTCTACCATGCTGTGTAGAGAGTACACGTCGTGTGGTGAAGCCGTGTAGTTCTTCTCGTGTCTATGTAATTCCCAAAACACACACCGATCATCGGGGAAGGTAAAACACACCATGTGACTAGGGTCACACTCCGTATGATACCTATCTGACACCTGAAACCCTAGCCTCTATTGAGCCGATCCACATGGCGTGTTCTAGAGGATACACGCCATGTATTCTGAAAATTTCCAGAATTGTGAGCCTCTACCGTCACGCCTCCTGAGCTCCTTAGATCCTTGTTCCGATGATATGATCACCATGAAACTCGATATTATTGGTCTCCCCATCGTCCCAAAGATATTTCTATTTTTTTGGGCCTCTGATTGGCCCTGAAAACATGAATCAATCCTCCCATGTGAAGAATACTTGAAGAATGGTCTCTTCTGATCTGAACTGATTCATTGTCCGCCATCGTCGTCCCACCTCCACTAGGTCGTTGTGACATCAGATCTTCAATATGGGATCATTGCTTCATAAGACGGGTGCGCAAAAATCCATTGTTCAACTCCCCATGAAGAATGCAAAGAACGCGTGAGGAAAGAAAGGGAGAAAAAATGAAATATAAAATCGAGGAATGAACCTCCGCCGTCATTCGTCACGGCGTTGATCTGATCCCATTAGTATGATCAAATGGAGCAGAATCAAAGAATAATTTAACATGGATTAAATCCATGAGATAAATCTGATAAAACCCTCCCGCAATAATGCACAAATCTGTAGATCAACTTTTTTGTGTTTAATCTGCGTTCATTGTTTAAATTCAAAAACAGGGAAAGAATAATCGAAATAACAACCCCTACCTCAAGAAGGGATTTATTGCTGATGAAGGGGTCATGCTGCCATCGTTACTGATATCCTTCAACTTCATTGGTGTAGTAATTCACAGCTTTGATTCGTCGTCATTTTTTGCTGAGATTTTTTTCTAAAGCGCCAAGAATTATACAGAGTTTCTCTCCAGCTTCTGCCAACGAGCAACGTTCAATTAACCCCTTAAAAGGAGGGAACACGTTTCAACGTTCTGTTATGTTTAGTTTCTACTGTTCTGCTATAAAATTAATGAGTTAGCATTTCTTTTTCTGAGTGATTATGTAATGGCATTAATTATTGAAACAGCTACCTCATCTTTGTGCTGTAGAAGATGTTTCCAAATAAAATAAAATAAACTTTTCGGATTTATTTTATTTTATTTTACAAAAACATTCGAAAATTAACTTTTTCCCTCGACCCGTGACGATCGAGGTTAGACCCATTCTTAGGTAAAGTCATCCTCTTGGATGCAATGATGTCCCCATAACTTTAATCTGGGAATTCGTTCAGAAACTACCACAACCGCGCACATGTGCCATCTCACTTAACTTAAGAAAAGTTCAAACCACCATTCCAGTCTCACCGAGCCTCATAATGATGTGCTGTCTCCACTCATGGCCTCTTAATAATTCTATATAATATTTAATTTAATATATAGAAAATTAGAGACATTACAATCTCCCCAACTTGGGGATTTGCGTCCCTGAAAATCCAAAACAATACTACTCAAAAAGATGTGGGTATTGGGCATGGATCTGAGCCTTCTGCTCCCATGTGCTTGGGTGAGAGTAGTACTAGGATGAGTGATCTCCTTGGAAGTACTTGTGTTGCACCCTTTTTCTCTGTCACGAACCGTCCTAGTGGGGCCTACACCGTGACTCCCGAAGCCCACCTACAATAGGCTAGGGGCTGGTGAATAGCACAGAGTAGGCATATTACTAATGTGGGAAACATTGCCTAAGTCCCTATACACAAGCACCCATCTCCATGCCCAAAAGATAAAATGTAAAAACCTCTAAGGAAGAGAATGCATGCGTACAACTAAACCCAACCAATAGAGTATGAAAAAAAGTAATGAACTGAATGTAAATTCAGTCAGAATACAAGCCCACTAAAAACAAGAGTTTTAAATCTACAAAGTCCAACCAATAAACACAAAGAGGTACTGGGACTACTGTGCATAACTGTAGGAACACCTCAGCCTATGGGGTACTCAGAAAGTTTGGTCATGTCCCAGTCTGCCCTGGACTCTGTCAAAAGGCTGCTCGTCTGCAGAAGACACGACACGTGCAGGCATAGCCCGTTCAGTGGTGAGTATAATAATACTCAATAGAGGACCCCGAAAACCAAAAATAAATACACAAAGGAAAGTCACAATCAGCTCTACACAGTATATGACTATAGAACATACAATAGGAGAACACAATCCAGATATACTAAATCCTAGACCCATAGTCTAGAGACAAGTCATACAACCGCATACCCCCACTGGGGATTCAGTTTGAAGATTCCAAAAAGCAATCATTCTGGGAGAACTCACTCCACGAGTCTAATAGATCTGATGATGTCCATCCGAGAAGTACTCTTTGTTGGGAAAATTTACGAGAGATAGATACACTCATTATGGGAAAACACACTCCTGAGTGGGAAAGATCAAAATAAACATATGAGGATCACTGCAAGGGCCTTGGTGGATACCACGACTCATCCGGATTCAACTACTAGGTAGAGGATTGATGCCTGGCGGATTTGGTCATGTCGATGCCTGACTCTACCTAGGGTCAAGAATGGATAGAGGATCTCGCTCCGGGACTCTTGGAGGGATGGCTGACTCAATCTCACAAAGTCATGCTGAAGGGATCATACTCTTATAGAATGAAACGATAACTGAACTTCAATGGAATGAGATAAAGGGGGAACTAACCCAAATGAAACATGTCCATGATACGGTGGAAAATAATATCAAGGCATGTACAGAAAAGTACACAGTGTGTAGAAGTATCACACACCATGTCTTCTGACCCCGGGTACTGCCCATGTACATGGGCCATGTCACAAGGCTAGTCGTGTAAAACAAAACTACATGGAGTGTAAAAATGATCACACTCCATGTCAAGGTATCTGGGGTCTACCTAGTGTACACTGGACATGTGCCCATACACAGTCTCAACCCATGTACGCCAACCCTTGTAATCGACACACGGGGTGACCCACGCTACTGGCCTTTCTTGGCCATGTGGTGGATTACATGGTCGTGTACTCCACCTAATGTTTGTGTATCCACTGGATACATTCCGAGTCCCACATAGACACCTCTTCCATGATGAATAGAGTGTACACGTCGTGTCGTGAAGCCGTGTAGTTCTTCACGTGTCTGTGTGATTCCCAAAATAAACGTCAAGATTTGGGGAAGGTCCAACATGCCATTTGACTAGGGTCACACGCCGTGTGATACCTGTCTAACACCCGAGACCCTAGATTTCACTAAGATGATCCACACAGTGTGTTCTTTGGGATACAAGCAGTGTATTCTGGAAATTTACAGAATCAAGAGCCTCCGCCGTCGTGCCTCCCAACCTGCTATGATCTTCTTTCCAATGATCTGATCTCCACAAAACTCCAGATTCTAGGTCGCCCCAATTTTTAGAAGATGATTTAGTTGTTTTCGGGCCTCTGATCGGCCCTAAAAACACGCATAGATCCTCCCACGAGAAGAATTCTTGAAGAACAGTCTCTTCCAATCCGAGCCGATTCATTGTATGCCATTTTCAGCGTACCTCCTCTAGGTCATTGTGATGTCGGATCTTCAATCTAGGATCATTGAGTCACAAGACGGGTGCGCAATGATCCACTGTTTATCGCCTCATGAAGAACGCAAAGAATGCATGGGAAAAAAGGGAGAAGAAATCCAATAGAAAATTGAGGAACAAACCTCCACCATCTTTCATCATGAAATTGATCCTCTCCCATTAGTAGGATCAAACAGAGTAGAATCAAACAATAATTTAACATTGATTAATTCCATGAGGTCAATATGATAAAACCCTCCTGTAAGAACGCACGAATCCATAGATCAACTTGTTCATGGTTGATTCGTGTTCGTTGTCTAAATCCAAAAACAGGGAAAGAATAATTGAAATAACAACTCCTACCTCATGAAGGGATCGATCGCTAATGAAGGGGTCATGCTGCCATTACCGCCGAGATCCTTTAACTTCATTGGTGTAGTGATTCATAGCTTTGAGTCATCGTCGTTCATCTCTGAGAGTTTTCTCCAAAGAGCCAATAATTCTTCAGATTTTCTCTCTAGTATCTGCCAACGTGCAACGTTCGATTAACCCATTAAAAGGAGGGAACATGTTTCAGCATTATGTCATGCTGATTTTCTGCCGTTATGCTATGGAATTAATGATCCAGTAATGCTATTTCAGAGTGATTATGGCATGACATTAATTATTGAAACAACTACCCCATCTTTGCACTGCAGTGGATGTTTCCAAATCAAATAAAATAAACATTACGGATTTATTTTATTTTATTTTACAAAAAACAACTGAAAATTAAATTTTTTCCTCGACCCACTCTGGTAGAGGTTAGACCCGTTCATAGGTAAAGCCATTGCCCCGGACACAATAGTGTCCTCAGATTTTTAATCTGGGCATTTGTTCAGAAACTACCACAACCGCGCACATGTGTCATCTCACTGAACATAAAAAAAGTTCAAACCACCATTCCGGGCTCACGAGGCCTCGGAATGATGTTCCATCTCCGCACCTGGTCTCATAACAATTCCATAAAATATTTAAAAATAATACACGGAAAATTTGAGACATTACATGGGAAGCCTGTTTCCTCCCCTAGTTTTATATCGATGATAGTTTCTACTATATTTGAAGTTTAAGTCATAATAAAGCATGATATAGGATATTACAATAGCTACGTATTTTTTCCTATGAGGTTCATATTGGCAGTAGTGTAATTACTTGGATTTGTTTGTTCCTTATAATATCTTGAGAGCTCTGAGCACTTCTGCTCCCTGGTCTATTTCTCTATGGTGATAATCTCTATTTATGAGGTCATTTTTGAGAGAAAATATTCAAGTTATCCCATTCACAAGTCAAAATCATCTTAACGAGACCATTTATATGTTTCCATGGAATACCCAACCTAGATATGATGTTTCTGGTGGGGTGATAGGGGCCAGAAAGGTTGGAGTTCCTGAACGTTTTCACAATGTATATACAAGAATCGATAGGGTGCACCTATGAATAAATGGTAGTATGTGAATTGAATATGTTTGAGGATAACATATGATACATTTCTTTAGTGGAGTGGTCGATGGTGGCATTGTCGGTGTGCACCTCAATTGATCGAGTTGAGAATGGGGAACCTCCATTAAATAAAGAAACCACAATGCGATCTATTGTTGAGAGATGAATTATAGATTGTTTAGAATGGATGAAATGAATGAACCAATGGGAATTTTCATGGAACAAAAGCCTATAGGGTGAACACAAGAGGCTAGTTAGACCAAGTGATAGAAAATAGAAGATTGGTCATAATTAATTATTAAAAGAACCATAAAAATTCAAAAATAGAGGAGGAAGAATACTGAAGAAGACACTTTATGAGTGATCTCACCCATTTCAGAAGGTTGATGCCAAGACAAAGGCCAATTTACCTTAACAATATTCCCTCCTACTTTCCCTCACTCCAGCCTCCCCTATTTAACAACCACTTCACGGTCCCCCACTCAAATAGAAAAGGCTATTCTCCTAGATTCCTCCTCTAATAATGACACATTTTCCCATTACATAAAAAAACCCTCCATCTCATGTTCTTAACATTATAAATGGAAGATTAAGACTTTATGTTCGAAACACTATAAAAAACATCAGTTTTTTACTTTTATGCTTTCTATTATAACATTTCATAACATCAATTCACCACTAGCCTATGGTTGCGAAGTAGTATTTTCTAAAAAATGGTTTTCGTATGATTTTGTATGTTAGTAAACTTCTTAATAATTTTCATAATTATAAAAAATATTAAAATAAATATAAAATATGTAAAATTATTTTTTTAAAATAAAAGTGGAAATATTTTATGTTTTGTGATAAAAAATTATTAACCAAAAAATAAGTGTTAAAAAATAAAATAACTACATTAAATGATAATTTTTTTATAAAAAATAAATATTACCAGATAAAAAAATAAAAATTTCTATAAAATAATTATAAAAAAATGTTGGGCTTCAAAAAATGGAAGGATTTAAATTTTTTAGACTTTTTTTTGGAGTTAAGTTAATTTAAAAAAAATTTAAATTACACATCATTTCAAAATAATTTTTAAAAATAAAAGAAGTGATATTTTATGTTACATAACATAAAAAATTTATTAATATAATAATAAAATATAAAATAATATGATAAATAAATAACATGATGGGATTAAATTATTAATATAAATATGAAAGATAAAAATTAAATTTAATGAATTTCATGATAGAAAATATTTATAAAAAATAAATATTACATGATAAAAAATAGACATTTATAAAAAGATATTATGGAATAAATAAATAAATAAATATAAAAATTTGTTTTAAAAAAGAAAGGAAGGAGGAATAATTATTCACACATTCTATCATATTTTATCAAAAGGGATTGTCCTATGACATTGCCTTTATGATAACATACATTTGACGGTGTGGTCTTAGACCTCAATTTTATAGTTACTCTCTATGTAAAGGTACTATCCATGAATAAATATTTGTAATAATTATCATTTCAAGCACTTATACCAAGTATATCATGGGAGATGGAGGAATAAGTTAAACTAGTCATGATGATTTCTGATGACTACATTTCCCTTGATCATGCAAGGAGAAAAAAATTGTTTTGTTATATTCTTAATCATTATGTTGGGAATCATGGATTGTTTAATATAAATAATATATAGGAACATGATGGGGAATCTTTAAGGGAATTATCAACTTTACCTATATTTTTTAGAGGGTCTTTCACCTTTCATAAGAATTGTGTCTTGTAATGAATCATTAAGAAAGGTACTATGACTCATTTATCTGCCTTTAATAGTGCTATCTCAAAAAGGATTTATCTTTTTAACAATTAATTTATTGATCAAATTCCACTATTGAAAGGAATGAATCCTTGGAAATTCATTTACCATGTTTCTCGATTAGCCTCTATTTGGGGATTTTCTAAATCCAAATGTGCCTCCCTTGGTCGTGGATTTTTACAAAATATATTCCCTTCTATGGAATTAAAAGGGAAATATTAGAGCACATGTTTTTTCAATATAGTTTGGTAACCTTTAGGGTTCATGATTGGAATTTGAGTTTTGATTTGAATGATTTCGAAGATTCTTTCATACAGTTCTAGAATAAAATCCATGGTTTAAATCAGGTCTAATGGAATCCTAAAATCTTATATGACATCACTTATGAAATTTGAATTCTATTTAGGATGGATAATTCTTCTAAGATTGTTGTCTTTGTTCACTTTTAAATGGTATTGGTTGATGTTTATCTAAGTAATACTCTAATTTATGAAGTTGTTCTCTCCACACAAAAGGATGAGGCCATTATTAGAATTGAGTATGAAAAACACCACATTTATGTTATTCTTGTTGAATTATTAGACAATCAAAGTCTATTTGTTTGGAAAATATTTTTTTATGTAACTCTTATTTATGATGTTATTATTTTCAACACTTTTTAAGAGGAAAAAATATTGGAAATGTCTATTTCACTAATAATTAGACCAAAGATCATATTAGGGATGGTGTTTGACATGATTCTTCTTCCATGAATTTAAATACCCCAAGATAATAAACCCATGATATTTTTAAATTATCTTATTAGGCAATCTGATGGATTTATTTTTAATTCCATGCTCATAAGAATAGATGCATAGAAGGCCCTAAACTCAAAACTTTTCTTTCTCTTCAGGATGAAGCTGAGTTTACTTCTATTTCCTAGTTGAATCTTTATAATCCCACCATGTATTGGGATTACATAGAGGATGAGAGTATCTTGAATAATTATATAGTCTCTTTTAAGGATTCCTTATCTAAGGATATAGTGGATGATCATTATGGTGATAAATATGATGACAGTCAAGCATGTAATGAGATTTTTTTGATAAAATAATGTGGATTTCAATCTCTAGTAGGAATATAATATGACTACTTTTAAGAGTCCCAAATGGAATGATAAAATGGTTTTCTCCACCTCAATGAAATACAAATCCAAGAGTAATCATATATCTATTATCTTAGAGAAATGTAAATCTCCCCCTATTAAGGGAAATGAGATGGTATCGGTTGCTCTTAAATAGACTATTTCTTTGAAACCTATTGGATCCATCATGGGGTCTTCAGTAAGAAAATTATAATTCAATGAATCATTATATTTTCTACTCATCCTATTTATTATTTTAAATAATAGGATGAGTTAGTGAGAGGACATAGACAATCATTGAAGTTTTAAATAACCACTTAAAGGTTATAGAAAGTGGTAAGAAACAAAATGAGAAAATCCCCATTGCTACGAGCACTAGTGATATAAGAGACCAGTCGTGTCTTAGGATGGTGTCAGAACCTACTTATGATTGGTATTACCATTATTTCACTATTTAAATACCCTTGGAATCAAGGATGGATGATACTAAATATTCCAATATAGGTGATGTGTCTCTTTTAAGAAAAAAACATATGGGTTCTGACCATGACATCGATAGTGAGAATTTAGGGGCTCTAAAATTAGAGAACCTCAAGTTGGAAAAACCAAAGGTTGACTCTTCCCTCAATGATTTATTATCTCATTCATCCTATGAAGGAAAAACATAATATAAAGGTAAGTATTCATAACTAATTTTAGTTTCTAGTATCCATAAGTAGTGAAAAGATAGAGAAAAAATTGATCGAGTGTCTAGAGAGGAATATATGAGAGAGGATATTGATGTTTGGATTCTAGGTGAGGGAGGTGGGATATAGTTATTGATTAAAACATATAGAAGGTAATGAAATACTCATGGTTAGGGTGGATTATACTCTCACCATATAATGATCACTCAATCCCGAGTTACATGATGTATTTTGATTTTTGACTCTGTTTTCTAGTGTGTGTACTTTTTCTATCTTGAATATTCATCTTCAAAATCTATTTTCTATTTCATAAAGGGGCCACTGAGCCACAAACTTTCAAAAAATAATAATAATTACATCCCATAAAAATAAATGGTTTGGTAGTAAACCATTAATTTTCTTAATTTATTCTGAAAAATAACTTATGTATTTTAGTAAATAATAAATAAAAAAAATCTGTTAAAAAAATTACTCATTGTACTCTTCCTCAATAAAACTCTAATGATATAAATCCATCTTTCACTTTTGTACCCTAAATAACACCAAAATTAGATGCACCACCTATTCCAAGTAGGGAACCATCACTGGTCATCTAACGTCTATATGAAAACATCACAGACTCTATCTTTCACACAAACAGAATCTATCTCCTCATAATGAAATTCCACCACATTCCCCTTTATTCACATTATAATCTATCATAGAGGAAAACATGGGAATTATTCTTCATTTATCATTACTGGAGGGGTGTAAGGATCTGATTATCTATATCTCTAAATATATTTGATCAAGTAATAACTAATATTTATTCATAAAATATAAAAATATTTCATTAATAAATTCAGTTTTTCCCAAATAATTAATCAAGAATTGATACTCATTTCAATTTTTTTTCATTCATAAGAATTATATATCCCAATTTATTTAGTAAATAAATAAATTTTACCTATTTAAATAAATTATAAAACTTATAATACCCTTGTAATTATTATATAAAAATTAATGATCAATAATGGATTGTAATTCAACCATGATGAGTAAAATGAATAAACATGATTAAAATGTATTTTTGATCCAATCTTAAGGGGTGCTGAATCCTTCTTCAAGATCCTCATAATTTCTATCATCAATCTTCATGTAAAAAAAGTGTATTGAGGAGAAAAAACAAATATTTATAGAAAAATGGGTCTGGATCTTCTTCAGAGCACAATATAAAATTTTATCAATGTGGAATGAAATATTATATTTTAAAAAATACCATTCTTATTATTTCTCAATTAAGGGTATGATTTATATATATTTCATTTTTTCTCTAAAAAACAAAAAATAGTTTGTGAAATGCTAATTTATTTATTTATTTAATTAAAATGATAAAAAAACTCTTTCGATTAATATAAAACATATTCCCTTGGGTAAACACTACTTTCCATGGCCAAAAAACCATTATAAAAAAATTACATGGTCATTTACTATGTTGAAAGTTTCATGTTTCCCTTTATGTATAAATTGACCAAAAAATCCCTTAAAAATTCACAAACTCTAAAACTAGATTTTTTGGGATTTTATAGAAACAAATTTCTAGAAGTTTAAATATAAAAAATGAAAATTTGGGAAAATTTGTAATAAAAAATGGTGAATATATATGGTGTTTTAAGGACAGAACATGACCATGTGACACTAATTTTTTTTTCAAGAATTTTATTTTAATCTAAAAATATAATTAACTATTGACATTTATTTATTTAATAAAAAACTTGGTTTTAGATGCACTATTACTGTACTTTTAGAACAATAACATCTAATAATGAGTAAAATATTCTGAAATAAAAAATCATTTTTTTATCTTCATTATTTTATTCTAAAATCATGTATATTTATTTTCAATTAGTTTAGATTTTCCTTGAACAAGTTTGGATAAAAAAAATAGATTATAGAATTTATCTAATACTATAATATTTTTCATTATTTTTAATTTTATTTATCACACACCTTTTTACACTTTATTTGAAATGTAATATAAATATATTTTGAAAATTATTCAACATTTTTACTTAAATATATATTCCAAATACATTATTAAATCTATATGTGTTCTTGTTGAGAAACAATACCTCAAATTAACTTTTCATTGTTTTGTTGTTATTTTTTTGTTTAAAAAGTAGGTTGAAGAGGTTATTCATGGAGTTTACACGTGTTTTTTGACTAGGTATGTTGAAAAATCTCTAAGATAGAGGTATGGAAACTTTGGAAGTGACATGAAAAGTTTTTCATTCAAGGTGGTGTTGTTTCCTAGTATTTACCAAGGTTGGGGGTCTAAAAATTAGATTAAGGACAAGTTTATTGAAATATGGATTTCTAGGACTGCCTCTTAAAAAAATTTCAAAGGCATGGGGTTTATGAAAGTGTGGTGTCTAAATGTTCTTATAATTAATAAAATAAATATTCATGAAAGGCTAATTATTTGAGAAGGAAAAAAGGTAGTATGTTAAATGATTATGAGAAGTTTCATAAATGAAAAAATGTGGTAAGTTATGCGATAATGAGAAGTCTCATGAATAGAAAATTTCATTGATGTTTTTTGAAGATAGTGAGTTTAATGAGAAAGTGTGAATATTTTCCCCAAAATGATGTGGGGATATTGAAAGTTTCACGAAGGGTAAATGACATCTATAAATATGAATATACCCCTCATTTGATTAGATTAATACTTAACAAAGATAAAAATTATATGAATCTGTGAAAGAGTTTCATAAAGGTTTTTATTGAATGAATATTTTATAAAAACATTGGTTCCATGAAGAAACAACTTTTATTAACCTGACCAAGTTATTTTTGGGAATGTTTATAGAGATTTATTAAAATTGTGGGTTTTATGAAAATTTTTGGGTTTTCTGAAAGTGTGAGGTTTAATGATTAGAAAGTTTCATGAAAGTTGATAATGAATTTTGTGAAAGCGAATTTTACGTAAACCAAAAGTTATTTTACATAAATTTTTTAGTAAATTAGTATTCATCAAGTGAATGATGAAGTGCTTAAAGACACATCAAATGAGGATTAAATGATATTTATTCAAGTGATAATGAAAATATTCTTCTAATGGAGTAGTGAGAACACTTTAGCTGATAGGGCAGTGAGCTTTCAAATTGTGAAAGGTAGCGAACCAAGAGGGTCAGTGAGTTCACTCTAATCTTTTTAACAATAGTTCACTTTATTGGATTTGGTACATAGTTACATTTCATGTGTAGTCTCCTTGGATATATCCTAGTGTAGGTGAACCAAGTAAAATTACTATGTCTCATGCATGATTTAATTTCTACTCATACATTTCTACGAGAAAGGAACATAAGAGTGTTTTGTTTAATGATGAAACAATATCCAAAAGTAAAATTATTTTAAACTGTAATACCTTGATTCCTCCCCCATAGGGTATTTAACCTTATCGGACTACTAATTCCTACACAAATTAATCCTAACACATTATCACAAATCATTATATTCTATTATAATCATTTATTAAGATTATTCAAAGTTCCTTAGACTAATTGGTTTATTATCATATCGAACCTCATGTAGGAATTAAAAAAAGTGTGATAATTTAGATTTTCACAATAGCAACATATGATAAAATAACATTCCAAAACTAAAGCCATATGACTAGAGTTAAAACATTAACATTAATTAAAACCATAACCACTTTTATAATCTTGAGTAACCAACCATTAACATAAATTAAAAAATTAAAAAAAATTATCATTCTGAAAGAATTAAAATTGATCCTTAGATATAGTAATTACTTTACATTATACAATATAAAATAGTTTCATTATGTCACATCCAAATGTCACTATTATTTTTATATTACTTAACTATGGTATTGTTTTGAATTTTGGGAGTTTTGGAATGAAACTTTTAATTTTATTATGGTTTTCATTCTACTGCAATATTGTTGTGCATTTTGGAAAAATCATTTAGATCTTAGACAAAATGATAAAAATACTAAAATTTCATTAATATTGAGTTTTATAGTGTTATTTCATGGTTTTTTAAACTATTCAAAGTTCTCCAGGTGACTGTGCAGCTCGGTTTGTGCATGGGGGTGACCCACATGTTGGTACACAGTTAGGAAAAATTGTATAGCCCAAACCATGTGATGTGTTGTGTGATAGTCAGTTTCTTTTTCATGGTTATCCCATGATTTGGGAAACTGTATAGCCAAACCATGCAATCTACCCATATTCACTTAAAAGGTAAAATAATATTTTTCTCTATTATTTTTAATCCATTTATCTTCCTCTCACTTCCCACTTGTGTGGTTAGTTTCCCCATGATATCTATCTCCTACTCTATTTTTCCCTCCTCTTTTAGATCTCAAGTGGTTTTAAAGGCTAATTCACCTCTTTCCTTCCTATTTATCCTTTCCCTCCTCCCACAATATTTCTTCCAAGGTTTATCTTTTCTCTAAGAATTATAAATAAATATTTGATCTTTGATTTGGGTTTGGGTTGGTCCTAACCTTGGTTTTTAGTTTCTTAAGGTCCATAAAGGGTGGTTCCTCTTTATTTGGGTGATATATATGGAAGGTGATACATTTTTACATTTCTCTACTTGACTTATGGTAGGTATTTCTATGTCATTTAATTATTTTTCAATTTATAAAATTATTTATTTTTATAAATTCAATTCTTTTGAAATTATATCCATGTATGATGTTTTTGATGAATTTATCAATTGTTTTAATGAAAATTTATCTTTTCATAAAGGGATTACCTTATGAAATTTAAGTATCACTTTGAAATGAAATGTTTTCACATGGTTTGTATTTGAATAAATTCCTATAATGTTATTTAAGATGGTTTGTATGGTAATTGTATGGATTATTCACCATTTTTATTTTTGAAGAAAAGAATCCATGTTTTAAATAATGTTTTGTTTTAAAAGGGGGATTTCGTTTCAAAATAGTTTCTAAAGGGTGTTTTAAAATAGAATTTATTATAAATGAAAATGGATTCGAATCTAGAGTCAAATTTATTTAAATGCCTATTTTGAACATTGTAAATAAATCTATTAATGAATGTTTTCTTTTATTATGCGATAGATATATGATTTCAAAGGGTTTGATTAATGTTAGGGTAATGGAGGTGAGGTAAGAGTTATTGTTTATGATTATGATGAATGTGAGTATTATCATTTGATTAGTTTCATAACTTTATTTTTGTTTGGTCAAGGTAACTAGGGTAACTAAGTGGGGTCCTTGATTAATACTAAAATAGTTCATATTAGAAATGATCTAGTGTATCTCTAATCATTTTATACATTAGAGATAAAGGTGGGTTACCCCAATGAGAAAAATGTGGAATAGTTGAATGGATTGAGTATTTTTATGATGCAATGTAGGCTGATAGTTGATCTCATGTTATAGTATTATTTGGGTTAACTCACCTACGATATAGATATTTTACCTTGAAACTTATTCATTTATTAGTGGTTTATGTTGGTGATTTTCTTTTGTTGATATATATCAAAGAGTTGTTGTTTTACTTATGGAACAACATAAATTTTTTTTGATTATTTTTAGGATCTTTTGTTGATATATTTATGCCTTATTGTGGGGTTTTTTCATTATTTATATTTAGGCCTTTTCCAAAATGATTTTAAAAAAGTCGTTTTGAAAATTTGTTTTTAAATAAAAGAGAAATTTTTTCTTTTATGAATGGGTATTTATGAATAGTTTTTTAAAAAAGGAAAAAGGGTTCACATTTGTATTTTATATTTTTAGAGGTCAAATTAGTCTTTTTATTTATAAAGAATATATTTCACATGTTTTTAGAAAACAAACATGTATTTAATCTCTTATGAAAAAAGTATGTGTTTTAGTTTTCTTCATATTTTACGAAATTTAACACCTTATTTTCAACTCTATTTAAAACTAGCAGTTATGAACTATTTATTTAATAAAATTGTATAGACTTCTTGGTGAGATCCGATTATGACTATTTTCTCAGACCCTAAATACACACTCATGTGTTTGTATATTGCATTAATTTTTTATGGGATCCAGTTTATATTTTATTTTATCTATTATTTTCTTGAACTGATTGTTTAATTGGTATATAGAGAGAAATTATGAGTTTTTAGGTGTGTTTTTGGGGGGTTTTCATTGAGTTTTATTATAATATAGGTTCTTTTGTTTTAGAAAATGTGGTATTTTTTTAAGTTTTATCTATTATTAATTTATTTTTTGATTATTATTAAGGTTTATATAAACATGAGTTGGATCATATTCATTAATTTTGTATTGTTTATTTATTGTATTTATTTGGTTTTCACATCTAGTTTTGCATAGATATCTCACATATATATTCTTCATGCTAGATGTCTAATAAGATAATTGATTGAAAATTTACCATAATTTTAGTGAAAAACCATTCCCAAGGTGTATTTCTTGATGATAATGATATATTTTTAAGTCTATGGGGATCAGTAATTCCCTTAAGGCATTATCATGGGCTGATCCAGGTGATGTGGTAGGTCGACCAAGGTTTGTTCATGAAAAAATGGTATTAGTGCTTAGTTTATTGGAAGGACTAGGATATTTAGAATCTCTCTTATTATTTTAGGAGTCTGGTAGTATAGAGATAATAATTTCAAGACTTGAGAGGTAGGTGTAGGAAGATTCTAACTAACTCTTTAACATTCAGAACCTAAGGTTTCTTTGGATATTTGGGAGTTTATATATTTTTTATTTGTTTTTTATTTTATGTGTGAAGATGGTATTTTAATATCCAATAAGAAATATATGTGATTTTTTGGGTTCTTTTAATTTTGGGTTTAAAGTAGATGAAGAAATAGAGCTTCACAGTTTTCTCACATAGTCTAGTAATCCATGAAGAGCCCATGCAGATGGTTTTGAGGACTTAATAGGGTTTGTTTCATTTCTAGAATATGGTATAACAAACTGTGTGGTTAAACTATGCATAACTTTGTATCCTTCTAGGTTTTTTTTATTTTTTCCCCTCTTAATTCTTTAATTTATCCTAAAGTGGTTTTCACTTGATGTAGATTAATTACAGAGGGCTCAAATAATGTTTTCATGTTTTTGAAATGATTTATTCTTGATCTGTAATATCATGTTTCATTATGAATGATCCTTTTAACGTTCATTCGGGTGAAAAGGGATAATTTTATAAAAAAATTTATTTTAAATCTCATTTGGGTGGGTTATTTGAAGATGAATTTATTTATTTCTTTTAAAATGTCTTATAATGTGGTTGATTTGATTATAATGATTATAAAATGTATTAAAATCATGGTGGTCATTCTTGTAAATTTTTTAGAATGAACCTATTCAATTAAAATCACTTCCTTTAATGTTAAAAATAGAATGGGGTATATTATGAAGGTTTTTATAAAAAGGATGAGTGATTTTTTTGAATGTGTGTCTTGTTAAAAAGAGATTTAAAAAATTTAGTTGGATTTTGAAATTTATTTAAAAAAGAAATAATGTTTTTATGATGTGTTTTCGTTTTTAGGTAGAATTATGTTTTTGGATTTTCCCTTAGTTTATGATGGTAATGTTTAGTTTAGACATTTATTCATGAATTAATTGTGTCCATGAATTTTCTGATTTTGAAAAAACCTCCAAAAATGGTTAAGAAAGAATGTTTAAGGCCAATTTTTTAGGATAATACCTATGTTGAATCCTATCATAACACAGAGAAGATACCTTCAATTTTATAATCCACCCAGGCTTGGAATAAAAAAGTGGACTTGGAACCTTTTTTTCTATTAGAATTTATCCCATACTTCTTAAATCAGTATCTAACTTATTTTTTTGTAGACTATGGATTGGTTAAATTAGTGGAGTGGCTAGAAATTATGGTGGGAATCATTAATTCTCTCTAAATTATTTTGTTAGAAATATTTGAGTTCTTTTCTTAATTATCGATGCTTAGGTCATATTCATGGTTTTTGTAAGTTGAATTTTCAGAAGAAGACTCACATGCAGTTTAGTTTGGTATGTTTTTCTATATTAGTGTAATTTTGGTGTATCTAGATGTGGTTAAATAATTTGAGTAAATTATTATTGGATTTTCTATTTGAGTGTATCCTAGATCATCATTGTGGGATGTTAGCCATTATGTGGAAGTTCTTTTTATTAGTTAATGAAATATTATTTAATGATATTTTTATGTATATTATTAGTTTTTATGAGGGTGTTTTTAATGGCTTTAACATGGGAGTCCCTTGGGCCTGTGCTTGGATGACTAGGACTATTGGTTCTTATTACAATGAGTAAATGTGGGTATTTGTTTCAGTTTTTTTGGTTCATTGTGATATGTCGTACCATGGTTGAGGCCCATCTTTATCCTTATTGGGTGTTGTGATATGAGGAGGAATCCCATGTTATTTCTTAATGTGGCTAGTTGTGTTTGATTCCTTTTTCATTTTAGTTAGAAATTGTTAGTGGTTTACTCAATGGTTTTTATGAGATTTTATCCCTGGGAGGATTTTTTTTGGGTTTGTCTTGGGGTTTTATCAGTTTATTCTTGGGTGATCACTTGTGGTTAGTGGCATTTTTTCTTCTTCTCCAGTTTTTCATAGAGGAGTTTGTCATATATGGTAGTTTTTACCTCTTTAGAAGTATTTTCCTTTTGATTTAACATTTTACATGGATTTTAAATGGTTGGGAGAATAATTCCAAGGTGCATTTTTCTTAATACTTACGAGTTCATTGGTTATGGTTTATCCTATTCTTAGAGTTTCTTATAGGAGGTTTAGGATTTAGTTTTTACTATTTGAGGATTTCTTTAGTTTTTCTAGATATACTTTCAATTGTTAACTTTTTTAGTTCTTACCCAACCCACCTTCCACAATCTTTGAGGTTAAGCGGTTCATATTTTATATTTTATTTTACTTTGATTAAATATTTTCTGTTGGAAAATTTTGTATGTTGGGGAGAATTATCATACCCCTATATCACTATTTTTTTTAATATTTTTCAATTATGGTATTGTTTTAAATTTTGGGAGGTTTGGGAAAGAATTTTTAATTTTTAGAGGTCTTTCCTCTCCTTAAAGGATGTCTCACTATTAGGTAAAACTATGTGTATCTTAGAGAAAGCTATGAAAATGCATTAATTTCATTAGAAATTGATTTTTCATGTTTAAAAAATGGTTTTTTAAAACTTTTAGAGTTCTATAAGTGACTATGTCGCTTAAGTTTTTTTTGGGTGACATGCACTATTAATTCATTGTTATGGGAAGTCGTACAAGGTGTGGTGTGCTAGTTGGTGGCACATACATGGTTGGAACACAACTTGGAAATCCATGCAATAATTTTTTTTGACCTATCCATTTTCAATTAAAATGTTAAAAGGCCTTACCCCCACCCCTTTATTTTTAATCCTTTTATCCTCTTCTACCATTCCACCTATATAGTTGGCCTCCTAATAAGATCAATGAGTGCAATATCTCCCCCTCTATTTTTTGTCCCTCTTCCTTTGGATTTATGGTGGGTTTCAAGGTGATCTATGGTATTTTATTTTCATTTATACTCTCCTTCTTTCCCATTCCCCTTTTACTCAGTTTCCCTTTTCTCTAACAACCCAAATTAACTTTAGTTAGTATTTAGGTTTGGTTTGGTTTTATCCTAGGGTTTTTGTTTTTTTGGTTTCATAGAAGGTGGTTTCTTTTTGTTTGGGTGTTTTCCATGGAAGAAAAAACATTATGACTTAATTTTAATTGATTTCAGGTTGGTGTTTCTATCTTATTCTATTATTGTAAAATTCATGACATTATTGAGTATTATAAATTCATTTCATATGAAATTATATCCATATATTATTTTATTTATGGTTTTATAAAAAAATTTCATGAAATTTTATCTTATAATAAAGGGTTTCCCTTAATAAATTAATGTATTAATTTTAAATCAATTTTTTTTAATTCCATTTATTTATAGAAATACCTATGTGGTATTTAAAATGGGTTGGAATGTAATTTTAGTGATTGTGTCCCATTTTGAATACTAAATAAAATAAATAATATTTTAAAGAATGTTTTTTTCAAAAGGGGGTGGTATTTCAAAATAGTTTCTCAAGGGTGTTTGAAAATGGAATTTATGAGAAATGAAAATATATTAGAATATAATGAATGATTTATTTTAAGTCATATTTGGAACTTTTTAAAAAAAATGTCTTAATATTGGTGAGGCCCTCAATTATTTCATCTTGTTATTATTTCACCCACTATAAGTTCTCTAAAATGATATGATGTATGTATTATGTAAAAGGGGTTATCTAATGTGAGGGTTTTGGAGGTGAGGTGAGATTTATTGTTTATGATCATGATTCATTTAATGAATATATTTTTATTTATTTCTCACCACTAGTTTTTTTATCATGGTAAATCGGGTAACTTGATAGGAAACCTTTATTAATTCTATAATATTTCAAATCACACATGGTGTAAAGACCCATCCTTAAACAATACATATTCTAGTTATTTAGAAACTAGAAATAACTTTATTTTACCAAATATATTTTTAGTTTAGTTTTTTAGAAAATTAAGAAAAAATGTTAAATAGTAAACTCATACAATAGAAGTGGAAACTTATACATAGTATCTATTTTCCCCAACAAAGGAAACCCTTTAAAAAACATGTTTTATTTTTATTGAGTCATCTTCAAAATTTTGATCTTAACATCAACCTTGTCCCTACTCTTCCTTAAAATCCAATGAAAAACATTTGAAAATATGGGATGATAAAAAAAATCTTAGTAAGGTAAATAAATAAATAAAACTGTTAGTCCAGTTAAAAAAATGAAAACCCATTTAATGTTATTTGGTTGAATTAAAAAATCATTTCTAGTAGAAAAAGACACACACTTTTTATTCAAATAAAACCTTTGAAACCGATAACAAAAAAATTAAAACCATTTTCAGTACCTTAGAGAATCATATTCATAAAAAACCATAAAAAAACTTGTAATTGGATTAATCAAATGACTGACATCTAATATAATTCTCCATATAACAAAATAATTACCCAATGCATTAGAGAGCTATAAAGAGGCTCACCCTTCATATAAGATATATTAGGATCACATGTTTATCATGATCTATAATTGGGATCAAACCTTTGAATAAGTATTATCAGGATAACCTGTGAAATATAATGGGGATTAACCCTTAAAATAAGCTATAATGGGATCACACATTTCACATATAATACTCAAGTACCAAATCATGAATAAAACATCTTTGGCTGACACTTTTCATCATAAAACCATTAGAAATATCTTTATAACCCATATGTAAAACACTTATTGGTATTTAAAAAACCTTTTATTTTTAAAAAACATTTTCAATACCAAAATACATAGAACAAAAGAAAATATGGTCTTTATTTTAAGAAAATATCATTATAAACATTTTTGAGGAAAACAAAATTTTTATTTTGAAAAATCTAATTTTTTTTAAAAAATTTGTATACTTATAAATGTTTTTTTTGAAAATAACCTTTTATTATTATAAATAAATATTAAAAACATTAATAAATAATGTAAGTTATAAAATCCACTCATTCTATATAAGTTAAAAAAATATTCCCTTGAATTTTGTAAAAATAGTTAAAAGAGAAACTTTTAAAAGAGGACATTTAGAAGAAAATCCATTACCTCAAGTCTGATTTATCACATATGTACTTTATATTCCTAAATAATAAAGTTATGTTAATTATTTAATTTATTGAAATTTTTTTAATGTTTATTATTATTTTTGTATCACTTATTACCATGTTATAAAAAGTAATTAATTATTTAATTTCACATTAGATGTTTTGACCATATTCATTTAATAAGTTCAAAATGACTTCAAGATGTAGAATTTGGTTAAAGAGTTCAACATTTCATCATATAAAAAATAATATTAATGACATAATTAAAATTTTTATACATCAGTTACAATTTTAAGTACTTCCAGTAAATATGGTTATCAAACATGAACTCTATTAAAATCATGTAGATGGTAGACCATATGTACGCATGAGTAACACTTTCATTTTTCAATGATCATTGTGGAAATAAGGTAAGTATAATGTTAACTATAAATAGTTATCATGATATAATTTTAGTTCTTTATTTAAACTTTATATATCATTAATGTGATGTGGTGATGAAAATAAATCACATCGCTTTGTGGAGCTGGTAGTCCAAACATACGCATGAACGATGTTACCATTTTCCAATAAATGGAAAGGTAAGAATTTAAGTAATATATTTTATTTAAATAATGATAAATATGTCATTAATTCCATATATAAACATATCATTATAATAATTCTTGAGAGTTTGGGATGGAAAAATAATTACATTTGTTTGTGAGGCGGTAGTCCACCGTACACACGGACAATAAGTTCTTTTTCCATTTGATAGAATGAGAGATGGATATGGGTCATTACACTAATATAATAACATCCCAGTATATGTAGGATATTATATTTATTTTTTTTATCATGTTTTAAGAAGATTTTGAGAAGGTGGAATAGGAGATAAATCAAAAACACTTGATTTAAGACATCACCTCTTCTTCGAACAATCTCTTATTCTTAACACCTTAAGACCACTAAATTCGGTGTTGAACATAACATAATACCACTATAATTATTTTATGTATTATATGATGTTATTTGGGAATATATTAGATGACCTAATTGGGTTTTAAATATTTAATAAAATATAAGAAGATATGTCCTTCTATAAGTTATGGGGGGTACTCTTGGAATTGCACAAAATATTAAATTTATATAAATTAATTTTAAATTCAAAATATATCAAAAGGTTATATGTTTCAAAAATAATATCATTATGTGTCTAAATTCTATCATATAATAAAAATTATATACATTTTGAATATGTTTATAACTTTATCTTGTGGTTTTAACCCCTGGTTAACCCCTTTAACTCTTACTGTTACAACATGGGTTTTTACCCTTTAAGGGTTAATATAGTTAATATAAAATATAAAATACCCATAAATGGATTATGTATAAAATTTTAAACGTTATATCAATAATTTTACTGAAATTAATATTTTTTGGAGTTTTATGACCTTTAATAATATATTATTTACAATAAAATATTATTTACAATAAAATATTCATAATGTCAATTTTGAGAACTATTCATTACTTTGAATTTAATAATATCAAGATAACACTTAAAATTATAAAAAAATATTTAATTTTAACTATAACATGTCATGGTAATCCATAATCATCTCAAATTATATTTATTTTAATATTTTAAATAATATTTATTTTATATTTCCATTAATTAAATAATTACTCTATCAGCATTGTGTAAGAATTTAACGTACTTATTTCTTCACAAAAATTAAAAATAAATCATCATGGTAGAGATAAGTCTATTAGATTTCAAATTAATATTTATATTTTAATATAACTTTTGGATAAACCATAATTAAAAATGTTATATTTATTAAAAATTATAGTGAATCATCTTTGAATTTTCTTTAAATAAATATTATAAATGTCATAATCACATAAAAATGAAAAAAAGTCCAAATATTTGAAATTTTAATTGTTATGGATGAATATTAATCATCCAATGAAATTTTATAATGATTAAGGCTAATTTTATTGCCTTTATCATTTTATTTTTACCCTTAATACCTGATTTACCTTTTACTATGGTAATTAAAATTACCAAGGTTACTATTCACATTCTACAAAACTAAAAGTGGCATATTTACTGAATTTGGACCTGACTATTAATAATATGGAATCCATTTGTAAAAAATCAAAACATATAATTTTAATCATTTAATTTAAAATTAAAACAATAAAATTCATTGGGAAAAAAGTTCTTGGAATAATGATATTTTAAAACATAAAATGTTTGTACACTAAATTCAAGTATAAAACCAAATTAAAAACATCTTATTGGACTATTTAAAATAAAAATAAACAAATAAAATTTTAAAACTAATCTAAAATATAAATTTAATATTTAATTACTTGAAAATAAAATACAAATTTCAACAAAAATCAGTATTTTCACTATTCATTGAAAAAATAGAACTTTTTAGAAAATTCTCAAAATTACATCATAATTTAATTTTGATATGATGATTTAAAAATGATAATTATTTAATTAATTTTCTTTATAAAATTTCCAAAAATTAATTGTATTTTTCTCTAAAAAAATCAATAAAAATCATTCGCGAAGAAAGTGTATTTGAAGAATAAAATTACTTTACTAAAATTAAGTGCTTAATTTTCTAATCATTAATTAATAAATTATTAATGGGTTAGAACATTTTATATTTATTAATTCATTTACTAGTATTCATTACCACTAAATTAATGGCTAAGTTATAATGATCACAAGATAACAATATTTTGTTTTTCTTGTAAGCTTGGTGTTGCGTATCTTTTACGCTATCGGACATAGTATTTCTATTTAAAAAAAGATATTACATCCTAACCCACTTTTGGGAAGTTACTTCCTCATATATTTGATTTTTTTCTTATTAATAGAGGTTTTACTTTTTAAAATACAATTTTTTAAAACCCACATCAGAAAAGGGATTTCTAAAACTTCCACTTTAAATGGATGGAAGGGAAGTATGAAGGTCACCTAGAAAATCACATAACTAGGATTCCATATAAGAAATCATGGAAATTGAAAAGAAAATATAACACCCATTTATTAGAAGATATTGATAGATAACATGGTCAGGAGAAAGTAAACAATAAAAAACCATAAATTTGTGATGGGTTAAATGTTCATTGATGTCCTGAGTAAGAAAAGTCAAGGAACAAGATTTTTTTCATGATTTTTTTATATAGTTGAAGAATTAATTTACTTCCCTATATAATAACATGGGTAAATATACTTACATTACAAGTATAGTATCATCCCATAATCATCTCTACCATAATCTAATCTTTTTCTCTAAATGATAAGTATTTAAGATGATGTTTTCATGCCTGAATCATTAGAATCAACTTCTACAAACCACTAAATCCAAAAAATGATGAAAATATATTCCACATATCTTTAGACAATGACCAAAACCAAAATTTTTAGGAGAAGATATGATAATTCCCAAAAAATAATAAATCACTACATTTATATCCAAAATTAAATAGTGATACCCAATGTTCAACATAGATTATTTGATAAATGACTATCCTTAAAATTCCTAAAAATAGTTCAAACTATAATTAACACCCAAAATTCAGAAGGATTTGATCACACAGTCTTCCAAGATAATATTATAATTTATCCCCAAATAATATCTATGACTATTAAAGTCTCATAAAAAAATTTAATAACCCATAATTACCTCAAAATAAATAAATTTCTCCAAAAATATATTTAGTCACTTTAAAATTTAATAACTTAAAGCCTCAAAATGGATTTATAAGACATTGATATTATAAAAGACCTTAAAATAATAAACTAATGATGGTATCCATAATTCTTAAGATAAACTCACCTAAAAACATAATAATATCCAAAGTTGTCTAAACCATTATCTGATACAAATTGTAAGGACCTGACCATAAACAATTCATATTATTGATATTTTAAAACTAGAAATCACTTTTTCCTAAAGATATTTTAGGTTAAGAGTTCTATAAAATTAGGAAAAAATCTTACATAGTAAAAACATATATTATAAGTGGACACTTATACTCAATATCCATTTTTTCTACCATAGGAAACCTTTTAAAAAAAATGTTTTCTTTTCACTGACTCATCTTCACAATTTTGATATTGACATCAACATTGTCCCTAATATTCCTTAAAATCATATGAAATACATTTTAAAACATGGCATGAGCACAAAAATCTTAGTAAGGGACATAAATAAAGAAAAATATTAGTCTAGTAAAAAACATTAAAACTAATTTAATATTATTTCAGAGAATCAAACAAATCATTTCCACCTAAAACACACAGACACTTTTGTTTCAAATAAAACCTTTAAAACGCATAAAAATAAATTTACAACCATTTTTTCAGTAACTTAGAGAATATTATTCATGGAAAACTTTCAAAACACTTAAAATTAATATAACCATATAGAATACTTTTAATATAATTATCCATAGAACATAATCATTACCCAATTAATTTGAGAGATATAATGGGGCTCACCCTTTGTATAAACTATATTAGAACCACCCATTTTTAATGAGAAATAACAGGGTTAAGCCCTTATTATAAAATTATTGATCTCAAAAATTAGTTATAATAGAGATTAAACCTTAATATAACTTTTATTAGGCTCACCCATTTCACATATAATGCTTAAGTACCAAATTATGAATAAAACATTTTTTCTTTCACTTTTCATCATTAAATCTTTGAAAAACTCTTTAAAACCCATAAGTAACACAATTTCTTGTATCAAAATACAATTTTGTTCTTAAAATTAAATTTCAATACAAAAATACCTAGAACAAAGTAATGTGTATTTTTATTTGAATAAAATATCATTAAAAACATTTTTGAGGAAAATATAATTTTCATTTTGAAAACACTTATTTTTTTAAAATGTTACACACATATTAATAAATAAAATATCTTTGAAAATAACCATTTAATATTATAATGATATATTCATAAAATTAAGGCATAAATTAGGTGGTAAAATAATCCAATCATTTATATGTTTGAAAACATTCCTTCAGACGTATAAAAAGAGTTGAAAGAGAAACTTTTAAAAGAGTATTTTTAAAAGAAAGTCTCTTAGCTCGAGGATGATTTTTCACGTGTGTCCTTTATATTCTTGAATAAAAAATTTATGTTAATTATTTAATTTCTTTAGAACATTTTTCAATTTTATCACTCCTTTTATATCACTTATGACCATATTATAACAAGTACTTAATTATTTAAGTCCACATCCATCCTTTTGACCATATTCGGTTCATAAGTTCAAAATAAAATTTTTAGGTTGAATTTGGTCAAATAGGTAAACATTAAATCATATCCATAATAATATTAATTAAATAATTATAATTTTTATACATAAATTAAACTTTTAAATAATTCTATTAAATATGGTTATAAAAAATGAACTAGGTTAAAATCATGGAGATGGTAGGTCGTACATACACTTGAGTAACATTTTAATTTTTCAATGATCATTATGGAAAGAAGGTAAGTATAATTTTAACATTAAATAATTATAATAATATTATGTTAATTATTTAATTATTTTTATATATATACTTCATGTGATATGGTGATGAAAAACGAATCACATTACTTTGTGGAGGTGGTAACCCACATGTACGCAAAAATGATGTTATCATTTTCCAGTGTATGTAAAGGTAAGAATTTACATGATATATTATCTTTAAATAACGATAAATATTTCATTAATATCATATATAAACATTATTTTCATGATTATAACCAATCTTGAGATATGTGGATGGAAAACAGACTACATCTGTTTGGGTGACTGTCGTTAGTCGTACACAGAGATGTTGAATTCTTTTCCCATTTCATGGAAGAGTAGATGTATATGGGTCATAAAAATAACATAATAACATATTAATATATTTAGGATAATATAGTTATGATTTTATAATGATTTAATAATATTTGGATAAGGTGAAAGAATAAATAAAACAGAAACACTTTATTGAAAATGATACATCTTCTTCGGACAACCTCCTTTTCATAACACCTTAAGACCGCTGTGGTTGGTGATATGAATAAAATAATAAATCTATAATTATTTTAGGAATTTTAATTAGGTATTATGGTGGATATGTTTCAAAACAAAATGGGGTTTTAAGTGTAAATAAAAGAGAAAAAAGATGTCCTCTTATAGGATTGGGGAGGGGAAATCTTGGAATTTCTCAAAATGATAAATTAATATAAATTAGATTTCCATTCAAAATTGATATAAACATATCTATTTAGAATATAATAATAATATGGGTCTAATTAACCTCATAAAACAAAAAAAGATAATATTTAACTGTATTTCTACCCTTATATTGTGGTTTTAACCCTTATTTAATCATTTTGACTCTTACTGTGACAACATGATTTTTTACAATTTAAGGCTTAATATAGTTACTATAAAATGAAAAATAATACATAAATGGATTATTAATGAAATTTTGAACATTATCCCAATATTTTTTCTTAATTTTTTATTTTTATGATTTTTTAATCATTTAATAAAATATTGTTTATTATAAAATATTCATAATGACAATTTAAAGAACTCTTAATTAATTTATCTTTAACAACATCAATATACCACTTATAATTGTAAAAAACAATTTTATAACATCCATAACTTATCAAGGTAATATATAAAATTTGTTTATTATATTAATTATCTCAAATTATAATTATTTTAAAATTTTTAATAAAAATTATTTGATATTTCCATTAATAAAATAATTACTGCATCAACATTGTGTACGAATTTAAGGTATTTATTTATTTACTAAAAATTAAATATAAATTACCACAACTAAGATAATACTTTTATATTTAAAATTCATATTTACAGTATAATATAACATCTAGATAACCCTATATTAAATTTTTTATATTTATTAAAAATATGAGTGTAACATCTTTGACTTTTCTTTAGATGAATATTATAAATTTCATAATCACTTATAAATGAAAAAAAATTCATATATTCGAAAATTTAATTCTTATTTACGAATATTAATCATCCAATAAATTTTTTTAAAGTGATAGAGTATTTTTATTGTCCTCATAATATTATTTTTAGCCTTAATTTCTCGATTAACTCTTTACCATGGTAGCAAAAAACACTAATGTAACTATTCATATTGTCCAAAAATAAAAGAGAACTATTTACTAAATTTATACCTACTGATTCCAAACATGTAATAATTTTTTAAAAATGCTAAAAAATTATGTTTTAGCATTAATTTAAAATTAAACAAGTAAAATGAAATGAAAAAATAGTTTTTTTCACAAAAATTCATTTTTAAACATAAAATGTTTTAATAGTAAATTCAAGTATAAAAATAATTCCAAAAAGCATAATTGGATTATTTTAAATGAAAATTTATATAAAAAATAAAACAAATATATCATATAATTTTAATTTTTAAAAACATGAAAAGAAAATACAATTTCTTATAAAAATTAGTATTTTCTCTATTCATTTAAAATAAAACTTTTCAGAAAATTATATAAATTTCCCCATAAGATAATTTTGATATGATGATATAAAAATGATATTTATTTCATTAAATAAAATCACTAAATTTTAAAAAAATTAATTGTATTGTTCTCTGATAAAATAAATAAAAATAATTCTTGAAGAATGTGTATTTGATGAATAAAATGACTTTTCTAAAACTAAATGATTAATTTTATAAGAATTAATTAATACATTTTTAATGAGTTATACCATTTTAAATTTCATTTTTCAGTTAATACTATTCATTAACACCAATTTAATTGCTAGTTTATAATAGTAACATTATAATTATATTTAGTTGTTCGTTAAGATTAGTGTTACATATCTAGAACGCTATCGAACATAGTCTTTCCTTAAAAAAAACTGAGGATGTTAAACATGGGCTAGTGTAACTCTAGTCATGTTATACACTAGTTCTATAGGAGTTTTTTCCCTCATAAGGCCATCATGGGATTGTCAAATGGATTGAATATTTTTAGGATGAAACATAGGTCAGATGTTAGTCTCATGTTATAGTATTATTAAGGTAATATCAATTAGGACCTAAGGAGTTTCTCTAGATAATTATTCATTGAATAGTGATTTATCTAAAGGATTTACTTGATTGATATATATATATATATATATCATGTGGTTGTTTTACCAATGGAATCACTTAATTTATCTTTTTTTATTAATATAGTGGTTCAAGATTTTGTTGTGTTATTGTTATTTGTAATTGGGTCAGTTTTCCTAATTTCTTCTTCAAAAAATTAATTTTGGAATGTTACACTCAAATAAAAGGGGAATGTTTTCAAATATAAATGGGTTTTAAAAATAAGTGAAAGGGGTATTATTTTTTTCATCATTTCAAAAGACCTCCTATAGAAATTTATAAAAGTTTATTCATTTATAAAACAAATATTTCATGTAGTTTTTGAAATAAATTATTAATTTATAATATATTTCAAACTTACATTTATAAAATATTCATTAAAAGTAATTTCCACGAGTCCTTGGTGAGATCCTACTAGGCCTATCAGCTCACACCCTGTATACACACTCATGTATGTATGTGTGTATATGGTTATCATGGTTTATAGAGGTTCTTGGTTCTCTTTTAGTTTTTTATCAATTTCTTGGGTCAAGGGGTGAGTTTGGATATATATAGAAACTATGAGTTTCATGGTGGTGTTTGGGTAGAATAGTTTATGTTATATTTTATTTTGAGTTGTGTTCTATCAACCAAGATAACATTTCTTTTATTTTAATTTCATTTTTACTGGTTTTATTTTTTATTTATTTATTTCTGAATTATGTTTTATCTATATATAAATTATTTAAGTCGTATAAATTATTTATAGGTCATTTTTATTCTTTTTATTTCGTTTTTAATATTTGTTTCTATATAGAAGACCCATATATAGATTCTCCATGACAAATTTTTTTTTAAAAAATTGTTCTAAATTTAATCATATTTTAGGGAGAAACTATTTCCAAGGTGAATTTATTAATGCCTACACACTAGTTTCCAACCCATGGTGAGTATAAACTCCCTTAGAGCCTCATTGTGTGTTAGACCAGGTGATGTGGTTGGTTTACATGGGTTGGTTCATGAAATATCAAGCATGTGAACTCTTATTTTTCAAAAAATTGTAATTATGCTTTATGATTTGGTATTCTCAAAGTAACATTATCACACTTTTCATACATATAAAAAATAATATTTAGTCTTACACATATAATAATAATAACAACAATAAAAATTTAAATCAATCATTTGTAATATTTTTGTTTCTACAAGTAAAATATCACTCTTATATATATATCATCTTCGGTAAAAAAATTATCCATAGTGATTATTCCTTCTTAGTTTCCTTTATTTCATTATAATTTTTATCTCTTATTGAATATATGAAAAATTTATTCTTACCTATCATCGTATAACACTTTAAGGATTTACAAAATAATTTATCAATTTTGAATGAATTATATTTTATTTTTGAAATAAATTTCCCTTTTTCATTTACTTTTTATAGTTATTTTTATTTTACCCTACAAAAAAACACTATCTTTTGATATTAGGTGAGTTTTATTCATCAAAAATTATAAAATCACATCATCAAGATTAACAATATTTTTCCTAAATAATAAAATTTTAATAATTCTATCATTAAAAACCATATAATGATGCTAACATAAATAGTGTTTTGTTTTCATCTTCAATTTCAACATATATCATATTACCATTATCATTGATGTTAAGCATCCAGACAAAAAACTCTTTAAAATTTTATTAAAATTATTTTAATGAAATTTTGAATATTTATACACTTTTATTCATATTTTTTTCAATATAATTATTATTTTATATATCATCACCTAATTTTAATAGAATGAAATCTACTTGATTCAGGAAATATAAAAATTGGTGCTGCATTAAACATCATTTTCTACTCTTAAAATCATTATTCTCATAGATCATCTCATAAAAATTTTACTCCATTCTTGGTCAAAGTAATCATCAAATAAATAAGTTTCTTATAAATATTGATTAAATCATTCATAATATCCATGGAGATCAAGGAATCTTATGACATAAAAAAATTCTTTGTATTCCTCAAGACATCTCTACCTCAACCTGTTCAGAATCCACCAAAATCTTTCCCCTAGATATTACATGGACAATTTTTTTTACAAATTTAATCTTTAAATATTACTTTTATAATTCATCATATAGTTTATACTCTCGAACTGACCTTAAAATGATCTCTAAATATATTCCATAATCCAACTGAGTTTGGGAGTATAAAAAAATAACATCATCAAAAGATATAAAAATGGAATTGAGTTAAGGATTAAAAAAATACTATTTATCATAATCCTATATACTATATATGCATTATGTAATCCAAATAGAATCATTATGAATTTGTATGAACCATATCTACTTCTAAATGAAATTTCTATAATATCCTCACATCGTGCACTAATATGATAATAACTGGATATTAGATCAATCTTAAAGAACTGTATAGATCCTTTCAATTGATTGAATATAATATCTATATATGGAAAGGGGTAGTTGTTCTTGATTATCACCTGATTGAATCACCAATACTCCATGCATAGTCTCATGCATACATCCATCTTATTTTCAAATAGTGTTTGATCAACCCAAGGATAAATTTCCTTTATCGTAAATCTTTTTTCCTCCAAATATCTACGATAAACATTTAGGTCCTAAAGTTCTACTAGATCCATAAATTATAGAGGAATAGATATTGGATACTGTTATGGAACAAAATTAATGGTGAATTCATCCTCCCTCTATGGTTGTACACCATAGATATATTTAGGTAAAACATTGATAACAAATAAAAAAATTGAAGTTTGGATGGCCAATATCTTCAACAAACAGATCCCAAAATAACACTATCTATCAACGAAGTATGTTATCTTAGTTGACCTAGATAAACTCCTGCACAAACTACCTATAAATATCACTCTTAAATAAATATATAATTATATGTTACTAGTTAAGATAATAAAAAATGTAAATATTTATAGTTTATATGAGAATGTAATAGAGTTAACTATATAATATTTAAGATAAGGACAGAACTATCCATATACCAACTAATATTAAAACCTAGATATATCCATAATCACCCACTACAATAGTGCATATTGGAAATCTATTTTTTTCTCAGATATTTTACTCATGGTAGTATTAATTAATAATATTCCGAACAAGTACTCTAAGTGAATTCATAGATCATAAACCAACTAAGAATATATGAATTAATGTGAATAACCTAAAAAAATAGTTTCCAAAGTTGAGGTGACATGGATCATACCACATATAGTGGGCTGATCTTTTCTAAAAGTTGAGGTTAATTGTATTCCACTCCATAGAATATATTCAGACAAAATTAGTTCCAAGATCTTTTCCTTGTAAACCTTGGTTACCATAGAAGGCTACTATTTTTTGTTTAGGTCCCTAAAAATCTCTATCTACCACCCTTACCGAATCTCCCATAGGAAACCTGACTACTACTTAGAGAAGTTCCACCAGACTAAACTTGTAATCCCAAATTCTAATATGAACCTCCTCGGTACACAAATTAAGGCCCACCATGATTATGTTATCAAATATTTCCCAATATATTATAAGAGTGACATTAATTATTCTATCTAAGTCAAATAGTTTTAATATAACCCACATTACCAAACAAGAAACATTTAAAATTCGATCTTCATTATGGTAGAGTAAAATAGTAACTCATTCTATAACATTCCTATCTCTAACCAAATATGTGTCCCTCCTAATCCCTTAATTCCGAATACTCAGAAACCCACTTCCAAAGACTATAATTGAATAAAATAAACACAAGATTCTATCTTTCTCAACAACCTTGTATTCTATGAGAACTTTATTAACCTCCTCTAAATATATACTTATAGTCTGAACAAGTGCACTTGATACTGAATAGATGATTATAACCCAATCTAAAATCATCAGGACTTTTTGGATTCATCTTCTCCATGTTCCAACACCAATCAAAATAAAAAATTGAAACTATTCATATAATTCATCTCTGAAAACTAACTATTTTAAATATCTACAAACTCTTAAACCTAATCAAGACCTACATTATCATGTCAATACATCTCATGGAAATTTTTTTGAGATCCATTCCATGTTAGTCCAACATACTTATTATCATGAACCAAGAATTACTTCTAGTGTTGAGTTTGTTATTAAAGTATATAAGTGACTAATGTCACCTTCTAGCCCTTTATGGTACCTATAATTTCATATACCCAATTTTCGGTAATTGAAATCCCCATGAATGCCACCAGTAATCTAGGGGATATTGAATAGCTATAAGGTATCCACACACTCAATGGGAGGAAATAACGTGATATAAAACTCATAATATACATACAATGAAAACCCATCTACATTACAATATATAAAATTATAATTAGAACGAGTGGAAACATGATTGAATTTCATAAATATCCATAATAAAAAATTAGAAAAAAATCTATACAAAATCCTTAGGAGTGATCATCTCATCCCATAAAAATAAAAGTAAATCAAACTAGACTTGTGTGACACTAAGTGTTTTCCCAAACATAGACTAAGCCCAACAACCATTGAACTCCATTTATCTCAAAACATCCTCTAGTTTCACATGCCAGTTCACATAAACACAAGAGAGGTAATGTTCAACTGTGTATATTGTGGTAGTAAATAATATTCAATAAGTTCATCCCAAGTAGTGAGGAGACCCTTTATAAAACAAGAGGAAATATGCATGAAAAAATATAAAAACATGTAAAACAAACAAACAACCCAATTCTAACCATTTAAATATACTCTTCAGAATAAATATAATAATTAATCTATTATAGCTCACTATAATCATACTCACCAAATAAAAATGGTTCTATATATGTATACATACACACACACAATCATAATTCACACCTCATAATAACAACAACATAAGGGCCCTTGTTTACCATGTTCTACTATAGACTATAGAAAACCTATTCACTCATACCAATAACTTTAATTAGACGTTAGTTACTCAAATGGCGTTAAAGTTCATAACAATCTAGACATCCATATATATAAATTTATGCCTACCCTAATATATGTGGAAATAACCCACCACTTATGATATCATAAGGCAATATATCCCCATTAGACTTCCTTAATAAAACCTTAAGATGAGAAGTAGAACAATAACACATGTAAAAACTAACATAAAATAAACATATATATGACATAAAACATCACAAGTTTCCATATTTGTTAAATAACCCTAAAAATTATATCTCATGTTAGAGTAGGACTCCAATGACTAGTCCACCTTGAATATAAACTTATGGGTGAGAAATAAGAATATGCTCATATCATAGTAGGATCATATCAAAAGATAAAATTTTATATAAATAACAAATCTCATGATCTTGAAATAAATTAAATAAAATACTATCAAAAAATGAATATATCATCATATATAAATCATTAAATCAATTATCCATAATCACTCAAATTAATTAATAATATATAAAATAATTCAATCCTTCATAATTCATATCATATGAATGTATCTGAAAGAGATATACATTAAAGACTAATATGTAGGCAATATATACTAGCCTATATCATAGTGTATGATATAGGGATATCATAGAAGATGATATCAATGTTTCATTGAAACTTAAATTTCCATGAAAGGTCATATGATATTAAGTAATATATTGATATTGTATGAAATAGTTTAGAGAAACCATGGAATTTCCCACTATGTCATAACAAATGATAAGAATGTATTTTACGGCATAGCATGAAATAATATTTCTTTCTATTTCCTTCTTTATCCAATGTAATTATGTTGTACCATTGGTGATCACATTATAAGGATTTTTATATGATGCAAAGACACTAGTTATGATAGATTATATATAAAACTAATATTAATATACATGGACATTACATAATTTTTTTGGAATACTTAAAACATTATACAAAGAGACACCCAAAGACCGTATTAGTTTAGTACCTTTGGAAATATAGAAATATAAACATTGGTATATAAGTGATATATATTATCTCACACTAGGTTATTCTAGACTAGAACCCTTCTTATAAAAACAATACATATTACATATCCTAAAAACCTTGAGATAGGAAACATAAAAATTGTTGATCTCAGATGCTTAGTAAGGGTAAATGAGGGAGATATGTAAGCATAATTATGAGCATAAGGGTATGATAACAAGATAATGAAAATAAAAGATCATACCCTATATATTTATGATAAAAAACATGAATCATGGAATAAATATTTTCATTTAATAGTAAATTAATCATAATAGAATCAATAGCATAAGACATGAAATCATAATATAGGAATAAGACATGGAATTGTGGAAGAAACATAAAAATATTATGTCAGGGATACCTGCTAAGAAATTTATAACATGTTAGGCTTGGGAAACAACTTGTGTACTGGATTTTGAATTGGGAAAACAGCCCATAAACCCTCTTATTTCTTGTATTGGGCTATAACCCATGTACCCTCTTACTTCCAGGCTTGGTATATGACACATGTACCTTTATGTTTTTTTCTTGGGCTACAACCTGTGTACCCTTTGAGCTCGTATACCATTTATCATTATCCAATGCATTAGAGTGAGATATAGCTCTGATCCATCTCTTATTGAAATCATAGACATATGTTCCACAAAATCATAAACAATCATATCTTAACCCATTAAATGAAATGGTTTCCACAGACATCATATCATAAGCCATGAAATGAAATGGATATAAAAAACATTTAATCATATCATAACCTATGGAAAATATATAGGTATTATAATCATTTAATCCGAAAATAACTTATGAAAGGAAGCATGTTTCATAAGCATTTATCATGATATATCCTGTTTGAAGAGGAATGGGTTTCATAAATATATAACAAGTTAAATAGGAATGGGGTTTCATGAACATAATTCCATTAAAACATAAACCATTCAATGAAAGAATATGAGTGGAACCTTTTGACCATTTCCTATATGTTCATGAGTAATATCAAAGGATGTCATCTTACACTACGGAAAAATCACGATTTAGCGGCGGCTTTTCAAAACCGCCGCTAAATCGTGCGTCAGGAAACTATTTGCGACGGTTTTGAAAACCGTCGTAGAACGTTTCACGGTGGTTTTTAGCGGCGGTTTAAACTGCCACTAAATGATTTAGCAAAGTTTTTTTTTTAAATTTATTTTATTTTATTTTATTTATTTTATTTTATATTATTTATTTTCATTTTTTTCATATTTATTTTATTTATTTATTTCTTTTTTATTTTTTATTCATATTTATTTTATTTATTCATATTTATTTTATTTATTTATTTCGTATTTTATTTATTTATTTCATATTTTATTTATTTATTTCATATTAGGTTTAGTTATTTCGTATTTTAATTAGTTATTTCGTATTTTATTTATTAATTTCGTATTTTATTTATTTATTTCATTTAATTAGCATTACTTTATTTACTTTATCCATGCATTCATGGTCATCCCCATGCACATGCCCATGAAAATGCCCATGCACATGCCTAGGCAGTATAAAGAAATACTGCGTTTGGTGAGATTTGAACCCTTAACCTCTTGCATATTTTCCAAAGATTTTACCACTCCAACAAACTCGTCATGTGGTTAATAAAAAGAATTTAATATACTTATATATAATAATTGGAAAAACAAATAATACATAACTAATAGATATAAAATAATAAAATAATAAAATTACGAAATTGAAGAATAAATAATAAATAATAAAGAATAAAGAATAAAGAATAAATAATAAATAATAAATAATAATAAAGAATAAAAAATAAATAATAATAAATAATAATAAATAAATAACAAAAAAAACAAAAAACAAAAAATAATAAAAAATAAAAAATAATAAAAAATAATAAAAAATAAAAAATAAAAAAGAAATAACAAATAACAAATAACAAGTAATAAATAATAATGAATAATAAATAATAAATAATAAATAATAATAAATAATAATAAATAATAATAAATAATGATAAATAATAATAAATAATAATAAATAATAAGAAATAATAAATAAGAAATAAGAAATTAGAAATAAGAAATAATAAATAATAAAAAAAAAACAAAAAATAATAAAAAATAAATAAAAAATAAAAAATAAAAAATAAAAAATAATAAAAAATAATAAAAAATAAAAAATAGTAAAAAATAAAAATAAATAATAAATAAGAAATAAGAAATAAGATTAATAAATAATAAATAATAAATAATAAATAATAAATAACAAATAATAATAAATAATAAATAATAAATAATAAATAATAATAAAAAAATAAAAAATAAAAAATAAAAAATAATAAATAATAAATAATAAATAATAAATAATAAATAATAAATAATAAATAATAAATAATAAATAATAATAAATAATAAATAATAAATAATAAACAATAATTAATAATAGATAATAATACATTTATAATAAATAATAAATAATAAATAATAAATAATAAATAATAAAGAAGAAATAATAACCAATAAATAATAAATAATAATAATAATTAATAATAAATAATAATAATAAACAATAATAATAAATAATAATAACAAATAATAATAATAAACAATAAATATTAAATAATAATATTAATAAATAACACATAATTAATAATTACAAATAAATAAATAAATAAATAAATAAATAGATAAATAATAAATAATAAATAATAAATAATAAACAACAAATAATAATAAATAAATAATAATAAATAATAAATAATAAATAATAAATAATAAATAATATATAACATATAATATATGATAAATAAAATATTAATAATAATGACAATAAATAATATATAATAAATAATAAATAATAAATAATAAATAACGAGTAACAAATATTAATAATAATAATAATAAATAAATAAATAATAAATAATAAATAATAAATAGAAAATAATAAATAATAAATAATAAATAATAAATAATATATAAATATAAATAATAAATAAATATAAGTAATAAATAATAACTAACCAATAACAAATAATAGATAATAAATAAATTAAAGTATATTATAAATAATAAATAATAGATAATAAATAATAAATAATAAATAATAAATGAAACACATGAAAATGTACAAAAAGGTGTGATAAGGGATGAAAAAATATGAAAACGCATGAAAACAGATGGAGAAGCATGAAGAAGGAAGCATTAGAAAGCATGAGAACGCGTGAAAACTCATGAAAACTCTGGAAAACCCCTTAATAATTCAACATAATCATCATAATAACAAAAAAAATCATTGATAAAGATAACAAGTCATAGAAACCCAAATAAACAGTAATAAATTGAGAAACTGTTGAAACCCGTCAAAATGGTCATAAAGTGACAAAAACATTGGACTCACAATAACAGAGATAACTTATGATCCGAGAGTCCATTCAAGATCCGTGATCAGTCAAATAAAATTTCCTAAAATGATCTTCGAGCTGATAGGTGAAAGAGGCCGAATGGACCGGCGGATCAGAAGTTACGACCATTTAAAAAAACCTGACGGGGAACGGGTGCTAGAAACGAGGCATCGAAAAACATAAAAAACCTGATACCCACTAGAAGGCCATAACTTATGATCCATGAGTCTATGTGGGTACCGTGACTAGTCAAACAGAAGCTCATTGAATGAACTACGATCTGGAAGGTGGAGGAGTCCGAACTGACACGTGGATCAAAAGTTAGGTTCGTTTGAAGACAAGTTCGACGGGACACCGGTGATAGAAACGGGGGTTTAGAGGCCTTCAAAGAGGTTTTGGGGTCAAAAAACATGATAGAATATTTTTTTTGAACTGGTGCATAACTCTTTTTGCTGGCTTCGATTTTCTATGTGGTAGATCCCAAAAGGACTCCCGGAGCGAATGTTATGGCCGTTTGAAGTTGGAGAACTTTTTTTCATCTTTCTTATAACTCTCATATCTTCCGCACCATAGACCGTCTCACAGTTTTGATTATACGTGCCTCTAGATATCTTTATGAGCTTCGATTTGACTAGTCGTGGCGCTCCAACAGACACCCAGATCAAAATTTATGGTCATTTAAGTGATTTCGGGGTTTCTCATGTTTTTTTTAATTTTTTTCTTTTCATTTCACGGTGATTTTACCCAAACCGCCGCTATTTGACGGTAGTTTTTTAAAAAACCACTGCTAAACCTCGAAAAATAAAAAAATAAAAAAATAATTTTTTTACACATTTGGTAGCGGTTTTTAAAACCACCACGAAATACCGGCCCGAAAGCTATTTTGCGACTGTTTTTAAAATCTCCGCGAAAAACCCTCCGTGAAATGCAAGTTTTTCTGTAGTGTTAGATGTAAAATAATTTTGGAATATCTTTTAAAAATATTTCTTAAGGAAAATATTCATTCTTTTTTGAAAAAGGAAATATAAAACACAAAAAATTATGAGAAACATTTTATTTAAAAACCTTTTGAAAATAAAAAAATTTACAAAATATTAGGAAACCATTTTCATTTAAAAAAATAACATTGTAAAATTATAATGTAAGCCTCAAAGAAATGATGGTCATGAAAACTGGTAGGTCCATACACGTCGAACATTCTTTTTTGTCCTTAAAAGTACAGAAAAGTACCTTGATCATCAAACAATTAGAAGATTCCTTTCAACAACCATTTTCTTAAAAAGTAATACAAGGGTAAAAAAATTTCTTTTAAAATTATAGGATAATAGTAAACTTTTTTTAGAAAACACAATTTGAAAGAACAACAATTTTTGATTCAAAGGATAAATAAAGTAATATTTTCATAAAATAATTTTATTAATTATATTAAGTTCCAAAGAGTGAAATATTGTCACCAAAGAGTGAAATATTTGAACGAGAGGGTAAGAAAAATCATGATAGTTCTTGAGATATGGATCATAATAATTTCATCAATGGAATCATAATCATAGAAAATATTGATAAAGGATGATATTATAGCAATAAACAGTTACCATTTATGTAACTTTAATTTGTAATGCCTATAGGATAAGAAAATTACATGAATTTTATAATATCATTAAAGGAATAAAATTCATGACATAAAACATTAATGTTAGTATATACACCTCATTGAAAAATATAGGTTCATAACACGACACGTGTCTCAAAGAAAGAAAATTGAGACAAAACTACATTTATAAATTTGTTAATTTTTGAAACATAACCCCCATGAAAGAAATATAATAATATTTATATGTAAATTCCCATAAATTTAAGTATAATAATCATAAAATACATCCATGGGATGTATAAAAACCACATATAGGAAATGGAAGGTAAACATGGCTTGTGTCTCATGGAAAAAAAACAAGACAAGAAAACCCTTCATACTTGAGTAACTTTAATATAATCAACCCCATGAGAGAATAATGTGAATAAAACCTTTTAATATCAATAAATAAATTAAATTAATGATATAAAATTTCATAGTTTAGTATATACACCACCCAAAATAAGTGAGTGGTGATTATGGCATGTATCTCATGGAAATAAAAAGTGAGTTGTAATCCCCTTACCTTATTCATGACTCTATTCGTACTCATTCAAAAATCCTATATAAAAATATAAATTTATTATAAATCTATTAAAAACCCATATTTTTATATTTAATACCATATATTATTTGATTATGACCTTTTATTGACCGCTTATTAACAAGTCTATGTTAATGTTTCGGTTTAGGTAATATCTGCTTTGTTCTTCGTACACGTTTTGACTAATTATTCTTGATCACCTTACATAGATCATTATTTACTTACGTACATAATTTAAAAAATTATATAAATATCATATATATTCATTATATAATTATTTATAATAATATATAACATATATACAGATGAAAAGGAATACAACATTCATGGAGATGACAGGTCGTATGTACGCATAAACATTGTTTCCATTTTGTTGTAATATTTAAAGAAGGAAAGTAAATGAAATATATGTATAAATGTATGTAATATAATTATAATAGAATTATTATGTGATATATATCATATATTTTCAATAAAATTGTCCTTAATACATTCAATGTAACATGTGAACAAATCATATCGATTTGAGGAGGTGGTAGTCCACACATTGAAAAACAATGCTATCATATTTACATAAGATGGAAATTATAAAGGTATGTGTTACAAAAGAATTAATGAAGCATAAATACAAAATAAATATAATATATATCAGATATAAATTTTTTTCATCATATTTTTCAACCATGAAAGGTGGTAAATGAAAAACGAACAACGTCATTTCATGATGTAGTAGTTTGTTGTACACGAGAATGGTAAGTTCATTACCCATTAGATGGAAGTGTGTGCAAGTGTAGGTTTAACCCTTAACATAAAAACATCTCAATATAGTAAGGATACTATTATTTTAATATAATCATGTAATACGGATAATTTAAAGAGTGGAAAAATAAATAAATCTAAAATTCTTAAGGATGGATTTTACATCTTATTTGGGTATCTTTTTGTAGTTTATACCAAATGGATTCGTTGGATGGATTTATAAGAAATTTTAGGCTTCTTGATTGAGGGTATGGATTTTTGGGAGCTATTTTGATATATTTTTGTTGATCTAAAGTGTCTTGACATGTGTGAGGAAGTGGGAGGACATGAGGCCTTTTATAGTGGAGCAGTGACACCCTTGTAAATTTTAGAAAAGAGAATTCCACCAACATTTTCCCCTTGAAATTGGATCCATTAATTAAAATAATTATATAAAAGGGAGTATAGGGTCTCAATATGTAAAAAATGTATTTTGAAGAAGTTTCTAGGTATTTTGGGACCTTTAGATTAAGGTTCAGTCCCTTATTAAGCTTAATTTCATCATAATCATTCTAATTACTTTTAATAACATTCACTAATAATTTTGGTGAAAAAATAAGTTGAAATTATTAGAAAATATAAATTATTATGATTCTAAATATGGAATCCAATTTTCTAAATTAAAATCACATAAGTGGTGTAAATTAATTTAAATTTAATCCCATAAATGGGATGATAATGTGGGCTTTTAAAATAAAAACATCTAAAAGTTTTCTATGTTTTTATACCCAATTTAAAATTTAAATTGATTCAAATGAAATTTTTTTCATTCACTGAATATTTATTTATATTATTTCACTTTTAAAAAAATTTAAATATAATTTAACAATATAAATAAATTATATGAAAAATCAGTTTTGAATTAAAATTCTGCATTTTTTACTATTCTTCAAAAAAATAAACCTCACAGAAAAATAACAAAAATTAACCCTAACCTAGTTTTTATGTTTTCATTTCAAATATGAATTTTTTTTTACATATATAATCTATAAAATTTGAAAAAAATTTATTAAAAATAGGTTCTCCATTAAAAGGTGGTAAAATTGCCTTTATAAAAATATTTATTTTTATGCGAAATATTGGGTTTGTTCTTATCTTATGTTTACCAAATATATTAGATGAATATAAAAAATACTAGATTTAATATATAATATACACATATATATAATAAATTAATATAAAACACTAATTGTAATTAATTTAATTTATTATAATAAAACAACTTTCTGAGTATAAAAATAATAATATTTTTCTTTATATTTAATTGCTTTTCATATATATTTATAATTAATTTGTAACCAATGAATTATACATATATTTGTTTAAATCATAGATTTTCATAATTTAGCTAATACTATTAATAACCACTAATTTAATACCCAGGTTAAGTCTTATTAGAATAATATTTTAAAAATATATTATTGTTCGGTAGTACTCAACCTTCAATGTCTAGCAAGTCACTGAGGAATGTCATTATTGCCTATAACATAAGAAAAACTTGGTGTTACATGTAGTGAAAGATAACCATGGTGCAATGTATAACAAAAGTATGACTTTGAGATTTAATATATATATAAAATACTTCTAGTGTTTCATGAAATTCTAAATATCAAAAAGGTTAAATAAATTCAAAAATAATATTCACAAAATCTCTGGGTGTTAAATTCTACCCCCCTTAAAATGAATTTCTCCCTCAAAATTAATTTGGGTTATCAATGATTTGATACATGAAAGTTACTTTAATAAAAATAGACATAATAAATATTAATATTGAAACTTCCTTTAAAAAGGAAAGGTTATAATCATGACAGTTACCCAATATAACTCATAACTAGGTTTCCACAAGGGAGAACATATATGGAAAGTGAAAATATAAAATTGGAGTAAAAACATAAATATTTATAGGTATTGATTGAGGTAATGAATAAAAAACAAATTAATGGTCAATAGAAATTTTAGGGCCTCAAATTCATAAATCCGTGATGATTGAAAAGGTCATTGGTTCAATAAAATTGAGGTATTAGTACAAAAATTTATTTCTAGATAGTTTTCTTAAAGTTAAAGAATTTTCATGAAAATATATACTTACATTATTTCAAGACAAATTTACCCTTTGTTGTTCCTCGATAAACATATACTTTATCACTCATTCCATTAAAAGAAGGTGAATTTTTCATTCTATTAACATATCACGAGATCCATTAATATAATGATAGACCATTACATCTGTTTTTATTACATAAAAATGTTATAACAAGTTATCCAATATAAAAAAATAATCATATGGTGAGATAATAATTTAATATCTAAAACCTTATCCAAAGTTTAACTTAAACCATTCCCTAATTGGTTAACCTTTTAACCCTTCCAGAAGATGAAATTCCAAAACTCTAGAATTAAGGTCACTAAATTTATCCAAGTTAGCTTAACATTGATCCCCCATATATCATATAGTATCTCCTATATTTTACATACCAAACATGGTAATACCTTTATTATGTATTCTTTTGAAACATGGTAATGAGATAAATTACCGTAACCCCTTATTGAAGGAATACATGATTTAAAAAGATAATTCACCCTTTATTCCGTAAATAGGATCTTATATAAAAAAACTTCTACTAGAATCTTGGGTTCGTCATTGTAAATCTAGAAAATCAACGTGATTTTGTTTATAAAAAATTTATACAGAATAAGATAATCAAATCTGGAATTCAGATCACTTTCCACTACAGGATGAAGAACAAGGTTTTCATAAATATTATTTTCACAAAATCTCATAGAATATTCCCTATTATGGTGTTCTCCAATTATCACGGTTCACTTAATCCATCGTGATTACACAAGATTTACATTATTCCTTTATCTATAGAGTATTTTGGTACTAATAACCATTATTAACCCTTGGATTTGGGAACTTTTTGAAAAAATTACCAAACTCCCTATAATTGAAACACTGAACTGTGGGAGGTACATTCTATGGAGTTTTCTCATTATTTGTGTCATTTTATAATTTTTTCCAATCACTTAGGCATTCAGCCACTCAATGTACTTCATTTTTAAACTTAAACATTTTCTTGTCCCATTAATAAAATTCCATCCGTGATTAATCCTAAACTTAGAGAATAAAGGAAGAATCATCTTCTTATCTATATGGTTTTTAGATTTTCCTCTGAACTCTATCTTACTCTTATTATTAAATCAATGAGATAGATACATAAATCCAACATTTATTTCAACTTGGATTACACAACACAAAATCTATTTGTTGCTACTAAAGTCTCTTATGGTCTATACCCTTCTATGACTTGTCTTTAAGACACTGAAGACCCTATCGACCTTACTTTCTAGTTGGATGATAATTCTAGAAGTTTACCTTAAATGTCTTGTGTAATTAGGCTGGTAAGTACTGATAGATTCATCATCCTTTTTCTTCAACTCAAGGAACTCCTTTTCCGTATTCGTATGATGAACATGAGGAAATTAATTATTGAATAATAAGTTATTAAACTTTTCCTAATACATGGATTTAATTTTAACTTACTTCCTCATATTATTGATTACATTCCACCACTCTCTACTTCACCTTAAAATTGATAAACAACAATAATGAATTTCTCTTGATCTGGACACTAGATAATAGAGAATATCTTTTTAGTGGTACTGATCCAGTGTTCAACAAAAAATAGATCCTATTCCCTACTGAAATAATATGGTGTTTCCTCATGAAGGACTCAATAGAACATTGTTCCCTCTTTTTCTCATTCGGATTCTTAGCATGATTCATAGTTTGATAAAGTTGTGTGAGAATAACAATGAGGTTTTTAATTCATCTCCCATAGAATTAATGTGCTTAGGAGAGAAATAATTTCATTTTTTATCATAGTTACCATTAACTTGTTTCATTCTCATTCTATCCATTGAATAAAACCCAAAATCATAGATTAAAAAATATATTTCATTGTGGCGAACCACATAATCATGAAAAAACACTCACTATTTGTCTATATTACGACACCTCACTTAATATATGACTCCCTAGTTTTATACTAGGTCATTCATATCCAACTTATTTTTAAAGCCTTCATGATGGTTTGTGATGAGTTTTTCAATTCCCAAAGCGTATCCCTCGAGAGAGTCAAACCAGGTGCATAGTAAGGTTAGTTGTTGTGTACCATGTTATGATCAAGTCAGGCCCAATGCACATTTTTGGAGTTTTTACTCCTAGGTAAATCTGTTCCAGAACAACATACACTTGTATTATCCATGAAGGAATGTTTTTATAGGAATTAACTCACTCTTACCTTTACCAAAATTCCTGGACATTTTTCTAAAGAAAAATCATCCTTATCCTTAGAGACATCCCTAGACACATACTTATAATTGTTACAAGGGATCTCAATAAATTTTTCTCATCCTATTTTCTAAAGGTTGAATAAAACTTCACTATAATACAAACTATAACAAACTAATATTAATGTAAATATAAATTAAATAACCTTTATGGAATACATAAAACATTATACAAACATACACCCAAAGACTGCATTAGTTTAGTGCCTTTGGAAACATGGAAAGATAAACACTGGTATATAAGTGATCTAAATTATATCCCTATAGGTTATTCTTGACTATCAATATTCTTAGAAAAATCTTAAATATTACATATCCTAAAAACCTATAGAGAGGAAACATAAAAAGGACTGAGCTCATATGCTCAGTAAGGGTAAATAAGGGAGATAGGTAAGAATAAAATATGAGCATAAGTGTATGATAACAAGATCATGAAAATAGAAGATCATACATTTTATATCTAAGATAAAAAACATGAATCATGGAATAATTATTGGTAGTTGATAAGACATGAATCACAATAGAATCAAGAGGATAAGACATTCAAATCATAACATAGGAATAAGACATGGAATTGTGGAAGACACATAAAAATCTTATGTCAAGGTTACCTACAAATACATTCATAACATGTTAGGCTTGGGATAAAACCCATGTATCTAATTTGTACTTGTGATAAAAACCCGCGTACCCCCTTATTTTAATTATTGGGCTACAACCCATGTACCCTCTTACTTTTAGTCTTGGGCTACAATGCATGTACCTTCTTATTTTTGGAATTAGGCTACAACCCATTTACCCTTTTAGAGAATATAGCATTTATAATTACCCAATTAATTTGAGGGAGATATAGGTACAAACCATATCATAATGAAATCATAAGTAAATGTTCTACAAAATCATAAACAATAATATCTTAGCCCATTAAATGAAGTGGGTATCATAAACATCATATCATAACCTATGAAATGAAATAGGTTTCATAAAAATTTAATCATTTCATAACCTATGGAAAATATATAGGGATCATAATCATTTTATCCTAGAATAAACCATGAAAGGAAGAGGTTTTTATAATAATTTATCATGATATAACCCATTCAAGAGTAAGAGGATTCATAAAAAAATAACCCGTGAAAGAGGAACATGTTTTCATAAACATCATGACATCAAAATAAAAACCATTAAAAGAAAGAATATGAATGGACCCTTTGGATAATTTACTATAAGGGCATGAGTGACATCAATAGATGTCATATTAGATGAAAAAATATTTGAAATATCTTTTAAAAACATTTCTTGAGGAAAATATCATTTCATCATTAAAAAAAAACTTTAAGTCACAAAAATTTTTGAAAAACATTTTGTTTTAATAAAATTTTAAAATCAATAAAATTATTTAATATTATGAAAAAAATTTATTTCAAAGATACATTTTTAAACTTATAAATGAATCATCAAGGAAATTACAGCCATGACTGAGGGTAATTCTGTACATGCCGAACATTGCTTTTACTACTTAAACGTTCAAAACAGTGTCTGGATCAGAAAATTAAAAGAAGATTCCTTTTAGTACCCAATTTTTAAAAGGATAATACATGGGTAAAAAAATTCCCTTCAAACATCATATTATAATATTTAAACAATTTTGAAAACATTTTTAGAAAACATGGTTCTGGAAGACCATAGATTTGAAACCGAAATAAGAAATAAAGTCAAATTTTCATAAAATCGGTTTCTTAATTATATTAAATACTAAAGAGTGGAAAAATGTCACCAATAATTGTATATAAAATAAATATACACAAGTTAATAAAATTAATGAGAGTTATTAAGATATTGATCAAAATATTTCATCAATTGAAGCACAATCATACACAATCTTGATAAATGATGAGATTATTACAATAAACTATTACGATTTTGGTGACATTAATTCATGATACCCATAGAATAATAAAATTAAATGAATATTATAATATCATTAAAGGAATAAAATTCGTGATATAACATTTAAATGGTATTATATACACCTCATATAAAAATATAGGTGTATAACATGGTAGGTGTCTCAAATATGGAAAATGGAGATAAAACTACTTTACCGATTTGGTAACTCTTGGAACATAAACCCCATGGAAGAGAGATAAAAAAATGGATATTTAAATGGCCATAAATTTAATTATAACAATAATATAATACAACCACGTAAATTATACACACCACATATCATAAATGGTAGGTAAATATGGCTTGTGTCTCATAGAAAATAAAAGCGAGACAAGAAAACTCTTACTACTTTAGTAACTTTAGAATCGTAATCCCCATGAAATAATGATGTGAATTAGGGATTTAAATGTCATTAAATAAATTACATTAATGATATAACATGTCATACGTAAGTATATACACTACATAAAATAAGTGAGTGATGATTATGGCATGTATCTCCTAGAAATAAAGAGTGAATAGAAATCTGCTCACTTTATGTCTTAAATCTATTCATACTTGTTAAAAACTCATGTATAATAAATATAAATTTATTATAAATCTATTAAAGAACCATATTATTATATCTAATACCATATATGATTTTGTTATGAACTTTTAGTACCAGCGTATTAACAATTCTATGTTGAGGTTTCGGTTCGGGTAATATGCGCTTTGTTCTTCGTACATGTTTTGACTTATTATTCTTGATCATCCTACTTAGATGATGATGTTATTACTTCCTGAATGTATAAAATTATATAAAAATTATATATATTTATTATATAAGTATTTATAATATTATATAAAATATATAAAGTTGAAATGGAATACACCATTCAGGGAGACGGTAGGTCGTAAGTATGCATGGGCATTGTTTCCGTTTTGTTGTTGTATTGAAAGAAAGCAAGTAAATAAAAAATATTTATATATGTATGTAATATCATTAAATTATCATTATTATGTTATATATATCATATGTTTTTACTAAAAAACATTAATACATTCTATGTAAAGTGTGAAAGAATCACATTGCTTTTAGGAGGTGGTAGTCCACACATCCACAAACGATGTTATCGTATTTACAGAAGATGGAAAGTATAAAGATATGTGTTATAAAAGAATTAAATAAGAATAAATACATAATAAATAAAACATATATCTTATATAAATATCATTTCCATCATAATTACCAACCATTAAAGGTGGTAATAGAAAAACAAAAAACACCGTTCTGTGAGGTGGTAGTTCACTGTACACAAGAACGGTATGTCCGTTACCCATTAGATGGAAGTGTGTGAAAATGTAGGTCAAAACATTAACATAAAAAAAATTATTATATTTATTATACTGGTTTTTTTATATAATCATGGAATTAGGAAAATAAATATTGGACAAGTAAATAAATCTAAAAAAATCAAGGAAGGATGTTACCTTTAATTTGGGAAACTTCTTTTGGTTTGTAACAAATGGCTTCCTCAGATGGATTTCTTCCCATGGTCAGGCTTCTAGGTTTAGGGAAGGGATGTTGAGGAATTATTTTGGTAGATATTGTTTGAGATAAATTGGCTTGATAGGTGTGAAAAAGTGGGAGGAGAGGAGTCCCGTTTATAGTGGAGGAGGAGTGCCACTCTTGTAAATTTTGGAAAAGGGAATTACACCCACATTTTTTTCTATTTCAAGTGGCTCAAATAAAGAAAAAAAGACTATAAAATTGAGGATATGGTAGAAATATGGTTATACAATAGATTTTGGACTAGTTTCTAGTCCATTCAGGACTTTAATATTATGGTTTAGTCCCTTATTAAGATTAATTTCACTTTAATCATTGAAATTAATTTTAATTACTTTCACTAATATTTTTTCTCAAAAAATAAATTGAACTTGTTATAAATTATAAATTATTATTATTATAAATATGGAATAAATTTTTCCAAATTACAATCATATAATTGGTATAAATTAATTTAAATTTAATCTCACATATTGGACGACAATGCGGGGTTTTAATGTAAAAACATCCAAAATTTTGCAATAATTTTATACCCAATTTCAAATTGAAATTGATTCAAATGGAATATATTAGATTAATTGATATATTATTGATATTATTTTACTTTAAAACCAAATTAAAATATAATTTAACACTATAAATAAATTATATGAATATTTTGTTTTAAATTAAAATTTAGTATTTTCATTATTCATCAAAAAATCAAACCTCACTATAAATATACCATAAATTCACCCTAACCTAATTTCTATGTTTATATTTAAAATATGAAGTTTATTTTGACATATATACTCTATAAAAGTTCAAAAATTTAGATTTAAAATAGTTTATTCATTAAAAGGTGTTAAAACTACCTTTATAAAAATAATCATTTTTATCCAAAATATTGGGTTTGATTTTTTCTTATGCTTACCAAATATATTGGATAAATATAAAAAAATTGATTTAATATATATATATATATATATTATATTAATATCACTAAATTACTGTAATTAATTTAATTTAATAATATGAAACAGCTTTGTGAGCATAAAAATAATAATATTTTCCTTTATATTCAATTGGTTTTGATATCCATTTATAATTAATTTATAACCAATTAATTCGTTATATACTTTTGTAAATCATTGATTATAATAAGTTAGTTAATAATATTTATAACCACTAATTTAACAGCTAGGTTAAGACTTATTCTAATAATATATTATTGTACGATAGAACTTAGCCTTCCGTGTTATGAGTGTCATCGAGGAAAGTCATTATTGTGTGTATTTCAAGCTAACATTAGTGTTCCCTATAGCAAAGACTTAACATGGTGTTACATATAATGAATTTCAAATTATTTATTTAATATATAAAAAAACTACTTATACTGTTTCATGCAATGAAAAATATAAAAAAAGATTAAATAAATTCAAAAAAAAAACAATTCTCAAAATCTTGGGGTGTTACAGATTAAGAAATCAAAATCCCATACAAGATATCATTTAATGAGTTTTAAAATAGTTATAACATAAGGGAGTTATAAAATTCCAGTGATTAAAGTTATTCAATCCATTAACTCATGAATTATAACACATTAGTTAATGCTTGAAAACCCTAAGAAGTGTCTTTGGGTGCTATAATAACGGTACTTTTTTAGATAGTTGGTGTGTGAAAAAACCCTTATCTTGAAGTAAACTATCTTTACCACTACTCTATTTCTATTTATTTTTTGTTCCATAAGACACTAGAAATCATGTAGGAATAAGTTTTCCCATTTCATGAATCAAAATGATTCATTTTTCCCATGGATACTGCTACTACCTGAGATTTTTTAAATGATTTTTTTAAAAATAAATTTAATATTTTTGATATTTTGAGAAACACCAAGTCTGGATTGTGTTACACACATAACTTATTTTAGTTTGAATTATACAAAATGATAAATTTATCTTGTGTTATGTGAAACACTGCATTTATCTTGTGTAACATGAAACACTGAGTTTATCTTGTATTGCACACGATATTGGGTTTTAAAAACTCATGATATATTATTAATATTATTATTTAATATGATAATTATCACCCAACTGCTGGAATAGATAGTATGAATAGAAATAACTAAATTATTAAAATATGGTTAAAAATTTATATAAAATCAATTCTTTTTTGACCAATTAATTATGAATGAAAATAGGAACCATTTAAAAATAAAAGAAATCTTTTTCTGAATAACTATTTTTATGTGAAAAAATGTGTTTAACTTTATTAAATTAACCAATTAAGTTTTTTAATTATTTTAACGAAATATATATATATATATATATTTAATAATTTTTTTAACATTAATCTTACATTACCTGATATAAGAATAAATCATTTTTTACATCTAAAATTGTATTTTTCTAAGAAGCAGTTTTGTAGCCTTCTACACACTTATTTTAAAATTAATTTTTTCCAATTTTTAAAAATTAATTTGATAAAATAATCTATATTATTTAAATTATTGTGTCAAAACTATATTAGGGTGAATTTTTGATATTTTTCTGAAAAGTTTCATTTTTTATGAACCGTGAAAAATATTAAATTTTAATTGCAAACTAACTTTTTGTTTAATTAATTTTTCAAATAAATAGAAAATTTAAGTTGGTTATAAAGTAAAATTAGTTAAATAATAAATCCATTCTGTAAAATTATGTCATTTAAATCAATTTAATATTTAAAATCTTTATAAAAACTTTGTAAATGTTTGAACATTTTCACTTTAGAAACCTCTTTCTCATCGTGTCTGTAGGATTAATTTTAAATTAAAAATTTTAATTTGTGTAATAATAATTTGGAAAAATGGTTTCCAGATTTGGAATAATAATAATTTATATTATATAATAATTTCAACTTAAATTTTTACAGAAATTAATAGTAAAAACAATAAATATAACTTATCATGATTAAGGTAAAAATGGGGTTACTGATAGTTAAACTAACAAGATAAGGGTCAAAATGATCCAAAAAATTTCCAAATCCCATTTTATAGAAATATTTAGAACTTATAACATAAATTATATACAATAATATTTTATGGATATTTTTTAAATGAGAAACATGTGGGTACACCTTTTTCTTTTCAAAACACTACACGTGTGTCACTCACCTCACTTATAAAAGGCAACTCCCTCTTCCCTCTTCTTCACACATTAAAACCATTTTGGATCAGCCAATACCTACCAAAATAACTTCAAAAATTATATAATATAATCCTAGAATCCTTATTTTGGGAATAAATCCAACATTGGAAGGCTTTTTGTGTTAACCTTTGGAGGTTACACTAAGAAGAGGTAACATTTTTCAATGAGCACTTTTATTTTATTTATTCCTCCACTTTCTTAAATTATTATTAAACTAGTATAATATAATAAAATCAGTATGTTCCATATATGTATATGTTTCTAAATTAAGGTAATTACCTATTACAATCTCCACTTCCATCAAAATGGGTTACAAAATCATTGTTCGTGTGTACAGCGGACTACCACCTAGAGAATCGATGTTATTCATTTTTCTATTACAACTTATCTTGATTGGGTATGATTATCGATCTACAGTATATATATATATATATGTGATATTTATAAAATTATTATACCTATTTATTAATTATAATATATATAAATTTTTTACTTTGCATTCCATGGGGGATACGATAACGTCAGTCATCTTTATGACGGACTACCGCCTCGCGAAGAAATGTTCTTCATTTTCACTAACACTTAAAATGGAAGATAAAATGGAATAAATTAATAAATACATATAATATAAACAAAATAATAATTTATTAATGAAATATTTACCATTATTAAAATATAATATATAATTTTATTTATTACCTTTTCACTCATTGAAAGATGATAAGGTCGTTTATGTACGTGTGTACTACAACCTTCATAAAGCGATGTGACCCTCTTTTCATCACCACACCACATGGATCATATGTATAAGTATATTTAAAGAAATAAGATTTTATTTTTGAGATTATAATTATTCTACAAATATTATGTATTACTTAACTCTTTTGACAATGATCATTGGAAAATGGAACCATTACTCATGAATACATACGACCTACATTCTGTATGATTGTAACACACTTTATTTATCCAAACCATATTTCATGATTGGTATTAAGATTATAATTAATTAATAAATATAATAATTATTTAATGATTATTATTCTTGAGATAATTAAACCATGATTTCTTTAATAGGAAAAAAATGACAAATCTAAATATATATGAAAAACAAAGAAGTTATTACTCAAAACGTGACATTAACATGGAATTGTTAATAAACAGGTAATAAAATGAAATAAGTAAATCATATATGATATGATATATATATTTATGGGTTTTAATAGATTTATAATAAACATATATTTATTATATTAGAGTTTTAAATGTGTATTAAGGAATTCAAGACTTATGGTAAGGTATTTAACTTAGATTTTTTGGATATACATATCCATTTTAGGATCTGTATTCCATGGGGTTTACAGTTTAAAATTTAACAAATTGTTAAGGGATTTTTGAATCATTTTTCCTTCTTTGAGATGTATGTATGTTATGCACCTATATTATTCAATGAAGTGTATATAAATACCCTTTGACATGTAATATAATTAATATATTTTTCATTTTCATATTTGATGTTCCATTTAATGTTATTTCTTTATGGGGATTATGTTTCAAAGTTACCAAAGTGGTAAAGATTTTATGTTACAATCTCATTGTTTAATGGGATTATTTTTTGTTATGTTTATGATGATAAAATATTATGATACATATCTAAATAAACTCATGATTTTTATTATCTTCTATAAATTCATGATATTTTCAATTAATATTACCATTTTAACTCTTTGGTACTTAAAATAATTGAGAAAATGTTTTTAATAAAATTTGACATTATTTCTCTCTTTAGTTGGAAATAAATTTTCTTCAAAAACCATGTTATCTAAAAATGTTTTCAATTTTTTTAACATTATTAAAATGATTTTTAAATACATTTTTACCCATATTTTACTTTTCTACAATATTTTAAAAATAATCTCCATGTTATTTTTTAAACAATTCCTGTTTAGAATTTACCGAAAATATGAAAGGAATGTTTATTTTAACTTATATGAAATGTATGATATTTTTTAACATCATGAGATAAAAATTTTTTAAATTATTATTTATAAGTTTAAAAGGTTATTTTAAAATAAAATTATTTTTGATTTTTTATCTTTTTAAATGTATTTTTCAAGTGGAATGATTATTTGACTTAAGAATTGTTCCATGTAATATTTCAAAATAATTTTCCATACAAGATAACATGATTTGATGTTAATTTTGATTTAATGGGGATACGATACTATGATAACATTATTATTATTTCTTTTATGGTTTTTTTATGATTACAAGATTTTTAGGCAACCTGTTTCTCTTCTATGGGTTATACAATAAAAAACATTCTTATGAAACCCGCTTCTTTTTCCATGGGTTATGTTTTGATGAAATAAAGATATGATTATGAAACCTATTTATTTTATATGGGTTATTTTATGATGAAATTTTTATGAACCCCATTTAATTTCACGAGTTCTAATATGATGAATTTTTTTATGATCTTATAGCACACATATTTATGATTTTCATTATCTGATGGTGGTTACGTTATAACCAAGGATAGTGGTTATATTATAACCAAAGGTAGCTGGGACCTATATCACCCTCTAATGCATTGGGTAACGATTTATATTTCATTAGATAAAATTGGAAAATAATTTGATGGGATTGATCCACTCTAGAAAACTTGTGTGTCCTGATCCACTATTGAAAACACATGTATCATAATCCATTATGGGGAACAAGTGTGTCCTGATCTACAATAGAAAATAGGCGATGAGCCCTGATCCACTATATTTATGGTCTTGTTATTTAACCTTAACATATGAAATATTTTTTCAATATTTATGATTTTTAAACAATTTTATGACTTGATATTATGGTTCATGATTTATTTATGATGATTTATCACGCTTATCAGCCTTGTTTTTGGAAATTACAATGTTTTATTCTATAACTCGTGTCCATGCTCTATGATGGATTATGTATAAACTTTGTAAGTTATTTTATTATCACATTACATTATTCTTATCTTATTATTTGGTATGATCATAGTTTGATATCTCTTATATTCACCCTTAGTATGCATCTGATCTGACCATTTCTTATGTTTACTTCCCTAGGTTATAAAGAAAGGTTTATATAGGGTATGCCTAAGAATAGTACTATGTTAGAATATATTTGTGGGATATGTTGAAGATCTATCACAAAATTAGAATATTGTGTACCTAGTATCCAAATACACTAAACTATTATGATCCCCATCTGTTTGTTTATGTAATGTATTGAATATTCATCTAAAAAGATGTAATATATATGTATGAAAAGCATGGATAGTTATAGTTGGTATTTGAGTAAATGTTTAGTTAAAAATTATAAAATAGGATGATAAAACATTAGTGAGATCCATAAGGATATTTTAAATTATATTTATAGGTATTTATTTAATTAAGAGATTATATATGAGTCAACTTATAGGAAAATGTCATTGTATTTTGATAAATAATTGAGAAAGTGTTTTCCAAGAAATCACATCCCAATATGGATACTATATGTGGATGTGGATCTAGAACAAAGGAACCTAGGGGTAATATCCCCAAAAAGAATTCATTGATCTTGACTCTATTATCACTTGGTCTATAAAAATGGTCCCCTGTTTACAACTAGAATGGAAATCCTTTGGGATATTCTTTAGAAATCCACAATCTCTTTACAAACCATCATAAAGGATTTAAATGGATGGTGAATATGAATGAACTAGATGAGCCTAAGGTGTCATATATTTAAAATAAGGTGTCACTATTTATACATCTTATAAGTTATTTTTCATGATTATGTAGTTTTATAATAGGATTAGTATTTCTCAGATTATGCATTTTGGTTTTAGTCAATAGTGGGAACCAGAAGGAACTGGGTTAACATTGAATGTGATTGAAAATTTTCTGATGAGAATCCATATGGGTTGCTGACTAGAGTGAAAGATATTATAATAATTTATACTCTGTTATCATAGAACATAATTAACAATGTGTACCTTAACCAAATCTCAAACTTAACAATGAATAGAATGGAATAGTTCACTGAGAGTTTGGGTAATAGAAACCATGAAGGAAATATTATTCAATTTTCTATATGTAAGGAATTTAGGAAGAAGAACTCAAGGGAATGTCTCAGAGGGATGAGAATATGTTTTGAGTATTGAAAATAATGACATAAATCATGTAATTATAGGGGGAAATGAAAAGTATGGTTAACACAATGAATAAAAATAATGGTCTCCCTAAGGTATCATTGAATGTTGAATGTTATAAATGTGGAAAGTATGGTCATTATGAAGATCGATGTCCTAATAGGAAAGATCATAAAAATAATTAGTACGGTTTTTAGATTAATGGTTTTTTTGATGATGAAGATACTGTAAATGAAATGTGAATATAATGAGGAATTAAGGAATAAGATGACGAGGCCTAGTTAGTGGTTTGAGAAGTAAGTTTTAATATTAAAGTGTTTATGTATTGGAATTCAATAATTATGAATCATGAAATATATAAGTATTATTCGGTATAAGTTTTTTATTACGTATTTTAAAAAATATATTTAATAGTGTTGATGACCTAGAAAGGTGATTTTATGGAATCGTGCTATTTTTATTAAGGGAAGGTAACACTTAGTATGTACCTAATGTTAAGAAAATGGTGTTTAGTTTGGATGAATACATGGTTTATATGGATAAAGTAAACCAGATAGTGTTGATGTATTTGGAACTGATTATTGAGTTGTTACCAAAGTGGTTTATGCTATCATTGATGGAGTTTACAACATTTTTGAGTTCAAGGAATATATCTAATAATCTATGTTTTATGTAAGGAAATAAGAATTTGGTATGATTTCAATACAGTTTTATGGTAATTCAGGTTATTTACATGCTTTAAGAGAATACATGATGAAGGTATTCCCATGTTTGGTATGAAACAATAAAGATATACTTCATGATATTTAAGGGATTAATATTAATAAATTTAGTGGTATTATTTTTAATGTTTTGGATTTTAATATTATGGAATGGTCATAAGGTTAAGAATTTATGAAATGGTTGAAGTTGAACATTAGATGTGGTTTTATAGATTAATGTATTTGAATATTTATTAATATTAGATAACATATGATAACCATTCTGTTGTGATGATAACTTGAGATAGATGAAATGACTTATCTTTCCATTATGGATCTTTTGATCCTTTAGTGCTTTAGGAATAACAAATTATTTTTCATTTCATGGAGAATGAGATTAACTGTAAATTGATTAAGGAACAACCAAAGGATGATATTGTTCTTATGAAATGGAATTAAATGATTTAAATATATTTTCTCATGAAAATTCACCAAAATTAAGATCTTAAAATAAAATATTATCATCATTTTTTATGACATCAATTTACTTTTTCAGGCCTCTTTGTTTTATGTTTTTTTCATTAATCTCCTCTAGATCACCCACTATCCAATGAATAATGACATATATCACTCTTTGCAGCTATTTATTCTTTTCTTCCATGTCCAAATATTCACTTCCAACCTATGTTCTCTTATAAGGAAATCTAGTTTTGAGCTAATTTAAAAAACCATGATATTTTCCAATTTCCCTTTTAAAGGAAATTATTATTATTCATTTTTACGATGCAGGTTTCTATGAATGAATTTTCAAAATTTAATCCTTTTATGACCGAGAGGAATTTATAGGGTGAAATTTATTTTAAGGGGGGTAGAATATAACAGCCCTAGATTTTGTGAAATATTTTTTTCAAATAAATTTAATATTTTAAATATTTTTTGGAAAAATGAGTTTGGATTGTGTTACAAGAAACACTGTGTTTAGATTGTGTTACATGTATCAATGTGTTTAGCCATTGTTACACACAATAGCGAGTATCACATGTGTTATATATTATATTGTGTTTTAATAACCCATGATTTATTATTAATACTATTATTTAATACGATTGTTATCATCTAGCCATTAGAATGAAGAGTATGAATAATAATAACTAAACTAAGAAAATATGCCTTACAAATTTATATAAAAATAATTATATGGTGAATAATTATAAAGAAAAGCAATAAGAAGCATATAAAAAGAAAAATAAATCTATTTCTGAATAACTATTTTTATATACATAATTTTTTTTACAATAATAAATTAAAAAAGTAATTTTTTAAATTATTTTAATGAAATATATATATTATATACTAAACAAAGTTATTAAAATTAATCTTATATGACACGAGATAATAATAAATCTAATTTTATGTTTAAAACTGTATTTTTATAAATAGTAGTTTTATCACTTTTAGTGCACTTATTGTAAAATTAATTGTAACCAATAACATAGAAAATTTGATAAAATAAAATACATTTTTTAAATAATCATGTAAAATTATCTTTGAGTGATTTTGTTTTGGATTTTTCTAAAAAATGTATTTTTTGATGAATAGTTAAAAATACTAAATTTTAATTGAAAACTTCCTTTTCATTTAATTTATTTATAAAGATAAAATATATTTTAAATTAGTTTTAAAGTATTATTAGTTAAATTATATATATTAATATAATTTATGTCATTGGAATCAACTTCATATATAATTTCAATATAAAAACTTAGTAAGCTTCTGAACATTTTCTCTTTAAAAACTCACTTTCTCGTCCCGTCTAGGAGAATATTTTTAAATTAAAATTTTCTAGTAATATAATTAGAATTTATAAAAATGGATTCCATAATTATAATCAGAATAATTTATATCATATAATATGTTCAACATAATTTTTTACCAAAATTAATAGTAAAATAGTAAATATTATTTACTGTGGTTAAGGTAAAAATGGGTTTACTGGGCTGTTAAACTAAAAAGATGAGCATAAAAAATGGAATAAAAGTTTAAAAAATGGTTTTTATGTCCATATTTCTACATAATTACTTATATGATATATAATAATTCATTTTTTTCCTTTTTACTGAAAAAACATTATTGAATAATTTTCTTTTCAAAAAAGTACACATGTTCACTCCCTTTACTTATAAAAGGCCACCCAGTCTCATCTCTTCTTCAGAGATTAAAAAACTTTTCATTTATACAATATCTAACAAAATAAATTCCAAAATTTCTTTCCCTCATCCTATATTCTTTTTTTTTGTAAAAAAGATGACATTGGAAGGCTTTTTGTGCAAACCTAAGGAGGTTACCCGAAAAAGAGGTAACATTATTCAATGAGCATTTGTATTTTATTTCTTCCTCCACCTCATTGAATTATTATTAAAAAAATGATGATATAATAAACTAATTAAATTAAATATATTTATATTTTTTAATTTAATCTAATTAACTAAAATCATCTCCACTTCCATCAAATTGGTTACAAAATCCTCATTCATGCGTACACCGGACTACCACCTTGCGAACTGATGTCATTCATTTTTCCATTACCAATTATCATGGTTGGGTATGAAGATATATATAAAGTATATATAACATATTTATAAAATAATTATACCTTTTTATTAATTATATAATATATACCTTTTTAATTTACTTTCCATGGGGGATACGATAATGTCGCTCGTGTGTACAGCAGACTACCACCTCATGAAGCATTGTGATTCGTTTCAACTAATCCTATACATGGAAGATAATAAGAATAAATTTAATAAATATATATGATATAAATGACATAATTATGATATTAATTAAATATTTATCATTATTAAAATATAATATATAATTTAATTTCTTACCTTTTCACTCACTGAAAGAAGATAACGTCGTTCATGTATATGTGGACTACCAACTTTACGAAGTGATGTGAGTCTCTTTTTATCACCATGCCAAATGGATGATATGTATAATCATATTTAATGGAATAATATGTCATTTATGATATTATTATCATTATATAAAGATAATATTTTACATTCCTCCTTTCCATGATGATCATTGAAAAATGGAAATGTTACTCATGCATACATATGGTCTACAATCTCCATGATCATAACATAATTAATTTCTCAGAAAAATATTTCATGATTTGTATTAAGAGTATAATTGATGTATAAATATAATAATTATTATGTGAATAATATTTTTATATATAATGGAGCCATTATTAAATTAATAGGACCAAAAATAATAAATCAAAACATATATAAAAAACAAAGCAGTAATTACTCGAAACGTGACTTTAACATGTAATTGTTAATAAAAGGTTAATAAAAGGGTATAGGATAATAATATATGAAAAGTTATATATAATTATTTTTCATTAATATATATATATATAAAATGATCTTATACTTATTATACTGTAGGTTCGAATGTTAACAAAGGATGTTGAGACTTATAGTAAGGGATTTTTGTCTAACATTTATTTTTATATAAGACACATGCCATATTCACCATGTGTTTCTATTATTTATCATATATATAGTCCATTAATATATTTTATGATTAATATGAATAATGTTTTTTGATTTAAATATCAATTTTAGTATCTGTCTTTCATGGGGTTTATGGTTCAAAAGTTAACAATTCGGTAAGGGATTTTTGTCTCAATTTGCCTTCTTTGAGACGTACATATGTTATGCATCTATATTATTTCATGAGGTATATATACAAACCAATTTAAATTTAATATCATGAATTTAGTTGTCTTCATGATATTTTAGGTTCTATTTTATGTTATTCCTTAATGGGATTAAGTTTAAAAGTTACCAAAGATGTTAATATTTTATGTTTCAATCTCACCATTTATCAGGATTATTTATGATTATGTTTATGATGATAAAATCCTATGATACATATATTAATAAACTCATTAATTTTCTTATAATATGTTAATTCATTATATTTTCAAGTAACAGTTCTATTTTTTTTCACTATTTGGTTCTTAATATAATTGATAAAATATTTGTAAGAAAATATGACTATTTATCCCTTCGGTTGGAAATATTTTTTCTTCTAAAACCATGATTTCTAAAAATGTTTTAAAAAATATTTTTAACATTTTTTAATTATTTATTAAATACAATTTTAACTATATTTTAATTTTCCCAAATTTTTTTAAATGAACCTTAATTTCATTTTCCAAACATTTCTTATTTGGCTATTACCAAAAATGTGAAAGGAATATTTTTTTAACATGTAATGAATGTAAATAATTTTCTACCATAATTAAATAAAAATGATTTAAGGATTAATTTATATGTTTAGAATTTATTTTTCAAATAAAATTATTTTGAAAATGTTTTATCTTTTAAAAAGTGTTTTTTAAGTGGAAAGGTTATTTTTCTAAATAAATGTCTCAAGTAATATTTCCAAATCATTTCATATATAAGATAGAATCCTTTGATGTTACTTAATATTTAATGGGGATATGTTCCAAGGATACCATTCATATTATTTATTTGAATGGTTTATGTTTATGATGACAAGATGTTTATGCAACCTGTTTCTCTTCCACGTGTTATACCATGATAAAATGCTTATTAAATCTGTTTATTTTCTCCATAGGTAATGTTTTGATGAAATAAAATATGAATATGAGACCCCTCTCTTTTCCATATGTTATGTTTTGATGAAATTTTTCTAAAACCCATTTTATTTCATGGGATTTGATATGATGAGTTTTTTATGATCTTATGCACACATATGTATGATTTTCATTATGTGATAATGGTTTCATTATAACTAAGGATGGTAGTTATGTTATAAAAAAATATATGTGGGACCTATATCTCTCTACAATGAATTGGGTAATGATTTATAACTCATGAGATAACAATGTGAAACAAGTCAATGGGAATGATCCACTATGGGAAACATGTGTGTCTTGATATAGTATGGAAAATTAGTGTGTCCTAATCCAAAATAGGAAACAAGTGATGAGCCCGGATCCACTATGTTTATGGTCTTGGTAGTTAACCATAAAATATGAAATGGTTTTTCAATTTTTATTATTTTTCAACAATTTTATGACAATATTTTCTGGTTCGTGATTGATTTATGATGATTTATAACCCATATGGGCCATGTTTTTGGATATGATAATGTTTTATGCCATGACTCATGTTTAGAATCTACGAAAGGTTAGACATGAACTTTTTATGTTATTTTCATGATCAAAAAATAAAAAATAGTATATTAGTGATAATTTTTAGATGGGGATATGCACAACCCCTATAATCATTGAATTTATAGGGGGTTCACAACCCAATCTATTTTTTTGGCATTTTTTCCTTATAATATTCGGTTTGATTTTAGAATCAGTTGTTTCAAAACAACCGCTAATTTAATAATTAGTGGCCCTATATGTTTGGTTGGATTTTAGAGGCGTTATATATATACAATATTTGTTTGGATATATATTAGAGGCCATTTATATAACATGGGTTTCTTTAAAGTTAATAATGGGGATTCACTATCCCCTATAATCTCTTAAATTAAATGGGGTTCATGAACTGTCATTAATCCCTTAGATTATAGTGGGGTTTTGAACCCCTTTTAATTTAAGAAATTAGTGGGAGTTCATGAACTGCTGCTAATACCCTTGATTAGAGGTTTTTAAACCCCTCTTAATTTTTATTTATTTTTTAAAATAAGTCTCATATAAATTCAAATTTTATAATATATTTGTTTGGGTGTGCATGTGTGTGTGTGTGTGTGTATTATATAAAAATATTATATAAATGTATTGAAATGCATTATAAACACACACATATATATATAAATACATTATACAAATACTTTAAATAAAAACTTATACATATAAACAAAAATGTATACATATATAAATATTGGCATATATAATATAAATGTAATTATAAATATATTTATTCAAATATATAAAATTTATATATGGTTTTATAAATACTACACATTTATATTATGATATATATTATACATATATTATATTATATACATTTTTATTATATATTTATGTATAAATAAATTTATATTATGTTATGTATACAAATAAATATAATATATAAAAAAGTAAATATAAATATAAATATATTAAATATTTATATAATATATATTAGATTATAAATATTTTATCATATATAAATTTGTATATATTATATAATTATTTTTCATATATTTAAGTAAACCATATTAAATATAAAATAATTTAGTAAATATTCATATCATTTAATTATATTATATATTTCCAATTATATGATTTTATTTAATTTTTTTTATATCTATACATAAATATAATTATATAATTTTATGCGCATTTATATAAATTTATTTATATAAATTGTATTTAATATATTATTAATTATATATGACATAAAAACATAAAAATATTTTATAAATATATACATAAATATAATTTATTTAAAAAATAAATAATATAAACAAAGTTTCTAGTTTTATAATTTATATTATAATAATAGTAAATATATTTTTAAATAATATTTTTATGGTTTTATATTTTATATAATTAATATTATATGATGTTTATTTTTTATAAATAAATATATATTAATGTACATAATATTATACAACAATATTTATTAAAATTCGTATATATTAATGTACATTATATTATACAATTATATATATTGAAATACATATATATTAATGTGCATAATAATAAATCTATGTATTGAAATACATTGTATAAATTTTTTTATAAATTTCATTTCATATAATATTAACTATATATTTATATAAATTTTATTTCATATAAAATTATATAAATATTTGCATAAATTTTATTTCATATATAATTTTTTTATAAATTGTATTTCATGTAATATTAATTATATATAATATAAATATTTATATAAATTGTATTTCATATATTTTAATTTCATATAATATTAATTATATATAATATAACACAATTTATACAAATAAATATATATTAATTTACATAATATATATGTGTATTGAAATACATTATATAAATATATTTTAAAAGACATTATATAAATATTTTAAATAAATACTTAAATATATATTATATAAATAAACACGTACATAATATATAAAAATGTATTTAATAATATAAATAATTTACATAAATATATTTATAAATATTTAAATATATGTGTATATACATAACATAAATAAAATTAATAAATTTATACTCAAATGTATGTAAATACACACATATAATATATAGTTTACATAAATGTATAAATTTAATATAATATAAATGTCTTATAATATAAATACATAAATATGGAATATAAAAAAATATTAACTTTTATAACTATATAGGTATTTATATATTTATTGAAATAATATTTATTTTAATTAGTTTTGTAATATATATAAATATAATAATGTGTAAATATATTAACAAAATAAAAATATCATAGTGGTTGATACACTGGGAGTATATCCTTGTGGTATGGGATTTGAAACAAGCCAAATTATAATTTTAAAACCTTACGAGATTTATAGGTGGCATGGGTGCACGGGTGAACAGTAACAGGAGGGGAGGGATGGGTCATGGGTTGACGGGTACTTGAACGGGAGGGGCCACGTGGCACTGAAGTGGAAGGGAGAGAAGGGGTACTTCAATGGGTGGGGCCACACCTAGAATGGTAGGGGTACTTAAACAGGAGGGTTCGTGTGAGTGTGTCATTGGGATTGTAACACCCCAGGATTTCATAGTGTGTTATTTCTTAAAAATAATTCAATAACTTGCACTACACGCAACACCGAGTTCAATCACACCATGACGTACAAAAAAAGCCATTAAAAGAGGTCATGAATAGTATTAACAACATTTTGAACTTTATATAATCCTTATAATTTTAGAATCCCTATTATGAGTTTCTTAGTCATAATGCAAGAACAGATTCATTTTCAGTATTGCACTTTTATCAACTTTAATAGTGAAACCTTTTTTAAATAAAATATTTTAAACTATCTGAATAAATTGGGACATCAAAAAAAAAATTTAAATGAAACATCTCAAGCTTCCACGGTACGCTTTCCTTTGAATAAAATAGTAGCGTGTGTTGTACGCAACCTTGAGTTTTAACACACGCCACAACCAATCAAACTAGCCGTTATGAATAGTAATACCTAAATTTTGAAATTATATATATTTTATATTTTAAGATGGACTTCATTTTTTGATTCGGAATATCGAATTTAGCCTAAGGTGAAATTTTGGTACTTTTCGGATAACTTTCATATTTTGATGAATAGTGAAAATTACTAAATTTTAATTAAAAACAACTTTTTTAATCAAAATAATTAATAGTGATAAATTAAGAATTTTAGTAGTTTTAAAGTATATTTAGAATATATTTTTACCATTTAATATAATGTTGGTCATTGGACATAATTTTACAATTAAACCGAACATAAACAAGTGTCAATCTTTTGATAGTTATTATCTCTTAAAAACACGCTTTTTGTTTTGACAGCGGGAATTAATTTTAAATTAATTTCTGCCACTTCTGTGTTTTGAATTTAGAAAAATGGATTCCATATTTGGAATCAGGATGTCCAAATTGTGTAAATAGGTAACTTTTATTTTTAGACATTTTGAATAATTACTGTGGTAAATATTTTATTTACCATGGTTAAGGGTAAATCCGGTAAATAAGGGTTAAAAAATAATATTATAATAATACAAAATTACCCTAAAACGTGTCCTAACCTTATTGGTGGACACATACCCGACCAGGATCATCCTTGGGTCAATTTTGGGACCCCTTGGAGCCACTTGTATGTGGTAGGGACACTTTATATTAATAAAGTTAAAATAAAAATAAAAATGGCATAAGCTTACATCTTTTAGAAGAACAATTTTTACATAGGGTTATACATGTTGTATTTTCGATTATAAATATTCATTAGAAAGATAAAAATATTTCCTACATAATGATATTTTATTTATAATTTTTAGACATCAAATAAGTTAAATTATTAATGACACAATAGTGATGCAATGTTTACCTCATTAATAAATCATTTAAATAAATAAGATTATAATGATTAAAATATTATCTAAAACCTGTCCAATTCTTATTGGTTGATGTTATTTAGAATATGAGTCATCTTATCTTCGACCTCAATGATTTTTGGACCATTATAAACCGAATATAATTATATTATAAAGTAATACTTTCACTCTTTCCTAAAGAGCCCCTCCTCTCCCTTATAAAAGGAGACCACTTCTACTCATTCCTCACACCTCTAAAGCCACTTGGCTCGTCCAAACTCTTCCCAAATAAGCTCCCCACATCCCTCTACACCTCCTTGAAGCTTCCCCTTAGGCAGAAAGCATTTCAAGAAGTCCTTTGGTTCCAACCAAAGTGAGTTACCTAAATTAAAGGTAACGATTTCTCTTAAATTATTTTCATTTATTTTGCTTCTCCAACCCCCAAACTCTTTTTATTTCCTTTCTTTTGTAACAACACCAGTATCCTAAATATACTAGGATGTTGTTATAAGAAGTATTCAAACTACACATACACACAACTCCATCTAATGGATGATGAACATAATGTTTCTGTGGATGGCAAACTAACGCCTCACGAAACGATGATTGTTCAAATACATCTTACCGCCTCTCATGGTGGCCATTATGATGGCACTGTAACTAAATATGATATTAATGATATATATTTTATATATAAGCTTCTGTAATTCCATTTTATTTCATACCATTATGTTGTATATACATACGATAATTTCATTTGAGGAAGTGCAGACTACCGCCCCCTTAAAATGATATGACTCGTTCATACCACACATGGAACGTATAAAGGATGGTGTTAATGAAACTAAAGTAACATATATAAAATATTATATTATACTGTAATATTAATATACCTAAGTATCATTTGGATTCAATTCTTTTAAAATAAAAATTAAATGGAAGTTGCGTTCGTGCGTACGTACGGACTACCGTCTCCACGAACGCAATGAGATTCATCCTCCATCGTATCCATTCAAGTATAATTATCATTTGATGATTTAAAAATGATGTTTAAGGACTTGATACCATTCTGGATTTGAATAATATACAACCTATCCTTTACAAACATGTCTTACGTAACAAAACATACAAAAGAAAACAAGTAAGTTAACACCCGAAACAACGATAATACTAAGATATTATTATCAAATCAATATTAAAAGATCATATATGATATCATATTAATATATATGATTCTTGTATATTTTAATAACAATTATTTCACCATTATACAGGAGGTTAACCTACCCCAACCAAGGAGAAGTACAAGGTAAGGGATTTTCTTATCTCACTTTCAATTCCGTGAGATTTCCATTGTTCGCCACTAAATTATTGAAAGTGGTGTATTTTGTACTGCCATTTGATATATATTATCATGATTCTATTTATATTCATGTCATTCTGTAAATCATTTGGTGGTTATTAAATTTTGGCCATACGACTCAGTTGATTAACGTGGTAAGGGGTTTTCATCTCACTCCTTATTCTCATGAGATTCATGCCATATTGCCACCATTACCTTTTGTGTGGTGTATGTACTGCCCATAATTATATTCTTTGTGTAATACACTCTAATTTATGTGTACTTACATATTCATTGTATGATACCTCTTTCATGGGTTGTATGTTTCATAAGTTACCAAACTAGTAAGGGTTATTTCACAATCTCTTCATTATCTGAGGTTGTTTATACGTAATAATCTACTGGGATCTCGTTATCATCCACATCCATGTTTCTTCAAAATGTATTTCAAAACATTTTTAATATTTAAAAGAATATGGGTTAAATTCATTTATACCCTTGTTTGACTTTTTATAAGAGGTTTATAAGGGAATCTTTCCGTCGTTTTCCAAACAAGGTGCTTTTTATCCTTTTCGACAGAATTAAGATAAGAATTTTTTTTAACTTATACGGCGGGTGCGGTTATTTTCCGCCGTTATAAAATCGTCAAAGCTTCCCTTAAAAGCTTATAAGATTATTTTCAAAGAAAATGTTTTATTTTATATGGATCTTAAATGATTTCAAAATAAAAGGAGATATTTCTTTAAAAAGAATTTTGATTTCATCTATGTCAACATCCTTTGTTGGGTTTTAAGATTATTTGAAGTTGATTTATTATGATACAAAACTTCTATATTGTTTTGAAGGTTTTGTGATATGTTTGACTGTGGATGTGCTATTTTTATACCATTCATAGTTTATGGTGAAAGTATTGACATTTCGTATGCTAGTTCCAATAAGAATGTTTATGTTATATTTCAATCTTTAATTCATATGAATGTGTTGGACAAGTATGTTCCAGGTTGGGGACTGGTTAAAGTAAGCCCTCCAGGTTGGGGACTGGTAAAAGTAAGCCCTCCAGGTTGGGGATTGGTAAAATTAAGCCCTCCAGGTTAGGGACTGGTAAAAGTAAGCCCTCCGGGTTGGTGTCCGGTTATTAGAGGCACTCCGGGTTGGTGTCCGGTTATTAGAGGCACTCCGGGTTGGTGTCCGGTTATTAGAGGCACTCCGGGTTGGGTTCCGGTTACAGTTATCCCCAAGGTCTTGGGACGAGGCCTTGAAAAGTAATTAAAGTTTAGCATTATGCATTCCAACATTATGAAAGTGGTTATTGATTTTCCATGTGATTATTCGATTAGTAGAATATCCATTTGAACAAGTAAATGGCATTATTTCATTTTACTTTTTCCATACTATGTTGAAGTTCAAGTTTAAAAGGCTTTTGTTTTAGTAAGTCATTGCCTTAAATGTTTATGATTATTTTTGAATGTTCCGCTATATTGTTATCCTTACTGGGCATTTGAGCTCACCCCTTTTCTATGTTTTATTTTTCCCAGGATGTGAAGATGTAAGTTATGAATGACCTGCAGGGATATTATGAGGGGATTATAGTGTGGACTGTGGAAACATTATGTTCTTGTAGTAGTTTTTCATTTTATGATATAATGTAAAACTTATGAATATATCTAGTGTTTCCAAGGCTACTAAACCAATCGGTCTTTCGAGATTTGATCTTTCTTGTGATCATGCCAATGTTATGTAATAATGCAACGACTCTGGGTAACTGGGGTCGGGGCGTTACAGTTGGTATCAGAGGAAGTTTAGTACAAACCTTGGAAACTAGATTTAGATAAACTCTGATTAGAGCACGTAGACCTAAGATGAACTTTCAGGATTAGTATAGAAGAACTTTCTAGAATTTTGGTATCGTAGAGATTTTGTGAGTTTTCTGAGCAATACATCCCTGTCTGGATACGAGCAGGTAGAGGCGGCTCTGGCACAGATGTACCTAGGGGTAAAACCCGAAAACACCGCTTTGAGCTAGACTCGAACGGGAACTGGTGCACGACAACGGGCCTTGCTGCACTCTTGGTTACGACACTCCCGGGGGATATGCTTAGGATAACTCTCATTTTCTTACAAATCATTATGAAGGGTTTATGAGTATATACTTCCTCAAAGAAAACATTTTTATAATTATGGATTATATCCATAAATAGTTCAATTTATGTTAAGTGTTTTATAAGTATGGGATTATGTATTTTGATTCATAAACTGATCTAGTTTATGCCATTGTTTAGAAATGGCGCCCAGTAGAAGGAATGAGAACTCCAGAAATGCACATGATCCAAAGAGAAGGAAGGATCATATCTTTCATGGTCATAAGCTAGGATTGATAAGAGAAATAGTCTCCCATGTATTATCATCATATGAAGAAATAATATCATGTGTTGATAAGATAAGTAAAGAGTTTACTGAGTCCTATGGCTTTGAAGGGAAGCAAGAGAAGAAAAGGATGGAAGAGAGAAAAATGGATAAAGGGAAGAGGGAAAAGAAGAATTTTCCCATATGTGGTAACTGTGGGAAGAAACACCCTGGAACTTTCCTGAAAGGAATGGGAGTTTGTTATAAGTGTGGAGGAAAAGGGCACAAAGTACGTGACTGCAAGGGTGAGAAAATGGTTTCAAATGTACAATGCTTCATTTGCAAGGAGTTTGGACACTACGCGAACCTATGCCCCAGTCATCAGACTATGCCGCAAATGATGCTATTGGATAATAATCAAGTTATGATACTACCACAGATGAAGAGGAATGATTAGAGTTCTTATGTTGATTATGTCAATTGAGTGTTGTATCAACAATGTACTTGTTATAATAATTATGGAGTATATAAGGATTGTACTGCAGTACTATTTCATTAAGGACTTGAGATTGTGTGGAACAAAGAAAAGTGACTCAATAGCAGGATAAATTTTTGGAAAATATATGGTTGAGAGAAAGATAAACCATAATATGGTTCTGATACCGAGTTAGTGATTTTAGAATAATACATGATTGATTTGGATAAATTATGTTGGATATTCTTGACTACCTTGAAACTGATTAATGATTTGTATATTCCATCATTTTTTTGGGGTTTAAAACATTTTTGGATTGATGAAGTATATCCAGAATTCTATATGGAATATGGGAGCATGAATGTAATCAATAAGGAATATGGTAATTCAAGATGTTTCAGTTTATTAAAAGAATACAAGATGAAGGTATTCATATGCTATTACGGGGTAAAAAGGATCTATATTATGTTTACCTTCCTTATAAATGTTGGACTGTGAGTTTGGACAGAAGTATTTTGGATAGTTCTAGTTTGGATTATTTTGGATTACCATAAAAGGACAACCCAGAGGTCGGGAGGCAACCCGTCGCATCCGGCAAGGCTGCGAGACTTGAACCCGCAACCGAAGGGCGACAAGGGTGTATCACCTACCACTGGCCCACGAGATGTCCTGGATTAAATAATGTTGTTTTTTTAAAGATCTGGTAGATGAATTATAAATTCATTTATTTTGGAACCCTGTACGAATAGTATAAATAAAAAAATTACATTCTATTATCTTTTAGAGTGAAAGATGAGTTTGTGGTAGAAATTTATTAATGGATAAAACTCTAATTATAAAGTAAGTATATCTCCTTATGATCTTAGCCAATCTCATAAATATATTGCTCAACATTAATAAAAGGAACTTAGAACAAAAATGTTGTCCTAGATGGTACCTTAAATCATCACTAATTCATGGCTATGGGATTGTTGGCCTTTTCATAGCCATGTTCTCTACCACTCTCCATCAAATAATTGATGGTTAGATTTCTCTTCCATATCCATATTTTCCTACATGGAACCCTAGTATGTGTTATTTTCGGTAATCTTCATACTTTCCACTCTTTATTTTAAATAGAGGCCTCATTAATTCATTTTTCGATGTGGGATTTCAACTATGATATTTTGAAACGTCAAAAATGTGTTATCCTAATACCCTATGTTTTGTTGAACTGATGGTATTTCAAATCATCATAGATTGATGAATTTAAGGACCTCAATTATACACTTGTTTGTGATTGATGATCTCAATCACTACCTATAAATATTTACGTTTTTCCTCCAATTATATGTCTCTAATTGCCACCAATGTTCTCCTAATCGAGATCATAATTTGGTGGTGACTCTTTCATTTCTCCTTTCCTCATATTAAGACTAAATTTTAGTAACCTAATTTCCGATGTGGGTTTTCCCACAAAGATATTTTCTATTTTCAACCTTTTATTTTCGAAGAACAATTTCAAATTGCGAGGACGCAATTTATTGAAGGAGAGGAGAATGTAACACCCCAGGATTTCATAGTGTGTTATTTCTTAAAAATAATTCAATAACTTGCACTACACGCAACACCGAGTTCAATCACACCATGACGTACAAAAAAAATCCATTAAAAGAGGTCATGAATAGTATTAACAACATTTTGAACTTTATATAATCCTTATAATTTTAGAATCCCTATTATGAGTTTCTTAGTCATAATGCAAGAACAGATTCATTTTCAGTATTGCACTTTTATCAACTTTAATAGTGAAACCTTTTTTAAATAAAATATTTTAAACTATCTGAATAAATTGGGACATCAAAAAAAAAATTTTAAATGAAACATCTCAAGCTTCCACGGTACGCTTTCCTTTGAATAAAATAGTAGCGTGTGCTGTACGCAACCTTGAGTTTTAACACACGCCACAACCAATCAAACTAGCCGTTATGAATAGAAATACCTAAATTTTGAAATTATATATATATTATATTTTAATATGGACTTCATTTTTGGATTCGGAATATCGAATTTAGCCTAAGGTGAAATTTTGGTACTTTTCGGATAACTTTCATATTTTGATGAATAGTGAAAATTACTAAATTTTAATTAAAAACAACTTTTTTAATCAAAATAATTAATAGTGATAAATTATGAATTTTAGTAGTTTTAAAGTATATTTAGAATATATTTTTACCATTTAATATAATGTTGGTCATTGGACATAATTTTACAATTAAACCGAACATAAACAAGTGTCAATCTTTTGATAGTTATTATCTCTTAAAAACACGCTTTTTGTTTTGACAGCGGGAATTAATTTTAAATTAATTTCTGCCACTTCTGTGTTTTGAATTTAGAAAAATGGATTCCATATTTGGAATCAGGATGTCCAAATTGTGTAAATAGGTAACTTTTATTTTTAGACATTTTGAATAATTACTGTGGTAAATATTTTATTTACCATGGTTAAGGGTAAATCCGGTAAATAAGGGTTAAAAAATAATATTATAATAATACAAAATTACCCTAAAACGTGTCCTAACCTTATTGGTGGACACATACCCGACCATGAGCATCCTTGGGTCAATTTTGGGACCCCTTGGAGCCACTTGTATGTGGTAGGGACACTTTATATTAATAAAGTTAAAATAAAAATAAAAATGGCATAAGCTTACATCTTTTAGAAGAACAATTTTTACATAGGGTTATACATGTTGGATTTTCGATTATAAATATTCATTAGAAAGCTAAAACGATTTCCTACATAATGATATTTTATTTATAATTTTTAGACATCAAATAAGTTAAATTATTAATGACACAATAGTGATGCAATGTATACCTCATTAATAAATCATTTAAATAAATAAGATTATAATGGTTAAAATATTATCTAAAACCTGTCCAATTCTTATTGGTTGATTTTATTTAGAATATGAGTCATCTTATCTTCGACCTCAATGATTTTTGGACCATTATAAACCGAATATAATTATATTATAAAGTAATACTTTCACTCTTTCCTAAAGAGCCCCTCCTCTCCCTTATAAAAGGAGACCACTTCTACTCATTCCTCACACCTCTCAAGCCACTTGGCTCGTCCAAACTCTTCCCAAATAAGCTCCCCACATCCCTATACTCCTCCTTGAAACTTCCTCTTAGGAAGAAAGCATTTCAAGAAGTCCTTTGGTTCCATCCAAAGTGAGTTACCTAAATTAAAGGTAACGATTTCTCTTAAATTATTTTCATTTATTTTGCTTCTCCAACCCCCAAACTCTTTTTATTTCCTTTCTTTTGTAACAACACCAGTATCCTAAATATACTAGGATGTTGTTATAATAAGTATTCAAACTACACATACACACAACTCCATCTAATGGATGATGAACATAATGTTTCTGTGGATGGAAAACTAACGCCTCACGAAACGATGATTGTTCAAATACATCTTACCGCCTCTCATGGTGGCCATTATGATGGCATTGTAATTAAATATGATATTAATGATATATATTTTATATATAAGCTTATGTAATTCAATTTTATTTCATACCATTATGTTGTATATACATACGATAATTTCATTTGAGGAAGTGCGGACTACCGCCCCCTTAAAATGATATGACTCGTTCATACCACACATGGAACGTATAAAGGATGGTGTTAATGAAACTAAAGTAACATATATAAAATATTATATTATACTGTAATAGTAATATACCTAAGTATCATTTGGATTCAATTCTTTTAAAATAAAAATTAAATGGAAGTTGCGTTCGTGCGTACGTACGGACTACCGTCTCCACGAACGCGATGAGATTCATCCTCCATCGTATCCATTCAAGTATAATTATCATTTGATGATTTAAAAATGATGTTTAAGGACTTGATACCATTCTGGATTTGAATAATATACAAACTATCCTTTACAAACATGTCTTACGTAACAAAACATACAAAAAAAACAAGTAAGTTAACACCCGAAACAACGATAATACTAAGATATTATTATCAAATCAATATTAAAAGATCATATATGATATCATATTAATATATATGATTCTTGTATAATTTAATAACAATTATTTCACCATTATACAGGAGGTTAACCTACCCCAACCAAGGAAAAGTACAAGGTAAGGGATTTTCTTATCTCACTTTCAATTCCGTGAGATTTCCATTGTTCGCCACTAAATTATTGAAAGTGGTGTATTGTGTACTGCCATTTGATATATATTATCATGATTCTATTTATATTCATGTTATTCTGTAAATCATTTGGTGGTTATTAACTTTTGGCCATATGACTCAGTTGATTAACGTGGTAAGGGTTTTCATCTCACTCCTTATTCTCATGAGATTCATGCCATATTGCCACCATTACCTTTTGTGTGGTGTATGTACTGCCCATAATTATATTCTTTGTGTAATACACTCTAATTTATGTGTACTTACATATTCATTGTATGATACCTCTTTCATGGGTTGTATGTTTCATAAGTTACCAAACTGGTAAGGGTTATTTCACAATCTCTTCATTATCTGAGGTTGTTTATACGTAATAATCTACTGGGATCTCGTTATCATCCACAACCATGTTTCATCAAAATGTATTTCAAAACATTTTTAATATTTAAATGAATATGGGTTAAAGTCATTTATACCCTTGTTTGACTTTTTATAAGAGGTTTATAAGGGAATCTTTCCGTCGTTTTCCAAACAAGGTGCTTTTTAACCTTTTCGACAGAATTAAGATAAGAATGTTTTTTTAACTTATACGGAGGGTGCGGTTATTTTCCGCCGTTATAAAATCGTCAAAGCTTCCCTTAAAAGATTATAAGATTATTTTCAAAGAAAATGTTTGATTTTATATGGATCTTAAATGATTTCAAAATAAAAGGAGATATTTCTTTAAAAAGAATTTTGATTTCATCTATGTCAACATCCTTTGTTGGGTTTTAAGATTATTTGAAGTTGATTTATTATGATACAAAACTTCTATATTGTTTTGAAGGTTTTGTGATATGTTTGACTGTGGATGTGCAATTTTTATACCATTCATAGTTTATGGTGAAAGTATTGACATTTCGTATGCTAGTTCCAATAAGAATGTTTATGTTATATTTCAATCTTTACTTCATATGAATTTGTTGGACAAGTATGTTCCAGGTTGGGGACTGGTTAAAGTAAGCCCTCCAGGTTGGGGACTGGTAAAAGTAAGCCCTCCAGGTTGGGGACTGGTAAAAGTAAGCCCTCCAGGTTAGGGACTGGTAAAAGTAAGCCCTCCGGGTTGGTGTCCGGTTATTAGAGGCACTCCGGGTTGGTTTCCGGTTATTAGAGGCACTCCGGGTTGGTGTCTGGTTATTAGAGGCACTCCGGGTTGGGTTCCGGTTACAGTTATCCCCAAGGTCTTGGGACGAGGCCTTGAAAAGTAATTAATGTTTATCATTATGCATTCCAACATTATGAAAGTGGTTATTGATTTTTCATGTGATTATTCGATTAGTAGAATATCCATGTGAACAAGTAAATGGCATTATTTCATTTTACTTTTGCCATACTATGTTGAAGTTCAAGTTTAAAAGGCTTTTGTTTTAGTAATTCATTGCCTTAAATGTTTATGCTTATTTTTGAATGTTCCGCTATATTGTTATCCTTACTGGGCATTTGAGCTCACCCCTTTTCTATGTTTTATTTTTCCCAGGATGTGAAGATGTAAGTTATGAATGACCTGCAGGGATATTATGAGGGGATTATAGTGTGGACTGTGGAAACATTATGTTGTTGTAGTAGTTTTTCATTTTATGATATAATGTAAAACTTATGAATATATCTAGTGTTTCCAAGGCTACTAAACCAATCGGTCTTTCGAGATTTGATCTTTCTTGTGATCATGCCAATGTTATGTAATAATGCAACGACTCTGGGTAACTGGGGTCGGGGCGTTACAGGGATAGGATAGTCTATGTTTTGTGAACTAATGGGGAGGGGTCCCTTCTTGGGAGGACTTAACAAACCTAATAAATTATTGAGAGGTGTTTTCAAAAACTATCTCTAATATGGTTCAATTAGAGGTGGTTTAAACCCCCTCTAATTGAGTATTAAATAGATGTTGTTCCAAAACATTCCCCTATTATGGCTCATGAATATCAAGTATCAAAAGTTGGAAATGGCCAATAATTTGGAAAATAATTTATAAGGGGTTAAAACCACCACTAATCTAAGATTATGTGCTGAAATTAGAAGGGGTTTTAATCGCCTTTAATTGAATCACCACTAAATTATTTATTACTTTACCAATGGTTCCTCAAAACCGACTCTAACAACAGTAGGTAGGTACATTAGTGGTGGTTCTTCATTACCACCACTAATGTGTTTAGAAGGGGTTATAACCTCTTCTAAACCAAAAAATATCCCCCTCTAATTGGGTCATTTTTTTTGTAGTGAAATACTATTATTATTATCTTATTCTTTCATATAATCATAGATTGATAACTCTTATGTTTACCCTTACTAAGAACTTGACCACATCCATTATTATATTTACTTCATCAGGTTATGAAGAAAGGTTTATCTAGGGTATGTATAAGAGGATTACTATGTGAGAAGATCATTATGGGAGATATTAATGATCTTTCACCAAATTAGAAAAGTGTGGACCCAGTATCCAAAGACTCTTATGGTACTTAGTTTTGTGTTTGTGTAATGTATTTAATATTCATCTAAAAAGATGTTATATTTATGGATGAAAATCATAGGTCTCTATAGATACCTATATATAGGGGTTCTCCCTAGTCTTCCCTTGGTGATCTACATTAATCCATTCAAAAGTTTGAATTGTTAATATATTGGATTAATTTTACCAAAAGGAGGAATTGTAAGACTATAGGTATGAGAAAATTTAATAGCCTTATTTCCAAAGATTACATGGGGATGGGACCACAATGGATGGGTATTAGTTCACCATTAGAAATAGGTTGGTGTAGTAGGAATCATTCCATCAGAATCCCATTTACTAGAATATGGATTGGAAGGGACATTCTGTGAGCTCACCAAAGGGTGAAAAGTCTACCAGATGAGAACATTGAGATAGTGGATTGTTTTGACTAGAAAAAGGGATACTTTATGTATCTCAGAGGAGGTGTAATTAATCATGTGGAGATACGATGGTCATGGATACTAGATGCACCAAAATGGTCCTCCTATAATAGTATGGTGGGTCATCTATGATCAAAATTGTGCAAGAGAGTGACTATTCAGTCATTGCAATCATTTTATACTAATTATTTTAATTAAAGTAAAGAAACATTCCTCTATGGATTATGGTTTAATCATTAACCAGGAAATACTTTTTTTGTATTCATTACAGTTCATGTTTTATTTTTATCATTTCTTCTGATAATCTTACATCTGTTCTTTTGGTGGTTTTACATTGTGGTGCATTGACTTGGGTGAAATTTTATTCCATGTTCTATGGGTTGTAAGTGAGGTCCATTCCAGATTTTTAGATTCTATGCATGTATTACTGATGAATTATATTCTGTAGGATTAATCCAAATGTGTTCCTAGACCCAACATGTTGTACCAACATTAATGATAGAGTATTTCTATAAGATTAGGACTTAGTTAATGTGTTTCGTAGCTCGGTTCAGTCACAATATTATTACATTTTCCTTGTAGGAGAATATTATCATATGGAGGAAACCCTCCTCATTACCCTAAACTAATACTTATAGGATTTATCACTCACTACATACACCACAACGACTACCCAATTTCAATGGGACACTCCTAACCATTCAGGAGATAGACAACCGTCTCACCCATCACCCACAGACATATTACCTCAATTCCATCAATTCCCACCAAACTAAACCTATTAAAACAATAAAGTATGAAAAACACATCCCAATATTCAAAAGGTATCTCAAGAACTACATACACTCATCTAGAAACCTATCCCCCTTGGAGACCAAGTCATTGTGAGACCTTAATTCACATGTTATGAAACAAAGCATAGGCTATATTCCTAGGAGCCTCTAGGACACCTAATTGCTTTACATAAGGAAATATTAGTCCATATCCAATTTCCCAAACTGAAATACTCATTATGAAATGAAAAATAATACATAAACAAGGTATGGCTAAGTATTATAGGGACTAACTACCATAATATAGAGTTATTATCCAAAGCCAAGACCCATCCATACCCAGCCAAGACTGTGAAAAATATCAACCATTCCACAATACCTTATTTTATAAAAAAATTAAATTATTATTCATAAAAATTAATAATTAATTATATAATTAAAACTAATGGATAATTAGAATCATAAACACGTTCAGTGATCTTTCAACAATAATACCATGACCAATTACATATGGAAGGTCAATGGAAAACTGCCAGCACCTCTATAAGAAAAAACCCCATCAACAAGTATCCAATTTATTTATAATTTAAAAATAAATTGTGGAAAAACATAGAAATATTACAATGTAATATTAATCTATAAAATTAGCAAGAGATGATAAGAATTCATGATTTACTGGCATCCTTTATCCATTAAATGTAAACACCCAATGTAATGATATGGTTCCTCCATTATTCAATGGAATATTCATCCAATACCTAAATTGGAATATCACTACACCAGAGGGACACCAAGAAGAAATAATGAAGGAGGATAAAAGGGATTACACCACAAATTGACCCACTAAAGGCCTGTAATTTTTTTATTATCAAATGGGGACTTCAACCGGGAGAGGGGGAAATAATGATGAATGGCCAACCAAACATTAAAATTTATGAGACTTTGTATATTTAAAATCCCAAGGGGCCTAATGATGAAATGAACATCATATACAATTAAATGAAATGACCTTTTAGCTTATCGGTTACCCAATTAAACTATATGTGGTACCCATTTCAAGATCTTCCACCCAACTGAACTCCATTGGCTGGCCAGAGGGGGCCAGTGGGTTTTTCTCCCCAAGAATGGACACCAAGTATCAAGTGACCCCAGACTGAGTAAAAAGTTGGTCCCTATTATAGAATTTCAATATTAGGGCCTGACTAACCGTGTTTGATAATCACCCAAAAACCCCAAATACTACCCAAACCCCTGAATAGTTCTAATGAACCTCCAAAATATGTATTGACTCTAATAATTCCAATTATTATTAAAAGTATCAAAACACCCCATGCTCAAAGACTGAAAGTCCAAATTCCCTAAGAATTTTACCAAACTATAACAATGTTGGTTATTAAAAACTCCCCACTAAAACCCTTATCATACTCATAAAGAACCTAGAAGTGTATTCAAAACTTAAATTAATGAATTATAATTAGATACAACTTCTTAATCACAATTTTGATCCAAAAATGAGTACAACCCGACCACCCATGATCTAAACATAGATACATGGGAATTTCTATTCAGATCCCCATGCTGACCCTTGAAACATATTCCTTATACTAGATAAGATACATGAAATACTAATTCCAAAATATTAAAACCAATTAAAAAATGTATAATAGTCAAAACACATATATATTACTTATTCCAAAATAAAAAGTCTCACAGATTTATGTGCCATAAATTCACTTGATCGTGATGCCTTAATTCCCGAAGGCATCAAATAAACACTCAAACACCCATACTAATTTCAAAACTTGATTCCTTGTGTAATTACATGGTTTAATTATCAATACATCCAAATATACTATTATATTCATTATAAAAGCACCAATGAACCATTCGTTCTAGCCCCTCTTAGAAAAGATAATATATGTCTTCCCTATCACATCCCATGCATGATCATTTACCATCACTCACCTGAATCCAATGAATCATCTCTATGATTTCTATAACTAAATTTAATCATCGCCATACAAACTTCATGGATTCTCTCGGGTTCCCCTTGAACCCTATTAAATAATAAAATACCTTTAAAATGGGCCATATAATTTATCAGTGAATAGAGGAGGCACTATGCATAACTAAAATGCTTTTTTCCATCATACATCAAAACGTTTCCCTAAGAAATCCAAGAAACAATACACTCTCTATTTCATAGTAAAGAGTTAAACCCTTAAATAATCCCCTCACAAGTCATCTTCCACTATACATCTTAATCTTATCTTAACCAAAATCGGTACACACGTCTACATTACCCAATCATAGCACCACACTCATTATTTCATGAGTTGTATCTTTCCAAACATAGGCTCACATACTTAATAAAGTACCAACACATCTCTTTAATTCCTAAAAATCAATTCATGATCACTCTTGGTGTTTTATTTTATAATAAAACCAAGGTACCTCAATAATGTTATGGATAACTGGTCACCACCACATAGGCATCATTCCTAAAATCACAAAGAATCGACCCACTCTCTACCCATCCATGGCCTGACCATCTAATATAACATTTCAATATCACATAACTATTACACCATATAATTCCATATGAATATAACTATTACACCACAATCACTCCATGTATTATACGCTACAATATCTAAGGAATCACACATTCCTTTCACTACCATATTAATTGAAACTAACTAATTAAGTACAATCATTCCCATTCTAAACCATATCATAGGATTACCTTACCATCATCAATCCATCACTAGGGTGTCAACTTCATAAACAAACCCACCAAGGGTTTCCATACAACACTTTCATAATGTAACTATATAATCATATTTAGATGAAAACAAAAATTGTGGTTCAGTTGAGTAGATTTCAACTAACAAGTTATATATGAAATCCATATATGATTTTTTGTTGAAACTTTAAACTACTTAACCCTTTGTCATACCCATATCATTAGTCACACACAAGAACAAAAATTCCATGTAAATATTATATGTCAAGGATAATATATGTTTGTGTGACTTTTTCCACCCTAGTCTAAGAGAAGCCGTATAATATAAACCTAAAATAAGTAAATCATTCCAAAACCAAAATCTCAACCATAATAGAGAAAATCAAAAACCACAATCCCATAACCCAGGTAACATAGACTCTCCACCACAAATGTATTCATGACACACCAGATTGAGGTCTATCACATGCTTTTACACTTTCTTATCTCTATCTACCAAGTCCAAAATAGTAAAATGAAAATGAAATAAGGCTATAATACCATTTTAAAAAACTCTAGTTGAAATTACTTGAAAAATAATCGATCAGTGGCACCACAAGGCCTCGGGAATACCTCATCATATACCAAAAGCTTCCAACTAGTGTAGAGAGTCTATGATCAAGATTGGGGAGACAATACTCTCAATATCACAATAATAAATAATAATAAATATCCAAACCCAATCCATAATAAATAGTTAGATAAAGATTTTATAGAATTACATCCATATAAAACCATAATAGAATAAATATACACAATGTTGTAACAAATTAATAATGACATTCATGTCTTCATACATCCCAACAGGCCTATCACATATAAGAAATAAATAAAAGAAAGAAAATATAAAATAGGATCTACTACCAGCCATGAACCTCATCGAAAACCCCATCTAAAAAGCCTATTGAGTTGCTCACACCTGATCAATTGTGAAACCTTTGATCGGGCCTATGTAATGAATATGAAGTCTATAAATTCACTAGGGTGACCATGTAGGGTGTTAGAAATACATATCATTAGGGTCTCTCTATGTTCCCTTAACATGTGTATTCATGAGGAAAAATAAATAAATACAATAAAAGACATATATGCATACATGTCAGGTCATCATGTGCTAACCTGACCACCACAACTCCTAAACCCACCTACTTTGTCTAATGCTGGTAAAATTTTCTTCAAATTCACAAGTCATAAAAATCCCTCCAAGGGAAAGGTGGGACACAAAATAACCCATGAACATAGTGAAACTAGAGATACTATCACAATGAACCCTAACACAAAAAAACTCGGAACCCTCTCTCTGTAGTCCCTAGGCACAAGTAAACTGAAGACCCTATCTTGGTAGTCCTCGAGCCAATATTATATGGGGACCCTCTCTCTATAGATATTGGTCAAATATCATATAAGAACCCTATCCTAGTGGTTACTGGAGATATATTATATGGGGAATGTCAAGACCCGTTCTCGGGGCCCGTGCCGTGACTACCCCAAGCCCGCCTTCCCTTGGCCAGGGGCTGGCGACTAGCACCAAAGGCGTAAATCCCGATAACTGGGAAGGAATTTCCATTATAAAAGTAAACAAAACACCACATAGTACAAGCGGAAGAAAAAAACTAAGTACAAAGAAAGTTCTGAAAAGTAAATGGGCCAGAATACAAACCCAAATGAAAGTACAACTACAACTGAACAAAGTACAACAGAAAAAGACAACAGTTGGATGAACGGAAGAGGCTCCTGGGTCTTCCTCCTCGGATCCTACCTGGAGGGTAGGTACAGATGGCACAGCTCCTGGACCGTCCACCACGGATCCTACCTGAAGGGTAGGTACAGATAGACTCCTCAACGCTTTCGCCCGTCAACCTCCTCCATGTTTCATCTCGCCGTGAAGTACACCTCTAGATACTGACTCGTCGTGTAGTCCACCTCCGGGTACTGACTCGTCGTGTAGTCCACCTCCGGGTACCGTCCAGTCCTCGAACACTCTGCCTACGTCAGCACTACCCGTCGTCTGCATCCAACACAACGATGTGCGGGCATAGCCTGTGCAGGGGTGAGTATAACGATACTCAGTAGGGACCCCGAGACCCTCAAGGTCTCACTAAAACCAACAAGGATAACCACAAAGAAGATCTCAAAAGATAACCTCTACATAGATATATGCCCATACATATACCTAAGTTATCAAGTAACCCACCTCAATAATGAGGAAACACAAGGATCATGAAATCAACAGATAACCACTACCCAGGTATATTCCCATACATATACCTAAGTTATCAAGTGACCCATCTCAATCATGAGGTAAACACAAAGGTCAAAAGTCTCAGCTCAAACCAGGATTTTCATTATCGAAACCGTAACTACTGAAGAGCCCTGTCTCTGGAGTGTACAGTGGTCCTGTCACGACTCCGAGGTACTGCTCACTAACCTAAGACTGCTGAGGTACTCCTCCTGTCGAGTACCGCGGGCCAGCCACCCAAACACAGTAGTGCTTCCCGCCGGGGTATGCCACCCAAACACAATAGTGCACACCCCCTAGTAGCCTGCAGAGGTACTCTCCGGACGAGTACCGCAGGTCTGTACTTTCACACAGGTAGTGCTCCATCCGCCACGGGTCTGCACCTCACAAAGTAGTTCTCCGTCCACTGTGTTAGTCGACTCACTCCAAGTCGAGTCAGTCAAGCAGTCGTCAGGTCTCAGTCGGATACACGGTCTTCGTACTCTGCACACTCGTCTCTTGGAGGGAATGCTCCATGAGCTACAGTTCGATACTCCAAGTATATCAAAGTCCCACGAATAAGTATATCAATAGACCGCCTCGCCATAGGGGTCTCAACGCAACAGACGGCGCATCAATCGGACGCCCGGTCTGTGAGTTATTAGCCTTTTCGTCCCAGGGGCCCGGATGGTTTCGTGAGAGAACCAACCCGGTCGTATCTCAACTGTACCCCGAACTCTCATAGGGTATACTCAAAGGGACTGTTTCTCAATGTGATCACCAACGCCACTGACGGTTCGTCAAATGAGCGTCCGGTCTGAATGATATCAGTTGTTCCGTTCCAGGGGCCCGGTTGGATTTCGGGTACAATCCAACCTGGCCACTATCCAACAGCAACCAAAACTCGGGCGAAGTATGCCAAAAGTTCCGTCTCATCAAGAGGAATTCAATGAGACAGACGGCGCATCAATCGGACGCCCGGTCTGTGAGTTATTGGATTTTTTCGTTCTGGGGGCCCGGTTGGTTTTTAAGGAAAAACCAACCCAACCGTACTCCACCTGCATTCAAATCTCGGGCGGAGTAATCCAAAAGATCCGTCTCACTTAGAGGAATCCATCAAAGTCGACGACACGTCAATCGGACGTCCGAAGCTAAAGATATGAGCGTTTCCGCTCGGAGGGCCCGGTTGGTTTCGTGTACGAACCAACCTGGCCGAACCCAAAGTATTCCGAAACCTTGAGTGTGATATACCGAAACGACTGCCTCGACACAAGGATCGCATCGCCGCTGACGGCGCATCGTTCAGAGGCCCGTAGCTCATTTTATGAGCAAAAGATCGAAAAGGTCCGGGAACGGGGGGTCTGGGCCCGGACCGACCCGGGTCGACCCGGCCCGGCCTGGGCGCGACCCGTCCGACGGGTTGGCTCGGCTCGGCTCGGCTCGGCCAAGCAAAAGGGAGCCGCGAGGCGGGCTGTCCCCGCGGGAAGAGGAGCCGCGGCCCCGTGCGGTCGCGGGTCTGGTCGGCCGCCGCCGCCGCGGCTTCAGTCGCGGCGGCTCCATCCGGCAGCGCCGCCGCGCTAGTGACCCACGCCACCGGTGGATTCCACGGGCCACCGGAGTTGCTCTGGTGGTCCGAGTCCCTTTCCGTCTGCGCCGTAGCTCCTCCCGGGTACCATTCTTCACTGCCAGGCCCTCAAATCGCCATTGCGGCCCCGTTTGTCATCGTCTGCCGATCCGCACATCGATAAACAGGCTGCGGAGGGTTGTCGGGCCGTGTTTGTTCGGCTCGCGCCCTGCGCGTTAGGTGACATCAATTGAAAAAAAAATAAACACATGATTTTAATCATTGACGAGGGTATAATTTATCCAAAATAAATTATACGAACACCTTGCAATCAAATACCCACACACGAGAGTTTAAAATTTGAATGCGCGGCGTGACGACGCCACACATTCTTGCCGCTTGATCCCACACGGTGTGACGATGTCACGCATCCTTGCCGCTTGGTCCCGCGCGGTGCGACGGCACCGCATCAATTCATTCGATCCGCAACAACAAGAAAAACAATAAGGGAGGGGGATGGCTGTGTTTGTGCGGTTTGGCCTCCTCCCGTTAACTGATATCATGCGATCCAAATATCACGGATAAAAGACGGAAGAGAATCACGTAAGAAAAAACACGTAAACCCCCTACCTCATGTTTTCGATCGAAGATTGTCGCGTGGATGGATCGTTGTGGAAGAAGCGTCGTAGAAAGGGAATTATCGACGTTATGTCGTTGATCTCCGAGGATCTGACGCTTTTATCGACCTTCGTCGGAGGGCGGTGTTCTTCGTTGGCGGCGATGCATTCTTCACTTTCTTCGTCGAAGAATGAAGAACTTAAAGCCTTGGATATTTCTCCCAAAATCCTCTCGACAAGCTAACCCCCCCAAAGAAAATAAGTGTATCTCTTATTTTATTAACCAAGTCATAAGTTTGCATTTAATAAGATCAAAACAATTAATTAAATTGAATTAAATGCAACGCTTTAATCCCCCAAATTAAATAGGGGTGTTTAATAACTTATTAAACGCAAGGGTTGACTTGACATTAAGAGGGGGTGCGGGTGCGTTACTTAGAGGTAAAGAAACGGTGGGGCTCGTGCGGGCCCCCCCTCACAAATATCCTACCAAGAGGGTAGGATATTTTGGATTTCACCCTATCCACTCCAACTCAGCTTAAGTAGCTTTAAGTGGCATTAAGTGTCTTTAAGTGAAATAAAATAAAGTTTTCACACCACTTTAATTTATTTTCTTCACTGAACCCCCAAAAATTATAAACCACACCCGAGCAAACGCAACTCCAGAAAAGGAGTTTCTAAGAAAATATCGGCACTGCGATTCCATCGGTAAACTCGGATTTTGATTCCGAGCACCGGTTCAGAAGTTAGAAAAACCCGCTCATTCGTTCACTGAACGTACGCGAGCTAAACTTCAGAAATTAATTCCGGGCACAACGGGCCTCGAAATCAGGCCCCGTCAGAAACTACGTTCTTTTAAAATTCCAAAGAAAATTAAGGAAAAAAATTTCCATGAAATTTCTGGGTCTTTACATTACTCCCACCTCAGGTCTTTACATCCCCGTAAAGCTTCAACACAAAATAGGGTCACAAAAGCGGTATTGAGCATGCATCTGAGCCTTTTGCTCCCATGTGCTTACCTGGAGACTCCCGTACTGCCAGTGAAAGCGCACCCGAGGAATCGACCATCTGCAAAGGATCCGCTCCTGTCGATCCTCGATTCCCACTAGAACCTCTGTGAAAGTTACACCATCGCCATCGTCCAGCTCCTCATGGTCGATGGTATGCGAAGGGTCAAGAACATATCTCCTCAGTTGATATACATGGAAATCATCGTGCACCTGGTGCAACTGAGGTGGATGGGTCAAGCAGTAAACCACCCCACCTACCCAGCTGAGGACCTAGAAAGGTTCGTTGAACCTCGGAGATAACATGCCGCCTTGGCCACATCTCCGTAAACCTCGTCGATGTGAGACCCGTATAAGGATGTGATCGTCATTCTCGAACTCATGAGGCCTCCAATTCCTGTTTAGAACAGAAAATTAAAACGACTGCTACCACGAGGGTAAGGTTGACCGACTCAAGAATGATCGGCCGCACCCTCCTATGCATGAGTTACCTTGTGCTTCCTGGGGTTTCCTTTTTCGCTGACCAAGGAAAACCCATTCCGACGTCGTAGTTAAACCACAACCTTTTGCCTAATACAGTGAATCCGTGTATGAACTGTGGATCCAATCCATACTCCGACCAACGTCGTAAGGCCTCGACACTACCACCAAGAGATTCCAACCAAAACTCTCGCCTCAAGGGTCTGTACACACTGTCGGCGTAAGTGTGATTATCGATTCGCCTCCCAAGGTATCTCCAGATGTGAGGGTCAAGTCCACGACTTCCCGGAAACTCTAGGTCTGGAACAAGATTTGTGAAAGCAAGGAATGATTCATATCGACGTCTATTACTACAGCAGCTAGTAGTGGACACAGACTGTCCCTTGAATGATTTTTAGAGCCATTGGGTCACACTCCTTGACCGCATGCAGCCGCACACTTCCTCCGCCCTCCAGCTCCCTGAGCCTGGCGGGGATAACTAAGGCGGGTGGTTGTAGCATGTTAAGATGTACAACACCTCATGCTGCTCTCCTAGCTCTGCCTCCATGTCTGCTACTTCATAGACTTATCTCTCATTTAAGCTTCCTCTTATGGAAACATTTAACATGCCAGAGTCTCTAAGACTGGTGCCAGTTTCCTGTTTCGTACTGCACTGTGCAGTCTTCATCCGCTCCTAGATGGTCTGCACCTTTTTTGCTTAGGATCTGAAGAGCTGCTAAAATTTATCCTTTGCTGAAAAGAGAGACTCGGTCTCATCCCCTAGATGAACCACGCCCATTGCCTAATACAGTCAATCCTGAAATGAATGATGTATTCATGCCATGGATGACGTCGTAAGGCCTCGACATAACTACCAAGAGATCCAACTGTCACTCTCGCCTCCAAGGGTCGAGTCACACTGTCGGCATCAGTGTAAGGTCACTGGGTGTCCTCTAGTAGAAATCTTGAAAGTGAGGGTCAAGTCGACAGTCTTAACCAGGACCACTCAGTATCAACCAAACAAAAGGACAGGAAAGAAAACATCACAAAGATAAGTGTCTTTTTATTATTGCAGCTCATAGTACAAAGACACGAATACAATAACAACATGGAACTAGAATTAAAGGGACATATACACTAGTTCCTCACCTGTCAACCTGATCCTGGAGCTCTACTGCCTTGTCCACTGCTCGGCTGTTGCTTAAGCACCCGCCGCTGCTTCTGTCTCGGTTGCTCCTCCAACACCTGCGGATCAACTATGCGGGGAGTCGGACAGTCACGTGCCAGGTGACCCTTCTCACCGCATGAGTAACACTATCTGTTTCTGGAACGCCTAGCTCTAACCCCACCCCGGGTGCCCCGCACCACCGTTCCTAAAACCCGAGATCGTCCTACTGCTGGTCTGGTCCTCCTGGACCTCTGCATCATCTGTCTACTGCACACAGATGACTCAGCTACTGATCGAAATGTACACGGCAAAGGCAGCAGCTCTTGAACACACTCGAGGTGTAGAGATACTGGCACAAACTCCACCCTGAAGAATGTCTCGAAGTCTTCCCATGTGAAGGTCATCCCGTCGCAAAACTGAAACAAGTGGCTCCACCACCTGTCTGCTGCTGCCTGAAGAAGGCTGGAAGCAAAGATCACCATGAAGTCTGCAGGTGTCCCCACTAACCTGAAGACTCTCACCACAGCCTCCAGCCAATCCTCAACCGCCTACGGGTCCATCTCTCCCCGGAACCTGGGTGGCCTCTGGCGCTGGAACTCGTGCAGTGCACTCAAGTGGCGTGCATCGCCTACTGCTGGGGCTGGTGGCATCGGTGGCCCAACGTATGGTAGTACCGTTGGTGCCTCCGCTGGTGCCTCAACTGCAAGAGGGCCTTGTACCGAAGCCTCGTCGCTTGGTAGGCTGTCAGTACACACATCCCTCTGGGCTCTAGCTGGTCGTCCGAGAAAAGGCATCCTGAAAGAAACAACGTGACACGATCAAACGATTATACCTGGCGAGCTGACCTGGTTTGAGCTGATATTTAAATAAAACTTCTGGAAACACACATGCAATCAGTGTTTTCGTGCACAAAGTCGGAATTCAGTTGTCAGGGTCGTGGTGTAGGGATACGTCGGCCGCCCGCACCAACACTGGACTCCCTAAACTGAAAACCACACTCGGTACTCTTAACACTATTGCTTCACAGAAATAAAATATCATAGTTATATGTTCTGCGGTAGAACCGACTCCTCTGATACCAATTTGTCATGACCCTTCCTCGGGGCCCATGCCGTGACTACCCCAAGCCCGCCTTCCATAGGCCAAGGGCTGGCGACTAGCACCAAAGGCGTAAATCGCTATAACTGGGAAGGCATTTCCTTTATAAAAGTAAACAAAACACCACAGAGTACAAGCAGAATCAAAACACTAAGTACAAAGAAAGTACTGAAAAGTAAATGGGACAGAATACAAACCCAAATGAATGTACAACTACAACTGAACAAAGTACAACAGAAAAAGACAACAGCTGGAAGAATGGAAGCGGATCCTAGGTCGTCCTCCTCGGATCCTACCTGGAGGGTAGGTACAGATGACGCAGCTCCTGGATCGTCCACCACGGATCCTACCTGAAGGGTAGGTACATATAGCCTCATCAACGCTCTCACCCGTCAACCTCCTCCGTGTGTCGTCTCGCCGTGATGTCCACCTCCAAATACTGACTCGTCGTGTAGTCCACCTCCGGGTACTGACTCGTCGTGTAGTCCACCTCCGGGTACCGTCCAGTCCTCGAACACTCGGCCTCCGTCAGCACTACCCGTCGTCTGCAACCAACACAACGAGGTGCGGGCATAGACCGTTCAGGGGTGAGTATAATGATACTCAGTAGGGACCCTGAGACCCTCAACATCTCACTAAAACCAACAAGGATTACCACAAAGAAGATCTCAATAGATAACCTCTACTTAGGTATATTCCCATACATATACCTAAGTTATCACGTAACCCACCTCAATCATGAGGAAACACAAGGATCATGAAATCAAAGGATAACCACTACCCAGGTATATTCCCATACATATACCTAAGTTATCAAGTGACCCATCTCAATCATGAGGTAAACAAAAAGGTCAAAAGTCTCTGCTCAAACCAGGATTTTCATTATCGAAACCGTAACTGCTGAAGAGCCCCGTCTCTGGAGTGTACAATGGTCCTGTCACGAATCCGAGGTACTGCTCACTAACCTAAGACTGCTGAGGTACTCCTCCTATCGAGTACCGCTGGCCATCCACCCAAACACAGTAGTTCTTCCTGTCGGGGTATGCCACCCAAACACAGTAGTGCACACCCCCTAGTAGCTTGTAGAGGTACTCTCCGGATGAGTACCGCGGGTCTGCACTATCACACAAGTAGTGCTCCATCTGCCATGGGTCTGCACCTCACAATGTAGTGCTCCATCCACTGGACTAGTCGACTCACTCCAAGTCGAGTCCGTCAAGAAGTCGTCAGGTCTTAGTCGGCTACACGGTCTCCGTACTCTGCACGCTCGTATCTGGGAGGGTCCGCTCCACGAGCTACAGGTCAATACTCCAAGTATCTCAAAGTCCCACGAAGAAGTATCTCAGTGGACTGCCTCGTCATAGGGGTCTCAATGCAACAGACGGTGCGTCAATCAGATGCCCGATATGTGAGTTATTAGCCTTTTCGTCCCAGCGGCCCAGTTGGTTTCGTGAGAGAACTAACCCGGTCGTATCTCAACTGTACCCCAAACTCTCATAGGGTATACTCAAAGGGACTGTTTCTCAACGTGATCACCAACGCCGCTGACGGTTCGTCAAACAGACGTCCAGTCTGAAAGATATCAGTTGTTCCATTCCAGGGGCCCGGTTGGATTTCAGGTACAATCCAACCCAGCCACTATCCAACAACAACCAAAACTCGGGCTAAGTATGCCAAAAGTTCTGTCTCATCAAGAGGAATTCAACGAGACAGACGGCGCGTCAATCGGACGCCCGGTCTGTGAGTTATTGGCTTTTTTTGTTCTGGGGGCCCGGTTGGTTTTAAAGGAAAAACAAACCCGACCGTACACCACCTGCATCCAAACCTCGGGCGTTGTAAGCCAAAAGATCTGTCTCACTTAGAGGAATCCATCAAAGTCGACAACAGGTCAATCGGACGTCTGAAGCTCAAGATATGAGCGTTTCCACTCCGAGGGCCCGGTTGGTTTCGTGTACGAACCAACCTGGCTGAACCCAAAGTATTCCGAAACCTTATGTTTGATATACCTAAATGACCCTCTCGACCCAAGGATCACATCGCCGCTGACGACGCATGGTTCGGAGGCCCGTAGCTCAAGTTATGAGCAAAAGACCGAAAAGATCCGGGAACGGGGGGTCTGGGCCCGGACCGACCCGGCCTGAACCGGGTCGACCCGACTCGGGTATGTGTCCGACCCCGTTTGGCGCGATCCGGCCCAGATAGGGCGGCCCGGCCCGGGCGCGACCCGGTCAGCGGGTCGGCTCGGCTCGGCTCGGCCGAGCGGCCGAGCAAAAAGGGAGCCGCGGGGCGGGCCACCGGAGTTGCTCCGGTGGTCCGATTCCCTTTCTGTCTGCGCCGTAGCTCCTCCCAGGTCCCATTCATCATTCAAAGGCCCTCAAATTGCCATTGTGGCCTCGTTTGTCATCATCCGCCGATCCGCACATCGATAAACAAGCTGCAGAGGGTTGTCGGGCCGTGTTTGTTCGGCCCGCACCCTTTGCGTATAATTTATCCAAAATAAACACATGACTTTAATCATTGACGAGAGTATAATTTATCCAAAATAAATTATACGAACACCTTGCAATCAAATACCCATGCATGAGAGTTTAAAATTTGAATGTGCGGCATGACGACGTCGTGCATTCTTGCCACTTGATCCCGCGCGGTGTGACGATGTCGCGCATCCTTGCCACTTGGTCCCGCGTGGTGAGACAACACCGCATCAATTCATTCGATTCGCAACAACAAGAAAAACAATAAGGGAGGGGGACGACCATGTTGGTGCGGTTCGGCCTTCTCCCGTTAACTGATATCATGCGGTCCAAATATCACGGATAAAAGAAGGAAGATAATCTCGTAAGGTAAAACACGTAAACCCCCTACCTCAAGTTGTCGATCGAAGATTGTCGCAGGGATGGATCGTCGTGGAAGAAGCGTCACAGAAAGGAAATCGTTTACGTTACGTCGTCGATCTCTGAGGATCTGGCATTTTTGTCGACCTTCGTCGGAGGGCGGCGTTCTTCATTGGCGGCGATGCGTTCTTCGTGTTCTTCGTCGAAGAATGAATAACTTCAAGCCTTGGATCTTTCTCCCAAAATCCTCTCGACAAGCTAACCCCCCAAAATAAAATAAGTGTATCTCTTATTTTATTAACCAAGTCATAAGTTTGCATTTAATAAGATCAAAACAGTTAATTGAATTGAATTAAATGCAACACTTTAACCCCCCAAATTAAATAGGGGCGTTTAATAACTTATTAAACGCAATGGTTGACTTGGCATTAAGAGGGGGTGCAGGTGCGTTACTTAGAGGGAATTAAACGGTGGGGCTCGTGCAGGCCCCACCTCACAAATATCCTACCAAGAGGGTAGAATATTTTGGATTGCACCCTATCCGCTCCAACTCAGCTTAAGTAGCCTTAAGTGGCTTTAAGTGGCTTTAAGTGAAATAAAATAAAGTTGTCACACCACTTTATTTTATTTTCTTCACTTAACCCCCAAAAATTAAAAACCACACCCGAGCAAACGCAACTCCAAAAAAGGAGTTTCTAAGAAAATACCGGCACTGCGATTCCATCAGTGCCCTCAGAATTCGATTCTGAGCACCGGTTCAGAAGTTAGAAAAACCCGCTCGTTCGTTTACTGAACATACCCGAGCTAAACTTCGGAAATTAATTCCGGGCACACCGGGCCTCGGAATGAGTCGTCGTCAGAAACTGCGTTCTTTTAAAAATACAAAGAAAATTAAGGAAAAAAATTACCTTGAAATTTCTGGGTCTTTACAGGTAACATCTTTTAGTGGTTCCCAAATACCATTCATTTGGGGAACCTCCCTCAATGGTCCTTAGGAACTTCTCATTTAGGGACACTCTCTAAATGGTCCTAGGGTATATATCATATAGGAACCCAATCTAGGGTGTACCTATGAAAAATTACTCTAGGGAAAAGAAAATGGGTGGTGTAACTTAACACCCCACTTCTCAAGACCCCATGTTTCCATCACCCCAATACATGTATCACATAAATAGATCTATAAAATAGACATGGAATCGTAGCTCCTAACATTGGTCCTAGTTTGTATACCACACATTATAATCATGCTATAAATGGACTCGCAACATAGGAACTAGTCATACAAGACTTGGACCCTACCACCCATGGGGTATCTCAAAGTAAACATACCATCATCGGTTGACCCATCCATTCCAATACCGTAGTCATATGGCATGAAAATATTCATTTGTTGGCACGTTCATCTTGATCAAGTACGTAATCATTTGGTTACATAGACCCAACCTGACCTCTAATAACAATTCTAACTCAAATTACTTGCCCCATGGTGGCACTATATCCCATAAAAACTAAAGATCCAAATCCTAATAGGCTAATCCAACTTCCATTTCAATTTCCACATCACATTATTTGTCTCAATACCCAAGGACCATGCTAATCCCTAACACACTCAAGGCCCTTTTCTAACCCATTCCTCGAACATACTAACTCTTGTTCCATGACCCATTCTAAGTTCATATCCCACATATCACATAGAAGGCCTCTCAACACTCTCATCTCATGGAAACCCTCCTCATAAAAAATAAGACATTGAGTTTTTACCACACTAAATGCATACACGAAGGCCACCAACCACCTTTAATGGGTTTATACTATCCATTAATGAGATATACAACCATATCACTCATTACCTATAGGACTAATCCAATAATTAAATCTATAATAGCCCTAGAAAAACGAATTAGGTTATCCAAAACTCGTACCAATCCCAAATACCTATCTCAAACCCCTCATCCACCTAACTAACATCTTATATCCCTCATGGATCAAGTCATTGGGTGACATCAATTCTCCCTATATATGGTAGACCACATGATTTTGGTCTAGGAATCTCTAAGACACCTAATTATTCCACTTGGAGAGCTCATGATCCATATATAATTAACACAAACCAAAATCCCCATGAAAGTGTGAACATTGAAATATAATCATACTTATGGTTAAGAATTATAGGGACCACATACCTTAATATAGAGTTATGCTCTCAAGATCAGATTCATCTATCCTCATTCAGTCCTATACCAAATCCATAAATTCCTTGATTCCCTATCTCATGCCACAATACTAAAATACTATCAAAAAAATATAATTAATTAAACAATTAAACCGAATGTGGCATAACCACTAAAACTCATCACTCAATACTGAAACATTGAAACCATCACTAATCACACATGGAAGGTCCATGATGAACCCTTAGTACCTATATGAAAAAAATAACCATAAAAAAATTTAATTGATTTCTAATCTAATAAATGATTTTGGAAAAATCCTTTGAAACTCACTAAAAGAATTCCACTATCAAAATGGTTAATGACCACATGTGTTATTTAACCCTTGAAATCCCCTATCACCACATGAAAAATTATCGGATTTTGAGATTATTACAAGAATATTTTTTGAAATCATAATATTTTCCCTATCCTATAATATAATCACATCATAGAGGCACCAATAGGGGAAGAATATATAAGGATAAGAGGGATCATATATCAAATTGACCCACCAAATACCTTTGAATTGTCCTAGATAAAATGGGGACTCCAATAGGGGAGAGAGGGGGAAAGGGGGAATAATGACATAAAAACTATAAATTACCTATTACTTTCATACTAGAGAACCCCACATACAAGATATGAAATGAACATTATTCTTATATTAAAAATACCCTATGGGCCTACCGTGTACCTAGTCTGACTATATCGAGTACCTGTTACCCTAATATCCACCCAATACAACTCCAACAACTAGAAATTTTTTGTCCAAGGGGTTTTTTGTCCCTACAATATAAGTAGATTACATGATTCCCTTGAATTGAGTACTAGAGTTCTCCCTACTATTAAATTTCAGCAATGGGTCTATCTCGACCCTGCTATGATGTTCACCTGAACACCCATGACATATTTCAAACCCTTATACACATCAAAAAACACCACCTAAGGATTTAAAAACTCTTAAAATTCATATTGGAATTTAAATTCTAAAAAAACCTTATTATCATACTCAAAATTTAAATTCCATAAGAATTGTATAGACATACAATGATGTGGATTCTTACATAAAACATACTCATTATTTAGTGATATTCATTTATAATGAAATTATTTTGAATGATAATTGTGTTGATATCATCATGTAACTTGTCTAAAATTAGTGTGTGAAGATATAATAGGGGAGTTACCCATAGATCAGTAGTGATCCCTTACATTACTTTTGTAATTAAAAAAGTGTGTTTTGATTCACTTGGTATATCGACTCATCATCAATATATAATCCTTGGATGTTTCCATTAATAAAAATCCATGTAAGAAACAAGTGTTTAATTGAATTTAATTTTTAGTATTTGGATACATTGGTTGTTCATTAAAGGTTCATATCATTATTTCTAATGAAAGAACAAGATTGTTCAGAAGTTTGAAGTGAAGAAAGAATTCACCCCATTATTTATACCCTATTAGGGAGTGTTTGAGATATTATAGTCATAACATGAACATATTTTTAATATTTCAAACAAAAAATACAAAAAAAATATATCTAATCAAACACATATATAGTTATATATATAATATTTTTTTCTTTTAAGAATGCTTATTTTATACATCCTAGCCTCTTTCCTATTTTCCAGGAACCATGGATTTATTGTGGTTTCAAAGTTTTTTTACTAATTACACCATTAATATATATATATATATATATATATATAAGTTTTTTAAATAGATTGGCCCATACTATTTTATTTTTATTATTTCTATTCCAAATTCTTCATTAACCACCACACCCCTATTATTGGCCAATGTTCACCCGCATTGACTATATACACATCATTAATAAGTGTTGACCATTATTTACCACCTTATATTGCCTCTAAATTTCATCTTTTGGTGCATCCTAAATGAATAATTTTATATTTTGGGTTCATTCATAGTAAATCACTTGTTAAGTGCTCTAAAATTTAAAGAGATGTGAAAATTTATACAATGTTCTGTCTAGTATTTATCTCAATCTATAACTCATATTTTTGTAATTTTCATGTATATATAATAATTTAAACTCAAGTATTTTAAATAAGTATAAATTTTATAAGAAATAAAATCCTTAAACCATCTAAATCTAGAGTGAAGATAAAATTCATATAGAATTATCTTTAATGTTTATGTAAATACATATATTATAATGTACAAAAATTATGTGAATGGATCCTTATCATTTATAACTTTGAATATATATATATATATATATATATGGTAGACTTTGTGATTTGACCCATAGAAATATTTGTCTCAAATTAATGAAAAATAAATATAATTTTTTTTCTATAGAATATCTCTAGAACCATATATATAATATTTGAAATTATTATATCCACATGTTCATCTTGTTGATATCGTTGTGGTGATATATGATAAAATATATGCAAAAAAAATATGTAATTTTTTTAATCATTGAATAAAAAAATGACATATAATGAATATAAAACAAGAATAATGGCATCAGAATCATAGAATAATTTCATATTAAAAAAATTAACATGATCTTTGATCCCCAAATATTTCCTACCCCATCCATGTCTACCTTTTTTGGGAAATTAGTGGAAACTGAGTTTAAGGTGTCAGAAACTCTATAATGAGGTACATATAATTTTTAAAAAATCATTATTTAAAGTATTCTAACATTTTAATGATACAAAAATTCTAATTATGTTTGATCAAGTCAAAAATTATTCTCTAATAAAAACTCACTATTTTTGTATGAATGTAGTTGTATATTTCTCACTAGAATACCCCATTTAGAATTAAATCATAGTATCATCCTTAAGAAACTCAGGAGTCCAATAATATTTTTTCTTTTCTAAACATTTTATGATACTCAATTAAACCATTAGGGAATATAATTTAATAAAAATAAACATCAATGAATCTAATGGAATTGAAATGGTCTCCAAATTATGATCACTAACTAACTCATTATTTGAAAGGACCTATGATACTATATATAAGATAAAATATCCCATGGATCCACTCAATATACTCCTTAAAGCCATGTGGTTCCTCATCATCATAAAAAGTTAGTGGATGTAGAATCAGTAAGTCATGAGTATAATAAACTATTGTATCCTCACCCTTTGGTATCCTCTTCTCTATTTTCTAAACAATATTATGCAAACTAATAGTAAGTTTTTATTCCATTATAATATATTGAGTATGAATTAGTGTTTCTTTCTCTTTCCCACCCACATGGTTCTCCTATAGTCAACTCCTAAGTTTGGTGTTTCAATAATACCAAATCAGGATTTAAAAAATGTAAAAAAAATTCAAAAATTTATAGAGTTAGTAAGTTCACACACACATTTACTATACTACCCTTTCTTCCAATAGTATAAAAATAGTCACAAAATTTCATATAATTATGAAGAAAATTTACTCATTAAAATTCAATAAGTATTCATATTACATAATTTTTATAAGAACACTATCATTTCAACTCTATTTGAGATGTAAAAAACTAATTACCAATTTTAATAAATCATTTTTTATAGTAATTAAATATTCACCAATAATTTATTTATTAAAACATTAAATATATTACTAGAAACATTTAATTGAATTAAATCATTTCATTATAATTCTTAAAGCTAAAACTAACATTTAAGAATTAACATGTAAAGTAACACTACATGTCTATCGTGATTCATAAACTCATATAGTCTATCCTCCATGACTGAGATGAAACATATAAAAATCATCATATAAAATTATTACCAGAAATCATAGCTAAATCATAGTCCATAAATTTAAAAATTATATTCTAAAACCAGCCAAGTAACTCAAGATTCCACTATAAGTATGACAATGAAACACACACACACACACACACACTTATATATATATATATAACTTACTTAAAAAGTCATAAAAATCCTGTAAATTATATATAAGTGGCCCAAAAATCAAAAAAAATAAAACAAATAAAAATGGGGGATGTTATACCATTTTTTAATATCTTCTATTATGACCTATACATTCAGCCTAATAGAGAATGTCTCGTCACCTTAGGTGCACTCCCTTGTCACCAAACATTGAAAAACAGTGCCAAAATTTTATTTTTCCATCAATTAGAGAATGATTTATCTTTAATAAAATAAAAATTTCAATTTAATAATCAATAAAAATAAATAAATATACAACTAATGAAATAAATGATGGAAATAAAAAAAATTAAAAATAAAATAACTCACATGTCATGTTGCATCATATTAGTTATATATTTGATAAATAATCCTACATAATTTTAAAACACATCATGAATATATAAAGATTATGAGAAATTAACATAAAAAATACTTTTACATGTTATCCCATGATTAATCAATGCTTGAATCCTAGCTATCACTATATATGACCATCGTCATCGATCATTGGTCACTTTCACTTACCCACAGTATAAAATATGAGGTATAAACATACATGTGAATTGTGTGTATAGGATATGAGTACAATAACTTTATATGATTTCACCACCCAACCCCATGCATACTTTATAATTTACTATGAATACATGTGATAATGTGTACATGAATAAATAAATGCAAAGTAAAAACCTATAATCACACAAGTGAGGTCACCTTATGTTAACCATACCACTATGGAACTTGACCTTATTGACTTCAACTTGTTCTAGTTAAATTGAAAAAACATAAGTTAATATCATCTTGTCCAATGACATGAATAGATAATGACATCAATTGAATAACCTCCCATTTATCAGTATCTAAGTTGGATGATAACATAATCAATTAACCTACCTTTACTTAATTACTAAGTAGGATAATGATATAATTATTTAACCCATTATTCATCCTTAAAGAAGGATAATTGCACAAATAAATTCTAACTCTCCCCATATTACAACACTAAGAAATAATTTTAAGGTTTCAAAAAATTTATTTTCCTTATCAATAAAAAGACTAGAAAATAATCAATAAATAAGAATACAATAATTTAATAATATAAATTTTGTCCACTAAAGATTATTGTTCATGATTTCAATTTATTATCATAGTATTCATAAATATTTAGTTTATAAAATTTTTTTATGTAAAATGCATATTTTCCTAGAGTTATGATATAATTTATATCTATGATTGGACTTTCATGTATCCAAAAACAGTAATAGATACATTTTTATTTTAATATAACATATATATCCAATTATTTCAACACCAAAAATATTCCAAGAGTCTTAATTTAAATAACTCAACTCTATATTCAAGATAAAAGCCAAATAATAATTAAATCAATTCATTATTGCTAAATCCCAATACTCTAGGATAAATATATTATTGTACTCTAAAATGTAAATCTTCTTTTGGAAATGGATCAATTACGATTAATTTATCCTTTCAAAACATAATTTTTAAAAATTTATTAATAATCAAACCATTCATAATAATTTCCTACATCTAACACATCTAATATTATTACTAATTATTTCATTAATCATAACACAAATAAATGATTGAGTTGGGTCTTTTATACCTAATTCATAATTAGACCTTTATATTTGAAGTAATTGATTGAATACTATATGATTGGAAAGTCTCAAATAAACCTTATAAAATCAAATAAAACTATTTTTAAAACCAATCATATTAAGATAAATATAGAAACCAAAAAATATGGGTACCTTACCTAAGCGTTATTTTTTTGAGTCCACAATTGTAGGTGGATCGGAGATCCATTGAGGAATGAAAGGTCGGGTGTCATTGAAATATTATGGATAAATAAAATTATAGAGTATAGGAGAATTAATTTCAATAGAAAATAAATGAAATTTGTAGAATACATTTTAGAAATAACAAAATTATAATTATTTTTACAAAAATAATGTTAAAAAATTATTTTGGAACATACCATGGGCCTAATGTCAAACTACTCACAACCCAGTGCCTCACTGGGTGCCTAATTCCTTACAACCAGCTACCTGGTGGTGGAAACAAAGGACCCACTATTTTGTGATGCTTTTATCAAGTGCTTATTGAGATCATAACAGGTATTGTGTTCGTAGTGTAATACCAAACACATCTTCTCTATTTAATTTTTTCCCATTTTTAAATTAATAATCTCCTAAACCAATTTTTATATAAAAAATTTAATTTAATTAAAAATTTTATAATTAAATAAAATTCACTAAACCAAATCTACAAAATGTTATAAGATTTATATATTAAAATATAGAGAGTTGAGATATTTTCATTAAAAATGAAGAGTGCGACTAATGAAGATTGATTTGAATGAAGTAAATCAAATATTATATGTAAATATATTTATCATTATTTTATATCACTTTACATAAATGTTTGTTCAATTATAATGAGTCATCCTTTAGTTGTTTTGGGATTAATAATGACTATTTTCACTATTATGTACTTGTATTCTATAAAAAATTTATTTCATGTGTTTACGAAACATTGATTTATACACACATATATATATTGGGAATAACCCAAGTTAGATAAACCAAGTAAAGCATGGTGTTAATTATGTGTCACTTTATTCATTCTTCATTGTCATTTAAATAATCAAGGGTTGGTCTATCTTAGTAGAGAGAATATATATATACGTATGTATGTATGTTTTTTTGTACGTAGGTATGTACGTATATACGTAGGTATATATGTAGGTATGTACACAGGTACGTACATAGGTACGTATGTAGGTACGTACATAGGTATGGACGTAAGTACGTATGTACGTACGTACTTCGGTATGTATGTAGGTACGTTTGTTGGTATGTAGGTATGTACGTATGTTTGTATGTACGTACATAGGTATGTTTGTACATACGTATGTAGGTACGTATGTAGGTACGTATATCGGTACATTTGTAGGTACATATATAGGTATGTTTGTAGGTAGGTATGTATGTATATACGTATGTAGGTATGTACGTACGTACGTACATATGTATGTATGTATGTATGTATGTATTTTTGTGTACATAAGTACCTACATACACATATACACACATACATACATACCTACATAAGTACCTACATACGTACCTATGTATGTAGGTACGTTTTTAGGTATGTATGTATGTATGTGTACGTACGTATGTAGGTACGTATATACGTACATATGTTGGTTTTTATGTATGTATGTATATATGTATGTATGTATTTATGTGTGTATGTATGTATGATGTAGCTATGCATATATGTGTGTATGTATGTATGCATGTATCTATGTATGCATGTACGTACCTATGTATGTATGTATGTATGTATGCATGTATGTATGTATGAATGAATGAATGAATGCATGCATGCATGTATGTATGGATGCATAGATGTATGTATACATGGATGTATGTATGTATGTATATATGTATACATGTATGTATGTATTCATGCTCGCATGCGTGTATGTATGTATGTATGTATGCATGCGTGCATGTATGTATGTAGGTATGTAGGTAGGTAGGTAACATGTATGTATATATGCATGATTTTATGTATATATATACTTAAATATGTTTTAAATTTATAAATCCATGCATTTATATGATGAAATTTTATATCTCACTACAATATATATATTATTGGTTGCTTTTTCTAGAAATAGGTGGTAGCTTAGACTACCCCAACTGCTCCACAATGATTTCGAAAACCATCCTGTTAATCCTTATTGATAAATAATACACTATGGTGTTTATATTTTATAAATGTTTATAAAAATGATATGAAATATAAACTTGTGGTAGTTTAAACCACTATGAAATATTTTTATTTAAAAAAAGTAATTAATGCTAATCCTAAAAAAACTATTTATTTATTTTTCTCTATTTAGCAGTGCTTTTAATTGCTGTGTTTTAACTTTTCATCAGTTATTTATTATAAATAAATATTTATTATTTGCTAGTATTGTAAGAAATTGGTAATATGTTTTTATTAGTTGATAAAAAATGGTGGCATTTTAGTAGTATATTGTGGATGTTTTCTAATATAATGGTGGTTTAAACCACCATTTATCTTGGTAATTACAAAAACTAAAACACTGCCTTTAATACATTCAACCATAACATAACATCCAAAAATAACTAGTTAATTCAAAAAAAATTATATATTAAAAAACATGAAATTATCAAAAAAACAATACATAATAATTTATAGTAATTTAGTAATAATACAAAAAAACATTAAGTTAGAAGTTATATATGAAAAAATTAAAAAATGACCTCATTCATATAAGAATGCATGGGATTCAAAGGAATAAAGAAATCAATCATATAAGAAAGTGATATATAGGCATAAACATACACAATAAACTAATAGCTACCATGTTAGCCTTACTATGGCTTCCTTGAGATGATAGGATCACCTCACATTCCTGTTAAATTATAGACTTGAATTACTAAATTTAATTGAATCAGAAAACCTAAATTAGGATATATTAAATAAATATAAGAAGTAATTGTGTACACAAACTAAGAATATCTTATCATAGATTTAATTTCCTAATGAATACATCCCATGTTGTTTTTAGATAAAGTATTTAAATCATTCACCATTATAATAAATTACTCATCCTAAACGCTAATGTGTGACTTGTACTCCTTTAATTTTTTTTCTCTACCATGAAACTTTTCAATTATGATACAGGGTCATGTACATTACTAGGACCAATGGTTGGATAAGAGGATAAGGAATCATTATAGATTATGTTGAGGACCTCCTAAAGACTCATGATGTGTATAGTCTAGAATTCATCATCCGTATATGGATAAGATGTTTATCACTCAGAACCATGGTAATAAAATCTCTCTAAGAAAGAAATTATGGATATAATGAATTTACACATTATTAATCACTAATTTTATCCTAAAAATGAAGATCATAAAATAAAAAAGTGACACAATAAAATAAAACAATAATTCAACATAATGATCTAAGTTTTCCTTTAAATGATTTACCTCATTTTCGAGTTTTTCATATTTAAACTCTAAAATGGTAAATTCACCCAAGTGAATAACTTCAAAAATATTTTCTGATAGTCTCATTGATCTCAAGACATGGTGTTTATAGTTAGACAGTAATTTGGTTATATTTCAAGGTGGTTGTGTTTTTGGGGGTTATTTAATAGTTATTTAAATAAATAATTTATCCCAAATAGGATAACGTCATTAAATATGACGATATCACTAAAAAATCATTTGATTTACACAATCTAACAAAGTATGACTCCAGATGAAAGGTTTTTCCTAAAATTGGTATAGATCTCATTTTTGTTTCGAGACCCTACACCTAGCTTGTTTTGAATCATTATTAAATATATCTCGTTCACTAAATTTTTTTCTATAAATTAATAATTAAACCACTCTAATGAGGGTTATATATCATTCTACATAATCTAAAGAGATAGATCTATGTGTGCACATTCCTCTAAGAGACAATTATGAATCTTGTGAAGTGATTATAGTTTGTGAAGAGATGAATAATGGATTGATTCTCATTTAAAAATGCAACGATTGAGGTAGAAATAGTTCGATTTTTTATGATTTTATATCAATTTATATTAAGTTTTATCTTTCATCATTTGATTAAAATAATACATGAAATATATTATTCTATTTTTATAATTTTATTTTCATATCAATGTGATTGTCACGACCCGACCCAACGGGGCTCGAGCCGCGACTCCCCAAGCCCACCTCCAATAGGTCAGGGGATGGCGACCATCGCCGAGTAGGCTATCACACACATGAGAGGCATTAGCCTAAGGTACTTGTACACACGCACCCACAAACACCTCCATGCAACAGTGCAGAGATATAGAAACTGAAAAGTAAATGCATGCATACAATCTATCCCAAACCAGAGTGCAACAACAAAATTACAAAGGGAAAAAAAGGGCCCACCAAAAGAAAATGACAAAGCACGTCCAACCTGCTCTGAAGAAGGGGAACGCTGCCACAAACACCCTCCAGAAAGATCCTCGGCACAGCACCGGTAAACACCCCGGTCAAACGCTCACTAAGCTCCGCCTGCTCCGGGTCCTCCTTAGACTCCGTCGAAAGGTCTGCAGTCTGCACAAGACACAAACATGTGCGGGCAAAGCCCGTGAAGGGGTGAGTATAAACATACTCAGTAGGCACCCCAAAAACCCAAAACCCCAGGGAGAAACTGAAGGGAAACAGTCCGCTCAACCTAGCCAGAGGGAACCCAGACGAGAGAGAAACTCCATCTTGTGACCATCCTTGGATAAACACAACTAGTCAGCTCATCTCAGCTCAAGTGTATGCCCATACATACACCTTGAACAATCCAGATATACACAGCTCGCGCCACAAAGCCACAAGAGGTACCAACCTCATCACTAGCAACTGCCCCCAACCAGGAGAGTACACCACACGAACACTGTCATACAAGATGACACTCATCCGAGAGATACACTCCATCGGGTCCCAAAAAAACATCTCAGATGCTCACCCGAGAGACCACGCTCGTCGGATAACATCACTGAGGAAACATTGCTGAAACACTATAACCACCAAACTCCTCGGATAGGGGATCTCCGCTAGGGTCCGCTAGGGGATACCAAGACCCACTCCGGTATACGTAGCTCACAGATAGGGGATCACTCCCAGGGTCCGCTGGGGGATAGCACGACCCGATCTAGCATACGTAGTTCTCACAGATAGGGGATCACACCCAGGATCCGCTGGGGGATACCACAACCCGATCTGGCGCTCGACAGAAGCTCCACACTCAGATAGAGGATCATCGTCCATATATAGATGGTCACGACGATACCGGGACCCTATCTGGTATAACTCGCGATGTAGGGGATCGAACCGACGATGCCACAACCCTACCGAAACCACGCGCTGAGTAGGGGATCACATAACCAACGATACCGCAACCCTACCAACACCAAGCGCTGAGTAGGGGATCGTATAACCAACGATACCGCAACCCTACTAAAAACATCATGCTGAGTAGGGGATCGTAAACCCGATGATGTCACAACCCTACTGTGCACGACCCACTGCGTAGGGATCATATTCCTGATGATGCCACAAACCCTACGGGGTTAACCTGCTAGATAGGGGATCGCCGCCCGTAAATAAGCGGTCACAGCGATACCAAGAACCTGATCTAGGGTAAAGATGCTAGAGGATCCACTCCGGGCCCCCCGGAGGGATACCACAACTCTAACAGTTTAAACATCCCATCGAGAGGATCACAAACTCATACGAAGGTTGTGATAACACACGAACCCTCGTAGGAATGAACCAAGGGAGAACCCTCAACCACTGCTGGTCCAAACTTCACTAACCCGAGTGACCCGCCACAACGCCACACTGCGCACCTCCTAAGCCAAAACCGATGCCACCATCGTGTTCCACACGAAAAAACACGCAGGATATGTTGTTTAATCGCCCGAAACGGAGCACCGGTGAAAAAAGCACTATTCATTGTAGCTAGCTCGTGCGGGGCCCATACAACGATCCCGAAACTCATCGAGCGGACCATACCACGACGACCCCCTTGGAAAAACACACGAAATCGACTACTCGCTCGTCCAAAACGGACACCTGGTGAAAATGGGACTATTCACTGAAGGCCAGCCTGGGTGGGGCCCACGCCTAGATTCCAAAACTCATCGAACGGATCGCACCACTGCGATCCTCTCGAAAAAACACACAGGATCGACTATTCATCCGCCAAAATCGGACTCCTGGTGCAAAAGTTGCGTTTCTCCACAAACGCCAAAACCCGGCCTCGTGGGGCCTGCACCCCATTCTCAGTCCCAACACCCGGAAATCATCTCAAAAAGTCCGTCATACCATCAGGGTCTCAACGCCACCGACGACACGTCAATCAGACGCTCCTGGTAGAAGTTACAACGGCCCGAAGTCATAAAATAATAAAATAATATTATTTTATACGACGTTTATAACTCTCGGGCCATGATCCCGAAACCTTAAACCCTCAAAGTGAGTTTAAAAGGTCCGTCTCGACGCAAGGAGCGCGTCGCCGCAAACGGCTCGCAAATCGGAGTTACGGTTTGCGAGTTACGAGAGTTTAAAGAACCCCCGGAACAATCTGGCCGGACCACCACAGGGTCGCCGGAAACCACCGCGCCGCCGCCGGACTCCGCCGTGCCAGAGCCGGAAACAACCGCGCCGCCGCCGCGCCACCGCGGAACCTGCCGGATTCCGCCATGGCCGCCGCGGGTCTCGCCGGAAAACCGGGTTTTCACCGGAAAACTTCCGGGAGCCACCGAGAGCACCCCGGTGCTTCAAATTCAGATCCGAAAAACGTTTCGGAAAGCTCGGGACCCAAAATTCACAACCCATATGACGATTTGAAGAAAAAAAACGCATAAAAGGGATCTGGGATTTTCAAAACGTAAAACGCCTACCTTTTGGCGGATCGCCGACGCTTTGCGTGCTCCGCTGCTGCCGCTGCTCGATCTAGGAGTGATCGTCGTCAAAATCGGAGCTCAATGACACCTTGATTTCTTGATTTGGCCTCCGGATCGTTCATCGGCAAAGATGGGAGGGGAGGGGCTTCCCCTCCTTCGTACGCACAAAGGAGAGATAAGGGGAGAGTGATTTATTTATTTAATTAAATCCTCTCCTCTCCGTCCAACTGTTCGGCTCCCGACCGCCTTCGACCCGGCGCCAGGCGTGGACAAGGTTTAGGGCGCTCCTAGGGTAAACCCGACATTTTGAACCCAACGGCGCACCCAAAATTGTGATCTGAGACTCCGTTCAGGAGTTATTTGAGCCGACGCCCGCACACTAACTTCGCCAATTATTTACGGAAATGCCCCTGGTGGCGTTTCTCACCGCAGGCCTGCGCCCACAAAGTTTACACCTCGCCTAGGGTAAACGGCATGTTCCGGACGCAATCGTGCCCTCAGATTCCCGTTCTGAGCTACCTTTTAGGAGATATCACACCCCCGCCACGTGCATAGTATAAAAAAAACTTAACATTCTTATAAAATTAATTCCGGGCACACCGGGCCTCAGAATCGCACGCCGTCTTCGCGCCTAGCTCTGGAATTATTCAGAGAAATATTCCAAAGTCTGACAGGACCAAAACCCCAAGTCGCTACATCCTCCCCCCCCCTTAGAACTTTTCGTCCCCGAAAAGCTCTAAGCACAAGGAAAGCGACTGGACTCTCAACTGGGCCTCACACACCAACGAGCTCACCAAAAAACACCCACAGAGGGTCTTATCAACGCCCTGAACACAACTCGAGCAAGCAACAAAAGGAAAGAGTACCGCTAGACAGTGTCTATCAAACTACTGCAGTTAGTAGAAAGACACAAGGCGTACCTCTATCCATCTGCGATGCATCTGGGTCGACTGCCTCCAGAGCATGCACCTGTCCTCACCCTTGGCCACCAGCTCCCTGAGCTTAGCGTGGACCACCTGGGGGTGGGGGTGGTGGAAACTGGTACAGCCTACCACCGCCTCCCGCTGCACCAGCTCCGCCGCCACGTCCGCCGCCCTGCGGATCTCCTTGCTCGAGATGCTGCCTATGCCAAGGCGGTCCATCGACCGACTCTCTCTCAGCAGCACGTCGGGTCGGACAATCTCTAGCAAGATGTCCCCGACTGTCGCAAGCATAACACCGCCTCTCCTGCGGCTGACCAAAACTGGCCTGCGAGCCCTGTGAGCCTTGAGGCTCAGATCCTCCATCCTGGGGTCACCTCCTGAAACGTCGGCCACGTCCGGACCCCTGAGTCTGTCGTCGGCTACCAGATGCTGATCCGACCGACGAAGTCTCAGCTCTCGAGTGCCCAACACTAACAGGGGGAATCTGTTCAGCCAGAAAACTCTCCACCACCAACACTCACTCCAACACTCCAGCATAGGTGGGCAGGCACAAGGAAACCACACCCTCCCGGATGTCCCTGCGTAAGCCCTGCTCGAAGGTACGATCCCTAAAGAACGGGTCTCGAACCATATCCAGGGAGAAGCGCGACAGGTCTGTAAACCTCGCTGAGTACACCGACACAGTCATGCTCTCCTGTCGAAGCTGCAGAAGCTCCTGGATCTGCACTGACCTCAGCATCACCGGATAGAACTCTTCCCTGAAGAGCCGCTCAAACTCTGCCCACGTGAGCATCTCCTTGTCATGGGACTGCGTCACCAAACTCCACCATCTCCCGGCAGAACCATGCAGAAGGCTCACCGCTAGGACCACCATCTGATCTGGAGGTGTCCTCACTAGGCGAAAAACTCGGGTGACTTCCTCAAGCCAGTCATCAGCTGCCTGGGGGTCTGGATCACCCCGGAACCTCAGAGGTCGCTACCTCTGGAACTCGTACAGTGAACTCAGCCTGCGCGCAACCTCGTCCTGTACTGCCGGCACAACCAGCTGCTCGACAGGTGGTGGCTCAACTGGCAGACCACCTGGAGGTGCAACCTCAGAACCTGCGCCCTGCTCCACAGCCACTACACAGGGCGGGTCATTAGCACAATCCTGCTACGGAACCCTCGCTAGATGTCATCGTGGAGGCATCCTGAAATACATTCAAGACGCACCACAGTCAAAGAGTATATCTGCAGAGCTGACTCAAGAAAGACAATGAAAACCCAAAAACTCAGTCCTATATGATGCATGTACCATTATGTCCCTACGACCAGGGTACGAATGTCCCGAGTCGAAAGGCAGGTTATCAGAGTCTTGGTGTATAGATACGTCGGCCTCCGCACCAACACTGCAGTCTCTAGCCTGAAAGCCGAACTCGAAACATCCTAACACTGCCGCTATGCAACCCAAACCAAACTCCCGCTAGACAAGCTACGCTCTGAGATCCCAAAGGTGGAACCTCCTCTGATACCACTCTGTCACGACCCGACCCAACGGGGCTCGAGCCGCGACTCCCCAAGCCCGCCTCCAATAGGCCAGGGGATGGCGACCAGCGCCGAGTAGGCTATCACACACATGGGAGGCATTAGCCTAAGGTACCTGTACACACGCACCCACAAACACTTCCATGCAACAGTGCAGAGATATAGAAACTTAAAAGTAAATGCATGCATACAATCTATCCCAAACCAGAGTGCAACAACAAAAGTACAAAGGAAAAAACAGGGCCCACCAAAAGAAAATGACAAAGCGCGTCCAACCTGCTCTGAACAAGGGGAACGCTGCCACAAACACCCGCCAGAAAGCTCCTCGGCACAGCACCGGAAAACACCCCGGTCAAACGCTCACTAAGCTCCGCCTGCTCCGGGTCATTCTTAGACTCCGTCGAAAGGTCTGCGGTCTGCACAAGACACAAACATGTGTGGGCAAAGCCCGTGCAGGGGGGAGTATAAACATACTCAATAGGCACCCCCAAAACCCAAAACCCCACGGAGCAACTGAAGGGAAACAACCCGCTCAACCCAGCCAGAGGGAACCCAGACGAGAGAGAAACTCCATATTGTTACCATCCTCGGCTAAACACAACTAGTCAGCTCATCTCAGCTCAGGTGTATTCCCATACATACACCTTGAACAATCTAGATATACACAGCTCGCGCAACAAAGCCACAAGAGGTACCAACCTCATCACAAGCAATTGCCCCCAACCAGGAGAGTACACCACACGAACACTGTCATACCAGATGACACTCATTCGAGAGATACACTCCATCGGGTCCCAAACAAACATCTCAGACGCTCACCCGAGAGACCACGCTCGTCGGATAACATCACTGAGGAAACATCGCTGAAACACCATAACCACCAAACTCCTCGGATATGGGATCGCCGCTAGGGTCCGCTAGGGGATACCAAGACCCACTCCGGTATATGTAGCTCACAGATAGGGGATCACTCCCAGGGTCCGCTGGGGGATACCATGACCCGATCTGGCATACGTAGTTCTCACAGATAGGGGATCACACCCAGGATCCGCTGGGGGATACCACAACCCGATCTGGCACTCGACAGAAGCTCCACACTCAGATATAGGATCATCGTCCATATAAAGATGGTCACGACGATACCAGAACCCTATCTGGTACAACTCGCGATGTAGGGGATCGAACCGACGATGTCGCAACCCTATCGAAACCACGCGCTGAGTAGGGGATCACATAACCAACAATACCGCAACCCTACCGACACCAAGCGCTGAGTAGGGGATCGTATAACCAATGATATCACAACCCTACTAAAAACATCATGCTGAGTAGGGGATCGTAAACCCGACGATGCCACAACCCTACTGTGCACGACCCACTGCATAGGGGATCATATTCCTGATGATGCCACAAACCCTACGGGGTTAACCTGCTAGATAGGGGATCACCGCCTGTAAATAAGCGGTCACAGCGATACCAAGAACCCGATCTAGGGTAAAGATGCTAGAGGATCCACTCCGGGCCCACCGGAGGGATACCACAACTCTAACAGCTTAAACATCCCATCGAGAGGATCATAAACCCATACGAAGGTTGTGATACCACACGAACCCTCGTAGGAACGAACCAAGGGAGAACCCTCAACCACTGCTGGTCCAAACATCGCTAACCCGAGCGACCCGCCACAACGCCACACTACGCACCTCCTAAGCCAAAACCGATGCCACCATCGCGTTCCACACGGAAAAACACGCAGGATAGGTTGTTTACTCGCCCGAAACGGAGCACCGGTGAAAAAGGCACTATTCACCGTAGTTAGATCGTGCGGGGCCCACAAAACGATCCTGAAACTCATCGAGCGGACCATAGCACGACGATCCCCTCGGAAAAACACGCGAAATCGACTACTCGCTCGTCCAAAGCAGACACCAAGTGAAAAAGGTACTATTCACCGAAGGCCAGCCCGGGTGGGGCACACGCCTGGATTCCAAAACTCATCGAACGGATCGCACCACCGCGATCCTCTCGGAAAAACACACAGGATCGACTATTCATCAGCCAAAATCGGACTCCTGGTGCAAAAGCTGCGTTTCTCCGCAAACGCTAAAACCCGGCCTCGTGGGGCCTGCACCCCGTTCTCAGTCCCAACACCCGGAAATCATATCAAAAAGTCCGTCGTACCATCAGGGTCTCAACGCCACTGATGGCACATCAATCAGACGCTGTGGGTAGAAGTTACAACGTCCCGAAGTCGTAAAATAATAAAATAATATTATTTTATACGACGTTTCTAAATCTCGGGCCACGATCCCGAAACCTTAAACCCTCAAAGTTAGTTCAAAAGGTCTGTCTCGATGCAAGGAGCACGTCGCCGCAAACGGCTCGCAAATCGGAGTTACGGTTTGCGAGTTACGGGGGTTTAAAGAACCCCTGGAACAATCTGGCCGGACCACCGCAGGGTCACCGGAAACCACCGCGCCGCCGCCGGACTCCACCGTGCCGGAGCCGGAAACAACCGCGCCACCACCGCGGAACTTGCCAGATTCCGCCATGGCCGCTGCGGGTCTCGCTGGAAAACCAGGTTTTCGCCGGAAAACTTCCGGGAGCCACCGGGAGCACCCCGGTGCTTCAAATTCAGATCCGAAAAAAGTTTCGGAAACCTCAGGACCCGAACATCACAACCCATATGACGATTTGAAGAAAAACAATTCATAAACGGGATCTGGGATTTTCAAACCGTAAAATGCCTACCTTTTGGCGGATTGCCGACACTTTGCGTGCTCCGCTGCTGCCGCTGCTCGATCTAGGAGTGATCGCCGTCAAAATCGGAGCTCAACGACACCTTGATTGCTTGATTTGGCCTCCGGATCGTTCATCGCCAAAGAGGGGAGGGGAGGGGCTTCCTCTCCTTTGTACGCACAAAGGAGAGATAAGGGGAGAGTGATTTATTTATTTAATTAAATCCTCTCCTCTCCGTCCAACTGTTCGGCTCCCGACCGCCTTCGACCCGGAGCCAGGCGTGGACAAGGTTTAGGGCGCTCCTAGGGTAAACCCGGAATTTTGAACCCAACGGCGCACCCAAAATTGTGATATGAGACTCCGTTTAGGAGTTATTTGAGCCGACGCCCGCACACTAACTTCACAACTTATTTACGGAAACGCCCCTGGTGGCGTTTCTCACCGCAGGCCCGCGCCCGCAATGTTTACACGTCGCCTAGGGTAAACGGCACGTTCCGGACGCAATCGTGCCCTCAGATTCCCGTTATGAGCTACTGTTTAGGAGATATCACACCCCCGCCACGTGCATAGTATAAAAAAAACTTAATATTCTTATAAAATTAATTCCAGGAACACCAGGCCTCGGAATCGCACGCCGTCTTCGCGCCTAGCTCTGGAATTATTCACAGAAATATTCCAAAGTCTAACAGGACCAAAAACCCGAGTCTCTACAGTGATAATCATCAAATAATTAATATTTAGAAGAAGATTGTGTGGCAGATTAAACCAAAACCATTGAATCTCCTATCCACATTATGTTTCATACCTCTAAACGTGGTATAGTGTTACCAACTTGATCTGGTGATGATTTATAGTGGGTTCCTATTTTATTTAACCAACAGATCTCACACCCTCTCATATATCCCCCTATTTCGGTGGATAAAGTCACAAACCCATGAAGTGGCCAAAAGCGACGAAGGTGATGAGTTGAAATAAGGGTATTTGAAATGAGGTGTCTCATGCGACATCAATGAAGGAATGATAGTGGCGTGGTGTCCTAGAATGGCATAAAAAGAACTGGTGATGGTGTATTTGGTGAACAATAGTGCTACTTAGGTAGTGGTGGATTGATATGCATTCAATGAAGGTGGAAGAACACTAATCATCATACTATACCGGCTCAATAGAGTGGTAGTATAGATATCAATAATATGAAGTAATGGGGTTTAATGGAAATAGATATGGTCTTTCTAGTGAACTGTGACATCTTAGGCTTTCCTTAGAAAGGAAAATATTTTATTGTTTACACCTAGATAGAATATTGATGGTCACCCTACCAATAATGTGGAGGGAGGCGTGGGAAAAACCAGTGTGTTGAACCTCACTGAAAACCCACACTAGCTCATCTCTAAGTGGTACTTAATAGTGTGGGTTGGGATTGTGTGGAAACCCACCACAACCTATAGGGTAGGCAACACAGGTTGGTTTTTCACACTATCCTAACTTATCTTGGGAGTGTGTGGGTTTGATACTTAGTCTACATCACCTAAGGTAACTAAAGGGGTCAAGAGGCTAGACCCTATAGGCCTATCTCTCCCTACAAGCATCCCATCCTATTTGGTTTGGCATGGAAGTGAGGCCTTAGGTTGGTCCTACAACAACTCGATCTTTCCCATAGGCGGGGTGCATGTAGCTCTATATACCCATTCACATTTCCCATGTATGGATAGGCACACTCTAATGGTGCATTATACCCCTCTTTTCATTGTAATATGGCATACCCTAAAGGCCATCATGCGACCCTATATCAGTCTTTTTAGGTGATTTGACAGTTTTTCATCCGATCATCGAAATTAGATAAGTGAATAGTATATTTTGATTATTTATTCACAAAAAATATGATGATAAATTATTATTCACCTTCAAAGTCCATTTATAATAGTTTTTTTGTTATTTTAATTATTTAATCTCCATAAGGATGATTATCAGTTTTGTGAAAACCATTCAAAAAAATAAGGTTTGGTACTCCCTTAGAGAGGCACTAATAACTAGGGAATAGGTTTTCCAAACACTCTATATAATTTAGTTCCCCTCTATGTACCAAGCCATGGTTTATCCACTAGGGTTGGTACTCCCTCAACTGACACACATATCTTGTTGAGGTGTGGGTCCCTCATTAAGAATTCAATGAGGTTATGAAATTTTCATAAAGATAGAAAGTATAGGTATAATGGGTCTATAGGATTATAAATTAAAATTAACTACCAAAACTTAGGATCTTGATTGATTTGATCTATGATTATTTCTAGGATTTATTTCATTGTCTCTCCCATGCATTCCCTGGGTGAAAGTTTTCTATGTACCATTAAGAAGGTGGATGGGGGAATTGATTATACACTCTTAGTAAATAATATTCTTATAGACTGGATAAGGATATATAAGGATATATAGTTACTCCCATTTATAATACATGTATGATTATTACAGGATCTATGGAGTGGACCTCTACCTAGGGGCGTTCTTGGGGTTATCCCTTTACTGGATTCTCATTTTTGGTGAACATGAGATGAGAATTGATGTGATATCAGGGTTATGTACTCCCTTGATTAGGATAAATATGATGATATTTGGGTTTCCCTTACATGGGTGGATTTGGCACACCTATAATGATTAGGGTGTAGGTTATTAACATTAATAATGAGTTTTATAGACTCTCATATCATTATTCTAGCATGGAGTAATGTTATTTTAGTTAAATATAATGTGTTAGGGAACTCCCCCATGAGGTAAGGTGCGGTTCCATCATATATTGGTTCAATACTCCCTTGGTCAATAGATGTCTCCCCAGTAAAGTGCATGCACTCTACTCTAAGAAGTATTTTCTTATATGAGATTCTTAATTGAGGTTTATTGATGGTTCTTATTATAATAATTCATTTTTCTAAAAACAAAAATATACTAGTATGTTAATATAATTTCCATTATATCAAGTAAGATTCTATCTACATGAAGGTAATGAAAATGATTGATTTGTGAGTATATATATGTGAGATCTATACTTTTATTTTTCTCGAGTTCATCGTCTAGATTTGATTTTATGTCCATATTAGAAAATCAGGTTTCTTTACTACCTTATAATGTTAATGGATATAAGGAGGTTTTGTTTCTCCTTGAGGAATGGGATTTAGTTTGTAAGGTCTCATTTTGACGGGGCTCATGAATTATTAACATCCCCTTACATGGTGGGGGATTATTCATTTCCCAATTGGGAAGTGAATTAAAAAATTCATCTCATAATTTTTTAATCTATTCCAATCTTAATTTAGTTGTGTGGTTGTAATATATCATCCTCTTTTATGAGCTAGGTTATGGTGTTATCCATTATTTTATTTTTATGGTTTTCTGCAAGGTATTTTTATACTCACCTCTTCATGTGTATTTTTTCTACACTTTTTTATATGACGGAATATCCAATGTAGTCTGAGGGAGATACCAGAGGACACGGAGCTAGATAAACTAGGGCTCAGTGGTGAAAACTGCTAATGATGTTTGAGTTATGGTCCCTAATGATATAAATATGTACTCCCCTTATGATAGTGGATATCGTGTCCTTGGTTTCTTTAATTACATTTTTACATATCCATAATAATGATTATGTATTATTCATTGGTGATTGGTTATATTTGTATACTTGCTTAACCCCATTCGTGGTTATTACATGTTATTTTATAGTTGTAGTTGTCGATATGTTTCATCATTAGATATGTGTTAATATTTATGGGTTTTTAGGCTAAGGCCTCTAATGTTTAATATTCCTTATTGTTTCTAGTCAATATAAGATATTGTTGGTAGTCTTTGGGTGGAACACTAATCCTAACTACAAATCCAATTGGGAACTTGGTAGGTTGGTTCATGTCATAGTGGTATCAAAGTCAATTACTGGTCTTAGGTTTGGAGATTAGAGTTAAGAGTCTAGTGAGGGTTGGTTTTATAAGTTTAAGGAAAGGATTCTTGGGAAATTTGAGCCAAATTTTAAAACTATATAGACCAACTATATGATGTGATATAAAGCATTTTTCTATTCAAGGACTCTAATAATCTTTTGACTAACTTGATTATTTGGAGCATAGTTCATTGGGAATAGTTATATTGGTTTTTTATCACATAAATATTAGTGAATTTTTAATTAGAATGCCATGGAATTATAATAGTGGTGATTTCATTATAAAATGAGAATATAGATATTCACATGATGACATATTCATAAGAAGTGTAGTAGAAACCTTCTATGAATAACATGAATGTTGGTACTACTTATGATAGTGTGATATTTCTTAATTGATTTTCTCTTTATCTTATTACATAACATTTCATATGTAATTTTATTTTTATAACCCTATCACATAGACTAGGATCATAGTGTCTATGAGTGTTGGATATAGTCATGGGGTCAAACACACCTTTATCGAAGGTGTGGGTCTCCCATATACTTGATAGAGTCAGGTACTCCCTTATTAAATGAATCATCAATAAAAAATGGGTATCCTTTATGATTAATGGGGTTAGTTACTTCCACAATGATAGAGGTGTGAGTCCTCACACATCAGATTAGGTACACCCTTGATAAAAGGTTGTGAGTACTTCAACAGAGGATTAAGTAATCTCTCAATGATAGTTGTCTTGATCCTTCATCAATGGTGTAGAAACTCCTGTGATGAATTGGTTGTGGGTACTCTAATAATGGGGGTGTGAATGACAATTAATGATATTCATTTATTCATAAAGTTGAATCCATCCATCAAGCTCAATGATTGTTGAGAACTTATGAAACAAGAGATAATTGTTAGTTATATCATGGCTAAGGGTGTGGTAGTGGAAATTCCAATATTTAGACTAGTGTAGTCTATCATGATATGTATTTTGGAGAGTGATGATTTTGGTAAACTTGATTCCTATTAAGGAATAATTTTTTCCCAGTTAGGGACCAAACAAATTTATTCTCTTGATACATATTATACATACTTTTTAAGAGGGTTTATTCTTTGATGGGTAGGTAGATGATAGATGACGGTCATTGTGATAATTTTTTTACAGTGATCTGGATTTATTAGACTGTCCATTTTAAATAATATTTTCCTTGTTAGAATACGATACGGTATTTTATAGTAATATTTCAATGGGATGGTGTTAAAAGGTGATTATTTATCCTCTTGTAGGTTCAACAGATGTGACTAAAATAGATTTATAATCCTTTCTAGCACCTTATTTATTTTCTTATTTTTCCCTTTAGTATTATTCACATTATTTTCATAAGGAACCCATACATTGATGTAGATAAATGATAAAGTACCCACTATAGGTGGAGTGATGAAATTTTTTAGGTTTTTCAATTGGATTTATGTCATTTTAGAAGAAAGTTAGATGGGGGTGTACACTTGTGATTTGTAACACCCCGAGATTTTATGAAAAATATTCTGTTTAATTTCACTAATGTCTTGTGTTGTACGCTACACCAAAAGGAGCTTGCACAACATGCATCCTTGACTTGGCTTGCATTACACGCAATCGCGACCTTCCTCGATAGCGTGTGTAGTACGCAATAACGAGTTTCACTAAACAGCGATATGCTATTAAAATGTTATTAAAACTAGCCGTTATGAATAGTAATAACCACTTTTTGAAATTTTGTAAATTTTATTTTTAAAAATGAATTTCATTTTTGGATTCGGAGTATCGAATTTAGCCTAGGGTGAAATTTTGGTAATTTTCGGATAACTTTCATATTTTGATGAATAGTGAAAATTACTAAATTTTAGATAAAAACAACTTTTTCAATCGAAATAATTAATAGTGATAAATTATTAATTTGAGTGGTTTTAAAGTATATTTAGAATATATTTTTACAATTTAATACAATGTTGGCCATTGGATGTAATTTCACATTTAAACCAGACATAAACAAGTGTCAATCTTTTGATAGATATTGTTTCTTAAAAACACGCTATTTGTTTTAACAGCGGGATTTAATTATAAAATTAATTAATGCAACTTCTATTTTATGAATTTAAAAAAATAGACTTCATTTTTGAATTCGGAACATGAAATATAGCTTAGGATGAAATTTTGGCATTGTTCTGAAAAACATCAAATTTTTATGAATAGTGAAACTACTAAGTGGTAGTTAAAAAACTGAATTTTTCATAAAACTTAATTTTACCGCTTCTTTGAATGGAATTTAAAAAATCCGAGAGACACGGTTGATGTCAGTAAGTAAAATGTGGTTCAATGAGATGAAAATAATTTTTGGTGAATAGTAACTTTTTACTTTTATTTACCACGGTTAAAAGTAAATAGGGTAATTAAGGGTAAGAATGATATTAATATTACCCTAACACATGTCCTAATTCTATTGGACAAGTTTATCTCGACCAAAAACAACCTTAAGTGTAAAATATTATCATTTAGGCCCACTTGGATTAGATTAGGACATTTATTATTATTTAATTCAAAGAAGAGTTAAAAGAGTTAAAATCAAAGTATATTTACTAAAACATTTTTAATATAGGGTTATACATAAGATAAATTCGATTGTAAATATTCATTAGAAAGATAAAAAGATTTCCTACATAACGGTATTTTATTTATAATTTTTAGACATCATATAATTTAATTTATTATTGACACAAAGATGATGCAGTAATTATCTTTTTTATGAACAATTGACATAATTGATGTTATAAACACCAAAATAAATGTAATTTGAGAATTTTTATGAATTCCACTAATTTTCTAGGTTACTATGATATATTAGTGTTGATTTAATCAACTTGGTTCGAACATATAATTCTGTTATGACTTTCACAAAAATCATATATCAAATAGTGTCAAAATTGACACAAAATAGTTTTTGAATCAAATATTATATTATTAATTGTTATTTTATTCCTAAAAATCTAAGGTTCGGCCAAATGACTTATATAAGGATATATGTATTAATAATAAACAATTTGGGGTTCGTTTGGCTTGATATAGTAAGTTTATTAACCTTATAGTATAAGAACACAAGAAGACACGGTAAAAGTAAAATTATTTAACTTAATGTTAAATCTAAATGATAAGGTTAAAATAGGAACCTAAACTTGTCTAAATTCTATTGGATGAGAGGATTTCGACCCATCCCCACCTTAGACTCGAAATAAATCAATTTGGAGCTAATTAAAACCGAACATGACATTATAATAAAATAATACTTTGAGATATTCCTAAGGTGCCCCTCTCCTCCCTTATAAAAGGACACCTCCTCCCCCTCCTCCTCACACCAATTTGAGCACTCACGCTCGGCCAACCCCTGCCAAAATCTCTTCTCCACTTCCCTAGAAACATCCTAGAGGTTCTGGTCTTCCTCAAAGACCAATTTTAGTTCCCTAAGAGGAGGTCTCCAAAAGGCGCTTCAAAGAAGAGGTAATTACCGTTACCAATTCTTTCATCTTTATTTCTTCTTCCACTTCTTCTTCTTAGGTTGTTTCATTATGAAGTAATAACATCAGTATCACTCATATACTGATATGTTATTATAAGTATGAAACAACCCTATTTCACCATCTATCTATCCTACGGAAAAAGAAATCACCGCGCGTGCGTACGTACGGAATACCGTCTCCACGCCGTGGTGTAATCTATTTTCCACCACCACCTTACATGGATGGGTATAATGGTGTGAATAATAACTATACATAGTTATTACAAAATCATATTGATTCTGATATATTGTATAATCCACTCCAATTCAATTCAATAATTATGGAAATGATATCATCGCTCGTGCGTACGTACGGAATACCGTCTCCACGACACGATGAGATTCATTCTTAATGATTAACCATTCATGAATGATTATAAAGTATATATAATAAGTACTAATGAAATATATGACATAATAATGATACTGGATTTATGAATATATATATATGTATGTCATCTACTTACTTCCATTCAAGACAATAAGGAAAGAAAAACAGCGTTCATGCGTACGTACGGACTACCGTCTCCATGAACGGTGTTTTTCATTTCATTTATCTATCTATTATATATATATACTGAATATATATGATATATAAATCATATTTTATATTCTTGAAGTAAGTAAATAATGATATAAGTAATAATAATTTCAAGAACAACAAGTCAAAACACCTACGATAAATGAAACGATTTTACCCAAAACGCTTCTTTAACATGGAATTTACAAAAGAACGGGTAATATAATGTCATAAGTGAACCATATATGATATCATAACAATGAATATGATTCTGGAATAAGTCAATAACACGATTTAAATCATTATACAGGAGGTTCGGACACTTACAAAGCAAGTCGGACATAAGGTAAGGGAAATATCACAATCTCATTTTTATCCGAGATTGTTTATTCGTAAGTATTTACTGGGGTGTATTTTATCATCCAAATCCATGTTTCATCAATATGTAATATTATTTCCATCCACCTACAATTTTTTAAATCCATTTTTACCCTTCGGTGAGTTTTTAGTAAAGAATATGAAAGGAATCTTTTGTCGCTTTTTCGTACGAGGTGATTTTTTTGACTTTTCCGACAAAAGTACGAAGAATGTTTTTTTTAACGTATACGGCATGAATGGATTTTTAAAACATTATTTTAAATAATATTACGTTACAAGTTTTCAAGTTTATTTTTAATAAACTTCTTTTAGTTTAGAATTTTATGACATTTTAAGAAAAGAAAAGTGTTTTTGAAGAAGAAAGGATATTTTCCTCAAGAATGGAGTTCAAGTGTTTTATCAAAATTATTTTCCATCTAAGATAATAAAGTGTTCTGTTTTTATCCCTATTATTACATTGATTTGAGTATGTTGTGAGGGAATTATTTTTATGAAGTCATTTACCTTATATGGTTTGTTTTATGATGTCATGATGTTTCAAGATTCCCATTTTTGTTACATGTGTTATGCGATGATTTATGATTATGTGGCACAAATAAGAAAGGATTCATTATAAGATGGGTGGGACCTATATCTCCCTCCAATGCATTGGGTAAAGATTTTATATCTCATGAGATAGACATGGCTGTAATGGTAGGTTATACCGGTTCAGTGAAACAGGACTGAAACGAGGGTTACTCGATTCAGAAAGGGACTTTGTCCACTAAGATAGTCTTGGCAATGAGTCTTGACTAACAATAAATGATTCTCTATGATTATGTGTGAATGCCACAAAGTTTCATGTTTTATGTTATGATTATTGTGATTACATTTCACTGCCATGATTTACCCCATGTTATGAAATTATGATCTCTTTTGCAGGTTAAGATTTCCAAAAGTTATGTGCTTATGTATATGATGTGATTGATATTTCTTTTGTTTACCCTTACTGAGCATTTGAGCTCACCCTTTTATGTTTTATTTTCCCTAGGATATAAAGAAAGGTTTTAGGTATAAAAAAAAGAAGATCTTTATGGGAGATGTTGAAGATCTTTCACCACGATTAGAAGATTATATTCCGAGTTTCCAAAGACACTAAACTATTATGGTCCTTGTGTGTGTGTTTTTGTTATGTACTAAGTATTCCGCAAATGTAATGTAATGTCCATGTACGTCAGGCTTCAGGTCTCTACAGTTGTTATCAGAGGAAAGGTTTAGTCAACCTTTGGAAACTAGGATGCGAAAACGTTAGTGAGATCCCTAGAGATATTTCTAAGGTATGTCTAGGGATGTCCCTAAGGATAAGTATACGTATAGGATATGGTCCTAGAACTACGGTAACGATCTTAGAATTTAACCTAAGATGTTAGATATTAAGGGTACTCCCCCTTTACTATGTTGTTTTCCCTAGCATGATTTTTGCCTCTCACAAGATTCTTTTTGTGTTTTAGTTAATGGAGGGAACCAGAAGGAATTCGGTTAACATTGAATCCAATGGAGAAATTGGTGACTATGAGAAAACAAATTGTTTAATTTCCAGAGAGAAAGATCTTGTGATTATGCCAAATCATTCATCGTGATATATGATTAACAAGGTGAAATTTAGTGGTATGACTAATTCATCAAAGAAGAGGAAGATAAACTATTATGCATGTTCGCATGTTGAGGAGCATAAAGAAAGGAAGATTGAGATTTCTAAATAAGGGAAGACGAACCTTGAGGAATACCTCAAATGGAGGGACCGATGTTATCTATGTGGAGAAAAGGGTCATAGAGTGACAGAATGTTATGGAGTTCAATGTCTTATTTGTGGAGAACATGGGCATTACCCAACTCAATGCCCTGACCTAAAAAGTTACTTCTAAATCAAGGAAGGACTTCTTCTAGGACAATCATTGAAGTGGATGGACTGAAGTGTTTATGTATTGGTATTCAAGAATAATGTTGTTGAGGTACTTTTATGATGTATTGGAATATTTATGTATTGGTATAATGTGGTATTCGAAGTGATTGAGGTATTTTTGGAAAAAAAGATGATACGCGCATAATGAAGGGAAAATGAGAAAATGAAATATTTGACAGTATTCATGAGCTCATGATTGATATAAGGACTAAGTGATATCATGGTTTGAGTATATAGAATTTTGAGGATTTTGGTTTGTGGAAAGTGTTAACTTTTAATTGCATTCATGTTTTCACTAAGGTTCAATGGATATTAAAGAGAATACGTGATTAAGGCCTTTGAATGTTTGGAATGTGACCAAAAAGACATATCTTATGATATATGGGGATCAACGACAGTATTAAATCTCTGGTAATCGTTTTCACTATATTATGAGAGTAGACTGCAGTATTATGGATAAGCCTAAAGATTAAAATGGATTATGTTGGACATAAGTTAGTATTTTTTAAGGATAGAAGATTTTCGATATTATTGATGGGATGTTATAGTAATGTAGTTTTAGAAAAAAGGACAACCTGAAGGACGGGCGACAGCCCATCGCTTCAGACTAGGCTGTGGGAATCGAACCAACAACCGAAGTGCGACTGGCCTTTATCGCCTACCACTGACCTACAGGAAGTCCCTGTTTAGTAGAAACTAGTTTTATTATATTAAGAAGTATGATATATGAAGTATAAGTCCATTTTAGGAACCATATATGATTAATCTCACTATAGATCGACTTATGTATATAATTTTTGCTAACCATTTGTTTGAGACAGATGGAATGACCCGTCATTCTATCACATGATCTGCTAACACTACACGAATAACAAATTCAACTTAATTTATTTAAGAGATGAAGTGGAAATTGTTCAAGGTACGAACAACAGTGAGATTTTACCAAAATAAAGTAAGTATTTATTCTAATTCAAATTTTCAACTTTAGGGAAATGATCTTGAAAACCAAAAATGTTGTCCTAGTGATCTTATACCTGATGAATCAGATGGTACCTTATATCATCAGAAATCTATGGATTTGTGGTTACTGGCTTTTCTATAGCCATGTTCTCTACCACTCTCCATCATAACATGATGGACATATTTCTCTTCCATATCCATATTTCCACCTATGTGGAAACCCAGTGATTAGTTTATTTGGGTAATCGTTACATTTCATACTTTAGCCAGGTTTTGGTATTTTTTACGATGTGGGTTTCTATTAAAGAAACTTTCAAATAGTAAACCATTTATAACCCCGACGAATTTCGAGGGCGAAATTCATTTCAAGGGGGGTAGAATGTAACACCCCGAGATTTTATGAAAAATATTCTGTTTAATTTCACTAATGTCTTGTGTTGTATGCTACACCAAAAGGAGCTTGCACAACACGCATCCTTGACTTGCCTTGAATTACACGCAATCGCGACCTTCGTCGATAGCGTGTGTAGTACGCAATAAGGAGTTTCACTAAACAGCGATATGCTATTAAAATGTTATTAAAACTAGCCGTTATGAATAGTAATAACCACTTTTTGAAATTTTGTAAATTTTATTTTTCAAAATGGATTTCATTTTTGGATTCGGAGTATCGAATTTAGCCTAGGGTGAAATTTTGGTAATTTTCGGATAACTTTCATATTTTGATGAATAGTGAAAATTACTAAATTTTAGATAAAAACAACTTTTTCAATCGAAATAATTAATAGTGATAAATTATTAATTTGAGTGGTTTTAAAGTATATTTAGAATATATTTTTACAATTTAATACAATGTTGGTCATTGGATGTAATTTCACATTTAAACCAGACATAAACAAGTGTCAATCTTTTGATAGATATTGTTTCTTAAAAACACGCTATTTGTTTTAACAGCGGGATTTAATTATAAAATTAATTAATGCAACTTCTATGTTATGAATTTGGAAAAATAGACTTCATTTTTGAATTCGGAACATGAAATATAGCTTAGGATGAAATTTTGGCATTGTTCTGAAAAACATCAATTTTTTATGAATAGTGAAACTACTAAGTGGTAGTTAAAAAACTGAATTTTTCATAAAACTTAATTTTACCGCTTCTGTGAATGGAATTTCAAAAATCCGAGAGACACGGTTGATGTCAGTAAGTAAAATGTGGTTCAATGAGATGAAAATAATTTTTGGTGAATAGTAACTTTTTACTTTTATTTACCACGGTTAAAAGTAAATAGGGTAATTAAGGGTAAGAATGATATTAATATTACCCTAACACATGTCCTAATTCTATTGGACAAGTGTATCTCGACAAAAAACAACCTTAAGTGTAAAATATTATCATTTAGGCCCACTTGGATTAGATTAGGACATTTATTATTATTTAATTCAAAGAAGAGTTAAAAGAGTTAAAATCAAAGTATATTTACTAAAACATTTTTAATATAGGGTTATACATAAGATAAATTCGATTGTAAATATTCATTAGAAATATAAAACGATTTCCTACATAATGTATTTTATTTATAATTTGTAGACATCAAATAATTTAATTTATTTATGACACAAAGATGATGCAGTAATTATCTTATTTATGAAAAATTGACATAATTGATGTTATAAACACCAAAATAAATGTAATTTGAGAATTTTTATGAATTAAACTAATTTTCTAGGTTACTATGATATATTAGTGTTGATGTAATCAACTTGGTTTGAACATATAATTCTGTTATGACTTTCACAAAAATCATATATCAAATAGTGTCAAAATTGACACAAAATAGTTTTTAAATCAAATATTATATTATTAATTGTTATTTTATTTCTAAAAATCTAAGGTTCGGCCAAATGACTTATATAAGGATATATGTATTAATAATAAACAATTTGGGGTTCGTTTGGCTTGATATAGTAAGTTTATTAACCTTATAGTATAAGAACACAAGAAGACACGGTAAAAGTAAAATTATTTAACTTAATGTTAAATCTAAATGATAAGGTTAAAATAGGAACCTAAACTTGTCTAAATTCTATTGGATGAGAGTATTTCTACCCATACCCACCTTAGCCTCGAAATAAATCAATTTTGAGCTAATTAAAACCGAACTTGACATTATAATAAAATAATATTTTGAGATATTCCTAAGGTGCCCCTCTCCTCCCTTATAAAAGGACACCTCCTCCCCCTCCTCCTCACACCAATTTGAGCACTCAAGCTCGGACAACCCCTGAAAAAATCTCTTCTCCACTTCCCTAGAAACATCTTAGAGGTTCTGGTCTTCCTCAAAGACCAATTTTAGTTCCCTAAGAGGAGGTCTCCAAAAGGCGCTTCAAAGAAGAGGTAATTACCGTTACCAATTCTTTCATCTTTATTTCTTCTTCCACTTCTTCTTCTTAGGTTGTTTCATTATGAAGTAATAACATCAGTATCACTCATATACTGATATTTTATTATAAGTATGAAACAACCCTATTTCACCATCTATCTATCCTACGGAAAAAGAAATCACCGCGCGTGCGTACGTACGGAATACCGTCTCCACGCCGTGGTGTAATCTATTTTCCACCACCACCTTACATGGATGGGTATAATGGTGTAAAGAATAACTATACATAGTTATTACAACATCATATTGATTCTGATATATTGTATAATCCACTTCAATTCAATTCAATAATTATGGAAATGATATCATCGCTCGTGCGTACGTACGGAATACCGTCTCCACGACGCGATGAGATTCATTCTTAATGATTAACCATTCATGAATGATTATAAAGTATATATAACAAGTAATAATGAAATATATGACATAATAATGATACTGGATTTATGAATATATATATATGTATGTCATCTACTTACTTCCATTCAAGACAATAAGGAAAGAAAAACAGCGTTCATGCGTACGTACGGACTACCGTCTCCATGAACGGTGTTTTTCATTTCATTTATCTATCTATTATATATATATATACTTAATATATATGATATATAAATCATATTTTATATTCTTGAAGTATGTAAATAATGATATAAGTAATAATAATTTCAAGAACAACAAGTCAAAACACCTACGATAAATGAAACGATTTTACCCAAAACGCTTCTTTAACATGGAATTTACAAATGAACGGGTAATATAATGTCATAAGTGAACCATATATGATATCATAACAATGAATATGATTCTGGAATAAGTCAATAACATGATTTAAATCATTATACAGGAGGTTCGGACACTTACAAAGCAAGTCGGACATAAGGTAAGGGAAATATCACAATCTCATTTTTATTCGAGATTGTTTATTCGTAAGTATTTACTGGGGTGTATTTTATCATCCACATCCATGTTTCATCAATATGTAATATTATTTCCATCCACCTACAATTTTTTAAATCCATTTTTACCCTTCGGTGAGTTTTTAGTAAAGAATATGAAAGGAATCTTTTGTCGCTTTTTCGTACGAGGTGATTTTTTTGACTTTTCCGACAAAAGTACGAAGAATGTTTTTTTAACGTATACGGCATGAATGGATTTTTAAAACATTATTTCCAAGAATCTCACTTTACAAGTTTTCAAGTTTATTTTTAATAAACTTCTTTTATTTTATAATTTTATGACATTTTAAGAAAAGAAAAGTGTTTTTGAAGAAGAAAGGATATTTTCTTCAAGAATGGAGTTCAAGTGTTTTATCAAAATTATTTTCCATCTAAGATAATAAAGTGTTCTGTTTTTATCCCTATTATTACATTGATTTGATTATGTTGTGAGGGAATTATTTTTATGAATTCATTTACCTTATATGGTTTGTTTTATGATGTCATGATGTTTCAAGATTCCCATTTTTGTTACATGTGTTATGCGATGATTTATGATTATGTGGCACACATAAGAAAGGATTCATTATAAGATGGGTGGGACCTATATCTCCCTCCAATGCATTGGGTAAAGATTTTATATCTCATGAGATAGACATGGCTGGAATGGTAGGTTATACCGGTTCAGTGAAACAGGACTGAAACGAGGGTTACTCGATTCAGAAAGGGACTTTGTCCACTAAGATAGTCTTGGCAATGAGTCTTGACTAACAAGAAATGATTCTCTATGATTATGTGTGAATGCCACAAAGTTTCATGTTTTATGTTATGATTATTGTGATTACATTTCACTGCCATGATTTACCCCATGTTATGAAATTATGATCTCTTTTGCAGGTTAAGATTTCCAAAAGTTATGTGCTTATGTATATGATGTGATTGATATTTCTTTTGTTTACCCTTACTGAGCATTTGAGCTCACCCTTTTATGTTTTCTTTTCCCCATGATATAAAGAAAGGTTTTAGGTATAAAAAAAAAGAATATCTTTATGGGAGATGTTGAAGATCTTTCACCACGATTAGAAGATTATATTCCGAGTTTCCAAAGACACTAAACTATTACGGTCCTTGTGTGTGTGTTTTTGTTATGTACTAAGTATTCCGCAAATGTAATGTAATGTCCATGTACGTCAAGATACGGGTCTTTACATGATTCATATTAAGGTATCATGAATAATGAAATAAGATGCAGTCATCTTAGTAGATCATGTGTCTATCGAAGTTATTGACTGAAAAATTAGTCATATCTCTCTATTATATGGATACTATAGCTACATAATGATATTTTTAATGGAATATGTAATGGATAAGATATTCTCGAACCATTCCTTTGTATTTTACATTAGTATCAAGGGATATTTGTGTCTTTTACTTATTATTTAAAAGTTTATTCAACTATAATTTAAGTTTTACTAAATAAAATATACCCTTATGTAGATCCCCCTAAGACACAATAAGGTAAGAATGATTTTTCATGAGTTTTGTAAAGGTAAGATTGTTTTTGTTAATGTGTTTTGTAAAGGTAATAAGTATTTTTCATGAGTTTTGTAAATATAGATTTCTATACTTCATTGATGCATAAATTTAATTTGAAGTTACCCTTACACAAGATCAATTTCATTATGCTATATAATGGTGGAAATGTTTACCTTTTTAAAAAGTGTTACTATTTAAAGGTAAAATGAATGTACCTTACATAGAGATCTCTACATAAGGGTAACATTACATTACCTTTTTATGAGGGATACTACAAAAAGGTAACTTCACATGACCCTTACATGGATCTCTTGCAACATAAAGGTAAATTAAATTTCCTTTACATAGAGTTTTATTAAGGTAAACATATTTACTCTTAAGTAGAGCTAATATTCTATATACAACTATAATGCTTATTACTATTCATGATCTAAAATTCTATTTTTCTTTGTAAATATATGGATTTTGAATTAGAAATCATGAAAATATATTTATAAAATCATGCAATAATAATTTTATAGTTTAAATAGTAAAATACCTGAATTAAATAGAAATATTAAAGAAAATAAAATTTTAATATTTCATATAAATATATTCACATCTAGAATTATGCATTATATAAAGAATGGGTGAAATGAAAGAATAAGTATGTGATTATTAATGTGAGTCTTCTTCTCTTATTTTCTTGTAATAGAATTGATGGAAGTTAAATGAATTTTAAATAGGGGGAAATATATCTGGATATTTATTATTCCTAGTGGTTCACAGATATTATGCATCTAATATATATATATATATATATATATATTTGTGTGTGTGTGTGTGTTAATAGTATTCACTATCCCTTTGATATTTTTTCTCTTTTTATCCATTAAATACTTTAAGACCATATATGGCTAAAAAATCATTATGGGGTTTTTCCAGTAGTCCAAGACTAAACCACATAAATTCTATGATTTGTGAATATATCTCTCTCCCACCAAGTGTATATGTAACATTGTGGGTTAGTGGAGGCATTTAATGAGGTTTAGTTATTGATATTTCTATTAGAACAACTTATTTCTTTTAGTTAAGGTATTTTTAGCTTTCTTTATCTTTTGAAATATCACATTCATGATATGTTTAGAACACCTCTATGAAATATTGAGCCTTAAAATAATTTGATTGTTATCCTATAGTACTGAATGATTATTATTAGTATCTATCTATGACTCTTATATTTTACCTGTCATATTTTAATTACATCAATACCTTATAATTTGATTTTAGAATAAATGTTATTGTTATCCAAGAACAAAGTTATGGAAGAACAAAATTTGGTTACCTAATAAACAAATACTAAATCTCATCCCCTAATTGTGTCACATGCCTCTCAATATTAAATAGTGTCTCTAAATTGATATGGTATTGATTCAAGAAGGGTATAAGATTTATCCAACCACTACATCTTATAGTATATTATCCCACCCCCTAATTTATAATGGATAAAGGCATCAAACTTTACGGTGGCCAGTGGTAGAAAAGGTGAAAATGAATGCGAGGGGGTTTCAATAGGAGGAGGATCATGCAGTGTTGAGGGAGGCATGGTAATGGATCAAGATGTGGCTGCTCAGGTGGTATGTAATGAAGATGGTCATACAATTGGAATGGGGTTGCGGTGGATCATCAAAGTAGTAGTAAGGATGTTGGATTTACGAAGCTTTGAGGCTGCCCAATTGTAGTAGAAGCATTAGTTATTCCATTGAAGGGTGGAAACTAAGGATTTATTTTGAGATAAAAATATTTTAGTGTTTACTTTCTATCATTAAATTGGTTAGAAGATCAATAGTCACCCCACCATCTACATTGTGAACATAGTGAGACTATTCAATTTGTTGAATTCCACCTATGGGAAACACCAACTAGGACCTAATCAAGGCAGGCTAGCATTGGCCAAAACTATATAGTATCTCACATTGCCTTGTTGGATAAGTGATGTGAGTTGGTCAAGCACATTTTCCTATCCTGGCATGAGAGAAAAAAATATGGTTTGTTATTCAACCTCCCCTTATGTACGTCCATGGGTGAATGGGCCTAACCCCATAAGTCTGCCTCCCCCTATGTTGGGTATACACCTACATGACCCATCATATAAGTATGGTTCTTGTGGAACCACATTATCCTGACCCTTTTACTATGCACAGGTAGATATGAATCCCAAGGACACATTTAACCTTTCTTTATAGAAACATATAGTACACCACAGTGTCATCACATGCCTAGGTACAATCCTTTTTATGCATTTTCTCACTTTTTTACCTAATTGTTAAAGTTATATATGTCTTAAGTCCATTATAATAATTTTATCATATAAAATGTGATGGTAAAATATTCTTCATCCGAAAATGGTATTTATAATATTTCTTTGATAGTTTAATTATTCTATCTTACTTAGGATGAAAATTGTGTTCAAGAGATGTATTTGAAGCAAGCATGTGGTTTGATACGCCCCTAAAAATATATTGATAACCAGGTCATGGGTCCCCTATATATTTTATAGAATTTGATACTCCCCCATAGAACCATGGTGAAAGTCCTACATTAGGGATAGTAATTCTTTTACTAACATACATATTATAGAAATGTTTAGTCTCCCAAATATAAATTTAGATTGGAGAAAAAATTATAATACTCAAAAGTACTTGTGTTAATGGTTTGTAAAATTTTAGAGTATCATAATATTCCTAAATATGATATCTTTATATATTTGAGTTGAGAAGATTTAGAGATCGTATGTTTTCTACCACTACCACCCCATATACTCCTTAAGTGGAATTCACGAATTTGTCTTTAAGGAGTACTGGGGTGATTGATCATGGAATCTTAGAAAGTTCAAGTATTGTAGAATAGATCGGTATGTAGAAGGATAAGCAGTTACTCACATTTATCATGACTATGGTGTTTTTAGGAGCTAGGAAGTGGGCCTCCACCAAGGGGTATTCTCAGTGTTTTAACTTCACTAAATTATTATTTTCAATAACTATGATACAAAGAGTAATGTGATATTGGGTTTATGTACCCCCTTTATTGATGAATTCTTGAAGAGGTGTAAGTTTCTTTTAAATGGGTAGAGTTGGAACTAAACAAAATATTATGTGGTGGGTTTTCCATGTTATGAATGAATTTCATATAATCTCATATCATTATAATTTTGATGTATTGGGTTGGTAAATATCCCTTGGGTTATGGTTTAGGTATCCCATATATGAGGTCACAACTACCTCAGCCAATAGGCATCTCATTTGTGGGGTGAGAGCCCTCCATTGTAAGTAGGATTTTGATAAAATGCTCACAAGGTATGCTTTCTTGATGGGTTCTATTTTAATTATACATTATTCAAGGAATAATGATATTCTAGGCTGTTTATATCATTTTCAATTTTTTAGGTTAGAAGTGTTCCAGGTAAAAGTGATGTAGATCACATATTGGTGGTCTTATATATGTTGGATATAAATTATCAATTACCCCAGTGGTGTTGATTAAATTTAAGCTTATAGTCTCATTATTTAATTTATTTTATCTACCAAATTTAATTATCATGGGAAATAAGGTAATTTGGGATCTCTACTTAGGGTGTGGGGTTTTGTTTCTAGGGTTATTTCTTTAATGGAGTGCATGAATTATCAGGTTTACCTTCCTTAGTTAGGAACTGGTCATTTTCCAATTAGGAATTGAAGTGGTAACTTTATCTCATATATATTTTTTTATTATATCCATACCTAACTGAATTGAGTTTGTAAGTTTTTTTATTTCATCCATATTTACAATCAATCTAGTGGTTTTATCCTTTAATTTAAATTTATGATTTCCTAATTTATTTTTTTTATACTCACACCCACATGGGAATTCTCCCACCCACATGTTGTTTATATGTAGAGAATGTAGAGTTGGTTCTTTATGGAACTTAGTGGTGATCTATGCAAACAATGTTCATGTTAGGTTCCTTAATAACAGAAAGTTGTCTTTCCCTTTCAGTGGTGGCTATTATGTCCATGGTTTCTTCATTTTCCCATTCCATTTCCTAGAATATTGATTATGGATGATTGGTGATATTTATATACATGTTTTACCACATTATTTGTTACTATTTATTTTTTATGTTATTAGTTGTTGATATATTGTAACATTTGAGGCATGTGAATGATATAGGATTTCATTAGGCTACGTAACCCCATTTGTGATATGTACTCTAGGTGTTGGTCACCAGACCCTGTCTTATTAAAGGTGGTCTTGGGGTGACATACTTATCCCAATCATCAGTATAAGAAGGTCCTAAATGTTTTGGTTCATGTCATTAATTTTTTTTATCCCAATTCTCAGAGAATGTTAATTCAAATAAATTCCATCTAACTTCATATAAATTTCAAACCATATCTTGGTACACCCAACCTAGTGATTTGCTTCATTCACCCATATAAATAATGTAAGAAATAAACAATTATGAAAACTAAATTACATAATATTAAACACACATTTATTTAATCATAACTAAATTATTAAATTTCTTGATATTCTTCTAGAAAGTCTCTAAAAACTAGTTGTGTGTAGTATTATAATCATTTCTCTTATCAATGAATTTTTCTATAAATATTTATAAAGAAACACTATAATATTAATATAAATTATAATATTAATAAATATTTAGTATCAAGTTAGTATCAAATCATAAAATATCTTATGTGAATCGATATCCTAAACATAAATTAATTACACTTCTCTCGAGATATCCCTTTTTATACTTTATCATATATTTGGAAAAGTTTTAACAAGTTTTCACTAAACTCCCTCCATAGTCTATTTTTGTTTATTTATATTTTAAAAATATATCAAATTTCATGAATGCACAATGATGATATACACTTAAAAAAATAACTTCAAATAAGATATATTGAATTATTAGAACATTATACTTGATAGTAATATCAATTAAATAATCCATTTATGAATAATTATTTAATTTTAACTTTATTTGATTATTAAATATTTTATTATTCTAATTGATTGGAATATACCTTAGATTATAGTATGTGATGGGGGGGAAACAACTTATATTCCAAATTACCTAATTGTTTCCATACATGCCTCAAGTATCATTTATAGGCACCACATACATATTAAATGACACAAAACTATTATGTTCTTCAACCTCCTAACATCCATAGTTTCTATGTTTTTTCACTTCGTTGATTATTTGTATATGATGAAAAATATATATTTAATAGTTATTATATGTTTTTAAGGAAAAATAATTGCATCATGATATATATACAAATAATGGTCACATTCAAATACCCTCATGATGATAAGGGTTACACTATATTTTCCATTGAATCTTACATGTCAATTTTTTAACCCAACACCACATCCCTCGCATACACTAATATCCCTATATTAGTTGGAAGAATACCTATATAAATACATATAAGACCTAATATAGTAGGTATCATCATTAATATGGAATTAATTTTATATGATTAAATATCTCAACTATAGCCTATAAACCATTTAGTCTCTCACATTATTCATAATTATAAAAAAGTATAAAACTAGTTAGAACATGAAAATGATATAAAATAATAATTAAATTTAAAATTACCCTTGAAAAGATTTCTAAAAAAATATGGGTGTTTAAATAGTAAATTAAATTCTTAAATAAATAGATATATTTGAAAAAACTCAGACAATTATTTTGAAATCTATAATCAATCCCTTATTACATTGATTAAGATATTTTTTAAAAGTTATAGAAACTTTTTGTGTTATTACTTTATAATTATAATTAAATAAAGTAAATAATTAAAGAATGCTTAATTTGTACTCATTAATAGATATAGTAAATTACTTTACCTCCATAGCATTAGCACTAAAAATTTTCATTAGTGATTGTTGAAAGTATAAAAAGAGTTAAATTTAGACTTGAATAAAAAATTTGGTGAAATTAAATTCATAATAATGTTTTTGAAAAAAGCACAATGTACTGAATTAAAGAATCTATAAGTATTTTACATCACTAAAAATAATATGATTTACTGTGTGAATGAAGGGAGGATTAAAATCATAATAATTTTATTCATCATTGATTATCATTATCCATTGTTAACATGATGTCTTCATCTTCACCCTATCTTACAATACCATCAATTTTAATTTCATTATAGAAAAACAAATAAACCTCTTTATCTTCTTGAGGTACACTATAAATAAACCATTCTTTAAATTTATCACACATATCATAAAAGTCACTTAGTTTTATATTGACCATTAAACACTGAACTTCATCAAATACGTCATCCATATAATATACCATTTTATATTGTGAATCTAAAATATGTGGATCATGTTTTTTATCCTCACTAGTATCGATCAAATGATTAAAGTTAACATAAGTAAACTATAAAAAGTCCTCATTTATACCTATGTTAGTATCTACCAACATTCATTTTAATAAACAAATAAAGAAATCCATGATAATTTAATTCAATAATATCAATCAAATTTCTATAATCTCATAACTCTGAATTTTACAAAGATGATGCTATTTTGTTTTTTTAAATTATCAGTACCACATAAGGAATGATAGATGAATAGGGGTGATTAGGGATATATTGATTTAAATCATACCCTTACAGTAATCATGTTTTATGATTAGTCAAAACACAACTCTCTATATCTCAATAAGTATGAAATTGATAAAGGAAAAAAAACAAATTTATTTTACTTGGATCTCCCTAACTAGGATATATTAAAGTGGAATACACTTGGTGATGTTATGGAGTAGAAAAATTACTCCAAGAACAATAATTATTTAAAAATTAATAGTGAGATAAATATCCCTCTTAGTTTATAACCAATAACAAGAATGAGAAATGACTAATTTCTTACTCACGAAGAAAACAATTCTCTATCAAGTGGAAAACTATGATCACCATCAATAAAAATTAGATATTATACCTCCATAATTATAAAAATATGCTCTATATCCTTCAATATAACGATTTTGATATTTCATCTTTGGCTTCATAGGTAAATCATAGTTGAAATAACCTTATATTTCTTGAAATAATATTCCCTCTTGAATTATGTTCTGATATCATCTAGTCTCTCTCAATCAGCCCCTTCTCCATATGAGAATATGATTATATAATTACTTAAAGAAAAAATATATTTTTTCATTCATTAAACTCTTAAATCCTACTTATAAACCAAGGGAAAATTCATTATAAAACACCTTAAAAAAAGAGTAAAAAACTATCCATTTAAATCTTAAATATTTGGAATTTAAGATAATAAATTTGATTATGGGATATTTGTAACAATTAACAATCCACAATGTGTTTGTAACTCAATATAATGTTGTCCAGTTTGGTTCACACATTAACTACATAAAACACGACCAATGGATACTCTATCTCTAACAAATCTAGCCTTTCCAAAATTAAAATATTTATATTTGGATTGGACCATGACATATTGTTTACTAAACCACTACATAATCGACTGTAGTTACATCTCTGGATAAATTTCCTAGTCAAAACACTCATAGTCTACAACTCCTCTCCACTGTCCTTAAAACCATAGTGACTCCAATTTTCATTTTTGTTATATCCATGTTATAATGAATTTTCTAAAATCTAATCCAAACTATGATCAATAAAACACCTTCCACCATGACCTATTTTCCAATATCTAGAATAGTACCGTGCACCATGCCCATTTTTTCACCAATATCCTATTTTATATCAACCATAAGAACACTCATTAAAAAACTATGAAATTCACCTTGATGTATTTCAATCCTTTACACCAATTTTAAAACTTTCACAAGAACCAAGAGTACCACTTCAATCATATCTATTATTTTTATAACACATGGTATAAAACATGGCATAATTATAATATAACATAATGTGGTTTTCTAATTCCAACCAAAAATTAAATAAAGTCTATATGGACATCCTCTAAGACTCTTATCACATTATATGATGAGTATTAAATGATAAAAAATATTTTTTTCAATAACCACAACCTAAAAACTCCAACGATGTTACTAACAATCTCCCCCATTGGGTTTGTGGAAAACACTTCACACTTCAACATAATTATTTAAATACCACCCTTTAACTACCTAATTATTTTCTATATATTATAATCAATTATTTATGTGTAATCCACAAAAATCCTATATAATCCATGATTTTCATGTGAAGTAATAACTAAATGGAAATTTTATCAATGAAACACTTTTATATCCTCATGCCTCAACACAAATTATTACTTAATTTGTGTTTTTACACAACTTGTTTCTTATTTATTTTTTTTAAATTATAATCCACTTATATATACACTCACTAATAAAACATACTTATACTCATATACTCTCTTAATTATTATTTAAATATTATTCACCCATTTAAATATTATTTGGAAAACAACTCTCCCCATTTGAAAAAAATTTATCCCCCTCCCCCTTCAATAATATTAACTACCACTATCCCTTTTTTAATGATCCTAATAAAACTTATTTTAAGGTTACAAGATATAATTAGTAAATCACTCAACCATTACATTATATAAATCTCACCTTTAAATGAAACACTTATTAAAAATCACTTTTCAAATATAAGGCAAGGTATTAAAATCTTCTTACCAAAGTTGGGGCCTCTTTCTATAAACCATTGAAGTGGATGAAGATGATTGAGCTCCAATATATTGTTGATAGTACTCAAAAATTTCTTTATAATGTTCTTTCATCATAATATACACAATAATTTTAGTAGGCACATACTCGAATCTCACTAAACCTTTCTTAGCTTTCTCCTTGATAAAGTGATATTTTATTTCGATATTCTTTATCAAAATATGATGAAATTTATTTTAGATAAGATTTATAACATTAAAGTTATCACCATTATATGTATAATATAATTCACTTTAACTCTAATATCTTCAATTGTTTCTTCATCCAATGAATTTTTGTGAAAGATTGAGTTGAAATGATGTATCAAGCTTCAATGGTGCTAAAAAATTGAAATATTTATCCTTACTCAACTAATAAATATATTAATATCTTAGTTAGAACGAATTACCTAATATAGAATTTATATAATCATTTAAACTAGCTTAGTCCATATCTATAAATACTAATAAATTCTATTTTAATATGTCTCTTTAAAATAGTCTGAAATCTGTTACGAATTTTATATTTCATATTATTATTTTCACGATTAATATGTCATTTACTTGGGAAAAAATTGATAACTTATTTCTTGAAAAGTATCAAACATAATATATATCGTTGAAGTTTTTATATAAAATATGATTATAATTATTAACCTTAACTTTTTAATATCAACCTCTTTGTCATTATCATCTCTTGAGAACTTATTCTATGTAGAAATCAATGTTTTCACAGCCTTTCAATCTTCCATAAAGAAACATTTCATTATTCCTTTAGTATATTTTCATTGATAATTAAAATTACCTTACCTTCCTTATATCAATTATAAACCAAGGGAAAATATCAACTCACCAATCATGTAAATTTAAAAATTTCTCCTCATTTGTTCCATAAACTCTATACATTGAGCTTCATTGGAACCTATAAAAATTATTGTATCTATATAGATAAGCACTGTAATAATTTTATTATCATCCTTGACATAGAGATTATGATGAACTCCTTGACTTTAGAATCCATGAATTTTTACATATTGATCTAGTTCTGAATAAAAACTTCATAGTGTTTTTTCTAGCCTATAAATTTCCTTCTTTATAAGACACACAATGTTCTCATATTTATAATTGAGGAATAAATATTTCTGTTCAATAGAAACCCATTATTTAAGTAATACATTACAAAATGAATATTTTACATCCATTTGGAAAATCTTGAACTTATTTTACACTTATGGACAAAAACAAAAGTATCAATTAAAATCTAGAAACGAATTTTTTTCCATCCATATAAATTCGTTTAATTTTAGAGTGTATTTTACATACAAATTGTTCTATATTTTGAATCAATTTCCCTTATTCATTCAGTTTCATTATTAAAACCTACTGAGTTATGATAACATTTTTACCATCTAGATGTAAAAAAATCTATCATGTTTCATTCTACTAAATTTATTCACAATCTTTATTAATTGAATTGATCTAAATGTCATCATTAATAGCCTCATCAAAATTAAAAGTGATTAGAGGGATGTGGTATGTAAAGTCTTTATTCTCATTATTTTCACTAGATATGTTTCATTACCAATAATGGTTTCATAATATCATATTTAAGGTATGATATCTCTTTAGTGTTTAAGAGTTTACACTTTGGGATCAAGGATTATTAGAGTTAACTTGGGAGTTTTTCATGGGGAATAGGTTGGGAATTGGATATATAGCATATTCATGTAATAAAAGGTACATTCCCAATGTGAATGAGTCCTTGGAAGAACTATGAATTTGGTTTCATGGAATGAAAATAATTCATGATTTTAATTATATGAACATCATGAATGGGTCATCTAAGTTTTATTAATTGAGGTGATTCCTTTTCCATATTACATAAAAATCGAGGGATTTATTCTTGAATTGATATCTCACAATTTTTTTTATTTCTACCCAACACGTTTTATTTACTATGCACATTTATTTCATCTCATTCGAAATTTGTTTCCTCTCTAGAACCCTAGGGTCGCTCCAGGTATCATTCGGTGGATTCCTCTCTTCTAGACCTTTATTTTTTGGCAATTTGATCACCATATTGGTTAGTTACTTCTCTTTTGGTAAGTGTGATCCTCATCTTCTCATTTTCTTTATTTCTCTTGGCTTTGGCAGCCGCATTGGGATTTTTTTGAGGAGTCTATAGATTATTTATGATCTCTATTAGTCCCTTGTTTATTCCTTGCATGTTTGTATTCCATAGGCTAACAATCATAGGGGTTGTGGTTTGGCATGTGAGTTTCATAAGGTATATGTTGATATGACCTATCTATCGAACCTTATGATATGAGAATTAAATTATAATACGTGATAATCAATGATAGGTCCTATTTTGTTGTTCTATGTTCCTTTACTTCTAGTGTGTGTGGATCCTATCATGTTTAGTGTTTAGCTTGAGCCTAAGGCAGGTCGTTTTATCTCTAGACTATGTAATTTGAATCATAGATACTCTTGTTTGTATAAACTATTTAATAAATTAATTTTCATGATCCTTTTTTATTTATTTGTTCATGTAAACATGTTTTTGATGAATAATGGGTTTTCCCCAGTTTTGATAAAGGAAAGGTTTTTTAAAGCATTCTGAAATAGATTTATGATATGGGTTTTCCAAGAATGTTTTGATGTAAAATTGTTTCTTAGAATAATTTCTTAATTGATAATACTTTTGAACTGATTGATGTATTTCACACATGGGAACTATGGGTTCCTTAGTGGAGGGTTTTGTATTAGGATTTGTTTGTTGTTTTTGTAAGGGTTTCACTCATGTGGTGTTCCTATTTTCCCTAGGGCATGTATTGTAGGGAACTTATCTTAACATTATAGGGGTTCACTTATGGGGTGTTCCTCTTTACCCTAGTCCCAATATCCTAGAGACTTGAGGGAACATTAGTCGTTATTTTTTATAATGGAATGAGTGACCTAGATAACCTATAATTTTTTATCTAAGGGTTTTTTCCATTGGTTTTCGAATTTTTTTTGTTTTATATTTAATATACATGATTTGATGAAATATAATTGATTTATTTGAATTTAGACATGAAATTATATCACATAGTTTTGAAAATTATTTGTAAAATAAGGAATTGTATAACATTCATTTGATGTAAAACTATTTACGTATTTATTATGGATTTTTTTCTTAAAAATGAGAGGATTGTGATTATTGAACATACACTTTATATAGAACACCTAGGTGGGATCCTACTGAGATTGTTTATATCACACCATACACACTCCCTTGGGGGTGTGTAGTTCTTGTATTGTATTTTGATGTAGAAAATGGAAAGGATCTACAGTGAGGTAGTGAGGATTCTGTTATCTTGATATGTGTAGTTGATGGTGATATAGTGGGACATTTTCCACATATCACATGGGGTATTTGTCTTTGGTTTAATACCCCTTTTTTTGTTATTGGACCTACCATGTATTTTATCTATCTTTTTGGGTTGTATTTCTACCTTTTCTATCATTTTTTATGGAATATATTCTTTCTCGTTGTTCTTATACATGTATATATATTCTTTTTATATTGTTTCAAGTTGGGTGATTTCATTCCCTATGGTTGTTGTTCAATTATTGAGTTTTATTCACCATCCGTGGCAATCATAAATTACCTTAGAGATTTATTGTGGTCAATTTAGATCCCTTTTGATTGGTTATCTTGGTCAATTCATGAAAATTTGGTATTAGGGCATGTTATACTTAGTATTGGGATGTTGGTAGACTTGAGATTTGGTTTTCAATACTATAATAGTAGGTTGAGGTGAGTTCCATCCTAGATCTCATCATGGTGAGACTTAATTCACTAAGGGATATTAGGATTTGTGCCTCATGTGTTAGGTTTTGAACTTAATATCAGTTTTTTACTTATGATTTTTAGGTTTAAACTAATATTTTCCTATTATCTGATCATTTTCATTGGTTTTTTTTATGTGTAGTAATGTGCTTATGATATGTATTCCATGAGTTCCATAGGATTTTTGTGTGGAGAGATGTTACTCAAGGGAATCCTCATTTGGATCAAAATTTTATAGAGTCTATCATATTGGAAGTTCATGTAATGAACTATAATGTCCCACATGTATAGAACCAAGCTATTGAGGCACATCTAAGAGATGGAAGAGATTGGGATCAATCATAAGAGTTCCTATGTGAGAAGCACCCATATTTTAAGGGTATAAAAAAGATCTAAGAGGTAGAGGACTGGATATACCAAATCAATCAGATCTTTGATTTATTGGAGATGCCAGAGACTATCAAGATGAAGTGAAAAATGACCAGACTTGGGGGCCCAGCAAGTAATGGTGGGGTTATGTGGTATATGAAAATTAAAACATGGTCTTGGATTGGACGGTTTTCAAAACCCACTTCTTTATACAGTTCTTCCTAGAGTCTGTGATGATGTAAATGTCTATAGATTACCTCTCTTTATATTAGGGATATTGTTTGGTATTGTAATACACCAACTGTTTTGTGGATCTAGTTATTTTTTTCTATGGATGTGGTTGTGAATGATCGGCTAAAAGATTAGAAATACCTAATGGGTTTAAAACTTGGTATCTGAGAACATGTATATATATTAAATCCTACCACCTATGGTGACATGTTAGATTGGGTGATGTTATTGTAAATGGATATAGTCAGAAATAAAGGATTCACTAGAACAACTCTTCTACTCAATGGAAATTTTAGTGGTGTGTAGGGAATGAAGAAAAAGTAGCATGATAGTATCAAGGGTGGTGAAGGTAGAACTTAGTAGTGGGATTCCTTTTCACTATAATTAGTAGGCATAATTTTTCCTCCTGACTTACTACCAATGTGTCCATTTAGGTTACACCCAATATACTTGTCTCTCACACCATATTACTTTCAATTAAAGAGGTCATTTAGGCCATTTGTTGAGGTTATATAGATCTATGTATGTGCCTCATTATATCCATGAATCTTTTGCTTCAAAGGTTACTATAGAGCAGTCAGAAGCTTCAAATTATATAGGGATCCATCCATATGCCTCATAATAAAAGCACCTTCATGCAATGGATTAGTTTTCAAAACGGGAAGCTGTGGGCCTAGCTATAGTGAGAGATACCATATTTTTGCATTTTTTATAGAAACTTATTTTTTTGATATAGGTTAATCAAACTCATTTATATCATCCCATTTTATTAATGTATTAAAAATTACAATATATTTCATGTCCTTTATTATAGATCTAGAGACACCTCTTGAAAAGAGGAAGTAACAAGGGTTTTTTTCCATCTAGTTCTCCATAGATAGCTAATACAGAGTTGGTCTGGGATTTCTTAGTTCTCAATTTGGATCTATTCAATTTCATCATTGACATAGATTGGATATTTTATCATTATGATAATATTTATTTTTATCATAAAAGTGTTTCACTCTCTGATTTCGATTAGAGCTTTTGAGTGCTTTAAGGAAAATGTTATATGAGGTCCATTCATGCATAACCCTCAACCAAAAGATGAGGAGTCTTTTTTTCCTTTTCTATTGTTCCTATTGATGATTCTTCTATCGGTGATCTTCCCTTGGTTGTTATATACTTCATAGATGATTTCCTAGATGAATTCTCTAATCTTCGTCTAGAAATTGAGGTATATTTCATGATTGATCTTATACCAGGTAAATAGATGATCTTAATACCATCTTATCAAATGGAACTTGTTGAATGAAAATTTCTCAAGATATAGTTGGATAATTAGATGGTGAAAGGTTTTGTTCACCCTAGTGTTTCACCATGGGCATCCCCATTCTATTTTCTTATAAGGATGATTGTTTTCTTTCTTTGTTCATGGACAATTGAAATTTGATCTTTTTGACTATTAATAATAGGTACCATTTTCCCCAAATGTATGACTTATTAAATAAGTTAATAGAGGTTAAGTGGTTCAAAAAAATGAATATTTGATCAAGTTATCATCAAATCTGGGTTTGGAATTTTGATATCCCAAAAACCACCGTCAATAATAAGTATGGCCATTAAGAATATTTTATGGTTCCTTTTAGTTTGACTAATGATTATATATTTTTTTATGGATTTTATGAACTAGATATTCCATCAGTATCTCAAAACTCTAATCGAGGTATTTGTGGATGATATCTTGGTTTATTGGAGATATGAGTGTTAGTATGAGAACCATATAAATCTATTTTTGGAGATCCTAAGGAGTAATCGTCTTTATGGTAAATGTTTAAAATTCAATTTATGGATCTGAGAAGTGAAGTTCTTTGGGAATGTGATTTCAGAACATGGAATTTTTATCGATCCAGAGAAGGTAAATGTTGTCTTGTAATGGGAATAACCATAGAACATCTTCATGATATGGAGAATCCTATGTATGGATTAATATTATCAGTTCTTCTTCAAATATTTCATAAATTTGGAATCACCTTTGATTGATTTTACCATGAAAGGGGTGAAATTAACATGGTATGAAAAATGGAAGATTTATTTTGATGGCCTAAAATAGTATCTAACGTCATCTATTATTTTGATCATTCCTGAGAATGGGACCGATATTAAACCTACCAAAAAATAATGGTAAATAAACCGAATCCTTTTGGCCTAATTCAGTATATTTCAATTCAATTTCTATAAATGGGATGATTTTTTCATGGACTTCATTGTTTGATTACCATGGTCTCCCTGAGGAAATAATACTATATGGGTGGTGATTGATCTGTTGATGAAATTAGCTCATCTCATTCTGATCAGGGATTCATACAAGTTTAAAGATCTATATAAGTTATATATATGAATGATAATGAGGATTTATAGGGTCCCCCATTCCATTATCTTAGATAGGGATCCCAGGTTTACTTCCAAATTTTGTAAGAGTCTCTATGAGGTGATAGGGACTCAGGTCAGATTGAATATAGCTTACCATTCATAGACTGATGGATAAATATAGCTTACTATTAAGATCCTGGATTTATTCTCTATTTTCATGTCTTGGGTTTTGGTCGATCATGGTACAACCATCTGGAACTAGTTGAGTTTTTTCTTAAAATAATAGTTACTATTTTTCGATCAAGATGCCACCCATTGAGGCTTTTAAGGTCACCCATGAATGTCAACCATTTTTTGGGTAGAGGTGGGTGAATCCAATCTTTGGGGATTTATTCTCATTCTGTAGAGGATAAAAATGATTCAAGATGTTTGTTGAAGCATATTTATGGATTAGATTCGGCAGAAATCATATGTGGATCGCTATTATCATACTTTGGAATTTTTTATTTGTGGTTGGGTTTTATTGAAAGTATCTCCTTAGTTGGGTCACCATTGACTTGGGAAATAGGTAAATATAGTTTGAAGATATGCTGGGTCATTTTAGGTCACTGAGTAACTTGTTCAAGTTGCATATTGGTAAGAATTACCATCTTTGTTAATAGATATACATTATAATTTCCAAATAACTCTGCTCAAGAAGTAGCACCACGATCCATCCCATGTTCTATGATGGGTGGAGATTAAGTTGGATCCAAATTTTTATGTTGTGTAGAAACCAATGGAGATCATTTATTCTTATATGAATGTCTTTCATGGTAATTCTATTCTGTTATTCAAAGTGTTATGGCATCCCGGATTGGATTCCCATGAGACTTGGGAGCATGAATCTTCAGTGAAGGAGAAATAAAATCATCTCTATCCAATGAATACTTATTTGACATGAATTTTCAAGGATGAAATTACAATGGTGGGGATAATTGAAATGTATTGGTTAAGGTATTATATTTTTAATGTTTAAGAGTTTCTACTTAAGGATCAGGGGGTATTGGAGGCAATCTGGGTGTTTTACTTGGGAACATATATGGGAGCTGTCTACATGACCTATTAATTTCATTAATGTTATATTTATGATGTGAATAAGGACTGAGAAGAACCCATGAATTCAGTTTCATGGTGTTGAAATATTCATGACATGAATTCTATTATTTTCATGAATGGGTCATCCATGTTTTATTGATCGAGGTGAAACCTTTTTCAGTGTTTATGGAAATTGAGGGATTCATGTCATGAATTGATGGATCATGATGTGAGTTGTTTCTTCCCAATGGATTTTATTCACTTTATGTGTAACACTCCTCTAATTCAACTTGTGTTTTCTCTATCAAACCCTAGGTCTTTTCAGGGAATCATTCGGTGGAATGTACTCTTCTGGTCCTCTCTTGTTTGGAACTTTGATCTCCAGTTTGATTTTTTTTTCGATTTTGGTGATTTCGATCATCCTCTTCTTGTTTTCTTCATTTATTTTGGCTTTAGTTGTATCATTTTCTTATGTTTATGCATTCCATGGATTTTTTGTTTATCTCTATTTGTCTCTTTTATATTCCTTGTGTGTTTATCTTCTAGAGGACAACCCTTGGGTTGGTTGTGGTAGGGACTATGACTTTCTTGAGGTATGTGTTGATCTAACCTATCTACCAAAACTTTTTCATATGGAATTTTATTCTAATATGTGATAATTAATTATAGGTCTTTATTTTATTGTTCTTAATTCATTTCCTTCTAGTGTGTGTGGATCCCATTATGTTTGGTGTGTGACTTGAGATTGAAGTAGGTGGTTTTGTCTCTAGCCTATGAAATTTCAACCATAATTTCTCTTGGTTTAATAAAAAAATTTATAAATTAATTTTCATTATCTTAGTTTTAGTTTATTTGTGTGTGAAAATGTGTTTTTGAGAAAATATGGTTTTCAGCTCATTTTTGTAAAGGAAAGGTGTTATTCAAAGGATTGTTAAATGGATTTATGAAATGGGGTTTCAAAGAATATTTTGATGAAAAAGGCGTTGTTTGTAACTTTTTGTGAACTGATATGACTTTGAAAATAATTAATGTATACCACACATGGGAACCATGGGTACATAGGTTGAGGTTTTAGTATTAGGTATTGTATATTGTTTCTATATAGGTTTCACTCATGGGGTGTTCCTCTATTCCACAGGCCATGTGTCCTAGGTACCTAATCTTGAAATTATAGTTTTCACTCATGGGGTGTTTGTATATTCCCTAGGTCATGTGTCCAAGGTACTTAAGTGAGCAGTAATCATTATTGTTTATCATGGTATGTGTGACCTAGCTAGCCAAACCAGTTTTATCATAGGGGTGCTTACCATTATTCTTTGTCTAGTGTTGTTTGGTATTTGATGTACATGATTTGATTAAATCTAAATGTTTTATTGGAATTAGACCTCGAAACTCTATCACCTTATTCTATAAAATATTTGAAAAAAGGGGACCTAATTACCATAATTTTTATGTAAATTTTTTTAACTACTTATTATGCAATATTCTTTTTAAAATTTAGCATATTGAAATTATTATACAGAGACTTTATATGGAACACTGGGTGGGATCCTTTTTTTCATGTTTATCTTACACCCTTCACACTCCCTTGATGGTGTGTAGACCATGTATTTTCTTTTTAGGTAAGAAAGGGAAAGGTGCCACAGTGAGGTGTAAAGGTTTCCATCATCTGGGTATGAGTAGTTTGTGGTGAGATAGTGGTATGTTTCCCACATATCACATGTGTTGGGACCAAGTTGTATAGAGAAGGAAGTTTGAAGAGTTTGATTTTGCAGAGTGTTGTCTTTCATTTTCAAAGAGGATAAATCAATTCACTTCATAAAATACTTGGAAAACTATGACGATGCTTTGCTGATTTTTATTTAACATATATCATAAGTTTGGAGAACATGCGATTCAAACCTTATAAAGGATAGGGGTAGTAAAAGAAGTATTTTTTGGGAAAGGAGACAAAGTGGTGTGCATGTATATGTGGCATGAAAGTGTGGAGCACAATTATTATTTGTGTGCAAGTGTATGTTGTGCACAAGTCATATTTCAAGGTCATCAAATCAAAATATGACAAAGGAAATAAAGAGGTATTCAAGTTAAAGATGGGCACACAAGTCAAAAAGTGACATTCAGGTATAAGTGGTGGGAAAGTGTATGTTGCTAGCAAGTCGTATTTCAATATCATCTTATCAAAATATGAAAAATTAAATAAAGCGGCATGCTTGTGATAAAGTGGCATGCAAGTGATGGACTGGCATGCAAGTGATAGATCAGTGCACAAGTAGAAATGGCGCGGAAGTGTATGTGGTGCGCAAGTCACCAAAATGACTATAAATAGACGGATCCCCTACTAATTTTTTATATGCACAACACTTAAGAGAAAATTTGATATCTGATTGCACAAGTAGTAGAAAGTGGTGTGAAAGCTAAAGTTTCACACAAGTCATGAGTTTTTTACAAGGCGTTCAAGTAGGGAGGTGCGCAAGCAGCATGGCGCACAAGCAGAGTGGCACACAAGAAAAAGTGGGGTGCAAGTTGTAAGAGGTGTTCAAGAAAGAATTTGTGTACACAAAGTGTGTTGTGTATAATATAAAAGTGGAAGACAAGTTGTGATCAGTGAACAACAGTGTCACACAAGTAGTCAGTGATGCACAAGCAGGAAGGTACTCAAGCAAGGAGGCACACAATAAGGAAGTGGCACGCATGCTAGTTGGACCAGGAGGTTCTTACCAACTTCTAGGTAGGAGTGTGAAGAATTGTTTTGAAATATTTGATTTGTGAAAGTTCATAAAGAAGCACAAAAACATTGTTTTACCCTATTTGTGCTAAGAGGGAACACATGCACTGTTGGATTATTTTCAAAGTGCTACATGAGTGTAAGGGCATATCCTACTTGTTGTATTCCACATCAAAGGATTGTTTTCTAATGGATTGTGTGGTACTAGATTGTTTCTATACCATACAAAGGGTTTAGCTACTATTGTTGAGTAGTGAATCTTGTAAATATTGTGTTCCTGTGGTTGTCTGTGTTCAGCAGGGAAGAAAATCTATAACTGGAGGTGAAGGTTGTTTCAAAAAGAAATAAACATAAAATAAAAAATATATCACTGATTCACCCCTCCCCTCTCAGTGATACTTGGATTCTGACTAGTAACTTCAATTTGTATCCAAGACAAGGTTACCTTCATTTGTTCTTTGCTGATTTTTTGAAGAGAAGTTATGATAGAGAATCTGAACTACATGAATAGAAAAGGCATTCTGATATTTTATGGAAATGAATATCATACCTAGAAGGATGGAATGATTCCTTATATTATGTATCTTGGGTATGATGTTCTTGAAACTACAACTGATGGATTTCCTCCTATTGATGACAAGGTTCCTCTTACACCTACCAATAAAAAGATTCTTGAGATTAATGGAAGATATAAAAATTTATTACTCTTATCTCTTTTTGGGAGTGAGTTTTTAAGAGTGAAAGGTGTCACTACAACTAAAGGAATCACAGATAAGGTGAACAACGTCTATGAAGGAAATAAAAAAGTAAAGAAGGAAAAACTAAAAACTTGAGGTTGAAGTATGAAGACTTGAAAATGGGAGAACCTGAATCTATTAGGGACTTATTTACCAGGGTTAGTGAAATTATCAGTACAATCAGATGTCTTGGTTAAAAGTTAGAGGATTCTACAGTTGTTTAAAATTTCATGAGAATTCTTCCAGACAAGTTTGATGCTAAAGTGTCTTCATTAGAAGGTAGAGACCCTGAAACATTATCTATAGATAATTTTCATAGCACACTCATTACATATAAAATGAGAAGGGAGAAGTCTATGAAGAGAAAATAAAAATTTTATAGAGAAATTTCTTTCAAGGATTCAAATAGAGAAAAGTTAAAGAAGACTATTATTGAAGATGATTCTAGTGAATCTGATTATAAAGATGTGGTATATAAAAATATTTATTATATTTTATCCTTGTTTTCTAAAAATTTAAAAAGAGGTACAAGTAAATACAAGGGAAAACTTCCCTTGAAATGTTTTGAGTTTGGAGAAGTTGGTCACTCTATGGCTATCTATCCTCAAAAGAATAAAGAATAAGACAATGATGATGATGATAGAAGGCCAAGAAGGTTGTGGAAGAAACAAACTAACAAAGATAAATATTTTTCAAAGGGGAAGGATAAAAAGTTCCTCAAATAAAAAAGATGATGATTTTTATTTACAGATGATGAAGAAGAAGACAGCTAATCTGAATCTGAGAAATCATTTGTTGAGAAATCTAGAGAGAATACCATTATTGTAGTAGTGAACAGTGAAGATTACAGGATCAACAGTTCTGAAGAAGAAGAAACTCAAATTGAATATCATCTGAAAGAAGAGTTGAAAGAATACTTGAGGAAGATCAGAAGGCTTGAAATGGAAAACAAGAAGTTGATAAATAAAAATTCCACATTAAAAAATCATGAAGGTTTTACTAATGAGAAAATCAAGATGGAAAAGGAGATTAATGATATGAAGAATTCTCTTGAGAATGCAAATAATCGTAATGATTATCTTGAACTAGATTTGAAGGCAAAATTAGAAGAGTTGGAACTTTTCCAATAGAAACTTTTTTAAACCTAATGAAATAAATATTAGTTTTAAAAAATCTATCTCAGATGTTTGTGAATGTTCTTTTAAGAATGAACCAACGAAGGATCCAAAAAAGTTACCTTCAAAGGTTGAGAGGAAATATGGAACTGGTTCTGATAAGAACAAATATGGAAAGTCTATGTATGTGGCCAAAGTTTGAAATGATAAAAAATCACAAATACATAAAAATCCTAAGTCTAGAAAGATTTCTACTACTTATGGTACTGATAAGTCTGAATAGAAATCTGAGCTGAATAAGAATGTTATGATTGAAAATAAGATGGTTTATGGTCAGCAAAGTTCTATTATGAAGTTTGTTGAGATTCATGATCACAACTCCAGCCAGTATAGAAGTTTCAGAGGGAAATATACATTCTATAGTTACTGTTGGTATTGTGGTGGATTCAGACACACTACAAACATGTGTTGGCTCAATCAACAACATTAGTACTATTCCAAAAGTTATGGAAGACAAGGTTTGAGGGGAAGTCAATCCTCTCAGAAGGGGAAGTATGAGAAGGAATTTCAGATGAAATCTGAGAAAGATAGTGTGAAAGGGGAAAATAGGATCCAACCATTGGAAACTATTTATAAAATATGTGAACAACCTGGACATCTTACTAAGGGATTTCCGGTTTTGTTTCCAGCACAACAAAAGGTTCTTAACAAATCTCATATGCTGGAGGTGAAGAAGAAAACGAAGAACAAGAATATCTTATTGTTGAAGCTACCTTGAATGCTACAATAGGAGAACGTCCACGGATTCTTGATATTGGGTGTTATTCTCATATTATAGGATACTTAAAGTTTTTGAATAATGTGAAAGACTTCAAATAAGTAACAGTTACATTTGGAAATGAGGAATCTTTGATGATCAAAGATGTGGGATCAACCATCATCAAGAAAGAAAAAATTAAATCTAGGAAACAATTATATGTTGATGGATTGAAACATAATATTATAAGTGTTTCAAAACTCTGTAATAAGGGAAACAACTTTATCTTCAAGAAAATGGGTTTTTTTTGTAAAAAGTGAAAATTATGGAAAGGTAGTTACAAGAGGCCAATGTACAAAAGGGAACTTGTTCCAAGTTGGTGAAGTACAAAAATCATGTTACATGGAATGGTGGATGAAAATCAGTTATGACGTAAAATTATAGGAAATATGTGTTAGAGAAACAAGTGCAAGTTATCAATGCGAGATAGTGTCCGAGATATACCTGATTTATCAAGACGAAGATATTGATGTTGCACAATTTTTGAAAAAGGGAAGATTACAATCTCTATGCATAAGAGAGTTGAAATTTGTTCAAAACAACCCTTGGAACTTATACATTCGAATATCTCTGTACAAATGAGAAATCAATCAATAAATGGATATAAGTACTTCATTACTTTCATTGATGACTTTACTCGTATTACGTGTGTTATGTACGTGATACATAAGTTAGATTCTTTAAAAAAATTTAAGACTTTCAAGAGGAAAGTAGGGAAGGAATGTATGTATTCAGTGAATAAGTTGAGAACTAATAATGGTAGAGAGTATAAGAATAATTAGTTTGAAAGTTACCTTGAGAATCATGTAATTCGGTATGAGTTTAGTTCACCATACACACCTTAATAAAATGGGGTTGCTGAAATGAAGAATGGAAGTCTGGTTTAAATAGGGAAAACTATGTTACATGAACATGGTCTCTATCATTATTATTGGAGGAAAGCCATGAGAACTATAATGTATATTCAAAACCGATGTTTCTATAGGCCACAATAATATATGACTTGATATGAAATGTTTTTTGAATGAAACTCCATGTTTGAAACACTTAAGAGTTTTTGGAAGTCCATGCATCCTAAAGAAAACGGGTGTAAACATTGGAATGTTTTAACAAAGAGAAGATGATAGATTTTTTCTTGGCTCTGCTCCATAAGGAAGTGGATACAAATGTTTCAAAAAAGAAACAAGAATAATTTTCTATTCTGCTAATGTAAAAGTTGTCCAAAATAATGAGAAAGAAAATTAGACTTTTGACGATATAGAAGTTGAGAAGGATACGAAAAATCCTGTTAATGATTATGATAATGATCCCAATAGTGGTAATACTACTCAAAAGAAGAATTATACTCAGCCATATCAATTGATGATGATGAAATTTGAATAGCTCATCCTAGGCTGAGGAAGAAAGTAGAGGCTCAGAACATTATTGATGATCAACATCAGAGGGTTCAAACATGAAGAACATCAAATACTATTACCCATACTTCTTTATATTCAAAAGTGGATCCAAATGATGTAAAGGAAGCTTATTAGCATCCAAAATAGATTCAGGCTATGAATAAATAGCTGGATCAGATAGAAAAGAATAATACATGGGAACTCATTCCCAATCCTAATTACAAAAATATTATTAGTACAAATTGGGTTTTCCAGAACAAGTTGAATGAAGAAGGAGAAGTGATAAGTAACAAGGAAAGTTTAGTGTAAAAATGTTACTCACAAATTTAAGGTGTTGATTTTGATGAGATTGTCACTCCAGTGGCTAGATTGGAAACAATCAGAATATTTCTTGTTATTGCTGCACAATGAAGTTACAAAATTTTACAAATTTATGTGAAGTCTTCATTTCTTAATGGAAATATTGATGAAGAAGTTTAAGATGAAAATACTTGTGGCTTTATTGATGATAGATATGGAATTTATGTGTATAAGATGAAATTTTTTTTGTATGGGCTAAAACAAGCTCTACAGGAATGGTATTCCAAACTGGTTACCTACTTAAGGAAGATGAGTTTCAAGAAAAGAAGAGTTGAAAGCAATATTTACATCATGGAATGTCAGGAGTTTTCTATCATTATAATTTTTTATGTTGATGACATTATCTTTTCTGGAAATGGTGAAAGATATTGTGAATGATTTGCTAAAGAGATGAAAAAGTTGTTTCAGATGTCAGTGCTGGGAGAAATGAAATAATTTCTTGGGATAAAAATATTATAAAAGAGGAACCACATTTTTCTTTCTGAAGAGAAGTATGCTAAGTAACTTCTAAAGAAATTTGGCATGGAAAATTTGAAACCAGTTTCCACACCAATTTCAGTGGGAACCAAGTTGTCTAAGGATGGATAAGAAAAGGAAGTTGATCAGAAAGAGTTTTGAAAGTTTATTGGAAGTTTATTATATTTGACTGCCTCAAGACCCGACATTATCTATGTTGTTACCTTATGTGATAGGTTTCAAAGTGCTCCTATAGAATCACATTTAATTACTGGAAGGAGGAATCTCAGATATATCAAAGGAATAATAAATTTAGGAATTAGGTATGATGGTGCATAAAATGTTGATTTGTTTGGGTATTCAGTTTCTGATTGGGTAGGAAATGTTGATGATAGAAGATCCACATCTGGTGGAGTTTTCGTTCTGGGGAAAATTTGTGTCAGTTGGAAAACAAAGAAATAGAATTCAGTGGCTCTTAGCATATCTAAAGTTGAGTATATTGCTTCCCCTCAAGATGCTACCCAACATATGTGGATGAAGACTCAGTTGGAAGATCTACTTGTTAACTTAAAGATACCCTTACTCTTGGGATGTGATAATAAGATTGTAATCAATCTTACAAGGAACTTGGTATAACATTGTTGTTCAAAAAAAAAATTGGTATAAAGTACCAATTCCTCAAAGACTAGGTAGAGAAAATTAATTGAAGATAGTGTACGTTCCTACATCAGAATAAGTTACTGACATATTTACAAAAGCATTACCAAAGGAACCATTTGTTAAATTTAGGTTGAACATGGGTTTCCAACCTCCTTTTAAAAAAGGTTGAGGAATGTGTGTTTGTCCCCACTCTCATCTTACCTTTGGATAGTGTTTTCAAGGAGGATAATTGTTTCATAAATCTATCCTTATGGAAGAATGCATAAAGGGGGAGTTATGGGTAAGCTGTGAATCCAACATGTATGTGTATGAACCATTCTAACTGTTTGTTGGAGTGTTTATTGGAAACAATGTTTTTGTGTTCCAAGAAAATTTAAGTAGTAAAGAATGTTGAGGTTGAATCATTGAAGATGTTTTGAAGAAGGCTGGGGAGATATGAGTCCCTACTATTAGACATCATGGTTTTGGCTGTCAATAATTCTTGTTTGCTACAATGAGTTAGCTCACATAGGGTTATAATTTTTGATAATTAATCCATTTCTTGAGGTTACAAAGTTCAGTGATTTGTGAATATTGGTTGACAACAAAATACAAAGGGGTAGATTGTTGGGACCAAGTTAGATGGAGAAAAAAGTATGAAGAGTTTACTTTTACAGAGTGTTTTGTTTTGTTGACAAAGAGGTTAAATCAATTCACTTTGTAAAAGATTTCAAAAACTATGATGATGCATTGGTTATTTGTTTTTCACATATATCATATGTTTGAATAACTTGTGATGCAATACTTATAAAAGACATAGTGAGTAAAAGAAGCGTTTTGTGGAAAATGAGAGAAAGTTCCGCACAAGTATATGTGGCACGCAAGTGTGGCACGCAAGTATAAGTGGCGCACAAGTGTATATTTCATGAAAATCATATTTCGAGATCATCACATCAAAATATTACAATGGAAATAAAGTGGCGTGCAAGTAAAAGATGGGTGCACAAGTCAAAAAGTGGCACACAAGTATAAGCAGTGTGCAAGTGAATGTTGCGCGCAAGTCATATTTCAAAAACATATTATCAAAATATGATAAGGGAAAGAATGTGTCATACTAGTGACGAAGTGGTGCGCAAGTGATGGAGCGACGTGCATGTAGGAATGATACACAAGTGTATGTGGCGTGATATTCACCAAAATGACTATAAATAGAGAAATCCCCTCCTCATTTTTATATGTGTAACACATAAGATAAAATTTGAGCTCTAACTATGAAAGTAGTAGAAAGGGGCATGCAGGCTGATGTGTCGTGCAAGTTAGGAGTTATTTATAAGGTGCATAAGTCGGGAGGTGCACAAGCGGCGTGGTACACAAGAAGAAGTGGCACACATGTTGTAAGAGGAAAACATGAATGAAGTTGTGTGCAAGAAGTGTATTGTATATAAGACAGAAGTGGTGTGAAAGTTGTGAGATTTGAACAATAGTGGCATTCAAGTAGTTAGTGGCACACAATAAGGAAGGTGTGCAAGTAGGGAGTCATGCAAGCAGGGAGTGGCATCAAAGCTGTTTGCGCCAGGAGGTTCTTACCAACTTATGGGTAGGAAAGTGAAGAATTTTTTTGAAAGATTTGATTTAAGAAGGTTCATCAAGAAGCACAGAAACATTATTTTACACTATTTGTTCTAAGAGGGATCACATGCACTATTGGATTGTTTTAAAAGTGCTATATGAGTGTAAGGGAATATCCTACTCATTGTATTCTACATCAAAGGATTGTTTTCTAGTGGATTGTGTGGTATTGGATTTTTTCCGTACCATACTAAGGACATAGATACTCTTGTTGAGTAGTGAACCTTGTAAATCTTATGTTCCTGTGGTTTTGTGTGTTCAGAAGGGAAGAAACTCTTTAACAGAAGGCGAAGGTTTTTTCAAAAAGAAAAACATATAACTAATTCACCCCCTCCCCCTCTTAGTGATACTTGGATCCTGACTGGGAAATTCAACTTGGATTATTTTTTTCTAGTTTTAGTTATCCTTTTGGGGTTTTCGACATACCTTGGGTTGTATCTAGCTTTTTGTGTTGTATCACTACCAAGTATTTCTTTTTTATGGAACATATTATTTTTTTGTTCTTCCACATGAATATATATTCTATTTATCTTGATTTTGGGTGATCTAAATAATTACCTTCAGTTTTTTTCATTCTTGTGTGCTAGTCTTTAGTGCATGGGGATTGGGAACACCCTTTGAGTCCTATTGTGGTCCAATTTGGAGTCCTGTTGATAGGTTATCTGGGTCAAGTCATGATAGGATTTTCCATCAATTTTATCCCTAATTATTGAATTTATTATAGCTTAAAAACTCAATTTAGTATTCTAATAATATAATACTTCATATAAATGATATTCATCAATATGTTCTCCCCATAATATTCTCAATTCATCAAATTTTTCTTCTAAAATGAATTCACTATTTTATTGATAAATATTCTCATTATCTATAATAGTGAAATATTATATTTGTGAACTTTTTCCATGTTCTATATAAATTTATGTATGAATGTTTATATTTAATATGTATCTAATAAACATTTCTTAATATCCATATTATTCAAAATTTCCAGGGATTTTATCTTTGGTGAGAAAAAAATATTTAGTTGTGCAGATATGAAAATATTTCAATGTTGGATTCTTCCTATACAACATATCATATATAGTGTAAAAAAACAACCTGAAGTATCATATATTAATCCCTTATCCAATCCGTCACAAGGCTCGAGGCTTGTTACTAAATGGGACGGTCTGGTGGTAAGTTCCTAGGGAGTGAACATAAAGCATTGGGAATGATTTTTGTCATAGTAACTAACAAATAATGAGACCATATAATAAAACAACTAGAAATTTTATCTATAAGACATATAGGGAATAATATATATATCAAAATATAGGAACAAAGAATACATGAGTAGTACAAGGGATATAACAGTAATTAAAAAATAAAATAAATATACTATTAACTCCACCTGACACATGAACACCTTCATATAACACCACCTTAATTTCTTTATAACTAATCCAATGCACTAATCCCTATAAAGGAAATATTTTCTATCATAAAATTCAAAAAATATCCAAGGAAGATAATCTATATACACCTGGGAGTACATATAGAGTGTGAGTGACATAACCTATAATATTCCACGACATACTCTATATGAATGCTTTATAAAATACACTAGATCCTAATAATTTGAAATAAAAAAAATTACCTTTGACATTTTTAGTAAAATAATAGACTTGGAAGTATCTCATTTAAAATATAACAATAAATTAAATAAAGGTAAAAATTCTTAATATAAAATTAATAGGTGTAAGAATGTATATGTAAATAGAAATTAGTTCTTTAACAAAATAAAACCATGCATCATGGGGGTGGACCTTGAAAAACTAAGGCTGGGTAAACTATGATTCTCATATTATGAAACTATCTATATCATCATCCATATTGAATTGTATTCATGCTACTAAATATAGTGAAATACTAAACTATAAAATGAATCCACTATCGATAGGAAAATCTTAAACTAGTGGTGATATCCTAAGTGTACCTAGAGTAGAATATGTTATTATTTTTCACTAGTTAGAGTTAAATACATTGCTAGTAAATGATATACTAGGCATAATAGACTCATCAACTAGTATAGGTACTTATCATTTATTCCCACCTAAGTACCCAAGCATTCCCATGAGGTATCAACTATTTCCAAGGGATCTAATTAGTTAAAAATATAATAAGGGATATCATTCATTAATAATTAACCATTATGTTTCACCAAAATAAGTATTGAGAGAACATTTTGATATATATAAGGAATAATCAGCATAAACATGACATCATTAATAAAAGTTCTCTAGTAAAGAAAAACACAACTTTATTCCATGGATTTATCAATAAAACTATTTCAATAGATAATTATAATTCATATTTAAAAATTACCATAAATCGTTCTCTTTTAATTCATTGAAATATTAATCTTTTATTTATATGAACAGATTACATGCACCACATTAGATGATATTAAATAAATGAATTTTAGATACTAACTTTCCACTAAAATCATTTTGAAACCATGAAGTATTGAATGTATAATCTAATGTATTAATTGAAGACATAAAAAATCTATAACAAAAAAATATCTAAAATAATAAAACATTTATGGTTATCTAAATAAATAGATTCATATAGATCCATTTAACTAGTTGGGGTGCTTTATTTAGTGGGTATTATCTAGGTCGTACCACTCTTAAATACGTAATAAATCTTCCAAAGAAAATTATATATTCAAAAAATAGTAAACAAAGAAATTTCTAAAGCCTGAGAAGTGAGAACACTAACCGAAAAGCCATGGACTAAGAATAAAACCTCTAACCAGTTATGAAAGACATTGTTAGGGTTACTCTAACCATTAAAATAAAAATCCCCATGGGTTCAGTTTTTTTGAACTTAGCATAAATAATCCCCAATGATCGAAGAAACCTAAAAAAGTGATTCGTTTAGAGAAGAACATAAGAATAATTAGTGAATTATATAGGTGGTAGGAGAATAATGCATACACATAACTTTTAATTAATGGTATGAGTATATCCTAGAAGATGTGAGAAGAAATTGTGAAGGTCTCTCCAACCCACCCCTCCTTGAATTAAATGGCAATAATGAAACGAAGTGGGTTTCCCTGTTTACATGTTAAATTTTAAATAATGAAGATATTATTATTATTATTATTAATATTATTATTATTAAATTATACTTCAAGATATAAAATAAATTTTCTTATGAGGTATGGAGCCTTTATATTTTCAGTTTAACTCTTTGATTTTGACCTAATATGAATACATAGTGAGGATATGGAGAAAACTGGGGTGTTCGAGGCTTATTCGAAACCTGTAGCCTAAGATTTTAGAGAACGAAGTTAGGATACATAGCTAGTAGAAATCATGTTTCCTAGGACACACGGTTTTATGAAACTATGAAATAGGGGCTGCATGCCCATGCAAGTGGTGTAGAGATTTTAGCAAAGGAAAACTACATAGTAGGTGCATAGTTTTTCTAATCTTTCACCAAGACTATGAGAGGGGGGACTTGAGATAGTGATGGGAACACGATTGGTGCATGGTTTTAATAACTATGAAACCAAAATATGTGACCCAATATTTAATTTTAAAATGACAATTTTTTCCCTAATACTTTTAAAACTTAAACACACTTCCTACACTCTTTTGTCCATATATAGCCACCTCTTCTTCTAGCATGTAATATCTCTTTAATACTTAAGCCTAGGATTTAATCTTGTTTCATAATTCAATATTATATTAAAGATCATTTTATCTCATTGGATGTGTTCTGATGATTTCTATATTCCTCTTTCACCTTTCACGATTTTCTTTTCTAACAACAACACTATTTTGGTGCAGGCTCTTATGCCCCATTTTCAAGGTGTTCATCAATTCATACATATTATCATAATTTGGACTGAATAAGAGGTTAATACTTGATGATTCTTCTTATATGGTATTAAGGTAGGTGTTTTATACCTTTCCTATAAAATTATCATTCATTATCTCTATTTTTCATTGTTCTGCATGCCATCCTTTATGGGACATGCATCCTAAATTGATTAAACCTTAAATTGAATGTTGAAATCATGTTGAGACATGTCATGAAACCTTTACTCATGGTTGGAGGTCTTCTAACTCAACCTAAACCACCCATGGGGTGGTTTATACCATTTTACCATGACTATGACACCCTTTCAGTGTATTGAGATTTCCTTGTATACTTCAAAATTGATTATGGTAATTAAAAGAATTGTTAATGTTTGTAATCAACTTGTAGACTCTTGTCTTTGTATATGAAAGGTGTAATTTTTTTAATTTTTTATCTTATATATTATTGTGAATGGATTTATGAAATGGTGAATGAAATGTTTAGGATGACATGGACATTTATACTCCTTGGATCCAATAAATCCACTAGGATTCCTTGTACATTACTACTCTTTGAATCCTGGTTACACAACCCCTTAGTATTCCTCAGAAATTTATACACATTGGATCCTGGTTATATATATTACATGGATTCCATGAACATTTGTACTCATGGATCTAGTTTAACTTGTTGACTTGACATGTCAGGATGCCTTGGAAATTTCTAATCCTTAGATCCAACCCACTAGGATGCCTTAGACATTTCCACTCCTTGGATATTGTTTACTTAGTTTAATTAGCTTACTAGGATGAAATGTACATTTATACTCCATGGATATGGATTACGTGGATGCATCAGATGTTTCTTTTCCATGGATATTGACCATGTTGTCCTGATAGAGGATTACTCAGCATATGTCAATGTTTGTATTTCTTTCTATACTTTATAGACAAACCTTTCATTTTAATTTTTTTTATCAAAGTGAGACTTGATAGACTAGATACCTTCTATTTTACTATTTTACTTATACACCTGTTATATTTGTACACTAATTTATATTATATTCACATAATAGACTAGTTATTGACTTCATTTTTGGTGGCCTACTGAGTGTTATCTCACACTCTGTTCAAGCCATCATTGGGTAACTGTACATACTTCATAGATGTAGATTGGGATAGTGGAATGTTACCTCTTGCTAATTCTTGATTCATTATAGCGTAGGACTAGGGAAGAATAGGACTAGGATACTGATCATACTTCTATATGGGGATATTTTATTTTTGGTCTTTTTGTACTCTTGATATATGTATTGTATTGGATACCAGTTTCCATGTTCTACCTATCTTTTTTATAACATACCATGATCATCATTAGTATATGAAATTATTAGATGATATTAATTCATTTTTTATATAATGGATGTTCATTCGTACAATACTCAGTTATTTTTTATGTTTTATCTATTATTTGGTTATGATTATTTCATTGTGAAACACTCAGACCATGAGGGTGTAATATCCCCACTGTTCCACCATGGACCGTTACTGCTAGTTGGCAACATCAAGTGTACAAAGAGTAACCCTTAAGGCCATGTATCCATCTGGTTTTAGATACTGTTGAGTGAAACAGTTCAGGGATGTCATAAATTGGTATCATAGGTTTTTGTTTTATTTTTATTATTATATGGGAATAATAGATAAGAGATTTGGTATGTGTAAAAATTTGGTAATGAGTTGAATAGGGGTGTAGCTTAACCACATACCGGGAAATTCCAAATTTTCTAAGATGGGATACTACTTTCAAGATTGTTCTTATTATAGTTGGATTGATTTCACCATTGGGTTATGTACATGATGTTTTATGTTCCTTATGATTATTAGTTTTACAATTTTCCTAGTATGTTATGGAAATATTTCATCATGCATCATTATAGGCACTTCAAGGTTTATATGTTATGAATTATTCCATTCCATGTTTAGATTAATGCATGAATTTCTTAATGCATGTTTTGGTGCCTTATTTATGTGTCCCTAAAATTATGCTAACATTTCATGTAGGGACATTAAGAATAACTAGTTGGGATTAAATGGTTGTCGGACTTCAATTTATAATGTGTATGTGACCTTATAAATTAGAAATGATAATACATTTAGTTAAACATTTTAACGATAATTGATATATAAATGAGATTTAATTTTAATGAAATTATGTTTGAAATGAATGGTTGTTATTAAATGGTAATTCCAATTGCAATTTAAAGGGTTTTTTCCACTATAAATTGAAGTTGAAACTCTATATACTAGAACCCCGGGCTTATATTAGAGAACTTAAACCTAACCCAACCTATGTATTGGGTAGTAGGCAGTGTATCCTACTTTTCTTATAACTTGTATATTTCCCAGAATTGGCTTTAGGAGTAGGCAGTGGTGTGTGACCCATGTTTAGGATGGCTTGTGCCTATCCTATTTCTATATTTGTGATCTTTTTTTATCAAATCTTGTCATAGGTTTTAGATTACGATTTATAGAGATATGACACCACGAAGGCATCCATTTGTATGCTAGGAGGGTGGAGAAAACCATGCTTTAGTGGTGGTCAGCCATAGACCACATGTAGAACCTTTAGTAGTGACTTTTTTGGAACCACCTATTATACCAGATATGGGTGATGAGGCCCAGTTTCTAGAGGGTTTATTACATTTCATGTAGTTCATTCAAGGAGCACCACAACACTTCCTGACTACGGTAGAGTTAAAGAGTGGGTTTCAACAATAATATCAGCCAATGTTTTCTGGGTATGGAGAACTACGGGTAGTAGAGTCATAGATGGGGGACATGAAATCGATTTTTATGAATCTTGAGACACCTCTCAAGAGGAGAGTGATGCTCGAGACGTATTTACTACGAGATTTCTCCAAGAGATGTTGGGATGTGATTACCTAGACTAACCATCATTGGGATATGTTTTATATTTATTTATAGATATATTTCTATGATTACTTATATAGAGAGATGTTGAGGGCCATTAGATTCTAAGAGCTTATGCATCTGGAGTAGAGAATATTATCATTCATGGACCATTATATCCATTTTATGGATCTATATTTTCTCTCATCTATTCTCTTAGGTGATGAGTTATCAAAAGTTAAGTGATTTGAGTATGGCCTTTGGTATGATATCTAATCATTGTTGAACAGCTTACAGCTTACTAATGACTCAAAAAATAGTATATTAAGAATTGACTATTGAATGTATCCTAAGGGAAGTTGGGGCGTATAGCGGGGAAGATCATCTTCTCCACCCCGTGGCTCTGGGTCTGGTGGAAAGAAGAGATGATTCAAGGCATCATGAGTGGAATACCACCTAGAGAATGCGTTCTAGAAGTTTTGTTCTCTTTCATCAGTGAGGGAGGAAGGGAAACACGAGGTTCTGATGTAATAGATACCCATTTGAGTGCCAATATTATAAAAGGATGTACCATCTACAATGGTTTTTTAGGACCATTCCTCCGACATCCAGTTAGAGAGGGAATGCACCGACTCCACATTCAGGAGTGGGTTCGGCAACTTCTTTTCAGGAAAAGAGATAAATTATGACTGAATGATCAGCTCGAGGTGGTGGTAGTGATCAGGGTAGAAATACACCATATTTTCAATGATATAAGCGTATAACTACTCAGGGTATTCAGGCTATATATCAGGGCCATGGTTCATGATATATATTGATAGTGAAACTGATACCTAGGTAGAAGAGTTTCAGAACTTCTACATTAAGAGAATTTTTTTTGGCATACTCTATGTTAGAATCTGATATTTTTATTATAGGTGCATCTCATTCATTTATATTTGTTCCTTTTATGACAAGACTTGCACTCAATGTTTAGTTTTCCCGTGGTGTGATGACACTCGATACTTTGTTTGGAATTCGATCGTAGAGTGTACACAAGTGTAAGGAGTTCCCCCTTGAGTTAGGTGGGTATATCTTTATATGGGAACTCATTATATTTGATATGAATAGGTTTCAAATAATTGATGTTATGTACTTTTCGGTTACCTATAATGCATAAATTGACTGCTATATCTGAAGGGTGGCCTTCACATCACGCTAGAGTGGGGTTTTTATTTATAAGGGTGAATGGGATATCTAGGTGAGACAAAATGGACATGAGTATTGTGGGATGGGTGGAATAATAACCCGGATAGATATCTAATACCTGGATTATAAGAGAACCTTTCAAGAATATTTCACTCCAGTGGTTGATCGTTTCAGGTATGTTTTCCTAGAAAACTATTTAGGAATACCTCCCATGAAAGTGGTAGTGTTTTCCATCGAGCTACAGTCAGGAGCTTCATCGATATCAATTCCACCTTATAGGAAGTTTAAAACTGAGTTGCAGGATCTAAAGAGGCATCTAGTGGACTTGTATGTAAATGGGTTTATATAAATTTGTACTTCTCCATGGGTTTCGCTGATCCTTTTCACTAAGAAGGCATATGGTACCCTTAGGCAATGTGTGGATTTCCCTCAGTTAAACCTCTTTATTATTAAGAAATGGTATCCATTTACCTATATTGATGATCTCATAGACCAGCTTTGAGGAGCTCAAGTTTTCTCTAAGATTGACCTGAGATCAGGTTATCATCAGGTGTATGTTAGACCATCAAATATACCACTTATATCATTTCAACTACCACAAAAGATGTTTTTATCAGCACTAGAAAAGGCCTTTGTCAGAACTAAAAAAGTATTGTTAATATCAGTGAAGATAAAGTGGGGTCCCTTTTATCAGTGCTCAGAAAAAGCGCTAATAAATTCCCCTTTTATCATTTCTTTTTTAAAAGTGCGGATAAAAGTTAAAAAACATTAAAAAAATCTAAAATTTTGGGAGGGGCTTCAACAGTGATTGAAGCCCCTTTAACATCGCCCCACCCCAGCCTATATTCCCCATCCACCACCCCCACCCGAACCCTTTAATAGTGCTCCCACCCCCTTTAACAATGCTACACTTATTCCCACCTACGCGCGCACGACCAACCTCTCCTTGGATTCGAACTCGGGACCTGTTGCCAACACACCTAAGCCTTTACCACTCCACCATATTGCTTTGATCTTCATTTACTAATATATATATTTGTTTATATATATATAGTTATATTTACTTGTATATTAATATATATTTATATTAACACACACATATATATTTGTATTAGTATATATATATATAGTTATATTAATATACATATAGTTATATTATTATATATTTATATATGTACTTATATTAAAATAAATAAATATATATATATAGTTATATTAATATATATATATCCATATATTAATATATATTTATAAGATCAGTTGTAAATACATTTATATAAAATTCTTTTTGTGTGTGTATAAATAAATTAATAAATATATATATATATATACAACACACACAAATATTATATGTGTATTTGTAAGTATAATTATATATATATTTATATATATTTACAAATATTATATATTCTATATGTATATACATATGTTTAGAATATATAGATAATATATATCAGTTTGTCAATACAGACACACACAAATACACACACACACACACATCATATAGGTATATAAATATTAATATATTTGTATTTTAAATAAAATGGATTTTAGTTTCTTAAATAAGCCTTATATATTGAGAAATATACTTTATATGTAAATATGTTTAATTATTTATTTATAAAATTAAATTTTTATTGGTTCATATATAAAAAATATGTATATATTGTTATATAATTTATTATAAATAACATTAAATTGTAGAAAACGATAAAATTTTAAATCCATAATATCAATATAAATGTATTCCCTCACAATAAATTCAGTCCCCAGTGAAAAAGTCAAAAATACCCCCTGAAACGTGGCTAAAATTCCATCAAATGTTAAAAAATTGGTTATCTAGACTCAAAACTCAGTTTTGGAGGCCTTATGGGCCATTATTGGCCTTGAAGTATGTGATAGAGAGTTTAATTTAGTCACTTTCACATAAGGATCATCACAGGCTTCAATTTGATATGTTTTAGAGCTCAAACAAACACCCTGATCAAAAGTTATGGTCGTTTGAAGTTTGAGTTACGTTTTCAACTTATTTTAGATCTATTATTAATTTTTTTTTGTTTTTTTGGGTCTTCAAATTGTTATTAAATGATTATTAGTATATGATAACAAAAAAATTATTAATTAATAATTTTTTAATATATTTTATAATTCATTTTCACTAAATATCTTATATATTAAATTAAAACGTTTATTTATATTTATCTAAAACATATTTAAAAAATATATATTATATTTATATCAAGATAAATATACTTATATATTTATATATAAATATATTAATTTTTATGAAGAATTATTTTTTAAATATACACATTATTAGCTCTAGGAAAAAATAGATGATAAAGCCACCTCTTTATCAGCGCTTTTTTAGCGCTGATAATGACACCACCTTTATCAGCGATTTTTCAGTACTGTTAAAGGATGGAACTGTGGAAACCCAATTTTGTGGTATTGTTCATAGTAGATATGGCCTATATGAGTATTTTTTTCATGTTGTTTAGTCACAAAATGTGCCATTAGTTTTCATGGCACTAATGAATTATTTTTTTCATTCTTATTTGGATTTGTCTATGGTGGTGTTCATGGAAAATATATTGGTGTATTCAAATAATTGACATGACCATTCCAAAGACATTGAGATCACATTCAGTACACTAAGAGAGCATTATTTATATGAAAAGATTGCAAATAAACAATTTTTTATGGATCAGAGTCACTTCCTAGGTCATATTATCTTAGATATATGAGTATCAATTAACCCAAAGAAGGTGAGATTAGTAGTTTCCTAGGATCAGCCCAAGAATTTATTTGATATATAGAGTTTCTTGGAGATAGATAGTTGTAACATGTGCTTTATATAGGAATCATTAGGCTTAAAGGAACCTTTTATAGTCTTTACTAAGAAGGGTCTGATGTTTATATGGTTATAAATCTGTACAAAAGTATTTTAGGATATGAATGGGATACTAACATCAGCACTAATCCTAATTCTTCTAGCAATGGGTAAAAGATATATAGTATATTGTATCATATTAGATATTGGGATGCAAGCCTTTATGATGTATTAGGAGTGATTCATAGCATACAAATCTCATTCTTTGTGGCCACATGATAGAAACTACATGATGAATGATCTTGAGTTAGATTTGGTTCATGACTTGTGTTTTTGGAGGCATTATTTACTAGGAGAGGATTTTATGGAGTACATTGACCAAAAAATCCTCAAGTATATATTTACATAGTGTGAATTGAATTTCAGGAAATGAAAGTGGGTTGAATACCTTCAGTCCTTTGAAATTGAGGTTTCTTATACACCCGGTAAGGGAAATGTTTTTGTTAATGCACTGAGTAGGAGGACTTGGACACAAGCAGTTTAGGAGGCCAGTAGTGAGTGGAAACTTATAGCCCTATATTCAGAGATGGATATAGAGATTCAGGACCATCATGGATAGTTTTTTCCCATATTGTTTTTATTTTCTTCATTACTTATATAGATAGTAAAGATGATACAACTATCATATTATAAGGGATTGTTTCTATGGTACAATGTTGTAGGTGATGACTAACCTCCTGGTTGGATCATTTGTGAGGGTGAGATCTGGCACATGAATAAACATATATGGGTTCCTACAGACATCCAGGAGGAGTTTATATGTTATTCTCATCCATGATCCTAGCCTTACCAAGATGTATCAAGACTTTTGTCATCAATACTGGTGGTCGGGGATAAATTTGGAGATAGATAGGTTTGTTACTCGGTGTGCCACCTTTCATCAAGTGAAGGTGGAACACCATTAACATGAAAAGATTTTATAGTTGTTACCTATTACAGAGTAGAAATGGGATGATGTCACAATGGATTTCAGGATAGAATTTTCTATATCCCTTAGGTAAGTAAATCTAAATGGTTGATCATAGATTAGTTGAAAAAGGTCACCCATTTTCAAATTATTCAGGAGAATATTTTTGTGGATGAGCTTTGGAAGATATATATTTATGAGATCATACAACTAAAAGGGGTTCCACATTATATCGTATCGAACAGAGTATCTTGTTTCACAATATAGTTTTATAAGGGGTTGTAGAGGGCACTGGGTTCACCGGTACTACTAAGTACAACCTATCACCCACATAAAAATGGTCTATCTAAGCGTAAAATATAGGTTATGGGGGTCATGATCCAATAATACATCCTTGATTTTATAGTTTCATGGTAGAAACACTTACTTCGCACTAAATTCTCTTATAATAACAGCTTCTAAGAGACCACACATATGGATCCTTACAAGGACCTATACGGTAGGCCATGTAGTCCACCCCTGTGTTGGTTAGAGATAAGAGAGGTAGTGCTACTAGGACCCCATCTTGTTCAGGAGACTTTAGAGCGTGTTTAGTTTATTAGAAAGTGGATATATACCAATAAGTCTATATAGGAATAATATGAGGATAACCATTATAGACCACTAGAGTTTAATGTGGGGAGTCAGTTTTTCTTATGAGTTTCACCCAGACTCGGGTATAGATGGATTCAGAAACAAGTAGAAGATATCACCTCATTACATCAGGCCATTTGAGATTCTAGAGAGAGTCAGGCTGGTATCTTTTTAGTTGCAGTTAACTCAGAGTTACTGGTCCATGCATGATGTCTTCCATGTATCTCATCTTTGACGATTTCATTCTAATATATCACATATTCTTCATATAGATGAGGTTGAGTTAGAGGTAGATACATATTTTGAGGAGTATCATATATATATTGTTAATCGTAGAATAAAGATTATTTGAGGATGGTCAGTTACTATGGTATGGATGTTATGGTAGCACAACTGTGTATAGAAGGAGACTTTGGAATATGAGGCCAACATACATGCTCAATGGATGAATTCATTCTTATATGTAGATTTTCCAACCTTGGAAGGGAAATTTGGGGTTGAATTTCTTAAAAGGAGAAATTATAAGATCCTGGTTTTTCTATGAGGTGAAAAATAATTTTATTTCTATTTTAACATAGTGATTTTTACCTAATGTGAATTACTAGTGAGGCGAAAGAGGAAACATGGAAGTTCAGGGCCTATTTGAATCCCAGAGCTAAGATTTTAGAGAAGGTAGTTGGACCACATGGTTGGTAGAAACTGTGAATCCTAGGAGACATGGTTAGTAGAAACCATACCACCCAGGCCACATGGCTTGAGTAAACCCTGTGGGGTGGTCTATCCCACTATCCAGGGCCACACGATTTTATGAAACCATGCAATAAGGGACGCACACCCGTGAAAGTGCTGCAGAGTTTTAGAAAACGTATAATGCATGAGCTATAATGACCTGAACATTTGAATAATATTTGTTTCTTGAATTTTTGTTTTATTTTATTTTATACTCAATAAAAATATAACTGTTAATAAATTAATTGGGTATAATTAAAATAAGACAACTAGGTTTTTACTGTTATATGACCATTGTAAATTAAACTCTTAAAGTTATGATTATTGTTTATAAATACAAGTGATCATGGTTAATTAATATTGAAAGTGGAGTTGATGGGGTCATCCAATAGACTTGTTCCATAAAAAGCCCATCTATCAGAGCTTGGGTAGAAGGTTTTTTCACTATGATTTTCTCTGGACCAAGCCCAATCAGAGCTTCAACATGTGAAGATTGAATGGAATCACCTACATGAGAAGTTAAAGCTAATAGAAATCACCACTCAGGAAATATTGTACGAGATGCCCCAGGATTCTATAACCATTGCACACCTTACTCTTAGGTCTTATTTAGGTGTTGTAAGGGGCTATGTAATTAGGCCTTATATAATTTGTGTAATCCCTTGGTATAAATAAAATTGTTATTTTGTCACACTTATTTTGGAATAGATTTTCTTAATAAAGTGTATGTTTAATCAAGGCAGATTTGATAAATTGATTTGAGAAGTAAAAAATTTCACTTTTCAATGATTTCTCATACATAGAGAATTACTATGGTAAAATAAACATCATTTTTCAATTTCAAATGTCAAAATTAACCTAGGTTTATTTTTTATCAATTTTTTTAGAAGTTTCAATTTGATGAATAGTGTTTTATGAATAGTGTTTTTTGATGAACAGTATTTGATGAATAATGTTTTATGATGAATAGTACAAAAACATTTTATTACTAAATATATTTTTCTCTAAAATGATTTTTGAAAATCGGACATACATAGTTGTAATCCGGGTGAAAAGTGTTGTTCAATTAGATAAAAATATTTTTTTAGCGAATAGTAAAATTAACCATTGGAATAGTAATTTTACCCTTATAAATGGTAAATTTACCAATGGAATAGTAACATCAACAAAGGAAGTATAAATATGTTTTGGCCATCTTAAGTGGTAATGTGATATAATTATATGACAATATAAGTAAAGAAATGTTTTAGAAATTATTAGTCAAGTATTAATATTTTATTTATTTAATTTAATTTAAAGTGAAATTAATTTTTTTTAAATGGAGTTCACTTTTGGATTGTACATGTCGAAAAATGGTTAAGGTGATTTTTTGGTATTTTCATGAAACATTTGAATTTTCAGTGATTAGTAAAAATACAATTTTGAGTTTCGGTGTGTTTAATGACATCATTAATGATGTAATCAAGATGTATTAATCTGGTCGACTTGTGAATAGTAAGATATGTTATGTGGTTTCCCAAGTGTCCAATATTGTGGGAAAATACCATGGGAAAGCTGATGGTTTTGCAATTACCACAAATGAGGTGTCCCTTGAAAATTAATAAAACATTCCCTCATTTTTGCTATAAATACCAACCCTTTAAATCATTAATCTCACTCCAAATTCCTCCTCAACGATTCTATGGTATTTTTACTTCCCAAGGAGTCCTCCCAATGTTCCCTCAAGCCCCACAAGGTCCCAACATTTGTGTTTTTGAAGTTACTCTTCAGGGCAAGGGAACCTTTCACCCTCATCTTTTAGTCATGATTTCCTTTATGTTATGTCTTCTAGTTTCCATTTTATTATGTGGGGGTATTTTATTCTATATACATATTACATTACATTTCATGTATGATTTTTGAGAGACCATTTCCACTCTCATCAACTAATTTTTTTAATTTTTAAGTGACGCCGTTAGGCTGTTGACTTTTCATAAAAGAAATCGCATCTTCTCTTTTCTTTCAAGTTTTATTTTCATGTGGTATGAAATTCAAACATCCATTACATGATATTATTTAAAATATATTTTTTCCCTATAATATATTATGAGTTATTTATGAGTGGGTGACCCTTGTACCCTCTCTTTTTAATGTTTTCTAAAACCATGTTTTATAGTCGTTATGCTGCAGAAATTTCGTCTCAAAATCTATCTCTCTTTTTCTAAAGAAATTATCTTATTTTATTTATATGAATACCCAAACCTATTTCGTTTCTAGGGGTACTAATAAAGACATAAAAATTATATATTTGGTTCTGGAATATACATACATTAAACCCTCATTCCTTTTCCATGGGTCATAAATGACATAATGATCTAGTTTTTAAGCACTTTTAAAACGTCCCGATTTTGAAATGAAACCCATTTCTTTAATTATTTTTGAGTTATTTATGAAATGTTTGATTATGATATATTTATATAACATGAAAATAAATAAATATTAAGGGTTCGATTTTATATATCTCCAATGCATTGGGTACAGAATTTAATCTCTAGAGATGACAAGTTTTACGATACCTTGGTGAATAAGCTTGGTACTTTTTATTACACCTTGGGGATGGATCTTGGTGATATGTTCATGAAAGTATAAATTAAAATTTCAGACACATTTTCAAGTTATTATTAATGTTATTATTTCTATAATATTCCTCTTTATCATCACTTTTACGATATCCCTCATTTTCTTGTTGATATCGCTCAAGATCATATGTAAACTGTTTCACTTGTTTTCCTTACTAGGACTTCTGCTCACCCTTTACTTTGATATATGTATCCAGGTTATGAGATGAAATAATTTTACTTAGTATGAACCTATGATGATTCCTTAAAAGTGTATTATAATAATGTTTTATGTTATCATGTATATTTTTCGTGATTTCCAAGACACTAGACTTTAAAGATCCCCTGTTTGTAAAATGTAATGAAAAGTTATGTAATAAAAAGGAGGGATACCATAGTTGGTATCAAAGGATAGTTTAGTTATTTATGGAAATTAGGCTATTAAAACTTTAGGAATAACCCTATAAAAAAGTTTAAATATAGGAAAACTTCCTGGTATTTTGGTAAAATATTAAGTATGTGGTTTCTGAACAAATAAATCCCTATCTAGATATGAAAAAGTAGATGTCTCTCCGGCACTGATGTACCTAGGAGTGAACACTCCAAAAAAGAGTTTTAGTCATGACCTAGGGTATCCTAGTACATGAAAACGGGCCTTGATTCACTCTTGGTTTGACACTCATGTGGGATATGATTGGTTAATGAAAAGATTTTTATGAATCTTTATGAAGGATTTATAGAGAAATGTAATTGCTTAAGCATGAAGTTTTAAGACATGAAATCCTTTATAGTTAAAAATAAATAAATGAAATAATATTATAACTATGTTTTATTATTTTATAAAATGGTGGGAAATAAGAGGAACTGTGTAAATGGTGACCGTAATGGAACATGCACTAACGACCCTATGATGGAATCCATAATGGAAACATTCATGAGAATGATGAACCAACTAACTCAAGTTATGGGAAATAACCTGAATTAAGATGAGAGACCGATATCACTGCGAAAGGAATAACATTATTTTGATTCATTTATGCATCAACGACCACCAAACCTCAGTGGATTTATCGACCCATTGATTTCTATACTGTGGATCAGCTCCATCGAGAAGATCTTTTCTGTGCTCTGCTATTAGGAGCTAGAGAAGGTCACCCTGGATATTAACCAATTAGAGGGACAATATGATCATGTGTGGGAGCTTGTTAAAAAAAAGAGGCCAGGAGTCAAGGTTGAATTTATGGAGTGGGAAGAGTTCATTGGGATCTTCTTCAATAAGTATTTCCCCTGTTCTGTGAGATCAAAAACTAGAGAAAGAATTTCTCGAGTTGAAGCAAAAGGAGAATGAATCTGTTGGAAGCTACAAGATTAACTTCACAAGGATTTCATGTTACACCTATATCATTTTTATGGATCCAAATGGGAATGTTGACGGATTCTTTGGTGGATAAAGACCTCATCTACAGAAGAATCTATCCAACCAAGACTATGAAAGCTATGGGAGATCGTACGGAGTGTAATGAAAGTTGAACTGGAGTTAAGTGAGATGAAGTGGTCTCATAAATCCAATGATAATAAGAGAGCAATGGATCATGGCTTATGAAGGACCATTGATCAGGTAAGAGGAGGCAAGAAAGTGCAACATCTCACATGTAATAAGTGTGGTAAGAAGCATTTAGGGAACTACCTCATCGGGAGCATGAAATGCTACAAGTGTGGAAGAGATGACCATATTGTGCAGTATAGTTGTAGTGAGGTGAAGCCTCAACATCCAAACAATAACGAAAAAGGGAAGATGGTGCATGCCCTACCAAATGTCCAATTCTATATGTGTGGACAACTCGGGAACTTTTCCAGTCACTTTCCAAATCTGAGGGCAGTGGAGGGGAACCACCATTAGCCTCAGCAAAGGCCAAGGGAGAAAGGTTATGATATTTTTATCACGACAACTGATGTTGAAGCTTCTAATGATGTGGTAGAAGGTACTCTTATTGTTATCTCAAATCTAGAAAGTACTTTGTTTGATTCTGGTTATATGCATTCCTTTATTTACTCCAAGTTTCCAATGAATTTTATAATCAACACCTGATTTTCTAAAAGTAGTGTTATCAATAAAGACTCCTGATGGGGTTATCGAAGCATCATCAATGTTTAGAAACTCTAGTATTTACTTTAGTGAGCACAATAATATCGAAAATATAGTAGTCATTCAAATGCTATATGTAACACCCCGAGATTTTATGAAAAATATTCTTTTTAATTTCATTAATGTCTTGTGTTGTACGCTACACCAAAAGGAGATTGCTCAACACGTATCCTTGACTTGCCTTTCATTACACGCAATCGCGACCTTCCTTGATAGCGTGTGTTGTACGCAATACCAAGTTTCGCTAAACAACGATATGCTATTAAAATATTATTAAAACTAGCCATTATGAATAGTAATAACCACTTTCTGAAATTTTGTAAATTTTATTTTTCAAAATGGACTTCATTTTTGGATTCGGAATATCAAAATTAGCTTAGGGTGAAATTTTGGTGATTTTCGGATAACTTTCATATTTTCATGAATAGTGAAAATTACTAAATTTTAATTAAAAACAACTTTTTCAATCGAAATAATTAATAGTGATAAATTATTAATTTGAGTGGTTTTAAAGTATATTTAGAATATATTTTTACAATTTAATACAATGTTGGTCATTGGATGTAATTTCACATTTAAACCAGACATAAACAAGTGTCAATCTTTTCATAGTTATTATCTCTTAAGAACACGCTATTTGTTTTGACGACGGAAATTAATTTTTAAATTAATTAATGCAACTGATATGTTTTTAATTTGGTAAAATAGAAATCATTTTTGAGTTCATAATATCAAATATAGCTTAGGCCTAATTTTTGGAATTTTTCTGAAAACTTTCAATTTTTGCTGAATAGTGAAACCACTAAGTGGTAGTTAAAAAAACTGAATTGTGCATAAAACTTAATTTTACTGCTTCTGTGAATGGAATTTCAAAAATTCGACAGACACGGTTGATATCAGTAAGTAAAATGTGGTTCAATGAGATAAAATTAATTTTTGGTGAATAGTAACTTTTTACTTTTTTTTACCGCGGTTAATAGTAAATAGGGTAACTAAGGGTAAATATGATATTTATATTACCCTAACACATGTCCTAATTCTATTGGATAAGTGTAATTCGACCAAAAAAAACCTTATGAATATAATATGACCATTGAGATCCACTTGGATTAGATTATGACATTTAATATTATTTTATTTAATGAATAGTTAAAATAGTTAAAATCAATGTTTAATAAGTAAACCATTTTTAATATGGGGTTATACAAAAGATAAATTCAACTATAAATATTGATTAGAAAGCTAAAACGATTTCCTATATAATGGTATGTTATTTGTAATTTTTAGACATTAAATAATTTAATTTATTTATGACACAATGATGATGCAGTAATTATCTTATTAATGAAATATTGACATAATTGATGTTATAAACACCAAAATAAATTTAATTTGAGACTTTTTATGAATTAAACTACTTTTCTAGGTTACTATGATATATTATTGTTGATTTAATGAACTTTTTTTGAACATATAATTCTGTTATGACTTTTACAAAAATCATATATCAAATAGTGTCAAAATTGACACAAAATAGTTTTTAAATCAAATATTATATTATTAATTGTTATTTTATTCCTAAAAATCTAAGGTTCGGCCAAATGACTTATATAAGGATATATATATTAATAATAAACAAATTGGGGTTCGTTTGGAATGTTATAGTAAGTGTATTAACCATATAGTGTAAGAAAACAAAAAGACACGGTAAAAGTTAAATTATTTAACTTAGAGTTAAATCTAATTGATAAGGTTAAAATAATAACCTAAACTTGTCTAAATCATATTGGTTGATAGGATTCCGACCCATCCCCACTTTAGCTTCGAAATAAGACCCTTTAGAACCATTATAAACCGATTTTGACTTTAATATAAAATAATATTTTGAGATATTCCTAATGTCCCCCTCTCCTCCCTTATAAAAGGACACCTCTTCCCCCTCCTCCTCACACCAATTTGAGCACTCAAGCTCGGCCAACCCCTGCCAAAATCCCTTCTCCACTTCCCTAGAATAATACTAGAGGTCCTGGTCTTCTTCAAAGACCAATCTTAGTTACCTATGTGGAGGATTCAAAGAGGCGTTTCAAAGAAGAGGTAATATCCATTACCGATCTTTTCAATTTCTTTCTTCTTCAACTTCTTCTTCTTTAGTTGTTTCATGACAAAGTAATAACATCAGTATTACTTAAATACTGATATGTTATTATAAATATGAAACAAACCTAATTCACCTTATATACATCTTACAGAAAAATGAAATCACAGCGCGTGCGTACGTACGGAATACCGTCTCCACGCCGCGGTGTAATCTATTTTCCACCACCACCTTAATAGGATGGGTATAATGGTGTAATGAGTAACTATATATGATTATTATAAAGTGATATTGATACTGAAATAGTCTACATACACTTCAACACAATTCCACGACCATGGGAATGATATCATCGCTCGTGCGTACGAACGGACTACCGTCTCCACGACGCGATGAGATTAATTCTCAATGATTAACCATTCATGAATGATTATAAAGTATATATAATAAGTACTAATGAAATATATGACATAATAATGATACTGTATTTATTTAAATTTATATGTATGTCATCTACTTAATTCCATTCACTTCAATAAGGAAACGAAAACAGCGTTCATGCGTACGTACGGACTACCGTCTCCATGAACGGTGTATTTCATTCCATTTATCGATATATTATATATATATATATATATTATAAATATATATTATATATAAATCATTTTTTACATTCTTCATATAATTAATCATGATCCAAGTAATCATATTAATAATTACAAGTTAAAAACACGAACGACAAATGAGACGATTTTACCCAAAACGCTACTTTAACATGAATTTACAAAAGAACAGGTAATATAAAGTCATAAGTGGACCATATATGATATAATAACAATGAATATGATTCTGGAATAAGTCAATAACATGATTTAAATCATTATACAGGAGGTTCAGACACTTACAAATCAAGTCGGACCTAAGGTAAGGGAAATATCACAATCTCATTTTTATCCGAGATTGTTTATAATTTAGAATTTATTGGGGTGTATTTTATTATCCACATCCATGTTTCTTCAATATGTAATTTTATTTCCATCCACCTACAATTTTTTAAATCCAATTTTACCCTTCTGTGAGTTTTTAGTAAAAGATATGAAAGGAATCTTTTGTCGTTTTTCATACGAGGTACTTTTTGAATTTTTTGACAAAAGTACGAAGAATGTTTTTTTCAACTTATACGGCATGAATGGATTTTTAAAACACTATTTCCAAGAATCTTCCATTACAAGTTTTCAAGTTTATTTTTAATCAACCTCTTTTAGTTTAAAATTGTATGACATGTTAAGAAAGGAAAATGTTTTTGAAGTAGAAAGGATATTTTCCTCAAGAATGAAGTTAAAGTATTTTATCAAAATTATTTTCCATCTAAGATAATAAAGGGTTCTGTTTTTATCCCTATTATTACATTGATTTGATTATGTTGTGATGGAATTATTTTTATGAATTCCTTTATCGTATATGAATTGTTTTATGATGTCATGATGTTTAAGATTCCCATTTTTATTACATGGGTTATGTAATGATGTATGATTTATGATTTTGTGGCACACATAAGAATGGTATCATTATGAGATGGGTGGGACCTACATCTCCCTCCAATGCATTGGGTAAAGATTTTATATCTCATGAGATAGACAGGGCTGGAACGGTAGGTTATACCGGTTCAGTGAAACAGGACTGGAATGAGGGTGACTCGGTTCAGAAAGGGACTTTGTCCACTAAGTTAGTCTTGGAATTGAGTCTTGACTAACAAGAAAAGATTCTCTATGATTATGTGTGTATGCCACAAAGTTTCATGTTTTATGTTATGATTATTGTGATTACATTTCACTGCCATGATTTATCCCATGTTATGAAATTTTGATCTCTTTTGCAGGTTAAGATTTCCAAAAGTTATGTGCTTGTGTATACGATGAGATTTATATTTCTTTTGTTTACCCTTACTGAGCATTTGAGCTCACCCTTTTATGTTTTCTTTTCCCCAGGATATAAAGAAAGGGTTTAGGTAAAAAAAAGGGAAGATCTTTATGGGAGATATTGGAGATCTTTCATCACGATTAGAAGATTACGTTCCGAGTTTCCAAAGACACTAAACTATTACGATCCTTGTGTGTGTATTTTTTTGTTATGTACTATGTATTCCGAAAAAGTAATGTAATTTCCATGTACGTCAGGCTTCGGGTCTCTATAGTTGGTATCAGAAGAAAGGTTTAGTCAACCTTTGGAAACTAGGATGCAAAAGCATTAGTGAGATCCCTAGATATATTTCTAAGGTATGTCTAGGGATGTACCTAAGGATAAGTATACGTATAAGATACAGTCCTAGAACTATGGTAACGATCATATAATTTAACCTAAGAAGTTAGATATTGAGGATAATCCCCCTTTATAATGTTGTTTTCCCTAGCATGATTTTTGCCTCTCACACTCTTCTTTTTGGGTTTTAGACGATGGCTGGAACCCGAAGGAACCGTGTTGATCAATTCATTGGACAATGCAATGATTGTCCTCCTGAACAAACAAATGTTATGGGAGATGGAGTGAAAAATCTTATTGCTATACTTACACGAGCTATGAATCATTCTGGACTTCCAAATGAGAAGAGAAGGGAACAATATTCTATTGATTCCTTCATGAGGCAACGTCCACCTTCTTTCAGTGGGACTTCCGATCCAATTGTTGCTGAACAATGGATCAGTACCACTGATAAGATATTTTCAGTTCTTCAATGTTCTGAACATGATAAAGTCATCTTAGCAGTATATCGTTTGGAAGGTGAAGCTGATCAATGGTGGAATCTTATCAAGAATATGAGGCCAAGGGATGAAATTGAGTCCATTGAATGGGACGAGTTCAAGAACTTATTTTTCAATAAGTACTTCCCTCGTATTCTTCGAACAAAGATGGAGAAGGAGTTTCTTGAACTAAAGCAAAAGGATGATGAATCTGTTGGTATATATGAAGCGAATTTTACAAGGCTTGTAAGGTATGCATCTGGATTTATCATCCAACCTGAAATTAAAGTTGATCGATTTTTCAGTGGCTTAAAACCAAGTCTTCGAAGGGAATTAGCTATAAGAGACTTCAGTAGCTATGAAGAAATTGTGCGTTGTGCTATCAAGGTAGAAATGGAAGTTGGTGTTACATATCCATCTCATGGTTTTGGAAAGAAATGAAAGATGGAGTTCAAGGAGAAATCTCAGAATAATGGTGAAAAGAAGATGAATGCTTCCTTATGCAAAAAGTGTGGAAAGAAGCATGGTGGAGATTGTCTTAAAGGGAGTAGAAAATGTTTTAAGTGTGGAAAAGAAGGTCATAGAGCAGCTGAGTGTCGAAGTAATGGAAAAAGGGTTTCTAATGATGTGAATAAAGCAAACACTGCAGAGAACGCACCACCAACACTTCAATGCTTCAGGTGCAAGGAAATGGGGCATTATGCTAATAAATGCCCTAATCCAAGTGTTAGTGATGATCGACATGAGCAGCCTCTTAAGGCAAAGGACAAAGGGAAGTCACATGCGATCACTATTGGCGATATTGAAAATGACAACGATGTGGTGGAATGATTAAGTGTTTATGTAAAGGGATTCCAAAATAATGTTGTATCATGGAGTATTGGAATATTTATGTATTGGTCTAATGTGGTATTCAAAGTGATTGAGATATTTTTGGAAATAAGATGATATGCGCATAATGAAGGGATAAGGATAAAATTAAATGTCTGATAGTATTCATGAGCTCATGACTGATATAAGGAAATAGTTATATCAGGGTTTGAGTATATAGAATTTTGGGTTTTTGGTATGTGGAATGCGTTAACTTTTTACAATACTCATGTTTTTACTAAGATTCAATGGGTATTCATTTTTCAAGAGATTACATGATTATGGTATTCACATGACTAGAATGTGACGAACAAGATATATGAGGGATAAATGATGACATTCACGTGATCAGTTTCTCTATACTATGAGAGTAGACTGCAGTATTTTAGATAAGCCTAAATATTGGAATGGATTATGTTTGACATAAGTTAGTATTGTTTAAGGATAGAACTTTTTTTTCGATATTATTTATGGGATGTTATAGTAATATAGTTTTAGAAAAAGGACAACCTGCAGGACGGGCGACAGCCCATCGCGTCGGACAAGGCTGTGGGAATCGAACCCACAACCGAAGTGTGACTCGCCTTTATCGCCTACCACTGGCCTACAGGAAGTCCCTGTTTAGTAGAAAATAGTTTTATTATATTAACCAGTATGATATAGGAAGTATAAGTCCATTTTAGGAACTATATATGATTAATCTCACTATAGATGGACTTATGTATTTTTTGATAACTTTTCTAACCTTTTGTTTGAGACAGATAGAATGAACCATCATTCTATCACATGATCTACTAACACTTCACGAATGAAAAATTCAACTTCATTTCTTTAAGAGATGAATTGGAAATTGTCCAAAGTACGACAAATGGTGAGACTATACCAAAATCACGAATGTATTTCTTCTAATTCCAATTTCATCAACTTTAGGGAAATGATCTTGAAAACCAAAAATGTTGTCTTAGTGCTCTTATATCTGATGAATCAGATGGTACCTTAGATCGTCACAAATTTATGGCTTTGTGATTGCTAGCTTTTCCATAGCCATGTTCTCTACCACTCTCCATCAGAACATGATGGTTAGATTTCTCTCCCATATCCATATTTTCACCTATGTGGAAACCCAGTGATTAGTTTATTTGGGTAACCGTTAAGTTTCATACTTTTGTTTTTAAAGATTAGTTTTGGTATTCCTTTTTACGATATGGGATTCTATCAAAGAAACTTTCGAATAGTAAACCATTTATAACCCCGACGAATTTCGAGGGCGAAATTCATTTTAAGGGGGGTAGAATGTAACACCCCGAGATTTTATGAAAAATATTCTTCTTAATTTCATTAATGTCTTGTGTTGTACGCTACACCAAAATGAGCTTTCTCAACACGCATCCTTGACGTGCCTATCATTACACGCAATCACGACCTTCCTTGATAGCGTGTGTTGTACGCAATACCAAGTTTCGCTAAACAACGATATGCTATTAAAATATTATTAAAACTAGCCATTATGAATAGTAATAACCACTTTTTGAAATTTTGTAAATTTTATTTTTCAAAATAGACTTAATTTTTGGATTCGGAATATCAAAATTAGCTTAGGGTGAAATTTTGGTGATTTTCGGACAACTTTCATATTTTGATGAATAGTGAAAATTACTAAATTTTAATTAAAAACAACTTTTTCAATCGAAATAATTAATAGTGATAAATTATTAATTTGAGTGGTTTTAAAGTATATTTAGAATATATTTTTACAATTTAATAAAATGTTGGTCATCGGATGTAATTTCACATTTAAACCAGAGATAAACAAGTGTCAATCTTTTGATAGTTATTATCTCTTAAGAACATGCTATTTGTTTTGACGACGAGAATTAATTTTTAAATTAATTAATGCAACTGATATGTTTTGAATTTGGTAAAATAGAAATAATTTTTGAGTTCATAATATCAAATATATCTTAGGCCTAATTTTTGGTATTTTTCTGAAAACATTCAATTTTTGATGAATAGTGAAACCACTAAGTGGTAGTTAAAAAAATTGAATTTTGCATAAAACTTAATTTTACCGCTTCTGTGAATGGAATTTCGAAAATCCGACGCACACGGTTGATATCAGTAAGTAAAATGTGGTTCAATGAGATAAAAATAATTTTTTTGGTGAATAGTAACTTTTTACTTTTTTTTACCGCGGTTAATAGTAAATAGGGTAACTAAGGCTAAATATGATATTAATATTACCCTAACACATGTCCTAATTCTATTGGATAAGTTTAATTCGACCAAAAACAACCTTATGAATATAATATGACCATTGAGATCCACTTGGATTAGATTATGACATTTAATATTATTTTATTTAATGAATAGTTAAAATAGTTAAAATCAAAGTTTAATAAGTAAATCATTTTTAATATGGGGTTATACATAAGATAAATTCGACTATAAATATTCATTAGAAAGATAAAAAGCTTTCCTATATAATGGTATTTTATTTGTAATTTTTAGACATTAAATAATTTAATTTATTTATGACACAATGATGATGCAGTAATTATCTTATTAATGAAATATTTACATAATGGATGTTATAAACACCAAAATAAATTTAATTTGTGACTTTTTATGAATTCTACTAATTTTATAGTTTACTATGATATATTAGTGTTTATTTAATCAACTTGGTTAGAACATATAATTCTGTTATGACTTTCACAAAAATCATATATCAAATAGTGTCAAAATTGACACAAAATAGTTTTTAAATGAAATATTATATTATTAATTGTTATTTTATTCCTAAAAATCTATGGTTAGGCCAAATGACTTATCTAAGGATATATATATTAATAATAAACAATTTGGGGTTCGTTGGGCATGTTATAGTAAGTGTATTAACCATATAGTGTAAGAAAACAATAAGACACGGTAAAAGTTAAATTATTTAACTTAGAGTTAAATCTAATTGATAAGATTAAAATAATAACCTAAACTTGTCTAAATCCTATTGGTTGATAGGATTTCGACCCATACCCACATTATCTTCGAAATAAGACCCTTTGGAACCATTATAAACCGATTTTGTCTTTAATATAAAATAATATTTTGAGATATTCTTAAGGTGCCCCTCTCCTCCCTTATAAAAGGACACCTCCTCCCCCTCCTCCTCACACCAATTTGAGCACTAAATCTCGGCCAACCCCTGCCAAAATCCCTTATCCACTTCCCTAGAATAATCCTAGAGGTCCTGGTCTTCTTCAAAGACCAATCTTAGTTCCCTAAGTGGAGGATTCAAAGAGGCATTTCAAAGAAGAGGTAATATCCATTACCGATCTTTTCAATTTCTTTCTTCTTCAACTTATTCTTCTTTAGTTGTTTAATGACAAAGTAATAACATCAGTATTACTTACATACTGATATTTTATTATAAATATTAAACAACCCTAATTCACCTTCTATCCATCCTACGGAAAAATGAAATCACCGCGCGTGCGTACGTACGGAATACCGTCTCCACGCCGCGGTGTAATCTATTTTCCACCACCACCTTAATTGTAACATCCCAAGGATTTCTAAAAATAAATTGAAAATGCTTGAAATTTTGTTTAAGGTATATATTTATAAGTATCCTTTAAACATAATTTTATTTCTTCTATGTTTTGAATTTCAAGAAACTGTCATCTACAATTGTGTTCAGTATGTTATTTAGAGTCTGATGGAACAAACTTGTTTTTTTGGTGAATAGTAACATGCCCTTATGAATAGTAATATGAATAGTAATATGACCTCATGAATAGTAAATAATAATATTATTTTATTTTTCCATGGCAATAGGATAATGGGATCATAATTAATTTTCCAAAGTCACATAAAACTTATTGCACTTCAATATTGTTATTTTTCGAATTAACTGTGACCTTAATTAAAAATTAAATTAATAATATTTAGAAAATTATTTTTGAAAAATGGAGTTCATTTTTGAATTCTACACATCGAAAAATGGTTGGGGGTAAATATTTGGTATTTTTCTGAAACTCTTGAATTTTTGGTGAATAGTGAAATACGGTAAAATACCATATAATCAATTTATCAGTAAAAATGCACTATTTATGACATAATAAGTGATGCAAGGACACTTGCTTCGAAATAACATGATATTATCACTATTTAGGGCCACTTGATTTGAGTTTATTCATAGTCTTGATAAAAATATTATAATAAAGATTAAAATAATCTAAAAAACCTCCCCTCCTCCACTATAAATATCACCCTCACTCCCCTCTTCCTCTCACACCTCTCAAGCCTTGAGCATTGTCTAATTTCTGCCAAATTAACTCCCCAATCTTCTTCCCCACGTCCTAGAGCTTCTGGTCTCACCAAAAGACCAAAAGCAAAGCCCTTAAGAAGGATCTCAAGGAGAAGAGATCAAGAGGTAAATATCCTCTTTCATTTCCATTCTTTCCTTCAATTTTATGTTATTCTCTTCCTTTCCCTTTGTCTTTTGTTGGGATATTTCATTTAATATTTCCCCTTACTGTCCAAATTTTGTATGAATGATGAGATATTCCATTCCTCTCATCAATCTTATTTTTATGAAATTTTAAGAGACGCCGTTAGGCTGCCGAAGTTTTGTAAGAAATTTCGCATGTTTTCTTCATTTCAAGATTCCCTTCTCTTCGTTCTTCACCCAATCTTATCCAAGAGGCATGAAATCTCCAGAATCATGGATATTTTGGATGTTGTCATGTTTATGGAAAATTACAAATCATTATTCCTCTCCTCTCTCACTTATTTAAAGAATCAAAAAACATTGTCCATTTGTGTCGAATTACCGATATCGTGGACGATGTATTTTCAATCTCCATTAATTCTTTCAAGTATGGTCATGAAACCATTTATATAGTTAAACCAGGTTATAATATATGTTTTATGAATCATATAAGGTTCTGGAATTATTTTTTACTCATGATTCAAATTTACAAGACTAAATGAAGTTGTAATTATCAAAGAACCACATAAATTATCTAAACGAACATAATTAATGTTTAACTTATAAATCATCATCATATATAGCACCAAAGTGATAAATGGTATAATTTATGGTACTGTAATTATGTAAATACTACTCCATTCCAATTCTGGAGTTTCACTTCCAATCAACAAGAACGATTCATCATGAACCGATTGTGAAAATCACAAAAGAACTCACCCAAAATAATGCAAGGAACAAAATACTAACAATTAAGGGGTGAAATGAGGTTATGAAATGACCATATAAGATGTTATAAACATGAAAATGTTTCTTTAAAGTACTAATAACACTCTTTTAACCATTATACAGGAGGTTTAAACAATTTTGAATTAATACAAGCGCAAGGTAAGGGAATTCTTAACCCGATTTCCATTCTTTGGGTTAACCTTCTACTTTATAATTTATGTGCTATTTAAATTGTTTGTGTGATGGGTTATATTTATATTATGTTTAATTATGTGTATTTACAGAGTATATACATATTCCATCCACTCAATTAAGTCTCACTTCAAGTATATGATGTTTATAAGGGAATTTTCTTCTAAAATCCTCTTTTAAAATTCTGTTTTATAAGATTCAAAGGCAATGTTTTTATGCTATTGTTTATGTTGTATGATTATGTTTTTGTTATTGGTAATTGTTTATGATGAAGGGTGGGACCTATATTTCCCTCCAATGAATTGGGTATGAGTAAGTTGGAGGTCGGCCGTATGGTTACTCCAAGTGTAACTGTGATGGTTACACAAAGTAAGGTAGCCGTGAGGGTTACAAATTTTAAGGTAGCCAAGATGGTTACAAGATTATGCAAGTAATTCCCCAATATACCTCTATGATTATAGTTATGTTTGTGTGGATCTTGTTTAAATATCATGTTATGCAATGTAAGATTTTATTCGTGTAAAGCATGTATTTTGAAAATGTTTTCATTCGTCATGCGTATTCATGGACTAATGTGATTTTTCCTTCTTTTTCATACCTTACTGGTCCTTTGTGCTCATCCCAAGTTTTTAAATGATTTTACACAGGTTAATGATGAGTAATACAAGGAAGGAAGACATGTTAAATTTTGAAGAATTGTCAAGGAGTCTTGTTTTGTGTTTTAATGATTCTGAGGATAATGGAAACTGATTTTATGGTATCCACTATGTAACAATGTGTAATGTTATGAATGTTTTGTCTTAATTCTCTAAACCTCTAAACTTGAAAAGATCCTCAATGAATAATGAAGTGTTTTATTAAATAAATTCAAGATTATGTATGAAATAAGTGTGGGTCCTTATAGTTGGTATCAAAGGTCGGTTTAGACAACTTTAGGGATTAGGAGTTCTTGTGAGACACTTGATTAGTACCTATATCTATTATTTCAGTTAAATTCTGGTTTTATAACTTTTTTTTCAGGTCAAGTAAAGTCGGGTACGAATGGAAGGAGAAGGATCTCAAACGAAATTCCTATATCTTCCTGATGACATGCTTGCAATAATTATTGCAAAGTCATCTTCGGATGATTGTGAAACTTTTTCTAGCATACAACTCACTTGAAAAAAGTTTTTTGAGATATCAAACACCTCCTCTATACCTCGTTATCATCGTGGATCATGGGTTGTTTTTAGACAAATACTATTTTCACAATATTCACATAATTTCAAGAAAGGTAAATATTATCAAGGTATTTTCAAATATTTTACCTTATCACAAGAATTTGAAGCATATTATGATTTTAAAAATGGTGCTGAGGAAGGAGACCCTTGTGCAACCTATTTATATTTGCTTTTAAATTATAGTCTCACATCACATACTTATGGTATTTTAAAAGGACCAATAATAGAAAGTTTCAACTCAATTTCGGTCCGACTATTTTATAGAAATAATGTTTTATCAGATGTTTTGGAATTATATGTCATACATGATTATTTTCCAAAACTATTTTTCTGTGAACACCCATATGACCCATGTTGTACGAGGTGTATTTGGATGGAGGAAGCAAATGATTTTGAAGGATCTCTAAATCATTTTTGTAATGCATGGGACTTCTACCTACGTGAACAAGATGACGATGAAACTGAGTGGACACCTTGATCAAGGTACCCTCAGTTGTTTAATAAGTAAATAAAATTGTGAGGACGCAATTTCAAGAAGGTGGGGATAATGTAACATCCCACGGTTTTCTAAAAATAAATTGAAAATGCTTGAAATTTTGTTTAAGGTATATATTTATAAGTATCCTTTAAACATAATTTTATTTCTTCTATGTTTTGAATTTCAAGAAACTGTCATCTACAATTGTGTTCAGTATGTTATTTAGAGTCTGATGAAACAAACTTGTTTTTTTGGTGAATAGTAACATGCCCTTATGAATAGTAATATGAATAGTAATATGACCTCATGAATAGTAAATAATAATATTATTTTATTTTTCCATGGAAATAGGATAATGGGATCATAATTAATTTTCCAAAGTCGAATAAAACTAATTGCACTTCAATATTGTTATTTTTCGAATTAACTGTGACCTTATTTAAAAATTAAATTAATAATATTTAGAAAATTATTTTTGAAAAATGGAGTTCATTTTTGAATTCTACACATCGAAAAATGTTTGGGGTAAATTTTTGGTATTTTTCTGAAACTCTTGAATTTTCGGTGAATAGTGAAATACGGTAAAATACCGTATAATCAATTTATCCGTAAAAATTCACTATTTATGAAATAATAAGTGATGCAAGGCCACTTTCTTCGAAATCACATGATATTATCACTATTTAGGGCCACTTGATTTGAGTTTATTCATAGTCTTGATAAAAATATTATAATAATGATTAAAATAATCTAAAAAACCTCCCCTCCTCCACTATAAATATCACCCTCACTCCCCTCTTCCTCTCACACCTCTCAAGCCTTGAGAATTGTATAATTTCTGCCAAATTCCCTCCCCAATCTTCTTCCCCACGTCATAGAGCTGCTGGTCTCACCAAAAGACCAAAATCAAAGCCCTTAAGAAGGATCTCAAGGAGAAGAGATCAAGAGGTAAACATCCTCTTTCATTTCCATTCTTTCCTTCCATTTTATGTTATTCTCTTCCTTTCCCTTTGTCTTTTGTTGGGATATTTCATTTAATATTTGCCCTTAATTTCCAAATTTTGTATTAATGATGAGATATTCCACTCCTCTCATCAATCTTATTTTTATGAAATTTTAAGAGACGCCGTTAGGCTGCCGAATTTTTGTAAGAAATTTCTCATGTTTTCTTCATTTCAAGATTCCCTTCTCTTCGTTCTTCACCCACTCTTATCCAAGAGGCATGAAATATCCAGAATCATGTATATTCTGGATGTTGTCATGTTTATGGAAAATTACAAATCATTATTCCTCTCCTCTCTCACTTATTTAAAGAATCAAAAAACATTGTCCATTTGTGTCGAATTACCGATATCGTGGACGATGTATTTTCAGTCTCCATTAATTCTTTCAAGTCTGGTCACGAAACCATTTATATGGTTGAACCAGGTTATAATATATGTTTTATGGATCATATAAGGTTCTGGAATTCTTTTGTACTCATGATTCAAATTTACAAGACTAAATGAAGTTGTAATTATCAAAGATGCACATAAATTATCTAAATGAACATAATTAATGTTTAACTTATAAATCATCATCATATATAGCACCAAAGTGATAAATGGTATAATTTATGGTACTGGAATTATGTAAATACTACTCCATTCCAATTCTGGAGTTTCACTTCCAATCAACAAGAACGATTCATCATGAACCGATTGTGAAAATCACAAAAGAACTCACCCAAAATAATGCAAGGAACAAAATACTAACAATTAAGGGGTGAAATGAGGTTATGAAATGACCATATAAGATGTTATAAACATGAAAATGTTTCTGTAAAGTACTAATAACACTCTTTTAACCATTATACAGGAGGTTTAAACAATTTTGAAGTAATACAAGCCCAAGGTAGGGGAATTCTTAACCCGATTTCCATTCTTTGGGTTAACCTTCTACTTTATAATTTATGTGCTATTTAAACTGTTTGTGTGATGGGTTCTGTTTATATTATGTTTAATTATGTGTATTTACAGAGTATATACATATTCCATCCACTCAATTAAGTCTCACTTCAAGTATATGATGTTTATAAGGGACTTTTCTTCTAAAATCCTCTTTTAAAATTCTATTTTATAAGATTCAAAGGCAATGTTTTTATGCTATTGTTTATGTTGTATGATTATGTTTTTGTTATTGGGCATTGTTTATGATGAAGGGTGGGACCTATATTTCTCTCCAATGCATTGGGTATGAGTAAGTTGGAGGTCAGCCGTATGGTTACTCCAAGTGTAACTGTGATGGTTACACAAAGTAAGGTAGCCGTGAGGGTTACAAATTTTAAGGTAGCCAAGATGGTTACAAGATTATGCAAGTAATTCCCCAATAAACCTCTATGATTATAGTTATGTTTGTGTGGATCTTGTTTAAATATCATGCTATGCAAAGTATGATTTTATTCGTGTAAAGCATGTATTTTGAAAATGTTTTCATTCGTCATGCGTATTCATGGACTAATGTGATTTTTCCTTCTTTTTCATACCTTACTGGGCCTTTGTGCTCATCCCAAGTTTTTAAATGATTTTCCACAGGTTAATGATGAGTAATACAAGGAAGGAAGACATGTTAAATTTTGAAGAATTGTCAAGGAGTCTTGTTTTGTGTTTTAATGATTCTGAGGATAATGGAAACTGATTTTATGGTATCCACTATGTAACAATGTGTAATGTTATGAATGTTTTGTCTTAATTCTCTAAAGCTCTAAACTTGAAAAGATCCTCAATGTATAATGAAGTGTTTTCTTAAATAAATTCAAGATTATGTATGAAATAAGTGCGGGTCCTTATATTAATAGGATGGGTATAATGGTGTAATGAGTAACTATATATTATTATTATAAAGTGATATTGATACTGAAATAGTCTACATACACTTCAACACAATTCCACGACCATGGGAACGATATCATCGCTCGTGCGTACGTACGGACTACCGTCTCCACGACGCGATGAGATTCATTCTCAATGATTAACCATTCATGAATGATTATAAAGTATATATAATAAGTACTAATGAAATATATGACATAATAATGATAATGGATTTATGTAAATTTATATGTATGTCATCTACTTAATTCCATTCACTTCAATAAGGAAACGAAAACAGCGTTCATGCGTACGTACGGACTACCGTCTCCATGAACGGTGTATTTCATTCCATTTATCGATATATTATATATATATATATATATTATGAATATATATTATATATAAATCATGTTTTACATTCTGGATATAAGTAATCATGATCCAAGTAATCATATTAATAATTACAAGTTAAAAACACGAACGACAAATGAGACGATTTTACCCAAAACACTACTTTAACATGAATTTACAAAAGAACGGGTAATATAAAGTCATAAGTGGACCATATATGATATAATAACAATGAATATGATTCTGGAATAAGTCAATAACATGATTTAAATCATTATACAGGAGGTTCAGACACTTACAAAGCAAGTCGGACCTAAGGTAAGGGAAATATCACAATCTCATTTTTATCCGAGATTGTTTATACTATAGAATTTACTGGGGTGTATTTTATCATCCACATCCATGTTTCTTCAATATGTAATTTTATTTCCATCCACCTAAAATTGTTTAAATCCAATTTTACCCTTCCGTGAGTTTTTAGTAAAAGATATGAAAGGAATCTTTTGTCGTTTTTCGTACGAGGTACTTTTTGACTTTTCCGACAAAAGTACGAAGAATGTTTTTTTAACTTATACGGCATGAATGGATTTTTAAAACATTATTTCCAAGAATCTTCCATTAAAATTTTTCATGTTTATTTTAAATCAACTTCTTTTAGTTTAAAATTGTATGACATGTTAAGAAAGGAAAATGTTTTTGAAGTAGAAAGGATATTTTCCTCATGAATGAAGTTCAAGTATTTTATCAAAATTATTTTCCATCTAAGATAATAAAGGGTTCTATTTTTATCCCTATTATTACATTGATTTGATTATGTTGTGATGGAATTATTTTTATGAATTCCTTTATCGTATATGAATTGTTTTATGATGTCATGATGTTTAAGATTCCCATTTTTATTACATGGGTTATGTAATGATGTATGATTTATGATTTTGTGGCACACATAAGAATGGTATCATTATGAGATGGGTGGGACCTTTATCTCCCTCCAATGCATTGGGTAAAGATTTTATATCTCATGAGATAGACAGGGCTGGAATGGTAGGTTATACCGGTTCAGTGAAACAGGACTGGAATGAGGGTGACTCGGTTCAGAAAGGGACTTTGTCCACTAAGATAGTCTTGGCAATGAGTCTTGACTAACAAGAAATGATTCTCTATGATTATGTGTATATGCCACAAAGTTTCATGTTTTAAGTTATGATTATTGTGATTACATTTCACTGCCATGATTTTTCCCATGTTATGAAATTTTGATCTCTTTTGCAGGTTAAGATTTACAAAAGTTATGTGCTTGTGTATACGATGAGATTTATATTTCTTTTGTTTACCCTTGCTGAGAATTTGAGCTCACCCTTTTATGTTTTCTTTTCCCTAGGATATAAAGAATGGTTTTAGGTAAAAAAATGGGAAGATCTTTATGGGAGATATTGGAGATCTTTCACCACAATTAGAAGATTACGTTCCGAGTTTCCAAAGACACTAAATTATTACGATCCTTGTGTGTGTATTTTTTTGTTATGTACTAAGTATTCCACAAAAGTAATGTAATTTCCATGTACATCAGGCTTCGGGTCTCTACACTATAATTCAACATTATACTAGGGGTGGACTGGCTCTCAATGTATAATGATAAGATCAAGTGAAGAAGCAAGGAAATATCTGTAGTCTTGAATTGAAAACCTACTGTTATCTTCCAAGGAGAGATATCTCAACCTGATCTATGTCTAGAAGAACCACCTATATCCTTCTTTATAGAGATGATCGGTGAATAAGAATAATGAAATGAGAGTACAAGGATAGAAAATGTCCCCATAATCCATGAATACATTGACGTGTTTCCTGAATTGTTACCCAGACCTCCCCTATAAATAGTGGTAGAGTTCTCCATTGAACTCGTACATGGATCTCATCCAATATAAAAGACCCTATATAGGATGGAAAACGTTTTATAGAGGAATTAAAGAAAAAAATCCAAGCTCTTTTGGAGAAGGGGTTTATCCGAACAAGCATGTCTCCTTGGGGATCACCTGTTCTCTTTATGTAGAAGAAGGATGGATCTATGCAGCTATGCATTGATTATAGAGAACTGAATGGGATCATAGTGATGAATAAATACTCTCTTCCATGAATTGATGAATTATTTAATCAACTTCATAGGGCTCAATTATTCTCTATAATTAATCTTCTATATGGTTATCTTCAATTGAGGGTGACAAAAGAATATATTCAAAAAACTACCTTATGATCAAGATATGGGCATTATGAGTTTGTTGGTATGCCCATCGGACTGACTAATGCACATGTTATTTTTATAGATTTTATCAATAGAGTTTTTAAGGGATACCTTGATAACTTTTTGCTAGTTTTTATTGATGATATTATGATATATTCCAAAAGTCATGATGAGCATGAGGATCATCTATGTGTTATTTTGAGAACTCTATTGAAGGATAGGATTTTTGGAATATTCATCAAATGTGAATTTTGGTTAAAACAAGTTGCTTTCTTGGGGAACATTGTAACCAATGAACGAATCAAAATTGACCCTATAACGACAGAAGTTGTTGAGGAGTGGCCTCAGCCTAAAAAAATAACTGAGATTTATAGTTTCCCTGGATTAACAGGATATTATAAAAGGTTTGTGAAAAACGTTTCACGGATTATAATCCACTAACCATGTTAACTTGAAAAGGGGTCAAGTTCATCTGGAAAAAGGAGTGTATGGAAGGTTTCCAAGAGCTGAAGAAGAGATTTATTACTGCAGCCATGTTAACTATTCCCTCATGTGGAGAAGGATTCATTATTTTTAGTGATGCATCTTTGAAAGGGATTGGGTACGTACGCATGAAAAATAAAAATTTCATTACTTATGAAACTCAACAGTTGAAGACTCATGAGCAGAACTATCCTACGCATGATTTGAAGCTAGATGCAGTCATTTTTTTTATCTGAAGATATGGAGGCACTATATTTATGGGGTGAAATGTGATATATACATAGACCATCAATGTTTGAAGTATATTTTTACACAAAAGGAAATTAACATGAGACAAAGGAGATGGCTGGAAATTCTTAAAGACTATAATTGTTCAATTAATTATCATACCAAAAGGAAAAATAGAGTCACTAAAACATTAAGTAGGAAAGACCTAGATGTCCTGTCCATGATGAGGATTCAAAGATATCCTTTGATCAATGACCTAGTAAAGCGGGATAAGGGAATTATAAGGGAAGTGACATCATCAACCCTAACCCAAATTATTTCTCAACCGTCATTACTAGAGAAGATTAAGAAATCTCAGAAAGAATGTCCTTTGTTACTAAATAAGTTAGAGGCTATAAAGTATGAGAAGTTTTCTAAGTTCAATATTGATCAAGAAGGTGTACTGAAATTTTGTACAAGACTACATATTCCATATATTTTAGAAATAAAGAAGGAGTTGATGGATAAAGCTCATAGATCTATGTTCTCTATACATCCTAGAAGTATAATAATGTATAAGGACCTTTTTGATCATTATTGGGGAATAATATGAAAAGGGAGATTGCTGACTACACTACAAGGTGCCTGGTATGTCAGCAAGTGAAGGAAGATTGAAAACTTCCTAAAGGGGTATTACAAACACTACCCATACCAGCATGGAAGTGGGACAATATCACTATGGATTTTTTCACTAGTCTCTCAAGAACCTCTAAAGGAAAAGATGTGATACGGGTTATTGTGGACCGTCTCACCAAGACTGCCAATTTTATATCTATTCAGAAAGATTCCTCTCTTGCTCAACTTTCCACGATTTATGTGTAGGAAGTGATAAGGATGAATGGAGTTCCAGTTTCTATCAGATTTGATCATGATCCAAGGTTCACATCAAAATTCTGGAGGAGTCTTCAACATTCTCTAAGTACCGAATGGAATTTCAGTATTTCCTATTACCCCCCAAACTGATGGGAAATCTTAAAGGACTGTTCAAACACTCAAGGAAATGTTGAGAACCTGCTCAATGGATTTTAAAGGTGGATCAGATCAATATCTCCCATTAGTTGAGTTCTCTTACAACAAAAACTTCCACTCGAGCTTTCAAATGGAACCCTATGAAGTTATATATGGGAAGCGATGTAGAACTCCTACTTGTTGCGATAAAGTTGGTGAGAGAAAGATTCTTGGGTCTGATCTTGTGTAAGAGACGACAGAAAAGGTTCATGCCATCCAGCAACACATTATGGATTCTTAGATTCAGAAAAGGAGCTATGCCGACAACTGTTGAAGGGACTTGGAGTTTGATTTTGGTTAAAAAGTCTTTCAACAAATTCTACCTTGGAAGAGAGTCATGAGGTATGGTAAGAAAGGGATGTTTATCCCTAAAGAAATTGGGCCCTATGAAATCCTTGATCGCGTAGGAGAAGTGGCCTATCATCTTACACTTTCTCCAAATCTAGCACAAGTTCATGATGTCTTTCACATATCCTTCTTGAGGAAGTACATACCTAACCATTCACATGTACTAAATCCATAGGTTGTACAATTGGAACATTACCCATCTTACAAGGAGAAGCATGTGGAGATCTTGGATCATAGAGTAAAGGTTTTATGCAACAAGACGACCCACCTTGTAAAGGTGTTGTAGAGGAACCACAAATGTGAAGAAGCCACGAGGGAACCAGAGGAGTCTATGAGGCAGAATTACCCACATCTTTTCTCTTCGGAGGGTACGCGTTAAAAATTTGGGGATGAAATTTCTTAATGGGGGACGAATGTAATGACCCTAACTTTTGAATAATGTTTGTTTCCTGAATTTTTGTACTATTTTATTTTACACTTAAAAAAACTATATCCTTTAATTAATGAATTGAGTAAAATTAAAATAATACCACTAGGTTTTGACTGTTTTATGGTCATGGGTCAATATGGCCATTAGAAACTAAACTATTAACATTTTGATTATAATTTATAAATACAAGTGACCATGGTTAATTAATACAAAAAGAGGAGTTGATGGCCTCATCTAGTAGACTCGAGCTATATGAATCCCATCTGTTGGAGCTTGGGAAGGAAGTTGTGTCACTAGGATTTACTCTAGACCAAGCTCAAGCTGAGCTTAAACATGTGAATATTGAATGGAATTGCCAATGGGAGAAGTTCAAGCTGATAGAAAGAACCACTCAGGCCATGTTGTTCGAGCTGCCCAATGATTCCATCACCATTGCACACCTTACTCTTAGGTCCTATGTAGGTGTTCTAAGGGGCTATATAATGAGGCCGTAGATACTTTGTGTAATACCTTAATATAAATAAATTTTTTATTTCATCATACCTATTTTGGAATAGATTTTATTAATAATGTGTATGTTTAATTTAGATAAATTTGATAAATTTATTTTAGAAGTAAAAATTGTACATTTCAAAGATTTATTATACATAGAGAATTATTATGGTAAAATAAAAATCATTTTTGAATTTCAAATGTCAAAATTAACCTTGTTTGAATTTTTAGAAATTTTCTTTGAAGTTTCAATTTGATGAATAATTTTTTATGATTAGTGTTTTTTATGAATAGTATTTTATGAATAGTGTTTTATTGATGAGTATTATAAAACCATTTTATTATTAAATAACTTTTTCTATGAAATTATTTTCAAAAATCAGGGGCATACATGGTTGTAATTAGGGTGAAAATTGTGGTTTAATAAGATCAAACTATTTTTTTGGTAAATAGTAACTTTACCCTTTGGAAAAGTAATTTTACCCTTATGAATGGAAATTTTACCAATGGAATAGTAACATCACCTAAGGAGGTATAAATAGTTTTTTTCCTTCTTAAGTGGTAATGTGCTATAATTATATCATAGTATAAGTAAATAAATGTTTTAGAAATTATTAGTCAAGTATTAATATTTTATTTATTTAATTTAATTAATAACAATTTTTTTTGAAATGGAGTTCACTTTTGGATTCTACACATCAGAAAACAGTAAGGGTGAATTTTTTGGATTTTTATGAAACAATTGAATTTTTGGTGAATAGTAAAAATACAGTTTTGAGTTTCAGTGTGTTTAATGATATCATTATTGATGTAATCATGATATATTAATTCTGGTCGACTTGTGAATAGTAATATATGTTATGAGGTGTCCCAAGTGGCCAATACCATGAGAAAATACCATGGGAATGCTTATGGTTCTGTAATTACCACTAATGAGGTGTCCCTTGGAAATTAATAAAATATTACATCATTTTTTCTATAAATAACAACAATTTTCTCCATTAATTTCACTTGAAATTCCTCATAAACAATGATATTGTCTTTATACCACCCACAGAGTCCTCTTAAGGTTCCCTCAAGACCCCAAGGTCCTAACCTTCAAGTTTTTTAATTTAATCTTCAAGGTAAGGGAACATTTTACCCTCCTTTTTTAGTCATGACATCCTTTATATTATGTCTTCTAGTTTACATTTTATTTTGTGGGAGAAATTTTCTTCTATATACCTATTACTTTCCATTTAATTTCCAATTAATTATATAGCCTTTCCGTTCTCATCAACTGATTTTTTGAAAATTTATGGGATGCCGTTAGGCTATCGAATTTTCGTAAAATAAATTGCATCTTCTCATTTCTTTAAAGTTTTCTTTTCATGTGGTATGTTATTTAAACATCCATACCATGATATTATTTAAATTTTATTATGTCCGTATATGGTATTATGATTTATTTATGACTGGGTGACCCTTGTCACCTCTCTTTTTAATGTTTTCTAAAACCATGTTATATAGCCGTTATGCTGCATAAATTTTGTCTCAAAATATATCTCTCTTTTTCTAAAAAATTATCTTATTTTATATATAGGAATTCTTAAACCTATTTATTTTAAAAGGGTATTAATAAATACAAAAAAATTATATATTTGATTCTGGAATTGACATACTTGAAACCCTAATTCTTTTTCTATGGGTTATAAATTACATAATGATCAAGTTTTTAAGAACTTCTAAAACATCATGATTTTGAAATGAAACCGATTTCTTTTATTATTTTTGGGTTATTTATGAAGTTTATGATTATGATCTATGTGGATAACATTAAAATAAAGACATATTAATGGTGTGACCTAATAGCACTCCAATGCATTGGGTAAAGAATTTAATCTCTAGAGATGAAAATTTTTACGATACCTTGGTAAATAACCTTGGTAATTTTTATAACAACTTAGGGATGGGCCTTGGTGATATGTTCATGAATGTATAAATTAAATTTTGTAGCCAAATTTTATAGTTATGATCCATGTTGTTTATTACTATTATATGGCTCTTTATCATTCCTTTAAAATATCCCTCATGTCCTTATTGATATCGCTCAAGATCACCTGTAAACTGTTTAACTTGTTTTCCTTACTGGGCATTCTGCTCACCATTTCCCTTAATGTATGTCTCCAAGTTATGAGATGTAGTAATTATACTTAGGGTGAACCTATTATAAAGCATTAAAAGTTTATTAGAATAATTTTTTTTCATGTTTATTATTCCTGATTTCCAAGACACTAGACTTTAGAGATCTTTTGTTTGTAAAATCTAATGAAAAGTTATGTAATAAATGAAAGGATGACATATGAAAAATGAATGATTTTTCTAGTCATGAAACATGATAGTTCTAAGGGGTATTTGGTATGGTTAAGGGAACTTGGTTGGTGCACAGTTTTTATAATCGTTCATCCAAACCATGTAACATATATTTAATAGTAAAATGAAAATTTCCCCTAACTAGTTTAATGTTTGAAACCTTTTACCATTTTTCATTCATCGACCATGGTTTTACCTCTTTATCCCAGTTGAGAGATCCTTAAGCCTTCAACCTAGGATTTGATCTGGTTTCATAATCTGATCCCTAATTAAAGAGTCATTCATCTCATTGGATATGTGCCGATGAGTTCTCTGTTCCTCTTGAACCATCCATGTTTTCCTTTCTTTCAACGATGCTATTTTGGTGAAGGATGTTATGCCCCAATTTCATGTTTTTCATCTATTCTTCCATTTTCTCTTGATTTGGATAGAATTATAGGTTGAGAATAGATGATTTTTCTTATTCAATATTAATTTAGGTGGTCTATACCTTTTATATAAAAGTCTCTTTGACTATAGCTAGTTTTTAATGTGTCGTATGCCGTACTTTCTAGGTGATGCTTCCTAAATTGATTGATCCTTAAATTGAATGTTGAAATCATGTTGAGAAGTTCCATGACACTTTTCTTCATGGTTATAGGTTTTTAATAATAATAATATCCACCCATGGGTTGGGTTCTACCTTTTTACCATGATTATACTACCTTCGGGGTGCTTTGAGCTTGAATTATATACTTGATATTTGATTATGGAAATTAAGAGAATTTTTAAATTTTATAAACACCTTTTAGAACCTTGTATTTGTATATGAATGGTGTGAATTATTGAATCCCTTGTATTATATATGATTATGAAGGGATTTATGAAATGGTTAGGATGCCTTGGACATTTTTACACCTTAGATCCGATGAACCCACTAAGATTCCTTGGACGTTACTACTCTTAGGATCCTCGTTACATGAATCCTTAGGATGCAATGGACATTTCTACTCTTTGGATCCATGTTATATGACTTACAAGTATGACTTGGACAATTCTAATCCAAGGATCCAAGTTAACTAGATTACTTGACATGTTAGGATGCCTTAGACATTTCTACTCCTTGGATCCAACCCACTAGGATGCATTGGAGATTTCCACTCGTTGGTTCATTTTTACTTGTTTGAATTAACATTCAATAATTCCATGGACATTTCATCTCTAATGATATAGATTACTTGGATGGATTAGATTATTATATTCATCATATTCTAACCATGTTTTCGTGATACATTACTACTTTACATAGGATGATGTTGGTATTCTAACCATGTTGTCGTGATACATTACTTCTTTACATAGGATGATTATTCTATTCATCATATCCTAACCATGTTGTCGTGATACATTACTACTTTACATAGGATGATGTTGGTATTTATTGGTTTTTCAATAGATAGCCCTTATATTTTAGTTTCTTATCATTGTGATAATTGAAATAATGGAGAGGCTAACTTCTAGTATTTTACTTGTACACTTGTCCTATCTATACAGTGGTTCATCTTATTTTCACAAAATGGACTTTTTAAAGAAACTATTGGTGTTGATTCACTAAGTGTTATGTCACACCCTTCGGGTAACTGTTGGGTAACTAAAAAGACTTCATCGATGTAGGTATGGGAAAGGGAAAACATCCTCTTATTGATGCATGATTAATTATGGAATAGGAGGAGGGAAGAATATGACTGGGATATGTCTCATGATGCTATCTACAAATAATTTATTTTTGGTATTTTTTACTAGCGATACATGAATTGTAATCGATATCCAACTAAATGGCCCAAAGGTTTTCTTTTTTTATTGATTTTTGATAACCATCTTTTCAAGGGATGAGGGGGAACCCTTATAAGGCTCGTAGTCTTAGAGATTCCATTAATTTAAGTTCTTAGGGAAATATATAGACTATAACTACATGGAAGTGCTCCTCCCTAGCTTCTTCATAGTGTGTTAGATCTATACCTTCACATGGCTTTTTCAGCTAAGCTTCCTATGCATGTACATGCTAGTCTTAATGGAAATGTCATAACCTCCCTTTCTAAAAAATCCATGTTCCTTCTAATCTGGTGAATCCAATTTCTTTGAGTCATCATCTAGAGCATTTTCCTTATAAAGTATGCCTATTCATTAAGAAAAATTTCAAGTGGCCCGAACGCCTTGAGGTGGCCCAAAGGATATGAGGTAGCCTGAAAGCCTTGAGGTGGCCCGAAGAACTTACTGGTCCGAAGTCCTTGGGTGGACCGATGGCCTTAAAGGACCTGAGGCCCAAACCAGTGGCCTGAAATCCCAAACGAATGAATAGTTATGACTGCTACAGTACTGAACAATGCCTTCTACAGTTCCCGCTACAATAATGGTACAATACTGTTACAGTAACCCGGAAATTATGTCTCCACCTAGTTTTGATCTTGGTTCTCTTAGATTCACTTGCTGAGTCCTCACCAACTGGGATGAGGTTCATGTGATATTATATTGGATGTCTATTTCCATGTCCTACCCAATGTTTTTTTTAGCATTCCATGATCATCAATTTTATATGACACTATTGGATGAGATTACTCGGTTATTTATATGATGGATGTTTACTCTTACTCTAGTTAGTTATTTCATATGGTTTCACTATTGTTGGTTATGATTATACTATTATGATACACTCTATCCATGAAGGTATATTCTCCCTACTATTCCACCATGGACTCCCACAGCTATTCGACAACCTCTGGAGTACATGGAGGAATGCTTGAGGCTATCAGGAAAACTGAGTTTGGTTACTATTGAGTGAACTGGGTCTAGAACGTCACACTAAGAACCACTAATATATGTCTAAAATAGATTCTAAATTATAAATTAATAAATCAAGTTTTTTTATTCCAGGTTTCTGTAGATCAACATTAATATATATACAATAATATTAATAACCAAAAATAGGCGTGACGTGTAATAGCATATATATTAATTGAGTAATAATAACTAAAACATTAAAAAGGATTTCAATTAACTACATAATCATTTTAAACACTTTAGAATAATATTATAACATACATAATAGTAAATTATATCATATCTTAGTAAGTCGATATATTAAATTTATGGATTCATACATTTATTCAAGGAAATCATGGTTAGTGCACATGGTAAGGTAAACTGTGCATCTAACCATATGGATCTAATAACTCCAAAAAATACCATAAGTGGTCAATTCGTAGGGTTTACATGACCATGCATCTGAACTTTCTTATTATATAAAAATAAAACCAAATATCAAAGTTTCACAAAAAATTATTTCATTAATTATTATTTTTAAAATAATAAATACAGGGACGATATAATGACCTCAGCAATAAAAAAAATTTCCTTAGAAATTCCCTTTAACATTACTTATTCAGAACACATTTTAGTTGAAAGTGAAAAAAAATCTATTTAGAAGGGAATTTTTTTTTCTTTAAATGATTGTATATAATATAAATTACAAACACATAAAACAAAACCTTATTAAATTTTTTATTTTGAAATTTTATCATTCCTTCCCTTATGGTCCTCCTTTATATAATGGATATATATATATATATTGATTCAATATCATTGATATGTTGACCATCTTATATTAAATGAATTACTCATTTTATAATTCACATTGAATTAATTGCACATCAATTTCAAATAATATATTAATTTGATGGAATATTATAACTCTGGTGGATACATCCCACCATAATGGAAAACCGTAAAATAATTAATTTAATACCATGGATCCATTATCTCTTTCAAATTTCATTGTGATAATTACCACATAATAAGATTGTGATCCTTATTTCTTAAAAAACACACTTATAATTTGTTAAAAATCCTATTATTTATAAAATAAGACACCATGTATTTTTTTGTTTATTTCATAAATCCAAAATAACTTTTAAAAATTTAAATATTAAATAGAAATATCTAATAAAAACTAAAATTTTTGGTCTAATATGATGACCTCAAACTTTCCACACTCCATCTAAAATCAAAGTTTTAAAGGTCTTTTAGACCCCTTATATATGATAAAAAATATTTATCAGGGTTTCCCAATACTAAAAATCATATATATCATAAAAATATTTGATTTTTTAGGTTATAAGGGCAAAACAAACCCCTATATCACAACTTCTGACTATTTAAAGTCGATGTTCTATTTTCAACTTCTCCATAAGACATTTTGAATGAGATATCCCCTAAATTCCACAAACATGTGATGTATTAAGTCTATATCATATCTCATAATTATATGCATCATATAGTTGTAGAATAAAATTCCATTAAAAATCATATTATATGAAAAAGTGATTCCATATAACATGAAATTAGATTGCCTAATATACTATCACCTTCGTCAATCATATTATATGATTGTTTCTATTATAGTGAATTTATTTTTTATGTTTCGTTGAAATTCTAATGAGAGATTACCATATATTATGGAATTATATATGATACAATGTTATGTCTATTAATTGCATAAGTGACCAAATTGTGAATATTACCATTTGAGAATAACTTCCATGTTGTCTGTCATCTTAAGGACCATTGCATATGATGTAAAGGGTAGGGAAAACATTTATGCAAGTATTGTATGATTGAATCTGAGACATTTAATCGTGTTTTATAACCCTTGAGTAAATGTGATGGACAAAGGAGCATCTTTTAGGCCTTATAAAACCCACTTTGAAATGCTGTTAGTGGGTTTGTGTGGTCACACAATGATCAGTTGAAGCTCCCTAACCCATTACTCTCTTTTTTATTCATCTTTATCATACTGAGTCTCTAGCATGCCATGGAGGATTAATAATCTCATCCATATGATAGATGATTCTATGAAACCCGTGGGTACACCATGGGGTTGGGATTAATTTTCCTATCATGTAATCTCTATATATCTTGGATAAAGGTGGTGTCGATGCTCTTCGGTGATAGGTATGTGTGATATTATAGTGGTTTTTCATTCCTATTTTTAATTATTTTTTATATTTCGAATATAGGGTGATATATGGATGGTTTCTATACACATATTCATGATAAATATGTGTTTTTTTATCCCATATGATACCTATCAATAGTTTCAAAGCATCCTTTGTTCTTAGATTTTTGAAATCATGTGTGGTATTAAATAAATCACAATCATATTATATATTGTTGAATATGATTTAATTTTATATTACGGATGTTCATACTATATGAGATACCATATATATATATATATATAATCTTACCTTTTGATATGATATATAATAAGAATAGATTAATTTTAAATACATGATTTTTTTATTGATCATAGTATACAGCTCCAACCTATCGTAAAATAAAATTATGTTACACTGATTTGAAAAATAGGGCATCATATCATAAATAAAATATTATGAAAAAAGATAAAATGATCAATGTGTATCATGGTACATTATATTAAACAACATTGTTATCAATCATAAAATATTACAGGCAATAGTGTTTGACCACATCATACAATTTATGTAAAATTATAAAATATGATATATAAAAGAAAAATTAATTTTATTTATATTCTCTAATATTTGAATTAATTATTTAAAAAATTTAGACAAATAATATAAAAAATATATTTTTGGATATTTATTACGTTATAAAAGTTTTTTACAAATTAATTAATTATAAAATAATTTTATAAAATTTACTAATTTTTAATTTTTTATGATTAATTTATTAAATGTTATTCAAAAATATTATAAATACTTCCTAAATGTTTAATGTTAACATTAATATATCATTTTCAAACTTATATGACAGTTTCTATGGATTATTATTAATGTATTTATTTAGTAATCCAAAGAATAATTTATAAAGGGTTTATTACTTAAAAAATAAGGCTTATAAATTTTTTTAGATTTAAGTAAATTATAAAATGTTTATAATAATTAATTTGAATTAATTAAATTAAAAGTGTATTATTTGGAAGTATTTTAGCCTTATCAATTTTTTTTGGTTATTTATTTAATGAATGGTTTAAATAAAGATGAGTGTGTTATATATAGATTACGTAAAAAGTTTACATAATAAATAATGGATTATAAAATGTTTATAATCCATGAAACATTATACACTTAAATATTAATGAAATATAATGAATATTATAAAAATCATATTATGAATAAATATAAAGTGTTTACATTCAATATTTATGAAATATCCATAACGAATTAACATTAATTATATAGTTTTTATGATTAAACATTGTTTTATGAATATTTCAAAAATTATTATCTCTTGTTTAAATACTTGAAGTGTATTTATTTAAAGGTTAATCTATAATTTATTAATAGATATAAATTTTTTATGTTATGAATATGTTTATACTTTAATTTATAAAATAAATTATCTCTTATTTAATTGTCAATCCTTTCATTATATTCTAGGTATTTCAACATAAAATTTTGTTTTCTTCTACCTTTACCTTAGTTTGTAATTAAAGTTCTAATCTTGAACATAGTTGTTGAATATAGTATATATATATATACATATATATTAAGTGTTAGAGTTATGATGAATTTTATTCTCTCTTGATTAATGTCTCCCAAGGGAGAGGGAGTGGGGGTTATACAACCCTCTGGCCTAGAGGTATATACCTTATTTCAAAAAGGTGATGAATTGTCTATCTATCGTTTTAGGGTTAAACATATATAGATTTTCAATATCATATAATCATATGATTTTATATGAAGAGTTCATGTAACTTATTTATTGTATTCTTTTGGATATGTGTAGTTATTTTGGACTTCAATATTTTGGTAAGTAACATAAACTATGGGTTGTGAAAAGTGTTATATATCAATATGGATTTAATATAATGTTTTAGTATAGGGAATATGATTAAAAACTAAAATTTTTATAAGAATTAATATATAAAGTAAATAACATGATATAATATGGTGATATTAAATTCCCTTCTAAATATGTAGTGTAATACTCCTTCCAGAGTGGGGCGTGTTAAGACTGCAATTAACCAGTTGGGAAGTTTCATATCGAAGATGGGTGACCATAGATTATTTTGTTTTGTAAAGAAAGTAATACGTGATCTAGGATCATCCAATGGGTAGTTTAATGTCATGTAATGGTTCCCTTGGTTTTATCCTGTGTTTTCCAATAGTGACCCTATCCTTTTACACATAATATTAAATGATTTTAAGAATAATTAACCAACAAAAACAAACCAAGGATTGTAAAGTCTAGTGTCTTTGGAAAATTAGGTACATAAAACTAAAAACATGGAACTAAAATAGTACATCTTTATATGGGATCATAACTTCCATTCAGCTCCTACATCTTCATAGGATAACTGAGGGAATAAATGGACAAAGGAATGTGCTAAAAATCCCAAAAAGGGAATAAACATAGGAATAAAGAATAACACATGAGTTAGAAGTCATGACATGATGACATAAAAGGCATGAAACAAGAATAAAAAATATGTAATCATAACATATAGAACATGGTATAATGTAATTAGTTACACAAAATAATTTGGCAAAAACATACAATATGACATAAACATGAGTTAAATCTTACTACCAAGACTATATTACATGGTGGAAAAAGTCCAATGAAGGAATTAGGTTTAATCCATATCCCAACATGACGTCTCATGATACTAAAAATTAAACAATTAATTTGAGAGATATTTGTGAACACCAATCATAAAATTTACATTCATATGTGTGCCATATAAAGAATCAAATATAAGGAATAAACATAAGGGTTACCCATTGAAAGAAATGGGTATTGTAATCATGTCATAAGATATAACCATTGGGTGTATCATAATGGTGTCCATGAAAGAATGGATTTGAAACATAAATGGACATTAATAAGGAAAAATAGTCCTAGATAATATAAAATTATGTCCAACTAAATTGAAAAAATGTGAAAATAGTGTTTAAAAAACTTCAGAAATGAGAAACTTTTGTGTGGTTTAAGGGAGAATATAATAGAGTATTTAAACCGGACATAGGCATAATTGTTTTCATAAACTAAAAATTAACTAATTATTTTTCCATGATAAAAAATTGATTTTATAAAAGTAATTGTGGAATAAAATAGATTATGTGGTGTACATGAAAATGGGTATGAAATTGGGAAGTTCCCTTTAATCAGGCTTTCTTATCAGAGAGAATTAAAAAAAGAACCTTATAAAACATGTATTTACCATTAACATAAAGAATAATTGATCCAGGTAAATATTTTTGTAACAAACAAATACAATGTAGGATGACTAAAAAATAATAATTAAGAATTACATTGGGTTAAATAGATAGAAATCATAACCCAAAAGAAAAAAATGTAGGTTCTGAGAGAATCTCTTGCCTTATGTCCAAAAGTGTTCTATACTAGAACTTAATGTCCTAGATAATAAAATTTTATCTATTAATAATTTAATTTAGAAACTCTTAAACATATATTTTATTTATTAAAAATTTATTAAGTTCATTTATGACAATTTCAATGGGTTTTAATGTTTAATGTCGTTGTTCTAGGTGCATTAGTTTCATGATTTTATGATTGGTAACCTTGAGTTTAATCATGGGAGTTATTTTAACATAGAATAAAACTAAAAAATTGGAATTATATTATATTAATGAACCTGAAAAAATTTAAATGGTCGAATATACCTTTTTTTTCTTTTTGGTATGAGGATGATTCATTAGATAGAACATTAATGATAAACGTTCAGTTTGTTTTGGTGGGTTTTTAGTCATCGTGAACTAGTTTTGTTTTATTATTAAATATTATGAATATATATTGGTTTTGGAACATGGAAGATGTTCTAATATAAGTTTTAAAATCTTTTTTAACCATTATAATGATTTTATGACCATCCATGAAGACGAAAATGAAAAATGAAAACTCCTCATCCATGAAGGAGATGAATCAATACATCACAGACAATGTTTTCATTTTTAGAATAAAAAGAGAAGAGAAGAGGCCTGATGTTATATATTCCATTAACATAATAAAATTATAGTATATATATGATACTTTAGTTATCATTATATTTTTTACAGGGTAGGTGAGTGGAGGATAATAAATGAAAATAGAATAAAAGAGAAGTAAGGATGATTTTACCTCTTGAATGCCATCTCTTTGAGAACATCATTATGGAACTTGGGTTTGGTATTTTGGTGAAACTAGAAATAACTACACAAGGAAGAGGTTTGGAAGAGTAATTGGGAACAATATAAGCAATATCCAAAGCTTAAAATGTGTGAGGATAATTTGTTGTGAGGGTGGCATTTATAGTATGAGGAGAGGGTTATTTATATTATTTTATTCATTTTCTTATTATTTTGGATCAATATTATCAGTAATGTTGATTCTTGTGACTATTTAAAGTAAATAATGCATGTGAGTTCAATCTAATGGGTTTTAACATTATTCAGGACTCAAAAATTTGTGTGTTTGGATTAAAATGTTAAATACCGTAAATTACTGTATCTCACTGTTCAAAAAATTAAACTATTTTAGAAAAATACCAAAAAATCACGGCAACAATTTTTAAAAATTTATATTTTAGAAATGGACCCCATTTTATGAAAATAATAATCAAAATATGAGAAATCTAATTTTTAAATAAAATCCTCATTTATTTGAAAAATATCTTTTTAAATATTATAATCATTTTTATGAAACATTAAAAAATTAATTATGGTCTCTTAAAATTATCTTATAAAAATAATAAAACAAAATATTAATTTATGAATCTATTTATGAAAATTAATTTTATTTTATATCAATGTATTAATTAAAATATTGTAAATAAATATTTAAGTTTTACAAAAATAACAACACTTAAGTTATCATTTCCAAAACATTTATTTACATATATAAAGATGTAAATATATCATATATACATTTATAAGTTTATATAAATTATATTTATACTTTAATTGGCGAGGTTAAATTTCTATTGGTTGGGTTACTATTCTTAATGGTTATATTACCATTCCAGCGGTCATGTTATTATTCCATCAGTATAGGTTCCTTAATATCTATAAATACCACTTATTTCATTATTAATTTTTTGAGGATAATGTATTTATTGGGTTTTGTATGTATTGTATATGATTTATATTATATGAAATAATTATAAGAAGGGAAATTCCATTGATAAAATTTTGGGTCGTTATATTCTTCCCCCCTTTTGAAATTTCACCCTCGAAATTTTATTTTACCTAGTATTCTCCTATGTTTCTTCCTATGGTTCTCATGTCTCCTATTCATACATATGATTCCTTCACAACACTTTTACAAGATGAACCTTTTTTCATAGTACTTTATCTATACTATCTATGATCTTCATTGGATTCTGTTTATACGATAGGTTTTTCTCCATTTGTACCACTACAAAGTTTATTACATGTGAGGGGTTAGGTATGTGCCTTATTACGGGTTTAAAGTGAAACCTAACATTACATTGACCATAATATTATTGACATAACAAGACCTGAATGTCATAAATGAATACATCCCAGACTATGACTACTTGAAACTGCCCCTTCCCATTGTCTGCATCGTGATCATCTCTCCACCTTTGCATGAATTTTCAGCTATCTATCCTATAAAAGGATGCACAAGCCTAGTACAGATGGAAAGTGATATACCCTCACATTCTTTAAAATTAGATATCTCTAATCTAGTGAATGGACCTACTCTGAATCCTCCTCTAGATATTGTTCCTTGTACAATTTTTCTAGTTTCCATCAGCACATCAGGTGGCCCAAAGGATTTGAGGTGGTCCAAAGGCCATGAGGTGGTCTGAAAGCCTTACTGACCTGAAGGCATGGGTGGCCTGAAGGCCTTAAGGAATCCGTGCCTAAAACGATGGCCCGTAGGTGAATAGTTTTGGCTACTACAATACCAATTAGTGACTACTTAAATAATACTACAGTAACCCAGAAATATGCCTCTGCCTGGAATCCAACATGAGTATTGTGGATTCACTTGAAGAGTCATCACCATCCGGGTTGAGGATGATGTGCTGTAATGTGAGACACTGAGATATGAAACTATAAAATCTCCACATCATGCCAACCCTAAAAAACTACATATTAGGGTAATTGTAAATATTTTTCATACTAGGATATACATACAAGGGGGAAGTGTGAAACACCCTCATCACCTCCTCACACAACATGACCGGAACCACTATCCATCCCTGGAAATGGATGACATGCTTCCCTACTTTAGATAATCCATCTGGTGAATCTGTTGAGGATATATGGTCTTACAGAACATCATAGTAAATTTCTCCCAACTAGCATCTCTCATACACTGAAGAAGCAGAGAAGTCATCACCATTAGATGGAGAAACATATTGCCCCTATCCTCCACCAGGGTAATATATAATGAAGCAAGCTGCTCAGATTCCTCCTCTACCAAGTGTGAACATGACTTCTTGTAAACTAATAATCCACCTCATTTTCCTATCTAATAGTATATACTATATCAAATCCATATAGTTATAGGAACTCTAACCAACACTTATGTATCATTTTATAATCTCTCCAGGTAAATAAATACCTAAGACTATGATGGTCCGAGTAAATAACAAAGTGATCAATTAGAAGATGGGGCCTCAATATAGTTAGATTAAATACTACTTCTTCCAACTCTAGGTCATGAGTCCCAGATTTTTGTTCATGGGGCCTCAACTACGTTGACCAATATATGATCATTGCTTGTCTATGAATCAATACACAGCTGATACCATCTCCAGATTCATTGAAAACACTACATACTCCAAAACCTTCTTCAGTAGTCTCAAAATAGGAGTATTAGTAAACCTCATCCAAAACTAGTTGAAGGGTCCCTGAAACTACTCGATTCAGGTAAATAACTTCCCTTTCCATGTCAGGGTGTTCAATGGGGCCACTACTCTAGAAAATTCAGTCATGAATATCCTATAATTACCTTATAAATCAAGAAAACTTTTCACCTATGACATGCTCTTTGGTGCTTCCCAATTAAGCATTGCATCAATTTTTTAGGGTCTACTACTAATTCTTGCTCAGATATAAAATTCCAATGAATGTAATCCTCACAGATCTAAAACTATAAATTTGAGATCTTACCATAAATATAGTTCTCCCAGAGTATGTCTAGGACCATCCTTAGATGATCTGGATGCTCCTCCTCTGACATAGAATAAATTATTATGTCATCTATGAAGATTACAAAAAACCAGTCAACATATGGTTAGAATATCAGGTTTATCAAATCCATTAACATAGATCGGGAGTTCATCACACAAAAATTCATCACTGGGAACTCTTAGGTTCAATAGAAATATTAGAACATTGTCTTTGAAATATCATCCCCATAAACTTTCAACTTGCGGTAGTCAAACCTAAGATTGATCTTTGAGAACCAACTTGCACCTTGTAATTGGTCAAAGAGGACCTAAATCCTTTTCAAGGTGTAATTTTTCGTTATAGTTACATGGATTAGGAAACAATAATCAACATAAATCCATAAGAACCCATCCACTTTTTCACAAACAAAACCAGACCAGCCTAAAGGGACACATTGGTTCTAGTTAAAGCCTTCTCTCAAAGATCCTCTATCTACCTCCTTAGATACTGAAACTTATTAAAGTTCATCCCATATTTCTCAAAATATATTGATGTGGTTATGGGGTGAAATTAAATGTATAATTCTACCTCCCACCATGGGGTACTCCCATAACATCCTCAAGAAATACATCCATAAAATCCTCCACTACAGAGGGAATAAAGAATCCAGAGGAGATCGTTGTTCCGTGGGATAAAATCACCAACTGATGGTTGATGGGATAAAATATCCTACTCACAATGCTTACTCATTCTTCCATGATATATATCTCTCCCACAAAAGAGAATCTAATATCATATTTCTAAAGGCATATAACCTACATGTGATGAAAATAAATCTGGGATCAAATCATGGACAACTAGTCCATACACAAGATGAAATCATAAGGTTTCATTGTGATGAATTTTAGTTCCCACAATAAAATATCTCCATCGAGAACCATCTTTCACTATTATTAGATAATTGATATCCAATAATTGAACCCATTAAGAACCATTATCAAAATATTTTGGGGTAAGAGCTCAACAGGGGGCTCTAGCTGTTGAACACGAGATTGAAAATGAATTAGTTACTCACTTCTATGTATAAAATTACTATATCAATTATAGAAAATACATAAATTTTAACTCTTATAATCACATGAGCTATTGGGTCATAACCCTCCATATCCTGTAACTTCCCAAGTCCTTTTCTTCCAGCTCTTTTAGCCTCGATTGGGACACATGGTGATAGTGGTGGAAGTAGCTCATACACTTTACCTGCACCAGTATCTCCTCCCATTAGATCCCCACCTACCACTCTTCTAGAACAACCTCCCTAGGGCCCACCCTAGTCATTCCTAAGAGAATCCTGATCATGTCATTTCCTTTACTCTGGTGGTCCATCTATTTCCATCCTGTCCCCCTTGGCATGCTGTGTTGGGAAATCAAATTCCATGTGACATTTATGTCTCTTGCACCAAGACCCTTCAGACTACTATATGCTTGCTTCTATAGACGGATTAACCCCATAATTCCAACTACCCACTCTAGCTACATGGATTCCCTCTGATGGGAAGCTCTCTATCACCAGTTCTGACCCTTGCACTCTAGTATTGGTGGGAATACACAAGGGGACTACACTAGAATGTATATCTCTATGAAGACCCATCTCGAACATCCACACCTGAAATTACATATATCACACCATTTCAAGGGAATACCACTTAAGGTTGGTGAAACTTGTGGTATACTTCACAACCATCATACTACCCTGATGCATCTCAACATGCTACTGGATCAAAACCCATCACAAGGATGATTGGTAATACTCCTCACATAATAGTTTTTGGATGTCGGGCCATGAGAGTGTTGTCTCATCATGAGTCTACATGACTAGATTCCACCATTTCCCTACTATTCCATGAAAAATATTGGCTTCCAGTCCAACCATATGATCACTGGGGGTATGTAGAAGCCTAAGTACTTAGATCACCGATTCAATCAAATCCTACACTACCTAAGGATCCAGTTCGTTGTGGAACCTCATCGGCCTCTAACATTGGAACTCACAGAGCATGTTAAGTCTATATGCATCATCATCCCGAACTGCTAGTACTATCTTTTTTTCAATAGGTGGGAGTTTTTCTCCCTACCTACTTAGATAGAACACCTCATGAGATGACCCTTTAACTGAGGCCTCATCACTCATAGGATTGTCTTCAGAATCCTAAATTAGTAACCTGGCTAGCTACCTTCATAGAGGAAACCTAAAAGTGATTAATACGTACAATAATAAGATGATAATATTTATATATGGGTATCTAACTCATGGAGGGTAGTCAAAAGAATCAATCCTATTATGATGCATGTACCTCTATTCTCTGAAATTTATTTCTTATTATTTTGAGTTGATAAGATGGTAATTAGGGTCCTAATATATGGATACGTGGACCACTAGAACAACACTGAGTTCTCTAGACTCAAATCCTCACTCAAGACACTCTTTTATTGTTTCCATAAGTCCCAAACAATTCCTTGTAAGGGGGAAACTCCAAAAACCCTAAAAATAAATGAAATTATCTAATACAAGTCTATAACGAGCCATCCCACTAGGGCTTGCCGAGCTAGTGGAAGGCCGAGTTGCCACAACCCTAAGCCCACCTCCAATAGGTTAGGGGATGTAAACAATCATTAAGAAGTCTTAATGTAAAATGAGAGGCATTTTCCTAGTGTACCTATATGCATTCACCCATCCATCTCTAGGAAATAGTATAGATGAATAAAAAAAGATAGTAATGTCATGAGTGAACTAGGAATAAGAATAAAACAGAGTACAAAAAGGAAAACTGAAGTGTAAAGGGAAAAAATACACACCCAAATAAAAATGAGTTCTCATCCTAACTACAACTATGTAAAGGAAATAACTAATAGAGCTCATCTCCGAATCTCTATGTCCGAACACTGTACATAGCCAACGCACTGTGGTATCTCTATGCTCCACCAAGCTCACTATTTATCTTTCCATCATCATCACAAGACATGAAAAATTCAGGAAAATCCCATACCAGGGTGAGTATAGACATACCCAGTATCATTCCTCGAAACATGAAGAGGGAGAAATAAAAAAGATAAAAAAAGTTCATCTCAATCCATAAAAAATAGGGAAAAAACTCATCATAGATATATAAATGATCAAACTAAATCCATATGAGAGAGAAAGGTATATCTCCAACTCTATATCACATAGATGTTGGATGAGAATTCCTGAAGCTACAACATTTCCATCATTGATGTCAAGCATCTCACATATCATTCTGAGAAATCCATGTGGAGGACCCATGTCATTCCACTAATCTATAGCCTTAGGGGGAACAATCTATGATATATGCCCCTCACCTTAGTATGATAAGGGGGTTCCACTCAATAGATAGAGGAATCACGACCTAGAATGATAAGGGGTTCCACTCAATATATAGTAAACCCATGCCCTAGAATTATGGGGGGTTCCGTTCAGTAGATAGAGGACCCATTCCATAGAATGATGGGGGTGGAACTCTTTGGAGAGAGGACTTGAACCATAAAATGATAGGGGATTCAACTTGGGAGATAAAGGACCCACACCCTTTAATTTTAAGGGGATTCCACTCAGTAGATAGAGGACCTACACCCTCGAATAGTATGGGTGCCACTCGATAAATAGAGAAACCACACCCTAGAATATTGGGGGGATGCCACTCAGAAAATTTTGGACCCACATCCTAGAATGATAAGTTTTCTATTCTATGAATGGAGGACATGTTACCTATAATTATAGGGGGATTCCACTCAGTGGATAGATGACCCACACCTTAGAAAAATAGGAGGATTCCACTCAATTGATAGAGGAACCACACCATGTTCCACTGGGGGGTTCCACTCAGTAGGTAGAGTAATATAGGGGACTCGTGTCTTGGTATGATAGGGGGTTTCTAACCCCGAAATCACTTAGATGATCCTTCCATGATCACTATCATCGTTGAGAATCACCTAAAGAAATATCATGATAATAAAATATCACACCATATCTCACATTCCAAAACTAAGGCCACCATAATGTTCTATATTGAAAATCACATAGGGTGGGCTACTCATGGGACACAATCCATGTAAAAAAAGGAGATACGTAAGGTGGGGACAGCCAAGAAAAGTACATGATTTGGACCATGGGTCACATGGTGTATGACCATAACAGGTATTCTAGCCATGTCCCCACATACACATTGATTTCTAATCATTGTGAGAATATATGGAATGTACATGGGGTACATGGAATGTCCTCTCTTCATGGGGATTGGTCATGTCCACCTAAATTTTTCTTATACATCTCATCCCATTCCCATGTACATCCATCCATTCCCATGTACCTGGTCATTTCAAAGTACTAGGTTATTCACATGTACTCTTAGTTATGCATGTGTGCATTGTTATTCTAATGCCTATGTACTCCTAGAGTACACTATGAGTTTCCATCATAGGGTCACACTGTATGTGGTGGGTCCAAAAGATTTGTTATGTTTTTATTCACCAGGAAACCCTAACACCATGAAAAGGGGGACTACACGATGTGGTTCATAAACTATAAATTATGTACTTGGGTATCTCATATAAACTAAGGTAATATCTACACACTTCACCACACCACTACCACCACATCTTCCACTGTGATTCACATTGGGAGTCTCAGATCTGGGGCCATCCACCGCCAATCTATTTTCAGTGTCCAGATTTCATCCACCCAAACCCCTCATGGTTTCACTTATCGCTCTTCCACCGATGTTTTAACTGCTCCAGATTTGGATCCACAAATAATAAGTCAAGGTCATCAAGACATATGATATACAAACACAAACTAGACAGATTCTATAGGGAACAAGATCTAGAGGATGATTCAGAGCATGGAAAATTCAACAGAGCAAAGCTATCAAATTTGGAAGAATGATAGGGTATGTAATTTTCCATCGGTACCAGGCCTATGCATCTATGCATAAGAAAACTAGATGAAAATACATGCAAAGGTAGAGACCATATCATGATGAAGATGATGGGGATGGGTAGTTTCAAGTAGTCATAGTCTAGGATGAATTATTCTAAGACCATCATGTCCTGTAATGTCACGAAGCCTACAGGCCGTGTAAGGGTTTCCCTTAAACCCTTAAAAGGGGTATTATCAAAAACATATAAACATTGAGGGCCTTAGGTATACTTAGGCATCCCAATCACCTAGAAATTATCATCATGGTCATAATTCTCTAGTCCACCATGAATCTAGGGGCTTGATCACACTCAAACCTGTCCGGTAATGTTAAACCATGACCCTATGTACCAATGTTGAAGAATGAAAATAATAATGGGGAAAATGAACATAAACAATGGTATAACCATTTTTATAATATTTATCAGCCAAAGATCACATAATAAAAGGATACCATGGGTGTTATTAGGGAAAAAATATAAATTGAATTAACAATTTAATATAACCACTCGGGCCCATGTGAAGGGTATGAAATCACAAATAAAAAAAATTAGATATTAAATCCATACTAGAAAATTTTATTAGGGTGTAAATCCATAAACAAGATTCACTAAAATTATATGGATCAATAATTGGTGAATAATAAATTCACCAGTGAAGGATAATTCCTATTTTATTTTCTTCATCTCGATCCACCTCGATCCAATCACTCATCATCCTTCGGTCTCGATCCATCAACAAAGAACATTCGGTGCTCCTATAAATTATCAGAGTGTTTATGAGGATAAAACTATAGAATTTATATAGTGGTGTATTTTAAGAGTATTTTATTTTGGTCACTTAATAAAATTAATAAATAAAATAATTATTTATTTTTTTAAACACACCCTCCAATGGTTAACTCAACCGGACATCCTACACAACTAATTTTAGGTTTTTCCTAGGGTAAACCGGATGTTTTGGAATCAATTTTCCCCTCGGATTTCCCAACCAAGGTCCTAAATAATGGAAAAATACTTTTCCATTGAAATGATGTGGATCGGTGCGTTAAAATATATTAATATTTTTAATATATTAATTTTGGGGTTGCGAGGCACCCAAACACCACATTGACTCCAACAAAAAATTTAGATATATTCATAGAAATATTCAAAGGATAATATATCAAAATCAATGTCACTAAAATTTTGGCTATATCTAATCTTATGATTGGATTTATTATAAGGAATGAAATAATATTTCATGTCCCATCATATTATATGAAAATCGGATATTGTATAATCTGAGATTATATTTTATATTATACCATCACCTTCATCAATCATATTTTACGATTTGTTGTGTCACAGTAAATGGATTTGTGATATTTTTACACAATAATAATGAGTGATTACCCTTATAATAGGTCATTGTGTAGGATAAAATGATGTGTCTATTAATTTATTGAGTGAAAAAATAGAAACTATTGCCATTCAAGAATCACGTTCACATTGGTTATCATTATAACGACTATTACATAAGATGTATCGAATGGGAAACAAATTCATGAAATCATTTCATCAATGAAGCCACAAATTTTACCCAAATGTTATAATGCATGAATAAAGGTGACTACCTAAGGAGTGTCCTCAAGGAATAATAAAACCCACTTCCATGTGATATCAATGGGTTGTTGTGTTCATATAATGATAATTCAAATCACCCAAACCAAATACTCTTCTTCTTAGACAACCTTGGAATGTCAGGTCACTAGTACATCAAGGGGGATGAAGAATATCGTCCTTATAATGGATGATTTAGGTCAAAACTTTGTATACAACATGGATAATGCATGATATTCCTCTAATGTGATATTTATCAAGTATAGATAAAGGTGATGTCGATGCTCTTCAGTGATAGTTAAACATGATATTACAATAAATCATTATTTCCAAAGTAAATGTTTTCATATTTCCCATGCATGGGTGATTGTGGGTGGGATTAAATAAATTACCCCTTCAAATTCCATCACATTTATCAAGTTAGAAACCACAACTATCCATTTAGAGAGGGTTTAAGGGTAGAGGGGTTAGTATCTACTATGAATGGTTAGCGTACACATTTAATAAATCATTTACATGACCATTCTTATCTACTGCCTCCCTATATCACTATGCATGGTTAGTAGTAATGGTTTATAACCGGCCCGGAACCGCACTCCCAGATTTGGTTCTAAGATCATAAAATTTTCATTCTTGTATTGATGTCGATAAATGTGGACCGATTCTTATTATCAAAAAAATACAACATGTAAAAGAAATATTGGATCACATAAATTCCCATAGATATTTTATTATATTTATAGAAAATTTGGATAAAATATTAAAAAAACAATATATTGGTTTCTAAATGATCATTTCTCCAACTTAAACCATCTTTTCTTACTTCACATTAAGGCATCATCTAATCCATATGAAACATGGGAAAAGGAAGCATAAGAAGGGTGACCATAAATTCTCAGTAAGGGTAAACATTTAAATTTACAATTAAATATCATCAATGAGTATAATAAGAGACTAAGGGTATGATGATATAATAAAATTGCATGATAATAACATAATAATATTTATACCCATCAATATCTAGTTCATAAAACATGAAAACATAACATAAGTCGTTCATAAAGGCAAGATTCATCAGGTATCAATAATCATGAGACATGTGATATCAATATTGATCATCAGAAACATTATAAGCCTATAGGAAGAATAGATAAAACGTAATGGTATATTCAAATATAATAATAATATAACCCTTACATAACCCTTACAATTGGAATAAAAATACGTCCAACTTCTAATATAATTCTTAGGAGAACGTAATCACTACCCAATGCAATAGAGGGCAATCAAGGCGTACCCATCATATCAGTTATATTAGGCTCACCTGATGCTATCGGGGTGCACCAATAGTATAAGAAATTACGGTCTTGCTCAGTTCTATTTGGGTGAACCCATAATTTAACAATGTAAAATAACCAAAAATAAAGTACATAGAGCTTTTATTTCATCATGAAACTCCTAAAAAACCATTATTCTTTTCAAAACATGATTAATCTATAGAAAAGAAAAAGGTTCCATGACAATGTATTTAAAACATTATTAACCCATATAAAATAAATGGTATCAATAAAAATCTCTTGAAATATTATTAACTCAGGGAAAATAAATGGGATCCAAAATAATCTCTTGAAACATGATTAACCCGTGCCAAAGAAACGAGTTCCCTATCAATCTCTTTAAATTTTTTTAATTCACCTAAAGAAAGAATGATAGTGGTATCACTACGAAATATCTCCATTAGAGAATATGTAACAACAATTTTTTTTGATATAGATGAGTTAATATATCATTAAAAGATAATCAAAAAACAATATTTTTGGAAAAATAACCTTTTCATTTTGAAAATCACTTATAAAACCAAGAAGTTTAAAAAATATTGTTAAAAACCTATTATTTGAAAATAGAATTGGAAACATATAGAGAAAAATTTGAGGAAAATAATTGAAATCATGGAGTTAAAATCCATTCATGTCATAAATATTAAGAATAAAAATTCTTTTCAAAAAAATTGAAAAAGGGAGTCAAAAGTGACTCATTTGGAAAATGTTAAGAAATTTCCTTTTAAAAACTTTAAAAATATAGAAAAATACCATATAAAATTTATTTATTAAATCAATTATTTTTAGAAATAATACTTTAGAAAACATTGATATATAATAGAAAGATACCCAATCTAAATAAAAATACACGATCAATATCACTTACAAAAAACTATATTACTATTTCTTCAATCAATAATGGAGGAAATGGAAATAAAACATGTGAACCAAATGCTTGACCATAGGAGTAAAAAATATGTGTGGTATAAGAAAATAAAATATTTTAATTTCCTCTAAAGTAACCTTAAACATAAATAATCTCAAAATAAAGAATATTGTAGCATAATGGCTTTTCCATTTCAGTAATTTTCTAATCGTAATCCCCATGAAATAATAACATCAAATAAAACCTTAAATATCAATAACATAATTTTTTTAATGATATAACATGTCAAAGGGTCAGTATATACACCTCATAATAGAGTATAGGTGTGTAACTTTACAATATACCTCAATGAATGGAAATTGAGACGAAGTCCCTTAAATATTTGGTAATATATGGATCAAAACCCCATGAAAGAGGGAATCTCATATAGATTCATAAATCCCAATAATGTTCATTGAAATAATAAGAAAATACCTTTATGGGAATTATACACACAACAAAATAAAAATAAGTTTTGAACATCAAATATGTCTCACAAAAGTAAAAGCGAGACTAGAATCCCTAACCTCGAGTTTAGACATTCCATGCATATCCTTTAATTCCTATACAATAATATTATATAAATTATTTTATTTATTAATAAAATTTTGAATGTTTAAAACCTTTAAATTAATAATTTATTTAATTTATTTTTAATGGAATATTTAAATTCATAGTTAGTTAAGGTCACATTGTGTGCTTTGAGTACGTTCAGTCCATATATTCAAAATAGATTTGGTGTGTTGAAAATGGTCAAGTAAGTGATTGTTTTAATATATCGAGAATTATAACCATGAAACATTTATCATATTTAAACATCAATTAATCTTTTAAAACCAACTGTGAAATATGGTTATGAAAAATAAACTATGTTATGATCATTGAGATGGTAGGTCATACGTACATATGAGTAACATTTTCGTTTCTCTAGTAATAATTATGGAAAGGAGGTAAGTATTATTATATCTTTAAAAAATGATAAATATAACAAAAATATCACATTATTTTATTAGTTAAACTTAATAATATTATCAATTTGATATGATGATGGAAAAAATAAGCGCATCGCTTTGTGGAGGTTGTAGTCTATACGTACGCATGAATGATGCTATGATTTTTCATATAGTGGAAAGGTAAGCATGAGAATGATATTATAAATTTTTAGAATTATAAATATATCAGAATATCATAATTATTTTATTTATTTCAGATATATTTATTTAATTTATCCTTATTATGTTCCATGAAATGCGTTAGTGAAAAATGAATCACATCACTTCGCAAGGCGGTAGTCTGCCGTACACATGGGCGGCATTATTGTATCCCCAATGGAATTGAAATTATAAAGTTATATGTGATATAATAACTAAAAAATTATAAATATGTTATAAATATAATATATATACATTTAATCCACCATTATATCAATCCATGAGAGGCAGTGATGGAAAACAATGACATCAATTCATTAGGCGGTAGTTCACTATACACATGAATGAGGATTTTGAATCCCATTTGATAGAATAAGAAATGGATATTGGTTGTTAATGTAACATAATAAAATATCAATACATATGAGATACTTTTTTTATTATATGATCACTGTTGAAGAATACTTTTAGGAGGTGGAAGATAAAATAAAAAAACACATGGTTAATAATTTTACCTCTTCTCAGTATACCTCTTTAATATTATACCTAAATTATTCTTAAAATATATTTTAGAAAAAACTAACGAGTATAGAATAATGGGATGTTATTTGGTAATTTATTTTCATAGTTATTTTCTAAACCAAATTTTTTTCAATGTGTGGAGAGTAGAAGAGAGGGGGTCTCCTTTTATTAGAAGGAAAAAGTTTCCCATTGGGAAACTAATTGGAGACTACGTAGAAATTTCAAAAAATAATCAGAAATAATAAATCTATTCCCAAGAGAAAATATTCTAAATGACTATAGATTAAAAAAATATTTATAACATTGAAATATGTCTATTCAATTGGAATTTTTATATGTTTTATGTTATTTTAACTGTCAGAACCCCCTCCACACAAAGTGTACCCCTCCGAGGCCAGCAATGTGGGAAGAGAGATAATGAACCCCAAGTCCCACCTCCTGTAGGCCCCGTCTTGGTGAGTAGCACTGAGGGTATAATAAACACAGAGATGGGATGCGTTACCCTCGAAGATAACACATGCGGAAGAGAGAGATAAGACAGACACCAACCAAATCCATCTCAGACTTCAATATAAGAGAAATCCCAAGTACACATATTTAATGTCATACATAATGACTACAACTGAAAGGAGAAAAATACAGTTACCCAAAAGAATGTAAAAAACAACAGCAACCACAATCCAAAATAGCTCATAAAACCCCAAGCTAGTAGAAACCAGCTTGATCTCCAACCTGATCCAATTGACATGAAATATAGTTTATATATACATAGGGTGAGTATGACAATAACTCAGTACCATCCTCCCCAGAGCCTATCGTGAAAAGGTAAAGAAAGCATGCTAAATCATAGTGAACACCAAGTGAAGCTAACTTGTTACCTAAACAATTATACTAAGTTCCCAGCCTCACCATGGATACTCTCACCAAGTAACTCATACTAGAGTATATCATATAATAAATAATATCAAGGGTACCCCGCTACTACTTCCCCACTGGTTTCCCACTTTTCCCCAACATCGCACATCTGAAGAATCTCTCTCAAAAAAGGTTTTCCCACAGACACCTGGGAGAAGCACCACAATATGTACCTCATGCAATAAAACCACCACATCCACATAAGAAAAGTAACTAGGTAGTTTCTGGGAGCCACAAAATATCTCATAACGTGTATCATACGTCGAGTGTTAAACCTCAAGACAATATAGCCTATACATCATGTAAGGATCCTCAAGCCATCACACCCCATACACATTACACCTATAGTAGTCCATATGAAACTATATCCAGAATATATGTGTCTGAATAACCACAAGCCATTACAACCCTCTACACACATATATGGGGAAAACTAACCATGACTCCTACTAGCACAAGTAACAACCAAAAGAAGAGAGAGGGGAAAAGGGGGAAGTTAGCTATCCATCCTCCCATTGGAATGTTTTGGAAAACACCCCCTCGGGGTCAGAATCACTGAGGTGTCAGTTTCCCTCACTGATGGGGTGGAGTTGCATATAGAAACACAAATAGTATAGAATTTACTATAGCTCACAACCACACTATGGGAATAACCTAGTCTTAGACTCAACTGCAGCTAACATCTCACGAAATTCCTACTGACACTTCTACGACAATGCACCCTATAAATACACAACCATTTATAGAGCATTAATAAATTACTTCATTCCATTTTTATTAGTTTCACTTTATGTTAATTAGTTATTTAAACGTTAATTAACCATTAACAATTCCACATTAAAATTCATTAGCAACACACCCAATGTCCACCATCCCTTTAAAATTTCAATCTCAGCATTGCATCCCAGCAAGCTCCAACCCCATGGGTTAACATCATTTATTCAATTAATTATTTTGAGAATTACATACCAATATTCCCAGGAATTCTATAAAAACATTCTATTCTACTAAACACAAGGAGGCTCAACACAGAGAGTAGATGAACTACCCATCAAATATTTTCCTCCTATAGAATGAGCGTAGACCCATCCTCCCTTAGGAAGATAAACACATAAAGCACATGGAATACCCCACACATCTTATCCCCTTTAAGAAGAAGGGTATGTAGGACCAACTGCCTTGAGTTGTGGGTAATTTAAAGCAGATAAATAACCAATAAGAATCATCAAGTATCCAACATTCACATACAACCCATTTCATCAACCCTGGTGTCCTCCTCGACACCCACATGCATAAACCGATGCATCTCACCACTCTAGGCGTCAACTGCTACCACAACCAATAAGCCTCCTTGCCCCCACATATTACAACAGCCTTCTAGGCTCACATCACAAAAAAAGCAGTAGGAAAACAACCATCATATCAATTGGGATCTTGGCCCTTAAACAAGGAAGAGGGTAACTCAAAATCCTATAAGGAATTACCTTTTATCAAACAACCAGTTCTTTAATCCATCTAGAATTAACTGATTTATTATTCGTAGGTTCCAACTTTGGGAAACCTAAACAGTAATCTATCAAAAATAATTAAACATGATTACTGCACCAATTTGATTAACATCAAATTACAATAAGAAGAACCAGATTCATTTACATGCCTCTTTATCTTTATCCAAATAATTATCAATTAATTATGGCTTTACTTTGTTTACAAATTTCCATTAAGAACGAAGATCTAATCAAAGCAAGCATAGATATCACACTATCTATCAAAACAAAAGGAAATAACATATTATCGATATCAATTTATTCATCCGGTTTAAATATTTATTATGTCAATTTCATTGTGATAGTGGGATAAAACATGCTAACTATACAGTTACACGTAAAATAAAAGAGAAGCAATGAATCCCCTACCTCAACCACTTCTTAAAAATCTTTATACGGGAATGAGCGACACAGCAGGTTACAATCTCCTCCACCTGTGACAACTTTATTCAACTGAGGATACAGAGGCACCACCACATTGGTCAAAACCCAAGAAAACCCCATTTGGAACATGGACATACCATTCCATAAAAAGGAAAGGAGAAATTGAAAGAGATGAACCCAAAATAATGATGATAGATCATACCTTATATCGAAGATTGATCAATATAGCTTAGTTGCATCAAAACAGAGTGGTACCAATCCAAGGAGGAATGTTTGATTGTGCAAATCCTATGAGATGGAATGAAAGGTCTGAGCTTCTCAAAGATGAGAACTAGGAGAAATAACTAGGGAGGAAGATATATCATCCCTTTTGAATATTTAATGGAGTAGTGGTTTAAGATACGCTAGATTTTCCATTAATACAAGATCACATTAAACCACGCCGTTTGACCAAGTAAAATCATCCCAAGACTTAAGGAAATTAATATAGGAGTTATGGCCTTTGAATCGGGCTTAGATTCTTTAAAAGAAGGATTCAAATGCATTTTACGTCAATGGAAATTTAAAAGGGGTGAAATGTAGGAAGTTGGAAACACTGTTCACGAACTCAAAATTTGGCAAAGGAAATAGAGGTGACCGATGGAACTCACCATTCTAGAAACATTGTTCACAAACTCAAAATTTGGAAAAGGAAATAGAGGTTACTGATGAACATCACCGTTCTAGAAGCACTGTTCTTAAACTCAAAATTTGGAAAAGGAAATAGAGGTTATTGATGAACCTCACTGTTTTAGAAACACTGTTAACAAACTCAAAATTTTGAGAAGGAAATAGAGGTTACCGATGGAACTTAACATTCTAGAGTCAATTTTCATGAACTCAAAATTTGGAAAAGGAAATTGAGGTTACCATTGGAACCTCACCATTCTGAAAACACTATTCACGAACTCAAAATTTGGCAACGGAAATAAGGGTTACCATTGGAACCTTACTATTCTGGAAACACTATTTATGAACTCAAAATATGGCAAAGGAAAGAGGATACTGTTGGACCTCAACATTGCACTATTCACATAAGGTTACCAATAACAGTATTCATATAAAGGTACCGATGACACTATTCACATAAGGTTACCATTGCACTATTCACATAAGGCTACCGATGACACTGTTCACATAAGGTTAACGTTGCACTGTTCACATAAGGTTACCGATGACACTGTTCATATAAGGTTACCGTTGCACTGTTCACATAAGGTTAACTGTTCATATAAGGTTACCGATGACACTGTTCCCATAAGGTCACCATTTCACTGTTCACATAAGGTTACCGAAAACACTGTTCACATAAGGTTACCGATCACACTATTCACATAAGGTTAACATTGCACTATTCACATAAGGTTACTGATGACACTGTTCACATAAGGTTACTGATGACACTGTTCACATGAGGTTACCGTTGCACTGTTCACATAAGGTTACCGTTACACTCTTCACAATGGTCTACCGTTGGAACTGTTCACTGATGGAACTATTCACAGAATTGAAAATATGGAAAATTATTGGGGATAAATCGCCATGACCTCTCGAAACACCTCAGACACCAAATTGTCGGAAAAGAATGGACCAGAGAGGTTCTGTCCATTACATCAGATACCTATCAAGACAATCTCTTCCATGAGAATTCAAAACCAACCTTAATGTAAATAGAGAAGAAATCTAAACTACCACCCATTGAGATACCTCTAAAAAGAGAGCATACCACTAGAATCAACCAAATAAAGCCATCTCATAAAAATGAAAGTTCTATAACTACAAAGGGGACATCGTTACATGAAAATAGTTAAGCATCAAACAACACCAGGTACTTGGCATGTATCTGAAACTAAAATTCGCTGGTACTCTTCTCCACACCACCACGATGACACAAGACATGATCCAAGGGGATAGAATTCCAACATAACACCTTCACATTGCAGTCTTAGATCTCTACAGGTCGCTCCTCAAAGGTCGCATCATCATCAACATTGATCTCTCCTCAATCCATGACGTGAGAGTCATTATAAATATAATGATGGAGCAATGATATTTGAAAAACATCGTGTATCCAGATCAACTGTGGGGGAAGTGCTACTCAATACACCACAGCTCCAACAAGAGATAACACCTAGAAAGGCCTAAAAAACCAAGGATAAATCTTACTCCCACAACCAACCCTTTGCCGGCCACGACGGGGAGTCACCTTCAGAAACATGTGATCCCCAACATCAAACTCTGAAGGTCTCCTCCTTTGATCGACATATTATTTCTAACGACCCTGCACTGTCTTCTCCTTCACACGAATCACCTGAACCATCTCTGTTGTATTCTACACTAGTGCTGGTCTGAGAATTTCTGACTCTCTGACCCCAGTCCAGCACAACAGAGAATAGAAAGGCCGACCATACAAGGCTTCAAACAGTGTCATACCGATGGTGGAGTGATAAATATTATTGTAAGACAACTCCATTAAGGGTACGTTCCCCATCCATGAACCTCCAAAATCTAGGACACAAGAGAATAAAATTTCTCCAAGAGTCTGGATGGTCCGCTTTGTCTAACCGTCCGTCTGAGGATGAACAACAGTGCTATGGAATATCTGAGAACCAAAAACATGCAAGAGACCTCTCCACACCCTATAGGTAAAACAAGGATCTTGATCAGAAATGATCATACTTGGGACTCCATGAATTCTCACCACCTTCTCTCGATACTGCCTCAAGAAAAATTCCACTGAGCATGAATACATGATTGCTATAAAGTGGGATGATTTTGTTATATGATCCACCACCATCGAAATAGTATCATGTTCTCCCTAAGCTCGAGGTAAGCCAATAAAAAAGTCCATTGAGATGTTCTCCCACTTCCATTGAGGAATATCTGATGGCTGGAGAAGACCACCAGGAACATGGTGTTAAGTCTTCACCTTTTGGCAGACCAAACATCGAGACACATACTCCGCAACCGCACGCTTCAGCCCAAGCCACAAAAACTGGCTCCTCAAGGCTCTATACATCTTTTTCATGCCAGGGTGCGCTACTAAAGGAGAACTATGGAAATCTCTGAGAACCATCTTGCACATCGTCAAAGGAACAAATATATTTCATTGATACAACACTCAGTGTTGTTCATCCTCAGACCAACCATCAGGGGCTTCGCCAAAAATAACACCGTCTCTCCAGACCTCCACCTCTAGATCCCCCAACTGGGATTCTTCCACCTACTGCACTAGAGATGACTTCACCATCATCTGAAAAAGAAAAAATCTGCCCCCAAATTCTCCCATGTCAAGATGTATTGCTGACAACTCTTCCATTACTCTCCAGGAGTCACCAGATTCACACACTACATCACTCTATGACTTCTGACTTAGGGAATCAACTAAAAAATTCACCTTTGCATGTTTATATGATATTTCAAAGTTGTATTCCTATAAGAACTCCATACACCGATGTTTTTTCAAGTTTAATTCATTCTAGGAGAAAACATACCTCAGGCTCTTATGATTGGTGAAAACCACAAAGCGCTAATGAGGTAATGTATCCATAACATTAGAACAAACACCACAGCTTCCAACTCAAGATCATTTGTGGAATAGTTACATTCATGGGGACGCAAATGTCGAGACCCATAAGAAACAACTGATCTCTACCGCATCAGAACACAACCTAACCCCTGATGTGAAGCATCACATAGAATATAAAACTGAACTCCATCAGCTAGAAGACAAAAAAATAGAGCACTTTATAACTTCTCCTTTAGATACTTGAAATCTCTCTGTCACTGATCATTCCATATGTACACCTAATCCTTCTTGGTTAAAGATGTCATAGGAGTCTCAAAAAGAGAGAAATCAGCTACAAACCTCTAGTAGTAGCCTGCAAGACGAAGGAATCTTCTCACCATTGACACTATCCTGGAGGCTTCCCAAGACACAACTACTTCTGTCTTCAATGGATCCATAGCTACTCCCTGATGGGACACAACATGCCCTTGGAAATAGAGTTCTCGATCCCAAAACTCACACTTAGACAACTTCCAAAACTCTTGATGTTTACAAAGAACTACCAAAATAGTTTGTAGATGATCTGCATGGTCCTCCTTAGATGCAGAGTACAAAAGGATGTCGTCGATGAAAAACACCATGAACTTATCCAGGAACTCACGGAACATAGCGTTCATCAATCCCATGAACACATATGGAGAATTAATCACACCGAACAACATTACAATGAACTCATAATTCCCATGATGACAATGGAAATCAGTCTTTGGGATATCCTCATCCTTCACACGCATATGATGATAACCTGATCAAAAGTCTATCTTTGAGAACCAACATGCACCCTTCAGTTGAAAGAATAAATCATCAATCCATGTAAGAGGATATAAGTTCTTTATTGTCACCTTTTTCAACTGATGATTATTGACACCCAACCACAAAATGACATCAGCCTTATTCACAAAAAAACTGGTGCACCCCTCGGTGAAACACTTAGACGAAAAAAACCGCACTATAATAGACCATCAAGTTGTATATACAACTCTCGTAACTCAGAAGGGGCCATACTATATAGATAAATATAGATAATAGATGCCCCTGGTTGTAGCTCAATACCAAAATCGATCTCTTGTTGAGGGGGTAATGTTACAACCTCTTCTCGAAATACATTAGGGTACTCTTCTCCAACCCTAGGAAATGCCAACTGCTGATCCTGTGAAGAACATAACATCATCTCAACCATCATGGATGGTAAGTATGGAACACACCTCTAACCCATCTGATGGACTTGCTCGCCAACAAACACCACTTGGTCTCTCTCTGGATCGAAGAACACAACCTGCCTCCTGAATCAATATACGATACCATGAAGTGAATACAACCAATCTATGCCGAGGATGACATCATATGGTTGTATTTGTAAACATAGGAAATATCCCCCAGAGTGGTGCTTCCAATACACTAGCTCACAGTCTCTACATACTTCAAACAAGCCAGCTCAACCTCGAATTGGTGTAGTCAACACCACGGGCACTGGAATCCTCTCTACCTCAAGTCCCAAAGCATGGAAAAGGGTAGGTGATGTGAAGGAGTGTGTTGCTCTTGAATCAAACAAGTAATACAACATGGTATAAAAAAAGAAAAGGGTACCTCAAACAATGTTTGGCTCACATGAAGCTGGAAACGCTAAAGCATGAAGATAACCATGACCTTTTCCACGGCCTATATGACCCTGATGATGAACACCACCACAGATGTCTTCTACTCTCTGAGGACGGGGAGCATCACATGACTATCCTCTGCCTACCCCATCTACCCTCAACTGATCTAATGTTGGTGCAACCTACTGCTGCTACCTTGGCATGAACTAATTCAATGGAGGAACATGGAGTGGAACAACTGGTGCACAATGACTACTCAGAAAGGTCGGGAACTCTCGCTACTGTTGACATTGACCACCATAAGAAAATCAAGCACCTGATTTCTTTATATAGGCCTGAGGGCCGCCGCCCCCAAAGAAATGAGATGCGGAGGGATGTGACCTACCCCCGGTTGAACGGAAACTCTTCTGCCCTAAAAACCAAGAACCATGTACCATAGCTCTTCTTCATGAAGAATCATGATGAATCCCCTCCCGTAATGATCTAGTTATGGCCAAAGTCCTCTAGACGAACACTACCATTTCCAGTACCTAAAGATATGTTTTTATCATAAATGGGCTGATGTGGCGCTCGATCTCTGGATGAAAATACAGCTCGAAATTCCTCGACCTAGACTCCTCATCTGGTAACAGGTCCGAAGCATATCATAAGAGGTTCATGAAATGGATTCCAAACTCTCACACACTAGATCTCCCCTGTTGAAGGGTAAGAAGCTCATGGTGACTGGATGCCATCGCGGTCAAAGAATGAAACTTGACTCTAAACTTTTCTCAAAACTCCTCCCACGAGATGGATGAATCCTCACGATCCCTGAGGAACAAGAACAACCACTGCCTCACTGCTCAATGCAGCATCGTCACAACCAAGGTCACCTAGTGCTCCTTCCAAGAATGGATCGAACTGAAGCCTATCTAGACCCCCTCCAACCAGTCTTCCGTGAAAACATCTAAAACGGAACCCTAATACTTCTATAGACTCTGGCGCTGAAAATCTTAGAATGTCCTCCTCCATGTTTTGTCATCGTCATCCTCTACCCAGTAGCGATCCGCTGGCACAGCTTGCTGGACATCTTCTATGTGATCCTGACGAGGACATCGACCTGGAGCCATACCTGTAAAATAACAAACAATTGGTGCTCCTAAACCTAGAATATGGAAGACTCAACATTAATAAATTAATTGTTTTCTTTTATTCATTTTAGGTTAACCTATCCCAAGGTTTACCCATTAAAACACATGGACAAAGAAGAATGATGCATGACCCTTTCCTTGGTCTCTACCCTTCAATTAGTATCACCATGTTTAGTAGCCATTGTAAACATAAAGGTCCATACATCAGATCATAGGGGGCCCTAAATGCCTATGTATCAACCAATCTCCAGTGTTTACATCAAATGCTAAACATTACTGACACTGTTTCCCTACCAACCCATGCAACCTCACCTATTACTAACACCAAACTCTGTGTTATCTCTCAACCAGACCTCTGATACCACTTTTTCATAACCCCTTCCCCACAAAGTGTACCCTTCATAGGCTGACAATGTGAGAAGGGAGATAATGACCCCCAAGTCCCACCTTCAGTAGGTTCTAGGTTGACGACTAGCACCGAAGGTATAGTAAACACACAGATGGGAGACATTACCCTCGAAGAGAACACATGCAGAAGAGAGAGATAACACAGACACCAACCAACTCCAACTCAGACTAAAATATAAGAGAAATCCGACGTACACATATGTAATGTCAGGAAGAATGACTACAAACGAATGGAGAAAACTACAAGTACCTAAAATAAAGTAAAAAAACAGTAACCACAAGCCCAAACAACTCCTACAACCCCAAGCTGGTAGAAACCAGCTTCATCTCCAACCTACTCCAAGTGACATGAAAAACAAATTATATATATATATAGGGTGAGTAGAAAAGTATAATCAGTAGGATCCTCTGCATAGACTCTTGTGAAAAGGTAATGAAAACATGATAAATCATAGTGAACAACAAGTTAAACTAACTCATTAACTAAACATGTATATTAAATTTGAAGCCTCACCATGGGTACTCTCACCAAGTATCACATACACGAGTATATTATATAACAAATAATATAAAGGTTACCCTGTTATTACTTACCCACTGGTTTGCCACTTTTCCCCAACATCACATGTCTTAAGAATCTATCTTCAAATGGGATTTCCTGTAGACACCTGGGCAAAGCACCACAACATACACCTCATGCTAAAAAACCTCCATGTCCACATAAGAAAAGTAACCAGGTAGTTTCTGGGAGCCACCACAGCTCTCATAAGGCATATCATACGTAGAGTATTAAACCTCAAGCCATTATAGCACATACACCATGTACGGATCCTTAATCCATTATAGCCTATACACGTTACACTTATAGTATTCCATAGAAAAATATATATAGAAAATATATTTGTGAATAACCAAAAGTCATTACAACCCTCTACACACATATATGGGAAAAAATACAAACAGTTCCTACCAGGAAAAGTAACAATGAAGAGAAGAGAGCGGGACAGAGGGGGTAGTCATCCATCCATCCTCCCACCAGAATATTGGGGAAAACACCCCAGTAGGGCTCAGAATACTTGCGGTGTCAGTTTCCCTCACTAATAGTGTAGAGTAGCATATAGAAACCAAAAAAGTACAGAATATAATGCAGATCACAACCACAATATGGGAATAATCTAGTCTTAGACTCAACTACAACTAACATTTCTCAGACTCCCACCTGCTACTTTTAAGACTAGGCATCCTATAAGCACACAAACATTTAGAGAGCGTTAATATATTACTTTATTCCCTTTTTATCAGTTGCAGTTTAATTAAATTATATCTTTAAAAAATAATTAACCATTATCAAATCCACATCAAATTTCATTAGCATCACACCCAAAATCCACTGTCCCTTTAAAATGGTAACCTCAGCATTGCGTCCCAGCAAGATTCAACACCATGGGTTAACATCATTTATTCAATTATTTATTCACATCATTACTTTCCCATATTACCAAAAATTCAATAAAAAAATTCTATGATACTAAAAACAAGGGAGATTAACACGACGGTTAGATGAAATACCCATTGTGTATTTGCTGCCTATAATAAGAGAGTATACCCATCCTCCCTTGAGAAGCTAAAAACGGAAATCACGTGGCATACCCCACGCGTCTTCGACCCTTTAGGAAGAAGGGTAAGAAGGACCAGTAGCCTTGAGCAGTGGGGAAAGTAAAGCATATAAACAACCAAAGAAGAATCATCAAGCATCCAACATTCACATCCAACCCATTTCATCATCCATGGTGTCCTCCCTGATACCCACATGCATAAACCGATGCATCTCGCCACTCTAGGCATCAACTGTTGCCACAAATAATAGGCCTCCCTGCCCCCACATATCACAATAGCCTTCCAGGCTCACATCACAACACAAGCAGCAGGAAAACAACCATCATATCAATTTGGCTCTTATCCCTTAAACAAGGAAGAGGTTAACTCACAACCCTATAAGGAATTATCTTTTCGCAAACAACCAGTTCTTTAATCCATATTGAATTAACCTATTTATTATTCATAGGTTTTAACTTTGGGAAACCTAAACATTAAGCTATCATAAATAATTAAACATGCTTACTGCACCAATTTGATTGACATAAAATTACAAAAAGAAGAACCAGAACCATTTACATGCCTCTTTATCTTTATCCAAACAATTATCAATTAATCCCATCTTTATATTCTTTACTAATTTCAATCACGAACGAAGAGGTAAACAAAGAAAGAATAGATATCACACTATTTAGGAAAACAAAAGGTAATAACATATGATCAATATCAATTTATTCATCCGGTTATAATATTTATTATGTCAATTTCATTGTGATCCAGTGGGATAAAACATGATAACTATAAAGTTGCACATAAAAGAAAAGAGAAACAACGAATCCCCTAAGTCAAACGGTTCTTGACGTTCTTTATATGAGAATGAGCCACACAACATGTTACTATCTCCTCCCCCCATGACAACTGTATTCAACTGAGGATGTAGAGACACCACCACCCCAGTCAACCCAAGAAAAACCCATTAGGAACATGAAGATACCATTCCATAAAAGGGAAAGGAGAAACAAAAGGAGATGAACCCAAAATAATGATGATAGATCCTACCCTATATCGAAGATTGATCGATATAGCTTGGTTACATCAAAATAGAGTGGAAACAATCCCAGGAGGAAAGTTTGATTCTGCAACTCCAACGGTATAGAATTAAAGGTTCAAGTGTCTCAAAGCCTAGAACATGGAGAAAGAACTGGGGAGGAAGATATATCATCCCTTTAGAGGATTTAATGGAGTAGTGGTTTAAGATACATTGCATTTTCCATTAAAAGAGGATCACATTAAACCACACGGTTTAACCGAGTAAAAGTATCCTGATCCTTAGGGAAATTAATATAGGAGTTATAGACTTTGAATGGGCCTTAGAGTCCATAAAACAAGGCTTTAAATGCATTTTATGTCAAAGGAAATGTTAAAGGGGTGAAAATGTAGGAAGTTGGAAACACTGTTCTTGAACTCAAAATTTGGTAAAGGAAATAGAGGTTACTGATAGACCTCACCATTCTGGAAACACTATTTAGAAACTCAAAATTTGGAAAAGGAAATAGAGGTTACCGATGAACCTCACCGTTCTGGAAACACTGTTTAGAAACTCAAAATTTGGAAAAGGAAATAGAGGTTACTGATGAAACTCACCGTTCTGGAAACACTATTCATGAACTCAAAATTTGGCAATGGAAATAGAGGTTACTGATGGAAATCACCATTTTGGAAACACTATTCATGAACTCAAAATTTGGAAAAGGAAATTTAGGTTACCATTGGAACCTCACCATTCTAGAAACACTGTTCACAAACTCAAAATTTGGGAAAGGAAATAAAGGTTACGGTTGGAACCTCACCGTTTTAGAAAAACTGTTCATGAACTCAAAATATGGAAAAGGAAAGAGGCTAGTGTTGGGCCTCACCATTAAACTTTTCATATAAGGTTACCAATGACACTGTTCACATAAGGTTTCCGATGACACTATTCACATAAGGTTACAGTTGCACTATTCACATAAGGCTACCAATGACACTGTTGACATAAGGATACCATTACACTGTCCACATAAGGTTACAAATGAAACTATTCACATAAGGTTAAAGTTGCACTGTTCACATAATGTTACCGCTGAAATTGTTCACATAAGGTTACCATTGCACTGTTCACATAATGTTACCATTGCACTGTTCACATAATGTTACCGATGAAACTATTCATATAAGGTTACCATTACACTGTTCATATAAGGTTACCAATGACACTATTCACATAATGTTACCATTGCACTGTTCACATATGGTTACCGTTGCACTGTTCACAACGGTCTACCGTTGGAACTGTTCACCGATGGAACTGTTCACAGAATTGTAAATTTAGAAAAGTATTGGGGATAAGTCACCATGAACTCCCGGAAAAACTTAGACACAAAATGTTTGTAAAGGATTGGACCAGAGAGGTAGGATCCATTACATCAACCCTTTTATTTTTAGTTTAATCCCCATGTAAACTCATTTTCACCATAACCACAATAATTAATTTTTATTGTTTTTACTATTCATTATGGTCAAAAAATAATTTGAACATATTATATAATATAAATTATTATTATTGAAAATACGGAATCCATTTTTTAAAATTCATTTCATATAATTAGAAATTTTTAATTTAAAATAACAAGTGCAAATGCGGTGAAAATAGGGTTTTTTAGAAAATGCATTTTTCTAGAAAAAAGACGATTTTATATTAACTTTATGAAATTTAATGATTATTAAATGAATTTTAACTAATATTTAATGATACATAATCTAAAATTTCATTTAATTTATCGTTAATTATGTTTTTTTAATTAATTAAAAATAATAAACATTATGCACTTCAAAACAGTTTTTAGACAAACTAGTTTTTAAACCCAAAAATAAAATTATATTCAAATCCATTATAAAGATAAGAAAAACGTAATTAAGTGTATTTAATATAAAAAATAATAATTATGTTACTTTAAATTATATTAAAAACATAAGGAGACTTTTAAACTAACTAATTTATTGAAAATATATGATAGTTTTAAAAAAATCAGTATTTTTTACTATTTACTAAAAAATCAACATTTTATAAAAAATACCAAAAAATAATGGTATGTTAAATTTGTAATGATGATTTCCAAAATTAATTTAATATAATAAAATACATTTTACAAGTTCTCAAAAAAATATTTATAACATTTTTCCATAAAAATTGTAAAAAATATTTTTTGAAGAAAATGTATTTTTGGAGAATAAAATCACAATGCTAATTATTGATTAATTATTTACCTATAATTTATCAATAAATTTATATTTATGATGATATATATATATTTCATAATTTTTTAATACTATTCGTACGTTACAATTTAATTTCTAGGTTACAACAATCATATATTTTTGCGGATTGTTTAATCCAGGTGTTGTGTGTTACACAAGCTATCAAAGAGATTCAATTCAGTCAAAAATAAATTTATAATAAATTTTTGGGTTGTTTAATTATGATATATGATTAATTTTTCATTTCACATATTCTATTTAATATAAATTCTCTCCTTTAAAATATTAGGGTGTCACATCCCCCTTAATAAATTACATCCTCACAATTTGAACTTAATCTCAATAATTAAAGGTTTGACATTTGAAAATAATTTTGTTGTAAAACACATCATAGAAAAGGTTAATAAAAAATCCTCTTGATAAGAGAGAAATAGGAGTATGAGGGTCATCTAGAAGAACACATTCTAGGTTTCTAAATATAATAACATTGGTGGAAGGTGATTATATAGACATGAAAGAAAGGCGTAAATAATATAGAGAGAAAAATAGGTCATTGATAATAATAAAGTGAATGTTTCCAAATAGAAGAACATTGGTGGAAAGTAAAGATATAGACCTGAAAGAAAGACGTAAATAATATAGAGAGAAAAATAGGTCATTAATAATAATAATGTGAATAATCAATGTAATGTTAAGAATCTCAAAACTATAAATCTTTGATGAGTTAAAATTCCATAGATTTCATCATAATTGATTTTAATGGGACATAATTATTTTTCATGGCAATTTTCATAGAATAGAGGAATTACATTACCATATAGACTAAGAACATAAATAAATATACTTAATTAATTAAGATAATTTCACCCTTTAAAACCACAATCTCATATTGTTTCTCTAAATAATGAGTATTTAACATTAATTTTTCATGCATGAAGCACTAAAATCAACTTTTAATAGATCACATAATCCCCAAAAGGATAACCCCAAATTCCTATTGTATTTAAACCTTAACTATATGAAATTATTTTTAGCATTAGGTAATATGTTTCCCAAAAATAATAAACATTTATATGAATAAAAAATAATTCAATCTCCAAAATTCAATAGTTATACCCAAATTTCATGAAAACTCATTCCAGAAATGATTAACCCTATATCCTAAATAACATCAATAACCTCAAAATTAAAGAGTTAATTAACCTAAAATTTTATCTCATACCTTTCATATTACAAGACTAAAAATATAGATATATTCTTCAAGATATCACATTGGCCCGTGGTACCTTCTACACCATTGTCACTATTCAGTTGTGGGTTCAAGAACTACAACCATTCTGAATTTGATGGGTTTTCACCCATATTTTGGGGTGTCCATCATCCTAAAATTATACCCATAAAACATTCCATTAAATATTATGAACATACTTAAAAATAACAGTAATCATAAAATATCATATAATCCATAAATGTTATCAACTTCTCTAAACTTATGAAAATTGATATCTTCATTAAATAATACTTCATTTTGTACATAATGGTTATATTTTCCTCAAGTCAAATAAAGGTCTTCTAAAATATCATTAATCACCTTAAGATCTCATAACATAAAACCTAAAAAAGGGTTTGTAGAAATTTGAACTTATTATCAACATTAATCCTATATACATATGATGAAATTCATAACTCTTAAGATAACCTCTAATGAAAATATCATAATCTCAAAAGCTATTTAAACCCTACTTTGATACCAACTATAATAGCCATGAACCCATACTCCCAACACAAGTGCTAAGATAATAATATTTACTTTGTTGGATTTATGTTGAAAAATTTAGCCTAATTCTTACCATAAAAAAATTACAACATGAAAATAAAATATTGGATAGCTTACTTACCCACTGACCATTTAGGATTATAGTTTTAGATAATTTGGAAAAACACTTACAAAAACAATACTCATGTTACTAAATGAGAATTTCTATAACGTAACCTAGATTTTATTATTTCACATTATTTCATCATCTTCATCCATATTAAACCTTTATAGACATAATTTTTTCAACATCATTATTTATAAATCGGGGAAAAGGAAACATAAGAAGGGTGAGCTCAAATGATTAGTAAGGGTAAATATAAAGATTAAAAATTGAATGTAATGAGTTAAAATAATAAGACTTTAAGTGTATAATTACATAATAAAATTGAATGATAATAACATAATAATATTTATACACATCAATACATAGATCATCAAATAATGAAAAATGGAATAATTCTTTCAAATAGGAAAGATTCATCAGAATCAATAATCATGAGCCATGTGATATCAATCTTGATCAAAAGAAACATTATAAAACCATAGAAATGTTAGATAAAACATATTGGTATCCTTTAACATCATCATCATAGAACCTTTATAGAACCCTTACAATTGGAATAATTATACGGATAAACCCAATATAATTATCCAGAGATAAGAATCATTACCCAATGCATTGGAATGTTATCTGGGTGCACCCATCATATAAGAAATATCGGGATCACCCAGTCTATCAAGGCACAACCATCATATAATCTATAACAGGATCTCTCTATGCTATCTGGAAACACCCATCATATACCAACGTCCAAGAATGATAAATAAAGTACATAGAGAATTATTTTCATTATAAAACTTATAAAAACTCGAAAAACAACCTTTATTCTTTTTAGAACTGGATTAACCTCTGGAAAAGTAATGGGTACAAAGAAAACCTCATTGAAACATTTTTAAACCAATAAAAATAAATAGGATCTATAATAATATCTTGAAACATGATGAAATCATGGAAATGAAATGGGATCCATAATAATCTCTTGAAACATGATTAATACATGGAAAATAAATGAGTTCCTTGTCATTATCATTGAAACAATCTTAATCCACCCAGAGAAAGAATGAGGATGGTATCATTACAAAATATAACCATTTTAGCATATGTAATAATAAGGTTTTTTGACATTGATGAATGTATATAATATGAAAATATCATTAAGAGATTTTTTAGCGGGAAAATACCTTTTTAATTTGAAAATCACTTTTAAAAACTAGAAATTTACAAAATAATGAAAAAATATTTTCTTTGAAAACAATATTAGAAACATATAAAAAAATTGAAGGAAAATAATAGAAATAACGGTGGTAAAAGCCATTAATGTCATACATGTTAAAAAAAATTATTTTCAAAACATTTAGAAAAAGGGAATTAAAAGTGACTCATTTGGAAAATGTTAAGTAATTTCATTTTAAAACCTTTTAAAATAAGGCTAAAGACCATGTATAATATCCCTAGGAAGTCATTTATTTGTAGAATGAAAATTTTTGAAAACATTTTATAAAACATGGATATATAAGGGAAAGGTATTGGATCTAATGGATAATACAAGATAGACATCACTTACATAAAAAATTATTGATATTTATTAGAAAAGTAAGACATGAGAGCGAAATAAAACATGTGAACAGGTTTCACAATCATATGAGAAGAAAATATGTGTGTTTAAGAAAAATAAGGTTATATCATTTCGTCCAAAGTAACCTTAAACATAAAAACTATTGAAAGAAAGGAGATTATAACATAAAGCCTTTTCCATTTTGGTAACTTTTCAATTATAATCCTCATGAAATAATAGCTTCAATTGATACCTTAAATATAGATAACATAATTATGTTCCTGATATAACTGGTAAACGTGGAATTATATACACCTAAAAAATGATATACGTGTGTAACATCACAAGATGCCTCAATGAATAGAATTTGTGATAAAGCCACTTATGGATTTGAAAATCTATAAATCAAAACCCCTATAAAGAGATAACATCATATAGATTAATAAATCCCAATATTTTTTATTTAAATAATAATAAAATAAATTCATGTGTTGTATATACACTACTCAATATAAATAAGATGTGAACATGGAACATGTATCATAGAAGTAAAAGCTAAATGAGAAACCCATACCTTGATTCTAGAAATTCCATGCGTGTCCTTTAACTCTTGTATTATAGGATTATATCAATTAAATTTTTTTCTATTTTTAATACAATATACATGAATATTTTATTTTATTAATTTTTAATAAATAATTAAATGCTTAGTCACTTAATTCCACACTGTCTATTTTTAGGATGTTCGGTATGTATTTTCTAAACAAATTTTATTTAACCGTGGTTGTAACATCCCACGATTCCATGGTACATTTTCCTTTGAATAATGCAATATATTGCATTATATACAACTTCAAGATTCTAACACACCGCAACCAATGAAACTAGTCATTATGAATAGTAATACCCACTTTTTGAAATTTTATAAATTTTATTTTTTAAAATGGACTTCATTTTTGAATTCGGAATATCGAAATTAGCTTTGGGTAAATTTTTTGTATTTTTCTGAAAACTTTCAATTTTTGATGAATAGTGAAAAACACTCAGTTATTATTTAAAAATGACTTTTTATTTAAAGAATAATTTATTTTATTTAAATTTATTTAAGGTCTAAATAGATACATAATAACTATATATGTTAAATTTCTTTAATATGTGTCATTTTATAATAAGTTTATATAAATATAAATTTTATTAACCTTTTTACCGTCTTTTACCCACCTCCTAGGAGATTTTTCAAATTTTCATAAAACATAATTTTACCACTTCTGTGAGTTGAATTTCAAAAATCCTAGAGACATGGTTAATATCAGTATGTAAAATTTGGTTCAATAAGTTGAAAATAATTTTTGGTGCACATTAACTTTTTACTTTTATTTACCATGGTTAAAAGTATATAGGGTAATTAAGGGTAAAAATGATATCATAATTACCCTAAAACATGTCATAATTCTACTGGATAAGTTTAATTCAACCAAAAACAACCTTAGGAATACAATATGACCCGTTAGATTCCTTGTATTAGATTAGGACATTTATTATTATTTTATTTAAAGAAGAGTTAAAAGAGTTAAAATCAATGTTTAATAACTAAACCATTTTTAATATAGGGTTTTACAAAATATAAATTCTACTATAAATACTTATTAAAAATCTAAAAATATTTCCTACATAATTATTTTTTATTTATAATTTTTAGACATTAAATAATTAAATTTATTTATGATAGAATGATGATGCAGTAATTACCTTATTAATAAACAATTAAAATAATTTGAATTATAAATATTCAAATAAATATAATTTGATACTTTTAATGAATTCCACTAGTTTTCTAGGTTAATATGACATTTTAGGGTCGATTAAATGATTTTTTTTCAATGTAGTAATGCTTTTATGAATTTAACAAAAACAAAATACCAAATAGTGTTAAAATAGTCATAAAGTGTTTTTAAAACAAATATTATATTATCAATTGGTATTCTGTTACTAGAAATCTAAGTATCATCCAAAGGGCTTAAATACTATTATATATATCATTAATGATCCAATTTGGGTTCTATTGTAATATTATAGTATGTTTATTAACCATATAATATAAAAATACAAAGAGACATGGTAAATGTCAAACTATTTAACTAAGAGTTAATTCTAAAAGATAAAGTTAATATAGTGACACAAACCCGTCTAAAAACTATTTGTTGGGTGGTTTTTGACCCATCCCCACATTATCCTTAAATAATTCATTTTTGAGCCACTATAAACTGAAAATCATTTTATTATGAAATAATATTTCAATCTTTTCATAAGGTGCTCCTCACCTCTCATATAAAAGGGCACTTCCCCTTCACTCAAATTATAACCTTCAAAGACATTTGGATCGTCCAAAACCTGACCAAATAAACTCCCAAATTTCCTCAATTCATCTTAGAGGCCTTCCTTTATTCATAAAGCCAACCTATAGATCCCTTTTCATCAAATCAATAGGAAGAACCTGAAGAAGAGGTAAGAATTTCATCACCTCTTTCAAGCTGTTTTCTTCTTCCACTTCCTCTTTCATTGTTGCTTCCATTCTAAAATAATAACTCCAGTATCTTATATATACTGTTATGTTATTATAAAAATGGTACAACCATATTCATTATTCTATCCATCCTATGAATGACATGTCACTATACGTGCGTACGTACAGCTTACCGTCTCCACGTCATGGTGTAGTTTTTATTTAATAAATTATTATTTAGATGGTTATAATAATGATGTATAATTGATGTAAATAATAAAAATAATATGTTAATATTTATGTATATATGATATAATATCTTTTTACATATGATTATAATATCAAAATAATGATATTGTCGCTCGTGCATACGTATGGATTACCATCTCCACGAACGCGATGAGATTCATTTCCCCATCCTAACCATTCAAGAATAATTTTCATTTGATGATTAAAAATAATGTTTAAAGACTTTATAAAATTATTGATATGAATAAGAAACATCCTATCCATAAAAAACATGACTTACATAACAAAGCATATAAAAGAAAATGAATTAGTTAACACTTGAAACGATGATACTATTGAAATATTCATAACGAAAAAAATATTAGAAGTTCATATATGATATCATAATTTTGTATGTGGATATTTTATAATTTAATAAAAATGTTTTATCTATTATAAAGGAGGTTAATATACCCTCAACCAAGGAAAATTACAAGGTAAGGGTTAATTTCACAATCTATTTATTATCCGAGGTTGTTTTTACGTAAGTATCTACTGAGACCCCTTTATCAACCACATCTTTGTTTTGTTAAAAATTTATTTCAAAACATTTTTACTATTTTCTAGACTATGGGTTAAAGTCAATTATTCCCTTATTTGACCTTATACATTTTGAAAGGAATCTTTCTGTCGTTTATCAAACAAGGCACTTTATGACCTTTTCTACAAAATTAAGGTAAGAATGTTTTTAACTTATATGGCGGGTGCACCTATTTTCCACCATTATAACATCGTCAAAAATTCTCTTACAAGATTATAAGAATATTTTCAAAACAAATGTTTTCTTTTATAATTATGTGACTCTTAAATTATTTCAAAATATAAATAGATATTTCTCTCAAATAGTTTTGATTTCATCTATGTAAACATCATTTGATAAATTTTACACTTATTTGAAGTTGATCTATTATGATACAAATCTTCCTTATTGTATTAATGGTTTAGTGATATGTTTGACTTTGGATGTATTATTTTATACCATTCCTGGTTTATGGATAAATTATTGACATTTCGTATGCTAGTTTTAATATGAATGTTTATGTTATGTTTAAACATTTTCATATGAGGAATTCATTGGACTTAGTATGTGATCGGTGGATCCCGCTATAGCTCCTAGATGCATTGGTAGGTCTCATGAGACAAAGTAGTATCTTTGTACAAGGCCTTGATAAAATCTTATTTTTAGTCTTAGAACAAGGCCTTGACTATGTTGTTATGAAGTCTGGCATTATTCATTCCATCATTATGAAAGTGGCTATTGATATTGCATGTGATTATTCGACTAGAATAATATATATGTAAATAAGTAAATGGAATTATTTGATTTTATCTTCAACATATTATGCTGAAGTTGAAGTTTAAAAGGCATATGTTTTAGTCTTACATTCCCTTAAATGTTTACACTTATTTATAAAAGTTTCCACTATATTGTTATTATTACTGAGCATCTGAGCTCACCCCTTTCTATGTTTTTTTTACTATGATGCCAAGAAGTATATTATGACTGACCTGCATGGATATTATAAGGGATATTAGTGTGGATTATGGAGACTATGTTGTTATAGTTTTTCATTTTATAATGTATTTTAAAACTTATGAATATATCTAGCACTTTCAAGGCTACTAAACTGATCAGTCTTTCCGGACATGATCTCTTGTGATCATGCCAATGTTATGTAATAATTTACCAACTCTGGGTAACTGGGGTCGGGGCATTACAGTTGGTATCAGAGGAAGTTTATTATAAACCTTATAAACTAGATTTATATGAACTATGATTAGAGCACATTACCCTAAGATAGACTTTGAGGATTAGTATAGAAGAACTTCCTAGAATTTTGGTATTGTATAGATTTTTTGTATTTTCTTGGAAATACATCCCTATATGGATACAAACAGGTAGAGGAGGCTCTGGCACAGATGTACCTAGGAGTAAAAACTCCGACAAGGAGTTTTGGGCTTGACCTGGGGTATGCTGGCACACGACAATGGGCCTTGCTGCACTCTTGGTTACGAAACTCCCGATAGATATGCTTAGGATAATTCACATTTTCTTTACAAATGATTATGAAGGATTTATGAGTATATAAATCCTCAAAGAAAACATTTTTATGATTATGGATTATATCCATAAACTGTTCAATTTATGTTAACTGTTTTACAAGTTTCAAATTATGTATTTTGATTCATAAACTAATCTATTGGATGACATTGTTTGGAAATTTCGCCTAGTGGAAGGAATGAAAACTGTATCAATGCATGTAATCCATGTAGTTATTTCTCTCCTACTCAAGATAATCCTAGTGGATCTGGTGAAGCAACTGGTGCTGATTATCTTATCACTATACTGGGACAATTCACCCAGGTTATAAAAAAACATTACATGTATGGAACAAACAGATCCATAATGTGGAGAATAAATGTTAGACCACTTCATTAGGAAATAACCACCAACATTAAATGGGACTAAAAATCCATTTGTAGCCGAGAAATGGATAATTTCCTTCGAGAAAAATATTTCATGCTTTGGGGAGTAGTGAAAGGGAAAAAGTTGTCATGATTGTTTATTGCCTCACAAGAGATGCAGATCAATAGTGGTCATTGATCCAAAACACAAATGAAGATGAAGAAGTATCAAATATGGAACAGAGGGAGTTTAAAGAGATCTTCCTAGAGAAATACATTCCTCGTGACCATCGAGCGGATATGGAAATACAATTTCTAAATCTGAGGTAGAATGAGGATTAGAATGTCACAAAGTATGAGGATAACATTACAAGGTTACCAAGGCATGCAACATATTATATACATAACAATAGGAGTAAGATTGATCGATTCTTTGATGGATTAAAACCATTTCTCTGTTGAGCATTAGTCTCACAATATTTCTCATCATACGAAGATATTTTCTAATGTGCTATCAAGGCAGAAAATGAATTCTCTAACTCTTACAACTTTAAATCATAGCAGGAGAAATATAGATATACTAAACACTCATGAAATGGAAATAAAGGGAAGAAGGGGAAAGTTGAATATCCATCCTGCAGTAAATGTGGGAAGAAACACCTTTGTACTTTCCTAAAGGAAATGAGAGTCTGTTAAAAGTGTGGTGAAAAAGGCCACCAAGCTCGTGATTGGAAGGGGAAGAAAGAGGATGTCAATATTGAATGCTACAATCGTAGAGGAATGGGGCATTATGGAAATGAATGTCTTAAGTGCCAAGGGAACTTATCTCAGAAAATTACAAGGGGTAAAGGCCATGATTATGCGATCACTACTGCTGAGGTTGAAGCTCCGAAAGATGTTGTGGCAGGTAATTTAATGGTTTCCTCAATTTCAGCTAATGCTTTATTTGATTTTGGATCATCACATTGTTCCATATCTTCCCAGTTTTCTAAGAAAATTAGTTACTTCAAATTTAATTTAACAAGAGAGTTTTTAGTAAAAATACCTAAGGGAAGTATCATTGTAACAAAGTATTGTCAATTAGTTCCCATTAAGGCATATAAATGTTATTTATCTGCTGATCTCATTATCATACCAATGAATAAATTTGATATAATCCTCGGTATGGATTGGATTTCAGACAATGATGTGACACTACTGGAATGTGTGTTTTTCCCCACACTTACATACCAACAGTTCTATTAAGCCGTTGGTATTGATGTGTTTAGGGGATTTTTACCAACGGTTCTCATTGAACCGTTGGTAAAAATGTGGTTGGGGGAGGTTTTTACCAACAGTTCTAATGAACCGTTGGTATAGGTGTGGTTGGGGGAGGTTTTTCCCAACGGTTCTTTAGAACTGTTGGTATAGGTGTGCCCTGAAAGTATATACCAACGGTTTTTAAAAAATGTTGGCACAACTTTCCCCCAAATTGGTAGCGGCCCGTCCTCTCCCCCATTTGCGATACAGAACCCTAAACGTGAGCAACATGCGATTTTGGAGCTCCTTCTGCCGGACCAGTTTGGATCTTCGAGCTCTTTCAGGTTCCTCTTCTTCCATCACATCCAAGGTGTTGAATCTACTTCTTAATCTCATAAGACCCATACTAAATTAGGTATTTTATTAACCGGCACCTTATTTTTATTGAAATTTATCTAATATTTCAGTTTTTAGATTTGATTTTCATGTGTTTATGTTTTTGTTTTTGTTTTGATTTAACCTATATGTTTTTTATTTAGACCCATCCAATATGTTTTGGTTTCTGTGTTTTTGATTTTTATGTGTTTTTTTTTGTTTTTATTTTGATGTGTTTAAGGTATCTTATTAACTGGTACCTTATTTTTTATTGAAATTTATCTAATTATGTTTATGATTTAGACCCATCCTATATGTTTTTGTTACTGTTTTGATGTGTTTATGTGATGAGATTGTATCATCATTAAGATGTGTCCAATGATTCTTTGATCATTGTTTTGTGGAGAATGAATGGTTTAGGACCAGCATTAGAAGTAGCTTCCAGTGAGACCATTTTAGTATAAGGGGAAACAAGATTATGATCTACAAGGGGGTGATTGAGTTGGTAGAGACCAAACATAGTTTGTTCCTTGTGTTCAAGAACCATAAATAGTGTTCCAATTAGGTGGTCATTAGTAAAGACATAGGTAAGATTTCCAGGTCCTGTTTCATGAAGTTAAATATGTGGCGCTATAGTGGTTTTGGATTGTTTGAGGTACTCTTAGTGTATTGTAAACCCTCATTTGATCCATATTCATTTAAATTGATTTAATATTATTTTTTTCAAACACACCATTATATACTCTCAAACTATATTTAAAGTGTATTTTTATTCTTATGGTGTTAAATATTTTAGTAAATGTCCATACTAGCTTCTTTTATGTGTTCTAGGGGTTTAGACTAATGACAGGGATCTATGATTATTGTGGGGGTATTATTTTCATATAAATATACCTATACTATGTCATCAAATGAATCAACCATGGACAGCCCGACCACCCCCCGTGGACAGCCCCCCCACCCCTGGAAAGCCCCCCACCCCCTTGACACCCTCGACCCCACTGGACAGCGCCACCACCCCCGTGGAAAGCCCAACCACCCCTCGTGGATAGCCCGCCCACCCCTGGCTAGCCCTCCCACCGCCCTGGACAGCCCTGCCACCCACATAGGCTGCCCGCCCACCCCCTGGACACCCCGTACCCCCCATGGGCAGCCCGCCCACCCCCTGGACACCCTGTACCCCCCGGACAGCCCCACCCACCCCTGGACACCCTGCTCACCTCCTTGGATAGCCCGCACACCCCCTGGACTCCCCCTACCCCATTGGACAGCCTGACCACCCCCGCGGACAGCCCGCCCACCTGGACACCCCGACCCCCTAGACACCCCCCGACCCCCTGGACACCTCCAACCCCCCGGACGGCCCCACCACCCCCTAGACACCCCACACCCCCTGGACACCCCGCACCCCCCTTGGACACCTTGTACCGCCCCCAGACAGCCCACTCACCTCCTTAGACAGCCCACCCCCTAGACACCATGTACCCCCCCGGACAGCCCCACCCACCCCCTGGACACCCCGCTCACCTCCTTGGACTTCCCTCCCACCCCCTGGACACCCCACACCCTCCTTGGACACCCTGTACCCCCCGGACAGCCTGCTCACCTCCTTGGACAGCCCGCCGCCCCGGACAGCGCACTCACCTCCTTGGACAGCCCACCCCCTGGACACCCTGTACCCCCCGGACAGCCCCACCCATCCCTTGGACACCCCGCTCACCTCCTTGGACAGCCCACCCACCCCCCTGAACACCCCTCACCCCCTTGGACACCCTGTACCCCCGGATAGCCCGCTCACCTCCTTGGACATCCCCCCCCAAACAGCTTGCTCACCTCCTTGGACATCCCACCCCCTGTACACCCTGTCACCCCCTCGGACAGCCCCACCCACCCCCTGGATACCCAGCTCACCTCCTTGGACAGACCTCCCACCCCCTGGACTCCCCTACCCCATTGGATAGCCTGACCACCCCCGTGGACAGCCCACCCACCTGGACACCCCGACACCCCTAGACACCCCCCAACCCCCTGGACAACTCCGACCCCCCGGACAGCCCTACCCCCCTAGACACCCCACACCCCCCGAACACCCCGCACCCCCCTTGGACAGTCCCTCCACTGCCCTGATCGTTATCATACTCCTCATCCTGATCTCCCTGAAGAATTTAAAGTACAAAACTCATGTACTCCCAACAAGATCCTTAAGGATTATGTATTCCTTGATCGACTTCCAATATCTTACTGGGAAATCCTTGAATATTGGCATTATAAATTACATATCTTATTTTCTTATATACACTGCATTTTGTTGTATTTCTTAATATGATTCTCATATAGAGTAATGTGTTAGTTATGCTTTTATATAAAGTAAACAATTGTCATTTACCTAAATATTTTTTTGATTATACTTCAATATTATTGAACTGATTTGAAATGAATTATTACAGTTTTTTTTACAAAATGGACAGAAGTTGGATGAACGAAGCTGATCGGATTTCAACTGATTATCAAAATAATTTGAACAGCTTTCTAGATTTTTCATTTGACAAGGCTTCAGATAGTGGTCGCATACACTGCCCATGTTTTAATTGTGTTGGAAGACCTTGGTTGAGTCGTGACACGATTAGCATTCATATAACCAAATATGGTTTCCAAAAAAACTATTATGTATGGTATCACAATGGAGAGAAAATGGAATCTCAAAATGTTGATGATCCAAATGATAAGACTGAATTGGAGAGTTTAATATATGATCAGTTTCCATTTATTCGGCATCATGAGAAGGAAAGGATGTCCAACCAACATGATTTCGATACAAGAACACATGATGCGTCCAATGAAAATGAATATGTTGATAGGGTGAAAAAATTGAATGATGCTATGACGACTCCAGTATATCGGCAATGTGGTAAAATGAAAAAGTTGGAATTTTTAATCTGATTGTTTCATGGGAAAACTATGTATGGGATTTCAAATACTACAATTGATTACATTATTACCTTCTTGAAGGACTTACTTCTAGATGATGCAGATATTCCCTCAAACCACTATATGGAAAGGAAGTTAGTTGATGAACTTGTATTCTCAAAAAAAAATTCATTCTTGTTCGAATGATTGTAGATTATTTTGGGAGGAAACTGCTGATAGAAATGATTGTATCAAATGTGGAACCTCCCGATGGAATCCAAAAGATGATGGATCACCATCTCGTGTGCCACGAAAAGTAATGTGGCAATTTCCATTGATACCCAGATTCCAGAACCTTTTCATGTCTGATGAAATATCTGTAAAAATGCGATGGCATGACACCGGGAGAAAAAAGAATAATGAAGAGTTGGTTCACCCTGCAGATGGATTTTCATGGCAGATATTTGATTCTCGATATCCTGAATTTGCAACCGACGTGCGTAATGTGAGACTGGTACATTCATGTGATGGTTTTAATCAATTTGGGCAGATGCTTACATCGCACAGCACATGCCCGGTTTTCATACACATTTATAACCTTCCCCCTTTGTTGTGTAGGAAAAAGCCTTACACTTTCTTGAGTATACTGATATCTGGCCCTTCTGATCCCAGCAATGATATAGATGTATACATGAAACCTTTAATAAAAGAGTTGAAACTTCTTTGGGATGTGGGTGTGCCCACATACGATGCATGTTCGAAAGACATATTTCAGATGCGTGCTGCGCTTATGTGGAAGATCAATGATTTTCCTACTTATGCAATGATGTCTGGATAGAGCACTAAAGGAAAATTGTCATGTCCTGTTTGTATGAAGAATACTTGATTGAGAAGACTGAAATATCGTCATAGTTTTAGTTTTATGGGACATCGACGATTCTTGCCAATGAACCCTCCATATAGAAACAATCTTCAAATATTTGACAATACCATGGAGAATGACGCTCCACCTCAACGTATGTCTGGAACTGATGTGCTTAATGATTTGAAATATTTCAGTTATTCATTTGGGAAGGTTGTAATGAAATATAGAAAGAGGAAAAATGTTTCCAATGATACCTGTTACGATTGGAAGAAGAAAAGTATATTCTTTGAGTTTCCGTATTGGTCAACCAACTTGTTACTTCATTGCTTAGACGTAATGCACATTGAAAAGAATATATGTGAAATGTTTCTTTCGATTATTCTAAATGTCAAGGGGAAGACAAAAGATGATTTACGATCTCGGTGTGACTTGGTAGATTGGGGGATCAGACCAGAATTGCATCCTGTCTGTATCAGTGAAAATAAATGGCAAGTTCCATGTGCTTCTTATGTGATGACACCTGCTGAAAAAAATCAATTTCAGGAAGTGCTAGAGACTATTAAAGTTCATGATGTCTATTCAAGCAATATATCAAAACAGGTCAACAGAAAAAAGTTGAAGCTGAAATCTTTGAAGACTCATGAGTATCACATCCTTTTTCATGAGTTGATTCCAATAGCAATCCGTCATCTCTTGTCCAATAATGTTAGAGTCTTAGTTATTTGGTTGTGCTATTTGTTTAGAGATCTTTGTGCTAAGAGGCTATCCAAAGCCTACTTGCAAAAACTGTTGGCAGAGACACCATTAATTTTGTGCAAGTTAGAGAAAATATTCCCTCCATCATTTTTTACATGCATGTTGCATCTGACTGTCCATCTTCCAATAGAAATACTTCTTGGAGGACCCGTTGCTTTCCGTTGGATGTATCCAACTGAAAGAAACATGTGAACATTGATATAATATGTTCGGAACAGGAATTATCCCGAAGGTTCTATTGTGAACGGTTACTTGGCTCAAGAATGTATGGATTTCTGAGAAATGTATTTGTCTGATCTTACTATGAGAGTAAACAGACCAATGAAAAATGAAGAAGAAAAATATGGGAAAATTGAACCCAGATTTCCATCACTTCCTTAGACAAGAGGAATTCCGGGATCATATACATTGACGACATTAAGCCTTGAAGAGCGAGAGATGGCACATCACACAATGTTGTTCAATTGTGATTTTTTCGATGAGTATATCAAGTAAGTAAATTGTACGTATATCTCTTATCTTATCTTTGGTAATTTTAAATATTTTTTAAACTATTATTATTTTTATCTACAGAGAACATAAAGAATTGATATATAGAAAGCATCGTTGTTTATCTTTGAGAAGGAAAGAGACTTTGCATAGCAAAGGGATTTCTGCTTGGTTGAAATTGAAGGTAAAAATATTTCTGTAATAAATAAATAAAAATAATATTTAATTATGTTTACTATTTGTTTATATTTTAGGTATGGAGTTTTCCTGCAGACTCTGTTTCTAAGGAAACAAGTGCTTTGGCTTTTGGTCCTAATACCATGGTTCGTGCTTGTAAATCACTTGTGATCAATGGATACAAATTTATTATCACTGAACGAGCAAGAAACATGATAACACAGCATAATGGTGTTATGATAACTGCCACAACAGGCTGTTATGCCAGTTAATCGGATACTAGACCTCATTCTGAAAATGTTTCTTATTATGGAGTCATGGAGAAAATAATAATTTTGGATTATTACTCACATGGTCGAGTCACGATGATGAAATGTCAATGGTTTGATTCAATGATGAGGCAAGGCACCTTTATTGGTGATTTTGGTTTTCGAGTTATTGACATGACTCGCACTCTTGCCACGGATGAACCATATGTATTGGCATCAATGGTGAAACATGTTTTTTATGTCAAAGATCATCGTCATCCTAAATTCGGTGTAATTATTGAAGTAAATCCCAGACATGTTTTTGATGATGGTGATGATGAAGTTGACACTATCCCTACTGCAATTGGAAGCAATCCGTTTATTACTTTTGATGACGCCAATAAATCAATTGTCAGAGTTGATTGTGAACCTGAATTTGTGGTGGGAAATATATAAGATCATACAGTTGTGTTCTCACCTACATGTTTCACCTACATCATTTAGAGTGTGTATCCTAGTACTTACCATAAACCCACCATAAATCTTCTTTTACTTTATGTTTTTTTATCAGAATGGTTTCTCTATTTTTTTGGGGGACAAATTAGTTATTTGTTTTTAATTACTTCCATATTTGTTTTCATTGCAGGAAATGACACCCATTGAAGAGAGGCGATGGAAAAAGATGACAGATAATAATCGTCACATGATACATATGGGTGTTCCTCCACTCATCCCTATTTTGAGTATTTTATTTCAAATATAAATATTTCAATAACTTATAATATCATGTGTTTACTTATGTGTTAATTTTTTTTTTCAGGATCGACCCCCTAGACGAGAGATATCTGACGAGGAGCCTGATATTGCTCCCAGTAGAGTGGCTGGTGGTAGGAGGGGGTGGTGTCAGAGATGGACGATCATCTAGTGGGCCTGGTACTAAGGCCGGTGGTACGAGAGCTCATGGGGAGAGAGTTAGACGATCCACCAACATAGACGTATCTTCTTCCCCCCATTTTGATCATGGTGTGTCTCCAGGGACACACAGGATATTTAGACCTCCGATGTTTACACTACTAGTTGGCCAGACGTCTATGCCATCATCTTTTTATTCAGGTTCATTATCACTAAGTTATTATATTCCACCTTCTTCGACTCCTGATGTGACACAGTATGCGGTTGAGGAGTGTACACCGAGGGACACTCCATCTGTACATGATATTCCTTTAGCTTATGCTCATCCAGTGATGCCCATTGATCCGACTACCACAAGTATATTTATCTGACTCTATCAATTTTTTATACCAAAATTTATTTTATTATAACTTGTACTGATATTATTTTTCCTTAATAATAGATTCATCTACAGATAGGAGGTGGGGGAGGGGGCGTACTCGCTTGCGTGTAGTATGGAACCTCCAGACATAGTTTATGGTTGAATATAATGTTTATGGACACATGATTGAGAACTTTGGGCAGGAATGTCAGGGTTTTTTGGAGACGCTAGCCAAATACTCCGATATCATTCCAGTCAGCCCTCTCTCTTGGAGACAATTGCCACACAAAGTCAAAGATAACGTGTGGGCACAAATATGGGTAAAAAATCTATTGGATTTAATGTAGTATTTTTTTTGTATTTATATGAACTAATCTATTGGGTTTCAGCTTCGGTTTAACTTCCCTGATGGCGAAGGTGCACGACCAGCACATTTAAAAGAGTTGGGAGAGCTTTGGAGAGCTTATAAGCATGAACTGTATGTTGGCTGGTGTTATAGGGTGGGTACAAATTTAGAGACATTACCTATCGTGGATGACTGCCCGATAGAGAAAAATCGCCAAATGATTACCCACTGGGCGACTGCCAAATTTAAGGTATTAATCTCATTTGAGGTATTTAAATCAGAGTTTTCATATTTTTCAATAATATAATCTTATTTATTATTAAACATTATTTAGGAATATTCTGAAAAAAACAAAAAAAACATTGATTCAAAGCAATACCTCCACACTTTGGGGCACATAACTATGTCAGATCATGAGAGGCAGCTGGTACGATATAGTTGTTTATAGTTTTTCTTTCGGAATTTCGCTTTTTATTATTTCCTACTTAAATTATGTGATTTATTGAATATTGAATATATGATTATAGTTTCAATTTATATTGTTTCAATGTCATTACAGAAGCACAAATTGAATATTGAAGGACATATCCCTCGAGCAAAATTGTTTTGCTCGAGTAGAAGAAAACAAGATGGAACTACGGTAAATGAATCAACCCAAGAAAATATTTTAAGTTTTAATTTGTTTATTTCAAAGTTTAATATCTATTTTGAAATTTATTAATCTAATAATATTTTTAACAGGCTACTTTAGAGGCTCTTGATGCCTAGGAGCCTGACAATTTTGGGCCACACGATCATTTATATCAGGTTTTGGGAGTGGAGAACTCTAGTCGAGTACGCTGCCAACCTAGTAAGAATATAGTCTCAACGAGGTATTGGTCCTCTCCAGGTATCCATTATAGTATGACTGAGTTGGAACAGGTCAAGGAGCAAGAAAGGAAATCTGATAAAAGGGTCACATAGTTGGAAGTACAAGCTCAAACGAGGGACAAATCATTTATGAAATTGATGAAAGATTTATCTTCATCACTTCCACCAGAGGCTAGTGCGGCTTGTCAGACATTTATGTCGTCGATGGGTGCATTATCCAATGCACCAGGCAAAAAATCTAGTGTCGATCGAGATCATGACGTTCCTGGTGATGATGAGGATACTGAAGAGGATGAGGGTGAGGATGGGGCCGTGGGTGAGGATGGGGTCGAGGGTGAGGATGGGGATGAGGACGAGGATGAGGCCGTCGATGAGCATGGGGACGATGACGAGGATGATGACGAGGATAGAGATGGAGGCGAGGATGAGGCCGATGATCATAGTGGTGATGGTGATCAGGGGAAGATTGATCCATTTCATTTTTGAATTCTGTATAACTCTTTATTTTTGAACCCGGTTTTCCACTCCGGGGTTTTCCTCTGCTTCATAGGGATGTTGTTATCAGATCACTTTTTTTCACTTGATTATTATTGTATGATTAGTCTACTACCTAGACCATTAGTATTCCTTGGTACTGTGATTCCCTGTATGATATCTGGTTTGATAAGTTAATATGGTCATCTTAATATTCAAAAACAATCACTCGAAATTAGGGGTGTCCATGGGCCGGGTCAGGTAGGGTCAGGTCATGGGTGTTGTAGGGCCTAAGGACATATGGTCATCCATAAGTAAGATTTAGGGCCTAAGGACATGACATGAAAAATTATGTGTTTTAGATCCATGGGTAATATTGGGGGTTCATTTTAAAAATAATAAAATGAGGGTTTTTGAGGTGGAAAATGATTTATTAGGTGATGAATTCCCTTGGTTAAAAAATATAAATAAGTGTGTGTCTTTTTGATTTTGAGAAATGGATTTTAATGATAATGAAATATTGGTTAATTTCTTTGGTTAAAACATTTATTTTTAACATTTTTATTCTCTATTTTATATATTTACAATGATTGGGAATATAATTCACAAACAAAAAATATCCAATTACTTATAATATTTATATGTATTAAATTGAGTAATTTTGAGAAATTTTTATATTGTATTATGTGCAAATTTTGTATATATAATATGAAAAATATGAAGAGTTTATATTTCACCCTTAATATCAATTATTGACAGCACTTTTAGTTTATGGTTGGTGGCTTAGAGTGCACTAAAAATGGATTCAGATTCTATTGAAACTTTAGGAAAACGATCCATGGGTCATTTGTGTCATGTATGAGTCAACCCCGCCTCAATCTGAGGCACGGTGTGGCCGGTACCACTCAAACTGTCTCACTTTTATTTGAAATGGATAGGATTTTAAGTGAAAACAAATACCGTCATACCGAAAACCGACAAAACGCATTCAAATTCTGTTGAAAATTTAGGAAAACAATCCATGGTTCATTTGTGACGTGTACGAGTCAACCCCTCCTCAATCCGTGGCACGGTGTGGCTGGCACCACTCAAAGTGTCTCACTTTTCTTTGAAATGGACAACAGTTTAAGTAAAAAAACAACTGATATACGGGAAACGGACCAAACACATTTAGATTCTATTGATACTTTAGGAAAAGTATCCATGGGTCATCTGTGTCATGTAAGAGTCAACCCCGCCTCAATATGAGTCACGGTGTGGCCGGTACCACTCAAACTGTCTCACTTTTATTTGAAATGGACATGATTTTAAGTGAAAACAACTACTGGCATACGGAAAACCGACCAAACGCATTCGGATTATGTTGAAACATTAGAAAAACAATCCATGGGTCATTTGTGACGTGTACGAGTCAACCCTGCCTCAATCCGAGGGCCGGTGTGGACGGTACCACTAAAGGTGTCTTTCTTCTGTTTAAAATGGATGCACTTTTAATTAAAATAAACGACATACGGAAAAATGAATAAACCCATTCGGATTGTGTTGATACTTTATGAAAACTATACATGGGTCATTTGTGACGTGTACGAGTCAACCCCACCACAATCCGAGGTGTGGTGTGACCAGCACCACTCAAAGTGTCTCACTTTTCTTTGAAATGGACAACAATTTAAGTAAAAACAACAACTGACATACGGGAAATGGACCAAACACAATCGGATTCTGTTGATACATTAGGAAAAGTATCCAAGGGTCATTTTTGTCGTGTACGAGTCAACCCTGCCTCAATCTGAGGCACGTTGTGGCCGGTACCACTCAAACTGTCTCACATTTATTTGAAATGGACATGATTTTAAGTGAAAACAACTATCGGCATACGGAAAACCGACCAAACGCATTTGGATTCTATTGAAACTTTAGGAAAATGATAAATGAGTCATTTGTGATGTGTAAGAGTCAACCCCACCTCAATCCAAGGGTCGGTGTGGCCGGTACCACTAAAAGTGTCTTTATTTTGTTTAAAATGGACGCGCTTTTAATTAAAATAAACGACTTACGAAAAACCGACCAAACGCATTCAGATTGTGTTGATACTTTAGGAAAACAATCCATGGGTCATTTGAGACGTGTATGAGTCAATCTCGCCTCAATCCGAGGTGCGGTGTGTCCGGCACCACTCAAAGTGTCTCACTTTTCTTTGAAATCGACAACAGTTTAAGTAAAAACAACAACTGACATATGGAAAACGGACCAATCGCATTCTGATTCTGTTGATACATTAGGAAAAGTATCCATGGGTCATCTGTGTTGTGTACGAGTCAGCCCCGCCTCAATCTAAGGCACGGTGTGGCCGGTACCACTCAAACTGTACCAATTTTATTTGAAATGGACAGGATTTTAAGTGAAAACAACTACCGGCATATGGAAAACCAACCAACCGCATTCAGATTCTATTGAAACTTTAGGAAAACGATCCATGGGTAATTTTTGACGTGTAATAGTCAACCCTGCCTCAATACAATGTCCGGTGTGGCCGGTACCACTAAAAGTGTCTTTCTTCTGTTTGAAATGGATGCACTTTTAATTAAAATAAACGACATATGGAAAACCGAACAAACGCATTCGGATTGTGTTAATACTTTAGGAAAACGATACATGGGTCATTTGTGACGTGTATGAGTCAATCCCGCCTCAATACGAGGCGCAGTGTGTCCGGCACCACTCAAACTGTCTCACTTTTCTTTGAAATGGACAATAGTTGAAGTAAAAACAATAACTGACATATGAAAAACGGACCAAACACATTCTGATTCTGTTGATACTTTAGGAAAAGTATCCATGGGTCATCTGTGTCATGTACGAGTCAATCCCGCCTCAATCTAAGGCATGGTGTGGCCGGTACCACTCAAACTATGTCACTTTTATTTGAAATGGACAGGATTTTAAGTGAAAACAACTACCAGCATACGGAAAACCGACCAAACACATTCAGATTCTGTTTAAACATTAGGAAAATGATCCATGGGTCATTTGTGATGGGTACGAGTCAACCCTGCCTCAATCTGAGGGCCAGTGTGGCCGGTACCACTAAACGTGTCTTTGTTGTGTTTGAAAAGGACATCATTTTAAGTGAATACAACTGAAATTTACACTTATCAATGATAGTCGCAAAATCTTTTTCATGAGTTGGGTAGTTTCACTCATGGGTTCATAAGTGAAGAGACTCCTAAGAAAATACCTTTTCACCATATATTATAAAAAATACATGTTCAATGCAAAATTCATTACAAATCATTACATACCCAAATCTAGGATCATAAAAAAATGGGATATAAGCCAATTTCAAACTCTTATTCAACTCTAATAGGTATTTCTCATACTATTCTTCCTATTAGAATTTTATGGGGAGGTGGGGGCTATGCTGGTTGGGGGGTTATGCAGGGTTGAGGTGAATTACTACTGGATGATTGTTGTCTTATGAAGATTGAAATAGGAAATTGTTGTACATGACATGGTTGGAAGAGTTTGATGATTTTATGTGCTTTTTTGGTTCTATTTTAGGTGTTTTTTATACTATTTCAAGTCTGTATGTGGTTTTTGTGATTTTATATATGCAGGTGTATAGTGGAGGGGCTACTGGAGGGAGGGGGGATGCTGGGTTGGAGTTCTGGAAAAACTCAATACCAAAGGTTATAAACCGTTGGTATAAGGGTGCTGGAATTCTGAAAAAACACTATACAAATGGTTTAAAACAGTTGGTATAGGTGTTCTGGATTTTTGGAAAAACTTATACCAACGGTTTTAAACCGTTGGTATAGGTTTCTGGATTTCTGGAAAACCAATATCCATGGTTTATAACCGTTGGTATAGGTGTTGCTGGAAAACCAATACCCACAGTTGCAAACCGTTGGTATAAGTTTTCTTGAAAATCACTTTACCAACGGTTTAAAACCGTTGGTATAATACTTCCTAAAATGCATTACCAACAGTTTATAGCCATTGGTATACATTGGGTTAAATTTATATAACCAATATACGAACGGTTTGGATCAAACCGTTGGTATAAGGCTTTCCTAACGGCTTACTAGCCAACAGTTTGGAAAACCGTTGGTATAGGATATACCAATGGTTTTCTAGCCTATACCAACGATTTATAACCGTTGGTATAACTTTATTTTCCAGTAGTGTGAGAATTTATTGTAAGAAGAATGAGGTTACAATTTTTGATGACGATGATAAAGAATACCTTATCATTAGAGCAGAAATGTCACCATCAGATTCTTATCTAGATCCACCCCAAGTAGCTCTACAAAATTAAATTTTTGGGGAGGAAGAGAATAAATAACTCTGGGCGAGGAATGAAATATTCAAATAGAGGACTTACCTATTTGTGCATGAATATGTTCATGTGTTTCTAGATGATTTACCTGGACATCCTCCCGAATGGGAAATTGAGTATTCCATTGATTTAATTCCCAGTTCAAGGCCTATATCAAAGGCCCATTACAGAATGGCCACTATAGAATTTGTGGAACTAAAGAAAAAACTAGAATAATTGAGTAATAAGGGATTTATTATCCCTAGTGTTTCTCCATGGGTAGCCCTTGTCCTTTTCGTTAAGATGAAATATGGATCTATGAGGTTGTGCATAGACTACAGGGAGATCAATGTTATAACAATAAAGAACAAGTTTCCCCTACCTCGTATTGATTATTTATTTGACCATATTCATAGATCTCAATATTTTCCAAAGATTTACCTTCGATCTAGATACCATCAGTTGTGTGTGAATAAGGAGGACATTCCAAAGATAGTATTTCAAACCAGGTATGGGAATTATGAGTTTATAGTAATTCCCTTTGGGATGACTAATGCACCCTATGTTTTCATGTATCTAATGAACATCGTTTTCAAATAATATCTTGAATAATTTTTAGTGGTATTTATTGATGATATCCTGGTATAATCCAACAGCTATGAAGCCAATTTAAATCACCTGCGCACCATTCTGAAAACCCTCAGAAGAAATGAATTATACGGGAAGTATAGCAAGTGTGATTTCTGGATTCAAGAGATTTATTTTCTTGTCCGTATTGACTCTAAGGATGGAATATCTGTTGATCCTTCAAAGACCTAGGAAATCCAAGAATGGCCAGCACCGATGAGTATAACTGAGGTACATAGTTTTATTGGTTTAGCAGGTTATTATCGACATTTCGTCCATAATTTTTCCCTGTTGGCTAACCTATTAATAATGATCACACGTAAAGGGGTTAAATATTATTGGATAAAAGTGTGTGAAGAATGTTTTGAATAAATGAAGAGAATATTAACCAATGCTCATATATTGACTCTACCATCAGGGAATTATAGGTTTTTTATTTATAGTGATGATTCAAAGAAAGGACATGGTTGTGTCCTTATCAATAATGATAGAGTTATTTCACATGCATCATGATAGTTAACAATTCATGAACAATACTATCTTACTCAATATATTGAGTAAGCAGCTGTAATATTTTTTCTAATGATTTGGAGACATTATCTCTATGGTAAAAAATTTGAGATATATACCGATAAAAAGATTTTGAAGTATATTTTTTCATAGAAATAACTCAACATGAAGTAAAGGATATGGATTGAACTACTCAAGGATTATGATTTCACCATACACTACCACCCGGGGAAGAAAAATAATGTGGAATATGCTTTTAGTAGAAAGTATCATGGATTATTGAACAAGATTAGAGTTGAAAGGGATCCTATTTTCATGGATCTAGTGAAAATGGATATGGGAATAATCATAGAAGGTGAAACATCAATATTTTTTCATATGGTTTCCAAACCATCTTTACTAGAAAGGATAAAACGTTCTCAGGCTGATGATGAGGAGTTTCAAAAAAATATTAAAGTAGTGATTGATGGGAGATTGAGTGACATCATATATGAAGATGGGATTTTGAAATTTGGGAAGAGATTTTGTGTTCTCAATTTACCTGATCTAAAAAAAGAATTTTTGGAGGATATTAATAGGTCCAATTCCTCTATACACCCTAGTAGCACCAAGATGTATAGAGATTTGATGGATCATTTTTGGTGGGACAACATGAAGAGGGAAATTTATGATTTTGTGTCAAGATGTATGGTTTTTCAACATGTGAAAGCTGGAAGGAAACAACCTAGAAGAGTCATGCATCCTCTTCCCACACCTAAGTGGAAATGGGATAATATTACGGTGGACTATGTTATGGGGATAAGAAAGACTCCCAGAAGGAATGATGTAATATGGGTCATTGTTGATCATCTTACCGAGTCAACACATTTTCTTTTTATAAGAGAAGATTTACCACTTGAACATCTAGAAAGAGTATATATTAATGATGTTTTAAGACATCATGGAGTACCCTTATCGATTGTTTCTGATCGTGATCCCCATTTTACATCATGATTCTGAAAAATTCTTCAGAAATCCCTGCACACTAGACTTTGTGTGGGCACTACCTACCACCCTTCAACTAATAGAAAATCATAATGGACTATTCAAACATTAGAAGACATGTTATTTCATGACCCGTACCCTGGGGCCCATATCGTGACTACCCCAAGACCGCCTCCCATAGGCCAGGGGCTGGTGACTAGAACCAAAGGAGAAAATCCCTAAACTAAGAATTCATTTCCTTTATAACAGTAAACAAACACAACAGAGTACAGAAGTGGAAGTAAAATGCTATGTAAAATTGTATACAAAAGATTTTTTGGAATGTAAAAGGGGCTGGAAATACAATCCCAATAGTAAAGTTCAAGGAAAAGACAAAACAAGTACAACTAAAAGGACAAATAGCTGGAAGGTGTCTAGCAGCTCATGGACCGTCCACCACGGATCCTACTTGAAGGGTAGGTACAGATAGCCTCCTCAGCGCTCCACGTCCGTCTGTCTCCTCCAGGTACCGACTCATCGCAAGGTCCACCTCTGAGTATCGTTCAGTCCTCGTACACGCTGCCTCAGTCAGCGTTGTCCATCGTCTGCATCCAACATAACGATGTGCGGGAAAAGCCCATGCAGGTGTGAGTATAAAGATACTCAGAAGGGACCCCAAGACCCTCAAGGTTTCACAAAATCCAACAAGGTTAAACCACAAAGTACAAATCAAGGGACAACCATTACTTAGGTATATGCCCATATATATACCTAAGTAATCTAGTAACCCATCTCAATCATGAGGAAAACACAAAGGTCACTGACTCAGCTCAATCCAGGATTTTAGAGAAATATAGACGAACAAAAGATTTTTCGCCAAGCATGATCATCTTATTCTGTCAAGAGGCACTGCTTCTGACCATACAGAGTCTGACCCACACATGATTGATAAGAACTAACCCCCGCAATGACCCAAACAGAATCTATCCCACACATGATCGATATGCGCCGAACAACACAAGATCACTGAGCGCTGACCTCCATATGATCTGTCTCCAACCTACGCCTCACTATCAGCCACTAGATTCCCCACACCCGGTGTGCTTGAGTTCCGTAGAATCTGCCCTCGAGATATCGGTTGTACCTTGACCACCAATAAACTCCAAAAAAGTGTAACCCAAATGAGGTACATTCCATAAGGGGTCCAACGCGACAGACGGTGCATAAATCGAACGGCCGGTCTGTGAGTTATTCGCATTTCCGTTCAAGGGGCCCTGTTGGTTTTTAGGTTCAAACCAACCCGACCATACTCCAAATTTTTCCAAACGTCAAGTGGGGTATTCCAAAAGAAACATCTCTCTCCAAGTCTTCCATCGCCGTATGCGGTTTGTCAATCGGACACTCGTAACCCAAGATAGGGGCAAAAATGTGTAAACTGGCCAAATGGGTCTGGGTCCGGTCCGACCCAGTGGGACCGACCCCGCCCGACCCAATCCCTACCGGGGTCCGACCCAGTCCAAATGTCTGACCCGGTCTGAGGAAGCGGCCCTGCCCAAGGGGGTGGCCCGGCCCGAAAGGGCGGCCTGACCCTAGGGTGTCCCGACGTAAGGGCGGCCTGGCCAGGCATCCTGGCTCGGATGGGTGGCCCGGCTCGGCGGCCTAGCTCGGATGGGCGGCCCGACCCGGTAGCTCGACTAGCTGGCCCGCGTGGCCGGCTGGCTAGCCCGCATGGCCAGGCTGGCCATGCCATGGGGGGTGGGTGGGGGGGGGGGGGGGGGTACAGTGCCCCTAGCATCTGCAAGAACTAGTGCTAGGCACCCATTAGGTGACCCGCAAGACCCGGGGGCTCCCGCCTGTAGCGCACACCGGCGACTGGCTGATAAGGCTGCCCTTGGCTCATCCACTATAGTGCGACGATGCCATGGTTCTACTGGCATCCGCGCAGTGCGAAGGCATCGTGCCCCCTCCACCGCGGCACGACCTGGTTGCGACCTCCAGCTTCTCCGGGTGGCGCAACAGTGTCGCGCTCATCATCCGAAAACCACGGCCCTTCTGGATGCGGCCCCCTTATTCTGGCACTATTTGACAACACCGTGCCCCTCTGGCACCGCCACGGTGCGCCTGGCCGTGGCTCTGCTCCCTATGCAGCACGATGGTGGCACGCCCTTGTGGCGACCCGGTGGCCTCGCGCCGTCGGCTTCTTCACTTTCCGACTCCATCGTTAACAACAAGAACCACCAAAGGGGGGGGGGGTTTGGGCCGTGTTCGTGTGGTCCGAGCCCTCATCATCATGGATAAAACATTTAGCATACCATAATCCAGAAATTCGAATGACGAAGAATGGTGGTTTATACTCATATATAAAATAACTCAAATTCTCCTACCTCGATTGCCGACGATCATTGACGAAGTCGCGGAAAGGCGAACGTCGTTCCGTTGAAAAAGGAAGAAGAAGAAGAAGTTGACGTTGTTGGCATTCTTCAAGGATCGCAATGTTTCCTTTTCTTTCCCCAGTTGAAGAGGGAGAGAGAGATGTCTGTCATTCTTCATTGGAGAGGGGAGTTCTTCATCAGGAGAATAAAGTTCTCTAAGGGTTCCCCAAAGCTCCACCAAAAAGAAGGTGTGAACCAAAATAATGGGTTAAGATAACCCATTATTTAATTATTGGACAAAAGAACTCAAACGATTTCAAATTAATTAATTAATGCCATTAATTAATTTGTGGTTTGGCACACTTATGAGGGAAGGTGGAAAGTTACAATTAAATGAAGAGAGGGTTAGCTTCATTAATAGAAGGGAAGTTTAAGGGTTTCATCCCATATAAATGGGGGTTTTAGAGGGTTTGAAACTTGTGTGGGCCCCACCTAATAATATCCTCCCATGGGAGGTTATGTGCGGATGGTCCCCACCAATAACCACCACTTGAAGGTTTTAACTACGAAGAAATAAAAATAAGCTAACTCTTATTTTTATTCAACTTAATTTAAACCCCCAAAATCTAACTTCCACTCTCCTTAGAACGCAACTGTTGTGAAGGTCTCACTAAGAAATCATCGACACTGCATGTTCAATGGTGCCCTTGAATTTAAATTCCGAGCATCGGTTCAAAAGTTATAAAATATTTTATGTACTTTTACTGAACGTGTCGGAACAAAAATTCAGAAATTGATTTTAGGCACACTGGGCCTCGGAATCAAGCGCCGTCAGAAACTGCAGACTCATAAAATTAAAATGTATTTAGAAACAATTCCACAGAATTTATGAGTCTTTAAATTACCCACCACCGGGCTTTATGTCCTCATATGACATAACTCGAACTAAGGGAACAAATGAGGGTACTAAGCACGCATCCGAGCCTCCCGTTCCCATGTGCTCTCCGAGAGGTTCCCATGCTACCAAAAAGAGCGCACCAGAGGTATCGACCATCCATGTAGGACCCGCTTATGTCAATCCTCAATCTCTACTGGATCTTCCTTGAAAGACTCCCCGTGATCGATGTCCAGCTCCCCATGGTCGATGATGTGGGACAGGTCGTGCATGTATGTCCTCAGTTGAGATACATGGAAGACATCATGCACTTGGTGCAACTGAGGTGGAAGAGCTAAGTGGTAAGACACCTCGCCTACTATTTTGAGGACCTGCAAAGGTCTGATGAACCCCATAGATAACTTTCTGCCTTAGCCAAATCTCCGTAGACCTCATCGAGGTGAGACTCGTAGAAAGGTGTGGTCACCATCCTCGAACTCCAGAGGTCTCCTTCTCCTGTCAGCATACGAATTCTTCCTACTCTGTGAAGTCTTCATCCACTCCTAGATGATTTTAACCTTCTCTATGGTAGCACATACAATCTATGGTCCCACTAGTGCTGACTCCCATAGGTCTGTCCAGCATAGTGTTGATCTGCAAGGTCGACCATACAAGGCCATGAAAGGTGCCATACCGATGGTGGAGTGAGAGATGTTGTTGTAGGCGAACTCCACCAAAGGTATGTGGTCCTCCCAGCTGCGACCAAAGATGAGGAGAGAAGCACAGATCATGTCCTTGAGGGTCTGGATGGTATGCTCGGTCTGGCCATCCATCTATGGATGGAAGGCGGTGCTCAAGCAAAGCCGTGTCCCGAATGATTTCTGCAACCCCTTCCATAGCGGGGAAGTAAATAATGCATCACGATCAGAGACAATAAGAGAAGGTAATCCATGTAAACGCACTATCTTCTGCACATAGAGGCTTCCCAATCTCTCAACTAATCCCTGATCTCTAATTGGTAAGAAGTGGTCCGACTTGGTGAGTCGGTCAATAATCACCAAAATCGAGTCATGAATCCTAGATGTACGTGAAATACCCATCACTAAGTCCATGGATATCTCATCCCACTTCCACTCTGGGACCTCTAAGGGTTGTACCAAGCCTGATAGTACCTGGTGCTCTGCCTTCACTTGCTGACAAGTGAGGCATCGTGAGACAAACTCTACTACCGCCTTCTTTATACCTGGCCACCAGTGCTGTCGTCCAAGGTCCTGATACATCTTTGCAACTCATGGGTATAATTCTAGAGGGGAAGAGTGGAACTCCCTCAGCACTTCCTCCTGAAGTGAAACTGGTACCATTCTATGTCTTCTGATGAGGATAAAGTGCTCCCCGCCTTCAGAAAATCCACCAGGTGCATGCCCTGTGGATATCTGAGCACGCTGTGTCTTGCAGTCATTTTCCCGACACTATGCCTCCCTAAATCTCTAAAGAAGTGGTGGAGTGATGGTAATATAATTTAGATAGGCTGCTCCATCCCTATCCACAAAGGATATCTGTAAGGCATCTAGCTGCTCTGTCGCATCTCCTTGCAGCTGAATGCCTGATCTCCTGTTAATAGAATCTGCTACAACGTTCCCCTTCCCAGGAGAATAGACTATCTCGAAGTCATAGTCCTAGAGGAACTCAAGCAATCACCGCTATCTCAGGTTTAGGTCCTTTTGATAGAAGATATATCTGAGACTCTTGTGATCAGAGTATATGGTAAAATGCTCACCCGCCAGATAGTGTCTCCATATCTTTAAGGCAAAGACCACTACTGCTAACTCCAGGTTATGGGTAGCATATTTCTGCTCATGCTGTCTTAGCTGCTGAGAACCATAAGTGATCACAGCTCGCTCCTGCATCAGGACACACCCATGTCCGGTCCCTGATATGTCATAGTATAATACGTCCCCTACACCCTCCTCTAGAAGCCTCAAGATAGGGGCACTAGTCAACCTCTACCTCAACTACTGAAAGATTTGCTGGCATCTCTCCGACCACACGAAAGGTTTCCCCTTCTTCGTCAAGGATGATAGTGGTGCTGCAACTCTGGAGATGTTTGGAATGAATCTCCGGTAGTATCCAGCTAAGCCAAAGAAACTTCATACCTCCGCCACACTTCTGGGTGGCTCCCAAGAAAGAACCGCCTCAATCTTCATTAGATCCAATGCAACTCCATCCTTCGAGATGACATGTCCCAAGAAGTGAGCCTATCGAATCCAGAATTGGAACATTGAGAGCTTACCATAAAGCTGGTGATCTTGGAGTATGTCCAATACTACCTAAAAATGGTAGGCATGATCCTCCTTAGTCGTCGAGTAGATCAGAATGTCGTCGATTAAGACTACAAAAAAGAGATCGAGGTAAGGCTGGAAGATCCTTTTCATGAGACTCATGAACACTACTGGAGTTTTGGTTATGTTGAAGGGAATATCCAAGAACTCATAGTGGCCGTAACGGCACCTGAAGGCTATCTTCTGCACATCCTCATATCAAACTCTGAGCTAGTGATAGAATTATCTGAGGTCTATCTTTGAGAACCACTGTGCTCCATTGAGCTGATCAAAGAGGTAGTCAATCCTTGGGAGTGGGTACTTGTTCTTCACTGTCAGCTGGTTCCGGTGACAGTAGTCCACACAGAGCCTCAAGCTCCTTTCCGCCATCTTGGCGAACAGAATCAGGGCTGCCCAGGGAGAAACACTAGGCCAAATGAATCCCTTCCTCTACAAGTCCTCCAGCTGTACCCGCAGCTCACGAATCTCGGAGGGAGCCATCCGATATGATGGAGTATATATTGGTGTCGTCCTGGGGTACAAGTCAATGTAGAGGTTCACCTCACTATAAGGAGATAGTCCTGGAACATCGTCAGGGAAAACATATGTGTACTGGTCCCCCACTACATGATAAGTTAGACTCTCCACATCAATTGCTCCGAGGGTAAGTCATGCCAACTGATGAGTGATCAGCTGCACCCTTCTCAAAGTACTTCCATCATGTGCTGCAGAGCTCCCCTTCTCGCCGATGAAGGTAAACCTGGTCCCATCTGTGCAGAAACACCGCACTTTGTGCCTAATACAGTAAATCTGAGCATGTACTGCAGAAAACCAGTCCATAACAAATATGACATCGTAAGGCCTCGACGCCGCTATGGGGAGATCCCACCTGAAGCTCTCGCCTCGTAGAGTAAACTCACACTGCCGGCACTAGTGCGTAATAGCCGATTATGCTCTTGTAGTATTCTCTAGTCGTAAGGATTGAGCCAACGACTCTGTCGGAATCTATGAGCTCCGAACGAGGGCAGTGGCTATGAAAGAGTGACTGGCACCTGTGTCTATAAGAAATTCAACTAAGGTGGAGTAGACACAGATCATACCTCAAATAATATCCAGAGCGGTCTGGTTATATGCCTCAACTACCTGAAGTTAAGCCCTCCCCTGTCCACCTGCTCCCTGCGGTCGGGGTGGACCCCCTAGCAGTGGTGGTGGCAACACCTCGAAACGTCATCCACCACCAGCTGCTCGACCAGCTCCTCTGCCACGTCTTCCTGGGCCCTGTGGACCACCTCGATCGAATCTCTGACTCTACTTGGGAGGTCCCTCAACTAACTGTTGATCTTCTGTACGATGGGTCAGATAGTCACGTGCCATGTGACCCTACCCGCCGCATGAGTAACACTGTCTTCTCCTGGCATAGTCACTGCCCCAAACAACTGATCATGAGTCTTGAAGTCGACCACCTGTAGGTCGGATCCTCTTGGACCTCTACGCCATCTGTCTACTGCCAGTTGAGGAAGACTCCGCTATAAATCGACTAGTAGTGGGTCTCGCTGGTGTAGAATGCTTACTAAGGAATATCTCCACTAGGAGGGCTCTCTCCAACACACCTTCCTGCATCGGAATGCTGAGGGAGATCATCGAGTCTCTATTCTCTCACCTGAGCCCCTGGTCAAAGGTCTGGGCCCTGAAAAATGGGTCATGTACCTTATCCGTGGTGTAGCGCGAGAGGTTGATGAACCTCGTTGAGTAAAGTGCTAATGTCATGCTACCTTGTTGTAGATGCAGTAGCTCCTTTATCTGCACCGCACGAAGGGTGTCTTTACAAACTTATCCGGAAACAAGCTCTCAAAGTCCGTCCATAGAAGTGTTGCCTCGTCATGCTCCTGGAGCATTAGGCTCTACCATCTACCTGCTGCTGCCTGAAAGAGGCTGGCAGCAAGGATCACCATGAAGTCTGCTAGTGTCCCTACTAGCCTGAAGACTCTCGCCACAACCTCTAGCCAATCCTCATCCGCCTATGGGTCCATCACTCCCATGAACCAGGGTGGCCTCTAGCGCTATAACTCATACAAAGTGCTCAAGAAGCATGCATCATCGGCTGTTGGGGCTGGTGGTCAGTGGCCCAACGAGAAGTGGTACCGCTTGTGCCACCACTAGTAAAGGGCGCTGCACTGAGGCCTCATCACTCGGTGGGATATCAACGTGAACAACTCTCGGGGCACTAACTGGTCATCTGCGTGGAGGCATCTTAATAGAAAAAAATGCGACACGGTCAAAAGATTTACATGGTTAGCTAACCTGGTTGAGTTGATTTAAATAAAGTGTTTGAAAACACACACGCAATCAGTATTTTTGTCCACTAAGTCAGAAATTAGTAGTCAGGGTCCTGGTGTATGGATACATCGGCCGCCACACCGACACTGTACTCCCTAAAATGAAAACCACACTTAGTACCCTTAACATTATTTCTTCACAGAAAAAAATATTAGAGTCCTAAGTTCTGCGGTAGAACCGACTCCTCTGATACCAGTTTGTCACGACCCGTCCCCTGAGGACCATATCGTGACTACCCCAAGCCCACCATCCATAGGCTAGGGGCTGGTGACTAGCACCAAAGGCGAAAATCCCTAAACTTGGAAGGAATTTCCTTTATAATTGTAAAAAAACATAATAGAGTACACAAATGGAAGTAAAATGCTAAGTAAAACTGTATACAAAAGATGTGCTGGAAAGTAAAAGGGGCCATAAATACAAGACCAGTAGTAAAGAACAAGGAAATGACAAAACAGGTACATCTAGAAGGACAAACAGCTGGAAGGTGTCTAGAAGCTCTTGGATCGTCCACCATGGATCCTACCTGAAGGGAAGGTACATATAGCCTCCTCAGCGCTCCATGTCTGTCCGTCTCCTCTGGGTACAGACTCGTCGTGAGGTCTACCTCCAGGTACCATCCAGTCCTCGTACACTTCACCTCGGTCAGCACTGTCCATCGTCTGCGTCCAACACAACGAGGTGCTGGCAAAGCCCATGCTGGGGTGAATATAAAGATACTCAGTAGGGACCCCGAAACCCTCAAGGTCTCACAAAATCCAACATGGTAAAACCAAAAATTATGAATCAACAGACAACCATTACTTATGTATATTCCCATACATATATCTAAGTTATCTAGTAACAAATCTCAATCATGAGGAAAACTCAAATGTTATTGACTCAGCTCAAACAAATATTCCAGTGAATTATAGATGTATAGATGACTAGTCACGATGCTAGATCATATTATTCTGTCAAGATGCACTGCTTCTGACCATACGGAGTCTGACCCACACAGGATGGATAGGAACTAACCCCCACAATGACCCACAAAAGATCTGACCCACATATGATCAGCATGCGCTGACCCACACATGATCACTGAGCACTGACCCACATAGGATTTGACCCACACAAGATCAATAGGCGCTGACCCACACAGGGTCGCTGAGCGCTGACCTCCGTATGATCTGTCTCCAACCTCCGCCTCACTATCATCCACTGTATTCCTCACACCCGGTGCACTCGAGTTCCATAGAATCTTATATCGAGATTCCAGTCATACCTCCATTTCCAATAAAATCCACAACGGAGTAACCCAAATGACTGCCATATCTTAAGGGTTCCAATGAGACAGATGGTGCGTTAATCGGACGCCCGATCGGTGAGTTATTGGCAATTCCGTTCCAGGGGCCTAGTTGGTTTTTAGGTTCAAACCAACCTGACCATACTCCAACTGTGTCCAAACCTAAAGTGGGGTATTCCAAAAGAACTATCTCGCTCCAAACCTTCCATCGCCATAGTCGGTTTGTCAATTGGACACATGTAGTCCAAGATAGGGGCGAAAAGGTGTAAACTCTCCAAACGGGTCTAGGTCCTGTCCGACCCAGTCGGACTGCCCTGGCTTGACCCTGTCTGCAGGTCCGATGTGGTCCGAGGAAGGGGTTTGGACCGAGGGGGTGGCCCGACTAGAAAGGGCGGCCCGACCTGAGGGGGGCCCGACCTGAGGGTAGCCCGGCTCGGATGGGCAGCCCGGACCGAGGGCGGCTCGGCCCGATAGCCTAGTTGGCTGGACCGTGTGGCCAGGCTGGCCACACCTTGGGGGGGGGTGCGATTCCCCTGGTTTCTGATGGAACCGGCGCTAGGAGCCAGATCGATTACCTGCGCGACCCGAGGGTTCCTGCCAGTAGCAGCCATGAGTGGCCAGTTGAGCCAGCTCCCCCTAGCTCCTCCACAGTGGCGTGATGGCGCCACGGTTCTTCTAGCCTCAGCTCAGCGCAATAGAGCCGTGCTCATCGTACGACCGCCGTGGCCCTCCTGGCCGCGCCCCCCATTCTTCAGGCATGGTGCGACGACACCACGCCCCTCCGCCACCGCCACGTCCCGTGTGGCCGCGGCTCAGTTCCCTACACGGCACGACGGTGTCGCGCCCTTGTGGTGACCCGTCAGCCTTGTGCCACTGGCTTCTTCACGGTCCGCCTCCATCATCAACAACAAGAACAACTAAAGAGGGAGGGTCAGACCATTTTCATGCGGTCCGAGCCTTCCTTGTCATGGCGATAACATTTAGCATACCATAATCCAGAAATTTGAATGATGAAGAAAGGAGGTTTATACTCACATATTAAATACCTCAAATTCCCCTACCTCGATTTCCGATGACCGTTTATGAAGTTGTGGAAAGGAGGATGTCATTCCATTGACGTAGGAAGAATTTGATAAAGTTTACGTCATTGGCATTCTTCATGGACGGCGATGTTACCTCTTCTTTCCCCGGTTGAAGAGGGAGAGAGAGATGCATGTCATTCTTCGTTGGCAAGGGGTGTTCTTCATTGGGAGATTAATGTTCTCCAAGGGTCCTTCAATGCTCCACCAAAAAAAAAGTGTCAACCAAAATAATGGGTTAAGCTAACCCATTATTTAATTGTTGGCCAAAAGAATTCAAACATCTTCAAATTATTTAATTAATTCCATTAATTAATTTGTGGTTTTCCACACCTATGAGGGAAGGTGGAATGTTATAATTAAATGATGAGAGGGTTGGCTTCATTAACTCAAGGGAAGTTTAAGGGTTTGATCCCACATAAATGAGAGGTTTAGGGGGTTTGAAGCTTGTGTGGGCCCCACCTAATTATATCCTCCCAATAGAGGTTATGTGCAGGTCGGCCCCACCACTAACCTCCCCTTGGAGGTTTTAACTACCAAGAAATAAAAATAAGGTAACTCTTATTTTTATTTAACTTAATTAAAACTCTCAAAATCTAACTTCCACTATCGTTAGAATAAAAATGTGGTGAATTTCTCCCTAAGCAATCACTAACACTACGAGTTCAACGGTGCACTCAGATTACAATTCTGAGCACATGTTCAAAAGCTATAAAATCTCGTACGTACGTTTTCTGAACGTACCTGAACAAAACTTCATAAATTGATTCTGATCACACCGGGCCTCGGAATCAAGCGCCATCATGAATTGCAGACTCGTAAAATTCCCATATATTTAAAAAAAAATTGACAGAAATTCCGGGTCATTACATGTTGAGATCTTTCTCACATGACTTTCAAGGTATGTAGGGTCAATATTTACCTCTAGTATAATTTTCCTATAACAATAGATACTATTCAAGTATTAATATGGCGCGATATGAAGAATTATATGAAAAGAGATGTCTCACACAAACTTGTTGGGATGATGTTGGTGAAATAAAACTCGTAGGCCCAGAAATAGTTGAAGAAACAATGGAGAAGGTGATGGTTATCCAAACCCACATCAAACAGCCTCACAATATCAAGGATGATAACTAAAGGAAGGATTTGGAATTTTAAGTAGGAGACCATGTTTTCTTAAAGGTATCTCCATGGAAGGGAGTTATACATTTCGGCAAGAAGGGTAAATTGAGTCCCAGGTACATCGGACCATTCGAAATTCTAACTCACTGTGACCAATCAAACTATCCATTATGAATAATAATACCCACTTTTTAAATTTTTATAAATTTTAGTTTTCAAAATGGACTTTATTTTTGAATTCAGAATATCAAAATTAGCTTAGGGTGAGTTTTTGGTATTTTTTTGAAAACATTCAATTTTTGATGAATAATGAAAAACACAGAGTTATTGTTTAAAACCGACATTTTATTTAAATAATTATTTATCTTATTTAAATTTATTTCATGTCAAAATAGATACATAATAACTATATATGTTCAATTTAATTCATTTGATTCATTTCATAATAAGTGTAGATATATACAAATTTTATTGAACTTTTTACCGTCATTTACCCACCTCCTAGGAGAATTTCCAAATTTGCATAAAACGTAATTTTACCACTATTGTGAGTTAAATTTAAAAAATCCGAGAGGTAGGGTTAATATCAGTAAGTAAAATTTGGTTCAATAAGATGAAAATAATTTTTGGTGAATAGTAACTTTTTACATTTATTTACCACGGTTAAAAGTAAATAGGGTAATTAAGGGTAAAAATGATATCATAATTACCCTAAAACATGTAATAATTCTATTAGATAAGTGTAATTCGACCAAAAAAATCTTAAGAATAAAATATGATCCTTGAGGTCCACTTGGATTAGATTAGGACATTTATTATTATTTTATTTAAGGAAAAGTTAAAATTGTTAAAATCAATGTTTAATAACTAAACCATTTTTAATATTTTGTTATACATAAGATAAATTAGACTATAAATATTAATTAGAAATATTAAATGATTTCCTACATAATGGTATTTTATTTATAATTTTTAGACATTAAATAATTATATTTATTTATGACACAATGATGATGCAGTAATTACCTTATTAATGAATGATTAAAATAATTGATATTATAAATATCCAAATAAATATAATTTTTGACTTTTAATGAATTAAAATAATTTTATAGGTTAATATAAAATTTTAGGGTTGATTAAATGAATTTTTTTTCGAATTAATAATGTTGTTACGAATTTAACAAAAACAAAATACCAAATAGTGTCAAAATTGGAAAAAAAGAGTTTTTAAAACAATTATTATATTATTAATTGGAATTCTACTCCTAAAAATATATGGTTACGAAAAAGGGCTTAAATACTATTATATATTTCATTAATGAAACACTTGGGATTCTCTTGGACATTTATAGTATGTTTATTAACCATATAATATAAAAATATAAAGAGACATGGTAAATGTTAAACAATTTAACTAAGAGTTGAATATAAATGATAAGGTTAATATAGTTACCCAAACCCGTCTAAAACCAATTATTTGGATGTATTTCAAACCATTACCACCTTATCCTCTAAATAATTAATTTTTGAGGCATTAGAAACCGAAAATGTGTTTATTATAAAATAATATTTCATGCTTTTCCTAGGGTGCCCCTAACCTATCTTATAAATCGGCGCTTACCCTTATCTTAAATTCACACCTTTAAAGTAATTTTTCTTGGCCAAACCCCACCCAAATATCCTCCAAACTTTACTCCCTTAATCCTAGAGGACATCCTTTAGTCATAAAGCCAACCTAATGAGCCCTTTTGATCAATTCAAAAGGAAGAACCCGAAGAAGAGGTAAATATTTCATCACCTCTTCCAAGTTTTTTTTCTTCTTACACTTCCTATTTATTTGTTATATCCATTATAAAATAATAACTCTAGTATCTTATATATACTATGATGTTATTATAAAAATGGTACAACCATATTCATTGTTATATCCATCCTATGAATGACATGTCACCATACGTGCGTACGTACGACTTACCCTCTCCACGTCATGGTGTAGTTGTTATTCAATACATTATTATTTGGATGGGTATAATAATGATGTATAATTTATCTCAATAATAAAAATAAAATGTTAATAATTATTTATATATGATATACCATCCATTTACAAAAAATTATAATATCAAAATAATGATATTGTCACTCGTCCGTACATATGAATGACCGTCTCCACGAACGTGATGAGATTCATTTCCCCATCATAACCATTCAAAACTAATTTTCATTTGATGATAAAAAATAATGTTTTATGACTTTATATAATTATTTATATTAATAATAAACATCTTATTCATAAAAAATGTGACATACATAACAAATCATATAAAATAAACGAATCAGTTAACACCCGAAACGATGATGCTATTGAAATATTTGTAACAAAAAAATATTAGAAGATAATATATGATATCATAATTATTTATGTGGTTCTTGTATAATATAATAACTATTTTTAACTATTATATAGGAGGTTAACATAACCATAAACAAGGAAATGTACAAGTTAAGGGTTAATTTCACAATCTCTTTATTATCCGAGGTTGTTTTTACGTAAGTATCTACTGGGACCCCTTTATCACCGACATCGATGTTTTCTTAAAAATATATATCAAATTTTTTTTACTGTTTAATAGAATATGTGTTAAAGTCATTTATAACCTTTTTAGATATTATATTGTTTGAAAGTAATCTTTCCGTCATTTTCCAAACAAGGTAATTTATGACCTTGTCGAAAAAATTAAGGTAAGAATGTTTTTTAACTTATAATGTGGGTGCAGCTATTTTCTACCGTTAAAACATCATCGAATATTTCCTTAAAATATTATAAGAATATTTTCAAACAAATTTTTTATTTTATAATTATGTGACTCTTAAATTATTTCAAAATATAAATAGATATTTCACTCAAATTGTTTTGATTTCATCTATGTCAATATCTTTTGATAAATTTTAAACTTGTTTGAAGTGGATTTATTATGATACAAATCATCCATATTTTATTGAAGGTTTTATGATATGTTTGATTGTGAATGTGTTATTTTATACCATTCATGGTTTATGGATAAATTATTTACACTTAGTATGCTAGTTTTAGTACAAATGTTTATGTTATGTTTAAAACTTTTTATATGAGGAATGCATTGGACTTAGTAAGTAACGGGTGGAGCCTGTATATCTCCACGATTAATCGGTATGTATCATGAGACAAACTAGAGTCTTGGAAAAAGGCCTTGAAAAAATCTTATTTTTAGTCTTGGAAAAAGGCCTTGACTATGTGGTTATGAAGTCTGGATTTATGCATTCCATCATTATGAAAGCGGGTATTGATATTTCATGTGATTATTCAATTAGTTGAATATCCCTGTGAATAAGTAAATGAAATTACTTGATTTTTACTTTTCCATATCATGCTAAAGTTCAAGTTTAAAAGGATTTTGTTTTAGTATTACATTGACTAAAATTTTTATGCTTATTTATGAATGTTTCTGCAATATTGTTATCCTTACAAAGCATCTGAGCTCTCCCCTTTATTTGTTTTATTTTTCCCATGATTCAAAGAAGTATATTATGACTCACCTGTAGGGATAATATAAGGGATATGAGTGTGGCCTATGGAGACTATGTTGATTTAGTTTTTCATTTTATAATGTAATGTAAAACATTATAATGTATCTTGAAATTCCAATGATACTAAACTAATCAGTCTTTCAGGACTTGATTTCTTGTGATCATGCAAATGTTATGTAATAGTACACCGACTCTAGGTAACTGGGGTCGGGGCGTTATAGTGGTCAAAAAATGTATTTTTTCAACATATCCTGAATTATAATCATGAAATATTTATCATATTTATACATAAATTATACGTTAAAACTAATCATGAAACATGGATATAAAAAATGAACTACATTATGATCATAGAGAGGGTTGGTTGTACGTACACATAAGTAATGTTTCAATTTTTTATAATCATCTTGGAAAGAAGATAAATGTTATTTTGTATTTAAATAATGTTAATTATATCAAAAATATAATACAAATTTATTAAATATAATTATATATATTATCCATGAGATATGGTGACAAAAAAAAAGAATCACATCGCTTCATGAAGGCGGTAGTCCACACGTATGCACAGACGATGTTATCATTTTTCAATGAGTGGAATGGTAAGAAATAAAATGATATAATATATTTTAAGAATGATAAATATTTCATTAATATCATAATTATTCCATTTATATCACATATAATCGTTTAATTTATCCTTATTATGTTCCATGTAAAGAGTTAGTGAAAAATGAATCGCATCGCTTCGTAAGGTGGTAGTCTGTCGTACACACGGGTGAGGTTATCATATCCCCCCACAGAATGGAAATTAATAAGGTATATATTTTATAATAACTCAGTAAGTATAAGTATTTTTAGAATATCATATTTATATTTTTAATACATCATTATATCAAGCCATGAGTGGCAGCGAAGGAAAACAAATGACATTAGTTCGCGAGGTAGTAGTATGTCATACACACGAATGATAATTTCATATCCAATTTTATGGAATATGAGATGGATTTAGGTTAAGAAATTTACATAATTATATATAAATATGTAGTTTATAGTGGTTTTATTTTATGATAAAAGTTTAATAATATTTTACGGTGGTGGAAGAAGAAATAATACAAAAACACATAGTTATGAATTTTACCTCATCCCAATCCACAACTTTAGGATTATACCTAAAGTATTCATAGAATGGATTTATAACCAAAAAAATAATTATATAACAAGGGGAAAGTAGTTTGGAAGTGATTTGGGTGGTTTATGGTGAACCAAAATGGTTTTATGGAGTTAAGAGGAGAGCAGAGGGGTGACCTATTATAAATGGTAGAAAGGAACCGACTTTGAAACTACTTGGAAATTCCCCAAAAGAATCCAATATAATAAAGTAATTCCCTATAAAAAGGATTCAAAATGATTATATATTTAAAATTGATAAGGATAATGATGAAATTTTGGCAGAAAATAGGAATTTTATAAGTGTTTAAGTCATTTTAGCCCTTGTCTTTCTAGTTTAACCACTTGGTAATCTCGTTTTCACCTTAACCATAGTAATTAATTTTTACTATTTTCACATTTCAGTATGATAAATAATTAAGTAAAAATAATTAGATAATATAAATTATTATTATTATTCCATACATGGAATTATTTTCCAAATTTAATTAATATAAATGGTAAAATTTAATTTAAAATAAAACATGTAGAAGTGATGAAAAAGTGGGTTTTCTATAAGTTTTTTTCAAGACAAAACATGATTTTATGTTAACTCTATGACATGTAAAAATAATTAAATTATTTTAAATTAATATTTAGGTATATATATATTACAATATTTTAATTTAATTCATCCATCATTATGGTTTTTTAATTAATAAAAATTAATAAATATTATACACTTTAAAAAAGTTTTCATAAAAACCCATTTTTAAACCAAAAATTAAACTTGTACTTAATTCCAATGTAGAGATTAATATAATTTAACTAATTTGATTAAATATAAATAAATAATTATTATTTAAATTTTAATCATAATTAAAACAAAATTGTTTTTATAAATTAATAAATTTATGGAAAAATTGATAGTTTTACAAAAAAAATATTTTTCCCTATTCCGTAAAAAATTAATACCTTATAAAAGATATAAAAAAATCACCCTAAGTTAAATTTCATATGATTATTTCAAAAGTTAATTTAATTTAATCAAATAAATTTTCAAAATCCTCTAAAATTTAATTATAATATTTTTCCCATAAAAATCAATAAGAATCATTTGTGAAGAAAACATATTTTTAGAGAATGAAATCACTTTACTAAAAAAGGATTGATTATTTACCAAGAATTTTTCAATAAATATTATTTTTTATGATATATATATAACAATTACTATTAAATTCTAATCAAACCCTCTAATTTAACAGTTAGGTTATAGCGATCATGTATTTTTCAAATCATTTAAACTGGGTATTGCATGTTCTGTAAACTATCAAAGAGATTGAAATCATTAAAAAGGAAATATATTTGTAAAGTTTTTAGTGTTTCATTATTATATAATCTCAAAGTTTTCTATCATATACACTATTTAACATAAAATCCCTCCTTCCAAATCTATGGTTGTCACATGGTCTACCTAACCGTGTTTACTATTTATGTATCATGTCCTATAAGAATATAATGAGGTGAAATTTCTAATTTTATGCCAGATTTCATGATTTTTAGAACTAAAATTTACTAAGACATGTAAAAAACTAAATTGCATATATTAAATTTTTAGTTCCCCTTTATGATTTTTTTGATGATGTTTACTACTTTGTAATTTTTTTATTATGAAATGTCATAAAATTCATTGAATCTCATTAAATAAATATGAAAATTTTAGACTTCATGTATAAAAGAAATGAAAATAAATTCTAATATGCCTATCTTGGTGTACTAAATAGTGTTAAAAATTGAATTTTCAATTTTGAATCTGTATGCACCTCTGATCATTCAACCAACACCAAAAATCATAAATTCAACATAAAATAACCATTTATATGTTAATCACACCATCCAAACATGTCATTACATATAATTTCAACCCAAACCAAAATATTTCAAATTCAATGAGATTTAATCAATAATATAGATATATTAAATAGATTTTCAATTTAGAATATTTTCCAATCATCCCATATTCAATTTCAAAACCATTTCTTTATGAATTAATTTATTTAAAATTAAATTTATTCTCATTCAAAAAAATACCAATAAATATGATATTCTAAAATAATATAATTTTAAAAATATATTTTTTTAGAAACATCATATTTGAAAATACACCCTAAACAAAGAAGTCCTTATTCTTTTGTTGTAATTCCCCTTCAAACACTTTCCTCAAAACAACTTAAAAAAACCCATATTTTTGAAACCATTCCAAATAAATAATAAACTTAAATTTATCAAATAATTTTATTATAATTATAAAAACAAAATTACAATAAATATGGGGATTAAATTTTAAGTTTTCATCATCAATACTCAATTAATCATTTAAATAAAACATGAAACAATATTCTTCACACAATTACAATTTAACTATTATAAACAATCTAAACATGAATTTATATTTCAAAATATTCTTCTTTTACCTTTAAATAATGTTAAAAAATTATCTCAATCAACCAAAATCATAAAACACATGTTTAAATAATTTACATAGATATATAAAGAGTCTATCTATTGAAATTAATAATCCTTTAAAATCAAAATTAGTGAATTTGGAAAACACTATAATGGGAGAAAAATAAAAAGATCATCATACAAAAATATGTTAAACAAATTATAATCAATTTTAGTGGATAATAAAACAATATAAAATATAAATAAACACTAAAATTACAATAGTTTTCTTGAAAATGTGTCATCATTTACCACATTAGTTAAACAGTAGATCATTTTATCCATGACCAAGTACACTTTAAAAATATCCTACTATAAAATTAACCACTATATTACCTTGAAAATTTTCAAATATACTATAATTTTATATGTCTCCAATCATATACATGTATTAGTTTAAGATAATATGAAAAAATATTTTTCAAATCAAGGATAAAATTCATTTAGTTAAAACATGTCAAAAAGTAATTTGAAAATCGGTTCCAGATTCTATGAACTACAACTAAATTACTTTAATTAACCTTTTTATTATTTAGCCAATCCTTTAATATTAAAAAACCCAGTTTCCTTAGAAAAATTTGAAATAAACCCACTAATTTTAGTAACATACATGAATCTGATTAATACATAATAAACATCCCACTAAAATCATAATTTTCTAATACAGTTCCATAGAAAACATGAATTCTAAAAACAAAAACATGAATTCTCTTAATTACTAAAAACAATTATTTGAAAAATACATAATTATCATGAAACCTATGATATGGAAATGACACCACAAATATTTTTAACTAACATCAATATAATAATCCTTACAACCTTTTACATTCAATATAATATTACATAAGTCACACCATTCCATCATATAAAATTTCAACATATCACCAATTAGGTTACCATAGAAATAACCATTTAAACAAAGTTATATGATAATACGTGAACATTAAATTGACTTAATTACCACTTTATTTTATGTAATCCTACCATAAATGGATAAACATACCAAATTAAATACACTATAGAAACAACACAAGTACAAATGATATTACACATATCTAAAGACCTTTAAAGGAACAAAAATAACAAATAAAATCCATGAGTTAAGATAAAAACACAAAAAATCATTTCTAAAAAATCATAATGTGAAAAAAATAAGTTAGTTTCAATTAATTTAAATCAAACCCCCATTCTTTTAAAACATTCTTAAAAATTCCATCTTAAACTATTTGATGTAATTATTTTTGAAAACAGAATGACATAAAACTTCTCATTTCCAAATATATTTTCCAAACTTTAAAACCATAATAATATATCTATGATATTCTATTACTTTATAATGAAAAGGGATTGGAAAGATAAATTTTTTTATTCCATGGAAATAACTCTCTCTTAAAAAGAATAAGAAAAACCATTTCATGTAAAGTTTTAAATTTTATGCTTTTTACAATTCTAAAGAAATAAAAAACAAATTCATTGCGTTTTATTCCTATTAGAAAATCAATAAATATACATATATCACTAAGAAAAAAAATAATACATATCAAAATTCTCCAAAATACAGTAAAAATGTAAAAATCTACTAGGTTAGCACCAAAATCATTTGGGAGACAATGAATGTTCATTATACGATTCAAATAAATCAAAATAACTTATGATATATTAATTTAAATGAGAAATAACATCATTATACTTGAACAAAAATGATCAAGAAGCCTTAATATGGAAAAATAAAAAGTATTTTCAACCAAATAAAGGGTTGATTAGCACTATTCAATCCAAAGATTCATTAGAAAATTCATATTCCACCATAATTATATAGATTAGGAATATTTTTTGTTTACCTACAATGTTTTTAAAATTCTACAACTACCTACCACTGACACAACTACCCACATGCACTATGATACCATTTTTTAATGAACCTACTTAGGTTATGTTATCCTGATCTATGAGTTGGTCCATCACATATCTCGAGGCACATTCTAAATTATCATGGGAAAGAAACATGTTTATAAGTAACTGATATAAAAAATTCAGTATAATATTCCACAGAGTATTTATAACAAATAATGAGACTAGATAATAAAAAACTAGATAATTTATCATTCAAAAATACATGAAAAAATATATATCTCAAAATATAGTCACAAAAATACAAGAATAAAAAAGGGATATATGAATAAGTAAAAATATTAAATTAAATATAGTTTTAACTTCATGTAATAAATTAAAACATTCATATTAAACCACCTTCATATATATATATATCTATGAAAATAGTTCAATACATATGGAAAGATGATCTATTATCTACACATACAAATCATATCTATTAAATAAAATCTATATACACCTGAGGGTGTATGTAAAATTCCTCCATATACTCTCTATGAAAACATTAGAAAATAAACCATATAATAATAATTTTAATTAAAAATATAAATATAAATTTTTCATTTTTTGTGAAAAAAGTAACATCGTAGTACCACATTTAAAATAATTCTTTAAATAAAATTAATAAAAAGAATTTTAATTGAAAATTAGTATGTGTGAGAATGTTAATGTAAATGGAAAATAATACATTAACAATATTAAGCAAAGAATCATGGTAATTGAACACAAGGAAATATGTTTGGTAAGACTAGGATCGTCATACTAAGAACATATCTATATCACCATCCATATCCATTTATATATTGGTTGTTAGTTAGATAGGAATACTTAACTAGAGGATAAATCCACATAAACGATCAAAATCCTAAATTGTAAGTGATTACAATAGTGTAACTAGAAAAATTTGAATATATATATTGTCCCCACTAGCAAGAGTAGAATGAAATTATAGAAAAATAATGTTTGGAAAAGAGAAAAATCATTACCTAAGATCCGCGTTGTTCCACGGTTCCCACATGAGTATCCAAGACTTACCATGACATATTAATTATTTCCAAGGGATATAAGTAGTTCAAAACCTAATAAGAGAGATCATTCATTAAAAATGAACCACTGTGATTCTAAAAAATAGGATTTTCAGGAACACTTTGATATCATCAATTCATAATTGGCATAAACATAATACCCATGACAAAAACATTTTGGTTAAGGACAAAACCACTTTATTCCATGTTTTTTTCATCAAAAACATCTTCAAAAATAATTATAATTCATATATAACATTTTTATAAATTAAACTCATTTAATTCATTGAAATACCAAACTTTACATTTATACAAACACCTTGGGTGCACCATTTTACATAACGTAAAATATATACATTTTAGGTTCTTACTTTCCCCCAAAATCATTTAAATCCCATTATGAATCGAGTTTATAATTTCTGTAATCATAGAAATCAAAAAAAAAATTATTTTTAATAAAAAAACATTAAAATAATAAAGCATCCATGGTTATTTTAATAAAGGGAGACACATAGATCCTTCTACCACTTTGGTATACTATACAAATTTTGAGCAGGTATTATCCATGTAATCCCACTATTAGAGATCTAATGAATCATTCACACCAAATTAGAAACACAATGTATAAGAATTGGATAAAATTTCAATGCTCTAAAAGTTTGAAAATATAATAAAGCGCCACATATTGAGAATGAAACCTATAACCTAGTAAACAAGACACAAGGATGACTACTCTAACCCTCAGAATTTAAATCCCTATGGGTTTTGATTTTTTATCTTAACATAGAGAAACCCAAAAAACATAGAACCCCATAAAAAGGTATTAGTTTATAGAATAACAAAAGAGTAATAAGGCAAGTAAATATAAAAAACAAGAAGAATAAATACCGGACTATTTATTTTGAAATGAACCAATAAGTGAGGAGAAGAAAGGGTTGATATATCCCAAAGCCATCCCTCCCTGGAGTCAATGATCAAAATTAAAGGAAGGGGGTTCCCTACTATTTGACCAATTAGTTTAAATACCCCGAGAGTGGGGTGAATAATGGTATGAAAGGTTAACACAATATCCCCTTCAGATCTTGGTTCATTGTTAACCACAACAATCTTCTCTCTCTTTATCGTTGCAATGTATGAACAGAATTTAAACCATGCATGAGACATAGTAATTTTACTTGGTTCACTATCATTGGGCTAAGTCCAAGTAACATACAATGGAGATGTTCCGTTATACAAAATCCACTAAGGCTCACTTCCAAAATACAAGGATCAAGATATATCACTTCTATTCCCAAGATCACAAAATTTACAAAGTTTAGGGTCAACTCACAGACTTACCATGGATCGCACCCTATGTATCTTTCTTTATATCAGTACCGATGGAAAGGATCATCACCTTTATCTTCCTTTACACACTACTATTGGAAGAGATCCACTCACAATTTATAGACTTATAGGTCCCTTCATTTTCCGGAATACACATATCCACAACTTTAGGTAGATGCTATTTTGAAGTGCATTTTCACCCATAGATGAATTCTACTTTTATGTGAAATGTTAGTTTGATAAAATTACTTTCACAAACTCTTTTATTCCCTTTGAAAACATCCCCATGTCCATCGTGAATTTCCTTGCACCATGGGGTGTGAGTGCTTCGTGGGCCACCACCACTTCCAAAGACTGTCCCTACTTCATGGATAGATTCTACTCCCATAGACCACCTCTCCTCTGTGGATCCTTCTTCTTTTGCAAGATACTATGCTATGAAAAACCTATTCCATGAACTGTCTTTGTAGAGATCTTCTCCTTCATGGATTCCCTCGTGAACACTTTTCCTTCACAGAATTGTCTTCTCGTGAACCACATCATACTTCACCAAATTCTTCTCAGAGCAATTATGTTTTATAATGAAAACATATCTAAGTAATGATGGTATTTGAGGTCCTTATATACAAAAATCGATCAAAAAACCCAATAATATGTTTTACTCAAATATTCTATGTGTTAAAGCCTTCATCGCGGAATGTGATACATAGTCCGCATGGAATCTTTCTTCCTTTATGATGGATGATTCCTTATGAAAACAAATAACTACCTCTTAGGAAAAAATGATGAACTTACCATGAATCTTCAAGTGTCCTAAAAACTACAAGCCTCCCATGAACTAGTTTCTCTATGCGGTCTGTATAGCGCCACACTACAGAAATCCTGAATTTACTAATTTCACATCATCATTACACTCACCTTCTTTGCAGTCTGTGAACTATGCTTCACGATAAACATTCTATGTTCTGTAGAAAAACATTCATTTTCCATAAAAAAAAATCTAAATTTTGAGGCCCAAAACTTTTTCAAACACTGGGAAACTGTGCGACCTTTAAAACTTTCTTTGGAAAACAGAAACCATACTCATTTGTGGTCATTTGGATTTATCAAGAAACAAAATCACACCCAAAAACATAGAGGGGACACCTTGGGGGATTTTTTACCATCAATATACCCCTTTGTGTTTTTACAACTATTCACATTTTTATACCTCACTAAAGCTTCTTCCATCTTTACTAGCATTCACTTCTTATGATTTAGATAGTAATCAAGGATTTACTCAACAAACACTCTAAACCCACATGATCCATGATCAATGTGTGAAACAAGAGTATAATACAAATTTTATCAATGAATCAACTCATTCCATTTCAAAACCAGTCATCTAATTTAACCCCGAGCCTCATCTGTCATGATATATAATCTTTGTTCGATCACATTTAGCCTCATGATATTTAATACTGCCCCTAGAATCTTCAATTCCTCCTATCTTACTGCTCCACCTAGAATTTTCTCCCATATCTTGATTAAGACATTTTCTCCCCTTTTATACCCATAATTTCTCCATCATTTTCAATGAACCAAAATAACATTCCTTTGAGTTATATAATAGGGTAAAGAACAATGATCGATATATTCGGTAAAAACATATCATACCTCTGGGAGATGGGGTCCCACATCCACACTTTTTTATGTGATAAGAGTCGATTAGACTCCCAGAGCTAGTTCATTCCTTTCAATAACTTATTTGGGTAAGGCCTTTTTCATAATATATTGAACCTATAGTTTTGTAGAAACATACTCAAATTTCACGAGCCCATTCTCCACTTTTTCCTTTGATAAAATTATATTTGATTATAATGAAATTTTTCCTTGAGTGATGGATTGGATTTTTAATAATATTTATAGCACTTGAATTATCGTAATGGATTCAAATACGAGACTTCACATCAACTCCCATATCATCAAGCATATACTTCATCCACAATAGCTATGTGAAAGGTTGAGTAGCTGCAATATATTCAACTTCTAAAGTGCTCAATGAAATACAATCATGTTTCTTTCTTTACCAAGAAATATAAAATCCACCAAGATAGAAAGAACCTCCTAATGTTGATTTTATATCATCTATTGATCCATCCCAATCTGCAACTGTATCCCAATAACTATGGATGAAATTTGTCATTATATATCAAATCAAAATCCATCATGCCATTAATATAATGAAGTATTTTATTTTCTGATATAAAGTCAAATTATTTGGGATTCATTTGATACTGTGATGCTTGGAATGTGGGAAAAAATTATCAGATCATGTCACTGTTAATTACAATATACTACCAATGATTTTTCTATATTCTGTAACAATAACTGCATTTTCTTTATCATCACATGATAGTTTTATCTGGGTATCTACAAGAGTCATCATCTCATTAGAATTATCCGTTCTGAATCTTCTCAAAATTTCATTGGGATATTTAGATTAAGAAATGAATGATCCATTATTTCCTTGTGTCACCTTTAAACCAAGGAAAAAATTCCAGTTCACCAATAATTGACATCTTGAAATCACTTTTCATGAATCCAGAAAACTGTATTCACTACACTTCATTTGATCTAGCAAATATTTTTCATCAGAATCTAATAGTACCATGAAACTTTTATTATTGTCATTGTTTTCATTAATATTGTAATCAACTCTACCACGCTGGAAACCGAGCTTCTTGAAAAACTAATCTAGTCTTGAATATCATGCTCTTGGTGCCTGATTCAACCCATTTAATTCCTTCTTCAGCTGAAAAACTATGTTATCATCTTTATGAATGAGAAAAAAATATGTATTATTAAGGTAAACTTCTTATTCCAAAACCCCATTCAGAAATACCGACATGAAATCCATTTGGAAAACTATCCAATTTCTTTGCACTACTATGGCCCAGAGTAATATGATTTTCTCTATCCTTACAAAAGGTTCACAATTTTTATCAACATCGATACCATAGGAGTACCCTTTTCACACTAGTCATTCTTTGTTTCAAATCACTACACCATATTGATTCATGTTGTTATGAAAAATCCATTTTTTCCAAATGAAATTCTTGTCTATTTATCTGAAAATAATATTCTATGTTTTATTCTTCTCAATTTGGTAATGCTCTTCATTCATATCCTAAACCCAATTATCATTTCAAGCTGATTCAACAAAAAAATTAGGCTCTACCAATGATAAGTACAATTATTTTGGTATATTATTTATTCTCCTTATCCATGTTAGCACTGTATGATAACCAATTATGTTCTATCTATCAATTTCAGCTCTTCTCTTTTGTCTTTGTGAAGATACTGAATTCTACACATCCTTTTCATTATCCAATTATTTTTCTGAATCAACCTTTGGAATAGCAACATCCCATGATCTTCTAATCTCTTCATCACTATCCTACCATGACTTATCATGTATTTATGAAAGATTTTTCTTGTTCTCTATTATAGTTACATCATGGATTTCAGCAACCATTCCTAGACTCTTATTGAAGCATTTATATGATTTGATTTTCTTTGAGTAACCATGAAATATCCCTTCATCTCCATGGTATTCAAACATTTAATGTTTCTACTTATTGAGAATAAAACACTTACTTTTAAAGACCCGAAAGTATTTTAACATTGTCTTCTTTCCATACCATATCTCATATGGAGTAATTACTTATTTTGGACACAATAAATATCTATTTGATGAGTAGGATAATGTCATCACTTCTTCCTTCCAAAACTAATCGGGTAGTTCACTCTCAATGATAATTGTTCTAGTCATCTTATCAAAAATTTGGTTTCTTCTCTCAATTACTGCACTATTATATGGAGTTCTTACTGATGAAACATGGTGACATATCCCATGTTTCTCAATATAAACCATCACTTGGCTATTCTTGAACTCAGTTCCATTATTTTTTCTGATCTTCTGGATTTTTCGACCTAACATATTTTCAACTTCACTCCAATATATTGTAATGAAACTGAACAACTAATACTTAAGGGTAATGATTAATACCCATTCCATTCATCAAGAATCACCAATGAAGATAACATAGTATCTCCTCCCATTAATATATCTTGGTGAAATTGTTTTTCATGCATCAATATGCACAAACTCAAGTAATTTTATTGACCTTTTATATTTTTCATTATATGTATTTTGAATGACCTTACCTTGTTGAAAATCATCACATGTTTGAGTATGATCACATGATAATATAGGGAGGCCTCCAAAAGCATCATTTTTCACCAGATCTTCCTTGGATGTTTTGATTAAATGGCCAAGACATTTATGTCATAACTTTTTTTCTTCTTCCTTTAAAAAAAACACAGCTTCTTATCCACTCACAAGATATAGATTTCCATTTGTACGCTTTCCCTGCAAAACCACTGCACTATCTTTTTTCCTTCAAGACACTCAATTTCTTGGAAAAGATTATAAAATTTCCCCAGTCACATATTTTACTGACACTAATCAAGTTATAACTGGGACCTTCAAAAACCAATACATTTGTATATCTTACGTTTCTCCCCCAAAATTTTCTTTTATATTTCCAATAATTTCAAGGCCTTCTTCATTACAAAATATTATGATACCTTTTTTATTGTACATAATTCTGGTCACCAAATCCTTCTTTCCTCACATATGTGGGGTGAATCCACTATCAATGATCTATATTTCAATTTGATTTGATGCTTTAAAAGCAATCTATATAACCATTTTCTGATCAACTCTTTTATTATTGATCTAATATTTTCACTTCATAACCAATATGTATTGATAATAATTATCTTCCTCAATGTATGATGGATTGGATTAATCTTGTAGATAAAAAATTGATTTCACATTTTCATCTCACATGATGGTTCATTGAATTCAAACTTGGGGCCAATTTTATTCTGCTTCAGCATATTCCTCTGCATGGTTGATGTATTATATCAGTCCATGTGTCCAAATTCCCCAAAATAAAAACAATAAACCTCAAAAGATATTTTATATTATTGTGATTTGTTTGGCTGCCATTTTTCTTCTTGTTACATTTGATATCTATTGGCTATGGAACACACATTTTGTGAGTGTCCTACCTCTTCATAGCAACAAAACCAAATGCAAGGTGTATTCCTATGTGTCACTTCTACACCACTAGTGGTACCTTGGGATATTTGAATATTATAACTCTTCTTCATACCCAAATACATCATCAATTTTTGAGTGGGATATTTTGGTTTAACATTAATCATCAGGTATTTTTCTTTTTTATTGACACTCATACCAGCCTTATCATTTGGTTTTGACTGTTGATCTTGTTCTGATGGACTTCTTTGCTCTACCACCATATTATATTTTTCCTAAATGTTCTTGATTACTGATGTTTTACTAGGAGTTAATAGTTTTTTTGATCCTTAACACTTCATAACAGGTTGAAAACATCCACTTCATGTTATTCAGTATACCTGATTTGATCTTTTCCAGTGTTAGTAAAAAAATTGATTTCTCTTTTTCTATTCTTCAATATTTATCTTGTACTCATAAACATTTCTAAGCTCTCTGAAGTTGATGACTTCAATTTTTCAATTTTTTCATTCATCTCAAACTCATCCTCTTCCTATTGTTGTATATAGATTTTGGAATCATGAACTGATTTGTTGGCTTCCTTCGTTTTGGCTCTCTAATAATCTATTTCTTCAAGAGAAGCTTATAATTCAACCTGAAGGTCAACTCTTACTTATAAATATCCTTCATCATTATTTATTTCTTCCCTTGTTTGATAATTTTGAAAAACTACCACCATATCATCTACATTATGATCCGTGCAGTCATCTAACTCTTATGATTCATGTTATTATAAACTATCATCTTCTTTTGAAATAAAAAAATATATTTCTGAATAATTTTTTCATAGAATTTTTATTGCCTTTTATGTAGGTTTAAGGATTATTCATGTGAGTTTTAACTTCTTCCTCTTCATATTCTTGAAACTTTTTTGGGCACCTTGTTGCAATATGTCCAACTTTTCTACATCAAAAGAATGAAATATGTAGTTGACCTTTGAAATTTCCTTTTCCTCTTCAGATATTTTTAGAATGGAATGACATCACCTCATCTATCTCTTCGTCTTCTTGATTGTCTTCAATGGTGATCTTATTCATAGCCTTGAACGCCACTTCTTTGGAATTCCCTTTTTCCCTAGAATCGTTATCATCATTTCTAATCTCTTATGAAATACGAATACAATTCAAGATATCTAATGTCAACTCCTTTGGATATTTTTCTTCCAATAAATAATATTTTGGATTAATATGAGGTGGTATTTTTTGCAAGATGGGCTTAAAAATCATTATATCCACAATAGTTTCTCTAATACCATGCATGTCTTCCAAAACAATATTTACCCAGTCAATGAATGTATCAATATGCTCATTAAGGTACATTTTGAGATATTCATATTTATTCAATAGAACCTACATCTTTTCCTCTCTAACTTTTGAGTCTTCCACATACATATTCAGTAACTTCTCCCACATATCATGTGATGAATTACATTACATCACTTTCATATTAATTGTATTTGATATGTATCCCCCTGAAGTATTGATTCCCTAAGAATCATCATCCAATTATATTTGTTCTACTTTTGATAAATCACCACCATCGATTTAATATGATATTCCATTCATATATGTTGTAAAGGAATTCATTACTAATGATTGGAAGTAGTGCTGCATCTGATTCTTTCATAATTGAAATTTTTTCCCATAGAAGATCAGAATCACTTTGTGATTAACAACCACCATTTCTTGTACTGAAAGAAAACCACTAAATTTCAACATTTATCTCTGATAATAAATGTTAGGACAATTAGTTTAAATACCTTTATGGGGGGGGGGGGTGAATCAGGGTATAAAATGTTAAAACAACTGCCCCATCGAATCTTATTTCATTGATAAGAAAATGTTTTTCTCTCTATTTTTCATTTCAATGTATGAACATAATTGAAACTCGGAACAAGAAATGAAAATTTTACTAGGTTCACCCTCACTAGGATATGTCTAAGGAGAATAAAATGGTAATTTTCTGATGTACCAAATCAACTAAGGTTCTGTTAAAATACAAATTTCAGGCTAGATTCCTTATATTCAAAAAATCACTACCTTTAAAAAGTATAGAGTTAGCTCACTACATTCCCAAAGGCCACTCCCTATATCTATTTATCTGGATCACTATTGGTGAAAAGGATCATCATCTTGTACTTCCTTTGATCACTTCTCTTAGAAGGGATCCACTAATAGTTTATGGACTTGTAGTTCCCTTAATTTTCATGAATTCACACATCTTGAACTATAGGTAGATGCTATGTTGAAGTAAATGTTTCACCGATAGCTAAATTACACTTTTCCATAAACACTAAGTTTGAAGATATTAATTTTTATAACTATTTAAACCCCTTCTAGAACTTCCTCAAGTCTTCCATAAACTACCTTTCACCACATGGTGTGAGTGATTTGCGGACTACCTCTGATTTCATGGATCTTACCTGCTTCACGAATGAATTCCTATTTTGGGGATAACCTATCATTCATAGATAATTCTTCATTTGAAGGCTATAATGCTCTACAAATCCCCTTCAGTGAACTATCTTTGTAGAACTCTTCTCCTTCACGGGCTCCTTCACAAACTCTTTTCCTTCACAGAATTGTCTTTATCCAAACCAATTCAGACTTCCCCAAATTATTCTCATAGAAATGATGTTTTCTAATGAAAATTGAACTATTTAATTATCAAATTAGTGTTCCATTTATCAGAAAATAGATCCCCAATACCTTCTAATCTATTTTACTCAAATATACAATGAGGAACATCCTTCACTGTGGGCTGTGCTGTGCAGTATGCCTAGAACCTTTCTTCCATCATGGAGGCTAGTTCCTTACACAAATGAATCACCCCCTCTCTGGCACAAACAATGGACATCCCGGGAATCTTAAATACTCTCACAAACTATGGGCCACTGACAAACTGGTTTTTCTACATGGTCCGTATAGCATGATTTGCGGTCAGAATAACACTACTGTGAGGAAATCCTATCTTTTCCAATTTTCCACCTTCATTCTGTGCACCTTAGTTACAGTCAGTGAACTATGCTTCATGGTCTGTGGAATATGTTCTATGATAAAATATTCCTTTTCCAAAAACAAAAATATTGATATTGAATCCCAAAAATTTGGCAAGCACTGGAAGAAGCACCACCTTAAAACCCTTATTCAGCAAACCCCAACCATACTCATTCATGATCATCTAACTTTGTCAACAAATACAGTCACAACCAACAACATTGAGAGGATTCCTTTATGGCTTTTCCCAATACCCACTTTACATTTATAATTTTGACTAATAGGGATTTATTTATTATTATTAAATTATATTTCATAAAACCTTTAATATATGTGTAATACACATTCCAAATTCCCAATTAATAATATTATGATTTTTATTCTAGATAATGTAATTTCACCATTAATAGATGTAATATTATTATCTAAAAATATATATAACATTTAATAGCATATATAATTTATAAGTAATCATAATTTAAATATTCAAAATTCTATTAATTAATTACTTGATCGTTTTAAACACTTAATGATATTTTTATAACAATACAATAAAAATTAAAACACATATTGGTAATTATAGATATAAAATTTAAGGTTTTAGTAAATTATTTATAGAAATAATGGTTAGTATGCACGGTTAAGTAATCCATTTGTCTAACCATGTGGGGTCACTATCTCTAAAAACCACCACACATGGTCAGTTTTCATGGTCTAACTAACCATATGTCTAACCGTGCATCATATAAAAAAAAATTAAAAAATACAATTTCCCCACAAATTAAATAATAAATTAATATTTTTTGAACAATAAAATTCGAGTTCTTATATGGATTTTTATCCTCACCTAGACATAAAAAATATCTATTAGTGATATACACCGATGTCATGATATATTACTTATAAAAACTCTATGGGGGGTCCTTCTTAATAAGAATCATTTGAGTTATATTGTTAATTATCTTGTTTTTCATGAATTTTCCCCACTTGGACCACTCTTAGGATGATAGTGAAGACATAAGTGGCCCCCATATCCTTCTATGAATAGTTTGTGGGTTGGAAAGATGAATCTAGGGTATAGATCACACATCATGGGAGAAATTTCCCTCATAATCCTAGGAAAATAATAATAATACACCAATGAATACTAAAAAATAGAAAAATAAAACCTGTGATCCAAATAATGTTCATGTGAATTCATATAGAAACAAAATATAATACAAAAATAAAATATCACTAATGGAAAAAAAATCAACTCCAAAAAATAACTACATTATGAGCTAGTAATGTCCATCATAATCTTAAAATATAACCTAAAAAATGTATAAAAATAGCATATAGAAGTTGGGGTTAGCGTAGAAGTATACAAAGTTGGTTCCTCCATAAAAATTATCATGTTAATGTGGAAAAGGTATACTTATATCATAGTGAGGAAATAGTGACACTAACTCGTGACCAATCCCAGGCTAATTACTAAACCAACCCAACAAGTCTCACTCACCAAATCCATATAGAAGTATTGTAATATATTAATTGGAAAACAATATCACGAAATTTACACTCGCTCAATTCCCCATTAATCTAGTACCCCTTAGATTTTAATGGTATATGTCCTAATTATCCCATCCCTCCTATATCCACATACCATAACCTTATACCACATCATAGTAATTACCAAATAACCACAACCACATACCACAAACCAAAACCATATAAAACATACCAAAACCATGAACCACCTAGAATATCTATATACCACATAACACAAATATATACCACATCATTTTCATATTTAATCACCATATAACCACACAATATATGTAAAAAAGAACATAATGTGGAGTAGTCAGCCATCCATATCACCCATATCCTTGAGTATAGGGGTACACCTAAAACACAAAACCTCATATGGGGAGTGGTAAGGTTATTATACTTAAGTGGTGGTAAATAAGAGGTATTAAATCATATAATGGATATATGATAGTGCACAATCCCAACCAAGATTCCAATTCCTATAAAAAACCTCTAGTATCACTAACTAATACCACATCATCACTACAACAAAATAACAACCACTAGAATGTATAGATACACAACAGTCAGAACCAAACCATACAACAACCATAAAATAGCAACACAACTTCTTAATATTCAAATTTTATAACAAATTTTATTTTATCCATTTACTTGACATATTAAATTTCTTATTCATATTAATTCCCATAACCACCAATAATTTACCACATTTTATTTCCATTACCACATAATAATTCTAAAACATTTATTAAACACTTTAATATCTTTATTTACATAGTATATACCCAATACCACTATTTTTTATAAATTCACTAATTAATTCCATCATTCTTTCATATCATTATTTAATTCCCTCTATATATTGTGAACTTATGATACACTTATGTAGTTAATCTCATCAGGCCACCATATTAATAAACGACACCAATTACTATTCTAAAATCATAGAAAAAACCATATATAAACCCACACCTCTAGCACAATAATCTAGGGAAAATATAAAATGAATAATAACTTTATTTATTTATCTCCTTGTAATCAAATTTCCGGTTTATTCATAACCCGACAATAATAAATGGAAAATTCCAAATTTAAATTGTATTTAATTAATTGTTTTCTTTTGATTAGTATTCTAATATAAAATATTATTCAATATATCAACAAATAAAATTAAACTATATCATCATGCTTTCAAGTCAACTATTCACTAATAATATAATAAATAACAATGAAATCATACTAAACATAATTCGACTCACTTTACTCCTATTTTAATTCAATTACTTATGTTTGATTAGGAATATTTCATCTCTTATCCCAAATAAAACTAATGCATGACAATTCCATTTCAACAAATAAAATAATAAAAAGTGAATATGAATCACCTACCTCAAACTGAATCTTAAATGATCAAAAAGTTATAGAGAGATGGTAACTAATATCATACAACAAAAAACTTTCAATAATCTATCATGAATAATATAATCAATCTCCCACATATCAACCATTATTTAACTAAATACATAAAGCATGAACTAGTTATCTCCAGATAATTGATAATAAGAAGAGCAGGAATAATAAAAATAATAGAAGTAACCAAGGAATAATTTACTCAATCAATGTGAATCTAGACGCTTGGAGTGGAAAGAATCAAAAAACAAAGAATGAATTTTCTAGGGTGTCAATAAAACCTTTAAGTTCAATAATAACCTATAGGTATTAAAAAAACAGAGTGGGATTAAAGAAAGAAAATGAATTTATAATTAAAAGGATACTTAAGAAATCATGGCATAACTCCCTAAAATATGATACAATGAGGGTTAGTCTGCCAGAACTGTGAATATGAGAGTGTAAATAACTTTATCTCTCTCCCATAATTTTGTTCAATGACCCATATATTTAAAAAATACCATGTCATATTACATTGTAAGCGTATGTAACATCCTCACCATTAATATATTAAATATATATATATATATATACATATTAGTTTTTATCACCCCAAATCATACCACGTATTTTTAATTTCATGTCTAAACATCCTGAGATATATTATAATTTTCTATTGTATTATTATTATATTATTTTTCAGTGTTTAACGCATTCATGTAATTAATTAATGATTTTTTAAATATTAAACACATGTTTCTTTATAAAATACATGTTTTGGGTGTCATGTATATTAATTTTAGTCATTATTAATATATTATTAATTATGTAAATTTACATTAGTATGAGATAAAAATGTTAGGATTATTATTTTGGAAGAATAAATATAGAATGGTGATTAACATTATGCATTTAAAAGAAAATTTTAGAATTGAATTTCATGTTATAATAATAATATTATGTTTATTATTTATATATTTGTTTTGTAAAAAGAGGATAGAAAACATCATCCTATCACTTTCACAAAATTCTCTAATGGGAATGGTAAGATATCTCTCTCTCCTACTAAAGTCATCTTATAAAATCTTCACAAATGTATGGATCCTTCTCTTCCTCCCCTCCATTTATTTCTCATCATCCTATCTTTCACTTGTCCCACTCATATTACTTCCATGTCTGAGGTTTATAAATTTTTGTGGTTTCTCCATGTAAAGGATAAACACTACAAAATAATTGATTTTTTCTCATAGGGGATATAGGGGCTCTTTCCATGTCCACCTAACGTTATTAAATGTTTTAGATTCACATAATGGATTAAAAATAAGTGTTTTAACCATCAGTACTTAAATATATTGTTTGGTTTTAATGTTTTTCTATTTTTAATTTATTATGGTTAGTTACTTATTTCTGCATGAGTGGTATTAAAAAGATAATCCCCTATAGATATTATTTATGTTCTTCTAAATTAAGGCAACTCGATGTCAATTCCTTTACATTTTTCACCATGATTGTTTGAGTCATTTCAATGTAATTTTAAGTATTATTAAGTTTATATTGGGGATTTTTGATGATTTATGATAGTTATACACTTGATTTTTCTTAGTTCTCAAAATGGATAAAATTAATAAGTTTAAATGGATTCGAAAATCATAGTTCAATCAAATTCCTATAATGTGTGTCGGGAAATTCCCCACCTAGTTTTTAAGGATTAAAATAGAATGGTTTTCATGGAAAGTTCTATTGATATATTATTGGTTTAACAAAATGATTTTTATTATGAATTTTTATGGTTAAAGTATTATTTTTACTTCTGTTGAAATGGTTTAAAATGGAACATTGAATATTTAAAACTTCATGGGTGAGACCTTTGGGTACTGGGGAGGGATACTAGGAGGATGTTGGTATATGATGATGTGACTAATATGGGATATGAATTCCTCCTCAACTATTTCATTGGGTTGAAATGGTTCTCCCCACAAACATAATTTCTATAATATTATATCATCTCGGGGGACATGGCACAACCCGTAACTATTTAACTAAGTGGACATGATGTATCCCTAGGAGCAAATTTCTATAATACAATAATGATTCAGAGGCCCTAGGAATCCCCAACCATGATTCCTTGGTACCTCACCATGATGACTTAATTTGTAGTGGTTTTTTATCACCAATGTTTTTATTCTTAAATATTCTTCTAAAATCATGGATCCATTCATGATTTCAACTCTTAAATATGAAAACAATATTATTTTATCCATGGAAGTTAATTGTGGAATTTTCCTTATAGGTTTATTTAAATATAACATGCCATGGACTAATTTATAAATGTTTTTCATAGGATACCTGGTGAAATATGACTGGTGTTGTTATACCCACACCCTATATACACACTCAGTTATATGTATATGATATTTTATTGATATTTTTTACAAGTGAATATGGTTGGTATTGTATTTTAGGAAATGGAACATTGGCTCAATTGAAGATCCATGGAGGTGGTGGAATACGAAGGTTCTCTTGTTCCATAAGAAGTTAGTCATGTTTTTAATATTATTTTTTATTTAATTTGGTGATTCTTTTATTGGTCATGTTGACTTTTGTGTTCATTTTATATTCATTATGTTGTATTTAAATTCTTATTTTTTGGTATTCATCTGATTTATTTACTTTATTTCGATCATTAATTTTATTTGTTAAGTGATTAATCATTCTCAATGCTTATATATGTTTCCCTTGCAATTTTTACCATCCTATACTATTTAGAAGTGTACCCCAGGTCTTATGGTGAACCAACATGGGGTACACATTATTGAAACATGGGTTGATTCAATACAAAATGGTATACATTATCCCATAATAGCTGGAATCCCAACATTCAATGCTAAAACATTACTTTCCTCCACAAAATCTGATACCTTAACATGAAACAGCCCACCAAGACCCTACCTAGGCTAATAGATAAGATAATATTCCACCCCAATATTACATATAATAGGTTAGGGGTTGGTGACTATCATTGAGTATTACTATCAAAAACTATTGGAGGGATTAGCCTAATGTACCTATACACAACCAAATATCTACAAAATGTATATAATAATGAATGATAGATAACAATAAAAGGAAAAACACCTATAGTGATGGTATATTTTCTAATTATGTGGTGGTTTAAACTATTCCAAACAGATTTTCTGAATTTTCTCAAAATTTTACGGTTCACTAAGTCAGTTATTAATTTGTGGTGGGTTTTTTTATTGGTGAGTCTTGTGAAATTTTTGTGAATTCTTAATTGGAGTCGGTTTTGAATATACTACTATAATAAATGAGATGAATTAAAATCTGATATAATTATAAAATTTTATGATGGTTATAATCTCTATGCAAATATTTCATGATTGATAGTTCAATTATATATTTTTTCATACATTAGAAATTACTATAATCATTGTGAATTAATTAGTTTTAGTTTATCAGTGTATATATATTCTCAATATTAGTTTAAAAATACGTAGTTTTGTTTCAAACCAATACTATATAACTGTTGTAAATTTTAAATTTTGATGTTGTAACATTGAGACCTGAATGACTTGGTCTAATACAGATGGTTACATGACCTCAGGCATGCCTCTCTATACATCAGAGGCTGCCAAATAGTAGCGAGGGTCTAAAGTAGATCATGGGGAGACTATACCCTCAATCGGAGTGTAAAACAATAAATAAATAACCAAACATGACATAAAATACAATAATAGAATGTGGAACAAATAACACACCATCTGTAATGAATGAATGTGGAAACAATAGATACGAATGATCACACCAAAATAAAGGACTACAATCACCCACCAGGATGATCACGTAGAAAAGATAAGATAAAGTGAAAAGGAGGATTTATACCCCGCTTCAAGTCTCACCTCCTCCTTATCTCCAAACTCATAGCAAGATATCTTGGTCAATAGTCAAACTCGGGCCTCATTCCAACTTGTACCTACAACAAGTGACAATCACTCAGGTATCCAAGTGCCATTGATGATAAAGAAGGGCGTGAATACAACTAATAAGTGCACCACTAACATGATCTAGTTCCTAATTGGTAAAATTCAATTAATGTACAAGTGATAAGCATAGAAGAATGTAAACAAGAATAACATGAAACCACCAAATCACAAGTAATTAAAAACACCCATATATCGAGTGGTAATTCACTTACCAAGCTACCATGAACCCCATTCACACCTAATTTGACTTTAGTCTATAAGTATAATAAAAAAAGATACTAAAAGTGATTCATGTAACACCCCAAAATTCCACGGTATGCTTCTCTTTGAATAATACAGTAGCATGTGTTGTATGCAACTTTGAGTTCTAACACACCACAACCAATCAAACTAGCCGTTATGAATAGTAATACCCATTTTTTTAAATTTTATAAATTTTATATTTCAAAATGGACTTCATTTTTGGATTTAGAATATCGAAATTTTCCTAGGGTGAAATTTTGGTATTTTTCTGAAAACTTTCAATTTTTGATGAATAGTGAAAAACACTGAGTTATAGTTTAAAACCGAATTTTTATTTAAATAATTATTTATATTATTTAAATTTATTTTAGGTAAAAACATATAAATAATACCTATATATGTTTAATGTAATTCATTGGAGTCAGTTTATAATAATTTTAGATATAAAAATTTTATTGAACTTTTCACCTTCTTTTACACATCTCCTAGGAGAATCTTTAAATTCACATAAAACGTAATTTTACCACTTCTGTGAGTGGAATTTTAAAAATACTAAAGACACAGTTAATATCAAGGAGTAAAATGTGGTTCAATAAGAGAAAAATAATTTTTGGTGAATAGTAACTTTTTACTTTTATTTACCACATTTAAAAGTAAATAGGGTAATTAAGGTTTAAAATGATATTATTATTACCATAACACATGTCCTAATTCTATTGGATAAGTATAATTTTAAAAAAAACAACCATAGGAATAAAATATGAACCTCTTCGATCCTCCTGGATTAGATTAGGACGTTTATTATTATTTTATTCAAAGAAGAGTTAAAAGAGTTAAAATCAAAGATTAGTAACTAATTTTTTTTAATATATGGTTATAAATAAGATAAATTAGATTATAAATATTTATTAGAACTATAAAAATATTTCTCTTACATAATGGTATTTTATTTATAATTTTTAGATGTTAAATAATTAAATTTATTAATGACACAATGATGATGTAGTAAGTACCTTATTAATGAAAGAATCAAATAAACGGTATTATAAATATTAAAATAAATTTACTTTCAAAGTTTTTATAACATCCATGAATTTTCTAGGTGAATATGAACTGTTAGGATTGATTCAATATATTCTATTTGAAGTAATCATTCTGTTATTATTTTAACAAAAAACAAATACCAAATAGTGTCAAAATTTACATAAAATAGTTTTTCAGAAAAATATTATATAATTTATTGATATAATGGTCCTAAAAATATGAGGTTCAGAAAAAAGACTTAGATAATAATACATATGACATTAATGAACCAATTGGGGTTCTATTAGCAGTATATAGTAATTTTAGTAACCATATAGTGTAAGAATACAAGAAGACACAGTAAAAGTTAAATTATTTAACTTAGAGTTAAATCTAAATGATATGGTTAAAATGGTAACCTAAACTTGTCAAAAACCTATTGTTTGACAGGATTTCGACCCATACCAACCCTATTCTCGAAATAATTCACATCGGTTCCATTTTAAACTAAATACGAATTTTTTATAATATAATATTTTGAGTTTTTCCAAAGGTTCCCCTCACCCCTCTTATAAAAGGGCACTTCCCCTTCTCTCAAATTCACACCTCAAATGAAATTTGGCTCATCCATACCCTGCCCAAATATCCTCCCAACTATCCTAAATTTATCATAGAGGCCTTACTTTGGTTAGAAATCCAACCTATGGAACCCTTTTGATCAAATCAAAAGAAAGAACCCAAAGAAGAGGTAATGATTTCACCACCCCCTTTCAAGTTCTCTTGATATTACACTTAATATTTCTTTGTTGTTTCCATTATAAAATAACAACTCCAGTATATTTCATATACTGTGATGTTATTCTAAATATGGAACGACTATATTCATTATTCTATCCATCTTATGAATGATAATGTCACCATGCATGCATACGTACGACTTACCATCTCCACGTCGAGGGGTAATTTTTTATTCAAAACTATGTTATTTGGATGGATATAATGATGAGTAATATGTATATAAATAATGAAAATAACATTAAATTGTCTTTGTAAAATTAATATACCATCCAATTCCACACTTTTAAGGAAATGATATTGTCGCTCGTTCATACGTACGGATTATCGTCTCCACGACGCGATGAGATTCATTTCCACATTCACCATTCATCGACGATTATAAAAATATATATTACTAATAAGTATATAATATATGAAATAATAATGATAATGGAGATATATATATATATATGTTCTTATATTTATATTATTCACTTAGTTCCGTTCAATACAATATGAAAACAGAAACAACGTTTATGAGTACGTACGTACTACCGTCTCCATAAATGATGTTTTTCATTTCATATATATGTCTATTATAAATATTTATATTATAAATATATATGATATATATAAATCATGTTTTAAATTCTAGAAGTATTTAAATCTTTATCTAGGTGATACAATCAAGAGTAACAAGTTAAAACATGTACGATAAAAAAAGTGATTATTACCCGAAATGTTAATTTAACATGGAAATTACTATTAAATTGGTAGTATAAAGTCATAAATGAATCATGTATGATATCATAAATATTAATCTAGTTCTGGTATAATATAATAACTTAAAATGATCTTCATACAGGAGGTTAAACGTACCTTCTACTAAAGGAATGTTAAAGGTAATGGTTAATTCCTCAATCTCATTATTATCCGAGATTGTTTATGTGCAAGTATTTACTGGTACATTTTTATCTTCCATGTACATTTTCATAAAAATGATTTCAAAATGAATAATTTAAGGATTTGTGAAAAGTACTCTTTATCAAGATCATTATTTTAAATGTTTTGAAGATTTATCTTTCTAAACCTTTTTAATTAATGTCCATGTTTTCAAAATGATTTTAAGGTTTTATTTATATAGACATGAATGTTTTGAAATGATAATTCTTTTCAAAAGTTTCAAAGTGGTATGTGACACATTTATGCAAAAAGATTTTTTAAATTACTTCCTTTATAAATGTGCGACTTTTAAAAGATTTTACAAAAAAGATATTTCATTCAAAAAGTTTTATTCATCATTTTCAACTATGTCAGCATCCTTTACTGGATATTATTTTTGATTGAGGTTGATTTGTTATAATACAATATTCCATGTTGTATTGAATGAGTTATGATATGTTTGATTGTGCGTGTTCTATTTTTATATCATTCATGATTTATGGTTAATGTATTGACATTTCGTATGCTAGTTTTAATACGAATGTTTATGTTATGTTTCAACATTTTTATATGAGGAATACAATGGACTTAGTATGTGACAGGTGGACCCCGCTATAGCTCCTCAATGCATCGGTAGGTCTAATGAGACAAACTAGTGTCTTGGCATAAGGCCTTGAAAAAAAATTTATTTGTAGTCTTGGCATGAGGCCTTGACTATGTAGTAATAATGTCCGGCATTAGGTATTCCCTCATTATGAAATTAGTTATTACATGTGATTATTCAACTTGTAGAATATCCATGTGAATGTTTATATGGTAATGTTTGATTTATTGTTTCCCATATTATGTTTAATTTTATGTTTAAAAAGGCTATTGCTTTTATCACACATATTTCCATAAAAGTTTATAGCTTATGCTAAATTATTTACCCTTACTGAGCATCTGAGCTTACCCCATTCTTATGTTTTATTTTCCGAGGATTCCAATAAGTGGATTATGATTGATAATCAGGGTTAATCTTGGGGATTAATGGCATTTTCAAGGGATTATTTATGTTGTTTTTTATTTTCTAATGTGTAATGTAACTTTCATGTATGTAATATATTTTCCAAGACTGCTAAACTGATTGGTCCTTCAGAACATTATTCCTTGTAATCATGCCAATGTATTAAAATAATGCACCGACTCTGGGTAACTTGGGTTGGGGCATTACTATTGGTATCAGATGAATTTTAGCAATAACCTTGGAAGCTATATTTAGATAAACTCTCATTAGAGGACATAGACCTAAGATAGATTTTGAGTATTAGTATAGAAGTACTTCCTAGAATTTTAGTAATGTAGATATTTTGTGAGTTTTCCAAGAAAATACATCCCTGTCTAGATACAAGCAGGCAGAGGTGGCTCTAGCACAGACGTACCTAGGAGTAAAATCCGAAAACACCACAATGAGCTAGACTCAAACGGGAACTGGTGCACGACAATGGGCCTTGCTGGACTCTTGGTTACGAAACTCTCGGTGGATATTCTTAGGATAATTCTAATTTTCTTTACCAAACAATATGAAGGGTTTATGAGTATATACCTCCTCAAAGAAAACATTTTTGTGATTGTGGATTATATCCATAAACTATTCAATTTGCATTAGGTATTTTACATTTTTGGAATTATGAATTGCGATTCATAAATTGACCAAGTGTATGACATTGTTTAGAAATGGCGCCTAGTATAAGGAATGAGATATCCATTAATACGTATGATCAAAATAGTAAGAAGGGTTATATCATTCATGGTATTAACCCAACATTTTGAAAGGAAATAGTCTGCCACGTATTATAATCATATCAATAAATAGTATCATGTGTTAATATGATCAGTAAAGAATTCTATAAATCCTATGGCTTTGAAGGGAAGAAATAGAAGAAAACAATAGAAGAGATAAATATTGATAAAGGGAAGAGGGAAAAGAATAATTTTCCCATATCTGATAACTGTGGGAAGAAACACCCTGGAACTTGCTTGATGGGAATGGGAGTTTCTTATAAGTGTGGAGAAAAAGGACACCAAGTACGTGACTGCAATGGTAAGATAAATGTTTCAAATGTACAATGCTTTATCCACAAGGAGTTTGGAAACTACAAAAACCAATGTAAAAATCATTAGAGTATGCCCCAAATGACGCTATTGGATAATAATCACGTTACGATACTACAACAAATGAGGAGGAATGATTAGAGTTCATATGTTGTTATTAAAGAATTATGTCATTTGAGTGTTGTATCAACGATGTACTGGTTATAATAATTATGGAGTATATAAGGATTGTACTTCCATCCTATTTTATTAAGGACTTGAGATTGTGTGGAACCAAGAAAAGTGACTCAATAACAGGTTAAATTTTTGGAAAATATATCCTTGAGAGAAAGATAAACCATAATTTTGTTCTGATACTGAGGAAGTGATTTTGGAATAATACCTGATTGATTTGGATAAATTATATTGTATATTCTTGACTACTTTGAAACTGATTAAGGATTTTTATATTCCATCATTTTTGGAGTTTACAAAATTTTTGGATAGAAGGAGTATATCCTGTATTCTATAATGAATAAGGGATCATAAATGTAATCAATAAGGTTTTATGGAAATTCAGGATGTTGCAATATTTTAAATGAATACATGATGAATGAGTTCACATGTTATTACGATGAAAAAGGATATTCATTGTGTTTACCTTCCTTATAAATTTTGGACTGTGAGTTGGACAAAAGTATTTTGGATAATTCTAGTTTGAGATTATTTTTAGATTGCCATAAAAGGACAACCCGGAGGTCGGGTGGCAACCCGTCTTGTCCGGCAAGGCCACGAGACTTGAACCCTCAACTGAAGAGAGAGAAGGGAATATCACATACCACTGGCCCATGTGATGTCCTAGATTGAATAATGTAGTTTTTTAAAAGGTCTGGAAGATGAATTATAAAATTATTTTTTTTAGAACCCTATACGAATAGGATAAATTGGTTTTTTTTAAGTTCTATTATCTTTTTGAGTGAAAGATGAGTTTGTGATAGAAATTAGTTGAAGGATGAAACTCTACTTGTTGAGTATATATATATATATATTTCTCTTATTCTATAAATAAATTAATTCTTAAAATTTAGGGAGGCGATATTAAAACCAAAAATGTGTTATCCTAATACCTTCTGTTTCGTTGAACTGATGATATTTTAAATCATCATAGATTGATCCCATTGAGGCCCTCAATTTTACACTTGATTGTTATTGATGACCTCAATCACTCCCTATAAATATTCACGTTTTTTCTCTAATTACGTCTCTATAATTTCCACCAATGTTCTCCTATTTGAAACCCAAATTGGGTGGTGACATTCTCATTTCCCTTTCCCTCTTATTAAAACAAAATTTTATTAACCCTATTTCTGATATGGGTTTTCCACAAAGATATTTTCTATTTTCAACCTTTTATTTTTGAATTTTTTTTTCAAATTGTGAGGACGTAATTTATTGAAGGAGGGGAGAATGTAACACCCCAAGCTTCCACAATATGATTTTCTTTGAATAATACAGTAGCCTGTGTTGTACGCAACTTCAAGTTCTAACACACCACAACCAATCAAACTAGCCGTTATGAATAGTAATACCCACTTTTTGAAATGTTATAAATTTTACCTTTCAAAATGGACTTTATTTTTGGATTCATAATAGTGAAATTATCTAAGGGTGAAATTTTCGTATTTTTCTGAAAACTTTCAATTTTTTTATAAATAGTGAAAAACACAGAGTTATAGTTAAAACGGAATTTTTATTTAAATAATAATTTATTTTATTTAAATTTATTTTAGGTTTAAAATAGATACATAATAACTACATAAGTTCAATGTAATTCATTGGAGTCAGTTTATAAAAATTTTAGATATTTAAAAATTTTATTGAACTTTTCACCGTCTTTTACCCATCTCCTAGGAGAATTTTCAAATTCACATAAAACATAATTTTACCACTACTATGAGTGAAATTTTGAAAATAAAAGAGATACGATTAATATCAAGGAATAATATGTGGTTCAATATGATAAAACTAATTTTTTTTGAATATTAAATTTTTAATTTTATTTATAATGGTTAAAAGTAAATATGGCAATTAAGGGTAAAAATGATATTGTTTTTACCACAACACATGTCCTAATTCTATTTGATAAGTATAATTCGACCAAAACCAACCTTAGGAATAAAATATGAACCTCTTTGATCCACTTGGATTAGATTAGGACATTTATTATTATTTAATTCAAAGAAGAGTTAAAAGAGTTAAAATCAATGTTTAATAACTAAAACATTTTTAATATGGGGTTATACATAAGATAAATTCGATTATAAATATTAATTATAAAGATAAAAATATTTCCTACATAATGGTATTTTATTTATAATTTTTAAATATTAAATAATTAAATTTCATAATGGATCAATGATGATGCAGTAATTATCTTATTAATGAAAGGATCAAATAAACGGTATTATAAATATTAAAATAACTATATTTTCAAAGTTTTAATGACATACACGAATTTTCTAGGTGAAAATGACATGTTAGTATTGATTCAATGTATTTTTATTGAAGTAATCATGCTATTACTATTTTATCAAAAAAACAAATACCAAATAGTGTCAAAATTGATATAAAATAGTTTGTTTTTAAAAATATTATATTATTAATTGATATAATAGTCCTAAAATCAAAGGTTCGGCCAAAAGTCTTATATAACAATATATATGATATTAATGAACCAATTTGGGTTCTATTAGCAGTATATAGAATGTTTATTAACCATATAGTTTAAGAATATAAGAAAACACGGTAAAAGTTAAATAATTCAACTTTGAGTTAAATCTAAATCGTATGGTTAAAATGGTAACCTAAACTTGTCTAAAACCTATTTTTTGATAGGATTTCGACCCATCCCAACCCTAGACTCTAAAGAAGTCACTTGTGAGCCATTAAAAACAGAATATTAATTTATTAGAAAATAATATTTTAAGTTTTTCCAAAGGTGACCCTCACCACTATTATAAAAGGTCACTTCCCCTTCTCTAAAATTCACATCACAAAATCCTTTTGTCTCGGCCAAACCCTCCCCAAATATCCTTCCAACTATCATAAATTTATCCTAGAGGCATTACTTTGGTCAGAAAGCCAACCTATGGAGCCCTTTTGATCAAATCAAAAGGAAGAACCCGAAGAAGAGGTAATGATTTCACCACCCTCTTTCAAGTTCTCTTAATCTTCCACTTACTCTTTCATTGTAATTTCCATTATAAAATAATAAATCCAGTATCTTATATATATTTTGATGTTATTATAAATATGGAACAACTATATTCCTTATTCTATCCATCTTATGAATGATAATGTCACCATGCGTGCGTACGTACGGGTTACCGTCTCCACACCATGGTGTAATTTTTTATTCAACACTTTATTATTTGGATGGATACTATGATGAGTAATATGTATATAAATAATAAAAAACACATGCTAATATCTCTGTAAAATTAATATACCATCCAATTCCACACAATTAAGAAAATGATATTGTCGCTCGTGCGTACGTACATATTACCGTCTCCACGATGCGATGATATTCATTTCCACGTTCACCATTCATCGATGATTATAAAAATATATATTACTATTAAGTATATAATATATGACATAATAATTCTACTAGATATATATATATATATATATATGTTCTTACATATATCTTATTCACTTAATTCCTTTCAATACGACATGAAAACAGAAACATCGTTTATGTGTACGTACGGACTACCGTCTCCATAAATGGTGTTTTTCATTTCATATATATGTCTATTATACATATTTGTATTCTAAATATATATGATATATAAATCATGTTTTATATTATGTAAGTATTTAAATCTTGATCTAAGTGATACAATCAAGAGTAACAAGTTAAAACTCGTACGATAAAGAAAGCGATTATTACCCAAAATATTAATTTAATATGGAAATTATTATTAAATGGGTAGTATAAAGTCATAAATGAATAATGTATGATATAAAAAATTTTAATATGGTTTTGGTATAATTTTATAACATACTACGATCTTCACACAGGAGGTTAAATGTACCCTCGACTAAAGTAATGTTCAAGGTAAGGGTTAATTCCTCAATCTCATTATTATACGAGATTGTTTATGTCTAAGTATTTACTGGGACATTTTTATCATCCATGTCCATTTTCATAAAAATGATTTCAAAATGAATATTTTAAGGATTTGTAAAAATTACACTTTATCAAGATCATAATTTAAATTTTTTTAAGGATTTATCTTTCTATACCTTTTTAATTAATGTCCATGTTTTCAAAATGATTTTAAGGATTTATTTATATTGGCATGAATGTTTTGAAATGACAATTATTTTCAAAAGTTTCAAAGTGGTATGGGACACATTTATTCAGAAATATTTTTTAAATTACTTCCTTTATAAATGTGTGACTTTTAAATGATTTTACAAAAAAAGATATTTCATTCAAAAAGTTTTATTCATCATTTTCAACTATGTTAGCATCCTTTACTAGATATTATTTTTTATTGAGGTTGATTTGTTATAATACAATATTCCATGTTGTATTTAAAGAGTTATGATATGTTTGACTGTGCATGTTCTATTTTTATACCATTCATGGTTTATGGTTAATGTATTGACATTTCGTATGATGGTTTTAATACAAATGTTTATGTTATTTTTCAACATTTTCATTTGAGGAATGCAGTGGAGTTAGTATGTGATAGGTGGAGCCCGCTATAGCTCCTCGATGCATCGGTAGGTCTAATGAGACCAACTAGTGTCTTGGCATAAGTCCTTGAAAAAACTTTTATTTGTAGTCTTGGCACGAGGCCTTGACTATGTGGTAAAGATGTCTAACATTAGGAATTCCCTCATTATGAGATTAGTTATTACATGTGATTCTTCAACTAGTAGAATATCCATGTGAATGTTTATATGGTAATGTTTGATTTATTTTTTTCCATATTATATTCAAGTTTATGTTTAAAAAGGAATTTTTTTTATCAGTCATCTTTCCTTAAAAGTTTATAGCTTACGCTAAATTATTTACCATTATTGAGCATCTGAACTTACCCCTTTCTTATGTTTTATTTTCCCAGGATTCCAATAAGTTTATTATGATTGACAATAAGGGTTAAGATTGGGGATTAATGGAGTTTTCAAGGGATCATTTATATTGTTTTTTATTTTCTAATGTGTAATGTAACTTTCATGTATGTAATCTATTTTCCAAGACTGCTAAACTGATCGGTCCTTCGGGACTTTATTCCTTGTAATCATGCCAATGTATTAAAATAATGCACCAAATCTGGGTAACTGGGGCCGAGGCATTACTATTGGTATCAGATGAGTTTTAGCAATAACCTTGGAAGCTATATTTAGATAAACTATGATTAGAGGACATAGACCTAAGATAGATTTTGAGTATTAGTATAGAAGGACTTCTAAGAATATTAGTAATGTAGAGATTTTGTGAGTTTTCCAAGAAAATACATCCCTGTCTAGATATGAGCAGGTAGAGGCGACTCTAGCATAGATGTACCTAGGGGTAAAACCTGAAAACACCACTTTGAGATAGAATCAAATGGGAACCGGTGCACGACAACGGGCCTTGATGAACTCTTGGTTACGACACTCCCGGTGGATATTCTTAGGATAATTCTCATTTTCTTTACAAACTGCTATGAACGGTTTATGAGTATATACCTCCTCAAAGAAAACATTTTTGTGATTATGGATTATATCCATAAACTGTTCAATTTTCATTAGGTATTTTACATGTTTGTAATTATGAATTTCTATTCATAAACTAACCTAGTGTATGCCATTGTTTAGAAATGGCACCCAGTATAAGGAATGAGATATCCATCAATACGTATCATCAAAAGAATAAGAAGGGTCATATCATTCATGGTATTAAGAGAACATTTTTAAAGGAAATAGTCTTCCACGTATTATCATCATATGAATAAATAGTATCATGTGTTAATAAGATCAATAAAGAATTCTCTAAATCCTATATCTTTGAAGGGAAGCAGAGAAGAAAAGGACAGAAGAGAGAAATATTGATAAAGGGAAGAGGGAAAAGAATAATTTTCCCATATCTGATAACTGTGGAAAGAAACACCCTAGAACTTGCTTGAAGGGAATGAGAGTTTGTTATAAGTGTGGAGAAAAAGGACACCATGTACGTGACTACAAGGGTAAGAGAAAGGTTTCAAATGTACAATGCTTCATCCGCAGGGAGTTTGGACACTACACAAACCAATGTCAAAATCATCAGAGTATGCCCCAAATGATGATATTGGATAACAATCAAGTTACGATACTACCACAGATGATGAGGAATGATTAGAGTTATTACGTTGTTATTAAAGAATTATGTCATTTGAGTGTTGTATCAACGATGTACTGGTTATAATAATTATAGAGTATATAAGGATTGTACTGCTGTACTATTTTATTAAGGAAATTAGATTGTGTGGAACCAAGAAAAGTGACTCAATAGCAGGTTAATTTTTTTTTTAAATATATGCTTTAGAGAAAGATAAACCATAATATGGTTTTGATACCGAGGTAGTGATTTTGGAATAATACATGAATGAATTGGATAAATTATATTGGATATTCTTGACTACCTTGAAACTGATTAAGGATTTGTATATTCCATCACTGTTGGAGTTTAGAAAATTTTTGGATAGAAGGAGTATATCTTGTATTCTATAAGGAATAAGGGATCATGAAGGTAATCAATAAGGTTTTATGGAAACTTAGGTTGTTGCAGTATTTTAATAGAATACATGATGATGGAGTTCACATGTTATTATGCGATATAAAGGATCTTCATTGTGTTTACCTTCCTTATAAATTTTGGATTGTGAGTTAGACAGAAGTATTTTGGATAATTCTAATTTAAGATTATTTTTGGATTTCCATAAAAGGTCAACCTGGAGGTTGGGTGGCAACCCGTCGCATCTGGCAAGGCCACGAGACTTAAATCCTCATCTGAAGGGAGAAAAGGGCATATCACCTATCTCTGGCCCACGTGATGTCCTAGATTGAATAATGTAGTTTTTTTAAAAGGTATGGTAGATGAATTATAATTTTTTTGGAACCATATATGAATAGGATAAATAGAATTTTTTTTAAGTTCTATTATCTTTTAGAGTGAAAGATGAGTTTGTGTTAGAAATTATTTGAAGGATGAAACTCTACTTGTCGAGTATATATATATATATATTTCTCTTATTCTATGAAGAAATTAATTCTTAAACATTATAGAGGCGATATTAAAACCAAAAATTTGTTATCCTAATACCTTATGTTTTGTTGAACTGATGATATTTTAAATAATCATAGATTGATGCCATTGAGGCCCTAAATTTTACACTTGATTGTGATTGATGACCTCAATCACTCCCTATAAATATTCACATTTTTTATCTAATTACGTCTCTATAATTGTCACCAATGTTCTCCTATTTGAAACCCTAATTTGGTGGTGACATTCTCATTTTCCATTCCCTCTTATTAAAACTAAATTTTATTAACCCTATTTTTGATATGGGTTTTCCACAAAGATATTTTCTATTTTCAAACTTTTATTTTTGATTTTTTTCAAATTGCGAGGGCGCAATTTATTTAAGGAGTGGAGAATGTAACACCCCAAGCTTCCACGGTATGCTTCTATTTGAATAATACAATAGCTTGTGTTGTACGCAATTTCAAGTTCTAACACACCACAACCAATCAAACTAGCCGTTATGAATAGTAATACCCACTTTTTGAAATTTTATACATTTTATCATTCAAAATGGATTTTATTTTTGGATTCATAATATTGAAATTAGCTAAGGGTGAAATTTTTGTATTTTTCTGAAAACTTTCAATTTTTTATGAATAGTGAAAAACACTGAGTTATATTTTAAAACCAAATTTTTTATTTAAATTATTATTTAAATTATTTAAATTTATTTTAGGTAAAAATAGATACATAATACCAATATACGTTCAATGTAATTCATTGGAGTAAATTTATAAAAATTATAGATATATAAAAATTTAATTGAACTTTTCACCGTCTTTTACCCATCTCCTAGGAGAATTTTCAAATTCACATAAAACATAATTTTACCACTTCTGTGAGTGGAATTTTAAAAATTTGAGAGAAACAGTTAATATCAAGAAGTAAAATGTGGTTCAATATGATAAAAATAAATTTTTTGTGAATAGTAACTTTTTAATTTTATTTAACATGGTTAAAAGTAAATAGGGTAATTAAGGGTAAAAATGATATTATTATTACCATAAAAAATGTCCTAATTATATTGGATAAGTATGATTTGACCAAAAACAACATTAGGAATAAAATATGAACCTCTTTGATCCACTTGTATTAGATTAGGACATTTATTATTATTTAATTCAAAGTAGAGTTAAAAGAGTTAAAATCAATGTTTAATAACTAAAACATTTTTAATATGGTGTTATACATAATATAAATTCGATTATAAATATTAATTAGGAATATAAAAATATTTCCTACATAATGGTATTTTATTTATAATTTTTAAATATTAAATAATTAAATTTAATAATGACACAATGATGATGAAGTAATTACCTTATTAATGAAGGAATCAAATAAATGACATTATAAATATTAAAATAAATATACTTTCAAAGTTTTTATGACATAAACGAATTTTATTGGTGAATATTACATGTTAGGATTGATTAAATGTATTTTTATTTAATTAATAATGATGTTATTATTTTATCAAAAAACAAATACCAAATAGTGTCAAAATTGACATAAAATAGTGTTTTTAAAAAATATTACATTATTAATTTATATAATGGTCCTTAAAATATAAGGTAAGGCCAAAAGTATTATATAATAATATATATGATATTAATGAACCAATTGGGGTTCTATTAGCAGTATATAGTATGTTTATTAACCATATATTTTAAGAATATAAGAAAACATGGTAAAAGTTAAATTATTCAACTTTCTGTTAAATCTAAATGATAAGGTTCAAATGGTAACCTAAACTTGTATAAAACCTATTGGTTGATATTATTTAGACCCATCCCCACCCTATATTCTAAATAAGTAACTTGTGAGCCATTATAAACCGAATATTAATTTATTTTAAAATAATATTTTAAGTTTTCAAAAGGTGACGCGCACCCCTCTTATAAAAGGTCACTTCATATTATTTAAAATTAACACCACAAAATCCATTTATCTTGGAAAATACCTACCGAAATATCCTCCCAACTGTCCTAAATTTATCCTAGATGCCTTACTTTGGTTAGCAATCCAACCTAATGAGCCCTTTTGATCAAATCAAAAGGAAGGACCCGAAGAAGAGGTAATGATTTCACCACCCTCTTTCATGTTCTCTTATGCTTCCACTTACTCTTTCATTGTTGTTTCCATTATAAAATATCAACTCCAGTATATTATATATACTATGATGTTATTATAAATATGGAACAACTACATTCATTATTCTATCCATATTATGAATGATAATGTCACCATGCGTGCGTACGTACGGCTTACCGTCTCCACACCGTGGTGTAATTTGTCATTCAACACCTTGTTATTTGGATGGATATAATTATGAGTAATATGTATATAAATAATGAAAATAACATGATAATTTCTCTGTAAATTTAATATACCATCCAATTCCATACCTTTAAGAAAATGATATTGTCGGTCGTGCGTATGTATGGATTACCGTCTCCACGACGCGATGAGATTCATTTCCACGTTCACCATTCATCGATGATTATAAAAATATATATTACTATTAAGTATGTAAGATATGACATAATAATTCTACTGGAGATATATATATATATATATGTTCTTAGATATATCTTATTCATTTAGTTCCTTTCAATATGACAAGAAAACAGAAATATCATTTATGTGTACATACAGACTACCGTCTCCATAGATGGTGTTTTTCATTTCATATATATGACTTTTATACGTATTTGTATTCTAAATATATATGATATATAAATCATGTTTTATGTTCTGGATGTATTTAAATCTTTATCTAAATGATACAATTAAGAGTAACAAGTTAAAACACGTACGATAAAGAAAGCGATTATTACCCAAAATGTTAATTTAACATTGAAATTATTATTAAATGGGTAGTATAAAGTCATAAATGAATCATGTATGATATAATAAATATTAATATGGTTTTGGAATAATTTTATAACATACTACTATCTTCATATATGAGGTTAAATGTACCCTCGACTAAAGGAATGTTCAAGGTAAGGGTTAATTCCTCAATCTCATTATTATCTGAGATTGTTTATGTGTAAGTATTTTCTAGGACATTTTTATCATCCATGTCAATTTTCATAAAAATGATTTCAAAATGAATATTTTAAGGATTTATCTTTCTAAACCTTTTTAATTAATGTCCATGTTTTGAAAATGATTTTATGGATTTATTTATATAGGCATGAATATTTTGAAATGATAATTCTTTTAAAAAGTTTCAAAGTGGTATGGGAAACTTTTATTCAAAAATATTTTTTAAATTACCTCTATAAATGTGTGACTTTAAATGATTTTACAAAAATGATATTTCTCTTAAAAAGTTTTACTCATCATTTTCAACTCTATCATCGTCCTTTACTAGATATTATTTTTGATTGAGGATGATTTATTATAATACAATCATCCATGTTTTATTGATTGAGTTATGATATGTTTGACTATGGATGTTCTATTTTTATACCATTATTGTTTTATGGTTAATGTATTGTCATTTCATATGCTAGTTTTAATATGAATGTTTATGTAATGTTACAAATTTTTCATATGAGGAATCCAGTGGACTTAGTAAGTGACGGGTGGAGCCCGCTATATCTCCTCGATGCATCGGTAGGTCTCATGGGAAAAACTTGTGTCTTGGAACAAGTCCTTGAAAAAAAATTTATTTGTAGTCTTGGCACGAGGGCTTGACTATGTTTTAATGATGTCCGACATTAGGCATTCCCTCATTATGAAATTATTTAATAGATGTGATTATTCCACTAGTAGAATATCCATGTGCAGGTTTATATGCTAATGTTTGATTTATTTTTTTCCTTATTATGTTCAAGTTTATTTTTAAAAAGGATGTTGTTTTTATCACACATATTTCCATAAAAGTTTATAGATTCCGCTAAATTATTTATCCTTACTGTGCATCTAAGCTCACCCCATTCTTATGTTTTATTTTCCCAAGATTCCATGAAGTGTATTATGAATGGTAAGAAGGGTTATGCTTGGGGATTAATGGCATTTTCAAAAGATCATTTATGTTGTTTTTTATTTTCTAATGTATAATGTAATGTTCATGTATGTAATCTATTATCCAAGACTTCTAAACTGATTGGTCCTTCGGGACTTGATTCCTTGTAATCATGCCAATGTATTAAAATAATTTATTGAATCTAGGTAACTGGGGCTGGGGTGTTACAATTCAGATCTAGCCACAAGGCTAGTGAACATGTCTCTGGGTAGTTACAAGTCATCAAAGAAGATCAGACCACAAGGTTGTCGCATCCCAAATCTATCATGGTTTGCGTCTCAAGACCACAAAAACCTATTTACAGTCATAGGTTGAGCATTAAGGCTATGATATCCTATTTGTACCTTAGTTCAGGCCACTAGGCCATCATACCCTCAATGTCACTGCCACGGGGATGGCCTTGAGGCCATCATATCCCTACCGTATGCATAGGTCCATCATCATCATCATTTCAAACAACATTCACTCTCTATATTAGGGATAACCATATCATGACTATCTTCCTATCCCGATTACCAAAGTAATTCCTCTATAGGATAGGTGGTAACACATAACAGGGTAGAGAATACAAGGGAAGATCATATCATTTCATCATTAGAATTTATTAACAACATAAAAATACATGTCAATTTCATAAATCATGGTATAAAAATATACATCTACATACTCATAGAATCGAGCATCATATATTGGTATTATAATCTACACACTCACCCATATGTGATCAATACATCAAACAAGGTCTCACGATCCACAAACGCACACACATATGATCAATACATCAATTATGGTCTCATGGTCTACAAACACACACACATGTGATCAATATATCAAACATGGTAACACTATCCACAAACAAACATGTGATCAATCCTCGACCATCAGTAGAAAACATCAAGACAGTGCACAAGATTCTATTGTGGACCATTTCACTTTGTTCTATTACATTATTCATTGATACTTTAATTAATTAATACTTATATCTCATCATAATAATTAATCAATACATATAATTTAAAACATAATTATAAATTAAGGGTATTTCACTAAAATTAGTGAACCTCAAATCACATTCCTAAAACCATGAATAAGACTATATGGTTGAGTACATGGGACCACTTACCTCAAACAGAGCCAACTCCATCCAAGCAAAATACCAACATCTTTTTCTGAGTCTATCCATGTTCATTTAGACTCCATCAATCATGATGATGTTCTACTCATGATTGGTCCTTCCAATTTAATTAATTATAACTAAATTACCATTAATTAAAATATTATAAGAAAAATCACAACCAAAGGTTAAAGGAATACTTGTTGATGGACTTACTGGATATCATATCCTAGTCAGAACCATGACCAACCACCCATAGAGGGTCTGTAACACACTTCCACCATTAATTTGGGTAATAACCCTATCATAAAGTTACAAAATTAAGGCCAATTTAATATAATTTAATTATATCTTTTATTATAATTTAACCAATTACCTTATCCGCAATATTGTTCAATGGAGTTCGGACACTCCTGACATACTCCTAAATCTATGGTGTGAAAAAACTCCAATCAATTCCATGATATGATGGCTAATTCAACTAAATTTTAATAAAACAGAAAGAATAGATCACAAAGTGGCATACCATTAAGGAAACACCAAACAATGGAATGTTTTCATTATCATGGAACATCTTCTATACATGTTAGTATAAATCCCCATCATTCTCAAAAAATTCCATGCAGGACTGATGGAATTTTCTTCTGATTATTTAATTAAGATCTATCAAATAATCAATAAATTATTAAGATAATCAATGAAAAGAGGATTAAAAGATAACTGAGACTCAAAATTTTCTAAAGGGATAATAATTTCCAAGAGGAATCATCCATGATGAACGACACAATGATCCACCACACCACAAGGAGGAAGGAAGCCAAGATTGACAAATAATGAAGTATCTTTCTCGAATTGTCCAAAGAATCTCACATATATCCACTCTAGATCAAGGTAAAGTCATGGAGGGCGGAGAAGAGGATAGAAAATACAAATGGACCTAAAAATTTCAATCAAGGGGATAAATCATGTGGGGTATTTGTGGAAAAAAGACCAAAATACCCTCACTAAAAACTACCCATCATGCCCCCACTGACTCAGTGGACAACGATTCCTAGAAGGTAGTAGTTCTACTACCCCCCCACATGCTAGTTGGTGGCTATAAGAGTACCCATGACTATGTTAGTCCTCCTCTATTGAAAACCCAAGGTTCGGTTTTACCATATAGCATTAATTGAAGTAAAAAAAACCGTCTTTAAGATGTTCAAATAGGTAGTGTCTCATTTAAACACCTAGTTAGTAGAATGATCTATCCACCATATGAAAATTTAAAATTCCCTCTAAATTCATAACTCATAATAATGAGGGTCCTTACAATCTCCCCACCATAGTGCTTCACATCCTCAAGAATTTGTTGTATCATGTGAATCACATCTCCTAATATACCGTGATCGTCATTTATAAGGATTTATCTACAATCCATCCCTGAATTCCAAATCACCACCTCAAGTCCACACATAATCATGGATGCCCATCAAGATCTTATAACATGACTATAATCACTAAACACTAGATGTTGAGCCAAGAGTTCACTATTATCTAAACATCAAGACCCCAATAACCACATAATTCATTACTTAAAACACTAGGGTGTCTTAATCCCATTCCTCATAAAACATTATGGGGATCCCCACTATAAGAATCTCTATATAGAACAAAATTTAAATAGTTAAACAACATGCCTAGTGCATTTAAGTTTCATATTTCCCAATAAAACACAAAACATTGGTTAAATGTTGATACCAAAACCACATTTTTTGTTACAAACTAAATTAGCGAGACTCTACTGACCAAATCAACCCAAACACATTGACCATTCCTATAAATTCTTATTCAATCCTTAAACACATATGACGTGCCTGATATGAATGTATTTATGTATTTCCAACCCACCGCATTTTGTTTCACATGGAAACACTAGTCAGTTCCCTCTTGATCGACTGCCTACAAATGTTCTAAACCTCAAAAACTAATGATCCATGAAGCCACCTATCACGAAACCATAAGACTCAAAGGAATCATTAAATTGATCTGACATCCTTACAAAAGTTTTAACATACTTGAACGAAATTCACTAGTTATTTCACCAACCACATTCGCTGGCAATGAGTCTCTTAGTTGTTCACCTATACACTAATGATATGACTCCCTCTTAGTTTGAACGGATTTTCCATTGATTATAATGACCAAAATTGGTTTCCCTCTAGCGCTAAATCTAAATAAAAAATCATGCATTCATCGTAGAACCAGATACTCTTTGGTCAATTACACATTGATATCCTGAATTAAACATGATTTTCCAATAGTCCAATTATACAGAACCATGACCCTTATCATGATAGGGTTATTTTAACATGACATTATTGATGACCCCCACCAATAACTACCGTTGTTATCACCTCATCACATGAACATCATCCTATCTATACCTCGACTAGTCCATCACCAAATATAATGGATAAACATGATCATCCATTCACACTTAAATTTCAAGAAAGACACTATAAAATTAAAACTGTTAGATATCCCATAATTTAATTAACTTTATATAATGATCCATTATTGATGTGAATAACATTCTTCAATAGCCCATGCATAGTTTATGGCTTCTTCTCTAGGTGGGTCTCATCCCCATATACAAGCTTCTACACAGAACCATGGAAACACCATTAGAGATAATATTTGGTTGACCATACAATGGTACCCTAACCCATTATCAATGCCATCATCCACCATAGAGATATATACACATAAAAAACCTTATGCAACCAAGCCCTATGAGACTCACGTCGAACACGCGAATTACTAACTACAAGGGTGTCTCTAAACCAAATTTGTCAGTGACCTTCTTTAAACACATTGTTCAGGTTCATCCATAGAACCAAAAACATTATACATGGTTATATAACCACCCAAATTCATTGATTCAACCAACCCCATGCGTAATTACAAAATGAACTCTTATGCATCAAGTATTTCCTTGTGAGTCATGATAACACTAATATTTACTCTAAAAATGTAATTTCCTCATGATTCATGGACCTTAAAGCCTGGAATAACACACCTATTTATCTTTACACATAAAAATTCACCACCTCCAACAAAATTGAGAAATCTTATAACTCTAAATTAGAAAAATTCATCTCCTTTCTATTGAGATTCATAGCACACCACTTATCATATGGGTGCTAGTTCATGAAATTGAGAATTAATCCATTATCTAACCATCCTATGTCCAAGTACCTATGATCTTAACATGACATCCAATGAGTATTATATTCTCTATTAATAGTTCAATAAATCCCTGGTCCTTCCATTAATTCCGCAAGCATTAAATCGCTCTAAAACCCAACCTTGTATCAAGAGTACTAGTACTTAAGGTTCTATAAACTATAAGGCTATAAGGAAAGTTTCAAGAGCTTAAATTAATCATTTTAAGGGTTAATCAAATGGACAAGGAATTTTTTTGAATCAAAACTTCCCCTTATGTGTTAACCTTGACTATCCCTTCACAAGGAATATCCACATTTGGACTACCCTCACACAGCATGAGACACTAGCTGACTAGTAACTAGAGTCTCATTTTTAAGGCTACAGGATCTTACAAATAACCCATAATAACGTATTACTAGTTGAATATCCACAAACATTCCATGATGTACTTGTGCTTATACTATCCACATCGAAGGTCCATAGATGCCTTGTTCAGCTAAACATAATTTCATTGGGCCATATATGGATAAATCCATATAAACTATAGTTGAAAACTTAATTAATCAGAACTATCTAATGGTTATAATCAAAATATTTTTCATTAATTAGAACAATTCCCTTCAATGACCTATTGAGATTCACTACACCAGCCATGCATATGGGGACTACATCATCATCATCACCATCACTTTTTTTTGTTATTTTCATTGAGGTGCACCACACCATTGTCTCATATGACCTTGTATCATGTTTAGACAAGAATAAGGGTCAAACGCAACAGAAGTTTTTCAAGAACTCATATATGAAAACATGGTACAAGTTGCTAACACAAAAAAAGTCGATTCCTCCATTTATAATAAAATCAGACACATGAATCATACATGTAATGTGATTCCTACATATAAAATATGATTCATGTGATGCCTATTGTTGATAAGGAGAATATTAAAATCCATATGAAATCACAAACCTCAAAATCCATGTGTGTCACATGAGGTGAAATCATATAACCATAATAGTTTAAACCAAGAACATCAATCCCATGCCTTGATAACCTAGACTTCCCTTGATATGGGTATTCATTATGCCCTAGACCATGTTTCATCACATGATCTAACATATTCCTATATATCCTATCTAAAAACTCCTAGAATCAGGAAAATAGGTTTTCCCTGATTCCATTTTATAACATCTCGACCCAAATCACTGGTTCTAAGATAGAGTTATACATGACCTTAGGGGAAACTCTCCATGTGAAAAAGGCTTCCAACTAGCTATGAGATTTGAAAGTGGATTGTGGGGAGACTATTCTCTCAATAAAAATGCATTACTATAGATAAATAACAAAGCATGTGATAATATAAAATCAGATTACATAAAATCAATAACATACCATCTATAATGAATGAATGTAGATAAAAAACTGAAAAAGTAATTCCAAAATACAAGACATTGATCTCCCATTGGGTCAATCACATACAAAAGATTGGAAAAATTACATAATTGGATTTACACCCAACTCTATTCCTTACTCCTCTAAGTCTCTTGACTCATAGTGAGTTGTACTATTTAATAATTAAAATAGAGCCTTAACCCAACCTATACCTGCAACAAAGGAGGTCTATTTTGGTACCCAAGTGTCATGGCCTCCAAAGCAAGGAGTGAGTAAAACTAAATAGGGAACCAATAATAGGGTCCAGTACCTAACTGGTAAAATTAAGTGTACATGCATATGATAATATTAGTAGAATGTAAATAGGAATTACATAAACTACAGAAGAACATAAAATAACCACCAAGGAACAAGAAAAAAAACAACAAAAATCTATTGAGTGGTTATGTGCTTACCAAGTCACCAAAAACCTCATATGTTCTTTCATTATCTCTAATCTAGAAGGATCATCAAAATGAATGTTGGTAGTGATTAAATATAGTTAAAAATCTAGTGGACATTACTCTTGGTCGTCACAAGGAATCAAGTCAGATCAAGCCACAAGTTCATTACAACCCAACATTATCTTGGGTCAGTCCTCAAGACCATCAAAACCTATTAATAGTCACAAGTAAGGACTCGAGGTTGTTGTTTCCTATATATGATTTGGGTCAGGCCAACATGTCTTCATACCCTCAATGTCATTGCCATGGGTTTGGCCTCAAGGCCATCATACCCCTAACCTATGCCCAAGTACATCATTTTCATCATCACAAGCCACACACACTCCCACTATAAGGGATAATTATATCATGACAATCCACTTGTATTGAGTTCCAAATCAATGCCTCTAAATTTAAGGTAACAACAAATAATAGTGTAGAGAATACAAGGGAAGAGCTTAGCATGTCATCCTGAGAATTTAGTAAAAACATACAAATACATGTGATCATCATCAAACATGGTATAACAAGATATATATATATATATATATATATATATAATCACAGAATCAAGAATCATATATGGGTCTCATGGGATACACGCACAATCATAAGTGATCAATAAATAAAACATGGTCTCACAGGCTATACACACATGTGATCAATACATCAAACATGGTATCAAGGGATACACCTGTACACACAAGTGATCAATAAATCAAACCTGGACTCATGGTCCACACCCACACATGTGATCAGGCCTTAACAATCTGTGATTGACATCAATCCAGTGCACAAGGTTTCTTCATGGCCCTAGTAACTTTGTTCGTTTAATCTAGAAATGGTTACTTTAATTAGTTAATAAATAGATCCCATTATAATAATTAAGAAATACCGATAAATTCATAACTCAATTATGAATTAAGAGTAATTAATATAAAGTGGTGAACCTCGTATCACATGCTAATAACCATGCATAATATCATTGGGTAGACTTCTGGGACCACTTACCTCAAATGAATCCAACTCCATCCAAGAAATTCCCAACTTCTTTTTATGATTCTATATAAGGCCATTCGATCTTAATTAATCACCATGAGGTCTTACAATTTCCCAAACATTCCAATTAAGTTAATAATAATTAAATTATAATTATTAAAATATTACAAAAATAATCACAACCAAAGGTGAATGGAAAACCTGTCGAATGACTTAACAGATATCATTGTCTAGCCAGAACCATGACTAACCACCCATGGAAGGTCTGTAACACCCTAGTAATATTAATCCATGAAAAATACATTTCGTTTGACAAAAAATCGGATAGAAATTCAATATAATTAAATTGGAACCTTTACCCAAATTCAACCAAGATATTGGTTGGATATTTTGGAAAGAAGGGGGAAAATTTAATTTTTAATAATAAAATAAAATAAGTAAATATATGAAATAAATGATACAATGATATAAATAAATAAAATTTATAATCAACGTAATGATTTTTGGAAATTAAAATAAGGCAATTATGTGAATGTATTGAATAAAGTAAAGAATGTAAATTAAATAGACATAGGAAATTTGGTAAATAAGTTTAGAAATAGTACTCAAAGGTGAACCTATATATTATAACCACATTAATGATAGTGAGTTTCAATATAATAAACCCCTTGGATGAGAATATAACCAAGAAACTAAAAATAAACAATTTTAATAGAAACCAAGAACATCAAAACCCCTTTATTTTAACGAATTTGGAAGAACCTCAATATCTTTGTTTAAATAGTTAAATAAAAACCAAAGAAATAATGGGAGAAGAGAAATAGATTACATACTTAATTGTAAAACCTTTATAAGAATGAACTTCACTATCTCTTTAAAGAACTGGAGTAAGAAATAAATGGAAAGAGAGAAAGATAAGAAGTGAGATCCTAGGCGTTTTAAAAACAATTCAATGGAAGGAGGGATAGATAAGCACAATAAATTTGAATAAGAATATAATTGTAACATTGGATGAATTTTTTGAGGAAAACTCCCTTATTAAATCAATTATTAGCTCTCCTTGGTTGATGATTACTTTATCTCTCCTTAAAAGATGAGAGTTGAGAGCTCTATTCTCGTAGGTGATTTTGAGATAATTTCATACACTTTTATATTTGAGAGAGTTATACTATCATCACTTTGATTTAGTGGAAGTGGAATGATAATTTAGGTTTAATTGATATCCTTTTATATCTTCTATACGGTGTCAGGGTCAATGAGTTGAGCCAAGGTAATTAAGACCTGAAACTAATACATTTTGACTACTATAAATGCCATTTCAGACTTGTAGTCCCAAGGCCACCAGTTATAAAATGGTCCCACATAATTCTTTACAAGACTCCACCAGGTATACAATGGTCCTTCTAACATTCTGGATCCACTACCACATACTACTGGCTATATTGTGCTACACTGTTCCGTACACTTTGAAACATGCCCTTTGAAACCATTATCAGGAAAAATTCAGTTGAGATTCCTTCCTTCCATTTAAATTCAATATAAATAAAATAAAAACACAAAAAATAGGTAACACCTTAAAAATTAAGAATAATATGTTTGATATCATATACAACATGAAATACTAAGCTTAAACGAACCACGAAACATTATTATTTAAATATAACTAGTATAAACTAGTCCTTTTATTGGAGGGTATAGAAAGGATTAACTATATTAATAAATACATATATAATTTACGCAATATAAATTTATTGATTAGTTCTTATCAAATAAGAAATATTTTTTAGTAAATACATTTTATCCTTATAAATACGTTTTCTTGAAAAAAAAAATTTATTATTTTTTTTAAAAAAATAATATAATTAATTTCTTCAACTTTTAGAAACATTAATTAGAAAATAAAGCATAAGTTTTGACATCATAATGCAAAAATTAACTTGGAGTGAAATTTTCAGAATTTCTCTAAAATGATTGATTTTTTAGTTAATAGTGACAAATACTGATTTTTTTAGATAATGTCATTTCTTTTCATTAAATAATGTAGTATTAATTTCTAATTATGTATTGTATTTGGTCTTAAAGTGAAATATGATCTATTTGGTTTATAATAATCTAATTTTAATTAAAATTTGTCATGATTTTGATATATGTTAATTTTTATGCTTAAAAATGCATTTTTCTAAAACCTGTTTTTCATTACTTTTTATGAATTTATATGAAAATTAATTTTTGAAACTTATACAAAAATTTCCTTGAAAATTTTATAAATTTTTTTGAATCTATAAGTTCAATTTTTTTAAATATTTCCCTTTAAATTATAGTCATTATGAATAGTAATTATGGGAAAATTTATCATATCAGTTAAGGGTAAATCGGGTAATTAAGGTAAATAATAATGTGCTGAGGTAATGAAAATCAACCAAACACTTGAAATTATTTCATTTTATGGTAATAATTCATCCATATCCATCCCAAATTCTAATATATAAAATTTTGGGGCCATTTGACTTTGGTAATGACATTTATATTATTTGAAGTATTTTGTTTTGAAATTACCACTCTCTTACTTTTAATTTATTTTATATGTTCACATAAGGATAAGAATATGTTATGAATTAAAATAAAACATTAATTTGAAAATAATTATATTAATCTTATCAGTGTAATTTATTTTTAATTTTTAGTGATTGAATAATTACCATAAATTCTTACACAATTCTTACACAATATTTATTTAATTAATAGAAAAATAAAATAAATGATTTTTAAAATATTAAAAGTAATAATATTTTAATTAATTATTATTTACCATAAATTTTATAGATAAATATAACATATTAGTGATATGTTAAGGTATGAAATTCTAATTCCATATTTTGCTTCATGTTTTTAAACTCAAATTAAATTAATAGTGACATGAAATATATAATAATATTTTATGAAAATAATATTTTATTAAATATTTTAAAAATAAAAATATATATTTAAATACTACAAGGAGGATAATATATTGTCTAAAATTTAATACCTCTTCCATTTTTGGTCTAATTTTCCGTTTATGGTTGCATTATTGATCCTTAAATGGTAGAAAACATTTATATTGCAGTAATTTCCAAAAGGGTTAATAGTGGTTAAAAATGAGAGATAAGGATTAAAACGTAAGAATTATTTTTAATAATTATATTTTATTATAATATTTAGACACTAATATTATATTCTAATTCTATAAATTTTGGATCCATTTGGACTTGAAAAGTAATTTATATTAATTTAATACTTTATGATATTCCAAGAATGAACCCCCTGACTTATAAAAGGACACCCCTTATATCATTTATTTACACTAAATTGATAAACATTATATCTGTTTAAAAGTAATAGAGGATATGGTATTTCCAAATGACCAACCCTAGGTCCTTTAGGAGGATATCTAAAGGATGTTTTCCGAAGAATATGTAATCATCTTTATCGACTCTTTCAAATTTCATGCTTTATATACTTCCTATAAATATTTTGTAACCATTATAAAAATTCAATCAAGTATCAAAAATATAATGAGATGTTATTATGATTTTTAAATGACCATTTTCCTCCTCTTTTCTATCCAATGGAAAGGGAAAATATTACTTGTGCGTACGGATAGCTTACCTCCTCCACAGAGCGGTGTAATTATTTTTTCATCACCATTTTAATTGGATGGTTATAAATATTGAACAAAAGATTATATATGATATTAATAAAATAATTATTATTTTATAATTATAATATAATTTCTACTTTATTACCATCCAATCTGTTGTAAAATGATAATGTTTCTTGTGCGTATGTGTGTACTACCACCTCCACGAAGTGATGTAGTCTATTTTTAATTTCTAATTTCCATTGATAGTAATAAGGATGAATTTAATGATATATATTATATTTATATCCTGATTAAAATTCTATAGATTATAGAACCTTAATAAAAGTACAAGGTCTATAACTTCCATGACAAAACATTCTTGAGACTATAAAGTATTTCACATATGAAACAATGATAATAATGAAATATTATCAACGAACTGATGAATACGATGTTGTAAAAGGATCATATATGATATTATATATATGGATAAGGTTCTTATATTAATTAATAACATGTTTTAAATCATTATAAATGAGGTTAGAGCATCTTTATCTTTGAAAAAATGTGAGGTAATGAGTTTTCTAACTCAAATTCCATCCATTGGTTTATACTACTACTTCATTGCTTTTATTATGCCAATATTATGTGTGAAATTACCTTGGACTAATTTATTTTTTATTTTCACTTGTTTGTTCTCATATACATTTTTTACATATAATCTCTATATTTAATAATTCTCACTTCAATGATATGATCTTTGAATGGGATTTCGTATCAACTTCCACTTCAATGATACATATTTGGAATTTTTAACGTATTTACATTTATATGGTATATATACTATGCATTTTATATATTTAACATGAATATATATTTATTATTTATGATTAATGTTTCAATTGAATTTATTTCTTTCATGGGTTTACAATGTGAAAGTTACCAAAGTGGTAAGAATTTATTTTACTATCTAATTTTAGGGATTGCTCTTATTTTCATTGAAGGAATATTATAATATATCCTTCATAAAGACCATATATTTTCTTATCTTCTATATACTTTTAATTTCCCCAAACCAGAAACTACTAAACTGGTGTTCTGCGTCAGGTCGCTACATGACCTCAAGCACGCCTCCCCATACATCAGAGTTTTTTGAATAAAAATGAGGGTCCAATGGATCACTTGGGGAGACTATACCCTTTTCACCACATTATTCTATAGTAGATGACATGTAAAATAAATAAAACAACAAACGATAAACTATAACATTCATTACTAACCATTTTTCAAATAGGGTACAAGACACAACTAAATAGTAAATATGTTGTGTCATGATAATAATGACAAAGTGACTAAAACTCCCAAATAAAGACAATCAATTGAACTTAAAAATAGGTCATGACTCCAATTTTGTATCCCCATCTATGCATGTCCCAATCCCAGATCAATTCCATAGAATATTCCCTTTTCCATCATCTTGACATGCAACCATGAAATCTACTCGGGTACCCAACAACGATGTGACATGGTGTGAGAACAACTCAGTTGGAAACCATAAAAAATGTCTACCAAATATCCAATCTAAAAAGATAGTGCTTGCAAGTACTAATTAAGTTACATGATAAAAAAAATACAAAATAGGTTCCCTTAAGTAACAATATTACTTCAACCAATTTCAACATTTGTTTCATGGGTTAAGCATTTACAACTTTTACAAAACATCCCAAACCAATCAATTAAAAATAATAAGGATTAATTCAAGTTCCCTATCTTATATGGTAGATCCATTTCACAATAATTTATATCAAACATACATCAGAGCATCTATCTAGGTAGTTTCATCCAATGTAACCATTAGGTCATAGAGAATCAATTCAGAACCCTAACCAATGCATTCTAGTGGTGGGTCAGAGCATCAATCCAACTCGACCCATGGGAGGAGCCCCATTAAATTATCTCAAACCACTAAGACATGTTCACATGATTTTCCATCCATTTTCACATATATAATATAAATAACCATACTAAATCAATAAAAATAACATTTAAATTTCATAATCATTCAACCTATGAATCAATATCAAACCATAACACATTAGCATATTTACCATTTACACAACATAGTTTGTTTTACCCCTTTACCGTTTTCATTCCATAACCCATTAAGTTTATTAAAAAATTTACACATAATACTCATTATTCATCAATTTCCATATATCATCTCATTTTAAACATTCATCATTTTTATGACATAATTCCTTGATGCATCTCTTTTAACCAATCACAAGCTATTTGTCACATTTACATTAATCCAATTAACCCCTTTTCACATCTTTCCAAACAATCCCTTATCCCATTTTCAGAAACTAGACACTAATACCATTGGGAATATTATGTTTAAATATAACATGTCAAAAAAATTTTCATGGGTTCTATTTAAACACAAATCAACCATATAATTAATATTACAATTTTCTATATTGGGGAATGTTGGTGCACCCCATGGGTGGACATGATCTGGTATAATAAATCTCAATGCATACCTGGGGGACTATGAGGGTCTAAATAATCATTTATAAAACCATTTTACCAAATAATACTAAAGGAAGAAAATGCTCATCAATAGGTAAGAAATATCACAAACATGCATGAACAAATCTACAAAACACTCTAGGATATAACTTATAGAACACCTACATCGAATCCGAATAAGAACGCGCCCTTAACATAAGCCTTAGATCCGGATTCAAAAACCCATTGAAACGTGAAGCTATAATATTCCAAAAAATAGGGTTTTATGTCATTATAAGAAGAAGAATAAGAAATCTACAAGCCGTAGTCTGAAAAAGGGAAGCAATAGAAGAATTAGACTTACCCAAGGATTCAATCTGCAACCAAAAGTGCTCTAAACAGCCTAGAATCGAATGAGAACCACCCTTGTGAGGATTTGGGATCTTGAGTTCATCGCTAGGGTTTCAAGGGGAATAATGGGGAAGAAAAATAGGTAAGAAACATAAAATCACAAGGGGGAATATTTTCAAATATCTCACTCTTTAATGAGGTGCAGGGTTTGGCTGTATGATTTTCCAAATTGTGCACCAACTGTGTGCCTAACCCTATTCAAGATGGGTCAAAGTCAAACGGTTAACTAGGGACTTTTCACGGTTGAAAAAACTATACACCAACCATTTGAAATACCTATATCCATGTATCTACAGATTGACCTCCCCCTTGCATGGGTTTCTTAACCATGCACCCACTTATCCTAGCTAGCATGGTTGGAGATCATGGTTATCTCTACCGTTCAAAAATTGTGAAACATGCACTAGATAGTCATTTCTCCTTTTATTTCTTGTCTTGAACCCCTAGAACACCCTTGATCCTCCTCATACCACTGGTAAACATTTAATTAACCATACTTAAGGGATTTAAACGAAAATTTAAACAAGGACATACCTCCAAGAAGTGTGGGATATTAAAAACGCCCCACCTTATAATAGATCATCCTCGAGCTGCTCTTACAAGCATAATTAATCTTTTGAAGGGGAAGATTTGAAATCTATATCTGTATATCCAAATATCTATCACATGTTTCTTCTTGAAAATTATCATTCTTCCCCAAAACCTAAACCAATGACACATTCATTCCCTGCAATACTTTTTCACTACAATCCATAATATGAAAATGATTCTCCTCAAAGGATGCTTTAGCCTATAGTTAAACATATTCTACATCAATCACATGAGATGGGCCAGGGTGATACTATCAAAGATGTGAAATATGAAAAACATCATGTGTGCCAACATACTACTATTGAAGTTCCAATTGGTATGCCACCAGACCAATCCTCTCCACAATCTCAAATAGCCCCATGTACCTAGGAACCAACATACCCTATTTCCAAACCATATGGTGACCCAAACTTGGAAACACTCAATGAAATGCACAATCACCCACCCCAAACTTAAGAGGTCTAAGACGCTGATCTACATACGACTTGTGCCTACATTGGGTCATTTCTATACATATTTAAATCAAATGATCGTATTACGATGTTTCCTACATGAGAACTGGTCCCAAAAACTCTAATTCACCAACCTTTATACACCACAATAGAGATCGACAAGTTCTACCATAGAGCACCTCAAACAGTTCAATCTAAATCATAGCATGGTAACAACTATTGTAGAAAAACTCAAAAAGCACCAAATTCTTTTCAAATGATAGACCAAAATGTAGAACACATTCCATCAACATTTCCTCTCTCACTTGAATAGTCCACTCTGACTACCAGTCTGTGTGCGGGTGAATAACCGTACTAAAAACACATGGGCACCAAGCACCATCTGTAACCCTTTCCAGAAGCACAACATAAAATATGGATCAGGATCAGAAACTATTATACATGGCACCCTATGTATCCATACTATCTCTTGAACATATAAATAACCAAAATGATCCATGGTGAAGTACATCAAATCAGCAAGAAATGAGGCACCTTAGTCAACTGATACAGAACTACCCAAATCTTATCATTCTTTCGAGGCATCCTCGGGAGACCCACCATGAAAACCATCATCACATCATCCCATTTGCATTTCAGAATAGTTAGTGGCTAAAACAAACACCCAATAATTGATTCTTAGCCTTCACCTATAGATAGGCAAGGCGTCATTCCATGAAACTTGCAATCTTCTTCTTCATCCATAGAGACCAATACTTCATATGAAGATCACAATACATTTTGGTAAACCCAATATATACTGCTCACATTGATGCATGGAACTCACACATTAACTCCTCTCCCGTACACATTGGCACAAAAAACGGCCATGAACATAAAAAATATCATCATCACCAATGTTCTAACTAAAAGGTGACTCCACACCATTACGACTTTCCCTTAAATCCAAACATTCTGAATCCTCATGCTGCTTCTCCCTGATCTGGCTCAGAAGTGAAAACTCAGGTAAAAAGGATGCAAGGGTCACCTACCCTAGGATATCTTGCACCTTCGAGTGTGTCTTAGTCAATAATGACCCCATCATCATCTCAGAACTTGATTCAAGAAGTAACTATTTTTTGAGTTTTCCAGCTCAAAGCACCCACAACCCTGTTTCACTTTCTCAATGTATAATATAACTCAAAACTGAAGGAATTCATGTACTTTACCAATATTCACAATTTAATATTCAAATAACGCTGAGATAAAATGTATTTTAGGCCAATAGTTCATACTTTAAACCATTCTCCCAATATGTAATTCAACCAAATCATCAAGGCATAAACCACTACGGCTAATTCAAGATCATGAGTAGTGTAATTTCATTAATAGGGCCTCAACTATTATTAATTTTATGCAACCACACAATAATATTACATCAATACCTCCCTAGGCCCTACACTAGATGCATAAAAAATAAAGGTATACCCCTTTACTAGATTAGGTTTGATCAGAATCGATGTAGTAGTCAACCACTTCTTTAACTATTGGAAAGCAGTTTCAAATTCCTCAGACCATTCAAACATGATTCCCATCTTGGTTAAAACCAAAAGTGGTGCTACCAAAATATAAAAGTATTTAATAAACCTTCCGTAATTACTTCCCAAACCTATTAAACTGTAGATATGAAAAAAAATCTCAGGATTCCACCAAGACATAATTTCATGCACTTTATTTGGACCACTATCACACCTTCCTTAGAGATAATGTGTCCTATGAAATTACCTCTATCAATCAAAAAAGTAAATTTAGATATATTGGTGTATATTCTATGATCTATTAGTGTACTTAGGATGATGTTAAGATATTTTTCATGTTCATTATGGGTTTTATGGTAAACCAAGATATCATCCCTAAATGAAACCATGAACTGGTCTAGATATGGGTGGAATATTCGATTCATTAATGTCGTAAACATTGTCAGCACATTGTTCAACTTGAAAGGCATCATAAAAATCTCATAAAACATGTACCTTCTCCCAAAGTAAGCCCTTAGTACATCATAAGGCCTCACCCTTAGATGGGGATACCCGAACCTTAAATGAATCTTAGAGAACACTAAAACACCTCTTAGATGGTCAAACAAATCATCAATTTGAAGAAAATGGTATATATTATTGATGATAATCTGATTCAACTTCCTATAATAAAAACATAACCCCAGTAATCCATCAAAATTAATGTAAAAGGGAACTAGATATCCCCAAGTTGATGTAATAGGATGAATAAACCCCTTATTCTCTAGTTATTCTAACTATATTTTATGCTCCTGAAGTTTTGCATGTGCCATTCAATACTGTGGAATGGAAACTGGTTATGCTCTCGAAAATAACTCTATTATGAATTAAACATATCTTTTTGGTGGTATCCAAGAGATATCCTTAGGAAACACATCCTGGAACTGATCCACCATATGAGGAAATTCTAGCTGCTCTCCTCCTTCATCATCAAGCATGAGACACGAAACTTGGGCTATGATTTCACACAACTACTAACAAACTGGACCTCTATGGAATTCTCGGACATCCAATTCATCGTGATGGACATAAGTGTATCCCTTAAGAGATGTTATTATTACCCTATGATGGTAACATTAAATGTTGTCTTATTATAAAACTAACTAGACCATTCCAAAAAATCAAATCAAAACCTAAAATATCAAGCATTAACAAATACCATAAAAATGATACCCACCAACATCGAGAGCACACCACTTACACTTATTGATATTTTCTGTTCACACCCCTAATGGTGTATCAATTTATATAACACCACATATACACTCCAATACTAATCTCAACACAAAAAATAAACGAGAATAAATAAAATAATGTGAAGTAACTATATCGAATGGAGCACTAGATATTATATAATCTACAACGATTATACCTCGAACAGTCGATGGTCCAGCCTTGACTCCTCTAGGTGTAGGATGAACTTCATGAATTTGACATACCCTTTAGCCCCATGTCCCATCCTGAGTTCCCAATTCTACACTACTCTACTAATATGGGTTCTCTCTCTCTTGAGTACTGCATCCCCCAACTCAACCGGTACAAACAGTCGAGCTTTAGTTTCCTCCCTGTTATGGGGTAACCAACCCCCTACCTTCACTTGGCATCTTCCTCTTCCCTCAGTCCATTCTCAGATACCGTGGGTTCCTTCCAAACCTCTACACATGCTGAATTCTATCGCACGCTCGGCACTCAATCGATGGATGGGGACACTGACCATGAATATTCCCCAGCCTTCCACCCTAATAGCAGTAAACGCAGTCACTACCCTGAGAGACTGGTTCATTCCTCTGATTACTCTACCCACCACCACCTATGTTGAGACTCTCAAAATATTTCTTCCTACCATTTGAAGCTGGAATACTAGATTGACCAACTAGAACTACATTTTTTCCACTAGAAGCCTCATTGAGGTTACATTTTGAAATAATAGCTTGATCCACCACTTTTGTAACTCTCTTTAAATAAGATATATTTACTTATGACTTGATCTTATGTTTGAGACTGTCCTAGAATCATCTTTTAGTTTCTACCTCATCACCTACTAACACTAGAATGTAGTATTTCAAGATAGAGAACTGGACATCATACTCCATTGCTAACATAGATCCCTAGGCCAACCTCATAAATTTTGAAGCCTTCTTCTATCTCAAAGTCTCTAGACAGAAATGTTCCAGAATGTTTTCCTGAAAATCCTCCCATGTCATACCACCATCGTAATAAGTCTAAACCAAAAAACCCCACCAACACATTTCCAAAACCTGTAGAATGTAAGCTTCTAGCTTGACTCTCTTCCCAAGAGGTGTCTCTATGTGATCAAGAATCCTCTTAATTGACTATATCCAAAATTCGACACCAAAAAGTCCACCTTCTCATGAAAAAATCATAAGGATGTTATAGTTTTAAATCCATAATCAGACCAAAAATACTTAGCACAACCCACCCTATGTCCCTTTCCATCGTCTGCATAAAACGAGTGAAGTTCTCACAGAACTGATCTTCTCCCCAATCACATTGGATCACTGAGTTTCCTTGGTCCATTTCTAGAGGAGAAATCTCTGTGATATCTTCATATCATCCAATCAGCACACAAATTCATGGAGTCAACCTTCTACAATTCCAACCACGTACCTCATAACACATACATAAATATTTCATAGTTTTCATAAAATAAGGTTCTCCACTATCCATAAACAACCCATTCGATATACACTATTCCAAAGGATATCACCAAACCCCTTTCAATCAATTCTTCAATCAAAAATTTTATTCCCTTAGAAACATTTCCCATTTCAGAACTTGTTATAACAAACATTATGACTCATTTACACCCTTTCATAAAGCACACTTATTTATACATTCATTAAATTTCTCTCTATTTAACCACTTGCATCATCATTATTAGACACTATGTTCTTAAAATTTTAAAGGAAGTGAAATTCATTCTTATCTTCATGTCCCAAACACCCATTCCACATGTTCCTATCATGATGCATTCCACATATATCCCTAGGTGGATAAAATGATGCCTGAATGCACAACCTCATATCGTTTCATCCATGAGAAAAATATCATAAAATAGTCACATCACACAAAAAGTGCATCACCCAATGGTGAAATATCATTCAATCATAACAATACACAATAAGAACAACAATTCCCACCTTGGGTACTTAGGTTTTATTCATGTACATGGGTTAGATATTCCCAGGAATAAGCTCATTGGCCAGACCCTTACACTTCATAATCTCTTAACGACCATCACCAAATAGTAAGTCACCAAAATAACTACATTGATACAACTTTGTAACATCCCCAACCCAAAATCTACTAAATCGATGCTCTTTATTGAGTCTCCACATGACCTCAAGTGTACCACCTCATATGATAGAGGTTGTCGACTAGCAATGAGGGCCTAATGGATCACATGGGGATAATATTCCCTCTTTACCAGATTATTCCACAAAATATGATTTGTGAAATAAAGAAAACAATAAACAATTAACCATAACATTCATTGTTAACAATTTTCCAAACGGGGTACAATCCATGACAATATAGTAAATATGTCATGTCATGCTAATAGTGAAAAAGTGACTAAAAACGCAAAATAAATACAATCAGATGAACTCCCAATTGGGTCCTTACTCCATGTTCAGATCCTCATCCATGCATGTCCCAAGCCCAACTCAATTCACTATCATAGATCATTTGTTATTATCCAAACTCGCAACTATGAAATTTGCTCGGGTACCCAACGAAGGCCTGGGCAGGGTGTGAGTATAACTCATTAGGCCACCACAAACAGTGTCTACAAAATATTTAGTCTAAATAGATAGTGCATTACTGTAATAAATAATTAGCATGATAAAAAAAATACAACTTGAGTGCCATTAGGTAATGATATTAACTTAGCTAATTTAATCATTTGTTTCATGGGTTATGTATTTACATCATTTACATACCAACCCAAACCAATAAATTAAAAAGCATAAGAAATAAGTAAAGTTCCCAATATCACTATGAAAATCCATTTCACAATCATTTGAATCACACTTACCTCGAAGCGTCAGTCCAGGTAGCTTCATCCAATTCAACAATTAGTGCCTAGTGCATCAGTCTTATACCCTAACATGTAAATTCTAGGGGCTGGTCAGAACATCGGTCCAACTCGACCCATGCAAGGAGCCTTAATCCTTGATCCCACTCCCCGAATCCATGTTCACATATTTTTTCATCCTTTTTCCACATATAAAATATAAAAAACCATACACAATCAATAAACATAACATTCATATTTCATAATCATTAAAAATATGAATCAACATCAATCCTTAACCTGTTAACACATTAACTTTCTACACAACATATCCCATTTAACCCCTTTCCCATTTTCATGACATAACTCATTAAGTATATTAAAAAATTTCCACACAATACACATTATTCATCAATTTCCATACATCATCCAATTTACCACATCGATCAATTCTTATGCCTTCATTTTTTCATCTCCATTACCAATTCATAAACAATTTGGCTCATTTAGATTAATCCAATTAACTATTTTTCACATCATGAAAAACAATCCATTATTCCATTCTCAAAAAATAGAAACCACTACCATTGGTCCTATTATAGTTTAATATAATGTTTCAACATATTTACCACGATCTCTATTTCAACAGAAATAAACCATATTCTTAACATTACAATTTTACATATTCGGGGATGTTGGCGCACCGCATGGTTGGCCCTAATCCGGTCTAATAAATCTCAATTCATCACATGGGGACCATGAGGGGTATAGGTAATCATTTAGACGACCATTTTACAAAATATTACTAAAGGAATAAAATTCTCATCAAGAGGGATGTAATATCACCACCATACATGCACAAATATACAACATAACTATGGGATATAACTTATATACCACCTATAGTGAATATTATGATGAATGAACCCTTAACCATATCCTTATATCTGGATTGAGACACCATTTGAATCCCCAACCAATAATCCACCGAAAAAGTGGGTTTTAGGGATTCAGAAGATGATGACCAAATCCACAATTCTTAATATTGAAAAGAGAAGAAAGATGAGTGTTATACTTACCCAAGGCTTGGATCGACAACCAATGATACTCAAAATGGCATAGAATCGAATTATAACCACCCATGGGAATATTTATGAGCTTTAGTTCATCACTAGGGTTCTAAGGTGAAGATTCAGGATGAAAATTGAGTAAGAAACCTAAAATCTTGAAGGTGCAGTTTCAAAATTTTTCACTTTTTAATGAGGCATACGATTTGGACGTATGGTTTTACAAACTATGCACCAACCATGAACCTACCTCCATCCACGAGTGGTCCATCTCATATAGTTACCAAGGGATTCTGTACAGTTTTATAAACAATATGGAATGACTCTATCTAAGTTTTCATGGTATGGTCTCCCCCCTTTAATGGTTTTCTTAACTATGCACCCCCTTCTCCTAGCCAGCGAGGTTTTGGTGCACAGTTGTATCTAACCATGATCGAACCATGAAATTTGAACTGTAAGGACATTTACTCTTTTATTTCATGTCCCAAACCCCCAAAACACCCTTGAGCCTCCTTATAACCATACTAAATATTTAATTAACCAATCTAAAGGGATTTAAACTAAAATTTATACAAGGACATACCTCTAATAAGTGTTGGATCATACAATATTTATGCACTTTCCTTATTTTATTATAAAATTTCCTCCCTTTTCACTTGAATAAATTCAATAAATGTTAAAAATAAAAATTGGAATTATTTCCCCTTTTAATCAGGTATATTATACATCCAAGTCCATATTTTTTAAAATTATCATTCAAAAGTACTTTTTATTTACTCAAAGGACATTTAATATTATCCTTGAATATTTAAAAGGTTTTAAAGGAATATTTTTAATGTTTTACAAAATTGTTTTTTCATCTTTCTTTACAAAATTTCAAAAGGGTTGTTTTTAATGTATACGGTGTTAAATGATTTTCCCGCCGCCATAACAGTTTTACACTCATAGATTCTTCAAAATGGTTTCCACAGTTTTACAAAGAAAACTCTTCAATGAAAGTTGTTTTTAAAATTTACCTATGATTTTCTTAATTTATCAAAAGAAAATAATTTTAATCCAAAACCAATATTTTCAATTAATTTATGGTCATATTTTATTCCTTATTCATTTTTTGGACATTAACATTCTCATGAAACATTATCTTTTTTATGATCATTGGAAATTAAATTTCAATTAAATATCCATATTCTTTGTATCATGTGAATGATTATTTCCTAAATAAAATACGATTTACACATATACTGTTTTACATTGAAATTTATTTCATTGGTTGGGGAAATGTAATGAATATAGATTTTTATTGAGAAATAATATTTTTCATGATTTAAATTGATAATTAAATATATGAGTAATTACTTGAACATGAAATGACAGGTTAAGCCCGAAATTATATAGTCCCTTAATGTTTCACGAGAAAAACTAGATGGCTAGACTTAATAAATGTGTTTTGGGTGTATGCATACTCATAGATTAAAATTTATTGGTATAAGGCCTTAGCAGTAAAGATATCATGATGTGTGGATAATAAAATCTAATATTATGAATTTAATTTATTAATAATTCAATTTTTATTTTCCATGATATTATTTCATTAGATATCATCCATGGATGCAATTTACAGCTCATGTTATTGATTAAATATCGTTTTTAGATATTTAACTTTTTATATTGGTTATGAATTATTCAAAATAGCTTCCATTGTACTTAACACTTATTGAGAATTTGATATGAAGTTTATTTTTTTATTTCTCCATGATATAAAGAATAAATCTTTGAATGAGTTTCAATGATTTATAACATTTACATCAAATATGTTTTATATTTTATTTCCAAAGTAAAAAAGGGAATCTTTTATGTATCTAGTTTTCTAAGTCTAATAAAATTATCTACCCTTTAAGATGAGATCCATTAGATATTTTTCCAATGTAATAAAGAATACATCAGCTATGGGTTACTAGATTTGGGATCTTTATAAAAAACATTAAACAAGTTAGAAATAAAATATATTGGTTTTTATCATTAAAATAATTACGCTTCAGGGTCTAAAAATATCCCCTTTTTTTGAAGATCACAAACACCTGATATAAAAATAAAGATAAGGAAGGGGAAAAAGATAAAAAATGAATCATCAAAATAAACATGAAACCATGTTTAAAAAAAATCTTACCCCTTTATGAAACACCATTTCCAACAATCATACTTTTATCTTATATCCCTTCTAAGTCCATCTCTCCATTGGGGATTATCAAAAATTAACTTCTAATAAAATTGGTAAATAATATATGAATAGATAAATATATTTTCAAAAAACATCTAAATAAGAATAATATTTAACCCGTATTTAAGAAAAAAGTCATAATATAACAAATGGATTCAAAAACTATCATGTTCCATAAAATAAAGAGATAAAGAAGTTTATCTCAAGAATCCATGTGATAAAAATATTTAATCTCATTCTCAAGAATAAGTAAAATACATGAACAATAATTCCATTAAAAATATAAAATTTTAAAACATGGATTTTTGAATCATGTATAATGATATTCAATGAATTATAAAAGGATTTTCAAAGAATTAAAATAGAATCATGACAATATATAAACAATTTAATAATTTTTTTTGAGAAGAGTGAGGATAAAAGATATAATATTATTAAAACAAAACCTAATAAATAAAATAAATAAATTATATAGGATGATTAAAATAATAATAAAATAGAGATAAAATAATGATTATTAACTCAATTAAAAATAATAAAATAATATAGAAACTCAAGATTTTGGAGAAATTTGAAAAATAAATATGAAATAAAATAAAATAAAATAAATTAAAAATAGGTATGGATGATGAAAATTTATATAGTAGTTGAGTTAAAGGGATAGTAGAAAAACAATAAATAGAAAAAATTTAAATTTGGGAAAAAATAAAGGTTTTAAAAATAACTTTATCAATTTTTAAGAAACAAATAAACATTAGGTAAGATAGATTTTGAAATAATATTCAAGATATAAAAAATAAAAATTATAAAGAACATATTTCCATGTTTTTTATAATTGATTCCTAGAGCTTATCTAGAAAGGAAAGAGATAGAATTCTCCTCACTTAGAGCATAAAAGTTTACGATCAAGGTAGAAATAGTTGATCAATCAATTAAAGGGGATAAACACCACATTTATAGAGAATCAATCATAGGATAGATCATTGAATTTTGGTGGAAATATCCTATAGGAAATTATTTAAAGGATACTTTTGGCACCATTGAGAGTCTAACAATGTTAGATAATAATCAATTTTATGTTTAAATAAATTCGATTCCACTAAGATTATCCTATAAGTATTTTAGAACACAATTTTTTTTGGAATAATTTCTTTTTGAATATTTTGAATAAATATTAATGTTTTTTATTCTACCAAATCATTCATTTATATAATCTCATTCATAGATTGAATGAAGTTTTTTTTAAAATAATTGTAAAATTTATTTTGACAAATGGTTTTCACAAAAAAAGTGGTTTTTTGAATAAGTTTCATTGTCATTTGAAAAACAAAAATAATGATTATTTATTTTAACCCATTAATGACAAAGAATAATATTGATAATTTTTTCACCTTGGGTGAACATTAAAAGACAAATTTTGAAATTTGTAATTTTAGTTTTGAAAACAACAACTTGAGTTGATTTTTTAATTTAAAAATCAAATAATTATTTTCTTTTAAAAGAATATCCTTTTTATGAGGAGATTTTTTTATAATTTTTTGAATAATTCTTAGATTTCAAAATACGTTCATGAAAAAAAATATCAGTTTAATTTCCAAATAAATAAGAAAAATAAAAATGTTTAGAGGAAGAAGTTAAATGAGGAGAGTGGGAACTAACTTCTTCACCCACCTCAATATGATCTAGGAGGAATTTTGGAGTTGAATTACTAGTTTCATAAGTTGAAATTGAGTCTTTTCTGACACTCCATATTGATAAATATAAATTATTCTTATCTTTTTTCTTATCTTTTAACCTCTTGAGGTAAATTGGGAAATGTGGTATTATATTACCCCTTTTCACTAATATCATGCCACTTATAGAACATCGATTTGATCATTTTTTATCTCTTTGGAAGGATTAATTATTTTAATTTATCTTGGGAAATATTTTCAATATTATAATCAAATATTAAATATCACCTTCATTATAAAATTATATTTTTGTAGAATCGTCATCCTTAATTACTTTAAATGATAATTTCTTCTTGGATTTCTTGGTTTCAAAATATTCATTAACTTCTTGTCATTTAATCATGATCACATATTCCATTAGTGATCTAATAATATATTCAAACTCTAAATTTTGTTCTGTCCTTGTATTCTTGGATTGTTGTCACTTTGGGTGCTTATGAACTTGTTAAAACCCATAATATTTTATTCATGATATTTTTTCTGGAAAATTCATTACTAAGATATTTTTTTCCATTTCAAAGGTAATGTAAATGAGTAAACATGCCAGTAATAAATTCATTTTCAGGCTCAGTAAAACTTTCAATGGCCTATATAAGAATATCCAGTCTAGTGTATTTACCATTATTTTTTAAATTTTCTAGGATTTTAAAGACATTCTATAATTAATTATCCATTTTTTCAAGAAGATATTCTATTGAATTAGATTTTATATAGATAAAAATACTATGTATTCATTTATTTTTAATTTAATTCAAATGAATTGATATCTTGATGAGTCTATTTATTTTTAGATTCAATTATAGGGGTATAACCATGCATAACCTTTTCTAAATAGGAAATAAAATGATTATAAGAAAAATATACATTCATGTTTTCTAATATGAATAATTTGAACCATGAAAAAAATATAATTCATATAAGAAGTATATTCTATTTTTAAATTCAATATTTAAATCAATTAAAATTTTGAAAATCAAAAACAATTTTAGAAAAACCATAAAAAATTGAAAAATAGATTTTGAAAAAGAATAAAAGTTAACCATTAATATCAAATATTGGTATCATGGTAAAAAAATATTTTCAAAATTATTTTTTGAAATAAGGTCACACCTCCCTCTGATACAAAATTTTTGGAAATGATTATGGATGTAGGGTTGAATTTAATTTTTAATAATTGAAGAAAATGAATAAATCTATTTGATAAATGATATGATGATATTAATCAAGAAATTTTATAATAAAATTAATTCATTGTGAAAATTAAAATAAGAAAATTATAGGAAAGTGTTACGAAAAGTAAAGTACATAAACTAAATGGACATAGGGAAATTAGTAAATAAGTTATGAAATGAAACACAAAGGTACCTATATATCTCCTACCCATGAGAATGATCAGTAGGTTCAATATAATAAACCCCTTAGTTTGAATGGTAACCAAGAAACCAAAAACACTTGGTTTTAATAGAAACAAAGAACCTAAAATCCCCTTCATTTTAATGGAATAACAAGAACCTCAATCCCTTGTTTTGAATAGAGAACCAAGAAACAAATAAATAGAGGGAGAAAAGAAATATATAACCCGATTAATTAAAATCCCATTAAACAAATGAACTTCAATATCTCTTGAAATAATTATAGAATGAAATAAATGGATAATGAAAATTATAATAAGTGAGAGATAAAAGGTTTTAGAAATAGATCAAAAGGAGGAAAGTGAAAGAGGTTCAAAATATTTGATCAAGAATGTAATTGGTGAATTTTATTAAGTGGTTTAAGAACATTCCATTCTTGGTTAGGTGATTAGGTATCCTTATTTGATAATCACATGATCTCCCCTTAAAATATGGAGTTTTCAAGTATTATCCTCTTGGGAGATTTTGATAGAATTAGATATACTTTATGTTTTAAGAGAATTCATGCATTAGTACTTTGATTCGGTGGATGTGTAATAACAAATGAGGATACCTTGATCTCATTTTATATCTTCTATTGGGATTCAACATCCAATTGATCCAGAAAAGGTAATTAAGACCTGGAATAGACACTTTTTTACTTCCATAAATATATCCTCAGATTAGAAGTCCTAACACGACGTGATACTTGGTAGCCTCCACCATGTAATTGACGTTCAACCTAGAGCTATACCCAATCTATATGATCCCACCAAATACTTGGTAGGACTCCATATGTTACTAGTGAGTCTTATGGGGTTATAGATATAGTTCCTCATACTACCATCTTTCCAGTACATCACTGTGGTATACACTTTGAAACATTCCCTTTCAACTTACTTTCAGGACAACTTCAAGCTGAATATGTTCCTTCCATTTAAACACAATCTTAACAAAAGAAAAATAAAAAACAACTTAAAAAAAGTTTGAAAAAATATAGAGTTTTTTATAATTAAAACAAATATTATTTTGGGTCTAACACAAGAGATATACCTTAGTCTAAAAATCACCCAATAGAGTTCAGACGCTACTACCACACTCTCAAATATAACCTATGAAAAAGTCCCAATTAATTCCATGATATGATGGGTGATTCAACTGAATTTTACTAAAAACCATAAAATAGATCACCAAGTGACACACTTTCAATGAAATTCCCAAAAACGGAATGTGTTCATCATGATGGGACATCCACTAGTCATTCCAATCAAAATCCCCATCATTCTTAGACAATTTCATCACAGAATAGTGAAATTTTCATCCAATTCATTAATCCAGTTCTAGACAACAATAAATTGATGATAAATATAACCAAATAGAACAACATTCAAATATAGTTGATCTTTCAAAATATTTTAATGGATAATACTTACTAAGACGAATTATCCATGAAGAATGGAAGAGTAATTTACCACTATATGAGGAAGAAGAAAGACATAATCGATAAAGAATGAAGGCCCTTACCAAAATTCACCAAAAATAAATTTCTTAAATCCACCTAAAATTAATTTAAACTCATGGAGTGATGAGAATAAAAGATCAATATTGAATGGACCTAAAAAATTCAAGCAAGGTAGATAAATCATGAGGGAGAATCTACGGCCAAAAATACCAATGACACACTAACTAAAAACAACCCAACACATCCCACCAACTATAAAGTCAAGGTACATTGGATAGGAAATGGGATACCTGCCACTCTATGAAGGTTCACCAAATAGTTAGTGAGTCCTAATGGGCAATAGGGATACTTCCCACCCCACTAGCTAATCGGTAGCTGTTGCAGAAACCCCGAATACTCTGGGCCACTTCTACTAAAAAACTGAACTTTATGTTTCCCACCTATATTTCTTTTAAATATAAAAATTCCTTTTTAAGATGTTCACATAGGAATGATATCTATTCTACATCTGGTTCTAAAAATGATCCATCCAATAGATAAAAAGTTCAAATTCTATCAAAATTCATAACCCATAATGACGACGATAATTATATTAGTGGTTTAAACTCTTTATAAACACAAACAATTTAATAGGAAATAGGGGGCATCTGAATATGAAAATACCTAAAACATAAAATAAAAATATATCTATAAAATATATAACTTATTACATTCAAAAGTTAGACAAAACTAAAATACTTCAAGAATTATGAATATCCTGTCATATAGTAATTTAAATATACATACATGTTTATCCAACTCAGATATTTGTAAAGGAAGAATATATAAGTTTTGCTAAAAAATATATAATGTGTCAATAGGTGGATCCAAAATTAACTCTACACCTCTAACTCAGTTTGGTTACCACTAAATGATCCACGCTCTATGTGTTCTTGTCAACTAACAACATTTGATACATCTAATTCCTATGTTAAATGAAATTTTCAATATAAGTTAGTTTTAATTAAAGATTGTGCATACAAAATATAATTATAATAATTATATTAACAATATAATCATATTAAAATAAATATAATATATTCATTAGTGCTCATATCAAGGATGAAATGTTTGCAGTATTTCTTTTAGTCATTCCTTTAAAAAGTGTAGCCATTGTACATCCCTTCACTGAAAACTACGCATATCAGGTAATCCATTTGGACTCCTGGACTTATATTCTATTCTCTAACATTATAATTTTCTTTTATGATTCAAATTTCTCAATACCATTAATCTTAATCGGGCCTATATGAGGAGGTTTTACAATAAATGAAGATGATATCCACTTAAATACTCATGAGAGGGAGGGTCTAATACCCATACCTTGCATATAACTAGCATAATATTTGACCAAAACATGGGAAATAGAAATGTTGTGGGAGATTGATGATGGTTGTGAGAGATTTTAATCTCATGCCCCTTTAAATTTTTTTAAAAATAAAATAAGAATTAATCACACACATTCATCCAATAAAAAAACAATACAATGATAATAAAATTTATGTAACCTACATTATAAACAATTTTTTTATAATAATAGAGTAAATGAAACTATTAAAATAACTCATCAATGTGAATCATTAAAAATAAACATGAATTCCTTGTTTCATTATTACTCTTCGCATTTTTTATTTACTCTCTGGGTCTATCATGAAGATAAATATATGATGAAAATATTAAAAATAGGTACAAACCAATTCCAAAATATATGTAAAATCAATATCTAAGTCACTCAAAAATGATAAGATATCTAATAATTTTAATTTTTTCCTATTTATGAAGATAGTCAATTTTTTTTGAAATAACATAATAATTATGACATGATAATATAAAATCCTAACATCAAATATAATTATTCAATTCATTCATAATTGGTGTGTAAAAATTCCACAAAATAATGAAAATTATCAATTAGATACTAATAATCATTTTCTAGACTAATGATAAATAACTATCGATAAAGGTACTAGAAATAATGACACCAAAATTACACATCAATAATGATATAATTAATTATTTTTAGTCATTTATTTTATATTCTCAAATTATCCTTTAATATATATAAATTTAAAAAAATTAACTTAGTATATATCATAAATTTCTAAATCAAATAAAAAAAATTAAAAACAATCAAAAGATAAATAGTATTATTAGATGACTTTATAGACTAACTATTTACAATTATTTCTTTAATCAATAACATCTTTTTTAATCAAAATTGAAATATAACATAGATTTTTTACCCCATTGTTTATTTCAGGTTAATTTATGAAATTCTCAATAGTATTCTTGTGCATATAAAACCATAAAATTCTTTGAGCAACCTCCTAATAAACTTATTTCACCTATATCATCAAATAAAAAATTAATAACCATAAAAATATCAGTACATAAGATGAAACAAAATTATATTTCATCATATCTCAAAGATTTACTTATATGATATCCTCCCCCAAACAATATTGGAACCAACTATGTATGGGATGAATTGTTACTCTCTTCATGATGATTTTTTGAGAACATTCCTAAAAAATAAGTTTAATATTAATAAAAATTCCATTGTTTTTAATAAACTAATATCAATTCACTAATATGGTATTAAATATCTTATGTGAATGTTATTGAGAATATCTATAATTGACTTCCATTAATCTTGTGGTATCCATTTTGGAACCTTTTCATACATCTAATAAAGACTAAAGTAGGTGTCGTTAAACATGATCTGTATCATATGCTTAATGTTCTTCCAAATTTTATCCAAAATTTTCAATGACTATTAATGCACAACCATGTCATGCACCATAAAATGAAAAATCATCTATATATTAGATATAATAAAAAACGTGACTTGTATTTTATAGTAATATCAAATAGAATAAACTAGAAATACTTATTTTGATTTAATTTTACTTCTTTATAAAAAATATCATTTTCCAAGTGATGGGAATGTGACTCCAATCATAATACATGATGGGAATAGACATAATCTATGTATGTTAATTACCATATGATCTACTTTTATAATCCTTTAGATTTGGCACCACATACTTGTCAAATCGTATAAATACTTTAAATTTTTTCAAACCCCAAATATATGATGTATTCATGTTTATTTTTTTCTAATTATTAAAATATTTTTTTTAATAAATATATTCAATATTTATCATAAAGATATAATAAATTATTTTTACACATTATCAATTTTATACCAATCATGATCACACTTAAACACCCTCATTTACTCCATCTGATCCCGCTGATATCCTTAAAGTGGAAGGTGATGCCCTAGAAGTGGGGAGTGAACCTGATAAACATGGGATCATATTAGATGGAATAAAATGGTATAAATGATGTATATTAAAATTAAGAATAATATATGATGATGGTGGTAGAATATGAGATGTGTTCAATGACATGTGAGTTTTGGAAGATCGACTTATGTCTTTAAATTATTTTTTATTTGGATATTACTTCATCCAAAAGAAATATAAAAAATAGAACATGATATAAGATATAAAAAATGAATTTTTTTTGAAAGGATTTTATTAAAATTAATTAAATTCATTTCTTATATATAAAAATTTTAGGTTAATGGAGGACTGATCAGACAGTCAATTAATTCATCATTTTCCATATTATTATCATCCTCCACCGTTAACATGAATTAAACTTCTTCACCCTCCCTTGTAAGAATTATTGTTTAAGTGTCATCATAAATATATAGATCAATTTCATATTGTTGATGAGGTTATGTATCATAAAAAAATCAACTTCATAACCCATATCATACAAGTATCTTGGCTTGACATAGAATAAAACAATCCAGAATTCATACACTTTTTTATCGTCATAATAGACCAAAAATATATGGGTTGTGTTCTTTACACTCACCATTATTGATCAATCATGATAAATTAACATAAAAAATTGTAATTACTCTTTCATTATTACAGTAAATATCTAATAACTTGAATTTGAATAACACAAATGAAAATTTTCCATTATAATTTATTTTGATAATGTCAATTAGATTTCCATAGCATCCCATCTTTGTGAATTTTTTTAATATACCACTATTTGTGTTTTCAAACATTCCTCAAGAAAAAATATATGTAACTTGATTCCATTAAAATTATAATCCTGGAATATATAAGAGTAATTAAAATATCCTTAATCTAAATACTTAAAATCACCAAATAATATAGCATGATTATCAATATTCATGATCTACATGTATAAATATGAAATATTATTTGTTACAAAGGATAATTAAATTATCATATTATGAATTTGAAATTGATTATGATATTACATAATATCAAGACAATAAATAATTTCATTGTTAATGTATTTTATTATCTCCTTCTCATTTCATGTTTGACACTGAAGTTATCTATTGGTAGGAATTTTAAATCCTTAAATGAAATGATCTATAATATGACTGTTGAGTAGAAAAGATCTATGTTATTATAAAAACAAATATTTATGTAAATGAAACTAATTATATTTTCCCAAATTGATGAGCCAATGTTTTTAATTTTGTTGATTTACCATAGTAATTCAATTGATTTTTTTATTAGCAACATGTTAAACTTAATTGAATCATGATTTAATATTATCCACATAACTCAAAAAAAAATTTGAGACACTCTTTTCTCGTATAATATTTAGCGATAAATCATTATGGTTGATCATTGTTTCTTATAAAAAATGACTTAAATAATTAATAAAAAAGACCATAGTAGAATAAACCATATATATAATTATAATTATACTCTTATTGTAGTAATGATAAAGGAGTAGGATATAAAAACCTCTCTAGGGGATACATCCATCAATAGTGTTTACAACCTCCATCTTAAACTCTCTCGGTCAAATGTAAAGTCATATGATCCATCTCAATGAAAACATATCGGGTAAATATCATCTCTAAATTGAAAAGTGTCATTAAAATTATTTCATAAAGTTTATCAAGCTCAACAGAGTCTTAATTTTTCTCAGAAAACTATATAAATAATGTGCAAAGCTCAACTATAACTGTAATTATTTTATCAGGTAATAATTTATGATATTACAAGGGTAGAAATTTTACCATCAAAATACACAATTCATTACATTTAATCTTGTGTAACTTATGATTTTTTAAGTCAAAACATATTGAAATGTTACTTCAATATCCATCAGCCACTTTCACATTTTCTAGTGTTCAAATAAATATATATTTTTATTAATTAATCAATACAAAAACTAATATAATATAATTTTGATTATCATTTTCCCAAAAATATTTCTTTATATTCATTTAATTTAAGTCATTGTGAGTGTTAAATGATATCTTTATTTTCCATTATCATTCAATCTTATAAAAACCAAATTGTGACATAAATTCAGTTCAATGTGCATAAGATAATGACTATGATGTGATAATTGAAATTCCTAATGAATTAGTTGGAAAAAATACTTTGTATCCTCTGTTATTGTATACCAACTATATATAATGAAATTTGAACTATTTTATTAGAAAAATTCAACTAATTCTCTTACCCAAATTATGTAGAAAAGATTTATAATTATGACAGGATATCTGAACCTAATAATAATTTTTATCATGTACTTGAGTCATTTTATCCATCGAATCATGGATTGTTAAATTGTTGCCTATGTGATTCTTCTAAAAATAGATCAACAAACATGAAACACCACTTTTTTCAACATGTCAGTCTTCTAGGATTGAAGTCAAAGATACAAAATGGAAATTCCTAGCCAGTGTGAGTGTTCTAACTAGATGTGTTTTGTAATCCATGGAAATCACTAATACTCTACATTAGAGCAACACACATTAAGAAATTTCAGTTATCAATGAACTATATGTATCTATATTATTATCCTAAAACTCTTGAAATGTTTATATAAGAGGTTTAAGGTATACATCAATGTCATTTCCAAGAATTTTCATTCATATAATGGTCATTCAAATAATGAAATAAGCTTATTGAATAGATATTCATGGTGTTATATTATAAGGGATAAATATAACTATCTACGTACAATATGTTGTGATAATAATCATAAATGTAATAATTCCATCAGTAGTTAATCCCAAAAATATATTCATAGGATCAAAAGATAAATTTATATATAAATAATAAAAGGATTTATATGCATTTGAATTAATTTGATGTCATATAAACCCATCATTGTTGTTTTCTATGGCAAACCACTTAACATTCTATGTCATTTTAGAGGACATGGAAACTATTTAAAATCATGATTTTAATATAATGTAATATAAAACATTCACATAATTTTTATTTTTCCACATCTTTTTCATATTTTCATTAAATATTTCATCATGATTCATCGATTTATATCTATAAGTATAACATCATTTACACCCCTCTCTATTTGAATCTTCTCTTTGATACAACATCTGGTCATTAATACATTCATGTATCATTGTATAATTGAGGCTAATATTGGTAAAAACATTCTTCATATCATAAAATTATTTTTGAATATTAGCTTCAACAAATGTGTTTTTGTATAAAATCCAATATCATCGAAATTGCTTTATCTATAATCCCACAGAAGCCCTTGATATGGTGAAACTTAAATAGAAATGATATTTTTTTATATTTTCAATATCATTTATACAACACATGATTTTTATCATCCAAAAATCCCAAAAAATAATTAGATTGCTCAGTTAAATTATCTCATGTATTTATCTCTAGAAAATCAAAAAGAGACTCCACTAATATATTGTAATCTCCATCATGTTATTTTTCAGTGATGAAAAAATCATTAATCAAGTTCTGAATTTTATTTTCTATTATTATGGTAGGAGTTTGTTCATTTTTTTGATGTTCGCATGTCGAACATTCTAAAAATTCCAATTCCTTGTTAAAATTCCATCTTAAATATCTAGTAAAAAATTATTTCAAAATCAGGTGCTCAATAACTTCATGTGTTTCAATCATCATCTAAAATTATAATAAGAATATAGATTTTTTATTCCTTAATCTATGGATCTATTTTAAATTGAAAATTATAAAAACTCATATAACCCCTTAACATATTTTGGTGTATTCTGGGGTAATATGATCCAAATTTTATCTATTATAACCGTACTGATAAATATATTTATATAAAAACAATACATATTAATTAAATAAAATCATGTTAAAAATAAAAAATAACTTGAAATAACATATAATCATTTGTAATATTTGACTGAGAATAAATGATCCAATATATTATAATTATTGTTGAATATCATTTGAAATATTTTGTTTCAAAAAACTTCTTTTTTTGAAAACTAAATTTTATAGTGATTTTTTTTGTAAAAGAAGTGAAATTTATTAAATGTATTTGTTGTAATGTTTCTGGAAATTGTGTTAATAAATCTTTCTATGTTTCTATAAAATAAGAAATTTGTAGAGTCTGGAAGTTAGGAAAGTTGGGAAGTTATAGAACATTCCAAATTAATTTAGACAATGATTTTATAATCATAAATTTCACAAAATCATGAAATGCTTTCATGATCCAAGGTTTTTGAATGAAGGAAGTTTGATGATTTTTTGAATGCAGAGATTTATATATATCTACTGATATAGTTACCAGGTAGAGACATAATGTATTATGTTTAGTGAAATATTGATGTTTTGTAACTCAAAGTTAGAGAAACTTTTATTCGAACTAAGAAACTATAAGAGAACAATAAATTTTATTTTACTAGAGTTCAAATAAGTGAAATCTCACTTCTGATCAGAAACACTTTCTTAATAAATGATTTAGATGATGTTTTTTGTAGAACATATGTGTTTGTGAAAATAGTTGAGTTTGTGAAAATGTTAAAGGAAGAAAATTCTCGTTTTCAGTCTGGAAGATAAGGAAGATGTTCTTATAAGAATATTTGAATTTGCAACATTGTTTATTAGAGAGACCTAATTAGACTAATGTATCAGACTAACCAAACAAGACTATGCCTATCAGATGGAATATAGAAAAAGCCAAGGACACAGTTCATTGAATATGGAATTCATAAGAATCTATACAGTTGTTGTTGTCATGTTTTTTTACCTTTTTTATAGTAGTGAAAAATGTATAAGAATCCAAAATTGAACTAAGAAATTGTATTTGAATATCTTTGTGAAAATAAAGGGTGAAATCATTGTTATAATTGGGCACAAATCTCTGAACCTCAACTAATGTCAAAACTTTTCTGGATAGATATGTGTAAGAATGTTTGAAGTTTCTTCATCAAAAAGAATTTCTTGGTTGAAGATAGTTTCTAAAATACTTGTAAAGAAAGTATTATATTATTTAAAGTTTCTAATTGGAAAAAATATTAAAAAAATGATAGGAAGGTTCATGTTACCACTAAATAGTTGGTGTAGGAAACTGAAGTCTTTATAAGTTACAATAGTTTAGTACACCATATTTAGTTATTTTATAGGAATAGATGGATACAAGATATGATTTATTTGATATAAATATTATATAAAGATTGAAAATCATGGTTTTGTAACAGGATGCATAAAGTTAAAATTATTGTGATGTTACTAATTTTTAAATAAGAAATAGAGACTAAACTAATTTAATTTTTTTTTTCACGTGGTTAAAGAGAACTAGAATGATGAAGAGAGTTACTAACAGAGTTTCTAATAGATAATTTTCTGACATTCAATTTCTAGACAGAACTTTTGGAAAACCTTATTATGTTCTAATATAAGTAAATTTTAGAATAATAATTTTTTATATAATTCAATAAGATTTGAGAAGAATCAATAATAATTTATAAGATCAGAGAAGTGATTAAACTAATTTCAAATATCTGATAAATTTGGATCTATGAATTTGGTTGAGTGGGAAAACATTTCAGGTTTCCCACCTTTTCTATTTCTAATAGCACCTATAAATATAGGAGGAAATTAATTCTTACTTATCACTATTCATATTGAAAAAAAGTAGAAATTCTGAAAGTTTTGTGTGAAAGGAGATTTCTGTAAAATTATTTGATCAGAATATTAAACAATAAATGTTAAGATTACTGGGAAGAGAGAAATAAACATAGTGGAGTAGACATTGTTTTGAGAAAATTCTGTGAGGTTCCATGTTTTTTTGTTAATCGGAGAGAAAAAAAAAGATATTTCCAGTGTACTTTGGGGAAGTATTCAATGGAATGAAATTACCAGATGGAGGATTTTCAGGCATAGAAGATCGGGCTGAGGGAAATATAGAAAAATATTATGAATGGACCTCCTATAAACCGGTTTGGTCAAAGTTTCAGTTTTGGTTGTGGACCAAATTTTTTAATAAAATTTTTAAACTTATAGGAGTCCGTATAATCATTCTTATTTGAAGATATAAGGTGTCTAATGGGATTTGAAAAAAAATTGTATTCACTTTTTCATTATAATGAATTTCTATAAACCCCTAAAAGTGGATATGTAAAGGGTAAAGGTTCATACATTGAGGTCAAACCATATAAATGGTGTGTTTCTTTATTTATTATCCTACATTTGAATTAATTTGAGTTTACTAAAAGTTGATAATGATAAATCTATAATAAGTTATAGGGGATAATTTTCATGAAGCTAAAATTTTTAAAATACAATCAATGATTCATCCCCCCATAGCGATTCAACAATCCTTGGGAACTTCAACAATCAATTGATATTGTGATTTCATATTTTATTATATTAATGTATCATTTCAAATATATAAAAATAAATATTAAATAATAAAATAATGATTACTCTATAATTTATTAAAAATAAATTAGGAAAGTGAAAGTGAAAAAATAATTCATAAATTCATGAAAACAAAACAATTCAGAAAATAAAAATAACCCAAAAAATAAGAATCATCTAAAAATTAAATTTATTTCATAGAATAAATAAAATTATAAATAAATTAAAAACATAAAAAAATTAATAGACAACTAAAGATATACTATAGAGGGGAATAGAATAGAAGGGTGGACATTGTACTTTAGGTCCATATAATTATCTTAGTGAGTCAGTTTTAAAATAAGATTCAATAACATGATATAACCAAATATTTATAACCTAATAAGACAAATCCTTAAATACACTATTCTAAATCCCTATTTAAATCTCATATATTTCTCTGAAATTAGATTATAATAAATATAATATAATATTAGAGCTTCTATAAACTTACCTTGTACCAAAACAAAATGAACAAGGAAGCGAATGGGGTTTACATGACAGAAGGATATAGAAGAATAAGGTAAATTTGTTGTGAATAAGGGGAATGATATATTTGGAAATAGAAGATATGGTTCACATGACTGAGGAAGAAGGATAGGGGGGAGTGGTTCATGTGATGGAGGAAGAAGCAGAAGGGAAGGGTGCGATGAAGGAAGAATGAGAAGGGGAGGAGAGGGTTGTGCAATATAGGAAGGAGGAGGAATAGGGAAGCCATAATGGAAAATATGTTTTAAATAAAAATATCACTAATTTAATTACTATCGGTAGTTTCTTAAATAATCACTAAAAACATTTCATTATTATTTGATTGTATCTAACCGTGGCTAATTAAGTAGGGCTAATTGGTATTGGACTTGGGTTTTTTAATTAGTGGTGGTTTTTTATCAACATCAAAGTATGATTTTTATTATTTTATAAATAAACCAAATAGAATATATGAATTCATGTGACAAATTATACTCATTGTATTAGTATTAAAATAGTGTAATCACAAAGTAAAGAGTGAAAAACTTGTGGTCAGTATCCCAAATAGAAACCAACCTAGAATAACTAAATGAAAAGAGACTCATTGACACATAACTACTAACACGAACATCACCCTATGTTAATCACCTCTAATATATACTAATATCATTATCCACTAACACCATATCAACCATGATCCCCAATGAACTTCCCATCATATTTGTAAGACAGATAAATTTCTGGTGATATGCCCTATAGGGGTGAGTATATACATATCAAATATGACACCCTAAAAAACACAAAAGATAAATAGAAATACTAGTTATCTCATAACCAAAAATGTAATTAAAACACATATATTCATCTAAGGTAGAGAACCCCAAACAATTTAGGTGTCCCACTCTTTATAACACAATTACACTTAGAATCCATAGAAGGAGAAACCCAATAAAACAATCTACCTAACTCCACCAACCCCAAGCCATCTCTTATAAATTATAGTGGGGGTCATGACCTTCCAAGTTATAAGAATGTTAGTTGAAGTGAGTGTCAACCTCATTAGGGGAATAATTCCTCATCAAGAAAATAAATTTGAAGTAGAGAGTATCTAACTCTATAGATAAAGGACTCATCCACTGATATTGGGCGAGTTTTTGAATCTATCATTTACAAATAGGACTCACACATTTTCAATCACAAGAGAGTATAAAACCCATACTCAAATTTTTATACTCGTGCATCAGTTATTTAGGGTATTACTAAATTTTGTAACTATGTGGGATCCCATGATCTATTACTAGAATGTATCTAGGTGAGTATCGAAACCTTGTGCGCACATGAACTCCATCATCAACCCTATATATCTAAAAGATAATCTATCCTAATATCCTTGAGGATGAAACTAAATGAGAAAATTGATTTCAAATTTAATTATATATGAAAAAAATAATCAGTATAAGATATTTATTTTTCTAAAACTAATACATTGTGAGAAAAGTTTTAAAAATGCTACCCAAGTAAAAAACATGGCCATGTGGGCACACTTGGGCCCACCACATTGCATGAATGGGTAGGGGTGACCCAACAGGTAATATGTAATCCCAATTGTGTCTGTCAGCTGGGTTTTTAACACCCACACCGACCATGTGTCCCCTTCCCCCTCTTAGGTTGGGTTGAGGTGAACCCAACTCTATCTTATCTCCTACATGTTCTTGGGGTGGGCTACTCATTGAGGGAGCTAGCCCATTGAGCTACACAGACCCACCAGCATCACTCAATCCCTCTATCAGGTAGCCCACAGATTAGTTCAACCCATGATACGTTACTTGTGTGGGGTTAAGCCTACTATTGGTCTATAATATATGGGTTAATCCCATCAGGCCTACACCATACCACCCACCACATAGTAGTATGTTGGTCATCCAATCACAACTAATTCGAAGTTTGTGGGTAAAACCCTACTCACCCCCATAACTCTGACCTCTATATTATAGTATCCCTGACATATTATCATCTACATTTCAAGTCATTGCCCCATAATTTCACTTCCATCTACCATTTCACACCACTATTTTCATAGTTCGCTCAACATACCACCCTACTATATCAGCTGGAATCATGCATTGAACCAACTTTTATTTCTATCAATATCACGACATGAAATATTTTGGGTCAGATACCCTCTGACCACATGTAAGAGAGGGATATATATATATATATTGATATAGGGAGAGATATTGTGGTAGATAGGGTGGAAATTGCAGCCTCTGTCTATCTGTGGGTCATGCTAGTAGTCGCGGTCTACAACTTTATATTGTTCCATGGAAGGGTGTGTGGCTCAAGTAGAAGAGGAGGGGAAATAGTGGATTCTCTCAGTTTGTTTCCACCACCTTGATTTGCAAAATTTTTTGTTAATGTTGAATGTTTTTAAATAGACATGGATTCTTAACATCATGTCAATATATTGGTGAAAAATGTTGATGGATATTTTTTTTGATGTGATTTGAAGTTCCCAAGAATATTGATGGGGAGAACAATTACTTCAATGGCAGCTGGAAGTTCCCAATATTATTAATAAAATATATGAAGTTTCTAAGAAAGGTATGAAGATGTTTTTAAGGATTAATTATTTATCTTAAATATTATGAGTATTAAAGAATAAGTAAATACCATTAGATCACTAGTGATCCATTAAATTTATGGATAAGGAGTTTTGAATATTTTAGTTTCTATCAAATTTTAATTTACAGAGTATTTCATTTGAGAAATATATATATGTGAAGAAGCTATAATATTGATACTTCTTTATTGTTTTTCAAAGGCATATATATATATATATGAGAATCTAAAAATATTGGCCAACCTATGCAAGCCACCTGAACAAACTCAACCATAGCCTTGAGTGCCTGCTGGAGAAAGGTCAACTGTGGCATGAACAGGTAGCATGAGGGTACATTACACCTAAATGGGTCATCATGAGTAAGAGACTGAATGATGTAATGAATGTGGGAAAAGATTCATAGCATTCACATGTGTGGTTTTTCATAGTGGGTTATAGGAGAGCACCAACTCCCACCAGAAATCATGGAGAAACTAATGAAGCATGGTGTATTATTATGGAGTGATCGCCTGAAGATAACTTTGACATGGGATAGGCGATGTTCTATACTGTTCATCTATTTTTAGAAAGTGCATTGTATGGATCTGAAAACAACATCATGTATTTCATCTTGTACCTTGTGTGATTAAACATGATCAATTCTATTAATAATAATTTTTTTCTTCCATTTATGAATTCCAAAACATGAATATAAATATGAAAATTCACTTAATATTTTCAAAATGATCAAAATGATTTCATGCTCACATGAAGATTTACAAGATATTTGAAGTACTAATAAGAATACTTATATACTTATTAAGTGTGTAATAATGAATTATTGGACTCTGTTAACATAGTTTAGATAAATATATTTTCTTTTAAAAAGACTTCTATAAACCTGATGTGTATATACATCATTTCAGTATTTGTTTGGATGGTCCGTTTGTGAGATGTTGCAACAAAATGAAGAACTAGATTATATTTGTTAAACATGAAGACGTAAATTTGGGCAATCAAATTAGAAATATCATGAGGATATTAAATATATATTATTAAATTACTGTTATGAATAAGATGATTGAGTGAAAAATGGGAAATAGCTAGAGGCTATGGCATAGTGATTACTATGGTGAATTTTTGAAGAAGGTTGTATTTTAGAGATTTACCATAGGATAAACAATGGAACACTAATAAACTCAAGATCATAGTGATGAATCATTTAAATAAGAATGAACACCTATCAAAAAGAATTTTGGGGTAAATATTGTGGTCTATACTTGGTGATCATTATGATATTCCTTTGACACTAGAAATTTTATAAGACCTAACACGAGTAAATCCATTCCATGAGCTAGGACATATTGTTGTATTCATTCATAAATATGTTGAAAGATACCAATAAAATCATAGTATTCTAATGAAGATAATAAAATGTGTAACTTTATGGAAGGAATTTAAAAATAATAAAGGTCATGAGGTTTCCATAAATAATGAAAGGAAAGGTGATCAATGTCGAGTCTATAGGTGAGAAAAATGAAAGTTTGAATATGATATTGAAGAGAGAGATGAAACTAAAAACCATATATATATTCTATAAAGGTAAATGAGCTGATAAATAATTATATATTGACTATTGTGTAAATTCTATATTAAAAAAATTGATGATATGGAAACCAATACAAATAATTTTGATGACTTAAGAGTCTAGAAGGAAGATAACTAGAGATTCTTGACAAGGATATTTTCCTCCGCACTAAAAATAGATAAGAAATGTTTATCTATCTTTCTATAGTACTAATCTAGTCCATACCTAGAATATTAGTTATATAGATTAGGGTATATATTATAGAATTCAGAACAATAATTTTTATGGATGAATTATAAGGGCTTAGATATGAATGTTCCCATATTTTTGTGTGTTTCTATTGACCTTGGGGCTTAGAGGAAGCCTAGAGTTGTTTCATCTGTGTTTGGGAGTTAGAATCTATAATCAAGTGTAATTCACGATGTGAAAGGATTTCAAATCATAAATATTTTAATTTATATCCTTTGTGGGAGTATGGTTTAGGGCCCAAATGGAATTCATGAATTATGTTAGGATGGGTTGTAGGGTAAATTCATGATGTTTATGGTGTTCATGATGTGAATGAGATGGGTTTTGGATTCAAAAAATATTTTTGTGAAAACTCACATTGTGAATATAGAATTTATGAGATGAATAAATTGAAGGTTATATAGTTTGATGTGACAGTGTTTTTAGTGGTACTTAAAACACGTGGCATTCATAGTAATAATAACATATTTACATAGTGAATATTCATTAGGAATTGTTCATATAAAATGTAAAATTCCCTCACTTTGTTAAATACTAAACATTTCTTCCTAAACTCTAGTAATACAAAGGTAATCTCTTTAGTAATTTTAGAACCCCTTCAATAGGGATTAATCCCCTAATTTCCTGTGTTTGACTATGGTGATATGAGGTGACTTATTCCACTTTTATTATGGATTCTTCATGGATCAATCTTGTTTCCTCCAATTATTAATTTCAATTCAATAGTGTTTGATATATGTTGTTCTTATGGAGTTATTTTGATGTTTGTTGGTGTTATTTTGGTGCATTATTCTTAGAGGGTAGTATTATACATGTAGGAGAGGTGATAGGGATCTATACTGTCATTTTTTTCATATTCAAGGAGTGTGTAAGCCTAGTGGTTGGGGATTCATTACTTATCCTTTTAATTTAACGCGAAATCATAAATTTAGCATGCTTTATGTTCTGGGGTGGTAGTGGAATTAAACATAATAAAGATTAAACAATATCAATTAAAAAATGGTTCATGGTTTTAATGATCACATGTGTTCTAACACCTTGATAACGCTTTTCCTTTTAATTTTATAGATAGTGTGTTATCGATGTTGTGCTTTTTTATCAGGTTTGTTATACATGGGTTATCATGTTAATCTAATGAAAATGGTTAAATAATGTAAATCTAATAATTTTTTAGTTGTATAATGAAATAAAGAGGCATTTTTAATGAATCCTTTGACTCTTATAATTTGAATAAAATTAAATGATGATGGATGTTTGTTTAATTAAAATCGTTCTTCCATAATGTTTAATTAAAATCGTTCTTCCATAATGTTTATTGAAACTGGAATATATTCTTGGAAGCATGGTCAAATAATTTAATATATTGAAATTGTTTTGGCCATAATTTTTCTATATTTTTAACCAATAAGAAATGAATCAATTAAATAATGATAGAGTAAAACTAGTTATTTAATAATGATAAGTGTTTGGGGTCGAGTGAGCTAGTTTGTAGGCAAAGTAATGCTGCCTTGTTTTTAGTGCCTAGTTTCCTAGATGACTTTGTTTTTAATTTTTTACCTTATGTGTTTCTCTAGATGGGATCCTTGTTATGCGATGTGGTGTGAGCCTAGGATGTTTGTTGGATAATTATATAAGGGGGGATACCACAGTTTATGGATGTAGTTAATTAATATGAGGGAAGAATTCACAGTGACATGTATGATGTTATTAGGGATAACACATGGATTGATGAAGTGGGTTAAAGATGGGATTTCCCATTGTTGTTCTTAAATTTGGGATTCTTTCTTTTTAATATTTTTCTTAAGGGAAATATGATTGAGTTACTTGTTTATCTACATCCCTTTACCCATTGTTTGATGTATTCGATTGTTCTTGGTTATACATATTTATTGTAGATTAGGATGTTTCCTAGTGTAAATTTAATTATAGAATTATGATAATGTTTTAACCCATATTGTTTCTTCTTAGTGGAATGAAAAAGATATTAATCATCAGAAACCATGGACTCGGTTGTATTATTCCTGGATTGAATGGACTTCACAGTCATGGGTAATGAAATGTTTTTTAAATAATGTTAATTAATGTGAAGTGAAATGTTAAAAGGAAACAATTAATTAAATGAATGTCTCCCTATGTGTTTGTGTGCTTATAGGATATCTATTTCTTATAGGTGGTAGTTGGGTGCCCAAAACCTGATAGCTATAGTAGAACCTAAGACTATGTTAATGCCCATAGTGTGTTTTTCAATTATATTATATCATATATGTTTTTTGATTTTATATTTTACCCCATTCATGTCGGTATGGAGAATAAAACATAGTGGACCTCAGGATGGTGTATTCCCCAACATCTAGGTTAGTCTGGAATGGATGGATGACCACCCACTATAGACCCATTATCTTCTCCTGATAGTATTATTTGCTTGTATGCATGATGTTTATCATTCACCATATATTTATGTAGAGGGTTTTAATGGCTTTTGGTTATTTCACACACACATATCTTCTAATATATTATCTAAATGTTTATTATATGTATGTTATGTATGGGCTCTGATGGCCTAAGGTACAATAATCGACATATGAGTTGTGATGGATTGAGGTACATACTTTGTGTATAATACACAACATACAGGTTGTGGTGGATCATATAAACTACACAGTTACCATATGAAGATGTGAAATGAGATGATGAGATAATGTGATGCATGTGAAGCATGTTATGATACTTAGTCTTGGTGTCTTCCAGATGGATTATTTTGGAGGGAGATGTCTCAGGACATGTGACGTTGGGGAAGAGTAGAAAATTAGTGGGGAACTGGTAGTGGGGTAACATATTTTTTATTATATTATATGATCTACAATATGTGTTACTTTGAGATATATTTCCATGGTGAGTCTAAGAACATAGTATACCTGTTTGGGTTATGAGTTAGTTTCACTTATAGTTTATTGGGATTTATCGTGATTTTTTTATTTTTTATATAAGAGGTTCCATGGAGGATCCTACTGAGTATAGTTATTATGGTCAACCTATGTATATAAAAACTAATTTTTAGGTTAGTTGGAACAGTTTGGAGATCAAGCTAGACTTTACAAGCTCATAATTGTTCGAGAGCTATTTGGATTCATTGTTGCTGCTGAATTTACTAGTGGTTCCCTTTTAGTTGTTTGGTTTTGAATTTATTACATGAATTTAATTGGGATATTCATTTTATCTATATGAGTAGGATTTTATTAGTTTATTTTTCTTATATCGTGTTCCTCATATTATTTTAAAGGGTAATGTCTTCTATATGTGTGTATGTTATAACCTTGGTGCTAGTCAGCAACACATGGCCTATTAGAGGCAGGATTTAGGCATCATTGTCTCCCTTCAATCATCATTTATCTAGTAGGGGTACCTTTGGTGGGAGGGAATTGTGATAGACTGGTATCAAAGGTTCAGGTTGAGGGATATGATGGGGTTTGGAGTTAGGAATAGATGAGATTACATGGGTTAGTAGGGAAATTTTTAACTCCAAATTTAGTAAATGATGTAGAAAAGAGAGTTCAAGTAAGGAATTAGTATTTAGGCCCCCCTATGATCTAATGCATGTTACTTTAATTTTACTAATCCTACTAAATATAGTGATAATTATTTTGAGTTAGATACCTAGGAAAGGATCATAGTTCAATATTCTTTGTACCTATTTTTGAAATTAGTATACATTAGAATTATGTTAAAACTTAAATGAATGAATGAATTAATTAATTTTAGATATGATATATTACAGTTTTAGTAGTACTTAAATATTATTTATTTTGAAGTGTGGCCCTAGTTTTATGACCTTATCATGTTCGCATAGATGATTTTCAATGGGACGTGCTAGCAGATCGCTGCAGAGTAGAGGTTCATGATGACAAAAAATGGAGGAGGATACTTAGATAGTTTTAGTTGTAGATTCTGTAAGATCATCAGAAATATATTTCATATTCCGTAATACAATACTGGTTAGAGGAGGTAGAGATAGATTTCAATTTAATTTGAGATGAGAAGGAGCCCTGGTTTTTTCTTGTGTTGTTGATATTTTCTAGAGAAATGCAGTAGTGGTGGATGTTGTTCCTCTAGGATCACTAGGAGTCCAAAGTCTTGTGGGAGAAGTTAATAAACCAAATCTAAGAATAATATATTTCTTGAAACCTAAAGGTGGCTAGTCTCTTGGATCTTCTTACCCAATGGTGGGATAGTTCCAACACGTTGGAGTTTGGGGTACATTTATGGACCCTTCTATGTTATGCATCAATCCTATTTCAAGATGAGGATGCTAGGGGGATGAATTTCATGGAATCCTAACATCTAAAGATCTAGTGATAGGTCACCATATTTATACTGTCAATATACATTGAGGTATTGAAAATATCAGAGGTCATTGAGAGGAAACTTTCCAAAACCATATCTTTATGAGATGGGAGTGTTTAGGAATATCCACAAATTATATTTTTCATCTAGGGATATCAGTTACTTATATAGAATATATTTTGGATTTCTGAGGGAAGTTCCCAGCCCTCGTCATCTCATTTCTCCATGGGGCGTCTCTTAGGACCTTTCCAAGTGATTAGATGCATTTTTTTATGGAGGCCATGGTCATCAACATTAGGAGTTCCCGATATTTCTATGTAGGAAATTTTCACCAGGTGTTATGCTTCTGGTTCCTTCATTGATTCAGTTTCAGCTAAGTCAATAGCAGTAGGATACTCTAGATTAGGGTTGATAGAGGGGATATGAGGAAGGTATAACATATCCTCCTGATTCTCCCCATCCACAAAGATCATAGTGTGGCTATATAGGTGGTCATTATTAAGGTTATAGAGTTTGTGGATCAGGTTATGGTCAGCTTTATACTTTGGTGTTTCCAACACCATGAGAGATAGATATCATTCAAGGTATAATTTTCTTGTTTTCTACTTGAGTGCATTCATTATTTGATTTAGGATCCACACACTACATTATATCTCCTGATCTAGTCCATGATTTGGGACTTGAGGTGGAGAGACTTCCAGTGCCCTCAGTGTGGACTATGCTAGTTGGAGGTCGAGCTTATCTGTATGAAGTATGTAAATACTATGAGATAATATTGGGTATGTACCTATTTGTGTAAGACTTACTATATTTAGGAATATTGTCATATGACATCATCCTTGGAAAAAAATATTTATATTTTTTACATGCTATTGTAGATTTCATTAAGCGACAGGTTGTGCTCTATTATGCTGAAAGATAGTATGTCATATTCGGTAGCAAGTGAGATCAACGTATGGGTCAAAATCATGTTTGATCCTTGTATTACATTATGGATGAGTTGATTATGGGTTTATCGGAATCTCGGATGGTGGTGTTTCCCAGGGTTGTGGAAGAGTACCCTAATGATGTTCCTGATGAGGTACTAGTAGTTCCCCCTTAGTGAGGGATTGAGTTTGGAGAATTACAACTGAGAATTTATCTGATATCAATATCTCTATATGGGATGATGCCTTTTTAGTTTAAATATCAGTGAACACAGCTCAATGATCTGTTACAGTGAGGTTTTGTTTAGCTGATTATGCCACTTTGGAGTGCCCTAATTCTGTTCAAAAATAAGTCGAATGACAGTTTGGGTATTTGTATCGATCATCATCACCTAAACCAAGTCACTAAGAAGAAACACTATCCTATTTTTTGTTTTGATGATTTATTCAATCATATAAAATGATCTTGTTAGTTATCAAAGATCAATTTATAATTAGGATATCTTTAAATGAGGGTGAAATTTGAGGATATTCTAGAATCCACTTTTGGATGTCATTGTAGGATTACAAGTTTTTTATGATTCAATTATGTGTGATTAATGATCTATCCATGATCATGGTTTTTATGGATATAGTGTTTGGGGAGTTTCTAGTTCTGTTCATGATGGTTTTTAATGATGATAACCTTATATACTCTACATTTGAGGAAGAGAATGTTGAGAATCCACATTCCATTTGGGAATTATTTATTAGCAACATCTATTTGGGATGATCTAAATGTGAGATTCATGGTATAATGATGTTGGTTTTATGGGGCATGTGGTATCCTAACAAGTAATAGTTATTGATCCTTAGAAGTTCAAGGAATTCATTTCCTAGGTATCCCCTAAGAGAGTTGCAAAAGTGCATAGTATTATTTGACTTGCAGGCTATTATAAGTGGTTACTTACTAATTTATTTTTGGTTGAATCTCCTATAATGGACTTTAGTAGATATTATCATCCATTATTATATACTTATCAGTGTTAGAAAACTTTTGAGTGTCTAAATGAGAAGTTGGTTAGTTCTCTAATTCTCAATTTTCTAAAAGAAAGATTTTAGTTTAAGGTTTTTAGTAAAGCTTTGCATCTTGTATTGGGAAATGTTTTAATGAAAAAATAGATTAATTTTTTCTTATGTTTCTCAATAGTTATGTCCCCATTAGAATAACTATAACACCCATGATCTCAATTTGGAATATGTTGTGTTTTGTTGAGTTTGTGGTGACATAACCTCATCAGTGAGTGTTTTATCGTTTTCACTAATCATAAGATCCTGAGGTTTGTAGTCTCCCAATATGACCTGAACATATGATAGCATTTATGGATTTTATTATTTATGGGATTTCAACTTTGATATTTCATATACACCTAGTAACAATAATTCTTTATCGGATAAATTAAGATGAGAGTCACAAAATGATGTTGTCCATGAATATGGAGATTCATGAAGAGTGATGGATGATCTCTTAGTGATGCATCTTGATATGGGTGAGATTGGAGATAAATGTTATTTTTTTATATGATAGTGAAATCAACTTTAGTGGAGTAATTGTAAGAGTCCTATCAAGAGGATTATGAGGTGGAGTTCTAGATATATTGTGTTATTTTTTTATTCCCTTGATGATTTTTTATGGATAAAATACACTAGGTGTTGTTCTAGGGGCATCTTTTCATCCCAGTGATGATGTCTGAGATGGTCATCCATGATTTAAAGAGATTACCTTTGGTGGTACATCCTAATGTGAGAAATATTCATCATTCTCTAAGAGGCCAATTTTGGTATCCTAGGTTGAAACATGTAGTTGTAGAGTTTGTTTCTCGATGTTTGGTTTTCCAGATGGTGAAGTTTGAGCATCAGGTTGCCAGTGGGTTTCTCCAGCCATTATATGATCCTTAATGGAGGTGATAATACATATTTATCAACTTTTTTTACTGGTTTAACTATATCTTAGTGATTATTGGATGCTATATGGGTGATATTAGATCATTTCAAAAAATTATCTGACCTCATAGCAATCAAGGAATCAAGTTGAGTGGAAGTTGTGTCAATGTAGTACCTGGAGGAGGTGGTGATGATCCATGAATTCCTAAGGATGATCATATTTAATCGTGATCCTCATTTTTCCTCTAGGGTGTAGAGAGGTATTCAACATGCTTTTCTATATCAGGTATGCCTTATCACTTTATTTCATCCATATAATAATGTTCTGATATAGAAGACTATCTAGAATCATTAGGAATGTATGCATGTCTGTGTCCTAGATTTTGGAGGTTTGTGGAAAAGTAAACTACCTTTAGTCAAGTTTTCTTGAATTTTTTTCCTCTATCATTACTGTGGAACTATTTCAATACTTTTACAACTGTCCTTTTCATTATAATTTATTCTAGATTGTTGTCAGAGAGTTAACAATTCATGGTCTAAATCTTGTATAAAACACAATAGAGATGGTTTGAGAGATTTAGGAGCTGATGAAGGTAGTGAAAGATAATTATAATTTCTATGTTGATCATGTGAGGATACCTATAGAGTTTTATTATTAAAATATTGTATTCTTTCAGGTGAATCCTTATCATAGGAAGTGAAGGATCAATTATGGGTGTAATCATTCTCCTTTGTTTGTTGAGCCTTTATATGTGTTGGCTTACATTAAAGACATGGAATATCATATAGAACTTTACCCATAAATGATCTATATGCATGATTTTATCTATGTGTCACTACTCTATTTTTATATTTATAATGATTTGAACATTGTTTATTAGGGTGAGATCGACATTGATGATGATGTGACCTTCGAGGAGCGACCTAAAGAGATCCAGTACCACGAAGAGAAGGTGTTGTGAGGGAGTTTTATTCCATTGGCATGTCTCTTTGGGAAACATGTAATCATGGAAGATAGTACCTAGTAATATGAGTTACATATATGTTCTTAGTACCCTAAGTTGTTTTATGATTATCTCTCTTATTATAGTGATGCTCATTTTCGGTTTTTCACCATTATCTAGTTATGATGTGGTTTCCTCTTCTTTGATGATTTTTATGGACTTTATCTGGAGAGTGTTTAGGAGATGTTTATTAGTGCTATGCAGTCTTACATTTTGTTCCTCTGTGTGAGGTGGTTGACCTCCTGTTTGACGAGACTCTTGATAGGTATCTCACACGGTGGCTATTTGATAAACCCTTGTCTCCTTTATTTCTCTCCAGTTTGTTTTAAAAAACACAAGGATGATAATTTTTTAAGATGTATCTAATCTACATTCTATGATATGTTTTCCCATCACTTTTCATGTTTTTGAATCCTGTGGTACTTGGAGGAATCTTAATGATGGTTTGGTGATATTTGGCAGTTAGAATATGGAAGGAGGAATTCACAATGTGAAAGGAGTTCATCTCATGAATATTCCATTTGTGGACTGTGTGGGAGTCCATTTCACTTACCAAATAGAATTAATTTCTTCTATAAGGATGGTTTTCAGGATGAATTCATGATGTGTGATGTGTTTACAAAATGAATAGGATGGGTACTAGACCCAAAAAATCTGACCACAAAAACTCACACAATAAATGCGGAATTTATGGCGTGAATAAATTCACGATTGGATGGTTTGAGGTAACACAGTTTTAAATAGGACTTAAAACATGTGTCATTCATGGCATGAATAACCCATTCACATGGTGAATATTCTCTAGGTAGTTCACTTATAAAACTCAAACCACCCTCACTTCATTGAAACCTATAGTTTTCCTCCTGAACTCCAGGTGGTAGAAGTTGAACTCTCAAAACAATTTGGGAACCTTTCAATAGGGGTTAATCCCTGGCTTCCTATATTAATGTTTTGGTGATATAAGGTTATTTCTTTCACTTTTATCTTTTATTTATTCTTGGTCTGGTCTTGTTTCCACTGGATTTAACGTTAAATGCTATGAAATTTGAAACTTTTTATTATTGTGGAGTTATTCTAATTTTTTAGGTGTGGTTGTGGTGTGGTGTTCTTAGAGGGGGTAGTTTTCTTTTGACAGAGTTGATTGGTATGTACACTATCATTCCATAATCATTCAAGTAATGTAGAATCCTTGAGGTAGGGAATTCATTAATTTTCCATTTATTTTTTACATTAAATTACAAATTTAGCATGCCTTATTTTTTTGGGTAGTAGGGGAATAAAACATAATAAAAACTAAACTAGATTAAGGAAATAATGGTTTAGGTTTTTAGAAATTTCATGTGTTCCTCCATCATTATAATGGTTTTTGTATTTATTTTCTAGATAGTGTTTTATCTTTATTTTTCTTATTTAGCATGTTTATTATTCTCGGGTTAGTATTTTAATTTTATGAAAATGGTTAAATAATGTAAATTTGGTAATTATTTAGTTGGAAAATTAATTAAAAATGTATGTTTAATTAATCCATTGATTCTTATAATTTTATGGACATCAAATGATGCATGATGAATGTCTAATTAAAAATTTTCTTCCTTAATGTTTTTTTAAAAGTAGAATATATGCATGGAAGCATGGTTAAATAATTTAATATCTTATAATAGTTGATGCCTTAGGTTTTATGTGGTTGTAACCTATAAAAAATTAATTAGTTAAGTCAACATGGAATTAAATCAGTTGTTTCATAATGGTGAGTTTTTTGGACCGAGTGATCCTATTTGTGTGTAAATCTTAGATGCCTTGTTTCTAGGACCTACTTTCCAAAATGAATTTTTTATTTTTACCTTCTATGTTTCTCCAATCATGATCCTTTCTAAAAGATGTGTGGTGAGATTGGTATGGTTGTTGGATGATGAGATATGGGTGGGGAGGCCCAGGGTTATAGCAATAATTGACGACAATGATAGTGGGATGCATGGTGATATGTATGATAGTTTCAGAGATGACATTGTGATTACTTGTTCTTATGCTTAATTTAGGGATGCATGATTGTTAATGTTTTTCTTAAGGGTCATATATCTATGTTTCCTGTTTATATGTATCCCTTTCCCCACTAATTTAGGCAGCTAGTTTTTCTTGGTTATGCATATTTATGGTGGGTTTGGATGTTTACTAGAGTAACTAAAATTATGGAATGAAAATAATGATTAACAAATTTTTAAACTCACATGGTTAATGCTTATTATAATGGAAAATATGTTAATCTTGTGAAGATGTGGACTCGGTTGGATTATGCCTAGAGGTTATGGAATTCACTCTAATAGTTAATGAAATATTTTTTAAAAAATGTTAATTAATGGATAATTAATTGGTTAACATGAAGTGAAATGTTAAAAGAAAATAATTAATTAAATTAAAGTATCTTTATGTGTTTTTGTGATTATAAGATATTTTTTTCTTAACAGTGGAAGTCAGGTATCCAAGAGACAATAACTGAATTTGAGCCTAAAACATAAATAATTCCCATAGTGTGGTTGTGAGCTATATTATATCCTATACGTTTTTTTATTCCATATACTACACCACCCATATTGGGAGGGATAATAAAACCCAGTGGAATTTGGAGGGTATATTCCCCGACATCCATACTGGAGAGGAATAGGTGGATAACTACCCCCTATAGCCCACTCTCTTCTCCTGGTAGTATTATGTGCTGGTATGCATGGTGGTTATCTTTCCCCATATATGTTTTTAAATGGATTTAATAGACTTTGGTTATTTCAAAAACATATTTATTCGTATATAGTATCCATATGGTTATTATAGGTATGTTTTTATGGGTTTTGATGGCTTGAGGTACAATACTCAATGTTTGGGTTGTGGTGGATATAGGTACAATACTCTATGTATAATACATAGCATATGAAATATGGTGGATCCTAAAAAATAATTAGTTACTATATGGATATTTGGAATGGGATGATGAGATGATGTGATGAAAAATATTCATGTTATGATAATTAGCCTTCCGGGTGGAATCTTTTGGAGATAGATGGCTCAGTATATGCAATGTTGGGGTAGAGAGGAATACTAGTGGGTAAGTGGTAACAAGGTAATCAATTTTTTATTATATTATATGATCTCTTTTATAATTTAATTAGATATATATATATCCATGATGAGGCTAGAAACTTAGTATACCTATGTTGGTGATGAGTTAGTTTCACTTTTTATTCACTTGGCATTAACATTCTTTCTTTATTTTTCCACAAGAGGCTGTGGGTAGGATCCTACTGAGTATACTTGTTATTATCACCATACATTCATGTAAGTTATTTTTTTGGAAGTCAAGAGCATGTTAGAGATCCAGATGGAATTTAAAAATGCATATTTTTTTAAGAGCTTTATGGATTTGTGGTTGCTTCTGAGTTTATCTATTGGTACTAGTAGTTCCCTTTTTAGTTGTTTAGTTTTGTATGACATTACAAGCATGTACTTGGGATCTTTCATTTATATTTTTGAGTATGATATGATTGGTGTATTTTTCTTATCTCTTGTTCTCCATATTCTTTTTTATGGAAGTGTCTCCCATTTATATGTATGATATACCCATAGTTCATGTTTCTATCCCATGGTCTATTGGAGGTGGTATTCGAATGTCATTACACCCTTCACTCATCATTGTCCTAAGAGGGGTACCACTGGGGGGTGGGGGTTATGAAACCACTTGATTCCTTTGGTTAAAGAAGTGGACTATTCACATTATCCAAGAGGGAAACATGAGATTCATTATTTATATACTTCATAAGGATCAAGTCAAATCATGTAATCTATTACGATAAAAAATAGCAATAACATAAGTAATTGTACCTGGTTGGTGTTGGGAAAAATATTTAAGGTTATAACCTTTCCGATGATTCTTTTTATAATAATAACATATTTTTATATGGGGTATAATAACCATGATTCTCTAGGGTCACTTTCATTCTTAGGGAGGTGAACCTCATAAGAAAATCATAATTTTCTCTTATGTTGATTTCCTATTCACATCTTCTTTCATACTAGCCAAATGACAGAGAGATATAGAAAGAGAGATCTTCTCACTGAACAGGTGAACAAGTGATAATTTGACAAAAGTAAAATTTTAATAGAATTATATCAACACTAATTCACCCTCTAAGTGTTGGACATATAACAATATGATCCTAAAAATTGGGATCAATGTAAGTAACATCTCTATTTAGATTCTATTATTTTATGTTTTATTTGAAGAATTTAGTTTCTCCTTTAAAAGGTTAGATGAAGTAAATATTTGAAGAGTTCAATGATTTCTCTATCCAAGAAATCATAGAAGAGAAATATACTAAGTTAATAAGGAATTTTAAGACATGTTTTGTAAAATGGTTGAGAATGGTATTATCAAATAAAAAGGATTGTACATAATCTAAATGTGGTAAAAGTGGATGTATTTATATTATATATATTAATACGATTTATCTTGAATATGTTGGTAAATAAAATGTAACCCTCTTAAGAAAATAGGAATAAAAATCATGTTTCCCATGATAAAATCTTGATAAAGAAAAATCAAGTGTGGAAGAAGAGGATATGGTGGTTACAACTACTTCCAAAGAGTCTAGAAACTACTGTTCCTTAGGATAACCAAGTATAATTAGGGAAGATTATACAATTGATGATTCACAAGATGGGTCAATTTTTGATCTAAATTATATCCTTTAAATTTTTCCTGAAGAAGTTATTACTTTTATTTATGTTTATTTTAAAAGTATGATGGAATAGATCTCCCAACATGAGGAAGAGTTAGAAAATTTAAAGAAACATTTTAGAAGAAAGAGAACAATCATATGTAAATCTATATAACAAATTGGATCTAAAGGATAAATGTGTATTGATATTGTAGAATAGTGCACCATTTTTGAAAATTATTGTCTCAATGCATTTCAAAAAAATCAAAATGTTCCTTAAATAAAAGATCCATGTATTGGAGATAAATCAAGACTCATACATTAATGTTAAAAATTATCAAATAGAGGTCAAGGGAGAGAGTATCAATGATTTTGATCATATACTATAATAAAAGAGAAAAATTAATTATGATTGTATTAATAAGACTAATAAATAATGTGATGACATATTTAAGATAATAGAGAATTATAAATACATTCCCAATATGAAATTATTGGAGCTATAAGTAAAATCAATGAATCTTAAAAAAATGAACCTTAGTCTTTACACCAAGATGTAAAAGGATATACTACCATAAAAATTTCCTTAAATTATAATTATACTGAAATAACTTTATCAAGTGGAATAAATATCATAATATCATACACAAATAAAAATATATAATCCCCAAAAGTAAAGATACCATCCATCTCAATAGTTAACTATTTCATCAGATCTATTTTTATAGTGAGTAGATTTCAATTTGAAATCTTCACAAATATGGATGAATAAAATTGATGATAATTCAATCATCATGAGAAGGATAAATATAATAGATTTTATGTGATTTTATTACCAAAAATAATCCCAACATGCTAAAGTAAGTCCTAAAAAACAATCCAATAGTTCTGTAAAATATGGACTACATATAGTTTATATAAGCAAACAAAGTATTGTTGGTTATTTTTTTTTTGTAAAAAAATCAGGAATATGATATTGGACTATTGGCACAATATACCAACCTATGGAAGAAAAGGAGAGCCCACATCACGGGTTGTTGAGACTAAACTAAAAAATACCACAATATAAAGGGAATAAAATTTATACTTCAAATAGATTTTAGTAACTTTAAAATATATTTAGTATGTTCTATAGTAGTGGTATTTTGATTGATGCATGTTTATCTTAACATGTGTCAAAAAAATGGAAATAAAATACCATGAAATCTGGTGAAGGAAGGAGAGACAAGCATAGGGAAAAAAGGTAAATAATGTTTCAAACTAGAATACTCCCAAGATGTTTAAAGAGAATAGTAAGTTTTCCTTGGAATATAGAAAAAAATTCAACTCAAAGAAGACCTATGAATTTAAAAAAGAAAACTACACCAATAAAAACTAGTTTCTTATACTATAGAAAAATAGGATACACCATGGATACCTATAATATTTCCATATAAATTAAAATTGATGAAGGAAAGATGAAGTAAGGTAGAAAATTGGTTCAAGATAAAAACAAAGTTTTGTGTTGGCAAAGAACTTTCTTGAGACACCATGTCAGAGAAAAAAAAATTGGATCACATATCCCAAGAGTGATTGATCATTTGGTCAACTGAGTTAGAGAAGGAAAAAAAATGGATGAGGTATAAGAGAAGGAAATTGAAAAAGAGAAGGAGAAAATTCTATGAGAATTTATCTAATTTCAAGAGAGGGTTTCAACAAATAATTGGCTAAGAGTAAGAGGAGTGTTTTGTGGAAGGTTTAAAAAGGTTTCCTATAGATCAAATAATTGTTTAACAATCACACCAGTCCAAATTGAAATCCTAAATAATATGAAGTTAGCATCAATTTATACATGTTACTTGATGGTTGTTTTCAAATTAATAATTAATGAAGTGAAGTAAATAGGAATAACTATTCCAATTCTAAATAATTCACCATCTTAGTATGATTTATAAAATGATATTATAATGTATATATAGATAAAGAATATACCTTGATGAAGTGAAAGAGGAGATCATCCATTTATGGTATTTCATCATGAGAGGCTATTCGAAGTTTATAATCGATATAAATTTGAATTCTATAAGGTGCTTGAAAAAATATCATTAAAAAGGTATTTATACCTACTCTCTCATCATACATTTTTTGAGAAAAAATCATGATATTAAGTGGGGATTTTTTCACAAATTATATTAAATTGAAAATTTTGAAGATATTTCATGACTGGTTCTTGAAATTAAATACTTTTATTAATATCCGAATGATTGTAATCGATTTTTTGAAGTGAGTGAAAGAATTCAGGTTTGAATTCAAATGAAAAATAAATTTATCAATTGGTATATATTGGTTTTAGCCTGAATATTGTTGAACATTATTTTAGTAAGAAATTGTAATGGGTTTTATGAGTTGGTATCAATCATTTTTGATCAATGCAAATATTTTTTTCTACTTCAAACCCTCTTGATTTCTTCACCATATTATGAGTTGTATGAATGATAAAACATTTCATTATTTTGAATTTATTCCATACTATTTTATTTACTATGTATTGATTATAAATAAGGGTGGAGAAGAAAATCAGAAAAATCAATGAGAAAAGGGGGAGAGTAGATCACAATGAACAAATTGACATACTGTTTTATATCATTGGTATTGAGAACTAATACAAATGGGGTTTAGGAGCCTATTTTTTTGTTTGTTTTGTATTTTTTTCAATGGAAATGGAGTTTAAACATCATGTCAATATGTTAATGAATAATGTTGATGAATATGTGCATGGAAGTGTTTTTAAGATCCCAATCATATTTATGGGAAGAACAATTTCTTGGATGGATATTGGATGTACCCAAGCTTATTGAGAAAGGATATGGATTTCACAAGTAAAGTATTAATATTTGTTTAAGGTTTAATTATTTATATTAAATATTGAATGTAGGATTGAATATGTAAATTCCATTGGATTACTATAGATCCAATAACTTTATGTAACTTTTTTTTGAATATTTTAGTTTTTTTCAAATTTAAATTTATATGGGAGATTGAATTGGGGAGAGATATATATATATATGATGAAGTTGGAAGTTATGTTTCTTGTTTATTATTTATCAATAATATTGTTATGTGTGCGTGATAGAATGAGTTGCTAATAAATGTTCAAAATATATTATCTATGGGAAACAACTTGACCAAAACCTTGACTAGTCGTAGGAAAAATACAAATTATAGCTTGTACAAGTGGAATAAGGGTCTATTGCACCTATGTGGGTTGGATCATTTAATATAGAACTGTATGGAATGCAGGTGGGAAAGGGTTCTTATCATCCACTTGTGTGGGTCAAAATGGTGGGCCTTGTGACAGCACCAGCTCCCATCAGATTTCATCAAGTGTTTAAAGGAGAATGATGTATTGTTAAGGATTTTTCACCTGAGGATAACTTCAATGTGGGATAAGAGATATATTAAATTTTTATTCCATTTGAAAACATGCAATATATCAATATAAAAAATATATCATGTAGTCCATATTCATCCTTTAGAGATTAAACATGCATTATGCTAATATTATTCAAGCTATATTTCACTATTTATGAGGTCAAGATCTCAAATATCAACACGATGATTCATGTAAGAGTTCTTATAAATCATAGGGACTACATGGTCCCATGAATAGTTATAGGATATTAGAAAAAATGGAGAAGAATATCAAGGAACATCACAATGATACTTAAAATGTGTGCAAGCATGAATCAATGGACTATATAAATATGGTTTATATAAACATAATTTATGTTGGCATGATGTGTGTAACCATTATTTTGAGTCATGTATAAATTAATAGTTAGTGAGATGTTGTGAAAAAATTGTAAACCCATGATATTGTTTAAACCTAATGATCTTAGGTTGTGTAATCAAACAATAAGTATTGTGAGGCTATTAAACAATTGTGATTGAAGTAGTATTATGATTGAGATTAAGGAATGAAAAATAGGCAATGGATAAAGGCTATGACATAGTGACCACTATGGTGAGTTTTAAAAGTTTGTTGAATTATAGAGATTTAATATAGGAGGAAAAAGGAAATATCGATAAACTCTACACCATAGTGATGAAGTGTTTCAAGAAGAATGACCATCTATGAGAAATGATATGGTTGGACACATCGTGAGTGATTCTAAATTACCATTTTGATATACCTGCAAAAATATATTTTTTCTGAGGCTCAAAATAAGGAACTCTATTCCATGATATATAATGTGTTACTACATGCATTCATACATACATGAAAACATATCATAGTAGATTTTAGGGAGTTTTAATAAATAGAATATATTTCTTAATTTTGTGGAAAGAATTTAAAAATTAAAAATTTTATGAGGTTTCTAGAAATAATGGAAGGAATGAAAATCAATATGAAGTATACGATTGAGGAAAGTAGAAGTTTAAATATTATATTTATGAGAGAACCAATACGAAAAACCACATGTATATTATTTTCATCAAATAAAAAAGGATGAATGAGATCATAACTTTGGTTTTCACTATATATTCATTAAGTTAAAGAGAAGGAATCAAATATAGATCTTATTACAGACTTAAGAGTATAAAAGGAAGAGAACCAATGTTTCTTTCTATGTATATTTTCCTATAAATTTAATAAGGAGAAGAGAATTGGTTTCAACCATGTTACTATTTACCAGGTTCTAGTTGAGAATATAAGTTATCCCGCCTATGGTATATGTTGTAAAAGGTTAAAGAATAATGTATGTAGTCCACTTGATTATTGATGTTAAAGAAGACGATCATTTATAATTTCCCAAAGAGAAACACGAGCTTCATTATTGATCTATATCACAAGGAGAAAGTTGAATTAATTATTTTGTAATGATATTATAACAAATATATTTTTCTTTAATTCTACCAATTTGGATCTAGTATATTAGTGTGACACCCTCATATTTTAAGGAATGTCCAATGGTTAGTTTTAGGGGAGATGTGGGGAGTTGAATTTATTTTTAGATGTAACTGGATTCCATGGCATGGTTCATATTCTACATTGTTGATGGTATGGTTTTAGCATAGTTTGGGTGGTTTGATATGGCGATCATATTTTGTGGTTCTACCTATTTTGGTATAAGTGTGTCTTGGAGAGTATACTACAACATGAAGGCTTTGATGGTGTAATTTGTGCAGTTTTTATAATTTTAGGGTCTCTATTCATTAGTGTTAGTCTATAACATGGCCTTCTTTATTAGCTCTAGAATTTATTGGCATGGTAGTTCCCTTACAGCATGTTCTTTTTCCCTAGTTTGTAGGTTATCACTATTTACCACAACATGGGTTATAAAAATGATTTTGACAATACACCATTGTGGAATGGGAATCTCCACGTCACCATAGTTTTTTTAATTTGGGACCCTTTATTTAATATCCCTATGTGTTACACCATGATTCCTATTATTTTAATTATCATATAAATTCATACAACACCTCAATCCCTTCATTCTATTAGCCTTTCCTGTAATTGTTTAAATATCCTAGGTACATCCCTAGGAACTATTTCATCTCTATTTCATTAGTTTTCAATCGTGTACTTGGAAGATTGATCTATTGTATTCCGTGATGAAAGATTCATCCATTATAACCCAAATTTTCTTATTCAAATAGAATTGTCCATGGATCTAAGCTATATTGGGCTATATCTATTAATTACTTTACAATATAAACAATTATTCTTAGTTTGTTGAAATATCAACACTAAATATAGAGAGTCAGTTACCTTTCCTTGAAATAGATCTAGATCTATCATTGATGGAGGATCTATTTGGGGAATCATTGGTGTGTGGGATTGATCTAATTGGAGCACAGACCTGATTTGGATTCAGCCACAAACAAGGTAGTAAATTGATATCGACATTCTTGAAGTATGAAATTCATTACCATATATGGGCTTTTATATTTTGTTTCCTTGATTTTAATCATATGTGTGTGTAGCCTATGAAACCCATGATTGATATTGATTGCATGTGTGTAAATATATATCCCATGTGACCCACATTTGATATTGATCACATTTATGTTCATGTATAACTTCTATGACCAATTATTATTTATGATCACATGTGTGTGTACGTATAGTTTTTGAGACTCATGCCCGATATGTTATATATGTTCATATATGTTCTATGCTTTGTTTTATGTCAATGTATAGCCTATGGTGCTTTTTCTTTTAGTATCAAGTGATAGGTGGATCATCATGGCTTGGTTAGGCCGTAGAGGGGTAAAATGTGAAACATGAAATAATGAAAATGATGGACTAGGACACAGGGTAGGGGTGTGATAGCCATCTAGTTTTACCTGAGGTAGTGGTGGAAGATGGAGACCTTATGGCTTGACCTGAGTTAGAGATTGGATACAATGGCCTTATGACCCATCCCATGACTAATATGGGGATCTATGACCTTGTATCTAGACCATATAATTTTTATCCTTATGGATACTCTGTGATATATATGGTTTTCTCATAGCTAACCATGTTCATGACTTATATTATGACATTTTTTTCAGGATGGTTAAAAAGCATGTATGGTCAGGGTTCATGGATACATGGTTAGTGCATGATCACTAAACACATGATTAGTTAGTGAATGATTATGAATTTAATATTTTATCTCAGTATACACATCTTATGAATGTTAACTTACGTTAAGTATACATTGGTGGTGTCTTAATAGGATTATACTCGCTCCATATATGATAATATTGGCGTGCATGCAGACTTCATGATCTGGGGTCCAGGAAAAGGCAAGGGCCTAGTGATAGGGATCTGGGGAGATAGAGCATGGTGTTCATGGATGGTACCAAGATAGACTGTAGTTCAATAATATAATTTTTTTACTTCTTATTTGTTATTATACTCTGGTTTGACATTCCACTTTGGGAGTTCTTGGTTTATTACCTTTCATGACTTGAGATACCTTCCATGTCATCTATTATAGCATTGTTGTTATTCAAATTTTGTTCCCTTAATGTTATTATTATTTTCTTGATATGATTATGATATATTTATTTTGATACTAAGGGTATAGTCTCACCACTAACAATTCTAGGACCCTTACTTTTATTCAACAACCTCTTTCATGTGGAGATTCACACATGAGGTCATATGGTACCGGGACCTGAATTGGGTTAATTGGGTTGGGAGATTAAAAAGTGGTATTATAGGAGGTTTTTTCTTTTAATTTATTCTGAAAAATATTTAGGGAATGGTATAATGAATTTAGGAAGTGGAGAACTTGGGTATGGCAGTCATATAAGTGCACATCCATATATTGTGTGATGGAAATTTGAGATACTTGTGACGAGACTACTGATATAATTATGGCTTTAGGATTTAATGATGACATTGAGTATATTTTTATATTAAATTTCATGGGATACATGTGTGTTTATGCATCATGATTAGTCACATGGGATCACATATCATATATACGTGTTTCTTGATATTCAAAGTAGGTCATTTAATTAAAAGTGTTGATATGTGATTTTTGATTCAGTGATATACTATGTTGAAATTTAGATTAATTAACCCTGTTCATGCCTAAGATATTGTTACATGTATAAGATTTTTATTAATGTATAGGTATGGAGAATTAGGCTTGATATTTGGGAAGTAATAGGAGGGATATGACTTATCCTTATGGGCAGCCTCATAGGATAGATCTCCCTTATAAATCCCTTGTACATACCTTTAAATTCATTAGGTTTTTATCTTAAGTAAACTATTATAGGAATTATAAGGGTACACTTGGAATTTTAGAAAATGCCACCTAGAATACATTTTAGGTGACCACTTATAGAAGTAGGTAAAAATGATCCTACTAGGGAGGACACTCTTATTTATCTACTAGATGGACTAGAGGGCGCATATGGGTATACCCCTATGACCACTTCAGTAGTCTAAGTGGTAGAACCAATACTACAAGGATCCTTCTTTATAGTGCCTATTTACGGTATAGGAGTTTCTATGATGGTGGTCAATTATTCTCAAAACATTTATCTCCAGCATCCTTCATCATTCCAAGGTACTAGAGGCCCACAAGATATTTAGGGTTAGATTCAAATCATCAAGGTATCTTTGATCCAGTAGAGACCCTAGATGATCGATGCGTAAATTTGGGTGCATTGATGATTTAGGGACCTGCTAGGAGGTTTTGGGGTTTTATAAACAAAGTAAGAAGACACGAGGGTCTTACATGGGTGACCATTAAGAAATTGTTCTTCAAGGAGTTATTTTTACATATGATAAATCTATATTATTCTTAGAATCCTCTAGAGCTTTAGTTGGGATTGATAATGATTTCCTCTTAATCTCTTCTTGTTTCATGGAGTTAATTCTCTACACTCTTTTTTTAGTCAGGGATTAGGCATAGAAGGCCCAAAAAATTGACATCATCTTTCAACTATAGTTGATTCATCAGGTCGAATGGGATGGAATGATGACATATCCAAAGGTTCTTTGGAAGGCCATGACAACTAAGAAATGCCTAGAGGAGGATAACTTTTTGGGTCTTCTTCTAACTCTAAGTGGATCAGCTGGTGGACTTTCCATTGGTATAGTAGATACCTTTCATGAAAGCAAGAAGAGTAAGGTTAAGGAGTTTCAGTAGGCTAGTGTTATGAAATTGAAACAAAAAAGGGTTTCTTCATCCCTCCCTATGAGATGAGGAGGTCCCTATTGTTTTAACTAAGGAGCAGACATTATCACACATTTTATCCACGACCTTAGAGAAAGTTTCATTAGTCTCAAAATATGGGGTATCTTTAGTAGTTTCGTTTAAAGAAATTATCATAAGGTTCTCATAGGGGTGTGGGGTAGACATGGACTATGACCCATGGATCTGACCGAGGTCCTCTTTAGTTGAATATGACCTCACAAACTTCAGAAAACCATCTAAGTTATGCTCCTCAGAGTTAAGCCCATAGAGCTGAGCCATGTAGAGTTTATACCATGGAATGGGTTCTAACTGAATGTCGAGAGGGACCATCGACTATTCAAGTTATGGACATGATCTCATATGCTCTATATTTTTTGTTGTTTGATATAATATATTCTATTTCACTTTTATCTACTGAACAATTTTTTGGGATTAAATTTCTGGCCAAGTTAAATTCTAAGTTGTTATCACTTGGCACACCCTTGAGGAGAAAAGTAAATCATATCTAAAGATATCCAGAATACCCTGTAGTGATTTATGGCTACGGAAAACTGTGAGATGGACTAGTTGATTTGTTACTGAGTACAAATTGACTATTATAGGAAACAAGTATCCATTATTATTCCTAAGAGAGAAAAGTTTGTTATAAATAGTGAATTGGATGTTGTATTAGGTATAATGTGACAAAACATGAGCTATATTGGATAAATTATAGTACAATTTTAAGGCTTTGATCTTATGGTGGATCCAATAGTGGCATTGTCTATTCCTCCTATGGTGGACCTATATTAGGTTGTCTTTCTAGATGATTTCTCAAGACTTCCTATTAATAGGGGTATTGAAGTTATGAATAAAATCTAGTAGGGGAGAAACCTATATCAATTACTCCATATCATATAGAACTGATTCAGTTGAAGGTTCTTAAGGTAAAACTTGAGGATTTTGTAGTGAAGGGGTTAACCAGACTGAACATATCTCCTTAGGGAACTCTGGTATTATTCTGAAAATGGGAAGATGATATTTTTCCGTTGTCTCTAGATTATAGAAACATGAACTAGTTGAAAAAAATAATAGATACCCATTTCTTATGATTGATAACTTCTTTTATTAGTTATTAGGAGCCTGGGGAACTTTAAGATTGGACTATGATCATGCTAAAACTATCTTAGGGTAAGAGAGAAGGATATCACTAAGATAGAATTCATGAGTGTATATAGACTATAATAGAATCTTTTAATGCCTTTTAGGTTTATAAATGCACCAAAAACATTCATGTATCTCAGGAATAGGATTGTTCACCCATATCTTGAGTCCTTCATTTTCATTAATGATATCCCCATATACTAAAAAATCTAGGAAATTCATACTAAACACATGGAGATTATTTTGAGTTCACATCGTGCACATTGGCTCTATTCCAAGCTCTCAAAGTGTCACTTATAGATCTTGGAGGTAAATTTTCATGGGCATGTGATCTATGAGGTGGGAATATCTATGGACCTAATGAAGGTAAAGGTTTTCATGTTTTGGGAACACCCTACATATATGTTCATGATCAGAAAATTATTTAGTTTGGATTGGTATTATAGATGTTCCATTCAATACTTCTACCAATTCGTAGTGCCTATGACTGGGCTTACCAAGAAGGGAGAAAAATTTAAGTGAACAGACTAGTATGAAGTGGTCATCCTATAGTTAAAGAATAGATTAAAATCATCTATGATTGTGAAATTACCTGATCCTTGGATTGGATATTTGGTTTAATATTATTCTCTAGTGTAGGTTTTGGAGTTGTTAAAATTCATAGGAATTGGGTAGTAACTTATGGGTATCACTAGCTATGACCCCATGATTATAACTATGATACTCATAACATAGGGTTGGCAATTGTGGTCTATGATTTGATGTGCTGGTACCATTATATCTTCGGTAAGATATTTTTTGTATATACGGACCATAAGAGCATGTGTTATATCTTCTCACTGTGAGATTTGAATCTTTGATAGAGGCATTGGGTAGAGTATCTACATAAATTTTATTTTGAGATGGATTATGCTCTATGGAAAGGTAATGTCATTATATATTCTCTCATTAAGAAAACATAGGATCTTAGAGAGTGACCTTCATAGAAGTAATAATAGTTTATGATCTTATTTGGTGAATGGTTGGAACATTAATATAAGGAAAGAGGGTTGGTGACATGTTCTCACCTATTTATCACATCAACATTGGTGTACTAGGTAAAGACTATCCATGAGACTTATTTGGAAGGTTTAGTGATACATGAATGACTGGTTGAAAGTGAACCAATTACAGGATAGTCAATGGATAGTGATGACATGATATTTCACCATGGGAGAATTTTGGATCCTACTTCTATGATGGAATATTTGATGAGGTAATCCCATTCTTATTAGTGGGTAGGGCACCCAGGTTTAAGAAAATGTATCAAGATATCATGTGGTGATTATTGTGGTTGGGAATGATGAGATACAATGTGGACTTTGTCTCTTATTTCCTAACCAATCAGAGGGTCAAGGAAGAGAATTAATAATAATAAGGATTACATCATCCACTTCTCATGACTATATAAAAGCTTGATGATGTGCTGATTGAAATTTTAATGGGTTTTATAGGTCCATGAGAAGTTAAGATATTGTTTTGGTGATTGCTGATTGACTGAAAAAAGAGAAATATTTCTTATCGATCAGTGAGACTCACTATGTAGATGTGTTGGGAATGATTTATGTCTAAGATATTGTATGGCTACAAGGAGTTCATTCTAGTATCATATCGTACAAGGATGGGTGTTTTGCATCATGGTTTTACCCAGTCTTATAAATGGTCTTAAAGACACATTTAAAACTAAATATGGTGTATCATCCACACACCAATGGACAATTGAAGAGGATGATTCAGATATTATAAGAAAATTTCTAGCATGTATCCTAGACTTCTATGGATCATTGAATGATCACCTACCCTTGGTTATTTTTTCATACAATAATTGTTTCTATACTTAAATCTAGATGGTAACTATTGGGGATCTTTTTGGATGATTTTTCTACTAACCACAATGTTGGAAAGATGTGGGTGAGACAGCTATTGTTGGGTTGAGTACAGTGCAAGAGACCTCCAAGAGGGTGTAATTGATCAAAAATTGTCTGGTTACTACTCAAATTATACAATGATCGTATGTTAATTAGGTAACATAACCATTTGAGTTTCTATGGGTGAATGAGTTTTATTATGAAATAGAATCTATTGGGGAATCATTATTTATAGAGGCATGTAAATATAGAACCATAATTTGGGGGACCATTTGAGATAACAGATCATATTAGAGAAGTGGAATTATAGTTGTACCTTCCTCTACAATATCATGGAATGCATAATGTGTATCAAATATCTCAACTTTAGAGGATCAATCCTAACCCTCTTCATGTGATTGACTGTAAGGACATTGAATTGGAACCAAATTAATTATTTTTAGACTGCACAGTTTTAATTAGAAACTAGATTGAAAAGGTTTTTATGGGGAATACAATGTAACTATTTCATGTCTTATGGAAGAATGGAAATATCCAAGAGGATACATGGGAGATGGAGTCATATTCTCATGATCAATGGCCTAAATTATTCAAGATGGATTGTTTGTTTCACTTCTCAAGGATACGAAGTCATTAGAGGAGGTGATTTTTGACACCCTTTAATTTAGAGAAATTATCTAGGATTGGTTTCAGTGGAAAATGGGGATGTTGAATTGATTATTTATATGGAACCAGATACCACAACATGGTGCATATTCTATGTTGTGGAGGGTGTTGTTATGATGTAGTTGGAAAATTATGGTGAAATAGTTATATTTAGTGCCTCTACCTCTATTGGTAAAGCTATGTCATAGATCACAGGCTACATTATGAATTCATGGAAGGTAGAACTTCGGTAGTTCTTCCAATTTCAGGGGAACTACACTGTAGTGCTGGGCTACATCTTGGCATTCTTCTTTAGCTTTGTAATTCAATGGTGTGATGGTTTCCATGCAGCATGATCCATTTCCTTAGATTATATGATCTCATTATTAACCATGGTGTGGATTCTAGATGCACTTTTGACCAAGGTCCATTGTTGTGTTCCCATGACCCTTATGCCATACTATTTACCAATTTGGGATCTTTTTCAGCATAGCCCCATGTGTTTCATTGTGAAACCTATTTTTCTAGTTTGATTATAAATTTCTGAGGCCCCATGAACCCCAGCATCTCCCAACCTTTCATCTAAATTTTTGGGCAACCTAGGTACGTCCCTAAGAGGCATCTCATCACCATTTCATTAGATTTCAACCCTGGCCTTGTGAGACTGATCTGTTGGATTCCTTGAGGTAAGATTCATTTGATCAAACATAAATCCTCTTATTCTTTTAGAATTCTCCATGGATCTAAGCTATGTTGGATAGATCTTTGAATTATTTCATGACATAATTAGGGATTCTTAGTATTTTGATAGATCAAAGCCCAATATAGGGAGTTTGTGACCTTTCCTTGAACTAGATATTGACCGACCATTAACAGTGGACCTCTTTAGGGAATCCTAGGCATGTAGGATTGATCTGGTTGGAGTACGATATTAATTTGGGTTTGGATATTGAATATATTAAAGATTTACATTTACATGCTTGAGGTAGTTTATTCCTTACCATATAGGGACTTGTGTAAGCTTTTATCCTGATTTTGATTGCATGTGTGTGCGTGTGTAGCCCGTGAGACACATTTTTGATATTTATCACATGTGTGTGTGCACCCCATATGACCTATGTTTGATATCAATTACATGTGTTTGTGTGTGTGGAATGTGATATTGATGCTTGTTTAAGATTTAATTTTTGTGTATTTATGGATATTGAGACTCATGATCATATTTAATGTCTATTCATATATGTGTTATGATATTTTGCGTGTGAATGTATATAATGTAAAGGGATTTGTTTTAGTATCAAGTGATAGGTGGATTATTATGGCTTGGTTGTACCTTAGAGGGGGAGAATGTGTGACATGCGATGATGAAAATAATTGACTGATACATAGGGTGGGAGTGTGAAAACCTTATGGCCTAACCTGAGGTAATAATGGGATATGTAGACCTTGTGGCCTAACCTAAGGCAGAGACAATGTATAATGGTATTGTGGCCTGACCAAGGACTGATATTGGATACAATGGCCTTGTGTTTTAACCCAGACTAATATGGGGCTCAATGACCTTATGTCCTGACCCAATACTTTTTTTTCCTTATGGATACTATGTGATATTTGTTGTGGCCTCATAGATAACAATATTCATGACTTCATTTATGACCTTCTTTCTTGGATAGTGCCAAAGAATGTACGATTGGGGTCTATGGATTATTGGTTAGTGCTTGGTCACCCAACAAATGATTTCTTAATTATTGATTTTCAATTTACTCTGTTCCATGCCATTCACCTCATATTCATGTGAAATTATATTAAGGACACATTGGTGGTTCCCAACTAGGTTTATACTCACACCCTGTATGGGCATCTCAATGTGCATGCCGACTTCATGATCAGGGATCTAGGAAGGGGGAATGTCCCAATGATTGGGAAATGAGGATACATGTCATGGGGTTTGAAGGCAGTTCTAGTAAAAACACTAGAGTGTTTCCACAATTTTAGTATTTACTTCTTGTTGTTTAATAAACCAAGGAACCTAAAAGTTTCAGATCAAACAAGAGTATAAGTAAACAATAGCTGTAACGCCCCGAGATTTTGTATTTATTTTTTCAAATTAAATTATCATTTTTTATATTTTTAAATTCATGAAACACTAAATATAGTTTATTGTATTAAAGAACTATTTTTTGCTTGAATTACATGCAACACCAAGTTAATCGTGCTTTACACGCTACATAAAATTTGGTTTAGTCTACATAGAACATCGAGGTTAGCTTTTGTTGTACACAACAATGACTTTCCTCGATGACTTCCATGACACAAAAGACTATGGTTTATCAAACAATAATATATTAATAAAATTATGATTATAAGATAAAACCTTAACATTAAATTAGATGTTATAAATAGTATTAACTAATTTATGAAATTATATGATTTACGTAATATAATATGAATACATAGGTTGAAATTAAATAAAAATGAATATAAAATCCAATTGAATATAAAAGAAATTATTATTATGGTTACAAAGTTGTTTTACCATAATAAATTAAATTTTCATTAAGGTATTTAAATGTACTTATTCAAATATTCCATTCACATGGAACTGACTTTGAATATGTTACATACAACACTGACAGAGCATATGATGTATACAACACCGAGTTTCTATGAAACATTTTTTATAAAATTATTTAAATGAGATAATTATAAAATAGATCTTAAACCTAGTTATAGTAATAGTAATAAGTACATATAAAATATTATTTATAATTGTTTTATATAAATAAAACAATTTAATAATGAAAGATATTATTTTTGGAAACGTCCTTTTATGTTAAAAATATTGTTTTCTTGAATGAACCTATTTTAATTATAAAATTAATTTTAGACACGTTTAGAAATTTAATTTCATTAAAAAACATCATTTTTTAATTCAGAATTTCAAAATTATCCTAGGGAGATGTTTTGGTATTTTTATGATAAACTTCATTTATATGATTAATAGTGAAAATATTGTTTTTAGTAAAAAATTACCTTTTGGATTAATTTAAATTAGATAAATATCACACTATTAATAAAATATAATTCATTAGAATCAATTTCAATTTGAAATTGAATATAAAATCCTGAAAATCTTCTGATCATTTTTCTACATTAAAAACCCATTATTTCATCCCATCTATAGGATTAGCATTATTCTTAATTTTACCACTTCTGTGATTTGAATTTTGAAAAAATGACTCACAACATTTTATTCAGTATAATATTTTGAGTCAAATAATACCAAGTTAATTTTTGAACAAAAATTATTATTAAAAGTGATTAAAATTAATCACAATGATTAAGTCCACATTAATCATAATTAGGTACTAAACCATAAAATTAAGGGGCTAAATGACCAGTCACTTGTCCAACACCCATTGTATGTCCATATTTCAGCCAGAGACCTTCCATTATTGAGTTTTTTTATTTTTATAACTTTTTTATGTAATAAAATGTGTACATCTAACTTGTTTCTACAAATTAAAAGTGAGTCCTTTTTTTACCTATAAAAATCCACCACCTCTTCCACTTCCTCACAACTCTCAAACTTATTATGTTAAGCCAAGCCCTACCCAATAAAATTTCTAGAAATACTCCTTTTTTCCTAGAAGACTTACATTGGGTAGAATTCAATCAAAGTAATCATATTTTCCCAACCCAAACAGATTTACCCAATTAAGAGGCGGTTTGAACGAGTGTGATGAGAGTCCAGACACTATGTAAGGGAATTTCATCTCACTTTTTATTTTTGTGAGATACATTCAATGTTAACCAATATTTCCTTTTTGTGGTTTATGTACTACCCAATATTGAATTCTAAGTATCTTGTACTGGAATTTACATGTATTAACATATCAATTTTATGGAATTTCTTTCATGGGGTTTAAGAATCAAAAGTTGACATATCTGTAAAATAGTTTTGTCTCAATTTTCCTTTTTTGGTATGCATGTTTTGTTATGAACCTAAATTCCTTTTCAAGGTGTATATACTTCCATTTTACATGTTATATAATTATTTTCCTACTTTTCATGATATTTTAAGATTCATTTAATTTTATTTTTCTTACATGGAGAGTGTGATCCCATGTTACCAAGTGATAAGAGTTTTTTGAAATAATATCATCATTTTTTAAGATTGTTTATGATTATGATTTATTTGAAAAATTATTAGGATCAATTTCTCAAGAAAATTAATGAATTTTTTTATCCTATGGATATTCATAATATAATAATGTATTGGTACAATTGGTATATAAGATAGTTAAGAATGTGTTTTTAATAAATCCTGAAATTACCCTATCTTCAGTCGAAATGCTATGTTCTTTCGAAACTATGTTTTCTAAAAAGGGATTACAAAAATATTCTTTTAATATATAATCATTAAAATACATTTTTATCCTTTTTTTCTTTTACCAATTTTCAAAGGAATCTTCTTGTCACTTTTCGATCAAGGAATTTTTCTAACCTTTTTACAATAAAAAAGGAATATTCTTTACCTCATATGTCATGTAAAAATTTACCCACCATCATTTCTATGATGCTTCCATTTTTCATGTTTAAAGGGATAGTTTTTATGAAATTATTTTTTTTAAAAAGTGTTTCCAAGAATTTTTTTTTTCAAAATATTTTCATGTTTCTTTTATATGTTTTCAAGAAAAATGTTCATCATAATTTTTTCAAGATTATTTTATAAGTTTTTTGGGAAAATGGTTTTCAAATGGTTTTCAAGCTTTATTTATATGTTTTCAATGTCTTTTCAAGAACAGTGGTTTTCAAAATGTTTTAAATATTGTTTTATAAGTTTTGAAGGAAAAATGCTTTCAAATGATTTGATTTCTTATATATAAGTTTTAATGGTATTTTCTAAGAAAATTATTTTCAAATGATTTTATATATTGGAAAAAAATTCAATGAATAAAGGATATTTTCCTCTAGAATTTTTTTAAAATATATTTCAAAATTATTTTTCATCTAAGATGAAATTTTTTGATGTTACGCATGCCTTTTTAAGAAATGATCTAATGGATTCATTAATATACCTTCAATAAATGCATTTTCCTTTGATTTCTTGATGTGTATGAAAATTTTTAACATACTATGAGTTATATGCTTCGATTCCTGCTTCTTTTCACAGGTTATGATTTCATGAAGTGATTACGAAACCTTTGTATTTTCATAGTTTGTGATGTGAGGAAATATTAATGATACCCATTTTATTTCATGGGTTATGATTTGATGTTTAAAAAACGTATGTTTTTTATGGTTATTTATATGATGAATGTTTTATTTTATGGAACATGAATGAATGATTTTATAATGATATGGGTTGGACCTATATCTCCCTTCATTTCATTGTGTAATGATAAGTGTTTTATGAGCTCAAAGGGTACACAAGAGTGTATCCGAAGCCCGAAATAAGAAGGTATATAATATTACATTCCAAGACTGATACAAGAGGGTAAATGGGAGGACATCCCAATATAGAAACAAGAGGGTATATAAGAGTACATAGGAATACCAAAATAAGAGGGTAAATGAGAGGGCATTCCAAACCTACAACTAGAGGGTATATGAGAGTACATCCCAATTTTGAAACAAGAGGGAAAATATGAGGACATCCCAATCCCAAATCAAGAGGGTATATGAGAGTACATCCCATGAATAAAATAAGATTGTAAATGGGAGGGCATCCCAATCCCAAAAAAAGAGGGTGTATGGGAGTACATCCCAAGCCTGAAATAATAGGGTAAACGGGAGGACATCCCAATCCTCAAATAAGAGGGTATATGGGAGTACATCCCATGTCCAAAACAAGAGGGTAAATGGGGGGAAATTCCAAGCCAAAAACAAGAGGGTATATGGGAGGACATCCCAATCCTGAAATAAGAGGGTACAAGGGAGTAAATTCTAAGCCTGAAACAAGAGGGCACATAGGAGGAAATCCCAATCCCAAAACAAGAGGGTACATGGGAGGGAATCCCAATCCTGAAACCAGAGGTTATACGAGGTGACATCCCAATCCCAAAACAATAGGGTATACATGGGGATATCCCAATACACAAACAAGTGGGAACATAGGTGGGAATCCCAAGTATGAAGCAGGCACACAGGTGATTAACCTAAGCCTAACATGTTATAAAAGCTTTGGTAGTCTTCCTTGATATAGTGTTTTTATATGTGTTTTCCAAAATTCCATGTTTTATTCCTATGTTATGAAGTAATGTCTTATGTTTTTATTTCCTTATGATTCATGTATTATTAATTTTCAATCATTATTATGATCTCTAATATGTAGGTTATTATCTTGAAATGTTATACTCAAGTTCCAAGTCCTTTTTTCATGTCCTGCTTAAGTATTTCCTTTATTTTACCCTACTAACCATCCAAGCTCACACCTTTCTTATGCTTCCTTTAATCAGGTTATGAAGAAAGGTTTTAGGTAGAATTACTAAATATGGAGATATTTATGAGAGATGTTGAAGATATTTCACTGGTATAGAAGAGTTTGTTTCCATGTTTCCATATACACTAAACTATTATGGTACTTGGGCATGTATTTTTGTAATGTACTGAATATACATCTAAAATGATGTAATATCAATGTATGGTAAGCCTGTTTCACTATAAAATTTGTTTCATAATTCTTATAAGGGGTTCCTTTTAATAGATATATGTGATTGTTCATGATTTCAAATGAATGTGGACTAAAAAATATTGTTTTTATTATAATATATTCGGGTAACGACAACATTAATTAAATGAAAATGGATTACTCTGAAACATTAAAAATATTATCTAATAAATTATAGAGGATTAAATGTAATTTTTGGGTTGCTATAACCTCTATGCATTAAAGTATTTTCTTCCTGAACATTGTAAATCACACAAAAAACTATGGGTTCTAAGAACACATCCAATATTCATGCTCCCATGATCTATATTAATGGTTCACAGGCTCCCACAAGACATGCACCAATTGTATCTCTCGGCCTCGAAGGGCTAACTTCTAATAGTCCTCAACTATAACCAGTTACTCTAAAAAAAGGTAATTTCATTCTCAATATCTATCTCAACCCAGTTTATGATATGTTATGGATTATGTACGCATATTCTCAGTTAGGATACATGGAAGACATTGACCAATTGGCCTAACAGTTGGGGTGGCACTAGGTGATAAGAAACCCCACATACCCTACAGAAGATCTGAAAAGGTCTGATGAAACACGGGGATATCTTTCTCCCCTAACTTAGCCTCTATAGAACATATTTTGGATAGACATTCAAGAACATAACATCTCCCTAAAAAAATTTTAAATGCCTCTATCATGAGTATGTATAGGTCTTATGACATATCTAATCCATACTAATGAACTTATGGATCACTTACACCTTATCCATCATTGATCACACCAACTTTATCCCCATAAGAAAAGACCATCAATAATTGTCTTGTTTTGGGCTGACCAATAGGGTCTCCTATAAATGTCATCAAAAGGTGTCATGAAATTAGTGAAGTAGAAACTATTGTAGTACAAAAACTCTACTAGAAGTAGGAGGTCTTCCCAGCTCTAGAAAAAATCAAGCACACAAGCCCTCAACATATCATTGAGTATGAAATCATTTACACTCTTCAGTATCAAAATAGTTTCGCCAATATATAATATAGTCATTGGGACATTCATGGATGTTTATATAATTGAAACCAAGATTGTTAATATCTTTCTTCATCACATGAAAAAATTTAGGGATATTTTTTTAAAAACAAATCATCATGAAATAGCTATAATATAATTGGAATTTATTTATTTTTTATTCCATATAAACACTTTATATTGAATTACACAATTATTTTTTTTTAAATATTTACAACTCATGATTTACATTTTTTTATTTCATAAAACTCATTGGATTGCTCTATAAGGTTATCTCTTTTATTAATCATTATATAATTTATATAATAATCTTCTTATATGTCATGATATTCATTTATTCTACCCAAATAATCGTTAATAATGATTTTAATTCCATTCTCCACTACCTGGGTAGTAGTTTCATCATTATAATGATGGACATAGGTCAAAATTTCTATAATGTCTAATTCTCCATGCCACAAACATTGTACATATCCAACATAAAATTGTTTCAATATCAAATATTCATAAATATCATTTCTTTTCATTGATATTATGAAATACAATCAATAAATAGATATTTAATTCATCCATAGATGATTTGATTTGAAATTCAAAAATCTAAAAATATCCCTAACCCCTTAACCTATTGAGGTGCCTTATGTGGTAAAGTAATCCATGTTTTATACATTTTTATATTGTTGATAAATATGTGTATAAATAATAAATAATATATTAGTTAAATAAAATTTTTCTTATAATAAAGCATAGTCTTTAAGACCTTATTACAACAACAAACAATCCTTAAACCTAACAAAATGGGTCCAGCTACATGGATCAAGCATCTACGATTAACTCTATTAAAGAATGCATTTTAATTGAAACCATTTAGAGCAAAATCATGTTGAATGGGTTTTATAAGGGTCCTTTTCGATCTATATCTTTGTCTTTTAATAAGTCAATCTATCATTAATCATACCATATTAATAGGTGTATCCCTAGCCATTATGAATTTATTAAATTTACTAATTCATTTTCAATAATAGATAAATAAATATAATCTAATCAAAGGTGTCACCTGAAAATAAAAAAGATATATCCTTGAAATTTATGTTAGTATTACATGAAAATGCATCATGTTGTATGTGTTAAGACAGATGTTATAGTTTAGTAGCATATGAAATTTAAATTTTCATGAATTTCTTAAAAATTATATTATATGCTGTAATACAATGAAAATTAGAATGATTATTATCATAAAATGCTTTAATGGGATAATTAATACGGTATGAAGTTAACATATTTATATATTAAAGTGTTATGCATAATGAAACATAATAAAGTATGAATCCATATTAAAATTAATCATCACATATACTATTATACACATTTCAAAAATAAAAATAATGAAAACTTATGGAATAAAGAATTAAATAATGCATAATTAAAACATCACAAAATCTAAAAATCATTACACATATATTATATATCATTTTATTTTATATTTTGTATCATTATTATGAACCATTATGTTTTGTGAACATGATAAATTCCTATTTTATTCAATCTCATATCAATATAATATAATTGATTAATCATATGATCAAAACATGAATTTATAAAAGATATCAAGTTTTCCTATGTGGTATGGATCTTTTGTTTGTTGGGTTAAATACTTATTTATGTCTTAATTTGAGTATAATTTGAGATCATGGGTGTATCATTGGTTTTAGGGTTTTGTTCAGATCTTGGAGCCCAACTTTTTTGGGAAAATCAGCCAGGCTGCACGGTTAGGACAAACTGTGCGGGATAGGCCGCATAGTTACCCCTAATCGTGTAAGTATTGACAATGGGGTGTAGTAGGAACAAATTTTGAGGAATTGATGCTAACTAAAGTTAATTTCCATGTGGGGGATCTTCAATTTTTTATAGAGGATGAGGTGCAATTTTCCATAGTTAGTTAAATTGTGTGCATGAAACTGTTTGAGGTGCCCCTTGAGGTAGTGAAGGGTGCACGGTTTGAGCAACCATGTGGCCAAAACATGTCTCCTATGAATTTTCGAAAAAATGACCATTTTTAACTTAATGAGTTTAAATGTTTAAAACCCTATTTTTTTCTTTTTTCCAGTAGATAAGAGAGATATCCTTCATCTAATTTGAGTCATTTTGAAGCATGGACCCTGGCCTGGACACCATTTCTCTATCCGAAATCAAATTCAAACATCGTCAGTCTTGTTGGATGCACTTCAGTAAGTTCTTAATTCATCTTTTTTCATTAATAATTTTCATTTGTATCAACAGAGTTATTTGAGTGAAATATAATATTCCCTATATCTAGGGTTTTCATTTGTTCTTTATTTTTATCCCAATATTGAGCGAATCAGAAGCTGATACTAGATGAGTGTTCTTATACGGTCCTAAAATAGGTTGTTTATAACATTCCCTCATGGTTTTGTGATTTAAAAGAATATTTTTAATTATGATAATCAATATAATTTCTGGTGGTTCCCCTTTAATTAATTAAATGGTTAAATTGAATGATTTAGAACCTGTTAAGGATTCCTACTAGTTCTACTGAGATTGTTGTAGGTTGTTTCCCCAACCTAGGACACCCATGGTGTGTGATTTTGTTTATAACATTTTTTTTACCACCTATGGGGTGCGTGTGAGATTCCCTAGTTAGAAGAATCCCTTTTTAACTAAATGGTAATTAAATTCACTGATATGAAAGAGTTGATGCCTCCTTGATATATGATGACATGAAATGATTTTTTTTAATTTTGATTAAATGGTTTATAAGGAATTATTATATGATTTGGATGAACTTATAAAATGAAAACGATTATGATATGATAAATGTAATGTGATTATTTGATCATAGTAGTGGATTCCTTAGTTGGTATACCTTGGACCCTAATTCCATAGGATTCCATGGATGTTTATCCCATGGATCTTGATTATAGTAGTGGATGCCTTGGACTTATTACGTCATTGGGTCTTGATTCCATAGGATGCCTTGGGCCTTTCTAACCCACATATCTGGATTGATTGCACTAGCATTGGATATTTACTATTGGAATGATTCAAGGACTCCACCGAGGTCATTATCAATTTCCATCAAGATGATCCTAAGACTTGATGAGGATTACATGGTCTTCAATACCATGGATACATCCCTTCATGTTCTAACACTTTTGATTACATGTTGTGGCCATTATGGATAACTTTATTATAGGGAATGGTTGTGATGAATGATATTTTTACTGGATTAAGACCTCGGGGTGGCTTTTATATGATTTATAGATAACACCTGTATGGGTATTTGACTATAGTGGGTAGATTGGAAAGTGATGTACATGTCAATTTTTGTTTTGCATCTTACCTTGTTTATGCGAGCCTGATCATTATTTTATAGGATCCATGTTTTTCTGGACAGTACCACTTATTCCATGGGATCATTACTTTTAACACTTTTTACCTATGATATATTGCATGCTAATTTTATTTATATCACATATACTGGATATGATATAGACACCATTGATGGTTTCCTATTAGGTGTTATATCATGCCCTGTTTGGGCCATTGTCGGATACCCTGATAGTCTTCTTGGATTCATGTAGGGAATGGGGCAAGCTCCACCTGTATGACGCATTATTTTTACCATGCTTAGGAGAAGGGGAGAACATGATTGATCTAGGATAATGATGCTATCTAGGATAGTTATTTTTGGTATTTTGATATATGTATTGTATAAGATTATTGTACACCTATTTTCCTATTTTTTAGAGACATTACATGACATATCATTTTGTATATGAGATTACCTTTGGAATTTATTATATATTCCTATATTTGATGTTTATCTTCTGTTTGGATGATTTAATTCTTCCAACATTGACTATGATGTTTACTACCATTGTGATACACAATTAAATGGGGGAATAGTCTCATTACAGACACACATTAGGCCCTTGATTCTAGTCGGAAGCCTCTAGAGTAGTGGATGCGCGCTTAAGACCATGTGACCCACTGACTCGAGGCAACAAATAGTGTCATCTGGGGCATGATGTTACAAAGTGGTATCAGAGGGGTTTGTTTTCTACCTTACTATTTTTTGATAATCACTAGGGGATTAGAATGGTATTGGAATATGGAAATGAGTTGTTCATGGGATTTTCTAACCCATGTACAATGAAATTTCCAATTTCCATGAATGGAAATTAATATTTTCTTGTTTTTTCCCATTATAGTTGATTTGATTCCATCTTTAGGTGATGCACTTGACTTAAGAAATTTTCATTGATATAATTGAGGGTTATGTTTTACCATTTCTTGATGAGATGATGGTATCCATCTCATGCATCATTTTTTAAAATTAATAGAATTCATATGCCATCCATTTTTCGATGAAATATAGGATGCATTTATTGATTGCATGAAATTATTGAATGTTCCTTATGTGAATTGAATATGTTTTTATAGATTTTTTATAGTATATTGAGAAACATAATTCTTACTTAGAGTTCCCATCATACCCTAAACAGTGTTTTTATGATTAGGCTATAGTAGAATTCCTAATAAATTTAACTATGTCACGTTGAGTTATGCAATATTGGTGGTATGGACTGAAAAATGTTATGGTATGTATTATGTGGACTCCATATTTTGATTCATGAGGTGTTTGAGCCCTTATGGATAAGAAATGGTGAAACATTTGGTTCAAACATTTAAATTGGAATGTGAAATGAATATGAATTCAAATGAAATTGAATTTTGGAAATAGAGAACTGGAACATGACACAGCTTTAAAGTGGGTAGTAGTCAGTGTCTCTAGTAATGTTTACACCTATTCCATTTTACCCAGTGTTGGATTTTGGGGAAGGTAGAGGGCTGTGACTTTTTATAGTAATGTTTTGGCTGACTCTATATTTTTGAATTGTGATCTCCTATTTATATTTCTTTTTTGAGGAGTGTGTTTCGAATTGTAGAGAGATTCCATAATGATAAACTCCGATCATAAACCAAGAGGGTGGAATTGACCATGCCCCAGATGTAGTAGGTCACGGGATACTAATAGATACCCCTATAGTTCCAGTTACAAACCTATTTGTTTCACCATACATTGGTGGTGAGGAGTAGTTCCATGATGAATTTTTACACTATATTCATACTTTTTTAAGGGAGGAGATTGTAAGATATCAAGTTTTCCTATGATTTTTGGATATTTTATTTTTTAGGTTAAACTATTTTTTATGGACTAATGTGATTACCTTTTGATATCAGGGGTGTATCAGGGGTGTATGGGGATTCTTTTGAGCTTAGATCCCTAATTTTTTGGGAAATCAGATGGTCTATACGGTTAAGAGAAACCATGTAGGATAGGCCACATGATTACCCATAACCATGAGGCTTGACAATGGGGAGTAGGAGGCGTACAATTTGAGTAAATCATGAAACCTCATGCGCATGCCCATGTAGGGGATCTATAATTTTGTATAGTGGATGATACATGATTTTCACATGATTAGTAAGACTATTCACATGAACCCACATGAGGTTTCTGTTGAGGTGTTGAACGGTGTACGGTAGGCACATGGTTTGGACAAATGTGCGACCAAACTGTGCGACCAACTATTTCTGAGAGAAATAACCATTTTCCCATTAATTAATTTAAATGTTTAAACCACTATTTTTTATTATTTACAATGGATATGGGAGATCTCCTTCCTCCCTATTGAGCCATTTTGTATACTAGATCTGGGCTTGTCCACCATTTCTCCATTCAGACTCTGATTCGAACACTGTAAGTTTTGTTGGATTCACATTAGTGAGTTTTCTTTCTTATTATATCATTATTTGTTTGACTTGGTATCAATGGATTTATTTAGGTGAAAGGTAATATTCCTTATTTCTAGTGTTTAATCCATTCTTTATTTTCTTATCGATATAGACTGAACCAGAAGCTAATTCGAGATGAGTGTTATACTATCGACCTATGGTAGGTGGTCATTATGTCACATGCTATAACATCCATCAGTGACCCTTTAATTAATTAAATGGTTGAATTAAATGATTTGTAACCAATTTGGGATTCCCACTAGTTCCAATGAGATTGTTTAAGGTTGTTACCCCATCCTAGGCCACCAACAGGGTGTGCCTTTTCTTTTAACCTTTTGTTATAAGAAATTTGGGTATGTCGGATCTTTCATAATCCTAGGAATCCATTTTGAACTAAATGATAATTTAATTGATTGATATAAGTGATTTGATGCCTACTTGATATATGATGACATGTGTTTTATTTTGATTAAATGTTTTATATTGAATGGTTATATGAGTCGGATGAACTCATTAAATGTAAATGATTATTAGATGATAAATGTAATGAGATTATTTGATCACGGTAGTGGATTCCACAGTTGGTATTCCTTGGATTCGGACTCTATATGATTCCATGGAAATTTCTATCATGGATCTTGGTTATAGTATTGGACACTTTGGACTAGTTTCTTCCTTGGGTATTGAGTTGATAGGATGCCTTGGAATTTGTTTCCCGTTGGATCGAAATTTCTTGGACTCACATTGGACATGTACTATTGACATGATCCAAGGTCTCTACCCATGTCTTTAATAAGTTTCCATTGAGATTCTCATGGGACTTGATGATGATGCTTTATCTTTTATACCTTCGATCTGGCCCTTTGTGTTATGACACTTTTGATTATGTGGTGAAACCATTGTGGATGATGTGATTATATGGTGGGGCCATGATGAATGATATTTATACAATATTATACAGCGTGTTCATGGTAGTTGTTTTATACTATATTATATGGAAAGGTTATGGTCATCATTTTTATGCTTTATTGATATATCTGGTATGGGTATTTGACTCTTGTGAGAAGACTAGATTGTGTTATACTTGTTTATTTCTATTTTACCACTATACTTTTTTATGGGATCTTGATGGTTATTTTCAAGGATAAATGTTTGGATGGATAGTATCAAATATGATATGGTCTCTTTACATTCAGTACTTTTTCCCTGTGATATATTGCAAACTGATTTTGTTTATATCACACAGAATGAATATGTTATAGATACCATTAGTGGTGACATAACGAGTGTTTTATCACACCCTATTCGGTCCCCTATTGGTTACCCAAAAATACGTCATGGATGCAGGTAGAGACCGGAGAAAACACCCACTATTCGATGCTTGATTCTTCTTATGCTTAGGTGCATGGGAGCATAAGACAAAGATATGCTCATGATGGTAGGTGGGATAGTTATTTTTAGTCTTTTTGGTATTTTAGTGCATGTATTGTACTAGAATCTTAAACATATATTTTACTTCTTTGTAGAGACATGACATAAAACATCATTTTGTATGTAATATTAGCTTTTTCGTTGTTTATATATTCCTATCTTAGATTTTGTCTTCTTTCTGGATGATTTACTACTTCCTCTATTGACTGTTATGTTTACTATGGTTATGCTACACTCTAAAATAATAGGGAGTCTCACCATAAACACAACCTAGGCCCTCACAACTAGTCTATAGCCTCTGGCATACCGGGAGGCATTCTTGAGGTCATGTGAACCACTATCTTGAGGCACCAGATAGTGGCATACGGGTCGTGACATTACAATTTATATGATACAAACTAAAATGAATATACCCTAAAGCTCTTATATATGTGGTATATATATATATATATATATATTTGTTTATAAGGTGTGTCTCCATTTATGATATAACCAATATTAATTCATGTATTCGGCCCATTTTTCATGTGATACTAATACCTAATCATACCATACAATTCGATAGAAACATAATGCATGGTTTAAGAAACTAATCCACTTACATAACTAACCCCATACAGTCATACCCTATGATTGGGGTATCATAAGAAGTATGTAATTATATTTCCTTCCATTTTCACTTCCATAAATTTTATGGAACTATTTATTCGGACAAGGTAATGATATATCTGGATTCCAAATATAAAGGGTTAACATTGACCATGATCTTTCATGGTTATCTATCATTATAGGATCTATTACATGGGATATAACATGGGGAGCAAGTGGAATCCATGCATATGATGTATGAACTAGAAAATGCATTAACTCATGACTTATAATGCATGGGTTAATGCAATAATCAATATAGGAGCCTACAAAAGGGACAATTAAAACTATTTTCATGCTATGGTAGGCATGAATGATTTTTGTGGATGGTAGTTAAAGACTTCATATAGCTTTAAGCTATATCTTCTTCCTTCCTCATGTACGAAGTTCTAGTACACTGAATAGATGAGGAGTTCCATCCATAAAGTGGATAATTGAGGTTCAACTCAAGGATACACCATAGAGGGAAGGTTCCATTGATCATTCATTAGTGATCATCATTAGTTAGGAAATATTGATGTTGATTCTCTTTGACGTAAGGTACAATAGTTTGATATTTCTTCATATTTATTTTATTTTTATTTTTGGCTTTAGATGCATGGTGTTTCTTTTGTTTAATGATTTCTGTGTGTTTCTTCCATTAAATTAAGTGTTAATATATTCCAATATTTCCTTCAATGGTATAAAAGTCACCTCATGCTGTTTGATTCATGAAAATATATGGTAAATTATGTTTATTCAAATTTCATTCCATATTGTATTTCAAATTAGCTAATATGATCAGTTTTTTATTGTAGCTAACGAAATCATGACTTAGGATATCAATATATCAAAAGCAATCATATAGAAATATTCTTTGGAATAATCATTTTATATAATAGAATATCAATATATCATAATAAATGATTTCCACCACAAATTTTTCAAATTAAAATAATCAAATAACCTTACTGATATTGAAGTGAGTCTTAAAAAAGGATATGAGGTTTCATAGGAAATGATTGAGATTGATATAAATAATTATGATATGAGATATCATACGATGATATAATGCTATTATTCATAAAATATGACTACTAACATGGTATATAAATCATAGAAAATGTCATCCATTGATTTTATACTATGATCCCCATCAATTTTATGATTTATGTTTAATCGTACAATACGACTGGAAAGAAAAATTATTTTCATTATTTTTAAATTATTTTTAAATTTCTTATTTAAAAAATATTTAACGAATAAAGTATATTTAAGGTATATTTTTCAATATATGTGGATTTTATAAATTAATAAAATATAAAGGGTTTATAATTATTTAAAAAAATGTTTATTAAACATGGATTTAAAAATATTTATTAATATTAAATTTTTATAATAAAATACCTTTTATAAAATTATATGGAATTCCTTGTATATTAAATAAAGTGATTATTTAATTATAAGCGTAATTTATAAAGAGTTTATAAATTACAGAATAAAGAAAAATATAATGTTTTTATATTTAATAAAATTAATAAATTTTTATAATGATTAATTAAAAAAGTTTAAATTAAAATGGCCTTATTTGGAAATTATTTGAACATCATCAAAAATATTTTTATGATCGATATTGTCTTGTTTTAAATAATTTTTAAATATGTGATAATTAGGATTATGTTTAGTTTACATAATTGGATTATAAAATGTTTTTAATTTATAGAAATATCATATATTTAATGTAAAATTATATATAATGGTTAATATGAAATGGTTATATTATGAAATGAGTATAAAGATATTTGGTTCAAAAATTATAGAATTTCCATAATGAATTATCCAAAATTATAAAGTGTTTATGATTAATCTTTGTTTTATGAATTGTTTATAAATTATTATCTCATGTCTAAATATTGGAAGTTTTCATTTATTTAAGAGTTATTTTCTTATATTTATTCCTGAATATTAACTTTATATAATTTATGAATATGTGTATGGTTTAGTTTAAATTGTTTAATCTAGTTTTTATAAATTTCGAAGACCTACATTACATTTTAGGTATGTCAACATAAGAATTTTTATCATCTACCATGACCTAAGTTTGTTATTAACGTTATGGTCTTGAAATTGTTATTAAACATAGTTTATACATAATAGGTGTAATAGTTATGATAGATTGGATTCTATCTTGGGTAAAGTATCCCTGGGAAGGGGGAATTTTGGTCAAACTTCCCACTTTTTTGGAGGCTTATACCTTGTTCTAGAGGGGTGGGGGTATTGGACCTAGTGTCCTAGAACCGACTATTTATACTTTAGATTTCATGTATACTCAATGAAGTAAATATTAATAAAATATATTATTACTTATAATTCACTGTTCCATTAGACTTTAATGTAATAATGTCCTAGACTATCTGTTGCATTGAAAATGGTTATCAAAGTTCCATGCCATGATCTGAACCTCGAAATGTCATTATGATATTCTTAAATATTGTTCAACAGTTGGATAAGATTTTATGATGGGACACATTGTATGTTAACTTTCATGCATGAGTACTCATAAGTGGATGAGACTTCATCTCATGAAGTTTTTACTTGGTAATCACTAAGATAAGAGATTATGAGGAAAAAATCATTAATGGGAATTCCACATGTTTGTGTGTCTTTTCTATGAGTGTGTGTGAAGATCCTTATACTTTAATAATATTATTAATGAATTTCATTACTCACGTACTTTGATGCAATGACCAAAAATATGACTTCATATGTTTTCTGGAAGTATGGTGTGTTGGGTATGTTGCAAATGATATGTTATTAATGAATAAGTTGATGAAGCATGAGTCCCTTATATCTTTATAGAAGATGGTATCTCATCCCTTTGACAAAAATGAAACTACGAAATTAAATTCCATGTCCACGGTGAATTGATGAGTTCATTTTTGATAGTAAAATAAAAATGTATCCAGCATATAAGTTGATGCCATGAGTGTAAAACTTTCTTGATGATATAAAATTAAAAAGGAATTATATTTTAAAATTATTGTTCATATGTGGTTGTTGTCATTGTGACATGTATTCCTCCTCTAATTTACATATTAATAGATAGTAATCTTAGACATTAAGAAGGCTTTCCTAATTCTATTGAGGAAGAGGCCAAGAGGGTCAAACACAAAGTGTTTCCTTTAATATTAGTTAAATATTATTTATATTTAATAATTTGAATAAATATTATCATCTAGACCAAGAAGTAATGTTTATTAAGTTATTAATATTCAATCAAAAATATTAAATAAATATTTATTCATAATATGATTATTTATTTAGGTGAACATATAATATTTATTTATCACCTATTATTAAAATGTAAATAAATAATTATTTATTAAATAATTTAATTATTCAGTTATTTTAATGTTATTTAAATAGTTATTCAGTCGACTATAAATAGAATACTTATTTATTTAATTAGTAATATTTATTTAAATTTTTGATTGAGAATTTGATAAATGTTTAGGAGTATGAGTGGACTATATTTTATCCTCTTGTGAATATTTATTTACTAGAATATAACATAAATATTTATTATTGTGCGGGTTTGAACACGTCACAAGTAAAAATATATTATTATTATTATTTATGATGCATGGGATTTATTTGGTATTAATCCATGGTCAAGGGACTGTGAAAATTAATTGGAATTTAACACTAGCCATAGGTCTATTAATAGATTGTCATCTCAATATGAGAAAGTATAATCATTATGCATAATAATTTCCTCTCAAGATATCACTCCTGCTCTATTCCTCTCAAGATGGAGAATAATAAGATAAATTATTTCAAGGTTGAAGGAATGTGAAGTGATCAAGGAGATCAACACAAGGTGATCAATTGGTTTCACTAGCACCTGATGTTTGATTGCCACTGTTAAAAGATCTAAGGAGCATGTGTGGATCACCACAGAGGGGATATTCTTTGGGTCTTCACTATAGAATGATGACGCACTGATCAGGTTAGAATTATTAACACTATCAATAAAGATATATCTCAAAACTGAAGTAATATTTTTTATCTTGCTTTAAATTTACTATAAATTAACGTGAAAAGATCATCTCTCTTGATTATGAAAAAAATCAGTTATCAATATTCATCGGAAATATTCCATTGGTCACGTTGTTCAAGTCATGTTCATTGGGAATGATCTGTTGAATATGAAAAAAATTTAAGTTGTCTATAGGCCCAATATGCACTTCTTTTATATTTAGAACCATCAAATGGTATCAAAGATATCATGTTAAATTTCTAATTATTTAATTAGTGCTGATCGTTATAAACATTGAATGTTATTTTTTATTTTATACAATTCATTCTTGAATACAATCATTGAGATCGATTATCCTATATTTGTTTCTCACTCATATAATCAACATTTAATTAAATATTAACAAATATGATCCAAAAACTCCTTTTGAAGGTGCTTAAAAGTTAGGCTGGACAACATGGGATTACACAACATGTTTCTAGAGTACACACCATATATCTTATCTAATTTCACCAAGATGTATTTAGAATTAATTCACCACATCATTTAATAAAGGATATTTGGTGAATTAAATAATCATCATATTGACCATGAAAAACCGACAAACATTATATAGGACAACATACCTTATAACTAGGTCAGATATCATGTAGCCCATGCATTTTTGTGGTGGAAAAAATGTAGTAAAATGTGCATCAAGTATTAATTACTTGACATGTAAGGACTGACAATCATGTAATAAGGAGGATACATTATGTGTACCAGTTGTACACGTCATGTACCCCACACATATATGCACATTAATAAATGTCAATCCCTATGTGTGTATCACATACCTATGATGATAAGGATACATGCTATATAGTTTTATGTACACAACATGTACTAAACCATATCATGTAGAAATGTAAAATTAAATTTTTACTCCATAAACCACTTCATTATGTGTTTTTTCATTTATTTGACTCTTATAACTTATATGATAGGTTTTAAATAATATAAATTTTTTAATTAATTTCTCCACAAAATAATAACTACATGCCATATATATTCATAATACATTGAATACTCTGTGTGCATTAAAAGAATTACATACTATGTTAATTATCATTTATTTCAAGTTTCATTTAATTGGGTAGAACACTCCATGTAACTACATGAAAAAATGTGTATATTAAATTCTAGATGAGTAGAATATATTAAATCTTAATACATACCGAGTATTTCTAATAGGTACTCAGTTAATAGATTCCATGTTCAAGCTACGTACTCATTACATTAAATTTTAAATAAAATTAACCATTTTTAATTTTTTAAAATCATGGATGATGGGTATCTCCAAGATAGATTGGAAGAATATTAAGATAAAATTAATTAATTTATTAATCATATAATTAATCATATTAATTTTCCTATGTTTTATTGTAATAAAATAAAAAATCAAAACGAATGCTAACAAGTTATTTTAAATACATATTCATTGTACTAGTAAATGATCATGATCATGGTATTAGATTAGAATGTGTGTATGAGTGGTTACTTATAATTTAATTATTTCATTTGTTTATGCAATTATTTTATTAAATTAAATTGATATATTATGAGTCATTAGTCCTTCCTTATTATGAATGAGATTTTGTTCCCATGGTTTCTTTTATCTGAACGCCCTATTTTAGTTTCATTCACCTACATGTGAAGTAAATATATTGTAAGTATGGAGCTCCCTAAAACATAAATTAGGTTCAAGTCTAAGTTGAGGTGAAACCAAACCTAAGAGATACACATGAAAAACGTGGAATGGTGCATCTTGAGGCCAGGTTATCTAAAGAAGTTTTTTCCCTAAGGTAAATGGTTTATTTATTATCTGATAAAAAAACCATAAGTTAAAGCTCATGATAATTCCATTCTTAATTTATTTTAATTTTTTTTTTCTAATTCATGCTTTATGTTATGGATTCATGACTATCGTCAAATAAAGAATGAATTTATATGAAAATATGGAATTAAAATAAAAAAAGGATTTTGAGTAAACATTATATCAAGAACATGGTTAATCAATTAAGTAAAATCCACTCAATATTAACACTACATGTAAAAGATAAAATAAGTAAATTTACACATAGTAAAAAAATCCCTCATGTTAATATTAAGTCCATACAATTTCCAAAAGTAGATTTAGAATGAGACTATATAACTATGTGTTTAAATGACCCTTTCCAGACACTTACTTTTATCAAGGGAGTTGTAATGATGGTTTTGGGGGTGAATTAACCAAGTTGACATCAAGAGGAGTTTTCCTTTCAATACTTGATGTATCTTAGAGGTATGTGATGAGGAAATGTAATTTATTATTTTTGTATTGGGTAGTCCACTCAACACACCTAATAACTATTAGCCCACAGTTAACAAAATATCTGCCCAAATACCTTCAAGTACATAATCATTCTCTTTATTGGGTTATGAGAAGGAAAATATCGATCCTAGACACCAGAATTTTTATACAATGGGGAATTATGAGTTAAATTGTGGGAGTTTTTGGGACTTTATAAAATAGCATGAGACTTAATAAAATTATTAAGTTTCACATAATTTATAATCATGTAATAATAAACTAATATTATGTAATTATAGAATAATGAAAATTTCATTAACCAAATTATCTCTCTGATCAATTCTAGATAAATTCCATATCTAAAATTGTAGTAACTTCTAATAATGGTTCAAATTATTATAGGTTGTGATTCTCCAGGAATATAAGTATTACGTGCTAGAATCCTCAATCTCTAATCCACCTGCTAAGAAGGTGAGTGATGAGGTGTCTGTTATCATTAGAAAACCTGAATGATGTGTTAGATGTTCAGTGTCTAATGTCATCATCCATGTGAAATGAACTCTCAAACTATCATAAGAACATGTATTCATATATCTTTCTCTATAACATTCATGATATTTATCAAGATAGGGAATGGTAGAAATGGTTTAGGATATCAAAAATTCCATTTACAAGAAAACTTAGGGAAGGTTTTCATGCTGGGCCTCTTGTAGTCAATTTAATTTTCTACATTGAGCTTTTACAATTTATAGGGTTTAATCTGCCTAAATAAATATTCACCAACATCAATTTTTCATTAATCCCTTAGATCTTATCTAATTTTGTTGTAAATTTCAATTGGAAGAACATAGAGAAGTCTCTCTTAGATCTTCTCCATCTAATTTACCAATTTTTCAATGATATAAAGTAATACAAGCCTTCTATTCATATGGTGAATAAAAGGAAATTAAAATCTATGAGCTCCAAGACTAACTACATTAAAAAAAACATTCATTAAAATTCCCTTCCAAGAAGAGGAGGATCAAGGGGAAAACTAGGGAACAAGAGATTGTCTATTTTTAATGTTTATAGAAAGGTCACTGGAAGAAAAACTGTACCTAGAAAAAAAACTATTGGGAATCTTTAGGAATGGTTGTGAATGAGGGTAATCTAACTATTTTTAATAATTAGTTATTAGATACCACATGTAGTTTTCACATATATATTAAAATATAGAAATAATGTAGATTTTGTATGATTTTTCAAGGTGAGGTTGATCTATGAGAAATCAATGAATCGTGACCTATTTTTGTGGTTACTGGGGACTAACACCTCGCATTAATAGGTAGAATGATATGGGTTTTGAAATATTATTATTTTGTGCCTTCAGTCACCAAAAAAATATTTATATGTAAAGAATTAATATAGATGTATTTATTTTCAAATTTGTAAAAAATTGTTACATATTTTAAAAATAAATCATTTTTATGGTAATGAGTATTTAAATAATTGATTTACATGTATCATTACATAGACTGAGTATTGGTAATCTATATTAAACCTAGTTCACTTGACTCAAACCACACCCAACTATAGAATCAGCAATTTGGTCATGTAAAAAAAATTGTCTAATCAGATCTCACTAAGATAGATATTTGGATTCATTTGAACAAAAATCACGTAGTGTATGTCATGGATGTTTGAAATAAAAAATATCCAAATCCCCATTTAGTTGAAAAGGGTGAAGGTCCATAGAGATTCTTGAGTTTCTTCATACAAATGTGTGTGGAATATTTCTTGTTGAAGCTCTTGGTGTGTACTCCTACTTCATGACTATTAATAATGGCTTCAGTAGATATGGATTTGTATTCTTAGTGAGGTATAATTCATATTATTTTAGCATATTCATGGAATATGAGAATTTATTTTAGATCCATATTGGTAAGAATAATGAGATAATTTTCTCAAAAATTGGTGGAAAATATCTTAATCAAAACATTATTCATTATTTATGTGAGTTTGGGATTCTATTAAAACTCACTCCTCATTATACACAATAATGGGATAGTTTAAGTGAAAAGTGTAACTAAAATCTATTGGATATGCTGAGATTAATGATAATTCATGTGTGTCGTCCATTATTCATTTGGGGATACACATTATATATATTAAGAAATATACTAAACTAAGTCCCAATTGAAGAAACAAATGGTATTCTATATGAAATTTAGTGTTGAAGGAGATCATTTTTATTAAATTTATATGTGTTGGGTTGAGAATCATTTATTAAGGCCCCTTTAGGTAACAAAAATTCACATTGAGTTATAAAGTATACATTTATAAGATTCCCAAAAGAAATAAGCTGATATTACATATATGACCGCTAAAAAAGGGAATAGTGGAAAGACATGCCATATTATTTAAGATGGATCAAATCTCTAAATGTGATAGTGGTATTGGGATATACTTTGATGAAGTATGGGATCAAGATATAAAAGAGTTGACATAGGAACAAATTCCACAAAGGCCCATGGAAGAGGATGTTCTGGACATATAAGTACCTTATATGAGAACAATAAAGGTTAGAGAACTTAAAATATATTATGTTCTAGTAACTAAGGATAGTAACTAATTATTATTAGATAATAATGATCTTATAACCTATAAGAAAGAAGTATGTGACATCGAAAGAACCAAGTGGTAAGAAGCTATGAATTCTGAAATTTATTCAACATACCAAAATTCTATTTGGATCTTAATAGATCCTCCCATGGATATGAAGCCTATTGGATTCAAATGGGTATTCAAGAATAAACTTGACATAGATGGAAAAGTTAGTGTCTATAATGCATTACTAGTTGAAAAAGGGTTCAATCAACATCTTGGAAAAAGCTACGATGACACTTATTCACTTGTTATTATACTATAACCAATCAAAATTCTACTTTCCATAGAAAATTAATATGACTATGAGATTTGGAATATGGATGTAAAAAATTTATTTCTTTAATAGGAACCTTCGTAAATATATCTACATGAAATAACCGAAACGGTTTGTGACTCCAAATGATGAAAAAAGGTATGAAAGTTGCAGAGATCTATTTATGGATTAAAGTACACATCCGGGTCATAGAACAATTAGTTTGATGAAACCATAATAGAATTGGATTCCATAAATAATGAATGTGATCCTTGTTCTTATAAGTGGTTTAATTACAGTGATGTAATATTCTTAATAGTTTATATTTATTAAATAATAATTACTAGGAATGAAATACCAATATTATAGCTCATTAAGGTCTGGATAGAGACATGCTTCTCTATAAAGAACTTAGAAAAAGTAGCACATATTTTTGGGATGAAGATCCATTTTGATAGATTCAAGGGGCTTCTTAGACTAATTAAAATTATGTACATTGATAATATAATAAAAATATTCATTATGGAATGATCAAAGAGATTATTTTTTTCTAGTGTCACATGGAATTCATCTCTTGAAAAAAATGTATCCTTAAACAAATGAAGAGAGAAATAGGATGGGAAGGACTCTATACACATCAATGATTAGGTATGTTATTTATGTTATGCTCTATAAATAGTTAAAGGTCACTTACATTTTAGTCACAGTAGTTAGATATCAATCTGACCTTGGTGACCTCTATTGGATAACATTCCAGACAATCCTTAAGTATATAAAGCATACTAAGGGGTATATTTCTGGTCTATATAATAGTTGATGAACTAGTAATTATGGGATATGAATATTCTAATTTCCAAACAGATCAATGTGATCTGAAATCATGGTCAGGATACATTTTCACTCTCAATAGAGGTGTTGTGAGTTGGGAGTGCTCAATGAAGTTCAGGGTCACTAATTTTATAGTGGATTCCAACTACATTACAGCTTATGTGGTACTTAAATAAGTGGTATGGATTCAAAAATGCATCCTAGTGTGTTATGTGATGCCCTGAATTAAATTCCCTATCACTCTATATTACGGTAATACTATAATGGTGGATCTTACAAAGGATCCAAAGTCACATCAATGAATGGAGCACATACTTAAGAAATTTCATCTCTTGAATGAATTTTATAATAAAGGTGACATCATGGTGATTAGAGTTTACATAGAAGATAAAGTGATGGACCCCTTAACTAAATCCTTAAGTCAGAAAAAACATGATCATCATGTGAGATCTAGAAGAATGAAAGTTGTTGTTAGTTGGGTCTAGTTCAAGTAGGAGTCTACTATAGTTGGGGTGTTAGAACCATAGTTTTATAATATAGATTTCACATATACTATAAGCAGTGGATATTAGTAAAATATCTCATTACATATCATTCATTATTTTTTATGACTTCAATTTAATAAGGTCATAGAGTATTTATCTAATTGAATAAAGTTATTGCAGTTCCCCATTGTGATGAGAACCTTGAAATTCCATGATGATATTATTAAATATTTTTATATGGTCGGATAAAATTATATGATGAGACACATTTTATGTTGACTGTCAGTTGAAAGAACTATTAAATAGATGATTATTTATATCATGAATTTCTCACATGGTAATCTCGAAGATGGGAGATTATGAAAACAAACCCGTTAGTCAGAATTCTTCATGCGTTCATGTCATTGGAATTTTCTATCTGCAAGCATGTGTAATGATCCTTAAACTTTATTAGTTTTATTATTACATTTCAGGACTCATGTATATTGATGTACCAACCAAAACTATGACATCATATGTTTTTGGGATGTATGGTATATTGGGTGCATCACAAATGATATATTATTAATGAATAATCTGAGAAAGGATTTTCCTCTTCCATATTTATAGAAGATGATAAACCTGACCTTTTAATGAAATTTAATTGTTATATTAAATTCCCTATCAATTGTGTATTGATGAGTTAATTTTAGGTAGTCAATTATAGACCTATCAAGCATATAGGTTGATGACATGAGTGTGAAACCCGCTTGATAAAATATCATGACAAAAGGATTATATTACCCTGTGAACGTTTGTATGTGGTTTTTTTCATTTAAATATGAATTATTATTCTATAGGTTCCTTGACCCATCGATAGATAGTAATCTTGGACATTAGGTAAGGCCACATAATGCCATTGAGGAAGATTCTAGTTGGTCATAGTTAATCAATCATAAATATTAAATATTTAATTACGATATAATTATTTAATTTATTGAATATATAATATTTATTGATCTCTTGTTATTATCAAGGTAATAAATATTTATTAATTAAATAAATAATCTATTTGGTTTTGTGAATATTAGATAAATATTTATTCACCAGATTATGAATAGAACAATTATTTATTTAATGAATGAATAATATTTATTTAAATATTTATTTAAAAACCTAATAAATTTTTGAAGAGGATGACCAAACTAGATTTTTTCCAACGATAATTCTTTATTATTAAAACTATAAAATAAATATTTATAATTGCATAATTTTACATAATTTACAATTAAAATAATAATAACAAAAATAATTACATTGTATGGGGTTTATTGGAGATTAATTCATAGTTAAGGGCCATTGGGAATTTAATTATAATTAAACCCTATCCTTAGGTCTATTTTTATATTGTTATATCAATTAGAGAAAGGTTAATCATTGTGGACAAAAATTTTCTCTCAATATATCTCTCATTCCCTATTCATATCATGACTAATGAGAGTAACAGATATTCCTTCAAAATCAAGGGAATGTGAAGTGATCAAAGTGAATATTGTAAGATGATCAATTGACCACACTAGTATCCAATGTTTCATCAGTGTTTTTTAGAGATCTAAGGAGCACAAATTGATCACAGTTAGAGGGGCTCTACATTGGGTCCTTTCTATGCAACAATGATACCCTGATTAGGTTAGAATGATCAACACTATCATTGAATAATGATATCAAGACTGAGGAAATCATTCTTCTTTTGTATTAAATTAATTGTAAATTAACGTGACAAGATCATCACTTGGTTCTGAAAAAATCAATTTTCAAAATTATTTATAAAATTTTATTTTAGTCATGGTGTTCATGTCATGTACATTGATAATTATTCATTGATTCTACAAAAATCATGTTGAACATTTTCTCAATATGCACTTATACTCTGTTCAGAACCATCAGGGGGTTGGCTATCTATGGCTTTGGGATTACTCATGTGAGGATTTTAAATGTTATATAATTCCAAACCATTACATGGAAATTATTGTACCTTATTCTTGAGATGAATTTGTACATATGTAAATATATTTTACTTCTATTTTTGTGTGAGTAACAAAAACTTATGGGTTATGTAAAGAGTTACAACCGCGGTTTGGACACATTAATTTGGTGGTTGGAATAGAATTTCAAATACTAAATCATTAGAAGAATGTATACATAAATGGAATAAATGAGATAAGATGGTGATATTAAAACCCTTTCCAAATATTACGTTCTCAATTCCACTCAAATTGACACTTTTTGAGACCTCTATCATTTAATTGGATAGGTAATGTTAAAGTTGGATGCCCATGGATTATATAGTGTGGGGAAAGAAAGTAATGAGTTGAACTTAATATTTATGTTCCTTATTCTTATAATTTTATTTGTATTACAGTTAGATAGTGATCCATAATGGTTTGGATACCATAGTATTAGAGTTGGGTTTGTCCATATGATGGATTAAACAAGGATTTTTACACTCCACTATTGAATAGTCATATATGATATGATTGGTTGGTTTTTTTCTACTAGATATAGTCATGGGTTATTTATATAAAAAAATGGTGTATTTCAGGATGAAATATGTATCTTTACTCATAAATATATATGATGTATTCAAAATGGGTCATCATTTTAGTGTGATCCTATTTAATAAAAGTCTTTATTAATGTTAATAAAACATGGTACTCATCTGGCAATAGATTCTATGTTAGATTCCAGCATCATCATCATAAAACACGAATTTGAGATTAATCATTGGGAATGAGAGGAGTAATGTAAGAAACCCTTTAAACTAGAAACTTAATAAAATTTTATAAGTAAAAATTGAAGTTATTTATATTAGATAAATACCTTACTAAGTAACCAAGTGTTGATGTTATCTAATAAGTGATGGATTCACTTAAATTTTCAAAGTCATTATATTCAAAAATTAACTAAGTTATTTTAGTTTCTACTCATATATTAAAAATGATTTGATATATTAATGAATTTTATGAACTATATATTTCTTTAAGTCTTACTATGGTTAAGGAATTCATTCTAATTTCACCAATGGAATATTCTAAAAAGATTAATAAATTAAAGAAAAAATTACCGGATTTTCTCAAGAGTTGATAATAAATGAACTAGGAATTTGTTGTCTAAGTCCCAGTGTTGTGTAGGCATTACAAGTGGGTAAAAGATTAAACTAGAAGAAGAATAGTTAATTGGAGAGTCTAATTAAGATTCTTAGAGTAACCAATCAATTTTTTTAAAACCTAAAGGTAAAACTGGGAAGGGGAAATGATTCCATAGGATGGAATTGTTCAAGATGCCCAGATGGGGTTTTGAAAGCTCCATGAAATGTTCATATCAGGTATCAATGTTATAGAAATTGATTCTTTGATTTTGAAGTGTATGTGATAATGAATGTATGTTTTTTATTATTTAAAAATGTATAGGTGTTCAAAATCAAGAAAATATTCGAAAGAGATTATAGTTTACATTCATGTGATGTCGTGAGAGTTATTACATCAAGGATTTAAATATAAGGGGGTTTATCATGCTCAGATTAATCTAGGAAAAGGATGAGTATCTTCATTTAATTTATATTATATAATAATATAAGTTAATCATTAGAAAATATTTTTAATGAATAAATTGATATGATTAGTTATATACACATGGTTTATGAATCATTAGATTATGTAACATGTTTTATCTAGGATAAAGTGATTATCCGAATGTTTTTTTAAAATGTGAGGGAGACTATTCCCAAAAACCTTAAGCAAAATTTTTTGATAAATATTCTTATTTATACATATAAATGATCCAAACATATAGAATACCATCTATAATATGTAAGTCACAGTTTCTTTGGTAAATATTCCTACTAAAAATAATTGTGTATTATTTACTAACATAGAAGTGTTTGTGAATCTTAACATGATATTTTGAAGAGAACATGGTGTCTAGGAGGATAATAGGAGTATGTTTAAAATTAGAGAAGTTCAAAGATAATAGATAAAATAATATACTAGTCTAACATTAAAGTGATTTTCATTTAATATACTAATGATTTTAAGATAGGTGATAATAATGAAATGTTTAATGAGGTATATTTAGTTACTATAAAAAGTGAATAACACTATTTCCTAAAGGTTTATTATAGTTAAAAAAATTTCATATGATTCTAAAGTGGTTATAATGTACTGGAAAACAAAAATTTATATAGTTCCATTATTTAATAGAAAAACTTTGATGAAATAGGGTTCCAAGGATGATGATGTCAAACTCAGAAAAATTTCAACAGAAGTTGACATTGTAACATTTGTTGTTAAGGAATTTGAATTTGTTTAGGGAGTTGAACATTAAGAATTTGATCCCAAAATATCACCATTATTGAAATATTATTTCTTCATAAATTTTACTCTCTAAAGAGTTCAGTGGAAAGTTTTTATTAGTTGGACACATAGAGATATGGAAGGAACTATATATTCAGGTAATAGGTAAGAATTACCGTATAATGTTTATCAAACATAAGGATAATGCTGTAATTTATCATAAATGATATGATATATTGATGATTATGTTGAGTTTTGTTAAATATTCTAATTTTTATTAATATGAAATATATCATATGAAAGGAAATATTTATTTTATCATTCGTTTATATTGTCCTTATAAATCTATATATTGATATAAATTTCATGAAAAGTAAATATAATTAACCTCTCAAAGTATGGATTTAATCTATTCCTAACTGATTTTATTTATGGAGTATTATAGGTTATTAATAAATTTTAAGATTAACATGAGTATGAATCTTGTATAAGATATGGAATATGATCATGAGGCTCTTAAAGTGTTTTTATGCACTAGATGGCCCACTAAGTCTGCAACATGGAATGTCATGCTCTATGTATTTGGTATAATAGGGGTTCATGGGTCATATAGCAGTCCTCATTACCTGATGTTGGGGAGATACTAATCATGAGAACCATCATACTTTGATACCTTACATACACATTCCATTGCGACTTAGCGAATCAGGGGTGGTTGGGTATGTTATTGGTCATGTAATCAGTTGCAACTCAACCAAGATGTTATTTGTCTTATTATATGAAAACTATTCCATTTGGGACCACAATTGAAATTGACTAGGAAGTGTTTGGGTGCACCAATATAGTATATATGATGTGCTTATTTTTTCTAAGGAAGGTCATGTGATGTGCTCTTACATAAAGGTAAATGACATGTGGTGTATTCATCAATCTGGTCAATTTATAATTGAAAAGTCAAGAATATATGAGTTATCTATATGGGATTGACATACTCCATGTCCAATGGTTACTTGATTTCTTGGGAAAAGGGAACATGTTAGAATACATGTTAGCATGCGATTCAATTTGATTCTAGTGGACAGAGGTATAGAGATACATGTGTTTGATGGAGGTCATATTATATCCCTTTATAGCTTGATTAACATTGATTCTTTTTCAAGAGGTGGATCGTTTATTATATTTATCAATTTGTTAATTAATATGTTTGTTCTATTAAATAATGCCTCACGGGGTTACACTTTTTGGTTGACTTGATGGGGATTGATTTTTATTAAAAAAACATCTCTAAAATAATTTTTGAATTAATCCAAAACTTTTTTTTGATGTGTATTCATAATATGTTACATATGATGTGATATATGTTAAAGATAAGATAGTTTCTAAAAGTGTTTTTGAAAAATATATCTACTTTTTTATATGGTTTCACAATTTATTATATATGATACTGTATAAGGTTGAGTGGAATAAGGTCTTTTAGACATTCATGCAAGTGGGACATTAAAAGGAATATTCCCTAAAAACCTTATATATATAATTATATGAGGTATGTCACCATTTATTTTATAACTAATCATAATACATGGATTTATCCTATTTTAATGTAATGATTTTGGGAAATTTTTCTATGATATTGGATGGAATTGTATTTAACTATTTGAGAAACCAAGCCATATCCATCACTAACCCCATATAGTCGTACCTATGACTGGAGAATCATATAAAGTATGTAAATAGATTGCATGCACTGATATTTCACTTAATCATATGAAATGATTTGTTTGGAAAATTAAATGATACATGTGGCATCTGAATGTTAATAGTTAACCATTACTATGATCTTCCATGAATGACTGTCATTAGAGGATCCATTACATGGGACGTAATGTAAGGAGTATGTATCATTCATGCATATGATTCATGAACCAGGTAAGACATTAAATTATGCATAATAATGCATGAGTTGATGCAAGAATCATCCATAAATCATCCTCAGTGGGTACATAAAGACAGTACCATGAAATGGTAGGTATGAATGATGTGTGTGGATATTAGGAAGAGACTCTCTATAGCCGAAATTTTCATCTTCATACCTCTTGTTTGAAGTGCTATAATTCTAAGATTGTAAGGGGAATTTCATCCATAATACAAATGATTCGGGTGAAACTTGTGGATACACCATAGATAGAAGGATCCATTCATATTACCTTGGAAATCATCTCATGAATTGAATATTGATGTTGATTCTCTTCAGTATAAGGTGCACTGGTTTGATATATATTTATTTCCAAATCATTTTTTTTAGTTTTTAGATGCATGGTGCTTCTTAGGGTTAATGATTTCAATATATTTTTTCTATGAGATTATGTGTTACTCTGTGAATATATTTCATTCCCAAATAACCCCCTATTTTACCAAATCATTTTATTTCTATGATACACCCCTGTGTGATCCTATTATGAAAAAAATAGACAATGAATATTTTATATATTATAATAAATTCAATATGTATATTACCTTGTATGTATTAAAGGGGAGTGGAAGAATCAATACTAGTTACAAGATTGGTGTTGGAAACCGGTGTGGGTTTTTCAATACATCTAGAGTTGTCCTTTCAAGGATCTTGAGAGGGAGTGGTGGAGTTGCATCGATGATTAGAAGGATGTGATGGTTGGGTGATGAAAGGTGTTTGGAGTTTGGAGGTGGCTTCAGTTGGGGAGGAGGTTACACTAGTAACTGGTGCTAACTGCTTGGTGAGGAGGGGGATATGGTTGGTGAATTAAGATAAAAGAAAGGAAAGTGCTATTTGGGATGGGAAATAGTGATTTATTAAAAAACCACTGGGAAATATAATTTAGCTACATTTTGTTAATTTTTTTCTAATAAATTATTAATAGTTATTTTAAGAGCATCAATAATAAATTGATGAAAACTATAAAATAATATCTTGTATTTCATGGTGATTTGATGAATGTTTCATAAATAAACCCTATTTAGTCATAGATTTTTTTTTCGTAATTTCACTATATTAATATTACTATAAGTATGATATATTTTATATAAATATAAATTTACATAAAATAACCATATAAATAATAGATGTGTTGGGTGGGTGGGTGTCTATCCACATGCACATGTTTAATCTTCTTAGGTATCTCTAAATTACTTGAAAACACATTATACAAGAAAACAAAACATAAATAGCTTTATATATAATTATGTAAATCAAGGTAAAAAATAAAAATCTACTCTAAATTTTAAAGGAAATAAAAAACAAATATAACTATTTTAAAACTTGAAAAAAGAAAAAAAATCTATAGAAAATAGAAATAAATAAATATTAAACTAATAAAAATAACACACCTTCAAATTTATAATTCATGTCTATGTATTAATACCAATTTAAGATTGTGGTACCTATAATGGGGGTTTCTAAACCCAAACTCAATTATATAAATTATTATTAATATTTTTTTCTAATAATAATTTTATTAACTGGATTACTACTATTATTATTATTATATCTAAACTGAGTTTGTTATAATATATATATATGATATATATAATAAATAACTACTATATTTTAGGGGAATGAGTGAAATAGAAAGAAAATTTTCTCACCCATGAACAAACACATATAAGGAGACTCAAATTAAATAATTCTTCAATGTCATACATGTTTGCCACCAAAAATATAATAATAATAATAATTACATCTATTTGGGGAGGGGAAAAACAAAAAGATACACCAAAATGCATCAATGATGGCTTGAACCCAAGACCCCCACCCCACCCCACCAAATCTTAAGAGACTAAATCAATAAACGACACCCTATGAGGATAAACATATAATAATAAATATAACAACCACAAAGCATAGTGCATGTACAAAGATGTCACCCTTGGGACCTCACCCTACGACGTCCACCCCAAACCCCAACCCCTCTTGACACCCCAGTCGCTTGAGGTGGGGAAATTTAATGTAGGTTATGATCCTATAATTCATGCCACATGGTCAGTTATTCCCCTATTTCCCTAGCTAGGAAATGGATTCAAATCATCCTATACATAATATGCATAGTGTTTGAGTGTGGCGAGACTTGAGCTTGGGCCATTCCCTTGGAAAATAAGGGATAAAATCAATGGATACTAATTGAATAACACCCAATGGGAAAAAGGATTGTAGGTTATGATCTAATTAGTCATAATACATTTTCGGATGTTCACCTGCTTCCCTAGCTAGAAAATATATTTAAATATCTAGTGCATAATAGACATAGTGTCTTTTTGTGGTGAAACTCAAGCCTGGGCCAGTTCCCATGGAGATCTAGGTGTACAACCAGAGGCTACCACTCAGCTAATTTCCCATGGGAAAAAAGAATTGTAGGTGAAGAGCCAATTGGCCATTAAATATAATCGATTCCACCCCTATATCCCTAGACAAGAAATGAATTTAATATCTCTATGCATAATACACATAGTGGATGAGCATGGAGAGATTAACACATAATCAAGTTCCCATGGGGAGAGAGAGGTAAAACCAATGGGTTCCACTCAACTAATTCCCCATGGGACAAAAGGTGTATAGGTTAAAATCTAATTGTCTATGCCACATGGTTGGCTTCACCCCTCCTTCCATAGCTGAGCAATTACTTTGAATTTCCCTATACATAATATGCACAGTGCCTGAGAGGGGAGAAATTCGAGTCTGGGTTAGTTCCCATGAAGATAGGGGTAAAATTAATGTGTACCACTCGACTAACACCCCATGGAACAAATGTTGAGTCGAAAGTTATAATTTCTCCACTTTATATCCTATGTTTTAAAATTCACAACACACTTTCTTAAAAACTTTGTTTTACTAAGTTTATAATTTCCAAGTCCTCTAGAATTTATTTATAGAAAATTTTTTATTCTATCGGGCATAGAAATATTTATAAAGTGATGAATGTAAACTTTTTTACACTAAGTTTGTTCCATTAGACTAACTATGTCTAGCCCATCAGACCAACTAAGATAGGTCCCTTGGACTGATGAAGTTTAGTCCACCAGAATAATTAAGTCCAATACATTGGACTAACAAAATATTATCAATTAGACTAAAAAGGTTTGATCAATTGGATAAAATTAGTTTTGATCCACTCGACTAGACAGTATTTATTCTATTAGAAGAATAAAATTTATAATAATATGATCAAAATTAATTCAGCTGGATGGAATATTTTTACATCATTATGATTATGCTATCAAAAAAACATTATATGAAGATATATAGATCATATTGCGCTGACAAGTGGGAGCTCATTTGAGGCCTTTACAACTAACTCCTGGAATCACATAATATGACCGTTGATGTTGTGCCTACAAATAAAGGTGTATTAGATGAGCTAAGAGTTAATGCTTTTGTGACTCAACCCATATGAAGCATACACTGTTGTAACATATTGTTGCTTACACTTTGTAAATATTAATAGATTTTCAGTTCCATGGAATTTGAGGGTGGATTGTAATTTTCTTAAAAGATTTTTCATTTATAGTTATTGTGTCTGATTTTGGATTAGATCGAAGGCTTTAGAGGATAAGAATAACGATGATTATGATCTGGTTGATCAAGGAGTTCTAGGGAAAGGAAGACAGAGTTGATTCTGATCTTTGTGATCAAGGGATTTCCTTCTATGAAAAATAGACCATACTGTTAGGTTGAAAAATAGGGATACCCAAATTTAGGAATTCCTACTTCCTTAACTCTTATGGTTAATGATTATAAATATTTTATAAATATTTTTTAAGTCATTTATAATTTTTATTAAAGATTCATTTTACTTATTTCTAGAAGTTTATTTTTTTGTTACGTATTTGTTTAGAATGTTCTACTTCTTATATCATTACTAAAATATGATATCTTAGAAAATATATGTCTCCAATATAGAAACACTATTGGAAAAATAGATTTAGTAGTGTTTTTTTCATAGTGGGTTTAAAAACTGCTGGGAAATGTTCTTTAAATATATTTTTATTTTTTTTCAAGAAAAATTAAAATTATTTTTAGCAGTGATTATTTAAAAACTACAACGAAATAGAAGCAATTTTTAAAAAGCATTGCTAAATTAAAAAGAAAAAAAATAAAAAATCAAAATATTTATTTATGATTTATGATTTTTTATTTAATATCATATATATTTTATTATTTATAATTTTAATTAACTATAATGTGTTAATTAATAAATATTTATAATTATTAGTTAATAATAATTTGATACTTAAAAAATTTCAATATGTTCAAAATTAGACTTCAGCAATAATTGACCATAACTTTTGATGAGAGAGTCCGTTTTAACTCTACAACCAATAAAATTGAAGCTTTTGAAGTTAACTAAAACCACATTAGATTTAAATTTTTGAATATTTAAAATAATAAAATGTATTATAATTTCAAAAAAGGTAGGAAATTGAACAAGAAATTTAAATGCACAAAACCTTTGATTCGAGTGGCTATTTGAGCTCTACCACACATGTAATTGAAAACTACGGTGATCTCTATGCTCTAATGGTTGAGGAGATCCACATGCCCATTTTTAGGACAAGAAAGGCCTAGAAGGCATCCGAAACTATGCATTTAGTCAGGGTATCCTAATTTTTTAATATTCAATGGAACTTCAGCCTTTTTTAAAGGGGTATTATTTTTATTTTTTCGATGGCGATTTGATTTATTCTAAGGGATAACATTTATATTGGTATTATAAGTTTAAAATTTTATCATTTTACAAAATGTAGTTCTTATTTATAATTAAATATATGTATATTTTTTACCTTTACTTATAATAAATCACTTGTATAAATACATATTTACAGAGAAATGTATTTTAAACATATAAACCATATGGAAATAAATAATTTTTATTGATTTCATTTATTATAAATAAATTTCTATTTTATTTACCCTATAAAAATTTATTAATTTGTATATATATACCTATACAAGTATTGTTTATATATAAACATGGACGTGTCAATAATAAATCTATATTTATTTGTATATTATAATATATATAAATAAATACATATATATAAAAATATTTATGTGTGTATTTGAGAAATATAAATATGTATATGTGTGTGTATTTTTGTGTTTGCGGTGTGTGTGTGTGTTTGAGATAATTTTACCCCCAAGCACATAGTATATATATATATATGTGTGTGTGTGTGTGTATTTTTATATAAATTTATCATTATCATTAAATATAGTATATAAATGAATTTACAACAAAACTATATAAATATATATACACACATATATAAATAATGTTAGTATATACATAGGCATGCGTATGGATAAATAAATAAATATATATTTTTATATTAAAATTTATTAAATAATAATTAATGTATAATACATTAAAATACATTTATGTATATATATATCATACACATTCGATGAGATTTTATCTTTGTTTAAGAGTGTCTTCAATATGTTTTTTATGATTTTATTCCATAGATTTGCATCTTTTTTATTTGATGGTGTCGTAATTAATGTGTTTCCCCTATTTTGGTAATTTATTATCTATTAGATATATATATATATATATATTTGTCTATATGAATATATGAATATTTGTGTATATTTATATACATTTGTGAATATTTCTACATTTTTTTATTTATATATTTTTAAATCATATATGTGTAAATATTTAGAGAGATATTTATATTTTCTTATGTTTATATATATATATATATATTCATGTATAGTTATATATATGAGTGTGTTTATATATATTTATGTAAATTTTGTTATATGTATATATATTTATAGATATTTATATCCAATTATTATATTATTATAATAATATTTATTATTTATTATATATTACTAATTATTTATTATTAATTATTAATTATTTATTATTTATTATATCATATATAATATTTAATTTTTAATTTTTCTTGTGTATTATATATTATTAAATTTTATTATTCAATTACTATTAAATAACTATTTAATATTTATTAATTGTTAATTATATAATTATTACTCAATTATTATTTATTTAATATTCATTTATGGTTTAATTATTTATTATATATTTATTCATTATTTATTATTTATTTAAACATTATTTTTTTATTTATTAATCATTTATTCTTTAATTATTTATTAATAATTAATTATTTGTTATTTATTATTAATTAATTAATTATTATTTTATTTTTTATTTATATATTTCTTGTTATTTATTTATATATTTTTTGGTTATTATGTATAAATTAATTATTTTTTTTAATTTATTTGTATTTTACTATGAATTTACTATTATTATATTATTAAATTATAACTAATTTCTTATTTATTTATTATTTAATTTAATTTTAATTTTATTATTTATTTCTTTATTATTATTATTTTTTTGTTTTAATTATTTATTTTCTTATTGATTATACATCATTATATATTTTAGCATATTAGATTCTATTTCTTCACCACATGAAGAGTCTGCTAAAGTAGTAAAGTCTTTAGATAATAAGTAACCGTTAAGGGTTCAAATCTCACCCAACAAATCCTGTCAAAAAATCAGAATGACCGCAGGCCAATCAATTAGACTATAGCTTTATGTGGGTTAGGTCTTTGAATATTTTGGCCTACAAAAACTCAGACTGCATCTAATCCAACTCGGAAAAGCCACAGCCCCTGCGGACTAGTATTTCGGGTGTTCATGGGTCCCATTTGACCCACAATTATACGTAGCATTTTAGAAAAATATGTCTGAAAAATAAAATTTAATAATTTAAAACAATAAATTAACATGAGTGAGGGAAAAATAGTTCGAGTTTTATACGTCCATATATAAATCAGGTAAAATACCATCTTATCTTTGGTTTTGAACCTGACGGTTAGGTTGGTCGTGGGATAGATGATGCATGTGTTTATTTAGTGTGTGACACCAGATTAATATATATGATTGATGTACTAAAAACATGATGTAATAATCATGAGAACAGATCTACAAGACTATCCTTTTGCATCTAATAAAATGCTTTACTGGTATTTTGATTTATGTATTTTAAATTAAGTATGATAACTTTTTTATATATTAATATTTATATATTTTTTATAGTGTTTTAAAATATAAAATAATTTCTAGAGATTTAATTTTCAAATAGAATATATATTCACATCAGTTTTTTATTTTTATAATTTTTGATAACATCATACAATTAAAAATATATAACATCCATAATTTCATTTTAACAAAAATAAAATTCTATTACTTTGTGTTTTTAAAAGTAACTTAGAAAAAATAAAGAAATAGGATAAATAAAAATTAGAAAAAATAATAAATCTATAATAATATTATTTGTTAATATATTTGTATTAATAAATCTAAACATATATTTATTTGAAAATTTTGATAATCAAGTCTCCAATAAAAGTTTTTAATGTAACATTTTCCTGACAATTTTGAGTACATATTTTAACTAATAAATTTAAAATTCTAGTGAAAATAAAATAAAATTTGGTTATTTACAATAGACATTTAAAATAAAATTTTAATTAAAATTTTCCAAAGTAATTTTCCACAAAGCATTTCTGGTGTAAATTTTCAATGTAAATTTCTAATGAAATTTAATATTTTTATTTATGTATGAATATATTTTTATTATATTTTTAATTGGATGTTTCTAGAGAAAATTTACAGCAAAAGTTTATAATATAAATTTTAAAAGTAAATCACTAGTGAAAATTTAAAATTTTCATTTATGTTTTATTGCATCTATATTGTAATTTTAAGTGATAAATTGAACTATAGATTCCCGATGGACATTTACATTGAGAATTTCCAGTGTCAGTTTTCACTAGAAAATTCCATAGTTAATTTACGATTCATATTTTTAGTGAAAAGTTTAATTATTTATGTGTTTGTATATTTGAATGGAAAATTTAATAATTTATTTATTTTATAATTTTGTAAGTCAAATTTTCATTATATTTATAATAAAAATCAAATTGAAATTTTCATTGGAAATTTATGTTTAAATTTTAACAAAACCTTTCTAGTGGAAATTTGTACAAATAGTTTTTCATGAAAATTTTCAAAAAAAATTTTAGTTAAAATTTACATTTTTGATATGTGTATTAATATATTTTTATTTTTGTTTTAATAATTAAAAATTTAAATTTTTTACTTATGTCTTAATATATCTACTTTGTGATTTTATGTGAAAAATTGAACTACAGATTTCCAGCGGAAGTATGTACTTAAAATTTCTATAGAAATTTTTCAGATAAAATTTGAATTGAAAAATTAAATTATTTATTTATATGTTAAGATTTTTAACTGAAAACGTAACCATGCATTTATTTTAAAGTTTTTTAATCAAATGGTTAGTCTAATTATAATAAAATTGGAATTTTGTACTGGAAATTTAAGTGGATATTCAAATTAATTTTTCAATGGAAGCTTGCATTAATAGTTTTTCTTTGTAAAATTGCAATGAAAATTTTAGGTTAAAATTTTAAGTTTTTATGTATTAATATATTTTCATTTTAATTTTAAGTAAAAATTCGCAATGTAATTTGTCTATAGAAATTTACACATAAAATTTATAGTGGAAATTTGTATTGGAAATTTTCAGTGGAAATTTTCATTGGAAATTTTCTTATGTATATATTGTAAATAATATATATTGTATGTAATATGTAATAAACATATTATATTTATTATATAAATTTAAATAATAAATAATATATGTTTATATATATGTTTACTGAATATTATATATATTAATTTCAAGGTTAATGAGAGGCGCATGGGTATTGTTGTCAATAAACTAGTTTGGACAGTAAGGTTAAATGGCCCACATGAGATGTTATTAATCTCACAAATCATAACCGATATAATTTTTTCACAGTTTTTGTTGTTGTTTGGGTTATGGTTAATTGAAAACTAAATATTTTCCAAAAAATCTAAAAAATTTCTATTTTCCCACTCTACTTTATCATAGTTCACCAAGAAAAAAAATGTTTTTATATATTACTTTCTTTAATCCTATGGGTCGGCCCGTCAGTTTGTGGGTCCCACATGTCTAGAATCAATATTTTATTTTTAAGCCCACATTATTTATGGACTTGGCCAGACCACTGGATAAATTCTATATCCCACATTATCCACCCTTTGGGCCGACCCACCCTACCCCATTAACAATTCTACACCCAATGCATAATTTATAGATATGGCAGATGCATGCATGTGCATGTGCATCTACATCTCCATGTGCATAGTAATAATTTATAAATACTAAATAAATAAATTCTAAAGATTAAAATATTAAAAAACATGATAAAATAATAATTAATTAATTTCAATCATAATAAATAATAAAATAATTAGAAGAATTAGAACATTAACAAAAATAATAATAAAATAATAATAATAAAATAATAATAACAATAAAGAGATACTAATAATAATAAAATAGAAAAAATTAATTAATTACACGAATAAGAGAATAATAAATAAATAATAAATAATTAAATAATTAAATTAATTAATTAATTACGAGAATAATAAAACAATAAAAAATAATTATGAAAATTTTAAAAAAATTAAAAAAACTGTCACGAAATAATTTAGCATAGGTTTAAACTGACTCTAAATGATTCCCTCAATTTTAAAAAACCACTAATAAATCGTTTTGTAGTGGTTTTGAAAAACTGCCGCTAAATTAATGTCGACAATCAAATTAGACGCGGTTTTCAAAAACTGTTGCAAAAATGATTTAGCAGATGTTTAAAATACTGTTAAACGCCTATATTGGCAAAGTGACACCATGAACATCAGATGATATCTGAGTTTAATAAATCATAACAAATAGGTTTGGGTTTTTAGTTTGGATAAATTTTTAAACTGCAACTCTCCCCCCTCTTATAGCCATTGATATAGTCTTCAGTCCTATAATAGGTATCACAGTAGGTTTTACTTCTTAACTTGTTAGACTTTTTTATTTTTTTATTTTAAACAAGTTTCTAATGTTTTAAATTTTTTTATGAATTGTTGTTTTTAAAATTTGTAAGTTGTGTTACACTAATGTGTATTTTATAGAAAGAGTACAATTTCCAGTTTATATAGATGGCGGGTCTAAATGTTGGAACTCTTGAGAAGATAAATCCTAGAAGACAACTGATTTTTAATGGAAATGATTATGAGTATTAGAGAGATGGAATGAAGACTTTATTATTTATACTGGAGTAGATAACATTTTTATTCTCACTAGAAATTATAAAGTCACTAAGAAGGAAGTATCTATGTTTACTAATCAAGTGAAGACAAAATATCCACTGAATTATCATGTGAAAAAATACATTACTATATTTTATGATAAGAAATATAAATAGTCAAATATCATATTTTAATACTGAAAATTTTATTTAGGATAAACTCAAAGTTACTCATTTCGGTACTTCTAAAGTTATTGAGACTAGAAGAGCTATGCTAAGGGAAGATTATCAAGCTTTTGGTTTTCCTTCTAGTGAATCTATTACTAAGATCCACAAGTGGTTTATGAAAATTTTTAATAGATTACAATATTTTGGTAAAAAGGATCTTACTGATAGAATTCTAGAAGAATATATTATTGAAATTATTCTAGAAGAATTATATTAAAAATTAATAGCTTTATATGATATAAGAAGAATAAAAATTTGACATTGGATAATTTTATTAGAAGTATCATGTAGTATAAGGGTATACTAAAGATAGATACTGAGAAGATAAAGAAAAATAATGGAGATGTTAATTTTTATTCGACTTCAAATTTTACTAAAAAAGTTCATTCAACTGAGAATGTTTCTAGATCTTTAAATAAAAAGAAAGTTAAAGTTGAAATAAATAGAAGTTATCTAGAAAAGACTCAAAATTAGTTAGCTAATATTAGTAATATAATGAAAAAGATTGTTAGGAAGAAATACTTTTTGTTTAAGTATAATAAGATTCATAAGGATAGAAATAAGAATATAGATTCTTATGAAGTGATTTTTATGATTGCAAGAAGGCTGGTCATATAAGATCAGATTTTCCAAAACATAAGAGAAAATATAAGAAGGATAAAAATTAAAAAATGAATTATAACATGTTATACAATCATAAGGGTAAGAAGATTCTAAAATCATCAGACACATGGAGTGTTAGTGGAGGTGATAGTTCTTTAGATAATTCTCTAGATAGTGAAGGTGATGGTTAGAAGAATCTTGGTTTCTTTACTGTAATTCTAAAGAATAATAATTGTTTTACGAATAAGGTATCGACTGAAACATTGAATAATCTTACCTTGAATCCTAATTATTCTAATAGTGAAATTGAAAATAATTATATATATTTATATGAATAATCTACTTTATCTATATAGTATAATAACTTACCTATGTTTTAGTATGTTTCATGATTTTCTAAACTTTTAGAAAACCAAAATTACGAAGTTTCTAAAAAACATGATTCTACTAAGGTACGACATGATAATAAAAATTCAAAAATATCACTGATTACTACTAAAGCTTCTAATATTTCAAAAGACTTAGATATATCTAATCTTGAGAAAACAAAATTTTCCAAAGAGTTCGAAAAATCCTATTACTATCAAATTTCACTACTTGTAGAGAAAATTTTGATAACATGTACAGATAGAAAAACCTCATAATGATATATCTGGAATGGGTTTTACAAATAAAAAAAAATTTCCAAAAAAACTGTTTTATTCAAAAGGTTTTCTCATTATGTATAAAATGTCAAAATGAAGGACATTGAAAAATAGATTTTCTTTATATAAAGTGAAATCTTTAGGTTTTCACATGACATATTTTTCATAAGAGTTGACAACTACTCAACATAGTAATGATGGAAATACATGGAATCTGAAAATTTTATTTTATAATAATGTTAGACCCAAGAATGTGTGGGTTCCAAAATACTAATCTTCTTACTTTTAGGAAAATAATAACTGAATCTGAAATAATATTGGTACATGGATAATGGATGTTCTAGTCATATGACTACCAATAAGATTTTTTAAGAGGATTATTAAAATTAAAGGTGGAATTGTTAACTTTGGTGATAATAATCAAGAATAAATTATCGGAATATGTAACAGTGTTATTCTTAGTAAAGCTTTAATTTCAAAGGCTTTATATATTTTAGGTATTATGCTCAACCATATTAGTATAAGTCAATTATATGATGAGGGATATCATGTGAACTTCAAGAATTAAAAATGTGTTGTTCATAATTTAAAATATAAATTTATTCTTTTTATCGACGAGCATGAGAATGTATACACACATAAACATAAAAGGCCTTAGGATCCAAGATCTACCTTGTCTTAGTGAAATAGAAGATCAATCTTGGTTATGGAATATGATTTCATGAAATAAGAATTTTATAACTTTAGATAAAATCTCTATGAAATGATTTTTTAAACATCTATAGGTTCTTAAGTTCGATTCTTCTAAAGTTTGCAATCCTTGTCAATTTAGAAAGAAACATAAGTTGAGTTTTAAATCTATTAGTGATCTTGAAACATCTAAATATTTATAGTTAGTGCAAATGGATTTATTTGGCTCTACAAAAACACGATGTATTGGTGTAAAATATATTATATATATTTAATTTGATGATTACACTAGATATACAGTCCATTTTTTAGAAAAAAAACTAAAAATCTAATTTCTATTTAAAAACATCTGTCACCCGTGTTAAAAATAAGAAAAATAACTATTCATAGTGATCATGGTGGAGAGTTTTTAAAATCTTATTTTGAAACTTTTTTTGTAAAACGGTATAATACATAACTTTTAAGCATCGATAACTCCACAACAAAATGACATAATTAAATGAGGAAATAAAATTCATCAGAACACTAAAAGAACCATGATGAGTGAATACTCAATTACAAAACATTTTTTGTCTGAATAAGTTTGTAATTTTTAATTTAAAATAAATTTAGTTTTAAAAATACATTTTATTAATAAAACCTCTTATGAGTTGTGGACTGGAATAAAACCAAAAATTTCTTAAAAGTTTTTGGATGCAAAGCGTTTATTCCAAATAATAAAGATAAATTAAATAATTTTACTCCAAAATCCGATGAAGGGAATATTTCTGGGTGATTCTATAACTAGTAAGTACTGTGGAGTCTTTAATCAAAACACAAGTGCCATTGATGAAATAATTCATGTTAAATTTGATAAAACCGATCCTTTTGTTTTCAAACAACCTCAATTTACATCTTCAAATGTTATTTCAAAAATTTATATTCAACCCATGTTGAAATGTTCTTCTTATTAAAGAAAAACTAAAGAATATTTTTTCTAAAAATCCGTCTCAATAAGAATATAAACCTATTGTCGGAGATCGAAGTTTGATAAACATATAGAATCAATTGATCATTTAGAATCATCCTAAATATAATTTCATTAGTGATGTAGATCAACCAGTTTGAACTAGAAGTTCCTTAAGAAATGAAATTTAACACTATGCATTTATATCATAATTTCAACCTAAGACTCCAGATGAGGGTTTAGGTGGTAAATATTGGATATATATATACAAGACAAAATCAATGAATTCGAATGAAATCGAGTTTAGACATTAGTTGAACAACCTAAATATTCTCCTATTATTGGTGTAAAATGGGATTTTCAAAATAAATGAGATGAAAATGGAATTATAGTTAGAAATAATTCTATACCTCTTTTAATAGGTTATAATTGGTAAGAGGGTATAGATTATGAAAATTATACTCTAGTATCTAGAATTGTAGTTATCCATATTCCTCTAGCATATGCAACATTTATTAATTTTAAACTTTTTCAAATGGATGTGAAGTGTGATTTTCTTAATGGATATATATAGGAGGAATATTATGTAGATAAACACCCTAGTTATGAAAATAAAAAATCTCCAAATGATGTATTTAGACTTAATAAGCCACTTTATGGATGTAAACAATCCCCTAGTTCCTGGTATGATAGATTAACTAGATTTTTGTTATAAAACAATTTTGTTAAGGGAGATACTGATCCAACACTTCTTATTAAAATGATTTCTATGAACTAAATCATTTTTCAAATTTATATCGATGACATTATATTCATATCAACTCAAAAATCTCTTAATGATTCTTTTGTGGATCTTATGAAACTTTAGTTTGAGATGAGAATGATAAGAGAACACAATTATTTTCCTAGTTTACAAATTTGACAAAAAAATAATATGAACTTTTATATCTCAACATAAGTATATAAAATAACTACATAAAAATTTGGATATGATAATATTATAAGTGTTTATACTCTTTTTAGAACCTTAGATACTTTTGATATTTATGAATATGGGAAATCAGTTCATCAAAATATTTTTAGATGAGTGATTGGTACTTTACTATACATAATAGTTAGTCATCTATATTTACTATTTTTTTATGCTTGTGTGTAAGATATGAATCTAATATAAAAGAGTCCCACCTTACGGTTGTAAAATAAAAAAAAATATTTTAAGGGAAATATTTATCTATTATTAGTTTACTCTTCTATAAATGATTTTGAACATAAATGTTTTTCTCATTCTAAATTTGGTGGATATAAAATGGACATAAAAAGTGCATCTATAATTTTTCATTTATTAGGTGAGACTTTAGTTTCCTAGTCATGTAAGAAACAACATTTTTTTGTCACTTTCCAATACTAAATTAGAATATGTGGAAGCTTGAATTTGGTGTGCTCATGTGTTACGGATGCAATACACACACATCAACATTGGCTTGAGTTTTAGTAATACTCCAATTTTGTGTAATAACACAAGTTTCATAACATTAAGTAAAATCCAAAAAATCACTCATGAGATAACCACATATATATAAGACATCATTTCCTTCCAGATCTCGTATTAAAAGTAGATTTATTTTAAAATTCATTGGAATGAAAGAGAAACCTACTGATATATTTACTAAACCCCTTAATTTTAATAGATTTGAATATATTAAATAGAAGTTATGAATGGGAAATACTAATTGATCATTCATATATACATCTTCTTTATCCGTATCCTCATAGTAATGAAATCCTTTTCAAAGGGGGACGACATATATCTTAATCGTTTTTTAAATATTTCCGAAATTATTGATTTTTTCTAAAAAATTTAGTTTTTCTAAAAAAATATTTCTAATTTTTTTAACTTTTATTTTTAATTTTTTTTTAAATTTTTCAGCATCGTAGAAAATTTTTATTAATAAGTTTATCGTACAATTTTTTTTTTCAAAAAACAAGAAGAACAATCACCTAAAAACATTTCCCATAGAGTGTTTCTATTTCACTCCAAGAGGTATTTTTTAATATTTAATTTATATTATCCTTTAATATTATCTTTTTGCACTGTTTATATTTTCTTTAGTTTTAAAATATTTAAAAATTTTAAATGATCATGAGGTTTTTTTATAATAATATAAGATCATTCGATGCAATTTTTCTTAACAACCATTAAGAGTTCTGAAATCATATTTAATCTTTTGAGTATAAATCTCAACCTTCAAATCAGATATGGGTTTTTATTTTGATCCATCAAATTTTGTGAAGTTTAATGGTTACCTCTAATAATATAAATACAGGTGTGGGCCACCAAGTCCCACATTGATCTCTTAGACTGATATTGACTATTGAACCCCAAATCTCATATGCGTTCGAATATTTGGCATTCATCCAATCAATTTTTCCCCATTCGTTCAATAATCTATGTCAGTATTTGAGAAATGACTTCTATTAAAGTAGTTGTAAAAATAGAAGTGGTGAAGGAAAGAATAATTGAAAAGTCATGTTTTGATCAGATCGATTCATTTATGGAAGGATTTATCATATTTCAACATTTGGAAAATGCATTTTTTTTAAAAAGATGATTTTTATCTTCATCATCCAATGATACTAAAAGAGATTTATTATTTTTTGGATTTTAGTGTTGAAGGTAATTGGGATATTATTACTTTTAATCTATTTGATGATTGTTATTAGTTAGATATTTAAGAAGTTTCTGATTTAGTATAAGTTTCTTTGGAAGTAGAATCATATCTTGTTACCCATAATTTTATGGAAAATCTTAGTAGTTTTGAGAAATCAATGGTTAAGACATCCTTATTTCCTTTTTAAAAGAAGATAAATAAATTTTTCATTCAAAACCAAATGTAAGAGTTGTAACTCATTCGATGTAAGGGTACCTTATCCCATAACAAAGGGTTAGAGATATATTTAAAGTTTTGGATATTTTTTATAGACTTATTAGTGAATATGAGGAAGTTCAATTTAGAAAAGTTCATTTTTCGATCAATTGAAGTAGTTAAGAAAAGTTATAAGAATTTGACTATTTTGTTATTTCCCTGTTTCATCAACAAAATGTTAGTCAATTTTATGATTGTAATGAAGATTAATAATTTGGAAGTTATGGTTGGAGAGAAGGTTTATTTGATCAATGGAGGAACTATTTCTAGAATGAAGTTGGATTATGTTCTGAAGAAGAAAAAATTTATTGAAAAATGGAGAAAATTACATATATTATAGAAGTTATTCAGTTAAAGTAGAAGGTTCAAGAAAAAATAAAATATGATTATTATCTACCAATGTCAAAAAAGAAAGTAAAGGTAATGTTTGATGAGGCTATAAGGAGTTGATGAAATGAAAATATGAAAAGATTCCTAGAGATCCAGAGTTTTGCCTTGATAAAGTAGATGCCTTAGTTTTGAAAGATAATAATTTTGATGTTTCAAAAACTAAATAGAACAAGAAGTATAAAAACAAAAGATTCTATGAATCTAAATTAGTTTAAAGGTATAGAGCTAACTCAAAGGTACTTCCATGTTGTTGACTAGGAAGGAGCTCTTTTAATTTCTCTTTTTTCAGTTATTCAACTGATACATCATTTGATTTTCCCTTAAAAAAATTCTCCAATTTATAATGTTAATCAATCTATTCCATCAAAACTAGAACAAGTTGGAACTTTTATAGTTCACATATATATTAATAAAATTAAATTATATGTTGTTGAAGTTACAAAATATGAATTGGAAGATAAAGAGGCGCACATTATGAAAATTGTGAACATATTCAGGAAAAAATATTTAAGAATTGATGAAAATTTGACAAGATAATTAGAAAATGAGTTAGAAGAATAATTAAAATTATCTTTAGATGAAGAAGAAGAATAAAAAATTTCTTTTGAGACCACCTCTTTCACCTCACAGACTAGAAATGATGTCGAGTTGGATGTTTTTGAGAATGAAAAATTTTCTGAGAATGGCGTAGAAAATTAACAATCTCATAAAAAGATTTTAGACAAGGTTTATTCCAATAAAAATATTGATTTTTTGTAGTATCGGATGTAGTAAAATACAAATATAAAGATAAGGTATTTGTTTGTAGTTCCCATAAACATGTTTTTGATGTGTCATCATACTCAACTTTTATCTAGAATATAAATCTAATCAAAGGTTTGGAATGAGAATTACTTATTTTAATGAACCATTGAATAATATTGCAGACGTTATTACATATTTTCATAGTATTGAATATTGTTGCAAGAATTAATGGAGGATAAATGTTTTAGAAAACCATGATGTTTTGAAACATCTAGTTGACACCATTATATAAAATAAAGTTTTTTATAAATCCTTCAAACATGATTTTAATGAATAATGAAGAAGGTTTAAAAAAATTAAGTGGTTAAAACAAAGATATGGTGACATAAATTTTCATGATGAGAAAATTGAAGATGTTAAAAAATCATCTTTATTTGAAAAGTTCTCTTCTGATGTTCTTAAGAAGTCCAAGGTTATTGTTAAATTATATAATTTTTTAAAATCTCAAGATCAAGAAATCGTGGAACTGAAGAAAATTAATTAGACCCTTGATGAAGTAGTTGTGAAGTTGAAAGTTAAGAATAGAAAAATCCAATTTCATGAAGAATTTGTTATTAGTTTGAAGCAAGAGATTGAAATGTTTCATGTTTGGGAAGAGAATATTGTTAATGTCGAATCAATGAGAATAGAGTCGGAGAATAATAAAGATGGATTTAGAAAGATAAAAGTCATTTTAAAGAAATTGCAGAAGAAGGAATTTTTTTTTTCTCTGAACTCTTAATGTTGTAAAAAACAAAATTTTGATTGAATAGTTTTTTGAATAAATCATTCTCCATATATATTTTTGTTTGAATTCTTTTCTAATCCTATTTTTTTAATTTTATTTATATATTTGTGGATAAAAATTTATTTAAACTAAATTGATGAATAGTATTGATTTTATAAAATTTTAGGAATACTTTTTACCTCCCTCATTATTTTTGAAAATCATAAAGGGAAAAAATTTATTAGGGAGATTTTATTTGGGAGAATTTATATTTAAGAAGTTCTTATCTTACTAGTGTTCTAAAAAAAATTTCGGATAAAGTTCATTAAAAAAAAGGGAGTTACATATATAGAGGGAGATAATAAAGAAAGGTAGAGAAGTGTTTTTAAGTAGAAGAATATAATGAAGTTCTTAAACATACAAAGCGATTGTAACCTTCTCAAAGTTATTAGGCATTATATTTAAGTGTTGTGTTTTTTTATTTTAAAAAGTGTAGTAATTATCGAGTAAAAATTTATACTTACTAAACTTTATATCCTTAGTTTGGAAAATAAAAGCATAATTTCTTAAAAACTTTGTTTTATTAAAATTGTATTTCCCAAGGCTTTAATAATGTTTTTAAAGAAATATTTTTTTCTACTGTATGTAGAAATATATCTAAACCGACAAATACAATCTTTTTTACATAGTTCAGTCTATTAAACTAACTCAGTCTAGTCCATCAGACTAGCTAAGACTAGTCGATAAAATTGATGAATTCAAATCCATCAGATTGACTATGTCCAGTCCATTAGATTCACAAAGTCTTATCCAACAGAATAACCAAGTTTGATTTATTCAATACACTTACTTTTGATCCATCGAACTAAACATAATTTATTCTATTGGATGAATAAATTTTATACTGGGATGATCATAATTATTTATACTGGATGAAAGATTTCTTACAGCATTATGGCGATTCTATAATAAATGACATCAAATGTTGATATATAAAGCATGCGAATTTGACAAGAAAAAGCTCATCTGAGGTCGTTGAAACAAACTCCTAGAATCATGGAACAAGCATTTCGTGTATTACCTATGAATAAAGTTGCATTCGAGGAGATGGGATCTAATGCTTTTACGACTCAACCCATCTAAATCTTACTCTGTGGTAACATCTTGTTGCTTATTCTTGTCAAATCTTTTGGGAGTTTTAGTTCTAAGGAATTTGATTGAGGATTACAAATTTCAATGAACGTTTTTAATTTGTATACGTTGTGTTCAATCTGGGTTTAGAGCAAGGGATTTTGGGGATAGGAATACTTTGGATTCCGATCTGGTTGATCGGGGGCTTCTGGGTTCAGGAAATGAGAATTGGTTCTGATCTTAGTGATCATATAATTTATTACTAAAGAAAGGCAGACCTTATGATTAGGTTGAAAACTGAAGATACCCAAAGTCAAAGTTTGTGGCTTCCTTAACCCTTATAGTTAAATAGTAGATATCATTTATAAAGATTCTTATAAGTCATTATTAATTTTTTTCATGTTTCATTTACTTGTTTCTATATGTTTATTTTTTATGATGGTCATTTTTTAAGAAATTTTTACATATTGTTACATTACTAAACTATGATATCCTGGAAAATTTTTGTGTTTGATTTTGAAACACTGAACTTCGGGCGATATAAGAGACCAATAAATTGAAATTAAGTGGTTTTAGTTTTTAGTTAGTTTATGTTTTTAAACAACATTGATAATAATAATATACTTTTAATTACATCTTCCACTATGGAACACTACTCAAGGATACAAAACTATTTTAAACACATAGACCCAAGGACTTGACCACATGACATGCCCCTCTCCTCGCCCGCTAACCCAAACCACCCCCACCACCGAAAATGGGGAAATAATAGTTGTAATAATTATTATTATTTCACTTCAATAAGAGACGTGGAAATTACACTAAAAACACACCCACAAACAAACTCAATGAGACTCAAACTCAAGACTTTATAGGATTGATCAAATAGCTCTCAAAAACAACACAAAGACGTGGGTAGATCTGTCAGACCATTTATTTTTGTATGTTTGGACCATAAATATTTATTATTGAATAATTTGAAATTAATAATAATATATTCTACTCACATTAGAGAATCCCATTCAGAAATAATCATAGATGGATAGTGGGCTTGATAAATAGGCAAAAATCTTAATAAAAAAACAATGATCTATACACATGGGGAAAAACAATTTCCAACACTTCTTGAATTAATTAAAATAACAATAATGCATGTGTAGTGTATGATATATTACAAAAATTCATGAAATTGGACAAGAAAACTGCAAAGAAAAATTCTATATATTTATACAAGAAGGTGGGGTGATGCGAACCCAGGTCCTCCTCATCACCCCATAAGACCATTTATCACTAGGCTTGGCAGGGTCTACTTAATGAAATATATAGAGAATTGAAATTGACTAAATATTTTTTTTCCCTTTTCAAGGTTGCACGTAGTAATTTTAATGTAAACAAATATTATTGATTTTATTTTAAATAATCAATTATCTAACCAATTTACTTCCCCAACAGGAGAGTCTCGTACATCCAACCCCCTTCGCTTGGCTGCCCTGCCCAACCCCACGCCTATGATGGTGATACTTCGACCCAAACCCTATCTTTACTATCCCTTCCCTAATCCCGATGTACCTATCTCATATCTCACATGCATCTTTGGCTCTACTATATCACCTCCTTTGACAACTTTTACAGGTTCTCATATGTTTATGGAAAACTCCAAAAATTCCCTATTCCTTGATTTCGATGAAATGTGGAGGCTCAACCGGTCCCCATCTATTACAACCCAATCTGAAAAATCCTCTCTCGATTATTTTAGGTTTCTTTGATAGTGAAATTCAGGAAGGGGTTCATCAATTTCCATCAACTTGAAGAACTGTGAACCCAATCCTTTTTCTCCCTCCTTCCATAAAAGCTAATGACCATGGATTCTATTTTTGTTTCATCATAAATTTTTTTGATCTATTATTGATGTGGTATTATTATTTAAATGAAATTTAGAAATTAATTTATTCTATGTTTTTAAATAAAACACATAACAAATTCTAATGAAATATTTGTATTCTTTTTAATATTATAGTATTGATTATGATATCTGTGAAGAAATTATAGGTAACTATGATGATAGTATATGACAACCAAATAACATGGAATGTAATATGGATGTTAAGGCTATAATAGAAAAGGATATCAATTTAGAACCTAAAATTGTAGGATAAAAAACATCATATATCAGGAATTGATGTAAAAAACTGATTAAAATCATGATAAATGTAATTTACGTGGAAATTTATTTGTTTATGAGGTTAATAAGTATGGTACATCAATGATATCATGTTATTTGACTAGTTATAAGAATAAAAAATGTTTATAATGTCGCTAAAATGATTATTGACCATGAGGGGAAGTTATAATCGAGAAATGATAATGAAAATGGGTTCGATTATATCTCTCAATATGTATTATTGAGAAAAATATCCCCTATTGTTATGTTGAATATAAAAGAATCATACAACTTATGAAGTTGCTTAATTTTGATGTTAAATCATAATGTATATCCACTATTATATTAGATGTTTTTATGTCCCACTCTACTAAAAAGTAAAAGTTGAAATTGTGGCCTCTAGTCCAAGAAGATTATGTATGTAATTTGATTATTGTACTGCCTGCAATAGTGAAAGATACATACGTTATACAGCTCCCATTGTTTAAAATAATTATAAGTTTAATAATAATTTATCATGATTTTTTAAAATTGATATTATACATATAATAATTGAACAAGAAAATAATTTTTTCCATTACATTAAAAGATCATGACATTGGTAATAAAAAAACTTCTCTTAGTTTGGACAATGCACTGGCTCATTATAGCATACACGATTTCTTGAAAAAACACATTCATATTAATGTGTCATTTTATGTTATGATTTTTTTTACATGTGAGATATTGGGTTGACAACATAAAATTTACCATTCAAGGATTTTAAAAGTATCAAGTGATAAATTGTTTAAAATTCAAGAAAGTGATAAATATGTCAAATCTGCTAAGTCTAGGATGAAATATTTTCGAGTGTATATAGATAATTATAGGTGTGTTGAAACTAAAGTTGGATTATGTCTTTATGTGTCAACCAGTTGGAATTTAACTTTATTTATTCATGAAATTTTCATCAAACAGAAGTGTGTTTTCTATGATATTTCATTAAGTGAATCTAAATATCAATATTTCCTATTAGAATATGTGTGGAGAAGAGAGTCAATAATATGAAAGTTTTCACATCCATTTTAGCTGATGAATAACTTGATATACGAATCATCATATCCCACATCAAACTTTTACTTTATAAAAGTGTGGAAAATTTAATTTTTATTGATATAAAACATTAAAACTGAATATTAACTTGTTAAGGGTATGTAATTTCGAATGAAAATGAAATTTGACAAGTATTAGAACAAGAATAGTGTTGTTCTTGCAGTTGGAGAAATTCTTGATCCATGAATGGAGATTAATTTTCCATAATTGTGCTATTCAAGACATAATATCACAACCTAGTCATTTTTTTTATTTTTTTAGAGAAAACATCTTTAAAGGCTGAGTTCGAAATTGCACAACACAAACACAAAAAATGCCTTGAATTAATTGTAAATAATTTACACCAAAAAGGGGGTATTCCAAACCATCCTAAAAACCACCTAGATTGTTAAATTCATAAACCCTTTCTACATATCATTGAACATGGAACTTATCTCATTTTGACTCTTCATGAATGAAAACTTTAAGGGGAGAATCAATATTTTCCTAGAATTGAAGATATATTTCCATGTTTATTTTACTTTCATTGAAACCTCAAGGGAAAACTTGATTTTGTGTATCAATCCATGCTAACTGTTTATCATTTTTATCAATGTGAATATATCGTTAAAAATATTATCAATATATTCTTTTGAGGCTTGAATAGTAGATATTTATTCCACAGTCTCCTTAGAATGTAGAATTATGTTCGTTGTGGTTTCTTGGAAAATTATTTCTCTACCTTGTCAACATCACCCTCATCCCCTAGCTGGATTTGATATACAGTAACCTCCAAATGGTCCTTCTGGATGTAGATACTCTCTATCACCTTCATAATACTTTTAATGCAAAATTCCTATAATTTAAAATCCGGACTGGGCTTAGCCACAGTCTATTTTCCATGTTTATCATCCATCTTCCCTCATATTGAGTCTTTTTTCTCATACTGGTGCTTTTCTAAGGGTTATTTTGGTTTGGAAACCCCATTTCAAAGAGATGTGATATGTTACTTTGATCTAAGATCTTTGATCACTAATATTGCCATCATGGGTTTAGGAATGTTATTTTAATCCTTACATTCTTTGATTTTTTTGCTTTATTGATTGGATAATCCTCAGACTACAAACTCCCCGTTTTCCCATTCTTCGAGTATAAAATTCAGTGACTTGTTCATCCACATCACAGTGTAACCATGATTTATAGGAAACTTACACACCTTGATAAAAAAATTTAACCAATTCACCTTCTCAACATTCATATTCAATTTCGGCCTCTTGGACCTTACTATAATTTAGTTTCATTTTCTTTTTTGGCATTACTCTATTCCATCCTTATAAATATTTTATCCCTTCAATGTCTGCAATGAGGATCATAACTCTATTTTTCATAGATTCATCTGAGGGAAATTCATGGATGCTTGATCTTTCTTTTGAGTATGGGGGCATCTTCTGTATTTTGTTCCCATGTTGAAATCTATGGTGACACCCAATATTTGGAGGCTCAACTTGGATTGGAGAAAATGAGGAAGTATCCCTTTCAGATGGGCAGACAACATGAGGATGCTAATCTATCGAGGGAAGAAAAAAACATTTTTTAGTGCAGGCCATGTCCTTACTCTATCGACCAGTCTGACCTTCATTTTGGGCCACCATAGTTGAAACACATCAACAGGATGAAACTAAGATAACAACCGTATAGGATTGGACCACAACACTAGACCCTCTCGGCTTCTTGGTTATACTAAATCTATCAAATTCAACCTATTGGTGAGCTTTTACCTCAACCGGATATGTGGGGACTAGTTTGGAAGTATGGGAATAAACATAAGCAATATCGTGACTAATATGAATAATGTCACCACCATTTTTAATAGAGGTGGTACCCCAAAAAGTAGATCGAGTTGGACTTTGCCAATCATAGTTGGTTCAAAAATCCACCCAGAACATGAAGTTAACAAATTGCTTATAATTTAACTCACCTTAAATATCAATATAGGTCAAATCCACTAGAGGTTTGGATATGTTGACCTTATCACAAATGTGAGGGGAGATGGGATTGTTGATTGATCTATTCCAAATTTTTGAGAATAGGAATATACCCACCATATTTCCAAGCATTTTGAGAATCTATGGGTCCTGAAACAGAAGGGGAAAACTAGGATAGCTCACCCATTTTTGTTAGAGTATAATTATATGAGGGGGTGGATTGCCTTTAAAAATTTAAAAATCCATAGTGCGATGATAATCAGAAATTATAACAAGTGTAGAAAAAATTATAAACTCCTATAAAGATAAAGCGATGATATGATTTGATTAAAGAATGTTCTCAATAATTAAATTGATAAAATTAAGAGTGAACACATAATTATCAATTAAAATTCTTGTGAAAGATAAAAAGGATCATGATAATTTCGATACGATTTATAAAAGATGAAAAATTTAATTGATTAGGTGTATTAAATTTAAGGATTATTGAAATTATGGAACTATGTGGTTCAATATGATATGAATGATGTAATGTGTAAATTAAAAAGGAAGAAATCATAGTTTTAAACATGAGTGCAACAATATTTTGATGTGTTCCTCTACATCTACTCCCCTTGGGTTGAGAGGTTTATATATTTCTCCCTTGATGTTAAAGGTGATCAAAAAAACCATACTCCCTTTTTTTATAGTGGTTGTAGAAATAAACCCGTCCTACCTCACCTCAAGGGTATTAAGCACCCATATCCCTTTTTTTTGCTAATTTTAGCAAGAAACTCATTGTAGAAGATATGTGATAATAAGAGATATTTGCTTAATTAAAATCCATTAAAAAGTTACTCCCTTATTTATCAATATAGATTGGTACAAATTGAGTAGAATGATATAGTGGTAATGGAGAAGCGAGAATTTGATTTTGGAGAATCGAAAATTGACTCAAAAGAGGACTTTGGAGAAGATCTATTTGTAATACTGTGGATTGATCAAGGAAATTTTCTTTGGAAAATGTCATCATAGATATTTGTTAGTGGAATACAATCTTCTTTTGGACTGAATTTATAGCCTTCATAGGATCTGAGGGTCCATTGGGTCATGACAAAGCCTTACATAGCCGAGTTAACACATTTAAAGAAATTAATTAATGTATCATGGCTATATTGGATCAGCACCACCAGAAAGCTAGTGAACTTGATGGAGGATACTTGGCACTATCCGATTCCACCAGTGAGACAGTGCTCTGAAACAGGCTGGCCGATTGACTTATTTCATGTTGGTACATCTTTCCATCACAACTATTTTGTCAATTTCTCAGTTCTAGCTAGATGGTGCAGCCTACCATGCTCTAACTCCACTTGTGACCCTTTCTAAAGTCTCTGATTCCTTCAAGGACTTCCTTCTATGAATTCCAAAAATGAATTATGAGTTCAAAATATCTTCAATTAACCTCAAATCCTTCATTTTAATTATCCATGATACATCAAAGTGAAGAAGATTCAATCATTTATTTCATTATACTCAACACAAAACCTTATAAATGAAATTGTCATCCACTCAATTGGATCATTTAACAAAAATCGAAAATGGTAATAAGAGATCAATCATTTCAAGAGTTTTATAGTCCAATTTTTTTGATAAGAAACCATATTATATGATAATTAATATTAGTGGTGTAGCCTTGAAAAATATTGACTATGAACGCCATTCCTTTTCATACCCATATAAACATGGGTCTGACAATGTTAGCTAAAAAAGATATAGGAACCCAAACTTTTTGGTATGAGATTTTCTATTAGAAATTTTGGAAGAAATATGAATGGATTTAGGTCTCCCATATATAGATTTTTTTAAGCACACTCATAAATAACATGTTTAAATTTATGACAATATTTGTAAAATTTGTCTTGGGAATAACCTTTTATTAAATTTTGTTTAAGTAGGATTATTTGAATTTGAAAAACCAATTCCAAAATTATTTTTGGTCTAACGTTGACAAACCAAAATCATATTTATATTATTTTCACCATGGGATAATTGAGCAAGAGTATTTTTTAGATTTGTGATTTGTGATTTTAAATTCCCAACATTAGGTTGATCTTGATGTTTCAACACCAAATCATATATTTATTTATTAAGGACATCATTTTCCTTAAAAAGTTAATCTTTTTCATTAAGAACATGATTTTATTTATTTGTAAGATATTTTTATTTTTAAATGAGTTCCTCATAGAAATTCTTAAGTTCATTTTGTTTTTTAGAAGAGCAATAAGATGAGGATAAATGAGAGGAAGATGATGATGAACAACAAATAGGAGAACTACATGCATTATCTACCTCAATATTTGCCATAAGGCATTTATGAATTGAATCTCTTGATAAGGTTGTGGAGGCTATGTCCATGGATCCATCACTAACACCCAATTTCAGAATTTAAGGGTTTTCATTCCTTTCCTCTTATCATTTATCTTCGTTCAATAAAAGGAACAATTCGGCTTGATGTGGCCCTTTTTATTGCATTCATAGCATGTCCCTTCCTATACATAAATTTGTTTTTTCTATTTTTTCATGTTGAGTCGACTTATTCAAGAGTTAGTTCAACTTCTTTACTAAATATTCAAATTCAGACTCACTTTTGAATGAGAGATCATAACCAATGGATTTGAAATAAATAGTACATTTGGCTTCTTTGGCTTCTTTAACGGCTTTAACTTATCTATTAGATTGACACTTCATGGTAATTTCATATATCATGAGGGATCTGATTAGTTCTTTGAGATAAATTGTTTTAAATATTTTTCTTCTTATATATCCATCACTTTTACTTCCCATGAGCTTTGTAAGGTCCATGTGATTTTCTTTACTAATTTTTATGTAGACAATGCATCATTAAGATACTTTCAGACATTGAAAATATTAGTAAAACAAATGAACATATCGGTGATAGATTATTATGAATGAAAATAAAATATTTATAAGTCATGTATAAACATATCCAATCTATATATTTAACATTATTTTTTCCTTCATGTGTAACTACTATCAATTTATATATTTCATGGGCGGGTTTGCAAGTAGATATACGATTAAATTCATTGTGGTCATGTCCACAATGGAGAGTGTTCATGACTTTTCAATTAAGTTCAAAATAATTAATATCTCAAGGTATCTACTCGTCTTCCAATTATTTTGTATAATTTTATCCATGAATAATCATTTTCCAAAAAGGGTAATATATAATACTAGGAATGGTAGACATGTGATTTTTACAGTAATTGTAATTTGTACCATTAAATAAAGTAGGGTGTCTCACGTAGAGTCCTTCAGGATCACGTTGTGAATAATATTCCATTAAAAAGATCAAATTTTGAAATTGGTTAGGATTTTGAAAATTAAAACTAATTTTGGAAAACATAGATTTTTTTAGAAAAATAAAAAAAACCATGTTTTTGGAAAAAAAAAATCTCCTTTGATACCAAATGATGGTCAGAGTGGAATGAAAGTGGGATGAAAATAATAAATTAAAACTATCATAGTGTAAATATAAAATAAAATAAATATAAATAGATGATATAATTTGATTGAAGAATGCATTCAATAATTAAATCATGATAGACAAGAGTGAGAAGATAATTATCAATTAAATAGATTATGAAAGATAAAAAGGATCACAATAATTTTGAACTGTTTTATAAAATACAACATAAAATTTAATTAAGTGAGTGGTTAAAGCAGATTTAAGGCACATCGTTGTTATATGATTATGAGAATTGATATGATATGAATGATTCAATGCATAAATTAAAAAGGGAGAAAACACAGTATGATAAATCACAATAGCTCGGTGTGAGCCCCTACGTCTCCTCCCCGTAGTTTAAGAGGCTTTTAAATTTCAATCTTAATTTTAATAGTGATCAAGATTCTTGTACTACTTTTCTTTCTAGCAGTTGTACCAAGAAACCCATCCTCCCTTGTTTTAACAGTAGTAAGAACCATTATCCCTTTCTTTTTGTCGGTTGTAGCAAGAAACCTGTTGTAGAAGGTGAGAGGAGGAGATATTTTCTTAGAGAAAGTCTATTAAAAGATTCACCCTTATCTCTCAAGATGTATACATACAAATTTAGTAGAGGTAGAGAGGTGATGGAAATGAGAACCTTTGAGAATGGATAAATGAAAATTGTCTCTAAAAGGACATTGAAGAAAATAATATTCAAATGTCGTAGATCAATCAAGGAATCCTTCGTTGGAAAGTTTCATTGTAGATATTCATTGGTGGAATTCGAGACCCCTTTGGACTATATTTATAGCCTTTTTAGGAGTTGGGAGTCCATTGGGTCGAGCTATGTCCTTAATGAGCTGAGTCAACGCCTTTAAAGTGAGAAATTAGTGTATCTTGTCAATGATGGATTGAGGACACTTTCTAGTCACCTGATTCCATCAGATAGCTGATACACTTGGTGTAGTCTAATTGGAACTATCAGTTTCCACCCATTGGCTAGTAGATTTTCTGCATGTTGTGCCTTCGTTCCATCAACACCGGTTGGTCAGTGGCATTGCATTTTCTAGCTGATGCAGTCTGTTGTGCTCCAACTCCACTTGTGGACCTTTAAAATGATTCCAAATTCTATGAAGAATTTTGCAAGATACTTCAAAGTCAACAAGATTCCCTTATTTTTTTCATTAGGATCAAAACATTAAACCTTATAAATGTAATTTTCATCAACTCAAATTAAATCCTTAGATTCATTATTGAGTTTTAGTTGTCCTGAAAACACCATGACTGGGGGGGAACAAAAACCAAGATTTACGAGGTTGTTGGATCACACATCATGAAGAAAGGGGTTTTCATTCAAAATAGTGAGAAACAAAAACCATAAAAGACATGTGGAGCTCTAGACCAGGTTGTAATTAGATCTTCCTCAGTCACTAATCGAGTCAAAAAATATTGAGCGTCAAGTAAACCAACAACAATGTGATCATTCAAACCCTTGGGGCTGATGAATAACTTAATGAAGGAATCAGTCTATGGTCAACAATGGACAAAAAGAGCGACCAGAGAGGGATTCAATAATTTGGGGAAGGTTACATCCAAAGAGGGGACTTTAGGGTAAGGGGATATCTAAGGACAAGGTGGAAGGAAATCAGGGTTAGTGAAGGGAGTGAAGGGTTGAAGGTACTGAGATGTGTATTATTTTATTAATATAAGAATATCTATAATATGAATGTCAAACTGTGAAAAGAATTGAAAAGTCCCATTTAGATATTTATTTAGATGAACCAACATTATAATTGAAGTATATTGAGGATTTATACGTTTGTCAATATTCTATATACAAGAACCATTACATTAAAAGTTTTAAAAACATGACCTGTGATATTTTTATTATTCCAATTACAATAGTTGATCCAAAATCTTTTTTTATTATTGGATGTCTTATTTTTAGTAACTCATTAGTCTTAAATACATGAAACTCACCATTAGGCTCTTATATGTACTAGAAATTGGTTGAATGGATTTTAATAATTTCAAAAAGGTATGAACATGTCAGAAATATTTGAATCATCAGATATTGAATCTAAGGTGATTTATTTTTACGATTACAAATAACCATTTTTTATTATAGAAAAAGTTGATTATAATTGTAAAGGATGCTAGAGGAGTCTCTAAATAAGTCTCTAATTTTATTGGTATCATGAAGGAGATGAGAATATAATATCTATTGAAAATTTATTCTTGTATTTTATAGTTATCTTGATTTAAATATTCTTGTTTTCATTTTTATGATTACTAGTTTATTTTCATTTAATCTCTTTCAAAGTTATATTTCTCATTATAATTTTTGTAATATTATTTATTGATATGATTTATTTTTTAGATGTTTTAGTATACCTTTTTAATAATCTTTATTTGATTTGAATATGTTGAATTGCACCTTTTTCTCTACCTATATATTTTTTCATTATAAGTATATATTATCTTAAGCTTAGAATATTGAAAAATATTAGGATTAGATCAAGGATTGGACTTTGGGATCACTTATGCAATAACTCTCACAAACACTCTCACTCATCGATGCATAGAAAAAAATATATTAAATAAAAAAAGATGTTATTTTATTCATTCATTTATGATTTATATTTTTATGTTTGTGTTTCTTTATGCCTTGGATTCAATCATGGTTCATTTTTAATTAATAGTATGTTTCAATTTATAGTTTTTTTGGCATGTGGAATTATATATGGGTTTTGGCCTTCGTCATTTCTCGATGGGATGCTCTAGGTATCTGTTTTATATTGGTTTGTGTATATATTTAATATGTTTTTTATATTTAAATAGTCATATTATATGTATATGTGTTTATATAATTATATGTTTAAATATTCATTTATATAAATAATTTTTTATATTTCAATATATTTCAATATATGTATATATTTATTTACAAATAATGTTACTATAATAAAAATGGTAAAATTTCAAAACCACTATATAAATATGAATGTAATGACAGAGAATTGATTCAATGATGACCACCACAAAAAAACATTAGTATTAACTATCCTTAATTTCCATTAAATTTAATAAATTAAGTCACTTTAACATAAAATTCAATTTGAAGATATTATATCCATATTTTAATCAAGAAGATATGGTATGTGAAGATCAGTTTTATTAAATGTTGTATAAATTAACATAATCTTTGATTTGACACCTTGTAAATCTTAAATGGATATCTAGATCAAAAGTTATAATAAATTATGTTTTACTTGAAACTTCTCCAAAGATTTTTATTATTTTTTAATTTTTCAATTTTCACATTGTTGTTGAATTTTTATTACTCAAGAGTAAATAAATTATTTTTAGTTAATATTAATTATTATCTATATTATAAATAAAATTTAATTAGATATATTAAATTTCTATCAATATAAATATATTTATATATTAAAATATGATATTTAATAATATATGTTTATATTCTTATGAAAATTATCTTTTATCGATGCTAAAAAATGATGATAAATGATATCATTATTTATAGTAATGATAAACAGTGTTAGGTTTCCTTAATCAATGATTAAAACATCATTGATAAAAATTACCTCTTTATTCATGCTTCTTAATAGGTAGTAGAAAAAGAGGTACACAATGAGACCTTTAGCACCAATTTTTGAAAATCACATATAAAAAACACATCTGTATAGGTGATTTATTAAAAGGAATGATAAAATTAGATTTATAATATTTTTTTTAGTTTAGAATAAAGGATAAATGATACATAAAAAAATAGCCTGTTGTGGGAGACCAAATTCCATGAGACCTTATCCGTGCCACACCCTCTTATATAATATTCTAATAATAAAAAGGGGGTATATATGAGATATTATAGATGGACTATAACAAGAACTACAACGAGCCATTGTAATAAAAATTTTGTAAAAATTTTAGAAAATGGATAATAAAGGTTCACCTATGGGGCTTTGTTCTTAGGAGAACTCTGATCCATTTACATTATTTTCTATTCTAAAAAAAAAATTCTTCGGTTTTCCTAACATTTATAAAGTAAAATATATATAAACCATTTATTTTGTTGATAAAATGTGTAGAAAATAAAAATCCGAGATAGTGCAACTGTGGTGCCACCCCAAATATGTCGGCACACTATAACATATCTTCACTTTGGTGTAGAAAATAGATATCAGTTGCACTTTTTAAACTCTAAAATAGAGATTCTTTCATTTTTTTTATGGGTTGGAGATGGTATTAAGGAAGTTTATGTTTTAAGTATTTTTGGATGGGAGTAGACTTACCTTAGACTGTCTCCAATGGAGTGTGTAAAAATGCTATTTTAATAAAAACTTTAGATCCAATCCATCCCTATTCCCTATGATAAAATGAGGTTATGTTGTAGTGAAACTTCAAAGTAGTTGTGATAAACATGTTTTATGATTTATGGTAATAATATTATATATATGTTTAAAAAATTAAATTAAAGTATATAATTTAGCGTATAAAACTTAGTAGAGGATTGAAAATTATTTCTCCATTTTGATGTTTGGGGTTGCAATTCAGTTGAGTCATATGGGCGTGTTAACTATCTGGGTTTTTATCCAGGGGTGTTTTCCAACAATTCCAACACCCACCTATTTTACATAATTACCATCATAGGGGTAGAAAGGGGAAATAGACATAAGTTAGTGGGGGTGGTGACCAGGTGTGGTCCATTGAACCGTTCAACCAGTACTAGTTGTAGTGGATAGTGGGATGGAATACAATCAGTTAGAAATCCAGATTCTATTGGAAGAGAACGGTGAGAAGCAGCAGACTGATTCTTGATTCATTCCTCTTCTATAGTAGGTGGATGGCCAAGAGGAGGACTCTCCATCTCTATATTTTGTATTATTTCTTCATTCCATTGTTGTAATACAGAGAAACTAGTAACATCATACTTAGACTCCTCTACAGTATGTGGTTCTTCTACTTATTCGAAAACTCACACACATGAATCATAACATCTTTGGGGACTCCGCTGGGGAAGATCAAGACTGAGGCAGGAGTAGTTGAGCATTAGGCAATGAAATTTCACTTATCTGATTTTCTTCTGTAGTGGTAGTAAGACAGGAGATTTTTTTTACAAAAACTATAATTGAGCACCGAGGGGCACCAATAAATTCATATATGGATGGTATTAATGTTTCCATGTCTTCAATACCAGAAGGCATGGAGAAGATGATGCGTAGATTGAATGATAGCCAATTTGTATCTCAGAACATGGTGTAGAAGACAGAGGAGTGAGTCATGATGTGGTTCCGAGATATGGAAGAGCATATCATGGAGAGATTGATGTGAATCAAATTGAATATTTATCATGTTATAGAAAATTTAAAACACAGTCAAAGCGAATTGAAAAATAAAGAAGGCAGATATACCGGCAGTATGGAGTATGGGCAGTATTTGAGATGTTTTTGAATGGTGAGGTGATCGATCAGTCTAATGAGCTGCATAACATTATAAGAAAGGAGGAATTACCAATAATTTTTTGGATATGATCCTTTGGGATGTGATACCAAGGTAGAAACATACTTCTTGATAAATAAAACTATAGAGGACATAAAAATACACTATGAACAAATATACATGGAAGGAATGAAATTATATTGGTTTTTATCCTAGTACAATGTTACACCTGGTATGTCTTGGAATTCCTTAAATTCATCATTTCTATACTGATATGGAAAAAGCATGGATGGATATACATTGATATTTTTTAATAATTTCAGACAAAAAAGCTCGGTAGATGAATAAATAGAGTAATTTGAACAGATAGCCTTGAGACTACCTGATTTTCTAGAGTCCTGGTTTATTAGTCTGTTAATATGGGGTTGTGTCCTAAAATTGGAAATTTGATTTCCATGCATGAGGCAAAAAAAATTCGAATGATAATCTTGTAAAGTAAGGTTGAAAGGTAGTTGATCAGAGATGGATAGGTACAATGTACTCATTCTCGACCATTGGGGCAACTATGCCTCGACACCCTGGTGTTAAAGTGACTAATTTTCCTATAATCCACCTAGTTACATAACGTAATCGACCTGAAGAAGAGTTACAAAGGGTGGTTAGAGATGAACTATGGAATGGAGTGCATGATCTTATTCAACAACAATGGAAAGAATGAAAGAAAAAGGGGTAATGTTTCTATTTTGGCTGACCATTCTAGACAATTAACATATGTCCATATAAACACCTGTTGGTATTGGTTTGGGAATATGAGGAACCTGACAGAAACCCAGATGAGGCTGATGTGAAAGGGATGAATAAGTAAGCTTAGAGGGGGGAAATAAAGATCCTGACAGGTTGCGAGGAGGGAGGATAGGGGAGCATGTGGATTTTCACTATATGGGAAATGTAGGGGAAGTTTTAATGATGCTCACAAGTTATATATTAGGAGTGTCAGTACTAGTGTTATTGGATAGCAGTGTCAGCCAAATTTTCATCTCTAAGTGACTTACCAAACTCTGAAATGTGAAGGTTCACCTAACCAACCCAATATTGATAACTATAAGCAATGGTTTTCGAGCTCTATCAGAAGTCCTATATAAGAAAATTCAGCTCGGTTTGGAAAATTTTAATCTTATCATCGATGATTTTGTTTTTGATATAGTGGTACCTAATTTAATTATGGGAATACTGTGGATTAAGAGATTGGGGAGTGTTATGATGGATTGTGGGTATACAACGATGGAGTTTCTATGGCAAGGAATGGAAATAAAACTATAGGGAATAATGGTAGGAGATGTTGGGAATGAGAAATCATGTACAAAAAAGGATGATACTACTTGGGGGTTGGGATTTCATGACATAGATATAGCTGTCAACAGTAGAGTTGAATATTGAGTTGTCTATCCAGATTCAACTAGAAGAAGTTTTGAATAAATTTCATGCTATATTCAATAAACCACAGGGTCTTCCTCTATAGTGGGAAATAGACCATGAAATTAATATTGAGCCTGAAGCTACTCCAGTAAGTATTTTCCCCTGAAAATTTGCTCATAGCCTTAAAGACGAGGTCTAATTACAAGTTATTGACATGTTTTCTCAATGGATAATCTGACATAGTTGAATCCCATTTTCTAGTCACATAATACATGTTGAAAAAATGGAAGCTGTAGAATGTGTGTTGACTATCAATTTCTTAATAAACATACCATTCCGAACAAGTATCATATTCACATTATAGAGGAATTTTGGTCTGAGTTAAAAAGAGCATCTTATTTTCCCAAGTTGGACTTGGAAGTCCGAATTACAGTAAATTCATCTTCTTCAAGAACATGTTCATAAAATGGATTTCCGAACTCATGAGGGACATTAGGAATTTCTTATCATGTAGTTTGTATTAATGAATCCAATGACCACCTTTCAGTCTACCATGAAATGTATGTTTAAAGATAACCTGTGAGAAATTATCTTGATTTTTTGATGATATACCAGTTTTTAGTGAATCCTAGGAGGAAAACTTCCAGCACATGCAAACAGTTTTATAGGTGGTGCTTAGAAATAAAATCCAACTTAACAAAAAGATTATTTTATGGCTCAATAGTATATGTAATATTTAGTCCTTTTCATATCTACTAAAGGTTTTTTGGTGGACCCCTCAAAATTAGAATGTGTGCGTAGACGACCATAATCAGAAACTATTAAAGGAGTTCATGGGTTCTTGGGATTAACCAGCTATTATAGGAAATTTATTATGGGTTGTGGAAAGATATCTAAGCCTCTTATTAAACTTAACAAAAAGGATAATTTTCATTGGTCTCCAATAGCTGAAGAATCATTTAATTCACTTAGAAAGTGTTTAATTTGACACCCCATTCTTACCATAAATGATTTCCAATAGTTGTTTACTATTGAATGTGATGCCTTGGGTGAGGAAGTCGAGGCTCTTCTCATATGGGATGGACAACTATTTTCATATTTTAGTAAGGATTTTGAAGATGCCAACATTTCAAAGTTATTTTTATGAAAAAGATGTCATGGTTATTTTCCTAGTAGTACAACATTGATGAAAATATATATCCAGGAATCATTTCATCATCTATATAGATCATAAGGCTCTAAAGAATATCCCTAGTCAATACTTACACACAGTGAATTGGTAGGATTGGCCAGCAAAGCTCTTGGGAATCGACTTTTATATTATCTATATGCTTGGATGTTTAAATCAAGAAATGGATTCTCTATCATGCCAGATTGTTATTGCTCTCGAATATTTCGTAGACCATTACTTTTGGTTAAGAAGTTTATGAACCTCCCTAGCTTGAATTAGATGTTATCAAAGTTGAAAACTAGCAAGATATAGTGCTGAAGAACATTATTACTACTGTCTAACTTTGGGCCTCTACCCATCCCTGATACTCATGGTGGAACGACCTACTGTATTACCAATACAAAATTTTTTTGTCTCCTAAATCAATCTTAATACCGAATTACCTACATTAGTACCACACTTCACATATAGGAGGTTATGCTAGATTTCATAAGACCTATAAAAAACATACTGTTGTACTTTTTTAAAGGGACATGAATAAACATATTCAGAGATATGTTTGGGAATGTGACATTTACCAGTGACATAAAACTTAGATTCTATCTCTAGAATGACTTCTCTAACCTCTTCTGATACCAAGATGGGTTTTGGATTATATTTAGATGGATATTATTTATGATTTTCCAATATCCTAGGGATATTGTGTAATTTTAGTGGTTGTGGATAACTTCACGAAATATGCCCAATTTAACTATTGCTCCATCCCTACACATCCAAGGTAGTAGTAGAATTATTAATTTGAGTGGTGGTTTGCTTGAATGGAATTCCAAGTTGTGTCCCTAGTTTCCAAGATCCAATCATTGTCATTAATTTTTGGAAGGATCTATTCTTATTGGAAGGCACCACAATCAATATGAGTGCTTCTTATTGCCCTCAAATATATGGAAAAAAAATTGTAAATAAGTGCCTTGGTTTATATCTATGATGGTTTGCCTCCAAAATACCTCACACTTGATCTTGATGGATTATATAGGAAGAATATTATTACAATAAATCTTCCCACACTTCTACCAAGATGGCTCCATTTCAAGTGGTTTATGGCTGACCACCTCCTATTGTGTAGAGTTTTGTAAAAGACACTACCCTGATTGATATAGTGTTAAATATATTTGATAAATGTGATCAAATGTTAAAACAAATCCAGTATAATAACAACCATTCTTATAAGATCATGGTTCAGGTAGATAACAAGAATCAACGCAGTGTCACTTATAATGTTGGTGACCTTTTTTTTTATCAAACTCCGGCCACATTTCTAGCTTTCCATGTTCCACAAACTCACTCCTATGTTGGAAGCCCACTATTTTCCCCTTTCTAATTGAATCCCATATCAGAACCACAAATTATAAACTGAAATTACGCTGTACAACTTGGATAAATATAGTCTTCTATGTTTCCATGCTCAAAAGAGCAATGGGAACATCCCTAGTTCCCTCCAAACTACTGGAATTATGGGACAATGTTTCTATAATCGGCCCCTTCCTAGCAACTATTTCGGCTTTCAAATCCATGCATGGGAACCCTCAAGAAATTTTCCTAGTTAAATGAAAGGTCCGACCTTCTGATGAGTCCACGTGGGAGGATGTTGAACACATTATAGACTAGTTTCTAGATTTTCACCTTTGAGGACAAGGTGATAATTATCATGGGGGAAATTATTAGTTGTTTGTGTTCTGATCCAGGGGGTGTTTCCAAACAGTTCCCACACCCACCTATTTTACACACTTACTAATATAGGGGTAGAATGGATAAAGAGATATAAGTCTATTGTGGTGAGGACAAATTGGGGTCCAACGAACCGTTCGGCTAGTATTAGTAGTAGTGGATAGTGGGATGGATAGATATCAGTTAGAACTCAAGATTTTATGGGAATATAATGGGAGGGAAGTAGTGGGATGACTCTGAAATCGCTCCTCTTATACAATAGGTAGATGACCATGGGGATTACCATCCATCCCCATCTGTTGTATTATTTATTCTTTCCATAGTTGTAATACAAATAAACAATTAACATCATAATTAGACTCCTCTATAATATATGATTATTTTTATTGTTTGAACACACACACACACACACGGGAATCATAAAATGGAGTGTGAGGATCTTCGTTTGATTGTATCTCAAAAAATAGTATTGACTATTTCCTCCCACGGGAGCCTAGGGTGTCAAGGGTGATTGGGGTTTGGAATAGTGGTTGTGGGTGAAGTTCTTGGTGGTTGTACCATCTTAATAATAATATTATTAATTATTATTTTTAAAATGGTTTCGATTTTGATTATTAAATGAGAATATTAAATTTTAAGTAGACATGTTCTCAGAAAAATTTTAAAATAAAATTAAATATTAAATGGGTTGGGTTGGATATATATTCTTAGAGGCCATCCAAACCGCATATTTGATCTATAAATACTCTTTCGGTGATGCACCATGACACGACTCATGAAAAAATTGCATGGATCAAAGGCTGGTGTTCCCGCATGTCCTCATCTTCCCTTGCTCGGCGTAGGGCTAGGTCAAATATATGCTCAGGCTGACCAAGCTCCCCTCCCTCACTAGCCTCACCATTACCTTCTTCAACTCTGAATACAACCAACATCGTCTCCTCTTCCATGCCATTGTGGAAGACCTCTTCTCCAGATATCCCGGATGATGGTTCTGGACCATACATGACAGCCTCCTTGAAGTCCACCCCCAATCTGAGGATAGGGCCATGGACGTTATTCTCTTTTTCATGGCCACCACTGCCCCACAACTGAGACAGTTGATCACCTCTGTCGATAAGGTGTTGGCCATCACCTGCATCATGGATGACATGGTGATGGGGTTTTCCATCAATTCCATTATCAAGTTCCAGACCCCTATCACATATTTCTCCACCATCAGTGCCTGCATCCTCTGGGTATATTATTTCATTCCTCTTCTCATTCAATCCATCTATTTCCCCTTCCCACATACCTATTATAAAATATGTTGGTAGAAAGAGAATATAAAAGGAAGCTTGATGTGTGAATTGGATTCACTATCCAAAACGGTTTGATCAACCACCATGATGATGGTGTAGGGTTATGTAAACATTTTACATATTGCAAAAGAAATATCAGGTCTAATGAAATGAATCACATAAATTAAAGAACCATTTACACTAGCATACTCATGTTGTGCTAGAGCTCAACCTGTATTTAAAAAAAGTTTAACAATAGAATCAAATGATGTATTGGAATCCTTGAAAGCAAGATGATCAAATTTACTTAACATCATTTCTATGTAACGAGATTGACATAAAGACTAAACCCAACTATGTTTTCTAACATCATTACCTAGAATAGTATCAACTATTCCATGATTTTTCATTGTAAACATAGAATATAGGTAATTATTTTTTTCAACTACACCAATCATATTGGTTGAAAAAATTAACATATCATCCTTATATAGACACACAATAACTACATATTCTTTTTTAAACATTGAATAAGCACATTTATTTTCATTATTATTAGAAAATCCATTAGATAAAATAAAATAATTGAATTTCTCATCCCATTTAATTAGATTTTGTTTAATAGAATAATGAGATTTAACTAATTTACATACTTTGGATTCATTACATAGTAAAACAAACCGTTATGGTTATTCCCTATAAATCTCTTCATTTAATTCTCCATTTCAAAAAGTACTTTTCACATGCATTTGATGAACATAAAAATGATTAATTGAAGCTAAAGAAAATAATATCCTTATTAATTATATTCGAGCTATAGGGGCATAAGTATCAAAATAATCAATCCCTTACTTTTTCCAGAAACCTTTGGCAACCAATCTATCTTTAAAATATATAATTTTACTATTGGACTCATATTTATTCCTAAAAACCCTTTTACTACCAAAAGGTTTTGAACCTCTTGGTAAATCCATAATGACCCAAGTATTATTCCCCATAATGGAATCCATTTCATTATTAATTGTTTGTTTCTAGAAAGAAACATATCTAGAATTCATAGCCTCTTTATAAGTATTTGGGTCATCCTACGTAGTTAATACATAATGATACTTATTTAGAAGATGATTATTTTGATCTCCTTCAACAAGGAAAATTATGGAATTAGGAGAAATAAAATCTGGATGTAGATGATTCTCCTTCCTAATGCTTTTACTATGTTTAGGTTCAACATGAGAATAATCTCTATCAACCAATATTGTATTTAAACTAGATGGAGTACATGAGTTAGTGGTATGAGTAATAACTTCCTCAAAATCATATTTATAAAAATTATTTAAAAAAAATCATAAATCCCTTGATTCATTAATTATATTAGCTCCCAAATCCATAATTCAATATACATTTCTATTTTCTGCATATCAAAAAAACACCATTAATTTCTCTAGGACCAATTTTAGTTATTTTAGGATCATGAACTGTACAGTAAGCTAAACACCCCCACACTTTTAAATAAGAAATATTAGGTCTTATACCTCTCCAAATATTACTTGGGGAAAACCTAATTTTCTTAGGGGAAATCCTATTATGAATATGACATGCAGTCAATAAAGATTCTCCTTATAATTTTTTTTGGAAACTTAGATTTATTAATCATGCATTTTACCGTTTCTACTAAAGTGTGAATTTTTCCTTATAGCTTATCCATTTTCCATGGTGTGTAAGGAGTAGTTATTTGGTTAATTATAGCATTTTCTTCACAGAATTTATCAAACCCATTCATAAAGTATTCACTACCTTTATATAAGCATAAAACATTAATTTCTTTTGTTTAATTAGTTTTCAACTTCTAGTTTATACTTATTAAACACATTAATGGATTCATACTTTGTATTAATAAGATATATATGTAAATATCTAATGAATTAATCCCCAAAAGAAATAAAATATTCTTTTCCTCCATGACTTAATAATCCATTTAATTCATAAATATCATAATGCACTAAATCTAACATATTATAATTTCTTTTAACAATATGAAAAGGCTTCGTAACTATTTTCGATTCTACAAATGTTTCAAATTTATCAAAATCATTTCCAAAGTAAATCAAGTTTAACTTTTTCATTAATTTTAATGAATTATAATTAACATGTTCTAAACGATCATGCCACAAATTAGAAGATTCAGTAAAGTAAGTAGAATATTTAATCATATTATTAATAAAAAAATGATATATTACATAATAGGAGTACCCGTTCCCCATAAATATGCCTCCCATTGACAAGATAACCTTTTCAGGTTTTAATGAAACCTGAAATACAATCTAACATAGAAGATTGACAAAAACAATGTTATTTCAAATTTCGGAGACATACAACACATTTAGAAGTGTCAAATTCTTCCCAGAAGTAAAGTCTATCTCTATGCTTCCTTGTCCTCTAACATTGATAAATGAATTATTTCCAATTTATACATCCTTCACGATAGTATAATCTTAAAATTATTTTAACATGAAACGATCCTTGCCCACATGCACCCTTTCTCTAGAATCTATCCATCATATAATCTTCATCGAAGTCATATTGACTTTGGATATTATTTCGAGTAGATTTTCTTTTGTCAACATATTTGCAGTGGGTTTTCCAACTTTATTTAAATAATGAAATTCCCTTGAAAAATTCCCCAATATTCCCCAAAGAATGAATTCTCTGTCTTGGAAGGATATCATTTCTTCTTGAATTTCTTAATTTTCTTCTTGATATGTAAGGAAGAGTTTGGTTGGGCCTTTCCCTCAACATTGTTAACCTTTTTTCAAATTGTGAAGCCATACCCATGTCTGTCAACATTGATTCTTCTTCAATAAAAAGAAGTTTTTTCAATTGCTCCAAGGAAATATAATAACTCTTTTTTATGAGTGATTTACCAAAATCCTTCCACATAAGTGGAAATATAGAAATAATTCCACCTACATGAAAAATTTCTAGTATATAATTTTTAATGGAAAAACATTTATTTTCTAGAACATGATGCCTACGAACTTTCTTCAAAACTAAATTCTTTTCAACCATCTTTTAGTTTAAATAATTTTCAACAAGAAAAATATTGATACCTTCTTCCTCAGATTTTTATTTGAAGTTGAGTGCATCCCAAATATCATGAACGATCTTCATTTTCTAGAAATAGTCATAAATATAATTTGATAATGTGTTTAGAATATGTCATTGAAACAAAACTTCATTGTATTCATGTTTCTTTTTCGTTGCCCAAATGTGCTCGATTTGAGTCACATAAACATGTGTCCTGTTGGAATTTGAAAAGGGCTACTCGTGAATAGTAGGAAGATTCAGTTCTAGAATTTAAGAAATATTCAGTATTGTGAGAAGAAACTTCATCTTGTTTTTCCACTGGGAGAAGTTGTTTCCATCGAAACAGTAAAGTTTGACCATTTATTGGTTCAGTACATTAATATATTCAAAATCCATCTTCTAGGTTCTACCTTTGGTTTCAAACCCTTTGGATTTTTGGAAAATATGTAGGTAGAAGGGAAAGATAGACTGAATTTTGATGTGTGAATTAGATTCACTATCCAAAAGGGTTTGATCCACCACCACATTGATGGTATAGGGTTTTTGGTGGATGTATCCCTTGAGTATTTTACCAAGGTTTGGGGAATATAAGACATCAATTTCTAATACCCCCCACTATATCGATTTTGGGAGAAGTGTGGAGAAATTCATGGATTAAAAAATGTAATAACCCATAAGAGATATCGACATCGCCTATTTATAAATCTGAAATGGTGGAAGTTACACCGGTTAGAACTAACCATTTCGAATGAGGGGACCCGTTTAGATTTCGAATAATCGAATCCCAACGGTCACGACTAATCGAGTCATTAGTCATTTTTTTTAAAAAATATTTTATTTTATTTTTTTGTTATGTTATATATATATATAAACATTTTACTTAAAATATATTTTTTAAAAAAACTTTAATATCAATTTGAAAAATATATATTTATTATGGAACCAAATCACAAAGGACCTTTTATGAGAGGTGAGATATGGAATTCTATCCACATTTTTTAATGTGGGATTCCCCTTTTTAAACCCACATCATCAATCCATGTGAAGTGTGTAAAATTAATACCTCTTTTAATTAATATTTTTCTGAATAAAAATATAACAGTACGACCATCATCTTCCATTCAAACTCAAAAAATCTCAGTTTTATGTGTAGATTGCCACAATCTTATTATTTATGATATTCATATTTTTTTGTTGATTCACTAACTGTAGGAAATTACATGGACCCGACTACATAGTTGATTCCTGACATGGAGGGATTGATCAGGCGTTGCAACCTCCATATTTTCCTTCGAAGAAACGACCCCTCTGAACCGCATGATCGAGTACATCCGGTTGACGAGCGAGCTGGGGGATTCGATTTCCACCGTCCCAGTGTTCTATTAATTACCTTCTTATTATTATTTTATAAATGATTTAATTACAGGTTGGTGATGAGGGTGGGGAATTTGACTCAGCTTTATTAAAATCTAATTCTGAAAATTTGAACATTTTTAATCACTCCAGGTTAGGTTAGATCGAGTACGAGTTATCGAATTCTCAATGTGAAATATTTCTAATTATAATTAACAGCCTAAAATCCGTGTCCTAAGGGACTTAAATATTTATGGGGAGACTAGAAATTGTTCCCCTGATGGGTGACCCAAAATCTTTTTCATAGAAGATTGGTTTCAAGACTTTACATTTGAGAGGTAGCCTAAAAGACCTAAATACTAAGGTGTGATCTGAATTCTTTACCCTGAAATTTATTCCGTTGGTATTTGAACCTCAATCCTAAAGGAAACCCATTATCTACTGCATGTAATCATGATGGCCCAAAATATACATTTCCAAAATTCATGGAACAAATTTTGAAACTTCTAAAACATTTTGAAACATGGTAACACTCGAAACGCTGTATCCAAAGATGACCAACCACCCCAATCATGCAACTATGACAACAAATTAAAGACTTCCTTCAAAGATTCCTCCCAACATTAGAAGTTTCTTCACTTCCATTAATTTATATCAACAAAATAATGAATCTTCATTTTATACTTTTTGATCATCCAAGCCTTACTAAGACACATCATTGCTCAATACTTTCTTGTACTATGACCATTATCATCATATCAATCAGATTCTAACTTCTACTCATCTTCTATAATTCTAGAACGCTATCTTGAAGAATATCCATGATGAATTGATACTTTATCTAGATTTTTTTTTCATGAATGAAACAATAGATTCTTTTCAAGATAGATTGCACATTGATTATCACAGAACATAATTTAGTTTTTATGCCTCCTTCCAAGTTCTTTTAATAAACCCTTCATGTAAAATAACTCATGTACTTACAAAATATCTACAAACTCATCTTCCATAGTAGAAAGCTCAACTAACATTTGCATCCTAGACATCGACCTTATGGTCATCCCTCTGAAGTTAAACAGGAAGATAGTGTTACTCTTCCATGTATCCATATCTCCAATAAAAGTCGACATCAATATAACCGTGTAACAAATCATCCATTCCAAAACAAACGACTATTTCTTCTATTCTTTAGAGATATTAGATAATCTACTTTATCGATTTTTAGTGATCCTTTCTCAGATTCATCATAAACATGTTGATATATCCCACTATATACACAATGCCTTTCCTTGTACAATCCATGACATGAATCAAAATTCTGACCAATAATGAAAATGGAACATTTTCTGTGTACTTAACCTCATCTTTCATTCTTGGTGCATTATATTTTGAAATGTCTAACCAATGGGTAGTTGTAGACTTAGATCATAACATTATGAATCTTTTCATGACCTTCCATATGTTCTCAGATGGAGACAAGAACAATGTTCCAGTCTTCCAGTCTTCCAGTCCCTTATAATACGCATCCTAAAAATCTATTTGGCTCAACGAAGGTCCATCATCATGAATTTTCGAAAAAAATCTGTTCCACCCAATAAACCATTTCATGTTTGGACCTTCTATGAGTGTTTTATCCACATGTTTAGTATTGGAGGATCATCGTGTGTTCCTCGACTTCAAAATACAACCCAAACAATAGGCCACTATATCCTTGAAGGATGAAACATGAAAAAAGAAACATTTTTCTTCATATATGTAGAGATATGGATTATGGAAGATTACAAGGAGAAACACACAATGATATCCTACCATAGGGGGGATTGGTTGTTGGATTTTATTTTACAACAAGAGGATACCCGTACTCTCAAAGGGGCGTTTTCACCTTCACAGGGTGTGATGAATGAGGCTTGGGAAGAATAAAGCTTATATGAACATTAAATGAAACTAATGATCATAAGAAGCATAAAGAAAATAATATTAATTAATAAATTTGATGAAAACATTCTCTTTAAATATATGAAGCCCGTCACTCACTCATGAATACGGGGTGGCATCAAATGGAACCCATGACTTATGTGTCATTGATGAGACAACTGAACACATTCAATGATCATTATGAAATTCCTTAACAAATCATAATGGAATAAAAAATTAGGAAAAATACATGGGGAGGATGGTGTTGCAATGTGAGAGTGCACATACGGTAAACCTACATTTTCAGGTTGAATTTCATGCAACCATACCACATTTAAACATTCATGACATTCATGTATTCTACACACATCATGTGCATGTATTCTATGTTCAAATTATACAGTATCAATACTATTTTCCAACATGTTATATATATACACATATATTCATGCATCATATAAATTTATTCAATGAAAATGCATTGTATACATGTATACTATATAGAATCCCCTTGTCCATGACATCAAATGACCACTAGACAGGAAACAAGCATGACCATGCATTTCTTAAGTCTAATTCAATCTAGAGGAAATTGTCTTTTCTCATCATACAAGTGGAATAATTATATATTCTTTCTACTCTAACCAATAACAAGGTCAACAACACACCAAACTACCCCCAATTAACAAAGTCACTTTTCTCTTCTGGAAGTATGGTATCTAAGTATAAATGCTCTCATGCTGGGTATCTCACCAACATTAAACAATAATGATAGATAATAAACATACGCCCCTAAGTATATCGACCACTATATAAAATTTTATAAGATATACTTTGGAAGGTCAAAAAATCTTTATTTATTACCGCATGCATATATTCTTTATATAAAATATACAACCCGTTGTAATAAGTACAAGATTGTATTCATGGTTATGTTAACATATCATCACAACTCATTATACTCCATGATGATCATTGATTAGGTATAACTCAAAAAATTTATTTTGAGGGGATATTTATCATTTTACCATTCATGAATAGATACAACACACATGAATGAATAATAAATTAAGATTTCATTTATTATAAAAACATGATACATATTATATTCTTAATGCCTTCTAAGAACATTTAACTTAAACATACAGAAGTGACTGCTTATCACATCATATATTAGAGACTAATAATTTATCTTCATGGTTGAGGATTTTTCTAGGTTTTTCTAATTAATTAAAATTACATGTAATTCTTATCACATCTCTATGAGACCACCTGATAAAACCGTCACATGAAACTCTTACTATGTAACTTCAATGAAGTATAAAAAGTTTGAATAATTGCGAGACTTAAAAATATTATCCTTAATGTTCAGCTCTTAAATACATAACATCAAATGTTTTGATGTCATTCATTTATTATTTACATAGATTTATTTCTAAGCTTAACAACACCATACATGGAACTTATACTATCAGTTTTTTTCCTTGAAAAAGATTAACACTGCTATAAAATAGAGTTATACCCATGGTTTTGGGAAAAACTGTGGGTATAGGTTACCCCTATAGCCATTGTTTTCCAAAAAACAATGGATATATGGTTTAGTTAAGACTTATACCAATGGTTTTACTTAAACCGTGGTAATAGAGTTTCGTTCAAGACCTATGCCTACAGTTTTTTCTAAAACCGTGGGTACAAGTCATCCCTACACCCATGGTTTTTCAAACCTGTGGGTCTAGGTTTCGTTTCAACATCTATTCCCACGGTTCACAAAAAAACATGGTTATAGGTAAAACCTATAACCATGGTTTTCCAAAAACTATTGGTATAGGGGTTGGTTCAAAACCTATAACCACGATTCACTAAACAGTATGGGCATAAGGATGACCTATACCCACAGTTTTGGTAAACCATGGGTATATCTTTCCCGCACAAGCATGGAAAAAAAATTTCCATGGGGAACAAAAAATTCCCCAATGGAAAACCTATTGCCACGGGTTTCCACCTATATCCATAGTTTAGAAAAATATATATAATTAAATATATATTTATGTACTGATATTCTTAGGTGGTGTAGTGGTTAGGCATTTCAATTTTATAGAGGTGGTCTATGGTTTGAATCTTTAGAAAATCATTTTTTTAATTCCTATACACACGGTTTTAGAACCATGCATATAGTGTTATAAAAATTGTGTCCATAAATCTATTCCCATAGTTCATCAATTTGTGTATAGTATGTTCAAACCATAGATATATCTTGGATCTTTACCAATGACTTAAGCTCCAATGGTTCTCTGATCCATTGGTATAGCCTACACCCAAATTTTTCTAGGCTATACCCACTATTCCAAACCGCAGGTATAAGGTAATTTTCTAGTAGTGGAGACAATTTACATTTATAATAATCAGCATATCTAAAACATTTCTAAAATAAAATGATATTCACTTTTATTGGTATAATTAATTGGAAATAGTGAAACATACTTTCTCATGGTAATTAAATGCAACCTTTTACATTTTTCTTTATCAGCAATATCTTAAAAATTTTATGTTTATTCAATAAAATTCTTTTAAATTTATATTGGCATAATACACTATTAACTTTGAACTTCTATAAATTTAATCATACTCCCTCCAGCCTCTTAGACACTCAATTCATTATCAGAATATTTGTTTATGATTAAACAAAAACTTATTTATGTTAGGAAATAACATTTATTTCTTTTTAATAGTAATATTTTACAAAAAAACCATTACATTCATATCACATATGATATTCTATGTGTTCTGATCATTTTTTATAATAATAATATTATTATTTAAACATATGTCACCAATGAGCGAGGATAAAAACATCCCTCATATTTTAAATAACTAGATAAATAATTTTTCTTAATAAGTCACTTTTATCCAACTCTCCTTTACAACCATTTAGTAGAATCAAAATGAATAAAATGTGCAATAATAACATAATACCATATATTGAAATGACTAATTGTTTAAAAATTAAAATGAAATAAAAACATATATAATAAATATACATCATAGCGTGAAGTCATTTGTATCCACATGAAATAACCTCTTGCTCTATATATTCAATATTGAACCTTCAAGTCTTCATTTAATTTGGAAATTCTATATATTTTAATAATTTCTAAAACATATAGTTGGTTTCATATACTCTTCAAAATATAAGAATTTAATTCAATAGAATTTACACCTAAAGTAGACTCTTTACTTGGATCATTATGACATATTATCTATTCAGGAATATTCATCCTCTAATGGATATTCTAGCCACAATGATAAAAATTGTCCTTGATTCATCTTATTTGATTTAATTGGTGGTGTTAACTCTTTATGAAATCTTTTTTACATTATTTCCTAAAATTTTACTATTATTTTTTTATACCATAAACATGGTACAAGAGCCAAGACCACCCATGCATTTCATAGAAACCCTTAATATATTGAGGGTATCAGGTAGAGGTTTTCAAAAGTCAATCATGTTTTAATTTCATAAAAACATTCAGAACCTTTCTGGAATTGATTGTAGAATGATGTCTATGGAAAGATCATGTTTAGGAAGTGAACCGGCCTATCCAAATCATCAAAATAACTAATCATATTGTGAAAATTATTTGAGACTAAAGTTGCTTATTCTATTTTATATTAAAAATTGCCTCATATACTTCATACCTTTCATTTCTAGCATGCTCTTGATAGATCCCCTTTACATCATCTATCATGTTGTAAAAACTATACACTCATGTTTATTTTAAAACTAATAGTCTAGGGTAACAAACATAAGGGTTTAAACCTCTAATGAGTCCTTTAGATTCTTATTTAGGAATCTAACCTATTTTTGGATATATTCCCCAGTTGATTTCCTTGGAAATTCATGTTAAAAACATAGAATATTATTCCTTTCTTGAAAATAATTTTCATGTTTCAATATGAGTCTAAAAAAATTCCCATTTATTGTTTATTTATTTAGAATAGATATCAATGTCAAACTGGTTAATGCCAATACTCTCTACAACAAACTTTTTTAATCATATGAATATCATGTCTTCTATATTTTCTTCAAGGAATTTTAATGAAAGTTTTCCCACTAAAAATAATGACCCGAAAAAAATCATATTTATTTAGTGAGTTGAGATCCAAGTTACATCATAACATACATAGAGTATCACATAAATATGCCATAACTATTTAGGATTGGAATAATTCCTATCACAACAGTTATGATTCTTGTATAGTTGAGTGGAGAATTCTTTATTTGTATCTGTCATATGAATAATATTTAACTCTATTCCATTGATATCCCAATAGTTAGGGTTTCGAAATTAGTGGAACCATAAACAAATATAAAAAATGAGCAGGAATAAGAAAATACAAGGGCACCACTCTTTGGCATGAAACTACGTGGTTGGATGATGCAGATATTAACAAGTGTCTCTTTATAATTAACCTCACACTTAGTATTTTATGGGTTTTTAACTTTAAATTTATCAATAATTTAATATACATAATATGCATATTATTATCATAAATATTGTATCTTAATAAATCTTTATATTTTCATTTTTATTCCTTTATATATTCATGATTCTATCAATTTAGCTTTTGAATACCAATTTCATCCATTAAATTAAATCATTCACAACAAATTAATGTGTAACCTTTAAAAAAACCCACAATGTGGTGTTATTTACCAAAAAATAAAATCCAAGTATATTCATACATATCCAAATGAATCTCATGAAAATGCTACTTGAAATTTTCATTTAAAGAAATAGAGTTATATTAAATTGACAATCTCTACATGAGGAAACTGAGAGCGACAGATAATCAACCTCTCATATTTCAAAAACAAAGAATAAGCCTCCAGATCAATGGGTAGCCTAGCCCCAATTCCCTCTCCATAGAAAAACAATACTCAGTAGAGAATACAATTCATGATTTCTATAACACCTCATATACACAAACTATATTTAATATCTATTCTCAAAATCATAACTCTAAAAATAAAATGAGGTCAATGTAAATGAAAAACTAAATTTTATGGAATCATACCTGAAAGGAAATGCGAGACTTTATCACCTTGAATCAAATTGTCACATTAATTTTTCATAATAAATATTCACAATATAATTTTTTTATATATGTGAATAATGCATGGAATAACTATCAAATAATTGAACTTTCATTAATTTTAACATGAGAATAGTTTATGAATATCTTCTATAAATAAAATCTTACAACAAACATGTTATAATTAAGATAAATATTATTGATATTCCATAATTATAGATATAAACTATTTCAAATCCAATTTCAATATGAATCAATTAAAATATTATATTATATGACATTATAATATATGATATTTTATGAATTATTCATTTTATAATTCATTTTTATATTTTGTAAACCTTTTACATAATATGAATAACAAATACATTACATTATTTATATCTTTAATTAACCCAACAATTAAAATCTTTTTGATGGGATCTAAATACAATTTTTAATTAATGCATTTCTATAAATTTGAATACTTAAAAAAGTAATTAATCACGAAAACTCATAATATTAAATATAATCTTTTGTATATTTAATCCATAGATATTTAGTTGAAAATCTATAAATTATAATTGTAATTTCTAAATAAACATATTATTTTAAGATTAAAAAGATTATATATAATTTGGTAAACATTGTAACACCTTTTAATTATAATTTATAAACATTTTATAAACCACATTAATTTTAAAAGATATTATCAAAATTAGTTTTTTAATATTAAAGGAATATTTGTAGTAAATGTTCCAAAAATACTTAATCCATTGACCATAAAAATTTTATAATTAATTAATTTATTAAACATGTTTTAATATATTTTATTAATATTCCAAAATACCTTTTCATTATTTATAATCAATTTTTAAACAGTCTAATTAAATTCCTAATTTAATTCTTTCAATTATAATGATTTATTTATTTTTAATTTTTCATAGATAAACATGAAAAAATCATATTTTAGTTTATGCATGTAAAGTACCATTTTATTAATATAATAAATGATTTATAATAAAATTATAAATTAATATCATATGATATATATCTAATAAAAATGAACACTTTTTTATACACAAAATATATTTTATTTTATTAAACTAAAAAATATGATACCATTGGATAGACCGCTTCAGTAGTTATATATTAATATATCATCCCAGGTAATGATAAAATAAATCATTTTCATGTCTATTAGTATTAATGAATTAGAGATTAATATTTATTATAAAAATATTAGGTAATTTCTAAATCCAAAAGGAAATAGTTTTGTTTATCTATTTTCTTATAAGGGTATATTTAAAATTTAAAATTTGAAATTATATAATTTTAATATAAAAAAACTTATTTAATTTTTGAATTCAGCATGTTAAAATTATATTTGGATGATGTTTTGAGAATTGTCTAAAAGTATTAATTTTTTAATAAATATAGAAAAATACTTATTTTTATTGAAAAGTGTATTTTCTTTTAAATTATTTACAAATCCATGTTCTATTTTGGATTAGTTTTATAATTTCATCATTTAATTTTGTTTAAAAATATTCCAATTATATTCTTTAGAAGGAATTTTGTACTTGAATTTTCTATAGAAGTTTTTTTATACTTAAAAAGCCATTTTTTAAAAAACTTCCTTTTGTAGCTTTTTGCGAGTTACATTTTAAATTAAATTCTGCCACTTATATGAATTGAATCATGAAAAATAAATTACATATTTGGAATCAGGATATCTAAATTTTCTAAACATGTCTCTTTTTTTGTCCTTTTTAATAGTAACCTTAGTAAATTTTTATCATAACGCTGAAGATAAATCAGGTAATTAAGGTAAAAAATAATATGTTAGAGACTAGAAAATGACTCTAACACTTATATTTATTTCATTGGACGAGTCAATTTCATCCATAACTATCCAATATTAAAATATATGACATTTTTATCATTTGACTATGAAATTGACCTTTATAATATTTAAGTAATGGATAAAGTAAAAAATGTACCTCTCTTGCTTTTAATATGAATAATATTTTGTTACAGAGATAAAAAAACGTATTTTAGGTTTTAAATAGTCATTTTCTAGACAAATTATTTTTTATCATGGTAATTTATTTCTAATTTTTCGTGATGAAATAATAATTTTAAATTATTCAGAACACCGACACAAAATTTATTCAATTAATAGGAAAACAAAATAAATGATTTGAAAAACATTAAAAGTAATATAATTTTAAGGAATTATTGTATTTCATTAATTTTTTAGATAAATTCAAAATGTTATGGATGTTTCAATGGATAAGATTCTAATTCCTTGAATTGCATGTTGTTTTCAAAGTCAAATTAAATGAATAATTCCAAAAATGACATTAATGATATATTATAAGAAATAATGTTTTAGTAAATGATTCACAATTCCCCAAAAAACATATCCCCAGCCAAATGATTAGGAATATCAACCATGATCCAATTATGATCCAATTTTTCTTTTATAGTAACTATATTGAAACCTAAAGATTAAAAAACCATGTTACCATGGTAATCATCAAATGGGTTGATTTTGGTTTAAAACAATAAGATAATGGTGAAACCATCACATAAATTTTTCCAAATTTTATTAGATGAGAGGATTTGACTCAACCTTATCTTATCTTCAAATCATATTAATTTTGAGCCTTTTGAACATAAAAATTAATTTTTATTAATTAAATATCATAAGAAATTACAAGAGTTCCCTACATGTATAAAAGGGAACCTCCTCTCATCTTTTTCATGTTGTAATAGTGAATACATGAGAACCATCTAAATAGTACTTTTTGATAGCCTTTTTATATATATAGTGAGTAATGAATGACATAAACTTACTATTATTGTCACGACCCGACCTAAGCTGAGGCTCGAGCCACAACTAGCACAAGCCTACGTCCATAGGCCAGGGGATGGTGAGCTGTGCTGAAGGCATAAATAACACGGGGATGCCTTTTTCTATGTACCTTCACACACACACACAACCATCAAAATGAAAAAGTGATGAGGGAGTAAAAGTAAAATATGAAAAAATATATGGGAACAACTATGTACAAAAAATCTCTAAGCATAACAAGAGTATGGTAGTGAAAATTGAAAAGTGACATGAAAAAATACATGACCAACCAAAAATATGTCCCAACCTGAATAAATCGGAGAAGTAAACTACTAAGAGATACTAGCTCCCAATATTCTAGATGTGACAACCATATGAGGTCTAAAATACAAGGTATCCATATGCCCCTCTGAAGTCACTTTTCTCTTGCCTGACATCTCCATAAGACACAACATGTGCGTGAAAATCCCATATAGGGGTTAGTATATACATAACCAATAGAACACCTTGAATGTTGAATGGGTTGAAGTAAGTGATATAATAGGAAGATAATAGATAATAAACCAGATACAGAAAGAAGTGAATGATAATCATCTCAACCCAAAACAAGAGGGAAAATAACCATATAAAAACAAAAGGGGATCAACATGGTGTTTAGATGACCTACATGTTGATTATTTTCCACCTCTAGCAGGAGATTTGATTCATACAACCACGAGAATCTAAACACAGGAAGAATTTGACAAATCCTGCGTGTCTTTGCATCTCATGGAGAGAGAGTAACCAAATCCAAAGGCATGGATACATAAGATATATATATATATATATATAAGCTCAGTCAAAATAATCCCAAATGAGAGAGAAAATATATCTATCTCTCACAAATCATCCTGGGAAGAAGAGTATCCAATAGTTCCAAAAGTCCACGAACAGTGCCCAACATCTCTTACATCTACCCAGAATTAACCTCCAAAGTTGAATCGCATCTCTCCACTATTCCACACAATCAAGGGGCCATAATATCTTGTTAGAGGACCCATTCCCTTGTAAAACATGAGGGTTCCACTCTAAATATTCGATGTTGGACCCATTCCATTCCTGACAGGAGGGTTACACTCCAAAGGTGGATGACCCGTACCTAGACCAGCTGGAGGGTACTAATTAGAAGTCATTGAGGACCCACTACCCAACTATATTGGAGTGAGCCACCCAGAATTCATCGAGGAACCACTACCCAGCTCTGTTGAAGGGTACCACTTGAAAGTCTCTGAGTACTAACTACTCATCTCTACTAGAATGTACCGCTTGAATGTTATGGAGGACCCACTACCCAGATCTATGGGAGGGTACCATTTATAATGTCATCGAGGATCCACAACCCAATTATAATAAATGGTACCACTCAAAAAGACTCTGGTGATCCTGTGTGATCACTACTGTCATTGAGCATCATCAAATGAATAATTGTGCCCATAAAATTGAATTTCATATCTAAAAATCCACAGAAGATGGTACCATCACATTATAAAAGAAAAAACACCCAGGATAGGATACTCACGGTCCAAAATTTGAGTTCCAATGAAGAATATATGAAGAGTTGAAGTTTCCTCAAAAGGAACCAAGTAGTACAAGACATGTAAGGGGACCCACAAGATTTTTGGTCCCACTCAACTGCCCGATCATGTCCCTTTCCATCACAAAACTCACAATCCATGTTGGAGTACACACCGTGTAGGTGGACAACACTGCATGCCCAAGCTATCTGGGGACGGGTCGTGTCCTGTACGTGTCCATGTACTTGAGCCCATGTCCACGTACTTTGGTACAAGACATGTTTCTTCACATAGGCTTCCACCCATGTTCTGTGGCCATGTCTGTATACTTTGGAACATGTTGTGTTCTTGGCCATATTCTCCAACACATGGCTTGCCCAGACTAAGAAGGGGGTACACAACTTGTGGGAGAACTGCAAGCCGTTCTATCCTTATAATTTCCCAAAACCATTACTGCAACAACCATGATGTTACACACAATGTGTTCATATTTGTAAATGACGTGTAGTTGGGTTCTTAAAAGATTCTTATATCTATGATCTACACCTCAAATTTGGCCTCACTGCTTTTAATCTAGACCTATATCTACATGATATTAGTGGATTTATCATTGGACGATAGATTCCGGCCATTCAGTGGTTGAAAAATCAAATTCCTAAAACCCCACATGCGTCGACTCACACCACACAATCCTGGGATTCTTCAATATTTTATGATTTGATCTTCAGTTGGTGAAATGATCAAATACAAACTGGAACCATCCCAGATCTTTGCTTGATTCATCAATCTTCCCGTTGTTTTTAATTTCATTATGATTTTGGGCGTCTGATCAGGATCAATACCGTCTGAAAACATCAAACTAGGATCACAGGGGATCCCTCCAGTGAATAAAACAATGAAATTTGTGGGAGAAAATCACAGGAACAAATGTCTAAACTATCATTTGCAAGAATTCGTGTCCAATGATCAAGAATGTTTCGTCCAAGGATAGAAACAAATGAAATAATTAAATTAATCTGGTATGTAGAAACATGTAAAGGATGCAATTGACACAATTAAATATAAGATATTGATCTTATTAATCCATTTAATCAAATGTGTAGTAAACCACAAATTTACGAGTCCTGATTGATTATTGGATCATTTCTCTTCAATGAACGTGCTCTCCAACAATCTAAGGAATTCGTTTCATTTGCTGTATCCCAATCCACTTCGATGTAGAGTTTTTTTGTCATTCAATTTGATATTCCAGTGGAAAGAGGAAGGAGAATATCTCAAAAGATCCCATGTTCATGTATCTAAACCAAGGAGAATATCCATGTTAGTATATTTACAAACATTTCATTTAGGTTAAAATGAATGCATTAAATAAATAATTAATCTACTAAACATCTCGATTATGGGGGAGATGTATGAATACCCCCCACAAACTCATTTTAGGTCGTTCCTAGGGTAAACAATGCATTTTAGACTCAACTGTTGTCTCAAATTTCTGATCTGGGAATCCAATTAAGAGTTATCCCATTTTAATTTAGAAAATTCACACACATGAAATAAAATATATTTAATATTTTTATAAAAGTATTTCTGGGCACACAGGGCCTTGGAATCGCATGCTGTCTTAGCGCTTACATCTAGAAAAATATATATAAATATTTCAAATTCTTACAAGGAAGAAAACATGTGCTACATCATTTGATACTTCAATATTTCCATCGCTGAAAAGATTAACTAAATGAAAAAATTTGGATATTGAGCCTGCATCTCGCTCTCCTGCTCCCAGGAACTCTCCTATACATTATCATGCTACCGAAACATGAAAACCAAGGAGATGTTTCATCCACACATGGTCCTTTCCCATCAATCATCGATCACCATTGGGTGATCCATAAAGGTAGCTCAATCCTTAATGAACAACTCACCCCAATAAATTATGTGTGTGGGGTCATGCATGTATCTCCTCATCTAAGACATGTGGAAGGCATTGTGCACTCACTCTAGTTGTTGTGGTAGGGAGAGGTGACAAGAAACCTCACCAACCCTCTGCATGATCTCGAACGAATCAATGATCCTCAAGGATAGCTTGCCCCCCCAATTGAACCTCTGAAATACTCTTTGTGTGGAGACTCTCAAAAATAATTTGCCTCTTTAATCGACCTCCAAGGGAATACGATAGGGATATATATAAGAAATCCGTCTACATTTGGCCATCGTCATCCATTCACGGATGACCTAAACCATCTCCGTCATCACCTAAAACATATCTAGGCCAACAAGAGACTTCTCTTCGTTCTCTTTCTATCATAAGGGCGACCATATAGGTCTCCCATGTAGGGAATCAAATGGTGTCTTTATGATGGTATAGGCTTAGTTGTTGTTGTACATAAACACTACCATGATCAAGTGATCCTTCCATCTCTATTCGAAGTCTAACACACAAGTCCTCTGAATATCCTTCAACACTTGGATAGTACGCTCAGTCATCCCGTAGGCCTAAGGGTAAAAGGCTGTACTCATCCTCATTTGGCTCCTAAATTCCTTCTGCATGCCTCTCCACAATCATGACATGAACTGTGCATCACGATCGAAGAAAATCATTGATTACACTCCATGAGGGTGAATGATCACCTACACGAACAACTAACCCAAAATCTGCACTGAACGCTTCTATTTGATAGTAAGGAAGTGTGACGACTTCACGAGTTGGTCATGTATCACCCATATGGTGTCCCAAACTTTCACTATGTGTGGAAGGCCTATCAAAAATTCCATGAATATGTCATCCATATTCCACTTCGAGATCTCAAGGGGCTGTAAGAAACCTGTCGGAACATGGTGCTCAGGAATCACATCCTAACAAGTGAGGCATGACGAGTCGAACTCATCTACAGTTTGTCTCATGACAGACCACCAAAACTACCACTAAACGTCTCCGTACATCTTCTCTACACTAGGATGTACAACTAGGGAAGAAGTGTGGAACTCTCACATCACTTCCGCATATATTGTGATTGGTACCACTAACCATACCTAGAAAAAGACGACTTTATTCCCTCATTTAGAATATCCATATGTTCAATTGCCTATAGATATATGGTCACACAAGACCTCACACTCAATGAATTCTAGCTGAGAGTCTCTCAAATTCTTGAGAACTGGAGGAGTCAGCACCATTGACTGCAGAAAAGATGTACCCTCCTACTTCACCAGGGTTAGCAGCAGGGAGAACAAATGATCGAAAGCCTCTTACACCAATCAAGCCTAGGACTTCCTACAAATGGAATATTTTATTATATTTATCTTCCTAGGAGTATAGACTATCTCGATGTCATAGTCCTATAAGAACTCCAACCAACATCGTTTTCTCATGTTTATGTCTCACTATACGAAGACACTTCTGAGACTCTAATAGTCTGAGTAAACCACAACACGCTCCTATAAAAGGTAGTGCCTCCACATCCTCATGGTGAAGACTACTCATGATAGCTCTAGGTCATGAGTTGCATTGTTCTACTCATGGGGTCTCAACTACCTCATCCTGTATGCGACAACTACCTTCCGCTGCATCAACATGCAACCAACCCCATCTCTTGAGGCATCACCATACACCACATACTCCATTACCTCCTCTAGTAGTATCAACATTGGATCACTCATCAGCCTTGACCTCAACTCCTAAAAGGCCCTCTAGCACTGCTTGATCCAGTTAAAAGAATTACATTTACACACAAAGGTAGTCAAAGAGGTTTCAATTATGGAGATGTTTTCCACAAAACTCATGCAGTACCCCACCAAGAAAAGAAATATCATTACCATTGAAATTCTCTTGGGTGGATCCCAAGTAAGCACTACATCAATCTTCATTAGGTACATGGCTCAACCATGATTAGAAATGACATGTCCTAGAAAGTGAAACTCATGAATCAAAAACATACAATTTGAGAGCATCCCATAAGGATGATGCTCTCAAAGAAAATGTAGAACCATCCTCAAGTGCTCTGTATGGTCCTCCTTTAATGCAGAGTAGAAAATTATTCCATTAATAAACAGAACAACTAACTGCTCTAAGTGTGGATAGAGTACATAGTTCATCAAATCAATAAACATAGTGGTGGAATTTTTTATAAAAATGGGAATCACTAGGAACTCATAGTGTCTGTAGCGATATCATAATACTAAATTTGGAATATCCACCTCATGAAATCTCAACTGGTGGTTGCTAGATTGGAGATCGATCTATGAGAACCATCTTGTTCCTTGAAACTGGTCAAATATTCCATCATTCCTAAGATAGGGGCAATTTTTCTTTATTACGGCTTGATTTAGATGATGAAAATCCTTGAAAATCCACAAGCTCCCATCTAACTTTTTCACAAACAACATTAAAGATGCCCAGGGAGAAACACAAGGCCCAATGAAACCCTTCTCTCGATGGTCCTCAAATTATAGCTGTCGATCTAGGAGCTTGGTAGGGGCCATCTAATATGCCACAAAAGATATTGGAGTGGTTCAGGGATGTAAGTCAATGAAAAACTCCATCTCCTTCTTCGAAGGTAGTCCCAAAATGTATTTGGGGAAGATCTCTATATAATCCTCCAATGTTTAATGAAACTAGATGCATGAAGTGCCTGCTACCTAGAGGGATACATTCTAAAACTTAAGGGTGATGGAATGAAACCCCCTACTGAAAAACCAGATTTCCGTTCCCTAAGTTATCTCTCACTAGAAATGGAGAATATCATCCCATTAATGCATGGGCATCTAAATTGTTTATGATGACACTAAATCTAGGCTCAAACCATAGAAAACCAATCCATACCCAATATTACATCATGGGGTTCTATAGTGATGACCAAAATTTCCCTTATTAATCTCTCTCCAACAAGAAATATCTCACACTATCGGTAGCTAAAAGATACATTAGATGAATTCCCTATAAGAATCTAAAGACCAAGATGGAAGGCTATTTCCGTAAAGGGGATATTAAATTATCGCATCAAGAGTATAGATATGAAGGAATGATAGACCCCTATGTATCCTAATACTAAAACAAGAGTATAATAAACATTGATCTCACCTCCATTCTTCTTCTGTGCGGTTTGGTCATAAGCCTCCAGAGCATACAACTGTCCGTAACCCTGAATTCCATCTCCCTAAGCTTGACACGGGCTACCTGATAACGATGGTGAAAGGATATCATAACATCGTCCACCACCCATAAATCTTTTTTCTCCTATTATAAATCTGCCTCCCTAGGACCACCATGCCCTCACCTAGGAGACCCCTGATCACCAAGCCGCCTCTATCGTGACAGCCCATTACCTATCTACCTGTGCTCCTCAACACGTATGGTCATACATTCATGCACTTTGTAACCTCACACATCACAACCATAAATACAACCCTATTTAGTCTTTCCCAGTGTTGTACGTTTTCCCTATACCACACATCCACATGCCTATGTCTAATCGTGAAAGGGCCACTTGTGTTGATATCCCACCAACTGGCGCCTACTAGCTGATGTTGCTGACACAGCTCTGTGATGCTAACTCCCCGCTCCAGCTATCTGGAGACCCTCTAATATAAATCTCCCTGTCACTAGTCCCCTCTCTATCACCCTGATATAGGTGGTGATGCACTCGGGAACTACACTAGTAGAAAATACCTCTACGGAGTCCCTGCTCAAATGTAGTTATAACAAATCATGTTAAGGGAGTACCGGGTAATGTCTGTGAACCTCACTACATACTCATCCACCACCAACCCTCCCTTATAAATCTCCAAAAGATCATGAATCCAAATTGAGTGAAAAAATAATGGGTGGTACTCATCCTGAAACAACTGCTAGAAGTTGGGTCACAAGACTGTCAACTCATCAAGAATCGGTGTAACAAGACTCCACCAGCACCCGACTACTCTGTGAAAAAGGATAGATACCAATGAAACTAACTAATCATTCAGGGTTTGAAAAATATTGAAGAGATAGACAATCAAATCAAGCTAATCATCCACTGCCTGAGGATCTGGCTCAGTGCGGAACATGAGAAGCCTCTGGCACTGGAACCCGTGTAGCGCACTAAGCATGCACACATCCTCATCCTGCTCTTCTAGGACGATGTGCTGCTCAATGTAAGGAGGTCCTTCTACCTTACCACATATAGGATAAATATCAGGGGATGGACCCTGATATGAGGCATCATCGCTCATTAGATTGTCGTTATGATCTAGAAATTTAATTGTGTACTTCTTGCCTGATGACCTAAAACCCAATCAGCCCAGCCTGAAAACCCGAGCAACCCAGCCCATCAAATCCTAAGTCATGCCCAGATGGGATCGGGCCACTGGTTCATTGGTCCTAGCCTACGGCTATGCCAACAGGCCCATGGGTTAGGCTTGCCCGGCCATAAAAGGCCCAAACCGCAAACCCATATGAAGCCCGAACCATATAATCCCGGCCTATTTAAAAACAAATACTCAGAAACTTCCAGTATGGTGACTGAAACCCTCTACCACATGTTTCCAAGGCTGTGGATGGACCAACTAGTCCGAACAGTGTGCCTAGACCAATTTCTCTATGTAGTGTGCCTGATGTAAAATTACTAGACTATATATATTTACATATCTATATTTTTATTTATATATTCATATATAATTATATATCAACGATTTAACATAATATATATTTATATAATAACTCATAATATAATAAAAAAAACTCTCACCCACTAATGCTCTCGCACACCCCCTCCCAGATTATTTTTTTAATTATGTTGAAACATGTTTATATTATATATTTTTTTATTCATATATAAATATATTTAGAAAAAAAAATTCACTCAAGAACTAGTACAAACCACTAATTTTATTTTAAAACATACACAAATTATATATATATATTAACATTATAATTATATTTAGAAAAAAGATAACACACTCACTCACTGCTGCTCACGCACCCCTCATTCAATTTTTTACAACTTGCACATATTATATATGTCACCTAGACCAGCCTACAACAAGTTCCGAGAGGTGTTCCCGATCCTCCTGGGATAGCGAAAAGAACTAAGGGAATCAATAGAGTATACAAAGGAACGATTTTTCATAAATATAAACAGTCAAACAAACAATGGAAAGAAACAGACTACCCAATATACATTTACATAAAAAATTGAAATGAACATTATTTTTACAAGAAAACGAAAGTACAGCTAAACCAATAACTCAACCGACCAAACCTGACAACCAAATAACTCCATGTGACCCCAATGGTCACTCTCCGACACAATGATCACACATATCCCATGGTGATCGAACTAAATCTGCAACGTGCACAAGGGATAAAAATAGAAGAAGACTATAGACATGAGTATTAAAACTCAGTACGTTATCCCAATATTCTATTCCTAATGAACTTCCATTAAAATAGAAGAAACACCAATTTGAAGTTTTAAATACAAGATATAAAATCATGTTTTTCAAATGAGATTCCATGCTATAATAATTATTAGAATAAAACTTGAATATTTTATAAACAAGAATGCTAGTAACAATTTTTCAAAGAGGTGAAACATCAAAATGAAAATAGTTTTCAAGAGGGTTGATTTAAAGAATGTACACTTTTTAATAAATCACACACATAGCGGAATTTACCAACCAAACACACTGTATGCCAATAGTGTGTAAAAAATAGCCAATGAGCAGAAGTCACGGGAACACCCCCAGGCACTAGTTAGTAATGAGGCATAGGTACCTCGTATCATTGTGAAGGTAATCAAAATAATATTCATTCTCATTCTCATGAGAAACTAGTAGTTAGCATACACATAACCTAGTTTTCCTCCAAAAATATCATCATCCTATATTAGTTAGTGTTTTCATCGTCAAACATGCTACATAAAACATTGACCAAACCCCATTGGATAACTAGAATACTAGTATAGGTCCTCCCACCTAGATACCCATGTTCTCCTTTTTTGTGCTCAAACAAGTTACACATATATAAAATACCATTTTATCATGTAGATTATTTTTAAAAATCACACACACATCAAACATGCTATACACATGTCCCACATTTCGTTCAGGGATCAATAAACCAAATAAATGTTCATAAAACAATTTTAAGAAGTATAACGATGCCTTGCACATAAAATCCATTCAAAAATGCTCTTTTTAAGGCCCAAAACCCATAAATACCATATAAAACTAGATTTGGAAGCCCCAAAACAAATTAATAAATCAATTTCATGAACCATAAAATAGACCCAAAATATAGAACATGAAATACAAATGGAAACCATTTTTATAAGGAAAAAAATGCCAAATGGGCCTTAAGCCTTTCTCAAAACTAAAATTTGATAATGGTATGAAATTATATTTTATTAAGGAGGTGTATAAAAACAATTTAAATCATAAAAAAATTCTTAAATCCCTTAAAACACTCAGGTTAAATATTCAAAACACAACCATTTTCATAAGGATGTGAAACATGCCATTTTTCAGCAACACGGGCCAAAACATGTTGTAAACCAAAACCCATTTGTTTGTAAAACCAAATACAAATTGTAATTCCATATAAGGATCCAAAAAATTAATTTTAAATTCTTAAAATGCATTTATAAATCCGAAAAAATTATTTTTAAGTCACACTTAACACCTAAATTCCAATCGTGCAATTTACCGAACACATAACACAGACTTTTAAACAAAAAAAATTTATTTTAAGAAGTTGACAAGGAATAAAACACCAATTTCATTCCATATTTTATTCAAGATACTAGAACATGTTCAAAAAACCATAAAATAGGTTTTAAACCTCATAAACTATGTGAAAAAGATATCTAAACATTTAAATAAGCACTTGATGTGCATTTTTATGACAAAACAACACTACATTTCACAAAACAAAGCTTAAAAAACAAATTCTCACCACAAGAAAATTAAACAGAGGATAAAAAATAGTAATTAACTTATATAAAAGGTGTGAAAAATAATATAATTATGAATCTTAAATGATAAAGGCATGTTCAAGGGATATCTTACCTCAAATCCTTAGCGTAATGGAAACGGACACCCAATATCACCATCTGAGAGTTTATAAACCCTAAACCTATGACAAGCAGCCAAAAACGAACAAAAACACCATAATAAATCATGGGATAACATAACTATAGGTATATCAAGACTATAGGAGAATATAAAACTAATATATAATGAATGGAGGAAGAAGAGGGAGGAGAAATGAGAAGAAATATCACCTTTAAACTAGAAAACACTTCGTATTCCCTTAGATATACACCCATAGGGGAAAGGGAATGACATTGAACTCCTTGGAGAGACTCCTATGGTCTGGAATAACCTAGGGAAGAATATTTGTGAAAAAAGGTGAAAAATTAAATCAAATATGTATGAGACAAAATACATTTGGAAAATCTAGAAGATTTGAGAACTATTGAGAATATTTTCCCTAATACGAGACACGATGAGCTCCAAATAGTTAAAATGAAACACGAGGGTATGCCTAGGGTTTTTGGACTTGAGTGGGAGGTTGAAACACAAAAAATTATAAAAAAAAATAATATATAAAAGAAACAAATTAATTTTTAAAAATAGGAAATGGGCCCTCGGGCTAGCCTAATACCTGAATAAATAACCCAAATTCACAATGCTTATGAATTACTAAGGGGTAAAAGAGGATGTATTAGTTTTAATATATCAGTGGAGGAAAATTTTGTAGTGGAATTAATGAAACATGTTGAAAATTAAAGGAGTTATAAAAGTAAAAAATTTGGTTTTTATATCTGGAAATGGGTTCACGGTTGGCCAAAATAATTAAGTAACCACCCTTTCTCAAAAAACTCCTAAACAAGAAATGGGGAACCCAAATTATGGTGATTAAACATAGATAAAACTTAAAAAATAAAAATTCATCTCACCTATTACACAATAAAAGTATTGGGATTTTCAATGAACTAAATCCAAATTAAGACATGAAAAACTGGGTGTTACAATTCTCCCCACCATTAAAGTTTTCTGCCCCCGAAAAGCCACAATACATTCCAGGTCATTGATAAAAACCTATGTAATATTGAGAAATATGGTCCATTGTAGAGACCCTAAGCTTGATGTACATGGAAATTACATTACTTTTGCGGAATACTTAGTACATTACAAAAACACACACACAGGGACCGTAATAGTTTAGTGTCTTTGGAAACTCTGAATATAATCTTCTAGTCGTGGTGAAAGATCTTCAAAATCTCCCATACAGATCTTCCTTTTTGTATCTAAAACCTTTCTTTATATCCTGGGGAAAAGAAAACATAAAACGGTGAGCTCAAATTCTCAGTAAGCGTAATCAAAAGAATTATCAATCACATCATATTCATAAGAACATAACATTTTGGAAATCATATCCTGCAAAAGTGATCATAATATAATAACGTGGGAGAAATCATAGTAGTGAAATGTAATCCCAAAAATCATAACTTAAAACATGAAATATTGTGTCATACACACATAATCATAGAGAAACATTTCTTATTAGTCAAGAATCATTTCCAAGACTATCTTAGTGGACAAAGTCCATTTCTGAACCGAGTTCAATCCTCGTTTCAGTCCTATTTTACTGAACCGGTTTAACCTACCGTTCCAGCCATGTCTATCTCATGAGATATAAAATCTTTACCCAATGAATTTGATGGAGATATAGGTCCCACCCATCTCATAATGATACCATTCTTATGTGTGCCACAAAATCATAAACAGTACATCATAGCATAACCCATGTAATAAAAATGGGAATCTTAAAAAACATGACATCCTAAAACAATTCATATAAGATAATGGAATTCATAAAAAGAATTACATCACAAAATAATCAAATCAATTTAATAATAGTGATATAAATAGAACCCGTTATTATCTTAGATGGAAAATAATTTTGATAAAACACTTGAACTCCATTGTTGAGGAAAATATCCTTTCTTCATCAAAAACATTTTTCCTTTCTTAACATGTAATACAATTATAAACTAAAAAAAGTTGATTAAAAATAAACATTAAATCTTGTAAAGGATGCTTCTTGGAAATAATGTTTTAAAAATCCATTCATGCCGTATAAGTTAAAAAAAACATTCTTATCGTACTTTTGTCGGAAAAGCCAAAAAGTACCTCGTACAAAAAACGACAAAAGATTCCTTTCATATCTTTTACTAAAAACTCACTGAAGGGTAAAATTGGATTTAAGAAACTGTAGGTGGATGGAAACTATATTACATATTGAGGAAACATGGATGTGTATGATAAACTACACCCCAGTAAATACCAAAGTATAAACAATCTCGGATAAAATGAGATTGTTATATTTTCCCTTACCTTAGGTCCGATTTGCTTCGTAAGTGTCCGAACCTCCTGTATAATGATTTAAATAATGTTATTCACTGATTACAGAATCATTCTCATTGTTATGATATTATATATGGTTCACTTCTGACTTTATATTACCTGTTCTTTTGTAAATTCCATGTTAAAGAGCGTTTAGGGTAAAATCGTTTCATTTGTCGTCTATGTTTTGACTTGTAATTATTCATATGATTACTTATATCATGATTAATTAATTACATAATATAAAACATGATTTATATATAATATATATTCAGAATATACATATATATAATAGATCATTAAATGGAATGAAATACACAGTTCCTGGAGACGGTAGGCCGTACGTACGCATGAACGATGTTTTCGTTTCCTTATTGAGTTGAATGGAATGAATTAGATGACATACATATATATACACATAAATCCAGTATCATATTTATGTCATATATTTAATGAATACTTATTATATATACTTTATAATCATTCATGAATGGTTAACGTGGAGAATGAATCTCATCGCGTCGTGGAGACGGTAGTCCGTACGTACGCACGAGCGATGATATCGTTCTCATGATCGTGGAATTGTATTGGATTGTATGTATAATATTTCAGAATCAATATCAATTTACAATAATCATATATATTCATTCTTTACACCATTATACCCATTCAAGTAAGGTGGTGGTGGAAAATAGATTACACCACGGCGTGGAGACGGTATTCCGTACGTACGCACGCGTGGTGATTTCATTTTCCGTAGGATGGATAGATGGTGAAATAGGGTTTTTTCATACTTATAATAACATATCAGTATATTAGTGATACTGATGTTATTACTTCATAATGAAAAAACTAAAGAACAAGAAGTCGAAGAAGAAATAAAGATGAAAGAATCGGTAACGGACATTACCTCTTCTTTGAAGCACTTCTTTGAGACCTCCTTTTAGGGCAATAAAATTGGAATTTAAAGAATACCAAGACCTCTAGGATGTCTCTAGGGAAGTGGAGAGAAGAAATTGTTAGGGTTTGGCCGAGCATGAAGGCTCAAATTGGTGTATGGAGGAGAGGGAGGAGGTGCCCTTTTATAAGGGAGGAGAGGGGCACCATTGGAATAACAAACAATTTTATTTTATTATAAAGTCAAATTCCGTTTTTAATAGCTCAAAATTGATATATTTCGAATATAAGGTGGGTATGGGTCTAAATAATCTCATAAAATAGAATTTAGCCAAGTTTAGGTGTCAATTTTAATCTTATCATTTAGATTTATCTTTAAGTTAGATAATTTAACTTTTACCGTGTCTACTTGTTTTCTTACCCTATAAGGTTAATAAACGAACTATATCAAGCCAAACGAACCCCAATTTGTTTATTATTAATATATATAACCGTATCCAGGTCATTTGGCTGACCCTTAGATTTTTAGGAATATAATAACAATTAATAATATAATTTTTTTTAAAAAAACTATTTTATGTCAATTTTGACAATATTTGGTAATTGATTTTTTTGAAAATCATAATAGAATGATTAGTTCGAAAAAAATTAATTAAATCAATATTAGCATGTCATATTAACAAAAAAAAATTATTTTAATTCATAAAAAGTCTCAAATTACATTGATTTGGGTATTTATAACATCAATTATGTCAATATTTCATTAATAAGATAATTACTGCATCATCGTTGTGTCATAAATAAATTAAATTATTTAATGCCAACAAAATTACAAATAAAATACAATTATGTATGAAATTTTTTTAGCTTTCTAATTAATATTTATAGTCTAATTTATCTTATGTATAACCCAATATTAAAAATGATTTACTTATTAAACATTGATTTTAACTATTTTAACCCCTCTTTAAATAAATTAATAATAAATGTCATAATCTAATCCAAGTGGGCCTAAATGGTCATATTTTATTCCTAAGGTTGTTTTTGGTCGAATTACACTTATCCAATAGAATTAGGACATGTGTTACAGTAATAATAATAACACTTTTCCCCTTAATTACCATATTTACTTTTAAAAGAAAAAAGTTACTATTCACCAAAAATTATTTTCATCTCATTGAACCAAATTTTAGTCCTTAATATTAACCGTGTCTCTTGGATTTTCGAAATTCTACTCACAGAAGCGGTAAAATTAAGTATTATGAAAAATTCATTTTTTTAACTACCACTTAGTGGTTTCACTATTCATCAAAAAACGAAAGTTTCCAGAAATATACCAAAAATTAGGCCTGAGCTATATTTGATATTATGAATTAAGAAATGATTTTTATTTTACCAAATTCAATACATATCAGTTACATTAACTAATTTAAAAAAATTAATTCCCGTCGTCCAAACAAATAGCGTGTTTTTAAGAGATAATAATTATCAAAAGATTGGCACTTGTTTATGTCTTGTTTAAATGTGAAATTACATCCAATGAACAATATTGTATTAAATTGTAAAAATATATTCTAAATATACTTTAAAACCACTCAAATTAATAATTTATCACTATTAATTATTTGGATTAAAAAAGTTGTTTATAAATAAAATTTAGTAATTTTCACTATTCATCAGAATATGAAAGTTATCGAAAAGTACCAAAATTTCATCCTAGGCTAATTCGATATTCTGAATCAAAAAATGATGTCCATTTTGAAAACTAAAATTTTCAAAAAGTGGTTATTACTATTCATAATGGCTAGTTTTAATAATAGCATATCGTTGTTTAGTGAAACTCGGTATTGCGTATCACACACGCTATCGAGGAAGGTCGCGATAGCGTGTAATGCAAGGAAAGTCAAGGATGCATGTTGTGCAAGATCCTTTTGGTGTAGTGTACAACAAAAGAAATTAATGAAATTAAAAATAATATTTTTCCTAAAATCTCAGGGTGTTACATTATACCCCCCTTAAAATGAATCTCGCCCTCGAAATTCGTCGGGGTTATAAATGGTTTACTACTCGAAAGTTTCTTTAATAGAAACCGACATCGTAAAAAGGAATACCAAAACCAATCTTTAAAAACAAAAGTATGAAATGTAACCGTTACCCAAATAAACTAATCATTGGGTTTCCACATAGGTGAAAATATGGATATGGAAGAGAAATCTAACCACCATGTTCTGATGTTGAGTGGTAGAGAACATGGCTATAGAAAATCCAACAATCATAAAGCCATAAATTTGTGATGATCTAAGGTACCATCTGATTCATCAGATATAAGAGCACTAGGAACACATTTTTGGTTTTCAAGATCATTTCCCTAAAGTTGATGAAATTGGAATTAGAGGAAACACTTTCGTGATTTTGGTATAGTCTCACCGTTGGTCATTATTTGGGAAATTTCTACTTCATTTCTTAACTAATGAAGATGAATTTGTCATTCGTGATGTGTTAGCAGATCATGTGATAGAATGATGGGTCATTCCATCTGTCTCAAACAAAAGGTTAGAAAAGTTATCAAAAAATACATAAGTCCATCTATAGTGAGATTAATCATATATGGTTCCTAAAATGGACTTACACTTCATATATCATACTTCTTAATATAATAAAAATAGTTTCTACTAAACAAGGACTTCTTGTAGGACATTGGTAGGCGATAAAGTCCAGTGGCACTTCGGTTGTGGGTTCGATTCCCACAGCCTTGTCCGACGCGATGGGCTGTCGCCTGTCCTGCAGGTTGTCCTTTTTCTAAAGCTGTATTACTATAACATCCCTTCAATAATATCGAAAAAACTCTATCCTTAAACAATACTAACTTATTTCCAACATAATCTATTCCAATCTTTAGGCTTATCTAAAACACTTCGGTCCAAGCTCATAGTATAAAGAAAACGATTACTTGAAATGTTGTCAACCAAGCTTGTGAATACCATCATTTATCCCCCATATATCTTGTTGGTCACATTCCAATCCTGTGAATACCTTAATCATGTATTTTCTTGAAAAATGAATACCCATAAAACCTTAGTGAAAACATGAATGCTGTTAAAAGTTAACTCTTTCCTCATACCAAAATCCAAAAATTCTGTATACTCAAACGATGATATAACCATTTCCTTATACCAGTCATGAGCTCATGAATACTATCAAACATTTAATTTTTACTTATCCTTTCATTATGCGCATATCATCTACATTCCAAAAATATCTGAATAGCCTCTCACGGATACTGGTACCATTAATCATACACTTTCAAAACTCAAGGAAAGACAACATTGTAACAATCCTTAGATGTCTCATTGTTCCATAGTACCATGAGATAACTTATACAACATTACACTTGATAAACATGTAATAATTCCACTACCTTCCTAAACCATTGACCGAGCTTCAACAATTCTTTCATCTCACATATCATTTTTAGTCTCTTCATCATCATCAACATAAATACTACCCATACGACCGTACTGATTCTCTTCATGAGACTTTCCCTTATGGCATTGGTTTGCATAATTCTCGTACATTCCACATTTAAAACATTTAACCATTGTTGATGTCATAGCAATACCATTATCCTCATCCATGGTGTTAACTGAACCTTTTCCTTTGCACTTACTAGCTTTGTGTACTTCTTTTCCACACCCAAAGCATCTTCCAGTTCCCTTGAAACAATCTCCCCGATGCCTCTTCCCACATGATTTACATGAGGAAAGTTGAACTTTCTTTCCTCTATGATCGTCATGAAACTCCATCTTTCTCTTATTATCTGAGTTGGGAAACTTACAAAAGTTGAGATTATTGATCATATTATGAGATTGCTTATTAGGCATAATAACGATGATTGGACTTCCAAATCCCGTTTCATTTGGTTTCTCATGAATAATATCATTCCATTGTTCGTCATATCCTCCATTATCACGAATCTTCCTGTTTCCAGCCATTTTCTAAAACCCAAAAAGAATAGTGTGAGAGGTAAAAGTCATGCTAGGGAAAACAACATAATAAGGGGGTAGTACCCTCAATATCTAACATCTTAGGTTTAATTCTACGATCGTTAGCGTAATTCTAGGACTATAACCTATAAATATACTTAACCTTAGGGACATCCCTAGACATACCTTAGAAATATCTCTAGGGATCTCACTAAAGTTCTCGCATCCTAGTTTCCGAAGGTTGACTAAACCTTTCCTCTGATACCAACTGTAGAGACCCTAAGCTTGAGATACATGGACATTACATTTCTTTTGCGGAATACTTAGTACATTACAAAAACACACACACAAGGACTGTAATAGTTTAGTGTGTTTGGGAACTCAGAATATAATCTTCTAGTTGTGGTGAAAGATCTTCAACATCTCCCATAAAGATCTTCCCTTTTTTTACCTAAAACCTTTCTTTATATCCTGGGGAAAAGAAAACATAAAACGGTGATCTCAAATGCTCAGTAAGGGTAAACAAAAGAAATATCAATCACATCATATTCATAAGAACATATCATTTTGGAAATCTTATCCTGCAAAAGAGATCATAATATAATAACATGGGATAAATCATAGTAGTGAAATGTAATCCCAAAAATCATAACTTAAAACATGAAACTTTGTGGAATACACACATAATCATAGATAATAATTTATTATTAGTCAAGACTCATTTCCAAGACTATCTTAGTGGACAAAGTCTATTTCTGAACCGAGTTCACTCCTCGTTTCAGTCCTTTTTTACTGAACTGGTTTAACCTGTCGTTCCATCCATGTCTATCTCATGAGATATAAAACCTTTACCCAATGCATTGGAGGGAGATATAGGTCCCACCCATCTCATAATGATACCATTCTTATGTGTTCCACAAAATCATAAACCGTACATCATAGCATAACCCATGTATTAAAAATGGGAATCTTAAACAACATGACATCATAAAACAATTCATTTAAGATAATGGAATTCATAAAAATAATTCAATCACTACATAATCAAATCAATGTAATAATAGGGATAGAAATATAACCCTTTATTATCTTAGATGGAAAATAATTTTGATAAAACACTTGAACTCCATTCTTGAGGAAAATATCCTTTCTTCATCAAAAACAATTTTAATTTCTTAACATGTCATACAATTCAAAACTAAAAGAAGTTGATTAAAAATAAACATGAAAAATTGTAAAGGAATCTTCTTGTATATAATGTTTTAAAAATCCATTCATGCCGTATAAGTTAAAAAAACATTCTTCACGTACTTTTGTCGGAAAAGTCAAAAAGTACCTCGTACGAAAAACAAAAAAAGATTCCTTTCATATATTTTACTAAAAACTCACCGAAGGGTAAAATTGTATTTAAGTAATTGTAGGTGGATGGAAAAATATTACATATTGAGGAAACATGGATGTGGATGATAAAATACACCCTAGTAAATACCAAAGTATAAACAATCTCGGATAAAATGAGATTGTGATATTTTCCCTTACCTTAGGTCCGATTTGCTTCGTAAGTGTCCGAACCTCCTGTATATTGATTTAAATAATGTTATTGACAGATTCCAGAATCATACTCATTGTTATAATATTATATATGGTTCACTTATGACTTTATATTACCAGTTCTTTGGTAAATTCTATGTTAAAGAGCATTTTGGGTAAAATCGTTTCATTTGTCTTCCGTGTTTTGACTTGTAATTATTCATATGATCACATAGATCATGATTACTTAATTCCAGAATATAAAACATGATTTATATATAATATATATTCAGAATATACATATATATAATAGATCAGTAAATGGAAAGAAATACACCGTTCATGGAGACGGTAGGCCGTACGTACGCATGAACGCTGTTTTCGTTTCCTTATTGAGCTGAATGGAATGAAGTAGATGAAATACATATATATACACATAAATCCAGTATAATTTTTATGTCATATATTTCATGATTACTTATTATATATACTTTATAATCATTCATGAATGGTTAACGTGGAGAATGAATCTCATCACGTCGTGGAGACGGTAGTCCGTACGTACGCACGAGCGATGATATCATTATCATGATCATGGAATTTTATTGGAGGGTATGTATACTATTTCAGAATCAATATCAATTTACAATAATAATATATATTCATTAATTACACCATTATACACATCCAAGTAAGGTGGTGGTGGAAAATAGATTACACCACGGCATGGAGACGGTATTCCGTACGTACCCACGTGTAGTGATTTCATTTTCCGTAGGATGGATAGATGGTGAAATAGGGTTGTTTCATACTTATAATAACATATAAGTATATTATTGATACTGACGTTATTACTTCATAATGAAACAACTAACGAAGAAGAAGTCGAAGAAGAAATAAAGATGAAAGAATCGGTAATAGACATTACCTCTTCTTTGAAGGGCTTCTTTGAGACCTCCTTTTAGGGCACTAAAATTAGTCTTTGAAGAAGACCAGGACCTCTAAGATGTCTCTAAGGAAGTGGAGAGAAGAAATTGGCAGGGGCTGGCCGAGCTTGAAGGCTCAAATTGTTGTGAGGAGGAGAGGGAGGAGGTGCCCTTTTATAAGGGAGGAGAGGGGCACCACTGGAATAACTAAAAATATTATTTTATTATAAAGTAAAATTCGGTTTTTAATAGCTCCAAATTGATATATTTAGAAGATAAGGTGGGCATGGGTCCAAATTCTCACATCCAATAGAATTTAGACAAGTTTAGGTATCAATTTTAACCTTATCATTTAAATTTAACTTTACATTAGATAATTTAACTTTTACCGTGTCTACTTGTTTTCTTACACTATAAGGTTAATAAACTTACTATATCAAGACAAACGAACCCCAAGTTGTTTATTATTAATATATATAACCGTATCCAAGTCATTTGGCTGATATTTATATTTTTAGGAGTATAATAACAATTAATACTATAATATTTGTTTAAAAAACTATTTTATGTCAATTTTGACACTATTTGGGAATTGATTTTTGTGAAAATTGTAACAGAATGATTAGTTCGAAAAAATTAATTAACAAAATACTAACATATCATATTAACAAATAAAATTATTTTAATTCATAAAAAGTCTCAAATTACATTTATTTGGGTATTTATAACATCAATTATGTCAATATTTCATTTATAAGATAATTACTGCATCAATGTTGTGTCATAAATAAATTAAATTATTTAATGTCAAAAAATTACAAATAAAATACAATTATTTAGGAAATTTTCTGAGATTTCTAATGAATATTTTTAGTCGAATTTATCTCATTATAACCCCATATTAAAAATTATTTACTTATTAAACTTTGATTTTAACTATTTTAACCCTTTTTAAATAAATTAATAATAAATGTCCTAATCTAATCCAAGTTGGCCTAAATGGTCATATTTTATTCCTAAGGTTGTTTTTGGTAGAATTACACTTATCCAATAGAAATAGGACATGTTTTAGGCTAATAGTAATTACACTTTTACCCTTAATTACCCTATTTACTTTTAAAAGTAAAAACATACTATTCACCAAAAATTATTTACATCTCATTGAACCACATTTTAGTCCTTAATATTAATCGTGTCTCTCGGATATTCAAAATTCTACTCACAGAAGCGGTAAAATTATGTTTTATGAAAAATTCAGTTTTTTAACTACCACTTAGTGGTTTCACTATTCATTAAAAAAACAAAGTTTCTAGAAAAATACAAAAAATTAGGCCTGAGATATATTTGATATTATGAATTAAAAAATGATGTATATTTTACCAAATTTAATACATTTCAGTTACATTAACTAATTTAAAAAAATTAATTCCCGTCGTCCAAACAAATAGCGTGTTTTTAAGAGATAATAACTATCAAAAGATTGACACTTGTTTATGTCTGGTTTAAATGTGAAATTAAATCAAATGAACAACATTGTATTAAATTGTAAAAATATATTCTAAATATACTTTAAATCCACTCAAATTAATAATTTATCACTATTAATTATTTCGATTAAAAAATATGTTTTTAAATAAAATTTAGTAATGTTCACTATTCATCAGAATATGAAAGTTATCGAAAAGTACCAAAATTTCATCCTAGGCTAATTTCGATATTCTAAATCGAAAAATGAATTCCATTTTGAAAAATAAAATTTTCAAAAAGTGGTTATTACTATTCATAACGACTAGTTTTAATAATAACATATCGTTGTTTAGTGAAACTCGGTATTGCATATTACACACACTATCGAGGAAGGTCGTGATTGTGTGTAATGCAAGGCAAGTCAAGAATGCATGTTGTGCAAGCTCCTTTTGGTGTAGCGTACAACACAATACATTACTGAAATTAAAAAGAATATTTTTCATAAAATCTCGGGGTGTTACATCCATCCTATGAATCCAATGACACGCCATCCACCATTAATGGAACTTAAGCCTCTTACCTCGACCAAAACACCCACTCTCATCCACTTCCCGAAAATCAACTGAAATTTGAGTCAATACCTCCACAACCAAACCAAGAACCTGGTTGTTGGGACTTCTACCAATAAACACAACAATCACCCAAAACAAAGAGAACTCACAAAATTCAAATATTTTAGGGAATTATGCAATGGAATCCCCCACATTAAGAAACAAATATTACTAGATAATTTCATAGGAGTAAAAACCAACGAGTCCTGTTGTGGGTCTCCCCACCATTAAAACCAAACTAGAAACAAAAAAAAAGAAGAATTCAAAATTAAATATAATTGTGCATCACTTGCACAACTCCACAGAAACTCTCAAACAACAACGTACCAACCCAATTTAAGAGGGTTATAACATGAACATTTAAACCACCCACCCCGAATAGAGGGTATAATAATTGGGCCAACACTTTCAACACCGATCAAAACCCCCACCACTCGAGGCAGGGAGGGAAGGGAACCTAATCATTGGGCCAATAAAACCACAAAAGAAATAGAAAAACCACCCAAAACCCTCCATCTATGTATAGGTAATACCATGACCGTTCCTGATTTTCACAGGTGGTCCACATAGGGACACTGATCAGAAACCCACATCCATGAAGGCATAACCATAGACACTCTGTGAGGGGTAAGTCCCCCACACTCGTTCCGACAAGAGTAAATTTACAACAATGAGGAACCAAAATAGAGTAGAAAATACCTTACCAAAACTATGGAGGCAAGATCCTAGTCGAGCACTCCACACCTCCGTCGATTTCCTGACTGTGTGAAAAGCTACACTCCGAGGCTTATGGCAAGATCCTTGATTCTTGAAGCATTTTCCACACCACAATCAGGTGCTAAGGATCAAACCACTCAAAATAACTCACATACTCAACAAAACACCTTCATATAAATAGGAACTCATAGATACATTTCAAAACTCTCTCTCACTCCGAATGAGGAGCAGAATGGACAAGGAATACGGTGAAACACATCAACATCACCAAACACAACTGCTATGTAGAAAATAAATATCACGACCTAGACGAACATTAAATTGATCCCAAACAACTCTTTATTCCAACAAACGAGTTGAGGCATCATCCGAAGATGTGGATTTAACATTTGAAAGGAATCCGTAGGTTGATCAACATGAATGATTGCCAAGAGAGAACTATCCATGGACACATCACAACAACGAACACATCTTTAGAATCCCATTGAACATTAATCCAAAATTGAGCCACCAACAAGATCTCATCCCAAGAAACAACAAGATTATGCCTTCTAGATCACAAGAAGCATTCTGAAAAAAAAACTATTATAAGACATAAAAAAATATCCACAAAACCATCGATTTATAAATAAATGCCATAGTTTTCAGATCAAAACGCTTTTGAAAAACAAACTTACTTTGTGGGTTTCCACATTCACCAATGGTGTTTTATCAAGTCTCACACACATTCACAATTCCATGTAACCCCAGCCATCCAAACACCATGCCATATAGGACATCCTTCTAGATATCAATAAACCCATTCATGTGAGAACCCATGAAAACACCGTAGGCTAAAACAAAATATCTTCATTCCAAAAATCATGTACCTTCAAAAGAAACACCAACCAACAAGTCAAAAACCCTTTTCATATTTCACAAAACAAACCACACTTCATTAAGGACCATTTGATTAAAAACCTACCCCTTTTCATTTTTACAACATTCAAAACAACCAAGCTACTCCAAACAAACCCTTCCCGTTTTCTAAAATTCAACAAGTTATCTTTTCATATTATGATGGCCATTGAGAACAATGCCCTTTCTAGGAAAACACAAACTACTAAAAACCAATTTGCAAAAAAAATCATCAGATTAAAAAACATTTCTAGTATCCCTAAACACCCCATTTAAAATAATGATTCAGAAACACCTTAAAATGATTCACACTTTCAAAACATTATATTCAAACAAAACAGAAGTTTAGATTAGGGACAATCCTGTCCTGTTAAATCATTTCCACTCCATCCGATTTTTTTTCTTCACAAAAACACAACCTTGCAAAACAATTATTAAATTTAATTTTTGAAAAACCCCTTTTCCACTTTTCAAAATCCAATTCTTCCTTTAAAATGGATTTCCACAATTATCACACCCGGATTTTCAAAATAAAAATTCAGAATTCAAGAAAGGTCCAAGAGGCCCAAAAAAAGAACTAGTGTCGGTGGGTGACTTGACCATATGGTTGGCGACCATATGTCAAACACAATACCAACACAAAGAGACTTATTAAGACCATGAATTGGATCCACATGTCTTTATAGGCCTTGTGCACCCACAAAAGCAATTAGTCAAACTCCCCTTGTCATATCCAAACACAAAAAAAACAACATGAACAAAGGAAACTAATAAAACTTGACATCCCGTGGAAACCTGAGGATCAGAACGAGGAAGAGTTCATGATGATCTTCCTAAAATTACCCCTAATGTCTCAAAAATCCTACTCAATATACCTTGAAATCCCCCAAATAACAAGGGTGATCTAAAAAGAAAGGTTTTCTAAGAGCTTACATCCCCTGATACAATTTTGTCACGAACCAGCCCGAGTCGACCAGGAATCAGTCACCCAGGATAGCCCGCAACAAGTCCCGAGAGGAATTTTTGATCCTCTCGGGATGGAGACATGCACTGAGGGCCTCAATAGAGTACAAAAGGGAACGATTTCACCCAAATATAAATAATCAAACAAAAATATAATGAAAAAGACAACCCAAAGTACATTTACATAATAAAACTGAACTGAACATTATTTGTACATGAAACCGAAAGTACAACTAAGAAAATAACTAAACTAGCCAAACCTGGCCACCAAATAACTCCATGTGATCCCATTGGTAACTCTCCAACACAATTATCACACATCACCCATGGTGATCAAACATAGGCTGCAATGTGCACAAGGGATAAAAATAGAAGAAGACTATAAGCGTAAGTATTAAAACTCTATAGGTTAGTACAATATTCTATTCCCAATGCGCATCCTTTAAAATATACGAAACATAAATTTCATGTTTTAAATACAAGATATAAATTTATTTTTTTCAAATGAGATTCCATACTATAATAATTATCAGAGTAAAACTTGCCTATTTTAAAAAAATGAATACTAGTAATAATTTATCAAAGAGGCGAACCTTCAAAATGAAGATAGTTTTCCAGAGGGATGCTTCAAAGAATGTGAACTTCTAAATAAATCACACAAGCTACTGAATTTTGTAACCAAACACACCATGTACTGACAGTGAGTAAAAAATAGCCAATGAGCAGAAGTAACAGGAACACCCCTAGGCACTAGTTAGTTATGAGCCCCAAGTACCTCGTATCTCGGTGAAGGTAACCATAATAAATATCTGTTCTCATGTAGACAATCCACTAGTAGGGAGTATACCCAAAACCTAGTGGTCCTCTAAAAACATCACCATCATAGTGTAGTTAGCGTTGTCATCATAAAAATGCTACGTGAAATAGGGGCCAAACCCCACATGATAACTTGCATACTAGTACACGTATGCTCACCTCGATAACTGGGTTTTCCCTTTTTGTGCTCAAACACATTACACATCTATAAAATAAAATTTTCTCATCAATATAAAATTTAAAAATCATAAAAACATCAAATAGGCAACACACATGTCTCATATTTCTTTCACGGATCAACAAAACATCTATATTTTCATAAAACAATTTCAAGAAGTATAACAAGGCCTTACACATAAAATCCATTAAAAATGAGCTTTTAAGGAAAAAAACCCATCAATGCCATATCAAAAAAGATTTGGAAGCCACAAATACAATTAATAAATAAATTTCATGAACCTTAGAATAGAATCAAATGATAGAACATTAAATACACATGGAAACCATTTTTATAAGATAAAATGCCAAACGAGCCTTTAAGCTTTTCTCAAAACTAATATTTGAAAAAGGTATGAATTTTATATTTATTAATGAGGATTATAAAAACTATTTAAAGAAGAAAAAAACTTTCATAAATACCATAAATAACTCAGGTTACTTATTCAAAATATAACAATTTTCATTAGGATGTGAAATATGCCATTTTTTCGGAAACTCGGGCCAAAACATGTTGTAAACCAAACCCATTTGTTTGTAAAACAAAATACACATTTGAAAGCCATAAAAGGAGCCAAAAAATACTATTTTTTCATTATTTCAATGCATTTAAAAGTCAAAAAAATATATTTAAATCACACTTAACACATGAAAGCCAATCGGGCGATATATCAAACACATGACATGCACTTTTAAAAAAAATTATTTTAAGGACTTGAAAAGGAATAAAACACCAATTGAATGCCATATTTTATTTAAGATATTCTTTCATGTTCAAAATACCATAAAACAGGTTCTAAACATCACAATATTGGTGAGAACGATAACTAAACATTTAAACAAGCACTTGATGTGCACTTTTATGACAAAATAACACAACCTTTCACAAAAGAATGATTAAAAAACCATTTTTCGCACCATGAAAATTATCCAAAGGATGAAAAAATATTATAAACATATATATCAGGTGTGAAAATTAGAAAATTATGAAACATAAATGACAAATTCATGTGCAAGGGAAATCCCACCTCAAATCATTAGCGTAATGGAAGTACACACCCAATATCATCATATGAGGGTTTATATGTTACACCCGAGACTTTTATGAGAAATATTTTGTTTTTAAATCATCAAAGGAATCTTTAAATACACACAAAACTATATTGGCTTACTTTACACGCAATCGCGACCTACCTCGATATCTTGCGTCGTACGCAATACCGAGTTTCACTAAACAATGATATACTATTAAAATATTATTAAAACTATCATTTATGAATAGTAATAACAAATTTTATAAATTTTATAAATTTTATTTTTCAAAATGGACTTCATTTTTGGATTCGGAATATCCAAATTAGCCTAGGGTTAAATTTTGGTATTTTTCTGAAAACTTTCAATTTAGGATGAATAGTGAAACCACTAAGTGGTAGTTAAAAAAACTGAATTTTTCATAAAACTTAATTTTACCACTTCTGTGAGTTGAATTTTGAAAATCTGAGAGACACAGTTAATATCAAGGACTAAAATGTGGTTCAATGAGATGAAAATAATTTTTGGTGAATAGTAACGTTTTACTTTTTTTACCACGGTTAAAAGTAAATAGGGTAATTAAGGGTAAAAGTATTATTATTATTACCCTAACACATGTCCTAATTCTATTGGATAAGTTTAATTCGACCAAAAACAACCTTAGGAATAAAATATGACCATTTAGGCCCACTTGGATTAGATTAGGACATTTATTATCAATTTACTTAAAGAAGTGTTAAAATAGTTAAAATCAAAGTTTAATAACTAAATAATTTTTAATATAAGGTTATACATACGATATATTCGACTATAAATATTCATTAGAAATCTAAAAAGATTTCCATCATAATGGTATTTTATTTATAATTTTTAGACATTAAATAATTTAATTTATTTATGACACAACGATGATGCAGTAATTATCTTATTAATAAAATATTGACATAATTGATTTTATAAATACCCAAATAAATGTAATTTGAGCCTTTTTATGAATTCCACTAATTTTATAGGTTAATATGAGATGTTATTATTGATTTAATTAACTTTTTTCGAACTAATCATTCTGTTATGATTTTCACAAAAATCAATTACTAAATAGTGTCAAAATTTACATAAAATAGTTTTTAAAACAAATATTATATTATTAATTGTTCTTTTATTCTTAAAAATATAAGGTTCGGAAAAATGACTTAGATAAGGTTATATATATTATTAATAAACAACTTGGGGTTCGTTTGGCTTGATATAGTATGTTTATTAACCTTATACTGTAAGAAAACGAGAAGACACGGTAAAAAATAAATTATCTAACTTAAAGTTAAATCTAAATGATAAGGTTAAAATTGATACATAAACTTGTATAAATTCTATTGGATGAGAGTATTTCTACCCATACCCACCTTAGAATCGAAATATATCGATTTGGAGCTATTAAAACCCGAATATGACTTTATAATAAAATAATATTTTTAGTTATTCTAAAGGTGCCCCTCTCCTCCCTTATAAAACGACACCCCCTTCTTCTCTTCCTCACACCACTTCGAGCCTTCAAGCTCGGCCAAACCCTACCAATATCTTCTCTCCACTTCTCTAGAAACATCTTAGAGGTCCTGGTCTTCTTCAAAGACCAATTTTAGTGCCCTAATAGGATATCTCAAAGAGGCGCTTCAAAGAAGAGGTAATGTCCGTTAACGATTGTTTCAAATTTATTTCTTCTTCCACTTCTTCTTATTTAGTTGTTTCATTATTAATTAATAACATAAGTATCACTAATATACTGATATGTTATTATAAGTATGAAACTACCCTATTTCACCATCTATACATCCTATGGAAAACGAAATCACCGCGCGTGCGTACGTACGGAATACCGTCTCCACGCCGTGGTCTAATCTATTTTCCACCACCACCTTACTTGGATGGGTATAATGGTTTAAATAATGACTATATATGATTATTGAAAAGTTATATTGATTCTTAAATAGTATATATACACTCCAATACAATTCCATGATCATGGGAGCGATATCATCGCTCGTGCGTACGTATGGAATACCGTCTCCACGATGTGATGCGACTCATTCTACATGATCTTCATTAGATAATGAGTATATAAATGAATTTAATGAATTAATATGATATATATTACACTAATACCATTATGGAAATGAGGTATCTATAACCTAAAAAGAAAAATAAGAATTTATTCACGCATAAGAACAAAAAGTAATAAACACCTGAATAACAAGTAGTAATGAAATATTACTAATAAGAAGCTAAGAATATGACCATATATGATATCATAAAAATAAGTGTGATTCTGGAATAAGTCAATAACATTATTTAAATCATTGTACAGGAGGTTCAGACAGTTACGAAGCAAATTGGACCTAAGGTAAGGGAAAATCTCACAAATCTCAATTTTTATCCGAGATTGTTTATACTTCAGAATTTACTAGGGTGTATTTTATCATCCACATCCATGTTTCCTCAATATGTAATATTGTTTCCATCCACCTAAAAATTTTTAAATCCAATTTTACCCTTAGGTGAGTTTTTAGTGAATGATATGAAAGGAATCTTTTGTCGTTTTTCGTACGAGGTACTTTTTGACTTTTCCGACAAAAGTACGGGAAGAATGTTATTTTAACTTATACGGCATGAATGGATTTTTAAATCATTATTTCCAAGAATCTTACTGTACAAGTTTTCATGTTTATTTTTAATCAATATCTTTTATTTTAAAATTCTATGACATGTTAAGAAAGGAAAATGTTTTTGAAGTAGAAAGGATATTTTCCTCAAGAATGAAGTTCAAGTGTTTTATCAAAATTATTTTCCATATATGATAATATATGGTTCTGTTTCTATCCCTATTATTATACTGATTTGATTATGTTGTGATGGAATTCTTTTTATGAATTTCTTTATCTTATATGAATTTTTTTATGATGTCATGTTGTTTAAGAATCCCATTTTATTTACATGGGTTATGCAATGAGGTATGATTTATGATTTTGTGGAACACATAAGAATGGTATCATTATGAGATGGGTGGGACCTATATCTCCCTCCAATGAATTGGGTAAAGATTTTATATCTCATGAGACAGACATGGCTGGAATGGTAGGTTAAACCGGTTTAGTGAAATAGGACTGAAATGAGGAGTGAACTCGGTTCAGAAATGGACATTGTACACTAAGATAGTCTTGGCCAAGAGTCTTGACTAATAAGAAATGATTCTCTATGATTATGTGTGTATTCCAAAAAGTTTAATGTTTAATGTTATGATTATTGGAATTACATTTCACTAGTATGATTTATCCCATGTTATGAAATTATGATCTCTTTTACAGGTTAAGATTTCCAAAAGTTATGTTCTTATGAATATGATGTGATTGATATTTCTTTTTTTTACCCTTACTGAGCATTTGAACTCACCCTTTTGTATGTTTTCTTTCCCCAGGTCAGGAAGAACATTATTAAGTAAGATATTCCAAAAGGTACTATAGATATGATGAAATAAATGGGAGACAATGTAGACGCTTTATGAACTATTTGTTTATGTTTCCCAGTTTCTAAAGACACTATACCTATACAGTCTTTTCCTGGTTTTGTTATATGTTGTAATAAGTGTGCTTCAATTTTGAAGTAATAACAATGTATGTAAAGTATGGGTCGTTATAGTTGGTATCAGAGGAAAGGTATAGTCAACCTTTGGAAACTAGGATGTGAAAGCCTTAGTAAGAACCTTAAGGATAAGTCTAAGCATAAAACACAATCTTAGTGTTTTAGAAATGGCCATGAATAACCTAGGATAATACCTTAAGTGTGAAATTTAATTCTTGATTATGTGGTTTTCCTATTATAATTAGTGTTGCTCACACTGTTCTTCTTGGTTTTAGTCAATGGCTGGAACCCAAAGGAACCTTGTTAATGTGGAATGTGACGGGCAATGCAATGATTGTCCCCCTGAGAAACCAAACATTATGGGTGCTGGAATGAAAAATCTTGTAGCCATGCTCACACAACTTTCTGAAGCTATGAATCATGCAGGACATCCAAATGAGCAAAGGAAGGAGCAACATTCTGTTGAATCCTTCATGAGGCAGCGTCCACCTTCTTTCATCGGGTCTACTGATCCATTAGTTGCTGAACAATGGATTAGTACTACTGAAAAGATATTTTCAGTTCTTCAATGTTATGAACATGATAAATTAATCTTAGCAGTGTATCGTTTGGAAGGTGATGCTGATCAATGGTGGAATCTTATCAAGAATATGAGGTAAAGAGATGAAAATGATTCCATGGAATGGGACTAGTTCAAGAACTTATTTTTCAATAAGTACTTCCCTTGTATTCTCCGAAAAAAGCTGGAGAAAGAGTTTCTTGAACTAAAGAAAAAGGATGATGAATCTATTGGTACCTATGAATTTTTTTTTACAAGACTTGCATGGTACGCTTCTGGTATTATTATCCAACCTGAGAGTAAGATCGATTGATTCTTTAGTGGCTTAAAACCAAGTCTTCGAAGGGCATTAGCCATAAGGGACTTCAATAGCTATGAGGAAACCGTTCGATGTGCTCTCAAAGTCGAGATGGAGATTGGAGTAACCCATCAGTCATATGGGTTTGATAAGAAGTGGAAAATGGAATTCAATGGAAAATCTAAAGAGCACACTAGAAAGAAGATGAGTTTTCCCTTATGCTCAATGTGTGGAAAGAAACATGGAGGGAGTTGTCTTAAAGGGACAAGTAAATGTTTCAAATGTGGAAAAGAAGGTCATCGGGAATTTGACTGCCGCAATGATGGGAAGAAGATGTCTAATGATGCAAACAAAGGAAGTGATACACAGAATGAACCTTCTACACTTCAATGTTTTATTTGCAAGGATATGGGGAATTATGCCAATCAATGCCCAAATCCAAGGGTTGATGATGATGGTCGACGTCAACAAACTCTTACAGCTAAATACAAAAGAAATTCACATGAAATTTCTATCAGCGATGTGAAGTATGATAACGATGTGGTGAAAGGTACACTTCCCATCCACTCTAAAGTAGAAAATGTTTTATTTGATTCTGGATCCACCCAATCTTTTATTTCTGAAGAATTTTCTAAGGGTGTCACCATATTACCTCAACAATTAGATGTTGAGTTAGCTGTGACAACACCTAATGGCACAACAGTCGCATCAAAAGTTTATAACTCTTCCCCAATTGAAGTTTGTGGGAAAGTGCTTCCTGAAAATCTTGTGATCCTTCCTATAGTGGAATTTGATGTGATTCTTGGCATGGATTGGCTTTCTTTATATGGAGCTCATATCAATTGCCAAATAATGGAAGTCACATTTCATATTCCAGATCAATCTATGATCGTCTATCGATGTAAGGATGAACAAAACCTTCCAGTGGAAATTTCTTCCATCTTATGTGTCTTGATTCCACTAAATGAGGGTTATTTATCTCAAATGGTTGGTGAGAAACTCACGATTAATAATATTCCCATTGTACGAGAGTTTGATGATGTCTTTCCGGAGGAATTGCCGGGTCTTCCACCAAATCATGAAGTGGAGTTTTCAATAGAACTCGTACCAGGTGCTTTACATATTTAAAGACACCTTATAGAGTGGCCCCAATTGAGTTGCAGTAATTGAAGAAGCAACTCCAAGAGAATCTTGATAAGGGTTTCATACGCCCTAGCGCGTCACCTTGGGGAGCACCTGTTCTATTTGTTAAGAAGAAAGATGGATCAATGAGACTCTGTATTGATTATCGAGAACTTAACAAGATCACTATCAAGAACAAATATCCTCTTCCATGCATTGATGACTTATTTGACCAAATACGCGGAGCTCAATACTTTTCCAAGATTGATCTTCATTCAGGGTATCATAAATTAAGGTTCAAAAGGGAGGATATACCAAATACGGCTTTCCGTACAAGTTATGGACACTATGAATTTATAGTGATGCCATTTGGTCTTACTAATGCCCCTGCTATCTTCATGCATCTGATGAATAGAGTCTTTAGAGACTATCTTGATCAGTTTGTGGTAGTCTTTATAGACGATATTCTGGTATATTCAAAGAGCAAGGAAGAACATGACGATAACTTGAAAATTATATTGAAGACCCTAAGAAAGGAGAAACTTTATGCCAAATTTAAAATGTGTGAATTTTGGCTTCAAAGAGTTTCATTTTTGGGTCACATAATCTCAAAAGAGGGGATATCTGTGGATCCAGCAAAAATAGAGGTTATCGAAAGATGGTCGAGACCAACAAAAGTAACTGAGATCCGAAGTTTTCTTGGTTTGGCTGGATATTATCGATGTTTTTTGAACGATTTTTCACGATTATATAATCCACTCACCAAGTTGACTCAGAAAGGAGTTAAGTTTGTTTAGACAGAGTAATGTGAAGAGAATTTCAAGGAGTTGAAAAGAAGGTTATCCAGTGCACATGTGCTCACACTGCCTTGTAGTGGACAAAGATTTGTGATCTATAGTGATGCATCCAAGAAGGGATTGGGGTGTGTTCTTATGCAAAATGATATGGTGATAGCTTATACCTCACGACTGTTGAAAATCCATGAGCAAAATTACCCAACACATGATTTGGAGTTAGCAGCGGTAATCTTTGCATTAAAGATTTGGAGGCATTATCATTATGGAGAAAGGTGTGACATTTATACTGATCATAAAAGTTTAAAGTATATTTTCACACAAAAGGAGCTGAATATGCGCCAAAGAAGATGGTTGGAGCTGATTAAGGATTACGACTGCTCAATCCATTACCACCCTGGGAAAGCAAACAAGGTGGCAGATGCATTAAGTCGACAAGACCATGCCAGTTTATCCATGATGAGGATCACAAAAGATCCAATATTTATGGATTTACAAAGGATGGATCTTGGAATTATAATGGAAAGGTAAAAATCTTATCTTTCTCAAATGAATGTTCAACCATCTATACATGTGAAGATTAAAGAGGCATAGAAAGAAGATGCCGAGTTACCAAAGAAGGTGAGAAATGTTCCTGAATTAAACCTTGATTGTGATGGGATAATAATGTTCAGGAATCGGGTTTGTGTTCCTCCCATCTTAGAATTAAAGAAGGAGCTGCTGGATCAGGCTCATAGTCCTTCATTCTCTATTCATCCTGGAAGCACGAAGATGTATATGGAACTGAAAGAGTACTTCTGGTGGGATGGAATGAAAAGAGATGTTGCTGAATATGTCTCTCTATGCATTGTTTGTCAGCATGTAAAAGCTGAGAGACAGAAGTCTAAGGGGATGTTACAACCATTACCCATACCTGAATGGAAATGGAAAAACACCACTATGGACTTTGTCACAGGACTTCCTAAAACATCCAATGGAAATAATGCTATCTGGGTCAAAGTTGATCGTCTTACAAAGTCTGCACACTTCATTGCTATTAGAGAGGATTTCCCTATGGATCATCTTGCCATGATATTGTAAAGAATGTGGTAATATTTCATGGAGTACCACTTTATATTATATCTGATCGGGATCCGAGATTTACCTCAAAGTTCTGGCGAAGTCTTCTACATACTCTGGATACAGAGTTGAGTTTCAGCACTACTTATCATCCTCAGACAGATGGTCAGTCTGAGAGAACAATTAAAACTCTAGAAGATATGTTGAGGGCTTGCTCTATGGATTTCAAAGGTGATTGGGATAAACACCTACCTTTGGTGGAATTTTCATATAATAATAGATTTCAATCCAGTATTCAGATGGCTCCTTATTATGCTCTATATGGAAAGAAATACAGGACTCCAACTTGCTAGGATGAAGTTGGGGAAAGAAAGCTATTAGGACCTGATCTTGTTGATGAGATGGCAGAAAAAGTCCAATCTATTAAACAACAAATAAGAGCAGCTCAGAGTCGACAGAAAAGTTATGCCGACAACCGAAGAAAAGACCTAGAGTTTGAAGTGGGTGATAAAGTGTTCTTATGAATATCTCCCTGGAAGAGGGTCATGAGATTTGGAAAGAAGGGGAAGTTGAGCCCTAGATATATCGGTCCTTTCGAAATACTGGATCATGTTGGAAAGGCAGCTTACCGATTGGCGCTTCCACTGAATCTCTATCAAGTTCATGATGTGTTCCATGTATCTCTCTTGAGAAAGTACATATGTGATCCTTCACATGTACTCATCTCAGAAGTTGTTCCGCTGGAGCAAGATCTTTCTTATGTAGAACCGCCGATAGAGATTCTGGATCGTAGCGAAAAAGTTCTACGAAACAAGACCACTCGCTTGGTGAAAGTTTTATGGAGGAACCACCAATTAGAAGAAGCTACCTAGGAGCTTGAGGATACGATGAGGGATAGGTATCCTCATCTGTTTGTTACAAAGTGATGAATTTCGAGGGCGAAATTCATTTTAAGGGGGGTAGAATATAACACCCGAGATTTTTATGAGAAATATTTTGTTTTTAAATCATCAAAGGAATCTTTCACTACACACAACACTATATTGGATTTCTTTACACGCAATCGCGACCTTCCTCGATAGCTTGCGTCGTACGGAATACCGAGTTTCACTAAACAATGATATGCTATTAAAATATTATTAAAACTAGCCGTTATGAATAGTAATAACCACTTTTTGAAATTTTATAAATTTTATTCTTCAAAATGGACTTCATTTTTGGATTCGGAATATCGAATTTAGCCTAGGGTGAAATTTTGGTATTTTTCTGAAAACTTTCAATTTTTGATGAATAGTGAAACCACTAAGTGGTAGTTAAAAAAAATGAATTTTTCATAAAACTTAATTTTACCGCTTATGTGAGTGGAATTTCAAAAATCCGAGAGACACAGTTAATATCAAGTACTAAAATGTGGTTCAATGAGATGAAAACAATTTTTGGTGAATAGTAACTTTTTACTTTTTTTTACCACAGTTAAAAGTAAATAGGGAAATTAAGGGTAAAAGTGTTATTATTATTATCTGTACACATGTCCTAATTCTATTGGATAAGTGTAATTCGACCAAAAACAAATTTAGGAATATAATATGACCATTTAGGCACACTTGGATTAGATTAGGACATTTATTATCAATTTACTTAAAGAATGGTTAAAATAGTTAAAATCAAAGTTTAATAACTAAATCATTTTTAATATAATGTTATACATAAGATAAATTCGACTATAAATATTCATTATAAAGATAAATATATTTCCAACATAATGGTATTTTATTTATAATTTTTAGACATTAAATAATTTAATTTATATCTAACACAACGATGATGCAATAATTATCTTATTAATTAAATATTGGCATAATCGATGTTATAAATACCCAAATAAATGTAATTTGAGACTTTTTATGAATTCCAATAATTTTATAGGTTAATATGACATGTTATTATTGATTTAATTACCTTTTTTGAACTAATCATTCTGTTATGATTTTCACAAAAATCAATTACTAAATAGTGTCAAAATTGACATAAAATAGTTTTTAAAACAAATATTATATTATTAATTGTTATTTTATTCCTAAAAAACTATGGTTCGTCCAAATGAATTAGATAAGGTTATATATATTAATAATAAACAACTTGGGGTTCGTTTGTCTTGATATAGTACGTTTATTAACCTTATAGTGTATGAAAACAAGAAGACGCGGTAAAAGTTAAATTATCTAACTTAAAGTTAAACCTAAATGATAAGGTTAAAATTGATACCTAAACTTGTCTAAATTCTATTGGATGAGAGGATTTCGACCCATACCCACCTTATTATCGAAATATATCAATTTGGAGCTATTAAAAACCGAATTTGACTTTATTATAAAATAATATTTTTAGTTATTCCAAAGGTGCCCCTCTCCTCCCTTATAAAAGGGAACCTCCTCCCTCTCTTCCTCACACCACTTTGAGCCTTCAAGCTCTGCCAACCCCTGCCAATATCTCCTCTCAACTTCCATAGAAACATCTTAGAGGTCCTGGTCTTCTTCAAAGACCAATTTTAGTGCCCTAAGAGGATATCTCAAAGAGGCGCTTCAAAGAAGAGGTAATGTCCGTTACCGATTCATTCAACTTTATTTCTTCTTCCACTTCTTCTTGTTTAGCTGTTTCATTATTAATTAATAACATCAATATCACTCATATACTGATATGTTATTATACGTTTGAAACAACCCTATTTCACCATCTATCCATCCTACGGAAAACGAAATCACCGCGCGTGCGTACGTACGGAATACCGTCTCCACACCGTGGTCTAATCTATTTTCCACCACCACCTTACATGGATGGGTATAATGGTGTAAATAATGACTATATATTATTACTATAAAGTGATACTGATTCTTAAATAGTATATATACACTCCAATACAATTCCACGATCATGGGAGCGATATCATCGCTCGTGAGTACGTACGGAATACCGTCTCCACGATGTGATGCGACTTGTTCTACATGATATTCATTGCATAATGATTATATACATGATTTTAATGAATGAATATGATATATATTACACTAATACCATTCTAGAAATGAGGTATCTATAACCTAGAATGAAAAATAAGAATTTATTCATGCATAATAACAAAAAGTAATAAACACCCGAATAACAAGTAGTAATGAAATATTACTAATAAGAAGCTAAGAATATGACAATATGTGATATCATAAAAATAAGTGCGATTATGGAATAAGTAAATAACATTATTTAAATCATTATACAGGAGGTTCAGACACTTAGAAAGAAAATTGGACCTAAGGTAAGGGAAAATCTCACAAATCTCAATTTTTATCTGAGATTGTTTATACTTCAGAATTTACTAGGGTGTATTTTATCATCCACATCCATGTTTCCTCAATATGTAATATTGCTTCCATCCACATAAAATTTTTTAAATCCAATTTTACCCTTCGGTGAGTTTTTAGTGAATGATATGAAAGGAATCTTTTGTCGTTTTTCGTACGAGGTACTTTTTGACTTTTCCGACAAAAGTACAGGAAAAATGTTTTTTTAACTTATACGGCATGAATGGATTTTTAAAACATTATTTACAAGAAGCATACTTTACAAGTTTTCACATTTATTTTTAATCAACTTCTTTTAGTTTAAAATTGTATGACATTTTAAGAAAGGAAAATGTTTTTAAAGTAGAAAGGATATTTTCCTCAAGAATGGAGTTCAAGCGTTTTATCAAAATTAGTTTACATATAAGATAATATAGGGTTCTGTTTCTATCCCTATTATTAATTTGATTTTATTATTTTGTGATTGAATTATTTTTATGAATTCCTTTATCTTATATGAATTGTTTTATGATTTCATGTTGTTTAAGAATCCCATTTTATTTACATGGGTTATGCAACGATGTATGATTTATGATTTTGTGGCACACATAAGAATGGTATCATTATGAGATGGGTGGGACCTATATCTCCCTATAATGCATTGGGTAAAGATTTTATATCTCATGAGATAGACATGGCTGGAACGGTAGGTTAAACCGGTTTAATGAAACAGGACTGAAACGAGGAGTGAACTCAGTTCAGAAATGGACTTTGTCCACTAAGATAGTCATGGCCATGATTCTTGACTAATAAGAAATGATTCATTATGATTATGTGTGTATGCCACAAAGTTTCATGTTTTAAGTTATGATTATTGGGATTGAATTTCACTACTATGATTTATCCCATGTTCTGAAATTATGATCTCTTTTGTAGGTTATGATTTCCTAAAGTTATGTTCTTATGAATATGATGTGATTGATATTTCTTTTGTTTACCCTTACTAAGAATTTGAGCTAAAACTTTTGTATGTTTTCTTTCCCCAGGTCAGGAAGATGGTTATTAAGTAAGATATTCCAAAAGGGACTATATATATGATGAAATAAATGGGAGACAGTGTAGACACATTATGAACTAGTTGTTTATGTTTCCCAGTTTCTAAAGACACCATACCCATACAGTCCTTTCCTGGGTTTGTTATATGTTGTAATAAGTGTGCTTAAATTTTGAATTAATAACAATGTATGTAATGTATGGGTCATTATATTATAAACCGTAACCCTATAAAGAACATCCCAAAAAACAAAAACTGCATAAAAAATCCTGGGATAACAGAACTCTTGGTCGATCAGGACTATATTAGAATATAAAACCAATAAATAATGAATAGAGTAAGAAGAGGGAGGAGAAATGAGAATGACGCTCACATTGGAAACCACAAAACTCTACATCTTACCTTAGATATGAACCCATAGAGGAATGGTAATGGCTTGAAACTCTTTGGAGAGGATCATAAGGTCTGGAAGAACCAGGGGAAGAAGACTTGTGCAAAAAATGTGTTGAATGATTTATAAATGAGACAAAATATATTTGTAAATTTTGAACTATTTGAGAACCATTGAGAACATTTTCCCTAATCTGTGACATGATGAGATCTAACATCGGGGTGCGCCTAATGATCTTGGTCTCGAGTGGGAAGTTGAATCATTGAAAATTATTAAAAAATGATTAAGATATAAAAGAAACAATTTAATTTTTTAAAACTGAAAATGGGCCCTCTGGTTGGCCCAATACCTGAATAAATAACCAAAAATCCCAATGGTTATGGATTCTTCAGAAGTCCAAAACGATATGGTAGTTTTAATATTTCAGTGGAGGCCATGTGGGAAGTAGAATTTGTGAAAAATGTTTAAAATTTATGTAGTTATAAAAGAATCAAATTTGGTTTTTAATTCTTGAAATGAGCTCATGGTCGTCCCAAATCATGAAGTAACCACCCATTCCCCAAAAAATCCTAAACAAGAAATGTGGATCCCAAATTAGGGTGATTAAACATTGATGGAACTTCAAAACTCAACATTAATCTCACTTACGACCCATGAAAAGGATCGTGATTACCAATGAACCAGATCAATACAAAGACATGAAATCTAGGTGTGACAATATATATAGATCTTTTTTTTAAAAAAATTAAACATTTTAAAAAAATGATATAACATAATATATATATATATATATAAATAATAAATCAATATATCATAACAATAAACACACACTCACCCACTCCTACGCACCTCTCATTAATTTTTCCCCAATTTTCACATGTTATATATATATATATATACACACACATACATAAATCTATTTAAAAACAATTAACACACCCACCCACTTCTGCGCACCCCCAAACCCTCTTTTTTTTTATAATTTTTACATATTATATATCTATATTAACATATATAAGTCTATTTTTAAAAAACTCAATCATTAATTTTTTTTAAAAACCGTTTTAAAAAAACGTTTAATATAAACTTTTAAAAATTTATGTTTTGAAAAAAAATTATTTAAAAAAACATTTACAAATAAATAAATCTATTTAGAAAACAATAATACACCCACCCACTACTGCACACCCACAACCCCTTGTTAAATTTATTTAAAACATTAAATTTGTAAAATGTAACTGTTGATAAATAAGAAAATAAATGTTTTTTAGAAAAATGTTGAACTTTTAAAAAAACTGAAAAATGATTGAAAAATGTTTAAAAAAATATTTCAAATGAAATGTTTAAAAAACACATAAAAACGTTTAAAAAAGAATTAAAAAAATAGGTTAAAAAAACTCTTGATTTTTTTAAATAAAATGTAAATTTTTTTTTTTAAAATAAACATTTAAAGATCAACTTTTAGGAAAAAAAATGTTTAAAAAATGATAAAAACATAAAAATGTTTTTCAATCCTTATATATTTTATTCTAAAAATAATAAAATCCCACAAAGGTTGGCCCGTGGCCTAGCCCGACCTAACCCAAATAGTGGTCCGTTACCCAGTTCATTACAGGGCAGGACTGGCCAAGCCGGGACAAAATTATACCATTATATAAATGGTATCTTGGATGGATGTCTTTGCAGAGACATCCAGAAAGTTCTCAAGACATACCATGGTCAGATGAGCACACAAACACACACATATTTATATATCTATAAAAAAGTGAGGATACGACTCATGAATAGTAAATGACTCAATACTATATGATGCATGTACCATTGATCCCTACAACTAATGTCTCGGTATGCTGAGTCCACAAATAGGTAGTAAAGGTGTTGATGAATGGATACGTCTGCCCCCACATCATCATTGGATTCCCTAAAAATAGCGCCACACATAAGAATCTTTGAAATTGTTTCCCTAATCCTAACCAAGTCCTCGTAAGGGTACTACTCCAAATATTATCCAAAGGATCATACCACCTTCATAATGGGACTACTCCAAATCCTCATAAGGGGACTAATCCAAATATTATGGCAAGGATCATACCACCTTTGCTATCAATCTGTCATGACCCGACCCAAACAGGAGCTCAACCCGCAATTACCCCAAGCCCACCTTCATAGGCTAGGGGCTGACGACCATCTCAAAAGGAATAAATAACATATGGAGACATTTTATTCAGTACCGACATACACATACCACCATATCGATGCAACAGTGAAAAGGGAGAAAAAGTAAAAAAGGAATAAGCTAAGGAAAAACCATGCATGAAAAACATCTAGACAGTACAAGAGCATGATTGTGTAAACTGAAAAGCATAGGAGAAAAATACAATCCCAACTAGAAATATGTCCCATTCTGAAAAAATTGAAAAAGTAAACTACTAAGAGATCCCAGCTCTAGATCTACATGTTGCAACCACTGTACGTGGTTTAAAGTAATAGGTATCCCAATGATTCTCTAAAGTCACCTCCAACCTGTCCGTCGTATGCATAAGAAATGACATGTGCGGGAAAACAACATACAAGGGTGAGTATATACATACCCAGTAGGACGCCTTCAGAAGCTGAAGAGGGATAAGTAAGAGATAAAACGGGAAGATAGTAGATAGAAAATAGTATACAGAAAGGAGTGAAATAGAAACAACTCAACCCAACCCAAGAGGTAATGTTACCTCATCTAAACACAAGGGGATCAACATGGTGTGTAGATGAATTACACATATAGTATTTTCCAACTATAGTAGGATAGTATAATCATCCAACCATGAGAATCTAAACACTAAAAGAACATGACATACCCTGTGAATCATTTCATCACATAGAATGAGAGTAAAGAAATTGAAAGGTATGGATATAGACGGTATATATATATATGATCCATCAAAAAGGACCCAAACAAGAGATAAAATAGATCTCCATCGCACAACTCATCCCAGGAAGAATAGTATCCAACCGTTCCAAAATCCCATCAACAATACCCAACATCTCACACATCTACCCAGAAGTAACTATCAAAGTCAAACCTTACCTCACCACTATGCCACATAGTATAGGGGAAACAATCTCTATGTAGAGGACCCATGATCTAGTAAAACAAGAGGGTTCCACTCAAAAAGGTTGATCATGGACCCATGAATTACCTGAAAGGAGGGTTCCACTTTGAATGTAAATGACCAATTCCCAACCTAGCTAGAGGGTACCACTCAGAAGTCGTCAAGGACCCACTGCCCAACTCTACTGGAGGGTACCACTCAGAGGTCATCAAGGACCCATTACCCAGCTCTATTGGAGGGTAAAACTATGAAGTCAATGAGAACCAACTACCCATATCCACTAGAGGGTACCACTCATAATGGTATCAAAGACCCACTACCCATCTCTTCTGGAGGGTACCACTCAGAAAGTTATTAAGGAGCCACTGCCCAGCACTATTGTAGGGCACCACTAGAAAAGACTCTGGTGATCCTATGAAATCACTACCATTATTGATCATATACTTGCCCAGAATCATGTTCTTAATATTCAACGTCATATCATGAAATCCACAAGAGAGGAAACCATCATGCTCAATGTGAGAAAACACCTAGGACAAGCTACTCATAGAGAAAAATCTGAGTTTAAACCAAGGAGATACAGAGCATTGAAGTTTCCTCAAAATGGACCTAGTAGTACAAAGTGTGTGAGGGGAGCCATAACATGTTTGGTCTTGCTCCATAGCCTAGCCATATCCCTGGATAATACATGACTCCCAATCCATGTAGGATCACACACCGTATAGGTGGACTAAATGACATGTTCAAGCTATCTGGGGCCTAGTGGTGCCTTTCTGGCCATGTCTGTGTACTTGAGCACGTGTCTGTGTACTTTGGTACAAAATTTCATTCATTACATAGGGTGCCACTCATGTGCACAAGCCGTGTCCATGTACTCAGGCACGTAGCTCATGCCTAGCCTTGTGCTTTTTCACATATCTCATGCACATAGGAAAGGGGGTACAAAATATGTGGGAGAACTACACACTGCACTATCCTTATAATTTCCCAAAACCCTAGCCACCACAACCATGGGGCTAGATGTTGTGGGTTCATCCTTGTACATGGTGTGTAGTTTTGTTTTTTTACTAATTCATAGATTCATGATATACGCCTCAAATCGGGTCTCATCACTTCAAATATGGCCCTATATCCACATGAGATTAGTAGATCTAGCGTCAGTTGATGGATTCTGGCCCTCTGATTGTCAGATACTCAAATTCTCAAAACCCTGCACGAGTCGCCTCACTATGTGCATGCCCTAGATTCTTTCATATCTGATAGTTCGACTATTTTTTTTTCAAATGATCAACAAAAACCCCAATTGTCTTAAATCTATACCTAATTCATCGATCCATGCCACATTCGTCATTTACTCATGATTTTGGGGATTCAAACAGGATCAGTACTGCCCGACAATGTCGAACCTGGACTGCAGGGGTCCTACCAGTGAAACATGTTATGCTATTGGGGGAAGAAAATCACACTAACAAATTTTTAAATGATTATTACCAAGATTTCTTTCCTAATGATCAAAAACGTAACATCTAGGGTTAGAAACAATTGAATTCATCAAATTAATCTGGTACATAGGAGCATGCCAAGGATGCGATTGACATAGATCAATAAATGAGCTTGATATGATCAGTTAATTTAATAAAAGAGGATATAAACCAAAAATCGAAGTGTCCTACCAGAATATTGGATAATTCTGCATCAAATAACATTGTCTCTAATGATATAAGGATTTCATTACATTTATTGTGTCTCGATCTACTCTGATCCTGAGTTTCACCATCATTAGATTTGATCTTCCAATGGAAGGAAGAAGGAGATGCTCTCAGCAAATCCTAGGATTATGAGGCTAACCATGGTTGAATCGTGATGACATCATATCTATAAAAAAAATTTAGGTTAAAATGAATGAATTAAAAAATTAAAAAATTAATTAATCCACTGAATGTACCACTAACAGATCAGATTTACGGACTCCCCATTACAACTCATTTTAGGTCGTTCTTAGGGTAAACAATGAGGTCCAGACTCAAACATTGTCTCAAATTTTTGATATGAGCTTCCTTATAAGATTTATCGTATTTTCTATAAGAAAAGGTTTGTCTGTGATATAAAATATCTTTATTATTTTAATAAAATTAATTTCAGGCACATCGAGGCTTAGAATAACACAATGTCGGATCTCCAATCTCTAGAAATGTATCTAGAGAAATATTTCAATGTCTTGAAAGGGAAAAATGGTACTCTAAAATTATATTGTAGATATTTCTATATCCAATATTTAAATGATAATGCCTATAAGTTAATTTGCATATAAACAGGTTAGAGAATATTATTTGCTATAATGAGAACCACGAGATACTATGACCTAAATCTTTAATTTATGTCATGTGGTCTAGACACATCATACTAAATAGTCATAATTGAAGTCTGACTATCAAGTACTCGAGGATGATAATCATTGATAATTTTTCTCATGAAGTTTCCTCTTGGTGACCTTTGGTGGGTGAGATCTTAAGGACAAATCTACCAGTAGGGACACCACATGTTTGGGGTGTTGTTGATTGTTCTTATATATAGACATTTGTGTTGGTCTCCTGAATTGATATCTTTATCAATGTGTTCCATTTGATCTGATAATTTGATTCAAGGAAAAACCATGATAATGAAATTGTTTCAAGGTAGCTTGTGTTGGGTCTGTCATTGGTGATATGAAATTGGTTGAATGATCAAGATAGAATTTATCTCTTCTTCGTTGAGAAAGTAATACATCTCGGGCATGGTTGATCATGATGGTAATACCATCATAAATAACTAACCAAAGTAGTTAAAGTTAAGTCTATTCAGTAAAATAAAAAATAATAAAGCAATAAAGGAATATGACACAAGTGTGCATCCTTTTTTATGAGATATCAAAATAAAAAAGGATTATATTACAAAATACATGTTCAACGGTTGGTTTTCATTGCTATGACTATATGTTATCATTTTTGGAGGCATTATGGGTTACTAGAACCTACTCTTGTTCTATGAATACAATTAATTGCTATAAAGATAAGGGCCTAGATTGTCACACACAATAGAATATTCAAGAATACGTCATATTCTGGTGAATATGTATATAAGATATGGTCGTCCCCATCATGAGGTCTCAGGGTTATCCAAGTTAGCAATCATAGATGAATAAATAATTCATTATTATTAAATTATATAATAATTAGATTGAATTTATTTATTAAAAGTATTCATTAGGTATTTAGAGAGTACATGAAAATATTACATGAAAAAATATTATTTTAATATTCCTGGTTCGTTTAATATTAGCGGGCATTACGAGTCGAGTTAAATGACTAGATTTTATCATAGAATATATTTAATATATATATTATGGGTATGTGATGAAATAAAAATAATATTTATGATTCGGTTTAGTTCATCATAATTATTATTTATTTATCACTTAGTAAGAGATTTACATCTGGGGGGTTGTGGAACACTAACCAGGTATTTTTTTCACCCACTATATAAGTAGGAGGTGAGACTCATTCAATAGACTATTCATAATTTTGTAATTGAGAGATCCACTCTCCTCCTACATCCTAGAGATATAAAGCCTCTCTCCAATCAAACAATCCAATATCACATTCTCAAATTGAAAGAGTGAGATCATGGTAATCGTCAAAGAGATCATTGGATCTCTTCACTAGCACCTACAATTCGACGAATGAAATGTGTGTAGATACATGAAGAATGTGTAGATGATCAAGAGAGGTTCGACTTTGGATCATTCGAGTAACAATCGATGAAGATGAGGTATAATCGAGTGAACTTCATTTTTGAACAAGGTATTTATTCCATTTATATTTCTCATTAATTAAATTCATGTGAAATCCCTAGACCTAAAATAGGGATTAGATTTCTAGTGATGACAAGATTCATCATACAGACGATGGAATTTTTGAAATCCCGCACTGACAAGATTTTTCTGTGTGCCACTATACCTTCAATTATTATCAATGGTATATTGTGGATTTTCGAAGTTAAAGATTGTTTTTAAAATTTTTGTAAAGTGTTTTAAATTGTTCATAATGGATCTGATCTCACATTGATCCAATTTCGGACAACCATGTTATGACCATCCAAAATTTTAAATACATATCGTTTTGTGGTTTCCAGGTATTAAAATTTTTAGAATGATATATATAGATATATATATATGATCATGTTCATTGTTTTCGGCAGCCACACTGGTTAATTCCCTATTCTGGCCAAACCTTAGATACTAGAAAAACACTGATTGGTGGAGAAATGATAACCAATGAAATACATTTTTATATAAAACAATAAAATTCTTTTTTTTAAAAAAATTCTATTTTATCGTTTGTTTAAAAAAATGAACAAAAGGAAAATTATGGGTGTAGTGGATTGACCTACTATTTACAAACAAAATAAAAATGGCTTGGGGTGTGTAGGTCAAGTATTTTTAGTTTTTGTTTTAAAAAAAGTAACCAAAGAGGGTTCTACTCAATACTTTCCCATACAAGCCATCTAGCCACCCCTCCCTATCCCTTTGGTCACCTTCTCCTCCATGGACCAGGCCTGTCAGCCCAGGCTATACTAGCTCCAAAGGCTGCCCTCCCTATAGTGATCACAACCAGCATGCTGACCCTCCCTAGAAGGGCCACCCTCAATGACAGTAGCTGATCCATGATGTCTACACCGTCCAACCAAAGGTCCAATGTCAGACACCTACTATGTTCGACAACACCTCTACCTAGCAATACCCTATGGTCAACAACTGGACCACCATCGACTAGATCCAGGACCACCAATACCATTGAGTCTCTATTCCACTGCATGCGGCTTCCCCTCACCAACCATGTCGTTAGACCTTATGCACTGACCAACATGGCTCACCGGCACTACACCCACCCCCAGCTGATGCCCAAATAACAAGATCATGGTCTTCCTAACCACCATCTCCTGCTCCACATTTGGCCACCACATCACCTACCAGTGCTACCTTGTCAGCTCAAGCACCACTAGGCTGACCCCCATACGCTGCTATCCTCCCAGTAGCGAGGTAACCACAGTCAAGAATTCCATGGGTCATATTAGACCCGATCCGCCACGCAGTGGGTCCGGGAAGGTCATCCTAACCCGGAATGGTTCTAATTGGGCCCGCATAGCCCAGAACTACCCTGTACGAGTTTTTTGCGGCCTGAAACGAGTCTTTGTGGGGTTAACCCAACCCACACAGGCCCTGCGCAGGGTTTCTAGGCCTGAGTTATTTAACATATTTAGTAAAACTATATTAAGATAATTAATTTAATCGTACTATTAAATTAAATTAATTAAAAATAATATTTTGGGTTAAAAAATATAATTTTTTAATATTCTGAAAAGAAAATAATTTAACTTTATTATAAAATTCCATAAAACAATTTATTTATTTTTTGGAATAAAAATTAAATTAATGATGGGACCGAATAAGAATAAAATATTTTAATTTAGTTTATTAATTTAATTATCTTAAATTACCCTCATACTTAATTCAACACATTTAATTATTTTATCGCCCTTTTAATTTTACTGAATGGCCTATCTTGGGCATTGACTAACTATGTATTTTTCTGGTTTATTTAATTTAATTATTTATTATCTTCTTACAATGATTATAAAATTAATTATTTTTACTGTTAGTTTGTGCATCATCTTATTCATTTAAAAATGTATAAGGACATATGTTTCCAATTTATTAGTCTATTTTTTTGTACTCTAGAGATCCCCTTGCCTTTGTGTGAGAATTTTTTTACTATAATAAGTTTGGTGTAAGATATAGACAACGTTAAGTTGAGGTGAAATCCATATGAGAGGTGTACAGACAGGATAGGGATGAGCTGCATCATGAGTCAAGCCACAACTCAGATATGATTACCCTAGGTCATGGTTGACCCATTAAGCATAAATGAATCAACTAGTTTTAGATGATAAAGACCATTCATGCAATTTTTTAATTTCCCAATGTATTTGTTTATAATTTTATTCATTTTTATGACAGTGGGAAACACATAAAACAATAAATAGTAAAATCCATAAAGAGGCGATGAATGTTTTTCAATTAATGTTTAGTTGTGAGCGTGATAAAATAGAATGAATAGTTTAATAGAAATAGATTACCCTCATTAAAAAAAATATTAAAATCCATCATAGAGATATTAAGTAGAAATCATCTTTCATAATTTGAATTTGAACACAACTCTGTGTTTGGGGTGCTTGATCTTCCATAATTGAGGTTTCCTTTAACTACTGGGGAGTTATTATGCGAACGATGGGTTAAATTAACTATAGATGGAAGTAAAAGAGTATCTATAGTAATTTTTTTGCAATTTCAGAGAAAATAATTGAGTAAATCATGTTTAATACTTTTGAAGCTATGTTTTCACTCAAAAGATCATGGTACATCAAGTTAATGTGGTTGGCCAGGAAAATGACTACCTTTAACTCTTTGAGTAGTGGTGTAGCCATAGCTTGTTTACTATGAGTGGAAGTTTAATGATACTTACCACTAGAATACTCAAGTGATAGAGTATTTTGATTCTAGTACATAGGGTTTCTAGAGTTCAATAAAATTGTGTGATACATTTAATAATTTAATCCATCAATCAAAAATATCTAAATTGATAATCATGATAAAAAGTATTAATCATACAGATTTTATTTTTTTAGAAAAGTGTAATGTAAATTTTTCAAGAACACAATGATAAATATTGGAGAAAGAAATGGTCTAATCTGGTACGAGTTTCTAGAGTAGTACATGTGCTTGTGCAAAGTACTACCATATTGGGAATTCAGGGCACTGGGGTCTCCAATACCTATTAATCCTCCTCAAGAAGCAAGGGTGTCAAAATGGTTATAGTAAACTCATGTATGATGCATATTATGGTTATGTCATAATTCCATCATTGAAATATGATGTATTTTGTGTATACTACATCATCAGATGGATGATATTACATGTAGTCTCATCTCCAAAAAGTTTACAAGGAGAAAGAGAAGCACAAATATGAATAGGCCATTACTACACTAAATATGTGTACATGGAAATATGAATCATTATTTTTCAATGGATCCCTTTCTCATATCATTTTAACCAACTTTATCCAGATTTGTTTGAAGATTATCAAAATGAACAATATTGAGAAAATGCTTCATTACCTTATAGGTAAGGTTTTCCAAGAAATAAGATCATTAAATAATGATAATCCATATTTAATATGGTGAACAAGTTGAAAGAAATGGTGAAAACGCTAATGGGAAGAGGTACACCAAAGACACATTTGTAACATCCTTCAAATAAAGCGGGATTAAACAAAACATTATTTTATTTGTATATTTGGAGATAAATTTTGGGAATTTTATACACAAAGAACTGATTCAAAGAATCAATTAGTCACTTCTTCTTTAGAGATATTCCATAATTATATGTAATGTTTATATTATATTTTTTGGATATTGAATAAAATATTCCTATTACATATGTGTATTTAAATATAATAATCAAGAAAGTATTAAAACATCATGTGAAATTAGGGGTGTTCTCTAAGTGGTTGAGAAAGGGTGGTTCCTAAGTCAGCAGTGAGAATCATACAACATCTAATTCCCATGCGTAATGATTCTAGTTAAAAATTTAGAGAATAACCAAGACATTAATATCATGTGTATGTGGACATAAGGAGATACTAATCTAGTTTAGGAATCGATGTTGTTTGTGGTGTCTCATACTCAACCAATACATCATTGATAATTTGATCATTGGTAATAAATGATTAATATAAAATGTAAGACTTATATACATAGTTATGTCAAGATAATAATTTTTTAAGAAAAACGAATTGGATGTTACGGATATACCTAGTATGGTATTTGGTCTCTCTAGAGTTAAAAACCTTAGGTATTATCGACATATTTAGTTTTGAAAAAATAAACCTTTATAAATAAAGGTAATCCATAATGAATTTGTAGCAACTTATGCTAGAGAGTGTGAACTATTCCAAGAGTAAGATAGTGGTAAATATACTTAATTATATTCTTTTAAGTGTTTATCAAGTAATATAAATGTGAAGTATTCTATATACATGTTCAAAACATATGATTTCCTCGCGCTGAAATACTAAAAAATATCTTGACCAAGAATTCATCGATCATCAAAATGTAATGTGGAATAATTCCTAAATGCATATCAGCTTACCCATATTAGAGATATGATGCTAATAAAGAGGGTAAATGATGAGTCTTACATGATAACATTGATCAAAAATTATAGCATGAATCAGTTCCTAAACACACATTTCCTTATACAAATTAGTGTTATGATTTAAGGGGTATCAATGTTTGATATATATTCATTGCATAAAATTCTATTATATTCCAATACATTCTTTTCAAATAACAACAATATCCCATAACCACATGAAAAATATAATGAAAAAAGCATATCATATGAGATATACAGTGATGGAAATCCAATATGTCATAAAAACATGTGTTTAATAACAATTTTTTTGTTAGTATATAAACATATTTGCATCAAGAAAAACACATTGTTCATTTATAGTCATTATCCTAAAGTGTAACACCCCAGGATTTCAGAGTGTGTTATTTCTTAAAAATAATTCAATAACTTGCACTACACGAAACACCGAGTTCAATCACACCATTAAAAGAGGTCATGAATAGTATTAACTACATTTTGAACTTTATATAATCCTTATAATTTTAGAATCCCTATTATGAGTTTCTTAGTCATAATGCAAGAACAGATTCATTTTCAGTATTTCACTTTTATCAACTTCTAATAGTGAAACCTTTTTAAATACAATATTTTAAACTTTTTGACTAAATGGGGACATCAAAAATTTAAAATGAAACACCCCAAGCTTCCACGGTACGTTTCCCTTTGAATAATGTGATAGTGTGTGTTGTACGCAACACCGAGTTCTAACACACCATAACCAATCAAACTAGCTGTTATAAATAGTAATACCTACTTTTTGAAAATATATATATTTTATATTTCAAAATTGACTTCATTTTTGGATTCAGAATATCGAATTTAGCCTAAGGTGAAAATTTGGTACATTTTGGATAACTTTCATATTTTGATGAATAGTGAAAATTACTAAATTTTAATTAAAAACAACCTTTTTAATCAAAATAATTAATAGTGATAAATTATGAATTTGAGTGGTTTTAAAATATATTTAGAATATATTTTTACCATTTAATATAATGTTTGTCATTGGACATAATTTTACAATTAAACCGAACATAAACAAGTGTCAATCTTTTGATAGTTATTATCTCTTAAAAACACGCTTTTTGTTTTGACAGCGGGAATTAATTTTAAATTAATTTCTTCCACTTATGTATTTTGAATTTATGAAAATGGATTCCATATTCGGAATCAGGATGTTCAAATTGTGTAAATAGGTAACTTTTATTTTTAGACATTTTGAATAATTACTGCGGTAAATATTTTATTTACCATGGTTAAGGGTAAATCCGGTAAATAAGGGTTAAAAAATAATATTATAATAATACTAAATTACCCTAAAACGTGTCTTAACCCTATTGGTTGATACATGGTCGACCATGGGCATCTTTGGGTCGATTTTGGGACCCCATGGATCCACTTGTAAGTGATAATGACACTTTATTTTAATTAAGTCAAAATGAATACAAAAATGACACAAGCATATATCTTTTAGCAAAACAATTGTTACATAGGGTATATAAGTTGGATTTTAGATTATAAATATTAATTAGAAAGATAAAAATATTTCCTACATAATGATATTTTATTTATAATTTTTATACATTAAATAATTTATTTTATTTATGACACAATGATGATGTAGTAATTACTATAATAGTGAAAAATTAAACTAATTGATATTATAAATACCCAAAAAAATATAATATGAAACTTTTAATGAATTAAAATAATTTTCTAGTATAATATGATATATTAGTATTGATTTAATTGACTTTTTTCGAAGTAATAAATCTGTTATGAGTTTCACAAAAATCAACTATTGAATAGTGTCAAAATTGACATAAAAGAGTTCTTAAAACAAATATTATATTATTAATTGATATTAAATTCCTAAAAATCTACGGTTCGGCCAAGAGACTTATATCAGGATAGGTTCATCATTAATGGACCACTTGGGGGTCTCTTGGATGTATATAGTAAGTTTATTAACCATATTATATAAAAATACAATGAGACATTGTAAAAGTGAAACTAATTAACTTAGAGTTAATACTTAAAGATAAGGTTAATATAAGTACCCAAACCTGTCAAAATTCTATTAGTTGAGTGTTTTTCGACCTATCCCCACCTTAGACTTTGAATAGTCAACTTTGGAGCCATTGGAAACCGAATATGAATTTATTATAAATTAATATTTCTAGCTTTTCCAAAGGTGCCCCTCACCCGTCTTATAAAAGGGCACTCCTCCTTCTCATTTCTTCACACCTTCAAAGCCTTTTGGTTCGGCCAAACTCTGCCCAAATACTCTCCCAACATCCCTCACTACAACCTAGAGGCCTTATTGTGATCAGAAAGCCAACCTAAGGAGCCCTTTTGATCAAATCAAAAGGAAGAACCCGAAGAAGAGGTAATGATTTCACCACCCTTTTCTAAGTTCATTTCTTCTTCCACTTCTTCTTCCTTTGTTCTTACCATTCTAAAATAATAACTCCAGTATCTCACATATACTGTGATGTTATTATAAGTATGGTACAACCATATTCAGTATTCTATCCACCCTTTGAATAACATGTCACCATACGTGCATACGTACGGCTTACCGTCTCCACGTCGTTGTGTAATTGTTATTCAATATAATATTATTTGGATGGTATAATAATGATGTGTAACTCATGTAAATAATAAATATAACATGTTAATGATTCTGTATATATGATATAACATTCATTTATATATTATTTTAATATCAAAAGAATGATATTGTCGCTCGTGCGTACGTACGGACTACCGTCTCCACGAACGCGATGAGATTCATTATCCATCGTAACCATTCAAGTATAATTATCATTTGATGATTTAAAAATGATTTTTAAGGACTATATATCATTCTGGATATGAATAAGATACAACAACCATGGCTTATGTAACAAAACATATAAATAAAATGAGTAAGTTAACACCCGAAACGACGATAATTCTAAGATATTATTAACAAATCAATGTTAAAAGATCATATATGATATCATATTAATATATATGATTCTTGTATAATTTAATAACAATTATTATACCATTATACAGGAGGTTAACCTACCCCAACAAAGGAAAAGTAGAAGGTAAGGGTTATTTCACAATCTCTTCATTATCCGAGGTTGTTTATACGTAATAATCTACTGGGATATCTTTATCATCCACATCCATGTTTCTTAAAAATGTATTTCAAAACATTTTTACTATTTACAAGAATATGGGTTAAAGTCATTTATACCCTTGTTTGACTTTTTTTAAGAGGTTTATAAAGGAATCATTCCATCATTTTCAAAACAAGGTCCTTTTTAACCTTTTCGACAGAATTGAGGTAAGAATGTTTTTTTAACTTATACGGCGGGTGCGGTTATTTTACGCCGTTATAAAATCATCAAATCTTTCCTTATAATCTTATAAGAATATTTTCAAAGAAAATGTTTTATTTTATATGGATCTTAAATGATTTCAAAATAAAAGGAGATATTTCTTTAAAAATAATCTTGATTTCATCTACGTCAACATCCTTTGATGGATTTTAAGATTATTTGAAGTTGATTTATTATGATACAAAACTTCTATATTGTATTGAAGGTTTTGTGATATGTTTGACTATGGATGTGCTATTTTTATACAATTCATAGTTTATGGTGAAATTATTGACATTTCGTATGCTAGTTTTAATACGAATGTTTATGTTATGTTTAAACCTTTTCATATGGGAATGCATTGGACTTAATAAGTGACAGGTGGAGCCCGCTATAGCTCCTAGATGCATCGGTAGGTCTCATGAGACAAACTAGTGTCTTGGCACAAGGCCTTGACAAAATCTTATTTGTAGTCTTGGCACGAGGCCTTGACTATGTGGTTATGATAGTCTGGCATTATGCATTCCAACATTATGAAAGTGGTTATTGATTTTTGCATGTGATTATTCGATTAGTAGAATATCCATGTGAATAAGTAAATGGCATTATTTCATTTTATTTATGCCATACCATGTTGAATGTTCAAGTTTTATAGGCTTTTGTTTTAGTTATACATTGCCTTAAAAGTTTATTCTTATTTATGAAAGTTTCCGCTATTTTGTTATCCTTACTGGGCATTTGAGCTCACCCCTTTTATATGTTTTATTTTTCCCAGGAAGTGAAGAAGTAAATTATGAATGACCTGCAGGGATATTATGTGGGGATATGAGTGTGGATTATGGAGACATTATGTTGTTGTAGTAGTTTTTCATTTTATTATGTAATGTAAAACTTATGAATATATCTAGTGTTTCCAAGGCTACTAAACCAATCGGTCTTTCGAGATTTGATCTTTCTTGTGATCATGCCAATGTTATGTAATAACGCACCGACTCTGGGTTGCTGGGGTCGGGGCGTTACAGTTGGTATCAGAGGAAGTTTAGTACAAACCTTGGAAGCTAGATTTAGATAAACTCTGATTAGAGCACGTAGACCTAAGATGAACTTTGAGGATTATTATAGAAGAACTTCCTAGAATTTTGGTATTGTAGAGATTTTGTGAGTTTTCTGAGCAATACATCCCTGCGTGGATACGAGCAGGTAGAGGCGGCTCTGGCACAGATGTACCTAGGGGTAAAACCCGAAAACACCGCTTTGAGCTAGACTCGAACGGGAACTGGTGCACGACAACGGGCCTTGCTGCACTCTTGGTTACGACACTCCCAGGGGATATGCTTAGGATAACTCTCATTTTCTTTACAAATCATTATGAAGGGTTTATGAGTATATACTTCCTCAAAGAAAACATTTTTATGATTATGGATTATATCCATAAATAGTTCAATTTATGTTAAGTGTTTTATAACTATGGGATTATGTATTTTGATTCATAAACTGATCTAGTGTATGCCATTGTTTAGAAATGGCGCCCAGTAGAAGGAATGAGACCTCCAGAAATGCACATGATCCAAAGAGAAGGAAGGATCATATCTTTCCTGGTCTTAAGCTAGAATTTATAAGAGAAATAGCCTCCCATGTATTATCATCATATGAAGAAATAATATCATGTGTTGATAAGATAAGTAAAGAGTTTACTGAGTCCTATGGCTTTGAAGGGAAGCAAGAGAAGAAAAGGATAGAAGAGAGAAAGATGGATAAAGGGAAGAGGGAAAAGAAGAATTTTCCCATATGTGGTAACTGTGGAAAGAAACACCCTGGAACTTGCCTGAAAGGAATGGGAGTTTGTTATAAGTGTGGAGGAAAAGGGCACAAAGTACATGACTGCAAGGGTAAGAAAATGGTTTCAAATGTACAATGCTTCATTTGCAAGGAGTTTGGACACTACGCAAACCTATGTCCCAGTCATCAGACTATGCCGCAAATGATGCTATTGGATAATAATCAAGTTATGATACTACCACAGATTAAGAGGAATGATTAGAGTTATTATGTTGATTATATCAATTGAGTGTTGTATCAACAATGTACTTGTTATAATAATTATGGAGTATATACGGATTGTACTGCAGTACTATTTCATTAAGGACTTGAGATGGTGTGGAACAAAGAAAAGTGACTCAGTAGCAGGTTAAATGTTTGTAAAATATATGGTTGAGAGAAAGATAAACCATAATATGGTTCAGATACCGAGGTGGTGATTTTAGAATAATACATGATTGATTTGGATAAATTATATTGGATATTATTGACTACCTTGAAGCTGATTAATGATTTGTATATTCCATCATTGTTGGGGTTTAAAACATTTTTGGATTAATGAAGTATATCCAGCATTCTATATGGAATAAGGGAGCATGAATGTAATCAATAAGGAATATGGTAATACATGATGAAGGTATTCATATGCTATTACGGGGTAAAAAGGATCTATATTATTTTTACCTTCCTTATAAATGTTGGACTGTGAGTTTGTACAGAAGTATTTTGGATAGTTCTAGTTTGGATTATTTAGGATTGCCATAAAAGGACAACCCGGAGGTCGGGCGGCAACCCGTCGCGTCCAGCAAGGCTGCGAGACTTGAACCCACAACCGAAGGGCGACAAGGGTGTATCACCTAACACTGGCCCACGAGATGTCCTGGATTAAATAATGTAGTTTTTTTTAAAAGATCTGGTAGATGAATTATAAATTCATTTATTTTGGAACCCTGTACGAATAGTATAAATAGAAAAAAAATTTACGTTCTATTATCTTTTAGAGTGAAAGATGAGTTTGTGGTAGAAATTTATTAATGGACAAAATTCTAATTATAAAGTAAGTATATCTCCTTATGATCTTATCCAATATCATAAATAAATTCCTCAACATTAAGAAAAGGAACTTATAACAAAAATGTTGTCCTAGATGGTACTTTAAATCATCACTAATTTATGGCTTTGGGATTGTTGGCCTTTTCATAGCCATGTTATCTACCACTCTCCATCAGATAATTGATGGTTAGATTTCTCTTCCATATCCATATTTTCCTACATGGAACCCTAGTATGTGTTATTTTCGGTAATCTTCATACTTTCCACTCTTTATTTTAAATAGAGGCCTCATTAATTAATTTTTCGATGTGGGATTTCAACTAAGATATTTTGAAACGTCAAAAATGTGTTATCCTAATACCCAATGTTTTGTTGAACCGATGGTATTTCAAATCATCATGGATTGATGAGTTTAAGGACCTCAATTTTATACTTGTTTGTGATTGATGACCTCAATCACTACCTATAAATATTTACATTTTTCCTCCAATTATATGTCTCTAATTGCCACCAATGTTCTCCTAATCGAGATCATAATTTGGTGGTGACCCTTTAATTTCTCTTTTCCTTATATTAAGACTAAATTTTAGTAACCCAATTTCCAATGTGGGTTTTCCCACAAATATATTTTCTACTTTCAACCTTTTATTTTCGAAGAACAATTTCAAATTGCGAGGACGCAATTTATTGAAGGAGGGGAGAATGTAACACCCCAGGATTTCAGAGTGTGTTATTTCTTAAAAATAATTCAATAACTTGCACTACACGCAACACCGAGTTCAATCACACCATTAAAAGAGGTCATGAATAGTATTAACTACATTTTGAACTTTATATAATCCTTATAATTTTAGAATCCCTATTATGAGTTTCTTAGTAATAATGCAAGAACAGATTCATTTTCTGTATTTCACTTTTATCAACTTCTAATAGTGAAACCTTTTTAAATACAATATTTTAAACTTTTTGACTAAATGGGGACATCAAAAATTGAAAATGAAACACCCCAAGCTTCCACGGTACGTTTCCCTTTGAATAATGTGATAGCGTGTGTTGTACGCAACACCGAGTTCTAACACACCATAACCAATCAAACTAGCCGTTATAAATAGTAATACCTACTTTTTGAATATATATATATTTTATATTTCAAAATGGACTTCATTTTTGGATTCGGAATATCGAATTTAGCCTAAGGTGAAATTTTGGTACATTTCGGATAACTTTCATATTTTGATGAATAGTGAAAATTACTAAATTTTAATTAAAAACAACTTTTTTAATCAAAATAATTAATAGTGATAAATTATGAATTTGAGTGGTTTTAAAGTATATTTAGAATATATTTTTACCATTTAATATAATTTTTTTCATTGGACATAATTTTACAATTAAACCGAACATAAACAAGTGTCAATCTTTTGATAGTTATTATCTCTTAAAAACACGCTTTTTGTTTTGACAGCGGGAATTAATTTTAAATTAATTTCTGCAACTTCTATATTTTGAATTTAAGAAAATGGATTCCATATTTGGAATCAGGATGTTCAAATTGTGTAAATAGGTAAATTTTATTTTTAGACATTTTGAATAATTACTGCGGTAAATATTTTATTTACCATGGTTAAGGGTAAATCTGGTAAATAAGGGTTAACAAATAATATTATAATAATACTAAATTACCCTAAAACGTGTCTTAACCCTATTGGTTGATACATGGTCGACCATGGGCATCTTTGGGTCAATTTTGGGACCCCATGGATCCACTTGTAAGTGATAATGACACTTTATTTTAATTAAGTCAAAATGAATTCAAAAATGACATAAGCATATATCTTTTAGCAAAACAATTGTTACATAGGGTTATATAAGTTGGATTTTAGATTATAAATATTCATTAGAAATATAAAAATATTTCCTACATAATGATATTTTATTTATAATTTTTAGACATTAAATAATTTATTTTATTTATGACACAATGATGATGTAGTAATTACTATAATAGTGAAAAATTAAAATAATTGATATTATAAATACCCAAAAAAATATAATATGAAACTTTTAATGAATTAAAATAATTTTCTAGGATAATATGATATATTATGATTGATTTAATTGACTTTTTTCGAAGTAATAAATCTGTTATGAGTTTCACAAAAATCAACTATTGAATAGTGTCAAAATTGACATAAAAGAGTTCTTAAAACAAATATTATATTATTAATTGATATTAAATTCCTAAAAATATAAGGTTCGGCCAAGAGACTTATATCAGGATAGGTTAATCATTAATGGACCACTTGGGGGTCTCTTGGATGTATATAGTATGTTTATTAACCATATTATATAAAAATACAAAGAGACATTGTAAAAGTGAAACTAATTAACTTAGAGTTAATACTTAAAGATAAGGTTAATATAAGTACCCAAACCTGTCTAAATTCTATTGGATGAGTGTTTTTCGACCTATCCCCACCTTAGACTTTGAATAGTCAACTTTGGAGCCATTGGAGACCGAATATGAATTTATTATAAATTAATATTTCTAGCCTTTCCAAAGGTGCCCCTCACCCCTCTTATAAAAGGGCACTCCTCCTTCTCATTTCTTCACACCTTCAAAGCCTTTTGGTTCAGCCAAACTCGGCCCAAATACTCTCCCAACATCCCTCACTACAACCTAGAGGCCTTAGTTTGATCAGAAAGCCAACCTAAGGAGCCCTTTTGATCAAATCAAAAGGAAGAACCCGAAGAAGAGGTAATGATTTCACCACCCTTTTCTAAGTTCATTTCTTCTTCCACTTCTTCTTCCTTTGTTCTTACCATTCTAAAATAATAACTCCAGTATCTCACATATACTGTGATGTTATTATAAGTATGGTACAACCATATTCAGTATTCTATCCACCCTTTGAATAACATGTCACCATACGTGCGTACGTACGGCTTACCGTCTCCACGTCGTGGTGTAATTGTTATTCATTATAATATTATTTGGATGGGTATAATAATGATGTGTAACTCATGTAAATAATAAATATAAAATGTTAATGATTCTGTATATATGATATAACATTCATTTATATATTATTTTAATATCAAAAGAATGATATTGTCGCTCGTGCGTACGTACGGACTACCGTCTCCACGAACGCGATGAGATTCATTCTCCATCGTAACCGTTCAAGTATAATTATCATTTGATGATTTAAAAATGATTTTTAAGGACTATATATCATTCTGGATATGAATAAGATACAACAACCAAGGCTTATGTAACAAAACATATAAATAAAATGAGTAAGTTAACACCCGAAACGACGATAATTCTAAGATATTATTAACAAATCAATGTTAAAAGATCATATATGATATCATATTAATATATATGATTCTTGTATAATTTAATAACAATTATTTCACCATTATACAGGAGGTTAACCTACCCCAACAAAGGAAAAGTACAAGGTAAGGGTTATTTCACAATCTCTTCATTATCCGAGGTTTTTTATACGTAATAATCTACTGGGATATCTTTATCATCCACATCCATGTTTCTTAAAAATGTATTTCAAAACATTTTTACTATTTACAAGAATATGGGTTAAAGTCATTTATACCCTTGTTTGACTTTTTATAAGAGGTTTATAAAGGAATCTTTCCGTCGTTTTCAAAACAAGGTCCTTTTTAACCTTTTCGACAGAATTGAGGTAAGAATGTTTTTTTTAACTTATACGGCGGGTGCGGTTATTTTACGCCGTTATAAAATCTTCAAAGCTTTACTTACAAGATTATAAGAATATTTTCAAAGAAAATGTTTTATTTTATATGGATCTTAAATGATTTCAAAATAAAAGGAGATATTTCTTTAAAAAGAATTTTGATTTCATCTACGTCAACATCCTTTGATGGATTTTAAGATTATTTGAAGTTGATTTATTATGATACAAAACTTCTATATTGTATTGAAGGTTTTGTGATATGTTTGACTATGGATGTGCTATTTTTATACCATTCATAGTTTATGGTGACATTATTGACATTTCGTATGCTAGTTTTAATACGAATGTTTATGTTATGTTTAAACCTTTTCATATGGGAATGCATTGGACTTAATAAGTGACGGGTGGAGCCCGCTATAGCTCCTCGATGCATCGGTAGGTCTCATGAGACAAACTAGTGTCTTGGCACAAGGCCTTGACAAAATCTTATTTGTAGTCTTGGCACGAGGCCTTGATTATGTGGTTATGATAGTCTGGCATTATGCATTCCAACATTATGAAAGTGGTTATTGATTTTTGCATGCGATTATTCGATTAGTAGAATATCCATGTGAATAAGTAAATGGCATTATTTCATTTTATTTATGCCATACCATGTTGAAAGTTCATGTTTGATAGGCTTTTGTTTTAGTTATACATTGCCTTAAAAGTTTATTCTTATTTATGAAAGTTTCCGCTATTTTTTTATCCTTACTGGGCATTTGAGCTCACCCCTTTTATATGTTTTATTTTTCCCATGAAGTGAAGAAGTAAATTATGAATGACCTGCAGGGATATTATGTGGGGATATGAGTGTGGATTATGGAGACATTATGTTGTTGTAGTAGTTTTCATTTTATGATGTAATGTAAAACTTATGAATATATCTAGTGTTTCCAAGCCTACTAAACCAATCGGTCTTTCGAGATTTGATCATTCTTGTGATCATGCCAATGTTATGTAATAATGCACCGACTCTGGGTAGCTGGGGTCGGGGCGTTACATAAAGTTTCTTAGAATAATAAAGAAATCCAAATTAAATAATTGTTGTGGTCAAGTGACATACTACATTTCTATAAAAGGGTGAATATCTCTACTTAAGATAGTGGGAGAAATATTGACTTGGATTTAGTCAACGCTTGAGATGCACAAATAGTGGATATAATAAAAATCTCCACAAGACCTTGTGGAAGGATTATTCTAGAGACACATACTACGTAGGAAGAATAAAACCATGGTGATAGTTTTATTTTCACCATGACTAGTGATATATTATTCATTGAGAATTAAAAAATACTATAAGTAATCAGTATATTACAATTAACTAAAATTAACAAGATCAATTAAAAATCAATAATGGATTCCATGTATCAATGTATAGGGGGTTATTATTTTGAATACTATGGTGGGTATTCAAGTGATATGATACATGAGTGGTACAAGCGTGGCACCAATGATTCTCAATTGGTCATACCAAGTCATTATGAATAAGTCAATTTAAATTTTCCTTGTCATAGATAATTTATATGATAATTTTATTTAACATTAGATATCAAGACCACCAATCATGGTTGTTGTCTATATGATGAAACAAGAATAGGAAGATGGAATTATAGAATGCCAATAATGGGTGAATTTTGGTTGCAATTTTTTTTCATGGAAATATTTCCTCTATAGATGTCATAACTAAAGACTATAATAAAAGTAAAATTTCTGATGAAAGGAAAATATCTAAAAATTTCAATAAGATTATGATTTCTCTTGGATTAGTGGGATACTACTGGAATTTTTCTGAAAAATTTACTCAGTTATCTGTCCCACTAACTAAGTTAATAGGAAAAAAAGATAAATTTATTTCGAAAAAGGGTGATGATTTATTTGAAGAAATAAAAATAGATTGGAGAATTATCTCTTTTTAGACTTTTACTATTGAAATGAGGAAGTTTTCATCTACAATAATGCTTCATTGAAGGTACTTAGTTCAGTCCTAATGAAAAATGATCAGATAATTTTTTATGCTTCACAAAAACTAAAACCTCATGAGTTAAATTATCCTCGACATAATCTGGAGTTTACTTCTATGCATTTTGATTTGAATATTTTGAGGCATAATTTATACGTATTAACATTTTAAATATATATTGATCATAAAATTTTAATGTATATTTCCCCACAGAATGAGTTGTGGATGCGACATAATAGAATATCAGAAATGATTATGAATTGTGATTGAATGATTCATTACTATCCTAGAAAAGAAAACAATTCATTCACTCCCTTGATTCAAAACAATAATGATACAATAACCAATTTATGTTTGAAACATGGACCTTTAGTTAATTATTTGATGAATTTTGGCCTAGAAATTCTTCACGCAAGAAGTTTCTCTTTTTTTAAGGTGTTAGTATAACCATCTTTGTCAGAAAAAATTAGGCAAGCTTAGAAGGATGATCATATTTTACAAAAAAAGGTATAATATATTAAGAAGGATATGTTTCCAAAGCATAATGTTGATAAATAAGGTGCAATCATATTAGGAAGAATATTATATGTTATTTGTGATTCCCATTTGAAGAGAAGTTTTTAGTGAATCTCATAGTTCCATATTTTTTCATTTACCCTGGAAATACTAATATGTATAGATAACATAAAGAGTTTTACATATAGGATTAAATATAAAGAGATATTTCTTAATTTACCATGAAATTATTGGCTTATCAACAACTTAAAGTAGAATAATAATTACCAAAGGGGACTCTACAACATTTTCCAGTGATGAAGTGAAAATGAGAAAATATATCCATGGGTTTCATGATGGGATTACCCAATAGTTATCTAGGTAATAATGAAATTTAGGTTATCATTTATTGATTAACTAAATATTCATATTTTTTTACCACACAAGATAATATGTATTTTTATCAGGTTTTCCAACTCCACCTTAAGGAGTTAGATAGGTTACATGAAGTTCCTCTATCTATTGTATCTGAATGTAATCCCATATTTACTTCAAATTTTTGGAAATTACTTCCTAAGACATTGGGTAATGAGTTAAATTTTAGTACAACTTTTCATACTCAATTTGAAGGATAGTCATAAATTACGATTCTGACCTTGGAAGACATAATTTATGTTTTTTGAATTCATTACGAGGAGTTTAGGATCAACATATTTTATTAGTTGAGTTTTCTTATAAAATTATCTTTCATTCTATTATAGAAACGATACCTTTTGATGAATTAGATGAAATCTGGTGTCATACTCCAATTATTTCGGATGAAGTATGAGAAAGGAATTTCATGGGACCATAGTTAGCTAAGGAAGTGGTTTAGAAAGTGAAAATGCTTTATCAATATATGATGATTGATTAGAGATGGAGGAAAAAAATGGATATCACCAGAGGAAATATATTTATTTTGAGGTAGGTGATTATTATTTTATTAAATTATTTCTATGGAAATGTATTATATGTTTTAGTAAAAATGGGAAGCTAAGTCTTTGATTCATTAGACCATATGAAATCTAGGATAAAGTTAGATCAGTTTTATTCCAAGTGGCCTCATCTCCAAGTTTATCCTAGGTAAATGTTGTATTTCATGATTTGGTGTTAATGAAATTTGTTTTGGATTCATCTCATTTTTTTGATCCTTGAACTAGTTCAGTTGGAAGAAAACCATTTTTGTTAGGAACAACCTATTCAGATTTTTGGCCATAGTGAGCATGTTTTACAGAATATAGAAATTCATCAAGTTAAGGTTTTGTGTAAAACACCTTATGGTTGATGAATCAACATGGGAATATAAAAATACTATGAAAGAAATATATCCCCACTTGTTTATGTAATGAATAAAATTGCGAGGAAGATGTTTTAGAAAGGGGAGAAGAATGTTACCACCCAAGTAATGATAGAATAAATCATTTTCATTTTTATCAGTATTCATGAATCATATTATTATATTCATTATAAAAATATTAAGTATTTTTTTTAAGAAAAGTTAATAATTTTGTTAAACTCTGTTCTTATAGTGGTTTATTTCAAAATATAATTTCAAAATCACAGAATTTTAATTTCACAAAATGAATTTTATTTTTTAATTAATCATGTCAAAATTATCTTAAGATGATGTTTTGAGAATTTTTTTGAAAAATTTATTTTTCAATAAAGGGAGAAAAATAAAGATTTATATTGCAAAATGTATTTTCTTTTAAATTATTAAAAAATTAATGTTTTATTTTGGATTATGTTTAAATTTTAATTAGTTCATTTTGATGAAAAATAATCTAATTATATTTCTTGGAATAATTTTTATACTTTAATTTGTTATAATTTTTTTTTTCATAAACATCATATTTCCAAAAAACTAACTTTTATTGTAATTTGAAGGTTTAATAATAAATTAAATTATATAATTTTTGTGAATTGAATCTTGAAAAATTAAATAAATATTTGGAATCCAGAGGTCAAAATTTGATAATTAGGTCCATTTTATTTTTGGCCATTTTGAATAGTAACCTTAGTAAATTTTAATCACCACGGCAAGCATAAATCACATAATTATGGTTAAAAATAATATGATAATGACTAGAAAATGTCCATAACACCTACTTTTATACCATTGGATGAGTTTATTTCATCCATAACCATCCAATATTTGAATATATAACCTTTTGCTGTAATTTCGATGTGAATTTGACATTTATAATATTTAAGTAATGTATAAAGTCAAAGATGTCACTTTATTAATTTTAATAACTATAATATTTTGTGATATAGTTAAGAACAACTTATATTTGGTTCTAAATATTCCTTTGAAAGGTAAATAATTTTTTTATCATGGTAACTTATTTATAAATTTCAGCAATGAAATAATTTCCATAAATGATTATGTATATCCAAAACAATATTTATTCAACCCATCCTTATCTTAGATTCAAATAATATCAAATAATATCCTTTTTAACATCATAAATAATTTATATTAATTTAATGTTTTAAGTAATTCCAAAAGTACCCCTTACTTCAATTATAAAAGGGACCTCCTCTCATACATTCTTCACAATTAAAAAGCCTTTTTGTTCAACCATACTCTTCCCAAATAAGTTCTCTACATCCCTCCCCACGTCCTAGAAGTATTGGTTTGATCAACAATCCACCCTAGGAATGATTTTGATGTAAACCTTAAGAGGTACAAATCTTAACCAAGCATTTTCAACTTTTTTTTTATATACATCCTTCAATGTTTCTTCAAACATGATGAAAGAATAAAAATTATATATTATACTGAGATATTATTATATTAATTTAATAATATATATCCATATCCTCTTCCTTCAAATAGGAAACAAAATCAACGCTCATGTGTATAAGGGACTACCGCCTCAGAAAATGATGTCATTCATTTTACATCACCACTGCTCACGAATGTTTATAATGAGAGATTATATGTAAATTTACGATATTCATGAAATATTTTTCATTATTTAAACGTAATATATCAAATATTTTATTACCATTCCAATCATTGAAAAGTTATAATTTAGTTCATTCGTACGTATGAATTACCACCTTCATAAAATAACTTGATTCATTTTTCATCACTGCATCACATGGATGTTATAAATTAGTGTATATAAAGAAATAATATGATATTTATGATATAATGACCATTATTTAAAGATAAAATAATACTGACTTTTTTTCCATAATGATCTTTGGAAAATGAAAATTTTCCTAATGCGTAGGTATGACCTACCGTCTCCAAGATTGCTTCATAGTTCTTTTTTCATAAATAAATTTGATGGTTGTTTTTAAAAGAATAATTAATGTACAAAATTTATAATAATTTAATGATTATCATTCTTTAGATGCTAGAATAAATTACCTTTGACCATTGTCATCATATAGAAGTAATTTTTGAAGATATGTTGTTGGAATGAGAAAACCCATCCCCAAAATTTTCCAGATGCTTTCATACACGATCCAAGATCATAGTCCATTTGAATGCCTTGATTTGGTGGGTCGTAGGGCTCGAACGGAGTTATGGATTAGGATTTAGGGACATTTGAAGTTGGGTTGGAAAACTGGTTCGCGAAGCCCGTTCGCGAAGCCCCCTCCTCAATCATGGAGTTCCGCTATGAAGCAAGAAGGTGGGATGCTTTGTGAACCCGTTTGACGTTCACGATGCACTGCGAAGCACTGCCGGAAAGCAAGGAGGCGGGATGCTCCACAAAACTGTTTGAATTTCGTGATGCACTGTGAAGAACCACCATGAAGCAAAGAGGTGGGATTCTCCACGAACCCTTTTAACATTCACGACTCGCCACGGAGCAAGCTTCGTCTTCCTGCTGAGTGAGGTATGCTTCGTGACACCACTTGCCTATAAATACCCAGCTTTCCCCCATTCTCAAGACATCCACTTCACCCCTTGGGCGGATGATCTCCCGGTTCGCGGAGCTCCGATTAGCGGCTCCGTGAGGCCATGCTCTGTGATCAGCTTATTACGTGTTGCTGCTCCGCGAGTCCATGCTCCGCGAGACCATGCTCCATGAGCCCATGATCCACGAGACTTTGCTCCACGAGCCCATTCTCTGTGAGACCATGCTCCGTGAGACCATGCTCTGCGAGACCATGCTCCTTGATCCCCTTTGATCTGTGAAGCCACGTCGGGATGACCTATCCTTTGTAAGGATCCTACCTTCGCACCCACTGATCCATACCACAGGGGATGCGCCCCTGCACCTGCTTGAAAAATGGAGAGTCGCACCGTGAACTTTTCGGTCTGGGACGTCAGCAATTTCCATTGTTCCCTTACGCGCACCCACCTTCCACCTACGGAATACCATGATTTGAGATACTCCTCTGCATACCATGAAACACCTTGAGTTGACATATTCCTCTCGGCCCCATTCACATGTTGTGTTTGGTGATTCTAATCTTCAATTCCTCAAGTACCATAAGTCGAACAATTCCTTAGGCAACTCCTCCAAACCCCATCACTTGGCTCCTCTGCCAGGTTGAACTAGAAAGGGACGCTCATGTGTAAGTCCCATCACCAACCATTGACAGGTTTCTTATTCCCTATAGTCCCATCTACATGTCTTTAAACTATAGAAATTCCTATATGATCAATATAGGATGCGTCTTTCCCAATACGAGAGATGCCTTATGCTCCAAGAATGAGATTCCAACAGTCCTTTCTACATGAAAATAAACTGTCGTGCACCCTATGTGCCAATCATATGATACCACTTGCACTAAACAAGAGATGCCTTATGCTCCAAGAATAAGACGTCAAATAGTCCTATCTACATGACTTTAAACTGTAGTAATCCCTATATGATCAATATAGGATGCCTCTTTCCCAATATGATAAATGCTTTATGCTCCAAGAATGAGATGCCAACAATGTTTTCTACCTGACTATAAACTATAGCACACCCTATGTGTCAATCATAGGATGCCTCTGGCACTGAAAAAGAGATACCTTATGCTCCAAGAATTTGACGCCTAATAGTTTTTTCTACATGACTTTAAACTGTAGTAATCCCAATATGATTAATATAGGATTCCTCTTGCCCAATATGACAGATGCCTTATGCTCCAAGCATGAGATGCCAATAGTCATATCTACATGACTATAAATTTTCGTACTCCCTATGTTCCAATCATAAGACTCCTCTTTCTCCCAAAAAGAGACGCCTTATGCTCCAAGCATGAGATGCCTAATTCCATGATTACAGTGGAGTAATTTCAAGAGCATTGGAATCCACTCAAACATTCTATCACTCCACCTCATGCTTTACATGTCCTTCAATCAGATCCTCATCCACTTCCATGTCTGGAGGGACCCCCTAACGGCCTTTTGCAATACCGCATGGTATAAACTACCATCATGGGCCAACGCCCCAGAAGACTTTTGACAACAATTTGAGTCAGGTCATGTGTTTCGATCATGGCCAGCAGTCGACCCTCATTTGATTGTCCCCATTTCAAGCTAACGCGATATGGATGCTGTGTTTCGAACATGGTAAACAGTTATCTTCCATTGTCACGCCACCCTCACCATGTTCCGAATGTTGTGCGTGTGATTCACACTTTTCATCTCCCTCTGTTTGGACTGATTCCAGCGCCCTTGGAGTTATCCCGCTTGTGCACTAGTGCATAGGTAAATGCCTCAACCCACAAGTGAGTTGAGATTCCCTCATGGCCAGACATGAGGAAGACACCTGGACAGCATCCTTTCGTAAGGCCCATTCACCATTTCCGCTCCACAAAGTCTCCCAGGAAGCTTCCTTGCATAAGCCCCATTCATCGTTGCCGCTCTACAACGACACCTAGGCAACTTCCTTGCGTAAGCCCCATTCACCATTACCGCTCCATAGCGGCATAGAGGAAACTTCTTTGCATATGCCCCATCCACTATTTCTTCTTCATAGCGGCACCCAGGCATCTTCCTTGCGTAAGCCCCATCCTCGATTGTCGCTCCATAGCGGCACCCTGGAAGAATCCATGCATAAGCCCCATCCACAATTTTCTCTCTATAGCGGCACCCGGGAAGTTTCCTTGCATAAGCCCCATCCACGATTAACGCTTCACAATGAAACCCATGTATCTTTCTTTCATAAGCTCCATCCACAATTTCCGCTCCATAGCGGCACCCGGTCATCATCCTTGTGTAAGACCCATCCACCGTTGCCACTCCATAGCGGCACCCGGGCCTCCATCTCAGAGTAAGTCCCAATCTCTCCCTCCCTGGGCTACTCCACACGTAATCCCCACTCCACATTCCACAGATGCACCATTCACGACGTGATCGTCAGGTCTCTGCTATGTCTTGTTTCTCACACCAAGAACGACTCACGTGGGCTTAGAGTAAGCGTTGACCATGACACCACCCCCATCCTGCATGATGTTATACTGTAAACCCGTACTACGAGGACTTTGATCCCTATCAAGGCATGGTACGTAGGAAGCCTCACAAGGTTCAATCCCACCACCTGGTCATTTCGACCATGTCGGTTCACCAAACACCTTTGGGCAGCCTAGAGTGTAAACCCCACACCCATTTGGAACTACATGGACTTTGATACATGTCAAGACATTGTACATATGATACCTCCATAAGGTTCAAGCCCCCCACCCCGGTCGTTATGACCCCCTTCACATCGGTTGACCGACACTTTGGGCAGCCTAGAGTGTAAGCCACACACCTTCCTAAACTACATGGACTTTGATCCAAGTTAGGACATGGTACGTAGGAAGCCTCCACGATGTTCAAGTACAACACCAATTGGACCCCTGGTCCTTCTTCACGTCAGTTCGCTGATGGAATCCTCTCGAACTACGTGGAATTTGATCCGTGTCATGGCATGGTACATAGGAAGCCTCCATGAGGTTCAATCCCATCACCCATCATACCCTCAGTCCATCGCCACATCGGTTCGCTGACACAACCCATCCCGAACTGTGGGGGCATTGATCCTTGCCAAAGCATGGTACGTATGAATCCTCCAAGAGGTTCAAGCCCACCACCCGGTCATTCTGACCCCCTTCGCGTCGGTTCACCCCTGTCCCGCATGATGTTTAACTATATTCTCTTTATGAATGACATGGGTTTTGATCCGAGTCTCCTAGAAAATGTACGTAGAATCCTACCTGTTGTTCAATCCCAGCCAATGGTATAACTTGGTGTTCCCCAATTTTGGGGTGCACGCTCCCTAATCCACCCTTAGTGGTGTCCATATCAGCTTTCACGGTGTGACATCTCCCCACTATGGGACACACCACCTCTGATCTGTCTCTATGGGACGTTCTTATCACCCTCATTCCGTCTCCGCAAGACGTTAAACTCATGGCCTACCTCGTGATAAACATGATATTCCTGAGGAAAACCTTAGAAGACACGCATTTGGCATAACCGTCTCTAATAGATGTTAATCATGGAGCATACCCTGTATTAAACATGGGTATCCGAGGAAAATCTCAGATACATGCCTTTGGGATATGATTCTCCGCATTCGACGTGGGATTACTCGAGTTCTGCACGCTTGATATTCCATATTATGGGGAAGAATAGATGTTCCCCAATGTCCACGCACCCAGAGATGCCCTGACATGCCTGATGTTGTCATCTACTCTGACCGAAGGTTGCTACCATGTCAAGACCCCATGGAATGTCCTGACAGAAGTAGTGTAATTAACCGTTGTCCACGAAGATATGGAACAAGGAACAACATTCACGAACCATGACTTAAATCTATGTGGGAGACCCAGACTAGGTGACGAGTTCTGAGGAGGATTCTACGGAAGGAAGAACCAACATCCCATCACCCCGTTTCGATCAAGGAGCAGACGTCCCTTAACAAGGAGGCGATTCCACCCACCTATGGAAAGTAGGAATGCGGGGTAACAAAAGCCGCGCCTGTCGCACTCAATTGGACAGACGCGCATGCACCATCAAAAGCATCAAAAACAGATGCGATGAATATCATCTAAATGTTCGATGTGAGGTTATTTTATTATGTTATTGTTTATAACATGGAAATAAAAAGAATAATAATATGAAAACACTTCTTAGTAAAGAAAATAATTAAAATAATTTTATTATTCAGGAGGTTAATGAATGAATTTGATACTTCATACTCATGGTAAGGGACACTTTACATTAAAAATCTCATTTTAAATGTTTTAAAGATTTAATTTCTAAATATTTCTCTTCCATTTCCATATTCATAAAATTATTTTATGGATGTATTTATATAGAAATAAATGAAGTAAAATGGAAATTTTATTACTTTCATTAAATGAATTTGAAAAGGAATATTTTTACATATTTTATATGAAATGTTTTGGCCTTCTTTATTATAGACAAACGAAATGTTCTATTTTAATGTATATGGTTTCAACGAATTTTCTTGTTGTCATAACATTTATTTGATGTTTGGATTCCTTAAAAAATCATGTTTTCTTAAAATAAATACATAATTTCCCTTTTTCATGATTTTTTAGTTTTGATAATTAATTTTTAAATAAAAAATTTATTTCAATATCTAAAAGTGTTTTTTATAAAAGTTTAAAAGAGGGTTTCAAGGGTTTTAAATGAAAAATAATCAGAGTAAAATGATTTATTCATGGTTTGGAACATAAAAATTATATATGATGAATTAGTGAGTTTGATAAAACTTGTATAAAGGGTGATCCCAATGAATCTTATACGATGGGTGAGCCCAATTATAGCTATCCAATGCACATTGGAATGTTTCTTATCTTCAATGGAAAGGAGGGAGTTAACTGGTGTGGTTTATCCTATGGATTTAAAAAGGATATAGTAATTTATGACATGTGTTATGAATATAATGCTCTAAGTTACCTAAAAGTGGTATCTATTTTCTTACTATGGGTTTTAAATATTTTCTTTGAAGAAAAGGTGTGTGTTTTTATCATGGATATGTTTTATTTCACATGATCAATGAATATTGTGATAAAGGTAAACATTTCATGGGTTTTCATGATTTCATCGAACTAACTAATTTCTTATTTTTTTGTATCTAACCAAGATTTTTTGTGTTCATAACACATTTTTAAAATATTTTCCAAAGGATTAAGGATTGGTTAGAATTAAGAATTCATGTTGAATGTCATGAAAATTTTTCATGAAAAGTAAAATTGTTTCATTATAATATATTTATATTGTGGGGAAAATTGATACTGAAAAGAAGTGTCCAATTTTTAATACAGGAGTTATTTATATAAGAGTTATGACTTAATTATATAAAACTATAAATCATAAAGATCAGAAAAAAAGTAATAAAATAAAATCCTGACTAAAAACTCAAGATTATGAAATGTTTAAGGTTTAGTTCTTATAATTTTAGGGATAACCAATCAAGATTGAGGGTAGGCCAACCAATCACATGAACAGGTGTGTGAGTTCAAGTAAGTGCATGATGAAATTCATATGGGATCACCACCATGCAGGGTGGTATGAAATGAGATGGACAAGAGCATATTATCTTTGTATGATGTGACTTGAGACTTAATCGAGTGGTTGTAGAGAATCCAAGGTAATAAAACAGTTCCCCCACTAGTATAAGTCCAATATGGGACTCACTCAGTGCATGTATTATTTATCCACTCACACAATTTATTTCATACTCCCCATAGGCCTCACCCATGATCTTTATGTTGTTGGACCCCAAGATTCTAAAAGAACACTATGCTCGATATCATTCTTAATACACAACACTGATCATTTTGTGACATGAGATATACTATTAAAATATTATTATTTAAATGTGATCATTATAACATATATTTTTAATTAGATTTTATGAATAATATTAACCTAATTTTGAAATATATATAAATTTGATACTCAATACTAATTTATTAATTAATTCTTAGGAAATAATCACTAAATTTTGAGTAAATATATTTTATGGTTCAAAAATATGTTTTTTTCACAAATTATTTATATTTATTTTTATGAGAGAATATTATTATTAACTTGTGGAATATATAGAAAATATATTTAATAAAATTAACTTCATTTTTTAGATCATCATATCGAAATTATCTTTGGGTATGATTTTGGTATTTTTGAAAAAAAATTATTTTTAATGAATAGTGAAAAATACTACTTTTTTTTAAAGAATTTACATATTCAAATTCTATTTTAGATTTTTTTAAAAATTTAATTAGGTCAATTTTATTAAACATAATATAATTATTGTCTTTAAATTAATTTTATAATTGAATTTAGTATAAATTATTTATACATAAAAAGTCATTTATCTAAAAAATCGATTTTCAACGCGTTTTACTGGTTTAATTTTATATTAAATTATAACTCTTCAATAAATTGAATATTAAAAATTGGATTCCATATTTATAATTATGATTTTAAAATTTTTAAATAGGTTTATTTTATTTTTGGTCACTTTGAATAACAACCTTAGTAAATTTGTCTCACCACAGTAAGGGTAAATTATGTAATTAAGGATAAAAATATATTGATATGGACTAAAAAATGAACCTGGTGCTTTAATTTATCATATTTGATGATTTTATTTCGTCTATATAATTACAATCTTTATAAAATTTTCAACTTGGATCCATATTCTTTTGATTTTGACCTTTATAATATTTAAGTAAAAGATAAATTCAAAAATGTCACTTTCTTGCTTTTAACATGTATAATATTTTTTGGTGGGATGAAAACAAATTAATTTAATTTATAAATGGTTTTCTGAAAAATAAATGATTCATTATTATTATTATAGTTTCTTTATAAATTTTGTGGCTGAAATAATTACCCTAAATACTCAAATAACACCGACACAATATTTATTAAATTAGGAGAAAAATAAAATAAGTGGTTCTAATAAATATTAAAATTAATATAATTTGAATTAATTATTATGTAACATGAATTTTATAGATAAAAATAACTTATTATGGTTGTTTTAATTGATTAAATCCGTATTCCATTTTTGTCATGTAATTTTTAAAGTTAAATTATGTGAATAGTTCTTAAAATGACATTAGTAGTATTTCATATTAAATATTTTTTTTAAATTATTTAAAAATAATAAAAATAATTAAAGTGAACTATTATGATGTAAAATGGCCTAAAATATAATCCCTTTTCCATTTATGGTCAAATTTTCACCTTATAAGTGAAATTATAACCCTTTAATATTAAAAATTCATTACCAGGGTTAACGTTAAAATTAGATAATCAAGGGGTTAACCCAAAAAGATAAGGTTTAAAATGACATAAAAGCCTGTAAAAATTTGATTGAATAATTTTATTAATACCATAAAATCGTCATATATTAATTCATGTGGTTTTGAAATTATTTAACATGAGTTATATACATAATTTATTATAATATTTTATACAGTTAAAAAATGACATTAATGACGTTTTATATTAAATAATATTTTATAAAATGATTTAAATTTCCTAAAAATTATATCTCCAAACAAGGTATTAAGATATGATTTAAAATACCAATCATATTCCATTTATGGTCCAATTTGTCTTTTATAGTAATTATCATTAAACCTAAATAGTAAAGAACATTGTTATCATGGTAATCATCAAAAGGGTTTGTGAGGGGTTAAAAGAAAAAGATAGGGGGTGAAAATATCACCTGAACATGTACAAATTTTATTTTACAATCATTTTTTGACCCATACAAATCCTATATTATAATTGTATCATTTTTATCCATTTTTATTTTAATATTAATTTATATTAATTTAATACATTATGAAATTACATGAATGCCCCTCCCCTCATAATAAAAGGAAACCCCCTCTCTTTTCTCTACATACTCCAAAAACCTTTTGGTTTGGCCCAAAACTACCCAAATATATTACATACATCCATATTAACATCAGAGTCCTTCTTTTTGTCATCAATACAACTTAGGAAATCATTTATTGTAAACATTATGAGGTTGTCCGAAGAAGAGGTATAGTTCTAAACCAAGAATTTTCATTTTATTTATTATTCTAAATATTTAAAATATTCTCAAACCATTATGAGATAATTATACAATTATATTATATAATTTTATATTTTATTATTTTAATTTCATTACCTATATCCATATTTGATTTCGATAAATATAAATTGAAACAATCATTTGTGTGTATGGAGGACTAACACATAGTGAATAGATGTAATTCAGTTTCCATCTCCACTTCTCATGGATAGTTATAAAGATGAATTTAATGTTTCTATATGATCAGTAAATATTGATCATTATAAAAAGAGAGTATATCATCCACTTTATTACAATTTCATCTATTGAAAAACGATAATGTCGTTCGTGTGTACGTGTGACCTACCACAACTGTGAAGTTATGTGATTTTTTTCCATCACCACATCAATTGTATGATATATATAAGTTTATTTAAATAAATAATATAGTACTTATTATCATTATGGAAATATAAAATAATACTTATATCCTTTCCATCATGATCATAGAAAAATGAAAATGTTACTCATGTGTACGTATGACCTACCGTCTCTATTATTATAATGTAGTTCATTTTTTATAACCATCTTTAATAATTCGTTATAAAAGAATAATTTTAGAATAAAATTATTATTATTTCATGATTATTATTTTTTATATGGTGGAATAATGACCTCTTTGGCAATAGAAGAACTACCAATGTCATTTTTTACGCATGATCTGAATATCATTAAACATTTAATGTGAACATAGATGATTAAGTAATTAAATATAACATGATAATGAATAAAATTAAAGGAATAATATGATAACCTGTGTATTTAATACACTTTATATCATGATTTATTATACAAAATCATACTTACTACAACCTAAAAGACATATAATCCAAATATATTTGGGAAATTAGGTACATAGCACATCAACTTGACACATGGGTAAAATAAAATTATTGAAAACTTCCTTAACATGATTCTAAAATTCTATTGCTCTTAAAAATACACAAGATAACATGGGGACATACAATAGAAATGGGTGAGATATAATGATCAGTAAGGGAATAAAATAATAATTACATGATTATAGTATCACATGTTTGTCAATAGGATTTTTCCTAGGACAAAAAAGTGGTGTGAATCATAACATGAACATCAAATCATGGAATACAAGGATAAAAAAAAGTAATATGAGAATGGTGGAACAACATTAAACATGACATCATAAACATATGTCAAGGATAACTACCAAGGAATCATAACATGGTGAAACAATTCCCATAATGGATAAATTTTACTCCCTAATTTCATACATGATGTCTCATGAGACTAAAACATTACCCAATGCATTAGAGAACTATATAATTCCTAGTGCAACCGTCCTTTTCATATCCTGTACACAAGTAAGTGTGACACATATATCATTCGATATAGGATCATATTTCATTACACTTAATACCATAATTAAGGAGTGTGTAATACATACATGTATGTCTCTAATAAAATAATTATAGGTATTTCTAGGTGAATACCCTTGAGTGTAAATGGAGACGGTGTTTACAATACAATGGTTTAGCATGAAAAAATTACAATATAATTTCTATGGCCTAACAAGGGTACATAATGAATAATGTGGAGGATTATTGAGAGTTACAGTGGTATATCAACACTTGGGAATAATAAGGGTAGTAATAGGGATATTTAAGAACATAATAAAACATAATCATTTGGGAATTAAATGACATTAGGCAAAAAGGGTGCTTGGATAAAAGTTTGGCATGGAAAAATCATGGGATAATTTCCACTACATGACAGGGGTACATAATGAATCATTGAAGGAGTTAATTATATTAAAAGGTGTACCTAATCATTTTGGGACCATAATTGTAGTAAGGGTGATGTGTAATAACAAACCCCAACATGAAAAAATGAAAAAGGCATAACATGAAAGAGGTTCTTGATTAAAGAGGAGGAAGAGAGGATCCCATACCTTGAGAGGGTGTTTGTAAAAGCTTGGGAGGATTTTCTTGAGAGATTAGGGGTAAAATTGGGAGGGATATAGAATTTTAAATTAATAATATAGTTATGATACCATGAATCTGAGTGAATAGGAATTATATCCTTGGTGGGATTATATAGGAAAGGAGAGGAGAGTTAATTTTTATTTACTAAACATAGGTTTTGGACTCTATATAATAAAAGAATCAAAATCACAAAACATACCATGATTTTTCTACATGGTTTCTGCAAAATAGAAGTTATTTTAATTATTTTATATGTTCATGAACCGACCACATTAAAATAATACCCGTGGTGCTGTGTAAGGGATTCATTTGTACAAATAATTGATTTTAAAAACTTAAACATAATATAGGTTTTGGAGGATTAATAATGGGTTTATAAAATTAATAAAATAATCTAAAAAACATTATTATAAATGGTAAATATATATTTGGTTGTGGATATCTTTTTATATCATATATTAAATCTCTTTTTGTTCGTTATTATTTATAATAAATACCGTATATTTATATGAAATTTAATTTTTTCTTCAAAAATTGACTGTCTTAGAAAATTATGAAAAATTCACTATTCGATAATTTTTACATGATTATTCAAAAATGAATATTTATTTTGTCAAAAATATTTATCAAAATATAATAAATTAGACATTTATATTAAAATCCCTATTTATTGAATAATACTGATTTTTTGACAACAATAATTTTTTCCCTTATAAAAATATCATTTTCAATTCATAAAATTAATTTATAAATTATATTTAATATATAATATTTAATAGTAATATTTTATTAAAATATCATTTATTTCAAAAATTAAAAAATTCATCAAAATGAATGTCTTAATTTTAATTGAATATTACCCTGAAATACAATTTGTAATTTTTTTTATAAAATCTATTTTTTTATCAAACTCATTACTTAAAAATTTGATATGTAAAAAAAAGAAATAAATATCATTTCTAATTTATTGTAAATTAAATATACATATTCATACTGTTAGGGTCGAGATAAAAACCCCTATATTACACTAGTGAACACCCTAAGGGTATGGTGTGCGATGATGAGATTCTCATGGGGTGGTTCGATGAAAATGGTTTGGGTTATGGTCTCAAAAATCTTGAACTTAACACATAAATATTTTCATTTTTTAATTAGTTTTTGGATCATGTTTTTATCTTGATCAAGGTTAAATTGCATAGAAGCTATATCCCTTGAAATCCTTGATAAATGGGTTTCATAGGGTGAAATCTTACTGGTTGAGGCCATCCCTTATTTTGCTTATCAAAATATGTCTTTATCATTACCGTTAATATATACTAATCATATGATCACTGTTTAATAAATATTTTATCAATGGTTATGATGCTTCATCGAATTTTTATTCTAATAAGATATAACTCATAACACTAAAATACAATGATGTGTATGTGTTTCCTATAATTACATTTCATAAATAAGGAACTTATTAATTTAAAAAAGGAATTTCATTCATAAAAGTTTGGGTCGTTACATTATTTCCCCCTTAATAAATTTCTCCCTAAAAATTCTCATTTAATACACTACAATAGTTTAGGGTACTTCTTTTTCATTTCATATTCTGGTTCCTGTATTGCTTCTTCAAACTTGTGGTTCCACCACAAGACTTTACCCAAGTGAGTTGACTTGTTTTGAAGAAATTTTTATATATAATCCAAGATCTACACTAGAAGATAATTGTATGAAAGATAATTCTCCAATGGTACCACCTATGGATTCAATATATGTGAGGGTTATGGTATGCACTTCTTCAAGATAGATACATGGAACACATCACGTACTTGAGATAGGCTAGGTGAGAGCACTAGTTGATATCCGATTCTCTGATATGATCAATGATCTAAAAGGGTTGGATGTATCTTGGAATAAGATTTACTTTCTTCCCAAAACTTATGGATTTCTTCCTTGATGATATAAGAAGGAATATTTTATCACCGAACTCAAACTCTAGGTCTCATCGACGACTGTCTGCCTAGTTTTATATTGACTTTGTGCTGATTTAATATGATGTTGAATGGTTTTAACCTTTCATATCATCTCTAGGATAAGATCAGATCCCATAATCTTATTCTCCCCAACTTCAACCCAACATGTTAGTGTCTGACACATCATCCCATATATATCCTTATAAGGTTCCATTTGAATGCTAGAATGGAAACAATTTTTATATGAGAACTACAATAGGGTAAGGTGTTGATACCAACATCTTTTTAAATCCATTTAACATGATCGTAGCATATCCTCTGGAGTTTGAATCATCATTTTAGACTTACCATCCATTTGAGAGTGATAAGAAGTGATACAGCTCAATTTGGTAATCAATTCTTTCTAATGGAATCTACAAATCCTCAAGAAAAACCTCAAATATTGCATCATACAATTATGATTCTATCATTATAACTTGACTTGTTGGAATACCAGCCATCAAGATATGAATTCCACATTGTCTCTATTCATATAATCCCACCAAATTTTTTTCTTCCAATATTTATACACCTTATTGTTTCTTTGATTAATAGAGAAGGATGTGATACACATATCATTTATAAGTTCCCTCTTCTATTATAGTTTTTACGGGACACATATCTGAGTTCCAAACCTTATAACCCCATTTCTAGAAAAGATGAACTCTAGAATATTCTCTAAATTATTGTTTAGCAACCCATTATGTTTTTGAGCATCCTTGATCCTCTCAAGAATGGATTGTTAAGCAGTTAATTGAGCTATGTAGAATAAATATCATTTTATTTTTCCCATATCCATCCTTTTTTGTTTCCAAGAATATTAGATCCCTTTAAATCTTCATCATGGATAGAGTTACAAGATCCTTTTTATTCAAAGTAGCTGCCACTTTTTTCCTTTCTAGGATGGTAATGGATTGAACAATCATAATCCTTGATCAAATCTAAGCACCTATGTTGGAACATATTAAACTACTTTTTTGTGAATATATACTTGTGGATTTTATGCTTCATATATATATATATATAATATTTATCAGCATAGTGATAATGTTTCGAAATACTTAACATGAAGATCACTCCAACCAAATATAGATCAAGAGTTGGGTATTTATGCTCATGTATCTTTAATTTGCGTGAGGCATAAGCTATAAATTTGTCATTTTTGATTGTGTACATAACCCAAAAACAATTCATATGCATCACTATTGATCAAAAATCCTTTCCCACTAGTGGGTAATGTGAGTATAGGTGTACCGATTAACCTCTTCTTTAGAACTTTAAATTTTTTTTCACATTCATCATTCCAGACAAACATAACTCCTTTCCTAGTTTTCTTGGTTAGGGGGATTGAAAATGTTGATAAGTTTCTCAAAAATCAATGATAATACCAAGCTAATCTAAGGAAACTACAAATATCTATGATAGATGTTGGTATAGGCCACCCTTCAACCATATTTGTTTTTGAAGGATCTATAGATATACCTTTTCTGTTGATAACATGACCCATGAATGTTACATGATCTTGAAATCAGTTCAATTGACAACTTAACCACTCATTTAGGAGTTATTCTAGGTAATACTTCGTGAAACACAACAACATAATATCTTACAATGACATGTGATCAAGGATGATATCTTTCTTATTCTAAATCATTTGAGCAAGAAACACTTTCTCACAAGGTAATAATATTAATTCATGAGATAATGATACCAAAGGATACTCATACTCCTCCTTGGACTTTTATAAAATTAGAGGGCTATGTATAATACTAAGGGTGATCTCATTCTCTCCAAAATTTATGTTGACTCTATACAAGTAAATATAATCCACAACTAGGATAACATCAAATTACACTAAAGGTATATTGATATAAATTTCAAAAAGAACATTACCACAAACTTAAACTCATTATATAATAATCCTATAAGTTTTCCCTAATGATATAAAATCAGTTGGGATAGTGACTTGGTGATCTTAGAAAATATACATGATATGCTAATATGGTATGAATTAAAATACAAAATGACATACACAAAAATGGAGTAGATGTTACATGTACTTTAGTTATTATGATACATCTCATCATAGTACCTTCCTTGTTACTTTAGTCATGGAAATTATTATTTCTCATCATGTTTGTCAGCCCTTGGAATAAGCACTGGCTTGGATAATTCCCACCTTCTCTACATTAATGACACATAATTGTATGTGGTACCATATATTGAAATCTATTTCCATCCAAAATGATATTTAATTTTCCATGGAAATTAGAAACCTTATGACCTATTTTTTCACAATAAATAAATCACCCAATTCTTTTGTGATATTAACCTTGGTCCATCTTTCCAAATTTTTTACCAAAAAAATAAATTGGGGTTTCTTTCCTTTATCACCATTATCCGGATAACTTCCTTGAGATGTTGTCCCCCTATTAATTGATGCCTTTGGACATTCAACTATGTGCCAGTTGTTAATAATTATTTTTGATTGATGGTTTGGCATAATCATAATATATCTCACTTGAGATCCCATCATATTAGGTTTCTCTTTTTTACAATCATCACATTACCCCTCACATGGGTTATTAGTTTAGTTTCCTTTATTTACTTCCATTGAAAAGAATAAGGGGAAAATTAGGGGTGAAATTTTTTGAAATATTAAACACATAAATGAGAAACAATGATAATTAAATGAATAATTCATAAATAATATATTCTCATTAACCTATGAATTTCTAGGGTTTCAATCTATGGTATCATTAATCTATTTCCTGGCATAAAATCTTATGGGAATTTTTATTCTCTTAATCATGGTTCATAAGGAACATGTGTATTTACCAAATAATATCCCATAGTAGTGTCAAACCAAGTGTTCATAAAAGATTTTTTTCATGCACTAGATGATGATCGAGTGAAAATCAATGTGCCATTTTCATGGTTATTACCTCTTGGTATCTCTGTACTAGAGACACATCCACTTGTAGTATCTAATCATAGATGTATCTACTTGGAAAGGACATACTTTATACTTTAAAACAATTTATGGACATTTTCTTATGTTTAGTATTTTCCCTAATACATTCTATTGATTTTTTAATCATAATCCTAAAAATAACTAGACTTTGCTATGATACCAACTATAACAACCCTTGTCTTTAATACACAATATTTCACAATTTATTAGATAAAAAAACACTTAGTACATCCTAGAATATCGATATTCCTAGTGTGTTTTAGAAATTAAGTACATAGAACATCAAATTGATACATGGGAACACCAAAATTACTGAAAAATCTCTTAAAATTGTCCTAAAATTCTATTGATCTTGAAATCACATATGAAAACCTGGGGACATACATAAGAATGGGGGGAGCTATAAAGCCTAATAAGGGAATAAAAAAAAGTATAACATGACAATAGTATTACATATTTGTCAATATGAATTTTAATAGGATATAAAATCTGTGGTAGTCATAACATGAACATTGATGCATGGTATACGATGATAACATAAAGGAAATATGGGAATGCAACAATAACATTTAACATGACATGATAAAAATAGGTCAAGGATAACCACCAATGCATCATATCATGGTGAAAAAGTCCCATAATGGATTATATTTTCTAACTAATCCCTTAAATTACTTACCGTGAGACTAATAAATTACCCAATACATTAGATTAGTATATAATTTAGGGAGATCCCATTGTTTTCATATAATGTACATGCATAATTGTTCCACATCGATCAATCAACATAGGATCATATTTAATCACATGTAATCCCCTGATTAAGGAGTGTATAATTCATACATGAAATTCCCCAAAAAAATAAGGAGATGTATGTTTAGATGAATACCATTTAGTTTAAATAATGATGGTATTTACTATACAATGGTTTTTCATGAAAAAATCAAAGGATAATTTCAACGACAGAAAATGGATACATAATGAATCATGGGAGGGATTAATGAAAGTGAAATGGGTATATCAACAATTTTTTATCATAAGGTAAGTAATATAATCATTTAAGAACATAATTAAACATGAAAAAATGGGAATTAAAATAGATAATACAAAAAATGGTTCTTGAATAAATGTTTGGAATGAAAAAAAAAACTCAGGATGATTTTGGGTGCATAATATGGCTACAAAATGAATCATGGGAGGGATTAATGAGAGTGAAAGGGGTATAACATCACTTGGAAATAATATTTTAATTAATTTTTATGTGTTAGAACATAACCAAAAATGAAAAATTTAAAATAAAGGGAAAACACAAAGGAGGTTCTTGAATAATGAGGAGAAGGAGATGATATCTTACCATGAGAGTGTGTTTCCAAAAGATTGAGAGGTGACATTTGAGTGCTTGGGGGAGCCTTGGGTTGGGTCTAGAGAAGAAATGAAAAATTATATTCATTATATAATGGTTTTTAGTGAATATTAATGATATATTGGGTGACTTTATATAGGAAAAGAGAGGTGAGTTAATTGTTATTTTCCAAATATAGGTTTTGGATTCAATAAAATAATGTAATAAAAACCACAAACCTTACCATTATTTTCCATGGTTTATTCAAAATAGGATTGGTTTTCATTATTATATATGTTCATGAACTGATCACATTAAAATAATATCTTTAGTGATGTGGAAGTGAGTCATATTTACAAAGTATTGATTTTAAAACCATAAAATATAGTATAAGTTTTGGATGATTCATAAATGGTTTATAAAATTAATTCAATAACGTAAAAAACAAATTATTTTAAATGTTAAATATATATTTTCTCATGGGTACAAATTATGTAACATTTTATATCACTTTTGAGTCACTACGATTTTGTAAAACATACTATATATTTATACCGTATTTAATTTTTACCCAAAAATTCCACTATCTCAGAAAATTATGAAAAATTAAATATTGGATAATTTTTAAATTTTGATTCCAAAAATAATAATTATTTTATGAAAATAATTATATAAATATAATAAATTAGACTTTTAAATTAAAATCCTTGTTTGTTAGTGGTTTTTTGACACCAACTGTTTTTTGACCCTTATAAAAATTACATTTTCACTTCATAAAATTATTTTATCATTTATAATTAATATATAATTTCTAATAATAATATTTTATTAAAATATCATTTAGTATAAAATTCATGAATTGATCAAATATAATATTTCAATTGAAATTGAATATTACCCAAAAATACAATTCATGTTTTTGTATTAAAATATAATTTTTATCATACTCATCACTTAATCATTTACAAAGTAAAAAAAATAAGGAATAAATATAATAATTAATTTATTAGAAAGAAAATATACATATTCATAATTCTAGGGTGTAAATACATAATCACTTATTACACCTAAAAATTCCATCAGGGTAAGGTGCAGGACAATGAGATTCTCATGGGGTGGTTCAAAAAACATGGTTTTGAGCCATTATCTCAATGATCTTGAAATTCTCCCATAAACTATTTCATTTGTGCTTTAGTTGATGGATATTTCCTTGAGATTAACCAAGGAAAATTACTATATATTTTATATATATTATAATATTTAATAAAAGGGATTCATAGGGTACAATCCTACTGGTTATGGTCTTCACATATTTTGTTTATGTCAATAATAATATATCATAACCTTTAATATATACTAAACCGATAGAGACAAGGTCATGTAAGAATACTAAATCGAAATAGATGGTCTACGTGACTATTGATTGTGAAAAAGTACAGGTAAATATTGAAGGAACGTGTTTTTTCTCGGGCGAGGCTATGTTAGAAAGTATTCTGGATAGTCAACAACAGGAGACGGGGGTCGAGAATGACCATAACATGCACCCACTAAAGCTCATAGATCTTTTAGGGGAGGCCATAGTAGAGGAATATCTTATTATAAATGCCATAATAGAGGAATCATATAGAATGATGTAAAGAGTACTCCAGGTATACACTAATGGCGAGTATATTTCATGGATTAACAAACACGACCGTATATTAATAGGGGCATCAATGAAGGAAAGATCAATTGTGAGGAGTACATCCAAATTTGGAAGAATATGGAATGTCTCTTTGAATATTTTATAAGGGATGAACTTGGAACATAGGTAGGTGATCTCTCGTAGATTTTTTTGGTGAAAAAGTTTCCAATAGGCTCAAACTTATCTTCAATGATTATGTTATGTATTTTGATGGTTTAATTTCTGGATGAACTGTATGGTTTCTCACTTTTCCTCAAATGTTTTTGATAATAAAAAAGTTAGTTTTCAGTAATATGATAACATTTCAATGAATATATTTTCAATGGTTATGATTCTTTATGGTATGTGGAATCTGAAGGGATATAAACTATAATTGAAAAAAATCAAAGCAGAGCATGTGTTTCCTATAATTACATTACATAAATAAGAAATTAATTTCTTTAAAAATGTAATTTTATTTAGAAAAAATATGGTCATCACATTATTTACCACTTTAGAAATTTTACCATTGAAATTTTCATTTAATACATTAAAATAGTTGGGAGTACTTCTATTTCATTACCACTTTTGGTTCTCGTATCAGTTCCTCAAAGATGTGGTTGTTCCAAAACACTTAGACTGGGTGAGTTGACTTATTTTGTAAAAAATTATATCTATGATATAATATCTTTACCAAATACTCCTTGAATTAATGAGAATTATCCAATGGTACCACCTATGGATTATGTATATGTGATTATTCTTGTATATACTTCCTCAAGAGGAATAAATGGAACACATTATGCAATTGAGATAGGTTAGGTGATAGTGCTAGTCGACAGGTCACCCCTCTGACGCGAGGAAGGATATCAATGGGGCTAATGTTTCTTGGAATAAGAGATCCCTTATTCCAAAATATCATGTATTTCTTCCATGAAATATATAGAAGATAACATTATCCCCAAACTCAATCTCCTAGTGTCGTCAATGATTGTATATGAATATTTTCATTCATCTTTGGGGGGGTTTCATATAACACTGAATGGTTAGAACCTTTTCAGTCATATCTTGGATAAGAATAGATCCCATCATCTTCAACTCTCCAACTCTGTCCCAACATGTTGGAGTTCGAAAAAGAATCTTTTATAGAGCCTCATAAGGTTATGTTTGAATGCTTGAATAGAAAAAAACAATTATATGAAAACTCTGCTAGGGGAAGTTGTTGATCCCAACATCCTTGGAAATCCATTGAAAATGATATCAATGTGTCCTTCGGAGTTTGAAAGTTCTTTTCAGACTGCCCATTTATTTGAGGGTGATATGTAGTGTTGAAGCACAAATCTGTATTCAATTTTTGATAAAGGATTCTCAAAATCCTTAAGATAAACCATTGATCTCGATCAGATAAAATGGAGAGTGACACTCTATTAAGTCTTTACAATGTGCTTATATATATCTTAGTGAGTTGGTCGATGATAGAAATGAATCGTGCTGTCTTTGTAAGGCGATCAACTACCACCCAAATGACATTATTTCCTTTAGGGGTATTGGGATGTCATGAATTAGATCAGATAACCTGATACCCTGATACCCATTCCATTATTAACCTATCCAAAAGGGTGTTCCCGATATCCATGGGTTTATGACTAGCACGTGGAATCATACATTATAAAATAGTGAAGATATTTTCCACAAAAAAGTGGAAGATAAGAGATACATATAAGTAACCTCTACACTCTAAAGGGAGAAAGTACGAGAAAAAAAACAGGTAACACAACAAAATGTAGTACATCATCAATGTAATCAGAATATAATAAGAATAAAAATCAAACATCCCATGTGACAAGTGGATAACATATCTACTGGTAACTTCCATCATTCTAAGCCCAAAAGATCAAGAACATCCACCTCCTTTAAGTGGTGGTTTCCCTTTTTTTGTTCATGGCATATGAAAATCTATAAGTGCTCTAAGGTAAAGGTATGGTGTGAGATATAAATCCCAGTAGGGTCTCATCAAGTTTTCTATACCCAATACCATAACAATTTACAATTAATGCTATTAATTTCAATAAAATAAGGCAGGGTATGTCATTTAATTTTTCATATTTAAAACTATAACATGATTTCATTTCAAATAGATGACAAATATATCATTCAACATTCAACATGATTAAATGAAAATCTTATATAATATAGTTTATATAAATAATTTGGCACGAATAAAACAGTTCAATAACCAACAACATGTATATCAATTCTAACAACAAATAGTAAAGCACAACGCCATGTACAAAATATATATGGTAAGTTAATTTTTTAGGTAATAGGATCCTCAGGCATCTCATAGTGATCAACTATTTAGTTAGGTGCACACACAAATACACCCTAATTGGGAATCCTATCATAGGCAGTCTACACCCCAATTGGGTAACCCATTGCGGGTAGTCATACTGAAGTTGTTTTAGTAATAATTGTAACTGTCAATCCAATGCTAGAGAGGAAAAGTCCTAGATTTTTTCTTCTAATTAACACTAACTACCTAGGATAACATGAGCTTCAACAATCAATCAAATTATAAATCAATCATTTAAAATTATTTTAAAATATAATTTCTAAATTTCAATTTTCAACATTCCTTTTCCATTCAAAAAATTATTTATTTTTCATCATTTATTGATTTTTAAATCACTTTTCAAATTAATAAATTCTATCAAAATCATAAATCAAATAATTTTGACCAAACTATTTCCATATAACTCAATCATTATCCATAAGTCCACCACAAATTTCTATTCCATTAAAATTGGAGTTACTCTCAATTTCCAAAACCATTTCAAATCCAGGATCAAATCATTAAAATTACTTATTTTTAAATTAATTAATAACTATATTCAATTTGGTCATGAAAGTAAAGTTTTTAATTGTAGGGAAACTAATTATGTAACCACCTTCCATTAATCATAGAAATAAAATTATTAACACCAATAACGAGAATACCAATATTGATTATAGGTGAAAGAGATCTATAAGTCAAACCTATAATGAAGATTCAATCAACTAGAATTTATATTTATCTATTATGTTATAATACAAAAAAATATAAGGTAGAAGGAATTAGAGGTCAGAAGAAACTAAAATAGAAGAGATCCACTTACCTAGGAGAGATCAAACAAGATCTTGATCTTCTAAGAAAAGGGTTCGTAGGATCCAAAATTACTTCTAGCGAGACTTTAAATCCATGAAAATTGATAAGGTTTGAGTGGGGTTAAAACTAGAGTTAAACTAGGCATTTATAATTTTAAAATAAAAATTTGAAATAAAAGAAACATGCATGCACTATTTTCTGGAGAGGGTTGCACTGTTAGAAAAACCATGCATGCTAACCATGCAACCCAACTCTCTGGGGTTCATGGTTTCTTCTAGGTGAGAACATAGTTTGAGAATCTATTTTCCAAATGTGCATTCCCATCCGTATAGGGGTGTATGGTTTTTACTAGTGGGGAACAAAGTTTGGGAAACCGTGCACAACAAAACACAACCCAAAAATCATCTACAAATCTTCAAATTCCACCTAAAAATAACTAAAATAAGACCTTACAAAAATAAGATAAAAAATAGGTCCAAGGAGTAGTGTGAAGCAAGTAATGGGATTTTTCAAATACATTATTCTTACTAGGGGTATGTAGAAGTCCAACCAAAATTTCCATCCAGATCTCATCCCACTTCCACTTCAGTACTGGAAGTGGCTGAAGAAAACCAAAAGGCATGTAGTGCTCATCCTTGAGCTGTTGGAAAGTATAAAAATGTTAAATAAAGTCAATGATGATCCATCTCATACCTGGATACCAGAATCACCACCTCATATGATAAAACACCATTGTGTTTTCTAGGTCTAGAGGCCATTGAGAATTTTGGAAAGACCCCATCAAAGATTTACTCATAGATAATAGAACAAAAATTGATTCATAAAACATAGAATACCCTCCATGGATAATGAACACTCAACAATGATCTCGCCACCATAAAGAGAGTCCTTAATTCTATGGAATTCATCATCAAGATACTGCTCATGAATAATCATCTTAAGAAGAGAAAAGGTTAACTGAAAACTATAAATGTAAACCTTAACCTCCACTTCACAAACCAATTAATGAAACTGTGTAAAGAGAACAATCAAACTCCACTCCTATAATGATTCATTCACAGTCTAGGTCATAATATTTCAGCTAAATAATCAACAATGACATTCCCTTTCCCTGGGGTATAGGCAATTTCAAAAACAAAGTATTTAAGGTACTCCACCAAAATCCTCTAATGAAGATTAAAATATTTCTGAGAGAATATATAACTCATGATTTTTTTGGTCAGAATAAACAATAAAAATTTCTCCATAAAGTTAATGCCTCCAACTCTTAATCACTTGCATCACAATTGAGAGTTCAAGTTCTTGGTTCGAATAATTATTCTTGTGTGGCCTAAGATATCTAGATCCGAAGGAAACTACATGGTCAAACTATATGAGAAAATTTCCCAAAGTAGAAAATGATGCATCATAAAATACCACATATCCTAACCCTGCCTCTAGAAGAGTCAATCGCAGTGCAGAAGTCAAGAATCATATTAGCACAACAAAATAAATCTTACATTTATCTGCCCAAGAGAACATCACTCCCTTCCCAATGAGTGCAATCATCAGTGAAGATAACTTTGAGAAATCCTTTACAAGATAGCGATAATAACCAGTTAAACACAAGAAGCATTGTATCTTGAAAACATTTTGAGGTTATTTCATTTTCATAACATCTTTCACCTTCTTTGGGGAAACTGGGATGCCATGTTCTAAGACCTTATGTCCCAAAAACATCACCTCTCATATAGTAACCTAATAATTTTACACATATTATTACACGATTTGAAGAATAATTATCTATGAAATACAAATAAATGATTGAAAATTTCAGTGTATTTGGAAGACTAGGTAAATAATTATACAACACAAAACTAGAATGAAACATCATTTTATTAATCTCAATAATAAGATCCTAACTCCCATTGACCCCATGTAACCTACAAAGGATAACTTTGGGAATACATAGGAAAAATAAATGAAGTAAAAATTGAAGTAAGGTAATAAAGATGGAAATTAAGCATAACACATGAGTCATAAGGAATAACATGATGAAATAAAAGGCTTAAATATAGAATAAAAATATATAAGAATAACATATACAATATAGAATTATGTGATCATGGAAACATTGGAAAGTGGTAGTAAAATACGAAATGAAAGAAATATGAGTCAATGATAACTACTAATACTATATCACATGGTGGATAAAGTACCATAATGGATAAGGTTTACTCCCTAATCCCATATATGACATCTCATGAGACTAAAAAATTACCTAATGCAATAGAGTGATATATGGGTTCACCCTTCATAACATTTTCATGCATATGTGTGCCACATAAAGAATAAATATTAGGGTTACCCATGGAAGGAAATACCTTTCATAATAAAGTCATAAGGCATAACCAAAGGGTGTATCATCATGGGTTCCATGAAAAAAGGGATTAAATAATTTTTAGACAGTAATAAAATTAAAATAAGGATATACCATGAATAATTATTTCAAAAGAATGTGAATTCATGAAAAAGTATTTTTAGAAAACTTTATAAATGAGCCACTTTAGTACTGTTTAAGGGAAAATATTAAAGTCTTTAAAGAATAAAAATGAATAATTTTTTTGTATAAAAAAATGAAATAAATTTATTTTTCATGAAACATCATATAATTTAGATAAATATTGGTGTATTTAAAAAATTTATTGAGTGTACCTGAAAATGGGTAAGAAACCGAGAAGTTCCCTTTAATCAGGTTTGCTTATCGAGAGAAATTGAGAAAAAAACCTTTTAAAACATGTATTTCCACGTTAAAGAAACATGAATTGAGATATATAAAAATATGTGGATCATATAAAAATAATATAAGTGAATTAAATAAAAATAATTAAGAAATAAATCAGGTTAAATAGAGCGAAATCATAACCTAATGGAAAAATGAAGGTTTAGAGAGATCCTTTACATTATGCACGAATGCGTTCTTCACTTGCACTTAATGTCCGAGATAATAAAATATGATTCATTAATTACTTAATTAATAAGCACTTATTTATATATTTTATTTATTATAATTTTTTTATGTTCATTTATGACCATTTTAATGAGTTTTGGAGTTCAATTTCGATGTCCTGAGAGTGTCTGTTTCATGGTTTCATGGTCAGTCCACTTGTGTAAATTTATGGAAGTTCTTATAACATTGGAATAATTCTTCAGAACTATAATTATACAGTATAAATTATCTTAAATAAGTTTATGTTATCCATTATTAAATTTTATTTTTTGGTATGATGATGATTCATTTCATCAAACATTAATGATAACTCTTCAATTTATTTTTGGCAGTTTCACTACTGAAAAAATACCCTATACCAACGGTTTGTAACCATTGGTATAGGTCCCAAAACCGTTGGTATGGGCTATACCAACGGTTTGGAGGACCGTTGGCAAGTAATCCATGACAATAGGTCTATACCAATGGTTTTGGGAAAACCGTTTGTATAAGTAATTAGAAAATCTATACCAACGGTTCTCAAAACCGTTGGTATATGTATTTCAAAAAAGAAACATCCGGTGGGATTTGATCCCAGGACCTTTGGTTTATAACGGAATGACTTAACCACTAACCTAACATGATTTTGTTAACATAATTTCCTAAATATATATATGTATTGTTCTAATTATTTTAAATTTTGATTTATATAATGTTCTCCGTAGGTAGATTCCAAAAAAAAATCAAAGGACTTTTCCCAACAGTTTGCAAAACCGTTGGGAAAGACCGACACCCTTTTCCAATGGTTTGGGAAAACCATTGGGATAGGCTACCCTTTCCCAACGGTTTGGCCAAACTGTTGGGAAAGGGTGTCCAAAATTCAGCCTTCCCCAACGGTTTGGCCAAACCGTTGGGAAAGGTGGCCAAAAAATGGGCTTTCCCAACGGTTTGGCCAAACCATTGGGAAATGGTACCTATACCAATGGTTTTTACAAACCATTGGTATAGATGCGTTGGGAACAAACATTTTTTCAGTAGTGGTTTTCTAACCATCATGAACTTGTTTTTTATTGAATATTATGATTATATATTATATCCAAAACATTAAAAATTTATAATATACATATTAAAATCTTATTTAACCATAATATTGGTTTTATGTCCAGTCTTGAAGGCATTAATGAAAAATGACAAATCATTATCCATGGAGATGGTTAACCTCCATAACTTGGACAACTAGTTCATTTATTTGAATAAGAAGAGATGAGAAAAGAGGTGGAACAATGATATTCCATTACAAATATAAAATTATAGTATATACATGACAATGGATTTTTATAATTTTATGGATTATGGATACAAGGATATGGTATTAGAACAAAAGAAATTAAGAGAGGTGGTTAAAGAATGTTACCTCTAAAATATCACCTTTTAAATGATCCCTTCAGGAACCTAGAATTGTTATTTTGGTGTTAGAAACAACAATTGGACATTTGGAGAGTACAATATACAATAATTTTTATAATATTTTTAAATCATAAAGGCTTGGATGGTGTGTGTAAAATCGGCTGTGAGGGGTGGTATTTATAAGGGAGGAGGGAGGTGTTTTTGAGATTTCTCAAAAGATTTAATCAAAATAACTTAATTTTTTATTCAAATACCACCAAATGGAAATGGATTCAAATATATGATAAGATAATTATTTAATTCATCAATCAATAATATTTACACATGTTTTGGTTTTGTTTTAATCAATATCATTTTGATTAACTCTTAGATAACATATTTTAATTTTAACTACAATAACAAATTTTTCTATATTAAGAGGTTATAATTTTCACCAATATGGTGTAAATTTGATCATAAGTAGACTATTTATGAAACTTTAGACTGTATCATAATAAATTTTTATTTTTTAAGTATTTTGTTAATGATTTTTAAATAATTTTAAAAAAATATTGATCCCACAAAAAATCCTTATTGTCAATTCCGATACCATTCACAACTTTGAAAGTTAAATTCATCATGTAAATATGTAAAATTATAACCAACTGTTTTATTATATCCAAAACATTTCATGGTAAATTAAATAAGTCTTTTATTAGTTTAAATATCAAAAATTTTATTACATTTAATAGTTTTATTATCATTTATTTATTTTTTGTTAACTGAATAATCATTGTATCGGAATTCTATAAGTATTTAAGGTAAATAATTAACTATTAATTTTCATAAATAAATTATCAGCATAAATATAAATATTTTATACTTTAAAATAATAATTATAGTCCAATATATCTTCTCATTAACCCTATATTAAAATTATTTTCCTTATTAAAAATTAGAGTGTTACCTTTCGTCAATTTCTTGGATTTTGAAAATGTAAAAGAAATTTTCATGGATGTGTCCATTAAATAAATAAATTTAGAACCTTATATGTTATGGTTTAATTTTAATTCATAAAGTAATAATTTTTATGAAATCATTTGGCCTTATAACTTATTATTAATCTATATTATTACCCTTTAACGAGATAATAAATTTTAGCACAGTTACCATTCATATTCACCACAAATAAAATGGATATATTTACTAAATTTCGAACTATGGATTATAAATATGGAATAAAATTTGAAAAATAAAAATTACATAAGTAGTGTAATTTATTTTTAAATTAAATTTACAAAACTGAAGAAAAACAATTTTCCAAAAGAATGCCATTTTTAAAGTAAAAATTTTTTAATACTAAATTCAAGTATAAAATTAATTTCAAATACCAAAATAAAATTATATATAATAAAAAATAAGTAATTAAATTTAAAAACTAATAAATATTAGAATTTTGCTTTTAAATTTTTTCAAAAGAATATATAGTTTTCAATGTAAATTGGTATTTTTCAGTGTTTATTAAAATTTGAAAATTTTTAAAAAATTCTGAATAATTAATCAAAAGAAAATTTCAATATGGTGAGTTAAAAAATGAAGATTATTTTTTAAAATAAATTTTTTAAAAGTGTTCAAATTAATTATATTTATTTTCTCAAAGAAATGAAGATAATTGTTTTTGAAGAAAACATATTTTTATAGAATAAAATGACTATTAAAAATTATTTTCTTACTTACTAGGAATTAATATATTTCATAATATGGTTATTGATATTCATACCCACAAATTCAACAGCTTGGTTATAATGGTTGTGTTAAAATAATAATATTTTAATAGTATATCACGATTCATTTAAATTCGGTGTTTTGTGCAACACAAGTTACAAAAATAATTATTTAAAGAGAAATATTTCATAAACAAATGTCATGGTGTTACATCCTGAATCTTGATGTCAAATTTATATATATTTGCAGATAGGTTTTGATTTATCAACAAATCAAAAACCACACTAACATGTCACACACGATACTCTTCGGACTAATAGTAAAACTAGATTTAATCCATAAAGGCTACCACAAACATGTCAAGATACTCATGGAATATCCTATTCATCAAATCCATATAGATAGAAATAGAATTGGTTAGACCAAATGGAATGAAAAGGTACTCAAAATTTTCATACCTACTAAGGAAGGTGGTTTTCTAAAATTCAAATTCTTTTATTCTTAACAAGTGGTAACCAAACCGAAGATCAATTTTTGAGAACCACTTTTCCCCTTTCAACAAGTCAAACAGATCATAAATTCGTGGGAAAAGTTTCTTGTTCATTATTATAAATTAGTTGAGTTTATGTTAATTATCACAAATTTTAATTTTTCTAGAATCTTTATTTTCAAAAAGAATGGGTTCCACCTAAGGTGACATGCTCGGGTGTATAATGTATTTCTTAAACAAGTCATCCAACTGTGACTTCAAATATGTTAGTTCAGCATGAGCCATATGGTACGAAGTAATAGACACCGAATGAGTACTAAGAACTAAATGAATATAAAATCTACCTCTCTTAGTGGTGTATGATCAGAGAAATTATAAGTGAACACTTAGAGAAACTTAACAACAACTAGAGGGAGATCATCACTCAATGATTCCCGCCATAGATCAAATGAAAACATTGATATTAGTTCCCCAAATTTGGATAAGAAGGTTTAGATATACTCAAACTTAGGTATTATTTCCCTTGAAAGATATGTTTCATGGAATTAAGTGTATTAATGAAGACCCTTTTAAGAAAACAATCAATTCGACTCCCTTCGTCTACGATCCAATACATCCCAAAAAATGACACAAATTTGTTTCATGTCCCAAACATGAAATACCCAGTTATTCACAATATTTGATAAATTGAAGACACAATTTGGAAAACAGATACACTATTTTCTCTTCATTACATGGTGTGTAGTAATATTCATCTCCCAAAACAAAATCTTTGTAGGAAGATTTAGTAGGTTCATAATACAATTCAATATAAACGAGTTAGATGCACTGATATCAATTAAGACAGCCAGTAAAGAAGAAGATATAATGATTGTACCTCTCAATGTTGATGTACCTATATCATCTTCCTATAGATACATTTACACTATTTGAAGAAGCTTTATTCTGGATGCCTATGGCTATAAACCATTTGTTCATGAAGCTTCTCATTTCTCCAAAAAAATTAGTTGTTAATGAGGATATTTACCTACATAGAGCATAAAATTAATGGAATAATTTATGTGGGTGTCTTGAGATTCCATAATAACTATTGATTTTTTCCCCTCCATACAAGAAGGTCTCAAATTCCCCATTGGACCACACTAGAAGAAAGTCAAAGGACTATTTTTAGGTACTGCAGGAGTACTAAAGGATTCCTGCTATCGAGAAACACCACGAGACTCATAATTCTTCTACTTTCCTTTAAATGAACTCATAGAACTACAACTATTAGAAAAATAAACTCTCTCTAATCCTGAATTACCAGCCAGATCATGCTCAACTATCAGTGCCATATCCATCATGTCATCATAAAAAGATAGCTTCAGTATGAAAAATAGAGAATACATATCATGTCAATGTCCAATATAAAATTGTCTAAACTTCATTTTCTCATTTGATAAAATCTCAGGTAAAAACTACATAAACTCAGTAAAGTGGTTTGTGTACTCTTTCACTATCCTATAATGGTACTTGAGTTTTGAAAACGTTATATCCATAGACATTAGTATAGAATCTGGATAGAACATATCAGTAAAATGACCTCAAAAGTACTCCCAATCTAAACCCCCATGCTTCTTCTCGGTTAACATAAAATCTAACTTTCTCCTACTAGGTCACTCTAGCTTGAAGGTGGCATATTTCAGCTTAATCGAATCAATAATTTCCAAGAAATCAAATAAAAGTTCTATCTTTCTCAACCAATCATTATCCTCTTGCGGCTCATTAGAGCCTCAAAACATAGGTGGTTTCTAGTGAAGGAACATTATTGTGAGCTTCATCCCTTTGAGGTTCCACAATTGGAACCTAAATGAGAATGGGTGTGGGTGCTTGTCCTAGAGCTTGGATGACACACAAAATAATCTAAAAAATATTCTGGTCTATGGGAGGACTTTCTTAGTAGTGATCACTAGCAACTTCCTATAGGTACTATTTTAATGTCTTATCAAAGGAATTATGCTACACAACATCAAAAAACAACATTGAATTAATCATAAGATTACTCAAATATAACAACTCAAACAAGATAAATGTGAAAATTCAACCCATCAGACTAGATATCAAGATTTTGTTTTAAACCTATAAAAATAAAAAACATGGAAAATACTAGAATTACATCAAAATTATTCCTCAAGAATACTTTCCCAAACAACGCACGATGACTTAATGCTCATTATGAATAGAGATATCTAGGGACTTGCTCAAAACTACCTCCAAAGTCCCAAAAATTCTACCTCCTACCTACTAGGACATCCCAAACTGCATACTAACATTAAGAAAATATGATTAAGCTACATATATGATACCAAATTGTCATGAACCATCTCAGATACCCTGTTACTCTAATACCCAAGGAAAAACTAATATAACTCTAAGAGAAATTCCCAATACCCATGTATTGATGACCAGAACCTAGAATCATACAAGCTAAAATAGGAAAGGAATATGCCACAAAATAGTGGAAGATAAAAGATACAGGTTAGTATGCTCAACACTATATAGGGATAAAGTAAAAGAAACCAAATAGGTAACAACAGCCAAAGTAGTACATCATCAAACTACTTAACATCTAGTAATAAGAAAATTCAATCATACCATGCAACAAGTGGAAAAAATATCCACTATCACATCCATCAATATGAGCCCAAAGGATCAAAAACATCCTCCTCCTCCAAGATTCAGATTCCATTTTCTCAGAACTAGCAGAATAAAATATAAAAATTCCCAAAGGAAAAGAAACGATATGAGCTATAAATCCATGTAGGGTCCCACCAACCACTCAATTACCATTTACTGATTATGCTATCAATTTTAATAAAATAATGCCAGGAATGACATTTCATTTTTCATATTTGAAACCAAAACAGGTTTTTATTTCAAGTAGATGTAAGATATATGAAACAACTTCAACAATCTCAAATGAAATTTTTATATAAAATAGTTTATATAAATTAGTTGGCATGAATAAAAGAATTCAATAATCAACAAAATGTGTATCAAGTCAAAAAAACTCATAGAAAATCACAACACCATGTACAAAAACAATGTGGTAGGTCCATTTATTAGGTAATACAATCCTCACACATCTCATAGTGATCATTACTCTAGTCATGTGAACACACACAAATACACCCCAATAGTAGAACCCATCATGGGTAGTTTACACCCTAATAGAAGAACCTATTATAGGTAGTCATTTCAATGTTGTATTAGTATTAGTTTTCATCGTCAATCCATTCATAGGGAGGAAAGGTCTTAGTGTGCTTCTCCTAGTTACCACAAACTACCCATGAAAACATGTGATTCATAAATCAATAAAATTGGAAATCAATCATTTAAAAACAATTTAAAATATAATTTCATAATTTCATTTTATAATATGCCTTTTCAATTCCAAAACCAAATCATTTGTTTTCAACAGTTCTTGCCATTTCAAATCACTTTTCAATTTAAACCATTTTTTCAAAATCATACATCAAATAATTTTATCAAAAAAAATTCCAAATCATGCCAACATTTTTCATAAATCCACCCCAAATTTCAATTATATAGAAATTGGGGGTTTTCAACTTTCATACCCATTTGAATCAAGTACCAAATCATTTAAATTCCATGTATTCAAATAAGATTAAAAATTATTACAATTTTGTCATGAAATTCATTATTTCAATTGTAAGAAAAATAATTATGGAACCACCTACCATTAACCATGGAAATCAAATCACCAACACCCACAATGGGAATTCTAACGTAAATTGAAGGAAAATGTGATCTAGAAATAAAACATAGAATAAAGATAAAAAATATAGATTAGATCTATCTAATACATGATTATACATAAAAATATAATGAGTAAGGAAGGAGTGGTTATAAGAAACTAAAATAGAGGATATCCACTTACACAGAGGAGATTAAATGAGATAAAAAATGCTTCAATATTCCAAGGAAAAGGTTTAGAGGATCCAAAATCATTTCTAGGGAGCCTTTAAATCCAAATAAATCAATTTGGGTCTAGTGGGGTTTGACCAATAGTTAAAATATGTGTTATGTATTTTAAAATAACAATTTCAAATAAAACAAACATGTGCACAAGGTTTCCTACAGAGGGTCACACGATTGGAAAAACTATTCACCCCTACTATATAGGGTTAATTATTTCTCCTAGGTGGGTGAATGGTTTTGGAAACCATGTGAAAAACTATGCACAACCTATAATGCCTTAAAAAAAGTTCAAATTCCACCCGAAACTCCCTGAAATAAGACCCAACCAAAATAAGATTAAAAATAGGCTCATGGAGTACTTAGAAACAAGTAATGAGATGTTACATGAGGAGTTCTATGATAAAATCCATGGATAATTTTACCATATCCATATTGGTATAGGAAATTTATACATCATACCCTTAGAATTATATCATTATTCCGTGACTTGTTGGCATACCAAGCTTCATGATATGAATTACATAATATCTATCTTTAGGTTATACCACTTGAATTACTACTTCAAATATATATACCTCCTAGTGTTTCCTAGAAGAATATAGAATAATGAGATATTTATATCATCCAGAAGTTCCATATTATGTTATTATTTTTATGGGCGACATATCTGAGTTACAAACCTTATAACCCCAATTTTAGAAAAGTTGAACTCAAGAATATTCTCTACCCTATTTTATAAAATATCATTATCATTTTGAGCCTCTATGATCTTCTCAAGAGTGGATGGTTGAACTATTATTTAATCATGTTAGGATGAAGATTATTTTATTATATCCATATATATCCGTTGAATGTCCAACAATATTAGATACCTTTAAATCCTAATCATGGTTACAGTTATGGGATTATTTCTATTCAAAGAATCTTCTACTTTATTCAATTTCCTAATATGGTATTGGATCGAACAATCATAATTCTTGATCAGATGTAACCACATATATTGTTGCATATTAACCTATATTTGTGTGAATATATACTTGAGGTCTTTTTTTAATATATATATATATATCACAATTCACCCCTAGAGATAATGTCACCAAATATTAAACATGAATATCAGTGTAGAAAATTCTAGATATTCAGTTCAGCAGTTATTCCCATGGATCCTTAGTTTTTTGGAGGCATAAGCTATCATTTTTATGAGTACACAACCCAAGACATTTTTTGATGCATATTTTTAGATCAAAAATCCTTCCCCACTGGTGGGTAATGTGAATATAGGTTCAGTGATTATCCTTTTCTTCATATCTTAAAAAATCCCATCACATTCATTATTTTAGACAAAATTGAATCCCTTCCATGTTATATTGGTTAGGGGGATTGGAAATCATGATAAGTTTCTCACAAATAAATGAAAATATCAAACTAATCCAAGGAAACTATAGATTTCTATGATAATGGTTGTTCTTTGCCACCCTTCAATCACCTCCATTTGGGAAGGATCTACAAATATCCCTTTTCTAGTGAAAACAATCCCTATGAATGTTACATGGTCTGAGTATAAGTTTGATTGAGAACATAACCACTCATTAAGGAGGAATACTCAGTAATTCTTTGGGAAGAACATTAAAATATTCTCTTATAAAGAAATGTTACCAAGTATGATCTTTTCCTTAGTCTTAATCATTTTGGAAGGATGTGATTTCTTATAAGGCAATAATATCAATGGTTGAGATTAAGATACCAATGTAGATTTATCCTCGTACTTGAAATTATATAAAATCAGAGGGAAATTTGCGATACAAAGGGTTATTTCTTTCTCTCCAAAATTTATGATGGCACTATATAAAGAAATCCAATCCGTAACTAGAATAACATCAAATTCCACTAAAGGGAGACGAATAAGAATTTAAAAAAAAACATTACAAAAAAATTAAACTAATGTTATAAAAATCAAATAATTTTTCTCTGATCATATCAAATCATTTGGGATGGAGAATTAATGTTCGGAGAAGACTTACACGATATATTAACATGGCATGAACTAAAATGCAACAGAACATACACAATTATTGAGTAGAGGTTATATGTACTACATTAATCATGATCTATCATAGTATAAGACTTTTTATATTCCCTTGTTCTTGGAGATTCTTGGTTCTCATCATGCTTCTCAACCCGAGGAATATAACATTTTCCTGGATAATGCCCATATTCTTCACATTTATGACATATAACTGTATATGGTACCTTATACTGAACATTATTCCCATCAATGAAATTATTTATTTTCCATGGAAATTGGATACTTTATGCACTATTTTTCTACACTTAAAACATATCCTTGTTCTTTTGTGATATTTCCCTTGGTGCCTCTTTCAAAATTTTTTACATAAAGGAAATTTGGTCTTGTTTCCTTTATCACCTTTATCAGGTGAACTTCTATGAGATGATATCCTCCTCTCATTTGACATATTTGGACATTAAACAATGCTCCAGCTGTTAATTAATATTTTGATAACTAATTTGGAATAATCAAATGACTTCTTACCTAATACCCCATCATGTTAGGAATCTCATGTGGACAATCTTCACATTTCCCGTCAGATTAGTTGTTGGCTTTGTTTATCTTATTTCCAACCATTGGAAAGAATAAAGGTAGAATTAGGGATATGTATTTTTAAACAATTAAAAATATAAATGATAAATTGTGAACATTAAAGGGATAAATAAATAATAACATATATTACTAAAACTATGAATTTCTAGGTTTTTAATATATGTTTTCTATGATCTATTTTGTAACATAAAATCATATGACCATTTTTCCCTTATTCATGATTCATAATGATCTTGTGTATTCTCCAAAGAATATACACTAAGTGTGTCAAACCATGTGTTTAGAAAGGCCCGTTTTTTTGCATCAGGTGAAAATCAAGTCAACCACAATATTCCCTTTTTGGGGTTATTCCCAAGGATTCTCTATGCCAGAACGACATTCACTTGTACTATCCAGACATAGATGTATTTTCTTGGAAACCATTTAATCTATAATTTTTACAAAATTCGGGTATTTTATCATACATTTAGTATTATCCTTAAGGATTTCACTATACTTTTTTAATACTAATACCAAAAAATAACTGGAATTTTCCCTAATATTAACTATGCCAACCCCTATATTTGATACTCTTTATTTCATGTTTTATTACCCCAAAACATACTTAGTAAAAACCAAGAGATTAATAATACCAGTGTACTTGGGAAATTAGGTGCATAAAAAATCGACATGATACATGGGTACAATACATTTATTTAAAAATTCCTTAACATGCTCATAATATTCCTTTTCTCTTAAAACTGCATGGGATGACCTGGGGACATACATAAGAAATGAATGATCTATAAAGCCTAGTAAGTGAATAAACAAAACAAAAAATTATAAAAGTAATATATGTTAGTTAATATGAATTTAAATGGGACATAAAACTGGATGGAATCATAACATGAACATCAAATAATGGTATATGATGATAACCTAATGGTAACATGGGAATGCAACAACAACATTAAACATGTTATTATAAGAATAGGTCAATGACAACCAACAAGACATCATTAAATGATGAAAAAACCACATAATGTATTCAGTTTACTCCATAATACAATACATGATGTCTTTGGAGATTAAAACATTACTCAATTCATTTTAGTGCTATATAATTCTAGGTACACCCATCATTTTCTTATCATGTTCATACATACTTGTGCGATAGAGATAATTCAATACAGGATCATATTTCATCACATTTAATCCCAAGATTAAAGAGAATGGAATACATAAATATAATCCCACAATAAAATAAAGATAGGAATGTCTAGGTTAATACCCCAAATTAAAAAATGGTTATTTTATTCATAATATAAAGGTTTTGTATGAAAAAATTGAAGTATAATTTTAGCCGCATAACATGGGTACCAAATGAATGATTAGAGGGATTAGTGGGATTGAACGAGCCATGTAACCCATTTGGTATCATAATGGAATTTAGATGTATATTTATGAACATAATAAAAAAATATTAATTAAAAGGTATAAGACAAAAATGGTGCTTGAATAATTGTCTGGCATAGACAAAATCGCAGGATAATTTCTATAGCATAACAAGGGTACATAATAAATCATGGGGAGGATTAATGTGAGTTAAATGAGTATATAATCATTTTTAAATCATAAGGTAAGTATTTGGGATGTGTGAGAACATACCCCAACTTGAATAAAAGGGAAAAAGGAATAACACAAAAGAGGCACTTGAATAAAAAGGAGAATGAGAGGATCCATTACCATAAGATGGTGTTACCAAAAGATTGGTTGAAGATTCTTGAGAGAATGGGGGAACCATGGAAGGGATATAGAGATAATGGTAATGTTATATTCATGCTTAAATTATTTTTTAGTGTAGCGTACTGAGATCTTGGGTGAGTTTATATAGTAAATTAGAGGGGAGTTTTTATTATTATTTTCTAAATGTAGGTTTTGGACTCAATAAAATAATACAATAAAAACCAAAAACACTCACATGGTTTTTACCATGTTTTATAGAAAATAAGAGTTATTTTAATTAATTTATAAGGAAATGAACCGATCACATTTAAATAATACTATTGTTGATAAGGAAATGTGCCATGATTACAATGAATTGATTTTAAAACCTCAAAATGTAATATAGGTTTGGGAGGATTCAGAGAGGGTTTATAAAACTAATAAAATAAAATAAAAAACACATTATTTTAAAGGGAAAATATATATTTGGTCATAGATACATTTTAGGACACATATTACATCAATTTTGGGTCATTATGATGTCAAAATACATAATTTATATTTATAGCATATTTAATTTTTACAAAAATATTCAACTACCTCAGAAAATTAAGAAATATGTAATGTTAGATAATCTTGAAATTTTTATTACAAGATTAATATTTATTTTATCTAATTATATATCTAAAATTTATAATTTAATCATTTATATTAGAATATACATTTATTGAATAATAATGGGGTTTTCGGCAATAAAAATTTTCCGACCCTTATAAAAACTACATTGTCAATTCATAAAATTATATTATTATATATATTTAATATTTAATATTTATTAATAATATTTTAAAAAAATATTATTTATTTAAAAAATTCATGAATTCATTGAAATTATTTTATTAATTGAAATTGAATATTACCCAAATATATAATTTTTTTTCATATTAAACTCAAATTTTTGTCAAACTCAATAAATAATAATTTACAAAGTAAAAAATACATAATCATTATAATAAATAATTTATTTTAAATAAAATATATATATTCATATTTTTAGGGTCGAGATATATTATCCATTATTACACAAGCGAATACCATAAGGGTAATGTGCATGAAGGTAAAATTATCATGGGGTGGTTTATCAGATATAGTCTGGGTCATGATCTCAATGAACTTGAACTTCTACCATAAAAAATTTGATAAATTCTTTAGTTGTTGGATATTGGTTTTTGATTGATCAAGGGAAAATCCCAGATATTGTATCTTCATTGGAAGCTCTGATAAATGGTCTTTATAGGGTATAATCCTACCGGTCGAGGTCATCCCTTCTTTTTTCCATGTCACTATGACTTTATCAGAAACAATAGTATATGATAATAAAATTATTTCCATTCACCGACTATATTATCAATGGCTATGATTCTTAACAGTATATTGAATTTTATAGGATAATACTTATAATGGGAAATAAAAAAAAGTAGTGCATGTGTTTTCTATAATTATATTACATAAATACGGATCTTATTAATTTGAAAAAGGAATATCATTCATACATGCTCGGGTCATTACAAATAATAAACATGAAATTTTTTATTAAGAAAGTAATTATTTATAATAAGATAATTATTCAGGATGATAAAGAACATGCGTGATGATTCATACTCAAAGTAAGGGATTTTTTTTTAAAAATATTATTTTCAATTCTCCTTTATAAATCATGTTCTTTTATGTCCATGTTCATTTAAATGATTCATGAAAAAACTTATTTATTCTTAATTTATTTGACAACGATAATTATGGTATATTGGAATTTGGTTAGAGTATTTAAAAAACAATCTTTTTGGGGTTTTTTATAATGGAAACATTAATTTAAAACCACATTTTAAATGTTTTTATGATTTTTTAAAAGTCTTTGCCTTCCATGTCCACAGTCTTAGAATTATTTTATTGAAATTTTTATATTTAAATAAATGAATTATAAAGGACATTTCTATTATTTTTTCACTTTATTTTAATGGTTTTTAAAATTTAATCATTTTTATATAATGTTTTGAAAATTGTTTTAACCTATACAACATTAACACTTTGTCACATCACCGTAATAATTATTTAATGTTTGAATTACTTAAAAATATTTGAAATTTTATTCAAAATAACTGTCTTTCACTTTGATATAGATAATTTAGTTTTCAAAATTAATTTTTAAATTGAAAGTGTATTTAATTACCTGAATGTGTTTTATATACAGAATTAAAATACTTTTTCAAGGGTTTTATAATGAAAATTTAAAACGTTAAATTTTTTTATTCATGTTTTGGTACTTTAGAATTATATATAATGAAAGAGTGAACCAGATATAACTTATACGATGGAAGATCCTGATACATCTTATATGATGGGTTACCCCGAAAAAACGTATACGATGAGTGTGGCCCATTATAACTCTCCTATACATTTGGTAATGTTAATTATCTTTAATGGTAAGAAGGAATGATTTAACGAAGATGGTTTCTTCTATGGATTTATCTAGCCTCTAGTTATTTATAACATAGGTTAGGAATATAATGCTCTATGTCACTGAAAACAGGCTTCTATTTTCTTTCTAGGGGTTTTAAAATTTTTCATTGAGAAGAAAGTGTGTGGTTTTCATGTGGAAATGATTCATTTCATATGATAAAATACCAATGTGATAAAGGTATTAATTTCATGGGTTTTTATTTTTTTCACCCGACTAACAAAATTTTGTTGCTTTTTATGTCCCTTAATGAGACTTTTTTCCTCATCCCACTGTTTTAAATGTTTTTCACAGGGTTTGAAGGATGATTAGTGATAATGGAAAGGTAATGATGAAAATTTTGAAGATAATTCATAAAAATTAAATGTATTTCTTTTTAAAAGTATTATATTGGGTAAATATAGAAACTTTGTCGATGTTTCCAGCTTGTAATAGATGAGTTAATTATGTAAGAGTTGTTTCCTAATTCTCTAGAACATTTAACTTGAAAATTTCCTTAAAATTAAATAAAGTGAATTATTACCTAAATATTATGGTCATATAATGTTTATGGCCAGTTCCATATAGTTTGTATCAAAGAAAAGGTTTAGAAAACATTAGATATTAGGATGTTTTCAGGAAAATTTATCTTAATATTTATGGATACTATAATGAGTTTATATGTTTATGGTGGATCATAAGATGAAAGTATTAAGTACCTCTTTTGAGGTTTTAAGTGATTATATTTTACTCTGAATAATGATATTTTGGGACATGTTTTATTGGGTTGAGGTATAGGTATCCCTAATGTTTAACCTGAATTATTATTGAGGATGGATGCCTTAATATTTTTTTGGATATAAGTTTAAAGGTATTTATAAACATTTGTATTTTAATGATATTTTATATTGAGGTAATTATTGTTTATTGGAATTTGGGAATATATGTTTTATTATGTAGTTAACCATGGGATTAAAAATTTTGGTGATTAATTGATTAATGTTATTTCAAAAGATCTTTTCTTTGGAAACCTTATATGAATATGATAAATGAGAATATTTTTGTATAACATGAGATATTATTTAAGGATTAAAGTTGAAATTATATTTTGTTAGAATATATGATTTTAATGTGGATTTATGGAAATTCAGGTTATTTATGGAAATATTTAGCATATCATGGATATTATAGGATTAGGGCCTATATATTTTTTGGTATATGATTTTATAAGTAACTAATAATTCTTTGAGAACAATGTTAAATTAATCTCAGAAGAATATGTGATAAAGAACGTTTAATTTTTTGGTTTCATACTTATTCAAGAATATTTTGAAGCATTTTAATTATAGTTATTTATAGAAAGATCTAAGTTGAACTCTGGGAATTATTGTTGAGTATTTCGTGATTAATGTTGTATTTCTTCATATAATGGTTTATTAATTTTTAGAATTATCTTGTTCTAACCATTTTGGTTTTGGATAAAGTCTAAAGGTATAGGAAATAACCTTTTATCCTTTTGTGGATTATGTGACCCATTAAAAGTTGATTTTAGTGGTTAAAACATGAAAAATTCATCTTGAATACACATTTTTGGAGAAAAATAAGAAATTGTGGTGGAAATTTATTAGTGGATTAAATTATAATTTTTATGTAATTATATTTCCTTATGTTCATAGTATATTTGGTAAAGTTATTCTTTAAATATAGGAAAAGGATATTGGAACAAAAATGTTATCCTATTTACTTAATTTTTGATAAATCAATAATTTTTTCACACCTCAGTCCCTTATAATTTCAATATCATTAACATTATCATGATCATTCACTTTTTTATGATCATTTATCTCTATAGTTCTCCATCATAATTTCGATAATAATTATTTTCTTCCAAGTCTATATTTTCAATTCCCACTAATTTTCTTATACTTAGAAACATAGAATGTGTTATTCAAGAGGACCTTTGTAATTCCCTTTCCCTCTTTTTAAGAAGAAGTTTTATTAACACTTTTAATGAGGTGGATTTTCAATAAATATTGTTAAACATTTTAAACCCTTGATTACCTTTTTGAAGTTAAAATTGTCAGGACATAATTATTAAATGATGAGAATGTAACACCTTGATATTTAAAAAAAGAACAATATGCTTGATAGTTTTCTTAACACGCAATACTGATCTTTAAGTGACTTCGAATATACTATAAAAATTATTATTTAAATGTGATCATTATATCCTAACTATTGAATTGGACGCTATAAATATGATTAAATGAATTATAAAATATATACAATGGATACTCGATACAAATAAATTTATTAATGAATAGTAAATAAACACTCATGTTTTAGTAAAGTTATTTTATGTTGTGAAAATATGTTTTCTTCAACAATATTTTAAATTTATTTTGGTGAGAAAAATAATATAATTAATTTCTAGATAAGGTAAAAAATATATTTTATCAAAATAAATTTCTTTTCTGAGATAAGTATTTTAAAAATATATTAGGGTGAAATTTTGGTATATTTGAAATTTTTTTTTTCAATGATTGGTGATAAAATACGGATTATTATTTTCCTTTAAAGTATTTAAACAATAAAATTATATTTTTTATTGATTTGAAAATCTAATAAGTTACTTTTGATTAAAAATAATCCAATTATAGTCCTTGAAATGAATTTTATACATGAATTTATTATAAAACAATTTTTTATACTTTTCATCGTGTTTTGAGGGTATGATATTAAATTAAATTCTTCCACATATATACATATTTAGTTATAAAAAATTATTCTCTATTTGGAATAAATAGTTCCAAATTCAGAAAATAAGACCATTTTTATTTTTGGTCTTTATGAATAGTAACATTATTAATTTGTTGTCACTACAGTAAGGGTAGATCATGTAATGAAGGATAAAAATAAATTGATAAGGACTAAAAAATGACCCTATAACTTTCTTTTATCATATTTTATGAGTGGATTTTGGTATCATTAATAATGTTTTTTAAAAATATAAAAATGGGGTACAAGATTTCTTTTATTTTTAACTTTTTAATATTTAAGTAATATTTGAAGTCAAAAAAATCACATTTTTGATTTTAATATCTATACAATTTTTGATAAGGATAAAAAAAATTATGTTCATTTATAAAAAGTTTTTTAAATACAAATTATTTTTCATTATGGTAATTTATTTCTAATTTTTAGTGATGGAATGGTTCCCAAAAATTTTTACTGAACATCGACACAATATTTACTCAATTAATAGAAAAATTTAATAAATGATTATAAAAATATTAAAAGTAATATAATTTGAATGAATTATTGTTTCCCACAAAAGTTTTTGAGAAAATTAACATATTAGGGTTGTTTTAATGAAATATATTCAAATTCCATTGCTATCATGTTAGTTTCAATGTCAAATTATGTGAATAGTTCTTAAAATGACATCAATAGGATTTTATGTTTAATATATTTTATTTAATTATTAAAAAATAATAAAAATATATAATTTTTTCCTTTAAAATATTAAATGTTTATAAATATCACCCCTTTGGTCAGTTATTTTATAATTTTTATATTTGGAGTAGAATTATAACTCTTTATCATTGAAAAGTCCTTACCAAGGTTAAGGTTAAAATTAGTCAACCAAGGGGTTAAACCAAAAAGATATTTTTTAAAATGATACCCAAACCTTTAAAAAATTTATTGGGTAATTTCATTAATATCATAAAATCCTTATATTTTAATTAATGTGGTTTTGGAACTACTTAACATGAGTGAGACACATAATATATTATAATATTTCATATAGTTCTAAAAATTACATTCATGGTATTTTATAATAAATAATATTTTATTAAATTATTTAAAATTAATGAAAATCATATCTCTACTCAAGTGATTTTAATATGGCTTAAAATATCAACGATGATCCATTTATTGTTCAATTTTCATTTTACAACAATATCTTTACCCCTAAAGAGTAACACTTTTGGTTATCGCTGTAATTGTCCAATGGGTTGATGAGGGGTTAACACAATAAGATATGGGTGAGAACATAATCTAAACATGTCAAAATTCTATTTTATGATATTATTTAGTCCCATAATAGTACTATATTTTAATTATATCATTTGGTTCCATTTTTCCTTGAAAATTAATTTATATTTATTTAATACTTTATGAAATTCAAAGAATGACCCTCCCGTAATTATAATGGGAACACCCTCTAATTTTCACTATAAACTTTAATTTTTTTTGGATTCACCAAGAACTACCCAAATCCCTTACTTAGATCCCTACTCATGTCTTAGAGGAACTGGTTTGATCATAAGATGAACCTAGGAATGATTCTCATTTAAACCTGAAGAGGTTGTCCAAAGAAGAGGTATAATACTTAACCATCCATTTTAATTTTATTTATTCTTATAAAACATAAAAATATTCTCTAATACTTATGAGAAAATAATTTAAGTATATTCCATATATTTGGATATTATTATTTTAAAATCATAACCTATACCCGTCACCACTTTTATCAAATGGGAAAGGAAACAATCATCTATGTGTATAGTGGACTACCGCCTCACAAACCGATGTAATTTATTTTCCATCACCACTAATAATGGATGGTTATAATTATGAATTTAAGGTTTATATATGTTATTGATGACCTATTTATCTTAATAATATTATAATATATCATTTAATTTATTACCTTTTCATTCATGGAGAAATGATAATGTTGTTCATGCGTATATGTGAACTACCACCTCCACGATGTATTGTCATTAATTTTCCATAAACACATCACATGGATGATATATATAAGTTTATTTAAAGAAATAATATGGTATTTCTGATAATTATATAATGTTAAATAATACTTTACTTCTTTCCATTCATGACCATTGAAAAATGGAAATGCTACTCATGTGTATGTATGACCTACTCTCTCAATGATTATAACATAGTACATTCTTTATAACCATCATTCACGAAGAGTAAAAAAATTATAATTTAAGAATAAAAATGATAATTATTTCATTATAATTATTTTTTATATAATTTATTACTGACCCCTTTAGACATATCCAAACTATCGATGTCATCTTGGACATAGGATCTGAATATTGTCAAACATCTGAAATAAACATAAAAGATTTAGTAATTTAATATAACATAATAACAAATAAAAAAATGAATAATAAACATGGAAAATTATCTTAATCAATAAATAAATTAATATAATTTTTTTATTGATGAAGATAATGAATTTGTGTGTTGATTCTGTCTTGAGGTAAGATACTTTCCTTTAAAAATCCCACGTTTAAGTTTCTTTTCCATATTTTTTCATCCACATTCAGGTTCATATAAATGATTAAATAAAATTATTATTTATGACTAATTTTTTTATAAATGTAATTTTTGAATATATTTAACATTAATTAAAATAATCTAAAAAATGAATATTTTTACGGTTTTTGATAAGGGACACTTAAACATAAAACCTTATTTTAAATGTTTTCAAGATTAATTTTTTAAAATATTTTTTCATTGTAAATATCCTTAAAATTATTTTATGGATGTTTTTATATGGACAAAAATGAATTATAAATGAAATTATATATGATGAACTATTGATCATGATATATCTTATGTGATTAGTGATACTGATACAACATATTTGACGAGTGATCCCAATACAACATATATGACGGGTGAGCACAATATAGATTATACGACGAGTGAGCTCCATTACAGGTCTCAAATTTAGTGGGTAATGTTTATTTTATTCAATGGAAAGAAAAAGGGAGACAATTAGGAAGTTTTATCCTATGGATTTAACTAGGATCTTGTTATTTCTAACAATAGTTTTGTATATATTGCCTTAAGTCACCAAAAATAGGTTTTATTTTCTTTATTTGAGTTTAAAGTTTGTCTATGTGAAAAAAGTGTGTGGTTTTAATGTATAAATGATTTATTTAATATGGTAAAATAATAATCTATTAAAGTTATCGAATTTATGGGTTTTTAATTATTTTATTGTACTCATTATTTTTTCTTTCTTTTATGTCCCTTATTGACATTTTTGTTCTCATCTCACATTTTCAAAAAAAAATTCATATGGTTTTAAGGATAAGTGGGGTTAAGGATGAGGTAAAAATAAAAATTTTGATGATATTACCTGAAAAAAGTGTTTCTTATTAAAAGTTTTATATTGTGGGAAAAATCAATAATTGGTAGAATTTTTTTTAACTTGTAATATATGAGTTTATTAAGTAAGATTTTTCACCTAATTCTATAAAACTCTAATCCTGAAAAGGTCCTCAAAATGAATGAAAATGAATTATTTTAAAAATATTAAATTAAAATAATGTTTCAGTGTAGGTTCATATATATATTATCCTTACACGATTTAAATAAATCATTTAAATTTTATCCACATACAATGATTGATTCACACACACTATATCATGCTTGACATCCATATGCCAGGATCGAGCACCACACTACATTCCATCCATATGAAGTACATATGTCATTTAATACATATCATATATGTGAAAATCACAGATACCCTACAAGTAGTGCTGAACATTACATTATTATACAACATAACTTCAATCCACTCTCACATCTCTATATTGCGATTCATCACAATATAGATCAAAACAATGCTATGTTTTTTCCGATCTGGCATCCTAAAGGAGTTATCTAATAACAATTAAACCATTCAGCCTTTTTATCATGTTAATAAATTAATGTGATGATGTTTAATGATGTAAAAACATTTATTTTAAAATTATCATATAACATAATACTAATTAAAAATAGAACCAATGATGATTTAAATATTATGTTCTTCGTTTATTATGAAAGATTCATGATGAATCATTGAAGATGATGGATTTGATACCATTTATGGGTATTGATGTATAATAATTTTTTCCATGGTAGTAAAAAATATCTCAATAAATATGCCAACATATCCTTGAATAAATAAATATGAATGAAAAAATGAAAACACATGTAAATCAATGCATACATTGTTCGGCTGTGAAGTGAACTCTTTCTTCCTCAATGTAGAGAGATATATTGAGGAAGATCACAAGGAGATATAGAAAATGATATCCTACATACAAGGGGGAACACTAGTCCCTAGATCTTGGTTCTCAACAGGAGGATATAAAAACTTTCATAGGGGGTGCTAGTGCCTTCACATGGTGTGATGAACAAGGCTCGAGAAGATGAAAGATTCCATGAAATTTTCTTAAAACTGATTATATCTAGAAGAATTGAGAAAAAGTATTGATCTAAAAATTCAATGAATAGAAACTATAACATCCCATATTTTTATCACATAATCTTTCATTGCATTTTACGAAACCGAGGATCTTTAAGGTTTAGTGTCTTGGAAACCAGGAAATCAAAACATGAAAACATAAAACATTCTTCTTAAACACTTGAAAGGATTATCCTTATGTTCATCCTAGATTTATTAATGCATCTCATAACCTGGGGACATACATCAAATGAAAGGGTGAAAAAAGGTCCAGTAAGGGAAACAAGGGAAACATTTAACATGTGAACATTAGATACATCAATAAAGTCATGAAAAAGAACTTTAAGGCATGAGAAAGAAATCATGAGGCATATCATAACAAAAATAACGTATTTAATAACTTGAATATGTGGCTACAACATTTAACTTAGACAATCATTTCCGTTTCACCAAGGTCCATCCCCAAGGTGTTATTGAAAACTACAATGGTTATTCACCGAGGCGCCGTTAAAAATGGCCATCTCTAGAGATTAAGTCTTTACCCAATGCATTGGAGCACTATCAGGGCACACCCTTAAATTTTACTTTCATATCATGTGAGCCACATATATCATCACCAACATTTCATAAAAAACCCATATAGAATAAAAGAAATGGGTTTCATTTCACAATCATAACGTTTTAAAAACTGATTTAAAGACATGATCTTTATGTCACTTTAAAACCACAGAAAAGGAATGCGGGTCTCATGTATGTAAATTCAAGAATTTAAAATAGAACATTTTGGTATATATGTGAATATCACTTTATAAGAAATATCATTGTGTATTCACTTAATAAAATAAATTAATTTGACGGTAAGAGAGAGACATTTGGAGACAGAAATTCTGCAGCATAACGGCTATGTTTTGGTGTTTTAGAAAACATTGAAAACAGAGGGGACATGAGTCACCCACTCATAAATGATCCATAAAATAGTAGGGGACAGAATATAAGGGATTTAAGAACATGGTATGGAAATTTTAAAGATATACAATATGAAATTAAGAACATGAAAGGATGAAAAAAATAAGATTTCTCTTATGAAAATTCGGCAGCCTAACGGCGTCACTTAAACATCCACAAAATGAATTGACGAGATAAAATAGGGTCTCTCATCATATGAACATAAAAAATCAGTATTATATATATAGATATCATACCAAAACATAATAAAAATGAACTTGAAAGACTTTACATGAAAGTATAACTTTGAAAAATGAGAAAGGTGAAAGAATCCCTTAAAGATTTGGCAGCCTAACAACACCACATAAAATTCAACAAAAATAAATTGATGAGATCAAATAGGGTCTCTATTCATATGAGGATAAAAGATCAGTATTATAGATATATATATCATTCCCTAAAATAATAAAAAGTAACTTTAAATACATGACATGAAAGTAGAACTTTGAAAAATGAGAAAGGTGAAAGAATCCCTTAAAAATTCGGCAGCCTAACGGCACCACTTAAACTTCAACAAAATTGAATTGATGAGATAAAATAGGGTCTCTAATAATATGAACATAAAAGATAATTATTATATATATAGAGATCATACCCCATCATAATAAAATGTAACTTGAAATACTTGACATGAATGTAGAACTTTGAAAAATGAGAAAGGTGAAAGAATCCCTTAAAAATTCGGCAGCCTAACAGCGCCACTTAAACTTCAACAAAAATGAAATTAAGAGATCAAATAGTGTCTCTCATAGTATGAACATAAAAGATCAGTATGATAGATATAGATACCGTACCCCAACATAATAAAAAAGGAACTTTAAAGACTTGACATGAAAGTAGAACTTTGAAAAATGAAAAAAGTGAAACAATCACTTAAAAATTCGGCAACCTTACGACGCCACATAAACATTCTTAAAACTAATTGATTAGAGAAAGAGGGGGTATCTCATCATATGAAAATTAACAGGTAAGTAAGAGGAATATAAAGTAACATCCTCCAACATAAGTTCATGGAGCATAAATGAAATGACATAAAAGAGATTACTTGAAAAGAAAAAGAGAGGTAGGTCCCCTTACCTTAAAACGTAACTCTTAAAAATCAACGGTTGATACCTTGTGGGCTTGGGGGAATCTTGAGAGGAATCATTGGGAGGTAAAGAGACCAGATATTTTTTGAGGATTATTTTGGAGTTGAATGGATGAGAGGATGGCTTGGTATTAATAGGGAATGTGAGGGGACAAGGCATTAATGGCCAAGGGACACCTCATTAGTGGTATTGAAAAACCATGGGCTTGCCCATGTTATTTTCCCATGGTATTGGACACTTGGGACACCTCATAAAATAATTCATCCCCTTTAGTCGACCATCCCTTAAAATATCTCATGATATCATCATGATGTAGTTATGATGTCATTAAACATACTGAAACCCTAAAACTGTATTTTTACTATTCACTGAAAATTCAACTTTTTCCGAAAAATCCCAAAATTTCACATTAACCAAATATCAATGCTCTGATTTCAAAAATGAACTCCATTTTATAAAAGTAATTTTGTAAATATTATTATTTTTATTTTAAAATAAATACACTATTCACTGAAAATGCATTTTTTTCAGAAAAATCCCAAAAAATTACCTTAACTTAATATCGATGCTCTGAGTTCAAAAAATGAAATCCATTTTATCAAAATAATTTTCTAAATATTTTTAATTTAATTTTAAATTAAAAAACACTATTCACATGAAAAAACTATTACTTGACTAATAATTTATGAAACAATTATTTACCTATTTTATTGAATCACATTACTTAATCAAGGTTCCTAGATTATATTAACACTTTCTTTAAGTGAGATTACTAATCCATTTGGTCACACTACTAATCCTTAGCATAAAATAACTATTCAAAATTTACTATTCATCAAAAATAATGTTGATCTTATTAGACTCTAAATTTCATACTAAACATAATTGTAGAAGAGCATTTTTTGAAAATCATTACACATTTTTAATTATTTAAGGTTTACATAAATTTTTTTAAAATATCCTTTTTCTAAAATTCATCAAAAATATGTATACTATATTTATCCGATCATTTGAAAATTCATAAATTTCATCATAAGAAGAAATACCAATTTTTATTTAAAACAGTGGATTACACAATGCAGTTATGGTGTCTTTACATAGCCCCTTAAAACCCCATCATAGGACCTAAGTGTAAGTTGTGCTAAGGTGGGAGAATCTGAGGGCGGCTCAACCATCATCGCACGAGTAGTAATTTCTTTTAGATTGAACTTCTCGCGAAGGTGATTCCATTCCAGCTTCACATGATGAAGTTCGGCTTGGGATTGATCCAGAGCAAAGCCCAATGGGGACACCTCATTCCCAAGTTCTGTTAGATGGGCTTCGATTGGCCCGAGACTACTGGATAAGGACATCAAATATTCTTTCTATATTAATTAACCAAGATCACTTGTATTTAGAGACAATAATTGAAACGTTTACTTTCCAGCGGTCATATTGACCAACGGTCATATAATAGTCTAAACCCAATGGTAAGATTTTAATTATACTCATGTTATCAAATGAAATAGTTTTGTTGAGTATAAAATAAAATAACACACAAAATTAGGAAACAAGATTTATTCAAAAATTTCAGGTCGTTACGTTCTTCCCCCCTTAAGAAATTGCATCCCTGCAATTTTTAAAATTAGGATTGGAAATTTCATTGAAAGTCCTACATCGAAAAAAGAGTCAGTAACACTATTACATTAGAAGAAGAAAGGGTAGTAAAAAGGTCACCCGATTTAACCCATACTAGGATTCCATGTAGGAAAACGTAGACATGGTGGAGAAAACAAAGGGTCAAGTTCTGAGGGAGAGTGATTGAAAACATGATTAGGATAAAGTTAACAACAAGAAAATCACAAACTTATGATGGGTTAAACGGTATTTGATTTCCCAGTAGGAAATGTTAACAAACATAGTTTTTGTTTAACGTTCTTTTTCATAGTTTTGATGAATTCATTTACTTCATAGAATAAAAACATAGGGAAATATACCTACCTTCAAGTAGAGTTTCATCCTTTAATAAGTTTCTACCAAAACTAATCTTTTCTCCAGATGATGAGCATTCAAAACTACTTGGTCTCATCAAAGCACAAGAATAATGTTTTAGATAATCACACAATCCACCAAACATTAACTATTTATTTCTTCTATTATCCCAAAAATAGAAAGGGTAATATAAAACAACTCTTCAAAAAGAAACAATCCCATAGGAAGCGAAACTTCTTTAAATCATCAAAATTCCACTGTACTATCCAATGATCATTATAGACCATTCCATCAATAATTGTCCATAAAATTCCTCAAAATAAACCAAAATAAGATTAAAATCCAATTACAAGAACGATCTCATAACATAGTCTTCCAAGATAGACATTATCATTCATCTCCAAACAACATCAAACACCCTTATCATCTTATAACAAAAGTAACTAACCTAATCACATTTTCCCCAAAATAGGTTAATCATTTCCATAAGTAACCTAAATTACCATAATTTTGCCTTAAATTCATCGATTCTTCAAAATATAAGTCAACCTTTACTCCTGAAAGAAAATATCGTAGTAATCTATTTACTTTGATCATATAGGGTTCCCTAAATAGTGAACATCTTCCAAAATAATAATCATCTTTTAATCCACTAATCTCATTTTTTTAGAAGAACAACTTTGCTACATCAACATGTGGTACATAACAATAGATGTTTTCCTTAATTATATAAAATCATCTTAGGTAGTGACTCGATGATCTTAGAAAACATAATAGATATGCTCATAGAGCACGAACTAAAATACAACATGACAGAGACAATTATTGCGAAGAAGATGCATATACTTCAGTCATCATGATCCATCTCAGCATAGGACTTTCTTTGTTCCCTTGTCCTTGAAGATTGTTGATGCTCATCATACTTCTCATCCCTTCCAAGAGAGCCTCGCCTTGGATAATTTCCAACTACTACACATTTACGATATTGAAAAGTATAAGGTACATTAGATCTAAACTTATCTATATTCATCATATTATCCATTTTATTAAAGTAATTGGCCACTTTATGCCTGTAGAGACCCGAAGCCTGACTTACATGGACATTACATTACATTTGCGGAATACTTAGTACATAACAAAAACACACACAAGGATCGTAATAGTTTAGTGTCTTTGGAAACTCGGAACGTAATCTTCTAATCGTGGTGAAAGATCTTCAATATCTCCCATAAAGATCTTCACTTTTTTTACCTAAAACCTTTCTTTATATCCTGGGGAAAAGAAAACATAAAAGGGTGAGCTCAAATGCCCAGTAAGGGTAAACAAAAGAAGAATCAATCACATCGTATTCATAAGAACATAACATTTTGGAAATCTTAACCTGCAAAAGAGAGTATAATTTCATAACATGGGATAAATCATAGTAGTGAAATGAAATCCCAATAATCATAACATAAAACATTAATCTTTGTGGCATACACACATAATCATAGAGAATCATTTCTTGTTAGTCAAGACTCATTGCCAAGACTATCTTAGTGGACAAAGTCCCTTTCTGAATCGAGTAACCCTCGTTTCAGTCCTGTTTCACTGAACCGGTATAACCTACCGTTCCCGCCCTGTCTATCTCATGAGATATAAAATCATTAACCAATGCATTGGAGGGAGATATAGGTCCCACCCATCTTATAATGAATCCTTTCTTATGTGTGCCACATAATCATAAAACATACATCATCGCATAACACATGTAACAAAAATGGGATTCTTGAAACATCATGACATCATAAATCAATTCATATAAGATAAAGGAATTCATAAACATAATTCCATCACAACATAGTCAAATCAATGTAAAAATATGGATAGAAACAGAACCCTTTATTATCTTAGATGGAAAATAATTTTGATAAAACACTTGAATTGAATTCTTGAGGAAAATATCCTTTCTTCTTCAAAATCAATTTCTTTTCACAAAACATCATGCAATTTTAAAAGAAAGAGATTTTATTAAAAAATAGTCATGAAATATTTTAGAGGAAGCTTCATGAAAATAAGGCTTTATAAAACAGTAGAAATCCGTTCGTGCCGTATAAGTTAAAAAAAACATTCTTCGTACTTTTGTCGGAAAAGTCAAAAAGTACCTCGTACGAAAAACGACAAAAGATTCCTTTCATACGTATTACTAAAAACTCACCGAAGGGTAAAAATGGATTTAAACAATTTTAGGTGGATGGAAATAATATTACATATTGAGTAAACATGGATGTGGATGATAAAATACACCCCAGTAAATACTTACGAATAAACAATCTTGGATAAAAATGAGATTGTGATATTTCCCTTACCTTAGGTCCGATTTGCTTTGTACGTGTCCGAAGCTCCTGTATAATGGTTTAAATAATTTCATTGACTTATTAAAGAATCATATTTATTGTTATGATATCATATATGGTTCACTTATGATATTATATTACCCGTTCTTTTGTAAATTCCATGTTAAAGAAGCGTTTTGTGTAAAATCGTTTCTTTTATCGTAGGTGTTTTGACTTGTTGTTATTGACATTATTATTACTTATATCATTATTTACTTACTTCCACAATATAAAATATGATTTATATATCATATATATTCAGTATATATATATATATATAATAGATAGATAAATGAAATGAAAAACACCGTTCATGGAGACGGTAGTCCGTACGTACGCATGAACGCTGTTTTCCTTTCCCTATTGTCTTGAATGGAAGTAAGTAGATGACATACATATATATATACATAAATCCAGTAGATTTATAATGTCATATATTTCATTATTATTTCTTATATATACTTTATAATCATTCTTAAATGGTTAACATGGAGAATGAATCTCATCGCGTCGTGGAGACGGTAGTCCGTACGTACGCACGAGCGATGATATCATTTCCATAAATATTGAATTGAATTGGAGTGGATTATACAATATATCAGAATCAATATGATGTTTTAATAACTATTTATAGTTATTCTTTACAACATTATACCCATCCATGTAAGGTGGTGGTGGAAAATAGATTACACCACGGCGTGGAGACGGTATTCCGTACGTACGCACGCGCGGTGATTTCTTTTTCCGTAGGATAGATAGATGGTGAAATAGGGTTGTTTCATACTTATAATAACATATCAGTATATGAGTGATACTGATGTTATTACTTCATAATGAAACAACCTATGAAGAAGAAGTGGAAGAAGAAATAAAGATGAATGAATTGGTAACGGTAATTACCTCTTCTTTGAAGCGCCTTTTGGAGACCTCTTCTTAGGGAACTAAAATTGGTCTTTGAGGAAGACCAGAACCTCTAGGATGTTTCTAGGGAAGTGGAGAAGAGATCTTGGCAGGGGTTGGCCGAGCTTGAGTGCTCAAATTGGTGTGAGGAGGAGGGGGAGGAGGTGCCCTTTTATAAGGGAGGAGAGGGGCACCTTAGGAATATCTCAAAATATTATTTTATATTAAAGTAAAAATCGGTTTATAATGGTTCCAAAGGGTCTTATTTAGAAGCTAAAGTGGGGATGGGTCTAAATCCTATCAACCAATAGGATTTAGACAAGTTTAGGTTCTTATTTTAACCTTATCAATTAGATTTAACTCTAAGTTAAATAATTTAACTTTTACCATGTCTTTTTGTTTTCTTTCACTATATGGTTAATACACTTACTATAACATGCCAAACGAACCCAAAATTGTTTATTATTAATATAAATATCCTTATCTAAGTCATTTGGTCGAACCTTAGATTTTTAGGAATAAAATAACAATTAATAATATAATATTTGATTTAAAAACTATTTTGTGTCAATTTTGACACTATTTGATATATGATTTTTGTGAAAGTCATAACAGAATTATATGTTCGAACCAAGTTGATTAAATCAACACTAATATATCATAGTAACCTAGAAAATTATTGTAATTCATAAAAAGTCTCAAATTATATTTATTTTGGTGTTTATAACATCAATTATGTCAATATTTCATTAATAAGATTATTACTGCATCATCTTTGTGTCATAAATAAATTAACTTATTTGATGTCTAAAAATTACAAATAAATTACCATTAGGTGGTAAATCTTCGTACCTTTCTAATGAATATTTATAGTCTAATTTATCTTATGTATAACCCTATATTAAAAATGTTTTAGTAAATAAACTTTGATTTTAACTCTTTTAACTCTTCTTTGAATTAAATAATATTAAATGTCCTAATCTAATCCAAGTGGGCCTAAATGGTCATATTTTATTCATAAGGTTGTTTTTGGTCGAATTAAACTTATCCAATAGAATTAGGACATGTTTTAGGGTAATATTAATATCATTCTTACCCTTAATTACCCTATTTACTTTTAACCGTGGTAAATAAAAGTAAAAAGTTACTATTCACCAAAAATTATTTTCGGCTCATTGAACCACATTTTACTTACTGACATCAACCGTGTCTCTCAGATTTTTGAAATTCCATTCACAGAAGTGGTAAAATTAAGTTTTATGAAAAATTCAGTTTTTTTAACTACCACTTAGTAGTTTCACTATTCATCAAAAATTGATGTTTTTCAGAACAATGCCAAAATTTCATCCTAAGCTATATTTCATATTCCGAACTCAAAAATGAAGTCTATTTTTACAAATTCATAACATAGAGGTTTCATTAATTAATTTTATAATTAAATCCCGCTGTTAAAACAAATAGCGTGTTTTTTAAGAAACAATATCTATCAAAAGATTGACACTAGTTTATAACTGGTTTAAATGTGAAATTACATCCAATGACCAACATTGTATTAAATTGTAAAAATATATTCTAAATACACTTTAAAACCACTCAAATTAATAATTTATCAATATTAATTATTTCGATTAAAAAAGTTTTTTTAATTAAAATTTAGTAATTTTCACTATTCATCAGAATATGAAAGTTATCCGAAATGTACCAAAATTTCACCTTAGGCTAAATTCGATATTCCGAATCCAAAAATGAAATCCATTTTGAAAAATAAAATTTACAAAATTTCAAAAAGTGGTTATTACTATTCATAACGGCTAATTTTAATAACATTTTAATAGCATATCGCTGTTTAGTGAAACACGCTATCGAGGAAGGTCGCGATTGCGTGTAATGCAAGGCAAGTCAAGGATGCGTGTTGTGCGAGCTCCTTTTTGTGTTGCGTACAACACAAGACATTAGTGAAATTAAAAAGAATATTTTTCATAAAATCTTGGGCTGTTACATTCTACCCCCCTTAAAATGAATTTCGCCCTCGAAATTCGTCGGGGTTATAAATGGTTTACTATTCGAAAGTTTATTTAATAGAAACCCACATCGTAAAATGGAATACCAAAACCAATATTTTAAAACAATAGTATGAAACTTAACGGTTACCCAAATAAACTAATCACTGGGTTTCCACATAGGTGAAAATATGGATATGGAAGAAAAATCTAACCATCATGTTCTGATGGAGAGTAGTAGAGAACATGGCTATGGAAAAGCCAGTAATCACAAAGCCATAAATTTGTGACGATCTAAGGTACCATCTGATTCATCAGATATAAGATCACTAGGACAACATTTTTGGTTTTCAAGATCGTTTCCCTAAAGTTAAAGAATTTGAATTAGAATAAATACTTACATTATGTTGGTACAACCTCATTGTTGTTCGTTCCTTTAACAATTTCAACTTCATCTCTTAAATAAATGAAGTTGAATTTGTTATTTGTGAAGTGTTAGCAGATCATGTGGTAGAATGACGGGTCATTCCATCTGTCTCAAACAAAAGGTTAGCAAAAATTATATACATATGTCGATCTATAGTGAGATTAATCATATATTGTTCCTAAAATGGACTTATACTTCATATATCATACGGCTTAATATAATAAAACTAGTTTCTACTAAACAGGGACTTCCTGTAGGCCAGTGGTAGGCGATAAAGGCCAGTCGCACTTCGGTTGTGGGTTCGATTCCTACGACCTTGTCCGACGCGATGGGCTATCGCCCGTCCTGCAGGTTGTCCCTTTTTCTAAAACTATATTACTATAACATCCCATCAATAATATCGAAAAAACTTATATCCTTAAACAATACTAACTTATGTCCAACATAATCCATTCTAATCTTTAGGCTTATCCATAATACTGCAGTCCACTCTCATAATATAGTGAAAACGATTACCAGAGATTTAATACTATCGTTAATCCCCATATATATGTCTTGTTGGTCACATTCCAAACATTCAAAGGCCTTAATCATGTATTCTCTTGAATACCTTAGTGAAAACATGAATGCAGTTTAAAGTTAACACTTTCCACATACCAAAATCCTCAAAATTATATATACTCAAACCATGATATCACTTAGTCCTTATATCAATCATGAGCACATGAATACTATCAAACATATTAGATTCTCTTTATCCCTTCATTATGCGCATATCATCCACTTTCCAAAAAAATATCTGAATAACCTTTCATTGTTACTCATACCATTCATCATAAACTTTCAAAACATAAGAAAAGACAACAGTTTAACAATCCTTAGATGTCTTTTTATTCTATAATACAACATTACACTTGATAAACATGTAATCATTCCACTACCTTCTTAAACCATTGACCGAGCTTCAATAATTCTTTCATCTCACATATCATTTGTAGTCTCTTCATCATCATCAACATAAATACTTCCCATACGACCATACTGGTTATCTTCATGAGACTTTCCCTTAGGGAATTGGTTTGCATAATGCCCGTACATTCCACATTTAAAACATTTAACCATTGTTGATGTCGTAGCAATACCATTATCCTCATCCATGGTGTTAACTGAACCTTTTCCTTTGCACTTACTTGCTTTGTGTCCTTCTTTTCCACACCCAAAGCATCTTCCAGTTCCTTTGAAACATTCTCCTTGATGCCTCTTCCCACATGATTTACATAGGGGAAATTGAACTTTCTTTCCTCTATGATCATCATGGAACTCCATCTTTCTCTTATTAGTCGAGTCAGGAAACTTACCAAATTTTACTTTATTGATCATATTGTGAGATTGCTGATTCAGCATAACAATGATGTTTGGACATCCAAATCCCATTTCATTTGGTTTCTCATGAAGAATATCATTCCATTGTCCATCATATCCTCCATTATTGTGAATCATCTTGTTTCCAGCCATTTTCTAAAACCCAAACAGAAAAGTGTTAGATGCAAAAATCATAATAAAGGGGGAGTAACTTAAATATCTATCATCTTTGGTTTAATCTAATATCGTTACCATAGTTCTAGGACTATATCCTATACGTATACTTATCCTTAGGGGCATCCCAAGACATACCTTAGAAATATCTCTAGGGATCTCACTAATGTTTTCACATCCTAGTTTCCAAAGGTTGACTAAACCTTTCCTCTGATACCAACTGTAGAGACCCGAAGCCTGACTTACATGGACATTACATTACATTTGCGGAATACTTAGTACATAACAAAAACACACACAAGGATCGTAATAGTTTAGTGTCTTTGGAAACTCGGAACGTAATCTTCTAATCGTGGTGAAAGATCTTCAATATCTCCCATAAAGATCTGCCCTTTTTTTTACCTAAAACCTTTCTTTATATCCTGGGGAAAAGAAAACATAAAAGGGTGAGCTCAAATGCTCAGTAAGGGTAAACAAAAGAAGAATCAATCACATCGTATTCATAAGAACATAACATTTTGGAAATCTTAACCTGCAAAAGAGAGTATAATTTCATAACATGGGATAAATCATAGTAGTGAAATGAAATCCCAATAATCATAACATAAAACATTAATCTTTGTGGCATACACACATAATCATAGAGAATCATTTCTTGTTAGTCAAGACTCATTGCCAAGACTATCTTAGTGGAGAAAGTCCCTTTCTGAATCGAGTAACCCTCGTTTCAGTCCTGTTTCACTGAACCGGTATAACCTACCGTTCCAGCCCTGTCTATCTCATGAGATATAAAATCATTACCCAATGAATTGGAGGGAGATATAGGTCCCACACATCTTATAATGAATCCTTTCTTATGTGTGCCACATAATCATAAAACATACATCATCGCATAACACATGTAACAAAAATGGGATTCTTGAAACATCATGACATCATAAATCAATTCATATAAGATAAAGCAATTCATAAACATAATTCCATCACAACATAGTCAAATCAATGTAAAAATATGGATAGAAACAGAACCCTTTATTATCTTATATGGAAAATAATTTTGATAAAACACTTGAATTGAATTCTTGAGGAAAATATCCTTTCTTCTTCAAAATCAATTTCTTTTCACAAAACATCATGCAATTTTAAAAGAAAGATATTTTATTGAAAATAGTCATGAAATCTTTTAGAGGAAGCTTCATGAAAATAAGGCTTTATAAAACAGTAGAAATCCGTTCGTGCCGTATAAGTTAAAAAAACATTCTTCGTACTTTTGTCGGAAAAGTCAAAAGTACCTCGTACGAAAAACGACAAAAGATTCCTTTCATACGTATTACTAAAAACTCACCGAAGGGTAAAAATGGATTTAAACAATTTTAGGTGGAAGGAAATAATATTACATATTGAGTAAACATGGATGTGGATGATAAAATACACCCCAGTAAATACTTACGAATAAACAATCTCGGATAAAAATGAGATTGTGATATTTCCCTTACCTTAGGTCTGATTTGCTTTGTACGTGTCCGAAGCTCCTGTATAATGGTTTAAATAATGTCATTGACTTATTAAAGAATCATATTCATTGTTATGATATCATATATGGTTCACTTATGACATTATATTACCCGTTCTTTTGTAAATTCCATGTTAAAGAAGCGTTTTGGGTAAAATCGTTTCTTTTATTGTAGGTGTTTTGACTTGTTGTTATTGACATTATTATTACTTATATCATGATTTACTTACTTCCAGAATTTAAAATATGATTTATATATCATATATATTCAGTATATATATATATATATAATAGATAGATAAATGAAATGAAAAACACCATTCATGGAGACGGTAGTCCGTACGTACGCATGAACGCTGTTTTCCTTTCCCTATTGTCTTGAATGGAAGTAAGTAGATGACATAAATATATATATATACATAAATCCAGTAGCTTTATAATGTCATATATTTCATTATTATTTCATATATATACTTTATAATCATTCTTAAATGGTTAACATGGAGAACGAATCTCATCGCGTCGTGGAGATGGTAGTCCGTACGTACGCACGAGCGATGATATCATTTCCATAAATATTGAATTGAATTGGAGTGGATTATACAATATATCAGAATCAATATGATGTTTTAATAACTATGTATAGTTATTCTTTACAACATTATACCCATCCATGTAAGGTGGTGGTGGAAAATAGATTACACCACGGCGTGGAGACGGTATTCCGTACGTACGCACGCGCGGTGATTTCTTTTTCCGTAGGATAGATAGATGGTGAAATAGGGTTGTTTCATACTTATAATAACATATCAGTATATGAGTGATACTGATGTTATTACTTAATAATGAAACAACCAAAGAAGAAGAAGTGGAAGAAGAAATAAAGATGAAAGAATTGGTAACGGTAATTACCTCTTCTTTGAAGCGCCTTTTGGAGACCTCCTCTTAGGGAACTAAAATTGGTCTTTGAGGAAGACCAGAACCTCTAGGATGTTTCTAGGGAAGTGGAGAAGAGATTTTGGCAGGGGTTGGCCGAGCTTGAGTGCTCAAATTGGTGTGAGGAGGAGGGGGAGGAGGTGCCCTTTTATAAGGGAGGAGAGGGGCACCTTAGGAATATCTCAAAATATTATTTTATATTAAAGTAAAAATCGGTTTATAATGGTTCCGAAGGGTCTTATTTCGAAGCTAAAGTGGGGATGGGTCGAAATCCTATTAACCAATAGGATTTAGACAAGTTTAGGTTCTTATTTTAACCTTATCAATTAGATTTAACTCTAAGTTAAATAATTTAACTTTTACCGTGTCTTTTTGTTTTCTTTCACTATATGGTTAATACACTTACTATAACACGCCAAAAGAACCCCAAATTGTTTATTATTAATATAAATATCCTTATCTAAGTCATTTGGCCGAACCATAGATTTTTAGGAATAAAATAACAATTAATAATATAATATTTGATTTAAAAACTATTTTGTGTCAATTTTGACACTATTTGATATATGATTTTTGTGAAAGTCATAACAGAATTATATGTTCTAACCAAGTTGATTATATCAACACTAATATATCATAGTAACCTAGAAAATTAGTTTAATTCATAAAAAGTCTCAAATTATATTTAGTTTGGTGTTTATAACATCAATTATGTCAATATTTCATTAATAAGATTATTACTGCATCATCTTTGTGTCATAAATAAATTAACTTATTTGATGTCTAAAAATTACAAATAAAATACCATTATGTGGGAAATCTTTTTAGCTTTCTAATGAATATTTATAGTCTAATTTATCTTATGTATAACCCTATATTAAAAATGTTTTAGTAAATAAACTTTGATTTTAACTCTTTTAACTCTTCTTTGAATTAAATAATAATAAATGTCCTAATCTAATCCAAGTGGGCCTAAATGGTCATATTTTATTCATAAGGTTGTTTTTGGTCGAATTACACTTATCCAATAGAATTAGGACATGTTTTAGGGTAATATTAATATCATTCTTACCCTTAATTACCCTATTTACTTATAACCGTGGTAAATAAAAGTAAAAAGTTACTATTCACCAAAAATTATTTTCATCTCATTGAACCACATTTTACTTACTGACATCAACCGTGTCTCTCGGATTTTTGAAATTCCATTCACAGAAGCGGTAAAATTATGATTTATGAAAAATTCAGTTTTTTTAACTACCACTTAGTAGTTTCACTATTCATCAAAAAATGATGTTTTTCAGAACAATGCCAAAATTTTCATCCTAAGATATATTTCATATTCCGAACTCAAAAATGAAGTCTATTTTTCCAAATTCATAACATATAGGTTGCATTAATTAATTTTATAATTAAATCCCGCTGTTAAAACAAATAGCTTGTTTTTTAAGAAACAATATCTATCAAAAGATTGACACTAGTTTATAACTGGTTTAAATGTGAAATTACATCCAATGACCAACATTGTATTAAATTGTAAAAATATATTCTAAATACACTTTAAAACCACTCAAATTAATAATTTATCAATATTAATTATTTCGATTAAAAAAGTTGTTTTTAATTAAAATTTAGTAATTTTCACTATTCATCAGAATATGAAAGTTATCTGAAATGTACCAAAATTTCACCTTAGGCTAAATTCGATATTCTGAATCCAAAAATGAAATCCATTTTGAAAAATAAAATTTACAAAATTTCTAAAAGTGGTTATTACTATTCATAACGGCTAGTTTTAATAAAATTTTAATAGCATATCGCTGTTTAGTGAAACACGCTATCGAGGAAGGTCGTGATTGCGTGTAATGCAAGGCAAGTCAAGGATGCGTGTTGTGCAAGCTCCTTTTTGTGTTGCGTACAACACAAGACATTAGTGAAATTAAAAAGAATATTTTTCATAAAATCTTGGGCTGTTACAATGCCCTATCTTCCCACACTTAAAACATCTCCCGGTTCCTTTGTGACATTCTCCTTGGTGCCCATTTCCACACTTTTTGCACAAAGGAAATTGGGTCTTCTTTCCCATATCAACTTTATCATATGAACCTCCCTGAGACTTCATCTTCTTCTTTCTTGACGAATTTGGGCATTGAACTAGGTATCAATTATTAATTGCGATTTTTAATAGCTGGTTTGGAATAATCACAATATGTTCAACTTGATCTCTCATAATATCTATCATATCAATAGGTAAATCCTCACATTTCCTATCACATTGGTTGTTGGGACATGTTCTTCTATTTACCGCCATTAACTAAGAAAAGAAATTATAATTAGGGGCTTGAATACATAGCCAATAATCATTAAAAGGAAACTTTAAGCATAGAAGGATAAACTTGTAGAAGGAATGTATACCCTAACATGTGATTCCCTATGTTCCAATCTAGGTTATCCATGATCATATATTCTTATGTGAATCTTTATTTTATTTTATCTTTTTTCCTTTAATAATGGTTCATACTATGCTTATGAATTTACCAAAGCATATCACCCGAGAGTGTCGTAACCAAGAGTGCAGGAAAGCCCGTTGTCGTGTACCAGCTCCAGTTTTAGTCTAGCTCAAAGCGGTGTTTTCGAGTTTTACCATTATGTACATCTATGCCAGAGCCACCTCTACCTGCTCGTATCCAGACAGGGATGTATTTTCTTGGCAATCCCTTACTCAATACTCACCAAAATACAAGGAAGATTTCTTATATATAAACTTTTCTATAGGATTCTTTCAAAAGTTTTGATATGTTAATTTCCAAAAATAACTAAACCATCCTTTGATACCAACTATATAATCCCACATTTTTATCCCATAAACATTCATTACATTATACAAAACCGAGGATCTTTAAGGTTTAGTGTCTTGGAAACCAGGAACTCAAAACATGAAAACATAAAACAATCTTATTAAACACTTTAAAGGATTCTCCTTATGTTCATCCTAGGTTCTTTACTGCATCTCATAACCTGGGGACATCCATCAAAAGAAAGGGTGAGCAGAAGGCCCAGTAAGGGAAACAAGGGAAACATTTAACATGTGAACATGAGATACATCAATAAAGTAATGAAAAAGAACATTAAGGCATGAGAAAGAAATCATGAGGCATATCATAAAAAAATAATGTATTTCATAACTTGAATATGTGGATACAACATTTAACATATAAAATAATTTTCATTTCACCAAGGTCCATCCCCAAGGAGTCATTAAACATTACCAAGGTTATTCACCAAGGTGTCGTTAAAAATTGTCATCTCTAGAGATTAAGTCTCTACCCAAGGCATTGGAGCGCTATCAGGGAACACCCTTAGACTTTCCTTTGTTATCATGTGATACACATATATCATAATCAAAATTTCATAAACAACCCGTGTAGCATAAAATAAATGGGTTTCATGTCATAATCAAAACGTTTAAAAACTAATTTAAAGACATGATCTTTATGTCACTTTAAACCGACAGAAAATGAATGCGGGTATCATGTATGTAAATTCCAGAATTTAAAATAGAATATTTTGGAATGTATGTGAATACCCCTTTAGAAGAACGATCTTTGAGTATTAACTTAATAAAATAAGTGACTTTGAGTGTATGAGAGAGACATTTTGAGATGAAAATTCTGTAGCATAACAGCTATGTTTCGGTGTTTTAGAAAACATTGAAAAGAGAGGGGACATGGGTCACCCAATCATAAATGATCCATAAAACAGTAGGGGGACAGAATATAAGGGATTTAAGAACATGTTATTGAAATTTGAATGATATACCATATGAAATTAAGAAGATGAAATGAAGTCAAAAATATGATTTCTCTAATGAAAACTCGGTAGCCTAATGGCGTCACTTAAACATTAACAAAATGAATTGATGAGATAAAATAGGGTCTCTCATAATATGTACATAAAAGATAAGTATGATAGATATGGAGATCATACCAAAACATAATAAAAAGGAACTTTAAAGACGTGACATTAAAGTAGAACTTTGAAAAATGAGAATGGTGAAAGAATCCCTTAAAAATTCGGCAGCCTATCGGCGCCACTTAAACTTCAACAAAAATGAATTGATGAAATAAAATAGAGTGTCTCATCATATGAACATAAAATATTAGTGTGATAGATATATAGATCATACCCCATCATAATAAAAAGTAATTTGAAATACTTTACATGAATGTAGAACTTTGAAAATTGAGAAAGGTGAAAGAATCCCTTAAAAATTCGACAGCCTAACAGCGCCACTTAAACGTCAACAAAAATGAATTGATGAGATAAAATATGGTTTCTCATAATATGAACATAAAATATAAGTATGAAAGATATAGATATCATACCCCCACATAATAAAAAAGGAACTTGAAAGACTTGATATGAAAGTACAACTTTGAAAAATACAAAAGTGAAAGATTCCCTTAAAAATTCAGCAGACTAATGGTGCCACTTAAACATTCTGAAAACGAATTGATGTGAGAGGGATGGGGTATATCATAATATGAACATGAAAAGGGGTATAAGAGGAATATAAAGGAACATCCTCCACCATAAGATCATGGAGAATAAAATAAATGACATAAAAGAGATTACTTGAAAAGAAAGAGAGAGGTAGGATCCCTTACCTTAAAACGTAACTCTTAAAACTAAATGGTTGGGACCTTGAGGGCTTAGAGGCACCATGAGAGGACTCCTTGGGAGGTAAGGAGACCATAAATTCGTTGAGGATGATTTTGGAGTCTAATGGATGAGAGGATGGATTGGTATTTTATAGGGAAAGTGAGGGGACAAGGCATTAATGGCCAAGGGACACCTCATTGGTGGTATTGGCAAAACCATGGGCTTGCCCATGGTATTTTCCCATGGTATTGGCCACTTGGGACACCTCATAAAATAATTCATCCCCTTAATTCGACCATCCCTTAAAATATTTCATGACATCATCATGATGAAGTCATGATTTCATTAAACATACCGAAACCCTAAAACTGTATTTTTACTATTCACTGAAAAATCAACTTTTTCTGAAAAATTCCAAAATTTTACCCTAACAAAATATTAGGGCTCTGATTTCAAAAATCAACTCCATTTTATAAAAATAATTTTCTAAATATTATTAATTTAATTTTTAAATAAATACACTATTCTCCGAAAATTCAATTTTTTTAGAAAAATCCAAAAAAATTACCTTAACATGATATCGATGCTCTGAGTTCAAAAAATGAAATCCATTTTATAAAATTAATTTTCCAACTATTTTTAATTTAATTTTTAATTAAAAAACACTATTAACTTGAAAAAACTAATACTTGACTAATAATTTCTGAAACAGTTATTTACCAATTTTATTGAATCACATTACTTAATCAAGGTCCCTAGATTATATTAATACTTTCTTTAAGTGAGATTACTAATCAATTTGGTCACATTACTAATCCTAAGCATAAAATCACTATTCATAATTTACTATTCATAAAAAATCAAGTTGATCTTATTAGACTCTAAATTTCCTACTGAACATAATTGTAGAAGATCATTTTTTGAAAATCATTAGACATTTTTATTTATTTAAGGTTTACATAAACATTTTTAAAATATCCTTTTTCTAAAATTCATCAAAAATATGCATACTATATTTATCCGGTCATTTGAAAATTCATAAACTTCATCATAAGAAGAAATCCAAATTTTTATTTAAAACAAAGGATTATACAAGGAAGTCAATGTCTTCTTACATAGCCCCTTATAACCCCAGCATAAGACCTAAGAGTAAGGTGTGCTAATGTGAGAGAATCTGAGGGCGGCTGGGCCAATATCACACGAGTAATAATTTCTATTATCTTGAACTTCTCACAAAGGCGATTCCATTCCATAATCACACGATGAAGTTCGACTTGGGTTTGGTCCAGAGAAAAGCCCAATGGTGCCACCTCCTTCCCAAGTTCTGTTAGATGGGATTCGATTGGCCCGAGACTACTGGATGAGGACATCAAATCTTCTTTCTATATTAATTAACCAAGATCACTTGTATTTAGAGACAATAATCAAAACATTTAGTTTCCAGCGATCATATTGACCAATGGTCATATAACAGTTGGAACCCAACAATCTCATTTTAATTATACTCATGTTATCAAATGAAATAGTTTTGTTGAGTATAAAATAAAATAACACACAAAATAGGAAACTTGATTTATTCAAATATTTCAAGTCGTTACCGAAACCATTAACATTATATATAAAAATATCTATGATAATTAATTAATGATGAGTACATTTGGTGTGTCAGGTGTCATCAAATGGCACCCATGATTTATGCCTTGTTGAAAAGATCATTGAGAATGTTCAATGACCACTATACAAATACTAAATACATTATTAATGAATTAAAATAAGCCGAAAAATTTGTGAGGAGGAAAATTATTACATAAATGATTGAACATATAGTAAGATTTCCTTTTCTGTATTCATTTCAGGAAACCATTCCACATGTATTCATGCATCATGTGGATGTATTATACATGAATCATAGGCATGATTACAAAAATGCATCATATGAATGTATTAAATGTGAACTATATACATTATTACAGACTGTATATCTTCAGGTTATATATATATATAATTATATTACATGCATCATATACATGTATTCAATATACACACACCATATTCATATATATTTTATTACACATCCAACACCATATACAAAAGAAGTATGATTGAGCTTCTGTCATCAAATATCCTACTGTTCAGTAATGACCTAATTTGCTTCAGAATAACTCATTATCTACTATTAATGAATCAAAGATCTAGTTCCATTACATGTATGCTTTCACTATCCCATAAAAACACTATTTGAGATCACACACTTGTCCTTCCAGTAAATTTTCTATGAGACCTCCTAACCAATTTATGATGATTTCCTCCTTTATGTCACTATGAATGAATTTCATTTTAACATGTAATTGATCAATCTGTTGTCCATATAAGGTAACCAGATTTATCACCATCCAAATTTTTGTGTTCTTAAAAACTATATAAAATATTTATAAGAAATCCACAACCTCCATTTTCTAAAAACCATTCAAAATTATCCTATTCTTTTCTCAAATCCTACCATCCTCTTCGTCCTTCAACTGGTAGAACCACGTTTTTACATCACCATATTCTCTAGTGGTACCTTTTTTACCTCCCATGTTTGGTTAACATGAAAGGAGTTAATTTACCCATTTATTATTATCTCAAAATATTTAAAACTACTCATAATTACTACATCTTCCAACATTTCATGTTCATCATCATCTATAAGAATAATGTTATAAAGATTCAGTCCAAACCTTTGCATTGATTGACTGATCCAAATAGTCCTCCTCAATTCAATTTAATGATTTTATCCTTACTATATACCCTCATATTTATTCTTTATAAATCACTTTCACTAGATTCCATAGGCCTGAAGATTTATGATACTTCTATACTTGATGGCTATTTTGGAAGTTTGACACACCATACACATTCTAGAACTTCCAATCTTTTGTTCAAATAAATAGGAACATAATCAATTGACTATTTGATCTCAATTTTTTCTTCTACTAAGATTTTATCCATTAATGGTATTTTATCATTGAAGAAAACATTTTATCTTTGGATAACATTACTTTAATCATTATTCAACAGTCAAAATCAAAATATTTCATCACCATACCCAATAAAGAAACATGATTGGGGTTTTTATTCAAGATTATACCTTTATAAAGAATCAAAATAGACATACAAATCACTTATGAAAACATTTTGGTGAGAAAAATCAACTGGTATTCAGGTCCACAGTTCTTTTAAATGCCACATTCATAGCACTATTTAAGGAATCCAATTCTTGAGAAAAAATTTATAGTTAAACGCTTATGAAAAAAATACTATGGGAATTTGGAATGTAACTTCATACTCTAATCTATATCATCTAGTGTCTTATTAATCTGTTCTTCCACACCATTTTATTGTAGTGTTATAGGAATAGAATTCTCATCTTGGATGACATTCTTCCAACAAAACCACTATAACTCTTTGCTTCAATATTCAAATCTATTATGAGACCTTAATAATTTTAGCTTCATTATTTTTTTTTCATTATGGATCTACATTGAATGAATTTTTTAATAATATTAAATTTTTTATTAAGGATAAACACCAGACTTTTCATGTTGCATCGTCAATAAAGGTAACACAATACAATGAACCTCTATGAGAACAAACTAGAATTTTCTACCAAACAATCATGTGAACTAGATCCTGCTTCTATGTCATAAATTTTCTCCAATTTTTTCCAAAAAAAACATTCTTTTTCATCCAAGGGATATAACTTTCACTTTTTCCATACTTCATGTGACTAAGATTTACAGTGGTTTTTTTTTCTGCCAAGACCTTTATTTTCTTCTCACTCATGTTCCCAATATGAAAATTCCATAATTATACACTTTTTGAAGTTGATTTTCTAACAATCATTGCTATATATGACTTCTTTGTTAGATATAATGTTCCAAATTTAACAAATTTTGACACCACCATGGATTCCCATGTGATCTTCTATACTCGATCAATAATTTTTTTTATGAAAAACTACTTCATCTAGCTAACCTAAAAAAATTAGATTCTTCTATAAACTGAGTATATCCATGGAATTCTAGAGAGCCTCTATCTAAAATTCATATTTTCATATCACCATTTCCCAAAATCTTGAGAGATTCATCATAAGAAAGATTAATCTTGTTGAATATTTTAAAAATATATTTTTTTGTCTTTCATTTCATGAACATAGAGAGGAAAAAATATCTAGAATAAATAATCCATGATACAAATGGAACTTTGAAGCTTAAAAATAAATTTATCACATCTTCAATTATGGTGTTTATATAACTTTCATATGCATAAATTCTAGAATTGATGATGAAATAGCTAAAATTGTTTTTTTGGTTCCCCTTATTTCCACTATTCTAGCATACAGGTATGATCCCATCTAAATTCACTCAATTTATTTTTTTCCTGTATTCACCATTATTATTGATTATTTATTGAATGGAATGTCCTCTACCTTATACATTGAATGTGGTTATGTACGGTTCTTTAATTTCTATCCACCTAGTCTCCTGATTTAGAATGAGATCAACAAAATGCCTTCAAGAACAAAATCAGTTTTATTTATAGATTTTATTACAAGGGTAATCATCACATTACATGATTCCAAGAGTGATGAAAGTAGAATTAGATCCCACATAAATAATTAAAACATCACTTCTATCTATACAAATTGACTCCAAATCATGATGAATCCATTACCATGACTTTTCATTAACTTTTATCCACCATATTTAGGTTGAATAGTTTTTTCAATAGAAGGAATTTGTTTATAGTGGTTGGATTGTTATACAAATATGGTCTAATTTTTTTATGGAGATATACCTTAATTCCATATAAATTTTATATGTATTTAGATATATTATATAGTATGATATTGGTGTATCATAAATCATGATGTACTAATACCAAGATATTGCCTATTAGTCATAATGTATGACTTGGATATTCTATAATGTCAGTAAACCGTATGATATAATTAATATAACATATTACGATTATGTTTGGTAAATGAATTTTAAGTATAAAAATTTTAATATTCCATCCATGTAAGACAAAATTAATGTGTTTCATTTGATGAAACATTCAAGGGAGTTGGATAAACTCAGGGTTCACAAAGTTATTATAGAAAGATATTTACACATATGTTTTGAATGAATGAGTAAATAATTGAGAAGTTTTAGGAGGGTCCCACTACCTATATAAAGAGGCAATCATAATGACATGTTGTTCATTCAATCTCAACGAAACTATCTTTTGATTCTACCACTCGATGCTCTCTTTCTCGTCCTTTCGTAACTACGGAGATATTCTCGGGTATCTTTCAAGAGTTGATAATCCATCTTGAGTTTCAGGTGATTCAGATTAGCTTAAGGATAGACCATAATGGGAGGAACCCATTTGTTGATACATAGGGATATTCATAAAGCACTGTAACTGCAGATCATTTATATGACCAACATTGATGTATGGGATACTTTCAAATTATTTATTTTTATTCACTCATGATTTAAATTAATATCAATATTATATTGGTATTTAAGTTTTTATTTTCATATTATTACTCTAAAAAGTGTTGTTCAATCATTAAAAACCTATTTGTGGTATTAAAACTTCACCATGGTTCTTGATTAAAAAAGAATGCTTGAAAAATGAAGATATTCAGTATTGTATTGGTGTTGTATTTGGTATAATATGATATGATTAGAATTTATTTGTGTAGTTGGATATTTGATATGGTATATTTTAACCTAAAATATAGTCACTCATATGGAATGGAATATTATATGTGGTGATATTATATGATTCCTTCAGTTCTTTTTCATATTATTGTTTATGGTATGGAGAGTCATAGTGTACATTGGTTCCTAAGTAAACACTTAAAATACAGCATCATATCACTAAAGTGATATCAATACGAATAGTAAAATATGATTATTGAACTCTGAAGGTGAATGTTAAGTTGAACATTATGCACAATGTTAATTTTTTATAGGCCTATCACTGAACACATTTCACTAGCCACTAAAGTGGATATAATAATATGCAACTGATAATGAAAAATTATCATTCATAGGCTGTGACATGCAAAGCATAATATACGGTAGCCATTTTTAACTAAACTAGGCATTATAATATAATTGGTGTCATAAAATACGTTATGTATGGAAATTTTTATTTTTTTAAATTTCCATTATGAATTCAATTGTATAATTATTATGTTGTTTATAAACTGTAGGAAAATGTATTTTGAGATTTTTTTCAATTTATAAAGTTATTTATAAATTAATTAATTATATATTGTTTATAATTATTCATTAAATGTTTGTGAAACATTTAATAAATAAATATCTAAAATATTAAATTTCAATATTAAATAACTTTTCCATTTATATAACATGACATACAATTTTGATAAAAACTTTTTTATGTAAACTATATGTGAAATTTATAAAGTGTTTATAAATTATATAATTTGATAGAATATAAATTATATGACATTTATTATTATTATTTTTTCGTAATATTTAATTTTAATTGTTCATATTAAAATTCCTTATAATAATAAACTATTTTAACCATATCAAAATTCGTTTTGATAATTTCTATGATTAGAGTTGATATAATATTAAATAAATGATAGATTCTGTAAATTGTTTACATAATTGGAACATAAGGTGTTTATATTTCATTTAATAGAATGTATCTAATGAATATTAAATATAAATATTAATATAAAGGAGTTTATATTTGAAGTAAATATAAAATTTTTATATTTATTTGATTGTGGAATATCCATAATTCATAAGTAAATTATGATGTCTTCATAATATATTTATTTTGGAATTGTTCATAAATAGTTTATCTCATGTTTAAATATATGAAATATTCATTTATTTAGTTTATTCCCTAATTTATTCATAAATATAATTACTATATTATGAATGGATGTATGAATTGGTTTAAATTGATAAAATACTTCTATAAATTATCATACAGACATATAAATAGTTACATGCTTGGATTTATAATTTAATTAGTTTTCTCCAACCTTTACTTTGGATTTTAAAAGGTTACAAGTTTGAATTAAGAATTTATTATAGTTTATATATCTTTATTGTTATAATTTTGATGAAATTTTTGTCTCTTATAGAAAAGTGATGGTTGGTGATTTGTGTCTCCAAGATTAATCTTGTGGACATTGTTAATTTTTATGTTTCTAAGCCTTTACATGAATGGTTTTTAGGTATCTTATACATGAGATGTATTTGGATATGTATGAATATATTTGTCTTTTATATTTTTTTAGTAAGAGAAAATAAGAGTTGTGTAAATAGTTACACATCAATACGATAGGAAAATATTCATTTGGTGGAAGAAATAAGATTCTAAAATAAATCACTAGAAGTATATATACAAGTTATGGAAATAACATGAGATAAGATAGTGAGATTAAACCTATTTAAAATATTGATGTATAATATTACTTCCGAAGGAAACACTAATCAAGACCTCAATCATCCAATTAGGTATGTCATACAAAAGCCGAGTGTCCCTAGATTTACTTTTATAAGGAAAACAATAATTGAGGTGACCAAAAGGGTTAGATTCCCTGTTTTGGAATATCATTTGGGTCACATCGAGCTAGGAAACCTTAATAGGATTTGGTTACCAGAGGAATGATGTTAACTGAATATATATAATTGATTCGAATAATGAGTTATATACTCAATTATCTGTGAATGAAATTTGATATGATTGACATGATTGTCTAATTATATATCTAAGTGACATGACAAAAACTAAAATTACCCAAATTGTAGAGAAATATAGATCTTGGCCCACTAATGGATATAATTTATGTTAAAAGGGGCATCATTTTAGTGGAAATGTTATTCCAAATAAGGGTGTCTTTAGATTAACATTTTAAAGGTAAAAAAGTATTGAGGTGAACCTAACTATTAGGTTCCTTGTTTTTGGTATATTATTTGGGTTACACTTAATTGGGAAACCACAATAGGATTATGCTACTAAATGAAGAATTTTGATTGGATCTATATGATGGAATAAGATAAAGAGTTATCTACTTAACTATCCATGATTAATATATTATATATCTAAATATATGAATTTAAATCCATCTATTTATGATTTGTAGTTATATAGTTAATATAAGATCATCTTATTCATGAAAATATTATTTCTTGAAAATCCATTTTTGACATGTTTTGTGAGATTATTTTAAGATAATCTTTTCTACTTGTGAGAGTTTAATTTAATTAAATATAACCCATATTTGGATTCTGAAACTTATTATTAGGTAATAATTTAGGATTATGTTTTTCTCATAATGATTAGTAAAAATAATAATAAATTAATTAACATTGTTAAAGTGAAAATGAGGTTATGCGTCTTACATGTACTTGTGGTAAACTTAATTGTCATCACATAGAGAATTTTTATTTGATAAATTTTATTTCATGTTTATAATAATTGGGAAACAATTATCTAATAATAATAATTTTATTTTTTTCGTAATGGATAAATTTCCTATTTTAAAAACTAGTTACCATGGTGAAAAATAAAATAGAAAAGTAAGTAAACATAGAGGATAAGAGACTAAAATTTTTAAATAATGTTTTCTTGTATGTGTTAGAGGTGTTTATATGCCTTAAATTCAATCCAATACATTATTTATCAATTTTGGAACCACATGGGGTGTGTGTGGAATCCAATTATTGAATAGTTTTTTGCTATTTACAAAACGACCATTCCTCCTCATTTATAAATTAGAACTCACCCCTCGCTTATTCACATCTATCAAGCCATTTTACTAAACAAAAAAAATGAAAGAATGTCTTCCAAAAATATATATAAATGTTATAGAGATACTATTATTCCAAAAATAACCTACCTAGTTTCCTTAGGTGGAGATCAAAAGATGGATTTTCTAAGAGATGGTAATTATCTTAACAAAACTCTTTATTTTACTTTCTTTTTATAAAACCATAAATTATGTCTTAAAAATTGCAATATAATAAACACATAATATCACATATAATTAGATTTTATTTTTATTGGATATTTTTTACCCATATCCTTATCTATAATGTGGGAAACAAAGACATTGCTTGCATGTATGGAAGACTACCACCTCACATACCGATACAATATGTTTTCCATCACTGAATTAAATGGAAAGTCATAATGATATAAATAATGAATAAATATTATAAATATGAAATTATTTTAATTTTTAAAAATTAATATACCATCCAATTCCTTACCCTTTCACCAATCAATGGAATAACGTCCTCACATGTGCGTACCTATGACCTACCGAATTCACAAAGTGATGCGATTAATTTACCATGTAAAACATTCAAGAATGGAAAAAATACATCTAAATATTTAATATTATATTTATAACAGTAATATAATGGTAGCTACTATATATCTATATCTTATATACAAGAATGGAAACTTTCATGAGAAAACACGCATGAGAAAACAAGTCAATTAACACCCAAAATTATGAAAATCATGAAATATTATTAAAAAATAGTTAGTAAAATGTTAGAAGAGGACCATATATGATATTATAAGTATGAATATGGATTTAATATCAGAAATTAAAAATTTAAAAACTATGATACATTAGGTTAAATAATTTTAAACCAAATGGAAGTTGTAGGTAATAGATTTCATCTCAATTTCCATTCCGTTGAGATATATTGGTTAATAGGAACCTATTATCTTTTATGTGGTGTATTTATTACCTTTTTAATGTATTTAACATGAATAAATATTTATTAATTATTATTAATGTTTCTATTGAATTTTATTATTTCAATTGGCTAAAATTTGAAATTTACAAAAGGGGTAAGAATATATTTTTCAATAACACTTTGTTTTAGTAATGTTTTTATTATAATCGAATGAATATTATAATATATTATATATAAGTTAAAATTATGCAATCATATTATTGATACTTAAATAGCTTCTATATTTTCTTATAAAATTTTATCCCTTTGGTACTGCAATCATGGAATGAAATGCTTGCAAGAAAAATGGATTTCATTTCTTTATAAAAGTAATATATTTTCCTTCCACATCAATATATTCAAGAATTGTTTTAAAAAAATAAATTTATTTAATAAAATGGTTTCAAAATGAAATTTTATTTTATCCATGTTTTTTTAAAATGGTTTAAGAGGTATATTTATATATTTTTTAAAGGTACATTTAATAAAAGAAAAAAAGGAATGTTCTTTAACATATACAATGATAATGAAATTCCCCACCACTATATCCATTATATGAAATATATGTTGTTATACATTTCTTATCTAGTTTTATAAAGAAAACTAATTTACGAAATATTATTTTAATATTTAAATTTTATCCCATTTATTCTTCCAAAGGACATGATTTTATTACAAAAACCTATATTACCAATGAACCTATGGTCACCTCTCACATCTCGATTAAATTTTTGATTTTTAACTCTCTATTAAGATAATCACATACATAAGTCATTTTTCATTATACATTAAGTATCTATATTATTGTTTTAAATTATCGTATGAATGGTCTTAAAGTTTTAAATACTATGATGTATGGATTCATGAAAAACAATATTAATCATTTTATTCATTTAAAATTAAGTTATTATTATCCATGATTTTATTCCATTGATATTATCCATGAATGCATTTTTTCTCAAGTTATTGATTAAATTTCATGTGTTCTCAATTATTTACCTGCCCATATTGATATTTTCTAACCTAATAATTATGGTAAATCTATTAAATGGAATCTGTGTCCAATAATTTATATTAACATAGGGATTATACCTTATTTATTCCTGATAGAATCTATTGTATGAGACCCTAAGTGAGTTTTTTAGACCACCCTTATTTTGTTTCATTTTTTATCAGATATGAAGAAGAATTATTTGAATAAGTTATGGGATGCCAAATGCTTTCAATTATTTTTTTTCATTTACCCCAAAGGATAATTAATTTTCCTTTTGGATTAAACCCCATGATTCTATGATAATGTAATTATGTAGGCACCAAATCCATGTTACTGGAGTTTGGGTCACTAAATTTGGTATCAAAGGAGTTTAGTTAACACCTTAGAATCTGTATTAAGGAAAAAATTGATCATGTAACATAACCCTTTGATTGAATTTGATGATAATTAACTAATAACATTATAATGTTTTTGTAAGTGTGAGATTATGTGATTTTACATAGTAATACATCTCTGTATAGATAGTACAAGTGGACGTGGTTCTAGCACATTTTTACATAAAGGTAATAACTAAAAAAGGAAACATTAGGCTTTAGCTCCTTAAACACCCAGTGCATGAAAATTGGCATTACTACACTCTTAATTTGACACTCCCAGAGGATATTTTTCAGATAATCCAATTTTTTTTACAAGACCTCACGAAGGATTTGAAAATAAAGATATACCTAAAGAAACAAAGCTTATGGTTCTAAGATTAATAATGCTTAAATTTTCAACCAATGTTAAGTGTGTAACTAGATTTATAATTATACATTATGAATTAAAAATCAAAATTTTATGAGCTAATAATGTATATTCAATTGTTTATAAATGATGACTCGAATAATGAAGGGTATCAATAATCATGGAAAATGTAGATATTTCTATTCTAAATAATCCAATATTGATGGTATTGGAACTAATTAGATATAAGATAAATTAGGGAATCTTTATATAGTCATTGTAAATAAACTTGTTTAAATGAAGTAACCTATTATTCTACAACCTAATTCTCCAATGTTGGATCACGTCCTATAAAAAATATCCTCCAGTAGTTAGTGGGACTACTAATCTCATTGTAGTTGAGAAATGGATTAAGTCCAATGAGAATATATTTTGGGACTTGTGATGTGAGGAAAATGAACAGGTTATACTAAAAATATTTTCTCTCAATTTCAACACAGATAAATGGTGGTCATTGATCAAAAATACTTAGGATGAATAAGAAATTAAACACACGAAATTAAAATATTTTAAAGAAAAATTCTTTGATAATTATTTCCCGAGTGAGAAATATAATAAAATAAAGATAAAGTTTCTTATATTAATGAAAAAGAAAGAATAATGATTTTTGGTGAATTATTCTACATTTAAATGATCATCCATATGTTCTGCATATTATATACACAATACAAAATTCAATATTGAACATTAATTTGACGGTCATAAGCCATGTCTTTGAAGGGAATTGGTTTCTCCAACATTTTCATGACAGGTTCAAATATATTTTTGTGCCATAAAAACCAGGAATTAATTTTATAGATCATATGAATAATATGGGAATCAATATAAGAAGATGATGAAATATAAAAAAATTTATAAGGGGAATAATAGATAGATGGATTTTCCCAAATGTGATAATTTTTTAAGGAAACAACCTAGTACTTTCTTTAATGGAATATGAGTTTAATTCATGTGTGGAGATAAATCCCATCATGTGCATGAAGTAAAGGGAAATAAAGAAACATTTAATGTTATAAATTTCAATAGAAAGGATATGAGAAACTACAAAAATTAACACCCAAAAATTAAGGGAATATACCTTCATATAAGCTAAGGGGTCAAGGTTAAGATTATGTTATTACTAAAACTAAAGTGGAATAATTTAAGTGATTTTGTATTTGGATTAAATAATTATTCAATAGAAGTATCTTATCAATATTATTATGTTTATAAGAATGATTCAATATATATATATGGTACTGCTGTACTTTTTTTATGTATTTGAATGCATATGTTGAATAATACTAATGTCCAAGAAAACTGATCTAGTGGTAAGATGATATTTTTGGAGAATACATGATTACGGTAAATATAACACTTAAAATGTTCCTAATGTGCATATAATGATGTTTAGTTGGGATAAAATAATTATTGAAATTGATGAAGTAAATGAAATATTATTGATGACCTCAAAACTAGTGTTACAATGAAAAGTGGTTTATGTTATTTTTGATAGAGTTTAAATCATTTTTGGTTTATGGAATATATTACATAATTTTATATTTTATTTAAGTAATAAATAAAGTGTTAATTTTGGGAAGCATTAATGTTTTCATTAAGGGTTTATAGTAATTTAGGTTATTACCATATATAATCAAAATATTTACATATTTTTTATGTGAAATTATAAACTACTTCATATTTTATGGGGACACATGTTTTATCATATAAATTAGATTTATGTGTTTTTAATTTTATTTTCAAACACATTTTGGAGAAATATTAAGTATTTATATGACATATTATGAAGAAGTATATGGAATGACTTGTAGTACTAAAACTTGTTGGGATGATGTTGGTGAAAGGAATCTTGTAGGACTGAATCATGTGGAGGAGACAATGGAAATAGTAAAGTATAAAAAAATCCATATTAAATAATCTCAAATGAGGAAAAATTGTTATGTTAATTTCTGGAGGAATTTTGTTTGGACCACAAGGATGAATTCCCTGAGGGGGGGGGGGGGGTGAATCACGGTTCAACTAATTTAAAATTAAATCCCATTCTGATCTTTTTTCACTATTAAGAAAAACACTCTTCTCGGTCTTTCCTGGATCACAATATAAATATAATGTAAAACATGCACAGGACACAACAATTTTTACTTGGATCACCCTCACTGGGCTACGTCCAAGGATCATGCATGAGAAATGTGCCGATGTACCAAATCCATTAAATGAACACTACTGTTTACAAGGTTCGGAATAGATCACTTATATTTCTAGTCTCACTGCCTTTTCAATGTTTAGGGTCAGCTCACTGCATTCCCAAGGGTCACACCCTATTTCTCTCTCTCTGGATCACTGCCGTTGGAGAGGATCACCTTCTTCTTATTCCATTTCTCACTGCTCTGGAAAGGATCCACTCATAGTTTATAGACCTGTAGGTATCTTCATTATCACTAATGAATACATCCTATATTGTATGTGGATGCCCTATTGAAGTCCAACATTCACCCGTAGATGAATCTCACTTTGCATCAAAGGTATCGAGCAATCATCCAGCTTTCATGCAGCCCTGAATCACCGTCGTACCTCAAACATACGTAACACCCTTCTCCATGTTGGTGCACAAGTATCGGCGTGCAAGTTATATCTGACGCGCATGTTAACCTCAACCGCATGCATGATACAAGATTTTTCAACTCCAATATTTCGCGACACACAACCTTTTACGCCCAAAACAATTTTTTTGCGCAAATAAAAACTGCCACGCTTCTTCAAGTCCTTGCATGCAAGTCCACCTCAAAAACTTGTGATAAACCTCCTTCTTCAAATATAATCTTGAGAGACTTCCTTCCTTTCTCACCAAAACCACTCTGCATGCACAAAAATCAACCGGCATGCAACTTCTTCTTGCGCGACCACACACCACTTGCGCGACCACCACACCTACATGATGAGAGATCTGATTTTATCTAAGTGTTGAACTCTTATAGAATGAGGAGTAGTCGACCGCTATTTATAGGCATTTGGACACCATGTGAGAGGTGAACAAGTATCCCCTCGGCGTGCAAGTTTCGACCTTGAAGTCTCTTTCTCACAAGTCACTTGCGAGACCAACCCTAAAACATGGGTGCCCCTAATCCCGTTGCCTTATTTTGATGTTCTGATCTTGAAAAACATATGGCATGCAAGTTTCCACTCCATCAAGGCAACAATGAGAATGTCCCTTTTCCAAAACCACTTTTCTCCATTTGTAGATTATCACACCCAAAAATTTGGCAAACACTAGAAAACGATGCCACCTTATATCTTCTCTTTTTGTACCTCCTCCAGATCAACCATTCCTTTGTCGATGTTCTTAAATCCAAAATGGATCGTTACCCACATCCCTTGAACTCAACCTTCCAGAAATAAATACCCTGTTTCAATAAATTTTTATGTCATGGTTTTCTTTTTCAACAATCACAACACATATGTCCTCTTTGTAAACAAACACAATCACCTCAAAAATGCTTCAATGATACCTTGAGGGGTTTTCCCCAAAACATTATTTGTTATTTCATGTTTTATATAATATTTTATTGAAATTAACTCCATATAACAGTGTCACAAGGATTAGTAAAAAATGGAATGTGATCCCCAGATAAATTAGACCCTTTCAAATTTTGGAATATAATGGAGATGTGGCTTAGTGATTGAAAATTCTTCAAAGCCTCCCTTTAAGTACATGATGTGTTCCATATAAAATTGTTAAGGATGTAAATTATTGATCCAATGCATGTTATCAACTATAGTAAAACATTAATTGGAACTTGAATTGACTTACTATTAATATCCCATCTTGATTCTTGATAATATAGAGCAACTATAGAGGAATCAGATTACACAAATGGTAAATATACTTCAGAAATATAAAAAAACAGAGGAAGAAATATGGTAACAAAATGATGTTATAATGAATAACTACCCTCAATTTATATTAGGTAATATGCATGAAATTTTTTGGAATTTTTTTGGAGGAGGTATGAATATAGCACCCTAAGACATTGCGATATTTTTAATTTTAAATAAATTTAGTCTTTTCAATAGCATGCAGTACACACAGCCCCATGCCTAAATTATATAAAATGAACAATATATTTTAATAAAAATATAACACAATTCACATTTCAATATCTCAAGCCAAAAAAATTATAGTTTAATATGATAAATATTAATTTTGATCGTGGTCAAATAATCCTATAATGTGTTTGGGAAATTTACCCTTAGAAATATGCTTTTATAAAAAGTTGAAAATTTAGAATTTTACTATTCATAATTTTATTTATAATTATATATTATATTATATTTAATTGAATATTTAGTTCCTATCAATTTTATAGAAACAAAAATAAGAAAATTTGGATGTAAAAATGTTATTTTTTAGAAATTGTTTTTTTCTTCAGAAAACTGTTTAAAAAAAGGCATAATGTTTTTCCATTTCAATTAATAAAAATAATATTTAAGTATTAATTAGATAAATTAAATTAAATTATTATATATATAAATATATTAATTTAAATCCATCTAATTATTATTAACAGTCATACAGTTTATCTAAGTTCATCTTATGCTTGAAAAATGTATTTCCTGAAAAACCGTTTTCAACACGTTTTGAGGGTTTATATTAAATTATATTTCTCCACTTCTATGAGTTGAATTTTATAAAGTGAAATCCATATTTTTGATTTTAATATTTAATATTTGTTGAAAATTTAAAATTAATTTTTCCAATACTGATTAGTAAAACCCTTAATAAATTAATTAACATAATTAAAATTATAACGAGGTTTTAAACATTACATGCGCTTATGTTAAAATTAATTTTCCACACACATATAATATTTATTTGAAAAATTGGATTTATCATATAGAATAATTTGGTACAAATTAACTATAAGTATCATTTTTTACGCTTCATGAATAAATTACGATGTGTAAAAGTCTAGTTATTGTAGTGAAAACTAAAATGGTAAAAGTAACTAAACATAGAGGGTAAGGGAAGAAAATGTTTTTATTTTTATTTTTATGTTTTGGTGTTTCACAAATTATACTTACCTAAAATATATTTTTTATCAAATTTTTAGGCACATGGGGTGTGAGTAACATCCCATTATTGAATAGTTTTCGGTTTTTAACAAAATTCCACTCCTCCACATTTATAAAAGGGAACTCCTTTCCATCAAATATTCACAACTATAAAGACATTTTATCAACTAAATAATACAAAAATATCTCCCTAAAATCCATATACCCATTCTATATCTTTTGTTACTCCAAAAACACCAACCCTAGTGTGGTTAAGTAGATATCCAAAGGAGGTTTCTCTAAGATAATGTAATCATCTTAATGAAGCTCTTTGTTTTTTCTTTCATATTTTACAACTTTCGATTATGTATTAACGATTACAATAAAAATAATACTATATAAAATATACTGATATTTTATTATCTTTATAAAATAATATCAATCGAACTTATACTCAATCAAATGGGAAATAAAGCCATCACTCGTGTGTAAGGAAGAATACCGCCACATGAACCTATGTAATTTTTTCAATCATTGAATCACATGGATAGTAATAATTATGGAAATAATGAATATATATTATATATGGAATAATATTTATTATTTAAAATTAATATACCATCCACTTCCTCACACTTTCACCCATTAAAGGAATTATATCATCATATATGCGCATGTACGACCTATAGTCCCCACGAAGTGATGTGGTTAATTTCCCACGTAAAAAATTATATAATGATTATAAAAATGTTTCTAATCTGTAAAAATGATATTTATTATAACATAATGTTACTATTTTCACAAATTCAAAACCACCTTTTTTAATATTTCACTGGTTAGATTTTATTTGAGGTTGTCTTGGGTTGAAATTTTAAATTTTTGAAAATTATGGGCTAGTGTATGGCTAGCGCATGATTTTCGCAAACCATGCTCCCTCTCAAGCCAAAATTTGAAGACTGAGGAATTATAGTTTTTCATGGTTTGAACATTGGTTTTATTATTGTTCTCTCTCATAAACGAAACTTTGTGGCCCATTTAAAGGGGTGCATGAGAAGGACGTATGGTTTGGTCTAACTGTGTAGATCTACCAAGCTAATCGTGCATGATATATAAGTAATATGAAAATCTAATTTATAATCCTAAAACCCTCAATTTAGGTTTCATATGGACCTATAATGACCCCATTTGTATTCTTCTTCCTCTAGAGATCCAAAATGGGATTTTATCCCCTTGAAAACTTCACAAAAGCGGATCAAATCATGGAAAACTCTGTTCGATCTCATCCTAGTTAGTTTCCTCACCATTCTATCTATCTCTTGATATCTCTATTCTCTTCCCCATGTTTTCATGGATCCATGTGTTTATTTTTTAATATAATTCCATTTATTTTGGGATCTTAATCCTAGGTTGGATTCATTATTTTTTTTATAATCATTCATCATTGATGATTCCTGATTATGGTTTGGTGAATCAAAATCCCATGATCCAAAGGAAGGTGGTTCTGTTTTGGTGACCAATTTTTATTAACCCTAATTTTTTTTAAATTCAAGGGTTTTATTTAATTTTTTTTTTCAATTTAATTAATTTTATTGCAATTGTTCTGTTGTAAAAACCCAATTCCATTTAATTGGGGTTTTTGAATGGGATTTTGTAATAAAATTGAGAAACCCTCTAATTTCATTGAATTGAGGGTTTTCTGAGAAATTTATGGAATTTTTTTTGAAATTATGTTGTTAAGTTTAATTGTGAAAGTGAACTGTGAGATTGAATTTTTAATTTTTTTAAAATTACTATTTGTGAAAAAATAGTTTAAATTTTTTTTGATAGAGACGTTAGTGTTTTTTCTTAGAAATGGCATGTTTTTATTAAAAAACCGTTTATGTTTTTAATTGGAAATTGGAAATTTTGAAATGGGGAATTGGATTTAATTTTACTTTTAGGTTTCTTAAAATAAATTATCCATCATTGAATAGTACAAGAGCACATGACATCCTAGATAGATAGGGTTATTGAGACAGACACGCTAGTTTAGAATTTATATAGCAATGGATTGAGGCTTTACAACACTAACAAAACTTTTTTTAGCACGTCTTAATTCCCTAGAATGAAATAGATGTATCATCTCTTTATAGTGCCAAGGGATGTGTTTACACACTGTGGTTATGATCATATGAGTGTGTAAGGATCCCATAACCTAGATCTATCGTACCTCTTAGAAGATGACCAAGCTGCTTTCTAGTTTATATATGTGATATAAATTGATTCCATTACTATAAACTATTTTATATTCATTCTTATTTATATTAATGTTTTTATATAGAAGTTATTATTTAAGCCATATGTGTAATGCACCATTTGTTTAAAATTATTTCCATCGTTTGAAATGTATTTCAATCATTTGAAATGTAAAGCTTGATTTGTTTGATTTTTCTTATAAAATTCCAAACCTATTTATTTATAAATTTAAAGCACATTTTTTTGTTAATTAAATGTTGGAATCTTATTGTGTAATCCCTACTGAGACCCTACTAGGATATTAACACACACCCTACCCGTTTCATAAGAAGTTTGTAGATTTTCCCGTTCTAGGTTTATGCAGGGGTAAAGCAACACTTATAGGTTGTTCTAGCCGTTAATATGTGGAAATAGAGAGTTTCATCCATTGGGACTTGGGCTATTTATCTATCATATATTACTGGTAATTTTATGTAGTACTTTGGGTTGTTTATACTTGTTTTTATTCTGGTATAACTCTCCCAGTGGAGTTTCTTTTGTATGCATACTAATTTTTATATTGCTTCCACAATGTTTGTGGAAAATTCATTCCCAATTTAATATGTATAATTCCAAGTGATAGTCACCAAATCATGGGGATCGTGACTTCCCTTAGATCCATGTGAGTGTCGGCTCAGTTATCGGGTTGCCTGTGTACATAGTCTGTTTCATGATAAAGTGGTATTATATCACAAGGTTGAGATACATGTCTTAAATCAGTATGCTTTGTATAATATTTTCATGAGTTAGGTGGTAGTTTTGATTAGGGGCTTGGAAAACTCTCACAACAATGAGACTTATGTAAATAGTGGTGGTTAGGGAAAAATATCTTCAGGATCAGTTCTATTATTTTCCCTAATTTTGATTGGGATAGATTGAAATCCAAATATTATGTCTATCTATTGGGATTTATTCACCATTTTTTCCTTATTTGAGTGTCAATATGACGTCTTCCTTATTATTTGATGATGTTTTGTAGCATCATGTGTTTGGTAAGATGCACAAATCAGATCTAAGAGGACAATTTTGTTGAACCATAGTGAGAAAATCCTCTTGTAGACCTGAATCTGGTTGACGTGATTATCTATATTGTCCAATCTTGTGGAAAATAACCTATGGCAATTCCCATTTAGTCTCCAGCTATCGAAAATTAATTTGATATTCTCTTGGATTTTTCTCATGAATTCCTTTTCTAGAAGCCATCATCGTTCAAAGGCTCAAATGATCCTCAAGAGGATGAGGAATGGTTGAGTAGGATAGAATGTGTTTTTGGTTTCGTGGAGATAGCTAGCGAAATCAAGGTGAAGTGTGCCACCTTAATTATAAGAGGATAGAAAAGGGATTTGTGGGACACTATGGTGATGAACAATTATCTTGATATATTAGGTTATAAATGAATATGGCTTTCATGTCAGGGTTATCATGAGTTTCTTTCACTTCTAGTGGAATCATTGGTTCCTTTAAAGGAAACATAAGTGTGATGATTCTCATGGTGGTTATTGATAGTAGGGTCATTATATATCTTATGCAGTTTCTTGAAGATTCCCATTGATTTGGAACTAGTCTAGAAAGCCTGGGAATTGAAAGACTATTTTAATAGTGGAACTTAAGGTTTGAAGTTCTTTTGGATTATCAAGATAGTTAAATAAATTATTCCATTCTTATTCCACTATACATAGTGGCATGGTATCATCAAATCCTTCTAAAACTGTGGGGAAATCAGATGCTTCATGTATAAAAGGGTTATAGCCATAAGAATCTAGAAAAATGTTTATTCACATAGGTGAAGATTCTACAAAGGAATAAGATATTAGTCCAGTGTCCATGAATGGTACCATCACTATAGATTCTTTGTTAGAAAATGATTTATTTGACACTGGTGCATCTCATTTGTTTATTTCAAACCGTATTGTTAATTTGGAAAATATTCTTCTGGATATTTTTCCTATGTCACATATATAACTACACATATTGACCTTGAGAGAGACTAGGGTCTCCATAGCCCCATTTTTTTTTCTCTCTCTCAGACGTCGAGATTTCTTGGAGTTTTCTAGTTCTCTACTTGAAACCACATGATATTATTTTTAGGATGGATTGGATAATTGATAATAAATCAATGATTGGTTGTTATCTTCAAAATTCCTCCTTTTGTACACTCGATGATGTGTGCCATGTCATTCAAGGAGAATGGGACCCATGGTCGAGCTGGGACAGACCTTCTTATATGGAGTTGGGGAAATTAATATCTGTATTTTATTTTGATCTAGATCAAGAATCCTTGAGCAGTGATCTCCATTCAGTTGTCATCAATTTTCTCGATGTTTTTTCCTTCTGAATTCTCTGGTTTTCGATCAGTAAGGGAGGTATAGTTTTCTATAAATTTACTATATGTTACTCAACTAGTTTCAATTACTTCTTACCACATGGAACAATTTTAGATATAAGAGGTGAATTCTCAATTGGATTATCTTATATAGAATGGTTTTTTGAGCCAAAGTGTGTCACCTTGGGCATCACATATTCTCTTTTCTTAGAAGCATAATAGTTCACTTTACCAATATGTTGACTACAAAAATCTCAATTGAGTGATAGTAATGAAAAAATATCCATTGACAGGGATCAATGATCTATTTAATCAGATGAAATGGGAGAATTGGTTCTTAAACTTTGATCTTCAATCTGGTTACCATTAGTGGAGGATAAAATAATATTACATCTTGAAAAATGCCTTTCAGAACAGGTACAACCATTATAAGTACCTTTTTATGACAATTTTCCTAACTAATGCTCCAACAGTTTTCATGTATTTAATGAACATGATTTTACATGAGTATCTTGATATCTTTATGGTAATCTTTGTGGATGAAATCCTTGTTTAATTTATGTCTGATGAAAGGTATGTTCTTCATCTGAGTGCTGTTTTGGAATTTTTGAGAAATCATCAACTTTATGCAATGCTTAATAAATGTGATTTCTGGATTTGGAAAGTAAAATTATTTGGACATGTGTTGTCAAAACATTTTATTTCAGTTGATTCTAAAAAGGTAAAGGCCGTTATGACTTGGGGAACAACCATGAAATGTTTTCGTGTTTTAGATCTTCTTGGGTCTAACAGGGTATCATCGCTTGTTCATTAAGGACTTCTCAGAGTTCGATTAATCAATAAACAATATAACTTAGAATGGAGTAATGTTTTACTGGGATTAAAAATACCACAATTCTTTTATTGAGTTGAATCTATTTTTTATTATTACATTAGTGTCAACTCGCCTAGAGGTAGGGTAGGGCTATGTGGTCTTTTGTGATGCATCAAGTTCAGTTGTGGTATGCATTCTTATACAATGTAACCATGTTGATTCTTATATCTCTCATCATCATAGGACACATTAGAAGAATTAACCATCCCATGAACATGAACATGAAGATATGATGCACACACTTATGATTTGGTAGCACTGACTTTTTGGAGAATGGTTTTCCTTGTTTTAAGACAACAATATATTGAGTTATGTAATATATTAAAAAAATTGAATATTCACCAATGGTGTTGGGTGGAATAGATAAAATATTTTCAATTTAACATCGCCTATACCTCAAGGAAAGGGAATTTCACTACTGATTATTTGGGTAGAAAAATTATAAGCTAGGCCATGAAAGAATATTTGGAAGAGTGGAACTTGATAGATATTTTTACACATTTCCAAATTGGAGTCCAGGAATCAATGGTCGAGGTTTCTTTGTCCATTGTTCAGTTGAAATACACTATTCACAAGATTATGCTTCAGGAACAATAGATTTACCATGAGTTCTTTAGCATTCAAGACTCTATTTATGTTGGGGAGATAGTGTATGAGTGGTTGTTCTCCAAGGAGGGAATTTTATGCTATCAAAATCAATTTTTTGTATTGTTAGTAGTAAGGAAAGATATGATGGATTATATTCATAATTCCAAGTGGTATTTGAACCTAGTAACCACAAATATGTTCTTTGACATGGAACATTGATTCTAGTGTCTAGGTATGTGATGGGGGATTTTTGATTTTTTTTTATCTCATTTATATATATGCCAATAGGTTATGGATAAGAACTATAAACCTTCATGTTTGATTTAGCCACATCCAGTCCCGACATGGAAGCAGGATGAGATATCTATAGACTCTATGGTTAGGTTTCCACATACCCATAAAAAGAATAATGTTATATGGGTTGTGATCGATCGACTGACTAAATAGGCTCACTTTATACCCATTCATGATAGAAACAAAGATGAAGAGTTCGGAAACCACTATGTGGATGATAATGTTCATCTTTATGGAGTTTCATCTACTATAGTCTCTAATAGGGACCCTCAGTTCACATCTTATTTTGGGAGAGGCCTTCAAGTGGTACTGAGATCTCACATCCATTTGAGGATGACATTCTATCTGTAGTCGGATAACCAGACATAGAGAGATATAAAGATTGTTGAGGATATGATTTTCACTTGTGTTCTCAACTTTGGTGGGGGTTGGTTAATTTTTATTATGACAATAGTTACTAGACTGTGATCATAATGGCTCCTTTTGAGGCCATGTATGGTCAACCATCTATATCTCCTCTCTATTTTTTAGGAGTTTGGTGAAAGTTCCTTGGTTAGACCAGGACTAGTTCAAGAGATGAGAACAATGATTCAATTTATTAATCAGTGAATGTTGATGGAACATATCAAGTATAATTCCTATGATGAGTTTCATCTCAGGCCGTTGGAGTTTTCAATTATTGAGTAGGTGTTCTTGGAAGTTTCACCCCTTTTGGTTCATCTATGGTATGAGAGGCAAGGTAAGATTGATCCTCAATTTGTGGGACCTTTTGAGGGTTTTTGAGACCATGGTAATTTTTTTTAAATTTTAAAACTTCTACTATAGATCATGTTGATACAAAACGTGTTCCATGTATCTCAGCTATGAAAGTATATATTTGATCAATCTCATGTTCTGAGATTTCCTGATCCTAAGGCTAAACCTGATTTATCTGTGACTGAATGACCAATTAGGATATTTGATTCTAAAACCAAGGAACCTCATGAGAGAATGATATCTCTGTTTTGAGTGCTATGTAATAATAGTTGTTATATTGAGGAGATTTGGGAGAGGAAGGCACTGATGATAGATCTATAGCCTTGTCTTTTTTGTCATGAGATATTCTGAGTAGGTTTTATAGGGATAGAAAGTTTCTATGATGTGGATTTTATAACTTCCTATTAATATTTTCAGGTATTCTTAAACCCCTCTTTTTAATCTATCTTTTTATGGGTTTCATTTGTGGTTTTCTTTGGTTGAAATTTTAATAGTTTTGAAAATTTTGGGATAGTGCACGGTTGGCACACAATTTTCTCAAACTATGCGTCCTCTCAATCCAAATCGTGAAAACCCATGTAGTATGGGTTTTCACCCTCAGTTCATGGTTTTTCAGACCATGTACCCTCTTAGGAGAAACCTTGTAGACCATTTTATGGGGCCAACAACTAAGACACACTATTTGGTCTAGCTATACAGATTTTCCCAGCTAACCATGCACGAGATTTAAGTAATCCTAAAATCTAATTTTAAAATCCCAAAACCCTCAATTTATGTACCAGATTTATCTAGCACAGCCATAATTTTTTTCTTCATCAAGAGCATTTGAGAGGAAATTTTGGACCCTCTATACCCTCTTTGATGTAAATCTAATCTTGAAGAACACCATTTTATCTCCTCCCAGTTAGTTTTTCCATCCTGTTTTCTATCTCCCACATTCTCTATTATACTAAATTGGGTTCCACGGATCCTTGTATTAGTTTTTGGATCTAAAAACCTCTTTTTTGGGATCATAAACCAAGGTTTTATTCCTTGAATTAGTGATCATTTTAATTCTTTAACGAGTCTCAATTATGGTTTGGTGATTCCAGATCCCATGATCCCAATGAAGGTGGTTCCTTCATGGTTCCCAAACATTATTAACCCTAAATTTATTTTTTAAAATTAAATGGTTTAATTTAAATGAAATTTCATGAATTTAATTAATTTTCATTCAATTGGTTTGTTGGAAAAATCTAATGGCTTTGAATTGGGGTTTTAAAATGGATTTTTAGTATGAAATTGGGAAAACCCCTAATTCCGTTGAATTGGGGTTTGTGTAAGGAAATTAGAAAAATTTAAATTTTAAATTTTAAATTTTGTAATGGGTTTGATGAAAATATCGGGAAAACCCCAATTACATTGAATATGGGGTTTGTGGAGAAATCGATGGGAATTTTTTGAAATTAGATTATTGAATTTAACTGTGAAAGTTAATTGTAAAATTGAAATATTAATTGGTTTAAAATTCTTATTTGTGAAAAATGGATTAAAAATAGTTTCTATAGAAACCTTCGTGTTTTATCTTGGTAAATTAAGGTTATTTATTAAAACCCCATTTTGGTATTTAAGTGTAAATTAGATTTTTTAAAATGGGGAAATAAGATTTAATTTTATTTTAAAATTGGTTAGAATAAATTTCCAATCATTGATTTATAATAGAAAACATGTAAGTCTAGGTAGTTAGTAAGTTATATGGATAATCATGCTAGGTTGGAATTTCCCTAAAAACATATCGATGCTTCACAACACTAAAAAATCTTCGGTTAGCACACCTTACTTCCCTACTGGTACATAGATAAGTACCCTATTCTTGTACTAGGGGATGTATGTAAAAATTGAGTTTATGATCTTATGAGTGTGTGAGCATCCAATAACATGGGACTCTCATAACTCATGGAATATGACATTGTTTCTCACTAGTTTATATATTAAATATTAATTTATTCCATTTTTGTAAGCTGTTTTACAAGCCTTTTGATTTATATAAAATGTATTATATAAAAGCGTTTATTTAAGCCATTTATGTAAAGCACCATTTATTTAAAATAATTTCCAAAATTTGAAATGTATTTATATAATTTTAAATATAAATCATGATTTGGTAAAATATGATTATGAAATTCCAGTCCTTTTATTTTTTAATTGAAATTACTTTTTTTGGTTAATTAAATGTTGGAATATTATTATGAAATCCTTTGTGAGACCCTACTATGATTTTAGATCACACCCTACCCATGCCTTCAGGTGTTTGTAGATTTTATCCTTCTAGGTTCGAGCAGGGGTAAGAACCCACTTAGAGGTGGTTCAAGATATTGATCTGTGGACTTGGAGAGTTGCATCCAATAGGACTTGGGCTGTTTATCTATCATGTTTTACTGGAAATTTGTTGTAGAAATTTGGGATATTTGTACCGGTTTGACTTCTAGTACACATATACTTGTCGAGTTTCATTTTTATAAATATAAATTTTTTATTTCTTCCAAAATTAAAGTGTAATTTATTCCCACTTTTGTTTTGTATGATTTTAGGTGCTAGTCACCAACCCGTGGGGATCGGGAACACCCTTCGGGCTATGTTTGTGTCAGCTCGGTTAATAGGTTACATGGGAACTCTGGATGGTTTGTGTCATTTAAAAAATTAATATAATTCTATATATGAGTTATCTATTTCCAATATATAATAATTAAAACTTTAATGAGAAAACATGCATGAGAAAAAAAGGCAATTAACACTCAAAACAATGAAAATAATGAAATATTATTAACAAATAGGTGGTAAAATGTTACAATATTACCAAAAATGATATTATAAGTATGAATATGGTTCTTTTATAATTTAATAATATTCTTCGAACCAATATACAAGTGGTTAATTCATGTTCTTCCAAAGGTATGTATGTGGTAATATATTTCTTTCCAATTTCCATTCTATTGAGGAATATTTGTTAATATGCAACTATTCACTTTATTGTGGTGTATATACTATCCCTTTGATGTATTTAACCTAAATAACTATTTATTAATTATTTTTAATGTTTCAATTCATTTTTTTATCTTATGGGTATTTATTTGAAAGTTACCAAAGAGGTAAGAATAAATTTTTCAATCTCGCTTTATTTTGGGATGGATTTTATTCTCATTAAATGAATCTTATCATTTATCCATCATAAGATCAAATAAAATTATTATCATCCAGATTATTAATGAGTTTCAATATTTTCTTATAACTTTTCTTCTCTTTTTTACTTGAATCATGAAAATAGAATTTTAAAATAAAAACTAAATTTATTCCACTTTAATTAGAACATATTTTTCTTTGATGTCTATATTTTCCATTTTTTTTAAAAAATTATTTTTATTTACTCAAATGATTTATCAAGGTAGTTTTTAGTTATCATTGAATTTTAAAAAATGTTTAAAAAAAAAATTTCTATTATTTTTCTAAAGGTATGTTTTCTAAAAAAAAGTCGAATGGAATGTTTTTAACTTATACAATTATAATATTGTTCCCTTCGTCCGTAACCATTTTATAAAATATAGAATCTTATAAATGTTTTCTATGGTCTTACATGGAAAAATCCTTTATGAGATGTTATTTTAATATTTAAATTCCATTACATTTGTTTATTCCAAAGGACAAGATTTTATTTCAAACACCTACATTCCTAATAAACTTATGGTCACCTCTTTTCTCTTGATTACTTTTGTGATTGTTAACATTCTCCTAAAATGATCACATAATTGTGTTAATTTTTATGGGGAATTAAACTTCACTTAAATCTTTATATTACCTTATGATGGATATTATTATTTCCTAAACTGTAAACCATTGTTATATATAGAGTTTATTTTGAATGTTATTTGATTAACTTTGTAAATATTGATAAATCCATAACATTTTCTGAATACAAATAAATTTTTTATAAGGAAAATTGTTTCGTGAATTAAATTTCTAATTTGATATATGAGGAATGTGTTAGACATGGAGTTATGGATGGGGTCCAAAATTTTATAGCCCCATAATTCATCATTTGTTCTTATGAGACAAATCAGTCATCTAAATTAAATGATTTTTTAATCATAGTTTTATACCATCTTCTAAGAGGTCATGATAATATAGATACCATGATGTCTAATATCTTCGTATCCAATATAAATAATTTCATTAATTGAGATGTTAGATATTATTATCTAGGATAGTTTTTCATTGATATTATCCATGAATGCAGTTTTTGCTCAAGTTATTGATTAAATGACATCTGTGTTCAGTTAGTTACCTTTCTATATTGACATTTCCTTATCTAATAATGTTATTCAAGTTATTAAATGTCCCGTTTGTGTCATTATTTACCTTGAAGTATGAATATTATTTATTTATTCATGATATTTTAAAATTAATGTAACCATTAATTAGCATTTTTTATCTCACTTATTTGGTTTCCTTTCATCATTATATGAAGAAGAATTCATTGAATGTGTTCAAGGATGTGAAATTTGTTCTATTACTATGTTTTATCATTTATCCTCAATGTAAATGGGAATCATGTATATTTCATTATATCTAAGACTACTTAACTGATAAATCCTTTTGTATTGGACCCCTTATATCAATACCAAGGTAATTAAGTAAACACCAATTCAGGGGTATTGGAGTGAGGGTTATTATAATTGATGTGGAGTAAATGTGACCCAAAACTCAAATTTCCTTATATATATCAATTTCGTGATGGTAGTCAAATAACGATCAATGATGATTTATATATATATTTTAAATCTACCATTGGTTCGTCCAAGACATGTTTTGAAAATATAATTGAAACAACAATTTACCACATGAAAACTATATTGTCTAATAGATATAATATGAGTTGAAATATGATATGAACTTATTAGGATACGATCATAAGTTCTTGAATAAAACAATTTGATAAAATATGGATTCAGCTGAAACAAAACATCCTACACTAAGGTTCATGTGGGTTAATGATCCTATATACACTAAGTATATTATCTTCTAGTCAATGTAGACATTATTTCTATAAATAAATCCCATATCATTGATGATAATGGGATAAGACTCAATTCTATGGGATAAGGATCTATATGCACTTAGGTTGGTATTGTAATAATAGAATATACTAATCTTGGTTTGAAGATTAGTTCCGAAGACACATACTATGTAATAATTTATAACTAAAGGGTGGTTTATATTTACTATAGTGGCTGATACATATTATTTTATAAGAATAATGATTCTTTTAAATAATAATTAAATGGAAACATTATAAGGATTAAATTTATGTATAAATTCAATTAATGTACTCCATGTATCAAGATATATGGACATCGTATTACAAATGCTTCCAAGACATGATAATGCTTGTGAGTATTAAATAGACAATGTTGATGGATGGTATAAGATAGTTCCAATAAAGTATGAATTATTATCAAAAGGTTTTATCTTTGAAAAAACATATTCACCAATCATTATGACTAAAATCCTTTTTAATTCTACTTTTCAATTCATATTTCCATGATCATAATATTATTACATTTATTATCATGTCCACCTTATTTAGAGGATTCTTTATAGATAATGTCTATATTTAATTACCAAAAAAAGACCCTATGGAATATGAATAAAGGGGAATAACTAGAATGGGTTGGCGATATTAATAAATTCCAACAAGATATACCAAATATATAAATTCATTTATAAATATATATTAAATAGTGATTATAGAATATTCAGTTGGAAATGAATGAGTAGCATGCTTCTCAAACAATTTAGTTGTAGTTTTATATGTTTTTAAATTAGATATTTTGATAACACATATAAAAAAATTTTGTGTCTTACCATATTGTTATGAATTAGGAATAAAATTTCTCCATGTATGACTAAAATAAGAAATGTTTTTTTGGGACCATGATATACTGAATAGATTCATGGGTTTTTAAAATGTATTCACAGTACATATATTAATAGTGTATTAAAAAATACAAGTTGAGATCTTTCAAGAATAAATTTTTCGTGGAATATAATTTTTCTAGTAAAAAATTCTTGGGAATACATAGGAATATATTATTGAGATTAAAATAATTTCACAATCTTAAGTGATAAGAATTTTTCTCATATGCAATGCTATATACTGCCATTTGATATTACGGATGCATAATGAATTATAGGTGAATATCAAATATATAAAATATAATTACATTGACATGAAGTTATAACTATCTAATAGTACTTGGAAATGTAGAATTTGATGGGTTCATAGTGTCTAGAGAAAATGGAATACTATTGATCAAGGTAATTGAACTCTTATCTTAACATAGTTCAATTTGATCTTGAATTGAGAAAAATGGTTTGGAAATATACAATAAAAACTTATAACAAATAGTTGTTTCCATACATACAATATCTGAGTATTTTTTATCTTCTAGGGAAGATTAATGAGTGTTTTAATAAATTCCTTATTCCAATTTTGGTTTATATGAAAAGAAAACGTTTCCTACAGTAGTTCAAAAAACATTTTTTAAAATAGTTATTTTTTTATTTTTCACGTCAGATTTTAGTGGAAGTTATTAAAGGCACCATTATAAATATTGTTTTCTCATAATAGTTTTTTTAAAACCGACCTAAAAATAATAAATCTGAAGGGGTTTTCACATAGGTTCATAAATAACCGATTCAAAAAACCCTTTAGAGGCTTGATTTAACATGTTAGTTATTTAATAACCACCATGGTATATAGTTTATCATGTCCGTTATTTAATAACCAATGGGGTTTATAGTTTATTACATCGGTTATTACATAACCGACGTAAAAAATTGAGCCTCTAAAAGGTTTTTCACGTCCGTTATTTATGAACTGAAGTGGAAACCCCGATTTATTACATCAGTTATGACATAACGGATGTGGTATATGGTCTATTAGGTTAGTTATGTAATAACCGACATAATATATCATGCCTCTGAATCATTTTTCACACTGGTTATATAATAAATAATGAGAAAAAATTTATAGGAGGATGGTTATTCAATAACTGACGTAAGAAACAATAACCAAGAATTTTTTATGTCTATTCTAAAATAACCTACATGAAAAAATTTTCCCCATGAATTTATTACGTTGGTTTTAAAATAACTGACATAAAAACCATTTTTTTAATAAAACAATGAATCCATTACTATTCCTTGCCAGAGTAGACCTGAAACAAGTAGAAACCATACCAAAAATAGACCCCAACCAGACCAGCATCTATAATATAAAAACATTAATTCTAGACTAGAACAAGATAAACCAGATCAAAATTAAACATTCACATATATAATATTCAAAACATATAATTTCAACTAAAAAAAACCTAAATCCAACCAAAACAACTACCAAATACACAATTAAAATTACAAATACAATATTCAAAATTACATATTACCCCACAAAATAACTAAAATAAAATCAAACCTATAAAATAATTTTACCATTCCTATTATAAGTGTTTGAGATCTTGAGAACTATAGGGTTTAGGGTCATAAAATAGATACAAATTAAATGGAATGTAGTTAACATGTATAATGAATGAATCAAATGAAATATTATGGAAATTTTCATATAAAAATATAACCCTTTCAAAGTTTATTATTATTCTTATTTTAATTATTACATACATAAATCATAACCTATAATATCTGCATTCGATGACGCCTTGTTGTTGATCAAAATTCTGTTAAAATGAGTGTCAATTCAAAATATCATTTTTATGTAATATATAAAAAAGTACAAATTATAAATCGATATTTTCCTTTACTTTTACATATTTGATCTTGGAACTCTATGTCTTTGTGTTTTTTTGAAATTATTCCAATCCACTATTAAAAAATAATATGAATGGGATAAATTTAAAATTCATTATAATATAAACAACTATTAAGAAATTGAAACATACTTTTCCAACATAATCCTGAAACATCCAGTACATAGCCATGGAGAGATCATATCCAATAAAGTGTTTTCTCACATGAAAAAAACCTAACTTCCAATTATCACTAATATACAAGAAAATTTATGGTTAATGGTTTTTTATGTTAAAATATAAAGAAAACTTATCCAGATATATGATTCATACGTCTAATAAAAGGCATCATCCAACACTCCATGATTATATTCTATTCAAATCATTCTGAAATACAAAGTGTTCTTTGTTCCTCATCCAATGCATGTGCTTCATGGGAAATAATATATAGGTCTATGAATCCATAAACATCTATCCACTCATTCTTCTTAGACTTGTTATAAAGATATCTAATACAAAAAAAACATAAGTATACATTTTTAATAAATATAACGTAGGGAAAGGTGTCAAGAATTAAATGGAAAAAATATACACCATGTTGATGCCCAACATATATAAAGTAACAAGCTCCATGATATTAGTTTTCACAATCCCCACATTTATTTCACACCCACAAACATGATCTTCCATTGGAAATGAATAAGTATCCGCAAAAAAATTTGAATATCTTAACAATCTGTTAAGACTACTAAAATATGTATTTGATTTTATACCCAATTGTCTTTATTGTTTTCTATACATTATTTCTTTACCGTTGAAGTATTCTTATAAATAAATAGAGGAATATATTAGTTTTAAAATGTTAAAACAACTTTAATGAAAAATAAAATGAATGATATAACATACATACTTCTATGGTAATGAGTCACAGATGTTTAGATGGTAAAAATAAAAAGTGGCCAATACTATGTCCAACTATTTTCACCTCATTTGTAGGTAATGGTACATGAGATGATCTATTATTAATATCTTGTATAGTGACCATATTATTCTCTACTTCTAACTTTTGATGATGAACTGTATCTCATATACAATATTCCGGCCCATATGAAACTATATGATGGTGAGGATCTTCAAAAAACAACTCACAATAATTAGAGAGTTGTGGAAGAGGAGTAGGATAAAAAATGGGGTTCATGAGCTGAGGTGGAGGATGAATAATGGGGTCCGTAGGTGGGGGAGTGGGAGATACTGGTGGAGGTGGAGGATAAATAATGGGGTCTGTAGGGGGAGGTTGAGGAGTGAGAGCTATAGTCTGGAATTTTCATTACATGTATGCAAGAATAGACTTTACCACCACTATAATATTTTCTTTCATCATCGCATTAATATTATTAAATTAATCCTCCATGGATTCTATTTTTTTTATAAATACCCTCAATTAAATAATTTGAAGAATGTGGTACAATTTTCTTACTGATACACCCATCGGGTATCCTCGTACATGACCAAGGTGTTCGGGATTTCCCAATGATGTAGATTAAATATGATGCTTCCAATAGCTAGAAATACACCATGTGTGCTCTGCTCCTCAAGATAATAGTGTATTAATTGATTTAATAGTTCTGTAATGATGCAAAGTATATAAATAATATAATTAACTTAAATAAGTAAAATAAATATCTTATAATCCTCTCAGATACAATTCATTATTCTTCCGAAAGATATTTCCCCTTTTTACCCATCTTATCTCTCTTACATTTTTCATGTTAATATGGAGGGGATATGGGGAAACCTCTTTGGATCTTTAAGAATCATCTCTATGTTTCTTTAATTTTTCAACCATCATTTTTTCTTCTTATAAACTATACCCTCCCTGAGATAAACTATGGGGGTATTCATTTTTAGATTGGATATCCTAATTAGATGTCTATGTTTACTATAAATTAAGAATAATAAATCATTAACAGAACATTAATAAGATCATTTATATAAGAAATCTTGTGAAAATGTACATTTCTCTTACCTAAAATGAATCTTTTCATCTACTTCCAACAAATTGTTTCCATGTGTCTTCATATATGAAAGGATATATATATATCATCGACTCTCATGTTCCCTATGACCAAAAATGTAATCATATGTGAGGGTTTATTTGAAATCCCTCCATCTCCTAGAATACATTGATAATAATTCCCCCCTGACTCCTCCAGTGATAGGAATATCAAATTTCATCTGATAAAGAAGTGGTAAAACATATTATACTATAAACTTATAAAGATTAGTCAAACAATAGAAAAACATCTGAGCAAAATTGTCACCCGTAACTGAGTTATTATCACTTTATCCACACTTCTCCAATAATTATATAAAATAAATAATTATCTTTTTCCCTAATTTGATACATGATTCTTAAAATCTTTTGTATTTGGACCTCTAGGAATATCATTCTCATCAAACTCAACAAGTATCCCTTGGTCCTGTCTACAGGTAGGTGATAATTTTAGTAAATGTGTGTAGCCATGTTTACCAACTCTTTAACTATTATTAGTAATTATGGGATCACATGAGGAAGATTGGGGAACATCAAGTGGAGCATGTGAATATTCATACCCAGAGGTATGAACGCGATACTCATATCAAGAATTATGTTGTTGATCAACCGATTGATCTGTCTTTATCTTTCAAATAAAAAAAGAAAAAATTAGTTCACAAATATTCGAATTCATATATTACAATACTAATGTAAATAAAAAAAATGAAAAACTGAACTATGTTTTGTAATAGTAACCATGGTAAATATGGTAACCATGTTAAACAGGGGTAAATATGGTAAACATGGTAGTGTAATTGTAATTCATAAAAATAAATAATATTTAAGTTAGGTAAAGTTAAACTATGGTAAACTATAGTAAATATGGTAAACATGGCAATGTAACTGTCATTTAACAAAATCAATAGATATTTAAGTTATGTAATGGTATATATGATAAACTAAACTAAACAAAAATAAAATAAACAAAAATTTATACTTATTGGTTTTAATAGGAATTTTAAATAAAAAATTACAATATAAAAAATTTTATGAGATTAATAAAAGTAAAAATGAAAAAAACATATGTTACATGAAATATTAGGAATGTAAAAATGGATTGTTTCCCCAAATTACTTTTTCATGATTGTTCCTTATTGCACAAACCATGTCTTCAACATTCTCATCATTATTTTCTTCTAAACTTTCCATGCAAGCAGGGATCTCAAATAAATCACCTTCTTCATCAATTTGATCCACACCATCATTTTTTCCCTTGTAAAATAATAGAAGACAAAATATTTTATTAATAAGAAACATAAAAAATCTATTTTTAATGTGTTTTCATTATAAAAGAATCTACTTTGTCTTCCAATCTATTCAGATTAACAATTTTTATTACAAATTTTTTGTGTTTAACTCTGTTGTTACCAATAAACCATTTTCAGTTATAATGATGACAATTAATTTTAATGTAATCAACCTCGCATATTTCTTCAATGACTCCATAATATGCACTTGATGTTGAAATTTGGTTTTTGCCTTTAGAACTCGAAAAATTCATTACTTATGCAATCACCAATGCACCAATTTTTTGAACTGCAATTCTGTTGTCCCACGATTTCATATGTAATATATAGCCATTAATTTCATACCCAGACCGTGTTATCACATTTAAACTTATACCACCCACTAACCATCTTAATTTATCTGATACATGTGATCTACCATGCAAGGTCTTTTTAAGCCATCGAAAAAATGTTTTGTTCTCCTCATTCAAAATACACATTTTTTTCTTCATTGGATGACATTATTTCAACTCATTATTATGAAATGTGATATATAGTTGACCATCATCTATGTTATTCAAGATGTATAACTGTAACATCTTCATCTATTCAGCTAATAATGATTTTACTTTCAAGCCATGAATCCCATTTCCATCATTAACCTTTTCATGGCGATATAGAGGCAAACCTATGTTCTCTTCTATATTGAAGTGGCTCGTAAAAAACTCTGTAAACTCCTCAGAATTATACTTTTCAATAATGGAGGATTCAGGTAGATATAGATTCTTAATATACCCCTTCAATGTTTTCAAAAAAATTTCAAAATGATACATTCAAACAAGATATACAGGTCAGTAAATCATTATTTTTTGAACTAGATAAACCATTATATGCACCATTATATTAAAATATTTTTGAGGAAAATATATTTCCAATTGAAAAAGTATAGAAATTCCATCCTTTTCCAAAATGTTCAATACATTCACATCAATCACCTTATTACAAATTAAATTAAAAAATAAAACACCTTCATTACAGTCTTTCTGACACGAATGAGAAATATTCCACGCAATAAAATTTGGAGAATTTTTTTCATCGTGATGTGATAATCATGGAATTTTATACCTATCAACTTCTAATCCTTCAAATAGAATTTTCTTACATTTGATGAATAACCATGAGGCAGTTTTATATCATGAAGACATTGAAAAAAGATGATTTTCCCTCTATTGGATAACGTATGACAAGTCGGGGGAAGAATTGTCTGTATTCTATTATGAGTGGGTGCTAACTCCAAATGTATTCCTATTGATAGTAAGTCTAATCTTTCTTTAAACCCATCATTAGTCTTTTCTTTAATATCTAATAGTGTTACAATAAAACTATAGTAGACATTCTTCTCCATGTGCATCACATTAATATTATGTTTCATTTCATGATATCTCTAATATGGTTGCTCAAAAAATATTTAGCTCTTATTCAAAATATGTCTATCATTACTAGATTTATGTGTCTTTCCCAATGTCACATCAAGGTTTTTTACCCTCTCAAAATACACATCAGAGGATAATGTTTTTGGAGAAATATTAAATTCTTATAAGACATTGAAAGACTTTTTTAGTCTTCTATAAGAGTTAACCCTATGAAAAAACCTTCGATCATCCATGTATAATGTTTTCCTCCCATGATGTAATTGACAATATGAAGTCTATTGTTTGCAAATTTGACAGGCTTTTGGACCTCTAACACTATCCAGAAAAATTTCCATACACTGGGAAGTCATTTATTGTTATCATAAGAAATTTATACAGTTGAAAATATTCCATTTTATATGTATCATACACCTTAATACTATCCTCTAATAAAATATTCAAATCATCGATTAAGGGTGACAAGAAAAAATCAATATAATTTTAAGGTTGCTTCAGAATAGAGATCATTATACTCATCATGACATATTTTCACTTCATACAAACATTAGGATTGATGTTGTAAATTACCAATAGAAAAGGTCGTGAAATGTGTGTGCTACTGAGGGTTTAATATGGTTTCATTCCATCTGTGCATAATCCAAGTATGAGATTTCTAATTTTTGTTCCATATATAGGATACTGCTCGTCAATTTTCATCCATTGTGGGCAATAATCTAAATGAAATTTTTTTCAATGACATATCCATTCATTAGCATGATATCTTAACCTTTTTTCATCATGTAAATATGTAAATAAACGTTTCAAACACTGAATTATAGGAAGTTACCAAAATACCTTGGCATAGATCTCGGTAATCTCTACATCAGCCTATGATTTTTTTCAACTTATAACATGATATCCCATATTTAGGATACTCTAATAGAAATTCATATTTCTTCATATATATTATATAGTCATTCAGACATGCATGTATTTTCTTGTATCCCAATCCCATTAGGAATAATATTTTCTTAGCCTTATAATGTGAATCTAGAAGATCTTTGTCTTTTGGAAGAATGTATTTCAACAACTGTAGCAGCTCTGTAAAACTTCTGTCACTCTATCCATGTTTCATGTTCAGGTTAATTGATCTTAACATGATCAAAAAGATATAAAATCCATAAAACTAGTATTCAATGGTTTTTAAGTATCACCATATAGATGTGAAACTATTGGTTCCATTTGAATTTGTTCTACTGTAATATCACAAATCATTTCTTCAATTCCATCGGAGTTACCATCTTGCAAATCATCATCATCAGTAGATCTGAAATTATGTCCAGTTTCACCATGAAAAATCCAAGGGTTATAAAATGGATAAAAACGATGATAAATCCAATTTTCTTTGATCTATCTACTTTTCAACTTATTTATATAAAAAAATTTCAGGAATGGATAGAAAAAATTTCATTGCTTAGAACAATTCGTTTTGGAAATTCCAAAAAGGAATCAATACCTTCCTCATATTCCTTACTCATTCGATGTTCCAAAATCAAACATCAACTCATTATTACCCATGAAAAATATGAAAATTATAAATCTTGTTATGATAGGACAATTTAAGATTTATTTGAAAAATATCATAATTTGAATGTAATTTTTTTTTTGAAATATAAAACAAATATATGCACATTTGAAAAAGATATGCATGGAAATAATTTTAAAAAGAAAACATATATAGATATAATATTTTTATTTTTATATGAAAATAATTTTATGATTACATATCCCTCTCACATGGATCATGATATAACAATATAAATTCATCAAGGATCCTTTCTTCTTAAGGTACATAGAGAATAAATCCTGCTGGAACTGGATACCAAATTTACCCTTCTGTAAAAATGAAATTAATATGAAGTATAAAAATAAAAATATGCGTACATTCACTACTGAAAATTACACCTATCACAATAGTTTGAAACAATTAGGATATTCCCCTGAAGTGTTGGGATAGAATATCCCAATGGTTTTACACATCATTGGCATGATGGTCATTGGAATAGCCTGATACCAAATGTTCTACAGGAACCGTTGGTATATACCATCTGAAGTTGATATATAGAAATGGTTTCAATGAAACCGTTGGTATACATATTGTCCAAAATATAATCCATTCCAATGGTTTCATGGGAACCATTGGCATATATATAAACCAATGGTTCAAGAACCGTTGACATAGACTCTATAGTATATAATATTTTTCAAAGGGGTTAGGGCAGTTCTGGAGGGGGGGTGGAGGGATGTCTATGGAGGCTTTTTATGGGGGTGGGGGTGTCCATGGGGGTGGGGGGCTATCTGGGGGGGGGGGGGTCCCCAGTGGTTGGGGAAGTTCTGGGTGGGTGTGTGTGGGGGGGGATTTCAAGGGGTGGGGGTGTCCACATGGTGGGGGTGTCCCAGTTTGGGGGGATTGTCCAATGGGGTGGGGGTGTCCAGGGGGTACGGGGGTTTGGGGGTACGGGGGCTATCCCGGGGGGTAAGGGGTGTCTAGGGGGTGTGGGTTTATAGGGGATGAAGAGGCTCTCCAGGGGGGGGGTTCCAAGGGGTGGGGGTGTTTAGGGGTGGGGGTCCAAGCGGTGTCCAAGGGGGTGGGGTGGTGTCTAAGGGTGAGCGGCTAGTCAAGGTGGTAGCGGGTGTCCATGGGGGTGTTTTGGGGAATGGGGGGGGGGGGTCTGAAGGGTTGGGGTGTCCATGGGGTTGGGGGATGTCCAGGGGGTTGGGGGTGTCTAGGGGGTGGGGGTTGTCCAGGGGGTGGGTGTGTCTAGGGGGTGGGGGTTTCCAGGGGTGGGGGTTGTCCAAGAGGGGTATGGGGTTTCTAGGGGGTGTCGAAGGGTGTATGGGGTGTCCAGGGTATGTCGATGGGTGCTAGGGATGTCGAGGGGGTGGGGGTTGTCCAGGGGGTGGGGGTGTCCAGGTGGTGGTGGGGGGGATCTTCATGTGGGTAAGGGGGGTTGTCCAAGGGGGTGAGGGGACTCTCTAAGGGCGGAGGGGGTGTCCGAGGGGGGGGGGTGTCTAGGGGGTGGGGGATATCAAAGGGGGGTCTGGTCTATATAGGGGGTGGGAGGTATCTAGGGGGTGGGGTTGTCCGGGGGGGTTTCTAGTGGGTGGGGGATGCCTATAGGGGTGGGGTGTCGTGGGGGGGGTGGGGGCTGTCCACAGGGTGGGGAGGATGTCCATGGGGGTATGGGGGTGTCCAAGGGGTGGGGGTTTCTATGGGGGGTCTAGGGGTGGGGCTATCCATGGGGGTTTCGGGGACGTCCATGGGGGGGGGAGTGTCCAGGGGGTGGTGGGATGTCCAGGGGGTGTTCAAGGGGGTAGGGGTGTCTAGAGGGTGGGGGAATCCAGGGGGAATTTCTGTGGTATAATTGTGCCTTAGTGGGACTAGGGTGATTAGATGTTGGTGGAGACATAATTTCTACTTCCTAATTGGTGTTGATCATATTTTTCATATCTGTTGGTGGATTTCAGGGTTTCCTATAAAAATGTGTTCAATTAAGACATCTTTAGTAATGTGATGTCTCCTCCACATTCTAATTCAGATGACTAGAAAGATAAATAGTAAAATTTATACTCTACCAAAATATGTATAATGGTTATATATAGTGTCTAGTAAATGTATTTTTACAAAATTCATTAACGATACCACCCAAAAAGGGATCTACAAATGGATTTTCTATACTGTAAGCTTATTACCCAAAAGATAAAACACATGGTAGTAACAAAAATCATAGAACATGAATGATATCACTCCCCTTTTGTATTTTACCAGAAAAGAACATTGAATGTAATAAAATAACCCTATGACACTTACCATTTTATAAAGAACAACGATAGAAAAATAATATATCAAAAACAAAAATTTAGGGCATCACAAAAATTAATCAATTAAACCGAGGCGTGTGAGGCTTACATGAGTATTGCGAGTCGACCTGATATATATGGTGATAATATATATTATTAATGATGTTGTAAAAATGAGTTTGGATGGAACGAGTTTGAAGAAATATTTTCTAGGTTTTCTATACAAGATGGACAATTTACATGTCACCCGATCGAAGAAAAAAGATTTACAGAATATGAGGCATGATAAATCATTTAAAAGCATTATCATGCCAGTTATTTAATAACCATCATGGCATACTATTTTTTATCACATCAGTTTATTAATAACTGATGTTGAAAAGGCTTTATCAGGTTAGTTATTTTATAACCGACGTGATAAATTGCAGAGAATTGATGTATAACATCAGTTATTTTATAACCAAGATGATAAAGCACATAGATTTGATATTTCACAGTAATTATAAAATAACCGACATGATAAATCCTATATCAGTATTTTTGATTCCTGTTATAAAATAACCGACATTATAAATCGATTATCGATGATTTATCACGTTGGTTACAAAATATCTGACTTGATAAACTAATTTTTATAGCTTCACGGGTCAGTTATATTTAACCAACATAATAAATGCCGATGTTGTTAACATTTTTTCCAATAGTGATATTTTTTATAATATTATTTTAAAATGTATATAGTATGGATTTAGGATTATGAAAATGGAATAAAAGGCGGTTTATAAGTTATATCACTAATTGATGGATTTTATCAAGGTAGTAATATTACAGTAAAAATATTTTCCTTAAAGGAACACGATTTTAGAAACCATAGTCATGGAAATATGATAAGACCAACCATTGTAGCCGTACTCTATAAAAACATGTGTAATTTTGGATAAATAACCAATTTTTAGTAGTTGGATCTAGTTAATGTGGGATTCTGTTTGAAATGCTTCCCTAGAACCAACTATTTTTTTTTTCAATTTAGATTACAAGTGTATACAAGGATGTGAATACCAATTTAAAAATCTTTCCACTTATTGATTGTTTTTATTCATAACTTTAATATGAAAATTTCCTAGTGTACATGGTTAATTGAAAAAGGAAGAAAAGTTCCCCATTATTAAATGAACCTTGAAATTACATAAAGATATTATTAAATATTGTTCTATAGTCAGATTAAATTATTAGATTGGGAATGTACTATGATGACTGTCTGGTGTGAGTACTCATAAGAGGATGAGACTTCATCTTATGAAGTTCACACTTAGTAATCTTTGAAATAAAATTATTAGAACATTCCATCTGGTAAGAATTATACATGTTTTTGTTCCATTAGATATTCATATCTTCAAGCATGTGCAATGGTCCTTAAATATTAAGACTATTATTAATCCATGTCATTACTCACACACATAGATTTATTACCGTAAACCATATAAATGTTGGGTATGTTGGGTTCTTCATGTATGAAACGTTAATAATTAATATGTTAAGGAAGTTTTTGTCCCTTCCATATTTGTGGATTTTTATATCTCAAACATTTGATTGAAATATAAACACTATAATAAAATCCATGTACATGGTGTTATGGTGAGTCCATTTCATATAGTCAAAGAAAGACGTACCAAAGACATAGGTTGATGAAACATATATGAAACCTAATTGATGTGATATTATTACAAGTAGATTATAGCACATAGTAAACATTCATGTGTGGTTGTCGATATTGCAATATTGAAGTCTTTCTATTTGGTTCCTTGACTAGTTTCTTGATTGTATTCTTGGAATTTTGGTAATCCCATCTAATTCCAATGAGAAGTAATTCTAGAGGGTCACACACTATGTTTTTCTGTTGATCTCAATAAAATTATATTTGAATATAATTATTAGAATAAATATAATTCTCAAGACAGAGGAATAATTTTATTCAGATTTTATTGATCAAAAATATTTTAAAGCTATTAAATAATAATTAATTAATTAATAAATAATTTATTTAGTTATATGAATTTTCAATAAATATATATTTTACAAATTTTTAATAGAATATTTATATTTAATGAATATTTAACAAATATTTAATCACAAGATTGTGAATATAGTATTTATGACTAAATATTTAATTAAATATTTATTTAGAATTTGATAAATACAAAGGAGCAATAGTAGACCAAGATTGCATTTAGTGATAAATATTAATTTACTATATTGTAAAATAATATTAATCATTTCACCAGTTAGTTCATTCCATAAAATAGTATTAATATTATTATATGGAATGTAGTCAGATAAGGTTTATTATATTATTTAAGGGCCATTGAGAAATTAAATATTAGTTTTTACTTTATACATAAATCAAGAAATATATTGTTATTTCTATTATGTTGGGTTAATCAAGAATTGATAATTTTTGTGAACAACATACTTCTCTCTTAATTACTCCTTTCATTTTCTTAAGAACGAGAAGAACTCCTTCATGACTGAAGGATCTTGAAGTGATCAAGATGAACAATGAAAGATGATTGATTCTCCATGATTTAACCTAATAATATATTATTTCTTTTTGGATATAAAAATATCACGTGTGAATCACAACTATAGGGTCTCTACTTTGGTCCCTCCCAAAATAATGATGGTAATACTATAGGGGATTCATATTATCAACAACTTCATAAAAGAAAAATACAAATATGATGTAATATTTAATCTGATATAATTTAAATTAATTTTTAATTTAACATTAAAAAGATCCTTTTAAGGATATAGGGTTTCTCTGTCAATATTTGATGAAAACATTCCACTGCTCATGTTGTTTACATCTTGCACAATTAGTGAATGATCCATAAAATATGACTAAAACCACAATGGGTCTTAACAAAAAAGGCCCTTCTAATGCTTCAAGAATCATTACATTGATCATGGTACCATAATGTAAAAGATACTAATAATGATATAAATAAAACATATATTCATTATATTCATATATATAATCATCCATAAATGATAGATATGGAAAAACAATTTACACCATTCATAGAGAAGGCATGCCTTACGTACACATGAATGATGTTTTCACTTTTCAAAACATGGAAGAAAATAAAGGTAAATAATAATTCAACATTATATAATCATTGTTATATAATATAAATATCATATAAATATCATATATATTCATTAAATCTTTCCTTTCAACCGTTCATGTTAAACATAAATGGAAAACAAATCACTTCACTTCATAGAAGTGGTAGTCCATTGGTACAAATGAGTGACATAATCATTTTACAATTGATTAGAAGGTTAGAAGGAAGATATGATATTATAATTATATAAGAATAATTATATCCTAAATATCATATATAATCATTATATCAATTATAATAACAATCCATGAAAGTTGGTAATGTAGAATGAATTATTTATCTATGTGGAAGCATCAATCCACACATATGTATGAGCGATTCATTGAATTTATATTTGATATAAATGTGGGTCGATAATGGTAGTTCCATATAAATAATAAAATATTTAGTATATTTAAGTTAGTAAATTTATTATTTTATGATTATTACCTCATATTTGGAGAAGTTATAAGAATAAATAAATTGAAAGAGGTTGGGTAAGATAATTACCTCTCATTCGGTTGGCCTCCTTTAGATCCATTCTTAGGAAATATTGAAATAATGTATTAAAAATACTAGAACCTCTAATTCATGGATATGTAATATTATAATATAATTGGAAACGGGTTTGTTGAGATAGAAGTCATAGTGTACTGTAGAGATGAGAAAGGAGGGATGTCCTTTTATAAGTGGGGTAGAGGACACACATGTAATTTCTCAAAAGATTAAAATATTCATTCTTAAGAAAAATTATTCCAAATATCCATATATTAATTGGTGGGTTAAAACAAGTTCAAAATATCTCTATTAAATAGGATTTAGACCAGATTTATTTGTAATATTACTATAATCTCCTTATTTAACCCCAATGGTAAACCCATTTTAACTCTAACTACTAAGATATATTTTCAATGTTTTTACAATTGATTACAAAAAAATGGAATAGGACACATTTAAATTTTCTCATGATTATTCAAAATATGTTTTATATTTTATCAAATTAAATTCACATAAGTGGAATAATTTAATTCAAAATTTAACTTTCAAAAATTGGTGAAAACCTATTTTCAAAAAAAAGTATTCTTAAGTATAAAAAGTTTTTATACCAAAATACACAATAACATTAATTAAAATTACTATAATTTAATTATTCATAAAATTAATGAACTAATTTTACATTGAATCCATTTTAAAACAAAATTTACAATTTTGAATTCTTTAAAAGAAAAACAATTTTCTATAAAAATTAGAAATTTTGAATATACATCAAAAAATTAATATTTTTATAATGTCATTAAAAATTAACCCTAAGATAATTTTAAAATTATGATTTAAAAAATTAATTTCATTTTGTTAAATAAATTTTCAAAATGTGAAATGATTAGTTATATTATTTCCTCACAAAAAGAAATAAAAACCAGTTTGGGGAAAATTATATTTTTGAAGCATATAATGACTACTAAAAATAGAGTACTTATTTGTCAATATATTTTATTTATCTAAAATATTAATAATAATTTTTTAAAATGTTGTTGTTCCCATTAAATATCAAATTTTATTATCTAGGTTATAATATTATATTGTATTATGGTTCATTTATACCTGGGGTTTCATGTATCACAAGATATAAAAGAAAATAACTTTATTTTAAGAGAAACATATCATAAAATATCTATGTGTTACATTATACCCCATTTAAAATGAATATTTCCTTTCAAATTCCATCACATTGATACAATAAATGATGATATATCTACTTCATCACATCTGTGGGTTCCCAAGTTGCTTCATCAAATTTTTAATTTCTCAATAGAATTTTAAACATATGGATAGTATTATTCAATCACACATTATTTCTAAAATTCAAGATTTTTACCAATTGTACTTAATAGGAAATGTCATTACCCAGTGGTAAAAACATTGATTTATGTACATGTGAAGGATGATGTATATACTTTCCCAATAAAGATATATAAATACAACATGAACTTGAGAGTGGTTTGATGGAAGCACCATATGATAAACTATTGGCCCTACTCAATCAAGAATCGTTAGGGGTCAAATATACATAAGGATTAATGCTCCATTCTTTTTGAATCTCATAACATTAGTCTATATATAAATTCATAGAAATATCCTCTCACCAACATCAAATACTAGATTTCACCGATGATTTCCAGCATATGTTTTCTAGTAACACTGAGCTATTTTTATGTGTTTTTGAATCAGTTTGACTTTCATTGAAATTTCCTTAGTTATCTCAAGTATCAATAAATTTTGTTCTCTAACTTATCACAACATGTTGGAGTTCTACAATTAATTCTATAGAGGGATTAAAAATTATCCATATTAATTCTTGAGTGAAAGATATCATTTAAAGAAAACTCAACTTGATGAAGTTGTTGATCCCAACCACCGTTGGAATCCATAGAGCATGATATATGCATATCATATGGGGTTTTAATGGTTCTCTTAGTATATATATCTATCTAAGGATGATATATAGTACCAAAATAAAACACTAAATTAATATCTTTCTATTTATTTTTCTATAACATCTAAGTAAACCTCTTATGTAGTTCAGATACAATATAATTTGGTAATCCATACAACCTTACCACTTCGTTAATATATATTTAATCAAGATGATCAAGTGAGAAATTTTATCTGATGACAATAAAATGTGCTGATTTCATGAAGATATTGACTATACCCCAAATATAATTATATACTTTAGATACTATGTGGAGTATGATGAAAAAATACATGATGTTTTTTTTTGTATTTCTATTCTAGTTTGGGTAATGGTTGTAACATCCCCAAAGACATCTATAACTCACAATTAACTTACTGTTATACCATGAACGGAGATACATACTCTAAAATATATCTTTTCACCTATTCCCATAAGAAATACAATTTTATATGTCTATACATCTTCATACTTGTAGGGTTAATAGTTAATGATGAACTATGATATTCATTCAACATCTTATTTTTAAGATCTTCTATAAGTGAGACACATATATGGTTACAAAACCATATCCTTCCATCACAATCAAGGTTGAACATAAGAACATTTATTTCATTGTTTTTCAACTCTATATCTGTCTTATGCTAATTTTTAACATTCAGTTGGATAGATCGTTGAATACATATCTAAGTAGGATAATATTTCTCCCCTTTCATCAAGATTTCAGATCCATACTTCGAAAATTCAAGAATATTTGATCTTTTATAATCCTTATCATAGATAAGATTGCATTATCCTCTTGATTCAAAGCATCTTCCACCTGGTCCTCTTTCCCAGGGAGTTAATGTTTTAATAATCCATATTATTTAATAAACTCAAAGTATCATCTATAATTAATATCCTGTACTTTTTGAGAGAATATATACTTTAAACATTCAAGATCAATCAATATATCATACCATTATCCATAAAAATAATTCCTCTATATCCCTAATGGAAAGATTGACACAACCCGATCTAAATCATGAGTTGGGTAATGATTTTTGTGAAACGTCAATTTTTGTGGGGAATAATCTATAAACATATATTTTTTCATGAGTACACATCCTGGTACCTTATTCGATGCCTCACTATAGATCACAAAACATGATCCACTAAATGGTAGTGTAAGAATAAGGGCATTGACCACCTTTTTTGTAGTTCTTTGAAAATTTCATCACATTCATCTATACAAAGGTAATTTGGATCTCCTCTAAGTTATCAAAGTTAGTGTATTTGATATTCATGAGAAATTATCCACAAAGAATCAATCATATCCCTAAATACCAAGGAAGCTACAGATCTCAATCACAATGGTTGATCCGGGACAGCATTCCACAACTTACATCGTTGATGGTTCCACTGATACACCCTATCATGATATTATATTACCAAAAAAAATATTTACATACAAAATTCATCCTTGGTAAATTTTTCAGAAAAATTCTCCTTCCGTAGGCTTTTTAGTACATCCCTTAAGCGATCTTCCTACTATTCCTTTCTCTTTTAATATATAAGAATATCATCAATAAATAATACCAAAAACTAATCAACATAATTTCTAAAGAATTTATTCATTAAATACATGAAAATATTGGGGTAATTATTAAGACATAATGAAATCACTATACATTCAAAGATTTACTTTCCATTGGAAGTTTATATTTCTCATTACATTGATAAAATATCATTGGTTGGTTTGGAATGTCATATGAGATTTCCCTTCCTCAAAAATGTATGTGTGATTTATGTAAATAAATCCATTACATTCCCAAACAAAACATTGAATTCAATTAGAGTGATAATAACAAGATTTTATGGTAACATATTCCCAAATCATCAATCAGATATTAATCGAAGAATAAATTTGCGATCATCATACCATTTGATTTTTTCACTAGAAATTCATCATCTAATTATTTAGGTAGAATTATGATACTCTTTGAAAATTATTTATATATAAAATAATTGGTAGATATTGAATCAAATAATAGATTAACTATTCTATAGTTGATTGTAAGTGTACCTTTCAAGACTTCATTTTCATACACCACATTAGTAATAGTGGTCATGTGAGATTCACCTTTTTCATTGGGATTTAGAGGTTGATGATGTAGATCATCATCATTAACCTTTTTATTTGAGTCCTGGTTAGCACAATTCCTATTATAATTGCATTTGAAACACTAGAGTTTGGGTGGTGCATTATATGGTGAATATTATACATCATTATATATATTTTTCATCCCATCACATTGATAATTAATTTACAGTGGACCTTTCTTTAGACACTTAAAAAATTTAAATTTTCCTTTAAGAAAATTTCCTCCATGTTTCCTACCACATTTTAATAATAATGGAAATATTATCTTCTCATATTTATGGATTTTAAAATTTCATTTGAATTCCATGTTTACATTCTAATAAAAAACATGAGATTGATGGATAAATTCAGTCTCAATAACCACCATGATATCACATTGAATGATTTATTCGTAGCTACTAAATTCTCTTATCGATAATTCCTTTTAGGGAATTGGTTTTTATTACTGATGAATCAATAAATCATACATTTATGTTTGATGATAATACCATAAGCATACCTCAAATGTCTTGTAAAATATTCCTCATAGGTAATAATGGATTCAGCATCCATATGATTTAGATCAATGAAGTCCTTTTTTATTTTCAAATGTATAATATGAGTAATGTTATTATTGAAAAAGTTTCTAGTAATCTAATCCCACCCCATGGATTCAATTTCTTCCTATTACCTCATGTTCTGGATAAGTTTCACTATTGATCTCATTCACCTTCAAAATGATAAAAAAATAAATATTTCATGTTCCAAACATTGGCGAGTACAAAATATATTTTTAATGGTACTAATCCATTTCTCAACAACTATTAGATTAACATACCTTCTAAAATAAAGCCTTCATTTCCTCACGAAGGACTAAGAAAACATCTTTCTCCCCATTTCTATTTTTATGATCAAAATAATTAATTGGTTGTGAATGTTACATAAGCATAATAATAATATTTTTATTCCATCTACCATAACATTTGGTATCTTGGAAGGACAATCATTTCTTTTTCTATCACAATCATTGGGATTTAGAGGTTCATGATGTAGATCATCGTTCTCCCCATTTCTCTTTTTTAATATAATCATCATTAACCATTTTTTTTAATTTTAAAAAATAATTTTTAGTCAGCAATAACAATCATAGTGGGAAGCTATATAACCATGAGAAATAATTTATAGGATGTCTAGATTATAAACCCCTATTTTATATCTATGAAACATTAGGTTTAAACAATTCCATTAATGGTAAAAATTTATTCAAATAATTCATAATGTTTTACAAATAAAATGTCAATTCAACCAAGCCTATCCCCTAAGAGTGTCAAAATAGGTGTACAGTAAGGTCATACTCACTGTGCAACAGAATGATGGTCGATATATAATAAACCAACTCTTTTTAGGGTTATTACCCCTAGATGTTTCTATTCCAAAACCACTTCCACTTATAGTCCACCTAAATGGATTTATTTTATGGAAAATCACATAATCTATTCCTTACAAAATGTTTAGGATGTTATTCCCTACATAGACTCATTCCTAGGATTTTCACAAAGGATCTCTAATCTTAATCTACAAAGATTGACTAAACCTATACTTTGATAACAACTATATCAAACCATACTTTTCATACATAATTATTAACTATTTTTATACTAATATTCAATAAATTACCAAAATTAGACACCCAACGACCATAAAGGATTATTGTATTTGGATACTAGATACATAATCATCTTATTTCATAAAATATATTTAACATCTCCCATAAATATCTTCCTATATAGTACTCTTTGTATACATAACCTACTTAAACATATCTTTATAACCTATAGAAAATAATTACAAGAAAGGGTGAGCTCATATGATCATTAAGGGTTACCAAAGGATACGTCGATGACCATATAAGTATAACATTATCATAAGTGTATGATAATAAGGGATTAACTCATGAAAACCATACCTTATATATCATAGATGAAAATATTGATGCATGGATTAAATATGAAATTTTTTTAATTAATTAATCATTAAGGTGTCAAATAATATATTCCATGAGATCATAACATGAGCACAAGACATAAGTTTTTGGATTACACATAAGAATAGAAAATCATTTCTTTAGTAGTCAAGGCTCACTTCCAAGACTATCATGGTGGATTGGGTTCACTCTCCATTCCATCATATCATTAGTAAAGGTTCACTCCTAAGACTATCATAGGGAATTGGGTTAACAAACAATTCCATATTTTATATTCCACCCCAGGACTAACATAATGGATTGGGTTCACTCCCCATTCTGTTATCATGGTTCACTCCCGATACTATAACAGTTGATAGAGTCCTTTACTTAACTAGGTTCTCTCTCTATTCCAGTCATTATTATCCCACGAGATATCCATATTTATCCAATGCATTAGTGGGAAATATATTTCTATTTTCACCCATCACATAATAATAATCCATTCATATGTGTTCTATAAGGCCATAAATCAATTATCAAATATCATTACCCAGGGAAATGAAATGACTTTTGTAAACATTTCAACATTTCATCATAGAAAATCCCATGGAAAATAAATGGATTTATTAAAAATATCATTATAATTACCATAAAAAATCCATAGAAATAATAACTATGGTGTTATTGGACTATATCTCTATAAAAACTTATGTAACCTAAAAGGATATTATCTTAGATAAAAATTCTTATAAAACATCTCTAGAATATTTTAACAGGGAAAATACCCTTTCCATTTGGATTCCAATTATTCAAACTCTAATATTTTCAAAAATATTAAAGAATTTTTTTTATTTTAAAATAGATTTGGAAAATTTTAATGGAATCAACAAAGCATTTAGTGGTCATAATGATATGAAATTATATTCATGTCATGTATGTTAAAACAACGTGTCTTATATTTTTTTTTATAAAAAGTCAAAAACACGTCATTCAGAAAATGAAAATAAGATTCCTTTTAAACCATTTTGTATGAACTAAATCATGGTTAAAAATAACTTTAAATAGTAATAGTATATTATTAGAAACAATATTGAGAACATTTTTAGAAAACATGGACATGACAGAAAAATGATTTTTTATGGAAGAGAGAAATAAAGTACGTTTTAATTAAAACATTATTTTAGTATCATTATTTCTTAAAGAGAAGAAAGTGAATGGAAAAAATTTAATCTATATAAATATATATAACATTTTAAATTTTATTAGTTGATTGAGATGTATATCAAAAAATATCATCACTGAAAACATAATCATAAACAATCCCAATAAAAAAATGAGATTGTAACATGAACCCCTTACGTCAATTTATAATTTATTTGATGGAAATATAACATGATGTATAATAAATTTCATGTTCTTATAATTATTTTAAAATATCATTTACAAGCTTATAATTTCATATAAGTTTCATATTATAACATTTAAATACCCATTTATTAACAATTTTTTATTAAAATTACTATTTTCAGGTTTTAACCATTTTGTTTTTAATAAGAATTTTGTTTTGGTAATTTCAATACTTGAACTTTGATCAAGGATAAATAATATATATATTATAAATTATATTAAAAATATCACATATATTGATTAAATACATATTTATAATCATCCATAAATGGAAGATATAGAAAAACGAATTACACCACTTATGGAGATGGTAGGTCGTGCGTATGTATGAACGCTGATTTTTATTTTAGATAGATGAAATAAAATAAAGTTAAATAATAATTCAACATTATAGAATAATTATTATACCATATAAAATATTTATTCATTTTAAATATCATTTTTTCCATCCATGTAAAACAAAAGTGGAAAATGAATCTCAATGCTTTTTGGAGGTGCAAATCCATAAGTACACACAAACGACGTTATTGCCTCCTAAAAGATTGGAAGGTAAGAAGGAAGAAATGATATTATAATTATAGAAGAATAATTATATCAAAAATATAATATACAAACATTAAATTAATCACTATTACCATCCATTTAATATGGTGATGGAAAAATAATTGTATCTCTATGTGAGGGTAGTTGTCCACACATACGCACGAGTGACGCGTTCACTTCCAATTTGACGGAAAAAGTTGGATAATGATATTTATATAATAATAGTAACAATTTATTATATTTCTTAAATTAAATTTATTATTTTATTATTAAAAAAAAATATTTTCAAAGGTAATAAGAAGAAAAAATTGAAAGTTGTTGGTTAGGAAGAGTAACATTCCTTCAATTTTCCTTCTTTAGTTCACGTATTAAGGACCCTTAAAATGATATTTAAAGAAATAATAATTCATAGATAGGGAGGTTTATAAGATAAGTGGATAGGGTTTGGTTGAGATATAAGGTCAAAGTAGTGTATAGAAGTGAATGTAAGGGTGTCCTTTTATAAGAGAGGGAGACGATATACTTCGGATTTCACAAAATATTAATATATAATAATGTAATTATAAATTAATTTTTTTCAAAATGGAAAAATATTTGATAGTGGTATAGTATGATATCTATATATATCCATACAATCTATTTGATACAAGTTTAACTGGTAATATAGTCCTTATCAATTGGTCTAACCCCCGGTAAACTTGTTTTAACCTTAGCCTCAGTGATTTTTTTTTACAATTTATTATGAAAAAATAATATTGGCCTCATTAAAAAATTTAAACATGCTAATTAAAAAAAATATATTCCATTTTATCAAATAAGTTTTAGATAATTGGTAGAATTTAATTTTAAATTAAACCGTTAAAATGTGACGAAAAATAGTAAACCCTTTTTTTTATGTAAGAATGCTTTTTATAAAAAATTAAAACATAAATTTTTTTAATTAGATGTTAATTATATTTATAATAATATAAATAAACAATTTTAATTTTATAAAAAATTAAAAAATGTAAAATTTTATATTCTTTAAACAAAATAATAGTATCCAATTAAAATAAGTAATTTTCACTATTCATAAAAAAATAAATATTTTCAAAAGATTATAAAAAATTTAATCTAAGCTAACTATGAAATAATGTGTTTAAAAAAAATTATTTTTTTCATATAAATTTTATTAAATTGGAAAAATTAATTATATTATTTACTCACAAAAATCAATAAATACTATTTTGAGGAATAATGTATTTTTGAAGCATATAAAGACTTTAATAAAAACTGAGTACATATTTATCAATATATATTCTTTATGTAAAGTCATTAAACATAATTCTCAAAATGTGGTTATTCTTATTTAATCTTCCAAGTTGATTGATATTTTGTAATAGTATACAATATTGTGGTTTATTTAGACTCAGGTATGTGTATATCACATAATATGGAAGAAAATAAAATTATTTTAAAAGAAATATATCATAAAATCTTGGGGAGTTTCTTGTTCTCTCTAAAATCCATTTGATCTCACAATATAAAACTTTAGATTATGTATTTTCCTATGGATCAAAGGGTCTGAATGTTTTTTGATATAATTTATTTTTCATTATCAATGCCTCTAATATTACATTAAAAATGTGGCTCCCTTAATGAATGATGATGGATCTTAAAACTCCAAACTTATGAAATATATTAGTCTTGAGAAAAGGAGAAAAAAAAATTCACTATTATTTTTTATAACCTTCGATTCCACCCATTTTCAAACACAGTAAACTGCAAAAATAATGAATGAATTTCCAAAATATACAGGATAAGGTCCTATAAAATATATTCGCTAGACTATAAGATTTTTAAAATACCTAATTTTTTTTAGGGTATTACTTTTCTTTTTTTTAAATATCTATAGTAAACTAAAATTTCTCACATTTTTTAAAAAAAATCGTGTAAATATTTAAATTGAGTAGGATAATAATTTCGTGACTCTAAAACATTCTTTTTTCCCTTTAGGGTCAAAGGGTTCCCATGATATAGAGAATAAAATAAGTTAAAAACATATTGTATTTCACTCTAAGGTAAAAATATTCCTATGAATTTATTGTTACATATTTTCTATATGTATATATATTCCTAAATATAAAACCTTGGATAAGATTTACGTTTTTGATCTTTTTGAGGATTCATTTTGGATAGGGCTTTATATGTTAACACATAATTTAACATATCCTCATATGAAGGCACTTATACATCCACTAAATAATGACACACCAACTAAATATGTTTATTCAGTGGTTCTCAATCTAAAATTACAACATCAGCATTATTAGATAGTCATATTAGGTGAACAACTACCCAATTATTATCTTTTTTCTTGTATTTGATCTATAAATTGATTTATTGGAGTAACCACATACCTTTTAATAGTTTTTTCTTTTATTATGGATTATTAATAAAATATCTATGAGATGAATGATTATAGAATTCAAAGATTTTAGTTTTAAGGATGTAGGAAATGAATTTATCTAGAGAGAATATAATTATAAGACACTATTTTTTAATGGTTGTGTGGTTCAGATGAGATGAATCTAAATTTCAATATGTATATGAAATTAATTGAGATTCCCCTTCAATTTTTTAATACAAAACTTCTCCCAGGGCCTTGTTGGAAGTATTATAAAGTAGCTCAAAAGGTGTTCCCCTAGTTTACTAGCTGTATCACTAGTGGTGTGATTAAACTACTCTTCAGCTCATAAAATATTTCCTACATTACTCAATAACAAAATGCCATAATATTTTAAATGTTAACTTCAAATATTCAATGAAATCTTACTAAAATAATTATGAAATATTTATAGTAACCTGGATGTCCAAGAAAATGTCAAACCTATTTCAAAAAATATAGGCAAGAAATTGAATATATCACGTTAGTTTTAGATTTATCCACTTAAATTACATTCCACAAAATGATATTCCATAGGACCAATACTTTTATATCATTACGTTACACTATTTATGTTTTAAAATAATATTCTTTTCAATATATGTTTTGAAAACATTTTCTAGATTTTTCAAGAAATGGTAAAATGAGACTCAAAAAATATTCCACTTATCAAAAATTACATCTAGGTTGTATTAATTATGATATAAATTTTACATAGTATACAACTATGAAATTTACCTATAGAGGTATATATTACTAATAAAATTATTCTATAGGAAATATTTACAAAAAATTAGTTAAAGATAGCCTTATCCTGATCCTATAGGCTAATGGGTGTCTAGATGTAACCTGAGAATTCATATAAGAAATAATAATGAGTTTTACCTTCCACTATATCTGAATTATAGTAAATAAATTGTATAAATAATGGAAACTTTCTAGTGAACTGATTCAACTTCTTATAGATTATGAAAAATCTCTAACTATTTTGAATTCCTATAGGAAATTACTCATTTTGTTCACTCCTCGCAATAGTTAATCCATTTTTTTCTGAACAATGTGAATGTGACTATCCCATTGTGAGTTTAAAATGTGGTCTATATTAAATATTCTATTAAATTCTCTATTTTATTTTTTCACTACCTCCATCATTGATGGATTCAACCTTCATTGGAGCATACTAATAGTTATGGAATTCATCTCATATAAAATTATATGAATTTAGATTTTGGTTTTTTATTAGGATATCTCATAAACACTTTATTATTTATCAAACATTTTAACATAAAAATTCAATCAATTTTTTTCCTTTGACAGGGGTAAAACTATTAGAAATTATCCCTGGTAGTTTCTCTTTCCCATGAGATACACATACTTGAAACCAGTCGGTAGTGGCTTTAATTCCAAATTTCAGGTCAATTCTAAAGTAAAAAATTAAATATGGGTTCCTCACTTCCCTAACTTATATTTCTTACACATAATATGACATATAAGATATCATATTATTATGTAAACAATAAAATCCAAAAAAAAATTTGGGTTAACATTTCCCTAAAATTGTAAATAGATTTTTTATTGTCTTATACTTCTTTATTTTTTACAATTTTAAATAATTATATGGTTCCCTAAAGTTATGATTTTTTGAAACATACCTAGGTAATCATTGGGTTCGACCTCTTAAATGTGGAAAAGTATGATATGGTAATGATCATCTAATGGGTTCCTCGTGGTTTAAAAAATGATAAAGTGGATAGTATAGTCTCAAAAATTCTTGGTGAGTATTCTTTCCTTACCATTGATTGTGGACCTAACTATCTTGAAAAAAAATCTACCCAAAATTATTAGTGAATGGGTTTGTGATATATCTTCCTTTATGTTTATCATATAGAGGTATGCTGAAAAAATAAGGCCTTGGACTCTCACTGTCACATCCTCTAAGACTCATGCTACGAAAGTAGTGGATATATTTTTCAAGTTATACTACAACTGATGTATTCTCTAGTTCTCCCATATACAAGGATGGAAATATTTTGTAAGGCATAAAATATATAAAAGAACCTAGTACCCATAAAACATCTAAAAAAGTTAAATAACTTTTTGTTAAAGGGAAAAAATATTTACCTATATCTTAACAATTTTTTTGGATGTTTTAGTGTGGTCAAATCTGAGGAACCTCTTCCTAAAATAATCCTTTCATTCCATTAAAGTATCATTTACTTGGTGAAATACACCTTGATAAATTAAGAATACTTTTTGAACTTATAGAAGGAGTATATTGGTCTCAATTTTTTGGAAATTATTCATAATTTATCATCGATGTTATAACTCTTAGATATTCCTCGATTGAAATCTTAGTTGAAAATTGATTGGTAGGTATTTATTCTCCAAGTACTTGATTCAAAAGGTCGTTTATTATTTTTATTTTTTCATCCATCTCATCATTATATTAATTTTTCTCTTCCTTTAACAATTTTTTAGTAATATATCCAAAATTATTTGATCTAATTTCATCAATTTCAGGTTTTTTTGGTTAAGGATCAGGTGGGTTGGTGGTTAAAGTTATTATCAAATTATTATTGTCAAAATACATACATTCCACTATGTATTAGAAACTAATTATGCCATAATTTTTCATTGGATTTTGGATAGAATATTAACATGGATACATATCTAGTTTTTTATTTGATATAATTCATTTTTAATCATTTTAACATTAGGATATTATAGATACTATGTAGAATATAACGCACTAGTGGATGGATGTTCATGATATTTAATTTATTGAAAAGGATGGGGTCGGTTGGTCTGTTTGGTGTAAGGATATTTATATTATTCTCGGAAGCTGGGTGGGTTTTTGAATTGATATTGTCATGGGGGTTGTTATTGGTTGTAATTTTTAAAATGTGGTCTACCCTAGTTATATGAATTTAAGAATATATATTAGACTTATGAGTTGTATCTTCCTCCGTAGTTTTACTGTGGGAATTTTGATTAATGTAATGATGTTTTCAAACTATAGATTCCAAATATGTTATCACACTAGTTAATGAGAAGGCTATAATATAAAGATAAACCATATACCTTTTATTATGTTTTTTGTTCACTTATTGACTTAAAATCCATTTTTCTAACCAGTTTGGTTAGATCTTACAACTTAGAATCAAGTGAATAATACATGTCAAAAGTTCATACCTCATGAATAAATAGTACCAGTACATGTTGTGCCAAATTTTTATGTGTTTTGAGTTATCTTGTTAATAATTACCATGAATTTTAATGGTATTTGTCAATTAATGATCCTCTAGATGTGGTATCCAACTAGTTCCTATCATTTTACGATATGTTTTGATAAATTATTACTATAAAGTGATTATCCTTTATAGATTGATAGGGGAAACTAACTCATATCCCATTAAACCATTCCTAGTACTCTTAGATAACATCTATAGTATATTATTGATGGAATAATATTCCTTTTTAATAATTTTTCTTCTAGAGGTATTAATTTTTTTGTAGGAAGCTTATTTTTAGATCATTCTAGTCATGGTTATATTCTAGTTTTAGGGTATAATACCACTACTTAAAAACTCCAACAATTTAAAATTTGAACTCCATACACTTGACTTGTTCTATATCCACTCATAAAGGTTTAAAATAGCAGAAAAAATTAATACATTGATATATACTTATTTGTATATTCACATACCATGTATAGTAATTTTAGTAATAGTTTGATTAAAATAGTTTTACATTCAAAATAATTTTTAATAGGGGGCATGAAAATTTTATTTTAATTTTTAATAAATTGGGGTGTATAAAGTTATAATAATGTATGATTGGGGTTGTTATCTATAGTGATAGACTCAGAGTGAACACTTTCATCTTAACATTACTTTTTAAGCTTAATATCATTAAAATATGATTCTATGTTCATGTTTCATAGAATAGTTAGCAGAGTTATTTATAATTTTTGTTCCAAATAAAATAAGTGGTCATTAGATATTTTATTTAGGGAATGTTAATATTTTATTTTTGGAACTTCATCCCTGAAAACATGTTAATTTTTATCATTAACACCTATTGTTGGGTGTGGACAAAACGAATTACATCCTAGGTTAAAGATAGTTGTACTGTTAACCACTGGTTGTCTATAGAGAAGAGTGATGAAAAACTAACATCACCCAAGTAAAAATTTGGTTTTTTAAAATTTTAAGTTTTAATGATATTAAGAATTAATAAAAATATAAAATGAGTTTGAAAACATGATGATGATTATTATGATAGTGATGGATTCAATTTGGGTTTAATGTTTCAGTGCGATCACACTCTTTAAAATAGTTTAACTTCCATTATTATTAATTAATAATTGAATGATTCTTCAATTGATTTACCAATCACCCATGGTTTAAGGTTATTTTAGAGACTAATATAATAATGATTACTTACTGGTAAATATGACTTTCTATGTGTGTGAATGATTAGTAAACCAATCCATAACCACCAAGGTTATACCCAATCTAGTGCTGGGGTTCCCGGAAATTCAAAAGTAACTCACTTATTACACACATGTGTCAACAATTTCTAGACACTCACTAACCAGTTCAGTCAATTCCTTTGATAAATTCTACATTATTTAGTGGGAGGTTTTAAATTATCAATCTATGTAGTAAAAAATGGAAAACAATCCAAAAACCTTAAACACAATGGTAGTAAATGCATCAAACAACAACTGAAAGAAAAATTCAATCAATGTATTAGAATTATATTCATTAAGTATTGCACTAAAGCATTACAATAGATCTCCTTACCTTACAAAATCACTCAATTTTTACCCCTCTATTCTATGGGTGAAAAATATGAGCGATGGAATAAAATATATTACAAAACTATAAGAAATATTAAATTAAAATTAAAATTAATATGAGAAACACCAGTAAATATAGATTCTAAACTTGTATAAAAAACCATCTCCCATATATATTTGTTGTTTTGTTCATTTTATTGATCCATAAATTACTTCTCCTTTTTCTTGGTAATACCTCCATGATATTTTATTCCTTTAATGTTATTAATGTTTCCTTATTCCCTCAAGTCTTAAATTTTATGTAATCATCTCATCTTGAAACTTCATAGTTTCATTACTTATTTTATATTGATATATTTTTCATTTTATGATCGATGTGGAATTATCTGAATAGTATCATGAATGATGATGTGATACCCTAAGGCCTTTTCTTGAATGAAGATCCATTTAGGATTTCACATTAGTTAAACATTTCAGATTTTTTATTATTTTAATAATCATAACTATTTCTCAAAGTAAATTATCCTACACAAGGAGAATAATTTCTATGAATAGATGAAAACTCCTAAGCACAACCAAATTTATTACACATAGGATAAATATCCTATATATATATATATAATTTCTTATGGTGGTCAAATTTTATCCACGTTTGAATTTTTTCTTTGAAAATTATCAATATACACCAAATATCATATAGAATGTTAAAATATCCTATAACCTACTAAAATTTTTTACACATAAATGAAATATAATACAAAATCTAAAAATGTCTTATTTGAAAAAAGAAATCTCTTATGTGGCTCACCAAGTCTCCTACAAAGGAACCTTAATAGATTTTCCTTATCCATTTTTTCCAATTCATGCAAGATGTTTCTATAGTTAATAAGAATAAATTATTAACTTATTAAGATCAACTCCAAGATTTAAAAATAAACTCTAAACGTCCTATACTAGAATTAAAACAATTAACGTTGAGTGTTATATTTATAAATATAATTCCAAATAAAAAAAATTAAAAGTAATGTTTCATGAAATTTGATAAATAAATTCTACATTATTCCAGAAACTCATAAATGTTAAATTTAAAGAATAATTGATCAAAATGTTGGGAGTAAATTCATGAATATCAAACTAACGTATATTAAAATACTAGATTGTTTAATGAAAATTAAGAACTCTATACATATTCCATCCCGTATAACTATAAATACTAAAGGGATTATCAGTATCATCATATTGGGGAGTGAGAAGAAAAAAATTGAGATATTTTATCCTACAAATCCTTTTAGCATCACCCATGCATCCATGAATCTTAATTCTATACTAACTATTGTGTTGTAAGAATATAAAGATAATGGTTAGTGAAAGATTGATATAGTTCCATATAAACCTATTATATTTTCAAATAGCATTTCATAAACCTAAAATATGGATAAATAGGTGGTTCAAAAGAAACTTTTTATATGATTAAATGAATTATAAGGTCTATTATAATTTTAAATGAATTTTATACAAATAGAAGAGTACTAAAAAGAGTTAATAAACCTTGGGAGGAATGTCTTTAAAATCACCATACTCACCATGGTGAGAGTTAAAAATTTGAGGGACTATAGGATATACACTACTTATAGAGGGTTTATTTTTTTGTTGTTTTATGTGATTTGGGTGCTTTGATTTATGTAATGACAAACACCATTTTCTCTTCCTTATAGATTACATAGATAAAGTCAACATGGGTGGTGGTATAATTATCGAATTATCTTGTGATGTATCTGATGAGTGTCATTAATAATACACATTTTTAGTAATATACATTATATTTCACATAAACCATTAAATACATAGCATTGAGTTAATTTAGGTAAATTATCATGATCTAATAATTTTGTGTAGAACCTTTCTTAAAATTGTAAAAAAAAGATAAATATAAACAAAGAAACATTTTTATATATTTTTATGATATAATTTTAAAAATAATGATTTTGGATTATTTAAAATAACCATTGAAGAACATTTTATGATATTTATGCCCTATTTTAATTTTACTTGTAATAGTCTATCTGATATTAATTTATGATATTTTTCAAGAATTGATTATCTCTTAAGTAATAAGATAATGATTATTGGGGATGGATTGATGTCCAAGAATATTTTTACACCTATTTTTCCAGAGTGAAGCACTCTTGGTTCAAATTATTTTATGTATTCCCATTCTAATCATAGGAATTTACTTTATAATTATCTCATGGTTATTGATTATGATAGTGGATTTGATGACTTAATCTTTAATTATTATTTTCTATATTCAACGAATGATATTTATTGTGAACATATTTGTGATCTATAGTTTTTTTCATTCCATACATCACCTACCCCCATTGGAACTCAAGTTCCCACCCCCCAATTGGAAATTGTCTTACTTATTGAGTGATTACGTTTTTTGTTAATGTATCTAAAAATATTCTTCGAGAACCATAGGAGTAAATGATGAATCTTTTACGGGAAAACATTAGGGATATTAGGTAGACCATAGTTGACATAATAGGAATTAATCTCTCAATCTTGATGCTAAATATTCTCTTGGAGGTTGATACTTGATTGATAATGAATCCTCAAAGAAATATTAATCGAACAATATTAGAAGTAGGTGGAAGAATTAATTTTGATAGGTATTATTTATCTCATCATTGAATCTTAGTACATTATCCTCAATCAGGTTATTCCCAAGAAAATCTATTTCACAGTTGTAAAAATGAGAAGGTGTGATTAGTTATAATGAGAATGAATAAGATTGGGGAGTGTGCCTTGATTATATGAAAAAATATAAATCTAATCATAGGAATTATCTTCCTATTCATTTTATTGGATAGATTCTTTAGGGACTCATATATAGGACACACTATTTATTTTTTGGATGGTTTTTATTGTTATTTTCTGAATCCTATTACACGAGAGAACTAAGAGAAGATTAATTCCACACATCATTTATAACATGTTCTTATTTATGGGTTCCATTTTTCTATGTAACACCACATTTACCTTCTTTTGATGTATGATGAGTTTATTTTATGATTTAATTGAGACTTTTATAGATATTTGATTAGATGAATTTACCATGTAAATATTCTTCTATAATATTTGTCTCTCATGTTTGTATAATATTTTACATCATTTAATTTAATGTATATGTAGGATGCCACAACAACATTTGGTTTCCTTGTCTATTAAACGACATAAATACCCCTTAAAAATGTTTTTAACATTTCCTAACAAAACCTTATAATACTACAAACTACATAATATATCCCCTAGAATTAAATAGTTGTAATATTATTCTAATATGACTTGACCCATTGGGACCCCATATAGGTTGGTGATGTGCCAAATGTGCAACCCTAATCCCAACTCCAACGGGACTTGGTCTAGTGACTAACATTGAAAAGGCTTAATTGTATATGGGAGGCCAAATACTATAAAAATATATATCATAAAAGAAGTTCAATAATCCAAATATAAGAAAAAACAAACATAAATTTTAATGAGTAACTGATCTATATAATAATGGATGTGTGGATAACAACTATTCAAGATTACACCCCACGAGAAATCTTGATAATGTTGAGTACACATGATAACTCACACAGTGAAAGAGGTAGGTGTAAAGGGAACACCACCTCCTCATATTAGGGAAAATTGAGAAGAGACAACATGCACCACATTTTGCTAAGGACTCTAGGGAAGTATCCATTATTAAACAACCACTATTGAATTACACCATGCTTCACCAAAAATATGCATTGTATGAAATAATGTAACTCTATTATTTCAAAGATCATATCTAAAAAGAGAATCGTTTTAATAGAAAAAACACATGTCAGAATAAAACCCATGCACGGGGGATTATATATATATACCCATTAAGATGCCCCATATTAACAAATGAAAAACATACTATGTATTCTACTTGAAACCCATGATATAACAAATTAACTAGAAAGGAATGAGATAAAAAAACGAGGTATGATTTATAGAAAATTGAGACAAGAAAATAGGGAAGTTTTTTGTTAACATAAATCATCTTTATAAATAATTATATCATACAAGTATCTAGTGAAATATGAGTCTAAGAAATAATTGGTGTGTCCATAGACAAAAACCCAACTATAAGTCACAACTTAATGTTGATATAGTGTAATATGGAGAATCCTTAGAACACTGGAGTTTGACACCTCATAGATTAGGTACTAAAGGATGCTAATAACCTCATATAATTAATATAATATAATCAATATAATGACAAAAAATCCTCACAATTACCCTTAGTAACTAATGAATGATACTACACATCATCAAATATATGTACATCAATCACCACATCATATATATATAGAGGTCTAACATCAAAAATGAATTTGGAGTACCCAGTTCACTATATAGATTAGTACACCTAAACTATATCTTAACTTTCACTTCCATATCATCCCTTTGTATTAATAATAATGGGGGACTTCTGCCCTATTTATGGTCGTGCATGTATTAAGGTTATGATAAACCTTATGGAAGTTACATGTGTCACCATGTGTAATATGAATTGTATGAGGGGGTTACTAATTCTAAAAGTGGAAAATCCAATACCTATCACTATGCGGGGTAGGGGCGGGGTTTATTAGTCAACTTAGTATTTGGAGAACAAAAACCTAGTGATGGTATTCCTCTTTGGGGCATATTGACACCATGTTTTCTATGATTATCCACCCACTCCCTTCATAATTTCTACATAGATACAAAAATAAAAATGATAGAATACATGAAATACAAACACCATATGATAGATATATAAGAAAAATTACATTCTAGGCTACAGAAAACATTGAATACACTATTCATATAACAAAATATAGAACTTGGGTGTAAATTTATGAATATTTTTGTAACCTTCCTAATAAAAAACATGTCCCAGTATGGTACGCAGTGTGAAATATTTATTTGGTAGGTTGGTCATGTATTTACATTTACTATATCATGTAAAGCCTTCATAAACACTGTGTTTAGGGAGATACATAGCCAATGAGGATTTCTTGATACTCTATAATTTTCTGTTGATAGAGTTCATGTCCTGTAACGTAGTATAAGACATGTACTCATAGAACATGATATTTCAATAAGATGCACAATGTTTGTGCCTACCATGTTTGACAAATGTGTACATAGAGTACATATTTAGGAGAATAGTTTTGTTACACACAATGTGTTACCTAGAGTCACATGTTGTGTGTATTTAAAATGTTTCATAACCTTATAACCACTGAGTCTAATTTCCATGATGATATTTTTTGGGTGTTACATGTCACATGTCATTAATAAAAACATGGAAGGGATAGATGTTGTAATACGTATTATTTAGTTGAAAAAAATTATATAATGTATATGTATTAATTAAGATGAAATTATCATTATGATATCTTCCACCTCCTCCACGTATGGTTACAACTCCAATTCCAAATGAGTTTTCGAACATTAGAAATTCATTCATACCCCATCAAATCTATTTTCCTCCATCCATTTCCTTCCAACCATTCATTAAACAACATATGGAACCCATTTAATGATCAATAATGAAAAAAAACATGTAGACCCAAAATAGATAAATCATGAATGATTTTCGGTGGTATTTATAACCACCAAGATCGCGTTTGAGTTTTAAGAACATGGAAAACATGATTTAATGAAATAATAATAAGAAGTCTTTATTATAAATTTATAATGAAATGATCATAATTCCAAAAATATGATAATAAATATAATAATAATAATAATTACATAAAATATTATTATAAAATAAACCCATGATTAGACACCAAAATAGGAATTGTTAACTGATATAAAAATATCATTAACAATAATATTAATATTTAGAAACTGAAAACAAAATTATTCTCAAAATTCATTTATTAATAGGGGAATAAGATCTGTATAATTTTTTCATTAAATAAATTAACACATTCCACCAAGGAAAATTCATTACAAAAACATTATTTGATTTATAATCACATTATTAAAAAAGGAATCATAATCACATGGTCATAAATAATACCATGTTTTACATGAATAATAGTTTTCTTAGATTAAATACGCATTATTAATTGAAAAATATTTATAAAAAATAAATCCTTTAATGAAATATAAGTTCATTACCCAAAGAACATTTATTGTTAAAATCCTTTCTAAATAACTTCATACAAATATTTACACAAATTAATTTTTAATAGCATTTAATGTTTGGAAATTTATCATAATTCTGGTTGATAAAAATTAAACTTCCTTAGAACCATTTTTGAAAATGGTTCATTTCAAATTCCACTAAACATGTTATAAATATTCATATCTCAAATAACATAAGAATTTAATAATTTAATTTATAAATAAATTTAGGTTTATTCAATTATGAGATGGTGGGGATTGAATTACAATAATCAATGAGGAATAATGATAAGAAAAATTGTTTCCTATATCATGGAATAAATTTCATCATTTCAATATCGATTCTCTATCAACACATTATGAGATTTAATTTACTATATGAATTATCCATTCAATGTTGTCACCTATATTGTGAAGAATACGAAGATCATGAAAAACTATTATTCGTGCATCAAGGGAATTAGGTGAGGTATTTTCTAATAATTTTTTTTCATAAATTTAAGAACCCATTAAAGGTAAAAGGGAGAATTATTACTTTACCTAAAATCATGATATAAATTTTCTAATTAATCAACCTCATAATACCCTGAATTAAATTATATCATTTAATCTAGGCTACTCCCTAAAAATAAAATACCATTATCCATATTCTTCTAACGATCCATGTCATTGATATCATGGAATCTAATGCCACATTGATTCCATGTGGTCACGCCAACACCACCCTTCAATATATGAATAATAATTTATTTTTTATTTTATAATTTGTTGGTTTAATTTAAAATCCAATAATTACTCGATCCATAGCTTGACACGTGAGAACATAACATATACCTATCCCAAGAAAAACCCTTGTTATAGACACAACTATAGTGTCATATTTTTCATTTAATCTTCTATTTTGAAGATATTAATATTTGTGATCTCGGAAAAAAAAATTTATTATAAATATTAATTATTATATGAAATTAATGTTTCATGGAAAATTAATCAAATTTAATAAAAGAGTAAAAATCATGTTCAAAGACCAATAAAATTATCATAATTTTTATCAAAGGTTGTTTACTATAGTGAAATTATTATTTACTCAATCTAGTGTCCCAAGATATAAAACAAAAAAATGTGCCAATTCAATCTAAAGTAAAAAATTATAGGTTCCTACACATTCAAAATATAAAACAGTTCATGCAGAAACATGTTTAAAATAATTTATAATTAAGCCACGAATATTGGATATTCCATAATTAAATAAATATAGACACTGTACATTTATCAACAATATGAATTCTATATTATCACACATATATAATTTACAAAAATATATGATATTAAATTAAATATTAACACCTTATATTCCAAATTTATTGTATAAAAATTTTACATAATTAATAATATCAAATATTTAATATTATTTTAACCTTGATCAAATAAACTATCAAAACTCCTCTGGTAATAGTTTAAATAATTTTCCTAGTAAGGCCTTTAATTTAATCATTTCAAATTAAAAATAAAAATCAATTTATTATTTTAATATAAATTCATTTATATTTTCCATTATCTTAAAATTTATAAATATTAACCTTATAATTTATATAAAATCACTTTTTTCAAAATTATAATTGATTCCATATAAATTGAAATTATTTTAAAATTAACATTTAATGTTATTGATATTTTTTATTAAATATTTCATAAATATTTAATTATTAATTATAGAAAATTGTAATTATCTTATTTATAAACACTATAAATTAAATAAATATCCCAAAATACCCTTTTCCATAATTTACTAACATTTTCTAAATTATATATTCCAATTCATAATTTAAAAATTAGAATTATTTTTCTATATATCATATTAAACAATATCATCTATATCATATGATATGATTGTCCATAACATATGTCATACAATGTGGTTTTTATTTTGTGTCTCACAATACAATATCCCAAACTTACCAACCATTATTTATCATATACATTTTCTATCATGAGTTGTGATATTTCCGTCGATTTCTGGGAATCATATTTTACAATATCAATAATATCATAACAATGATACAATTCTCTATTTTGATCTACATGAATACATCCTATCAGCACCATCACCATATTTTATTCCCCATGTTTTACGTTGTTATTTTTTCATAACCAAATGAATTTAACTAGATCATCTTGTTGATATCATATGTCATAGAATATGAATCTGTCACAACATGTGACATAATATATCGTAATACAGACCATAGTTAAAAATTTATATCATATTTAAGGACATGAAATGTGATATCCATTTTCTTTATTTTATGTTATGATTACAGGAATAAAGTAAATCATGAAATAGATAAAATACTATTGACGAGGATCTAAGGATAAAATAACACTTATTCATGTATAAAAAAACAATAAGAAACCCAAAACTCAAGGCCCACATACTATGAATAAGAAAATAGTAATAATATAAAATAAATTACATGTGAGTACCTTATATATAATAGGGAAATAAATTTTTTATTTTGACTATTTTTTGATTAAAATTACTAATAAGTCTGGAAAGGAATCATTCCACTACAGTTTATCAATGGGAAAACCCGAATCCCCCAATGCTTGGGTCTGATTCTACTTCTCACCTTGATATGTTAGTATCACTCAAGGTAAGAGAAGTAGGAGAAGATGGTTTTGACAAGGAATAATGAACATGAATCATAGATTCTAAAAATATTTTTCTATAGCCTTTCTACTCTTTATATATACCTATATCATGATCCTAAATATTCTATGAATTTACACATATGTTCGTAATGTATGAGAAAATGTTAAATAGTTACAATCAATTTAAAACCCATAAGTCAATCAAGAATTAATCATATTAATGTGAATATAACATAGAATTATTGTAAATTATATAACACTTATTAATTAATAGAAAACATTGGAGTTGAGTTGAATTTAATTACGATGTAATCAATATTAAATTGATCTTACCTTAAGGGATAAAGTTCTATGATAATCACCATTCTCTCCCAAGGAGAGGTTTATAAATGGCCATTATATTAGATGTATACTTTTAATTATTAAGGAAGTCAGTTCATGTATTCATGATGTATTCATGTTCTATTCATCAGAAATGTTCTCATAGATGAGTAAGATTCTCTTTGGAGTAAAATAGAGATGCACATGAAAGAAGTAATGTTTTGGTAAATATGAAAATACCATGTCATTAAGGATAATGGAAACCCTATATAAATCCTAATTTATTATCATGAATATGTGTATATATATTATATTATATGAATTATAAATTATATAATATTGAATTAATCGTAAAAAACAACAATTAACCTAATATAAGAAGAAATCACACTATATTGGATTCAGTCATGTCATGATGAGGCTGATGGAGGAATGAGTTAACATTACATGTCAACCTTCTTCCATATTGTTAATTTAGAGAGATATATGAGCTAATCCTATGTGATAAGTATCATATTGAATTCATATAGGTTTATCCATGATATTTCCATTAATAATTTTTGGGGAGTCTATTGTTGTATGACGACTAGCCTAGGAGATATTAGTTTCACAGTAATTTGGGAATCAAGTGTTCTTACGCTATGAGCCAATGGTTCTTGGTGAAATATTTTTTGAATTGAATAATAAGATTATTTAGTACAAGAAAAATACCTCTATATCCTATGTGTATTTTTTTTAATATTTTATAGTATTAGAGACTGAAGGTGAATTGTACCGTAGTGTGTGATTCATGACATGATGAGTCTATATGCAGGTGACCAGTGGATTTTTGGTTCTGAAAAAATTAAAAATTCCATGATATAAACTACCTTTCATATTACAAAACTAGTCAAATATATTACAAGATTCAAGGATATCTTTGGGATTTACTCTCTCATATATTTTGTGTCTGAGGATCACACCTTAATCAAAAACATTACACTTCAATGAATATTTAATCTAGAAATATGTGGTCATATAATTAGATAAAAGAATGTGATAAAAAAAGAAACTCTAAGAGGAATAAACAATATTCAAATTTTTATTTTTTATGGTATTGGGGAGAAGAATAAAGGCATACACAATGTCTAAATTTTACAGTCACTTGAGGTTTGAGAAGTGAACATTTTTTAACATGATGATGCTCATTATTTATATTATTGTAGGGAGTTATAAAAAATTGTTTTAATCATTTATAAATTAATTTAATAAAAGGATCAAATATGTGTAGTGGGATCATAACTAATACACACCTAGGATTACCAAACTTGATAATAAAAGTGTGTGAACCTTGTAAAAACCCTTATTTTTGTCTTTATTATTACTCTACTGATCTCTTATCATCACATTTTCACCCTTAGTATCTAATTTTCACTAAACAAAGATTGAGAAAATAAAGATAGAGAGTTGATGTTTTCGTTTCCACCAATTCATACCCCATCTCAGTTGCGGGTTACATTCTCTTATATTTTTCAAAATGAATTATTGATTCTACCATATGTTTTATAATATGAATTGTGCATAATAAATAAAATTCTTTTATATTGGATAAATCCTAATTTTTGGACTTAATATTAATCTATTATAAAAAATCATATAATATAATGTGAATTATATAATATGATTCAACATAAAACACAAAATTATAATATATCAATTTCATATACTACTATGTGATAATGAAATTGTGTTATGAAATCATCGCACTATAACCAATCTTATTTCCAATAGTTTACAGTTTTTTATTTTCAACATTTGTTCCATACTATATGAAAATATTATATCATAAAATAAAATATAGTTAAAAAAAATTTATGCATCATATTTGATATAGGGCACATATTCATAAAAAACATTAACACTAGAAAACCCCCAAACAAAAGGCCAGATAGATGTTTCAAACGAGGAGTTAAAAAATTATTAGATAAAATCATATAGTAAAATATAACTGATAAAAGAAATATCCTAGGAAATAAAATTATGGAATATAGAATGAAATACAAGGCTCCCATTAGCATGTACCCATACCAAATCACAGGAAGGATTTTCATCATCCAATATTGGTAGAGAATCAATCATATTTGGATGTAAAAATATATGACCTAGATTTTGACCCAGTAGAATAAAATAGAAAATAGAAACTGTATTACCTTAAGGATATCAATTTTCAGTATATAATAACACAAGTTTAAAGAAATAATTATTAAAGGATACCCATGAATTGTTTTTAAAGAAATACATTTTATAGGAGGAAAAATTCTTTAATGTAGTTCATGGTTGATGTTGATGCCACGTAATTTTCATCCTATATTGTTAGGTCCTCAGTTTGTAATTTATTATTTTCTTTATAGTGTATTGGATATTACACAAGAAGCAATATAGAGGAGCTTAATCATTAATGGTGACAATTTCATGAAATAATTTTGAGGGATTCCCCACACTCATAATTAATGTATTAAAATTTCCCGACCTACTACGGGAAAAAACGATTATTGCGACGGGGTATTTGGGACGGAAATATATTCTCGTCGCAAATGGTACGTTATTTGCGAAGGAAATACAGGGCCCGTCGCAAGTATCCAGCGGTGGAAAATAGTATTTGTGATGGGGAAAATTCCCCGTCGCAAACAAATATTCACCCGGTATTATTTTCAACAGGCCCCTTCGCTAATACTGGCGGCTGTAAAGCCTATTTGTGACGGTCACCTACAACCCGTCGCAAATACCCCGCGGTAGTAAATGCGGTTTTGCGACGGGACTATGTACATGTCACAAAAGATAATCCAACAGGAGGTATTTGTGACAGGACCCGTCGCAAATAACGGCGACGGTAAATATGAATTTGTGATGGGGAAATCCTTCTGTCGCAAATAACGGTGGAGGTAAATAGTAATTTGGGACGGGGATATCCGCCCATCGCTAATGGTGTGGCATTAGCGACGGGCCCGTCAGAACAACCCTTTTAACCGCAGCCCGTAATTAATGCGGGTGAAAGTATTTGTGACGGGCCCCGTTGCAAATACCGGCGGCGGTAAATAGAAATTTGCGACGGGGATATCCCCCCGTCGCTAATGGTGGCTATTTGCGACGGGCCCGTCGCAAAAGGCCTTTTACCCGCCGCCTGTATTTAATATGGGCGAAGGCATTTGCGACTGTATCCCGTCGCAATACCTCGTATTTGTGACGGTCACCTGTCACAAATACAACCATCGAAAATAATCTATCCTATATATACACCACATCCATTTTTTCACATAACAATCAGATCTCTATTCTTCTCTCTCTCTAATTTTCAGTTATGAGTAGAATTTTTTTTTAATTCTAATTTCTTCTTTCGAAGAGGAAGGAAGGAGTTAGAAGGCACAGATTACTAAAGGAATTTATATTTTCTTTAATTGTTAAATTATTTTTAATTGTTTTATTAATTTTATTTTTAATTGTTAATTTTATTTTTTTAATAGAATGTTTAGATATATAGTATAATTAGTTTATTTGCTTGTACCAAATAATCACTGTCTGGGTACGAACAAGTAGAGGCGGCTCTGGCAGAGATGTACCTAGGAGTGAAAACTCTGACAAGGTGTTTCGAGCTTGACTTGGGGTAACCTGGTATACGACAACGGGCCTTGCTGCACTCCTGGTTCGACACTCCCGGGGGATGTTTTGGTAATAAATAGAACTAAATATATAATTATCAAATAATTAAGAAATAATTAGATTTAATTAAAATAATTATCAAATAATTAGGAAATAATTAGATTTAATTAATTAGAAATAATTAGGAAATAATTACAATAATTAGGAAACAATTAGATTTAATTAGGAAACAATTAGATTTAATCAGGAAACAATTAGATTTAATTAGGAAACAATTAGATTTAATTAGGAAACAATTAGATTTAATTAGGAAACAATTAGTATAATTAGGAAACAATTAGATATAATGAAATAATTAGATTTAATTAAAATAATTATCAAATAATTATGAAATAATTAGATTTAGTTGATTATAAATAATTAGGAAACAATTAAAATAATCAGGAAACAATTAGAATTAATTAGAAAACAATTATATTTAATTAGGAAACAATTATATTTAATTAGGAAACAATTAGTATAATTAGGAATCAATTAGATTTAATTAAGAAACAATTAGATTTAATTAGGAAACAATTAGATTTAATTAGGAAACAATTAGTATAATTAGGAAATATGATTGACCGCTCATCTACCTCAATTTTCTTTTCATTTGTGTGTTGTGGCTGGCCAGGAAACTTCTGCCTCCACATGTAATATCTGCTTTTACTGTCAAAATTATCAACCTCCTCGCCAATATAGAGGTGAGGAGGTCTATAATTTTGACAGTAAAAGCACATATTAAATGTGGAGGCAGAAGTTTCCTGTCAACCTCAATACACAAATGTAAAGTAAATTGAGGTAGATGAGCGGTCAATTACATTTGTCTTTCTATTCGTTGATTGATTAACCACCCGACGTATATGCATATCTTCGGATTTCTAATTATTAACATAATTAGTAACATAATTAGTAACAAAATTAGTAATATAATTAGTAACATAAGTAGTAACATAATATAAAATATTATATTACTCTAATATTAATAGTTAAATAATATTGAGAAGTTTATAATTTTATAATTTTATTAATATTAATATTATAAATATTATTTTTTCATAAATATGTATGATTATTTTAATAATAATATTATTATATTAATTTTTTATATTAAGAATATTATAACTATTATTATTATTTTTTGATATTATTATTTCATAATATATAATATAATATTATTTATATTCATATTATTATTATTTTTTGATATCAATATTTTATATTTATATTATATATATATTTTATTATTAATATTACATTAATATAATATATTTATATTATTAATATTAATATTATTATTATATAGATAGTTTAATAATAATAATATTATATTAATTTTTTATATTATTAATATTAGTATTATTATATTATATTATAGTATTTATATTCATATTATTATTATTTTATATTAATATTTCATAATTATATTTTATATATTTTTTTATTTATATTATAATAATATAAATTTTTTATATTATTAATATTATTATTAATTTTATATAATATTATACGATTTGTATTAATTATTATATATATTCTTTTTTTAATATTTGCGACGTGTACATTTGCGACGGGAATTCCCGTCATAAATGTTTTTTACAATACCGTTTGCGATGGGACGAATACCCGTCGGGAAAACCTTTCTGCGACGGCCCGTTGCAAATACTTTCGTCGTAAGTATTTTTTTAAATTTCGCATTTGGGACGGGATTCTGACCCGTCGTAACTAATATATCTGCGATGGCCCATCGCAAATAACTTTTTTATATATAAACAAAAACATATTTTCGACGGGGGACAAATACCATCACAAATAAATTTTTTTGCGACGGGACCACCACAAAAACACTTATTTGCGTTGACGTTTTTGGCAACGGGCGATTTCCAACAGAGCCCCGTTGCAAAAGACCTTTTGCGACGGGTTCCTGTCGCAAATCGCCCGTCGAAAATATTCAGTTTTCTTGTAGTGACCCTATCAATGCTTTAGATAATCATGTTATTTCTTACTCTCTCATTTTTATATTTTATGTACTAATTTAAATTTAAGAATTACATGTTTGTTTGTTATATATTCAGGATAAATTAAGAATAATTTCACATTTATCTATTGTATAGTAATAAAAAAACTATATTTTCAGAATTAAATAAAAAATAATTCTATTTGTACTTAGTTTGTTTTTTTGTGTGTGTACCTTTACATATTCATTACAAAAGATTACTTTAACCAAATACAGAAAATAATTTTGAACACATAGTTATTTATGATATTTTTATGATTCTGATGACATAAATTTTAAATTATTTTTTATATATTTCTACTTTCATAATTTTTTTCTATTTATATCATATTTTATTTATTATTAAAATCAATGCGCATGTGTAATTGATTTAAATAATGTTTTCAAATCAAATAGGAATTCTAATCCCTTTTTAGATATTTCTCTATATACCTTCCTTTTATTGAAATAATATTTAATATTTTTTTATTCTTGATGTTTTTTTAATCCCTTTTCATAAATATTTTGGCTACATGAATTTTGTTAAAATTAATAAGATACACATGTTATATGACATTATAAATCAATTGAGTCAACATTAAACAATATACCCTTATTCTAAGACCTTAAAATAAATGAATGTCCTTATATGTAATAAATATTTTAAGCCCAATTTACATCCAAAACAAAATATTGGAACATTTATATGATTTAATTTTAATGTATACATATGATGAAGGTTTGATAGTATTTTCTTTAGGAAGTAATTATTCTATTTTGATAGAGTAAATTTTGTTCCATTAATGTTTTAGAAATATAATATGGGGATATGTGCCAATATTTTTCACTATATTCTATTTTTTTCCAACATGTTCTCGTAAAAATATAAAAATGTAAATAAGGAAAAATAAAAAAAGAATGAAAAAAATGATGAAAAAATGTGTACAAAAACATTAAATAATAATGAGAAAATATAATCTTGAATATATTGAATATGATATAAATAATTCATTATGTTCCATTATTTTAATTGTGACCCAAATTGAAAAAATTATTATTAAAGGATCATTCAAGTGATATATTTTATAATTAGATTTATGTAAGTTATTTTATATAAGGATTCTGAGATTTAAAAATACATTATAATTGATAATTACAACTAGTATTCAAATGTATATTTTGAAGGATATTACGGGAAAGAATATTGGTGAACACTATTTAAAAATTCCAAGTCACTTGTTCTTTGGGAGGTGAACATTTTTCAAATAGTAGATGATTATTCTATATCCTGTATTTTGGAGTTAAATGGAATCATATTTATCATTTCCCTGTTTCTCTTATAATAGATTTTAACTTGGGTAGTGGGATCAGAACCACTAAAAATCTTAGATTATCCACCTAATAATAAAGGTGTGTTAACCACATCAAATCACAAATTTCTATGTGGTATCTTACACACTCAAATTATCCTCATGAAATCATCTCCATTGATATTTTTTCACAATACTAAATGATGTGAAAAATGAAAATACAGAGTTAATGTTTTTGGTTTCTAATGATTCACTACCCTCTCACTAGAAGGTTTCTCCCTCCTTGTTCATTCACAAGGTATCAGAGAATAACTTTTCAAATATTTATTACAATAATTTGATCACCTGATTCCATTCACTAGGTATTAAATTATTCTTGAGCACCGAATCCATGTAATTTCTTTTAGATTTGAATTTTTTAGTAACTTTTATATTTGATCAATGAGTTCTGTAGAGTTAATGAATATTGTTAACAATAAGGGGGGTTCCATTGTTTTTTGGAAGTTTATTCCATATATAGAGGAATATGATGGATTTTATCTTTTATTACCTAACCTGAATGTTTTTATATCATTGAGAATGGTTTAAATCTTCCTAGTGTTTGGATGAGATATAATTTTTTAATAAGAAGTATATCAATACTGATTGGAGAGTGCGTAATGAATTACTCTCACTACACTTTAATAAATAGTTGGCATGAATTTTGGGAATTAAAAAATAATGGGAATATAAATTAAACTCCTTGATATCTTTAAATGAGGTAATATAGTGAAATGGTCTTAATTATAACACTTCTAGGGTTGGTTTGAAGATGTTTTAATGAGTGAGGAAAAATTGGATGATGAATTATTTTTTCAAGTGAATGAATTATAATCACTTTTCAATGAAATAGTAAAATTATATAAGATTCTACCATCTTGTAGAATCTGGTGGGAATTCTCATAGATAAATTTCTCACAAATATTCCAACAATCAAGGATAAATACTTTGATAAATAATCATTAAATAAACTCAACAATGTAAAAACCATTCATGATATGAGATGATGGTCAAAAATATTGAGAAAATGAAAAAATATTAATTAGATTTCATTAAATTATTTAGAAGGATAAAACCATGTTGATTCGAATAAGTATAATTATTAACAAACTAATGTATAAGATGATTCAATGTTTTCTCCCAAAATTCATGCAATGTGGTAAAGGTAAATATAGAGTAAATACATCATTTGAACACTTTACTTAAAGAATTATTGGACACTTTTAAATTGGTTTTCATAAGAAAAAATATTAATAGGAGAAAGATAATCAGGAAAAAATATTTTATAGGAACAGAAAGATGGCTAGTGGACACAATAGAGGAAGATTCTTCAAAATAAATCAAAATATAATATAATAAATAAGAAAAATATTTTCTTATAACATAATTCCACATCTATTGATGATGGATGTGGATGATAAAAAGATAACACAAAGGATATAGGGAAAAAATCCTGTAAAAAAATAAAAAATAGACAAAATATTATTTTAATGGAGATGAATAACACTAGAGTTGTGAAGAAGAAATTAGTGATGAGGAGACACAAAAATAGTTTCAACATAGAGTATATTTCATGGTGTGATTAAAATAAACAAAGAAATAAGAAATTTAAAATATATCCTTGAAAATAGAGAATGATTTACTAACAAAATCCCTCATCAAGTCAAAATCTATAGGTATTGTAGAGATAGAGATTGAGGTCAAAATAATTTTGAAATATAAAAATGAAATTATTGAATAAAAAGATAAAATTTTTAAGACTAAAAATTAAAATATTTTTTCTAATAATAATGTGGTCATGGAGAATGAGACAAATCTATTTGAATTTTAAAATAACATAATAAAAACAAAAGTTATATAAATAAAAAATCCAATGAGTGAGGTAGGTGGATGCTTTGAAATATTATAAATATCCTTGAATGTTACTAGTATGTTTAGTGATAATTATATAGTTCCATGAAAAATTATTTTGGACACCAATTATTCTAATTACCAGGGTTTCAATAGTGATAAGGGAAATAATAAGGTTTTTACATCCTCTAAAAAGAAAAAATACACACAACATCCATATAGATGATGGTACTGAAAAGTAAAATTGAAAATAAGTGTGGAAATAAAATTAAATAGAGTCCTGGAATAAGGTTATGTTCAAGGTAAAATAAAATTTTATTATTCCTGAAATAATTAAAAAAATAGTAGATATAAAATCAAAATGAAACATGATGAGAATAATTTGAATAAGATATTGTAAATGTAAAGTGATTTTACTTTTAAGAATGATGTTGGGGTTGTACAAGTTATGGGAAAAAAGAATGGGTGTCCTGGAAAAATATTTCACTCCTATAATTGAAGAGAGGTATTCAATTAAGGGGGAATAAATTATTAAATAAAAAATATTATCTAAGAAAACAACTAAAATATATGATATAATAGAACAATTCCATAGATTATATTATGGAGACTTGTGGGAGGTGTGATTAGTCTTGACACAAAATATTAAAAATGATATACCATAACAATGCAGTAGTTAAAATATAAGGAATATTCCAAATATTTTAATAATAGAAGCAATCAAGAGAATATATTCTTGATTTGGGTGGTCCAAAATGATGTTAAAGGATATAAGTCATAGATCCTCGATAGTGTATTCTCATTACATATTATTGGAATGTAAAATATCTTAAGATATATCCAATTTTATGACTAAGGATCTCTCACTTTTGAAATTAATGGATCAATTAATTTGATAGGTGTTTGATGCACTATGATTGGTAAGAATAAAACTATTGATGTTTTTGTTATTGATATGACGACAGAAAATCTATTTAGTGTTCCTCAACTATGTGAAAAATTTGAATAGGGTTATTTTTTATAATAATTAATGAGTCATATATTGATTTAAGGATAACACACTTGTAGTGAAGGTGTAGAGAACAAATAAAAAATCATTCCAAATTTTTGAAGATCAAAATTCATGTTTCATGACCAAAAATAATGATTTATATTTTTTGAATAGAATACATAGAAATTTGGGATAGAATAACATAGATAAGATTTCTATGAATGAAGCTATGGGAAAAAATTTGAAGCTACATTTTGAGAGACTCGATTTTTTTACATGTGTTAAAGGAAACATTGTTAAAAATAGGCACAAGTCAGTGGAAATTATAACAAATAAACCTCCTAAGTTAGTACACTATGATGTGTGAATATTGATGTGTTTTAATTCAACCAATGAATGTAATTATTTTATGACTTTTTAAATAATTTTACTTATATTATGTTGAGTAAATCATATAACCTTGAGAGATTTAAATTATTTTTAATTATTTATAGGAATGAAATGGTATATTTCATCAAATGATTCAAATTTGATAATGGATTTGAAAAAAATAAAGAAGATGATTTGGCATATAATGAGCATCCTATTATTAGGAATCAATGTAGAACTACTTAGACACTAAAAAAATAGTGTTACTAAAAGAAATAATCAAATATTAATGGACAAGGGAATAAAAATGATAAAGGTGAAGGCAACATAAAATATTTTTAGAGATAAGCCGAAATTATGACTATCTATATTTTGAATGAGTGCTTAAATTGACCCAATTCAGATAATAGTTATCTACAATTTTTAATTAAAACATGCATGAAGTGTTTTATGGGGTTTGAAATATCATGCTCAATCAAGATTAATTGAAAACAGTTGGGAATGTTTAGTAAGAGAGATGGGGAAGGTATATTTCTTAGTTATACACCTAGTGTAAGAAGTTATCAGAGATAAAATAAGATGATGAATAATATTTTTTATATATTTGATGTTGTTTTGCTATAAAATAAAATTAATTCACAAGAATAATTACCTATTTATTATAACAATGAAAGAGATGAAGTTGGATAGTGGGAGAGTATTCTTAATGAGTGTGATTTTTTTTGAAACTCCCAAGTTAATTTTTAAAATTCCATGTATGAGGATGGATCGATGTGAGAAGTTTCTAAGTAAAAAAAATACATATAAAATAATTTTATCTTGGAAATATTCTTAAAGATAATACTAAGGGATTAAACCCCACAAAATATTTAAAATTTTAAATCATACCATATTTATCTCACATGTAGAATCAAAGAGTGTTGATTATTTTTTTCAACATAAGAATTGGGATTCAAAGATAGAAGAGGATATATAAAAAATTTATAAGAATACAACTTGGGAATTAATTTAATATCTCAATAATAAAATATAAGGACAAATTAGGTTTTTTAAAATATGATCAGTTATAAATGTGATTTATCATATAACAGAGATCCTCTTACTTGTAAAGGATATTCTCAAATCAGGGGTATTGATTTTTAAGAGACTTTTTCCTAGTTTAAGGACTTGAATTGATGATAATATTTCTTATGATTCGTTCTCAACATAATTACAATGATTTCTAAATGGATTTGAATTGATAATTTCTTAATGTTGAATGTGATTAAGATATCTATATTGATGAACATAAATGTTTTATCCATTATAGTGATGGCTCTTGAGTGTTAAATTTGAAGGAGGTACTATATAAACTCAAATAAGTGGCTCGAGCATGGTATTTGAAGTAATTTAAAATATGAAAGAGTTTCAAATTCATGAAATGTAAAGTGGATTCAAATATATATGTTATGGGAGATGAAAAAACACTCTTTTTGATTGTAAAAGTTGATTACATGCTTCTTTCATGAACCAAAGAAAGAACTTGTGATGATTCCACACACCCCAATGATAAACCTGTTCAAGATATTGACTATTTGAGAGATATAATTTTTGATTGGTTTTAAAGTCACTAATTTAATATATATTATCATAATCCCATAATAAAATTTTGATTAGGAATTACATACGATGTTTAGAATGAATAAATCAATATAATTTTCCCCTCTTATAACAATTGGAACTATTATATCCTTCGAATAATATGTATTGATTGTGAATCAAATGGGTTTCCAATGTCTTAATTGTATCACAGTCCATTTTACGTTGCTAATACTAAACCTTGTGTTTATAGTAATTTTTTTAAATGATTTCAAAGAAAACCAAATGAGTTTTAACATATAAAGAAATATGTATCTTTCACTACATTAAAGGAGATTTAGATTTTGGCTAGATGTATGAGAAAAATAAATTATTAAAACTTTATTTCAATATCTATATAGATTATCAAGGAGATATTTGATATATAAAGACAAATTTAGGAGGTTATTTATTAATTGGAGGAAGATGTGTTGAATTTTAATGACCTAAGATTTCCGAAATGAATCCCCCATTTTGAATGAATAAATTATTTATTAAGAAATGTAGTTATAAAAAATATATGCACTAATTTTTGTTATTTTTAAATGTTATAAATTATATCCTATCAGATTTAAAATATACTAGAGTATCATAACTATTTATAATATATATATTTTATAGTGACTGCTAAAATTATTATATATTGAGGGTTATGATAAAGTCTAATTCACATAGAGGAAGTAATTGATGTCTAAAACGAGTGGGATCATACCCTATGAATCCATTTTTTTATATCTTCTAAGGGTGATGGAATCACTAGGATTTCCCTTAACCAATCCAATCTGAGATTCAATAACTAAATATTAATAGAAACTATTATGGGAGTTGTTCAAGATCACCATGTTCATGGTTCAAACCATATTCACCAAACCACCCCATGAAAGTACCACTATCTCACACCTTATCCATAGATAATACACTGGTGTAATAAGGGGTTATGTATATATACCCTAGTAGTAATAATTTGTATATATATCTTTTAAATAGATAATTATTATATTTATCCCTTTTTATTTTATTTTATAATTGATTATATAATGGATATGATAAAAACTAGATTTTGATACGAATAAATCAAAAGTGTATTTTTGGGAAAGATATAGTTTCCATTAAGAAATTATTTTGGATACGTTAAATCATTTTAGAAATAAATTATATTTTAATAAAATATTATTAAAAAATAATATTTATTTAAATAAATATTATAATATAATTTATTGAAGTCCATGATATTTTTTGAAGGGTTAGAATGTTTTTAGTGTCAAAAAACATGTTTTTTTTAGAAAATATTGATTTTTGGTTAAAATTATAAATTCTAACATATTAAAAATTATTCTGGTAAGAGAAATATTATTTTTGTAATCAGCATGTTGAAATTATCCAACAGTGAAATTTCCATAATTTTTTCAATAGATATTATAATTATTGGGTAAAAATTAAATATGGTATAAATATAAGGTTAGTGTTATGACCTCATAATATCCCAACAGTGATGTAATAAATTATATAAAAGGAATCCCGGACCAAATATAGATTTTATATTTAAAATAGCATGTTTTTAAGTTATTTGAATAATTATATAATCCTTTACTGAATCATCAAAATCCTTTATTATATTTTAAGATATTAAAAATAAATTATTTGAGAACTTGAATCATGTCCACATAACCAATGTTATTTTTTTATATGGTCTGTTCATGGACATATAGAATAACCAATCCTCATTAATAGAAAATATGAGAAAAATTTATGGTAAGGTTTGAGTTTTTTAATTTATTAAATAGAGACTAAAACCTATATTTAAAAACTAATAAAGAAATTCCCCTTTTACTTAATAAATATGTAATGTCCTTGTTCCGGAAGCCACCCCGAGGTGCCCCATACTAGGTTGGTCACATGGCCTCAAGAGAATTTCCTCGAACGCCAGAGGCTACTGAATAGCAGCGAGAGCATTGGTTGTGATTGTGGGGAAACTATGCCCTCATTGTTAGAGTACACATCAGAAATAAACAAATACATACAAGAGAAGAAGAAGTAATAATATCATACCAACAATAATGAGCTGAAAATGGATAGAATAAACTGGGGCACATATATATAATGATGCCTGATACATATGCCTATAAAAATAGCGAAGCAAAGCCCAATGCTGAAATTCAATACTAAACTATGTAGAAAAGAAAAACAATAGTCATATCCAAGAATCGCATGCCTAAGCTTGGTCATGTGCTCTCAAGATCCACAACATGTCAAGTACCTAAAGTAGAAGGGCACTTTCCCTAGTCTATTCCTGCAACAATATAATCTGTTTGGGCCAAAAGCATGGCCCAAATAGGGTGTGAGAATAATCCCAGTAGGAAACCACCCTGAGATTCATGCCTAACAGTTAGTTAGTATATGACAGGTAAAAGTAATGGAAACAGTAAACTAGAAGGTTCTCAATAGTAAAAAATCCACAGTTTCAATATCAAGCAACAACTAAACAAGAATATAAAAAAATAGGTAACCCTATGGGAAGCACACTCATTCTAAACCATCTAGTCATACTTAACAAGTAAAAGAAACCCTTTATGTAGTACACTCAGTCTAACCCCTCTGGTTCAGCTTAAGCATAGACATTCTAAGGAAGCACTCACAGTCAATTCCCCCTATAGCCTCATATCTTAACTAAAGGGGATCTAGGGAAGCACTTATGTCACATTACCTATGTGGACCACATCAAAGAACTACAGACACTCTGAGTAAGCACTCAACATCAATTCCCCTTGTGGTCTTGCATCATAAATTTATAAAGACACTCTGGAGAAGCCCTCAACGTCCATTCTCCCTATGGTTTATAAACCAGGTTCTCACGATGTTATGTAATTCAAGCAATTGTAGTAGCACATATCAGCAAAGGTAAACCTCAAGAACTACTTGGATAACATTTTACATCATTACAACATAATAGAACAACAGTCACACCAGCCTACAATACAAGGAATGGGAAGGTAAGCAACATCCTAACAGCCAATCTAGACCCAACAGTCATAAATGGAAAAACAAAATGCATGGGAAAACACATCCAAAGCATATAAATTCACCGTATTCACAGTCAATTATAATCTACTCTAGCATACAAGCATAATAGGCAACAATAGGGTAAAACGGTAAACACACAATACCCCGTTCATGGGTTTTGGGAAAATTTTCACAAAAAACTCAAGGTCTTTAAACCGAAAGGAAAAAACCACCTACCTTGACATTAGGAGATAGCTATACTCTTTAATCAGCCCTTGGATCAACCTAGAACATGGTAGATCTACAAAAACATCTAAAATATTCAACCCACAATATCTCACGAGAAAAGAGAAATCAGAAGATTGTGTTATAGGAGAAGAGAGAAGTCACATATACGATTCCAACACAACTAATGGAGTTTGATTTGGAGGAAGGAAGATTGCTTGGGGGTTCATCAAATATCCATATTTGTACAATTCTCTCAGTCAAACAAGACCTAAAATAAGAGCGTTCTGGAAATTAGAAACATCCCCAATGCGTTTAATGAAAAAAAAGAAAGTACACGCCATGTACTTTCCTTTTCTGTACTCATCTTTAAGAGGCATCCAAAACAACCCCACATGGCCGTGTGTGTGGCCACTACATGTCTAGAACATGGGATCCTACGACAAGGCAGTACAAGGTGTGTAATCATAAAGTACATGACGTGTACGTTGAAAATTTCCAGAATTTCCTCCTTTCCTAAAAAATGACCAAAAAAGGAAAACATACCATAAATGAATATCAGGGTTCTTACAAACATCCACCCTTAATTAAATTTTTCACCAAATTTCCCTAGATTGGTGTAGAAGAGGAAACCCTGAATAGTTATGGCTACTGTGCTCGTACATCAGCCTCCCTCTCCCATGTCTCGTCCTGTACTCGCCCGTGCTACCATAACACCCGTACTAGAGGAACAAACCATCCACTGAGAACCTTCGTACTACGGTCCAAAATCTGGATAGGATGCTCCTCAAATGATGCATCCACTTCAAGCTGAACCTCCATGGGTTGGAAAATATGAGACAGGTATGGGAAGTAACATTGATGCTGAGAAATGTGTAAAACGTCATACATAGCTTGGTACCTCTGAGGTAACTATAGCTAACAGGAAACCAGCCCAAATCTCTTCAACACCTTAAAAGGCCCGACATACCTTGATAAAAGCTTACCATGTATTCTAATCCTATTGTATCCCATACTCGGTGTGACACGTAGGAAAAAATGATCCCCAACCTTGAACTCCAGAGGTCGTCTTCACTGATCAGCATAAGACTTATGTCAGGAAGGTGCAATAGAAATCCTCTTCCGAATCAACTCTATCTACTCTGTGGTCTCATGGACAAGGCAAGGTCCCATCATACATGTCTCTCCTATCTCCAGCCAAAATAATGGTGATCGGCATGGCCTACCATACAAATTATCATAATGTTTAATCTGAATAGTTTCTTGAAAACTATTATTGTAGGAAAACTCCACCAGAGGTATATGTTTCTCCCAAGAACCTCCAATATCCAGGATGCATGCTCGGATCATGTCCTCAAGCACCTGAATCGTACACTCGGACTAGCCATCAGTCTTGGGATGGTAAGCTATTCTCAAAATTACCTGGGTACCCATGGAATTATTTAGCCCCTTCCAGACCTAAGAAGTAAAACATGAATCCCTTTATGAAACGATGGAGTGTGTAACTCCATGCAGATGTACAATCTCATGGATATAAGACCTTCCTATCTAATCAACATTGAACTTCTCCTTGATCTACAAAGAGTGATCAACCTTTGTGATTATGTCAATGACAACCCAAACTGGATCATTCCCTCAAGTTGACCTCGGTAAACCTATCACGAAATCCATCGTGACATCATTTCACTTCCACTCAGGAATAGGAAACTGCTGTAAAATCCATGCTGGTCGTTGATGCTCCACCTTCACTTGTTGACATGGGGAACATTTCCTAACCAAACCAGCAATGTCACTCTTCATACCTGGCCACCAATACAAACGGTGTAGATCACGATACATCTGGGTGACACTAGGATGAAGTACCCAAAAAGTGGAATTAGAGTCTCACATAATCTCCTCACGCATGTCTGTGGGCACACATACATGTCCCTGGAAATGCATGATCTCATCCTCACCTATGGCCCATCTAGAAATAGTGTCCTCTCTTGACAGTCTCTCCCATAGGACTAGGCCTTCAAAATCTGATAGTTGCCTCAATTGTACATGATCAAGAAGAGAATAGGTAATAACTACAGAAGATAGAAACATCATCCACTGTCTTTCATGAACCTCCAAATTCATCTCAATGAACATATCCATAAGCTTCCACTCACTGCAAGCCTCTTGATCTTCTTGTATCTGAGTCCTCCTGCTCATCGCATCAGCCACCTCGTTGCCTTTCATAGGTGTATAGTCATGCTCAATGTCAAAATAATGAAGATAGTAAACCCACCCTCGCTGTCTCAAATTCAGATCATGTTGAGTAATGATTTACTTGAGACTCTTGTGGTAAGTAAAAACCACAAAATTTTCTCCCAGAAGATAGTGTCTCCAACCGGGTAAGGCATGAACAATGCAACCAACTCTGGATCATGTTTCGGGTAGTTCATCTCATGTGGTCGCAACTGTCGAGTCCAGTATGCAATGACTCCTTCCCCATGAATTAGCAAAACTCTCTTCTCGATACTTGAAGCATCACAATAAAAAGTATATCTCTTTCCCGGATCTGGAAAGACTAGTATTGATGCTGAAGTCAACCTCCCCTTCACCTCCTGAAAGGATGACTCACAAGAATCTGACCACAAGAACTTCTTACCCTTCATAGTCAGACACATCAGTGGTGCTACTATGCATGAAAAGTACTATTTGAAACGTCTGAAGTATCCAACCATCCCTAGAAAACATCGTACCTCAAATACATTCTTTGGATGCTCCCATGAACCACTTCTCTCACTTTCTCTGGGTGTACTGACACTCCTGTCTCTAAGATAACATGACCCATGAAGTGAATCTGATCCATCCAAAAGTTGAATTTTGAGAGCACATCACAAAACTAATTCTATCTTAGTTATATCAGAACGATCTCTAGATGGGTATCATGGTCATGTCGAGTGTGAGAGTACACCAAGATATCGTCCATGAAGACCACCACAAAATAATCCAAGTGTGGATTGAAAACTTGTTTCATCAGTCCCATGAAAATTTCAGGCACGTTTGTGAGAATGAATGGCATAACCATATACTCGTATCGACCATACCTACTTAGAAAGGTTGTGTGATGTATATCAGATGGTCTAACACACAACTAATTGTAACTGGATCTTAGGGAAATCTTCGAGAACACATGGGCTCCTCAAAGTTGATCAATGAAATCATTGATAATAGGAAATGGATATTGGTTCTTGACCGTCAACTGGTTCAGCTTCCAATAGTCCACACAAAGCTTGAGGGTACCGTCTGCCTTATTTGCAAACAGGATAAGTGAAACCCAGGGAGAAGTACTGGGTCAGATGAAACCCTTTGCCTATAACTCCTACAACTGCTTTTGAGATCCAAAAACTCTGGTATATCCATCCTATAATTAGTAATGGAAACTGGTGCAACTCCTAGAAAAAGCTCAATAGAAAAGTCTACCTCATGCTCTGGATGAAAACCTGAAAAGTCAAATGGAAAGACATCCCTGAAACGATCCACCATTGGAGGAATGTATAACTGAGAAGTACCATGATCATCAAGATATAAACTGATAATCTGTGTTGTAACTCCTCCTAACCCATGATGCTATGGACCCGCTATGCTCACCTGGACATCACACTAGCCCTTATGAAGAAACGATACATCCTCTAGTGAAGTGAAACTCTACCTTTTGTGATAATAGTCGATGAATTCCTGGAAGGTAAATAGCCATTCCATTCCTAGAATGACATCATATCCAATCATCTCCAGGACATAGAGGTCCCATAAAAAGTGAAACCCACCAACCTCTAGAGGGAACTCTTTACACTGACATACACTCGTTGTTCTAGTCCCCAAAGGAGTGTGAAGTGTCAAGATGTTATCAGAAGAAAAGTTGCAGAGCCCAAGGATCTCTACAAATGCAAAATATATAAAGCTATGGGAAGCCCCTGTGTCGAAAAGGGAAGAAGCTAAAACTGAGGCAACAAAGATCGTACCTCGAACTGTAAAAGGTTTGGGATCCTGTTCTTGTTGGGTCTGCTCCACTACAAAGTTATGGCCTGCTCCACAACCCTATGACCATGCTTGACCACACGGAGCTAATCCACTCTGCTGTTGCTGAAAGACTGGCGACTGAACCCCAAGGCCATAACCTCCACCTCAGCCTAAATTACCATAAGAACACCAGTTCCCTTTCTGGTGTGAAACTGGTGGTGCTTATCCTAAATGCGGAGTCATAGAAGAACCCCTCTCACCAGCTGCTGGTGATAAGATCTAATAGAAGTGATGATGGTGTCCCATATTACCGCATGATCATCACTCCATTAGGTCTTTCGAGTAGTGTGTCCTTGTATGCCCGATTTTCCCACACTGTTAGCACACCACATGGGTACCAGAATAATTGTCTCTTTTCCTTAGATCACTATGCAAAGACTCCATTCAGCGCTTCCTACATTTACTAGGAGGGATTCTAACTCTAGATGCCAAGCTTCCCTAGCTCACAACTCCATAATCCTTCATATTTCACTTCGTGATCAACACCTGGTTAACTATAGAAGTGATAGAAGTCAAACGAACGATTTTCACCTGTGATCGGATGCCATGACTCATACAATCCTCTAACTTACTCTCCATGAATAACTGATCACCTCTTGAAATAGGCATGGAGAACTACATCTCAGTAAAGCCGGAGGAATACTCCATAACAGAAAGAGTACCCAGCTTTAGACTCATAAACTCTCGGGCTCGATCGGCCCTGAAGGTCTTTGGATAGAACTAGCCATAGAGAATGCGTTGACCCCCATCTCATGCCATAACCTGATGGCGTTCCACCTGTGAGATCACATCCCACCACCGCTTGGAAGAGTCCCGAAGCATGTAGGTAACAAGCTTGACCCTACTCTCTGGAGGCGTCTCCAAATGCTCAATGATCATCCGCATGGCTTCTAGCCATGACTTTGCAAACTAGGTTCCTCCATCCCCTAAAAATGTGGGAGGATGCTGCTGCTGGAAAACCCGCATCAAATCAGCCATCGACGAGGTAGGAGGCAGTGTTCCCTGAAATGTATGCATCATCCACATAAAACCATCCCTGAACTGTGCATCAACACTTGTATCAAGAATAATTGTTGGTTCCATGACTGGAATAATAGGAGGATCTGCGGGAAGTCCGTGGTCATCCATATCCACTGTCTGATCATTATCCTATAACTTGCAGAAAACTGGAGGACGTATCAGTGGCATGACACTACAAGGTCAAATTTACATCTTAGTTCAATATTTTCAGGGAATTAAGACTGAAATTAATGGAAGTAAATAGGATAAATAAAGAATTCAAGTTTGAAAAACATGACTACAGAATGTGTATGTCCCCTACACGGTGTGTTCCCCTAAGTCATTTACATGGGCATGTACTCCTTCCACAACTAGTCATGTGACACCCCAACTACACGGCTTGTTGTCATAACACATGACATATACTTGAATCCTCTTCCTCTACCTATGTCCTTATACATGGTCAAGCCACACGGTTCTCCTAAGAGAAGACTACATGACATGTTCAGGACAGACACAGCCTGTACTAGACAAGCATCACCTGGCCCGTGTTTTTAGAGACATGGACAGACACACGGCTCACACTACACGGCGTGTTCAATGGGGACACAACGTGTTCATGGAAGGATAACAATGAACAGTGTTTTTTGTGACATGGCTGGGTTCCTTGGTCAAGCTACACATGATTTTCAATCCTAATAGGACGTGGATAACTTAAGGTTTATCCATTCATGTTGTTAGTTACATGGGAAGATATAGGGTCAACACTACACTGCGTGCACAACCATTACACGGAATGTTCTCACCACACATTCCCCATCCCATGTCTCTGCCCACATGACCTATGACCCTGTTAGAGACTACACAGTTTGTACAAATTGTAAACGGCATGTACTTAAGAAAAACTGTTTGTTTATGAATAGAAGAACACATGGAGTGTAGTCTAAACGACACCACGTGTATTATGGGTTTCTCCAAATAGAAATCCCTAGAAATTTCTTCAGAACCTAGAAAGACATTGAAACAAACATTTAATGTGCCAAATTCCGATCCGTGAGGGCCCATACTTCCCGCGAATCAAAGCATGGCATCTTATACAAGTTATAAACAAGGAAAACAAGTAAATGATTCACCAAATTCCGGTACATGAGGCCCCATAACACATAAAGAACAAAATTTTAGCATTCATTTAAAATAACCTTACATAAACAATACCCTATCAAACATCATATATTTTTATCAAGGCATATATCACAATAGCATGCATATTTTTCAAAACTTCTATCAAAATACCATGAAATCACTTTTGAATCCTAGATAGCATGTCAGAAATGCATTCCATGTGATTTTTAGCAAGTTAATATATGATGAACGAGATGGAATACCCTCATCTCATCAAGTATCAACAAAAATAGACCTTGAATAACATCAACGGTAACAGAAAAAACACGTGAATCACCCAATGGTGAAATCAAATCAACTGTCAAATTGCAAACCAGCAAAATTTCAATAAACAAGGTAGATTGGATTTTCCTTGTACATGGGTTAGCTATTCTCGGGAACAACTTATTACCAAGTACCAATTCCATTCTATCCCTCGCTATAGGTTCCAAAAATTAAGTCAATAAGAAAATAATTCCTCTGATACTACTTTGTATCTTACTTATTCCCGAAGCCACCCAGATGTGCCCCATACCCGGTTGGTCACATGGATTCAAGTGACATTCCCTGAACGCCAGAGGCTGCCGACTAGCAATGATGTCCTTGGGTGTGAGAGTGGGGAAACTATGCCCTCATTGGAAGAATACACGGTGGAATTATACAAATACATACAAGAGCGAAAGCATTAATAATATCATACCAAAAATAATCAATGTAAACCTAATAGAATAAATTGGAGCACATATATATAATGATTCCTAATACATATGTCTAAGAAAACAGAGAAACAAAGAACAATGCCGAAATACAGTATGAAAACAAGTAAAAAAGAAAAAGAGTTATAAGCTCCACAACATCACAATCCTAAGATTTTTCCTGTGCTCTCTAGCTCTACAACATGTCAAGTACCTGAAGAAGAAGGGCGCTTTCCCTTGTCTATGCCCGCAGCAATATAATCTGTTTGGGCCCAAAAGAATGCCCAAAACTGGGTGTGAGAAAAATTCCAGTATGCAACCACCACAAGATCGGTGCCTAACAGTCAGTGAGTATATGATAGGTAAAAGTATATGAAACATTAAATGGGAAGGTACTCAATAGTAAACAATCCAGAGTTTCAATATCAAGCAAAAACTAAATAAGAAGATAACAAAATAGGTAACTGTAACATCTTAGGTAAATAAAGAATAAAACATTTTCATATTTATTAATATTTATGAATTATATATTAATTTTATTTTAAAGGGGTTTCTATGTTCGATAGCGTACCAGATACGGAACAAAGAGTTTCTTTGAAATCTTACGTTGCATACTAGTAATAAAATAATATTATTTTAAATGGTAGTTAACACGTAGCAGTTGTATTAGCGTGAATGAATATAAATAACTAAATTTTGAATATATATGTTTTTTAAATGTTTTCACATTTATTCAATAAAAGATAATGGATTAAAATAAGAAAAAAAATTCAATTTTAGGCATAGATACTCTAATATTCACTAAAAGATAGAACCATCACCTTTTGATGGCGAAACCACTTTAAATATAGTTTTGGTAACTTTTATATATTCTATTGGAGCAAATAAAACTCTTCTTTAGAATCGGGACATCAAAATTTACTTTGTGTAAATTTTTGGTATTTTTCTGATAAAGTTCAATTTTTAATGAATAGTGAAAAATGTTGTATTTTAATTCATAAGTTCTTTTCAATATCATTTTTTATATGATTATATTATCTTTTGAATTGGTTTTAAAGTGAAATTAGAATATATTTTTACCATTTAATCCAATAGTGGTCATTGGAATTAATTTCACTTGGAAATTGGACTTGAACTAGTGTCAATCTTTTGATATATATTGTTCCATAAAAACATGCTATTTGTTCTGACAGCGGGAATTAATTATTAAATTAATTATTGTAACTTATATGTTTTGAATTTTGTAAACTAGACATAATTTTTGAATTTGGAATATCAAATATAGCATTGGGTGAAGTTTTGGTATTTTTCTGAAAAACTTTAATTTTGATGAATAGTGAAACCACTAAGTGGTATTTAAAAAACTGATTTTTCGTTTAAATGAAACTTTACCACTTCTGGGTTTTGAATTTAAAAAATCCTACATACATGGTTTTCATTAGAAATTAAAATTTGGTTTAATGGTATTAAAATAATTTTTTTGGTGAATAGTAACTTTTAAGTTTTTAATCGCGATTAGAGGTAATTAGTGTAGTTTAAGGTAAAAATAATGTTTTAATAATATTTAATGACCTTGAAACATGCCCTATACTTATTGGATGTGTCATGGAAGACCAAGAAAATCCATGGGTCAACTTGGGGACACCATGGAGACACTTTGGTAGGAAAATGACCTTAATATCTTTTTATTTAAAGGTAAAATAAAAATGTTACAAACATGAGTTGTTTTACTAAAACAATTTTTACATGGGGTTATACAATTCAGATTTTTGAAAATAAATATTTATTGGAAATCTAAAAATATTTCATAAATCATAGTATTTTTTATATAATTTTTATAAATTATATAAATTTATTTATTTATGACATTCTGATGATGCAGCGATTACCTCATTATTTAACGATTTAAATGAAATGAAATGATAATATAAAATTTAAGACCTAAACATGTCCAAAAAAAATTGGATGAGTATATTTCTAACCCTTATCAACTTATCCTTGAAATATATAATTTTGGGACCTTTTAAATCCGAAAATCATTTTATAATAAAGTATCCTTTTATAACTTCCCAAGAGTGCCCCTCCTCTCCTCTTATAAAAGGCCCCCACCTCTACCACCTTACCCACACCTCTAAAGCCTTTGGCTCGGACAAACCCTGCCCATTTTGTCTCTCCACATCCCTATCTTACTCCTAGAAGCCTAACTTTGGGCAGAAGTCTTTCCAAGGAAGTCTTTGAGCTAAAATCAAAAAGAGTTACCCGTTTTAAAGGTAGTGTCTTCTCTTGTGTTATTATGTTTTATTTTGCTTCTTCAACACACTAAACTCTTTTTATTCCTTTATTTTGTAGAAAAACCAGTATATTCAATATAATATGATGTTTTTATGTGATGGATTATATCTACACATACACACACCTTCATCTAATGGTTAAAGAGCATACTATTTCTGTGGATGGCGAATTTCTGCCTCACGAAACGATGATTATTCAATATTCTTCTAACACCTTCAAAGGTGGCCATTAAGATGACACTATATTTTTAAATGATATATATTATGTTTATTTTTTCCATATTATTCTGTATTTTTTATTTATGGAATACCTTTATGGTTTCCGTTATGGGTAAACACGATAATTTCATTTTATGAAGTGTGGACTACCACCCCCTCAAAGTGATTTGATTTGTTAATTCCATATGTGGGACGTATAAAGGATTGCGTTAATGTTATTATATATGATGCTATACTGGAATTATAATATACACTTATATCATTATGATTTCACTCCATTAAATACGAAATAGAAATGAAAGTAGCGTTCATGTGTACGTACGACTTACCATCTCCATGAACGGTGCATTTCGTTTCATACCTCTAAATGTTATGTACTATTATAAATAAATTTATATACTGGATATATATGATATATATGATATCAAAATCATGAATATCATTTTGAATATAATTAACCATTGACCACATAAACAACATGTAATTGTAAGAAGTCCATTTTTGACTTAAGTACCAAATATTGACAAAACGAACTTTATTAAATTAAATGATTACATAACGTTTATAATAGGGAAATAAGTTATATAAAAGGAATAATAAACTTGAAAAAGGTTTTTATGAAAGTAGAAATTAACACTAGTTTATTATTCAAGAGATTAAAGAGCAATCAAGTCAAGTCGGACACGAGGTAAGGGACTTAGTCTCAATCTCCTTTCATTGAGGCATATTTTGTTCTAATACAAGGATTTATTTTATACGATGTATAAACCCCTTTGAATTTTAATTTTATACAAAAGGAATCTTTTTCTACAAAGCATTTTACAAAACGACAAAAAGGAATGTTTATTTTAACGTACGCGGTGACAATGACCTTTTCTACCGTCGTGAGTATTATTTTGTCTTTTGCTTCCTCAACAAGCCGTAATGTTTTTAAAATGAAATAAATACAATATAATCTTTTATGTATTTTGGTATTGAAAATGGTTTTTATAATGGATTTGTTATGTCAATATATATAAGTGATATATTGTGATCAATGTGTGGAAATGTTTTCATTCCATTATATTTGTTTTATGTCTTATGATTTTATAATGGTACTTGGACATTTGATTGGTGGTTACGTGATAACCCATATAACGGGTGGTGCCGTGAATACCAGGACAGGTGGTTACATTATAACCTCCAATTCATTGGGTATGGAAGTCGGTCGTATGGCTATTCCATTATGTGATATATGTGGAAGTCGACCGTATGGTTATTCCATTTAAGTATGTTTATGTCCCAAGCTACCTTTATATGTTATGTGTTCTTTATATCAGTTTTATGGAAATCTTTTGGTTAAAAAAGGGTATATAATGATATTTTATTCAGTGAAGAGTTTTACTACTTTATAAAGGTGAAAGGTATTACTTTGATAAAGTATACATGGTTTACTTGTTGTTTTGAAAAACTGACTGTTTTCATTCTTTGTGTATCCTTTACTGAGCTTTTTATGCTCACCCCATGTTTTTTTGAAATGTTTTTTCACAGAACATAATGTAGGAAGGGGTCAAGGATGGGATCAGGGGATAGTCATGCTATCTAAAACATGGAACTAGACATGTTTCTTTTTAAGAGTTTTTGTTTTATGGAAACTTAGTAGAAGTGTCTACTTTGTAATCTTTTGAGAAGTAATAATTATGTCCTAATTCTATAAAACTATAAACCTCAAAATATCCTCAATGTGAATTATTCATTTAATTCAATATTAAGTTAAGTATAAGGCTGAAGCCTTATAGTTGGTATCAGAGGTCGGTTTAGACAACTTTAGGAGTTAGAAAATTGTTAAATTATAAATTAATTTATGGTGTGATTGAAATGATATAGCATTTAAATATTACCGTGTAGCTTCGCCTAAGATATTTTTTTGTTACGAATGGTTTTTCATAGATGAAACAGAATAGATTTTCTGGGAAGGCATACAGAGGGAAATGACCTTTCAAATCAGTATCCTCAGATGGTCAGAATTAGAACTAAACAGTTTTTTGTAGTGATGGCTTAGTTGACTCAGGAGTTGAAAAGAAGATTGGTGAATGATCCAGTTTAGGAACTACCTTCCAGGAATGGGTAGTTTGTTATCTATAGTGATGCTTCATTGAAAGGACATGGTTGCGTCCTAATGCAGAATGATCTGGTAATTGCTTATGCTTCACGACAGTTGAAAACTCATGAGGTAAATTACCCTACACATGATTTGTAATTAGCTGCTATTGTTTTCGCTTTAAAAATTTGGAGGCATAATTTTTATGGAGTAAAGTGTGAAATATATACCGATCAAAAATGGTTACTGTATATATTCACTCAGAAGGAATTGAACATGAGACAGAGGAGATGCCTAGAATTTATCAATGATTATGATTGTACAATTCATTACCATCCTGGAAAAGAAAATAAAGTGGCCGATGGTTTGAGTCAAAAAAGTAATGCTTTATTAACCATGCTACATTTGGAACAAGATCCTTTAGTTTTTGATTTGATGAAATTTGGCATAGAAGTTTCTGGTGCATGAATTTATTCTTTTTTGTTTCAATTATCTGTGAGATCATCCCTATCAGACAGAATTAAGCAAGTGCAGAAGAAAGACAGTGGGTTGCAGAAAAAGGTAGAGTTGGTTCAGAAGGGTAAGTTTCCTAAATTAAACATTGAAAATGATTGTGTTTTGATATTTGGGGAGAGAATGTACGTGCCTTGTGATTCATAGTTAAAGAGAGATTTGTTATGTGATGCTCATAGTTCTCTGTTTTTAATTCATCCAGGCAGTACTAAGATGTATAGAGATCTTCAATAGTATTACTAGTGGGATAAAATGAAAATAGATATTGCTGATTTTACTATGAATTGTTTGACTTGAGAACAGGTTAAAGTAGAGCGGCAGTTACCAAAAGAGATGCTTCAGCCTTTACCAATGCTAGAGTGGAAATGGGAAAACATATCCATGGACTTTGTTGTGTGATTACCGAAAACATCTCGAGGTAATAATGCAATCTGGGTTATTGTTGATCGCTTGACTAAATCTGCTCTTTTCCTTCATATCCGAGATACTATTTCCCTAGATTAACATTCTCATTTGTATATTAAAGATATAGTCAGGTTACATGGAGTTCCTTTCCCCATTGTATCCGATCGTGATCCCAGGTTTACTTCTAACTTTTGGAAAGGCCTTCAGAAGTCATTGGGTACTGAATTAAATTTTAGTTCATCTTTTCATCCTCAATCAGATGGGTAGTCAGAACGAACAATTCAGACTTTGGAGGATATGCTATGTGCTTGTTCGATGGATTATCAGGGAAGTTGGGACCATCATGTTTCTTTGGTTGAATTTTTATATAATAACAGTTTTCATTCCAATATACATATGGCACTGGTTGAGGCATTATATGTGAAGCGGTATCGAACTCCATCTTTTTGGGATGAAGTGGGTGAAAGGAAGCTGATGGGACCTGAATTGGTAGAAGAGATGGCAGAAAAAGTTCAGTTGATTCAGAAACACATGATAACAGCTCAGAGCAGACAGAAAAGTTATGCAGACAACAGGAGGGATGATCTATCTTTCGAGGTTGGTGATCATGTTTTTGTCAATGTTTCATTGTGGAAAAGTGTGATGTGATTTGGTAAGAAAGGAAAGATGAGTCCATGGTTCATTGGACCGTATGAAATTCTGGATAAAGTTGGATCAGTTGCTTACCTAGTGGCTTTACCTATGAGTTTATCTCAGGTACAAAATGTTTTTCATGTTTTCATGTTGAGAAAGTATTTGCAGATCCATATCATGTTTTGAGTCCAGAGGTAGTTCAGCTGGAAAAGAATATATCTTATAAGGAACAACTGGTCCAGATTCTGGACCACAGGGAGCATGTGTTGTGGAATAAGGTGATTAATCAATTAAATGATTTGAGGAAAAACCATATGGTTGAAGAGGAAATGTGGGAATCTGAAAATGCTATGAGGGATAAATACCCCCACTTATTTTGATAAGTGAATAAAATTGCGAGGACGCAATTCCCAAAAGGGGGGAAGGATGTAACATACCAGGTAAATAAAGAATAAAACATTTTTATATTAATTAATATCTACTAATTAAATATTAATTTTACTTTAAAGGGGTTACTATGTTCGATAGCGTACCCGATACGCAACAAAGAGTTTATTTGAAATCTTACGTTGCATACTAGTAATAAAATAATATTATTTTAAATGGTAGTTAACACGTAGCAGTTTTATTTGTGGGAATGAATATAAATAACTAAAATATGAATATAAATTTTTGTTAAATGTTTTTACATTTATCCAATAAAAGATAAAGGCTTAAAATAAGAAAAAGAATTCAATTTTAGGCATAGATACTCTAATATTCACTAAACGGTCGAACCATCACCCTTTGATGGTGATCCCTGTTTACATATAGTTTTGGTCACTCATATACATTCTATTGGACTAAATAAAACTCTTCTTTAGAATGAGGACATCAAAATTTACTTTGTGTAAATTTTTGGTATTTTTCGGACAAAGTTCAATTTTTAATGAATAGTGAAAAATGTTGTATTTTAATTCAAATCCAATTTTTAATATAATTTTTTTATATGATTAGATTATCTTTTGAGCTGGTTTTAAAGTGAAATTAGAATATATTTTTTCCATTTAATCTTATAGTGGTCATTGGAATTAATTTCACATTGAAATTGGACTTAAACTAGTGTCAATCTTTTGATATATATTATTTCATAAAAACACGCTATTTGTTCTGACAGTGGGAATTAATTATTAAAGTAATTATTGTAACTTATATGTTTTTAATTTTCTAACATAGACATAATTTTTGAATTCGGAATTTAAAAATATAGCTTAGGGTGATGTTTTGGTATTTCTCTGATAAACTTCAATTTTTGATGAATAGTGAAACCACTAAGTGGTACTTAAAAAAACTAATTATTCATTTAAATGAAAATTTACCAATTCTTTGTTTTTAATTTCAAAAATCAGACATACATGGTTGTAATAAGGATGTAAAATTTGGTTCAATGGGATTAAAATAATTTTTTTGGTGAATAGTAACTTTTATGTTTTTAATCGCGATTAGAGGTAATTAGTGTAGTTTAAGGTAAAAATAATGTTTAATAATATTAAATGACCTTGAAACATGTTTACCTTTATTGGATATTTCATGGCCGACCAAGAAAATCCATGGGTCAACATGGGGACCCCATGAAGCCACTATGGTAGGAAAATGACATTAATATCTTTTTATTTAAAGTTAAAATAAAAATGTCACAAACATGAGTTGTTTTACTAAAACAATTTTTACATGCGGTTATGCAATTCAGATTTTTGACTATAAATAGTCATTGTAAATATAAAAATATTTCCTAAATCATAGTATTTTTTATATAATTTTTAGACATTAAATAAATTAAATTATTTACGACATCATGATGATGCAGCGATTTCCTCATTATTTAACGTTTTAAATAAAATGAAAAGATAATGTAACATCTAAGACCTACACATGTCAAAACGCTATTGGATGAGTATAATTCTAACCCTTATCACATTATCCTACAAATATATAATTTTGGGACCTTTTAAATCCGAAAATCATTTTATAATAAAGTAACCTTTTATAACTTCCCAAGAGTTCCCCTCCTCTCCTCTTATAAAAGGATCTCACCTCTACCACCTTACCCACACCTCTCAAGCGTTTTGTACAGCCAACCCCTGCCTATTTTGTCTCTCCACATCTCTATCTTACTCTTAGAAGCCTCACTTTGGGCAGAAGTCTTTCTAATGAAGCCTTTGAGCTCAAATCAAAAAGAGTTACCCGTTTTAAAGGTAGTGTATTCTCTTGTGTTCTTATGTTTTATTTTGCTTCTACAAACCCCTAAAATCTTTTTATTCCTTTATTTTGTAACCAAAACAGTATCTTAAACATAATTGGATGTTGTTATGAGAAATATTAGAGCTAAAATTACACACACCTTCATTTAATTGTTAAAGAGAATACTGTTTCCGTGGATGGCGAATTTCTACCTCACGAAACGATGATTGTTCAATATTCTTCTAACACCTTCAAAGGTGGCCATTAATATGACACTATATTTTTATATGATATATATTATTTTTATTTTTTCCTTATTCTTTTGTATTTTTCATTTATGGCATACCTTTATGGTTTCCATTATGGGTAAACACGATAATTTCATTTTAGGAAGTGCGGACTACCGCCACCTCAAATTGATTTGATTCGTTAATGCCATATGTGGGATGTATAAAGGATGGAGTTAATGTTATTATATATGATTTTATACTGGACGTATAATATACCCTTATATCATTATGATTTCACTCCATTAAATACGAAATAGAAATGAAAGTAGCGTTCATGCGTACGTACAGCTTACTGTCTCCATGAACAGTGCATTTCGTTTTTACCTCTAAATGTTATGTACTATTATAAATACATGTATATTCTGGATATATATGATATATATGATATAAAAATCATTAATATAATTCTGGATATAATGAACCTTTGACCACATAAACAACATATAATTGTAAGAAGTCTATTTTTGACTTATGTACCAAATATCGACAAAACGAAATTTATTAAATTAAATGATTACATATCATTTATAACAGGGCAATAAGTTATATAAAAGGAATAATAAAATTGAAAAATGATCTTAATAAATTAGGAATTAGCACTAGTTTATTATTTAGGAGATTAAATATCAATCGAGTCACGTCGGACACGAGGTAAGGGACTTCGTCTCAATCTCCTTTTATTGAGGCATATTTTGTTATAATACAAGGCTTTCTTTTATATGGTGTATAAACCCCTTTGATTTTTAATTTTATACTAAAGGAGTATTTTTTTACGAAGCGTTTTACAAAACGTCAAAAAGGAATGTTTCTTTTAACGTACGCGGTGACAACGACCTTTTCCGCCGCCGCGAGTATTATTTGATCTTTGGCTTCCTCAAAAAGCTGTAATGTTATTAAAATGAAATAAATACCATATACTCTTTTATGTATTTTGGTTTTGAAAATAGTTTTTATAAAGGATTTGTGATGTCAATATATTTAAGTGATATATTGTGATCAAAGTATGGAAATTTTTTCTTTCCATTATATTTGTTTTATGTCTTATGATTTTATAACGGTACTTGGACATTTGACGGGTGGTTACGTGATAAACCATATGACAGGTGGTGTCGTGAATACCAGGACAGGTGGTTACGTTATAACCTCCAATGCATTGGGTATGGAAGTTGGCCGTATGGCTATTCCATTAAGTGATATGTGTGTAAGTCGACCATATGGTTAATCCATTTATGTATGTTTATGTCCCAAGTTACCTTTATATGTTATGTGTTCTTTATATGGGTTTTATGGTAATCTTTTGGTTACAAAAGGGTAAGTAATGATCTTTTATTCAGTGAAGAGTTTTTACTAATTCATAAAGGTTAAAGGTATTACTTTGATAATGTACACATGGTTTACTTTTTGTTTTGAAAAACTAACAGTTTTCATTATTTTTGTATCCCTTACTAAGATTTTTATGCTCACCCCATGTTTTTTTGAAATGTTTTTCACAAGACATAATGTGGAATTGGGTCAAGGATGTGATCAAGGGAAATTCATGCTATCTAAAACATGGAAGTAGACATGTTTCTTTTTAAGGGTTTTTTATGGAAACTTAGTAGAAGTGTCTACTTTGTAATCTTTTGATATGTAATAGTTATGTCCTAATTCTCTAAAACTCTAAACTTGATAAGATCCTCAAAGTGAATTATTCATTTAATTCAATATTAATTAAGGTTTAGGGCTGGGGCCTTATTGAAACCCTCTAGGAAGAACACATAGTCTAACTCCTCTGGTCCTACCTAACAAGTACAGGAAACTCTCTGGGCAGTACACTCAGTCTAACCCCTCTAGTTCAGCTTTTGCATAGACATTATGAGGAAGCACTCGCAGTCAATTCCCCCTATAGTATCATATCGTAGCTAAAGTCGCTCTAGGGATGCGCTTATGTCACATAATCTTTATGGACCATGTGGAGGAACTACATACACTCTAAGAAATCAGTCAATGTCAATTCCACCTATGGTCTTGCATCACAAATTTATAAAGACACTCTGGAGAATCCCTCAACATCAATTCTCCCTATGGTCTATACATCAGGTTGTCACGACCCTGTGTAAGTAAAGCAAGTGTAGAATCACGTATCGGCCAAGGTAAACCTCAAGAACCTATTGGGTAGCATTCTACAACATAACAGCATAACCAATCTACAGTCACACCATCCTACAATACTAGGCATGTGATGGTAAACAACAGCCTAACATGCAAACTAGACCCAACTGTCAAAATAGGCAAAACATGCATGGGAAAATGCATCCAAATCACAACAATTCACCCTATTTACAGTTAATTATCATATACACAAGCGTAAAAGTATAGCAGGAAACAATTGGGCTAAAACGGTAAACGCGCAATACCCCATTCATGGGTATTCAACAAATTTGCACATAAAACTCAAGGACATTCAATAGAAAGGTACAAACCACCTATCTCGACATTAAGAGATCGCTATACTCTAGCGTCGACCCTTAGATCAACCATGAACATGATAGATCTTCAAAAAAGTCTAGAACATTTAACCCACATTATCCCAGGAGAAAAGAGAAATCAGAAGATGGTGCTCTATGAGAAGAGAGAACTCACATATGAGATTCCAACACAACCATTGGTGTTTGATTCTTAGGACGAACTATCTCTTGGGGGTTCATCGCAGATACACTGATGCACGGTGCTCTTGGTTGAACGAGACCTAAATTAAGAGCATTCTAACAATTAGATGCGACCCCGGTGCGTTTAATGAAAAAAAAGTACACGGTGTGTAATTTTTAAGTACACAATGTGTTCTCGCAATTTCTGTACTCCGCTTTTGGAAACCCACAATACACCCCCACATGGCCCTGTGTGTGGCCACTACATGGCCAGCACACGGTCTCCTACGTCAATTCAGTACACGGTGTGTACTCATAAAGTACATGGTGTGTTCTTCAAAAATTTCTGGAATTTCCTATTTTCCTAAAAAATGACCAGAAAAGGAAAACATATGTAAAAACAAGAATCAGGTTCTTTCAAAATACCCACCCCACATCACACTAGTCTTTACTCACTATTTTTTGAGAACGTTGGTACTCTATTTATATCTCCCAAAATCTCTTATAAGCTGTTTCCAAGCTCTTATGTACCTCCTCCCAAGATTTTAGAGGCTCCCCCTCAAGGTAAATGATTCTTTCATCTTCCATTAATTCAAGTACTTTCACTGCACAAAGCCTTTTTGATTTCCAATTTTTCATGTTTTACTTTATTTTTACACATCCATTTACTATCCTCATTATTCTAGAGAAATTATAACCCCTATTTAACTCTCATTAAACCCATCCATGAACCATTATGTACACCTATTTTGATGTAAAAATTATCCTGTGATTTTTCATGCCAAACGTTTGTATTATGAATACCCACTCAAGGTTACTCACATAGATATTCTTATATTTAATTGATTAGGTAATTCCATGTATGTAACCAATACTCTTTAATCATGGGATTAAAATTTCTGAATTATTTCTTATTTTTTATAATCTATGTGGCACACAAATGCTTGTATTTGATATAAATCTTATGGGTGGGCCAAAATTTATACATCACTCAAATAAAATGTGAAATGTTTTTATATCATGAGATACAATGTATGGGGAAATCAAGTTTAATAAAAAACACTATTTCATGCTGTCTCGATGGTTATTCCAAAATTATGTTTATGATGTCATGTTTTATATTATTTTCATATACCAATGTTGTCTTGATTTTATCACTAGATGTTATTATTTGATATTCATGTTTTATCCATACCACTTTTATGTCCCCTTGATATATATATTTAATCGATTGTATTACATTAATCATGTTATGATATGATTTTCCCTTAGTGGGGTTTTTTAAATTACCCATTTCTTATGCACATCGCCAGGTTATATCCTACAATGTTATAAGATCAATGAATTTGAAGGTCATGTTTTGAAATTTTAAAATAATTTCAATGCATACCTATTTAATGTTATCAGGTTACATGTCTAATTACCTAAGGACACTAAGTCTCTCGGTCTTCTATGATTTTATTTTGTGTATAATCTGATAATAAATCATGAATTAAAGTGTATAGAAATATGGGTTATCAAAGTTGGTATCAGAGGAAGGTATAGTTACTTTTTGTGCATTAGGATTATAAATCATAGAGAAAGCTTTATGGATAAAAATATATAAAGGAAAAAACCCGAAAATTTTGGTAATGTATAGAGTAAGTGGTTTCTATAATACAAAATCAATGTCTGCATACCAAAATTGGATATGGATCTAAAAAATTATTACCTAGGTGTAATAACCTTGAAAAGGGAACATTGGATATTAACTCCAATGTCACATGGAGCATGAAAAGGAGACCTTATTGAAAGCATAGTTTGACATTCCATGGGGATATTCTTGGGAAAATTTATATTCTTCTTATGAACCATTATGAGGGGAACACAAAATTCCCATAAAAATATATTTTATGAAATAGACCCAAGATAATCTAGATTAAACCCCAAAAATTAAAAGGTTATGAAATGTATTCCATTTATTAGATAACAAAAAAACATTATGGTAAATGTAATGAATGCTAGAATGAGATTACTAACCCAATGAGAGAAGGTGTTGATAACTTTATGAAAATAATTTCTCAATTATGTCATATTTTTAATAGAAACTTTAATCAGGGGGAAAATCCACATCCCCTAAAGAAAGATAATATTTTAATTGAGTCCTTTATACAACATAGTCCTTTGATTTTTACTGCACATTTAGATGATTAATCATAGAATAGTGTATCAACTACATTTAAATGATTTTACAAGTCATGAAATTATTTGAGAAGAGAAGGTTGTGATATATGTTTATCCTATATACAGTGAATATGATCAATGGTGGATGTTGATAAAAAATAAGAAAAAATAGAGGATATTGAAGTCATGAAGTTGGAATCATTCTGAAAAATGTATTTAGATAAATATTTTCTTTACACTCTCATATATAAAATGGAACGGTTTTTCCTTAACCTCAAGAAAAAGGATGAAACATACATCATTTCATATGAGTAAAAATTTACAATACTTTCATGAGACACCTTCAGATTTTTTATTAAACCAAAATGTAAAGTTGAGAACTTCTTTAGAGGGATAAATATAAATCTAAAGAAAGATTTAGTGATTCAAGACATTGATATCTATAAGGAAATTGTCTGATATGTCATGATAATTGTAATGGATATGAGTGAATCTCAAGTGTCTCATGGGTTAGGATATTGGAAGTGGAGAATGGATTTTCATTATGGCAGAGAAATGAAGAAATATCTTAGGGGAAAAAAGTCCAATATCCCCTTGATAAAATTTTTCAGAATAAGTTTCATGGAAATTTCATAATGGGGACAAGAAATAATTTAGGTATAGGAAGGAAGGGAAATTAAATATCAATATTTTATGGGAGAAACCCAGCAATGTGATAGAAGAAAACAAATCTCCAGCCAACCCTCATCCTTGTGTCCAATGATTCGATAGTAAGGAACATGGACACTATTCAAACCAATTTACTAAGCCAAGGGGTTTCTTTGATAAATCATGAAATAACTAAATGTGATAGATAAAAGGGTTATCTTATGCAATAAAAACTACTGAGGTGAATCCCAATAATGATTTTCTAAGAGGTACACTAGTTATTCATTCATGAAAAATGAATATACTATTTGTTTTTGGTTCTATGCATTGTTTCATATAATGTAATTTTAATAAAACTATTCAAACAACACCTCAAAAAGTAGAAGTTGAGATATGAGTAAAAACATTAAATGTGGAAATTATTGAATTCTATGTACACAAGTTTTCCACTATCATTATATATTGGATGAATTTATCGGAAAACCTTGTGAAACTTCCCTTAGCAGAATTGGATGAAATTTTAAGTATAGATTGGATTTCAATTTATAGAGCCAAAATAATTTTTGTAGCGAAATTAATCACCCTATATATCACTAATCTGCATCTGATTATATTCATGTGAAATGAGGAGGATGAATCTAATTTGGGATAATCATCACAAGTATGAAAATTATTTTTTTAAGAAAAATAATATCTAGCTAAAATTATTGATAATAAGGAAAATTTCAACCTTGATGACGTGAAAATTGTGAGAGAATACAATGATGTGATTCCCAAATAATTTAGCGGTCCTTTTTCCAGAGGAGTGATTGAGTTCTCAATTGAAATTATACCCTTCATCTTATTTAATATATAAGACTCCATATATAATAGACACTATTGAACTTAAAGAGATGAAAAACACATAAAATATAATATGGATCAAGGTTTTATTTGTCAAAGTGCTTCATCGTGGGGTGTGTTAATTCTTTTCATCAAGAAGAAGGATGTTTCAATGTACCTTCACATTGATTATCCTGATCTCAACATGACCACAATAAAGAACAAAAATTCATTTCCATAGATTGATGAATTTTTTTATATGTTATATGGATCCCCATACTTTTCTAATGTATATCTTTAGTAAATATATTATCATGTAATGTTGAATAGGAGGATATCCCTGAGATTAATTTTTGTACATGTCATAGGAATTATGAGTTCATAGTGATTCTACTTGGAAACCATAATTCCACAAATATCTTCCTGGAATTAATGATTAGATACATTAGGGATTACCTTGAAATTTTGTTAGTTTTATTTTATATTATATTCTTATCTACTCGAAAATAAAGGAGGAATATTAGGAGTATTTTAATGATATATTTGGGACCTTGTGAATAGAAAATTTGTATGTGATGGACAATAAATGTGTGTTTTGGATAGATCAAGTATCATTCCTGGGGAATGTTATCGCCTGTTTTGCGATAAATGTTGAAAATTAAACAAAAAATGCAATTGAAGGATGAACCAGACCAATATACTTGAATAAGATCCATAGCATTCTTAGACTAGATAGATACTTTTTTGATTCGTGATAAACTTTTCATGAATTTTAATCCCACCAAACATGTTGATATAGAAGGGTGAAAAGTTTGTTTAGACCGATGAATGTGAGGAGAGATTTAAATAGTTAAGGAAAAGGCTAATCACAACATCTATGATCACGTTACCCACTAATGGGTAAATATTTGTGATCTATAGTGATTCATCCAAAATTGGATTGGGATGTGTGCTCATGCAATATTAATCTCATTAATAAGGATTTATCAGTAGAACCACCCAACCAATGATTTGGAATTGGCTGTAGTAATCTTTGTATTAACGATTTAGTATCATTATATATATGGGGAGAATTGAGACATATATACAGATCATAAAATCATCAAGTATATATTTACACAAAAGGATCAAAATAAGTTCCAATAAATGTGGTTTAAGATAATCAAGGATTATGATTGTTCAATCCTTTACAATCATAGGAATATTTATAAAGTTAAATATTATTTGAGTGAAACGGATCTGAAACCCCTATCCATGATGAGGATTTAATAGATCCCATCTTCTTAGACGTGAAATGTATGAACATGGTAATGGTAAAAGGATCTTCATTCTATCTTTTTCAAATAACTACTCAATCATCCATTATCGTGAGGATCACAGGGGCCTAAAAATGATAATGAAGAGATATATATAATGATAAAGAATACTCTAGAGTTAAAATTACCTAAATGTCGATTTATAAATTTTAAAACCTGGAAATGTTTCCCATAAAAACTAGAGTTGAAGAGGGATCATCTGGATCATGTGCATAGATAATCCATATGTATTTTTTTAATAATCATTAAGATGTATAGATTTTTTAACTAATATTTTCTTAGGATATGATAAGATGAGATATTACATAATTTGTAAATCGATTCTTGGTATGACAACAATTAAAGGATTGATAAAAAATTATAAGGGTATGATGCAACCATTTCCCATACTAGTATGTAAATGGGAAAACATAATAATGGATTTTGTCATAGGACTTCCCAAGGAATTCAAAGGAAATAAAACCATTTGGGTGTTAGTATATTGGCTTAAATTATTGGATCATTTAATTACTATCATGGAATATTTATCTCTTGAATAAATACCCATGATATACATAAGATAAGTGGTAATTCTACGTGGGGTTCCAATCTCTATTACATCAAATCAAGATATGAGGTTTACCGTATGGTTTAGGAGAATCATTTAGCAAGAATTGGATATAGAAGTATGTTTCAGTACTTCTTATAACCCTAAGATAGATTAATAGTATATGAGAACCATTAAAACATTAGAGGATATGCTGAGATCAAGCTCAATAAATATCCAAGGATTTTGGGATCAACACCTTTACCTAGTTGAGTTCTCATTAAACAATAGTTTTCACTATAACATTCAAATGGAACTTTATGGGGAACATTATGGGATGTTGTTTTAGACTTCAACATTCTGTTATGAAGATAGAGATAAGATGATTATGGGACCAAATATTTTCAAGGAGATTATAGAGATACATTAATCCCATAAACATTACATGAAATTCGAAGAAATTTGATATAAAATATATAGAGATAATCATTGACATGACCGAGAGTTTCATATAAATGATAAAGTGTTACTTCATATGTCACTTGGGAAGAAAGTAATGAGGTTTGAGAAGAAGAGAATGATTATTCCAAGATATATATTTCTCTTTTATATCCTTGATCACCATGGAGCTGTGGATTATTTACAGGAACTCCCACATATCTTACCTCAATTATACGATGCATTCCATGTATCCCTCTTGAGGAAGTTCATTCCTAATTTCTCACATGTACTAAATCAAGAGGTGTTACCTTTGAGGAATAATCATTCAATCAAGGAGCATCCGGTGAAGATCCTAGATCATAAAGAGAAATGTCAATTTTACAAGACAACTCACTTAATCAAAGTGTTTTAAACGAACCAAAAAATTGAGGAAGGAACTTGGAAACCAGAAGAACTGATGAAACAAAACTACTAAAATCTTATTTAGTGTATGAAATTTAATTTTTATGTATAAATTTATGAAGGGGGAATAATTTAATGACATAAACATTCATAAATGAAAATTCCTTTTTAATATATAAATACCTTGTAGATATATGTAGTTATAGAAAACAAATTCACTGCTTTGGTTTTTTATACCATTATAAATTATATCTTGTCATATTTAAAAGAACCTTAAGAATAATAACCATTAATAATATAGACGTCATAAAATTACTGTTAATATTATTTTACACTTAGGATGATGATAAAGTCTAACTATAAAAATGAAATATGTGACAACCTCAACTAGTAGAATCATACCCCATGAAGCCCATTTATCAATGATTTTGAGGAAGATAGAATCAATGGTCTTTACCCTTGACCAAGACCAGACCATGATTTAGTAAATAAATCTCGAGAAAAACAATTTATGGGTCACGTTTAATCATATAATGTTCAAGAAACAATTCATTTTCATCGAACCAACCCCAACAAAGTACCACCATCACACACATTACCATTAGGGAATACACTATTGTAATGTGATGTTTTATATCTAGACCTTAGTTGTATGAATTTTTATATTTTTCTTTTAAATAAAATAATGACTATATTTATCAATTTTTATTTTTACTTGATAAATGATTATATAACAAGTTTGATAAAAAATTGATTTTGATACAATGAAATAAAAACTGTATTTTTTTGAAATATATAGTTTTCATTTAGACACACTTTTTGATAAATTCAATTTTTTTGAAAATAAATGTTATTTTATTTAAATATAATTATTAAATAATATTTATTAAAATTTAAATGCCGATATAATTTAATAAAGTCTAATGTAAATTTTATAATTTTCAGAAAGATGTTAGTGTCGTAAAAACTAGAATTTTTCAGTAAATAACGATTTTTATTTAAAATTGTAAATTATCCTTCTAAAAAATTATTTTGGAAAAATAAATAATTTTTTTGAAATCTATAAATTAAAATTAACTAATTGTAATGTTATCATAATTTTTAATGTTAGTTGAATTTTTGGGTAAAAATTAAATTCAATATAAATATATATTCTATATTAGGAAATCATAATTTACCCATAGTGATATAAGAAATGATATTAAAGCAATTAAAAAAATATATATTTCCACATTAAAAAAGTGTTTATGATGTTATTTAATTAATTTTACAATCCTGTAATGAATCCCCAAAAACCTATATTACAATTTTAAGGTTTTAAAATCAATTCATTATGAACATGACTCAATTACACATTACCAATATATTTATTTAATAAGTTAGGTTATTATACATATAAAATATTTTAAACCCCTCAAGTTTGAAAATAGACTTGTCAAAAAACCTTAATAAGGTTTTTTAGTTTTGATTATTTTATTATATATAGTCCAAAAGCTTAGTTTTGAAATTAATAATGAATTCCCCAATCCTTTTCTAGAAATACCCTCCCAACCTCTCACTCCTCTTCACTCAAAAACACATTAGTCATAAAAGTACTATCCCTATACCTCCTTAAATACCTCTCAATTTGTTCCAAATCACATAATATGCTCCTCCAAGCATTAAGAAGTACCCTCTTAAGGAATGAGATTCACTTCTATTCCTTTTTATTCCATTACTTAATTAGTAGTGTTCCATTTTAATTTTCAATTGATCATATAATTATGTGTTTTTACACATCCTTTTACTGTCCCTATGGTTCCAATGTAATGATATACCAAGATTCACCCTCATTAATACATTTCTTGAACCTTTATGTACACCTGTTATGCTGCCAAAATTATCCAATGATTTTCCATGAATTTTTTTTACTATGAACACAAATCCCCATTTACACTCGAGGGTATTCACCTAGATATACTTATCCTTTATTTATTGGGAATTACATGTATTTATCCCACACTTTTTAATTACGGTATTAAAAGTGTTTAAATTCATTCATATGATGTATGATCTATGTGGGAAACAAATTCATGTAAATGATATGAAAGTAATGAGCAGTCCTAGAATTATATATCCCTCCAATGCATTGGGTAATGTTTTTATATCATGAGATACCATGAATTCTATATGAAATGTTATCCTAGGAAAACTATATTTTTATGTCTTAGCGGTTAGCCTTGACTTTTGTTTATAATGTCATGTTTTATGTTGTCACCACATTTATATGTTCTCTTGATGTTACAATCATATATCATGATTTCATGTTCATATTTATGATAATAACTCCTTTTGTGTCACCTTGATAAGCATATTTATACACATTTATTAACTTTTTTAGTTTCTGATATGATTATTCCATTACTAGGCTTTATAGCTCACCCGTTTGTTTGTACATATATAGGTAATCTCATACAATTTTAGGAGACATATGGATTTTAAAGGAATGATGTGGGGTTTTTAAAAAACCTTATTGCATCCATATTTCATGTTATTGTGTATGTATCTAATTATCAAATAAATCATGAAATAAAGTTTATAAAAATGGGTTTCCATATGACTGTATCTCCAAGAATTAAAATTCAATCAATCTCAACTCAAAGGCAGCTAAGTATGTATCGATTTCACAAGACATAACTCACATGACATGGATGAAGTCATAGATTGAAGACATGGGTTTCGATATTTCATGTCCATTAGTGATTTATTATGATAGTTATAGTGAAATATAATTTTAAAAGAATATGGTGAGACATTCATGATCGAAGAATATTGACATAAAGTACCACTTCATCAAGGAGAAGGTTGGGTATAATGAAATTTTATTAGAATATTTCAACCAAAGATTCAGTCATGAATATATTGATAAATCCACTTTGAATGGATAGATCCCAACACTTGAGAGTGTTTATGGTAATGAATTATTTAAAACAATTACTATAATTGTTTCCCCTTTCTTAATTCCTATTCATCTGTTGATAATGTATGGGAATATTATAGGAAATCATAGGTGATCATTAAGGGGGAGAGGAGTGTGAGAAGTAATCCAAATATGGGGGGAGATAAATGTCTTTGTGATTAATTTTTATTGAATATCAGAAGTATTATATCGCTTCCTTGGATCACATTTATGAATTATGTTTTGATAATTAAAAATTTTCATATTATGATTTATTATATTTTTCACAACATTACTAATATTAACTTTAGTATGTTGTCTTATGTATAAATTATAGTATGGTTAGATTTGGTTATATCATATTATTATTTAATTGAATTGTATATAAATTAAATTTTTTATAGTTTTCAATATGTTATACAATCTTAATGATGTTTTAATAATATAAATATGTCATTTAATACATTTAAATATCATTTTATAGTATTACGTAAACGTAAACTTACATTTCCATGTGTTAAGTAAGGGTAATAACTATTTTATAAAGTTTTGTAAAGGTAACTAGTTATTTTTACTAGTTATTTAAATATAACCCAAAATTATAAAAGTTATGTAAACGCAAAACATATATTATACTAGTTATGTAATGTTAATAGACACTTTTTAATAGTTTTATAAAGATACTTGGATAGATTTGTAAGTGTATTTATTGCTCATGAAAAGTCCAATCCCTCAATTTGTTTTCTAATAAGGGTATTTATTTATTCATTTAAAGTTTAGATGAACCTATTTTTGTTAAAATCCCTGAGAATTTATGAAATATGTTTTTCAAACAAATTTAATTTCTTCGATAGCTTGCGTTACACAAAAACACCGAGTATAAAAGAACCTCGATATACAATTAAAATATTAATAATTAATGTGATAGTTATAACCTAGATACTAAATTAGAGGGTATGAATAATACTAACTAATCAATGAAAAAATATCATGTACACATGTATTAAATAAATTAATTGGTTATCAAGTGTTTAAAAGTGAAAATAAAAAACATTTGAAAGTAAAACAAATAATATTATAAAAAACTATATTTATAGGCACAATATGTTTGTATTTTAATAAATTAAAATAATCACACTTATAGAGTTATTTTAATGAAATTTATATATTATATATTCAATATTTTGTATCCTTCATTTAATATTTTTCTAGGTATGGTATAAGGAAAAAATCCAGTATGATGTTTTAAAATAGTGTTTTTCTAAAAGCTGTTTCATTTCATTTTGTGAACATATTTTAAAATTATTTTCTATAATTTCATTATTTTTTTATGAGTAAATTAATTTTATAAAAAATAAAAAATTATATTTGGGTTAATTTTTGATAAATTCCAAACAATATTATTTTTTCGATGAATTTTGAAAAATACATATTTGTATTAAAAATCATTTTTGGTGAAACAAATTTAAAAAGATAAAATTTTTATGAATATTATATAAAAGTAAATATAGTTCAATTATATTATTATTAATCCATTTTTTGTTATTATATATCAGTTTAATTTGTAATTTTGATATTAAATCATTCCATACTTATGAAAATAGTTTATTTGGAAAACAGTTTTTTTGTCACATAAGGTTGTTTAATATTAAAATAATCTAAGAAAATTTTGTGAATTTAAAATTTTTAAATTGATTAATTATCTGGAATAATAATAAATCATATTTTTTAATATCTATAACTCAAATTTGTTCATAATTAATAGTTAAAATAGTAAAAATATGTTATCGCAATTTAGGTTAAAATATGTTTCTTGGGGTGTTAAATTAAAAAGATAATAGTTAGAATGTCCTAATTTTTTCTAATTAATATTTTATGGACATATTTCAACCTTTTACCTTATAAGGTTATATAAGAATCCATTTTGGAGCTTTTTTTCAAATAAAGTCAGATAGAATTATCATAAAACATCAAAATATTACAAGTGTTCCACTCACCACAATTATAAAAGAGAACTCATATACTCTCATGTTCACACTTAAAAACATTTTGGTTTATCCAATATCAACTAAAATTATTCCCTTACATACCTAACCATAATGTTTGTCCCTTTTTTATTATAAAACCATCATAGGAGGACTTTATGTATAAACATAAAGTGGTTCTCCAATGAAGAGGTATAGTTCTTAATCATGTGTTTTTGATTTATTTCTTTTTCCAACTCCATCAAGACATATTAAAATATGATGAAATAATAATAAATTTATGCAAAATTTAACTATATGTTTTTATGTTAATGAAATGACCTATATTCATAACATCTTCAATCAAATGGGGAAAAATCGACGATCCTATACAAGAAAGACTACCGCCTCACGAACTGATTTAACTCAGTTTCCATAACCACCTCTCACAGATTGATATAATGATGGATTTAATTTATATAAATTTTATAAACCACATAAATATACTTTTGTTATTAAAATTTCGCATCTACTTTCATACCATCCATTCTGTTGAAAAATGATATTGTCGCTCGTGTGTATGTGTGAACTACCACATCTATGAAGCGATGTGTTACATCTTTCATTTCATTTTGAAACAGATGGTAATAAGGATATATTTAGAATATATATAAATGAAATATATTATATATAAATTATTTTGTAAATTTTAATTTCTATATACCATTTTTCCATCCATAAAAAAAATGGAAATAGTGTTTATGCATATGTATGACCTACTATCTCTATGAATGATGTGATTCATTTTACCATCGAAAACTTTTTTGGATAAATATATATATATATATAGTTTATATACACTATATTTAAATAATTATTAATAATATTTAACTATTATCATTATAAAAGGATCAAAATTTTTGAACCAATACTTATATGAAAAACAATGTTATTATTATCTAGAATATTGATTTTAGTAAATAATTGTGAATAAACTAGTGATAAAGCATTATAAGTAATTAATATATTATGTGATATATATGAGTGTGGTTATTTAATTTATTTATAATGATCATATATTTATTATACAAGAGTATTGAACATATTTGAATGAATTTGAGACTCGGGGTAAGGGATTTTTCATCACACTTTTATTTCTATGGGACACATGCCATATTCTCCACCTGTTTCTTTTGTGTGGTGCATAGAATGAATATGAATGAATTTTATGAGTATTATAATGAAAATTATGTGTTTTATATATCTATATAAGGTTATCTATTTCATGGTGATAATGATTCGATACATACCAAAGTGGTAAGGGTTTAATGTTACAATTTCAGTAATTATCAAGATTATTTATGATTATGCTTTTGATGATGAAATATAATGATATATATATATATATATATATATATCAAGAAACTCATGGATTTTATTCTTCTATTGTTATTTCTTGAGTAGTCATGTTTTATTTTCATTTTACTCTACCTAAGTACTCAAGATATTATAAATATTTTTTAATGTAAAATTGACTTCATTTATCTCCTCAGTAAAAAAAATTCAATTCCATGTCCATGTTTTCTAGAAATGATTTAAAGAACGTTTTTACTATTCTCAATTTATTTTTTAAATTTATTTTCTCCATTTTTTGGGTTTTTTTCAAAATGGTTTAAAATTAATCTTATTGTTTTTTTAATGAGGTAAATTTATTTTTTATTGAAAATGTGAATGGAATATTTGTTTTATTGTTTATGACATGAATAGTATATCCTAAAATCATGACTGTTCAATGATTTAAATCTTAATTTACATATTTACAATGTTATTTTCAAAGGAAATGTTTTATTTAATATAATTTAACTTTTTATATTCTAAATATGTGAAGTCATATTGGAAAGGACGTTTTCAGGAAGAATGGTTTAATGGTCTTTTTTTGGTATTTATTTTCATTAATATCAAAAAAACTCAGATGTTTATAATGATTTACTAGGTATATGATCCAATGATTCCATATTTATCATTTATAAAGAGGGTTTATGATTATGATAATAATATTTTTATGAAACCTTCCCATTTTCCATGGGTTATTCTATGATGAATTGATGAGATGATTATAAAACCCATTTATTTTCCAGAAGTTATGCATTGATGAAATGTGTATGAAACCTATTTCGTTTCCATGGGTTATGAAATAATGAAATTACTATAAAACCCATTCTATTTCATGGGTTATGATATGATGAATTTTTTATGATCTTATTTTACATATATGTACGATTTTTATTATGTGATGGGTGGGACTGAAATTATATATCCCTCTAATACATCATGTATTGATTGATATCTTATGAGAAAAAAAATTATGAAATAGGGAGTAAACCCATTTTAGTATGGGAATATGACCACTATGATAGTGGTGAGAGTGAAAAGTGGCTAATACAATTTTTTGATGAGTTAGCCAATTCCACTATGATAGTCCTAGAAGTCATCTTTGAATACAATTTAAAATATTTTATATGCTTATGTGAATGTTGAAAATCTATGTCTTATTACAATTTTATACTCTAATGGATTATGTTTGTCGATTCATTTGTGATTAATGTTTTATAAACATTAAATATTAATTTCATGACTATAGATTATGCTCTATTATATATAGGGTTTGGTTTTTCAAATGTTATTCTCATGTAATCATACCCTTATAGTCCTGTTATGTTGATATCTCATTTTTTAACCCTTACTGAGCATATGATCCAACCCTTTCTTATGATTACATAACCTATTTTATGAATAATATTTTTATTTATGATATATAAATAAAGGTTTATAGTAATTAATAACTTAGGGGGAGATGATTTAGGTCACATATGAACTAGTTGTTTACATGTCTATGTTTACAAAGATACCATAAATATACAACTTTGGCATAGATCATTATATTATGTAATTAATATTTTCTAGTAATATATAATATCTATAAATTAAAATAATGGGCCTCTATAGTTGGTATCATAGAAATGTATATTTAACATTTTTAAACTATGATGATAAAACTTTAGTGAAAACCCTAGGGATAAGTCAATGAATAGGAAAATGTCCAAGAATTTTAGTGAATGATAGAGTGAGTAGATTCCATGAAATTAAATTCCTATCTAGATACTAAATGTGGATGTGAATATGAAACAATTGTATATTGGGGTAACAACTACTAAAAGGGCACATTGAGAATTTACTTAACCATCACATGGGTCACAAAAATGGGTCTCATTTCACACTTGGTATGACACTACTAGGGGATATGTTTTGGAAATTCACAATCACTTTATGAACCATAATAAAATATTTGAATAGATGAAAATCGTGAAGGAACATTTTTAATCCTAAGGTGTCATAGAATTAAATGAATGGGTCATTATTTATTCATATAATGAATTATTTTCATGATTCGTCAATTTGATAAAAAATCCCTGAAAGTATGCCTAACAAATTTTGTTTTACTAAGGAATAAAGATTGAATAATAAATTTGAGGTGGTAGTAGGTATGACAAAATATTTAAGTACCATGTTGGAGCTTACGAAAATCCTTAAGGAATTCTAATTCATATAATAATTTATTAGATATCTAATTAACAGTGAAGAACGAAAAGGGATTGATGATCGCATATCAAGTATATGATTATTATCTGGTTAAAGTCTATGAAAATATAGTAATCCTTTAGTTGAATATGATGTTATATTAAGCATGGATTAGATTTATATGTCCATATACCATATAAGTTACCAAGGAAGGGAAGTCACATTTGATATTGTGAACTAACCTAGGATCATCTGTTAGTGTGATGGTAATTATGAAATTATGATATAAATCACACCCATTATATGGGACTTTATTCTTATTAAAATGGGGGGTTTATCTCAGATGTTTTGGGTGAAACTCATCATAGAATATATGATTATTTGTAGTGAGTTTATGTCTTTGTAGAAGAGTTTCATACTCTACAAAAAAATCTTGAATTGGCGTTCTTGATTGAACTCCTACTTAGTTTTATGACTATTTCAAGGTCTCTATATTGAATGGATCTAACTGAGTTGCATGAATTGAATAATAAAATATATGAGAATCTTGATATGTGAATTATCCAGCCATGTACATCAATTTGGAGTCCACCTAATTTTTTGTTAATAAGAATGTTGGACTGATGTGACTATACAATTATCATTGAAAACAATACAAGATCACAAGCATAAAGAAGTATCATATACCCCATTCTAATTACTTGATTGATAAATTGTATGGAGATCAATAATTTTAAAATTTTGACATTCATTCTGGATATCATCAATTGAGGATCAATAAGGAGGATATTCCTATGAAAACATTCTGTAGATGGTATGAACACTATGAATATATAGTGATGTTATTATATATTACTATTCCCCCCACTATAGTCATAGATTTAATAAATAGTGTATTTATAGGTTTACCTAACTATTTTGTGGTAGTCTTTATATATGATATTCATATATATGAAAAGAGAAAGTAAGAGAAATAAGATCACTTAATAATTTTTCTGAAGCCACTGAGGAAGGAATGTTGTATGAAAAATATATATATTTTTTGAATTTTGGATACAAAAGGTTTCATTTTTGGGTCATATAATCTTCAGATAGGGTTTATAGGTAGATCCATCAAAGATAATGTCTATTGAAAATTGTCCAGGACGAACCTCTATGATTGGTGTTTGAAGTTGTTTTTCCATATATTATCAATACTTTGTGAAAAATATATCATGGATGTCCAATACACTCACCACTTTAACTTATAAAGGGTCAAATTTATTTAGATAAATTAATGTACATAATATTTCAATTAACTAAAGAGATGGTTACTCAGCAGACATGTGCATACATTACCTAATAGTGGAGAAGGGGTTTTTACATTATAGTGATGCATTGATGAAGGGATCAGGATGCATTATAATGAAAAATTATATGTTGATAGCTTATGCATCATGATAATTGAAGATTTATGAGAAAAATTACCCAACTCATGATTTAGTGTTAGCAATGGTAATTTTTTCATTATTGATATGCATTCATTATGTTTGTGGGTAAAGGTGTAATATATATAATAATAATAAAAGTTAAAAGTATATATTCACAAAGAAAGAGTTGAATATTCCCCATAGAAGATTGTTGAAACTAATTAATGATTATGACATCTTAATACATTACTACCCTGGTTATAAAAACAATATGGTGATGATTTGAGTCAAAAGTATCATTCTAGCTTATGTGTGATGAGAAAAAAAAGATACAATATTTCTATATTTATAAACAATGGACCTAGAAATATTGTAGGAAGGGAATACATCTTATCTTTATCTAATTTGTGTTTGACAATATATACAAGTGATGATTAAAGGGGTATAGAATGAATTTGTAGAGATACAAAATATGATGAAAATTATTCCTAAGTATAACATTAACTATGAAGGACTGATAAGTTTTACAAACATTGTATGTGTTCCATGTATACTAGATTTTAAGCCTAATATTTTAGAGGAGGCTCATAGTTCTTCATTCTCAATTCATACTAGAAGTACAAAATATGTATACAGATTTGAATGTGTATTTTTTGGTGGTACAATATGAAGAGAGATATTTATGGTTATGTATATCAGTGATTGATGTGTCCAAAATTTATAGTTGTGAAAAAAAGTCTTAGGATATGTTACAAAAATTACCCATACCATAATTGAAATAAGAAAACATCACCATGTATTTTGTCATCGGACTCCCCAAAACATCTAAAGCCTACAATGCTATATGGGTTGTTATCGATCACCTTATAAGGTTAACAAAATTTATTTCTATTATACAAGACAACTATCTTCATTAGATTTATATAATATAAATTAAATAAGTGGTTTGTTTTCATGGACTACCATATTCTATTGTATCTGATTGATATCTTTGGTTTACTTATAATTTCTAGTGATGGTTTCAATATGATTTGGATATGAAGTAATGTTTCCAAAATACTATCATCCTCATATGGATAGTCAGTCTTAGAGAAAATTTATAACTCTATAAAAGATGGTATGATAGTGTTCAGTGGATTTCAATGGTGGTTTTGATCAACACCTTCCTATAGTTGAGGTTTCTTAGAGCAATGACTTTCACTCAAGAATTCATATGGATACGTATAAAGCCTTATATGGAATATTGTGTTGAAATAAAACGTGATGGTATGAAATTAGGGAAATAAATAAATTAGGACTTGAGTTAGATAAAAATATGAAAGATACTGTTATATCTATTCAACAACACATTAGGGAAACACAAATTTGATAGAAACGTTATACTGAAAATCATCTACATGTTATAGAGTACGAAGTTAGTGAGAATGTATTTCAGTGAATTTATCCAGGGAAAAATGTTTTGATATTTAAGAAGAAATGAATGTTAGACCTACTTATATTGGCCCTTTTTGGATTCCTGATCAATTTGGAATGCTATCTTATCGCTTCACATTTCTACAGAACCTCTAGAATGTGTTCCATGTGTCACTCCTGAAGAGGTACATACCTGATACTTCACATGTATAGAACTGAAAGCTTATACTGATTGTTAGTTAACTTTCCTATAATGAATAAAATGTGGACATTCGGAAGAATATAGACAAGGTTCTATGAAACAAGACCACTGACTTGGTCAATATTTTGAGGTACAACCACCAATTTGTAGAAGCTATATGGGAACCAGAGGATATGATGAAGTAAGAATGTATCCTCAGTTATTTATATGAGAATAGAGAAATTTAAAGATTTAAATTAATTTTACTTGGCATATAATATAAAACCCATATATTTTATAAAATATATATTTCAAATAATTTCAATTTATTCGATAGCTTGTGTTACACACAACACTGAGTTTAAACAGACCATAATACACTGTTAAAATATAATTGTTTAACGTGATGTTATAACCTAATACTTAAATTAGAGAGTATTAATAAGAAGAAATTTATTTTAAAAAACCTATGGATTGAAGATGTATAAAATAAATTCATAGGTTATCAAGTGACTAGAGATGAAAATAATAATCATTTGAAAGTAAAAGAAATACTTTTCAAGAAAATTATTTTATTGCGTGTAATGTGTTTATAACATAATAAATTGATTAATAAAATTTAGTGAATAATTTTAATGAAATTTATATATTAAATATTTAATCAAATTTTTTATTATTCAGATAAATTTTTTGGAGTCATAGGATAATAATAAATCAAATTTCATGTCTAAAAGATATATTTTTCTAAATGCAGTTTCATCGTATTTTTTACAGTAGTTTTTAAAACATATTTTGACAATTTTAGAAAAAATTTATTTAGAAAAATGATGCTAATTTTTGAAATAAACACACCAAAATTACATTAGTGTGATGTTTTTATAATTTAATGAAAATATTGATTTTTTGATGAATACTAAAATATACTTTAAAAAAATTTATATTTATATAAAGAATTACAAATGCTAAATTTTGTTATAATATGGTATTAAGGTATAATATGGTCAATTATATAATTATTAAAACAATTTTTTATATTTTAATCAATTTCATGAAAATTTTTGATAAAAAAATATTTTATTCTCATGAATATGTTTTCTTTGGAAAACCGATTTTTCGTCACATTAACGAGTTTAATTTAAAAATAAATTATTTTAGTTAAATGAATTGAATTGGGTAAATTGGAATCCATATTTTCAATTATATAAACTTATATTAGGTAATAAGTATAAACTAATTTTTGGTCAAAATTATCCTTAAAGAAAGAAAAAATTAATTATCACGGTTAAGGATAAAATGGATTTTTTGGGGATTAAACATAAAAGATAATGGTTAAAATGACCAAATTTTTTTATAATTCCTATTGGATTTAATTTTTTAGTCCATATATCGTATGATGGTTTTGATGATATATCTCGGACCCTTTTATGAAAGTAATTGACATTTTATTTTTTAAAATATTTAAAAAATCACAAGTATGTCACTTACCTCAATTATAAAAGAGCACCCCTCTACTATTCAATTAACACATCAAAAGTCATATGGATCATCCAATACCTACCCAAATAAATTAATTAAATACCTTCACATTAATTAAATTACCTTTTTTTATTATAGAACATCCTAGGAAGGATTTAGGTATAAACATAAAGAGGTTCTCCAAAGAAGAGGTAATGTTCAAAATGTTGCGTTTATGTTTTTTTAATCTTCCAAATCATTCAATTTTTTTAAATATACTGAAATAATAACTTAAATATGTTCAATATACTTATATGTTGTTATTTTATTGTTATAACCTATAACCAACTCCTCTTCCATTAAACGAGAATTGAATTCGTCAATCATGTATACGACAATCCACCTCCCTGTGAACCAATGTAAAATGTTTTTCATCACCACTTCCAACAGATGGATATAATGACAGATTTAATGTGTATATATATTTATTATATTGAGGAAATAATTATACTTATATAATTATACTTTCACATCATCCTTATAACATTCCAATCTATTGAAAAATGATGACGTTTCTCGTGTGAATGTGTCGTCTACCTTCTCCATGAGGCGATATGTTACATCGTTCAACATCTTTTATGACATGGATGTTAATACGAATAAATTTAAAACATATAAAAAATATTGATGATATAAAAATTAGTCTATAAAGGAGAATTAAAATATTACTTTATTTCTTCCCATCTATAGAAAACATTGAAACAATGTTCATGCGTACGTACAACCTACCATCTCCAAAAACACTGGTATTCATTTTCCTTTCTATAACATTTATCATTGAATATAAATATATATATTCTGAATTTATATGATATAAATATACTGATTAAAATTATATATATTATGTAACTATAATAAAAGTATAAGGACCACAACTACTGAACATAAATATACATGAAAAGAGAAGCAGTTATCACCAATAACATTAATTTTAATAAATAATTGTTAATAAAATGGTGACAAAAGGATATTAGTAAATAATATAGGGTATGATATATTTTATTATTTTTATATAATAGAGTCATAATAAAACTATATTTATTATATAGGAGTTAAGAACATGTACGAAGAAATTCAAGACTTACGGTATGAGGTTTTTGTCTCAATTTTATTTCCATGGGACACATTCTATATTCAAAACATGTTACTTTTTTATGGTGTATATACTGACCATGAATGTATTTTATGATTATTATCAATAAAATTAAGTCATATACATCTTCATATAATGTTATTTTTTTCATGGGGCTAAAGATTTAAAATTTACCAAAGTGGTAGGAGTTTAATGTTATAATCTCATTACATATTGGGATTGTTTATGATTATGATTCTGAAGATGAATTATTATTATACATATCTCACTAAAATCATGAATTTTATTATCCTATTACTATTTTTTGTATTATTATTTTAATTTAATTTTCTTCCCCTTATATACATAAGAGTCTGTAGTGATTTTTTTATGGAAAACCGACATTATTTATCTCTTGAGTTAAAATCCATTTCTCTACCATGTTTTTATTTTATAAAAATGTTTTCATTATTATATAATTATTGTTTTTAGTAATTTATACCCTAGTTTTAATTTCTAAAAATTGGTGTAAAATGAATATTCTTTTTATTTTTTGAATGATCTACTTTTGAATTTTTACAGAAAATGTGAAAGTAATATTTGTTTTAACATGTGTGAAATGAATGGTATTTCGTTCCATTATGACTGCTAAATGATTAAAAAGATTAATTTTCAACATTTCAAGGTTATTTTCAATGGAAATTTTTTATTTAAACTATTGGAAATTTTTTTATTTTAAATTAGTGAATAAAAATTAGAAAAGATATTTTCCTCAATAATGTTTTAATTAAATTTTTATTGTATCTCTATTCATTACTGAAAACAATATTATATGTTGGTTAGTATTTACTAGGGATACGATATAATGATTGCATCCTTATCCATTCTCTAGATGGTTTATAATTATAATGACAAGATATTTTCAAAGTCCATTTCTTTTTTATATGTTATGCTATGATGAATTAAAGAAATTACAATGAAACTCATTTTTTTTCAAGGGTTATAATATAATGAAAGATTTAAGATCTTATATAACTCATATGTATGATTTTCATTTTTTGATCAATGGGACAAGAATTATATATTACTCTAATTAATTATGTAAATATTTATATCTCTTGGAATAATTCTGGCTTGAATGGGGAGTGAACCCAGTTTAATATGGGACTCTGTCCACTAGGATAGTCTTGGGAGTGAACCTAGTTCAATATGAGACTATGTCCACTACGATAGTCTTGGGAGTGAACCTTGAAAACTAATATGGTTTAGGGAATGAACCCATTCCATTATGAGATTCCTTTTAATGAGACTTGACTACTAAAGAACTAATTTTCAATAATTATATGTATACAAGAAATCTAGGTCTTATTCCAATATTATGCTCTTATGGATTATGTTCTTTGATTAAATTATGATTCTTGTATTATTAAATACAATTATTTTTTATATGACTCATGTTTATGATCTATGACATGTGGGATATGCTTTTCAATTGTAATTATCAGGTTCTCATACTCTTATGCTCATGTTAGGATGATATCTTACTATTTTACCCTTACTAAGTATCTGAGCTCACCCATTCTTATTTTTCCATTCCTTAAGTTATGAAGAATATTGTGTTATGTGATATGTATAAGAAATGTGATAGTTATGAAGAAATTAGTTTGATTTGATGTAGTTCACTTATTAACCATCCATGTTTTCTGTCCATGTTTCCAATGCTAATAGTCTGATATGATTTTGGCGTAGTTCATTATTTTATATTATGTATATTCATATAATAAGACATAATATATCTATATAAATAGTATGAGTCTCATTACTATGGGTGTTGGCATTTTTCTATAACCCAAATATTATTTAATGTGCATTTAAAATAAATTTTTAAGGTTAAAAGAACTTTTTTAAAACCTATTTAAGGGTAAACTAATCCCACATAAAGGTAACCATGGTTATCCAAAAGCTATGTATGTGTAGAATGTTTCATATTATTAAAGAATAATTTACCCCTACACAATGTGTGTGTTTATGTATGGTTATCAAATTTTTTGATACATGAATATTTTACTTTTATGAATTATTAGACTATATGAATAATTTTGGATTTGTGGTAAAAATCAACTACTTGTTAAAATTTACATGTATGGTAATCATATGTGATATTTAATCCATGGTTGACACATTTTTGGTACCCCTCATAATTCTCAATGTTTTTATCAACTACATGAAAGTTTTAAAAATCAATTATGTGGTAAAAATCAACTACTTGTTAATATTTGGCTCTCTGCTAAAAATAAACTTCTTGTAAAAATTTATATGTATGGTCATCATATGGGATATTTAATCTACAGTTCACACATTTTAGGTACCCCTAAAAATTCTCAATGTTTTTATCAACTACAAGAAGGTTTTAATCCATGGTTGACATGTATGGACATCATATGGGATATTTAATCCATGGATGACACATTTCAGGTACCCCTCATAATTCTCAATGTTTTTATCATCTAAATGGGATTTTTTTTATATGATTTTTATGTAGTAATTTTTAACAAGTAGTTTATTTTTACCATATATCCAAATCTATTAATATAGTCTAATAATTCAGAAAAGTAAAATATTCATGTATCAAAATTTCTGATAAAGACACCTTGTTAATCTCATGAAAATACTCCCATATGATGATTTATAGATAATTACACCTAGTTAATCTCATGAAAATTTTCACTTATTGATTAAATATCCACCTGGTGTAGATGATGTGCACATGTTTGTCAAATATTCTGAGTACTGTTACATAAGACGAGTGGAGCCAGAACATAGAGAATTATGAGGGGTACCTGAATAAAAAATCCACACTATTTTATTCTCTTGAGTGTTAAACTTGAAAATATATACTAATAAATGAATAAATAGTCATATAAAGAGTGAAAATTTCTATCCAAAACTATGAAATATCATTTATGTAGCCACCCTACTAGAAACTATGGCACCACTGACAAATGATGGTTTTAATTTTTCTAAAGGTGATGAAATGATTTGAATATTATATACTTTTTATGTAGTATGATTGGAAAATATATCATGAAATAATCACAAGAAATTTTTTTAAAAAGGAACAACAACCAAAGTCTTAGTCCTATTCTGTTATAGCTAATGAAAGTAATCTAGGTGCATATTCACAACACATGAAACTCCACACATGACACCACCATCTTCTACTGATGCTATAAAGCAATGAATAAAATATCCATAATAAATTATCGATATTGATCATGGGAGGAGATGAAATTTGTTACAGAAGACACTTGATGACAAGATAATATAATCACCACCCTAGGTTTTGAACATATGTCGATCATGTATCTAAAAATAAGCCACTACTCAGGGTTAAAAATTAAGGAACACTACTATAATGATCATTTAGAGGATTTTGAAGCACCCTTATACAATTGATCCTTCAATTTAAATATCACACTATATTACTATTTTAGAGGGTCACTCATGCTCTCTCAAAATGATTATTTTCTACAATCACTCTATTTATTGGTTTCTTTTCTTTATCTTTGTAATAAATGTTGGTCAGAGTGAATAACTCATGGGGGGGGGGGTGAATTGAGTATCTATAAAAATTTATGTTTAAATTGGTTCTTTTAAAACTATCCCCCAATTAAAATATAATCAAATTTAGTTAGTAGTGAATTTATAAAAGTCCCTAATATTCAATTAATTCCTCAGAATATTGATTAATTCTCAAAAATACATATATAAATATTATTCAAACTTTTGAAACAAATATACTAATTAAAAACATATATAAACACATTTTAAACTATCTATAAACGTTTATATTATTTTTACATGAAATAAAATAAACACATATAAGATTATAACAAAAGATAAATACACAACGGATAAAAACAAGAGGTTTAGTCTTGAGCTGAGACTTAGTCCTCTCCACTTGGTAATCCCCTTCCACCAAGTAGTTTATTCTAATAAACATTTGATCTCCACCCTGGATAGGGGTTCACAACAACACACAAGGATATCCAGGTCACACTTGACCTCTACAAAATTTATTTGTGGGAAAAAAAATAAAAATATCACACATGATCTCTTCCACTGTTATACATGGGATATAAGTGTAATGTGAGAAAAAGTGTGAGGATATTTAGTATCCTCCAGTTATGCATAGGATACTCTGTGTGAAAAAAGAGATGACCACATTACTCAAAAAGTAAACAAAAGAACACAACAGAGATATAGATGTAGAAAAGAGTTTAGAAGTCTATATGTGTTGTCCCCTAAAGGTTTGGACTAAAAGGATGTAGTGAAAATGATGTTGAAATACTCTTATGAAAGTTTTCTTCAGAACAGAGTATCACAACCTCTGTATTCTAGCTTCCTAGTGTATAATGATCATTGATGTATAGATGTTCAGAAATGTTCATCACACTATTTCTTTTCCTATTGAACTTCTTTCATACTCAGCATTTGAGTTCTGGAATGACTTTTCATGTTCTTATGTTTTCACTACTTATCAAAATCGTGTGGTCTGTCTCATATCAACTCACTAGCACGATTTAGCTTGTAATACTTTTATACTTCATGGACTAATTGGAATGAAAATATCCCAACATGCGTGCACCTCGTACTGTCCACATATAGTCTTACAGACAACCTTAATTAATGCTAGAAAAATTAATATGTCCAAAATAAAACGGTTAGAAATAAATTTGAATTAATAAATTTGAAATTGTATTTATGACGATCGTTGAGTCATAATTATCAGTGACTTATTTTCATCTGTCTGTCAGCATCGGTCTATCGTCATATGTGACTCCGAGTATTGGTGAGTCATTTGTACTATCGGTGTGACATCCATCGGTGATTCGTTCATCGATGAGGAAACATCAGTGAGTCATCCATCGGCCTATCATCATCGTTCTGTCGTCATCAGTGACTTCGATTAGTGGTGTTTCGAATATCAGAGAGTCATCCATCAGTGTGTCAATCATCGGTTATTCGTCTATTAGTGTGTTGATCATCAGTGTGTCGAACATCGGTGTGTCAAACATCGGTGTGTCGAACATAAGCGTGTCAAAGATCAGTGTGTTGAACAAACTACTGGTGCTAGGGACTCTGAGAAACTTATGATCTCTCTATCTTATACAGAACACTATAAGATTAAATGAAATTCAAAAATACATTTAAATATACACTTTTAAATATATTGGAGAATAAAAATTGTTTATTGACTTACTCAAATGTATTGTAATTTATGAGAAAACTGATTAAGTTAGAGATGTTAAATGACATGAAATAATATAATCTGTAGATTGACATCAATTGTGATTATGAAAAACATTATATCATAGAGGGTCTAACAATATAACCTGTTTTGATAATAAAAAATTATTGAATACACGTAATTTTATGGAATAATAATTACATGACATATCATACCTCACTAGAATGTGAGTGTTTAAAATGACTAAGACTTACATGTGTGTGTAAAAAAGTGCCCCACCTCAGTTATGGGAGCAGAGGAAATATGTGTATATATATATTATGTTTAGTAAATTCCATGTGACTTATGAAAGAGTTTATCCCCCTGAAAGGAATAATGTATGCCTATAATGATCTCCCCCTTTTGATATTCGAAAAAAGTAAAAGAATAGAAAGAATAAAAATATGAGAAGAAAAAATGATTTCCATTATGGTTAAAAAGAGTAAACTCAGAAAAATAAAGATACATATACCTATCAAAGACACAGTCCACAATTAAGGGTTTGGCTCTTGAGGTGATTTTCCTTTATCCAAAGGATTAGGAGAAGGAACAGAATGTGTGGGTTTGGCAGTAGGCAAATGTGGTAGGAAGAAAACACCAGGAATGGAAACACCGGTAGGGATATTTTGAACATGTCTTGGTCTTCTTTCTGACAGAACACAGCTCTGAGGATGCCCAGTAATGACTGGGTGAATCTGGGAAAGGGCCTGAGGGATTTTCATTAGAGCAGGAGGCTGAGAGATAGATCCAAAGGGTGCATTAGGAGTGACCACAGTTGCTTCAGCTTGATGATGTAGATACAGTTTAAAGAGTTTGATGAAATCATTATTGATTTCCCCACCATATTTCATTGACATCTCTAAATAATCCTTATTCATTGGGAATTTATCTAGCAAAGGGGTAAACTCTTTCGACTATGCCACCTGTGTCTTGAAGGATACTGTAACTGGTTGAATTATGAGATTTTCGGATAACAAATTAAAGATAACGATGAGATCATTCTTGATATAGATATTAGAAAAGTACTTATACACATTCTACCTAATCTCCTTATGATCAAGAGAGGATTCGTTTGTGCACTACCTTACCTTCTTTTATAGAAGGTTTATATTTTTATATAGCTTTTCAAGAGTTTATTTTTCTAAATCACTCTAATGATTCTTAAGTTCTTCTCTTATTACTGCTTTAAGGCATTCCAAATAAGCAACAACAATTTTCACACCTCAAGAACTAGATGGACCAATGATCATGTTGCTATGGTCCTCTTTCAACTTCTTCAAATCTACACTCAGTAGATGTGTCACTAAGTTCCTAAGAACATCCATCATACCACTAAAAGTGGTCCTAAAATTAGTAGTCAGAGTGTTCAAGTAATTACTCATCCTCTTCAAATCATCTCTCATAAAAGTGTTATGTCTAATGATGGTTTTAGCTGTGGTAATGAGATTAGGATGAATCTCTGTATCACCATCCTTGCAATCTTTGCAAAATCTACATTAGAAAGTCTCATATAAGTAGAGGATTCATTTCTTGATCCATCTAAGGCTTTCACTAACTCCCAGATATCATTTTTGAATTGTGCTAAATCTTCCTTAGTGACATAGTCACTAGGTACTATGTGTATTACTGTTTCATATGCTGGAGGTTCAACTGGTGAAGCTTCAACATGATCTTGAGGAACATGAGGAGGTGATTATATACCTTCATTAGAGTTATAATCTACACCAAATAGAATGAAACCTGGACCATTATTCCACTCTTGAATATATTTTAAGTCTCTTGTCTCAACAATGACAATCCAGACTCTTCTACTCGGAGGATTATGTATAATCTCATCTTCATCTACTTATTCATCATATCCTCTAGGCAGAATTACATTGCTGAGCATAGGTACCAACTGAACATGAGGTTCTATATGTGCTCCAGCCACTGTAACTACTCCAGGAATTTCCTCAATCTGAGGCACATGATCCTCAACCTCTTCTAAAGGGCCATGATCCATGATTTCATTCAACTCATAAATGTGTTCTTTATTTTCAACACCTTCTTTATTTTCAACAAAAGGATGGTCAGATCTGTCCACATGAAAAACATCTCCATGATCAACAGCCTCCTTTTCAACAACATCAGCACGATCAGCAGTTCCATGTACAGATTCCTCACAAGATCTATCAACAACTTGTTGTCCCACTTTCAAGGAATCAATTACATTCTCATCATTTTACCCTTCATCATCATCATCATCATCATCATCATCAAAATCCTCATCTAAATTACTTACATAACCTTCCACACCAGTAAACACAATCTCTTCTTCATCCTCATAACCAAACAAAGGTTCTCTTGAGTGTAATCCCAACGGTGTACTTGATGTTCCATAAGAAATTTATTTTGTAATTTCAACAATATCAGGATCATTCTTGTCATCAACTAGAGATCCTTATTCCCTTGAAAACATAGCCTCGACATCCTCATCTGAATAGATAGGTTCCTCTACTGGTTTGAGGCCTGGATCAACATGATCATTTGTTCTAGTAGGATGGTCAATTATATTGAACTCCTTATAAAGTCATTCCTCATATCATACCCAAAATTTCTTCCATGGGTTCTATAAGATCTTCATTTTTTTGCAATTAAATTTTTGAAGGTAGAATCCAATGCATGCACTTATCATTTCATCTCTATCTTCCACACATCCTAACTTCTTTAACATGGTATAGATCATCCTGCTATAGTATAAGCATGTTACTTTCCTATATGGATTTATCATATCCAAAATATGCACCATTAGATACCTAAAAATATTCCACTTTATCCCATTTTTCAATAGGTAAATCAGGAATACATCCTGATACTTCATAGTAGATAAATCTATCCTAATTGGGTAGAATATATGTTGAATAAACTTAAAAATTAATCTTGCCTCACCATCTAATTCACTGGAAGTAGTACTACTCGATTCATCATTTCCTGTTATCTCTTTTAGAGAATCCTCATATGAAAAGAAATCAGATGAAGGTGGAATGTTACCTTGATAATTAGCATAGAAACCTTCATGATGCATCTCTAATCACTCATCCCAATCCTTAGATGAAAAAGCTACCACTTTTCCCTTCACCACTGACTGCATCCTTGGTTCCTCAGATCCATCCATAGATATCATCAAATGTCGATAGAACTCATGTACTAGCTGGGGATAATAAGGCCTTTAATTGTTTGAGAACAAGCACTTCTACCCTTGAGATTCCAGTACTGTCATCAAAAATGACTTGCTAGACATAAGCCACTCAATAGACACTTCCTTCTCAGTTGTAACCACTCTTCTTTCCAAGTGTGGTTTCATAGTCCAACTAGACTCACCCTTTTGATTCTTATATAATAGAGATTTATTTGGTTCATCCATAAAACACTTTATCGTTGCCATTTTGAGGGCCCAGATTTGAATGGAGTTGAACGTTCAAGTGTAGAGAGATAGAGTGTCGAGGAGAAGAATTTTCAAAGGAAAAGAGGAAGGTGAATGGTTAGGATTGATTAAATTTATTATATCATTTAGGGAATGTAAATCGTAAAGAAAGAAATTGAAAGTTGTAAAAATAACATAAAACTGCGACTTTTTATTTAAAATAGGCCGAATATCAAATGATTCATTAAGTACATCAGTTTCATAGAATCAGTTTTACACAATCGATTTCACCGATCGGTATTATGAGACTAGTTTAATTAATCAGTTTTACAAGATCGATTTTAGTGATCGGTTTCACATGATTGGTTTTACAAGATTGGTTTCAGTGATCTATTTCATGAGATCGATTTCAAAATTTCGGTTTCATGATATTGGTTTCACAATATCGGTTTCAAGGATCGGTTTGATAGGACTTTATAGATTTATCATTCATAGTTCACGTCTGATGTAGTTCATTCTCTCAAAGATTAGGGGTTTAGTGAAAATGTCATCAAGTTGATGCTCAGGCCTGATAAACCCAAGAGTTAATAAACTTTTCTTAATGATCTCTCAAAAAGTGGTGTCTTTCATATATATGTTTTTTTCTACAATGAGTGATTGGATTTTTAGAAATTGTAATGGAACTTGTGTTGTCACATTTTATGGGGATATGTTTGAATTGAAATCCATAGTCTAATAATGTGTGTTTCATCTACAAAATTTGTGAACAGTAACTACCAGCATCAACATACTCCGCTTTAGTAGTATACAAATTAACCAAAATTTTATTTTTACTATACCATGATATTAGATACATTCCCAAAAAGTGACATGTTATAGAGGTACTCTTTCTATGTAACATACATCCACCAAAGTCAGTATATGAATAAATAACTAAATCAAAAGGTTTTACTTTAGGATAGAACAATCCTAAATTAGTTTCATACTTGAGGTGGTTGAAAACTCTTTTAACAACATTTAAAGGTTACTCTTTGGGGTTTGCGTGAAATATTCTAGACAAACACACAATAAACATAATATCCGGCCTACTAGCAGTTAAGTATTGAAAATTTCCAATTATTCCTCTTTAAGAAGGTTGATCAACTAATTTTGTAGTTTGATCAACTATTTTTGCAATTTCCTCCACACATTTGGTTTTCTTATTAAATACTCTATAGGCTTTTATTTCTGTAGAATATCCAAGAAATATTCCTTCATCACTTTTGGATGTGAACTTATTTAATTGTATTTAGTGTTTAGAATATAAAAATTACATCCAAACACTTTAAAATAACTTAATTTAGGTTTCATATTATTCCAAAACTCATATGGAGTTTTCTTAAGGATGGGTCTAATTAAGACTCTATTTATTATGTAACATGCTATATTAACAGGATCATCCCGGAAATAAATCTGTAAGTCATATTCATTAAGCATTTTTTAGTAAATTTCTTATGGGGTTCTATTTCTTCTTTATACCACACTATTTTGTTGAGGTGTCCCAAGGGAAGAGAAATTATGATTATATCCATTTTTTGAGAAAAAAGATTCAAAATCATTATTCTCAAACACACGGCCAGGATCACTTCTCAAGGATTTAATCTTAATTCCACTAAGAGTTTCTATAGTCCTAGAATACTTGTTAAAGTGAGAACAAGATTCAGTCTTGGGAGATAAGAAAAAGTTCTAGGTTCACATAGAGAAACCATCTACAAGAACATAAACTTAGTGCTTCCCACTGAGATTCGAAACTCTAGATGGTCCAAAAAAAATCTATGTGAACCAACATAAGAGGTTGAGAAGTAGTTACTTCATTCTTTGATTTGAATGATATTTTATGTTTCTTTCCTTTTTGACAAGGATTACACACCTTGTCTGGAATGTCTAATTTGGGCAGGTCTTTAACTAATACCTTTCTAGTTAACTTCTTAAGAGAGTATACATTGCAATTTCCTCGTCTTCTGTGCCCGAGCCAATACTATTTTTGAAAATAATTTTGACATGAAAAATTTTGTGAGGCTACTGTGTCTAAATTTATAGCATATACATTATCGTTTCTAGGAGAAGTAAACACCATGTTATTTATGGCATAAAAAACATAGAATGAATCATTTTTTAATTTTACATTAAATACATCATCACATAATTTAGATATGATAACCAGATTATACTTTAATCCATCAATATAAAGTACATTGGAAATTGAAATAGAGTTAGGGTTACCAATTTGGACTAGGCCGTTGATTTTCCCTTTACCATTGTCACCATATGTGACTTGTCCTATATCAATCTTGATAAGACTTTTAAATAATGAATTGTCCCCTTTCATAGGTATTGAACACCCACTATCCAAGTACCACGACTTTTCACAAGAGCTCTTTAGGAAGCATACCTACAAAACAGTTCATCTACGAAATGAATTTGGTACCCATATTTATCTAGGTCCTCATACATTAGTCATATAAGCTTTAGGAACCCCAATTGTTTTATGGGATTTTTATATGTATAATGTAAATTGTTTATAAAATAAACTCTGTTTGGTCCTGCAGAATTGAATGTAGGAAAATAATTCTTAGAACTGGAATTTGCATAAAATTTCTGGTTTGTAAAAAAAGTAGTAGATTTTCCATATTTGGATAAAAAATGTGGTTTAGATAAATTCTGTTGACCTGGTTGATATCCTATTATGGAATTATACTTAAGATCTATTTTTTTAACAAAAATTTGAGTGATATTATTTCTCCCATTAATGAATTTTTCTAAGTCTTTCTTCAATTTCCCATTAGAAATTTTTAACTAATTGTTTTCATTGAGTAGATTTTTTCTCTTTTTTAGTTGTAAGTTCAGATTTAATTGTCATAGTATGATCATGTTCATTTTTTTCAAAGATTCATACTTATCTTTCAACACATTCCATGTTTATTTTAGCATGTTTCAATATTCAAATAATTCATAATTTTTCATATTCTTAGTCTCACTTTTAGAATAATAATAATTATTTACACGAGATTATAAGGTTACCCCAGTTGTGTTTGTCATAAAACACATATTATCCATATCATCATTCTAATTTTGAGAAGAAGAAGATTCACTAGAGCTATCCTCATAGGTAATCCAGGTGGCCTTTATAGCATTCTTATGGTTTCTATCCTCATTTTCATATTTTTTCTTGTATTTCAACTTTGTAATGTCAGCGTTGACATGTCCTTTTCTTTTACATTCATATAATATTATCTCTTCTGATTTATCATTTTCCTTCCAATCATTTTTCCAATTTCCCTTATTATTATACTTTCCTTTGAAATTTGTATTTCTGAAAAAAAAAATACTAGAAAATTTCTTCAATCGCATGTCTATGTAGGCCATTTGTTCATCACTATTTGTAGCTAATTCTTTACTACTAGAGCTTTCAATAGTAGCTCGAACATTATTATTGTCTTTAATTTTAGAGTTAGTAGTCTTGATTTCTATAGGAATTCATTTTGGTTCATCCTCTTCTTGATTTTCCATTAATTCCTCTTCACACATTATTAATTTTCTAATCTATTCATTTAATGGAATCTTATCAATATCACATGATTCTCTTATAGATATAGAAGTACCTCTCCAAATTTCTAGTAAGCATTGTAGAAGTCTCATAATCTGATCCTTACTTATATTGTCTCTTCCTAATGAAATAATGGTATTCACAAATTCATTGAACCTGAGATACATATCAGAAATATAATCATCAGGATTTTTTATGAATTACTCATTTTTAATAGTATGCATTTTTAATATCATTTCTTTAACATTAGATGTTCCCTCATGAGAAAGAGGAAAAGTGTCCCAAATCTCATTTGCAGTTTTACAAGTAGAAATACAGTTAAACTCTTCATATACAAGTGCATAGTACAGACCATTAATTGCAATAAAATTATTGATATAGGAAATATTTGTAGGTTCATCCCAAGTGTTTCTAGTAGTTATACAAATTTCATATTTACATTCAATAGTAGTTTAGATTTCAAACCCCATGATTTTGAGATGTGTTTTCATCTTAAGCATCCACTGAGCATAGTTACTTCCCTTATAGAATGGAGGTCTATTTGCAACATCCAATTATATTATATTATCCATGAAATAAATTTTAATAGAATTTCAAAGAGATAAAAATTTAGAAATAATAGAAATTTTAATATCTTTGAAACACAACTACAATCACAGTTGAAAATATTTGAAAATAGACAGTAATTTTAAACCTCTAATAACAAATGTTAGTAAGAGTAGATCACTCAAGAGGGGGGTTGTGAATTTCATATCTATAAAAATTTCTATTTTTTTTTTGAAAACTATCCCCCAATTAAAATATAATCAAAGTCTGTTTGTTGTTAATTTATAAATTTCCTGAATGTTCAATTAATTTCTCAAAAGATTGATTAGTTCTTATCTTTACCAATATGAATATTATTAAATCATTTGAAACTAATCAACATATTTAAAAAATATTTAAACACTTGCTAAACTAACTATAAAAGTTCAAATTAGTTTTACATGAAATGAATTAAAAACAAATCATATTAAAAAAAAGATAAATACACAGTGGATAAAAAAATAGGTTCATTATCAAGATGAGACTTAGTCCTCTCCACATGGTGATAAAATGCCAACAAGCAGTTTATATTAATAATCGATTATTCCACAACCTAGATCAGGGTTCACAATATCACACAAGGCTATTTAGATCACACTTTACTTCTACCATAGTTATTCATCGGAAAACAAATAAATAGATCACCCATGATCACATCAACTATTTTGTGTGGGATATAATAGTAAAGGGAGATAAAGTGTGAGGATATTTAGTATCCTCCATTTATGCACATGAGACAGTGTGTGCGAAACAAATAGATGCAGACACTATTCAAAAAGTAAACAAAATGACACAATAGAGATATATATGTAGAAAGGAGGTTAGAAGTCTCTGTGTGTTGTGCGGGGAGGCTTTAGACTCAAAGGATATAGTGAAAATGATGTTGAAATCCTCTTTTGAAAGTTTTCATCAGAATAGAGTATCACAACCACTGTATTATAGCTTCTTGGTGTATAAATCACTTCGATGTTTGAATGCTTAGAGAAGTTCAGCATGATCTTGTTGGCCTATTGAAATTCTTTTATACTAATCATTTGAGTTCTTGCTTGGATTTTTGAGTTATTCTGTTTTCACTACATAGAATAATCTCACGGTCTATCTCATATCAACTCACTCGCATGGTTTATCTTGTAATCATTTTATACGTCATGGTCTAGCAGACATTAAAATCTCCCCACATGCATATACCTCGTACTGTCTATAGATAGTCCTACAGAAAACATTAAATTATGTTAGAAAAATTAATATGTCTAAATATGAACGTTAGAAATAAATTTGAATTAATAAATTTGAAACAATATTTATGACTATCAGGGAGTCTTAAGTATCAGTGACTCATTTTCATCAGTTTTTCAGCATCAGTCTATCAACATTTTTCTCTCATCATCGGTGAATCCGAGTATCTGTGAGTCATTTGTACTATCAGTGTGTCATCCATCGGTGAGTCATTCTTTGGTGAGTCATCATTAGTGATTCATCCATTGTTCTGTCATCATCATTCTGTCATCAGCGGTCTTTCATCACTGGTCTATCATCATTGGTGACTCCAAGTATCAGTGTGTCAAACATCAGTGTGTCGAATATCAGTGAGTCATCCATCAGTGTGTCGATCATCGGTGATTCTTCCATCAGTGTGTTGATCATTGGTGGTTCAAACATCAGTGTGTTGAACATCATTATGTCAAACAAATACCGGTGCTAGGGACTATAAAAAACATAAGAACTGTCTATCTTACACAGAACACTATAATATTACGTTATATTAAAAAATACATGTAAATATATACTTGTAATCATATTAAATCATAAATATATGTTATTAGGATATTTGAATGTATTTTACTATATGAAAAAAATGATTTAATTAGATATATTAAATGACATGAAATAATATATTCTGTATATTGACATCATTTGTGATTATGAATACCATTATATCATAGAGGTTCCAACAATAAACTATAGTGATAAAACACCAGACCTTTATTAGATTACACATGGAGACTCCCCTACCCAGTAATATGGAATTCTGCATTTAAATTTATTAACATATTCTGAATATATCTAGATTTATTCAAAAATAATAGAAAATTATAAATTTTTTATTCGTCACATTTTGGATTAATCTTATATTCTTTATTATATTGAACACATAAGACACTTAGGTATTCTTCATTTCTTGTGATCATGAGTAGTTGATTTATTTACGGGTAATTAGAGGTCTGTGATTAATGTATTAGGGGAGATTATAGGTTGTATAGATCATTTCATTCTTTTAGATAAACCATAAATTCAAAGGTAAATTAATAACGTATTATTATATTTGATAAATAGAGAAAAAATAGTGTAAAAAAAATTATTATTTGATATGGTACGTATGAGGATATCCAAGTTTTTCCCACTTCTAAATTTTTTTATTTTAAAACTAATAAAATTAAATCATCTAAAATATTTTCAACAATTCAATCCCACAAAACAATATTTTAACGCACCCAAAAAAGTTTCTTCTCTCGAGACAACATGATTTACACTTTACTACATTTTTTCATGTGTTTAAAAATTCATTTTTTAGTTCCCCATGACAGGTAAACATAAAACCTAATTAAATCACTTGGAATGCCAATGTTAGTAATTTAATATTTTTTAAAATGATTTCAAATTTCGAGATCCATCTCTTCCAACCACATTGTTCTTAATACTAATATTGAGAGATCTGTTCTCTAAATACTTTTGACTCTAAAGATATGTAAAAATGTAATATTTATTTCACCGTCCCATTGGACAAGTCATTTTACTTTGTATATCATTCAATAATGGTTACATTATTTAGTTAAAATAATGATATTAATCTATGTTTATTCTTTAATAAGAGTAACATTAGTTACTAAAAATATTGATGATAATATAGCACGAGTGAACACGACTCTGAGGAAAATTTTTGTACCAAATATTAACATTAATAACAGAAAATATTAATTAAATAAGCTACAAGACCATGGACTCAAAACTAAAATGATTGGTATTATTCCTAAATTTAATGGGGGTATTAGTTGAATACCCCAATGGAAATTTTATTGAATTTAACTAAGAAAAAATGAATTTATAACATGAGGATTTAATGATGCCCAAATTAGTTTGAAGGATTTCCCCTCGTCTATTTAAGGGGTAGCTAAGGAGTGGATCTACAATCTATAACCTGGAGAAGTAATCTCATGAGGTGATCTATAGAGATACTTCCATTATAAAATATTCTATTCTCCATGAAGTGATTAGTTATGGTAGGTGATACATGATATCAAAATTACATCTTGAGAGACTCTCTATGAGTATTGGGAAGGGTTCATGAAACTGACCACATCCTCCCAGACCATCCCAATAGAGAAAATCACTTATTGGTATTATTTTACCAAGTATTGGTAGTTAATTATTGTTCTATAAATTCTTATGAAGAATCGTTTATTGATAAGTCAACAATTATTTTTAGATAAGTGATTGAGAAAATATATAAAAATCCCCAAAAATTTAGTATAATAACTACAACTAGAGTTGCACATGAGGTAAAAAGTTCTAAATCACCATTACATGAATATAATATTGAATATTTAACTTCTCTTGTGGTATATCGAACTGTAAAAAGGTGCAAGAATCATCAACCACCACACCCCCCTAGGTCTACCAAATGTACTATTCTCAGGAGTATTTCACTTATGGATGCATCAAGTAGAAGGGGTTAAAAACTATAATAACATATTGCTATGTAAATTCTAGAATCAACCAAGTAGAAACCAAGTATTTAGAGATATTTACCCCAATTAATTTGGATATGGGATCCAACAACCTCAAAGGAAACCGTTTCAACATGCTTTTTAATAGCCTTTCTAATCCCCTGTATACCAAAGATATAGTTTATAAAAAAAACTAACATCTTGAAACTAAAATCATATGAACCTTCCATGAATAACATGCTAATATAATTAATATAATCTGAACCGAACACTCTCACTAGTCGAGGATCAAAGTTGAATGAATTAAAACATCAATTTGTCCAACTCATGACCACCCTCAATAATTTGGTAAATCAGTGATATGGTAAAATTCCTTCTCAAAAAATTACTAACACTAAAATGAATTCTAATGTGATTACGTTAATGAGTATCAAGGAGTTTGGAAACTGTGAAGGATCACCCCATGATATTGAATATGTAAGTGAATAACAAGTTTCACCTGATAAAACTTCTTTTGAAAAATTACCAATGGAGGAAGATATAAAGGAACCATCAAATAAATAAAAAGAGAACATTAATATAGAAGATCCACATCAACTTCAACCACCCTTCCCTATATGGATACAAAATCCCATGAAAATCAATGAAGAATAATTGTAATCAGAGATGATGAGACTATTCAGAAAAGTATGAATCAGTATCCGCCCACTTTATGCTATCTTCTAGATCAAAGATTTTTCACAATTCATTAAATAAATGTGAAATTTTTGAAATAATTATGATCAAATTGAAACATTAATATTGAGTTAAAAATTTCTACCATTGTGACCCCAAAAATCCCCCAAATATTCCAAGATCCATGTACTTTATCAACTCCCTTCACAATTGGTATGCTATCATTTTAATAATGCATTGTGTGATTTAGAAGAATCAATTAACGTAATTAGTTATTCCATTAATCCATTTTGGAATATGGGAGAACTCAAACCCACACAATTAGTTGTGGAACTCACAAACTGTGCCACTTCCTACCTAGTGGGTGTTCTTGATGATGTATTGGTAACTACAAAAGTTTACCCATTTTCTTAAAACATAAAAATTCACAACATGAATGAAGGAAAAGTTAATGAACAATCCTACATGATTATAGGTAGTACATTATTTAAGACTATTAGAACCATAAATAATTTCAACAAAGGAACCCTTTCCATAACTTTTGGTAAGTAAATTGTGGATTTCAATATCCTCGATTCAGTGAAACACTCACAGAGAGAGAATTCTATTTTTACATTAATATGTTTTTAACTAAGTTGTTCTTCTAGAGAGGAAATCTAATTGTTCCATGATATTATTAGACTATGTGAAGATTTATAAACACCCAAAATTCATGATAAATCATATTTTTAAATGAACTTAATTCAGAGATACGTTTGAATGTTGGAAAAATTGAATAAATTTGTAAAATTTATTTTGAGTAGTTACTCAAATTTGTTGCTAATATTTGTATACAACATGTGAAAGTTTGCAGCATGGAGAACATTGTTTTGAAAAAAATATATATAAAATCCCCCAAAGTTAAATTAGAATGGTGTCCATCAATATTAACATATTTTTTAAATAAAAATGAGAAAATGGAAATTGTAATATCAAAACTTTAGAGCCTAGATAATAATAAAAACTGTTTAAAATTTTGAAAAAAAAAATCTAATGAAATAAGCATGACATTTTGAGACATCATAGGGATTAACCCTACAACATAATGGTATATTATTCGGATATAATAAGATTCTAAACTAGTGAGAAAACCCTAAGGAATGCTAAACCCAAATCTTTGGTATGTAGTAAAAAATATTCTGAAAGACTTTTTGGAGTTAAAAAAATCTACCTCATATCAAACTCTCAATGGGTGACTTCCATTCAGATTATCCCAAAGAAAGTGAGTTACAAAGTCGAAAAAAATAAGAATAATGAATTAGTTATCATGAAAATTTAAAATACTTAGAGATTCAACATTTATTATAAGAGAATGAACCATGTTTCCAGAAAAGAATACTTCCCCCTACACTTTGTTGTACAAATGTTATAGAGACTTTTCAAGAATGGTTATTATTTCATACTTGATGGTTTTTCGTGGTATTTTCAAGTTCAAATTCATCCCAAGGACCTAGAAAACAATAACTTCAAATGTTCCATTGTTAAAATTCCCAACCAAATTATTCCCTTTCTTCTTTACAATTTCTGAGGTACCTTTCAACATTGTTTGGTTTGTATCTTCTCAAACCTGATTGAGAACTGCCTAGGGGAATTACTTGATGACCTCCCTATGTAGAGAAATTATTTTCAAAGCTATCAGGAATGTTTGTAAAATCTTTTAAAATGTATTATTGGGAGAAACATTGTATTAAATTTTGAAACGTACCTTTTTTGTAATTAATAAAAAAAATTATTTCCATTTAATTTGAAAAGATGGAATTAGTGTAGATAATGGAAAAGTTGATGTTATTTTCACTCTGCCTTATCCCACAACTATAATACACATTTGGTTATTTCTAGGCCACATTTTTTTTTATAAATTGTTTATTAGGGACTTTAGGAAAACCAAATTATACTAAATAATCCTTCTCAATAAGGAAACTAATTTTATTTTTGATGATTTATGAAATCCTCATTTTGATAGGCTAAAAGAATTCTTGACCATTTCACCCATTATCCATCCATAAATCTAGAGTTACCCCATTTAAATTCCGTGTGATCCTTCAAATAAGGATATAGAGTTTTTTATTTATAAAAATATTGATAGAATTACACCGGTGAGAACATAATCATAACAAACCCTAGAAACTTCCAAGATTAACTACACATAAACATAGGAGTTTTTGTCTATTTGTATGACTTTGGGAAAAAAATTTGTCATTCATTTTATGGAGTAAAGTTTATTTCTATTATGATCCTGAAACATTGAGATATTTAATCAAGAAATATATTGAAAATCCCAAACTAGTAAGATAGATTTTTTTAGAAGAGTTTCAGTTAGAGGGTAAGAACAAGAAGGGATGGGAAAATACATTGGAAAAACATATGAGTCTATTACCTCACACTACCAAGGTCGAACCAATCCCAAGGACCAATATCTATGTTTCATACCTTAGTGAGAAACTATAAAACATCACCCAAGTGCCTTGGTATGCTAAAATAGTGAATTTTCTAGTCAACGAAAAGGTACCCTCCATCTTTTTTAAACCTCAAATTGCTAAATTGAAATACGAACACAAATATTATGTTTTGTAAGACCATTATTGATAGAAAATTTACAAGGAAAGAGTACTTATATGAGGAATAAATAAAATGGTAATAAACTCTGTGATATATTTAGTCTATACACTTTCATATAGAGGCCATTTTGGACCTCATAAAACCACTAGAAAAAAGTTTTATGTTGGACTTTTTTTCCCTCAATTTTTAAAAATTCACAGGTTTTTTTCTAAAAAATGGTTGAAATTCTAGTTTACCTGTGTAATTGCAAAAATAAAAAGACACCCCAAAACATTTATTTTATATGAGATATTATATCTATGGTGAGTAAAATTCATGGGCCCATTTCCTTTTTAATTTTTATTATCATACATTATATTAGTAGTGGACTATGTTTTTATGTGGACTGAAGCAATAAATACTCAAACTGGTTATTCAAAAACTAGTATTGAGTTTCTAAAATCAATAATTTTTTATAGTTTTGGAATACCTTGAGCTATAATTAGTGCCAAATGATCCCACATATACTATAATTACATGGTATCATTTACAAAAAAATATGTGGTGCCCCATAAAAATTCCAATGCTTAACACTAACTAATAAATAGATTTAATGAGGTGTCCAACACAGAAGTAAAAATAATTTTGGATAAAATATTCTATCCCAACCACAAAGGTTGGAGTAAAAGATATTAGATTTACTGTTGGAATATAAATTACCTAAAAACCCCCATTAAGTATTTCACCCTATTGAGTTCTTTATGGTAAAAATTGTCACATTCTTATTTAGATTCAGCAAAAGGCATAATGGATTGCAAAAAGTGTGAACCTTGAGTTTATAAAAGATGGATAAAAAAGGAATCTATAAATTATGGAAATTGGGAAGTTATGAAGGGAATTATATGATAAATTTCTACTATACAAGGTGGAAACTAAATCTTCTCATGATAAATTGATTGAGAAAAGAGATTTCCAAATTAGATACAAAGTCTTTTTTGTCAAAGGATAAAGTTCCTCCTTAGTATTCATCATTCTGGTAGATTCCTCCATAAATCATAACAAATAAATTCAATTTTGGTGAAATTGAGATACCTGGAAAAGGGTCAATGAATCAATTCAAGGTGAACCACCAAAAATTGAAGAATTATGAGTATGATTTTTTGATTGAACCTATGGGGGAGTCTAGTATTCCATATACTGATGATATTTACTGCACTGTTTAGTTCTCTCTTTAACTAATACTGGTATATATTCTTATTTTACATTTATTTATTTTACTTGAACAAATAAATGATTTAATTCAACTAGAATTATATTTTGACCCAGTTTGGGGTAGAGGTGAAAAGTAGTTTTAGGATGTATATAACATTGTTTTTACTAAATAAATTGATCAATATGAAAAATTGATATTAAATGGTGATCTACCTAGTCAAAATATAATGATATATTTTAGGGACTAATTGATTTTGAAATAACTTAATGATAATGATTTCTATGAGAACTCGACCTCTGTTAGATCAAACTTCTTTTTTAATACTAGGGAAAAGAGTAAAAACTGAAAATATCATTGTATAATAATAAATATAGCATGTGTTAACATGAATTTGAACAAAATATCGAGTAACCTAGAATTTTTAAATAATTAACACATCTTGGATCCTCCCTAAAATAAATTTATATAAGTCTTCTGAATATGAAATAAAAATTGAAAATTGGGATCCAATAACGAATATCTGAGACAATTGAACTAGGTGTGTGTATACCTTTAATAAAATTAATAAGGGAATTTTCAACATTCTCTAAACATATATGGTAGTTTTAATAATAATAATAATTATTATTATTATTATAAATGAATAAAGTGCCCCCACGACATAAAGAAATTCATTTAAGTAAGGGGAATATTTAACCCAAAAAAGGTAATAGTTGGGTTATAAAAATATCATTTAGGGAATTTAAATGGGTTTTTAAAATGAAATATTGTTTATAAATCTTAGGATGGAGGAATATATGGAGGTTATACTTTTTAAAATTTTAATTCCACCTAAATCTATCAAATTGACTTGTTGAACTTAGATTCAAATATGAATAGATGTAAAATAATGTTTGAAAGTCACATGAGAGGCATGGAATTTTAGTGGATGCATTATCTAATTTCTTTAATTATGGATGTGTAATTAATGTAAGGTAGGAAAATTAAAAAAAATTAGAATTCAATGATAGAATTTTCTTGGAGTATAACAACTCAAGTATTGGGAGTGATGCGAGCTCAAATTTTTTATCTTTTTTATCTAATATTTATTGGAACTACCTCTATTTTTATCCAAATCCTAAGTTGATTTATTGTTTTTAGAGATGTATTAATAATCTAGAGTTAATATATGAATTTATTTTTATAAGTATTATGATTTTGATTTTTTAATTATCCAGAAAAAAGAGAAAACCAAATTAGATTTGTAATTGTTGGGTTTAATAATACACTAAATTTTGTTGTTCTATGTAGACCATTGAAAAATGGAAAAGGCATGGGTTGATGATGATTTTATTCCAATCATAGATACAGTCACCCAAAATTTTTTCTTCCATTTGAAAAATGAAATTTAATTCCTGAGTAATCTTCTTGTGGTTGATCATTGTATGAATTTCCTTCTTATAGTCAATCAACACAATTGAAAACCCATAAAGTCAACAAACTTTAGTGTAAAAATGCACCTATTGAAACCACATAAAAGTGATAGGGGAGTTTTCATGCATTATATTTGAATTAAACATGTCTTAAATTTTACATCCACCTTCACAAAACCCAAAAAAATGGTATAGGCATGAACATTATTTACAAAAAATAGAAAAACATTATCATGCCTTCTCATAGTCGATCAATCTGATCGACCATGCTACCTTCATTTTAAAACCACAGATATGAAATGATTGTGATTGGTGGGATAAATGTGAAAATAATTGTTAATCTATTCAAGCATGTACACTGATCAAACATGAGCTTCACACCAACAAAATCTCGGATCCAGTCAGGTGTTCTATTTTTGAAGCTTCCATGCCCACACCAACAATGAAGATGATTTCCAATATCACTCCCTCATAAAAGAGATTTCAACCTGATTCCCCCAAAACCACACATTGAGAACTTTTCTCCCATATAAATCTTAATAGATCATATCACACTATTAATTCCACACACGTTATTTCTTGTTGATCCCTACTCTTCCTATTATTTATGTTCGATGCATGTCCAACAGAGTGTCTAAATACCAATGAATAAAATGACTAGTGCCAAATTCGAGAGAACTTAAATAAATTTAATAATTTGAAATCAACATTTTCCCATTCATTTTATCATTCCACTAGATACTATCAACTGTACACTATATAAAGTGATTCATGGACATAGATACTTTCCATCCTAAACTAAAAAAGATCATTGATTAAGCCATAATGATGGAAACTACAATGCCACTAAAAATTGATGGTCCAAATTCACCACTAGATGATGGATTTATTTGAGTTATAGATTATTTTGATAGATCATGAGTTAAAAATAGAGAATGTTTTAATTATAACTAAAAGCAGTAATATAGCCCAAAAACCATGGGCTAAAGCCTATTCTATGAAATTCTATCAATGTAATTTAAGTCTGTAGGTGCAACAAATGAAAATACCCCTGTGAAACTTCTATATTTATCTGAATATATGATGTAGTGAATAATGTCTCCAAAAATAAGTATGGAACTTGATCATGGGAAGAGCATGATTTCTTTGGGAAGACGGTCGATTCTATGTTAAGTAGATTGAGGCCCCCAATTTTGGATATTTGTCGATCATCTAAAGAATAAAAAGTGACTAATTAGTGAGAAAAATTAAGGAACATTCTTTTAATGACCACATGGAGGACTTTTAAGCACACCAAGACACCTCAGTCTTGTTCTTTAAGCATATTACTATTTCAGTGTACTAGATGGTATCTCACATTCAGTATCAAAGAATATTTTTTTTTAACTCATTTCAATTATTTATATAATTTTTATTTGTACTAAAATATGGCAATGGAACTCTGTGCCTTTAGTGGCTCAGTCAGGGATAATACCCCACCCCTTGTTTATGAGTACTATATTTAAAAATTTCATCATCTTCTTTCCATCTCTATATTTATTCAAATTTCATAAGAAATATGAAATTTCTTATTCCTCATATTTATAAATAATCTTCGGTGATTCACTAGATCACGCATATAAGACACTTAGGTCTTCTTAATTACTTGTGTTCTAGTGTAGTGGATTGATTTAATGGTAATTATAGACCTATGAATACTAGGATGGGAGGCATTATAGGTCATAGTTATCATTACAATCCTTTACATAAACTATAAAATCTATGAGAGAGAAATTGTGTGAGATTTTATCTGATTAAAACAAAAAATATTGGAGTAAAAATAGAATGTAAGAAAGGGGATATATGATGTTAAACCACTTTATTTATTTTATTTATTTTTAAACCAATCAAATCTAATCATCAAAACTATTTCTAACAATTCAAACCCTCTAAATAAGATTATAACACATGAACTCCACTTTTTATTTTGAGATAACCCATGTATCACTTTACTATATTTTTTATTGGGTTCATAAATTCATTTATCTATGAATACCACATTATTTTCACATAAATCCTTGAAATAAACTACTAATTTTATCCAAACAATAATAATTTGATCATTTTCCATTGGATAGCTCAATGTTGCCTTTCCACTAATACTAGGAAGTGTTCATCTTGTACTTTGGTTCTAATTATTTATATTTTTTTTATTTTTGTATATGTTTTTAATGGGGTCTAATACATAATAAAATTTAGGATTTTGGGTTGTAAACAAAAAATTTGGCACTGGGTTGTGCCTCAAGGAGGAAAATAATCAGTACTGTTCGATTTGTGCCTCTAGGTAGAGAAATATATGATAATCTAATTTTTATGTCTATCGGGGAAAGAGGTTTTGTAATTGTGTTGAGTCGCTAGTTGTGAGTAAGATAGTGTAAGATTACAAAGTTAATGGGTTTAATATCTATCAATTTATGATAGGGGTAAAGATTAGTGTACGATTATTCATATCTAAACTAATATAAAATTATCTTATTTTTATTCATTTATTTTCAATTGAAATAACATTAAAACATTGATATAATATTTAAATTTAATTTAAAAACATCAATTAACCTCTCTCTTGGATAATTTTTCATTTTATCTTTGGAATAATAATTGAAATTAGCGGTTTACCCCAGGATCGATATAAATACATTTTTTTTATCCTAACCATTTCATAACATAACCTTCAAAGGGAAAATATTTTATTTAAGATAATATATAAAAGTTTAAATGATGGATGGATACATAACAGACCACCTCATTTTGATGGAAATGATTATAAATATTGGTATTTTTGGATGAAAGCATTCTTAATGAAACATAACATTGATAATTATACAATTGTGGAAAAACTATACAAACTGTCTGATTCTAGACCTAAATCATTAGTTGTAAATGATGCAGTAAAGTATGTTTTTAATTACAATGTGATGAATATCTTATATTTTTTAATAAATAAATTTTATTATATTCATGTATATCTATTTGAAAGGTCACATGATATCTAGAAAAATCATCCATCTACACAGCTTGGATTGGATAAGCACATTAGAACTACTTTAGGCATGTTAAGAGATGAATGTCATGAATTTAATATGGGGAAAGAATAAACTATAAATTCAAATTTTCCATCAATTTACTAGTACACTAAATGGTATGAATTCTTTTGGAGAAACATTCAAAAATCCTATTTTTTATTGAGTATTTAGAGAACTTCCTAATATGTGACATGCTAATTTTTTCTATAGATGAATGTTAAAAATTATTGTAATATACACTTTATGATATTATTGGATTATTATTTTATTATGAGTTTGAGCTTAGAAATAATGATAAATAACATAATTTAGAGAACAAGTCAATTGATTGTAAGTCGACTGTTTCTACTCATGCTTATAATTATGATTAATATAGTAGTGATAGGGATGAAATTTCATATTTGATAAATTGAGCATATAGAAGAGAGAATGTATTTTGAAGAAAATACTGAAAATACTATCCTAAGGATGATATCCAGGAGAAATAGAAAGGTGATTTTATTTTTAATGATCATCAAGATATAATATATTATGATTGTAGAAAAAGGGGTAACAACAAGATAGATTACACAATATTGAATACAAATAAGAATAAGATAAAGTAATATAATAAATAAATTAAAGTATTGATTGAAAATAGTGTTAACATTAGTAATCAAGTCTTCATAAAGAATATGGTTCAAAAAAGGATGTATATTTTGTTTTCTTAATGGAATCCTAAAATCATGTTAGTGACTTCATTGATCATTATTCCTCTGAATATTAATGTAAATATCCTATGGTAGAGGTATTTATTTAATATGTTGATGGAATAGAACATAAAGTTGAAAAGGTCACTCATTTATATAATAACCATAATATAAAATAAACGGTAGTTATTTCAGAAAATAAAATCATTAAATCCTTCTAGGATGATATAATATCTCTACATTCTGATATGAAAAATTCTCTGGAATATCTAAAAAATTATCTTGCTAAAAATGAAGAATTAAAGAATCAGATTGATGTCATGAAAAAATGTAATGAAGCTAAAGTAAAGAATTTTGATACTATTATTAAATAGAATGAAAAACTCAAAAATTAAATTAAATGTTTTAATTTAAATTTTTCTAAATTTGTTCAAAAAAGAGACAACTTTTATAGAATAATGAGTTTAAATAAAACAAAAAAAGTGACATGGTCTTTGTTAGGACAAACATTTACCCAATATTTAAATGTCTATATTTTCTATGATCACTCATTGAATTATATCTTATGTTACATGTTTTATTTGTTAATGATTTTTTCTAATGTAAATGAGTTCTCTTTATTATTTACACAATCCCATAGATATAAAAAAAATTCATTTCAAATTTATTATATTTTAGATTACATATAAAGAAGTGTATGATATCAGTTTTGTTTCTCAAGCATTCCTATGATAATCTCATCAGACCCTATTATTTATGGTTACCAAAACATTATTTATTTTTTTGTAAGAAATACATCTTAGGAGCATCAAAAATGATGTTTGGTACAAGGATAATTCATTCTCATAACACATGACTTGTGATATATTAAACTTTCTATCATTCAAAAATTGTTATAGAGGAAATGAAACGTTTGATGACAATTCAAAAGGAAAGTTAAAAGGTTTTAGTGATATTGGAATATCAAATTTTTTTATTTTATAATTTTTTATGTATTTATGGACTAAAATATAATTTAATAATAATTTCACAGCTATGTGGTAATGAAATGTTTTAAAATTTGAAAATGATAAAAAAAATATTAACGTAAAATATATTTTGTTTTATACAAATAGAAAAGAAAACATCCATTAAATTATTTTTTCTAAATTAACTGATGAAAATGTAAAATGTTTGAAAGATATAAAATTTAATAACAACCTATGGAATAGGAGTTTCATACATGTTTGGTGGATGTACAACCATCTAAGAACAAACCAGTTCTACAACTACCCAAACATAACGAGAAGAAACACCTTTTTTGTGAATCCGAATTGAACGATAACCAACACATAAGAATTATTTACTCAATTATAGAAGTTAAAACGTCATGTCCTTATGAACATATTGATTTGGATTTATTCGGTTCTATACAATATTTTATTTTGGGTTGTAAAAGATATTCTTTTTTCATTATTGATGATTTTACATAATACATATGGGATTGTTTTCTTACCCTTAAATAAAAGAATAATCTAACTTTATCAATTTTAAAAATAATTATTTCATAATGAGAAAAAATTGTTTCAAAAAATCTGAATTGATTCAATGATCTGGAATTTATCATGTTTTGTGAAGAAAATGGGCATTTTCATAACTTTTCAGCTCATAGAACACCATAAAAAATTGTATAGTATGATGGAAAAATAATAAACTTCTCAAAATGGTTAGAATCATGATAAATGTTTTTAATCTTCTTAATTTTTTATAGAATAAGTTATGAATACAACTTGTTGTATTACTAATAGAATTATCTTATGTCATTTTAGAAAAAAGACTTTTTATGGGATTTGGAAGGGTAGATAACCTAAAATTGGCTATTTTTGAGCCTTTGGGAGTAAGGTTTTCATATTAAATACTAAGGATTATTTAGGAAAATTTTATGTAAAATCTAATAAAAGAATTTTATAAGGATATTAAAAAAATATCAAGGCTTATAGTTTTTATAAAAAAATTATATGGTAATTGAATAATCAATTCTTGTTTAGTTTTAATAAAATGTGAATAAAATTGATGATTATATTGATCAACTTTAGTATGAATTTAGATATTTTAATTTTTAATAAGTAGAACCTCAAGATAGTGAAACACATATTTTGGGGGAAATTATTTTTTCATAATATGAAACTATTCATGGAGGATCTTATAAAAGTCATAGATATTATCCTACAAATAAGGTTCTTGGAAATGTTGAGTCATATTTTGATACTAGGAAATATATTATTAATATTTACACTTATAATTATTTCATTTATAATTTTCCACATAAGAATATTTATCAATATTTAAAAGATTCTAATTGGATCTTAGATATACAATATGTGGTAAATGAATTAATTAGAATGAATTTATTGACATTAGTTGGTCAACCAAATATGTCTCATGTTATTGGAATAAAATTGATCATTAGAAAGAAACATGATGAATGTGGACATTTTTTTATGAATAAAGATCTATTATTTTTTCAAGGATATTCTCAAGAAGAGGGTATTGATTTGGTAGAATAATTTTCACATATTTTTATATTAAAGTAAATTAGAAAATTGTTATCATATATTGATTTTCATAGAATCAAACTATTTTAATTGGACATCAAAATCACTTTTATGAATGGTTATATTTCTGAAGAAGTATGTGTTAGAAAACCCCTAATATTTGAAATCAAAAATCATCTTAAACATGTTTTTAAATTTTTTTAGACTTTATATGACTTGAAACAAACTCTTTGAGATTTTTATGAATGTTTAACTTGTTTTATATTGAAAAAAATTTACGATGGGAAAGAATGATTCTAGTTATATATTTTATGAAAATTTGTAATGATTTTTTTATTTTGAAAATTTATGATGATGATTTTATTTTTGGATGTTCATGTGAAAATAATTTTAATGAATTATTAGAATTTTTGACTTCTAAATATCACATGAGTATGATGGGATAATTGAAATTCATTCTTGGTTAAAAAATATTTCATATAAATGATGTTATTAATCTCATTCAATACATGTATTCTATAGGGATAGTTACGATATTTTTTTTATATTCTTATAAATGTTAAAATACTCCCATGATAACTACATGAAAAATATTTTTTCAAAAATATGGATAATCTTTTGATGTTAAAACTTATAAAGTCATGATTGGATTTTTATTATCCTTAACTACATCCAAGTCCAACTTAATGTTTTTAGTTTTCATATGTGCTAAATTATTAAGGGATCACATTTATATTCAATTAAATAATTTTAAGAGGTTAATTAGATATGTTAAATAATTTTTGAATATTGGATTATTTTGTCCTTCTAAAACTACTTTTCATTTGATAGATTATTTTTATTTTGATTTCGGGGGATCCAGTATATACTGAAAAATCACTTCAAGTGTTTGTCATTTACAAGGTAAATATTTCGTTTCATGGACTTCAAAGAAACATAATTTTATTTCACTTTAACTATTAAATATGAACTCATACAAGAAACATCTTTTTGTGATAAATATTGATGGATTAATATAACACTTTATCATTGTGGTTTTTATTTTGATATGGTTATTACATTATATTGAATTAATTCTACTATTTTTATTTCCAAAACCCTTTAAAATACTATATTACCAATAAATTTTATGTTAAGTTTCATTTTCTTAGGTATAATTTTAAAAAATGTGATATAAGTATTGAAATAATTTGAATAGAAAATAATATTTTTCATATCTTTAGTAAACCCTTAAACATCAATATGTTTTAAAAAAGAAATTTTTAATGTGGAATGATAGAAATTTAAATTTATTTACTATTAATTTAGGGTGATTTTGAGTGTTTTTATATATTGATAATTTTTATATTTACATGAAATCTGTAGTTTTGAATTTTTTTCATATTTACATGATTTATACTTACCTATTAAAATTTATATTAGATCCTTGATATATGATTCCAAATATTCATTCCTTGGGGTATTTTGGTTGAATATAGTTTTAAGGGGAGTAAAACTATGTTAATTAGTGAGTGATATGTATTATTTGAAAAATATATGTTTTATCAAAAAATTTTCATTTTGGTAATTTTAAAAAATGGGAGAGTTTTTGAAATTATAATTAGTTTTGTAATTATAAAAGAAGAGGATAATCCTGTAGTGGATCATTAGATCACATTTAATACTTATGTTTTTATAGTTAAAAATATCATATTATAATTCCTTATAATTTCAGAAATATTAATAGGTGTTAAATTTAGTACACTATTTCACGTATTAATTAATGTATGATTATCTTTGGCCATATCTTATTGTTATTTGTGTCATTTATATTTAAATTTCTAGTTTTTATTGTTTATAATATGTTATATAAGTTTCATGTAGTGTTACTGGGATAAATCATTCCATAAATAACATTAGATAACATTTTATAGTGTTGTGTAATGCTAACATTATGTTTCCAAATTTTATTTAACAGTATTGCTTGTTTTTTGATGTTGCATAATGGTGACCTGTGATTTTATACTATTATTTAAGGGTATAAAATTCATTATTAAAGTTATTTAGTGGAAACCCATATGTTATAATAGATATGAAAATGTAAAAAATCATTATACTAGTTATGTAAAGGTACATATACAGTTTCATAAGGTTACTTCCTGCTTGTGTAATGGTAAAACACCCAGGGTATTTTTTCCAACAGTTATTTTTCTATTCACCTAAAGTACAGGTGTATCTTTATAAGGTTACTTGAATTTTTCTATAACCTACATACGGTTCCAAGTTAATTTCTAATATTTATGTAAGGGTATCATCAATTTTTCAAAACCACATAAGGGAAACATATGTTTCAGATAATGGTAAACAAGGTTCTCCAAAAGCTACGTAAGGGTAGTAAGTCAAGTTAGACTAATAATCAGTTACCTATACATAGAATGTGTTTTTTATATAAGGGTAGAATAATTTATCCTAAATGAATATTTTTCTTATGTGAATAATTCACCAATATGAATTGATTAGGAAATATGGTAAAAATCATCCTCGTGGTGAAAAAATGGATATGTGAAAATCCAATTTGTGAATAGATTTTACTATCTAAATCCATATACATGAAATTCAACTACACGACTATGAAAATTACATCATAATGTTGTACAACTAAAATTTGGATCTATTTTTCATATTATTCCATATTATCATATTCTTTATGTTTCATTTGAATATTATTAGTATTTTATTTATTTTGAAATTAATTATAAATTATTTAGAATCCATGTGAATGCGTTTTAAATTTTATAATGATGAATTAAATGAGATTTACATGGGATTAAGATTAAATAGATATTCACTGTAAAACTATTTAACATGAAATATTTAAACATAAAATGATTAAAATATAAATATTCAACGTCAAATATTATTTGTGAGATTTTATACGATATTAATACTTAACATTTAATGTGATATTTAATTTTTTAAAGAGATCTACTTTATATTTTATATTTTTTATACATAATGGAAATTGTTTTATATTTACACGTAGATAATTTTACCAAAAATAAGAATGAAAAAATTGGAAGTAGTTTTTAAAGCTTCATGCATATATTTTTCTTTATAAAAAACAAGTAAAAAATAATCTTGAAATTTGAAATACGAGTAACCATAAGGGACTCTATATAAAGTGTCGAATGAAGAAAATCAAAAATATGAATGTGATTGAAGATTTTATTGAGCTATAAAAGTGGGAAATAATTTGGAGAATAACTACTACTCTCAGTCAAACTATAATAATTTGATCCTTCATTACTGGAGAGCTAAAACATTGATGTTTTCTTCTTATTCTGTGTTTTAAATTCTTTATTTTCTTTTCTATGTGTGTAATTGCAATGGTTTATACTTCCAATTAAGTGGTAAGATTGTGGGTTGTGATTCCTATGAGAAATTTAGGCATTATACTATTCCTGAAGGTATGAAAAGGTAGGACTATTCAAGATGTACATGTTTGTAGAAAAAGATAGGATAATATTAGTTTTAAGACTCAATGGAAAAAGGATTTGTAATTGGGTTGTGAATCTAAGTGTGAAAAATTTAGTGTAGGATTATGTAGATAATGGGTGTAATATCTCTCATTTCATTATAGGGGTGACGAGTAGAGTGGGACCATCTAGATATAAACAACAATAGAAATTTATTTTTACAATTTAATTTATTAATTTTGTAAAAATATTAAAAATATGATATAATAATTATATTTATTTTAAGAAAGCCAATTCACCCCCCACTTGGATGTTTTTCAATATTATCTCCATACCAACATCATGTGCGGATTTTTTTGTTTCCTTTATATTTATAGGTGGATATTGTAGATCTCTTTGAGTTGTTAGAAATTTATAAACCCCGATGAAGTAAATGATAAAGGTGGAGATAATTTGATCTCAGTTGATAAATGGACAATACAACATTGATATTAAACTATGGGATGCAGTTTTCTCATAATCACCATTCTAATCTATGTTGATTTATTTAGATTACCTTAATAATAGACGTATTCCATGCATTGTTTCATTTTATAATCCATTCATCAGTTTTGGATGTTTTAATATTTTATTCATTAGTAACATAATTATTTAATATTTTTAAAATTAAAAGAGTTGAGTATAGATGAACATGAATTAAAATATTGATATTTTTCTAAATATGAAAAATGAAAAACATGATGGGTAATGATCACACTGTATAAATATTCAGTCAGTATAATTCATGAGTATATATACATATATTCCATGAAAGTTAATACATATTATGTGATTTTTAATTAATCTACCTTATATATTAATTAAACAAACATATTAAGGAATCATTCTATAATGGTTTTAGTCAAGACATGATGAATATGATAAAGGATTTAGTTAATCTGATATTAGAAGCTTGTGTCGTTGAGTTAATATGATATGAGAGAAGAGTTTAAAGAATGTGATAAAAACATGACATAGTTGGATGGTTTGTGTCATTATAAGTGACTTGGGGATTTATAAAAATTTGACTATGTTGTAAAGACAATCATTAGAGGTATTAGTGCAATGCTATTTTTAGGAATCGTGTGTCTTCACACCATGAAGTAATGGTTTATTCCATAATGTGTGCTGAAGTAAATATAACCATGATGAAGTATAATAACCACACCATTACCACCAATGTGGAAATTTTTTATGATTTTTCGGTTTTGGAAATTCAATTTTCATCATGCAATACTATATGTTTCACTCCATGAAGATTCTAGCTAAAGGGGGTCAGTGGATTTATGGTTATAGAAAAATTATTTATTCCATCCCAAATACAAATTTTTACAATGTTAGAACTGTCATATACATTACAAGACACTCTAAAATCTTCGGTATTAGTCATCCATATAATTTAGATATAAGGATCACAATATAAGAAAAATCATTACATCCAAATTAGTGTTAAATCTATAAATATGTTTTGACCCTATGGAAAAAAAGTTGTGATTAAAAGAGTATAATATGAGAGGAATAAACATTATTCAATGGTGGATTTGGTTTTCTATTGAGGAGAAGAACAAGGTCGCACACAAGGACCAAATGTTAGAGGCATAAGAGGCATGAGAAATAAATATTTCAAAAACAATTATGCATATTTTTTATCTTATAAAAGGGAGTTCAAGAAAATAATCTATATTATTTAACCATTAATTTTATAATCGATTGAAACATGAGTAGTAGGATAATAACCAATATACATAATGGATTATACACATGATAATATGGCTGTGTTAAGCTTTGAAAAACCAATGTGTATATGTGTATTATTTTTGACTCAATATCTCATCATCACATCATCACCACTGAGATCTATTTCGTACGAGTCGATCACAAGAAAAACAATGATAGAGAGTTGGTTTTCTTCCTACCACTTATTCACCCCACTCTTTTTGGCAAGTTACTCTCTCCCGGGTCTTTCAAAATTCATTTTATATTTTCTTTTGTGTTTCATCATATGATTCATCTATAATCAATGATATCACTTATGTAGGAGTGATTAGAATTCCAAAACATAAATGCCCATATACTATAATAAAAAATTATAATTAATTTGAATTATATAATACAGTTCAACATACAACATGGTAATATAATAAATCCATAGAATACACTTTGATTGGTTAAGGAAACAATGTTATGATATCCCCATTTGATAACCAAGGATACAAACAAATGATTACAATATTCTATCTACAACTTGTATTTCAGATACCAATATATACTCATATCAAACAATATGATATATCCAAAATATTATATGACACATATTGACTTTAGGGCATATCTACATAAAAAACATAAACACAATACCACCCAAAAAATACAAGATAAATGATTTAACCCAAGAGGCGAAGATAATGTTAGAGAAAATATTGTATTTAAATCAAAAGGATAGGGTAAATCACATAAGTAATTCATAGTTAGAATGTATAAAGGATTATGTGACTCCCTTCACTATTTTCACATATCAGATAATTTATAGGATAATTTTTATATTGCTATGGAGGTAGAGCATTATGAGTATCATTATGTAAAAAATGTGATATGGACTTAACCAATGTAGGAGAACACAACAATATGAAAATGAAGGATATGATGGAGATAATTTTTCATCATATAATAACTCAAGGATCTATACTAAATGATACAATTAAACCAATGAAAATATTATCCAAAATTAGGAGTTTCACGTTGGTGAATAAATTCATCCTTTATAGTTCAAGGATAACGTTGATTCTTGGGAAGTTTCATTCTCAATGTTTTGGACCTTATATAATATCTCATGCGTTGTATATTATTGTAGAAAAGATCGAATAATAATTAACATAAAGTAAATTCATAGGTAATTAGAACTGATAAATGTAATACTTTGTGGGATTACCCATACATAGAGTTGACTTCTTCACATTTTATAACCCCATAAATACATGACATTATCAATATATTCCATTCCTTATAATTTTTTTATTCTATTTCCTAATTAAAACTTTATAATTCCACATACATTTATCATATATTAATGTCACAATAAGGAAAATTTCATATTTATGTGTGGGGTGGTATAAACACCAATATATCGGGTTTTAAATAACTATTTAATCTCTCTATTTGTATTTTGTGTGTTTTTTTTTCTGAAATTTAATGTTCATTTAAAAAAAATTATCATTAAAATATACCCAAATTCATTTTTAGCAACTAGTTATTTGTGAAAAAATTTATAATTCAGATGCTATGAATTTTAAAATATAGTTTCTATTTTTTCACTTTTAAAAATTTCATTTGTATATATCTACATTAACATTAATTTATTATTGAAATATATGATCATGAGTGACTGCCAAAATTTTAATCTCAAGATGTATTCTGAACTACTTTCGTGTACAGTTCTCAACACACAATTTTACATGATATAATATTAATGTTCGTAGTGCAAGATATACCTTTTTTAATTTAATTTTGAAAATATTTTGTGTATATGATTTTTTTTAAATAACTGAGGAATAATTTTTATAATCTCCAATGGAGCCACTATTGTTAATTTATGCGTTATATCCCTTTTAAAAATTTTCAATCCCTGTAAAATATTATAGATAGTCTAAATTAAAATCCTTATTTTCATATATGCACAAATACTGGTTTTTGTATGATTTTATTTCAAAGTCTATCCAGTGGGATGGTTTTTTCATATTTTATTGGAGAGGAAATTATCATTTTTTAAGATATTTTGATTTCTACCACTTGTTTTTGTGAAAAACTAAAAGGGGACATGATGAATTATTTTTTGTTTCATTTTATTGTTGTACTATCATGTTATTAGAAAATGAATAAAATAATTAAAAAAAAGAAAAAATTAAAACAATTTGTATAAAAAATAATCAAATTAGATAAAAATAATAAATATGGGAAATAATATATAAATTATTAATCTAGTTTCATTATTTTAATTATTATCTATAATAATAAAAGATAAAATGATGGTTTGAGTGATAAATTTTATAGATATATTTTAGTAATGTATTTTTTTTTATATTTTTTTAAAATATGTAACTGATTATCCACCAACCTTAAATGTTTGAATGAACTATGAATAGGGAACTAAGGAGGGGTGAATAAATGGTCTTATTTTAAGAAATATCTCATTCTATTCAAACTCTTGAACCAGTTATAGTTATGACCCACTCAACATATTGTCTCAAAATTACCCCATATATAATTGAAATAAATAAGGGATGGCACATAATGATTTACATAGTCCTATATAAAATAATACTTATTTCCATGATTATTTAGTTTCCACAATCAAATATTCTCGAAAATATACACAAATGGTTACACCATAAACCATCATAGAGTAATCAACTTGCGGTTAAACTTATCTTCATATCCAGATTGATACATGAGAGAATCCTAGTTCACACTACCCACAAAAAATTGGAATCAAACTAAAGAATGATCTAGTTATACTTTGGGATACTGATTCACTATTTAATATTTATCATACTACAAGAGAAGAATAATTCAATATAGTTTAATCCAATACACTTACAGTATGTACATCTAGGTTTTCTTTACAATATGTTTGTCAATATTTATCAATTCCCTATATTTCATATGAACCGGCTCTACACAGTAATTAAAATAATCATACACAAAAATTCTCTTCATTATTTAATGGATCCCAACTTCAAATTAATTTCTCCCTCTTTGATATAGTTATATATCGGGCTACGAGTGCATCAGAATTCACACACATAGTATTTTTGGGATCTTCCATTTTTTTCTTTTTTTAATACATGATTTATATTCACATTGTTATAAATGATATTTCTATATTTTCAATATGAACCTCCCTAACACTTGGTTATAAATCAGTAACCTCATTTAAATTCGGAAGTTAATTGTAGTTTAAATTCCCCTCTTAAATTATTAGAAATCTCAAATAGAATCCTTATATAATTATCCAAAAGGCATAGGATACTTCCCTATTTAAAAATCCCCAAAGTACACCCTATTGTTAATAATTGAAATATATACATGTGAAATGAACTATGATGTGTCATATCACTCTTTCTATGTATAAATCACTCAATATCATCTCATTCCTTGGTTAACCGTCTTTTGAAAATACAATGAATAAAAATCCACCTGGATTTCTCATGATTTTTTAATACTTTATGATCATATTATGAAATGTATATATTTATATTGTAAATTTCATATAAAAGTATAATTATTGAATTATCAATATTCAAAGAAGGATAAATTATCCTTATAGGTTCATACTTAATGAGACTTACTGATTCATCCTTATGGGATGATTCTTACATGTATGGATTCTTACACAGTCTCATACTTATTACAGAGTCTTATGCTTAATGTCCTATAATATTTAGGCATAAGGATTAATGGCCATATTTATGAAACTGTTGATAAAAACTTGTTAATATTTATATGTAAATATGAATGGACCTTATGGTCTGCTTTTCCTTAGGGATTAACCCCAACAAGAATACCTCATCCTATACAACATATGAAGGCCACAATAAAACTTCATTAGAACATATTCTATTGATCCCAAGTTATTCATAGTATCTTGAACCCATATCAAATTATCATCCAGATAATCCTCCTTTAATGTATGTATCTTCTGAATTTATTTAATAGAATACTTATCAACCATGGAATTCAATTACATTTCCCCATTTCCTAGAATATTTAAATAAATATCACATGTTGTAGAAAAAAATTCATCGTCAATGCTTTTAATAACCTTTAAGATTAGAAAATCAATCATCACATATTCATGCTATGATGTGCAAGCCCCACTAGACCATACATACATACTGGGGGGGGGTGAATTGTGTGTGACCAAATTTTACCATATTCTAATTCTTTATTTCAACCAATTAAACCCCATAGGACTTGAATATAAAATATTGGTCAAGATTATTGGATTTATTATTTTTTAACCAAGAATAAACTTAAATGAAATACATATAAATTAATACATCACACATGTGTTTTTACATGGTTTGGTCCCCCTTGGGAATCCCACTTATTTCCATTATGGGTATGACCAATTCGTGAGTTTTCCACTATAATATAATTATCAATACAAGTATAGCTGGAAACGTATCACCCTGAATCAAATAACACCATATTACCCAAGTTTTATGTCACTGTATTACACAAGTGATCACTATAGTATCCAACAAAACATTTTTATACCGGAATCCTACCAGTTCCTCTTCATTATTTCATTATACTATTAATGTATATCAATAATTTATCAACGGATGTGACTACATCAAAAATACTAACCTACTTCCTCAAATTAGTATGAATTTCACGACATGAATATCTTTTGAACAATATATGAGAATCCTGGTCTCCAATAAATGTAAGAAACCCAGATCCTCAAAATAGTTTTTTTATCGGAATCATCTCAACATCATCTGTGACTGAATTGAAGTTTACACATTCACACAAAAATTATTTTTATTCATTTTATATGAAACCCACAAGATATTTAACTCATATACTAGTTATGATTTACATCATTATCAAGGTAGTTTACATTAGATCCTGTTATTTTTTCTACTTCATTTATACTAAGATGTTCCACCTAGTTAGTGTAGTGTGGGCACTATGATTCTTATTTTAGGAGCTCCTTGATGAATCAACAAACTCATCCTTTCTAGAAAAAAATATCCCTCTCTCTTCTCTTATTTTTATTTTTTCGATGTCGCTTTTCATTTAATGGGTGATTCAAAAATTTATCTTGTATTTATAAGATACCCTAAATGCTAGATAATAATATGTATTCAGCCTTACAATATAATGAATCATGAGAGAAGACCTATTTTCCGAACCACCATTTGAATTTTTAACTCAAAGGGTATTCCAAATAACCCAAAAAAAATGAATCTCAAAAGTCCAAAAATATTTCTCTTTTATTCTTTTATAGGCCTAGATTTATATTTCTCAATATCAATTCAAAATTTCTACATAGATATCACATTTAACTCTCCCCACATATATGAATGTCATAAGATAAATTAGATTATTGTGCAGGAACGACCTCTTGTGGAATGAGTGCTTGATCAAAAAAACAAATACAGATATTGGTTTGAGTCTATACAAAGTAACTATAACTCAACACCGAACACATATTCTGAAGATTGAATTATAATAATTATTCTTATTTTAAACACAAGATTACAACTATATCTTCAATTTATCATCACCTACATTATTATTAAAACATAATTTATTATTTAAGAATATTATTCACTTGATCTTATTTATTCTTCGGGTTATACCATTTCATGATCAAGACTTCTTGATATTTTTAAAAAGCCTAAAAAAATAATAGTAATATTTTATATCTTATTCAGAATTATGATTATAGATATCATTTTTTTACTATATAAAATATCACATGACCTACATAATATTTTTTACTGTGCCTATAAACAATGCTATATTAGAAAGATGTTTTATGAGAGAAAACCACTGTCACTATCAGAGAAAACAATTACACATTGAATAATTATTATATTCATAGACATTTTCTCATTAAAATGTCTTATGTTCTTAGTATTTTCCTAAACAAAAAAATTAGATGTTATACAAAAACTCAAATCACTTATGACTAGACATAATTTATTTTAACCTTTTGAAATCTCATATAAAAATGTGAATTAGAATAATAAAAAATGTCCTACACACAACACAAATATCTTATGGTTATGATAAATTGCTTATAAACAATTGATATTTCATACACCATATAAATTTTTTCCTTAGTTAAATTTCACCACAAAAAATTGTCATATGAGCTTAAAAAATATATTATAGGAATATCATTTAGATAAATCTTCATAAACCTTGATCAGATGTCCTTCTAACTGGCAAGAATTTATTCCGTGTCAACGAATTCTCATACATGTATATCACATCCAATTTCCATTTTTCCAAAATTATCTCGAGAACAGAAACTAAAAGATATTCATAGATAAATTATAAACTATTATAAATATACTATATTTCTCTTTAATATTTTGATAACATGGTGCACACGTTATTCAACATGAAACACATAAAATGTCATTTTATAAACTCAAAGGATTTATTCTCTAACTTCAGTTAGATTCTCCGAAATACTTTTAGATTATTTATCTCTTTTTAAACTCAACTTACATGAGACTTATATTTTTTGTTCAATAGCCAACTCATAATTCATCTTTTCACTTATAATGTAACTATTGTAATCAATGATTCTCTAAACATTGTTATTTTTCTTTAACATGCTGATAAACTATATAATTATATAATATTACTTTTTTAATTATCATTAATAAAAGTAGATGACCCCTTTTTTTGTAGAAAAAAATTATATTATCATTAATGTTACATTTCTATTATCTCTTTGAAGACAATTTCATCAATCCTTGGATATAATGGATTTCACTTTGATGTTTTCAAACCAATATCTTTTTGGGATGCATTACTTCAAACAATATCCTTCTCTCATGTATATATAGGCATTATCAACTTATTTATTTCCTATAGGGGGATACTCCCTTCACCACTCAATAAATCACCTTTTCATTAATTAATCTGTAATTATTCTTCACAAAAATCCTCATAAACAATAAATTCAACCAAAAACAATTCGGAACATAACTGTTTATTGAATTTATCTATGTATGATTTCAATTTTAAACCTAAAAAATTCATTACCATTTTACATAGAAACACCTCCCTCAACTACTTATTCTCAACACATATTGACACCATGTTCAATCACTAAGGAATCTCACCTTATTGAAAAAATATAAAATTCAATTCAATGGGAACAATAACCACTCCATATGGATTTTATATCAATGTCACTATGCTTATTTTTATGTCAATATGTGTAGTTTTCTATATCCCCTTGATGACAATAATGAAAAAATAATTTTGAGGGTATTCTCATCCTATCTTTCTTTCATGAAAAAGTATAAAAAAACTTATTATTCACGCCCATTCATTTAAAAACATATCTTGATCCACTTATGAGAGAAGGATGAATCCATAATATTTTCTTATCAAATATACCTTAGTTGGGAAACTCTAAGTCTACACGGGCCTACAATTTGTAAAAAATAAGTGTGAATTATGAAGGTTATCATTTTTTCTCATAAAAAATATACACATGGTACCATTATTATATTATCATTTAATGTATTGTTTCAAAACAATTTATTGAAAAATATCTAATTGTCACAAAAATTAAAAAACCCTTAAAAGTTTATGTTAAATAGAAAAACTCTCTCTTTTTCTAACATTATCATCATGAAAATTCCCCTTTATAATATTTTATATATAAAAATTGTTTACAAGTGTAAAAAAATATCATATTTCTATAGTTTTTTACATCTCCCCCATGTTTCCAAATTCACTACATGATACATTCTTCTAATATTTTCTCCTCCTCATGAGATGTAATCAACCCTTACTCTTAATGATAGTTAGGGTACTCAATAAATAAAGTTTCATTTGTTGTTCAATTTGTATAATGCACAGTTTTCTCTTTTAATTACCCACATATTAACAAAAATAAGAAAAAAACATTTTGGAAAAAGGAAGTACCTAATAGTTAATTTGTAATAACAATAGGTCATAGAGTTTTCTTTAAAATTAAACCTCCCATTTCTTATAAAATAATCATGGGAATAGTTCCCCAGACATACTTTCTTATTTATAATCCTTAACATTCTACGTGTTCATCTTTTTCACATGAAATAATTCTTTATGATAATCAGTTTTCATTACAAAGTGATCAAATAATCTCCATTTCCTTTGGATTTCATAATCATTATCATAAAATATTATTATAATAGTAAAATTGTCATTTAATTTTTCATTTAATTTCCAAACTACCGATATCCATCACAAAAATTCTTATATATTTATGTCTCCACATATAGATATCTTTACATGTGCATAATTCTTATAATATGTTATTACATTATTTACATTTTCACTATAATTAATTTTTTTCATTCTCTAATTTTTTATCCAAATCCAGTTGGTCTAACCATGTTTCTAAACACTATTTCTTGATATACACAATATTCTTGCACTTTTCATATAGGTTCTCAGTAATATTAACTTATTTTCATAGTAATGTTATCCATTTAAGATTACGATGAACATCTAATATTTTTAACCGTACTAGTTACATCTACCACAAAAATATTCTAATATCTAAAATCTATATAGGGTGGATATATTACCTGAGTTTCATGTCATAATTTATTTTTTTCAAAAATAATCCCCCATGTTCCCACTATATCTCCCCCTTGGATCATGCCACAATCTGGAAAATGAAATATTATTATATTAAGATTAGTATTTTTTGTCCATACCTTCCACAACACTATCAAAATCCCTTAAACTGTGATCTTTAACATTGACTCCCAACCAATCTAGAAATTAATTGTGGGTTTTTTTCTTTCAAACTAAGATTTATTTTCCCAAGGTGGTAATAGTGTTGTTGAAATATTCCTATCTACATTTAATGTGGATGAGTATCTATTAAATTTATTCATAGTCCAAACACATTGATTTTTTTAATATATTAACTATTATATATAAATGGTTTTCTTCAAGATCACTTAGAACTAGATTTTACCTAATTCTTGGAACTCTTCCTTTCTCTTTCTTGAAAATATTCTACTTTAACCTCTATTTCAATAGTGACTCATATCTGACTAAATTTAACTAATTTTTTCTATGAGACATTTTCTATGTGTCTTGATCAATTATTATTCCCTAAAATCTTTCCCCCCTCAATACCACTCATCATATTCTTGTACTGAACCATATTCAATTTTTATTTCTTGATCTCATCAATATTAGTCACTTAATTTTTAATATACTCATCTTTATCATTAGTCCTCTTCTAATTGTCATTGTAATGTTTTTTATTTTATTTATTAATATATGTGTTCTTCTCAGGACCACCTTCAAAATATTATTTTATCATCCATTCTAATTATGTATTTTCTTCCTCAATAACACTACATGAAGAGTAAAAATATATCTCAAAATGAGCCACAAAGTGTAGTTCATCATTATACTGGATGATTGGGGATGATGAGAATACCTTATCAATTTTTATCATCATGTTTCTCTAATTTATAATGAACTTCACATTGTTATTCACCCAATTTGTTTGGGGTAACACGTCTTCCCCATCTATCTAGGTATTAGAAGCTTTTTCCTTGGGGTATTCATAAGAAAAGTTTCCAATTTCATTGCAACTGTCAATCATTTATTATAGATTTCCCGTTACACACCAATTTTCTTTTATAAGTTTGTTTGAAATAAAAGATACAATGTTTTTAAAGACATAATTGTATTTTCAATCTATTGATTCTATAACTTCCTCTCCCGTTAATTTTATTTTTCTCATAGCCTCAAAATCCAACTTCTCTTTAGATTTATTTTAGAAAGTTGGATTTTTTTTCATGTAATATGAAATGTGTAAATTATGCAACTTATCAACTATAAATTAATCTCTATCATATATGGATAATAAATTTGGATCAAACCTATTTATAAAATTCCTTCTAATTTTTTAATAATAGAAGAATCATTTAATTTCTCAAAAAACACTTGAATCATACACACAAAATCATTATACCTTATAAATTATTCTTCAATTATATCCTTATAAACCATATTTAAATATTAAAATAGGCTCCTACAAACATTTGACTTGGCTTCATTGACAATGATTTTTCCTTCATAACTTTTCTTCAAATTTTCAATTATCTTTGGTAGTTTGAATACCCATTATAATTGGGTATATTTTTTAACTAGATAATTAAAAATTGAATTTTTTGACTCTCCATACACTTTCAAATTTATTTTATCAGTGAAAAAAATGATCTCCCTAAAGACATGGTGGAAAAACAAAAAAATTTAGAATATTTACCACATATTTATGTGTAGAATATTTGAAAACATCATATTCCCATAGCTCTTATAGTATCTTCCATCAAAATTAGGGACACCAAGGATGAACACTAATTTTTTATTCTCCAAAATCAATAAATTCATGGAAATTTAAAATTTATCCTATATTTTAATTGAAATCAAATTTGATTTCCCAGGCTGAATGGACCATTAAAAGGGGTGGGGGTATTAGCAGTCTTATATTATGAAATATATATTTTTAATTCATTATATTGATTCCATAATGTCCAATTCCACTCAATATACTCAATTAGAGTCACTTAATGTGAACATGATATAAATATATCATAAAACATAAGGATTTAAAAGTTATAACCTAACATCCTATTCTTTTTCATGATTGGTTAGTAACCCCAATCATGGAATCTCTACTATATAAAAAAGTGGTTACACCATAGACCATCACAATCCAATTAGCTTAGAGCCACACAATGCTTTAGCTCTCGAATCACATAATAGATACTTTATCTTCTAACTAGCCACTAAAAATAAGAACCAATCTTTGGAATGGGGTACGTATATTTATAACTCCTTTTTTACAACACGATGATGATCTTCCTCCCTAAAAAGGCAAGATCATTCAGGTGTTCTTGTGTAGACTTCAAGTATATATGCCCAAATATTCGTCAAGCATGGACATTCAGATTATTACAATTCATTAACATCACTTCAACTAGTTCTCCTCAACACTTAAAATACGAATTCACAACAATTCTATTTCTCATTGAATATGTCTCTACTTTTAATTCATTCTTCTACATCCAACATAGTGATGTTTTGGCCTCTCAGTGCTTCATAATTCATGAATATAATATTTTTGAGTTATCACATCATTTTATTCTTCCTCTAACATTTTTTATATTCACAAGATTGTTAATATTGTTTTTCTATATTAATAATATGAAATCTACTTATGTTATTATTATAAAGAAACCATATCAATAAAATATTGAAGTTAATTCACGATTGAATAAAAAATTTAAATATATAAAAATATCAATCAATTTAATCATTTAATTATCTAAAAGACTTTATAAATTTTCAATACTAATACATCACAATAACCATAATATTATTTTTCCTTAAAATAATAACATGTACATGGAACAATGAAGACACATATTTCTTTTTGTGGCATGGAACTCATCTGTATATCAGATTCTTACAATGCTTTTCATCTTTTTAATCATGGAATTAATCATGATGTAGTTATATTGACCACGATTTGTGAATACATGAAGATCTACATGGGATACATCATAATTTATTTTCAAAATTCTCTAGAGAAACAAAATTCTATAATTATCAATATTCATGTAAGGATACATGATCCTAATAATATCATCATTATGAATTCATATAGACTTATCCTTATAGGATACTTCTTATGTGTATGTAGCGTTATATATTCTTTTCATCCTTAAAAAATATTTTTTACTTATTATATTATGATTATCTTTATGTGTAAGGATGAGTGGCCATCCTTAAAAAATTCATTCATATAACCTTCTTATCTTCAAGTGCAAGGAAGAATGACCCTTATCATCTTACCATCCTTATAGAACTATCCAAATGAGATAACCTCATCAATAACAACATAAAAATACTTCACTGAAAATTTATCATAAATTCATCCACTAATACCAAGGTTTTCTTAGAAGACTTAACACATCACAAATTATCAACCAAATAATACTCCTTCAATGTGTGTATATTCACACATTTTATAAAAAATTCATTATCAAAAATTGTATCCAATGATAATTCCCCATTAAATATTTCTTTCAATTTCTATCGCACGTTATAGAAAAAAGTTTCATTATGAGTTGTTTTTTATATAGCACCTTAAACCCCCATTCCTAGATCTAGTTCAGTAATAAAATATTGTTTTATACTAACTTGGATAATAATTATAGATTCCTTTATGTAAGTATCCTATGAATATATGATCTAATAAAAATATTACATCAAAAACATTTCCATGTCCTTGTAGCTTTAGAGGATTATAAAATGTTGAAAAATCGTAATTTAATAAATGATATTTATTTATCAACTTATATGATATTTTTTCCTTTGCACAGAAAAATAATTAATCCATAATATCTATTCAAAATCATCCAGAATTGCCTAATACATGCTATTCTTCTTTTAATATCATGTGTAATAACTTTCTTGATAACCCAGAGAAATGGAAGAAAATGAAGGTATGAGATCAAATTCCCAGTAAGGAAAAAAATAAAAATGAGGAAATAGCTGAATAAAACAAACATAAATATAATAGATTGAATATGTAATCATTATAATGGAATAATCAAATTAAACGGAGAGAATATTATATCCATGGGTAGAAATTAAAATTAATATATCATATGGATAACAATAAGTTAATTCATGGTGATGGAATACATAATAACAAACATATTAATCATACCATTGAAGCCTTAGCTAAGAAATAATTCATAATATCATTACCACAACCAGAACATTTTATGTAATTGGTAAATCATACACCAAATAACAAAAAATGTTTGTCTTATGAGAAATACTGATGCGTAGGGGGGGGATATATAATGTCGGGACCCAACCATAATTTGATTATGTCCAATGCGTTTATCATATGATAGAATGAATACATAGACTTTTAAAATAACCATTTTTATAGTGATAACATGATAATGGAATGTCAATGCATCCCTAATCATATAAAAAAATTTAAATACAGAATAAGCTGGAATTATTAGTCAATAATCATCATTAATGTTAATATATCTGAAAAAAATTAATGTAATATCTTTTTAAGTGAACATCTTCCAATAAGAATAATGTAAAATGTTATTTTCTCACAGTATAATGTAAAGGGTATATTTCTATGTTTATTATGGAATAACATGATAAGAACATCTCAAGAGAAATATGTTGGACAGTTTCAAAATAAAATATACCTAGTTCAGTAAGAGTAACATATAAAGATGTTTACATAGATGAAAACCACCCTAGTAAAATAATTCTTCAACAATACCACCAAATAAGGGATCAGTAATAAGATTATTTTGTACTTTGAGTGTAATATCCCAAAAGATAAATATAAATAATATGGTATATCATGACATTTAATTCCCAGTAAGTATAATCATTTTATATATGAAAATTAAATTGGAAGTGGAAAGATAAAATCATTTTTAGAAAACATTATCAAAATTGTAATAAAAGAAGAAGTTATGGGTCACATCAAAAATATTTTTTAAAATGTGAATTGAAAAATATTTGGAAAACATTAATTTTAAAATTAATCAACAATAATAGTGACGTAAAAAATATAATTTTTATATAAGATAATTTTCGATAGGAATAAAATCCCTACGAAAGTGAAAGGAAACCCACTTTTTAATATTTTGAAACAACTATCTCTTATGAAGCCAAAGAGTAATAAAAATATATTTATTTTAAAACATCATTTTTCACAGGAGGAATATAAAATACCATATAAGTAAATATTAGGGTGGAATAATAGAATAATGGAACAAAAAAATTCATGATGAAATATTATTGGGAAAAAATCCATTACGGTAACATTGTAATATTTTTATTTTGATTGTATTTGCTAAAAATACAGGTTTTCATGGTATGTTTTGGATTTATAAAGAGATTGTTGAAAAGGTATATTGATAGAGATCCATGAAAAAGGAATGGATACTATGGAGGCACTATAGGAATATGCGTATATAAGGTGAATCCATTTCTAAATGTTTTCAAAATTATTGGGTCTAAAATATAGAGAATAGAGAAGGGTGTTTTGGAGAAGGTAGTAATTTCGTGTATAAGTGAAAGGTTTCGCGTATGGGTGTTGGTGAATCAAAAACTTGTGTAGAATTAAATACACACTATCTTTACATCAAAATATGGATATGGAAAATGGAGAATATAATATCTACAAGTGCATGAATGGATGGTTTCTTTCAACACCGGAGTTGCGTGAAATAGTAGGTACACAAGATTATTACGTTCCAAAAACAATGTCAAATTGTAGAGTGTAGATCTTGAAGAAAGTTTCATACAAGATAGGAGTTCCATGAAAAAACTGATTTCATATCCGTATAGTGGATACTGTGTAAGGATTTTGTGTGAAGAGTCGGGCGAGTCTATAAAAAGTAAGTTATCCCTAATTTCAATAGTTCAACCCTTCGAGAATATATGAGATCTGAATTATGTAAGATTCTGACGAAATGCCTAAGAGTTGCGTGAATCAATTTATTAATTGTTTTTTGTAGGTATAAAATATAATGTGTTTGCATGACCATGGGAGGTGTGCGCAATGTGTAAAGGTTTCACACAAAAGGGAGTTTCATGAGAATCCAAAACTTCTGTAAATGTTTGGAGTTCCACAAGAATCTAAATATGTTGCCCATAATTTGGGAATGTTGAGTGCAAGTCATCCATGGTTTGTGTGAAAGAAAAAGGTGTTTGAACCAGAAGGGATTGCCCTATAAATCTGTGGTAATGTTGTATTCATCAAGTGGATAAAATTAGAACTTAAATAGATTATTTATATTCAATTCATGATTCATTCTTTAATGATGAAAAAGACACATAGATGTCCATAAACTATGTGTCGATCCTTTCCAGAGTAGTGAGAAAAGGGAAAGGAAGAAGGTGATCTTTTCCACTAATAGTGATCCATCGAATTAGAGATTAGGGGAGTGGCCCTTGGGAAGAAGTGAGGTGTCCCTAAACATTGTAAAGTTAGTGAGCCTGGGCATAGATGTGATCTAGGATAAGCATTATTTGGAAGTGATATTTTGTGGATTTGGAACATTAGCATTTTTCCATTGTATCCTCCATGGATATAACCTTGTAAGGGTGAAATATGTAAAATTTCTTCATCTCATGCATTCTTTTGGTTATTTTCATATATTATTGTGGGAAAGGTAGAAAAGAGTGTTTTATATAATGATGAAACAATATGTGAATGGTAGATTTTTAATCTGTCATACCCTGATTCACCCCCTCTTAGGGTATTTAACATAGTTAGACTAACAATTTGTATCTTAGCCAAAGGTTTATTTCAGTGTTTCTATTAAAGGGGATTCAAAAGAGGTGGTAAATCATAAAGGGATTCCGATATTTTATTGAAAAACTTTTCAATTATGGAATAATATGATGAAAAAAATTCTTTTTATCATTACGTATAGATTTTTTTATAGATGCAATGTGTCATATTTCATCTAGTATAGATAATAGTGTTTTATCTGAAACTGAATACAAGGAACTAGATGCTGACACTAAAGGAATCAATATATTAGGGGCCTCCCTATCCAATGAAATATATATAAAGGTAATGTTGCTAAAAAATCACATGATATATAACAAAAGTTAATAAATATTTATTGAGATGACTCAAATGCTAATGAAGAAAAGCAGAAGGTTCTATAGAACAAATATGAGGATCTTAAAATATACCCTGATGAATCTGTATATTAATTATTTGACCAAGAGAATGTTACCGTGGAAGACCTGCCTGGTCTTAGAAAAATTATTGAATAATTATATATCATAAAAACATATTTATAGGAATACTAACATAGTTCAATTTGAACATTTTTGTTTTAGAAGATAATGATTCGAAGGAGATGACATTGGATAGCCTGTAAAATAATCTAGTTGCAAATGAGATAAGAAATAAGGATAATGAGATTATGTGAAAAGATAAGTCCAAATAGGTGGCATTCAATTCCATAAAAAATCTCACCATTTAATATATTTAAAAATAAGAAGAGATAGATGAGTTTATGTAATTCCGTTTTGAAAATCCTTAAAAATAAAAAGGAATGTTAAAAGGGAAACTCCCACTTGTATATTTTTGATGTGGAAATGTTGTAATATTGTAGTAATTACCCTGTATATTTCAATATGATGATGAAGATGAAATATAAATTCTAATAAATAATTATCCATCCTATATGAATGGAATGAAAAAAATTCATGAGAAATTCATTCAAAATGAAGAATATTCTTTCACAAGAAAATAGAAGTTTAAAAGAATATGGGGCTCAAGAGATGGAGAAAAACCAGGATTGTGGAAATTGTTATTAGCTCCTAGAAAAGGGATGAAAGTGATAAATATGATGAAGAAGTTGAAGGATGAATTGATATGAAGGTTGAATTATAAGATGTTCTTAAGGAGGCAAGTGTTTGGAGATCCAAAATGAAGAAATACAACAAAGTGGTTTGTGATGCCAAAATCTATATGAAGTAGATGAAAGAAGAGAATCATAAGTTGAATGAATAAATTTAAACTCTGATTTCTTAAATGATAGAATGATTAAAAAATGATAATGAGTACAATCTCTAAATCGAAGAATAGAAAAGAGAAATCAATAGTTTGAATGACCTTGGAAAAGATCAAATAAAACATATCAGATAACATGAAGGGGAAGTAAATAAGTAACAAGAAAACCTATTGACTCTCATTATGAAATTGAGATATAAAATCATTCATGAAATAGAAAAGATGAATTTGGAGCATAGATTTCTAGTATAATATTTTCAACAGTCAAATCCAAATGATAAGGATAGTGTGGAGATTTTGAAAAAACCAAAAGTTTTAATGGTTGAAGTCAGACCATAAGAACCTACTATGATATTGAATTTTTATTTACATATGAATCAGAACCAAAGGATTCAAATAACCTAAGGAAAAACCAGTAGTCTATTATTGACACACATGAATGCACATTTTAAGATATGTTATTATTATGGAAATATGGGGAACTCACAAAATGTCAGTTCTGTAGACAAGATTTTCTAAAGTGAAGAATACCAATAGATTAATCCATGTGGAGAAAAATATTAAAAGAAATCATTATATTGTCACTATTTTAGGTGTGGAGGATTTATGCACATGGAAAGATATTGATCATCGACAATGAAAAGGAATGTATTGAAGCATACCGAATGTGGTAATATGCACTAGTTCAATATATTATAAAATGAAATAAAAATGAAAAAAATTGACATTTAAAATATAAATCTATTCCATCATAATACGATGAACGATAATATTATTATTCCATGTTGTGTATGAAGTTCAAAAAATGGGAAAAAAAAGAAATGAGTTGAGTAGGTAGTGGTTGGAGTGATAGACCTTAATGCATCAGATTGTACTAGTGTATGTATATTTAATAGTGGATGTACATAACATATTATCAGTAATAAGGGTATTATTATAGGCATAAAATATGATAAGGAAGGTGTTGTCAAATCCAAAGATGATAAAGTCCTGAAGATTATTGGATGAGTAAAAGCCAAATTTGGGGGTAAAGAAATAAGATATGCTGATGTCTTAGTTGTTGAAGGTATCAGTTAAAATTTTCTTAGTTTCGGTCTACTATCTGACTTGGGAAATTATATAAGATTTACTAAGAAGTTTTTTATTTTCAAATGGTGATATAGTGAAGTTGTTCTACTGGAAAAAGAACAAAGAGGAATCTCTATCCTATAACTGAAGAAGGAGATATGTGATTTTTATCCATATAATAAGAAAACATGTTGGGTAAAAAATGTATTGTCTATATATTCCAACCATCCTGGGATGATCAAATAAAATTTCATGAAAATTGTGACATCCCTAAGCTATCACATGATCATACTCATATTTTTGATGCTTTTTAATAAGGGAAGATCATCAAAAACATGCAAAAGGGGAAAAAAGAAAAAGTAAACTAGAGTGCTTGAATTGATGCCTCCTGATGTATATGGGCCTATCAAAGAAAAAACCATTGATGAGAAGATGTATTATATTATTATAATTGATTATTTTAGTAGTTTGGAATGGGTATTTTTTATTTCATGTAAGTTCAATGTGTTTAGTTTCATAAAAATCTTTTAGAGGGAATCTTAAATGATTATTGGATATAAGATTCAGGAGGTTTATAATTCTAATGAAATAGAATTAAAAAATATTTAAGTTGAATATTATCATGAGAAACAAGGGATGATGCATCTTGTTTCAGTAGTATGAACTCCTCATCAAAATTGGATGGTTGAGAGGAGAAATTGGATCATCAACAATATGTCTAAAACATTGCATATTTAAAAATACATACTAAAGAAATTATCAAAAGAAATATTGTTTACATGATTCTACATATCTAATAGGGATATATTTTGTAAAAAGTATGAAATGAATCTATATTATATGTGGTTTAAAAATAATCCAACATTGAAATACATTCAAATATTTGGAAGTAAATGTTTAATTCTCAATAAGGAGAACCACATGAAATTTGAATAATGTGGAGATGATGGGTTATTTTGTGGATATTCTGATAAAATAAAGTCATATATATTCTATAATAATTGGCTTGGAATTGTTATTGAAAGTCATAAAGTCACTATAGTAGATGATGAGAAAAAATATTCAATAAAATAGTGACTTGTGCATGATGAAAGTGATGAGTATGTAAGTATATTTGGGTGAGTTGAAGTAGTAAATGATTATTCAGAATAAGATATGGATGATGAAAATGAGAAATACAAATAAACAACTTCATAAAATCCAATGAGTTGAGATGAAATTGACAGACATAACATCATTGGTTATCTAACAGCACCAGTTCAAAAATAAAGAAAGAAGTTATTACAGTTGATGTATTTCCTATATCAGTAATAACCCAAATGTTTTGATGAAGCATCTAGAGATGAGAAGTGGGTTTAGGAAATGAATAATGATCTTGAGAAAATTGAGAAGAATCATTCCTGGGAGATTGTTTAGTGGCCAAAAAATAAGAATATCATTGGGACCAAATGGGCATTTTTAAACAAGATGAATTAAAATAGCATAGTGATTCGTAATAAAGAATGATTAGTGAGCAATGGGTACTCCCAGATATAGGGTATTTATGTTTATGAAACATTTTCACCTACTGTGAGGCTTGAGATAATCAGATTATTATTTCCCATAATAGTGAAAATAAGGTTTAAATTTTTCTATATAGACGCCACGTCAACATTTCCTAATGTGTTTCTGGATGAATAAGTTTATATTTACCACCCAAAATATATTCTCATTCATCATGATGGGAAAACAATTTCTACTAAATAAGGCATTATATGGGTTGAAGCAAGCATCAATGAATGATATTCTAAATTTGACCTATTTTTAAAGAAGCTCAGTTTTCAGAATGGTGGAGTTGATTACAATACAAATTTCAAAAATGATAGTAATCAAAGTATGATGGTGATGGTATATGTTGATGACATAATATTTAGTGGATTAGATGAAGCACAATAAAGATATTTCTAAAAAAACATGAAAAGTGAATTTCAAATGTTAATTATATGTAAAATAACGTTTTTCCTTTGTTTATAGGAGACATAAGGAAATATTGGAACATTCCTCCCTAAATTTAAACATGCCAAGGAGGTTTTAATAATATTTGGAAAAGATAATTCAAAGGTGCCGATGACTCCGGTGGTAACCTGAATGAAATTATTTTCCGATAATGAAAGAAAATCTATTAATATCCCAGAATATAGGAAAATCATTGGAAGTCTATTGTACATAACAGTGAAACAAATGGATATTTACTCTCCAACAACTAAAAAACAAGGTATTAGAGAAATATAAAATAAATCCACTTAATTATAGTTAAAATAATACATTGTTATATCAATGTCACAACATATTTCAGTTTTCTATACAATAAAAAATCTCAATATGATTTATCAATTTATACAGTTCCAGATTGGGACAGATTAGCATATGATATAAAATCAACATTAGGTGGTGTATTCTTTGTAGGAGGATTGTGTATTTCATGGAGAAACAAGAAAAAATTTATCATTTCATTAAGAACTGTATAGTCATAATATATTGCGACCACTCAATATATCACACAATTATTAAGGATTAAGTAGAAGCATGATGATATGTGAGTTCTAGTTAGGTCACTGATTTGAATACATTGTGATAATTCATGTTATATAAATCTTATAAAAAATATATCCCATATCTAAAAGAAAAAATAATATTGAAATAATGTACCATTTATTCAAGGAGAAGGTGGAGCATGGTTTTATGAAGTTGTAATATGTGTCTACAGAACTATAGGTTGTAGACATTCTGATTAAGGCCTTACCCAAAGGGGAATTTGAGAGGGATCAACTCACTCATGGAGTTCAGTTGACTCCCATACTTGAAAACGTGTGGATGTGAGAGCCCCACTCCCTCAGGTATGGCGTATTTTCCATAAATACAATGATATATATTCTTTACCTGCTGCCGACCACAATGAATTGACCTTCAGGTTTATTAAATTTGGGGGAGAAATTGTGGAAATAAATGTGAAGAAAATATCTTAATCAAGACAGGGGAGAAGCTGATAAGGGTCAGTAAAGTAGGGTTAGTTTTAAACTCTAAAAATTCTGAATACAATCGATCAAAGGTTATATATCACGACATATGTGTTTTGTGATAAAATAATAATAATGGTTTTGTAATGGTGTGATTCATTGGTGAACATTGTATGCTACTCTTGTTTCTAATACTGAGCATGGATCATGTGTTCTTAGGGTGTGTGTCAGGTAAATATATTGATCACTATTTGAATTTCAAGAAGTGAATTTATGGTAAAATATGTAAGAATATTTATCAAGGTATCAAAACCTAAGTTGTTGTCAAGAAACCACAATGGGGTGATAATTGGGGAAAAATCCCTCAACGTAACATTGAAGTGTTCTTTGGGTTTATTGTGTTTGTTGAAAAAGAAGGATTCCATGGTATATTGTTGATTTCATGATAAATTTTTTGTAAGGTAAGATTTCAAGGATCCAATAAAAATGAATAGATTCATTAGAGGTGGTAAAAAATTATGTGTCCACAATGTGAGGATGTTTCCCAATGTTTTCCATAATTTTGGGGTCCAAAATCTGGACAATAGAAAAAGGTGTCATTTGTGAAGGAAGTAAATTTTCCAAAAAGTAAAAAGTTGCGTGATTGGGCGTTAGTGATTTTAAAAGGGTTGAGACAATAAATTATTACATTATTAGGCATATAAGATGTTTACACATGAATTCCATTGTCAAATCAAACATCTTAGTGCTTGAGGGAAGTTACACACAAGCTAGGAGTTCGGTGATATAACTGATTTCATGCATGCATAGTAACTACTGAAAAACAAGGCTATACCAATGGTTCTATAAAAACCATGGGTATATGTCACTCATATAACAATGGTATTTTTAAACCTTGGGAATAATTTTTTTGGTAATTTTTATTCCCAAGATGTACCTATACCCACGGTTCTCTTGAAACATTAGCTATAGGTCACCCCTACACCCACATTTTTTATTAACCATGGGAATAAGTTTCATTGGATTTTTTGGGAGAGGACCTATACACATATTTTTCCAAAAAACATTTTGTATAGGGCACACCTATATTGACTATTTTTTATAAATCATGGCAACTTGTTTTTCGGGAGAAAACAATTCATAGGAGGAGCATATGCCCATAGTTTAACAAAATCGTTGGTATAGGTTAGACGCTTTTCGTACATAATAATAAAAATAAAAATAATTTATATGTGTATATATATATATATATTTGATTATAAAAAACATAAAATGTGTTATAGGATAATGGTAATGTAATTTTATTTTATGAAGAAGGTGTTGGCTTCAATTCCCAACATGGGATTTTATTTAATAATGGTCCTATACCTATCGTTTGACCAAACAGTGGGTATAGGTTGGCCCTTTATTTTTTCATAATAATATTAAAAATAATAATAATTAATTTATCATAATATTATATATATATATATATATTAATATAATGACATTAAATTTGTCATAGAATAGTGGTACAATCATTAGAGTGTAGGCAGGAGGTGTTGGGATCAAATGTCAATGGTTGATTTTTAAAAAATGACATATACCCACAGATAGACCAAACACTATGTATAAGTATATACCCATGGTTTGATAAAACCAGGGTTATATGTTTTGAAATTTAATTTTCTTACACCAACTATTTAATAATGGTGGTTATAGGTCTATAACGACGGGTCCCAATGCCATGATTCCTAAAACTACGGGTACAATAAGAAAGATATAGAAATTTATAATTGACATTGGGTTATATCTCATAAAATGTATTCCCTAAACATAAAAAATTTCACAAAATCCAATGGGTTGTTCATGAATATCTTGTATTTCATAAATATTTCCATAAAAATAAAAAAAATTATAATTTTTTTAAAAATTCACAATTGTATATAAACAGCGTGGGCCAATAAATTTTATATTCTAAAATATTGGTTGTTTTCTATTGATGTTCAAATTTTTCTCTAAAATGTGTCAAAAAAACTATATTCTGTTTAACTTTCAAGAAAGCATATTCTTAATACTTGATCATTTAAAATTTTATAATGAAATTGATCTTCCCAATTGTAATGTCTAGATTCAGATTTTAGTTTATAATTTAGTGAGGATTTAAGTAATTTAGATATTGAGATGTTACCAAATAATTTACCATATCAGAATACCATGGAACATTAGCTACAACGAATGAGTGTTATTCCCCTATAATGAGGTTAGGTACTAGTTTGTGGGATGAAATATTTAATTCAGTTGGGTTGGGAGTATACTCAAGCGATCATCCATTTGGTCCTCAAATACATTTTTAACTTTTATTTATAGTTTAAAATCATGTATCAGTTGCATCTAACTCAAAAGTATGGGCATGGAAGCTTCATTATTCACCAAATATCTAAGTATTGTTTTATTAGAAATGAAAATTATATCTCCAAAAAAATTATTTGAATATTTATAAAGAAAATAAAATAACTAAAAGATATAATTTTCTATGGTACTATAGCTAAATTGGGAAGCATATAAGGTTCATTAAGAATGGTAAATGACTTTTTGTTTTTCTTCAATTATCCAAAAAAGAACATCTACAACTACTTGGTTGGAAGCATCACGAAGTAGCTCAAATGGTTCTTCCCCATCTCGTGGCTACATCACAAGTGGGTTTACCAATCTCATATTCAAATAATCATAGTTTACATTATAATAAACATTAAAATAAAAATTCTATCCTTTCAAAAACAACGAAGAGAGTGGGATACAAATATTACACAAAACATTGACAAAAAATCAAGTATAATCTAACATTTCATAAGAAATATCTATCAAATTTTCACCAATTTCAGTAAGGAAAGTAGGAAATCACATAAATTTTGAATTTACCCACTTCAATTACATTTATTTAATGATATTCCCTTGAAATATTCCACTCTATATAATGAGATTACATTTTTAAAATATAAATACAAGAATATTTGTAATGAAATATAGCTAGATAATTACATAATATAAATGGAAGAATTATACAAGAAAATATGATAATGAAATATATAAATGTGTACTTATATTGGTTTTAAAAAAATGGGAACCTTGAAATAACCTACAAATACATCCTATAAGAAATAATGAGTTCTTTATTCATTTTTATCTAACATCTAGTCAATTAATTGGATGGGGACGTGATATTTCTGAGTGACCTAATTTAACAATCTATTGTCTATGTAAACTCTGCAACTATTCCATGTTTTATTAAGGAATAATTCATTATTTTCATTCCTCATAATGGTTGAAATGGTTTTCTTGGGAACTATATATATTGGAATGAATAATTGTGAATATAAAATTTAATAGATGATTGCTACATCTAAAAGAATCTGAATATCCCTCTTCAATTCCGCCATCAATGTGGGATTTATACTTCTTTGGGACTGCCTAAAAGGTTTTTAATATTCCTCAAGTATAATTCTATATGATTATATTTTTTGAATACTCATGGGATATCACACAAGAATTATCCTATTTCTTGGACATTCTTTCTTAAAATGTAAATATGTGATTTTTCGTTGTTTGAAGATAGATTATTATCAATTATCAATGGCTATTTTTTTACCACATGGTAAACATATTTTAATTTTTTGATAGTGGTTTTAATTCAATCTTTATAGGATGTTCAAGTTATGAGATTAGATTTTCATTTTTCACTCTTAAATATTTAACATCCTATACAAAAGAAAAAATATCATCTTCTTCTTCATGAATTAAACCATCAAATTCACTAGAAAATTCAAAAGTCATATCTTCCTCTAATCTACAAATAAAATTTTGATAATTTTATAAAAACTAATATTTAATATAATTTTTAATCAAAAAAATTCCCCAACGATAAATAAAAATGTATCATTCCAGAATCATCAAAGGTTTCATACTATTCAAGTTGGTATAGTGTCAAAAATAAATGTTTATTTGAAGGGTTCATCATAGAATAAAAAATATTAATTGCACAATGTTGTCTCTAGACTCAAGGATGAATGTCCTTTTTGGGACATTAATTATTTACTAATCCGTATTTAAGAACATTATAGCTAAAATGAGTGGTTTGTGACCTGGTTCACTATCATCCTCTATGTTGAGCACATAGAAATCAACAGGATATATCAATCCTTGAACTCTAACTAATACATCTTCCAAAAATAGTGTTGGGAATAAAGTGGATTTCTTTGTGATCTATCTTTCCACTCGTATAGGAATAAAATATCCCATATACAAATATATAAATATTTCATGTGAATATAAATTAATAGAAGCAGCAAAAGAAAACAAATAAACTAAAGAAGTTAATCTTACAATGATATGGGGAATAAAAAATGTCCATGGATTTTGGTATTTGGTGTGTAACTACTTTTTGATCAATGATATGACAATTCTTCCTAATATCATCCTATAATTACCTTGAATTCAATCATTCATTGTAAAAATATCTTTGAGGAATATATAATACCTTTTAATTTGTTTGATGTTGTTAAGAAGTTCTATGTTGATCTCCAATATTTGAAAGGTTTCATTATTTTCTTTAATGTGATTGTTTCAAAATATTCTATGGTAGTATCATTATTGAAGTGAAAAACATGGATAATTATTTCTTCTATATTTTTTTATTTTCCTTTTTTTAAATTCTCCCTCTTACACTTATTTTATTCAACTTAATTATATTTTAATCTATCTACCTAAAATAATTAGAATTCTGAACCTCATAATACACTAGTTCGGATTTAATTGGTTCTGCTTCATATATGGCTGGTGGTAAGAGCTATTTTCAATTTATGTTTTTTGCCATAATAAAATTATCCTTTAGGGTTAATAATTTTTAGGGCTGGTAGTTTTTTTGAATTTATAGAAATGATTTCAAATATTTTTACAACCTGAAATATCAACTTATCTACACAATTCTTCCACTCCCCAACCTTAGTTCCTTAATGTTTATGTATTTCAATCTATTCACTATTGTAGGGGTTTTAAAAGTGATTATTTTTATAAATGGGTTGGTTTTTAAGTTTTTTGATTGTATAGCCACTTTTATGATTGTTGGAAGGGTTTTGGGTGATGGAATTGTATATGTTGTTATCGGTAAGGTGTTGGTTTAAGTACTGTTTTTTGGTAGGGGGTCTATCCTGGTTATATTGATTTCCAAATCTATAATTGACTTGTTCAAGATATGGAAACCCTTTTTTTATAATTTTCTTGCAAGAATAGATTATTCATAACTTTCCATGACATTATCTTTTGAGCACTAATCAGTGAAATGGTTCAGTGATGAGAAAAAACACATAACTTAGTTGGTGATTATTGTTCACTGATTCATTTCTGAGCCATTTACCTAACCTAATTTATTATATTTTTTATATTTAGTTTTTAATATTCGAGAGAAATTATATGTTCTCACCTAATGTATTCCCCTTGTACCTGTTATTCATATACTCAATTATTATGAGTTCTATTCAACATTTTCAATCTGGATCCCAGATTCTGTTTCTGACTTATTAATCAATGATCCTATAGATAATGAAACTAATATATTTTGATCATTATCATGCAATCCATTATAAATTAACAAATTCAAGTATTTTTATTCTATATTGTGATGTGGACAGCTAGTATATAGATATTTTAATCTCTCTTTGTTATCATAGTGTGTTTCTCCTCATGATTTCTTAATGAGATACATATCCTTCTTTATTGTTTTACTCCTGTTGGTGGGGAATAATATTTTCATAAAGAATTTTTATTAGTCATCCCATTTATGAACTTCACCTAGATTTAGGTTTAAAATCCATTACATGGTAGCTTCTTCATATGATAATTAAAATTCTCTCTACTTCACTTGTCCTTTAACTACTCTTTAAGATTTCATATTAGATTACACATATGTGAATTCATGCATATGTTTGTTGGGTACTTCATCTATATGACCACAAAACTTGTGAAATTTATATATTAGAAAAATAACCAATTCAACTACATTTTTCAACATGGATATTACTATATAATTATTTAGGATAATGAGTTATAGTATGAAATGATCTATTAGGGTTTGGTTTGGATTCCCAATAATGATTAAAAGATCAAAGTTAATGTTAGTAGTTTTTCCAATTTCTATAAGTGAAACTTCCTCAAAGACTATTTGAAAATTTAAATCACTATGTCTAGTTAGCAAATCCATTTCAATTTCTTGATGAAAATAAAGATTTTTATTATTATAAAACTCGTTCATGGAAATTAAAGGTAATTTTTATTTTATTTTTGGAACTTCTACCCTATTAATGGTTCTCTGTTTTGACATGATCCTATTTATGAGTGTGGAAAAAAATATTTCTAGGATAAATTTAGTATTAGTGGAAACTGAGGGTAGTCTCTAAGATATGAGTGTACAAAAAAATTGTTGTATTTTTTAATGAAAGAATGTTTTTTTCTGTTTTTTGATATTTGAAAATGAATAAAGATATCAAGTAGATTTTTTAAAATAGTATTTTGAAGGTAATAAGATCACGATTGACATCTAATTTAAATGTTATTCTAGTCTTTAAAATATTTCTCTTGTCATTATTATCTTATAAATGATAGATTATGCAACTAATTAACCTTTTAGCCTTGATTTAATTGTAATTTTTGGGATAAACTAGAAAAACCCTTTATTTCTTATACCCTCCATCCTATTTAAGAGTATGGCATAAAAATCAACCCTATATTACTCAAGAAATATGCAATCTAGTTTTTAGCATTCTAGTTAATCCCAGAATAATGGTTCTACTTTTAAAAAGTGTTTGAAACTACCAAGAACCGCACCAGTCATCCCAAACTATTAAACTATAGATAATTTAAAACATAGTAGTGGGAGATAAAGATAATTTAATAAGAAACAATGTAGTAAATAAAAAAATACAACTATATTAAAAATTCTAACTATATAAAAATACAAAAATTATTTTACAAAATATAAGGATTTATTCATTACGGTTTGTAGACTCAATAATTAATAATGTTTTATCTTAACATTATAGATCACTCAAGAATTAACCCTCGTTTGAAGGCTATAATTTTATGAAGGGTGGTTCTTTTGGGATTATAAAAATTGAAACTAAATAGAAAAAAATAGAATGAAACAATAGTAGGAGATCCTCCATTAAGAACTTATGATATAAGACACAATTGTATCATTCAATAATGGCCTTCTGTTTATTTTATAAATATGTGAGTCACTTCTCTTTCATCAGGGCCAAAACTCTAGTGATCTTATCTATTTTTTATCTTTAATTTTTTTCTTCTTTTCGTAATAATTAAAACTCCAAAGAACTTAAATATTCCAAAAAATTCATTTCCATCATTATTTGGTATTTAATAGAAGACATTTCTTGTCAAGATACATGTCACAACCTTCTATTGATTTCATACATTATAACATAGGGCTAAGGTATTGGATTGTAGTTAATATTATTATCATGAATATTTCACATGACCTTCACCCTATAATGATATGTTGTTTTTTGGGATAGTTTTAGATTGAGCATGAGGCAGTGGATCAAAATATTTATCAAGTGGTTCAAGTGACTACATGATATATGATTACACATGTGGAAGAAAATTGATAGTGAGATTAAATCATCATTCAATCAACTGTAATGAATGCATGGTTTTATCAATACATTAATAAATTTCAATGTATGGTCGATAAAATCTTTTATTATTGTTGATGGATGAATGTAATGGTCGATGAATCTATTTTTTTCAATCTATCAACCATGAAACAACTGTATTTTTAAATTTTAATTCTTTTTAATATTTTAAGGAATATTTTATAAGCTAGGTGATTAGTTGACATTGGATTCAGGGAAATGGATATCCTTTGTGAAAATATATTAAAAATAGTAAATATATTATATCATGTGCATATATTTTTTAAGAATAATGGAAGAACACTCAAATTGTGTCTCGTATGGGAATTTTACGGCCTTTATTGAATTTGGAATGTATTTTTTACCATAGGCATGACGTAACCTTTATATACGTTGGGTGTATACATTCATTTCAATCATGGAAAGATTAAAAAAATCTATTTATTGAATTAAACTCTATAAATTATATCCCCTCTATTTAAACCAAATTTTGTAAAAATCCTATGTTTATTCACATAACTCAAGATTGGATATGAGATATAGGGAATGATGAATGGATCATGGATCAATGATCCATACTGGGTAGTATCCCTCCACCAATGAAGTTCGTGGATCATTCCTAAGAAAATGACATAGAACCATTATTCATCGGTAATTGATCCAAACTCATGGGTGAGAGGTTTTTGTGTGGATTAATCCCCTTTTTTGATTTTCCCTAATCAAACATGTATCTTTTCCTCATCAGAGTAATTTTTGATTGAATTTTTTTCTATTTTGAATTGGTATTTGTGTTCCTTGGTATTAGAATTAATAATAATTATTTATCCTTTATTATTTCAATCCATTCGTAATTTTAAAAACAACGGATTTTAGACAACCCAAAAAATGGTTTAAGTTTGTTCGATTTGTTGTATTTTGTGCATTTCTGCCACCATTATTCACTCATTTAACATTAATATTTATTTTGTTCGGTGGTTCAATGGATACATGATAATCGATCATCACACAACTATTATTTGGTAAAAATCATTGATACTATGTGTTTGGTTTATGTATATATGATGTGATTTATGTTTGATTATAATAAATGATGATCCATTGTTATATTGAAGGAGTCCATTACACATTATTAGAGTTTTACAGATATGAAGTGATGGAAGATGATTTCTAAGTGGATTGGGTGATTGAAATCTAGCCACCAGTGACATAAAATCTTTGTCAGGCCCAAATGTTTATTTACTAATGGATATGGTAATAGAATCAGTGAAATCAATGGTGTACAAAGAGATGTGGGAGTCTATTCGGAATTTTTGTAAAATTATGAATTTCACTCCATGTAGTTCAATGAAACACATATTTTTTAGTCCCCTTTTTGTGGAATCTATGGTTTCCACATGGAGTAAAACTTCATATGTCATGTTGTGATTCCACACACCATGTGACCCTTAACTGGAAAACATGACATGGATAGATAGTATACACTTAGAAATCCTTATGGCACTAAATTCTATGGGTATCCGATTACATGATGTATAAAACACGGTAGAGTGTACATTCCCAAGTTTCAATGTGACCCCACACATCATGTTTGTTATAAACATGTCGTATACTTCGTAAAGGACGCTTTTCTAGGGATAAAACAAATTTCTAGTGTTATCTGAAACCTTACACATCATGTGATGAGAATTATGCCCCAGGTACTTAAAGAATTACTCAAACATGAACAATGTACATGGGCATGACTGAAGTACATGGGCATGGGAAAAGTATGTGGGCTAGATCAGAATAAATTTCAAGTGATATAGTAACATATAAATGCTATTTATCCCTAGTGGACATGTTTTGTATCAATAAGAATAAATTTCATATTATACATCAAGACATAGGTTATTCTATACATAGAGAGATATGATGTGTACCCTCTAGGACACACTTTATACTCCTTTCAGGGAATATTAAAGACTTTTATCTTTTACCTTCTATATATAATTCTTTAGGAACCATATTTAGGCATATTAGAAACTTATCCCTAGAAATTGTAAATGCAGAACACAATGGAGTACTTCAAAATGGAATCAAAGATATGATACATGGTGTTATTATCTTGATTCTTCTTTTAGAGATGCTTGGATTTTATTTATTATAAGTTGTGATCATTGAAGTGTTATCAAGGTTGGAAACTCCTTATCACACCAAGTCATATGTCAAATATAATTTTTATATGTATGTGTTGACGCTCCTTTCGTCACAGAATCTAATGATCAGAAAAGGGAATATCTGAGCTCAAAGTGATTCATCCTTTGAAGAAAAAATCAAAAAATTGACAAAGGCATGAACAAAGGATCAACAGAAACTCCACCGCGAAAGTTATATCACTGTCGCACAAGTACACTTTCACGACGCTCTTGGTCGTGCAAGTGACTTGCACGACCTAAGTGGTAACCGCCCGGTAACCGCCCTGGGTCTTCTTTTGCCTATAAATAGACCCTGTGCACCCCCCATTCGAGAGGATTTTTTTTTTCAGAAACTCGGATTGAAGCTCCCGACGCCCAAGTCTCTTATCAATGCTTCTGGAACACTTCTAGGGTAATTTCTTACCTAGAACGGAAGATCTAAAGAGAAGAAGGAAGGCCTAAGTGTTGAAACTTATCAACACTTGCGCGCCGACTTATTTCCTTCAATATAACTTGCGCGTCCCTTTTCTGGAAGAACCTCAAGAGGATTCTAAAGTGATAAAAAAGGAGTCGCTCAAGTATTCTAATACTGGTTGAAAATCGTGCAAGTACCCCACATGTCGCACAGGTATACTTGCGCGACCAATACTTGCGCGCCCACAGAAGACTTGCGCGCCTTTCAAGACATGCACGCCCCTACTTTTTTTTGGGTGCCCATCTTGCCCATTTTACCCCTCTTAAGCCATTACACCTTTCCTTTTCAAGATTCAGTCTTCCAGACACTCTTCAAATCCATTTATGGCATGATTTATGGATTTGACTTCCTTATCTGAAAGGAATTCAGTGGAATATCTCTCAAAACCTAGAGATTTAAATATCCTTATGTCACTAAATATGGAGAGTTCATTCATTCAACCTCATCATTTAAGATGAGAGAATCCTTAACTTGGGTCTCCTTTTTAGGAATAATCCCCAGTTATAAATCCTTTAATCCGGGCATCCTTCTTTAGGAGTAAGCCCCAAATTCTTAAAGTTCCCAAACTTGGGAATCCTCCTCAGGAGTAAGCCCCAAACCATAATTCCTTAAACTTGGGCATCCTCCTCAGGAGTAAGCCCCAATCATAATCCTTTAACTTGGGCATCCTCCTCAGGAGTAAGCCCCAATCTCAAATATGGGCATCGTTTTTAGGATTAAGCCCCAAACCATAATCCCTAACTTGGGTCTCCTTTTCAGGAATAAGACTCAGTTATAATCTTGGGCTTCCTTTTCAGGAGTAAGCCCCAAGTCCCCTAACCTGGGCCTCCTTTTTAAGAGAAAGTCCCAGTCATAATCTTGGGCATCCTCTTCAGGAGTGAACCCCAAGTCCCTTAATTTCTCTTAACCAGTCCTAAATTACGTTTGATATGGGATTCCTTCTCAGGAGTAAAACCCAATTATCAATCCTCTCCTAATTTGGGTTTCCCTCTCAGGAATAAGTCCCAAGTTAGAGTATTCAAATCGCCATAAAGCACATATAACTTTATGGACCTTGTTCCTGGATTTTCTCCCTAAAAGTAAATCCTAAACCTTCATTTATATGGGCAGTCATACATACATAATCCCCAAACAAATTCTTATGATTGCATCTTTCATGGCACAATTGTCTAATTTTTACCAATACCTCTTGTTTCTCACACCGAGCATGACTCACGTGAGCTTAGAGTGTAAAATCAATTATGACATTCTTCTTTGAGACATCAATCATAAACACCATACTCCATTACTCGAACTACGTGGGTTCTGATTCCTTTTCCAAAACAAAGGATACGTAGGTATCCCATTTTTGGGTTCGATCCCAACTTTGAAATAATACCTATCCTTCTGAATGACGATAATCTTCAAGTGCCCCACTGAGTGGCTTTAAAACTAGCCTGGTCATCATAATGACAAAGAGACTTTTATATAAAAGTTTTGAAGGATACCATTGACCAAGAATCTCTAAACAGATATAGATGATTCTCTATTGATGAAGAACCTCGAATACATATAAAAGATTCTCTAAATTTCTTGCATATTTAATCATTGATTGTTAAAACTAAAGGAAAGCACATTTTATACATGGTAATGTAATAAGGATTCACGAACATAACTTAAATCTATAAAGAGAGTCCCGGAGTAGACAATAATTCCCCTCAAAAAGGTGTGATGAGTCCGACCTCCCATCCTCTCGACCAATGAAAATTCCTAAGCCTCATCAGTCCACAAGCTAATGAGCGCCTACCATTGGAAAGTAGGTCCAAACGGATGTGGAATCATTGGATGTTTCCAGTTCTACGATCAAACCCGCTAGAAACCGATCAGAACGTTTGAATCTCAAATCAACGAGGTCATCCCCGAAATCCGTGAGGAAACAAAAATGGTGAACCCGACGTGAATCCTTAACCAAGTTAAAGTGATTTTCTTCTTATTTGATAGGCCCCTTGGGACAAAAAAGCAATCATTGACATGTGCTCATCCAAAAGATGCAGTGGCCGGATTCATCTTGATTATGTTTGTTATATGGAACAGGAACTCTTTTCTCAAGATCTTCTGCAAAATGGCTTTCCTTAAATTCACCCCTGTGAATACTGCTGTTGTGAACACCTCTACTGTGAGGTCTGCTGCTGTGAAAACCAATGCTGCTACTCCTGCTGGAACGTCGTCCGCTCTAAGGATGACATCAGCAACTCAGTGTCTTCAACGCTGGGTTTCTAATGCACTGGTTAAGGAGTACCATCACAACGGTACTATCCCAACTCTGGAGGCCGCTCGTCAAGCCCTCCAAGTTAACAACTTTACCAGGTCGTCCAGACAACGGCGGCCAGCGATCAAGAAGCAGGCGGTGCTGACTACCGTCTCCAACCGTTTCGGGTCGTTATCCCCGGAATGCAATTTCCATTCACTCCCTTACTATGAGGAAGTGAATGAGCAGGTACCGCAGGACCTTAATTCAAAAAGACAGTAGTCCTTCTCAAGGGCTCCCATCAATAATCGCCGCCAGACTCGTGCGGTAGTGCACCCTCAACATGATGAGGGTACCGACTCCAGGAATTCAGCTCAGGTATCTCGAACCCGAGCAGGCAAGATGAACCGCCAGAGATGGAATTCGGTGAACAATGGGCAGGTTGTCATCCCTGCCATCTCCGGAGAAGTCCACCAACCTAACTTGGTGGCAAACAACGAGCAGGCACAATCACCTGTCTGTTTTAATTCCGCTGTCCAGCAGACTCGTCTGGAAGCATCACGCCAATCCCGCCATGCAATCCCGGCGGAGTGCTATAGGCAAGAACATACACCTGCTTATACATCACCAGTTAGTCAGCAGGCTCATCTGACTACATATGATGGATCTCGTGAACCGCGTTTGGCGAAGTGTAATCAGCAGGAACATACACTTGCTAATACTAATCAAGCCTACCAACAGTCTCGCTTGGTAGCGCACGGAGAAGTCAGTCGGAAAGCCCCGACGACAAACAGGAGGCAGACTCAACTCTCTACCTCTACACATGAGTACTGTCAGGATTCACTGACAGGAAAAGGAGGACAGGAGCAGGCACAAACACCTACTCCAAGCCCGGAATGGACGTATATCCCTGTTCTGGCGGCTGAAGTCACCAAACATATTTTGTCAATGGTGAAAGAACAGAATAAAATTCCTGCTCATATTCTGGATGCTTTCCAGGATAACATAACAGCTTCAGCATCATCTCAAGGACATACACATAAATCTATCCCTAGCAGTGGAGTGACACATCAACGATTCACTCCGGAACAGACACACACATCTGTTCCAGTACAAGAGGGTTATAGGGCAAACTCCCCCATATCATACGGACAACCAAGTCAGGAACATACACCTGATTTGAGTGGAGATCGTCAGCCTAACATGACCATCTTTCCTGATCAGGCACATACACCTGCTCAGAGTAACCACTTTCGTCAACAAGTGGTTTCTAAAGTGAGTAAGAAGGCATCTAAGAAGAAGATCCGCCCAGCACAGTCAGGAGATCAAAGGCCAATCTACAACAAGGCCTTGCTCGATGCTGGAGTTCTTGAAGCCCTCAGACATTTATCTGTCGGAAATCAAGATTCTACTCCCTTAGTTCCCAATAACGGGAACATTAGTTTTGGAGGTCTTCAACAGACACTTCCTCATGAAGGCTTGCTTTATGAAAGTTCGGTCAATCTTGAAGTTTCTTCTTCAGATGAGAGCCACAGGAACCCTCTGTGTGGTTAGAAGACCAAGGAGCAAGAGATTTCATCTTTTGCTGTAACCCATCATGATGGTCCTCCTCATGGTGATGAACTTCGCTGCGAAAGTCCTCTCCGCAGTAGTGATTCACGTTGTCTCGAAAATTCATCAGAAGGCAATGTAGTGATGAGAAAGCCCTCCTATCTCGAGGCACTTACAAATGTAAAGCCAGTCTTGTCTGATGCTTTACTATCGGCATGTGAAACTCTTTCTCCATCAGAGGATAGCCTGGGGTTCAGGTTATTCTCCGAACCATCCCCAGGTCATTCATCTTCCAGCATGAATAGCGGACTCTCTACCAACCTTGTCGAACCTAATGAAGCAACAAGGAAGCACCAGCTCTGGTCCAAACAGGTAGAAGAATCTTCATTTAATGATAAAGAGGAAATGCTGAACATGAGGAAAAAACTGGCAAAAGGTGATGTACCAGTCATGTTTTGGCCTTTGGCTGACTCCCAGTACGACATTCCAAAGATGTTGACGGATGATGGAATCCATGATATTCGTCTCAACATATGGAAGACTCTTTGTCAATTGAAGAATAAAGTATTATCTTACGGTGATTATGAAAATAATATTAAGATAATAGAAGGGTTACAATGCCAGATTTATTTGGCATCTCTATCAGTCTCTCGGTATCCGAAGGCTGAAAAGCAACAGAGAACCCTTCAACGTTCATGCCTTGGCGCACTAAGAAAATTGCGTCAGTTAATTGCCAATGCTCTATCTGGTGTTCATATCAGAGGATGGGGTGTTCACGGAGCACTATATTTCACAGTGCTTTCCAGTCAGCAAAGCCCGCCGAAAATGGTTTCATGCAATGTTATTGCCCATGGTCGGCCACAGTCAATGGGCTTTGTTCATAATCAAAAGCTTTCTCAAGAACGGGCTTCAACTAGTTCCTCTCAAAATCAAGTATATAGAGAACAAGTTGTTGAATTGCTCCTACATCAAGCATGCGAGAATATTGCACAAGCCTCTCATCTGGAGAAAACACGTCATCAAATGACAGAAGTTTCGGTAATCATCCAACGGTCTGTTGAACCAGGTGATAAAAGTGGATACAGGTTAATGCATCCAGCTAATTTCCGAACTAAGATTCGCAAGATCAAGAGAGATTTTAAGAAGATCTCAGACATAGCATGTCAAGAGACACCCCATCTTGTCAGACTGGGGACTTCTCTAACCCAGACCTCAGGGTCAACAAATGGGATTCGAGTAGTTGAGCGGAAGCAACAGGAACATCCCCAGTCCACCGGACTGGGGACTTTTTCATATCCTCAATCCCTCCCTCAGAGAAAGTCAGTATTCTCTCGATTAGGTAATAAGCCTCAAGAGGAACGAAGAGCCAAGCTATCAGGAGATTCTCTCCAAGTGACTGTTCTCGAAGAAGTTCCTGAGGGATCAAGTCAACGGAATGCCATGTCTCATCATGGACATGGAAGAAGACAATATCACAGAAATGTTGATAGAAAGGATTCCATCAAATATGCATCCATTAATGTCATCAATGTTGTTGCTGCTGATTCACTAGATGAGGCTCAATCAGAGGGATCAGATGAAGAGGTTCCTGCTCAAGAAGTTGCGCACATAGACCTAAATGAAGAAGGTGTGCGCACACGTAATCAAAGGCTTACCCAAAATCTGGGTATTCCTTCAAGTAACCCACTTCCCCCTCTCCGAAAAGGATCCAATAAGGGGAAAGGAAAGAATCAGGTTACTTCTCACCCTTCCTCTGAAGGAGGTCAATCGCTCTCATTAGAGAAAAGGTTTGCACAACAGGAGGAAGAAATGAAAGAATTAAGAAGGTTGAATGCAGAACTACTTTAGAGTAGTCTTCTTCTTAATAATGCTGAATTCCGACAGCCGAAGGAATTTGTTGTAACTAATGAGATGGATCAGGAATATCCTCCTTTATCCGTACACCCTCAGAGGTCTAATCCTCCGGGTCAAACGCAACAACGGTTGGCAGCACTACCATCAGTTGCAGCACCAACCACCACGTCTGTCCAGGCTCCATTCATTACACCTACCCAAAACCAAGTTCAACCGGATGTTTCTCAAAATTTAATAACTACTATTGAGTCATTAACAGCTCGGTTAGAATCTATGGAAGGGAAACGGGCGCAAGTTCAACCTGAAAAGAAAGTTTACCATGAATGGGTAGATTCAATTTCTCCTCCATCCAGTTTTGGAAACCCTGTTTTCCCTACTTTCAATGGATCAGGCGACCCTGAACAACATTTGACACATTACGTGTCTTGTTGTGATCCTATGATGGGAACTCCAGAGCAGCAAGAAGCAGTGAAACTCAGATGCATCGTGCGAACTTTGCAGGGACCATCTTTTGTCTGGTATACAAGCTTGCAATCCCGGTCAGTCATCGGATGGGAGGATCTTCGTCAAAAATTCCTTCTTCAGTTTAGCTCAACATTGCCAAAAACGACAGTTTTCGATCATACAAACTGCAAGAACAGGGAGAATGAAAGAGTCTCGGATTTCATTGCTCGTTGGAAGGGATTAACGTATTCCCAGAGTTTAGCACTCCCTCAGGAGGAATTGTTTCCAATCTGTGTGGAAAATTTGCGTGACCAATTACGCACGCCATTGATCCCTGTGAAATACACAGGAGGGTTTCGAGACCTTACTTCAATCTCTCAACAGATTGAAGATTCCCTTATATAGGCTAAGGTTAAATCTCGTATAATTACATAAGCTCTAGGAAGGAGAATGGGTAAAGCGGAAACTGCTACAGTTATGCTTAAACAAGCACCTGTACCTATTTCTACTTCAAAACCTTCATCTTCTCGAAGGGCTCCACCTCCTGAACGCCAACAACAAAGGCTGTTTCGTCCAAATGATCAAAGATATCAACGACGAAAACAATTTGAGGATTTGAAGAGTAAAACATACTCTTTCCGGAGTGAGCAAGTTCCGGGTTACTTCATTTCATCTCTGGAAAATAATTTGGTTCAATTACCAGTGCCCAAGAGGCCAAACAAGGAAGGAGATGAAGACCATCCAAATTATTGTCCTTTTCATCAAATGTTAGGGCATCCCATCCAGGAGTGTTTTGTCTTTAAAGACCTCCTGCAAAAGATGGTCGACATGGGACAAGTCAAATTGAAGGGTTCGTTAGCTCATGTAGCATGTATTACCGCTACAGATCCAGAGGAAGGAGGCGAGTGGCAGGAAGTCCAAAGCAAAACTGCGAAAAAATATGATGATTGGATGGTCAGAAAGACAATCAATCGGACCCATTCCATTTTGTGAACACAATTGAAGAAGACAATTGTGTCTCCTACAAAAGCTGCAGTAAAGCCTCCATCAAAAGACAAATCCTCAAAAGGGCAACGCAATTCAATGAAGAAAGAGGAATCAGGAGAAGATGAGTATGTATCAAAGCCTAAATTGTCTTTGACTCTGGAAGAATTCATGCCATCTACTTCAAAGCCACGGGCACCGTCCCACCAAACGGCACAGCCTAAACAGGCTAACCAGGCAAAGTCTTTATCAGACGAAGAGTTAATCTTTGGTTCTGTTAATATGATTCAATTAACAGATCCATATTCCAGTCTTGATGAGCCTGAATTCCTTGTATCAAATAAGGGAATCCGAGGAAGTTCTAGAGGTTCAGGATACAGGGGAAGACGTGGATCTTTCCGAAGCCACTACTCTAATTTTACCCCTGCTAGCACTGTATATGCAGCAGAAACTCGTGGTAGAGCCCTTCAGCGAGCTCAAAAAGAACAAGCAAGTACTTCTACCAATGGCCAACTCAGTTTTGGCACAGTTATTTTGGAAGACCGATTAAAGGTTCCATCTTCGTTATCTCAGCAAGTAAATGGATCTAATCAGTCTAATCTTCCAAACCCAAGGATGTTGCCAACTTCAATACAAGATGCATCAGCTTCCAAAGCATCAGCTTCCAAGGTACCTTCTAAACCACATATTCCTATTGGGAAACGCAGACCTCTATATCAAAAGTATGATATATTGAAACACTTGGCCCAAGTACCAGCCAAGTTATCAATTTTGGATGCTTTGAATCTGTCAAAAGATCTTCGGGAAGCACTCATCGAAGCTTTGTCAAGTCCTTAGGAGTTTGAAGCTGAAATTGCTGCAGCTGAAGTCTATCACATAGAGAATAATCCTGCAGAATTCCATGCAGTGATATCTTTTACTAATAAAGATGAAGATGATGTTGTGCATGGGCACATAAAACCTTTGTACTTATCTGGAAAAGTCAATGGTGTAGATGTTCGAAGAGCTTTCATTTACAATGTTTCAGGAGTCAACCTCATGCCCATTCATACACTTCGTCGATTGGGCTTCATGGAATCTGATTTGTCTCCTTCTACCATGATGTTACAAGGATATGATAAAAATGAACAAGAACCACTGGGAGAAGTTACACTCAAAACTCAGTTTGGAGATCTTGTATCCAATTCGGATTTCATGATTGTTGATCAAGACTCAACTTTCAATATCATGCTTGGAAGACCCTGGCTGCATCAGCATGCAGCTATTCCTTCATCATACCATCAATGTCACAAATACTGTTTCGATGGTCAAGTTGGAACATTGTATGGTGATAAGGCCCCGTTCAAGACATGTGAGTCTCAATACATTGAGGCGGAATTTTATCACATGAAGGGAATCGAAAAATATATAATGAAGGAAATTACCAAAGTTAATGCTCCATATGGTTTGGATAAAATTCCAATAAATCCATTTTCACATGTGAGTACAGATTATGTGTTACCTATCAGTCAAATTGACAAAATAGGCCCAAATCAAAATACTCTTATGGAAAAATCCATAATGTCAATTACGGCGATCGAGCCAGACAACATGGGAGAAATTGGTAACCTACCAAGCAGTGATGAAAGCATAAGTGGTGACGTTTTCATTTCATCTGTGGAAGTCCAACAAGTCTATACTTTTCTAATCAGGCCAGAAGAAGTTATAGCAACACCAGAGGTGAATAATGATGTCGATTCTCAATCCATCATCTCCTCTTTATTTCCCAAAGAAGACCATTTATCATCAATAGGGTCGGAAATGGAAGCTTCTTCTTCAAAATGTGAAAATTTTGACATCTCTTATGATCATGAGAATTTCGTTTTTTCATCTACTTTGCAAGTAGAAATGGAAGAAATAACACATAATGAAGAGGAAGAGGAAGATCTTAGAGATGCTCCTCCAGCATTTGAAGAGGGTATCTCTACAACTGTGGATGAACTCAGAGAAGTAAATCTGGGAACAGAGAAAGATCCACACCCCACTATAATTAGTGCGGCCATGACCCTTGAAGAGAAAGAGATGTATATTTCTTTTCTAAAGAGAAATAAAGATATTTTTTCTTGGAATTATACAGAAATTCCTGGGCTTGATCCTGATGTTGCTACTCATCATTTGGGTTTACCAAAAGAACATCGAGGTTTTAAACAAGCCGTGAGAAGAACACACCCAACCTATGCTTCCAAAATTGAAGCTAAAGTGGATAAGCTGATCAAAGACAACTTCATCAGAGAAGTTCAATATCCCAATTGGTTGGATAATATTGTCCATGTAAGGAAGAAGAACGGACAAATTAGGGTTTGCATCGATTTCAGAGATCTTAATCGGTGTTGTCCTAAAGATGATTTCCCAGTTCCAATTACAGAACTCTTAATTGATGCGACGGAAGGCTATGAAGTACTTTCTTTAATGGATGGATATTCCGGATATAATCAGATCCGAATGGCCCCAGAAGATGAGGAATATACAGCCTTCAGGGCTCCTCAAGGTGTGTTTTGTTACCGGGTGATGCCCTTTGGTTTAAAGAATGCAGGTGCAACATATCAACGCACCATGCATCGTATCTTCAATCCTCTTTTAGGGAAGTTTTTTGAATACTATGTAGATGATTTGGTGGTTAAATCCAAACAACGTTCTAATCACATGGCTGATTTGGAATTCATATTCCACAAGCTTCGACAACATAATTTGAAGATGAACCCCTTAAAATGTGCTTTTGGGGTAACCTCGGGAAAATTCCTTGGCTTTGTTGTACGCCATCGTCGTATTGAAGTCGATCCTGAGAAGACCAAATCAATCCTTGGTATGTCACCTCCTAATAATTTGAAAGAATTAAGAGGACTTCAAGGACACTTAGCCTATATTCAGAATTTCATCGCCAATTTGGCAGGCAAAAGTTTACCCTTTACCAAATTATTGAAGAAAGGAGTCACTTACCAGTGTACTGAAGAATGTCAAGAAGCATTTGATGTTCTCAAGAAATACCTCTTGAGTCCACCAGTACTCATGCCACCTATTGAGGGTAGACCGCTTATCCTCTATGTGACAGATTTAGAGCGATCATTGGGTGCCTTTCTCGCTCAAAAGAATGATGCTGGGAATGAAAATTGTCTCTACTATCTCAGTAGAACTATTCTTGAAGCAGAAACCCGGTATTCAAGTATTGAAAACTACTGCCTAGCATTAATCTTTGCAGTTTAGAAACTGAGACAATACCTGCAACATCATGAGGTCCAATTGGTATCTCGTAATAATCCGCTCAAATTCATCCTTAGTCGTCCAATGCTTACAAGACGTCTGGCAAGGTGGGCAGTTATTCTATAGCAGTTCGACATTCAGTATGTGTCTCAAAAGGCAATTAAGGTCCAAGCTCTGGCTGATTTCCTGGCTGAACATCCTTCAGTGGAAGACACATATTTAGATATCGAACTCCCTGATGAGGAAGTTTTCTCTATTCAAGAGAGTCCTCAAACATGGGAAATGTATTTTTATGGTGCTTCTAGAAGTCCAACAGGGAAGAAAATGGAAAATCCTAAATTCAACAAAGTTGGTTTAGGAATTGTGCTCATTTCTCCAGATAAGGCAGTGTTACCTTATTCCTTTTTATTGTGGGAAGGTGGTACCAATAATGAAGCTGAATACCAAGCTCTCATTATAGGCTTGGAATTAGCGCTTCAAGCACAATTGAATCACTTAAAGGTGAAAGGTGATTCAGACCTGGTAATCAAACAAGTCAATGGGGATTATGCCATCAGAAAAGAAGAATTAATCCCTTTGTATGATTACGTCAGAGAGTTAATGTCGGAATTCCCTTCAGAACCGACATTTTCTTATGTCCCAAGATCACAAAATGCTCAAGCTGATGCACTGGCTAATATATCCACAACTTTAGCAGATCCAAATCAGGACGAGACAACCATCTGTATTTCCCACCGTCATGCAATTTCACCTAATGTTCAAATCAGAACAGAGGAAATTAATGAAATTAGTCCCATTCCTGAACCGTATGGTCATACTACAGGATGGATGTCACCTATCAGGGAATACCTTCAAAATAGAACACTTCCACCTGATAGAGCCGAGAGAGAACAAATCTAGCGACGTGTGGTCAATTTTACTCTTTATGATAGCCCAAACCACCTCGAGAAAATTCTCTACAAACGTGGTTTTGATGGAGTTCTCTTCAGATGTATTGATGGTGAAGAGACAATGGCTGTCATAAAAGAAGTGCATGCAGGAGTCTGTGGTGCCCACTAGTCTGGACATAGATTTTCTGATCAAATTCGAAGGCTTGGATACTTTTGGAATTCAATGATACAAGATTGTGTTAATTTTACAAAGAAGTGTCATTCATGCCAAGTATATTCAATCTTCATTCATACACCTCCAGAGTTGCTTCATACAACTAAATACTCATGGCTATTTTCCACATGGGGAATGGATGTGGTGGGACCTTACCCTTCAGCTACGGCCAAGCAGTTTAAGTACATTCTTACTGCTACTGATTTCTTTTCCAAATGGGCAGAGGCAGTACCTCTCAAAGAAGTTAGTTCTAAATGCATTGTTAGCTTCATCAAATCTAACATCATTACTATATTTGGTGTCCCTCATACCATATTGACGGACAACAGCACCAACTTCTGTTCTTATGAGGTAAAGAAATTGTATCAAGAATACAACATTAAGTCCAACCATTCATCTCGATATCATGCGGAGGCTAATGGCCAGATAGAAGCCTTCAACAAGACTCTTTCAAATATACTGCAAAAGATGGTGGATAAAGATAAGAGGTCATGGCCTGATAAACTCTTTCATGCTTTATGGGCTTATAGGACTACCACTCGCAATGCAACGCGGTCAACTCCATATTCATTGGTATATGGAACAGAAGCAGTCTTGCCAATTGAAGTTCAATTTCCCTCACTCAGAATATCCATTTGTGATCAGTTATCTACAGATGAGCAATCCCAAAAGCGGTTGAATGAATTGGAACAGTTAGATGAGAAAAGATTGTGCACTTTGCACCACTTGGAAATCTATAAGAATCGAATAGCACGAGCTTTTAACAAAAAAGTTCGTCTTCGTTCATTCATTCAGGGAGAATTGGTATTGGTTCTGAGAGCACCAATGATACCAGGAAAGAAGCATCCCATGCTTGAACCAAAATGGGAAGGACCTTATTCAATACATAAGGTCTACTCCAATGGAGCGTATTCTCTAATCTCAATGGATGGAGAACACATCACGACTCCAACTAATGCCAGATTTCTGAAGAAGTATTTTGTATAAACACAAAATATTATTCCCAGAGACAAAACACTCACATTGGTTCATATTATGTCATACATGACACTAAACTGTATTATGTCCTATCTACATGACGTTAAACTGTACAGAAGTTCCTATATTTTGTCCGAGATGAAATTAAACTATATTATGTCCTACATGACACTAAACTGTATTATGTCCTATATACATGACGTTAAACTGTACAGAAGTTCCTATATTTTGTCCGAGATGACAATAAACAATATTATATCCTACATGACACTAAACTGTATTATGTCATATCTACATGACGTTAAACTGTACAGAAGTTCCTATATTTTTTCCAAGATGACATTAAACTATATTATGTCCTACATGACACTAAACTGTATTATGTCCTATCTACATGACGTTAAACTGTACAGAAGTTCCTATATTTTTTCCAAGATGACATTAAACTATATTATGTCCTACATGACACTAAACTGTATTATGTCCTATCTACATGACGTTAAACTGTACAGAAGTTCCTATATTTTGTCGGAGATGACATTAAACTATATTATTTCCTACATGACACTAAACTGTATTATGTCCTATCTACATGACGTTAAACTATACAGAAGTTCCTATATTTTGTCCGAGATGACATTAAACTATATTATGTCCTACATGACACTAAATTGTATTATGTCCTATCTACATGACGTTAAACTATAAAGAAGTTCCTATATTTTGTCTGAGATGAAATTAAACTATATTATGTCCTACATGACACTAAATTGTATTATGTCCTATCTACATGACGTTAAACTGTACAGAAGTTCCTATATTTTTTCCGAGATGACATTAAACTATATTGTGTCCTAGCAACATGACATTAAACTGTGTGGAACTTCCAACGTCCAGCATGACATTAAACTATAAAAAGTCCCCAGAACTGATATCCTTATATTGGTTCACCTTAGTCCTAGCTACATGACATTAAACTGTACAACACCAGTTCTTCCTTTCTATATGACGTTAAACTATACAGCAATGGTCCAGTGTGACTTTAAACTGCAACTTCGTCCCACACGACATTAAACTGTGAAAACGTTCCCTAAACCGTCCAACATGACCTTAAACTGCATCATCCCTGGTCCATGTATATGACCAAAAACTATTTGCAAATCCCTTATGTCCAGCAAGACGTTAAACTGTGATGTCCTAACTACATGACGATAAACTCTATAAAAGCACCTCACATCCGGGAAGACGTTAAACTATATAATCATCAAAGGTGCAGCATGACATTAAACTGCACCATTCATGGTCCATGCATATGACCTTAAACTATTCGCACTTCTGTCCGACATGACGTTAAAATGGTACACTCTTTTGTCCTTACTGCATGACAATAAACTGCACAATCCCCCTTTCGTCCAATATGACATTAAACTGTATTGTCCCCATCGTCCTAACTACATGACGCTAAAATGTACAGAAAGTCCTTGATATGTCCTACATGACATTAAACTGGTATTTTGTCCCTGCTACATGACACTAAACTGTGCATCACCAATAGTCCTAACTGCAAGACTTTAAACTGCATAGTCCCTGAATATGTCCTACATGACATTAAACTGTGCATCGTTAAGGTTGTTATTACCTCTTGTTTCTCACACCCAGTATGACTCACGTGAGCTTAGAGCAAACCTCAACCATAACACTCTCTTTGGGCCCCTAACCATGTGTAAGTCCCAACAAAATTTTAATTAGATCGTTGTCCCCAAGAACAACTTGATCATTAATTCATTCTTTAATTGAACTACACGGACTTTGATCCTTGCCATCCTGGCTGGGTATGTAGGCAACCTCCCAGGGTTCAAGCCTAAAAACAATCTCTTCACATCGGTTCACCACCATCTCATATGATGTTGATTCGTGAAACCGCACCTAGAATCAATATCTTTACATTGATTCACTTTTATCCTTGTTATATGACGTTAAACTATACAACACTTTTGTCCGGTACGACAATAAACTACAATATTCTTTGATTTCCTCATTTGAGAAGGAACCATTATTGACATTGATTTTTTCAATCATGTTTCATTTCAAAAGACTACGTGCATACATGGTAATGCATGAACTTTTTATCTTAGGTTAAACCATCATTGCACTAAAGTCCCCTTTCACCCTTCACATGTACGAACCAAATTTGTACAAAGGGTAATTCTAAAACTATGTGGACTTGATTCCCATCCCTATGGGATACGTAGGAACATTCGAGTATCCCTCGAATCCAGTCCCAAGTCTTTTGGGCCTAACATCAAATTTCACTTTCAGTCCCTTACCTGAAAAGTCCTCATGAAAACACACATTGTGTATTAATTATTATGGTCCGAATTCTATGAACCTAAACTAAGATTTCTCATAGTTTCGTCCTGCCTGACATTAAACTGCATTTCTAGAACTACGTGGACTTGATTCCCATCCTTATGGGGTACGTAGGAACATTCGATTATCCCTCGAATTCAGTCCCAAGTCTTTTGGGCCTAACCCCAAATTTCACTTTCAGTCCCTTGGATGAAAAGTCCTTATGAAAACACACACTGTGTATTCATTATTATGGTCCGAATTCTATGACCCTAAACTAAGATCACTCATACTTTCGTCCTGCACGACGTTAAGTTGCATTTCAAGAACTACGTATGGCTTGATTCTCATTCTTATGAGATAAGTAGTGAAGTCCAAAATATCAATTCAGGACCCAGCCACAACATGATTATGGTTTTCATTGACCTATGTATCTCTATATACATTGGACAATACCCATCTTTATGTGTTATAATCCTAACCTTAAATATTTTCAGATCTTCATAACCCTTTTCATGACTTCTAATCACAAAAATGTCAAACTTCTGAGAATTCTTTTGCCTGACTATGCAGCACGTGCCCATAGATGGCCTTGCATAAACAGTCCACATAACAGACTTGTCAGCTAAAAGATGCTATTTATTTGACCATGCAGCCAATGCCCTTAGGTGGCCCTGCATATTTCAACCCCTTAACGGGTTTTGTTAAATAATAGTATCTTCATTCGTGGGAAGAATGCCTCTTTTGTGCTTATTTTTCTTAAACGATAGTATGTAGGGATCTGCAAAAAAATAGTCATCCTTAACATATTTTTCCCATATCCTTTTTCATGATCTGAAAGTATTCAAGTCTATGGTTTATTCTTCTTCCCTACGTTTGGGTCAGACCTTCGTAGGAGTGATATTCATCCAGTTCTTCGATATTCTTGTTCGGAAATATCTTCTCCATATTCAAGTACCTCTTTCCATACAAAAAACTCTATACATTAGATAATTTGAATCTCCATAAACTTTCACTGGCTTTTAGAACTAGGGAAATAAATTTCTGGGAGTTCTTTTGCCTGACTATGCAGCACGTGCCCATAGGTGGTCTTGCATAAACATTCCACATAACAGACTTGTCAGCCGAAAGATGATATTTATTTAACCATGCAGCCAATGCCCTTAGGTGGCCCTGCATATTTCAACCCCCTAATGGGTTTTGTTAAATAATAGTAACTTCATTCTTGGAAACTACTTCTTCTAATGCCTTCTTAGCTCTTTTTCATATCATTCCTCAGATTCAAATATTCTTAAGCCATAGTTTACATTTTTTTCCCTCATACTCGAGTATGGTAATATGTTTTCCGATAAATTTTCAAGGAATTGAATCAATTTTAGTACATTTCTGTCAAATCTTTTTAAACCTTAAACATTAGCCCCTTTATGTCCGGCATGCATAACTTTAAACTGCCCACAAAAGACAAATGAACTCTGAATAAAAGTCAAGTTCCAGCTCACTAAATATACATTTTTGTATGATTTAGGTAATATTGAGCAATTGAAAGGATCAATGTTTGTAGGATTATTTGTAATAATCCTAGTAAAAATCAAACTATGCTTACTAGGGCCATTGGCTTAATTAAAATTGAAGCAGGTATTGAAATAATGCAGGTACAAATGATTGAGACAAAAGTGTTTTTCATTGATACACAAGAGTTAGAAGGAAATCCACAGACTGGAATCTCTTATATTCTTTCAAGAATTACAAGGGATTTTCAAACATAACACTTCATCTGATTTACGGCATCCCGAGCTTCATCAGCAACCACCTGGAATTCATTCATTCAACTGGATACAATAAGAGATGCAGCGATACAAGCTCTTCTTGGAACAATTGTAAGAGGATGTTCTTGAGTGCGGTTTGAGAAAATTTTCTGCTGATCAAACAGTGACTCTATTTCTGTCCAAGAGACTTGGAAGATAGATACATGGATTTAAGAATGGAGCATTGGATGTAAAGAGCCATTTGGAGAGAGTACTCTTTTCAGATATTTCTCTAATGCCATGTTTGTCTTCTCTCCACCAACTGGTAGTGGAAAACATTTCAGCCCATGGGTTTTCCATTTTCATATCTGCAAGGAAATGGCATGGAAGGAGAATTTGAAAGTTCACACCATTGTTGTTGCTCTTAATGCACAACATAACCGAAATAAAGGAGTAGCAGCACAGCTGCATTTCAGGTGTATAGTTGTTTGCATTTGGAACATTGACTCCTTGCAAGTGACCATGACCACATAGAGACAGGTAGATGCTCTGTGGGAAATTAAGATGATATTTCTTCAAGTACTTAGCCAAATTTGGGAGAGTGCTGTTGCAGATATCATAGTAATCATGGCCAATGATGTTCATCATGTCATCAATCCGCTTGCTAGCCAGTTCATCAGTCGTTCCAATCCCCTTGGGAACCACTGAATCTGCACAAAAGATGAATAAACTAACTCTTAAATAGGTTTATTTTTCATAAAATTTGTGAAAGAAATTTTGAAAAAAATGGCTAAGGCATTAATTCGTGCAAGTCTAAACAATGACGCGCATGTATTTGTCTGCCGCGCTAGTTTTTGACGCGCAAGTATAAACCGTGCAAGCCCTATTAACTTTACAGTAACGCGACATCAAGGAAAACACTAGAAAAAAACAGAGCAACTTGTGCGGCGAGGAATACTTGCATGGCAAGAGCTTGAAGGTATGAAGTCCGGAAATCCGGATACTTGTACGGAGGTGAGGCCATGTATTTATAGGCCAGGAAGCCTATCTGCGCGCCATACCCAGAGCGCTTAAGGCATGCGCGACACAAACTTGCGCGCCGCCCTCTGTGCACTGAAGACTTGCGCGCCCCCCTTTTCCTTTGGATAGATTCAATTTCCTCAGAGTCAAATCCTCATTTCTCTCCGGATCCAACTCTGAGGGGGGACTTTTGTTGACGCTCCTTTCATCACAGAATCTAAAGATCGGAAAAGGGAATATCTGAGCTCAAAGTGATTCATCCTTTGAAGAAAACATCAAAAATCGACAAAGGCATGAACAAAGGATCAACAGCAACTCCACCGCACAAGTTATATCACTGCCGCGCAAGTACACTTGGGCGACGCTCTTGGTCGCACAAGTGACTTGCGCGACCTAAGTGGTAATCGCCCGGTAACCGCCCGGGGTCTTCTTTTTCCTATAAATAGACCCTGTGGGCCCCCCATTTGAGAGTATTTTTTCCAGAAACTCGGATTGAAGCTCTCGACGCCCAAGTCTCTTCTCAAAGCTTCCGGAACACTTCTAAGGTAATTTTTTCCCTAGAACGGAAGATATAAACAGAAGAAGGAAGGCCTAGGTGTTGAAACTTATCAACACTTGCCCGCCGACTTATTTCCTTCAATATAACTTGCACGTCCCTTTTCTGGAAGAACCTCAAGAGGATTCTAAAGTGATTAAAAAGGAGTCTCTCAAGTATTCTAATACTGGTTGAAAATCGCGCAAGTACCCCACTTGTCGCGCAGGTATACCTGTGCGACCAATACTTGCGCGCCCACGGAAGACTTGCATGCCTTTCAAGACTTGCGCGCCCCTACTTTTTTTTGGGTGCCCATCTTGCCCATTTTACCCCTCTTAAGCCATTACACCTTTCCTTTTCAAGATTCAGTCTTCAAGACACTCTTCAATGCCATTTATGGCATGATTTCTTGATTTGACTTCCTTATCTAAAAGGAATTCTGTGGAATATCTCTCAAAACCTAGTGATTTAAATATCCTTATGTCACTAAATATGGAGAGTTCAATCATTAAACCTCATCCTTTAAGATGAGAGAATTCATAACTTGTGTCTCCTTTTTTAGGAATAATCCCCAGTTATAAATCCTTTAATCTGGGCATCCTTCTTTAGGAGTAAGCCCCAAATTCTTAAAGTTCCCAAACATGGGCATCCTTCTCAAGAGTAAGCCCCAAACCTTAATTCCTTAAACTTGGGAATCCTCCTTAGGAGTAAGCCCCAATCATAATCCTTTAACTTGGGCATCCTCCTTAGGAGTAAGCCCCAATCTCAAATATGGGCATCCTTTTTAGGAGTAAGCCCCAAACCTTAATCCCTTACTTGGGTCTCCTTTTCAGGAATAAGACTCAGTTATAATCTTGGGCTTCCTTTTCAGGACTAAGCTCCAAGTCCCTTAACATGGGCCTCCTTTTTAGGAGCAAGTCCAAGTCATAATCTTTGGCATCCTCTTCAGGAGTGAACCCCAAGTCCCTTAATTTCTCTTAACCAGTCCTAAATTACGTTTGATATGGGATTCCTTCTCAGGAGTAAAACCCAATTATCAATCATCTCCTAATTTGGGTTTCCCTCTCAGGAATAAGTCCCAAGTTAGAGTATTAAAATCTCCATAAAGCACATATACCTTTATGGACCCTGTTCCTGGATTTTCTTCCTAAAAGTAAATCCTAAACCTTCATTTATCTGGGCAGTCATACATACATAAGTCCCAAACAAATTCTTATGATTGCATCTTTCATGGCAAAATTGTCTAATTTTTACCAAGACCTCTTGTTTCTCACGCTGAGCATGACTCACGTGAGCTTAGAGTGTAAAAGTAATTATGACATTCTTCTTTGAGCCATTAATCATAAACATCATACTCCATTACTCGAATTACGTGGGTTCTGATTGCTTTTACAAAACAAAGGATACGTAGGTAGCCCATTTTTGGGTTCGATCCCAACTTTGAAATAATACCTATCCTTCTGAATAACGATAAACTTCAAGTTCCCCACTGAGTGGCTTTAAAACCAGCCTGGTCATTATAATGACCAAGATACTTTTATATAAATGTTTTGAAGGATACCATTGACCAAGAATCTCTAAACAGATATAGATGATTCTCTATTGATGAAGAACCTCGAATACATATAAAAGATTCTCTAAATTTCTTTCATATTTAATCATTGATTGTTAAAACTAAAGGAAAGCACATTTTATACTTGGTAATGTAATAAGGATTCACGAACATAACTTAAATCTATAAAGAGAGTCCCGGAGTAGACAATAATTCCCCTCAAAAAGGTGTGATGAGTCCGACCTCCCATCCTCTCGACCAATGCAAATTCCTAAGCCCCATCAGTCCACAAGCTAATGAGCGCCTACCTTTGGAAAGTAGGTCCAAACAGATGTGGAATCATTGGATGTTTCCGGTTCTACGAAAAAACCCGCTAGAAACCGATCTGAACATTTGAATCTCAAATCAATGAGGTCATCCCCGAAATCCATGAGGAAACAGTATGGTTGGATTTCCCCACTGCCACATAGTGTGTGGGTCCTATATCTATGTTGTGGTACCCCCTCTATCATTGAGCTCCAATGGGGAGAGGGTCCTCCATAGAAGATTGTAAAACCTCATTTGTAGACTGTAGGGATGATTTATAGTACCTCCACAACAATTTATTATGAGATCTTGTAGGAGATGTTAGCTATGTGGTAGTTCTCCCTCAAATATGGCATGCCGTGGCTAGGAGTGGGCCCTCAACCCCATTTCTCATGAGGTTGTGTGGAAATTTGTCATCAATGATGTGACCTTTGGAGATACGTTCTGACTCACCATTCATAGCATGGACCCAGAGATGGAGATCCCATTTCAATATTCATTTTGACATCTTGTTGAGAATATCTATGTTTTAATAGTTTTTGTCTCATTTTATTATTCACAATAGTTTAGGGTGATGAGTTGAATACTCTTTCTATCGTAATTTGTGTCAAGAGATTTTATTGTGTCATATTGTGTGTGTTTATTCTCACCCTGAAATTATTTATGTCTTCACATGTCATGTCTTATATAGATGATGGGCATTTCATTAGAGTCCAAGGAGGATAAATACTAGGTGGAGTTTTTTTGGAGATTATTTATTCTAGAATGTCGTCATATGGACCCAAGAGTATCATTTGGATAGCTTCCACCATGTTATTAGTATGTTGGATAATTTTGTAGTTTTTGGTGTGATTTAATTTGGAAACTATTTATTTTGATTTACTACATTTTTTACTCTGATCCTGGATAGTTGTTATGCATGCCTTCATAACATCAGTTCATTATCTATTCCACATTACACTGGTGTATATTGATGTGTGTGTGTGAAGGAAATTTAGGATAAGGCATATCATGTCTATAATATGCATACTCAACACTAGTCTCTAGCCCCTATTCTATCAGATGTGGTATTGAGGAGTCACACTCGGTATACCAACATCCAATTAGGCCCGTGTGGGTTGTGTCATGATAGAGTTTTATTAGATAAGATTTTATTTTTATGAGATTTTAGAGGGTTTCTAGCTATGAGTTTTTGGATTATGAACTAGGAAAATTGTGAAATGATTTCTCTTAGTTTGACATTCTAGATAGGGCCCCTAGATTTGGTGTGGAAAACAATGTATCCATCTATCGGGACTCTAATATCTTTCGTGATGACTCTAAACATATGGGAACATCTCATAAAGAAAACATCATAACATGTATCATATAGTAATGGGATTTGGTTTCCATTTCCTTCTTGATCTAGCTCCCAAATTATTCTCTTTGACCATCGTATTTCTGTAAAATTTTAAAATTCCTCTGTAATAACAGATAGGTTGGATTTCAATATAATTTAGTGGTGATGACTAGTAGAGTGATGAGGCATCGGTTTAGAGAACTATTTTAGAGTTTTACCTTCTAGATGTGCATAGAATGGTGATTTTTTCTAATGTACATTTTATGGACCCTCCACCAATAATATATGTAGATGAGCATCCACATGTTGATCATTTTATGGATATAGTAGGATAAGTTGATAGTACACACAGTTTTAACACATTATATGCGTTCCATTGATAGAGACCCATCATGTTTCATAGTGACACGTGCCCTCAGGAAGTATAGTATTGGCTCGAGGTAGTGGTTTGGGTTTTTTTTATTTTTATACCCTGAATGATTGGATGGTTTCACTTGAAAACATTCTTCTTCATGTTGCATAAACTGGTTCTAGTGGTACTAGAAAATGACTCATATGTGTTATGTGTACATCATGAGTTGAAGAAATAGAGATATCCTAATTTTCTTAATGTTTCAAAAACCCTTCATAGTTGGTAGAGGACTAGGATGATGTTATTGTGTGAATGAACCTATTTTAAAGAATCCTTCTTGATGGGGGTCCTGGTGGAAAGGATTCTACATGGTGACACAAGGTATCAACAGAGAATTTTGTTGTTGATTTTTGACATGGTTTTGGACACGCATGGAAGGGGGACACTTCCCTAACCAATATGTGTTCTTGTGATTCAATATAAAATCTTGTGGGTGAGTCATTGCAACAAAAATCAGATAGTGTCAAGGTCTGGTGGGTTACATCCTTTTACTTGCATAGTGAAGGTTGTTTGTTGTACTAAGGATTCACAATATTCCCTAGTGGTGGAGGACAATAATATATGTGAATATATATCCTTGGGCCATAGGATCGTGTGACTCAAAGGCATTGAGTGTTGTTCGAGGTATGACATGTGTCCCCTTTTCTCCTGTTACAGTTTTAGTTAAGTGAAATTAGACACTTTTCGCTAAATGCATCCCATGTTTAAGACTTAAAGATTATATTGGTAAAACTTTGATCAACCCTTTTTTGTGAAGGATCATACAGAGTTGGTTCACATATCACACACTTCTTATATATTTTGACCTAACTTTATGGGGATATATCCTTGTGTGATATCATTGAATGGTGGAGAGGAGTCCCTATGATATTTTCTTGAGTATGGACTAATTATTTACCATTTATTCTTATTTCATTGTTACTGGTGATGTTTTCAATGCATCCAAGTTAGTGGGATGTAATATTCCTTTTTTGGTGAGAATAAATACCATGAGGGATGGAATACATAGTTGATTCTTTATCAGTTGGATAGTACGAACCTTGGGGTAGTAGATTCTATGAGATTTTACTTTCCTAAAATGTTTAAGGGGTATAAGGATGATTGTTTTTGGGTATATTCTAGACATACCTCCCCACTGATTGTTTTTCTCACATATATATGCATCCATGGATGATTCTATATTTATGTTTTCATACCATATTACCTTGTGTAGCTGTCAGTTCTGAAGGGGTGCTTAGATAAATCTATATATCCGGGGATTTTTTAAACAATGTGTGTTCCCACAGGTCACCTAGTGTTGTTCACCAAGAAAGAAAATAAGATATTAGGATTAGGTGTGGGCTAATGTAACCTCATATATGTGACTATGAAGAATATGTATCCAACCATGAGAATTGATAACTTCTTTGATTGATGGTTTGGGGAGAAGTGGTCATTAGAGTTTGACCTCAGGATACATTTTTACCAACTCTACTTTCATGGGGAGGATGATCCAAAGGCATCGTTATAAATCCATTGTGGATACTTTCAGTTCATGGTGATATCTTTTGGCATGTTTGATTCTCCAATGGTGTTTGTGGGACTTATGGACCAGATCTTTCATACCTTCCTAGATCAGTCCATTTTATTCTTCATTGTGGGAATCCTGGTGTACTTAGAATTAGTGGTCATCCATATGAGACACATGAGGATAGTTCAAGACAAGCTCAGAATGTACCAGTTTTTATGAATCTCTCATAGTGTCTATTTTTGATTTGGGAGGTCAGCCTATTGGGATATGTCTTCTAAAACATGGGACTGATAGTAGACCCAAAAATGATTACGAAATCATAACTTGAGATCAATCGAAGGGAATGGATATAGTAAAATATTCTTAGAGAATGTTTTTTCATTCACATTTATCATGTAAGGTGATGGTGTAGTTGACTTCTTGGTAGTCAACCCCTAAGAATAATGATGCTTCCTTTTTCCACCAGTTGACGGTTCTACTCCTACATTTCATCAATGAGTCAGTGACGCACAACATGGGGATATTTATAATGAGATATTTTGTCTCCTAACATCCACTAGAAATTTTTCTAATGTATTTCATGATAGTGGTAATCAAGAAATCCTTTATCAAAGATGGATGACGACATCAGTCATACTATGAGATAATGTGATGAGGAGGTTTCATTCCCTTACTATGTACATATAGGAGAGGTGACGATGTATTTTGATACATTGGCATCTGTTTGGGTGGAAAATGATGTAGTAGTGTGTTTTTGAATTTAACATTTCTTGTATATCCTAAAAATGGGTCATTTATGAGGTAACTTGACCGAAGTGGAAATGGGATAGTATCGTTTTGAAATTCATTACAAGGCTTCCAAAATCTGGGATAGTTTACAACAAAATATGAGTGATCATGGACTTACTAGAGAAGTTGGGCCACATCGTAACCATTTTGGGGAAAAGATTAAAATATATTTTGGGGTTCATGAGTGTGATGTATTCCTTTGGGACACAGTTGTTGTTGAGATCAACCTTTTTAGACCATAGATAGATGGACACGTAAGTGGACCACTCGAGTTCTAGATAACATTATTTGGGATGTCATGGTTTTATTGGTTACAGGTGGGTGGACCATGTATTATTCATAGTCACTATACAAGGTAGTGTTTGAGAGACCCTATAGGTCACCACTGTATTAGTCAGACCCATAAGAATAATCATTTTGGGCATAGAGTTGGTGATAACATCAATAGTGTGGTTGTAGTCCATCTAGGGTTATATAAGGACGGATCAGAAAACCTAGGAGTCCTTCGAAGACAAACAAAAGAGGTCATTTAAGTTCAATAAGGTTTTTTCAAAATACATAACCTCGATGTGGATTATATAGATATTGATTAGGGATTATTCTATCTTCAAAACTCTTATCCCCCTTTTTTAGATGCTGCTTTGGGTTAACGAGGTGGAGTAACACTACACCATATAGCTAGAACAGACATTCAATGTATTAAATTTTTCATAACTATGGAGATATGTGAATGACTCATTGAACGATGTTGAATAGTATGAGTTCAACATTGAGGGTGGAGTTTCCATTAAGAGGAACCTAGTGGGAGCACGTTTGTTGGTAGCATGGGAACCTCCAAGATAGCTCATGGGACTGGGGACCAAGATGAGATACCAATATCCCCAATTATGAGCAGGTTTTCAATTTTTTGGATGAAAATACTAAAATGTGTGGAGAACATAATGACTCTATATTTTTATTGTAATGATTTCAAAAAATCTATGCAACATTTTTGATGCTAGATGCTAAGATAGTGTGGGATTTAGGGGCTTGGAGGGACTTGACATAGATATATTAAAAAAATTATTTATAAAATAAATCTAAAATGGTACATTATATGGGAATTTCAAGATCACCATTAAATCTATATTTTTGGGTTTACCCTAGGTGAAACATAGCATCTGTGCACATTGGGTGTTTGGATTAACTTTAATAGTGGGAAGATTAATATATTTATTTATTTATTTATATTCAATGACCTATATCCCCCTATTTAAAACTGATTATGGGTAAATCATAGTGTTATCCATGTTACCCTAGGGATTTGTAGGGATATCATGGAGGATCGATTTGGAGAACAATGACTAGACATGGATCGACAATCAGCATGAAGGAGTTCAAATTCATTAGCAGAGTTTGGGAATCATTCCAATGACAGTGTTGTATATCCATTCATAATTATTGAATGATATAGACTCTAGGTAGTGTGTTTTTTTATGTTTATCCCATTTAGTGATTATCCATAGTCGAAAATTAACTTATTCATTAGAAGTTCAATTTTTCGGCTGATTTTTGCATTTACAATGGGTATTTATCCTCCTTGGTATCAAAATTTATGATAATTTTTTTCCTTGATTATTATTCTTAATTATTCATTATAACCAAAATATATTCAATCTAACCTAAATAAAGGTCGAGGGTCATTACTCTTTTGGTGTTTTGTGAATTTCCCCAACCATTATTCGCATGTCCATATCCAACATTTCTTTTAGCCTAAGGTTCTATGAATACCAAATAATCACTCACTATGAGACCATTATTTTTTTATAGAAAAATACTATAGTTTTGTGTTTATTATTGATGGTGCGATTGAGATTTGATGACGACTATGGATAATCTAGTGATGGATTGGAGGATAAAAGTTCACAAGATTATCATTTCTGATACATTGAGAGATGGGAGATTATTTCTAGGTGGATTTGGTGGCTTGAATATTTCGACTAATGGTGAATAGGGTCAGTCCATCCAGATTTGTGTTTATTGGTAGATTTAGTGCTGGAATGAATGGAAGTAGCGATGCATGAAAAGACATGTGATATATTCTATAATTTATCAAAAATTCTGAACTATACATAGTATAGTTAAGATAAACACACACCATGTAGTTTAATATGTGTGGGAGATAGTCATTTCGCATGGAGATAAATATTTCATGTTGTGTCTTGAGTCTAATATTTTTTGTAACTGTTAGTTTCCCATCTTGGTTTGTATAGGGAGTACACGCCTATGAATCGATGAGGTTCTACATGCTTTGTATATCGCATCACACACCCCATACACCACAAAAGATGGATTGTTGTGCACATATATTACATGAAAAAGTTTCCACAAGACCCCACACATCATGTGTGTTGGGGTACATGCCGTGTAATTCCAATAGTATATGGGCATGGGTAGATGGCACTTTTCAAGTTTCAGCCCATATCCAACATACCATGTGTTGTAAAGTACAAATATTGTACTTTGGCTAATACTTATACATTACTGGTGTACATGGGAATGACCTTTTTACATGGGCATGGTCTATAGTCCTTGAGCTAGACTAGATGACACGTTGATTTCTAAGACAACTAACATAAGATATGTACCCCTAGTAAAAAAGTTGTGTTTCTAGATGATGAACTATCGTGTGAGAGGATGAGAAATTGATCATTCCATACACATATAGATCCATCATATACCATATAAGACATTTTTTGGTACTCTTTTTAATTAAATTTGAAGAACTTGATCTTATACCGTGTGTAAATACTTCTTTGAGACCTGTATTTGGGACCATCAATAGCCTATCCTGAGCAGTTTTCCATGTAAATCATGAATGAGGATATATTTTAGTGGTTCTTGTCTACTGGAAGTGATTGGGTGTGATCACAATGTATTACCATTTTTGGAAGCCAATTTAAATACATAGGATACATGTCCTCTATCTATGGAGTGACACCCACCCCGTCTTCAAGCATCAGCGGGGAGTGGGTCCTTTAGTAGAGATTGTCCACCATTAACATTGGAGCATAATGATGATGTGTAGGCCCTCCACATAGATTATTTAATGGTCAATTTAGATGCTGGGTGGGATATAGTACCACCTCAGTTAAGGCATGCAGTAGTGTGGAGCATGTCCTCCAACATATTTCTCATTAGGATGTTTAGATATTTATAATCAGTGATCAAAACATTGGAGCTATAAGTTGAATCATCATTCTTATTTAGGATATGGATATGATGATACCCTTTCTATCTCTAGTTGGGATTATTATCCAAAATATCTTTGTTTTTATGGGTTTTGTCACATTTTCTAATTGACATGAATTTTTGATGATCATCTCACTACTCTCTCTTTGAAGCTTTATATTTGGTGATTTTGGTTTATCCTAATTGATTTGTTTATAATCAATCATATATGGGATCTTCCATCACATTTAATGTCTTATGTAGATGATTATACATTCATTGGAGTCATATGTGGACCGAGAGAAGGTGGATCTAAGTTGGAGATTTGTCATTCTAGATAGACCTCAAATGGATCTTGGAGTTTCTTTTGGGTTGTTTCCACTATTATTTTTATGGGTTCAAATTTTTTCAGTTTTTTGGTCTGTTATTAAGCCCCTTTAACTTTTTTTACTGCATTTTATACTTTTATGTGGGATAGTTGTTATGCATTCATCTATAGTATCATTTCATTGCCTTTTTCCATTACAATGGTGTGTAGAGATGTGTGTGTGTGTGTCTCCATGTGTGTGTGTGTGTGTGCGTTTTTGCATGTATATTATGATTAGGCCTACCATATGGGTGATATTCCTATTCATAACTAGTTGCCATCACATTTCATATTAGAAGCCGGTTTAGGGATTCACACACTACTTACTGCTGGCCAGGCAGTCCCGGTGGATCAGTCATTGATAGGCCATGTGACTGACAAGTCACTGTATGATAGAATCAATGTGTAATTGATATGATTTCTCCTTACAATCAATGTATTGACTTAATGGCATGTCAGGACCCCATCCTTCCAATGGTACCTCAGCTAGTTTTGCAAAGTAATGTTAGATATAATGGCCCATGAATCCCACTTCTAATAGGCTATGGGTTAGTGACTTGAAATGTGGGTATATAAACACACACATGGGAGGAACTACACACATAAATAATTAATATGTAATAGGTAAAATTATAATAAACACCAAATAAATCATAATTATAATAAAATAATAAGAAATTCCCATTCATGTATGTACTGATGTATGACTAAAACTACTAAAAATGATAAACTAATAATCCTAAAAAACAACCATGAATCTCCAAGAGTTTTTGAGAAATTCCTCAAACATCTAATTTCCTTCTTGATCACAAAACAAATCAAATTTACTTGAAAACAATTTAAATATATGTATGGTGAACATGAGATGTATACTTAGTATTTTACTAAAATAACTCACATTAAAAATGTGAATGAATCAAACGAAATCTCATTGAATAAATAAATTAAACTAACTCATCATCTAAATAGGTATACTATTCCTTCCCCACCATCACTATGGATCCCACACTAAAAATGAACACAAGTATAACCGTGATATTTGGAATATACACTACCACAAAATAGTGCAAGGTATGTTATGCACTTTATCAAAGCTAAATAGAATGTGCTGATAAAGGGGTGTCCCTTTTTCAGCGCTAGCTAAAAGTGCTGATAAAGGTAACCATTATCAGTGCTAAAACAAGAATTGATAAAGGTGTACCCTTTATTAGTGCTATTATTAGCACTGATAAATGTTTTTATTATTAAGTTATATAAAATTATTATATTTATATTATACTTATATTAAAAATATTATTTATTCAATACATTAACAATTATATGCCAGTATTTATAAATATTTACTATTTATGGTTATAATTATTAATAAATAAATATCTAATTATCATATATATCATTTTAATTAAAAATATAAGTATATAAATAAATTATTAAAAATATACCTTTATAAAATAATTATTTACCACCGCTATAATTTTGGGGTCGATAAATAGAGGATTTATTAGAGATATAAATTTAGCACTGATAAAGGTATGTTTTATCAGCGATTTTCATTTAGCGCTGATCAAACATAACTTTATCAACACTTTTAACGAGCACTAATAAAGGTTCCAATAGTTTTTATAAAAGAACCCTAATAGGCCCCTACTCTCCCTGACGCGTTCAAGCCTTGGAGGAAGCTGAACCCGACCCCTCCTCCACCACGACCTCTCCTCCTCCTCCTCCCCTTTGCTGCTACTGCATTTTCCTCCTCCTCCTCCTCTGTCACCACTGCCTTCATTATGACCATCCTCCTACTCTACTGCTGTTGTCTCCCCCACCGCTACGTCCACCACCACTGCCTCCTACATGGTAACCCTTAATGGTTTATAAGTACATATTGTGGATTGGTTTACTTGTTTTAATTGAAGGAAGAATCATCCATATTGTAATATGTATCTTCCATATAATAGAATAATGTTTATTTCTAGGAGGGTTTTAAGCCTTGTTAAAAAATATAATAAGTACCAGTTTTATAGAAAAATTCCCAAGTGCCCTTCAAAGCATTAAAATATTTTAAAAATTCAACTTCAGTACTATATAATGGTTTTTTAATGGGAGTTTTATACCCATTGATATTAAAATAATGTGTTTGGGGTGTGTAATGTTATTGAAGTGTCATAATGGGGTTGTTATATTTTACAAGGGTGTGTTAACCCATGTAAAAAAATGTTATTGTTACTGATTGTGGTAGAGTAAGGCCATTTATTATTTATATTATGATAGCTGATAATGTGATACTTGAGGGGGTACTCATGTTTATGATGGGTTGATGAGGATTATTTTAAGATTTTTTATTCTTCAAAAGGTAGCACTAGTGCAGAAATCGTTTTTTACGTCACCATTTTTTACGTCGGTTATTTATAACCGACGTAAAAATGCGACGAGTAGATTTTTCACGTCGGTTATTTTAATAACCGACTTTACAAATCGCGCCTGTTGGTTTTTTACGTCGGTTATCTTAAAACGGACGTAAAAAACCAATGTGCGGGGGTTTTTTACGTCGGTTAATTGGTAACCGACGTAAAAAACCCGATATCGACGCGTTTTTTACGTCGGTTATAAAATAACTGATGTAAAAAACCCCCGGGGCTTTGGTTTTTTACGTCGGTTATTTGATAACCGACGTAAAAAACGCATCGATATCGGGTTTTTTTACGTCGGTTACCAAATAACCGACGTAAAAAATGCATAGATATCGGGTTTTTTTACGTCGGTTTTTTGGAAACCGACGTAAAAAACCAAAGCCCCGGGGGGTTTTTTACATCGTTTTTAAGATAACCGACGTAAAAAAGCTAAAAAAATAGTTTATAACGTCGGTTATATAATAACCGACGTTATAAAACATTTAAAAAAATTAAAGCTCGTGTTCTGTCATTTACGATTTTTCGATTGACAGTCGCCGGCTCGTCTCTCTCTCGCGCGGTAAACCCTAATCGGCTCGTCGATCGTCTGCATTAAACTCATTTTGGCTTCATTGTTTATCTTCTTCACTCCTCTCAGATCTATCATCTCAACTCGCGACATTCAAGTAAGCCTTCCACGAATTTATTTCGTTCGTTTTTGTTTCGATTCTTGATGTGCTTTCCGTTCGTTTTTGAATATCGTGGAATTTTTTGTCATTGCAAATTGTTATTATGTCCATTCAACTCGAAACATTAAACTCGCAACATTCAACTCTCAACATTCAACTTGCAACATTCAACCAGGTGTATTTTGGATAAGACTATTTTTAACTCTTATTATAGATTTTCATTCTGATATACGCTTACGAGAAACCTCTTAAGTATCTAAATAAATCAATATCTGATAAAAATAATACTATGACCATGAGAACATAGATATTTGGCTTCACAACCATTCAAATTATTCAATCATTTAGAAAGAATAATTAATTTTAAAACATTGAGGATTAGCTTCAACAAAATCTGAAAAATAATGGGTGGTACTGTAACGTTCCATTCTTCCAGAAACATTATTATTTCCTACTTAGCTGGAATGTGTCTTTCTGGATAAAGATTGGTAGTACTTATTTTCATAAAATCATATTTTCAATATGATTGTCCAGAAAATGATTTTCATGAATGAAATTGGACCAAGTACAATCGGTAATACCTATCCTTATAATTTCATTCAACATTCTTACATCATAATATGTTTTCAAAAAATTATGATTTTTAGAACTCCTAGATCAGAAAACCATCATCTGTTTTCATCTGCATTCATAAAAATATCAATTCATACCTATTACAATCAAATATTTCATTCTGGACCCATGGTGAGTCTGATAATACATTTCTTTCTTTCAGTCATCTCCTAAAAATGATGGACCTTTTCATGAAAAGTGTATCTGATTTCTTGAATATGATGGTAAGTCCGATTTTCAACAAAACCAAGTGAGGTGATTTATATTATTATTAATAATTCATAAAAAATTATAGTACCTAAATATTATTATCATCCTTTTCAGATTTTTCATTATAAAAAAGGTAAAGGGTACTTTCTTTTCATTCTCAAGTTAAATTATATTTTTTATAAAGGTCTTTTCTATCTAAGTAGAAATAATTTAACGATAATTAGATTGAATTAGGTATATTATCTTATCTTACCATCCAAACACATTTTTATGTATTAATAATTATTATGTTTTGTAAAAACAATTATGACCCCCATTTCATTTTTGTTAGTTAATTGATCTACGAAAGTGTTATAAATGATTTAATGGTCACGATTCACCCATATATATGGTAAGTCATTATGTGACATTTGGGTCCATAATATCCTTCTAATTCATTCGACAATGCATTATATATCATAGATCAATATGGGATATATATGGTTATACAACGTCCAATGTGTTATGTGATGTGTCTCGTAAGAAATATTAAAATAAATTATTGGAATGGTGATTAACATATCCCAATATGAGGTGAATGAAACTATGTTTTCCCTTGACATATGTTATGACTTATATGATTATGTTTGTGCCACACTCTTATGTTATTCCACATACCAATGTTGTGATCTTGTGAATAAGGTTTTTTAAATCATGTTCCCACTATCATATAAATCATGTCTGTAACGACCCAATCTTTTTGAGTAGTATATTAACTTACTCTTATTGATTTAATAAGATGTTAATGGTTAATGCAGAAAGAGGAGTCGATGGCTTCATCCAGAAGACTCAACCCTTATGAAGCCCACTTATCAGAGCTTGGGAAGGAGGTAGCATCTGTGGGCTTCGCTTTGGACCAAGCCCAAGCCGAGCTCCAGCGTGTCAAGCTTGAACGAAAACGCTTGCAGGAGAAGTTCAAGTTAGTGGAGATTGCTACTAGGGCAATGTTATCTGAGACTCCCTCAGATTCTCTCACCATAGCACACCTTACACTTAGGTCTTATGCCAGTGTTATAAGGGGCTATGTGATGAGACCCTAGTTTCCTTGTGTAATCCTTTCGGGTGAATAAATTGAGATTTCTTCCTTTAGTGATGTTTGTGAAATTTCAAATGTCTAGATAATTTTAGAATGTATTTTATTGATGAATTTTGAAAAAGGGATATTTTGAAATACTTATGTAAACCCTAAATAACTAATGATGTGTAATGATTTTCAAAAAATGGTCTTCTACAAAAGTGTTCATTAAGGAATTTGGAGTCTAATAAGATCAACTTAATTTTTGATGAATGGTAAATTATGAATAGTGATTTTACGCTTAGGATTAGTAATGTGACCTAATGGATTAGTAATTTTCACTCAAAGAAAGTTTTAATATAATTCAGACACCTAGATTAAGTAATGTGATTCAATAAAATGGATAAATAACAGTTTCATAAATTATTATTCAAGTATTAGTTTTTTCGGATGAATAGTGTTTTTTAATTAAAAATTTAATTAAAAATAATTAGAAAATTATTTTTATAAAAATGACTTTATTTTTGAACTCAGGGCATCGATATTATGTTATGGTAATTTTTGGGGATTTTTCTGAAAAAAATGAATTTTCGATGAATAGTGTATTTATTTAAAAATAAAATTAAAAATATTTAGAAAATTATTTTTATAAAATGGAGTTCATTTTTGAAATCATAGCATTTATATTTGGTTAAGGTGAAATTTTGGGATTATTCTGAGAAAGTTGAATTTTCGGTGAATAGTGAAAGTATAGTTTTTAAGTTACGGGTGTTTAATGACTTCATTAAATGATGTATTAAGTATATATTCAATATGGTCGAATTATGAATAGTAAGATAAGGTGTGAGGTGTCCCAAGTGGCCAATACCATGGGCAAATACCATGGGCAAGCCCATGGTTTTGCCAAAACCACTAGTGAGGTGTCCCTTGGCCATTAATGCCTTGTCCCCTCACTTTTCCTATAAATACCCACCCTTTCCTCCTTTAGTTTTCACTCCCAACTCTCCCCCAACGAAGTTCCGGTCTTCTTACCTTCCAAGGAGTCCTCCCAAGGTGCCCCCAAGCCCTCAAGGTCCAATCCTTTGAGTTTCAAGAGTCACGTTTTAAGGTAAGGGATCCGACCCCTCTCCTCTTTTCATGTAATCTCTTTTATGTCATTCCTTTTATGCTCCATGTTCTTATGTGAGAGGATGTTCTTTTATATTTTTCTTACTGCCCATTTCATGTTTATATGATGAGAGATCCCCTCTTACTCTCATCATTTCATTTTATGAATGTTTAAGTGACGTCGTTAGGCTGCCGAATGTTTAAGTGATTCTTTCACCCTTCTCATTTTTCACGTTCGATTTTCATGTCGAGACTTTCAAGTTCCTTTTTATTATGTTGGGGTATTATCTCTATATCTATCATACTGATCTCTTATGATCATATGATGTGGGACCCTATTTGATCTTGTCAATTCTTTTTATTGAAGTTTAAGTGACGCCGTTAGGCTGCCGAATTTTCATAAGAGAAATCTAAATTTTGTCTTCCTTCCACGTTTTTCATTTCAAATGGTATGTCCTTCAAATTTCATTACCATGTCCATATATCCTTCTTATTCTGTCCCCTTACTGTTTTATGGATCATTTATGAGTGGGTGACCCATGTCCCCTCTCTTTTCAATGTTTTCTAAAACCCCGAAACATAGCCGTTATGCTGCAGAATTTTCGTCTCAAAATGCCTCTCCCTCTTTTCTCAAAATTATTTTATGTTATAAAGTGAAAACTCAAAGCTCTTATTTCTACAAGGGTATTCACATATATATCAAAATTTTCTATTTCAAATTCTGGGATTTACATACATGAGATCCACTTTCCCTTCCGTGGGTTTAAAGTGCCGTAAAGATCATGTCATTAAAGCAGTTTTTAAAATGTTATGATTATGAAATGAAACCCATTTATTTTATGCTATATGGGTTATTTATGAAATTTTTGATGATGATATATGTGGCTCACATGATAATAAAGGAAAATTTAAGGGTGCGCCCTGATAGCGCTCCAATGCATTGGGTAAAGACTTAATCTCTAGAGATGACCATTTTAACAACGCCTTGGTGAATAACCTTGGTAATTTTTAACGACACCTTGGGGATGGACCTTGGTGAAACGAAACGATTGTCAATATTAAATGTTGCAGCCACATATTCAAGTTATGAAAAATGTTGTTTTTATTATGAAATGCCTCATGATTTATTTCTCATGCCTTAAAGTCCTTTTCATGTCCTTATTGAAGTATATCCAGTTCACATGTAAAATGTTCCTCTTGTTTCCCTTACTGGGCCTTCTGCTCACCCTTTCTTTTGATGTATGTCCCCAGGTTATGAGATGCATAATGAACATAGGATGAACTAAAGGAGAAGCCTTTCAAGTGTTTAAGAAGAATGTTTTATGTTTTTTTTATGTATTTTGTTCCTGGTTTCCAAGACACTAGACCTTAAAGATCCTCAGTTATGTGTAATGTAATGAAAGTTTATGTTATAAAATGGCGAGATGCTATAGTTGGTATCAAAGGATGGTTTAGTTATTTGTGGAAATTAGGATATAAAAATTTTAGGAAGAACCCTATAGAAAAGTTTAAATATAGGAAAACACCGCTTTGAGCTAGACTCGAACGGGAACTGGTGCACGATAACGGGCCTTGCTCCACTCTTGGTTACGACACTCCCGTGGGATATGTCTGGTTAATCAAAAAAATTTTATGAATCATTATGAAGGAATTATAGAAAAGTGTAATTGCCTAAGCATGAAGTCTTAGTTAAAAGATCCATAAATGAAATAAGTTTCTCACTAAGGTTTTATTCTTTTAGAAAATGGCGGGCAATAGGAGGAACCATGCCGATGGTGACCGCAATGCACCATGTGCTGACGGCCCTCCGATAGAAGCCGGAATGGAAACATTCATGCGAATGATGAACCAACTGACTCAAGTTATGAGTAATAACTTGAATCAAGCTGAGAGGCCGACATCACCGCGAAGGGAACAACTTTCTGTTGAGTCCTTCATGCGTCAACGACCACCAACATTCAGTGGATCTACTGACCCATTGGTTGCGGAACAATGGATAAGCTCCATTGAAAAGATCTTTTCTGTACTTCATTGTTCGGAACAAGAAAAAGTCACCCTTGCTGTTTACCGCCTAGAGGGAGAAGCTGATCAGTGGTGGTCACTGGTCAAAAACACAAGGCCGCGAGGAGAGATGGATGCTATAGAGTGGGAAGAGTTCCGGGGAATATTCTTTAACAAGTATTTCCCTCGTTCCATGAGAACGAGAATGGAGAAAGAGTTTCTCGAGCTGAAGCAGAAGGAGAACGAATCTGTCGGGAGCTACGAGATGAACTTCACAAGGCTTTCCCGTTATACCTCAAGCTTTGTCATGGACCCTAATGGGAAGGTTGATAGATTCTTTGGTGGACTACGACCTCATCTGCGGAATAATCTAGCAAACAGGGACTATGATAGCTATGAGGAAATAGTTCGAAGTGCTATAAATGTCGAGCTGGAGTTTGGTGAGACACAATGGTCTCATAAACCAAATGAAAAGAAGAGATCGTTGGAGCCCAGTTTAGGGAAGTCTTTTGATCAGGGAAGAGGTGGAAAGCAAATGCAGCTTACCACATGAAATAAATGTGGGAAGAATCATCTGGGGAACTGCTTGAGTGGAAGTGGAAAGTGCTACAAGTGTGGAAGAGGAGGCCATATTGCTCGGAATTGTCATAGTGAGGTGAAGCCTCAGCTGCCCAACACTAACGACAGAGGAAATATGGTTCTGGCCCTACCCGAAGTCACATGTTTCAAGTGTGGACAGCTTGGGCACTTTGCTAATCAATGTACAAATCCGAGGGCGGTGGAGGGGAATCACCATCAACCTCAGCAGAGGCCAAGGGAGCAAGGTCGTGCTTTCGCTATCACCACAACTGAAGTTGAAGTTCCGAATGATGTGGTAGCAGGTACTGTTGTTGTCCTCTCAAAACTAGCAAGTACTTTATTTGATTCTGGTTCTACGCATTCTTTTATTTCCTCCATGTTTGCAAGGAATATAGAATCAACCCCGGAATTGCTTGAGGTAGAGTTGTCAGTCAAGACTCCAAGTGGGATTATCCTTGCATCAACAGTATTTATAGACTCTAGTGTTTACTTTGGTGAGCACAATCTTATCGCAAATCTAGTAGTCATTCCCATGAAGGAATTCGACATTATACTAGGGATGGACTGGCTCTCAGAGTATAATGCTAAGATCAAATGCAGAAGTAAGGAAATCTCAATAGTCTTGAATGAACGACCTACAGTTATCTTCCGAGGAGTGATATCCCGAACTGATCCCTATCTAGAAGCACCTCCTATAGCTTTCTTTATGGAGTTAATCGGTGATGAGGAAGAAGGGAAAGGGAGCATACAAATTGAAGATGTTCCGATTTTTCAAGAATACATGGATGTATTTCCTGAGGAGTTACCTGGACCTCCCCCAGAGAGAGAGGTAGAGTTCTCCATTGAACTCATACCTGGGTCCCAACCGATATCAAAGACTCCGTATAGAATGGCAAATGTGGAGCTAGAGGAGCTAAAGAAACAACTCCAAGACTTGTTGGAGAAGGGGTTTATCCGACCGAGTGTGTCTCCTTGGGGAGCACCAGTTCTCTTTGTGAAGAAGAAGGATGGATCAATGCGGCTATGCATTGATTATAGAGAACTGAACGGGATCACAGTGAAGAACAGATATCCCCTTCCAATAATTGATGATTTATTTGACCAACTTCGTGGGGCTCAATTCTTCTCTAAGATTGACCTTCGATCTGGTTATCATCAACTGAGGGAGAAGAAGGAAGATATTCCAAAGACTGCCTTCCGATCAAGATATGGGCATTATGAGTTTACTGTTATGCCCTTCGGATTGACTAATGCTCCTGCTATTTTCATGGATTTGATGAATAGAGTCTTTAAGGACTACCTTGATAACATTGTGGTAGTTTTTATTGATGATATTTTGATATATTCAAAAAGTCGTGAGGAGCATGAAGATCATCTGAGGGTTATTTTGAAAACTCTACGGAAGGAGAGGCTCTTTGGGAAGTTTAGCAGGTGTGAGTTTTGGTTACAACAAGTGGCTTTCTTGGGGCACATCGTAACCAATGAAGGAATCTCAGTTGACCCTGCAAAGACAATGGTTGTGGAGGAGTGGCCTCAACCCACAACAGTAACTGAGATTCGTAGTTTCCTTGGTTTAGCAGGATATTATAGGAGGTTTGTGAAAAACTTTTCACGGCTTTCTAATCCACTAACCAAGTTGACTCGAAAATGGGTTAAGTTCATCTGGACAAAGGAATGCGAGGAAAGTTTCCAAGAGCTGAAGAAGAGATTGGTTACTGCACCTGTGTTAACACTACCCTCTATCGGAGAAGGATTCGTTATTTTTAGCGATGCATCTCTGAAAGGGCTTGGGTGCGTCCTTATGCAAAATGACAAGGTAATTGCTTATGCATCTCGACAGTTGAAGATTCATGAGCAGAATTATCCTACGCATGATCTAGAGCTGGCGGCAGTTGTTTTTGCTCTAAAGATATGGAGGCACTATCTTTATGGGGAGAAATGTGATATATACACTGACCACCAAAGTCTAAAGTATATTTTCACACAAGAATAAATTGAACATGAGACAAAGTAGATGGTTGGAGCTTATTAAAGACTATGATTGTTCAATTCATTATCACCCTGGAAGAGAAAACAAAGTCGCAGATGCGTTAAGCAGGAAATATCCTGTTGTTCTGGCAACAATGAGGATCGTAGGAGATCCCTTGATTAAAGATCTAGTAAAACTGGACATGGGAATTATAAGGAAAGGGACATCATCAACCCTATTCCAAATGATTTCTCAACCTTCATTACTAGAGAAGATCAAGAAGGCTCAAAAAGAAGATCCTTTGCTGCAGGAGAAGTTGGAGGCTGTAAAAGATGGGATGTTCCCTGATTTCAATATTGATCAAGAAGGTGTATTGAAATTTCGTACAAGACTATGTGTTCCATCTATTCCGAAGATAAAGAAATAACTGATGGATGAAGCTCATAGCTCTACCTTCTCTATACATCCAGGAAGCACTAAGATGTATAGAGACCTTCGTGATCATTATTGGTGGGATAACATGAAGAGGGAGATTGCCGATTACACTACAAGGTGCCTGGTGTGTCAGCAGGTAAAGGCAGAAAGGCAACTTCCTAAGGGGGTATTACAACCGCTACCCATACCAGTATGGAAGTGGGATAATATCACCATGGACTTTGTAACTGGTCTCCCGAAGACATCCAAAGGAAACAATGCGATATGGGTTATTGTGGACCGTCTCACCAAGACAACCCATTTTATCTCTATTCGGGAAGATTTCTCTCTGGATCAGCTTGCCAAGATATACGTGAAGGAAGTGGTAAGGCTGCATGGGGTACCACTATCCATCGTATCTGATCGTGACCCAGGATTCACATCAAAGTTCTGGAGAAGTCTTCAGCATGCTCTGAATACTGAATTGAATTTTAGTACGGCCTATCATCCTCAAACTGATGGCCAATCTGAAAGGACTATTCAGACACTCGAAGACATGCTGAGATTATGCTCAATGGAATTTAAAGGTGGATGGGATCAACACCTCCCATTAGTTGAGTTCTCCTATAACAATAGCTTCCATTCGAGTATTCAGATGGCACCCTATGAAGCTCTATATGGAAAGCGGTGTAGAACTCCTACTTGTTGGGATGAAACTGGTGAGAGGATGCTTCTTGGGCCTGATCTCGTGCAAGAGATGACAGAACAGGTTCATGCCATCCAACAACACATAAAGGCTGCTCAAAGTCGGCAGAAGATCTATGCTGACAATCGTCGAAGGGACTTGGAGTTTGGTGTTGGTGACAAAGTCTTCCTTCGAATTTCTCCATGGAAGAGAGTCATGCGGTTTGGGAAGAAAGGGAAGCTCAGCCCTAGGTACATTGGCCCCTATGAAATCCTTGATCGCATAGGAGCAGTGGCCTATCGTCTAGCACTTCCACCAAACCTAGCTCAAGTTCATGATGTCTTCCATGTATCTCTCTTGAGGAAGTACATACCCGACCCTTCGCATGTACTGAACCCAGAGGTGGTACAACTTGAACATGACCTCTCTTATGAAGAGCAGCCAGTGGAGATCTTGGACCGTAGAGACAAGGTCCTACGAAACAAGACTACCCACCTTGTGAAAGTGTTGTGGAGGAATCATAAATATGAAGAAGCGACTGGGGAGCCTGAGGAAACGATGAAGCAAAAGTACCCTCACCTTTTCGACTAGGCCTCAAGTATAAATTTCGGGGACGAAATTTCTTAAGGGGGGAAGAATGTAACGACCCAATCTTTTTGAGTAGTATATTAACTTACTCTTATTGATTTAATAAGATGTTAATGGTTAATGCAGAAAGAGGAGTCGATGGCTTCATCCAGTAGACTCAACCCTTATGAAGCCCACTTATCAGAGCTTGGGAAGGAGGTAGCATCTGTGGGATTCGCTTTGGACCAAGCCCAAGCCGAGCTCCAGCATGTCAAGCTTGAACGAAAACGCTTGCAGGAGAAGTTCAAGTTAGTGGAGATTGCTACTAGGGCAATGTTATCTGAGACTCCCTCAGATTCTCTCACCATAGCACACCTTACACTTAGGTCTTATGCCAGTGTTATAAGGGGCTATGTGATGAGACCCTAGTTTCCTTGTGTAATCCTTTCGGGTGAATAAATTGAGATTTCTTCCTTTAGTGATGTTTGTGAAATTTCAAATGTCTAGATAATTTTAGAATGTATTTTATTGATGAATTTTGAAAAAGGGATATTTTGAAATACTTATGTAAACCCTAAATAACTAATGATGTGTAATGATTTTCAAAAAATGGTCTTCTACAAAAGTGTTCATTAAGGAATTTGGAGTCTAATAAGATCAACTTAATTTTTGATGAATGGTAAATTATGAATAGTGATTTTACGCTTAGGATTAGTAATGTGACTTAATGGATTAGTAATTTTCACTCAAAGAAAGTTTTAATATAATTCAGACACCTAGATTAAGAAATGTGATTCAATAAAATGGATAAATAACAGTTTCATAAATTATTATTCAAGTATTAGTTTTTTCGGATGAATAGTGTTTTTTAATTAAAAATTTAATTAAAAATAATTAGAAAATTATTTTTATAAAAATGAATTTATTTTTGAACTCAGGGCATCGATATTATGTTATGGTAATTTTTGGGGGATTTTTCTGAAAAAAATGAATTTTCGATGAATAGTGTATTTATTTAAAAATAAAATTAAAAATATTTAGAAAATTATTTTTATAAAATGGAGTACATTTTTTAAATCATAGCATTTATATTTGGTTAAGGTGAAATTATGGGATTATTCTGAGAAAGTTGAATTTTCGGTGAATAGTGAAAGTATAGTTTTTAAGTTACGGGTGTTTAATGACATCATTAAATGATGTATTAAGTTTATATTCAATATGGTCGAATTATGAATAGTAAGATAAGGTGTGAGGTGTCCCAAGTGGCCAATACCATGGGCAAATACCATGGGCAAGCCCATGGTTTTGCCAAAACCACTAGTGAGGTGTCCCTTGGCCATTAATGCCTTGTCCCCTCACTTTTCCTATAAATACCCACCCTTTACTCCTTTAGTTTTCACTCCCAACTCTCCCCCAACGAAGTTCTGGTCTTCTTAACTTCCAAGGAGTCCTCCCAAGGTGCCCCCAAGCCCTCAAGGTCCAATCCTTTGAGTTTCAAGAGTCACGTTTTAAGGTAAGGGATCCGACCCCTCTCCTCTTTTCATGTAATCTCTTTTATGTCATTCCTTTTATGATCCATGTTCTTATGTGAGAGGATGTTATTTTATATTCTTCTTACTGCCCATTTCATGTTTATATGATGAGAGATCCCCTCTTACTCTCATCATTTCATTTTATGAAAGTTTAAGTGACGCCGTTAGGCTGCCGAATGTTTAAGTGATTCTTTCACCCTTCTCATTTTTCAAGTTCGATTTTCATGTCGAGTCTTTCAAGTTCCTTTTTATTATGTTGGGGTATGATCTATATATCTATCATACTGATCTCTTATGATCATATGATTAGGGACCCTATTTGATCTTGTCAATTCTTTTTATTGAAGTTTAAGTGACGCCGTTAGGCTGCCGAATTTTCATAAGAGAAATCTAAATCTTGTCTTCCTTCCACGTTTTTCATTTCAAATGTTATGTCCTTCAAATTTCATTACCATGTCCATATATCCTTCTTATTCTGTCCCCTTACTGTTTTATGGATCATTTATGAGTGGGTGACCCATGTCCCCTCTCTTTTCAATGTTTTCTAAAACCCCGAAACATAGCCGTTATGCTGCAGAATTTTCGTCTCAAAATGCCTCTCCCTCTTTTCTCAAAATTATTTTATGTTATAAAGTGAAAACTCAATGCTCTTATTTCTACAAGGGTATTCACATATATATCAAAATGTTCTATTTCAAATTCTGGTATTTACATACATGAGATCCACTTTCCCTTCCGTGGGTTTAAAGTGCCGTAAAGATCAGGTCATTAAAGCAGTTTTTAAAATGTTATGATTATGAAATGAAACCCATTTATTTTATGCTATATGGGTTATTTATGAAATGTTTGATGATGATATATGTGGCTCACATGATAATAAAGGCAAATTTAAGGGTGCGCCCTGATAGCGCTCCAATGCATTGGGTAAAGACTTAATCTCTAGAGATGACCATTTTAACGACGCCTTGGTGAATAACCTTGGTAATTTTTAACGACACCTTGGGGATGGACCTTGGTGAAACGAAACGATTGTCAATAGTAAATGTTGCAGACACATCTTCAAGTTATGAAAAATGTTGTTTTTATTATGAAATGCCTCATGATTTATTTCTCATGCCTTAAAGTCCTTTTCATGTCCTTATTGAAGTATATCCAGTTCACATGTAAAATGTTCCTCTTGTTTCCCTTACTGGGCCTTCTGCTCACCCTTTCTTTTGATGTATGTCCCCAGGTTATGAGATGCATAATGAACATAGGATGAACTAAAGGAGAAGCCTTTCAAGTGTTTAAGAAGAATGTTTTATGTTTTTTTTATGTATTTTGTTCCTGGTTTCCAAGACACTAGACCTTAAAGATCCTCAGTTATGTGTAATGTAATGAAGGTTTATGTTATAAAATGGCGAGATGCTATAATGTCTTATGTTATGATAAAATTGTTGTACTTGGACTCAGGTTTTATGATCTATGATTATATAGTACTGTTTCACTTATCTTTTTGATCATGTGCTTTTTGTATTCTCTTATACCCCCATAGACATCTTTTTATGAGATTAGATATTATATTTATATATATCATGTTTACCCATAATGAGTATCATAAATCAAAACTTTTATTATTTCCATTCCCTAAGTTATAAAAATAAGTATTAAGTAGGATGATTCAAAAATTTAATCTGTGAGATGAGTTGTTTTATGTGTGAAACCCTGGCCAAACACATATGTATTTTTTTTATTGGTATTACATATATATAGTTCGACATATACTTTTTTTTACATTACCAGGATATTAACAATACTTTTTCTAAAGAAATATTAATCCTTAGATTATATATCAGATCAAAAGGATATAATAATTCTAATATATAATTAGAAGGATCAGATAATATGACAATATTATTAAACATAAAACAAATGGTCTATATTCATATTTCTAACATGACACTTACGATATATAGCTATTTGGTGTTGGGTACTTATGAAAACTACTACTACTTTCAAGATTTTGTCACTTGAAAGTGTTGAGTACTTTAGATCATAATGATTGAACAACAAGCATGAATAAAACATGTTATATGCTCCATTAGGTATTCCTATATTTTAACATGTTTATTAGTATATTGGCATGAGATTATTATAAAGGTGTATCATCTGATCATATTCACTTATTCCAGATAAAATCATTTTGTTTATGTCTTATTGATGTATATTTTATTTGGTGAATCATTAGGCGTCATGGTTTTCTTTGATTCAATGAAATTTTAAACTGTTACATCTAACTATATTTTGTTTTAAAAATAATATTCAAGCATATTTTTTTAAATACCTATATATTTGTTTTATATTTTAAATTGTTTTACATTCAAATTATGATTTTTTTCATATAAACATGTATTTGTCTTATCTTAAAAATATATATTTTTTGTTGATATTTGTTATAGGTAATAATGAGTCGAAGTTGGATTACAGCACATCGAATGAGCAATGAATTTGAGGAAGGTGTTGATACCTTTTTGGAATTTGCAAAACGAAATGTTCCAAGTAGTGACATTTTTTTCTGTCCATGCCTGAAATGTTTGAATATGAAGAAGTTGAAAAGTAGAGAGATAAAAGATCATCTGATATGTCATGGTTTTAATCCGAGTTACAACCCTTGGATTTGGCTTGTTGAAACTGGACGGAATGTCACTGATGATGATGATTCGCCAGATGGTAACTCCGATGGAATTGAAGAAATGATTCGCGATATTGTAGCAGAACAAATTGAGATAGAACCGAAAGTTTCACGTCTATATGGTGATGCTGAAAAACCATTATATCCCGGTTGTATAGATTTTACGGTTCTGTCGGCGGTGTTAAGATTGATTAACCTGAAGGCGAATCATGGATGGAGTGACAGAAGTTTTACAGAGCTGCTACAATTGATGAAAGACATTCTTCCAAAAGATAACGATCTTCCAGATTCACATTACAAAGCCAAGAAAATATTATGCCCGATGGGATTGGGATACAAGAAAATACATGCCTGTCCGAATGACTACATTATATATAGGAAGGAATATGAATTTCTATCAGAGTGTCCAAAATGTGGGACATCACGATATAAGGTGAAAGAAAAATCACAGGGTGATGTAGAGATTACAAAGCTCCCTTCAAAGGTATTTTGGTATCTTCCTATAATTAATCGTTTCAAACGTTTATTTGCTAATTCACATGATTCAAAAAGGTTAAGATGGCATGCTGAAGAGCGGGTATGTGATGGAAAAATACGCCATGCAGCTGATTATCCACAATGGAAGAAAATTGATGCACAGTATTCTACATTTGGAAATGAAATAAGAAATCTCAGACTAGGGTTGTGCACAGATGGAATGAATCCATACCGAACACTCAGTAGCACACATAGTTCATGGCCTGTTTTATTGGTAATTTACAACCTCTCTCCTAAAGTTTGTATGAAGCGCAAATATGTCAAGTTGAGTACAATGATCTCTGGTCCAAAGCAACCCGGTAATGATATTAATGTTTACTTGTCACCGTTGATTGATGATTTGAAACTGTTATGGGCTGATGGTATTAGGGTGTATGATTCTTATAAAATGGAATATTTTCAACTGCATGCAGTGATTCTTTTGAATATAAATGACTTCCCAGCGTATGGAAATTTGTCTGGATACAGTGTTAAAGGGCATAAAGCATGTCCAATTTGCGAACAACAGACGTCCTATTGTCAATTGCATCATGGGAGGAAAACAGTGTACATGGGTCATCGAAAGTTTTTGCCTATGGAACACCCTTATAGAAGACTAAAAATGGCATTTAATGGCTCACAAGAATTTGATACTGCTTCAAAACCTTTATCCCCTGATCTGTATTTTGAGAGGGTGAAAAACCTTGACGTGACATTGGGAAAGACACAGAAATCTGGTAATGATAGGCATATTTGGAAGAAAGGGTCAATTTTTTTTGAGCTACCATATTGGAGGTGTCATGAAGTTAAACATAATATTGATTTCATGCACGTGGAGAAGAATATCTGTGATTCTTTGATTCGAACATTGTTAGATATTAAAGGAAAGACTAAAGATGGGTTGAATGCAAGATTAGACATACTATCAATGGGAATACGTTTGGAGTTAGATCCCACTCCTAAAGGAAGACGAACATTTATTCCCCCGGCTTGTCATACATTATCGAAGAGGGATAAAATTAGCTTATGTCAGTGTATTCATGATACCAATGTGCCTCAAGGTTATTCTTCTAATGTAAAAAAATGTGTCTCATTGAAGGACTTGAAGTTGATAGGTATGAAATCACATGATTGTCACGTCATGATGCAACAAATTCTACCAGTTTTCATTGCGTGGAATATTTCCCATTCGTGTTAGAAAGAGTATAATAAAGTTGTGTTATTTTTTCAATTCAATTTGTAACAAGGCGATTGATGTGAATGCTTTGAACATTTTGGAAAATGATGCAATTTTTATACTTTTTCAATTGGAAATGTATTTTCCTCCAACTTTTTTTGATATAATGGTGCATTTAATGATTCATCTGCTTCGAGAAATAAAGCTTTGTGGACCTGTATATCTTCATTGGATGTATGCTTTTGAAAGGTATATGAAAATATTAAAGGGGTATGTTAAAAATCTATATCAACCTGAAGCCTCCATTATTGAAAAGTATATTTCTGAGGAGGTAGCAGAGTTTTGTACGAGCTACTTGGCTGCGGCGCAACACATAGGTTTGCCTCCATCTCGCCATGAACGAGTTAATAATGAGGGAATGGGGATTCGCTGCTTGAAAGTCAAATCATTTTCAGATAAACAGATGAAGAAGTAAGAATCATACATCTTGAATAACATAGCTGATGCTCAACCATATATCACATTGCATATTAATGAGTTGAAACAATTTCATCCAAAGAAGAAGGAAATGTGGATTTTGAATGAGCACAACAAAACTTTTTTTTTCATGGATTAAAAAGACTTTTCTTGTTAGATCAGATGTATCAGAGACATTAAAATGGATAGTGGGTGGTCCATGTTTAAATGTGATAACATGGTCTGGTTATGACATTAATGGTTATACATTTCATACAAAAGCTCAGGACAACAGAAGTGCAGTTCAGAATAGTGGTGTATTGGTGTTTGCAGAAGCAATGCATTTTTCGAGTGTTAAGGACAAAAACCCAATTTCTGCATCAAATGCATATTATGGAGTGATTGAAGACATATGGGAGGTTGATTACTTTAAAATTACAGTTCCTTTTTTTAAATGTAAATGGTTTAACAGTAACAACAGTGTCAGACACGATGAATTTGGAATGACACTTGTTAATCTGAATAGATTGGAAGACACAACTGGTTCTTTTATAATGGCAACACATGCAAAACAAATTTTTTATGTAGTAGATCAATCAGATATGCAGTGGGCTGTTGTTTTACAACGGAAAAAACAATATGTTGGTGAGGATGAACTTGATGAATATGCTGATTTATGTGAGATCCCTACTTCAATGGAACTATTAACAGAACATAATGACGATCATGTTGAAGACATAGTTTGTTCCATAAGGAATGATCACGGTGAAGGAATTTGGGAAAACAATCCATCTGTACATTCCTAAAATGATAGGTAACATATGTTTATTTCTTGTTTACATTTCTTTTTTCCATAAATGTTAGATATTGTAAGTTTTTTATTTATTAAAACATGTTTTAAAATAAAATAAGTATATGTTTTTGTTTGGTTTAAGTTTGTTTAGTTTACTTTATCATGTTTATAACCATTACATGAATTTTAAATTGATTATTTTTGTTCACTGACAATTACTTTACCATGTTTACAATGTTTACCAGGTTTACCATTTTTACCATTTTTACCATCTTGACCATCTTGAACATCTTTGACATCTTTACCATTGTTTAACATGCTTACCATATTACCAATGTTTACTATTATGTAACTTAGTAATCTTTTCTATTTTCTGATTATAGTAGTATTAAAATATTTGAATTTGTATATTTGTTCGCTGACAATTACTTTACCATGTTTACAATGTTTACCAGGTTTACCATTTTTTCCATTTTTTACCATGTTGACCATCTTGAACATCTTGAACATCATTGCCATCTTTACCATTGTTTAACATGTTTACCATATTACCAATGTTTACTATTATGTAACCTAGTACACTTTTCTATTTTCTGATTAGAGTAGTATTAAAATATTTGCATTTGTATATTTGTGAACTGACGTTTGTTTTTTTGATTTGAAGGATAATGACAGATCATTCTGATGATCAACCACAAGATTCTGGAGAGGAGCATATTTCTGGTCATACCTCTAGGGATGAACATTCACATGCTCCTATTACGACACAGAGTTCAAAGGTTGGTAAACGTGGGTGCACAAGTTTACCAAAATTATCACTTGCCCGTACGCAGGATTAGAGGATAGCAGTTGAGTTTGATGATGATAATATTTCTAGAGGTCCGAATGCCAAAGATTTTAAGAGTTTTGTTGCAACTCAGGCTAAGACCAAAGTAATCATTCTGTATGATGATTAGAGAGGCGTGGATAAAGAGATTATCTCTCAGTTGTGGGAGACGATTTTGGTAAGATCATTTGTCATTGTTTGACCATTATTTTAATGTTTCTAGTATATATAATATGTTTAACCTCTTCTTTATCAGATGACATTTGATATTCCTGACACTGGAGGTGTTAGGAAGAAATGCTTATCGGTGGCTGCTAGGAGATGGAGGGATTTCAAATCAACCCTCTCATCTGATTTCATTTATGGTCACAGGATTCATGACAATCCATGTCGTATATATCCTTTTATAGATGAAGACACATGGAGACAGTTTTTTGAAAGTAGAAAAAAAGAGTCATTTCTGGTAAGGGAAATGTAAACTTTTATAAACTTTCTTATATAAATGATTTTATTAATGTTTTGTTAATGATGTCTTATTATTAAATTACATCAAACAAGGAAAGATCATCAGGAGATCCAATATAAAAATGTAAACCCTCATAGTTTATCTCGGGGAGGGTATACATTATTGGAAGAAAAAATGATAGCGGAAAAATTTCAACAACTAAGAGCTGAGTCTTCATGCTCTGGAGAGGTGGCCCCTCCATCCCCTCCATCTAGACATGAAAAATGGAAGAGAGCTTGGAAGGGAAAAAAAGGGCAATATCTTTCGGAAGAATCGAGAATCGTAGCTGAGAGGATTGTAAGATATCTATTTAATTTATTTAAGTTAAGTTTTTTCTTCATATAAGTTTCAATCATTACAGAAATGTTCAATTAATTAATACAGGACTCTCTTGAGGAGCAGAGTTCAGAGGGGACATTTACAGCTACTGGGAGGGAAGATATTTTATTTGCAGCATTGGGAAGGCCCGAACATCCTGGTCGTGTAAGAGGATATCCGGAAGGTGTATCGGTAAGAAAAGTGTTTCCACGTTCTTCAACTTCTAACATTGAGGGGGTTTAAAAAAATAGAATCCTTGGAGGCTGATGTTTAAAATATTAATGCGACGATGGAAGACAAGATTAGAGATTCGGTGCAGTCTATGTTTGCAGAAATTAAAAGACAATTTCAGACTGCAGCTCCCACTCCTCCACCTCCCCCTACAGACCCCATTATTTATCTTCCACCTCCGCCAGTAGCTCCCACTCCCCCACCTCAGCCTGCGGACCCCATTTTTTATCCTACGACTCCGCCGCAGCTTCCTACATATTGCGAGTTGTATGTTGATGATTCTCAACATCATATAGTAGCATACGAGTTGGTATATTGTATAGGAGATACAGTTCATCATCAAGAATCAGAGGTAGAGAATCAGAGGGTCACTGTACATGATATTATAGATAGATCAGCTAGGGTACCAATACCTACAGATGAGGTGGCGACAGTTAGACAGAGTATCGGCCATTTTTTAGTTTGGCCATCCAGACTTCTTCGACTCATTACCATAGAGGTATGAATGTTATATATTTTATTTTATTATTTTATTAAAGTTGTTTTATCATTTGAAAACTACTATAATTCTCAAATTTTTTTCACAGGAATACTTCAAAGGTAAAGAAATATTGTATAGACAATAACAAAGACAACAGGCTATGACATTAGATACAGATTCTAGTGGTCTTGACAGATTTTCAAGATATTCACATTTGTTGTTGGGTTTTTATGAGTTTCCAATGGAATATCATGTTTGTGGACGTGAAATATGTGTGGGGATTACAAAATATGATATCATTGAGCTTGTTACTGGAGATAAGTTAGGCATCAACGTGGTGAAAATTTTTTCCATGTAAGTCTTAACACCTTTTCCCTGCGTTATATTTATTAAAAATGTATACTTATATATGTTTTTTATTAGGTATATTTATAAAATTTGTGAGAGGAATGAACTGACAGAACTATATGGATTCATGGAACCGCAATTGATTTCCCCTAAAGCATGTGCATTAACTGAGGAACAAAGAATGGTTTATATTGCTGAAAGATTTGAAAAGAATATAATCCAATAATGTTGGATGATGCCTTTTTGTGAGAGGTATGAAACACATTTCTCTCAAAGAGTTAATTATCTTTTAACATAAAAAACCACTAACATTAAATTTTCTTTTATCAGTAATCATTGGATGTTAGGGATTTTTTTCCCAAGGGAGAAAGCTCTTTATTGGATATGCTCTGTTCATGGTGATGTGCGGGCAAGTTTTAAGAATATATTGGAAAAGTAAGTTTCAATTTCTCAATAGTTTCATATATTATAATGAATTTTAAATTTACCCCATTCGTATTATTTTCTAACAGTGCATGGGTCTACTTTCGAAAAAACACAAAGAAAATAAATGCAAAGATCAAATATGTAAATGCGAAGGTAAATTTCCATTTATAATTTGTACTTTTTGATTTATTACATAAAAATAATATATTGAATTTACACTCATTCAAAACAGAAATTTCATGAACAACAAGGCCTCATCGAATGCAGATATTATACGTTAAGATTTATGTATGAAATAATAACAACTAGGACAATTGTGAATTTTGACCTGGTACGATTTCCTCTTAAACTTTTCCATCATATTTCAATTTGATTTATTCATTATACACGTTAACTATCTTCTTTTTCATTTGTAGCTTTTTGATGACCCTCAACCCTATACTGCTGAAGACATCAAACACCTACAAGTGGAGTGGTCAAATTATTTTACATGTTTGATTGAATTTTAGTTGTTTGTATTGTAAAATGTAATTTTGAATATTGTCATTTTAATTGTGTATTTGGTAGTTGTTTAGGTTTGATTTAGTTTTTTTTTGAAGTTGACAGTGTAAGTTTAGAATGTTATATAAGTGAATGTTTAATTTTTCTATACTTCTTGTTTTGGTCTACTTTTTATGGTTCTTCTGGTATGGATTTGGGTATGTGGGGGAGGGGTTCCAAGGGTGTGGGGGTGTGTTCAGTGGGGTTGGGGGTGTCCAGCGGTCTGGGAGGGCTGTCCGGTGGGGTGGGGGCTGTCCTGGGGGGTGGCAGAGATGTTCAGGGGTGTGAGAAGCTGGTACAGGGGTGTGGGAGTGTTGTCCAGGGGTGGGGGCGGGGGTTGTCCAGAGGTGTGGTGGGGCTGTCAAGTGGGGTGAGGGGGTGAGGAGGTGTTGTTCAGGCGGGTGGGGGTTGTCGAGGGGTGTTTGGGGGTGTCCGGGGGTCAGGGGGCAGTCCATGAGTGTGGTGGGGGCTCAAATGGGGTGGGGGAGGGTTGTCCAAGGGGTATTCATGAAGGTGGGAGCTCCAAAGGGGTGGGGGAGGGCTGTCCAGGGGGTATACATGAGGGTGAGGGCTCCAACGGGGTGGGGGAGGGCTGTCCATGGGGTATAAATGAGGGTGGATGCTGTCTAGTGGGTAAGTTTTATATGTTATCTATGTACATGCTTAATTTTGATGTACTTCTGTTTTTGTGGTACGATTTCTTGATTTATTTTCTGGTTGATTCTGGTGGAGAGAAGATCATTGCATTCTGCTTAAAAAAAATTGGGTTTATCATATCGGTTATTTAATAACCGACATGATAAAAGGCCTGGATAATGGTTTATCACGTCGGTTATTTAATAACCGACGTGATAAAAGGCCTGGAGAATGGTTTATCACGTCGGTTATTTAATAACTGACGTGATAAAGGGCCTGGAGAATGGTTTAGCACGTCGGTTATTGACTAACCGACGTGATAAACCCCCCTCCCCTGGTTTTTCACGTCGGTTATTTATGAACTGACATGATAAACCACGCTCAGCCCGGTTTATCACGTCGGTTCTTATAGAACGGACGTGATAAACCACCCTCACCCCAGTTTATCACGTCGGATCTATATGAACCGACGTGATAAACCCCCTCACCCCTGTTTATCACGTCGGTTGTTTAAGAATGGACGTGATAAACCATTCTCCAGGCAGTTTATCACGTCGGTTCTTCGATAACCGACGTGATAAACCATTCTCCAGGCCCTTTATCATGTCGGTTGTAAAATAACTTACGTGATAAACCATTCTCCAGGCCCCTTTATCACGTCAGTTCTAAAATAACCGACATGATAAACATCGCGATTTTATGTTTTTGACGTCGGTTTTTAAATAACCGACATGAAAAACCTTATTTATAACATCGCACGTATTAACGTCGGCTAGAAACCGACGTAAAAAATTAAAAATAACCGACGTAAAAAACGTTTTCTGCACTAGTGTAGTTCCAGTTAAATGTGATTGGGGAGAATGATTTCCATTGTAGTCTGAATATTATCACCCTTGTGGGTAGATGAAATTTCATAAAATGTATAATATTTATATATATGTGACCTAGAGGGGTAGTATTAGGTATGAATTTCCATGTGATATTTTAGATGGAATCACGGATGTTCCCTATGAGATATTACCTATGGGATAGGTTGTAGAGGTGATTAAATTGATATATGGATCAGGTTGTCAGGGATTTGGGTATTGTGGATGGGATTAAATGAGTTTTATGAAGGTAAAATATGTTAGGTGTTATCATAGGCTTGTGAATTCCTTAGAAACATAAAGCAATGGTTTATGATTTGAGTTGTGATTAGCATAAGTGGTGTCATACCAAGTATGGGATATATACATGGTGATGCCATAGACATTTGGAATTTGGAAGGTTTGGTTATTTTCCTTGACATGAGATTGTATAGTCATTGAGATTCCATGGAATATTTTGGAGAAGGGTGCATTGAGTGTCGATGTTTTTTGGTATCAAGGTTTGTTTTTAGGGTATGATTAGTGTGATTCCTAGACCTGTGTTTTTTATGTGTTTCTTAGTGGAGTAGCTATTAGATTATAGATAGAAACATGTGATTTTGAGACGATACTAATTGAAAGGCATTAGTGCGGTTTTCCTGAGAATTTCAAGAATGTTAATCCTGTTGGAAGGTAGCATGGTGGTTTTTTGTTTTGGTGATTGACATGCCACGAAGCATGGTCATGGGTTTAAGCATGTGAGCCTAATATAAATGAGATAGGACCCAGGTTAGTCAATGATTGGTGATAATTCTTGGTATCACAGTGATTAACACCTATCTAGACATGCATTATTTTGACAACGAGGGTTGTTGATCACTGTTTTAGAGACTGGATGATGCAGTTACATAGGGTGTAAATTGGTATGTTTATTGATCAATTTAATTAGCGTATCTTAGGGAGGTGGTATTTTAGTATAACAAAATTGTATTCTACATTGGGGATCATGAGTCATGTAATTTTATCAGGTGGTACAATATTGTACACACAATATATTGAATGAGTTGAGAATAGTACACACCGATTTTGCATGGTACCCATTTAAATTTTAATTAGGTGAGATTTAAAGTGTGGGACATGGGCCAATGTATTTGAAGAAATTATTTTAGACTAAATTTATTGTTTTTTATGAAATAGATAATTTTAATCTATGGTGGAGGATACGTCACAAATGGATCAAATATAGTGTCATGTTTGATCAGAGAGTTAATCCCAGACAGGTGTTTCTTTGGACAAATTATCGTGTATCAGGAGAGGTAACACAAATTTGGTGATATAACATGTTGAGGTTATTATTGATAAGTGTTATAAGTTAAAAATTTAGCGGGTAGGGAACTAATGGTTGTTGAGGTTGCGACATTCATTTAAGATTAATTTTAATGGGTGATGGGTATGATATTTCTATGATCGAGGAATATGTGGCACTTGATATTTCATGTTAGTGATTAGTTATGATTAATATGATCACATATATTAAATATATATATCATAATAGATGGATCACTGAATATGGAGGTGTGACCCTCATGGTACATGGGTCTTCCGTATAATGTGAGTGGTTATTGGATGGTTGATATGGCATTTCATTGTCATTGGAATGGTGAATTTGATTTAACTGGTCCCACATAAATACCATATTTAGATTTTCAATGATGTACTAGATAAATTTTATATGTTTATAGAATGACCAGGATAATATTTATGTGATCCAAAGGCGATTAATGAGGAAAATCATGATTCATCATGTGATTTTGGGGGTGAAACCCATTCCTTGCATTATTCAGGGGGTGGAAATATTTCTACACATGATTCAAGGATTGAATCTTTTGTAAAAATGTAGTGGCAGTGTTTTCCCTAAGATTAGATGTTGTAGAAAATATAGGGAAATGGTTACTTCATATTTAGTTTGATAGGTTCATTTTGAGGTATGACTGGGACTTTTTGGGGGAAAGTCAACGTGTTAGGGCCCTGTTCATAAGCAGTAGAGACTTGTTTTATACTCTTTGGAATAAAATATGACAACTTGTACTTGATTCTGGGGATTTTTTTCATATTTTCTATCGATTGGTTTTTTTTAAACCACACCAAGTGGGTTATTGGGCTATTGGATGATGTGTTACAATAGTCTTTTATGATGGTGGGGAGCACTTTGGATCAGGATCGTGGTGGGTATCTCCATTAACCTGATGATATGTTTAGTGAAAAAAAATCCTCTAAATTGATGGGTTCCATGGATCATTATATATAGGATTCAATGATATTTAACCAGACATGTCCCATTCCTAAATCTAATTGGACTAATTTTTGATAGGTAAAATATATGAGTTCTCATGTTTTGTTTTGTTTTCAGTTGGAAATATCCTCTATTGTGTGCCTCTCCCTTACCACGAACACACCTCTATCGTGAACTGAACGACACCTTCACAGTGAGTTTTCTCCTGTTACACATTGGTATCCTCTTGTTCACATGTTATTACTATTTGATATTTATGGTTATAATGTGAAATTTATGGGCTAAATGCCCCACTAAAATCATGGTCATTGGTGGTCCTTTTTTGCACACATAATGAATAGCATATATGTTGTATCTTGTTGTACATTTGAATATAAAAACTGGTAATTTACATATACATGACATATCAATGAAAGTCGCAGCATAATAAATCATTTGTGACAACCCCTGAATTATCAAACAAAATTGAATAAGGTATTCTTCCAAAAATATGAAATTGTTATTTTTTGGTTTATATGGTGTTGAAATTGTGAGCACAATTGTGTTTTTATATGGTGTTGTGGTTTTTGGCATGATCTGTAAGCCATTTTTTTCTATGTTTTTGTTCTTCCACCATTGAATATCAATCAAAACTTTAACCATTTCAATGTAACCATGACATTATTACTAGTGAAATTCCACTAAATCCAAGAAAACCACTTCACTAGATGACTCTATGAGACACATTATAGACACCCTATTCAAATAACCATAACAAGACATGTAAAGAATACTTCCACCCACAAAAACTCTATTTAAAATCATACCATGTATTAGTTTAGTACAATATTTATTGACTAGAGACATTTTGTATGAATAGAAACACTAAAAAACCAGTTTAGAACAATGCATGTAGATCACATGTGGGATACTAAAATATTCTAGTTCAAGGAATTCTCATAACATGTTGAACATATTTAGTGTACTTATATTATTATATATTAATATTACAATGTAAAATAGGATGAATATGAATAAATAATGGATGAATTCCAATTGGTTGACAAAAGAGTATAAAGATGGTGTGAAAGAGTTTATCAAGTTTGCAAAAGATCATGCATGTGACCCTTCTCAAATCTTTTGTCTGTGTTTACACTGTTGTTATTAAAGAAAAATTAGTCCAGATGAGTTGTAAGAACACATGATCGGTCATGGAATAGATCTTAGTTAGACATGTTGGAATAAACATGGGTAAAATTATGAAAGTAGGTAGTGGCTTGGATAACATTGTGTTTTATCGATCATCTGATATGACTACAATCATGAAAAATGAAGACAATCATATAAAGGATGTGATTACAGATGTGAATGATGATGAATATCATATTTTGGAAATGAAAATGAATTATGAAGATTAACTTTGTGATTTCCCAAAATTGATTGAGAAGTTACAGAGTTGTGCAAAAATGTCATTGTATGCTGGTTACACTAAATATACAACACTGTCAACCATACGAAAGATCTATAATTTGAAAGCAGGAAATGGGTGGTGTGATGCCAGTTTTACGGAGCTACATTCTCTCCTAACTGACATGCTCCCAGAAGATATTGAGCTCCCAAGCCGAACATATGATGCCAAACGAATTCTACCCTCGATGGGTAAGATCTTTGAAAGAATAAAAACCTGCCCAAATGACAGTATATTGTTTTTCAAGGACCAGAAATAACTTAAATAATACCCCAAGCATGGTGATTCATGATACAAAAAATATGATTCTACTCCTATAAAAGTTGTATGGTACTTCCCAATAATTCCAAGGTTTAGGTGCCTATATGGAAGTGAGTAGACTTCAAGACAATTGACATGTCATGCACATACAATAATTAATGATGGGAAACTATGTCACCCGACATACTCTCCTCAATGGAAGAGAATTGATCATGAGTATCATGAATTAGGAAACGAGTTGTGAAACCGTCGTCTTGTGTTATCTACAAATAGGGTGAATACTTTTGGTTTTCAAAGCAGCAGTCACAGTATATGGCCAGTTATGTTGGTAAATTATAACTTACAACTGTGGTTATGCCTGAAACAATAATAAATCATGTTATCCTTGCTTATATCAGGACCAAAACAGCAGGGTAATTATATTGATGTTTATTTGGCTCCATTGATCGAGGATTTAATATTATTATGAAATTCAGGTTTTACATTATATTATGCTTACAAAAATAAAGATTTCACATAGAAATCCTTGTTGTTCCGAAAGATAAATGACAATCTTGCTTATGAAAATTTGTTAGGATATAGCATTAATGGATGTAAAGGGTGTCCCTTTTGCGAACATGGTACACAATCAATTAGGTTGAGACATTAATAGAAAAACATGTTTCTTGGACATCACATATTTTTACCCCAATGGAATAAGTACTGATCTTGGATGACATCATTCGACAGAAGTTTTGAAAAACATACAACACCATCTCAACAAATAGGCGATCAATTTTTTGAGAAATTAAAATATAGGGACACTAATTTTAGAAAACCATTTTCAAAAAACCATACGAAAATATGATTGGAAAAATAGATCAGTCTTTTTTTAAATTACCATACTTGAATTTTCTGTATGTCATAAATATTCATGATGTTATGAATGTTGAAAAAAATGTATGTGATAGATTCATCATCAAGTTACTAAATGCACCTGAAAAAACAAAGGATGTAATTAAGGGTATATTGGACATGGTTGAGATGGGAATAAAACATGAGTTGGCACCAGTGAAGGTTGAAAAATGAACATTTCTTCCACCAACTAATTACACTCTTTCCATGTAGGGGAGATATCAGTTTTACAACTTCTTGAAAGATGTAAAGGTTCTAAAGGGGTATTCATCAAATATCATGAACATCATGTCAATGAGAGATTTAAAATTAAAGGGCATGAAATCACATGACTATCATGTTTTGATACATGATCTAATTCATATAGATTTACATTGCATTTATCCCATGAATTTCTACTATAAATTTACAAATCTCCCTTTCTTCTTCAAAGATATATGCAGCTATGTTATAGACCTGGTGAAATTGCCAACTATGGAAAGAGAAACTATTTTCATATTATGTGAATTGGAAATGATCTTCCGACTGAAATTCTTCGATATGATGGTTCCATTGATGGTTCATTTGATGAGAGATATTTGAATATGTGGTACAATACATTATAGATGGATGTACCCCATTGAATGGTATATGATGATTTTGAAAGGGTTTGTCAAAAATTGATGTCGGCCAGGGGGTTGTATTGTTGAGCAATATATTGTTGAGGAATCTATTGAATTCTATACCGAATACCTATCTGTTGTGGAAAACATTGGCCTACGACAATCTCATCACACTGGGTGGAATGAGGGTGAAGGAATATTTGGAAGAGAGGTCATCACAATCAATATTACAGATCAGGAGGATTCCCACCTTTAAGTTTTGCATAAGAGTTTTGGCATTGACAAATATTTTCAAACCCACAACAAAATTCTTATGTAGTTGAATCCATCTAGGGCTGAAAAATTCATATCAAATACACATAATCGACAGTTTATAGGATGGTTTCAAGCCCATATTTTTATGAAGTTAGATGAAAATCCGGACTCAATTTCAGAATGACTTCGATGGCTATCCAAAAGAGCAAGTGTTCATGTATTAGCATATTATGCTTATGAAATTAATGGTTATACATTCTATATTAATAAACATGATGAAGACAATACCATGTAGAATAGCAGGGTTACACTTGTAGCTGAAGTGATGCATGATTCTGGTGCTAAGGATAGAAATCCAATTTATGTGAATATGTTATACTTTGGTATCATCAACAAAATTTGGGAGTTGGATTATACGAAATTCGAAGTGCCTATTTTTCAATACGACTGGGTTGATAACATGAGTTTTGTTAAAATAATTGAATTGGGATTCATGAAAATTGATTTTAGTAAGGATGGGAAAAAAGATGAACCATTTATAATTGAATCACAGGCAGTACAAGTATTTTATGTTCCAGACCCTGCGAACTGAAACTGGTCGATTGTTCTATTATCGACCAAAAAAATTGAAGGGCTAGATGAAAGTTAAATAGAGGACCACCCTTTCATAGGGACTTCGCAATCATTTCACAGTGGTCCCAATGTAGACAAAATTTTGTATGTTAGAGGAGACCACAATGAAGGGATTTATATAGTCTATAGAGGGATCAAATCTATTCAGCCTTAAAAAATGTTAGTTTAATAATCAAGTTATTTGTTTATTATAATAAACATTGTTTTATGTTATGTTTTTATCGGTTTTCTACTACTTTTATCTAATATAAATTTAATGTTAAACCACTTATGCAGATAATGACTTCTACACCAGTTAATGCGCCCAATCCCAAGGCACAATACGACTCTCAACTAGATGTTTCTGTTCCAAGTGCATAGGAACAATAGATTTCTCACCCTGTTTTTTGTGGTCCCAGTGTTGAGGTACAACACGTTTCTCAACCTGTTGTTGTTGGTCCCAGTGTTGAGGTACAATAGGTTTCTCAACCTTTTTTTGCTGGTCCCAATGACGATGCCAGCACTCCATAGGAAGATTATTCATTTTTTTTTGTTTTTGTCAGCATTGGATGCTGATGGAAGTCAAATTGGAAACTCCAAAGATATATTTTCTGGATTCATTGCATGGATATGCAACAAAACCGGCCATGTATGATGGCATTTAACAAATTTTAATATACTAGATCTGACATTTTGGAACTAAAAATCTAGTTATATAATTGATATTATCTTTTAATGAGGCGTGTATTATAACAGGGTGATGCATCAATATCGTCAACTTCATGGAATGGATCTGGGGACTAAGGACAAGAATTCCTACAAGATCTACAACTAGACAAGTATCCTAGAATATATAATAAGAATGCATTATCCACACACATATCAAAAAAAAATTACTTATTTTTCTCGATGTTTCTGCAGTGTCCACAACAGACAAACAGAAAGGACTTTGGATATTATGATGGTAAATTTACGAAGGAGATCGTATTTCATCAATAAAATAGAATCTCTAAAGAGGTATTTTTGAAAATAATTACAAGATAATTTAAAATATTTATTAATCATTTTTTGTATTTATATATTTTAAATACTACCATGACTCTCGCAAAAACATATATTCACAAGATGATATAGATGTGTTTAGAAATGAATGGGCAACATACATAATTGAAGATTATACACAAATAGGATGAAGGTAAATTCCTACTACCTATTTTATCCTTATATGTTCATTGGTATCTCCCTTTTTTACACTTATCGAGCATATATGATCAACCTTTATTATGTTTTATATCTTTAGGTTATGAAGAATGCTTTTATAAATGATTCATCTTTCTAGTAAAACATAACATAATGAGAGACTCTTATGAACTAGTTCTTTATGTTTCTATGTTTCAAAAATCACTTGACCTAAAATATTATGGATTGGATCATTTATATTCTGTATTTTGGTCATTTATGTAGCTTTTTATACAAATGTAGTGTGTTCAAAGAATATTGGTTGTGCATCACTCCCAAATTTAATAACAAAAATAAGGATTCTTCACTACTGTTGGTTAACCACTGCTTAGCATAGCATTCGATCTGAATTTCTGATCTGGCATCCCTATGATTCTCTCATCTGAAACCATCTCTAGGATGTCATCATTCATTGTTCACATTTCCTTCTCTTCCTAAACCCATTTACTAGGAAAATGTGTTCAGGAAGAGAAGGAAAAGTGAATGCTGAATGATGATATCATAGAGATGGTGTCTGATGAGGGCATTTAGGGGACGACCGATCAGATGTTTGGATCAGATGATATGGTAAGAAGTAGTTAAACAATAGTAGTAAAGTGCACAGAGAATCATTAGTTTAGTTATTAGTATATATTTGGACCAAATAAACCATTCAGAATGATTTAAAGGAAATGTTACTATATAATATGCATATTTTAATGAATAATTATATCATGGATCACTAATTTGATTTTCATTATTCCTTTCAGGGTTTGTTTATTTTAGAAGGTTTATATCCATTTGACATGCCTTTGTAGGAAGAGAAACGACGATGTGTCTGCTCAATCACAGAGGTACTGGTAAATCTATTTCACTAATGACTCAATATTTCATAGCTCTACAATAACTCTTGTGTTTTTTATCTACTTCACATAAACCTCTTCTTGTGATTTTATCACATAAGCTATTTTGTATGAATTCATCATGTGAACTGATCATTTGATCTCATCACCTGATCAAATCACATAAAAAAATCTCATAATCAATTAAGGTAATTCAATTTACCCATGATTCGTGTATTCTTGTCGTATTTGAATGATTTCATAAAGCTTCAAGGGTTGTGTAATCAAATAAATCACCTAGGTTCATTTGATCATGTGATATTATTATGGTCATGATATCATATGACATTGAAAAAGTTAGGCACTTAATATGATATTTCTAATTAGTCATGTTCCCCTTTCATACCCAAGTCCATTTTTAGCCCAAAATTCTCCATTTTCAAAATTAATCTATGTTTTATCTTATGATGCAAATGAATTCAATAATTTAATATGAGGAGGTTGTAGTTCATTGGAATACAATGGTCGAATGTGTGGAAGTTGACCAATGAATAGTAATTCAATCCACTCATGAGTATCTTAAAATCATAATGGGGACAAAAATCTTGGATTTTCAATTTTCTAATCAGATTCTCTTATATGTGGGTGGTGGTGTCTAGGAGGGAGGGGGTTTCCAGGAGTGGGGGTTTCCAGGAGGGGAGGGAGGTGACCGAGTGGGAGGGGTGTCCATGGGGCGTCCATGAGTGGGGTGTCTAGGAGGGGAGGGATGGGGTGTGTCCAGAAGGGAGGGAGTGTCCATGAGGGAAGGGGTGTCTAGGGGGTGTCCACGAGTGGGGTGTCAAGGAGGGGAGGGAGGGGGTTTCCAGGAGGGAGGGTTGTCTATGTGTGAGGGTGGGGGTGTCCAAGAGTGGGGGGTGTCCATGAGGGGGGGTGTCCAAGAGGGAGGGAGTCTCTAGGTGGGAGAGGGTCTCCACGTGTGTGCGGGTGTCTTGGAGGGAGGGTGTTTCTAGGTGGGAGGGGGTCTCCAGGTGGGTGGGGGTGTCCAAGAATGAGGGGGAGTCTAGGAGGGAGGGGTGTCCAGGGAGTGTCCATAATTGGGGAGTGTGGGGGTGTCCAAAAGGGGAGGGGTGGCCATGAGTGGTGGTTCTAGGAGGGGAGGGAGGGGTGTTTCTAGAATGGAGGTGGTGTCCAGGTGGGAGGGGGTGACCGTGTGTGAGTGTAGGTAGAGGTGTCCAGGAGTGGGGTGTCCTGGAGGGGAGGGATGTGTCTTGAAGGGAGGGCTGTCTTGGAGGGAGGGGGTCTCCAGGTTGATGACGATGTCCAGGAAGGTGGTGTCCAAGAGTGGGGGGATCCAAAATGGAGTTGATGTCCATGAGTGGGGTGTCCGGGAAGGAAGGTAGGGGGTGTGTACAGAAGGGAGGGGTGTCCAGGTGTGAGGTGGGTGGGGGTGTCCATGAGTGGGGGGGTGTCCAGGAGGGGAGGGCGTTGTCCATGAGGAAGGTGGTGTTCGGGAGGGAGGAGGGTCTCCAAGTGGGTGGGGGTCTCGAGGTGGGTGGGGTTGACCCTGAAGGAGGGAGTTTCTAGGAGGGAGGTGGTGTCAAGGCGGCGTACAAGAGTGGGGGGGTCCAAAAGGGAGTAAGGGTCCATGAGTGGAGTGTCTAGGAGGGTATGGAGGGTGTGTTTCCCGAAGGGAAGTGTTTTTAAGAGGGAGGGGTGTCCAGGTGTGAGTGGTGGTGGGGGGTGTACAGGAGGGAGGTGTCCAAGAGGGAGGGGGTTTCCAGGAGGGATGGGGTCTCCATGTGGGGGGGGGGTCTCTCGGTGGCTGGGGGTGTCTGGGAAGGAGGGGGTGTCAAGGAGGGAGGGGGTGTCTAGGAGTGGGAGTGTCCAAAATGGAGGGCGGTGTCTGGGGGGTTTCTATGAGTAGGGAGTTTAGGAGGGGAGGGAGGGGTGTCCAGACAGAGATCCATTCAATTACACTCAATACTGATAATATACAATGGGTAGATCACTTATAGAGTATCATGAAGTGGTTTCGAAGTGGGGCATTACAAATCTAACCATCCAAACCAATTCCAAGACCATGTACTGGCCCAATAATTATATTCCAGTTCATTTTGAGGCCTAGTATATCTTATTTAAGGTCATAACAACCCAATATATGCATAATTTACCTTTCTCACATTAGATTTTTAAGAAACAAAATTTTTCTCTACACCAATGATTTAGTATAATACATCTGTTGGAGAAATTACTGATGATATATGATTTTTATTGAAGGAATAATTTCTGATCTAGAAGTGTTGTGAAGAAACCCTCAACTAAATCAATTTTAACCCTCAATCTTGGCATGTGGATGAAATCTATGGAATGAGATGTTTTTTACCATAAACAAAATTTCTAAAGATGTATCTCCACTACACACACACACACACATATATATATATACATCCCTTCTCCATCATTCCATAGGATTGGGGTATTCCGGTTGTGTCATAGAATCTTTATGTTTCTAATTTATGTTTTTTTAAATTATATTTTTGATAATGTTATGTGAAATTTCATTCCTATTCCTCCAATATATTTTTTTGTGTATTTCTTTGATTCTTTGAATTTTATCTCTTCAAAATCATGAATTTGGATTACTAATCCAGGTTCATTAATTTCTTGGGAAGGAAACTAAGTACTCCAATTACTTTTTCTAATTTAGAATATCTTATTCAATTAAGAGGAGTCTGTAATGTTTATTTTTGTTTAGAGACCAATAAATTTCTCTAATGATATTCTTGTCTCTTTATAACCATAGAAAAACCATTATCTACCCCTTGTTCTTGCTCTCATTATACCTATGAGAATGAGGAAGTTAGGTACATGAAAAAAAGATGATATATTTTGGTGGAGTTTTATTATTTGTTGATTATTATGGACTGGTCAATATTCAAAACCATGGAGGATTTTAAATTTAGTACTGTTTTGAAAATTTTAAAAATATATATTATTTAATAATTCATATTAGTGAATGGTGGTGTGTGAATAATATTTATTCCATTATCATATAGATGATGATAATATAGTTGGATAAAGAAGGTTATTAATGGGTATACATTAAGGAAATAGGAGTGAGGGGGTGTCTAGGTGGGAGGGTGGGTGGGGGTGTCCATGAAAGAGTGGGTTTCCCTGAGTGAGGGGGTGTCCAAGAGTGGGGGTGTCAAGAGGGGAGGAGGATATAAAGGGGGTGAGAAGGGGGCTGTCTAGGGAAAGGGAAGGGCTTCAGGAGGAGGGAGGGGGTTTTCAGGAAGGAGGGGGTTTCAAGGAGTGGAGGGGGTATCCAGGAGGGGAGGGGGTTGTCCATAATGAGAGGGGGAAATCTAGGGGCGGGATGGGGGCTATCCAGGGAAAGAGATTGGTTTGTAGGGGGAAGGAGGGGGGCTATCCAAGGGTAGGGAGGGGGCTCTCCCAGGGGGCTGTCTCAGGGAGGGGAGTGCCGGGGGGGGGTTATCTAATCACACTAAAGAACTAGTAGATCAAGTGAAATGTGAACTGATATGATCATGTAATATCTAATTGGGAAGGTCTGTCCAAGAGTGGGGGTGTCAGGAGGGGAGGAGGCTATCTTGGAGTGAGAAGGGGGCTGTCTAGGGAAAGGGAAGGGACGCAGGAGGAGGGAGGGGGTTTTCCAGGAAGGAGGGGGTGTCAAAGAGTGGAGGAGGGTGTCCAAGAGGGGAGGGGGTTGTCCAGAAGGAGAGGGGGAAATCTTGGCGTGGGATGATGGATATCCAGGGAAAGTGATGGGGCTGTAAGGGGAAGGAGGGGGGCTGTCTAAGGGTAGGGAGGGGGCTCTCTCGGGGGGCTGTCTCAGGGAGGGGAGTGACAGGGGGGGTTGTCTAATCACACTAAAGAACTAGTAGATCAAGAGAAATGTGAACTAATATGATCATGTCATATCTAATTGGGTAGGTTCTTATCAGGACCTCTCTAAAACAGAAAAATACATTCCTTCCATACCTTAAAAGGGGCCTTAGATATTGTATGGGGCCCTTGGAGAGGCATAAGTGGTCTGGGTCCATGTTGGGTTGGAACCAATGTCTGATGTGGATGCGCTATCACTCATTCCCTTTGACATGGCATGGGAGACTACAATTTTAGAGGCTCCTGATATATGTAAATATTTGTTTTATAACCTATCTAGGAAGGTGGTATCACTAGAAAAATGTTATAATTTATTCTAAATTTGAATACTCCTATGAAATTGAATACACTGTCCTCTATGTGTAATATTGTATAACCTGTGGAGATTCCTCCCTTTTTATTGTCAATAAATGAAAACTTTTTCATTCCATGTTGTTGTTGAAATTTTTTCCTCTTCTTATTTCATACATATAATCTTAATTGAAAAATATTTACAAATCAATGAATTATATTGAGAACCTTTTAGAATATTAATTCATTTCTAGGAAATATGGACATGTAAAGGTTGTATGATGTAAAAATGAAATGTTATTAATGTATTCTTTCATATTAATCTTTAATTTATTACATTATTTTATTACTAACATAATATTTTTTTATTATATATGTGAAATTTTGTTCCTGAGTTCAAATTCTTTGTTCACAAACTAATACCAAGGATGGAAATTTGTGAGAGCAGATCACAGATGCAAAAAGGATGAAACAATAATGATTCTAACTGTTTGTTAGATAATTGTAACTGTAACCATATTAAACATTGTTTTAAATGAATATAATAGTGTGTTTTTTTTTGTATTAATGATTCCATGTAAATGTATATATCATTTTTTTCTTTTGTGCTTTGTGTGTAGGAGTTGATTGTGATATGTGTGTAGGTGTTGTCTCAGGTGTGTAGGTGGTGTACAGGTGCTGGGTTTGCTCAGGAAACATGGCCTTTATCGACGCTAATTAAGAACTGATAAATGACTAATATATCAGTGCTATTTTGAGCATTGATAAAGGTGTACCTTTATCAGCACTATTTTGTGTGCTGATAAAAGAGGACCACCCTTTATCTTCACCGCGATTAACAGCACTGTTAAAGTCAGTTTTTAGCGCTATTAAAAGCCCTATTTGTAGTATTGATATATATATATGGGTTTCCCCTAACCACTTCCCAAGTAGTCTTCCACTCTCACACCACAAAGTCACATGTCATCAGTGTTTTAGTTGGTGTTCTAGAACCAAATAGTGGTAATTTATATGAAATTTATATCAAATAAAGGGAATGTTAATTAAAAATCATATTACGCATTGTTCATTATTATGTATGAAATTAGTGTAATAAATTCATTGTGTATATGTCACACTGAAAAGGTCATAGAAGTCCCCCGATATGATGAGGACATTGAAATTACATGAAGACATTCTTAAGTAAATTATTATGGTCAGATATCATTCTATGATGGGGCACATAGAATGTTGATTGTTGGGTGTAAGTACTCATACGAATGTGAGACTTATTCTTATGATGTTTTAATTTGGTAATTTACAATATGAGATTATAAGAGAAAAAACCCTCCTAGTGAAATTCTTTGTGTTTTTGTGTAATTAGATATTCCTATCTATAAGTTTGTGTGAAGGTACTTAGAATTTAATAATATAATTATTTCATATCATAAATCACACTTTTTTATGTATTTATAAAACCCTGATAATAGAGTTCATAACGAAGTTGGATAATTTGGGTGCATTACAAGTGATATGTTATTAATTAATATGTCCCATGAGTATTTATCCCTTATATATTTATAGAAGTTAATATCATAGACCTTTTATTGAAATAGAATTGTGAAATTAAATTCCTTGTACATGGACTAATGATGAGTTTATTTTAGGGAGGAAAAGAAATACATGCCAATCACTTGCATTGAAGACACGTGTGTGAAACCTTATTGATGATATATTTTGATTAAAAGATTATATTACACATCAATAGTCCTTGTTTGGTTGTCGATGATATGGAATTATCTTTTAAATATTGGTCTCCTTTACCTATTTCTAGACATTAATCTTGTACATTATGAAGAACCACTAAATTCCAATGTGAATAAGTCCTAGATGGTAACAAACTATGTGTTTCTATTAATCTCAATTATATTCTATTTAAATTTATTTCTAGAATTAATATTTTTATTAAGGCTAAGAAATATTTTTTTATATTTTATTGTTTAAAAATATTATTCACAAGGTTATAAAAGAATGTTTTTTCATTATTAAATAATTTATTGAATGACGTGAATATTTAATATGTTTTTAGATTTTGAGTGTAATATTTATAATATTTATCTAACATATCTAATAAATATCTATCCTTTAGATTTTCAATATAATAATTACAATGAATAAATATTTAAATGAATATTTATTAGGTTATTTGAGAAATATATGGGATGAATAGTTGACCAAAATTTCATGTGGTGATAAATATTAATTTTCAAGACGGTGAAATAATATTAATCGTTGTTCTTTTTAGCACATGTTATAAAATAATAATAACATAATTTTTATATAGAATATTCTCAGATATGTTATTTTATATTATTTAAGGGTCATTGTGAAATTAAATAATATTTTAACATAAACCCTATGTATATAAATGGATGGCTATGTCTATTGTGTAGGGTTAGTCTACAATGGAGAATCATTTCACATAATAGATTTTCCTAAGATTCCTCCACCTCTCATCCTCTCAAGAAAGAGAAGAAGAATAAAGTTACCTTAAATCCTAAAGGAACGTAAATTTATCAATTCTAGAAATTAATTATTATAGATCTATCTTTATATCACTTATAAAAAAATAAATTTTATCTGTATATCAAAATAAAATGTGTGGATTACCGCATTAGGGGATCTATTTTTGATCCTACCAACGCAAAAATGGTAATTCCTAAAATGGATTTATATGATTAACATATTGATCAAATAATTACACTAATATGGGGTAACCTTTCATCTAATATATATATATTATTTATAATTTTAATGTGAAAATATCTCCTCTTGGTTTTGGTGACCATTCTTGCCATCATTTGATTTGAAAAATTTGGTTGGTCACGATGTTCTTGTCTAGTACAATATGATTATGATTCATCAAATCCAAAAAAAAAATAATGGATATATTCCCAGAAGGAACTTACACTACACTTGAAACCCTCATGTGGTATCAAAGGGGTCATGTTAACAATTTTAATTATTTATTTTATTGTTGATCATATATATGAAATTGTCTTTATTTTTCATTACATGATTATTTATTGAATAATGTCCAATTCACATGTTTTCTATATTTTAATATTCTACATTAAGGATTCATATTTCCTTACTGAATATAATTAGATAAGTAATTATTTGAGATTCCATCGGGAGGTTCCAAATAGTTTGGACAGTTAATAGAGTTACAAAATGTGTAGCTAGAGTACATGCCATGTACCGAAGCTCACAACACCCGAAGATCTCATGGGATACATGACGTACCGAGAAATAATGATATAAAATTCATTTATTTTACACTATGTGATAACTAGGTCAACCTAGAACAAATTTTATCATCATACAAAACATGTTGCTGACAAACACATCATTTAGTCTACATGGTTTAGAAGTGAAATTCACTCTAACCATGTGGTCAAATAACATGGTTCATACAACATGACATTGAAAACCTATAACATTAATGAAACATATGGCATTTATTAGGTGTAAAGATCATGTGAATCAGGAATCATCACATCCAAAGAATATTCCAAGTTAATGGTGCATTATGAGGACAAATAGAATGTAGCCCCACATGAAATATAATGCATTAGTACACAATGTGTAATCCATAAAAGATACACATGAAGTCCCTAAATGGTTATCCCAGATACACATAAAATGAAGAAACCATTATGTATCACGTTAGAACATGTTTTGTAGTATCCCAAAAAATTAATGAATTAAATTCAATAAAAATATTAATTGAGTACTAGAATATAATAAAATTTTTGGGACCAGATGTGTTTGACTATGTAATAATGGTTTTGAATAATTAATAAATGGTCAATTAATTCTTTTTAATTATCTGTATTTATTCCTCATTCCTTTTATTTTACCAAAAATTCGTTTTTGATGGTATCTACATTAGACTTCAGTTAGTTATTAAGATAAAGATAATTAATTAATTAATAAAAGTGATTATATGTTAATAATAAAGAACCAATTGATGTGAATGCTAACCAGTTTACTTTTGAATAAGTTTGTTCATGGTTATGATCAATCATGATCTTTATCCTAACATGTATAAGAGTTTTATTTATTTAATTTAAATTTAATTCATTAGTTTTCAATTATACATTATTAAATTTAATAATATGGCATGTGTGTCATCCATCCCTATTTTATTATATAGGATCCAAGTGTCTTAGTTTGTTTATTTAATTCCCCTTATCCAATCATACAGTTCCTATAAACTACATGTGGTTAGTAAACATATATAATAAAATGAGTATCCCAATGTTCATGGAGGTGGTTTAGGATGGAACTTATTTGAAACATATTTGGGTGATACACAAGTGGATAAGTGGAATACTACATCTCGTGCCAATACTAGATTAATGAGTTTTCCCCTAGGATCATAAGTTTATTTTTTGTATTCTAAATAAATAAACCATTATATAAACTCCTTATTAGTTCATTTATTGATATATTTCTTCCTTTATTATTCATGATTTATGTTCCAAATTAAAGAATACAATTATATACATAAATGGGCTAAGATGAACAAATGGAATTGATATAAATTAATTATTGTCAAATTATTTATCATAAAATAGTTAATCACTTAAGTAAAATCCAATTAAAATTAATAATACATGTAAAGGATAATTCTTGTACAATTTCTTTCATAATAAAACAATGTCCCTCAAGTTAATATTAAGTCTTTACACATTCCATCATCTAAATTAAAATGAATCCATAGTAAAGGTGCCAGTTTAGGCCATAGTCTGGGGAACAGTTTAATTATTGAGGATTATATAATAAAGATGATATGTTGACATAACTGAACTTGTTATCAATTTAAAATCCATATTCGATTCAGTAAAAATATCAAGGTATGTGTTAAGGAAATCCCATTTTAGATTTATCAGTCGGGGAGTCCACTCAAAGGTTCAAGGAGTAGATATTTTTTAGTTAGAATGTCTTTTTACCTATATACATTCTTATGGTTTTAAAGACAATAGTCTATATAATAAATAATGTAAATATGGAACCTTTCCACTATAATGTATTGATTGATGGGATATTCTGATTTCAATGGAGAGGTTTGCTGAGACATGATAAAATATTCAGAGACCAAATAAATTTAATATTATTATCATGTATAACAAAATTTGAAATAAATAAAAATAAAAATAATATTCTATTTTAATATTTTGGAATAATTTAATTCTCATCATCCACATTATCTCTATGATAAATTTTGGAGAGAGAACATCTCCTTACTATTAGTAACTTCCAGTAATGGTTCAAATTCCTATGGGTGGTGTTTTTCTATGACTGGAAGTATTATGTGATATAATAATCAATGAATGGTCCACCGCTAAAGGATGAGGGTGGTGAGGATTTTATTTTATATGATATAAATATTAGTGATGTGTTCAATGTTCATTGTTTAACAATTTCATCAATGTCTAATAAAAACAAGAAGTCATATGAATACATGAATACTTATTGTATTATCTAGTGTCTTTATCGTATTTATTAGGAGAATTATAGAAAGGAATGGTTTTAGATATGTAATGAACTACTTTAGAGTAAATTTATAGAATGTTCACTAGGTATGCCTCATGTATTCAAACTCATTGTCAACACTTGGAACCTAAAGATTCTACAGTTTAATTTTCTTGATAAAATATGCATTGATCTTGTTATCCCAACTATGTTAAATAACATGAGGGGGTGAATCAGTGTATGATTGATAGAAAAATTTACCACTATGGATATTGTTTCATCATTAAATAGAACACTATTCCCTCTCTTTTTCATTTTAGATAATAATATGAAAATTAAAACTTACATAGGACACATTGATTTTACATGGTTCACCCTCACTGGGATATATTCAAGGAGAATACAAAGGATATGTGATTATGTACAAAATACACAAAATATCTCTGCCAATATAAGATTTGGATCAAACTCACTTATCCTCCTGGTTTATAACCAATCACAATTTGGAAGCTCACTCCTCTCTCCAATGAGGTGTGCCCACTTCTTCTTTAGAAGAAACAATACTTCTTATAAATAGCATCATATTTGTTTAACACATACATTACCATTCCATGAAGTGATGTTTTCATATGGTAGATTTAAAACACTTCACTTCATGGTGTTTTCCATATGTAGAGTAATTTTTAAAACTACCTTTTTCCAATATAGAAGCATACTTCACAAACCACCTACTTTGCGAACAACCTACATTGCGAACCACCTTGCACCATGTAGCATGAGTGCTTCCAAAGAAACCTATGTTTTATGGATGGAATTAACATCAATGAAATCCTTTTCCATTGTGATAAATATTTCACTGAAACCCCCATTGGTGAACTTTTTTTGGGAACTACTACCTTTATGGAATTCCTCCCTCATGAACCACTTCCTTCACAAAATAGTTCCCTCACAAACCAATTTGGACTTATCTAAATTCATTAAGTGATGATCTTTTCCATTGAATTTCACCCCTATAATGATTTTATTAGGGTCCTTTATATAGGAAAATAAATCCTATAAAATACCCTAATGAAAATTAGCAAAACTCAATTATGAATTAGTCGGGACTGAGAACATTCTATGTGGTCTGAATAGAACATTTTTTATTTGTGGTGACCTATTTCATCCATAAATGGATCCCCTTTTTGGAAGCCTCAAGTCACCACATTTAGAAAAACTGCCGAGTTTCCCTTTAAATTATTTTTCTATGTAGTTATCAAAGAGAATGAGCCTTTTGTGGTGGACTTAATTCACTAACTTCATCGATAGATGATGACCTCCCTCGTAGAAATTCCATATGGTTCACATAGAATTTCTGCAATGGTTTTGAACTCCATAATTTCAGGTTTTTGAATTCCTTTAGATAATTTTTGATTCCCCAAAAATTACATGTAGAAGTCCTTCCTTTTATATAAAACAAATCCCAATTTTGAGGCCCAAAAAATTGGAAAACACTGAGAAACTCTTCCACCTTCAAAACATCTTCTTCAACAATATAATGTGGTGAAATGGAGTTTTAAATAGACACCATCATTCCAAAAAAAACAAGATGAACCATTTAGGTATTTTTACACAACTGATCCCATTCTTTCATTAGTCCCTCAAATCTTCCATAGTTTTTTGTCAATAATAAATTGAAAAACAAAGAGAAGTATCTTCTATATCATCTCACATGACATTTCTATGTTAATAATGACATGAAGTTGGAAAATCCTTATATACTTATAAGGAAAAAAGTTAATGCCAAGGAAATATCTCTAAATATAATGTTTCTATTCAGTGCCTTTCCAAGATGATAAGGATCAAAGGATAAGTAAAGGAATAAGATTTTGTCTATTTTTTCCTATGGACTGAAGGTCCATTGGAAAGAAAAAATACACCTAGAAAAATAACAAAGGGGAAGATTCACACACATTTATTTTTTAGTGTAATTTATATATTTATTTAAATTAATTATTACATATAGTATGTATTTCTAATATATATATTAAAATATATTATTCAAGTAGATTATGAAATATTTACATAATTGAGGTAGAATTACGAGTATCCATCGAATCCAAACATATTATTCCAGCTATTAGGGAATACATTCTTATGTTTCTAATAAGAATGTTATAGGTTTTAAAATCTTTTTATTGTCTATTTTCTTTTACAAATTTTTAATTTCTTGTATCCATACTTGATATAGATGGATTTATTTTTATAATTTGTAAAAAATGTTTCTTCTTTTCTAAATATAACTTTTTAATGGTATGGAACATTTAAATAATGGTCTTTATGTTTTCAGATTAGAAGAACCAAGTAATGGAAATCAATAATTAAAATAGTTCAATTGAATCATACCACACCCAATTATGGAATCACCGACTAGGTCATGTAAACAAAAAGTGTTTGAATAAATTTCACAAAAATGTATTTTTTAATTCATTTGAACTAAAAACACTTACTGTATGTCATTCTTATTTAATTTGAAAAAATGACCAAATAAATATTTAGTGAAAAAGGGGACAGGTCAAAATAACTTTTTTAATTAGTTCATACCGATGTGTGTGGACTATTTATAGTTGATGAAATGGTTGGGTGAACATACTTAATATAGTTTAATGATGAATTTAGTATATATTCATATGTCTATTAATGTATGTATAAGTCAAGTTATTTTTATAAATTCAAATAAATAATGAAAGATGTTTTGTAAGAGTATGGTTCGATGATTAAGAATATCAACTTGGATTATGGTGGAGAATATATTAATAAAATCATCATAGAATATTTTTGGGATTATGGTATTATATCCCAAATCAATCCTCCTTTTATAACTCAACGGAATGGTGCTAGAGAAAGTATGAACCACACCTTTAGGCAAGGAGAGATCAATGTCTAGTTGTACAAGACTTCCATTTTCCTTTTGGTGATACACATTACAAAAATGGTGTATGGATACTGAACTAAGTACCAACTAAACTAGAAACTATTATTCCATTCCATATTTTTTATTAGAATAAAACCATATTGGTGTGGGGTAGTGAAGTATTTTTTAATTCCATTTTTGGAAACAAAAATTCAGCCTATGGAACTAAGTGTATCTCTATAGGGTATCCAATGTAAATTAAAGGATATTATCTATATGATCCTTGAAATAATAAAGGTGTAATTAACATAAATCCTATATTTTTTAATGGGAAAACATCTCTAAATGATGTTGTGGGAGTGACATATACATCGACAAATTCCAGCCTCAAGATACATGAGAGTTGATGTAAGAAACAATTCCATAAAACCCCCATGGAAGAGAATATTCTAGATGGGAAAGAAATAAGTAGGAGTAAAAGAGAGGTTAGAGAACCAAAAGATATAGTTTTCTATTTACCAAGGATAGTGACTCATTATTAATTTATAATAATGACCCTTCAACTTACAAACAAGTAGTAAGTGGAAAATATTTTCTAAAATGGATAGAAGCTATGAATTCAAAAATGGAATCTATATAACAAATAAAAATCAAGAATTTTTTTGAACATCTAGTGGATTTAAATACCATTGGTTGTAAATAGGTATCAATTAATAAACCATAAATGTATGGAAAATTCACTACTTATATTTCTTGACTTGTTGTAAAACAGATCAAACTGCGCCAAGGCTTAAACGGTGAAAAAATATTCTCACCTGTAGATACACTGAAATAAATAAAAATTATACTTCTCAAATTGTCTCAACATGACTGTAATATTTTTAAAATCAAGGTTAAAATAGACTTCTATAATGGGAACCTCCAAGTGGATGTTTATATGACACACCCCAAAGGGTTTCTAACTCTATATTATTCCAACAAGGTGTGTAATTTAGAAATATTTATTTAGGAATTAAAGAAATAATACGGATCGTAGAATATTTAGTTTCAGGAATCCATAATGAAATTTGTTTTCATAAAGAACAAATGTGAGCCTTGATCTATAAACAATTTAGATCGACTGTAATATTTTTCATGATATTTTATGTCTATGAAATATTTCTTATTGGAAATGAAATAAAAGTATTTTATCCGAATTTTCCTAGTTGAACATGTTTTTCTCTATAATGGAATTATGTAAATTAGTATATATTCTTAGGATTATGATACATCATGATTGATCCGAGAGGATTATTTTACTAAGTCATAGAACATATATTGGAAAGATACAGAAGAGATTTTTTATGGAATAATCTAAGAGGTGTTTTTTTCTAGTGTAACATGGAATTAATATTTCTGAGAAAATGTGTCCTCTAAAACTAAATGAAATATATATGATAGAATGTAATTAATATACATAGATGATTTTATCAGTCATATATGATATTTTTTGTTTTTATCTTGAAGTCTCCTAATCATTAAGTGTGGTTGAAAGATACCAAGAAGATTTGGGCAACTTCCATTGGATGAAAAATAGACTATCCTTAAGTATATGAGGCATAATATGTATATTTTCATAGTATATGGAAGAGATAAGGAACTATTCAATGGAGGATATAATGATTCTAGTTTCTAAATAGATCAAGATTGTCTGAAATAATTATCGGGATAGATCTTCACTCCTAATGTATGTGTTATGAGTTGTTAGAGATTAAATAAATCCATGGCCACAAATTCTACAATGGAGTCTGCATACATTTTGGAATATGATGAATCTAAAGGATATGTTTATATATTAAAATTAATATAATAGAATTGTATTTTTATTTTTATTAATTACCCTGTCACACTATATTATGATAATATATTAGTGGTGGGTCTTGCAAAGGAGCCATGGTCACATTAGTGGATGAAGAAAATACTATAGAATTATCATCTCTTGAGGGATTTTTCTCACAAAGGTGACATCATTGTTTATAGAATCTCCCGAGAAGAAAATTCTGTGAAACCCTTGACTAAATCAATTACAAAGTAGAATCATGGTCATCATCTGAGGATTAACAGATTAAATGTTGAAGGAAATAAGATCTAGTACAAGTGGGATTATATTAGAGTTTTTTTATAACAAACCATTTTTTTCTTTGGATTGAAGGAATATTAACAGAATTTAATATTAATTAAACTTATTATTATATATATCATTATTTGGCATAAATTTTAGGTAATAATGTCCCAGATTATATGTCACATTGATAAGGTCATAGTTTTCCCCCACTATAACAAGGATCATGAAATATGATGATGATATTCTAAAGTTAAGTTGAATGGTTGAAACAAATTATATTACTGAAAACATAAAATTTTTATTCTTAACTGTGAGAATCCATAATTATATGAGACTTATTATTAGCAAGTTGACATTTGGTAATTTCCATGATGGAATATTATAAGAACAAACTTACCTCTATGTGTTATTCTTTTTTATGCTCCATAGGATAATCATATATACAAGTGTGTGTGATGGTCCTTAGAATATAATATTATTGTTAATGCATATAATGGATCATGTAATTTGACGTATTTTATAATCTATGATGATATAGTTCATGGTGGATTTGGATACATTGGGTGTGTCACAAACCGATGTGCTATTAATTAATAATGCTAGGAAGGATTTGTCCCTTCCATATTTATGGAAGTTGATATCTTTTCCCTTTGATTTAAATGAAACAATTACATTAAATTCTATTTACATGGTATAAAAATGATTTTATTTCAAATAAAAAAATATGTATCAAGCGCATAGGTTGATGAAATGTGTGCACAACCAATTTGGTGAGATATTATGATAAAGATATTGTATTACATATTAAGAATTCATGTATGGTTGTCGAAGTTGTAAGATTAACATATTTTTCTTTTATGATTACACATGTTTTATGAAATTAATCATGGATTTTAGGTAAGCTCGCAAAATTCTAAAGAGAAAGAATCATAGAGGGGTAAATAAAAAGTGTTTTAATTGAACACAATTAAATTCCTTTGAAATTTAATTGTTGGAATAAATATTATTACCAGGATTGAGGAATAATTTTATTTAGGTTTCATTGGTCAAGAATATTATTTTTAGTGTTATAAATAATTATTTTTTTCTTAATAAATAATATTTTTAGTTACTTGAATATTAAATTAATATTTATCCACCAGACAATGAAAAAAATTATTTTATTTGTTAAATATTTTTATTGAATATTTATTTCCCATACTAAGAACAGATAATTTATTCATGAATAAATATTTATTAGGATATTTGATGAATATTGGGTAGGAGGAGTGGAATAAGATTATGTATGGTGATATATATTACTTTTTAAGCCGTTAAAAAATATTTATCATTGAATTAGTTAACACATTCCATAAAATATTATTATTATTATTTTATGTACTATGGTCGAGTAATGTTTATTATATTATTTAAGTCCTATTGTGTGATTAACTATTATTTTAACCTTAACCCTAACTCTATAAATAGATAGTTATTCATATTATGAAGTATTAATCGAAAATTGTGAATTATTATGGAGAACATAAATTTCTCTAGATTCCACCCCCTCTCATCCTCTCAAGAAGGAGAAGAACATGTGAGATTCCTTACAGTCTAAAGAATTTTTTTTCAATGTTGGTGAATAATGAAATAATATAGATCAAACATACTAGAACTCGACAATCCATCAGTGATATGTAAATATCAAAGGAGAATGCGTGGATCATCACTAGAGGGGATATATTTTGGGCCCTCCTTGAAAAAATTATAGTAATTTGTATAAAACAAATTGAATAATAAACAAAATTATAAAATAAATATCATAAGATGAGGTAATACTTCTTTCTTCATATTTAAATAAATTTTAAATTTTATGTGAATTGACCTCTTCTTGGATCTGGTGACCTTTCTTGTTAACATTCTATTGGAAAACTATTCATGGTCATGAAATTCACATATTTTACAATATAAAAATGATCCATTGAATATAAAATTTTAACGTATTTATTACCAAAATTTACTTTTAGTACATCATAAACCATAAATGTGAACCCATCCCTTCTATATATAAAGTCATGCCTGATGTGAGACAGGCCATGGCCCTACCTACCTCAGTCTAGTGTAGAGTGTAACATCATATGTTTTCATCAATAAAATATCCATCTCATCATCATCTCCATCATGTTTTTCACCCATTTTATTTAAGGAATCCATTATATCTCATTTAAATTCAACATACCTCAAGCCACAATTGCTTGTGCGTATACACCCATGGGAAGCCAAATCCATCATGAATATATACAATTTTTAGTTACGGCTCTGAATTCATGTGCCTCCAAATTTTATAAAAAAATGAGTTTATAAAATATATGGAAAATAAGCACCCCTTCCATAAAAATACACATTTCTTTAATATGTTATTCCCTTATCCTCTTATATTACTCACTCTTAACATTTAATTTTTACAACATAGTAACTAGTCTCTTTTTTGTTTACCAAAGAAATTTACCCTCAAAGACTAAAAAAATAGATATATTTTACCCAGTGGTTCTAAATATGATATCAAATTTATTAAATAAAAACACAATGTGTATTGAAAATTAATTTTAATACATGTTCTTGTAATGCACACAAACTCTATTTTTAACCTTAATCGAAGTAATTAATTTTTAATAGTATCACTATTCTTTAAAAAAATTATGTTTATATTATTATATATTATGAATTATGTTCATTATAACTATGTAACACATTTTATCAAATTCCATTCATAGATTTGGTGGAATTTATTTTTAAAATAACACACAATGATGCGATAAAAAAATGGTATTCGAAATATTTTTTTTCATAAGTATATAAGATTTTAGTATCAGAATGGAAGATAAAATTAATTAAAATTAGATAAATTGAATTAATTATAATACAATTTTACTAATTTTACTTTTAAAAAAATATTTAATATAATTTTTCTTTCTAAATACTTTGAATGAAATTGAATTTTTAAATATAATTCTGTATTTTTCAATATTCATTCGAAATTTAATATTTTTAGAAAATTATCAAAAAATTATGATATATATGTTTAAATTTTTTATTTAAATTTTGACATTCATTTTTATAAATACAACATATAATAGTGGAAAAATTATTATTTTTCATTGAAAAAAATAATTTTTGTGTGGATAAATTTATTTTCGAACCAAATAAAAACGTTACTAAATTTTTAGTACATGTTTATGAAAGTAAGGAACATATTAGTAGGTGATATGAAATTGTTTACAACATACTTGTGTTTTAGGATCTGGTGTTATCTCCCTGCAACATTCTTTAATTTTTGGATGGACCTTCAATGATGAAGGAATGTGTTGGCGGATGATGGTGTGTCATTTTCCATGTGGTGGGCATTATAGGTGACAATAAGGGTGTTAATGGTTGTATTGATTATGGATACATTTATATCTCGAGTGGTGATGGGTACTAGATAATATCTTTGTTGATGGAATGAAGTGGGAAAGGTAATGGTAGTAACCCTAGGATTTTGGGTGTGGAAGTGTCCATCGATGACGACACTGTTGGGAGAGTGATAATGGATGCGGCTATGGGAAACTAGTAGGACTAGGTGTAGGTGGTGTGTGGTGAAGTAGAGATGTTGTATGAGATTCATTGACTGATGTGGGTGTGTTCCTATGGTACTCCTATACAAGGTTTCAATACACATTGGGTATACATTGGCCGGGTTATGTGATTTCTCAAACTAGAATCAGAAGATGGTGCCTTTTATAATAAAAAATTAGGGACTTACCCTATATTTAAAAAATTACCAAATTATCAATATATTTTATTTAGCTAAAACATTCATAAATAATATTAAATTTTTTTTTATTTCTATTCATACAATAGTTTTTAGAATCTATGTTATACTGGTCAAGTTAAAAAAATAGTATTTCTAATATATTATGGGTCGTTAGAACATGGTGTTGCGTATAATGAAAGCTCTAGAAGAAATTAAATTTGTTTGAAAAAATATATTTAATAATGTATTAGTGTTATAAATTATACTCCCCATAAATTTATTTTCTAACTTTAAATTCTTTTACATTGATACACACAAATTAGTATACGTCTTTCTCATTAGATCATTGGGTTCCCATGTAGCTTCTTCGAATTTATGATTCCTCCAGAGATTTTTCACCATGTGAGTAGTCGTGTTCTGTTTCAATTAATAATTATGATCCAATAATTCTTCTATTTATTATTATTTGGAAAGACCATAATCCACTAGTATGACCCATGAGATTACTACATGTGATGGATTAGGTATGAACTTCTTCAAGACAGATACATGGAACACATCAATAACCCAATAGAGGTTTAGTGGAAGCATAGAGAGATAAGAAACCATCCCTACTTGATCAAGAATCTAGAAGATGAAAATAGACATAGGGACCAACTTTACTTTCTTCCTGAATATCATAACCCTCTTCCATAGATATATTTTCATGAAAACCATCCCAGAAACTTCAAATTATCGATCAAACTGATGGTTGGAAGCATATCTTTTTATGAACATTGAGTTTCCTTGATGTAATTATGAATGGATCTAATTTTGTAAACATTTTACTTATATTTTTCTTATCCCAATAGAATTATTTACACAAATTTATCTCAACACAATGGATATCTACTATTCATATCATATATGTCTTCATAAGGACCCATCAGAATGCTCAAGTGAATGTTATTGTTGTAAGAAAACTAAAATATTTGAAGGTGTTGATCCCAACCACATTTCAAATCCGTATAAAAAGATCTCATCATATCCTATAGGTTTTTAATTTTCTTATAATTAACACCATCTATTAGAGGATAACCAGAATTACTAAAACTAAACTCTATATACATAAACTACTAATGAATTCTCCAAAACATTGAGGTAAACCTCAGATCCTGATCATCCGCAATAAAATGTTGTACTCCATGAAACCTTACCAACTAATGTTTATCATAGAAATATGATCTACAGAAAAATATTTTCTTATAGTGATGAATTATGTTGACTTTTTATGTTGATCGACTGTAAACCATATTGAATTTTTACCATTAAAGGTTTTTTGGAGTCTTACGATAAAATATTGGGTGATGTCTTCACTTTTCCATATTGGTTTGGGTAAAGGTTGTAAAATCCTATACCAATCATCAAGATAAATGCACATAAATATCTCTGCATATATTTTCTCACAATAAATAATATTTCAGATATATCTATTCATATTTACACTTCCATGATGAATACTTAATGGAGAACTATGAGCTTCCACGAATAGATGATTCATTAAATCAGGTAAGGAACGAACACATACACTATTCTTGAACCTTATCATTCCATTATATTTAAGGTTAAAATAAAAAACATTTCTAATATTCAACTATATCACAACATTATCCTTATGTGCCTCTTTAATATTCACCTGGATAGATATTTGGAAACACATTTCGAGAAAGATAAGATTTCTCTCATTCTGAAATTATTTATAGATACATCCTTTTCAAATACATAAATATTGGATCTTTTGTGATCGTTATCATAGATAATCCAGTATGATCCTTTTTACTCAAATAATCATACACCTTTTTTTATTTCTTGATGTGTTAATGTATTGAGAATTTTTAATTTTTAATTAGTTCCAACCATCTTCTCTGGATCATATTAAACTCCTTCTATTTGAATATATAATTTTAACTTTTATGATTACTAATATATCACACCATTCTATGTAAAAATAATACCTCTATAAATTTTATGTATAAATTATCACGGTTCACTTCAAATCAAAGGTTGGGTATTTTTATCTCATGAACCTTCAAATGTAGTGAGGAATAACATATCACCATTTCATTTTTAATTATAATCCATCTCATTACCTTCAATGATGCAACACTAGAGATTGAAAACCCTTTCTTCTAGAGGGTAAAGTAATAACATATGTTCTCACTAAATTTCACTTCAGTTCCTTGAAATTTCCTTCAAACTCATTAGTCCAATAAAATGTGGCTCCCTTAAAAGTTAAATTGGTGAGTGGATTGGATCTACATGAGAAATATTTCAAGAATTTTCAATAATATCCATCCAAACTAAGTAAAAACATGATCAAAATGTCCATTCTTTGTCTGAACCAATGTTCAATAGCTCCATATTTTAGGGATACACTGATATACCCTCTCTGGATATTATATGAATGAAAAATGAACTATTTTTTATACAAAATCCATTTTTTTAATTTTTCATATTGTTCATCCATATTTAGGATCATCATTAAAACATTGAAGTGATTTCAATGTTATTCATTTATCTTTAAATATATAAAAATATCATCTATAAGGGATACCAAAAACTGATCAACGAAATATATAAATACAATATTCATAAAATCTATGAATATATTGGTGGAATTTGTAAGTCCAAATGGAGTTATTATATATTCATAGTTTCTATACCATGTATGAAATGAGATCTTTGGTAAATCCTTCTTCTATAACCTCGATAGATGATATCCAGAATAATAGTTAATCATATAAAATTATTGTGCTCTGGGAAAATGATCAATCAAATCATCAATGCATGCTAGAGGATACATTTTCTTAATTATTATCCTGTTCAATTCTTGATAATCAATGTAGAGTCACGTAGATCAATATTTATTCTTAAAAAAATAATTAGTTTCACTCTAGGGTGACACACATGGGTAAAGATAACAACTTTTAAGATTATATTTTAGTTTCTTCTTTAATTCTAGTAACTAAGTTGGGGATATTCCAAATGTAATATTTGAAATAGGTGTAGCACCTGGAATAATTTCTCTTAAAAAATCATCTTCACGAATTAGTGGAAGACTAGAAAACTCCTCTATAAAGACCTCAACCAACTCCCGTGAACTAGTAATATCATCGATGTTGAGTTTCTAACCAACCATCTAAGATAAATTCCCCTTTTTAATAGGAATCATGTCTCATACACTGGATATGATCTCTATCATAAGGTCATAATAATTGTCAAACTAATAAATGGTCATATGTTGGTTTATAATATCATTTGTGAAATATATTCCTTGAAAATTTATGTATATAATGGATATTCATTCCTAAGTTAATATCAAATTCAAATAGTGGAATAATAACAATATTTTGTAGAATCACATTCCCATAAACATCAATAAGAGAATAATCATAGATGTGAGAGGTGGTCAATATATCATGATATATTTTCAAATCTAATTCTATATCTAATTGTTGGGGATTGGAAATAACCTTAATAGGTATTGTTCACTAAATGGGAACTTATTTAATTAATAACAATTAATATACTTCGATAATTGAATATATATATTTCCACCCCAATAATTATTTCCCTATATTCAATTCCTTAGTAAAATCAAAATGTTAGCATGACCATTAGGTATATTAGATTAGTATGATATATCAATCATATTATGTATAAATATTGAGACCTTATTTGTAATCTATGAAACATTAGGATATGAATAGGTCATCTATGGTCACCATCTATTCAAATCCATCACGATTGTTTAAATTATTTTTATTGAATTTCCATAACATATCCCCCAGGGGAGTCAAAACTGGTGAGAAATTAGGCCTATTATCATGTACCAGATGACAAAAAATTCAAATCCCAATCCACCATTTTTGAGTTATCAACACTAGGTACAATGGTTCTAGATCCACATCCACTTGTAGTATCTAGACCGAGATGTAATTTCTTAAAAATCACTTTCTCTATCAATCACCGAAATTCTAGAATGCTTTTCTATTCTTAGACATATCCTAATACATATCAATGAATTTTTCACTAATTGTTTCTCATCCTAGATAAAATGTTAAAATAAATCTATACTCTAATACCAACTATAATGAACAAAGATTTTCATACATAAATATTACTTCTTTTTAGATGAATATACAATACATTTCACAAAAACTCCCTTGAAGAATATAATGGTTTAGTGTATTTAAAGAGAAGAAAAGTAATCTTCTCGTTTCATAAAATATCTTAAACATATCCCAAAAATATATTCTCATTTAGTTCTCCTCCTAGAAATTTCCTACTTAAAAATTCCTTTATAACCCTGGGAACAGAATCATAGGAAAGGGTGAGATCAAATTCTCAGTAACAGTAAACATGTGTGATATCAAATGATGATCATATGAAAGCATAATATATACATAAGAGTATGAGATCATGAATATATCCTCATAATTTGTTATAAAATCTACCATAAACATGATTCATGTCATACAGTTACAATTTCAAAAAAAAAATGGATCGTAAGAGTGATAAATCATCGTAAATAAACCATGAACCACAGGTTCTTGTCATATAAGTGAGGCTCCATCATAAATATAGAAACTATTTCATATATTAAGGTTAACTACTTAGCCCATTAATTCTTGATGAATCAATAATCCATACTTATTTACTATATCATAATAGATTAGGCATAAGCACTTGTTTACTATAGCGAGTCAAGCAGAAATTTTATTTCCCATAACATATCAAGGATGTCATCTTGTTCCCTATAATGGATCTTGAACATCATATTTTTTTCCACCATTAACTCATGAGATAAATAACATTACTCAATGCATTATAGATGATATATATTTATGGTTCCACATATTATATAATGAAAACCAAACATATGAGTTCTATAAAATCATTAAAAATCCATCATGTCATCATATCCTAACTCATGCAACAAAATCATGTTTCATAAACATTTCATCAATCCACCATAACATAACCCAATTAAAATGAATTTTTTTCATAAAAATATTATCATAGGAATAAAAAACCATATATAGGAAGAACAAGGATGGTATTATTTGACCAAATCCCATGTAAAACATAAGAAATTCAAAATGTTAATATCTTTGATGAATAGTAACTCAATTAAAACATTTTCGTGGAAAAAATAATTTCCATTTTAAAATAACTTTTAAAAATATAAAAAATTTCCAATTATTAATGAAAACACAATATATAAAAATTACCTTGTAAAATAGTAAATTATTTCTTAAAAAATATTGTAATCACGATGACAGGAAATACCATTCATTTCCTACATGATAAAAAAGACTCCTTTCACATTTTTGGTATAAAATAATTGATTATGAATGATTTAACAGATTAATTTAAAAAAACTACAAAAAATAAACGAAATTAATTTAAAAAATAATTGTATAATATTCAAAACATTCAAAAAAATATTTAAAAAAACATAAACATGGAAGAAAAATTATTTTCGACCGAAGTAGAAATTAAGTTGGATTTTATTAAAAATATTTTTTCAATATACTGATTAATTAAAGAGAGAAAAATGAAATAGAAACATTTATTATCTATAAATAAATGAAGGGGAAAAAATTCTCGAGTTTCTTGAGAGATAGATCAAAATATTTCATCATCAAAAACCTAATCATAAATAATACTAATAAATATTGAGAATGTAATAGAATACCTTTACCAATATTGTATGTTTTGAAAAATAATTATCATGAAATAAATAACCTCATATAGATATTTATATACTAAAATTTATATGATAATAACTATAAAATACATTCATGGGTAGTATATACACTACACAAAATAAACTAGTAGTGAATATGGCATTTGTTCGAGGGAAATAAAAGTGAGTTGAGAATTTCATACATTATGTCTCGGCATTCATCAAACATGTTTGAACATCCTTTTTAAAAAAAATGGTTTCATTATACATAAATTATAGAACTATATTCACACTTATCATATAATATATGTTTTTCTTATAACCTTGTACCACTAATTTATTAGTAATTCATTGTTAATATCACACCTTAGGGTGATAACTTCTTCTTTTTTACTATATGTTTTGGTTTAATAGTTTTATTCATCTTACATTGATCATATTTCAGTCATATCAAGACTTCAAATGATGTTATAAATATGATATATACTTATTATATACATATATCAATTCATGTATAAAATTTAGATAAATAAAAAATAAATTACTCCATTCATGTAGATGGTCGGGATTACGTATGAAAGAAGTTCATTTCCATTTTCTTTATGGTTGGAATAAATGAAAGGTAAATATTAATTAATATTTACTAAATGATTTTAATATGTTATATATACTATATTTTCATTAAAATGATCTTTATTACCATCCATTTGAAAATAAAAGATAAACCCTATCACATCGCTTGTTAGAGGCAGTAGTCCACATTTACGCACGAGTGATGTTATCATTTTCCACAAAAATGGAGTGTAAGAAGAAATATGTGATATTATAATTTATATAAGTATAATAATATCATAAATATCATATGAATATGATAAATACATCATTATATCCATCTTTTAGAAGAGGTTATGGAAAACAAATTACATTAGTTCACGGGGCGGTAGTCCACCGTACAATTGATCGATTTTTTTTATTAACCATTTTATGGAAGAGAAGATGGATATATGTTATGAAATAAACCTAAGAAAATCCCAGTATATGGTATATACTGATTTTATCATATTTTAGTTATTAAAACATGAATGCAATTTGTAGGAATAGTTTTTCAAATAAAGATCTTGGTGAGGATAATTACCTTTATTTAGGAAACTTTTGGTTGGATCACTTAATAAGGTCCCTTGGGTTGGTATTTTGGGAATAATATTACATCTATAATGTTTATGAGGATTTTGAGGATATATTTTGGTAGGTTTCGGTCAAGCTAAATGTCTAAATAGGTGTAAATAATTAAGGGGATGGGGATCCCTTTTATAATTGAGGGGGAGTGTCATTTTTGTAAATACCCAAAAATATACAATAATGACAATTCACTATCAAGGAAAATGCCTCCAAAATTGATAAATAATGGATTAAATGGGATATATGGTTGATTCACACCTCCATCTCATAAATGAATATGTTTTAATCATGTTATTCCCTAACCTCTAAGCTTACTCACTTTTAACATTTCATTTTTCACAATGGTAACTAGATTATTTTTATTTATCAAGGTTATTTATCCATTAAGAATAAAATAATTTAAGCATTATTAGAAATTTATTTAAGAAAATTCCTATCTGTGTTGACAATTAATTTTAACATATGTGCATGTACCAAGAAAAAATATCATTATAACCTTAACTATAATAATTAATTTATAACATTTTTACTATTATTTATGAATAAAAATTATATTTTAATTATTATATATCATAAATTATGATTATTTAAAATATGATAAAATTAAATTCACAGTATTAGAAAAATATAATTTCAAATAAAACACACAAACTGGATGAAAAATATGTTTTAGAAGGAAAAGGTTTTCATTAGTATAAAAATTTCTTATATAAAAACATAACATAAAATTTATTCCTCTTGGAAACAAAATAAATTCCATGGGAATAGTCGAGGAATACATAGTTTGTTTTACACAAATATGATCCAAAATGGCCTAAAAACCCGTTAAGGGTTTTCTTCTTGAATCCCTATAGTTTTGTAAAAGGCCAGAGATCGCAGAGATCCTAGATTAGGAATACCATTCATGAATATGAGAAGCTAGAAGAAGTCCCTCCATGATTCTAATGGCACCTTGTGACCATGAAAGGCTGGAAGGAGTCCCTCCATGAGTCCAACAGTGCTTTGTCACCATGTGAAACTTTGATAGTTTCCCTTCACAAGTCATACATGACCACACACATTTTTGAATCCCACAATTTATTATTTAAATAATTAAAACCATTACAAAACCAATTTCCAATAAATTCACCCATCATTTACATCATATTGATTTGTTTCCCCAACCATTCAGCTTATGAATTTCTCATAATTCGCAAAGCAACGGATCATTATGAACCAAACCAAAAATGGATCAACCAAGGTAACCGAGATTCATGAAACCCCATTTTATGTTTTATTCAGTGCCTCCACCTCTGGTGAGGATGCATTTCACAATGTCATAGGTCCTTCAAAATGGAAGAAGGACCTATGGGGCACTTCAGACTTCATGAAGAATTAATCCTTCACAAAGCACACCTTTCAAAATCCCGGGCTTTTTTCATGAGGAAGGGTCATCCTGTTTCATGAATCCCCTTCCATCACAATACCCCTAACCTCCATGAAGCAATGAAGATTCACTACTAACCTTTCCAAGAGCCCCTTTGTTTCCTGAATCCCCTATACTATTCATCTCTGTGCCACCTCCCTTTTACCGACACCCATTCCGGATGGTTGAGTCCCCAAGGCCCCTACACCCAACTATGATCAGTTCAGCCACACCTCATGTCCCTATGTGACTTATTCCACCTATTCACATGGACCAATCCACTTTAAGTATGTCCCTAGATTCCCACCATCATTTTTATTCTCTTCAAAGGTATGTTAATTCCTTTTTCTTCATAGTATAGGAATACAAACATAGAACTCATGATTTAATGTGCCTATAAACCATTAAAACCTTAATTGATAATTCCATTCCCCTCTTAGACGTGCATGAGTGGCAGCTATGTAAACCCAAGGGTTTAGGAGTGAGTCCCCCACATCCGCACTGCATGATGTAAAACTACAAAGTACCAACATCCTTAGCACATGCCAAAAACCAACAGAATTACCCTATTTGGTAAAGGCAGGATTCCCCTTGTATGATCATCATGAGATTCCACCCTCTCCTACCATAGATAACAAGCATCCCATTTCGATAATTTTCCATGGGTAAGACATAGACCCCCTACACCAAATGCATATGATGAATAATGTTTTACTCATTGGTAATGTGATCCTACTAATTTAGAATAATATCCTTTTTACAAGGAATGATGTACTCCTTGATAAGCTCCCATGAATAATCCCCATAGCATCTATCATTATAAATTCATTCATGGAATAAGAGTCAGGTCTACTTCTTCCTCTTACATATCACACAAATCATGAATCACATGGTATTATAGGTTGGTAGGGACCTTGAAATCTTCTCAATCACATTACAAGATTCTCATATGTATAAGACACAAACCATACTCACCCCAAGGGATAATTCCATGAGTAGGGCCTAATCACATGCTCCATGGGCCTTCTCTATATCTGTATTCCCCAAACCTCTTTTCATATTTTCATTTCCCATGAGTAACCCCAACCAACTGTCCCCCCATATAGGCATCCTCCACAGGTGTAAGACCGTAATATTCTGAATATGAGGGATTCGATTCCCAAATAATTGAGATACATGGGAATCCTATCAGAGGTCCAATCCAAAGACCCAATTTACCATGATCTTCCCCAACCCATATCCAAGAAAGATCATGCCACTCACCCGAGAGACCCTATCTCATCTAGACCCATCAGTCAGCTCCGTGCGAATCCCCACACCAACTTGAACCAAGACTAGTCCTCTTGAGAAGGAGGATTCCATGAATAAGCCTAACACCATCCCTTATTGTTCTCCCTTAATGAAGCGAGTGTCATTGCGACATTATGTTAAACTACATTGAGTAGTCCTATCACATGAATTGAAACTCTAGCATCAAGCTAAGTGGATTTTGATCCTTATCCTCTCATCAAGGTATGTAAGATGCCTCTATGAGGATCAATATTAACCAATGATAATCCTAGGCTTCCCTCTTCAGGGTTTCACCTCTATGATCCACCTCTAATCATATCTAGATCAACCTTCACGACATTATATATTCCCTTTATGGGACACACCTCCTGGATCCACTCCCATATCGTGTTCTGATCCATCCTCCTTCACTGTGTGACATCTTACCATTATGGGACATGCCTTTCAGATCCTCTCCCACAATGAGTTTTAACCCATTTACCTTTATGAATTTAAATATTCCCTTTATGGGACAAGCCTCCTAGATCAACTCACATATGGCATTCTGATCCATTTTCCTTCACAATGTGCCATCTTCCCTTTATGGAACATAACTCATGAATTCACCTCCATGGTGAGTTATAATCCATCCACATGTAAACCTTCCTTGTCCCCCCTTAGGGACAAAACTCCTTGATCAACCTCTATGGGGTGTCTTGATCAGTTAAATTTGTCTCTACGAGATGTTAAACTTGTGACCCAAATTATATACCATTTTATAAACATCGTATGCTTGAGGTGAAATACTTAGAAGATATGTAACTATGGAACCAAATACCTCATTCGATAAATGGGATACCTAAGGTGAAATCATTAGAATATATATTCCCTTGGAATTATATACCCAATAAATGACATGAGATACATTGGGATTTGTTCCGAAGATGCCTCCATGAGATTCCCTCCTATGAGGAAGAATACATGTGACCAATGTTCCTAGCATCTAGACATTCCAACAATTCCAAAAACGACTACTATCTTAAATTAACATTCCAACCATATCAGGACCCACTAGAACATCTATACATAAGCAATTTAACTAATCAGCGTCCACAAAGAGATGGAACTAGAAATGGGTTCCATGGACATGACATAACTCTATGAGGTGGAACCGAACAAGGTGGTGAGTTTTAAGGAGGAATATGTGGAAGAAGGAACTGCTATCTCATCATCCCCTTTTTATTGGGGAGTATACATCACTATAGAAAGTGATGAATGTCATCCACCTTTAGAAAGTAGGAATATAAGGAAAAAATGGGATTTCAGTGCATGTTAACAAGTGAGGCGGTGTGCCCCATTAAATGTTTTGGAACCGAAAATGGTGAAACAAGGGTGAAATTTTTCTCCTCATCATGGGAATAGTATCGTCTGAGACATAAATGGATTATCATGTCATAGGATCCAGATATCCGGTGTTAGGATCCACCAATAAAAGAGTGGTCTTATCCTGGAACTCACTAGAAATTGATGAAGTAATATGTTGATAATTCCGGTCTATGACATCGTTATCACATATCTCTCTCCCTGATCATGGATAATTGTATTATGTTGGGGAATTGGAAATTACATTCCTTATATCAGTACTAACAACCAAATCCTCCCTCTCCATAAGACCCATGATGTAAGAAACCAAGAATCCAATACCCGTATATGTAGGGGAAGGATAGATGTTAATGTTTCAATCCAACATGACACTACCTCTTCCATGAATTATACTATGATCATAGATAATGAGCACCCATGCCCCATATCACCCACTATAATTATCTAGATAAGGATTATGGACACCTTCATACATTGGTATAAGTAGGGGGAGACATTCCCATGAGGGATATGGTTTATTGGGACCTAGAGTCTTAAATGCCTCATCGCCACTACCACCCCCAAGGGCCACCTAGGAATCCATTGTTCTCCACTCCAAAAGTAAATTTATTTATGCTCATCTCCCTATAACGATTCTCTGACTCACTCCCTTAAACCGAGGAGGTGGGGGATGACCAAGTCACCATGTCCATGACCACCAGCTAGGACCCACCAAGAAGCACTCCCACTATTCCCCATCATCACCTGAAATGACTGGACCTTCAGGTAGAGGAACAAGAAAGTTATACACCTATTATTCCATCCATGGTCTGTACCACTAGGAGTTAATGTGGGTGCAAGATTAGGATATTTTATATGTAGACACATCATATTACATAGCTCCACTAGCCCCTTACACCACATGTGTATTATTACTGATTCCTATAATAGAGGGGCATGGATCCATCCATTCCAATTTGGGATCGAGACCTCAGCTTCCCCATAGGTTGGGTTTTTTGACTTTGTCAATTACTAGCACCACCAGTAGCCTTTATAGGCCAGTCTCAGATGATGATATTTTGTATAGAGGCCCGCCCCGTACCATCTTCCACCAAAGAAGAGGTTATACACATTATAATAATAAACATGGTGTTCCTCCCCATGTTCCCATCACTGATCACTTTAGGTCCTCCCCTCTTCGACATTGATCAGTGTGAAGGAACACCTTATGATTCAGCTCACCATTACAAAGGTCCTTCATGGGTCATTACCACCAGTTAGCATAGAGGTCCTCCCCATATTCCCAACGACCAATTTATAGGTCCTCCATGATTAGTTAACCACTATGGTGGAGGTCGTGTTCACTCCTAAAACAGTCCAATTTGATGTCCTCCTAGCTCAAACAACAAATAATATATAGGCCCTCCTCATATCCAAACTAATAAGAGTATAGGTCCACCACACTCTACCACCCACTAGCATGGAGTTCCTCCCCCTTCTATGGAACTCCCATGCCTTGAACAACTATCTTGAGGTAAAAGGAAGAACCTCCCCTGTTGATGGAAAAATTCCTAGAAGCACTAGGTAATTAAAAATCTCATTCTATTCTCAGAATATAAGGATGAATGTCATTAAAAGATGGAACTTATACCTGGTCATCAGCATCAGAGTCTAGTCCATTAATCATGAAGGTGATGTTTGTCATCTGGGAAGGTTAGATCCACAGAATCCCCAAATACCTTTATAAGTATATGTATGTGGTGGTTGATTTGGCTCCCTTCCAGGGGCTCATGGTACATACATCTCTATCACCAATGGTTTCGCATTATGCCACTACCAGATATAATTTAGTGTTATTATGGAATGCGATAGATGTTGGGTATCTAGTTGAGTCACCAATTAGTGCCTCTTTCAGCATAAAGGATGAAATATTGAACACTAGGTCCTATGAGAATGTAATGATGTGGATGGTGCCTCCCTTGAGAGACAACCCATCATTTAGCGAACAATCGAATCACCCAAAAACTTCTTCAAAAGCCAAAAATATACCACAAAAATCCACATCAGTGCCTCCAACAATATACAATCCAACAATGATCGGTGACTTGGACATACAATATTATTCCCCTGCTTTTGAGAAAAAAATCATGTGGGAGACTCTAGCTTCTAATCAGTTTTCAATGGTATTCTGGATGGATAAAACATCCAACTTCGATATTCCAAAGTCCCTCATTGAGGAAAAGGTTTCAAACCTCCATCATACTATCTAGATGTTGATGAATCATCTTTGTGGACATCACTTTGTCTTCCCAATGAGACATGAGAACAGTGGTGACCTTAATCATCAGTGTCACATGATTGAGTTGGTAGCAATCTGGGTGGATCATCACCCTACATCGCCTGAATACCAATGGACCCTCCAATAGTGATGAGTTAAGAGCATCATAGTACTCAAAATAATTTTAGAAGAGGCTTCTCTAGACATTCTGATCCATAGTTGTGTATACTATTATTCTCTTAACTTTAAACCTCTTCTGCAAGAACTGAACAGACCCATTGATATTGATAATTTTCCACTACGTATCGTTATGTTTAATATGTTTGTTTTTAGATATTTTTTAGGGTGGGGTGTTAATGCAGGGTCTGATAGATAAAACTGAAATTGAGGTCATCATAGTATCAAATAGATCCGCATACAGGTATCCACACTCACCTATAAAGGAAGACACTCAACCTTGGAGGTCCCTCAACATCATTTCATTCCAGTCGGAGTACCAAAAAGGTAAATAGACCTATCAATAACTCTTATCCATCTAATATCATACATAATACATAGGATGATCCAAAAATTACAACCCTACTCCAGCAGGTTATAGATCCAAAACGATAATCGATGAGCTCCTTGCAAGTTGGTGCCTAGATTATGGCACTCCTTGATTGGAACCTATTCCTGCTCCACTGGGGAAGTAGGGAAAACCACATGTCCTCCTTGACCAGTTTCTCCTCGTTGAGTATTGGAACCCTTTGCATCTCTACAAAGCATAGGCAGATGTTTTTGACAATAAACCTCAATATGAGTTATCGAACACACATAAGGATCATGAAAATATTACTCGAGACGTAGATCGAGCTTCTCCAAGAGTCGTCGGGCCTCCCTACCATGTTGATGATCTTTTCAATGAAATAGTATTTAAGGATCCACTTCATGATAGATACTATCTCTAAAATGATTTGAAATCCTCCCCCACTACTGACCTTGAATCCTTAGAGATGTGATATGTGGATATCCCAGTTGAAGTAAATTCATGAATTTCATGGGCGGCTAACATGTGAGAACCAACAAATTTTGGGAACCCTAGATATTCCCCTTTTAATAGGATGGATGTCTTATTGAAAGATCGGACCCACTATATCTCAAGGGGTGCTCCTATGTTAGTAATCCTAGAGTAGTAGGAGGCCGCCAAGCTCTGATGTTTTATTCAAATGATTGAAGGATATGTGTTCATTTGGTAAAACAAGTTACCCATAGGGTATATCATTAATTGGGAAGATCTTTGAAGGCAGTTTCTCTACCAGTTCAACTCGACCATGTGCATTAAAATAATTTAATAACAATTTAATTGAATTAAACTACCTGATGCTCATTTTGTAGACTTCCTCTTATGATGGAAGGACCTCACTTATTCACTTGATATGCCACTAAAGCAAGAACAAATATTAATAATGAGCATAGTTAATGTCAATACTGAGTTGGTCCATAACCCGATCACTCATAACATTCCTAGTGGGTTCTAGAATTTCTCTAACAAATCTCAGTGCCATGAGTAATCCTTTCAAAAATCCAACAAAGCACATCTATTGCCTCTCCCAACTCCTAAAAGAAGAACTACCATGATAAATACTTCCACTGTGGTATAGCTAGAGGCCCTAGAGGCATTCTAATTGTCCCCCTGCCCCCCTGCTTCATCAGAACCTCACCAAGTACAATAACAACCTCATCATGTTTAGCCTCTCCCAATGAAGAATCGGCGAACACCGCCTCACCAAGGATAACCACTTAGATGAGAAAATGTGTTTCCAACCCATCATTAGGATCCAACCCCTCTTTTGAGATAATATCCATTAATTTACATATCGGATATGAGGAAATAGACCTACTCCTTCCTAGATACCATGTTTCCTTGTTATTTCATTAGTGTTTTGGAACATGGGATTTTGAAGTATCAAGTGGGTAAGAAGCCCCATGATGTTGAGTGTATTGATTTCCCTTACCACTACCCATAGCATAGGATAATGGGGAACACCATAAAGAAATTATATTTGATCAAGTATTTTCAGTAGTATGATGTGGAAAATAGTCTGGTAAAGTTGGGAAATTTCTCAAAATAGGTGGGAAAATTTCCTTCGATCAAAAAGTGACAATTAAGTTGAATGGAAGAAGAATTTCAACCATGTGGCTCAGAAGTATGATGATTTTCTAACCCATAAAGGAGTCACTCACACCCACAGTTTCATATGTGCTTTCTTAGGTCAACCCAAACCTCTGAAATTCACTTTTCCTTCCACAGATATTGATTTTGCATCCACATTGTAGACTTCTTCCTCTTAGAAGAGTAGGCTTTCATGGCCCAAGGGAAGGTGAAGTCCCCCTCTCGTACTGAATTAATCTCACAACCATAGTGATTTCATGCTTCCAGATATGTGAATCACAACTAGGGTCCAAACAACATTAGAATAATGCTTTGTTGCTGAGAAGATGTCTACCTCCATGAACACCATAATGATGGTAGATCCCTTCATGGTTCCTGATGATGAGGAATATCGGGAAAGACCTCCAAGTTCCTCCAGCCCAAACTATGAAGGGAATTTTAAAAAGTATGAAAAATTCTAGAATGATCAGGCCAATGCTTCATGTTAATCCATTCATTCTACTAAATTTGTATTGTAGGTTATGCACATAGCTCAGTTGGAAATGTTATTCCATCCTACTCCATTAGACATGTCATCACAACTGACCAAGCTAACCTTCTAGGAATAATAGTCATATCCACCTCATGATCTATTTTTTCTAGTTAAATCAACGCTTTATCCATCAAATAGCCACCCAATAGTGGTTGTAGGTGAGTTATCCTATAAGCAACATTCAATCTTTCACACCATCCAGAATCTAGTGGTTTAGGTATCCCTGGATGTCATGCCTCCATCTGAAAAGAGACCCCACACATGCATAAATGGTCACCTTTTATATACATATGATGTGATAAATAAATACATAACACTTAAAAGTCTATCAATCCTCTATGACCTCTAAATTATAAGAAATATGGGAGATTATCAAACATAATCTTTCAAACCCCCCTCTAATTCGAAATAGAATTAGCTATTGTAGATGTCTACTATGTGTTGGAAGTTATGTCAGAAAAACTAAAACAAATCCTTTCATTCAATGAAGAAGATTATGGATTCCTCGTGTAGGGTCACATCCACCCGATGTACATTACAGTAATGTTCAATGGTGTGGAGATATGTCATTGTATAGTCAATATAGGCTTTGGGAAAAATGTCATCCAGTCCCAAACACTCCTCAATCTTGGACTCTCTAAAGAACACTTAATATCCTCTAATATTAAGAATTAGTGTTATTATAAGAATGATTAGAGGCCAGGTGTCATTATTTTATTAAAGACCCACTTCATAGGCATAATGTCAAGAACTGATTTCATGGTGGTCTCACATGATACTGCTAACAATGCTTTGATGGGTAGGCCCTAGATCCATCTACATATAGCAATCCCCTCCTCATATCAATAATTCCTCAAGTACTTCCTCAATGGTCTATTAGGAATGAATCAAGGTGATGACTCTTCCTTCGACTCTTGTAAATCCCAATATGCGGATGTCAACTATTACATGTATAAGGATAAGAAAGATCAGAACAATGTGGTTGACCAACCACTATTGTGGATAGCCAATAGAAATAAATGTATGTTGATTTCATACTCTTGATTCCCTAGTTTCAAGCCACGATACCATACATGGGAAAAAAAATTGATTTTTGAGAAAAAAGGGTGTCGAGTCCCTAATTACAAGGATCATCAGAAGATCGCCTCATGAATCTACACAATCTAGGCCCATGTGATACCAGAGGACCCTACCCCTTTAAGGTAATAATATGTTCACGCCATGTCTACCATTGTACAAAATACTCACTTGTTTCAATGAGAATGGTTGAACTAACAGAAAATGACCCACAATCACTACTTTGGAATCAAGCATGGACCCCGCGGTTGAAGGCTTGATGGGATCGACATGACAGCCTCTATCACCATGGTTTTAGAAGAGAAGGAGTCCCCTTAAGAGGATTATAAATCTAATCAAGAATGAACTATAACTAACCCATAATTAGTTAACCGAGATGATTATTCTCCTCTCATTGATTACCCTACTTTATATGATGAAGAGGATTTGGAGGATTCTCCTCCCATATTCAAAGAGGGTGTCTCCACCATTGGCGATGAGTTGGTTCAGGTGAATCTTAGGACAGAGGAATATCCAATGATATAACGACCCGTAAAATTAAAGGGAAATTTTTTTAAATTTTCTTGGGGATTTTATAAGAACGCAGTTTCTGACGGCACCTGATTCCGAGGCCCGGTGTGCCCGGAATCATTTTCCGATTTTTATCTCGGGTACGTTCAGTGAATGAACGAGCTGGTTTTCCTAACTTTTGAACCGTTGTTCGGAATCGAATTCTGGGGACACCGATGGAATCGCATCGCTGGTAATTACTTAAGAACACCTTTTTCAGAGTTGCGTTTGCTCGGGTGTGGTTACTAAATTTTGGGTTAAGTAATTGAAAAACATAAAATGAGGCAACCACTTTATTTTATTTATATTTGTTTAACCTAAGCTAAGTGGTTGAAGTGGGACCCACTATATCCTACTCCACTAGTTAGGATATTTTTTGGGTGGGGCCCACACGAGATCCACCTTTTTAAACTTCCATGAAACCCCCCTTTAAATGAAAGTCAACTCTTGCGTTTAAACTGAATAATAAACGCCTAATTAATTGGGTGGTTTAAAATCCTCAATTAATTCAATTAATTGATTGATTCGTTTTTTAATTTCAAAACGTTTGGCGTGAGAAATAAAATAAGACAAACACTTATTTTATTAGAGTTGTTGGGTTGTGAGAGTCTTGGGAGAAATCACTCAAAGCCTTGAAGCACTCCTTCCTCGATGAAGAACACAAAGAATGCGAAGAACGCCGACCTCCGACGAAGGTCGACAAGAACGCCGGATCCTCGGAGATCGACGACGCGATGCTGATGAATCTTTTCTACGTGACGTGGTGATTTCCCTTCCGCGACGCCTTCTTCCGCAACGTGATATTCTACGACGAGCCTTCGTTCAAATACGCTCAAGGTAGGGAATTAATTTGTGATTGTTAGTGAACCCATGTTACATCCATCTAAATCAAAGAACGTGGATCAACTAAATATTAAGTTGATCCACGGAGAATATGTCTGCGGGTTTGGATTTCTTGATTGCAGGGAAAACTGTTGCGGTTGATTATGTTTGTTCGTGAAAAATCCTTTTTCGTTCTTTGTCTTTTGGTCTGCTTGATATCAACTTAACTGGAGGAGGTTGGACCGCACGAACACGGAAGAATCTCCTCCCCCTTTGTTGTTTTGTTCATCGCATCATGAACAAAGGCGGCGTGGTGCAACGACACCACGTAGAAACAAGAAAGAACGCGATGAAGAAGCACGGCGCCATCGCACCGCGCCGTTGAGGCTGAACGAAACCACGGCCGGAGTCGAGGCTGTAGAGGTGATTCGAAGACTCCGCTGGTTGATAGTTGTGTGCGGATTGACAGGCGATGAAAAACGGGTCCGCAATGTCAATTTGAAGCCTACGCAGTGATGTTCGGGTCCCAGGAGGACCTTTGGCGAAGGCAGTGAGAAAAACGGACCACCGGAGTGCGTCCGGTGGTCCACGGAAAATCCTATCGGAGCGCCACGCGGGCACGGCAGCCGGCACCGGCCGGCCGCCAGGAGGCGGCGGCGCCAAGCACGCCGCCGGGAAGGGCAGCCACGGCTGAAGCTGCGGCGGCATGCGGCTGGTCCCGTGGCCATGCGGTACCATGGACAACGTGGCGTCGGGCCGCGTCGCTGGCAGGGAACGACCCCCACGCGGGGGCCGTAGCTTCTTTTACGGGGGGCAACCGCACCCCCCCCAGTTCCGCTCAGCCGGACAGCCGAGCGGGCACATGGCCACGCCCAGGCCAGGCCGGGCCATGCCGCGCCCTGTTGGGACGGACCTGAACCTGGGTCGGGTCGTCCCAGTTTGGGCCGACCCAGGGGGGTCTCGGGCCAGGTCGGACCGGGCCCGAACCCCCTATTTTCAGGCAGTTTCTGTTCAAATACCCATATCGTGGGCTACAGACCTCCGATCGACGCACCGTCAGTTGAGATATGATTCTTGGATCGAGACTGTCGTTTCGGTATATTACACTCAAGGTTTTAAAGAACTTTCTGTATGACCGAGTTGGTTCGAATACGAAACCAATCGGGCCCTCTAAGCGGAAATGCTTATAATGTGCGTTCCGGACGTCTGATTGACCTGCCGTCAACATTGTTGGATTCCTCTGGATGAGACGGAACTGTTGGAATAATTCGCCTGAGGTTTGGAAGCAGTTGGAATATGGCCGGGTTGGATTGTACCTGAAATCCAACCGGGCCACTAGAACGGGATAACTGATAACATTCAGACCGGACGTCCATTTGACGAACCTTCCGTGGCGTTGATGATCACATTGAGAAACGGTCCCTATGAGCATACCCTATAAGAGTTCGGGGTACATTTGAGAAATGACCAGGTTGGTTCGCACACAAAACCAACCGGTCCTCTGGGACAAAAAGACTAATAACGCACAGACCGTGCGTCCGATTGACGCGTCGTCTGTTGTGTTGAGACCCCTATGACGAGGCGGTCCGTAGAAATACTTTTTCGTGGGACATTGTGATACTTGCAGTTTCGACCTGTAGCTCATGGATCAGACCCTCTCCGAGACGAGCGTGCGGAGTACGGAGACCGTGTAGCTGGCTGAGACCTAACGACTGCTTGACCGACGCGACTTGGAGTGAGTCGACTAGCCCAGTGGATGGAGCACTACTTTGTTTGGGTGCATACCCATTGCGGAAGGAGCACTACTGAGCTTGGGTGCAGACCCACGGTACTCGTCCGGAGAGTACCTCTGCAGGCTATTAGGCGGTGTGCACTACTATGTTTGGATGGCATACCCCGACGGGATGCACTACTGTGTTTGGGTGCCAGGCCCGCGGTACTCGACAGGAGGAGTACCTTAGCAGTCTTAGGTTAGTGAGAAGTTCCTCAGAGTCGTGACATGACCACTTTACACTCCAAAGACGGGGCTCTTCAGCATTTACAGTTTCGATAATAAAAATCCTGGTTTGAGATGAGACTCTGACCTTTGTGTTTCCTCATGATGGATATGGGTCGCTTGATAACTTAGGTATATGTATGGGAATATATCTAAGTAGTGGTTATCCATTGATTTCATAACCTTTTTGTTTCCTCATGATTGAGATGGGCCACTTGATAAGTTAGGTATATGTATGGGCATATATATAAGTAGTGGTTATCCGTTGATTTCTTAACCTTTGTGTTTCCTCATGATTGAGATGGGTTACTTGATAACATAGGTATAAGTATGGGATTATGCCTAAGTAAGGGTTATCTGTTGATATCCTTCTTTGTGGATACCCTTGATGGATTTAGTGAGACCTTGAGGGTCTCAGGGTCCCTACTGAGTATCGTATACTCACCCATGTATGGGCTATGCCCGCACCACGTTGTGTTGGTTACAGACGATGGGCAGCGCTGATAGAGGCCGAGTGTTCGAGGACTGGATGGTACTCGGAGGTGGACCACACGACGAGTCAGTATCCAGAGGTGGACTTCAAGAAGAGACGACACTCAGAGGAGGTTGACGGGCGAGAGCGTTGTGGAGGCTATCTGTACCTACCCTTCATGAAGGATCAGTGGTGGACAATCCAGGAGTTGCGCTATCTGTACCTGCCCTTCCATACAAGGCCCTCTTGCAATTGTGGCACCAGCGGAGGCACCAGTGGTACTACCACCCATTGGGCCACCGATGCCACCAGATCTGGTAGTAGAGAGTGCACGTCGTTTGAGTGCACTACACGAGTTCTAGCACCAAAGGCCACCCAGGTTCAGGGGAGATACGTACCCACATGAGGCTGAGGATTAGCTGGAGGCTGTGGTGAGAGTCTTCAGGCTAGTGGGGATGCCAGCGGACTTCATGGGTATCTTTGCTTCCAGCCTCCTTCAGGCAGCAGCTGAGAGATGGTGGAGCCACTTGTTCTAGTTTAGCGACGGGATGACCTTCACTTGGGAAGACTTTGAGACCATCTTCAGGGTAGAGTTCATACCACTGACTCTACACCCCGAGCGTGTTCAGGAGCTGCTGCCTTTGTGGGGTGTTTTTTTCATCAGTAGCCGAGTCATCTGTAGGGAGTAGACAGATGATGCAGAGGACCAGGAGGACCAGACCAGTAGTTGGGCGACCTTGGGTTTTAGGATCGGTGGTGTGGGGCACCCGGGGTCGGGTCAGAGCCAGGCGTGCCAGAAACGGGCAGTGTTACTCCTATGGCAGGAAGGGGCACATGGAACATGACTGTCCGACTCCCCACACAGTTGATCCACAGGCATTGGAGGAGCCACTGAGACAGAAGTAGCAGTGGGTGCTTGAGCGATAACCGAGTGGTGGACAAGGCAGTAGAGCTCCGGGAGCAGGTGGATAGGAGCGGAACTAGTGGACATGTTTTTATTCTTGGTACTTCTAGTTCCATGTTGTTGTTGTATTTGTGTCTTTGTACTATGAGCTTCAATAATAAAAGACACTTATCTTTGTGATGTTTTCTTTCCTATACATTTGTTCGGTTGATACTGAGAGGTCCTGGTTAAAACTATGTACTTGACCCTCACTTTCAAGATTTCTACTGGAGGAGACCCAGTGGACTCACACTGACGCCGACAGTGTGACTCGACCATTGGAGGTGGGAGTGACTGTTGGATCTCTTGGTAGTAACGTCGAGGCCTTACAATATCATCCATGACATGAATGCATCATTCATGTTAGGATTGACTGTATTAGTCAAAGGGAGTGGTTCATCCAGGGGATGAGACCGAGTTTCTCTTTTTTGCGAAGGATAAATCTTAGCAGCTCATACAGATCGTAGGTAAGGAAGGTGTAGATCATCCAAGAGCGGATGAAGACTGCACAGTGAAGTAAGAAGCAGGAAATGGGCGCCAGTCTTAGAGACTCGGGCGTGTTAAATGTTTCAAGAAGAGGAAGCTTTAAGGAGAGATGAGTCTACGAAGTAGAAGACGTTGAGGCAGAGCTAGGAGAGCAGCATGAGGTGGTGTAATTTTTTAAACATGCTACAACTACCCGCCTTAGTTGTACCCACCAGGCTCAGGGAGATGGAGGGCAGGGGAAGAGTGCGGCTGCATGCGGTCAAGGATTGTGTCCCAATGGATCTAAAATCATTCAAGAGATAGTCTGTGTCCACTACTAGATGTCTTAGTAACAGACGTTGATATGAATCATTCCTTCCTTCCACAAATCTTGTCCTAGACCTAGAGTTTCCGGTAAGTTGTAGACTTGACCCTCACATCTGGAGATACCTTGGGATAAGACTTCATAATCACACATACGCCGACATTGTGGTTAGACCCTCGAGGTGAGATTTTCAGTTGGAATCTCTTGGTAGCAGCGTCGAGGCCTTACGATGTTTCTTTGATTATGGACTGGGCAATCACAGTTCATACACAAATTAACGATATTAGGAAAAAAGGTTACGGTTTAACTACAATATCGGGATGGTTTTTCCTCGGTCTATGAAAAGGAAACCCCAGGAAGCACCAGATAAACTCTTGCATAGGAGGGTGCGACTGATCACTCTTGAGTCGGTCAACCTTACCCTCGTGGTAGCAGGAGTTTTGAGTTTCAGTTATAAATAGGAATTGGAGGCCTCTTGAGTTCGAGGATGATGATCACGTCCTTATACGGGTCTCAACTCGACGAGGTTTATGGAGATGTGGCCAAGGCGGAAAGTTATCTCCGAGGTTCAGTGGACCTTTTCAGGTCCTCAATAGGGTAGGCGAGGTGGCTTACCGTTTGACCCATCCACCTCAGTTGAACCAGGTGCACGACGACATCCACGTATCTCAACTGAGGAGATACGAGCACGACCCTTCACATATCATCACCCATGGGGAGCTGGACGTTGGCGATGGGGTGACTTTCATGGAGGTTCCAGTGGGGATCGAGGATCTACTGGAGCAGATCCTATGAGAACGGTCGATTCCTCTTGTGCACCTTTATTGGTAGCACGAGAACCTCCAGGTGAGCAAATTGGAGCGGAAGGATCGGATATGTGCTCAATACCGCCTTTGTATCCCTAGTTTGTGTTAAAGCATTACGAGGATGTAAATCCCTGAAGTGGGAGTAATGTAAAGACCTGTAAAATTCAAGGGAAAGTTTTTTTAATTTTCTTTGGGATTTTACAAGAACGCAGTTTCTGACCCCACCTGATTTCGAGGACCGGTGTGCCCGGAATCATTTTCCGAAGTTTAGCTCGGGTACATTCAGTGAACAAATGAGCGGGTTTTCCTAACTTTTGAACCGAGGCTCGGAATAAAAATCTGATGACACCGATGGAATCACAACGCCGATAATTGCTTAGGAACACCTTTTTCGGTGTTGCGTTTTCTCGGGTGTGGTTACTAAATTTCGGGTTAATTAATTAAAAAAAATAAAATGATGCAACCACATTATTTTATTTATAGTTGTTTATCCTAAGATAAGTGGTTGAAGTAGGACCCACTATATCGTACTCCCAAAGGTAGGATATTTTTGGGGTGGGGCCCACACGAGCCCCACCTTTTTAAACATCCACGAAACCCCCCTTTAAATGAAAGTCAACTCTTGTGTTTAAATTGAATAATAAATGCCCAATTAATTGGGCAGTTTAAACTTCTCAATTAATTCAATTAATTGATTGCTTCGTTTTTGAATTTCAAAACGTCTTGTGTGGGAAATAAAATAAGACAAACACTTTTTTTATTAGAGTTTTTGGGTTGTGAGAGGCTTGGGAGAAATCACTCAAAGCCTTGAAGCACTCCTTCCTCGAAAAAGAATGCGAAGAACGCGAAGAACGCCGACCTCCGACGAAGGTCGGCAAGATCGCCAGATACTCGGAGATCGACGACACGACACCGACGAATCTTTTCTCTTCAATGCGAAGATTCCCCTTCCGCGACGTGCAATTCCGCGATGATCCTTCTTTCAACTATGCTCGAGGTAGGGAATTAATTTGTGATTGTTAGTGAACCCATGTTACTTCCTTCTAAATCAATGAATGCGGATCAACTAAATACTAAGTTGATCCACGGAGAATATTTATGTGACTTGGGAATTCTTGATTGCGGGGAAAACTGTTGGGGTTGATTACTTTTTTTCGTGATAAATTATTTGTCGTTCTTCGTCTTTTGGGCCACTTTTTATCAACTTAACGGGAGGAGGTCGGACCGCACAAACACAACCGACTATCCTCCCCCTTTGTTGTTTTTTTCGTTGCAGCACGAACAAAGGCGACACGGTGCAATGGCAGCGAATGGAAACAAGAATGAAGGTGATGAAGAAGCGCAGTGCTGTCGCGCCACGCCGTTGAGGCCGAATGAAACCACGACCTGAGTTGGGGGATGCAGAGGTGATTCAAAGACTCCGCTGGTTGATCGTTGTGCGCGGATTGATGGGCGACGACAAACGGGGCCGAAAAGTCAATTTGAAGCCTCCGCAGTGAAGTTCGGGTCCCGGTAGGACCGTTGGCGAAGACAGAGAGCAAAACGGACCACCGGAGCGCGTCCGGTGGTCCGCGGAAAATCCTGCCGGTGCGCCGCGCCAGCACGGTGGCGCCGGCGGCCGGATGCGACGGCCGGCACCGGCCGGCCGCCAGGAGGAGACGGCGCCTTGCGCGCTGCCGCGAAGGGCCGCCACGACTGAAGTCATGGCGACAGGAGGCTGGTCCCGCGGCCCTGCGCGACCAAGGACAACACGGCGCCGGGCCGCATCGCTGGCAGGGAGCGGCCCCCACGTAGGGACCGCAGCTTCTTTGACGACGGCAACTGCCCCCCCCCCCCCGTTCCGGTCAGCCGGACGGCCGAGCGGGCACGCGGCCGCGCCAGCGCATCATGCCAACCGTCCGGGCCGCGCCCTGTTGGGCTGGACCCGAACCCGGGTCGGGTCGACCCGGTTCGGGCCCACCTAGGGGTCTTGGGCTAGGTTGGATCGGGCCCGAACCCCCTATTTTTGGGTAGTTTCCATTCAAATGCCCATATCATGGGCTACAGACCTCTGATCGACACACAACCAGTTGCGATGCGATCCTTGGATCGAGGCGGTCATTTCTGTATATTACACTCAAGGATTCAGAGATCTTTGGGTACGGCCGAGTTGGTTCGAATACGAAACATACCTGGCCCTCGGAAAGGAAATGCTTATAACTTGTGTTCCGGACGACCGATTGACGTTCCGTCGACTTTGTTGGATTCCTCTTGATGAGACGGAACTTTTGGCAAAATTTTCTTGAGGTTTGGACGCAGTGGGAATATGGATGGGTTGGATTGTACCTGAAATCCAACTGGGCCTCTCGAACGGAAAAGCTGATAACTTTCAGACCGGGCGTGTGTTTGACGAACCGTCAGCGGCGTTGATGATCACGTTGAGAAACAGTCCCTATGTGAATACCCTATGAGAGTTAGGGGTATAGTTTAGATACAGCTAGGTTGGTTCGCACATGAAACCAATCGGGCCCCTGGGACGAAAAGGCTAATTACTCACAGATCGGGCGTCCGATTGACACGCCGTCTGTTGCGTTGAGACCCCTACGACGAGGAGTTCCTTTGAGATACTTATTAGTTGGAATTTGTTATACTTGGAGTATTGACCTATAGCTCATGGAGAGGACCCTCCCAGAGACGAGCCTGCGGAGTACAGAGATAGTGTAGTTGACTGAGACCCGATGACTGCTTGACCGACTCGACTTGGAGTGAGTCGACTAGCCTAGTGGACGGAGCACTAATTTGTTTGGGTGCAGACCCATGGTGGACAGAGCACTACTGAACTTGGGTGAAGACCCACGGTACTCATCTACAGATTACCTCTGCAGGCTATTAGGGGGTGTGCACTACTGTGTTTGGGAGGCATACCCCGGTGGGAAGCACTACTGTGTTTGGGTGGCTGGCCCGCGGTACTCGACAGGAGGAGTACCTCAGCAGTCATAGGTTAGTGAGAAGTATCTCGGAGTCGTGACAGGACCACTATACAATCTAGAGACGGGGCTCTTCAGCAGTTACAATTTCGATAATAAAAATCCCGGTTTGAGCTGATACTATGACCTTTGTGTTTCCTCATGATTGAGATGGGTAACATGATTACTTAGGTATTTCTATGGGAATATATCTAAGTAGAGGTTATACATTGATTTCATAACCTTTGTGTTTCCTCATGATTGATATGGGTCACTTGATAACTTAGGTATATGTATGGGCATATATCTATGTAGTGGTTATCTGTTGATTTTTTAACCTTTGTGTTTCCTCATGATTGAGATGGGTTACTTGATAACTTAGGTATATGTATGGGCTTATACCTAAGTAAGGGTTATCTGTTTAGATCCTTCTTTGTGGTTACCCTTGTTGGATTTAGTGAGACCTTGAGGGTCTCGGGGTCCCTACTGAGTATCGTATACTCACCTCTTCTCAGGCTATGCCCGCACCTCGTTGTGTTGGTTGCAGACGATGGACATCGCTGACAAAGGCCAAGTGTTCGAGGACTAGACGGTACCCAGAGGTGGACAACATGACGAGTCAGTATCCGGAGGTGGAATTCATGACGAGACGACACTCGGAGGAGGTTGATGGGCGAGAGTGTTGTGGAGGCTATCTGTACCTACCCTTTAGGTAGGATCTGTGGTGGACGATCCAGGAGCTACGCTATCTGTACCTAACCTTGAGGTAGGATCCGTGGTGGACGATCTAGGATCTGTGCTATCTGTACCAACTCTTCAGGTAGGATATGAGGAGGATGACCTTGGAGCTACTCCCTTTCTTCCATCTGTTTTCTTTTTCTGTTTTACTTATGTTCAGTTGTAGCTGTACTTTAGTTGGGTTTGTATTCTGGCCAATTTACTTTTAGCGCCTTCTTTTGTACTCAGTGTTTTACTTCCGCTTGTACTCTGTGGTGTTTTGTTTAGTTTTATAAAGGCAATGACTTCCCAGTTATCGGGACTTACGCCTTTGGTGCTAGTCGCCAGCCCCTGGCCTATTGAAGGCGGGCTTGGGGTAGTCACGACACGGGCCCTGAGGACGGGTCGTGATAAATGACATTTCTAATTATTTCATCTATTTCTCCATATCAACATAAAAAATTTGGATTTCCTAAAGCAACATCATGATTTATTTTCTTGATGCTACGAGAGATGCTATGATAATACCATCAGGTCCTTGTTCACTATCTTAGTGCCTTGGCGAGTCATCATAGGATCAAGAAACCTCATATATAAATGAAACCTTCTCATGTTTCCATAGTTGGAGATGAATTTGATAAGCTAATCTAATCAAACTTCATCAAGGATGATTAATACTCCATGTGGCTATCCGAAATCATTCTTGTCGGGAAGAATAATGGTAAAATCAGAGTCTATATTGACTTATAGGACCTCAACTCATATTTTCTGAAGTATGATTTTCCCCTTCTAATGAAGTAATTATTGATCAATTCCACCACTGGGATCCATGTTCTCTCATTCATGGATGGATACTCTTGGTAAACTAGATCTAGATACACCCAAAATATAAGGACTCTTCTGCCTTCATAGCACCTCAAGGAACCTTCTTCTATTAGGTAATTCCTTTAATTATAAAAAATGAAACGTGCTGCTTATTTAGAAAACAAGCAATACATCATTAAACAAACGATTAAGTTTTTATTGTAATTCTACGTGGATTATTCGGTAGTCAAATCTTTCTAGTTTTAAGACTATCTATGAGATCCTGAGAATGTTTTCAGCTTCCTTCTCTCCTGGAATTTGAAACTAAACTTCTTGAAGTGTGAATTTGTGTTTACATCTATGATGTTTCTCAATTTCATCATTAGATATAAATTCATCAATATTAAACTAGATAAAGTCAATGCCATTATAAAATTTCCACCTTTGATAATCATATAATATCTCCAAGGGTTTCAAGGCAACTTATCCAACATATGTCAACTCATTGTGAATTTGGATTGAAAGTGTAAGACATTTTCTGGGCTCATGAAAAATAGTACCATCTACTAGTGGGATGAATATTTCTAGAACACATTTGTGGAAATCATGAAATAACTTCTATAACAATTGGTTTAGATTCCATTATCTCTAGGAAGCCTCTGGTCCTCTATATGACCATCTTGGAATGGTCCCTCGACACTCTTCTAAATCAGAAGAACAATATAGGTAGAGAGAATAGTTTATATTATCTCATTCTCATTCACCATTAAAAAGGGACCATATACTATCATATCATAAAATTATATCTCACATTGGTTTTCACAAGGTAGAAGTTATGGAAATATCTTTATCATCATTAGATATAGTTGGTTTTCTGAGTGGACCTGCTAAATTATATCATGAATCACCCGATGTTGATAGGATAACTAGAACACTAGGAAATTATTCTTTAGTAGTATTATATTAGCTCAGTTCCACAAAAGGTCATCTAGGGTTATGTATATATAGAATTTTTGGCCACTGATCCATCTCTTGAAGAGCTTCTCCTGGATGTAGACTCCTCATATGAGGCAACCCTTTTAGTGGAACAATGTATGGTGTGTTGTAATATTTATTTCAATGGTGCATCCTAGATCCCAATTGGAAGAAGGCTCAATGATCCCAATCTCAATATAATAGCCCTTAGCATAGTCCTCATCATTCCTGCACAAGTTATTCTGACCTACTACTCCCATCTATTAGAAGGCTACACTGATAATTTTGAAATTTATCTGGAACTCATTACTAGTGTCTAGCTATCCCTCGATGTTGATGATCCCCACATACATGTAGAGGGAAACTCTATGTTAGTCATTAAATAGGTCAATGGTGACTACATAATCATAAAACCAAAACATGTTTCCTTGGTGGAGCACACTCACTAGCTACTAGAAAAGTTCCCTTTTAAACCATAGATGACTCATCTTCCTCAATAATAGAATAGTTCAGTTGATTATTTGTTAGATTACCCACCTCTCTTGTAGAGCCTAACCAGAATGATCAGTTCATTCATGTGGTGCATCGTAGGGTCATCACTCCCATCATCCCAAATGATGACGGAAGGTAGTAAGTAAACTAGATGAGTTATAGTTATTCCATATAGGGACCTCTAAAGCCCCACATTGTAGAATAATATACTAATTTGAAAACCCCTTTTATCCAGTATCTCCATCATGGTAACCTCCCACCAGACAGATCCAAACATGAGTGAATCCTTCACCGTGCATTGTAGTTTACCCTTCATAGTGGGACTAACCTTGAGCAGTCTCTCTATATACATGAGTATGTTGGATTATAATTTGTTATATACAATGATATGAAATTCCTCAGGTCATGTAAGAAGTCCATGATAGATCTTCTGGTACTCATCATGTTGGTTTGAAGCTCACAGACCAGATTTTATGGTTAGGAAGCTTTTATCTCAACATTATCCATGACTATATTGAGTTTTCCAAGAGATTCCATGCATATCAAATCCATGTAAATTATGTGTATCTACCCCTTGATCCCTTAAATACTAGCATGTATTCTTTGTCATTTGTAGTATAGGGAATTTATGTCATGGGACCGTATCCCCCATCAATAGCTTGCCAATACAGGTTCATTATCTGGCTGCAAATCATTTTTTTTATTTTATCAAAGCGGGTTTAAGGAAAACCGGTAACCATACATAACCTCAAAATCCAAGCTTTAAACATTCAACTTCAAATTCAAATTTCAAATTGCCGCTCCACCTACATCATCACCTTGATCCACGTGCCCCGACACACGGCCTATCATGCGCCGACCTCAAATATTGTAGTCACTCGATTGCTGCGTCACCGATCAGACGTGTCACATTCCTATCCACATCAAACTCGAGATGCAAGCCTTCGCGAATCCCAATGTCACCTCCGGCCAGGTCTCCAACGAGACACACCAGACCTGCCACAGAACAAAAACCATCCGTAGTAATGCCGGCGAGAACCTGTCATCTCCTTCAAAAAATGAAGGAATCTCAAGCATCACACGTTCCACAGACCATCACAAATCCAAACATAAAAGGGATACCCCACAACATCCACCCTAACAACCGATGAAAACCCTCAGAAACCCTCAATCTCATACACCACCGCAGCTCAGACGCCGACCTCCACCAGTTGAAAAACTCCCACAACACAACAACTCATCACCAAGGGAAAACCCTTGGACGCTCCATAGAGTGTGATGGTGAATCCGTTCTTACGCCCTTGGATCAGACCGTCGGAGACAAAGAAGTCCTTTCACAACGCAACAACAAGAAGAGAATTCCATGAGACCATCGCAACGAGCACCCGAGACCTCCGAAGAAAGATCCCCATAGAGAAGAGGCAGCGGCGAGAACCCAAGCGCAACCAGCTTCAAGCGTAAACCGCTAAGAGAAAACCTTCAAAACTGAAAAACAACACAAATAAAACAAGAAACAAAACCCCCCCTCCCCAGGCCACTCCAGATCTGTCGTCAACCACAATGAAAAAGAAGTCACCTCCGAAAAAAACAATGCACTGCCGATCAAGTCTCACAAACGGTGACATCGACATGCCAAGGCGGCCAAGCTGGAGGGACGATTCAAAGTGAGGAGAAACAGGACGAGAGATCCAGGGAGGGAAGAAATAGAAGAACAGAGGAGAAACCCCAGGAGATATAGGAGAGAACGGAGAGGACGCCCAGGTTCATTATGACCATGATGGACTTCTTTTCTAAGTGGGAAGAAGAGATTCTTATTTAAAAACTCAAGGATTGATCAATGGTTGAATTCTTGACCTCCCACATCATCAATTTATTTGGAGTTCCTTATGTATTTATCACTGACAATAGCACAAACTTAATTGTGGTTGAGATGAAGAAGTTGTACGCCATGTTAAACATTTGGTCCAACCATTATTTTCGCTATTACACACATGAAAATTGATATATTGAGGTGATAAAAAATCCCCCTATAACATTTTATATAATATGGTGGGCTAGAATAAGAAGAGTTGGTAAGAAAATATACCCAATGATCTTTTGTCTTATCAGATAATGAATCGGAATTCCCCCTAGCTGACCCCATATTCCTAGGTTTATGGAAAACTGGAAGTCCTTCCCATAGAGATTTAGTTTCCATCACTCTGAATAGATATCTATGATCAGAAGATTCTAGAAGGAAATAATGAAGTTCATCCTAGTGAATAGGAATCCCATGAAGAGAATGAGCTCTAGGCCTTGAACAATCTATAGAGTCATGAGAACAAGATCATAAGAACTTTTAATAAAAAGGTTTTCCTCTACTCCTTCTACAAGGGTGCCACGAAAATAGCTATTCAAACTCCAAAGATACTTGGAATGGATCCGCTAATGTTAGAGACCAAGTGGGATGTACCTTACATAATTTATAATATCTATTCAAATATTTCATACTCTTTGATCACAATGGAAAGGGAATGCATTATTCCTCATACTAATGCCAAGTTCCTTAAACAATACATCAAATAAGGAGCTCCCTCACATACATGTGACACGACATTAAGATGTATCATGACCTATCATCATAGTTGCATGATGATAAATTGTATAGAAACCAGCATCCTTACAACATGGAGGTAAACTGCATGGACCCGTCCTATCACATTACCTTAAAATGTATAATTATTCTCTTAGATGAATGATGATAAACCACATTGTTCTGAAATTATTGTTACATAACATTAAACTATTTAACAACCAATGTACTAGTTTCATGATGTTAAACAATATAATAATTATCATTCTAGTTGTATGATGAGAATCTGCACAACACCATAATGTTCTCTCCAGAGAGAACGTTGATGTCAGCATCGTGCATATAACATTCCATATTTGAGAACTAAGTACGGATTTATTTATACCATTATAAGATACATATAAACACCAATATTTTACATCGTTATCTAGCCACCCCAAAAAATCAATAAAATTTCCCCTCTTGATGTACCGTTCAGACCTACGTAGGGAGATTTACTTCAAGAAGTTTGAGGGGATTGATTCCTGTCCTTATAGGATACATAGTGATGGCTGAATCCCAGTTCATGGGCCCTTATATGATGATATTTCATTCCTTTTATGTGACCCTTATCCTAGCCATGAAATAATAAACCACATATCACCCACATCCTAGGAAATCGATGTTAAACTCTACGCTTATTCCATGTATCATGACTTTATACTATAATCAATACTTCTTAAAAAAGCGTATGTGGTGTGTGGGCCTCCATGGTTCTCAATCACATTAGGTTTTTATGCCATCACATTCCATATGTCCCTTTAATACTATTTTCCCCATGGTCCAAGCTTCATGATCATAAAATAGTTGCAACACTATGGTCCGTATTACATGAATTTAAATTGTTCTCAATGTTCTAAAATCTATGAACAAAAACTGGAATCGCAAGTCCAAACATTATGACTTATACAATACGAGGGAATATCTATGTGATGCATCATGTGGCGTTGGGCCTCCACGACCCCCTTTCACATCACTACACTACAAATACCCATTAGAAATATTTCCCCAAAATAGACCAAACAAGATACACTTAATTTAGGAGATAATGTCCTAAATGCATGACATCATTGTAAGACCCTTCCCTAAATATGTTAGGAAACCGCATGATAATCATGGGATTCCTCATTTCACTCGCTAGAGAAGATTTCCCCCACTAGTGTTTTTATCTCACAATTTTGTGTTTGAAGACTACATATAGCTTGATTTCTTTCTTAATAGGATACATAGCGATTCACAAACACTTTTTCTTTAGGACCAACCACCAATTCATCAATCTTTAATCCCCTTGGCCTCAGTTATAATCTAGGAATCATAAATTTAAATTTCATGCTATTCATATCAAGGTGTGTATATAGTGTTTGGCCTCCTAGAACCTCATTCATGTTAGGTTCATTACACCTCCACCCTATAACCATCCCTATGGAATAATTCCCCCTATGGTCCGAACACTAGGACCCTAATCTAAGATCCCATGTTCTATGCAACATGACCTTAAACATTCTGTATAAAGTCTAAATATCACGACTTTAATATGTTTCCAAGTATCCTTTGTAATGTGTTGTGTGGTGTTGTGTACTCATGGGCCCTCAACCACATTGGTTTTATCATGATACCACACTACATATATAATCTTTAGACACTCCTTTTTGTCCGAACTCTACGACCTTAAACTGAGGGACAATATTCCCAGAATCACAAATCTAATCTATAGATTAGTCCTCTAAGTAATATGTAGGGTGATGTTGGTCCTCCATGGTCCTCATTCAGATATGGTTTTCACTCCTTCACACTACACATGCCCATTTAAGACACCCATCTGTGGAATAAGATTCAATACATTAAACTAATATCTATCCTATGGTGTTGGAATCCAAGCATTAAACAGATCACGATATATCCAAGCATCATGACTTTAAACTATAATTGATATTCTCTCTAGACTGTGTTGTGTGGTGGTGGGTCTCATTGGACCTCAATCACATCGGGTTTTTCATTTAACTGCATATCACAAGTCCATTTGGGGTAATAAACATCATTCGTCCAAACTCTATAACCTTATACTAGGAGCCTAATGTCTCCCCCATACCCTAAATATGGATTTCCTAACATGAAACCATGAGATTCCTTAGTTCCATCACCAAATAGGATATCCCCTACAAGTGTTAGTCAATAAATACATCATGTTCTAGAACTATGTGTAACCTGATTACCATTATTATGGGATACGCAGCGATGCATATTCAATTTTATTCAATCCCACTTGTAAATCCATCATTTGTTTGGCCCCTTGGCCCTTGTTATAGTCCTGGAGTTATGAACATAAACTTTATGCAGTTCCCCTAGGTTTTGTATGTGTTATGTAATCCTCTATAGCTCCATTCTTGTTAGGTTTATTTCCATCATACCAGGTCTATACCATTATATTGAACATGTTCTCTATATTCCAAGAAATAGGAATTCAAACTATGTGTTATAGTCTAGGATAGATGTCTTTAAATATTTTGGTAAGGTCTACGTAATATGACCTTGAAATATTCACAAAACCGGGGTTGGGGTTTTATGTTCCGATACACTCCATTCCACATTATGATTATTTTTCTGGTTGGATTTCCACCATCTTTAAAATTCAGATAGACTCTATAATGATGATAGTGTTTGTTTGAAGCCCACCTCCCATCTTGGGCCGACTCCCATATGGATCTCTGGAAACTAATGATAGATTCTATGTCTCAAACAAAGTAAAAAGATGATCATTAATTTTCTCACTTCATTCCTATCTAGTGTTGTTGAGATTCCTACATTTTTAATATTGTTAACAGTTGATCCATTACCATTAGTGACCCCTTATTTAGATTTTAGAAATCTTATCTTAGATACCTTCTACTTACCTATATCTTAGTGTAATTACATTACCCTTGGTGTAACCACATAGGCGTGCCTCAAAATGTCAATAAAACACTTTAGCATTCATTTTTTCCACACCGAGCATGACTAAAATAAGATTAAGAGTTCGGGTAGGGTTTGTACTAATGTGGTCCACCTACAAAAAATATCCCTTGCTAAAAATCCATGACATTATATTGGGTGATCAATTCCAAGAATCATGACTTTAAACAATATGCGGATTTATTTCCCAAGGATATGTTGTGTGGAATTTGGGTATCCTCAGCCCTCATTAACATCAGGTTTTTCAACTCACCACACAACACATATTCGTTTAGAGTGTCCTATGGTCCAATCTCTATGACGCTAAACTAAAAAACATAGTCTATGGAGCATAACATTAATCTTTTTTCCTTTTTCCAAGCCACATGACCTTAAACTGTGCATAATGTCCCAGTAACATGAAATTAAACTATGAGATGTTTCCTAATCCCAAAACAATAAACTATACCATGTTTTATACATACTATATTACAATGAACTATGTGTCTATCATCCTCATTGTAATATGTAAAACTATGGTACATCTTAATACCTCACCTGAGAGGCCCCATACTCTAGTTCTAGTCATCTACAATATCACTCATTTTCCTCCATAACTCTGTCCTTATCTGAGATAATACTCCCATGGAAGACGGGATTGACCTTTGTTCATAACATTACACTTGCACCAGTTTACTCTAACCCATAGTAACAAAGTTCCAAGAGTGATGGAATCCATTTGAACATTATATTTCTCCATTACCACACATCAAATACACACATTTTTATCCTCATCATCTTCAACATCTTAAGGGAACCCATAATGGATTGGCCTCTTGCCATTTTGGATCACCTTCCATCCTGGTCCAATATCCCTGAAGACTTCAGACGACATTCCAATACATGTTCTGTGTTTCGTATATGTTTAGAGATCAATCTTCATTAGTTTTTCCCCATTGTTGGATAATGGTATGGATGAAGTATTTTTTAATATGGTCTTTGGTGATACTATATCTCCATTTCATTCTCCTTATGTTCCATATTTTGGGAATTGAGATTCACACTTCATATCCCCCATTGTTTGGGTTGAATTTATCACCGAAGGTATTATCATGTTCATGCACAAGAGAAAATTATAAAAGAAAGTTGTCCATTATAAAATACCAATTTTCAATCCACATCTTCTACATGCCTAGGAACTCTTGGAGATCAGTCAACAATAGCAGACCCGAGGTGTTTAGTGATTTTCCATCACTCTCATTTCAAGATAAATCACCTGGTCGTCCCTTTTTTCTCACATCGGGAATGACCCCTGTGTGTTTAGGGATGGGTTGTTAATTGTCTCTGAAATATGATTGAAGTAATAAAATAGAGAAAGAAATGATCATACAAATGAATCAATAAAAATTCATAGGGGTGATTATATATCAGAGCCTCACCCTATGCCGTAGGGATCGATTATTGAATTTGGCGAGCTTCCACTGAGTGATCTTAAAGTCATGTTGTTTCACTATTGAGTATTACTTATCCTCATTTGATTTGGAGAGAACATCATCATAAGTAATCCATAGTCAGTCCTTTTCTTCTCATCACTCATCCTCTACATTCTCGATCTCTATTTACTTGGCCTGAGACATTTCCAATTGATCCCTCGGACTGCAAGTGATCACATCCTGATTAGAAGTAGCCATCATAAACTCTTATGTTATCCCCTATAGGTGGAAACTATCTTACGTATATTTCTAATTCACCAAGGATACCACATCCTTGTGTTTCCTCTAGTCTAAGTTAAGATCCTCATATTTTTCATGCACCCACTCAACAAGGAAGTCCTGGGAAAGTGAATGAAAATTGTAGGAATCCATCCCACCAATTCCTAGACTAACCAACCAATAGACGAGTGATCTGAAATATTATATAAGTTCAACTACTTAGAAATTAGTGATGAAATTACATACATTCCTCCACACCTTGCGGTAGACATACTAACTATCCTAAGAAAATTCAAGGCCAAAATCCTCAAAATCTACTGATGGAACTAGCTCATGAAGAGGAAATATCTCAAATTTGTTTTTGGAAGAGTCCTCCAATTGAATATATTAAAGCATGGGATGCTTTAATACCATATCAAGGAATAATTCCTCATTAGTCTATCCACATATAATAGAAAAAAAAAATTTCATATTGAGGAATCATTGAGGTGGACTCCAACCTAGTTTCCTTTGATACTTGTGCTGGTGGAGTGACAATAGCTTCAGATCCCACAGCCACCACTGGTTGTAGTCCCAAGGGAGGCACACCCAATGAAGCCTCCCCAACTGCCTCATATTCGAATGTTGGAACTGCTTATTCCATCACCACATTGGCTCTAGAAGCCATCTCCATGACTACTTCTAGTGGAATCTCTTTTTTCACACTCTTCTGTCATATCTCCTTCAACTATCTTTGTTGTCGGTCTTGCGTCAACCCCTCCATCAATGGTGAGGTCTCATCAGTACTCTCTAGTGGAACCTCTATAGTATTCCCAACCACTAAATCCTCCCTGAACATCTTTATTGGGATGATATCCTATGCAATTGTCACCTCAACCATCGTGACTACTACCATAAAAGTTGGTTCCGAAGGTTGATCTCCCTTGACTATAACATTAGTAAGGGTCCCAACACTCTCCCTTTCATGGGTTGAGGTTCCCTCACCATCATCATGAGTTATATCTTGGATTTACCCTTCTTCAGTAGTCACCAATTATTAGGTATGTAAAGAAAGTGTTGGGAAATGAGCTTGATGACTGAGTGGTGTTCAAAAAAACTCAATAATACGTGAATATTACTAGTCTATGGAGAAATGCTTGTCTCCATATGAGATTCGATTGGCATATTCCACCAAGGAATATTTTTATTCTTCACCATTGACTATAGCTTCAATGTTCACAAGGGTGGAAAGAGGGGGAGACATGCACAACAACATCCCCACCGGATTGGTCAAGAGAAGCAAAGTGCCATAGAAGTAGACTACATCTTCCTACCCATTTATGTAATTCATCACTTCAACATGAGGATCATGAAAACTGATATTTTCACGGACCATCCCATTGAAGAATATTCCATCAATGATGAGATACTGCCGCACCCCATGAGGAGTGCTGATCTACTTGTGAGTTCCCTAGGCTTCCTAGGCATCTTAGTACAAGATGTTATTGGTATCATTTTAGAGATTCACTCTCTTAGTATCACATTAGAAGATCCACATATCTCTTACATCCACTTAATTAAGAGCTTTATTCCTAGTTTTGTTCCTCTCCTGGCATCTCCTGCCTATTCGAGCCCATGAAATGTTGGACCCATTGTTGATGTCCTTCCCCCTAGACAATCACATTGACCACAGTGCCATAGAGATGAAATTTGACCCCAACCACATATTGGAGGGCTCACCCCTTTAGTGTCCTAGGTGGACCAATGTCTTAGGATAACCACAGGGTATGAATTCTTCCAACTCTTCATGTTATCATGGGTATGATTGTATGCATCATTGGATGGAAGAAACAGTTTCTGCATTTTATGTCTTTGTGCATTAACATGAACCATAGTTTCATCATCATCGAAGGATGAATTTCATGATAGATCAATGAGTACATCTTAAGGCTCAATCTCTTCAAACACATGAATTAACTTGCAAACCCGTACAGATTTTATGGCTTCTAAACTATCCCGTAGTCGATCCGTTCAATTAGTACCTCACCTCAAAATATAATGAGGTTTGATCTCCATTCCTAAATCCTTGCACCATCATCGGTTACCACCCCCATTAGTAAGGAGAAATAATTAAATATGACTTTCTCTATGAATCAAACCTTATCCAACATATCCATTGAAACCAATTTGAATATGAGACTTCCTACGATATTCAGAATCATCTGCCGAATGTTAGTCATGAGATGGAAAATAGTGTTTAGATATTCATAAATCCCTATGTTTAAATCCACCCATATATACAAAATGATAAATTATCCACACACACATCGATGTCATACATTGACTAATATGCCGAATTTGTTTGTATAATGTGGCCAACATTGGGATGCAAATGTTGACACATTTCCTCGTCGCCAGTATTGTCTCCGTTATAAAGGTTCTTGGCCACACCCCCATGTATGCATCCCAAATAGGAAGAATCCAAACATAAATTAGAATTGTAATGAACAATTACAGTCTGACTAAGGTTTGATCCTTGGTCTTAACATTGTATCCTGACAACTACAACTAGATCACCTCTAGATTTCACCATTAGGAGCCCTTTTCCCCCAGTTGTATCCACCGAGACATGGTTGAGGTATGATCAGAGACTTCTCTATTGGATCCTCTCCTTCATTTAGTTCCATATCTAGTTATTTTAATAAGTACTTGAACCACTACTTGTGAATAACTTTCCTAATTCTCATCTTCTCTTCACTGGTGCTCTCCAGTAGATCTAGTATCACCTTCACCATGACAAGAAACTACTTCCAATCCTCCGATACATTCTCCATAAGGATAAATTCATCTTATATTTCCTTGAGGATCGGGCTCTCATAAATATGGTGATGGTCCCAGAGGATGATTTTGACCTCCACAAGATGGAAATGAAATATATTGATCCCTGGTGACCATCTTCTCAAATAGATCGGGCATGATTTCCTATGGCTGATAAACATGAAACTATGAAGCCCATATAGTTTCATAATTTCCTACCTACTTCAGCTCTACCTCAAATTCTAAACATGACATGCACACCAAGTATGTCGAGGCCCACTCATCTATAAATGTACTATGCTGGTGCAGACCGCATCCATCATTCATTGTCTTATTTGAATTCAACAAACCCATCTTGATAATTTTTTGATACTTCGGTGGGGTGACTCATCCTATATCATATCCCCATTTTAATTTTTGATATGGTTATGGAGAATTTACTTATTTATGGGTTCATGATCCTTATATATCTGTCCCGTAGTGGCCATGTGCCACTCGTACTACCCTGCTATGTACTAGGATAACTAAGCTGGATCATCCCTAGTTTCAACCAGAATGATGATTTTGCCTCTCAATCTAAAGCCATAAATTAGAATCCTATTGCACAAATATATTCCCATTAGTCCTATGGTATAATTTAAGGAAATAACTCTTGATTTGAGGCACTTCAGACACATTTCCTAATCATAATGTTGTCTGTCATCTCTTCCCTTCATGAAGGATCCAAAATGACTTCCTGAGTGACTTCTTATACGGGCATTGGATTTGATACTTAAGTATTTATAATCCTAGTTTTATATATTTTTTCATAAATCCAGTTTCTGGAGCTTTGCGTCGTAGTGATATTTTCATGAAGATACTATTTTCGATTCTAGGATCACTAAGCAGCATTCACAGAGCATGTGTAGAAGATTGGTTCTGTAAAAGTAGTGTTTGCAATGTTTGTTCATGGAGATGCAGAGATTCAGGATGAGATAGGGAAATAAATTCTTCACATAAAGGTCTATTCATTTATTAGGTCCCACCAAGTACAATTTATAGTTTTTTTTCTTAGTCGGGCTTCGTGGTGGCCTTCACACTAGTAACCATTTTGAATTATCTGCATTAAATGGATAAGATTGTAATTTTTTTTGCAATTATCACTCGGAATCCAAAATTCCGCCTTTTCTTGTTAACTCCACTTATAGGGGGAATTTTTTGACACTGAAATATATTCTATGTGAATAGTTAGGGAAGACACGGCTGGTTCAGAGAAAATTTGAGCCAAATGGACCAAAACCCCTTAAGGGTCTTCTTCATGAGTCCATGTCGATTCCTGAATGACGAGAGCTTACGAATCTATAGGATGAGGAATCAACTTTTTGAATAGGTAAAGCAAGATGGAGCCCCTCTGTGAGTCCGCCAATGCATTGCGACCATGAGAGGCCTAAAGGAGTCCCTCTATGAGTTCGTTGCTGCTTTACAATGGTAAAAACAATTGATTGTATCCCTTCACAAGTTTGATGGAACATCACCCATTCCCACTGCTCAAAATTTATTCATGAGACACTTCAAAACTTATCAAAATCCTTTCCTATAAATACGCACATCATTACCATCATTTTGGATAGTTAATACAAACTTTCAACATTCGAATTTCTCCAAATTCTTGAATCATCCGAACATCACATACCAAAAAAATTTATCATCCAGGGTACCTGAGCTTAATGAAACCCCCTTTCATGTGTTATTGAGTACCTCCTAATCTAGTGAGGATTCCTTTTGTGAAGGCCTATTCAATTTTCATATAAATAGAACTTTTGGGGAACTTGAGGCTTCACAAATCATTAATCCTTTGTGAAGCAATGCTTTACAAAGTTAAGACTTCATTCCAAGAAAGCGTAATCCTATTTTGCAAAGCCTCCTCCTTCATGAGGTCCATCACCTCCACAATGCAACTAATCTTTATGAATCACCTCTATGTGAGGCAATATGCTTTGCAAATGCCATCTCCTAGGCCTTTATATGATTCATCTATTTTGCTAACACGCCTTGATGAAGGTTGAGTGACCATGACCTGCACAACCATCCATGATTAGTTCATATATACCTCAAGTCCCAATGTGACATGTGCCACCTATTTCTATGGCCCACTCCACTTCATGTGTAGCCCGAGATTCCCACCTACATTTTTTACTCATAATAGGTATGCTAATGCCTTTTTCTTATAGGAAAAGGCAGGATAATAGGGTCCTCATTATTGACCACTCCCCCATTCCATTAAATCATAGTATTTATGAACCCATTCCCCTCCCAAGTGTTCATTAGAAGTGATTATGTATGACCAAGGGGTAAGGAGTGAGTCCCCCCATATCTTCACTACATGACATAAACCTACCTAGAACCCACATCCTCAATATATGATATAAAACTGTAGTCCTAGCCTATGTAAAAAACATAATATTAGTTATATATGATCATCATGGGATTCCAACCTATCCAACCATAGTGAACAATCCTCCCATTCCGGGAAGTTTCCATGTGTAATCTCTACACCCCATGTGTCATAAGTACATGATTCCTCATATAAGAATCACATGGAATGAGATCATCCTCACATAGAATAACATCCTACTTGGGTAGCTTCCACTCATAGTCCATACACCATATCTATTTAGATCCAATTTCATGACATAATAATTAGGTCTACTACATGATATTTTTTCTCACACTAAGCATGAATCATTTGGTCTTAGAGTTTAGTAGGTACCATAACATATTCCCAATAACACTATGGGATTAGCCTATGAATAATCCCCAAAGAAAACTCACCTAATGGGCCGATTCCATGTGTAGGCCCCAATCAAATTCTCTGTGGACCATCTCCATAGATGTAATCCTTGTACCCTTATTAAAATGAAATTCTTCCTTGCGTAATCCCCAACTATATATCCCATTATATGGGCCTCCCCCATAGGTGTATAACCCAACTATCCAAAAATAAAAGGAATTTAATTCCCAACTAACTGGGACACATAGGAATCCTTCCAAAGGTCGAAAACCAACACCCTATTCACCCCAATCCTACTCGATCTATATCTCTATAAGATCATGCCACTCACTTGGGAGACCCAACCACTTTTATATCCCTTAGGTAGCTCAATGCATAAATTCCACAGAAACACTAACCAAGAGAAATAATATTTTGATTGAATATTCCATGTGGTAGCACCACACCACACGTCTTTAGTGATCCCTTCACGATATGAGTTTCCATACTATACAATGTTAAATTTCATGGACTGGTTGCACCACACGACCATAAATTTCTACATCGAACAACATTGGTTTTGATCCCTATAAAATCAAGAGGGTATTTTGGACACCTATTCGAGCTATAATCTCGTACTACTGTAAACCAAAGAGTCACCCTTATTGGGGGTAACCTCTATGATCCATTTCTAATGGTGTCCATATAAACCTTCCCTACGTGACATCTTCCATTTATGGGACACACCTTCTATATGTTCTTTGAAGGGGAGTTAATCTCTATCTTCCTTCATGGGGTGACATCATACCTTTATGGGACACACCTCTTGGATCCTCCCCCATAAGGAATTCTGTTCCATCCCCATTCATGGTGTGCCATCTTCTCTTTATGGGTCACCTTCTTATGGATCATCTCCCACATGGAATTATGATCCATCTGCCTTCATGGTGCGACATCTTCCAATTATTAGAAACACCTTCAAAATCCACCTCCATGGGGAATTATGATATATCCATTAGAAAACATTCCAGGTACTCCCTAATTGGGAATCACATCCGAGATCCTCCTATTTGAGGTGTCCTGATCAATCAAATCTATCTCTAGAAGACTTTAAAAATGTGACTCTATGTAGAACCCCCATACAAATAATTGGATGACTGATGTGAAATTCTTTTTAGATACGCACCTATAGGGTCATCTACCTCATGTTAAACATGGGACAATTGAGGTGAGATTTTTGGAAGATATAGTCCCTCTGTATTAGATACCCCATTATCGTCATGGGATTCCTTATGTTCTCTACCAAAGATGCCTCCATGGGATACACTCTTTCGAGGAAGAATACAATTGATCAATGTTTATAGGGTGAAGAAATGCTTGAAATGCCTATTGTGACTACCCTCTATACTAAAGGTTGTTACCCTTTCATGAACTAAGGGAATGTTAAGATAAAAGTATCATAATTAGTATGTATCTAGAAATATAAGGCACCAGAAATGAGTTCCATGAACAATAAATAACGTTACGAGGTGGACCCTGACATGATAACGAGATTCATGGAGGAATCTATAGAAGGAAGAAGCAGAATCCCAACATCCCCCTTCGATCAAGGAGTAGAAAAGTCTTTTGAAAATTATGAAATATATATATTCCATTGGAAAGCAGGAATGCATGGAAAAAAATGTGGTGCTAATGTACATTAACATGCGAGATTGTGCGCCCTAGAGAAATCATTAAGAAACAATCTCAATGACCTAAATTGGATTAATTTTAATATAGTTGAAATTATGATACTCTAAAAACCCATTTTAATATATAATTTATCTTTTTTAAATACAATAAATGAAAATTCATTTTTCAATAAAAATCAATATTTTTAACTATTCATTAAAAATTCAATCTTTTATGAAAATTTGAAAAAATCACCATAAGATAATATCAGAATTATGATTTCAAAAATATAGTTCATTTTTTCTCAATACATATGATAAAAGTAAAATAAATTTATTTTATTATTTTTTCACAAAAAACATTATTGTTTGTAAAAAATATGTATTTTTGAAGTATATAAAGTCATTACTAAAAATTAAGTACTTAATTATCAATATATTTTATTTGAATAAAACCTTCATACTTAATTTCAAAAATGTTTTTCTTTTAATTCATACCACCATGTTTAATGTGTGGGTTATATCTATTAATTTTAAATTTAAATATTAAATGTATATTGCAGTTTGTTAAAACTCAGTTTCGTGTGTAACAAAAGCTATCAAAAAAACTATATTTATTTTAAAAAAATTCATAAACTCGACTAAAAGAAAACATGAAATAACAAACTTTTTAATATATTAACATAAATTTTAATTAATAAATAATTAAAAGGTTTTATGCAATCAATCTATTCATTTTTTGGATGATTTATAGGTCATCCGATATGTTATTTAATTATACAATTCCAAGTATCTATATAAAATTATTAAACCACAAAATTATATTATAATCTATCTCAATTTGTAAATTTTCATTATTTGAAATAAAATAATTAACTTACTACTTCTGTTTTATAAATTGGTAATTATTCCTATACTGATTTCCAGATTCATCAATAACCATTATCCTTACGACACAATAAAATTATTATATTTTTAAAGTTAATTGTATTCATTTAAATAAAGATCCTAATGTTTGATTGATTCACACTTTTTGAACATAAAATATAAGTCACATATCCAAAACCTATAATTTTTTATACTGTACCACATAAAAAACAGAGAGAGGGGGGGGGAGATAAATATTTCTTCATCATTGAAATAATATGACTAGCATGTGAGGAAAATACATGGATCAATTAGTGAAGGTTTATAGGACTTGAACGATAATATTTTGGTTCACTTGGTCTAGAGAGAAAGATATAAATACCCATATGATGGAATTATATAATTTTAAATTACATAGAATCATTCAAATGATGATGTTATAGAAACCCTATCAATCATTCCATTTATTATGCATTTAATTAGACGTTAACATAAATCGGGATTTCAGTGTAATTATGACATTTAAAAAGTTTATATACAATATTAATTTGTCAATGGGATGTTAAATCATTAGTTTTCACTTATAAAATCCCATAAAATCAGGAAAATGATTTTCTAGAGCTAAAATGGAAGAAAAAGAATCAGATTTATATAATTAAAACTCCACCAATAATTTAGAATTATGTGTTGTGTAAGGGTAACATGGTTTTACCCTTATATAGTTGGTTACCCTTAAGTGGTAATTAGAGATGTTAGAATACCCTTCAACAAACATCAAAATTAATGGCTAAAACTTAAATAGAAAACAAGTAACATTATAAAGTGGTGTAGATGCCCTTATGTAGCCTTTAAAAATATAGGACTACCTATAAGAAGTAATTGAACAAACATTACATGAAGTAAGACTATCATCACACAAGAAAAAGGAGCTAGACATACCACTATGTGAGTTGAATGATTCAGGGGTTACCCTTATATGACTTTATGTATTTCACTTCTACCATTAAATAGCTAGGGGTAACTTTATGTAGCACATGATAAAATGGAACTTCACTTACAAAACCAATTAAAAATAAGGATTTCTCTTACACAAAAGAGAAGGCATGTCTAAGGGTATGAATTTCATTGAGAAGATAAATTTAAAATTAATATAACTTATAAATAATAAAGTACAAGATTTATTATTAATTCCAAAAATTATAGAACTCCTATAAAAATAATTTAACATATTTCAAAAAACACAAATTAATTTCCCAATAAACATTAAAAACATTGATATTTCTTCTATACATTGTGAAAAAAATTAGAAGAAACCTCTTAATTTATAATAAAACTTTCCCAAACTACTAGATACCCTATAATGAAAAAGTATGGTTCAAGATTGTTCAAGACCATCACATTTAGAACCTCTCAAAAAATTAATATCCTAGATAACTAGAAAAATTTTGAAATATAGGGAAAATATGGTGAATAAATTAATCATCCTAGGAGATTCCTTTTAATAATCTGTCTATATTTCTACGACAACCAATACACCAGAGGTAAAAAAAGAATAAATTATTAATATATTTAAAACAACCTTAATGAAACCTAATAGAGGTGATATCTCTAGAACATGAAAAAGGCCACTAATGAAAAATATTATCAAGGAAGGGAATCAATATCAAATATCAATATGAGATCACATACTTAATCACCTAAAAATAAAACATTAATTAAAATTTTATGTTTATTTCATATCTATGACACTCATTCCTAATTAAGTTCATATGGGTAGCCATTACAAACCCAATAAAAATGTATGTCAATGTAATAATCATTATAACCAAAAACCCCTAGAGAAGTAAAAAATTTAAGAAAAAATTACTTCATGTTAATTTAATTAAAATAAATAAACTTCATATAAGATAAATAATTTTTATATAAAAAACATTAGCAACATTTCTTTATAATGTCAAAAAATTAAAATCCATACGTGCTTTAACCTCATTTATCATTCTAAAAAATTTAGTTATTAACATTTAAAAATTTTCATGATTTGCATGTTAGGAAAATATTTTGTTATCATGATTATACAATAATTTATTATCAAAATTTGATAAGCTAGTTACAAGATTTCATAATAAGACTTATTAAATTTCAAATAAAATTGATAAAAAACCCACTAATCCTCTATTAGTAAATATCTAAAAAGTTAGTTAACCATATAATAAAAACCTTTTTTATCCTTATACATAAAAATTTATTTTTCCAAATACACTTTGTGGAAAAGCATCGCTTAAATTTCAAAAAATATTATTTTAAAATAAATTAATGTTTCATAAAATATCAATTGTATTTTTTAGGAAAACGTTTTAAAAAAAATTCAAGTGAGTCTTGCTGAATATTATCCAATATTATTAACACAAAAATGGATGAAATAATCAATGTAAAATATTATTTTCCAAAAGCATATTATTATTATTTTTACAAATTAAACTATTTGATAAATTAATCAATTTATTTTATCATGATTTAAAGAATTAATGTTATCCACCCACTAATGTAATTAGAAACTCAAACATGTGTTATGTTAAACCAATTTGATATTTATTATAAAAATATTTCAAGAATTATATTTAAACATCAATATTTAAGAAGATTTATGCAATAACATACATATATATAAAGGTTAAATGTTTTCATCAAATTATTTTTATTTAACTTACCCAGTACTACCATTCTAATTACCATGGTAATATCAATACACATAGCCACCAAATTCGGAGAACCCAATTTAGAATATTAAATGAATAATAGAAAACATGTGGTTTGAACATAATATACATGCATGCCATTATTTTCAAGTGTTTTCAATTAACACCACCTAATATTCATCCACCAATTTATGAACTGAGTTCAATATAACTAAGCTTCCAATAGCATACAAATAAAAGGAAACCAACCAATTCACCATGATATTGTCCAATTTGGGTGGAATTTACATGCCCTCGTGGTTTTCAATTAAGTCATGAAAGAAATAATGAATGAATATGGATTCATTTTCCCTTCTCTTCGAACACATGATTCAATATCACACATTAAAAGTATGAGAGAAATCTATTATGGGGATGTGAGAACAAAATGAAAAAAACACATTATATATAAAGTCACATTCAAATAACACAAAATAAATGAATTTTGTTCACAAAATATAGGAAAAAACTTTATCTACTGATAGGAAGAAAATTAATTAATGAAGAAACATACAATATTATCTTTACCCAAATCATATCCCATGACACCAATACTGAGTAAAGAGTATATTGATTAACATAAATTAAGACATCCAAGAGACCCTTCCCCTGGACCAAATATCTACCAAAATGGGACAGAGATAAGTGTATAAAAAGAATATGATGTTAGAAACCCCTCCAATCATACCCTATATAAACATTACTCAGCCAAAAGAGAGTATTATATAATGATATGATCATGGTCCAAGAAACCCTTTCCCTATACCATATCTCCATCTCAAAAACATGCCCAGGGAATGAGTTAAACATACCATCTATAAAATAAATTAGTTTTGGTATTGATACTAATGGTTTAATGGGTATAAATAATTAGGGATAAATATTTTAATAATAATGTTTGTATCAAGTGAACGAGGATATTTCCATGCATTCATTCTAAAGATCTAGAAATAAAAATAATGAAGATAAACATATTTATTCACTTCACGAGGAAATAAATCAAAGGTTTTCAGGCTAAATAAAGATACTCAAATGCCTTACTACTCATAAAGAGAAAAACAGAAGATTCATATAATGGAGGGAAAGATCATAGAACAAAAAGTCACCGTTTAGGTCAAAGAACGAAACATGTCCTTAAAAAGATCTTAAAACCTCTCTCACAAAATAGACAACTCCTCCTAAACACTAAGGAACAACAACCACCACTTTCAGGATATCTTATACATTATAATCACATCTAATTAAACCTAGTGCTCTCTAAGAGAAATATCTCTACCGATGTATATCAATTCCATTTTTAACTAAACCATTATACCATTATCAAAATAATGAACTAAAAATTATATAGACCTAGGTTATAGAACTCTTGGAGAATCCTCCTCTAATAATTATCATTATCATCACCACAATGAGGTGATATTTTTCACATCCTAGTTAATATACGGGGCATGAACATGATGGGGATGTCATCCTAATGTGACTCCTTTAAAATAAAAGACACAATGTTTTTGTAAATAGAGATACAAATTTTTTTATTTAATTTAATTCATTTTTAAACCTATTTCTCATTTTCTACCACGTTCAAACAGGCACATATGATCATGATACATGACCTTTTCCATGAAATCTACCTCTCAAACAACATTACTTCACCTAGAATGTCCACTAAAAATTAAAATCCTTACATCAGACCACATGGGTTCCTAAAATATGACAGCCTAGTCTGTATCGATTATTTAATGCATTTACTAATCCCAAATAATGTTATTTCCCTATCAGCCAATGAATAATCAATAATGCCTAATTACAAACTCTATTATATATTTCAACCACCATCTATGATAACACGCTTTCATGTAACTGTCCATCCAAAGGTATCCCTCCAAGGTCTGCAGAGGAGAATAAATGAAATTGAACCCTAAATCCCACCTCCAAAAGGATATGGGTTTGAAACTAGAACTAAGGGTATATAAATACATACAGTTGATTTATTACACTCATACTGAATTGAGAGGTAATATATAAGGTGATAAAACTTATAAACAACTCCTTATCATAATTAAATAATAATTAATCCTCATAAAAGAATGTATTTACATACATCCAACAAAACTAAAAATAATAAATAGATAATCCTAAATTGTGTACAAGAAGCTCCAACAACATCTAAATGACTCGTCAAAATTATAATGTCCATCTCAGTCACCAAACATAACATTATAAATTTAAAACAATTTACATAAATGTAGGGTGATCATAACATGTTTACTAAGTAGGGTCCTCAATGAATCCTCTCATATAAAATGTGAAATTAGATTAATAAATCCCTATGAATAAATAAAGGAAAATAACCATAACATATACATGTATGCTATTATTTTCCAATCCTCACCATGGATCACCCACCAAATAAATCATATAAGTATAACCACAATATTGGGAACATAGGTATGTATACATATATATAAATGGGTACCCCACATCCACTTCGCACTGGGTTGTCTGTCTCATGCCGCAACATTGCACATCATGAACTCCCATCCCTTCCATAAATCAAGCCTTCCTTGATGTGAGTCATCCCTTGGTGCAACCTACATCAGTCAATCATAAGGAACAACATCTTGTGATGGAATCAATCAATATATCCACACCATAATTATCATTATCCCATCTATAACTAAGAGTATGTCTCAAAACCTCTATAGCCCGTGTAAATATATTACACACATGTACACCTGTGGATGGTCAAAAAAACCATTAATAAAAATAACTATATGGTATTAACACAATCCATCATAGGAAGAAACAAAGATGTATATGAAATCATCCATGTGTCTACTCACATGTAATACTATAGCCAAAGAGAGAGCGGGGCAGAGGGGGATGTCAACCATCTATGTCATCACCAACCAAGATTTTAGGAAAAACTCCCAAAATATATAGTTCTTAATTTTCCATATGACATAGGTGCGGGAATTAGAAATTATGAAACATACATAATAGATATAGTTCACAAAAATAGTAATGAAAACTACATATCCAAAGACTCGTCTGCCGATATCAGCACAGAGGACATCAGTCTTCCAGTAATAAGGTCCAGATATCAAATAATCATATTAGAATCAAGTAAATATTATTTAATTCACTATCCATTATTTAATATTATTTCATTTTAATTTCAAAAATCAATATTTTAATCTTGTAATCCATGTTCCATCAAAACTATTAATTTTTTTTCTTATATAATCATGTACGTCATCATAATAAGTACATGTTAGGATCCAAACCAATTTTTTCATTAATTCAATGTCATCATAAAAACATATTTTTTCTAGGACTCGGCCAAATCTACCACTAAAAAATATGATCTTATAGTCCATATCACTAAATTGTGTCCCATAGATTTAAACTGTTCAAATAAATAACATCAGACAACTAGCCATCAAGTAATAATCATCCTACGAATAATCAATAATGAGAAAACCACAATATGAACTCATTGAGACCACCACAATGTCTCACACCATTGTGTATAATAACACATTTGGTATCTTATTCCAACATTGTCATCATAGCGAACATCCCAGGCCACCATCATCATTATAATTGACACCTCATTACACCACCATCATCCTCATGCATCACCACACATTTCATATCATCTATTCCAACCACACAAGGTTACAAATAAATCATATCAATGCTCTAAATTCAAAGAACATGAATATTTACTAAATTTATTATTCCATTTGTATTTTTAAAAGTCTCTATGGAAAAATAAAACAATGAATTTTATCATTATGAAACAATGATGGGAACACTCAGCCAAAAAGAATTTATTTATAAAATCATTATAATTCTATTTCTAACTTTAATTAAGATAATAAAAATGAATAAATCCTAGCCATAATAGCCGAATAAATTAAAATTTATAAATATCATTTATTTAATCTATATTTCTACTTTAATTTTTGATTTTTTATATCAATAATATTGATGATAATTATTTCAACATACCACTTTTATTATACTCAAATAATTACCAACTATATGTTGCTATTTTATTTTCAAAAAAATAAAAAATGCTTAACATCTACAACAATAGAAAACCAAATATCTAGTTAACATCAAAAGGCCATAAAAATAACATTCAATCACAAATTTACAACCAATAATTTAATTCCCAACAAGAAATATTAATCATCATTGACATAATACAAACCCCATTTCAATTATAAATGATCTTAAATTATAAGATAATTATCATCAAAATTAATTAAGTACTTTAAAATAAAAATATGTAATCATTTATATAAAATAATATTAGATATCAATATACAATTATCTATTTTTCTATTTTGGATAATTTCCACAATATTCCCAATTATTCAACAACATGAAATTATTTATTTTCACTTTCTCCCAATAATATTACATATTATCATATATTTTTATCTCCATCGTGAGATAAACCATTAAATTTCATTTAATTAAATAATATCAATAATATTAAATTTATATCTCAATATAAAATATCTATATTTTATCATAATCATAATTATCCAAGGTAGGAAATATTATTTCTTACACAAATATGGAAATAATAACCAAAAATGATATCCATAATTTTTAGGAAATAATATTATATTTCATTTATTTAAAAAGTAATAACACATTAATAATATTATTCCACATGAAATTTCTTGAATTATTTTCAAAACATTAATTTGTTGTATTTTAAATTTAGAAATTGAATTTGTTATCAATTTACTACATATAATAATAATTCCATTTCACTAGTAAAAAATGATTCTAAAGTATATGATATATCCTTTTTATATTTCTTAGATGATTTTCTAGCATGATAATAATGAATCATTAATCAACATTAATTTATTCAAACAAACAAGCCAAAATATATGAATTAAATGACACCCTTTTATTCCATCTAGAAAAAATCATGTTTAATAATTATTAAATGGATACATTTTATAAATTTATTCCTTTTTCTTTAATGATACAAAGGATATCACATATATTATTTAATAACATGATTCCTATATCATTGATAAATATATTAAAAAAGTGTATTTTATTATAATCTATATTAATTAATATATTTCCTTATTTAAAACAACCTAATTATTTTACTTCATGTGGTTTACCACGAATTATTTTTTCTTTAAAAATTTATAGATTCCAAAATAAATATTTCATAAGAGATATAAAAAACTATTATTTTTTTATGTTCAATCATGTATATTTAAATAATGAAGCTAAAACATGTTTTATTTACATTTATAAACAATAAAAAATAAGTCACATATCCTATATGTATAATTTTATATGTTGTGTCATGGAAAAAAATTAGATGTAGATAAATTTATTCATCATGGAAATCACTAGTCTGGGATATGAGGAAGAAACTCTGAATAATTGAAAATGGATTACATGACTTGAACAAGAAGTTTTTGGATAACTAAGTCACAAAATAAATGAATAATGACAAGAATTAATAAAATTTAGAATATTAAAATACACAGATTCCTTCCAAATTATATATTACCTAAACCCTATAAAATATTCTATTTATTCCTCCATTAATTTTTTCTTCATTCAAATTAGTATTGTGATCCAGTTTAAATTATTCAAAATGTTAAATAAAATTTTAAATGGTCAAGAGGAATTTTATTCATTGGTTTTAAATTTTACAATACATTTAAATCATGAAAATGAGTTACAAGAGTGAAACTAGAATCAATTAGGGATTTCTATAATTAAAATTCTACATATATTCATGAATCATGTGTTTCATTAGGGAGATATGGTTTTACCCTTACATAACAGGTTAACCATATGTGGTCACTGTAAAATTCATAATAACCTTATGTGAGTATCAGAATTCATGTATGACCCTTACATAGGAAACTGAGTACCTTTATGCAGCGGTGGAGCTACCCTTATGTAGATTTTATAAATCTAGGACTTCCTTTAAGTAATTGTTTCACATGATTTATTCACATATAGTGTGTCGTACAGTCATCCTATTGTGTTGTATTCCCACTACCCAATGCTGGGTGTCTTCCATCACTTTAATCAGTGAGATTGGATCCTAGATGGAAACATGATGATGGGATGTCAGTTCCTCCATTCATGGAATCCTACTTGGATCTCGTCACCTAGTTCATATCTCACTCCTATGTATAAGTATTGTTTATGAAACTTGTTCTCAGTTCCATATTAATGTGTACTTTGATTAATTACAATAATTATCTCTCAATAGCGACACAACCTTTCGTTAGTGGAGGTAGTAACATTGGGAGTGTTAGTCATGTATGAATGTGTGGTGGGTTGGGAACCTATAACACCTTTCTATTTTGGAGGGCATCTCACGTGTGAGGTATGTTATCTATAAAACCCAAGGTATCCCATGTTGGTCATTTGGTAGTCAATGTTTGGGGATTATGTCTTATGAGTCCTTCTACCTCATGAATCCCATGTTTATTGTACTGGGTATTGATTTTGGATCTGGTCAGAAGTTCGATATCCTATGGTGATATTTTGGTCATAGATTTAATGAAGTTTTTATATATATTGAGCATAAGTTTGTCATCACGTATGAAAAAATTGGGTGTATTTTTATCATCTTCTGGGGATAGGTTGGGTGTGGGTTTAACATCTTATGGGGACAAATTGCGTGCATGTTTAACATCTTCTGAGAACAAGTTGGGTACATGTTTAAATTATTCTATAGAACGATTTGGTATAGATATAAAAAATCACGGAGGTAGTTTGGGTCGATTTATTGTGTCCTCAGAGGGGGGAGATTAACACATTTGGGATTTGGTGTTGGAGTGTGTCCCCAGGTCGGGAATATTTCATAGTAAGATGTATTTGGGATTTGAACTCATGGAGGCATCCTTTGTACTTTATTGACAAATAAGGATAAAAAATGTAGTTTGATTCCATAGTTTAGGTTCATGTGATATAACTAGTCCATGTAGTTTAAAATAATTTAGTAAGTATGTTCTTGTCATGGAAGGAGTGTCAACAAAAGATGGTGTGGGTCTTAAACATGGAAGTTTCCCGGGGGTGCTGGATAAATGGTGGGAGACCATAGAAGGTGATATGGGGTTGTTGGCTATAGAGTAACATCCCACCGAGGGGGAGGAGTGGAATTCCAAGTTCATCAAACATGAGGAATCCTATATTTATCACAGAGGTATAGGCTATAGTTTAAATTAATGTGCTAAGGATGATTCCATACAGATTAACATCGTATGATTTGGACATGGATCTAGTCCATTTTATATCATTCTTCTAGGCCATGGATATGGAAACACCATAAGGGAGACTATGTCAAGGTGATATGAAGATTCATTATATGTTTTATCAAATGATACTAATAAGTATTTTCCCTTACTAACAACACCTTTAGGTATAACATTACCATCACTCATGCATATCGAGGAGTAACATTGTTTAAAATATCCATGAATGAGTGGAGATGAGGAGGCATTGTAATGGCTCGTGTTGTTGGAGGTCCATTACATAGTAAAAGTCAGATGTTTGAGGTGTTCTTGGGGGCCATCCCAACTTATCGGTGAAGTTTGACCCATGGTATGACTACTGGTAGCCTTAGCCTACCAGTAGCAGACCTACCGGTAGCTCAGTCTACTGGTATCCACAGCCTACCGGTATCTCAGACAACCGGTAGCTCAGCCTACTAGTAGCTCGGCATACCAGTAACTCGTCCTACCTGTAGCTCGCCCTACTAGTAGCTCGGTTTACAGGTCGCTGCAGCCTACCGGTAGCTTGGTCTACCTGTAGCTACAGCCTACCGGTAGATCAGCCTACCGGTAGCTCGGTCTACTGGGGGCTGCAGCCCACCAGTAGCTCTCGCCTACAGGTAGCTCTTACCTACCCCCACGGGTTTTCCAGTAGCGCCTCCTTTTTGCGCAAAATGGTTTTTAAAGCCTATTTTGACCCCTTTAATTTTGTTTCAAAGCCCAGTAAGGTCCATAAATGGCGTTTAATTAAATGTTTAATGAGACACCATAGTGTGTGCGTCGGTTTAAACCACCCCCAAAGGTGAGGACCCCTTTTATGACATGTGGGACCAAGTGGTCAACCCACGACCCCGCTCCTTACACGGGTTCGAGTTCTAATCTCACCCATCCAAAAACCTTATAAACTAAAGGGTTCTCCCTGATTTATTTGTCTCAGCCACCCGACATCAATTTGTCTGCTCGTCCTTAGTTCCTGAGCTCCCTCCCTTGCAATTTCTGCAACCGTTGTTCCTCGCGCGTGAAGAGAAGCTTCGATCGTTGATCAATCAAATAGGTTTTCACCTTCATCACTCCTTTCTGTGTATCTTGTGGGGTGGGTATGCTATTTATTTTGTATAATTGGATGAACCAAACTTTAAATATGATAATAAACTGATTATAAAGAACGAAGGGGAAGGGTGTGACCGGTAATACTACTCTAATTTTCTCTTCTTTCATGATTAATGGTTTTGGAATTGTGCAGGCATATGCCTACTGAAAATCATGGACGTTGGTGGTCTTTCTCTGTGCACTAATAAACCCATACCTCTATAATGTATGTTTTAATGGATTGTAATGTGGTTGTGAACCCTTGCTGTGTAATGAAATTTGGTTAATTATGTACATATAGCTAAATAAATTTAAAGCACCAGGATCAATCCTTTCTGTGATAACCCCAGTTAAAGTACTTCGTAATTGGTATCATGGAGTGTGTTAAATATTTTAAATCAGAAAATATCGGCATGACCCTACTTTGTGTTGGTGGCAGTGGTTTGGTTGTTTTTATTCACGGGCTGATTGCTGATTGATGTGGGTGGTGATGGGATCCCCTGTTGTTATGGTTTCACTGGTTGTGAATTTGAGGCCGCATGGTTACCTTTCTTATATCATGAATTGGGGTGGGATCCTCTATTGTTGAGAAACCGTTGGCTCCTTGATCTTGGGGACATGGGGCTGTAACAGGGGGTTTTCTTTGGTTCCTGTACATCAAGGGATCTCACTTATCCCTTTGTTGTTGTGATTTTACTCTTTCCTTGGCTTGTGCTTATGCTTGATAGTTGCCTATGTAGGTTCAGAAACTTATTTAAACATTATTACTATACTTGAAAACAAGGATGGGACAAATGGGTTTTGGTTTTGTGTGAGTTTTGACTTGGTCATGGGTGCTGATTGTGTTCTTTAGGCTGGCGGAAGAAAAACCTAGATTTGGGTGAGTGCTTGTTACCTATACGTATACTTGTAGTTTTTTTGTGGATCTTATTCGCGCCCTACCCAAGTTGAGCACTTAGTTCCAAACACCCCCATTTCAGGGGGAGGGTGGTTTTCCTTACACTTCTATTAGTGAATGGTTATTAGCTCCGTTCTACTCCATTTCCCGGATAGCCCAGGAATCTTCAGGCCGGATGTGATGGCCTAAAGTCCAGTATTAGCCCATGAATGTTTGGGAAGGGTGGTGTGGTGGTTGGCCCAGGTGTGTGCGGGTAGGTGGTTTCCCAAGTATCTTCGGGATGATGCCCAGGTGTCTTCGGGTGTGGCAGTAGTTCTTCTTGCCCAGGTGTTTGTAGTCATGGTTACGTGTGACGGTTGTGGCCCAGGTGTCTGTGGGTGGGTTAGTTGTTGTGGCCCAGGTGTTTGTGGGAGGTATGTGTGGTTGAGGCTCAAGTGTGTATGGGTGGGGTATGGTAGTGGGACTTCGGTGATAATGGAGAGATTGGTCTGATGCATAGGATGTCTTCAATAACTAGTGGGAAAGTAGAACGGGTACCAAATCATCGATGTGCTATTACTATACATTACTTGACTTGCGTTATTTAGAGAGTGTGCCTTGGTGAGGCTTGGGTGGTTAGTTTCCTTATTAGGTGCTTGGTTATCTCTTTTCTCACAGGGCATTAGTATGCCTCCCCACTTGTGCATGAGAGTTTTTGGTTTTCCATACTGAGTATACTTGTATGCTCACCCTACATATATAAAACTACTTTCAGGTTTCCAGGAGGACTTTGGGGAACATGCTGAACCATACTATCTCAGACCCTTTGTCAGATCATTGTAGTGGTTGTTGTTGTTTATTTTGTTATTTTGCTTTGTAGTCTCCTTATACATTGTGGATTTTACTTTTGTAACATGCATTGGGAATGGTTCTTGGTTTTACTTTTACTTTCAGTTTTGGTGTTTTCAGATTCACTATCTTATCTCTCGATCCTATTAAAAGAAAAACGGTAATGCCTTCCATTTAGTGTTTGACTTTGTACCCTTGGTGTTGGTCTCTACTCCGGGACCTATTGAAGGTGGGTTTCGAGGGTCATTATCTCCCCTTCAACTTAAAGAAGGAAGGTCCTGAGAATCTGCTGACCCTTCTCTCCTTTTGGTGAACACGGGTCATGACAAAATGGTATTAGAGGTAGAGGTTTGAGAGATTGGATGGAGTCTAGAGTTAGGCACAGTGAGAATTTCATGGGATGGTCAGGAAACAGTGTTGGGTGGCGGTGGTGCATGAATTAGGCTAGGGAAGACCGGCTAGGACATGGGATTTTAAGCCCCCCATGATCTGATGCAAGGACTCTAGACCAACCAAACGACCAAGTGAGGCCACCCTGATTGCAGGGTAGAAAGCCTTGGAAAGGTACATGCATCATAATGACTTGTGTTCTCATGTTTCATGGGTGTTTTGGAAATTGAAATAAATAAATAAGTTTTTGAAATTTTAAGAACAATATTCTGCACTACTCGGGCTTAGGCATTCCTTGTTTACCTTGCAGCTATGGCACCTGGGAGGCGACCACATGTGGTTCGGGTGATCGAGGCCTAGGAGGCTACCTTGGCCAATCGGTAGAGAGATGATCGAGAGGAGGAGGAAGACCAGTGGCAGAAGATGCTTCGGGCCTTCCAGCGACAGACCCTCAAGAAATATGAGGTCAACACCTCTGACATGAAGATGGAGAGTTGGTTAGAGGAGTTGGGCATGGGTAGTTTCACACCGCGGAGGCAGCAGTCCCAGCAGGACCGGAGGTCGTTCGAGGTATGATCAGTTTGTTTTTCACCCTTGGTTATACCTTGTTCGATACCGGAGCATCTCATTCCTTCGTTTCACCCAGTCTAGCCCATGTTTTGGGTCTAGATTATGAGAGAATTTCGGTGCCCCTGGTGCTGAGCACACCAGTCGGAGGACAGACCAACTTGTTATATGTTTGTTGAGGATGCAGACTGATGATAAGGCAACATTAGTCGGTCAAGGATCTACTACTCCTATAGATACAACCATACGATGTCATCCTATGCATCTACTGGTTGTTCTTTGTGTGTGCCGTCATCGACATCTTCCTAGGAAGGGTTGTGTTCATAGACTTTGGAGGTTGGCATGCTACTTTCACTAGCGAGTGGAGCAGTCATAAGGGTAGCAGGAGAGAGGACCCCCTCCTCTCCTTGTTAGCCGAGCTGTCGGTATAGTCAGTGGATGCTGAGACGATGGAGGTGCCATGAATCTTCAGTGAGTTTATGGATGTCTTCCCTGAGGAGGTGACGAATGTACCCCCTCGACTTAATATCGAATTTGGGAAAGATTTTCAACCTGGTGCTCGTCTGATTTCGATGGATCCTTACTAGATGGAACTTTTGGAGCTACGGGAGTTGCGAATTCAGATTTATGATCTGGTGAAGAGGGGTTATGTTTGACCAAGTGCGTCACCGTGGGGTTCTCTGGTCTTGTTCGCAAGGAAGGCAGATGGTGGTCTGAGGTTGTGCATAGACTACAGGAGGCTGAATTAGGTGACGATCAAGAATCGCTACCCTCTTCCGAGGATAGACGATCTTTTCGACCAACTGAAAGGGGCAGGATGGTTCTCGAAGATCCAGATGCGGTCTGGGTATCACCAGTTGAGGGTGAAAGAGGGTGACATCCCGAAGACGACCTTCAGGTGCAGATATGGACACTTCGAGTTTTAAGTAATGCCTTTTGGTTTTACGAACGCCCAAGGTGTGTTTATGGGGCTTATGAACTCCATCTTCCGGGAGTACCCGGATCGGTTTGTAGTTGTGTTCATCGACGATATCCTGATCTATTAAAGATCAGAGGAGGACCACACGAAGCACCTATGGACGGTTTTGGAGGTCCTACGACCGCCCCAGCTCTATTGGAAGTTGTCAAAATTCATGTTCTGGACATGAGAAGTGCACTTCCTTGGGCATGTAGTTTCCGAGCGGGGGGTAGCGGTGGACCCGTCAAAGGTTGAGGCGGTTTTTTCTTGGGCAGCACCCAAGAATGTGGCAGAGGTTTGTAGTTTCCTCATGCAGGAAGGTTACTATCGGAGGTTCGTACCCAAATTCTCTCGAGTTGCATCACCTTTGACAGCGTTGACCAAGAAGGAAAAGGCTTTAGTGTGGTGTGTGTAGTGTGAGGCAGCCTTCAGCTATGTGAAGGAGAAGCTGGTTAGTACCCCAATGCTGAGACTACCAGAAGAAGGGGTGGAGTATGAGGTGTTTTGTGATGCTTCAGGGCAAGGCCTCAGATGTGTGTTGATGCAGCGACAAGGACTAATCTCTTATAGGTTTAGGCAGCTACACCCTCATGAGTGTAATTATGCCACCCATGACCCGGAGCTTGCAGCGGTCATTTTGCACTAAAGTTATGGCGGCATTATCTCGTTGGAGAACACATTGTGGTCTACACAAATCACTAATGCTTGAGGTATATCTTCTCCAAGCGGTACCAAAACATACGGCATTGAAGGTTGGTGGAGTTCTTCCAGGATTACGACTTTGATATTTCTGACACATCAGGGAAGGGGAATGTAGTGGCTGATGCCTTAAGCAGGAGATCACAGAAGGATGTAGTCCGCGAGTCGGAAGACTCCTGGAAGGTGATGGAGGAGTTGGATTCCTTGCACCTAGATGCGAGGATGGATGGCGGTAGAGGTTACCTATATCAGATTAAAGTGCAGTCTTCTCTGTTGCTGCAAGTGGAGGAGTCTCAGTGGGGGGACCCAGAGTGCGATGTGATGCGTGACCGAGTTGACCAGAGCAATGCTCCTAAAGGGTGGATGGAGGATGGTTAGAACCGGATGATTTTCCAAGGAAAGTTGTTTGTTCCAAAGGCGATGCGTGGGAGGGTTCTTAGTGAGTTCCACAACTCACCCATAGCAGTGCACCTCGGAGTTTACAAGATGTACTAGGGTTTGAAGATACAGTTCTGGTGGCCCGGAGTAAAGAGTGCAGTGGCATAGTTTGTGGCCAAGTTCCTAGTGTGTCAGCAGGTGAAGGCTGAACACTGTGTTCCAGGTGGCCTGTTGTAGACTCTGGATGTCCCCAAGTGGAAGTGGGAGGACATCTCAGTGGATTTCATGATGGGACTACACAATGTTCAAGGGAGATACAATTCCATATGGGTAGTAGTGGACCGGTTGACGAAATCGGCTCACTTTTTGGCGATTATGGAGACGAGTGTATTGGATGCTTTAGCACGAATGTACGTGGATTAGGTGGTGTAGTTGCATGGATTTCTGAGGTCCATAGTCTCGGATAGGGATGCACGGTTTACCTAACGAGTCTAGAGAGGATTTAATCATGTTTTTGGCACCCAACTACATCTTAGCACTGCTTTCCATCCCCAGACAGATGGACAGACAGAGCACACCATCCAGACCTTGGAGGATATGCTATGGGCATGTGTTCTGGACTCAAGAGGATCATGGGTGCGACACATACCTTTTATAGTGTTCTCCTACAATAATAGATATCACTATACCATTGGTATGACCCCGTTTGAAGCCATGTATGGGAGACCATGCCTCACACCTATGTGTTGGACCATAGTCGAAGTGGCGGGCATCCTTAGCCTGGAAGTGGTGCAGAGCACGATAGAGAAGGTTCAACTTATATGGGAAAGGATGAAGGCGGCCCATGACCACAAAAGTCATATGATGACAACATGAGAAGGCCCTTGGTGTTTGAGGTTAGAGACCACATGTTCTTGAAGTTCTCCCCTCGGTGTGGACAACAGAGGTTCAGTAGAGGATTAAGATTTCTCCCAGGTTCATCGAACCCTTTGAAGTGTTTCGGAGGGTCGGAGAAGTGGTTTATCAGCTAGAATTACCCCGCCGCTATTGAGGCTACATGAAGCCTTCCATGTGTCCCAGATCCGTCGTTATGTGCACAACGATTCCCACGTCCTCGGCTTGGGAGAGTTAGACGTCGAGGACGACGTGACCTTTGTTGAAAGACCAGTGCTGATCGAGGATCCTAAGGAGAAGGTGCTTCGTGGGAGAACCATTCCCTTGGTTTGTGTGTTATGGAGACATGGTGGGCTTGAGGAGAGTACATGGGAGAGGGAAACACAGATGCTTTCCCAGTACCCAGAGTTGTTTTGAGTTTTGTGCTATTCTATTTATACTTGTTAGAGTGGAACGTTTTTACCTTATTGGATATGAAATATGTGGTTTTTATTTCCTCTCTGAATGTGTTTGAAAAGTCTTGGGTATGGGGAGGGGAGGATAAGACCCCTAATCAAGACGCATTAAGGTGGATGCAATTAAACCCATGCGGGAGAGTTAGTGCCGCCCAATGAAGATAATATCTTGACATGGGGGAAGAGACTCCCCAACCCACATGACTGGGTAGTTTGACATGATATGTTGCATGGTTCTTAAGATGAAGGTGTTTTTAGTAAACAATGGGGTTCGCTCCTAAGAGGTATCTTTTGAGGTGGTTGTTCAGACCCTCTCATTTATTCTGGTTGTTTTGATTCTCGAGGGCAAGAATAGTTTGAGATGTATTTGATGTAATGGCTTGGGTTGTTGGAGGTTCATTATGTAGTAAAAATATGATGTTTGAGGTTTTTTGGGAGGCCATCCCAACTTCTTGGTGATGTTTGACCCACGGTAGGCCTGCCGGTAGCCTTTTCCAACCTGTAGAAGACCTACTGGTAGCTCGGTCTACTAGTAGCCGCATCCTATCCATAGCTCTACCTAGCAGTAGCTCGGCCTACCGGTAGCTCTGCCTACCGGTAGCTCAGTCTACCGGTAGCTATAGCCTACCGGTAGCTCGGCCTACCGGTAGCTCGGTCTACTGGTAGCTGCAGCCTACCTGTAGCTCATCCTACTGGTACCTCTTGGCTACCGGTATCTCTTACCTACCCCCACGGGTTTTCTAGTAGCGCCTCTTTTTTGCGCAAATTGGGTTTTAAACGCTATTTTGACCTCTTTAATCTTGTTTCAAAGCCCAGTAACTCCCATAAATGGAATTTAATTAAATGTTTTATGAGGAAACATGGTGTTTGCATCAGTTTAAACGGCCCCCAAAGGCAAGGACCCCTTTTATAACGTGTGCAGCCGCATGGTCAACCCACCACCCTGATCCTTACACGGTTTCACGTTCTTATCTCAACCGTCCCTGACACTTATAAACTAAAGGGTTCTCCCTGATTTATTTTTCTCGGCCACCCTGCATAAATTCTTCTTCTCGTCCATAGTTATCGAGGTCCCTCCCCTATAATTTCCGCATCCGATGTTCCTCACACGTGAAGAGAAGCTTCGATCATTGATCAATCATGTAGGTTTTCACCTTCATCTCTCCTTTATGTATACCTTGTGGGGTGGGTATGCTATTGATTCTATAGAATTGGATGAACCAAACATTAAATAAGATAATAAAAGGATTCTAAAGAATGAAGGGGAGGGGTGTGACCGGTGATACTACTCTGTTTTTCTCTTCTTTCAGGATTAATGGTTTTGGAATTGTGCGGGCTTATGGCTATTGAAAATCATGGATGTTGGCGGTCTTTCTCTATGCACTAATAAACTCGTACCTCTGTAATGTATGTTTAAATGGATTGTATTATGGTTGTGAACCATTGGATTTTTAAGTAATTTGGTTAATTATGAACATCCCACTAAATAAATTGAAAACACCGGTATCAATCCTTTCGGTGATAACCCTAGTTAAAGTACAATGGAATCGGAATCATGGAGTGTGTTAAATCTTTTAAATATGAATATACCGGCAGGGGAATGATTTTATTTGGTGGTAGTGGTTTGGTTATTTTTATTCACGGGCCGATTGCCGAGTGATATGGGTGGGGATGGGCTTCCCTGTTGTTATGTTTTCACTGGTTGTGAATTTGAGGCTGCGTGGTTACCTTGTTTATATCATGAATTGGGGTGGGATCCTCTATTGTTGAGAAACTATATACATCTAGATCTTTAGGACCGGGGCTCTATCTTGGGGTTTTCTTTGGTTCCAGTACTTCGAGGGATATCACTTATCCCTTTGTTGTTGTGACTGTAATTTTTCCTTGGCTTGTTCGTATGCTTTCTAGTTCCCTATGTAGGTGTAGAAACTTATTTAAACATTATTACTGAACATGAAAACAAGGATGGGACAAATGGGTTCTGGTTTGGTGTGAGTTGTGAATTGGTTATGGGTGCTAATTGTGATCTTTAGGCTGGATAAACAAAAACCTAGATTTGGGCGAGTGCTTGTTACATATACATATACTTTTAGTTTTTTTTGTGTTTCTTATTCGCGCCCCACCCATGTTGAGAAATTAGTTCCGAACACCCCCATTTCATGGGGGAGGATGTTTTCCCTAACACTTATATTAGTGGATGGTTATTATCTCATTTCTACTCCCTTTCCTAGATATCCCAAGTATCTTCTGGCAGGCTGTGATGGCCTGAAGACCATTATTAGCCCAAGAATCTTTGGGCAGGGTGGTGTGGTGGTTGGCCCAGGTGTGTGTGGGCAGGGTGTTTCCCAAGTATCTTCGGGATGAGGCCTAGATGTCTTCGGGTGTGGCAGTAGTTCTTCTTGCCCAGGTGTCTTCGGGCATGGAAGTGGTTGTTCTGGCCTAGGTGTTTGCAGGCATGGTTACATGTGATGGTTGTGGCCCAGGTGTTTGCGGGCAGGATGTGTGGGTGAGGCCCAAGTGTGTGCGGGAGGGGTATGTCAGTGGGACTACGGTGAACCTGGTGGGATTGGTCTGATGCGTAGGATGTCTTCAATAACCAGTGGGAATGTGGCATGAGCTACCCACACATCGATGTGCTATTACTATACATTACTTGACTTGAGTTATTTGGGGAGTGTGCCTTAGTGAGTCTTGGGTGGTTATTTTCCTTATAAGGTGCTTGGAAATCTCTTTTCTCACCGGGCATTAGTATTCCTCCCCACTTGTGCACGAGAGACATTGGTTTTCCCTACTGAGTATACTTGTATGCTCACCCTAGGTATATAATACTGCTTTCAGGTTTCCAGGAGGACTTCGGGGATCGTACTAGACCGCACTAGCTTAAACCCTATTCAAGATCATTGTAGTTTCTTTTGATTTTTCTTTTGGTATTTTTCTTTCTAGTCTCCTAATACATTGTCAATTTTACTTTTGTAACATGCATTGGGAATGGTTCTTGGATTTACCTTTACATTCAGTTTTGGTGTTGTATAATTCACTATCTTATCTCCTGATCCTATTAAAAGAAAAAGGGTAATACCTTCCAATTAGTGTCTGAATTTATACCCTTGCTGCTGGTCGCCACTCCGAGACCTATTGAAGGTGGGTTTCAGGGGTCATTATCTCTCCTTCAATATAAAGAAGGAAGGGCCTGGAAATCTGCTGACCCTTCCCTCCTTTTGGTGAAGGCGGTTCATGACAAGTATAACATTAGTTTACCAATTATTATGAGAAAAAAATTAGGGTACCAATTAATAAGATAAATGGGTTGGGTAGTGGATACACTTCGTTCCTCAAGGATTTTAGGTCAAGGACCAAAATGTTGTTACACTCAAATTTCTTATATTGCGTTCAAATAAAGATGCATGAGTTATGGGTACTATCACTTGTCAACAACATGGATTTAATAGGCATAGGTTTAGAAATGATTTGGTGTTGTTCATAGATCAGGGATGCATGAATGATTTTTCTATTACATGAATCCAATCATCCATAAGTGGTGTTTCATAAGGTTATATCATCTATGGGCTATAAATATTTGTCATCCATGAGAGTTTGTTCATGATTGTTCTCTACATTTGATGTTACATGGTATTTTAGGTGTTTCAAAATTTCATGTAAGATATGATTTTTCAAGAAAGAGCATCGCTTTTTCTTCCAGATATCCAAAAAATTTCAAGGATGTTTTATTTATATCTTAAATTAGTGATTGATGTTGCAAAACATCACTATACCATATAACTAGGTTGTGTTCTTCTCGTCCTTTTTTATGGAGTGTGACTATTAAAAATGGGGAGTTCTACATCACCTATCGCATGAAACTAGATTCTTGGTGCGATGGTTTTATGTGAATAGATCACATTTTGTGTGCATATTACATAGGAATCAAAATGTTTTTTGAGATTAACCCAAGAAATTTTACATCCAATGTCACAATATGAATGCAATTCCTTTTCACATAAAAAAATTTCTTTGTGCATTATACTCTAAATATTAATGAAACATTCTCATTGGATTCAGAATGATCATTTGAGGTGTATCACATACTTGGTTCATAAAAAATGTCCTTTTGGGTGCGAGATATATTTTCATCACCAAAAAGTTCCCCCATAGAATCAAAGATAAAAGAGGATTAGAAGGTTTGGTTCCAAGGGAAATTTCTATGTTTATGGATAATTTTGGTATGTTCATGAAACTACCATCTTCGGATATGGAACTCTACTGCACACTCACTGAAGTCAGTGGCTGTTCTACTATAAATAGGTTTAGGGGGCCTCGTAAATGATCATCTATCTTCCATGTGTGATAGTGTGTCTCCCATGCATGGAAATTATGACCTTTGCATGAAATTAGTAGCTATTTGTTGTTAGTTTTGTACAAATCCTATTTTTCATTAGACAATTTCCACAAATTATAATAACATTTTAATGAATGTCTCCCAAGTCTCCTGACATGGAAACTTTGTGTGAACAAAGCCTAAAATGCATGAAGCAGATGGTAAACCCTATATATCATGTCGTGATTGAGGATGTCTCAATGTCCCAAAAGTCACAAATGGAATAGAACATAGAAATTCTTTATTCCATAAGATTGGTTTTCAATAATTGAACACTCATAGGTCTATTCACCGATGAACAATGTGGATATATTCTAAGAAATCACATACCTCTATACAACCATAATCTAATGGATAACAATACTATCCAAGAAAATGATTTGAAAAGAATTTTGTTTGGGTTCACTCATCATAACTAGATTACCCATAGGAACATCATTGCTTTGTGTCATCAAAATTAGTATCATGAAGACACTGTCATTTACACTCTATGTACATAGATATGAAAGAAGACTATGGTGCTTCCAAATAATTAACATTTATCATCCTAGTATGTGATCAATTTCCAAACAAGCACCCAGAACAATATAATGGCTTGGTATATGAATTAGGACCTATAGATCAGGGGGAACTTTAATGGTGAGTGGCCATGGGAATAGTATGTATGGTACAATTTTCAGGATTACAAGAACAAGTTGCATCATATATGGCTATATGAAGAAGTTTTTAAATGGCAGTTCCATGTATATCATTAAAAGGATCTAATTCCATATCTCCTTAGCTGATGGTCCCCAGAAACCAACACATTTCACCTCCATCCTGGGGAGGTAATGAACATTCCATGGGACCTTCAATATTTTTATGGAATTATACTAATGGGATTTAAATGTGATTAATCTCTTATAGTATAAAATCCCTATAGAGATATGGATAAAAACCTCATTGCATTATAGATTCTCCAGGATGTTCTAACCCAGATGTTCATACCCCACCCTCCCTTCCATTGGGACATCACATTCAAAACATGGATTTGGTTGTTTCCCAAAACTCATTCTACTAATATACCTGGGTGGTTGATGTAGTGTACATCGGTGCAATAGTGGGGGAAACCAGCATCACATTTTCTAATCTTATAAGAACATAACTCTCATGTGTGGGGCTTTAGCATGAAGGAAGGATGAACGTTTGTGGTCTAATACCCTACATTTCTGGCTACCTTCTTTAGTGATTAGCTACTTCATGTGACGTACATATTGATGGTATTGTGTAATGGGATTATTTTAAAGGAAGAAATCATGGTTTTTGGTAACCGCGTAAACCTGGGAATACCATTATTAGCCCTTCTGTAGAACCAGTTGGTCTATGTAGCAAGAGGATTCATGCCCAGGTGGAATTATGCCATGTTCCAGTTCTTACATGAGTGGATAGAAATTCATTTTAGGGTATGTAAATTTATAAATTCCATTACCCCTAAAAACTATCCTACAAACATCTATCCTCAAGACAGTTAGAGTTCAGGAAATGACTCTCAATGTAGTCAGTGTCACGATCTATATTAGAAATATTGAGAACATCAACTTATATCCATTCTCATATCCTTCTAGTGACATGGTTGTTAAATTTTTGGGGGTGATAGAAGAGTAGGAGTATATATAGAACGTACATGGTAGGGTATTAGTCCTCGTGATATATGGTAAAACTTATTCACAATTGTATTATTCATCTTCATTTACTCTATAGTTTGGATGGATCTCGCCGAAAAAAAATAATGTCACATTGGGATCCATAAGTAAAGACATACATGTATCCTACATCAGTTGAGATGGATTTTCACTGGATAAGGATTGGGATAATTAATTTTTTTCCACCCATCAACATCAATTTCAACCTCTATCAGGCCTATGTCGATAATTGGAGAGCGGCATATCTAGGAAAATCATGTATCCGGATGTGAGGAGAATCACACCTTCAAGAGAGGCACATGAGAAACAAGGCAGAAAGTGGGTTATTCCCTAAAGTACCCATAATAAGTTGGGGGCTCCAATTGGGGATACATAATGGGATTCTCAATGTTCTATACACATCATCCTTCTAGAGACGAGGGCCACAATTAGAAGCAACCATTTGAGTAGGTATAGTGTACTCAGACTGAGACTAGTATGGATTTGGAGGCCATAGGAAAGAAGTTTTGGTACCTAATACATTCAACTAATGATGCCTTTTTTTCTATGGATTTGAGTGGGATGGTGAATGTCTCAGATTCTCATGATAGTGGAATAATTGTTATGGATGATGACTAAGGAAGTAATCCTGCTTCTAAAGTTTTCAATTTCTAGGATTACTACCTTTGCAAATTTTTATGAGACATTTCCATACTTAGTGGATATAGGCGAATTTTGGCATCAACAAGGGGGGTCAATATTTCCACGAGGGAGGTGTGTATGATAATCAGTGATGATACTGAGGGGACAAAATCTATTGAAGAATCAACCCAAAATTATCATATCTCATTACTAATACCCATCACACTAATAATGAGGAATCCTAGGGATAATCCATTGATTAAGAAACTCTCTTGGAGAGCATAGAGGTCACCCCTAAGGATAAGGACTCATCTGAGCTTATTTTCTATGAGGTACGCATAACTTTTTATCCCAACTATGTCTTTCGTTTCATCCCCTATTTTTTTCAAAGGATCTATATAGAAGTTTCTTTTATTCAAGAGTTATCCAAGTAGAAAGCATTCGTAGTGGGAGTGGATGAAGGTTCCCCAATAGGTACTATTGGGGACAACATAAATTCTGTACCTAAGGCCTCTAAAACTGGAGTGTTTGATGAGGAGGTTGAATGTGTTATTTCCGAAAGACCAGTCCTCCTAGTTTTCTATGGGTTATAATGACCATGAATTTTTCCGATATCATTTACCATCACTGTGGAAGACCATTTAGGGTGACCCATCATCAATCTCCCCATTCCTCGGGGAAAGAATGAATCTTAATAACCATGTATATATTCAAAATTTCATGGAAATATTTCAATCTATCTCATAAAAAAAATTAGTTCATTATACAGCTCATATACATCCAATACTGATGGGTATGGTGTCAGCAATTGAGTTTCCAACTAGTGTTGAGGGTTCTTCTATGGTTTAATTACCTTTTGAATCTCCAAGAACATATTTCACTGAAAATATTTCCCTCCCTAATTCTTTCCCCTAATGTGAGCCACATTTTCCCAATCAATTTTCCCTAGTCAATCTAATTGTAAATTGATTTTATTAAATACATTACATTGATGGTTGTTTTTACAGGAAGCAGATCTAGTTAGAAAAACTTAGGTGCCTCCCCCAATAGTTGTTCCAACTCTCATGGATTTATCATCCCATGAGATCTAGCCTTAATACTTGGGGAAACCTATTGTAGACATGGGTGAAATTTATAGAGAGATAGAGCCTGAGGTTTTTAGAAATAGTGCTTCCAATGATTATTTGGATGAAGATGGACCCCCTCTCAACCTAGATCCTAACCCATATGAGGGGATCCTAGAGGTTGATCCTTTCATTATTGTTCACATATGCTTAGTAGAGTACAAACATAGTCCACCCAATGAATTATATGATTTTAGGTATTACATTATAGTGGAGTACCATATCATCCAATGAAGGGTGTGGAAGAGCATTCATAACATTATCACCCACACCACGGAACCACATATAGTGGGTCGGATGGGGCCACATAGCCACCGATTGTAAATCATGGAAACTGAATGTGTGGATGATTATGTTCTACTTACACTGGTCCATGATTACCTCACTGAGGAGATATGCATAGAAATCCAAGAGTTCAATGTTTCCTAGAACTGGGAGAAATCTAATGGAAACAAGAAGCTCAATGAGGGTGATCTGGAACTTCAATGACAACTAGATTAAGTGAAATATCATGCAGATACCATCAATTCCCAAGAGATGATCATCAGTCAGTCAAGGGCCTAGATGGCTATGGAAAAATCTCAAGATGAAGTGGTGGTTTCTCAAATATATGAATGTCAATATGAGTAGTGATGAGTGAGAATAAGTTCTGATTATCTTCACCCCATGGATGAGAAGGAAGAGGTAGATATCATCATGTTGAAACAGGTTATGGAGGTTGTATTCTAAAGGATGGATATGATCGAGTTCTCAATAGCTAGTGTAGATCCCTATGGTCCAAAAGTTTCGAATAAAATAGATGCTCTCGAATCTGTATGACCCTTGAAAACTTTTGATGATCATTTTTTAAACACTGCATATTCATGAACATGTTTTATTTTATAATATCTCCATAATATTGACATGAAATCCAACAATGAATCCCTAATACCACGTGACTCATTTTTGGTGTGGTAATCAGGGGTCAAATAAAATATTGCTTATATATATATGAGAGTACTAGGAGAGGTTCAAACACTAGGGGTAAAAAAAATTATCAACCTCCGAGTGTTTCTGACTGAGAACATTATAGATAGAGAATGAAACTCTTTGATGATCTAACTTACATTCTAAATGTGTACTTGTGCATGAATAGGTATCACCAGGGGTGTTTAATTATACCCAAAAAAGGTTGATTAAGATCCTGAATAATGGTTCCCAATATTTTGAACACAAAGGGTGTGGAATGATGGTGGATGATAACATGTGACCATGTTCGAAACACATAATCAATTTTAATTTTATGAGGATGCAGGAAAACTATGGAGTGTTGAATGCTTACTATATTCGAATCATGGGACCTTTTTAAAAATTTCATCAAAAATATGTTGCATCATCTTCCTAGGATGGTAGGAAAGCCGTTGTGTCTAAGAACCATTACCACGGAGGGGCACATTCTGATGTGATGGATGAATGCAATCCAATTCAATAGATATGAAAATCAAGGAGCTTAACTTATGGAATGTTTGAATGGAGTTAAACACTCTCAAAATTACACCACCATATCTTTTGAGAATATTGCATAGGTGTATTGGTTTGAATAGATACTAGGATTGTTTTCCATGGGGAGCATCATCTTGGATGCCAAGCGAGGTTCACAGAACATGAGAAATGTGGTAGGTGACTAATAGTGAAGGGGGAAAGCAGTTTCTTAGGTGAGTCCCTAATATTTTCCCTAGTTTTACGCCGTGCAATGAGGATGGTGGACACATAGTATAACATCATAAAGTGAGGATGATAGACAGATATTTTAACATCATATGGTGCATATGATGTATCACACAAAATTACATTGTGGGATTAGGATGATTTACAGTTAGTTTAACATCACATACTGAGGATAATATATCACACAATTTCAATGTTGTGTGGTTGTGATGTGGGAACTGATGTGAATAACACCAGTCCAACCAAGGTGGTGGGGAGTAAGAGGGTTACAAAATGGGGGTACCCCCTAGAGGATATATTAATTAAAAGTCATCTTTAGATTTTGATATAATTTTTTTGGAATGAGGGTTTTATCAAACATAGCCATTTTTTTCATTGTATATAGGGGGTCTCACCTGGTTTTGTACATATATAATTTGGTCCCCTTAATTTTTTGTAAGTCACAGTAGTGACGTGGAAGGGGGGATTCTGACTCATACTCATGTTGTCTGTATGTGTTTTTAACCTGATAGATGTTTTCACCCAATACCTTTGGCCTTTTGAGGTTATACCACTCCGACGAAGAAGTTACTTATAGTTTAGGTACATAATGATAAGACCAAAAATATTAATTTTTTAATAGATCATGGACAACGGTGCTGCAAATATTTTAAAGTCATAATGCTTAAAAATGAAGGGGATCATCCTATGAAAGGTTCTCATGAAATAGTATGGTTTAAAAAGGATGAGGATGTTGTGCCTAGGAGGTCATGTACCCAGTAAATGAATATGGGGTGAGTCACACAAACTTTAAGGTCATAATTAATGGAATATAGGGTTGTGTGTCTCAAAGGGAATATGTGACATAGGGGGGAGGTAACCAGCCCTAAATGATGATCCAAAGAGTCCCTACCACAAAGGAAAATTCCAATGAAATTATGCACATAGTTTAAGGTTTTGATGATTGGACCTGGGATCCTAGTTTAATGTTGTAGATTTTGGACCATTTCAAAAAATATTAAGGTTATAATACATGGACCATATAGTTGTCAGCCTTAAGATAATACTTATAGAATTAATGAAAGGTCACAATACATGAGAGGACAACCAAGGGGGGTTTCCCTATGATACACATAATATCTCTGAGACAACTGGAACATAGTTTAAGGTCATGATTCTTGGAAAATTATAGTGAAATAGGATTTTCATTAATGGATAATTCATATTTTCAGATGAAAGTTCTCTATGTTACACAAACACCTGCCAAATGATTGAAATAATTGAGTGTCCTTGGAGACTAGGTACACAATCTGCTAGTTTGTAGAAAGATATTTAACCTCTCCCATAAATATATTCTTTTTTATTACATATCACAAAAATACCATACTTAAAATATTTCTTTACAACAGAGTGAAATGAAACATAATAAAGGGTGATATGAAATTCTTAGTAATGGTAAAAAAAGAATATATGTATGAATAACATGATCATGTGGTTATGAAAACATGACCAAAATATATAAAAACCATACCATGAATATCAATGATCAAAATAATGAGTCATTGTGTAAAGATAGTTAGTTCAGAAGACATTAATTATAAGGAAATCAAAGAGAATGTTCTATGAAATCATAACATTGACATAATACATTGATTTTTGGCATACCCATAACTATGGAAAATCAATTCCATATTAGTCATGGCTCTATTCTAAGGATATTATAGTGGAATGGGATTACTCCTAAAACATTCATATTTGTCAATGTTTATACGCAAGACCATCATAGTATAAAAATTACCTTAATGAATAAGGATGACACCTCATTCTAGTATTGTATATCTCATGAGATATATATAATTACCCAATACATTTGAGGGAGAAATAGGTCCCAACACTCACATAAATAAAATAATATTTATATATACCATAAGATCATACAATATTCATAATATCATAACCTGTTAAATGAAATGGGTTTCAAAAAAATTTCATCATATCCTAAAATATGTAAAAGAGACAAGTTTCATAATCATTTCATCAATTCATCACATCCTATAATCTGAAAAATTGGGTTACATAATAATTTCATCTCAGTATAACCCTTGGAAGATAAATGGAATTAATAAACAACTATTCATCATAATTTTTTTAGATAAAGAATAAGAATTGTGTTATTAGTTTAAATCACAAACAAATAATATGATACATCAATGGATGTCATCTTAGATAGAGAATTATTTTAGAAGATCACAAGGAAAATTTCTTGATAATTTTGTATCAAAGTCACTTTTCAAAATATAATACATTTTGAAAATACTTTTCTTTAAAAATAACCTTGAATATATATATAGGAAAATCATTTAAAATGTTTCTTGAGGAAATGAAAAATTATTAATTTTAAAAAACTTTTTAATTCATAAAGCATTTTGAAAATTAATTTATTTGAAAATGAACTAGGAAACATATAATAGACGTTTTAAAATAATTTAAAACACCTTAAGAGTAAAACAAAATATCCACTTTTAAAAACAGTTTTTAAAATAAATTTTTTTTTTAATTTTTTCTTTGAAAATAATCATGAAAATTTATAAAATAATCAGTAAAAATCTACTAAGACATTTCTTGAAGAAAATATAATTTTTTATTCGGAAAAAACATTTGAAACCATAAACCATTTTCAAAATCATTACCACATTGAAATAATTTATTCATAATCTAAAAAAATTCCCAAATATTACGGAAATAATTTTCGGTGAAAATATATTTGAAAAAGAGGTAACCTTTAAACAAAATTAGTTTTCATTGAGAGTGTAAAATTCCAATTATGTCATGAAAGTTAAAAAATAGTGACTATTTTCACATTATCAGTTAAATACAAACTGAAATTGTTTAGAAAACGACATGGATATTAATTTTAACAAATTTTGTAATAATTAAAACAAGGATAAAAGTTTACTTAATAAATTATTTCTAGAATGTTAAAAATGATTTTGAGAAAATTTTTCTAAAACATTTTTTTTGGATGAAAATGGGTTTTCTAGTAAAGAGAGAAATGAGGACAATTTTTCATAAAAACATCATTTTGAACATTTGAGTACATAAAAGGATTAAAATGGACTGAAAACATGTATTCTCCTGAAATTATAATAGGAGAATAAAATTGATGAGTGTATTTAGAGTTATATCATAACATTTTACCATTTTAATCATAATCATAAATAGTACCGATAAAAGTGATAGTATAAAATATACCTTTTACAAATTTGGTGACTTTGAATCATAATCCAAATGATATAAATAAATTAATTAAACATTAAAAATAATTACAATAATTATATTCATGATATAAATTTACCAATGTGCCCTATATACACTATATGAATGAATTGATCAATTAATTTGTATACGTATTATGGAATTAAAAGAGAGAATAGAAATCCATTACTATAAGTATCTACTTCCATCATACAAGTTAAAACCAATTATATATTAAATAATAGTTTTTATAGTTATTTTATAGAACCATAATTATATATATTTTTTAATATATTATTTACTTTTGACAATTTATTATATTTTTATTAACAATTCTCCGTTAAAATCAAGTTTTGGGTGATACCTGCTTTGTTTTTCTTATATGTTTTGACTTTTTATTTTCAGTCCAATTACATTGATTGTGGTTACATAAACAAAATGATAATGATCATGAAATAATTGTTTTATTTATACATATATTATAACATTAATACAAATATTTAAAGAATGATTTGATAAATGAATCATGTTACGATCATGAAGACGGTAGGCTATACATACACATGACAATCATTTCTATTTTTCAGCGGTCATTATCGAAAAGTGTTAAGAAATATTTTATCATTAAATAATGATAATAATATCATAAATACCATATTATTTCTTCATATATACTTATAAATATCATCCATGTGCTTTGGTGATAAAAATGTAGAGTCACATCACTTTGTGAAGGCGGTAGTCCACACGTACAAGAATCATGTTATTATCTTTTAGTGAATGAAAAGTGACAAAAATGATATATTATCCTTGAATAATGTTAATTATTTCATGGATATAAGAATTATGTTACTTATTTCATATATATTTATCCTTATTGTCTTCTATGTAATGCATCAACAAAAAATGAATCACATCGAATCATAAGGCGGAAGTCCACCATAAACATGAGGGACAATATCATATCTCTTATAGAATAGAAAATAATATTTTATATATGATATAATGACTCTAGATGTATAATTATGTTATAAATATCATATTAATACTTTATATTCATCATAATTCCTAATTTCGATAGGTGGTAGTGGGAAAATGAATGACATCGATTCATGAGTCGGTAGTCCACTATAAAGAAGAATAATGATTTGGAAACCCATTTGATGGAAGTAGTTATGGTAGTATGAAATTTACACAACAAAGAAAAATATCATTATATAAAATAATATTATTTTATTATATAATAATGTTTTGATTATAATTTATGGTGGTTTATGATGGAAAAAATAAAAATGCACGTTATAGAACGTTACCTCTTCTTCAGGTAACCACCGTAGTGTTGCACTAAAAGCATTTTTATGTAAGATTTATTACCAAAAAATGATTACAGAATGACATGATGGAATTAAAGAAGTAAATTAGACATAACTTGTAAAAAAATTTATTTAAGGTGTGAGTAACAAAGTTGAGTGGGTGGCCATTTATAAGTGATGTGAGTGTCACTATTACAATTTATTGAAAGCAAAAAGGTGCACCCACATTTTCCCTCATGACCAAAGGATCCCAAATAATGTATTACTGATCCTCAGACATTATAGGGTAGAAATAGGCAATGAAAATATATTTTATAAAAAAATTATGTCATTTAAACCCATATATTTTCCTTTTACCCTTGATAAACCCATTATTACCTTAACCATGATAGTTAATTTCTTATGTTTTCACTATTCATTTTGGTAAACAAATAAGTTGAAATTATTATATAAGATAAATTATTATTATTAAAAATATAAAATCTACTTTTCCAAATATAATTGATATATGTTTTGATGTTTAATTGATAATTATTCTCAGAGATGTGATGAGAAAGAGAGTTTTTGAAGATAAAATGTTCAAAAGTTGACAAATAATTATATAAAAAATTTAGTATGAAAACAATTAAATTTAATTAAATATGATTAATATATATATATATAGTATAGAAAATTTTACGTCAAATATAAATTAATATTTAATTAAACTCTATAAATAAATTATATGAAAAGGTAGTTTTCAATTAAAATCAAGTATTTTACATTATTCATCAAAAAATCAATCTTTTTAGGAAATTTTAAAAAATTATCCCCAATATATTTTTCATATTAGTACTTTAAAAATTTATTTTATTTTATAAATTTTGAGAAGAAAATTTTAAAAAAACTACAGACACGGCAAAAAGGTAGTTATTTGAGAAGGGTATTTTTTAAGAACAAGATGATTTAATATTAACATTATATCTAATAATATTCATTGGATTGATATTAATTACCAAAATTGAATATATTATATATAAATTTTATTTGAACAATTTCTCATTAGTGATTATTTTAATCAATAAAAAGAGAGAAATAATATGCACTCCAAAATTGTTTTCAAATAAAAGACCTTTTAAACCCAAAAAACATAAACTAAAATACAATATAATTGTTTATTCAAAATTAATTATCTTGAGGTAATATAAATAAATAATACTTATTTTAAATTAATATATAATAGTGAATTTAAATTACATAAAATATTGAAAATAAATTATTGTATTACAAAATTCATTATTTTTCACTATTCACTGAAAAATTGATATTTTTTCAAAAATATTAAAAAAATGTCAATAAGTTAATTTTTATATGATTATTTGTTAAAATTAATTTCATTTTATTAAATAATTTTCATAAAATCATTATAAATTATTTTTAATATTTTTCATTAAAATAAATAATTTTTTTGATGAAAACTTATTTCCAATGAATATGAATACTTTACTAAACATTTATTGATTGTTTACAAAAAATTTATAATAAAATTTATATTGAGTAGGAAATTTGTATTTATATTTCATAATGTATTTTATTTTATTCATACCCACCTATTTAATGGCATGGTTATAACAGTCATATTTAAAATAATATTATTTCACGGTTCACTAAAGTCCGATGTTGCGTGTCACACACACTATTGATGATACTCATAGTTGCATATAATCCAAGATAAAGTCAATGTTTAATAAAAAAAATATATCTATAAATTTAAATCGATTTGAATGAAAATCATAAAATATTTTCATTTTACATTCTACCCCTACTAAAATGAATTTCTCCTCTAAATTCTTCTTTACCATCAATGTTTTAATATTTTAAAATTTTAATATAGAGACACGCATCCAAAAATTGAATAATTGAACTTCCCTATAAAAGGTATATTTATAAACATAATACTTGCCTAAATTAACACATAACTAGGTTTCCACATACGAGAACATATGTGGTAGTGAATGATTTGGACATGAAAGAAATGTATAAATATTTATAAAGAGTAATAATAATCACTGATCATAACAGAATGGGTGATCCCAATAATGTTAGATACCAAAAATCCATAAACAAATGAGGCATAAAAAATGTAATTGATATCATCAAAAAATTTCATAACATGACAATATTTTATTTCAATATCCTTTTCGCTATAGATGAATATTTTTCATGAAAAGTTATACTTGTTTGATTTCATTCAATTTCAGAAGTACAATATCATTCATTGGTTTTGTGTTGATCAATTTACTCTTCATCTCTTTCTATGAAAGATGAATTTTTTCATCTATAAAACACAAAATAAGATCCATAATATAATGAAAATTCATTTCAACTATCTATAGTTAAAAAATTTAAAAAAGGTTAATAGTAGTTATCCAATACGGATAAATTTTAATATGGTCAAATAATATATTAATCTCAGAAACCTCATCCAATGTTCCACTTCAACCATTCTAAAATTTTTTAACCTTATAACCCATCTAAAATTGAATATTTATAAATAAGGTCACTAAATTTATAAGAATCAACATTACATTGATTTCCCATATTTCATAACGTTTATTTTAACTGTAACATACAAAAAATTTGAGTACCATAGTTATATATTTTCTTGAATCCTGGTAATAGATATAATTACCATAAAAATTAATAATACATACATTCATCCTCATTACCTAAATAAAAATTAAAATTATTGAATATATTAAATATATCCCAAAATGTTTTATACTTGATCAATGATAATAGAAAATACTTTATCTAGAAGTAATTTATCAATTCCAAGTTCATCTATATTGTTGAAATTAATTTATCCATATGAATCATATCTTTATGCTGATATAATTAAATCAACATCCATAACATACTAAGGGTTATTTTTTCCTTAATCATGTTTTTTTAATGAATATCTGCTTTACATTATATCACTTCTGTAGGTCATGATCACCATTCAGAATTTTATTATAAATCATTAAATAATTTATTTTATATAAACAATCCTTATTTATTTCATAATTCTTGAATTTTTATACAAAAACACTCTAATCATTCTACTTTATTCATAAATCATTGTCTGTGATTCTTTATCTTATTCCTTAATACCTATTTCCTTTCACATGTCATTCATAGTCTCTTCATTTTCAACTAAAAACCATTAATTAAGCAACCTTCCAGACCCATTAATGATATTTCCAATTATGAAATTAATTTCATTAATTCTTATACTAACCACACTTAAAACATTTAATAGGCGATGATACCATATAGAGACCCTTATTCTCATCAATTTCCTTAACATAAATTTTTATTTTTTGTTTATAGTTTTGTAATTTTTGTATTTATTTTACATACTCAAAATATCTTCTCATCCCACTGATACATTCCCTTAAGTGTGACTAGACTCATTCTTGACATATAAGAAAAAAATATTCTTTCCTCTATGGTTTCCATTACACAAAATCTCATTAAACTCTATCATTGTCTTATTTAGTGATTATGTGCGTTATTTTCTGTGCAATTTTAAATCATATATCATGATAATTTATTAGGAATAATCACCACATCCTCAACTCTATTCATTATCCCATTTTTATGCTCATCAAAAAATTTTTTATTACATTTTATTTTATCCTAATTCCTTCTTGATACACCATTAATTAAAACAAGAGATCATACTGTGACAAATAATATTTATTGTGGGATACCTAGTGATCCTGAAAAATTACTAATTGGATTTAAAAATAAATATACTTTCTATTTAATCCAATATATGTTAGGTTAATCATAGTAAATTCACAGTCATAATTTATTTAAAACCTTCATTATGGTTCATAAAGAGTTTTTGAATTTCCAAAGTATATCCTGAAGGAGTGAAAAACTAGGTGTGCCGAAAGGCAAAATTTCATGTACCATGTGATGATAGAGTCTATATAAATGCATACATTTCAGAGTATTAGCTATATATAACAATATTTCATATCCACATCCACTTCTATTATCAATATATGGATGAAATTTATTTTTAACCACTTGATCTATCCATTAAAAAATTTCTCTAAATTTTCATATACACTGGCTCATCCTTAGAATTATCTTCAGAGGAACCATTAGACATTTCTTTACGAATATACATATTGATCCCACTATGTTTTCCTGATCGTAGTTTCCAAAGGATAACTAAACCTTTCTTGTAATAAAAACTATACGAACCCATGATTTTTATAAATGGATATTAGAACTTTTTAGATGAACAGTCAATACATTACATAATCACACATGTGGGGACTATAACAGTTTAGTGTATTTAGAGAGTAAGTATAAAATATTCTAATTTTGTAAAAATATTCAAAATATCTCATAAAGATATTCTCTTTTATTAATCTTTACAAATATTCTCTACTTAAAACATTTCATCACATCCTCATAAAAGGAAACCTGAGAATGGGTGAGCTTAGATGCTCATAAATTCTAAACAAGGAAGATACATAATTATAACATAAACCCAAGGGTATTATAACATTATCAAAACATACGAAAATCATACCCTACATATCAAAGGATAGAATCATGACTAGTGGAAAAACATTTGTTGTTCATCATGCCTTAATCAAAAAAAATCATTGAACATGATCTATGAGAGCATAACATTGGAATAAGAAAAGGATTTATGGAATACACATAAGAATGAAAAATCATTTCAAATGAATTCAATGTTCATTAATAATTTTATCATAGTACAATCGGTTCACTCCCCAAACCATCGTAGTAGTGAAAGTTTACTTCAAATGAAATCATAGTAGAAAATGCACATTACTGAACTGAGTTCAATGTATGTTCTAGTCCTATCGATCTCATGAGATAAAAATAATTACCCATTGAATTATATAGATATATAGGTCCCACCCGTCACCTAATGAAAATTATATGTATGTGTTTCACAATATCAGAAAAAAATTCATATCGTAACCCAATAAATCAAATGTTTTGCATAATCATTTCATAATATCAAACCCTATAGAAAAGAAATAGGTTTCATAATCATTTCATCATAGAATAACCATTTAAAATAAGAAGGTTTCATATTAATTTTATCATGGCCTAACACATGGAAGAGAAAAATGTTTCTTAAAAATTGTTTCATCATAAACCATTCATAGAAATAATAAGAATGATATCCTTGATTCATATCCCCAAAAAGAATAAATTTCCTAGAAGGATGTTATCATACATAGAGAATTATTTTAAAATATCAATTGGATCATTTTTTTGAGGAAAATAGTATTTCTCTGAAAATAACATTTCAAAACATAAAACATTTTTAAAAATATTGTTCTTCCAGAATATCCTTTAAAACATATAACCGAAAATAATTTAAAGTTTTTACTGAGTAAAATATCATTTCTAATTTAAAAAAAATTAAAAAATAAAATATTATGATAATCATTTTATTTGAAAATGACCTTGAATACTTATAATGGAAGCTTTAAAATTTATTTAAAAAATTTATTGATGAGAATATATTTTCAGATTTTAAAAAATCAAAACATAAAACATTTTTAAAATAACTATTATTGAGAATAACCTTGAAATAATATAAAAGAAGAATAAAAAATCATTTAAAAATTTTCTTTAATAAAATATCATTTCTACTTTTCAAAACAGATTAAAAAAAATCATTTTAAAAATATGTTTTAATTTGAAATAATTTATTAAAAATATTCAAAAACCCAAATTATTAAGGAAAATATTTTCTCTAAAAATATATTTTAAAATTTTTTTGATAATATTTAAATCCATGAGGATATAGAATAGTTGGAAATATTATTCATGTATTGCTTGTAAAAAATAAAAATTTTCTCAACTTTAGTAAAAGCCAAATGGGAATTGTTTAGAAAATGAAAAGAATATTATTTCAACAAAAATTATATAAATTTAAACATGGGTAAAAAAAATTAATAAATAATTATAATAATTTAATAATTTCATTAAAATAATTTTTAGAAAACATCGTTTTCTAAAGACGAACTAGTTTTTGGCCGAAGAGAGAAATAAAGAAGATTATTCTTAAAACAATCATTTTTAACACATGAGCACATTAAGGGATAAAAATGAATGAAAAACAAATATTCTCATGTTATTATTAGTGGATATGTAAATTCAGGTTTTTTTGAGATAAAAAACATAATATTTCATCATTGGAAGAATAATTAGAAACAATCCCGATAAATGATGATGTTATAACAGATAAATCTAACAAATTTAGTGAATTTTAATAATATTCACCATGAAATAATTATTTCAAATTAAAAATTAAATAATGTGAAAAGTATTATATCAGTTAAATAAAATGTCAGTGGGGAAGTGTACACACCATATAAATGAAATGTGTGGTGAATTTTAACATGTCTCCCAGAAATAAAATGGTTACTAGAAATAACATTACATAAGTGTTGACTTACATCATACATGTTATAAAAAACATATAAAAAATATAATAATATTATTAATATATTCTATAACTATAATTATATATATAAAATTTCATGTGTTGATTACTTATGCCAATTTACCTGTTTATTAATAATTCCTAGTTAAAATTGTATTTATGTTCAGATTTTTTATTTTTAGACCTCTTACATTGATCATAATTACATCATCTACAAAATAATAATTTGACATATTTATGGTATTTATAAATAAATTATACATTTAGGACCAATCATGGAATTTGGTCTCGATAAATGTAGTATGTCCTGATCATGGAGATGGTAGGCCATACGTACCCATGAGTGACATTTCCATTTTCCAACGATCATTATAGAAAGGTGTTAAAAATAGTTTATCATTATAAAATAATAATAATATTATAAATAAAATATCATTCCATTAAATATTCTTATATATATTATCAATGGTGTGTGGTGATGAAAAGAGATATGCACTTCGCTTCGTGAAGGTGATATTTCACACGTACATGAGTGATGTTATAATCATTCAGTGAGTGAAAAGTTAAGAAATAAAATGATATGTTATCCATTAATTATTATAGATATGTCATAAATAAAATAATTATTACTTTTATATCATATATGTTGATCCTTATTATATTCCATGTAATGTGTTTGTGAAAAACGAGTCACATCACTTCATGAGGTGGTAGTCGACGGTACACACGAATGGCGTTATCTTATCCCATACAGAATGGAAAGTAAAAAAATGTGTATAAGATATAATTAATATAGATCTATAATTATGTTATAAATATAATATATATACTCTATATCCATCATCATACCCAACCATTAATGGTGATAATGGAAAATATTACATCGATTTATGAGGAAGTAGTTTGTCGTACACATGAACAATGATTTAATATCACATTTCGTGGAAGTGGATATGGATTTAGGTAATTAAATTGACATAAATAAATATCAGTACATATAATATAATTATTTTACTTTATCAACATGATTTAATAAGAATTTAATGTGGTGGCAGAAGAAATAAAATAAAAACACTCGTTTAAGAATGTTACCTCTTCTTTAAGTAAAATCCTTATATTTGGACCAAATTCCTTCATAGGAAGGTTTTCTCCCAAAAATAATTCTTATATTATTATATTAGGGAATTTATAAATTTATTTCGGTAGGTATTGGACAAAAAATGGTTTTATTGTGTGAGGAATATAGGATATAGTGTAGACTTTTATAAGTGAGGTGTGTGGCACACTTGTATTGTTTTTAAACGAAAAAGGTGTGACCTTATTTTTTATCATTCCAAAATTATCCAAAATGGTGTGTTATAGATATATTTACATTATGTTGTAAAATTTTGGCAATGAAATATTTTTCATATTTTTTTGTCATTTTGCGCATCCTTTTTTACTTTCACCCCCTCGTAAACTCATATTTACCTTAACCGCGGTAATTATTTATTAATTTCTTCACCATTCATTTAGGAAAATTTTAATGTTGAGATTATTATATAATATATATTATTTTGATTTAAAATATTTCATAAATTTTTCAATTAAAATTCATATAATTTACACAATTAAATTTAAAATTATTCCTACAAACGTGATAAGAAAGCGAGTTATTGAAGAGAAAGGGTTCAAAAGTATGCAGAGTTTTTATATCAAAATTCAATATTAAAATGATTAAAATGAACTAAATTTCATTAATATATAAATAATTTAAGTAATTATTATTTATATTAAAATTAATATCTAATTTATCTTTATAAATAATTTAAACGAAAATTTAGTTTTCAATTAAAATCCAGTATTGTTCACTATTCATTAAAAATTTAATCTTAATTGAAAATTCTAAAAAATACAGACTAAGATAATTTTTATATGATAAAATCAAAAATTAAATCTAGTTTTAAAATAAATTTTCCAAAATTGTTAAAAAATTAAAAAAAAACAAAAACCACACACACAGTGAAAAAATAGCTTTTCCAGAGGTGTATATTTAAGCATAATATTATTTTATATTAACTCTATGTATAATAATAATTAAGTTATTAATCGTAATTAAAATATAATGACATATAATCTATAAATTTTGATTAAAATATTCCTTGTATGGGTTTATTATAATTAATAAAAATTGAGAAACAATATGCACTTTAAAACAAATTTCAGAAAAAAAACCTTTTTTAACACAATGATAAATTTATAATAAAAACCAATATGATGTTAATTAAAAATTAAAAAATGTATTATATTTATCTAAATAATTATTATGTTACTTTAAAACATAATATGTAATTTAAATTTATTAATTGATTGAAAATAAATGATATTTTCAAAAAAATTCTATTTCACTATTCATTGAAAAATCAATATTTTATTTGAAAAATCAAAATTTTCACCAAAAGTTATTTTTTATATGTTGATTTAAATAAATTAAGTTCATTTTATCCAATAAATGTTATATAATATCTCTAATTAATTTTATTAATTTCTCATAAAAAAGAAAAAAAACATTTTTTAAAGAAAACATACTTTTGCTGAATATAATTATGTTATCAAAAAGTGATTTATCATTTATTAAGTATTTATAAAAAATTATATTGATTAGGAAATTTATGTTTGTATTTTATGATGTTGTAATACTATTTATACACAACTATTTAACAACTAGGTAATAATGATTATATTTAAAATAATATTATTTCGTGGTTTGTTGAAGCTCAGTGTCACGTGTCATTCACCCTATCAAAGAAACCAATTTTTCTATTTAATGCAATAAAAAATTGGTGTTTTGTAAAATGAAATATTACAATAAATTAAAATTAATTTGAAAAAAAATTTATAAACTCTTGGGATGATACAATCTTCTCCCCTTGTTTAAGGTTATAGAGTTTGGCCTGAGACGTGCACCCATACATCTCAATATTGCATGAGTAAAACCCCCTCCTACAAACCTAAGACTAAATGATCCATTATTGATGTCAGAAACCAGGAGAGTTACCGAGCTCCTATCATTTTCATGGGAGAACATAGCAAGGGGGAATAGTGACTAAAAATCTCATGAGAGTAAATCAAAACGTTTAGGACCTTGATAAAAATAGGGGATGATCAATGAGTGGGGAACAACAGTTTCCTGGGATCTAAACAAATGTTCTACATCTATTCAAATCAAGGATGGGAAAAAATACAACATCTACCATCGATCATGTTTAGAACAAGGGATGTTCTATCTAATATTAATTATCGTTCAAGGCATGTGGCCAAGATGGTAGGTTAGCCGGTGTGGCTAGACACAATTACTGTTAGGCATCCTAAAAGAGTCTAGAGGATAATGATTATCCATATATATGAAAGAAAAAAGTATATTTGTGGAATTTTGGAATGTCACAGAAAGACATTTGAGTGCCTTCGGAGCTATCCTGACATGCACTCAAATGAGATGTATGATCATACCAGTAGATGAGGATCAAGCCTAGCTCAGAGTGGAAAGATGTTCATATGATTTTATGGATGGGTTATACAAAAATGAGATAAATGGGAATCATTATATATTCCATGATGATGGGAATAAAGCTATAAATTAATTTTGGTACATGGTATGGTAGAATGCCAACACCCATATGTGGTTGTCCTATCAAGTGAGCACATTGAATCCTCACAAAATATGAGGCATCCAAAATATTATACTGTGTAAGGATGTATTATAATTTTAGTCACATAAAATTTTTGTTTGATCAATCTCATATTTGTCATATGAGGTGCCCCAGTTCTATATAGGTTAAGGCTATAGTTTATCTTTGTGAATTTTACCTGTTAGTTTTATTCATATCATGTTTATCATATAAGGAATATATGTTTAATAATGGTTAAGGATACATTTTAACATCATGAACTGGGGAAGTTGATTTGGTCCATCATATAATTATCATATGATGCATCCCAATTATATATAGGGTGAGGCCGTACTTTTAAGTCATGCGTTAAAGATATTGGTCTGATCGATTTCATATTTATCAAATGGTCATCTTGGTTCTATACTAGGTATGGTTATATTATAACATCATATGATGAGGTCATTGGGATTTTCAGTTTAAATTCATACATCACTGACTATGAATGCTATAATTTTATGGTCACAGAGCTCAAATTAGAGGGATAAATTCTATTTTAAAGTAATAGATATTTGGACCATAGGGTGTGGGTGTGTTAATGAGTCTTTTATTGAATTATATAGTTATAACATTCTGTGAAATGTGGGGAAAAAATATTTCTTTTAAACAATACTTAAAAAACTATACTGAAGAATGCATCATAATGTTAGGGAAGAAAGGCCCCGTAATGAGTTGACAAAGGGGCTGGACCAAGGACATGAGATCCAGAAATCTCTAGGTACCCTATTGGAATGGTAATAAAGTCGTAAATAGTTCTATAATGTGGAATGGTAGAAGATAGATGTGGGAGGGTAAATTATCTTGAGCATGTAAGAGATGGAAAAGAGAATGGATCATTGTATTTCTGAAAAACATGGGTGAAGAAAACATTGCAATGGCTGGGAAAATGAGACCAAATCGATATTGTTTATGGTCATTAATATTTTACCAGGACTCTTAGTTTATATTCATTGATTTTCTACCATGGGTAGGTACGTTGAGGATGTCCAGTTGGTTCCAAAGAGTTAAAAACCATCGTTAAAGGATCCAAGTAGGAACTGCACTAGAAGAAGAAATACTAAATCTAGTTGAATATAGTTTATGATTGTTAGGTTTAGACCATTTGATATCCCCAAAATAGGTTAGTGATGAGGATATGCCAAAAGAAAGTATTCTTATGCCACACTACATATCCCACAATAAATGGGAATCAATCCCCACATAGTTCTAGGCCATAGTGCTGTAGGAGTTTGACACAGATATGGTGGCATCCTCACTAGAAAGGATACTAAATTATCTCACTCTTATAATATGAGGCATCCAAAATATATACATGGTAAGGCTACAGTTTAACATTTTTTGTTGAGGGAATTTATGTGGATTACTCATTAGGCAAACCATTTATTTCTCCCTAATGTGTGGTCTTGATATCATCTTAGTTTTCTGGTGAGCTTGGGAATATGATTGAGAATTATACCTAAAAGAGGGTCTCATGCTGTAATTTAGGGAAATAGTATCACAGGGAATGGGGTTTTTGTTATTAATTTGTGTCTAGGAATAAATAAAATAGGTATAAGCATCACAACATATCTTGTGGGAATGGGAATCAATTCACACATAGTTCTAGAGATGTGGTACAGTTGAAAAACAAAACAAAAATTTGGTTAAAAATTATTCTATTATGGGGATGGGACATATTTCATGTATTTATGATGTCACATAGAAGAATAATGGATATGTGGTTTATATTCATACAACTATGAACAAGGGGAACTTTGAAAATATTTTAGAGTCATGATTTGTGGGTTGCGGAGTGTTTTTTTAGAGTTGTCTACATAACATGAATGTGGTAAAACATAATATGAAAGATATATAAATGAAAGACTATGTGATATATAAATATCCTAAAAAATAATTCAAAAAGTTTATGGTTATAATTATTGTACAATAATTAGGATTAATGAGACAAATGGTTTACGATGACATGGTGGTTATACTCGAAGATAGTGGATCGAGGCATCTCTTTGTATCCCATGGATATCAGAATCAATACACACATTGTTATCAGAAAAGGAACAATATGTGACTAATTAAAGAGGTGGGGGATCCTATCTAATGAGGTAATTGAGGCATCCCATGGTTGTTATGGGGAATCCAATGTCTATGACACATGGCAAGGGTACATTTTATCATCACATGCTGAGGAAATTTCTTTTTTTGTTATCTCTCGCTTATTATCTGATTCATCGTGTATTTTTTACACAGGGTAAGACTATAATTTTACTTCACACATTGAGGATTCTTTTTTTTAGTTTAAATTATTATAACTCATACTATTACTACTACATGTTTAGGGAAATTTACCTAAGATAATGGGAGCTTAAAATAGTTATTGTCATAATTCTTGAACAATGACTCCTATTTTAAGGTCATAGTGTTTGGAAAATAGCTCATAGTATATGTTTGTAGAGTTTCAACCATTAATTTCATGCTAATTACTACATGATAATCTTGGTGATGGTGGGATATGTTATTCCCTCCATATATTGTTATTAATGATTCTGCTCAATTAGAATACACCTAATGTATTATGTAAGGGTTTTCCCATTTGGGCTCTAAATTCAGTGGGTTTGTAAGGGTATCATCAATGTTCTATGATCCAATACAATGTCACCCAGGTGGAAGGAGCATTGGTTGAAAATTTGGTTGAACACTATCACTATCCATTTTTGGTGCCACCCTATGTTATTAAAGTCTTGAATATTTTCTTCCTTGAGGGATTTCAACTCATCTAGATGTAATTCATTCCTTATATCTAACATATTTTGGCCATAAAAAATCATTATTTTGATTAAATATAAACCTCAATGGGTATGACTACACTTTATGCATATACTAGGGAGTATGGCATCACTTGGGTGTAATTTCATGTTTTCACCGATTGGTCTAAAAGGTGTTGGGGATCTTTTCTATTCAAACCTTTTTTCCCATTATTTTTTGCAATATGTTAAAGAGGGTCTTGTTAAATTAATAAATCTACCCATTTTATTATGTATGATTGCAAGAAGTATGGTTGGGATGAATGTTACATTTGGTATACAATTTCTTCATCTCAATAAATTTTATATTGGTTCTATTATTTTTGAAAATAACATGATTCAATCCATTTTTTGACTTTTTTGAGGAGAACTGCTTCTCCCTATTTGTAAAATAAGTAATTTTGTGGTCAAAATGAACCTTCACTATAAGCTTTATACTAGAGGGTATCCAACCACAATTTTTATCACCCATACTAAAAGGGTCATGGAGTATATGGTGGTGTGGATAAGCTTCAAAAGTTAATGAAAAATGTTAGCATGGACCTGAAACGCATGAAACCTTATGGAGAACATGATGTAGTCATGGACCATGGTGGTCCAGAAGTAACCCAACCATTGAATTTGGTGGGAGAGATTCAACCTTATTTGATGGGAACCACAAGATCCTACATGGAACTCTTGAATAACCAAGGGTATATTATATCCTTGGATACAATGGAGGATAAATCCCTTGAACCCACACCTATAGATATTTTTCTCAAGATCATACCCACTATAGTGGTTAAACTAAGATGTACACTAGAGTATTCACTCATGCCCAGCTCGGTATAGTGAGAGAATATTATAATAGAGATACTCAAAAAAGGGGATTTAGCCAATGGGGAGTTTTCATCACTTTATGGTCACCTAAAGGACCTAGAATAGAAGAATATACATACAGATGATATACATTTTTGATTCCATTATATAATTATTCAGGGGATTATGACCATTCGATGTGACACATTCATAACCAAGTCATCCTGGTCAGGTTCTATAAGTGACGAAGTAAGGCCTACCAAGGCATAGAATCAACCATTCTAAGACCTATTACCATGGGGAACCTTCAACTCTAATGAAAACATGCCTATCATTTTATAGTTTTATTCCAAATGGGGCACAAGCTCTTGATTTCTAATGATGTGGTCACCCATAATTTGTTTGATGACTATCTCCGAGTCTACCGTTGTTTGTAAATAGGGGACCTAAATCTCTAGGCCCAATTCGAGACAAGTAATAAGGTACATTTATTCTACTCCATTTTTTGTGAATCCTTCTGATAATAAGAATGGGTACATTATGATAGAATATATTAGAGTGACAAAGGAAATCTCTATGCCTACCCTATTGATCATGAAAACATTGAACATTCTACCAGTTGGCTCTAAGAGGAGCCCTCAAATTGTATTTTATAGCGTGTTAAAACTTGATCTACTAAAATAATATCTTCACATAAAAAATAAAATTTTAGGGATAGTTCTTCAGGGGATCGATGTGTGGACTAGAAGTCTACTAAGGCATGTAAGTTAACAAAATTCTGAAGAACAAAATTGATGTTAATATACTTTTGGATTACCACCCAATGTTCAATTGTCCCATGAACGTGTGGAAATTGAGATTGTACATTAGTGTGTCAATCTAGGATCCAAACTGTATCTCAGGATATTGTAAATAATTTCACAACTTCTACACTCTGAAAACCAATGTTAGTAAACTCTTCTTGATTGGGAATTATTTGGTCTCTGTTTCAAGGATCATGTGACCGATATAGTATAGGTTGTTTTATCCTCCGTCATTATCTTTATGGTCTGGGGGTACACAAAACGATTTTTCTAGGGTGGTCACTTAAATTACCAAAGGTTTACCTAATATGGATGGGATTAAAAGCAGATTATTTAGTGGGTACTTCTTGATATCATCAGAGGATTTCTAGAACTCATCATCTCACTAGTAAATAGTTCTTTTTTGATAATCATCGGGAAGCTCTTAATCATGTTGACTTGATTTGAAATAAATAAGATTATATTGGCATAGTGGCCATGGATTCCTCATAACTCTTAGAAATATCCTTTGGAGGAATTTGACTAATAGCCTTGATTTTCTCTAGATCATCGTTGATGCCATTATATCGTACAAAACATTTGAGAAATTTCCATGAGGTAACCCCAAATGTGAACATCAAGTGAATTATCTTCATGTGGATGTATTGTAGGAATATAAACACGTTCTCAATATCCTTGAGATTATCCTAACATTGGAATGATTTTTTCACCAGATCATCCATGTAACATTCCAACGATTTCCTAAGAATCAGATTGAGGAAGTGGAACATGACCTACTAGTAAGTGGTTTCAATATTCATTAAGCCAAATGTAATCACCTTATAGTAGAAAATTCCTTGTGGAGACCTGAAGGTATTGGAAAACTCATCCCCATGGTCCCTCTAAATATGAATATATTCAAAGTATATTTTCATGATGGAAAAGGGTTGGAACCCATCCATGTAATCAATCAACAACTATATCATTTTAATGGGAAATCACCCTTCATAAAATAGTGGTCAATATCTATAATATTGATACATAATTTAATCTACCAATTCTTGTTCATAACAAGGACAATTATAAGCATCAATATGGGTTTTTGGGCCTCCTTGAAAAAGTTAGAGTTGATAATAATTTTAAATTTAGAATCCACCACAGCACTGTGATAGGGGTGCATCTTTTTGGGAGGTGGTTTGAACCCACAATAACCACTATAGAGGAAAAGTTGATGAACATAGACTTCAGGGTCTAGCCCATGAATCTCTTCATAACTCTAGGATAATACATCATGATGTAGATGTAGGAAGGCCACATACTACCACTACTCATATGGAGACATGTAAATAATGATTAATTTTAGTGTCGAATATTCATCTATACCAAGGATAATCAGAATCAAGTCATCAACAGTGGTGTAGAAACCCACTTAAAATTTGATAGCGGAGTCTTCCAAGTCCTCTATATAATATGAGATAGGGGGATCAAAGTAAGTAATATTCTATTCTAGGATAGTTGACCACGGGGAAACATTGGAATCAACCCTAGCAGATACAAAATCCTAACTATGGGGATCCTATTCTATACATACTATTTCATCTAAAGATATTGATTGAATTCTAACTAGTATTTTTATTGCGATTTCCAATCTTGATATTGAAGTTATGGAGAATAGTCGACCATCTTCAATTCATCCCTCTTTGGTGGAAGAAGTGGGGATCTCATGGATCGATGTCCATTGGGTGAACTTATTAGTATGTTTCTAGAGTTGGGTCTTCCAGTATTAGGCAAGCCAATCTGGTGTAGGAGTATGAGGTTATCTATGACAACTTATTTTTTCATATAGACAATGAAATAAACTCCTAGGTCCGGTGTTGTGGGATTTAACTGGTGAATTTTTAAAATCAATCCATCTTTTTTGTCTACCCACGTACTAGATGTAGTTGTTGTCAGATCCTTAGGGGTGTTGGTGTCCTTAAATGTGTTCGTCTAGGTCTAATTTAATCCACTTTTATAGTATCCATCATCCAAATAGCTGGCCTCATAGTAGTCAAAGGGGGACTCATATCCCTAGAGTATAAATACATGAACATCAAAAAATTATTTGATGTATTGGTCATAAAAATAAGGGGTTCTTAAATGAAATTGAATCTGGGGTCTTCCCATAAGTGTGTTGTAGAAATATCTTGTTAAACTAAATGAATTCAATGCTTTATACCACCCCAAAAAATTGAATATTCATCTTAATCCTTATATGTAGTTTCATATCACTCTAATCATATAATCGAATTATAATATTTGAGGAGTCTAATATCCTTATATAAGTCTCAGATGGTGGAGAAACTATTTTGGAATTAGGATGATCCTAGAGACAGTAACCACTATGAAGCAGAATATTTAAACACCTTTGAACTGGCCTACGGTATATAGTGGGTGCATGTGTCCCTGAATGAGGATACCCTTGTCTTCTCTATAAAATGATATTATTTTTTTAATATTCTCCTCGATTGGCCTCCTTGGCATAGTAGGCCTCAACGCATCTACCCCAACAATGAACTAGAGGGGGGTCTTCATGGCTTCCACAATGACCTCACGTATTTCCTTTGATAGTAATAGTGCCTCATGAATTAAAAACCTCATGGTTATGAAATTATGGTTCTTTGTTACATCATAAATACATTCAAAAGACATATTTTTTATTGTATAGGGTCATTCCTTAACTAGGGGTGCATCAGATATGGTTTTATAAAATACTAGTGCATGGATGGTATTAGAAATATTATGCTTCTAGCTTGATGGGATACTATGAAAAAACCAGTGTTTGATTATCGGTTGGATGAGGTCGGGCCCTGGTTGGATGTGGATGGTCATGTTATAGTTATAGATGAGCTGCATGAATTACTAATATAGTTAGTTTTGATGGAGTACCAGACATAGCATACTAAGAAAACTAGTCCTTCTAATCTCAACAAAAATATTGCTAACTAGTTTTTGTATCATACACATCATGGTTTGAAGTGTAAGACTGAGCATTTTTAAGATGTGCACATCCTCTACCTCTCTTTTGATGGTGTCAACCGGAGGTGACGAGGGGTTCTTCACAACAATCCTCATCATTGGGATATGTGAAGTGGTCCACTAGTTTGACGGAATTCACAAATCCATACCCTTTATACTCATTAATGTTATATTCCAGGGATGGGTGGACCCAAGGAATATCTCCCAATTCGAGAGGCATAAATTCAGCAAGGGTGTGAGTTGGATTTATTATTGGTGATGTAAGGTAATTTAACTTATGCCATCAATGCCAATTCTTTTGAGACTTATAAGGATGTGACGTAGATGTAGTGGTAGACATAAAAGGAGGTGCAAAAACCATAGGAGGTCCTAACTTTCTAAAGAGGACATGAATAATACCATGCATATGATTATGTTTCCTATGAGCGAACCTATCATTGTAATTCTACATCCGACCGATAGGAAATTATTTTTTCTTGTTGTATCCTTCATTGTCACTATCGGGGTTAGAGGAGATATAATTTTTCTAGAGTGGAACATTTACCATCTAGACTATGCTATGATCAACTTGGTCTTGGATCAAATATCTAAACAAAAATAATTCTTTTATAGTGTGTACAAGGATCCTGTTCTATCGAAAAAGTTTGGCATGGCTAGTCTGTTTAGTATCTTGGGGTCTACTAAAATATGGGAACTTTAGGATCACAATTTCCATGGTGATGATGATATATCATGGGACTAGAGGATCCTTGACTGAACAGTTTTTGTTCCATTATTTATTTAAAAGTCTCCTTGACATCCTATAATTGAGATGGAACTAAATAAAAATTATCATTTCGATGTGGATTCAAATGATGAGATAGTTATTGGTTGGGATTTTTAGGGTAAAGTTTCCCCTTTTAGGCTCCGAAGTGTGCCATTTCATGTTGCTCTGCATGCATAGTGGTGGTTATATATTCTTTCACTAGAATTATTGTGAGATATGGGAGGGGTAATGGGAATGACTATTGTCTCATTTGGTGCAAGGATTATTCAAGATTCTTGTCCTTTATAATGAACTCCCAAAATCCACCTGGGTAGTTCAGTGATATGTGGGTAGTGACCAAGTCATTCATGATGTTCTCCACACACATCATATACATTTTTTCCTGGGACTGCTTCACATCGAGTGATTACATGAGTCCCTTTTATCAGGTAGAGAATGAAAAGAATTTCTCATCAGCCCTCTATTTATATTTTAATTGGTCATAGATACTCTTCTTATGCAAGATAAACTAGTAGAAAAAATATATATGATGGTCCTACCAACTAGTGATATACCATATGGGTATCTGACTATACCCAAGGAATTTAGGCCCTTATAATATATGGAAGAAGAATACAAATTTGTCATCCTTCTACTGTTCTTGAGTCACCAACATTGGGCCACCCCATGAGGTGATGTGAAAAAGATGTTTTGGTGGGTAATTATTCTATTTAAATAGGGATAATTTGGGTTTACCAAACTCTAGGGGTACTCAAACATAGCCCACCCATGTTGAGTATAGCTTTTCTTCATGCATAACATCCACTTGTCACATTTCCAATGCCTTGAGGTGGGAAATGAGAGAAGCTATCATTTCATCTTTGTGAAGGTTTTAGACACCAACACATTTAAAGGATCATCTACTCAAGGAGATACATGGCCTTAATCATGAGGTGGATAATCATGCTACTCGGGTAAGGATGGTGAATTAAACCTCGATTGTTTATTGTATCCCCATTCTTGGGTCGTAACCAAGTGAATGATACACCCCATGTTTGAATTAGGTGGTATGAACAAGGAGGAATGGGTTCCCCATTGGTGGAGATATGAGATACCTTGTGTAATTGTTAAGTTATAGGAACTTCTCATCAATGAGATTAAAGGTGATGAATTTTTACTCCTCCAACTCTTCAAGAAAGGAAGCTACTCTAGTGTATTACTCCACTTTGGGTGTTACCTCAGATAGGTTATATGACTCATTATATCCCATCCCTTTTTCAATGTATTGATGGTATGTCAGTAAAGTATCAATGGGTGGGACTATGAGGCCAATTTTATTACATTGATGATGAGTGTGCATGTATTTTGAGGGGACTTCTTTGTACTCTATCACCCATTATGGTGGTTTTTATATGTCATTAATTTCATTGAAGGAAATGATCCTATGATCATATGGTAGGCTGATAGTGAGAAAATTATCTATAGTGGTATTAATAGGGGAAACATCTTTGTCTGTAGATGGGCCAGATTAATGATTTAGTCTCTATCATATGAGAGGGATGAAATATAAAGAGACATACTACCCCTGACTCTGATTTTTATTTATAGATATGCCCTTCCTATGACTGGAAAGATCACTACATGGGTATTAATGTATGTTTTCTTAATTGTCTAGTGGTATACATATTACTCCCGATGTTTAGATACTAAGGGAGTTACAATCTCAACCATCCTACATTGTTAGTTGATTACATCAATAATATCATGGATCGTTGGGTAGGTCAGATGACAATCATGAAGATGGTGGATTTTGACCCTGATGATCGAGTGAAAATAAACTACCTTATCCTCAGTGAGGGAATTCAGGATAAAAAAATTTGGAACAACATTTTGCCAGAACACAAATGATATTTGGTCAATGGATATAGGATCCCATGTGTCTTCTTGGATACTTTCAGGTAGTGTGACAATATCCTAATCATCCCAAGACTAGATCAGTGTGGGATGAGATAAGGTTGGTATCATAAATATATATCTATTCTATAATTGAAATACTGGGATAGGGGTCACTGCACGAGTCAAATACCTTGAACATGTTCGAATATCTCCTGGAGTCAGATCAAGATTCAAGATCATGTTGAGGTATGATGGGGTGTTTACCACATCCTCATGTGTGAGTGTGGTGGTATTCCTCATAGGCTTGGAAAAAATCTTACCGCCATCTGGATGCATCAATACAGACCTTAACATCTCTCCAAACACATTCTTAGAGGTAGAGGGGAGGTAATCTAATGATGAAAGAGATGGTTTCACTGTGAGTCCTTATAAGGAGGCTAGAATGTTATCCACAAGTAGGTATCTTTAGATGGATCAGGAGTTCTTATTGACCTCATATTTTGGAATTGTAAGCCTGTAACACTCGAGACTTTTATGAGAAATATTTTGTTTTTAAATCATCAAAGTAATCTTTCACTACACACAACACTATATTGGCTTTCTTCACACGCAATCACGGCCTTCCTGGATAGATTGCGTCGTACGCAATACCGAGTTTCACTAAACAATGATATGCTATTAAAATATTATTAAAACTAGTCGTTATGAATATTAATAACCACTTTTTGAAATTTTATAAATTTTGTTTTTCAAAATGGACTTCATTTTTGGATTCAGAATATCGAAATTAGCCTGGGGTGAAATTTTGGTATTTTTCTGAAAACTTTCCATTTTTGATAAATAGTGAAACCACTAAGTGGTAGTTAAAAAAACAGTATTTTTCATAAAACATAATTTTACCGCTTCTATGAGTGGAATTTCAAAAATCCAAGAGAGATAGTTAATATCAAGGACTAAAATGTGGTTCAATGAGATGAAAATAATTTTTGGTGTATAGTAACTTTTCACTTTTTTTACCATGGTTAAAAGTAAATTGGGTAATTAAGGGTAAAAATGATATTATTATTACACTAACACATGTCCTAATTCTATTGGATAAGTGTAATTCGACCAAAAAAACCTTAGGAATAAAATATGACCATTTATACCCACTTGGATTAGATTAGGACCTTTATTATTAATTTATTTAAAGAAGGGTTAAAATAGTTAAAATCAATGTTTAATAAGTAAATCATTTTTAATATGGGCTTATACATACGATAAATTCGACTATAAAATTTAATTAGAAAGATAAAACAATTTCTTACATAATGGTATTTTATAGGTAATTTTTAGACAATAAATAATTTAATTTATTTATGACACAACGATGATGCAGTAATTATCTTATTAATGAAATATTGACATAAATGATGTTATAAATACCCAAATAAATGTAATTTGAGACTTTTTATGAATTAAACTAATTTTCTAGGTTAATATGACATGTTATTATTGATTTAATTAACTTTTTTCGAACTAATCATTCTATTAAGATTTTCACAAAAATCAATTACTAAATAGTGTCAAAATTGACATAAAATAGTTTTTAAAACAAATATTATATTATTAATTGTTATTTTATTCCTAAAAATTTATGGTTCGTCCAAATGACTTAGATAATGTTATATCTATTAATAATAAACAACTTGGGGTTCGTTTGTCTTTATATTGTATGTTTATTAACCTTATAGTGTAAGAAAACAAGAAGACACGGTAAAAGTTAAATTATCTATCATAAAGTTAAATCTAAATGATAAGTTTAAAATTGACACCTAAACTTGTATAAATTCTATTTTACGAGAGGATTTAGACCCATACCCACGTTAGCTTAGAAATATATCAATTTGGAGCTATTATAAATCGAATTTTACTTTATAATAAAATAATATTTTTAGTTATTCCAAAGGTGCCCCTCTCCTCCCTTATAAAAGGGCACCTCCTCCCTCTGTTCCTCACACCACTTTGAGCCTTCAAACTCGGACAAACCCTGCCAATTTCTTCCCTAAACTTCTCTAGAGACATCCTAGAGGTCCTGTTCTTCTTCAAAGACCAATTTTAGTGCCCTAAAAGGAGGACTCAAAGAACCGCTTCAATGAAGAGGTAATGTCCATTACCGATTCCTTCATCTTTATTTCTTCTTCCACTTATTCTTCTTTAGTTGATTCATTATGAAGTAATAAAATCAGTATCACTCATATACTGATATGTTATTATAATTATGAAACAACCCTATTTCACCATCTATCTATCCTACGGAAAATGAAATCACCGCGCGTGCGTACGTACGGAATACCGTCTCCATGCCGTGGTGTAATCTATTTTCCACCACCACCTTACTTGGATGGGTATAATGGTGTAAATAATGACTATATATGATTATTTTAAAGTGATATTGATTCTGAAATAGTATACATACACTCCATTATAATTTTACGATCATGGGAACGACATCATCGCTCGTGCGTACGTACGGAATACCGTCTCCACGACGTGATGCGACTCGTTCTAAATGAACTTCATTTGCATAATGATTATATAAATGAATTGAATGAATGAATATGATATATATTACAATAATTAAATTCTATAAATGATGTATCTATAACCTAAAAAGAAAAATAAGAATTTATTCAACAAAACACGCATAAGAACAAAAAGTAATAAACACCCGAATAACAAGTAGTAATGAAATATTACTAATAAGAAGCTAAGAATATGACCATATATGATATCATAAAAATAAGTATGATTCTGGAATAATTCAATAACATTATTTAAATCATTATACAGGAGATTTGGACACTTACGAAGCAAATTGGACCTAAGGTAAGGGAAATATCACAATCTCATTTTTATCCGAGATTGTTTATACTTTGAAATTTACTATGATGTATTTTATCATCCACATCCATGTTTCCTCAATATGTAATATTATTTCCATCCACCTACAATTGTTTAAATCCAATTTTACCCTTCGGTGCGTTTTTAGTAAAAGATATGAAAGGAATCTTTTGTCGTTTTTCATACGAGGTACTTTTTGACTTTTCCGACAAAAGTATCAGAAGAATGTTTTTTAACTTATACGGAATGAATGGATTTTTAAAAAATTATTTACAAGAAGCTTCCTTTACAAGTTTTCAAGTTTATTTTTAATCAAATTCTTTTAGTTTTAAATTTTATGACATGTTAAGAAAGGAAAATGTTTTTGAAGTAGAAAGGATATTTTCCTCAAGAATGAAGTTCAAGTGTTTTATCAAAATTATTTTCCATCTAAGATAATAAAGGGTTCTATTTCTATCCATATTATTACATTGATTTAACTATGTTGTGATGGAATTATTTTTATTAATTCCTTTATTTTATATAAATTGTTTTATGATGTCATGATGTTTAAGATTCCCATTTTTATTAAATGGGTTATGATGTATGGTTTATGATTTTGTGGCACACATAAGAATGGTATCATTATGAGATGGGTGGGACCTATATCTCCCTCCAATGCATTGGGTAAAGATTTTATATCTCATGATATAGACATGTCTGGAACGGTAGGTTAAACCTGTTCAGTGAAATAGGACTGAAACGAGGAATGAACTCGGTTCAGAAATGGACTTTGTCCACTAAGATAGTCTTGGAAATAAGTCTTGACTAATAAGAAATGATTCTCTATGATTATGTGTGAATGCCACAAAGTTTCATATTTTAAGTTATGATTATTGGGATTACATTTCACTTCTATGATTTATCCCATGTTATGAAATTATGATTTCTTTTGCAGGTTAAGATTTCCAAAAGTTATGTTCTTATGTATATGATGTGATTGATATTTCTTTTGTTTACCCTTACTAAGCATTTGAGCTCACCCTTTTGTATGTTTTATTTCCCCAGGTCAAGACGAAGGTTATTAAGTAGGATGTGCCAAAAAGGGACACTAGATATGATGAAATAAATGGGAGCCAAAGTAGATGCTTTTTGAACCAGTTGTTTATGTTTCCCAGTTTCTAAAGACTCTATACATATATGGTCTTTTACTGGTTTTGTTATATATTGTAATAAGTTTGATTCAATTTTTAATTAATAACAATGTATGAAATGTATGGGTCGTTATAGTTGGTATCAGAGGAATGGTATAGTCAACCTTTGAAAACTAGGATGTGAAAGCCTTAGTAAGAACCCAAAGGATAATTCTAAGCATAGAAAAAAATCTTAGTGTTTTAGAAATGACCATAAATAACCTAGGATAAGACCTTAAGTGTGAAATTTTATTCTTGATTATGTGGTTTTCCTATTATAATTAGTGTTTCTCACACTACTCTTCTTGGTTTTAGTCAATGGATGGAACTCGAAGCAACCGTGTTAATGCGGAATGCGACGGGCAATGCAATGATTGTCCCCCTGAGCAACCATACGTTATGGGAGCTAGAATGAAAAATCTTGTAGCCATGCTCACACAACTTTCTCAAGCTATGAATCATGGAGGACTTCCAAACGAGCAATGGAAGGAGTAACATTCTGTTGAATCCTTCATGAGACAGCGTCCACCTTCTTTCAGTGGGTCTACTGATCCATTAGTTGCTGAACAATGGATTAGTACTACTGAAAATATATTTTCAGTTCTTCAATGTTCTGATCATGATAAAGTCATCCTAGCAGTGTATCATTTGGAAGGAGACACTGATCAATGGTGGAATCTTATTAAGAATACGAGGCAAAGGGTTGAAATTGAGTCCATGGAATGGGACGAGTTCAAGAACTTATTTTTCAATAAGTACTTCCCTCGTATTCTCCGAAAAAAGATGGAGAAAGAGTTTCTTGAACTAAAGAAAAAGGATGATGAATCTGTTGGTACCTATGAAGAAAATTTTACAAGACTTGCAAGGTACGCATCAGGTATTATTATCCAACCTGAGAGTAAGATCGATCGATTATTTAGTGGCTTAAAACCAACTCTTCGAAGGGCGTTAGCCATAAGGGACTTCAATAGCTACGAGGAAATCATTCGATGTGCTCTCAATGTTGAGATGAAGATTGGAGTAACCCATCAGTCATATGGGTTTCATAAGAAGAGGAAAATGGAATTCAAAGGAAAATCAAAAGAGCACACTGAAAAGAAGATGTGTTTTCCCTTAGGCTCAATGTGTGGAAAGAAACATGGAGGGAGTTGTCTTAAAGGGAAATGTAAATGTTTCAAATGTGGAAAGGAAGGTCATCGGTCATTTGAATGCCGCAATGATGGGAAGAAGATGTCTAATGATGCAAAAAAGGAAGGGATACACAGAACGAACCTACTACACTTCAATGTTTCAAGTGCAAGGAGATGGGGCATTATGCCAATCAATTCCAAAATCCAAGGGTTGATGATGATGGTCGGCATTAACAAACTCTTAAGGCTAAAGTCAAAGGAAAGTCACATGCAATTTCTATCAGCGATGTGGAGTACGATAACGATGTGGTGAAAGGTACACTTACCATCCAATATAAAGTAGAAAATGTTTTATTTGATTCTGGATCCACCCACTCATTTATTTCTGAAGAATTTTCTAAGGATATCATTGTATTACCTCAACAATTAGATGTTGAGTTAGCTTTGACAACCTCTAATGGCACAACAGTCGCATCAAAAGTTTATAATTCTTCTCCGATTGAAGTTTGTGGGAAAGTGCTTCCTGAAAATTTATGATCCTTCCTATAGTGGAATTTGATGTGATTCTTGGAATGGATTGACTTTCTTTATATGGAGATCATATCAATTTCCAAATAAGGGAAGTCACATTTCATATTCCAGATCAATCTATGATCGTCTATCGATGCAAGGATGAACATAACCGTCCAGTGGAAATTTCTTCCATCTTATGGGTCTTGATTCCACTAAATGAAGGTTATTTATCTCAAATGGTTGGTGAGAAACTCATGATTAAGAATATTCCCATTTTATGGGAGTTTGACGACGTCTTTCCGGAGGAATTGCTGGGTCTTCCACCAAATCGTGAAGTTGAGTTTTCAATAGAACTCGTACCGGGTGCTTTACCTATTTCAAAGACACCTTATAGAATGGCCCCAATTGAGTTGCAGGAATTGAAGAAAAAACTCCAAGAGAATCTTGATAAGGGGTTCATACACCCTAGTGCGTCACCTTGGGGAGCACCTGTTCTATTTGTTAAGAATAATGATGGATCAATGAGACTCTGCATTGATTATCGTGAACTTAACAAGATCACTATCAAGAACAAATATCCTCTCCCACGCATTGATGAATTATTTGACAAACTAAGTGGAGCTCAATACTTTTCCAATATTGATCTTCATTCAGGGTTTCATCAATTAAGGGTCAAAAGGGAGGATATACCAAAGACGACTTTCTGTACAAGGTATGAACACTATGAATTTACAGTGATGCCATTTGGTCTTAATAATACCCCTGCTATCTTCATGGATCTGATGAATAGAGTCTTCAGAGACTATCTAGATCAATTTGTGGAAGTCTTTATAGACGATATTCATGTCTATTTAAAGAGAAAGGAAGAACATGAAGATCACTTGAGAATTATATTGAAGACCCTGAGAAAGGAGAAGCTTTATGCCAAATTTACCAAGTGTGAATTTTGGCTTCAAAAAGTTGCATTATTGGGTCACATAATCTCATAAGAGGGGATATCTGTGGATCCAGCAAAAACAGAGGTTAACGAAAGATGGTCAAGACCAACAACAGTAACTGAGATCTGAGGTTTTGTTGGTTTGGAGGGATATTATCGTCGTTTTGTGAATGATTTTTCACGATTATCTAATCCGCTCAACAGGTTGACTCGAAAAGGAGTTAAGTTTGTTTGGATGGAGGAATGTGAAGATAATTTCAAAGATTTGAAAAGAAGGTTATCTAGTGCACCTGTGCTCACACTGCCTTGTTGTGGAGAAAGGTTTGTGATCTATAGTGATGCATCCAAGAAGGGTTGGGGGTGTGTTCTTATGAAAAATGATATGGTGATAGCTTATGCCTCACGACAGTTGAAAATCCATGAGCAAAATTACCCAACACATGATTTGGAGTTAGCTGCGGTAATATTTGCATTAAAGATTTTGAGGCATTATCTTTATGCAGAAAGGTGTGACATTTATACTGATCATAAAAGTTTAAAGTAAATTTTCACCCAAAAGGAGATGTATATGCACCAATGAAGATGGTTGGAACTGATTAAGGATTACGACTGCTCAATTCATTACCACCCTGGAAAAGCAAACATGGTGCAAGATGCATTAAGTCGACAAGACCATGCCAGTTTATCCATGATGAGGATCACAAAAGATCAAATATTTATGGATTTACAATGGATGGATCTTGGAATTATAATGGAAGGAGGAAAATAGTATCTTTCTCAAATGAATTTTTAACCATCTTTACATGTGAAGATTAAAGAGGCGCAGAAAGAAGATGTAGAGTTACAAAAGAAGGTGAGAAATATTCCTGAATTCAACCTTGATTGTGATGGGATAATAAAGTTCAGCATTTGGGTTTGTGTTCCTCCCATCCCCTAATTAAAGAAGGAGCTGCTGGTTGAGGCTCATAGTTCTTCATTCTCTATTCATCCTGGAAGCACGATGATGAATAGGGACTTGAAAGAGTACTTCTGGTGGGAATGCATGAAAAGAGATGTTGCTAAATATGTCTCTCGAGGCTTGGTTTTTCAGGAAGTTAAAGTTGAGAGACAGAAGGCCAAGGGGATGTTACAACCATTACCCATACCCGAATGGAAATGGGAAAACATCACTATGGACTTTGTCACAGGACTTCCTAAAACATCCAAGGAAAATAATGCTATCTAGGTCATAGTTGATCGTCTTACAAAGTCCGCACACTTCATTGCTATTAGAGAGGATTTCTCTCTGGATCATCTTGCCAGGATATATGTGAAAGAAGTGGTAAGATTGCATGGAGTGCCACTTTCTATTATATCTGATCGGGATCTGAGGTTTATCTCAAAGTTCTGGCGAAGTCTTCAGCATACTCTGGATGCAGAGTTGAGTTTCAGCACAGCTTATCATCCTCAGATAGACGGTCAGTCTGAGAGAACAATTCAAACTATAAAATATATGTTGAGAGCCTCCTCTATGGATTTCAAAGGTGGTTGGGATAAACACCTACCTTTGGTAGAATTTTCTTATAATAATAGCTTTCACTCCAGTATTCAGATGGCTCCTTGTGAAGCTCTCTATGAAAAGAATTGCAGGACTCCAACTTGTTGGGATGAAGTTGGGGAAAGAAAGCTATTAGGACCTGATCTTGTTGATGAGATGACAGAAAAGGTCTGATCTATTCAACAACACATAAGAGTAGCTCAGAGTCGACAGAAAAGTTATGCCAACAGTCGATAAAAAGACCTAGATTTTGAAGTGGGTGATAAAGTGTTCTTACGAATATCTCCCTGGAAGAGGGTCATGAGATTTGGAAAGAAGGGGAAGTTGAGCCCTAGATATATCGGTCCTTTCGAAATAATGGATCGTGTTGGAAAGTTATCTTACTGGTTGGCGCTTCCACCGAATCACTCTAATGTTCACGATGTGTTCCATGTATATCTCCAGAGAAATTACATACCTGATCCTTCACATGTACTCAGCTCAGAAGTTGTACCACTGGAGCAAGATCTTTCTTATGAAGAACAACCGATGGAGATTCTAGACCGTAGCGAAAAAGTCCTACGGAATAAGACCACTCGCTGGGTGAAAGTTTTATGGAGGAACCACCAATTAGAAGAAGCTACATGGGAGCTTGAGGATATGATGAGGGAGAGGTATCTTCATCTGTTTGTTACAAAGTGACGAATTTTGAGGAAGAAATTCATTTTAAGGGGGGTAGAATGTAACGCCCGAGACTTTTATGAGAAATATTTTGTTTTTAAATCATCAAAGGAATCTTTCACTACACACAACACTAGATTGGCTTGCTTTACACACAATCGCGGCCTTCCTCGATAGCTTGTGTCGTACGCAATACCGAGTTTCACTAAACAATGATATGCTATTAAAATATTATTAAAACTAGCCGTTATGAATAGTAATAACCACTTTTTGAAATTTTATAAATTTTATTTTTCAAAATGGACTTCATTTTTGGATTTGGAATTTCGAAATTAGCCTAGGTTGAAATTTTGGAATTTTTCTGAAAACATTCAATTTTTTATTAATAGTGAAACCACTAAGTTGTAGTTAAAGAAACTGAATTTTTTATAAAACATAATTTTACCGCTTCTGTGAGTGGAATTTTGAAAATCTGAGAGACACGGTTAATATCAAGGACTAAAATGTGGTTCAATGAGATGAAAATAATTTGTGGTGAATAGTAACTGTTTACTTTTTTTACCACGGTTAAAAGTAAATTAGGTAATTAAGGGTATAAATGATATTATTATTACCCTAAAACATGTACTAATTCAATTGTATAAGTGTAATTCGACAAAAAAACAACCTTAGGAATAACATATGACCATTTAGGCCAACTTGGATTAGATTAGGACATTTATTATTAATTTATTTAAATAAGGGTTAAAATAGTTAAAATCAATGTTTAATAAGTAAATCATTTTTAATATGGGGTTATACATAAGATAAATTCGACTATAAATATTCATTAGAACTATTAAACAATTTCCTACATTATGGTATTTTATTTCTAATTTTTAGACATTAAATAATTTAATTTATTTATGACACAACGATGATGTAGTAATTATCTTATTAATGAAATATTGACATAATTGATGTTATAAATACCCAAATAAATTTAATTTGAGACTTTTAATGAATTCCACTAATTTTATAGGTTAATATGACATGTTAGTATTGATTTAATTAACTTTTTTCGAACTAATTATTCTTTTATGATTTTCAAAAAAATCAATTACTAATTAGTGTCCAAATTGACATAAAATATTTTTTTAAAAAATATTATATTATTAATTGTTTTTTTATTCCTAAAAATCTAAGGTTCGGAAAAATGTCTTATATAAGGTTATATATATTAATAATAAACAACTTGGGGTTCTTTTGGATAGATATAGTAAATTTATTAACCTTATAGTGTAAGAAAACAAGAAGACACGGTAAAAGTTAAATTATCTATCTTAAAGTTAAATCTAAATGATAATGTTAAAATTGATACCTAAACTTGTCTAAATTCTATTGGACGAGAGGATTTAGACCCATACCCACCTTAGATTTGAAATATATCAATTTTAAGGTATTAAAAACCGAATTTCACTTTATAATAAAATAATATTTTTTTTGTTATTCCAAAGGTGCCCCTCTCCTCCATTATAAAAGGGAACCTCCTCCCTCTCTTCCTCACACCACATTGAGACTTCAAGCTCGGCCAACCCATTCCAATTTCATCTCTCCACTTCCCTAGAGACATCATAGAGGTCCTGGTATTCTTCAAAGACCAATTTTAGTTCCCTAAAATGTGGTATCAAAGAAGCGCTTCAAAGAAGAGGTAATGTCCGTTACCGATTCTTTCATCTTTATTTCTTCTTCCACTTCTTCTTCTTTAGTTGTTTAATTATGAAGTAATAACATAAGTATCACTCATATAATGATATGTTATTATAATTATGAAACAACCCTATTTCACCATCTATCCATCCTATGGAAAACAAAATCACCGAGCGTGCGTACGTACGGAATACCGTATCCATGCCGTGGTGTAATCTATTTTCCACCACCACCTTACTTGGATGGGTATAATGGTGTAAATAGTAACTATATATGATTATTGTAAAGTTATATTGATTGTGAAATAGTATACATACACTCCATTATAATTTTACGATCATGGGAATAATATCATCGCTCGTGCATACGTATGGAATACCGTCTCCACGATATGATGCCACTCGTTCTACAAGATCTTCATTTGCATAATGATTATATAAATGAATTGAATGAATTAATATGATATATATTAAACTAATACCATTCTGAAAATTAGTTATCTATAACCTAAAAAAGAAAATTAGAATTTATCCGACAAAACACGCATAAGAACAAAAAGTAATAAAAACCCGAATTACAAGTAGTAATGAAATATTACTAATATGAAGATAATAATATGACCATATATGATATCATAAAAATATGGATGATTTTGGAATAAGTCAATAACATTATTTAAATCATTATACAGGAGGTTCGGACAATTACGAAGAAAATTGGACCTAAGGTAAGGGAAATATCACAATCTCATTTTTATCAGAGATTTTTTATACTTTGAAATTTACTGGGGTGTATTTTATCATCCACATCCATGTTTCCTCAATATGTAATATTATTTCCATCCATCTACAATTGTTTAAATCCAATTTTACCCTTCGGTGACATTTTAGTAAAATATATGAAAGGAATATTTTTTGTCATTTTTCATACGAGGTACTTTTTGACTTTTCCGACAAAAGTTCGAGAAAAATGTTTTTATAACTTATACGACATGAATGGATTTTTAAAACATTATTTCCAAGAAGCTTACTTTAAAAGTTTTCAAGTTTATTTTTAATCAACTTATTTTAGTTTAATATTGTATGACATGTTAAGAAAGGAAAATGTTTTTGAAGTATAAAGGATATTTTCCTCAAGAATGGAGTTCAAGTGTTTTATCAAAATTATTTTATATCTACGTTAATAAAGGGTTTTGTTTCTATCCCTATTATTACATTTATTTGACTATGTTGTTATGGAATTATTTTATTTAATTCCTTTATCTTATATGAATTTTTTTATGATGTCATGATGTTTAAGATTCCCATTTTTATTACATGGGTTATGATGTATGGTTTATGATTTTGTGGCACACATAAGAATGGTATCATTATGAGATGAGTGGGACCTATATGTCCCTCCAATTCATTGGGTAAATATTTTATATCTCATGAGATAGAAATGGCTCGAACGGAAGGTTAAACCGTTTCAGTGAAACAGGACTGAAACGAGGAATGGACTTGGTTCAGAAATGGACTTTGTCCACTAATATAGTCTTGGCAATGAGTCTTGACTAATAAGAAATGATTCTTTATAATTATGTGTGTATGCCACGAAGTTTCATATTTTAAGTTATGATTATTGGGATTACATTTCACTTCTATGATTTATCCCATGTTATAAAATTATGATTTCTTTTGCAGGTTATGATTTCCAAAAGTTATGTTCTTATGTATATGATGTGATTGATATTTCTTTTGTTTACCCTTACTGAGCATTTGAGCTCACCCTTTTATATGTTTTATTTCCCCAGGCCAGGAAGAAGGTTATTAAGTAGGTTATGCCAAAAAGGGACACTAGATGTGATGAAATAAATGGGAGGCAATGTAGATGCTTTATGAACCAGTTGTTTAGGTTTTACCAGTTTCTAAAGACTCTATACCTATATGGTCCTTTCCTGGTTTTGTTATATTTTGTAATAAGTGTGCTTCAATTTTGAAGTAATAAAAATGTATGAAAAGTATGAGTCGTTATAAAGCCTCACTTGAATATCTTCTTTCCAATACATTGTAAGTGGGGGAGAAGATTTTGTTGTTGATTCATCCATCACTTTAGAATATGAGAGTTTGATGATGACATGATGATTCCCACAGTTCTTCCACTGATGGCACGAGACTTATCCAAATGTGTATTTTTGAGATTCTCTTAGGTTTTCCCCATGTGTATCGTATCCTAAATCGTAGGCATAACCCCCAAAATAGGTGTTTTTCTTACAACCTCTGGATGGTTCTCCAAACCAACACATGCCTTCGAAACAAAGATCCCCCCCCATGCTAGATGATGGTAATGCGAGGAGGACCTCTGTGATGGTTGGTGTTGGTGTAGGGAGGACCTCTACATTGGATGATGGTGGTGTTGAGAGGACCTACAAACTATTATTCCTCATCATGACATAGATCTGAATAGCTATATGTGGTGATAGCGACTGAGATAATCAACCTGAACTTCCTGTGAGCTTGATGGGGTCTTGATCATGGGATGGTGAACAAGGATCCCATTTCACCGGTTATAGGGATGTAATTGGATATGTCAGTGGTGGAAAGGGAAATTTGAGCTGCATAAGATGCCTCTTATTTGGAAATGTTCTACGTCCTCCCCTGACGTCGGTGTCGGGTGTTCTGGATTGGGGTCGGTAGAGATGGGATAAAGTCAACATGCTTATGAACATGTGGAACAGTTCAATAAAGGTTCTAATGTGGAATATTGGGATACCTTACAGTAATCTCCCGAATGGAGTCCACTCTAGGTATGGCTCGAACATCCACTTTATGAAAAATGGATATTTGCAGCAGGGAAGGGTCCCCTTGTAAATAGTCTCTCCAGACAGACTTTTTCTGACGGGACCCTCTCCACATCGCAGATAACTAATTATTTGCAACTGACAGATGGTCTCTGTCGTAAAAGGTTTGGTGTGGGAAGGGTATTTGCGACGGGTATAAAAGCTTTTCAGAAATACCTTGCGATATTTTTTAGTACTTGCAACAGGATTTATCTCTCATCAAAAATATTATGTCTGTAGGTTGGCATTTCAGATGGGACCCGTCACAAATGGCTTTTTAACCACCACACCTAATTAATAGGGGGTTAGCATTTTCGACAGGTCCCATCGCAAATACTACTATTTTCAATGGAAATCCCATCGCAAATAATCCAACCAATATATACCTCATTCGTTTTTCCATTCCACTAATTTCTCCACCCCTCACACCTTCTACTTAGAATTTTTCTCTCAAAATCCTTCAACGTTTAACATTCTAAATCAGAGCAATATTCATGGGTATTATCCTCCGAAAGATTCAGTTTCAAGGTATTTACTCTTTCTTTTATTTTTTAGTTAATTCATTTTATTTCATTTTAGTTATTATTATAGTTAATTGGCTTCAATTAAATTAAATTAAAATACGATCGATTTATTTTGATTTTTCTTCAAATAATTATGTAAGATTAGTATTAATTAGATTTAATTAACAGTTATTATGTAAATTATTTTTAATTAGCAGTCATTAGTATTAATTAGTGAAATTATTAACAATTAGTCTTAATTAGTCTTAATTAGTAATGATTAGTGATAAATATAAAAAATTAGCATTAATAAGTATTAAATTGAAATAAATATTTACAAATTGTAATAAATTATAAATATTAGTAATACTTTGTGATAATTAGTGATAATTAGAAAAAAATAGTAATAGTTAGTAATAATAAGAAATAATTTTTAACAAATGGTAATAATTAGTAATAATTTGAAACAATTAGGATTACTTAGTAATAATTAGGATTAATTAGGAATAAATAGTAATAACTAGTAATAACTAGTAATAAATGGTAAAAATTAGTAATAATTGTTACTAAATGATAATAATTACTAATAAATGGTAATAAATGTAAATAAATGGTAATAATTGTTAATAAATGGAAATAGTTTTTAATATTTCGTAATAAATGGAAATAATTCATAATAATTCATAATAAATAGTAATAATTCTTAATAAATAGTAATAAATATTAATAATTAGTAATAAATAGTAATAATTAGTAATAAATTGTCAGTAATATTAACAAATAGTAGTAAATATTAATAAATAGTAATAAATACTAATAATTAGTAGTAATTAGTAATAAATAGTAATAAATAGTTAAAATTAGTAAAAATTAGTTATAATTAGGAATAATTAGTGACATTTAATAAGAATTAGTAATAAACATGATTAATTAGTAAAAATTAGTAATAATTAAGAATAATAAGTAATAATTATAAATAATTAGGATTAAATAGTAATGAATAGAAATAAATAGTAATAAAAAGTAATAAATAGTAATAAATAGTGACAATGAGTAATAATAAGTTATAAATATCAATGATTAGTAATAATTAGTAATAACTATGATCAATTAGCAATCATCAGCAATAATTAATAATAAATATAAATAATGAGTAACGATAAGTAACAATTACTAACAATTAGTAACAACTAGTAACAAATGGTAATAATTAGTAATAAATAGTAACAAATAACAATAATTAGTAATTATTAGTAATAAATAGTTATAATGAGTAATAATTAGAAGTAAATTTTAATAAATAGAAATAAAGAGTAATAAATTGGAATAATTAGTAACAACTCATAAAAATTAAGAAAAATGAAGAACAATTTGTAAAAATTTGGAATAATTCAGAATAAATAGAAATAATTAGGAATAATTAGTAATAATTGACCATAAATTAATAATGTAATAAAGTAAAAATTACTAATTATTAGTAATAATTAATAGTAAGTTGTAATAAATAGTAATTTATAGTAATTTATTTTAATAATTAGTAATATTTAGTAATAATTAGTAATAATTATTAATAAATAGAAATTAATAGTAATTAATTATAAAAAGTAGTAATAAATAGTAATAAATAGTAAAAATGAGTAAAAAATAGTAATAATTTGTAATAATTTGTAATAAATACCAATAATTATTAATAATTAGCAATAATTATTAATAATTATTAAAAATTAGTAATAATTCGAAATAAATAGAAGTAATTAGTTTAAAATAGTAATAAAAAGTAATAAATGGTAATAAATAGTAATAAATAGTAATAATTAGTAGTAAATGGTAATAAATTGTAATAAACAGTAATAAATAGAAATAAATTGTAATAAATAGAAATAATTTGAAATAATTTTCATTTAATAGTAATAATAAAAATAATTAGTAATAATTTGAAATAATTTGTAATAATTCAGAATAATTACGATTAAATAATATTAAATATTAATACATAATAATAAATAGTAATAAAAAGTATGAAATAATAATAAATAGTAATACATAGTAATAATTTGTAACAAATAGTAATAAATAGTAATACATGCTTATAAATAGAAATAAATAGTAAAAAATAATAATAAATTTAAATAAATCATCCTAATTTATAATCATTAGTAATAAATTGGCACAATTTCCAGCATATTGGTGAAAATTCTCTTACCCGACGACTCATCACTTTGTAACTTTCTCCCACTAAAATGACTATGAAAAATCTAAAACAACATGAAGATATCCATTTTACTATGCACGAGAATTGATAACAGTGCGAGGAGGCCTCCATGCTCTCCATTCTCATGTATATGAAAATGGATATGCGTTTGTGGGAGAAAATGATTCATAATTATTTCAATAAGAGAAATTTGCAGGGATATGAGTTTTCACCTTGATGATCTTATGGGGATGGTGTATTGTTGGTGTGCACAATAGTAGTGTTTAATGGGTATCAATGTCTCTCATGTGGTGTTCTGTTAGGCATCTCTTTATATTTGGAGAGTGTAATGCTCGTATTGGGGGTAATATTATTAATTAACCATATCCATGCTGATGTATATTGTTCATAGTTTCACTTTGGTTTGTGATAATGGACAAATTATTGATATAAATGTAATTAGAAATGAATCATATATGGGTTCGCATAATGTGACTATATTTTTTATCAAAATATTTACCTGACATGGGATTTAGTTGATCAATTAATTTTAATATATAGAAGTAAATGGAAGGACATCTGTATGAAATCAATGTAAAGAGTAATTTTTTGGTGTGTTTTTGTGTTTTGAATTGATATAAAATTTTAGTTCCTACGAGGTAGAAGAAGTGAATGTGAGGGTATCTCAAACTTTAATATAGTTTTGCCTTTTCAGGTTCATCTATTAACAACTCAAGTCACTTCTTATATAGGTATAAAATGTTTTAATGTTTGGAAGATGGTAAATAAACATATTTAGTATGTTAGAAAATGACCATTCCTAAGAATTAGATTATCGAGTCTTAAAAATGGAAGAATGAAAGATTCACCATAGTAAATGTTCTCAGAATAAATTTATGAGCTTAATAAATTCTAAAGGATATATATTATTTAATTTAATTAATACATTCGTATTCTATATATGTGAATATCAATATATAGTTATTTCTGGAGTAGGAATTTTACAGAGGATGGTAATAATTTATGTGTTTGGGTTTCGAGTCCCAAATCGATTCATTTCAGGTCTTAAAAAGAAATCCTGGTTAATCTATCTAGATTATATAAAATCCATAGATAACCTAATTCTCTATGGCAATCCAAATGTTATGACATAGAACCCTAAGGGATATCTGCATAGACCCTGCCTTATTATTATATATTCCATTGTATTTAGAGAGTTAAGTCATAAATCTCCAATAACATACCAATATTTATAAAATATAGACACTACTCATCTGCATCCATTTTATCAATAATATAAAACTTTTAAAATGGAACACATTTTGTTTTCAAGGATAATCATCACCACCTTCAAATTGACTTCTTCCTTTCCCTTACCCATCCTTATTCACTGTGAAAAATCATTTTAAAATTCAATATGTAAAATAAAAACTCATTAAATGGTGTAAAAAGAAATAAATAATGAATTATTCCATTAATAATAATAAAAAATTCCATTTTAAAAATAAAAATTTGGATCAAAATAACCATTTTAACTGAAGAAATCATTTACTCTACCCAAATATTTTCATAAATTGTTTCATAATAATTCGTAAAGGGAAAAATAAAACTCATAATATTTTTTTGAAATCATGAAAAACTTATAATAACATTCTCACAAAGTTATGCATTTTACCCCTATGAAGTTAAATATACTTTAATTTATCTTTTCAAATAAAAAGATTTCCAAAAAAATCATACCATGATTATATAATTCAAATAGGTAACTTGGGGAATCATTTTATTATCATTATTACTTATAAAGTAACCCTCATAGGTACACATCATATAACCCTCATTATTATACTTGAAATAACCCTCACAGTTATACTTTGAGTAATAGTAATAGTTACAGTTGGTATAACCATCATTGTCAAATTTGAACAAAAACACACTCAATTCGTTAAAGGGATACCATAAACCCACAAACCTTTACTTTATAATGGAACAACCAATGATTATAAATAATTCCCAATAAACATAAAATGATCACAAAACATGAAATATTTCATTATAATAATATTATTAGAATATATAGGGAATCATTTTCAGATATTTATATATATAATTTCTTTAAACCAAAATTTTCAAAACTAAAATTATAGAATAAAAAGGAATTTTGGGTTTTATTTGAATAAAACATGAGAGATTATAAAGGAATCCAAGTACCAGATACTAGTTAAAGTTGTGGTTAATGTCATTGTCTCTATATATGTTAAAGTAGAAAATTAATTTTTGTATTTTGTAATGAAATTAAAAAAATGTATAAATATATTCATTTTGAAGAACATTTAATGGAAGTCAAAATCAACATACATTTTCCGTAATAATTTATGTCAAGAAAAAATCATCCTCATGAAATCACTTTTGAAAATCTAAAAATTACACACATAATATAGATAACATTTTCATTGAATCTAACATGGATATATAGATATGAGATATTAAATAATTGTGGGATCTTGATGGAAATAAAATGTTTTCATTCCATATATTTTAAAAAATAAATTCCTTTTGAATTTGGTAAAAATAGTTGTAAGGGGAGCTTTAATAGAGTTTTTTTAAAAGAAATTCTCTTAACTTGAGTCTAATTTATCATATATATTTTAATCGTCCTAAATAATAAGCTTTGGTTAATTATTAATTTATTAAAAACTATTTTCGTGAATATTATTTCATTTATATACCTTATTTGAATTTTGTATATAATTACATAATCATGTATGTCTATACCAGGTGTTTTGAAAATATTCCCTATATAAGTCCAAAATGAATTTTTTAAGTTGAGTATGGTCAAACTGTTCATCATTTCATCATATCAAGAATAATATTCACGATTGAATAATCATTTTTATACATAAATTATTCAATAAAAACCAATCATGATATATTATTATGAAAAATGAACTATGTTACAATCATAGAGGTAGTGTGTTGTTCGTATGTATAAGAAACATTTCAATTTTTCGAAAATCATTATGGAATGAATTTAAGTATTAATATTTCTTTATATGATGCTATTAACATCATAAATAGAATATTAATGTTTAAATATACTAATATATGTCATTCATGTTATGTGGTGATGAAAAACGGATCACATTGCTTTGTGGATGTGGTCGTCCACACATACAGATGAAGGCCATTATCACTTTTCAGTGGATGGAAAGGAAATAAAGTAAAGTATATATTTTATTATCATAATTATAAATATTTCATGAATTTAATATATAAAAAACTGATTCAAACATTATAACTATTATTTATAGATGGTGATGGAAAATGAATTACATCAGTTCGAGCAGTGGTAGTCCGTCGTATATACAAATGATGAATTTATCTCCCAATTATTGGAGGTTGGAGATATATATATATTATTCCACTAATATAGAAAAATATAATTCCATTTAAGAAACTTATCTTATTATTTTATCATGACTGTAGAATATTTTAATGAAGTTTAATAAGAAACAAAAATAAAACATGTAGTTGAAAACTATACATATTCTTTGAAAAACGTCATATTCATAACACCTTAAGGCATAAAATATGTGTATTTTACAAAGAATAAGGCCTCTATAATGTGGGTGGTATTATAGGAGGTATTTGGGTATGTATTTTTCAAATAAAATAGGGTTTTATGTGTGAATAAATGAGAATAATAGGTTTCCATTCATAAGATAGTGGTGGGGCACAATTCAAATTCCACAATCTATTGAATTTATATAAATTAATTTCTAATTCAAATGCATAAAAACAAATTTATTTTCAATATAGGATTATAATTTTTTTAAATAATCTCATAAAATATTTTTTCTGGGAAAATTTAGGTCATCTTTCTACCCCTATAATTTTATTTTAACCCCCCTGTTAACCCGTTTTGAACATACTATGACAAAGATTTTTTTCTCATGGAGGATGAATATAGTTACTGTAAATGGAAAAAAATATCATAAATAGACCATGGTTTATTTTATAAATTATATATTAATTTTTTGGATGAATACAATATTTTTATTAATTTTATATAATTTATTAAAATATCATTTATTATAATATATCATTAATGACAATTTTTGGAACTAGTCACTACTCTGATTATAATAAAATCATGAAAACTAGTAATATTTCAAAAGAATATTTCATTATATCCATAATTTTCTATTTTCTTATAAATATTTCTTGTATGACATTATTTATCTCAATATTTTTTCTTTTAATATTTTAAATATTTTTTATTTTAAATTTCTTTTAATTGAATAATTACTCCATTTGCATTGTATAATCATTTAATGTGATTATTAATTCACTAAAAATTTAAAATAAATTACCATTATGAATATAAATATTTTATATTTCAATTTAATATTTATAATTGAATATATCCTCTAGTAATATCTATGTTAAAAATATTATAATTAATAAAAAAACGTGGATTTTTTATTTTTCTTTAAATATAATATTACAATGGCCATAATATCAACCAAAATGGCCAAAAAATACATATAAACAAATAATGGAATGTTATGGAAAATATAGACTCATAAAATAAAATTAAGGTATGTTTTTTGGGAAATTGTATAGTCTTTATCATTTTATTTTTAACATTAATTACTCGATTTACACTTTATCGTGGTAATAAAAATTACCAATGTTACCATTCACATTAAAAATATAAAATCTTTATATTTTCCAAATTAGGACCCACTAATTCCAAATACTGAATCCATTTTTAAAATTATCAAACACATAATTTCATAGAATTTAATTTAAAATTAAACCGCAAAACACAAGGAAAAATGGGTTTTCAGAAATGATAGTCTTTTTAAGTATATAATAATTTTATATTATCATAGAGTATAAAATTAATTTAAAAAAATCATAATTTTATTATTTTAAATCAAAATAGAATAATTAAAATTTTACACTATATCTAAATATAATTTTACTTATAAAAATCCTAAAAAAATACAATTTTCCACAAAAAATCACTATTTTTCACAATTCGTTGAAAAATAATCTTTTCATAAAATTCTCAAAAATTCAACCTAGGATTATATTTTAATTCGGAATTCATAAATGAAATTCATATTTCAATTAAATTTTCAAAAATTTATAGAAATTAATTATAATATCCACTCATTTAAGTTAGTAAAATCCATTTTTTAAAGAAATCATATTTTTGATCAGTAAAATGACTATTATAAAAGAATTGAGTTATCCTTTAAAAATAAATAACTAATAAATTATAAATGAGTAGAAGAGTTATATATTCCATAATAAAATTAATATTATTCATTAAATACAATTTAGTATCTTGGTTATAATGGTCAAATTAATGAAATAATGTTTAACTGTTCATTTAAGCTCGATGTTATGTATCTTGTATGCTATAAATCATAGTCTTCCATTTTAATGTCTTGGAATATTTCATTTTCCCCTATTTAATTAATTTTAACCTTGTAATTTTAATTGGGGCTTGTCAACTAGGGTTTAATGGTGCATCTGAGTGCTTCTCCTTCCTCCCATTCATCTCTTCCCCTATTTCCACCTATTTCTCAATGTTCCTTACCTATTGGAGGTCAGTCATTGGTTTGGGTGTTGGAGCCCTTGGACACTCTACTACTCTAACCTCTGGTTCCATTGTGGCTTTCAGGTCAAATTTGAAGTTGGATTTTTGAGAGGTTTGGTGATTGTGTGGTTCAGTGGCTGTCAGTTCTTAAGGCACTCTGGAAAAAGCCTTACTCTATTTCTAGTTTTTCCCCATCATTACATCATCATTTGGTTGCCTCAACCTCTCAATTCCCTACCTTGGCCTCATGTGTATCCATGCATCTCTGAGGTGGTTCAAGATCATGGTGATGTACAGGTTTTGGGATGTGGTTTTGGAGGCCGTGGGATTTCAAAGCATGTATCCTTTATTGGTGATGAGTTAGAGTTTCTCTTCCTCAAGGAATTAGGTGATGGTTTGTGGGTTTCATTATACCATTTTCAGTGAGTTGGGGCTTTACTGGTCAGTCCCTTTGTTCTAGTGTGGCTATCACATCTTCTTTTTTTTTCATTCTTTGGTTTATTTTTCTAGATGGAGTCTATTGCGGTTTGCGGTCTAGATTTGATTCTATACAGAGGATTTATGTTGCTTCAAATATTCCCTGGCTTCGTGTGTCTCCTCACTTCCATATGTCAGTTTAACATAGTGGATTTCAAAGAATCATTGTGATGTGCTATTTGAGTGGATACCAATTTTCTAGGAGATGATTTATCCATTTGGTGGTGCATTGTGGTGGAATAAGTTATTTGTGACAAAGATACAGTGTTAAGTAAATCGATCTTCATCATTGGCCATAGTTTTTTAGAAATGTTTTATTCATTTAAAAATGTGTTCATCTTGTATGGTGGGGATCCAGTATGGAGACATAGATAGTGTGGTTCTACTTCTCTGAAAACCTTCTCCTACATTCATCTTTGGTGGTGTTAGGGTGATGACGTCGATCGATAGTTATTATGAAGACCATGACATGACATTCACTGATGTGCTCATCAATATATCCTCAGGGTTCGGTTGGGATTTAGGGGTTTCAATTCTAATTTCAAATCTTTCCTAATTTCAATTTTCAAAATTTATTGGTTTCTGTGTTGAAGTTTGACTTTTGTTTTGGGACATAATTTCATTTTTTTAATTTTGTGTGTAATTTTTTTTACGGTTCCCACAAACCTAATAAAAAATTTTTAATGGAAGAAATGTATTTGGAGTGAAGGTCATTTATTTATCAATAACAAATTTAAATGGAGATTTATTTTTCAAAAATGTGGTCCTAAAATTAAAGAATTATTCTACTCTCTATACTAAGAACATAATGAAATATACTTATTTTACATGAATAATTTCATCCTTTAATAAATTCACACCACAATAGAATAATTTCTTCCAAATGATGACTATTTATGATGAATTGTTTCTCCATGATTGTAGCACTATAATCAATATCTATGAATTGAAAAGTCCATAAAATAATAGAAATATATTCCCCTTAGATTTAGCGATTAACCACAACCTTAATGGATGGCACATGATGAGAAGATTATCAAATGAAAATTTCTTCAAATAAATAAATAAAAATTTAATATAAAAAATTCAATGTTAATAAGAAAATAATGTTAGATCATGAGATAAATAATTTTTCATAAAATTTTCCATGAATATTCTAGACTATTGTTGAAACCCATTTATCTGAAGGATTTGATGACATTGTATTAAATGATAAATTTAATATTTATATTCCAAAATAACCTCAATCACTCTTATTATATCATAATGAAATTTAATTTCCCAAATCATATAATCTCTATTATAATCAAGTAATTTCTATAAATACCCTAAATATCTATAAAAAATAAAAAAAAATAATTCCATAAAATAATTCAATATTTAATTCTCATATAAATTATCATATTGTTTTGTTTACCTAAATCCTATAATTATAGCTAAAATTGTAGAAATATTCTTCCAAAATTACATTAATCACTTAATTGCAAAATAAATTTCCAATCCCATGGTGAACACCTCATTCATGGGACAGAATAAATCTAACTCAGATGGGGGATATTGAGGTAATCTAGGATACTTAGTATTTAGGGTAGTCTTTAGAGATCAAAATTATGAAATAGTGGGGTGTCATTACAGTCCTTGTGGTTTTGCAACATCTTTGGCAGCTAAGATGTTAAGGATGATGAATACAGTGGGTAAAGATAAATATAGAGGCTGGAATAAGATTTTTTTCTGATTGTGACTCTACCATATTTACAAGCTCTATAAAATGTTAAATTAAATATTTCAAGGAGACTCACTTCCTAATATATTATATGTTTTTATCTTCTTTCAAAAATGTGATACTTCATCACACATGCATCTCAAGAAGACAATCACTGTGCTGATGAACATACAATCAAATGGATAAGTAGTGATTGATACATTTTTATTTAACACTTACCAAATGAGCGTATGACCATTTTTCAAAGGAATTTTTTAATATACATTACTTTCATCTATTATAAAATAGCTTTTACAAAATAAATGATACTTACCCTTTTTTGAATGTTTTCTCCTCTACCATAAAATTTATCAATCCCATATTTATCAATATGATAATACATATATTAAAAAAAATAAAGGAATTTTTTCTAATTAAATTATTCAAATAAAAGAAAAAATGTCATACTAACTTGGATATCATGTAAGCCAGTAGTCGACAATGCACCCTTTTCGGCCATTGGTTGTGGATTCAAGCCTTATAGACCAGTAGTAGAAAGTTATTTCCTGAACTATGAGTAGTAATATTTATTAAACTATATAATCCATATAAAAGTCATAAAAATTAAATAAAAAATTCCTAAATTTCATAAATATATTAAATATAAAAAAATTAACCTGATTGGTTATCTCAAACCATTCATTTTTCACCCCCAAGAATGTAGTGACCCATAATTACCTCAAAATAATTGAACATATAAACCCTAATGGATAACAAAACCATTAAACATATTTCCTGCAAAACTAAATAAATTATTCCTTAAATAAACTTTTTTACAAGTTACACTTAATGGATATATTTATGAAAAACAATTATAAAACCTCAATAAATGTCTCCCAAAAATTATCACATTTTCACCAAACGACTTTTCAAAGGTATTGATTCAATAGAAAATATTCTTATAAATATCGATATAGAATCCTAACCTATAATATTCTTTAGTGGTTTCATGATTCCCATGATATTTAGAATATATCATAATAGCAGTGATAACCACATCATTCACTCCACTTATTTCTTAAACCAGTAACCATTCTTTTTTGTTTATTCCTTAATAATTTTTCATATAAATGAATGATATAAAATATATCCTTATGTATATTTTAGTATAAATTTAATCATGTTTATTTAATAGAATATAAGAAAATTATTTAAACCATAAACCTAGACATAATATTCTACCTTTCTGCTATTGATATCCCTATTATCTTCCATTATTAATTCCATTTCTCTAGAAAAGAAATAGTCCAGTCCTTGGTGTTATTTCCACTATAGAATGAAATAAAAAAACTGCTATTTTTAAATCATTTAAAAGAGAATTCATGATCCGTATAAATATTGGATAAATGAAAAGGTATTGGATAGATCAAATGGTTTATTACAAGTGATTTCGATGTTCAAAAATATTTTTAAATCATTAGAACAAGGTTATTCCATGACAGTGATGATTAAATAATTTGGTATGGATAATAAGGCTTTTTTGATCTTTTAACATTCATATTAATGAAATATCATTAGTTTTTTTTAGAGAACATCACTAAATCATGAAATTAATTACATCATGTTAAAATGAAAATTGCCATTTAAGAGAAAATTCATTTATTAAATTCATAAAACATTAAAATTAAAATCCTTTATACTTATGTTGATTAAAAGTTTGCATTTAATCTCAAAAATATTGTTAAACTAATAAAGTACATCACATAAAACCACAAATTTTGGGTTAATAATTTAAACTTATAATCAAACATTAACTTGTAAACCCATGATAATATCGGTAACTATTAAGACACCCTCACATAAAAATATCATAATCTACAAATTTTTATAAACCCTACTCTGATACCAACTATTATGACCCAACCACAATCATTACATGTTCTAATGTATTTATAATATAAACCTTTTTATTTCATTACAAAATATCATTTAGGTTTAGTTATTAGAGAGTTAGGTTATAATTCTCACAAAACAAGACCATATTTATAAAAATTGGAAACTCCTTAGCAGTATCCATTTTTCCCATAATATAAAAATATTATAATGGAAAAAAATTTATTTTTGTGAAAAATATTCATGAAATTTTACTTTTATCCTTCCTTTCCCATACCCATCCATAATCCTTATGGAAAATATTTTAAAATATGATATAGGCAGAAAACAATCTGTAAGTGATATAAAAGGAATGATAGAAATCATTAATATTTGAAAACTTCTAAAAACTTTAATTTCACAAAATAATAATTTGGATAAGAATAAAACAAATTACTCAAGAAATCGTCTTCTATTCCTATATAATTTCCTAAAATTTTTTATAATAAATCTTATTGGAAAAAATAGAAACTCCTAAGGTTTCTTTGAAATTATTAAATTCATAATAACTTCATCCCAAAGTTATATATTCCAGCCTTATAAAGTAGAATATATATTACATTACCTTGTAAAATCATATGATTTTCCATTCAAAACTATATAATGAATAGATTAGTCAGGTTTTAAACTTGGGGAATCAGTTTATTATCACACATACTTATAAAGTCACCCTTGTGGTTACACATAAAATAACCCCTATGGTTATACATGAAACAACCCTCATGGATATACTTGGAGTAACCATCATAGTTACGCTAAGAATAACATTCAACATTAACTTAAAATATAAACATAACCAATTAATTGGAGGGATATCATAGACCCATCCATGTTTTTTATAACAAAACAACATATGATCACAAACAATGCCGAGAAAACATAAAAAAATCATTAAATAAGAAATCTTGCATCATTAAAACAATCTTAGCATCCATAAGAAACAATTTTTGGATATTAACAAATCCCTTTCCCTTAAAAACAAATTTTTAAAACTAAAATATTATAATAAAGAGAAAATGGGGTTTTCTTTGAAGAAACCATTAAATCATAGAAAGGATCCCAAATACCAAAAATGGTTTCAGTGATGGGAAAAATTTATTTTCACTATATATATTAAAATATGAAACTAATTTTTATAGTTTTTAAATAAATTGAAAAAATCTAAAAAATAATCCTTTTGAAAACCTTATATTTAAATTTAATCTTAACATAACATGTTGTTTATAATTTATGTCCATAAAAAACATCCATAAAAAATAAATTTTGAAAATATAAAAACTATGCATGAAATATTTAATCCATTTTATTTTAAAAACATACATGAAAAAATATATAGTATACATCAAATAATTGGGGAATCTTGATGGTGAGAAATTCTATCCTTTACTTATATGTTAAGAAAATTCATTCCTTTTGACCTTGTTAAAAAGAGTTGAAAGGGGAAATTTAAATGAATGTTTTAAAATAATGTCTCTTACCTTCAGTCTTATTTATCATGTAAGTACATTATATTTAATAATAATAGACATAATTTAATAATTTTTATTCTTATTAACATTTTAAACTTCATTATTCCTTTTATATTACTAATTTCCAGGTTATATAAAATTATGTAGTCATATTACGTCATGTCGGATGATTTACCCATATTCGATATATAAGTTTAAAATGACTTTAGTTGGATGACTATGGTCAAAGAGTTTATCTTTTCATCATCTCAATAATAATATTCAGTAAATAATTTTTCTTTATATATATAAATTATAATTTAAAAATTATCATGAAATATTCTTACAAATAATGAATTAAGTTACAATCATAGAAATGGTACACCGTACATATGGATGAGTAACACTTCTATTTTTCAGCAATCATTATAAAAAATAGGTAAGTATTATTTTATATTTACATAATGTTAATGATTAGAAAATACCTTATTAATTCTTTAAATACACTTATATATATCTTCCATGTGATGTGGATATGAAAAACGAATCAGATCACTTCATGGAGGTGGTGGTCCACATGTACACATGAATAGTGTTACAATTTCTTAGTGGATAGAAATGAAAGAAATTAAATAATAGAGTATCTTATTAGAATTATAAATATGCCATTAATTTAATATATAGACATTAATTTTGTTATGTTAAACATTCTTGATAAATGGTGATATAAAACTAATTACATTAGTTCGTAAAGAAGTAATCTGTCGTACACACAAATGACAAAGTTCCCTCCCATTAGACGAAGTCTGGAGATCGATATAGGTTATTCCATTAACAAAAAATAAATATTTATTTTTATGATACCAGTTTTATTATTTTATTATATTTTAATAAGATTTTATGGAGATTGAAGTAGAAACAAAACTAAAACATCCCATTGAAAAAAATACATATTGTTTTGAAATCCTCCTTTTATTAACAACTTTAGAACAATAAGAATGCTATTCTATCCAAAATAATGAATAAATAATGAGGGGAGAGATTATAAGAAGATATTTTTCTGGGTATTTTCATAACCAAATAGGGTTTTAAGAGTGAAGGAATAAAAATTTTGTGGTTCCCTTTTATAAGATAGGGTAGGGGTATTCTTCAAATTCCGCAAAATATTAAATTATGATAAGATCATTTTTAATTAAAAATGGATGAAAACTAATTAATTTGAATATATAACTTTTATGGGTTGTAATAACATCATAAAATAATATTTGGACACATTTATGTTACATTTTTATTCCTATCACATGGATTTACAACTCATTTACCCTTTTTAATCATACTATAACTATAAGGGTTTTTTTCTCTTTGGAGGTCTATATAGTTACTATATGTTGAATAATGTTCAATAAATGGACCATGGTTGTTATTACCAACCTTATACTAATATGTTTGGAAAATATAATAATTTTTTTATATTTTATATCATTTAATAAAATATTTTTTCTTAAAAAATATCATTAATGTTAATTTGTGGAACTATTCATTATTTTGAATTTAATAAAATCAATAAAAACATGTAAAATTTTAAAAATTAAATATTATTATATCCCTAAAATTACATCCATATCTATAAAATTCTGGTATCACATTATTTATCATAAATTTGGTTATTTTTAATATTTTTAAGGTCATTTATTTGATTTTCCATTAATTTAACAATTACCTGCACATCATTGTCTAAAACATCATGGTAATTAGTTATTCAATAGAAATTTAACATAAATTTATTACCTCTCAAAAAAATATTTATAACTAGAAATATATCCTAGTAATCTCTATGTTAAAAATATTATAGTTAATAACAATAAGATTGTGAAATTTTTCACTTTTCAATAAATAAAATATTATAAATATCATAATCTCATCAAAATGGTAAAATGATGACATATAACTAATTTTTGTATGATTATGGATAAAATATAATTATCCAATAAAATGAAGGCAAGTGTTTTGGTCATTTTGTAGTCCTTATCGTTTTATTTTTAATATTATTTACCATATTTACCCTTTACTATGGTAACAAAAATTACAAATGTTATTACTCATATTGAACAAAAATAAAAGGGAAATATTTAAAAAATTTGGAAACATTGATTTCAAATACCAAATAAATTTTTGAAAAATTAATATTCCAATGTGGCAGAAATTTTTTGAAAATTAGACTACAAAAACCCAATAAAAAAATTTCTTCTAGAAAACAAATGTAATTTAAGTATATATTGTTTTATACTATAATGATGTATAAAATTAATTTTGAAAAATGTTAATTTGATTATTTTCAATCAATATAAAGTGATTAAATTGTAATAATAAATAAAAATGTAATTTTATTTTATAAATACTTTAAATGAAAATATAGTTTTCAATAAAAGTCAATATTTTTATCTATTAACTGAAAAATCGAACTTTTAAGAAAAACTCATAAATTAATACTATGATTATATTGAAATTATTAATTAAAAATAAAATTCAATTTTTTAAAATACATTTTCTTCAATTGAAAAAAATAATTATATTTTCCCATCATGAAAATGATTTTTTCTTATAGAAAACATGTTTTTGAAAAATAAAATCTCCTTAATAAAACAATAAAGTTATTGTTTAAATAATAATTCATTAATACCCAATTAATGTGGAGTAAAAATATATATTTCATAATTTGGATAATATTATTCATTACTGTCAATTTAACGGCTATGTTATAAAGGACATATTTAATTAATAATATTTCATTGTTTGGTAAGGATTTGTGTTGTGTATGTTGTATGATATTGATCATAGTATTTCCTTTCATAGTCTAGGTATGTTAAAATATATTTGAAGATAATCCACTCATGGAGGATGAGCTGAGGAACATAAGATCGATGATGAGAGGTCCTTGAAGCTTTGAGGAGTATCCATGAAGTATGACTATTATTTTATTTTCTCACAAGTTATTAATTTTTTGTTTTATTTTTTTATTTTGGATTATTATTATAATAAAGGTTATAATAAATATGATTTATTAATATTATTAAATTTAATTTATGATGGTAGAAAAATGACCACATTAGTTATTTTGGTGAATGAATAATTAGTGGTGGGATCAGTACTAGTGACTATTCCCCTTTCCCTTCACCTAGACCAAAATTTATGTGAGATGTGAGAGCATGGTGACGAGTTACTAGGATCATTATGGTGTATATCTTGGTAGTGAGACATCCCCAGTTGAAAATTAATTTTCTCCCAATTTCATTCTCTCTTGACCACTCATATTCTCATGATGAATGAATCACATCAGTCCTAGAGGTTGTTGGATATTTGAAGGAGAATGGATGAAGGGGTGAGATGGTCCATAAAATATGGATTTGGGGAGGTGAAATTGTTTTGGGTGCTGATGTTAAAGTATTTGAGTAGTGGATTATGTGTTGTTTAGAGTAGTCGACATTAACAACTAATGAGGGGTGTTGTGATTTAGAACATTATTCATAGGTTGTTAAATCTCTAAAATCTTCAAGAACAAAACAAATAACAGGATCTTCCAAATAGGAATAACCCATTAATAATGATTTACCAAATCATAGGATGTGAAGAAACACCCTAAATCAGTTCATCGAGTATAAAATGGCGTATTCTCTCATAATTACAACACTTATAAACACAACATGAAAGATAATTAAATGAAAAAATAGAATGAAATGATTTATGTGGTTTAGATGTTAAGTCCTACATCTATTGGAGAATAATAATAATTCTTTATATTTCATGAAATTTAAAAATATTTCAAGTATAAATGATCTTACATAATGTTTCTCTTCCTTTTCATTCCAATAGAGTTAAACCTAATGAATGATAACATGTCTACAATGGTCTTAACCCACCTTTATAGTGGTACCTTTCTATACAAATGGCACAACAATCCTCCAAAATTTTTGCGAGTCCCACTTTTTTACTTTTCCACCTCTTCTAGTCTGTTTGTGCCTCTTCCTTGACAACTAACTTCCATTAAATTTTCATGTTTATCTTACCTTCCAAAATGATTACACTTTTATATCATCCATTTGACCGAAAATCACATGGGGAGAATATTTATATATTATCATCAATGAACCCTTTTGTATTCGGTAAATTTATATCTCCTTATTCTGAATCATGAAAACCATAACATCAAGGTTATAGAATATAACCACTAGACCACCATCTCTACTGGACTTCTGTTGTCATGACTGTTAACATTGGAAAAAATGTCATTTTTAGATTGTCTCTATTTGTATGTCTAAATTAGAAAATTAAAGAGACTTCCTAGTTCATAACAATATCCCACTTAAATACTATTTATATGGTAAAACATGGAAATTACCAACACTTAGTAGAAACCTGTAATCATCCTATCTTCCATAGTAACATCAGTGTCTCCATCCCACTTTCTGATCACCCTAACCCCACTAAGGCACAATATTGCCTCAGACAACCTAAAACTAAACATGTGGTGAACATTTTAGAAATATTATATACTAAAATAATCTTCTACGACTATAAAATTCTATACTAAAACATATTATAGATTATATTATATTTTAGGGAATTTATTTTTGCCCATGAGTGATGTAATGGGTTATTAGGAAAATAATTTACATTCTAACTGTCATAATAGATATATCCACTTCGCTAACCTCCTATAATATCTGTCAACAAACACTTGATCCACAGAAATTATTTCCATGATTTTGTAATGACCACATCTTCATATTACTTTGTAGATATTTTTACCCGAAGATGCATCCTTGATATCTAGTTTTTTCCCTCTCAATCTAAACACCTAGCCTGTAAACACTATTGTGTGTTTGTATCTCTTCCAAAGTCTCTAACGACTCAAACCTTGAAATAAAAAAAATTTCCTAATTTTTAAAGTTATTTTACATTTAACTAAACAAATAAATATCCTTTATTAAAATAAATGAGTTTAATTAAAATGATATCAGTGGGTTTATATTATTATATGACTTTTGGTCAACATGACCATTGGAACTATGCTCTTAATGCTATGATTATTTATTATAAATACAAGTGATAATGGTTAATTAATACCTAAGGATGAGTTGATGTCCTCAACTAGTATACTCAGGCTATACGAAGCCCATATTTTAGAACATGGGATGGAGGATGAGTCTCTAAGATTTTCTCTGGAACAAGCAAAAGCTAAGATTTCACATGTAAATATAAAATAGATTTTCCTATGAGAGAAGTTACATCTGATTGAAATCACCACATGGGAAATGTTGTCTGAGCTGTACCATGATTCTTTCACCATATAACACCTTACACTTAGGAACTATGGAGGTGTTATAAGGGGCTATATAATGAAGCCTTGGCATCTTTGTGTAATCATTTTGTATGAATAAAATTTTTATTTCTAATAATGGAAATATTTTTGCATTTCAAATGTCTGGATAATTATTGGATGAATTTATAGAAGTTCTATATTATTGGTGAATTTTGGAAAACTTTTATTTTATATTATTTATGTATACTTTAAATAATTAATAATGTGAAATGATTTTCAAAAAATCGTCTTCTACAGTTGTGACCGGTAATAAATTTAGAGTCTAATAAGATCAATATATTTTTTAGAGAATAATAAAGTATGAATAGTAATATTACATTTTCAAATGGTAATGTGACCAATGGAATAGTAACATAACTTAATAAATTATAAAATAATTTAGGCATCTTTTTTGGTAATGTCATATTATAACATTACTAAATAACTGTTTCAAAAAGAATTAGTTAAGTATTAGTATTTTTTCTGTTAAATAATGTTTTTCTTAAAAAATAAATATCTCATAATTAGATTTTTTTTCATAAAATGGTGTTCATTTTTGAATTCATGGCATCGATATTAGGTTAGGGTGAATTTATAAAAAATTTATAAAATGTTTTGATTTTCCATGAATAATTAAAATACATTTTTGAGTTTTGGGGTGTTTAATGACATCATTAATGATATAAGCTATATATAATAATTCTGTTCAACTTTTTTATAGTTATTTATGTAATGAGGTGTCCCAATTATCTAATACCATGTTAAAATACCATGGTAAAGCCCGTGGTTTTTCAAATGCCACTGATGAGGTGTCCCTTAAAAGTTAATAAAATTTTCCCTCACTTTTTCTATAAATACGTATCCATTCTGTCATTATATTCATTCTAAAATCATATTAAATTATGATCTAGTATTTCTACCTCCCAAGGAGTCCTCCCAGGTTTCCCTCAAGCCCCCCAAGGTCCCAACCCATCGAGTTTTTGAAGTTACACTTTTAGGTAAGGGAACCTTTGACCCTTTTCTTTTAGTCATGATTTCTTTTATATCATGTATTCTAGTTTCCATCTTAATATGTGGGGGATTGATATTATATATACTCATTACTATCCATTTCATGTCCAAATGATGAGAGACCCTTTTCTCTCTCATCAATTTATTTTTTGATTTTTTTATGTGACGATGTTGGGATGCAGAATTTTTTGTAAAAGAAATCACATTTTCTCTTTCCTTTCATGTTTCCATTTCTTGTGGTATGTCATTAAAATATCCAAACCATGATCTTATTTATATTTTATTCTATCCCTATACTGTAAAATGATACATTTATGGATGGGAGACCCTTGTCCCTTATCTTTTTATTGGGGTCTAAAACCATGTTATATAACCATTATGCAATAGAAATTTCGTCTCAAAATTTCTCTATCTCTCTCTCAAGAAATATTATTATTTTATTTATGTGAATAACCAGAACTATTTAGTTTATATGGGTGTTCATAAAGACATAATAATGATATATTTTACTCTGTAATTTTCTTAGATAAAACCCTTATTCTCTTTTCCATGGGTTATAAATGACATACTGATATTTTTTAAATCACTTTTCAAATGTTGCTATTTTGAAATGAACCCCATATCTTTTATTATCTATGAGTTATTTATGAAATGATTGATTATGATATTTTTGGCTCACATGAAAATAATTTCATACTAACGGTGTACCCTAATAGTGCCCAAATTCATTGGGTAATGAATTTAATCTCTAGATATGACAAGTTTCATGATACCTTGGTAAATAACCTTGGTAATGTTTTATGACACCATGGGGATGAACCTTGGTGATATGTTCATGATTGTATAAATTAAATTTTGTATCCATATATTCAAGTTATGATTCATATTTCTTTATTATGATACTCTCCTTTTTCCATTCCTCATGTCTTTATGTTATATTATCATGTTCTTATTAATATCACAAGCGAACTGATTCCCTTTTTTCCCTTACTGGGCCTTCTACTCACCCTATCCTTTGATGTATGTCTCTAGGTTATTAGATTTAGTAATTTTACATAGGATGAACTTATTATGAATCCATAAAAGTGGATTAGAATAATGATTTATTCTTTGTTCATGTATTTATTTCTGGATTTCCAGGATACTAGAATTTAAAGATTCACTGTTGTAAAATGCAATAAAATGTTATGTATTAAAAAGGAGGTATGATATAGTTTATATTGAAGGATAGTTTATTTATTTTTTGATATTAGGATATGAAACTATTTGGAATAACCCTATAGAAATGTTTAAATATAGGAAAACTTCCCAGTATTTTGGTGAAATATTAAGCATGTGGTTTCGGAACAAATAAATCCTTATCTGGATACGAACAAGTGGATGTGGCTCTAGAACAGATGTACCTAGGAGTGAAAATTCTGATAAGAAGTTTTGAACATCACTCGGGGTATCTTGGTACACAAAAAAAGGACATACTACACTCCTGGTTTGACACTCCTAGAGGATATGTTTGGTTAATCCTAAGATTTTTATGAATCATTATGAAGGATTTATAGAGAAATTTAATTATTTAAGAATGAAGTTTCAAGACATAAAATAATTTATAGTAAAAAGATTCATAAATTAAATAATATTCTCAATAATGTTTCATTCTATTAAAAACTGATGGACAACATGAGGAACAATGAAAATAGTGACCATAATCAACCATGCACTGATGGACCTCTGAAGGAAGCTGGAATGGAAACTTTCATGAGAGTGATGAACCAAATGACTCATGATATGGGAAGTAACATGAATCACGCTAAGAGAAAATTCTCACCATGAAGAGGAAAACAATTTTTTGAGTCCTTTATGCATCAACGACCACCAACCATCATCAGATCTACCGACCCATGGATTTTTAAACAGTGGATCAGCTCTATCTCTTAGAGGGAGAAGCTGATCAGTGGTGGGAACTGATTAAAAACATGTGGCCAAGATTAGAGGTTGAAGCTATGGATTGGGAAGAGTTCAGAGGGATATTTTTCAGTAATTATTTTCCTCGTTCCATGAGAAAAATAATGGAGAAGGAGTTTCTCGAGCTGAATCAGAAGGAGAATAAATCCGTGGTAAGCTACAAGATGAACTTCACAAGGCTTTCATGTTACACTGCTTGATTTGTAATGGATCCAAATGGTATGGTTGATAGATTCTTTGGGGGACTGATACCTCATATGCGGAAGAATCTAGGTAGCCAAGACTATGATAGCTATGAGGAGATCGGGCAGAGTGAAATGAATGTTGAACATGAGTTTGGTGAGATGTAATGGTCTCATAAATCCAATAAAAAGAATATATAAATGGATCCATTATTAGGAATGAGAATTGATCTAGGAAGGGGAGGAAAGAAATTGAAACATACCACGAGTAATAAATCTGGGAAGAAGCATTCGGGGAACTGCCTGCTTGGGAACAGGATGTGCTAAATGTGTGGAAAAGATGGCCATATAACGTGGAATTGTCATACTGATGTGAAGTCACAACTTCGCAACACTAACGACAAGGGGAAGATGATACATTCCCTACCTGATTTCCAATTCTATATGTGTGGAAAACTTGGGAACTTTTCTAATCACTGTCCAAATCCGAGGGTAGTGGTGGGGAATCACCATCAGCCTCAACAAAGACCAAGGGAAGAAGGTTGTACTTTTACAATCACTATGGAAAAGGTTGAGGAGACAAATGATGTGGTGGTATGTACTCTTGTTGTTCTCTCAAAGCTAGCAAGTACTATTTTTTATTTTGGTTCTACGCATTCCTTTATTTCCTGAAAGTTTGAAAATAATTTAGAATCAACCCCCGATTTTCTAAAAGTAGAGTTATCAGTCCAGACTCCTCATGGTATTATCCAAGAATCGTCAGTGTTTAGAAACTATAGTATTTATGTTAGTGAGCACATTATTATCTCAAATCTAGTAGTCATTCCCATGTTGGAATTCCACATTATATGAAGGATAAACTGGCTGTGAAAGTATAACGATAAGATCAAATGAAGAAGTAAGGAAATCCCAGTAGTATTGAATAGGAATCCAATAGTTATCTTCAATGGAGATATATCTCAACATGATAATTGTTTATAATAACATCCTATATCGATATTTATGGAGTTAATTGGGGATGAAGAATAAGGAAATGAGAGTTTAAATATAGAAAATTTCCCCATCATCTAGGAATATGTTGACGTATTTCCTGAGAAGTTACCCGAACCTCCCCCAAAAAAAGAGGTAGAGTTATCTGTTGAACTTGTACCTAGATCTCATCACATATAAAATAACCCATATATGATGGAAAATGTGTAGTTGGAGGAATTAAAGAAACAAATACAAGATCTTTTGAAGAAGGGGTTTATCTATCTGAGTGTGTCTCCATGGGGAGAAGCTGATCTCTTTGTGAAGAAGAATGATAGATCAATGCGGCTATGCATTGATTATAGAGAACTGAATGAGATCACAGTAATGAAAAAATACCCTCTTCCAAGAGTTGATGACTTATTTGACTAATTTCATTGGGATCAATTCTTCTCTAAGATTTATCTTCATTCTCGTTATCATCAATTGAGGGTGTAGAATTAAAATATTTCAAAAAATGCATTCCGATCAAGATACAAGCGTTATGATATTGTTGTTATTCTCTTCAGATTGACTAATGCACCTACTAATTTTACATATTTTATGAATAGAGTCTTTAAGGACTTCCTTGATAACATTGTGGTAGTTTTTATTGATGATACTCTGATATATCCCAAAAGTCACGAGGAGCATGAGGATCATATAAGGGTTATTTTGCGAACTCTACAAAAGGATATGCTTTTTGGAAAGTTAAAAAAATGTGGATTCCAGTTACAATAAGTTTCTTTCTTGGGGAACATTGTTACCAATGAAGGAATCACAATTGACCCTGCAATGAAAAAATTTATAGAGGAGTGTCATCATCCTACAACAATAATGGATATTAGTAATTTCCTTGGATTAGAGGTATATTATAGGAGGATTGTGAATAAAATTTCATTAAATTCTAATCAATTAACCATGTTAACATGAAAAAGGGTCATGTTTATCTGGAAAAAGGATTTTGAGAGATGTTTCCTAGAGCTGATGAAGAGATTGGTTACTGCACCCGTGTTAGAACTGGCCTCAAGTTGAGAAGGATTCATTACTTTCAGAGATGCATCTATGAAAGGGTGTGGGTGCATCCTCATGGAAAATGACAAAGTCGTTGCTTGTGAATCTCGACCGTTGAAGACTCGTGAGTAGAACTATCCTAGACATGATTTGGAGATGGTTGTAGTTGTTTTTTCTTTTAATATATGGAGGCACTATCTTTATGGGAAGAAATGTGATATATACACAGACCATCAAAGTTTGAAGTATATTTTCCCATAGAATTAATTGAACATGAGATAAAGGATATGTTTGGAACTTCTTAAGGACAATGATTGTTCAATTAAATATCATCCCAAAAGAGAAAAGAATGTTTTTTATGCATTAAATAGGAAATACCAAGTTGTTCTATCCATTATGAGGATTCAAATAGATCATTTTATCAATGAGCTAGTTAATATGGACCTGGGAATTATATGTGAATTGACATCATCAACCGTATTCCAAATTGTTTCTCAACTGTCATTACTAGAGAAGATCAAGAAATCTCAGAAAGAAGATCCTTTGTTACAGAAGATGTTTGAGGCTGTGAAGAATGGAATGTTTCCTAAGTTAAATATTGATCAAGAAGGTGTATTGAAATTTCATACAAGACTATGTGTTCCATCTATTCTGTAAATAAAGAAGGAGTGGATGGATGATGCTCATAGCTCTAATTTCTCTAAACATCCTAGAAGCATGAAAATGTATAGGTACCTTTGTGATCATTATTGGTGGGATAATAGAAAAAGGGAGATTGCTGACTACACTTCTAGGTTTTTGGTATGCCATAAAGTGAAGGCAGAGTGACAACTTCCTAATGGGATATTGCAACAACTACCCATACTAGAATGGAAGTGGGACAATATCACTATAGACTTCATCACTAGTCTAATGAGAACTTCCAAAGGAAACAATATGATATGGGTTAATATGGACCGTCTCACGAAGAATACCTATTTTATCATCATTCAGGAAGATTTATCTCTTGATCAACTTTCCAGGATTTATGTGAATGAAGTGGTAAGGTAGAATGGAGTTTCAATTTCTATTATATCTGATCATGATCCAAGGATCACATCAAAATTATGATTAAGCCTTCAATATGCTCTGAGTGTTGAATTGAATTTCTGTATGTCCTATCACCCCAGAACTGATGGAAAATCTGACAAGACTATTAAAACACTTGAGGACATGTTGAGAACATGCTCTATGGGATTTAATAGAGGATGTGATCAACATCATCCATTAGATGAGTTCTCTTACATCAACATCTTCCACTCAAGAATTCAAATGGTGCCCTATGAAGCTCTATATGGGAAGTGATGTAGAAATCATACTTGTTGGGATGAATTTGGTGAGAGAAAGCTTCTTGGGACTGATCTTGTGTAAGAGATGATTGAAAAGGTCCATGACACCCAACAACACATTATGGCTGCTCAGAGTAAATAAAAGAGCAATACTGACAACCGTCGAAGAGACTTGGAGTTTGACATTGGTGAAAAAAGTCTTTCTTCAAATTTCACATTGGAAAACTGTCATGAGGTTTGGGAAGAAAGGGAAGCTCATACCTAGGTACATTACCCCCGATGAAATCCCTGATCACATAGGAGCAGTGGCTTATTGTCTTTCACATCCTCTAAATCTAGAATAAGTTCATGATGTCTTCCATGTATCCCTTTTGAGGAAGTATATGACTTACCCTTCGCATGTACTAAATCTAGAGGTGGTACAACTGGAACATGACCTCTCTTATGAAGATCAGTTGGTGGAGATATTTGATTGTAAGGACATGGTCCTACGCAACAAGATCACCCACCTTGTAAAGGTATTGTGGAGGAACCATAAATGTGAATAAGTGATGTGGGAACCAGAGCAGTCTATGAGGAAAAAGTACCCGCACCTTGTCTCTTCTGAGGGTACGAGATAAAATTTCATGGATGAAATTTCTTAAGGGGGGATGAATGTAACGACCTGAAAATTTGAATAATATTGGTTTCCTAATTTTGTGTGTTATTTTATTTTGTACTCAATAAAAATAAATCCGTTAAATAATGAAGTAAGTTTACTTAAAATGATATCAGTGGGTTTCAACTGTTATATAATTGTTGGTCAATATGACCATTGGAACTATACTCTTAACAATATTATTATTATTTATAAATACATGTGATCAAGGTTAATTAATAAAGAAAGAGGAGTCGATGGAATCAACCAGCTAACTCTAGCCATACAAATCCTATCTTTCAGAGCATGGGATGGAGGTTGTGTCTCTTGGATTTTCTCTAGATCAATCCCAAGCAGAAATTCAACATGTGAAGATTGAACAAAATTTCTTATGAGAGAAGTTCAAGCTGATAGAAATAACCACTTGGGAAATGTTGTCCAAGCCGCCAAAAGATTCTATCACCATAGCAGACCTTACACTGAGGTCCTATGTAGGTGTTATAAGGTGATATTTAACAAGGCCTTAGTGACTTTGTGTAATCCTTTTATATGAATAAAATTGTTATTTATTATTATGGTAAAATTTGTGAATTTAAAATGTCCAGATAAATATAGGTAGGATTTATATATCTTCCATATTTTTTTGTGAATTTTGGAAAAAGGTCATTTTAAAATATTTATTTATACTTTAAATAATTATGAATGTGAAATGATTTTCAAAAAATGGTCTTATATAGTTGCGACCAATAATAAATTTATTGTCTAATAAGATCAAATTAATTTTTAGTGCATAGTATAGTATAAATAGTAATATTACCGTTATGAATAGTAATGTGACCAATGGAATAGTAACCCCACTTAAGAAAGTATAAATATAATTTATGCATCTTGTTTGGTAATGTGATATTATAGCCTTACTAAATAACTGTTTCAAAAATTATTAGTTAAGTATTAGAATATTTTTCAGGTAAATAGGGTTTTTACTGAAAAATTAAATATCTCATAATTAGAAAATTATTTTCATAAAATGGAGTTCTTTTTTTAATTCAGAGCACTTATATTATATTAGGGGGTATTTTTGGGATTTTTGTAAAATGTTTTGTTTTTTGGTGAATAGTAAAAATAAAGTTATGAGTTTCAGGGAGTTTAATGACATCATAATGATGTAATCATTATATAATAATTCTGGTCATCTTGTGAATATTATCATATGTTATGGGGTGTCCCATGTGTCCAATACCATGGGAAATCCCATGGTTTTTCAAATACTACTAATGAGGTGTCCCTTGGAAATTAATAAAAAGTTTCCCTCACTTTTGCTATAAATACCAAGCCATTCCCTCATTCATTTCATTCAAAAATCCTTCTCAATGAATCTATGGTATTTTTACCTCCCAAGGAGTCCTCAAACTGTGAATTCAAGTCTATTCAAATTCCCAACCTTTAATTTTTTGACGTCACTCTTCAAGGTAAGGGAACCTTTCACCTTCCTCTTTTAGTCATGATTTTCTTCTATGTCATGTCTTCGAGTTTCCATTTTATTATGTGAGGGTATGTTCTTATATATCCTTATTACTATCCATTTCATGTCCAAATTATGAGATACCCTTTCCTATCTTATCAATTTATTTTCTGAAATTTTTATGTGACGCTGTTAGGCTGCAAAATGTTTTGTGAAAGAAATCGCATTTTTTCTTTCCTTTAAAGTTTCCTTTTCATGTGGTATGTCATTAAAATATCCACACCATGATATTATGTCTATTTTATTACATACCTATACAATAAAATGATTCATTTATGGAATTCAGAACCTTTTCCCCTCTCTTTTTATTGTTTACCAAAACCATTTTATATAACTGTTATGCTGTAGAAAATTCGTCTCAAAATTTCACTTTCTTTCTCTCAGTAAATTCTATTATTTTATTTATGGGAATACCAAAAACTATTTAGTTTCTATGGGTGTTCATAATGACTTAAAAATGATTTATTTTATTCTATAATTGGCATACAAAAAACCCTTTTCCCCTTTCCATGGGTTATGAATGACATACTGATCTTATTTAAGCACTTTTAAAACGTCACGATTTTGAAATGAAACCCATTTTTTTATTCTCTATTGGTTATTTATGAAATGTTTGATTATGATCTATTTATATCACATGAAAATAAATAAATATTATGGGTTCTCCTTGATAGTGCTCAAATGAATTAGGTGATGAATTTAATGTCTAGAGATAACAAGTTTCACGATACCTTGGTGAATAACGTTGGTAATATTTTATGACACACTATGGATGAACCTTGGTGAGATGTTAATGAATGTATAAGATAAAAGTTATAGCCACATATTAATGTTATTATTCATATTATTTTTATTATTATTTGCCTCTTCTTCCATTTCTCATGACTTTATGTTTTTTATCAAGTTCTTATTGACACCACGAGTAAACTAATTCACTTGTTTACCCTTACTGGGACTTTTTTTCTCACCCTTTCCTTTGATGTTTGTCTCTAGGTTATGAGATGCAAAAATTTTACTTAGGATGAACTTATTATGGAGCATTACAAGTGGATTAGAATAAATTTTTATGTTTTTTTCATGTATTTTGTTCCTGATTTCCAATACACTTGACATTAAAGTTCCTCTGTTGTAAAATGTAATGAAAAGTTATGTAATAAAAAGGCAGGATTCCATAAATTCCACATCCATATAACCATAAAACTGATCATATTTTTTAAAACACATAGACATATATTTTTATCCTTTATGATACCATAAAATACACCTCATATATTCAAGGATTTTATTCCCAAGATTCTCTATAAACCATTTGACAACACCTGTTAAAGATACAATGTCCATATTTGTGCATACCAAGGAGTACATCAAGATCCCAAATGATTATAAAAAAAATGAAATTTCACATTATAATTGGCCTCATATTATTTTTTCAATCCTTTATCCTAGATTTTTTAAGTGTCTGGCTAATGGAAATCATATTAGTCTAAATCTAGTCCTTATAAATCTCTATAGGACTTTCCAAATTTTTTCCTTTTCAGACAAAACCAAATATTCCACATACCAATATCTATCAATCTATATTCCCAACATTATTTTGGCCTCACCAATCTCCTTCACCCTAAATCCTCCAAACAACTAAATTTTTACCTCTAATTTTATAATGTTTTAACCCACTGAGAGCATGTCATTCATATACAAGAGTAGAATGATAAAGCAATCATCCATGAATACCTTTCAATAAAAATCAGATCATAGTTACTCTAGATTAAACCCTTATCTACTATAAAAGCATCTAATATCTATATCCACTTCCATGGTGTTAATTTCAAGATGTAAAGACTTCATTTCATCTTACACACATATTCACCATTTTTTGTCAATGAGAGAATCTCGTGGCTTCATGTATATATATTCCTCCAAATATTATTATATAAATTCTTTATTTACATCCATTTTTCTGGATGTAAACTTTTATAAGAAAATATTCTCAATAATTTCTAGAAGGTAGTGTGTTTAACAACTGGTGATTAAATATCAGAAGATTACACTCCTTTTGGGTGTAACCCTTTCACCACCAGCTTATCCATAAACCTATTATTATCCCCAAATTATTCCTTAAACCAAAATAACCATTTTTTATATAGTGATTTCTTCCTTTGTGTATTTTCATTTGCTCCATTTTTTTGAAATTCTATGAATTCATCTCCTCTTTCTTATATAACTACCCCTTCCTGAAATCACTAGTTCTAGACACTTATTCTGAGGTCTTGGGCACTCATTAATCCATATGAATCAATTTATTCATGTTAATCTTAATTATATAAAATGGTGATCATACTCTAGTATATCTTCATAATTTTTCCTATGAATGTTCTCTTTTTATACCCATTTATTTGTGACCTATATCTTTTAATTATTTTCCCTAATCTTTTAAATTTCATGATCATTCTAGTATATCTTCTCCAAGACTAAATAAAACATCAAGAATTTTAATTCCTATTGAACATTCATAAGTTTGTGTCCTTATTAAAATTTCATTCAGATCAACTATAATTTGGTTAGTCTATTAAATGTTCTTAACATCATTTTCCACCAAATGATAATCTTTCCATAAGACATTCTCATTAAAGAGAATATTTTAAATTCTAATGAAATTCCTTTTCTCATTATCCCGAATATTAAATTGAAACTTTTCATCACCATATCAATGAAGAAAAATATATGGAACTGAATATTAAATTTTATCAGTCCTTGTCATCCATATATACATAAGAAAAACTTATAAAAACTTTTAGGTGGCTAACATTCACTAGTTTACCATTCAATAGATGTTCTGTAATCTACTGGACCATTGGTACAAGAGGACTCTTATTTACTAGGTACACTACATAATTGACTACCTTCAATCAAATGTACATTGATATTGTGGAAGTTATCCATATATATCATGGATTTTTAAATAATATATGATTCATCCACACTATAATTTCATTTTTAAAACCCCAATACTTTGTGAAATATTTGTTAAAAATAAATCTAATTTCTTTAATAGTTAGCAATACACACAACCCTTGGTATAAGTGAATCATAATATAGTATAAAGTTATAATACAGCCATTAAATCGAATGTTTTAATAGGAATAACCACAATTAAAAAATACAAAAAAATGTTTTAGATAAAGAAAATATATTTTTTTTTGTGAAGTCTTTATATGCTTTAAAAAACATGGTTTCATCAAAAACATTTTTAGTTCATTTTAATAGAAAATAAATTTTTCCATTTTTATAAAATTTATTTATCAAAATTGATGTTATTTTTAAAATAAACATGTAAAATTAGCATAAAATTTATTTTATACATTTTTGAAAATATTAATTTTTTAATGAATAGTGAAAATAATAATTTTACTAAAAAACCATCATTCCATTTTAAGAATATATAACGTTGCATTATTTAAATTTTTTTAAAGTAAAAAATAGATAATTAACATAACTAATTACCCAATTATGATCATTGGAGTTAATTACTGTGTATTGTGGTATAATATCAATATATACTTCAAAACATTTTTTCATCACATTTTGTATGTTTATTTTAATTTCTAAAACTCTTAGATATTAAATTTAATAAAATGAATTCCATAATTGGAATTATCATGTCTATATTTTCAATGAGTTCATATTCAATTTTTTTCTATAATGAAGATTACAAATAGTATGAATTTTCCATCGTGATTAATATTAAAATCCGGTTGTTGGGGGGTTAAACCAATTGGTAAGGGTATATTTAACAAATAGAACTGTCTAAATAATATTGTATGGGTATATTTGGGCCTCATATTGTCCAAAGTTATAATATCTATCGACTTGGAATAAATTTTCCTGAGAATGAATTTTTTATATTTAAATATATTAATAAATTCCTAGTGTGTCATGTCCCCCTCTTATAAAAGTACAACCCCCATTATCTTATTTAAATCACTTTCAAGATTCTATATCAATATAAACCAAGACATATCTCTTATAAAATTTCTTATACGTGAATTTTATGTGTTTTTACTCTTAATAGACAAATACAATGGTCCTTAAGAAAGGATATAAAGGAGGCCAACTGATGGAGAGATAATCATCTTACCCAACCTCTATCAATTTATTTATTATTATAAATCAAATAAATATGTGGTAATAATAATAAAATTACAACTATACTGTCCTATGTATACTAAAATTTTATTATGGTTATGTAACCACTTATATCCACCGTCTATTCCTTCAAAGGGGAAGTAAAATTATTGCTCGTGTGTATGTGTGGATTTCCATCTTCATGTAGCAATAAAATTAATTTTTCATCACTATATTTCAGGGATGGTTATTATGATGGGTTTAAAGTTAATATATGATATTTTTTTGGAATTATAATGTCATATCTACCTTCTTACCTTCTAATCTATTGGAAAATGATAATGTAGCTCATGTGTAAGTGTGGACTATCATCTCCAAAAATCTATGTGATTCATTTTTCATTTTCTATTTATGTGGATTTTAATGAGAATATATTTAATTAATATAAATTATATTTTAATTCCTAGGGAAAATTGGAATAATATATAAAATTATCTAAATCCATCCATTTAAAGATGAAAACATTTTTCATGCGTACGTACGATTTACCGTCTCCAAGAACGGTTTAATTCATTTTCTATATATATCATTTATGGGTGATTATAATATATATATATATAATAAATATATCTATGATATTTCTATCATTATTAAAATTATGGAGATTATGGAACCATGATCAATGTAAAAATACTATAACTTCCAAAACAAAATTCTCATGAAAAACAAAACAATTATCACCCGGATGCGATGATTTTAATAATGAATTCTTAATAAATTAGTGTTGAAATATTATAAGTGGATCATATATCATATTATAATTATTTAAAATACTATGTTATATAATTATAATACATTTAATTTTATTATAAATATGTTTAACTCATTTTAGAATCATGTCAAACTTGAGTTAAGGGATTTATCTCATTGCTTATCAGGATTATTTATAATCATGTTTCCAATGATGAAATTTAATGAAAAATCTATAGATAATACCATGACTGTTATTCTCATATATATATTTCCGTAGATTATATGTTTTATTTTAATTTTTTCTCAGTAATAACTCTGGAGACTGAGATATTTTTTTAGGAAAAGTAACATTATTTCTCACTTTGTTCAAATATAATTTTTCTTCAATGTGATTAGTTTCTCAAAAAAATGCAAGAAATTTTAAATATTATTTAATGGTTGTTTAATGTAATTTTTACTCATGTTTTTAATTTTATAGTAATGTTTCAAAGTAATCAACTTATCCTTTTTTGAACTGGTGTATTTGACTTTATACATAAAATGTGAACGGAATTATTGTTTCAAGATACATCGTATGATTGAAATATCTCACCATCCTGAAAACATGATGCTTTTAAGATTACCTTACAAGTCTATATAGTTATTTTTTAATATAATGGTTTCCCCAATATTTGTTAAATTTTAATATTTTAATATGTGATTTTAGAAGGAAAAGGGTATTTTTCCAATGAAATATTCCAGAGATATTTAAAAGGAATTTTTCATCTAAGATAGCATATTTTAATATTACTTAATATTCAATTTCATATGATTCAATAATAAAATCTATATTCTATCTTGGGATGGTTTATGATTATGAGGATACTATTTTTTATGAAACTATTTGATTTTCAATTAGTTATGTTATGATGAAATATTAAACAATTCATGAAACCCATATTTTCCCAAATAATGATATAGTGAATTTTTTATGATCATGTAGCACACATATGTTGGATTTTCATTATTTTAGGGTTGGGATAGAGATTATATAACCCTCTAATTCATTTTATAAATATGGATATCTCTTGAAATGACAACAATTAGACTAGGGAGTGAGATTAGTTCCATAAGGGACTTTTCCAACTATTATAGTATTAGGATTGATCCTTGAAAATGGATATGTCAAATGGGTAGTGAACCAAATACACTATGATAGTCTTGGAAGTTATCCTTGGCTATTAAAATTATTTTTCATACAAATTTGTATACCCAAAACATTTGTCTTATCCTACTGTTATTCTTTCACAGCTCATGTTTCTTGATTCCATTATGATTCAAGTGTTATGAATATCCAAGAATTAATCCATGAATCAAGATTATTATCAATGATATGAAGGGATTTATTTCAAATTTTAATGTACATGTTCTTATACCCTTATACTCATATTATTTTTAACTGATCATTGATATGTCCCTTGTTAACCCTTACTAATCATTAAATATCACCATTTCTTAAGTTTCCTTTCTCATGGTTATTAAGAATGATTTTAAGTATTATATGTTTAAGAAGAGTTGTAGTTATGTTGAACTTAGTGGGAGATGTTGTATATCTCCTACAAAAATGTTTTTTATCCATATATATTACCAAATCCATTGGAACTATTTTATTCTTGAATGGATCATAATTTTATATATTGAATAGTCATCTAATAAGATGTGATATTTATGTATTAAATGTAAAAGTAACATTATTTGGAATCAGATAAATGTTTAGCTACCATTGAAAACTAGGGTGAGAAAAAATTGGTGAGAATCCATAGGATAATCCTATGTATAGATGAACTTCATAAGTTATGTTAATGAAATGTGTGTGTTCATCCCAAAAAATATCCCCTTGTGGATACTATAGGTGGATGTGGTTTTGGAATTAATTTATCTAGGTTTAATGAACATAAATAGAGCTCGGTGAGTATATCTCTACTATTATTCTAGTTCATATTCTATGTTTCCTTACCATTCACTTGGTTTGATACACCTGGTGGATATCATTGGATAAATAATATTTTATTTATGAATTATTAAGGATTTGAATATATTATGACTCTAAATTGCCTAAGTTAATCCTAAGGTGGCATAGATTGAAAAGAACGTGTCATGATTTATACATCCTAAAATTAATTTTTAATGATTTTTTTTATCTCACTCTATGTTTATTATTTGTAATAGTCTTATATTTTTTATTGTACTCGATGTCTAGAACCCAAATGAATCATGTTAATGATGAATTTTATGTGTAATAAAATGATTTCCCTATTTCGAAACTAAATATTATAGGATTTTGAATAAAAAATATTGTTATTATTCTTTTTAAACATTCACAAGCCTTAAATTATTTTGATCTTCCAAATGAGAAATGGAGGGAAAAGTGTTATGATGAGTCCTTAATTATTAAGAATACACCTTATTTTATAATTTATACAAATCCACTAGTTTATGAGAAGTGTATATATGACACTAAAAATATATTTTCCATTCTCTAGTGTTTATAATTTTAAAATTTATTTTATCAGTTTATCATTTCGGAGGATAATCATGTCAACGATGGAATCTTATTATCAATATAAGGTAATGGGACGAAATTGAATCTATAGAGTGGGATGAGTTTAGGAGATTATTTTTCAATAAATAAATTTATCATACTATTCATATGAAAATGGAGAAGGAATTAATTTCTCCAAGGCAGAAGGCTGATAAATCAGTTAGTACCAATGGGGAAAATTTTATAAGACATTCAAGGTACACTTATAGTAATATAATTTAACCCTAAATTATTGTTTATTAATTATTTTTTTGTTATAAAATCAATTATGTAGAATGAATTATCCATAATTTACATTAGTGGCTATAATGAAATCATTCGATCTTCTATAGAGGTGGAGAAAGAGATTGGAGTAACCCATCAATATCATGGTTTTGATAAGGAAAAAATGATATAATTAAAATGTAATTGTAAAAACCATGGATAGAAGAAGTTGAGGTTTCCATCATGCTTAAAGTGTGAAAGAAAAATTTGTTTAAATTTACTTAAGGGGGCCGGTAAATTTTTTATGTTTGGAAAGGAAGATCATTGAGAAATCTAATTCTAAAGTGATGGGAATGAGAAGTTATCTAAGGATTAGTAATAATAAACAAAAAATGTGTAAAACACACTAGTGTTTCAAATTCATGGATTATAGGAATTATTCTAAAAAATAACCAAATATGATGTTTAATGATGATGACAGACATCAAAATATTGTTAAGACCAGAGATAAAGGAAAATATCACGCAATCATTATCGCTGATTAGGGGTACAATAATGATGTGGTGAAATGTGAACTTTACATCCACTATATAACTATTAATGTATTGATAGATTTTATATCAACACGATATTTTATGTCATGACAATTTACTATGGGAGTCAGAATACTAACTCAATTTTTAGATATTAAATTATCAATGAAAACACCAAATGGTATGATGGTCACTTCCTAAGTCTATAACTCTGCTGCAACAAATGTTTTTGGGAATGTTCCTCATAAAAATCTTGTTATTCTATCAATGGATGAATTTGATGTTATATTAAGCTTGTATTGGATTTATTTACATATATCTTGAATCAATTATTGATTAAGGGAAGTTACATTTGATAATCTGAACCAAACTATGATTTTATATTAGTGTGATGATAAATATACACTTTCAATGTAAATCAAATCCATTATATGGGTCTTGATTCCCATTCTAATGGGGTTTTTATCATATATGGTTTCTGAGAAACCAGAATTAAATTAAATTACAACTATTTAGGAGACTTTTTATGTCTTTCCATAATAGATTCCTAGTCTTCCACTGACTCATGAAGTTGATTTTTGAATAAAACTCATAATAATTGTTAAAACTATTTCAAATAATCCATAGAGAATTACCCTTATTGAGTTACAGAAACTGAAGAATCAACTTCAATAGAATCCTGACAAGCGATTCATTCTTTCAATTGTATCACATAGGGGTGAACCTAATCTTTTTATTAAGAATAATGATGGATCAATGTGGCTCAGCATTGATTATCAATAACATAAAAAGATCACTACCAAGAACAAAAATATTAGAACCCATATTGATGACTTGGATGATCAACATCATAGAGCTGAATACTTTTATAATAATGACATTAATTCTAGATATCTTCAATTGAGGTCCAAGAATTTTCATATAACCAAGACAAAATTTCATACAAGGTATTGACCTTATAAATTTCTAGAGGTTCCATTTTCTATTACTAATGTCTCTGATGTATTCATATATTTATTGAATAAATTTTTTATAGATCACCTTGATCAATTTTTGGTATTATTTATCGATGATATTATTATATATTCAAAGGGCGGGGAAGAGCATGAAGTTTGATTGAGGACTTTATTGAATACCATAAAGAAGGAGAATCTTTAAGAAAATTTAACCGATATTAAATATTAGCTACACAATGTATCATTTTTGGGTCATATAATATCATGTGAGGGTATGTCATTGGATCCATCACATATATATGTTATAAAATATTGTCCCAGACCAACCATGGTGACTGAGATCAATATTTTTCTTGGGTTTGTTGGATATAATTGACGATTTTTAGAAAAATTATCATGAATATCTTATGCACTCCTTATGTTAACTCAGAAGCGAGCTAGTATCCTTTGGAAATATGAATACGGAAAATAATCAAGGAACGAAATATAATATTAGCCTTTTCCCCTATGCTTATGCTACCCTGTAGTAGATAAGGGTTTGTGATAGATAGTTATGCATCAAATAAGGTACTGGGATATGTCCTCATCCAGAATGACATGGTGATGGCTTATTCCATATAATACTAAATGGTTAATGATCAAAATTTCCCGACTATATTATCTATAACGAGGATCACAAAACATATAGTATTATTGGATTTGAAAATGATATATCTTAAAATATTGATGGATGTGGTAAAATATCATCTTTCTTGAATGAGTGTTCAACCATCTATCATGGTAATGATTAAATTGGTGTATAAAGAATTTGTAGAATTGCAATAAAAGGTAATAAATATTCTTGAGTTCAACCATAATTGTGATGGAATGAAATATTTGAAGAATAATATTTGTGTCCCATCAACACCAAATAAGTTGAATGATGTATTATGTAAAATCATGGAATTACTATGAATTATTTTTATAAATTATATAAAATTATTATGACAATAGGTGCAGAGACCACCTATGATTCTTATCCCTAATGTGCCTGGAACAATTACTCGAAAAATATTGACATATTAAATATTATGGACATGAAAGTTTCCTAAAAAAGTGGAATAACATCTAAATGGGTGCCCATATCGGAAATTCTAGGGCACCATTCTGTTCAAAGTAGCGACATTACTATATACAGGGCCTAACATCGACCGATGTGGGTCGACTGTGAAATGTAATTTTTTGGAAATTTATAGAAATAAAATAAATGAAGTATTATTTTATGTAACAATACACGATGAGGAACCAATGATTATCTTTTAAATGAAACTTTCTAGAGAATTTATGGTTATTTTCATAACCCTCGAATTTCATTGAATGTTAGAGAAGGATCTCTCTCCAATGAACCCCAGTGAATCAATGATCGATGATGATTTAAAATCCATTATTCATCAACAAAGGATCATATATATATATGTAGGTTAGTTATTTCTTTTTTGGTTTCCCCATTCTAGAAATCTATGAAAATTGTAGACTAATCCATCAATTGTTTATCCCACTGATCAATCATATTTTTTCAAATGGGATTTTTTGTGGGATAGCAAGATTCGATTTACTCTATTTTCTAACTAAAGTCCCCCTTGACAATATCCATGGCCATGAATGCTTGTCCAATGAAGTTAAACACTTGATATGTGCATCTGTCCCTCCTTTCATTGCATTCTTCACCATTGGAACCCCGCCATTCTTGGATCAACATTGCCGAGTGGTTCCAAGCACGATTAGACCCCTAAAGTCGAGGTAAATTGAAAGAAGAAGCCATAGAAAGGTAGATTGGTTCACAAAGAACCTAGATCTATGCTATCACCAAATTACTGTCATTTAAGGATCCCCAGTAGTCCGTATGAAGTGACCACTGATGTGGCGGTTCTGCGAGGCAGGGCGGTGGCGCCAGTGAGGTTTGAAGGAGGTTATTAAATTAGTGGTGGCTAAAGGTGGCGGCTGGAGTAGCACGTGACGATTAGAGAAAAGCAGAGTGAATGGGTGTCATGGTCCAATGGGGTGCAACACAAAACGGAGGGCTAGCGGGGCTGTGAGAAGGATGCAATGAGGTGGTCATGTATGCATAGGTGCAGCAGCATAGAGACTGTGATGGAACCGAGGCCACAGGGCTGGAGGAGATAGCTGAGCAACCATGTGGGATGTGCTGCGGCACCACATGGAGCCGAGGTACATGCAGTCGGGACAGACCGCGTGCAGCGATTCACCCAACTCGCATGCTAACCGGACGGACCAGAGGATCCAGACCGCTTCAGCAACCCTGTAGTTTAGACCATGCCTCCAGAGGGCTAGGCCAGTTCAAATAGGACTAGACTGGGCTGGGTTGGGACAAAAAAATAGGTTGGGTTGGGTCAGATTGACAGGGTTAGGTCGGCATGATTTTTGGGCTAGTTAAGTGGGTCATATTGGGCCCACACTAGACTCGGGTAGGACCTTTTATAATAATAGCCTTAACATTCAAACTATGTGTTTTTTTGATAAGTTTTATTTGTGGTGGTGGGGCACTTGAGATGAGATGGTCCTTTTGATATACTAGATGTGAGTTTTTTTGGATATTTTATACAACATATTGGTTTGAGGAGTGGGTTCTCTCTAAACGAGCATGCTATGATTGGAATAAGGAGGTTGGATGGGACATTGAGACTATGTGACTTTGAGACAGTATGAATTTATGAGACTACGTGACATATCAAGACTACATGTATCACTACTACTATATGTATTACTAAGACTACATGTATTATCTCTAATAAGTGTCTCTTCAGGACTATGTGTCTTATCAATATTCTTTGTTTTTTGTATTACATCCAACAATCCTATTATTCATACTATAAGATTATACTTTTATATAATAATTATGTATCTTCTTAGTGGTATAATTTGTGTATCTATTAGTGTTATACTTCATGTGTTTCATTGTAGTATACTTCATTTATTTCTTAGTGGTATTTTATTTATGGTTTCGGGGTATCCTATAGAGTATTGTTTTACTCACCCCTACATGGGATTTTCCCACACATGTTGCATCTTGTGCAGAAGATCGATTCTTTAATGGATTCTTAGGCGGAAAAGAACTAGGTGTTTCTTAGTGAGTCCAAATATTTTAGGTGTTCTCCAATGGATTCAAACAACTATCAAGTATCTTTCACTTCAGGTGGCATTTTATATGGATGAGTTTTATGAACTTGTGCCTTCATTTTTATAGACTCCTTTTTGGGTGGTTTTGTATTCTATCTGTTTTACATTCTTATTTTCTACTTCCTTACCATGTTTGTTGTCAGTTTAGTGGTATCTATTCTTGTTTACTTAGTGTTTTATGTTTCAAAATTTTGGTCATGGATATGCGTGAGTGTGTACATGTACTTAGGAAAATGCCTCCCATTAGGGGGATATGACTGCTTGGTGATAGTCACCAGCCCCTAGCCTATTGAAGGAAGTCTTGGGGTTGTCACAACTCAGGACCCTCTGGGACGGGTCATGAAAAAGTGGTATCAAAAGCAGGTCAGATCTACTTAAAGATCATGATTCTATGAGATTGGTTTGGGGAACAATGTTAAGTGTTTTATGTTCACCTTTTAGGCCAGGTAATGCAGTGTTGGTGCAGTGAAAAAAGTATCCAAAAACCAAGAATCTTAATTCTTCTTTTCAACTTATTACATGAAAACACTAGTTACAGGTAAAATCATAGTACATGCATCATATTGGATTTGGGTGTGTTCTTGTGTCCTTCTTGAGTTAGCTCACCATGTATACTTCATTAACTGTGGTATATCTTGTTATATTTCAAGATACCTCCACACAAACATCCATCTAGGATTCCATTATGTGATCATGAGGATGATCCTCATAGCGATGATTCATTAGTATCGGGGCCTATACCGGAGTTAGTACATTTGGGTGGTTTTCCAGCAATACCACCACCTGTCGAGTAGTAGTTACTACCAGTACTATTGGTTGAGGATGAACACAAGCTGAGTGTGTTGAATATGTTTTAGATGTAGTGTACTAACATGTTTTAGGTTGAGACAGATCCCCATGTAGCTGAGGATTTGCTGGAGGTAGTTACACGTGTCTTACACCATGTGAGAGAACCTTCTGACCAGATGGCAGTTCTCCCCACGAGTCTTCTTCATGGCTCAGTAGGGAGATAGTGGAGTTTAGTAACCCAGACACACGATGAGACAACTCTATCTTGGAAAAACATCATGATTCTCAATATATAGGAGTTATTTCTAGCTATCTTACACTTATTATGTATTCAAGAGGTCCTGCCACTATAATGGGGCAGTCCGATAGTGGTGGAGTACTCGATGAGATTTACTGATCTTTCTCGCTACTCCACAGATATGGGACGAGACCTGTTATATAGGGATTAGACCTAAGATATGGTCTTACATAGGGAGACAAAGGAATCCATTATACCCCTTTTCAGCCCTAAATATTTTGTGGTAATGGATCACAATTTTATAGAGGATATCATTCTAGCATAGCAGACACCGACAGTGGGAGCTACCACCGGGCACCAGGTAGCTGAGTCTTCCATAGAAGGTAGCTGACATCATTCCAAGGGACCCAATAGTTTCAAAAACTATTGGGGATGACCTATGAAGTAGTATTAGCATTACAAGGTTCCTAGGGTAGAGCGAGTTAGGTAAAGGATATGTTGTGTTACTTGTGTGGCGGTCGTGGACATCTGGATCAAGATTTACCAAACCATCATACGACCAATCAGGAGACAGTCATTAAACTGCCTAGAAAAAGGTGGAGGTAGATGAAGGGTGGTATGTAGTGTGGTGGAAGTGGAAAATGATATTTTTTGGGAAACATGAGGTCTACAGAGGTTTGATGTATTACCACCACTACCCCTAATGGTCCACAATAGGCTCATGGAGCTAGTGGACATGGAAAGGGCCATCTTCAGGTAATGGAGGCTTATGAACCTGAGGCTATAGAGATGATTATAGGTATGATCTATGTCTATTCCACATTACGTTTAGTTTTGATAGACACATGTTACAATCATTCATTCCATTCCATGTCCCCTTTTTGAGACTCGAAGATTCCGATTGAACCGTTGGCCAAAACATTTACTTAGAGACTGATACAAGAGGGGATTCAATGATCACACATTGATTATGACAGTGTTACCTTAATCTAAGAAGTGATAATTTTTGATGGGATATCTTGGTATCCACATTGAGGCCAAATGATGTCATTCTTATTACGGAAATTTTATCCACAATCCATGCTCATATTAGCATTTTTAGGCACAGAGTGTTGTGTGTCCATAGTTATAAAACAAGTTTTTCCATTATCGATGAAAAGGAATCCCAAGAAGTGTATTATAGAATCACACATAGGACGGTGCAAACGATCACACATCAGTTGGTTATCCTGACTCTCGATGTAGAGGATGATATGAGTCCCCAGTTTCCTGCAGTGGTGGAGGAATATGAGGACGTCGTTTCTGAGGATGTTAAAGGATTAGATCCTCATAGGGAGGTAGAATTCTCTATTATTCAATATCCTAGGATTGAAACAATATCTAAAACTACATATCAGATGGCTTCTGCAGAGATTTGTGAGCTGAGGGTATAGTTAGAGGACCTACAGAGGAAGAGATTAATGATACTCAGTGTTTCACCCTAGACAACCCAAGTTTTGTTTGACAAGAAGATAGACAGGGGCTTGAGATTATGTGTCGACATTGGGTGGCTAAACTAGGGTAATTTGAAGAATAAGTAGTCACTACTAAGGAATGATGACCTCTTTGTTCAGTTAAATGGGGTGTGATGGTTCATGAAGACATACCTTAGATATAGATATCACAAAATTTGAATATGGGATGAGGATATACCAAACATGGCTTATATATTTTTTTATATCCATTATGAGTACATGGCTATTAAATTTTCCCTAAAGAACTCCCTAGATGTTTTCATGGGACTCATGAATAGTATCTTCCAATCATAATTAAACTGGTTCATGGTGGTCTTCATTTATGACATCCTAGTGTACATATATTCCATTGAGGAGAACACGATACACATAAGGATGGTCATGAACATAATATGAGAGATCTAGTTTTATTAGAAGGTCTTAAAGTGTCATATTTGGATTCTAGAGGTCTATTTTATAGGGCACATCATTTTGGAGGATAATGTTGCAGTGGATCCAGCAAAGATAGATGCATTTCTTTCTTGGGAACCACCTAAGAGTGTAACTAAGGTGAAGAGTTTCCTTGGTTTTAGTGGGTACTGTTAGAAGTTTTTACCTTGATTTTATATAGTAGCAGAAACCATGACAGCTTTGGCATTAATTAGAAAGCCTTTTGTGTGGATGGAGAAGTTCTAGGATAGTTTTCAGTAGTTGAGGTAGAGATTGAGAAGCACTCCCTTCTAGAGATTTATGGAGGAAGGTGTCGAGTATATGGTTTTTTGAAATGCATCACGAACTGGGCTTGGTTTCATCTTCATGTAGGGAGAAGTGGTGATTTCCTATGGTTCATGTCCATTGACACCGCATGAGTAGAACTACATGACCCATGATCTTGAGTTGGAAGTGGAATTATTTGAATTGAATATGTTATCACCCGACCTTATGGGATATTAATTTATCATCTACTGCGATCAAAAGAGTCTAAAGTATATATTCTATCAGAAGGATCTGATCATGAGAAAGATTTTATGACTAGAGTTCCTCCAGGACTATGATTTTTAGATTGTCTATACACTTTGGAAGGGAAACGGGGTGGATGATGCTCTCAGTAAGAGATTGAGTTCGTAGCTACTGAATGAGGAATCATAGTAGTTAGCCTTGTTGTAGATATTCTTTGTGGATGGAGATAGAGCAGATTACCTCCAGTCGATGGTTGTCACCCCACCACACTTATAGTGAGTCAGGGAGGCACAACATGGAGACATAAAATGTGAATCTTTATATACTCAGATGTCCCTAGGGAAGACCCCTGATTTATATTCAAAATGTATGGAGCATGTTGTTATTTTCAGATGATGTATATTTATACCTATGGAGTTATGGGTGGAGGTCTTGGGGGAGTTTAATACATCCCATTTGGTTGTACATCTTATTGCAGTGAAGATTTACCAAGACCTCTGACGTTTGTTCTGGTAGTTGGGGATGAGGAAGGCATTGATAGAGTTTATTTATAGATGCCCCACTTGATAGAAAGTAAAGGCTGAGCACTAGGGTCTAGCGGGTTTGACTCAACCCAACGAGGTTCCAGATTAGATGTAGGATGGGATATCGATGGACTTCATGGCAGGGTTACCACGTACATCTAGGGGAAGGATACCATCTTGGTTACCATTGACCAACTCACCAAGTTGGACCACTTCCAACCGATTTGAGGGAAGAGTTCAATAGAGATATTGGGACTCCTATATATGCAGAAGATAGATTAACTCCATGGATTCCCATCGATGATAGTCTCAGACCATGATGTTCACTTTACATCCTAGTTGGGGAATGGATTGCAGGAGGCGTCTGGGACTCAACTGCACTTGAGTACATCTTTTCACCAATAGATAGACAACCAAACTGAGTGGAACATATATGTTGTAGTGGACATGTTATGTACATACATCCCATATTTCGTCCATAGTTGGCAGGATCACCTAACCCTAGTGGAGTTTGTGTACAACAACAACTACCATTCGAGCATATGTATGGCACCATTCGAGGGCTTGTTCAGGTGACCCTATTTGTCACCACATTGGTGGATGGACCTATGAAGGTCAGTACTCATGCGACCAAAGTCAGTGTAGGTAACTATAGGGAAGTTATAGGTCATACATGATTAGATGAAGACTACACATAGCCGTCCTAAGTATTATGTTGACCGGTGACAGAGGCCTTTAGAGATCAAGGAGAGAGACTATGTTTTTCTTTGGGTCTCTCTGCAATGCAGGGTACATAGATTTGGCTTAGTTGGTATGATATATCTATGTTTTATCATCCCTCTCATGATGCTACGTAGATTTTATGGGGTGGTGTACCACTTGTCTATACCTCCTATGCTGGAGCGGGTGCACGATGCCTTCTATGTGGCACAGATGAGGAGATACATGCATGATCCATCTCACATCATTGATTGGGGTGAGCTGAACATTGATGATGTTGTAAATATTTTCAAGTACACTATGTATATTGAGGATTAATAGGATAGGATCATTCATGGTTTATCAATTCCTCTTGTGCATTTTTGGTGGCTACATTGCAAACTATAAGATAGAACATGTGAGTGAGGGGCTCAGATTTGTGCTCAGTGCCCTCATTTGTTTTTTTATCATTTGTTTTTGGATTTCGGGGATGAAAATCCCTATTGCGGGTAGAATGTTAAATGTCATAATTTCCATTTATTAATTATATATATATATATATATTATAGAATTTTTATGAGAGTAGGTGCTATGACAAAATTTGATTCTAGGGACTGATGTACATAAAATAGTTTCTTGAAGAATAATAAAATATTGAATAGAACACATGCACAATTTTCTTGAAAAAGTGGAAAAACATATATTGGGTTCCAGAATAAAAAATATGAGGGCACTGTTATGTTAATATAATCGAATTCACCTAAAGAGGGGCCTATCATCAACCATCATTGGTCGACTGTGAAAAGAAATTTTTTTCAACATTTAGAGAAATAAAATAAATGTAGTTTTAGTTGAATTAACATTACGAAATGATGCAAAAACGGTTTATTTTTTAGTAAACTTTGTTAGAGTATTTAGGGTTATCGTCATAACCATATAATTCCAATGAAAGGAGGACAATGAGCTCACTCAAATGAATGCCAGTTAATAGAGGATAGAAGATGATGCGACCTCTGTTCTCCATCAACAAAGGATCCTAACCCTAGGTGTAGAGACCCAAAGCTTGACATACAAATACATTACCTTAACTTTGAAGAATACGTAATAAATGACATAAACAGACACACACGGACCGTAATAGTTTAGTGTCTTTGGAAACAAGGAATATAATCTTCTAATCATGATGAAAGATCTTCAACATCTCCCATAATGATCTTCCCCTTTTTTTCTTACCTAAAACCTTTCATTATATACTGGGGAAATGAAAACATATAAAGGGTGAGCTCAAATTCTCAATAGTGGTAAGCATGGAGAAAATAAAACAAACCATATAAATTTGAACATAGAAACATTAACATAATGTTTAAACATCAAAATCTTGAGCAATGACATAAAAAATGGAAGTACGTAAGGCATAGATCATAATAGAACATCAATCATGATAAAATAACATCGGAATAAAACATATAATTGTGGGAACCATTAATCACATGTTATGATTTCAATAGTATCCAAGGAATTTCTACCAAGACCATCGTAGTGGACAAAGTCCCTTTCTGAATCGAGTTCACTCCTCTTTCAGTCCTGTATCACTGAACGAGATTAACATGTCATTCCAGCCATGTCTATCTCATGAGATATAAATATTTACCCATCAAATTGGAGGGAGATATAGGTTCCACCCATCTCATAATGAAATCATTCTTACTTGTGCCACATAATAAACTAAAACCACTCATCATAACCCAAAAAAATAAAATGGGTTTCATAAAAACCGTCCCATCATCACATAATCCATATAAAACAAATGGATATTTCATCATCATAAAAGTGAAACCTTGTAAATCATAGAGGCATTATACTTGGAAAATACACATATGAAATAATGTCATCCTAGATGGAAAATGGTTTTGATAAAACACTTGAAATGAAATATTGAGGAAAATATCCTTTCTTCATCAAAATCAATTTCTTTTCACAAAATGTCATGAAATTTTAAAAGAAAATGATTTTTTTAAAGTAGTCAAGAAATATTTTGGAGGAAGCTTCATGAAAATAAGTCTTTATAAAACTTTAAAAATCCTTTCATGCCGTATAAGATAAAATAACATTCTCCTGGTACTTTTGTCGAGAAAGTCAAAAAGTACATAATAACATAAACAAAAGAAAGATTCCTTACATACCATGTAGTAAAATTTAAAATGGGTAAAAAGGAAATTAAACATACATAATTTTTTTTAGAAAACATGGACATGGATGATAACAATAACCCAATTAAATACTTACGTATAAGCACTCTCAGATAAAAATGAGATTTTCTAAATTATCCCTTACCTTAGGTCTGATATGCTTCGTACGTATCTGAAACACTTGTATAATGATTTAAATAATGTCATTGACTTATTACATAATAATATTCATTGTTATGATATCATATATGGTTCACTTATGACTTTATATTACCAGTTCTTTTGTAAAGTCCATGTTAAACCAGCGTTTTGGGTAAAATCATTTCATTTATCATACGTGTTTCAATTTGTCATTGTTGACATTATTACTCATATACTTATTTACATAATTCCCGAATGTAAAACATGATTTATATATAATATATACTTAGTATATAAAAATATATTATAGATCGATAAATGGAATGAAATACACCGTTCATGGGGACGGTAGGCCGTACGTACGCATGAACGATGTTTTCGTTTCCTTATTGAATTATATGGAATTAAGTAAATGAATCATATATGTACATAAATATAATATCATTATTATGTAATATCTTTCATGATTATTTATTACATACATACTTTATAATCATACATGAATGGTTAATCATGGAAAATGATTCTCATCGCGTTCGTGGAGACAGTAGTCCGTACATACGCACGAGCGATGAAATCATTCCCATGATCGTGGAATTGTATTGAAGCATATGTATAATATTTCACAATAAATATCACTTTAAAATAATAATATATATTTATTTATTTACCTCATTATACCCATCCATGTTAGGTGGTGGTCGAAAAAAAGATTACACCACGCGTGGAGACAGTATTCCGTACGTAAGCATGCCCGATGACATCGTTTTCCATAGGATGGATAGAAGGTGAAATAGGGTTGTTTCATACATATAATAACATATCAGTATATGAGGGATTCTGATTTTATTACTTCATAATGAATCAACTAAATAAGAATAAGTAGATGAAGAAATAAAGTTGAAATAATTGGTAATGGACATTACCTATTCTTTGAAGCGCCTCTTATTAACCTCCCATTAGGAAACTAAAGATGGTCTTTGAAAAAGACTAGGACCTCTAGGATGTTTCTAGAGAAATGGATAAGAGAAATTGGTTGGGTTTTTCCGAGCTTCAAGGCTCAAAGTGGTGTGAGGAAGAGAGGGAGGAGGTGCCCTTTTATAAGGGAGGAGAGGGGAACCTAAGGAAAACTTAAAATCTTATTTTATTATAAAGTCATATTCGGTTTTTAATAGATCCAAATTGATTTATTTAGAAGCTAAGGTGGGGATGGGTCGAAATAATCTCAGCCAATAGAATTTGGACAAGTTTTGGTTAATATTTGAACCTTATCATTTAGATTTAACTCTAAGTTAAATAATTTAACTTTTACCGTGTCTTGTTGTTTTCTTACACTATATGGTTAATAAACATACAATAACAATCCAAACGAATCCCAAGTGGTTCATTATTAATATATATATCCTTATCTAAGTCATTTTGCCGATCCTTAGATTTTTAGAAATAATATAACAATTAATAATATAATATTTGTTTTAAAAACTATTTTATGTCAATTTTGACACTATTTGTTACATGATTTTTTTGAAAATCATAACAGCATGATTAGTTAAAAAAAAAGTTACTTAAATGAATAATAATATGTCATATTAACCTATAAAATTAGTGTAATTCATAAAATGTCTCAAATTACATTTATTTGGGTATTTATAACATCAATTATGTTAATATTTCACTAATAAGGTAATTACTGCATCATCATTGTGTCATAAATAAATTTAATTATTTAATGTCTGAAAATTATAAAAAATATGTTGGAAATCTTTTTAGATATCTAATTAATATTTATAATCGAATTTATCTTATGTTTAACCCTATATCAAAAATGTTTTACTTAGTAAACATTGATTTTAAATATTTTAATTATTAATTAAATAAAATAATAATAAGTTTCCTAATCTAATCCAAGTGGACCTAAAGGGTAATATTTTCTCCTAAGGTTGTTTTTTGACTAACTACACTTATCTAATAGAATTAGGACATGTGTTAGGGTAATAATAATATCATTTTTACCCTTAATTACACTATTTACTTTTAACCGTGGTAAATAAAAGTAAGAAGTCACTATTAACCAAAAAATTATTTTTATCTCATTGAACCACATTTTATTCCTTCATATTAGCCATGTGTCTTAGATTTTTTATCTTCTACTCACAGAAGCGGTAATATTATGTTTTATCTGAATTTCCAAATTCTCTTAGGAGGTGGGTAAATGACGGTGAAAAGTTCAATAAAATTTTTATATATCTATAATTATTATAAAATGACTCCAATGAATTCCATTGAACTAATATAGGTATTATGTATCAATTTTGACCTAAAAAAATATAAATAAAATAAATAATTATTTAAATAAAAAGTCGGTTTTTAAATAGTAACCTAGTGTTTTCACTATTCATCAAAAATTGAAAGTTTTCAGAAAAATACCAAAAATTCACCATAGGCTAATTTCGATATTCTGAATCCAAAAATCAAGTCCATTTTGAAAGATAAAATTTATAAAATTCCAAAAAGTGGGAATTACTATTCATAATGGCTAGTTCATAGTAATATTATAATAATATCTCGTTTAGTGAAACTCAGTATTGCGTACTACACACGCTATCGAAAATGGTCTTGATTGTGTGTTATGCAAGACAAGTCAGGGATGCGTGTAGTGAGAGCTCTGTTTGGTGTTGCGTATAACACAATCAAAACTTATTTTATTTATGAAATAAACAAAATCTATACTTAATGTTGTGTAGAATAATTTCTACAAAAAAACCTGAAATTGAGTGTAACACTTGCCAAGAATAGTTCTTCGTATTCTGCAAGATAATATGGTGTTATGTATAGTACAAACTAATCATGGTGTACTATAGAAAATTTAAAAATAATATATCTCATAAAATCTCGAGGTGTTAGATTCTACCCCCTTAAAATGAATTTCTCCCTCGAAATTCGTCGGGGTTATAAATGGTTTACTACTCGAAAGTTTCTTTAATAGAAACCCATTTCGTAAAAAGGAATACCAAAACCAATCTTTAAAAACTAAAGTATGAAACATAGCAGTTACCCAAATTAACTAATCACTGGGTTTCCACATAGGATAACATAGGTTAAAATATGGATATAGAAGAGAAATATAACCATCATGTTCTGATGGAGAGTGGTAGAGACCATGACTATGAAAAACCCAACAATCATAAAGCCATAGATTTGTGATGATCTAAGGTACCATCTGATTCATCAGATATAATGGCATTAGGACAACACTTTTCATTTTCAAGATCATTTCCCTAATGTTGATGAACTTTTACATAAAGATAAATACTTACTTGATTCTAGTGTAATATCATTGTTGGTCATTCCATGAAAAATTTCCACTTCATCTCTATTTAATGAAATGAAGCAGAATTTTTCATTCATGATGTGTTAGTAGATCATGCGATAGAATGATAAATCATCCCCTCTATTTTTATAACAAAAAGGATAGCATAAGTTATTAAATATACAGAAGTCCATCTATGGTGAGATTAATCATATATGGTGCCTAAAATGGACTTATACTTCATATATCATAATGGTTAATATAATAAAACTGGTTTCTACTAAATAGGGACTTCCTGTAGGCCAGTGGTAGGTGATAAAGGTCTGCTGCACTTTGGTTGTGGGTTCGATTCCCACAGCCTTGTCCGACGCGACGGGTTGTTTCTTGTCCTGCAGGTTGTCCTTTTTTTCTAAAATTACATCATTATGACATTCCATCAATAATTTAAAAAACAGTTATAGCCTTAAACTAACTTTTGTTCAACGTAATCCATTTCAAATCTTTAGGATTATCCAAAATACTTCTGTCCAAGATTATAGTATAAATAAAACAATTACTAGAAATTTCATCTACCGAGCATGTGAATACCATCATTTATCCACGATATATATTTTTGATCACATTCCAATCATGTGAATACCTTAATAATGTATTCTATTGAAAAATGAATATCCATTTAACCTTAGTGAAAACATTAATGCTTTCAATAGTTAACTCAATCCACATACCAAAATCCCAAAATTATATATACTCAAACCATGATATCACTTAGTCCTTATATCAATCACGAGCTCATGAATACTATCAAACATATTATTTTCTCCTTATCTGGATATCATCTTCCTTCCAAAAATATCTGAATAACCTTTCATGGTTACCAGTACCATTCAACTTATACTTTCAAATACTTTAGGAAAAAAAATAGTGTTACAATCCTTAGATGATTCATTATTCCATACTACCATTAACTATACAACATAACTCTTGGTAAACATACAATCATTCCACTACCTTCTTAAACAACTTACTGAGTTTCAAAACATCATTCATCACATATATCATTTGTAGTCTCCTCATCGTCATCCACGTAAATACAACCTATATGACCATGCTGATTTTCTTCATGAGATTTTCCCTTAGGGCATTGGTTTGCATAATGCCCATACATTCGACATTTAAAACATCTAATAACTGTTGATGTCATAGCAATACCATTATCCTTCTCCATGGTGTTAACTGAACCTTATCCTTTTCACTTACTGGATATGTGTCCTTCTTTTCCGCACCTAAAGCATCTTCCAGTTCCTTTGAAACATTCTCCATGAAGCCTCTTCCAACATGATTTACATGAGGGGAATTTCACATTATCTCCTCTATGATCATCATAAAACTCCATCTTTCTCTTATTAGCTAAGTCATGATACTTACCAAAGTTGAGATTATTGATCATATTATAAGATTTCTGATTAGGAATAATAACTATGTTTGGACTTCCATATCCAATTTCATTTGGTTTCTCAAGAAGAATATCATTCCATTGTCCATTGTATCCTCCATTATCGTGAATCTTCCTATTTCCAGCCATTTTCTAAAACCCAAAAAGAATAGTGTGAGAGGCCAAAATCATAATCAATGGGGATAAACATCAATATATAAAATCTTATGTTAAATTATAAGATTGTTACCATAATTCTAGGACTATATCCTATACTTATACTTAACAATAGGGACATCCCTAGACATACCTTAGGAATATCTCTAGGAATTTCACTAAAGTTTTTTCATCCAAGTTTCCAAAGGTTAACTAAACCTTTCCTCTGATACCAACTATAGAGACCCAAAGCATGATGTACATAGAAATTACATTACTTTTTCAGAATAATTAATACATAACAAAAACAAACACACAAGGACAATAATAGTTTAGTGTCTTCGGAAACTCGGAATATAATCTTCTAATCATGATAAAAGATCTTCAACATCACCCATAAATATCTACCCCTTTGTTTTCGTACCTAAAACCTTTCATTATATCCTAGGTAAAAGAAAACATATAAAGGGTGCATTCAAATGCTCATTAAGGGTAAGCATGGAGAATATAAAACAAACCATATTCATTTGAACATAGAAACATGAACATAATGCTTAAACATCAAAATCTTGAGCAATGACATAAACCATGGAAGTACATAAGGCATAGATCATAATAGAACCTAAATCATGATAAAATAGCATGGGAATAAAACATGTAATTGTGGAAACCATTAAGAACATGTTACTATTTCCATAGTAGCCAAGGAATTACTGTCAAGACCATCTTAGTGGACAAAGTCCCTTTCTGAATCGAGTTCACTCCTCGTTCTAGTCATGTATCACTGAACCAGATTAACTTGCAGTTCCAGCCATGTCTATCTCATGAGATATTAATCTTTACCAAATGCATTGGAAGGAGACATAGGTCCAAATCATCTCATAATGATATCATTCTTACTTGTTCCACAAAATAAACTTAAAACATTCATCATAACCCCAAAAAAATAAAATGGGTTTCATAAACATCGCCCCATCATCACATAATCCATAAAAAACAAATGGATATTTCATCATAAGAAAATTTCAACCATGTAAATCATAGATACATTATACTTGAAACATTCAAATATGATATAATATCATCTTAGAAGGAAAATGGTTTTGATAAAACACTTGAAATGAATTTTTGAGGAAAATATCCTTTCTTCTTCAAAATCAATTTATTTTCACAAAACGTCATGAAATTTTAAAAGAAAAATATTTTGTTTAAAATAGTCATGAACTCTTTTGGAGGATGATTCATGAAAATAGGGCTTTTATAAAACCGTAAAAATCCTTTCATTCTATATATGTTAAAAAAACATTCTCCTCATACTATTGTCGGAAAACTCAAAAAGTACCTCATAACATAAACAAAATAAAGATTCCTTATATACCATGTAGTAAAATTTAGAATGGGTAAAAGGGACATTAAACATATATAAAAAAACTTTTAGAAAACATGGACATGGATGATAACAATAACCCCAGTAAATACTTACGTATAAGCAATCTCGGATAAAAATGATATTTGAATAATTATACCTTACCATAGGTCTAATATGCTTCGTACGTATCCGAACCTACTTTATAATTATTTAAATAAAGACATTGACTTATTAAAGAATAATATTCATTGTTATGATATCATATATGGTTCACTTATGACTTTATATTACCTGTTCTTTTGTAAAGTCCATGTTAAAGTAGTGTTTTGGGTAAAATCGTTTCATTTATCGTACGTGTTTTGATTTGTCATTCATGATATTATTACTCATATCCTTATTTACATAATTCCAGAATGTAAAACATGATTTATATATAATATATACTCAGTATATAAATATATATGATAGATCGATAAATGGAATTAAATACACCGTTCATGGAGACGGTATGCCGTACGTACGCATGAACGCTGTTTTCGATTCTTTATTGAATTATATGGAATTATGTAAATGAAACATATATGTACATACATATAGTATAATTATTATTTAATATCTTTCATGATTATCTATTACATATATACATTATAATCATACTTTAATGGTTAATCATGGAAAATGAATCTCATCGCGTTCATGGGGACGGTAGTCCGTACGTACGCACGAGCGATGATATCATTCCCATGACCGTGGAATAGTATTGAAGCATATGTATAATATTTTAAAATCAATATCACTTTAGAATAATCATATATAGTTATTTATTTACATCATTATACCCATCCAAGTAAGGTGGTGGTCGAAAAAAAGATTACACCACGGTGTGGAGACGGTATTCCGTACGTACGTACGCGCGGTGACTTCATTTTCTGTAGGATGGATAGAAGGTGAAATAGGGTTTTTTCATACTTATAATAACATATCAGTATATTTGGGATACTAATGTTATTAATTCATAATGAAACAACTAAATAGGATGAAGTAGAAGAAGAAATAAAGTTGAAAGGATCGGTAACAGACATTACCTCTTCTTTGAAGCACCTCTTCTTAACCTCCTCTTATGGTACTAAATATAGTCTTTGAAGAAGACCAGGACCTCTAAGATGTTTCTAGGGAAGTGGAGAAGAGAAATTGGCAGAGGTTGGCCGATCTTTACGGCTCAATGTGGTGTGAGGAAGAGAGGGATGAGGTTCCCTTTTATAAGGGAGGATAGGGGCACCATATGAAAAGATAAAATATTATTTTATTAAAAAGTCATATTCGGTTTTTAATATCTCAAAATTGTTTTATTTAGAATCTAAGGTGGGGATGGGTCGAAATCACCTCATCCAATAGAATTTGGACAAGTTTTGGTTACAATTTTAACCTTATCATATAGATTTAACTCTAAGTTAAATAATTTAACTTTTACCCGGTCTTTTTGTTTTCTTACACTATATGGTTAAGAAACATACTATAACAAGCCAAACGAACCCTAAGTGGTTCATTTTTAATATATATATCCTTATCTAAGTCATTTTTCCGAACCTTATATTTTTATGAATAAAATAACAATTAATAATATAATATTTGTTTTAAAAACTATTTTATGTCAATTTTGACACTATTTGGTACTTGATTTTTGTGAAAATTGTAACAGCATGATTACTTCGAAAAAACTTTCTTAAATCAATAATAAGATGTCATATTAAACTAGAAAATTATTTTAATTCATAAAATGTCACAAATTATATTTATTTGGGTATTTATAACATCTATTATGTTAATATTTCATTAATAAGGTAATTACTGCATCATCATTAGGTTATAAATAAATTTAAATATTTAATGTATAAAAATTATAAATAAAATATGTAGTAAATATTTTTAGCTTTCTAATGAATATTTATAGTCAAATTTATCTTATGTATAACCCTGTATTAAAAATGTTTTAGTTATTAAACTTTGATTTTAACTATTTTAATTCTTCTTTAAATAAAATTATAATAAATACCCTAATATAATCCAAGTGGACATAAAGGGTACTATTTTATTCCTAAAGTTGTTTTTGGTCGAATTAAACTTATCCAATAGAATTAGGTCATGTGTTAGGGTAATAATAATATCATTTGTACCCTTAATTACCGTATTTACTTTTAACTGTGGTAAATAAAAGTAGAAAGTTACTATTCACCAAAAATTATTTTCATCTCATTGAACCTCATTTTAGTCCTTGATATTAACCATGTCTCTCATATTTTCGAAATTCCACTCACAGAAGCAGTAAAATTATGTTTTATGTGAATTTCCAAATTCTCTTAGGAGGTGGGTAAAAGACTGTGAAAAGTTCAATAAAATTTTTATATATCTAAATTTATTATAAAATGACTCCAATGAATTTCATTAAACCTATATAGGTATTATGTATCAATTTTTTCCTAAAATATATTTATATCAAATAAATAATTATTCACATAAAAAGTCAGTTTTTTAATAGTAACCTAGTGTTTTCACTATTCATCAAAAATTGAAAGTTTTCAGAAAAATACCAAAAATTCACCCTAGGCTAATTTCGATATTCTGAATCCAAAAATGAAGTCCATTTTGAATGATAAAATATAAAAAATACTAAAAAGTGGGTATTACTATTCACAACTGCTTGTTCTTGCTAATATTATAATAACATATTGTTTAGTGAAACTCGGTATTGCGTACTACACACGCTATAGAAGAAGGTGTTGATTGCATGTTATGCAAGCCATGTCAGGGTTGCGTGTAGTGAAAGATCCGTTTGGTGTTGCGTATAACATAAAAAAAACTTATTTCATTTATGCATTAAACAAAATCTATACATAATGTTGCGTAGAATAATGTCTACAAAACAAACTTAAAATTGTGTGTAACACATTCCAAGAATAGTGTTTCGTATACTACTAGCTAATACGTTGTTTCATATAGTAAAAACTAATCATGGTGTACAATAAAAAAATTAAAATGAATATATCTCATAAAATCTCGGGGTGTTACACTAGGTATGGACGTTTTTTCTCTGTTATTTACCCATTCCTAATTTCGATTATGAATATGCACTAATAAATGAATAGATTTTCCCATGAATCGATTGTATGTTGTGGGATGGATTTGTTGCGAGTTAGTCAGATTTGATTTATTCTTTTTTCTAACCTAAATCCCCCAAATATTGATCATTGGGCATGAATTATTGGCCAATGATGTTAAACACTTTCTATGTGAATATCTTCCTCTGTTCTTCATATTCTTCCTCATTCGAACCTTGTGGTTCCTATATCAATATTGGTCAGTTGTTATGAGAACAATCAAACCCCTAGAATCAAGGCAAACCAAAAGATGAAGCTATAGTAGGGTAGATCATGTCACAAGGAACCCGGATCTACAATTGCACCAAATTCTGGGGATCAGAGGAGCCCCGATGGTTAGTGGAAGGGATCGCCGATGCAGGTCTGTTGTTGTGGTTCAACAAGGCATGGTGGAGGTTATAATGAGGCGAGGCGGCAGAGGCTAGAGAAGCATGTACCTTCTTGAGTGGTGGTGGATGGAGGTGGTGGCTGGAGCAGGATGTGGTGGATGGACTAGAGTGGAGTGCAAGGGAAACATGGGATAGTAGGACGTTGAACAATTAAATGGGACAATAGGGCTACAAGAGGGATTCAACGAGGTGTCCATGTACACAGTAGGGAGGCCACTTATATTAAAGGGCGGCCATGTGGAGCTCATGTTGGCTGTGAAGCCATGTGGCAGGTAGAGATGATAGACTGACCACATGGGATGTAGTGTGTCACCATGTAGAGAATAGGTGCATGTGGTTGGGGAGGACTGTGTGGGGCAGTTCAGCCGATCGGCGGGCCAGTGGGTTAGAACATAGGAGTCGAGAAGATTCAGTGGCCCAGCGGGACGAGTTTCATCACCCAGACAAGGTTAGGTCATCCAGCTGGTCAGACCGGGTCTGGTGGGTCAGATCCGACCCAGACTGGACCATATCCCATCGTTTTTATGGAAACAACCATAACATTCAACTGTGTGTCTGTTTAATGATACATTTGCATGTTTGAGACTGTTGAAATGAGAATCTATTCTTAAGATACTCAATGTGATTTTTTTGAAGTGTTCTTATGAACTAATTGCATGTGGAGTAGGTTTTCCCAAAACAAGCGCGCTATGAGTGGAGTCTTATGGATGGTTGTGACATTGAGGCTATGTGACTTTGATACTACGTGACATTCTAAGACTACATGTCTTTCTTAGACTACATGTCTTACCAATAATACATGTCTCACTAAAACTATGTTTCTTATCAGGACAAAGTGTCTCATCGGGACTACATGTCTTATCGATGTTGGGTGTTTTGAGGATTACATCTAATAATCCCCTTTTGCATAATCTATATTTATACTTTTTTGTGATGACTATGTATCTTCTTAGTGGTATAATTCACGTATTTTTTTTTGAAACACTTTGTGTATTTAATTGTTGTATACTTTGTGTATTTGTTAGTGGTATATCATTTTTGGTTTTGGGGTTTCCTACTGAGAATTGTTTTACTCAAACATGCATGAGCTTTTCCCACACATGTCGCCTCTTATGAAGATGATAGATGCTTTTATGGAGTATTTGGTGGACCAGGACTTGGTGGTGCTTAGTGATACCCGAAATTTTTGGTATGATCTTACGACATCAGACTATTTTCTATTACCATTCCCTTCATTTAAGGGTTTAATGTGGATGTTTTTTGAGAATATGTGCTTTCACTTTTCCATACTCCTTTTTGGTTGGTCTTGTATTTTGTCCTTTTTTACTTTTAATTTTTCTACTTTCATACTCTGTTTTTGGTAGTTTAGTGGTATAAAATATTTTTTACTTAGTGTTTTACATTTCATTACTATGGGATTGGAGATGTGTTCATGTTTACAATTACATAGGAAAATGCCTCACATTTGTGGGATATGCCAACACAGTTCTTTTCACCACCTCCTAGACTATTGAAGGTGGGCTTGGTGTAGACATCGTATGGGCCCCTCTGGTATGGGTCGTGGCATATTATATGATTTTCATATTTTATAATCCTCAATTTATCCATGAAGTATGAAGAATCATAGAGATCTCAATGTTTTTTTCTAGAGGGACAATATAAAGAGATATATTTTGTAAGATATATCTTAGTGCTCTATATTTCAACAACTTAAGGATGATTGATAGAAGTCTAAGGGGATTTTATAGCAATTTCCCATTCTAGACTGGAAATAGGAAAACATCACCTTATATTTTGTCACCAGACTTTGTAAAACATCTAAGGTATATAGTGTTATTTGGTTTGTAAAACATCGCCTTACAAAGTCTACACAATTAATTCCTATTAGAAAATATTTATCTCTTTGTTAGATTTCTAGAATTTATATTAAGTATGTTTTATGGTTTCATGGAGTACAACATTCTATTATGTGGAGTGATAATAGTATATTAAGTGATTTCTTCTACAATTATAGTTATGAAAGTGAAGTACGAGTAAAGATAAAATGGAATAAGAAGTGAACCCAGTCAACTACGATACTCTTATAAATGAGACATGGCAAAGAAAATAATTTTCCATTCTTGTGTGTATGCCAAAAACTTATGTATTATTCCAACTTTATGTTTTCATCGGTTATGTTCTTTTATTTCTTCACAATTCATGTCTTATGAACTTTTAAGCTTTATGCATTACTTAATATTATGATATATGATATGCGGTATATTATTTTCAAATGTTATACGCATATTATCATATTCTTATATTAATGTCATGTTTAAATGGTCATTGATTTCTCCATTGTTTACCCATACTGGGCATTAGAGTTCACCCTTTCTTATGTTTCCTTTACCCATGTTATAAATAATCATTTTAAGTATGTTATATCTAATAAGGGTTCAAGTTAAGATGAACATTGTCGTATATGATCGAGATATCTTATAAAACAATTGTTTATCTATCTAGGTTTCTGAAGACTCTAGAATTTTATGGTTCAGGAATTTATATTAATGTTAGGTAACTAATATTCATACAATAATATTTGATATTAATATAGGAAAATTATGGGTCACAATACCATTATACTCTAGAATTCAGGGTATAATTTTTTTGAATTTGATTGCATTCATCCAATAGAAATTTCAGAAACCGTTGCCAATCTACTCACAACCTTTATCTGACCTTAAAAAATTTAGGTTACATCTGATATAATTTTACACCGTGGAACAACATTCAAAAAACACTTTGAAAACCTTAGAGTCATCCTTATGGAAGTGAAATAATGCTTTCCTTGTTAACTCATTAATGAAGGTCACAATATACATTGACCCACATTGATAATGGACTAGTGTAGGTCCCCAAACATCTATATGAAAAATTTATAATTTCTATGACTTTGGCGTCCTTATATTTAGATTTAATGACACCTTCATTTACTCTTAAAATATACAAATCACAAAACATTGAAAATATGTGTGATCAAGATTTATTATACCCTTTTATGATATAACCCACATGTTCTTCTCACTAAGATGCTCAAGAAAAAAGTTCAACAACACTTAACTTTTTGAAGTTATCATTCCAATAATTATTTCACCATATGCACTTCTCATAAAATAAAAAATACCATATTTTAAACCTCTATCCATAACAATGTAATCTCATGTAGTGTTTTATAATTCATTTGACATCTGGCACATGATAGATTATACCTATTTTCACTATATGGCTACAGTATGAGTTATATTGATATTAGTTTCAAAATAATATATTCTTATTGGATATATTCTAATAGGGGGATGAATTTTAGTTTAAAAACATCAATTTAAAAGTGTTCAAACTAAAAAAAATTCAAAAACTGTTTTCTGTAAAATAATTGGATTCGGTCTTGGCATTAAGTACGATTAGTAAAGTATTCTAATCAAGATTTATTTCAATGTATCAAATTTATAGAATCATAATTATATACAATATGATTTAAAAACTAAAAAATCATAGTTATTACGGATCTGATTAGTAAGAGTGTATGAATCTTAATTAGAGTAATTATGATAAAACAAATTATAATGAATGATGAATACGATGTCCCGCATTCTTTGATATAAATTTTGTATAATAATTACTTGTAAGGAAATAATAAATACACAAGAAATGATATGTAATATTGACCTATAGATTTTATTAAAAGAATGCTCTTATTTTTTCTTAAGAGTAAGGAATCCACTAACATTAGATAAAATTATCCCCTATTTTACACATACAATAAATTATTTCCTTCCTCAGTAAGTAAAGCCCTCGATTTCAAGATCCGCTCTATCTTCCTAGCTAGAGAAGCCATCGATCATATGGATCAAATTATCTATCTCACTATCCTCACTATACCACAAACAAGACGATGAGATTCTTTGAATTCTTATCACTGAAATCTCTTGATCATAATCACAGAAATTAGACACACAAATCAATTAAAAAAATTATTAAGGATACAACCTAACGGGGCTTCCTTAAGAAGAAAAAACTCTAAAACTAATACAAAACACTAGAAATAATATGTTCACTTCTTTGTAATTTTAGAGATATTACAAAAATGAGAAATTGAAAATGAATTAGAAATATTTAAACTACATCAAACTGTTTGAATGACTATTTATTTATAGGAAAATTTCTAATGGTCATATTTCATTCCCAACAGTCATATTTTCTATGATTTTTTTCACACGAACTTCGACAGCTATCACATGAAAGATCATACATCATTGGAATAATATAATTTTCAATGTAATATTAGATTAAAAAATCGTAGTGTAAATATATTAATTATGATATAATTATGTTTTATGAATACTATTATACACATTAAGATAGTTCAATGGACTTCCTTACAAAAGTAATTACGATAATATACATGGGGGTTAGTCTGATGCTCATCAGTATCCATGTAGGTTAGATTATTTATGAAATTATCATTATAATGGTAATTAGAAAAATGTGTAACATCTGATCTGATAAGGGTGTGTCTAATTTTTATCATTATTATACACAGAACGATAATCATAATGAAGAAATATATGTTTATTTTCAAAATTTATTAAAACAAATTCTATTTTTGTTAAATGAATATATTTTCTATAAAACTATACTAAAAAAATTACACGTGAAAAGTTTGTAAATAGGTTTTAAGAAGGTGTTTGTGATTTCAAAAACAAAAATAATAGAAAATTGATAAATAGAATTTCTAACTCAATAATCTCCCCCTTTTAGAATGAATATACCAAAAGCCTTAAATAAAAATAATAATTTTGAAAAACATATAGTCCATATTCTTTTAATAACATCGTATTAAATTTAACTAATAAAATCTTAACTCCACAATGTTTTTAAATATTCTGAATATGATGGATATTATGACATTGAATACAATTAATTTCAACTATGGACATAATATCCTCCAATGGATCATGTTATTCCCCTTAAATAAATATTTGATTATTTATTTAAAGTCTCCCACATTATTATAAATATATCTCTTTGAAAAAACTCCCCCTTTGAAATTAATTTATTTATGAGTAATAATAATTCTTAAATAAAAGAAAATGTCTCCCCCTTTTGATTTTAAAAAATATTTGGTAAACAACATGAGTTTCCTAAAATTTTTGTGAGGTAAATAAGATATGAAAAAAATATGATGAACTGACTAATCATCCATAAGAAATATGAAATAAAACTATACCAATCATAATTAGAAAACATTTAGAAAATAACAATATTTGGATGAGAATGATAATTTATTCAAAACCAAATGATAAAAATGTTTCTTTTAATACAACCAGAGTTGAAAATGAAAACATTTTATCTTACTTCATTAAATAATTCATAATAGTTTTAATTTTATTTAACATTCAATTGCATTCTTCTATCTTTCATATTCTTTATTCTTGAGAATGAACATTTTCTTCATGAATATGAAGTTTCTCTGAATATTATTTGTTTTTGTCCATCAAATCATTAACTTTCTATGCATGAGATTTGATTCTGGTTATCTATAACTATATATATCAGATCATTGCCTTTATAAATTTTTTTTCTTCATTCTGATTATCAATTTCATTTTGATGACTTTCACAAACATCATGATTTATACTATATCATTTTTTAAATAGTTTATAGGAATCTGCGGACTCAAACAATAACTTCTTAAAATATTCAAAATACTCTTCAAATAACTTGATATTGACATCAATTTTATGAGGCCACATTACAACATTGTCACATGCCATATTTTTTTATTTGGAACATGCTTGTAATAAATTCAAATATTCATTATTTTTAATGACTCATTCTAATATCATATTTAATTATTCAGATATTTTCTAAAGGATTTCAGGAATCATTTCTCCTATAACTTCAAGTCTTATAAATTATGAAATTATTCCTTTAAGTATCTTCAATTCATTACTGATATAATACAATCTTTGAGAAGTTTTATTGTTTACTAAATATAATTCATCTTTATTATTTTTAAAGAGTTTAGTATGACTGGTTCTCATTTTAGTTTTCATTAATTTCACATTATCATGTTTCTTAGACACATTTTTTCCAATATCCTTCTATCAGAAAATTTGATTATATCCATGTCATCAATGTCATCATTATCAATCTCTATATTTGAATTATGCTCTTCCTGGTCACTCATAGATGATGTTTGTGCTTCATCCTATGATTAATCATTATTTTCAAAACATTGAGATTTTTCTTTTTGATCATTTTTGGAAGGTAATTATGATGATGATGATGATTGTTATGATTTCAATGAAAATTTATCATATTGAGTTCCCTTCTCATTGACATTTTCATTTTCATCATCATTTTCATAATCAAAATCGTTATTCTATCCATTATCATCTTCTTTATAAGATTCCATATTCTTATCTCCATCAGCTTTATGATTCTCATATTTTTTTATTATTCTTCAACACACTCATCAGCTACCTTGCTCTTATTTTTATTTCTCTTTGTATTTACCTATTTTTTCAATTCAAACAACTTCTTCATACATTTATATAAGAAACGCCTCTTAGAGATGTGTCTCTATTATTAAATATTCATTTCAAGATGGTACCGATTCCGATTGATTTTCTTGAACTAAAGGTACCACTTCATCATTAATAACAATACCATTTCCATTATAAGCCACCAAAGGAGCATTAGTATAAACAAGTAATGTTTCATTGAAAGATAATATGGTATCCATATTTTATTGAACGACATGAGATAACAATAAATCAACCTTCTAAAAAGATTTCTCAACATCCATTAATATATTTTGTTCGATATGAACATCTTTAAATTTGTTCTTCTTATTATTTAAATTCATTTTTGTTTCTTCTTGAAATTCATCTATGACTTGACTCTTTAAACCCATGGCCTCTTTTGGGTAAATTTTGATAATCATATCCCATATTTTCTTTTAGTATTTTTACTTTATCCATTCATATATTATCTTATGGGGGACTTTATTTTCATTTATTTACCTTCTTTGGTGGATAATCATTTTATTTCCAAATCATTTTAAGGAAAATCAGCTCATCATTTCTTGAATGTTCTTCTATTGAAGTAGCAACAACAAATTTTTCAATAAACATATTTTATTATTCATAAAAACTAAATCTCATCCTATTTATTCTATCATCACTAATGTATAACATATTCATTTTATTCATACTTAATTGAATCAAAATCATTAATAATGTCATACATTGAACAAATAATTTTTATACCAATGATGAAAAAATGATGATATTTTACATTATGTATCAAAAAAATCATTTTTTATGGAAAGATATATTAATTGAATAAGATTAATCTTCCTCATATTAAAAAAATCCAAAACAAAAACATCAGAAACATTGATCTTATCTTTATCTCCATTCCTTGGGATCAGAAACCCTTGCATCCATAGGCTGATTAAGTATTTTATTCATTGAAATATGGACAACAGTCCAATTTTTTTAATGATCAAATAAATAATCTTCTACTTTATTTCCACTAAAACCACTGAGATCATCTGGAAGCTTCTGTAAAGTGAATTTTTTTCCCATTTAGAGGGTATTATAATCATATTGAAATCATTCTTATAAGATACCTAATATCTCTTATCATTCATAATGAACGAAAGAAATTAAATTAATTTTTATTTTAAAAAATATAACTAAAGCATAAAAACTTCTAAAAGTATTAGGGTAAAAGAGGCAAGATCTTTTTTCCAAATTCTATATTAAAAAATTCCCATTATTAAGACATGATAACAAGTATTATAGAAGAATCATATTTTTAATAAAATTATATTTCTACTAAACATTTTCTAAAAATAAATCAATAATTATAATATTCTCCAGACACCATCTTTTTGGGAATGATATGATTGTAAGTGATTTTTTATAATTGACAAACATAACAGAAAAAGAAAATTATAGAAATAAGTTATGGCCAACTGATGTGGGATATAGGGGGTCCCTCCATTATATATGAACATGGGTGAAATTTGGATTTACAAAACATATCTCATAGTTTTGATTCAAACGACTCTATTCTAATATTCAAAAATCATCGGAAGAAATATTTGAAATATTTTATAACCCTTGATGTTTTTAAAAAAAAATATCACATTGGGGTTGAATATGATTAAGAAATTTTTCAGCAAAATTATTTAATAATTTTTATTAAAAAACTAAGAGTAAAAAAAAATAATTGAACAAATATTAATGAGATAGTATAAAATGTAAAATGTGGAATAATAACATTTAGGTTGAAAATATCCAATATTATAAATAACTTTATATTCTTGGTTTTTAAAACTATGATAGTTTTTATTATAAACTATTTAATAAAAATGTTATAAAAAATAGTTTTTAGAGAAAAATAATTGCAATGTTTTTATTAGAGAAACTAATTAAAATAGTTTTGAATTAATGAAAATTTTAAAATACTTCTCAAATTCGATAACAAAAAAACAAAAACCTTGATTCCATAAATTTTATTAAAGTTTATGAGTTTGAAAAAATTAATAAGAAAGTGATTTTAGAAAAACTAAATTATTTGAGAAAGTAAGATGTTATTGAAATACAAAAAACATATGTACTCTCACTATTAAAATGAGTGACTTATTCTAAGGATAAGAATAAAAAATAATTATATATGAAATATCATTTTACATCGATCATTCATAATTTTGTTTAATATATTTAAATCTATTGGAAGGAAGAGGTTTTGTAAAAATATCAACATGTTGTTTTTGCAATATGATAAATTGTAAAATAATATATCCTTTTATCATGATAATATTTACTGAAAAATATTTGTTATGGGTCATAATCCTAGAAAAACCACTATTCATAAACCAATTATCCTTGTTTTTGGTACTCTATTTATTTTATTGAAAGAACAAATATTATACTTTTGATGCCCAAACATTATTGGTTATGGTTATGTCAAAGAATATTTATTTTGAATCCACATTTCATTTGAAAAATATCCCTTATGAATACCTAGGGATTGAAATTTATTTAAAGAACAATTATTTTTTTCATGGCCACCACTTTGACAATTGGTGATAAAGGGAGAACTTTTAAGAATAAAGAAAGTGTTCCTAAAAATGGTTTTTATAAGGAAACCCCATTTTGGAAATATTTCAATGAGGATGTATTTTTTTGTACATTTTATAAATGTTTCTCTATCATTAGTAAATTTTGAAAAAAAATCTTCAATGAATATGTTTAAAAATGTAGTTTTACAACTAAATTCTAATCCATAATAATAGTAGTTTTGGAATTAATTTTCTCAAAGATAGTTTATAAATAATTATTCTCATAACTTATTTTTGAATATTTATAAATATTATCATTATCATAATTTGACTTATCATGATATTTATAATGATCATATTTATTTTTTAAAATAAATATTCTTGAATTATCATTGACCAGATTTTCCTTAGAATTATTATGTTTTCTGTAAAATTTAAAATTTTTATTTTCAAATAATTTAGAAAATTGGTAAACCACTTAAAAAGAAGGCAAATTTTTATCTTCAATAGGAAATGAAAATTCTTCATATGAATACATATACATCTTCTCATCAGGATAGATAAAATTTAGATATATGTTAGTATGATTATTAGTTGTTTTTAACTTATCTGTTACAAAAAAATTACTTTAGAAATATTTCCATAAAGACCAATGTTACTCTATTTAGAACATTCATTCTTGTAATTATCCTTAAAATTATCACCCCCACTAGAAGTCCAAGTGTCATTATATTTTAGAACATTTGTTCCCTTAGATATAAAATATTTATTGTCCTTCCTTTATGAATTTCTATATTTTTTAACCTTACTCTTTAGATTTAGACAACATGGACCGATGTATCTAGATTTCTGGTATTCAATACAAGTTACTTAGTATTTATTTTCATTTCTATCCTTATAACCATTCTTATATATTTATTGGAAATCCATCTTTCCGGCTATTTTTTCATCCTTCTAGTATGATTTTCTAACTCATTTTTAGGATGTCTGGAAAAACTATAGTCATATTGAATAATGAATTTATACTTTAATGAGGATTTAAGAACTTTTTTCATGTTTTTATATCTTTTATAGGAATAGTATCAATAGAAGAAGTAACTACTCCATTATTATTCTTTTATTTCTCATCATCACATTCTAATCCACCCTCACAAAGACTAAGGTTTCCAATAAGATCATCACGAGTAAGATTGTTTCATATTCTGGTCTCATCAACATGAGCCCTCTTTGATTGAAACTCATTGGGAATGATATCAATAATTCTATAAATAAAATATTGATTATCTAAACCTATATAACCAATATCTTATAGAGTATTTATAATAGTTAGGAACCTCATATTTAACTTTTCAATAAGTTCACCCTATAAAAAATCAGATTCTTGATAGTCATCTCCTGACATATAACTTCATGTTTCAAAAATCATTGAACTTATAAAATTCCTTACCTATATCTTTTTCAATATACTCTTAGTGGCTTGACAAGATAATATTTGGATATAAATAAATCTTATCATAGAGCGTAACATAATATTTAAAACTCTATAGTTTATTTGATATTCTTGGTTCTCTTGATGTGTGAAAGATGTATCTTCATTATCATGAATTTTGAAATCTCCAGTCAACATTGAAAAGTTATCAACTCATGTGTTAATAAATAAATTATTCATCCTATCTCCCCCATACTCATAATTATCACCCAAAAAAATATGCAGTCTATAAGGATTTAGATTGTCTATGGATCTGATATTTATTCCTATCATCTATAAAAATAGATATATTATTCCCCCATAATATAAATTAGTGTATAATAGTTTTATAAAACAATTATAAAAAACATTAAATAGAATTTCAATAGTAATGAAACAAATGATCAGTAAGTATATGAGCAATGGAACCCTTCTACGATACGATATATTGAATATCAGTATGAGTTATATTAATACTAGGATCAAAATAATATGTTCTTAATGGATCTATTACAATAGGGTGGTAAATTGTATTTTTAAAAAAATTAGTATTAAATAATTTAAAATAAAAAAATTCACAAAAACCATTGAGAAAAATTATAGGATTCGGCCTTGGACCTCACTCTGATTCAAAATATATCATATTCAAGATTTATTTCGATATATTAGAGTTATAGAATCATAGTTAGAGTCAATTAAATTTTAGTTAGAAAAAATTGGAGTTACTATTGATCTAATTAATAAATGCGTAATAATTGTAGCAAAATTAATTATGATAAAAAATAGAAAAGGTAAATGAATACTATTTTTCACATTCCATTATGTAAATGCATCAAAATAGTCACTTGTAAAGAAATAATAAATACAATAGAAAAATAATGTAATAATAAATTACATATATTATTAAAATAAAAAACCTATTTTATGCTTATGAATAAGGTAGATACTAACCTTGGATAAATGAATCCCTTTTTTATACTTAAAATAATTTTCCTTCCTTGGAAAGGAGATCCTTCGATATGAAGATCGACTATGTCTTTCTAGCCATATAAATTTTCAATCCAGTGTATCAGATTCTATATATCTTTATCCCCTTGATATATTGATAAAGATTATCAGATTATCCATCTTCCTATCTCCAGAATCTCTCAATTAGAATCACAAAAATTGGATTTCTGAAGAAATTATAGAACTATTCTTAAGGAGAAAACCTGACAAGTATTAATTAAGAAGAAAAAACTCAAAAACAAAAACAAAATTCCTGGAAAAATATGTTCTCAAATTTTAATCTATAATGATATCACACAAATGAGAAATTAGAAATTAGTTAAAAATATTTAATCAACTATAAACTCTTCTAATGGACATGTATTTATTATAAAATACCCTACTGTAATATTTCATTTCCAATTGTCTTATTTTCTCTGAGTTTTTTGCAATGACTTGGACACCTGTTACTTGACAGCACATACCATTCTTGAATAACTGAATTTCCAATATCATATTTTATTACACCATTATAGTGAATAAAATATCCCTTGTAGTAGAATTCAGTATTTTGAATATGATTATAAACATTAAGTTAGTTTGATAGACTTTATTAAAAATGTCATTATGATAATTTACATGAGCTTAAATCCGATACTGATCGGTATCGATGTTAGTCTGATTGTTTAATAATTTTTCATTGTGATGGTTATGATAAACATTCCAACATCTAATATGATAAAGGTGTGTGTGATGTTTATTAGTTCTATACTCATTACGATAATAGTAATTAAGAATTATATGTTTATTTTCCTATTTAATTAAATCTTATTATCTGTATATCATTCACTTATTATTTTCTAAGAAAACATTAAAAAAAAGCTTTGGACATTAAAATTTAGTAAATAGCTTTCAATAAGGTGATTGTGATTTCAAAAACAAAAAGAACAGAAAAGTGAGAAATAGAATTTCTGATTCAACAAAACAAACGAGAACAATAGTCTCATCCCACCTTTATAGTTGGACCTATCCAGTCAACCAGCTCCATAGTTCTAATATATTTGAAATTGATCCAAAATTTTACTTAGACACATCCTCTAACATATAAGTTCCTCTACATCAAACACCACCTTTCTGTGGAAGTGAAAGTAACTCTTACGTTCCACACTAATGACCCTTACATATCATTCCCTTGTCAAAAAAAATATAGGTAATAACCATTATTTATTTTTATCAGTCAACCCTTATGTATATCATTATATCTACTTACCATCTCCTAGAACGTGACTACCTGAACATATTAGTGCTGAACATAACTTTTGGACCACATCCTCCATTATACTTCTTCTTCTATGAGTCTAGGAATCGAGATGAAACAAAATATTGGACATTCTAAATTTGTAAATATAAATTATAACATGAAAGAGACTCCAAAATTCCCAATAGGTTGTAAGAATCATTTGATGGGATTATGATTGTGGTTAAAATGGCATGGGGTAGTCAGAATGAAGTTGGTAACAACTCCAAAGTGGCATGGTGGTGGGAAGTAATATTTTCAATGGATAGATAAAGAATAGTAATTTTGAAGATGACATGATCACATGGTTTCTCCTCATTTTATTCTTTTCATGTAGTGCTTGATCTAGTGTCTATGGTTACTATATGGTGTAAAATAACACATGACATACGTGTCCTTACACACATTGTGTCTTATTTTTAACTAGGGTTTAGGGTTTCTCCAAATGGGTAAATATCATGCAAGATGTGAACATAATACATATTGTAGTTTTCATGGACCGACTATAATTGAGTATAATCCTATATTTACCCTTGAGCTTTTTCCATGTAAGTGTAGTCACACACCATGTTTTCAAGATGATATGACTTGACTATGTGATCATTTCCCTAGATATATTATCTGATGCACATAACATATAATCTAGGAGTACAGTCCATGATTTATGGGTGACATGACTCAGGTCTCAATGGGATACATAATGACTAAACCATGGGTCCCACATAGAGTTCTTAAATAGAGAACAAGATGTGTTGATTAAAGACACATGACACAAGCATAATGTATATAATTGGCTGAGTCATGGAAAAACATGCCATATCACCTCAACGACATGCCATATTTTCTGAGATTGAAAAATGTGATTGTTGTGGCACATACTCACCAATTAATCAATGCGAACACACCATATTAGGTAGAGAACATTTCATTTTGTTACTATTCTTGGTGTTTTTCTTATTATATTTCCTGAGTGTTAGAATCGAACAATTGAGTGGCTCATTGTGAGAAATTCTCAACATATAGTAAAATGTTTCATATCAATTCTACATTAGGGGTTGGGTTTTTCGGTTCTCTATGAAAATTGGTGCTCTTATATTTTCAAAGCAGATGCTCAAGTGTTAGATAGACTTTAGGATTAGGAAAAGAGTTGAAAATCCTCATTGTTTCACACCAATAACTGGGTGAGGGTCTTCCAAAAATTCCGTGAAGCCGACACCACATCATAGTCTTGGGTTGTGGGTTATTCAATTAATAAATCATGGCATAGATTCACTACCCCCATGTTTCTGATAAGGTGGGGTCACCCATAGAAGTAGGCAACCTTGTCGTTCAATTTTCCATGATGATGTAACGGTCCACCATATAACTGATGGGGTATGAAATCTCACCTTTGAGGCAAGGTGAGGTTCCTCCATTTGTAATGTTAGTAATCCCCTCAACCAAATCACATATAATATCAGTGTATGTGTCTCACACTACAATTTTAGAGTGGTGATGTGGGAATTTTGAGATGTTGGGTGGTTTATGTATTATGGGGTTAATGATATTTAGTATTCTATCGACGTATGGTCTATATGGAGCTGAGCTATGGATATTGGGATTCATTCATTATCATTGGTGGTTTTGATCTTTGAGAATATCAGAATTAATCCTCTATTTGGTGATAACTTTTTGTTTCATTCATCCTTCATGTATTTTGAGCATCATATTTGGTATGATTATACTCATCCTTATATGGTCATCCTTTCCCATTTATTTTGTGTATGTGTATTCAAAACGCATATTGGAGGTGACCATGGTGGATGTAGAGTTGGGAGAGTTTGTGTTTACTGGAATATGGTAGTTCCTGTCATTGATGATTGTTATTAGATTTTGGGATCTATGTCTTTGGAGAAAGGTGGTATTATTCCATATTGTCTTATGTATTTGATTACTTTTGAAGGATTCCCATGTGAATTATTATGGATAATTTATGTCTCGTGTATGAATATTTTATAAATTTAGATATTTATATAATATTGGTAATTCTTGGTTATATTGTGTATCTATGTTGTATAAATATTTGATGTAGTAATAGGATATGAAATACCATTTATGTTATGTGTTATTGGTTTTTGTAAAAATCCCACAACCTATTAGAGATAGTTTTGGGGTGACACACATTGCATATTTCATACATAGGTGGGGTCTTTGTAAGTAAGGTCATGTCAATATTACTGATCTATTGAACATAGACCATTTCTACCTCACACTACTTCATTGGTCAAGTATTAGAACATCTAAAAATGATATCAACTAACACCATTTGATTTCTATATAAACCATTAGAAAGTCCCCAAAAAGAAACTCACTGGCTCTTATCACCTTAAACTCATGTGACTCACAAAAATGAATCACTATTCACTTGTTTTTCTACCCTTTAAACATATGAAAAATAAACCAAGTGAAAAAAATATCATTTGACACACAAAAAACATGGAATTACCTTTATGAAAAGTACAGTAACATGTGCGAGTGAAGAAAACCCACTAAGATTATTCATAATAATGCAATCAATGATATCATATTGAAGATTATCATAGAATATCATGAACATTTAGAGTAGTGACTCAAGATATCCACTGAGTTTAACCTCATTTGAATCAACCAAAAGTGATGGTTTATCTATCCATGTCTATTAAAGAATTGAGATTGAGGGAGGATGAATACAATGATATCATATATCCATTATATGCATCATGTGGGTTAGCAAGATACTTCAGTGACAACATGAGTTATAGTGAGGAGTTGTTGGTACGGTGGTGGTTCAGTGTGAGACTGAGCTAAATCTATGATCTCTTACATCACTCAGTTCATTCTGCTAAAGAGAATATGTGGCCTTGATTGGGGATAATTTTAATCTAATCACTAGCTTCAAGTTCATATATGATTGGAGAAGATTGGATCATAGACCACAGGTTCTTGGGGATCTTATGGCATGTTGTTGCAAATGGGAGATGTTGTTGATGTTGAAAGAGAGAGTTGGGATGGTCATCAGATCATCGGTAGTGCCTTCAATAAGGGATAATGTGATGCGCATCCAAAGGGATCCTCTTCAAATTTACATCCTATGAATCAATAAATGATTCAGATCCAAATGAACAATGAAATTCCTATTTAAACAATTATAGTTCATTTCACTTCAAAAATAAAACATCATTAAACATCTATTTTTAGCTATTGAAATCAGATTTATAGAATGAAATTTTTATCATTTAAATCTATGTTTTTATTGAAATTAAATTTTTTAAACAAAAAATAGTTGAACAAATAAAATTTAATTTTTACCAAGATAAGACATATTTTTAATTCATTTAAACAATTAATTATTAAAAAAATTATAAAATTTCACTCTCACTCCCTCATACGTAGATTTTTCTCCATCGAAAAAATATTAAAATTAAATTTACAAAATATGGAAGCCCATTAATCTAGGAACTCTACAACATGGATATTTTTTGAAAAACTGCATCAAACAATATCCCAAATTTCAGGCAACACATATCATTTTCTGAAAGATTATATATATTGCTCAATGAACCCCAAGCCCTAAAATAATTTTAACAAAATAATGAGGAAACCCAAAAAAATCTCTAAAGATTAATTATATCAATGTTTAAAACCCAAATAGTTTAATAAATCATTTTTAGAATACAAGATTCGCTTCATCTTCAACACATTTTTAATAACCAAACAATATTTTCAGGGAAATATTTACAACCCAAATAAAAAAATCATACTTTTAACCAAATAGTTCAATATACCAACTATAGATAGCATGTAGGAAAATTATCAAGTAAACATCTTCCAAAGAATTTATATATTCCAGTATTAAAAATTCCATCCTCAACTAACAAATAGTAAAAAACGAAAACATTCCATCGAAAAATAAAATGTTATAAAAATAGATTCCAACCATTCCCAAATGTTTACATGAGATATTAAGAAAAATTAAAATTCTAGAACATATAGAACAAATATCTAAAAAATATACCATATGCTCAATTATTCTTAAGATGAATCAATAAATCTATTTCAAAACTCTTAACATCAGTGTAAGACTCATTCCATCACAATTATGTCAAAAACAATGAATTTACGCCCATATAAAAAACTAAAAATTTATTTTTCGAAATCAATTTATATGAAATATCAACTCATGCATAATTTTTTCGAATATAGAAGAATAAAAAAAATATTCCTTAGAAACTCCAAATATCCATGATAGGGGTGAAAAACTTATTTTAGTTCTTTTCATTGAAAATAAATCATGCTTCATATATGTGATCAATTACAAAGGTATGATATTTTTTTGATTCAAATGTAATTAAAACTTCTTATATTCATTAAAAACCATTTTCCCCTACCTCACTTGGAATTCTATGTCCCCATTCACTCAAGAGAATATATAAATGATGTTATTCTCATACTTTAGAAATGAATGTTACCTATATGCTTGTAAGAAGTCAAAATTATCTATGATATAAGAGAAATAAATTTCAATCAATCATGAAGTCATTTAATGGTTCATTCAACATATTATTGGTTTGGATGAATAATTTAAAATAAATGATCAAACTAAAGAGGTTTTACTCATAATATACATGATCAATTTCAAGGAAAACAATGAAGAATCTCTCACTCTATTCCCCTTAAAAGGTGTGACTGTCATAAAATTACCTTTACTTTTTTCTATTGGGTCCTAAGTCATGTAAATGAAGTGTAATTAATAATAACATCTACATTATCCTTTTCTCTTTTTTAATGTACACATTTTGTTTTCATTTATATATATACACTCATATTCATATTTTCATTATTTCATAGAAAAACATATGATTAAATTATGTTAACTTAACAGTATAAATAAAGAATATTTTTTAAAAATTTCATAAAGAATGATAAACTCTCACTTTTACATTCACCCATACATGTACTATCTCTAAACGATACAGTTACACACTCAAACATGAAGTAACCTTGCACAATATTTAAGAGTGGGGATAGGTAAGTGATAATCTATTTTTTATGTGTATTAAACCAATTAGGACATTAATTGTATTATAAAGGATAATTAAAGGTTTATTTATAAGGTAGTTCTAAAGGATAAATGTGGGACAATCAATTTAATGCTTAAATCACATTAAAAACATTTTCTGAACTCCAAATCAATGAAAAAAATAACAAAAATTCATGTTCTCAAGAAAATTATATGTTTCTCTCAAGAAAGAGATATTATCAATATTAATAAGATGAAAAAACCATAGAATACCTCTTAGGATGGGTAAAATAATTTGGGCCAGTCACTAGTGGTTTTGAATTTCAATATCTAGTAAAAATTCAAGAAAATTAATAAAAATAAATGTTTGGGAAAGAAAAAAAATATTAGCACTCATTGGAGTTTTTGAGTTGTAATATTAAGATCAAGATCCTCACTAATGATTAGGAATTAAAGAATTAATTATATTATATAATTCTTAACAAATAAATATTTTAAAAACAAAGAGAAAAACATTAAAATAATGATTCAAAAATTAGACAAAAAATATTGCATTTTTAGCATTATAAAAAAAACAACACACAAAAAAACATTGAAGCAAATGATAAAAAAGAAAAAACATCCACAATATTCTCCCACCCCCACACTCAAATTACAATATATCATCAAAAATAATCATTATATCTCATGAAATATTCAAATACAATGTAATCTATCAGTATGGAAAAAATGAGTGAAAATGGAAGAGTCTATTGGGATACATTTGATTCTTTTTTTGTGGAAAACCTTGAAATGATGTCATTATCATTTGTATTATCTTATAATGATATTTGAGAAATTCCAAAATATGCTTCAAAATTAATATAATTTATATAAAAATGTAAAATATTTAAGAGTTTATTAAAAATATAACCACATAACTAAAAATACAAGAGATGTCAAGAAATCGTAAAATAGTTCTCAGGTAAACTCCCCATGTTATATTGTATTTTCTTTGTCAACAAGAAATAAATCCATACTAATAAGAAGTTGTGATGGCAAGATCCTTTATAAGAGAGTGCCATGGGGTGTCGTTGTGTTTGGGACAGGTTTGGAGTAATCATTAACTATGAGGGGGTAGTTTAATAATATGTTAGATTGGGTTATCTAAAATGGTTATTAGGTGGTGTGTGGGGAAAATAAATGGGGAATGACTTCTATTAAGAAGGGTAATAGTTGTAAAATATGTTCATTATAATAAGGAATAAAGGACACTTACAGGTGTTGTGTATGGTGCACAATACTCAACATTACGACCCATCCCAGGACATGATTAAATTTACATTGTCTTAATCAATATATTAAATTAAAAAAAACATTAATTAAATAATAATACTATAAATTAATGTACATATTTTTTATTTTTTAACCACAATAGAAGACAATAATCAATATCTAAGAATGTAAACATCAAGATCATCATAAATGGAAGATAATGAATGTTTTTGAGAAGGAGATTTGTTGCTTCTACCTACATCACCAGATGCTACTACCCCCTTTGAGTCTACTCCTTCTTCTTCGAATAGAGCCAATATCGTACCCAAGTTATGTTGTTGCACTTGAACTATATAAAACATATTCTCTTCTCTACATAGGCTAACCGACCACAATAATGGAGGTGGAAATCATTATTCAATATAAGTAGTAAAAATAATAAAAGATAAGTTTTTTAATAGTAAAAAACAACACAGGTTAAAAGGACTTGTCATGAAACTGAAAACAATGTTTAGTGACACCAAGGGATTAACCTTCAGTATTAATGTGACTAAAAAATTAATGTGTTATAGATGAAATAACCAATGTTTGTGTGGCCTTTTTAGTATCCACATTATCAAAATAGTGATATTGATAGTCCAATTCAAGAAATATTTTATTGGATATCGTCCAATCCAATAATATTTCTTACTATAGCCATGTATTGTTGATAAAATAAGAAAAGTTGGTACTTGGTTAATGTGCATGGATTACTAAGAACTCAACAACGTTGAGATTCCGGATCGGTTCCTAATTCTAGTGGTGAAATATTTGTTGGATGAATTGTATAGGGAAACCTATTTTTTTAATATGGATCTAAAATCAAGTGACCATTAAGATCAAATTTGGATATAATATGTAGGGAAAACATTTTTCTTCATAGAAAATGGCCATTATGAATACCTGGTGATATGATTTGGTCTCACAAATGCTCCATAAAATTTCTATGAAATTATGAGGGACATGTTTCATGCCCTACTACATAAGTTTGTTCTTATATTTATTAATGATATCATGGTTTATTTTATGATGTGTAACATACACTTGTAGTATTTGGAAGTCATCTTACATGTTTTGTGAGACAACCACTACTTTACTAATTAGATGAAATGTTACTTTCTTCAATGAAAATTCTAAGACCGTGGCTCCAGTAACCCAAAGTTGGTGATTATTTTTATTAAATTATTTATAATACATAGATCATAAAACTTAATATCAAGTAGATTAACAGTATCAGGAAACTAGATATATAAATCATTTCTACATTGCATTAAAAACTAAAGTTACATCAACTGAATACTTGAAAATTTATCATTTCTCCTAGAAAATACACTAGTCACACACAATAATCTTCATGGTTTCCTAGGGAAATAAGGTAAAACATATACGAGTGAGATAAGGCACTCAATAATAGGTGGAGTATAGTAGAAACTATTATACATAAGCATGGAATCCAAAATATGATTGGATTAAATAATATTCATAACAAATAAAGATGTAATAATACTATATCCATGAAATAAAAAATAAATAACTTCTTGGATAGGAATAACTAATCTCTTGGTGATGGAATTCATAATATATAGCATCATAATCTTTCCATAAAGTACATGTACAAAAGTTTTATTCATAAATGTTTTAGTATTTTAGAATGAAAAATATTTATGTATACAATGGAATTATATAACAATCTAGGTGAATATACAAAAATCAACATAAAAACTATAAGATATTCAAAATGTAATGAAATGTTCCTTTATAAATGGAATTATAAAACCATAGTGGTGTAGGTTAATTTTATAGTTCAAGGAACTCAAAAATAATTTTTCTGGAACAATATATTATAATCCTTTATTATGGTTCATAAAGATCTTGTGAATCATCTGGAGAATATCCTAGTACAATATCAAACTGAATGTGTAGTGATGCCTGTTTTTTCTGAATCATGTGAAGATTTTATTAACTCTCAATAAACCATTTTTAGGGTTATTACCCCTAGGTCCACCTAATCTAGGGCCATCATCAGATTTTAGTGCCCAAATAGAGATGTCAATTCTAGAATCCCACACAGTCTTTATAACACAAAACAATTAGGATGTTGTAGATCTATCAAATAAGTTTCCAATAATGCATGAGAATTATACCGACATATAAAGTTTGTGTAATGAGAAAGAATAAAATTATATCATTTATTATATGATAATGAATTAATGACAATGAACAATAATAATAATCCATACTCAAATCAAATTGAATTATAGAGGAATACATGAATAAATTATAAGAAAGGATTATGTGCCTCTATATACGCATAAAAATGACTTAGTAAATAGATATAATGAGAGAGAATAAGTAATATCTCATTAAAAATATATCAAATCAATAATAATACCCTTATATTACACGAATGGAAATATATGATGAAAATCTAAAATAATTTCATAACAATTGGATTGCAATCAAAAAATAAAAGATAAGGATTATGAACCCTCACCTTTAAAGGTGTCTACATTAAACGCGATAATGGAACCTGATAACACATAAACTACTTTTAGAGACTATTTGTAGAGAAAAATAATGTAAATTAAGGATATCATATTTTATATTGCAGAAAAATTGGAGGACGATTTGGTATTTATAGTGGATGAATATGATTTGTTTATTAATTTCAAATCAACTTCCTTGAACCCTAGGTTAATAAAAAAGAAATCCATTGGCCTTAAAATGGGTTTAAACCATGATATTTGACATGTAGGGTCTAATATTTGGAATTCAATTATTTAAAAACAAAAATAATTTAAAATATATTATTTTTTATCTAGACTATATTCTTATTCACAAAGAAATTATTATTAATATATTTAAAATACACTTTAAGTCTTGGAAGATTCATTATAGGTTTGTAAAATTAATTTTTTTATATTAAAATTAATTATTTTAATGAATAGACAATTTTTTATTCCAGAGGGAATTCATATTACTCATTAAATTATTTTTAGACATTATCACGTCATAATACTAACCATATATTCATACATTATATTTCTTTTTTAACGAAAAGTTTTACTGTCTCAAAAAATTATGAAAAATTCTTCATTCAATAATATTTAATTGATGATTCCAAATTTAAATTATTTTTTAGGAAAAAAATAATTTTTCTATGTGAAATATACTTTTTAAATAAACAAACATCTTTAATTTAAAATAGAAAATTTGGTTAGAAAAATCTGTAAAAAATGTATTTTTGGTTATGTGATGCATCAGTGTAATTATATTTTCATTCATCAACCTATATATATTAAAAATTATTAACTATATTATTTCCAAAATAATCTATTATATTTGGTTTAACTTTTTTTATAAATGTAATTGTAATGGCTTGGGTAGTGACTCATTAAAGAGTTGGCCAAAACTCGGTCCCATTAGAACGATGACACTGGTCATGGAAACACTATGACAGTGGAACTTGGTAGGGTGGCACTATGACAGTGGAACTGTGATGGCGACACCATGACGACCGCACTGTGAAGGTGGAACAATGAATGTGGAACAGTGACGGTGACACTGTGATGGAAACACTGTGACGGCGGCACCGTGACTACCGAGTTGTGATGGCGATGCTATGACGGAGGCATTGGTCACAGAAGCACTATGACGGTGGGACCAGACCCAACATCACCTTGAGGGTGGAATTGTGCTGGTGGTACCGTGATAGTGGTACTGGTCACAACATCATAGTGATGGCAGTATTAGTCAAGGCGCCACTGTGATAGTGCCACCGTAGCAATCGCATTGTCACAGTCGAACACTGAAATGGTGGAACTGCTAGTCGTGGCACCGTGATTGTGGCAGCACTTATAGAGGCACCATTATGGTGGCACCTCTTCTGGTGGACCCTTCATGAAGGCACTGTGATAGTGGGACCATGACGGTGTCTCACCAAATGGTGTCACCCTTGTTTTTTCAAGTTCTTCCCCCCACAATATATCTTTTGACATAAAAATGTTATAATATTCCTTTAAAATCCATTTAATGAAAAAAAATGATATAAAATATCCCCCAAGATCTGGGTGACCCTTGAATTACAAAAACATGTGGATTTTTCCTCAGTATCACCCCTTTTCCCCATACTTTTTAGTTCTGTCGTGATTACACATTTTCCTCTATTTAAAGGAAACCCATTATGTCACATCCATTATGGCCACCTCATCGATTAAAATTATTAAATAACAATTAATTTCATCATGTTTAGCCACCCAACCATGTGGAGAAACCACAATATGCCTTTGAATCCATTCAAAATTCGTATCTTGTATCTCTAGGTTCTCACCTACTATCGAACGATATTCTTGCTTCTTCTTCATGGCTTGTCAATTTTTATTTCCTTGCTGTGTTTGGAGTCTCATTCCCCAAGGCTAGTGGTGCACCTGTGCTGGAGCCTTTCCTTCTCACATTTTGAGTACCCAAGGTTCCTCCTCTGTAAGTCGCGCATCCCCGGTTATTTTCATGAGGAGAAAAACGTCGATCATTGATCATCTAGGTAGGGTTTTACATTGTCTCTCTTTACTGTGTATCGTGAAGGGTGGGTACGATGATGTTCTTTCAGGGATGGATGAAACCAAACCATAAAAAATTTAATAAATGGTTTTTAAAGAATGATGGGGTGGGTTTTATGAAGCTTTTATACTCTTTAACCATTTCTTATAAGTTGTGAATTTTATGTTCTTATGTCCACTGAAAATCGTGGATGTTGGTGGCCGTTTCTTGTGCACTAATAAACCTCAGTTTTCTGGTTGATTACGTTAATGAATGGTTGAAACATGGAAACTAGTTAATCACAAAAACTCGGTTGATTAAATGGATTCCCAATGAACAAGAATCCTTGTGTGGTAACCCTGGTTAACCAAATGAAAGGACTGATCTAAATGAATGGTTTGATTAAATCTAAAAACTCCCTTGCTCTGTTATGGTGGTGTTTACGGTTTTTCTACTTGACGCTTGTGAGGTGACATGGATGGGGATGGGATCCCACTATTGTAGAGATTGTAGGTTTGGGGATTTGGGGCCATGTGGGGGCGTATTTTTGAGCTTGATTTGGTTCTAGTACTTCGAGGGATCTCACTGATCCCTTTTGTTGTTGTGACCTTACAAGTAAACTGGGTGTGAATTCTTAATTTGTTTCATGATAGTTTTTCTTTTCTTTGCATGTGGATATTCCTATTAGTTTCCTGGTAGTGAAGAATTATTCAATGGAATCACTTGAATATGATAACAAGAATGGGTTCAATGGGGGAATTTCTTTCTAGGAAGGATTTGTGACATGTTTGTGGTTGTTGTTAATTTTTATTAATGAATAGAAACAATGGGGATTGAGTATGGTATTTTTTTGGAACCCCTAGGTTGGGATGAGTTCTTGTTTACCAATATATATATTTGAGCTCTTATATTTCTTATTCGAGCCCTCCCATGATTATGACATCATGTAGAACACCCTGATTTCATGGAGAGGGTTTTTTCCAACACTTCTATGAGTGGCTGGTTATTAGCTCATTTTCTAATCCCTTTCCCGAGTAGCCTAAGACTCTTCGAGGAGGCTGTGATGGCCTGAGGTCCATTATAGCCCATGATTCTTCAGGACAGGTAGTTTTGGTGGTTGTTCCAGGTGTGTGGGTCTAGTTTGATTCCCAAGTGACTTTGGGATGAGGCCCAGGAGTCTTTGGGGGTTGGGATAGTTGTTCTGGCCCATGTGTCTGTGGGTGTTGCTGCATGTGGTTGTTGTGGTCCAGGTGTTTGTGGGCTGGATTTTCGGATGTGGTATCCTAGGTGTGTGTGGGTGGGGTATTGCACTGGGACTGTGGTGAGAATGGCGGGGGTGGTCTGAGGCTTAGGATGTCTTCAATAACTAGTGGAAAAGTGGTGCAGGGTACCCAAACATTGATGTATTATTACTATTAATTTACTTGACATGCGTTATTTTTGGAGTGTGTCTTGGTGAGGTTTTGGTGGATATTTTTCTTACTAGGATCGTTGGTTTCCTACTTTTCTCATGGGGAATTATAATGCCTCCCCACTCATGCATGAGAGATTTTGGTTTTCCCTACTAAGTATACCCATATACTCCCCTTACGTATATAAAACGGCTTTCAGGTTTCTAGGTGGACTTCGACGACCATACTCGACCATATTAGCTCAGATTTTGAGATTGTTGATGTTGTTTCTTCTTTTTTTGGTACATCCCCTTAGATTTTTCTGTATTTTTATAGCACTTTTTATTAGAACATGCATATAGGAATAAATTGTTTTTGCTTTACTTGTACTTCCAATTTTGGTGTTGTTTGGGATTTACAATCTGCTCTCATAATCCAACTAAATAAAAAGGGTAATGCCTTCCATATTATGTGTGATTCTATACCCTTAGTGATAGTCACCACTCTACGGCCTATATAAGGTAGGTAATGGGGGTCATTATCTCTCCTTCAATTTGAGGAAGGGAGGGTTTGGCAATCTGTTGTCCCTTCCCTCATCTTGGTGAAGCTGGGTCATGACTGTAATTTCCTAATTTTCTATTGTATTATAATGTGGTCTACTTTAATGAGGAAATAAGGGAATTTTAATTATTCCATTATTTTTTGGGGTGTCAAAACCCGACCGATACCATCTAACATAACCATACCCTATCAGGTTGGGTCATGTTACCTGAAGAGTTTGGATGTGTGGGAATTTTTTTGGTTGACCCATATATGGTTCGGTTCGGGTGTTGGGTTGGAAAATTTCTAACCCATCCCTCCCAAACTAACCTAACTAAATTGGATCCTATGAATTACTCCACCCACCCATAAACACCATACTTATTTCCATCCATCAAATCAATTGCACCAAATCCCTCCAACCCTATTTCTCTCTTTACCCTCTCTCAATGACCTCTCTCCTAATAGCATCTCACTCATAGTTTCATTCATGTTGTTCATGAGACGAGGCTGCCATCTATAGTACCTATTCCTCCTTCCCTCTCCCTCCCTCCCTCCCACCACCCCTCCCTTTAAATCACTAATCATCTAACGTCATCCCAAATCTTCCTCCTCATGGCTTCATTTGTTTCTGATAACCCTGCCATTCGACATAGTTATTCATCTTTTTATTATCCCCATGTTGATCAAAAATCATAATCACTCTATCTATTATTGTTGTGTATTTCTTCCCACACCATTGTAAGGCCATCCATGGATATAGCCCTGCCAATCATGGTGGGTGGGAGTCTCTCCCATCCTCTATTTGTTTATACTTTCACAAAAGGTTATAAAAGTGGATCTGCTCCCCCTAAAATCAATATCAATCATGGTAATCATCTAATTTTAGTGTATTTATTCTTTCAGTTTCGGTGTAAATTTAATTTTTTTAATATGAAAATTATAAAAAGATTCCGATTCACAGTGTAGATTTCACTAATTTAATCTTGTGTTAGTGTAAAATAAATGGGCTTTGTCTACTATAAATGTAGTAAATATATTGAAATTTGTAATTTCTTATTTCTGTTCATTTATTGATTAAAATATGTATTAATATCAAATGATTCTATTTTGGTGAATGCATTCCAGTTAATAATATAAATTAATCAATATTATATTTTTTAGTATTCATTTAATGAATATTAATGAATACAACATTGTTGTAATACTATCGTATATTACAAATTGTACTGAAAATTAATATACTATAATCAGTAGTATTAATGAATAAATTTCTTTCTGAAATATTTTAGTTTATAATGAATATACTAGTATATTTAATAATATATTTTATTGTAATATCCGAACTCTTTTAAAATAAGACAATGTTCTGTATCATATAGAAGATGCAACATAAAGTTTATTCAAATCATGAAATGTTGTCATTTAAATATGAATGTTATAAACTATATGTAATAATGGAAGTTATGAATATTAATAAACATATTTTTAAACACATGATAAGGTCCCACACAATAAAATTTTATTCGTAGGATATAAACACTGATTTTTTAGTAATGTCATTTTATTCATTAAAAATATGTTTTACTTAAAAATGAATCTTTATTGTTTACCATAAGAAAATAAATATAATTATTTATTAAAAAAATTTGAAAATTATTTTAATAAAATTGTTCAATTATTATATTAGAGTATAAAAATTATCTATGCATGAATTTCCAATATTTTTTTGAAAATATTGATTTTCCAGTGAATAATAAAAAATAATTATTTTCATTGAAAACTATATTTTTGTCTCAAACATTTGAGAAGATCCAATTTATTTTAAAGTAAAATTAGTTATATTTTATTAATAATAATATAATTCTGTTCATTTTAATAAATTTCATGGTTGAATTTGTATAAAAACAGTTTAACACTTAAAAATGCATTTTATTGAAAACCTTTTTTTTCATTTCATTTTTATAGTTTCATTTTAAATTAAAATATGCTAATTTTTTATTTTTTATTTTTTAAAATTAATATTATATTTATATTAATGAGTCAAAATTTATTAAATAATAATTTTTTATTTTTGTTCAATATAAATAGTGACTTTAGTAATTTATGTTACCATGATAAAAGGTGAATTGGGTAATTAAAGTTAAAAATAAAATTATATGGACTAAAAATGAAACTAACACTTTCATTAATCTTATTGGATGATTAAATTATATAAATAATCATATAATACTTGGTTATATGTAATTTTATTGGAATTTGGATGAAACTATTACCTGTATAGTGTTTTATTACAAGAAAAGTCACATATGTCACTCGTTTTTTTAATACCTATAATAAGTTTAATATAGGGTTATTTATAAGATATGTTTTACTATCAATAGTTTCATGAAATATAAATGATTTATATTCATCATGATAATTTATTTATAATTTGTAGTGAGGAAATAATTTCCCTAAATCCTTACACAGCACTAACATGGTAAATATCCAATTAATGGAAAAATAAAATAAATGATATTGAAAATATTAAAAGTATTATATGTTTAGATAAAAAATGTTATTCATGAATTTTATAGATTACGATGAAATTTTAGTGGTGTAATAAAATATATTTTTTCTAATTATAGTTTTTTTCTTGATATTATTAAAGTCAATGTGATGAATATTTCAAAAAATTGACAATATTGATATTTTATAGTAAATTATAATTTATTAAATAATTAAAAATAATAAAAGTCTTAAATTCAGAAAAATTAATGTGATATGTTTAATGGAATAAACAATAATATATTTATGGGTATTTTGGAATTTTATCGTAACGTTATTGACCCTTATAGAGTAAAAAATATTAATTGTATGGTAATGATTAAAAGCGTTGATATGAGGTTAAAATATAAAGACAAGTGTAAGACCATCAGATAAACTTATCCATTTTTTGGATAAATATTTATAACCCATACTCATTCCATAGTTTAAATAATTTTTTTTGATCAATTTTAAGAACAAAATTAATTTATATTAATTTAATATTTTTAGAAATTCTTATGATTCCCCTCACCTTAATTATAAAAACGAACCTCATTCCTCACTTATGTACATCATATTTATCCATATATATTTACTAAACCTAAACATTTCTCTTACATAAATCTGTATCCATGTTTTATAGGTTATTTTACTTCCAAAATATACACCCCCTATACCTTAAGAAGAGATCTAAAGGAAGTCCACTAAGGAAGAGGTAATAATATTTACCAACTCTTCCATGTTAATTCCTTCTTATACATCAGTAAAATAGGATTTCTCCAACTTGAATCAATAAATATAGTATCATATATATACTAATAAATTACATTTTTTTTGATATGACCACATTCCACATTTTATCCATCCTATTAAGAAATAATGCACAATGTGTGTGTACGTATGACTTACCGTATCCATATAGTGGTGTAATTTCTATTCCATCACCACTTTAATTGGATGGTTATTGTGATGGAAATAATAGATATATTTGATTAATATGAAATGATATTTATTCACTAAAATTAATATATCATACACTTTTTTACCATTTGAATCATTTAGATAATATATTATTGCTAGTGTGTATGTATGACATACCATATCCACAAAGAGGTGGAGCTCATTTTCTATGTCCAACTTTCAAGAATGATTATATAAGTATATATAACGAATTAATATGAGATATGTAACTGTGATATCATTCTGGTGATTTTGGTAACTATATCTTATTCATAAGAATCATAACTTGTATAACAAAACATTCATGGGAAAATAAAGCAATTAACACCCGAAAGAAGGGTAATAATGAAATAGTATTAACAAACGAGTGACAAGATGATATAATAAGACAATACATGATATCATATTTTTTAATTCGGATCAAGTAACAACTAATAACATGATTATAATCATTATATAGAATGTTAAATAACTTTAAACTAAAGGAAAATAGGAAGTAAGATATTTCGTCTCACTTTCCACTACATTGACACATATTTGGTAATATGCACTTGTTTAATTTTATGTTTTGTATAAAAATCCCAACTTATATATTTAACACTAATATATATTTTTTTATTATCATTAATTATAATTCAAATTTTACACTTTTAAATAATTTCCAATGTTTCTTCCAAATTTTTAGCCTTTTGGAACTTTAATAAATCAAATAAATGTTTAAAAGAAAAATCGATCTTATTTCATTTTTGATTAGATATATTTTTATTTTATAATCATAATTTCATAAAAATATTTATTATAATTTTATTCCACATCTAAAATTATTTATGAGAAGAAAATTTGTCCCCATGTTTTACCATTTACAAAATGGGGTTAAACGAATCTTTTTTATTATTTTTAAAACAATGTACATAGTGATTTTTATGAAAACAAAGTATAGGAATATTTTTTAAAAAATTACAGAATGAGTGGATTTTCCAACCATCAGGAATAATATTTACCTTGAATCATCATTTTCATGAATATAAGGTTATTTTTAAATAAAATTTTTTACTTTATATTTTTGTAGTTCTATAAATATAAATGTTTTCAAAATTTGAAACGCCATTTTTCTCATGAACGTTTTGATGATATATTAATGGAATTTATATTATTAAATGAAAAAATTATATTATTTTACTTATTCAACTCTAAGAATAAGTAATAATAAGATTATTCTTTGACACATACACTTAATTTTGATCAATAGATGTTACATTTCTCTTAAATATCCATATTCATTGTATCATTGATATGATTATTTCCAAAACAATATTCCATTTGACATATGGTGTTTTCCTATGGAAATAATTTGATTGAATGGTAATTTTTTTGATAAATCTATATCTATTATTCAATATGTATTGTCTCTTATCGTGGAATTTTTTTATAAATTTAATTGATAATTCAATATATAAAAAATTATTTCCACATGAATTGACTGGTGGTGTCCAGTTATAGATAGCCCCTTGAAGAATTGACATGTCCCATGAGAAAAATTAGTTGGTCAAATCTAACGGGTCATTACCCATAGTTATAAACACCTTTGTGAATGGTCTTGACAATAGAGTCAACACGATACATTAGATCATGACATCCAATATTAAGCATTTCATTCATTGAGAATTTAGTTATTATTATTATCCATGAGATTTTTATATTTATATTTTCTTTGGATGCATTTCCTTCTCATGTTATTGATTAAGTGAAATTATTTTGCATTTATCTACCTTTACATATTTATTATACCATATTTACTGATGATATTTTTCTCTATACATTACCTTTAATGAGTGTTTAATCTCACACTTTTATTTCGTTCCCTGAGATATAAAGATAAAATATTTGAATGATTTAAGGGATGTTGATTAAATTCATATGTTATGTTCTATGTTTTATTTCCAATATAATAAGGGAACCATTTATGTATCTAGTTATTCCTGACTACATAACTGACAGATCATTGGTGATGTGATCCATTGTATCTTATTCCAATGTAATAAAATAACTACTCATTTTGGGCTTCTAAATATGGGGATATTAAATTTATAGTATTAATTTAATAAATCAAAAATGTTACTATATTATTCATTAATACTACATTTAATTGTATAAATGATGTTATAATACAATAATTTGAATTATTAATTAATCATTGTATGAGTGAGTGAGTTGTCAGATAAGAGTGGGTGAGAGTGGGGATAAGAATATCACATGGTTTAGGAATGATTCAATTTAGTTGATGATGATGAGGATAATATGGATCTAGGTTTGGATGTAATTAGATAAAAATTACATACATTTTAGACCAATTACAATGAAAATAGAAGTCTACCTTGAAACCCTCTTCTTGAGACATCACATCCATAAAGATCTATTTTCCACCACACTAGAGACAAAAGAAGCTCTAAAAACGTTAAAAACTTTTCAAGAAACTTATAACATGTTTTTATACATATATTACTCTTTATGATCCAATTTATAATGAAACTCTATCATTTATCATTCTCCCAATAAGATTGTAGATCTCCAGTGGTGTTTCTTTATTATGAGACCACACAACAAGTGAAAAGACACAAAACAAGCACCTTGTGGGATCACATAATCCAAGATAATGATTAATTATTTATAGAGATAATTACCAAAAATATTATCCTTTGAAGACCTCCAACATATACATATCACCCATATGTCTATATTTTTCATTCTTTAATGTTTTAATATTGGGTTATTATACCATATAAATGTTTTATTTGATTTTTGGTTGTTATTTTTTTCCTACATATGAATTTATTTTATTTGACTTTTTTGAACATGTTTTTTTGTTATCATACATGTAGGTTGGATGATTATTATATTTCATACACACTAATTAGAAGAAAATGACATAAGAATTATTCTTTGTTTTTTCCAATGTTTTTTTGTTTCTTCCTTAATGTTATCTCAACAAATGATTTTTTCTATAAGTTATGTACTATTTGTATAAATCTATATTCCTTTTTTATTTGAAATCTATTTTATTAATTTTAGAAAATATAGAGTTCATTTTATTTCCAAATATAGCCTTAATTTTTTTTAAATCCTACTGACATTTGTTTTCTCTATAAGTTTTTATTTTATTTTGTTTTCAAAATATATCACATGTTTTCATACATTTTACGGCTAACCCGATCAACTAGAATCAACCCATCCTAACCCATTATAGGTCTGGCCAGGTTTGGTCATTAGGGTAGGATGCTTGTAACCTAGTCCAAACTGACCCGAACTACTTTTTTGTTCCTGGTCAAAAAATTCAACTCAAACTATCCCAACATAACCCATGGACACCCTTATAATTTTTTTTTAAAATTATTATATACTACAGTAGAATATAAGATATTACATTATATCCCATTAAATAATTCCATCCTCAAAATTTTGGGTGTTTAGAAAAACATAAATATTCATGTTATCCTTTTTAATTGATACTATAATGAAGAATTAATTCCAGGGTCATTGATATCCAGGGGACATTGAAATTTGAACCTAGGGTAGGGGTTATTATGAGAATTGTTATCTAGACTGGGAATCTGGTCATTGGAACATCTCAAGAACATGATTTGGGATACGGAACGAGGCATGTATGGTGGTCTAGGTGCTTGGTTAATTATTGTAGGAGGATTTAGGTAACCATTATTGTTGTTTGCAGTTTTAGGCCACAAAACTCACCATACACTAGGGGGTCACAACATAATGGTTATTAGCGGGGGAAATGACCATTCAATAACATTGAAGCTACATCAATGTGTCATTTTGTATGTATCATCATATACGTGAGGGCCGTGAGCCTATAATATAAGGCATTGAATTATACGATAGATGGATTCCATGGTGGATACCTTGAAATATATCCTTTGGGGGGTCATTTTATAGAGGAAATTCCCACAGTGCTGGGAGTTATTCCCCTTGATGGGTGGTTGGGTTATAACACATGGCTATGGCCTTTGTTTAGGAAAACTACTCAGAAATGGATGATCATTGTATATAGGGATGTCCTTGTTTTTTGGACACTGGATATGTCGAAATTGAAGACGCCTTGTCTTATAAAGACTATAAAAGAGACTAGAACACATCCCTAAGAAGATACACCATAGAGGTTCCCATGGAGGAAATTTCATGGGATTACCCTAGGAATCCAATGATATGGAGCCTTACTTCGCACCATGAACGGTGGCCAGGGATTCCCCTTATGCCATAAAGCATTTGGTTTCACCATAAGAGGACCCTTACTCAGTTTCTTAACTGGGTGTATACTTGTATTTTATGAGTCAAACCCCCAATCTGTAATGGTGTGGAGGGAGAAGGTGGGAGTATATTCAGTCGACCCACATCACTCTCTTACCCAATTGATACACAATGTTGGAGATGGTTTTTGGTGTAATATAGTTGTGTTCTAGGTGCATTAATTCATTATTCACCTAATGTTTTTGGTTTATATCACAAACTTATGATTTTTAGTAAATCATCTAGGTTTTTATATATATTTCACCAAAAACAAGGTGGAATCTTGTGGGAATAATTAGTATTTTCAATGTGATGGATTGAAGAGGTCCTTAGAGGATGAGAACCATGGTTTTCATGTTGTTTTGGTGTGAGGATGATGTTTAGTGGGTTTTTTATGATTAAATCACATAACATTAAATTGGATAATTAATTATAATATTTTATAATTAATCACTTATGATGTATGGATAGAGAAAATAGCTTGTTTAGTTGTATGAGTATCGAGGAGCTTAATTTTTAACTCTTTTATTGAGAGAGGTGGTTCATATAATATAATCTGATATGGATGTTTATACCTTATTTCCTAAAACATGCATATATTATGGGTTTGGGTACGATAATTAGGTAGTGAGAGTGTCGATGTAATAGGGGGTGGCTATGAGCCTCTTAGAGGTTAGACCAATTCTCATAAGAATTTTGGGGGGTTGGGATCATATGATGATGATGTATTCTTTGAACAACAACTTTAGACGAATTGAAGGGAGACAATCAGTAGGTATCGAGGTAAAATTTTTGGCTTGGGTATCCTAGTTTCTTTTACTTAGGGCTATTTGATAGGGTATGAGAAGTTATATCCAAGTGACAACATTTTCAATGGTCATATGAAAAAAGCCTAATAAGTGGAACCCTTTTAAGGGTGGTTTGAGGATTGGAGAGTTTTATGAGTGGAATGTGTCCTCAAGGATTAGATAGGGTGTTATGGATATGGTTTTCCTCCTGGTGATGGGTTGGGGGATCTCCCTTATTAGATGAGATATAAGATGAACATATTTTCCAGGGAAAATATTCATAACATTGCATCAGGTTTCTAAGTGGCTTTGAGAGGAATGTTTTAGGATGGTCGTCATGCAGCATGACCAACAGTGATGATGGTTTTAATGGGGTTAGACCTGGCCATGAGGTTTGGGCCAAAGGAGCCCATGAGTAGTGGGGTCTGTTATTGGAAAAGGACATGAGATAGTATTAATGAGAAGAGAGCAGGATGGGTTTTAATGGCTTAGAAGATTCCATAATGAGGAAATATAGATGTGTCTGAGGTGAGGGGCTAGGTTCGACTAACTGAATCCTGATGATGAGAATATGGACTACTTTAAGGGATACATTCTCTACTTAATGTTGCACTCATGTGATTTATATTGATATAGGTAAAAACCCAGGTGGGTGGAGGGATCTAGAGGCTCGGATTCACCATGAGTTAGATGCCATTGGTTAAATATTCATGGTTGAGATGGAGACCTTAGGTGAATGATGTGGACCTCTCCTTGAGAGGCTTTGGTTGTGGAAATGTACCTTGCCTTGCGTAGGCTTGGATCATGATAGTGTACCACTAAGAGTGAGAGGTTTGGGTTGAAATGTGATACAAGGAATGGTAGATGGACCCTATATTTAGTGATAAGGTAGTTGGTTAGCTTTTGGACATCAGAACATACCATATTCCTTCGGGTAATAGGTCATCGTTTAGATGAATCCCTACCATAGTTATTCAACAATGAGCTAGATATGATAGAATGAGACATGAAGATAATGAGATTATATTATTTCATCGATGTAGGTATGATCTGCTATCATGGTGGATTAGGTATCACATGATTACATGATGTTCATAGTATCATGGTGGCATGGTTAGAACAAGATGTCTCACACAATTATGTTACATGATTATTTTCCACATGCATACATGACCATTATGTATTATATTATGGTCACTTAGTAACACCCCACTGATATGTATTTCTCATACCTTTGATAGGAAGTATGGAACACAAAAGAAATATTATGTCTAATTTTATATGAGCATAGGATGTACAATGGACCGAGATGACATGGATCGAGGTAATTTGGATACTGGGTTGTGTTGAGACTTGGGGATTGTAGTAATAATAATTGTGATTTTTCCAATTTTTATTCTTTATATGTGACCATCCTGTTGGCTGATCAGTTGTTGTATGATTGTATGAATTCTGTATAGAATTTATTACAGAATTTTTTTTATTTGATTCTATGAATTTATGATGGATATTGTTTGGTTATTTATATAATCTGTTTAACTCTAATTTATTGTTATAGTCTTCTTATCATATATATTGTGCATCACATCTTGTTGGTGGCCTGTGACATACGGGGAGGCATGCCGAATTTCATAAATTAATGTTGGACCAAGAACTTTCAAGTGGTCCAGGGCTAGGGTATTAGAAAATTAAATCAAATATTTTTCTTTTAAATTACTATGATAGGTGATGGTATATAGGTGCTCTATGAATATGTCTTAGCTTATGATGGACCTCAATGAGGTGCTTCAGGAGAACCTTCCTAGTGGGAAGACCAGGTTACTAGGGGTACAAGATTTCTTTTTATTTCTTTTCATTATTATGGTTGAGTTGTTTAGAGAATATAACATTTTAATTAGATATATTATTTTATGTGTTATGGATCTTGGTCCATTTATAAGAGGCATGTTTACAAGTATTATAGTTGAAGCATATAACCCATATGACATACACATGCTTATGTGTGAATGGATATCACTAATGGGGGTTCAGTTCTTTATAGTGTCAACAAGAACATATATGGAGTTTTCACATATATCATATTGGTATAATTCTACTAAAATGAAATAGGGTATTATTTGATGGAAGGTCATGTGGATCTCGGTGCTATAAATTCTCCTGTGGGGACTATACATTCCCTTTTTGTGAGGGATTTATGGTGACCATTATCAGATAAGTGCTTTTATTTGATGCCTTAATAATGGATACTTGGTGGGATTAGTTTATGTATTGAGTGTATGAGGTATGATCTGAGTAAGGGAATAGGTTTCCTTTAGGAAATGGAGTTTTTTCACATAATTTTTCTACAACAAATTATATAGTGCTGTTCTATATGGATTCTTGATGAAAATATACTAAACTGAACCAAGTAGTTATGTGGATACCCTTGTGGGGCTTGTGAAATAGTATTTAAATTCATTTTCATATTAGGATGTCAAATGCTTAAAGTGTGAGGTTGGGTTTTCAAGGAATTGGTCTATTTATTTCCTGGACCTATTGGTTCCAAATGTTCTTTCTGGTAGGATGGTGGGAGTGTGGTTAGATTTTTATGATTTGGAATGCTGTTCAAGTGTTGGGTGGTCATATGGTTGGATTTGGAATGAGTGAGATAGATTATCTTATTGGATGTGGATGGCTTGTGAGAGGATAGGTTTATCGATTTAGGCATCAGAGATTGGGTTCCATGGGATATGACTCATGAGATCCTGAGTAGGGATGTGTGAACGGGTTGTATGGGAGTTTATATTTGATTGGTTTAGGAGAGATCAAAGCATGTATCATGTTTTCATGAGAAGTCTCTCAGTGTAATTACTCTTCATGAGGAGGAGAGTGAGCATTGGTGTGGTTTTTCAGGGGTAAATATCCAATGTGTGAGGGAAGGTGTGTGCTCGGTTCACATAATACCTGATTGTGTTATCAATTAGTGAATGAGAATTGTGTGGTTCTATTCAAAATTGTTTTGGTTGTGGTTGAGTGGTGTTAGGTATATAGTTAACTAGAGATACACTCACAGGCATAAAATATCAGGCTTCAGTGAGACGGTAGACTTTTCTCCATGGTGAGAGTTTAAATTGGTGATTTATTAGGGCACTATGTTATGGATGATCTAGGTTTATTCCTTGTCAATAATTGATGGGCTCGGCAAGTGTGTCCCAGGAGGACTGGAACATGAGTTATGATAGACCCATTGGGGTGGATGATTGGTGAATAGTTTAAGGGAAGATAGGTAATGATGAGATAACCATTTTCCATTGGATGATGTGACCCTTGGTTTGAGTGGGTTGTTGAATAACTAGGGTGACATTTTAGGGGAGCTGAGAATGGATGGTGATCAGTGTTTTGGTGTTGGCACCCGTATTTTATCTGGCCAGCCACATTTAGTCATTGTGTTTAATAATATACAGATTGATGGTTAGGGAGATCAAAATTTGATTTGGTAGTGAAATTATGATGATAATGCTATTTCTAGGAAAATCATATGTATTGCAATTTAATGATCCTCATGTTGAATGGGTTATGGGTTCATTTAGCCCAATTTGAATGACGGTTGAGGCGAAACTAGGATGCCATTTCCGGGGAAGATCCAATGTGATCTAGTTCATCAGTAAATACTATATTCAAGATTAGAATTTAGTTTCAGTTGGAGTTGGTTTTTTGACATCAAGATTATGGTGTATTTTATTTTATCTAGGAGTGAGTCAGATTAGAGGTATTATATTACTCATGGGGAGATCATGATGATCAGTGAGGTTGGTGGTGGTCCAGCCCATGAATTAAATCTAGATTCAAGAGAGGTGGGGTGGTATAATGTCAATGGATGAGGATAATAATATCAACTGCAGTTGGTTAAAGGATGATCGATAGTGTTTTTTTATATAATTGTATTCATTGAGGTGTAAACCACGTCAATCATATCGTTGGACCATTGGAACTGCATTTTTAGTAGGCGATTCCTATAAGGGGTGAACCATGGATTAGAATCGAAATTTATGAATAAAAGGTTTATGGTGTATAGAATCATAAGACTCGATATGAATATGATGATTAAACCTCATTGTGTTGGGAGAGATGGGCACAGTGATTGTTTTCTCATCATTGTAATTGGTAGTGAGAGGGTGGTTAGTCATTTGATTAATTGTGTGCTCATGGGTTGGAGTTAGACAATAGAATCATGTTTAGAATTTATAGTTGAAGTGTGGTCAGTCCTTGGTAAATTGGTGACCATGAATGTTCGATATGGATGGTTTAATGACTACCATCACTTATTAGGAATGGTATGTTCTATAGTTAGGATTTGTTAACAACCTACTAATTTCAGGGTTGTTTCTTTTTTATGGGATTTTATATTTTAGCCTCAATTATGGGTCATTCCAATTAATGGGATTCATATTTGGAATTCAATGATTTTATCATCTCAGGGATATATTTTTTGATGTCTAATAAGGAATAGTTAGTGGTTTGGGTGCTTGGGAAAGCATTGGATGAGGGGTGGGGTAACACCCTTGTTGTTTGTGGTTGTAGGATGTAGACCACTACACAACTGAGGTGGTTATGCCATATTAGTTTCCTATGAGGAATGGGATAGGTTATATCCATAAGGGTTGTTTCTAGGTTTAGCTATATAAGTTTCTAGGTTAATTTGGGGGATTAAAGGCTATAGTACAAGGTGGGTAGTTTCTACATGGGCGACATCAATGGTGGATCCCCTATAACATGGCCTTTTTGTGGACACATAGCTGAGGGGAGGCCCTCATGGTTGTGTATCCTTCAGCTTCACTGGTGGTTGCACCACATCCAAGGGGATACTCCATGGTGTTTCCCTAGTCAATTAAGGATATGACATAATCGCTTGAGGAAGCATCATAGAAGATAAATAGTGTTTGTGGGGTTGGCTCTGCATTTTGGGGGCCAACTACACCACAGGAAATGATGCCATAATATCGAATGGTAGATTTAGGAGACTATAACATAACCCTAAGGGGTTACTCTATGATGTATCCCTAGGGGGTAGGCTCTCGGGCTTCCCATGTGTTGGGATATGACATAGATCCCTACTCCATAGTCAGTTTCCAAGGAAGCCACTTACAATGTGCCACAAAAGGTCCACCGCATAGTTTTCAAACCATGGTCAAAATAGTAATTTTATCAGATAAACCCCTTTATTTTAGGGTGTAGACGGTGATGGTGGGATGTAATTGATCCATCCCTCCCCCTATCACCCCTCTAATCTCCCAAATATGGGGGATAGTTTTTGGTGGGATCGGGCTACGGTTCCAATGGCATTCTTACATTCCTACCATTAAATTTTGTTTTAATAACATCCGAATAATTTTAAATGATTTCATCTTGGGTTTTGATGGAACTTGACCATGATGGAAATGGGTGATAGTGATGGGGATTTAATATGTGGTTGATAGAGGAAGTGTTGAGTGGATGAACACCTAAGGTATTGTTCTGTTTTAGTGGAAAATGATGCCCAATGATTTTTCCAGTTAATTTGAATTTTTTGATTAAAATGGATAACTTTGTTAATAATTAATTATTTATGATATATGTATTGAAATAGGAGCTTGTTTTTTAACACTGTGATATTTTAAAAGAATAGTATGCTTGATAGAGTATTCAACTCCCAATAATGAGTTTATACAAATTGTGATATAATTTTAAAAATATTATTATGTAAACATGAATGATATAACCAAGCCATTAAATTTGTGGGTATGATTAGTATTAACTTATTTATGAAATATGTATAACTTTAGAACTTATTTCTTAATAAATAAGCACTCAACTTTAATAATGATATTTTTTTCTACAAAAAATAAGTTTTCTTTGAAACGAATTTTAATTTTTTTTGGAAAATATTGATTTTTCAGTGAATAGTGAGAAATAAAGATTTTTATAAAGCTTCCTTTTATTTGAATAAATTATTTCATTTAAAAGTAAAATTATTCTTATAATTTAATTAAAAACTAAAATATGAATTATTATTTTATATTTAATCCAATTAATTGAATCTTAATTATACCAAATATTTGTATAAGATTATTATTATTATTAAAAACACGTGTTTTCTGAAAAATATTTTGAAGTTCATAATGTTTTTCCTTTTTAACTAATTTAGATAACCCTTAATGAGGAATAATTTTAATTAAATTTAGATATTATATATATATAAATATGAAATATAATTCATTTAGTGTTTATTACTTTTCAGGTAGTTTTATAAGAACCTCTTAGGCTTGAAAAATAAAAATCTTGGAAAACCATTTTTTCTGCATGTTTGCAGGTTCAATTTTATATTAAATTCTTCCACTTCTATGAATTGAATTTGATAAAATGGATTGAACATTTTAAATCATAATAATTAATAATCTATAATAAATTTAACTTATTTATTTTTCATCGATAATAGAAAAAAATATTAAATTTGTTTTACAATGGTTAATATTTAAACTGGTTTCTCTAGGGGGGTTAGCAAAAGTGGTAAATGGAATAATAGTTTTAAAAATGATTTTTTTTGAATTTTATAGGTTTTTTGGACTTATATCTCCTCCAATCCTTTATTTTTCAATTTTGGATGCACTATTCTGGAGAGTGACGTCGAATTATTGAATAATTTTGAATATTTACAAGAATGGCACACCCACACCCTTATAAAAGGAAACCACATATCATATCATTTACACACTAAAAAACCAATTGTTTTAGAAAATACCTAACAAAATACATTTATTACTTCACTATAAAAAACCCTATAATCCCTATTTTGATCATAATTTCAATCTAGGGAGTCTTTAGGTATAATCGTGAAGAGGTAGTCTAAAGAACATGTATTATTCTTAAACGATCCTCCTTACTTTATTTCAACATCCTGGACCTTGAAATATTGATCAATCATGATGATATAATAAAATAAGTATTTATCATGTAATAATATTTTATTATGTTTATTTCATAACCTAAATCAATCTCAACTTCTATCAAATGGGAAATGAAATCATTATCTATTTGTACAGTGGAATACGTCCCCATGAACCGATGTAAATCATTCTCTATCATCAACTAGTAGGGATGCTCATGAATATATATTTAATGTATATATATATTTGATATTAATTAAATATTATTAATTCACAATGTTTATATATCATAATCTTTCTTACCTTCTGATCCATGGAAAAAGGATAACGTCATTCATGTGTACGGAGGACTACCGCCTCACGAATCGATTTGATTCATTTTTATTATAGCCTCACATATATGGTTTTTGTAATTTTATTTATAGGAATAATATTATATATTTATGAAATTATTATTATTTTTTGAAAATTAAATAACTATTTCCTTATTTCCATGATGATCATTTAAAAATGGAAACATTACACATGTGTACGTATGACTTACTATCTACGTCATTGTAAAAGAGTTAATTTTCATAACCATAATTCATGGTTATTTGTAAATATATTTTTTATGAGTAACAATTATAATTATATTTTGGTTATTATTCTATAAATTATTGAATAATTACCCTTTTGAGCATTGTAAACACATTGTTTTTCTTTCAAAAGTATGAAACAAGCTACCTCAAAACACATGACGTGGTCATAATTGATTAAGTGATTAAATATGTAATTAGAATAATTGAATTATATGATTTAAATATTAGGGATTTAACCTATAAAATATTTTTGAAATACTAATAAAATATATAATTTTATTATATTGTAGATAAAATAGATACCCGATAATGTATGGACTCGATGTTAGGGGTTTCATAACAAAATTTTCACTCATTGGTTCTACTTCTACTCTATTTAATATGTTATTACATTATTATGTATGTAATTAACTCTTAATATTTTATGTTTTATTTATAATTTATTTATTTAGATTTACATTATATAAATATAATCACTTCACTGACTAATCATCACTTCAATAATGGAATCTTTGTAAGGTTTTCTAATATAACTTTTACTTCGATGAAACATATTCCATATTATTCACATATTTATTTTGTGCAGAGTATATACCAACCCTTTGATATATTATATCAATAGTATATTTAACTTTCCGGTATTTAATGTTACATTTTTTTATATTTCATGCATTATGGTTATGATTCATAAGTTGCCAAAGTGGTAAGCATTTATCCTTTAATCACATTATAATCAGGATTATTTATGCCTGAATTTGCATTGAGGGATATTATTTGGTCATTGTCTAATAATCCTCTTTAATTTTATTAACCTTATAAAATAAAATTTCATTTAATTATACAATTTTACATTATTTAGTGATTAAAATGATTGAAAAAATGTTTTAAATAAAATCATACATCATTACTCTCTTCTATCAGAAATCCCTTTCACTTATATGTCCGTGTTTTATTTAACATATTTCAAAAAAAGTATCAATATTCTTATATGATTTTTACAATTCCATTTTAACAATTTAAACTTTTTTAAAATTTAGTTTAAATGGAATCTCTTGGTTGTTTTTTGAATGAGGTACTTTTTACCAAAGTGTGAAAGGGATTTTTTTAAATTACACAGTTTGTGTGAAACTACCCAGCATCATGACCATTGTTTTCATTGATTATTCATGTATATGTTTCTAAAGTTATTTCAAAGAATATTTTTTTAATAATATTTTTTTAATTTCGAATATTAAAAAAGTTATTTTCCATGTTGAAAGATTATTTCCCTCATGATTGTTTTTAATATTTTAATAAATATTTTTATTTACCAACTACAAAAATATTGTATATCATGGAATGATAATAAATTCTTTATATTTTTCTCATACATATATAACAATCTAAATATCACTAATTTTATGGGGTTTTTAATTCATTAATATCATTTCTTAAATTCTTATTTAAATAAATTTGTTTGGATTATGATATGATGCGCTATTAATGAGCCCATTTTATTTCCATGGTTAATTATTATGTTTATAAATCATGATTTATTTCCTTATGTGGAACAAATATTCATGTACATTAAATGACTGTTAAAACTGTGAAAATAATTATATATCCTTCCAATGTGTTGGATAATGTTTTAGTCTCATGAGACATCATGTATGAGACTGCGTAGCGAACCTAATCCATTATGGGGCTTATTCCACCATGTGATATTATTCTGATGGTTATCCATTACTTTTATTTATGTAATTTTTTATATTTTTGTAAAATTTCCTTATATGAAAAGATCAAAAGATACCGTGTTGTTTATGTTACACATCAATGCGATTACTCTTGAGCCTTCAATTTTATGATATCATATTATACCGTTGAAATATATGTTATGTTTCCTTATCATGTTTATTTCCATACTAGGATTTTAGCTCACCCTTTTGTATATGTATTACATAATTTATACCATTCATTTTTAGGAGCTGTAAAGAATTTAGGATATCAACATGGATAAAAAAAATAAATTTTCTTTATTATGGTGTCACATTGATGTATTATGAACCTATCCTTCAAAAGACTCTAGGCCACTTGATATTTGAGTCGTAGCTATTGTATGTTTAGTTAAAAAATCACGTATTAATATGTGTAAAAGGATTGGGTCACAATAGTTGGAATTAAATAAAATTCTAGTTATTTTTCTGGATTAGGACAAGAATAATTTTGTGGGGGACCTATAGATAATTATAAAGATAAGTCTACTCTTAATGAAATATCTTGTAATTTGGGTGAAGTATATAGTATGCAGTTTACAAGTAATTACATCCATGTTTGGATAATACATTTGGATGTGGCTATGACAAAGTATTACATAGGGGTTATAACCCTAAAAATGTTACATTGAGTTGAATTCAATCGTCACTTAGTTCTTGACAATGGGCCTCTCAACATACATGGTTTGGAAATCCCATGGGAGGTGGTTTAGGGATTCACAAAACACTTAATTAACCATCAAAGAACGATTTACATTGATGATGATGGTGAATGGCCAATGATAAACCTAGGTTTTCAAAGATTAAAAATATGGTTTCTTGATTTATACATCCTATAAATGATATTTCATTATTATATGGTTTCCCACGAAGATTATTATCTATCACACTATGATTTTTTATTTCAGTTAATGGATGGAATGGTGACGAATATTTTTAACACTAAATGTGATAGATAATTCGGTGGTTATGATTATCCAAATTATATGGTGACTAGAGAGAAAAATATAGTGATAATTCCTAATCATATTTCACAATAAATTATTAAAAATACGAAATTTAGTGTGATTCTTAACAAATAAAATAATATGAAGATGGAATTTTATGAATGTTAATGTGAAATTTTCATACCGGAAAGACGATTATTCTTCCTACATGTCATGAAGGTAGGAAGAATCACCACGAATAATATATCAAATGTAGGGGAATATTTTTTCATTATGAAAATGAAAGTCATTGAAAAATTAATTACTAAGGAATTAAAAGTATTATATGTGGGAAACATGGGGATTATCAATGTTAATGAGCTAAACTATGGGTTTTCCCCAAACAAAGTAAGAAACTAAGTTATACCAAATCGTTGAAGTAAATGGGTTGAAGTATATATGTATTGAGATTCAATAATTATGTCATAGAAGTGATTTTACCAATGGTATATTGTTTATAATAATCATGAAACATTTAAAAATTGTGTTAGTTTTCAAAGAATATATATATTCATGTAAGACTAACATGAGAGTTATAAATACCACAACGGATTTATGTGTCTAGTGGGGATCCTAAGATCAAATTCCTTGAAACCCCATTTGTGTTTCTAATAGATGGGATTATAATGTGATTACTGATATTTGGAGACATATTTTATCAGGTTGAGAGATATATATATAACCTTTAGGTTTAATATATTGTGTTATTTAGGAAGAATTATATTATGTTTGTTGATATTTATGTTGAAGGGTATGAGATAACGTTTAAGGTTAAAACCTTCTTTCACATTCCTGTAGTTGGTGTTTGGCTTGGTGGTAAGCACCCCATATTCCTACATGAATAATGGGGGTTCAAAACTCATTGGGCATAGGAACTGTAGATGTAATGTAGTGTACTGTAGCAGCGGCAGCATTATAGCAATGATGAGCACATTAGCGACGGCTAGTCATTGTAGAATCAATAGGGCACTGTAGTAGCGGTGGGTACTGTGCGGCACCATAGCAGAAGGTTTTGTAGCAGAGCTTTTCAAAAAATGGGCTTTGGGACAAAAATTCGGGCCTAAAGGCTATGTAATGGGCTAAATGCCCACTGGGACTTCGAGCTATGTAATGGATCTCCCTCTACCCAGTTAGAATAGGTCTTCAATATGGTGTAATAAATGAAGATTCGTCCTCAACCTTTTTTTTAAAAAAACCCCTCTTTCGTATGTTCGATTTTAAAGTTATTTTGGATGAAGGGTTATTCAGTTACGGAGTGATTTATAATGAAAGTTATAATTGAATATTAACGTGGTGTTTTTTTTGTTTTAGGGATTATCATACATTGTTCAAACCGTTTCTAATTTTAATTAATGTGTAAATATAAGAATAATATATTGATATCATTTTGGTGAATCATGTTATCTATTATAAGTTCAATTTAGTGCTTCAAGCATAAAAATTATTATTTAATACTCATAATTTGTAGAAACTTATGTGATTTTGGTGAAAAGGATTAAAGGATGAAACTATATATTTCATGTAAGTATACTTCCTTATGTACTTAATCTAGATCGTAAAAGGATTTCTCATCTTTAGGAAAAGTATCTTAAAATAAATTTTTTATTCATTTTGGATAAAATAATGGTCTCTTCCATATTTCAAAAGGTTATAATGTTATATCATAAATTTATCATCATTTAAAATCCATGTTTTCACTTCCCAACAGTGTTCCCCTATGCATAATCCAAGTTATGTTCTGAACTTACTATTTCATTTTCCCTCTTTTCAAGAGGAAATTTAAATAACCCTTTCTAGGATATGGGTTTTCCATAAAAGAATTTTCTGTGGTCAAACCCTTTATCACTGAGTATTAGTTCAAATTTTGAGGAATTTACTTTTTTAATGGGGGGTAGAATTCAACACCCAGAGAATTTAAAATAACACTATATTGAATAACTTATTCTACACACAACACTGTGTTTAAATAAACCCAGGAATAATATTAAAATATTATTGTTTAAACATGGTCGATATAACCTAGTCCCAAAATTGGTGGGTATGAATAGTATTATGAGATTTATGAAATATATCTAAACTTCTCACTCAAAATAAACATGTTTAAAAATTCTTAATAAATAATCACTCAACATTAATAGATAATTGTTTCAATAAAAAATACATTTACTTCAAAAAAATTATTGTTTTTTGCAAGAAAATATTAGATTAAAATCATGGAAATTTTATAAATTTTAAATAATGAAAATAAAATTATTTTTAGGAAAATAATATCAAAAATTAATCAGGGTAATGTTTTGGGATTTTTTGAACAATATTTATTTTTCAATGAATATTGAAAAATATTGATTTAAAAAAATGTGTTTTCATTAAAATATTTAAGTAATTTTAACTTTTCATTGTAATTTTAATTTATTTCTAAAATAATTTAGGTATTATTCACTTATATATAATCAAATTTTTTAAATTTTAATCGTCATTATAGCAAATTTTTGTAAAAGTTTATTCTTAGGCTTAAAAACACATGTTTTCTTAAAACTACATTAAATTGTTTAGTGTTTATCCATTTTAACTAATTAAAATAACCCCTAATGTGTAATTATTTTAGTTAAATTTATATTATATATATATAGATATTAATTTCATTTCATTTAATTATTATTACCCGTAATATAGTTATTATAACATCATTATATGCATTAAAATGTGTTTCTTGAAAACCCATTTTTTCAATAGGTCTGCAAGTTTAATTATATTTAAAATTCTTCTCTTTATGTGAATTAAAGTTTTTAAAATGTATTATATAATTTTAATAATAATAATTAATAATTTATTATAATTTCAAATTAATTTTTTTCATAATTAATTGAAAAAACCATAAACATTTTTTACCGTGGTTAATGTTTAAACTAGATTTCTAGGGATTAAAAAATAGGTAAAAGTAATAAAATGTATAAAACTTGTATGTTTTTAGTTATAAAGATTATTATCAGAATTAACTCTCCTAAAATATTTTATTTTTCAATTATTAAGGAATTTCTCTTGATAGTGACTTCCCATTATGGAATAATTTTGGGTATTTACAAGAATGTCACTCTACATCCCTTATAAAATGCCTCCACTTCACATCTCCTTTCCAAAATTCCAAAACCAATTTCTTGGGCCCTGACCTAATCAAATATATTATTTACATCTCTAAATATTTCCTATAATCTATTTTTTTTGATAATAAATCCAATCTAGGGAGGCATTAGGTATAAACAGAAATAGGTGGTCCGAAGAAGAGATATTCTTCTCAAAAGGGCCTCCTTATTTTTATCTATTATACCAAATCATTAAAATATTATCCAATCATTTTGAAATAACATAATCAGAATATAAAATATAATAATAATGTATTATTTCATTATAATAACCTAAATCCATTTCCACTTCAATCAAATTGGAAATGAAACCATTGTTTGTGTTTACAACAGATTACAACCTCATGAACCGATGTTACACATTTTACATTATTACCTCTCATTGATTTTCCTGATGATAGATTTAAAAATTATATATAATATTCATGAAATATTAATCATTATGTAAAATTATCATATAATACACATTTTTACCTTCACATCCATGAAAACAAATGAAAATGTTGTTCATGTGTATGAAGGACTGCCTCCTCGTGATGAAATTTGATTCATTATTTATTTACTCCTGACATGGATTGTATAAGTAATCTTATTTAAATAAATAATAATTTATTTATTATTTTACCATGATTATATAAAGTAAAAATAATCCTTACCTCATTTCAATCATGACAGTTGAAAAATTGAAACGTTATATATACGTACATATGACCTATTGTCTCCATGATTGCAACAATGATCATTTTTCATAGCCATTATTCATGGTTATTTTTATAATTATAAATTAAATATAAAAATAATTATTATTTAATGATTATAATTTTTTATATTATGGAATAATGACCCCTTTAACCACATTTAACATAATGATGTCATTTCAAAACTCTCAGTTGAGCATCCTAAAAACAACCACCGTGGACATAACTAATTAAGTAATTGAATAACTCATTAAAACAAATGAATTATGTGATTTATGTAAAAGGGTTTAAAACTATAAAATATTCTTAATCAAAAGAACAATTTATATGATATTATTATATAGGGGATAGAACACACACTGGTCTATTTCTGGACTTGAAGTTATGGGCTTCTGAACTCATTTTACATTCATTAGGTTATAATTATAATCCATTTAATATGTTATTCCATTATTTTGTGCATAATTAAAATAGATTATTTTATATTTTATTTAAAAATTATTTATGTGTATTTAATTTTTTTATATACAACCACTTCATTGATTAATCCTCACTTCAATGATATGACCGTTGTAAGGGTTTCTCATCTCACTTTTACTTCCTTGAGACATATTCCATATAAACCAGTTATTTATTTTTTATTGTGAATATAATCCACATTTCATATGTTATATCATGAATATTATTGTCTTAATGGTATTTAAATTTTCATATAATATTATATCATTCATGGGGGTTATGTTTCAAACATTACCAAAGTGGTAAGAGTTTATTATTAAATCTCATAACAATCAGGATTGTTTATACATTAATTTCCATCGATAGTTATAAATTTATCATTATCTAATAAAACCCTTTCATTTTCTTCTCCTCTATTTATTTATAAAATTTACATGTAATAGCTCCATTTTCCTCTTTTTTTACTTAAAATGATTAGAAAATGTTGTTAATAAAATTTGACTTCATTACTACCTTTGGTCTAAAATCCTTTTCCCTTCCATGTCCATTTTTTATTAAAAAATTATAAAAAATATTTTTATATTATTTATTATTTTTAGTAATTTTTACCCATGTTTATTACTGAAAAAAATTGTTTAAAAGGAATCTTCTTATTATTTTCAAAATGAGATACTCATTGTATTTTTACTAAAGTGTCATAAGAATGTTTTCTTAGATTATATGACATAGAATGTATGACCCACCATTATTGTCATTATTCTCATTGAAGATTAATTTATAAAATTCAAATGTTATTTTAAAATAAAATTATTTCCACATCATTTTGTGAATTTTTTGTTTTATAACAATGATTCTTAAAGTTGAAATGTTATTTACCTCAATATGTTTTTCATATTTTTAAAAGTATTTTTATTCATTAATGACTAAAAAAATTAATGTTATGAAATGATTATAAATTCTATATATACATATATCTTAATAATATACGTATCTAACTCTACCATTCCTTGTCAGGGTAATGCATGCCTTATGATCATTTGTTAGATTCCTTCATTAAGAAATATCATTTGATTATGATATATGGTGACACTATAAAACCCATTTTCTTCCTAGGGTAATTCTTATGTTTGTATATTATGATTTATTTTCTTTTATGAATAAAATATGAATATTTAGGAAATGAATTTGATAGGTGGTCTCATAATTATATTTCCCTTTACTACATCAGTTAATTTTTTAGCCTTATGATAAGTCATGTTTGGGAATATGAAGTGAACCTAATCCATTATGGGACTCTATCCACTGTGTGATGTTGTATCAATGGTTAACATTTACTTATGTTGATGTAATTTTTTATTTTTATTTCATATTTCGAATGATGATATGATCTTATGATACCATGTTTTTTATGTTACGCTCTGATGTTATTACTATTGAATCTTCCCTTTAATGATATCTTGTTATCAATTTGACTAACACGTTATGTTTCTTTATCATTTTTTTTCAATAAAAAGGTATTTTTATCTCACCATTAATTTCTATGTATTCTCCTATTTCTTCAATGTAGCTTTAGGATCTAAAAACAATTTAAGAGCTAATTTTGGTGGAAAAAATAATGAAATATTATTTTTTTACAACTTTGATGTACTATAAACCTATTTTTTCTAAGAAATTAGTCCTCATGATCATTGGGTTCTAACAAATGGATTTTTATATTGAAAATCATATATTACTCCGTGTAAAAATTTTGGGTCATTATAGAGTGGTGGTATGTTCTTGGAGGAGGAGTGGAAGTTCCTGGTCGAGATTATTCATAACTTATGATGGGAAGTAACTCATTTATGAAGGTAGGTACTCCCTTTAATACATGATAATATTTATTTTAATTCCTTCGGGCCTAAAATATTCAGGTTTTATGGGACTTGGTATTTTAATTAATGATTGAGAGTGCCTTGGTAAAATTTGTAAGGTGTCTATGATCCTCTGGGTGGTTAGACGAGTGTTATTCATCAATATATGTTTATTGGGATCAACTGATGACTATATCACCAAGGGTTTAGAGTATTAGATTAGTTTAAGGGATCCCTTATGTTAGTTGATGGTTGTGAGTAGTCATGTGGGAATCGTAGGATTATTTTCCTAGGGCTATTCAATAATTCATTAGGGGTTTTGGACTAGAGATAAAGGGTGATATAGTCATATGTCACATAACGGATAAAATTCACCCTCATGAGGCTGATTTGAGGCTTGGTGATATTTTTGAGTATGGTTAGTCCTCTAGAACTATATTTGGTATGATAGAGAGGGTCTTCCACTGGGTGAAGTGTTAAGAGATCTCATTTATGAGATGTGAGTAAAGAACTATATGTGATTTATGGAAACAATTTGGGACATGGAATTTTATTTCCATGGTGATTAAAGAAAAATATCATGGTAATATCTATGGGTAGTGGGACATGAAGTTATGATGGTTTTCATGGGGTTAGACCAGGACTTGAGGTCTATGCCAGAAGAACCTAAAGGTAGCACTGACCCTGATAAGTGATGAATGTGAGATGGTATCAATGGGGGGAAAATTTGATGGGTCAGAGGGTCCTAGTGGACTACCTAGTGATTTAAGTGAGATATGTTATATATGAGGGGCTAGGTATGAGTAACTAGAACTCTAGGATGAGATTATGTGTTGTGTGATGTGTTATGTTCCATGGGTGTTGTCCCATGTGTATATTTGTGCTCGTAATAGGTGACAAGCCCGATCGAGGAGTGGGTTCTTAAGTCATAACCTTTCCATGAGTGATAAGATAATGTTTGGACTGTCATTGGTGGGATAGAGTCCTTGTGTGAATTATGTAGACCTTTACTTGAGAGTCTACAGTAGTGGAAATGGAACTTTTATTTAGTAGGCTTGGGCCATGATAGTGGACCCCCCCGAGTTAGAGGGTTGTGTCGAGATGTGGCATGAGGGAAGCATGATGGACTCTACCATGAAGCAGGTAATGGTTTAAATGATGCCTTACCTTGACTCTTCAGGTATGGGTTGGGTTTAATGGAATGAGGTAAGACGATTATGGGATTCTATCATGGGATTGAATTAGCATGTCCACACACAATAACTAGATGAGCATGGAGTCAAGGTGTCCTAGTTAGTTCATGACATATGATGCTTATGTTAGATATTAATTTTCTACATGATCACATATATTTGATGGTGTATACTAGGGGTAAATAGTGAGAATATACTAATATATATTTTACATTCCCTGGAAATTCACTATGGTGAACATAAAGACCATATGTTTTCTTTTTTGTTTAGCATATTATTTTTAGAGAACTCGGTTAGAGTTCCTTAATGATATTTAGAGGCAAGGTTTTGTTATGTCATGGTGATTTTATTGAGTATGGTTGTGTATTTTGTTTAATTTTATATATTTTGTATTTCTGAGTGCCATAGTGGGAGATCGAATGGTGTATAACTATATGAATTCTGTATGGAGATTATTTCAAAACTTTAATTATTTTATTTTAAAATTTTGTGATAGATATTTTTTTGGTAGTCACATTGTTTATTTGACTCTGATTCTAGGGCATGGTCTCCCATTTGAATTGATTAGTCATTCATTACGAGTTAGAAGCCTCTAGTGTACTTGAAGGTATGCCAGAGGTCATGTGGTGACCTCATCTTGGGAACCATCAAGTGTCCCATGGATAAGGTGCTATAAAATAGTATCAATGCATTTGTTTTAATTTTACTATTTGGGGAAATGGTAGAACGGTAGTCTATGAATTTGTTAGATCTTGTGATGAACCTTCAATTTGTGTGACATGAATACCTTTATGGTGGGATGTCTTGGTTATTATGGTTATGAGATTAGTGTTCTTGGTTATCCCTATTTTGGTATAGATGTTTATTGAATATTATGAATTTACTAGAAATGTTATTTTGGGATTTTTGTATTTTTATCCCATTAGAAAGAAGCCTATGTACATTCATCTAGATTGAAATGTATAACTTCGATGACATACACATTCCTATGTATTATTGTATATCTCTAACATGGGTTTAACTATTTAAAATGTCAATAATATCATATATGATGTTTTACCAAATATATTGTTGGTAGTTCCCTAATCAGATAAACCATGGTTTCTTTTGAGAACATGACATATAGATCATAAAAAATGATGTTCTCTGATGGATACTCTATAGTCTCTTCTTGTGAGGGATGTATGGTGACCATTAATGCTCTAGTGTTGGAATTTGATGCCACGATAATCCTATATTTTTTTTCCCATATAGCTTCTTAGTGGTACTCTACTTAACCATACCAGGTAGTTATGTGGGTTCCTTTATATAGTTTGAGGAAATGAATGTAAATGCCTTAGGATTTCAATATGTTGTATTATTAGAGTTTTCCTTCTATTTCAATGGTTCTTGGGAGTGTAGGATTAGTTGGATGTATTGTTTTTTTTGGTTTTGTATATTCTTTTTGAATCATGGTGGGAGATTGGATAACTGCTCATGGTTATTAATGACACTCCTGTGTATGGTGATCATGTAGTTAACATAATAATGGGTGATATTCCATGATCCATTGGATGAGGAAGACCCATGAGAGGAAAAAGGTCAAAATTATAACTGTACGACCCCAAGATCAATGGGACTCAATGTAACACCCCAAGCTTCTACGGTACGCTTCTCTTTGAATAATGTGATAGTGTGTGTTGTATGCAACACCGAGTTCTAACACACCATAACTAATCAAACTAGCCATTATGAATAGTAATACCTAATTTTTGAAATTATATATATTATATATTTGAAAATGGACTTCATTTTTGGATTCGGAATATCGAATTTATCCTAAGGTGAAATTTTGGAACATTTCAGATAACATTCATATTTTGATGAATAGTGAAAATTACTAAATTTTAATTAAAAACAACTTTTTTAATAAAAATAATTAATAGTGATAAATTATGAATTTGAGTGGTTTTAAAGTATATTTAGAATATATTTTTACCGTTTAATAGAATTTTGGTCATTGGACATAATTTTACAATTAAACCAAACATAAACAAGTGTCAATCTTTCGATAGTTATTATCTCTTAAAAACACACTTTTTGTTTTGACAGCGGGAATTAATTTTAAATTAATTTCTGACACTTTTGTGTTTTGAATTTAGAAAAATGGATTCCATATTTGGAATCAGGATGTTCAAATTGTGTAAATAGGTAACTTTTATTTTTAGACATTTTGAATAATTACTGCGGTAAATATTTTATTTACCATGGTTAAGGGTAAATCCGGTAAATAAGGGTTAAAAAATAATATTATAATAATACTAAATTACCCTAAAACGTGTGTTAACCCTATTGGTTGATACATGGTCGACCATGGGCATCTTTGGGTCGATTTTGGGTCCCCATGGATCCACTTGTAAGTGATAATGACACATTACTTTAATTAAGTTAAAATGAATACAAAAATGACACAAGCATATATCTTTTAGCAAAACAATTGTTACATAGGGTTATATATGTTGGATTTTAGATTATAAATATTCATTAGAAATATAATAAAATTTCCTACATAATTATATTTTATTTATAATTTTTAGACATTAAATAATTTATTTTATTTATGACACAATGATGATGCAGTAATTACTATAATAGTGAAAAATTAAAATAATTAATATTATAAATACCCAAATAAATATAATATGAAACTTTTAATGAATTAAACTAATTTTATAGGATAATATGATATATTAGGATTGATTTAACTGACTTTATTCGAAGTAATCAATCTGTTATGAGTTTCAAAAAAATCAACTATTGAATAGTGTCAAAATTGACATAAAAGAGTTCTTAAAACAAATATTATATTATTAATTGATATTAAATTCCTAAAAATCTAAGTTTCGGCCAAGAGACTTATATAATGATAGGTGTATCATTAATGGACCACTTGTGGGTCTCTTGTATGTATATGGTAAGTTTATTAACCATATAATATAAAAATACAAAGAGACATTGTAAAAGTGAAACTAATCAACTTAGAGTTAATACTTAAAGATAAGGTTAATATAAGTACCCAAACCTCTCTAAATTCTATTTGTTGAGTTGTTTTCGACCCATACCCACCTTAAACTTTTAATATTAAACATTGGAGCCATTGGAAACCGAATATGAATTTATTATAAACTAATATCTCTAGCTTTTCCAAAGGTGCCCCTCACCCCTCTTATAAAAGGGCACTCCTCCTTCCCATTTCTTCACACCTTCAAAGCCTTTTTGGTTCGGCCAAACTCTGTCCAAATACTCTCCCAACATACCTCACTTCAACCTAGAGGCCTTAGTTTGATCAGAAAGGCAACCTAAGGAGCCCTTTTGATCAAATCAAAAGGAAGAACCCGAAGAAGAGGTAATGATTTCACCACCCTTTTCTAAGTTCATTTCTTCTTCCACTTATTCTTCCTTTGTTCTTACCATTCTAAAATAATAACTCCAGTATCTCACATATACTGTGATGTTATTATAAATATGGTACAACCATATTCAGTATTATATCCACCCTTTGAATAACATGTCACCATACGTGCGTACGTACGGCTTACCGTTTCCACGTCGTGGTGTAATTGTTATTCAATATATTATTATTTGGATGGGTATAATAATGATGTGTAACTCATGTAAATAATAAATATAACATGTTAATGATTCTGTATATATGATATACCATCCATTTATATATTATTTTAATATCAAAAGAATGATATTGTCGCTCGTGCGTACGTACGGACTACCGTCTCCACGAACGCGATGAGATTCATTCTCCATCGTATCCATTCAAGTCTTATTCTCATTTTAGGGTTAAAAATAATGTTAATATCATTCTGATTATGAATAAGATATAATCTATCCATTACAAACATGTCTTACGTAACCAAACATTTAAGAAGAACGAATCGATTATCACCCGAAACGACGATAATACTAAGATATTATTAATAAAAAATGTTAAAAGATCATATATGATATCATATTAATGTATATGATTTTTGTATAATTTAATAAAAATTATTTCACCATTATACAGGAGGTTAACCTACCCCAACAAAGGAAAAGTACAAGGTACGGTTTTATTTCGCAATCTCTTCATTATTTGAGGTTGTTTATACATAATTATCTACTGGGACCTCGTTATCATCCACGTCCATGTCTCTTCAAAATTTATTTCAAAACATTTTAATATTTAAAATAATATGGGTTAAAGTCATTTATACCCTTGTTTGACTTTTTATAAGAGGTTTATAAGGGAATCATTCCGTCGTTTTCCAAACAAGGTGCTTTTTATCCTTTTCGACAGAATTAAGATAAGAATGTTTTTTCTAACTTATACGGCGGGTGCAGTTATTTTCCACCGTTATAAAATCGTCAAAGCTTCCCTTACAAGCTTATAAAAATATTTTCAAGAAAATGTTTTATTTTATATGGCTCTTAAATGATTTCAAAAATAGAAAGAGATATTTCTCTAAAAAGTGTTTTGATTTCATCTATGTCAACATCCTTTGACGGATTTTACGCTTATTTGAAGTTGATTTATTATGATACAAAACTTCTTTATTGTATTGAAGGTTTTGTGATATGTTTGACTGTGGATGTGCTATTTCTATACCATTCATAGTTTATGGTGAAATTATTGACATTTCGTATGCTAGTTTTAATACGAATGTTTATGTTATGTTTAAACCTTTTCATATGGGAATGCATTGGACTTAATATGTGACGGGTAGAGCCCGTTATAGCTCCTCAATGCATCGGTAGGTCTCATGAGACAATCTAGTGTCTTGGCACAAGGCCTTGACAAAATCTTATTTGTAGTCTTGGCACGAGGCCTTGACTATGTGGTTATGATAGTCTGGCATTATGCATTCCAACATTATGAAAGTGGTAATTGATATTTCATGTTATTATTCGATTAGTAGAATATTTATGTGAACAAGTAAATGGAATTATTTCATTTTACTTTTTCCATACTATGTTGAAGTTCAAGTTTAAAAGGCTTTTGTTTTAGTAATTCATTGCCTTAAATGTTTATGCTTATTTTTGAATGTTCCGCTATATTGTTATCCTTACTGGGCATTTGAGATCACCCCTTTTCTATGTTTTATTTTTCCCAGGATGTGAAGATGTAAGTTATGAATGACCTTCAGGGATGTTATGAGGGGATTATAGTGTGGACTGTGGAAACATTATGTTGTTGTAGTAGTTTTTCATTTTATGATGTAATGTAAAACTTATGAATATATCTAGTGTTTCCAAGGCTACTAAACCAATCGGTCTTTCGAGATTTGATCTTTCTTGTGATCATGCAAATGTTATGTAATAATGCACCGACTCTGGGTAACTGGGGTCGGGGCGTTACAGTTGGTATCAGAGGAAGTTTAGTACAAACCTTGGAAGCTAGATTTAGATAAACTCTGATTAGAGCACGTAGACCTAAGATGAACTTTGAGGATTAGTATAGAAGAACTTCCTAGAATTTTGGTATTGTAGAGATTTTGTGAGTTTTCCGAGCAATAAATCCCTGTCTGGATACGAGCAGGTAGAGGCGGATCTGGCACAGATGTACCTAGGGGTAAAACCTGAAAACACCGCTTTGAGCTAGACTCGAACGGGAACAGGTGCACGACAACGGGCCTTTCTGCACTCTTGGTTACGACACTCCCGGGGGATATTCTTAGGATAACTCTCATTTTCTTTAAAAATCATTTTGAAGGGATTATGAGTATATACATCCTCAAAGAAAACATTTTTATGATTATGGATTATATCCATAAATAGTTCAATTTATGTTAAGTGTTTTATAAGTATGGGATTATGTATTTTGATTCATAAACTGATCTAGTTTATGCCATTGTTTAGAAATGGCGCCTAGTGGAAGAAATGGAAACCGTATCAATGCACGCACTCCATGTAGGGATTTCCCTCCTGCTCAAGATAATTATAGTGGGGCTGGTGATGCAACTGGTGCCGATCATCTAATCACCATACTGAGACAACTTACTCAGGTTATGAATAATAACCTTACCCGTATGGAGCACCCTGATCCGCAGCGTGGAGGATCAATGTTAGATCGATTCATGAGGCAACAGCCACCAACGTTCAATGAGAATACAAATCCCTTAGTAGCTGAGCAATGGATATTTTCCCTAGAGAAAATATTTCAGGCTTTGGGGAGCAGTGAAAGGGAAAAAGTTATCATGGCAGTTTACCGCCTCACTGGAGATGCAGATCAATGGTGGTCATTGATTCAAAACATGATGGAAGATGATGAAGTATCAAATATGGAGTGGAGGGAGTTCAAAGATCTTTTTTTAGAAAAATACTTTCCTCGCGACCATCGAGCAGATATGGAAAGGCAATTTCTGAGTCTGAGACAAAAGGAGGATGAGAATGTCACAAAGTATGAGGCTAACTTTACAAGGTTAGCAAGGTACGTTAGTGATTATATACGTAACCAAAGAAGTAAGATTGATCGTTTCTTTGATGGGTTAAAACCATTTCTTCGTCGAGCATTAGTCTCACAATCCTTTTCGTCATACGAAGACATTCCCTCATGTGCTATCAAGACCGAAAAGGAATTCTCTAAGTCTTATGACTTTAAAGCAAAGCAAGAGAAGAAGAGACATGCTGATCAATCTTGGAATGGAAATAAGGGGAAGAAGGGAAAGGTTGAATATCCATCTTGTGGTAAATGCGGGAAGAAACATCCTGGTACTTGCTTGAAGGGAATGGGAGTCTATTAAAAGTGTGGTGAAAAAGGCCACCATGCTCATGATCGCAAGGGGAAGAAGGAAGCTACCAACGTTCAGTGATACAATTGCAGGGAGATGGGACATTATGCAAATGCATGTCCTAAGTGTCAGGAGAACTTACCTCAGAAAAGGCCAAGGGATCAAGGCCAGGCTTATGCTATCACTACTACAGAGGTAGAAGCTCCAAAAGACGTGGTGGCAGGTAATTTAATGGTTTCCTCAAGTTTAGAAAATGCATTATTTGACTCTGGATCTTCGCATTGTTTCATATCTTCCCAGTTTTCTAAGAAAATTAGATATTTCCAATTTGATTTAATAAGTGAGTTTTCAGTTAAAACTCCTAAGGGAAGTATCATTGCAACAATGTTTTGTGAATCAGTCCCCATTAGAGCACATAAATTTTCTTTATCTGCTGACCTCATCGTCATACCTATGATTGAGTTTGATATAATCCTCGGTATGGACTGGCTTTCGGACGATGATGCAAAGATTTATTGTAAAAAGAAAGAAGTTACGATTCTTGATGATAATGATAAGGAACACCTTATCTTTAGAGCAGAATCATCACCACCTAATTCTTATTTAGATCCACCCCCAGTAGCTCAACTTAATTCAATTATTGGGGAGGATGAGAATGAAGTAACTGTCAGGAATGTTCAAATAGAGGATGTACCTGTTGTAAAAGAATTTGTAGATGTATTTCCGGAAGATTTACCTGGACATCCTCCAGAACGAGAAGTTGAGTTTTCCATTGATTTGATTCCTGGATTAAGGCCTATATCGAAGACCCCTTATAGAATGGCCACTGTAGAGTTAGTCGAACTAAAGAAACAACTAGAGGAATTGAGTAATAAGGTATTTATTCGCCCTAGTGTTTCTCCATGGGGAGCCCCTGTTCTTTTTGTTAAAAAGAAAGATGGATCTATGAGGTTATGTATCAACTACAGGGAGATCAATGCTATAACGATAAAGAACAAGTATCCCCTACCTCGTATTGATGATTTATTTGACCAACTACATGGAGCTCAATACTTTTCAAAGATTGACCTTCGATCTGGATACCATCGGTTGTGTGTGAAGAAGGAAGACATTCCGAAGACAGCATTTCGAACCAGGTACGGGCATTACGAGTTTACCGTAATGCCGTTTGGATTGACTAATGCACCCTCCGTATTCATGGATTTGATGAATAGAGTTTTCATGGAGTATCTCGATGAATTTGTGGTGGTATTTATTGATGATATCTTGGTATACTCCAAAACCTATGAAGATCATGAAAATCACTTGCGCATTATCTTGAAGACTCTGAGGAGGCATGAATTATATGGGAAGTTTAGCAGATATGAATTCTGGATTCAGGAGATTTCTTTTCTTGGCCATATTATCTCTAAAGATGGAATCTCCGTTGATCCTTCTAAGACCAAGGAAATCCATGAATGGCCAGCACCTACGAGTATAACTGAGGTACGCAGTTTTATTGGTTTGGCAGGTTATTATCGACGTTTCGTCCAGAATTTTGCCCGATTGGCTAACCCATTAATGAAGCTCACACGTAAAGGGGTTAAATTTGTTTGGACAAAAGAGTGTGAAGAATGTTTCGAAGAACTGAAGAAAAGATTAGTCAATGCTCCTATATTGACTCTACCATCGGGGAATGATGGGTTCGTTATTTATAGTGATGCATCGAAGAAAGGACTCGGTTGTGACCTTATGCAGAATGATAGAGTTATTGCCTATGCATCACGACAGTTGAAAATTCATGAACAAAACTATCCTAATCATGATCTTGAGTTAGCAGCTGTGATCTTTGCTTTGAAGATATGGAGGCACTACCACTATGGTGAAAAATGTGAGATTTATACTGATCACAAGAGTTTGATGTATATTTTCTCACAAAAAGAACTCAACATGAGGCAAAGGAGATGGATTGAATTACTCAAGGATTATGATTGTACGATACACTACCACCCGGGGAAGGCAAACAAGGTGGAAGATGCTTTGAGTAGAAAAGACCATGGGGTTTTGAACAATATGAGAATTGAAAGGGATCCAATTTTCATGGATCTAGTGAAGATGGACATGGGAATAATCAGGGAAGGTGAAACATCAATGCTTTTTCAAATGGTTGCCAAACCATCTTTACTAGAAAGGATTAAGAGTTCTCAGACCGATGATGAAGAATTCCAAAAGAAGATTAAAGCTGTGAATGATGGGATATTGAGAGACATTGTGTATAAAGATGGAATTTTGAAATTCGGGAAGAGACTTTGTGTTCCCGATTTACCTGATCTAAAAAGGGAATTGCTGGATGATGCTCATAGTTCCAATTTCTCTATACACCCTGGGAGCACCAAAATGTATAGAGATTTGAAGGAACATTTTTGGTGGGACAACATGAAGAGAGAGATTGCTGATTTTGTGTCAAGATGTATGGTTTGTCAACAAGTGAATGCTGGAAGGCAACAGCCTGGAGGAGTCATGCAACCTCTTCCCATACCGGAGTAGAAATGGGACAATATTACGATGGACTTTGTCATGGGGCTACCAAAGACTCCTAGAAGGAACGATGCAATATGGGTTATTGTTGATCGTCTTACCAAGTCAGCACATTTTCTTGCTATAAGAGAAGATCTACCCCTGGAACGTCTAGCAAGACTATACATTAATGACGTTTTGAGACTTCATGGAGTACCCCTATCGATTGTTTCTGATCGTGATCCCCGTTTTACTTCAAGATTTTGGAAAAGTCTTCAGAAATCCCTGGATACTGAACTTCATTTGAGCACTGCTTACCACCCTCAGACAGATGGACAATCAGAACGGACTATTCAAACCCTAGAAGACATGTTGAGATCTTGCTCACTTGACTTTCAGGGTATGTGGGACCAATATTTACCACTGGTATAATTTTCCTATAACAATAGCTTCCATTCGAGTATTCAGATGGCACCATATGAAGCGTTATACGGAAAGAGATGTCGTACACCAACCTGTTGGGATGACGTTGGTGAAAGTAAACTTGTAGGCCAAGAACTGGTGGAGGAAACGGTGGAAAAGGTGAAAGTAATCCAAAATCACATCAAAGCAGCTCAAAGTAGGCAGAAGAGCTATGCCGATAATCGAAGGAAGGATTTGGAATTTCAAGTCGGTGATCATGTTTTCCTGAAGGTATCTCCATGGAAGGGAGTCATACATTTTGGTAAGAAAGGTAAATTGAGTCCCAGGTACATCAGACCCTTCGAAATTCTAGAACGAAATGGGGCTGTAGCTTACCGATTGGCAATGCCGCCAAGTCTCTCCAAAGTTCACGATGTGTTCCACGTATCTCTGTTGAGAAAATACATGCCTGACCCAACGCATGTACTCACCTATGAGGAATTAGAAATGGAACCTGATCTGTCTTATTGCGAATAGCCCGTCAGGATTCTTGATACGAGAGAACAAGTACTGAGAAACCGGACGACGCATCTGGTAAAAGTTTTGTGGAGAAACCATAAGATGGAAGAAGCAACGTGGGAACCCGAGGAACTTATGATAAAGAACCACCCGATTCTTTTCATGTGATAAGTATTCTAGAAATTTCGAGGAAGAAATTATTTTAAGGAGGGAAGAATGTAACACCCCAAGCTTCTACGGTACGCTTCTCTTTGAATAATGTGATAGTGTGTGTTGTACGCAACACTGAGTTCTAACACACCATAACTAATCAAACTAGCCGTTATGAATAGTAATACCTACTTTTTGAAATTATATATATTTTATATTTGAAAATGGACTTCATTTTTGGATTCGGAATATCGAATTTAGCCTAAGGTGATATTTTGGTACATTTCGGATAACTTTCATATTTTGATGAATAGTGAAAATTACTAAATTTTAATTAAAAACAACTTTTTTAATCAAAATAATTAATAGTGATAAATTATGAATTTTAGTGGTTTTAAAGTATATTTAGAATATATTTTTACCTTTTAATATAATTTTGGTCATTGGACATAATTTTACAATTAAACCGAACATAAACAAGTGTCAATCTTTCGATAGTTATTATCTCTTAAAAACACACTTTTTGTTTTGACAGCGGGAATTAATTTTAAATTAATTTCTGCCACTTCTGTGTTTTGAATTTAGAAAAATGGATTCCATATTTGGAATCAGGATGTTCAAATTGTGTAAATAGGTAACTTTTATTTTTAGACATTTTGAATAATTACTACGGTAAATATTTTATTTACCATGGTTAAGGGTAAATCCGGTAAATAAGGGTTAAAAAATAATATTATAATAATACTAAATTACCCTAAAACGTGTCTTAACCCTATTGGTTGATACATGGTCGACCATGGGAATCTTTGGGTCGATTTTGGGACCCCATGGATCCACTTGTAAGTGATAATGACACTTTATTTTAATTAAGTTAAAATGAATACAAAAATGACACAAGCATATATCTTTTAGAAAAACAATTGTTACATAGGGTTATATATGTTGGATTTTAGATTATAAATATTAATTAGAAAGATAAAAATATTTCCTACATAATGATAGTTTATTTATAATTTTTTGACATTAAATAATGTATTTTATTTATGACACAATGATGATGTAGTAATTACTATAATAGTGAAAAATTAAAATAATTGATATTATAAATACCCAAATAAATATAATATGAAACTTTTAATGAATTAAACTAATTTTCTAGGATAATATGATATATTAGGATTTATTTAATTGACTTTATTCTAAGTAATCAATCTGTTATGATTTTCACAAAAATCAACTATTGAATAGTGTCAAAATTGACATAAAAGAGTTCTTAAAACAGATATTATATTATTAATTGATATTAAATTCCTAAAAATATAAGGTTCGGCCAAGAGACTTATATCATGATAGGTGTATCATTAATGGACCACTTGTGGGTCGCTTGTATGTATATGGTATGTTTATTAACCATATAATATAAAAATACAAAGAGACATTGTAAAAGTGAAACTAATTAACTTAGAGTTAATACTTAAAGATAAGGTTAATATAAGTACCCAAACCTGTCTAAATTCTATTGGTTGAGTTTTTTTCGACCCATCCCCACCTTAACCTTTTAATAGTCAACTTTGGAGCCATTGGAAACCGAATATGAATTTATTATAAACTAATATCTCTAGCTTTTCCAAAGGTGCCCCTCACCCCTCTTATAAAAGGGAACTCCTCCTTCCCATTTCTTCACACCTTCAAATCCTTTTTGGTTCGGCCAAACTCTGTCCTAATACTCTCCCAACATCCCTCAATACAACCTAGAGGCCTTATTTTGATCAGAAAGCCAACCTAAGGAGCCATTTTGATCAAATCAAAAGGAAGAACCCGAAGAAGAGGTAATGATTTCACCACCCTTTTCTAAGTTCATTTCTTCTTCCACTTCTTCTTCCTTTGTTCTTACCATTCTAAAATAATAACTCCAGTATCTCACATATACTGTGATGTTATAATAAATATGGTACAACCATATTCAGTATTATATCAACCCTTTGAATAACATGTCACCATACGTGCGTACGTACGGCTTACCGTCTCCACGTCGTGGTGTAATTGTTATTGAATATATTATTATTTGGATGGGTATAATAATGATGTGTAACTAATGTAAATAAAAAATATAACATGTTAATGATTCTGTATATATGATATACCATCCATTTATATGTTATTTTAATATCAAAAGAATGATATTGTCGCTCGTGCGTACGTACGGACTACCGTCTCCACGAACGCGATGAGATTCATTCTCCATCGTATACATTCAAGTATTATTCACATTTTAGGGTTAAAAATAATGTTAATATCATTCTGATTATGAATAAGATATAATATATCCATTACAAACATGTCTTACGTAACCAAACATTTAAGAAGAACGAATCGATTATCACCCGAAACGACGATAATACTAAGATATTATTAATAAACAATGTTAAAAGATCATATATGATATCATATTAAGGTATATGATTCTTGTATAATTTGATAACAATTATTTCACCATTATACAGGAGGTTAACCTACCCCAACAAAGGAAAAGTACAAGGTAAGGTTTTATTTCGCAATCTCTTCATTATGTGAGGTTGTTTATACATAATTATCTACTGGGACCTCGTTATCATCCACGTCCATGTTTCTTCAAAATTTATTTCAAAACATTTTAATATTTAAAATAATATGGGTTAAAGTCATTTATACCCTTGTTTGACTTTTTATAAGAGGTTTATAAGGGAATCTTTCCGTCGTTTTCCAAACAAGGTTCTTTCTAACCTTTTCGACAGAATTAAGATAAGAATGTTTTTTTAACTTATACGGCGGGTGCAGTTATTTTCCACCGTTATAAAATCGTCAAAGCTTCCCTTACAAGCTTATAAGAATATTTTCAAGAAAATGTTTTATTTTATATGGCTCTTAAATGATTTCAAAAATAGAAAGAGATATTTCTCTAAAAAGTGTTTTGATTTCATCTATGTCAACATCCTTCGATGGATTTTACGCTTATTTGAAGTTGATTTATTATGATACAAAACTTCTATATTGTATTGAAGGTTTTGTGATATGTTTGACTGTGGATGGGCTATTTCTATACCATTCATAGTTTATGGTGAAATTATTGACATTTCGTATGCTAGTTTTAATACGAATGTTTATGTTATGTTTAAACCTTTTCATATGGGAATGCATTGGACTTAATATGTGACGGGTGGAGCCCGCTATAGCTCTTAGATGCATCGGTAGGTCTCATGAGACAAACTAGTGTCTTGGCACAAGGCCTTGACAAAATATTATTTGTAGTCTTGGCACGAGGCCTTGACTATGTGGTTATGATAGTCTGGCATTATGCATTCCAACATTATGAAAGTGGTTATTGATATTGCATGTGATTATTCGATTTGTAGAATATCCATGTGAACAAGTAAATGGCATTATTTCATTTTACTTTTGCCATACTATGTTGAAGTTCAAGTTTAAAAGGCTTTTGTTTTAGTAATTCATTGCCTTAAATGTTTATGCTTATTTTTGAATGTTCCGCTATATTGTTATCCTTACTGGGCATTTGAGCTCACCCCTTTTCTATGTTTTATTTTTCCCAGGATGTGAAGATGTAAGTTATGAATGAACTTCAGGGATGTTGTGAGGGGATTATAGTGTGGACTGTGGAAACATTATGTTGTTGTAGTAGTTTTTCTTTTTATGATGTAATGTAAAACTTATGAATATATCTAGTGTTTCCAAGGCTACTAAACCAATAGGTCTTTTGAGATTTGATCTTTCTTGTGATCATTCCAATGTTATGTAATAATGTACCAACTCTGGGTAACTGGGGTCGGGGCGTTACACTCAACTCATGGGAGCATAATTTGGGTTGTGCAATTGTGATTCATGAGAGCATGCAGTCATTTGATTTGGGTGATATCAAAGTGGATATAAGGAGATAACCTGTGAGAGGGTTCTAAATGGACCATTATAATTAGGTATATTGTGTATTTTAATGGATTTTCATGCGGGGAGACCTGGTGTGATGGTTAACGTGCATGATGGCCACATGCAGTGCCCAATTGTGTTGTAGATCATTGAATGAGTCATGTGTGGTTTAGTTTATAATTGCATGGGTTATAGATGATTTTTAGTTATGTTGTAAGGTAGTGTGGTGTAGATATTCTCTAGGGAATGGTGGTCAAGCATTTAATGAGATAAGATATTCCCCTCTTTTGTGAGTGATAACATTGGTGATGGATTAGGGTGTTGTGGAATGATCGATCGAGGTTCTTACCTTGTTATGAATTGACAATATTCAAATGTGTGGATTGGGAAGGGTGTCACATAGTTGATGATGGATTTATTGGTGTTGGTAATTGGGTAGTGGTGTAAGGTAATCCATATATTGGATAGTGTACCATTTCCCATTGGAGGACATGACCCTCACTGTGAGTGTGGTATTGAAAATCAAGGGTGAAATTTCTAGTGACCTATAAATGGGAAGTGATTGACATATTTTTGTTGGTTCCCAGGTGTGGGTTGGTAGGACACACCCTTTTATTGTGTTCGATAATTGATGGAGAATGGGATGTGAAGATTAGAGTTTTGTTTTTATAGGGTCTTGATAAAGATACTCCAATGGTAGGGAGCATCTTATTAGTCATGGTTGAATGTCCCTTATGTAAGACAAATTGTGGGTTTAGTGAGATATTATTAGATATGGTTATAGTGGCAATAGGATGATGGTATGTAAGATGTCACAATGTGATCTAGTTCTATAGTACATACAAAATTCAGGATTCAGATGTGGGTTTGGATAGATTTTTTGTTTTGGAATAAGTCTTGGGGTGATGTTGAGGTGATCTTAGAGTGATCAAGATCAAATATGTATCATTTTTGAGGGTTATAGTATGACTACAGGTGTGGATGATAGTGTTCCAACCATATAATCACACTGGGAGTTTGGTGAGGTGGTGGTAGCAAGTCTATGTAAATATATATGAGAGTTGTAAAAGAGGTCATCAAAATGAGGATCAAGGGGTATTTCTATGTGGAGTTGGATGTAGTGAGGTTTAAACTAGATCGATCATGTTATTGGACCATTTTCAGGGAGTTTTTGATAGGAGATTCATGTTGTGTGGATTACCAAATGCTTTAGGATTATTTGAGTTATGAAATCATAGTGTGTTGGGAGAAAATTGTGTAGTGAGAATTTTCTTAGTGTTAGATTTGGTGGAAAGTGGGTGGATAAGCTTCTAGGGAATAGTGAACTTTTTTTGGGTGTTTTTTTAGAAGAAGTGAGTTTTCTATTCAGATATAGATACCGACGAGTCCTTGGAAAATATTTAACTATATAAGATCATTAGAGATGGTTCAAGGGATATTGTTTCTTCCCAAGGATGAGAAGCAATGTGGTGGGGAATTTTTAATGAGACATGAATTTAAATTATGTTACATGGGGGGTTTAATTGTTAACCTCGGATTAGGGGTTATTCTTTGCATTGGTATTTGAATTTATAGGTCATGAATTAGATCATGAAGATAATTCTTTTCTGGGAAACATGGTCTCGTTTGTGGTACACATGATTTAGGTAATTATTGGAGGAGGGTTTGGGTAACTACCTTGGTTGTGTGTGGTTGTAGGCTATATACCACACTGAAACCCAAGCGTGTTATGATGTAGTGGTTGTAAATGGGAATAGGACCAAACTATATCCTTATGGGTTGAGCTATGGTGGAGCTATGTGTGTGTTTGTGTATACGTGAGCATAAATAGGATATGGTTTATGGGAAGGAATTGTTCAGTAGAGGGATTACACAATTTATTCCATATGACATGGCCATTAAGGGGCTACACCATAGAGGGGAGGAACTCAATATTTGTTTCCCTTACCCTTTATGGATTTATATATTATAAAATATGGACCACATTTTATTGTGGACTTGGTCAAGGAAGGATACAATGTATCCCTCTCAAACTATTCATAGATGAGAATTATGGCCTGAAGTGTGGACCTACCTTTTTGGGACATGTTATTCCATATATGAGGAGGCCACATAATATAATGACTTATCATGAAGGCTACAAAACAACCTAGGGGGATACACCATGGAGGGTCCTCATGAGGTAGGCCCTTGGGATTCCCCTAATGTGGCTGTAGTGTAGACATCTATTCCATAACATAAACATTGATCAAGGAGGCCTCAAACACCATTACCCATAAGGATGTGCGAGAAGAGGACCCCCACATAGTTTTTAAATGGGGGATGATTGGTAATTTAACATTCATCCCCCTTTATTTGAAGTCATACTGGTGATAGGGGTGCCCATTTGTCCAACCTTCTCCCCATCTCCCCCACCTTAATCCCCCATGTTTTGGGATGATTTTTAATATGATCTTATGGTGGCTCTAGGTGTGTTTTTTCCATTACAACCCTATAATTATGGTTTTTACCATAGACCTATGGTTTTGGATGAACTTATATGGGTTTATTTTTTGTCTCCATCATATCATGGTGGAATTATGTCATTATTATGGAGCTTTCATGTTTGGTGGCTAGAGGAGGTCCATGGAGGATGAACACCTAGGTCTTCATGCTGTTTTGGTGTGACGATGGATGTCTAGTAATTGTTTTGGAAAATATAATGATTTGGATTAAATTGCATTATTAGTAACAAATTTTTATAACTAATTATTAATAATTTATCTCTTAAAATTGTATCTTAGGTGGTTGTATGATATTAGAGGAGTAATGGATGAATTTATTCAAGGGTGTGAATAGATTTTCTTGGTTGGTAACTCCTTTATAGATGTATGTTTTTCCTTTAATACAAATCATATACATGTTTAGGCATTATTTATAATGGAATTCATTTTACATGGGTTTGGGTAATGTAACTAGAGATTGAGAATGCCAGGGTGAATTTTGTTGGGTGGTTATGATTCTAGTTGTTAGAGGATTTATCTTAATCAATTTAGGTGGTTTGGGATCCCTGACCACCACATAACTAAGGAGATAGAGTTTTGGTTTAGTTGATGGGATTCCATTGTTAGGTTTTGGGATATGATTAGTAAAGTGGGTAGCCTTGGTCAGTTTCCCTAGGTCTATTTGGGTAATAATTAGAGTCTCAAATCTTGTGATGATGTGTGAGACAATCATATTCCTCCCACCATATGAGTGAAACTGTCCTAAGGGTAGTTTAAGGATTATTGATATTTTTGAGTAGGAAAACTCCTCTAGTTACAAATAGCTTCCACAAGGTAATGGTTTGAGGGATATCCCATAGGATATGTGAGATAGGAACCATGTGTGGACCATGGAAACTATATGTATCATTGAATAAGGTTTCCAAAGGTCTTAGAGTGAAAAAAATTGGGCCATCCCCTAGGCAAAAGGATCAAGAGTTTTATTGTTTTTAATGGGGTTAGACAATGCCGTCAGGTATGGGTTAGAGGATCTTGTGGGAAGTGATGTCCCCAATGGGTGATGGATACAAGACAGTTCCGATAATAAAAGACCTAGATGGGTTAGAGAGACCCAATTGACACCCTAATGGGTGAGACGAGACGTGTTTGAGATAAGATGATAGGTCCGAGTGACTAGCTCCCTAAGGCAAGATGATGAAATGTGTGATTATTTTCATGCCTTAATTGTTGATTTATGTTAGGTATTACTCTTTTTATAGGTGATGATACTAGTTACAGAGAGTTATTCTGAGGCTAGATCACACCATGAGTGAGATGTGACTGGTTGGACAGTTATGGGTGATATGGAGTTCTCATATGCATGATGTGAACCTTTCCTTAAGTGGACAATGTTGAAGTAGTGGAACTTTCTTTATGTAGGCTTGGTTCAGGATAGAGGACCACCCAAAGTTTGCAGGATGTGTTGAGATTTGATATGGGGCATGAAATGTGGACCCTACCAAGACTGATAAGTTTTTAGTTTCTTTGGATAGAAGATTCTACCATGTTCTGTTGGGTATAATGTTAAGGTTTCGATGACAACCTACCATGATTTTTAGAATATAGGATGGTTTAAATATCATGAGATGAGGTGAAAAATGGATTCCATCATGAATATAAAACAATAATGAGTTGGTTTCATGGTGGTCTAGTTATCACACAAAAAACTAATGTGCATGGGGTCCTGGTGTCCAAGTTAACAGAAGACATCTGACACACTTGTGTGGCATATTTATTTACATCATGCATACATTTATATAATGAAATATTCTATGGGTACCTAGTGATACTATACTAATATGTGTTAATCACACCATATATGGGACAATTGGTGTGTGTTTGTGTGTACCTTATGTTTTTTTGGGTTGAGCAGAAAACTTGTAATGAGGCTGGGATGTGTTGACACCTAGGGATGAAGAAGGACCTTTTTTATATTTTTATATTTTTTTTTATTTTGTATTTTCAATTGTCCGATCAAGTGATTAGTTTATATATGATTTTAAGACATCTTAATGTAATTTAGTATATCCTTGTGATTTTTTTGACCTTATGTATTTTTAAAGGATATTGTTTTGTTATTTTCATTGTGAGTTTGATTCATATTCAAAGACATAGTCTCTATATTATTTTGATTATGCTCCCACTAATAGTTAATATCATATATAATATGGGGATGAACACCCGTGATCATGTGGAAACCTTGGTTTAGGAACTACTATGTGGCCCAGGTCCAGGGTGTTACAACTTCCTCAAGATCTCTTATTACTTATTATAACTTCTGATTCCTCTATAAAAATTCACCAGTTATGTTTTCCGACTCCAAAACACTTAATCTACAGTCTCATGAATATTAACAGGTTCTTCATTATTTGATAGGCCATGTTCCAACACTATTTCATCAATGTGGAGTACATGTGTAAGGTCTATCATGTATTGATTAACATATAAACCTGGATGAAACCGTGAACTTTAGATTGGTTGATGGAAAATATAAATTACAAACCACAACTCCAATTCTCCAAAAATATAAAAATGTCCAATGTACCTTGAACTTAGATCCCCTTCTTAACAAACTTATAACTCCCTTCTATAGTGATATTCTCAAGAAGACATGATCTCTTACTTGAAATTACAAGTCTTTCCTATAATTATTATCATAAATTTTCTATATTATATGTGTTGTCTTCATTAAATCTTTTCTATTTTCTATTACCAACTATCCTACTTTCCCAAACATCACCCCAATATGTAATAGTACTATATTTTTTTTCTATAATAGGCCGTTTATGGCTCCATATGACTTATTGGTTTGATGTAACTATTTTATGAGAGTTCCACTAGAGGTGGGTATTATTCCCACATTTCATTGAACTCAAGAAATCCATAACTCAACATTTCCTTTAACATTTGGTTAGTCCTCTCAGACTTGTCATCAATTTGAGGACGATAGGTGGTGATCGAATGTATCAGGGTTTACAAAACCTTTTGAATACTTCTCCTAAACTTTTATATGAAATGCGGGTCACATTCAATTATAATTGATAAAGGTGAACCATAGAGTCTTATAACAATATAGATATAGATTCGTAGAATTTTCTCAATGGGTAGATCCTCTCTTATTTATATTAAATGTACATACATGGTACTTAGATCCACAATTAGAAATATGGAATAATTCTTCCTAGAGGTCTTAAGTAGTAAAAAAACAATGTCCATTGTGATGTTGTACGACATTCACATTGGTATATGGGAGGTTGAATTATACCCATTGAATGTTTTCACCTAGAATTCACATTTAGGTATGACAAGAATCTTGAAACATATCCTATAATTTCTCAATCCATCTTTTACCTCCATTATATCTCTTTTAGAACCCTATACATCTTGGTAATACTAGGGTTTATAGAAAATTTTGACTTATAAAATTCATCTAGTAATCCTCTCTTTAGATATGATATTAATGGTATACATAGTTGTTTCTAAATAGAAACTCACCGTCTATATAGATGAAGTTTTTCAATATCCCATATTTCATGGATATTATTTTTTTTACAAAAAAATTTAATCTTTTGAAGTCTTATTTAACATCACTAATAAATATGGATGGGAAATTATTTGGAAGATGAATTATTATTCCCTTACCTTAAGGATTTCCATATCTAAATTTAATGAATATAGTAATATAGGATCTTTATTTATCGTCATCATAGATAGAATTTTATGAGATAACCTACTAAATGCATCATCAACATTATTCACCTTCCTAGGGTGGTAGTGTATTGAACATTCATAGTCCTTGAGTAGTTAAATTCATCACCTTGGTATCATGTTGATCTCTTTCTAAAGGAATATATACATCAAACTTTTAGGATTTGGGTATATGTATCATATTTCTCTATAATGACACTACGTCCATATTTTTAATGAAATGATTATAGTTACCATCTCATATTTTTATTTGGATAGTTTTTTTTCATTGGGATTTAATTACCTCGATTCATAAGAAATAACTCTATCATTTTTCATAAAGAAACACACTACTCCTTTCTCTCATTCATAATTATATATAACAAAAACATCCTTTTAATATGGTAAGGTTAATATCATTACATTAACAAATATCTTCTTTAACTCTTTGAATATTTATTCACATTCCATAGACCATGTGGGTATGACCCATTTACGTGTCATGTTGGTTAACATATTATCAAGAAGAGAAAATTTTCAACAAATCACATAGGGAGACACACATATTAGTTATATTTGTTTGTGTGGGTCATTGTTTTACATCCTTTATCATTGTGTGGTGGACTTATATTACATCATTGGAGTAGATATGAAAAAGAAAAGAAACAAATTGATGATAAAATACACACTTACTAAATTTCCTAGATAGATATTTATCCCATAGAGTCTCAAGGAAAATTCATAAATGGTCTTCATGCTCTTCATATCAGTTATCTTATAACAAGATAATACTTTATTCTTCTATTCAATAGATCCATGAACATTTAGGTATGATTTATTAACCTATAATGTATTACTATGAACTCATAATTCGCAAACCTTATATGAGAAGTCGTATTTTTCCAATCATCCTTCTTGACTTGTCATTGATGCTAACCGGATTAGAGAAAAAAATTTAAGATCTATTGAGATCCATTAAGTTGATCAAAATATCAATAATGTGAGGAAAATTATACTTCTTATTTATAATAGTGGAATTTATTTCTCTGTAATAAATGAAAAAGCCCATTGATCCATCCTTTTTCACAAATAATAAATGTTCTCCAATAGAAGAAACACTATGGTGTATAAATCTATTACAATACAACCCACGAGTTTTTTTATTTAATTCCACTTATCCTGCTGTACTCATTCTATATAGATACATGGATATGGTATATTTATTAGGAATAATTATAATTGATAATTCAACTTCATTTTTAGGTGGATATAGAGATAGTTCATAGAGAAATACATTAATATAAATAATCCATCATAATTGATATATAGTATATTCTCAAGATATCCTATTTTTTCATTTATTCGTCATCACTAAGAATATTATTTTTATGAACAACAAGAGGTGGTTCTAAAAAAGATTTGGGAAATTAATTCTCTCCTCAAAATATAAGGTATTTTATTCTTTACCTTATAGAATTTAATCTCTATATCATTGTAAGAGATAATTGCATTATACTTTTAGCACTAATAAATATGAAGGATTATATAAAAGTCGGCCATTAGTATTACCGCAATGTTTGAAACTAAATAACCTCTATTAACATTAATAGATAAAAAAATATAGTTTCATTGTAATATGTTTTTCACTATTAGTATTAACTAATAACTACTTTAATGTATCAAGGGCGATTTAATGTTCTTAGAAAACCTAAAATATATTTGAGTGTGTAGATCCAGAATCAAATAATGCATTAGCTAACATTGATTTTATGATCAAATTGTTTCCTATAACATCATTTTAGGACTCAAATTCAACTATTGTGATTGCAAAATTCCATCCTTTCTCCCTTATCCTCATCTAGTATAGATTCCCATATAGTTTGGGGCATGGATTTGAATAGTGTATCATCTCGTTGCAATTAAATAATTAGACATCAGTGAATTATTTCTTTACCATTCACATGTGAGCATAATAATATTTATATCTATATTATTAGAAAAATATTATTTCTATCAATCAATATATTATGTATTTTTTTCCCATAGTTATGTAATGTTGAGAATTTCTCTTGAATTTTCTTTTTATTTATCAATTTTTTAAACCATGGCACTTAACCTAAAAATTATTATCATGATTTTATTTTAATGTAAAATACATGGATAATTAATTCTAAAACATGATAGAACTATTAATTATCTCATTAAATAAAGAAAATATTTGTGAAACCAATTAAATTCAAGTATTTTATTAGACACATCAATGAAGAGACCAATATTTCTTTCTAGAATACATTTATAGACTGTGGCATGCATTGCTCATCTTGAAAAGTTATCCTCATACTCAGAAATAGTTTCCTCTTCCTTTTATCTTAAATATAGTAATCAACTTTCTTTAACATCTCATTTATCATGAGGAAAGTAAAATTTAAATAATATCACCTTATAAAAATTCATTCTATATTATCTACCTCCTCTTCATTCATGGTTTTTTGAATCAAAGAAAACCATTGATTTATATATCATTTTTGATAATATATAGTCAATATAACATTCTCACATTAATTATATCCCAATTTATGGAATAACTTCTCTAGGGATAGATCCATTGTTCATCTAAAAATTTATTTTGGTTTCCATTAAAGTATTTTGGTTGTTTCCTCATGAAGTAGTTCAATTGTTTTACACCATATTATGAAGAAATAATTGGTTCTATATGGGAAAATTTATTTTTCATAGTCAATTTCAAATACCTTAATATAGTTATATTCTACCCATATACATCACAAACCTCACTGACTTTCTATTGAGTAAAATATCGAAATTTATTATATGTGATGACATGGTTTTTCATTAATTCTATTAAGAATAATTTGTAAACAATGGAATATAATTATTATTTTTCATTAACTAAACTATGAATTATAAATTATATTTTATAATTCCTATGATTTTATAGTAAATACTTTTTATGTATTATATAAATATTTCATGAATATCTTATGGGATGTTCATAGAGTTATGGTCTATAACTATGTTCTTCAAAATCCAATTCCTAATGATTCTACTAAATTTTATTTAATACCAATGATAAAATTGTGACTATAGTAACATAAATTCAATGAAAATTTTATTACAATTGTAACATTTATCAAAATACATAATATATATTAGTCTAATAACATCATAAAACTAGATTTTTAAATAAATAATACATTACATCAAAAAATTAAGGTATATCAACTGAATATATGGAAATGTATTATTTTTCCTTGAAAATCCATGAGTCACACGATGTAACCTTCATGGTTTCCTTGGGAAATTAGAGACAATATAATGGAGTGGCCTCAGATGCGTAATATGGGGAAGTACACAATGAAATTTTTCATAAATTATCATGGAATTAATAATATGAAATTAATAAATAAATTTCAAAACATATAGAGATGTGAGTCTAATATATCCATGGATTAAATGATAAAGAATTGTTTAAATAAGGATATATAATATCATGGTGATGAATTAATAATGTTATACATAATAAAAATACTATTAAATCCATGTCCCAAGACATCATATATAAAAAGTTATAGATTATACAAAATGCACAAGTAGTTTTTCACATGAGACCTATAGTTACATCAGGGGGCTATATAATTCTAGGACACACCAATACCATGACATGTGTAATTTATCCATCATATGAAGAGAATGGATAATAAATACATATCATAATGTTCCCTATGTAACATCATATATAATCATGGCTATGTAATCAATACATATTTATATAAAAAACAATATTTCAATTTTCAATATTTCCCAATTCCATGGAAAAATACGACTATCTTGGTGGATATACAATAATAAACTTAGAGACTATAGCATATTAAGAATGTAATATAAAGTACCTTTATCAATGGAATAGTTATTAAAAAATGGTATATAGTACAAGTTGGTTCAAATATATCAATAGAAATTAGTACAAAATAATAATGTTCAATCCTTTTTTATGGTTCATAGAGAAAATTTTAATCATGTAACACATATCCCTATGGAGTATCAAACTAGGTATGTAGTTATATCCATTTTTTATACACCATGTGAAGATAAGGATAACACATAATCAATCCATTTTAGTGTTATTACCCCTAGGTTCATATTATTCTGATCTTTTGTTCACTTGAAGTATTTAGAGAAAAATTTCATTGCTTGGAAACCACATAGTCTTTACCAAAATATTAAGATGTTTTAGAATTATCCCTTGGTTTTCCACTGATATTGGGGAATGATAACTACTTATGAAGGTAGTATAATTCTAGGTAATGGTAATCTATATTTGATAATAGGAAACTTAATTCCAAAAAATAAATAATAAAAAAATTTCATATTGAAATGATAACGAATTGCAGAGGATAATATGAATAAAAGATAAGAAAAGATTCTAAAATATTATATAAGAATAATTACAACTTATTAAATGGGTATAATGAGATAGAATAAGTAATATATCATTCAAAATATATCAAACATATGATAATACCATGGAATAACAATCACAGATGTATAAGAAAAATAATTTATATAATATCAATACAAAAGGATTTAAATTCAAAAGAAAAAGTGATGTATTGAAGCTCTTACATTGAAAGGTATTATCTTAAATCATTAGAAGAGTATGTTATAACCTTATAATATCGTTATAGAGACTATTAAGATGGATAATGGGAAAAGATTCATTCTGAATAATTTTTTAGTGAAGAAAAATGGAAGGATGGGTGGGAGTTTATTGTGAATGAGGAGGACTTGTTTATTAATTTCAAAGAATGGGCCTTGGAAACAAGATTAATAATAAAAAATTAGACTCCATATGTTTTAATCCCATGTTATTTGACATGTAGGAACTGGTTTTTGGATTTATATTGTTTAAGAACCAAAATCCTTTAAAAAAATTATTATTAATGTGGATAAAAATCTAACTCATAATGAAATGTATTTAAAATCATTAAAATATATCTTAGGTTTCGGAAGATTATTTATATATTTGTAAAATTAATTTTATAAATTAATTATAACTTATTTAATGGAACAGAACCATTTTGGTTAGGAGAGCCTTTATATTACGCATTCCATCATTTTTAATCCATTATGAAGTCATAATAATTACTGTATATTGGTACACATATGACAATAATATTCTATTTTATATTATTGTATGTTAATTTATTTTTTAAATTTTTGTAATTTTTGAGTTCCTATTTATAAATTTTAAATATTTTTATGTTTCATACATCTAGACACCATGGTCTGGAAAAACATGTATTTAGAACTGTTACATGGGTAGTTTCACTTCTACAGTCATCCCAAAGTTATTAAATCAAGAAGGTCCCTATAGAAAACCTTGAGATGCTATTTTGGTCTAGTTAGTGAGTGTCTCAAGGTTACCGCATTATTTTATGAACGATGTTGGTTGATTGATATTTTAATTTTAATTTTTTTATTTTATTTAATCATTGTTTCTATTTTTTATTTATTTTCCAAATCCTTCTCCCCCTCATTATTGTGTGACCACCCTCCCTTGGTCAATACCTTTGTTTGAACTCCCCTCTATAGACCACTTCTATTCTGGTGATAAATTCATGATTTCTTTATAGACCATGACTGTCTCTCATAGGTAAAAAAATCCACTTCTCTCTTCTCCGCCTATTTTCCCTTCCCCCTATTGTGCCCTAGATTTTCCAAAACATAGAATTCTGGGATTGACATGATTTTTTATTTTATTTCTTGTGTTTGTGGTGTCTTTTATGGGTTCTAATGATATCATATTTGAGTTTCAAAACATTCATTATCAATTCCTTGTAATTTTTTCCATTTCTTGACCATTGGAATTTTTGAACCATGGATTGTTAGATTTGAATAAATTTTTTGATTATTCAATTGTAATATATATTGAATTTATTAAAATTCTTATGAATAAATTGGATATTTTCTTGATTTTCATAGAATTCAAAAGGTTTCCTTATTTTAATGATGTGTTTAAATTTATCTTTATTTAAACAATGAATACCAATTCTCATTATGAAACCTGAATGAAAATTTAAAATTTATATTGATTTTATTTAAAATATTATGATTTCATATTAATTTTCCAAAAATAGGTTTCATTTTAACTTCATGTGGTTCTCAAAATTCTATGTTTTGTTAAATTATTTAAATTAATTTTGAATTAAATCATGATACATAAATGTTTTTTATCCCATTTAGGTCATGTGATAAATAAAATAATGTTGTTTAATCCATTTTGTGGGGTTTTATTAAATGTGAATTGATTTCCTAAATTAGATTCAAGGGTGATTTTAAATAAAATGTTTTGAATTTCATTTTTGATTTTTTTTTGAAATTATAATGAAAACAATTGCCATGCAGAGTGGTATTAAGAAGTCCCATTTAGAAATTATAAGTGATTTATAAAAGTGTGTTTGTGTGTGGGAAACCCTATTCATCCCCATGGTTTTGATTAATATAAATGGTGTCCCGAAGGGCCTGTTTCATATTTTGTTTGATTTGAAGGATGTGCGATGAGGTCTATCTCATGAGTGGGAGACAATGGTGGGGAAGAGTTATTTCTTATGCTTTGTGTTTCATGAATTTATTTTCCTCATTAATGGTTTACTTACACTTTAATTATTTTATTCATTGGTATCTAGGTTCCAGGGGGATAACATAAATGAAATCTGATCATGTTCAATTAGATATGGTAGTGAAGTATAGGCTTGGAACCCCTTTTACCAGCTAGTGATATGAAAATAATTTTTTACTCGACACATGAGAATTATATCTAAGTGACCTTAGATTTAGTAAACATAGAGTTGATACCATGCGAATATTTTGTTGGTTGATTGATTGACATATGGGGAACGCATTTCTCTTCTTTAGATTATCCTACTTATTTGAATTGTGTGGTTCCTGACTTTTTATTCTTGTATTTTCTTTGCTTTATTTGTGTAATTATGTCATCTGTATTGATCTTTCACTTCCTGTAGTATGTATTGGTTTTCCAAATCAGTTTATGAAATTGATTTAAATGATTTTTTTTGAGTGGAAATGATTTATTTTATATCGTGAGTATTATTTCTACAAATGTTAGTGATTTTTTTTATTTGTGAAAAAAAAGAGAAAATTTGACAAAACTACTTTGAGACATTACTATTTTTAAATATAATTAATTTGAAAAGAATTTTTATTATTATTGTATTTAAAACTATCTTAAAATGGATCTTTAATTAGAATTTAGTTATGTGGCCTGATGGGTGGTGGTCCATTAAGAGTTATATACTCATTCTTATATCAAATTTTAGTTTCAATATTTTTTAACATTTTTATTCTATCTTCGGTATTGTATTGAGTTACTGTTGGTTATTAACTTGTTGGGATTTTAGGTCAGTTTCTGTTTTATTTATCCAATCAGGCCAAGTGTGTTTTAAATGGTTTGGTAGGGCTTAACTATATTTTCATATAATTTATAGATATGTTTACCCTTTAAATGAGATCTTTACTACTTTATGTCATGGTTATTGGTGGAATAAATTATCTATATGGACACTAGGTGATTTGGAGATATATCATGTTGAGGGAGTTTGGTGGTGAGTTGATATTGTTGGCTAGGTGTGGGTGTTTTGAGAGTGAGTTTAGGGATTTATATATATCACTTGTTTATATTTTATTTATATCTATTGATTCATTTTTTTAATAGATATATGACCTATTGATATTTCATGTAGATTTCTTATATATTTCTAGTATTTCTTATTCTATGATTTAATTTACTTTATGGGTGAAATCTTCCCCAATAATGGAATTTGATGCTAATTACAATTTAAATCAGTTTAAGGGGATAAATAATTCATTTTTAGTAAGTCATAGGCCTACATAGGTGTCTAATAGATGGACGACATGGGTTGGATTAGGAATAGTGGAATTCGGGCATAGGTTCTTCAAAGTTCCAATATTTCAAAGAACCATTTGTTATTTAGTCAATGTTGGTACTGTGAAGCTAGGTTTTTGAAACCTGATAGGTATACATGGGGGAGAGTGTTTTGGGAAATATTCCATATAGATCCTCAAGTTTTCATGATAAGTCTAGGATTGATTCCTGGATTTTGATTTTTATTGTTATTTTGGCATGAATGTTATATTTGACTTACCAATGATTTGTAAGTGATTTTGGGGTTGTATTGATATTATATTGAGGGTAGAAAAAGATATGAAGCAACCCAATGAGCCCCATGGCCTTCCCAACCATAGGGAGCCTATATAAATGGTTCTAAGGACGCCACTAAACCAGATTTTTTTTTTAAAATTTCATCCTAGGGATTTCTTTGGACCTTCATTAATTTATAAATTGCTCATCATATGAATTTTCACTTTTTGGAGGGGAATTAAATATGAGTTTAGTTATGGTTTATTTTATTAAAACAAAATTTTGGGTAGTGTTTTGTATTATTCTTGGTTTTTATTAAAAACATTAAATGTTTATTTTGGGTAAAAAATGGGGTTTTATTATTTTATAATAAATTTTTTCTTAAAAAATTAATGGATTATTTTAAAGGGTTTTCTTATTTATTGACGATGTTTTTAAGTGGTTAATTTCATTGAGGGTTTTGAGAAAAATGTTTTGTAAAGAAATTTGGTTTTTTTGAAATTATTTAAAATGAACCCAATTTATTTATAGATGATTTTAAATGTTGATAAAATCATAATGTGGGGTTTTAATGTAATTCCCCATCCTAGATTCCACATAACTCATGCCCCATGCCAATGCACCACCTGAATGTCAATGGTTGTTGACAAGCAGTGATGGTCTATAGGTGTTATAGTGGGGAGAGTATAACCTCTATTTAGATATTCATTAATACACTTAAGGCCTTTAATAGGACTATAATTGGACTTTATCAGTACATGAAAAATGTTGACAATAAAAGTGTGATTAAAATCCCTATGCCATTATCAATGATAGAAAAGTACTAATAAAGGGAAACTTTATCAACACAAAAAAGGCATTGATAATGGAATACTTTATCTTTTCATCTTTATGCACTGATAATATACCCATTATTCAGTGATTTTATATATCATGAATAAACATATCCATTATCTGTGATTTTAGTAGTGCTGATAATGGATCCCATTATCACCACCTTCTCTAGTGATGATAATGGGGAATACTGGTGTAGTGTGCTCTTAAAATTATAGCACACTGTCACAAAGAAACAAAAAAATATAGGATAAAATACCTGAGAAATACTAAATTTAATTAAAATAAAATTTACAACACAAATAAAAAACACTATATTATAGAAATTTAATAAATTTAATTGCAAAATTACATGAGTAAGTATAAATTTTCATAGAAATTTTAAAAAAACAATGTTATTTTTTCTTTTCCCTCCATCCCTTTTCATATTAGTAGATTTTTAACAAACCACCTCATATCGAGAAAATGAATTCATCTTTATATGAAAAAAATTATTTTGTTATTAATTCTTTAAAAAAATAAATTAATCACAAAATGTAAATAAAAAAACATATACATTGAGTCATACCAGGAACACCATATATCAGATTGAGTTTTGGCTCAATTTTACAAGTCACACTAGTTCTTTTTTTCTCAAAAGTATGCCCTCTTTAATTGGAACTCATCTATGGTGATAAAAAACTCACTACCAATGGAAGAAGATTCAAGGGGACATAATGTTTGAGAATAATCCATCAACCATCACACCAATTCTAGATTTTGGTCAATCATTACCTCTGTGAAAATTAACATAAAAGTATTTGATAAAAATGATATGAAAATTTATTATATAATACTGGATAAATATATGATACCAAAATATAATCTCATTTTCTTAGTTTTGTTGTTGTGATGTGTGTTTGAAACTAAAAGGAACTTATATATTGAAAACAGGTAATTCATGTCATACCAAACACATCATATATCAAATGTCTGTGTTTTAAATTTATATATATATATATAATGAATTGTGGAACATTTTCCTACTTTTTGAAGACAATATGATATTTTTTTCTTAGTTTTGGATATTTATATTCATTTTAATCTAAAATAAATCCTTTATATTGAAAATGTAGGATTTCATTCATATCAGCCACACGTTGTGACAGATTTATATATGGTAAATTATTACATATAAAAAATGTAATGTGAACATTTTTATAAATAAATTTTGAAAATAATATGAGCTTGTGTGATCTTTTTTTTCTATTTTATGTGTGTTTCAAACTAAATTGTCACTTTTTTATTGAAAACATGCACACTGATCCATACTAACAACATCATTTGATTAATTGATGTGTTTTCAATGTATACACATGAAAAATGAATTATGTATCATTTTCTTATAGTTCGAAACAATTCAATCTCATTTTCTCAATTTTTATGTTGTGGCATGCGTTTCGAACCTAAAGGTAACCTTTCTATTGAATAAAGACACATTGAGTCATATTGGTCACATCGTGTGACATATTTATTTGTAGATCACTCATACATGTCAAAAAATAATGATGGATTGTTTTCTTGAAGTTTAAAAAAAATCCATGATCATTGTTGCAATTTTTGAAATTTGATAAGTGTTTTAAACAAATATAAATTTTTTTATTGAAAACATGCACTTCGTGTCATGCTAACCACATCTTGTGTCATATTGATGTTTGGTAAATTATGATAGTCTAAAGATAAACATTGTCACATTTTCCTAAATTTTGAAATAAATCTGAGATCTTTCTCTCTGTTTTGTATATGTAATTTGTTTTAAACTAAAATGATCATTTTATATTAAAAACACATACATTGAGTCATATCGACCACATAATGTGTTGTATTGGCATGTGGTGAATTTATACACATGAAATATAATTTATATATCATTTCAAAAAGTTTAAAAGTAATACTAAATTATTTTATTAGTGTTACTGATCTGACACATGTTTTAACTAAAATGAAACATTTCTTTTGGAAACATGAACATTGAGTCGAATCAGATAATTTTTTTTGGATTGTGTGATTGTATTTCTAATAAATAAAAAAAGAAATATTGGTCATTTTAATAATTATTAAGAACAATTTGTGATCATTTTCTTGATTTTATATATTTGGTGCATGTTTTAATCTAAAATGAATCTTTTGTATTGAAAACCCACACTACGACTCATACCGACCACATTAGGAGTCAGATTGACATGTGGATGATTCCTATAGGTCATAAATAAATTATAGACTATGTTTATAATGTTTAAAAATAATCGAAGTACATTTTCTTATTTTTTTCTATGTGATTCATTTTAAATTAAAATAACACTTTTATATTAAAAAAATTTATTTTGAGTCATATCGACTACATCATGAGTCAGATTAATGCAGGGTCTGTTCCTACAATAGAAAAAGATTTATTAATCATTTTACTAATGTTTTAAAATAATATGAGCACAATTTATTGGTGTTGGTGATGTGACCCACAATTTTAATTAAAATGGAACCATTGTATTTTAAACACACACTTTTATTAAAATTTTTAACGTCATGTCTCAGATTGATGTGTGGTTAATTCATACAAGTCATGAATGAATTATTTACTGGTTTACTAAATTTTTAAATCAATATGATATTTTTTATATTTTTGGCTATTTTATGTTTGCTTTAAACTAAAATGAGACTTTATTATTGAGAAATCATACATCAAATCATATTGACCACATTAGGTGTCAGAATGACATGTAGTCAATTCGTACCCATAAAAATGAATTACGAATTGTTGTAGTAAAAATTGAAAATAATTAGAGCTGATTTTATTGGTTTTTACTAAATGACATATTTTCATAAAAAATTATTCTTTGATATTAAATACACACACTTCAGGTTATACCAACCACATCATGTTTTATATTTGTGTGCGATCAATTCCTACTTGTGAAAAATAAATTATAGATCATTTTCCTAAAGTTCGGAAATAATCAAAGTTTGTTTGATCTATTTTGTATATGAAAAAAATTCCTACAACATTAATGAAACATTTATATTGAAAATATTCTCATTGGGTTATATTGACCTCATCATGTCTTGTATTAATGTGTGGTTAATTCTTATGAATCAAAAATGACTTATGGATCATTATTCTAAAGTATCAAAACAATTTAAGTTTTTTCTTATTTTTAAGTATGCGATGTGTGTTTGAAACCAATGTGTAAGGTTGAAAAAATAATTATCATATAAAAATGATAAGTAAATTAACTAAAAAATAGATAAGATGATTAGAAAAATAACTAAATAAGCAGTAGTATGTCACCACTGTATGATTTCAATATACAGCCTGACACCATGTATTATGCGCATTCATATCTAAACAAATTGGTTTCCTCCATTATAATTATCTTTTAGAAATAGGTTAATAATAATATAACATCATTCTATTATTAATGTTCCACATCCAAAATATATTTCCAAATATATTGACAGTACGTTATGAAAAATACCTAATCACCTAAATTTGATTTTGGCAAACATTGTGACACCGTTAACTTTTCCCACTCATCCCTAAACAAATTTACTTATTCTTTTGAGTAAGTATATTGTTATAAATCTAGTAAATAATTAGAAAATATAGACAAAAAAAATTTACGAAACACTTTTATGGAAATTTTAATAACCTTTTTCAATTACATGTTCAATGATACTAGTCTTTTGATGGTATATGAAATATTTTGTAAATTTTCAAAGGTCGTATCCATAATCGGTGATGTTATCATGCTTTGGACATTACAGGAACACAGACCAATATAAGTAAATTATTTCAAAATATTATTTTATTGTTATATATATATATATATATCATAATATGTTTCCACTTGAAGAAATACATAGGTTTATTATGTTAATCATAGACCTCATACCTTATTTAATCCTATATTCAAATAAAACCCTATCATAACAAAATTATTATTAAAACAGAAACTGAAAGATATTATTTGAGGTTTATCTATAAAATCATGATCATGGTACATTAAAAATTTGCAATACAAATCATGTGTGGTGATTTGATGGAAATACATGTTTTGGAAACAAAAAATATACATTTGGGGTATCCAAATTGATTGTGACCATCATCCAGTCATTCTCAAACAAATAAATAAGTAATGAAAAATGGAAAAATATATTTTATATGGTTAATTTTAATTTTTTACTTCTATATTGTGGGAATGAAGAAGAGTCTATTTTATGTTATTTACCTCTTAAACCCCTCACATAGTTTATCTCTTTTTTTACTAATTTCCTTCACTTCCAATGAAATTTGGTCCATATATACAAAATTAGGATTAATGATTTGAAATCCTTCTTCATAGGGTTTTCTAATTCTATAGTAGTAATATAATCACCACTAGAATATATCACTAGTTATTAACTCTATTGAACATAGAAGATCATTTTTTTGATGGAAGGATTATGAAAATTTAACTTCTATATATATTCAGAACTGAGAATCATAGCATTGAATCTTTAGGATCTCATTTATAATCATGAGACCAACCATTTCTGTAATGAAAATTTCCATTATTTCTTCTTCATATTGAAAGTAGGACACATCTCCATCTTTGAATGTGGTGTTTACATGAAGTTGTCATGTTAATATATGATGTAGTAGAATAGGTGGGGATATGGTATTTATATAGGGTTGTTTTATTTTCATGGTTGATTCCCCAAATTATTTTTTTCATACCTTCCCTTCCCCCATCATTTTTTCCATCTATAATACCATACCTCACTTCAAGACTTTTTTTCATCAACTGTTATAGGTTTTTTATTTTAAAAATAATTTGATGTTCATACATCATGAATCATTATAATATTATATGACTATTCTATGGAATTCCTAATAACATCATTGACCATTGTAATATCCAGATCATCAACTGGATCATGTAACACAACACTCAAGTCTTCAGATTATTTAATCCCCACATTTATGTGACTTATTGGGAGTTAATTATTTTTTAATGTGTCTCCCATTATATTATACACAATACCCCTCACAATATGAAGGTGTGTGGGTATTGATAAATATACATCACATATGACCTTACCCTATATAAATTTTGTAATATAATGTTATGAGTAATTGATTCATTCAAATTTATGAAAAATAGTAAGGGAAAAATTTATTACATAAAATAAGGTATGTGGTTTAGGGGAATTACTAGCCTCAAAAATACTGGGGTCCTTTGGATATTTATTTGATGATCTTAATTTCACTTCTTGTTTTATTTGATCCTTTCTAAAATTTTGGTATGGTAAACCATAATGGGAAATAATATCTTACAAATGACCTATTTGGGACTAAAATCCTTTCATAATTTGATATATATCAATTAGTGATATTTTATTCTCTAAATATGTTTTAGGTGGAACTACAAAACCTACAACTCTAACATGACCATATTGCTCTAGCTGGTTAAAATCTACTTAAATTTGCATTTCAAAATGTACAGTCACAATTGAATCTTGTGTCTAAAACATATAAATAACAAATGAGTATAAATATATATTTTTAACTAATATTATTATAATGAATAATTAATTACTATTACTTCATAATTACACATGTTTCTTATACTTCTTTTTTGTTTAATCAATTAGTTTACACACTTTATTTATATGAGCCTACTTCCATACAGAAGACATGGGATGGAATTGGATCTAGATTTTGATTCATGAGTCTTTATATAAATAATAGAACATATGTTCATTCATATCACATAAGTATTTTGGTATATATTTAAAATACATACCATTTTCCTCTCTAGTGAAGAATAACCCATCTTCGCAATGTGATGTGGGTACATTAGTTTTGATGAATGTTTTTTACTTGAAACACTTTTTTTTATTTCATAAATTAAAAATGTTGAATCAAATTGTATAAAATAAATATTATAAAATAATATATTATCCACTATAATGAAGTTGAAATTATTTCTCATCATAATGAATTATGAAATCCTACTTTATTTCAGACTTTTTAATGTGTACCTAAATAACTAGTGGGGAGAATTACTTTACTCTTAGCATCCCTATGATGAAACATAATACAAATTGTATGAAAGAATCTATGGGATTTTACATTAGTCATTAGGATATATTTCATACATAAATCAAATAAGATAAATAACCTATAGAAGGGATAATGAAAATGAAGTCAACATTTCCCTATACATTGTTATACTAAAAAGGAGAGAATATATCGTAATGTTACCTTAATATATTCCCAAAGGGCTTCATTAATTATATGATAGACTGGGAACCATGAATCTATAATAATTCTAACCTTCATTCTCATTACATCCCTAATATAACTAATTAACATTGACTTGTTGGTGTTAATAGGTTTGTAGTGTTAGTTTCACCCGACCTCAAATTTTATACCCCTTATTCTTGCCATTATAATTTTAGTCAACACAATGATGCTACATCACTCTTGTTTTTTCATAAATATGTTGTTGAACCCCAAATAATTCTATAATTGTAGCATCAACTATTTTTTCATCCTATAGATTTGTATCATCATCATGTGAAGAAGTCATTGTCCTCAAGCATAGTCGAACATTTTATTTATATTTGCATAATATAGTAGAGAACACCTAATATTATAAGGAAATAAATAATATATTAAAAACACTTTAATTTATTATTCACCTATATTTATTTTATTTAATGGCTGATGGGGCTTGCCTCCTATATTGAGAATATAAATCCCTTATTTATAGTTCCATCTAATGTATAATACATTGTCTTCATTGGAACTTCCATTAAATGATTGTGATATCCAAATGAAAGGGTCATTCTTGACTGAATTTCCATCTGATCCTAAAATTTTTTAGTCACCAATAAAACAATTGACCGAATATTGTGTGGTGGAACTATGTCAGGAAATATCTTCACAACATTTTATTTCATTATGATTGGTTCATCCATTTCTACTTCCAAACTAAAATTTACCTTCATGAAGCCCATTTCATCAACTTTTAGTGCACTCCTGTTCTCAAACCATTTTCAAAAAAATTAATAACATCAAATATTTTATGATATAACACATATATATACTAAATGATGCAAAAAATATGAAATATTCAGATAAATTATATTTTATATATTTTGAAATAAATGTGTGCATCGATTCCACCACAAATTTAACTCTACTATTTGTCATCATACTATAGTTCAAATGTTATTTTTAATTGAATATATAACCAATAACTAAAAACCGAGGTACAATATACCATTTTCATTTGGTCCCCTAGACATCCATCATAGTCCTTCCAAAATTGAATTCATATTTTTAGATAAGATCTTGTAAATATGATCTCAGATCCATTCTATAAACATTTGATTATCTGAATTTATTATCCATCCTTAAACCCTTAATGGATTTAAATATATATTAATTGATTTGTGGGATTCAAACTATGGATCAACATCTTCACTATTATGTAAATTGTAAAGGTGATCTTTTTTCCACTCTGTGATGGTAATTTTAACAATATCTCTTTTAAAAATCATTTTTTCTATAAGGCATTTGTTGTGACGAGACTTTTGGAGGTCGATTCTATAAAAATATGATAGGTAATCAACATAGGATTCAAATGCTTCTAAAAAAATATATCATTCTATAATAAAACATTATGGACAACTTTGATTATTAATTTACACTTTCAAAATCAACATATACCATTACATAGGGTATATCCAAATATAATGCAAATGAACACATATTTTAACATCCCTAACCAAGATAACCATCAGGTGGACCATTATATCAAAGAATAATGGTTGGAATAACTTATATAATTCAAATAATATAATCACATCCTCCTTATTCATTATTTTAAACTTAATTGGGTATATAACTTCACATTATGTGTATTTTAAAAATAAGTATAATTGAGTTATTGTATGTCATAAATTTTTAGGAAGAATACAATGTAAAATGACTGACATCAAATATTACATCAAAACATGATAGTAGTGTGATTTTAGTCCCTATAACATCTAATTATTCACTTACATGACATGAATGATACTTATGAATACCCCTATGGTACTTTTACCCCATTAAGGATAATCCAAAATTTCAATTTTTCTTATCTGGATAGAGTTTATGCTATTAGGGGAAGAAAAATCTACCTTTTACCCTTCATAGATGCCATCTCTTCCTTTATCCCCATACTAATCATGGTCAACCTATCCATGATTCCATATTTCTCTCTAGTAACATTTATTATCATTACAATGACAGTTCAAATACATTTTTACTACATGCATGACATTAAGAAAATTTATGGCGTACAAATAATTCTTGTACGGTAATTAAAATAAAATTGATCACTTTTTCCAACATGATTTAATATGGTTTTTATAAAATTATTTACCAAAAATAGTGTCAATACCATATACTTTATTGACCATTTGATCACCCATTAATGGATTTTGTGTCGTACCATGTTCATTATAAATATCAAATGTTGTCATCCAGGAATGATATTTTTTGTTGAGGTAAAAAACATTGATTTCCTAAAAAAATACCTCAAGGAATTTTTCAACTAAATAGAGTATGTCGATTCATCAAAAATGGGACACCACAACTTTACATTAATTATATATCCTAAAACCTTACAAAAACATGAAATCGATTTTTCATGTTGTACAACATGGACCACAATGTGAATTATTCACTTATATGAGAATTATAAATTATGACACATGTATTCCACATCAATTTCATTTCATCAATAAATGGATCCAAAAATACATAAGTATTATCATTGGGATGTTCTGCTCTAGATATAGGAAGATAAAATATGATGTATGAGTTCTTTATGCATAACCATAATATAAAGTTATAATTTACCTATATAATTGGCCATGTACTATGAGTCATACTCTGTAAACCAAAAGGATTTATTCCATTTGTATATAATTCAATACTTATTTTTATCATCTCCTTTCAAAATTCATGATACTCATAATAAATTTTATTCTATTGAGGATAGTCTTCTGGATGACAAATTTTCCCATCATTAATTATTTCATCTGCATGTCTTTTCAACATTATTGTGGTTACCTAACATCCATAAAGTCTTATTAACCCTAGAATTATATGAATGTACTATACAAAATTCTAATTTAATTATTCAACATTATTGTATCAATTCACACCACACATAGGTCATTTTATGGTTGATTCATATTCCTTAAAAAACAACATGAAATCATTTATATGAGCATGTATGTTTTTAGGGATCATTCCCATTAAACATTGATTTATTTTAATATCATATGTTCATCCTGGAAGTTCATTTTCTTCTAAGATCATATCATTTAAGAGACCATGTATTTCTTAAATGATGGTGATACTCTACATGTTGTCAGAATTCGAATTAGATAACTTCAATATAGCTCACAATGTTGTGTATTTAGTACATCTAGTATAAAATAGCCTCTTAGCACATGTATCTAACTTCTCAAAAAAACATACAATAATCTTGAATGTCATCTTAATTTTCCATTTTTATTTCTTACATATGATATGTATCATCATTTACACTCATATTTGTATCAAATGATCTATAAACCACAAAATAATACCAATCATTGTGCACATTTAGTTGTTCCCCATGTTTAGTCCAAGATTTATAGCTCTGATCTATTTAGTGAAAAATCAAATAATATTTCAACTATTATACACTAACTTTTCTTGAATAATAATAATGTAAACACAAAAAATGATTTGATAAGTTTCTTATGCTTGCTCTATTACATACTTGGCATTTTAATCCATATTTATACTATTTTTTCATAATAATAGAGTGCATCTAGTTCGTCTCTTGAGGTATGGGCTTCTTCCTTTCTCTTTTCCTTATGTTTTTTTTAATAAAATATGGAAAATGGGGAAAATCCTAAATTTTGGAACTACATGTCGTGTACTTTTCCACACACTGTGTACTTGTGGCCATGTTGGGATAAGTACACAGGGCGTGTAGCCATGTCGGCGACGAGGGGTGTAGGAACTGACTACATGTCGTGTAGTGGTCCTTTGCATGCCGTGTAGTCAGTCGGCAGGACTAAGTAGTAAGGGGGTGGAGCAGCCGCCAACTAGGCCGCAGTCCACTCTGTGTACTCAGGAGTACATGCTATGTAATGACGTCGATGGATGAATAGTGTGGTGGTGCCGCCAGAGGAACAATTAAATATAAGGAGTACATGTCGTGTACTTGGAAGTACATGCCGTGTACTTTTTTCGGCTTAAAATAGGCAGTAGCATCCTCATTTGGCATAGGAGGCATTTGAGCCATTTTGGAGCCAAAGGAGGAGGCCTAACTTTTGAAGATCTGCTGGGTGTTCGTCTGGAATCGGTTTCCCCCGCGGACGATCTCATTTGAACCGTGCGGGTAATCCCTTTCTTCTCCTTAAGCCTTTTATAAAAAATTCTTTCTTGAGTGAATGTTATTTAAGTTTGAATGGGTTTTGTTCTTCATTATATCTACGCCGTTATTTGGCGTTTCTGGAGTCGGTGTTCAGGTATATCGTTCATTGGCGTATAAGCTAGGTGGCTTGGTGTTTTTTTCCAACTCATGTGTGTTTTGTGCATTTTTATGCCACGAACCCATGTTGGGGTGTCGTTTGGCTGAGTCTGTTTCTATATTTAATACCTAGAATTGCATAGGTTATTAAATTGAGATAATAAAATGCTGTTTGGGATAGTTGCTTGGATCTGGAACCACCCCGGGGGTGTGTTCTACTATTTAGCCGTTTGGCCAGGGTACCCGAGGGTATACCTTTAATGTAGTAATTGTACAATTTCCTTGAGAGGAATTTATTTTTTAATGAATTTTGACATGTTGGTCATGGTCTGGTAACCTATTTAGCCTGAGGGCGTTGCTATGATTAGCATGTGGGAACTGAACTATTTAGCCTGTGGGCAGTAGTTATTTCGGCCCGAGGGAAACTTCTTCTGTGCCTGTGGGCAGCTAACTCTGTGCCTGTGCACAACACTACCTACGCCTGAGGGAAAACTCTGTCATGCCTGAGGGCAGATTCTTGTGTTGGATACTCTTTACCTGAGGGTAGGGGTTTACATGTCTGAGGACATTAGCTGGTTATTTAGAATATTTACTATGGTGGTATTTTAAATTAAATGAATTAAATGGATAATAAAATTGCAATATAACTGGTAATTAGTTACTTTTGAGTACTGCTTACTATATTGAATTTTTCTACTACACACTGTCGTTGCATGCTTACACACAGTTGGGCATGAGACTTTGGTGGGTGCATACTGGGAATTTATTTCTCACACCCTATTTGGGTCACTATTTTCGGCCCAAACAGATTACTTTTCTATAGGTGTGGATAGGGGAAAGAGTCCATATATAGGTACTTGACTATTTATGAGGAGTAGGAGGGCATGGGACCAAGCCTAGGCTCGCTATGCCGCTGCCAGTTGTTTTTCATGGTTTTGTTGTACTCTGATTTTGTTGTACTGTATTGATGTATAACATGTTCTGACTATTTTCTTAGAACATGAGACATGTAGCATCATTATTTATACATAGTTGGTTATATCAACTGTTGTTGATTATTTCAGTTTTGTATGGTTTACTTCTTCGGCTATTTTTGTATGTTTATTTACATTCCGATGTGCTACACTTTGACAAATGAGGGCATAGTTTCCCCAATATCAGACCTGGGTCCTCGCTGCTAGTCGGAAGCCTCTGGAATTTGGGGAAATACGCTTGAGGTCACATGGAGAACCGGGTTCGGGGCACCCGTTGAGTGGAACCTGGAACCGGGACGTTACAAAGTGGTATCAGAGGGGTTCTTTTCTTTGAATTACTATTTTCATCCTTAGACAGGGATAGGACGAGAACGGTAGTTGGTAATAAGTTGTGCCCAGGCGTAGCTAACCCGTGTACAGGGAAAAGGCAATTTACCTCGTATTGCAATTTCTCTGATTTTAAAATTTACAGTTGATATGATTTCACCGTTGGGTGATGCACTTGTATTATGTTGTTTATATTTTATCATTGGGTTCTATTTAGTTTCAACCTGATGAGATGAGGGTATGTCGTCTCATGCATCATTTAGGAACATGATAGAAATCACATTTCATGCATAGTTCCCTACCATGTAGGTGCATTATAAATTGCATGCTGTTTTGATAGTAGTTGTGCTAGAAAAGCATGTTGTTGTGATAGCTGCATGATAAATACCTATTGTTTGATAGGGTATTTTGTGTATTCCTGTTTATAGAATGGACGCCAAACTTTGGTCTTTTGGGAGTATGGTCCCCAATGACCGGAATTTGGGGGATCATTGAATTTTTATTAGTTATAACATAGATAATATTTCAATGTTTGATTTTTGGGGAGTATGGGCCCTCACGGGTTGGAATTTGACACTTAGGTGTTGGTTTTCGGTATTTTCTGGGTTCTGGGAATGTTTCTGAGACATACTGTCTAGAAACCTAGTATACACGCCGTGTGGTATTTTTACACACGTCGTGTATGGCCTTCTGTTCGGCAGAAAAAATGACCTTTTTAAGTACATGCCGTGTACTCTGAGTACACGCCATATAGTCTGTTCCCGTGTCACAAACCGTGTTGGCGGCGACACGTGGAAGGGAAGACCTTGGGGAAAACATGTCGTGTAGCTTATGTACATGCTGTGTAGGGTAGACCTGGAGTCTGGTCGTGTAACTAACAACACGGGTCGGTGAACTCCTGTACAGAACACGCCGTGTCAATGATGAACACGCCGTGTAGTGTGACCTGGGGACTCAGCTGTGTAACTAACAACACGGGTCGATGTAACAGTTCTTTGAACATGTCGTGTACCTTTGGGGACACGCCGTGTAGTCTTGTTTGAGGACGGACCGTGTGGACTTAGCTGTGTGGCAGGGAAATGGGGTTGTTGAAACGCCGTGTGTGGGGGTACACACCGTGTAGTGTCAAGCCGAGTAGTCGGCTGTTTCACAAACAACACAGGCAGTTGGAAAATGACACCATACATGTCGTGTAGTTTTGTTCAAATGGGAGACGTGTGGCTTAGCCATGTAGTAGGACCCAGGTATGGGAAGGAAAGTCAAGTACACGCCATGTAGTTAGTATACACGCCGTGTAGTCTTGTTTTTAAAATTTTGAAATACCTTCTTCTTCTTGTTCTCTTTTTGGTTTCTTTGTTTCAGCCTTAATAATCTTGAATCTAAGGCGTGTTTTGACCCTGTAGTGTCATGCCACCTGGACAACCGTGTGTTGTCCACCAGGAGAGCGACAATGAGAATACTCTATAGATGGTGGGCCATGGGCTACTAGTTGATCCTCCAGCAGAGCCAGATGCGGCACCAGCTTCTATAACGGACACAGGCACGGAGGCGCAGTTCTGTGAAGGCTTATTGCGGTTCATGTAGACCTTTCAGGGAACACCGCAGGGTGCCACATCTATTGATGAGCTGACATGTATCTTCCAGCAGCAGCATCCGCCTACGTTCTCATGGGATGGCACACCACAGGCTGCAGATTCTTGGTTGGGGTCGATGCTGACTATTTTCAAGAATCTTGAGATGCCTCCAAGGCGGAGGGTCAAGATCGCGACTTACATGCTACATGATTCCGCCAAGAGGTTGGGGGATGTTACCACCCTGTCAGAGCATCACATGGACATGTTGTGGGAGGATTTTTAGGAAGTATTCTATGACTTTTTCTTTCCAGATACGCTGAGGGAAGATAGAGCTCGAGAGTTCATGAATCTACAGTAGGGCGCTATGTCAGTGATGGACTATTCTGCTCTTTTTACGGAGCTTCAGCACTTTGCACCCTTGTTGGTGGGTGATGAGACGTTGAGAGCCAGGAATTTTGAGATGGTCTTCGGTATGACATCTGGGCACTGGTGAATGTATTCATGTTGCATACTGTACACATTATTGGGAACCAGGCATTGATCATAGAGAGGAACCTTCGAGAATCTAGTATTATGGTCTAGTGCGGTTCAGCACCAGTTACTAGTACTATCTCTTCTGGCAAGAGGAAGAGACATGCATACTTCTCTCAGGGAGGCAGTACCAGTCAGAAGAATGCTTCAGGTGGCCAGGTTATGTGCTACCAGTGTGGCAGAGAGGGGCACAAGAGAACACCATGTCCATGAGACCCAGTGGAGTGCCGAGCTTGCGGTAGGATGGGTCATCTGCAGTGCTTTTGCAGGGCATTTCTACCAGTGTCTAGTGAGAGGGGTTATGTGCAGACTCCGCGTGCAGGAGCAGGACCAGTGGGTTCTTTACTAGTCTAGGAACTGGAATACATCAGGGTGTGTAGGAAAAGATGGTGGTCGTAGTCATGGTAGCTAGACACCAGGATCTCCGAGGTAGTAGGGCGGGAAAGCTCAGGGTAGCCAGGCTGTGTCGTAGGGCCGTAGCATTGGGCAGACATATGCGGTGCAACATACCTAGCATGAGCAGGATCCCGGACCTTCTACAGTCAGAGGTACAATTTTAGTAGCTTCTGTCTTATCTTCAGTACTTTTCGATATGGGTTCTACACATAGTTTCATATCTGTACCCGTTATGGAGAGCCTTGGGATCTGTGTTTCTACTTCTTCCGTTATCATGATGTTAGACACTCTGTTGGAGACTATAACAGCTAGTGTGTGTCAGTGCAAGGAGTTCCCCTTTGAGGTCAGTGGTTGTCACTTGCTTTGGGACCTCTATATCCTTGAGATGACGAGCTACGATGTCATTCTCAGGATGGATAGGATGGTTCCCTTTCGGGACTTTGTAGACTACTATCGTTGCAGGGTGCGTTTCATGTCACTAGAGGGTGGAGAGTTTCTATACAATGGAGAATGGGATGTTTAGGCGAGTCGAGCTGGATCAGATCATCATGGGCAATGTCGAGTCACGACCCAGAATGCGAGCTTATATCTGGATGACTAGGGGATTTTTCAGGAAGATTTCACTCCTGCTGTTGATCATTTCATGGATGTCTTCCAGGACGACTTTTCTGGTCTACCTCCGGAGCAAGAGGTGGACTTCTCTATTGATCTTGTGCTAGGAGCAACACCAGTGTCCATTCCTCCTTATAAGATGGCTACACCTGAGTTGCAATAGCTCAAGAGGTAGTTGGAAGAGTGGTAGGCATATGGATTTATCCAACCCAGTACGTCTCCTTGGGGTTCGCAGGTCCTTTTTGCGAAGAAGGTGGACGGTACCCTCGGACTTTGTGTGGATTATCGGAAGCTGAACCAGTTTATGGTTAAGAACCGATATCCCTTACCGAGGATTGATGATATTTTTTATCAGCTTCGTGGAGCACGAGTGTTCTCGAAGATTGAACCGAGATCAGGATATCATTAGCAATGTGTGAGACCATCTGATATACCTCTCACGGATTTCAGGAGTATGTATGGTTTATATAAGTATACGGTTATGCCTTTCAGACTCATAAACGTGCCAGCGATTTTCATGGCTCCGATGAATCGTGTGTTCCATATGTATCTTGGTTATTTTGTGGTAGTATTCATGGAATACATCTTGGTGTACTTTCACCCTCGACACGACCATGCCATCCATCTTGATATCGTATTGAGGACACTGAGGGAGCATCGTCTATATGCTAAGCTCTCAATGTGCTACTTTTGGATGGACCAGATGCACTTCCTGGGACATATCATCTCTGAGGAAAGAGATTTAGTAGACCCAGAGAAGGTGAGAGTAGTGGTTTCCTGGGAGAAGCCTAAGAATGTGTTTGAGATACAGAGTTTCTTAGGGATGGCTGGTTACTACAGAAGTTTCATACAGGACTTCTCCCGCTTAGCAGCGCCGTTGATGGGCTTGACTAAGAAGGGTGTGAAGTTCATTTGGTCGGAAGCTTGCGAGGCATCTTTTCAAGACCTGAAAGGAAGGATGACATTAGCACCGATCCTAATACTCCAAAATCATGGGATGAGCTATAGATTTTTCTGTGACGCTTCAGGTATTGGGCTGGGAGCAGTGTTGATGCAGGGCGACCGTGTTGTGGCGTATGGGTCTCAGCAATTGAGTCCACATTAGAGGAATTACCCGACGCATGATTTCAAGTTGGCAGCAGTTGTTCATGAGTTGCATTGTTGGATACATTATCTATTCAGGGAGCATTTTTTGGTTTTCACCAACCACAAAAGCCTCAAGTATATATTTACACAACATGACCCGAATCTGAGGCAGCGAAGGTGGGTCGATTACCTACAGTCCTTCGATTTTGAGCTTGCCTATACACCTGGTAAAGGTAATGCAGTAGCTGATGCACTGAGCAGGAAGACTTAGATACAAGAAGTGCAGGATGCCAGTGGTGGGTGGGAACTCATGGTTTTGTTCTCTGAAATGCATATGGAGGTGCACGATAGTCAGGGGCCGACTTATCTTTCCTCTTTAGCTGTGACTTCTACCCTCCTGTATAGAGTGAGGATGAGACAACTATCTGATTCAGAAGGCCTAGTTCTATGGGAGTCAGTGGAAAGTGGGGACCCTCCTTTTGGTTGGACGATAGGCGATGATGAGGTTTTGTGTTTCCATGGATGAGTATGGGTTCGTGGGGATATACGCGAGGAGATGATGTGGGAGTTTTATGCTTCATCTTGGGCAGTTCATCCTGGGGATACCAAGATGTACCGCGACTTGAGACATCAGTACTAGTGGCCAGGTATGAAGAGAGATGTAGATGGTTTTGTTACGAGGTGTTCCACCTGTCAGCAGGTGAAGGTGGAGCATCAGAGACCAGCTGGGCTGTTACATCAGCTAGCCATTCCGGAGTGGAAAAGGGATTATGTTGCGATGGATTTCGTGTCTAGTTTTCTGAGGTCACCTCGTGGCAATGATTCCATGTGGGTTTTTGTGGACAGACCCACGAAGGTAGCTCACTTCATTCCAATTAAGGAGACCTTCGGTGTTGACGAGCTCAGAAGGCTGTATATCCGAGAGATCGTACGTCTTCATGGGGTACCTCGTTCTATCGTTTAGGATAGGGACACCCGCTTCACATCTCATTTCTGGCAGTGTTTTCAGAGGGCGCTGGGTATAAAGGTGCTTCTGAGAACAGCTTACCACCCTCAGACTGATGGCCAGTCAGAGCGTATGATAGAGGTACTTTAGGATATGATATGTGCATGCATCCTAGACTTTGGGGGCTCTTGGGAGAGGCACATACCCCTATTCTAGTTTTCCTGTAACAATATCTTCCATTCGACTATTGAAATGGAACCCTAAGAGGCTTTATACGGTAGGCCATGCCATTCACCCTTGTGCTGGATAGAGGTAGGTGATGCAGCTTTACTAGGGCCACAGCTCGTGCAGGAGACTTATGCACATGTCTAGTTGATTCAGAAGCGGATTTCTACCACACAGTCTCATCATAAGTCTTATGCTGATCGCCGCAGATGACCTTTGGAGTTCGTGGTCGGCGATCAGGTTTTCTTGTGTGTTTTTCCATGGTTGGGACACAAGAAGATCAGGAGACATGGTAAACTTTCACCGCGGTATGTTGGACCATTTGAGATTCTGGTGAGATTCGGTATGGTTGCTTATCGGTTGCAGTTACCACAGTGGTACCGAACCATGCACGACGTCTTCCACGTATCTTAGCTGTGTCACTATCATTCAAACCCGTATCACATATTTCAGCCCTAGGAGGTTGAGCTGGAGGAAGATGCGTCCTTTGAGGAGCAACTGATTCATATCATTGACTGGAGTATGAAGGTTCTCCGAGGCTGGTCAGTTACTCTCATACGGGTGCTATGGTAGCATGGCTGAGTGCAGGATGAAACCTGGGAGAGGGAGACCAACGTACATGCTCAGTGGCCAAAGTTGTTCACAGCTATATCTTCTCCACCCTTGGACGGGCAATTCGGGGGCGAATTGCTATATGGGGGGAAGTTTGTAAGAACTCGGTTCTTCTCTTCAGGTATGAGCTTCTTCATTTCACTTTTCCTTAAGCATTTTTATAAAATATGGAAAATGGGGAAAATTTTAAATTTTGGAACTACACGTCGTGTACTTTTCCACACGCCATGTAGTTGTGTACGTGTTGGGATAAGTACACAGGGCGTGTAGCCTTGTCGATGACGAGAGGTGTATGAACCGACTACATTCCATGTAGTGGTCCTTTACATGTCGTGGAGTCAGTCGGCAAGCCTAAGAAGTAAGGCGGTGGAGCAGCCACCAGCTAGGTGTTAGTACACTCCGTGTACTCAGGAGTACATGTCGTGTAATCATGTCGACAGATGAACAGTGTGGCGGTGCCGCGAGAGGAACAATTAAATGAAAGGATTACACGCCGTGTACTTGGAATTACATGCCTTGTACTTTGTTTTTTCGGCATAAAATAGGCAGTAGCATCCTCATTTGGAATAGGAGGCATTTGAGCCGTTTTTGATCCAATGGAAGAGGCCGAACCTTTGAAGTTCCGCCAGGTGTTCTTCTGGAATCAGTTTCTGCCTCAGACGATCTCGTTGGAACCGCATGGGTAATCCCTTTCTTCTCCCTAAGCCATTATTACCAATTCTATCCCGAGGGAATGTTATTTACATTTGAATGGGTTTTGTTGTTCATTAGATCTACGCCATTCTTGGGATTTTCTGGTGTCGGCGTTTGGGTATATCGTTCGTTGGCATATAAGGTAAGTGGCTTGGTGTTTGTTTTTCCAACTACTGTGTGTTTTGCGCGTTTTTTTGTGGCACGAATCCATGTTGGGGTGTCGTGTGGCTGAGGCCGTTTCTATATTTAATGCCTAGAATTTCATAGGTGATTAAATTGAGATAATAAAATGCTGTTTGGGATCGTTTCTTGGATCCGGAACCACCCCGGGGGTGTGTTCCACTGTTTAGCCATTTGGCCAGGGTACCCGAGGGTATGCCTTTTATGTAGTAATTGTAGAATTTCTTTGAGAGGAATTTCTTGTTTAATGCATTTTGACATGTTGACCATTTCCCATATAACATGTTTAGCCTGTGGGCATTGTTATGATTAGCCTATGGGCACTACACTATTTAGCCTGTGGGCAGTAGTTATTTCGGCCTGAGGGCAACTTCTTCCGTGCCTGTGGGCAGCTTACTCTGTTCCTGTAGGAGACACTACATACTCCGGAGGGAAAAATATGTTATTCTTGTGGGAATATTATTATGTTGGATACTCTTTACCTGAGGGTAGGGGTTTACATGTCCGAGGACATTAGCTGGTTATTTAGAATATTCACTGTGGTGGTATTTTAAATTAAATGAATTAAATGGATAATAAAATGGAAATATAACTGGTAATTAGTTACTTTTGAGTACTGCTTACTTTATTGCATTTTACTACTTCACACTGTCATTGCATGCTTACACGCAGTTGGGCATGGGCCTTTGGTGGGTGCCTACAGGGAACTTATTTCTCACAGCCTGTTTGGGACATGCTTTTCCGCCCAAACAGATAACGTTTCTGAAGGTGTGGATAGGGGCAAGAGTCCCTATATAGGTACTTGACTGTTTCTGAGGAGTAGGAGGGCATGGGACCGAGACTAGGCTCATGATGCCGCTACCATTTGTTTTTCATGGTTTTGTTGTACTCTTCTTTTGTTGTACTGTATTGATGTATAACATGTTATGGTTGTTTTCTTAGAACATGAGACATGTAGAATCATTATTTATACACTTTTGGTTATATCCACTGCTTTTTATTATTTAATTTGTTTATGGATTAATGCTTCCTCTATTTTTGTATGTTTATTTATATTCCACTGCGCTACACTTTGACAAATGAGGGCATAGTTTCCCCACTATCAGACCTGGGCCCTTGCTGCTAGTCGGCAGCCTCTGGAATTTGGGCAAACACGCTTGAGGTCATGTGGCGAACCGGGTTCAGGGCACCAGTTGAGTGGCACCCGGAACCGGGACATTACATTACTCAAGAGTGACATGGAAATAAACAACATGGGGTAAATAGATGGTTGTTAGTCCAGGTTACTTATTTGATGTTTTGTGGGAAAAATAGGTGGTAATAAATATGATGAAAAACAATATTTATTTATTATTAGATGGAAGAATTACCCTGTAAATTTTATTTCTTTCCAGTCATTTAATTGTTACCTATCTTTCTAAATTTGTGTAAAGATATCTTTCCTCAGAACAAAAAAGGTTACGTAATAACTAGATTTTAACAAAGGTTCAAGGAACATGGAATTTCATAAAATTAATCGATGAGACTCTTATTGATGAAATAAGTGAATTTGGATTCCAGGTTTATCCCATTTTCTATATATTATTCTAAATTATGTGTTATAAGAATACCAGAAATTATATTTTTACTATAACCCACTATTGAACATGATCATATACAAAATAACTTAAATTAAAAACTTGTTAAACCTCTATAAAGAACCCATTTAATAGGTCTCTAAAATAATATATAAGCTTATTCAAAACCAGGTGTTTACATCCAAAACAACATATTATTATTTTTAAATTTAAATAAATTTAATTCAATGTCTATTTTAAGAAGAAAAAAAATTCCCCATTTAATTAAATAATCCCTATAGAAATCAATTTTATAAAATCCTTGACAATTTATATTTATTTTCAAACCCAATTCACTAAATAAACTATAATAAAATTTAATAGATATCTTTATAAAAACAAAATTTAATTAAGAACCTATTTTGATCATAAAAACCCAAAAAACCATTATTCCCTTTAAAATATTTTAATAATAAATATAAAGAGGCAATATTGAGTTTTGAATTTAGATAACCAAAAACAAATTTTTTTAAATGAATAAAATCCACCTTCAAATAATACATATAAAACTCCACAATGATTAAAAACAATTACAACAGAAAAAATTAAGTGAATAAAATGCCAAGGAAGGAAAGATGACTTCTCAAAGTCATTGATTAAGAAGATGAGCCTTGTGGGAAAATTAAAAATATAATGTAGATAAATAAATTTTCATATGTACCTATCTAACTATATTAGGTATTGAAATAACAAGTTTTCCATTTCAAGCTAGTTCTAGGAGAGTGGAGATCATAGAGTATTGAGTGATATAGTGAATGTAGAGGCTCACACAAATCACTGATGATTATATAGATACAATTTATATAGATTGTTTTAAAAGAGTGATAAACCACACTTGTGTGTATTGGAAAACCTAAACAACCTGATCAATCTCTAAATAATGTTGGAGCACATCAAACATCTAACAGAGAACATCATGCTTCTAGTTAATTAATGATATGTAACCACATGGGTAGTTGTGTAAATATTTAGAATTCCATCAGTTATTATGATAGGGACATATATGGAATGATGTATTGGTTTCTAACTATAATATCATAATAAGTAAGTTATTTGTTGGTCAATTAATTGAGCTCATTTACCCTATATAAGTAAACCACTCTATAAATTTTGAACCAATTCAGTATCAAACTAGACTAAGAAACCCTTCATTTATTCTATAATAGTTTCAATCTATTTATTCATTAATTTTCTATATATACACACCCCAAATACATGTGTGATGAAAACTATTCCTCTTGGACAAATGGAATGGTTGTCAACTAATAAATTCTACAATGATCAATGCTCCCATAAAAGGGAATCATCAAGAACATTTTGGAACTATTTTCTTGGGATAGGTTCTAAGGAACATTTCTATTTGTAATGAACAAATTATTTTTATGATGAAAATTTTAAAAAATAGAAAACATATAAAAAATTCTAGTGAATTTAATTTTGTCTCATTTTTATGTTCTTGTTCATTTTAATATAGGAACTACCTAGAATAAAACCCCTTATTTGATGTTGTTCACTCGAATACTAAACTAGAGGTTATATCTAATCCTTCTAATTGATACAATAATGACTAATTTTTTTAACAACTTAATTACATAAAATTGGTTAAAATTTAAAGAGGATAATAATATCTAAATTTTTAGTGGAAGTGATTAGGTTTTTTCTAGATGAGGGTTATATGGATAATCCCCAAAAAAAGAAAAAAATAGGGGGAAGGATTCTTGCATCACATAGCCAATGGAGTGGAAGGGTTGGTCTCCAGAGGGCTTCTACATGACAGTGGGTGGTCGACCAGTGATGGACATAGGGAGGCAAGGCGGCATAATTAATGATGTCTGTTACACAAAAATATAGCATGGTTTAGAGTAGGTATGCATGAGACAGGTGATCGACGACATTGATAAACTAAGAGAGGTGGTGGAATAATAACATACCATAGAATTAAGAGATTTCATCTGATAAAGGTCGAGGGGGTAGTGGTAGAGAAGTACATCCCTGAGAGCATGAATAGTGTGAGGGAAAATGCTTCTCTTAGTGTTCTATTTAAAATATTTGGAAGGGTTTGATCTGTGGCTTCAAAAAAGCACTGAAAAATTAGTTTTTTATCAGCGTTAAAATAATTAGCGCTGATAAATTACCTCTTTATCAACACTGAAAATGTGTGGATAAAGACCTATAGAATTAATTTTAATAATATAATTAATATAATTTAATGTTTAAGTGTTTATAATTATAAAAAAATTTAAATGTATAAAATTATAAGTATATTTGAAGAAATATAAATATGAATTTTTAAATATAATTATAGATATATATTTATAATTATATTTATAAATAATTATATATTGTAAATACTTTTATAAATATTTTTTTATAATTACTTATATATAATAAATATATATATATATATATAAATACAGTAAATATATAAATTATTTTAATATGATTATTATAATTTATAATTATTCAAATATGTAATAATTTATATATTATTATATAAAGAATTTTAAAAAATATGTGTAATTATTTATTTGTACATAAAAAAATATTTTTTTTAAATATAGTAAATATACATTTATAAATAAATTTTTTTATAAATATTTATTTACAAATATATATTTTAATTTTTTTACTGAATATGTATTCTTAAATGAATGAAGGTTAAAATTGAGTAAAATTTAATTATTACAAATGAGTATACATTAAAAATACTAATAATATGGGTATGTTTTATTAATTATAATAATTATTAAAAAATTAAATATGGATATATTATGAAATAAAATGAATACATATTGAATATATTAAATTATAGTAAATATATATGTATAAATAAATATTGTAAAATTATTTAATTCTAAAAAAAATAATAAACATTAAAAATAATAAATAATACCGAGTGAATTAATTTTAAGAATCAAAAGGTAAAATTTACCAATTAAAAACATAATTTATTATCTATATTATGTTATTAAAAGAAATTATAAAATTTATTTTAATATTTGAATTAATTAGATATATATTAGGTGTGTGTGTTTCAATATAAGATTTCATTAATTAAGTAAATATGCTTGTAAGTGAAATTAATGTGTGTGTGTGTACATGTTTGATATATGTTAAATTGAACATTGACATTATATTATATGCAATGTCTTTTAATGAAATAAAATACAAAAATACTGAATAAATTTAAAAAATCAATATCTGTTATTAATGTTAGGGGTATTTTTTTTAAAAAAAATATATTTTTATATGTTAAAATATAAATGAATGCATAATAGTTATATAAAAATTACGACAATACAAAAAACATTTAAGTGTTGATGAAAAAACATATATAAATATATATAATATTTTTATGTAATTTATAAAAAATTATTTAAATGATTAATAATTTTTTATTACTATATATATAGATATATCAAATTTAATAAATTATATATATATAATTAAATAATTAATGTTCTATTTATGAATATATGACAATATATATTAATATATATCAATATATTTATATATATATATATATTAATATATATATTTATATACTAAATAAGAATATAATTATAACGAAATTAATTAATATATATAAATTTTAAAAATGAATAAATTTTAAAAACATTAAACAATTAAAAATTAAAAACAGAACAATTTAATATATATATATATATATATTAATATACATCAATATTTAATATATTTTTATATATTTTTATATTAATCAACATACATACATATATATAAATATTTTTATATACAAACTATTATTTTAATTATAAAAAAATGTATAAATATAAAAAAATATTAAAATCGAATTAATTTAAAAATATTAAATAAAATATAATTAAAAAAAATTAATATATATATATTATTATTTAATATAATCATATATATCAGTATATATATTTATATATGAAAAGACAATTTAATTTCCAAAAATTTAGTAAATCAGATAGCCCACAATATATATATATATATATATATCAATATATATTTTTATATATAAATAATTTATTTATAATAAATTAATAATTATAATTAAATATTAAATTTTCATATATTTTTAAAAATATTAAACAAAAAAAATAATAAAAAATAAATTGTATATATATACATATGTGTATTACTATTCAATATATTCATATATATCAAAATAGATTTTTATATATGAAATAAGAATTTATTTATATAAAATTTTGGATGTTAGCTGGCCCTCAATATGAATGGTTGTTCATCAAAATAACCCAACAAGGTAGGCTTACTAAGTGGAGGGCTGTCTAAACCCTACGACACGTATATGGTGGGCTAAGGCCTGTATGGGACCACACATGTTTTCATGGGCTAATTTTGGTGTGTGAATATTGTATGTGGGATATCATCCTCAAAACAGAGTTTTGGAGTGGTGATACTATATAATCTTATAAAAACAAGTGGTTGAAAGTCTAAAAGTTTGATGTGGACACATGCGCATGCTAGAGATCTTTTTCAGTTCAAAAAAAATGTGATGATAAAGGTTACCCTTTATTAGTTATATAAATAAATAACTAATAAAGGATGACCTTTATTAGTGTTACAAATAAAATTATGATAAGGCGTACCATTTATCAACACTTTTTAGCACTGATAAACAAAACCATTATCAGTGATTTTCTATAGAACTGGATAAACTCAAAACAGTAGTATTGTCAACCCTTTGAAAATAATGAAAACATCATATACCATCATATCTAGATAAATATACATGAGGTGCTAAAACACTATGTCATTATCCATTAAATATAACTTGGATTCCACTTATAGAATATGAAGGAATACATATCATTCAAGTCAAGTACAACCACCCCCAAAATTAAACAAATGGAAAAAAGATAAAAATAATACAAAACCCTAGAAGCCTCAAAATCTAACCCAACTCCAAGGTTCCAAGACCCATCCCAAAATATACAACTAATCATCTATAATCGGTCACTTTTGTTTATCCAATCATATATCCATGAATGTTTTTGGGTATCATAAGGTGACACTAACTGGGTGTGAGCATAACTCGGTAGGACAACACAAATGGTTTTTAATAAAAATATAATATGTAAGTGTAAATCCTAATGGTGTGTAATTAATATGTGAGTTGGGGAAAAATATGTTTTGGAAATAAATTAAACCATGTTTAGCCTTATGTCTTATGGAGACAACCCATGCCGATCATGCATACTTCAACTAACATCAATCTCTAAACATGGAGGATGTTTCATGGATGAATCCTAGAACATATTCAAGGAAACCATAATCATATATACTATGATAATCCTCATTGATCATCAGATAATTTCCCTCTATAAATCCAAAGAGAATCTAATACTCATGTATAAACTGAAGGAATCATCCTTCATTTTCGGAGGCCTGGGTCCATTTAAATCCAAGACACACACATGTGGAATTCCACACAAATAAGATTCATATGAATCGATGGATCACATCCCATGAAATTCAACAAGGGTACCCCCTCAAGAATCCATGGAATTATTCTGTGGCATTCAGTAAGTGAATACATTACCCAAATCCAAGGGGGGGTCTACCCATGGAATTTACGATAAAAAATCTAAGTAGAATATAGTGACTTTATCAAGGAATTCCATAGATTTGGACCTCATTGAATCCAACAGTGTCCTCTTACCTCAACATTCACATGATTCCCCTAATGGAATCATTGGGTCACCCAGAGAAATCATTGCTAATAAAATTCATGACGAATCCAACGAATATCACTAGTTATTCAAATTCATTCCATTAATTAATGATTTCCATTCAGCCCATTTATTCTAGTTTCACATATAATAAATTAAAAAATTAATATTATTATTTTGATCAATTCGCACTTCCATATAAGGATTCTATATCCACAAACACTACTATCTCTTCTGAGTCTTCTTAAAAATCCATCTTCCCATTTTTTTCAATACACTACAAAGTTAAGTCATAAACTATCATGATTAATTCATTCATTCCAAAGGTGTTGACCTAACTCACATGTTTAATTGTCTCATTAGAGGCCTACCAAAACTAACTTTATTTTCAATGTCCAAGAGATTTTCTAGAACAAAAACAATGAATCAATTATAATTAAATTAATGTTATGTTATGCTTTATATGATTCTTCATGAATTCATAATCCAAATACACAATATGATGATGATATATTAAGAGAAAATCACTAGAACACATACTTTAGGGTGTAAGAGTTCCAATTTTTGGGTACCGAACATTTGTTAAAGAGGCAATGATTGAAATAGGGAAGCTAGAAAGAAACCATGAAAATATGGAATTTACTTGAAAAAAGTCAAGATATATATACACAATAAGTAAAACATCATATGAAGCTAGAGGTGTGCTTGACATACCATGATTCTTATAAAATGAACAACATAAGTGGAAACATGGGAAGACTTATGGAGAAACTCCCCTGAACAAATGATTGTAGAGAAGCACCCTCACGTTGTATTAGTTTCCCTAGAAGGGGAAAAATCAATTTATGATTAAGGGTTAAATGGGTTAAATGACCTTTTTCCCCTTAAAAACACATCCCCAAACCCACTGGTTGGCTAGTGAGATTTTGGTAGATCTACCTACCTAGATAAAGACCATTGACTAGTCGATGAATATTTATAGCCTTTATGTTGTATGACTCAACCTCCTACTTCACCTCTTGAAAACAACTATTTCTTCCTAAACCTTCCTTAGTTGCTTATTTGAAGACAAAATTAAGAGGTTGTAAAGAAACTTTTATGGGGTTCGTACCTAAAAACAAGGGCTGGTTCTTACAACCTCCCCACCTCAAGACAAGTTATCCTTGAGATGCGCCATCATCAGCCTCCTCAATGAACAAAACTGGCCACTAGGTCTATATGTCTGATTCTTACTCCCACATTTCTTTCTAGACACAACCATGTTACCATAGTCACTACAACAGATCATATGATATTCAAAATTACCTTTTTTTAATGCTATAAAAAGAAATAATAAAGTGGTAATTTTTATCAGTTCTAGAAAAAATCACTTCTAATGGAAACTCTTTTCCCCTCTAAAAAATAATTGTGAAAAGGGTGCCCTTTATTATCACTTTTTTAGTGATAATATAAGTTCCACTTTATCAATTATTTTCTTACTGTTGATAAAGTCCCCACCTTTAATAGGATGAAAAAAGTATTGATAAAGTGACTATCAAATTATATATTTTATATATACATATTTATATATTTTTCAATAAGATTTATATTTTAATACGTATATATATATATAAATATTAGATATAAATATAATTTCTTAACTTTTTAAAAAATCAACCGTACATTTATAATTGTACATATAAAAAGAATATCAAATTAATATTAATTAAAAATACACTTTAATAGTATATTTATATACATTAATTACAAATGTATATATAATTAATATAAATATGATATATTAATAGTTTATTTTGAACAATTATATTGACATATAAATAAATATATTTATTTAAATATGTGATTCATATTTGAATTTATATATTTATTATCATGTTATATAATTTTTAAATATATGTACATGTATTTGTATGTATGTGTATGCATGTATATGTATGTGGATGTATGTGTATGTCTGTACGTGTGTTTATGTGTGTGTAAAATGTATATGCATGTTTTGTGTTGTGTGTGTGTGTTCTATGTGTGTGCATGTTTATGTGTGTACGTGTATATATGTTTGTGTGCATATGTACATGTTCTTGTCTATGTGTATGTGTGTGTGTGGATGTAAATACATGTGTATGTATGTGAATATGTATGTGTATATGTTTGTATGTTTATGCATGTATATGACATGTGTATATGTATATGTATTATATGAATAATTATATTGTATTTTTATGTATGCATATGTATGTTTATGTATGCACACATGTATGTAGTCTTATAGATGTGTATGTGTATACATGTGTGTACGTGTCTGTGTATGTATATACACATATGAATATGTATGTCTATGTGTATGCCTATGTGTATGTGTATGTGTATGTGTATCTGTATCTGTATCTGTATCTGTATGTGTATGTGTATGTGTATGTGTATGTGTATGTGTATGTGTATGTGTATGTTTATGTGTATGTGTATGTGTATGTTTATGTGTATGTGTATGTGTATGTGTATATGTATGTGTATGTGTATGTGTATGTGTTTCTGTATGTGTATGTGTATGTGTATGTGTACTTGTACGTGTATGTGTATTTATTTGTGTTTATATGTATATATGATCATGTGTGTGTACATGTACATGTTCATGTATGATTATATATATTTGTACATGTATATGCAAGTATGTGTTCTTATGTCTGTCATTCCATATGCATGTGTTTATGTGTATGTGTATGTGAATGTGTAAGTGTGTGTGTGTGTTTATGTGAATGTGTATGTGTACGAATATGTGTGTACGTATTTTTCTATGTATGTATATGTGTATGTATATATTTGTATGTGTATGTGTGTGTATGTGTACATGTGTGTTTATGTGTATGTATATGTGCATGTGTATATGTATTTTACTTGTATATGTATGCATGTATGTTCAGTACATGTATGTATGAATATGTATGTGTATGTATGTGCATGCACGTTTATGTAATTGTATGTATGTGTATTTGTATACATACATGTCCGTGTATGCATATGCACATGCATCTGTGTGTGTATGTGTAGGTGTCTGAATATATTTGTATATGTATGAGTATGTATATACACTACAAAAAAAAAGAGGGAATGAGTGGTGTTTATTTATAAACTGAAAGTTGTTTAAATTTCAACCTAATAGTATAGCAGCGGTTATCAAAACTGTCACGTATTGCATTGTCGAGAGAAATTTCATGGTCAGTTCTTTAATTTTGTAGTAGTTTACATATACTTCGTTTTTTGATCATTTAGCGGTGGTTTTAGTTTTCTTTATTGGTGGTTTTTTAAATTTCCCAAAAATAAAGTAGATAACATAATCCTTAGAGTTTCTAATTATAATTTTCATTAATTTACTTAGTTGTGGTTATTAAAAATCACTTCTTAATATTACTATTAAATTTAATTTTTAAAAATATTTAATAAAAGAAGAAAATTTCAAAAAACTACATTTACTAAACTAAAACATGAATATAAACCCATCTTGCATACATCATACATCAAAATTCGTATATATAAACATCGATAGTCATTATAAACCCATTCAACATTTACCTTAGTCAACTCATACCTCAATCAAGCCATACTTCAACCATCAATATATACATATTAAATATGTACAACAATAACCCATTACTAATATACTTCAACCCCATGACCTCCAATGCATATTTCTACCACCATATCATCTCATCAACTCAAACCGACCACATCAAATAATCAATTATAACACAAAAATGAAAACATAAATTAAAACTAAACATAATACATCATAATTACAGTAGAATCATTGATAAAATTTAAACATACCATGAAAACTAAGAACCATCATGACTACCATATGGATAATGTCATTGTTTTGAATGGGAAACCTCCTTCCTACTTCTGGAATATGTCACATACAATAAAAACCAGAACATTTAAGAAAATAAATGTGAATGAGAAGAAATATAATATATTAAAAATGTTTCACGTAATTATTTTGATCAAACAGACAAAATTTTAAAATAAAACCAATAATATATCATTTAAAAAACTATTAATGAATAAATATACATATTTAAAATATTATTTAACACATTAATGTGAAAAGGGAAATGTTAATATTTTAATTAATATTTAAATTGATGCATGGTGTGCATGAAATTTACTTAATAAAAAAGTTTAAAGAATTTATTATGAAAGTATTTCCAATATTTCAAAAGTAACTCAAATGTGTTTTCCCCCTGATATCTCATTAATATAAGGTTTTTTTCTATGGTTTTGACCATTACACACACATTTTGGAGATTTAAAACACTAAAAATGCATTTAAATCCCTCCTCAGCAAACTGTAACTCGATATGATGTTCTCTCAGTTCTTACATTTTAGAAATAAATTGAAAGTATTTTTCCTCATATTTTAGGGAAAACTAGTTTCATTTCCGAGGTTATGAACCAATGACACTTATTTTTAAAGGCTTTAATACAATTAAAAAGTGTTTACTGGGTCATTCCGACCACACCACACATCTGATTTGTGTGTTTTCCTTGCGTACTCATCAAAAAATTACATAGTGGTGGTTTTCCCTTGATTTCACATCAATATAATGATTTTACAGGTGGTTTTTACAATTAAAAACAAATTTTAGTGCTTCAAAACACTAAAAATGCACTTGTGATAATTATAGTAAAATCATTACTTAGAATGTCATTCCATAATTTCATACATTTTAAAAAGTAGTCTACGATAATTTTAATCTAATTTTTGGGAAATTAAATTACATTTTCTTTGTTTTAACCCCCCAACACATGTTTTTAATGTCTTTGGTACCTTTAAAAGGTGGTTACCTAGTCATTCTTGCCACAATGCACATCAAATTGATGTGTTTTCTACACATACCCATTAAAAGTAAATCAATGGTGGGTTTTTCATGATTCCTTATCAATATGATGTTTTTTCTATTGTTTTGATCGTTGCATGTTCATTTTAGTGTTTTAAAACACTAAAAATGTGTTTATGTCCATCCTATGAAAATTGTAATTTGGAATGAAATACCATTGGTTTATAAATTTCATACATCAATCTAAGGTCATTGACATATCATTTCATGGGAATATGACAATGTTTTCTTAGTTTTGTCCCCCTTACATAGGGTTTTAATGGCTTTCCATACTATAAAAAGTGTTTACTGAGTCATTTTTCCGCACCAAACATTAGATTGATGTGTTCTCTATGCGTACACATAAAAAATAACACAACTATGGGTTTCCCATTATTTCACATCAATATGAAGTTGTTTTATGTGGTTTTTGAAATTACATGCCCATTTTAGTGTTTTAAAACACTAAAAACGTGTTTATGATGATCTTGTGAAAATAGTAAATCAGAATGAAGTTCCAATAGTTCCTAAATTTCACAAATCAATCTACAGTCAGTTTCTTATAAATTCATGGTATTATGAATTATTCTCCTTGTTATGACAACATGAAACATGTTTTTAAATGATTTAGTACCTTGAATAAGTGATTATGAAGTAATTACAACCACAATAGAAGTCTAATTGACATGATTTATATGACTAGATGTCAAAAGTAACTCAAAAGTGTTTTTTCAATGATTTCACATCAATCGGAGGTTTTTATGTGGTTTTTACTATTACGCACATGTTTTAATGTCTTAAAACACAAAAACTGTGTTTTTCGTTATCCTAATAAAATCATTAGTTGGTATGATTTGTTGTCAGTCCTTACATTTAAAAATTCAATATATGGGCATTTTACCTTAATTTTAGGGTAATTTGATGTTTTTTTGTTTGTTTTGACACCCCATCACATGTTTTTAAAAACATTTGTAACTTTAAAAAGTGTTAACCATGTCATTCCAACCACACCGCCTATTATATAGAAGTGTTGTCTATGAATAAATATAAAAAGCAACTCAATGGTGGTTTTACCATGATTTTAAATAAATATGTGGGTTTTCTATGATTTTGACCATTACATGCATGCATTAGTGTTTTAAAACACTAAAATCACGTTTACGACCAACTTGATTGAACCGTAACCCTGAAAGACATGTTATCAATTCATAAATTTCAAAAATAAATCTATAGTCACTTTCCTCTGATATTAGGTCAGTAGTTTTCATTTTCTATGTTTTGACCCCCGAACATAAGTTTTTAACGGCTTTGGTACCTTTAATATGTTTTTACGGTGTCATTCCTACCACACATCACAATAGGTTGATATTTTTCTAGGTGTACACATTAAAAATAACCGAATAGTGTTTTTCCCATGATTTCAAGTGAATCTGATGTCATATTATATGGTTTTGACCGTTACACACATGCATTCATGTTTTAAAACAGTAAAATTCATTTACAACAGAACATTAAAATCCATAATATGGAATGATGTTAGGTTGATTTTTACATTTCGAAAATATATCTATACTCATAGTCCTCTAATTTCAATGAAATATAATGTCTTTTTCCTAGTTTTCACCCCCCACAACATGTTTTAAATTTTTTTATACCATTAAAAACGTTTTACCAAGTCATTCTAGCCACACTGCATGTTTGATTAATGTTTTGTCTAAATGTACACTTAAAAAATAACAAAACAATGGTTTTCCAAAATATCATGTTAATATTTGGTATTTATCTTTGTTTTGGAATATTACAAGTAGGTTTTATTGTTTTAAAACACTAAAAACTCACCTATGGGCATCTGACGAAAACTATAACTTTGAATGAAATATCATTAGATCGTACATTTCAAGAATCACTCTATTGTCACTTTCCTCTATATTTTGTTAAATATGACATCATTTTCCAATTTTTAACCGATTGACACATGTATTTAATGGTTTTTTTACATTAAAAGTTTTTTAATAAGTCATTCTAACCACACAATACATTGTATTGACATGTCCTCTATACATACACATTTACAATAACATAATAGTGGATGACCCATGGTTTCATTTCATTATGAGGTCATTTTCTATGGTTTTGTCTGTTACACATACGTTTTATTGTTTTAAATAATATAATCATTTTTATAGACATCCTCGATAAACCATAAACTGGAATGACGTGACGTTGGTTCATATATTTCAAAAATAAATCTATTGTCTTTCTCCTTTATTTATTGAGAAATGTAACATCATCTTCATAGTTTTGACCCCCCCAAACATTATTTTAAAGACCTAGGTACATTTACAATCTATTTATTGAATCACTACCAAGAAAAAAATGTCATATTGTTTTAAACCATATGTATAATGATCTATAATTCATTTTTGACATGTAGAAATCGATCACTTGTTAATCCAGCACAAGATGTGGTTGGTATGACTTGAAGTTCATGTTTTCTATATAAAATTGTCAGTTTAGTCTTATTTATGGATGTTGTATGTGCTCTTCTCAAATGTATGAATGATAAATGCAATTTAGAATTTACCATGATAGGATGAGATATAAGGCTGGGAATTTCCTCACGGGTCACGCTGATCATATGCTAAAAAATAGAAACCAAATAATTTTCCATTTCTGACCACCACTTATCCTTAATTTCCTTTTAAGATTTATATTTTTTCAATTTTACATTCAATATTGATATTTATATATTTTTTGTATAAATCAACAACACTACTCAAACCCCATTTGGTTTAGAAACAATGGATGATGAAACCAAACAAAATACATCTGATGGAGTAGGCCCCTAACCAATCCCCTTTAAACAACCAGGATGCTCCTTACCTAAAATGATTATAACATCATTGTTCTAGTAAATTGATGATGATTTTAAAGGGTTCGCATCCCAGACTTCTTGAATTTTTTCATGTTAATACAAAAATATTAACAAATATTTCTTAAAATATTTGAACTTCATAATATTATCTAATTAATAAATTTTTTATTACTATTTTTTTCATTACATTAAATACATAATATTTAAAAATAAATTATAATAATAGAAAATCCTTAATCATAATTGATTTTGGAAAGATAGATATATCAAACGATGCCAAATTAGAATCATTTGATCCATGTATCTAGACTCATTGAAATGTGTTTATGTATTTTTTCTTGTTATAGTTTATTTTTCATTTTTATGTTTTTCAAGTAAACAAATAACATGAACATCTAATTACATTTACTTACTCCAACATCATTGGTATGTTTATTTATAAAACTATCATCGACTATCCTATTCACTTTAAACAAAAACATATGTTCAACCAACAAAGTTTCAAAATTCATTAGACTTTATAAAAAATAAAATCAATTTAGAAAAAATTATGACTTCTAAAAAATGATATAAATTATAATGAATAAAATACAAAATAAAATTGATCTTCTTCATGAAAAACACTACGAACTAGTGATGTGAGGAATGAATTGTTTCTCATGATTCATAATATCATTTTAGATAGTTCATATGTCATGACCCGTCCTCGGGGCCCGTGTCGTGACTACCCCAAGCCCGCCTTCCATAGGCCAGGGGCTGGAGACTAGAACCAAAGGCGTAAATCCCGATAACTGGGAAGGCATTGCCATTATAAAAGTAAACAAAACACCACAGAGTACAAGCGGAAGAAAAACACTAAGTACAAAAGAAAGGGCTGAAAAGTAAATGGGCCAGAATACAAACCCAACTGAAAGTGCAGCTACAACTGAACGAAAGTTCAACAGAAAAAGGAAAATAGCTGGAAGAAGGAAGCAGCTCTTGGGTCGTCCTCCTCGGATCCTACCTAAAGGGTAGGTACAGATAGCGTAGCTCCTGGATTGTCCACCACGGATCCTACCTGAAGGGTAGGTACAGATAGCCTCCACAACTCTCTCTACCGTCAACCTCCTCTGTGTGTCGTCTCGTCGTGAAGTCCACCTTTGGATACTGACTCGTCGTGTAGTCCACCTCCGGGTACCGTCCAGTCCTTGAACACATGGCCTTCGTCAGTACTACCGTCTTCTGCAACCAACACAATGAGGTGCGGGCATAGCCCGTGCAGGGGTGAATATAACGATACTCAGTAGGGACCCCGAGACCCTCACGGTCTCACTAAAACAAACAAGGATAACCACAAAGAAGATCTCAACAGATAACCTCTAATTAGGTATATGCCCATACATATACCTAAGTTATCAAGTAACCCATCTCAATCATGAGGAAACACAAGGATTTTGAAATCAACGGATAACCACTACCCAGGTATATGCCCATACATATTCCTAAGTTATCAAGTAACCCATCTCAATCATGAGGAAAGCACAAAGGTCATAAGTCTCAGCTCATACCAGGATTTTCATTATCGAAACCGTAACTGCCGAAAAGCTCCATCTCTGGAGTGTACAGTGGTCCTGTCACGACTCCGAGGTACAGATCACTAACCTAAGACTACTGAGGTACTCCTCCTATCGAGTACCGCGGTCCTGCCACCTCACATAGTAGTGCTTTCCGCCGGGGTCTGCCACCCAAACACAGTAGTGCTCCCACATTGTAGCCTACAGAGGTACTCTTCCTGTCGAGTACCGTGGGTCTGCCACCCAAACACAGTAGTGCTCCCCGTTGTGGGTCTGCAACCCAAACACATTAGTGCTCCCCACTAGGCTATACAAGTCTCTCCAACTCATATCGGACAAGCAGTCTTCAGGTTTCATCCTGCTACACTATCTCCGTACTCCGTACGCTCGTCTCTGGGAGGGTCCGCTCCATGAGCTACTGGTCGATACTCCAAGTATCTCAAAGTCTCATGAAGAAGTATCTCAAAGTACCGCCTCGTCATAGGGGTCTCAAAGCAACAGACGCCACGGCAACCGGACGCTCTGTCTGTGAGTTATTAGCTTTTTCATCCCAGGGGCCCGGTTGGTTTCGTGAGCGAACCAATCCCGGCCGTATCCCAACTGTACCCCGAACTCTCATAGGGTATACTCATAGGGACCGTTTCTCAACGAGATCATCAACGCCGCTGACGGTTCGTCAAACGGACATCCTGTCTAAAAGATATCAGCTTTTCCTTTCCAGGGGACTGGTTGGATTTCGGGTACAATCCAACCCGGACACTATCCAACAACAACCAAAACTCGGGTGAAGTATGCCAAAAGTTCCGTCTCATCAAAAGGAAATCAACAAGATAGACGGCGCGTCAATCAGACGCACGGTCTGTGAGTTATTGGCTTTTTCTTTCCAGGGGCCCGGTTGGTTTCGTGAGCGAACCAACCCGACCGGACTCCGACGACATCCAAACCCCGAGCGGAGTAAGCAAAAAGATCCGTCTCACTAAGAGGAATCCAACAAAGTCGAAGGCACATCAATCGGGCGTCCGGAGCTCAAGTTACGAGCATTTCTGCTCCGAGGGCCCGGTTGGTTTCGTATCCGAACCAACTCGGACGAACCCAAAGTATTCTGAAACCTTGAGTGCGATATACCGAAACGACCGTCTTGTTCCAAGGTTTTCTACGCACATAACGGTGCGTCGATCAGAGATCTGTAGCCCATGATATGGGTGTTTGAACCTACTTAGTCCGAAAATGTGCGGACTGGGCCCGGCCCGGCCCGACCCAGTACCCCCTGGGTCAGCTGAACCGGGTCGAACCGGCCCGAGTGGCGACCCAGCCCGATGACCCGGCCCGGCCTGGAAGCCCGGCCTAGCCGGCGGCGTGGTGGTGCGGCCAGCGCGGCCAGCGCGCTGCGCGAGCACGTCCAAGGGAGGGGCTTCGACCCTCCTTTAATTCAAACGGTGACCCCCATTAAGTGGCCTCTCCATGTGCAACCCGGGGGGTGTAACCCCCTGGCTTTTCCCCTGAAACGGGTAGCCAGCGCAAGGCCGACCGGTTTCTCACCGCGGAACCCCGCGGTCCCGCGCCTTCCGGCGCCGGTGGCCGGAGTTCCGGCTACCTTCTTCGAATTCTCCGGTGGGTGGTTTTTCCGGCTGCTTCTTCCAGGATGGCTGCAAATTCGTCCGGCGCGGTGTGACGACGCTGCGTCCTTCTGGTGCATCCCGACTCCGACCCCGGCCTCGTTCGTACCCTTGACGCGGCGCGACGACGTCGCGTTTCTTCGTCATGGCCCGCATCGTTCACGTCTCCATTTGCTCAAGCGCGGTGCAACGATGCATTACCGTCTTCACTAATCAAAACCGAAGAATAGCGAAGGGAGGAGGGGTATCAGCCGTGTTTGTGCGGACCGATCCCTTCGCGTTATATCGATAGCAGTTGTCCGAAACGTAAAACGATTAACCTTCACAGTTTTTTTAATTTAAATAAAAAATTGGAACATGGCCCTCAGATTTATCTTTCATAGTCGAAGGAAAGAATCACCAACTTAAAATAGTCGAACCCCTACATCCTTACTTAGGATAAAACTACCAAGTGGGAAAAATAAAAATTGTTAATTTTTATTTTCAACTACCACAAAAATTAATAACTCCCCTCGTGTAAATGCAACTCCATAATAGGAGTTCCTAAGCAATTACCAGCGCTGCAGTTCTATCGGTGCCCTCGGAATTTGATTCCGGGCACCGGTTCAAAAGTTAGAAATTCCCGCTCGTTTGCTCACTGAACGTACCCGAGCTAAACATCGGATAAAAATTCCGGGCACACCAGCCCTCAGAATCAGGCGCCGTCAAAAACTACGTTCTTGTAAAATCCCAGAGAAAATTTAGAAAAAAATTCCCTTGAATTTTTACGGGTCTTTACATTACTCGCACCTCAGGGATTTACGTCCCCGTAAAGTTTTAACACAAACTAGGGATACAAAAGCGGTACTGAGCACGCATCTGAGCCTCCCGCTCTCATGTGCTCACCTGGAGGTTCACGTACTTCCAGAGAAAGTGCACCCGAGGAATCGATCTTCCTCGTAGGATCCGTTCCTGTCGATCCTTGATCCCCACTAGAACCTCCGTGGAAGTAACCCCATCGCCATTGTCATGCTCCTCATGGTCGATGATGTGTGAAGGATAAAGCAAGTATCTCCTCAGTTGAGATACTTGGAAAAGCGTCGTGCACCTGGTCTAACTGAGGTGGATGGTTCAAGCGGTAAACCTCCTCGCCTACCCTGCTGAGTACCTGAAAAGGTCTACTAAACTTCGGAGATAACATGCCGCACATGTCACATCTCCGTAAACCTCATCGAGGTGAGACCCGTAGGGAAACGTGGTCGCCATCCTCGAACTGTAGTGGTCTCTGCCTCCTGGATGACCTGGACCTTCTCTGTCATGGCTTGGACCATCTCTGGTTCCACAAGAGCTGCAAAGATTTCTTCTTTGCCGATATGAGAAATCTGATCTCATCCCCTAGATGAACCACTTTCTTTGCCTAATACAGTCAATCCCGACATGGATGATACTAGTCCATACCAAGGATGAAATCGTAAGGCCTCGATGCTACTACAAAGAGATCTAGCCGTTACTCTCGCATCCAAGGGTTGAGTCACACTGTTGGGTTCAATGTGTGGTAACTGGGTCTCTTCCAGTAGGTATCTCACAAGTGAGGGTCAAGTCAACAGTTTAATCCGGGACCTCTTAGTAACAACACAAGAGAGGACAGGATTGATAACATCACAAAGGTAAGTGACTTTATTTTATTGTAGCTCATGGTACAAGGACACAAATATAACAACAACATCATGGAACTAGATATACACCACTAGTTCAGCTCCTGTCCACTCGCTTCTGGAGCTCCGTAGTCAAAAGCTTCTGCTTCCTGAAGCTGAGCTCTCCCATGTCCTCCTGTCCCCTACAGTCAGGGTGGACCTCCTGGGGGTGGTGGTGGCAACATCCCGAAGCGTCGTCCACCTCATGCTGCACGGACAGCTCCTCTGCCATGGCCGCCTGCTCCTTGCGGTCCACCCTGATCAAACATCTGCCTCTACCTCGGAGGTTCTTCATTTAACTTCTGGTCATCTGCATGGAGGGTCGGACAGTCACGTGCCATGTGACCAACTCCGCCGTAGGAGTAACACTGCAAGGTAGGTCTAGCTCTGTCACTTCCCTTGGTTCCTCGCACTACCGACCCTATGTCACGTGGTCGACCACCTGTAGGTCTGGTCCTCTTGGACCTCTGCGTCATCTGCCTACTGCCTACTGTAGAAGATTCTGGCACATTCCAGCTAGTGGTGGGTCCTGCTGTTGGAGACTGCTCAGCAAAGAAACTCTCCTCTAAGAGGGCTCTCTCCAACACCCCGGTCTGGGTCAGAATGCTGTGAGAAACAACAGAAGCTCTAATATCTCGCCTGATCCCCTGCTCGAAGGTTCGGGCCCTGATGAACGGGTCCCGTACCATATCTGTGGAGTAGCGCGAGAGGTCTGTGAATCTCGCTGAATACTGTGCCACTGTCATGCTGCCCTGCCGCAGTTGAAGTAGCTCCTGTATATGCACCGCTCAAAGGATGGCTGGTACAAACTCTTCCAAGAACAGGCTCTCGAAGTCTGCCCAAAGAAGTGTCGCCTCGTCATGCATCTGAAGCATCAGGCTCTACCATCTGCCTGCTGCTGCCTGAAGAAGGCTGGAAGCAAGGATCACCATGAAGTATGTTGGCGTCCCCACTAGCCTGAAGACTCTCACCACAGCCTATAGCCAATCCTCAGCTGCCTGCGGGTCCGTCCCTCCCTGGAACCTGGGTGGTCTCTAGTGCTGGAACTCGTGCAGTGCACTCAAGCGACGTGCACCCTCTGCTGTTGGGGCTGGTGGCATCAGTGGCCCAATAGTTAGTAGTACCGCTGGTGCCTCCGCTGGTGCCTCAACTGTGATAGGGTCCTGTACTGAGGCCACGTCGCTCGGCGGGCTGTCAGTACATACCACTCTCGGGGCTCTAGCTGGTCGTCCACGGGGAGGCATCCAGAAAGAAACAACGTGACATGGTCAAACAATATTATACCTAGTGAGTTGACCTGGTTTGAGCTGATATTTAAATAAAACTTCTAGAAACACACACGCAATCAGTGTTTTCATGCACAAAGTCAGAAAATCAATTGTCAGGGTCCTGGTGTATGGATACGTCGGCCGCCCGCATCAACACTGGATTCCCTGACCTGAAGACCACACTCGGTACCCTTAACACTATTGCTTCACAGAAAGAAAACATCAGAGTTATAAGTTTTGCGGTAGAACCGACTCCTCTGATACCAATTGTGACAACCGGGTCCCGGTGACAGCACAGACACCCCGCCTTAACAAGGTGGTCGGGTCGTGGCCTACCAGGCACCACCAGTTTCCCCCGCAGACACGTGGGGCCCACCCTAGGTTCCAACCACATTCCTGAACGGTTCATCTGAGTAATGACTGCCCCACAAGCCAACACTCGTCCTTTCTAGTGTGTTTTGTCCTCACTCACACACACCCTAGGAAACTTCCCAGGAGGTCACCCATCCTGATCACTACTCCAGGCCAAGCACGCTTAACTGTGGAGTTCTAATCGGATAGGCTCCCGAAAATGAAGGTTCACCTTGTTGACATGAGTCATATCAATTAGTCATTTAACCCTTTATAATTTGGGGGTGTTACAATCACCACCATTTAGAGCACAATGTCCTCGTTGTGGGCCCTGCATCTCAACCCAGGCAGTGCACCACATGTAAGGATGGGTACCACCTTTGATACCAATTTGTCACGAACCGCCCTCAGGGCCCATTTCGTGACTACCCCAAGCCTGCCTTCCATTGGCCAGGGGCTGGCGTCTAGCACCAAAGGCGTAAATCCTGATAACTGGGAAGGCATTTCCTTTATAAAAGTAAACAAAACACCACAGAGTTCAAGTGGAAGCAAAACCCTAAGTACAAAAGAAAGTGCTGAAATTTAAATGGGCCAAAATACAAACCCAACTGAAAGTGCATCTACAACTGAACGAAAGTAAAACAGAGAAAGGAAAACAGCTGGAAGAAGGAAGCATCTCCTGGGTCGTCCTCCTCGGATCCTACCTAAAGGGTAGGTACAGATAGTGCAGCTCCTAGATCGTCCACCACGGATCCTACCTGAAGGGTAGGTACAGATATCCTCCACAACGCTCTCTCCCGTCAACCTCCTTCGTGTGTCGTCTCGTCGCGAAGTCCCCCTCTGGATACTGACTCGTCGTGTAGTCCACCTCCGGGTACCGTCCAGTCCTCGAACACTCGGCCTTCGTTAGTACTGCCGTCGTCTACAACCAACACAACGAGGTGCGGGCATACCCCGTGCAGGGGTGAGAACAACGATACATAGTAGAGACCCCGAGACCCTCACGGTCTCACTAAAACAAACAAGGACAACCACAAAGAAGATCTCAATAGATAACCTCTACTTAGGTATATGCCCACACATATACATAAGTTATCATGTAACCCATCTCAATCATGAGGAAACACAAGGATTGTGAAATCAATGGATAACCACTACCCAGGTATATTCCCATACATATACCTAAGTTATCAAGTAACCCATCTCAATCACGAGGAAAAAACAAAGGTCATAAGTCTTAGCTCATACCAGGATTTTTATTATCGAAATCGTAACTGCCGAAGAGCTCCGTCTCTGGAGTGTACGGTGGTCCTGTCATGACTCCGAGGTACAGCTCACTAACCTAATACTGCTGAGGTACTCCTCGTGTCGAGTACCGCGGGCCTGCCACCTCACATAGTAGTGCTTCCCGCCGGGGTCTGCCACCCAAACACAGTAGTGCTCCCCCCTCATAGCCTACAGAGGTACTCCTCCTATCGAGTACCGCGGGTCTGCCACCAAAACACAGTAGTTCTCCCCGTTGTGGGTCTGCCACCCAAAGACAGTAGTGGTCCCCACTGGGCTATACAAGTCTCTCCGACTCAAATTGGACAAGCAGTCTTCAGGTTCCAGCTAGCTACACGGTCTCCGTACTCCGTACGCTCGTCTCTGAGAGGGTCCTCTCCATGAGATACTGGTTAATACTCCAAGTATCTCAAAGTCTCACGAAGAAGTATCTCAAAGGACCGCCTCGTCATAGGAGTCTCAACGCAACAGACGACACGTCAATCGGACGCCCGGTCTGTGAGTTACTAGCCTTTTCATCCTAGGGGCCCGGTTGGTTTGGTGAGCGAACCAATCCCGGCCGTATCCCAACTGTACGCCGAACCATCATAGGGTATACTCATAGGTACCTTTTCTCAACGAGATCATCAATGCCGCTGACGGTTCGTCAAACAGACATCCTGTCTGAAAGATATCAGCTTTTCTGTTCTAGGGGCCCGGTTGGATTTCGGGTACAATTCAACCCGACCACTATCCAACAGCAACCAAAACATGGGCGAAGTATTCCAAAAGTTCCGTCTCATCAAGAGGAAAGCAACGAGACAGACGGCGCGTCAATCGGACGCCCGATCTGTGCGTTATTGGTTTTTTCGTTCCAGGGGCCCGGTTTGTTTCATGAGCGAACCAACCCGACCACACTCCAACGACATCCAAACCTCGATCGGAGTAAGCCAAAATATCTTTCTCACTATGAGAAATCCAACAAAGTCGACGGCATGTAAATCGGACGTCCGGAGCTCATGTTACAAGCGTTTCCGCTCCGAGGGGCCGGTTGGTTTCGTATCCGAACCAACCCGGCCGAACCCAAAGTATTCCGAAACCTTGGGTGCGATATACCGAAACGACTGTCACGTTTCAAGGATATCTACGCAACTGACGGTGCAACGATCAGAGACCCGTAGCCCATGATATGGGCGTTTGATCCAACTCAGTCCGAAAATAGGGGGTCTGGGCCCGGCCCAGCCCGACCCAGTACCCCCTGGGTCGGCCGAACCGGGTTGACCCGACCCGGGCAGCGACCCAGCCCGACGACTCGGCCCAGCCCGGAAGCCCAGCCCGGCCGGTGGGGCGGCGGCGCGGCGGTGCGGCCAGCCCGGCCAGCGCGCTGCGCGAGCACCTCCAAGGGAGGGGCTTCGCCCCTCCTTTAATTCAAACGGTGGCCCCCATTAAGGGGCCGCGCCCTGTGCAACCCGGGGGGTGTAACCCTCCGGATTTTTCCCTGTAACGGCCGGCCGACACAGGGCCAGCCGGTTTCTCGCCACGGAACCCCGCGGTCCCACGCCTTCCGGTGCTGGCGGCCGGAGTTCCAGTCGCCGTCATCGAATTCTTCGGTGGGTGGTTTTTCCGGCCGCTACTTCTAGGATGGCTGGAAATTCGTCCGGCGCGGTGTGACGACGCCGCGTCCTTCCAGCGCGGCCCGACTTCGACCCCGGCCTCATTCGTACCCTCGACGCGGCCCGATGGGATCACGTTTCTTCATCGTGGCCCACATCGTTCACGTCTCCTTTCGCTCAAGCATGGTGCAACGATGCATTACCGTCTTCGCTAATCAAAAACGAAAAATAGCAAAGGGGGAGGGTTATCGGCCGTGTTTGTGCAGACCGAACCCTTCTCGTTATATTGATAGCAATTGGCCGAAATGTTAATCATTTAACCTTCACAATTTTTTTAATTTAAATAAAAAATTGGAACATGGCCGTCAGATTTATCTTTAATATTCAAAGGAAGGAATCACCAAATTAAAATAGTCGAACCCCTACATCCTTACTTAGGATAAAACTACCAAGTGGGAAAAATAAAAATTGTTAATTTTTATTTTCAACTACCACAAAAATTAATATCTCCCCTCGTGTAAATGCAACTCTGAAACAGGTGTTCCTAAGCAATTACCGGCGCTGCGGTTTCATCGGTGCCCTCAGAATTCGATTCCGGGCACCAGTTCAAAAGTTAGAAATTTCCGCTCGTTCGTTCACTGAACGTACCCGAGCTAAACATCGGATAGAAATTTAGGGCACACCGGGCCTCAGAATCAGGCGCCGTCAAAAATTGCATTCTTGTAAAATCCCTATTAAAATATAGAAAAAAATTCCATTGATTTTTTATGGGTCTTTACATCATACAAAAAATAGAAACATTAATAATTATTATAATTTTAGTATGTTTATGTTATTATGGTACTCTAAAATATGCAACTACCTCATGAGATGCATCTTTGTTAATATGGAGTATCAAATTTTATTTCTCATTAAAGATTTATTCAAGAACATTCTCAGACATCTATCATGATTTCAGAGATATGTCATTAAACTCATTCTATAATCTCTATTTAAAATATCACCATTTCTTGCCAATGTTTTTCAAATTCCTCAGTCTTGAAATGGATTTTGGGACATAAAAATGTGAAAACATCTAGAAATTAAAAATAAAACACTTTATATGTATATTAAAAAAATTACTCATTTGTTTTAAATTTTTTATCTTGGAATATTAAATTAACATTACTTGTACATGATTATCAAAGACATGATTTTTTAAAGATGTAGAAATATGCCACCAAAATTCATAATTAATGGGAAAGATCACCATATCAAAATCAAGATACCAAAGAATCTTCCCCTATATTCTGGAAACCTCATGGGTATACACAACAAAATCATAAAATGGATTGATAATATTGATGTCCTTTAGGTCCCATACATATTTAATTTTAATATATTGTATATATTCAATAGTTTTCATTATCTGGTTGAAAATGCATTAACCAATTAATAAATTATATAGTTTGTTATGCTATGAAAAAACTACCAGTAATGAAAACTCACAAATATACCATAGATAGAGGAGTAACCACCTTCTCCATTGTTGGAGGTGAATTGGTTGGTGAGATACCAACAATATCTAGAGAAATGGATGGCTCGTTAGTAGTCCTCGGTACAACCAAATCACCTGGATCTATTGAAGTTGACAACAGTGGTGGCGTGCTCTAAAGTGATGATCAATTTGGATCTTGAATTTTTTTATAGAATTATTATTAGTCAAATGGTTCAGATATGTTAAATGTCTAATAAAATAAAAAGTAAAATATTTAAAAAATGAAAAACTTGAACAATTTATATTTTTATGAACCAATTTTTAATGGGAAATTGTAATATATATTTTCATTACCAATTTATACATTCTATGATATTTATCTTCATTGTATTCATTGTTATGAACATCCATTTTGAAAAGCGCTTCATCTTTACCCCCTCTGTCATGTTCCATTGTTTCAATATTGTAAAGAAAAAATTGTTCAATGTTTTGTGGTAGATGAGGTTCACATTCACAAAGTAACAATTGATCTTCATCACCCATATCATATAATTATATCTTATTTAAGTGTATAATAACACTCCAAACTTAATTTTTTTCATCATTCACATAATAAAATATCTTCTATTCCATGTCCAAGACAAATGGATCGGGCTCTTCATGCTCTCCTATATGGATCAAGCATGATAAGTTGATAGAATTAAAATTAAATGAATCTTTCATTATACGCTAATCAATGTTGATCCACCATAATATGAATAAAAAATCTAAAAACTAACCATGAGAGTTTAATTCAATTATATCATTCAATTTTCCTTATTATCCCACCTTTTCAAGTGTAAATACACCACTATTGTGATTTTTAAAGTCTTTTTAATGATAAATTTAATGAAACCTGAATCTATGAATATTGTAGGCATCAAATATATTAATCTTAGAGGACCCCAAGATAAAACGCAAAATAATTTGATATTTATTCTTCATTATAAACATTTATTATTTAGATAGAAAGATATAAGGAATCACTTTTAATATAGGCATAAAAACTACATGTCAATAATATGAATATGAGTATATAATTAATTGATGGGAGAACAATTTGACAATCAATTGATTAATAGCTTTAGTTAATTCCATCTCATTTATAGATCAAACCCTTAGTCACCTCATTATATACAATTGTAATTCCACAATAAATGGTTTTGAAATAACACTATTGAGTATCATATTTCTATGTACCTGTTGTAACCATAATTCAGCCAGTATAAAATTTGACCAATTTCCAATTGATTGTCTAACAGTTAGAAATAATGATGTCTGGTCCGTAGAATGAGAATTAGTGGAGTTATCCTCAACACATATAACATTATTGAATCTAGTCTCAATCCCATCCAAATACCAACAATAAAAGGTCCAAAAATCCTTGGCTATGTAACTTTCATCAATAAAGCCTTTTGGTTAAGCATTATTCTTCACAATTGATTTCAAATGACCTAATTACCTTATGAAAGAAATAATATTAAAAAATTTTACTCAATTATTTAATAAAATTTTATTCACCAATGAGAATAAACGTGATATCAATGTACAAATAAATTGGATACATCCGTCAATTTTCTTCAAGAGCACCATGTTTATATTCTTCAACCAAATGAATAGTCTAATGCGTCGTGACATTAATGAATGTGTGGAGAAATGGAATCTCCAAATTTCAAAGACTCAATTTGTTTAGGTATATCAACATTAGTTGTTTTATAATTTTCTCCCAAATATCTATGAAAAAGGTACAAAACACCACTATAACCAAAATTACTTTTTTTGGTAATGTTTTATAATATTCTATATTCAACAATTTTTCCATCAGAATATGTGACTCATGGATTTTCAATCCATGTAACTTTTTATGTTTTATGTAAAAACACATTGATATGTTACTTGAAAATGCATATTGAACATTTATGTTCGTTAGTGTTTTAAGGAATTCATATTTCTCATGATTTTTAATTGTAAAAATAGGTGAAGGATACCTACATTCTCATTTTTTCAAAAACCATGTTTTATATTCATTAAATCTGAATCCTTATGAGATTTAATGTGATCCATCAATTTATTGTACTCATTAAGAATGGTAAAAATAATATCATGACATATGTTCTTCTGAATATCCATTAAATCAAAATTAGGATGTATTAAATTAAACTCCTAATAATGAAGATTAAAAAATATACCAATTTTTTTCATTTTTTTCTAGTAGGTTAGAATACTATACATCATAACATTTCCCTCCTTCTTTAAGTTGATGAAATTTTCCAAATTCTTCAGTGGAATTCATTAATTTTTCCAATATCACTAAAACAAGTTACACCTTCAATGGATTTTCAATTCAATATCTCCATTCAATCATGTCTTGTTAAACATGAATTTATAGAAACCATGAAGAAATATACAGTGACACATAAAACACTGTTTTCTTCTATGAGGTAATCATTATTGTCCCAATAAAAAATAAAAAATTAGACAAGTCTAACAAGTAAGAGTGTTCCAAAGAGATAAATTTCCTAGACCAGTAAAGTCAATAATTGTCCACCATAAAGAAACAAGGATTTTTAATAGTTTTCTCATAGAAGCATTAAATTTCCCAATCCATAATCCCATAATTCTAACAATTCATTTATTAGTGGTTGAAGGTGTACATAAATGACATTTCAAGGATTTTTTTTCAATAAATTATCATCAAAATATGAAATGAATTCTTCTTTATACATATCCAAGGACTTCGATTATATGGGATCAAAATAACAAGACAAATATTATAATTAATAATTAAAGTACCAAAAGTGTAAATTTTATTAGAATCCAATCCCAAACATACATTCCTAGAATCTAAAGAAAAATATGTATATAATGAATTAACAATATTCTATGGTTTTGAATCTTTTGGATGTCTCGCCAATCTATTGCTACTAGCATGATCATTTCACTTCGTGTCATATGCAGTCTTAGATGACATGAATAATATTTTCAAGTGTAGTTTTAGAGGAATGTAACTCAATACCTTTGCAGGAGTTTTATTCGTATTTTATTTAATAGGGTTACATTAATTTACAGACACATTGTTTTTAATTGAATTCCATCTTATTGAATGACATCTAAGTCATTCCTAATTATTTTAATCTTCTCCCTAGTAATTAATGAAAACATTAGGGAATGCATGTATCTTTGTATAATCAATTCCTTGTTTTTTTATAATGTTAATAATATCATAAAATGATACAGGGATATTAGATTCACTAAATGTATCAGTAAAAAAATTTAAATCATAGACATTTCACTACCAGTATTTCTACAGAGTCACTTGATAAGATACAAATTATATATAAAACAACATTGAATACCTGTCACACCCTTTATACAATTATTTTGTCTATACTGAACTAATTCATAAAACTAATTTTTTTTCATTGATGTTATGAGAAATATTAACCTTTTCAAGATCAATAAACTTTTTTATATATTAAAATCTTGGAAATTGAACCTATAAATCCAATTATGTCATTTATGAAAATTTGTACAGAATTATCCTATAAAGGGTCACTTTGTATATTGTTGATTGGAGTGTCATTTTTGGAATTCTCATAACATTCAATTCACCATTCCAAATCCAAATTAAATATCAATTAAGAAATTGTTTCAATTTCAAGTTCACATATACTCAGAATCTACTAAAACATCAAAGGAATTTTAAATCAAGACACATACATTTTTTTATACTATCCACTGTTAGGTATTAAATTACACAATCTAAAAATTCATCCAAAACCTTGGCATACCAAGGTGTGTTTCGTGGAAAATTAATCCAACTTTTGTCCATATGTATTTTATTTTGAATATACTCCATATCCATTTAGATATAAATATATAAATTCTTAACAAAATAAGTTCAATCAAAGATAAAAATTACCAAATAACATCATAAACCATGGTGGGGTCTTTTTCTGGCATAACACAAATATTACATAAATATAATTCAATCCAACATTATAATTTATAAAAAGTTTCAATTTTCATATTATCAATATATAATTTATATTTCAAAAAATAAGATTGTCTCTATAAGTATGTCTTGATTTGATAATTGTTAAAATCAATATTTTTTATCTTAAAATAAGAACTTCACACTATGATATATAGTGACATAGTTTTTATTAGTCTCGAATTAAAAATTATTTCATTCATATAATATAAAATATATTTATGATAAATTTAAATTCATTTAAATTCATGGATAAAACCTAAAGCATATCACCAATAAATATCCAACAAATAAACTTCATATATTGTATCCCCGGGAAGAATATGACCCAAAACTAGAAACCATAACTATTTTAAAATGGAAATATACTTATATGGACAAAGTAATATCCCTATATACTCTCACAAAGTAATGAATTTAACTTTTTACCTCAAGAGATTTCAGGGATGTTAATTCAAAATAAAACAAAACATAGTCCCAAATAATAAATACTTTATTTCATGAATCAAATGAATCCAAATTAATCCAAGAATCATGCCTAGAAATAAGACCTACAACATTTAAAACACCATTGAAAAAAATCCCTTAAATTAAAAATAAATAAATAATGGTCCCAAAACATACTTCATAAATATAAATATACCATAAAATGTTTCCCCCTTATAAATATATTTTTTTCTCATTTATAATACTGACTAAATTTCATTTCTAAAACTCCAAGTCCAATTAAAAATACCACCATATTTTCCTTATTAAATCATGTCTGATTATTTAAATATATTTTTAAAAATCATTCACATGAATACCCTTTCTCAAATTGTTTTTTCAACTGATGAACAAACCACCTTTAATACTCAAAACACCAACTATTAAATCCATTAATGTTTTGAACTAATTTAACGATACCAAAAAAACAATATAAAAATACATAATTTTTAAAACCATTTAAAATAACACCGAATGAATGTTTTAAATGATTGGATTATTAACCAATGTTTTTCTAAAGACACAATTTCATTGTGGATCAATAACACTTGAAATCATTTCTTGATTTCATAAAATTATTCATAATTTTGAAATGCCTATTAGAATAACATCAGAATTTTCAAACCAATTCAATTCCAATAAAATAAATAAATTATATAATATATCATAATATATCCTAAATCGTTGACAATAAATATAAGAACAACTCAAAACCCTATTGGAACCAAAATCTCAAAAATATGGAAAATTACCACAATGTATGATCTAGAAGCTGTAGTGATGGGTCATATAGTAGCCATTACGACTCACTCAAGAGCAACAAAAAGGAGGAAATGGAGTAGTGGTGAGTCGTTACAATGGAGAAAGGGTGAAATAAGAAGGGGTATAGGGTGAAACAGAGAGGTGAAAGGGGAATGTAGTCGAGGGCTTATGGGAGACAAATTTTATCGAGGGGGAAGTGAGAGAAGTGGCGAGTGGCGAGGGGAAAATGGGGGAACATCAATGGGATCACTGGTGGATAACAATGAGGTCTTAGGGGAGAAGGTTGAACGGTGGTAGCGGCAAGCGACAAGATCATGAGGGAGAATTGGGGAGTGGTGGTAGTGGTGAGCGATGAGGACTTGAGGGATAAAGGGTATTATTGGTGGTGATGAGCGGCCCATGTTGTGGGCTCAGGGGGAAGGGAAGTAGGGGGGATCGGGGAGAAGGAGGCTTGGGGAGAAGGGGAGTCAAAATTAGGGTTTTTCAACATTTACATTGGTTTAAATAAAACGAATGTTAAATGTAAAAATAAAAATATATATAGTGAAAGTTACATGAAAGTTCCACAACATTATAATATTTTTAAATGTGAATTATTTAGCTGTTATTATTGAATCAACTGATAATAAACCGCTGCAAAGACCATTTTTAGTGATATATTTTCATGTATGTGCATGTATGTGTATATATTCATGCCATGTGTGTCTATGCACATATGTATATGCATATGCATATGTGTACGCGTATACATGTGTGTGTGTGTGTGTGTATGTGTATGTGAATGCATGTCTATGTGTATTCATGTCTTTATGTGTATGTGTATATTTTTATATGATTATATAATATGTGTGTATGCATATGTATGTATATGTATGTGCATGCACATATATATGATTGTAAGTATGTGTATGTGTATGTATATGTGTATTCATGTGGAAGGTATATGTATGGGTATGTGGATGTGGATGTGTATGTATCCGTATATATATGTCCATGTGTATGTATTTTTGAATGTGTATGATTGTTTATTGATTTAATATTATTTATCCATTATTAGTATTTCTTTATTTTTAGTATTTTCTATAATTTTTTCATTTTGAATATTTATTAATTTTTAATATGTATTCTTTTAATTTTTTAAAAATATTTTCAAATTTGAAAGTTATTTATTCATTTTTAAATATTTATATGTTTAATTAAATAATACTATTTTCAATTATCATTATAAATCCTAAAGGCTAATAATTAATTTTATTTTTATATACAATCAATACAATGCGTATATCAAAAAAACAATATTATTTATTTACCAATTTGAATTTATTTTTAATTTGTTGGAAGTTAATCAAATTAATGTTATGAATTCACTTTATTTTTTAGACAATTATATAATTTATGTAATTTTATTTTTTCATTTTAAATATCATTTCATTTATTTTTTTTATTTTTCAAATTCATTATTTTTTAACATTTTTTGATATTATCCATATTTTTTAAAAAATTACAAATTTATTTCTTAATTTTTAATATTTTCTAATATTTTTTAATTTATACGATTAATATTGATTTATTTATATTTATTAAGTTCTAATGTCTTTGTTATTTTTTAAATTTATATATTTGATTCATACAAATGAATTTTAATTATAATAATTTTGTTTAGTCAATATAATTCAATTTCAATAATTGTGTTATTTATACAATTAATATTATCTATTTATTCATTTTTATTCATCTTATACATGTTTTTAATTATTGTTTTGAATTCCCATTTTTAAATATTTTTTACAATTTATTCTTTTTTTATGTGATTTCATTTCATATTATTAATATATTTTTCGTATTTATTGTTTTTATTTTATTGGAAAGTATTCATTTTTAATATTAATTTATACATAATTATTTAATCTGTTTTCATATTTTCAATATTTTTTTTATTTATATGATTTATATTAATTCAATTTTATCTAATAATTTTTAACATTTTTAAAATGTTGGAAATTTAGAGAATTAATTTATTTAAATTCATTTCGTAATATTTTCTTCATTTTTGTATTTACTTACAATTCAACTTGTTAATATTATGAATTAATGTTTCAAATGGTTTTGTTATCTATTAAATTTTATTTATTGATTTTTAATATTCAATCATTTCATATTATTTGTTCATTTTTAATGTTTATTAATTTTTACATTTTTTGAGTTTAATTATTTTCTTATATAAATTTGTATTTATTTGTTTACTACGTTTTAATATTTATGATATGTTTTTTACTTATATGAATAATATTTATTCATTTTTTTTATTAAATTTTAAAAAATTTATTATATTTTATAATAATAGAATTAATTATTTAAATTCACTTTTTAATAAATTTTCAATTTATATTATTTAAATTATTAATTTTTTGAATTTTTTATATATATAATAATATTATTTATTTATCCACTTTAATCATTTTTATGTGTTCTTAAGTTATGTAATAAATTTTATGAAATCTCTTTTTTGATGTATTTTTATTTATTGAAATTTATTTTGTCATTTTTAATATTTATTCATTCAATATTACTTCTTCATTTTTAATATTTTTATAATTTATTCATTTTTAAAACTTTATTTATACATATTTATTTATTATGATTTAAAATTTTCAATATGAATATAATTTATATAATTAATAAATTTAAAATTCATTTTCTTAATATTTCTGTAATTTAAATAAGTAGTATGTTCTGTTTTTTATAATTTTATTATTTGAATAGCTACTATTATTTATTTATTCAATTTATTAATTATTGTACATTTTTCCATCGTTAGATTATGTGCTAATAAAATAGTATTTTGTCATCATTAAAACATATGAACTGAGAAATTCTAGTTTAGTCAAAGCCTGTTTAGTAGTGATATAAGATATGATATCTCATCACTATGAAATCAACATAAGGAGTAGTATTATTCAGAGCTTATTTATTTAAATATGATAAAATAAACTTTTATCAGGGATTTTGAGTAAGTGATGATATAACCCTTCACCTTCTTTATAAAAACACCCTAATAAATCACCTCTTCCATGCACCACACTGAGGGCCTCACGGAACTGAAGGTATACTACAATTGAATTATATCATTTTAGAAAAAGAAAACCTCAAAACCGAAGGTATGGAATCTAGAACGTGTTTTCAAGGAATCTCAATAGATCTTTTATGTGTTTGACTTATTTGTTATTATATATTCCATTTATTCTCACATGATCCTTTGAAATGTGATTATATATAAATGGTTAATCGAACATAATCGTTTGGAGTGGGTTTAATATGATGTGAGTCGATTGAAATCACTTTAATCACACAAGAGCATAGATTAATTATTCATGGTCCTTAAAAATGTTATTTAATATCGTGGAAAAAGATCACATAATTGTTGAGAGAATTTTTAATATGATTTGATTGGGATGGACTCATATTAATTACACATGACTATTTTATTTCCAAATTTATTCATCCATAACCCGTGAAATGACAAATAAATCATATGTAGCTACACTTTACTCCTAAAAATAAGTTAAAATCTAATTATAAATTATCAGCTTATACCAAAATTAATTCTCAAAATTAAAAACCAATATAATGAATTAAATTAGTCGATTAAACAATTTTACTCTTAAATATTCTGAAACACAAACAAATTTGATATACTAATGAAGAAACATTAAAATATTTGGAATTGAAATGAATTAAAAATTCTTATTATAAATAATATATTTCACCCAATATTTTTAAACAAGGTTTTTTTATTTTGTGAATTTAATTACTCATTAAAAATATTTTTCTGATTAAATACTTATTCTTAATGGTTTTGAAATTTTAAAATTAGCATTATTTCAGTTAAGGCATTCATTTTTATTAAACAACTCATAATGATGGCTCTTTTCAAAATTTCATGGCATATTAAATTTTTTATTCTGATTATTCCTAAATTAATAATTTTACTATGTTATATTTTATAAATATTTTATTTTAATAACAATAGTCTATGTTATTACCTGGTTTTATGTACTGCAAAAACATCGTGAAAAATAAGTAATTTGTTTTACTATTTGTTTTTCTAGTGAATTTTTTTTATATATACTCTAATTACAATCCATTTGTACATATCCATAGGTTGTTTTGTGAATATTGATAGTAAATGATAGTAAATAATATCCTTTAATGAATCTATTTAAAACAATATTTTTTAGGTTTATTTGTTAGATATATGGGGGGTACACTAACTAACACACACACACACACACATCACACACCCATAGGGAGAATCTGAAATTCATAGCCCCCCTCCCCAAGGTGTAACCCAACCTATCTAGGCCTTATTATATGGTCCATGAAAGACCAATTTTATTATTACAATTCATTAATGTCCTTCATTATATGGCCTAATTAATGGTAATGATCATCTCTAAGCCCAGATGACCATCACAACAAACCCTTTACCTGTAACTCCCATTCTGACCAACATCCACCATTTTGGACAATGTTCCCTCATCGTAACTAAGGTGGACCTCCATCACACAGTCCTTCCCATTAATGGTTGTTACTATGGTATTATAGCTTCAAAATAGCCTCTCGAAACATGATGATGGAAGACCACCTGAGGTAGCACCATTTATTTTCCACCATCAGTGCCACTAGACCAATCCATACACCACCTACCACTGGGTCTGTATGAAGATTGTTGCCCTTCTTACACCCTGAAGCCATCACAGCTATGAGGATTACATTTGTAGTGTTCCCATGCATAATCTTATCCCCATTTTCTAGGGCTAAAACCATCATACAATGCTACACAATCCCTGCATTATTAATCTATAAATAAAATCCTAGTTTTTCACCATCCTAAATTCCCTTTTCTAACCAAAAGAGGAACATTTGGGCCCCATATGTCACTCCCTTTTTTCCTATGAATACAGCCTCCATCATGTTTCATTTTGTTTTGTTTCCACCAATGAACTACTAAACACACCATCCAAAACCTCTTCTAGACTAAATACATGCCCACTGCATGGGACCTGAAAACTCCCCCCCCCAACTCATGATCCAATCAAATCACGGATGGGATTCAATATCGAACCTCTATTAGAAAATCATAGTGAGTGCCAAAACTCTAACCATTTTTTTAAAAAGATAAATGTTTAGTAAACAAGTCCCATAGACCCAAAACAACAACTATATTTCATCAAAACCAAACCCATCACCACCTCAATGATAAAAAACATCTTCTGTAGTTGTTGATTCCCACATCTAAGATTTCATAATGCTTTAGAACTTTGGCATACTTCCTTCTATGAATAAACTAATCCATTGAATGAAACCCATTAGTAGTTTGCATAATATTATTGAATCCAGAGACTGACCCACTTCTTTTCTGAAAAAAGTCCGGGTGTACATCATCTTTGGAAGATATTTGTAATCCTTCCTTTGCCTATTTTGTGGTGAAACAATCATATCCTACTAGTTCCCAGACAACAACTTCTTCCCTCCTGGGACAATGTCACAATATAAAGACCTGACCATGCCACCATCATTTTCTTTGTCACTATCAGAGATATCCACCCATTTTCTAGGGATCTACATCTTTTGATAATTCAATAACGATTTCTGATGAATCTGATAGTTAATGTCAATCATAACTAATAAATGTAAATGTTCCACCAATTCTTATCCTTCACATATCCCTTTTTTCATTACTTCATTCCATGTAGCATCCGTCGGAGAAGGAACTCGGCCTGCATATTGGCACCATCATGTATAGGAGCAACTTTCTCCAACCCTTATACTCCAACCATTTAAATCGATTCCCCATGGAAAAATTAATCATCACACCTAAATCATCATCATCCTAACCATTAAACCCATCCACACAGATCTCTGGAACCCCCACAATTAGAATAGCATCACATATAGAAGAATCCAAATTCTACACTACCACAGGCCACATCATCTCAATACAGACATCATTTTCGCTTCTTCTAAGAAACATGGCTTTAGAAATAGGGGCACACTTATAATAGAAACCCTTAGCAGCAACCTATTTCACACCATCCCCCACATTCATATCATTTTTAAGCCAATCAAATGACGCGGTGACCATTTGAGAAGTTGTCATTGCAAATTTTCTCACTATCAATGCATCCCTATTATTCTAACACTACTCCTTTCCATAAACGACAGCAGGTATCTGCCGCTGTCCCTCACTTATCCTCACCTTCAGATTGCAAGCCCTCCTGCTACTGCCTTCAGTATGGCAGCTCAATATCAATTTCCCCAAACAAAAATAGTACGAACAATAGTTAACCCATGATTGAAAAACAAGGACTTGTTTTAATGTGAACTCTATGCCAACTGTGATCCAAATCCACTCCACTAGAGGCTTCGACACATCCATAGCAACACAAAAATATGGTTTGATTGGATGAATCAATGTAGAAGTACAAATATCATGTTAGAGACATCGGAGCACCATGTTTCTAATCATACGAATAATTGAACGATTTTGAAAGGGTAAAGGGAGTTAAGGTAATCTTAAACATGTCACGATGAAGGATGGGTCGTAATTTTTGTAGAGATCGAACGACCATCAGAGAAGGATGAACTTGTAGCCAATGCAATGACAAGGAGTGTTGGACTAGGCCCTGACTAGATCATCCATTGAAGAAAACCATATCATGTAGTGCCACTTATCAAGAAGATCAACAACCACACATTCTTAGAAGTCCCATTTAAAAAAATGAATTGATCAAAATAATTAAATGTGGGACTTCAATGGTTGAAGCATGCTACCAATGTCAAATTCAAAAGGCTCTTTGCTTCGTAGAACACTGACAGCAAAATCAGTAGCTGCGGGCCATCAAGATGCAGACCAAGAACCTTCGGGCATAATGAAATAATCGGGAATCTAGGAATTATCTAGAGTGAGAAAAGTGGATAAAGGGTTTCCTCAAGCTCAGATGCTTCAGGACCACTTCCTCCTCCCCCTCCCACCTCTGGGAAGGGGTGGAAAATATGCCTCGATCATCCCAGTGTTCCATCACCTTGAATCCCTGAGCTCCCAAATCCCCCTTCTCTTCGATCTGGAACCTCTAATGTGTATAGGAGGTAGTAATTAATACAATCAAATACCACAATAGAAAATTTTTTTATAATAACTTCATATATTTCTTTATCGTTATATGTTCTAATAAGTTTTTGATACAATGAAAATTTATATAAAAAATGAGAACTATATATGTGTGTGTAAAAAGAATATCCTTTTGGGTTCTAATATCATAATTTCATGTATTTATTTATTTATTTAAGAATTAATATTATTGAATAAAATAATATATAAATGATTTGAAAATAGATGGATACTAATAATATGAAAAAACTGTATGAGGATTGGGTGAAAGTGCTCATCATGGTTACAAAACATCATGTATATGAAACTTCTCAAATCATTTCGTCTTGTACTAATTATTTATATTCAAATGTAATTTGTCAATATGATTTGAATGAATAATTGATATTTCATGGAATAGATCAATGTTTTAAATATCAAACTAAATATGAGGAAAAACTAAATATATATACTGACTAGGATAACTTTTTATATTGTGGATCATCTGATATGATTAGAAATGTGAAAAATGTTTATGACCGTATCAAGGATTTGATTACATGTGTGAAGAATGATGAATATCATATTGAGAATATAAAAATGACAGTTTAAAATGAACATCATGATGGTCCAGAACTATTTCATACGTTAGTGAGTTGTGAAAAGATTCTATTGTATGTAATTTTTCCAAAATATACATCATTATTATCCATAATGAAGATTTATAATGTAAAACTAGGAAAAAATGGTGTGAAACTAGCTTTACCGGAGTACTTTATCTCTTTAATGATATTCTACCCAAATATAATGAGCTTACTTACTAAACATATGATTCTTAATGAATTCCACATTCAATGGGTATGTTCTTTTAAAGAGTACACACATTCAAAATTACAATTTACTATATTGAAAGCACTACGAATCACTTAAAAAGGCTTGTGTAGTCATACGACTTGATACAAAAAATCATGATTCATGTCCCTCAAAATTTCTGTTACACATTCCAATAATTCCCAGATTTATTCACCTTAATAGATGTGAGGACACTAAAAGGAATTTGGTGTGGAATGCATATAGAAGAAATCAATATGGGAAACGTCATCACCAAGTGGACTCTCTTCAAAGGAATAAAATTGATCATGAGTATCTTAAATTTTGAAATGAGAATAGAAAAATTCACCTTACACTACTTATAGATGGAGTAAATCGTGATGGTTTTAAAAAAGAAACACACACAACACATGACCAGTTATGTTGGAAGTTTGAAACTTCCACTGTGGTTATGCATAAAGAGAAAATAAATTATTTTGTCTCTTTTAATATCAGGACCAAAATAGCTCAGTAAGGATATTGACGTCAATATATATCCATTGATCAAGTATTTGAAATTAATGTGCTATTCGGTTGTTATGTTGTATTATATTTATAGAAAATAAGATTTCATATTGAGAGGAATGTTTTATGGGATGAAGAATGAATTTTCTAATTATGGATGTTATTTTAGTATATAGCATTAATTGAATTATAAGGTTTCCCATTTTTTAACAAGGTACATGCTCTATTAGGAAGAATCATTCATCAAAGACTTTGGTTCTATGAAATAAAATATCTTAAAACTAAACAACCAAAATATTGATCTTGGATGACATAATTATATGGAATTCATATTAAGTTACAACACTATCTCTATTAATAGGTTCTCAAGTGTTTGATAATGTAATGGTTGTGGCCATCACTTTTGGTAAAACTTATATAAAAACCCATAGAGAAATCATTTGTAAAAAGTGATCAATTTTTTTGAATTACCATATTAGAAATTTTAATATGTCATAATGTTTCTTCATGTCTGGAATGTGAAAAAATTAATGTGGTAGTTTCATTGGCCTGACACTAAATAAAACTGAAAAAAGTATGACATTAAGGATCAGTTAGACATGATATAATATTTTTAATGGTTAAGTAAAAACTAAAATATAGACAAAGTTTTTTTTGGAGAGTGATATATTGTTGTGGATGTTATTGGATTCTATACTGATTACCTATCTAATGTGGGAAGAATTTTCCTTCAAAAATCTCATCAATCTAGGTGAATTTTTGTTGAAGGAATCTCCCGAATAGTTATTATCTAAATTACTAATACAATGTTAGAGAAAGATCACCATTACATTTTATATAATATATATGATGTCATTAAATATGTTAAAACCATAAAAATTAAATCATAATTATTTGAATCCATCAAGGGATGTAATATGGATTTCCAATGCATATAATAGATGGTTTATAGGATGTTTTGAGGCCATATTTATAAGGAGTCAACTATAATCCTAGATTTAATTTAATAACGACTTCAGTGACTAGCTAGATGATCAAATATGGTATTATTATCTTATAATAGTTATTTAACTAGATGTTATATTTTCTATACAAAGGAACATAGGGAATGTTTTACCATAAAAAATATTGGATTTACCCTTATTTTTGAAGTGATTCATGTATTTGGTACTAATGATAAAAATATAATTTATATATAGAGTTGGATAATGAAATAGTTCAATTAATTTTTTCTCAATGCAATTGGGTTGATAACATAAGTGTAGTAAAAATAAAAAAAATTGGGTTTGTAAAAGTAGATTTAAGAAAGTGAGGGTTCAAGTATAAACCATTCTTAATTTTATAATAGAAAATAAACGTATTTTATATCACAAATCATTGGAAACTTTTTTATCAATTGATCTATTACTGACCAAAACAAATGAAGGCTAAAATAACATTTAAACCAAAGATTACCCTTTCATTGAGAGGTTGAAATATATTCACGGTGGTCCCAATGTATATAGGGAATTTTATGTCATAGGAAACTGTAATATAGGGTTGGGGACCCTATAGATGTGTCAAATACCTTCAATCACTAATGAAAAAAAGATACCTCAATAAACAGTTTATATTTTTTTTAGTAATATAAATTATGATAACTCATATTATTATCAATTCACTACTATAATTATGTTATATAAATTAAATGTTTATCCACTTCTATAGATAATGGCTTCTTCACATGTCAATTCTCTCAATCATAGGAAACAATAGGTTTCTAAACATGTTGATGATCTTAATGAAGTGTAATAACATGTTTCTCCACTAGCTGACGATTCCAATCCTGAGGAACAACATATTGAGGATTTTTATGCTGAGGGAATGGTAGAATTTAAACAACGTATCTCCCCAATAAAACAAGATCATAATTTTATGGTAGAGTTAATAATGTTTTTTTATGTTGAGAAGTAGAGGCATCAAATTGAATGTTTCATGGAATCAAAAAAACTAATTTGTTAACCCCAATTGGGCCATTTTTATTAGTAATATTGGGGTCACAACTCGAATTCATGTGCTGATTGATATAGATATGTGGAAAACTTTTGTGATCATGGTTAAGTCACTAACATGGTTAGATATTAGGGAAACATTATAATATAATTTATTATACTAAAAATATAATAATGAAATATTGATTTACTCTACATTATCCCTTGCAGAGTGCATTGATACTAGATGTTTGCTGAATGAAATGTTTATTAATGGTCACTAGAAAGGATCGTAGATGCTTTGAAACAATTTTTATGAATTATCATCTCCGGGATGATGAAGGGAAAGTAAAACCAAACCCACCATAGATATATACATATATGATAAATAAAGAGACATAGAATGTGTTATTGGTCATCATGAGGTGTACTATTTTCAGGTACATTATGATTGGTAATTAATTACATTATAATATGTGTACTACTAAATTTTATTAATAGTTTTTAGTTAATGAAACAACTATTGGGATCTAAAAAAAGAAACATGAATCAAAAACAATATACTCTTCCTATGAAATAAGGATGGGATACACTTCATGTGAAAAGGATTTAGGTATTTTAAATCTATAGAAATAATTTTAGGTGGAATGAAACAAAAATAGAATTATTATGTTCATTTTTTTATATACAAATTGATGAATCAGAATACAAATTCTCTTCTATCCCATTCAATATTATATAGAAGAAGGTTCATGTAAATAAATTTGGAATAATAATACATGAAAACACCAATAATGTATGGGAAGTGCGGTTAAGTTTGACATAATAAAAAAATTCCATCATTTAATCAATATTACATAACAGTTATATCTTATTTTTCAATACTTTTTATCTAAATTAAAAATAAGATTCATCAACAATTGTATCCAATGAATGAAAAAATTTTGTGGCCTTGAAGTGGAAAAAATAATATAGTCATTCTAGAGGTTCCAACATTGTAGTGTCTCACCAAACATATTTGAGAAAAGAAATAAAAACCAGGATAATGATAAGAAAATGGAGGTGACACATAAGAGAATGAAATATCCAGAATAAAACCATAATTGGATGATTTTGTTTTAAAGAATGTTATGGGAAGGAATCATTGACAAGAAACAACACAACAATAACCACTACATAAAGATCCCCTCCCCCAGTTTTTAGGATTTTCATTCCCCTCAAATTTCTACCTTACAAAAAATAATAAATTTTGAAATAATGATTTTAAAAAATATATATAATTAGGAATATACTGATATATTTCTTAAGAAATACTCTACAAGTTGAAAATGATTGTGATTTATATCTATAAACACCCATCAATTTATTTTCTGTGAGTGGTATAGTATACAATATAAAAGGATATATTTTCCATAAAAAAATATATTCTAAAAGGTCAAGTGAGAGTGGTGATTCATAGATATCTTGAGCTAAGAACTTATCTATATGTTCCCCTTGATGAATTTGATGTTCAGAAAATCAAACTTGCCAGTGGAAGCTTCATGGAATGGTCAATTGATCTTGTAAAAATAAATTTCTATAAGGAGGTATTCCTTTAAAATATATTTTTTATATAGAACCATTAACAATTAGGGAAAAATTTCTCAAAATGTGGAATGTTATTATAGATTGTGAAAAGGAATGGGAAACATAAGGTTGAATTAGTCGATACAAATGACAATCAGAAAGCACCGTTAACCTACTAGATCAACTTCATTATTTACTAATGTTTCATGTTCATGAAGATAATTCATAAGTGATTATGATACATATATGATTGATTTTTTGAAAAAATATACAAATGGTCCATTACAAAAATTAATGGTGTTGAGAATCTATATAAAATATTCAAGCATGTATGTCTAGGAGCCTCAGTTTTAAATGTATACATGGGTTTTGTTTTCATATAGTGTTTTTACTGTAGCTAATTTACTATTTCAAATATAGTTATACAGTATTCATATTTTTTATAGATGCATATATCAGTACTATTTGAATGAAAATATCGATGAAAAAATTATTAGAGTCATTAGTCATTACAACACTTCTACATTGAAAATCTCATTTGAAGATGAGGAATATTTTGTAATAGGGGATAATTGGATGTAATGTTTGAAATAAAAACTTATAGTTGATAGAATCTTATTAAAACCCATTATGTAGGGATAAAATTATACAATTTAATCAAATGAAATATATTTTCATGTGTTTCATTACTTATTCTTTTTTATGGACCACTGGGTTCTTATTGTAATTAATTTGGATGCTCCATACATTTATTTTTTGGGTTCAATGCCTGGATACCCAATAAACAACCACACATGATGATGGTTATCAATTTTTAATACACCACATGAGAACTTTTACAAATAAACTTCAATTTATACATTTTATAGTATGTAGATAATTTTTTATGCTATACATGTGATTGAATATTTTCAAAATCAGGGAATGAAAATAATCCTTGGGCATAAGAATAAAATCTATTTATTCAGTTGGATAAGTATTAGGGTATATATAATAATATTTCACTATCAAAAAATAAATCAAAAGAAATTACTTATTTTTATAAATAATTATGTGGTTCTAAAAACAAACTAATGGAAAATATTATGGTTATTACAATTTAAAAATTTATAAAGGATATCGCATTCCATCAGTAAACTAGCATCCTCATAAGAGAGTTTTTTTTATTTTAATTTCCAAGATTTTATCAAAGGTATTAAATATTAGTTTTTAGCATTGATTGTTTTTTCCCTATTAATGAATCCTAAGGATGTTGTGGAGTTATCAGGGGTGTGTGGGGCTTATTCGGAGCATGATACCCAAAATATGAATAGGAAGATTTGGCCGCACAGTTAGGATAAACTGTACTACCTATCCCATATTGTTTCATTAAACAATAGAACATGAGTTAGTGGGGTATTGGGGGCCAAATGTATTTTCTATAATCGTGTGACCCCATGTGCATGGTTGTGCGGTGTAGAAGAACACTTTGATACAGTCTATTTGCATAGTTGGTACATAGTTTGGCCAAATGAATGTCCAAACTATGTGCTCGTATATGTGTGGGTGAATTCCACTTTCTACCCATAATGATCCTGAAATATAATTCTCCCTTCCTCCACCCTCTTTTCATCTCTCCCTCCAGCCACATGAGGCTCTTTATCCCTTTTATGAAGTTGGATTCATGTTATGTCAGTCTCTATGTATTGTAATCATTAATCTCAAAATAAATCTTAAACATTTTTGTGTTTAACTCTCTCTTTAGGATGTTATTTATCTGTGACATAATTCACCCTATTTTTAGGAAATATGTCTTTTTCATTGATTTCAATTGAACCTGGACAAATAAGGCATTGATATTGAGAGAGTAGAGCATCCCATTCATAAGGTAGGTGGTCTATATATTTTCATTCATGTTTATTTTTTTTAAATGGTTTCATTTTTTGCATGATGGAATTACCCTGTGTCCATTCAAATTTAATAAATGGGGTTGAATTAAATTTCATAGAAAGACATATGATAGTTTGGACCCTCCATGGTATGGTTGGAGGTTTTGACCCCAACCTGCATCACCCATTTAGGGTGGGATCATTAATGGGACCTTGTTTAATGCTTTTTTCCTATGTCTAAGAGACCCCATTTGGTGTTCCATATATATACACTCTCATTGAATTGAGTTGTTACATGCTTTAATCCACCAATGTAGTGTGTTTCTTTATGCCTTGTGATGAAATAAAATTGTTTAAATTAAATAAAGTGAATTATTTTATAGTAGTGCCATAATATTTTTAATCAAACCCCTATGATGATATTAATTGTCTTGTAAGCCAATATTGCTATTTTAATGAGTTTTTGTTTGGATTGGTGGCATGTTTAGTGTATGGGATTTAATATTGTGAAATTGAAAGGAACAATGGTCATGAACCTCTCCTTTAGTATTTATAACTATTAATATCAGTTTCTTTTATACATATCCCTCCTAATTTACACATTTTCTTTGATAAGGAACACTCATATACTTGGAGTCTATAGTGATTGAATTAAAAATTGAGAATGTGTTATTAATGACTAGAGTGATACTAGAATTACTTTATTTGGAATAATAATGATGGGGTCACGGGCAGATAAGGATTCATACACTAGGGGAAAGACCATACGTATCTTGGATGAGATCACTATGTGTGTTACTTGTCTCTATAATAGTGATACGGGTTCCAAGGGGATCAGTCGTGGATGGGTTCAGTGGAAAATTAGTCACACCATTCTGTGAGTGATATCCATACCCCTTCATGAGATACCAAGGAAGGAATTAGACGGGGCATGTTATACTTTAGACGAGGAGTCATACTTGGGATCCCATTTATTGATCACCATTGACGGACTCCTTCTAATTTGGAAAAGTATTACTCTCATTTTCTGATGCTTGAGCTCCTTTATAAAGTTTTCCTTGGATGAGCACATGATTTCATATGATTGAATACCATAGATGCCCCATTTTAATAACTATAAGAGGTTAATTGATTAAATTAAATGACATGTTCGCCATTCCAAATAACATGTCTTGGTTCGGCCCATTATAGCTTCTTAAATTATGATTACATGTTATTACATTACGCCCCTTCAATAAAAATTTCCTTTGGTTCAGACATTTACAGCATAGGTGTATGAAAATTTGGATAGGCTAGGTGTTCTTGAGGAACCTCTATCTGAATTGGTTATTTATTTGTTATGAATATATACATTACTTTTGACATATAAGAACATATCTTATTTTATATGAACAAAATATATTCTACTTTAGAAACCATTGGTGGTTTCCTACTTAGCATATCTGACACCCTGTTCTAGCTGCCATTGGACTGGGGTACCTAAACTGACCTCCTAGGATGCAGAATCAGGATCCTTAGATTATTTATAATGATGTCATACATGAACCTAGGAGTTAGGAACAAAAGACTGAGCTAGTTCTTGCAATTCTCTAGGTGATCACTCTTGTGGCCTTTCTATTAATTTTTTTGTTCATATATTGTGTCATATTTGTTGTTGTGTTATCATTATTATACTTTTTATAATAATTTATAAATTAATACATAGATGTATATTTTGTCTTATCTATTTTATTTGTTATTATATTTATATTCCACTGTTTAACTTCATCTTTTATAGATTTCACTATTGTCGATTAATTAACAAAAGATATACTGATGTGTGACTCTGACCAAGTGGATATAGTCTCCCTACCATACCACCATTTGACCCTTGATTGTAGTTTCTAGTCTTGGTATACAGGGAGGAATTCTTGAGGCTATTTGGAAACAATTTCAGCTACTAGTTTAGTAGTTAGTTGGCCTGAGATGATACAATTATTATAGTTATAATTTCAATTAAAATACCTATTTCCAATTTGATTATTTTTATTTTTCTAATACCACTTGGAATTTCAACAATACACATATTCATAAGAGGAAAAATATTTTTATATAAATGAATGAGAAGAATATATAGTGTTAGAATGTATGTAAACATTATGAATATGAGCCTTCATACAACTTATTTATTTAATTTCATTATCATTTCATCTAAATTTTTTAGTAAATTTCCTTATCATTTTTATTTATTACTTGTTTAGTTAATTATCACTGACATCATGAAGAAATGAATTCATCACATTTTTTTATCCAGTATCCTCTATTAAGTAAACACAATGATTTTAGATAAACAAACTAAGGACCAAACATTAAAAAATTATGATACATTTAGAAACCATTTTTTCTCCATATAGAGCTATTTTATCTTTATTTGGCCTATTTATGTTCCTTAGTGTGTGTTTTTGGTTTACACATGACTCAAAGTGTGTGTCTTTAGTTTAAATACACATATATATAAGAAAGTGTTTCACTCATTGAATTAAATTACATACATTCAAATTTTATTTATTTCTCTGTACAATGATCCATAAGTAATGTTTTATGTATTGAATCAGCCGCATGTCAATCCAAAAAAATAGGTGGCTGGTGTGAATCAAAGTACATGTTTTTATTTAAAATTGACATATTAGTTCAAACCACATGTCACATACTCAAAACTGAGAAAATTAAATCATATCTTTTTGAAAAATTAGTAAAATGGTCCATAAATAATTTTTGATATGTAATAATAAGACACCCCTCAATCAAACACATGATGTGGCTGGTAGGACTCAAAATGCGTGCTTCTATTTAAAAGTTATATTTTAGGTGATAACATCCAACATTTTCAAAGCTAACAAAAGAGATTCAAATTTTCCAAATAATTTAGTAAAGTGACACTTAATTCATTTGTGATGTGTTGGAATCATTTTCACACCAATCAAACACACAATCTGACCAATATGACTCTGTGTGTTGTTTTAGTTAAAATGAAATTTTAGTTTAAAATTTGTGTCACTCATTGAAAACTGATAAAACACACAAGAATTTACCAAATAGTTTATAAAATTGATTTTAAGTGGTTTACGATGTGTTGGAATGGACCACACATCAATATGACACAGAATGTGACTTTTATGACTGAAAGTTAATGCTTTCAATTTAAAAATAAAATTTGACATAAAAACTGGTATCAATAAATAAATACTCAAGAATACAGACTCATATTGTCCTGATAATTTTTTAAAAATTATTCATTAATCATTTCTGATATGTAGGAATCAATCACACACCAATATGTCATGCGGTGTGACCGTAATGACTCAAAGTGTGTGTTTTCAGTGTAAAAAATAAATTTAGTTAAAATCTTGTATCACTCCTGGAAAACTAAGAAAACACACACATATTGTCTTTATACTTTAGGAAAATTATCCATATGTTATTTCTTTGTAAGAAACAACTTCATCTCAATTCCCCAAATAGTGTGGTTGGTATGACACATAGTGCATTCTTTTCAAATAGAAATTTTATTTCAAAATACACAACACATACTTAAAATCAAGAACATGAACTCAGATTATTTTTATACTTTAGTACAATGATTAACAATTCATTTGTGATGTGTATGAATAAGCATGATGTCAATTAAGCACATGGTTTGACCAACATGTCTCAAAGTGTGTGTTTTTATTTTAAATTGATATTTTCAATCAAAATAGAGTGAAACAATCAATATTGTGAAAAAACATTCATATTATATTGAAAATTTTGGAAAATTATCCATAATTCATTTATGATATTTAAAATTTAGTCACACCACTATGCCATATATTGTGTGACTAATATAACTCAAAATGTGCATTTTTGGTTTAAAAATGTAATTTTAGTAAAAAGAACATGTCAATAACTGAAAAAAATAAAACACAATTGTAATGTATTTATAACTTATTTAAATATTCCATAATTCATTTTTGATTTGTAGGAATTATTCGCACATCAATTCATCACATTTCTTGAATATAATGAATCAAAGTGCATGTTTTCAGTTTAAGAATGAAACTTCAGTTTTAAACATGTGTCACTCAATGAAAACCTAGAAAAGAATCTCGGTTTTTCCAGATATTTTAGAAAAATTATTCATAAAAAAATTGTGATATGTATGAATTATCTGCACTTCAATCTGACACACGGTTTTCCCAGAATAACTCAAAATACATATTTATGTTGAAAATTTATATTTTAGTTCAAAAGGCACATCACATACTTAAAACTAAGAAAATAAATTTGGATTATCCTGATACTTTATAACAATTATACATAAATCATTTGTCTCATTTTTGAATCAAACACACATTAATCTGACACATATTCCCTCTACAACTCAAAGTATAAGTTTTCAATTAAAAAGTGTAACTTTTTAATGAATTATTTCATATTAATGTTTAATTTATTTATTTATAGTATTAAAATAATAATAATTTATTATAGAGGTAAAATCATTTTCTTGACATGTGGTTTTTTTGGCAGCTTGTACCAGGACCATGATCTTTTAAGAGTTGATTAGGGTCTGAAGATAATGAAATGTTGACGTATTAAATTTTTTGACGTATTTGATAAATTGTAAATACCAATATTATTGTAAAAAACATTCCAAAAATGATTCTAATATAGTGTTTTTTATTTTATTTATGATTTAAATCTATTTCAAATTAAATTTTATATTTTCTGTTGTAATGTGTTTTCATTTTAGAAGCATACTATAACAGTATGACTTTTATTAGTGCTTAGAAATGTACTGATAAAAGGACTCTTTACTAGAACCAATAATTCACCGATAAAGTGTTCAATTTATTAGAGATACAAAAATAATGAATAGTGTCTTTTCTTTTTCAGCTCTAAATTAGCATGATAAAGGACCCCCTTCAAGATCACTTTTCTTAACATTGATGAATGGACCTTTTATTAGTAATATTTTCAGCACTGGTCAAACCTATAAACTTTGAAAGGTTCTTACAAAATCAGTGATTTTTTATCACTGATGACTGCAATTTAGAGTGTTTCAAAATCCCATATTTATAATAGTGAGTAACCATATCAAAATAATATATTTACCATAATGGTTTATCTCACTACGATCTATAATATGAATAGTATTTTCTTCAAAGGATCCATCATCCTCTATATCAACACCCTCAGCATTGATCATATGAGATAGATTTGGAAATTACCAACTAATCTAAGATACATGGAATATATTGTGTAAAGTACTGAATATTTAAGGAAGATTTAGTCATTATTCTACCAGGAAGACCCTCTACAATATCTCAAACTACCACACGTAAAAGGGTGATAACTTCCCCTACCTCCATATACAATGGTGCCCCATCCTAGGATACACACACACAAAAACCATATCACATATCCCAACTCAATTGTTTGGATAAGATGGTATACCAAAAATTTATACCTAATCTACTCTGTATTCATACTCTTATAAATTATCTAAATATACATTGACATCTCAAGATTGATACTTGGACCAACCATCACAGCCTCACCTACCTCTAGCCAATACAAGAAAATAAATTGTACTCCTATATAAATCCTTATAAGGCACCATGTGAATCTTTTTGAAAAAACTATATTTATTTGAAAAATCTACAATTCCATATGGTACTCCAAATAACTGCCAACTTCTAGGAAATATTCCATCAATATGTCCTTAAAGACCTGACTAGCCACCTAGACTGTACATCCATCTGAGGGTGGTCAGTTTTCATAAAATCAATCTGACTTCCCAATTCATTCTACAAACCCTTCTATAAATGTTACGTAATCCAAGTGTATTTTTTAAAAAAATCTGCAATGGATCCCATATAACTATACTATCTTTTGAACATAAAACATTCCCATATCATCCACGAAAAAGGTCTCTCATAATAGTATCAAATAGAAAACCTTTATCAGCCGATCCATGATGACCCATGATGCATCTTTCCATAGACATTTTTGATAATCCTGTAATGAAGTCCATGGTGAATTCTTCCCATTTCCACTTTGGAATTGTCATATATTACAAGAGACAAGTGGGCTACTGATGCTTAGCCTTCACCTAATAATAGGTCGAAAACAATGTAATGAACCCTGATATATTTTTCATCATTTCTTTTCACCAATATATATGATTGAGACAAAGATAAAACTTTTTTTTATGAAGGGTGTACTACCCACAAGTATTTTTGATATTCCTGAATATTCTGAGGCATAGCCGAAGCGGGTTGGGGTCATGCCAAAATAAAATTTCCACAAAATTATATATATTTATCCACAGAACTGGAGAGAAATGATTTTTTAGAATCCCTGAAGACATGATCTTTCATATTTTATTTATAATTTATTTATTTAATAATAATTACCTTATTCTAAATTTTTTCTTCATCGATGAATCGATAAATGATTGTTGTTATACCATCATTGCATTATAGAAATCAAGTATAGATTCCTTCTAGTGGAGATTCACATGTCCACCAAGAACCTATGATCATTATATTATAATTCATATGGTGTTTGGAAAAATAATCTCTTTTCATGGAATGATCAATTTTGATCCTAACCAAATCATTCAATTGAGAAGCGATTCATTCCGATTGGAGAGGAGGAATGCTCTATGATCTTTAGAGAATTATAGTGGGATATATATAATGATTTAGAGGTTCTATATTGATTTCACTGTGTAAAAATATGGAATACTCTCTCTCATTTTCTCCACATTCTTAAAATTTCTTAATCAGGTATATATTGTGTTAGAGTTAGAAAATTAATAATCAAAGAAGGCGACTTAATATTTTCTTAATACCCAATGAACCTCATTTAAAAATAATAATATTATTGTTATTATTTACATGATATGGATTAAAATAATAGATAAATTAAATATTTTTTTATGAATAAATAAATTAATATTTATTAAAATAATATTTAATATGATATTTCTCACTCGACCAAAAATATTCGATCCACCAACCCTCCTCAATATTTATCTATCATTGGATAATTTATATTTATTAAATTAAATAAATATCACTTCATAATTCACCAATAAATATACAATGACATATTCACCTAAACTAGTGAATAAATATTTATTAAATATTCACATAAAAAACAATATTTTTTCTCCCATGTGAATAAAGTAGAATAGATAAATATATTATAATCAAATAATTTAATAAATAATTACATAGTGAAAAAATGTTTATTAAATATTAAACTCATATATATATTGTCTAAAAAAATTGGTGATTGAATATTTTTATTCAAAATAACATGAATGATTAATATACTATGTATCATAATAATATTTTTCCAACATATTAAATTTATATATAATTCCACTGAGGTTCTAAATAGACTTAGTGTGTAACCCTCTTTGTAACACCCCAAGTTTCCACAATACGCTTTCCTTTAAATAATACGGTAGTGTGTGTTATGCGCAACTTCGAGTTCTAACACATACCACGACCAATCAAACTAGCTGTTATGAATAGTAATAACCACCTTTTGAAATTTATAAATTTTATTTTTCAAAATGGACTTCATTTTTGGACTTAGAATATAGAAATTAGCCTACGTTGGATTTTTGGTATTTTTCTGAAAAACATCAGTTTTTGATGAATAGTGAAAGCAATAAGTGGTAGTTAAAAAACTGAATTTTTCAATAAACACAATTTTACAGCATCTGTGAGTGGAATTTTGAAATTCCGAGAGACACAGTTACTACCAAGTTGTAAAATGTGTTTCAATGAGATGAAACTAATTTCTTGTGAATAGTAACTTTTTTACTTTTATTTACCACGGTTAAAAGTAAATAGGGTAATTAAGGGTAAAAATGATATTAATATTACCCTAAAACTGGTCCAAATTCTATTGGACAAGTTTATGTCGACCAAAAAAAACCTTAGGAATATAATATTATCATTTAGGTCCACCTGGATTAGATGAGGACATTTATTATTATTTAATTCAAAGAAGAGTTAAAAGAGTTAAAATCGAAGTTAATTTACTAAAACATTTTAAATATAGGGTTATACATAAGATAAATTAGATTGTATATATTAATTAGAAATATAAAAATATTTCCTACATAATGATATTTTATTTATAATTAATATACATTAAATAATTTAATTTATCAGTGACACAATAATGATGCAGTAATTACCATAATAGTGAAAAATTAAAATAATTGATATTAGAAATACCCAAATAAATAAAATTGATTACTTTTTATGAATTAAACTAATTTTATAGGCTAATATGACATGTTAGTATTTAGTTAATTAACATTTTTCTAAGTAATAATTATTTTATGATTTTCACAAAAATCAATTTTCCAAATAGTATCAAAATTGACATAAAAGAGTTTTTAAAAGAATATTGTATTATTAATTGATATTCAATTCCTAAAAATCTAAGGTTTGTCCAAGAGAATTATATCATGATAAGTGTATCATTAATGGAACACTTGGGGGTCTCTTGAAGTTATATAGTAAGTTTATTAAATATATAATATAAAAATAAAAAGTGACATGGTAAGTGTCAAACTAATTATCTAAGATTAAAAACTAAAAGATAGGGTTAATATAAGGACCCCAACCTGTATAAATTCTATTGGTTGAGTGTTTTTCGACCCATACCCACTTTAACATTTCAATAATAAACTTTTGAGCCATTAGAAAGCGAATAGGAATTTATTATAAAATAATATTTCTAGCTTTTCCAAAGGTGCCCCTCACCCTTCTTATAAAAGGGCACTCCCCCTTCTCACTAATTCACACATTCAAAGCCTTTTGGTTCGGCCAACCCCTACCCAAATACTCTCTTAACTTCCCTAACTACAACCTAGAGGCCTTAGTTTGATCATAAATCCTACCTAGGGGGCCCTTTTAATCAAATCAAAAGGAAGTTTCCGAAGAAGAGGTAATGTTTTCACCACACTTTTTCAAATTCATTTCTTCTTCAACTTCTTATTTATTTGTTATTCCCATTATAAAATAATGAATCCAGTATCTACTATTTACTGTAATATTATTGTACAACCATATTCAGTATTATATCCATCCTTTGAATGACATGTCACCATACGTGCTTACGTACGACTTACCGTCTCCACGTCTTGGTGTAATTATTATTTGGATGGGTATAATAATGGTTTATAAATTCATGTAAATAATAAATATAACATGATAATTATTATGTATATATGATATAACATCCAATTATATATTATTTTAATATCAAAATAATTACATTGTCGCTCGTGCGTACGTATGGACAACCGTCTCCACGAACGCGAGGAGATTCATTCTCCATCGTATCTATTCAAGCATAATTATCATTTGATGATTTAAAAATAATGTTTATGGACTTGATATCATTTTGGATATGAATAAGATACCACCTATCCATGACAAAAATGGCTTACATAACATAACATATAAAATAAAACGAGTAAGTGAACACCCGAAACAACGATAATACTAAGATATTATTAACAAATCAATGTTAAAAGATCATATATGATATCATATTAATGTATATGATTATTGTATAATTTAAAAAAAATTATTTCACAATTATAAAGGAGGTTAACCTACCCTAAACCAAGGAAAGGTACAAGGTAAAGGTTTATTTCGCAATCTCTTCATTATCCGAGGTTGTTTATACGTAATAATCTACTTGGATATCTTTATCATCCACATCCAAGTTTCTTAAAAATGTTTTTCAAAACATTATTACAATTTTAGAGAATATGGGTTAAAGTCATTTATACCCTTGTTTGACTTTTTATAAGATGTTTATAAAGGAATCTTTCTACCGTTCTCCAAACAAGGTCCTTTTTAACCTTTTCGACAGAATTAAGGTAAGAATGACTTTTTTTTAACTTATACGGCAGGTGCGGCTATTTTCCACCATTATAAAATCGTTGAAGTTTCCCTTACAAGATTATATGAATATTTTCAAAGAAAATGTTTTCTTTTATATGAATCTTAAATAATTTCAAAATATAAAGAGATATTTCTCTAAAAAGTGTTTTGATTTCATATATGTCAACATCCTTTGATGGATTTTAAGTTAATTTGGAGTTGATTTAATATGATACAAAACTTCTATACTGTATTGAAGGTTTTGTGATATGTTTAACTAGGGATATGTTATTTTTATACCATTCATGGTTTATGGATGAAGTATTTACATTTCGTATGCTAGTTTATTACGAATGTTTAAGTTATGTGTAAACCTGTTCATATGATGAATGCATTGGACTTAATATATGACGGGTGGAGCCCACTATAGCTCCTCGATGCATCGGTAGGTCTCAAGAGACAAACTAGTGTCCTGGCACAAGGCCTTGAAAAATTCTTATTTGTAGTCTTCGCATGAGTCCTTGGCTATGTGGTTATGGTTGCCTTTCATTATGTATTCCCTCATTATGAAAGTTGTTATTGATATTGCATGTGAATATTCGATTAGTAGAATATCCATGCGAATAAGTAAATGGTATTATTTCATTTTCTTTCTTTCGTACTATGTTTAATTTAAAGGTTAAAAGGCTTTTGTTTTAGTTATGCATTTCCTTAAATGTTTATTCTTATGAATGTTTCCGCAAAATTGTTATCCTTACTGGGAATTTCAGCTCACCCATTTTCTATGTTTAATTTTTTTCCAGGATGTGAAGAAGTATTTTATGAATGACCTACAGGGATAGTATGATGGGATAAGAGTGTGGACTATAGAGACAATATTGTTGTAGTTTTCATTTAATGATGTAATGTAAACTTTAGCTATTCCAAGGCTACTAAACTAATCAGTCTTTCGAGACTTGATCTTTCTTGTGATCATGCCAATGTTACGTAATAATGCACCGACTCTGGGTAACTGGGGTCGAGGTGTTACAGTTGGTATTAGAGGAAGTTTAGTACAAACCGTGGAAGCTAGATTTAGATATACTCTGATTAGAGCACATAGATTTAAGATGGAATTTGAGGATTAGTATATAAGAACCTCCTAGAATTTTGGTATTGTAGATACTTTGTGAGTTTTCTGAGAAATAAATCCATGTCTGGATACGAGCAGGTAGAGGTAGATCTGGCAGAGATATACCTAGGGGTAAAACTTGAAAACACCGCTTTGAGCTAGACTCGAATGGGAACTGGTGCAAAACAACGGGCCTTGCTGCACTCTTGGTTACGACACTCCCGGGGGATATGCTGTAACACCCTGAGATTTTATGAAAAATATTATTTTAATTTCATTAATGTCTTGTGTTGTATTCTACACAATGATTACCTTGCGCTATACGCACCACCGTATTAGCTTGCAGTATACGCAACACTATTCTTGGACCGTGTTACACACAATTTTGATAATAGTTATTCTATGTAACATTGAGTATATATATATATATATTATATTCAATTTATAAATGAAATATGGTTGGATTATGTTATACGAAACAACGAAGGATTCTTTCACAACACGCAACCCTGACTTGGCTTGCATTACACACAATCGCGACCTTCCTTGATAGTGTGTGTTGTACGTAATACTGGGTTTTAATAAACAACGATATATTATTATAATATTGTCATGAACTAGCCGTTATGAATAGTGTTAACTAAATTTTGAATTTTATAACATTATTATTCATCTTACACATTTTCTAGAACATCGTATAAGAACGAAATAAATTTTTCGGGTAAAATAAGTATTTTTTAAAAAATGCAGTTTTGCCACCTTTTAATGGCGCACCCACTTTAAATCTAGTTTTTGACATGTTTATAAGTTCAATTTGACAAAATAAAATTCTTTTTTTGAATCAGGATATAAAAATTTACATTATATAATGTTTTGATATTTTTCCGATAACTTTAATATTTTAATGAATAGTAAAAACACGCTATATTTTAATTAAAAACAACTTTTTTCATTGTAATATCTTATGTGGTTAAATTATAATATTTAATGGTTTTAAAGTATAAATAGAATATATTTTTACCATTTAATATAATTTATGTCATTAGCATTGATTTTACCTTGAATTCGTAGGTTAAATCAATTCAATCTTTTGCAATGTTTTAAAGAAAAAACCGTTTTCTTTCGACAACGGGATAAATTTTAATTTAATTTCTACATCTTTTGTTTATTGAATTTGGAAAAATGGATTCCATATTTGGAATCAGTGGGTACAAATTATGTTAATAAGCTACTTTTTATTTTTGGGCATTATGAATAGTAACAACGGTAAATTTTATTTACCATAGTTAAAGATAAATCGAGTAATTAAGGGTAAATATAATATTTTAAAATTACCCTAAAAAATTTCAAAATTCTATTGGATGACTAATAGACGACCCATATCACCTAAGGGTCGGATTAGATTCATTTAATTAAATTTATTCAATGAAAATAATTTAATTATTATTAAAATCAAAGAATGTGACAACATGTCTCTTTCTTAAATCTTATAAGTATAATAATTTTAATCTAGTGATAAACTTCATGAAACTACAAACATGAATATTCTACAGAAATCTAATACAATTATATACATCATAGAAATTTATTTAGAATTTTTAGGGATTAAATAATTATCATTTAATATGACACAAAGATGATGCAGTAATTGTCTTATTAATGAAATATTGACATAATTGATGTTATAAATGCCCAAATAAATTTCATTTGAGACTTTTAATGACTTAATCTAATTTTCTAGGTTAATATGACATGCCATTGTTTATTTAAGTAACTTTTTTCGAACTTATCATTCTGTTATGAATTTCATAAAAATCATGTACCAAATAGTGTCAAAATTGACATAAAATAGTTTTTTAAAAAACATATTATATTATTAATTGTTATTTTATTCCTACAAATCTGAGGTTCGGCCAAATGACTTAGATAAGATTATATATATTAATAATAAACAACTTGGGGTTCTTTTGGCTTGATATAGTAAGTTTATTAACCATATAGTGTAAGAAAACAAAAAGGCACGGTAAAAGTTAAATTATTTAACTTAAAGTTAAATCTAATTGATAAGGTTAAAATAATAACCTAAACTTGTCTAAATCCTATTTGATGAAAGGATTTAGACCCATCCCCACCTTATCCTTTAAATAAATCAATTTGGAGCTATTTAAAACCGAACTTGACTTTATAATAAATTAATATTTTTAGTTATTCCAAAGGTGCCCCTCTCCTCCCTTATAAAAGGGCACCTCCTCCCTCTCTTCCTCACACAACATTTAGCCTTCAAGCTCGGAAAAACCCTGCCAAATTCTCTTATACACTTCCCTAGAAACATCCTAGAGGTTCCGGTCTTCCTCAAAGACCAATTTTAGTTCGCTAAGAGGAGGTCTCAAAGAGGTGTTTCAAAAAAGAGGTAATTTCCGTTACCGATTCTTTCACCATTATTTCTTCTTCCACTTATTCTTCTTAGGTTGTTTCATTATGAAGTAATAACATCAGTATCACTCATATACTGATATGTTATTATACGTATGAAACAATCCTATTTCACCATCTATCCATCCTACGGAAAATGAAATCACCGTGCGTGTGTACGTACGGAATACCGTCTCCACGCCGTGGTGAAATCTATTTTCCACCACCACCTTACTTGGATGGGTATAATGGTGTAAATAATAACTATATATTATAATTTTAAAACGATATTGATTTTTAAATAGTATACATACACTCCAATACAGTCCCACGATCATGAGAATGATATCCTCGCTCGTGCGTACGTACAGACTACCGTCTCCACGACGCGAGGAGATTCATTCTCCACTTTAACCATTCATGAATGATTATAAAGTATATATAATAAGTAATCATGAAATATATGACATAATAATGATACTGGATTTATGTGTATATATATGTATGTCATCTACTTAATTTCGTTCAACTCAATAAGGAAACGAAAACAACGTTCATGCGTACGTACGACCTACCGTCTCCATGAACGGTGTATTTTATTCCATTTACTGATTTATTATATATATGTATATTCTGAATATATATATATATATATATATATATATATATATCATGTTTTATATTCTGGAATTAAGTATTCATGATCTATGTAATCATATGAATAATTACAAGTCAAAACACGGACGACAAATGAAACAAATTTACCCAAAACGCTCTTTAACATGGAATTTACAAAAGAACGGGTAATATAAAGTCATAAGTGAACCATATATGATATCATAACAATGAATATGATTCTGGAATAAGTCAATAACATTATTTAAATCATTATACAGAAGGTTCAGACACTTACAAAGAAAGTCGGACCTAAGGTAAGGGAAATATCACAATCTCATTTTTATCCGAGATTGTTTATACTTTGGTATTTACTGGGGAGTATTTTATCATCCATGTCCATGTTTCTTCAATATGTAATTTTATTTCCATCCACCTACAATTTTTTAAATCCAATTTTACCCTTTTGGTGAGTTTTTAGTAAAATATATGAAAGGAATCTTTTGTCGTTTTTTCGTACGAGGTACTTTTTGACTTTTCCGGCAAAAGTACGAGAAAAATGTTTAATTTAACTTAAACAGAATGAATGGATTTTTAAAACATTATTTCCAAGAATCTTTCCTTACAAGTTTTTAAGTTTATTTTTAATCAAATTCTTTTAGTTAGAATTTTATGACATGTTAAGAAAGGAAAAGTGTTTTTGAAGTAGAAAGGATATTTTCCTCAAGAATGGAGTTCAAGAGTTTTATCAAAATTATTTTCCATCTAAAACAATATAGGGTTCTATTTCTATCCCTATTATTAAATGGATTTGATTATGTTATGATGGAAATATTTTTATGAATTCCTTTATCTTATATGAATTGTTTTATGATGTCATGATGTTTAAGATTCCCATTTGTATTACATGGGTTATGCAATGATGTATGGTTTATGATTTTGTGGCACACATAATAATGGTATCATTATGAGATGGGTGGGACCTATATCTCCCTCCAATTCATTGGGTAAAGATTTTATATCTCATGAGATATACATGGCTTGAACGGTAGGTTATACCGGTTCAGTGAAACAGGACTGAAACGAGGGTGACTCGGTTCAGAAAGGGACTTTGTCCACTAAGATAGTCTTGGCAATGAGTCTTGACTAACAAGAAATGATTCTCTATGATTATGTGTGTATGCCACAATGTTTCATGTTTTAATTTATGATTATTGTGATTACATTTCACTGCCATGATTTATCCCATGTTATGAAATTATGCTCTCTTTTGCAGGTTAAAATGTTATGTTCTTATGATGTGATTGATATTTCTTTTGTTTACCCTTACTGAGAATTTGAGCTCACCCTTTTATGTTTTCTTTTCCTCAGGATATAAAGAAAGGTTTTAGGTATAAAAAAAGGAAGATCTTTAAGGGAGATGTTGAAGATCTTTCAACAGGATTAGAAGATTATATTCCGAGTTTCCAAAGACACTAAACTATTACGATCCTTGTGTGTGTGTTTTTGTTATGTACTAAGTATTCCACAAATGTAATGTAATGTCAATGTACTTCAGGCTTCAGGTCTCTACAGTTGGTATCATAGGAAATGTTTAGTCAACCTTTGGAAACTAGGATGTAAAAACGTTATTAAGATCCCTAGAGATATTTCTATGGTATGTCTAGGAATTCCCCTAAGGATAAGTATACGTATAGGATATAGTCCTTGAACTATGGTAACGATATTAGATTAAACCAAAGATGTTAGATATTGAAGTTACTCCCCCTTTATTATGATTTTTGCCTCTCACACTATTTTTTTGGGTTTTAGAAAACGGCTGGAAACAAGATGATTCACGATAATGGAGGATATGATGGATAGTGGATTGATATTCTTCATGAGCAATCAAATGAAATGGTATTTGGAAGTCCAAACATCATTATTATGCCCAATCAGCAATCTCATAATATGATCAATAATGTAAAATTTGGTAGGTTTCCTGACTCGGCTAATAAGAGAAAGATGGAGTTTCATGATGATCATAGAGGAAAGAAAGTTCAATTTCCCCTATGTAAATCATGTGGGAAGAGGCATCAATGAGAATGTTTCAAAGGAACTGGAAGATGCTTTGGGTGTGGAAAAGAATGATACAAATCCAGTAAGTGCAAAGGAAAAGGTTCAGTTAACACCAGGGATGAGGATAATGGTATTTCTACGACATCAACAATGGTTAAATGTTTTAAATGTGGAATGTACGGGAATTATGAAAACAAATGCCCTAAGGGAAAGTCTCATGAAGAGAATCAGTATAGTCGTATAGGTAGTATTTATGTGGATGATGATGAAGAGACTACAAATGATATGTGAGATGAAAGAATTGTTTAAGCTCGTTCAATGGTCTAAGAATGTAGTAGAATGATTACATGTTTATCATGTGTAATGTTGTATAAGTAATCTTATGGTACTATGGAATAAAGAGACATCTAAGGATTGTTACACTATTTTCTTTCCTTGAGTTTTGAAAGTGTATGATTAATGTTACCAGTATCCATGAATGGTTATTCTGATATTTTTGGAATGTAGATGATATGCGCATAATGAAGGTATAAGGAGAAAATTAAATGTTTGATAGTATTCATGAGCTCATGACTGATATAAGGAGAAGGTTATGTAATGGATTGAGTATATAGAATTTTTGGATTTTGGTATGTTGAAAGAGTTATCTTTTTACATCATTTATGATTTCACTAAGGTTTAATGGGTATTCATTTTTCAAGAGAATACATGATTAAGGTATTCACACACGGGGGATAAATGATGGTATTCACATGCTTGGTTGACGACATTTCAAGTTATCGTTTTATTTATACTATGAGCTTGGACCGAAGTATTTTAGATAAGCCTAAAGTTTGGAATGGATTATGTTAACCATAAGTTAGTATTGTTTAAGGATATAATTTTTTTTTATATTATTTATGTGATGTTATAGTAATGTAGTTTTAGAAAAAGGATAACCTGCAGGACGGGCGACAGCCCATCGCGTCAGACAAGGCCGTGGGAATCGAACCCACAACCGAAGGGTGACTGGCCTTTATCACCTACCACTGGCCTACAGGAAGTCCCTGTTTAGTAGAAACTAGTTTTATTATATTAATCAGTATGATATATGAAGTATAAGTCCATTTTAGGAACCATATATGATTAATCTCACTATAGAATGACTTATGTATATTTAATAACTTTTTCTAACCTTTTGTTTGAGACAGATGGAATGACCCGTCATTCTATCACATGATCTGCTAACACTTCACGAATAACAAATTCAACTTCATTTATTTAAGAGATGAAGTAGAAATTGTTCAAGGCACGAACAACAGTGAGATTATACCAAAATAAAGTAAGTATTTATTCTAATTCAAATTCTTCAACTTTAGGGAAATGATCTTGAAAACCAAAAATGTTGTCCTAGTGCTCTTATATCTAATTAATCAGATGGTACCTTAGATCGTCACAAATTTATGGAGTTTTGATTGTTGGCTTTTCCATAGCCATGTTCTCTACCACTCTCCATCAGAACATGATGGTTAGATTTTTCTTCCATATCCATATTTTCACCTATGTGGAAACCTAGTGATTAGTTTATTTGGGTAACCATTACGTTTCATACTTTTGTTTTTAATGATTGGTTTTGGTATTCCTTTTTACAATGTGGGTTTCTATTAAAGAAACTTTCAAGTAGTAAACCATTTATAACCCCGACGAATTTTGAGGGCGAAAGTCATTTTAAGGGGGATTGAATGTAACACCCCGAGATTTTATGAAAAATATTATTTTAATTTCATTAATGTCTTGTGTTTTATTCTACACCGAGATTACCTTGAGCTATACGCAACACCGTATTAGCTTGCAGTATACGCAACACTATTTTTGGACCGTGTTACACACAACATTGATAATAGTTATTCTACGTAACATTGAGTATATATATATATATATATATTCAATGTATAAATGATATATGGTTGGATTCTGTTATACGAAACAACGAAGGATTCTTTCACAACACGCAACCCTGAATTGGCTTGCATTACACGCAATCACGACCTTCCTCGATAGCGTGTGTTGTACGCAATACTGGGTTTTAATAAACAACGATATATTATTATAATATTGTCAGGAACTAGCCGTTATGAATAGTGTTAACTAAATTTGGAATTTAATAACATTATTATTCATCTTACTCATTTTCTAGAACATGGTATAAGAACAAAATAAATTTTTCGGGTAAAATAAGTATTTTTAAAAAAATGCAGTTTTGTCGCCTTTTGATGGTGCACCCACTTTAAATCTAGTTTTTGACATGTTTATAAGTTCAATTTGACAAAATAAAATTCATCTTTTGAATCAAGATATAAAAATTTACATTAGATAAAGTTTTTATATTTTTTCGATAACTTTCATATTTTAATGAATAGTAAAAACACGATATATTTTAATTAAAAACAACTTTTTTCATCGTAATATATTATGTGGTTAAATTATAATATTGAATGGTTTTAAAGTATAAATAGAATATATTTTTACCATTTAATATAATTTATGTCATTAGCATTGATTTTACCTTGAATTCGTAGGTTAAATCAATTCAATCTTTTGCAATGTTTTAAAGAAAAACCCGTTTTCTTTCGACAACGGGATAAATTTTAATTTAATTTTAGCATCTTTTGTGTATTGAATTTGGAAAAATGGATTCCATATTTGGAATCAGTGGGTCCAAATTATGTTAATAAGCTACTTTTTATTTTTGGGCATTATGAATAGTAACTACGGTAAATTTTATTTACCATAGTTAAAGGTAAATCGAGTAATTAAGGGTAAATATAATATTTTAAAATTACCCTAACAAATGTCAAAATCTTATTGGATGACTAAAAGACGACCCATATCACCTAAGGGTCGGATTAGATTCATTTAATTAAATTTTTTCAATGAAAATAATTTAATTATTATTAAAACCAAAGAATGTGACAACATGTCACTTTCTTAAATCTTATAAGTATAATAATTTTAATCAAGTGATAAACTTCATGAAACTTAAAACATGAATAGTATCCAGAAATCTAATACAATTATCTACATAATAGGAATTTATTTATAATTTTTATGGATTAAATAATTATCATTTATTATGACACAAAGATGATGCATTAATTGTCTTATTAATGAAATATTGACATAATTGATGTTATAAATGCCCAAATAAATGTAATTTGAGACTTTTCATGACTTAAACTAATTTTATAGGTTAATATGACATGGTATTGTTGATTTAAGAAAATATTTCTATCTTATAATTCTGTTATGAATTTCATAAAAATCATGTACCAAATAGTGTCAAAATTGACATAAAATAGTTTTTTAAAACAAATATTATATTATTAGTTGTTATTTTATTCCTAAAAAATCTAAGGTCAGGCCAAATGACATAGATAAGATTATATATATTAATAATAAACAACTTGGGGTTCTTTTGGCTTGATATAGTAAGTTTATTAACCATATAGTGTAAGAAAACAAAAAGACACGGTAAAAGTTATTTTATTTAACTTAAAGTAAAATCTAATTGATAAGGTTAAAATAATAACCTAAACTTGCCTAAATCCTATTGTATGAGATTATTTCGACCCATCCCCACCTTATCCTAGAAATAAATCAATTTGAAGCTATTTAAAACCGAACTTGACTTTATAATAAAATAATATTTTTAGTTATTCCAAAGGTGCCCCTCTCCTCCCTTATAAAAGGGAACCTCCTCCCTCCCTTACTCACACAACTTTGAGCCTTCAAGCTCGGCCAACCACTGCCAAATTATCTTCTCCACTTCCCTAGAAACATCCTAGAGGTTCTGGTCTTCCTCAAAGACAAATTTTAGTGCCCTAAGAGGAGGTCTCAAAGAGGCGCTTCAAAGAAGAGGTAATTTCCGTTACCGATTCTTTCACCTTTATTTCTTCTTCCACTTATTCTTCTTAAGGTGTTTCATTATGAAGTAATAACATCAGTATCACTCTTATACTGATATGTTATTATATGTATGAAACAATCTTATTTCACCATCTATCCATCCTACGGAAAATGAAATCACCGCGCGTGTGTACGTACAGAATACCGTCTCCACGCCGTGGTGAAATCTATTTTCCCCCACCACCTTACTTGGATGTGTATAATGGTGTAAATAATAACTATATATTATTATTTTAAAGTGATATTGATTTTGAAATAGTATACATACACTCCAATACAGTCCCATGATCATGAGAATGATATCATCGCTCGTGCGTACGTACAGACTACCGTCTCCACGACGCGATGAGATTCATTCTCCACTTTAACCATTCATGAATGATTATAAAGTATATATAATAAGTAATCATGAAATATATGACATAATAATGATACTTTATATATGTGTATATATATGTATGTCATCTACTTAATTCCGTTCAACTCAATAAGGAAACGAAAACAGCGTTCATGCGTACGTACGGCCTACCGTCTCAATGAACGGTGTATTTAATTCCATTTACTAATTTATTATATATATATATGTATATTCTGAATATATATATATATATAAATCATGTTTTATATTCTGTAATTATGTAATCATGATCTATGTAATCATATGAATAATTACAAGTCAAAACACGGACGACAAATGAAACAATTTTACCCAAAATGCTCTTTAACATGAAATTTACAAAAGAACGGGTAATATAAACTCATAAGTGAACCATATATGATATCATAACAATGAATATGATTCTGTAATAAGTCAATAACATTATTTAAATCATTATACAGTAGGTTCTAACACTTACAAAGCAAGTCGGACCTAAGGTAAGGGAAATATCACAATCTCATTTTTATCCGAGATTGTTTATACTTTGGTATTTACTGGGGCGTATTTTATCATCCATGTCCATGTTTCTTCGATATGTAATTTTATTTCCATCCACCTAAAATTTTTTAAATCCAATTTTACCCTTCGGTGAGTTTTTAGTAAAAGATATGAAAGGATTCTTTTGTCGTTTTTTCGTATGAGGTACTTTTTGACTTTTCCGGCAAAAGTACTAGAAGAATGTTTTTTTAACTTATACGGAATGAATGGATTTTTAAAACATTATTTCCAAGAATATTTCCTTACAAGTTTTCAAGTTTATTTTTAATCAAATTCTATTATTTTGAATTTTATGACATTTTAAGAAAGGAAAAGTTTTTTTGAAGTAGAAAGGATATTTTCCTCAAGAATGGAGTTCAAGAGTTTTATCAAAATTATTTTCCATCTAAGACAATATAGGGTTCTGTTTCTATCCCTATTATTACATGGATTTTATTATGTTGTGATGGAAATATTTTTATGAATTCCTTTATCTTATATGAATTGTTTTATGATGTCATGATGTTTAAGATTCCCATTTGTATTACATGGGTTATGCCATGATGTATGGTTTATGATTTTGTGGCACACATAAGAATGGTATCATTATGAGATGGGTGGGACCTATATCTCCCTCAAATTCATTGGGTAAAGATTTTATATCTCATGAGATAGACATGGCTGGAACGGTAGGTTATACCGGTTCAGTGAAACAGGACGGAAATGAGGGTGACTCGGTTCAGAAAGGGACCTTGTCCACTAACATAGTCTTGGAAATGAGTCTTGACTAACAAGAAATGATTCTCTATGATTATGTGTGTGTGCCACAATGTTTCATGTTTTAAGTTATGATTATTGTGATTACATTTTAATTCCATGATTTATCCCATGTTATGAAATTATGCTCTCTTTTGCAGGTTAAAATGTTATGTTCTTATAATGTGATTGATATTTCTTTTGTTTACCCTTACTGAGCATTTGAGCTCACCCTTTTATGTTTTCTTTTCCCCAGGATATAATGAAAGTGTTTAGGTATAAAAAAGGAAGAACTTTATGGGAGATGTTGAAGATCTTTCAACAGGATTAGAAGATTATATTCCGATTTTCCAAAGACACTAAACTATTACGATCCTTGTGTGTGTGTTTTTGTTATGTACTAAGTATTCCGCAAATGTAATGTAATGTCAATGTACGTCAAGCTTCGGGTCTCTACATATGCTTAGGATAACTCTCATTCTCATTACAAATAATTATGAAGGGTTTTGAGTATATACTTCCTCAAAGAAATTTTTTTTATGATTATGGATTATATCCATAAATAGTTCAATTTATGATAAGTGTTTTATAAGTATGAAATTATGTATTTTGATTCATAAACTGATCTAGTTTATGCCATTGTTTATAAATGGTGCCTAGTGTAAGAAATTGAAACCGTATCAATGCACACACTCCATGTAGGGATTTCCCTCTTTCTCAAGATAATTATAGTGGAGCTGGTGATGAAACTGGTGCTGATCAACTAATAATCATACTGGGACAACTCACTCAGGTTATGAAAAATAACCTTACCCGTATCGAGCACCCTAATCCACAATATGGAGGATCAATGTTAGATCGCATCATGATGCTGCAACCACCAACATTAAATGGGAGTACAAATCTATTAGTAGTTGAGAAATGGATAAGTTCCCTAGAGAAAATATTTCAGGCTTTGGGAAGTAGTGAAAGGGAAAAAGTTATCATGGTAGTTTACCGCCTCACTGGAGATGTCGATCAATGGTGGTCATTGATTCAAAACATGAAGGAAGATGGTGAGGTATCAAATATGGAATGGAGGGAGTTCAATGGTCTATTTTTAGAAAAATACTTTCCTCGTGACCATCGAAAAGATATGGAAAGGCAATTTTTGAGTCCGAGACAAAAGGAGGAAGAGAATGTCACAAAGTATGAGGCTAACTTTACAAGGTTATCAAGGTATTACAGAGATTATGTACGTAACCCAATAAGTAAGATTTATCATTTCTTTGATGGGTTAAAACCATTTCTCCATCGAGCATTTGTCTCACAATCCTTCTTGCCATACGAAGGCATTGTATCATGTTCTATCAAGACAGAGAAAGAATTCTCTAAGTCATATGACTTTAAAGTAAACCAAGTGAAGAAGAGATCTACTGATCAATCTGGGAATGGAAATAAAGTGAAGAAGGGAAAAGTTGAATATCCATCCTGTGCTAAATGTGGGAAGAAACACCCCGATAATTGCTTAAAAGGAACGAGAGTCTGTTAAAAGTGTGGTAAAAAAGGCCACCAAGCTCGTGATTGCAAGGGGAAGAAGGAAGCCACCGATATCCAATGCTACAATTGAAGGGAGATGGGACATTATGCAAATGAATTTCCTAAGATTCAGGGGAACTTACCTCAGAAAATTCCAAGGGATCGTGGCCAAGCTTATGTTATCACTACTGTTGTGGTAGAAGCTCCGAAAGATGTTGTGGCAGGTAATTTAATGGTTTCCCCAAGTTTAGAAAATGCATTATTTGATTCTGGATCATCGTATTGTTTCATATCATTCCAATTTTGCTAAGAAAATTAGATATTTCCAATTTGATTTAACAAGGGAGTTTTCAGTTAATATTCCTAAGGGAAGTATCATTGCAACAATGTTTTGTGAATCAGTCCCCATTAGAGCACATAAATGTTCTTTATCCGCTGATATCATCGTCATAACTATGATTGAGTATGATATAATCCTCATTATGGATTGGATTTCGGACCATGATGTGAAGATTTATTATAAAAATATGGAGGTTACGATTTTTTATGATGATGATAAGGAACACCTTATCTTTAGAGCAGAATTATCACCAACAAATTCTTATCTAGATCCACCCCCAGTAGCTCAACTAAATTAAATTATTGGGGAGGAGGAGAATGAAATGACTATGGGTGAGGAAAGGAATGTTCAAATAGTGGATGTACCTATTGTGAAAGAATATGTAGATGTGTTTCTGGAATATTTACCTGGACATCCTCCAGAATGAGAAGTCGAGTTTTCCATTGATTAAATTCCTCGATCAAGGCCTATATCCAAGACCCCTTATAGAATGGCCACTGTGGTATTAGTTGAATTAAATATACAAATAGAGGATCTGAGTAATAAGGGATTTATTCTCCCTAGTTTTTCTCCATGGGGATCCCATATTCTTTTTTGTTAAAAAGAAATATGGATATATGAGGTTATGTATCGACTACAGGGATATCAATGTTATAACAATAAAGAACAAGTATCCCCTACCTCACATTGATGATTTATTTGACCAACTGCATGGACCTAAATACATTTCAAAGATTGAAATTTGATCTGGATACCATCAGTTGTGTGTGAAGAAAGAAGACATTCCGAAGACAGCATTTCGAACTAGGTACGGGCATTACGAGTTTACAGTATTGCCTTATGGATTGACTAATTCACCCTCTGTATTCATGGATCTGAGGAATAGAGTTATCAAGGAATATCTCGATGAATTTGTGGTGGTATTTGTTGATGATATCTTGGTATACTCCAAAACCTACGATGATGATGAAAATCACTTGCGCATTATCCTGAAGAATCTGAGAAGACATGAATTATATGGGAAGTTTAGCAAGTTTGAATTCTTGCTTCAGGAGATTTCTTTTCCTGGACATATTGTCTCTAAAGATGGAATCTCTGTTGATCCTTAGAATACCAAGGCAATCCAATAATGTTTATAACCTACAAGTATAACCGAGGTACGCAGTTTTATTGGTTTGGCAAGTTATTATCGACGCTTCGTCCAGAATTTTTCCCGGTTGGCTAACCCATTAACAAAGCTCACACGTAAAGGGGTTAAATTTGTTTCGACAAAAGAGTGTGAAGAATGTTTTGAAGAACTTAAGATAAGATTATTCAATGCTCCTATATTTACTCTACTATCTGGGAATGATGGGTTCATAATTTATAGTAAAGCGTCGAAGAAAGGACTTGGTTGTGTCCTTATGGAGAATGATAGGGTTATTGCCTACGAATCACGACAGTTGAAAATTCAGGAACAAAACAATCCTCCTCATGATCTCTAGTTAGCAGTTGTGATCTTCTCTTTGATGATATGGAGGCACTACCTCTATGGTGAAAAATGTGAGATTTATACTGATCACAAGAGTTTGAAGTATATTTTCTCACAAAAGTAACTCAACATGAGGCAAAGGATATGGCTTGAATTACTCAAGGATTATGATTGTACGATACACTACCACTCGGGGAAAGAAAACTAGATGGCAGAATATTTGAGCAGAAAAGATCATGGAGTTTTGAACAATATGATAATCTAAAGGGATCCAATTTTCATGGAGCTAGTGAAGATGGACATGGGAATAACCAGGGAAGGTGAAACGTAAATGCTTTTTCAAATGGTTGCCAAACCATCTTTATTAGAAAGGATTAAGAGTTCTCAGACCGATGATGATGAATTTTAAAAGAATATTATGTTGTGAATGATGGGATATTGAGAGACTTTGTGTATAAAGATCGAATTTAGAAATTTGGGAACAGACTTTGTGTTCCCTAAATAACTGATCTAAAAAGGGAATTGCTAGATGATGCTCATAGTTCAAATTTATCTATACACCATGGGAGCACCAAAATGTATAAATATTTGAAGGATCATTTTTGGGGGGACAACATGAAGAGGGAGATTGCTGAATTTGTTTCACGATATATGGTTTGTCAACAAGTGAAAGATGGAAGGCAACAACCTAGAGTAGTCATGCAACCACTTCCAATACGAGAGTGGAAAGGGGAAAATATTACGATGGACTTTGTCATGGGGCTACCAAAGACTCCTGGAAGGAACGATGAAATATGGGTTATTGTTAATCTTCTTACCATGTCAGAACATTTTCATGCTATAAGAGAAGATCTACAACTGAAACATCTAGAAAAACTATATATTAGAGATGTTGTGAGAATTCATGGAGTACCCCTATTGATTGTTTCTGATTGTGATCTCTGTTTTAATTCATGATTCTGGAAAAGTCCTCAGAATGCCTTGGATACTGAACTTCATTTGAGCACTGCCTACCACCCTCAAATAGATTGAAAATCAGAACAAACTATTAAAACCTTAGAAGACATTTTGAGATCCTGCTCCCTTGACTTTCAGGGTATGTGGGATCAATATTTACCTCTAGTAGAATTTTCCTATAACAATAGCTTCCATTCGAGTATTCAGATGGCACCATATGAAGCGTTATACGGAAATAGATGTCGCACACCAACCTATTGGGATGATTTTGGTGAAGGAAAACTTGTAGGTCCAGAACTGGTGGAGGAAACGATGGAAAAGGTGAAGCTAATCCAAAATCACATCAAAGCAGCTCAATGTAGGCAAAAGAGCTATGCCGATTATAGAAATAAGGATTTGGAATTTCAAGTTAGTGATCATGTTTTCTTGAAGGTATCTCCATGGAAGGGAGTCATAGATTTTGGTAAGAAAGGTAAATAGAGTCCCAGGTACATCAGACCTTTCGAAATTCTAGAACGAATTGGGGCAGTAGCTTACCGATTGGCAATGCCGCCAAGTCTCTCCAAGGTTCATGATGTGTTCCATGTATCTCTGTTGAGGAGATACGTGCCTGCCCCAAATCATGTACTCACCTATGAGAAATTATAACTGGAACCCGATCTGTCTTATTGTGATGAGCCCGTCACGATTCATGATACGAGAGAACGAGTACTGAGAAACCGGAAAACTCGTCTGGTAAAAGTCTTGTGGAGAATCCATAAGATGGAAGAGGCAACGTGGGAACCAGATGAACTTATGATGAAGAACCACCAGAGTCTTTTTATGAGGCAATATTCTAGAAATTTCGAGGATGAAATTATTTGAAGGAGGGGAGAATGTAACACCCCAATCTTCTACGGTACGTTTTCCTTTAAATAATACAGTAGCGTGTGTTATACGCAACTTCGAGTTCTAACACACACCATAACCAATCAAACTAGCCGTTATGAACATTAATACCCTCTTTTTGAAATTTATAAATTTTATTTTTCAAAATGGACTTCATTTTTGGATTCTGAATATCGAAATTATCCTAGGGTGAATTTTTTTTTATTTTTCTGAAAAACATCATTTTTTGATGAATAGTGAAACCACTAAGTGGTAGTTAAAAAATTGATGTTTTCATAAAACTTAATTTTACTGCTTATTTGAGTGTAATTTTGAAAATCCTAGAGACACGGTTAATTTGAAGTAGTAAAATGTGGTTCAATGGGATGAAAATAAATTTTGGTGAATATTAACTTTTTACTTTTATTTACCACGGATAAAAGTAAATAGGTTAATTAAGGGTAAAAATGATATTAATATTACCCTAACACAAGTCCTAATTATATTGGACAAGTGTATCTCGACCAAAAACAACCATAGGAAAAAATTATTATCATTTAGGTCCACTTTTATTAGATTAGGACATATATTATTATTTAATTCAAAGAAGAGTTAAAAGAGTTAAAATCAAGGTTTATTTACTAAAACATTTTCAATATAGGGTTATACATAAGATTAATTCAATTGTAAATATTCATTAAAAAGATAAAAATATTTACTACATAATGATATTTTATTTATAATTTTTAGACATTAGATAATTTAATTTATTTATGACACAATAATGATGCAGTAATTACCATAATAGTGAAAAATTAAAATAATTGCTATTATAAATACCCAAATAAATATAATTTGAGACTTATTATGAATTTAAATAATTTTATAGGTTAATATTACATTTTAGTATTGATTTATTTAACTTTTTTTTGAAGTAATTATTATATTTTGATTTTATCAAAAATCATTTTTCCAAATAGTGTCAACATTGACATAAAAGAGTTTCTAAAACAAATATTATATTATTAATTGATATTAAATTCTTAAAAATCTATGTCTCGGCCAAGAGGCTTATATAATGATAGGTTTATCATTAATGGACCACTTTGGGGTCTCTAGGAGGTATATAGTATGTTTATTAACTATATAATCTAAAAATACAAAGTGACATGGTAAGTGTCAAACGAATTAACTAAGAGTTAAAATTAAAATATAAGGTTAATATAATGACCCAAACCTGTCTAAATTATTCTTTTTGAGTGGTTTTCGACCCATCCTCTCCATAACCGTTAAATAATCCACTTTGGAGCCATTTAAAACCGAATATGTATTTATTATAAAATAATATTTCTTGCTTTTCCAAAGGTGCCCCTCACCCCTCTTATAAAAGGGAACTCTGCCTTATCACTAATTCACACATTAAAATCCTTTTGGTTCGGCCAAACCCAGCAAAAATACTCTCTCAACTTCCCTCACTACAACCTAGAGGCCTTAGATTGATCATAAAGCCAACCCAAGGGGCCATTTTGATCAAATCAAAAGGAAGAACCCGAAGAAGAGGTAATGTTTTCACCACCCTTTTTCAAATACATTTCTTCTTCAACTTCTTCTATCTTTGTTATTCCCATTATAAAATAATGAATCTAGTATATCCTATATTCTGTAATATTATTATACAACCATAGTCAGTATTATATCCATCCTTTTAACGACATTTTACGATACATGCGTACGTACGACTTACCGTCTCCACGTCGTGGTGTAATTATTATTCAATATATTATAATTTGGATGGGTATAATAATGATTTGTAAATTCATGTAAATAATAAATATAACATGATAATGATTCTGTATATATGATATACCATCCAATTTTATATTATTTTAATATCAAAAGAATGATATTGTCACTCGTGCGTACGTACGGACTACCGTCTCCACGAACGCGATGAGATTCATTCTCCATTGTATCCATTAAAGAATAATTATCATTTGATGATTTAAAAATAATGTATAAGGAATTGACATCATTATGGATATGAATAAGATACAACCTATCACTGACAAACATGGCTTACGGAACATAACATATAAAAGAAAACGAGTAAGTTAACACCCGAAACAACGATAATACTAAGATATTATTAACAAATCAATGTTAAAATATCATATATGATATCATATTAATGTATATGATTATTGAATAATTTTATAAAAATTATTTCACCATTATACAGGAATTTAACCTTCCCTCAACCAAAGATTGGTACAAGGTAAGATTTTATTATACAATCTCTTAATTATCTGAGGTTGTTTATGAGTAATAATCTACTGGGATCTCTTTATAATCCACATCCATTTTCTTAAAAATGTTTTTCAAAACATTATTACTATTTTACATAACATGGTTTAAAGTCATTTATACCCTTGTTTGACTTTTTATAAGATTTTTATAAAGGAATCTTTCTGTCATTTTCCAAACATGGCCCTTTTTATCCTTTTCGACAAAATAAAGTAATGAATGTCTTTTTTTAACTTATACAGTGGTTGCAGCTATTTTCCTCCATTATAAAATTGTTGAATTTTTCCTTACAAGATTATAATAATATTTTCAAAGAAATTGTTTTATTTTATATGACTCTTAAATGATTTCAAAATAGCAAAATATATTTCTCTAAGAAGAGTTTTGAATTCATTTATGTCAACATGCTTTGATGGATTTTAAGTTTATTTGGAGTTGATTTATTATGATACAAAACTTCTATATTGTATTGATGGTTTTGTGATATGTTTGACTATGGATATGTTATTTTTATACCATTCATGGTTTATGGATGAAGTATTTACATTTTGTATGCTAGTTTTAATACGAATGTTTATGTTATGTTTAAACATGTTCTTATGACGAATGCATTGGACTTAATATGTGACGGGTGAAGCCCGCCATAGCTCCTCGATGCATCAGTAGGTCTCATGAGACAAACTATTGTCTTGGAACAAGGCCTTGACAAAATCTTATTTGTAGTCTTGGCACGAAGCCTTGGCTATGTGGATATGATAGTATGGCATTATGCATTCCATCATTATGAAAGTTTTTATAGATATTGTATGTGAATTTTTTATTAGTGGAATATCCATGTGAATAATTAAATGGAATTATTTCATTTTATTTTTTCTATACTATGTTGAAGTTCAAGTTTAAAAGGTTTTTGTTTTAGTTATACGTTACCTTAAATGTTTATTCTTATGAATGATTCCTCTATATTGTTATCCTTACTGGGCATTTGAGGTCACCCATTTTCTATGTTTTATTTTTCCCAGGATGTGAAGAAGTAATTTATGAATGACCTGGAGGGATAGTATGAAGGGACAAGAGTCTGGACTATGGAGACTATATTGTTGTAATTTTCATTTTATAATGTAATGTAAACATTCTCTATTCCAAAGCTACTAAACTAATCAGTCTTTTGAGACTTGATCTTTCTTGTGATCATGCCAATGTTACGTAATAATGCACCGACTCTGGGTAACTGGGGTCGGGCCGTTACACTCTTGGACACTTTCATGGTGGGATTAGGCTACACTACCTAAAGTATAAGGTTATAATCAAGAATAATTCTAAGGCTCTCATAGAGAAATTAGTTAATGTTAAAATGAAATATTTTCTCCTATGAACATACACCGAGTAATATAATCACTTTATCTGAAATATCTAATAAAGAAAGTTGCATTACATTTTCATCAACCTATATGTTCGATGTATCTTTATTTGAATTTCTGAAAATAAACATGCTAACATTTTTTTATTAGGTTCACTAGGTTAGATACCCAAAGATGGGGTGGGGGTGAATCAGGGTATGAATGATTAATACAAATTCCCCTTTTGATCTTGTTTTGTTGTTATAAAAAACTATCTTCTCCCTTTTTCCCATTATAGAGTGTGAACAAATCATGGATCATGCACATGACACAATAATTTTACATGGTTCACCATCAATAGGATATGTCTAAAGATAATACACCAATGATGTGTTGATGTACCAAATCCACTATAAGAACGCTACTATTTACAAGTTTGAGTTGGACTCACTTTCCCTCCTAGGTTACAACAAATCAGAATTTAAAATCTCACTGCTCTCACAACTGAAGTGCTCACAACATCATTAGAAGATCTACTCATAGTTTATACACTTGTAGGTCCTTTCATAGTTACTAATGAATGTATAATACACTATATGTAGATTCTCTATTAAAGATCCACTTTCATCCACTGATGAATACCCATTTTCCACTAAACACTAGGCAATACCTTTTGAACATAGATTCTCAAAGATCACTGATATGCGAAGCTCCCAAATTTGGGAACCACAAAAAAACCTTCATGATGTTCATACCTTTTCACGAAGAACCCACCATCGAATAGCACACTTATTTGCAGAGCACACTTCTTTAAAAGAAATGCTTATTTGTAGTGCTCATGCCTTCACAAAGCTCAAGCATTCACAGAGCGTATTCAGCTTTAAGGAACCTACGGCCATTACGAAGCACACTGCATTCATGAAACAAATTCCTTCATAAAGCTCACTAATCCAATGTGTAACACCCCATATTTACGAAGCTATCAATACATAGAATCATTGACTTCGGTCATGTCTAGAATAGAATTTTCTCAAAGATCAAGTGTCTCTTGGAATCCTTTCACCATATAACACCATTTTCTTCACAAAATCGAAGCAATTACAGATTTTATCTCTAAACCTGTCTTGGAATAAAGAGTATTTACCTTTTATTTATAGGTGTGGCTGAACATGGAGCTCCCTTTCTTCCGGTGAGATTTCTTAATCGGTCAAAAATGTCTCTACAGTGCTCTATCCATTTGCAATACACCATTGAAATTTATCATTGAAACTATGTTCTACATAAAATTCTTCACGCCACCAAAATACTCCATCAAAATGCTCTTCACCTATTTCATTTGTAAATATCATAATAATCATTGAGATCACCATCAACATTCTTCATGTATTTTTGAAATCAACATCATATATCCCATATTCACGAAATTCATGTCTTTTATATATTGTTATGGGTTCTTTAAAGAAATCCATACTTCATAATTCTCACCAAACTCTGAATTTTTGACCTTAATAATTTGGAAAACACTAAAAAACAGTTCCACATTGTATTTATTCTTCTTTAATCACATCTTGATAATCTATTACATTATCATGATTCATTATCAAAATCATTTTTAAACAAGATCTCTGGAACATGAAAATTCACCATGAAAGCTTTCATTATCGACAAACACAACGAACCAAAAAATTCTGCAATGTTATATTGAGGTATTTTTTCCCAATAATCTCCCCTTTGGGTTTGTTGACAAATCTTCTCATAACAATTATCCAAAATTTGATACCTCATTAATGCTTATTCCATTATCTTCCACCATTCCCCTCTTGTGATTCATATAGTGATCAATGATTTACTCAACGCATACACTAATCCCACATGAGCAATGTTCGTTGGGATAAATAATAATAATTTTATAAGTTCATCAATGAGTCACATTAATCCTAACACCAATTGTTGATACCATTCCAATATCACACATCAGCTTTCATTATGAACATAATCTACCATGATATCTAATATTTAATCGATCACTTCTAGCATCATCAAGTTTAAAACTCTCCCCCTATCTCATTGCTCCCCCTATCTCGCTGCTCCACCTATCATATTTTCCCTGTGTCTTGGACTAATAAATTTTTTTCCTTCTCCCATTTACCCCCCTTTGTAATCAACCCCAAAGGTAAAACCTTTGTTTTTAGAAACACTGGAATGAACATAGATCAACACATTTGGGAAAAAAATCCATACCTCGGGGAGGGGGTCCCACATCCACATTTTTTCGTGTGCAGGGAGTCAATTGGACTCCAAGAGCTAGTCGATGCCTCTCAAAATCTTCCTTGGGTAATTCCTTTGTCAGAATGTCTTCAAGATATAACACTATAGGCACACACTCCAACTTCACAAGCCCTTTCTCCACCTTCTCATTGATAAAATGATATTTGATCTCAATGTGCTTTGTCCGTGAGTGATGGACTGGAATTTTTCCAAGATATATAAAACTTGAATTGTCACAATTATTTCTGATCAGATACTTGACTTAAACTCCCATATCATCAAGAAATTGTTTCATCCATAATATATTCAGCTTTAGTAGTGCTCAATGAAAATAAATCTTGTTTCTTGCATAGCCAATAAATAAAAAATCCCCCAAGATAGAAAGAACTTCCCGAAAATGATTTCATGTCATCTACTGAACCAGCCCAATATCCTTATACATATCCCAATATCTTTGGCTATTATTTTTCAATATATATCAAACTGAAATCCAAATTACCCCTGATATAATGAATTTTTATTTTCACTGCAATAATGTTTAATTAGTTGGTATTTATTTGATATCACACAACATGGTATGTGGTAAAAAAAATTCAGGTCTTGTCGTTATTAGGTAGAGTAAACTTCTAATAATCTTCTCATATTCTCTGATATTAACATCCATATCATCATCATATTTTGATTATTTAATCTAAGTAGAAACTAGAGTCTTCATATACTTGGAATTTTCTATTTCGTATCTTCTCAGAACCTCATTGGAATAATTCTATTGGGAGATAAACTTTCATTACTTCCACGTGTCACCTATAAACCAAGAAAAAAATGCCAGCTCACCATTCATTTTCATTTAGAACTCATTTATCATGAATTCAAAAAACTATCTGCACTGAGCTTAATCTTATCCACCAAATATTATTTCATCAAAATAAACCTACACCGACATCTTTTGATTACTTTCATTATTAAAATAGATTGTAATTTACACCCCCTTGCTGAAATTCAGGCTTTTTCAAATACTGTTCAAGCATCAAATAATATTCTCTTAGGGATTATTTCAGCCCATATATTTCTTTCTTCTATTGAAGAACCTTTTTCTCAGCTTCATGAATGAGAAAACCATATGGATACTCAATATGCACTCTTCTTCCACAACCCCATTCAAAAAATCATATTTGATGTCCATCTGGAACACTTTAAACTTTTATTGCACTACAATGGCCAAGAATAATATGATTGCCACTAATCTTTAAATAGGTAAAAATGTTTCATCAACATTGATACCCTCTTACTATGAGTACACTTTACAGACCATTCATGCATTGTTTTGAATCATTGTACCATCTTCATTATTCTTGTTGTGAAAAATCAATTTAGTCCTAATGAAATTTGTATCTGTTTCCCTCAAAACAATATCCCATTTTTGATTCTTCTCAATCTAGTATAGATCTTAAATCATATCATACACCCATTTCACATCTTTAATTGCATTAACAAAACATTTTGGCTCTACCTAAGATAATAAAGATTCCTGCTGTAATGACTTCATCATTCTTGTTTGAACATGAACTATCTAATCACCAATGATATTTTTCCTATGAATTTCAAATCAATTATTTTTCATCTTTGTCAATATACACTTGATGTATTCTTCATCATCGTTAGTATGTTCTTCTAAATCAACATCTACCACCTTTTCTCCCCCGGTGTCACTTCCCTCCTCATCACTTTTATCAACAAACTATTCACTGATTTGTTGAATATTCTTTTCATTATCCACTACTGCGACATCATTACTCTCAACTAATTTTTTCAGCCTCTTATCAAAGCATTTATATGCTTTTATTTTTATTGAGTAGCCAAGGAATATCCCCTCATATCCTCATGACTGAAATTTCCTGTGATTTTCATTATCGAGAATAATTCACTTACATCTAATGATTCAAAATTATTGTACTGTTTGATTAATTCTGTACCATATCTCATATAGAGTCTCTCCTTCCTTCGAACAAAATAGATCCCTTTTAGAAATGTAAAATCATGTCAATACTTCTTCTTTATAAAATATCTGTAGTGGGTCTTTTTCAATAAGCATCGTTCTAGCCATGTTGTTGATGATCCAATTTCTCCTCTCAACCACTCCATTCTACTAGGGAGTTCTCACTGAATAAAATTGATGCTTTGTCCCATGTTTCTTGAGATATTCTTCCACGTAACTATTTGTGAATTCTATACCATTATCATTACGAAAGTTCAGAATTTTCTGTCCAAACATCCTTTCAAATTACATCCAATTCAGTTTTATACAACTAGACATATCAAACATATGGGAAATGAAAGATACTGATTCCATTATTCTATAGTCAACAATTAAAGGAACATAATACCTCTTCCCATCAATTGATCTTGTTGAGATAGGTCCAAAATCATCATCATTCACCAATTAAATCACTCTTGTTAACTTCTTTACCTTTTTTTTGTTTTTCTTTCTAATGATCATACCATTTTGGAAAGAATCACACTTATGTGTATGATTACGTGATAGCTTATGGAGGTCTCTACCACCATCACACTTCAACTAAACTTTTAGGGATGGTTGGTATACATGAACCAATCATTTATTCTAGAGCTTGTTTTCGTCCTCTCTTGACAAAAAGGACATATCTTCATATCCATTTATAGGGTATAGATTTTGATATGTTCTTTTTCCCCATAGAACCACTGCACCATATCTTCCGTTGAAGATACATGAAATTTTTTTATACCATATAGAATGCCTTGAGTCACATAGTTAACTGATTCTAAGAAAATTATGACTAAAAACATTTACTATTAAAAAATCTACACATCAAATTTATTTTACCCCAAACCTGGACTTTCCAAGTCCAATAATATTCATGACTTCATTATGTCCAAACATGAAAACTCATTTTTCATATTTTATTCCAGTAACAAGATCCTTATTTCCTATCATATGGAATGTGGTTCTGCTTTCAAGGATCCATTCTCCAGAATGATCATATTCCTTAAGGTAAATTTCTATTACCACTACCTTCTCATCCTTTTTATATTTGATCCATGTCATTGACATCAAAATATGTGTAGTTTACAAATATTGATATTCCTTAGAGAATGAGGGACCAGCTTCATCCAAAATTGCTGCAAATTGATTTTTTAGCCCACTTTTTGATTATTTAATTTGGTGCTTGCAATAGCTTCGGTTCATCTTTGGAACATTCCACTGCATGATTTATTTACAATATCTATACATGTTCAAAAATCCTCCACATCAAATTCAATGTCCCTCCACAGATGTTCTATAATATTGAGCTCTGTTTGGCTGGTGTTGTTGTTCTTGTTCCCTTCAGTATCTCTTGGATATAGAACATACATTCTATGCATGTACCAACTTTCCAAGGCAATCACACCTAATATTGGGGGCATTTCTACATGTCACTTATGTACTGCTAGTTATCATTTGGGATCATTGAATATTCCGATCCGTCTTCTTTCCCAAATAAACCTTCAATCTCAGAATGGGTACTTGTGGTCTGACATAAAATTTCACATCTTCTTTATGTATGGTGTCATAGTAGTCTTAACATATAAGCATGAATTTTACCTCTTTTCTGCTAGATCACTATTATTTACATCTAACTTTTATGTCTTTTGAGTGATCTACATTGCAGATTTCATATCAGGAGTCAATATTTTTACCTGATCCTTAGATTTTTGTCGCATATTGACAAATTATTCTTCAAGTTCCTCAATGAATTTGATTTGTTCTTTAGTTGTGTTTTTCAAACCATCGATCACCCTTATTTTTCTTCAACTCTATGTGTTTTCTCATCAACTATTTCTGATTCTATTAGCAACAAAGAGATATGATTTTCAATTTTCTTCATAAACTCTTACATTTCTTCTTCATGTTGTTGTATATAGATTTTGGTATTATGTACCACTGTATTTTCATTTTTCATTATTTCTCCCCAAAAATCTATCTCCTCAAGTTCATCTACTAATTTAGCATCCATATCGACTCTTCCTTCAACTTCTTCCCCTTATTTTTCATCTGTGTCTGTTTTTCATTTTTCTAAGATCTACTGCCAATTACCACCCCAGTATTTTCCCCATGATCATTACAGTTCTCTATTTCTTCATCCTCTTTAACCTCAAAATCATCTGAACTATCACATTTTTGTGAAATATTATTATTTTTCTTAAATAAAATTCACTATAATTGTTTCTTTCCTTTCATATAGGCTGGGGACTTATTCTGGGTAATTTTTACCTCATCATCATTATCTCCTTGGAACTTCTTGAGGAACCTTTCCACAATATTTCCATCCTATCCACATCGAAAACACTCTAGTGGAAGTTTCCCCTTGAACGTTCCTTTTCCTCTTTGTATATTTGAAGACACGAATGAATTATCCTTGTTTGTTTCTTTTTTATTCATGATATTATTCAATGGTGAGCTTCTTCATGGCCTTGAATGCCACTTTTTATATTTCCCCCTTTCCACTACATCATTTTCATCATTTCTCATTTCATATGTTACCAGGGTACTATGTAAGTTATCCTGTGTCAACTATTTCAGATCATTACCTTCCAATACTAAAAATTCCATATATAACAGAGGTTGAAGTTTCCTCAAGATGCGCTTCAGAAAATTTATGGGTTCAATAACATTTCCAAGACCACACATGTCTTCCATAACAATATATACCCTGTTAGAGAATGCATCAATAGACTCATTCGAGTTCATTCTTATATCTTGATACTTGTTCCACAGAACATGCATCATTGCTTCTATGACCATTTTATATCATTCATATAAATTCAATCTCTTTTACAACATATCATGTGATGTTCTTTATGACATCCCCATCATATAGATAGCATTAGATATCCCCCCTAAATAATTTATTCTCCTTGAGTCATCATTCAGTTCCCTTATTTCTGCCTCTAATAACACAAAAATATTGATTTTGGCTGAGACAACTGACATCACTACTATAAACACATCCATTCCCCAAGAATAGAAGTAATGTTACATCTGATTCTTCAATAACTGAATGTTTATCCTGTCAAAGATCAGAAATCCTTTTGGATTGGTGACCTCCATTGAGAGAGAGAAACACTGATATCAACCATTCCCATTGATAATAATTGTTTGGTCTACTTGGTTAGATACCATGAGAGGGGTGTGAATCATAGTATGAAAGATTAAAATGAGTACCCCTTTTGATCATGTTTCATTGTTAGATAAAACTCACTTCTCTCTCCATCATGTTGTAGAGTATGAAAAAATATTAGATCATGAATAGGAAACCAAGATTTAACTTGGTTCATCCATACTGAACTACATCCAAGGAGCATACACTAGTGTTATGATGATGTACCAAATCCACTATAACCACACTACTGTTTACAAGTTTTAAGTAGACTCACTATTCCTTTTTATTTACAACCAATCATATTATTAAATATCACTTCTCTATTAACTAATGTTCTCACTACATTTTCAGATGATCCAATAATATTTTAAGACTTGTATGTCCGTTCATTATCACTAATGAATGCATCCTCCACTGTATGTATATGTTCTATTAGAGACCCACTTTCATCCACTGGTGAATACACCTTTTCCACTAAACACTGGGCAATACCTTCTGAACTGACTTTCACAAATCTCACTACTTGGTGAAGCTCCCAATTTCTAAATGCTCAAACAAGCCTTCATGATGTTCCTAACTCTTTACAAAGAACACACCTTTGAAAACCACACATATTTGTAGATAATGATGCTCCATAGAGCACACTACTACGTAGAGCTCAAGAGTTTTCATTACTCAAGCCAACGCAGAGCACAACTGCCATTTAGGAACCTACTACCATCACGAAGCACAATACATTCATAGAACAACTTTCTACACGAAGCTCACTTAGCCAATGTAGAATAGCCTATATTCATGAATCACTCAATACATAGTATTATTGACTTTCATCAAGACTCGAATAGTATTTTAACAAAGCTGAAGCCAATATTTGAATCCTTTCTTCGCAGAGAACCCCTTTCTTCGTGAAATCAAAGAGGTTACAAATTTTCCCTATTAAGAATTCATGGAATGAAGAGAGGTGTATTCTTATTTATAGGTGTGGTCGAACGTAGAGATCTGCTTCTTTTGTCCTGATTTCTGGATTGGTCGAAAATGTCTCAACATCACTCTTTCCATTCATAATGCACCACTAAAAAATTTCGTTGTCGAAATGATCTCTGTGAAACGAATTTTCCACCGCAATTATCTATCACAATTCTCTTCACCTCTACTGTTCACAAAACCCATCATAATCATAGAGATCGCCATCAAATTGTTTCATGTATTTGTGAAATACACTTCCTGAATCCCATCTTCATGAAATTCATGCATTTTTCATATTATGATGAGTTCTTCATGGAAATCCATATTTTTCAATGCTCACCAGACTCCAAATTTTGGACCACTAGAATTTGGAAAACATTAAAAAATAGGACCACCTTGTATCTATTATTTTTTACCACCTCATTGTCTTCTGTTAATTTATAATTATTCATTGTCAACATGGGTTGTCAACATAATCTATGAAACTCGACAATTCACCATGAAAACTTTCATCGTCAACAAACACAACAAACCAAAAAATTATGTAATGATACCTTGATGAATTTTTTCCCAGAAATATTCAAGGCCATAGAATTTATTATAAAATTCTATTTCCATAAATAGGCCTAAAATATCATCTTCCATTAAAGAATAAAATGGATAAATCATTTACCTCATTAGTCTTTAATACTACATCACTTGTGTTGTACACCACATATCCTACCTTGATGTGAGAATATGTTATCAAATCTTTTATAAATATATCAATGCACATGAATCTTGACATATATTAATAATAATATTGAATTATAAGGATCATTAAACACATAGAAAGATATAAATATCCAATAAAAACCTCAAATTCTATTTTATATTTGCGATTTGTTTTCTCATAAAATCCATCATTGGAGATTACCAAGGTCATACACCATGAGAAAGTGTCTCAATGTCTTATGAATCACCACCCTAGATCACCTATATCATTTAAAAGCAAATGATATCGTCTGACTATTGAAAATTTACTTAAGAATACAATCATGCCACTTCCAGGTCCCCTTCATATCAGGGAATTTCTATAACCATTTAATGATAAAATTACTCTTAGAACATCATCACATAAAATTTCCTGATAAATAAGGAACATCATGTGATAATATATTTTATAAATATTACAGTACATGAATAAAAATAACAATAGATTACTGAGAAGTTGGTTTTAGGGTACAACATCTAATAGACTGCTGCATGTAGTAGAGCCAACTACAAACAACCTTCAATCTTCTATATCACACATAATATTCCTTCTTTTTCTAATATAAGGATTTATTCATGGGATAAAACATGTTTTATTCCATGTAAATTATTTTTAGAGAGACGTAACTTCTTGGAGAAAAATATATCAATAGGAAATATTTATAGGGTATGTGATTCATTCATTGATGTGATCTAGGATCCTCTGAGAGATCCACTTCTACAAAATTATTACAATATAATTTGATATGTTCATTAACCCTATGAACCAAATCAATATCTTATAAATTTTCTAAATCCCACTAGATTATTTCGTTATATCAAAAGCCACTATATACTCATACTCTACTATAGAATCAACGACAACTCATTCGTTTGAAATCCTCTAGCTTACAGCTCCTCCATTGGGACTAAAGACATATCATAAATATCAAATTAGATTTTCCCAATCTATATAAAAATGACATCAATATTTCCTTTTATGGTTAGTTCCCAATCTCCTCCATATAACAATAACATATCACACCTCAAATACTTAAGGATATCTTTATCAATAAAACATTATTGTCCTCTTGGACTAGCATGATATCTACATACCATTATTATAGAATAAGAAAGATCATGCCTAGTATATAATATATAATAAATGATAGATCATATAATAGATTCTTAAGGAATTCTACTCAGTTTTCCTCTATCCTTCTATTTATTAGGAAAAGTTTTTATTGTAGATATTTTTTCCAATTGACACTAGAACCAATAACCTCTTGGATTCTTCCATACTATATCTATTTAGTATATGGTCAATTTAGATAGCCTTAATTAGTCATATAAACCTTTGGGATATATAAGGGATGATCATGATCCCATGGATATATATTTCCTCACTATTGTCCTTCATAGAAAAGCACTTCATTAAATAGTCCTTAATAGAGTATGAGATTTGCATGTCATTTCCAATATTTAACATTTCATAAAAATATATTGAAAAGAATATGACCACACTCCTATTAAAATACTTATAAATACATGCCTCACATTTATTCTTTATAAATGCAAAATCTTTTATAGCTTCATTTTTATGAATGTTTCATGGCCTAGATACTTGCTTTAACCAAAAAATTGGACTCTCTAACTGTCATATCGTATTATAATTTTGTTGATCACTAACCCTTCAGTTTTTGTCATATATATATCTTTCTAAAGGTTTTTATAAATGAAATTTGTATTGATATCCATACTCAAAATATCATATTAAATGAAATCTATTATAGAAAGAATAATTTAAGGGGCCTAAATATGTAAATTGGATAAAAGGTTTCATTTTATTGAATCCATTGACTTTTTTAAACCATTTATCCAATGGACTTGATTTTTAGGTATTTAAATTACCTTCCATGTCCACTTTCCTTTTAAATACTCATTTTCTCCTAATGATATTTACATTAACTAGTGGATTGACAATAATCTATAAATGATTCTATTACATTTAATTAATTTAATAATTCATGCTTTATTCCTATCTTGTATCTAACAAGTTCCCAATTTCATCCTTATAGAAAAAAGATCATTATTAACAACCATTAATGAGTCACCATCTTTGATTTCTATAAAACTATAACTCATAGGTTCCATAACCTCTCTAGTGCTTCAATAAAGTACTTGTGTATTACTAAAAACATATTCTATGAGGACCTGTTGAACCAATTCATGTACCAATTATTTTTCACCATGATCATCAAATTCATCGAATTAAATTTTTTTACTTTAAATATTATTGAATATGTTCTTCCTCTCAATAAAAATATATTTTCTTGTAACAACCACTATATTATTTAAGGGTCTTAATATATAGTTTTCCCCAATTTCCTTAGGATTCCCTATAAAGATATGATTCATGCCTTGAGGTTCTTGTTCATTTCTTGAGTTCTACCTAAAAAACTCCACACAACACTATACATGAGTATGTGATAAGAAATATCTATTTCCATACATTAATTAACATGGTATTCTATTTGCACCATTAGTTTTACTCGGTTTAGAATGTGTGATGAAGAATATAATTCATATCCCTAAAAGGATAATATAATACATTCATTGCTCATTATTTACCGTACCATGTTAAGAAAGGAATGGCTCCACATTTCACTAACACCATTTCATTGTGTTTTGTAAGGTAGAGTGAGTTTTTATAGAATCCCCCACTCTCATAAAATGTTAAGAAACTCTTGTTTATGATATTAACCACCTTGATCATATTGAAGATTATTTATCTTATTTAAATGTTGATTATATTATTCATTCTATAATTAAATGAATTTATAAAAAATATTCCTACTTATACCACTTTAGGTAGAAATATCCATATCTACTCAAGTCATCAAAAAATTTATAAAGTTACAATATCAAACTCTATATATTTTTTGGAATATGTCCCCACACATTAGTGTGTATCGATTATAGAATATATGTATCACTTTAATCTTATCCACCAAAAGGTGATTTTTTCATTATTCCACGAAAAGACGTGTGAAATCTATCAAGTATTTTTATCTCAAAAGAGCCTAAGTAGCCATATTTGTTGAGATTTTTTGTACTCATTTTTTTACATAATCAAGATGATGACACCAGGACTTGGTATCAAATTATTTTTGAAGAAGGATTCATTATCAAATTACAATAGTTGATTTTCATAATTTAAATCATAAATACCATTATTTAGAGGTTCCATACAATGATATATGATATCTTTATAAAATAAAATAAAAATATTTAAAATCATCATTATAAAACCATATATTTTTAAAAAATATAGAAAAATTATGCTTTTAGTATAGTCAGAACAAAAAACAATCTTTCTAAACCAATATCACCCTTTTTGAAAATGAATGGTGGTCATCTCCAACGGATAGAGCTTCCAACATCACAACATTGGTAGCCCTCAATACAACTTATACTCAATAAATATTTTTAAATATTCTTGGTTCATTAATTTGGATTTAAATATGAGAACGAAAAGATATATCTAATACCCTATGTATAGATATAAAAATATTTCACTCAACAACAAAATCACATTTATCACCCCCATTATTCTATGTGTAGCTCCTCTTACAATGTCCTAGCCATCCACATAAAGAACATACTATATATTTTTCTATCACGTATATTTGGATATTCATTTTCATGAAAGGATAGGGCTCGATAGTCTTATTCATGGAATGGTTCTTGGTTGTATTTTCCTTATTTTCCTTTTTCTTAATCACCATAAGGACTATAGGTTTTTCATTCCCCATGTCTTTATCAATATGGAGAATTAATGTAAATTGTTTGGAAATTGTTCTCTTTAAATTTCTCAGATTATAATAAACAATAATACTATAAAAACTCTTAGGTAGTGTGGAAGGAAAGAGATCTATGCATAAATCATCAGGGAGATTAAACTCAATGATGTATAATGGCTCAATGTATCCAATTATATTGACTATGTGAGGACTTTATGGCACCTAATATTCAATATTTTAGGTAAATAATTAATTTTAGATCTCACATATCTCTTGTATTATATTTTCATGATTGTTATATTGAATATGACACATGATTCATTAAGCATATAGATCCTTATATTACTTTAAAATCTCATAAAACATGGAAGATTGCCTAAAAAATTGGAATTTTTCTGGAGTCATCCAACTGTTTCACATAGATTAATTATTTTTCCTCACTGGCCTCTTTTTCAATTTCCATGAGAATATACTTTTATATAACATATAATTTTCATTCATGGAATAGTGTAATGCATATGCATCTATAGTATTCCAGGAAATTTGAGGCTATGAGATGGTTTTCCACCTCTAGAATAGATCATTGTGTTATTTTAGAAGTTATGTGAGTTTCCATTTCAATAATAAACCAGATTATATCTTTATTACTATATCCATATCACAATTATATAATATATATATATTTTTTTATTTATTAATCTCTACCAATTTTATCAAAATACAATAACCATCACCATTTGTTTCAAAATATCACATTACAAAGATATCATAGTTGAAAGTAACCATATGTTTCTTTGCATAACCAATATGAAGGTATATCAAGTACTCAATGATATTTAGGTAGGTATAATGTATGAACAACAATATTTCATAGCTCATTGATCCGTTTAGTGAAGTACCCAACCCAAAAAATCTTTAATTAAGATTTCCTCAACAATTTTCTTATTAGTTTTAGTAAGTATTGTAGAGGTGGTCAACCCTTAACACAATATTGGTTAAGCCAGCCTAGAACTCGGTATAGAGATTCCAAATAATTAAAAGCAACCCAAAATAGGATGGTCAAAAAAATTGAACTTTGGTTTGATTTATACCCATGTATTGGAGGGTTATACTGACTTAATATATTATTTGTCCTATTTTTATCATTATGTGTAAAATACCCAATTTGTATTATGAAATGATTTTAAATATTAATATTATTTTACATAAGTGATTATCCATGTATAGATAATTTTTTCACATATTATAGTATTTATTATACATCTATCTTGTATGATTGTTAATTATTTTATTAAAGATTTAAAAATTCATATATAAATAACCTTGCAAATGATAGAAATAAAAAAAAAGTGGAATGAAAAAGATATTATCAAATTTATTATTTATATATAATATTGTGAACTAAACCATAAACATAGATAATTAACTCCTTGAGTTAATTCTGGTTCGAGTTGCAACATTCCACCAATTGAACTATGTACCTCCTGGATCTATTTTAGATCAGCTCCAAACTTGATCAACTTCCACTTGATTGGTAGCTCCATCCATTACAAAATTTTACTCAGATTTTGGTTAGGTGAACTAATGGATTGGATGGGGGTTTAGATAAAGGAAATCATATACATGTAGTCCATTATATAATTATAAGAGATTAATGACACATATACCATTATTTAATTTTAAATTTTTTACAAAAGATATGCAATAATAAATCAAATAAACCAATCACATATAGAAGCTAGTTTATACTCTTGGTCATCCACATGTATTCAACTAATAATTTAAACTACAGTAGCTAGAATTCATGTCAAATTGTTCTTTATTATTGAGATAAAAATGATTTAATTAATTTAATTTAATTAAAAATATAATTAATTAATTTCCTTTATCTTAATGACCATACAATGTCTCTTAGAGATACCCATCATAAATTCAATATATAAAATAAAAAACATTTCAACTAATTATAGATAATAAAATTGAATTAATTGAGATTTTATTTGTTTTGTAAAACATTATTTCATAGTGAACACATTAAATGTGAATATTGTAATTAAATTTTTAATAATGAAATTAATTATTTTTAATGTATTTTTACTTTATACTGTATTGAGGGACTATATAGAATGTTCTAATGAAATAAATTTCATGTCACTCTCTTTCCATTCATCTGATATAAATTCCTATGGACTCTGTGTGTACCTCAATCATACTATATAATGTGTAATAAAAATATACATTCTTCATGTTACACTTTCCTTATGTCCACGTAACATACTGATTGACTTAGCTAGTTCACAAGGTGTAAGAATTAATGAGCCACACAATGTGTATGTCAGGTACACAATGTATATCACATTAATGATTCTCATTTTTAGTATCATATGGAATTATGTAGTGTATTGTTTCATATGGTTAGTGAAAATTTCACCATCAACCCCTATAGAATACATGAAATATACACTATCTACATACCTTGTAAATAAACAAATTGTGTGTCAAGTTTTCTTAGTCAATCCATGGTGTGTAATAGAAAAATAGAGTTTTATAACTTCTTGAAACTTCGTGTATCCCATGACATGTCCATGTGTAGTGTAGTTAAGTACGTGGTACATATATCGGTCACATTCCATGTAACCAAATAATACGGAAATAAACCATAACACCTCCTTATGGTATATTCAACCATTCCTCATCAGATGTTAATCTAAATAATATGATATAATTCATGAAAAAAATGATAAATATATTGATAATGTGTTAATTAAACTCTATATTAAAAAAAGAGTAAAATAGAGGAAAAAAATAAAAACAATTTTCATAAAATTCAACAGTAAATGATAAATAATTATAGATTTTCATGTGACCAATCTGATACTACTTTAAGGATCTGAGTTTCAGTAGAAGTGGGATGGGCCTATATCCAATAATTTTTTCATCAAATCCTTCTGATTTCTCCTCTGATCAAAATAAAAATAAGTTCTTGGAATCTATGAAGACCTGATATTTTACCTGTAATTTATAATTAATTTATTTAGTATGAATTTCCTTCTGTGGAATTATTTCTTTATTGATGAATTTATAGACCACTTTTGTTGTACAATCATTATACTAGAGTAATTAAGTATATATTCCCTCTAGCAGTGATCTGGACGTGCACTGCAAACATCCAATCATCACTGTATAATTTATTGGGTGATAGCACATAAGAATATATCACGTGAGATGATTGATGTTGATCAAAATTGAATCATTCAAGGGAGAAGTGATTTTTTTCATGGAGATGATTAATTATCTATGATCATCATAGTGTTCCTGGAAGGGATACCTCTAGGGATTGAGAGGTTCTCCCAAGATTTCATTGTCCACAATGATAAAATAGGATCTCAGAGTTTCTCTATATTTACAAAATATCATAATCAGGTTTATATAGTGCTAGATTTAGAAAAAAATTAATTGCACATAGATTCTTATTACATTCATAATTATTGGTGAAAACCATGTTTAAATAATAATAATAATAATAATAATAATATTTACTTGACGTGACCTAAACTCAAGGATAAAATAAATATTAATTTATTTAATAAAAAATTAATATCTGTTCAAATAATATTTAATTATAAAATTTTCAATAAACCATAAAAATCAGTCCACCAATCCTCTTCAATATTTATTCATGTTTTAAAAGAGACTTTTTAATCAGTTAATTAAATATCACTACATTATTCATCAATAAATATAAAAAATTTATATTCACCTAAAATAATTCATAAATATTTACTAAATATTCATGTGAAAATAAATATTTGAATACCTTGTGAATAATCTAGAAAAAATAAATATTTTGTATTCACGTAATTAAATAAATAATTACCTTAGGAATTAATATGTATTAAATATAAAACTCACATATATATATTATCTTGAAAAAATTTGATTAAATATTTGTGACCAAAACAACATGAATAATTATTAAACAACGTAAAGGAATAATATTTATCCAATATGTTAAATTCATATCAAATTTAACTGATTTTTTGAATACACATAGGGTGTGACCCTCTAGGCCCCTTTCTTACTCGCATTTGACTACACTAATTAATTTCCAACGTCAGCCTCTAAAAAACTGTCAAGGATCACATCGAGAAATACGTTAATTCCTCAATGAAATATAACTACCTACGATCAAACACCAGGTAATATAATCCATTCGTCATGATATCTCGAATCAATTATGTCACATGCTAGTGTCATCAACCTATAAGATTAATGTATCATTCTTTTAATTTTTGGAAATATAATTTCCAAAAATATTTCCATGGCCATGGATATGATAAATAAATTTTATTTCCATCAAAGGGAATGTGATATCATCTTTTCGTAAAACAACATCACTCATGGCACACCCGACATATCCTACCCCGCAATTAGCACATGTTGTCTTGGTTTTCATTGATACGTAAAAGTATGTGACTCATTAAATGTATTAATAATAATCATAATGTATTAATATCATCATGAATTTTCAAAAATAATAATATCCGTTAAAATTCATAAATGTGTATTTTATATTGGTGATTAATGTTCTCATAATCTCATATACTAGATATTAATAAGGGCGTACACTGTGAAAAGTGCCTCTTTGTCCAATGATTTTCAACCCCTAATAGCCTATATAATTTATCTAAAATAAAATGATATCAAATTCCAATATATTTTAAAAAAAATACTATCATGGAACTTATAGGTTCACACCATAGAAGGGAACTCCTATGGCCTTTTAGTGTGATAAGAACCCTTAATCCATTATCCCATATTGTTACATCTAGAAATAATTTGTGATATGATAATATTTTTTATAAATATTCAAATACATGAAAAAAAGTAACAAAAAGAACTTATAAGTTCATTTTTGGGAAAAAAACTATAACGATTCCCTCTACAACTCCTCTAGATCACTAGTAGGCACTAAAAACAGATGGTTGCATGGATAATCTCATCCTCATAAATAGTTCAGGGAAGTGGTATCTCCATACCATCAAAATTATCATTGTGTGGAGACACCCTGGATATGAATGTTTCCTCCATGTGATCAGATACATTAGTAAAGGAATTATAAATAATGATTTTAGAACAGCTCGGCCATTTTTATCCTAGACATCCTAATGCATTTCAAAAACAGTTACCAGTAGTTTCCACTCACTGCATGACTCTTGAAAAACCTGAGGCTATATATTCCATATCATTGAAGAAATAACTATAATTCTATTTTCAGATGTATATCACATGTTGAAGTTGAAATAAATGTGGTACCTAACACATCTCTACTATGAATGGTTGAGGTAACACAAAATAAGATTTTCCCCAAACTCATATCTTTTTTATAAGACATAAACCTCTACCCCAATAGATAGTTACACAATTATTTTTAGGCATATACAATGGTTTCTATCTCATGTACATTCATAGGATCATTCCATTCATGATGCCTCAACTACTGAGACCCATACATTGTGGCTCGATTCCCTTATATCAGAATTAGACCCATTATGATACATGATGCATCCCAGTGTACATAATAATCCCTACCTGGATCTAGAAAATCCATGATTGGTGAGGAGGTCAATCTCTCCTTCAAATCAAAGAATTCATTCCTACATTATTATAACCAAAAAAATATCACCACCTTTTTCGCCATTCTTGTCTTTAGTGATTCTAAATCAGAGCACTATGTAAATATTTGATATTATCCCACCAAGACTATGAAACACTGAATATCAAAACAATTATTGGGTTGCTCCCAAAAAACCAAAATTACCACATTCTTTGGATTGGTATGAATGTAATATTCTAATAATATATTCCCAAATAATATTTCCTAGATGATCCAAAAAATGACACTTTAAGAACATAGAATACAACCCATGGTCCTGTAGAATACCCAAAATGATCTCTTAGTTTTTGGAATGATCCTCCCTCCTTTGGTAATACATAAGGATATCTCTCAAAAAACCATCAAAAATTAAAATAGGTACATATGAAAATCTATATTCACTGTGTACATAACATTATGCATATATTCAATACATTGAATGAAATCACCAAGAACTCATAGAGGTTATAACCACTACAAAATGGTGTACATTGTATATCAGAGGGTCCCACCCTAACCTGGTGGAAAAACAGAGCTCACGTAGATCATAGAGAAAATCCAAGAACCCCTTAAGTAGATAGATAATTATTTCAATACATGATAGTGGGTATCAGTTCTTAATAGTCACCTGATTATATTGTATATATTCCAAAAACAACCATAATGTACTGTCATGCTTCTTAGAAATTGCATAGGATTACCCTAATGATACATACTATTGTGGATTAAATGCTTGTTCTCTATGTTTTACAAAATTCACTTCAACTCATGATGCTCTAATAGAGCCATCTGATATGGATGAATAGAAATAGGTTAAGTGCCCAACATGAGCTCAACGGTGAACTCCACTTCACTTTAGGGTGTAAATCCCTTGAAGTCATCAGAAAAAACATCCACAAACTAGTCCTCCATTGGATGGTAAACTACCTACTTCTCCCCCACCATCATTTATCATAAATAAAACTATATGGTCTAAAATCCCTCTTAACTTCTAATAATTAGGGTTTTCTTGAACAAATAGTAACTCCCACTCTCCCTTGGGAACCTAATTCTAGCCTTTAGATGATGTCAAGGACACCATTTAATGACAGTAAACTATATGAGATTGATAGGGAACCAATTAATCCATTCCTAGAAATATGTCAATCCTAAGTATACCTTGCCTAAAAACATCCCATAATAACTAGAAATCCTTTATCTCAATTGAAAAATCCCAATGATGTTGGGCACCATTAGATCAGACTCCCAATAAGGTGTCGATGAACATCACCACAAAAATATATTCAATAGTAAAATTGATTTTTTCTAAGAATTGATTATATTTTAAAGAGTATAAATCATATTTTTCAAATAAATAATAATACAAGGTTAAATCCATAATGTGAATACCTCTCATGGTAGAAGTATAAACAACGATATTTATAGGAGTAGTTTTCACTACACGAATCCTCCCTTAACCTCAACCATATTCCCCAACCTGACTCCCCATTTCCACACAACCCTACAAGCATAACTAACTCTAAATTTGAGCACCCCTTTTACCACCATTACCTATACGACCAAAAGAAATCAAACTACATGCCTTCAATGGAGTATTAGATCATGGTTCCAGGCCATGAATTGGGCCATAACATCTATCATTGGGTACCTGTGATACCTTCCAGAAAAATCTCTATAGATGAACCATCCTCCCACAAGATCAACACTTAATTGGTGGCCTATATATATGCTAATATTAATTATAATACCAGCCAAACTAATGACATAAAATCATGCTATATTCTTATTTTATCTACTCCCCACTCCTCTCTCAAGACCAATAAAAGTGGTGATTCCTTCCACCAGATGATCCACTTCCAACTGGTTTTCTCCACCCTATACACCAGGCATCTCTTAGTTGTATCTTGGTAATAAAATCCTAATTAACTATCTCTAATACTTTTTATTATAATAATATGTTTAACAGAATCATTTTCTCCTATCTGAGGCCATCCAAGAATCAACTAACCCTATCCAACTCACCACTATCCACCCAAGGGGGGAATGTTATAAGTTATTAAACCAAAAATAATACTCCAGGCTAGGTAAAATACCCTGATATAGGTTCATGAACTCTATATTCCTATATAATAGTATGGTCTTCGAGAAATAGTTGTAGAAGAAACTAATCATGAAATCCTTAAAGTCCATGCCTACATACTGATCTTCCCAGATTAAAACATCCCCTAATCACCTATTCTATCCTTGAAGCATATAATTTTAAAGATTCAACCTATTCTCAAGGTGTGTCTCTATATGTTTTAAGATAGTATACATATCATCAATTGAATTCTCAGTTGTATGGGGACCACCCTACACATATAAAGTAGAAATATGTTTCAACTGAAACTCTCAAGTTAATAAAAAAATCATCTACATATATCGAGGTGTATCTCTCCCTATAAACTACATCATTAAAAGAAGAAACTCACTAATCCAAGAATCCATATCATATCATACTTCAGTACGTTGATTGGGCCTCCTCACATTAGGGGAATGCTTACCTGTGCTCTCAAGGAACTCAACTGGTGGTCGATAAAGATAAGTTTTTCTATAGACCCAATGGATTATCTCAGGACAATGTACTAATGTAGTTATTGATATCATAGTTTAGAGAAACAAGTAACAAACATAGGATCCTAAATTCACAACCCATGATCTCTCACTATCCCTATCTAGCCAAAATAGGGCCATGTCACACATATAGGGAAGCCTCACATCACTAATATTGGTTACATAAGATTTCATTCACAATTTTTGAGGGAAAACAGCAGATAACCTTCTTACTATCATTTTATTTAACACAAATCATAATTTAATTTTATCCATATCTCCCATATCATATTAATTTAATTCTTTACCATTTACAAATTCCATTAAATTTTCGAATCCCATCACCACGATGTCGCTATATAAATCATTATACACATGTTATAGAGGAAAACACCTTTTAAGTTGTGTTTGGTACCCCATTTATTTACCACTAATTTATATTCCAACCAAGTGGTCAAAATTATAAATATTTATACATTTAAATATTGGTTAGATATAGTTCCCCTACTAAAATATATAGGGAAACGCTATTTAGGTCAATGTACAAACATTAAATAGTCAACTGATGTGACAATAAAGTATCCAAGTCATGAAATCAAGAAGATAAAGACAATTCATTGTAAATAACTATGTGCCTAGTATGATTCATGTACAAACACCCACTTTACATGCAATCCCCAGTGTTGAAATTCCATAAATCGTAACATGATAAAACAACTTCCTCAATCAAGGGGAAAATAAATCAACTGTCATAACTAATTCCAACAATAAAAATTCCCTCTCATGGTATGATGGTGTTTCCCCCATACATGCATAAGATACTCCCATGAAAAATATCATTATCAAGTCCATAAACATATTATTCTCTTATATTCTTGACCGAAATAATTAAACAAGTAAAATACATACTATGATACAATTTTATAGTGCCTTAACCTAGATTCCACCTAACAAGTTCCACGGTTGTCCTACCATACGGCCACAAGTGTGCCCCCACACCTAAGGTAATCGAATAGTATCAAGGGTCTATAGGTGGTATGGTGGGGATACTAAACCCTATATCCATAGCTCATCACAATATAAATGAATAAAAAACATATAATATCACATCCTGATAAATAAATTGTATGTGCTAAAACACTATGTCCAAACCCGTGCTATATTATAGTGATTCCACAAACGATACATGAAGGCCTAAAAATCAATCAATTTATCTAAAAAACCCCCAAACATAAACAAAAGGGAACATAAAAACATAATATAAAACCTCACATGTCCCAATATCCTGCCCTACTCTCATGCTCCCAAACTCCAACCTAACTATGAAGTCAAGCATCAAAAGTAAGGTGCTTTCACTTGTACATATCTGTATCCATGAAAATTGATTAGGTACCAAAATGTTTCCCAAATGGGGAATGAGTATAACAAAGTAGTCCACCATCAATGGTTTTTAATGAAAACCCATAATATAAATGTAAAACATAATAGGTTGTAATGAATAAGTGAAGTAGAAAAAATCTATAGAAATAAATGGAAATAAGTCGATGCATGGGTATCAAGGATACAACCTAGGATAAGACTACCCTTTTAAAAAAAATCTATCTTTAGACATAAAGGTTATATAATAGATAAATTTGGTTCTATGACACATCACCAAGGAAACCATAGTCTAGTAACCTTTGGTATTCCATATGGATCATCAAGGAACTCCATTTTGGTAATTCCATGAGAATCTATTAGTCAAGTTTGAATTGAAGGAACCATAATTTATGTTCAATGGCGAGACTAAAATAAAATCCAAGGCTCACACATGATTAATTCCACGCCTATAAGATCAATTTGAATCTGGGGATCTCATTCCATGAAATTCAACAACAGTACCCCTCAATAATACCTAAAATTAATCTGTGTTATTCAATAAGTATATACATTATCTAAATCCAAGGGGAATATATCCTATGGAATTCATGGTAATATAGTTTTGAAAAATATACTCTCTTGTTTGAGGTATTCCATAGTTTTGGACCTCATTCAATCCAATGGTGTCTCCTCAACCCTTAATTTTCATGATCCCCCTAATGAAATCCTAATCTCACTGAGGGAATTCAATGCCAATACAGTTCATGAGGAATACAAGAAATATCTCAAGGCATTCTAATATTCATCATTTATTCAATAATATGATTTAACCCATTTATTCAAGTTTCATATATAAAAACATTATAAAAATAATCCAAGATTATAATTTTGTTCAATTCATACATACATTTAATGTTTCGATGTCCATAAACACTACGAGGTCCAAATTTTCACCCTAAGAATATCAATTTGTATATTAATTCATTACATTACCAAGTTCAACCCTAAAATACCCAAATTAATTCATCCATCAACAAGGTGTAATATTAACTGGTCTATTTACTATTTTCATCAAGGTTCTACCCAAACCAAACCAATTTTCTAAGTCCAATTGAGATTCTAAGACATCAAAAATGAATCGAAAAAATTTATATTAATTTTATATATAGTGTCTGATTAATTAATGTTATCACAAATGCCAAATATGTATTTCAATAGTGGGACTTTATGGGTAAAGCACTAGACCACCTACCTTAAGTTAGAAGAGTTCCACTTATTGCGTATAATCCTTTTGTTTGAGGGAAAATTATATAAACAGTGAAATCATATAAAATACCAATAAATAGGTCATTTACATTAAACAATGTAGGGGAGATTTGGGAGGAAGGTAAAAATAAGATAGGAAGGTATAGGATTTTTATTCTTATCGATATTCTTCATACCTGACCAATAGGAGTAGAAATGGAGTACTGTTGATGGGGAAACACCCAATAACCCTGGAGAAGAGGAGGGACATCACATTAGTATTACTCATAAAATAGAGAAACATTCTTGTTTAGAATAAGTGGTAAATGTAATAAAAGTACCTTACCCCCCCCCCCATTTTAAAAAAAACATCCCAGAACCCACCATGTGGCCATTAGGTCTGACCGAATAGCTGGTGGGTTTCCTGTGGATCTTCTAGCATATAAGAAGACAATTGACATGGTTTTATTCTATAATCAGTAATTTGGTGAAACTAAAACCATCAATATACATTCACTAATCTCCCCTCGAGCCTCTAAAACACCTTTGTGACCTCATGAACCCCCCTTAAATTCTTCTTTAAAGAATAAATTAAGTTGTTTTTAAAAAATAAAATGGATCTATAATTACAAATAATTGTGGGATCTTACAACATTATTTTCAAAATTATGTGAGCTGTTTAAAAATTTTATTATTAAATGTTGTTGATTATTAATAAAAATAATTTTTCTAATGTGTTAATGGCATGTTTTTTTAGTAATCTATGTTTCTAGATTTTTCTCACCAAGAAATGACCATTGGGTGTGTGTTGTGAGACATGAATTGAGTGAATTAATGCCTTGTCTTGTTTTATATATATACCCAAAAATAGTTAAGTGAAAAAGTGGAGGGTTTCCCTTTCTGGATTGTCCTAGTAGTGAGTTTATTTTATTTTAAAGGGTATTCCATCTGTTCCAGTATTTACCCAGACACTGAATAGAGTAGTAAGGATGAAATAATTCTTAATTTTGGATCTATATTATGGTTCCAGGAATCATTATCCTTCCAATTTTGTGGTGGTGTAGTTTTTTGATGTGTTTCAAGGAAATCTGTGGATATTTTTCTCTCGAGGTGATTTTTTGGTTGGTGCTTACTTCTTTGTTGGGCCTGGACTCCTTGAGATATTTTGAGGTATCATTGATCTATTTTCTATGTTACGTGAAACATTATGGGTGATTATGTAATGCGGATTTACACATGCCTTGTAGGGATAGACATTTTTCCTCTTGATGTTAGTGGGTGATTTTAGTTTAGCTTATGGAGGTTGGTTTATTTACATATTGATCCTTGGTATAGCTTATAAAATTCTTATTGGGTAGGTAAGACCAGTATTGATTTTTAAAAGAATGTAAGGGTGATGTATATTTTTTGGGTATTAATGAGATGTTTCTTGTATGGTTGAGGATGTATAATGATTGGATAGAGCATGTTGAACCAATTCTAAGGCCCATGTTAATTTTTGATGAGGGGGTTCAATTTCCACTTGTGATCCATATATTTCTTCTTTGGTGGATGCTATGTTTTTTGATAGATTAAGCATTGATTGGATTTTGGTGGAATAGAGATTATTAATAAATTTTCATCTCGAAGTGTGTATCTTGGTTGGTTTATTCCACTTTCGTAGAATTATAAAATGGTGGGAAGATCAATGTTAGGTCTATGTTTCCATGGAGACTAGTTCTATGGGTTATGATAGTAGGGATAAGTTTTGTTGTTCTTGGAGACATCTCTTGATTTAGGGAGATTGGTTTGGTATTTTTGAGGATTTATGGAAGATACTTTTGATCAAATAGGATCTATTATAGTTTTCTTCCAGTTTGATACCTCCTTTGTTTTCCCCACCCTACATACCTCATGAATTGAAGTGGACTGACTTTTCTTGCTATAGTGTCCTCTACTATGGGAAAATCATTCTTGGTTAAAAAAGTAGTACGATGGGAGGAATTATTACACCCACATGAAAAAATAGTAAATTATTTTATATTATTGTATATTATTTTCATACATTTTAAAATTTGGTAGATTTTTTGTTTGAATTTTTAAATTTTAATGATTTATTTGTGTCACAATGTTTTCTATCATGGATTGAATAACCATGTGGTGACCATGCCTTTAGCACTATAATATAGGTAGTGTAGTTTTCACAGTTAGCACAAGGTTAGTAAACCATGTGGGACCATAGAGGAAATCGTGGGAGGCCACATTAGTCTAAAATGTTAGTGTCACATACATACCACATAGTTAATGTGGGTTGCCTAAAATTTTATGTTTTTATTTTTGTTTTATTTTATTAATATTTGTGATTTATTTTTTCCTTTCATCTTACTCTTTATCACCCTATCCTTATCATGTGACCACATTCCATTGACCACAAACTACATGTGGCCTCCCCTCACAAAACCTACCCAGCAAAAATTATTTCTTCAAGAATTATTTATTTATCATGGTCAGATCCCCAAGGAAAACACTCATCTTCTCTCTTCTCCCCCACTCATCAATTTTTATCTTCCCCCATTCCACTCCATAGTTTAACCGAACCCAATAGTCTTTATATTGACACACATTTTTTGTGTTTCCATAAATGTTTGGGCATGAAATGTCTTCTAGGAGTTCCTTTCTCCTAAATTTGAGTTCTAGACTATCCAACATCAATTCAAGTCAGGTTTTACTATATTCAAAACATTTAATTTTTAGAATAATGTATTTATTGATTGTTAATTTATTTTTTATTTATTTAATAACACTATTGATTCTATTTGTTGAATTTACTATGAATAAATTGGAGTTCTGCATCATTTTTATGGAATTCATGGGTTTCCATACAAACCCCAAACATAAAAATTTAATTTAATGAAAAAAGCAAAGACATATTTAAATAAAAAGGATCCTAATTATCATGAGGGTTGGAAGTAATTCAACCTAGGATAATACACTCTAAAACGATCCACACAACCTGGGGGAGGGAACCTATATTAGAAACGGATGTAAACAAACCTTCATGGGTGTAACACCCTATTATTTTATATTATGTATCTTCTTAAATAAATTAATTTTTTTAAATAGTTTATGTTTCACAAATAAACCATGTTATATTATAAAATATTAATATAACCGTTGGAATTGTAATGGGACCATTCAGAATCGTAAGGTGACCATTGCAATAATAACCTCACCTGTAACAGTATAAATAAAATTTAAGTGTCTCGTAAATGAAAAAATTATATATTTCTATCATAGAATAGTAATTAGTTTTTTTAAATATGATAAATTAAGTTTTAAAAATTTTCTAATGCATAAATACATATTTAGAATTTTATAATTGAATTAATGTTCAAAAAGAAATTATTTTCACAAAATATATTCATAAATTAATATTTTTTTGTCATATGATTATAATATAATTTTATGAGACATTAACTATATTTTCCAAGTGTCATAAAATTAGTTATAATTATAAAATAATTATTTTTTAAATAAATGAATATTTTAATTAAAATTAAATTTTCTCATTTGGTGAAAATTATTTTCATAAAATGGATCCCATTTTTTAATTTGACAAAATGAAAAATTATTTGATTGAATTTTTGGGATTTTTCTAAAAAATTTAATTATTTGATGAATAGTACAATATTTTTTTTAGATATGGTATCTGATGTGATAACATCAAGACATAATTCTGAAATAAAATTTATAAAACACATGTAATGAATAAATTATGATACCATAATATAAATATTATAAAAAAAAGTAGAACATCAAAATTACAATTTAATTCATGGTAAGTTTAAAAAAAATTGTCAGTGCTGATGTAGTGCATGTGCCGCGTCGAAAAAGTAAAATTTGGTTCATTATTGATTATAACAGACTGCAAAAATTATTTTCATTAAATTTTTATTAATTATTATGTATAATTTGTTTTTTTGGCTCATAGTTTCTAATTTTATTGTTAAGAAACATGAATTTTATCCAAATGAATGTGCATTGCTTGCACAATGTAAGAAAAGACATGTTAACAAATTAAAGAAGTTGTCTTCACATGTATATGATTAAATATACATAAACAAGGTATATAAAATATTATCCAAAAACTTTTTAATTTATTTTTATGATAGCAATTTTTTATATTTTTTTATATATGAAATAATTAACAGTAATTTGTATGCAATGCTGATGGAGGGCTTGTACAAGTAGAAGAAAAACCAATAAAAAGATTTTAATTAAAATTATATGAATTTTTAAATGAACCAAAAAATTGAATTAGAATTTTTTATGAGAAATTGTCGGCAATAATATTATTTTGGTTTGATTTTGGGACCTTTTGGATCCACATGGATTACTTTAATCAACTAATAGTATTTCATTTAAAAGAAATTCAATTTATTGACACTATGGGTTTTAATTGGTTTAACATTAAAATATATGGTTTTATTTAATATAATTTCAACTATAAATAGTATTTTTAAGGATAAAATATTTATATTAATCATGATGTTTTATTTTTAGTTTTTAGGCAAAAAATAAATAACTTAAATGCTTTCCCAATGATGATAGAGTAGCAATTTATTTAATCGAAAAACCAGATAAATGATATTAGAAATATTAAAATTAATATAACATCAGATAATTATAATAATACATTAATTATATATAACTATGAAATATATAAAATATAATAAAATATTTGTTTTATATTTTAATCATTTTTATGTTTCTAATGTCAAAGTTTTGAAAAGTGATTAATTTGACAAAATTATATTACATGGATATAATATTTTATTAAATTATACACAAATTCTAAAAATATTAATTGAGAACAAATATAAAAATATTTGGTCAAAATGTAATATGTTGATATTTTTAGGCCTTTTGGAAGCCTTTACCCTTATAATAGACTTATTCTGTTTTTATATTTTAAGTAATTACTAAATTGCTTATCACCACAATTATACAAGGGGACTCAGTACTTCACTAAATTTCATCACCATGTGCTTTTTTTTGAAACTATACCCCCAAAAAATTCTCTTATAATCATCCCAATCCACATTATAGTGTTTTTGTCACACAAAAAGGCCAATTCTAACTACCTTAAAGAGGTTATAAAGGAGAAAATATTCAAGGTGTAGATTCTTCCTTCTTCACTTTTAAATTCATTATCTCTTCTACCTTAACCTAACCCCCTATAAAAAGTTTCTCGATTACACTAGTGTCATATATATGTTGTAATTGAATTTTTTTAATGATATATCCATCATCCAAAATTTTATTTCCCCTTTTATTCTAAAAATGAAAACATCGCCTATGAGGTGTCGATTCACCACTTTCATGGATGAGATGTTTTTGTTTCCAATTAATTCCATAAAGGCTATTCATAATACAATTATTATGGTTAAAAAATTAAACATGTATATTATGTCGTGTTTCAGGTTCGGTAACTAATATATATACTTTATATTAAATAATAAAACAAAATTAGTTCATGATAATGAAGAAATAGGAAAAGTAAAGTAATCATTTATAATTAATATTTTACCTGATGAATAATGATATATAAGACCATTAAATCTTCTATATTTTCATAATTGACATATAATTCTAATTTAGGATATCTATTCCTATTTTACATGATCTTTCAAACATGTGTACAAGTGAACCAATGGTTTAAAACAAGGAAACAAACACTCCCGAGCGATAAAATTGAATCATACTACTCATCAAAAAGGAAATAAATGAACTTAATAAAATTTTACTAAGTAAAATATGTGTATAAAGTTTTATGAACTATGTAATTTATTAACAAAGTTTTATTATCCTTGAAACTAATTACAAGTGCATAAAATTATTGTGGTATATGGTAAGGGAATTCTTTACTCAGTTTCCAATTGTTGAGTTAGACATCATTTTTATTGGTCATGTTGTTAGGGCCTTGAAAAATCCAAAAAGGGAAGAAAATAACACCATGTTCACTTTATAGTGGGAACAAAGAACTTTTATAGGTATAGAAAGGTGAATGGACTCAAATTAAGTTGAAAAATCCATAAGAAACATGAAAAAACTCACGTTTTTAAAGAAATTGATGTTTCCCACATACCATCACTGGTAAGGGTGCACGGACCACCTGGATCATGAACCACAATGTATAAGGAATGATCACCAAACCACTGGCCTATGGGTAAATGGATAGTGAACAAGGAAGATAGTAAACTGAGTCACCGAAGGAATTAAGCACGTGAAGTTTGTATGCAAACCATGCTGCGAACTCATCAGTCCGTGGACTGAAAAAACCAAGAGGGTTCCATTAAACATGATCGTGAATCAAATTCTCTGCGAACCCTAGTTGACTGAGTCTTCTGTCTGTCAGGGTATCTCTACATGGGCCTCCACAAATGGCATAGTATCCTAAAGATACAATTGTGTCAATGCTCTCTAATTGGGAGAACATAATATGTTAAAGAAGAGGGAGAAGAGAGGAGATGAAGGAATAAGACAGATGAAGAAATCTTGAAGGGGATTAAAATATGGGATAAAGAGTTATGAGAACATCATTGCTTCAGCCTTGAGTCATCGGTGAATCCCTAGTCATGAACCACATTCCCCATTAGTACAACCAGCCTCAAACCATAAAATAGGGGAACTGAATAATAATAATGAAACTGCAAACAAAATTGGTGAATCGTGAACCACATAATTATTGTGGATGAATTCTCTGAAAACGATAATCACCATGACATTCATTCAATATGGTTCTCCTCATAGTGTACCGCTACACGGATAGAGCCTGTCACCTCATACAACATTAGTACGCAGATGGAATCCAATGCGGCATGATTGGTCGTGTACCACTATAGTACGTGATGGTTTATACCCATGACCGCATACCACATTAGTATGGGGATGGTCCCTCTATCCGCATACCACTATGGTAGGCAGAGCCTCCCCAATCTCGCATAAGAAACCAGTACGTAGAATGGGGTGTTTTCAGGTATTATTTCTTATGGTTCCAACATCACCCTTCCATTACAATCTAGTCCTCAATGATCCCTTCACTATCCAGTCCTCCAACATCCATCCATGGCCTCCCCCAAAGCCACCAGGCCCATATGATTAGACCATCAAGTGCATCATTACATCCCTTTGAGTCTACATACCCATTGTAAGCGGATTCATGTAGTCTCTCCACACAACGGTTCGGGCTTCGGGAATGCCTGTGGGTTTACATAACCATGGTAACCCAGATTCAAAACATGGGACGAAGATGTGAACCTCCCCATTCAAGGTTTTAATGGTTATCGCCTTATTAACCCTTCAATGAGGAATATTGATTAGTCAAAGGAGTCATATTCGCTTCTCCTTTTGAAGAGGACACAACTCCTCCCCTTCCCAGAACGTGTCCTGGGGCCCTCCCATCGAGTTAAGTCTCCAATATTCTGAGGCTGGGCTATATGACCTTTAGTTTCATTTCACATTGAAAGGTTCATCACTCCACACCCTCAAGCACCACCCCCTGGCCTCTTCCAATGTAGGCTCTTCCTCCCCCACAAATAGGGGAGGAAGCATGTGGTTGTCTGGATCTCATGCATCCTCTTGTTTCTCACACCGAGCATGACTCAAATGGAATTATAGTTTTGTGAGGATTACAACTTCCCCGCACATCTAAACTACAAGAACTCTAATTCTTGATTAATCCAGGACACATGGGATGCCTACCTGAAGGATGAAGCTCAAAAAGGGAACCCTTTCATAAATGATCCACCCAATCACATCTCCATAAATGGGTAGATTCTATGCATAAGACCCAACACATCTGAACTATGAGAACACTGATTTAGGCTAAACTAGGTTATGTATGATGCCTTCTAGAAGGCCCTACTTCAAAAGGGTGCCCATCCCAAAAGGGTCCACCCAATGATGTCCCATAAATGGGTAGCCCCTATGCATAAGCCCCGAAAGATACGAACTACGTGGGTTCTGATTCCTCTCCTGAGGATACATAGGAAACCCATCTTATGGGTCTGATCCCAACATTAAGTCACATTATGTCCCCCATGGATGATAATAAACTCCCGAGCACCTTATTGTATTTCTCAAGTCAGCATCACCTCTCAAGCATAAAATTTATGCATGCATACCACTACAAAAAAATCACTGAGTTTGGAGGGTAGATATTTTTGAAATTATAATGGATTATAACACCTTATATAGGCATTAGTAGAGGTTGTGAGGAACTAATAATGTGGTCGACTACTGTTAGTAGGGGCGGTTTTGTAGAACCGCTGCTAAAATCATGATGACTTTAGCATCGGTTAGATTAGAGGGGGTTGAAACCCCCTCTACTGTTGACTTAAATTAACTGAATATCCTTGTATTAGTGGAGGTTTGAATGAAATTAGGACCGGTTCAGGGCTGTAGGGGCCATTTAACCTTCCCCTAATGTTGTTACATTAGAGGATGTTATATAAACCAGCCCTAAAGCAACTTTTTTTAATTGGACATGGCGCACCCCCTTCCCCATCTCCATTTATACCCAACCCACCCAATAACACCAGTTGTTTGTCTCTGTCCTTGTCCCCATCCCTTGTATCCCCCGTCACATTCCCCTATCACCCGTCCCTCATGCCCCTCGCTCCACATCCCTGTCCCCGTCCTCGTCCTCTATCTACTAGGTGCACCACATAACCACCCATCCCATGTGTTCCCCATGGGTGTGCTCCTTCTCTCTCCCTGTAACCGGTCCTCCCTGAAACCCACCTCCCCATGTCCGCCAGTGCCCCATATCTCCCCACTCTGCTCCCCGTCACCATCCCCTGTGCCCCCCGCAACTCGGTCTCTCCCCCATCCCATGTGCCCTTCACACCCACCTACCCATGTCCCTGTTTTTTTCTCTCTCTATGTCCCAATCCCCTGTCCCCCCCTCGTCACTTGCCCCCCGTCCCCCGTCCCTCATTCCCCCCACTCCTCATCCTCGTCCCCATCCTGGTCCCCTATCTACAAGGTGCGGCCCATCACCCCTACCTCTGTGTGCCCATGGGTGTGCTCTGTCTCTCTCCCCTTAACCGGTCCTCCCTGGCACCCACCTCCCCCTATCCGCTAGTGCCCCCTATCTCCCCACGCTGCTCCTTGTCCCCTCCCTTGTACCCCCGACAACTCTGTCTCTCTCCCAGCCTACGTGCCCTCGACACCCACCTCCCCATGTCCCCTGTTGTTTGTCTCACTCCATGTCTCCATCCTATGTCCCCCCGTTACACACCCCCATCCCCCATCCCTCATGACCCCTGCTCCTCGTCCCAATCCTCATCCTCATCACTTATCTACTAGGAGCAGTCCATCACCCCCGTCCCATGTGTTCCCGATGGGTGTGCTCCATCTCTCTCCCCATAACCGGTCCTCGCTGGCACCCACCTCCCCTGTCTGCTAGTTCCCCCTATCTCCCCACGTTCCTCCCCATCCCAATCTCATGTTCCCCTCACAACTCCGTATCTCTCCCCATCCCATGTTCCCTCGACACCCACATCCCCATGTCCCCTGTTGTTTGTCTCTCTCTAAATCCCCATCCCCTGTCCCCCCATCACTTTCCACCCCATCCTCCATCCCTCATGCCCCCTGCTCCTCGTCCCCGTCCCCTATCTACTAGGCATGCCCCATCACTTCCCATCCCATGTGTTCTCCATATGTGTGCTTCGTCTCTCTCCCCATAACTGATCCTCCCTGGCAACCACCTCCCCCTGTCCGCCAGTGCCACTATCTCCCCACAATACTACCAGTCCCCATCCCATGTGCCACCCACAACTTCATCTCTCTCCCCATCCCATGTGCCCTCGACACCCACCTCCCCATGTCCCCCCATGTCCCCCATGTCCCCCCTGTAACGACCCAATGTTTTTAATGGAAATTACCTTTTTATAAATATGCCATAAATTCACATAATAATGAACTACTAAGTGATAAGTGACCTTTAAACATAATTTTTTCACTTCTGTGTTTGGAATTTTGAAAACCTGACATACACGGTTGTGTTCAAGAGGTTTTTTGGAGTCCGATAAGAAAATCTTAATTTTTTGATGAATAGTAACCTACCATAATGAATAGTAACATACCCGTATGAATAGTGATATACCCTAATGAATAGTAACCTCACTTATGCTTTTATAAAAATAATATTCAAGTTGGAAGTACAATATACCTATGTTTTAGATTGAGTTAATTCATGTTTTAAATCTGGTTTTTGATAATAAATTATTATTTTAATTAACTATTAAAATAATAATATTTAGAAAATTAGTTTTGAAAATTGGACTTCTTTTTTGGATTCTACAAGTCGAATAATGGTTAGGGTATGTTTTTGATATTTTTCTAAAATACATGAAATTTTGAGGAAGAGTAAAATATGGTAATTTACCGTGTATATACATTATAAGCTAAATAAACTATTCCAATAATCATGGATATTTTGGCTGAACTATATTATTATATATGTAATATACCCTATTTTTTGGTTTTGTAATACTTTGGTACAAATGGAATTAAGTTAAAAATAAAAACACATTCTTTGTAATCAAACCCACCAAATAACAAAAATGGTTATCGCTAAGGTTATATATGTAATAATTCAACATCACTATAAGTAACCTAATTAAAATTAAAACCATATAATATCATTGAAATGAAAAAAAGAATATAACTTCAATTCTGTACAACCACATTCATCTAGCATATAATCCAAACGTGAATATAAGTGAACCGATCTTTAAAGGCAAGTAAACAACTGAGCTCGAACAATGATATTGATCCTTCTAACTAATCAAAAAGACATTGAATGAACTAAAAAGGGTTATAATAAATAAATTACATATATAAGAGGTTCTAGACTTATGAATTAATAATCCTAATTTTTTTATTCATGTCATTAATAACAAGTGGAGAACACCACCAGATTTAATGTAAGGGATCCTCTTCTTTTCTCTCTTAATCAGGATTGTCCTCTACACTATGCCTTTATATGTGTACTATAAAAATATGGGGTATTTTTAAGAACCTCTCCCATACTCCCTTATGGATTTATATGTGATGAGAAACCCCATTTCACTCTCATCAATCCCTCTTGGTCACACCCTACACCATGTCGATAAAATCATAACGAATTCTACCCGAACCTTCTTTGTTCTTTAGGGTTGCCTTATCTTTATTTCAAAATGTTGTTATCTTATCTATCTATTTGAGTCTTATGAATTCTGGTTAGTTGTAAAATATTATTATATCAAGACCCTTTCATCACATTCTTTCTGGGATATACATGATTTTGAAAGATTCCCTCAAAACATTCCGATAAGCAAACCGTTTTTAAGGGGACTTCCCAAAATTTTTACCCAAAATTAAAGTGCACTCTATCCTATGTTTTAAAACACCATGGTATTTATAAAATCAGTATTTTTATTATGAAAATTTCTTGGTTCATTTCTGGTTTTATATAAAATAATGTCCTCTTTTCTGTTTGAAAAACCCTAGAGTGTTTTCCCTAAGACCGTACAAAAATGTTTGAATGCTAATGATTCTAAAAAACATTTTTTGTATGTTGTCAATTATATTTGACACCACATAGAATTTTATATGCCTATATTACCCTAATAATTTCCTTGTATGTTCTAATCCTTACCCTTCATGGACACTTTCATGATACGCACACTGGATATGTTTAGTGTCATGATTGTGGTACCCAATTCATTCCATGGGTACCCTTATGTTTATGTATGGTTGATTATGTATGATTATTTATGTGGAAAGATTATTTATGTGGAAATAATATTCATGAATATGTTGAGATGAGTGCACCCAGATAGCGCTCCAATACATTGGGTAAGGTTAAGTCTCATTATATTCTATGTGAAATGGGATTGGTGATTAGCCTTGACCCGTACTAAATATATGATTTAAGATTCTGCCACATTTTTATGACTCCATTCTTACATGATACCATGCTTATATTAAATGAATTCATAAGTTTCATTCTTTAGATATCATTATGTCATGCCTCTTAACTTATGTGCTTTAGATGTATCCTTATGTTAATTCCCATACTGGGAATTTTTAGCTCATCCATTTGTTCATGTGTTCCCTAGGGTACCCTATGCAGATGTAAGGGCTCAAAGGAAGTTAGGAGCTCCTTATGGAGATAAAATAAATCAGTGTTTTTTATCCCCATGGTTTATGTTATATGTAACTAGTATAAGGAAACAGTCCTAAATTTTTGGGAGTATGGATTAAGTGGTTTATCAAGAAAATAAATCCATTTCTGGATACGACTAGGTAGAGGCAGCCCTGACACAGATGTATCTAGGGGTAAAACCCAAAAACACCACTTTGAACTAGAATTGAACGAGAACTGGTGCATGATAATTGGCCTTGCTGCACTCTTGGTTATGACACTCCCAGGTGATATGCTTTGGTAGATTCACGAGCTTAGTATAAACTATTATTAAGGAAAAATCCCATAAGAATATAAGTTAAGAAATAGATCTAGGATAACCTAGATATAAACCTAAGGAATCACAATTTAGGATGTAATACTTCTTTATAAGTTTATCCTTTAATGTTCAAAGTTTCATTTTTATACTCACAACTATGTATTCATGACCTATAATTATATGTTATTTTTCATAGATAATTGAGGGAAATAGAAGAACAGGTTCCAACAACCAATGTGAGAGGCAATGTGATGATTTCCCTAATGACATGCCTGATGCGATGGAAGCGAGTGCACAAAACATCATGGTAGTACTTTCCCAGCTGGCCCGAGTTATGAATAATAACTTTAATCAGGTGGAATGTCCCCCTTATCCAAGGAAATAGCAAGTTTCCATAGAATCCTTCATACAACAAAGGCCTCCCATGTTTAGCGAGTCTTCTGATCCCCTCCTCACAGAACAGTGGATTAACTCCAATGAAAATATTTTATCCATCCTCTAGTGCTCGAAAGAAGAGAATTTTGTACTGGAAGTCTATTGTTTTGATGGGGAAGCTGATTAGTGGTAGACACTAATCATGAATATGAAGTCCCAAGAGGAAGTAGATTACATAGAATGGGATGAATTCAAGAGGATGTTTTTCAAAAAATATTTTCCTCGAATCCTCCGTCTCAAGATGGAAAGATAGTTCCTTGGACTCAAGCAAAAGGAAGATGAGTCTATCGGGGCATATGAAGAAAACATTACAAGGCTTTCAAGGTACTCCTATGGCTTTGTCATGAACACTGAAAGCAAGGTGGATCGCTTCTTTTACAGCCTAAAGTCAAGTCTACAAAAAGTGTTGGCAATTAGAGACTTTGACTGCTATGAAGAGATTGTCAGTTGTGCCCCCAAGGGTGAAATCGATATGGGAGAATCTCAATGGTCTCATGGGCCTAGTGACAAGAAGTGGAAAATAGAGAACAACATGGGTGGTTCATCAAACAATCCCCATGATGGAAAAAAGCCTCACTTTCCCCATTGCAAAAATTGCGGGAGGAAGCATCTTGGTGACTGTCTCAAGGGAACCAGGAATTGCTTCAAATGCTGAAATTTTGGTCATCTGTACAAGAACTACCGAATGGATATGAATAATCCTTCTAATGTTGAAGAATAATGGACGGCTGAGATCAACACCCAACCTGCAGGGTAGTGTTATAACTGCAAGGATCTTGGGCATTATGTGAACAATTTCCCTAAGCCGAGGGTTGTCGGAGGTAATCAACAACAACCTCCAAGGAAATAATGAAGGGATTATGTTGTCACTACTGCTGAGGTGGAGCCGGAAAATGATGTGGTGATAGGTACACAAGTTATTCATTCAAGAATAGAAAATGTACTATTTGATTCTGGTTCTAAACATTCTTTCATATCTTGCAAGTTTTGTAGAACAATTTAAACACCACCTCAGAATTTGGAGGAAAAGATATATGTGTGAACAGAGAATGGGTAAATCGTTGCATCCAAGGTTTATAACTCCTCTATGGTTAATTTTTGTGGACTGAACCTCCCAGCAAATCTTTTCAAACTTCCATTGGTGGATTTTGATGCTATCATAGGCATGGATTGGCTGTCTTTATACAAAGCTAATATCGACTGTTGGGAAAGTGAGATCACTCTTCAAATCCCAAAGTATCCTCTGATTCTTTTCAAGTGAAAGGAGGAAGATGGGTCTCCTTTGAATCATTATCTCAAGTGTGGATATTGCTTCCTTATAAGCATGCATATCTAGCTCAAATGATAGAGACGAAGGAGAGAATCATTCTTGAAGACATGCCCATCATGAGGGATTACACTGATGTATTCCCGAAAGTGTTGTCTGGTCTTCCCCCAGATCGAGAGGTTGAGTTCTCAATTGAACTTATCCCTGGATCTCTGCCATTCTCAAATACACCTTAGAGAATGGCCACCGTAGAGCTAGAAGAGATGAAGAAGAAGTTACAAGATAATATGGAGAAGGGTTTTATACACCCGACTGCTTCACCGTGGGGTGATCCAGTCCTCTTAGTCAAGAAGAAGGATGGATCAATGCACCTCTGCATTGATTATTGTGAGCTCAATAAAATCACTATAAAGAACTTGTATCCCCTTCCACGGATAGATTTCTTGTTTGATCAGCTTCATGGTCCCAGTTAATTCTCTATGGTGGACCTTTGGTCAGGATATCACCCACTAAAGATGAGGAAGGAAGACATTCCCAAGACTGGCTTTCAAATGAGGTATGGGCACTATGATTTCATAGTGATTCCCTTCGGACTCAAAAATTCTCTATCAATTTTTATGGATTTAGTGAATATAGTCTTTAGATATTACCTTGACAAATTTTTGGTGGTCTTTATTGATGATATTTTGATATACTCGAAGAGAAAGGAGGAACAAGAGGAGAATCTGGGAACTATGTTAAAGACATTGTGTAGGGAGAAGTTGTATGCAATGTAAAGTAAATGTGAGTTCTGGATGGGGTAAGTGTCATTCATGGGGCATGTTATCACCAGGAAAGGGATATTTGTGGACCCTTCCAAGATGAAGGCAATTGAAGAGTGGCCTAGGCCAGCTTCTACAACGGAGATCTGCAGATTTTTAAGTCTAGAAGGGTATTATTGATGATTTTTTAAGAACATTTCACAATTTTCAAATCCAATGACCAAGATTACACGTAATGGAGTAAATTTCCTCTGGACACAGGAATGTGAATACTATTTCAAGGAGTTAAAAAAAGGCTTATCACTGCGCCGATACTCACACTCCCTTCAAGTGGAAAAACTTTTTCGTTTATAGTGATGATTCTAAGAAAGGATTAGCCTGTGTGCTAATGAAAAATGATAAAGTGATATCCTATGACTCAAGGCAGGTGAAAATCCATGAGAAAAACTCTCCCACGCATGATCTGGAGTTGGTGGCTGTGATCTTCACGTTGAAAATCTGGTGGCATTATCTCTATGTGGAAAGTGTAAGATATATACTGACCACAAGAGTCTCAAAAATATATTCACACAGAAAGAGAATAATATGTGCTAGCGAAGATGTATATAGCTCATCAATGATTATGACTACTCAATCCACTACCATCCCGATAAGGAAAACAAGGTGGAAGATTCTCTAAGTAGAATGGATCCTGCATCTTTATCAATGATGGGAATTGAAAAGGATCCTATCTTCTTAGATTTGTAGAGGATGGACATGGAAATCATTAACAGAGGAAAATCATCAATACATTCTCAAATTATTTCTCAAACATCCCTATTTGATAAAATAAAGGTTTCTCAAAGAAAGGATGTGGAAATTCAGAAAAGGGTGGAAGCTGTTAAAAATGGGAAATCCTCTTATTTCAAAATTGACGAGGAATGAGTTGTAAGATTTAGGACATGATTATGTGTACCATATGATCCAGAGATAAAGAAGGATATATTGAATGATGCACATAGCTCGACCTCCTCTATCCATCCTAGGAGTACCAAAATGTACCGTGATTTCTGAGAACACTTATGGTGGGATAACATGAAGAAGGAGATTGCGAAATATATATCAAGGTTCTTGGAATGATAGAAAGTTAAAGTTTAGTGACAAAAGTCCAAAAGTATGATGCATCCATTTCCTATACCCATGTGGAAATGGTAAAATGTTACTATGGACTTTGTCATGGTTATCTAGAAGACGGCGAAGAGAAATAATGCGATATGGGTTGTGGTTTACAGACTCACCAAGACATCCCATTTCGTCGCTATTCGGGAAGATCTCTCACTTGAACAACTTGCAAAGTTAAATGTGAAGGAAGTGGGGAGACTGCATAGTGTTAACTTCTCAATTGTCTCTGACTGTGATCCTAGGTTCACATCTTAATTTTGGAGGAGCCTTCAACATTCTTTGAGTACTGAATTAAATTTTAGCATAGCCTATCACCCACAAACTGATGGCCAGTCTAAAAGAACTATTCAAATGCTTGAAGATATGCTTAGAGCCTGCTCTCTAGAATTCAAAGGTGGATGGGATCAACATCTCCCATTGGTTTAGTTCTCAAACAATAATAACTTTCACTCGAGTATTCAGACGGCTCCATATAAAGATCTATATGGAATGCGATGTAGAACTCCATCCTGTTGGGATGAAGTTAAAGAAAGAAAGCTACATGGACCCTATATTGTTCAAGAGATGACAAAAAAGGTTCAAGTAATCCAAAAACACTCCAAAGCTACTCAAATTCAGCAAAAGAGATATGAAGACAACTGTCAAAGGGACTTGGAGTTCAACGTTGGAGATAAATTCTTCTTTCGAATATATCCATGGAAGAGAGTCATGCGATTCGGGATGAAAGGGAATCTAAACCCAAGGTATATTGTCCCCTTTGAGATCCTTGACCACATAGGAGCTATGGCCTATCATCTTGCACTTCCACCAAATATGGCTCGAGTTCATGATGTTTTCCATGTATCACTCCTGAGGAAGTACATACCTGATCCCTCACATGTACTAAACCCAGAGGGGGTGCAGCTGGTAGATGATCACTACTAAGATGAGAAGCTAGTAAAGATTCTAGATCGGAGAGATAAGGTTCTACGGAAAAAGACAACCCATGTTTTCAAAGTGTTGTGGAGGAACCATAAGTTTGAAGAAGAAACATAGGAACTGGAGGAAACAATGAAGGAAAAGTACCCACATCTGTTTTTGGCCTAGAATGTAAAATGAAATTTTGAGGGAAAAAATTCTCAAGGGGGAAGAATGTAATGACCCAATGTTTCTAATGGAAATTACCATCTTATAAATATGCCATAAAATCACATAATAATGAACTACTAAGTGATGAATGGCCTTTAATCATATGTTTTTCACTTCTCTGTTTGGAATTTTGAAATTCTGACATACACGGTTATGTTCAAGTGGTTTTTTGGAGTCTGATAAGAAAATCTTAATTTTTTGGTGAATAGTAACCTACCCTAATGAATAGCAACATACACTTATGAATATTGATATACCCTAATGAATAGTATCCTCACCTATGATAGTATAAAAATAATATTCAAATTAAAAGTACAATATACCTATGTTTTAGATTCAGTTAATTCATGTTTTAAATCTGGTTTTTGATAATAAATTATAATTTTAATTAAATATTAAAATAATCATATATAGAAAATTATTTTTGAAAAATGGACTTCTTTTTTTTATTCTACAAGTCGAAAAATGGTTAGGGTGAATTTTTGATATTTTTTTGAAATACTTGAAATTTTGATGAATAGTAAAATTCGGTAATTTACCCTATATATACATTATAATCTAAATGAACTATTCCTAAAATCATTTCTGTTGTCACCACCCATGGTTAGAATTCAAATTACCTATTTACTATTCTTGGTCAGGGAATACTAACTATTCGTTGAGTTGTGAAAAAATAATAAATTAAGGATTATAATATCATGAAATCCCTCCTCTCCTCCACTATAAAAACCCCCCTTCACTCCCTCTTCTCTCCACTCCTATCAAGCTCCAAGACTTAACTAAATTCTTCCAAAATATCTCCCCAAGGCCCTCCCACACTTCCAAAAGCCCTCATCCTCCTCAAAATACAATAACCATTCCCATTAAGAGGTTCTCAAAAGAGGAAGTCTCAACAGGTAAATTCCTATTCCCAAATTTCTTCCTTTCTTTTAGGATCATTTTTTTTAATTTCTATTCTCACCTCCCTTCACCATAATAGAATGATAAATCTAGTAGAATAAATGTAATATAATGTCTTAATTATAGTTTTATATTTCATTATCTTCTCTCTTTCCCAACCCTTTTATTTGAAAGAAATGAAAGCACCATTTGAGATGTGCTAATTTAGCACATTCAAGGACAACTGTTTATCAATTTCTATTATTATACATAATTCTGGTCATGAAACTATTTGTTTTATGGTTGAACCACATTATTATATATCTAATATATCTTATTTTTGGTTTTGTAATATTCTGGTACAAATGGATTTATGTTATAAATCAAAACACATTCTTTGTAATCAAACCCACCGAATAACAAAAACGGTTATCACTAAAGTTATATGTGTAATAATTCAACATCACTCTAAGTAACCTAATTAAAATTAAAAACATGTAATATCCTGGATATTAAATAAATAATATATCTTCAATTCTGTACAACCACATTAATCTGGAAAATAATCCAAACTTGAATATAATTGAACCGATATTTAAAGCCAAGTAAACAAATGAGCTCGGACAATGAAATGGAACGTTATAACTAATCAAAAAGGATTTGAATGAACGAAAAAGGGTTATAATAAATTAATTAAATATAGATAAGTTTATTTACATATGAGTTGATAATCCATATTTTTTTATTCTGGTCATTAATTACAAGTGGAGAACACCCTCGAATTTAAGGTAAGGGATCCTCCCCTTTTCTCTCTTAATAATGATTGTCCTCTATAGTATGCCTTTATATATGTACTAGAAAATGATGGGGTATGTTTAAGAACCTCCCCAATACTTTCTTTTGGATTTATAAGTGATGAGAAACCCCATTTCTCTCTCATCAATCTATCATGGTCACACCCGACACCATGCCGATAAAATCATAATGAATTCTACCCGAACCTTCTTTGTTCTTTCGGGTTTCCTTATATTTATTTCAAAATGGTTTTATCATATCTATATATGTGAGTATTATTAATTATATTTAGTTGTAAAATATTTTTATATCAAGACCCTTTCATCACATTCCTTCGGGGATATACATGATTTTGAAAGATTCCCTCCTTAGAACTTTCTGATGAGCAAACATGTTTTAAGGGGACTTCCCAAAATTTTTACCCAAATTTCAACTGCACTCTATCCTATGTTTTAAAACACCATTTTATTTTTAAAATCCTTGTTTTTATTATGAAAACCTTTTTGGTTAATTTCTGATTTAATATAAAATAATTAACTCTTTTCTATTTGAAAATCTTTATTGTGTTTTCCCTAAGACCGTACAAAAATGTTTTAAGGATAATATTTATAAAATACATTTTTTGTATGTTGTCACTTATATTTGACACCACTTACAATTTTATATGCCTATATTAACCTATGAATGTACATGTATGTTATAATCCTTTCCTTTCATGGACACTTTCGTGATACGACCATTGGATATGTTTGGTGTCATGATTGTGGTACCCAATTCTTTCCATGGTTACCCTTATGTTGACGTATGGTTGATTATGTATGATTATATTTGTGGAATGATTATTTATGTGGAAAGAATATTAATTAATATGTTGAGATGGTTGCATCCAGATAGCTCTCCAATGCATTGGGTAAGGTTAAGTCTCATGAGATGCGATGTGAAACGGGATTGGTGGTTAGCCTTAACCCGTAATAAAATGGGAATCGGGATTGGTGGTTAGCCTTGACCCGTACTAAAGTTATTATTTAATATTCTAAAACATTTATATGATTTCATGCTTATATGATCCGATTATTATATTTAATTATTTCATAAGTTTCATGCTATGGATATCATTATGTCACGCCTCTTAACTAATGTGCTTGAGATGTATCCTTATGTTCATTCTCTTATTGGACATTTTTAGATCATCCATCTATTCATGTATTCCTCTGGGTACCCTATTCAGATGTAAGGGCTCAAAGGAAGTTAGGAGATCATTATGGAGACTAAATAAATATGTTTTTTTAGCCCCATGTTTTATGTTATATGTACATAGTCTTCCAAGAATCTAGATTTAACGATCATTGGCTTGTACTCTGACGATTAATTATGCTTAAAATAATGAAATATTATATGTAAAAGGCTTGGGTCGCTATACCCCCCATGCCCCCCTCACCTTCCCCATGTCTCACCATCAACATAGTTTGCTGCTTCACTTTCCCATGGACCCTATCACCCACCTCCAGTTCGCATGCAAATCGAGGGAATTCGGGTTATTTTTATAAAATGAAGCAGTGTAAGGATTCGAACCACAGGCTGCATGACATCACACGAGAACAAACCCATGATTTTACCATTACATCATTTGATTTTTTATATATATTAAGTTATATTATCCTCTATTTATATATATTTGATTCATTGTTTTAATAAATATTATTTATATCATATATTTTTAACACATTTAACGATATTAACTATATATAGAATTATAAAAACTATATATTTTTATTTATATACATGTATGTATATATATATATATATTCATTTAAATTTTTTATATACATAAATAAATATTTATATGTTATATACATCATTATTTTTATAATATATATAAATAAATATATTTAGACACATATATATACATAGATATATTTATTTAAGTATATAAATAATTTAAATAAATATATTTTTTACTACATTTATATGGGTATGTGTTTTTGTATTTCTATAATATTTATATAATCGATTCACAACTATGTAGACTTCCTTTTTCCATCTTTTTATTTTGAATCAGTTATTTTTTCTATATTTTCCATTTTATTTTCCCAGATTATTTATATTTTTAAAATAAAAGAATTGAATGTAGATATAATATGATTATAATATATATTTATTTAACTATTTTTATATACTTATATGTGAGTGTGCATGATAAAAATAACAATATTATTTATTATTATTGTTATTACACTTATTTTCTAAACTATAAAATTTATCTGTTGATTTTATAAATACCATACATTTATTTTAGGATTTATATACATTATATATTATATTAAATATATTTACATTATATATTTAAATAAATTTTTTATATACATAAATAAATATTTATATATTATATATATGTTTATTTAAATAATATATATATATAAGTATTTACTTAATATATTTATAAAATGTATCTAAACAATATTTATATAATGTATTTCAACACATATATTTTTTATTATGTACATTATTATATATTTGTTTGTATTAATTTTAACATATTGTATATAAGTAATATATAATTAATATTATGTGAAATACATATATATTAAATACAATTTATACAAATATTTATATTATATATAATTAATATTTAATGAAATGCAATTTATAAATATATTATATTTGAATTAAAATTTATACAATTATTTATATAATTTTATATGAGATACAATTTATAAAAATATTTATATAATTAATTTCAACACATATATTTATTATTATGCACAATAATATACAAGTATTTCAATAAATATAATTATATAATATTATTTATAGTAATATATATGTATATCAATAAATATAATTGTTTAATATTTTGTACATTAATATATATTTATTTTTATAAATTGTATATCATATAATATTTATTATATATAATATTAATGTAGGAAAACATTATTTGAAAATATATTTATTATTATTATATTTTAAATGATAAAAACTACAAGATTGGGTTTTTATATGATATCATTTTAAATAAATTTTATTTATGTATATATATAATATGTTTATTGTTTTATATTATATATAATTAATATTATATGAAAAACAATATATACAAATAAATTTATATTAATGTACATAAAATTATAAAATTATATTTATGTATACATATAAAAAAATTGAATACAATCATATAAATATGTTATAAGATATTCATATATATAATGTATTTAAATAAATTTATATATTGCGTTTTAATTATATAAATATTTATATATATATATATTATGGAATTTATTTTTAAAGAAAATAGTGGGGGTTCACAACCCCCTCTAATTTAAAGAAATTAGAGTGGGTTTTGAACCATCCCAAATTTATAGATATTAGAGTGGGTTTTGAACCCCCTCTAATTTAAATACTTTAGAGTGGGGTTTGATCCCCCTCTAATTTAAGACATTAACGGGGTGTTTCAACCCCCTCTAAGTTAAATACATTGGTGAGGGTTTTGAACCCCCTCTAGAATCCAACTGGATTTTAAAAAAATAATGTAAAAAAATTTATAGGGGGCTAAAAACCCCTTCTATTTTAAGAAATTATAGGGGGTCGATAACCCCTCTACATTCAATGATTATCAGGGGTTATAAATAATCTCTATCTAATTATTATAGAAAATAAATTAAGAGGTGGTTCAGAACCCCCTCTAAATTAGACGATTAGAGGGGGTTGTGTAGAACCCCCTCTAATTATACAGAAAATAAATTTTGTGGGGGTTGTGAATAACTAATTCTAAATAACCCCCTCTAATGTAATGTTTTTCTAGTGTTTGACAATCCTGAAAACCAAGGGCATCCCTTGGACACACTCTTTGTGAATGAACCAAGGATTCACAAACATATTAGAACGACATAAATCTCTATGAGAGTCACAAAACAAGCAACAATAGTCCCCCAGAATGGTGTAGTGATATGGGTGTCTCATCCTCTCGACCAATGGAGTCCTTAAGTGTCGTTGGCTGAGTCATCAATCAACGGGTGCCTTCCATTGTATTTTAGGTCCATGAATCATGGATAAAATAGTCGTTGGGTGTTCTTCGCTCCACAAACAAACTCGTTGGAGACCATCCAAGGATGTTATATCTATGGAGGACTAATTGCATAAGTACATGACCCCACACAATTTCCCATTAGGAACAATAGTTCCTGTGGGGTCGATCCAAAATTCTTTAAAGGATAATGACACAGAACAGGTCGAAACAAAATAAATGGTAAACCTGATCAGCGCCTGTCTTTGTGAAGAAAAAGGCGGGTGATGATTCTTGTCGGACCATTTATGCACCACCCGAAATGTGCCACCTTGGAGGGGGAGACAAAATGGTTAACCCATTGTGAATTACCCCCAATGATAAAAGACAAAAGGAAATTACACATGGGGTTATTTTTTTCACCCCGGTATGCAAAAAAATTTCCACGTTGGAGGTGGAAGAAAAATGGTGAACCCGATGTGAATCCGTAACCAAGGTGGTGGTCTTACCCCACTCAATCCCCTTCACCACACAATACAAAAATGGGAAGGGGGCCAAGATGAATTAAAAAATATGCATATGTTTAAAAGGATGGTACTTTGACAAGGTTTTTTGGTCTGTATGTCATGTATATATGTCACTGGTTCCCATAGAGAATCCTTCAATCCAAATGACGTCAAAATTATCAATTCATATATACGCATCATTGATCCCACTAGAAGTCATGGACGCAACAAAGAGTAGGACCTCATCACCTACCCAGGGTCTTTAAAGATGGGTATCCAACATAATGATCAATTAGTACCCCTGAAATGGTTCTCTCCCCATACTGGAGGCTGCGAGACAATCCCTCTAGTCTACGAAGACCCTCCAACCACCTCCTCAACCGTGGCCGACAGCCTAGTAAATGGAAGCCCCGGTGGTCATCTCAAACCATTTCTGGACCCTATCCCCAAAGCATGATAATGAGTAACTCAATTTTCTTGGAGAGTCATATGATGTAAATTTTGATAGCTTCATCTCAACTTCACATGGGTCCTACTCATGGGCCCCCTCCAAAGAGCGTTGTTGCCAACATTGGACACCCAAGACTACTCCCGCTGAAGGGAAACTTGTGCTGAGGGAACCTGCTAAATTCCAGAAGACACAGGCCTCTCGGGCTGCTCACCATGTACAAAAAATATATAATCAGGACCACGCTATCATCCTTGTTCCTAAGGAGAAACCCTCCCATACTAACATAGTGGAATTCAACAGACAAACATACGACCTTGACCCCTCCACTCAAGCCCCCCATAGAAGTAAGGTGTCACAATACGAGCACATGAACATTTCTAATAATGCCGATTTGCCCCACCGTGCAGACTGAGTGGAAAATTATAGGTAGATGCATATATCTTCCAATGAACAACAAGACCATGAATCAAATAGGATGGAAACTGGCTACACGCAGGCACAAATACATGTGAACTTAAATCAGGCCTGTCATCCAAATTGGTTGATAAGAAAATATGAGCATATTCAAATTCTTGTAGATGCATACAAAGCTCTTGAGACAAATACAGCGATAAGAGAGAAAATGAAAATCTCCTCCTGTGAATATTAAGTCCACTAGTCACAACCGTGGCAACAAGAGATGAAAATCGGCACCAGAATGATTTTTTTGTCCCCACACAAGATAACTACTAGTATCTACTGAAAACACATGGAGAACCGAAGCAGGCACAAACTCCATCTTTGACATCAGAATGGGAATTCATACCTATTCTGGCCAAATACGTATCTCAGCACATCCCTAAAATTATGGAAGATCAGACATCGATCCCAGATCATATCATCCAAACATACCAATATATCATTGCATTGGCACAAACTCCTATTCTGACATCGGAATAGACCTCACTGTGGCATTCCATGAATTTGCTCCCTAGGGAATACATCGTAAGGAAATTTCCCGCGGTCAGGAATCAAGTTGCAATAGTGTCCCTCACCTTTGCAGCACCAATTACGGGGGTCCTCCCCACAATCAAAATTCAGGATGTAAAGAAGTTCATCCAATTTTCAGAACAAATATGAGAAATCCCTCCAATGATGAGGCACTCAGAAAAGATTCAGACACATTGGGCACTCCATCTACAATTAGTTATATTCATTCCCAACCATAGGATGGCCTGGGGCCATGCTCATCTTCTGAGTCACCCCCTAGCCATCTGGAAATCAATAAGGCTACCACCATCCTGATTTCTTGGAACGAAATTATTAAGAAGTAGTCATGATGGGCATATCAAGTAGCCAGACCTCCCGAAGAAAATGAAAATGATATGTTGCTTATGAGAAGGAAACTAGCTAGGGATAATATACTAGTGATGTATTGTCCTACAACCATTTCTCACTTCGACATACCATGAGACTTCTTTGGGGAATAAACACATTACATTCACCTCAGTATATGCCAAATATTTATCAGAAGAACGAAAAATTCTTATCTTATAAAGGGTATTTGGACCATGTTAATACGATAGGGGAGCTCTGCCGTCTAATTGAACTGAAAGCTCTCATGTTTGCACACCATACAAAATACGTTTGGAAAAATAAAAACCATGAACTGGATTTCCTTCCTCCATGCACTGCATAAGATTTGTCGCCACATTGGTAATCCCCCTGCTGGAGTTCACATTCGTGGATGGGGGAGAACATGGAGATCTGCAATTCATCCCATGTCATGGCCAGTATACCCCATTTGAAATTACATCTTGCAATTCCATTACCCAAAGGCAAAAATCAAGAAAACCCCCTACTTAGGAATGATGGCATACTCAACAAAAATCATCCAGGAGTAAGTCTCAAAAGCGTCAGTACTGAAGAGATGAATCCATGAAAAATATTCTGATTCTGGAAAACAAGAACATCTAGCAGGCTTCCCACCTAGGGGAAGACAACCAGAAAGTAGTTCTAATTCCATTAAAAGACCATAAAATCCATGTAGGCCTAATACCATACTCATATGAAACCCACATGGGAGTATGTGAAATTTAAAGGGTTCAAATAGTGGTGGCTACACCCACAATATGAGACCAATCTCTGCCCACTTGGCTGGGGGAGTTATTACATCAAAATTCAACCATAAGACAAACAAATCCATGTTGTAATGCATAAATGTATGAATGGTAACAACCCCAGTACCTTGAGGGAGCTATCTCACCCGATGTGCTCCCCCCACGGAATGTCACATGGTGCTCCGAGAAGAAGTTCCCTTTTCACAAGCACTAATCTCGAAAAATGAAGCCAAGATCGAAAGCCTATCTAACCCAACACCGGGACCGTCAACCAACCTAAACTCATCCCCGGAAGGACCTCAATACTTCTCCCGATTGGGAATACAGCCAAAATATATTCGAGTAATCCTACAAATGATACCTACAGCTGGGTATCTACCATAATTTTTAGCAGCATTGTCACACCAAGTGTTGGCCACTACCACACCAGCCCCAGATCAAGTCCAGTATGATATGCAACAGGGGATTTGAATCCCTTTGAGCAATTAACAGCTCGACTAGAAGCCATAGAGGAGAGGTTTTCTCTAATACATCCAGAGTCCAAACCCCTACCCCCAGTGGGTGAGCAATGTTCCTACACTTCCAAACATCAGGAACCACGTATTACCATTATTAAATGGATCATGGGATCCATAAAAATATTTAATGCACTACGACTCTTATTGTGACCCCCTTATGGGATCTTCGGAGCAATAAGAAGCAGTGTAACTCAGGTGATTAGTTTGAACCCAATAGTTCTTAGCCTTCATATGGTATTCTAGATTTACATCCAATTTAATCACAGGCTTGGAGGACCTACGATGATAGTTTCTCTTCCAATTCAGTTCAACGATGCCTACGACAACGATCAGTAACCTCCTAAACTGTAATCAGGGATATAACGAAAGAGTCTCATACTTCATTTCTAGATGGAAAGGCCTGAATTATTCCTTGAAATGGTCACTCCCTCGGGATGAGATACTATCAATGTGCCTAGATAATCATCGAGATGAATTGAAAACACCACTCATCCTAGTGAAGTACACAAGTGGGTTCAGAGACTTCCCTACCATTTCTCAAAGGATAAGAGACTCCTTGCAATGGACCAATATCAAGTCACAAGTGGCACCATTCTACCCATGGAAAAGAACATGAAAATCTAAAATAGCTTTTGTCAGGATTAAGACACCCCCACCAACTCCAGTTCGGAGGCCCCCACCAAACAGTGAAGAACCCCCTAGATGCCAACAACCACCCCACCTCAACATGATTGATGGGGTGATATAATAAATCAGTTTGAATAATGAAGAAATAATGTATACTCATTCTAAGATGACCGAGTCAATGAATATTTCATAGCTGCTATGAATTACAACTTGCTCCAACTACTAGATCCAATGTGAGCCGATGAAGTGGGTCTCGACGACCATCCAAATTATTGTCCCTATCATTGGATACTAGGAAACACCATCTAGGAATTCTTCATATTCAATGATATCCTACAAAGGATGGTAAATTCTAATAAAGTCAAGTTGGTCCTACCAGTAGCCCATGTGGTGTATGATTCTACCTCAATCTCAAGAGAGGAAGAGGAATGGAAAACAATCACCACTAAGAAGGAGAAAAATATTGACAATTGGATGATTCGAAAGACCGTCAACCAAGTTCATGGAATACTGCATGTGAAGTTGAAGAAACCAAATGTGCCCCCCAAAAGATCCTAATATAGGACAACTGTCCTCCTTGGCCCCACAACTCTCTAAAGGCCAAATGGGTAGAAATCATGAGAAAGAAGACGAGATGACACCAAATCTAATGTCATTGTTCACTCTTTTGAACGCCATGCCAATATACTTTGTACAAAGGGAACCGTCCCGCCAAACGGTACAATGGTCATTGCCCCGCAAAATTGTACAACGGGAACTGCGACACTAAACGGCACCATCAGAGGAATATAGTTAGACAAAACACTGCCATATAAAGAACTAACATTCAAATCCATTAGTTTCATTAACTTGATGGACCGCTTCTTAGATAGAGACTATGGACATGAACCTGAATTCCCCACCCCCAACCGAATAGTTAGAGGAATAGGTTGTAGAGGCCGATGGTTTCCTAGAAGGCTTGATCATGGTCGGAGTCATATTCCTATCCCCTCTATAAATCAAACCATTAACATTACAGAAACTCATGGAAGTACCCTCCAATAGACACAACAAGAACCAGAGTGCTTATTCTCCCCCGTCGGAAGAAATCAGAGCCCAATTATCATGGAATATTAATTAGGTGAAGAACAAATATCATATCATCCAAGGCATGTTGGCGGACCAGTTTGTCCAAACCTGGGAAATGACACAATTCTACCAGCTCTGATCACATTGGCCGAACAATCCATGTCTAAAGCCCAAAGCCCTATTGTGTTTGTGAAAGAGCAACCCCGAGCCAAGAAGCATCGACCTTTAGAGTATAATAATGATATTATAAAGAATCCAGCTTCAATACCAGCAAAGCTGTCAATCCTAGATTCATTAAGCCTATTAGAAAGTCTTAGAGAGGCACTCATAAAATCCTTACTATGCTCCAAGGAATTTTAGGGTGAAGTAGTAGTAGAAAAATTCTATCGGATTGAGATCAGCCTAGAAGAATGTCACACCATCATCTCCTTCACAGATGGGGGTGATGACCCCATCATACCAGGGCACATGAAGCCCTTATATGTGTTTGAAAAGATAAATGGAATTGATGTTCAGAGGATCTTTAATGAAAAGGATCTGGAGTTAACCTCCTCCTGTTGTGAATGCCTCGTCAGCTATGCTATCCTGATGACAGATTGACACCCTGCACTACAACTTTACTATGATATGAAAAATGTGAGAAAAAACTCTTGGGACGAATCAAGCTTAAAACTCAGCTCATAGGCCTCATATCTGATTTCAAGTTCCTAGTAGTATGAAAAATTTATAGCCTTCAACTGCCTGTTAGAGATGCCTTGGCTGCATCAGCACGCTATAATTTTGTCATTATACCATCAACGCGTCAAATATTGCACTAATGGGAAAATTGGGACATTTAACTTCTATAAATCCATATTTTTGTCTTGTGAATCACATTACATAAATTCAGGGTTCTATGAATCAGAAAAAAAAACATCTTTTTCCCAAGGAAATTGATTGGATCAATTCCCCAAATGGAATAGAAATAGCTTCCTCTAACCCCCTACAACAACTTGGTGAAGATTACGGCTTACCCATTAACCAAGTTGAATGAATAAGTGCATGTATAGATACAGAATCACTTGTATGTGTGGTCTCTGTTGTGTCCATCAAGTATATGGACATGAAAGAGTGGATTGACTCCCATGGTGTCAGAAAAATCCCTAACAAAGATGCTCCTGGCCCATCATCGGGACACAAGACTACACTTGACTTACTCACTAAGGCCATATATGGTTCCTGTCCTAGAATTAGAGAGTTCATCTCAAGAATCATGTCTCCATCAGAAGAGGAAGAATATGAAGATGACAAAGAAGAAGAAGAATTTGAAGAAGAACTCAATGATTCCCCTCCTGCATTTGAAGAAGGTGTTTCCACCACAACCGATGAGCTTAGGGAGATAAACCTGGGCACCAAAGATTACCTGCGAACTACTATGATCTGTGTGGTGATGCCCATCAATAAGCGGGGGGGATTTTACCTTCTTCCTAATGAATAAACGAGATGTATTTTCCTAGAACTACACAAAAATGACAGGCCTCGATCCTGAGGTCACTACACATCATTTGAGCTTACTAGAAGATCATCGAGACTATAAGAAGAAATCCAAAAAGACCACCCAATGAATGATTCCAAAATCGAGGGTAAAGATGAGAAGCTAATCAAAGCCGACTTCATACGGGGGGTCCAATATCTGATCTGGTTGGAAAACAGATTCCATGTTAAAAGGAAGAACCGATATGTTAGAATCATTATTGACTTCAGGGGCCTCAATCAACATTTCCGAATGTAATATTTCCATGTCCCAATCACAAAATTGTTGATTAATGCAACCACCAAATATGAAGCCCTCTATTTCATGGACGACTATTCTAGATGTAACCAAATCTGGATGGCCTAAGAATATTAAGAAGCTACTTCTTTAGGGACCCTCAGGGTGTTTTCTATTATAAGGTTATTCTCACTGGTCAAAATAATGTCGATGCCACATATCATCACGCCATGCATCGAATCATCAAGATCTTATTGATAAAATTTTTCAAGTGTTATGTCAACGATGTAGTGGTTAAATCACAACAGTACTCGATCCACCTGGATGATTTGAAACCTTCTTCGACAAATTACAACAACATAGTTTTAAAATGAATCCCCTAAAGTGAACCTTTTGGCATTACCTTTGGAAAATTCATTAGATTCTTCATATGCAATCGCGACGTCAATGTCGAACCTGAGAAGAAAAAATCCATCCTTTGAATGTCCCAACCTCGCATCCTCACTGAGTTGAGAGGTCTCCAGGGAAACTTGGCCTACATTCGGCGCTTCATAGTCAATCTGGCAGGTAAATGTTTACCATTCACCAAGATGATGAATAAATGAGTTATATATGAGTGGGAAAATGATTTCCAAGAATCATTTAACAATATAAAAAGGTAAATCCTGTGACCACTAGCTCTAATAATTCAACTTGAGGGGAGACCACTCATTTTTTCGTAACCGCCCTGTAAGGGTAATTAGGTTCCTTCCTCTTGCAAAAGAATGATATCGGCAGTGAAAACAACCTCTATTATCATAGTTAAAAAATGATTGATATTGAAACTAGGTATTCAATAAATAAATAGAACAACCTATCCCCAATATTCATAGTTTAGAAACTCAGGCATTACCTATATTACCATGAAGTCCAATTGGTATATCACTGCAACCTGCTGGAACCTGCTCAAATATATCGGCAACCGTCCCATGATAAATGGGAGACTATCATGATAGAAGGTCATCTTGCAAAATTTTGACATGCATTACATTCCCCAAAAGGCCATTAAATTCCATGCATTAGCATACTTCCTAGAATATCACCCCTTGGAAGAAATAACCCTGTTGGATACCGAACTACCAGATTAAGAAGTGTTTTCCTCCAAGGAGGACCCCCAAACATAGTAATGTACTTCTATGGTGCATCAAGAATCCTGATGGGGAAAAGTATTGAAGATCCAAAGATCAACAATGTAGGGCTGGGAGTTCTACTCGTATCCCCCAAAAGGTCATCCTACTTTACTCTTTCCTTATTTTGTAGGGGTGTACAAATAATGAAGCGGAATATATGGCCCCAATTGTAGGCCTGGAACTGGAACTTCATGTCAAATCCAAACACCTAAAAATAAAGGGTGATTTAGTGCGAGTCATTAAATAGGTCAATGGTTACTACACCATTAGAAAAGAAGTATTGGATCCCTTGATGAACCATGTTTGAGAATTGATGGCATAATCCCCATCAAAACCAACATTGACCTATGTCTCCTTGTCACAAAATACCCAATCTGATGCATTGGAAAATGCAGCCATGACCTTGGCCAATCCAAACCAGGATGAAACCGTAATTAGAATTTCCCACTTCCATATGGTCTTTCCTTTTATCCAGAACAATATGAAGGAAATTGATGAAATTATCCCTGTCTCTGAGCCTTATGGTCACAAAACTGGCTAGATGGTGGCCATTACAAATTACCTTAGGAACATAGATCTCCCTCCAGATTAGGTTGCAAGGGAACAAGTCTGAAGACAGGTTGTCAACACTGTCTTGTATAATGGGGTAAACTAAGAAAAGGTTCTCTACAAACGAGGCCTTGATTGAGTCCCTCTCAGGTGAATTAATGGAGAATGGATAGCTTCCATCATGAAAGAAGTGCACACCGAAGCTTGTGGAGTGCACCAATTAGTAACCAAGCTCTCTCATCAAATCCAGAGGCATTTGTATTATTGGCCCTCTACGATACAAGATTATTCCATATTTACCAAGAAGTTCCATTCCATCCATGTTCATGCCAATTTCAAACACCAACCCCCAGAGTTACTCAATACAGCTCAGTACCCCAAGACATTCACCACTTGGGGAATGGATGTTGTGGTACCATATCCTCTCCTATATCCAAACAATTTATGTTCATACTCATATCAACCGACTTCTATTCCAAATGGGATGAAGCCACAACCCTTAAAGAAGTCGGGGTGAAAGTATTGTTAGCTATGAGAAATCTAACATCATCATAAGATTTAGTGTCCCACATACAATCATGTTGGAGAACATCACCATATTCTACTATGGTGAGTTGGACAAGTTATTCGAGGAGTAGGGAATCAAAGCCTATAGTTTATACCACTTCCACGTGGAGTCCAATGGGATGATAGAGGAATTCATTAAGACCATGTCTAACATACTCCAAAATATGGTTGATATGGATAAGAAATCATGGTCAGACAATATCCTCCATGCTTTTTTGTCTTACCAAACCACATCCCGCACCACCACCCAGGTGACCCCGTACTCACTAGTATGTGGGGAAAAGGAAGTTCTACCTATCGAAATTCATGTTCTATTAAATTTTGTGGCCATTTGAGATCAATATTCCGTTGATGAATAATCCCAGAGATGGTTTGATGATTTGGTGATGTTAGATGAAAAAATGTTGCACACTCTACACCATTTGGAAATCAACCAAAATAAAATTTCCTGAACCTTAAACAAAAAGGATCACCTTGGATCCTTCCTCAATGAATAAATGGTGTTAGTCCGCATAACCCCAATGAATCTTGGGAAGAATCCTCCAAAGATTTAAACAATGATGTAAGGAAGGTATTTCAAACATAGGTTATATTTTAATGAAACATAAATTATGATATCGATGGACGAACATCTCATCCCGGATACCAAAAATGCAATGTTCCTAAAGAATTACTTCGTGTAGTAATACCCCAAGTCATGGTCTAAACACTATGACCTTAAAATATGAAAAATACTACAATAAAATTATTATTCATGGTCCAAACACTATGACCCTAAATTATGAGTAATAATGTGCATACTATTGTCCAAACTCTAAGACCCTAAACTATGAGTTATTGTCCTGACCACATGATGATAAACTGTACGATAGTAGTCCTACAACACGATATTGAATGATGCAACGGTCCGATCTCTATGACCCTAAAAGATGAGTTATATCACTTCTATGAGTCTTGGCCCAAGATCTAAGATGCTAAACAACGAGTTATAACACCCCAATGTAATGGTCCAAACTCTAAGACCATAAACTGGGAGTTATAAAAATTCCCCCATGTCAATGTCCAAACTCAAAGACCTTAAACTATGAGTCATTGTAGATTCCACAAGATGTTAAACTATAATGAACTCATCCCTGAAACGTGACATTAAAATATGACTCAAGTTTTCGATTTAAGATGTTAAACGACATGGCACAAATCAACCTAATCGAATGACAATACGCTACATGATCTCTCAAAGAACAACATACGGCTTGATTCCCACCCCTTAGTGGGATACATAGTGACACCTTGAACCTCAATCTTAGCCCAACCCCTCCCAAAAATAAAACACCTCCATCATTACCCATTTCTTCCCACATTTATATGGGAAACCCTATTCAATCTTGTTTCTCACATCTAGTGTAAATCATGTTATCTTAGGATCTGGGGTAGGGATTCTCTTAAAAGAGAAAACTATAGAGTAATAGGGTTTACCTAGAAACCATAGTGGAGAGAATAGAAATTCCCCCACATGTCCGTAAACATAGACCAAGCCATATCGTTATAGGGAACATTAAAAACTATGTGCGGCTTGATTCCTTCCCTTGTAGGATACATAGTGATTCCCGGATCTAGTATCTCGGCCCAAACACATCAAAAAAAATTACCCCCATCATATCCTCTACCCTATGTCAACTCCTTGTTTCTCACATCAAGTATAACTCATGTGAGATTTTGGTTGGTGGTAAGGATCCTATTATGAAAAAAAGTTAGAGAGAAGTATGGTGGACCTGACACCCTTAAAAATGAATAAAAAATGTCCCTACACATGGACCGATCCAGATCGGTACAGGTAACATTCAAGACTATGTGCGGCTTAATTCCTTCCCTTTTAGAATATGTAGTGATTCCCAGATCTAGTATCCCGGCCCAACCACCACCAAAAAAATTCCCCTTTTTTCGTGCATAAGTCAGACTTGTAAATGGAGTCTATGAAAGGTCCAAATCACAGGATAATAAACTTCAAAATTCATCAAAAGTTACATGTGGACCAATTATCAGTTTCGTGAGATCCCGCACATGCCCCCCATTCATGAGAAGTAAAAAAAGATCATATTTCCCCTTATACATATGAGTCAGATCTATGTGGAAGTCCCAATAGTTCATGGGCAATCACAATCTGGGTATTCCTTATGTTCCAATGCATATCATTCTCATTTGTCAAAATCCATACCCTGGGAATGCATGGATCCCCATAATCCTTTAATTCCATATGAGATGGAAGGCCAATGTCCAATGGACACCATTGTTTGACTATTCACATCACATCTCGTTGGCTCTTCATATGTTTCCCACAAAAATCATCGTCATCTAAAGGAAAATTCGTCCCAAGGAGAGTCCTCTCCTATCTCACTATGCCCAACAACATCCAAGCCTCATGTCATCTCTCTTGATACATGTTTCCCCTGATACTATGGTTTACACCTTCTATCATCACTCATGCCTAAGGAATGATAGAACATCCTGATTACGATTAACTCAAAATTATTGAATATCTTTATGACAACATAATCTTCCTCACCACATGACTCTAATATACACAGCATCATGTCTTCACCATACAATATAAAACTGCGAGGAAAAAATCCTCCTCACTACATGTTGTTAAATGGAATAGTAGTGGATTTATCATACAATACCACCTAATATTAATTTTACAATTATTAGGTAATGACCTAGAATCCCCATAATCCCTTGTTTCTCACACCAAGCACGACTCACATAAAATTAGAGATAATAGAGATAGATCCACCATTACATTATGAAAAAATGGTCCATGAATTTGGTCCAAGCAGGACGACCATAAAAAACATTTCACGGTTCCCTCCCCCTATATGAACCACATGTCATAGCCATGTGACATTAAATGACATGATAAATCAAAGATGGGATGAATTCCTCATCCTGTATATGAGTCAGATCTACATAACAGACACCTAATTTCCTGAGAAAATCGCAGCCCAGATGTCCCCAATATTCCCAGACAAACTCTTGCCATATCTCAAACTCCAAGAATTGAGAAATCTTAATGATCCATAATCATTCATGGCCATTTGAGATAGAAGGATAGTGTCCTATGGAATCCATTGTTTGACTATGTACGTCATTCCCTAATGGCTCTACATATGTTTCCCACAAAAATGGCCATCATTCCAAGGAAAATTCGTCCCCAGTATAGTCCTCTCATACCCCAGTATGCCCAATGGCTTCCAAGCCTCATTCCATCCCTCTTGATTCAAGGTCCATCAAAGTCATGGTTTATATTCTCCTCCATAAACACATCTAGGATATATCAAAACATGTGGGCACGATTTATCTTTAGTCCCTTTTAGGATTTCTCGGGAAACCCCATCCATATTCGTGAAGTTGATCCGCATACCAAAAAAGAGTACCCCCACTCATTTATGGGTTTCCTCAAAGAAGTGTTTAGGTGAAACCCTTGTTGAAGGTCACATGATATTTTCAGAAAGTTCCTAACCTCCATAATCCTCAATTTCCATCGAAGACAGAAGGCAAGTTTCATGCAGACACCTTTGATTGACTACACACAAAATTCCCTGGCGGCTCTGTATATGTTGCCCACAAAAATGGTCATCAATCAAAGTCAAATTCATTCTCAAGAGATTCCTTTCCAGTATTCGTACACTCAAATGAAATTCATGTCCTATCACACCCCAGATTTGGAAATCTTCTAGATAACAGATTTTGTACATTCTTAATTCAAAATTCCCATGAAATTAAAAGACTTTTAATTGAACTGACAATTCCACAACACTCCCTCATGAAACTAAGATCCATGTTGGGACAATTTCATATTCAAATACAATATGAATGTGCCTATTGTATTAGACACTATTACTTTGGTCATCCAACCACAAAGGCTCCCAATATCAAAATAAATTTAAAGCGTTACATAACCCTACAGAGGCCATCAGAGATGGAAGTCCAGTGTCCTGCAGAAACCTTTAATTGGTTATCCACATCACTCCTCGGTGGCTCAACACAGATTACCTACAAAATGGCCATCAATCAAAGGAAATTATATCCCAATGAGATTCATTTCTGACCTCTGTATGTCTATAACGGCTCTCGAGCCTCATGCTTGTCCAAAATTACCAAATTTTGGGTCATGAAAAATCTCTAATCCATATCCGAAATATATTAGAACATTCCCATATAACCTTCCCATGATAGGGAATTGTCCTGTTAATTTTGGTCAATGGTATTCGACCAAAAACATCAGTAATGAATTTGATTGGCAAGACTATGAACTGCCAACAAAAAAGACTCCATACTCACCAGAGGGAAAACCCATAGAAGGAACCTCTGGTTAAATGTAGATTATCGATTTGCTAAAAAAGAATTAAGCCATCAAAAAAGGTGAAAATCTTGTCAGGTCAAAAACCCACAAAGGGTGGCCAAAGAAAAAGTCAGGTTATTCCCATTTATCCCATGCCAAGAAAGCATATACAAAATGTAGGGTAATAATGAAGAAGATATAAAATCTCGTGAGGTGTTCCATAAAATGTCAGCAACATTCAAACTACGCTCACTGAGTCCCGTGGATTAGGTATAAATTAGAGCAGGATTAGATTATTTTGGTTTACTGATCATGGTTTTAAAAGTAATACAACATCGAAATAATGTTTTCTTATGATTTATTATGATTAATTGTCATGACATGAAAAGGGAATGAAAAATTATATAAAATAAAATCAGTTTCATTCAGATTAACTGAAATGGAGAAACATCCTCAGTCTAGTGTCTCTCCACACTATTAAGAAAAGAGGAAGAGTACATATCATGATTTTGGATGGAAGGAAAACAAGGCTCAGTTCTCCATTTCCAAAAGGATGTCAAGTGACTGTCGTTGGTTATTAGTAGTTTACTCCAAAGTATCTGCCTCCTCAGTTTCAGCCATGACTGTCGGAGGACCCTTTTCTAGAACAACTCTAAGGTTCTACCCTTGTTTCTGGATGGATTCATAATTATCAAGAAAAGAGGATAGTTTATCCCACAATCATGTGGTGTGGGTCTTACACTACCATAACTCTTCCTCTTTGGTGTCCATAAAATCACGAGCTTTCACCCCTTTATTCGTTAAGTGATGAAATTACTCTGAAACATCTCGAAAGGTCGCCAAATGATGATGGGATAAATTGAACTTGGAAGGAATGTCCTCATAGGGAGAAAGGACTTCTCAAGAAATGAAGATTTGGTTGATGAGGAAGTATAATTGTTTATAATCAAAGATGAAAGAACCCGGATTAGTGAATAATAATTGAAAATTGTTATCGTTGTCAGCAAAATCAACCATAGGTGTCTCCATGAAAAGATCACATAACTGGTGCCACACCTCTTTTCGCATTTCCTAGTGCCTTACCATGGATCTAGTACCTTGATCCTCATCTTCTGCAATGTGTCGATAATTGGGAAGTGTCATCACAGGAGGTGGGAGACACATAAGACATGTCACCCAAGATAGGGGACTACCTTTTTCCCTTAGATGGACTAGCCACTAGAGCTAGATGTTGAGAACTAGCGACAACTTTTGGGGTAATTGGTGATACTCTACTGGTGTCATCTTTATTAAAATATTGGGCAGTAACCATATGAGGGGAGTTGTCTGAATCACTCCATACTAGAATACAATGTACTGATGAAGCCCCTGCAAGGAATTTATGACAACAAACATAATGTCCTCTTACCATGAGGGTAGGAATAGATGGTGTATCCATAATGGATATTGAGGGGGTATAATTATAAGGCTTAGCTATTTCACTCTTCACAATACAAGGATAATGTGGAATTATCATTGGGGTAAGGATGGGGCCGGAAATTGTTAAAAAAAATTTCACCAGCTGAACTAGTTTTCTCAGCATCCCATTGGGGTAAAAGGCTACCCATAGTAAGGTATACTCCAATGACAGAAAGGTGGATCCCATTGTTTTAGGAATGGTAACTTCCAATGTAGCACCATTATGCATCATTCTGAGCCATAATTAGCAGAGAACAATGATATGAGTCTCTCCCCTAAATTGTACAAATGGAAGCAGCACATTCTGTCGAAGGCATCCAAATTGCCTGGAAAACTTGTAGGGGAGGTATGGCTAACAAATGATAACTCGATCTATATGGATAGGGAGAATTTAATATTTAAGAGTAATGATCTTCGAGTATACCACCAATGAACCATTCATGTCACCTCTCAATGACCCATGAGGGGTAGGATGGAGTGAAAATGTGAAGCGTGAAGTTTCATTAAATAGACCAAATTATTCAACAACACATAGTGTTTTTAGACGAACATTGGAAATGTGGTGATGAGTGGGGCAAAATTCATATTGAGGAATCTGTGCAGTATACCGATATTCATATTAGGGAAAGTGTGCTTCCATCCACCCATACAAAAAATTGAAATAGCCTACTTAGAAGATGTAGAGGATTACTGTCCTATATATGTCCCAAAACTTCATAATTTCATGTGAAGTAGGAAGGGAAAAATTAATAAGTCGACCATATAACAGTGTGGCTTCCATAATCAAAGTATAATCCCAAACCCCAGTATATATGTTATGGAATGGGGAAATCCATTCGATAAAAAAACATGGAAAAGATACCTTCTAACCTGAGTGTAGGTGATATGTCTACTTGAAGCTCATATCCCCGTGTGGAATATTATCTCACTTCATGTGTATCACAATATGACATTGGATTTTGGCCGGAATGACGGGATGGATGAGTTAGACTTTAGAGAGCCCTTAGCTTCGGTCTGTTCACCTACAAGAATAACCATATTCACTCTTCATATGGGATAAGAGAGAGAGCCTCAATGGGAAGATCAATTAATACACTTTCCTTTAATAGTAATATCCTTTTCAAAGGGGACATGTGGTTAGTGTCATTCCAAGATGTGGCTGTTGGGAGAATCTCATCATACATCTCTCCATGGATGGGGAGTCATCCAAGCTGGTAGATAGACCATAGGCTAATTCTCACTTCCCAATGGAATAAGTGGTTGGTTTTGGTGATTTAACACTAGTGTATTAGTAGTTTTAGAAGGAATTCACCTACAAAGAATGCTGAATACTGAGAAACCCAGGCCGCCTAATACAAGATCACCACCTCCAACTAGTCGGGGGCTTCAAACAGGTCTAATTCACCCAGACTGCCTAGGACCAATCATCAGAGAAACTCCCTCTTGCCAAAAAGTTCTTACATGGTTCTCCACCCACTAAGAGTATTTTCTTGGGAGATGATGATAATCGATGGGTACAATAAGGCATCTAGTCTTAGGACACTATCACGACACATGTGGTTTCCGTGGGCCCATGCTGAGTCTCATAGTATAAATACATTCACTTAAATTGGAATGGTGATGAATTATCCTATTTGGAAAATGTTGGTAGGATCATGACCTTTCTATGCCTCTAAGAGGATTAAATGGGTATTAGGGTCAACCAACGGTAGATGCACGTCATCAGGGAGACCAATACCGTAATGTGGTAACTGCACGGATAACATATAGGCTAAGAGTTCTGGGGTCAAGAAGTACCTTAAGAGGCTATGATTATGAATTATGTGGGCTCGAATATAATCCTAAATATATCCCTCAATGGTTTCCCTTGTCTTCATCGATTTTATCATATCCTATGAGGCAGCCACTGTAACCTGCACAGGATGATCCAGAATCCCACAAAAAGTAAGTCCAATAAAAAATATTTGATAAAGGTTATGGAAGAATGGAAACAGGACTCAAAATATTTCAACATGAGTCTCTGTGTACTATTTCTAGAAATAGTATGTGGTAGCCACATCCTGCGTAGTGCATAGTGTGCATTGGCATTATACCACATACAACCATTGTGCACGGAATCAACCCCGTCTAAGCCTATGGTATGCAGATCCCTTCCACTATGTACAACCATGGTACGCGAACCATCTGCAAGGGATTGGCCCACCGATCATTGGCTGGTGAATAGAAAGGTTTACATAAAGTAGATACCATGAAGATGGGCCTTGATTACACTCATGTTCGGGAATTGTGTATTCAAATTTAGTTTTGGATTATTAATTCTTAGATATCGGTTCGCCAAATCATTAATGGAATGTAGACAAGCCATATATTGATCATCCTCCGACACAGAATCCAAATTTTAGTAATAAAATTCCACAATACCATTTTTGAAATCCAAAATATGGTATGTGGATAGAGAAATGGCAAGGAGATCGGTTTGTGGTAGGTAGGAATGGGTTCGTCAATGGGATATTCGCAAGGAGAATGGTACATGAGAGCAGAGGAAGACAGGGAACTCGAGAGAAAATTTTTCAACAAAAATCGGTAAATGAAAAATGTCATGGGCCCATATATATAGGTGTGGTCCCCTCATACTGGGCACATATGTTCTACCATGATCCATTTCAGTTTAGGTGTGTTTCTAAATTGGGAATGTCCCCTTTTTGTTCTGAACAGAACCAATTCCAATGGGGGGGGGTGTATAGGGTCCTAAAAATCTATTAAGGTAAGAAAATACCCTCACAATCTATTTGCAGAGGGAAGAATGAATTCTTGTAGGTCTACAAAGGCGAATGAACTCAAATTAAGTTTCAAATTCTTTAAGAATCTTGAAGAAACTAAAGTTCCCATATAAATTCATGTGGCCCGCATACCATCATTGGGAAAGGATTGCGGACTGCCTGGATCGTGAACCACTAGGTACGTAGAATGGTCTGCGAACCATAGCCCCATGGGGCGATGTCCAATGAATAAGGTAGACTGTGAACTGAGTCTCCGAAGGACTTAGGTGAGTGATGTATGTCCACATAAAGTGCCCCGAACACTGCTGTTTTCAGACAAAGCAAACCAGGAGGGTTCCATGAACAACGTTCACGAACCGAAGTCTCCGCAAACCCTGGTTGACGGAGTCTTCCGTGGGGTAGGATATCGATACATGGGAATCCACAAATGGTGTCACATTCCCCTACATACGATTTCCTCAAAGCTCTATAATAGTGAGAATGGATGATTTTGAATAAAGAGGGAGAAGGGAGGAGAAGAAGGAATGAGACAGAAAACTAAATCATGAAGGGGACTTAGAGGTTGGGAGAAGGGGTTCAAAGAGGATCATGCCTTCAGCCTTGATTCGTTGGAGAATCCTGAGTCGCTATCCACATTCCATGCAGTTAAAGCCTGTTGCGAACAATAAAATGGGGGATCTATATAATAATAATGAAAACATGACCCTAATTGGTGAACTGAATGCAACATAATTATCGAAGATTAATTCCTCGTGAATAATAATCCCCATGACCCTCCTTCAATATGGTGCTCTACGTAGTGCACCACTATGCAGACTGAACCCGAAACCCCATACTGCATCAGTATATGGATGGAATCCAATGCGGCGTGATGCACCACATATGGTTGTTGTACGCGATGGTCTATAGCCATGATCATGTACTACATTTTTTCGTGGATGGCCACACTGTCCACATATAACTATGGTATTTGGATCCTCCCCCATCCCACATAAGAAACCAGTTTGTAAAATCATGTTTTTTCGGGTATTATTTCCTATGGTTCCTACATCACCCTTCTATTACTATCCAGTCCTCCATGATCCCTCTACTAACCAGTCCTCCGGCATCAGGACAAGGCCTCCACGAAAGCCATTGGACCCGTATGATCTGACCTTCAGGCGCATCAGTGTGTCCCTTTGAGTCTACAAACCCATGGTATGTGGAGTCGCGACAGCTCTCCCCACAATGGTTCAGTATTTGGGAATGCCTTTGCATTTACATACCAATGGTAACCTATAGTCCGACCTTGGGATGCTGACATGAACCAAACCATTAATGGGATTAAGGGGGATAAATTGCATTTCCATTCAATGAGGAATAATGATCAATCAAAGGAGCAATATTCACTTCTCCTTTTGATAAGGACAGAACTCCTCCCCTTCATAGAACATGCTCTGGGGCCCTACCACTAAGGGAAGTCCCCAATCATATAAGGTCGGGCCGCATGGAATTTATTGTCATTTCACATTGAAAGGTTCATCGCTCCACTCCCTTGAGCACCATCGCCCCAGCCTCTTTTGGTATAGGCTCTCCCTCCCCAACCAATAGCGGAGGAAGCATGTGGTTGTTTGGATCTCTCACATCCTCTTGTTTTTCCCACCGAGAATTAATCATCTGGGATTGAAGGTTTGGGAAGATTTCAATATCACCGAACATATAAACTATACGAAATCTATTTCCTGATTTAACTATGATACTTAGGATTCCTACCTAAAGGCGTAAGCTCAAAAGGGTAACTTTCATAAAGGGTTCACCCAATCACGTCACCAAAAATGGGATGATTAAATTCATAAGCACTAGAACATCTAAACTACGAGAACACTGATTCTTGATTTAACTAGGTCACATAAGAGTCCTACAAAAATGGCTTGATCTCAAAAGGGTTCTCATCCCAAAAGGGTCCCCCGAACCATGTCCCCCAAATGGGAAGATCCTATGCATAAGCCCGACAGATCCGAGAAACATGGGTTCTGATTCCTCTTCTGAGGATACATAAAAAACCCATCTTATGGGTCTGATCCCAAAATCAAGTCACTTTCCATCCCCCCTTGAAGATGATAAACTCCGAACGACCTTATTGTATGGCTTAAGTTAGCGTGACCTTCAAAGCATCAAATATATGCATTCCTCCGAGGATCCTACAAACCAAGGGAATCCCATGGACACACTCTTTAAGAATGAACCAAGGATTTACAAACATACGAACATGACTTAAACCGATAAGAGAGTCATGGAATAGGAAATAATACTTCCCTAGAAGGGTGCGGTGAGTTTAACCTCCCATCCTCTGGACCAATGGAGTCCTTAAGTGTCGTTGGCTGAGTCATCAATCAACAAGAGCGTGCCTTTAGAAAGAAGGTCCATGAATCATGGATACCCGGGTCATTGGGTGTTCTTGGCTCCACGAAAAAACATGTTGGGGACCATCCAATGAAGTTATATTTGAGGAGGACTGATTTCTTAACTACTTGACCCTACATAATCGACTGTTGTGACCAATAGTTTCCATGGGGTTGATCCAACCTCTATTAAAGGATAGTAACATAGAACAGGTTGAAACAAAAGAAATGGTAAACCCGATGAGAACCCGTCTTCATGAAGAAATAGGTAGGCGATGATTCTCATTGGACCATTTCCATAACACCCAAAATATGCCACCTCAGAGGAAGAAAAATGTTATTCCATAAATATTTGAAAAAATACCGCTGATTTTTTTATAATTTATACCCAATTTTATTTTTTGTATTTATATTTTTCACATTTAATTATTTCATTGATTTATCATCACTCCAATGATACAATCTTTTTAAGGGGGTTTTGATCTCACCTTTTTAAGTGACATTTAACTTATTCAATACTTACTTCCTTTGTGTGGTGTATGCATTCATCCCATTGGTATAATGTATCATGAATTAATTTATCTTTATGTTTTTCAGGGTTTCATTTTATGACTGTTAATTTTATGGGGAATATGATTCCATTGATGAAAAAGTGGCATGCGATTCTCATAAAACCCCCATTTTTCCCTTCAAGTTACACTTTATCTCTCTTTACCCATATGTAAATATTATTTTTCTAATTTTTTTGTAAATTCTACGTATATATTCTACAAATTATTATGTATTTCAATTCACCCATATTTGATGTGAAATATTTTTTTTAAAAGGTTCCCTTTTCAATTTCTCTTCATTCTCAAACGTGATTAATGAGAACATCCCAATTCCTTACCAATGTTTATGTACACCCCATAATCTATATTAAGAGAAAATTATTTTTCCAAAAATCACTCATTTTATATTGAAAAACTATCTTATTTAAATAATACTTTTATTTAAACAGTGATTCTATTTTCCTCTTTAATGTCTCTTTTATATTATCCCTTAAACGTCATTGAAATGGAATATTTATAATGTTTCTAAAAATACTATTTTTATGTGTTTTCGTTTTTCTTCGACATAATTTATCATGAATCAGTTCTATATACACTTTTAAATCCTTACATTCATGGATATTATTATTTTATAATACTTATACCACTTATACATGAGGATTTTACACTGATAGTTATTTGATTAAACCTAGAAATATGGATAAATTTGAATCTTTTATTGAATATGGATAGTATATCATAAAGAAAATTATTTATGAATAAATTAAATTATTTAATATATGTGGAATTATTTGGAATGGTATGACATGGGTTGGATATTTGTTAATGGAATCCCTATGGTTTTGGTACCTATTAATGCAAGCCCTACGGGTGGGGCCTGGTTATATATAGCCCCTCGATGCATCGGTAGTCTCATGAGACAAAATTAGGTGGATAAAAACCCTTCATGTTTGTTTCCATGAATAATATTTGAGTTTCTACCCATAGAATTAAACTAAGTGGATGTTATAATGGATAATGTTCTAGATACTTTATGTCCAATAATTATGCATTTCTATATTTAGAATTCACTTACTATTATCCACATGATGTTCACTATAAAACATTTTTTGAATGGATTTTCATTTTAAGTGTATTGATGGAATGTGTTTCTCAATTATATAACTTTTCCTATTGATTATACATTTTGATTCACATTATCTTCCCCTACACCTAAAACTTACTGAGCATTTGAGCACTCCTTTTTTCCTTACCTGTTTTATGACGAATATACTGTTTAATAAGTTTTCAAGGATGCCTTTTATTAGATATTATTATGTATTATATTTTATTTTCCATTACCAATATAGAATGGGTTCCATGTATATATCTAGTTTTTCATAAAAACTAAATAGATCGATCCTTGATGATGTTATCTCTTATATATATGACATTGTAATATAATATCCAATGACTATTAGCTATTGTTGTCAGGGTTCTTATATTTGGTTTTAGAGATATTCTAGTAAGAACCAAGGAAACTAGATTTATGAAATAATATATTATGGATCATAACATTAAGAATGTACTTAAGGATAACCAGAGAAGAAAATCCCCAACAAACCATTCATTTGATATTAGATATGCATAAATATTTCAATTCATATTAATTATATTTCTGGTTTTGTGATTATACAATATTTATCACAATGATATGATCTAATATATTGTATGTAATCATTTACAAATGGAACCTAACATAAGGAATAAAAATATCACCAATCAACATGGTCCAAAGAGTAAAGAGGGTCAAATTATTTATGGTATTATGCCTATATTTCGAAGGGAACATGTATCCCAAACATTCTAATAATTTGAGGATATATTATCATCTGATAACAAGACAAATAAATAATTCTCTATGTTTTATGGATTCAGAGGTATGCATGAAAATAATATTACAAAAAAGGAAAATATTTATAAAGGAATGAAGATAAATAATTTGTTCCCACATGTGATAATTTCTATAAGAAACGCCTAGGTACTTGCTTAAAAGGAATGGGCAATTCCTATAAGTGTCGAGAGAAAGGCCAATGTGCTAGTGATTAAAAGAGTAAGAAAAAGATTGTAGATGTACAATGATTCAACCGCAAGTAGTTGGGATGCTATACAAAAAAATGTCTCAATAATAAATGGAAGACATCCTAAAATAGGATAATAGATCATGGTCAAGCTTATGATACTACCATAGATGAAGAGGAATGATCAACATACCTATGTCTGGATTTATAAATTATGTAATTTGAATATTTTATATAGTATGAATGGTTATAAGATTCATGAGATGTATAAGTATTGAATGGAAGCAATTATTCATTAAGTAATTCAAATCATATGATGAATATGAATATTAATCAAGAGATGTGATTCAGTTATTTGTTAATGAATTTTGAAAGATAACCTTAAATATGTTCTTGATGTTAAGATAAAAATAAAGAGATTTTTATGGGATAATATTAGTGAACATAAATGTGGTTAGTGATTTTATGGTCAGATTTATGGAATAAATTCACGAACATTATATTTTACTCTTGGAAGAATTATTGTTTCGTATATGTCTAAATGAAGTTAATGTATTCATATATTTGTTATGTTACAATGTGACCATCATTTTTTGGTGAAATATTAGGTTTTTGGAAATTTAGTGACCTTCCTTATAAATTATTGGTCTTTGAATTTGGACAATAATATTTTATATGAGCCTTAAGGTTAAATACTTATAGAATGTATTAATGATTTTGTTGACTAATATTAAAGTATTATTTATCATGATAGATAACATGTTCTAAACATTTTGGTTTTGGTAAACATTTAAATGTTGATGGAATGACCTTTGGATTTTTGGATTCGAAAACGTGATTTAGCAATAAACATTTTTCTTGAATAACCAAATTTAGCCTATAAAAATGAAGCGGATATAGATCGAATTACGACCAAAGGATGAGAATATGAAATTGAATTGAATAAAGTCTGTTTATTTTCAAAAGTGATTCTTTGGATTGTAAAATAATACCTAGACTCTAGGAAAATGAATTTGGAACAAAAACATTATCCATTGACAATTCTTAATAAAAAAATTAATGGACTTTTAACTAATCATATATTTATGATTTTGTGTTTGTATAATTTCAACTGACCATATTCTCAATCACTCTCCATACGAAGTTGATTGTTAAAATTTTCATCCGCGATCATGTTTTCAGTTCCCACTAATGTTATAATATTCTGATGCCAACATTATTGGTGACCTTTGCATTTTCCTTTCACTCTTATGAAATGGATGTATTATTAACCAAATTTATGATGTGTTTTTCTGATTATGGAATTTTCGAGTATCAACCATTGATTTTCAAGGGGAAATTTCAAAATTTTGAGGATTTAATTTATTTATGGTGGGTAGAATGTGAAATACAAATATGTTACTATATGTATCCTACTAAATCACATTAATTTATTTAATACTTTTGGTAGCACAAACACACCATGATATACTATAAAACATTAACATAACCATTGAAATAGCAATGTGACCTTTAGGAATAGTAATTTGAATTTTGAAATATTAACCTCACATGTGAAAGTATAAATAAAATTAAGGTATCTAATAAATGAAAATATGATATATTTATAACCTAGAATATGTAAATAAATGTTTTAAAAATGGTAAATAATGTGATGTATTTTCTGTAAAGAATAAATGTTAATTTACAATTTTATAATAAATTTAATTTTATAAATAAAATTTGTTTTCAGAAAATAGATTCATAAATTAAATTGCTGGTTTTTATTATTACAAGAGAATTTTATGATACCTTAATTATTTTTTTAAAGTGTCATAAAAGTAGTTATAATTATAAAATCAGTATTTTTTGAATAAATGAATATGTTAATTAAAAAATAAATGTATCCTATTTTAGAAAACTCATAAAATGTAGTAAAATTATAATGTACCAACCTCAAAAAATTGTTAGGGTGATTTTTTTGGATTTTTCTAATTATGTTAAAAAAACAGGAATAGTAAAAAATAATTTTTTCTAAAATATGATGTATTTTGTGAAAACATGAAGAAATAATTATTATATAAAACTAATTATTCTTATTTAAATATTAATTTATGTTATTATGATATAGGTGTTTTAATTTTTTTGAACATATGAATTATAATTTATTTCATGCTATGTATAAAATTCTTTGTTAGTGTCAACGCAGTGCTTACATAGCATTAAAAAATTCTAATTTGGTTCTGTATAGATATTAATTGAATGGTGAAAAGTATTTTCCTGAAGTTATTATTAATTAAAATTTATATTTGACTTTTGTTCTAGTATTTCTGAATTGTATAGTTATAAAACATGAATCGTATCCCAATGTATGTGTAGAACTCGCACAAGGCAAGAAATGATAGATTAAAAAATTAAAGAAGTTTTGATGCCATTTATATGAGTAAATATACATAATGAACAAATATAAAATATAATATAGTACCAAATTAATTTAATTTAATGTTAGTAAGTTTTTTTATTGTTTATGTGTGAAATAACATACTTTAATTCTTATTCAATTGTAATGCATTGCTTGTGCATGTAGATGTAAAGTCAATATTTTTTTAATTAAGATTATTTGAAACCATAAATGACCAATAAAATTGAATAAGTATTTTCGGATCAGTAATTTTTATCCATTATATTATTTCGGTTCAAATTTGGTACCTTTGGGTCCACATGGACCACTTTTAGCCGCATATTATTTTTTTAAAAGAATGTCAAGTTGTTCAGATAATGGTTTTTAATTGGTATAACCTTCTAATATATGTCTCTATAATAGATATTTTTTACTACTAATATTATATTTCAATATAAAATATTTATATTAACCATGATAATTTATTTTTAATTTTTAGTCAGCAAATAAATACCTCAAAGGTATTCATAATGATGACGTAGTAATTATTAATTTAATGGAAAAATCAAGTAAATGATTTTAAAAATTCTAAAATAAATACAATATGAGATAATTAAGATGATAAATGAATTAACTAGAAAAAAATGACATGTCTAACATATAATAATTTTTTTTAAATTTGAATCTTTATTTTTATGTTTTTAAATCCCTATTTATGAAAAGTTTTAAATTTTACAGAAATTAAATTTCATGAATATAATATTTTATCAAATTATTTAAAAACCCCAAAAATATTGAATAAGGAAAAATATGTTAATATTTCGTCTAAAATAAGATCTTTTCAACATATTGGGAATGATGTCATGATTTTGGGAATGATCATCACAAGATGAGGTACTCTAAGAAGTTATCAAAGAACACCAACACCTACTTATCTATTACTAGTTTCTCCTCCACATATGGGACACCATGAACTGCAAATGATATAAGACATCCCTTATGAACACATATTTTTAGAACTGAACCACTACCACTCAAGCATGATTTAAAACCAAGACACCGAAATGTTCTATGACTATATGCCATGTAGCCATGAAACAACATTTCCTATGTAACTAATTCAACCACAACCCTGGAGATCTTTTGGTATGCCCTTAATAGTTAACCATAGAGACACAATTTATCCACCACACATATCAAACCAACTATCTCTCATATAACCACGCTTCCCCCCTTGTATTCATAGAGAATGAAAGAAAATTAGCCCAATTGAAATCACACCATACTAACACGTGTCCACATATGGAATTCATTAGATCCCTCATGGTTTAGCTCTTTTCTAAGAACACTCTTACACGGAATTTAGTTCTCACAATTCCACCATCACCTGAGCATATCCCAACACCTACCAAATCCCCAAACCATGGCTCTTTTTCTGTCATCCACATCGGCCCCAAGGCATTCTAAACATCTCACTCAATAATCAAACCGTTCATAAAAACAATCTCAAACTCATGACAACCCTCACATTTTGTATCAAATTACAAAAAAATCTAATATAATGTTATTCACCCTTTTCTCTTTCAGTCTAGAATAATGTCGAAACCTCAATTAACCATTTTCGAAATAGAATGGTTGGAAATCCATGGTATAAAACCCCTCAAAACTAACCTTATAACAAACTGCAAGAACTCGGGTTCCCTTATGAATGAATCATGGCACAACTATACCTTTACCAAAATATGATGGTACTCATTTTACATCGATTGCACCTCTAAATCATATCACATGATTCATAATAGAAGTCACGTAAATCATTATGATATCCTCTCCTGAGGTCACCCATGATTTCCCCAGAACTGTCAACATGTAACCACAAATTCTGTCGCATCACCAAATCATCAACCTTCCCACTTTTCCCTCTAGGCCAAACCTGAGGTAACACTCTCCATGTCCCACTGGAAAAGTCCAAAATATCCACCCATGCGAAACACACCCAAAATCACTTGGAAATCATTCAAAATTGTCTCATAGGTTACCTTGAAGTATGAATGACACCAACCCCATAAACTGGAGGCACGATAAGTAAAATACAGTGATCCTCATTAAAAACAATACACATCAGACCATGAACAAATTAATGTTATGGAATGGAAGCCTCATGATCGTTCTGAACCCCCATGTACTTAGCGCCACAAGTGACCGTTTACTCTAGGATCCACACCATGGTTGGTTCACATACATCGACACTGTTGGAAAAACCCTCCTTTGGGTCTAAAACACAACTAACAAGGTCCCTACGCACAAGGTCACCATAATCAGGGTACCATCCTTAATGTTTGACATACAAACCGTATGGTCATGACCCAAGAGTGTTTCCAGAGTCACATTATTGAACAAAACCTCTTGACCCAAAGGTCACATCCCTACCAAGGGTTACTTAAGCACATCTCATATTCCATATCATAAAAAACAAGTCCTCATAACTCAAATCTACAGTCTAAAACTATGGAACTCTCACCACCCCAAATCACCCATACAAAGGGTCAAATTGACAACACAAGGAATACTCACTACCCTATTCACCCAAAGATTCACCATTACACATCCTTATATAATTAACTTCACCATTATTGAGGTCAACCATTCACATTTTAAACTCCCCATTTTACAACTTGTTAAAAATACTATTTTAAATCATTTACAACATGAATTAGAAAAAATTCATTAAACTTCTTACATTCTCTTCACAAATCCTTATCTTTTAAACACCCTTAAATATTTACAATTTATCACAACCCAAAATTATAACCTATTCATAACGTTTCATTATACACACTATTACTTAACTTTTCATTTGTATTATTTTTATTTAACCACTTGAATCAACATTTGTAGACTATTTTCTCTTGAAATTTTTATATGAAATAAAATAAATTCTACTCTCTATGCCTCAAACAATCATATCATGTGTTCCTAACATGGTGCATGCCACCTATATCCTTAAGTACCTAAAATGATGCATGAATGAAAAACCTCATACAATTATAACAAAGAGAATAATATCATAAAATGATCACATAACACAACATGTGAATCATCAAATGGTGAACTATCATTGAACTATCACAACTCACAATAAGAAAAAAAATCACCACCCTAGGTGACATGGGCTTCCCTTGAATATGGGTTTGATACTCCAAAGAATGGGATTATTTCTAAGGCCCGACAGAACCTAATCTACTATCTACCACCCCAAGTAACAAGATCATAGAAATGAACTGCTATGATACCACTCTATAATAGCCACGACTTGGGAGCCACTAAACTAGTGCCCTGATCTGAGTCATCACATGACATCAAGTGTGCCTCCCAATATGTCAGAGGTTTCTAACTAGTGGAGAGGGTCAAATAATTCTTGTGGGGAGACTATACCATATTTTCCAGAGTAATCCACAATAAATAAAAATGAAATAGTGTAAAAAATATATTGTTTCCAATGAACATTCATAATATTCCATTTTTCAAAAGGGTACAAGTCCACAACTAAATAGTAAAATATGAAATGAGATTCTTAGATGTGACAATGTGAACAAAACCCAATGTAATGAAAATTGTGGAATCCCCAAATAAATCCTCACTCTAAGTCCATATAATTTATCATGCATGTCCCAAGCCCAACTCAACTCCCTTGCATCGGCCCTTACCCTGGTCCTACAACCATGAGATCTTCTCAGGTACAAAATGGAAAACCAAGAAGGGTGTGAGTACAACTCTGTAGACCACCACCAAGAGTTCCTACCAAATATCTATTCTAAATAGATATTTTATGAGAGTACTAATTAATTGAAATGAAAACTAGGAGAACATAAATTCCATTAGTTAAAAATATATACTTTAACCTTGTTGATCATTTTTACCATTTCCATCATTTATTCCATCATTTATTCCATAATCATTACATAATCCATTTTCATCACATATTCCATGGGTTGGGAATATGCATGATATAAAGACATGTCTAGGTCAATCAATCACTATACATAGGAGAATAAGTCAAGTCCCTATCTTACTATGGATAAATACATCACATAAACACATTATCCTCATCTCGGGACTTCGGTGTGGGTGGAATGAAATCATTAGTTGAATAGATCCTTTATACCATTCCCTAACCCATGAATTGGGGGGGGGGGAGTTTAGAGCCTCAGTCTAACTCTACCCATGGGTATAAAACCTCATGTCAAACCCCAACTCTACCAATCCATGTGATCTTATTTGTCAATTCACCTCACATATACCCAATCACAACCAATAAAAATAGAAATCACATTCTATAACCATCCACATGGGAATTAATACTATCCAATAACCCATTAACACATTTTTCATTTACATTTCATTGTTTTAGCCTAATTCTAATTCACATGCCTTAAACCATTAATTATATTCATCAATTCCCATATATTAGCCAATATTCATCCATTACTATACATTGTCCCTATATCCCACTTAAAATTTCTTCAGTATGATTCTTATATAACATATAAAATATAATTTATTACATTTAACCTATTAGGTATACCACATAATTTTCATGTAATAACACATTATATATATTTATCAACTACTATATGAAAACCCGTCTACATTTTCTTCAATTCAAAAAACAATTTCAATTTAAAATTTTCATCATTTCATATACAGTAACCCTTTTTTTAATTTCAGCATAATTGACAATCCATTAAACACTATATCAATTAACTAATTAAACTCTTTTATCATTCAAAATACTTAGACCATTAACCCATTACCCTTTTTCAATATCGTAGTCCATAAAACCCATTGGTATTCTACCTAGTGACCACTTATTCCATTACCAACCACACGCAAAACTATCATTATTATATTTCAACTCTACCAAATATATTAACATGTTCTTCATGGATCTATATTATCACTCAATAACTCTAAACATAATCCTAAAAACATCTAGGTTCAGAAATGTCGGCACACTCCATGGGGGCCTAAATCATTCTAACACATGTCGACCCATCACACAAGAATCAGGAGTTGTCTAAATCAATATTTTCAAAACAATTTTACCAAATATTACTCAAAGTGAAAAAATTCACAACAACAGGGAAGCAATATCTCAACACACATGTATAAATATATAAAAAAACTCTGTGATATAACTTGTAGTCCACCTACCAGAAATATGACGATGAATGAACTTTTTATTATAGCTTTATATGTGGATACAAAATCTATTTGAAGAACAAAATAATATTAAACTAGAAAAATTGGGTTTTAGGTCTTCAAAAAACAATGGGATAAACTAAAAACCCTAATTTAGAAACTAAATTCAAGAGGAGCATTAGAATTACCTGAGTCTATGATCTTCAAACAATGGAACTCCGAACAATAATGAATCAATGAAACCCTCCCTTGAAAATCATGGGTCAATTTGTTTTATCCTTATCATTGAGAGATGGAGAAATGATCGAGAAATTAGGTGTGGATATAAATATCCCATAGCTGAAAACTATAAATTTTCCATCTTTTATTGGGGCACACGATTTGTGTGAATTATTTGAAAAACCATACACAAACTATGAACATGATACTATCAAAGGGAAAAATATCGCACGATTACCAAAGAATCTCCAGAGAGGTTGACTAAATGCACACCAATCATGTGCAATTAAACTATCCATGGTTTCACGGTTTTGTAGGGAAGTTCAAATGTTTTTTTTAACCATGCACCGACCATGCTCCACCTACAGGTTGTCCTGGTTTTCCTTATGTTCATCTCATGAATCCCTGAAACAACCTTGAGGATCCCCTTACTTTTGAGAAATATCTCATTAACAAGAAAAAACAGATTAAATCCAAAATTTAAATAAGTTCATACCTTCATGAAGGAATTGATCTTACAGGGGGTCATATTTATTTGAAACTCATGCCTCGCCGATAATAGATAGTATCTCAATACATTAACCAATATTTCTCTACATGGTTATATGAAACCATTTTAGTTCTTATATAAATTTTACCTCTATATAAGCAGTTATATTTACCCTATAAAGGATGAATATATCTAGTTTTATTGTGTCACATCTTATAAATGAAATTGGAAAACATATTGTTCATTAGAGTCTACCCTCTTGACTAGACAAGGACTCTACAAAGGGGATTCATTCAGAAAAAGTGTTGTATAGGAATACAATTTAGCATAATAATGTGGAATTTCCCCAATGGATAATAAAATGTTAGGGGAATATAGTGGAGGAAGAAACATGAAAAGATGAATTCATTATTCCTAATTAGTTTACTTCACTCTATCTTGAGTAAAACATTGTTCTTCTAGGAGGGGAGAGTAATATATAAATGGATACCCCTAGAACCTATAATGATTATTAAAATAGTATAATGAAGTTCTAAATGACTAGCCCATAACCCTGTACCCTTTTATTGTTTGAATTTATGAGGGAATCTATTTTTAAAGGGAAATTTTGAAATAATGGACTTAAATAAGAATTTTGATTGTTTTGATATCTCAAAAAGGTTTTTTTTTTGGATATGGTTCAAGAATCTATTTTATCTACATGTTATTGGGTGATTTTAGAAGAATATTTTAGTGGTATAAAATATGAATTTTAAACTAATATAGATATTCAATGTAGGTACCATGGGGTTCCCAAAGTGAATACTATTTTTTAAATCATAATAGGCCCCTACACAATAATTTTATAGTTTTAACCCAAGGTTTATATCATAAATGAATGATGTTTTTGCTGTTTAGGGTGGTGTAGAAAATGAAATTTATTTTAAGAAATGAAAAATTATAGGGTATACCTTTCGATCCCTTAACCGGGGGTTTCAATCTATGAATATTTCTAGGAGAGACATTCTAAGATTTGAACATGGTTTTTAGTTTATGAATATTTTGAGGGGAAGACCTTTTACTCTTTGAAAAATGATTCAAGCCGTAAAACATTTCTATAGCATTTTTTATTTTACAATTTTCTCCTCCATCCATTTTAGATGTGTTTCCCCTTTCACTCCCTCTTTTTCATTACTAACCCAGAGGGTTCATCCCCTCCTCCTCCCTTATTTTCCCAAATATTTGAGGTGTTCTTGGTGAATTTTATTTTTATTTTAGGCGATTATCTCTTTATATGTTCTTCTATTCACAGTTTCTATTAAATTCTCTCTAAATTGGTTTCCCTGATTTAGTATTTGAACATTGATTCCATTAGTGTTTAGTGGAATCAGTCGGTTTTCTAGGGCTTTCTTGTGTCTTAACAGGAGGACATATTGAAACGATGTATGCACATTTTTATATATTTTTTTGGTTAAAGTTCACTACTATATCACTTATCTTAGGTATTTCTAATTTAATTAAATTAAATTGGGGATTTATTTGGTTTTATGTGTTGGGTATTTTTCATGAATTAGATTTATGGATTTCCTGGAATTGTTCACACCCCTTCCCAAAATGTTTCAGTGCCGCTGTGATGCCCAGGGAGATTCTAATAATTATTCCTATTTAAAATTATCCATTTATACTAATTATATTTTTTAGAAATATATTTTCAAATGTGTTTTTGTGATTTAGGTGGATCACATAGGTAATAAATGGTCAGTTGTGCTTATATGATCCTAGGTAGTGATGGTCAGTCTATGATTAATGAATTAATGGTTTTGCGATTGTGGTAGGTGTTCCCCATGAATACCGTTAACATATTTTCATTTGTTTTTATATAAATGATTTGTGACATGTGTATTATTTCAATTATTGGTGATAAATATTTTTTTATTAAATCTATATTTAGTTAAAAAATAAATTTGTATGGACTAAAAAAAGTTTCAAGGGCCACGTTGGACTCATGTTAACTGGTTTTATTTCCTCAGGCACCGATGGACAAGGCCTTGATTATAGTTTTATACCTTCAGATAAATAGACCCCTTATGGTGTAATTATATTATGTATGTAAAGTGTACCTTTTTAGGGTTTCCCTATTCACCTCATTTTATTCACACATTTTTTGTGTTGGAATGAATTGAAACACTCTGTAGATTTAAATCATGGGTATTAGAGTTATAATTCCATTGACATGCTCCTTGGATTCAGATATTTTGTATTTGAGTTGGAATGAATTGGACATGATCTTTGGAATCAAGTCACAATTAATTTTTATATCTTAGTATTTTCTATTAGGAATCATCCATGGGCTTGATATTTTTTTTCATGATAACATATTGTGCTCATAGAAAATATAAAATTGGTCAAAATAGGGTTTGGTCGATCCAAAGTGTCATGGTAGAATCCAAGGACGAACAATGATTATTTCTTTTTATAATTTTTCCCTGTATTTATTTATTCAAATAATATCAAATATATACACTATATTTACTGCATATATGTGGAATCCAATTAGTATTACCCTACTATGTTATACTCACACACCACATGAGAATGCATACTACATGGGAACATCATCTTCCTTTACTAGTCATAGGTTCGGGTTGGGAAAAGGCCCCAAGTTTCTTGATCAACTATGATATCTCAGATTGAATTGAAGATCAGTGTGACATTAGGATGGGGGGAAAATTTAGAGCCTCCTATATGTTATTATTCCCTTTATTTGTAATATTTGATATTTTTGATGGGCGACCAATCTTGATGTATGATCGTAAGTATGTACAACAATTTTGATTCACATTGAAATTTTATATAGTATGTTATGTTTATTTTATTCTTCATACTCTACTAGATATTTATTATTTAGGGATGTTTTCTGTTATTTTTATTCTATCATGCACTCTGATATGGGAGTATAGTCTCCCTATGATAACATACTAGATCTCCATTGCTAGCTGCTAGAATCCTGTATATGGGGAGGTATGACTGAGTTCCCAGTGGAACCTCCATTCTAGACACTGATGAGGGGTCATAAATTAGGGATTTAACAATGTGTTATTATTGATCCTGTGACTTATATCATAAATTTATCATAGATTATTTCTCTCTTTCTATTTAAAGAGGCGATAGATAGTTATTAGGATGCATCAGATCTTGCGATGGATACCAAACAAGTTCATTAAGAATACCTTTTCTGGTAAGAGGTCTATATTACTAGGTCATGTGATTTGTGTTCTTATGTTTCAATTTTATGGTTATATGATTTAACCTGGAATTTTGAACTTGAGTTTTGATATTTATGATTTATAAATTTTTGAATCATTCCCTATTTTCAAGAGTTTATTTTCATATTTAGTATATTGGATTCAAAAGATATTCACATGTTTGTGTGTGATTAATATCACAAACAAGAATTTTTTAGTTGTTTAAAGTGTTAGATAAATATTATATGATGTTTTACCATATAAATCGATGGTTACATTTTATTTAGATGAACAATAGTAGGTATTTATTATGATGGCCTTTCATGTGAATATATATTTAGATTCTTATTGATTATGACTATACTATTCCTCAGTGAAAGGGATGTGTTGTGACCCTAGTAGGTCGGTACATGTATATGACACATTATTGATAAACCAGTAGTGGGTGATTAGGATACTGGTTTTGAAATGAAAATGGGTTTTATTATTTATGGTTTCAACAACAACCTATATTGTGTTTTCCCACATAGCTTCTTGGTGGAATTCTACTAATCCTAACCTTCTAACTAGGGAATACACAACAACTATTTTGGTGGAGATAAATGTTTAGATATATATAACTGGATTAGAATGTGATAATTGAGGGGGTATCTTTCATATGATGAGGATCAGTATGAGATTCTAATTCTTGAGGGGGTAGTCTCGTATATGGATGATTGGGGGGAATCGTTACTTGTTGCTAGGTTGATGACATGGAATGGGATGCCTAATATATTTGAGTGTATTTTTTGAAACGTGAGTTTACATGGGATATTTTAAATGGAAATAGAGTGGTGCTTCCTATAGGAATGAATTATATGAGATTAGACCTGTGCGTTATATGAGAGAAAAAATGTTTTGAGATGAAACCTAGGAGATTAGTGGGTCATGTATTATAGTTGAGATTTGTTTTATTATACACGGTTAACCCGAGTGAGGGGTTAACATAGGGATGTGACTGACTAGAGTCAAAAAAAAATTATGCTTCATTTCATGTGATTACTGCAAGAGGGGTTCTATCTGATATTTGATGTAGTTATGTGAGATACCTTGGATTGTTTTTGTGATGTGAATAACCTAAATTGATTTGGGTATTAATGATAGGTTTTTATGGACATGATTAGTGGGATGATAGACCATTTTTATTTTTGATGCACTTTTTGTAGCATGATAAGAGTGTGGGTTGTTGATTCTGGTTTTGGGGAATTAATCCATAATGACATGTGATCATGTGATTTACCATGGTATGTGTGGTATTTCATGCCTAACGAAAGAAGGTATCATAGGGATTCAATTTAGAAGAGATAGGAATTCTATATATCATAGTTCGTTATCTAGGTGCTGAGAAAATTTTCATTGAGATGTGAGACTCATTGATTCTCTTTTATGTTTTGAGACTATGCAGGATGGGACCGTAGTCCCATTACATTGTTATGAGAAATGTAGTACACACTGGTTATACACAATTGTATTTGAATTATAACTTGTTGAGAATCTGTTTTTGAGATGAGTAATGATATATATGATAATACATTTACAAGAATTTTTTCCCAAATATATGATAAGGATTTAAAATATTCCTCTATGGTGAAAGGTGGCTTTGGAGTTAGAATGGGTTTCATAGAATAGTCAACCCAAGTGTAGGCTTTGACACATATTTTCAAGATGCATTGGTGCATTAGTTGACATTGGATAATCGTAGTTTTAGAGAAGAGACATGTGCATGATGATTGAACTTGTCATGGTGGGATTTTAAGAATGTTATAATAAAATTGATATGTTGGGGACTACACAACAAACTGATGGAGGGTGTGACCTTTTTTATGAATGAAATCTAAGAAAATTTTTTAGGCTAAAATTATTATAACACTAGAACATCCATTGGTTGGAATTTCATGTTTGTGATTTTATTTGAGTGGTATAGTAATGTTTAGCCATTACATGTGGTAATGGATGAAGCATGGGCTTTGTAAGAATGACCCCATGTAGTAAGGATCATATATGCTTCAGACCGGCCGTTGGAAGGTTGATGTAGTGCTTGGATTCCTATGAGTAGATAAATACAATTATATAAAGTTCCATGAAAATACCAACTTTGATATTTAGACATATTATTAGATAGTGTTCAAATAATGGTATTAGTATCAGGATGGTATTGATGTGGTCCAAGGTTTTTTTAGATTTATGGTGCACTCGTACTCTAGATGAAATCATTATAATGTAATTTGTTGGTTGATTTGTGATGCAACTGAAGAATTACACCAAGATCCTTGTTCATAATTTTTTAAGGTTGTTTGAATGATCTAGATATTCCTTTAAGAGTAATTTCCTTGTGATCGAGATAATTATATAGTGCATCATTAGATAAGGTAGTTATTTTTTGGAAAAGTTCAGATAAAGGAAACCCATCTAATTTTATTCTCATAATTGGAGGAGGTGGTTAGGAAACCATATCTGGGACATCATGATAGATATGATAGGTGTGTTTTTGGGATCATCCAGACCTATGAGGAAAAGCTGATGTATTCATAATTCTATATTGGAAATGTAGACTTGTCTAATTTAGCTCTAAAGTGAGGTGAGGATTTTTTTGGGTTATGAACAGTTTTTTTCTCGGTATTCATTGTAGTGATGTGGATATAACACTGAGCGGGATCATGGACAATAATAAATTTGTTTCAAAGGAAATTCTGATAGTGGGGATCACCAAGTCTTGGAATCGGATAGTATGAGTAGTGTTTTATTGTCAGAATTGTCATAAGATTGATGAATAATTGATTGACGACAGTTTAGTGTATCAAGATATGTGGGTGTCAGTGAGAGCCATCATGGTGATTCAGTGATGGTGATGAATGGTGGCTCGATTTTGAAAAATGATGTTTCTCATATTTAGAGTTTGAAACCAATCATTCATTTTCTATTCTGAGATTAAACATGTCAATTTGGTTATGATTTGATATCTGGGGTGGGTCATCTTTAATGGTTAATGGATCGATATGTCTTTTCAGGGGTGAAAGGTGTTATAGTAGGGAGGTAATAAAATCTTCTATTTTTTCACCATGTGAATTTCTAATGGAATTTGAGTTTTTTTCTTTGTTGAGATGGTAATTTTTGAACATAGGGATGTATATCATGATTATGAGTGTTTGTACATCTCAAAATGGTCTTTTGGATATGTTTTGACATCCAATGGGTGGTACAATTTCTCATGTGAGAATCAGAGATGTTACACGTGTCCCATGACATAAATTTTACATAGTGTTGATCATTCAATCAATAAAACATGGGGTTTAAACAGTGAATTCTATTTTCCCAAGGGAGGGAACCCTTTCCTGAGTATTTCAGGGTGTTAACCGCCAGTTTTCACTGCCAATTTATGTTTGGTATGTCTTATTGGGTGGTTAAAGAAATGAACCTTTATGGGGGAGACCATTCAGGTTTTGAAATGTGGCTTCAGGATGGGTTATTGTTTGGGGTAAGCCTATCTATCTATGAACTAGAGTTTCAGTCCATTAAATTTTTTAAGCGGAGACCATTTTGGTAATGAAATGTGAATGTGCACATTTATTTATTTTTATTTTAATTTCTAATTTTTCCCCTTTTACCCTTTTATAGTGTTGTAACTTTTGTCCCCATCTCACACACAACAAAAACCAGTAGGGTTTCTCCCCCTATTCTCATTTTTTCCTCGTATTTGAGGCATTGTTTGTGTATTTTATTGGTGTTATAGTTGTGTATCTCTATTTTTTAATATATTATGCGATTATATTACCTTATCACTAATATGGTTTCCATGGTTTTGGGTTTCAATTCCTATCCCTCTAGATCGTGGTGGAGTCACCAAATTGTTTACAGTTTTCATATGGATTAACAAGGAAATATCTTATGACAAATATATTTATGTCAGTACATGTGGTTAAGGATAATTTTTGATTCCATATTATTTTCATCGGGGTTTAAAATTTAATTAAATTAAATTTAAGGTTTGACTAATGTCTTATGTCGTTCCTCGTTGTGGGTTTGACTTGAGGTTGTGTTAGGAGTCTTCCACACCGCATCGCTTAAGGTTTCAATATTATTTCCATGGATGATGAGATTATAGGCATTATTGGGATTTAACATTATTTAACTGAGTTAATTATAATTTTTATAACAATTTTTTTTAAAAAACATTGTCTGATTTAGGAACATCACATGGGTTGGTGATGTTATACTATGCTTGGATGGGCCTAGGCAGTGATGGTTAGTCTGTGATTAAAATGGGAATGGATTATTAATTCAGGTAGCTGGTCTGTATCCATAACCTTATGCTGTATAAATTTCATGTGATATGTGTAATAACCTTAACATTTATGTGTAAAATTACATTTCTTTTAATTCAATGTATTATGGTTATAGAAGACATGTGAACTTCTTATATTATATATAACTGGATTTAAATGACTGATGAGTATCATTACCATTAATAATATAGTTCTTGAACAATGATCATATGACTATTATAAATATATGGTTTTAATAAATCCTCTTGACACATACAGAGGAAGTGACTGCCTCAACCAGAAGGATTGTTCCTTATGAAGCCCATTTATCAGAGATTTTGAGGGATAGATATTTTTTGGTGTTTTCCCTAGACCAATCTTAAGACAATATCCAACTACTTAGGCATGAGGGAAATCATTTATGAGAGATGTTCAAGATCATGGAGATCACGACCCAAACCATGTTCACCAAATGACCCCATGAAATCCCCACCATCAATGTAATGTGCTAGATTTGTCTTGTATTTTTTAAAAATATTATATGATTTATTATGAGAACATTATTTGGAACAGAAAACGATTTTGAGGGCCATAGTGCCCGAAATAAATGTTCAAAATAATTTAATCTTTTAAATAGAGGGAAGGTGAATTTTCCTAAAAAAATGTTGAATAAATTTTTAACAGGTTCCTAGATCAGAAATCCAGGGGCACGATTCTGTTCAGAGCAGTGATGTTTTCTTAGGTGGGACCTAACATCAACCGGTATGGGTCAACAGTAGAAGTTAGTTTTTAGACGTGTTAAGGGAAATAACATTTATTTAATATTTTATGTTATTTTAGAAATTTTTATAATTAAGCAACATATTAATTTGTTTTATGTAACAGGGACTCAGGCTTAGGCTCGTTACCCTGGAAAACTCCTTGGAATCCTTTTAAGCTTTAGAGATGAGCCACCCTTGGGGAAATTCTTAATGAGAAAAATCGAATGAAGACACATGGATTGGTGGGGGACAAGATTGAATTCCGACCAGTGATCCCTCTCATTCATCAATGAGGATGTAGGTAGGGGTTGTTATTTCAATTCTTATTTTCATCATTATCATATTTAAATGATGAAAGCGGATCAACCCATGAACAGGTCGACCCACGAATTATTCCTTCTTTTAAGAGGGGTTTTATTAGGTTTATTTTGGGAAATCAATCCATGTTTAATCTGAATTTATTTTATTTGATCCATTTGATCCTTCTAATGGGAGAAGATCAACGCCATGATGAACAGTGGAAGATGTTCGTTCCTCAAATTCGTTGTGTGTATTTCTTCTTCTCCTTTTTACCCCGTTTTCTAAACATTCTTCTCAGGGTTATGATCAAAACATTGTTGCGCTTCTTTTTCAGAACGCAATGATCCTATATAATAGTTTCAGAATCATGAAGAACAAGAAGAGGTTCAATGATGATGGCGAAAAATGAATTGGAAAGGTTCAGGAGAAATATTGCTTCAGACATTCTTTGTGCGAGTGGATCAAAACATGTATTATGGGCCGATCAGATGCCAAAAACCAACATAATTAGCTTTGTGGAATCGAGGAACCATGGACCATGAGTTTCATGTTGATCGGATAGCTATATCCAATGATGGAGATTCACCCAAAGTGTGCCAATGAAGAACAGTGGTTCTGGAAAATCCTGAAGGCAAATAGTTTCCACGGAAGAACATGATGTGTGGGGATGGCTTAGTGGAGTCTAGGGTTTCACAATGTAGAAAGTGATGAAATAGGATGTTCCAACTATCACATGGTGTGTGGGTCCTTGCGCCGGACATGACATGTATCTCCGATGATACATGGACACAGGGTGGGGTACACAACATGTACTTCACCTCCTGGTCAGACTAGGCCGATTATGTGGGTTACCCCATGTAATAGTATATGGGTTGGAATACAGTGGTTGAAGCTATTTATGGGAACACAACCATTATACACGGATTGACCCCTAGATAGAAGGACATGAATGTATAACACTATTACATTCCATGTGTACTTCTTTTAATATGAAATTCTCTTCAACAAGGGCCATTGCACACAGGCAGTACCTGAGGTCATAGTACATGGCGTGTGACCATTCTACAGACCATGTACCTTTTGTGGATAACTTTATATTCTTGTCCTCTTTTCTTTAGATGTGTTTTGTTTGGGATAGTCCCCCATTTTTTTGTTCCCTCGGGGGTTAGGTCTTTTTTTTATAAGAGTATGATCCTTTTAACAGGACTTTCTGTAGAGTCATATTCCCTTCGAGAGGTTCGAAGAAAGATCCTCTACCCTTTCTTGACCCTAGGTAGAGTCAGGTATCAACATGAACAACCATTTAGGACACCAATCCATTGCATAGAAGGTGAATTCAGGTGAGTTTTGGTATCTTCCAAGGCCGTGGTAGTGATCCTCATCCATTTATGATGATATTTCCCCAACCCGGAGTATGATCCCCCAAAATTAGTGCATTTTTCTCTCTTCATATTTATCAGTGCATCTATCTCTCTAATGAAACTTCCTGATGATTTTACTTTTCAAACGAACATCATCAGAGCTATCAGACTCAAGGAGTGAGTTCTCCTAGATGAGTACTTCATGGAATCTTTGAACTGAATCCCTATCATGGGTATGCGATTATCCTAACTTACCTCAAGACTACTGTTCTTATTATCGAGTATATATGGATATTTAACTCTTATTATATTTTTTTAGACATATATTTGTCTGTTTCTGACTGTACCATTACATTTTTTATTGGTTTATTGTTTTCATAGTCCCCTACTAAGTATTGTTATACTCACCCCTTCATGGGATTTTCCTGAAAGTGGTGTGTCTTGTGCAGACGGGCACCCATTTGATAGAGTATAGGGTAGACCAAGACTAGATTGAGCTTTGTGATCTTTCGTATAGGGTGTGGTGTTCTTACAAATATGAGAACTATTCCTAGTACATATTTCATTCATAAAGGTTGGACTTTGTATTTTACAGGGTTTTTTTTGGTGGGCTTATATTCTGGACCAGTTTACTTTCTGAACTATACTTTCCATTGTACTATATTGGTTGGGGTTCATTTCATGTATGAATTTTGTTTGTTAGTGGTTTATTTACATTTAAATATTTTTATTCTTGGAGATGAGTGTGTGTGTACATGTCCTTATAAATTTCCTCCCATGTTAGTGATATGTTTACTTGGTGCTAGTCGCCAGCCCCTGGACTATTAGAGGTGGGCTTGAGGAGTCACAACATGGGCCCCACTAGGATGGGTCTTCAATGAGGGGTATCACAGATTGAATGTTATACCTTAGGACCAAGAGTTCGTGAGATCGGTTTGTGGAAATAGTGTTAATTGTTTCAAATTTGGATTTCCTGCCTAGGAGTCCTGTGTTGGTGCGAGTGGCTGATGTATCCATACCCAAGGACTCTTATAAATTGATTTCAGACTCATTACATGAAAACACTTATTTCAAGGAAACATTAGAATTGTGCATGCATCATATAGGAATGGGTTTTTTTTCAATTTACTTTTCTTTTAGATATCTAGATATACTCTTTGATCATAGTACTTATTATTTCTTTATAAGATGAATCTGAAATGCATAACTTCTAGGATTCAAAGACTCGATAACGAGGATGAACCCCTCAGTGATGAGGCTTTAATACATGTACAATTTCATGATGTGTTACACCAAGGGGGTGCACCTACTATACCACAACTAGTAGAGCAGAACATGGTACCCATAGTACTGACATATGGGGAGGGAAGTTTGAGAGCGCTCCATAAGTTTCAATGATAGAGACCCATTAGGTTCTAAGGTGAGCCCAACCATCAGAAAGTTGAGGACTAGTTTGAGGTGGTGACCTAATTTTTTTATCTAGTGAGGACACCAGCGGACTAGATGGTGATCCAAGGAGTGATCCTTATTTAGGTTTTTGTGGGACAATGGTGGATTTTGACTATGAAGACTCGTGATGAAGATATTATCTCGTGTATGAAGTTCGAGAAACTCTTTAGAGAGGATTTCTCACCAATTACACCTAAAGAAGTGCGTATCATGGAGCTTATTCAACTCCCGAAGGAAAATTTAATGGTGGATTACTATTCTTAAATTTTCACCAACCTCACTAGGTACTCGATGTATATGGTCAAGGATAAGTACATTAGATCTCTGATCATTGAGTGAGTTCTAAAAAGGGAAATCAGAGCTACTGTCATGCCTATTTTCATTTCAAATTATGTAGTAGTGCTCGAGTAAGCTTTTGTGGTCGAGAGATTCTTGGCTAAGCAGAGACAGCCAGTGGCAGTCAGTAGTAGCCAGCCTGAGGTAGAGGGCTCGGTATCGTGGAGCCGATGTTAGGCTTAGGGATTGGGACATGGGAGACATCACTGGAGGACCCAAGAATGGGTATTTATATTCTTGGGCACACATGCTTGATCCAGTCATCCTAAGGAGAGACAATGCTACTCATGCGATGTAAGAGGACATCTCTCTAGAGATAATCTAACTCATCGATATGTTGACAGGGAGGCAGTGGATAGACTACTAAGGTAGAGGCAATGACTGGATCAGGAAAACCCACATGGTGGTGAACGAGGCAGAGGAGTAGAGAGAGTGGCATGAGGTGGTAGACACTTTGATCTACTCCGACCCCCACCACCAAGAGGTCCGCACCAGGATCAAGTAGATGGGGGATAAGAGTAGGGGTAGTTACATGTGGTTGAGGCAAATGACTCGGGGACTCTGGAGATGATCCTAGGTATGGTCTATGTATTTTCAGCATTAGATTATGTACTTATAGATACATGTTTCAGTAATTCTTTCCTTTCTATAGGTATTCTACAAAACCTTGAGATTCCAGTAGAGCATTAGACTCGACCCTTATGTTTAGAGGCACATGTGGGAGGATACTCGATGGCAACACATATTTTTCGATAGTGAGATCTTACCCTTGGAGGTGCGAGTTTAATTTAGAACCTCCGGGTGGATACATCGATGCCTTACGATGTCATTCAATGTATGAATTGGTTGTATTCATTCCATGCCCAGATTTAATGTTATAGGAAATGAGTGTGGTTTGTCTGTGGTGATAGAATAATGTTTTCCTTTTTTGGTGAAAAGGAAACCCAGACATCACAAAATGAAATCATGGTCACGAGGGTGCATCCAATCACTAATGAGTTTTCTAGACATACCCTAATACCAGAAGATATTTTGAGCATTCAGTTCCTAGAATTCGTTGAGAAGTATGAGGATGTCTTTCCAGAAGATGTTCTAGGATTACCTACCCACTGATAAATTAACTTCTACATCAACTTACACCCCGACACAACACCAATATCATCATCAGTATATCAAATGTCTCATGAAGAACATCATGATCTAAGGGTGTAGTTAGAGGACTTGTAGAGTAAGGGCATCTTAAGACCCATTGTTTCACCCTGGGCAGCCCCATTTTTGTTTTCCAAGAAGACATAAGGAATTTTGAGGCTGTGTGTGGTGTACCGACGCCTGAATTAGGAAATAAATATTATTGAGTATCAACTTCCTAGGATTGATGACTTCTTCGTTCAACTGAGAGGGTCGCGATGGTTCATGAAGGTTGAACATCAATAGGTTTACCACTGGTTACGAGTATGAGATGTGGATATACCGAAGATGGATTTTAGATGCCCCTATAGTCACTACAAGTACTTTGTAAAACCTTTCAGCCTGATGAAAGACCCTACAATGTTCATGGGACTTATGAAATGGATCTTCCAACCATACTTCGATCAGTTTGTAGTGGTCCTCATCAATGTCATCCTTGTGTACTCGACAATATAGGAGGAGCAAGTGAGACACATTTCGATGGTTGTAGGCGTACTCCGAGAGAAACTTCTTTATTGGAATATCTTGAAGTGCTAGTTCTGGATACATGAGGTCCACTTTCTAGGACATGTAATCTTAGTAGATGGAGTAGTAGTAGACCCAACCAAGGTCAAGGTGGTGTTAGAATGGGAGCCACCCAAGAGTGTGACAGAGGTGAGGAGCTTCTGTGGGCTGGCGGGATACTATCGAAGATTTATCCCAGATTTATCCTAGATATCAGCACCGATGAAAGCCTTGATCTAGAAGGGATTTCCTTTTGTATGGATGGAGAGTTTCCAGCTAGATTTCAAGAAGTTGATCCAGAGTTTGATGAGCGAAACAATCATGATATTTCCAGAAGAGGGTGTTGACTATGTAGTTTTCAGTGACACATCAGGGATCAGGCTTGGTTATTTCCTAGTACTGATATGGGTAGTGATTACTTGTGGTTTTCTCTAGATAAGGCTATGTGAGCATAACTTCGTGACCCCTGATCTTGAGTTAGATGTGGTAGTCTTTGAGTTGAAGATGTGGTGACACTACCTGGTGGGTGAATAGTTTATCATATATTCTAACCCAAATATCCTTAAGTACATATTCTCGAAAAAGGATCTAAATCTAAGGCAGAGGTGATATATGGAGTTACCCTAAGATTATTACTTCATGATCATATATAATCATAATAAGGGGAAGGTTGTGGCAGATGCTCTCAGTTAGATATAGATTTTAAAACTGCAGAGCGACGAATTAGAGAAGTTGGCCTCTCTACAATTATCCTTCATGGATGGAGATGATGTGGCTTATCTCCAGTTGATGGTTGTCACCCCTACACTCTTATAGTGATCCAGGGAGGTAAAACTATGGGATGTCAACCATGAGACATTATCTTCTCAATTATTCACAAGACATGGTCCTGATGGATATTCCTAAAGTATGGAGCATGCCATCCTTTTCAGAGGATGAAAAATTGTACTAGCGGTATTATGGGAGGAGTTTATATGGGATTTTTATATATCCTCCTTAGTGGTACATATTGGAGTGGAGAAAATGTACTAGGAACTCCAGTTTTAGTTCTGGTGGATAGGTATGGAGAAGGTAGTAATAAAATATGTTTCTCAGTGCCTTACATGCCAGTAGGTGAATGTTGAGCACAATGTGTCGGCATGGTTATCTAACCCCCTAGAAGTGCCGAAAAGGAAGTGGTATGGAATATTGATGGACTTTGTGATGGGCTTACCAGAGACGTCTAGGGGACATGATTCAATCTGGGTGATCATTGTCCGAATCACCATGTCAGCCCACATCCATGCTATCAGGGAGAATATTTCAATAGAGAGATTGGGATGCTTCTTCGTGTAAGTGATAGTTCGGCTTCATGGAGTTCCTTCAGCAATAGTCTCAGACTGCTATGGTCATTTCACATCCCATTTTTGGAAGGGATCACATGTAGATTTTGGGAATCATATATGAATTAGTACATCATTCCTTCCCAAGACAGATGGTTAGATGGATAAAACCTTTCATGTTCTTGAGTATATGTTGTGGGCCTATATCGTAGACTTTGGTCACATTTTTGAGGACCATCTATGATTTGTGGAGTTTTCATTCAACAAATGCTACCACTATACAATCAGTATGTAACTATTTGAGGCTTTATATGGGAGACCCTGTCTATCACCACTGTGTTGGACTGACACTAGAGAGTTATCACTCATGGGTCCAGAGTTGGTGCATGATATCACCAAGAAGTTTCCGGTCTTTTAGAAGTAGATGAAGACTCCACAGAGTTGGCAGAAGTCTTCTGATGATAGGTGACATGGTCCTCTTGATTTTGAAGAGGGAGAACATTTCTTCCTTCATGTATCACCTCAATGAGGGTTGTGAAGATTTGACCATGCTGGAAAGTTGACCTCAAGGTTTATCAGCACTTTTTAGATACATCAAAGAGTTGGTGAGGTGTCATATTTCCTTGTTGTACCACCACCGTTTCACCCAGTATTTAATTTCTTCAACATGTCATAGGTTAGGTGGTACATGCATTCCCCATCGCATGTCATCATATGGGATGAGCTGGACATTGAGGATGGAGATACCTTCGTAGAGTACCCAGTAGATATCAATGATTGATAGAAGAGGATACTTCATGGTTGAGTGATTCACTTGGTTCATGTATGGTGGCATCATAAGAATCATTAGTAGAGAACGTGGGAGTGGGAGGATCAAGTTCATGCACAGTACCATAATCTATTTGAGTATCCTTTTGGTTTTGATTTTTGGGGATGTAAAATCGTTTTGTTGGGGGTAATGTTTGGGCTTAGATTTTCCATGTATTTAAAAAAAATATTATATGGAATTATTATGAGACGATGCTTTGTGACGGCATGAGATTCCAAGGTAAGGAGTTCCCGAAATAAATGTTTGAAATAAATTAATCTTTTAAATTGTGTGTGAGAGGGTTTTCTAAAAAAAATTGTAAAAATATATAAACTGGTGTTTAGAATAAAAATATGAGGGAAAAATTTTGTTTAGAGCAATGAATTTCCCATTAGGTGGGGCCTAACATTGTCCGGTGCAGGGTCAGTGGCAGAAGTTTGTTTTCAGATGTTATAAAGAAAATCAAATAAATTTAATAGTTTATTTTATTTTCAACATTTCCATAATATAGTGACATTTTAATTTGTTTTAAATAAGAAGGAGCCCATAGTTAGGATCATAACCCTGGAAAACTCCATGGAATCCTCTGATGCTTTGTAGAGGAGCCACCCTTGGAGAAATTCTTGATGAATGATGACATATGACGACGTGTAGATCATTGTGTGGTGAGTCCAATCCCGAACAATGATCACTCTTCTTCATCGTCAAGGACCAAGGTAGGTGTTGTTATTTAAATTCTTATGTTCCCCATTGCTAGATTTAAACGAAAAAATTGGATCAACCTACGAATATGTTGATCTGTGAATCATTCATTCCTATGGGATGGTTTTTTATCAGGTTTATTTTGGGGAATTAATCCATGTTTAATATGAATTAATATGATTTTCTCTATTTTTTCCTTCTAATGGGAGAAGATAAATGTTGTAATGAATGACGGTGAATGTATGTTCCTCATTTTTGTTGTGTGGATTTATTCTTCCCCTTCTTACCTTGTATTCTTCACATTCATTGTAGGGTTATGAATAATAGGTATTTGAACATCTATTTCACAATAAAACAATCAAAAATCATAGATCTGGTTTTGTGACGACCTAGCAGATGTGTGTGTGTGTATAGGAACTTAGAAACTTTCTCCAATTTTAGCGATATTCCTACTTATTTCTAGTCACCAGCCCCTATCCTAATAAAGGTGGGCTTGGGGAGTCATGACATGAGGCCCACTAGGATGGGTCGTAACAATCACAAACTTTAATCCTAGGGCATATAATGGTGTAATAAAGGGATATGTAACAAGAATCTTGAGTTATTATTATGTACTTTATTTTTTTATATAATATTGAATATACATTCATTCGATTATTCTTACTTTGTAACTCATTTTTAAAGCACAAGTAGTATTTTTGGTTATGATTCAAATTCAATTAAAAATTATATTTTTAATGAATTTATGGATTTTTGAAATGAATAATATTATAAAAAACATTATTATTAAATTACTTTTATTAAATATAAATGATCATATAATTTTTATGAAGTCAAAAGAAATTTTTATTAAGGTTTAAAGACTATATATGTCAAATCCAATAAATTTCCAATAAATGTTGGTGTTTATTTTGAATGTTAAAATTAATATATTTAAAAAAATTATTTAGTTAAAATAAATTTTATCTTTGGAGTTAGGTTGTCCAAATTATTGAATGGGGAATTTTTCATAATTTTTTGAGATAGTCGAATTTTTGGGTAAATAATTAAATATCGAATAAATATAAGGTGTGTTTTATGACTTCATAATGGACCAATAATGATGTAATAAATACTATAAAAGGTATATATGGCCAAATATCTATTTTTTAATTTAAAATAATGTAACTTAATTTTTATTTTATTTATCTTATAATGACATAGTGAATCCTCTAAAACATATAATATATTTTATGATTTTAAAATCATTTCCTTGAAAGTATGACACACCTACATATAAGAAAGGGAAATATTTTAATATATTTTTTCACTATACCTATAAAATATTATACATGACTCCATTTTTTCATAAACCATGGGATAAAACCATTGTATGGTTTGTGGTTTTGAATATTTTATAATTTAGTGTCCAGAACCAAAATAATAAAGAAACCCCCATCAATTCCTATATAAACCCACTGAGGATCCCATTTCTCATCACTCAAACTCATTGAATCTCGTCCACCCTATAAACCATGATACCTAACGTCCGGAAAATAATCCACATGCTTTTAAGAAGCCTCTACCTAGCCTTTTGAGTACCACATCCAAGTAAGGGATCTTCCACTCCCCACTTTTATCAAGGACTCCTTTTGTGATATGCCTTTTAATTTCAATTTGCATATATTGGGATATGCTCATACATAATCCCATTACTATCCATTTTATTTATAAATAATTATATCTTTCTTTTACTCTCATTAAACCATCCATGAAGTTTTATATACACATATGACCATGCAAAAATCTTATACAGGATTTTTCACTCCACATTCCTATTCAAGAACTTGTTTTATATTATTCATCGAAAATTCCATTTAATGTGTCAAGGTACAATGTTACATGATCCCCTTAATTTTCATATCATATATAAATGATGATAGACCCTATTCTCTCTCACGAACATATTTTATGAATTTCAATTTGATGACGCTATGCTGCCAAAATTGTACTATGATTCCCCATCATGTAGTGAATAACAAACCCATTTCTCTACAAAGAGTATTATCCAATATGATCACAAAATTATTGAATGGGGACATAAATTTTTTATTCCACATTACTAGATCATGTAATAACAAATTATGTTGAATTATTCCATGTTATATGATCTATGTAGCACACTTATGCATGAAATGAAATGTTTATAAAGGGTGCACCCTGGTGGCACTCCAATGCAGTAGGTAATGTTTAGTATCATGATATGTCATGTTTAATTAGGGTTTACTCATTCTAACTAATGTTAAATGAGGGTTTACTCATTCTAATTCATGTGAAATAAGGGTTTAATCATGCTAATTCATGTGAAATTAGGGTTTACTCATGCTAATACTTGTTTAATAAGCCTTAACTTATGCTAATATCATGTTTTATGTTGTTTCCAAATTTACGTGTTATGATTATCATGCTATATCATGACCTTAGGTTCATGTTTCTTTCATGATCCATTGATATTCCGATTGACTAACATGTATTGTCTTCCCCATGTAATACAATATTTATTCCCTTACTGGGCTATATAGCTCACCATTTTCTCATATATGTCCTCATGTTATACCTTGTAGTGTTAAATACGAATGAATTTTGTGGTCATGTAAAATAATTTTTCAATAAAGATGTTTTATTTTATGTTTTGAGTTGTTATGCAATTTTATTATTCATAATACACCATAACTCTCAATCTTCTGAGTTGTATTAATATCCATTTATGTAATAAATCATGATTAAATATGAAATATAGAGCATGGTTTTTCTAGTTTGTATCAGAGGATATGTTTAATTGATTTTGGGATTAGAATTAAAAAACCCTAGAGAAAAATCTTAGGGATAAAAATAAGTATATTAAAAATTTCCCTACATATTGGTCAGTATAGCGTTATTTTTTTATCAAGAAAATGCATCCCTATATGTATAGGAAAAATTGGATGTGGCACTTTCATAGATGCGCATAGGGGTAAAACCTCAAAACACCGATTTGAGCTAGACTCGAATGCGAACTGGTGCAAGACAATGGGCCATTCCACACTCTTGGATTGACACTCCCAGGGGATATTTTTTGGTAAGCTCACTACAAACCATTATTATGGGAACGCAAATAAATACCCACAAAAATATATTTTAGGAAGTGGATGATGGAGATTGAATCCTAGAAAAACATAAATTAAGGAGATAAATGTAATATATTTTCTATCAGGTTTATGTCATTTTCTCTATTTAGATTTTTAACAATTTGTGATACTCATCCATATTCTTTTTTTATTCTATACAATGGATATTAATATGAGGAATCATGTTAAAAACTAATGTGAAGGGTAGGGTGAGGAGTGACCTAATTAGATTCTCAACCTAATGGGACTGGAAATCAAAACAAAATCCTATGATACTCTCTCAGTTTACACAATTTATGAATCAAAATCTAGAACAAGAGGATTTCCTAACCCCCACACCCTAGATATAGCAACTCATAGTCAAGAGATTCATGCAATAAAAGGTCTCATACATTCAATGGATCATATGGTCCCTTAATCATGGATCAATGTATCAATTCCGTTGAAAAGTTATTCTCTATCCTTCAATGTTCCGAACAAGATAGAGTTCATCTAGTGGATTATCATAAGGAGGGTGAAACTGATTAGTGGTAGAAATTGATCAGGAATACAAAGCCTGAGGAGGATATTGGAGCAATAGAGTTTAAGGAATTCCAAAAAATGTATTTTGATAAATATTTTCCCCACACCATCAATCTTAAGATGAAAAAATATTTCCTTGCACTCAAGTGAAAGGTTGAAGAATCTGTAGGGGAATACGAGGAAAACTTCACATGATATGCATGATATGGATCTAGTTTTTTCATTACACCCAAATTCAATGTTATCTTCTTATTTGGTGGGATAAATCCTAGCCTGTGAAAATCCATGGAAATCCATGACGTTGAAATCTATGAGGTCATCTTTAGATGTTCCCATAAATTCGTGATGGAGATCGGTGAATATCAGGGGTATCATGGTGATAAAAAGTGGAAAGTTTAATTTAATTCGGGTGGTCCAATGGATAAATACAATGATGTTAAGAAATTTCATCACCCTGCTTTCCAATGGTGCAGAAAACAACATCCCTAAAATTTCCTAAGGGGATCAAGGAAATGCTTTAGGTAAAGAAGAGAAGGGCACCTAGATAATAGTTTCTAACTAGAGGAACCCATAAATATGATGGAGGAAAGGAACAATCTAGTGGATCCTCAATGCATTGTTCATTACTACAACTATATGGAACCAAAGAACTTTTCTAACTACTTCCCTAAGACTTGGGTTTTCAGAGGAAAATGACAACCTCTGATGTAGAAGGGGTGATATTTTTACATTACTACCACTGAAGTCAATCCTGACAATGATGTGGTGATATGTACAATAGTTATTTATTCATGAATAGTGATCGTACACTTTGATTCTTGTTCTATGCATTATTTTATATCCTAAAATTTTAGTAGAACAATCTAAACACAATAACAAAATAATGGATGTAAAGATGTCAATGAAAATAGTAAATGGGGAAATAATTTCATCCCATGAATAAAACTCCTCCCCTGTCACAATTTGTGGATTTAACATCATGGTGAACCTTTTCATACTTTCCTCAGTGTAATTTGATGAAATTCTTGGAATTTATTGGATTTCACTATATAGAGGCAACATAAATTATTGTGGTAGGGAATTCACTCTTCATATGGAAAATCGACCCCTGATTCTATACGAGTTCAATTTTAGAGATGAATCATCTTCAACACCATCACCCCAATAATAGATATTACTGCCCTATGAGCACACGTATCTTTATAAAATGATCGTGTCTAATGAAGTAACTATCCTTGATACATTCATATCGTGAGGGAATTCACTAATGTGATTCCCAAGGAATTTCTTGGTCTTCCACCTAATAGAGATGTTGAATTCTCGATTGATCTTATTCCTAGAGAGTTTCCCATATCCAAGACTCCTTATTGGATGACTATTTTGGAACATGTTGAACTGAAGAAACAACAATAGGATAATCCATATAGAGCGTTTATATTCCAAAGTGCTTCACCATGGGGTGCACTAGTCCTCTTAGTCAAGAAGAAGGATTGGTCAACCCACTATTTCATTGATTTTCATGAGCTCTAAGAAATCATCATAAAGAAAAAGTATGATTTGAGATGAATTAATGACTTGTTCATTAAACTACATGGAGAACAATATTTATCCAAGGTGGATATGTGGTCATGATATTATCACTTAAGGGTGAAGAAGGTGGATATCCCCAAATTATTTTTCATACAAGGTACGAGCATTATGAGTTCATAGTGATGCCATTCGGACTCACCAATTCTCCTACAATCTTCGTGGACTTGATGAATAGAGTCTTTAGATATTACCTCATTATATTGTTTATAGTCATTATAGAGGAAAACCAAGTATACTCTAACACCAAGTAGGAGGATAAATAGAACATGAGAACTGTGCTAAATACCTTATGGAAGGAGAAGCTATATGAAAAGTATAATAAGTGTGTGTTCTTATTTAAGTAAGTCTAATTCTTGGGGAATATCATCACATGTAATGGGAAATTTGTGGATCCTTCCAAGATAGAGGCAATTAATGGATGGTCGAGGCCAATATCTATGCCTTATATCCATAACTTCCTTGGGTTGGATGGATATTATCAGTGATTTGTGAAAACTTTCTCACAATTGTCAAACTCTTTTACCAAGATAACTCGGAAAACAGTCATGTTTTCTTGGAATGATGAATATGAAAAATGATTCATGGAGTTAATAACGAAACTTATCATTTCCTCTATGCTCACACTACAGACATGTGGGAAGGTTTTAATATTCTTCAGTGATTCTTGCAACAAAGTATTGGTATGTGTGTTGATGAAAAATGACAAGGGAAACACCTATACCTCGACAAAGTTGAAAATTAATGAGAAAACCTATCCCATGCATGATATGGAGTTGGAAGCTGTGATATTTGGGTTGAAAATTTGGAAACATTATCCCTTTGGGGAGAAGTATGAAATATATATGGATCAGAAAAGACTCAAATATATATTCTCATAGAATGAGAACAATATACACAAACAGAGATGGTTAGAGCTCATCATGTATTATATCTTATAAATCAACTTCCATATTTGAAAAGAAAACAAGGTGGAAGACACTCTAATTAGAAAGGACCTAGAAATTATATCATTGATAATAATTAAGAAGGATCCAATATTATTAGTTTTGATAAAGATGTACATGTGAATCAAAAATAAGGGAACCTAATCAGTCCATTCACAAATTATTGCCCAAAAATATCTTTTTGAAATGATAAATTATGATCAAGAGTATGATAGGGGAATTCCGAAGAAAGTTGAAACTATCCAAAAAAGTAAATCCTACATATTTAGTGTTTATTAAGAAGGAATTTTTATATTTGGGTCAAGAATATGTGTTCCAACATATCTCGAGTTAAAGAAAGAACTTTTGGTTGATGTAAATAGTTGAAATTTCTCCATTCACCTAGGAAACAAAATGATGAATCGAGATATCTTGGGGCACTATTAGTGGGATAACATGATGATGGAGATCACTATATATACATTTATGTTCTTGGTATATTAGGAACTGGAAGATGAGAGGAAAATGACTAAGGGGAAGATTCAACCATTACCCATACCAATATAGAAATGGGAAGACAACACCATTTAAATTGTCACTGAACATCCGAATACATCTAAAAGAAATAATGATAAATGTATTTTTTGGATCATCTATCAATGACTTCACATATCATTGTGATTCAAGAGGATTTATCACTGGGTCAACTATCTTAGATATGCATTAGAGAAGTGGTAATGTTTTATTGAGTACTACTAGCGATTGTGTCTGATCGAGATCCATGATTGACCTCAGATTTTTGGAATAGTATCTTGCATGATCTGGACACTAATCGTAACTTCAGTAAATCGTATCAACCTAAAACTGATGATCAATTTTATTAAACTATCCAAATAGTCGAGGATATATTGAGATCATTCTCAATGGACATCAAAGGCAGATGATACCAATATCTTCCTTTGGTGGAGTTATCATAGAACAAAATATTACATTTGAGAATCCAAATGGCTCCCTAAAAATCCCTATATGGGAAGAGTTATTGAACACCAACATGTTGGAATGCTGTTGGGGATAAAAAACTTATAGAACTAGAATTGGTAGATGAAATGGTGGAGAATTCTAAGACCATCCAATAGGAAATCAAAGCTTCTCTGAGTCGACGGAAGAGATATGATGGAAATCATCAATGCAACCAATATTTTGATGTTATAGACGTGTTATTCCTATACATATATCCATATTTGATATTCATGATATTTGGGTATAAGAGAAACCTTATTCCCAGGTACATTGATCGTTTTGAGATCCTTGAGTACATCAGATCAGTTCCCATTTGACTAGGACTCCCAAAAAACCTATCTCAAGTGCATGATGTATTCCATGTATCCATCTTATAGAAGTATATCCTAGAACCATCACATGTACTCAATATGTAGGTGGTACCATTGGATAATTACCATTCCAATGTAGAGTATCTGGTGATGATCTTAGATCATAGAGAAAAAGTTCTACAAAATAAGACAGTTCCCCTAGTCAAGGTGTTCTGTAAAAACCACATGTTTGAAGAGGAAACATGGAAACTAGAGGAGGTGATGAAGCAGAGTTACATACATCTATTTTAGTGTGTAAAAAGAAAATTTAGAGGGTGAAATTTATTAAGGGGGAAGTTTGTAGCAACCCAAACATTTATGAAAAAACTTCACTTTCTTTTAATTAATTGTCTTATGGTTAGAGAACACATGTTCAATTATTTTAGTATATCCAATGGGATTTAAATGACTAAAATGTATCCTTATTTTTGATAATATGGACATTGAACAGTGATCACATGACTTATTTAAATATAGGGTTTCAAAAAATCCTTTTGACATAGATAATGGATATAAAGTCCTCAACGAGCATGATCATTCCCTATAATTCCCATTCATCAAATATTACAAGGGAGAAAAAATTTATAGTATTCTTCCTAGACCAATCCTGAGTCGAGATCCAATAACATAAGAATGAGGGAAACTGTTTATGGGATAAGTCCAAGCTCATCGAGATCACTTCCTAAACCATGTTCACCGAACGAGACCATGAAAGCCCCACCATCGCACACCTTACTCATAGGGAGTATGCAGTTGTAATAAATTGATATGTTATAAAACCATTTAAAATTGATTATGTAAATTATTATTGAAAATAATTATAAATATACTTTCATTCTATAATTGTTACTTTGTAATTAAATTTTAAAGCACAATTAGTGTTTTTGGTTAATAATCAAATTCAATTAATAGATCTATTTTTAATGAATTAATCGATTTTTGAAATAAATAATATTATAATAAAATAACAAAATAATATAAATTTAATTAAATATAATTGATCATATAATTTTTAGGAATTCAAAAGTAATTTTTATTAAGGATTAAAATCTGTTTTTATCAAAACCCATCAATTTTCAAAAAAAAATTCAATTCTTATTTTAAAAGTGAAAATTCACATATTTATAAAAAAAGTAGATAAAATTAATATGTTTTTAATTAGGATGTTGAAATTATCAAATGCTGGATTTTTAATAATTTTCTGATATAGTTAAATTTTTTGCAAAAATATTAAATACCGTCTAAATATATGGTGTGTTTTATGACATCATAATGGCCCATTGATGATGTAATAAAAACTATAAAAGGTATTTCCATCCAAATATATATTATTTTTTTATAATAATTTAATTTTAGTTTTATTATATTTATTTTAGTAAGCCTTAGTGAATCCTTGAAAACATATAATATATTTTCTGATTTTAAAATCATTTTTGTGAACGTATGACTCACCTCCACATAATCAAGAGAAATATTCTAATATCTTCGGCTCATAGCATTATAAACCAATATATACCACTCCCCTTTTCTAGATATCATGTGAAAAAAACTATACAAACCCACCCAAGATCCAATTTATCTTCATTATAACTCTTTGATGCTTGGCCATGCTTACCCCTTGATCTATAAAGTCCTCTCAAGGATCCCCACATCTCCTAAGAAACCTATTATAATCTGTTGTAGTCACATATCCAAGTAAGGAATATTTCACCCCCCTCTTTTTTCAAGCACTCCTCCTATGATATACCTTTTAATTTCCACGTTTATATATTAGGATATATTCATACATACTCCCCTTAACATCGAATTTATTTAAAAAAAATTATTCTTCCTTAAACTCTTGTTAATCCATCCATGACCCTTTATATACACCCGTTACCATGATGAAATTATGTAAGAGATTACTCTCTCTTTAGTCAAATTTATGAACTTCTTTTATAATATGCATATTATATCACATTTCATGTTTTGTGGTATAACATTACAAAATAGAATTACTATATATTTCATTTATAAATGATGATAGACCCCTTTTTATCTTATCAAGCTATTTTATTATTTTCAATTTCACACTGTATACTGCTCAAATTCCACTACAGTTTTCTATCATGTATTTAATACCAAACCCATTTCCCGACCAAGGGTATTAAGCATTACACTCATATACTTATTTATTCAAAAATTACATGTATTTATTCCACATTCCTATATTGTGGAATAACTTGTGATGTTTAATGAATCCATGTCATACGTATATGTGAAAATCTTATGTATAGAATGAAATGTTTATGAAGTGTGCACCCTGATAGCACTCTAATTCATTGGGTAATGCTTAGTATCATGATAGATCATGTGTGATGAGGGTTTAATCTTTCAAGCTCATGTGAGAAGATGGTTTACTCATTCTAATTCATGTTCAATGAGAGATTACCCATTCCAATGCATGTGCAGTGAGGGTTTACTCATGTTAATCCATTTGAAATGATCCTTGACTCATGCTAATATCATGTTGTGTGTTGTTTCCACATTTCCATGTTATGATTATCACATTATATCATTCTTTTCTATTCATTTATATTTTATACTCCATTTATATGCTTATTGTCTAACAAGTTTTCTCTTCCTCAGGTTATTCCATGTTTATTTCCTTACTATGATTTATAGCTAACCCTTTCATTATGTATGTGCTCATGTTATCCCATGCAATGTTAAGTATGATTTAATGTTGTGGCCACGTAAAATAATTTTCAATAAAAATGTTGTATGATATGTTTTAATTTTGTATGTGATTTTCTAAATCCCCAAAGACACTGAACTCTTAATCTTGTTAGTTTTATTAAGTGAAATTTATGTAATAAATCATGTTTAAGTATGAAATAATGATTGGGGTTTTTATAGTATTTTTGGTCTCACCATAATGGGTGGTAAAACATTATGCTTAAATAACTTTTTTAAATTAAAATTAAATTCATATGGACTGAAAAATGTTCCAAGGGATATATTGGACCATTATGAACTAGCTAGATTTTCTCAACCACCATTCGAGGCTGTGATTATATTTGTATACCATGTGATACATAGATCCATTGGGGTGTGTAATTAGATTATCCAATTATAGAATCCCTTAGTATGATAACATTATTGATATTTGATTATAGGGACGTGACCAAATTAAAGTAAATAGATCTAGTAGGAATTTATGTACCCTTGAGATGTCTTAGTGTCATTTGGAAATTTACAATGACTATGGGTCAAGGTATCATCCACCACTGATATGTGATTACATGATGGGTAGAACCGATGGAAAATTTATGTCAGGTTGGGTGTGAGGACTAACCTAGGGTGACTTGGGATGGTTATGGGCTTGTGTCCATATCCCTTGTGTGATATCAAGTCCAGATCATCTACAAGTCCAATGAGGTCATGTGATGATTATTATGATTCTGAGGGTTGGATTTTGTCTAAGGGGAAGTCTAAAATAGTGAGATGAGATGAAGAAAGATACACAATATGCGGTATCAATGCTATGATAAGACATACGTGGGCTCGGTTGGAACCTGAGTGATATGTTTACCCTAATGAGGGTGCGTGTGAGAAATGGGTATAGATGATTTTCAGAGTCAAGTTAGAAACTATATCGATTTGATCCTATTGTGGCAGTGATTGAAGTAGGATGTTCACATGACAATATTACCTTGTATTTGTGGGATAAGTCTAGGAAGGTGGTCAAACCATTGAGGTGAGTTATGGAAGATGATTTGGGTGGGATGAACATCCCACCATAACATACTGAGATGCATTGGATTCTTATAACATGTTGTTATGATCTGAATTTACTTCCTCATATTGGTTTGGAATAAGATGGATATTATCTATTGATTTTTCATGTTACTGGATTTGATTACATTGGATTTAGACCATAGAATTCAGGAAAGGGGATGTAACCATCCCATGTAGACTACGAGGTTGGTTTGGAATTCCATAGAAATGATCCTTGGATTCAAATGGGATTTGGGATGGAATTACTTGTAAATTATTCATGGATTCATCTCTTGAATATTAGAGTTTGAATGACTTGGATAGACTCCTTATATTGAACTCCTGGTTCTTTGAGTTGGAATACATTGGGAATCCTCCTTGGTTTTGGTTCATGGATAATTTATATTTCCAATTAATTTACAGTATGAATTGTAAATGGGTCTAATATTTGTTACAATGGTCAATTGATGTGATAAAAGACATTATGGAACTAGCCGAAGTAGGTTTGGGCTGATCAAGGGTGTCATCGTAGAACCCAAAGATTGATAGTGATTTTTTTTATCCCACATAATGTTTCATTATTCTATGTATATAAAATTTATAAATCTAATATATATCCTATTCTTGGGACTATGTTAGTGGTTCCGTACAATGTTTTACTCACACCATGCTTAGGTGACCAAGGAAAGTTCACACTCGAGCACCCTGTACTAATTACAGGTCTAGGTTGAAGAGAGTCCTGGAGTAGCTTGGTCGAGAAGAATAGATTAGATGGGATTAAGGATTAGGATGAGGTGAGGATTAGGGATCATATTTTATCCTTATATATTATATTATTTAATTTATTTTTCATATGTGATTATAGCAGTGGGAGAATAGTATTGATATAGGACCATGATTATTGTATGATTGTTTTCTTCTGCATAAAAATATTTTATATCATGTTATACTTATTTTATTCTTCATACTCTAACGTGTGTTTTGTACAGGATGTGATTGGTGATTTTTATACTATTAAAAAATTTTATATGGTGTTTTATCCTCCCCTTGGTAATACACTAGACTCTCACTTCTAGTTGGTAGCCATTGGAGTATGAGGAGACGCACCATGTTCCTAGTGGAACCTCTGGTTCAAACTAAAATGAGTTGTCATTTATCGAGGTAATTATAGTTAGACTAAAAAGTTTAGGAGTTTTTTACATAGAATTTTGTTAGTGGATTACTTTAGAAGGTATTTTTTAAAGGGTGAAGGAGAATATAGAGAGAGTGGGGGTATTTATAAATATTCTTAGTAATGACCTATGGACCAGGTGTGAGTGTGATAAATTTACCCTCATGTTGTGTTTCTTACCTGAATTAGTCTCTCCTCGTCTTCTATACATATTTTATCAGACCATCTATTAATCAAAATAAAATAAATCTATTTCTATGAGGGATCATATGTTTATCAGTTTCTACGATTGGAAGCACTATTTTTGTGCGTATCCTGAGTGATTATAGAATCACATCTTCTTGATGTTTCAATTTACAATGTTTGGTGAATCTAACTTTTCTATGATGTTTCTTTTGTATGTAGTGGTTTATGGAAGGATATTAGGGTCCTATTATTTATCTTTATCTTCCCCTTCTATATAATTTTTTTTGAATTTCATATGGGAAATTCATTGGGTTTCTCCACAATAAATTTGATATTTCAATGTTTACCACCTCTACATTGGTCCCATTTAATTTAACTTTATTAACTCAATCCTTTAAAAGTTTAAATGATTCAATGAATTTAATACAGGTACAGTTTGTTTATAATATAACTTGGGATATGTTTAATCACAATGAATGTATATCATCTCCCTGTGTATCCATAAAATTTATTTTTATTATGCATAGTGCATGGAAAATATATCATGATGGGTGTAGGTAGTGCGTCATCCAACATACCCTCAAAATAATATGACTTCAAATTATACTCATTTTATTCATCATCTAGAGTAAATAATGGACCTAAATACAAAAAACATAGATGTTTCAAATATTATGAAAAATGGATATGTTGCCCTGAGACCCCAATAAACTACTCTTATCATAGGTGGGGTAAGATGGGAAATGTAGATAAGATAGGTTCTTATAATGTTTGGGTGGGAGTAATTTTTTAAATATTTAGGGCTTGTTTGGAAGGAACTATGATATTTAGTTAGAAATAGAATATATGGGTCAATCGAGGTAGGAGGAAGTGGTCCATTCTCCATGAATCTCTCTCTCCTAAAAGAGGAGACGAACCCATGGAAGTGGGCTTCCTCCAGGTTCATCTATTATTGTTCCTCTATTAAAATATATTTAAATAGAGTATACTCATATATTAATTATAGAAGATATATATACTATTACATTTGATTCTCATTATTTCCCCTTCTCTCAATATTTTTGCCTAATAATTAGTTACTCCACTATGGAATCCAAGTATTGCATTAGATGAGGCCATTCATTTAAAAATGGATGTCAATATTCATAGATCCTTATAAAAATTGGAAGCATAAATGGATGGATATCTGAGTATCTTCAATCTAATTGACAATGGAGAGTATTCAGAGACTGAGTAAAGTGTTTAAGGAGAGTATATATAAGATGATGATGGTCTAAAATTATTGTTAGTGTGTTCATAAAGACATGGAACAATAATCGGAGTAGTGAGCATATATGAAGGTGTGAAGTATGAAAAACATGGATGGTAAAAGGACTAAAGGTAATTGGGATACATTTAATGTGAGGTTTCGAATCTGAAAAAAAATTGAAACATCGGAAAATATAGGGGGCAGTGGTCTGGGGAGAAAGGAATTTGGAACATAACAGGTAGATGGTTTAGTTCCCTGTGATTTCTCTGTCACTGACGTAATGCATGATGTAAGGACGAAGGTGGATATATCTTCATTCATAGGGTTTGATCCATTTGGATTTGAAAAAAAAACTAATATGTGGGTTCTGATTAATCACACACTAGATGATACAAGGATTCATTACAGATATATCTGAATGGAAGGAATATATTTATACTGGTTTTTGTCCTGGAACCTCACCACACTAGGTCCAAATTGGGCGATGATTATACTAGTGAACATGAAGAGGTATAAAAATTTATATAGGGGGATCTATTAAGATATTTTAAGACATTATGATAAATTTGGATGATAGATGAATATATTGAGATTCTTGAGTAGTTTTCACTAAGAATTTCAAATTTTCTAGACTTATGGTATACGAGATTGTTCATGGGAGGATTGAAAATTTAGATTGAGAATCAAATTTCAACACAAGAACAAACTAACAAAATTTTTATTCTCATTTTATCATGGAAGATAATGATAATATTTATAGGTGAAGGTATTCTCAAGGGTAATCATTAGAGGATAGAAGTCCATATAGTTCCATGAGGAGCTTAAATTTTGGTGAATTTGTTTTCCAAAAAATGATCTATTGAAGAGAGAAATAGAAGGGAAGAATATCCAAATAGAGTTTCTCATTAAAACCACTAGAATTGGGTCATAACTATTAACAGCCAAGTAAATGAGCAGTTTAAGAATAATGGAATTTTATTTTGGTTGTGTCCAACAATACTTTGTGATGAATATATTCCCTAACTAATACTTAAGAGTGTTGGATCAAGAGTATTATAACTTGAAATTGAGAAGGAAACTGATTTTCAAACCATAAAACGAAATCTAGGGGAATATGAATTGGATGAACATGAGTATTGACTGGCTAGTGATCATGTGGTATTTTGAAGCATGGGAATTGACATAGCTAAATCAATGACATTATTAGGTCTTCTGGAATGTGTGATAGTGGTTGTTCTTATGAAAAGTAGTTCTATCAATACATTTATTTCCAAACCTGATTCTAGGATGAAAACTTTAGAGATAAGATTGAACAATACATATTGATTCATTATTGGGGATGGGTACTGAGTGATATCAAAAAGTATATTGAGGTAAATTTCAGTAATCTTAGAGAATTTCCTTTTCATAGATGAAACTTCTATGTTTAACATTGGGGGGGGGTTAATTTTGGACATAAATGTTAGACAAGTTAAGAAATGTTATTGAAAAATAAGGGTACAGAAACTATTTATTTCTCTTGGAAAGTGGAGGAGATAAATATTGGAGGGGCTATATATAGTTGAGGACCTCCAATGAACATACAACAAGAGGTCCATTCAAAAGATCTACTTATTTAGGGATGGTTTTGGTAGAAAAATAATCAATCATCATTGGGATGGGATATTATTTGAGAAGAAAGTGGTATGAAGTAGCTATGTATCATCCTTTAGAAATTCTAGAATTTTTTTAACAGTCTAATGGGGCTACTGATATCTTGACGGGTAAAACATTAAATCAAATTAGTGGTAGATAAATCAATTTTTAATATTAGACCTTAGAATTTGGTGTATTATATAAATTAAATGCTATGAAAACAAGTAATAAAATTTATTTCAAGTGGTACAATCCAATATATACATATTCAACATTCTATCCCCATTGTTTTACACCAAAAAAATATAGAAGTTTTTATATGTGTGTTAACTATTTGGCACTAAAAAGATAATAGTCCCAAATATATTTATAATTCCTATTATAGAATTATGGTTGGATGAATTTCATGGAACTATTTTCTTCACCAAGATTGATTTACAATCTTATTTTCACCACATTTGAGTGATGGTGGAATTTTTCATCAAGAAATAATTAAAAATACATGAGGGTCATTATGAGATTCTATTCATGCCATTCATAATGAAGAATGCACCAACCACTTTCCAGTCTACAATGAAAAAATTGTTTACATAGGTCCTAAAGAAGTAAATATTAATATTGTTTTATGGTATCCTTGTTTATATCAAGATATGGACTGACAATTTTATTCAACATGATTCATATTTCCAAATAGTAGTGTTAAATCATCTTTGGGTAAATATGAAGAAATGCTTCCTTACTCAGCTATCACTAGCGTTGTTTCTACATATTATTTAATGTATGGTGGTATATATGGACACATAAAAATATCATATGTTTTGGGCTAGTCTGATCCATTCCTCGTGAAGGTAATTAGGTAATTTATAGGCCTTCTTAATTATTATAGAAAATAAATTAAATGATATAGGAAGGATTCCAAGATATTTACTGAGTTAAAATAAAAGAAAAACTTATGCTGGACTACTGCAATGATGAATGATTTTGAAAAACAAAATAAATGTATGGCCACTGCTACACTATTTAATTTACAATATTTACAGTATTTAGTTATTATTGAATGAGATTCTTTTAGGTATTGGTGTAAGAGATATCCTTATACATGCATGTCAAACAATCATGTATCATAGTATGGCTTTGAATGAAATTAATCTCTTGAAATTTGACTATGTGAAGGAGATTATGTCCCTTGTTATAATATTGTACCACATGTGAAATATCTAGTTGGAATGAATTTCATTGTCCACACATACCATAAGGAACTGAAGAATAATTATGTCTAATGGGAATATAATTATAATTAATATAACTAGCATGAAAATCATTTGGGGCTTTACTTTGATGTGTTATACAATCTCGGGAGATATAATGAGTATGTGGATTCCCTATCCTAGGTAGTCGAAGGAGAAGTGGAAAAAATAATGAGGACAAAAACATGGGTTCTATAGTTTATGATATATTTTTCTTGTAAGTCAGTATTATCAAGGTATAAATAAATAAGGATCAATAAATTAAAAAAATCAATGCCACTTTAGAACAAAAACCCAATTATTTCAAAGGATACTGTCATTGTTATGGGTTTTTCTTCAAGATGGGATGACTCATTTTGTCCAGCCAGTTTAGAGTTACCCAACAAATTATGTACTAATTTCATTTTTCAATAGTATGGACCCCATAATACTAATAATAGGATATCATAATGAATATTTTTTATAGTAATACCATATCACATCCTTCAATTTATTCAGGAGTGTGATACACCGTGATGAAAAAAGTATTACAATGTTACACCTACTGGATTTTGCCAACCACTACCCATTACTAAATTTTTTTGGGGATGAAATATCACTGGAATTTATATTAGGGAATCCAAAACCCTTTTGGTATAATGAAATCCTTTTATTATGGATCAAATTAATAAATAATTCCCAGTTTGGGCAATTATTAAATCTCTGTACAATAAAGCTAGTGGATAATGCTTTTGTTAATGGAGTAATATGATTATATGTAATTCCAAATCCCATTATTTGTGAGGAAGAGGTCATTTTTAGTAATTTTTTGAAATAATTTCACTAAATTGAGGCACCACATTGAAACTGATCTCTTTATACCACCACAAATAGATGTACATACAAGGATAGTCAATAAATTCTTAATGACTTAACTTCAGTTTTATGCTTTAGAAAACCCCCTCACTTTGTCGAGATGGGTACCATGAGTGGAATAATTATTTAATAATATAACATTTACATCCACTAATATGAATCCTTCTGAGGTGTTATATGGAATGGATTCTCCAATGATAGTGTGCTTTGTTGGTAGTGACACTCCAATCGATTTAGTTGCCTCAACTCTTGAAAAAAGGGATAATATTTTACTCCACCCCTAATGTAATATTTATCATACCCAGTAGTTTATGTCTCATTATATCAATAGGAATAAGTGGTATGTGACATTTGAAGTTGGAGAGAAATTTTTTGTGAAGCTTAGGCATAATGTTTAAATCAAAAAATCTTCAAATCATAAACCCAAACCAGCCACATATTTTTATCGCCCTTACCCAATTCCTTCTCAACTAATAAAACACTTATTATATTATTTAATCATCGTATATGAAACTATTTCTCACGATTATCTACATATCACATTTGATATGGGAAATTGGTTAGTTACCGATGCAATTCGAGCTACCCGAATTTTGTGATAGTGACTTCCTCACAATGGAATAAAAAATAATTTATTGAAAAAAAACCACCTACAAATATTCCATAGTGACTATGGATCAGCTAATATAATGGAAATCTTAGGTTGAAAGAAACTATGGAACCCAATGAACTTATACATTCCCCGATTCATGAAATCTACCTTAGAGAAACTGTGCCTTTTGAGGGGGAATGCTAAAAATATTGGGGTAGACACATATACAAGATCAAGATATCAAATAATTCACAATTATCAAAGGCGATGTAAGATGGTAAATGTAGAGAAGAGATTATGTTAACCTTATTTGGTTTGGAAACCTTTTCAAATATCTGGGGTAAATTTAGAATGCACCCAATTATTTAGTTAGAAACAAACTAGGTGGATTAGTCGGGGCAGGGGGAAGTTGTCAATCCTCTAAGAATCATTATCTCCTATAATAGGCAATCAACCCAGTGATGTGTTCCTTCTCTAGCTTCTCTTGTTGTATTTATTTCCATTCCATTTTTTAACTAGTTTATATTCATCTCAAACTTATATAAAATATATACTATCACATTTTTTCTTCTTATTTCTCCTTCTCAAAATGTTATCACCTAACAGAGAGGATCATTCAACAATTTAGTTTTTAGAAGACTAAACCAATGTGATTTAGAAGTTTGTCATCTCCTTAAAAAATATTGGTTGATATGTGTTATTACCCATGTAATAATACTCAAAATCCACATAAGGTATAAAAAAGTGGTTGTTCTTCTATGTTGTTCTCAACCACTTCAATACAAAAAGTCATAAGTTCTTGTTCTTCATCCATTTGAAATTAATTTTATTTGTGTCTCATATTCTCTCATACATTACTTGAAAATTTCACTGCATAGTCTATCAAATCATATATCTCTTCTATCCTTATGATCATTTAATTACGGAAGATTATATTCTTCATTTCCATTTTTAATTTCTTTGATAAACAATTAGCTTTGTATTCTTCTTATTATTATTCTAATGATGAAAATTTACCTTTATAATGGAAACTACTAAGATATCCCCAACCCTGACTATACTCTTGATGTTGTGAATATGGTTTCAATCTATAATAAGAATATTTCTCTTCCATCAAATATGGGAAATAGTTCTATATTGTTAATATTTTCATTACAAATTTTTTGGACATAGAAATAAGTCCACTTACTCATTATAGGTATGTAGACAGCTGATAATCCATTATAAAGGAAATGAATTATTTGATATGCTTGGACTATTATTGTGAATTTTATAAATGGTAAAATTAGAGGAAAACAAATAAAAAGTATTTAATTACAATTCTTGAAAAATATATAAATTGAGAAACACACCCTACTAATGATGCCAAATTCAAATGGGGGTTTTCAATATCCTGTTTAAATTAAAATTTTAAATCCTGATGGGTCTTTCCAAGTGGATGACCCTAGGATTTTTCATAATATGGAACTTAAAATTGTTTTTTTTGGTTGTCATTTTTTGTTTTTTTTTTGTTTTTATGTTTAAAAAAATTATTTAAAAAAGAGTATTGATTTATTTATTTTTGAATGAGTTTAGTTCTTAAGGTAGTAAATAAAGACAACATAAATTGAACAATTTAAAGAATTCATGTGTGTAGTTCAATATTATGAGAATTACCTTGTGGTATCTTTAATTTTTTAACAAATAAAACGTTTACAAGTTTCATCATGAATTGATACTAATGGTCCGGTTAACATAGACCATTACTACATCACACCATATCACCAATTACATATCCTAGAGTCTAAAAATCATATGAACTGACCCAATTTTATTTCTATGTATACTATAATAATATTCCTTAGATGAGAGAATAAACATAGTGACTATTAACACCTTCACCTCACGTGACCCCCAAAGGAGAATCCATCAACTCTTTATTTACTTCCCTTCAAAATAATTAGAAATAAACCAAGGTAGAAGAAGATGACTTGATAGGAATACATCATATGAAAACAAGCAACCAATGGATGAACAGAGCTCAATGGAAGATGAAAAAAATTAAAATAGAGGTATAGACACAAAAAAATATATGAAAACATTGTGAGTAATATGAAAACAGCTATATGAAAAGAAAACACAACAACAAACAACGAGTTTTGGATGCCCCGAATTCAATCCCCTAGCACTCCCTTCTACTCTTTATATTTAGCTGAGCCCCTCCTATCAAAAATAATAATAAATAAATCCTACAAAGTGTTTTTTAATTTCCATATAAAATTATGATCATATACTTTTACCATTTATACATTGTTATTAGTGTATGAAAAATTTGAATTTTAATTCTCCTTTTATTATTATGCTCATATTTTGAATCTAGTTTAATCTGGATCTTATGGGTTTAACCTTATGTAAGGTCATAATTACCTTTAAATTATATTAGGTACCCTAAAATGGGTTTCCCTTACATTTACATAGCATGAGTGTTACCCTTATATGGGAACCTTTACACTGATCTAACTCTTATGCAGGAACCCTTACGGGGTTACCCATATACATGCTATTTGGTTACCCTTATGTTTTTTACCGTAGCATGATGTTATTGGAACCCTTATGTAGTTAACCATATGCTTTGGGGGTTTGGACTCTCATACCTATATGTTTTAGGGTTTTTTAATATTCTTCAACACAGTTTTGACATTTACCTTTATATTCAACTTGCTTTTCCCTTATTCAACACCACCCCTTTTCAAATTTAGTTTTCATGGTTTTTTTTTGTTTTGGAGGGATTTGTGGAAATATCTGATTTTTTGGGCAGTTATGATGTCCTATGTGGTTTTTAGGGGAATTAATAAACCTCTATGGACTCTTCCTTCAGAGAAATTTTAATTCCATTTAGCTTTTCATCTCTATAGAGGTTATTAGCTCTCATTTGGTGAAAATCTAGCTCACCTCATTGATTGGTAGATCCTGTGGGGATCTTTTTCATCCTATCATCCACCATGGATACTTTTCATATGATATTAAAAGTATAGAGTTTATAAAATCCTTCATGAAGAATAAGTGGGCCTTGCCAAGATTCAAGAACTCATGGAGAAGTGTTAATCACCATATCCAAATGAATACAGTATCATAAAGAGATCATGACCACTCTCGTCTAGAAACGTTGGTCCAGAGTCCGACAAGCATAAGAAAAAGAAATGTTTTAAACCTGATGAGCCTTTTTACGGGTATTTAATAATTTATATTGACTATGATACTACTGAGGTGGTAAATGTTTTAATTGGTATTCTATAAAATGAATATGTAAAATATTAAGGATATTCCTTTCACATGTTCCCTGTTAATGATGTGTTCCTTAATTATTCATAGAGACTTAAAGGAGATGTTGTATTAGGTAATAGAAATAATTTAAAAGATTAGGATAAAGTCTCAATAATGTTATATATTCATGATCTGTCATGAAATAACCCTGTTAACCCTCTCAAACTAGCACCCGAAGCAATCCATGACATACCTGAAAGGGAAGTCTTGATCCCCATGAGATGGAGACTAGCACCCAAGAAACAACAAACATCAAAGGGAATGATTTTAGGTAACCTGAATAGAAAACATGACATATATATACAATAAACGTAAATATTGTAGGAATGAATAAGAATATATTTCATATTAAAAAGAAATATAGGAATTTATATAACTGAAAGAATCCAATAGTCTCCAGGAGATGAGTGTAACTAAAAAGGACGAAAAAAATCAAACAACTACTCCAATAGTGTCAATGTGAGGGAATAGTAAATCTCCCATTATCTCACCACTATATACTCAAATCTAGTTTAAATAATACCTTACTAACTCACTATTGTTCTTTGAATTTCCCTACAATGAAAGATATACAAAGTTCAATGCATCATTGTTGGGACATATAGGGTTTGAGGTAACAGGCTCAACAGGATCCATCCATGGTGTTCCATATCATGTCTTTGTACAACAATTGGTAGATGATAAAATTTAATGAAATCAAGTGATTATAAAAAAATTAGTAGTATTTTTATATAAATTCATGATAAAAAATTTAATTTTCACCCTTTTCCACATTTCCAAATGAAGCGGGTAAAACATTTTCAAATAATTTTACATATATCAAAGCAGACATATCAAATTAAATTGAAAAAATCATGTCACATATCATATGAAATCGATGATATTACAACTAAAATAGATCAATATAAATCATAGGTGACATATATATAAAGATCACACTTGGTTAGGATGACTAGGAAACTCATCCCCCCAATATAGACCATCGCATACATCATGATCGTAGATTTATGCATCGAATCTAGGAATTAGAGGACAACCCTTGAAAGTAGATCCTCCAAATAGTTCCTCTCATGTCCCTATAACATTATGTATTGGGAGTATAGAACAAACCATGAGTAACCCCAACAGTATCCATGAATGAGGCATTTTTAGACACCGTCCACCTAAGTACCCAATGCTTTTCTTATAATCAATTTTCTAAACCATTTCATCAAAATGACACTTTAAAACCCATTTAAAAATGAATTGAAAATGTATTTTATTTAAAAAAATAAGGTTAAAATCCATATTTTTTTAAAAACCAATTTCGATACACAGAAAATAGTTGACCAATCATTCCAATTCATTTTATAAAATAATTCATAAAACAAACAATGTCATTTATCCAATGTAGAATAGAGATGAAACTACCTACAACAAAATGAATTTGTACTTGCACTCAATGGATTCCACTAGTATGTAATAAAACAACTATGATAACAGATGTTATATGATCAATCCTCTCAACTCTTAGAATCAATCCAATAAAAAATGGATGGCGGAAAGGGTATATCATTACAATCATTAATGATTTGGCACCTTCTACACCACAACCAATAAATGAATGGACCGAAGAAGAATATCACAAAACATATATAAATAGAAATAATATAATTATCATCATAAATGAATGAATCTACTAGTGTAAGGAAATATTTCCACTGTGATAAAAAAAAGAAATAATAAGGATTTGTTACTTGGAGAGATGCAGTGAAACCCCATGATGATCAAAAGATGAAATAATTTATCTGAAATAAAATAGGGTCTCCAAAATCCCTAGGGAAGAGAATTGGTTTTAGATAAATTAAGCATAACATTGAATTAATAATGCATCAGTCATAGTACATCATAAAACCCATACCTTGTCAGATTGACAGGACATGTAATACCATTACTTGTTAGGTGATATTTTAGGTCCATATATGTTAAAATACATGTTTCTTTTATACAAAAAAACTATTGTATCACATTAAATAATGCGAACCTAATTCAAGAAATTTAACCTTCTCATCTCATTATCTAGTTCACAACATTCACCAAGATACTATTATATGTGTTTTAATCACTTTCCATGGAATGTAACCAAATTACATGGTGTATACTTCTATTGAAGACTATGAAAAGTTCATATTTCATTAGAAACTCCAAAAAAACGCCAATGTTATTTTGGAATTGGGATAAACTAGAAAAACTTCAACATATTTATACATGCACTCCATTAAATCAGAAAAACCCACATATTTTATATTTAGGTCATTTTCCCAACAAACTCTCTCTATTAGGCACACTCAAATAAAGCGTAAAATAAAGAAAGAGAATGGAAATACCTAAAATATGTTAATGGGATATTAAAAATGATACACTATAAGACTTACCATCCTTAGGAACTTATGTGTATTAATGATGTTAAGAAAATAGGTGAGGCCACTACTCCATCGTCAATGACTCACACTCCCAATTCTCTTGAGGATATGGTCTGTTTCACCATAATACTCTAACCAAGAGAATTAACATACCATTAAAGACTTTTAATTGTGTGTTAAAGATCTCTACTAAATGTTCTATAATAGAAATATCTATATCCAACTCAATCTCATCCCAATTCAGAACGTGAGAGGGACCTGGTTGGTATTTCACGAGTTGTTATATGTGGAAAACATAATGAATGACCATCAAACATATAATAAATAAAAATGGATAAGAAACATACTAAAGTCTATTAATGAGCTAAAATGGTTGAAAATATATCAGATCTAACTTACCCTTTTTTTCCAAGATGAATGTTACATGAATGAGGTGAAACAACCTTGAAAAACTGCTTACCTATAGAAAAATCAAAAGAACTCCACCACCAGTCCGCATACAATTTATGGGGAATTTGATCTTTGACCAACCATCAACATATACCATGAATCTTAATAGATGTGTCTTGAACAAGACATGGTCCTACCAATGAAGCTTCACCCACCTCTTCCCAACAAATAAGTGACATGTATTGGAAACCATTTAAAGCCTCGAAAGGAAACATTATAGTCTATGAATGTTAACTTATGTTATAAGAAAAATATATAATTCTATGATATTTATCCTAAAATCCACAAAATTCCAAGACACAATAATAAAGACTATCTTTTAAGATCTGAATAGCATGATCTATCTATATTTCAAGATGTGGATGGGAAGACATACTAAGCTTGTCTCGGGTCCCCATAACCTCTTAGAGACTCCTCTAGAATCTTGATGTGATCATCAGATCCATCTTTGAAAAAATCGAATAATAAACCCCATGTAACTTCATTATTTCCAACACATACAGCTTAACTAAATATTTAAATTTTGTAGTAACCCGGATCATAAAAAAATGGGCCAAAATTATCAACCAATCAATCAACACATAGTTAGAATTCATCCATTGAGGAGTCTATTTAAATAAAAATAATCTATAGAAACATCATCCCATTTTTTAACTAGACATGGAAGAGTCTGGAAAAAATAGAAGGTTTCAGATACTCTCACTTTATCTACAAGAATTTTTAATAGTGGGACACATAATCTGTAATGTCACACTTTATACACGGCCACCAGAATTATCATCTCATATAATAATACATCTTAATAGTGCTCAGATTAATCGACCATGATGAAGTAGAAAAATAATAAAAACTGAGCTCCTAAAAGTTATTAGGATGAAAATGTAATCCATAAAGAATAAAATACCATATGAAGAGAGAAACCAACTAGAAATGGTCTCCCCCATTATATTATGTAACTTAAATTCTTCTAAAATCTTCATACTATTGCTAATCCTATATAATATACCCAATCAGAGGTAATAGTAATTAAGAAATAGTCAGGACTATACATAGAACATCTTTTGGAGCATCGAACTGAAATTTCATGAGGATCCCTATAAGGTTACACATATCATTTGATTCCAAAACATTATTTGATGGTTCTTTTCTACTTAGAGCATCTACAATGACATTCCCCTTCCTTGGGCTGTTGGCGATATCTATGTCAAATGTATTAAGGTATTCTAGCCATTATCTAAAAATAAGAATCAAGTATTTTTTAGAAAATATATAACTCAAAATCTTATGGTTAGAAATGAATGGTACCCTATCCCTAAAAATTTAGTGCATCAAACATTTATGATCATACATAACCATGGAAATCTCTAAATTATAATTGGGGTAATTATTTTGCTGTGTTGTAAGTGAGTAATATCCATAAGAAAAATCGTGATAATCATGCATGAGCATGATACCCACACCAACACAAGAAGCATAATAGAGAACCACCTATACCTTATAGGGGTTATGTAAGACCAGAATAGAAGATAATGTTAGAAGTAATTTTAGATCATCTAAAGAAGACTGAAACTCTACATCCCATATGAATTTCACCCATTTCCTACTAAGAGTAGTCAAGGGTGATGCTAGCATTGATAAATCCTTAACGAACCATTAATAATATCTAGAAATACCAAAGAAAAAATGGATCTTAATGGCATTATTTGTTTATTACCGTGAATAATAAACCTTCACCTTCTCATGATCAACTGATAATCCATGCTTAGAAATCATGTTCCCCAAGAATTTCACTTCATGGATCCCATAAATTCATTTCAAAAGTATTACATTCTTATAGAGACTCATAAGGATTTATTAAAACAAAGCTAAATAGATCTCGTACTTGTTCTCAGATATTGAATAAACAAGTATATCATCAATGAAAACTACAAAAAAGTTTCAAGATTCTGATGAAATATTTGATTCATCAAATCTATGAAACCTGTATGAGAATTATTTAGACCAAACGAAAATAGAAGATATTCATAATTTATATACCAGCATCAAAAAATGGTCTTCAATATACCAGACTCCCAAAAAATGAGATGATGATAACCCAATCAACGATCAATCTATGAAAACAACATATCTATATTAAATTATCAAATATATCATCCACATGATGGAAGTGATAATTATTCTTTACTATCACCTAGGTTTGATCATCTACATAAAACCATAATGAAAAATCTTCTTTATTCGTACAGATAATATGGGATTCACGAGAAGGAACACTAGGTAAAACAAAAAATTTATCCATTAGATAATAGAAATGAATTTTGAGATATTTTAGCTTCATTGGTGTCATATGATAAAAAGGTATCAAAATAAGTTGCATACCAATAATATATTAATTCATAAATGCTATATCTCTCTATGGAGAAAGACTAGAGAAATCACTTAGGAATACATTATGAAAATCATAAACTATAGTGGAAAGACCAAAAATGGAAGAAACATCATCGGGATAAACTGTGGAAGCTGATTAAAAACTCCTGAGCTATGGGAGGAAAGGCCATGATCAACCAGAGCTCAGGTCCCACTCTGTATAAAACACCTATGATATCCCACAAGCCACAAGAAATAAACACACCATTTATAAAAACCAACCTCATCATGGTGAGAAACAAGAAAATCTATCCTGATAATGATGTCAAACAGATCCAAATAAAGATTGAGAAATTCCCAAACTAACTCTATATCAGCTAATAATAGAATACATGGACACTAATACAAATACACTTTCCTATTCCCAATAGGTGTTGATAAATTTATAACAAAATCCTTGATCTCTATTGAATGGTTAAGCTATTAAAAATGGACAGATTTGAACATGTGGGAAGCAACAGTATCAAATAAAAAAAATTACCACTTAAGATGTAAGAAATATGGTACCTCTAACTATCATTGGACCTACATATACCTCCACCAGAAACAAATCTATTGTGTGAAGGTTCGTCACTCTAGATGCATGTTTCTACAGCCCTATAGTATTTGAATTATCTGATTGCACTGCATTATCCTTTGGAGAATATGGTCCCTGACCAAAATGAAGAGTAGAAATATCATGACAAAATCAATGTAAATGTCCATAGAATCTGAAAATATTTCACATCATCATAGGAGAAAGGCATAAAATTTAGGTCTGTATGACCGTTCCAAATTGATATAAAGTCAAGGTAAAATACATTTTGTATCCAATGAGATGAATGCAACCTTTTTCTAAGAACTACCTCCACTAATCCTACAATGATCATTCCACTTCCTCTTCTTTCCCTATACGCCACATAATCTTACACTATTTGGAATATAAGGGGAATAGTAACCAACCTTGCCTACAATATTCATATCTAGTATCATTTCTCTATTTATATAATCTAAATAGGTCTATAGCTTTATCATGAATACCAGTGATCTAATATCCTACCTCAAGCCCTGTAGGTTCTTATGAGCTTTACAGTAGTCATTATTTTCTAGATCTCGAGAAAAATGAACCATATAAGAAAACTGATTGGTGTATGACAACACTAAAATTAATCCCTACTATAAATAGAGGAACTCTAGAGTCTTCATTATCATTGGTGTTCATGGAAAAATTATTTTGAATAAGTGATTCTTGAAATCCTTCCAATCGAATCTCACATATATGTCTAACTATACAATGGAATCCCACTAATACTTAATAGAACCCCCCGAGTATAAATTCCACACACTTCACATTAATTTGTATCCCTAAAGTAAAAGATCTAATCAATCATGTTTAGACAGTACTCCACATATTGACTTTCATTTTTAACATTAATTGAAAATGGATTCTCATTCAAAAACTCACATGATATATCCATTTCCACTACAAATTCTGGTCATACCTCAACAACTATGTTATGTACTTGTGATACATTTTGGTCAACAACAAGAACTTCCTGAATGATATCCTTGATAATATTCTAATCTATATGCAGAATCCCTTGAGGAGAATCAATTTTACCCTCCTGTGGAACTCATGGAAGATGTCTCAGATGCATACTCCTGCACAATCAAACAGAATAAATGATCATACAATAAGATAATTGTAATTAAAACCAAGGAAACCATAATTTACAAAAAAACAGATATTAATATTAATAACTCTAGATAGGAGACACATATCACAACACCCCATGGTAAATTGAGTCTCATTAGGGCAAGAGATGGCCATACACTAACAAAATACAACCTCTCATGTCCCAATGTAATGACCCAAAAATTCATCAATGAAAATTACCTTCTTATAATTATGTTATATAGTATAAATGACATAACAATCACATATAGAACAATTTAAAATCATTATAAATAATGAATGAATGAAATGAGAGATATTTATATAAGTTAAGAAAGCTATACTGATGGAATAATAACATTACCATCAAAATAGTAATGTAACCCTTATGAATAGTAAACTATACCATAGAATAGTAACCTCTCCTAAGAAAGAATAAATAAAATCTAACCTTATTATAAAAGAAAATATGATATAATTATATCACAATATAAATAAATAAATGTTTTATAAATTACTAATTATGTGTTGATATTTTTATAAAACATAAGTGTTTATTTTTAATTTTATAATTAATATTATGTTTTTAAAAAATTATTTCCATCAATTGTATTTATAAATTATTATTATTTTATTATGTTTATAAGATAATTTTTGTGCCCTTAATTAAAATTTCAATGTGTTATAAAACCAATTTTAATTTTAAAATTGGTATTTTACAATAAAATGATGATTTTTAATAAATAGTAGATTTCTCATATTTATAAAATTATTTTCATAAAATGGAGTTAATTATTGTATTCTATACTTGGAAAAATTTAAAGGCTGATTTTTTTTATGTTTCTAAAATATATAAATTTTTTGTGAATAGTAAAATATGTTTATTTACGGTGTATATACATTATAAGTTAAATACATTATTCCACAAGCCATCGTAGATGTAAGAACCATAATATCAAAATCCCCTTCATTATATTAATATATTTATTGATAATTATCAATCTATTTATAATCTTGGGGAAAAATAATAAACTGATGAATAAAATAATGTGAAAACACCCCTCTCTTACCCTATAATACAACTCTCAAAACCTCTTCTTCTCACACCTCTCAAGATTTGAGTCTTGTAAAAATTATTCTAAAATATCTTCCCAAGACCCTCCCCCACATCTATGATCCATTGGTTTCAACAAAATACCAAAACCAATCCCCTTAAGAAGGTTCTCAAGAAGATGGATTCAAAAGATAAAATTATATTTCTTTTCTTTTAGATTATTTCCAAGTTCATTCCTTTTATTATTCTGTCCTCATATACCCTCATCCAAATTGAATTATAAATCCAGTACCTTCAAATATATTATAATTTAATTATTCTAAGGTAAAAATTCATTATAATTTCATTCCCTACTACTTTTTTACTAAAAATGAAAACATCTTCTGTGATGTGTTAATTTATCATATTCAAGGATGACAATGTTTTCAATTTCAATTACCTCTATAAATACAAATCAAAATACCATTTTTATGGTTGAGAAATATTGTAATATATGTATTATAGCCTTTATAATTTTATATGAAAATTTTATATTCATAATATTAATTCATAAAATAAAACAACTTTTTGATGATTGAAAAACCACCAAAATAATCTCAACAAGTATCACTAATGTCATATCTAATGATTCATCCTCGCCCCAAATTTAAAAATAAATTATATAACCATTTAGAATTATTTATTTTCATTATTAACATATCACTTCAATTATAGAAAACCATTACCATTTTACATTATTTTCCATACATATGTACAAGTAACCGATCATGAAAACCATGGAAATGAACGCTCCCAGACGATGAAATTTTAGCTTATAAAACATCAAAAGGGATATAAATGTACTTAAAAAATTATCATAATTCCTATAAATATATAAAATTTTATTAATTAATTACATAATGCATTTAATTATATATTCAATGACATTAAGATCAAATGAATAACACTTTTTTTTCTAAGGTAAGGGTTTCTTCCTAGACCTATATTCTTCCTTCAGGTTACACTTTATCTCTATTTACCCACATGTAAATATTTTTTTTATTTATATAATTATTATAAATTACATATATGTGTTCCAAAATGATATATCCAGATCACTTCATCCTTATTTTTCAGGGACATACATGTTTTAATAAGGTTCACTTCTCAATTATTCTCGACAACCATACCCGATTAAAGGGAACTTCCCAATTTCTTACCCATTTTCTGGTACCATGCATAAAAAATTTTAAGAAAAAATTATTTTTCTAAAATCAATAATTTTATCAAGAAAACTGCCTTTTTTCATTTCTATTTTTATTAAACAAAATATGTCTTTTTCGCATTAAATTCTATTTAATAATTTCTTTAAACCGCACTAAAATGTTTCACTTCTAATGTTTCGTAATCAGTTATTATTACATTTTTAAACATAAATTGGAAATCAGTTCTCACGATCTATGCATATTTTACCATATTAATGCCTACATAATATTTAAATGTATTCCTTCAAGGACACAATTATGATATTTATTTTAGTATGGCCTTATGACATGGTTATAATACCTAATTCATCCCATGGGGAACCCTTATGGTTGATTATTAACTTAGAATAGATATTCATGAACATAATATATTGGGTGTGCCCATATAGTGCACCAATGAATTGGGTAATGTTTAGCCTCATTAGATGTAATTTTGGGGCAGGGAGTGAACCAGATTCCTTCATGGGACTGTATCCACTATGTGATATAGTCTTTGTAGTTAGCATTGACTCAAGTTTATGTTATGGTATATATTGTTGTCACATTTATATAATGACATTATTATATGTTTTCATGTTATTCTTCCTTATGATTATTAATGTTTCATTCATTTTATGTCATCATTTAATGCGTTATAACCCATGATTTAGGTTTTATTCAAATTATTATTCTCTTACAGGGAATTTTATCTCATCCCTTTGTTCATTAATTCCCTAGGTTATCCTATGAATAGGTAAGAGTTCAGAGTATGTTCAGATCTCATTAAAGAGATTAAATAAAATATTTTTTCCATGATTTAAAATTATATTCCTAATCATCTAAATAAATTATACTTTACAATCCTTGATTGTATTTGCTGGTAAATTACGCTTAAAATCATGTAATAATATGTATAAAAATATAGGGTCTATATTGTTTGTATTAGAGGAAGGTCTAGTTATTTTGGATATTAGGACTTAATCAATATAGCAATAACTCTAGGGAGAAGTCAATCACCCCGGTTAACCGAGATTGAAACATAGGGTATAAAAATATAGATTATACTTTTCATTTATTGTTTTATCCTTCTATGTTAAAAGTTTTATTTTTATATGCTTATTATCTAGGTATAAAATCCCTCTAATTATACATTCTTATTCTTATTTAATCGATAAGAATATAATAACACTTGAAAAAAAATCAATGTGATATGCAATGTGATTATTTCCCTAATGATATTCCAAATAATAGGAGAACATGTGCTCCAAACATCATTACATTACTTTATTAGCTAGGTAAAGTTATTAATAATAACATGAATCATGTGGAAAACCTTCTTTATCCAAAATAAGAAAATTTTGATGTATAATCCTTTATATGGAAATGTCCTCTCATGTTCAGTGGATATTTTAATCCACCCATCATAGAACAATGGACTAAATACATTGAGAATATATTTTTTATCCTTCAATGCTAAGAATAAGAGAAATTTGTGCTGGCAGTTTATCATTTTTATGGGGAAGTTGATCAATTTTGGAAAAAAATCAAGAACACAGAGGACAAGGTACAAATTTATTCCATGGAATGAGTTGTTTTCAAGAAAATAGTTTTCAATTTATATTTTTCCCTAACCCTATGTCATAAGATGGAAAGGGAGTCCCTCAGACTACTGAAAAAGGAAGACAATTCTATCAAGGCATATGAAGAATACTTCACAAGGATTTCATAATATTCCCCTTCGTTTTTGAAGAGCACCTAAAAAGGCATATCACATCTTTAGTGTACTACAGCTAATTCTACAAAAAATATTACAGATTTGAGACATTAAAACCTATAAGGTTATTGTCTGTTGTGACCCTAAGGCTGAAATGATTGTCATAAACTCTCAGTGATCTCATGAGTCTTGGGGAAGAAGATGAAAATGGCGTTTAAAGGGTTGGATCAATAGATAAATCCCATGATGGAAAGAAGACACAACATCCCCCATGTAAAAAGATAGGGAAGAAGTATCATGAAATCAATATAAAGTGAACTAATAGATACTTAAAATGTGGAAGAGAAGGTAATATAGAAAATAATTACTAAAGGGATATGAAGAATCCCACTAATGTAGAAGAATAAAGGATTTTCCAGATTAACACTCAACCTATAGTGTAGTGTTTCAAATGTAATTAACATGTATATTTTGATATCTATATCCCTGATCCAAGGGTCTTTGGTGGTAATCAACAACAACAACCTCCACGAAATAAAGGAAGGTGATATGTTATCACAACTACTAAGGTGGAACCTAAAAAAGATGTGGTGATAGGTACACTAGTTATTCATTCTAGGGTAGTGAACGTGATATTTGTTTCTGGATCTACACATTATTTCATATCATTCAAATGTAGTAGAACTATTCAATAACTACCTCAAAATTTGGAGGTTTAGTTATTTGTGAGAATAAAACATGCATAAATTATTGCCTCAAAATTTTATAACTCATCCTCGGTTAATGTCTATGGAATTAACCTCTTATAAAGTATTTTCATACACTATTTAACTAAGTGTGATGATATATTGGTCATAGATTATCTATCTTTACATAAACCGAACATCAAATATCAGGAAAGAGAGATCACTCTTCATATCCAAAAGAATCCCCTTCTTATGTACATGTTTAATGAGGAAGATGATTCTCCATCAGAATCATTGTTTTAATTATGGATATTGTTGCCCTATGATCAATCATATATAGCTTTTAGGATTTAGAATAAGGATAAAATCATTCTCAAATACATTCCCATCATGTGGTATATGATTTATATATTCTATAAATAATTCTATAGTCTACCTCATTGTCAAAATGTTGAGTTATCAATTGAATGTATTCTTAGATCTATAACTATATCAAATATACCTTGTATGAAGGACATTGTTGAGCTACAAGAAGTTAATAAGCAGTTATACGAGAATCTAGACAGGTGTTTTATAAACCCGAGGGGATATATATGTGGTGTTCAAATAATATTCCTCAATAAAAATGATTGATTAATGAGCCTCTACATTAATTATCACGAGCTCAAAAAAATCATGATAAAGCACAAGTATCCCCTAAATTGATATATGACATGTTTGATCAGTTATATGGGGTCGTTATTTCTCAAAGGAGCACCTTCGTTAAACATATCACCAATTAAAGGTGAGGAAGGAATATATTCCCAATATTCCATTTTTTATGAGGTACTGACACTATGAATTCAATGTGATTCCCTTCAGACATAAAATTTCCCCATCAATTTTCATGGAAATAATGAATAGAATCTTTAGATATTAACTTAAAAAATTTGTAGTAGTCTTTATTGGTGATATTATGATATACTCTATGTAAAAGGTGGAACACTAGGAGCATTTGAATACTATTCTAAAAACATCACAAAGGGAGAAAATATTTGAAAAGTATAGAAAATGTGAGTTTTTAATTGAGGATGTATCATTATTAGGGAATCTAACCACCAACAAATGTATATCTTTTGAAACATCCATGATAATGGAAATTGAGGAGTGGCCCAGAAAATCATTTTTAACAGATATATATAGAATCCATGGTTCATATGGGTATTAACGGAGATTTTTTAATAACATATCATGATTGTCAAACCCACTAACCAAGATTAATAACAATGGAGAAATGTTTGTCTAGACTGGTGAATATCATTACTACTTTAACGAGTTGAAAAAGAGGCTTATCACCCCACTAGTGCTCAAAATAATAAAAAGTGGGGAACACTTTCTGGTTTATAGAAATGATTCAAGGATGTTATTAGGATATGTATTGATGAAAGATGTTAAATTGATAGCCTATTTCTCACAGAAGTTTAAAATTCATGAGAAAAACTATCTAATAAATGATCTGGATTTGAAAGCTATGATCTTGGTGTTGGAAATGCGACGTCATTATATCTATATGGAGAAGTGTTTGATATATACATACCATTGGAGACTAAAATATATATTCACATAGAAGGAGACTAATATACTCCAATGAAGAAGGTCAGTTATCATGAAGGATTATGACTACTCATTCAACTACTATCAGGCTAAAGAAAATAAGGTATCAGATGCTCTATGTAGAAAGGATCCTGCATCTTTATCAATAATGATAATTGGCAAGGAATTAAATATTATTTTAATTGAAAATTATAGACAAGGAAATCATTGAGTAATTAAAATCATCAATCCTTTCTCATATGATCACTTAACCATCCCTTAAGATGAAAATAATGGATTCTCAAAGAAATGATGTGGAAATTCAAAAAAAGGTAGAATCTATCAGAAATTAGAAATCCACATATTTCAAAATGGATATAGAAGGAGTCATGATATTTTTCTGATGAATGTTTGTGCCATATATTTCATAAATAATGAACAATATTATAAATAATAAACAAATCACAACATTACCTATTCACCCAAGGAGAAAAAATATGAATTGAGATCTCTAAGAGAACTATTGGGGGAACAATATGAAGAAGAAGATTGATGAATATACATAAATTTTCCTGGTGTGTCAACAAGTGATGTACAAAAGGCAATAATCTAAGGAAATGATTTAACCATCCCACATACAAACATGTAAATGGGAAACATTCACTATGGAATTTGTCACTGGACATCCAAAGACATCCAAAGTAACTAATTCTATATTGGCTATTATGGATTGACTCAAAAAGACATCTAACTTTATTTTAATTAGAGAATAATTATCTCTATATCTACATACACAATTATACATCAGAGAAGTGGTAAGGTTGAATGAAGTTCCACTATCGATTGTATCTGATCCAGATGTGAGATTTCCCTCTAAATTCTAGAAAAGTATCCAACATGCTCAAAACACTAAATTGAATTTCAGTATAGCATATCATCCTCAAAATGATGTCCAATCTGAGAGGAAAATTCATGCACTAGAAAACATGTTTTGAGCATGTTCTATAGACTTTAAAGGAGAATGTGACCAACATCTACCTCAAGTAAAATTCTATTAAAACATTCCTTTCCTCGAAATCATCCAAATGAATCCATATGAATCCCTTTATGGGAAAAGATCTTGAACATCAGAATGTTGGGATAATGTCGATGCACATAAGATTCTAGAACATAAAACGGTCAATGAAATGGTAGAAAAGGTGAAAATAATTTTGTGGCATATCTAGGTAGCCCAAATTCAACAGAAGATCTATGCAGAAAATATTTGACCGGACCTAGTGTTTATGGTTGGAGACATGGTATTCCTTTGTATATATCTATAGAATAAGATTATTGTATTTAGTAGGAAAGGAAATCTATGCCTCAAGTAGATCGACCTCTTCAATATTCCTGATCGTTTTGGCACCTCAAAACATATACGGTTGGCAATATTTATTTGTATCACAAAAATAGATCCTAAGATCCATCTACAATAAAAATTTACCGCTTTCCCTTAATTTTATTCTAACAAAATATATCTACATTCACATTTATATGTGCATGTTGGGGTGAGTAAGAATACTTAGGATTCCCTATAAGACACCTATACATTTCCATGTATAACATATTTCAAAACTATGTAATCAATGAAATTTAAAATAGTTCAATTTTTTTAAATATAATAATTTTTCATAAAATAAAAAATAATGCTATGTCATATCATAGAAACAATGAATTCCATTTTTTACCAAAATAAGAATAACTATTTCTAGTTTACCCCTGATATAAAACCATTGATTGAAACAAAAATCAAGGATGCACGAACAATAGGAAACATATCTATAGAAAAATACTCAACTGTGATCATAGAATACAATATTATAGATCGTCACTAATCAAACTGTTTCCCAAAAAAATAACCCTATCTGTCCACATTATATAAAATTTTATATAACATCAAATTATGCAATTATCCTTAATTCCTTTTATAATACTAATTGATCATTTCTCAAATCCATATTCAAATAATTGAAAAAAAATCTTTTTTCATATTTTTTACAAAAAATTCCATTAAATCCCATTTTATTGAATTTAATCAAAATTAATGTTCACAAACATTTTTTTCCCAAAATACCAAGTTTACGTTAAAACCCATGGTTTTTTCAAATACTAATGATTTGGTTTTTCAAATCATAAAAACACAAAGCTCATTTATTAAAATAAATATCATTCATGTTAATTAATAAATGTCCTCATTAGAGAAACTATTTTAAATAATACTAACCAAAAAATAATGATTCATCATTCACTAGATAATAAATAGATACCAACTAAACTATATGATAAATATCTGAAGATATAAGAACCCCAATATCGTAATTCTATTAACATAAATTAATTTGTTGAATCCTTGAAACAAAATATCTTTATCTTGATTCTTCCATTCAGGACCAAATTATGCATAAAATAATCATTCTAGATCAACCTATTGTGATAAATGAATCAAGGGAGAGAGAATGAGGGAGATATATATTATAAAAAAGATTAGATCACTATATAAAACATTTAATGAAATGATTATATATTAAATCATAGAAATATTCATGCTTTTATGTGGCAGAGAATTCTAATAGTCACTCATGAGAATCCCAAGGACAATTTAGGGCCATGATAATTTGATAAGGGTTTTAGGGTGATAAATAGGGTTTTTGAAACCAAATCATGTAACTCACACTTGACTGTATGATTCATTTTCATGGTCAAAGTGGCTATTTACTGAACCATATAGGCCCCCTACCTAGGAAACCAAAAATGAATAGTTAAGTGGTATGCCCCATGTAAATATTCATCCACCCATTTGCATGTCCTTGTCCACCCTACCATGCCTCAAACAGTTTACTTCACTATTCATGAAATTATAAGCCTAATATTTTTTTTAAATTTTCTCCTAGGAATCCAATATTTCAATCCTAAAAACCAAAAAAATCAATTGGAATATACTTATTAGAAATAAGGATTCACAATCCCCCCCCCCACAATGTAACTTTTTATCCTTCAGAAATAATCGAGATTAGTTTTCCAAAAATAACTCTTACTATTGATTCCTCATATGGTATTCTCTCTCACATTCCCCCTACTATTTATCGTCATGAAACAGTATATGCATCCACAAAAATATCACTAATGGAATAATCCATCCCATCTATATATTATCCTTTTATATAATTTTTATAGCCTTCAAGTTACAACTGAAACACATTTTAGAGAAGAAAAAAGACAGATTTGGTTCATACTTAGCGAAAAATCATGAACATGTAATAGGTTGTAATTTTATTATTGAAAACTATACATGATAATCCACATATCAATTTTTCCTGATGACCTCTAACAGATTCAAACACTGAGGTGAAAACTTGACTTTCTCCCTATGTTATCAACATCTCTGTCATGATGACACTAAAAAAATACTTGAACTCCTTCCACAAACATCAATGATCATCATAAATTATCAGAATAATAATTTTACTAATTCATATCTATCATAAATCTCTTAAAAATTAGGAAAAAGTTATTTTTAATATCATACACAAAAGTAGTTTGATGGGGAGGCTTCTACCCCAATTCTACACAAGACAATGATGATCGACATACTATTTTATACAATAATTAAAATAAATACATCCAAATTTAAAACTTACAACTATTATTATTACAAACCCCAAAAAATGGGATAATATATTAATATAATCCATATAAATCTAATATATAAATATCCAATAATACCCAAAAAAAAATTATATGTTCAATTATGATGTCCTATATACCCAAGAATAATGTGATGCACTTATATTAAATTGGTTTCTCATAACCCTCTACAATACTATTTAAAACATTGATGTAAACCTTTGATCTCTACCTATAATGATTAAATAAGGAACTCATTGAAGCATAATAACTTCCATCATGTATAACATTCCAAGTTCACCAATTGATAAAATATTCTTAGTGGTTGAAAAGTGATCTAACTTAGTTATTTTATCTTAAATCATGAATATCTATGTTTCCATTGGCCTTTTTAGGTGTTTTATTTATTAAAAACAATTTGGAAGAATATTATTGAGTTTGGTTATTAATGTTTTAAATAGGGGAAATGAGTTTTTAGGTTTTCATATGTTTATCAAAAGTTATGGGAGGCATAAAATGTTGAATGTGTACTGTAATTAGGTATGAATAATAAGTCAAAATATGTTATATATTTTGTCAATGAAATAAAATAAATTTGGAAGGATAAAAAAATATTTTAGTCATAGTTTCACTATAATATGGAACATCAAAATTGTAGATAATTATTTCATCAAAATATGACAATACATATTGATGTTTAAACGTAGTGCTTGTGTAATAGACCAAGACCACTGGATGAAAAAAAGTTTTTTCAAATATGTTTGTAGCACTAAATGTTGTTGTAGATTTAGATAAATAATGGAAAGGGACAACCAGAAGTATACATTTCAGGAGTACATTATATAGAAGTTTCCATGTGGCTTCACATTTAATATTGTGAAAAAAATGAAGATGTTAAGATGGATGCTTAATTTTCAATATTCACGAAGTATAGACGATGTTTTGAGGCTATATATATAATATTTTATTATTTTTATGGTGAGCCTTTTATATGATTTGACATATTCTCTAAATTCTTAAGAACTTTTCATGGGATTTTGATTGAAGATATTAAGCGTGTTGGAGTTTCAAATTACACCATGTGTGGTCCCTGCATTTAGTAGATAGTGTATCGTTATATAATGGGGTAATTTTTTTGAGAATTAAAATGATTCTATGATTGTGACTAATTATCATGAGGCTTTTTGGTGAAGAATATCATCTAGAATCTATTTCACTTTCACCAAAAGATAATCTAAGTCAAAGAATAATCTCATAGAGTTGATTTTATCAGAATATAAAGTACTAGAATAATGAATTTATAAATGATGAAATTTTAGAGGTTAAACTTCTTGATTATATTCTTCTTTCATACTCATAAATCTCATCAGATAATAAAAACATTCTAACTAATGTCAACCAGTATAATCAATTTTCTAAGAAACTTCTTCATGGGATGCATTTTTGGGTAATGGAAAATCCCTTTCCACATCTATATAATTATTGTTTTAGCATAGTGTAAAATTGATAACTCATAAATTATGAGTGTATCAAAGAGGAAGTTCACCCATGGGGGATGATCCTTGTAAAACAATTATCTACTTTACATTATTATTTACTTTACTATATGTGGCGTGAGTGTGATTTTTTATTTCTGTGAATGATACCCTTTGACTATTTTAGTTGTTTGTTATAAATTATAGAACATTAAAAAATTTAAAAAAAAGCAGTTTGTTCCCTCCCCCCTCTTAGTTGTTCAATCCTTTATTTGGTATCACAAGTGTTATTAGAGGACAGTTCCTCATTTGGATCCATTTTTTGAATAAATATATAATATATATTCAACGAACAGATAGTGTATCCCTAAATTTAGTCGTAAAATTTTAAATGGATGAAATAAATAGGATGATACAATATCTTCTATATTTAGTCTTGGAAGTGGTAGATTTTTTAAAATAAGGGTCTATACCAATGGAAAAATTTGATCCTTTGACTTTTGTAGATAGAAAAACATGGTGTATGATATCAAGGATCGTAATGCTATTATATTGACTTTATCAAATAATTTTTACACCAAGGTAATGGGTCTTTAATCAGCTAAAGATAATTAAGATAAGTCAGAAAGTATCTATGAATGAAACATTGACATATAATAAGAAAAACATTAGTTTATATAAGTTTGTCTATTTATTTTAATATACATAATAAATAAATCATAAATTATTATTTCAAAATATCCAATTAAATTTTCTATAATAACATAGGATTTTGGGATACAATATCAGACTCAATTATTGTAAAAAAATAATGTCGATTTCCTATATATATTTGATCCTAAATTATCATCCTTATAGGATTGAGATGATTTATCTCTTTATGAACATCAAAATATTCTTGAACAATTTGAAAATGTTGAAGGATACAACATTGGAGAAAAGGTATTATGAATAATCCAGAGGATACTCAAGTATCACAAAATGGTTGTTGAATCATTCCATGAAATAGAAAATCGAGGTGAGGAGGATAATGAACATAAAAGGTTAATAGCTCTTATCTCTTTAAATTTATGAAAGGGTAAAGTGGAGATTAATGTAAATCACCCTCCGAACTTCATTGAGTGTGGGGTGTCATAAAATTAACTATTAATTGCCTTATGAAGAACATTATGAAATTGATGAAAATGGGATTAATAATAACTCTCATATAATTGATGTGAATAAGGAGAAAAAATAAAGAAGAAAACTAGATGAAGGTAAATGTATGTCTATACAGAAGAATGAAATAATTTTTCTTTATTAAGAAGGAGATGGGGAATTATTGGAATTTATATCATGTGATGATGAAATTACATAGAAATTACTAAACATTAAGGATCAATTAAAATCTAGGGAAACCACTTCTGAAGAAGAACAATAAGAATAAGGAATAGTAACCTAGTTGGTATACATGATGAAATCCTAACTTAAAGCATGTCTTAAAAAAATAATAAAATCAAGAATGTTATTACCTTGTTTAAAATTAATGGATATATGAAAATTTGTTGTGTAGAAAATTCTATCAAAATGGGAATTCATATTTTGGAAAAATCAATAAACTCAAGATAAATAAGATGATCATGACAAAATCGAAAATGCTAAAATTTAGAACCTCGCAAAAAATAATGATGAATAGGGTAAGGCATAATCTATATGTATTTAAATTGAATTATATCTTACTAATTTGAATGATTATTTCAAAAGATAAATTAAATTTAAAGATAAATCTTTATAAGCTATTCCAAAAAAATAGGTATAACATGTTCCTATTAAAAATAAAAAATATATATATTTCCACTAATAATGAAGTTTTCTCAACCAAAACTGAGATTTTACGGAATAAATAACAAAATAAATAGTGTATCTATTATACTAATGGAATTTAGACACATCACTAAAGAAAAGATCTTACACATCAAAAGTAAAATTAATTTATATCTACCACTGAACCAAAATGAAATTTATACAATTCGAAATTATATCAATTATGAAGGTAGAGGATTGAGGGATATTGTCAGTGTTATAGAAACTATGGTAAAAAATATTACAACTGATGGGGAAAATTTTATTTTAGGATGGAGGTACAATTTTTTGGGATACAATCTCAAAGAAGATAAAATACTAATCAAAAGATAAGAAAAATTCCTCAAGGAATAAATAATTTCATGTCTAAAACTCATCAATAAAAAATCATTCTGACAAGATGGTATATTTATATTGATGATGTAATCATAATTTTTACTATGTAGAAGAATTCATGAAAAAATGCCTTGAAAAGACTCTATACAGTAGAATAGAAAATGATATGGTAAATCTAAAAGACTAGTAAAACCCCCATATTTTTTTAAGACACCTTGAAATATATCCATAATGATAAATAATTGATTATTAATAGAATATGTTCCTCAAATATGATCTGTGAGGCTAAATTCATGATAAATTTTGGAGATTATAATGAACGAGCTATTAAATTTCAAATATATACTTACTTAAATGTAAAAGAATGTAGTGTAGCTATCATAGATGATCGAAGTTAAAATCCGAGGAATTTATATTACTAGATAGATGTAGAAATAACATAAATAGATTATGTTAGATGTTTGATAATGGAAATAAAATTATCTTCCAGATAAGCTTTTACAACATTTGTTTCTTAAAGAATGAAAAAGCTTTTTATGAACGAAAAAGAACATACTGAAATCCATTTTACATTGGAGATTAATGATAATCATTTTACCGAAATGCGAAATATGAAGATCAATTGTGTAATATGAACTTGGGTCATCATGGACAATAAAACATAAGAAAGGTATCAAAAGAATAAGTTTCATGATATTTTTCCTTACTAATAATAAAAGGTCATTTTTCATGAATATTTTCAGAAAAGAAAAATTGATGAATTAACACATAAAATCATGTAAATTTAGTCCATATAACCTCCTAAACTTCTATACACTGATGTATATGGAACGATTAGGCATTTATAAAACAATGTTGATTTTTTACTTCACCACTTTTATTGATGAATTCTCTTGAATAACTGGTGTCATGTTTTAGATATATAAATAATATGTTTTGTATGTTTTTAAGTTTCATAGGATTGAATTTAAAAACATCTTGGTATAAATTTCCATGAGATAAAAATAAATAATTTAAAGGAGTTTACATCTAATTTTTTTTAATATTTTTGATCAAAAAAGTAGAATAAATATTTAATATACTTCCCTTTAGACTCTATATATAAATAATGTATCATTAGGGAAAAATAGATGGTTGTATTAAATAAGAAGGACCATGTTTTCAAAACATAAATTCCATAATTTATTTTAGAGTAAATATATATTTATAGTTATATATTTTTAGAATAGCTGAATACTTGCATTGGGATCAGAAACTACCCCATATGAGCTGTGGTATAACAAGAAACCAATGGTAAAATAATTTAATTTATTTTTAACTTCTTGAAAAATAAATAAAAAATATTCAGACATAATAAAATTTGAAAAAAATCCAATGTATGAATTTTCATAGGTTTCAAAACAAAAAACGAATATATAAGTTCAAGAACAAACTATCAAATTTTTTTTCAGAAACATGTGATGTTAGAGAAATTGAAAATGATTTTAAATAAATGGAATCAGAGAAATGTGAATTCAATTATCCAAAAAAGGATTTCAAAAAATATTTTGGGATAACTGATGAATACTATGTAATTCATGAGTCTAATATCAATCAAAAATATTCCAATTAATCCTGTGATGAATAAGGTTTTATTTGAAATATTTTTTAAGGTTATAATCAATACAAAATTAAGATCAGTTATGAAATATGATCATAAATTATAAATCATTAATCAAGTAATAGATTAATAAAAAATAGTGAATCAAATAGATCTTATTTATCATGTTAAACAAAAATCATTATTCTAATTAGTGGAGATAAATTAATAGTGGAAATAAAATAATGATACATTATATCAAATTAAGAAAAATAATACCTATGAACTTGTCCCAAGATTAAAAGGAAGAGATATAATTAGAAATAAATGGGTTTTCGGGAATAAGTTCAACAAAATAAGAGGAATTTTCTGGAATAAATCAACGTTGGTTTTCATGGGATACTCACCATAGAAAGTATTGATTTTGTAGAAAAAAATTCAATTGTTGGACATGAGACAATCCGAATGTTTTTGGATGTCTATTCTCCATATAAGTGAACGGTTTATTTGATCGATTTTTAAGTTCGTGATCTTAAATGGTGAAGTTAGAGAAGAATTTTACATTGAATAACAAAATGGAATCATACTTGATGAATATGGAATCATGGATTGTTATTCAAAAATATATTTAATTTGGTTAAATGATGCCCCTTGATCATGGTATTCTAATATTGATATGTGCTTTAGGATATTGAACTTTTCTAAAAGAAATATTGTGAAATGACCAAGCAGGACATGTGTGATCACTAATAGGGGAGGGGGTGAATCAAGGATATTTTATTTTTATGTTTTCTTACTTTAGAATCAAACTTAATCTTTATATAGTGATAAATGAATCTACTGGAAAACAACAATGAACCACACCTACATGAACACATGTATTTACAAGGTTGAAAACTAAATAAGATTTTCCAGACCTGACATGAATTAGAAGTAATCCAATATCACAAAACCACTCTAAAAAATAATTTTAATGGTTATAAAAATTAGGAAACATACATACATTTCATAAAAATTTATTCCCTTTATAGTTTATGTTCAACTAACAAAGATAATTTGATATGATTTTTTTTCAAAAAATAGAACCTTCACCAACATGCCTCAACATTTTCACTAGGTTGCTTGAATTTTACTCACAATTTCTCTGATCCAAGTTCTTCTTATTATTCTTCTTCAATTTATGAAACAAAAACTGAGAAAAATCATCATTATAAAATTCTTTTTTTAAGAACTATTCATTTGATACTCTTTTAATAGTACTCTTGTTTTAATATTTTTGGCATGATACAAACTTAATGGTACCTCATTTTACTAATAGAAAATAATATTAAATTTATATGATTTTCACTTCACCATATAATTCATATGATTTTAATTTCACCATATTCATCTGATTCCAAATTATGAGAAGCCTCTTTCTATCAACACTTCATCAAGTGATACTATGACTAATGATTCGAAAAAAGATATCACAAGATCTTCAGTCAGTTTTTTAATTCTTCTAAAATTCAATTATTAGTAATGATATTCCAAAACATTTCTCAGTTCTCTTGAACCCCTTTATATAAGAATTTTTTATCTAATAACTCAATGATAATAGAGAACTCCCATTTGAATTTCCCACTTCTAATTTTGAAATTCCAACTTAATTATTTCAAAATTTTATCGCATTAAAATATCCTAAAACATAGGACACAAAAATCAATACAAATATTTCCCTAATATTCCATCATCAATGTTCCCCAAAACGCCTCGAAATCTATTCTACAGTCAAGATATTTCTTACACAATTATTGAGAAATTTAATGAATATTTTGGTATCATCACATTAAATTTCTGTGAATTTTTTTAAGGATCTTAAAAAATTCATATGGTTCATATTTATGTAAAGTACTCTATCTAATAACCTTATAAGATTATCCATTTTATAATTTTCCCATGTTCAGTGGACAGTATATTTTTTATTGCAGAATACTCTTCATAATGAACTCATTCAAAATCCTTTTTTTGAAATATGTTCATGAAAATATTTGAATTATGAAACTTATTCAGACTTCCCTTCATCCCAATATTCTACAACAACATATCCAACTAATGATATTCACATGTTTCTTTTCTCCGATAATTTTTTTAGGAAACCTATGCTTGATCATTTAGAAAATTATATCATATAGATTTTGTCTGATGACTCTAATTTTCTCTATTCATTTTACATACAATGACCACTCGATAGAATTCATATTTCAATCTAGCAGATCGAACCCCTTCAACAACTTCCTCAAATATTTTTCAATTGGTTATAAAAAAATTATTACTTTAAATAACTTATGATTGAATAATGAATACATTCATATAAAACTTATGTATTGAAACTTTCATGATTAAAAAATAATCTCTTGATTACTTTATCAAAACATGTATTTAAGAAAAAACTATGATTATAATTGGATGAACATTCAGTGCCATACATCACATGATGACTTTATTCTGATGGACTCCATCTATTAGATTCACATATCTATATCAAGAACAATCCATGTAGAAACATTATATGTTGGGATCAACATTGTGATGTGATTTTTATTTGACAATGAATGAAAATAAACAAGTAATCATTATTTCTTATCAACTCTATTATTTTTTTAAAAAAACCTCAAAACCTATTTCTATACACTATCTCCCTATTGGATTTTTTTGTAAACCACCGAAAATAAATCATTGAAACTTTGAAACATAATAATTATATTACTTATAAAAAAATTATAATCCTACATGATTGAACACAATGTAGGAAAAATTCACTAAACAAAAATAAAATGATTTACATAAAGTGATGATTCACTAATTTTTCAAACATCTTCCATATACACCTCTTTATAACTGATACTGTATGAAATAGTTAATTCATTCCCTTTAACCAAATGTTAATCCTGTTCAGAACAGATGAAATCAAAACTTACCACTTTTAAATATTCCCTAAAATACATGATCCCTATGATAGGTAAAGCATATAATGTTGGATATATTTATGAAACAACTTTTATACCCCTTTGAAAACATTATAAAACAATTATACGATATAGGGGATAAAAAAATTCATTATCCTTGATGTGAGTGAGGTTATACGCCCATTATCAACCTTAATTTCTGAAATATTTCATTTGAAAATGGTTTAGTAATTATATCAACAAAAATATCAATTGTTGGAATATACTCCAGTTTTGGTTTATTTCATTCCAAATTCTCTTTGATGACGTGATATTTAATATCACTATACACTGAATGATAATTTTTCACTAGATTCATTGTAGTATTTATATCACTTTGATTATTACATCCCAAGAAAAGGGGAAACATCCCTTTAACTAACAAATTTTCATCTTTTATCTTCATCCAAATTAATTATATTACATATTGAGAAGATGATATATACTCACCTTGTCTAATGATCAGGGTTACTGAATATTTTCTGTTGTATTCCAACTTACTCATATTTCTCCAAATAATAAATCTCAACTTGATATGGATCTTCTATTATCAACGAAACCTTCTGAATCGATATCTGTCTGACCAAACATATTGGTATTTCTTACATTTTCTTATTTCATTCCAAAATAAAGTGTTCATTTGAAGATTTTGTATGTGTTACTACATTTTGAAAGATTAAATACTTATGTAAATTATGAATAATTATTCACACCATGGTGGTTTATTTAATATCGCTATTAATTCATATGAAAACAAACATTGAAGATTCTTTTTTATAGATCTTTGTTTATATCACAATGATTTTTTTCGGAGAGTTTCCATCCACGTTTATGTAGATTCAATTTGGGATAGAAAAATATTCATGCGACATGCCACCTTCAGGCAGTGTCATTTTTTTAAAAGAAATGATTTTTTGTAGATCTCACATGATTTTTCAGAGAAAATTCCCATCCTTTACCATATTTTTTAGGGATTGTTGGAGAAGAATATTTTGAAAGAATAATTGACCAATGTATTATATTTTCCTATAAATACATAGTTAGTGCACTAATAGTGATAGAGCATGTCCTAGACTGGTGATAGAGGATTTATTGCTGGACTACTACTATTTCACTATACAATTTAATTTTTATTTCTTTTTTTCCCTCTCCCTCATGGATAAAACAAGTGGGATATTTCTTATGTCTTGTCCTTTAAGAAAGAAGAAGATTTATTTATTGTAGTATTTATATTAGATAACATTTGGGTTGGGATTTGAACTCATCTCTTTTAAACATAACTCATTTATCGATTATTGATGACCACTATTAGTGTTTTGAAGGGGTTATTTATAATACATGGAAATAATTTGTTATCCACCACGATCATTTTGTTGATTGAATGTTATTTTTAAAAATGGTTTTAGGTTATCTAATTATTAAGTTAACTGAAGTGCCTAACAATGAGAAATGGGGAAAACAGTGATTATAGAGCGACTACCCTAATCAATTGATTTACTTAGGTCTGATTTTGAAAAGTTCATGAGTTTTCAATATTTAATTATTCTTCATAGTTCATGAACGTGAATTGACCACTTCCCAGTGCATCTTGTAAATCATTGTTAATTATTTGTTGATAAATTATCTACCATTATATTTATTGTTTTGGTGTTAATTTACATGTTTATGTATCTTCTTACTCTTAGTCACCATGGGTTTAACCATTAACTAACATGATTTAAACTACCTAGTAGTTTTTTATTTTTTCATTTTATTGTGTTAGGTTTCCTATATGGAAGTAACAACACTATATCAATGAATATTTATTGTTATTACAAACAATATTAACTTATAAGTGAATTGGGTGATAATTTTTGGAGCAATTATTTTATATTGAAAGGTTATAATAGTTTTCCATTGTAATGATAACATCCAAATATCATGATAATAATTTTAATGTAATATCGTATGCCTTGAAAAAACATTCTAATAAGACAAGAAATATGTATAATTATCCATTTTTGGAAGACCATAGTCACTGATAATTCATCTCATAATGATTTTTATTTGATATCTATTATAAAAAAGGTTATGAGAAATAACCCTCCAATAGGATCTTTACTTGTTTTATGTGTTAGTGTATGTTCATATCCAGTACCATGTGCATCGTTTCTTATAATTGATATCATTTTATACTTGTATCATGGCTCATGTACTTTGAAGCATGATAAAAATAATGATATTTATGTTCATGGAGAGGTATCATGCATTGCCTAAATCATGATTTAAATGGTATTTTTAGAATTATAAATATATAATTTGACACTTCCATGTCTCCAAAAAAATCATTATAGACCTTTGAATGAGATAGAAGTTTCAGATATAAAATCAATGACTGTTGTTTTTACTATAACGTTCATCTTGATAATTTAAGTAAAGATAAATCATGTTTTAAGGGTGATAAAACATGTATGAATACATCTTTATGTGACCTTAATTATGTGATGACATGAACCAAAGAGTCCCCCTTATGACACGATTCTGATCACCCAATGTATTTGAGAACATTTTCCTCTTGTCAAAATCTAGAAACTAGGGTTGAGAGATACAATAATGAAATTCATGACTTGTTTTACATATGGTTAAAAGAACTAATTACATTTAATGTAAATAAATATTTCATTTTAAAATTAAGAAAACCAAACCATAAGAATAATACCATTTAAAATAAATGTTGTTTCCAATCAAAATATATAGGAATATAATAAAATATTATAAAATAACAACTATTTTAACATGAAATTACCATCTAAAACTAAAAATTAATATCCATTGGTAGTACGGATCCTCTAAAAACGTAAAAATTACCATCATAATTCCTATCATAAATATAGATCCAAAATTTCCATCTCTAATGTAAATTTTCACCTTTCACATAATTAAATCAATATAAACCATATCCACACACACACTGATATATACAAGTTTTCGTTTGTGAATACTCACTAGGATTTACCAATATAAAACCAATTTATTCCCATGTATAACCTATTCCAAATCATATTATCAATACCATTTATAGTAGTGATATTTATATTGAAATAATATATTTTGTCATGAAATTTCTGATAATGTTATGTTAGTTCATAGAAATAACTCACAACAATTTTTTACCAAAATGAGAGTAACCATTCTTGATTCACCCCAAGCATCCAAATAATTGTTTTTCATAAAAATTAAACTATATATGAACAATATAAATATTATGTATCCAAAAATAGTCAACCATGATCACAGAATACACAATTCTGCTGTGTCAATAATCTAAGTGTTTCCCAAAAAACACTTTCCATCCCTGTTACATAATTTTTTATTTCTAATTGGTTTATAAATCCTTAAGTATATTTATAAAATTTAATGGTCATTTCTCAAACCTATATTCAATTAAATACAAAACCATTTTTCTTCTGTAATATTTCTTCTTCATAAAAATCCCTAAAAACCCATTATATTGATTTTAATACGATTTAATGTTCCCAAACAATGTTTTTCTAAAATTGAAAATTTAATTAAGAAACCATGTTTTCCCCAAATACCAAAGTTTCATGATCACAAATCCTGAAAAACTCGAATCTCTTTTTATCAAATAATATTTTATAATGATCCCAATTAGAAAAACTATTATAAATAACACTAACCAAAAAACATGGAATCATTGGTCACTATGGAATAAATATGAGCCACCTACTAAAGACAATTAATGTCATCATTTCCACAAAACCCTATATCCAGAGTCAAATACCTAAAATTGATATATTGACACCAATATAAATAAGATAATTATCCTAACTTCAACATTCATTATTGAATTGGACATAAAATAATCATGATATATCAACCTTACAAGAGAAATCAGTCAAAAGAGGGAGAGGGAGAGATAGATAATAAAAAGGAATTGATCACTAATATCAAACCTTTAATCAAATGATGATATATTCAATTCTAGAAACATTCATTTTTTATGGGGGAGAATCCTACGACTGAGGAAAATACCTAAGTTCACTTATAGAAATTATAGTGTGATAATAATTTTTTTAGGGGGAATAAGGATTTTAAAACTAAATCATGGAACCCACATATGACGGTATGGTTGGTCTGCACAATCCACATGACTATGTATTAAACCACATATCCCCCAACCCATTGAGCACAAATTTAATTGTTCACCTCTATTTCCCCTCAAAATATGCATCCAACCATTCTCATTTCCTTTTCCTCCATACCATGCCTCACACAGTTGGTTTCACAATTCTGGGAATTGTGCGCCTAATGTGTATTATACATTGACTCCTATGAATATAAAATTCTATTTTTATTAAATAACACTTACCTTTAATGCATTATATAGTCATATCTCTCACTTTCTATGCCCCTAAATTTTTTTTCATAACGCATTATATTCATCCACACAACTATTACTAATGAAATACTAAATCACATATATATATTTTCCAAATTATATAAAAATTTCACATCCTTTTGAAAAAAAATTCTTCTAGTTCCAAATACAACATATTTGTAGAGAATAAAAAAAGATTATTCTTTGTTGGTACAAATCTATGAAACATGAAAACATAATATATTTCAATTTTTATTATTTACAACTCTAAATGATAATCCACATTTCCAATATTCTCAAAAACCTTCAATTTTTTCAAATATTGAGGTGAAAGACTCCTACAATCCCTAAGGTATCAATGTATCATTCATGAAAAAATTCATAAAAATACTTGAAAACATACTAAAAACATCAACGGTCATCATAAATGGTTAAAATGATTCATAAATGGAGTCTTAGAAACCATATGTCTCTTCTAAATTATATGAAATTGATTGATTTATCTTACACAAAATTTTGTGGGTATAGTAGTGTCTAGAACACTTATACAAAATTCCCTAATGATAAATACGTTATTATATGCATTACTTAAAATGTTTCCATCCAAGTTAATGATTGATAACTATTATAATTAAAAAAAACTCCATAATTGTGATATTGCATTACCATAATCATTATAAATCTAATACATAAGCTAAAAGTGTGCCCAATAAATTGAATAGGTATGGTTTCAATTTCTTATATACCCATAGATTATGTGATGTAATCTTCTTTAATTGAGTACCCATCACCCACTATAGTCCACTTTGAAATATTGAATTACACCATGGGTCTCTATCAAAAATGATATAATAAGTAACTCCATAAATATTGACCACTTATATATTGTGTAAATAACCTAATTATTCCATTTATAATATCAAATGAGTGGTTATATAGTGATCAAACATATTTATTTGAAATAAAATCATTAAGATTATATTTCCCCTCGGTCTTTTTTTTGCGTTTCATTTGATAAAAAATTGTTTGGTAAAATATTTCTGAGTTGGGATATAAAATTTGAAAATCCATAAAATTGAGTCTAGAGGATCTCATTTTTTCATCATATATTAGGGTAGGCATAAAAAGTTGGAATTTTACTGGTAGTATCATGAAATAAAAAATTACAGTTTTTTGTATTATTCAATCAAGGAAAGAAAATCACATTTGAAGAATACCAAATATGATTCATGTTGTGGTCTCACTAGAATATGTAACACTAGTTGTCCAAATAAATCATTGATCAAAGGAATATTTTTCATGTATAAGTTCAAACAAAATGATAGTTTAAAATATCAAGACCACTTAATTATAAAAGTAATTTTAATGTTTTTTGGGGAACTATAGGTTGTCGGATTGTGATTTTACCTAATGAAAATGAAGAAATAGAAATATATTTAATAGTAGTACATTCAATGTATGTTTCTAAGTGCCTTGAAATTTTTCAATTTGGAATGATAACCAATCTAAAATCATAATATTGATGGGAAATAACAATATTCCTGATGGAAAAATTATGTTTTTATTTTATATGTGTGGGTGGAGTTAAGGATTATTGATACATAGTCTTTTGGTGGATTTTATGAAATCAAAACTATAATTTATTTAGATTTTTTGTGGGATATTGACCAAATACTTAAAGTGGGTGGGAAATTAAAATAAGGGTCCATTCAGTCCCCACATTTATTGGAGAAAAGTTCATTTTATAAAGGTGGTATAATGTTGAGATTTATCTTTATATAGTGATTTTTAGTAATTATTGGGATGCTTTTATGTGAAGAATATCATCGATATTACGACCCATGTTCACTAGAAGATACTTGGAGTCGAAGGAGGAGATCATAAAGATTAATGTAATGGATACTAGATTAATTAAAGAACATTGTATTGGATGATGAAATTTTCGATGTTTTATTTTTTTATCAGAAGCTTCAATGTTTCCTAGGAGGCTCGAAAGATAATACAAACCTTGAAACCCTTGTGAAAATGTATAGTCATTTTATTTATATACTTCTATTCATGATACATTTTTGGGTGAATGTTATTGAATTATCAAAACACTATAATTATGGTTTGATAATTGTGTAAAATCCATGATTATTAAATTATGAGTGTAGCAAGGATTATGTACCATAATTGGGGAAGATCCATGTAATAAATACATGTGATTTATTTTCATGTTTTCTTTACTTCATGTAGTATGAATGATCATTTTTATTTGAGTGGATCATAACCATGGAATTTTAAAGACCCGTAAATTTCAAGGGATTTTTTTCTAAATTTTCTTTGGAATATTACAAGAACTCAGTTTCTGATGGAACCTGATTTCGAGGCCCGGTGTGCCCGGAATCATTTTCCGAAGTTTGGCTCGGGTACGTTCAGTGAAAGAACGAGCGGGTTTTTCTATCTTTTGAACCGTTTCTCGGAATCAAATTCTGAGGGAACCGATGGAATCACAGCGCCGGTACTTGCTTAGAAACGCCTCTTCCGGAGTTGCGTTTGCTCGGGTGTGGTTTTTAATTTTTGGACTTTAAGTTAAGAAATAAAATAAAGTGGTGCGACAACTTTATTTTTATTTCACTTAAGCCACTTAAAAGCCACTTAAAGCTACTTAAGATAAGTTAAAGCGGATAGGGTACAATTCAAAATATCCTACCCTCTTGGTAGGATATTTGTGGGGTGGGGCCCGCATGAGCCCACTGTTTCTTTTCCGCTAAGTAACGCACCCGCAAAAACCCCTATTGATTGAAAGTCAACTGAAGCGTTTCTTAAACAATTAAACGCTCCTTTTAATTGGGCGGTTTTATACGTTGAATAAATTCTATGAATTAATGGGTCGTTATTTAACTTATCTCTTTTTTTCATTTGTTGGCATGTTAATAAAATAAGACCAGCACTATTCTTCTTAAGTGTTGTTCGTTGAGAGGATTTTACAGAAACCTCAAGTTCTTCATCCTCCTTCGTGAAGAATACAAAGAACACGAAGAACGCAAAGAACATGGAGAACGACGGCCTTCGAAGAAGGGAGACGAAGAACGCCGAGCCCTTGGAGATCGACGACGCGATGCCAAGTACCGCGACGCCGAAGATTCTTCTTCCGCGACGTTCTTCCGCGACAATCCAACCCCGCGACAACCTTCGATCGACAACGACAAGGTAGGGGGTTTCACTCCTTTCAAATTCTTTTTGGATTATAATAACAATATGGATTTAATTATTATTAATTAAATCTATGTGTTTTTTATTCTTGGAGTTCGTCGACGCGACGCCAAGTTCTGCGATGACGCGACGCTCTTCCGCAATGATCACCTCCTTCCGCGACGATCAATTCCGCGAAGAACGCGCGCTCGACGACTACGGCGAGGTAGGGATTTTTATTTGAGAACAATCTTTAATTCCTGTGATTGTTTCCTTTAAAAACAAAGAACCCGGATCATGTTCAATTTTAATTATATTAAAATTGTGCCATTCTTGTTATTCATGTGTTGAATATATTATTCTCGATTGTTATCGCCTAACGCGGAGGGTGCAGGCCAAACAAGCACGGCCCGACAACCCTCTGCAGTTCTTTGTTGATCTGCGGATTGGCGGGTGACTACAAAACATGCCGCATGGGTGATTCGTGGATTCCGCAGTGAAGAACGGGACCCGGGAGGAGCTACGGCGCAGACGGGAGTGGAATCGGACCACCGGAGCAACTCTGGCGGCCCGCGGAAACCACCAGCGACGCGGGTCGCCGACGCGGCGGCGCCGGCGGCTGGAGGCGGCGGCGCCCCAGCGCGCCGCCGGATAGAGCCACCGCGGCAGAAGCCGCGCCGGCGGCACCGGCAAACCCGCGGCCACGTGGGTCCGCCGCACAGGGGACGCGGCAAAGCCGCGTCCGCTGACCAAGGGCAGCCCTCGCCAGGGGGGGGGGGGCGTGGTGTTCACACGCGGGGGCAGCGTGCCCCCGCCCCCGGACTCCGCTGGCTCGGCCGCTCGGCTGAGCCAACCCACCGGCCGGGTCACGCCCAACTGGGTCGGACCCGGACCCGGGTCGGGTCAACCCGGTTCGGGCCGACCCGGGGGGGATGGGATGGGTCGGTCCGGGCCCAGACCCCCCTGTCTCTGGACGTTTTCGGTCTTTCACTAATAACATGAGCTACGGGCCTCCGAACGATGCGCCGTTAGCGGAGATGAGATCATTCGATCGATATGGTCGTTTCGGTATATCCCACTCAAGGTTTCAGGATACTTTGGGTTTAGCTCGGTTGGTTCGTACACGAAACCAACCGGGCCCTCGGAGCGGAAACGCTCATATCTTGAGCTTCAGACGTCCTATTGACGTGCCTTCGACTTTGTTGAATTCCTCTAAGTGAGACAGATATTTTGGCATACTCCGCCCGAGGTTTGGACGCAGGTGGAGTACGGTCGGGTTGGTTTTTCCTTAAAAACCAACCGGGCCCCTGGGACGAAAAAGCCAATAACTCTCAGACCGGGCGTCCGATTGACGAGCCGTCTGCGACGTTGAGTTCCTGTTGGCGATACGGAAATTTTGGATACATCAACTCTAGACTATGTGTCAGTTGATGTATCATCCTCTCGGCTCGTGGATCGGACCCTCCCGAACGAGCATGATGTGTGCGGGAACCCTAGAGCTGGCTGCGACTCCTACTCTGACGACGATGACTGTGCAGAGATCCTCAGTGGATTCGACGACGACGACTACAGCACTCAGCGATCCTGTGTGGATAAGTTCTACTGATCCTGTGTGGGTCTGATCCTGTGTGGGTCAGCGCTCAGCGGTTCTGTGTGAGCCAGCGCCTACAGGTCCTGTGTGGGCCCGATCCTGTGTGAGTCTTTACGGGGGTTAGTTACTCTCGATCCTTTGTGGGTCCGACGACTTAGATGGATCATTGATCATCTCTATCGTCATTTGAAGAAGTATACATGTGTGAGCTGAAACTCTGTTTTACTATCCTTTGTGGATTGTGTTGAGCTATCATGTGTAGATTTACGTTTTACTTTCCTTTGTGGATTGTGTTGAGCTGTCCTGTGTGGATTTTACGTCTTGATTCCCTGTGTGGACTAGGTTGTACTTGAGCTCGGATGTTGGAGCCGAGCGAGAATTGATGACAAAGGAATATGTTTGGGAATATTCCTAATCCGTGTCGGATGTTACTTCGTGGCTGTATCTATCCTTTTTGGATTCTGGGAGACCTTCGGGGGTCTCGGGGTCCCTACTGAGTAGCTTATATTCACCCCTATATGGGCTATGCCCGCACTACGTTGTGTTGGTTGCAGACGGCGGACAGCGCTGATCGTGGTGGAGGCTTGCAGAGCAGGACAGTACCTAGAGGTGGACCACTGGGCGGGACGTACTCGGAGCGGTCCCCTGGACCCGAGGAGTAGTGGAGACTATATGTACCCACCCTTCAGGTGGGACTTCCAGAGGACGGCTCGACGTTGCGGCTTTAATTTTCAGTTGCTGTTTTTCCCCTTACAGTTGTACTTTACAGTTGGGCTTCTATTTCCGGCCCCTTTACTTTTCTGCACTCACTGTTGTACCAGATTTTACTTAGTGTTTACTTTTCCGCTTGCTCACTCTATAGTGCTTGTTTACTTTACAAAGGAAATTCTTTCCCTTTTTACCGGGATTTACGCCTTGGTGCTAGTCGCCAGCCCCTGGCCTATGGAAAGCGGGCTTGGGGTAGTCACGGCACGGGCCCCGAGGACGGGTCGTGACAGGAATTATTTTGGGGGTAGCTTCTAATAAAAAAAGTTAGAAAAAGTAAAAAAATAATTCACACACTTCTTTTTTGTTTAATCCATTCCAAGATATCACAAGTGGAGTAGTAGTGACGTTCATCTATTTGATACATTTATTAGAAAAAGTAGAATTTAAATTTTGGGAATTGATAGGGTTTTCATATATTTTATGGAAAAACATTTCATTGATAGAGAAGTAGTATGATACCCAATCATTTTTCTTTTAACTTAAATGTAGCAGATTCTATTATATATGGGTTCCCTCTAACGGAAAACGATTTTGTTATGAATTTTATAGAACAAAGAAAAATTGAATATTATGGAATGGATTAAAATTCTATTTTCATGACATTATTAGATAAGGATTATAGCAAGATAATGGGAATTCAATATGTTAGGGAAACATAGGATAATATGGAAGGTATCTTTGAAAGTAATGTTAAAGTAAAGGAATTAAATATTCAAAATGGAGATGTTAATTAGGTTATTTTAAGATGGCCAATGAGGAAACACTAAATTATAATTTCACAAGAGTCAATGAAATTATCATTATCATGAAGGGATTTAGAGTTATCCATTTAGGTTAAATTAATATAAAATATAATTTGATTTTTTTTCAAAAATTTGTTCCAAAAATACAAGGCTTAGAGTTGTGAGGTGATTTATCTCTTGATGAACATCAAAATATTATTAAGGAATATAAAATTTGGAAGGACCATATAATGACAAAAATTGATAGGGATGAAATGGATTTGAAATCTATGAGGAAGCTCAATTTTAATTTACTAGAAGTTGAATAATTCAAGGAAAAAAAATGACGGTCAGAAGGATAAGGAAAAAATTGATAATGTTCTTTATCCCATAAAATTTAAGAAATTGTAAATGGAATATTGAAATAAATATTATATTGATGTTATTCAAGTGTGGTGGAGTCAAGAAAAATAATATTAATTTCATCAAGTTGAAATTAATGATATTTAAGAATATGGGACTCAGGAAAAGTGTCAAATAAACAAGTGGAATAAGGATACAAAAGAAGGTATAAAAATACAAAATGTAAAAATAGTATGTTTACCAAAAAGAATAAAATTAGTTTTCTTTGAAAGGAATAAGAAATGGAATCATTGGACATTGTATCAACTAATGATGAAATTCCTATGATATTACTAAATATGATGTCTCAAGTAAAACATAAATAGACCTCATGTGAATAAGATTAAGAAGGTTCAGTAACCATGTTGGTACACATACTCAAATTAGAACTTAAAGCATGTCTATAGAAAAATACTAGACTAAAGAAGGAATTAATTTTGTTAAAAAATGACGAAAATAAAATAAAAAGGGGATAAGATTTTTACAAAATAAATAATGCATACATTGGGAAAATAAATAACCCCAAGCCAAATATGGGAAACCAGGACAAATTCATGAAGGATAAAAATAATAATATCACTACAATTTTAGATTAATTGGTCAAGAAACAATCTAGGTCTCTCAAAATTGAATGATCTATAATGAATTTAAAATAAAATATATAAAAATTAATAAAATATAAGGATAAATCTTCACAAGATATTCTGAAAAATAGGTAAAATATATTCCTCATAAAAATAAAGATAATTTTTTTTTTCAAATAAAATGTATTTTTCATAACCAAAACTGAGAATGTTTAGATTTATAGGAACTTTATCAATACTTCAACAAAACTAATATAATTTAGACACAACTTTTAGAAACTATATCCTCCTCATAAAAACCAAAATAAAATTATATCTCTTGATAAACCACCATGATAGTTATAAATTTATAAGTTATATCAATTAGAAAGGTGTAGGTTTGAAAGATATTATTGGTGTTGTGGAAACTATGGGCACAAAGCCAACAACAACTGTGACAACATGCCACTTCCAAGAAGGAGGGATGATTTTTGTGGGAGAATCTATCAAATAATAAAAAATACCAATGAAAAGGTAATATGATATTTATCACACAAAATAGATTCTGATGTTCAAAACACTTCAACAAAAAATCATTTTGAATATTCAGAATAAACATATATAAGATCTAATCTAACTTATCATTGTGCGTAATATTTCATGACAACCCTTCTTAGATATACTATTTTCACTAGAAAAAATTAGAAGGGAAATAAAAAGACCTGTGAATAATAACTAATTGTTAAAGTCACCTTTAAATCTATCTTGAAGGATAAACCATGGATTCCTAATAGTATATTGTCCTCACATATCGACAGTGAGGTTAAAATATTGATAAATCAAGAATATTACAGTGGAGGTGATATAGCCTTTGGAAATGATATTTCCTTAAAAGTAAAAGAAAGTGTCATAATCTCCATAGATGGTCTTATGTTAAAATACAAGGAAGATAAATTTGTGGATAGACATAAAAATAACACACTAAGTGTATGTTAGTTATTTGATGATGGAAACAAAGTGATCTTACAATGAAACTATTCTATCATCTAGTGCTTGAAGAATGAAAGAACTATTTTTGAAAGAGGGAAAAATAAAAGAAATCAATTTTATAATGGATATAATTTTAAATCAATTTACCTAAGTAATAAATATGAGGATCATTTTTGGAATGGGATCTTGGTTTATCTTGGATAACAAAACATTAGAGAAATCTCTATATAATGTTTTTAACATGATTTACCCCTACTAAAAATAGAAATGACCATTTTTGCAAAGCCAAAATAGAAATAAAATGAGAATGAAGTAAAACATAAATGAGTAGAAATTTAGTCCATCAAACATATTCAACTTCTACACTATTATTTATGTTGATTTATAAGAAATTAATCCAAAAATAGTGTTTTTCACTTTATCCCAATATTGATGACTTCACCCAAATGACCTGTGTAATGTATCTAAATCAAAAATATGATGTTATGGGATTGTACTTGTTTTATAATAGGGGACTATAAAAACAACTTCTTAAACATATCCAAAACATGAAATAACATCATGGATAGTAATTTACTTGTAATTATTTTCAGTATTATCTATCAAAACATAGAGTAAAACATTAACATAGTACTCTATACACTGCTAAAAAAGGGGGTTTCATAGAGAAAAATAGAAGTTTGGTTGAAATAGGATGGACCATGGTTCTTGAGAATAAACTACCTATGTAATTTTTATGTGAACCCACATATATTGTAATACATGTTTAGAATAGATGTCTACTTAAACTCGGAGTAATAATTTCCCCATATGAGATGTGGTATAAGAAAAATCCAATGGTGATATATTTTATAGTGATTAGAATGTTTTACCTAATGAATATAAAAAAATTAAAACTTAATATAATTTGAAAAATATTTTGAAGAATTGATATTCTAGGTCACCCAACTAGCAAATGAATCTATATGTACTGGAACAAAAAATCACAACATGTTTTAGAAACATGTGATGTTAGAGTAATTGAAAATGAATAAAAATAGAAGGAAGAGAGGAAATGTTAATTTTATGAACCAATAGAATATATCATAAAATATTTTGGGATTACTAATGAAGATGAAGTAACTCACATGTCCAATATCAAACAAACATATTTTGATGAATCCTGTAATGAAAAATGTTTTATCAAGAATAGAAACAAAAATTTATAGAAATTATAGAAGAAATTTGAGTTAATAAATTTCAACATATTTTTTGAAGCATTATTAAATACAACGATAAATATAACAATAGAGAATCAAGTGTCTCTTATCACTTAGGTTTAACAACAATAATTATCATAAGATGTTGAGAAAAGGAATAGTTAAAATTCAGGAATGGGTAATTATATCAAATTGATAAAAATGACACCTCAGAACATGTCACAAGACTAGAGGGAATAAATATAATTGGAACTAAATGGTTATTCAAGAATAAGATCAATTAAAAAGGTGAAGTTTCATGGAATAAAGCATGGTTGGTTTGTAAGGGATACTCCCTATAGAAGTTATTGATTTTGCATAAACATTTAATCCTATTATAGGACATGAGACCATCTAAATTTCTTTATATTCTTTTACTCATTGGATGTATTTGGTATATTATATGGATGTTAATTTAGTGTTACTAAATAGTGATGTTTTAATAGAAGTTTATATTGAACAATCAGATGTACTCATACTTAATGAAGATGGATGCATTGTTTGTTAACTTAATAAAACATTATATTTTTAGAATCGTGCCCCTTCATCATGTTATTCTAAGCATTATATCTACATAAAAATTATAAACAATTTTAAAATAATGGTTTTGAAAGGACCAATCAAGATCAGTGTTATCCCTGAGAGGGGGGTTCAATGAGTGATATTCTCTTTTAATGTTTTCCTACTATATTATCAACCTTCACCAACACATAGTGAGAGAATAATCCTTTGGAAATCCAAAAAGAATTACACCCACATAAACACTGGTATTTTCAATGTTCACTAATCAATAAAAGTAGGTAGTACTTTACCTAATTTTGGAGTAATTAAAGACCCCACAACCACTAGAAAACAGTCCTTTTAGTGTTTATAGCATAAGGGGATATCAATAACTTCTATAGAACTATATTCCTTCAATAATTCATGTTATCCTCAATGGTTCTTCAAATTTCTATGATATTATGAAGAACCTGTTTTATAAAAAATTATATAAGTGATTGTTTATGTTGATTAATGAAAAATGTTTTTACAATACAAAGTGTTACATACATTTAAACACATGGAAGTTGACTTAAATTTTCTGCAAGACAACCACATCTTCTCAAATCTAAAGAAATGTTATTTTCCCTAATAAAAACTGTAACACCCTAACTCCAATAACATATATCTTTTGGTTATATTATTACATTGGTATTGAATAGGTAGATCATAATACATATTATCCAATAGATTAATAGTATTATGAAGCTAGATACATAAATGAACATTACATTATATTGAAAACTAAATATATATCAACTGAATACATGAAAATATATTATTTATCCTTTCAAATCCATGAGTCACATGTAGTAATATTCTTGTTTTCCTAGGGAAATTATGGATTGTGTAAAAGAATGATCATAGATTCTTAATAAGGGAAAATATATAGAAGAATATATTATACATAATCATAGAATTGGTAATATTATAGGATTAAATAAATATCATAAAATGGAGTTGTGACCATAGTATATCCACGGATTAATATAATAAATAAATACCTAGAGAAGAAGACATGATCTCATTGTGATATAATGCATAATATCATACACCATAAACATGTATTTAAGGCCATCTGTGAGAGAATCATACATAAATAGGTAATGATTATAAAATTTCAATATTTCCCAATTTAATAGAAAAATATGACTATCTAGGTAAATATTAAACTATAAAATTAGAAACTATGGTACATTCATAAATTTAATGGAAAGTGTATTTATCAATAGAATAATAATGTTATAATGTTGCATGGAAATTCCATGATTCAAGGATATTAAAAATGATTTTTATGGAATAATATATTTTAATACTTTATTATGGTTTATAAAGGTCTTTGAATCATTCAAAGAATATATCCCCGGAGTATCAAACATGGTTTGTAGTTATGTCCATTTTTAGTGAATTGAGTGAAGGTTGAGTTCATACCCAATCAACATTTTTAGGGTTGTTTCCCCTAGTATCATTTGAGCTTGATCATGTATCCACTTTAAGTATCTAAATAGATATATCATTTCTATAAAATCAACTTTATTTTTATTTAACAAAATTTTATAATGTTTTAGATTTATCACTTGGGTTTCCACTAATTTGTATGACTTATAACAACTTATAAAGGTAGTATAATAAGAATTAATTGTGATGACTCATTGATAATATGATAAATAATTCATAATAATGAACCATGATAACATTTTATGTAACACCCAAGATTCCACGTTATGCTTCTCTTTGAATAATATTGTAGTGTGTGTTTTACGCAACTTCATGTTATAACACACACCACAACCAATCAAAATAGCCATTATGAATAATAATACACAGTTTTTTAAATTTTATAAATTTTAAATTTGAAAATGGAAATCATTTTTGGAATCAGAATATCAAATTTAGCTTAGGGTGAATATTTGGTATTTTTCTCAAAACATTCAATTTTTTATGAATAGTGAAAAAACACTGAGTTATAGTTTAAAACAGAATTTTTATTTAAATAATTATTTAATTTATTTAAATTTAATTAAGGTCAAAATAGATACATAATACCTATATAAGTTCAATGTAATTAATTCTAGTTAGTTTAGAATAATTTTAGATATATAAAAATTTTATTGAACTTTTCACCGTCTTTTACGGACCTTCTAGGAGAATTTGGAAATTCACATAAAACATAATTTTACCACTTCTGTGAGTGGAATTTCTAATATCTGAGAGACACGGTTAATATCAAAGTGTAAAATGTGGTTCAATGAGATGAAAATAATTTTTGGTGAATAGTAACGTTTTACTTTTATTTACCATGTTTAAAATTAAATAGAGTAATTAAGGGTAAAAATGATATTAATATTACCCTAACACGTGTCCTGATTCTATTGAACAAGTTTATCTCGACCAAAAAAAACCTTAGGAATAAAATATTATCATTTAGGTCAACTTGGATTAGATTAGGACATTTATTATTATTTAATTGAAAGAAGTGTTAAAAGAGATAAAATAAAAGTTAAATAACTAAAAAAATTTAATATAGGGTTATACATAATATAAATTAGATTATAAATATTTATTATAAATCTAAAAATATTATCTACGTAATGGTATTTTATTTATAATTTATAGACATTAAATAATTTAATTTAATTATGACACAATTGTGATGTAGTAATTACCTAATTAATTAAATATTAAAATAATTGATATTATAAATATAACAATAAATGTAATTTGAGACTTTTTATAAATTAAACAAATTTTCTAGGTTAATATGACATATTAGGATTGGTTATATAAATTTTTTTTGAATTAAAAATGCTGTTATAAAATTATCAAAAACAAAATACCCAATAGTGTCAAAATTGACATAAAAGAGTATTTAAAACAAATATTATATTATTAATTTATATTCTATTCCTAAAAATATAAGGATCGTCCAAAGAACATATATAATGATTGTTGTATCATTAATGGACCACTTGGGGGTCCCTTGGATGTGTATAGTACGTTTATTAACTATATAATAGAAAAATACAAAGAGACATGGTAAATGTCAAACTATTTAACTAAGAGTTAAATATAAATGATAAAGTTAATATAGTGATCCAAACCTATCTAAAATATATTGGTTGAAATTATTTCAACCCATACCCACCATAACCTTTAAATAATACAATATTTAACCATTATAAACCGAATATGAATTTATTATAAAATAATATTTCTAGCTTTTCCAAAGGTGCCCCTCACCCCTCTTATAAAAGGGTACTCACACATCTCTCTAATTTACAACTTCAAAGAATTTTGGCTCAGCCAAAACCTGCCCAAATATTCTCTCAACATCCCTCACTTCAACCAATAGGCCTTAGTTTGATTAGAAATCCAACCTAAGTATCCCTTTTGATCAAATCAAAAGGAAGAACCCGAAGGAGAGGTAATGTTTTCGCAACCCTCTTTCAAGTTCTTTTCTTCTTCAACATCTACTTTCTATGTTATTTACGTTCTAAAATAATAACTCAAGTATCTTTTATATACTTTGATATTATTATAAATATTTTACAACCATATTCAGTAATATATTCATACTTTTAATGACATGTCACCATATGTGCGTTAGTACGACCTACCGTCTCCACGTCATGGTGTAATTGTTATTCAAAACATTATTATTTGGATGAATAAAATAATGATGTTTAATTCACGTAAATAATAATTATAACATGATAATGATTCTTTATATATTATATAACATCCAATTATATATGATTTTAATAACAAAAGAATGATATTATCGCTCGTGCGTACGTACGGACTACCGTCTCCATGAACACGATGAGATTCATTCCTCATAGTATCCATACAAGTCTAATTCTCATTTTATGATTAAAGATAATTTTTAGGTACTTGATATAATTTTGTATATGATTTATATACAACCTATCCATAACAAACACATCTTATGTAATAAAACATATAAAATAAAATGAGTAAGTTAACACCCGAAACGACGATAATACTAGGATATTATTAACAAAGTAATGTTAAAAGATCATATATGATATCATATTAATGTATATGATTCTTGTGTAATTTGATAAAAATTATTTCAGCAATATACAATAGGAAAACCTAACCTTGACCAAGAAAAATGTACAAAGTTAGGGGTTTCCTATCTCATTTTTAATTCCATGGGATTTCCATTGTTCAACACTTATTTATTGCATGTGGTGTGTGTACTACCCATGATTGTATTCATTGTGTAATATAATTTAATTTATGGATATTTAAATCATCATTGTATGACCCATCTTTCATGGGAATTATTTTTTGTATGTTACCAAATTGGTAAGGGAATTACAAATGTTAATTTCCACTCATTCAACTTTACGCATTCTTTATGGATTATTTTACTCCATGATTATGTGTGGAATCACTATTCATTTTGTTATGTCAAAATTTCCACTCCCCTTTCTGTGGATATAATTTTGATATACATAATAACTCTATTTCTAAATTCTCATGCCATCGATATGAACCTGATAAGTGTAATTTTTAATCAATCTCAATTTGTTGAGTTAAACATCCAATTCATTGGTGTTGTTTTTAGAAGAGTATGTGTGAATGAAATTTTATTTTTTAAAGTAAATATCCAATAATATTGAGTGTATTTATATTTTTCACACATAATTATGTCGTTTATTTATCCTTAACCTAAGGATACAGCCTTTATGAGATATTTCATCTCAATTTACATTCCATTGAGACTCCTTTGTTATTATTCATCAAATCACTTTTATATGGTGTATATAATATACTTTAACATAGAATATCATGAATCCCTTTATTCTCATGATATTAAATAGTTTTTATTACATAAATTATTTATATTCATGTGTCTCTCTTTTGGTTAGGAACTCTAACTAAAATATCATTTTAAAATGTTTCAAAGATTTATTATTCTCAATCTTTCTCACTAATCTCCATGTTTTAAAAATGGTTTTAAGGATTTATTTATATGGACATTAAAGTTTTCAATCCAAAATTACTTTTAAATATTTCAAAGTTGTGTGTTACACTTTGATTCAAAAATCTATTTTAAATGGCTTCTTGAAAAATAGTGTAACTTTTAAATGTTTTCAAGAAAAAGGGGGATATTTCTCTCAATAGATTGATAATTATTTTAATCTATGTAAATATCCTTAATTATTATTGATATAGGTTAGTATGATACAATATAATCTTCCATATTGTATCCAATGAGTTATTTTTGACAGTGTATTTGCTATTTTTATACCATTCATGGATTGTGATTAAAGTATTGACATTTCATATGCTATTTTTAATATGAATGTCTATGTTATGTTTCAAAATTTTAATATGAGGAATGCATTGGACTTCGTAAGTGACGGTTGGAGGCTGTTATAGCTCCTAGATGCATCGACAGGTCTAATGAGACAAACTAGTGTCTTCGCACAAGGCCTTGACACAATCTTTTTTGTATCTTGGCACGAGGCCTTGAATATGTGGTTATCATAGTCTAGAATTATGCATTCCAAAATTATGAAAGTGGTTATTGATATTGCATTGGGTTATTCGACTAGTAGAATATCCATGTGAATAAGTAAATGAATTATTTCATTTTATATTTTCCATATTATGATTAACTTCAAGATTAAAAGGCCTTTGTTTTAGTTATACATTACCTTAAATGTTTATGATTATTTATGAATGTTTCTGCTATATTGTTATCCTCACTGAGCATCTGAGCTCACCCCTTTCAATGTTTTATTTTTCCCAGGATGTGAAGAAGTAATTTATAAATGACCTTAAGGGATATTATGATGGGATATGAAGATAAGATGTTTTTGTAGTTTTTTTCACTTTATGATGTAATGTAAGACTTATAAATATATCTAGTATTTCCAAAACTACTAAATTAATCGGCCTTTCGAGACTTGATCTTTTGTGACCATGCCAATGTTATGTTATAATGCACTATTTCTAGGTAACTAGGGTCGGGGCGTTACAGTTGGTATCAATGGAAGTTTAGTACAATACTTAGAATCTAGATTTAGATAAACTCTGTTTAGAGCACATATCCCTAAGATTGTCTTTGAGGATTAGTATAGAAGAAATTCCTAGAATTTTTGGTATTTTATAGATTTTGTGAGTTTTCCAAAAAAACATCCCTGCATAGATACGAGCACGTAGAGGTGGCTCTAGCACAGATGTACATAGAGGTAAAACCCAAAAACACCGCTTTGACCTAGACTCAAATGGGAACTGGTGCATGAAAATGGGCCTTGCTGCACTCTTGGTTATGACACTCCCGGGGGATATTCTTATGAAAATTTACATTTTCTTTACAAACCAATTTGAATTATTTTAATATAAGATGAGAATAAATGACCTTGGTTAATCGTAAGGTGTTTTAAATTGAGAATATGGTGTCATGATATTTTTTAAATGATTTTATGACTACTTTTACTCACACAATGATTTTTGTTTTTAGTCAATGGCTGGAGTCCAAGGAAGTCATAGTAACTTTGAGAATGACGTACAATGTGGGAACGGTGGTGGAAATGAGAAACTAAAAGTAATTTTGATAGGCGTAAACGATATCGTGTTCATTCCAAATCAGTTTTCCAAAAACATGATCAACTACATATATATTAACCAACTCTTGGACTCAACAAAGAAGAGAAAGGTGATGAATGATATGAGCTCCAGCAGTGGAGACAATGGAGAAAAGAATCCTTAATTTCCAACATGCAGGAAATGTGGAAGGAGACACTCAGGAAAGTGTCTCAATGAAAAACATAAATGCTTTACATGGGGAAAGAAGGACATAAAGTGAAGAATTGTTAGGAAAAATGAAGAGTACTATGGAACAAAATAAAAATGGTCCCAAAAATCAATTTACAAACATTTTAGGTAAATGTAGGGAACCTGTCCATTACCCGAGTGAATGCCCTATTCTATAAGATATTTTCATGGGCAAAGAAGAAGCTACGTGGAAATAAATGGTTGGAGAAATGTATAATATTATTAGTGCTCCTTGTTGATGGGATTACATTTGAATAATTTTCTCCTGTATTTTTAACCCCATAGTATTCTATCTGAGAAAGATATTTGAGGAAGACATATCTTTTCCCTTGTGGATATAGTTATAAAAACGATTTGGTTTTATATGATCATTGGGTTTGAGGTAATTAGATGTTATTATATTTTGGGATGAAAATGCAAGGTATGAGATAACATTTATGGTTAAAATTATGATATGCTTATTTTGAGGAATATAACTCATTTTGGTAATGTTATAAAATATAGTTTTTTAAAAAGGAAAACACGCAGACCGTGTGAAAACCTGTCGCGTCGGACAAAGCTATGGGAAATCGAACCCACAACCAAAGTGTGATTGGGATTTATTTCCTACCACTGGACTACATGAAGTCCCTGGTTAGTGTGACTAATTATTTTTAGTTAAATGATTTTATTGATAAATAATAAGTTGATTTGGGATCTTATGTCTTATTAAAGGAATACCATTAGTATAAGAAAATGATTTGGTGATTAAGTGATAAATGTTATTTTGTAAGATTTTCGCTTTGTTGGGAACACTATATGCCGAAGGAAACTAGAATACTATGGTATTTCACTTAAGGAGTAATGGTTGATTTTTATCTACGTTTTTATTGTGGATTTATAGTGATTTTGGTTATTTATGGAAATGATTAACCTATAACAGAGAATATGTGATTAGATTAATTATTTTATGTATGTGAATTTAAGAGTAGTTGATGTCATTTGGAGGTACAATTTAACGTGGAAGACTACATAACAAAATTATTCTATGTTTTATGTTTCAATATTAGTTTGGATTATATTGAAGGATTCTAAGTACAGTTGTTTATTGAATGATATTTATTTAACTTTGGAGTATTGTTGGTTTAATTTTAGAAATTAAGATCAGTATTTCTTTCTCTAAAGGAATATGCTTTTGGGGTATCATTAGATCTTGTACTAAACATTTTGGTTTCGATTAATCTCTAAAGGCAAAGTAAATATATAGTTTATCCTTCGTGGATCATGTGATTCTATCGAAGTTTATTCTAGCTCTTCCAGTGTGAACAAGTCTTCATGAATACTCATTATTTAAAAAAATGAGTTAGTGGTGGAAATTAATTAAAGAATGAAACTCTACTTAAAAATTAAGTATATCTCTTTATTTTCTTAGTTAATATCTTAAATTAATTCCTTATATTTATGTAATGTAACTTAAAAAAATGTTGTCCGTATAGTTTTCCTACTGGGAAACTATTGATCGTTTGTCCCATCACAAGTTTGTAGATTTCTTTTTGTTAACTTTCTCTAGATCATGTTTTCTATCCCTCTCCATCAGAACTTGACACTTAGTTTATCTTCTATATACATGATTTCCTACATGTAATCCTAGTATGAGTTATCTTGGGTGACCTTTGTACTTCTATTTTTTTCTTTTAAGGTGATAGTTATATTGTATCTTTTTTCGATGTGGGACTTTCCATTATATTCCCAAGCCCAATTTTAAAAATTTCGTGGACAACATTATTTGAAGGAGGGGAGAATGTAACACCCCTTGATTCCACGATACGCTTCTCTTTGAATAATATAGTAGTGTGTGTTTTACGCAACTTCGAGTTCTAACACACACCACCACCAATCAAACTAGCCGTTATGAATAGTAATACCCATTTTTGAAATTTTAAAAAATTTAAATTTCAAAATTGACTTATTTTTTGGATTTGGAATATAGAAATTAGATTAGGGTGAATTTTTGGTATTTATCTGAAAAAAACAAGTTTCGATTAATAGTGACAAACACTGAGTTATAGTTTAAAACCTTTTTTTTAAATAATTATTTTTTTATTTAAATTTAATAAATGCCAAAATAGATACATAATACCTATATAAATTCAATGAAATTCATTGGAGTTAGTTTAGAATAATTTTAGATATATTAAAATTTTATTGACCATTTCACCATCTTCTACCCACTCATAGGAGAATTTGGAAATTCACATAAAACATAATTTTACCGCTTCTGTAATTGTAATTTCTAAAATCTAAGAGACACGGTTAATATCATGGAGTAAAATGTGGTTCAATGAGATGAAAATATTTTTTTTGTGAATAGTAACTTTTTACTTTTATCTACCACGGTTAAAAGTAAATAGGTAATTAAGGGTACAAATGATATTAATATTACCCTAAAACATGTCCTGATTCTATTGAACAAGTGTATCACGACCAAAAACAGCCTTTGGAGTAAAATTTTATCATTTAGGTCCACATGGATTAGATTAGGACATTTATTATTATTTAATTCAAAGAAGAGTTAAAAGAGATAAAATCAAATTATAATAACTTATACATTTTTAATATAAGGTTATACATACGATAAATTAGATTATAAATATTCATTAGAAAGATAAAACTATTTCCTACAGAATTGTATTTTATTTATAATTTTTAGAAATTAAATAATATAATTTATTTATGACACAATGGTGATGCAGTAATTACCTAATTAATGAAATATTAAAATAATTGATATTATAAATATCATAATCAATGTAATTTGAAACTTTTTATGAATTCCAATAATTTTATAGGTTAATATTAAATATTAGTATTGGTTATATAAATTTTTTTCAAAGTCATAATTCTGTTATGAAAATATCAAAAACAAAATACCCAATAGTGTCAAAATTGAAATAAAAGAGTATTTCAAACAAATATTATATTATTAATTGATATTCTATTCCTAAAAATCTAAGAATCGTCCAAAGGACTTGTATAATGATATTTTTATCATAAATGGGCCACTTGGGGGTCTCTTGGAAGTCTATAGTATGTTTATTAACTATATAATATAAACATACAAAGAGACGTGGTAAATGTCAAACTATTTAACTAAGAGTTAAATATAAATGATAAGGTTAATATAGTGACCCAAACCTATCTAAAATATATTGGTTAAAAATATTTCGACCAATCCCCACAATAACCTTTGAATAATCCACTTTTTAACCATTATAATCCAAATATGAATTAATTATTAAATAGTATTTCTAGCTTTGCCAAAGGTGCCCCTCACCCCTATTATAAAAGGGTTCTCCCCCTTCTCGAAAATTTACAACTTCAACGACTTTTGGATCGGCCAAAACCTGCCAAAATGTTCTCTAAACTTCCTTTAATTCAATCTAGAGGCCTTAGTTTGATCAGAAAGCAATCCTAAGGATCCCTTTTGATCAAATCAAAAAACGAACCCGAAAAAGAGATAATGTTTTCACAACCCTCTTTCAAGTTTCTTTCTTCTTCATCTTCTTCTTTCTTTTTTATTTCCATTCTAAAATAATAAATCCAGTATCTTTTATATACTATGATGTTATTAAAAATATGATATAACCATATTTAGTATTTTATCCATCCATTGAATGACATGTCACTATACATGCGTACGTACGGCCTACTGTCTCCACATTGTGGTGTAATTGTTATTTAATACATTATTATTTGTATGGGTATAATAATGGTGTGTAATTAATGTAAATAATAAGTATAAAATGATAATTATTCTGTAAATATGATATACCATCCAATTATATATGATTTTAATATCAAGAGAATGATATTATTGCTTGTGCGTACGTACGGACTTCCGTCTCCACGAACGCGATGAGATTCATTCCCCAACATATACATGCAAGTCTAATTCACATTTCATGATTAAAAATAATGTTTAAGGACTTTATATCATTCTGTATATGAATAAGATACATCATATCCATAACAAACACGACTTATGTGACAAAACATATAAAAGTAAACGAGTAAGTTAACACCCAAAACGATGACAATACTAAGATATTATTAACGAAGTAATGTAAAAATATATTATATTATATCATATTAATGTATATTATTCATGTAACATTCAATAAAAATTATTTAACCCTTATACCGGAGGCTAACCTACCCTCGACCAAGGAAAAAGAACAAAGTAAGGGGTTTCCTATCTAACTTTTTATTCCGTGAGATTTCCATTGTTCTGCACTTATTTATTACATGTGGTGTGTGTACAGCCCATGATTGTATTAATTGTGTAATATACATTAATTTATGAATATTTACATCATCATTGTATGATACATGTTTCATGGGATGTATGTTTCGTAAGTTACCAATTTGGTAAGGGAATTACAAATTTTAATTTACACTCATTCAGCTTTACGCATACTTCGTTGATTATTTTACTCCAAGATTATGTATGGAATCACTATTCATTTAATTCGGTCATAATTTCCACTCTCTTTCTTTGGATATAATTTTGATACACTTAATCACTCCATTGATAAATTCTCAAGTCATCGGTATGAACTTGATAAGTGTAATTTTTACTCAATCTCGATTTGTTGAGATAAACATCCAATTCATTGGTGTTGTTTTTACAAGAATATATGTGAATGTCCTTGGATTGTTTTACACAGAATATCAAGTCATATTGTGTGTATTTATATTTGTAACACATAATTATGTCATTTATTTATCCTTAACCAAAGGATACGAACTTTATGAGAGATTTCATCTCAATTTACATTCCATTGAGACTCCTTTGTTGTTATACACCAAATAACTTTTATATGGTGTATATAATGTACATTGACATAGTATATCATGAATCCCTTCATTCTCATGATATTAAAAAAAATTATTACCTCAATTATTTGTATTCAAGTGTCTCTCTTTTGGTTAGGAACTCTAACTTAAATATCATTTTAAAATGTATTAAATATTAATTAATCTAAATCATTCTCATTAATGTCCATGTTTTAAAAATGGTTTTAAGGATTTATTTATATGGACATTAAAGTTTTAAAATCAAAATTCCTTTTAAAAGTTTCATTGTCGTATGGGAAAATTGATTTAAAAATCTATTTTAAATGGATTCTTGAAAAATAGTGTGACTTTTAAATGTTTTCAAGAAAAAGGGGGATATTTCTCTCAAAAGTTTGATGATTATTTTAATCTAGGTCAATATCCTTCATTATTCTTGATTGAGGAGAATATGATACAATAAAATCTTATATATTGTATCGACTGAGTTATGTTTGACTTTGGATGTGCAATTTTTATACCATTCATGGTTTGTGGTTAATGTATTGACATTTCATATTCTCGTTTTAATACGAATGTTTACGTTATGTTTCAAACTTTTCATATGAGGAATCCATTGGACTTTGAAAGTGATGGGTGGATCCTGATATAGCTTTTCGATGCATCGGTAGGTCTCATGAAACAAAATAGTGTCTTGGCACAAGGCCTTGAAAAACTATTATTTGTAGTCTTGGCACGAGGCCTTGACTATGTGGTTATGATATTCTGGCATTATGAATTCCATCATTATGAATGTGGTTATTGATATTGCATGTGGTAATTCAACTAGTATAATATCCATGTGAATAAGTAAATGGAATTAATTCATTTTATATTTTCCATATTATGCTGAAGTTCAAGTTTAAAAGGCTTTTGTTTTAGTTATACATTGACTTAAATGTTTATTCTTATTTATGAATGTTTCCACTATATTGGTATCTTTACTGAGAATCTGGGCTCACCCCTTTCAATGTTTTATTTTTCCTAGGATGTGAAAAGTAATTTATGAATGACCTACAAGGATAGTATGAGGGGATATGAAGACAAGATGTTTTTTTAGTTTTTTTCACTTTATGATGTAATGTATAACTTATAAATATATCTAGTGTTTCCAAAACTTCTAAACTAATTGGTCTTTCGAGACTTGATCTTTTGTGATCATACCAATGTTATGTATTAATGCACCAAATCAGGATAACTGGGGTTGGGGCATTACATTTTAAAATAAAATAAAAATGGATTAATGAATATTACATGAATAAAGGTTAAAAAGGGATTTTAGACACGTATATTAGCATAATAACGGCAAAATAAATGGATATAATGAGATAAAATAATGAATATATCATTAAAAATACATCCCATGGATAATAATAATATTAAATTACAAGCATGGTAATATATGAATGAGAATTTATTTGATAACATAACAAAATGATTGCAATTAAAAAGAAAAAGAGGAAGATTATGAACCATTACCTTGAGAGGTATCTTATTAAATCTTAAAAATGGGATGTTAGAACCAATGAAACTCATTAAATGGATTATTAAAAAATAAAAAGAGAGGAAATTGTTCTCAATTTTTTTGAGTGAATATAAATTGGAGGATGAGTGAGAATTTAAATTGATTGAGGATGATTGGTTTATTAATTTCAATGCCTGGGACTTGGACCCTAGGTTAACAAAAACATAAAACCATTGGTCCACCCGTGTTTTTAGACCATGTTATATGATAAGCGGGGTATAGTTTTTTTTCATTCAATTTTTTATGAATTGAAATCTCTTAAAATATATTTTTGAATGTGGAAAATATTCTTATTCATAAGAAAATGATTTTAAATTGTTTAAAATATACATTAGGTTGTGTAATATTTTTTTTAGGTTTAGAAAATTAATTTTATTAATTTATAATACATTGTTAAGGAATAAAACCTTTTTTGTCTAGAAATTAATTATATTAATCATTATATTATTTGTATTTCATTATGTTGTCAAATAATAAATGTGTATTCGTACCGTGTTTTACTTTTTATCTAAAAAGTTGACTGTCTTAAAAAATTATTGAAAATTAATCATTGGATTATTTAAATGTGTGGATTATAATATTATAATCATTTTTATTAAAATAATTATACCACTATATGAAATTCAATTTTTAGATTAAAATAATTTTTTATTTCAAAATCATATATTTGCTGCCTAAAATTAGAAAACTATTCTCATTTTTATTCGATGAGATATGTGTGTAATTATATTATTATTAATCAATCTATATATTTTATTAATTATTATTTATATTGTTAATAAATTAATTTTTGGTCTTATTTTTTCTTTTATTATAAATACAATTTCATTTTTTTTATTATTATAATATGTTTTACTCTTATGATGAAATAATGGGATTTTCATTGTGATATAATTTTTATGGGTATTCAGACCCAACTGATCCACTAAAATACAACATGAAAAGACCTGAATAGGTTAGTTTTGGTGGGGTTGAATTACATGTATAATATAAGTGGGTCTGGTTTGTTTGGTTTGACCTATATACAGGATAGGTCAGGTCTTAAGTTAGAGTATTTCTAACCTAACTGGACCCAACTAACGAGACAAAATCAGCTCCCACATATTCCTTCAGCCACCTATTGCCACAAAACGTATTTCCATCCATTTAATTGACTAAATCAAGTCTAATCAACCCCATTCATCTCTTTTTCCTTCCTATAGGATCCCTCTCTCAATCTCATCTCACTCATGGTGTCACATGTGTTATCAGCTGGCTGAGACTTTCATCAACCATCCCTCCCCCTCCTCCCATCTCCCTCCCTCTATCTTACATTACCTCGCTTTAATTCCCCAGGCAATAACAAATACCCCATCTCTTATTACTATTTATTTCACAGGACTCTAAAATACCTACTTTATATCAGGGCATATCGTCATCTTTTTATATCATCCAGTTTATATGAAATATTAATCCGTCCCAATATTACTATTGTGTGTTGTTTCCCTCATCATAGCTAGGATATCTACAACTGCATCCTCAAAACACTATATGGTTGTAAATATATCATGTCCCCTAGATGTAATTCTATTCATGTATGGTGTTACAAGTTGATCTACTCCCCATAAAATCTTTGTAAAGCATGGAAATCCTTGAATTTTTACTATCTTTGTTGTTTCAATTTTGGTTTAAATTTAAATTATTTTACATATGAAAAAAAACAAATTTTTTATTCAATGTGTAAATTCCATTAATATATTATTTATTATATGTCATATAAAATAATTCAATTTAATATACACGTAGTTTGTTTATGTATATTTGGAATTTCAATTATTTGTTTATTTATTTAATTAAAAATATAATAATATGAAATGATTATTATTTTTATAAATGTTGTCTGATGAAATATAAAAAACAATATATACTATAGTTTTTATAAATAATATAGTTAATATTAAAATATACTACCCTATTGTAACATTATGGTATATTATAGTCTTTACAAAAAATTATTTTACAATAGTATGTAGTGTTAGTAAATACCTCTATTTTACATTTTATAAATTTATAATAAATATACTAAAATATGTAATACTATATTTTATAATATTAATTTAATAAATAATTATTGAAATAGTACTATTATTTAATACTATATTTTTTCATAGTAATTAATCTTTTTATGAGTGAGTCTTCAGACAAGATTGGGTGAGAGTGGGGATCCAAAAATTAAAGGGTTTAAGAATGATTCAGTATAGATGATGGAAATGAGGATAATCTGGTTGTCGGATTATGTGTAATTGGTGCTAAAAAAATTCAATACATTTCATTCCTATTACCATAGAAAAATTAGACCACTTTGAATCCCCCTATTGACACCTTATTGTCCTAGAGATTCTCGGCCCACATCACTACAGACAGATGCAACTACAAACCAATTAAAAAACATATTTAGAAACCTATAACATGTATTTATATCCATAATACACTTGAAGGTCTTATGTTTGATTAACCTCTAATATTTACATTTCCCCCAACAAGTGTACAGGTCCCATGTAGTGTTTCTTCATTCGGCCAACACACAACAAGTGAAAATACACAAAACCAGCACCTTGTACACTCACATCATCCATGATAATAAAGCATCCTTTGTAAATCCAATTCCCACTAAATCATTATTTAAATACCTCCAACATATACAAAACACCGATATATATATCTCTATTTTTTTTATGTTTAAATATTTTTTTCTTAAATTACATAAATGTTTCATTTTATATTTGGTTGGTAGTTTTTTGGACAATTTATGAATTTATTTTATTTAAATTATTTTGGAACATGTTATTTCAGTTTGGTTTGTTGGTAGGATGGATGTTTAATAGACTACATACTCAATAATTAGAATAAAATATGTAATAATTGTTCCAAATTTGTTTTCCGAAAGGATTTTTTACACAATTAATTTTGTACATATTCACTATTTTGTCTATTCTATATTTTATTGGTTCTATAATTTTATGTTGTATTTGACATATGTTTATTGTTTTTTCTGATATAATGAAAATTTTATTTTCCATTATAATATAGATTTTATTTTATTTTTTTTACCTACATATAATTTTTTTTTCCACAGGTTTTAGTTTTCATTTTTTTTGTAAAATACAATGAACAAATGTTTTTAAATGAACAAGATAGTCTAATAAAGCTCAAAACACCTAGCCTAACCCATTATGGGAATGGTTGAGTAAGGTATTTATGAAAGACAACATGTAACTGGACCAAAGCTAACCCAACCTACTTTATTATTTCGGGTCAAACAATCACCACAGCCTGTCCCAACATGTCCCATGGGCACCACTAATATTTATTATGTTAAAATATTTATTTACTAGAGTAAAATATCATATATTAAATTGTCTCCCCTAAATAATTTCATCCTTAGGATTTTGGGTGTGCATAAATATAGTAACAAATATGGGTTATTGCTCCCCATTTATTCTATAATAATGTGCTCATTACTATATAGGGGAGTTTGAATTTTGACCCCGAAGTAGGGGTCATTTTTAGAATTTAGATTTTGATTGGGAATATGAGTATTGGAATATCTTGGGGATATATTTTGTCTATGGAATGAGGCCCAATAAGTAGTTTATATGTTGGGTATGTGTTGGAAGAGGATTGAGGTAACTATAATGCCTCATACATTTCATTCATTGATATAACATCTTTTTTTAATTAATATTCATTACATAAAATAATAGAACCAATCTTGAACTGTATATATCCAGTGTATTTGGAAGCATGGAATCATAAACATATTTTTAATAAAATATCTATATCACCTCAATATTGTTCTTTAATAACTAGAACCCTTTTTGAAAAATCATACTTCAGTCCTTTCTTCATATCATGGGTTAATGATATATAATAAAGGGTGATATAATATGCTCAGTAAGGCTAAACGAGGGATATATTAATGATTATATATTAAAAAATGGTATAAGAACATGAATAAAACATTTGGAAATTATACTCTGCCTATCAAAGATCATAATCAGGAATTATGGAATAAATCTTGTCGGTTAATAATACATGAATAAAAAAGGAATATGATCTATGATAGAAAAACATTGGAATAAGACGTATAGGGAAATAAATCATAATGTAACATGACCCATTAGAGAATAACATTGGTAGAAGAAATGGAAAAACATAAATCATAAAGGAACTTGATCTATGAGAGAATAATATTAGAATGATATATAGTATTGCGGCGTACACATTAGCGTATAAAATCATTTCCATTTTATTTAAGTATCACTGTAAATGATAATATATTTCATTGGTTTCACATCCCAAACCATCATAGTAGAACAATTCCCATATTGAATCGGTTTCACTCCATGTTCCTACACTATCTTACTCAACCAGGTTCACTGCATGTTTCAGCCCAATTTATATCATGAGATGCAAATATTTACCCAATTCATTGGAGGGAGATATAGGTACAAACCATCATATAATGAAACTATACATATTTTTTCTGAAATGTCATAAAATATTCATCATATCACAACCCATTAAAAATTGGGATCCATAAACATTTCATCATATCAAAACCTATGTAAATAAAAGGTCTCATAAACATCATGACATCATAAACATAGACCAATAAGATAAATTAGAATATATTTGGAACTTATTCACAGTTGATAATAAGTGAAATCAAATAATTTTTACGCAGATAGAAAATTATTTTTAAAGACCACATGTAATAATTCTTAAGAAAAATCTCCTTTCTATTTTGAATTATTTTTTAAAAAAATCATGTAATTAATAATGGAATAATTTTATTTATAAATAAAATTTTATGATTTTATAATAATATTTATAGAATTAATAATTCATGAAAGTAGGAAAATATGAGCATGCAGTATAAGTTATAAAAACATTTTCCATATTTTTTTGGAAATTTTACAAAGTAAATCATTTATAAAATGAAAAAATATTCATTTCAAACCATTTTTAAAATGTAAATAATTGTTTAAAATGAAACTAAAATATTTTAGGAAATATTAAAAATAATTTTGAATTTTTTAGGAAACATGTAATTTGTCCATAAATACTCTCCAATGAATACTTAAATATAAACAATCTCGAATAGTAATGGGATTGTGAAAAAAACCAATACCTCATCTTTTTCCTTCCATGATTACCTTTAAAACCGCATGTATAATAAATATAGATTTATTTTAAATTTATTCCATAAAAATAATTATAACATACCATTTATTATTTATTTATAACATTTTATCACCCATCTATTAATAATTTTTTATTAAAATCATTGTTCACGGTGACAACTGCTTCGTCTTCCTTGCATGTTTTGATTCATAAGTCTTTATCCATATACTTTTATCTTTCACTTATAATTTATAGAATTTTAATCATGGTATAAGAGTAATATAAAAAAATATTTCACAAATTTATAATCATAGTTAGAAATTAGAGATATAAAAACAGATTACACTATTTATGGAGATGGTAGGTCATATGTACGCATGATCACTGTTTTGATTTTTCAATTGACGTAATAAAATAAAGGTAAATAATAATTAATGTTTTAAAATCATTATTATATCATATATATTCATTAAACCCAACATAACAACCATCCCTAAAATATGTTGATGAAAAATAAATCTTATCACTATGTAGGGATGGTTAGCTATACGTATGCATGGGTAATACATTCACTTTTCGTTTTATGGGAAAGAGGGTGTATAATGGTCTTATCATAATAATAATAACAATTAAGATTATTTAGCATAGTTTATTTACCTTTTTATGAAAATCATCATTTATTTTTAAATGGTATGAAATTTTAGAAATGGAAAGTTATTGATAATATCGATTACCACTTCTTCGAAACGACTTCTTTTGGATCTTCTTTGATGTGATCTAGGGTTAGTGTTGTGAGAATAAAAAGAACCTATATAATTTCTATAGGTATGTGGATAAGAAAAATTTTCAATGTTTTGTTGAACTAGAAGGCTCCAAGTAGTTTAAATAAGTGATGGAGGAGGTCCCCTTTTCTAATTGAGGTGAGGCCCTTTGGGAATTTCTCAAAAGAGTAAATTACAATAAATTAATTTTATATACCAACAAAAAAATTTCAATTGATTAGAATATAAGATATGATAGGATTTAATATCATTAAGAAACATATTTTATAATATTTTTGGTGATATTTCAAACCTTCTCATTTTGATTAACTATTCATTAACAAATTTTAATTTCAATTATGGTATCATCTTTTTCAACACTAAAAGTTTTTAATTATTACATATATGGTTAAAATTAAAAAAATGGATAATTTATCAAATTTTATACCATATGATAAATGTTTTTATTTTTATGTATTTATGTTTTTTTAATAATTTAATTTAATATTAATCCCAAAAAATATCATTATTATCATTTTTTATATTATTCACTACTTTCAATTTATCAAGATAATAAGTAAAATTAGAAAAAAACTATTTTATTGTATAAAATAATTTTCATGAAAAAATTAATTAATTTTGGATCTCCTTAAATATATTAAAATTTAGTTATTTTAATAATTTTAATATCAGGTTTCTGAGTTTTACCTTCAATTAATAATTACAACAACATCCTTGTGTAAAACATTAAATTAATTTTTTTTCTGTAAAAATTAAAAATAAATTACCATGATGAAGATAAATATTTTATATTTCATTATAATATTTATGTTTAGACATATATTATGGTTAAATACATCTTAAAATTTTATATTTATTAAAAACAATAGTGTGGAATCTTTTAGTTTTCATTAAATAAAATACTATAAGTGTATTAATGAAAACCCTGAGACACTAAAAGGCCATTAATTATACCCATTGATGGTTATGGTCTTAAAATAATCATCCAATGTAATTGGGTCAAGTTTTAGGATCATTTTATAATCTTTATCAAATTATTTTTACATTTAATTTCTCGATTTACCCTGAATCGTGGTAATAGAAACTATTATGGTTAATATTCATATTATCCAAAAACTAAATGGGTCTATATAATAAATTTTGACGCCATGATTCCAAATATGGAATACATTTTATATAATTTATAACCCATAAGTGGTAGAATTTCATCTAAAAATAAAAATGAAAAATTTAATGAGAAACATTTTTTCAAAAAAAAAATCCATTTAATGTATAAAATGGTTTTATAATAAATTCAGGTGTAAAATATATTTTAAAGAACAAAATTATATTAAAAAGAAATAATAAAATTTTAAAACTATTCCATAATAAAATTTTTCTTTCTAAATTTTTTAAAATAATATACATTTTTCAATATAATCTATTATTTTGGAGTATTCATTAAAAATTCAGACATTTTTTAAAAATTCTAAAAAAATTCATCATATGATAATGTAGATTTATTGAATTAAAAAATGATATTTATTTAAAAATTATATTTTATTAAATAATATAAATTAATTAAATGATTTTTTCTCATAGAAATAAATACAAATCATTTTTTGAAGAAATCATATTTTTGAAGAATTAAATGATTTTACATAAAAAAATATTTCATTATAATTAATAAATAACTATTTAATGAACATAAAATTATATATATTTTATAATATGGTTATTACTATTCATACCCTCAAATTCAATGACTATGTTATAATGTTCATGTAAAAATAGTTATATTTTTCTTGTATATTGAGGTTTGTTTAAACAGGGTGTTTCATGTAATGTAGTATATCAACGAAATAAACTTATTTAAAGAGAAATAGTTCATAAAAATCTTTGGGAATTACATTATTCCCATTTTAAAATGATTTTGTACCTCAAAATTCATCACTAAAATACAAAAAGATGAGGATACCTCTGCCTCATCACATCCTCAGGTTCCACATAGCTTCCTCAAATTTTTTGTACCTCATTAAACATTAACGATGAATGTGGTATTGTATTGTAGAAATTTATCTCTATTATATAGAATATAATTTGATTTTAATTTATAAGAAATATCATTATCTAGAGTATGACCTCGTATTTTAGTACATGTGAAGGATCGGGTATGTACTTCCTCGGGAAAGATACATGGAACACATCATGAACTTCAGATAGATTTAATGTATGAGCCAATCAATAAGCTACCAACCCATCATGATTAATAAGATAAGAAGGATCAACATACATAGGTATTATCATTCCCTTATTTCCAAATATCATCACTCTCTTCCATGGAGATAATCATTGAAATATCTTTTCACCCACTTGAAACTCTGGATCATTAAATCGGTTGTTAGAATAACTTTTTTGTTGACTCCAGGTTTCTAGTATGTGTTGTTGAATGTATCTATCTTTATATACCTTCTCTTATTCTAGATCAGGACTTATATCTTTATTTTCCCAAATTCATTCCATCTTGTTGGTTTTCTTCAATTCTTATCGTAGAGTCCTTTATATATAGCCATATAAATGCAAGAGTGAAAGCTATTATTTTATGAAAATTCAACCAAATGTAGGTGTTGATCCCAAAAAACATTTAAATCCTTAGTGAAATATATAAACATGTGTTTCAAAGTTTTAATATTCCTCTTCGACTGGCCAATTATATGAATATGATAAGTTGTACTAAAACATAACTCTATATCAAGAGCCTACTATAGACTTCACAAAAACATCAAGGTAAACCTTGAATCTCGATTAGAGAAAATTGAATGTTGTAACCCTTGTTATATGAACCCTTACTCACTATATATTCTTGAAATATGATCAAGGTATTAATATTCTCTAATATTAATGATGTGTAGGAAAATTTTAAGGTGATAAACTACAACAGATATAGAATTGCGACATTTAAAAGTTTTGGGGAGTCCAATGTCAAAATCCATAGTCGTTTTTCCCATTTCCATTCTGGATTGAGTAATGGTTGTTACATCAACTTATACTTTTGCCTCTTAGCCATAAATAGATTTCATGTCAAGCCTTCAGAAACATACTCTATAATATATCTCTTAATGCCATCCAACAACAAATACTCTTTCAAGTCTCTATACATCTTTATACTTCCATGATGGATAGAGAATGATGACCTATGAGTCTCATCCAATAGTTCCTTCATCAAATCTATTATGGGAGGGACACAATAACTATTAATGAACCTTATCAATCCATTATTATCAAGGTTAAAAAAATGAACATTTATCAATATATTTTTTTAGCTCTACAACATTCTTTTGGACCTCTTTAATTGTAACTTGGATATATGATTGGATATTATTTTGAGTCAGATAAGATTTAACCCCTTAATATAAGGATTCCATTTTCATCCTTTATATATCCATAAATATTTGTTCTTTTTTGATCCTCATCATAGATACTCTAGCATGTTCCTTTAGTCCCAAAGATTTATCCTCCTTGTTCACTTTTCCAGGGTGGTAATCTTTCAACTAGTAAATATATTTAATCGAATCAAACCATCTTATTTGGAACATATTGAAATCATTTTGAGTCAAAATATACATTAAAATATTGTGATAAATATATATATGTCACTCCTTTCTCTATATACATAATTCCTTCATATATTTATTTCAAAAAATACCACAACTAACTCCCAGTTAAAGTTGGTTAATTTTGATCATGTATAATCAATTTTTATGGGGAATACACTATCACCATATAATTTTGAATGAGAACACATCCCATATCCTTTCTTATGTGTAACTATAGAACACAATCCTTTCTCCACTATAAGGTAGTATTTACACAAGTCTAGTGACCAAACATCTTTTAAGCTACATGAAATTATATTCACATTCCACTATTCAAATTAACATACCTCATTTCCGAGTCAAATTCATTAGTGTATTATATAATCATGATAAATATTTCAAAAAAATCAATAATATATAGCTAACCAAAGAATAATATGGTTTTTAGTCACTATTGTTTGTCTAAGCCAGTGATAAATAAAATCTATCTTTGATGGATCCATATATATTCCCTTTATTGAGATTATTTGACCCCATTAATTAATTTTTTTAAGAGAAAATTGAAAAATGGTAATTGTTTCATAAAAATTTTCTTTTACCACAGTTATCAGTGGAATCCTTAAGTGATCTTAATTCTATTCATTTTCCTTTGAATAAAAAAGAATATTTTCTATAATGAATACGACAAACTGATCAAGATGGTCTCTAAATACTCTATTCATTAAACTCTTGAATATAACAAGAGAATTAGTAACACTAAAAGTCTTAACTATAATTTCATAGTTTATATAACATACATTGAATGCCTTCTTGTGTATATAGTAATTCTTGACCCTCAATTTTTGATATCCAAAATGAAAGTAAATCTTGAAAATTTATTTAAATTCATGTAATTGATCAAATAAGTCATTAATATGGGGTATATTATTATTTTTCTTGATAGTGATCATGTTATGTTATCTACAATCAATAAATAATCTCATTGATTTATCTTTCTTTATAAAAAACAGAATATGTTCACCCAAAAGTTACACACTATGGTGTATGAATCCCTTATCAGCATTCTCCTAGAGTTTTTTCTTCAATTACTAAAACTAAATTGGGGATATTCTATAAATAGTCTTTGAAATATAAATAACACTAGATATGTTCTCTATTGAAAAATAATCTTCATGATTCAATGGAAGACTAAGAAATTATTCTAGATGGACCTCAAAAAAATCATGTGCACCAGGTATATCCTTAATTTTTAGTTTCTCACCAACCATTTCAGATACAAAACATTCATTTATAGGAATTAAGACCAACAATATGGAAGTAATTTCAATTATAATTTCATATTTGGACTTGCATCAATAGAAGATCATAGGTTCATGCAGAATATAAAATGTGACATCCTTTCCTTTGAAAATGATATGATCTCCATATAGATAAAAGCAATCCATTCAATGAATTTTATAGAATTCATCTAAAGGAACAATCCCAAGATTTGTATGAAGAACATTCTTACAAACATCAACTAGAGAAGAAATTTAAATATTAGATGTGATCATTTTTGTATTAAGAGTTTTCATAACTAAGTTAGTATCTAATTTTTGTGGTGATGTGATGATACCCTAAGTAAATTATTTATAAATAAAACAGTGGGCTGATACAAAATCAAATACTGAAATAAATATTTTATAGTAGATTGTATGTGTACCTCTCACCACATAATTTTCATTCTCCACATCGCCAATAATTATCATAGGAGATATTCCTTTGTCTTTGGTCTTAAGTGGTCGCTGGCATTGATCATTGTCATTAACCCATACATTTGGTAATTGGTTAGCATAATGACCGTTTTCATTACACATAAAGCCTTATATTATAGGAGGTGTACAATGCGAAGCCTTCTCTCTATTCACATCATTATCTAACGTCTACCGATCACTTAGGAAAACAATTTCTCAATTACATTCACTTTTAAAACATTTACTAATCCAGTTAAGATAATATTCTCTTTTTTTATTCCCACACATTGAGAATAAAGGAAATCTTATCTTCTTCTCTCTATGATATTTAGACTTTCCTTTTATCTTCATCTTCCTATTATTGTCAACAAAAATATTGATACAAAACTACAACATCTATTTCCACTTATATGGAACATTAAATGATTTATTCATTGCTATTGAAGTCTCATATGCCTAATGCCCATCAGAGACATGATTTTAGGAAACTTAATAATTAATCAACCATATTTTCAGGTTGGATGATAATTCCAAAAGTATACCTAAAAAGTATTACAAATATTTCTTCATAGGTTCCAACATATTCATAATTCTTTTTATTTAACTCAAGAAATTAATTATCCATTTTTTTCCAAAGAATATGAGGAATTTACTTATTGAAAAATAATTGTTCTTAATCATCCCATTACATAGAGTCAATTTTATCCCATGTCATCATATTCTTGATAATATTTCACAATTTATCCACTTTATATTTCAACTGATTGAAAAAAAATTAATTTCTCATGTTATGAACATTGATGAATATAAAATATCTTTTTGGTGGTGATGATCTATTTTTTAGCCACTGGTGTATTAGAAGGGCCATTGAATAAAGGTGGATGCTACCTCATGAAGGGATCAACAAAATTTTGATCCCTCATTTTCTCATTTGGAAGTCTAATATAGTCCACATCTTTATAAAATTGTATGAGGATAGAAAAAATATTTTTCATTACATCTCCCATAAAATGTAGTTTCTCAAAAAGAGAATTATTTAATTTCCCATGACATTTAGGATTAACAATGTCCATTTAGGTTACATCCATTAACAAAAACCAAAATGAAGAGTGTTAGCATCAATAATAATAGTGGAAAAACCACATAATCAAGGGAAATTTCACATAAAATTTCAATATATCACATATTAGGTTTAATCCTACATTATTCAAGATCATTACCAAAATTCATGGATTACAACCCATACTTAGGCTTATCTTTAGGGTTTTTACTAAATTGTTCTCATCATAGTTTCCAATGGATAACTAAAACATGCTATAATACCAACTATAATGTCCCATACTTTCCAAACATAGATATGACAGAGTATTAGATGAATATTTATTATATAACATAACAAATCCATTCCGTGACCATATAGGTCTAGTGTATTTGGAAATGTGGAATCATAAAAAACGTTCTAATAAAATTTTTACATTTCGTCCCACCTATTCATTCATAACTAGAAATCTTTGTGATAAATCATACTAAATACCTTCATTCATATAATAGGTAAAAGAAACATAAAAAAGGATGAGATAATATTCTAAGGGTAAATGAGGAAGGTATCAATTATTACATAAAAATAACATTATCATATGGGTATATGAACATGAGCATAACATTTTGAAATTATACAATGCATATCAAAGATCATAATCATGAATCATGGAATAAATCATTTTAGTTCATATGACATGAATCATAAAGGAACAAGATCCATGTGAGAATAAAATTTTCATAAGAGATGACAACTCATAAATCATAAATAAACATGATCCATGAGAGAATAATGTTGGAATAAGACATGAAAATAAATAAATCATAACGGAACATGAGCCATGAGAAAATAACATTGGTATAAGATATGTAATTATTCCATAAACATATTAATTGAAAATCATTACAATTTTAGTCAATATTCACTTCCATGGATGCCATATTGGAATGGGTTCACTCCCCAAACCATTAATGTGGATAATGGGACTTATTGAAACTTGGTCCACTCCCCGTTCTAGCCTCATCTATCTCATGATATATAAATCCTTAACCCTTGAATTAGAGGGATATATTGGTACAACATGTCACATTATTAAAATCATACAAATGATTTTACAAAATATCATAAATCATTCATTATATCAGAACCTTTGAAAATTACTGGGTTTCATAAAAATTTCATTTTATCATAACCCGTGAAAAGAAAAAATCCTTATAAAAATCATGTCATAACAAACAGAAACCAACTAGAGAAATAATATGGATGGTATATTTGGATCATATCCCTATTTAATCATCAGTAACATCAAATAATTTTATCTTATAGGAAAAATTATTTTTAAAGATCACTTGAAATAATTATTGATGAAAATATCATCTCCATTTTGAAATAAATTTTTTCAAAATCCAAGAATTTACAAAGGAAAACATTTTAATTAAATATATCCTTAAAAGATTTTAAACTAATCTTAAAACTATAAAATTTTCATGATATTGGTAAAATAAACTCATTTAATATTATTTATTCAAAGCATTTGATCCATACTTCATTTAGAAAATTTAATTACTACCTCATTTAGAAAATGGAAAAAAAACTTCTCTACAAACCATTTTGATATAATTCAATCATGGGTAAAAATGATTAAATTTTTTTGAATAGAATTTTAATAAAATTTTAAACATTTAGGATACATGGAAGTGGAAGAGAAATATTCCCTATTGGAGACCTAAATGTATACAATCCTATATAATGATGAGATTATGAAACAAACCATTACCTCAAGTATTTCCTTTCATTATTCTTGTCAAAATCTGATATATAATAAATATGGATTTATTATAATTTTTTTACATGTAAATAATTATATCATACCATTTATTATTTATTTATAACTAATTATCACCCGTTTCTTAGTCATTTTTTATAAAATCATTGTTTTTGGTGATAAATGCTTTATTTTCACAACATGTTTTGGTTCGACGGTCTCAGTCCTTATAATTTTATCTTGATCCCATCATATCAATAATACTAATCACTGTATAAAAAATATAATAATTATATACATATTTGTAATCAATTGTATAAATTAGAAATAAAAAATGAATTATAGTATTCATGAAGATGGTAGGATAAACGTACGCATGAACGTTGTTGTCATTTTTTGATTGATAGAATGAAAGAAATTTAATTGATAATATATATTTATAGAATCATTATTATATCATATATATCATATATATTAATTAAAACTATCATAACACCCAACCATAAAATATTTTGATGATAAATATTTTGTATCGCTACGCGGAGCTGGTAAGTCGTGCATACACATAAGAAATACGTTCACTTCTTATTTAATTGAAAAAATGTGTAAAATGGTGTTTTCATAATAATAATAAAATTTTATCATATTTATTATAATTTAGTTATTATTTTATGATAAAAACCATAGATCTACAGGAGGTAAGGAAGAGTAGAAAATGAAATCGATCGGTTAGAGCGAGCACCTCTTCATCGAAGTGACTCCTTTGGATATCCATGAAAAGACTCTATGGTTGGTATTTCAATAATACCATCACCTATAGAATGTTTTTAAGAAGTTCAGAATATAAATTTTTAGAGTATTATTGGAATATAATGATCCATGTGGTGTAATGAAGTGGGGGAGGTGGTTCACTTATATAATTACGGTGATGGGATCTTAAAGAATTTCACAAAATATTAAATTATTATAAATTCATTTTCAATAAAAATACCCCAAATGGACTTGAATTAAAAAATAAGACAATATAATGTCATAATATATATAAAAAATTTATTTTTCATAAGTTTTTTTTGTTATTTTAAACCTTATCATCTTCATTAACCCTTAGTTACCCAATTTTAATTTTAATTATGGTAATAACTGTTTCATTTTAAAAGGTATCAATGTTTTAAATATATGGTTTAAATTGGACTATAAATAGACAATTTATGACATGATACAAAATATATTTTTTATTTTTATTCTTTAAATATATTTATTATTTTTAAATAGTTTAATAAAATATTAATGTCATAAAATATCATTATTTTCAATTTTGGTACTTTTAAATACATTGAATTTTGAAACCATCAGGACAATAAGTAAAAATATTATAATATCCTAAACATGGAATATTAATCTATATATTTCATTTAACCCCTTAAATATCTCATATTATATTTATTTTGATACTTTTAATATCTTTTATTTGAATTTCTTTTAATATAATAATTACTTCATCATCGTTGTGTAAGAATTTACAGTAATTATTTCTTCTATAAATATTCTAAATACATAATCATGCTGGAGAGAAATATTTTATATTTTAATATAATATTTTTTTGAACATATATTCTATGTAATGAAATATTAAAAATCTTATACTTATTGAAAACAATATTGAGACGTATTTAACTTTTCATTTGATTAAATACTATATTGGTGTTAATGCCAACCATGTGTCACAAAAAGATCATAAATTAGACCCATGGGTTATTAAGGTCTAAAAAAACTCATCCAATATAATTTTGTAATTTTTTAGGGTCATGTTATAATTATTATAATATTACTTATACCCTTAATTAACTGATTTACGGTTAATCGTGCAAAGGAAAATTATTATGCTTACTAATAAAATTGAAAAATAAATTTTTAATCAATTATTATTATTTTAAAAAACATAAGTGGCATCATTTAATTTAAAATTATACTGAAAAATTCAATGAAAAAAATTCTAATGAATTCCCCTTTTATGTAAAATATGATTTTATAATAAACTAATGAATAAAAATCACTTCAAAGAAAAAAATTAAATTGAAATTAATTATTTAAAATTTTCTCCAATTGTAAAATAAAATTTTACTTTTTAAATACTTTAAAAGAAAATAATATTTTTAATTTAAATCATTATTTTTCACTATTAACTAAAAAATCAAACTTTTACAAATATTCTAAAAAAACTCATCATAAGATAATTATCTGGAGATGGATTAAAAAATGCAGTTTTTCCAAATAAATTTTTTAAAATTTTAACATATTTTTTATATTTATTCTCCTATAAAATTCAATAAAAATCGTTTTTTAATGAAATAATATTTTTAAAGAAAAACAAAAATTAACTAAAAAAATGATTATTTCCAAATGATTATAAATAAATGATTATTAAATACAAAATTCACATATATTTCATTATATGGTCATTACTATTCATGACCACCAATTCAATGACTATGTCATATGGTTGTGTCAAAATAATAATATTAATAGTATATCGTGATTCATTTAAACTCAATGTGGCATACAATGAAGTATATTGAAGGAGTAAAATTATTTGAAGGGAAATAATTCAAAAAAATACTACGGAGTTATAGTAATCAACCGATATATTTTTTCTTTCAATATTAAGACCATGCCATAGCTGAGGGGGTTACAATTTAATGGTTTTCCATGTTGAATGGAAAACTTCAAATCCCTATGGGCTACATTATTATGGATCATTGTATGGGAATATTTCAATGTGATGGATAATAGGATACAAAATATGGGAGGATGATTCCATATAGAGGGTATTCGTGTTGGATTCATTACAGTGTAGCCTTTTGGTGGCCAAGTTTTAGAGGGGAGGCCCTCTGGGTTGGGTTCTATACCCCTTCTCGGGTGGCTGCGTCTCATCCTATGGGCCTGGTCCTGATCAAGGAAGGATATTCCGTAGAGTATAATAAGGGGTTGTGTAGATTTCCTTACCATTTGGTCATCGACTACACCTTATCTATAGAGGTAACATCATAGTAAGGCCTAAAAAATAGACTATTACACATCATAAGTGGTTGTACCATGGAGGGTCATCAGGAGGTAGTCCCTTTTGATGAAATCAAGGTGGGATAAGAAATGGATCCTTGATCTACACCACAGCTGATGGGTAGGGAGGCCCCTTTTGACATAACCCCTGTGGTTGTGCTATTTGAGGACCCCCAGCCAGTTTTTAATTGGGTGTAGACTAGTAATTTACAAATCAATCCAATTTGTTTTAAGGAATGTAGAGAGATGAGGTGGAAATAATTCAACATTCCCTCTCCCCCAATATTTCCCCTTTACCCCCATTATAGGGGATGGTTTTTGGTGAAATCAGGTGGTGTATCTGGGTTCATTCTTTCATTACTTCCCTTCTGTTTTGGTTTCCATTATATCCTTCTAATTTAGGATTAATTTGGATAACATTTTCATTCAAATATCATGATATCGTGGTCTAATTAGGTGAGGATGATGATTCTTTAATTTGTAGAATGTAACACTAAAATATTTTTATGGTATGTATTTTTTAAAATTTAATTTATTTAATGTCTTACGATGCGTTCAATGGAGATTTTAAAAAAATAAAAAAATATTTTTATGTTACCCTTACAACCTAACCATTGAAACATTAGTTATTAATAAAAATATATAAATAATTAAAATATATGGTTTGTTAAATAATAAGATGAATTCATTGGTTACCAATTAATTAGAAACAAAAATATAATCCAACTGAGCATAATGGAATTTTTTTATTTTTATTCTCCCAAAGGGTCTTTGTATTAATAAAATAAATTAATTACATTTATTAAATGATATTAATGAAATATATAATTCATATACTTTGTCAAATATTTTTTATATTCCTCAAATATATTTTAATGGAATACGATATGAATAAACCCAATTTTATGCATAGACATTATATTTCTCTTAAGGGTATTTTACCACCTTTTAATAGAGAACATATTTTAAATATAAATCCTAAAACTTTTATATATTCTATTTGAAGAAGTATTATTTTTTATTTTGAATAAGAATATAAAAATTTACTTCGGTTAAAATTTTGGTCTTTTTCTATGAAGTTTCATGTTTTGATGAATAATGAATAATACTAAATATTAATTAAAAACAAGTGTTTTTATCGAAATAATTTATATTAGTAGATTATACTTTTGATTGGTTTTAAAAAATAATATTATTGTTTTAAATCATTTAATCCAATATAATTTATTGACCCCAAGTTTTACATTGAATTCAGATATAAAAACATTTCAATCATTTTCATATTTAAACATTAATAAACAGTTTTCTCACAACATCACCTTGATTATTTATAAAATAATTACATGAATTCTGTGATTTTAATTTTGAAAAAAATATTATATATTTGTAATTTGTGGGTCTAAATTATGTAAATAGATATCTTTTATTTTTTCTACATGAATAGTGAATTTAGTAGTATATTAATTACCACGATTAAGGGTAAATCAAGTAATTATGTGTAAAAATAATATTTTAGAACTATAAAATTAACCTAAAATCATTTCTTAATTTCATTTTATCGGTTTTTTATTTTGAAAAAACTTATCCATTGTCTGAAATTAAAACATTTTTTATGCCTCTTGTGTAGGAGTATGAGATAATTATATTTTATTTAAAGAAGAGTTAAATATTTCATACTCATATTTTAATAATTGTGCTATTTTTAATATAGGGTTATATAGAAGATAAATTTGACTATAAAAATTCATTTTAATGATTTTTTTATTTTACATCATAATTTATTTTTAATTTTTATTAAATAATTAATTAACATAAAGGATTATACAATGATTATGCAATAATTTATTATTTACTGGAAGAGGCAAATAAATTATATTAGAAATATAAAAATAATATAATTTGGTGTAATTAATGTCACACAGATATGATTTTGATGATTTTTACATGTTAGGGATTTATTAAGGGTTTTTTTTATGTTACTATGCTTTTTATGTTTTTTATAAATTTGTGAATTGAATATTTTCAAAATTAGCATGAATGATAATCTAAAATAAATACTATTTTATTAAATGATATAAAAATGGTAAAAAAACATCTGCAAGATGATTGGAATGAAGATAAATTTGTTATAAATGGTCCATTTATAGAAATTTTTGTGTTTTAGAGTAATTATATTAATCTTTAAGGAATAAAAACACATGTTTCCCTACTAATTATTAAAGGAAATAATTTAGGATTAAACCGAAAAGATAAGGGAAATAATATAACATATACTTTTTTAAATTTTTTTAGTTTTGATGATTTTTACTAATCCTCACATTATCTTTGAATTTTCTCAATTTTTATCCATTTTTAAATTGTTAATGAATTCCTGTCAATTTAATACTTTTATGAATTTCCAACCGTGACCCCCCCCCCCACATATAAAAGGGAACACATTATTCCCCTTTCATAACACTTCAAAACCTTTTTGGTATGGAAAACATCTAACCAAGTACATTCCTATAAACCCTTCCACATTATTGAGGGCATATTTTATGCATAAAACACTCCTATGTGGTGTTATGGTGCTAATCAAAGGAAGTCTATCGAAGAAGAGGTAATTGGTTTACCAACATATCCAATTTTATTTATTCTTCTACTTCTTATTCATTCATTGTTTCCATACTAAAGTAAAAAAAATTCAGTATCATATATATGATGAGATTTTATTATTTTTATGGGATAACCATATTCATCGATTTGTCCATCTTATAAAAAAACATCGTGTGTGTGTATAAATAGTTTATCGTCTCTACACCGTGGTGTAATCTATTATTAATCACCAAATTCTTTAGATAGGTATAAGGATAATAATAATGGATATATATGTATATAAATTAATTCTGAAATAATATTAACTCTTTATAATTAATATACCATCCAATTCCTTACCATTTCATCATTAAGGGAATGATATCTTCGCTCAAGCATATAAACGACCTACTATCTCCATGATGCAATGTGATTCATTTCTCATGTTAACCATTTAAGAATAATATAAAAATACATATACACATAGAGAGATTATATATAATGTATATTAACTTATAATAATTATTTATATGAATGAAATATATCTTTTTCTTAAGAAATAGGACATACTTGATAAAAACATTCATAGAAGAATGAAATAGTTAGCACCCAAAACAAGGGAAATAACAAAATATTATTGAAAAAACAATATAAGAGGTTCATATATGATATAATAAATATGAATATGGTTATGTTATAAATTAATAACAATCTTTAACCCATTATAAAGGATTTTAAATAAGGGTCAACAAAAGGAAAGTGCAATGTAATGGTTAATTTTACAATCTCATTATTATTCGGGATTATTTATAAATAAGTATCTACTGGGGAATATTTTTCATCTGTATCCATGTCTCTTTAAGATATTTTCCAATTTTTTTTACTATTTTCCTACCAATTCTTTAGGTCTATTACCCATGTAATAATTTTCATAAAATGGGGATTAAAATAATATTTGTTTTCACTATCCAAACAATGTACTTTATGAATTATTTGACAAAAATATAGAAAGAATATTCCATTTTAACATATATATCATGATCATATTTTACACCCATTATGACACATTTATTCTTTGAATATTTCATTACATGTTTAAAAAGTTATTTTTAAATAAAATTATTTCGGTTATAATTGATCATCTTTTAGATAATTTATTTCAAAGTAAAAAAGGATTTTTTTCCCAACATATTTCTAACAATTTTATTAGATTATTTTCATTTATGTAAACATCATTTCTTGAATATTATGGTTAATTGAATTTTTTATATTATTATACAATATACCTTTTCTGAAGGTTTTATTATCATTTTGACTATAGATGTTCTATTTTGATATTATTCATGCTTTATAGTTAAAGTATTCTCATTTCATATGCTAGTATTTCAACAGGATTGTTTATGTTGTTTATTTTTTCATATGAGGAATAGATTTGAATTAGTATGTGATGGGTGGGGACTTCTATAGCCCGTCGATGCATTAGTAGTTCTCATGAGATAAAATAAATTATATTAAAACCCATCATATTTGTTTCTAAGTAGTTTTAAATTTATGTGAGGATAGATCTTGACAGAAATTAGATGAGTTTATACCCATATACATAAACTAGAATGAGGATAGATTATGATAGAAAATACCATAAGGAATGTTCTTTTTAGCATATACATCCAACATTATGCATTCCTCCCTTCTTATTTTTTCATGTGGTTATTTGTTTACATAGAATATCCATGGTAATGTTTCCCAACTCATGTGATTATTTAAATTGAATTTGTATCAGTTATTTACCTTTCCATTTTGTTTATTCCATATTTACTCATAGATTCAATTGTACACATACTATAATTGAACATATGATCTCACCCATTTATTTTCTTTTAATTTTACCTATATGTCAATTTGTGTATTATGACTAATATGTAAGGTTAATAGAGTATAATAATTGAATTCTCAATGGATTTTCTATGTTTTATTTTATATTTTTAATTTTAATGTAAGGTTAATGTATGCAATTCTGCTTCTAAAACTACTAAAATAATCAGTCCTTTATGATTCAATACTTGAATCTATTCCAATGTTATAAAGTGAGTCACCAACACAGAACTACTATGATCAAGGGTGTTATAGTTTTTATCAGAGAAGTTTTTGTAGAATCCTTGGAAACAAGATTTAGAAAACAAATTTTAGGTAACATAACTCTTATAATTTATGGATAAGCTTAGAAGAAAATACTATAATTTTAATAAGGTATATATTTTATGGGTCATCCTAGAAATGCATCCCAATATGGATATAAAATGGGGATTTTTTATTGAGAATATATACCTATGGGTGAAAACTACGATAAGGTTCATTGAGCCTGACTCAGCATAACCTGGTACATGACAACATGCCATACTGCACACCTGGTTTGACACTCATGGGTGATATACATAGGATAATTCATGTTTTCTTCACCAACTATTATGAATGATTTAAATTTAAATATTTCACCAGAGAAATTGATTTTAAGATTATGATATTATCTATACAAAAATATTCAATTTATGTTCTGCATTTTACAAGTTCGAAATATTGAATTTTGATTCATAACCTAATATAGTGTATGACATTGTTTAGAAATGGGGACTAATTGAAGGAATGGAAACTATATATGTTCAAGTAATCCATGTAGGTATTTCCCTCCAATGTATGATAAATATGTTGACGTTGGATCTAAAAATGGGGATGGAAAATGTATAACTATATTAGGATATCTGACTTAGGTTATGAAAAATAACCATACCCATATAGAGAAACCTAACCCAAAATAAGGGGGAACAATGTTACACACCTTCATTAGACAACAAAAACAAACATCCAATGGGAATACCGATCCATTTGAGTCGGATCAATCAATAAGTTCTTTTGAAAATATATTTATCTATATGGGATGTTTGGAAAGGGAGAATTTTTTTCTTGGTAGTTTATAATATTGATGGAGAGACAGATCAATGATGGTAATATATTCAAAACACTATGGAAGATGAGGAAAGAGAAAACCAATAATATGGTTATTTTAATGAACTCTTCATTGAATAATATTTTCCTTGTGAACATAGAGTGCATATGGATATTAAATTTATAATTCTGATTAAAAAAGAGGACGCAAACATTTCTCAATATGAATCCATCTTTAAAAGGTGGTCAAAACATTCTATGGATTACATATATAGACCAAGGAGTAATATATATTGTTTCATTGATGTGTTAAATACAATCCTTAAAACACCTCTAGTATCAAAAAATGTATCATCATTTGAAGATATTATCTCATTTGATTTCAAGATATAAAAAGATTTTTCTATGTCTTACTACTTTAATGGAATATAAGTAAAGAAACAGATAGAATAGCAGAATATTGATTAAGGGAATATAGGAAATAATTATTTTCACACATGTGATAATTTTTTAATTAATCACCCTTGGATGTTCTTGAATGTATTGGGTGTTTGTTATAACTATGGTGAAAAGGTTCACCAAAAAAAAGAATGAAAATGGAAGAAAGAAATCACTGATATTCATTGTTTCAACAATAGTGAAATGGGGAAATAGACAAATAAATTTCATAAGAATCAGTGAAATGTACCTTGTAAGAAGAAAGGGGATAAAGTCCAAGATTATGTTCTTACTATATTCAAAGGGTAATAATTAAAGTGTTTTTGTTCTTAGCTTTATGAGGTAGGTTGTAAAATTTTCTATCAATTATACTCTTGTCTAAGAATCATAATATATATAAGTATTATATTGTAGAAATATTCATTTAAGGATTTAGAACTATAAAAGGAGATCCATGAATTTATATATTTGGTATGTGATATTAGGTGTTACATTATTCTGTTTGGGGAAAATAAATTTTGAAATTTGGTGATCTTTCTACTAAATGTTTGGAATTTTAATTTGGAGAGAAGTTTTTTGAATGATTTTTAAGGTAACTAATTATGAAATGGATAATGTTTAACATAAAATATTATTATTTTATTTTAAAAAATTTATTTAATGTTGAATAAATTAAGGTTATTTTTGTAATTTTATAATATTTCTGTTTTATAAAATGGACAACCCATAGGTTAGTCGACAACCCATTACATTTATCAAGGCCATGAGACATGAACCTGCAATCGAATGGTGATAATGGTGAGTCACCTACCACTGGCTAACGTGATGTCCTAGTTATTATAACATATATTTCATTATTTAAATGGTTTGATAGATGAATTATAAGTTCATTTTAGTAACCCTGTATGATTATGATAAATTTAATATTTTTTAATTTCAATAAATTTTTTAGAGATAGATGAATTTGTAGTAGAATTAGATTAAAGGATAAATCTATACGTTTCATGTATGCATGTTTCCTTATTTTCTTATTCTAATAAGTATTCTAATTCTTCTACTCTAGGGAAAGGATCATCAAAAAAATAAATTTTTTATATTACTATCCATGCCAATGAGTCAAATGGTTCCTTAGATCGTCACAAGTTCATAGTTTTTATATTGTTAAATTTCTTGTGATCATGTTCTCTATCACTTTCCATCAATTTTCCACCCATTCCTGTTTTTTCTTAAATGGAACCCTAGCATGTGTTGTCTTCAATAACCTTCATTTTTTACATTCTTTATATTAAAGTGGATGTTTTACCAACCCTTGTTTCAATTCGGGATTTCAATTAAATTATTTTGAATAGTCAAACCTTCATTACCAAACACAAATTTGAAAATTGAATGGATTAAATTTATTGAATTATGGGAGAATATAAAACCGTAATATTTTTTTGTTTTTTATTTTTTTTAAATTCAATTTATTTGATATCTTACATTATATGAAACAACAAGATTAAACAAGCAACAAAATATTATTTTGTTACCATTTTTACATGGTCATTAAATTAGTAGTTATGAATAGTAGTAACTAAATCAGGAAAATATATGGTTTATAAAAATATAATATTAATTCATTGGTTACCCATTAATTAAAAACGAAAATATAAACCAATTGAATATAAATGACATATTTTTTTCATTATTTCAAAGGAATTTTATCTTAGTAAATTAAATTAATTACAATTGTTAAATAATATTAATAAAAAAAATATTTTACATATTCAGTAAAATATTTTTCAAATTCATCCAATATATTTTATAAGCATAATATATGAACAAAACCAACTTTATGTATGAAAACCTATATTTCTTAAATGGTTGTTTTACAACCCTTTAAGGGATATCCTATTTTAAATCCAATTATTTAAACTTCTAGATATTTTATTTGAAAATTAAATTTCCTTGTTTAAATCACAATATAAAAATATACATTGGTAAATTTTTTTGTTTTTTCTGATAAGTTTCATGTTTTGATGAATAATATAAATAATAAAATTTAATTGAAAAAATCATTTTCAACAAAATAATTTATAGAATTAATATATAATACTCATTGGTTTTTAAATATAATTAGATTATTTTTTATAATTTAATTCATTTTAGGTCATTGGCATAAATTTTGCATTCCGTATAGTTATAAAAAGTCTTCAATCATATACATGTTTAAACATCAATAACTCATATTCTCACCCCGCCAATGGGTTTGATTTTAGATTATTTATTGTAAAATATGTGATTTGAATTTTGAAAATTAGATTCCAAATTTCTTAATAGTTGGGTATAAATTATTTAAATAGTTTTTTTATTTTTTAATATGAATAGTAAATTTGGAAATATTTTCATTAACACAGTTAAAGGTAAATCAGGTAATTATGGGTAGAATAATTTTATATAGAGACAATATTAAACTAACACTTGTAATAATTTCATTGGATGTGTGTGTTTTGACCAAAACTATTATTTTACCAAAATTATAACCTTTTGAACATACTTGGGTTAGAGTATTAAATTTATTATATTTTATTTAAATAGGTAAAGATGTCAAACTAATATTTTAATAGTTGTTCGATTTTTAATATAGGGTTATACAGAAGTTAAATTCAGCTATAAATGGTATTCTAAATGATAAAATATTTTCCATTAACATATTAATTTATCATTAATTTTTAGGAAATAAATACATACCTTAAAGGCTTATAAAATGATGATACAATAATTATATATTTAATGGAAGAGTGAAATAAATGATATTAAAAATAATAAAAATAAATATAATTTCATATAATTAAATTTACCCATCAATTTTATGGATTAATTTGAGATTTTAGGGATGTATTAATGTTTTTTTAATTTAACTTTTGTTTTTTATTATTTATAAATTCATGAAATTAATTGTGTCAAAAATGACATTAATGATATTAAAAAATAAATAATATTTTATTAAATGACAAAAAAATCATAAATATTAAACATAATAAAACTGATTGGGATGAAGTTAAACACTTCACCAGTGTTCTATATATGTATTTTATTTCAATTTATAGTAAATATACTAACCCTTAAGGAATAAAAACACATGTTGTCATAGAAAGAGTTAATTGAATTAATTTATGGCTAAATCCAAATTTTAAGTAAATAATATAACCTATAGTTCTTTAAAAATAATTTTTTGAGATTATATAGACCCATGATAACATTATCTTCCAAATAACTCACTTTGGATTCTTTTATTAATTTAATAATAATTTATCTTAATTAAATATTTGGAAAATTTCCAAAAGTGACCATCCCCTCTTTTATAAAAGGGAACCCATTCTTCTCCTATCCTCAAAATAAAAACCTATTTGGATCAAAACATCTCTGAAACAATTACATCCTAGAATACCTCCCCACATTATAGAAGCCACATTTTAGGCAGAATACCCTCCTTATATGTGTTATGGTGTTAATCAAAGGAATTCCACCGAAGAAGAGGTAATTGTTTTACCAACTTATTCATGTTAATTTTTTTCCACTTCATATTCATGTTTTTTTCATACTAAGGAAATATATATTGTATTATATATATTATAAGATGTTATTATTATTGTGGTATAACCAAATTCATTGATTTATCCATCCTATGAAAAATGAAAACACCACGCGTGGGTGCATACGACTTAAAGTCTCCACATCGTGGAGTAATATATTTCTCATCCCCAATTTATTTGTATGGGTATAATTCTGTAAATAATGGATATATATAGTAATTATAGAAATATATTTAATATTACATCCAATTACTTACCCTTTCACCATTAATGGAATGATACAGTCGCTCATGCGTAGATACAGCCAACCGTCTCCACTACATGATATAAATAATTTTCCATATTAACCATTCAAGAATGATATATATATATTGAGAGAGATATATATATTAAATATAATATATACAATGTTTATATAATTATTCAGATGAATTAAATATATTATATTCATAATAAACAAGTCATACACGATAAAACAAGCATAGGAAAATGAAGCATTTAACACACAAAACAATGGTAATAATGAAATATTATTAACAAACTAATATAATATGATCAGATATGATATCAAAAATATGAATATAGTTATGGTATAAATTAAATACATTATTTAAACCACTATAAAAGAGGTTAAATCATGTTAAACTAAGGTAATGTGAAAGGTAATGGTTAATTTCACAATCTCATTAATATTCGAGATTGTTTATATATAAATATCTATTGGGGAATATTTCTCGTCCATGTTCATGTATCTAAAAAATATTTTTCTATAATATTTTTACCATTATCATTTCAATGTTTTAATTCTTTTACCCATATTTTAATTTTTTTAAGATGGGGTTTTAATAAACCTTTTTTTGTTATCCAAATAAGGTAATTTATGACATTTTTGACAAAAATACAGAAAGAATACTTATTTTTATATTATATGGAATTAGCGGAATTTTCCATCATCATGACACCATGATGTTTTAAAGCTCCCATTAAAATTTTACATGGTATATTTTAGTAGAATGTTTCATTTTATAAATTAATGGTTATTAAATAAATTATTTCAAATTGGAAAGGTATTCTCTCAAGATATTTCTAACGATTTTATTAGGGTATTTTCATCTATGCCAACATCATTCAATGAATGTTATGTTTGATTGAGGTTGATTTCTTATGATATAATATTAATTTTTTTTTTAATATTTTATGATAATTTGGACTATGGATGTGATATTTTGATACCATTCATCATTTATGGTTAATGTATTCACATTTCATATTATAGTGTTTTAATACTGATGTTCTTGTTATTTATGTTTTCATATGAGGAAGGAATTGGACATAGTAAGTGATGGGATGAGCCCATTTTATCACCTTGATGCATCGTTAGGTCTCATGAGATGAATTAATTCAGTGAAAACCCCTTCACACTTGTTTCCAAGAGTGTTAAATTTTTAGGAGGATAGATCATGACACAAATCAGATCAGTTTCTTCCCACAGACCTAAACCATCATGAGGATAGATCTTGATAGTAACTATCTTAAGAATATATTTTGATAGTGAAGATCTAAAACATTATTCATTCCATTATCATTATTATTTCATATGAATATTTTATTACTTATAATATCCGTGGTTATGTTTACAAGATCATGTGATTATTTACTAGAATCTGTATCAGTTATTTACCTTACCATTTTTATGCCATGTAAACTCGTAGATTCTTTTGTATGATTACCCTTACTAAGAATCTAAGAACACCCCTTTATTATGTTTCATTTTATCCATGATGTGAATATATATACTATGATTGGTAACCAGAGTTAATCTGGGAAAGTATTATCATTCTCAATGGATTTTCTTTGTTGTATTTTAAGTTTTAAAAAGAAATTTAATGTACATATATGTAATATGGATTCCAAAATTGCTAACATAATCTGTTCTCTGTGATTTTACACATGTATCTATGCTAATTTAAAAAAATGAGACAACATGCCCAGGCTATTAGGGTCAGATTCATTACAATAAATCTAGAGGAGGTCGCGAGAGGATGAATTCATAGGGATTCATGAATTTTTTGTTTGAATGTGATTTCTAGTTATTTTTACAATGAATGTATATCCGAATATAAAATAGGATAATTTGTTATATTTTTCAATGATTAATTATTTATAATGTATGGATTGATATAGGAGCTTTGATGGTGGTATGATTTGGAAGAGTCATCGATGGGCTTGACCGAGGGTGTGCAGAGCGTGTCTTGATTTGTAACATCAATATGGAGGTCGGTGGTCCATTTAATAAAAGATAATATTTAGTATTATTCATGATTTCATATTTTATTTATGATAAATGGGTTCAAGTATATGATGTAGGAATTGAGAGTACATGTGTAAATTAGGTTGGGTGGCTATGATCCTCAGAGCAGTTAGCTGAATGCTCTTGAGAACATTAAGTGGTCTGAGATCATTTTGTGACGTTGTGACCTAGGGGATAAAGTTTTTTCTATATATAATGTTGACCTTTTGTATGTCTTTGGGGTTTATTAGTGTAACGGGTAGCCTATGATAATTTCCCTAGGGCTAGTCGGGCGAGTATGAGAAGCTTTGTCCTCGTGACAATTGGTGATATGGCCATACGTCTCATGATCGACAAGTGACACCGTATTAAGGGTGTATTGTGGCTTGGAGATCATTGTGAGTGGGATGATTCCAATGGTACTAGATAGAGTATGATGTATTGGGTCTTCCTCTAGGTGATAAGTTGGTGGATCTCCATTACAAGATATGATATGGGCCCAGGTGTGGGTCGGTGAAGCTGTTAGAAACATGGAATTAGGATTCTATGGATAATAGAGTTGAATAGCTTAGGATGGAACCTATAAAATGTAACCATGAATGATAATGATATTTATTGGGTAAGACTATTCCATGAGGTATCTTCCATAAGAGCCGACATGTATTTGTTTCACTGACAAGGGTCATAATTAAGATATTATAAATGATTATATACTAGTATGGATTAGATAGACCCAATGAAGTCCCTTGTGAGTGATGTGTGATGTGTTTGACGAAAGAGGCTAGGTTTGAGTGATTATAGCTCTATGAAAGATTGATGATTTATGTGAATGTCTTCATTCTCAATTTATTATTTCATGTATTTTCTTATTTTTTTTATAGGTAAAAAACTCTATGGGGCAGAGGGATACTAGGGCATGGACCTGAAATGAGTGATATAGTAGTGAAAAAAATTTAATGGGTGAGATGGAGTCATCATGGGCATGATATGTACCTTAAATTTATAGGCTTGGATTGTTATAATGGATATTTCCCTGAGGAATCATACATCGTGATAGTGTACCTCTCCAACCGAGAGTGCTGGGTCGAGATGTGACATGAGGCACACATTATGGAACCTACCCTGAGTGATTAGGTAGTGGGTTAGGTTTTGGTTTGAAGATAATAACTTATTCATTATGGTAATGGTATGAGGTTTTCATGATGTATTACTCTTCGTCTTTAGTTACGAACTATATTCAATGGTATGATAAGAGTCAATGACGGGATTCTAGTATTGCATTGAAGCAGGTATGATCATCTGTCATGGTGGTTTGTTTAGAAAATGATGACTTAATGTGTATGTATTCAAAATGGACTTGTTAGAATATGATGAACAATTCACTTGTGATATGTGTTAATTTTCTTGAGAAGTACATGCATATTATGGCATATTCTAAGGGAACATGAAGGTACCCTATTGTAATTTATTTCTCACACATAGTATGGAAACTATTGTGTGTGTAAATAACACCTTTCCATTTTCATATTGTGTGTAATTTGTATAGTGTATTGGGCTAAATAAACCCAATGATATTTAGATACTAACTTTTTTTTACACTTGGTGATGGAATTAGAGATTATTGTGAATTCTTTCCCTTTTTTATTATGTATTTTTTATCATCCCAATGGGAGATAATTTGATTTCTGATTGTATGAATTTCATATGGAATTTATTATAACATTATGTTTATATGATTCCATATATTTTAAATAGATACTGTTTGGTTTTCTCCATTGTCTGTTTGACTCTAATTTGGGTGGTACAGTCAACATATTTTATTGTTTAGACCTCATCTTAAGTTGGCATCCTTTTCCATACCTGGAGGTGTGCATAAGTTCACGTGAAGAAAACAAACAAGGATCTAATGATTGGGCTAGGGCCCGGGCATTGAATAATCATATCAGAGATTTTGATTTTGTTTTAATATTTATGGGGTTGGATGAAAAATATTCTAGGAATGAGTGGAATATTGGGGTAGACCTAGATCTGGTGTTCTATTAATAACATCTAGTGGGATGTCCTAGTTACCAACGGTACAATGTTTTTTTTCTTATTTTCCATTATTCTAGTTTTGGTGTTCATTGGATATAATGTTTACCATATATGTTATTTCGTATTTTTTGTCTCTTTTCCTATTGTCAAGAGGCTTTTTGTTGATACATCATGGTTGGAAGGTATTATATACATGACATGCATATTCTAGTGTATGATTTCATGTTTCAAATGGGGGTTATCTTTTTAAGTATCAAGAAGAACATATATGGAAGTTTCTCGTATAATTTTTTTGTGACATTCTACACAGATAAAATTTGAAATCTTTCAATGTAAGTTCATGTGGATCGTAGTGTTGGACATTCTCCAATGGATACTATATATTACATTCATGTAAGGGATGTATAGTTACCATTAAAGGGTTAGTAAAGGAATTTGATTCCTTTGTAATAGAACCATGGTGGGTTTATTTTATGTATTGATTATATAATAGGTAATAGATGGATTGGAACAATTCTCCTTGAGGATGTTTTTTTTAGTTACTTAATGTATAAAAACAACCTATATGGTGTTTTTCTATTTAGCTTCTTAGTGGAACTACACATAACTAAACTAGGGAGTTATGTGGATACCCATGTGGGGATTAAAAAAATTCATCTAACTGATTTGGGATTTTAGTATATGAAGAAATTGTAGAATGGGGTTGGGTTTTAGTAGGTAATGATTATTTGGATGCCTGAATTTGTTGGTTATGGATTCACTTTTAGGTAGGTTGGTGGGATTTTGGGTAAACAATCATGATTTTGAACAATTATCATATAGCGAGTGAACAATTGGTATTCCTTGGAATGATTGAGATTCCATAGGTTATTGGATGAGGTTGACCTATGATAGGAATGGGTTATTAGGTCAGGTGTGCAAGCCTAGATTTGATGGGACCTAACTCATTCGTACCTAATTCTGGTTGTCTGATCAGTTTGTACGAGAGTGTGAACCCATTATGTTAGGGTGAGATCAAGGAGGTTAGTGATATCATGTGAGAGGGTTTTCAATGATTTACTTTCCCCGAGGATCATAGTGATCATTGGCATGTATTTTTAAGTGAAAATCTCTAATGGGTGACAGAAGGTGTATTTTTTGATCAGTGACAGATCCGTTTGTGGATTCATTGAGAATTTATTAGTTTGTAGATGAGCCTGAGTAGTATTGAGGTGGTATTGTGGTGTTTTGATGCTCATGGGAATTTTATATTGGGATTCAGTGAGATATGATATGTCCCTTTGTGGGGATATGTGACATCAGTGACGGATTGGGCCACTATTGTATTTTTTATCTTAGGATTTTCCATGTCAACAATTGATGAGATAGGAGATTGAGACTTTGGGAGAGTAGAACACAGGTGATAATGGACCTTTTTGGGTTGGTGCTCAAGAATCAGTGTAAGGTAAACCAATACGGTCGAAAAAAAAACATTGTAAATTAGAGTATGTGACCCTCCTTTTGAGTGGGTAACTGAATTTCAAGGGTGATGTCCTAGGTGGTCCGAGAATGGGTGGTGATCAGTTTTTTGATCTTGGTGCTGGAATGAGAGTGGGTCAACCATGTGTGCAGGAAGTTGATATGTGACATCTTTCATTGGTAAATACTAGATTCAGGATTTGAATGTGGTTTTTGATGGAATTTGTTCATTTCCATCAATCATGGGGTGGATTTAAAGTGCTATGGGAGTGATTTGTATCAGAGGTGTGATGATACTTGGGATGAGATCATGAAGACTGGTATGTTTAGTGGTTTTCTGACCATATAATTACATTTGGAGTCAGGTGGAGTGGTGTGGTAGAATGATGGTGGTTGAGGATGATCATTTGGGATAACTTGGAAAAAAGAGTATTGATCATTGGTTTCCAATAGATTTGGATGTGGTTAGGTGGAAATAGTGTCGAGAATGATTTTGGACCACTAGAAGTATATTTTACATAGGTGATTCCTTTTATAGGAAGCATCAGGGATTGAAAATGGAATTTTTGAGAATGACTATTCTGGTTTATATAATCTTAATCCTTGAAGTGAATCGGATGATGAGACATTAGGGTGTCTGGATAGATGGGTGTGGTGAGATTGATCTTGACATTGTCATTGGCGGTGAACAGGTATCTCAGCTATTATTGAATAGTGTGCTTGATATTTTTATTTGGGAATTTGAATCATGTTTTGTATTCTCATATGAAAAATACTAATTCCATGGTGAATTCGAAACCATGGAATTTTTAGAGATATTTTTCATGGACATAAATATATTCTTATGAATGAGAATCATTATGGTTGTGATTTTGTAACGTGATACAAATTTAAGAGTCCTTAATTTCATGGAGTTTGGGTTTGAATTTTGACCATATAGAATATTTCATTCCTATAATTCGGATTCTGATCATGAATCCTAGGATTGGATCATATTAGGGTGATTTTTTTATGATATGGAATGAGAACAAGTTGGAGGTATGGGTTCTTAGGCATGTTATGTATGAGGGTTATGGGAATTTCATAGCTATTCTTGGTTGCATGTTGTAGACCACACCACAAATGAGGAGGTTATGTTATAGTGGTTGTATACGTAGAAAGGAATATTCCATAAACATAGGGGAAATATTGTGGCAGATTCATGTAATTGTCTATGCTTGTTGGAGGTCTTGGAGGCTACACTCCATGTAAGGGCATCATTCCATGGTGATATTCCATAGTGGAAGACCTGTAATGTATTCTTTAGGGGCCATGTAGTAGAGGGGAGGCCCTCAAGGTTAGGCATCCTATCCCTTTGTTGGTGATTGCACAAAAACTCGTGGTCTATGCCACGATGTGGCCCAGGTGAAAGTAGGTTATGTCGTAGCCCCTCATGGATATTCTAAAGAAGAGTAACATAGGTTATAGGGTATTCCATACCTATTGGGAGCAACCTATTTAACAGCCAAAGACATAAAACCATATTATGACCTAGTGAAGAGTGTACGGAACAACCCTATGGGGTCACATCATACAGAGTTCGTAGGATTTGATCTCTCAGTATTCCCCCAAGTTGGGATATAGTGTGAAGCCCTACTCTATGAAACAACTGTCGGTTAGGGAAGCCAATTATGTCATGCCACATGTCATGTCCCAGACCCGGATTCCACTTAACAAGTTCCCCCGGTCCCAGTTGTCCACACGACCTCTAGAATGTCTTCTCATGCTAAAGGATGTCGAATATAATAAATTGTGTAAAGGTGTTATGGTGGGGAGACTATACCCTCATATGAGAGTATCAAAGTAGATACCAGAAATATAAATGGTAGAAGAAAAATAACACAACATACAGATCCAATAAAAAGCTCCATGAGCATCTCAAGCCTAAGCCCGATCCTATGCTCCCTAGCTCTAGCGAAGTAGAGCAAGTAAACAACCTATATAAGGGACTTTACCCTTACTTGTACCTGCAAAAATATAATCTTCTCAGTTGCTAGGGGAAACATGAGTATGGTGTGAGATAAAAAACACACCTATCCACCAACAATGGTGTTTATGAATAATCTAAGTATGTGCTCATTAATAAATAGTGTTTAGGTATAATCAGGAATGTAAATCCATGTAGAATAAATAAACAACCTCCTACTCAGGTTCTGAAGGACACCTGGCATGCCTACTTACTTCAGCTCATGGTAGGTGTGTCTAAAATTGTCACTATATATATATATAAATATGTTTTTGTGTGTGTTATATATATATATACCCAAATATATGTATATTTTTTTGCTGTAGTGGACTATGACATAACACATATGCATCCATCACTAGTCTATAAGATGATAAGTTCCACTCATGGGGTAGTAAGAACGACATCCTGAAAGAGTGGGAGTCGTCAAGCACCACACTCAGGATAGAAATTACTCATGCCATGTGAACACTCTAGATGGAACATGGGGCTCAAAATCCCATCACCCATATCGAATTAATGGCGAGGGTCTCCATTCCCAACACCTATGTAAGGGGGAGCATAGGTCCCCATGCCTTACACAAGCACTTACCATCAATATCAGCCTCCATAAAAGAATATAATATGTTTAACCAGAATGGGGAATTATCAAACATCCATAATAATTTATATATTTTCCATTATATAATCATTTTTACATCTAAGAAGATGATCATATGGAATTACCTCTTATGTTATGTCATTAGGTCTTTTAAATAACCAAGGCATGATCAAGTATATAACAAGGCACATGAGAGAAAATAACTCATGTATTCTTTTATCTATGTACAATTCCCTTTAAAACATTACATTTCACACGAGTAATTTCATATGTAATAATTGGGAAATGGACTTACCATTCCAAGGGTTCCATTCATTTGTAAACCATTTGATCAGTTTCATTAAAAACATTCCATTAAGAGTAAGCCACCCTATACAAGTTCATCTCACTCAATTTTCTTAATGATGGAAAATTGATACAATGGGGTACATGTGAAATGTAATGGATCATGTTCAATATATTTAAAGGATTCTTCCAAATTGAACTATCCATTTTCTATGTCCATAATCCATAGGGAAATAATCTAATTCTCAATATAAGGAAAAATCAAATCCAATGGTTCAGGGGTTAAGATGATGACATGGGAAATAAAAAACCTGCCCATTTGAAAAATTCCAAGTCTAAAAATGACAAAAATTCATGGGGTGTATTGTGTTCAAAGAAACAAATATGAGATAAAGGAATCATTATTTTACATTCAATTCGAGGGCTAATTTTTTTCCGTGTATTTTGAGCCATTTGGTCAAAATGGCCAATTTCAAGGTGCGACACCAATAAGAGTTCATATAGAGTATGTGTGAAGTTTAAAACCTTAAAAAGAACAAATTCACCTATATAAAGGAGCTAGGATTATTTAGACATGATTGAACCAAAAATATATATATTCCCAGTAAAAGAAAGAATTTGACAAAATGGATTAAATATGAAATGACCAAAACTCAAATGGAAATCTATGTGACCAAAAAACATATGGTCATAGATGAATCCTCACTTGATATCGAAAAAAAATTAAAAGAATCATGGAATCGATCTGATTTTTTCTCCAATTCTCTGAAAATTGGATGAATAATCTTCTTTCTCAATAGCGCAGTATATGGAAATATTAACTGGAAAAAGAGTGGTATGTGAGGATACCCAACATTGGGTTATCCAATGCTTCCAAAGGAATTTAAAATTTATGTCGAATGAGGTATTGGTAAGATATTTATTTTTGGGAGGGTTTGAGATCAATGAGAGGATGAAAACACTGCACAACCACTAGAAAAAAACAAGAAATGATAGATAGGTTTTAGAATTAGGAGTGGTAAAGGGTCTTTTCACCTAAAATAATTTGTTTCACTTAGTTTAGGTGTATGTTTTGAAAACAATGTAGTAATTATCTATCCCAAAATTTTAGTTGGTCACAAGGTCGTGAACTTAGGCATGCATGGTTGTAGAAAAAGTTTGTGGTTTTTAAGGAGACCCTTTCTACAGGCAAATGTTTTAGTCAAACCATGTGGCCTAGGTCCATGGTTTATACAAATAATGAGGCCAATCTTATAAGACACATTTATATAACTGAATTTTTTGACCAATCCCCTAATTCTCTTTAGGCTTTCCATAGGTGGTAGTATACCTTTACCACGATTAATGGAAATATTCAAAAATAAAAACCTAACGATCCTTACCTTTGGTAAAAAAAATGTGGGATGTTATAACCTCCCGACCTTATAAAAACTCGTCAGCATGTTGGATTTTAGGGTATATAAATACTATCAGCAAAGTGTTCTATCCAGTGAGATTTTATATTAGCTTCTTGCTCGCATGGATCATCATATACTCGAATTCGCTACAGAGATCCAATACAAGAGGAACATAACTACTTCAGAGTGTCTTCAGGTTTCAATCAACAATATGAAATGATAACACATGAAGGAAGAACCCATATCCAGCTCAACCTCATCAGTTTTAAAGACATGTGTTTGGTCTTGATAGTATTGGTGACGTTGAGATACACAGAAGGCATCATTAAATGATTAGTACCTCTAAGGAAGTTGTAATCAATAAGCTATCGGTATGATCTATTTCACAACCAAGAAGAGTCCAATGAAACTTGGTGAGATCTTACCAGGCATCATAAAATGTCTATACCCCACTCTAGGTGAGTCTTTCAATAAAACCTGATCTATGACCTCAAACTATAGAGGTCATCCGTATCTACTGGCATAAGACTTTTTTCTAGACTAATTTATCAATATATGCTCACTGATCAATTGGACCTGCTCTGTGGTCTCCTGAACATGGTTAGGCTCAAGGAAATATGCTTCCCCTACCTCTAGCTAGCATAGAGTTGTGTGAAAAGACCTACCATATAAGACATCATATAGATCCATCTTAATTGTAGCCTAAAAGATTTTGTATAAGAAAACTCAATGAGAGGTATGTGTTTCTCCAGGAAATCCCCAATGTTAAGAATGCATGCATGGACCATGTCCTCTAGAACCTGCATTATCCATTGTCTCTGTCCATCAATCTGTGAGTGGTATGACATTCTTAGAAGTACCTTAATACCCAATATCTTCTAAAACAGCTTCTAGAACCGTGATGTGAAATTTAATTCTCTATCAGAAATGATAAACAGGGATATCCATAAAGTCATTATAACTATTAGACATAAAACCTTCCTTGATCATATTCCATTTATGTCTCTTCATATGTATGAAATGTGATACCTTCATCAGATTACCAACAAGAACCCACACTACATCATTTCCTTGAGGTTCTCTAGGTAGAGCAGTCCTGAAATTCATCAAAAGATCATCCCATTTCAACATAAGAAAGGAAAACATCTAAATAAGCCTTTCCAGATGACTATTCCCTGGCTTCATCTGTTGGAAGGTGGAACATTGATTGATGAAATTGGATATTTCACATTTCATGTTGGGCCACCAGTATTGGCGTTGTAGGTCTCGATACCTTTTGGTGACCCCTAGTTGAACAGATCAAGCTGATGTGTGGAAATCCCTCATCAGATCCTCTCTCATGTTCTTCGGGATCCATACAAACCTATTGAATAATAAAGTATAATAACTATCAAATTTCCAACCAAATGATGTATCATTTTCAAAGACACTTTACCATAGGAAAAGTCCATGAAGATCAGATAGTTGTATTGACCTTACTCGTTCTAGAAAATTAGATGTCACTACTATAGAAGAGAGAATATTCTAATTGTGGTCCTCCTGAACCTCGTCATGAATCTCTGAGAATAATACCATAATCTCCAATTAATCAACAGATTCCTAAACTTCCATTTTCTGAGTCTTTTGGCCTAGAGAATCAACTACTGAATTTCCTTTTCCATTAATTTATTCAATCACAAAATCAAATTAATGAAGGTACTCCACACACCAATGCTACATAAGATTAAAATCATATTATTCTATGATGTAATTGAGTCTTTTTTGGTCTACGAATACCAAAAAACAATCCTAGAAGATAATGTCTCCTACAATGTCATTCATGAACAATAACAATGAGTTCATGGTCATTCATCAGGTAATTCTGCCTGGGATTCCTTAATTGATGAGAATGATATGTAATGAATATCTTATCCTACATCATAACAACTCCTAGACTGATACCTTATGTGTCACAATAGACTGTATAGGACTTTCCTAACTCTAGAAGAATTAGTATCGGTGTTGAATTCAACTGATTCTTCAACTCCTGAAATGATGCTTCACAATCTTCTATACATTACAATTTCACACCCTTATTTTCAAGCATGTAAGTAGCACTTCAAGGTGTGATAAATCCTAGAAAAATCATATTTAGTGTCCAAAATTCCACAGCATACTCTAAATATCAAATACATACTTGGGATTCTTCCAAGAAAATATAGATCTCAATTTCATAAGGTCAACCGAAACCTATGAATCTGAAATTATATGGATAAGGAAGTGGAATTTGTTGATCAAAAAGTGGAATTTACTTAGCTTATCATAGAGTTGATGACCTCTAACTGTATTCAGTAGAATCTCAAGATGGGCCAATTGTTTGTTTCTATAATGTGAATAAACAGAGAAATCATTACCAAGTACTACCACAGATGAATCTAGATATGGGTTGAAGACTCAGTTAATAAAATATATGACGATAGAAGTTGAGTTCGTAAGCCTGAATGGCATAATCAGGTGCTTGTAAAGGTAATACCTTCTCCTGAATGTTTTGTGTGGTGTGTCTAAAGTATTTACGTGCACCTGATGATACCTTGTCTTCAGTTCTACCTTTGAAAAAACCTTCTCTCATAAGAACAGATCAAAGAGGTTGAATATTATAGGCAGTGAATACCAGTTCATTATGTTAAGCAAATTCAAATGATGATAAACTAACAATATCATAAGGGTACTATCTTCCATCTTGTAAAAGAGCACTACCGAGCACTAAGAAGAATTGTTGGGGTGTATAAATCATTTTCCTCTAGATCCTCAAACAAATTATTGAGATCCATAAGCTCCTTAGGTTAAATCAAATAAGGAGTAATTGTTATAGTTGTTGTTATTGGATCAAGCTCAAGGGTAAAGTCTACCTGCCGCATAGGAGGATGAAAAGAGAAGCAACAAAAAAGACACTGCTAAAATTCTCCACTATGGGAGGAAAGATGGTAGTTTTAACCCCGAATTATCATGGAAAAGACTAGAAACCTACGTTGTCACATTACTTATCCTCTACTGCACAAGTCCTGATTATGTTTCACTAAGATCTCATTCACTCTTATGAACATGTGTAGCACCCTCTAGTGATTTAAACTTCACCCTCTTATTATATATGTCAATATAAGATTTATATATAACTAACAAATCCATCCCAATGATTACATCAAATCCAAAAAATTTATTGATTTACAAATTCCATATGAATAGGTAACAACTTATCAGAAGGGGAAATTATAATAGTAGGGAAATCCCTCTGAATGGATACATAATGGTGTATCTAGTATCATAAAACCATGAGAGTTCTTTATGTTGAGGCCCAAAATGTCAATGATTTTCTCTAATATAAATGAGTGAGATGTGTATGTATCAAAAATTGATGACAAAAAAGTAGAGGTTACTTGAATAATACCTTGTACACTAGACAGTATTGTGATGTACTCCTATGGCATAAGATGTACTACACATAACTCGCATGTATCGTGGCCCTAAGTCACTGATAGAATTCCTTAAGCAAGACCACTCTACTAACCCTGAGAATCATAATTCTAATTTCCTTTTCTTCGACTGCCACCTCAACCTAAACGACCAATGGTATTCTAGCTACCTAACTATCATGATCCTACTAACCCACTCTTGAATGAGGAGTAGGTGAAAATAACCAATCACTAGCCACAAGAGGGAATGTCCTAAAAAATTATGGAGATGACCCATCCTACCACCTACATTAAACTCAACTAGATCCTAATGTCACAACATTCTGACGTGCCCTGGCATTCCTCACTGTTGATATAAAAGAGAGATTCCTGCGAGAGGAGCATGATCATTGCTGCCACTTCAAGACACATCAAAGTGTATCCTTAACCCAATTAAAGATCCTCTAGATACACTATTTCTAAACCACCAAGGATCACACCATAAACCTATTTCAGATTCTATTTTTTGGTTACGGTGTAGTTGAATATCTCAAAAATTATCGTCCACTTAAACACCTTGACCTGGTATCCAATAGTGTAATCCAAACCATCCTCAGATTTCCTAGCAGTAATCTGATCATAAAGAACAAGAGAAGGTGAAAATGATGAAGATCTTTGAAACTGGATGTGTATTCAATAATAAACATAGTGTCATGCTGTAGGTTTATAAACTATTTAGATCTGCCATCCCTGAGAGTCTGTGAAAAGAAGTAGTTATAGGAAATGGTTTGAAAATCTTCCCAAACCACATCACTATTCTATTTATCAACGGTTATAAAATCCCACTATCTCTTAGTTTTGTAATTTAGAATAAATGCTACTATATTGACCCTACACTCTATATGAATCTCAATATGTTCGAATATAGATAGGATAGACTCAATCCAAGACTCTATCACATGGGTTCCACAATCCCCCAATAAGGTTGGAGGATGAAGCTGATGAAACTCATGTGTCATTTTTTCTATACTCGAGGAAGGTTTCACTCATCCATTAATCAATTGAACCATACAGAAGAATCCCTCATGGAACTGGGCATCACCTCCCATATCAGGAACATGAATAGGAGTCGCATGTGGCTCTATAGGATGAACAACCAGCGACTCATGGCCCACCACCTTAGGAAAATAATCCTCATAGCCTTTAGGGTTCTCGCCTTATGGAATTCATATATGTGTAATGCTATAAATAAAAAATAATGTCTCATAATAGATTCTTGAAATTAAAAATATTGAATTTATGAAAGTGGGATATGTAATAAAGCCTTCCTATAAATAGATAATTTACTTCTGTTTGCTTCAAAATCAAGGCCTATAAGATTGATAAAGAACAATAACATTCCACAAAAACATTATAAGATACCCCAAAACACAAAAGTATGGTTGGGATTTGGTATGAGCCTCTTTGTTTGAGATATTAAAGATGGATATTATAGTTCAAAAGATATATTTCCTATTGAAAAAGTCATCATTTATGCATTTAATACGTTTAAATTGGCTGAATTCAGTGATATGACATTTTATAGTCTATAAGGGACCATACACCTTGTGAACCAAAAGATGAAATTCAATTGGACTTCATTCTCATATAAATTGTGCTTTATCATATAATTATACATCTTTTAAATAGTTAAGCTGGTTGGAATTCCATTTTCTGAACCATAAGGGCCTATACACCTTATGAATCAAATAGTGGAACCCACTAAACTGACACAATATTATGATCCATATATTTAAAAAGGTGTCATACCAATTTTATATATACAAAAAGGAGAAATGGATATGAAATTGGCCATTCATGTTGAAATTTAAATGTGGCATCACAAAAATTAATGGCATATTCATATTTTTCATATCTTGATGCATGTTCTAATACATAACCCTCATTTTATCCTGTCAAGGTAATTAAATCATAATTCCAATTATATAAATATTAATAACAAGACATAATATATGAACCACCTAATGGTGAAATGTTACCAACTGTAATAGTCATAAATGGAAGAACAATGAAAATATAGGCAACTTGACATTTTCCCCATACACGGGTTTACGATTCCTAATCATACATTGTGGCTAAGTACCATGTTTTCTAATATTTATTCTATAATATCAAAATAGTATTTCATGAAATTTACCACCCTATGATTCCACTTTGTGACATCTCAGACCTGGATGCCACATAGCATGTGCCCTGGGCCTAGTTGGCCACATGGCCTCAAGCACCTCTCCTCGTATGCTAGAGGCTGCCAACTAGTATAGAGTGTGTGAAGGTGTTACAATTGGGAAACTATACCATATTTTCAGAGTAACATAATGGATACCAAAAGATACAAATGGAAGTGGTATCATAATACAACCTAGAAATGGAATATATAGTAGAAACATTAAAATAAATTAAATAAAACAACAACAAAATAGATAGATAACCAAACAACTCGTATATAAAATAACAAAAATCCTTAAAGGCGGTGTTTTCTAAAGATATAGATGTATGGAATGCTAATAAAATAGAAATTAACAAGTAAATACAAGCATGTCATCCAATAATACAAAATAAAAAAGTATGAAATTTCTCCGGGAGCATCTCAAACCTATGCTCAGTCCTCTGTTCTATAGCCCTAGTTATTTAGAACAAGTCAACAACCTGTAAAAGGGAATTTTTCCTTACCAATAACTACAACAACATATTCTTCTCGAGTGTCATGGGTGGCCCAATTATGGTGTCAGATTAAAATATTAGTAGAACACCACCAATTATGTCTCCATCTATTCTGAGTTGGTGATCATAAACAAATTGTGTGCAGGTATAAGAAAAAATGTAATGAAATGTAGAATAAATAAGCAACCTCCCACGTAGGTTCCGAAGGACACATGGAGGTTATACCTGCTTCAGCTCAGGGATGGTGTGTTTGAACATGTTAATATATATATATATATATATATTATAAATATATATATATATCTATATTAAAAATTAGTTTTTCATGGATTGGAAAAGGTTGTAACACACATGCATCCATCTCCAGTCTACGAGATGATAAGCACTACTCATGGGGTAGTAAGGTGGACATCCTAGTAGAGTGGGGTTCGTGAAGCCCAATAATCAGGTTGAATACTATTCAATCCATGGAAAAACCTTATATGGAATGTGGTAGTCAAAATCCTTTCTCCCATATCAAAGTAGTGGTGAGGGGCACCATACCCAACACTGATGTAAGGGGAATCATAGGTCAACATTCCCCTCGTAGCCCCTAACCATCAATATCAGCCTATTTTAACTCATATGATATGATTAATTTGAATGGAGAATTAACTCACATCCATATTCATTTATATATTTTCCATTATATAAGCATGTGTACATTTATGAACATGATCATAAGGCATTAACTCTTCTGTGATGTCATCCGACCTTTCAAATAACTGAGGCATGCGCAAACATAAAAAATGAAACGTGAGGAAAAACCTCTCATGTGATAATTTAACCATGTACAATTCCGTTCGAAATATAACAATTCATAGGAGGTATTTCATAAGGAATAATAGGTTAATTTTTGTACCATCCCTAGGGTTCATTTCATTTATACACTATTTGATCCATTTAATTAAAAATATTCCATTAAGAGTAATCCACTCTACACAAGGTCATATTACTTAATTATCCAAAACAATGAAAATTGATAGAATAGGGTTAATTTTTTATGAATGTAATCATGTTTATCCCATTTTAAGGATGTTACCATCTTGAACTATCCATTTAACAATGTCCATAAACTATATGAAAAAAATTTAATTCCCAAGATAAGGAAAAATATAATCGATAGGTTCAAGGGTAAAAAGTATGAAATGGGAAACAACTCAAATGACAAATTGAAGTATTCCAAGTCTAATAAATAAAAACCCCCAAGGGGTGTATTGGGATCATAAAAATAAACATTAGAGAAAGGAAATTTTATTTTTAAGTCATCCTAGGAGCTAAATTGGGTTACAAAATTTTTGATTTATTTGGCCAAAATGGACAATTTTGAGGTGGCACACCTATGGGTGTCCATAAAGAGTGTGTGTTATGTCTAAAACCATACAAAAGAACCAATTATCATATAACAAGGCACTATGGTCATTTATATATGATAGAAGAAACAAAATATAGATGATCGATAATGGATGGAATTCAACACAATAGATTAAATACAAAATGACCCAAACTAAAATGGAAAAATTACGTGAACACCTACCTTCTGTTCATGGATAAAGACGTGCTCAATATCAACCATAGATTCAAAGAACGTTGAAAGAGAGATGATTTTATGTCTAATGCCCTCAAAATACGATGTATGAGCCTATATATAAATAGATCAATATATGGAAATATTAACCAATGAAAGAGGGGTGAGTGAGGTAAGCCTAACCTTGGGATATCCAAGGCATCTGAAAGAATTTAAAACAGATGGTGAATGAGGGAGTAATAAGATATTGAATCTTGGGATGTTTTGAGCTCCACGTGAGGAAGAACCCATTACATATCCACTAGAAAACCAAGGATATAGCATCAATTGGTTTTAGAATTAATTGGGGAAAATGATAATTTCACCTAAAATAATTTGTTCCACATGGTTTAGGAAAACATTTTTTAAATTTTGTGCTAACCATGCTTTAAGGATCTTTACCAAAACATTATAAGGCCATATAGTCATGCACCTAGACCCACATGATTGTAAACAAACCATGTGGACTTATAGGTTCCTCTGTCTACTTCCAAACTGTTTAGTCAAACAATGTGGCTTTGGTCACATAGATTCCATTAGCTTTGGGTCCCAACCAGTAACCCGCATTTCTATAAATTTGTTCTCCATAAAATCCTCATATTCTAATATGACCTTCCCTAGGCCATATTATACCTTTATCATGATTAAAGGAAATAATCAAAATTAAAAACTAATAATGCATTCTATAATTAAAAATGTTGGTCGTTGCACCACAAAAGGGACACCACCTTGTTTTTATAACTGATGTGTACTAGTAATTTACAATCCATCCCCATTTGTTTGAGTTAGCGGGGATGTAATGGGGGAGTCCATTCATATATCCCTCTCCACCTATCTTTCCCTATTATCCTCCCATGATTAGGGATGGGGTTTTCTACGATCGGGTGCTTGTTCTAGGTGCATTCTTTCATTCATCCCCTCCATTTTTTGTCATCGAAGGCCTGCAATTTTGGAAAAAATAATTGAAGGTTTTGATTCCACTTTATTATAGTATAATTGTGTTATAATGTTTGGGATTTCATTTGTTGTGTATAGAGGGGGTATTGGGTGCATAAACACCTAAGGTATCAATCATTTTTAGTGCAACAATGAATCTGGGAGAGCTTTCTAGTGAATGTGCCTCTTGGGATAAAATAGTATAATTATTTTTAATTATTTTTAAATAATTATTTATTAAGTATTTCTTGAGATGATGTCTAATGTGGTGGAATAATCTTTGCGGAGGCATGTATATGATTGGTTGAGAGTGTGCATATCTTGGCTTTCATGATAACTCCTTTATAATTATTGGCCTTCCATTAAATACAGTATTGTATGAATTTTTATGCACGATTTCCTATGGAATGCTTGTTACATGGGTTTAGATATATAAATTAGGGACCATGAGTGTCCGGTAAAAATATTTCAGGTGGTTATGTGCCTCTTTGAGGTTGGATGAGAGCTCTTTAGCACTTTAGGTTGTTTGGGATCACCTGACAAATATATTGCCAAGGGGATAAAGTGATTGATGAGTTAGAGGGAGAAATTTGTCATGTCTCTAAGAGAGATTAGTTACATGGGTTGCCAAGGTCATTTTACCATGGACTAACCTAGAAAGAGTGATAGGCTCTAATCTTGAGATGATGAGTGATATAGTCAAACATATAAGACTCGATAAGTGAAAATCTCATGCGGGTGGTTAGAGGCTTGGTGAGATTTGTGAGTGGGGTGATTACATTGGGACCAGACATGGTTTGATGGATAGGGTATTCCTATATGTTATGGGATAAGGGATCTCCCATAGAATATGCAAGATAAGACTCATATCTAGTCTAAGTGTACTCACCCCAATCACAAATCTCACCAAGACTCTAACCACCCTCAGGATGGTGTCACATATCAAACATGATATGTATGACCATATCCCTGATCATCTTAAGATCATAGAATCTCATTCTCTCAAGATTATTTTTTTATATGTTGATTTACCTACTTTTTATTCCATGTGTATCTTCATGATTGTAATAGGACTGGGACACGATGGAGAAGAGGATACCTGAGGTCTATCCCCAACCTGACTGAGAATGCACTGTTTGGAATATCAGGGTTAAGAAAACTTCCTCATATTCTTGATGTGGACATTACCTTGAGATACATGGGTTGTGGAAGTGTACCATTCCATGATTTGGATTTGGTTGTGATAGTTGACCATCCCGAGCGAGTGGGATGAGTAGATATGTGATGTGAGGCATTCATGATGGATCCAAACATGAATGATAAGATAATGGGTATGGTTTTAGATGCAAGATTGTATAGTACTCATTTGGGTAGAAGGTCTTGGTTAGGATGACACCCTAACCTAATTCATTGGGTATGGTTCATGATTGATGGAATGAGATGAGGTGATGAATGGATTTTATAATAGATTCAATGAAGCTGGATTGAAGTTGATCATGATATGATCATCAATTATTTGTGTCCTAGTTCATGGATGAAATATGATGCACTTGTGATATGATTATTTTCTATATGTATTCATGTAAATAATTATTTATACTAAGTCCACATAGTGAGAACCTGTTAATATATTTTTCTCACATCCTCTATAGGGAATCTAGTGCACATGGAGAACTTATGTATTATTTTAGGTTGATCACTTTATTTGTAGAGGACCTGGGTGGAGTGGCTTGAGGGTATTTTGAGATATGGATAAGTTAAGGCCTAGGTATTTCAGTAGGTATGGTTGTGTATTTTATTTCCTTATATTTATTTTTTTAGTTGTGATTATCTTAGTTGGTGATTATTTTATTTATAATTATTTTAATTTCAAATTTCATTCATTATATCACTATGTTTATTTGATTTTTCATATATGTGATCGATATTTGGTGGTCATTTCCATAGTGTGTTTAAATCTGATTTGAGGGAATAGTCTCCCCTTTTATTTAATAGGCATTCATTTGTATTCGGTAACCTTTGGTGTATGGGGACACATGATAAAGGTTATGTGGAAACATTGACATGGGGACTACTTAGTCGACTAAGGTTGTGGTGTCACAAAATTGTGTGATAGTTTTTTTAAAATACTATTGGAGGAGTTGGTAGATAGGTGACCTATGAATGTGAAAAATATTGTGAAGGACCTAAGATTGGTGTTTCATGAAGACCACTAGTAGATGATCCTAGATACTAGGGGTATGTGATTGTTTTTATTATTTTATACTATTATGGATAAGATGTTTATTGAATATAACATGTTTAAAATAGAGGTTATTTTGTCAATTTGGGCTCGTGTTCCATTGAACATAGGATTATTTAAATGAAAAATAGTTGCCATGTAGGACTCACATGACATCTGGATGCTTATGCAGGATTGTATTTAACCGTCATGGGTTTATTTATTTAAAGTGTCAATAAGAATATATATGAAAATTTACCATATAATATTTTGGTTCAAATTATACTCATCCAAACCATGGTGTATTTTCAAGGTAGGTCATGAAATTCCTAGTACAACATGTTCTCTGATGGAGACTATATAGTATCTTTATGTGACATATTTATAATAACCCTTATAGATTTCATGAGGCATTTGATGTATCGGTAATGGAGACATAATTGGTTCAGTTTAGGAAATAATTTCATAAGGGATGATATGATGCTAGGAATAGGTTTCCAGGATGACGTGGGTTTGACTAATTAATGATTCAACAACAACCTATATGGTTTTATCTTATATATCTTCTTAGTAGTACTCTGCTTAACCAAACTAGGTAGTTATGTGGATGATATTTTATGGTTTGTGGAAATACATGTAAATTCCTTGGGATTTTGAGATGTAATATGATTAGACTATCCTTAAATTTATGGATGGATTTAATGATGGTGATATCAGTTGGGTGTTTGGTCGTGTTAATATTATATGCACTTTTAGGTAGCATGTTTGGATTGTATATACATTCTTTTGGTTTGGAAGTACATTCAAATGGCGGGTGATCATACAGTTAACCATGGAATGTGTGAGATGACATTATCTATTGGATAAAGTAAACCTATGATATGATCAAGGTAAAAAGGATATGCATTAAATCCTTGAATCTATGCGAAATGACTCATGAGAGCATGAGTCAAGTTTTTTGATTGGTTTTTATTGGGGCATGCAATATTTTAGTTTGGGTTATACCAAGGTGGATAATGGATGGGAACCTTTGATAGGGTTATTATTGGATCATTATAAAAAAGGATAGTGAGAATAGATGTGTTTTTTCAAAGGAAAAGCCTGGTGTGAAAGATCAAGTGCATGCTAGGTGCACATGGTTCCCGATTGTGGTGGCGATCACTGATCAGATCATCTGTGGGTCTATTAGGAATTTTTTATGTAATATCTCGGTTAAAAGTTATTCAATTTTTAATTTTTATGATTTGGTTTTTAGGTTCATATGGATTAGATATGTCTTTGGTAATATCTATAGTAACTAGGATGGTTACTTCCTACATAACCATTTTATGTCATAAATTTGTTGTTTAGAGTGAAATTTTTTCACTAGGAACAATATGAGAGACAATTTATAGAATAATAATCTTAAAATGTAGAATTTTTTTATCTTATATAAATTTATTTTAAAATATAATATCCCCCTTTACATTTTAAAATAATTTTTTGGGGGTAAATTTTTATTTGGTGATGTTTTGTTCAATGTAAACACATTACATGGTGTTTATTCCCTATGTCTCTAATTTAAATCACAAATCCATTAACCCAATAGTATTTTATTGTAATACGCATATGATTCTTACTAATTTGGAAGGATTCTCCTCACTCGAACCCTAGGTGATTCGAGGTGTGATTTGGGTGTCTCTACTTTATCTGGGTTCCTCTATTAAATGATAGATCTTTGTAGCGGTAACAACTCTACTTCTTGGTAATCAGGCCTTATGCGTATTCATTTCCATTGGTCAAAACAATGGTGTCTCACTAATTAGTTTTTTTGACCATATGGTGATGTTCTGATTAATCCTTTCCTGATCTATTGCGAAATATTTTTTCTTGGGACCAGTACATCATTTTTTATGGTACAATGGGTTCGTTCTCTTTGAGATATATTGGGATATACAATATATTTAATCTATTTTTTCAATTATGTGATTCTAAGATGTGAGAATAATTTCAATGGCCTTTATTTCTATCTTCATTATATTTCATGTGTCGATGGATCCTATTATGGGCTTGTACAACCTATGTTGAGGTATGTGGTTTTTTCTATAGCCCATGTTGGAGGAATGTTAAAAGTTATCGTTTTATAATTTTTTTTATAAGTGAATGGGAATAATTTATTTATTTTTGTGTTGAAATGGGTTTTGGGGAAAATGATATTTTCTCATATTTTGGTAAATGATTAGGTATTTCCAAAGAACTGTGAAATAGATTTATGAAATGGATTTTAAGGAATTATTTCGATGAAACGATTTGGAATATGATCACATGGGAATTCATTGGTACTTGGGTGGAATATGTAAAAATAGGAATCATTTTTATTACTGTCAGGGTTTTACTCATGTGGTTTTCCTCTAATACCTAGATAAGTATCCTTAGAACTTGTTAGAAACTATTAAGAGGTTTACTTTATCAGGTGAACATATGATCTATTTATTTGATTCATATGTTAAGAGGCTTGATGTGGATATTTTTCTGTGTTAGGGAATGAGTGTTCTAGCTATCCTGAACTCTAGTGATCCATAGTCTGATGCACTTGTGTGTTGGTTTTCATTCATTCCTTTGATTAACTATTTTGATTTATGTGACATTCCGTGAAATTAATTTACTTGGATTACTTTGAAATGTAGAATTTGGTAGTGTTTTCCATACTTTTGATATAAAATAATTTTAATTTATTATTATTCCATGTTACCATTTAAATTTAAGCATGTTTGTACTGTCATACAAAGACTTGTTATGGAACACCTGGGTGGAATCATACTTATCTTATTTAACTCTCACCCTACACACCCCTTCAATGGTGTATAGAGATGGTTTAGTCATTTGATGTAGGTAATGTTGTGGTTCTATAGTGAGGTGTTAAGGTATCAGTTATATGTTCTTGGGTAACTAGTGATTGGATAATGGTACTCCATCCACTTATCACATGGAGTTTCTATTTCCCATATTGTTTTTTGTTTCTTTACTATTGGACTCATATATTGGAATTATTTAGCTATATTTGAGTTTTATTTATTCTTTTGTGTTATTTCAGATGTGACACATATAATTGAAGGTTTTATTCCACCATTTCTCCCTACTACTTGTATATATGACATGCCATCTGCTTCAGGCTGGGAGAAATCATTCCTTTTTATTGTTGTTGATTCCTGGGTTCTAGTCTCTAGCCTTTGGGGATCAAAAAGTACCTTATAGTGTGTGGAGGATTGAGAAATGTTTCAATTTGTGAGGGTATTTGGGGTTGGTTAATTATAGATTTCTATCAGATGCATAATTATTCTCGGTCTTGTGATATATGTTAGACTGAAGATGGGATTGTTAGAACTAATAAGTGGGATGAAGTGAGTTCCTAGCTAGATCATTCCATGAAGAGACTCAAGTTATTTTGGGATGTTGGAATGTGTGTCTCTTTATATTGAGATTTGATCTTAATCTCAGTTTCTTCTTATGTGTTTCTATTTTTAATAGAGATTATCCGTGTTCATTATCATTCATCTACTTTTTGTGTGCATTAGTATGCCTCTAAAATTTATTCTATGAGTTTCATAGGAGGATGCAGTGTATGATCCTAAATTTAATCTACCTTTTGGTCAAAATCTTATAGATTCAATCATGCTAGAATTTCGTGTTGTGGATCAAAATTTACTGAAATCCCATTACATAGATGTTGATGTGGATCCATGGGCTGTTAGAGAAATGGATCGATCTCCAGAGTTCATACACAAGAAGACCCCATCCTTTAAGCATAATAATGATTCCCAAGAGGTGGAGGACTAGTTGGAAAATATTGTTCAGATCATCAAATTTTTTGATACACCCAAGGATATCATGTTTAAGTGAATAATGTTTAGAATTGAGGGTCCGAGCAAGCAAATGTAGGATTCCATTATACATGAAGATTGGAACATGTGATTGGACTGAAAGGGATTCAAGACAATATTATTTTAGATGTTCTATCCAAACACTCTGATGATGTAAAAGTCTCTAGAAAACCTCTATTTTAAGTGGGAAGAGAGTTTGGAGTTGGTGTACCCAAATCGGTTCACAGATCCACTATAATAAAAGTACAGATTAGCAATGGTTTTTAGAGGGGGTTATGAAAAACCCCCTCTATATTCCTTTTAGTGGGGTTTATTCACAACCCAATCTGATCATAAAATTTATAGGGGGTTCACCACCCCTTATGAAATTTTTAGAATTATTTTTTTATTATTCGGTTTGATTTTAGATGTGGTTACATCAAAACTGTCGATAATTTAATAATTAGTGGCTCTATATATTTAATTTAATTTTAGAGGATCTCTATATATAATATTAATTTTTATTTTAGAGGCCACTTACATATATATATATATATATATGTTATATTCATATGGATTTTAGAGGCTATATATATAATGGAATCCCGTTTTTAAAAGGAAATCGTGGGGGAGCACAACCCCCTCTAAACTCATAAATTAGAGGTGGTTTCGAACCCCCTCTAATTTATGAAATTATAGGAGGTTTTGAACCTCTTTTAATTTATGAAATTAGAGGGGGGTTTTGAACCCCTCTAATTTATGGAATTAGCTGGGGGCGGGGTTGAACCCCTTCAAGTCTTGTAGTTAGTGGGGGTTCATGAATCAACACTAAACATATTAATTATAGGGAATTTTAACCAACTCTAATTTATGTATTTAGAGGGATTCAAGAACCAATGCTTATCCCTTTGATTAGAGGGGTATTTAACCCCCTCTAACATTTGTTAAAATAAATTTCAAATAAATTCAAATTTTATAATATATATATGTGTGTGTCTGTGTGCATGTGTTCATATGTGTGTGTGTATTACATAAACTCATTATATAAATGTATTTAAATACACTATAAACACAGACATATATAAAGACATTATTTAAAAACATTAAATAAATACTTATTCATATATACAAAATTTTATACATATATAAATATTGGTATACATAATATAAATGTAATTATAATTATATTTCTTCAAATATATACAATATACATAAGGTTTTATAAATACTATACATTTATATTATGATTTATATTATAAATATATTATATTAATTACATTTTTATTGCATATTATATTTATGTATAAATACATTTATATTATATTATTTATTCCAATATATATAATATAGACAAAATTAATTATATATTACAGATAATTTATTATATATATATATTTATATATATAATATAAATATTATATATATATATATAATATATTGAAAAAATTAAATATATATATATATATATTATATAATTAAAATATATATAAATATATTATATTATAGATATTTTATAAAATATAAATATATATAAATTATATAATTTTGAATATATATCATTGTATACCATATTAATTATAAATTAATTTATTATACATATATATATATATATATCATTTAGTTATATTATATATTTCTAATTATATGAATGTATTTAATTTTGTGTGAATATATATGTGTTTATACATGATAAAATCTAAATGTATATAATTATATCCAAATAATATATAATATAAACGTATTTAAAATAATATATATAATATAAATCATACAATATATAAATGTATAGTATTTATAAAACCAACATATATTCTTTATAGTTTAAAAAATAGTTGTAATAAAAATAATATCTAACAATATTATTCTTTCACACATACATACATTTATATAAGTATATAAAAATAGTTAAATAAATAAATTATAATTATAATTATATTGTATCTATAAATATTATATAAATATATAAATATATACACAGACACAAAAATATAAATATATTTATAAATATATGTTCAAATATACAAAAATATTTGTAAATATTACTATTTATATATATTATATATAGAAAACTATAATATATATATACACACATTATAAATCAATTCAATATCTAAATAAATAAAATTTATTTTATATAATACATAAAAGTTTTGTTGATCTAATGGTTATGAGGCATAGTTTTTTTGCAGTGGAAATGGGTTCAATTCCGACTATAGGGGATTTTTACTGGCACATGTGTTTCAGTGAAGATGAGTTGCAGGTGTGTGCAGTGTGTGCATGGGTGTCAGTGTGAAGTCACGGTATTGTGGGTGTCTGATGGGTTGTGTGTGCATCTTGTTCAGGTGTGAGGTATCCAGGGTTTTCTAGCGAATTTTCCAATAGAATAACATGGGGTTTTAGCAGTTGAGTCTATGGTGTTTCTGGAGAGGGTAGACCATGTAGTGTCTGGTGAGGGTGTCCAAGGGAGGACTGTGTCTGGAAAGGTGTCAAGGGTGGTCATGTTGGGTGTTATTGGTGTAATAGTGGAGGACATTATGGTTTCCTAGGGGGTGTGTCAGGGTGGGCTTGTGGGTGTTTAGGAGCCAAAATTCTAAAAAAATCAAGGTTTTAGGGGCGGTTACACACCCTAAACTTTGATCTACATCCTCAATTAGAGGCGGTTACGACCCCATCTAAATTAAGATTCCATATTAGAATCCACCTATAATTTAATATGCATTTTACAGTGCTTCACTAAAATTGGACCTAATTAGATTTCACGAGAACATTACTAGAGGTTCAGCTTAACCATCACTAATGCATTTACAGGGGTTATAACCCCTTTTGAACTGAAAAATAACCCCTTCTAATAGGGGTTTTTTTTATTAGCTAATTTGTTTTACTATGGAAGTAGTAAAGAAGGATCGACTAATGTATTAAAAGTACTTACAATGTTAGTGATTTGATAATTGATCATAGGAATTCATACAGAAGCTTCCTATCTATAGAAAGATGTTAGACATGGAAATCATGGAATAAATGGACACGACATAGAATATTGGCCATTCTAGAACTGATCTTAAACTCAGTGGTATCTTCAGTGGTGCGCAGGGGATGAAGAGGAAGTTTAATGAGCATCGCATGAGTGATAGATGTGTTTCTCCATAGAGGGACTCCTCTACACTTTTATTTATAGCCATTAGTATACCCCCAAAAATTTTATCACTATAAAATGGCTGGGAAAATATGGGATTTTGTTTCCACTCCTGTGAAGATGTGCAATGGTTTTTGCTGTTATAGCTATATACATTTATTTTTATTCTATTTAATTACATCCTTTTGGTTAGGGATCATTGTCTTTAAAGGTAAAAATTGATTATTTAGATGAATTAATTTCTGTAGGGATCCATCCATAGGATGTAGTAGTAAACAACCTTTATATAGTGGATGATTTTCTGGTGGAGGTTGATGTACATCAAGTGATAGTTAGAGGTTCCAATTTTTTACATGCACTATAATGAATGATTTATTTGATTCGGGTTCCTCCAAATTTTTTATATCTATACTTTTTTTTGTTTTGAAATATATAATGGAGCTCATGACCATTTTTATTTAGTTAGCAACACCTCTTTGGAAGAGAGAAGAGTAGGGGTGTCAGTGTCCCTCTTGTTCGATATCTATTGATGAAGCAGTGTTAGTCTCAGATTTCTTCCTTATTGATATGGATCTATTTGACATTATCATCAAGGTGGATTTGATTGTTTCTCTTCATGATGTGGTTGATTGTTATCATCATCATGTTTCATTCCTTTTCATCTATGGGAGCTCTCATGAGTTTTAGGGAGAGTGATATCCAACGTCTAGACATGAAGGAACATTGTACATAGTGGTTAGGTGTTTTTTATCATCTACTGTTGTTGCTACTGATGTAATTTATTCTTTTTGTAATCTTACCTTGGTTTTCAAGTATTTTCTTGATGTGTTCCTATATTAATTCCCCGGTCTTCATTGAACTAGTGACATAGAATTTTTGATTGATCGGGTGTTGGGTTTGTAGCCAATCTCGATACCCTCTTATCATAAGACACCAAAAGAGACAAAAGAGCTCAATATTTAGTAGGATGGTCTAATAAATAATGGTTTTATTCACCCTAGTGTTCCACCATGGGCAGCCTTGATGCGTATTTCCCAGAATTATAACAGTTCATTTCGATTGAACATTGACTACCAGATGTTAAACCGGGTGATGGTTCATAATAAGTATCATTTACCCAATGTGAATGATATTTTTGATAAGTAAAAGGTGGAAAATTAGTTTTATAATATCGATCATTTAGTAGGTTATCATCAGCTCAGGTTTGTGAAGTTTTATTTCTTGAAGATGATTTTCTAGAGAAGGTATGACCATTATGAATATCATGTGATGCTATTTGGTTTGACTAACTCTCCTATTGTTTTCCTGGATTTAAAAAACCAGATATTCCATTAGTATATCAACACTTTTGGGAAATGTTTTATGATGATAATTTGGTTAATTTGAGGTCCATACATGATCATGATCTGTATCTGAGTCTAGTTTTGGAAATGATGAGGTTTCATTATTTTTATAGAAATATTACAAAATTTAAGTTATGGATACAAGAAGTAATTATCTTGGAGAATGGGATTTTTGAAGATATCTTATCTATTGATCATGATAGGGTGAAGGTTGTTTCATCTTGGGAGGTTTGATAGAATGTCCTCATGATTCGAATCATCCACGGTCTTGGTGGATATTATTGATGGTTCATTAAGGATTTCTCAATGTTGTATCACCCATGTATAATATTAAAAGGAAAGTGTTGAAATTAACATAGAATGTGAAATATCAGTCCTCTTTCAATGAACTAAACTACCTTCTATTATTGGCACTTAGTCTGAACTTACCTGAGAATAGTATATTATATGTGGTATACGATGAGGCTTATAATGTTGCTTTGGGTTTCATGATTACGAAGTGTAATCATTTTGTGGGATATGGATCTCTTCATCTTCGACTACATGAGACAAATTACCCCATTCATGATTAAGATCATTATATAGTTATGAATGTAATTAATTATTGGAGGAACTTTATCATTGGAGACAGATTCATAGTAGTTTATGGCCATCAAATTTTGAGTTATATCTGTTATCAAAAATACATAAATCAAAGAAATAGGTAGTGGGTATAATACCTTCAGATGTTTGACTTTGACATTGTATACACCCTCAGGAAGGGGAATTTCCTTGAAGACACTCTTTGTAGGCGAGTCCCATCATAGGTTATTTTGGAATTTAAGCAAGAGTGGAGGCATATGGGAATATTTTTTCAGTTGTATCTGGATATTCCAGACTATGTTTTAGGTATTTTTCTTACAATTTTTTAGTTCAAATCATCACTCCATGAGTATATTCTAAAGGGTTAGGAGTGGGATGATAAATTCATGGGAACTAGACGGTTGGTCTCTCTATTCAGATGGTATTAATTAATTTTGGGATTTATTATTCATTCCAATATCTACAAGGAGTTATGTTTTGTTTGAATTTTATAGATCTTCATGACCTAATAATATTGGTTCTATGTATGTGTATAATGACATGAGAAAATCTTTCCAGTGGTCATGTATGAAGCTTGAGATTTATGATTTTTTGTCCTACTATTTTAATTTTAGTCTAATAATGTTAGAGTATCAAGAACTTTTTCATTATTATATACTCTTCTATTTCGAGTTTGAAAATTGGATGAGGTATCCATGGAATTAGTATTTGTATTAATCTAGACACCTTTAATGAAGAATTCTATCTAGTTGTTTATTGATCAGTTAATAAAATCTACTCATATTATTCCAATTAGGGACACCACTAAAGTTGAAGATCTACGTAAGATGTATGAACATGATATTGGGAGGTTTTTTGGAGTTCCTTATACAAATAATCTGAGATAGGGATCCCATGTTTACTTCTTATTTTAGAAAAAGTCTCTAAGAGGTGATGGGGACTCAATTCAGGCTGAGTAAAATTTACCATCGATAGAAAGACAGTCAGATGGAGTGTGCTACATAGATCATAGAGGATATGATATGTTCCTTTATCTATGATTTTGGTTGATCATTGGATACCTATTTGGGTCTGCTTGAGGTTTTTTATAACAATAGGTAGAATTCATTGATCAGAATGTATCCCTTAGTGCCTTTGTATGGTCACCCATGTAAATACACTCTTTATTGTGAAGAGGTGCATGAAAACTCTATTGTGGGACTGTGTATCATTTAGGAGATGTTGGAAAGAGTTTATAATATACGTTAGTGTTTTATTATAGTGTAGAGTTAAGAGAAATCATATATAGATCATCAACATTGTCCTTCAGATTTTTTTTAGTGAAGATGTTTTCTTGAAAGGTTCTCTATGGCTGGATCACTATCATCTCCAGAAATAGGAAAAGGTGGATCTGATATATGTTGGACCATTTTAGGTCATTGAGAAATATTGGAAGGGTTTTTATGGGTTATAATTAATATCTTTGTTGATAGGTATTCCTGATGTTTTCAACATTTCTCAACTAAGGAAGTACCATACTGAACCATCTCATGTTCTGAGTAAGGAATAGATCGAGATAGATTCAGAAGTTTCGGTTTTTGAGAAGCCAGTGGAGATTATTAATTCTCAGGTGAAAATTTGTCATGGGAATTATATCCTACTGGTCAGAGTGTTATGGTGACATGTATCATTTTATCAAGATACATCGGTTCATGAATTTTTGGTGATAGAGTTGTTTCCTCACCTATTTCTAGAGCATCCTTCTTCCACATGAATTGATGGGTACATATATAGTTATAGTGGGGATATAGTAACAAACTAGGTAAAAGTTGTGTTATATTTAAAATTTAAGAGTGTAATTTTAGGTTTTGATATCAAATAGTGAATTATGGTAATTTTCCTGGACAGGGGTTGGGTACTTATTATAGGACATTTTTTCATTGTAAATGTGTATTCTATGGAGTAAATTTTTCACTGGGAACAATCTATGAAATAGTATATGACACAATAATCTAACAATATGTAAAATATATTTTACACCATAGATTTAATGTACACCATTAGATAATTCTTTTACACTATAAAATAATCGAGGGTGATAAATTTAATATGTGGCAGTGTGTCCTTATGTTAAAAATCGTTTATGGAAATTTTACGCCATAAGTCTCATATTTACACCAAAAATCCATCAACCCATTAGGTTTTTATCAAGATAAACATATTATTTTTCATAATTCAAAATCCCACTCATCTATTGAACCCTAGGTGATTCTAGGTGTGATTTGGGTGTCTCCTCTCCTTATGAGTTTCTCTCTTCAATGTTTGATCTATATATCAGTTTCAGTGATTATTTCTATTAAGTAGTGTTTCTAATTCATTATTTTTATTAGTCATTCCAATAGAATGGAACTATGTTTTTGGATTCATTGACTGTGTGGTGATATTTTTTAGTACTTTCTAGATCCGTTCTAAAATATTTTTTCTTGGGGATTCTCTTTTTTTGTTCATGGTGTGGAAAGGTCATGTTCTTTGAGTTATGTACTGATATACCCTCTCTTCCATATATTTTGTTTGTGGAATGTGATTCTATGATTCTATAATGGATTTTAGGTCCTCTATTATTGTCTTTCTCTTCCTTCCTATGTCGGTGGATCCCATTACAGGAAAGTTTGACCCGAGTTGATGTAGGTTGTTTCGTCTCTAGCCTATGTTTGACGAACCATGAATGATATGGTTTTATAAATTAATTTATAAATGAATTGGCATGATTTACTGATATGTGTGTGTGTAAAATGGTTTTTGATAAATAGTTATTTTCCCCTATTTTGGTAAATGAATGGGTAAATATCAAAGAATTGTGAAATGGATTTAAGAAAAAAAATTAAATCATTATTTTGATGAAATCATTTTGAAAATGACCACATTTGAATCCTTTGGAACATAGGTGGAAGGTGATGAAATATTTCTCATTTGATGTTAATGGTGGTTTTTTTACTCATGGGGTTTTCCACTATTCTCTAGGCCATGTGTCCCAAGGAGTTGTTAGACACAAGTGGGAGGTTCACTTTATTTGTTCTTCCTACACTTCATAGCTTTGATGCATATGTCTAGGATCTTGATGCACATGATTGGCTATGTTTAGGAATGAGTATTCTAGATAGCCTTACCTATAATGATCAATGTTGTTATGTACTAGTGCTTTGGTTTGTATTTATTATATTTGATTACATTTTTTGATATATATTACATTATTTGAAAAAAAATTACCCAGATTATTTAGAAATATAGAAAATGATGGATTTTTTACCATTATTTTGATATAAAAAATATTTAACTAATTATCATGCTTTGTTTTATCAAATGATGGGTCTTTTTATATTTTCGTATAGAAAATTTTTATATAAAAAATTGGTGGGATCCAACTATTTGTATTTAGCTTAGTTCCTTCACACCCCTTCGGTAGTGTATAGACCATGTTATGTCTATTGAAGCAGGGAAGCGTAAGGAACGATAGCGAAGTGGTGTGGTTTTGGATAGATGGTCTTTGATAGTAGGTGTAGAGATAATGTGATGTCATATTCTTGGCAAATAGATTATAAATTGCTCATTTTGGGGTTTTTTCATTGTTGTTGGACTCGTATATTGGAGTGTGTTTAGCTACTTTTGAGTTGTATCACTTCTACTATTTTCTTTTAATTAGGAAATTAATATTTTTGGTTCTACCTATGTTATTTAAATACACTATTTTAATATATATTCCATTTTTTATCCTTTAGGTTGGGATAAATCATTACCATTTGTTTTTGTTGATACTCGGGTGATGGCCAGCAACCCATGGGGATCGTGAACCCCTTTTGGGTAAGTGGTGCATCAAGTCAATTTCTAGTTTCTGAGGCTATCCGAAACTGTTTTGTTATAGTTTAGGATGTTGATGGGACTAAGGGTCATTGTGGTAGTATTTCACAAGTGAGATGCTATTGGGAATGAGGTTTAGTGGTTTGATGATATAGGAGATGTCTCACTATGGTGAGAGGTGACATTGGAAATAGATTAATGCCTTGTGGTATGATTGATCTGGGTTCATACCATTCCCAGAATTGATAGAATGGGAGATCATGGATCAGTAGGATTGAAACATGAGTGATGATGGGCCTATTGGTTAAATTATTGAGGAGTACTGTAAAGGAATCCAAATAGAGGGGACTTCACCATTGGCCATTAGAGGATATAGACTTCACTGTGAGTGGTTAATTTAATGTTGAGGGGTGATGTTCCTAGTGATCGAGGAATGAGTGGGTATCAATCAATTTATGTGGGCACCTATGTGTGACTAGGTTGACTACATCCCATAATTGTGTTCAGTAATAGATAAAGATTGGTCCATAGAGATATTCATATTAGTTTGTTAGGGTATTGATAGTGATACTCCTATAGTGTGGAGCATTGTATAATTCTTGGATGAATGACCCCCAAGTTCGAGATAAGGGACTAGGTCCGAGGACTAGTTTTATGTGATCAGTTAATGAGTTTTGTGATAGATTGTGTGCCCGAATTTTTATTTCATGGGTGTTATTGTGCTTGGGATAGGTGAATAATCGGGTGGAGAAGAGAGATCTTGTAGTCTGTTACTTCCATGAGTATGATGGAACTAGTTGCACTGTAGTGGGTGAGATTGAATTTTTGTGTGAATGATCTGGACCATTCCTTCAGTGTATTAGGTTGTGGTTGTGGAAATTTCATTATGAGACTTGGGTTGTGGCAGTTTAACTTACTTTATGTAGGCTTGGGTTGTGATAGTGGAATGCCATGAGCGAGAGGGGTGGGTTGAGATGTGATGAGATCCATGTGCGGTGGACCCTACCATGAGTGATAAGGCAGTAAAGATTTGGATATAAAACTATAATATTTTCATCAGGTATCAATTTATGGTTTAGATGAATCCCTACCTAGAGTTTTTAGGTACAGTCTGAGTTCAATGGAATGAGACGAGATGATTAAGGGATATAACATGGGGCTAAAACAAGTATGATCAGGCGTCACAGTAGTATAGTAAGCACAAAAGAATCTAATATGCATGGATTCATGGTGTATTGGTTAACACATATCATATTAAGTGTTTATGTGGAATGTTAATTTTCCTTATGTATACATGTATATGATGGTTTATACTATGATTGAAGTGCATTGTGTTGCATTTGTTGTCAATGAGACATGTTGTGATAGTGGAATGCCATGAGCAAGAGGGGTGGGTTGAGATGTGATGAGATCCATGTGCGGTGGACCCTACCATGAGTGATAAGGCAGTAAAGATTTGGATATAAAACTATAATATTTTCATCAGGTATCAATTTATGGTTTAGATGAATCCCTACCTAGAGTTTTTAGGTACAGTCTGAGTTCAATGGAATGAGACGAGATGATTAAGGGATATAACATGGGGCTAAAACAAGTATGATCAGGCGTCACAGTAGTATAGTAAGCACAAAAGAATCTAATATGCATGGATTCATGGTGTATTGGTTAACACATATCATATTAAGTGTTTATGTGGAATGTTAATTTTCCTTATGTATACATGTATATGATGGTTTATACTATGATTGAAGTGCATTGTGTTGCATTTGTTGTCAATGAGACATGTTGTTGTCTTAGAATGAATGGATGTCAAGGAATCAAGATGTGAATGTCAAAGGATGTGATGGTGATGGTGGTGAAGGAGAATGGCCATGATACTAAGAGGCATGTCACTTAGGAGATTCACTAAGTGGCATAGAAGATGTGGTTGAAACATTCTCTAGTGAAATCTGACGATTGCTGAACTGATCTTTAAGTTCTAAGAACTTGTATCCTGATGATACAATGTCACAACATTGTTTGAAGACCATGCATTGTATTGACAATGCATGAGGAGAAGTAAGATGATCCATCCACAACCACTAAGTGGATGAAGTGGATTGAATGAAGTCCATGCACTATCACTTAGTGCATGTGAATCAGAAGATGTTCCAATTGATCTCTGATTAGATCAATGAATATTATTGAAGAAATATTTGATTCAGGAGCTCGGTTGAAGATGAAGAACCTTCGGAATTCCCTCCTAAGTTGTGAAATGTTGAAAAGTTATTAAGAACATGAGGAGGAGATGGGTAATTCCTAAGAAGAAGAATAATAATGGAGAAGAGGAAATGGAGAAGTGGCATTTGGTATATTACACTTGGTACTTTGTTTTTATACAAAGTCACTTAGTGTTTTACACTAGCAAAAAATAGCCACCAAGGAAGGCCAGCCGAGGGTCATCACCCAAGGCTCATGTGGGACTCGAGGTCACCACGCCCATGGGGAACCCTCAAGGCCAGGGCAGCATCCCCCTTGAGGCAGGAGCGCACCCGCAGGACACCGCATGGGCGCCTGGGGCACGCCCGGAGGAGCGCAGGGCACGCGGTGGTGAAGCCCGCGCACCCGGTGTGTGCATAGTGGGCGCTAGGAGCGCGCCCGCGAGGAGCAGAGTGGGCGCAGAGCGCGCCCGCAGGGAGAACACGGTGCGGGGCGGCACCGTGGAGGGAGGAGTTCAACTGGGAGTTGAGCGGCAGCGGCATATTGATAAGCCGCGTGAAAACCGCGCCCCGTTTCGATGTGGGACGCGGGATTTTCACCGGGAGAAAATCTCGGCCGCTCGATTCATCGCGCGCCAGATCTCCGCCGTTCATCTAATCCGCCGCGGCCCAACCAGATCGCGGCCGTCCGATGAATCTCAAATGCCCGATCCGACGGCTCCCGCTTCGTCCTCTTCCTCGAGCTCGACCGAAGCCTCCCGCGTACCTCCTTCGAACCAGAGGCTTCCCGACGACAATGTTTCGAGATTCCGGCCACCTCTGAAGAAACCGAAGCTACCCTCGTGCTCGTCTGGCCATAACGAACAGGACCATGCAATAAAATAAGCATGAATACGATGAAAGGAGGATTTCGAGCAAGGCCGAAGCAACCGGAGGTGCGAGGCCATTCGGTGTTTGTGCCTTTGCATGGATAGGGTTTAAAGAAGGTCGTGCATGCGTTCTAAGTCGCATGCACGTAGAGGAAATTCAAGAGGAAGATCCCGCGTGAAACAGAGGAAAGAAAATCAAGATTCGTAAAGATTTTGAAGATCCGAAGATCTCGGCATTTTGAAGTTAAAACACGCGGAGGATTTGAAGCCTTCCTCGCCTATATAAAGAAGACCCGAGGCATGAATAGCTTTGCTGAGTTTTTGAAGAAGGAAGTCCCGTGAGAAGCACTCTGTGCCTCGCGAAGGTTTGAAGCCCCGCGCAAAGAACTTGCGCGGCTGAAGGTTCCGGAGCCACCCGAGGCTTCGAAGGTCCCCTGCGCGCATTATTTGCGCGACAGGAAGAGCTCTCCCTGCCCGCATACTTGCGCGGCAGGAGTAGCTTGCGCGCCCAAGGTGTCTTTGCACCCTTGTGGATTGCGCGCCTCGTGGTGTTGCATGCTGCACACCCGAGTGCTGGTGCACCTCACGGCTGTTGAAGAAGAGAAGGCCACACCCTGCTCAGGCCCTTGTGCCCTTGCACTTGCGCGATAGTGGAAAGAATAGGAGGGTTGCACCCCTTGCGCGCCTCCTTGAGTTCGGGTGAAGGGTATCTACATCCTACGGGTTAAGTGAAGACACCCTACAGGCTTGTGTGTGCAAAGTGAGAAGAAGGCAGTGTATGTGCATAAGTGGGGAAGGACACACTCGTGTGTGTGTGCAAGAAGGGAGAAGAAAGCCGAGGCCTTGCCTCGTGTGTGTGTGTGCAAGATTGGAGAACACCCTACGGGCAGAAGGTGTGCAAAGCAAGATGAGCCGAGGCATGCCCTTGTGTATGTGCCAAATCAAAGACCACACTTTGTGTGTGTGTGAGAGGTGAAGAAGGAAGGCCGAGGCCTTAGTGCCTTTGTGTGCAAATTGAACAAGTGAAGGCCGTAGCTTTGTGGTTATGCACACTTGAAGTTTAAAAGAGAAAAACAAAGTGTGTGTGCAAAGTGGAAGAGTGAAAGAAGAAGTGAAGGCCAAGTTTCAAGTGTGTGCAAAATGAAACAAGTGTGTGCAAAGAGACAAGTTGGCCGAACCTAGTGTGTGCACTAAAAGTGTGTTCACACTTAGAAGAAGAAAGAAGTGAAAGACCCACACTAAAGAAGAACACACTCTAAGTGTGTAAACAAATTGGATAAAGTGTGTGAAGTTTGGGAAGGTGTGTGCTATAATTGATTACACCCTTTGTGGGTTTACTGCACCAAGAAGAGAAAGAGGAGAGTGCATGTATGCATGCATGCACGTGCACACGTGAACAGTGCTAAATCAGTGGTGTGCATCTGAGGAGTCCAAGACTTGAAGATCTTGAAGAGTTGCCATGCACTCAGTGCATGATGTTGAAGTGATGTGAGACTGGACCAGACTGAAGTTAAAGATATCAGTTGTCTGAGTATTCAGTAGTTGGAGAGAAGCCAGGTCATCCTGAGAAGAAGGAGATAAAGCCTGAGCTGGACGAGAAGCCCTGATCAACCACAAGTGATCAGAAGAGAAGAGCAAGGCCAGCAGTCTTTATCCCAGACTGCTGAGGATACTTGAAGAAGCTTAAAGAGAAGAAGAGCTACTCGTGTGACTCGAGGAGCCAAGAGAAGACCCTGTGGGACTCAGGGAAAAGAAGTCTTCAGTGGGATTCTGAAGCAGGCCAGTGGGACTCTGGTAACACTGTCGGACGCAGTATAAAGACCCTCCTGTGGGACTCAGGAGAGATACAGTGGGACTCTGTATCGACCATTGTAATTTTAACAGGTTATAATGGAGAATCCATGCTTGGAGAGCATGGCAAGGATGTAGGCCTTTGGTGCCGAACCTTGTAAATCCTTGTGTCCTGTGCCTTTTCATTACTGCATCATTCGGGAAAGGTTGAGAGATACAAGAAGAGCGGATCGAGGCTTTAACCAGCCATAGAGGTTTAATTGATAAGAATCAATTAGTAAAAAGTTTTAAGGGATCACTGATTCACCCCCTCCCCCTCTCAGTGATTCACACTGATCTGGGCACTTCAATTGGTATCAGAGGGAGGTTGCCTCTAAAAGATCCAAGAGAGTCTTTATGAAGTGCAGATTTGAGGAAATGAGTGACCAGCCTCAAATGGAGATATCTTCCAAGACTCAGAAAAATAGAAAGAAGAAACAGGCAAAGAAGATGAGGAAGAAGGTTGTTGCAATCAGAGAAACTCCTTATATGGATAGAAATGTGAATGTCACATCAGATGACAATTCCTTTTATCATTCTTCTGATGAAGCCTGCTCTAGCTGTGATGAAGATGGAAGAAACAATGATCTTCTAAATGCAATAAAATATCTTCAGAAGAAAGTCCCCAAGGAAATTGCAATGTGTATAGCTACAGGCCTCCTTGATCTTCAAGAAGAAAAATTACAGCTAGAAGATGAAGCCAATTCTCTGGAAGTCCAATTGGCTAAAAGGGTTGGCATAACCAACACTCTCAGAAAGCTGGTAAATGCCAAAGATGAAACAGTATCTCTTTGCAATGAAAGATATGAAGACACTGCTGAAGAATTGAAAAGAAGCCTTTCTGAGAAAGAATTCTTTATGATAATAGTCAAAGATGTTTTCCATGCACTGGAAAAGAGGCACAGAGTTTCAATGGTTGTCAAAGATGCTCAACTTGAAGACAAAGCAAAAAGGGTGAAGGAGCTGAACAATTCATTGCAAGAATTAAAGAAGGTGCATGAAGACCAGATAAAGCAGCTGGAAGTGAAATGGGAAGGAAGGCTAAGAACTATTCAGGATGAGAAGAACTCCCTCAATATGAAATGCTTAGAACTAGAGGTGATATTGACAAATCAGCAATCACCCAAAGCCAAAGCCTCCCAGTCAACCGAAAGGAGAAATGTTGCTACTCAAGTATGCTTTGAGAAGGATGATTCTAAGAGAAGGACATCCTCTAGTAAAAGTGCAACATCTTCTAAGAAGAAGGTACCATCCATACCATCTTGTACTGATGCTTCTAATAGTGTTTCTACTAAAAGTGCAGGATGGAAGAATAATTCCAAACAAATATGGATGAAGACAGTAAAGAAGCAGAGCTCTCCTGAAACAGCACAACAGGTCAAGAAAAGTACCCTACAATCAGAAGGACTGAAGAGGTCAAGATTCGTGGGACAATGCTGGTGTTGTAACAAGTATGGGCATTGTGCAAAGGATTGTTGGTACAATCCACTGAATGCCAAAGCACAGAGGAAGCCCATGCCTAGGGGGAGCAAGCCAGAAGTAAAGAAGCAACATCCACAGGTCCAGAGACATCTGTTTACTGCAAATAGATTTGGATTACTTGACAACATCTGGGATGATTGAAAAAGTGGTCAAATAGATACATGTCAATCTCCAACTGTATCCAGAGCTCAAAAGAAGAGAAGATCACTGAACCTGGCTAAAAAGGAATCCTTGGGAAGCAAGCAGAAGAAAGTGGAAGATGCTCCCAAGAAGAGTTTGAAAAAGGAAGAGAAGTCCTTGGATTCTAAAACCAAGAAGGGTGATGCATCAAGAAGAGCCACCAAGAAGACATTCTTCTACTGTGGGAAGAAAGGACATATCATGGATCTTTGTAAAGAAGCCATGAAAATCAATAGAAGCCAACTGAACTCAAACAGACAATCAATCCAGAAGAAGCAGAAGGGATTGATTGAAAACAAGTTGCCTAAGAGAGGTAGCTTGACAGCATCAAAAGAACCATGTGGAATTTCCAAAACTGAGGCCACACTTCCAAATGATATACTTGTCATATGGCCACATCAGTTGCAACTTGCCAGAGAACTAAAAAGAGCTGAAGATGAAGCTCTGGCATTCGCTAAAGCAAAAGGGAAGAAAAAGATTTCACATGAAGATGGGTTGAGATCCACACCAGCACAATCATCAATGAAGATCAAATGTGCAAGTGTGAAGACTGGTGAAAATGGGACATCTCGGTTGAGAGAATCTTCTCAACCTTGTTGTTCACATTGATGAACCAAGGAGGTTCCATATTATTCCCTTATACTATTGGAATTTACATGTGCTGACATTGCAGGGAATTGAAGATGATGATCATTCTCAGCTGGAGGATGGTTTGGACAGAATCGAGTGCACCCCTTGAGGGGGAGCCAATCTGAAGAAGATGGGATTCTAAGATTGAATATCATCTTGAGAAAAGCTGAAGGTATTCCAATCATGCTTTCATCCCTTGTTTCTTAATTGAGTTTATCTTGTCAATTAAGGGGGAGTATGGATTGAAGACAAATGAATGAAAGGGGGAGCTTTATCTTAGCACTGAACTTTCTAATGAGTTTTGTGAAGTATGTGCAGGATTTAGCAATTCACTGTTATATCTGAAAAATTTCAAGCCCCTAAGCATGATCTCACATGTGTAGAGAATTATGGAAAGCTTTGAATTCCTTGGTTATATCACTCTTGTTTTCTACACCGGGTTAGCCCAAGTAGACTTAGAGCTGATGTACTAAAGGTTCTTTGCTAAAGAGAACATGTGACATCATCCCTCTCTCAGTGTTTTACAAGAAAATACTTTTATAAGGGAGGAAGACATATTTTGAAAGCAAACCACCCCACACCTTTGCATTTGATTGCCAATAAGGGGGAGAAAATATTGGCACACATATTGACCCATTCATATGTGCTGAAGTGGTGTATTGACAACAAATACAAAGGGGGAGATTGAAGTGCATTGTGTTGCATTTGTTGTCAATGAGACATGTTGTTGTCTTAGAATGAATGGATGTCAAGGAATCAAGATGTGAATGTCAAAGGATGTGATGGTGATGGTGGTGAAGGAGAATGGCCATGATACTAAGAGGCATGTCACTTAGGAGATTCACTAAGTGGCATAGAAGATGTGGTTGAAACATTCTCTAGTGAAATCTGACGATTGCTGAACTGATCTTTAAGTTCTAAGAACTTGTATCCTGATGATACAATGTCACAACATTGTTTGAAGACCATGCATTGTATTGACAATGCATGAGGAGAAGTAAGATGATCCATCCACAACCACTAAGTGGATGAAGTGGATTGAATGAAGTCCATGCACTATCACATAGTGCATGTGAATCAGAAGATGTTCCAATTGATCTCTGATTAGATCAATGAATATTATTGAAGAAATATTTGATTCAGGAGCTCGGTTGAAGATGAAGAACCTTCGGAATTCCCTCCTAAGTTGTGAAATGTTGAAAATTTATTAAGAACATGAGGAGGAGATGGGTAATTCCTAAGAAGAAGAATAATAATGGAGAAGAGGAAATGGAGAAGTGGCATTTGGCATATTACACTTGGTACTTTGTTTTTATACAAAGTCACTTAGTGTTTTACACTAGCAAAAAATAGCCACCAAGGAAGGCCAGCCGAGGGTCATCACCCAAGGCTCATGTGGGACTCGAGGTCACCACGCCCATGGGGAACCCTCAAGGCCAGGGCAGCATCCCCCTTGAGGCAGGAGCGCACCCGCAGGACACCGCATGGGCGCCTGGGGCACGCCCGGAGGAGCGCAGGGCACGCGGTGGTGAAGCCCGCGCACCCGGTGTGTGCATAGTGGGCGCTAGGAGCGCGCCCGCGAGGAGCAGAGTGGGCGCAGAGCGCGCCCGCAGGGAGAACACGGTGCGGGGCGGCACCGTGGAGGGAGGAGTTCAACTGGGAGTTGAGCGGCAGCGGCATATTGATAAGCCGCGTGAAAACCGCGCCCCGTTTCGATGTGGGACGCGGGATTTTCACCGGGAGCAAATCTCGGCCGCTCGATTCATCGCGCGCCAGATCTCCGCCGTTCATCTAATCCGCCGCGGCCCAACCAGATCGCGACTGTCCGATGAATCTCAAATGCCCGATCCGACGGCTCCCGCTTCGTCCTCTTCCTCGAGCTCGACCGAAGCCTCCCGCGTACCTCCTTCGAACCAGAGGCTTCCCGACGACAGTGTTTCGAGATTCCGGCCACCTCTGAAGAAACCGAAGCTACCCTCGTGCTCGTCTGGCCATAACGAACAGGACCATGCAATAAAATAAGCATGCATACGATGAAAGGAGGATTTCGAGCAAGGCCGAAGCAACCGGAGGTGCGAGGCCATTCGGTGTTCGTGCCTTTGCATGGATAGGGTTTAAAGAAGGTCGTGCATGCGTTCTAAGTCGCATGCACGTAGAGGAAATTCAAGAGGAAGATCCCGCGTGAAACAGAGGAAAGAAAATCAAGATTCGTAAAGATTTTGAAGATCCGAAGATCTCGTCATTTTGAAGTTAAAACACGCAGAGGATTTGAAGCCATCCTCGCCTATATAAAGAAGACCCGAGGCATGAATAGCTTTGCTGAGTTTTTGAAGAAGGAAGTCCCGTGAGAAGCACTCTGTGCCTCGCGAAGGTTTGAAGCCCCGCGCAAAGAACTTGCGCGGCTGAAGGTTCCGGAGCCACCCGAGGCTTCGAAGGTCCCCTGCGCGCATTATTTGCGCGACAGGAAGAGCTCTCCCTGCCCGCATACTTGCGCGGCAGGAGTAGCTTGCGCGCCCAAGGTGTCTTTGCACCCTTGTGGATTGCGCGCCTCGTGGTGTTGCATGCTGCACACCCGAGTGCTGGTGCACCTCGCGGCTGTTGAAGAAGAGAAGGCCACACCCTGCTCAGGCCCTTGTGCCCTTGCACTTGCGCGATAGTGGAAAGAATAGGAGGGTTGCACCCCTTGCGCGCCTCCTTGAGTTCGGGTGAAGGGTATCTACATCCTACGGGTTAAGTGAAGACACCCTACAGGCTTGTGTGTGCAAAGTGAGAAGAAGGCAGTGTATGTGCATAAGTGGGGAAGGACACACTCGTGTGTGTGTGCAAGAAGGGAGAAGAAAGCCGAGGCCTTGCCTCGTGTGTGTGTGTGCAAGATTGGGGAACACCCTACGGGCAGAAGGTGTGCAAAGCAAGATGAGCCGAGGCATGCCCTTGTGTATGTGCCAAATCAAAGACCACACTTTGTGTGTGTGTGAGAGGTGAAGAAGGAAGGCCGAGGCCTTAGTGCCTTTGTGTGCAAATTGAACAAGTGAAGGCCGTAGCTTTGTGGTTATGCACACTTGAAGTTTAAAAGAGAAAAACAAAGTGTGTGTGCAAAGTGGAAGAGTGAAAGAAGAAGTGAAGGCCAAGATTTAAGTGTGTGCAAAATGAAACAAGTGTGTGCAAAGAGACAAGTTGGCCGAACCTAGTGTGTGCACTAAAAGTGTGTTCACACTTAGAAGAAGAAAGAAGTGAAAGACCCACACTAAAGAAGAACACACTCTAAGTGTGTAAACAAATTGGATAAAGTGTGTGAAGTTCGGGAAGGTGTGTGCTATAATTGATTACACCCTTTGTGGGTTTACTGCACCAAGAAGAGAAAGAGGAGAGTGCATGTATGCATGCATGCACGTGCACACGTGAACAGTGCTAAATCAGTGGTGTGCATCTGAGGAGTCCAAGACTTGAAGATCTTGAAGAGTTGCCATGCACTCAGTGCATGATGTTGAAGTGATGTGAGACTGGACCAGACTGAAGTTAAAGATATCAGTTGTCTGAGTATTCAGTAGTTGGAGAGAAGCCAGGTCATCCTGAGAAGAAGGAGATAAAGCCTGAGCTGGACGAGAAGCCCTGATCAACCACAAGTGATCAGAAGAGAAGAGCAAGGCCAGCAGTCTTTATCCCAGACTGCTGAGGATACTTGAAGAAGCTTAAAGAGAAGAAGAGCTACTCGTGTGACTCGAGGAGCCAAGAGAAGACCCTGTGGGACTCAGGGAAAAGAAGTCTTCAGTGGGATTCTGGAGCAGGCCAGTGGGACTCTGGTAACACTGTGGGACGCAGTATAAAGACCCTCCTGTGGGACTCAGGAGAGATACAGTGGGACTCTGTATCGACCATTGTAATTTTAACAGGTTATAATGGAGAATCCATGCTTGGAGAGCATGGCAAGGATGTAGGCCTTTGGTGCCGAACCTTGTAAATCCTTGTGTCCTGTGCCTTTTCATTACTGCATCATTCGGGAAAGGTTGAGAGATACAAGAAGAGCGGATCGAGGCTTTAACCAGCCATAGAGGTTTAATTGATAAGAATCAATTAGTAAAAAGTTTTAAGGGATCACTGATTCACCCCCTCCCCCTCTCAGTGATTCACACTGATCTGGGCACTTCAATGATAACATTGTGAGATTATAATATGATGTACTTCTCACTCCATACATGAGAACATGGGTGCACATACAGACCTCATGTATACATTCAAGTTGATAATAGGACATGCAATGGACCAAGATAGAGAATGTAAATACCCCACCCCAGTTTCCCAGAGTTGATGCTTTATTTTATTACATTGGAATATTAAAAAGTAATACACATCCATATGGAAATAATAGTTTAGTATTTATGGAAAACAAGTTACATACATAAGTTCAACATTACAACTTGAAATTAAATACAACATATAGATTTCATTGGAATCATCCATAAATCCAAGATTATCCTTGGAAGTCATTCATAATATACTTATTTACATTATGGGGGAAAATAAAAAATAAGAAAGGGATGATATTAGATTCTCAATATGGGTGAGTAATACAATGAAAGTAATCATAATCATAAACACTAGTCATAGTGAGAAACTAAAAACCCAAGCCTTGAATCATATACATGATCATAATATGGAAGGAATAAAATATGGATGAATAATACAATAATGAAACATAACCAAGGATATTATAATAGTCGAATAATAAAATTTAGTAACATTTATTTGTTCCATAATGAGGGAAGGAATAATTCGAGACATTATTATTATTCTTCCAAGGCCTCGTGCAATGACCATACATAATTAGGTAAAAACCCAAACTAGTTTGTATCATTAGACCTATCTATGCACCGAGTGGCTATAGAAGGACCCAATAAACACTTAATATGTCCAGGTAATTTCTCATATAAATATTCTGAAACATAATTAACATATATATTCATATTGAATCTAACAAATGAATATTAAATCACTTTCCCCAATCCTTAAACATAACACTAACCATTCAAAGAAATATGGTGAATGATTTCAAGATAGCACATCCATAGTAAAATTAATCAAATTACATTAAATAAAAAAAGAAATATGATATCATAAAATTTAAATCCCAATTAAACATAATAATCCAAAAGAGTTTTGAAATATATGAAGTCACTCTTATAAAATCATTGTGTAATTTATGATATAAATACTTTTTTAATTTGAAAAGTAGAGTCCTTTTGGAAAAATATTTTAAAAACCCCAATGTTAAATAATATAGTTTTTTTATAATAAAATAATTTATTTTAGAAAAATAATTTTTTCATAAAATATATTATAAAGTGGATTTAAAAATATGTAGGAATTTGAGAAGTTCTTTTGAAACGGTCTTGTTCAGTGGGAAAATTTTTTAATGATCCTTTTAAAACATGAAAATCTCCATAAAATAATGATGTATTATGATTTATATATATATATATATAACATTTAAATGTAATTTATGATTATTAAATATGAATAAGTAACAATTTCATTATTTAAGTAGAGAATAGGTGTAACCCGAATGAAAAAGGAGGTTCGGGTAGAAAACCCTAACCTTATGAATAATTTTTTCATAACACGACCTTAAGTGACTATAATATAAAATTATACCCATTAATAATATAATTAAAAATATGTTATACTTTTATATAATTTATTATAATTTTATTATGTTCATTTTCTACATTTTGATAAGTTATAAGATTTAATTCTTTCATTCCAGAGTCTTTGTTTCTTGATATTCATGGTCAGCTTTCTTGATTATAAGTGTGGAAGATCATGTTGAATGGATATAATTTTCTATTTTTGATTTTATATATAATTAAAGAAAATAAATAAGTTTAATTTTTATATCTATCATTTGGTTCCTTGGTATGAGGATGAATCATTAGAAATGTCATTTAGTAATAATCCATTAGATTTTAACATTAGTTTTTCGATCACAACAAACTAGTTTTTGTTATCTAATATAGTATCAAGTGAAAATGGTAGTTCTAGAATCATTAAATAATATATACTTCGTATTTTATATTCAAGTTCAAATAAAAAAGTGGTTTCACGACCATACTTGAAGGAAAAATTGAAAAACTATGGTTCGTCGTGAACACAGGTTGTAAATTGGCACCTCTCAGATGATGATTTCATTTTTTAAATATAAGAGAGAGGGTAAGAAGATTGATATTGTATCTTCCATGACCATTATATAATTCTAGTATATAGATGATACTCGGAGTTATAATGATCATTTGGATAGAGGGTTGATTATATAATAATAAAGAAATAAGGAACCTAGAAATAAAACAAAAGAAAACAGAAGAGGATTTTACATCTTGGATACTCTTCCTTGAGAATCCTCCTATGGTGATTGATTTTTCTATTTTTTTTTAAAACCAAGAGATCATGAAGATGGTGAGAGGATATTACGTGGTACTTTTTTAACAACATTCACAAGATTCATGGCTTATAGATGTGAGGACAAGAGGGATTGAGTGTGGTTTTTTATTGTGGAGGAGGGTTGATTTTTGAATATATTATTCCATATTTTTTATTTTGATCAAAATAAGAAATAGTTTTTCTTATTGTGACCAAAAATAGTAATAAGTGCATGTGATTTCTATCTAATGGTTGTTTTCATCATCCATGATGCAATGAATATTGTATTTATCTTATAATGTATTTATACTGTATATTAATGTATTTTACTATTCATAAAAAATTTAGGTATTTCAGAAAAATCCCAAAAAATTACCACATCCTTTTTTTGATTTGAATATCTAAAAATGGACTCTATTTTACCAATTCAATTTTCTAAATATGTGAAATTTATTTTTTAAATAAATTCCTCATTTACTAGAAAAATATTATTTTTTAAACTAATACTGATTTTATAACACCCTAACAAATTAACTAAGAACATATAAAATTATCCTAAAATCATAGTAAAATAATATATTTTTTTAAGAATACATTTTATGAAAATTATTATTATCTTAAATCAATTTAATAATTTAAAACTTTTATTAAGTATTCATTAATCACAAAAATACCAAAACATAATTATTAATATTTAAAATTTTTACCCTCATTTATAAGGTGCCTAAATTTTATTTATACATAAATTGGTGAGTTTAAGGGTCACGTTACTATTCATAATGTTACCTTACTATTCATAAGGGTGATTTTACTATTCAATAAAAAATTAGGTTGATCCTATAATACTCTAAATATCTTACTAAACGTAACTATGTGTGCCTGTTTTCCAAAATTCCAAACATAGAAGAGTAAAAATTATAATTAATGGTTAGGTTATAACTATCTTCTCTAACAAAGTAATTATTTAACTCAGAATCAGTATTTAATGAATTATATATTAAATTTATTAGTAAGTCCTTGGGGTGTTACATCCCCCCCCCTAAAATCATTTTTCCCCAAAATTAAAAGAGTGGTACCTTCTTAAATGATTTGGGTAGTTCTTCATCATAAACTCCTCAGCATCCCATGTTACATCATGAACTTTATGATTTATCCAATGTACATTTAACAACTGAGTCATCTGATTCATCAACCCTTGTTCTTTAGTTTCCATAATCTGTATAGGCCCTTCACAGAAAGATAAGTCATGGTCGAATTCTCTACCATCATATGTGATGACATGCGTTCGTTCTAGCATGTAATTTATCAATAATGATACATGGAACACATTTTGTACCATAAAAAGTCTAAGTGGCATCGACAAATGGTAATCTACAGCTCCAAATGTCTCTATAATTTAAAAAGACCAATTTACCTCGGGAAATGTTCCCATTTCTTCCAAAATCTTATAACACCCTTCCATGGAGATACTTTCAAGAAAATGTTATATCCTACATGAAATTCCAAATCCTACCTTTGATTATCAACATAGATATTTTTCCTACTTTGAGATACTTTGATAAGGGTTAGAATATTCTTTGCCTTTGCTGTTGTTTCCTCCATTAGCTCACTGCCTACAAGATTTCATTCACCAACTTCATCCCAACATATTAGTGTACGAAATCTCTATCCATAAAATGCCTCATATGGTGCCACTTGAATACTTGAATGGAAACTATTATTGATGGAAAACTCCCCCAAATGTAAATATTGATCCTACATACCTTGAAAATCAATTGAGCATGATCTCAACAAGTCATCTAATTTTTGGATCATTTTTTCAGATTGTCTTTCAGTTTGAGGGTGATAAGAATTACTCAATCAAAGATCTGTATCCTAGTCATTCTGAAGAATTTTCCACAACTTTTACGTAAATCATGTATCATGATCAGATTATATTGATAGAGGTGGCTCATGATGTCTTAAAATTTCATTAATATAGTGTCATACAAGGATCTCTAGTTGAAAATTCACCCTTATAGCTAGGAAATATTAGTAAGTTGATCGATAATCACCCATAATTCATCATTATTTATTGGAGTTTTTCGTAATCCAGTGATGAAATCATTGGTGATGTCATCACATTTTTATATAGGAATAGGAAGAGGTTGCATGACTCCCCTAGGAGGTGGTCTTTCAACCATAACTTATTGGCAGACTAAACATCTTGATATACAATTTGAAATTTCCCACTTCATGTTATCGCACCAGAAATGTTCTTTAAAATCATTATAAATCATAGTTCTACCATGATTTATAGAGAAATTCAAACTATGGGAATCATCCCATAAATCCCGTTTTAGATCGAGTATAGAGGGAACACATAGTATCTTACCAAATATCAGAATTCAATCCTCACACATGATGTCTTCCATATTCCAATCATTAGAAACATTAATTTTATTTTGAATATTCTCATCATCATGAAGATAACTTTTAATCCTTTTTAATTAATATATTTGGGAACATAATTAAAATATTAATGATGAATTGCCTTCTTTCAAGATATCCATATCCATATTTACAAGATCTGTGAACACATGATCCTTTTGAACCCTTATTTTGTTAAGAACTCCATGATCCTTGATTCTCACTACATCTACCACCTTATTTTCCACCCCTTAGTGGTAGTGTATGGAACATTCATAATCTTTAAGCAACTCGATCTAGCACCTTTACTTCATGTTGAGTCTTTCTATGAGAATATATATTTCAAACTCTTGTGATCTGTATATATCTCACATATATCACAATATAGATAGTGTCTAAGTATCATCAAGGAAATTATTACAGCTGCTAACTCAATATCACGAGTTTCATAGGTCTATTCATTAGTTTTTAACTACCTTGATGCATAAGAAATTACTCAACCAGTCTACATAAGGGTACAACTAAGTCATTTATTTTGATGCATCACTATAGATCACAAATCCACCATTTCCTAATGGTAGAATTAATATTGGAGAATTAACTAACCATTTATTCAATTCTTCAAAATATTCTTCACATTCTTTTGTCTGTACAAACATGACCCCTTTATGAGAAATCATGGTTAACAGGTTAGCTAATCATGAGAGTTTTTGAAACAAATGTGGAAAATAAACTACTAAACTAATAAAACTACGTACATATATTATTTTCATTGGTGTATTCCATTCCCCAACAACATTTGTCTTAATAGGATCGACTAATATTCCATCCTTAGAGGCAATATGACCAAGAAAAGCATCTGACTGAAGCCAAAATTCACAAATTTTAAACGTCCCATATAATTCATTTCTTTTGAGAGTCATAAAAATAAAATTCATGTGATTTTCATGGTCTTCATAGCCAATATATCATTAATAAATTCTACAATAATGTCCTCATGATATTATTTAAAAATCTATTCCTTTGATCCATGAAAGTGGTGGGTGTATTAGCCAGTCCGAAAGGGATTATTGTAAACCCGTAATGCCCATATCTAGTTTGAAATACTATCTTTGGAATATATTCTTTCCTCACATGAAACTGGTGATATCCATATCGATGGTCAATATTTAAGAAATATTGGGTTCTGTGAAGTTGATCATAAAATCATCAATGCGAGGAACATGATACATCTTATTTATCATAATAGAATTTATCTTCATTTAGTCAATTCATAGCCTCATAGATCCATCCTTATTCTTGATAAATTGAACAAGGGCTCCCCTGAAAAAACACTAGGGGTGGAAAACTACTTTATTACTCAATTACTATAGTTTTTTCTTTATCTCTAGTTATTCTATAGTGGACATCCTATAAGGATTTTTTGATATAGGTCTTGTAACGGGAATCAAATCAAGATAGAACTCAATTTCCCACTCTTGAGGGTGTCTAGGTAAATCCTATATAAATACATCAATTCATTTTTATAATATAGGTACATCCTCAATTTGAACATTTATTTCCATACCCAAAGATCAGTCATTCTATTCCTCCGTAAGAATTTAATTATGTAGAGTTATCAGGGGTGGATCTAAATGAAAATCTTATAGTGATGTTTTTCCCACCCCGACCGCAGATACCCTTAATTTTTACTCCTTTCTTGGTCTCGGTTTGAAATTTTTCAAAGTTTACTTGTGTTGGCGGGTTTTGTGCCGGTGCGTGGTCACCGCATCATTACTGGAGACCGTGCATTCGGCCCGGGTGACCGCGTGTTCGCCCGATGTATTAAATATTAAATTTTTATGTTGACATTTTATTATTATTACTATTTTAGTTGTTGTTGTTATTTTTGAAGTTATTTTTATTATATGTATGTCTACATATATGTTTATATATGTGTATATGTATATGTGTGTGTATATATATAGATGTTTATATGTTCTTATATATAAGCATATATGTTTATATGTGTTTATATATATATATGATTATATACGTTTAGATAGAGGTATATAGGTCTATATATGTATATATATATATGTGTGTTAGTGTGTGTGCATGTGTGTCTGTTTATTATTTTAAAATGGCTTTGTTATTTTAAAAGTTTTGATTATAATAATAATCATTATAATTAACTAATTATTATTATTATTATTATTACATCGTTTTATTATTATTATTAAGTTTATTTATTTAATTATTCTATCATATTATTATAACTACTAGTATAGTATTTTTAATTTATTATTATCATTATTGTATTTTATTATTATTATTATTATTATTCTTATTCTTATTATTATCCTTATTATTATTATTATTATTTTGTTATCTTATATATATAGATTTTTTTTGAAACCCTAATCTACCCCCTTACCCAGCCGCCGCCCCCCCCCCCCCCCCTCTCCCTTCTCTCCTTCTCTCTCCCTGTAGCCCCCCTCCTCTGCGCAACAGCCCAGCCCCGACGGCTCCATCCCCTCGCCAACAGCCCTCCTCCGGCACACCGGCCACCACCCTGCGCGACTCCCGCTTTGCCCCGCACCCTCCGCCACTCCCCGAACTCGTGCGACCGCCGACACCCACGGCTCACCGCTGCCCCCCTTCTCCCCCTCGGCGCCCAGTACCCTGGCGGCCCTCCCCATGTCCTGGCCTACTCCGACGAATTGCCCTGGTAGCCCTCTCCCTCCCCTCTCTCTCTCTACCCCTCACCCCCCCCCCCCCCCCGTTCAGCGCGCAAACCCCTATCCCGACCACCACCGGCGACCCCCTAGCCTCCGCGTGCCTCCAGCGACCTCGCCTCCGGCCGCACCGCCTCCAGCCGGCCCGCCTCCTAGGATTCCACCTCAATCCGGTGCTTTTTCCAGTGAGCCCCGCCATCGGTCAGCATTTTCCGACCACTATCTAGTGACCTCCGGCTGAGATCCGACGAGTCTCCACCGGCCTACACCCCTCAGCCGCCCGTTCAGGTGTCCCGTCGTTTTTCTGCGGTCCAGCCAGCCGCTGCCGCTTTGCGCGGGCCAGCAGCACACCTGGAAATCGGTGCACGACCCCGGCGGTCGAGCACGTCTGCACCAGGGTATGTTTTGTGTCATGTGAATATATATATATATATATATATATATATTTAAATTTTGTAGTTTGTTATTTATTTTTCTGTTTTTTGCAGCGCATAGGCGGAATAATTCCGCAGCACAGAGGTTTTCAGCTTGCGAGCGCGTACGCGCCTACGTGAGGTCTGTTGCGTCATTGGTTTCAGTTTCCGAATTGAGGAGAGGTTTACTATTTTTCTTACATAAATTATTTTATATCAACATTTATATATATATATATACATTGTCTTTTTGCATTCTCATTCTTTTGGACTATTTTAAATCGGGGTTTACGTGTTTTAGTTATTCTACTTTTTTTGTGGCGTGTTCGCGAAGTATTTTCACATTATCGAAATTGCCCGCTTACATTTTCTTATGTGCAAGTGTGAGGTGTGTCGTGTCATCGCAAACTAGCTGCAAGTCAAGGTAGTTCTCCGACTGCACTTGCTTTTAAATTTATAAATTTATTTATTCCTTGTCATTTCATTATTTTTCAATAAATTTATAGTAGCACTGGATCAATATTACTAGAGTCGTGACTTGTTGAAATTGAAAATAGTTTACTCCTTGCATCGCACTAAAAATATTTTCATGGATTTAATTGTGCGACTTTCTTGTGATGTTTCTAAATGAGTATTTTATGAAATGTGCAAGTCTTGTTGAATAGTGTTTTGAAATGGTTGGTGTGTGTGAAATGATGGGTGTATCATTTATGGAAAGTGGTGATTTCATGAATACATGGATAGAAGAAATGCCCCTTTGGCCCTATAATTGGATTTTGGAGCTTTTCAGTGGTGTTTTGGATTTCCTTAAATGAGTTTCTAAGTTTTTTTTTTCTGGTTTTCAACGTGATGGTGTGTGTCATATCTTTTGGAAATGCTTCGGTACTAAATGGTCTAAACGTAATTGATGTGGTGGTCTGGTTGGAATTTTATTGATTGTGAACCGATTACATATATATATATATATACGAACTTAAGGGGCACCTCTACATGGGGACTTCCCTTTGAAAATTTTCGTGTAGCGGTGTTCGTGTAAGGGGATGGAAAGTGCGGTGAGGTGAGTCATCAGTTCTAGGGCCTCCCACTTACACAACATTTTTAAAACCACTGTGGGTTCCTGGGTGTCTTTTAGATAATCGAGTGACGATTGCTGGCTAACCCCGATTAGACGGGTTCGTCCCCCCTGGTAGGTAGGCCTTGTGGGGTGTGCCACTGGTTGGCTGTTAGGGATGCCAGTTTGTTATTGACTGTGGAGTACCATGCCGGCAAGTATTCTGAACCCGAGTACGTCCAGGGGTTTTCTAGGGATGTTTAGGATCACCCATGGTTACTTGAAGTTCCTTGCTTGTTTAATTTCAGTTTTTCTTCAAAGCTTATACTATTATACATTGTGAAAATGGTTTTCAAATGAAGATGTGTTATTCTCTTTGTGTAAAATTTGAAAATGTAACACTTCTTCCACTTTTAGAATGAATTTGGAACCAATGAAAGGAATTCAACTATTGAAAAAGAATAAGGGTACTGTCTCGTGTTTTGATCTTCAAGTGAAACATTATGAATGCTTACTTTTATACATTGTATTTCACACCTGGAATTTATAGATTCATTATTTATTGGAAGTGATTTAGGATTTGTTGTCGGGCTCACCTACTGAGTATTAATTGTACTCACGCCTATCTTTTACAACATCAGTTGCAGGTTCCTTGTGTTCAGGTTTTCCTAGTTTGAGTTTCTCATTGATGGAGCGATGCTGGTTTTTAGTTGGGTGGTGACCGCGAGGTCCCATGGAGGTATGTTTGTTGTGTAGTTCTTGTTTTTTGTTGTTGTTAGTGTTGTCTGTTTTGTTTAGTTTTTTTCTTTTACAAATCCTGGTTTATTGGGATAAATCGTTCCCAACGATTAAAGCTTGATGCCCAGTACTATTTTCCATCCCGAGGGGATCAGGAACGCCCCTCGGGACTTTCTGCGGACCGGCTCGGGTGACTGGATCAGGGTTGACCCGGGCTGGTTCATGACAAAATGGTATCAAAGAAGGATCTTGTTAATTGGGTTGTCTAGAAGGTGGAGAGTATGATTGTTGGGATTCGAGAGGTAGGTGCGGGAGGAGCGTTGCGAACTCTTTCTCGCACTGATCCTCGAGTTACCAGGGGTAGTTCGGGAAATTGTGTCTTTTGACCTCGTTTTGAATTGAGGAAATGAAAAAGGAGGTGATCTTGTGTTATGCTGCGATTTCACATGGAGTAGTGACCCATGTGGAATCTGATTACACGGTTTAAGTTTCTCCTAGTTGTCGATGCTAACTCGGGGCATGCCTCAATACCATGTCGTCGGGATAAACGTAACTGCTATTTTCTCATGTTGGTGATTCTTGTAAGCTTTACTGTGCTTGATTCTGGTTGGTGTAATCGTGCTTTTGAAAAATTAAAGTTAATTTTTTGGAGTGGAAATGTTTTTCTTTAAAATGGGTTTAAATTGGAAAAGATATTTTGAAATTTAATGTGTCCTGGCTTCAAAACCCTGTGTTTTCTTGGAATTGGTAGGGAAATGGTTTTGGTGTAACCTTAGGTTTCCTTTATGAACGTTTTCACATGTGGGAGTATGTGCATGGAAATGTGCATGTTGACATGCATAGATGAAAGCAGATGAAGACATGTGCAATGGTTCATGGAATTACTGGGGTGTATACTTGGAATTAATGGTTTGGTCTTGCTTCTCTAAAGTGATTTTAAGAAGGAAATGTTAAAAATGGATTTTTTTGAGTTGTGTTTGTATTTTCTTGGTTTTTGAGCAGGTTACTTTGGCTCAGGATTTTATCTTAAATTATACATTGACTTGATATTGGTCTTGGCTTTGTGTTTTACATGTTGTTCAGAAAATTCCGCCCAAAAAGGTCCCCAAGGATTCTGAAAAGTCATGCCTAGTTTTTGGTCCTCCTCATACCTTTCATATTCTTCATGGTGATTAGGGTTCGTTAGAGGCAGTGGAATGGCTTGAGGAAGTGGAGAATATCTTTAGAACATTGGGTACTCCCGATAATGTTAAGGTTCGTGCTACTATGGAATTGTTTGAGGGTCCAGCTCTAGACCAGTGGAATATGATTACCCCACCTTCAACGCAAGTTGAAATGACTTGGGATGTCTTTAAAACCATTTTCGTCCAATGGGTTGTTCTGTAAGAAGTCAATTTGAAGAAAAAGAGAGAGATCACGTATATTCAACAAGGCCAATGGACGGTGAAGGCATATGTTGACCATTTCAGGGAACTGATTTCCTTTTGTCCAGAGGTAGCGTCACATGAGCTCATGAAGGCCTCTCTTTTCATCGGGGTTCTTCGTTCAGAGATCAAGGAGTGGGTCCTCCCTTCTAAAGAGCATCATTTCAAGAAGCTGGTGGAGGAAGCATTTTTAGCTGAGTTGGTTTCCAGAACACAGTTGCTTAGTAATCCAGCATCCCTGGTTGTTCGTAAGAGTTCCCCATCTGGCTAGGAAAATATGTCAGAGGAACATGTTCCCAAGAAGTTTTCCCCTTTGGCCCCAGCTTCTAGTTCATCAGATCATTCTGGGGTATGCTATCAGTGCAGTCATTTTGGGTATTTAATACCCTCTTTTCGCAACCCTCCGAAGACGTGTCATCGCTGCGGCTGCCTAGGTCATCTGGAGGAATTTTGCAGGAAGCGTCACTTGAAGAGGATGTTGTGATTGTAGAATGTCAGTAACTGACTATGAGACTGGAGATGCTTTAGCCATCGATCCACAACCACAGGTCTTGGGTTGAAGCTCACGCACAGTCAGGAGTTACCATGGGTGTAATGCCTTGGTCCGGGTTTCTTGTTCCTTGTTGATGGTGGAACAATTAAGAACCTTTCATAGTTGATTCATTGTTATTAATGTTTTAACATCATTGTATGTGCATTGTTTTGCTATTATGTAATGATGGACTTGTTCAATTATAATCCAAGCAATATTGTGTGTGTGGATGTGATCTTGCAAATAGTGTCTTTCTAAAAGGGTGTTAGGCCTTTTTGTAGGTTGACCTCAGTTAGGCTATACTTGTCGAATGTGGTTATGATTTGTGGATTTCAATGGATCATGTTTCTGACTCAATGTTTGATTAAGTATTTTTCTGTCGGTTTCCCCTAGTGTTGAAGGTCGTTGTCTTTGGTCGAGGATTCAACATTTCAAAGAAGGTGTTGTTTTTCACTCGTGCTATAATAGTTGGTTGAAATCAGTTGGGAGTTCCCGCGTCAACCCCCCCCCCCCATTCCTTGGGATGTCTATTGAGATTGTTAATTTTCTGCACAAGTTGAGTTCATGTGGTGGGGAGAACCCCTTAATGTTCTCCCCTCAACCTTAGACTTTAGTTTTCTCTTGAATTGGTTAGGTGTGACATGTGTATGTGTTTAGTAAAATAATTTTGAGATTCTCAGTTCTCTCCAGTAATTTTAGTTCTATTTGGGCCTAGACTCGAATCATGGCCAGCTTTTGGCTTGGTTACTTTCTGGGGGCAGAAAGTGTCTTTGGTGGGGAGAATTGTCACACCCTGACTGCAGATGCCCTTAATTTTTACTCCTTTCTTGGTCTCGGTTTGAAATTTTTCAAAGTTTACTTTTTTTGGCGGGTTTCGCGCTGGTGCGCGGTCACCACATCATTAGCGATGACCGTGCGTTCGGCCCGGGTGACCGTGCGTTCTCCTGACATTTTAAATATTAAATTTTTATGTGGACATTTTATTATTATTACTATTTAATTTGTTGTTTTTTTGATGTTATTTTTATTATATGTATGTCTACATACATGTTTATATACGTGTATATGTGTAGGTGTATATATATATATATGTGTTTATATGTGCTTATACATAAGAATACATGTTTATATGTGTATATTTATATATATATGATTATATATGTTTAGATATAGGTATATATGTCTATATACGTATATATATATGTATGTGTGTGTGTGTGTGTGTGTTTATTATTTTAAAATGGTTTTATTATTTTAAAGGATTTGATTATAATAATTATTATTATAATTAACTAACTATTATTATTATTATTATTACAACATTTTATTATTATTATTATGTTTATTTATTTACTTATTCTGTCATGTTATTATTATTATTATAGTATTTTTATTTTATTATTATCATTATAGTATTTTATTATTCTTATTATTATTCTAATTTTAATTATTATCATTATTATTATTATTATTATTATTATTATTATTATTTTTGTTATCTTATATATATATATGTATTTTTTTTAAAACCCTAATCTACCCCCTTACCCAGCCGTCGCCCCCCCTCTCCCTTCTCTCATTCTCTCTCCCCGCAGCCCCCCCTCCTCTGTGTAGCAGCCCAGCCCCGGCGGCTCCTTCCCCTCACCAGCACCCTCCTCCAGCACGCCGGCCACCGCCCCGCGTGACTCCCGCTCTGCCCCGCGCCCTCCGTCGCTTTGCGACCTCGCGTGACTGTCAACGCCCACGTCTCACCGCCGCCACCCCTTCTCTCCCTCGGCACCCAGTACCCCGGCATCCCTCCCCCTGTCCCGGCATCCTCCGGAAAACAGCCCTGGAGGCCCTCTCCCTCCCCCCCCCCTCTCTCCCCCTCGGTGCCCCCCGGTTCAGCGTGCAACACCCCTGTCCCAGCCACCTCCGGCAACCCCCCCACCCGGCATCCACGGGCCTCTGGCGACCTGCCTCCGGCCAGCCCGCCTCTTACGATTCAACCTCCGTCTGGTGCCTCTTCCGGTGAGCCCCACCGCCGGCCAACAGTTTCTGACCCCTCTCCAGCGACCTCCGGCCGAGCTCCATCTATTCGCCACCGGCATACACCCCCTCCCCCCGGCCGCCCATTCGGGCGTCCCGTCGTTTTTCTGTGGTCTGGCCAGCGACACACCCGGAAATCGATGCGCGACCCCAGCGGTCGAGCACGTCTGCGCCAAGTTATGTTTTGTGTCATGTGAATATATATATATATATATATATATATATTATTTGGTTGTTTAATTGTTTGGATTGTGTCGCATGTTGGTGGAATAATTCTGCAATGCGGATGTCTTCGGCTTGCGAGCGCGTATACGCATGCATGAGGTGTGTTGCATCATCGGTTTCAGTTTGTGAATCGAGGTGACGTTTTCTTTGTTTCTTACATAAATTATTTTATATCATCATATATATATATATACACGTTTTCTTTTTTTCGTTCTCATTCTTTGGGACTATTTTAAATCTGTGTTTATGTGTTTTAGTTATTCTACTTTTTTTGTAGCGTGTTCACGAGGTATTTTCGCTTTATCGAAATTTCCCACTTGCGTTTTCTTGTGTGCAAGTGTGAGGCGTGTTGTGTCATCTCAAAGTAGCTGCAAGTCAATGTTGGTATCCCACTACACTTGCTTTTAAATTTAGAAATTTACTTATTCCTTATCAATTCATTATTTTTCAATAAATTTATAGTAGCACTGGATAGCTATTACTAGAGTCGTGACTTGTTGAAATTGAAAACTGTTTACTCCTTACATCGCACTGAAAATATTTTCATGGATTTAATTGTGTGACTTTCATGTGTTGTCTCTAAACTAGTACTTCATGGAATGTGCATGTCTTGTTTAATAGTGTTTTGAAATGTTTGGTGTGTGTGAAATGTCGGGAGTATCGTTTATGGAAAGTGGTGATTTCTTGAAAACTTGGATAGAAGAAATTCCCATTTGGCCTTTAAATTGGATTTTGGAACTTTTTAGTGGTGGTTTGGTTTTCCTTAAATGAGTTTCAAAGTATGTGTTTCTGGTTTTCAACGTGATGGTGTGTGTCATATCTTTTGGAAACGCTTTGGTACTAAATGGTCTAATTGTAATTGATGTGGCGGCCCGGTTGGCACTTTTTTGATTGTGAACTGATTACATATATATATATATATATACATACATAAGGGGCACCTCTACAGGGGGAATTACCTTCTAGGATTGTTGTGTAGCGGTGTACGTGTAAGGGGATGGCAAGTGCGGTGAGGTGAGTCACCCGTGCGAGGACCTCCCACTTACACAGTATTATTAAAACCACCATGGGTTCCTGGACGTCTTTTAGAGAATAGAGTGACGGTTGCTGGCTAACCCCGATTAGATGGGTTAGTCCACCCTTGGTAGGTAGGCATTGTGGGGCGTGCCACTGGATGGCTGTTAGGGTGGCCAGTTGGTTATTGACTGTGGAGTACCATGTCGGCAGGTAGTCTGAACCCGAGTATGTCCATGGGTTTTCTAGGGATGTTTAGGATCACCAATGGTTACTCGATGTTCCTTGCTTGTTTAATTTCTGTTGTTATTCACAACTTATACCATTATACTTTATGAAAATGGTTTTCTAATGAAGTTGTGTTATTCTCTTTGTGTAAAATTTGAAAATGTAACACTTCCTCCTCCTTTAGAATGAATTTGGCACCAATGAAAGGAATTCAACATTTGAAAAAGAATAAGGGTAATGTATCGTGTCTTTATCTTCAAGTGAATCATTGTGAAAGCTTACATTTATAAATTGTAGTTCAAACCTGGGATTTATAGATTCTTTATTTACTGCCAGTGCTTTGTGATTTGTTTTCGGGATCATCTACGGATTATTTTTTGTACTCACGCATATCTTTTACAATTTCATTTGCAAGTTCCTTGTGTTCTGGTTTTCCTGGTTAGAGTCACTCAGTGATGGACCGATGCTAGTTTTTAGTTGGGTGGTGACCGCGATGTCACGTGGAGGTATGTTTGTGATTTAGTTTTTGTTTTTGTTTTGGTTTTGTTAGTGTTTTCTATTTTGTTTAGTTGTTTTCTTTTATATATCCTAGTTTGTTGGGATAAATCGTTCCCATGGATTAATGCTTGATGCCTGGCAGTAGTTTCCATCCCGGGGGGATTGGGAATGCCCCTCGGGACTTGCCACGGACCAGCTCGGGTTACGGGTTCAAGGTCGACCCGGGCTGGTTTGTGACAAGGTTTCTACTATAAATATAAGGGACTCTAGATCATTCTCAAAATCCTAACTTATTTCATGAAATAGATCTTCACAAAATATTTTGAAATCAAATTCATCCGAATAATTATAAAAAATTCAACATTAGGTATTATGATATGGTCATCCACTGAAGAACGCATGTGTTTCATAAGAGGGAATTATTGAAAAATATGTGTTGTAATGATACTTCCTTTATATGTTTTAACTGAAAACATCTTTATTAATTCAAATTATAAATGCCAAACTTTCTTTCTAAACAAGGATGATATGATAAAATGTGATGATCTAGAATCAAATAAATGAATTTATATGTTTGAGGAAACGTTTAATTTACATGCCTCCATATCATTCGGAGCTTAAAACTCAATATTTATGACCTCATAAGCTTGGCCATGCTCCCTTAGCCTTCTTTGGGGGATGTTTACTTGACGATTAAAACATTCATGTTCATAATGTCCCATCTATTTAGAATTATAGCATTGTAAATTGGAAGCTACTTTCCTTCCCTTACAATTATGATATTGGTGGAATTTTTATCCACACTAACAAACTATTATTCCCTGCAGGAAAGTAATAGAGTTCTTCTTTCCACAATTATTACATGGTCTAAATTCAACTCTTCCATTCTTCCCCATTCCCTTATTTCCTTTTCCATAGTGATTAGGAACCTTCTTCTTCTCTTTATTTTCATTAAATTCATATGACTCAGAGAATTACTTTTCTGTCATTATATCACTTGGGACTATATCTTAATATGATGAGAAATTTTGAGAGACTAGTGCCCTTCAGGGGAATGGTTTCAATGCATCAGAGAACTGATAAATCTTACTCCATGGATTATATAGGTATTCTGTGGAATTGCTCGCAATACTTGGAAAGTTTTCTTCATACAAGGAAACATTCTCATCCTCCTTCTACCTCAAATTCACGAATTTCCTTTTCATATCTTCTCTTTTTCATGAGGAAAATATTTTTATAAGAAAATTTCCTTAAAATACCACCACTCCATATTTTCAATATCTTCCTCCATTGAATTTTGATTCATTAGCCATCGTTGATTAACATCTCATGATAGATGATACAGTTCCATGACAATCTTATCGCTTTTGTTACATCCTAATGTGAGAAATATCTTCTATATGAAGAATATTCACTACTATACTATGAATAGGTTTCTAGTCCCATTAAATGATGGAGGTTTTTGTCACATAAAGTGGTGTAACATCACTATTAGACATTGTGGATTATGATTCTTCATATGGGTAAGGTTATTGTTCATAACATGAGTAATTTTTCCAGTATACTTATAGGTTTCTCAGCACTACTTGCAACTTCATTATGCTACATAGGAGTGAAATCCCCAACATGGATATGTGCATTCATGTGGTTCCCATTCATTCCACCACGCACCTTTTTAAAAAAATGGAATACACTATAATAGGTTATGAATCATAATGTATAATCACAACTAGAAAAATACTTAAGATAAATTGAAATCCTATGCATTTCTAATATAATAATCATAAACATGGATTCTTTGAGGAAATAATTATTTTAAAATCCTTCCTAATGGATTGTAAATAATATGTGAATTATCTTAAGCATTTACCTTGAGAGTGTCAAACTAGGTGTACAATATGTCCAATTGTCATGTACCCGGTAGCACTGAGTCATACTCAGAACTCCTTATCAGAGTTGTTATTCCTAGGTATATCAGTGCTGGATCCACGTCCACATGTAGTATCCAAACAAGGATATATTGCTAGTAATATTCACATAACACCTTCCTTACCCAAATTCTAGGATGTTATTTTATGTTTATCCTCAAAGTCTAAAATTGGGCTTTGTTCCCTCATCTATGTTTTCTATATCTAGTTTCAATGAGTTCTACTAAAATTACCTTGATACCACCTGTAAAGACCTGACCCCAGTTACCCATAGTTGATGCTTTATTTTTTTACATTTGAATATTAAAAAGGATGAAACATACCAAAGGAACGAATAGTTTAGTAGTTTTGTAAGACAATATAAATACATAAGTTCAAAATTACGACTTGAAATGAAATACACCATATAAATTCCACTACAATCATCCACAACTCCTATATTATTCTTGAAATTATTTCATAATATACTTCTTCACATCATGGGGAAAGTAAATAATAAAAAAGGGGTGTTCTCTGATGATCAGTAAGGGTGAGTAATACAGAGAATGTATTCATAAAATGTAAATAATAGGCATGGTGTGAAACAAAAAACACATGCTTTTAATCATATACATGATCATTATATGAAACGAATAAAAGATGAATGAATAATTCCATAATAAAAAATACCCAATGATATTATACTAGTCAAATAATAACATGTACTAACATTTATTTGTTCCATAATGAGCTAAGGCATAATGTGATACATCATAACCATTATCTCAAGGCCTCATGCCAAGACCACACCTAATCAGGTAAAAACCCAAACTAGTTTGTATCATTAGACCTATCTGTGAACCGGGGGGGGTATAGCCGGCCCAAACATACACATACTAAGTCCTATTGATTCCTCGTATGAAAGGGTTGAATCATAAATGACATATACATTCATATTGAAACTATCATATGAAATGTAAATCACTTTCTTCAATCATTAAACATAACACTAACCCTTCGAAGTAATATAGTGAATGGTTTTAAGATATCACAAACATAGTCACACTAATAATAAAAATTTAAAAAAATGTTATATTATATCATAAAAAATTTATCCCAATTAAGCATAAGAATTATCAAGAGTGTTGAAATCGATGAAAATACACTTTTAATATTATCATGTAATTCTTGATAGAAATACTCTTTGACTTGGAAAAAAAGAGTTATTTTGGAAAAATATTTGTATAAAAAAAGAATTAAATTAAGGTAGATTCATCATAATAAAATATTTTATTTTATAAAAATAATTTGTTATTAAAATATATTATAGAGTGCATTTGAAAATATTTAAGAATTCAAGAAGTTCCTTTGAAATGGGATTGTCTATTGTGGGGAATATTTTAAAAGTTCCATTTAAAAAATGTAAATACCCATAAAATAAACGAGGATTGTGATCGGTACCAATATATAGAACATTAAAAAATAATTTATAATGATTATATATTAATAATTAGTAATTTCATTGAGTTACGGAGAGAATAAGGGTAACCTGAATGAAAATAGAGGTTTGGGTAGAGAACCCTTACCTAATGTCTGAATATGATCTACACTTGACCATAAAGTCTCTGATTATGGAGTTATAACAATTAATAATTTAATTATTAACCTATTGTATATTTACATAATTTATTATAATTTTATTAAGGTCATTTATGGCGTTTTGAAAAGTTATAAGATTGAATTTTGTTGTTCTGGAGTGTTCGTTTCTTGGTATTCACGATCAGTTCTCTTGATTATAAGTATGGAAGATCATGTGGAGTGGATGTAAATTTCCATGATTAAATTTATATATTATTAAATAACATCAATATGTGTAAATGGTTATATTTATCATTTTGTTACATGTTATGAAGATGAATCATTAGATAAATCATTTAGTGATAATTGTTTAGATTTTAAGGGCAGTTTTATGATAACAAAGATATAGTTTTGTACAATTATTTAGTATCAAGTAAAAATTATGGATCAAGAATAATTACATAGGATATAAGTTATATTAAAGAATACATTTAAACCATAATAATGGATTCATGACCACAATTGAATAAGAATGTTTAGAATTAAGGTTCATCATCCACAAAGGATTTAAATTTGCCCATCTCGGACGATGATGCCATTTTTTTGAAAATAAAAGAGAGAGAGTAAATAGATTGATGATGTATATTAAATTAACATGATATAATTTTATTATATATATGATAATATATTTATCATGATCATTTAGATAGTTGTGGTGAGTAGATAATAATAAATAAATAAGGAACATGAAAAGAAAATAAAAGGAAATGGAAGAGGATTTTACCTCTTGGATACACCTCTTCGAGAATCTTCATAAGGGGATTTATTTTTCTCTTTTATCAAGAACAAGAGATACTAGATATGAAGACAATATAGAGAAGAGTGTTTGGTCATAACTATTACATTCTTCAATAAATAGATATGTTAAGAGGAGAGGGATTGAGGGGTGGTTTTATAGTGGAGGAGAGGGGTGATATTTGAATATATTATTCATTATTTTATTAAATTACTGAAAAAAAGAAATAATGTTTCTTATTGTTACCAAAAATATTAATAAGTGCATTTGAGTTGAAACTAATTGTTTCTTATATCATCCATGATGCAAGGAATAGTTTATTTATCTTGTAATGTATTTATACTGTAAATTACCATATTTTTCTATTCACCATAAATTCTAGAATTTGAGAAAAATCCCAAAAATTAACTAAAAATATTTTTAGAATTTTATAATTCAAAAATGGGAAAAAATTTATGAAATGGATTTTCTAAATATTCTAACAATAATTTTTAAATAAAATCATCATTTACACAAAAAATATAGTTTTTGAAACCAAATCTAATCTTATAACACCCTGAAAATTTTATAATTTTTTGATTAAATTATCAAAAATTAATTGGACAAAGTTATATTTTTTTATGAATGCATTTTAATTAAATAAATTTTATTTTAACTAAATTTATAAATTTAAAATTTTAGTTAAATATTCATTGGTCTGAAAAATAACAACAGTTAATTTATAATTTTTAAAATAATCACTATAATTTATAAGGTTCCTAAATATTATTTATACTTACATGGGTGAGTTTAAGGCTCATATTACTATTCCTAATGGTACATTACTATTCATAAGGGCCAAGTTACTATTCAACAAAAATGTAAGTTGATATTGTTAGACTATAAATATCTAACCGATCACAACCATGTATATCCATTTTTTTAAATTCAAAACATAGATGCGACAAAATTAGATTTAAAGACTAGGTTATAACTATCTCCTATAACAAAGTTCTTGATTCTAAGAAACTCAGGGTTGTATAAGTCCTGTGTCAAATTTATTTATAAATCCATGGGGATGTTATATTGAATCTTGAGAGTATTTGGAGACTAGTTTATGTTGAGACATGGGAATGGCTAAATGAATGTTTGTCAAAAAAAATTTCTTTTTATTTATTTTTTATTTGTGATTGTCCTAGTGGGTGATTAATTGGAGTATTACTTCATTACCTAAACATGTAATTAATTATAACATTTTTTTTATTCTGTGTATTTTTTTATTGTAATTTTGGGTTTATTTAAACTGTTATTTTGGCTCTAATATGAGGATATAGTCTCCCCATTTTATGGATTATGCACCCACTACTAGTCAACAACCTCTGGTGTATGGGGAGGCACACTTCAAGTAATGTGGTGAACATTGACAAGACATAATTAGTGGCCCGGGTTTTGGGAATTATCACTTATTCAGGCTCTTAAGTTTCTTCTTATAACTTGTGATCACTCCAATTACCTTTCACCAGTCACATTGTCCACCAATATAAAAAATTCTCTCTATTTTCAAGAATCTGAACATGATCTTTATTATATGAAAGGTTCTGTACCAAAATTATTTCATTAGTGGTGAATAAATGCAGAGGGTATGACATGCACGTTTTTCACATAGAATCATTGAAGACACTATTCAATTTAGAGAGCTTGGGTAGAAAATCCAAATGATAAACCATAATTCAAATTTTCTCTAACATCTCAAAAGTCTTAATGTACCTTACACTTAGAATCCCCTTTTCTTCAAACATTATAAATCCCTTCCATATATATCTTTTTTGTAAGACATGATCTATCAATTTAATGTTAATGTCTTTCCTCTCTTTATCAATATATATTTTCTTTTTCTTTTAGCGATCTTAATATTATTCTAGATAGTTCCTATTGGAGTTGGTTCCCAAGAACTAAATTCATATTTTTGTTATGATAAACTTTTATTCATGTTTATAAATATTAATAAACACATTATCACAACATGATTGTTATTTTACGTAACATGGTATCTGATAATGTCCTAAGAGTAGTTGTCACATTAAAAAAGCTCATTGATGTTCCCCACCATGATGTGAAACTTCAAGTACTATGACACTATTCATGAATATATGTTATATAATCGGATGATATCATTTGAGGGAAAAAAATGATATAGGCAATTATGGGTGGATATTTATAGTAATTTGATGAAAGTTTTCATGGTTTAGGCCCTTGGTAATATATAGTATATATTTTTTGAGAACGAGACATTCCAGTAGGAAATACACACTTATATGTGTCATTGGTTGTTATTATCAATTAACATGTGTATTGGTCCTTAGACATTAATATTATTATTAATTAGTGTTAGGAGTTAAGAAGTTATATGTATTGATAAAAATAGTGATCACATATATACATGACGAGGTATGATATGTTGGTTGCAACATGAATAATATTACATTAAGGAATAATTTGAGAAATTATTTATCCCTTCTATTCATTAATGGAAGTTAATATCTCGTGACATTCGATGGAAATGATATATTCTAAATAAATCAATTTTCATGGTTTTTTATAGGAACGTTATATATCTGGAATGCCAAAGAAAGAGATATCGAGCATATAGGTTGAGGGCACCAGCATGCAACCTCCTTGATTTGAGATACAATGATAAAGGGATTATATTGCATAGTAAGCATTCGTATGTGGAGAAATATCATTGTTATAACAACCCATACATTACATACATTGTTATTACTTCAAAATTGAACCACACATATTACAACATATAACAGAACCAGGAAAGGACCGTATAGGTATAGTGTCTTTAGAAACTGGGAAACATAAACAACTGGTTCATAAAGCGTCTACAATTTCTCCCATTTATTTCATCATATCTATAGTCCCTTTTGGCATATCTTACTTAATAACCTTATTCTTGACCTGGGGAAAGAAAACATACAAAAGGGTGAGCTCAAATGCTCAGTAAGGGTAATCAAAAGAAATATCAATCACATCATATTCATAAGAACATATCTTTTAGAAATCTTAACCTACAAAAGAGGTCATAATTTCATAACATGGGATAAATCATAGTAGTGAAATGTAATCCCAATAATCATAACATAAAACATGAAACTTTGTGGCATACACACATAATCATAGAGAATCATTTCTTAGTAGTCAATACTCATTGCCAAGACTATCTTGGTGGACAAAGTCCATTTCTGAACAGAGTTCACTCCTCGTTCCAGTCATGTTTCACTGAACTGGTTTAACCTGCCATTCCAGCCATGTCTATTTCATGAGATATAAAATATTTACCCAATGAATTGGAGGGAGATATAGGTCCCACCCATCTCATAATGATACCATTCTTATGTGTGACAATAAAACATAAATCATACATCATTGCATAACCCATGTAATAAAAATGGGATTCTTAAACAACATGACATCATAAAACAATTCATATAAGAAAAATAAATTCATAAAAATAATTCCATCACAACATAATCAAATCAATGTAATAATAGGGATAGAAACAAAACCCAATATTATCTTAGATGGAAAATAATTTTGATAAAACACTTGAACTCCATTCCTGAGGAAAATATCCTTTCTTCTTCAAACAATTTTTCCTTTATTAACATGTCATACAATTTTAAACTAAAAGAAGTTGATTAAAAAATAAACTTGAAAACTTGTAAAGGATTATTCTTGGAAATAATGTTTTAAAAATCCATTCATGCCGTATAAGTTAACAAAACATTCTTCTCGTACTTTTGTCGGAAAAGTCAAAAAGTACCTCATACGAAAAACGACAAAAGATTAACTTCATATCTTTTACTAAAAACTCACCGAAGGGTAAAATTGGATTTAGAAAATTGTAGGTGGATGGAAACAATATTACATATCAAGGAAACATGGATGTGGATGATAAAATACACCCCAGTAAATACCAATGTATAAACAATCTCGGATAAAATGAGATTATGATATTTTCCCTTACCTTAGATCCGATTTGCTTCGTAAGTGTCCAAAACACATGTATAATGATTTAAATAATGTCATTGACTTATTCCAGAATCATACTCATTGTTATGATATCATATATGGTCATATATTTAGCTTATTATTAGTAATATTTCATTGCTACTTGTTATTCGGGTGTTTAATACATTTTGTTCTTATGCGTGTTTTGTCGAATAAATTCTTATTTTTCTTTTTAGGTTATAGATACCTCATTTCCATAATGGTATTAGTGTAATATATATCATATTAATTAATTAAATTCATTTATATAATCATTATATAATGAAGATCATGTAGAACGAGTCACATCACATCGTGGAGACGGTATTCCGTACGTACACACGAGCGATGAAATCGTTCCCATGATCGTGGGATTTTATTGGAGTGTATGTATACTATTTTAGAAACAATATCAATTTACAATAATCATATATATTCATTCTTTACACCATTATACGTATCCAAGTATGGTGGTGGTGGAAAATAGATTACACCACGACGTGGAGATGGTATTACGTACGTACGTACGCGCGGTGATTTCATTTTCCATTGGATGGATAGATGATGAAAAAGGTTTGTTTCATACTTATAATAAAATATCGGTATATGAGTGATACTGATGTTATTAATTCATAATGAAACATCTAATTATGAAGAAGTGGAAGATGAAATAAAGATGAAAGAATTGGTAATGGACATTACTTCTTCTTTGAAGCGCTTCTTTGAGACCTTGTTTTAGGGCACTAAACATGGTCTTTGAATAAGATCAGGACCTCTAGGATGTCTATAGGGAAGTGGAGAGAAAAATTTGGCAGGGGTTGGCCGAGCATGAAGGCTCATAGTTGTGTGAGGAAGAGGGAGAGTAGGTGCCCTTTTAAAAGGGAGGAGAGGGGCTCCTTTGAAAAAACTAAAAATATTATTTTATTATAAAGTAAAATTCGGTTTTAAATAGCTCCAAATTGAATTATTTCGAAGCTAAGGTGGGGATGGGTCGAAATCCTCTCATCCAATAGAATTTAGAAATGTTTAGGTTCCTATTTTAACCTTATCATTTAGATTTAACATTAAGTTAAATAATTTTACTTTTACTTTGTCTTCTTGTGTTCTTAAACTATAAGGTTAATAAACTTACTATAACAAGCCAAACGAACCCCAAGTTGTTTATTAATAATATATATAACCTTATCTATGTAATATTTCCGAACCTTATATTTTATGAATAATATTACATTTTTTTTAAAAACTATTTTATGTCAATTTTGACAGTATTTAGTAATTGATTTTTGTGAAAATAATAACAGAATGATTAGTTCGAAAAAAATTAAATAAATCATTACTAACATGTCATATTAACATAGAAAATTATTTGAATTCATAAAAAGTCTCAAATTACATTTATTTTGGTATTTATAACATCAATTATGTAAATATTTCATTAATAAGATAATTACTGCATCATCATTGTGTCATAAATAAATTAAATTATTTAATGTATAAAAATTATAAATAAAATACCATTATGTTGGAAATCTTTTTAGATTCTTAATGAATATTTATAGTCAAATTTATCTTATGTATAACTCTATATTAAAAATGATTTAGTTATTAAACTTTGATTTTAACTATTTTAACCATTTTTTTAAATAAATTGAAAATAAATGTCCTAATCTAATCCAAGTTGGCCTAAATGGTCATATTATATTTATGAGTTTGTTTTTGGTCGAATTACACTTATCCAATAGAATTAGTTCATGTCTTAGAGTAATAATAATATCATTTTTACCCTTAATTACCCTATTTACTTTTAACCGTGGTAAATAAAAGTAAAAAGTTACTATTCACCAAAAATTATTTTCATCTCATTGAACCACATTTCAGTCCTTGATATTAACCGTGTCTCTCAGATTTTCGAAATTCCACTCACAGAAACGGTAAAATTAAGTTTTATGAAAAATTTAGTTTTTTTAACTACCACTTAGTGGTTTCACTATTCATCAAAAATTGAATGTTTTCAGAAAAATACCAAAATTTCAACCTAGGGTAATTTCGATATACCGAATCCAAAAATGAAGTCCATTTTGAAAAATAAAGTTTATAAAATTTCAAAAAGTGGTTATTACTATTCATAACGGCTATTTTTAATAATATTTTAATAGCATATCATTGTTTAGTGAAACTCGGTATTGCGTAAGACGCAAGATATCGAGGAAGGCCGCGATTGCGTGTAATGAAATCCAATATAGTGTTTTGTGTAGTGAAGGATTCCTTTGATGATTTGAAAACAAAATATTTCTCATAAAAGTCTCGGGTGTTACATTCTACCCCCCTTAAAATGAATTTCGCCCTCGAAATTCGTCTCTTTGTAAAAAACAGATGAGGATACCTCTCCCTCAACATATCCTCATGCTCCCATGTAGCTTCTTCTAATTGGTGGTTCCTCCATAAAACTTTTACCAAGCGAGTGGTCTTATTTCATAGGACTTTTTCACTACGATCCAGAATCTCTATCGGTTGTTCTTCATAAGAATGATCTTGTTCCAGTGGAACGACTTCTGAGCTGAGTACATGTGAAGGATCAGGTATGTACTTTCTCAGGAGAGATACATGGAACACATCGTGAACATGAGAGAGATTCGGTGGAAGTGCCAATCGGTAAGCTATCGTTCCAACACGATCCAGTATTTCGAAAGGACTGATATATCTAGGGCTCAACTTCCCCTTCTTTCCAAATCTCATGACACTCTTCCAGGGACATATTCGTAAGAACACTTTATCACCCACTTCAAACTCTAGGTCTTTTCTTCGGTTGTTGGCATAACTTTTCTATCGACTTTGAGCTGCTCTTATGTGTTGTTGAATAGATCGGACCTTTTCTGCCATCTCATCAACAACATCAGGTCCTAATAGCTTTCTTTCCCCAACTTCATCCCAGTAAGTTGGAGTCCTACATTTCATTCCATAGAGAGCTTCATAAGAAGCCATCTGAATACTGGAGTGAAATCTATTATTATAAGAAAATTCCACCAAAGGTAGGTGATGATCCCAACCACCTTTGAAATCCATAGAGAAAGCTCTCAACATAACTTCTAGAGTTAGAATTGTTCTCTCAGACTGACCATCTGTCTGAGGATGATAAGCAGTGCTGAAACTCAACTCTGTATCCAGAGTATGCTGAAGACTTCGCCAGAACATTGAGGTAATCCTCAGATCCCAATCCGATATAATAGAAAGTGGTACTCCAGGCAATCTTACCACTTCCTTTACATATATCATGGCAGGGTGATCCAGAGAGAAATCCTCTCTAATAGGAATGATGTGTGCAGACTTTGTAAGACGATCAACCATGACACATATAACATTATTGCCTTTGGATGTTTTAGGAAGTCCTATGACAAAGTCCATAGTGATGTTTTCCCATTTCCATTCAGGTATGGGTAATGGTTGTAACATCCCCTTGGGCTTCTGTCTCTCAGCTTTAACTTGCTGACAAACCAAGCATCGAGAGACATATTCAGCAACATCTCTTTTCATGCCATCCCACCAGAAGTACTCTTTCAGGTCCCTATACATCTTCGTGCTTCCAGGATGAATAGAGAATGAAGAACTATGAGCCTCATCCAGCAGCTCCTTCTTTAATTCGAGGATGGGAGGAAGGCAAACCTGATTCCTGAACATTATTATCCCATCACAATCAAGGTTGAATTTCGGAACATTTTCTCACATTCTTTTGTAACTCAACATCTTATTTTTGTGCCTCTTTAATCTTCACATGTATAGATGGTTGAACATTAATTTGAGAAAGATGATATTTTTACCTTTCCATTATAATTCCAAGATCCATCCTTTGTAAATCCATTAATATTGGATCTCTTATGATCCTCATCATGGATAAACTGGCATGTTCTTGTCGACTAAATGCATCTGCCACCTTGTTTTCTTTCCCAGGGTGGTAATGGATTGAGCAGTAGTAATCATTAATCAGATCCAACCATCTTCTTTGGCACATATTCAGCTCATTTTGTGTGAAAAATATACTTTAAAAGTTTATGATCAGTATAAATATCACACCTTTCACCATAAAGGTAATGCCTCTAAATGTTTAATGAAAATATTACCACAGCTAACTCCAAATCATGAGTTGGGTAATTTTTCTCATGGATTTTCAATTGTCGTGAGGCATAAGCTATCACCATATCATTTTGCATAAGAACACACCCCAATCCCTTTTTGGATGCATCACTATATATCACAAACCGTTCTCCACTACAAGGCAGTGTGAGCACAGGTGCACTTGATAACCTTCTTTTCAACTCCTTGAAATTCTTTTCACATTCCTCCGTACAAACAAACTTAACTCCTTTCCGAGTCAACCTGGTGATTGGATTAGATAATCATGAAAAATATTTCATAAAACATTGATAATATCCAGCCAAACCAATAAAACTTCGGATCTCAGTTACTGTTGTTGGTCTCGACCATCTTTTGATAACCTCTGTTTTTGCTGGATCCACAGATATCCCCTCTTTTGAGATTATGTGACCCAAAAATGAAATTTTTTAGGGCCAAAATTCACACTTGGTAAATTTGGCATAAATCTTATCCTTTCTCAGGGTCTTCAATATAATTCTCAAGTGATCTTCATGTTCTTCCTTGGTCTTTGAATATACCATAATATCGTCTATAAAGACTAACACAAACTGATCAAGATAGTCTCTAAAGACTCTATTCATCAGATCCATGAAGATAGCAGGGGAATTAGTAAGACCAAATGGCATCACTATAAATTTATAGTGTCCATACCTTGTACGCAAAGTCGTCTTTGGTATATCCTCTCTTTTGACCCTTAATTGATGATACCCTGAACGAAGATCAATCTTGGAAAAGTATTGAGCTCTGCATAGTTGGTCAAATAAGTCATCAATGTGTGGGAGAGGATATTAGTTCATGACAGTGATCTTGTTAAGTTCTCGATAATCAATACAAAGTCTCATTGATCCATCTTTCTTCTTAACAAATAGAACAGGTGCTCCCCAAGGTGACACACTAGGGCGTATGAACCCCTTATCAAAATTATCTTGAAGTTGCTTCTTCAATTCCTGCAACTCAATTGGGGCCATTCTATAAGGTGTCTTTGAAATAGGTAATGCACCTGGTACAAGTTCTATTGAAAACTCAACTTCAAGATTTGGTGGAAGACCCGAAAATTCCTCCGGAAAGCCATCATCAAACTCCCGTACAATCGGTATATTCTTAATCAGGAGTTTCTCACCAACCATTTGAGATAAATAACCTTCATTTAGTGGAATCAAGACCCATAAGATGGAATAAATTTCCGCTGGAAGTTTATGTTCATCCTTGCATCGATAGAAGATCATAGATTGATCTGGAATATAAAATGTGACTTCCCTTCATTGGAAATTGATATGAGCTCCATATAAAGAAAGCCAATGCATGCCATAAATCACATCAAATTCTACTATAGGAAGGATCACAAGATTTGCACGAAGAACTTTCCCACAATCTTTAATCGGAGAAGAATTATAAACAATTGATGCGACTGTTGTGCCATTAGGGATTGTCACAGCTAACTCAACATCTAATTGTTGAGGTAATATGGTGATATCCTTGGAAAGTTCTTCAGAAATAAATGAGTGGGTGGATCCAGAGTCAAATAAAACATTTTCTACATTATAGTGGATGGTAAGTGTACCTTTCACCACATAGTTATCGTACTCCCCATCGCTGATAGAAATTGCAGGCGACTTTCCTTTGTCTTTAGCCTTAAGAGCTTGTTGACATCGACCATCATCATCAACCCTTGTATTTGGGGATTGATTGGCATAATGCCCCATCTCCTTGCACATGAAACATTGAAGTGTTGTAGGTTCATTCTGTGTATCCCTTACTTTTTTTGCATCATTAGACATCTTCTTCCCATCATTGTGGCATTCAAATGCCCAATGACCTTCTTTTCCACATTTGAAACATTTACTTGTCCCTTTTCGACATCTCCCTCTATGTTTCTTTCCACACTTTGAGCATAAGGGAAAACTCATCTTCTTTTCAGTGTGCCCTTTAGATTTTCCTTTGAATTCCATTTTCATCTTCTTATCAAACCCATATGACTGATGGGTTACTCCAATCTCCATCTCAACATTGAGAGCACATCGAACTATTTCCTCATATCTATTGATGTCCCTTATGGATAAGGCCCTTCGAAGGATTGGTTTTAAGCAACTAAAGAATTGATCGATCTTACTCTCAGGTTGGATAATAATACCAGAAGCGTACATTGCAAGTCTTGTAAATTTTTCTTCATATGTACCAACAGATTCATCATACTTTTTCTTTAGTTGAAGAAACTTTTTATCCATATTTGTTCGGAGAATACGAGGGAAGTGCTTATTGAAAAATAAGTTCTTGAACTCGTCCCATTCCATGGACTCAATTTCATCCCTTTGCCTCGTATTCTTAATAAGATTCCACCATTGATCAGCATCTCCATCCAAAAGATACAATTCTAGGATGAACTTATCATGTTGAGAACATTTAAGAACTGGAAATATATTTTCAGTAGTACTAATCCATTGTTCAGCAACTAATGGATCAGTAGACCCACTGAAAAAAGGTGGATGCTGCCTCATGAAGGATTCAACAGAATGTTGCTCCTCCCTTTTCTCATTTGGAAGTCCTGCATGATTCATAGCTTGAGAAAGTTGTGTGAGCATGGATACAAGATTTTTCATTCCATCTTCTATAATGTTTGGTTGCTCAGGGGGACAATCATTGCATTGCCCGTCGCATTCCGCATTAACACGGGTCCTTCGGGTTCCAACCATTGACTAAAACCAAGATGAATAGTGTGAGTAGCACTAATTATAATAGGAAAACCACATAATCAAGAATAAAATTTCACACTTAAGGTCTTATCCTAGGTTATTCATTTCCATTTCTAAAACACTATGATTGTGTTCTATTCTTAGACTTATCCTTAGGGCTCTTACTAACGCTTTCACATCCTAGTTTCCATAGTTTGACTATACCTTTCCTCTAATACCAACTATAACGACCCATACTTTACATACATTGTTATTACTTAAAAATTGAAGCACACTTATTACAACATATAATAGAACCAGGAAAGGACCGTATAGGTATATTGTCTTTAGAAACCGGGAAACATAAACAACTGGTTCATAAAGCGTCTACACTGTCTCCCATTTATTTCATCATATCTATAGTCCCTTTTGGAATATCTTACTTAATTACATTATTCCTGACCTGGTGAAATAAAACATACAATAGGGTGAGCTCAAATGAACAGTAATGGTAAACAAAAGAAATATCAATCACATCATATTCATAAGAAAATAACTTTTGGAAATCTTAACCTGCAAAAGAGATCATAATTTCGTAACATTGGATAAATCATAGTAGTGAAATGTAATCCCAATAATCATAACCTAAAACATGAAACATTGTGTAATACACACATAATCATAGAGAATCATTTTATAGTATTCAAGACTCATTTCCAAGACTATCTTAGTGGACAAAGTCCATTTCTGAATCGAGTTCACTCCTCGATCCAGTCCTGTTTCACTGAACCGGTTTAACCTACCGTTCCAGCCATGTCTATCTCATGAGATATAAAATCTTTACCCAATGCATTGGAGGGAGATATAGATCCCACCCATCTCATAATGATACCATTTTTATATGTTCCACAAAATCATAAATCATACATCATTGCATAACCCATGTAATAAAAATGGGATTCTTAAACAACATGACATCATAAAACAATTCATATAATATAAAGGAATTAATAAAAATAATTCCATCACAACATAATCAAATCAATGCAATTATAGGGATAGAAACAGAACCCTATATTTTCTTAGATGGAAAATAATTTTGATAAAACACTTGAACTCAATTTTGAGGAAAACATCTTTTCTACTTCAAAAACATTTTCTTTTCTTAAAATGTCATACAATTTTAAACAAAAAGATTTTGATTAAAAAATAAACATGAAAACTTGTAAAGGAAGCTTCTTGGAAATAATGTTTTAAAAATATATTCATGCTGTATATGTTAAAAAAACATTATTCTTGTACTTTTGTTGGAAAAGTCAAAAAGTTCCTCTTTTGAAAAATGACAAAATATTCCTTTCATATCTTTTACTAAAAACTCAACGAAGGGTAAAATTGGAATTAAAAAATTGTAAGTTGATGGAAAAAATAATACATATCGAGGAAACATGGATGTGGATGATAAAATACACCCTAGTAAATACAAAAGTATAAACAATCTCGGATAAAATGAGACTGTGATATTTTACCTTACCTTAGGTCTGATTTTCTTCGTAAGTGTCCTAAACTCCTGTATAATGATTTAAATAATGTAATTAACTTATTCCAGAATCATACTCATTGTTATGATATCATATATGGTAATATTCTTAGCTTATTTTTAGTAATATTTCATTGCTACATGTTATTAGGGTGTTTATTACTTTTTGTTCTTATCCGTGTTTTGTCAAATAAATTCTTATTCTTCTTTTTAGGTTCTAGATACCTCATTTCCAGAATGGTATTAGTGTAATATTTTTCATATTCATTCATTCAATTCATTTATATAATCATTATGCAATGAAGATCATGTAGAACGAGTCGCATCACATCGTGGAGATGGTATTCCGTACGTATGCACGAGCGATGGTATCGTTCCCATGATCGTGGAATTGTATTGGAGTGTATGTATAAAATTTCTAAATCAATATAAATATAAAATAATCATATATATTAATTCTTTACACCATTATACCCATCCAAGTAAGGTGGTTGTGGAAAATAGATTACACCACGGCGTGGAGACGGTATTCCGTACGTACGCATGCGCAGCGATTTCATTTTCCGTAGGATGGATAGATGGTGAAATAGGGTTTTTTCATAATTATAATAACATATTAGTATATGAGTGATACTGATGTTATTAATTCATAATGAAACAACTAAAGAAGATGTATTGGAAGAAGAAATAAAGATGAAAGAATCGGTAACAGACATTACCTCTTCTTTGAAGCGCTTCTTTGAGACCTCCTTTTAGGGCAATAAAATTTGTCTTTGAAGAAGACCAGGACCTCTAGGATGTCTCTAGGGAAGTTCAGAGATGAAATTGGTATGTTTTGTCCGAGAATGAAGGCACAAAGTGGTGTGAGGAAGAGGGGGAGGAGAGGGGATCCTTTGGAAAAGCTAAAAATATTATTTTATTATAAAGCCAAATTCAGTTTTAAATAGCTCCAAATTGATTTATTTCGAAGCTAAGGTGGGTATGGATCAACATCCTATCATTCAATAGATTTTAGATAAGTGGGGGTTCCTAGTTTTAACCTTATCATTTAGATTTAACATTAAGTTAAATAATTTTACTTTCACCGTGCCTTCTTGTGTTCTTACACTATAAGGTTAATAAACATACTATAACAAGTCAAAAGAACCCCAAGATGTTTATTATTAATATATATAACCTTATCTAAGTCATTTTTCCTATCCTTAGATTTTTAGGAATAAAATAACAATTAATTATATAAGATTTTTTTTAAAACTATTTTATGTCAAGTTTGACACTATTTAGTAATTGATTTTTGGGAAAATGATAAGAGAATTATTCGTTCGAAAAAAGTTAATTAAATCAATATTAACATGTCATATTAACATATAAAATTACTGGAATTCATAAAAATTCTCAAATTACATTTATTTCGGTATTTATAACATTAATTATGTAAATATTTCATTAATAAGATAATTATTGTATCATCATTGTGTCATAAATAAATTAACTTATTTAATGTCAAAAAATTATAAATAAAATACCATTATGTTGGAAATATTTTCAGCTTTCTAATTAATATTTATAGTCTAATTTATATTTTGTATAACTCTATATTAAAAATGATTTAGTTATTAAACATTGATTTTAACTATTTTAACCCTTCTTTAAATAAATTGATAATAAATGTCCTAATCTAATCCATGTTGGCCTTAATGGTCATATTTTATTCCTAAGTCTGTTTTTGGTCGAATTACACTTATCCAATAGAATTTGGACATGTGTTAGGGGAATAATAATATCATTTTTACCCTTAATTACCATATTTACTTTTAACCGTGGTAAATAAAAGTACAAAGTTACTATTCACCAAAAATTATTTTTCATCTCATTGAACCATATTTTAGTCCTTGATATTAACCATGTCTCTCGGATTTTCGAAATCCCACTCAAAACACCATAAAATTATGTTTTATGAGAAATTCATTTTTTTGACTACCACTTAGTGGTTTCACTATTCATCAAAAATTGAAAGTTTTCAGAAAAATACCAGAATTTCACCCTAGGCTAATTTCGATACTCTCAATCCAGAAATGAAGTCCATTTTAAAAAATAAAATTTATAAAATTCCAAAAAGTGGTTATTACTATTCATAATGGCTAGTTTTAATAATATTTTAATAGCATATCATTGTTTAGTGAAACTCGGAATTGCGTATTACGCAAGCTATTGAGGAAGGCCGCGATTGCGTGTAAAGCAAGCCAATATAGTGTTGTGTGTAGTGAAAGATTCCTTTGATGATTTAAATCAAAATATTTCTCATAAAAGTCTCGGGTGTTACAATTGTGGAATTAACATCTTTTTTTATGGGTGCCTTGGTGTGTTTTTAGATGCTAACCTTTGACATTAGGCTCCTTCACCGAATGCCATTGAGAAAGACGCCTAGAGGATCACACACTAAGTGTATCCAGAATCTTAGTCAAATAATATATTATTATTTATTATTTTAGTGGTTCAAAAAATATTATTCTTGTATGTGGTTCAATAAATATTCATGTATTCTTGATCACATTTATTCCATCACTAGTTATCTAAATGAATACATTATGAGAGTAATTTTTAATAACTATTTATTATCAAATTAGTGAACATAATATTTATTTATTTATTAGCGAATTACATAGTGATATTTATTTAATAAATAAATAGACATTATTCATGTCCCGATAAATATTATGGAGGAATAGAAGACTGAGATTAATGGTATGATGATAAATGGTAATATTGAATATTATTTAATTAAATAATATTTCATTATAATTCTCCAGTTCAACACATGTCATGAAATAATAATATTACTATTATTAATTGACATGGGGTTTTCTAGGATTAAATAAATAATAAGGGAACTTGCGTAAATATTTTATTTTAACACTAGAAATATAAATACCCAATTATCCTATTTTGTGAAGACCTAATTTAGTTATGCACATTGAATCTTGGAGGATCCTATAAAGCCGAGAGGACTCCGTTCTCCAAGAACCCTCCCATAAACATCAAGCAATCCTCCTCCACCAGATCATGGAGAACGATTTGGAAATAATTCTCTTGGTGATCAATGCAGAGGACACAAGTGTAATGACCTTTCATGTTATCACCTGAAGACTCATTTGGCAATATTTGGAGATTTTTGGAACATGTGTGTATCAACACTAGATAAATTGTACAGTTGGTTTGTATAACTTAATGATGGTGCAGCATAGATCTATCACGGGATTCATTAAAAAAGAATTCCACAGTGGTAATTATTAATCAAATTAAATTAATTATAAAAAATATTTTTTTATCTCCTCTCTTTGGTTCCGATGAGATTAATGTTGTCTATATTTGATTCAATTCCATTGATTATGGTGATTAAATATCATATAGATCTTTAATTAATCATTTATTATGGAAAAAAGAAAATTTGGGCACCACCCATCACACGCTTCCACTGTTCCCAAAACCTATAAGTGTTATTAGAGTGGTCATATAATTGTTTATAATTATTAAAGATCTTTATTGATTTAAAAATTAGTAATTTAGTATTTCAGTTTATGTTTAATCTGAATTGAGAGATTTGTTTATTCCTCCTTTATTTCTCATATATCTAATTGAGAAATTTAATTTTATGATTAAAATAAAATCATCGAAATCATCTATAGGTGCCAAGGATTCTTCCCAAATAACACAGTAGTACACGTTATATACCTAGAGTTACAAGCCGTGTAGTTGTGTTCAATACACTAGAAGTTAATTCGGTAGTTACTCAATCTATGTTAATTAATGACACATGATGTAGTTAATTATTACACCACATGTTGACCAGAAAAGAGAGTCACACGATCAGCTAGGAGACACACTGTGTGGCCCATTGGACATGACATGTACTCCATTTGGGTCAGAAACTGTATGTGTATTCAATACACAACCTACCCAACTGATGACCATGTAACATGGAGTCAACACGACATGTGGACCATTGAACATGCATTGTACTCCAATTTTTCGAGGCACAGAATACAGGATGAGTTCATAGGCATGTCTCTCAGATTTATGATGAGAGGAATACACACCGTATAGATCATATCTACCTAACTTGTACTTATACCAAGTTGAGGAAATTTAAAATTTATTTATTTTACTATGTAAGACTTGATACATGTACTTTTGTGTGGTCAAAAGATAGTACATGCCATGTGATAGGATTTAATATAAATAAATAAATAAATATTTAATTTGTATCTTTTTATTGTTCAAATTACCATATCATGTATGAGTCATATTACAGATTTTTACTCTACGTGTATTGATGCATAACATGTGACCAAAAAATAATTTCATTCATGTAATAATTCATTAATTACACATTGTAGAAGTATGTGATAAGTCATTTATATCATATGTCACAAGAGTAAAAAATAATACGAGTGTAATACATGTTGTGGAAAATCGGATGGGTATTCAGCATGTTACATCCAAGGTACAAGTTACATACATAGTTACTTTTCAATGAATTTATTAAACTTATTTAATATTATAATTGAAGAGAATATCAAGGAATTTTTTGTAAGAATTAATATGAAAGTATTGAATAATTAATGATAATAATTAATCAATTCAAGCACCATTTTTCTTAAATATGAACAATTAATAAATTTATTGATAGTTTTAGTAAATAAATAATTCATTATATGCATGTGGATGATGATGATCTGGACCAAAACAATTGTATATGTTTGGTTTCATTTAATTTGTTATTAAATAAAAATTTCACATGCATTCCTTCTCTCCTCATTATTATAAAGGGCATGTGTTCACATGATTTCTTTTATGTAAACGCATTTTTCCCTCACTTACTTGTGAGTAAATGGAATACATAACGGATGGAGCTCCCAAGCTAGTGGAGGATGTTAAAGTACGCTGCTGAGGCAAAACCAATCCATGAAGATACAAATGTTGATAGGTGTAAAGTTCTAAACACAAACATTAATTGGTTAAATCTGTTTCTCCTCTAGGTCAATAGTTATATTAACAACCACTAGATAAACTAACCATTCATATAATCTCCTAATCAAACCCTTTATTTAATTTCTATCAGTTTCAGGGATATTTAATTATAGATTTATTGTTGTGATCACAAAATTAATGAATTAACAAGCATGCAAGATGTAACTAAAATAATATGTCTAATGTGTAAGTATTATAAAAGACATGGTTTATAACATAAGTGATCCCAAATAATATTAAAAATCATGTAATAAATATAATAATTCAAAATTTACAAATAAAGGATAAAATAATATAATAAAATATTAAGTCGGTATAACCTTCCATTGCATCAGTTATAATATAACCATAGTTCAAATTATTTTACCATAAAAAGTTGGGATGCTTTCAATTATCAGGGAATTAGAACTTGTGGTTTTCGGTTGACTTAACAAAGATGACATCAAGGGATGACTTCCAAGTTATGAAATTATGTAACTGAGGGGAAAAGGTTAAGGAATTCTAAATTAATGATTTTAGGATTAGGGATTCCACTCAACGAATCAAGGAAATGTGATTTAATGTTTTTGGAATTTGGAATTCCTACCTAAAACCATTCAAAATGATTGACGAACCAAATTTTAGTGATGAGAAGAAGAATGTGAACATTTATCACTTGAATTTCCAAGAAACAAGATATTCTAAAGCCAATGGTGAGGGATATTGTGTTTTTATAAAACACTGGGAGACTAATAAATATAATGCTTATTTATTTGTCTAAATTTATTAGATAAAGTACTAAAAGTAATCTTGTCTTATTGAGTAGAAATTGTAATAAAATGACATAAAACATGAAATTGTAAGAAAAAATTGAGAAGGAATGAATTCTCACCGGCAAAAATTTCCATGAGTGGAGAAGGAACATATGTGTCATCCTTTTCCATGAAAGGAAATTGTATGAGCTAAAATAACCTTTAACAATTGTGCATACAAATGAGGAAAGAGATGAAGATCTATCTCTCTTTGAGAAACATCTGAATAATGCTATAGATGATCAGTGCTTCATGCTATCATCCATGTCAAATGATATTTTAAAGAAACATGAGTATAAAAATTCCTATAACAAGATGTATCACCTTCAGGAAATCTATCATGAGAAGATGAGATAAGAGAGGTATGAGGTCTCCAATTACTATTTTAAAAATATTCTTGGAGAGTCTAAGCTTGCTGGGTGTCATGTAGTCAATCTAATTAGCTACATTGAATGTATGGACATCTTAGGGACTATATTCTCATATGAGTTACATAACTATCTCATACCTTCATCACTGACCAAGAGCTTCTCTAAATTTATTGACAATTATATTATGAGAAATAGTGAGAATGTTCTTTAGAACATCTGACCTTGATTTTCCAGGTGGATATGACATGGGGTATGACAAACCCATAGTACTTAATGGGAATAAGAAGTGGTAGGAAGAGGAAAAGGGGCCAAAGAACTATATACCATCTAAAGATCCCGAGCACAATCTTACCAAGTTGAAAAATATATAGAGGCAGGGCAAGGAAAAGAAGGCATCATGGTTTTCATGTGGCATGTCAATCACTAGAAGAGTAACTGCACCCAGAGAAATGGGGAAGCTAAAGGTGTGTTTGATTTTGAGTGAAATTATACCATTTCTAGAAATTGGGTATTGGATATAGATTGTGGTGCTCATATATGTATCCAAATGTAAGAACCATGTAGATTTCGAATTATTTCTAGGGGAGTGTTGGATTTGAGAGAAACCAACAGAGCAAGGCACACTTTCCTAGATATTTGTGATTACCACCCTTCATTTCCAATAGGAATGATATTTTTTTAAGATATTTTCATTATGTAGCTATAGTTACAATGAAAATAATTTATGTTCCTTGTTTAGATACAAATGGGTTTATTTTAAAATTTTTAATATAAGTTGTTTCTTTTATAAGGAAAACATATGTTATGGTATGTGGTATTTAAATAGAAGTCACTATGTGTTAAAATAAAAAAAAACCATGTTTTGGAAATATATAATGAATCATGTTCATAAGACTCATATTACACCCAGCTGTGGCATCACGGCCTTGGTCTGGTAAATGAAAAGAGTTTAACAAAGCTCTGTATATATGGATATTTAGACTATTGTAATCTAGAACCACTTGATTGATTTCATGATTGTTTACGAGGAAAATTAACCAAACCACCATTTGTAGGATAGGGTGAAAGGGCCACAATACTTATAGGATTGGTACACACTGATGTTTGTGGGCCTTTTACAATAGAAGCTAGAGGTGGATATTCTTACTTTATAACATTTACTGATGACTTGCGTATATATTTCCATATATACTTTATAGTGTATAAGTTTGAGTCCTTTTCTAAATTAAAGGAATTAAATAATTAATTAGATAATCAGTTCGGTAAGGAGACAAATAATCTTCAATTGGATCATGATAGTGAATATCTTAACCAATAGTTCATTGAATTTCAATGGGTTATTGGGATTCGATCTCAACTCACATAACATTATAAACCACACATGAATGGTGTTCGTGAAAGGATGAACCATATCTTGTTAGACATGGTATGTTCTATGATGAGTCATGTAGATATTCAATTATCCTCTTGGGGGCATGCATTAAAAACCACAGTATACACATTAAACCGAGTAATAACTAAATCAAAAAATAGAATTATATTTGAGTTGTGTAATGGAAAGAAACACATTTTGTCACATACATATGTATGGGGTTGTGAGGAAAAGGCCTTCTCATAAAATAAACTAGAACTCGGGGAAAGAAGTGTGTCTTTATAGAGTATCCTAAGAAAAAAATGGATACTACTTACTGAACCCATCAGAAAATAAAGTGATTTTTTCCTAACAAATAGTATTTCTTAAGATGGATGACCTCTTAAAAAAGGATAGTGGGAGAATTATTAAATTTGATGAAGTTTATGCTAAAGATACACAAGATTTTTCAAAGGAACAGATTCCAAAGGTCCGTATGGAATAATTAGTTCTTGAAACACAAGTACTGTGTATGGGTGACAGAGAGGAGAGAGAACCAGAGAGGTATGGTTTTCTAGTCCTTAAGGGTGGTGACTCATTGTTGGTTTAGATTTATGAACCTCTATCCTATATAGACGTAGTAGAGACCTCAAAAGCTGGAAGATGGATATAATATATGAATTATAAGGTATATTCCATGTATCAGAACAAAGTTTGGGTTCTGGTCGATGTACCAATTAATTTGAAGCATGTTGGATGCAAATGGGTATTCAAGAGGAAATGGGAAATGGATGTTAAAGTAAGTACCTATTAATAAATTACAGTGGATAAATGTTTTAGATAGTGTATAGGAATTAATTTTGATGAATCCTTATCACCTGTTTCTTTGTTCTATTCCATTATAATAATACTTTCTATAGAAACTTACTATGATTATTATATTTGGAATATGTATGTCAAAAATACATTCTGTATTGGGAACCTTCAGGAAGATGCCTATATGACACAACTAGAATGGTTTGTGACTCTAGGTGATGTGAAAAATATTTCCAAGTTTCAAAGATCAATTTATTGATTGAATTAAGAATTGAGTTCATGGAAAATTTTATTTGATTAATCGATAAAAAATTTGGTTTCATTAATAACAAATGTGAATTGTGTGTTTACACAAGGCTTAATAGGAATCTAGTTGTCATCGTCATAGTATATTTTGATGACATATTACTTATTTAAAATGACATACCAGTCTTATAATCTATTAAGGAATGTTTGAATAAGGGATTCTCAATGAAATACTTAGGTGAAGAAGTCTACATTCAAGGGATCAAGATAATTCATGATAAATCCTTAATGATGCTTGGACTAATTCAATGTACATATATTGAACAAATATTAAATATATTTAGAATAGGACTATCTAATAAGGAATGGGTTCTAGTTCCATATAGTTTACAAATTTTTAAAAAAATGTATCCCCAAACACAACAAGAGAAAGATAAATTGAGTAATATCTCATACACTTCAGTGATATGATCAATAATATATTACATGTTATGTACCAGACTTGATGATTCATATGCACTGATCATTTGAGGTAGATATAAATTTGATCCTGAAGAAAAAAATTGGACTACTATAAAGAATGTCCTTAAGTATTTGAGAATAAGTAAGGATATTTTCCTAGTGTATTTAGGAGATGAGGATCTTTTCATCAGGGGTAATACTGATTCTAGTTTTTAGATAGATCAAAATGATTTGATGTCACAATCAGGATATGTTTCATGTCTCAATAGAGGAGATGGGAGATGGAAGAGTTCAAAGAAGCTAGTTGTCGCTAATTCCACAACAGAGTTTGAGTATGTAAGGGCTTCTGATGTAGCCAACAAATCTATTTGTATTCAGAAATTTTTCTAGGACTTTGGTTGTATACCTAGCTGTAAAGACCTTAACACATTGTATTGTGATAATACTATAGTGGTGGCTCTACAAAAATATCCAAGGTCACAAAAATAGAGAAAGAATATATTCCGGAAGTATCAAATATTGAGAAATTTCGATCATCGGGGTGAATTTGTAGTGAGATGAGTACCAAATAAATATAATGTGGTGGAACACTTTACTAATTTCCCATTTCAGAAAAAGTATGAGTATCGTGTGAGAGCTGGAAGACTAAAGGTTTTTAGTAGTTGGCTCTAGTGTATGTGGGAGTCTGTCAGAGTTTTTCCCTTGAACAAACTCATTGAGTAATTTATGATAAAATTTTATTAATGGTTTTGAATATTAATATACTCTATATCACATCATGATTATTCTTCTGCATAACATGTTATGTGATAATATCTAAAGAGTAATTATCACACTAAAAGTTCATAGCAGTTCCTTACTATGAAGAGAAACTAGATGTGATATGACACTATTCATGAATATATGTTCTATAGCTGGATGATATCATTTGAGGGTCAAAAATTATATAGGTTATCTAGGGTGGATATTCATAGGAATTTTAAGCACATTCTCCTGGTGTATTCCCTTTGTTATATCCAGTATGAATATTATTAGAAAAAAACCCACCCATAGGAAATCCACATTTCTATGTGTCATTGGATGTTCCTTTCAATAGACGTGTGTATTGGTACATAGACATTAATATTATTATTAATTATTGTTATGAGTCACACAGTTAGGTGTATTGATGAAAACTATGTTGAAAGATGTTCACAGCAAGGTAGGATATGTTGGGTGCATCATGAGTAATATTTCATTAATGGGTATTACGACAAATGGTTTATCCCTTATACTCATTAATGGAAGTTAGTATCTTAGGACCTTTGATGGAAATAATATATTTTAAATAAATCCAATGGCATGTTGTTCTATAGGTATGTTCTATTTCCAAAATTTTAAAGAATGAGATATCGAGCATATAAGTTCACAGCACCGACATGAAACATGATCAATTTGAGATATTTTGATAAAGGGATTATATTGCACATTAAGAATTTGTATGAGGTGACAAGTCATTTCAGTATTAAATTTTTTCTCTATGGGTTCCTCGACATGTTTCTAGATGCTAACCTTAGACTTTAAGCTGCTTCACCTAATACCACTAAGAAAGAGGCATAGGGGGTCACACACTAAGTGCATCTATAATCTTAGTTAAATAATGTATTATTATTTATAATTTAATAGGTTGAATAAATATTATTCTCATATATGGTTTAATAATAATTCATGTATGCTTTATTGCATTGATCCCATCAGTAGTTATTCTAGAAAATATATTGTTAGTGGAATATTTAATAAATACTTATTTTCTATTTAGTGAATATAATATATATTTATTTATTGGAAGATTATGTAGTGATATTTATCAAATAAATAAATATATATTATTCCAGTCCTGATAAAAATTATGGAGAAAGGGATGACCATGTTCAATGGTTCGGTGAGAAATGATAATATTTAATATTATAAATTTAAATAATATTTAATTATAATTCGCAAGTTCAGTGCATGTCATGAAATAAAAATATTACTATTATTATTTAACTAGGGGGTTTTCTAGGATTAAATAAAAACAATGGAACCTGTAAAATTATTTTATGTTAGCCCTACAAAAATAAGTAACCAATTATGTTATTTTATCAAGACCTAATTCAGTTGTGGATGATGAATCTTAGAAGATCCTCTCGAGCCTAGAGAGATCCATTATCCAAGAATACTCCCATGAAGGATGAGAAATCCTCCTCAACCAGATGAAGTAGAATACATTGCAAGAGATTTTCATGGGGATCATGGCCGAAAACCCACACTACTGGAAATAAAATATATAACAACGGCTTCAAACCATTGGAATAGGCATCAAAACCATTGGTATACTATATACAAATGGTTTTGGAAACTGTTGGTTAGTAAGCCATTGCGAAAGGCCTATACCAATGATTCTTCTCTAACTGTTGGTATATGGTAGTGTAATCTTCAGTATGCCAATGGTTTTATTGAAACAATTGGTAAATATTTATACCAACAGTTCATTAGCTTTTGGGATATGTAGTTTACCAATGGTTTAGAAACCGTTGGTATATATTATTACCAATGGTTCTTTAAAACGGTTGGTAAAAATATTCTGGAAATACAATTACCATCAATTTTGAACCGTTGGTATAGTCTTTTACCAATAGTTTATTGAAACTGTTAAAAAAAAATTCTCAAAAAACACTTTTCAAATGGTTTAAAACCATTGGTATTGTATATTTCAAAAAATCAGAATAGCAGCCAGCACAATATCCACCCATCCCCTCCATTGCATACACCTAAAAACACACCTCCAAACAACACTTATAATAGAACAAAAAATCACCTACAATTGCACATAAAAACACCAAACTCTTCCAACCATGATATGTACCACAACATAGTATTCCCCATTTCAATATTCACATGAAAAACACTCTTTCAACTAACCCATTTCAGTTTATTTGGTGCAGAAATCTCATAATGGTGAGAGTATACTCAAATTTCAGAGATCCCATGATAGTCACAGTTACACACACCATTATCAGAATTAAAAAATAATTCATAAGGTAATTAAATCAAGTATACACATACAATTAGTATATTCATACAACACGTATACCTATACACTATGAACACATAATTCACAAGTTAAATAAATACAAAAAGAATTCAATTTCGAATTCAGGCGGTGGGGCTATTTAGGGGATTGGGGAGGTTGTCTAAGGGGGGTAGGGATTGTCCAGTGGGTGGGGGTATCCAGGGGGATGGGGGTGTCCTGGAGGATGGGGGTGTCTAGGGCGGTGGGGCTATCCAGGGGTAGGGGTGGTGTCCAAGGGGGTTGGGGGTTGTCAAAGGGGGGTTGGGGCTATCCAAGGGGGTGGGTGGTGTTAAAGGGGGTTGGGGGGCTTTCCAAGGTGGGTGGGCGTGGATGTCCATGGGGTGGGGTGTCCAAGGGGGTGGGGGTGTCCAGGTGGTAGGGAGTTTTGTAGGAGGGGTGGGGTCATCCATGGGGTTGGGGATGTCCAGGGGTTGGGGGGCTGTCCAGGGGGTTTGGGTGTCTAGGTGGTTGTCCAGGGTGGTGGTGGGGGGGTATCCATGGTGGTGTCAAGGGGGTTTGGGGTGCTGTCTAGGGTGTTGGGGGGATTTTAGGGGGTGGGGTTGTCCAGGGGGAGGGGTGTCCTGGGTCGGGGTGGTGTCCAGGGTAGTGGGGGTGGTCTAGGGGGTTGGGGGATGTCCAAGGGTTGTGGGGTGGTGTCCAGTGGTTTGGGGTGGCTATCCATGTGGGTGTGGTGTCCAGGGGGTTTCCAGGTGGTGGGGTGGTGTCTAGGATGGTTGGGGTGTCTAGGGGGTTGGGGGATATCTAGGGGTAGTGGCAGCTTTCCATGGTGTGTGGGTGTCCAGGGGGTGGGCTAGTGTCTAGTAGGGGTGGGGGCTATAATGGTTTTAATGGAATGAATTTTATGGAATTTAAGATCATTGGTATTTTTAAAATGGTTTTGTAAAAGTTTTTATTTCAGTAATGATTTTAATGGAATGAATTTTATGGAATTTTTGATCATTGGTATTTTTAAACTGGTTTTGGAAAAGTGATTATTTCAATAGTATGTGTTTTTTAGGAAAAAATTAATGCTTTTGATGTGTATGGTAGGAAGGTGGATTTGGTTATTTGGAAAAGGATTTAATTTTTTATTGTGGAAAAAAATACTATATGATTTTGGAAATAGAACCTTAAAAGGTATTTTTTATAAACCATTGGGGAGTATTAAAAAGAAATAAGTCTATATTAAGTGATTTTGAAATGGTTTTATGAAGAATTATTTATGACGTATCTTTATGGGATTTGTGATTTTTATTCCCTAGTTTAAAAAATTCAGAATATTTTACTAAAGGGTTTTTTATAATACTTTAGAATATTACCACTATAAATGAATAAAAAATTCCACAAGGGGAAATCCCAGGTAGTCATTCTTCTGTCTTAGTCTCTACTCAAACACTTATGGAACTAGAATAACCATGTTCTTCTAGGATCATTTATTATGCATTGGAGTTTCTAAGATAACATCCACTACTTTTTATTGTTGATCAAGGATCCCAGGAGGAAACAAGTGGTTATTTATGATTAATGGGATATTCGAGTTGTTAGAAACCCTATAATCTAGGGGTGGGGGCTGTCTACAGGGGTGGGGGGCTATCCAGGTGTGGGGGAGCTATCCACGGGGGTGGGGGGATGTCCACGGGGGCAGGGGAGTCCGGGGGGGGGGGGGGGTCGTTGGGGATATCCAATGGGGTGGGGTATTGTCTAGGGGGTCATGGTTTCTAGGGGTGGGCAAGGCTGTCTAGGAAGTATGGTGTGTCCAGTTGGGTGGGTGGGCTGTACACAGGGGTGGAAGGGCTGTTGAGGGGGTTATGAGGTGTGTAGGGGGTGGGCGGGCTGTCAACAAGGGTGGGTGGGATGTCCACAAGGATTGGGGGATATCCAGGTGGTACGAGGTGTCCAGTGGGATTGGTGGGCTATCCACGTGGGTGGAGGGGCTGTCTAGTGGGTACGGGGTGTCCAAGGGGGTGGGCAACCAATCCACATGGGTGGTGGGGGTGGTAAGGGGGTATGGGGTGTCAGGGGGATTGGCGGGCTGTCCACGGGGGTGGGCGGGCTATCCATGGGGGTGGTCGGGCTGTCCACATGGGTGCAGGGGGTTGTCCAGGTGGGTATGGGGTGTCTAGTGGGGTGGGTGGGCCGTCCACAAGGGTGGTGGGGCTGTCCATGGGGTATGGGGTGTCCAAGGGGATGGGAAGGCTATCTACGATGGTGGGAAGGCTGTCTATGGGGGTGGGCGGGTTCTTTAGGGGGTAGGGGGCTATCCATGGGGGTGGGTTTCCATGGGTTGGGCGGTCCAGGGGGTCGTAGTGGCTGTCCAAGGGAGTGGGGTGGTGTCTAGGGGGTGGGGGGGATTTCCATGGGGGTTGAGGTGCCCAGAGGGGTGGGGGTGTCCTTGTGGTTGGGTGGTGTCTAGAAGGGGTGGGGGTGTAATGGTTTTAATGGTATTAATTCCATGGATTATAACATCATTGGTATTTTTAAAATGGTTTTGGATTTCATTTTTATTTTGTACCAAAAATACTATATGATTTTTGAAATGGAACCTTAAAAGGGATTTTTAAAAACCAGGTGGTGGGTGGTGCTGCCCACATGGGTTAGGAGCTGTCCAAGGGGTTGGGGGTGTCCAAGAGGTGGGAGGGGTTGTGCAAGGGGGTAAGGGTTTTCAATGGGGTGGACGGGCTGTCCACGGGGGTGGCAGGGCTGTCCAGGGGGGAGGGGTGTCCAGGGGGGTTGTCCAGGGGGTGGGGGTTGTCCCCAGGGTGGGGGTTGTCCATGGGGGTAGGGTGTCCAGGGTGTGGGCGATACTATCTACATGGATGTGGGGGCTGTTCAGGGGGGTTGGGGTGTCCAAGGCGGTGGGTTGGGTTGTCCAGGGGGTACAGGGTGTCCAGTGGGGTGGGTAGGTTGTCCACAGGGTTAGGCGGGCTGTCTAGGGGTAGGGGTTGTCCAAGGGGTGGGCAGGCTGTCCACAGTGGTGGGAGGGCTATCCTCATGGGTGGGGGTTTTCCATGGGTATGGGGGGAAATCCGCAGGTGGAGGGGCTATCTAGGGGGAGGGTGGGCTGTCCACGGGGGTGGCGGGGTTGTCCAGGGGGTACGAGGTGTCCAGGGGGTGGGCGGGCTCTCGACGGGGGTGGGGCTGTCTCAGGGAGCGGTGAATTAGTCACAGAAAATCATCAAGTCATATTTTATTATTTATAGATATAAAATAAAGATAATTTGACCTACATAATAACACATATATTCTGGAACAACTAATCAAGAACCATCAATGGTCATTAATATCAGTCAAAAATGTAACAGATCAATATATCCCTCATCACCATCAATATCATCACCTTCATCACAATTCTCACCCTCTTCCTCATTGTTGTCCCCATCATTGTCCATGCCCTTTTACTATCCCTCGTACTGAGCCTTAGCATTCTCATCTCCCTCCTCCTCCACTTCCCCCTCCTCCTCCCCCTCCTCCTCTGCCTTAGCCTCCTCTTCAGCCTCCTCCTCTTCCACCTCAGCCTCCTCCTCACCATCATCACGAAAACCACTAGGACTTCTATATGGTGCACCATATATAGAAAACATCAATAACATATATTCATCACAAGCTGCACTGGCCTCTAGTGGAAGTGATGTACGTAAAACTTCCATCAATTTTATAAATGTAGATTTTTCCCTGGAAGACTATTCTATCATCTCTATGGCGCCTTTTTCAGCATGTTATGCCTGTGCTTTAACCTGTTGGAACTCAGTGGCACTACAAATCATACCAGAGGAGTTCCAATACCTCATCAGAACTATACTCTTCCCATGTCAGAAGTATACTCTACCAGGGTGCTAATTTCCCAGCACCTGATGTAAGTGATCATTTGGCCCAAAATTGTCAGGTTCCTAAGCATCAATGGACTCTAAATTATCTTGTTACAAATATAAATAAATCATTAAGTGAGAAAATTGAGATTCAAATTTTAAATCTAAAATGTAAAACTTACAATTTATTGTTGAGTCGTTTCATTAACCGCATTTCCTTCTTTCTTCCTTATACTCGAGCAAAACAGTTTTTATCGAGGCAAATGTCTTTCTATATTCAATTTATACCTCTACAATGACATTGAATGTATGAAACCATAATTGAAAATATTATACCAATATTTAATTTCATAACTTAAATTATATAACAACTTTAAAAATCGAATATATTATGGAACAATAATAGAAATTGCAATTCATAAAGGAAAATTATAAATTGTCATACCTGATACCTCTCATGATCTGGCATCGTAGTACGTCCCAATGTGTGGACATATTTTTTAGCATAAATATATTTTTTTATTTCTTCCAGATTAATCCTAAATAAAATTCAATAATTAATATTAATGAAATACAAGAAAATTTTCAATTAAAAACCTCTAATGTGATTAATACCTAAAATTGGCTAGTTTCCAATAAGTAATCATCTATCAATAATGTTCTAATAGACAATAATCTACAACAAGGACCACCCTTAACTTTGTGCCCACTCTATCATGCCATCCAATGTATATCTCAGGCTTATAATCTCTCCAAATCTCACCTAAATAATTTAGACGTGCTGGGCATGCACCCTCACAATTGGGGAAATTAAACCGTAGCTGACACCAATATATTAATTCATATAAATATAAAAAATAATATATTAAATAAAACACAACAGATTTTTTTACCCATATATCTGCCCAAGCATTATCCTTGACTTCATTTGGGAACTATCTTCATGATAGAGGGCTAACATGAATGATGTTGGAGTATTTGGCAAGCGTCGCCAAAAAAACTCCAACATTGCTGCCCTGGTTTTCCAATCATTTGACTATCTTCATTCTAGTCCACCATCAACTACGTGCGGCGGTTCCACACCACATGCATGCATGTATGACCCCACCCCTTTCCTCTTATCAGTATATGTATCTGTTATGAATCAAAAAAATTATTTTATCAATACATGTTATAATGAAAATAAATAATGGTGTAAAAATTTGTTCAGGTTGTATAAATATACCTATGGTGTTCTGATCAGTGGGTGTCGTTGGATCCGTAAAAACTAAAGGAGCACCATGTATAGATGGTGTGGGTCCTAATTTATGCTCCGTAGGGACAGACTTTGGTGGAGTAGGGGTTGAATAATATGGAATATATAAGATCGGAGAGAAGGAAGAAAAAGTAAAGGAAGATGATAGGGATGGCTGGAAGAATACTACACGGGGAATGAGAATCATCATAGGATATGGTATAGATGGGCTAGGAGGCTCGGATGTAAAAGGTGGTGAAAACATGGCAGGCCTAAATATCCCGTGTGTCCCTAACGACACACTGGGATCATAATATGGGATGGGTGGTATGTCAGTGGGAGGGGAAGGGTCTAATTGGGTACACCAACTAGATCGTCTAACTCTCGTACCACCACCTCTCATACGAACACCCTGAGTATTGGGACAATTACTGGGCTTCTCATCAAATAACTATCTCTTAATAGATGGATCCTGAAAAAATGTTTTAAAAAAATTAATCACATGAAATTATATATTATTTAAATATATATATTTGAAGTTAAATTCTCACTACAAGCACTAGTGGTGGAATCCCTAGCTCATTCATCCAATTATTCTTGTCCATAATCTTTTTTCATCGCCTCTCTTTAGTTGGTTTGATTTCCATCATTTTAAAATAAATAAGGAATTAAATAGAAAAGGATAACTAAGGTGTAACAAAAAAAATAGAGGTAATAGGGGGATTGATGGATAATTTAACAATGCATTGTTTTAAGTGATATTTAATAGATATATAATGAAGTTAATAACTCATACCAGATCTAATTAAAAAATATAATTTTTAGTAGGATGGTGATTTACTAAGTGTCATTTGTCTTATAAAATCATGGGACATTGGTTATACTGGATTCATAAGGGGTAAGCAGTTTTCAAAATTAAGGAAAAATATTATTTCTTTAGCCTAGGTAGATGATGCAGGTTTCAATACATGTTTTCTAGAAGAATAAAATCCATCATGTTCATTACCAAGTAAAATGTTAAAGATAGGTCTTAGAGTTTTACAAATATTATACAAATCATAGTTGAAGAATTGAAATGTTCACCAAGTTAGAAATGATGGTTTCCTAGGTTTGAATACAGTTCAATTACAAATTAGAAAATGAAATTCAAATAAAATTGCAACCAATAAACATTGAAAATTCATATAATGGCCTAGTTGGATACAACATATTTGTAAGAAATATTAAATCAATTTGAATGGTACTAACCTTAATATCCCATGTCAAGGTAGAACAAAATAATTGAGAACATAAATGGATAATTTTATATATTTCCCACGACAACCTCAAGTTTACAATAAAATATTATAATTGAGCTATTAGATTCATCAAAAGTAATAAATGGATCGTTTCCAGTGGCATTAGGGATGGTGTTAATTTTATCAACACTGACATAAAAAATATTTCTTGTAATTACTTCAATAATGACACCAAATTCTGGTATAAGATAGTCTTTGACATAAAAACTTGTTTCTCCGTTGATGAAAATTCATATGGTTAATTGGTAGTAAGATTCCAAGTCATATCAATTTCTCAAAATCTTCAATCATCAATAAATGTGTCGTGCCAAATCATCGAATAAAACCATTATAATTTTATCATCATAACATGTCCATGAGAATAATAATCCAATATTATTATTTTTTCTATGACTTCATAATAACCTACATTTTCAAATCACGGTCCACTATTTGATGCACTAGAATAATAGTCTGTTGTGGATGTAACCATAACACCATCATGTTGTGTTCTAATGTTTTTTCTCATTCAGTAATAATAAATCTGTACCCATTGATAACAATTGATTTACAGTCACGAACCACAGTAATAGGACCAAAAATAAAATCTCTCATTTCCTCAGAGACAATGTCTGCATGAAAACTCAATACCTAAAATATAAATCAGTATTAAGCTTAATTAATTATTTTTTAAATCATTTTAAACTGTAATATTATTACCTTCAATTTTAACCTAGAAGAAAACTCTTTTCTATGCAAAGTCTCCATCCTTCTCAAAGATAAAGAACCATGCTTTTTATTTATCAAAAATTTATGTTCCCTATAAATAAAAATAATAATATTTTAATAGATATATATTTATTTATTTATATAAGATATACACAATCAATTTACTTACAATATGTAGTCATCAAATAGTTCACAATTGAACAAAACGGTTCAATGTGTCATTTTCTGCTCTTCAAGGCATAATGTTGTCAATGTATATGATCCAGGAATTCCTCCTGTTTGAGGAAGTGATGGGAAAATGGGTTCAATTTTCTCGTACTGTTCTTCTTTATTTATCATTGTTCTGTTCATTCTTTTAGTAAGATCAGACAAATACATATAGAATAAATCCATACATTCATGAGACATGTAAACGTTCATGATAGAACCTTCAGGATGATTCCTCTTACAGACATAAGACTTTAATGTGTACATATTTAATTCAGTTGGATACATCCAACGAAAATAAATAGGTCCTCTGATAAGTATTTCAGTTGGAATATGGACAGTTAGATGTAGCATTCATGTGAAAAATGATGGAGGAAATATTTTCTCTAACTCATAAAAAATTAATGGGGCATCTGCGAACATTTTTTTCACGAAATACTTGGACAGCTTCTTTATAGAAATATATCTAAAAAATGGCACACCTGAATAACATACACCCTTACATTATTGGAAAAGAGATGACGAATTTCTATTTGAATCAACTCATGAAGAAGGATGTGATAATCACGAGTCATCAACAATTTTAGCTTCAACTATCTTCTCTTGAACCGTTTGGATATGTTGATTGAATAGACATCAGGAACTTTAATAGTCTCTAGTACTTCCAGAAATTTTATTTCTTCTGTAGGTTTCATCACATATGAATCACATGAAACTTGGCATTTTTTTCACTAATACGCATAGGATGCAATACTGGTCTGATGCCCTAATCCCCCAAGTCATATCGAGACTGTAAATATTCTTTTTTCTTTCCTATAACATTTTGAAGAATAGAAAGAAACATTTCACATATATTTTTTTCAATGTGCATTATGTCTAATAAATGACGTAAAAAATTGGTTGAACAATAAGGAAAATCAAAGAATATACTTCTATTCTTCCAATTGTAACAGGTTTTAGTGGAAAAATTCTTTCTCTTTCCAGATTTAATTCGACCCTTCCCGAATGAGAAACTAAAATCTTTCCATTCATTAAGCACATCAGTTCCATACATATGATAAGGTGGATCATCGGTCTCCATGGTATTGTCAAATCATCGACGATTATTTCTATATAGATGGTCCATTGGTAAGAATCATCGATGTCCCATAAAACTGAAACAACAATGATGTTCTTGTCTTCTAGATGGTGTATTCTTCATAAAAATAGAACATGATAGTTTTCTCTTCACGCTCCATCCAGACAACATTTTATAAGCATTAAAATAATTGATCTTCCACATAAGAACAACACACATCTGAAATATGTATTTAGAACATGCATCGTATATGAGAACACCCACATCCCAAATAAGATTCAACTGTTTTATTAAAGGTTTCATGTATGAGTCTATATCATTGTTTGGATCCGAAGGTCCATATATGAGAATACTCATGAAAGTGAATTTTTTTTTCATACACAACCATGGGGGAAGAATATAAATGTGTTTAAAAAATGTACATGTGTTGTATAACGTAATAATTTTTCCAAATAGATTAAAACATTAACATGAAAGACCAAACCTTACATTACGCATGTCAGCTACAAAATCCAGATATTGAGCATCAATTATCTTCCATTCAAATCCATCTATATGGTGAACTAACTCATAATTATTCTTTTTTATTTGGTATCATGCCATCACATTTTTATTGATATTTCATCAGACATAAAAAGATTATGGAGTCTAGGGATCAATTGAAAATGATGCATTACTTTATATGGAACACGAGATTGTGTTCCACCAGCATTTGGCTTCCAGCGGGATGTGCCACATTTTATATAATAATTTCGTTCAACATTTTCCTCCTACAATAAACTGACATCTTTCAGGAAATCATAAATTTTGTTTTTTGAAAATCCATGTTCCTCAACTAAGTTCTATTCTATATAGTGGTTTGAGGGAATATCTGTATCATCTGGAAGTAAGTCCTTCAAGAAGGTGATAATGTAATTGATGGCAGTATTAGAAATACAATATATACATTTTCCATGAAACACTCAGATTTTAAATTCCAGCTTTTTTATTTTACCGTATTGTTTATATACTAGAGTCGTGGTAGCATCATTTCATTTTTTCACCCTGATAACCTCATCATTTTCAATAGATGCATCATGTGTTCTCATATCTAAATCGTCTTGGATTTAAATCCTTAATTTTTCATGATGATGAATAAATGGAAACTGATCATATCAAAAATTTTCTAATCCAGTCCTCTCATTTGGATCATCAGCAATTTGAGATGTCCCTTTTTCCCCATCATGATACCACACATAGTAGTTTTCTTGAAAATCATATTTGGTTATGTGGTAGATGACTTCTTCATGGCTCAACCAAGTTCTTCCAACACAATTGTAATAGGGGAAGTGTATGTGACCACTATCTGAAGCATTGTGAAATCAGAAATCTAAAAATCTCTGAAAATTATTTTAAAAATCTCTTGAGATCCTGTTGATTTCATACATCCAACTTTTATCCATTCTGTAAAAAAATCGTAATAAGTCATTTCTTCAAAATAAATTCAATTAGATTTAAGTTTCATCGAAAATATATTTATGTAAATGATAATTATTCACTTTATATGAAACGATAACTAAAACACTACTCTATATGAGAATCATAATATAAAAGACAAAAAAATACTATATTTATAACAAAATATCTTTGATGAACTATACATGAGTGTACAATATCATGTACACTTGTGGAGGAGAATTACTCAGGAGTTGATTAAATTTTAGATAAAAGAAATTTTATATTTTAGTAGATTATTTGAGTGACCACATACATTTTCTAGTGGGTGGGGGTGTCCAAGGGGATGCAGGGTGTTTAGGGGGTGTCGAGGTTGTCCATGGGGGTCGGAGGTGTCTAGGGGGTCGGGGTTTTCTAGGGGGTCGGGGTGTCCAGGTGGGCGGACTGTCCACAGGGGGGGCTGTCGAGGGGGTACAAGGTGTGTAGGGGGTGGGCAGGCTGTCCACGGGGGTGGAGGGGCTATCCAGGGGTGTTGGGGGTGTTCAGGGGGTGGGGGGCTTTCCAGGGGATAAGAACCTGAGTGATAATTATATTCAAGGATCACTTCTTCTTGGAATGGTATGAGTGAGTGATGGTATGGAACTTTATGAAAAGTCTTAACTTGTGAATGCAACTACACATTTGTTATATTTGATTATTATTTTTGATGTTGAGTATCAGAGTGGACAACCCACCCCCTCTCTAGACACCCCCACCCCCACCCTTGCATCCCCCTACCCACTAGCACCCCCACCCCATCTGGACCCCCCCCCCCCCCCATCACACCTGGACATCCCATTCCCCCCCTCCTTGGATAACCAACACCCCCTCCCCCACCTGGACTACTCACATCCCTTGGATAGGCCACCCCCCCTCCTTGACATCCCACACCCCTCTCCCCCACTTAGATAGCCCACCCACCACCACCCTGGATACCCCACCCCCTACCTGGATAGCCAGAAACCCCTCCCCTATATCCCCTGACCCCCCCAACCCCACTTAGACAGCCGATCCCCCCGCACTGGACAACCCCCCCTGGGAAAGCCGAGACCCACACCCCCCCCCCACCTAGATAGCCCCCCCAACCACTCCCACCTGGACAGCCCCCCCCCCCAAACCCAACACACCCCTCCCCCTCCAAGAAACACCACCCCGACCCCCTGGATATCCCACACCCCTCCTTGGGCAGCCAATCCACCCCCTCTCCCACACCCTAATAGCCCCCCTGCCCCATGGACAACCCACCCCCACCTGGACATCCCCCCACACCTGGACAACCCCCCTTCCCCTCCTACAGCCCCCGTAGGGTAATTTAATTTAAAATCATTTTATTCATTAAGAATGGAAATCTATCACGCGTTAGCCATTCCATCCAAAAAACCAATTAAATTTATTAAACCATTAAAAAATCAATTTATCAAAATATAACAATTTCAATTTATCAAAACATGACAAATTCAATTTATTAAAACATGAAAAATTAAATTTATAAGGACCTATGTGTCACTTAAAAATGTAATTGGGAAAAGTGGAAAGCAACTATATTGATACTTCCAATTTAAAAAGAGGGTCAAGAACTTATGAGGTGTGGTGGTGTCTATGAGGTGTGGTGGGGTCTAGGGGGGATATCTAAGGGGTGGGGTTGGGGGGGGGGGTTTCCAAGGGGTTGGGGGCTGTCCATGGTAATGTGGGGTGTCCAGGGAGGGTGGGGGTGGGGGTGTCTATGGGTGTGGAGGTTTTCCAAAGGGTGGGGGTGTCCACGGGGGTGGTGATTTCTAGGGGGTGGGAAGAGGGGGCTTTCCAAAGGGTGGGGGATGTCCAAGTGGGTGGGGGTGTCCAGGGGTGGGTTTTCCATGGGAGGTTAGGGGTGTCCAGGGAGGGTGGGGGTGGGGTGGGGGTGTCTAGGGTGTGGGGGGAGGGATTTTTCCAAGGGGTGGGGTGCCCAGGGGGTGGGGTGCAGTGGATGGGGACTGTCCAGTGGGTACGAGGTGTGTAAGGGGTAGGAAGGTTGTCCACGGGGGTGGAGGGGCTATATATGGGTGTCTGGGGTGTCTAGGGAGTGGAGGGATTTCCAGTTGATAAGAACCTGAGTGATATTTCTTTTCAAAGATCACTTCTTCTTGGAAGGGTAAGAGTGAGTGTTGGTATGGAACTTTAAGAAAAGTCTTAACAAGTGAATGCAACTATAAATTTTTTATATTTGATTATTATTTTTGTTGTATAGTATCTGAGTGGACCACCCACCCCCTCCCTAGATAGCCCCCCATGCCCCTGCATCCCTCTACCCACTAGCACCCCCCCAATCGGATATCCCCCCACCCACCTGGACACCCCCCCACCACACCTGGACAGCCCATGACCCTCCTCCCTGGATAACGAACACCCCCTCCCCCACCTCGACCTCCCACCCCCCTTGGAAACCCCCCCTTTAACAGCCCACACCCCCTCCCTATAACGAACCATACTTTACATACATTGTTATTACTTCAAAATTGAAGCACACTTATTACAACATATAACAAAACCTGGAAAGGACCCTATAGGTATAGTGTCTTTAGAAACTAGGAAACATAAACAACTGGTTCATAAAGCATCTACACTATCTCCCATTTATTTCATCATATCTATAGTCCCTTTTGGCATATCTTACTTAATAACCTTCTTCCTGACCTGGGGAAAGAAAACATACAAAAGGGTGATCTCAAATTCTTAGTAAGGGTAAACAAAAGAAATATCAATCACATCATATTCATAAGAACATGACCTTTGTAAATCTTAACCTACAAAAGAGATCATAATTTCATAACATGGGATAAATCATAGTAGTGAAATGTAATCCCAATAATCATAACTTAAAACATGAAAACACACATAATCATAGATAATCATTTCTTATTAGTCAAGACTCATGGTCAAGACTATCTTAGGGGACAAAGTCCATTTCTGAACCGAGTTCACTCATCGTTTAAGTCCTGTTTCACTGAACCTGTTTAACCTGCCATTCCAGCCATGTCTATCTCATTAGATATAAAATCTTTACCCAATGAATTGGATGGAGATATAGGTCCCACCCATCTCTTAATTATACCATTCTTATGTGTGCCACAAAATCATAAACCATACATCATATCATAACCCATGTAATAAAAATTGGATTCTTAAACATCGTGAAATCATAAAACAATTAATATACGATAAAAGAATTCATAAAAATAATTCCATCACAACAGAATCAAATCAATGTAATAATAGGTATAGAAAAATAACCCTTTATTATCTTAGATGGTAAATAATTTTGATAAAACACTTGAACTCCATTCTTGAGGAAAATATCCTTTCTACTTCAAAAAAAATTTCCATTCATAACAAGCCATACAATTATAAACTAAAAGAAGTTGATTAAAAATAAAATTGAAAACTTGTAAAGTATGTTTCATGGAAATAATGTTTTACAAATCCATTCATGTCATAGAAGATAAAAGAAAACATTCTTCTCGTACTTTTTTCAAAAAAGTCAAAAAGTACTTCGTACGAAAAAAGACAAAATATTCCCTTCATATGTTTTACTAAAAACTCACCGAATGTTAAAATTGGATATAAACTATTGTAGAAGGATTTAAATATTAAATATTGAGGAAACATGGATGTGGATGATAAAATAAACCCCAGTAAATACAAAAGTATAAACAATCTCGGATAAAAATGAGATTGTGATATTTTCCCTTACCTTAGGTCCAATTTGCTTTGTAAGTGTTTGAACCTCCTGTATAATTATTTAAATAATGTTATTTACTTATTCCAGAATGATACATATTTTTATGATATCATATATGGTCATATTCTTAGCTTATTATTGATAATATTTCATTTCTACTTTTTATTCGGGTGATTATTACTTTTCATTGTTATGCGTGTTTTGTCGAATAAATTATTATTCTTCTTTTTAGGTTATAGATACCTCATTTCAAGAATAGTATTAGTGTAATATATATCATATTCATTCATTCAATTCATTTATATAATCATTATGCATTGAAGATCATGTAGAACGAGGCGCATCACATCGTGGAGACGGTAATCTGTACGTACGCACGAGTGATGATATCGTTCCCATGATCGTGGAATTGTATTGGAGTGTATATATACTATTTCAGAATCAATATCACTTTACAATAATCATATATAGCCATTATTTACACCATTATACCCATCCAAGTAAGGTGGTGGTTGAAAATAGATTACACCACGGCGTGGAGACGGTATTCCGTACGTACGCACGCGCGATGATTTCGTTTTCCATAGGATGGATAGATGGTGAAATAGGTCTGTTTCATAATTATAATAAAATATCAATATATGAGTGATACTTATGTTATTAATTCATAATTAAACAGCTAAAGAAAAATAAGTGGAAGAAGAAATAAAGATGAGAAATTCCGTAACGGACATTACCTCTTCTTTGAAGCGCTTCTTTGAGACATCCTTTTAGGGCACTAAAATTGGTCTTTGAAGAAGACCAGGACCTATAGGATGTCTCTAGGGAAGTGGAGAGAATAAATTGGCAGGTTTTGGCCGAGCTTGAAGGCTCAAAGTGGTGTGAGGAAGAGATGGAGGAGGTGCCCTTTTATAAGGGAGGAGAGGAGCACCTTTGGAATAACTAAAAATATTATTTTATTATAAAGCCAAATTCGGTTTTAAATAGATCCAAATTGATATATTTTTAAGATAAGGTGGGTATGGGTCAAAATAATCTAATCCAATAGAATTTATACAAGTTTAGGTATCAATTTTAACCTTATCATTTAGATTTAACGTTAAGTTAGATAATTTAACTTTTACCGTGTCTTCTTGTTTTCTTACACTATAAGGTTAATAAACTTACTATATCAAGACAAAAGAACCCCAAGTTAAATATTATTAATATATATAACCTTATATAAGTCATTTTTCTGAACCTTATATTTTTAGGAATAAAATAACAATTAATAATATAATATTTGTTTTAAAAACTATTTTATGTTAATTTTGACACTATTTAGTAATTTATTTTTGTGAAAATTATAACAGAATTTTTAGTTCGAAAAAAGATAATTAAATCAATACTAACATGTCATATTAACCTATAAAATTATTGTAATTCATAAAAAATCTCAAATTACATTTATTTGGGAATTTATAACATCAATTACGTCAATATTTCATTAATAAGATAATTACTGCATCATCATTATATCACAAATAAATTAAATTATTTTAAGTCTAAAAATTACAAATAAAATACCATTATGTTGGAAATATTTTTATCTTTCTAATTAATATTTATAGTCGAATTTATATTATGTATTACCCCATAATAAAAATGACTTACTTATTAAACTTTGATTTTAACTATTTTAACCCTTCTTTAAATAAATTAATAATAAATGTCCAAATATAATCCAAGTGGGCCTAAATGGTCATATTTTATTCCTAAGGTTGTTTTTGGTCGAATTAAACTTATCCAATAGAATTAGGACATGTGTTAGGGTAATAATAATAATACTTTTACCCTTAATTACCCTATTTACTTTTAACCGTGGTAAAAAATAGTAAAAAGTTACTATTTGCCAAAAATTATTTTCATCTCATTGAACCAGATTTTAGTCCTTGATATTAACCGTGTCTCTCGGATTTTCGAAATTACACTTACAGAAGTGGTAAAATTAATTTTTATGAAAAATTCAGTTTTTTTAACTACCACTTAGTGGTTTCACTATTCATAAAAAATTGAATGTTTTCAGAAAAATACCAAAATATCACGATTGGATAATTTCGATATTCCGAATCCAAAAATGAAGTCCATTTTGAAAAATAAAATTTATAAAATTTCAAAATGTGGTTCTTAATATTCATAACGACTAGTTTTAATAATATTTTAATAGCATATCGTTGTTTAGTGAAACATGGTATTGCATACGACACAAGCTATTGAGGGAGGCCGCTGTTTCATGTAAATCAAGCCAAGATAGTGTTGTGTATAGTGAAATATTCATTTGATAAAAACAAAATATTTCTCATATAAGTCTCGGGCGTTACATTCTACCCCCTTAAAATGAATTTCTCCCTCGAAATTCGTCACTTTGTAACAAAAAGATGAGGATACGTCTCCCTTATCATATCCTCAAGCTCCCATGTAGATTCTTCTAATTGGTGGTTCCTCCATAAAAATTTCAGCAATCGAGTGGTCTTGTTTCATAGGACTTTTTCTCTACGATCCAGAATCTATATCGGCTATTATTCATAAAAATGATCTTGCTCCAGTGGTACAACTTCTGAGCTGAGTACATGTGAAGGATCAGGTATGTATTTTCTCAGGGGAGATACATGGAACACATTGGGAACTTGAGAGAGATTCGGTGGAAGCACCAATCGGTAGGCTACCTTTCCAACACGGTCTAGTATTTCGAATGCACCGATATATCTAGGGATCAACTTCCCCTTCTTTCAAAATCTCATGACCCTCTCCCAGGGAGATATTCGTAAGAACACTTTATCATCCACTTCAAACTCTAGGTCTTTTCTTCGGTTGTCGGTGTAACTTTTCTGTCGACTCTGATCTGCTCTTATGTGTTGTTGAATAGATCAGACCTTTTCAGCCATCTCATCAACAACATCAGGTCCTAATAGCTTTCTTTCCCCAACTTCATCCCAGCAAGTTGGAGTGCCGCATTTCTTTCCATAGAGAGCATCATAAGGAGCCATCTGAATACTGGAGTGAAAGCTATTATTATAAGAAAATTCCACCAAAGGTAGGTGTTGATCCCAACCACCTTTTAATTCCATAGAATAAGGTCTCAACATATCTTCTAGAGTTCGAATTGTTCTCTCATACTGACCATCTGTCTGAGGATGATAGGCAGTGCTGATACTCAACTCTGTATCCAGAGTATGTTGAAGACTTCACCAAAACTTCGAGGTAAATATCGGATCCCAATCAGATATAATAGAAAGTGGTACTCCATACAATCTTACCACTTCCTTTACATATATCCTGGCAAGCTGATCCAGATAGAAATCCTCTCTAATAGCAATGAAGTGTGCAGACTTTGTAAGACGATCAACTATGACCCATATAGCATTATTGCCTTTGGATATTTTAGGAAGTCCTGTGACAAAGTCCATAGTGATGTTTTCCCATTTCCATTTGGGTATGGGTAATGGTTGTAACATCCCCTTAGACTTCAGTCTCTCAGCTTTAACTTGCTGACAAACCAAGCATCGAGAGACATATTCAGCAACATCTCTTTTCATGCCATCCCACCAGAAGTACTCTTTGAGGTCCCTATACATCTTCGTGCTTCCATGATGAATAGAGAATGAAGAACAATGAGCCTCACCTAGCAGCTCCTTCTTTAATTTGGGGATGGGAGGTACACAATCCCGATTCATAAACTTTATTATCCCATCACAATCAAGGTTGAATTCAGGAACATTTCTCACATTTTTTTTGTAACTCTACATCTTCTTTCTACGCCTCTTTAATCTTCACATGTATAGATGGTTGAACATTCATTTGAGAAAGATACGATTTTTCCCTTTCCATTATAATTCCAAGATCCATCCATTGTAAATCCATAAATATTGGATCTGTTGTAATCCTCATCATGGATAAACTGGCATGGTCTTGTCGACTTAATGAATCTGCCACCTTGTTTGCTTTCCTAAGGTGGTGATGAATTGAGCAGTCGTAATCCTTAATCAGCTCCAACCTTCATCTTTGGTGCATATTCAGTTCCATTTGTGTGAAAATATACATTAAAGTTTTATGATCAGTATAAATGTCACACCTTTCTCAATAAAGATAATGACTCCAAATCTTTAATGCAATGATTACTGCAGCTAACTCCAAATCATGAGTTGGGTAATTTTGCTCATGGATTTTCAAGTGTCGTGAGGCATAAGCTATCACCATATCATTTTGTATAAGAACACACCCCAATCCCTTCTTGGATGCATCACTATAGATCACAATCCTTTCTCCACTACAAGGAATTGTGAGAACTAGTTCACTAAATAACCTTCTTTTCAACTCCTTGAAATTATATTCACATTCTTCCGTCCAAACAAACTTAACTCCTTTCCAAGTCAACTTGGTGAGTGGATTAGATAATCGTGAAAATTCTTTCACAAAACGTCGATAATATCCAGCCAAACCAAGAAAACATCGGATCTCAGTTACTGTTGTTGGTCTCGACCATCTTTCAATAACCACTGTTTTTGCTGGATCCAGAGATATCCCCTCTTTTGAGATTATGTGACCCAAAAAATGCAACTTTTTGAAGCCAAAATTCACACTTGGTAAATTTGGCATAAATCTTCTCCTTTCTCAGGGTCTTCAATATAATTCTCAAGTGATCTTCATGTTCTTCCTTGTTCTTTGAATATACAAGAATATCGTCTATAAAGACTACCACAAATTGATCAAGATAGTCTCTAAAGACTCTATTCATAAGATCCATGAAGATAGAAGGGGCATTAGTAAGACCAAATGGCATCACTATAAATTCATAGTGTCCATACCTTGTACGGAAGCCGTCTTTGGTATATCTTCCCTTTGAACCTTAATTGATGATACCCTGAACGAAGATCAATCTTGGAAAAGTATTGAGCTCCACGTAGTTGGTCAAATAAGTCATCAATGTGAGGGAGAGGATATTTGTTCTTGATAGTGATCTTGTTAAGTTCTCGATAATCAATGCAGAGTCTCGTTGATCCATCTTTCTTCTTAACAAACAGAACAGGTGCTCCCCAAGGTGACGCACTAGGGCATATGAATCCCTTATCAATATTCTATTGGATTTGCTTCTTCAATTCTTGCAACTCAATTGGGGCCATTTTATAAGGTTTCTTTGAAATAAGCAAAGCACCCGGTACGAGTTCTATTGAAAACTCAACTTCAAGATTTGGTGGAAGACCCAGCAATTCCTCCGGAAAGACATCATCAAACTCCCGTACAATGGGCATATTATTAATTGTGAGTTTCTCACCAACCATTTGAGATAAATAACCCTCATTTAGTGGAATAAAGACCCATTAGATGGAAGAAATTTCCACTGGAAGTTTATGTTCGTCCTTGCATCGATAGACGATCGTAGAATGATATGGAATATGAAATTTGACTTCCCTTCTTTGGAAATTGATATGATCTCCATATAAAGAAAGCCAATCCATGCCAAGAATCACTTCAAATTCCACTATAGTAAGTATCACAAGATTTTCAGGAAGCACATTCCCACAAACTTCAATCAGGGAAGAATTATAAACTTTTGATGCGATTGTTGTGACATTAGGTGTTGTCACAGCTAACTCAGCATCTAATTGTTGAGGTAATATGGTGATACCCTTAGAAAAATCTTGATAAATAAAAGAGTGGGTGGATCCAGAATCAAATAAAAAATTTGCTACTATAGAGTGGATGTGTACCTTTCACCACATCGTTATCGTACTCCACATCGCTGATAGAATTTAAGGTGACTTTCCTTTGTATTTATCCATAAGAGTTTATTGACGTCGACCATCATAATCAACCCTCTGATTTGGGCATTGATTGGCATAATTCCCCATCTCCTTGCACATGAAACATTGAAGTGTAGTAGGTTCATTCTGTGTATCCCTTCCTTTGTTTGCATAATTAGACATCTTCTTCCCATCATTGCGGCATTCAAATGCCCGATGACCTTCCTTTCCACATTTGAAACATTTACTTGTACCTTTAGGAAAACTCCCTCCATGTTTCTTTCCACACTTTGAGCATAAGAGAAAAATCATCTTCATTTCAGTGTGCTCTTTAGATTTTCCTTTGAATTCCATTTTCCTCTTCTTATCAAACTCATATGACTGATGGGTTACTTCAATCTCCATCTCAACTTTGAGAGCCCATCGAACGATTTTCTCGTAGCTATTGAAGTCCCTTATGGCTAAGTCCCTTCGATGACTTGGTTGTAAGACACAAAAGAATCGATCGATCTTACTCTCAGGTTGGATAACAATACCAGAGGGGTACCTTGAATGTCTTGTAAAATTTGCTTCATAGGTACCAATAGATTCATCATCCTTTTGCTTTAGTTCAAAAAACTCGTTCTCTATCTTTGTTCGGAGAATACGGGGGATGTATTTATTGAAAAATATGTTCGTGAACTCATCCCATTTCATGGACTCAACTTCATCCCTTTGCCTCATATTCCTAATAGGATTCCACCATTGGTCAGAATCTCCTTCAAAACGATACACTGCTAGGATGACTTTATCATGTTCAGAACATTCAAGAACTGAAAATATCATTTCAGTAGTACTAATCCATTGTTCAGCAACTAATGGATCAGTAGACCCGCTTAATGAAGGTGGACGCTACCAAATGAAGGATTCAATATAATATTGCTCCTTCCTTTTCTCATTTGGAAGTCTTGCATGATTCATAGCTTGAGAATGTTGTGTGAGCATGGCTACAAGATTTTTCATTCCAGATCCCATAATGTTTGTTTTCTCAGGGGGAAAATAAATTCATTGCCCGTCGCATTCCGCATTAACACGGTTTCTTCAGGTTCCATCCATTGACTAAAACGAATGAGAATAGTGTGAGTAACACTAATTATAATAGGAAAACCACATAATCAAGAATAAAATTTCACACTTAAGGTCTTATCCTAGGTTATTCATGGCCATTTCTAAAACACTAGGATTGTGTTCTATGCTTAGACATATCCTTAGGGTTCTTACTAAGGCTTTCACATCCTAGTTTCCAAAGGATGACTACACCTTTCCTCTGATACAAACAATAACAACCCATAATTTACATACATTTTTATTATTTCAAAATTGAAGCACACTTATTACAACATATAACAAAACCAGGAAAGGACCATATAGGTATAGTGTATTTAGAAACTGGGAAACATAAACAATTGGTTCATAAAGCATCTACAATGTCTCCCATTTATTTCATCATATCTATAGTCCCTTTTGGCATATCATACTTAATAACCTTCATCTTGACCTGGGGAAAGAAAACATACAAAAGGGTGAACTCAAATTCTCAGTAATGGCAAACAAAAGAAATATCAATCACATCATATTCATAAGAACATAACTTTTGGAAATCTTAACCTGCAAAAGAGATCATAATTTCATAACATGGGATAAATCATAGTATTGAAATGTAATCCCAATAATCATAACATAAAAAATGAAACTTTGTGGAATACACGCATAATCATAGAGAATCATTTCTTATTAGTTAAGACTCATGGCCAAGACTATCTTAGTAGACAAATTCCATTTTTGAATCGAGTTCACTCCTCGTTTCAGTCCTTTTTCACTGAACCAGTTTAACCTGCCGTTCCAGCCATGTCTATCTCATGGGATATAAAATCATTACCCAATGCATTGGAGGGCGATATAGGTCCCACCCATCTCATAATGATACCATTCTTATGTGTGCCACAAAATCATAAACCATACATCATAGCATATCCCATGTAATAAAAATGGGATTCTTAAACATCGTGACATCATAATTCATAAAAATAATTCCATCACAACATAATCAAATCAATGTAATAATAGGTATATAAACAGAACCCTTTATTATCTTAGATGGAAAATAAATTTGATAAAACACTTGAACTCCATTCTTGAGGAAAATATCTTTTCTACTTCAAAAACACTTTTCCTTTATTAACATGTCAAACAATTATAAACTAAAAGAAGTTGATTAAAAATAAAAATGAAAACTTGTAAAGGAAGCTTCATGGAAATAATGTTTTAAAAATCCATTCATACCGTATAAGTTAAAAGAAAACATTTTTCTCGTACTTTTGTCAGAAAAGTAAAAAAGTACCTCGTATGAAAAATGACAAAAGATTCCTTTCATATATTTTACTAAAAACACACCGAAGGGTAAAATTGGATATAAACTATTTTAGAAGGATGTAAATATTACATATTGAGGAAACATGGATGTGGATGATAAAATACACCCCAGTAAATACAAAAGTATAAACAATCTCAGATAAAAATGAGATTGTGATATTTTCCCTTACCTTAGGTCCAATTTGATTCGTAAGTGTCCGAACCTCCTGTATAATGATTTAAATAATGTTATTGACTTATTCCAGAATCATACATATTTTTATGATATCATATATGGTCATATTCATAGCTTATTATTAGTAATATTTCATTGCTACTTGTTATTCGGGTGTTTATTACTTTTTGTTCTTATGCGTGTTTTGTCGAATAAATTATTATTCTTATTTTTCGGTTATAGATAAATAATTTCTAGAATGGTATTACTGTAATATATATCATATTCATTCATTCAATTCATTTATATAATCATTATGCAATGAAGATCATGTAGAACGAGTCGTATCACATCGTGGAGACAGTATTCCGTACGTACGCACGAGCGATGATATCGTTCCCATGAACGTGGAATTGTATTGGAGTGTTATATACTATTTCAGAATCAATATTACATTACAATAATCATATGTAGCCATTATTTACACCATTATAACCATCCAATTAAGGTGGTGGTGGAAAATAGATTACACCACGATGTGGAGACGGTATTCCGTACGTACGCACGCGCGGTGATTTCGTTTTCCATAGGATGGATAGATGGTGAAATAGGGTTGTTTCATAATTATAATAAAATATCAATATATGAGTGATACTGATGTTATTACTTCATAATGAAACAACTAAAGAAGAAGAAGTGGAAGAAGAAATAAAGATGAAAGAATCGGTAACAGACATTACCTCTTCTTTGAAATGCTTCTTTGAGACATCCTTTTAGGGCACTAAAATTTGTCTATGAAGAAGACCAGGACCTATAGGATGTCTCTATGGAATTGGAGAGAATAAATTGGCAGGGGTTGTCCGAGCTTGAAGTCTCAATGTGGTGTGAGGAAGAGAGGGAGGAGGTGCCCTTTTATAAGGGAGGAGAGGGGCACCTTTGGAATAACTAAAAATGTTATTTTATTATAAAGCCAAATTCGGTTTTAAATAGATCCAAATTGATATATTTTGAATATAATGTGGGTATGGGTCGAAATCCTCAAATCCAATAGAATTTAGACATGTTTAGTTATCAATTTTAACCTTATCATTTAGATTTAACTTTACGTTAGATAATTTAACTTTTACCGTGTCTTCTTGTTTTCTTACACTATAAGGTTAATAATCTTACTATATCAATCCAAAATAACCCCAAGTTCATTATTATTAATATATATAACTCTATATAAGTCATTTTTCCGAACCTTATATTTTTAGGAATAAAATAACAATTAATAATATAATATTTGTTTTAAAAACTCTTTTTTGTCAATTTTCACACTATTTAGTAATTGATTTTTGTGAAAATCATAACAGAATTTTCACTTCGAACAATGTTAATTAAATCAATACTAACATGTAATATTAACCTATAAAATTAGTGTAATTCATAAAAAATCTCAAATTACATTTATTTGGGTACTTATAAAATAAATTATGTCAATATTTCATTAATAAGATAATTACTGCATCATCATTGTATCATAAATAAATTAAATTATTTTAAATCTAAAAATTACAAATAAAATACCATTATGTTGGAAATATTTTTAGATTTCAAATGAATATTTATAGTCGAATTTATATTATGTATAACCCCATATTAAAAATGATTTACTTATTAAACTTTGATTTTAACTATTTTAACCCTTCTTTAAATAAATTAATAATAAATGTCCTAATCTAATCCAAGTGGGCCTAAATGGTCATATTTTATTCCTATGGTTGTTTTTGGTAGAATTACCCTTATCCAACAGAATTAGGACATGTGTTAGGGTAATAATAATAACATTTTTACCCTTAATTACCCTATTTACTTTTAACCGTGGTAAAAAAAGTAAAAAGTTACTATTCACCAAAAATTATTTGCATCTCATTGAACCACATTTTAGTCCTTGATATTAACCGTGTGTCTCGGATTTTCAAAATTCAATTCACAGAAGCGGTAAAATTATGTTTTATGAAAAATTTAGTTTTTTTAACTACCACTTAGTGGTTTCAGTATTCATTAAAAATTGAATGTTTTCAGAAAAATTAAAAAATTTCACCCGAGGCTAATTTCGATATTCCGAATCCAAAAATGAAGTCCATTTTGAAAATTGAAATTTATAAAATTTCAAAAAGTGGTTAGTTCTATTCATAACGGCTAGTTTTAATAATATTTTAATAGCATATCGTTGTTCAGTGAAACTCGGTAATACTTACGACGCAAGCTATTAAAGAAGGCCGCAGTTGCGTGTAAAGAAAGACAAGCTAGTGTTGTGTGTAGTGAAAGATTCCTTTGATAAAAACAAAATATTTCTCATAAAAGTCTTGGGTGTTACACTCCCCCACCTGGATAGCCCACCCACCACCACCCATGGACAGCCCACCCTCTACCTGGATAGCCCACACCCTCTCCCCTGTAGCCCCCGACCCCCCCCCCACCCCGACCACCCACCTGGACAGTCCACCCCCCCCCCCCCACCTAGATAGTCGATCCCCCTACACTGGACAACCTTCCCTATTGGGTCAACCCAGACCCCCCTCCCCCCTAGACAACCCCCACCAGGACATCCCCCCCCCCCCCCCACTTGTACATCCACCCTCCCTGAAAACCCCACACACCCCTTCCCCAATTGGACACCCCACCCTGACCCCCTGGATAGCCCGCACCCCTCCTTGGGCATCCCATACCCCACCTCCCTCACACCCCTATATCCCCCCTTCCCCCTACCCCCTGGACAACCCACCCCTAGCTGGATAGCCCCTGAAACCTGGACAGCCCCCCTTCCCCTCCTACAACCCCACTTAGGGTAATTTAATTTAAAATCATTTAATTCATTATGAAAGTAAAACCATCACGCATTAGCCATTTCATTCCAAACAACCCATTAAATATATCAAAACATGAAAAAAAATCAATTTATCAAAACATGAAAAAATAAATTTATCAAAACATGACAAATTCAATTTATTAAAAGATGAAAAATTAAATTTATAAGGCCCTATGTGTCACTTATAAAATTTAATTAGGGAAATGGGAAATAAACAAAATTTTTAATTCCAATTTAAAAATTGGTTCAAGCACTTATGAGGTTGGGTGGTGTCTAAGAGGTGTGGTAGTGTCCAGGGGGGATGTCTAAGGGGTGGGGTGGGCGGGGGGGCGGGGGGTGGATGTCCAAGGGGTGGGGGGTTATCCATGGGGGTGAGGGGTGTCCAGGGAGGCTTCAGGTGGGCTGTTCAGGTGTGTGGGGGCTATCCAAAGGGTGGGGGTGTCCATGGGCGGTGGGGGTATCTAGGGGTGGGGGAGGGTGTTGTCCAAAGGGTGGGGGATGTCCAAGGGGGTGGGGGTGTCTAGGGGGTGTGTTTTCCTTGTAAGGTCAGCGGTTTCCAGGGAGGGTGCTGGTGGGGGTGGGCTGTCTAGGGGGTGGCGTGGAGGGAGTTGTCCAAGGGGTGGGGGTGCCTAGGGGGGTGTGGTACATGGGGTGGGGACAGTCCAATGGGTGGGGACTATGGGGTGGGGGGCTATCTAGGGGGTGGTAGGTGTCTTGGGGGTGGGGTGGGATGTGTTCACAATTTCAATCCATCACATAACCAATCCCAATTCATCCTCAATATCAATACCCTTCCCATTATTCCTAACAAAAACTATAAATACAAAATCCAAATACAATTTTAAACTAAACTAATGTCCAAAGAAACTACCATATCACCCCACTAAACAAACCCTTTACCATGATTGAAGTATAGAACAAAAAAATCGAAGGGTTTGGTCTTTTATAGACATCATGAAGTCTAATTTAGCTAAAATCACAATAGGAAATATAATAAATTAGAAGAAGAGCATTAAAACTAATGTAACACTTACTAATTTGAAGTGTAGAAATAAAAAATTGTTTGATTGATGATGGTTCTATGGTTGGAAGGAGTTTCATGGACGAGATAACATTGGGAGGAGCTCTAGTTTAGGGTATGTAGTCAGGCTGAGTGGGAGCTGGGGTGATTTGTATTTGGGGGAAAACATTCCCAACGGTTTTTAAAACCCTTGGGAAAGCCTCTCTTTACCAACGGTTTTTAAAAACCGTTGGTATATCTTATAGAAACTAAAAAAATTCAGAATGGTTTTTTCAACACATTGGGAAATATGAATTATATTTACACATTTACAATGGTTTTAGAAAACTGTTGGAAAATATTTCCTTCTTTTATAGTATAGAAATTGTTTGAAGAAACCGTTGTCATATGTCCATTAATAAAACATCAGATTCCAGTAGTGACATTCTCAAGGATCATTCATACTAGCACTCAGAGACTCCTTTATTGATGTCTGAAGATTCCAATTACATGTGAGGATCACCACTAGGGGTAATCTACACTAGGTTTCTACAACACAATGATGATACACCATAGATCTATTACCAGATTTATCAATTAAGAAAAAATTCCTCCGAGGTAATTCTTAATCAAATTAATTTAATCATAAAAAGTATATGCTGATCCCTTATCTCTGCTTCTGGGGTGATTAATGTTGTCTATATTTGATTCAATTCCATTCATCACTGTGATTAAACATTGTATAGATATTGGATCGATCATTTATTATGGGGAAAAAATTGGGCATCGCCCATCACACACTTCTTCTATACCTAGAACCATTAGATCCCACCTTCTCACTATTTTCTCAATGAATTCTAGACCAACTATATTTCTTTCATAAACTTCATCTAATTAGGTTTGACCATAATATTTATTTCCTAAAAGACCTTGTAATGTGTCATTATAATGCTTGAATTGATGTAATTATTGTACAAGAATTCATCTAAAGGTAGGTAATGGTCCCATATTTTATGTATGTCGAGCAAAAATGACCTCAACGTTTCCTATAATGTGTGGATATTATGATTAGACTTCCCTCAGATTGAGTATTGTAACACCCTGATCCTAGTTACCTAGAGTCGGTACATTATTACATAACATTGGAATTATCACAAAAGATAATGCCTCTAAAGACCGATTAGTTTAGTAGCCATGGAAGTTTTAGATCCATTCATAAGTTTTACATTACATTATAAAAAGAAAAATTACAACAAAATTGTCTCCATAGACCACCATCATATCCCTTAGACTCTCCCTGCAGGTCAGTCATAGTATACTTCATCACATCCTGGGAAAAATAAAATATTGTAAGGGGTGAGCTCAGATGCCTAGTAAGGATAAAAATATAGCAGAAACATTCACAAATAAGCATAAACATTTGAGGCAATATATAAGACTAAAAAAATCCTTTTATTCTTTAACTTAGTCATAATATGGAAAATATAAATCAAAATAATTCCATTTAATTACTAACACAGATCTTCTAAAATTTGAATAATCACATGCAATATAAATAGCCAATTTCATAATAATGTAAATCATAATGCTATATTTCATAACCTCATAGTCAAGGCCTGGTGCGAAGACAAAAATTTAAAATATTTCAAGGCCTTATAACAATACATTGGTTTGTCTCATGAGACATACCGATGCATCGAGGAGTTATATCAGGCTCCACCCGTCACTTACTAAGTTAAATTCATTCCTTATATAAAAAGGATTAAAAATAACATAAACATTCATATTAAAACTAGAATACAAAATGTAAACAATTTATCCATAAACCATCAATGGTATAAAAAACACATCCATAGTGAAACATATCACAAAACCATCAATACAATATGGAAGATTTGTATCATAATAAATCAACTTCAAGCATGTGTAAAATTTATCAAATGATGTTGACATAGATGAAATAAAAACTATTTGAGAGAAATATCTCTTTATATTTTGAAATCATTTAAGAGTCACATAATTATAAAATAAAACATTCATTTTGAAAATATTCTTATAATCTTGTAATGGATGCTTTGATGATATTATAACAGTGGAAAATAGTCAAACCCACTGTATAAGTTAAAAAAAATCCATACCTTAATTTTTCCAAAAAGGTCATAATGTACCTTATTTGGAAAACGACAAAAAGATTACTTTCAAAACATATAAAGTAAGATAAGAGTATAAATGACTTTTACCCATAGTCTAGTAAATAGTAACAATGTTTCAGAATACATTTTTAGGAATACATGGATGTGGATGATAGAGAGGTCCTAGTAGATACTTACGTAATAATAACCTCAGATAATAAAGAGATTATTAAATTATCCCTTACCTTGTAATTTTCCTTGTTCTAGGGTAAATTATCCTCATATATTATAGATAAATTATTGTTATTAAATTATTTTAGAACCATATAATTAAATATGATATCATATATGATCTTCTAATATTACTTTGTTAATAATATTTTGGTATTATAATCGTTTCAGGTGTTAACTGATTTGTTTTCATATATATGCTTTGTTATGTAAGTAATGTTTTTTATGGATAGGATGTATCTTATTCATATTCAGAATGAAATTAATTCTTTAAAAATTATTTTTAATCATCAAATGAAAATTCTTCTTGAATGGATACGATGGGGAATGAATCTCATCGCGATCGTGGAGATGGTAATTCATACGTACGCATGAGAGACAATATCATTCTTTTGATATTAAAATCATATGTAAATGAATGTTATATCATATATACAGAATCATTATCATTTTATATTTATTATTTAAATCAATTATACATCATTTTTATAATCATCCAAATAATAATGTATTGAATAACAACTACACCATGATATTGAGACAGTAAACCGTACGTACGCACGTATGGTGACATGTCATTCATAGGACGGATAGAATATTGAATATGGTTGTACCATTTTTATAATAATATCATAGTATATTGATGGTACTGAAGATATTATTTTAGAATGGAAACAACAAATAAAGAGGAAGTGGAAGAAGAAAAGAACTTGAAAGAGGTGATGAAATATTTACCTATTCTTCGGGTTCTTCCTTTTGGTTTGATCAAAAGGGCTTCTTAGGTTGGATTTCTGACAGATGGATTGACTCTAGGATGAAGGGAGGAAATCTTGGAGGAAATTTTTGTAGGGTTTCTCCTATCCAAATAGATTTGAAGGTTTGAGTTTGAGAGAAGGGGAAGTTCCCTTTTACAAGAGATGTGAGTGGCACCTTAGGAAACTCTTGAAATATTATTTTATAATAAACTTGTTTTAGATTTATAATCTCTAAAAAATAAATAATTAAAGGATTAGTTGGGTATGGGTCGAAACCCACTCAAAAAATAGGTTTTAGACTGGTTTGGGTCAGTATATTAACCTTATCTTTTAGAATTTGCTCTTAATTAAATAGTTTGACATTTACCATGTCTCTTTGTACTTTTATATTATATGGTTAATAAACATACTATAAACATACAATAGAAGGCCAAGTAGTTAAGTAATGACATATATAATATTATTTAAGCCCTTTTCCTGAACCTTATATTTTTAGGAATAGAATACCAATTTAAAATATAATATTTTCTAAAAAAACACTTTTATGTCAATTTTGACACTATTTGGTATTTTGTTTTTGTTAAATTCAAAAGAACATTGTTATGTAGAAAACAATTAATTTATTCAAACTTAACATGTCATATTAACCTATAAAATTAGTATAATTCATTAAAATTCTCAAATTCAATTTATTTGGATATTTATAATATCAATTATTTTAATCATTCATTAATAATGTAATTACTACATCATGATTGTGTCATTAATAAATTTAATTATTTAATGTCTAGAAATTATAAAAAAAAATTCGATTATGTAGGAAATCATTTTATCATTCTAATTAATATTTGAAGTCGAATTTATCTTATGTATAACCCTATATTAAAAATGGTTTAGTTATTAAACTATGATTTTAACTCTTTTGACTCTTCTTTAAATAAAATAGTAATAAATGTTCTAATCTAATCCATGTTGACGTAAAGGATAATATTTTATAACTAAGGTTGTTTTTGGTTGAAGTAAACTTATCCAATTAAGTTAGGACATGTGAAAGGGTAATTATGGTATCATTTTTACCCTTAATTACCCTATTTTACTTTCAACCGTGGTAAATAAAAGTAAAAAGTTACTATTACCAAAAAAATTATTTTCATCTCATTGAACCACATTTTACATAATGATATTAACCGTGTCTTTCGGATTTTTGAAATTCAACTTAGAGAAGTGGTAAAATTATGTTTTATGCATATTTGAAAATTCTTTTAGAAGGTGGGTAAAAGGCGATAAAAAGTTCAATAAAATTTTTATATAAATAAACTCAATATAAAATGACTCCAATGAATTAAATTGAACTTATATAGGTATTATGTGTATATTTTGACCTAAAAAATGTAAATAATATAAATAATTATTTTAATAAAAAGGTGGATTTAATCAATAACTCAGTGTTTTTTTCACTATTCATGAAAAATTGAAAGTTTTCAGAAAAATACCAAAAATTCACCCTAAGCTAATTTTGATATTCCGAATCCAAAAATGAAGTCTATTTTGAACGATAAAATTTATAAAATTTCAAAAAGTGGGTATTACTATTCATAACGGCTAGTTTGATTGGTCATGGTGTGTTAAATTCTCAATGTTGCGTACAATGCAAGCTATTGCATTATTCAAAGGGAAAGATACCATGGAAGCTTGGGGGGATACATTGTTCGCTCCTTAAAATAATTTAATCCTTGAAATTTCTATAATACTACCACACAAAAATATTCCTTTGGATCTTCATAAAAATATCCTCTCGTTCCCAGGTTGCCTCTTCCATATTATGGTTTCTCAATAGAACATTTACCAGACGAGTCATCCGGTTTCTCAGTACTTGTTCTCTTCTATCATGAATTTTGACAGGCTCTTCACAATATGATAGATCAGTTTCTAGATCAATTTCCTCATAGGTGAGTACATGCATTTGGTCAGGTATGTATTTTTTTCAACAGTGATACGTGGAACACATCATGAACTTTGAAGAGACTCGAAAGCATTGCCAAACGATAAGCTACATCCCCAATTCTTCTAGAATTTCAAAAGGTCTGATGTACCTAGGACTCAATTTACCCTTCTTACCGAAATGTATAACTCCCTTCGATGGATATACCTTTAAGAAAATATGTTTTCCTACTTGAAATTCCAAATCCTTCATTCGTTTATTATCATAGCTGTTTTTCCTACATTGGTTTGCTTTGATTTGGGTTTGGATAACCTTCACCTTTTCCATTGTTTCCTCAGCATGTTCTGGGACTATGAGTTTTTTTTCGCCAACATCATTCCAACAAGTTGGTGTGTGACATCTCGTGCCATATAACATTTAATATGGTACCATCTAAATACTTTAATGGAAGCTATTGTTATAGGAAAATTCTACCAGAGCTAAACATTGATCCTACATACCTTAAAGTCATGTGAGAAAGATCTCTACATGTCTTCTATGGTATGAATAGTCCGTTCTGATTGTCCTTCAATTTGAGGGTGGTAGGTAGTGGTCAAACAAAGTTTAGTATCCAGGGCTTTCTGAATACTTTTCTAGAATCTTGATGTAAAAAGGGGATCTCAATTAGAAACAATCAATAAGGGTACTCCACGAAGTCTTACAACTTCATTAATATATAGTATTTCTAGACATTCAACTGGTAAATCTTCTCTTATTGGAAGAAAATGTGTTGACTCGTTAAGATGATCAATAATGACCCATATTGTGTCATTCATTCAAGGTGTCTTTGGTAGCCCCATGAAAAAGTCCATCATATTATTATCCCATTTCTACTCAAGTATAGGAAGTGGTTGGATGACTCCTCCAGGAAGATGTCTTCCAGCTTTCACTTGTTGAAAAAACATACATCGTGACAAAAAATCAGACATATCCCTCTTCATGATGTCCCAAAAAAAATGTTCCTTCAAGTCACTATACATCCTTGTTCTACCAGGGTGTATAGAGATATTGGAGCGATGAGCATCATATAAAAATTCCCTTTTTAGATCCATTTTATCGGGTACAAAAAGACTCTTTCTAAATTTCAAAATCCAATCTTCATATATTAATTCACTCAATCTCCCATCATTCAAAGCTTTAATATTCTTTTGAAATTCCTCATAGTCAGTCTGAGAACTCTTTGTCCATTCTAGTAAATATGGTTAGGAAACCATTTGAAAAATCATTGATGTTTCACCTTCCATGGTTATTCCCATGTCAATCTTTACTAGATCCATGAAAATAGGATACCATTAAACTCTTATCTTATTCAAAACTCCACGATCCTTTATACTAAAAGCATATGATACATTATTTTCCTTCCCTGGGTGGTAGTGTTTGGAGCAATCATAATCCTTGAGTAGTTCAAGGCATCCCCTTTTCCTCATGTTAAGTTCTTTTTGTGAGAAAATATACTTCAAACTCTTGTGATCAGTATAAATCGTAAATTTTTCACCATAGATATAGTGTCTCCAAATCTTCAAAGTAAATATCTCAGATGCTAACTCAAGATTATGAGTAGGATAGTTATGTTCATGAGTTTTTAGTTGTCGTGATGCATAGGAAATAACTCTATCATTCTACATAAGGAAACAACCAAGTCTATTCTTTGAAGCATCACTATAAATAAAAAACCCATCATTCCACAATAATAGAGTCAATATAAGAGAATTAACTAATCTTCTCTTAAGTTCTTCAAAATAATCTTCACACTCTTTTTTCCATACAAATTTAACCCCTTTATGTTAGAGCTTGGTTAATGGGTTAGTCAATGGGGAAAATTATACATACCTCAGTTATACTCGTCGGCCCTGAAAATTCATAGATTGCCTTGGTCTTTGAAGGATAAAGAGATATTGTATCCTTAGAGACAATATGGCCAAGAAATGAAATCACTTGATGCTAGAATTCACACTCCCTAAATTTCTCGAATAATTCATTTCTTCTAAGGGTTTTCAGAATGGTGCACAAGTGATATTCATGATCTTCATAGATTTTGGATTATACCAAGATATCATCAATAAATATCACTACAAAGTCGTCAAGATATTCTTTGAAAAAATTGTTCATTAGATCCATGAAAATACAGGGTGCATTAGTCAGCCCAAAGGGCATTACTATAAACTCATAATGCCCATACCTGGTTCAAATTTTTTTCTCTGGAATGCCTTTCTTCTTCACACACTACTGATTATATCCAGATCGAAGGTCAATCATTGAAAAATATTGGGCTCCATGAAGTTGGTTGAATAAATCATCAATTAAATATAGGGGATAAATGTTCGTTATTGTTATAGCATTGATTTCACTGTAGTCAATGCACAACCTCAAAGACCTATCTTTGTTCTTAACAAAAATGATAGGGGCTCCCCATAGAGAAACACTATGTTGAATAAATACCTTATAACTCAATTCCTCTAGTTTTTTGTTTAGTTCTACTAATTCCACAGTGGCCATTCTGTAAGGGGTCTTTGATATGGGCTTTGAACTAGGAATTAAATAAATGGAAAACACAATTTCTCGTTTTGAAGGATGTCCAGGTAAATCTTCGTGAAACACATCATCATATTCTTGCACAATAGGTGCATCCTCTATTTGAACATTCCTTTCCTCACCCATAGTTATTTCATTCTCTTCCTCTACAATAATTGAATTTAGTAGAGCTAATGGTGGTGGATTTAGATAAGAATATGATGGTTTGGTTTATACTCTAAAGATAAGGGGTTCTTTCTCATCATCATCAAAAATTGTAACCTCATTCTTCTTACAATAAATTTTCGCATCATTTTCTGATATACAATCCATACTGTGGATTATATAAATTTTTTTCATGGGTATGACGATTATATCAGTATATAAATAACATTTATATGCCTTAATGGCAATTGATTGAAAAAACATTCTCGTAATGATGCTTCCCTTAGGAGTTTTGACTGAATACACTCTTGTTAAATAAAATTATAAATATCTAATTTTCATAGAAAACTAGGAAGATATGAAACAACTTGATCACCCGGAATCAAATAAAGAATTGGGTAAACTTGAGTAAGCCATTAAATTTACCTGCCACCACGCCTTTCGGTGCTTCAACCTCAACAGTAGTAATCGCATAATCTTGGCCTTCATCCCTTGGCCTTTTCTGAGGTAAGTTTCCATGGATCTTAGGAAATTCATTTGAATAATTCCACCTTTAAATATAATTGTATCATTCAAAATTGACATACTCTTTCTTCCCCTTGCAATCATGAGCTTGGTGGCATTTCTCACCACACTTGTAACAGACTCCCATTCCCTTTAGGAAAGTAACGAGGTCTTTCATCCCAAATTTACTGTAGGATGGATACTCAAATTTTACCTTCTTCCCATTATTTCCATTTCTAGAGTGTTTAGAAGATCTCTTCTTCTCCTACATTGATTTAAAGTTGTAATACATAGAGAATTATTTTTCTATCTTGATAGCACATGAGACAATATATTAGTATGATGAGAGGGATTGTGAGACTAATTAATGATGAATAAATGTTTTTAACCCATAAAACAATCAATTAAACTTACTTCTTAGGTTACATATATAATATTCTGCATGCCTTTCTACCCTTGTAATGTTAGCCGCATATTTTACGACATTTTCATCTTTTTTTGCCTCAGACATAGAAATTGTCTTTCCATATCCGCTCGATGGTCACAAGAAAAGTATTTTTCTAAGAAAATATCTTTAGACTCCCTCCATTCCATATTTTATACTTCATCATCTTCCTTTGTGTTTTGAATCAATGACCACCATTGATCTGCATCTCCCGTGAGGCGATAAACTGCCATGACAACTTTTTCCCTTTCGCTACTCCTCAAAGCCTGATATATTTTCTATAAGGAATTTATGAATTTCTCCCCTACTAAAGGATTTGTAGTCCCATTTAAGGATGGTGTTTGTTGCCTCATGAAGTGGTCTGACATTGATCCTACACATTGTGGATCAGGGTGTTCCATATGGGTAAGGTTATTATTCATAACCTGAGTGTGTTGTAACAGTATAGCGATAAGCTGATGAGCACCACTTGCATGACCAGCTCCACTATAATTTTCTTAAGTAGGAGGGAAATCCCTACATGGATTATGTTCATTGATACATTTTCCATTACTTCCACTAGGCATCGTTTCTAACAATTTTCATACACTAGATTAGTTTATGAATCACAATACATAATTCAAAACATGTAAAACACTAAACATAAATTAAATAGTTTATGGATATAATCCATAATCAAAAAAATGTTTTCTTTTAGAGGGTATATACTCATACTTCCTTCATAATGGTTCATAAAGAAAATGTTAATTATCCAAATCATATCCCCTGGGAGTGTCGTAACCATGAGTGCAGCAAGGCATGTTGTCGTGTAACAGGATATATTAGGTTAAGCCCAAAACTCCTTGTTAGAGATTTCACACCTAGGTACATATGTGCCAAATCCACCTCTATCTGATTGTATCCAGACAGGGGTATATTTCTTGAAAATAATAAAAATCTCTACATTACCAAAATTTCTGAAATTTCGTCTATACTAATCCTCAAAGTCTATCTTAGGGTAATGTTCTCTAATCAGAGTTTATCTAAATATAGTTTCCATGGTTTCTACTAAACTTCCTCTGATACCAACTATAACTCCCTGACCCTCGTGACCCATAGTCATTGCATTATTACATAACATTTTCATGATAAAAGTTTTCAAGTCTTGAACGACTGATTAGTTTAGTAGCCTTGGAAGTACTAGATACATTCATAAGTATTACATTACATTATAAAAAGAAAAACTACAACAACATTATCTCCATAGACCACAGATATATCCCCTATAATATCCCTACTGGTCATTTATCGTATACTTCTTCACATATTAGGAAAAATAAAACATAGAAAGGGGTGATCTTAGATGCACATTGAGGATAAAAATATAGCAGAAACATTCATAAATAAACTTAATCAGTTAAATAAATTTATAAGAAAAAATCAAAATCCTTTTAAACTTAAAATTCTTCATAATATGGAAAAAATAAATGAAAATAATTCAATTTAATTACTCACATGGATATTCTACTAGTCTAATAATCACATGCAATATCAATAGCCAATTTCATAATGATGGAATGCATAATGCCAGACTTCATAACCACATAGTCTATGCCTTGTGCCAAGACTGCAAATAAAATTTTGTCAACACCTTGATCCAAGACACTAGTTTTCTCCTGAGACCTACTGATGCATTGAGGAGCTATAGTGAGCTCTGCCCGTCACTTACTAAGTCCAATGCATTCCTCATATGAAAAGGATTAAACATAACACAATCGTTCTTATTAAAACCATCATGAAAAATGTCAATAATTTATCCATAAACCATGAATGGTATAAAAATAACACATCTACAGTCAAACATATCACAAAATATTCAATACAATATAAAATATTTGCATCATAATAAACCAACTTCAAGCAAGTGTAAAATTTATCAAAGGATTCTGACCAAGATGAAATCAAAACTATTTGAAAGAAATATCCCTTTATATATTGAAATAATTTATGAGTCACATAATTATAAAAAAAAACTTGTATTGAAAATATGTGTATAAGATTGTAAAGGAAGCTTCTATGATATTATAATGGTGGAAAAGAGAAGCACCCGCCATACATGTTAAAAAAAATTCTTACCTTAATTTTTTCGAAAAGGTCATATAGTACCTTTTTGGAAAATGACAGAAATATTTCATTCAAAAAATATAAGGTCAAATAAGAGTATAAATGAAAATTACCCATAGTCTAGTAAACATAAAAAACGTTTTTGAAGTACATTTTTAAGAAAACACGGATATGGATGATAGAGAGGTCCCAATAGATACTTAAGTAAAAACAACCTATGATAATAAAGAGATTGTGAAATTTACCCTTACCATGTAATTTTCCTTGGTCTAGGGTACGTTAACCTCCTGTATAATAGTTAAATCATTGTCATTAGATTATAGAGGAACCATATAAGTAAATATGATATCAAATATGATCTTCTAATATTACTTTGTTAATAATATTTTGGTATTATCATCGTTTTGGGTGTTAATTGATTAATTTTCCTTTATATGATTTGTTAGGTAATGTTTGTTATAGATATGATATATCTTATTCATATTTAGAGTGATATTAAGTATTTAAACATTATTTTTAGTCATCAAAGGAAAATTATTATTGAATGGATATGATGGGGAATAAACCTCACCACGTTCATGGAGACGTTAATCCGTACGTACGCACGAGCGACAATATCATTCTTTTGATATTGAAATCGTATGTAAATGGATCATATATCATATATACAGAATTATTATCATTTTATATTAATTATTTACAACAATTATACATCATTATTATAACCATTCAAATGTTAATGTATTTGATAATAACTACACCGTGACGTGGTGACGGTAAGCCGTACGCACACACGTATGGTGACATGTCATTCATAGGATAGATAGAATAATGAATATTGTTATACCATTTTTATAAAAACATCACATTATATTGAATATACTGATGTTATTATTTTAGAATGGAATCAACAAATAAAGGTGAAGTGGAATAAGAAAAGAACTTGAAAGAGGGGATGAAATATTTACCTCTTCTACGGGTTCTTCCTTTTGATATGATCAAAAAGGATTCTTAGTTTTGATTTATAACTAATGGAAGGCCTCTATGATTAAGGGTGGGCATGGTTTGGCCAAGCCGAATGGATTTTAAGTTGTGAATTTAAGAGAAGCAGAAGTTCCCTTTTATAAGAGAGGTGAGGGGAACCTTAAGAAAAGATTGAAATATTATTTTATAATAAAATAATTTTCGATTTATAATGGCTAAAAATAATTTATTTAAAGTATAAAGTGGATATGGGTCTAACACCACTCAAAAAATAGGTTTTAGATAGCTTTGGGTCACTATATTAACCTTATCTTTTAGATTTAACTCTTAGTTAAATAGTTTGTCATTTACCATGTCTCTTTGTATTTTTTTATTATATGGTTAATAAACATACTATAAACATCCAATAGAACCCCAAGTGGCTCATTAATGAAATATATAATAGTATTTATGACCATTGGCCGAACCATAGATTTTTAGGAATAGAATACAAATTAATAATATAATATTTGTTTTAAAAACTCTATTATGTCAATTTTGACACTATTTGGTATTTTGTTTTTTTTAATTCATTACATTATTATTAATTCATAAAAATAAATTTAATCAACCCTAAAAATTAATATTAACCTATAAAATTATTTTAATTCCTTAGAAGTCTGAAATTATATTTATTTGGAGATTTATAATATCAATTATTTTAATCTTTATTTAATAAGGTAATTACTATATCATTATTGTTTCATAATTAATTTTAATTATTTAATGTCTAAAAATTATAAGTAAAATACAATTATTTAGGAAATATATTTATCTTTCTAATTAATATTTATAGTCTAATTTATCTTATGTATATTCTGATATTAAAAACGGTTTAATTATTAAACTTTTATTTTAACTATTTTAACTCTTCTTTAAATAAAATAATGATAAATGTACTAATCTAATCCAATTATACCTAAAGGATCATATTTTATTCCTAAGGGGTTTTTGTTCGAATTAAACTTATCTAATAGAATTAATACATGTTTTAGGGTAATTATGATATCATTTTTACCCTTAATTACCCTATTTACTTTTAACCGTGGTAAATATAAGTAAAAAGTTACTATTTACCAAAAAAATATTCTTATTGAACCAAATTTTACTTACTGATATTAAATATGACTCTAGGAATTTTGAAATTCAACTCAGAGAAGTGGTAAAATTGTGTTTTAGGCAAATTTTCAAATTCTCCTAAGAGGTGGGTAAAAGATGGTAAAAAGTTCAGTAACATTTTTATAAATCTAAAATCGTCATAAAATGACTACAATTAATTACATTGATCTTATATAGGTATTATGTATCTATTTTACCTAAAATTAATTTAAATAAAATAAATAATTATTTGAATAAAAAGTCTGTTTTAAACAATAACTTAGTGTTTTTAGTATTCATCAAAAATTGAATGTTTTTAGAAAAATAACAAAAATTCACCCTAAGATAATCTCAATATTCTGAATACAAAAATAAATCAATTTTGAAAAATAAAATTTATAAAATTTCAAAAAGTGGGTATTACTATTCATAACGGCTAGTTTGATTGGTCACAGTGTATTAAAATCTCGAAGTTGCATACAATGCTAGATATTGCATTATACAAAGGGAAGCATACCATGGAAGCTTGGGGAGGTACAAGGATGATAGGATGTGCTCAAATGTATCTCAATATCCAAATCCATTGGAATATTTCTCTAGAATATTGATGTTAAATTTGGGTCACGATTATATGGAATTGATAAAGGTTCACCATTGTGTCTTGTAACATCGTTTATATAGTTCTATGCAATATGTTCATGGGGTAGATCTTGCATTAATTCTAGTAAATGTGATGACTTGGTAAGAATATTCATAATGACCCTTTTATCACCATTCTTCATAGATATTATAGGCAGTCTAGTAACATCGTCAATTATGATATTTTCCAACATCCTCATTGGTATAATATAGGTTGTGTGATACCCTTTGAATGATTTCTACTAGACTCCAATTTTTGGCATACCAAGAAGTTTAACATATAGTCTTAAATTTTCCACATCTTGTTTCCTACTAGAAGTGATATTTTATATCCATATACATATTATTATTACCATATTGTATAGAGATGTTCCAATAATGAGCTTCATTTAGTAATTCCCTCTTTAGTTCTCGTTCTAATGGTATATATAGTCTCTTTCAAAACATCAACACATCATCTTCATAGATAAATTCATTCAATCTCCCATGTTTTATGGATTTCATTTCTTTTGAAATAACTTTTCATCTTATTGAGACCCCTTTACCTTCTATAGTAAATATGGTTGGGTAATTATTTGGAAAATGAATGATTATTCTTTTTTTAATTATTTACATATCCAACTTTATTAAATCTATTAATATAGGATCCTTTTACATCCACATCATAGAGTTAATTCTATGGTCTTACCTAATAAATTCATCATCTATATTGACTGTTTCCTAGGGTGGTAGTGTATTTCATAGTCATAGTCAATGAGTAGTTTAATTCATCACATTTGTATCTTATTGAGAACATTTTGATTAAATATATACTTTAAATATATATTTTTGGTGTATATGTCCCATATTTCCCCTTAATGATCCCGTCTCCATATTTTCAATAGAAATATTACATCTACCAACTCTGGATCATGGATGGATAGTTTTATTCAGGGTTCTTTAATTTTCTTGATGCATAAGCAATAACTCTATAATTTTTCATAAGGAAACACTCTAGTCCTTTCTTTGATGCATCACTATATATAAAAAATCCTTCCATTCAATATAGTAAGCTCGATATCAATTCATTGATACATATTTTATATTATTCAACATTTTTTTCACATTACTTAGACCATCTTAATATGAACAATTTACCTATGAACTTTGTTAATATATTATGTAGTTGCGAAAAAATTTCATCAAAATTATGAGGAACCCACATATCTCATTTATATTTTATCTCAAGGGTTAATATTTTACAACCATTGTCTTTATAGGTCAATTGATATTATATCCTTAAAATATGAACAATGAAATAAAAATATTTAAGCTGAAGTTCATACTTACTAAATTTCTCATATAGCTACTTCTCCCTTAAACTCTCAAGGAATATTCGTAAATAGTCTTCATTATCTTCATAGTACTTTGATTATATCAAGATATTAACAACATAAAATATAAAAAAAATTATCATGATAATCCTTGAATAATCTATTCATTAGATGCAAGAATATAGAGGGTTTATTTATTAACCCTAAAGGTATTACTATGAACTTATAATTTTCATACCTTATACAAAAAACAATTTCTTTGGAATATCATCCTTTATGAATCTTAATTGATGATAAATAGAACATAGATCAATCATTGAGAGTTATTGAGCTCATTGAAGTTGATCAAACAGATAACCAGTTTAAGGTAAAGGATACTTGTTCTTTATAATAATGTCATTGCTTTCTCTATAATCGATTCACAATCACATAGAAATATCATTTTTGAAAAATATGATAGGATATCCCCCATGGGAAACATTGGGGTTTATGAAACACTAATCAAAATAATCTTTCAATTATTTCATTAATTCCACAGATTCCACCAGAGTCATTCTGTAGAGAGACTTTTATATGGGTTTTTCATCAGGGGTATGTTTAATATAGAATTCAACTTTATTTTTAGGTGCATATTCAGGTAGTTCCTCTTGAAATGCATCCATATAAACAATCCTAGGAAATTGAAGCATATTCTATTCATAGGATTTTATTATCTCCCATTGATTTATCATCACTATGAAATTCATTAAGACGATTAAATAGAGGTGGTTCCGAACAAGCCTTTGGAAATTAATTATCTCCTAAAAAAACTAGTGATTCTATTCAATCATTAGAGAATTTAATCTCCTTCTCATAAAGAATTAATTCTTTCATCCTAAGTATTATATTAGATTCAGACATTGGAATTACCAACAATTTTAAAACTATATAACCTCCATGAATTTTAATAGATTCAAAAAAATATACTCTCATTGTTATAAGGATTTCACTACGAGTTTTAGCTAACAACTCCTTTAATATATCATAGGTTATTTAATGTTCCTATAAAACATTCAAGATATAAAATAATGTGTAGATATATAATACAATAATGTATTAGTTAAATGTGAGTTTATGATTGTGGTACATGTTATAATATCACTTGGGACCTTAACTTCTGCTGTTGTGATTTAATAGAAAGATGGTTTATCCCATATTCTCTTTTGGGATAGACATATTTGATGCATGGGGAACTGGATTGAATAGTTTCTTATATCACTGCAATTAATTAATTAGAAATTAGATTCTTCTTTCCTTCCCTTGAACTCATAGGCTTTATGGCCCTTATCTCTACACATGTAGTACACTCTCATTTACTTCTAGCAGGTTCTATGGTGTTTCTCCCCATAGTTTTTTCATGTTGGTAATTCTAATATACATTTATTTTAAATTTTTAAATTTTTTAACCATTTCTCTCAACCAACCACTTTTTTTCTTACTTTACTTTGAATGTAAAAGACATGGATAATTCCTTCTCAGTCTTGATGGACCTTCTCACTATCTCCTTATTTGTGTAAAATGGTTGGGAGACCAATGCCCTTTGATCACTTGGATCCAAACCATAAAAGAGGTAGCCAATATTTCATTCCAAATTACTTACATATTCATTTCAAATTCATGGTAACATTTTAATGTTTTCCCCATGCATAACTACAACATCCTATTACTTTTTTATTAAACACAAGAATTGACATTTCATGTTAGCTCATTGCTCACAATGAATGTTTTTTTAAATAATATCACCTTAAAATATTTATGTTCTATTTTCTATAAAACCTATTATTTATTAGTGATTTTAATAAAATACAAAAAATTGAGTAACATCCCCTTTCAGGTGATATACAATCATTAAAACCATCTATCTTTTAATAAATCCCAATGTAAGGAATATATATCTATGTACTTGATTTATTGTTAAACTACTAATGTATTCACTGTTCAATTAATGGATTGAGGTTGTTTTCTCATGAATCAGTCCAATATTGTTACACCTTATTGTGGAGAAAAATGTTGTCCCATATGACAAAGGTTATAAGTCATAATATAAGTCAACTAACCTGACATAGTTTTAATCTTCTCTATTCCAATACCAGCCTCATTGGAATTCTTTAGAGAGAAATCACGACATTGATTACATGTGTTGACTTAGTTTCTATTGAGTCAATAAGTTTTTTCTAATGACTTTTCCATTCCTTCTTATATGGGTAGATTTTTGAGTCATTAAGGATTCTTTATGACTTTACCATTTCCCTTGTTTTGAAAATCACAAACACCTTATCTCAAGGAAAATATATTTTTACCCTATGTTTTACTTCTATAAGTAAAAATTTCCTTCCCCAAGGAAATTTATCCTTACCTTGTTTCATTGTTCATATCATAATTTTTCTATGTATACAATTCTGTTTAAAACCAAAACCTTAAAATCATATATATACTTAGATATGAAGCATTCCGTTTTGGAATTCGAATTCTCAGAATTCTGATTACGAGCTTTTTTGAGTTCTGACTCGGAATTCTAGTCACGAATTCTGGTTACGAACTTTCTGATTTTTGACTCCGAATTCTAATTTTGAATTCAGGTTACAAACTTTCTGAGTTCTGACTCCGAATTCTAATTAAGAATTCTAGCTACGAACTTTCTCAGTTCTGACTCCGAATTCTAAGTATGAATTCTGGTTATGAATTTTCTATGTTCTGACTCCGAATTATAATTACAGATTCCACTTACGAACATTCTGAGTTTTGACTCCGAATTCTTCTTACGAATTCTGGTTACGAACGTTCTGAGTTCTAACTCTGAATTCTGATTACGAATTCTGATTACAAATTCTAATTATGAATTCTGGCTCTGAACATTGTATGTTCTGGTTCCAAATTTTTTTGAATCTGGACTCCTAATTTCATTGAAATTCAGACTCCATAATTCTATAGAATTCAGGTTCCGAATTCCTATAAAACAAAATCCGAATATCCTTGTATTATAGAATCCAGATTCAATTTTGGTTAGACTTTGAACTTTAATTTTTTATTACATTTCGAATATTGTATTTTGGTTCTGTAACCATATTTTGCTTACACATGTTTTGTTACAAAACGACGTCGTGCATTTAGTTACTAACTAACCATTGTTTGAGTGACACATGTATAGGTCCCTATGAAACTCATGAAAAAATATGACTGTTGGATGAGGGAGCCGACTGTTGAAGTCGTGCCTATAAATAGAAGCTCATTTGAAACAGCTTAAAATACTCTATAATTGTTCTACGACTCTAGATATTACATGTTGTTGAAGTGATTTTTAGAGAGATACTCTCATTGCTTTGTGCATAAAGTAATTCTTGTTCAGATTTTCTTTGTGTGACTCTGATTGTTGATGTGTACAATCGAGGGCTTCCAGGGATAGGAAGACTAAGGTGCCGACTACCTTGAAGTTGAGGGATTCCTTGATAAGGAAGACAGAGGTTCCAACAACCATGAAGTTGAGGGATTTCAGGTATTGAAAGACAGACTCCGATCACCGTATCGATGGGTTACCCTGGTGTGGGTAAGACAAAGATTCTTGAAAGTATAAATCAAGGGGTCTTCATCCAATGTTGTTGGATACCCTTCTCTTTGGGTTAAAATATTTACTACTTGTTACTTGTTTTGTTACACGTTTTCTGCTGCATTTGTATTGTCGAGGAATGTATAACTATATTATACTTCCTTATATTTGTACTCCGATTTAGTTAGATTATATACGCTTTCAGGTAGAATCTTTGTCTTTGTAAACTTTCATTAAGTTTTATTTCTGTAATCACTTTTTTAGAATTGCTTTCATGGAATCATATTCCCTAATTCAAGAAAGTTTATAGATCTAGAGGTTTACTGAATTACCTTGTTTAACCTTGTTAAACATAACCATCTTTAAAGATCGAAAGGAATTTTTTTAACTATACAATTCACCCATCTTGTATTTTGAACATAATTAGATACTCCATATAGTATCTCTATTATTCTGATCGTACATTTGGTATTATAGAGTATATCATACTCACATACCATCTAAACAAATGGTATTAGAGAAGGTTACCTTTAATCCTAAACCAATCTAACAATTTCCTTCAGAATTTTTGGTTCAATTATAATTAATCTCACAATTATATTCATAAGAATATCTTTCAGTATCATATTTTTCGGAATCATACATTTCAGACTTGTATAGTTCAGATTCATTTTTGCTTAGATATACTCTTGTTCTATATTTTTACTTTCTTAGAAATATATTTCTTGTTTACAAACATTTTCTATTAACATGTTTTTGTGTGGAAGTAATTTTTATTATGATGGAAGGAATCAATGTTGGTTCCATAGACAATCTCAATCCAAATAGACCACCTATATTTGATGGAAATGACTATGAGTATTGGAGAGATCGCATGAAGACTTTCATTATCAATACTGGTGCTGATACTTTTCTTATGCTTACTAGGGGATAAAAAAATAAATACAAAGAAGTTAGTACCTTTAAAAATCAAAAAAATCATGAATATCAACAGAATTATAAGGTACGCAATAATTTAATTTGTTCTATGAATAAAAATATTTACATACAAATTTCATCTTGTGAAGTAGAAAAGAGTATTTTGACAAAACATGAAGTTACACGTTTTGGTACGTCCAATCTAATTGAAACTAGAAGATATATGCTTAGATCTAAATACCATGTCTTTAAATTTCATTATAGAGAACCTATATGTAAGGTTCAACAAATATTCATGACTATTGTGAATAGTTTACAATCAATGTCTGAAAAAGATTAGATGATGAATCTCTTGTTGATAAGATCATAGACATTATGCCCAATGAGTGGGAATCCAAGAGCACTGCTATTGATGAGAACAGAAAGGCTACTCAGATTTCTCTTGATGAACTCTTTGGAACTCTTCTTCCACATGAGACTACAATTAAGAGAGATGTTGATAATGTAGAGAAGAAAAATGGAAATAGAAGTGTTGTTTTTACAACAACTTCTAATCATATGAACAATAAAACTCCTGAGAGTGTTACTAGATTCAAATATAGAAAGGTTATTATCCAATACGAATCTAGTGGATGTGTAACCTCTGAGAATGAATTAGAAAATATTTCTAAAAGAATGAACAAGATAGCTGGACAGAGGATCTTTCAATCCAGATATAAGAAAAAAGAAAGGAAAGTCAAGAACGATTTAGAAGTAACATGTTATGAATGTAAGAGAGCTGGAAATATAAGACCTGATTTTCCTATTCTCGGAAGAAAAGAAAGAAAGGAATAAAATTATGAGAGAAACAGAAATAAGTATTTCAATGATAATGCTAAGAAAGTCTTGAAATCTAATTACACCTGGAGTGCCAGTGGTGGAGACTATTCAGATTAATCTTCATATTATGAATCATTTGGACAGAGGAATCTTGGTCAAATAGCTAGACTACCCATTGAGAATCATTGTTTAATGGATAAGGTACACAATATTGAATATATGACCAGTATATCCTTGAATACTAATGATAGTAAAAATTATAACTCTTCAATGAAGAATCTTTTTCTGATGAAAATAATACTTTACGTACCTATGAAGAAGTTTCTAGGTTTTCCAAACTTTTTGGGATTGAGAATTCAAAACTCATGAAAAAACATGATATGGAAAATTCTAGGAATACGATTCTTACTAAAGAAATATCATATTTTTATAAAGATCTTGATAATAAAAATGATGATTTGGAATGTATTTCAAAAAATCATGAGGAAGTAATTTCTAAGAAGAATAAACATTCTAAAATCTAGAAAACATAATTTCTAAGAATTTTTTTTGATCCTAGCTCTAGTTCAAAATAAAATGTTTTTGAATACAAGAAGTTGATTATCTAACTCAAATCCGAAATATTTTCCTTGAGAATGTTTTTTTCAAACTTTACCTTAGGTAAGGAATATTTTAATAAAATGTATTCACAAATCTGACCTCTAATGAATAGTTATGGATTTGGTTATACTGGTTCAAAACTTATTTTTAGTAGTAATTACATTGTTCCTCAAAGTGCTCCATTCTGTACTAAGTGTCAGTGTGGTGGAAACTAGGTAATGAATTGTTCTCAAACCAAAATCCAATATTTAGGATTTCATAAAACCTATTTTTCTAAGAAGATGTGTGTGCTGAAAATTTTTCTTTCTAAGAATTCCATATCCATGAAAGTTTGGATTTCGAAAACCTAAATTTTTCTTATTTCTAGGAAAATAGAGAAGGTACCAACATCAATACGTAGTACATGGATAGTGGATGTTCCAGACATATGACTGGTAACAAAAACTATTTTGAAAAGATTATCAAGATTAATGGAGGGAAAGTAACTTTCAGAGATAATTCTCAGGGGGAAATTTTTGGTATAGTTAACATTTTTCTTCTTGGAAAACTTTGATTTCAAATGTTTTATTTGTTTAGGGTCTTAATCACAACCTCATTATCACAATCCAATTATGTGATGAAGGATACCATGTGAATTTTAGGAATAAAAAATTTTTAGTACACAATTCTAAGGAAAAGTTTATTATTTATGCCCGTAGGAAAAGGAATGTATACACATTAAATGCAGAAGACCTTAAGAGCCAAGATATACCTTGACTTTTGAAATAAAATATCATTCTTGGTTGTGGAATAGAAGGTTTGGACACTGTCTTTCCACTGCTGAAGCGGAATATGTAGAAGCTGGAAGTTTTTGTGCTCAAGTATTGTGGATGCAACAAAAACACAAAGACTATGGTATGAGATTAACCAAAATGAAAATTTTGTGTGATAATACAAGTTCCATTTCCATTAAAATAAAACTTTCACATCACTCTCATACAAAGTACATAGATATTAGGCATCACTTTTTTAGGTATCACACACAAAAAGGAGATGTCATTCTTTAATTTATAGGAACGTAAGATCAACATGCTGATATTTTCAAAAAATATTTACCCTCCGATAGATTTGAATAAAATAAACAGAAGTTAGGAATGATAACTGTAAGGTAATACTCCTCAATGAATTCATGTTGACCCAATCTCCTTACTGTAATAAACTCCTTTTCATAGGGGGAGTACATTTCATTGTATGTTTTTCATATGTTTTGTAATGAAGTTTTTTATATTTTTCATAATGAGGTTTTTATATTTTTCATAATGATGTTTTTTTAAATTTTTCATAATGAAGTCTTTCATATTTTTTTTTGTAATGAAAATTTTCAGAACTGAAATTTTCGTAGTGGAAATTATTAGACCTGAAATTTTCGTAATGGAAATGTTTAGACCTGAAATTTTCATAATGGAAATTTTTGGACATGAAATTTTCATAGTGAGATTTTTATAATGATGATTATTGTAATGAAAATTTTCATAATTAAGATCTATGTACTCAATTTCTTTTTCTTACTCAAGTTTTTCATTCAGAATCGAAAGTCCTTCAAGAATAATTTTCCTCAATACGAATAATTCTCCTGGTAATCCAAAAGGTATGACTCTTTCTTGAGTTTTGTTAATAACCTTTTACTTTTTGTCATTTTATTTTTTTTTAAATTTCTCGGATTCTAGTTTCCTGGAATCTGAATGTTTTCCTTTAAAAACCTCAAAATATCGGATTCAAACAAATTTTTCCTTACGGCTTTCATCTCAACCGTTAGATCATATTTGATGAATTCTCAGCCATTGGATTGAAATAGGAAGTTGAATCATCTTTTCAACACCTATAAAAAGGGACCCGCGATAGTTTTTCCACATCATTTTTCAAATATTGTGCGTGTCGAAGCTCTGCCCCTCTTCAAAATCTCATTCCGAACTTTCAAATAGTGCTGAATTCTGAATGTCTGCACAAGTTCCCTCTCAAGATATTTCTTATGGCAAGACAATTTCGGAGTGGAAAATATACAAGGAGTGGTTAGTGCAACCAAAATTCTTCAAAAAGTATGAATCTATTATCTCCAAGAACATCAAACTCAATGCATGGGAAATTATAGCCATTTTAAAGCCAGGAGCTCAAGATGTAGTGTATCCGGATTTTCTCATAGAATTTTATGAATCAGTTTGTTTTTTAACGGAAGATGGCAGAGAAAAATTCTCCTTCAAAAGTTATGGAAATACATATGCACTCTCTTACACTAAGGCTTCTAGCTTGGTAAGACTATCATATGAAGGAGTGGCCGAGTTTTGTTCCCACAAATTACCAGATGTGCACGGAAGTTTCTTCAAAGTGAAATCTATACAAAGTCCTGCACTTACATATGTCAAGTCCGCAAATATTTCTGATTTTTCTACCAATAATCAAATCCCAGTGTTATGGGTTCAGGGTCTTATTGTACTGAGAAATGGTGACAAGGAAAATCTTAAGAAAATTGATATGCACATCTTAGATTTTTTTGGTAAATCTAAGGAAAATCAACCTGATGAAGCATATTATCATTACGATGAAGAATATCACGAATGGGAATATGAGAGAACCGATTATCTTGTATCCTGCTCTACTCTCCAATCTGATAGTTCGGTGTCTTGATTCCTTGAAGATCCCCTGCAGTTCCAAGATGAGGAATTTTAAAGTAATGTTGATCAGTGATGATATCATCAAGAGGATGTAGGTTGGTTTCTCTAAAGAGTCTCGTGAATTTTATGATCTACCAGAGGAGGAGGCCGAAGCCATTCCAAAAAATGCTGAAGAGGCTGAACCGTCAAAGAAATCTTGAAGGAAGGGTAAATTAAATGAAGTGGAATAAATATAGTAAAACCCTAAAGAAAAGGAAGCTCAATCCGCACATCCAAAGCCCAAGAAACAAAAAGTGTATCTGAATGAAGTTGCTGCCAAATGGAGGGAAGATAAGAACACATGAAAAAAAGGGGAGCCACAGTTTTCCCAAGACCCCACTGAGGCCAAGGCATTGAAAGAAAAATCAACTGATGAGCTTGAAAAGCAGGACAATGAAAAGATGTTTATGAAAAAGATGCTAGAGGAAGAGATTTATCAATCTCTTCTGAAGGATATTGATGTTGAATCTGAACAAATTTTCATACCGAAAACATTCTTAGTAGAACAATTTTTTAAGACTTCTGGAAAGAAGATCATTTCTCCAGAAAAATTTCAAGAGAAGGTTAATGAATAGATAAAAGCTGTGGAAGAAGTGATAGAAAATGGAATAAATCATTAGTCATACTGAAGATCTGATTAAGAATGTTGAATATTATCATGAGAATGAAAGTGCTTTCAAAAAGTTGTCAATCCAGACTTCTCAATCCGGATGTTCAAAACTTTATACTCCTGGGGTTGATGAGATGGTTGAAGAGGAGGTAAAAAAGTTTTCTGAAGAAGAGAGTTATAATCATCTCTTCATTCATTTTGAGGATATTGAGGCTGGAGCTGAAAAACAAAAATTTGATGAAAATAAGATTGTTTAATTATCTAAAAGTGAGCAGGAATATCCAGATGAAGAGATTGTTCCGAAACCCAACAAGGGGAAACAATTGATTATTGATACCCCAAGCAAGGAAATTCTAAAGAAGAAGTAAGATAGAGGATCCTCTAAGAGGAAGCTTGTTGAGTTAGAGGAAGAACCACAAACAAGAAAACATTTAGATTCAGAGTCATCAGCTTTAGGACATGATTTTTTCATTCAGTCGCTAAAGAAGCTAGTAGACACCATTCCGATCTTTCCAACAATTGACTCCAGATGCCATATGCTTCAACATAGTATGAATCAGAAGTTGGATTCTGTATCCATGGTGATGGATAGGTGTGTAAATTTTGAGGCTGATCACATGAATTTCCTTATCAACTATGAAGCCCACAGAAAATCTTGCAAGAAAATGGTGATCTGGTCAAATAATATAGTCGAAGATCTAAGGGATCTTGATGACTTTAATGATAATGTTAGGAAATCCTTTGATACATCAGATGGTAAAATCAAGGATCTTACAAATAGATTTGAGGAAAATCTAAATATTGAGAAAAAATCTCGGATTCAGGATGTTAAAGAACTGAATGGGAAGTTGAGTTATATTTTCCAAAGATGGAAAATAGAAAAGTACCTCTGGATTGAGATTCAAGAAAATAGAATGAAGCAAGATGAATTGCTGAGGGCTCAACAAGAGGCTGTGGAGGCTTGAGAAGACAGGATCAATGCTTAAGAAATGTAATAAGATGAGGATCACAATGAGTTAAAGAAGATAAAAACCATTGTGAAGAAGTCGATTCCCAAGGAAAAAGAACCAAAATAGATCCAAATACAATATTTTGTTGTATCTATTTTTCCGTGTACAAATTATTTCAATCATAATAAAATCATGGTTTCTTGTTTTTCTTGGATGTCTGTACTAATATTTCAGGTACCATATTTTTTTCTATTCCCTAAATTTATTTTTTAAAATCACAATGGGGGTGAAAGGAAAAATAATTTCAAGTAAATACGAAATATCCATAAGTAAGGGAGAGTTTATCTAAGGGGGTTTCTCGTTACGAAGATTTCCATATTCAAGATAATGAAAATTCTCATTCCAGAAATCTATAATATGATCCTTAGTTTTCCAAAGCCTAAGTGAGAGTTAGTTATATTCACCATTATTTATATGTAAATGCAGATAAGTTTTATTTGCAAAGTCTAGAAAAATATTTTCTATGTCCTTTTGTTCTTTTTTGTAAGGATGTTTGTGCTTTCCAAAAAGGGGGAGATTGTTGAGTTAATAAGTTTTTCCTTATGAATTTTTTATTTCTTCATACTTGGGGAGATTGTTGAGTCATTAAGGTTTCCTTATGACTTTACCATTTCTCTTATTTTGAAAATGAAAAAAACATCTTCTCACAAGGGAAATCTATTTTTACCCTCTGTTTTACTTCTATAAGGAAAAAATTCTTTCCCCAAGGACATTTATACTTACCTTGTTTCTTTTTTAATATCATAATTTTTCTAAGTATAAAATTCGGTTTGAAACCAAAACCTCGGAATCATATAAATACCTAGATATGAAGCATTCTATCTTAGAATCTGAATTCTCAGAATTCTGGTTACGAACTTCTCTGAGTTCTGACTCAGAATTCAGGTTACGAAATCTGGTTATGAACTTTTTGAGTTCTGACTGTGAACTATAATTACGAATTCATGTTTTGAACTGTCTATGTTCATAATCATAATTCTAATTAGGAATTCCAGATACAATCTTTATGTGTTCTGACTCCGAATTATAATTATGAAATCCGGTTAATAATTTTCTGAGTTCTGACTCCGAATTCTATTTACGAATTCTGGTTATGAACTTTCTGAGTTCCGACTATGAATTCTACTTAAGAATTATGGTTACGAAAATTCTGAGATCTGACTCCGAATTATGATTATGAATTATGATTACAGATTCTAATTACGAATTCAGACTCTGAATTTTGTAAGTTCTAGTTCCTGATTCTTGTGAATCTAGATTCCTAATTTCCTTGAAATTCATACTCTGAAATTATATAGAATTCAGGTTTTGAATTATTATAAAACAAATTCTGAATATCCTTGTATTATAGACTCTGGATTCAATTTTCGTTAGAATCCAAACTTTCATTTTTTCTTACATTCACGAATATTTGATTTTAGTTATCTAACCATATTTTTGTTATACTTGTTTTGTTATAAAATTATGTCGTGCATTCAGTTACTAACTAACCTTTTTTTGGGTGACATGTGTATAGGTCCCTCCAAAATTCAAGAAAAATATTACCATTGGAGGAGGGATCTGACCATTGAAGTCGTGCCTATAAATAGGATCTCATTTGAAAGAGATGAAAACACTTGAAAACTGTTCTACGACTCTAGATATTACATGCTATTGAAGTTATTTCTAGAGATAGACTCTCATTTCTTTGTGTGTACTGAACCTCTTGTTCTTATTTTCTTTCTGTGACTCTGATTTTTGTTGTGTATAATCGAGGGCTTCCGGGGATAGGAAGACATAGGTTCTGACTACCTTCAAGTTGAGGGCTTCCTTGATGAGGAAGAAAGAGGTTCAAACTAGCTTGAAGTTGAAGGCCTGCAGGGACAGCAATACAGACTTTGATCTTCATATCGAGGGCTTACCCTGGTGTGGGAAAGATAGTCATTCTTGAAATTATAAATTAAGGTTCCTTTATCCAAGGCTTTTAGATACCCTTCTCTTTGGGTTAAAACATTTAATACTTGTTACTTGTTTTGTTACAAGTTTAATGCTGCATTTGTATTGTTGAGGAAAGTATAACTATCTTATACTTCCTTATATTTTACTCTGATTTAGTTAGATTCTACACGCTTTAAGGTAGAATCTTCATCTTTTTAAAATTTTATTAAGTTTCATTTCCGGAATCACTTTTCCGGAATTGATCTCTCAGAATCATATTCCTTGATTCAAGCAAGTTTATAGATCAAGAGGTTTTGTGAATTACCTTGTTTAGCCTTGTTAAACATAACCATCATTAAAGTTCCAAAGGAATTTTTTAAATTATACAATTCACATCCCTCGTGTATTTTGAAAATCATTAGATACTCTATAGAGTATCTCTATTATTTCAATCCTACATTTGGTATTATAGAGTATATCATACTCACATACCATCTTAACAGTTTCCATTCATTTTATTAGGCACAATATTTAAATAATAGAATATATTTAATTGTTTCATCAATGAAACTATTAACTATAAATCATAGTATATAATTCCTATGCATTTATAGTAAATTAATTTCATGTAATCATGAAATATTTCTAGAATATCCCAAATAATTATCATAGAGTTATTTTATCAAACTTTATTCTTCTAAATATAGTCCCTATGTATTCATCTAAATTGCCATTAATACCAATGGTGACACCTAGATTCCAATAACATAAAGTCAGTGGTTATTTAATTAAAATGGTACAAGATACAAAGATCTCAGTATAAATGATCCGATAGTTTAACATTCTCAATAAACTAGACATATAAAAGAACATTAAATTACATCAAAACAATAGGTATATTAGTTGAATACAAGAAAATTTATTATTTCACCCTGAAAATCCATTAGTCGCATGTAGTAATCTTGATGGTTTATGATGCAACCGATTTATGTATAAATTTTCATATATATTATTGAAAATAAAAACATGTCTTCAGCAAATATTTGATGTTTCATGAACATATTCTTTAATATTGGTGATTCTGTTTATTCTTATGAAGTATCAAACAAAGATACACAAATCAAGGGAAGTCTGTGGAAATTTTGCATCTACACGGCGTGTACTTTTATACATGTCGTGTACATTCAGACGAGGACACAGATCAAAAGGGGGAGTACACACCCAAGTCAGCAGCCATCGACTACATGTCGTGTGGATTTCAAATACACTATGTGTACCGGCTTCTAGATGCAGTTGGTGGATCTTGTTAGGGATTAAACGCTATGTGTGGCGGCGCTATATGCCATGTACTAGACACTAACCAGTCACCGATGCCGTGAGAGTCAAAGACGGTGTGGCTTGCCACCTACCGATGAAAAACTGCAGCAAAAGAGAGTTGAAAAGACTACAGGGATTGTAATTTTATACAGGTCGTGTACTTTATTTTTCTATAAATAGAGGCCTTGGCCTCCGGACCATGGAGATCCAGAACACATCATAAGGGGGGAACATCTGCTACCATTCATCCTAATCCACTATGGTATCACTACTCCACCATTCCACCTTCTGACACCTCTCCTTAAAGCTTGTCTGATGACCACTTCAGGTATTAAAGGATTTATTTTCATTATGTCCTATATGTGTAACTAAACACCCCTTGTGTTGGGGCTGTTGAAGATGATGGAAGTTTGTAAGTTGGTTTTATTTGTAAGGTTGTGTTCGTTCTTCTAAATTCTTCTTATTCTTCTTTAACTATTGCTGAATATTACTGAAAATTCTGATCTGGACCAAGGGAAAAATTCACAGGGACTTCAAAGAAGAATATCGATGAATGATTTCATGATCATTGAAGGGATTCATCAATTCAAAAATGGACTAAACTAAAAGTAAGAATTGTGAAACACTGACTACCGGACCAAGGAGTCAAATTTCTTCAATTCCAAGACTAAATCAATCGGACCAAGGTAATATTGTCATTAATAAGATCCAAAATGATGAATTGTCATGAACAACACAACCATATAAGAAATCCACATTGAATATCCATAATCACCATATCCCCAACACGCTCTTTTTCCTGCTAAAGACATCAAAATATCACTTGTTGTTTTCCCTTAAATTGTTAAATATTATTTCATGAAAACAAAATATCTTTAATAATCCCAACAAGATAATCCACTCTAAATTCATCATAACTCACAGAATTAATTCTAAACTCAATTTAATTCATGCACATACCATGTTCCCTGTGGATTGACCCAACACATGCACTATACTAACTTTTAGAGTGGGTAATATCAATTTTGGGCACCGATAACATAGCTTTGGTAAAACGACCGACGAAATTTTGACACCGTTTCCGGGGCACTGGCGATTTAAGTGCTAAAATTTAGTCGTGTTAGTAATTAATTAAGTGAAAATAAAAATTAAAAATTCCTAAAAATTAATTTCTTAATCCCATTTCTATTTTTTTTCTTCATTTATACATGGTAGTTTTTTTTGTGTTGTGAAGGTCCGTAGGTGTATGAGCGGCCACCTCACATGTTCCAAGAGCATTGAGTCATCAGGGTTTTTCCTAACTGACCTAGAGATCGAACATACGTTTTTGGGGCACCAACGAACACTCATGGCTGAACAAAATCAAAACAACCCCACGACACAGAATGAGGAAGGAAATCTAGCTGATATCCAAGGAGTTGGACAGCAGTTAGGTCTGGATGACAACCGGAACCAGCAAGCCCCTCTTGCTCCACCATATGGCCTACTGCAGCTCCAAAAATTACAACCAGAGCAGATGCCATATTTTAACCATGGTCAGGATCCATACAATGCCCCTTAGGACCAACAATACCTGCTGATTCTCCCTCCTCACCAGCCACCTCCACTTCGTACTCTCATGGATTACAGCCTGCCATCGATCCACGGAGCTGATACATGCATCGTTTGTCCTCCAATACATGCCCAACACTTCGATATCAAGCCTGCTATCATGCAGCTGATCCAGAACATTGTACAATTCGGCGGCCTGCCTTGTGAAGACCCAAATGCACATCTCTCCAATTTTTTGGAGATCTACAATACATTCAAGTACAATGGCGTTTCTGAGGATGCCATTTCTCTTCGCCTATTTTCTTTCTCTCTATGAGATAAGGCGAAATACTGGATCAAAGGGTTGCCAAAAAGATCTATTCTCACCTGGGAGAAGCTAGCCCAGGCATTCCTGTCCAAATACTTCCCACCATCGAAGACGGTAACCCTACAGAACGAGATCCACAACTTCCAGCAGCATGACACAGAGTCGTTGTACGAATCATGTGAGTGCTTCAAAGATATGTTACTTAAATGCCCACACCATGGACTTCTACATTGGATGCAAGTCCAATCCTTCTACTGCAGGTTGACGACTAATACGAAGTCTATGGTGGATGCTGCTGCTGGAGGAACGGTAATGAGAATGTCCCCTGAAAAACTGTTTGAAATACTAGAGGATATGTCTACAGCTTTCAGTGGAATTCCGAGTGGGGGATCCAAAAACGAGGTATTCATAGTATTGATGTTACTACCATGCTTGCTGCCTAGTTGGATGCAGTATCCAAAAAGATAGATGCACTGAATCTCAAGGGCGCATCTCAAGTTCATGCGGCGAACCATCCAGCATGCAGTGACTATGGTAACACCCACATCCTGGGAGAATTCCTGGGACCTTCAGTTGACCCTTCGGTAAGTGAGGTGAGTTATGTTGCTCAAAACAGAGGGTCGAACCAGAATCAACATTACCAGAACCTGGTATGGTGAGATAATCAAAACATAGGTTGGGGCCAACACCAGCAAAACCCTCCGCCCCAGCGCCCGCTCAGCTACAATCAACCAAAGTATCCAGACCAGTACCAGCGGCAGCAACAGACCCAACAAGGCCCTTACCGGTAGAAAGGGTATCAAAACCCTCACCCGCAGCAGCCAAGGCAGCTACCACCTCCACCAACTGCACAACCACCTTAGCAAGAGAATACCTCCAGGTTATAGGATCTTCCGATAAAATTTATCTCTACTACTGAGACCCAATTTCAAAACAAGGAGGCTTCTATTCGAGGCCTCAAAAACTAAATCGTCCAATTAGTAAACTAGATCTTAGGGAGGATGCCTAGTACACTACTAGGAAACACTAAGAAGAACCCAAGGGAGGAGGCCCATGCCATCACATTACGACGTGGAAAGAATCTACACTAGATTGAACTAGTACAGTAAACTGCACCTATACTCCCTGTTGAGAACAACAGTACAGTTTTAGACCCCTCTTTATCTGAAAATCCATCACTGGAGGCTCCACCAAGAAAAGGAAAGTGTATCTTCAAACCATTTGATCTTGCATTACCTTTTCCAGAGAGTATAAAGAAAAGGAATCTGGATCACCAGTTTAGAAAATTCATGGTCGTATTCAGAAAACTGTACATCAACCTCCCAGTTGCAGAGGCCCGGACTCAAATGCCCACATATGAAAAATTCATGATGAAAATCCTCTCGAATAAGAGGAAGATGGAGTATTTGGGAACCATAGCATTGAAAAAGGAGTGCTCCGTAGTCGTACAACATTCCATTCCTCTGAAACTCCTGGATCCAAGTAGCTTTACTATCCCTCGTAAAATTGGACCCTGTGAATTTGTAAAAGCTCTATGAAAATTAAGAGACGGTTTCAACCTCATGCATTCGGAGTTTTCCAAAAGCATGGACTCCATGATATTAAGCCTACCCGATTCATCCTTCAACTTGCTGATAGATCCATTAAATATCCAAAAGGGCTACTGGAGGATGTGCTCATGAAGGTGGGACGATTGATCCTCCCAGTAGATTTTATTATCCTCGACATGGAGGAGGATCAGGAGGCACCTCCTATATCAGGGAGACCTTTCCTGGCCACAGGGTAAGTCTTGATCGATGTGCACTAGGGAGAGTTGATTTTCTGGGTAGGGGATGAAAGAGTCTCATAAAAGTTTCTAAAGGCTATCAAACAAGCATCGTTATCTGAACACGAGGGCTGCTATGCAGTGAATACCATGGATGAACAACTAATTAGACAAGAAAGTTGTCTGGTATGTTCTTCCATTTCCGATGATTTTATTTTTCCAGATATTCCCACTGATGTAGCGCTAGGGGACCTTAATTTCATTGAATGCCAGGGCGGCCACTACTGGCAACGTGCTGTCATTCCTGACATCCTAGAGAGGGAAAAATTAAAACACCTGGTACCTTCAGTTCACAAGGCTCCTGAACTAGAACTGAAACCTCTCCCATCTTCCTTAAAGTATTTGTATTTGAGAGATAATAATACATTTCTTATTATACTTAGTGCAGCACTATCACAAGAAAAAGAGGATGCAGTTCTTCAAGTTTTGAAGTGGAGAAACCAGGCAATTGGATGGACTTTTGTAGATTTTAAGGGTATTAGCCCTACATTTTTCACCCACACGGTGCTACTCGAAAGAGAAAATCCATCTAGACAACCCCTGTGGAATCTGAACCCTCCCAGGAAGGAAGTAATAAAAAAAGAGGTAATCAATATTTTAGATGTAGGAATCATATACCCTATATCAGATAGCCCATGGGTAAGTCCCCTGAAACTGGTCCCTAAGAAGAGATGCATCACTATGGTATCAAACGAAAATAATGAGCTCTTTCCCACTCACACTGTCATGGGGTGGAGAGTCTGTGTAGATTACAGGAAGCTGAACAACGCCACAAGGAAAGATCATTTTCTCCTTCCCGTCATGGATCATATGCTAGAAAGGCTAGAAGGGAATGAATATTACTTCTTCCTCGATGGATATTCTAGATATAATTATATTTCCATTTCCCGAGAAGATCAATAAAAGAGAACTTTCACTTGCCCATACGGACCATTTACCTAACGCAAGATGTCTTTCGGTATGTGCAACGCTCCTTCTACATTCCAGCGATGCATTCTGGCTATTTTTCATGACATGGTAGAATACATCCTGGAGGTCTTCATGGATGATTTTCCTATTTATGGGAAGTCATTTTCCACCTGTTTCCAGCACCTGGAGCTAGTACTAGAAAGATGCGAAAACACTAACCTAGTTTTGAACAGGGAAAAGTTTCATTTTATGATGAAAAGTGTCATAGTCCTTGGCCACAGAATTTCGGAAAAGTGGATTGAGGTGGATCTAGAGAAAATAGAAGTCATTTCACGACTTCCCATTCCAACAACTGTTCGAGCCACCCGCAGCTTCCTGGGCTATGTTGGTTTTTACAGGTGGTTTGTCCACAATTTCTCAAAAATAGACCAGCCCCTCACCAATCTTCTGACAAAATATTCCATTTTAGAATTCACATAGGCATGAACCTCATCTTTTGATCATCTAAAGAATCCTCTGGTCGAAGCTCCAGTGATGATTTCCCCCAAATGGGAGGCACAATTTGAAGTGATGTGTGTTGCCAGCGATATTACGGTGGGAGCTGTCCTGGGTCAGCGGCTGGAAAGAATCTTCCTACCCATCTACTATGCTAGAAGGACACTCAATGAGGCCCAACTGAACTACACCACTACAGAGAATGATATGCTGGCAGTAGTATTCGCCTTCGAAAGGTTTCGTTCTTACGTAGTGATATCTAAATTTATTGTTTATTCTGACTATGCAGCACTTAAGTACCAATTAAATAATAAAGATGCAAATCCCCGATTGATCATATGGTTCCTCCTCTTACAAGAATTTTATTTATAGATCTGTGGTAAGAAGAAGAGTGAGAACATGGTTGCTGATCATCTATCCCATCTAGAGCTTCCACACTTGGAGAAAGAGGAGGATCGAGAGATAATAGAGGATTTTCCTGATGAGCATCTCTTTTATATTATTGAATGCCCTAGGACCGGGTTTGCTGATATTGCTAACTATTTAGTTACAGGTGCCATCCATCCCGACCTCTCCTTCCAGTAGAAGAAATGTTCCCTCCCTGATGTTAAGCGATACTTTTGGGAAGACCCACTTTTATTATGATCCTGTGGAGACAAGGTGATCTGACGGTGAATCCCAGAGACGGAGGTCCAAGGGGTACTAGAATTTTGTCATGCCTCACCCGTTGGAGGAAATCATGGACCGGATCATAAAATAGCAAAGATTCTGCAATCTAGGTTTTTTTGTCCCACCATGTGTAAAGATGTCCGAGCCTTTGTTGCCCGTAGTGATCCATGCCAACGTACAAGTAATATGGGATGAAGAGCTGAGATTCCTCAACAAGCCATCCTGGAGGATGAGATTTTTGATGTGTGGGGCATCAACTTCATGGATCCTTTTCCCCCTTCTTCCGGGCATACCTACATCCTCTTCATCGTTTATTACGTCTCCAAATGGGTGGAATCCACTACGATAGCCCACAACATAGCTAAGGTAGTCATGAACTTTCTTAAAAAGAACATTTTCATCAGGTTCTACATTCCTTGTGTGCTGATCAACGACAGAGGGAATCACTTCAACAACGCGTTAATGAAAAGAGTGCAGTCAAAATATGGGGTGAAGCATCACATGGGTACACGATACCATCCCCAATCAAGTGGATAGGTGGAGCTCTCCAACCGTGATATCAAACAAATTTTGGAGAGAAAAGTTAATACCTCACAGAAGGACTGGTCCAAAAAGCTTGACAATGCTTTGTGGACCTATTGCACCGCTTTTAAGACACCACTGGGGATGTCACCATTTTGTCTCATCTATGGAAAATAATGCCATCTGCCTGTGGAGCTGGAACACATAGCATATTGGGCCATCAAAGCACTAAATTTTGATCTGAAGGCATCCATAGAGAGACGTAAGTTCCAGCTTTTGGAACTCGATGAAATCAGAAGGGAGGCGTATGAGAACGCCAAATTTTACAAAGATAGGACGAAAGCCATTCACGACCAGATTATTTCTTGAAAAACATTTCAACCCAGTGATCAGGTACTCCTCTTCAACTCTCATCATCATATATTCCCAGGAAAGCTCAAATCAATGTGGTCGGAACCGTTCCATATCATACGAGTATTCCATCACGGAGTGGTGGAAATTGCTAAGGAGGATGGTCAACCGTTCAAGGTGAGTGGCCAACACCTAAAATTTTACCATCCCATGTAAGATACAGTGGGAGAGATCTCCACCATACCTCTCATGTAAGTCAAGGTCAGAAGGTCGATCCAACGACCTAAAACAAATGTGCTTTTTGGGAGGCAACCCAGAGGTTACACGCCATGTCCCACTTATAAACATAGTGTGTCCTTACCATTTTAATTTATAATCTTTATAGTATAAATCTATAGAATAACTAATAAATAACCAGGGATGATACTGGTGCTAATGGTAAAGTCACTAGAGTTTATCTGAGTCATCCCTGATTCGAATCCTCCCGACATACCATTGGCATGGGGTTCCTTCTTTTCTTACACGATGTGTGTAGAAATTTATATATATACATATATTTTCTTATAATAAAACCCATGATGGGGAAGGACCGTTTGGTTAGGATCGTAAACCGGATCCAAAAGACCCAAGTTCGAATCCTGACAACCGTCTCATTTCCATCATTTACCCTTTTAATAAAACCACATGGTGTGTCTTTCGATATACGTTGTGTGTGCCATAACTTTTCTTACTAATTTAAAAACATTTTCATATAAAATAAATTCATGTGGATGATGTTGGCAGATTGGAAAAGTCTGATCCCTGGATCCAAAAGACCGGGGTTCGAACTGGTTAATCTCCCTGCTTCATCCCCTTCTTTTATAATTAAAAACCACACGCCGTGCATTTCATTCTTCCCATGTTTATAGGCCGTATAGAATATATATATATATATATATATATAATAAATATTGGCAACAGTACAACCTTCGCTCCATTGGTTGAGGTATTCCGTTAGGAACGGCTGCTCGCTTGTTCGAACCTCGCCCCGAGCACCGGACCAAAGGTTGTACTTCTCCTTTTACAATTTTTAAACACACAATGTGTATTTTCCCACTACATTATGTGTATAGTTTTATTTTATTTTATTCCTATATATACATATGTATACATATTTTAATTTTTTTTAATTCATTAGTATTAATTATTATATAGTATATTTTATTTCTAAAAAAATTGGAGATACACGGTAGGTAGTCCAGACGTACACGTTGTGTACCAGGGATATATAAGCCGTGGGCCACCCGGATTGATCCCCTGTCGCGTGGCTCCCCATTTCTTCCCCTTCTTCTCGTTTCTTCTCCCGAACGCCACCTGGACCCCCGTTGATCAGATCCATCAATTCCGTGCATTTCAGGTTCTAATTCTTCTTGCATTGTGATCCTCGGTCCAGGTACGCCCTTCTACACCCTCTATTTCAAGTTTTTAGACACATTTAGGGTGTTTTTAGATCTGCCGACCATTCGGCTTCTGTGGTACACGACCACGAAATAAAGAACACACGCTGTGTACTTCTGTACACGGCCACAGACAAAATATTTCAAAATTTAAATATACACGGTGTGTATGTTCAGTACACACCGTGTACTTTTCCCCATCGTTCCCGAGTACCCCATGGCACACGACCTCACACGCCATTTTCACGTACACGGCGTGTGTGTTTGGTACACGTCGTGTATATCATTTCCTTTGGGCCCTCCGTGTGTAGCACATAACATGGCATCTCACCCCATGTTCCCTTGCACAACATGTATGTTCGGTACATGCAGTGTATCTTATTTCTTTTGGTCAGCCCGTGTCTCGCCCCCACACTGCCATGTTCTTCGAGTAAAGAACACACCGTGTTTTTTCAATACACGGCGTGTCCATTATTCTTCTAACTTATTAAAACATGGCTATGTCATTTGTAATACATGACCAGATGCACTTTGTATACACACGACGTGTATGTTCGGTACACACCGTGTACCTTTACATGGTCAATCTTCTCCATCTTTGGCGTGTTTATCTAGGGAACACAGGATGCTCTATATTGATCACTACATACCGTGTACTCTAGATGTACATGAAGTGTACTTTTATTTTCATTTTCTTCTCATATTTTATTTGTTTTCCTTTCTTTTCTTTTTCTTTTTGTTTGTTTTTTTCTTTCATTTTTAGATTATGGCCGATCACAATCCTTCCTGAGGGAAGCAGTCAGCCTCCACCACTGAGGGCGAGAGGCCCATTTTTTGGCGGATTCGACTATAACCTATGACACAGCCAGACCCAGACGCTCTGGTCTACGAGCTCCCCCCATTAGCTATTCTTCCACCACCGACTACCCTAGTAGAGGCTTGGCCTAGCACAGCTGTACCTCCGCCTACCAACCCAGAGCTTCCGAGCACATCCATTTCTGCTCCACCAGTTGCCAGTATACCTGCACCATCTTCATCAGTAGCTAGTCCCACATCTACTGCTTCATCTACCGAGCCTTCACCTCCTGCATCCGATCCACCCATAAAGCCAGCTCCTGCTGCTGCACCCGTACCTAGACCTGGACCTGCAGGTGTTCCCTTCCCATGCATGGTCTTCCCGGTCAACGATCTGGCACATGATAGGTTCTGAATCTTCTCTCGCCAGCCGATACAATTGAGTGGACAATACCTCAACAGCAGCATTCCGTAGTAGCTTGGTATTTGGGAGGACTTGGAGGAGCTCCTTGGACACACTCCACTGCTCGCTATTTTCCGGGTTAGCACTCCTGTCTTCTGCGATTTATTTTTGGAGTTCGTGGCCTCTTTCGAGTTTGATGGAGCTGAGTACAAGGAGACACCTGGTGATTCGTTGACCGTGGTTCGATTCCGCCTATGCGGCCGACGATTCTCACTCATTATGACCAAGTTTGGACGATGGTGCAGCTTCTACCCCCATCCTATCACCCCACCCCCCGTTTATACCTTTCCCCAACCCGAGCACTCTGAGCTCGTTTCCATGTGGCGGGAGATCGCTTGGCCTAACCCCCGGTATTCCCCCACATCCCAGAAGAGAAACCTTATCACCAACTCCATCCTTCACTTCACCCACTGGTGCTTCAATGACATCCTTTTCCCCCGCCATGAGGATATGGTGGTCATGACCAGTTGTGACATGGAGCTCCTTACCTATGTCATCCGACACAACTACCCGGACCTCGCCTATCTAGCCACCACCTATTTCAACTATATGTTTATCGGCCGTCATGGCAACATGATCGGGGGGTTTTACACCACTCTCCTCACCCACCACCTTGGGGTTTTCGATCCTTCTTTACCCCATGACATGTTAGGTTCTCTCCAGAGGATGAACTATCTCATTCTTATTCACATGAAATTGGTCCGGAAGTAGGGGGTTCCTACATCCTTGCCCAGGATCATCCCCAGCCACCCGTTAGCCCTCCTGCCCTGGCTGATTCCCCTATTCCTCCATCCCCACCCCCTCCAGTTTCTCCACCCCACCCCCTTCCTATTGAACCCACTACTTCTAGCCTTCCTTCTTTTGTACCACCACCAGCCCCACCTACACCCACACCCTCATTTTATCTCACCCTTTTCCTCCACCTAGCCATGCTGGTGAAAAATTTGGTTCATCTTGCCAACTGCCAGGACATCATCGCGCAACATTTGGTTCATATAGACAGCCACCAGGACAAGATTTCACAGCTATTGGGGCTTGTTGTTCAGAATTTAGGTATTATCATGCCCCCACCACCTTCCTTGGTTCTTGGCCCTTCTTCTACTGTTCCACCGCTATTCACAGCACTGGCCATGGATTTTGTTCTGCTATCTTATGTGGGCCCTGATACTACTTCTCCTGCCACCACCACTGCTGCAAGTCTAGGGGGATGCTGAGCTTCCATTACCGAATTTGATGCCTGCCACTCCTGCTTCTCTAGCTTCCCATACCACCACCGAGTCTGAGCCTCCAGCTTCCACGGCTCCTGAGCCATCTCTTTCGGCTAATCATATACTGGATGATGCTTCTTCTGAGGTGACCCCATGACTGGTTTTGGGACACATGTTTTTCATAATATATATATTATTGTGCTCTCTTATTCCTCTTTTTGTTATGCCTTCATGTAGTATTCTTTTTCTTTCCCTCTCACAGGTACTCTGGAACATTTTGGGATGCGTTTTTATGTTACCTACCATTTTCCTACGCTTCGACATGGGGGGAGTTTTCTTTTCCCATTATTTTTCTTTTCTTTCATTCTTTACTTATTTCCTTACTTTCTCTCAGTCCAGTCCACTATTGTGTACCCACCTTCCCTTGTTTTTTATTGGGAACTTGGTGGACCACGTGCGATTTATAGTGTGGGGGAACCTCTCTCTATTTCACCTTAGTCTTTTCCCTTGAACTAATCTAGGAGACATCATTATTAGATTATATATTTGTAAATTTGAAGCAATTTTGGTTAATCATATTTATAAATTCTAAAGTTATCAGTAGGAAATTTTTGAGGGTTGCATGTCTATTCTGATTGTTAAGTGTTTTAATATGATTTATGATATAGTTTAATTTGCAACTTTAAGCCTTGGCTAATTACATTGATTATGGTAATCAATTATTTTGCAATACTTGACCTGATTTTTCCTTTATTTAACTTTCCCACTCTTGAGAGGTTTTCTAAACCCCTTTGTAATATTATTTCTAATACCCTCTTTCTTGATATCTTCTTCGAATATACCTAACTACTAGAATTTGCAAGTTTCCTTTTCGAAAAACGAGGAATTTTTTAATTTCATTAAAATGATTGAGTCATAAGACTATTAACCGATTTATATTGAGCCTACCCTAAATTTTATCTTTGTAAAGCCCATAGAGACCATGGATAGCCTTTATAGGAAGACATATTACAAGCCTATTTCCCTTCCTACCCTAATTCATTTATGATTTTTCATTATTATTTATTTGATCTCCAAATAAAGGATTGGAATCACATGGTAAAAATTCATGAATTTTCAAGAAATGATGTATGGGGGAGTGTCTCTTGATAATTTGGGGAGAAAAAGAGTTCCAAACCTCTATTTGGGTAATTCAGAATGGTTCCCTTTGTGTTCTTTAAAAAAATGTTACAAACAAAGGGCCCAAATACACATTTGTTGGTTTGTGACTCTTATTCAGCTAAAGGAGATGGTGGTGATGAGATCTTGTGATAAAGCTTGTTGAAGAAATTTTTACATTGAGTTTAACTTTGAATATCATGCATTTTTATTTAAGAATTTAGCCTCATTTTTAAGCCTTAGAGTTATTTTTCACATCTTTACCTTCCAACAATTAGCCACAAAAACATCTGATCCTATTTGAAAAGTCCTCATGATTTTTGTAAAACAAAATTTCTAAATTGTAGAACTAGAATTCTTGAAAACCTATGGATATAGTGTATATTTCTTTGACTGAGCATAACCTTGTTTAAAAACATCTTGAGTGTTGAGTGTATTTTTGGTACTGTAAATCATCAAGTGGGTTGCTTATATTTGTAAGGTTGAAACATGTGTTAAAAGAGGATGTAAGTAGTTAATTGAATTATATATGAGGAATGACTCATCTATCATATGAATTGAATTTTTTTGTGCCATTTTGAATTTTCCTCATTAAATATATCATTTATACTTTTTGACTAATTGAATGCTCTCCTTTTAAAAGTATAGACTCTTTTAATTAGATGTTGAGATTTTTCTTGAGGGGAAGAAAATGACTATGTGTAGGGGAGTTTGATGCACCCGATTTTAGTATACATTTTTATATATATTATTGAAAATAAAAACATATTTTCAGCAAATATCTGATGTTTCATGACATATTATTTGATTTTCATGATTCTGTTTATTCTTATAAATTTTTTGACAAAGATACACAAATAAAGGGAAGTCCATGGAAATTTTGCAACTACACGGCGTGTACTTTTTTACATGCCGTGTACATTCAGACAGGGAAACAGATCAAAAGGGGGAGTTCACAACAAATTCACCAGCCAGAGACTACACGCCATGTAGAATTCCAATACACGTTGTGTACCGGCTTCTAGATGCGGTTTGTGGCACATGCTAGGGATTACATGCCATGTGTGGTGGCGCTACATGTCGGGTACTTGCCACCAACCAGCCGCCGACGCTGTGTGAGTCAAAGACAGCGTGGATGGCCACCTACCGAAGAAAAACCATGGAAAAATCGAGTTTACAAGACTACACGGCGTGTACATTTATACACATCATGTAATTTATTTTTCTATAAATATAGGCCTTGGCCTCAAGAACAAGGAGAGCCAGAACACTTGAAGAGTGGGGAACTTCTCCTACCATTCATCCTGAGCCACTATGGTATCACTACTCCACCATTCCACCTTCTGACACCTCTCCTTGAATCTTTTCTGATGACCACATTAGGTATTAAAGGTGTTATTTTCATTATGTCCTATATGTGTAACTAAACACCCCTTGTGTTGGGGCTGTCGAAGATGAAAGAAGTTTGTATGTTGGTTTGATATTTATGGTTGTGTTCACTCTTCTAAATTCTTCTTATACTTCTTTAACTATTATAGAATATTACTGAGAATTATAATACTGACCAAGGGCAGAATTATCTGGGACTTCCAAGAAGAATATCGATGAATGCTTTCATGATTACTGAAGGGATTCATCGATTCAAAAAAGGACTAAACTGAAAGTAAGAATTTTAAAACACCTACTACAGGACCAAGGAGTCAAATTTCTTCAATTCCAAGACAAAATCAACCGGAACAAGGGAATATTGTCATTAACAAGATCTAGAATGTTGAATTATCATGAAAAAACAACCATAAAAGAAATCGGTATTAAATATCCATAATCATCAGAGCCCTTACACTCTCTTTTTCCTGCTAAAGACATCAAAAATTCACTTGTTTTTCCCCTTAAATTGTTAAATATTATTTCAAGTAAACAAAATAGATTCAATAGTCTCAACAAGAAAATCCACTATAAATTTAGTATAACTCACAGAATTAATTCCAAACTAAATTGAATTAAAGCAATTACCATGTTCCCTTTGTATCGACCCCACACTGGAACTATAATATGTTTAAGAGTGGGTAATATCAATTTGGGGTGCTGATAACATACCTTCAGTAAAACGACCGACCAGTTTCCATGGTAGATAAGAAAAAATATGAAGGAGTGATCTAAGATGAAAAATAAGGGTTATCACACAACAGACGGTATCATACCTAAGAATAGTATAAAAAATATGACATTAATAGATAAATTCCAAAACAATTGGATATGTTAGCATAATATATCAATTGATTACATTACAAAAAAATGGGTAAGAATAAATAATCTCATAGTGATGGAATTCATAATGTCATACATCATAAATGTAACGTCAAATACATGTTCCAATACATCATATATAAATGGGTAAGGATTATACCAAATACCCAACTTGTTTGTATCATGATACCATTCTTTGCATGAAGGGTAGATAAAATTCCAAGACCCACCCATCATATAACAAGACCAATGAATCCATCATATTAATAGAATGTCCAATCAATACATAACATAATGTTCCCTAAATAATATCTAACATTATAATATCTATGCAATAAATAATTATTCATACAAAAATAAATAATATATGGGATTCCAATATTTCCCCATTCAATGTAATAATAAGACCATATTGGTGAATATCCAAAAATCATCCTGGAAACTATAAGATACTCCCAATGTAATGGAGTGTATCTTTATAAATAGAATTCTAATGAAATAGTTGTGTAGGGTACTTGAACTTTCAAATATATCAATAAAAATTATTTTAAATTAATATATTTCAATTCTTTATTATTTTTCTTAATTATCTTTTGAATCATCCAATGCATATCCCCCAAGAGTATAAACAAAGGTATGTAGTTATTTTTATTATTTATATATGAATTGAAGATTGAGTTAATACCCAATCAACCTTTTTTGAGGTTATTACACCTTGTTGAATCCGAGTCTAAACAAATATCCACAAGTAGTATCCAGATAGAGATTTAATTTCCTGGAAACCACACACTCTTTACCAAATTCTAAATATTTTTTAAATTTATACATTTAATTTTCACACAATTTGGAGCATTATAATGTCTTATGAAGATTATATAATGAGAGGGTATGATGATCTCTCATTAAAAATATGATATGGAATTCATGAAAATGAATTATAATATAATTTCATATTGAAACTAAAATTAATTAGAGGTGATTACATAAATAAAGGATAACAAACGATTATGAAATCATATATCAACGTAATAAGGTGTTGGGAAAAGGCTACAATGAGGGATAATAAATAATCACTTTTTGACAATATATGAAATGTAAGATGATACCATGGAATTAAAATCTTGTCAATATATGAAAAATAATTTAAATGAAATCATTACAAAATGCTTGTAATTGAAAATGATAAGTTGAATATTGATACCCTTAACATGAAATATACATTCTTAAATCATTATAAGAGTATCCTAGAACCATGGAAACTCATTGAAGGTACTCTTGAGATAGATAAAGAGAGATTATTTCTTCTCAAAAAATTTGGAGTAATGAAAAATTGAAGAATGGGTGGGTATTTATAGTGAATTAGAAGGATTTAATTATTAATTTCAATGAATGGGCCTTGGAACGTAGGTTACTAAAAAATCATTGGCCTTCCCATGGTTTTATCACATGGTACTTGACACGTAGGGTCTAGTTTTTGGCATTCAATTGTTTAAGAACCCAAACCCTTTAGAATAAATTACATTGAATGTGGATATGATTTTTATTCATAAGTAATTATTTTTAAAACAATTAAAATATAATTTAGGTATTGGGAGATTCTTCTAGGCTATGAAGATTAATTTTATTAATTTAAAATAATTTTATAAGAGAATAACCATATTTTATGTTGGGAAATACTTTATATTATTCGTTAAATTATTTTTAAGTCATTATTATGTCATAATAATTACCGTATATTGGAATACTAAAATGTGATAATAATATTTTATTTTATTTTATTTTAATGAAGGATATTTTAATTTTTGGTAATTTTAGTGTTTGAATTTTAAATTTTTTAATCTTTTCATATGACATACGGTTTTCCAGATTGGTTTGGAAAACACTTTTTTTGGAACTAACTCTTCCGAAATGCCAATTTAACGGTTGGTTTAGAGTTTGTAAGATGTATATGTCCCTAGAAAAAACATGTGAGGCCATTGTGGCCTAGAATGTCAGTATCCCATGGTTACCACCTGATTCGGATAATGAGGCCAGTATACCATGTGGGTTTATTAAGATTTTATTTTATTTATTTATTTTTCTTTTATATTTTTGTTTATTATTTATTTATTTTTACTCTCCCCCCTCCTTGTGATGCGGCCCCTCCCTACACTTGACCTCCTCTATGTAAACCTTCTATCCTATAATGATTTCTTCCAGATTACATTGTAGATTAAGGCCAACCCCGATGGTAAACAATATTTTTATCTCCTCTCCCCCTTATCTCATGTTCTTTTCTCCCTCTTTTTTCACCCAAGTTCAAGAAAACCCTAGGGTTCTAGGATTGAATTTAATTGTGTTTTTATTAGATTCTAGGGAATGTGATGTATTTTTTGGGTTCTGATCATCCCATATTTGAGTTTTAGAATATCCATTGTCGATTCCTGGTAGGTTTTTCCATGTCCATAACATTTATATTTTAGAAACATGGATTTAATGATTTTAAATTTATGTTTTTAAAGTTTAATGATAGTATTAATTATATTTGTTGAATTTCATAAGATTAAATTATATTTATCCTTGATTTTCAAATAAATCAATAAGTTTACTTTTTTTAATTAATGATTTAAATTTACCATTATTTAAATTAGGAAATATAATTTACATTGTGATACACGAATGAAACATTAAAATTTATATTTATGTTTTTGAAAAATAAGCTTTCAAATTAAATTTATAAAGAACTTTATTTGGTTTTTAAAGGAGTATATGAGATTCCATGTATTGTTATATTATTCAAATAATTATTTGAAATAAATGATGACTTATAAAGGAGTTTTAACCTCCTTTTGTTCATGATATAAATAAAAAAAAAATTATCATTCCATTTTTTATGGGTTTTATGAAAGGGGAATTGATTTCATAAATGATTTTAAAAGGTGATATTAAATTTAATGTTTTAAAGTTATGTTTGAAAATGTTTTCAAATAATTGTAAAAACAATAGGAATCTAGAGTGGTTTTTGAAAATTCAATTTGGTGATTTTATCTGATTCATAGATGGTTGTGTGGGTACAACCCTCTTAAGACCCATAATTTTTTATTAATATTGATTGTGTCCCTTAGGTCATGACTTATATTTCTTCTAATGTGATGGATGTGTGATCAAAGATATTTCATGAAAGGGAGCCAAAGGTGAGGATGATTTATTTTTTAGTATTTACACTAATTTTATTGATTTTACTCATTGTTTATTTGAATACAGTTGCATTATTTTAGTCATGGAAACTAATGTTCTAGGGTAGGAAAACATAGACGGGATGGTATCCTATTCCACAACTAATGCTAGTGAAGTATATGTTTGATTCCCCTTCCATTGGAAACTGAAATGTTAGGATTTTTTCCGTTAGATTCTCAAAAATTATATATAAGTGAACATAGACTTAGAAATAACAGGGTTGGTCCCATGAAACTTTTTATTTGGTTGAAATACTCATATAGGGGGTCCTAATTCTCTTCATTAGATTCCCCTGCTTTCTTGAATTTCATTGCACGTGATTGGGAATTATTTTATTTCCCTTATTTATCTATGATATGGTGTCATATTTATTGATATTTTACATCTGGCAATATGTATTGGTTTTCTAAATAATTATTTGAAATGGATTTAAAGGAATTTTTTTAAAAGAAAATAAGTAAATTTAAATGGTGTTTGTGATTTCTAAATAAAATTTTTTATATGATTATCTTCATTTAAGAAAAACATAAGTGAAATGTTTATAATAAAATTTGAGACGTTATTTGTTTCAACTATAATTAATCATAAAAATCCTATATTTTATTTATGTATTTAAAACTAGTTTAAAATTATTATTTAATTAAATGTTAGGCATATAGAAACGTGGTTGGTGGCCTTATGAATGTAGTATTCTCACACATATATTGATTTTCAATTTTAGGATCTTTTTCAGTTTTCGTTATCCCATGGGGCATGACTGGAGTCAAGGTCGGTTAGTGATTTTTTGAGATTTGTGGTTAGTTTATGTTTTATTTTTCCCAGTTGGCCATGTGTGTTTTTTAAATGAATTGGTAGTACTGACCTCTAATTTTAATGAATTTATAGCTATGTTTACCTTTCAAATGAGATATTTACTGATTTAAATTATGGTTATAAATGGACTTAATTATTATTATTAACATGGTATGCTTTTGGAGTTGCAATATGTTGAGGGAGTTTAGGTGTGATAAGAAGGTGTTGGCTAGGATAAAGGGTTTAAAGGGTGAGATTAGTGATGTATATATATACATCTTTTTATGCTTTATTTATATCATATGATTCATTTTTTGTATAGATTTATCTTTTATGGATGGGTCATGTGGGTTTCTGGTAGATTTATATTTTTTCTTAATCACTAATTTAATTTAATTTATGGGAGAAATCATACCCAATGATGGAATTTTATTCCAATGACTCATTCCATCAATCTATGGGGGTTCGAGATTCCCCTCAAGTATGTTGGGGTATTTCTCATGTTCCTGAAAGATGGTCGAATCAATATAGTCTATGAAAAATTATATCAGTGCTTAGGTTATTATGAGTTTCTATGTTTAAAAGAAAGATTAGTTTTTTTTACTATGAGGTTAATGTGGAGTTGGGTTTTAGAAACTAAAGAGGTACATATGGGGGTGGGGTATTTTCGTGAATTATCTTCTATTTGGATCATTTAGTTCCCATGGTAATTCTATGATTTATTATTGGATTTTGATTTCAATTTGTTTGGTTTGATTGATATGAAAATGATATTTGAATTCATAATGAGTTGTAAGTGATTTGGGGGTTCTCTGGAGCTTGTGGTGATGGTGGATGGAGAGTTAGAGCTACACAACTTGCCCTATGATCTTGTGAACCTTGTGGACCTGAATGGATGGTTTTAAAGGATTTTCTAAACCTAGAAGTAGTTTTTTATTTCATTTTGAGACTTGTTTTCAGCCTTTTTTAATTCATGAATCACTCTTAATGTGACTTCACTTATTAGAGTGTAATTAGATAAGAAATCAGTTTTGTTTGATGTCACTGCAGTGAATTTTATGTGTCTTTTTTTTGTATGTATTATTTTGGAATGGAAGTTTTATGTGTATAATTTTGATGAAAAATCTTCTTTTCATGTTTCCTAAGAAATTTATGGATTCAAAATTTGTTTCAGGGTATTATTTTAATGGGGATTTCTTATTTCATAAGTAATGTTTTATAATGTGGTTAATTTAATTTAGGGTTTTGGGAAAAAATGTAAATTAATTTTGTTTTCATGGAAATTGTTTAGACATAACCCATTTTCCTTAAAAACAATTAAATGGTGATAAAATCCGGAAATGGTTGTATTTATGTAACGTCCCTTTATAGATTCCACATAAATATTGTTTCACACGACCAATGGCTCACCACCATATACACTAGATTTTTTCAGCAAGAAATAGGGGTCTATTGGTGGTACGATGCAGAGATTATACCCTCTAGTTAGAGCTCAATAGAATAGAAATAAAGAAATAATCTATAACATCGCATCCAGAAAAATAAACTAAAGGTGATAAAACACTTTGTCATAATCCTTGAATTCTCATAGTGATACCACATACATAATATGTAGTTATGTATATGAATCAAGTCAAGTAAAACTATCCCCAAATGTAAAAAAATAAAAAAGACCAAAATACTGTAAAACCCCAAAAGTATTGAGCTCTAGCTACAACCCTAGCTCTCAAGTTCTGACCTAACCAAACAATCAAAAATAAAATGCAAGGTTCATTCCCTTTTCTTGGATTGCATATATGAAATATTTTTGGGTAACAAACAATAACATGAATATGTTGTGAGTATTACATAGTAGGCCACCACCAATAGTGTCTAATTAAAATATAGTTCGTAGGTTTAAAGAAAAATGCAGTGAAATGAATAAGTGAAAATGTATTAAAAATAAAAAGATATAAAAATATATAGAAACCAGAAAAGGAACATGTCCTAGAGAGATAACTTAGGCTGACACTAACCACTTTATCCAAAACATGTCTCAAAAAAATCAAAGAGGTATCTGGGATCAATCTATTTCAAATGAACATCAATGAGGAAACCATAATCATGAAAGAAGAGGGAATACATTTGACTCATTTGTGCATTACCCTCCAGTAATTACTTATGAATCCATCAGTTATGTATGAACTCAAGTAATCATCCAGGATGATCATATGCATGAATCATTTAGAATCTAAGGCTCACACTTAAGGCATTCCATATTAATAACATCATGATTAATCTGAGGAGATTATCCTATGAAATTCAAAAGGGTACCCCATAAGAATTCATGACGTTAATATCTATCATCCAATAAGTACATGCATTACCTGAATCAAAGGAGGAGTTTCCCTATGACATTCATGATAATGAATCTATGTAGAATGCATTGGATCGATCAAGGCACTCTATATCATTGAACATAATGGAATTAAAGGGTGTATTCACACCCCTAAAATCAAATTAGTCCCCTAATAGGATCATATGAACTTTCATGGAATTCCATGCTAATACAATTCATATGTAATCCAAGGAATCTCCCAAGGAATTCAAATACTCTCCACTAATTAAAAAATTCAATTTAATCCATTTATTCATATAAAGAACTTATAAAAGAAAGTAAAAAATTATAATTTTCATCAATTCACACTTCCATTTAAGGTTTACATATCCATAAACACTATTGGGTCCTACAAGTCATCCTAAGCATCCCATATTTCATATATATTAATTAATTTACTATAGTAATCCATAAAATACCCCAATTAATTCATCTATTCCTATGGTGCAAGCCTAAAACGCCCTCTATAATAGTTTCAACAAGGGTATAACCAAATCAACCCACTTTTATAATTATAAGGGAGCTTCTAAAACATCAAAAAGGAATAAAAATAATTTCAATTCATATTTGGTCAAGTGTCCAATGAGTTACCATGATCAGACAAGACAAATAAACAATAAAATGGAAATATTATAATATATAAGTACCATAAAACATACCATAAGTTATAATAGTTCCACTTATCTTCCATTGGTCATCACTTTATGGTGTAATGATAGAAATATTTTACTAAAACAAAACTATAAAAACATGGCATTTTTGATAAATAAGTTGAGAGGAATTTAGACAACAGGTAAAAACAATGTGATATTTAGGAATATATAGTAGTGTTACACATACTAAGAGACTTATAATGTGAAAAAAAAGAAAAAATATAGGATTATTGATATAGAAACACCTATAAACCCAATAGATGATATGTGGAATCCGACATTATTGTTATTTACCTAAAAGAGGGAAATATTCATGTTAAGAAAAAGTTAGGTAAAAGGGGTAAAAGGATATTTCTCTTTTTAATGAAACACGCTGAAACCCACTAGCTAGTTTATGGGATTCTAATTGATCTTGAAACCTATAAGAAGACCATCTGCTAGTCGATGCCATAATATATCATTTAGGGTTTATGACCTGACCTCTTACTAAGCCACATGGACACCCCCCAAGTACCCCTAAACCCACTTAAATTCACTTTATATACAAAATTATGGCAATTTTTTAAAAATATAAATGCTTCTATACATAAAAATAATGGAGTTAACTTAGAACCTCTCCACCTTAAGATAAAAAATCCTTGAGTTGGACCATAAAATGTCACTATCATCCCTGATGAAAAAAACTAGCCACTAAGCCCTTTTGTATGATTCCAACCTCCATATTTATTCTTGGACATACCCTTGTTTCCATAGTTCCCATACCAAAATAATATGTTTTCCAAGATTTTTCATCTCACTATGGTATATAATATGAACCATATGCTCCTCAAAGGACTCATTGGCCTCGATATTGACACCCTAAGCATTTATTACACAGGATAGAAAGGTAAAGTACCATTGAAGATAAGATAAATGAAATAAATTATACAAATAACTGAATCTATAGGGAATAGAATGTTTCTATGCAACTTGTCCAACCCTCTCCACAATCTCAAATAGCACCATGTACATGGGATTAAATTTCCCATGTATCTATATATGATAGTGCCCCAACCTAAGAGACATACGAAAAAACATCCTATTATTTGTCTTAAACTCAAGGGGATGAAAGGGATAACCCTCATATGATTTATGCCTACTCGGTTCTATATTTATAACATCACTATCTCGGATTCCACTAGAAGGGTGCTTCAAGCCGGGTAGGCCACAAAACCTCAAGCGCATCTTCCAAAACACCAGTGGCTCCCGACTATTAGTGAGGGACCATTTTAATGAGTTTTCAGGGAAGAATTTTCCCTCATAGGTAATAGGTAATATACAAAAGAAGAAAACTAGTTGATAAAAAATAATTGAAACTTATACATATTCAAAGTGAAACAAAAGCAAATAAATAACCCCAACTAAATAAATAATAAGTGAAAAGTCTTATAAATAATCCAGATACACAATGATGTCACACTATGATGTTTTTTCTAATATAAGAGTATGGAATACAGAAATACATGCATGCAATCAAAGATGAAATAAAAATTACACAAGTGCAATAACTACATGTCACGAAAAATCTCGGCACTCTACCCCCAAGATCTATCCTTAGAAGTAAGAAACAATCATGAACCAGAAGAAACATGCTTCCCATTATCTCTACATGTGAGCATAATGTGTACTCGGGTACCAAACGGTTCCCGGTCAGGGAGTGAGATAAAATCCCAGTAGATTGAAACCCATGGTGTCTAAAACTTCCCATTTAATATTGTAATCAATATCAGTGTGCCAATATATGATAAAATTAAGAAATCAATTAAACATATTAAACATTATATATCTTGGTACGGTTTCTCAATGGCACCTATCCTATATCACCTTCTTCAGCTTAAGTTGGAAATCTTAATAAGGTACCTATATTAAGAAGGATGTATATATATAAAAATATAAAGGCTATAAATAAAATCAAACAAAAAGGGACATACCCACAATCTTGTTCTTTAGATTGGGGTCTAATTTATGTATCAACAAACTGTGTTTCAAGACTCCAAAAGATATCACAATTCACACAGAACTTAAGGGGAATCAATAGTTACATTCCATGCATTATCATTATTATTATGTTCAAGTTGAGAGTTAGAGTCTGAACCCATCCCAAAGGTATATCTATGATAAATATATTAATTTTTCAAATACCACTACATCGATCCAATGAAATCATTTGAAAGACCAGGTATTGCTTGAGGTATGGATTTATGATTACTCTTTCTTGGTATCGCACATTGGGGGTCAAGTATCACTTGAGGTATGGAATTTCCACATTTACAATGAATACATCTTGGAATGTACCTTTGGGAACCAGTATAACTCATGAGTATTTAAAAACCTTGGAAAACCTCATCTGGAAAATCCTAAGACATCGCATCCCTGACATAATGTGTAATCGATCAGGAATGGGGATTCCTCAAGTGGTCTTTAATAGAGAACCCATGTTTACTCGCCGCCCTAAATTTAATTAGATTTAAAGGAATCAGATATCATATATTATGCATTTATAATTGTAACAAAAACAATTTTACCAAAGAATAGCCACACGCTTCATAATCAGCTAAGCTAGACAGTCCTAGTCAAAACACTTTATCAAAAACAGAAATCAAATGCAAAATACAATAATTATTGTTACAAGAAAAGAAATTATATATAAATAAACCAGAAAAACCCAATTTTCATGGATCACAATTATCCTAAATAATTTATTTAATTAAAACTCAAAAAAATGGATCACGTAACACATGCAGTTAATTAATTTAATTATATAGGGATAATGAAAAATTGACCAAATACGTCATCACACCCAAAGGGGAGTACATGATGTTGCAACATTTCAAACAATCTAATTTATCTCAATGAATGGTACAATGATCAAGAAAACAGTTTAATTAAATTAGAAAAGTTAAAATTGAACATTGCTGGTAGGAACTGATTAGCGGCACAACATGAAATATAAAAGATGCAATGAAATTAGGGGAAAGAGAGTATACACTGTACCTTGTACGTGTAAATGATCCTATACTCAGCGGTGATCTTTAATTTGAAATAAAATGGAAGAAATATGATGATTTTACCCCCCCCCCCCAATTTCATGAAAAATCATCTGTACAAGATGTCATGACTAATAGAGAAGGTGATCATATGATTCTTGGTGTGTGAGGTTATCCATACTGAGATCTTTACTATGCAATAGATGATGTCAAAATTGGATGAGAAATGAGGCTACAGTGGGATTTCAAATAAAACGGGAGGGTGGTGCGCACCCTCTAGCAGGGGGCCACACACCAAAGAGGGAGAGGAGAGGAAGAGAGAAAGGAAAAAACAGATGAATGAAAGAAAATTAAAGGATAGAAAAAATAATAATAATAAAATGAAAAGTAAATAAAAAAGTAAATAAATAATATAATATAATAAAAATAAAAATGGATGGAGAAATGAAAATAATTAATAAAAATGGGTTTACCTATTTTTAATTATTTTTAATTTTCTCTGACCATTTTTTAATTTATCATTTATTTTTATCCTTATTTAATTTATTTTTATTATTTTTTAACTAATTTAAATTATTTTTAACCAAAAAAATCACACTAGGGTACGACATAAAAATTTAGCAAAAAACCTATGTAATTATTTATGCAATTTTAATAGCTACCAAGGACCTACAACATGTTGTGAAAGTGCGCGCCCTAGAGAAGTTTATGATTTTGGACTACAAATTTAATTGGTTTATAGATGGATTATATTTCAGACATTACAATATCCCCTCTTCAAGACAGCTCACCCTTGAGCATCCCGTCGGATGGTAGTGGAACATCATCTGAGGAAAGCATCGACCATTGAACACACACATCAGGCTACTGCTCCTAGGTCTCATCCTAAATGCATCAGGTTTTCCATAACACCAAGACCGAAGGAACAAACCTACCTCAGAGAACCTTCATGATATGGTCAATGATACAGATCAGATGCTTCTCAATGGATGCAACAGCTTCGAGCTCGATGTCATCAGGATCAAATAAATATTCTGGGTCGGGATGATCTATTGAAGATGATATAAAAGGAAGACATCGTACATGGTGTGATACCTCTGAGGTATCAAAAACTGATAGGCTACCGGACCAATACTCTAAAATATCTCGAACTTCCCAACATATTTCTATGATAATTTCCCCTTTCTCATGATCTTCTTGTGTCCCATCCTTGGTGAAACACACAGAAAGACATGATGTCCCGACTCAAACATGAGTATCCTGCAATGACAATCGGTATCTGATTTTTCTATGCACTGAACTATAGTTATATTCTTTGGAATTAGGTGAACTTTTTCAGAAGTCTCCTCAAAGAGATGAGGATCCAACAGAGTTGTCTAACCTACTTTGAGCCAATATAAGGGTGAAGGACATGGTCTACCATAGAGATCCTAATACGAATCTATTTGAATTTTCATTTGAAATATGTTATAATAGGTAAATAAACAAGAAAAATATGTTTCTCCTAGGAACCTCCAAAATCAAGGATACAAGCCCATAGGATATCCTCGAACACTCGTACAATCCTCTTGGACTACCCATTGGTCTAAGGGTGATATGAAGTAATCAAGAGCACCTACGAACCCAGTTCGTTTTTCAACCCTTGGCAGAACTCTGAAGAAGAGCAGGCATCTCTTTCCCAGACAATAAAAATAGGTATGCCGTGAAGTCACATTATCCCTTATATACAAAACTTTCCAAACTCATGAATATAAAATGTCTCCCATATAGGTAGGGTGTGCGTGACTTTAGTCAAACTATCGACAATCACCCATACTGCATCGCTACCTCGAATAAATCTTGGAAGGAATGTAACAAAATCCATTGTGTTTTCATTCCATTTCCACTCAGGAATTGATAGAGGCCGTAAAATTCTAGTAGGTCATTGGTGCTCTGCCATCATCAGTTAATAGCTGGAGCGCCAAGTGATGAAACTAACTATCTTCTTTTTCATACTAGGCCACTGGTATAATGGTACGGGTCTCTATACATCTTGGTTAGTCTAGGATTAACTTCCCAAAATGAGGTATGAGATTCTTTAATTATTTATTCATGAATATTAGAAGATACCCATACATGGCCAGTATTAATCAGAGTTTCCCTACCATTAACAATCCAATCAGGAGAAATGTTCTCTCCAATGATGATGTCCCTCAAAACGAGTCCCTCTAGATTATATAACTATTTCATATGGACTCACTCCAAAAGAGATGATGTCATTGTAAGAGATGTTAGAACTGGTTACTCGCGCTATTCCCAATCCTCTTGATGCCTATCAAGAAACAAAGCCACCATCTTCCAGTCACTGATGTCTGGCTGGGCGGCATGTGTTTACATCTTGCACCTCAAGGTACCATCCATGAAATTCCAATTTCCATATGTTTTAGAAAGCTCTAAATTGAATGACTAAATGAATTAATCTCCTATGCACAAACTTATATTTATGTCTCATTTTGTGGAGATATATTTCATGATTTTATAGTCCATGCAGACAACTAATCTATCACCCAACAAGTTGTGTCTCCAAATACATAAGGAATAAACCACAACTACTAAATCAAGGTCATGTATAGGATAGTTCCACTCATGTGGCGGGATCCATAAGCCACAACGCGATCAACCTGCATCGAAACATCACCTAGTTCGATTCCTAAAGCATCAAAGTAAAAAATATAGCATCTCTCTAGATTAGGTAGAATTAGGATCACAGATGATGTTAGTCTTCACTATAACTTTTGAAAATATTTTTTATAAGATTATAACCAGATAAAATACACATCCTTCTTAGTCAGGGTCGAAAGAGGCTCTGTTATGCAGGATAAATCCAAGTTGACGCACCTGTAGTAGCCATCTACCACAAAACAATACATAGTTCAAAACCCATTTTGGGTTGATCCCATGAAACTACAACACTCTACATTTCAGGGTCTACTGATATTCCTTCCATAGATATTATATGACCCTAGAAGTGAACCTTATCAATCCATAAGTGGCATTTTATAATCATTGCATATAGTTGGTGCTCTATCAGTGTAATCATCAAGATCTCAAGATGGGTTTCAGGGTCATGTCTGGAATGAGAATACACCAAGACGATGTCAACAAAAACCACCACAAAGGAAATAATGTATGGGTGAAAAACCCGACTCATTAGATCCATGAAGATTGTGGGAACATTTGTGAAACAAAATGGAATAACCAGATACTATTACAATTCATAAATTCTCCATAACAACATATGTGGTATGTGATATGGTCTCCCACACACCTGGTGATATCCCAAACACAAATCAGTATTAGAGAAAATAGTTTCTCCTCAGAGTTGGTCAAAGAGGTCATCTATATGAGGCAACATATATCGAATCTTTATCATAAGCTGGTTGATCCAACTTTAATCCACTCAGAATCGGAGGGTACGATCACCCTTCATGGTGAAAGGAACTGCTGAACTCCACAACAATGTTCTAGGTCTGATAAAAACATTTTCCTTGATGTAGCCAGGAATATTTTTTATTTCTTGAAACTTTAATGTTGACATTCTATAAGGAGTAATAGACACTAGTACCACACCTGGAACAATCTTGATAGTGAACTCCACATCCTCTATGGGAGGTTAGCCACATAAATCATCAGGGTAGACATCATTGATACGTTTCACAATGGGATAAAATTACTCTAGATATCTTCCTATATCACTTATGAAGATACTTCCTAAATGAGCTCTCACTCTTCCCAGTCCTGTACATTTATTTCCAACTCAATATTCCTACATATCCCATTCACCATTGTGTTTATATGTGTTACCCTCAGGGGATGTGATGGACACCCGATGAAGATATAGTCTACTTGGGAACAATAAGGAGAAAGAAAATTCATACCAAGAATGACACCAATGGAGAACATATTGAGAATGTAGAAATTAAAAAAGAAACAGTTCCCACCTATATCAAGGGGAAATTTTGGCACTATCATATTTCATCTGTCCTAACCACTAGATGAGTGTTGAGAGACATGATTCCACAATGTACTCAATTGTAAAACCAAGGATTTCAACAACATTAGTAAATAAAAATAAATACAGTTCACCAATTTCAAAAATGTAAAAAACTATGGTAGAGGATACTAGAATAGTACCTCTAAAAATATATGTTCCTGAACTCTACTCCTCTGGTGTTGGTTGAACATCATACATAACACCTAAACTAAGACCCTGAGATGCTTCTTGACTGACCTAAGAAGGTCTACTCTACTAACGCTAAAAGTATGGGACTTGATTTCTTCAACCACAACCTCCACAATTTCCTCAACATGATTATACTATGGAAAAAGAACATCAAGCATACTATAGAGTCATATATACCATACAAGATAGATGTGATGGTATAGATCCTCTACCACTAGATGCTTATGGGAAATAATAGAATAAATGCTAAATTTGACCCATCTTGTCGCAAGATCAGCACTCCATTAGGCCTCTCGTGCACAAAGGCTTTTTAAGGACAACTCTACCGCACTGATGACATGTTAAATAATAGAAAAAACTTACTTCTTGCCTAGTATTTCCTCCATGTTCACTTTTAAAATGGAACATAAAATTGCATGAAGAACTATCACCCTATCTCAGACGGAACCTCCCTAGCTCATAGGTTTACCTTCAGTGACATTTTGTTCTGAAATGAGGTCCCGATTCACAATCTCTATTACAGTGGTCAAATAAAATACATTCACATGTGAGATGATGGTATATATAATTCCATCCTCAAATCATCTCGTAGTGGTCTATGTGTCACCAGTCAGAGAAGGGGAAAATGATGAAGCTCTATGAAATGAGTAGAACACTATAACACTATCATAGAGCCCTGATGAAGATGTATGAATTCCCTAGAACTATTATCTCTAAGATTCTGTGGAAATAAGTGATGTGATAAAGCTATATGGATGTCTTCCCAAACCATGTATATAGTGTTCTATGCCTTAGATATAACATCCCACCAACACTTGGCGATGTCATGTGGCATGTAGACCGCATGTTTGACCCTCCACTCTGGAAGCATCTGAATATAGTCAAAGATAGATTTCATGGCTTCTATCCATGACTTTGCAGCATGAGGACCACCACTCCCTGAGAAGGTGGGAGATTGATTCTGTAGAAAGCCTTACGTAATCTCTTCTATAGATCGGGATGGTCTTGGAACATTCTATAATGAATATATAAACCCGAGGAGACTATCCCTGAACCGAGTATTAAGGCCCATCAAATGATCAATATGAAGTGGCACCACAGGTGGTACTACATGTAACACAATAGGAGGCACTAAAAGAGGCACTTCTGGTGGTTTAGGTCCCACCATATCTAGAGTGTTATCATCACCACTCTCACGAGGCATGACATGAAGATTTTGCGGAAACATTGTTCTACAATAGAAAAAACACACACATTTAGATAGAATTCATAGCAGATGGAGAAGACATGGAAATGTGTAATAAAGAGTATAGGTATAAAACCTTCCTCTTAGCACTACATAATCGATAACTCTCTCCAGGATCCAGGTTTATATAAATAAGAGAAAACATAGAATGACCACAAAAATTAGGCCTACCACCTATTTCCCAAGTAAGGTAAAGTTACCATCTAACAAACTATCACAATTTTATATTTAAAAAATATTCACTTCCAAAATTTTATAACTAGGCACAACAAAACACCCATGAAAATAGGCAGATGCATGCTGAAAGGAGATATGGAATAGTAATATGCATGTAATTGTAATCCTATGGTACATAATATGATGCATGTGAATTAATTGCCCCCATATCATTGTGATGAAATGGAAAAAACCATAATCTCAATAATTCCAATATCAATAACAGCTAAAAAATATTTGTTTCACCCAATGGTGAAATCATATCACCAATAATTGGCATAATCAATAACTGCAATCCCATCCATGGAATTTGGGTTTCCCCTGTACATGGGTTAGCTCTGTACAAGCATAGGGTAAGTCCCAAATCCCAATATCTTTGTCGCATGTCTGACCCAAATAGTAAAACAAAAGAAAAAACATTAGATTTGATACCACTTTGTAGAATCCCCTTACTAGAAGCCACTGGAAGGGTACTCCGAGCCTGGTTGGATACATAACCTCAAGCGAATCTTCCCAAACACCAAAGGATACTGACTAGAAACAAGGTCCCTTTTTAACGTGTATGTGGGGAATATTATTCCCTCATAGGTAATAGGTAATATACAGTGATGAAAACTAGATGATAAGAAAATAGAAAGCATATAAATAATCAAATTGTAATAAAAGTATATAAATAACCCTAATTGAATAAATAATATGTGCATTAGATGATAAATAAACTAGATACACACTGATTTCAAGATATGATTGGGATAAGTGATTCATTCTTGTTAGATAGGAGGAATGTTCTATGATCATTATATAATTAATGGGAGGGAAATCTATATGGATTGAGCGGTACACTCATGATTTCATTGTACACAATAATGGAATATTCTCATTCATTTTTCCAATTTCATAAAATTTCATAATATGTACTATATAGTTGTAGGGTTATAAAAAAAATAATTTCACTAGGCCACTTAGTATTTTTTTAATTATTAGTGAACCCTATGTCTAAATAATAATATTAATATTATGATTATTTACTAAACATGTTCTAAACTCATAGATAAAATAAATATTATTTTCTAAAATAAATAAAGTAATTGTTATTAAACTAATATTCAATTTTAAATTTCTCATTAGGCCATAAAACTCGTTCATCTAATTTTATTCAATATTTATCGATGTTAAAATAATGAATATTTATTTAATTAAATAAATATTACTGTATTATTCACCAATAAGAATAAAAATATTATATTCACCTAAACCAGTAAATAAATATTTATTAAATATTCACATAAAGAGATATTTTTTTACCTTGTGAATAAAGAAATATAATTAAATATTTTATATATTCATCATTAATTAAATAGTTACCAAGTGAATAATTAATTATTAAATATTCAACTCTTAAATACATTCTCTTCAATAAGTGGTGATTAAATTTTTGTGATTAATCCATCATTTTTAATTATTAAACATTGTATGAGAAGAATATTTATCCATATATTAAATTTATTTAAAATTTAACTGATATTTCGAATATACATAGTGTGTAACTATCTAGGTCACTTTCTCAGTGGAATTTGGATACACTAACTAAAGTCAAATATTATTATCTTGTAACAAATCAGGACTCCCATAGAGATAGGATTCAACTTCAAAATGACATATAACCACCAACAAACATACAACATGTAGTACAATCTCTTAATCTTGATATCTCGAACCAGAGAGGTCAATTTCTAGTGTCACCTACTTATATGCTCGATGTATCATTCATTTAATTTCTTAAAATGAACTTGCTAGTGATATCAACATGGCCATGTAATTGATCATAAAAATCTATTTCCATTAAGTGGCATGTGATTCAAATTTCCATTAATTAAAAAAAGAGATGATTCATTTTCACATTATTCGTAAAAACATCATCACTCATGACACATCCAGTATATCCTACCTCATTGATGGAATAATTCCTCATAGAATTCATTAATAAATGAATGTACATGACTAATGACATGTATTAGTAATAATAGTAATATGTAAAGATCATTACACATGTCTGTAGATAGAAATATGCAACGAAAAAAAAATGTCGACATCTTATTGGTGAGTCTTGTTCTTATCATCTCCGGCCATAGAGATCACCAAGGAAATAATTTATGGGTTGAATGTCTCGATGGGATAATATTTTTATTTATGCTTGGATAGTCCCATTTTTATCTAGGTTGAGTGGGAACCCATAAATAACCATACACACAATGGAACATGGTCTATTACATGACCCAAAGGCCTAAATATACTACTACATGTGAACATACAACATACAAGCATCTACTTCATTAATGTATCCTAGCTACCCCAAACATGGTTGATCATCTAGCATTTCCCCCTTTAGAGATGCACAACATCTGGTATTTCTAATGATTTTTATATTATCTCTTTATTCCTAATCAAATATGCTCTAGTGGTGGATACTATAATATTTTATTCCTCTTTTGTGGCCTGCTCTTGTGTGTTATGACCTTGACTACACTAGTCCTAGAGACATGAGGTGGATTGGATTCCTTATGGCTTAAAGAAAAATGGTTTCCAAATGTCACTGTCTCTTATAGGCCCAATCCAGTGGCCCGAAGGCTTAAAATGGATGAATTGATCTGTCTGTACAATACCATTAAGTACTTCATAATGTACTAATATATTAACCTTGAAACATCCCTCCACTAGACATTGATTGTGGGATTCAAGTAGGATTATAGGGTATGATAACCAGTCGTCTACAACCCAAAATTCACTGGGTGTACACTTTGAGAAAGTGTTTCAAAGTGTTATTAGTCTCCACTTATAATAGCTTGTATTATTTGTGTGTCATTAAATTATATCATCCAACTATATAAATTTTATTTAATAATATTGTCATAGAACTTTTAGGATCTCAATATAGATAAGAAATTCAATGACATTTTAATATTACAAGTACACTTATGACATTATAACATACTATGAAACAAAAGAAAAAGCATGATGTGATAATAATTTTTAAATATATTCAATACCAGAAAAAATGAAAACAAAGTAAATAGATGATGGTTCTATGGAACCAATGAAAACAAACACCCACTATCACTAGATCTAACTACTAATAACATTTATTTCACTGGTACTCACATTGTGTTCTTTATTATATTGAGAGAAGGGTTTATTAAAGTGTTATTTCATGCTTTCTTCTATGTAAAATCTGTTTATATTGAATTGGAGGTCTGTGTAAAACATATTTGGCCACCACCAATGGTTTATAATGATAATATAGTATGTTTGTGTAAAGAATAATGATGTTAAATGAATAAGTGTTGTAGAAAAAAAGCTATGTGAATAAGAGGAACTATATAGATCCTTGGTTATCATGTAGAAAACTAGAGCCAACCCTACATACGTCAGCCATCATCAGTCTCTAAAAATAAAGGATGTATCACTGTTCAATATGAATCTATGTAATACCACCATGAAAACCATAATAATGTAACCCAATTGAATCCATGTGGATTATCTGGGCATCCCTATCAAGTAATTCTAAGAGAATCCATTAATCACATTGGAACTCAAGGAATTATCCTTAGAATTCAGAGGCGTGACTTAATTGGAATCCAAGGATCACACTCGAGGAATTATGCACTAATAATATTGATCCAAATATTGGTATATCATCTAGAAACATTCAACAAGTGTAACCTTAAAAAATCAATGACATTAATTTGTGGTATTCGGTAAGTACAAACATTTCCCAAATCTATGGGGGCACCACCCCCATGAAATTAAAATTAGTGACTTTATGTATAATCTAATTAATTTTTTGAGACATTCCTAATATTTGGACCTCATTTAATCTAAGGGTTTATTCAAACCCCTTGAAATATCTTTATTCCTCTAATGGGATCCAAGACTCATCAATTCCATTCCATTCCAATATAGTTCACGAGGAACCTAAAGAATATACAAAGGCATTCCAATACTCATAATTAATTAAATAATTATATTTAACAAATTTATTCAAGTTTTACAAATAAAAATTTCAGAAAAATAATCCAATATTACCATTTGGTTCAATTTACACTTCCATTTGTGGTCTCCATGGCCATAAACACTGTTGGGTCTTATAGGTTATCTTAAACCTCCAATATTCCATATTAATTTTTTACATTACCATGTGTAGTTATAAACTAACCTAATTAATTAATATTTTCCAATGTTCCACGACTAAGTCACCACATTAAGAGTTTCACTAGGAGTCTACCCAAGTTGACATTGTTTTTTTAAGTCCAATATAGATTCTAAGACATCAAAAAGGCATCAAAACAGTTTAAATTAATTTTATGTCAATTATCTAAAAAATTATAATGATAATAGAATCCCAATACAAAATATATAGGTAATTTAAGTGATGATCACCAAATAACTTACATTTCAAAATACGAGTTCCAATTTTTGATTATCATCCTTCAGTTTGAGTGGAAATGAGAGAAGTAATGAAATATGAAAAAAAACTAAAAATAGGGTATTAATGTTAAACAGGATAGTGTAAATTTTTGACTAATGAAAAAAGGGAAGAAGTTAGAGGAGTGTTATACATACCAAGAGCCTTATAAGATGACAAAAAGAAGTGGTATTAGAGAAGTATTAATGGAGAAACACCCAATAATTTAAGAGAGGAGAGGAGGGCTCCCAAGATACTATTAGTGCCCCAAAAGAGATAATTATTTAGGTTAAGAAGAATGGGGTAAAGGGGATAAAATTTATTCATACTCCATTTTTAAACAACTATTCCAGAACCCACCAGTTGGTCAGTGGGATTACAATGGCTCTTCTATCCTACAAGAAGACCATTAGTTAGTCGTTTGCACTACAACCTTTAGTTTGTATTCTCCGGCCTCCTCCAAGCTACTTGAACACTAATGTGACCTCTCAAACCCCTTTGGATTATTATCTAATGAAAATATAATTTTTTTTGAAAAACTTTAATTGGATATGTACATAAAAATAAGGGTGGTGTACTAAATTTGTAATTTTGAATTTACTGCAGTGTTTTAATATTCTATATTAAATGTCGGTGATTTTTTATGAAAATGAGTTTGTTAATGTGTGAATGTTTTGTTTTGTTTTGTTTAGGTAATGTATGTTATTGGATTCATCCATTCATTAAAATAGTATTATGTGTACATTGTGGGACATGAATTGAGTGCATCTGGGTTTCTCATTATTTCATCTATGGTACTTAGAATAGTAAATGAAAATAATAAACAGATCATATTTTAGAATGATCTTGTAATTTTTTTAGAGTATATTTCTTCTATAATAGTCTCTAACCAAACTCTAAATCAAATGTTAATGGGATAATCATTCTTCCTTTTGTATCTGGTTTTGGTTTACCTGAATCATTATCCTCGCCCGTGTGTGGTAGTATAGGTTCATTTTGATGGTCTTGGGAATATATGGATCCTTTTTTTCTTGAGGTGATTCTTTGGGTTTGTGTTTCCTTTTTTAGTGTATTGGGACTCGGTGGGATATTTTGAAGTGTTTTTGATCCAATTTTTCTTTGGTTGTCTCTGGGAAGGTGCACGTGGAATTTTTGATTTGTTCATGTTGTGTGAATCAGGATTTTCATCCAATTGATGGTAGTTGGTCCTTGTGGTTTATCCTTATAGAGGTTGGTTTCATTATATATTTAATATGGGCAGACCTCAAGAAGCTGTTATTTGGTAGTTAAGACCAATATATCTTTTATAAATAACATGAGGGTTATGGATCTTTTATGGGTATATATGAGATGGTGCCTATGTCTATAAGATCATAGTCTCATTGGATGGATCAACATGACCTAGGTTTATGGACCATGTTTTTTATTGATATTGTTGAGTTTCCATTTATGTTTCATTTTCTATTATTTTTTAAATGTTGGGATTTGTGAAAGATTGAGTATTGTTGGAATTTTATGGGAATAGAGAGTCTTAGTGATGTTCCTTCTCAAAATGTGTGTCTTGGATGGTTTTTTTCCATTTTTTATAGAATTATAAAAATGTTAAGGAGACCTATGTTGGGGATCTATTTCCTCCAAGGATCATTATAAGGGTTTAAGTAGTTGGTTTAGAATGTTTTTTTAGATATGTCTCATGATTTTCGGAGACTTTTTTGGTTGTTTAGAGGATTTAGGAATGGTTATTTATCCAAAAGATCATGTTTAGTGTTTGTTTTATAGTTTGATCCCTCCATAGTTTTCCCCACCCCACCTACCTTATGAATTGAAGTAGACTACGCTTTATTATACCTATTTCTTCTACATTAGATGAAGTCTTTATCAATGTAGAATTTGTCATTGTGGAGTAAATTTTCACAACCACATGATATAATAATACTTTATTTTATATTTTATTATATTAATTACCATCATTTCAAAATTTGGTAACTTTGAATTTTGAATTTCAATTTTTTAAATTTTTTAAATGTTTCATAGTTAGGTAGTATGGTTTGGAAAAAAATACAGAAAATATGTGTTTGGAACTACCAGTTGGGAGTATTCATTTTCACGTGGAACACATAGTTACTAATCTGTGTGGAATCCTAGAGGAAATTGGGTGTGACCATTTTAGTCTAGGAACTGAGTGTCATGTGGGTTTTAAAACTATGTGGGTTTCTTATAATTTTATGTTTCTATTTTTATTTTATTTTATTTATTATTTTCCATTATTTTCCCTCTCCCTCACAACCTCCTTATCGTTTGGCCCCATCCCTTGCATGATCCCTACACATAGCATCCCCTCTCTGAACCTCCCCCCTAATGATTCCTTCCTGATTTAATTTTAGAATGATGCCAGATCACGTAAGTAAACACTCATCTTCTCGCTTCTCCCCATCATCTCATGTTTTCTATTCTCTTTTGTTAACCCTAGTTCCTTAAAACCCATTGGTGTTGGGATTGAATCAATTTCTATTAATTTTTATGATATGGTGTGTGATGTCTTCTACATGTTCATCTCTCTCATATTTTAGTATCGATCATCCACTATCAATTCCATGTATATTTTCTCTTATCTAAACCTTTTAATTTGTAGAACCAAGTTATTTTTAATTAATGATTTAATTTTTTAATTATAGTATTAATTGTGTTGTTTGAATTTCAAAATAATAATTTTTTAATTTTTATTCATTTTTATAGAAACTAATTTCTTTTCCTATTCAAAAGAATCATTTAGACATTTATTTATTTAGACCATGAAAAAAAATTATACTATGCTGTCCGAATTTATATTTAAAATTTTTATTGAAATTATCAATAATATTTTAGGAATTCAGATTAATTTTCCAAAATAATTAAATAAAATTTCATGTATTGTGAAATTATTTAAACAATTTTTTTTAAAATAAATGAGTTCTCATTATATTATGTTTTGGTTTTTGATGTAAAACATTAATTATATAAAAACTGATGATTTCAAAGTCATATCATGTTGAGGAGGATTGGGGGTGCACATAGGGTGCTTCCTAGGTGTGTGAAATTGGATGGTGAGTTGGGAGATTCATATGTTATGAGTACTTGTGTTTTATTTAGATATAGTAATTCATTTTTGGCATTGTAATGCAATTTATGGATGAGTAATGAATTTTTTTTGGAAAATTGATAATGTTTATTATTCATTAATTTAATTTAATTTACAGGTGAAATCATCCCCAATGATTAAATTTGACCCAATTGATTCTTTTTTTCATCTTGGGGGATCAAAGACACCCCTCAGGTATGTCATGAGTAGGCTTGGAAATCTGATCGATGGATGGATTGGGCTATTTTTTGAAATATATTAATATCATATTTAACATTTTATATAAAAATATGATTATCTCACAAAATTATGACAAATTCACCATTATATAATTTCAAAGAGATAATTCCAAACTTACATTAACTTATATAAAAATAATTCACTATTTGTGTGAAATTTTATTATTAAATAAAAATAATTGTTCGTTTTATAATTATGCACTTTATACATAAATTTAAAAAATGGTTCTCATTTTTATTCTAAGATGCATGTGTGTAATTATATTATAATTCAATATTCTATATCTATTGAAAAATTAATTAGGCTATTAATAATTTTTTTATTATACTAGTTTTAGTGTTTATTATAAAGCTAATTTCTTAGTTTCTGTTGTACTATAATGTGTTGTACTATAATGATGAAATTATAGAATTTTTACTATGCCATAATATTTGTGAATACATGTTTATTTAGTAAAAAAGAATATTAGGTATTGTAATAATTGACATATATTGACCACATGATTTAAGAGGCATGGGATACATTGGACCCTTCCAAAATATAGAGTGTGTTAAACGGGTTTTAAAAAGTTTATGATAGAGGTGAACATGAATTTTTGGGCCTTATAGAATCATATAGGAAATTCGTCTAGGGATATGACAACAATGAATACCCCATCATCGTTTTGAATCAAAAGGATGAATTCATTTTGACCAAAGAGGCCCACCCATATTTTGAAAACATAAAACATGAAATTAAAGAATTTTAAGTCCATGTATTTTGAACTTTCTGATATATTTAAAGTGACATTTTATTATTCATTATTAGGAATGGAAGAAATGAAATTATAGGACTATAGAACCATTGAATACTTCAGAAAATCTTTGGGAGATGGTAGTTTTTCCAAGTATATATTTATGATAAAGATATCATAATGTAGGTATTGAACATTCAACACTGGTGTCCATACATATTGGGTAGTCCCATTATAGTGTATTCTAACCAAATTAGTTTTAAGTTCTTGTTATATCACATAATTACCATTTTAGATCAACTGTGATGGAATTTAAAGCTATTAGGGTATCAATTTGAAGTAAAATAAAAGATAAGGAGAGAAAAGAAAAAAATCAACTATCTTAATAGAGTACATCATAGAATTTTAGCTACTCATGTCATTTTTGGTGTTGTAAGAGGGTTTTTGTTTAATATCCAACATACACGATGATCTCTACCATAAAAAAATCATTCAAAAGGTTCATTCAAGAATTATATCCCAAAAGGGGTTAAATTTTTCATAGGGAACAACAATGTATTACAGATGATTAGTGATACCAGCTACTTCAAAATATGTCCTGAAATTATAATAGGAACAATATACTTCTCCTCTAAGAAGAAATTAAGGATATTAATGAACATATAGGAAACAAGTAGAAAATCTATATTTGATGGGTATTTGACAACAAGTATTTAACTATGTCTAGAAGTGCATGACCCCTCAATGAATTAAATATTCCACTCTATCTCCCATAGGTCTCTTGTAGGATTTGGAAATTAGGGAATCATCTTGGGAATACATTTCAACAAATTTTATTAATGGGATTCGAGAATCAAATGGATGTGCGTGATATTTGTTTTGGTGGACTAACTCTCTAAAAATTTTCTTGTTATTTAATTTAATCTCCCTTTCAGAGCTATGTAGGTGGTATAAGTTTTAAGGAGGGAGGTAGTCATACTCTATGGGATCCCAAAATCAATTATTATTGACCATGATACACTGATTATGAGTAATTTATTGATATATCACATCATGCTTTTTGAATGAAATTGAAAATTATCTCCATTTATCACTCACAAATGGATTTCTAGAAAAAAGTGTAAAACCGATTCTTGGAGACTTATCACATGTGATTTATGAGTGAGAAACTATAACACCCTTAGAAAAGTGAAACGTATAATATTAATTATTAATACCCATTTTAATTAGGTAGACATTTCTTATTTTGGATCCAACCATATTAGAACACCATATTTAAGAAATCTTTTCTTAGTGTATTGCCAGGATGGGTGACCTTCTGAGATGATTATCAGGTTGCTTGTGGGTGATGAAAAATAACATTGAATGAAAATGTTTTAGTCTATAGAGACAGTCATTAGTATGATACGTGACCATTAAGGGTAATATCTTGTGGCATGTTAGGATGGCATTTGAGGTATTATAAGAGATTCATGAGGTCATAGGATGAGGATCATAACCATGGGAGGTTAGGTCGTGACAAATGGTTTCAGATCCTATGCCCAACATGATGTGAAATGACAGAACATGGGTTTTATTTATGGTGTCTATAATGAATTTATTTAGTTTTACAGTGTGGGATGAAACCCCCTATCAAAGGGTGTACCTTTCTTTTTTAGAGTCTACCTGATTAGAACTCCATAGATATGAAGTTAGCTTTTAGAGTAGTGTTATGATGGGTGACCTCCTGGGAATTTTCCTAGGGTGTGTATGTGTGAGGAAAAAGAACATTGAATGAATGTGTGTTAGTCTATGGTGAGATTCATTAGTATCATGAGTGTCCATGATAGTTATTATGAAATTGTGTGCAATGAAGAAAAAAATGTATAACATGAGACTCTTGGGGTCAGGTGACAAGGATTTTGACCTAAGGAGGCTGGGTCCGGATAGAAACTAAATGGGGTCCTTTCAGTTTCCAAGAGAAAAGTTGTGTTATACAACAACTTGGCATGGAACAATTAACACCAATAACTTTGAGGTGGTGTACAGGTGGAGAATATCAACCATTTTTAGTTTATTACCAAGTCAGGTAAGGGAAGAGGAAGATGAAAATGTGTTAATAGAGAATGATGAGGCTCTTAAACAACTCCAACATCAATTTTTATGAAAAAATTTACATGAATTAGGACATGTGACCACATTAATAAGATTTTTATTTTCAATTAGGGGGAATTTTTTATTTGAAACTCCGACCCCTCCGATAATAGGAATTATCTCAACACATTTAACAATATTTATAAAATTAGTTCTATGTACCCATCGTTCTACTTATAAAAATTGGATCTATACTTTATCAGTTATATTTACCCCTTAAAGAGAATATAGAGCTATTTTTTTCATGTTTCACAACTCAAAAAGGAAATTAGGAATCAGATTTTTCATTTGAGTCAACCCATAGTCCTGGATAAAAACTCTACAGAGGGGTCCTGGCCTAATAATGTGGCATCCCTCCAATGTATGATCAGATTGAAAGGGAATTCAATGGAGTAAGAAACAAGGGAAGATTAATTCAATATTTTCAATTAATTTTAATCGATTAGTCATGAGGAAATTTTTGTTCTTCTAAGAGGGTAGATAAATAGGGTAAGGGATGCCCCTAGAACCTGGAAGGTATATTCGAGGAGGGGAAAGAGGTTATGAATAGATAGTGTAAAAAGCTATACCATTTTAGTGGTTCAATTCCTAAGGGAATTAGAAATTTTTTTGATGAGAGGGTAATTAGTGACATGAACCATATAGTTCATGATTTGAATAGTTTTTTACAGGGTGGGATCCCTCTATCAGATTATTTCACTATGTAAACCCCATTTTAATTCCATTAATGAGAATTGGGTGTTCTGTGTGGGGTGGTTCAAGCTGTGAAAATGCAGTTTTGGAATGGAAAAATTTTTAGGTTTCCTTTATAGCCATGAACTAGGGTATCAGGCCATAATACATTCAGGCTGGGAACTAGGGTTTCATGTTGTGAAACATTCAATAGGGAAACATTTTTATCCTGTAAATGTGGTTCAGGCCATAAAATCAATATGTGCCATGTTTTTAATTTCTATTTTCACCTATTTTCCCATATGACCATTTTAGGTTTTTTACTAATTATTTTCATTATGGGTCTAGATACCCTGATAGGGGGTGAATTAGGGAATGGATATTCTTTTTTAATTTATTCCTTCCCCACAAGATCTTAACTTCTTTATTAAAAGGGTAACTTTGATTACACATGTGTGTTAATGGTGATATTATTATTCACTTATTTATCTAATGATGATTCATTGAATGTAATTTAGGAAAGAAAGCACAAGGATGTTGTGATTCTTACATGGTTCACCATCACTGAGCTATATCTAAAGAGTATAGAACATCTATGTGCTGAGTGTATCAAATTCACTAATGATCACTACCAATAATGGTGGTTCAGGCAAGATCTTGAATATACCTAGTTTAATTTCCTTTATAAGTTTTAGGGTCTACTAACAACATTCCAATGGTTTAATCCCTATATCCCTTTCTCTATCACACTACTGGTGGAAACAATCACCTTATTCCTCTTCCTTCGCTCACTACTGTTGGAATGGATTTACCCATAGTTTATAAATATATAAGTACTTTAATTATCAATAATTAAGACATCCTCAGTTATAGATAGTTTCTCTATTGAAGCCCCACCTTCATCCATCGATGAGTACAATTTTACAACATATTTAATGCGAAATCCCTTTTAAACACTTTTTTTTATGCTTACTTCCTTCACAAAGCTCCTCTTTTGTTATGCTCAATTATCCTTTGCGAAGCTCCCACATTTATTGAATCTTGCATAGCCTTATCAAAGCTCACATCTTTCATGAAGGTAAAATAGCCTTCATTAAGCTTCTTCCTTTCCAGAATCTTACATAGCCTCCATGAATTTATTTACACTAAAAATAATCAGAACATTCTATTTGAATTGGCCTTTATGAACTTCTTTTCAGAACCAAAATTCATGATGCTTAGAACATTTGGTTGGATTTTACATCCTTCACCAATATATTTTCATATCGTCTTCGAAAAACATCATTCGTAAACCACCCTTTGCAAACCACCTTCACTATTCTAGATCATTAAGATTTTTTTAAGACTCACTAATTTTATGAATGGAGTAGTGGACAATTTATAAGTGTTCCCACATATTCAAGAACCTTCCGCCCACATCATCACAATTTTATGATTCTCCCATTTTCTTCCATGATGCTTCCTTTTTCAAGATGCTCCATATAATTTTTTCATTTTTTATTACTTTCATAACCACCTAGCTTCCGTAAAAACCTTCACGCCACCATGATTCTACACATGCAATGATCCTCACCATCACAGTTCGTGTTGCTCATTGCTATCGTGTAGATCAAAGACAAACTTCTTCTATCCTTCGTGAAACACCCTTTACAAAGACCATATTCGCAAAACTCATTCCTTTTTATATTTCTATAAGGCCTTCAATGAAACCCACTTTTCATGATACTATCCAAACTCTAAATATTAGACCCCAAAAATTTGGAAAACACTATTAAACGATTTCACCTTGTGTGCACAATTCTCTACACCGCATATTTGGAATCCACTCCTCTATCATGGATCTCTGTCAACATGCCTAGTCATCAATATCTCTGGATCTCCATATCATACCTTAGAAACCTAATTTCTCAACAAACACAATCAACCCAAAAATAAAGAAATGTTACATTGACGTAATTTTTTACAACATTACAACTTTCTCTCCCTATAATTCATGACTAAATAAAGAGGCTTACTCCCATTATCAATCATTTTCCCTTATACATGAAGAGTTATTAGTTCATTTTATTAGTATTTTTGGTGATTCACTCATTTAGTTTATTTCTGGTCATGTTTTTTCATACCTTCTCTCTAAACATGATTCATTAGTTTAATATTTTGACCTAGATTCCATTATATCATGGTGTAATCGGCCAATTTTTTTGGGCTTTCACATGACTTAGAATGAGGACATCCCGAGAAAATGTATGTAAATCATTGTATATCATTTAATTTTAAGGGAATAAACATATGATTTTCCTTGGGTATTATATATTCAAATAAATTAAATTGAAGGTTGGACTGATGTCGCATATTAGGAATTTTACATAGATTAGATTTAGGGTTACAATAGGAATGGTCTACACCACGCCACTTAATGTTTATACATTATTGTGATTCCTAGTCTGATTCAAGGGTTATGCTTTTTTAAAAGTATTAATTTAACTTAATAATAATTTTTATGGTTAATATTATTATAAGGTTTCATTAGTGTTAGGTGCCTCATGTAGATTATTGATTGTCGGTTGAGCTTGGATTGTCCGAGGTAGTGATGTTTGGGCTGTGATTGCAAAAGGAATGGCATTATGATTGACGTAGTTGGTCCTAATGGATACCCCTACGGTATTTAGAATTGTTTACATATAAATAGAATTTGATACATATTATGTATCCACTATGGGTGATCAAACATTTTATTAGATATTTTATTTACATTTAGAATTAAATTTTTATGCACCGAACAAAGTGTCAAGGGACATGTTATACCCCCGTGCAATGGATGGTTTTCTTTAGTCACCGATGGATAAGGCCTTGATTATAGATATATAAATTGAGATAAATGAACACCTTGAGGTGTGTAGTTATATTATGTTATCATAGTCTCCCATATCATAGGATCATAGTTGACCTTATTTGATTTATATGGGATTTTGGTTGGAATTCCATGGACATAGCCGTTTGATTTTAATCTTAGGTATTGGAGTTAGAAATACATTTGAATGGTCCTTGGATTTCAAAAGTGGGAATTTATTTTAGGATTTATTATTCATACTCCTTCTATTTAGGTCACAGTTAATTTGGATTGCCTTAGTATTTCTCTAAGGAATTTTACTTGGGCTTTATATTGGTTGGCATGATTATTTGATGTGCTAAAAGTCACATAAGAATAGGTCAATGTACGTTTGATTCAATCCTAGGTGTCATGGAAGAACATGATGATTTATAGCAATTATTTTTTTTATGCTTCCACATGGTATTTATTTATTATAAGAACATCACATATATAGTCTAAATTTACTAATTATGTACAATATTATGTTTTTAGTTCCATACGGAGTTGTACTCACACCCTTCTATAGTATCTATACCACATGGGTACTCAAGAATCCTTCACTAGTCACATGTTTAGGCTATGTAGATGTCCAAAGTAGCATTAAAAAGCTGTATATTTGAGATGGGATTTAATATTTGTATAAGTTAAGGCTTCGGGATAGTAATTAAGTCTCATATTTTTTTATCTTTATTTTAATTTTTCTATGTGACTGGTCCGATAGGCGATCAGTCTTAATGCATGAATGTGAGTCTATATGATTGTTTTCTTTTTCATTTAAATTTTTTATAGAATTTTTAATTTATTTTATTTTTCATACTACTATTCATGTTTATTATTTATGGAGGGTTCTTGTTAATTTTTATTCTATTACACATTATGATATGGGGATATAGTCACCCAATGATAACACCCTATACACCCACTACTAACGGTAGCTTGTAGTGTATAGGGAGACTCTCTTGAGATCCAAGTGGAATATTTTGTTTGGAAACTTGGGATATGTCATGGATCAAGATAATTACAAAGTGGTAACATAGCTTATGTGATTGGTATCACAAAATGTATCAGGGTTTTACATTGTATTAATATTTAGGGAGAGGTTTGGAATATATTTGGGATGCATTAGAGAATTTGATATATATTAGACTGTTGCATTGAGAAAACATTTTCTAGTAGGAAGTATAATTTACTAGATTATGACATATTTTTTTTGATTTTTTATTTTATGGTTATATTATATAACCTAGCATGACTCACTTTAGATTTGAGATTTATTATTTATTGGTTTATGGATCATGTCATATTGGCAAGAGGTAATGTTCATCTTTTTCATATAGAATTCACATGACATTAACATTTCTATGTGTGATTTATATCCCTACTGAAAAGGCTTTAGTTTTTAATGTTTCAAAAAAAAAATTATAGTGTTTTCCCATATAACATAGTGGTGATATTTTACTCAACATGCCACCGTCAGTATTTTTTATGATGATGGGTCATTTGGATCTGTAGTGAGATGATTAATGATGATGATTATACAATCCCTCGGTGTAAGGGAGGTAAGGTGACCCTAAAATGTTGTTATAGAAATATTATTCCTTATTTATGAATCTATATTAGGTCATTATGATACATGTTCTAAAAATTAAATTTCTTTGATTATTCAAAGGGTATACAACAACTTATATAGTGTTTTCCCAAAAGATTATTGGTTGTCTGTTACTCACCCAAATGGTTTTTATATTGGTTATATTAGATAGAGATCATGGTAGGGTGATTTCATTGGATATATATACCTAGATGAGAATGTGATCCCCAAGGGGGTGGCTCCTATATATAGAGGCTCGCTGAGAATCAATTTGAGATTGTGATTCTCATGGTGGTAGTCCCGTATCAATATACACGGTGAGAATTATTTCTCATGAGTAGGTTTATGATAAGGAATGTGATGTCTGATATGCATGAGACCCTACAAGAGGTATCTTATTATGTGAGTTCCATTTGGATAATTGAAATGACAATAGAGATGTATTTCCAATTATTTTTGGTTTATTTTAGATAAGACCTACAAGTTGTGTGAGAGGGACACCATTTTGAGATAATGCGCAAGATATTAGTGAGTTGGGTGTTATTATTAAGATAATTTTTGTTATAAAAGGGTAACCCAACTGAGGGGTTAACATGGGTTTTTGAGTTCCATCAGGGTGGAATGCATGGGTAGATTATTTGGGTGATGATATCAATGCATGAGACGTTCTACCGGGAAAGTGATGTAGGCATGTGAGATGCCTTGTCTATTTTTCATATAAATCATTTAAATAGATTCAGGTATCAAGGTTCATTTTTAATGTATATGATCAGTGGGATGTATGACCCAATTTTTTATGAATGATTGGAGATATTAATGGTCAACGAATTCATACTGATGAAAAATTTACAAAAAAAGTGAGTGTTATAGTGAAACCATGAGGTGAAATGATCTTACACCAATGAAAAATTATAAGATTATACATACCAAAATTTCATAACACACTAAAAAGTGATGGAAAATCTAGAGAAACTCTTACATAGAGGTCTTGACCCATATTCTGAAACCATAATTACATCAAATAGATGTGATATCACTTTAAAAATGTAAAAACAAAGACACTTCATGAGATATGATAGCAGTAATAATAAAAATATCAAACTATAGTTTCTTAAAAAATAGATTCCCATATGATCAAAATAAATCCTCTAAGAAGCAAACAGTAATCAAAAGATTATGTAAAAATCATTCAAAAATTAAGGAAATACCCAACCCCTCGAGCTTCCTAGTAGGAAGAAGTTCATCAAATCATCAAATTGAAAAAATCCACTCCAAAAAATTCCAAATAGAACATAATAATGAAACTCTAAGCCTCAAAGAATTAAATCAATGATGGAATCCAAGAGGAAAACCTGAAAATATGATCATACAAATAATAATAATATAAATAAACAGGATTATATCATCTCAAAAAATTCATCCCTATAGTAAATACAGGGTAATAAATTAATGGAACAACCATGATTTACATTGTAACATCAAGGAGTGATCAAAAAACACCATTGAATCTGGAATCATCATCTATATATGTAAAAAAATATGAGAAAATTCATCCTTAAAAATAAACAGACCAAACAATTTAACCATCATCCAAGAAATAAAAACATTATATTGATAATTTATAGTCATAGGATAATTTAAACCAGCATATGCATGATGAAGGAAAACTATGTCTTAGTCTAGACCTGAAAAATAGGATGAGAGAGGATCAAACTAATAATAAAAATTCAAATAAATCATATTCCAATCGAAAAATATAAAAAACCAACTATAAGCATGTAAAATTCAAAAATAAATATTTGATTTGTGAGAGGACTATCGAGGAGAAAGTAAGTCATTTATATGGAATGTATCAAAAATTAATGTCATTATTTCTTTTGAATACCTCCACCAGATTAATTAAAATTATCTTTATGAGTTGAAGGTATAAATATATAGTAATATTACCATTTTTGTATCTTTTAAATTCTATTGTATCATTATCATCCATCCAAGAATCAAATTCTCGCAACACATCCTCCTAAAATTGATATTCATCCCTTATAATTGGGTCATATATTATATTATAAGTGGACTCATTCAAATTATTTTCACACAGAGGATGAGATTGAATGTTCGGTAACCTCATGTTCTATGGGAATAGCTGAATTTTCCATACTAGAAGCCTTTAATAATCTATTAAATATCATTATCTCAAGGTAAGAGTAATCTTGATGTTTTTTGTATAGGATAATACACATCTTACATTCAGATGATGGAGATAGTTCATGCTAGTAACATATGGAACTTTTTGAATTATAACATAGTGAGAATCTATGTTTGAGCTAGGTATAAATGTTTCTGATGAGTCATTTTTTGGAATTTTTTCCAAATCATATTAAGAAAATTAGGAATGTCCCTCTATGGGGAGAGTTGAATTTGGAGTTATATTGATTGTTATGGAATGATTGACCCGAGTCTGTTTCTTGATATATATTTTTAGGTTGATGTTGTGTCACTAGTTGATAGTGGATGTGCATGGCTCGAGAGGATCTACATGAACATGATGTTGGATCATATTAGTGTAGTTCTTGATGAACTGTATAAGAAAATTCATATATTAGGGCGTGTTCCACTGACCAGTAGGGGGTGTAACCCTCGTTATGAATAAAATTCTAGTAGATTATTGAGGGTAACATTCTTATAAGATGGGAATATGTAATGGTTATTATTTATTATTAGAGATCATGTGGGATTAGTATAGTCACATGAATCAATTACATGTGGTAATAGATGGATTGTGGGTTGTGGAGGAACAATATTATGTAGGTAGGGTCGTAGATTCTTGAGACTAGTCATTGAATTGTTGATGTGGTGATTTTATACATATGAGAAGATAAATTATCGTTTATTTGGTTCTATGGAAAATTTTTTGATATTTGGTTATCTTATTAGATAAATTTTGGATGTTGGTATCAGGCTTGGTATAGTATTACTGTGGTGTGAGGATGTTTCAGATCAGTGGTTCATTAATGCTCAGGGTGAAATAATTGCGGAATATTTTGTTCAATGGTGATCTAATTGAGGAATTACATCATGAATGAGGTTTGGACTTTGGTTTGGGTGCTAAAATGATCTTGTGATGCCTTTAAGAGTAACTTCATTGGATCAAGAAAATGGGAGAGCATGTTAGTGGCTATCGTTGGGAATTTTGGGAAAAGGTAAGCTAAATTAGGTTTGACCAGTTTTTTCATTTAATTGTATATATTGGGTTGTAATTGGTAGGAAATATGGTGTGTTAGATATAATGGGTGTGTTTTGGGGATCGACCAGACTTATTAGGAAAATTCTGTATATTCAGGCTTATGGAAGGGTGGTAGAGATTCCTCTGATTCAGTTATGAATTAATAAGAGGAATGTCAAAAAAATTTATAATTTTTTTCATAGTATTGGTTGAAATGATGCAGAGACCACACCATGTGGGATATTGGACTGTTAGAAATGTGTTTTATAGAACATTTTCTTGTTTGGAATCACAATGGATTTGAATCGACCCATATGATATGAGACTTAAGGGTAAAAGTGTCATAATAAATATGATGATTCAATTAATGAAACATTGGTGTCTTAAGATGTTGGATGCCACTGAGTGTCTCTTTGCTAATTTAGTCATGGTGGAAAATAATGGATTAGTTTTGATGACTGTTGTGCCTCATGTTTATAGTAGCATAACAGATCCATATTCTGCATTCAAATATAAAACATGTCAAGATGGTTAAAATTTTATAACAATGATGGGAGAAGTTTAGTAATTGAATGACCGAAGAGGATTTTTTAGGATAATAAGTGTTATGGTTGGGTGGGTTTAGATCCACATTCTCATTTAGGGTGAAAATTCCTGAGGGAATTTTTATATTATTTGTTTTGGAGAGAGGTTAAATTTAAAAATTCGGGCATTGATATAGATTCTAGGTGTTTTTACGTCCCCAAAAGATATTGTTTAGACATTTTTCGAGACATTATTGGTGGTATAGTTGATCAAGTGAGCATAAAAGATATTTCATGTGATCTGGGAGTTGAATTTTTCTTTCCAATCATTCATGTCATGAACCATGGGACTCACACTGCGAATGAAGTTTATCCAAGGGTGGGAGCCCTCTGCCCAAGTATTAAGTGGTGTGATACCCTTGTTCACACTATGAATGGTCATTGGGAGTGTTTACTAGGTTGTTTAGGTTTTGCAACCTTATAAGGGATACAATTTATGTCTTGAACTAGAATTTCAAATTATGAAGCATTTGATTGGAAGACCATTCAGGTTATGAAATGCATCTTCACCAAGTTTTCAAATTTTTCTTATTTTTCTTATTTTTTCCCCTCTAAACCTTTAAGGGGGTTTCCCTTTTCTCTCCATCTCATACATTACCAAACTAAGAGGGTTACTCCCTTCATTATTCTCTATTTCCCCTCATATTTGATGGGTTCTCGGTGTGTTTCCATATAATTTTAGGTGAGTCTCTCATTATTTTACATTTTTTCATGGTTTATCATACTTGTATCTAATTTGGTTTCCCTATTTTAGATTTTCAACATATATTCCACATTATCTTTGTGGAATCATCCAATTTTGTTGAGGTTTTAATTTTATGTAGCAAGAGTACATCCCCAGATGATGTTTTCACAAATTTTCAGTTATGGTGTGACACCACATTATTTTTACTACAATTTTAATATTTAATAAAAATAAATTGATGTTGAACTGATTTCACATGTTGGGTATTTTGTATGGATTAGATTTGGGGTAGTATCTAGAATTGTCTTCACCCCATCACTTAAGGTCTCTGTATTGTTGCAACGCTTGATGAAATTTTAGGCATTATTCATATTTAAATTTATTCATTTTAGTTAATTATGTTTTCTAAAATTATTTTTTTTTTATTTTTTCTGCATGAGTTAGCCACCTAGTGTGGGTTGGGTATGCTCTATTGATCTTGGATGGGCTTGGGTAGTGATGGACAAGTTGTGATTAAAAATAGAATAGCATCATGATTAAGATAGGTGGTCTTAATGCATACACCTAACATAATTTATTTTTTTATATAAATGGAATGTGATGTATATGGTCTCACCACTATGGGATATTAACATTTTTTATGAAATAATTTGTTTAATTTAAAATAAAATGCCTATTAACTAAATAAAGTGATACGTGCAATACTAGACCATTGTGTACTGGCTGGATTTCCTCAACCACCATTTGAGGCCTTGATGGTAATTTTTTTCATTGAGATACATGGACCCCTTTAGGGGTACAATTAGATTATTTAACCATTATGACTGTTATTGTAGCTGCTTTATTGTAATCATAGTAGATGGATGTGACATGAGAAATAAATATATCTAATAGGCCTTAGTAGACCCTAGAGATGCCTTAGAGTCATTTGGACCATTGTGACGATTGTGGGGAAAGGGATACTCCTGCAATGATATGTGATTATTATGTGGGTAGAACATGAGGAGATTTATGGTCAGGTTGGGTGTGAGGATCAGTTTAAGGTGACTGTAGATGGGGATGGGCATGTGTAAATCTACCTTGTGTGATGCTACGATAGGATTTTATACAAGGATAATGAGGATATGTGATGATTATGATGATGTCAAGAGAAGTATTCCCTATGAGTGACGGGATAAACAAAAGGGATGAGATCAAGACAGAGATTCCCTTATAGGGTTTCCTTTCTATGATGGGATTTAGTGGCCCCAATGGGCACCCAAAGGATATGTTGGCCCTAACAAGGGTTCTAGTGGTATATGGATAGGGATGATTTTGGGAGTCAAATTATAATATGAATTGACTTTATTATGTTAAGGATGTGATAGTGACATGTTGTGAACCTGAGAGGCTGACATTACATTTGTGGGATGTGCTCTAGTAAGTGGTCGACCTGTTGAGATGCATTACATGAGATGAGTGGGGCGGGACACACTACATACCAAAATGTACTATGATTGATGGGATTACTAGAACGTGCTCCTAGGATTCACTATTCACACCTAATATTGGTTTATAGTGCCTTGGACATGATCCTTTCATTCATTCGTGTTACTTGTTTAGATTATCTAAGACGTGGACATTGGATTTAGGGAATGGGGATGAGACCCTCCCATGTAGACTATATTTATGGTTTGGAATGCCATCGAAATTCTCCTTGGGTTTAACTATTGCTTATTAGAGTTATAATCCCTTATACACACTCCTCAGATTTTACTCTTGGATATTTGAGTTATAATTACTAGGAAACACTCCTTGTATTTATACCACGGTAAATATGGATTTCCTAAGTCACTCTCCTAGAAATCAGACATGGTCCTGAAATTGGATAGACTGGTCATTTGATATTCTCATAGGCACACTGGAATAGGATAAATCTGGTGTATATTGATCTCATGTGTCATGGTAGACACCATGTATCAATAGTGATTTTTTTTATCTATGATTCTGCAAGATATTGATTTATTCTGAGTATATCACATTTTAACATTGCAGTTATCGATTATGTGTAAAACTATGTTGGTGGTTCAATACTAAGTTATCCTTACACACTGATCAGTTAGAAATGGTACTTGAGCACATGAGAATCTTTCAGTGATCTTAAGCATAGGTTTGAAGAGAGGCCTAGAGTAGATTCATCGAGTGATATAGGTCAGGGGAGATTATAGATCAAGATGAGGTGAGGATCGTGGATAGTAGTTGAGCCACTTTTATTTTATTCTTCTATTTTGTATATGTGATAAAATCTAGGGTAAATAGGTATTGATGTACAAATATGAGTCTGTACGACTGGTTTCTTCTATATTGTCTTTTTCTATAGAATGTTCTGATTATTTTACTCCACATACTATGATGGATGTTTACTTTTTATGGATAGTGTTTGGTTATTTTTTACTATTTTTAACTCTGATATTGTGGTATACCCTCATCATGGTAACACCCTAGGCCCTCAATGCTAGTTAGTGGACTATGGAATATGGGTAGGGAACATGATGTCCCTATGGAACCTTTGGTCTGAACACTGACGAGTGTTCATGGGAACAACTATGAAAACAACTTGGGTAGGTCCTCACATAGATGTTTTTTATGGGATTACTTAGGAAGGCATTTTTCAAAAGGAGAATGGGAATATATTTACGGAATATATTAATATTCTTAATAAAAACCTTGTTCCTAGGTGTGGGTGAGATAACTTCCTCATCCTGAAGTGGTTCATTCCTGAATTAGTATGTTATTCTATTCTACACATATTGTATCACACCAACTACTAATCATAGCATAATAAATCCATTTATCTAGGGGTTATGTGTTATCATTTTATTCAACTAGAAATACACTTTATTCATGATTCCTAGGTTATTATAGAAACATATCTTCTTGAGGTTCCCCTATCCAATGAATGGTGTCTGTAAATTTCATTCAATATTAAGTTTTTATGTGGTGGTAAATGAAAGGATATAGAGGTTCTTCGCTTTCTACTTAATTATGACTCTACATAATATTATTAAAATAACATAGGGTTAATTTTATGTGGATAATACATAGGAAATTCAATAACATCAAATTCTACCACCTCCTCAGTGGTCTCTTCTACAGAACCATCATTAACTAGTCCCTAAAATAGTGAATACGATTCTATAATTTCATTATAGAGATGATATTTTTACATGTTAATTTGGGAATATTTTAATAAAAAAATTTAAATAATCGTTCTATATATCCATAGTATTCATTTTTATTTATACAATTGTGATGGGTTTAGGAAGTGGTTATAACAAATACTCCTTGAGATAAACTACCTCTAATTCATCCTCTATTTAATATTAATATAGAGTAAGGAATGAAAATAAATATTAAATATTAAAACATATAGTGATAGAAATATTGGTTGAAACACATATTTTATCATTGGACCCCTAATAATTCACATTTATCATAGTAGGGGTAAGATGGTAATTGCAGACTAGATAGGTTGTTAATTTGTTTGGGTGGGGAGGCCTTTATAAACATTTGGGGTCAAATTTGAAGATGATTTGGTATTTAATTAGAAATACACTGGAGATATTATTCAATACAAGAGGAAGTGGTCTACCCTATATGAATCTCTCTCATCTAAGGCTTGTGATCAACCTATGAGAGAAGTATACCTCTAGGTTTTTATATTTGTGGATCCTTCCTTACCATAGTTCTAACTAGAGTATAACCATCTCATACTTAAAGAAAATATACACTAGAATAGTTGTTTCTTCTAATTTCTCATTCTATAAATATTTTTTACCTAACCGTTGGTGAATCTTCTAGGTAATTATTACAACACATTCGATTAGGATGTTCATTTCACGAGCAATGTCATTTTCACAGATCCATATAAAAACTAGAGGTATATGGGGGTGGAGAGTGGAGTAGAATTAGTATATTTTTAATAAAGTGTATTCAAGTGGTGATGATAATAATTCATGTGAAAATAAGTGAAGTGATGTTAGTCTACAATGATATCATGAGTGTTTCTGAAGACCTGGAAGAACAATCAATGAGAAAATAAGCTACGTGGGTGTGTGATATAGAAGAACTGATGCTTGAAAGACTAAATGAAATTGAGCTAAAAGTATAGTGAGGTTTAAAATTTGGAAGGAAGGTCGTACCATAAAATCTAGAGGTAGTGTTCTATGGAATGGGGAATTTGGTATAAAACTGGAAGATGTTTTTGTAGGATATTATTTTTCTCCCACTCACATAATGAAGAATGTAATATGTAAGGTGAATTTATCATCATTCATAGAGAATGATCTCTTTGTATGAACGGAAAAATTCAATGGATACTTATTGAAAAATCACACTCGAAAAGATATAAGGTTTCCTTATATGTAGACTTTCATGGACAGAACAACATTATATTGGTTCTTTTCCTGACGCTACACCAATATAGGTCCACCGTAGGTAATGTTTAAACTACATATCATGGATAGGTATGTAAAAACTTTAGGGGGATATCCATTTAGGTATTTGAAAGCACATAGACTATCTAGGATGGTATATGAATACATATATGAGTTTGATAAAGTATTAGTAAGAATTATGGGTTTTTTATATTCATGGTATATAAGCTTGTTCATGATAGAGAAAAAAGTATAAAGTGAATGGAATCTTATTTGTAACTTTGGGTGGCCTATAGCACCGCTAGTACAATGAAGAGCTAGATTTCTTGTGATAATGTTTTTTATAACCGGATGCATTATGGAGAGAAAAATAATTGAATAATATATAGTGAAATTTTTTTCGATAATCACTAGAATGGAGTCAGATCTATTAGCCATCAGTAATGTGAGGAGCATAAATAGAAGGGACTCTATTTCTATTATGGCTAGTCATACAAGATGATCCTCAAAATCCCTGATAAATATTTTAAACTATTGTTTTGGGAGTATAAAAAACCTAAAGTTGAGAAGAAAACTTATTTTGATATTGGAAAATATAAGCTAGGGGAGGATCATATAAAGCCACATAAGGAGGGGAAATCTGGGGATCAAGTATAATTTCTGTTAAACTCACGTTTTTTGATAATCCCAACTATGCTTTCACATACCTTAGAAAATTCCAATAAATGTTTATCTATATTCTAATTAACTCAATATATGATGTTATATCTGATAATAATATTAAAATAATACTTGAAATATGATAATAAATGTTTATCCATATTTATATGAGTTCTGAAGTAATTCTAACCCAATCAGATATGTTTTGCATAAAACATATAAGTGTTAAGTCACTGATCTGTGTATAGATACTGATACAGAGCTACTGGTACTTAGTATACTGATAGACTGAGTCACCGATAAGCTAAGGTCACGGATACGTAGAGCTACCGATATGTACAAGTCCACCAGTATGTATAGAACAAGTCTTTTGATAGTACAGAAAGAAGCTATCGATATGCATAAGTATACCGATACACATAATCATGGGAACTAAGTGAGCTACTGATATCGACAGTCACCGATAGACCAAGAGTTATCGATATACAGAGTCACCGATACAAAGCAAAGCTACCGATACAAGATCAATAGCTACCAATAGAATTAATTCACCGGCATATATAGCTATCGACACCAAAAGTTACCGACACACATAGTAATAGATACCGATATCAGGAGCTACATATACATTTTTAAAGAGCTACCGATGGAAGGTCACTACTACACAATGTCCACCGTACACATCTACCAACATAAGGCTACTAATGATTGACCAACCAGTCAAACCCTATACTCTCAATATTATTTATTTATTAAGATAATGGTTACATTTGATGTTTTTAATGCAGTTAATGTTATTTAATGATATTTGTTGTCATGTCAGGGAACCGTACCTAGTACCCATTAAAAAAGTAATCATTCTATTTTTCCAGAGCTAAAAGCTATAAAAGGGAAGATAGAGATCTTGCTGGATGAGTGCGAATACAAGAGAGAATCCAAGAACTAAGAAGTAACACTGAGGGTGAAAAATACAAGGTCCTAACAGCATTGAAACATGGTGCATTAACAAAAACAAAAAGGCTACATCCATACCGAGAGAGCACTGGACATACACGAAGTAATTAATTTCTAGAGGAGAACACAAGCTGCATCCTGGGTGACGAACTACATCAAACACTTCATGCACTCAGGCTGATAAGCTAAACATGAAAACCAAGGAAGAAAACGACACTCGGTTTTTCAAACAAATACCGGAGATGGAATCAAAATCTTTTATGACCAAACAAATGAGTCCAAAGCTGCACTTCCAATCTCTAATGATTTTCTAAACTCTTTCATACTTACTATAGTGATTCTTTTATTTACATTTCAAGCAGTGTGTGTACCCTATTTATTTTACACACACACACTATCTCCTAAGATAATCTTGAGGATTCTTAAATCCTCATTCAAACTCTATAACTCCCATTTATCCCACTGTGGATAGTGGTAGAGGTTCAGTAAGACCTGGACAGCTGTGAGCTGTTGTTTCTTTTCCCACGTAGAACTGTGGTAGAGGTCATTGAACCTGGAGATTCATTGCACTGTTGTTTACCCCAATCCAGGGTGTGGATCAATTTATATAAATTGTTTGACAGGACTAAGTCTCAGCTTGAGACTTAACCTCTTGGATACATATTCTGTTCATTTTAGTTTGAGTCATAATTATACTATATATTTAAAATTCCATTGCTAACTACTTTGAAATATAATTTTTTTAAAGTTACTTTGATAGTTAGATTAGAAAGTTTTTATAATTATTGAAAACCAGTAAGTTAGTTTTAAAAGTTAATTTAATTTTCAGTTGAAATTAACTCAGACCTAATCAATTTTTTAGAAACTAATTGAACATTTACAATCTGTATAAATTCAATACAATTTAAATTTGTTTCTAAATTCAGGGATTTTAAGAGAAATATTTTTAACAGAAATTTTTATTGGAACTCAATTCACCCCCTCTTGAGTATCCAATCCAACCAACATTTGTTATCAGAGGATTTGTTTTGTTTATAAATGTTTTCAAATACTCTGTTTTGGAAGTATGATTTTAGTTATATTTTAAATATCTTAAATTTCTATTAGTTCTAAATTTTATCTCTTTAAATTTATTTTCTAAACTCTAGTTATGTACAATATACTAGAAGGTGCTGAAACTAACAGAACACCTTTCTTTAATGGTAAAAACTATGCCTAGTGGAAACTGACGATGAAAATTCATTTGGAAAGTATGGGTTTTAATATTTGGACTACAACAGAGTCACAATATAAAATTCCTGAAACTGAAAGAACAACTTGGGATGAACCTACAAATAATGCTTACAATAATAATTGTAACGCTATAAATTCTCTATATTGTGCTTTAGGAGATGAAGAGTTTAATAGAATTTCTTCTTGTAAAACTGCTTATGAAAGATGGGACACATTGGCTATTTCCTATGAAGGAACAACCAATGTTAATGAAATGAGATTGAATACATATACTATTAAATATGACAATTTTAAAATGAAATCTGATGAACCCATTTCTGACATGTATCTCAGGTTCAATGAGATTTTCAATACTATGAGCTCTCTTGGAAAGGCTGTTCCAGAAAAGGAACAAATTATGAGGATATTAAGATGTCTACCAGAAAGATAGAGAGGCACATCTGATTCAATTAGAGAATCATGCAACATCAGCACACTCCCTGTTAAGGAATTAATAAATAAGCTTATGATGTATGAGGAAGAACATAAAGTGAAAAAAGAAGATGATATTGAACACAAGAGAAAATTTGTCGCTTTCAAGTCTATTACTTCAAAGATAAAAGACAAGGAGAAAATGCATGTACCTACTAAAAGTTCAACCAGTGATGATTCGGATTCAGACAGTGATGCTGAGATGGCTCAAATTGCATGAAGGTTTAAAAAGTTCTATAGGAAATAGAGATTCGTTATAAAATCAAATTACAAAGGAAAGTATGACAACAAAAGTCACTGGAAGAAGGATTGGAAGAAATCTGATAAGGAAGATGATATAGTCTACTATTAATACAAGAGGAAAGGTCACATCAAGGCTGATTGTCCGAAGTTAAAATTCAAAAATAAATATGATTATAAGGACACGAAGTACAAGAAAGCAATGAAAGTAACTTGGACTGCTTAAGAAGTCACTTCAAGTGATTCTAATTCTTCTATGGATGAATATTCTCATAAAGCTAACATGTGATTTATGACAAACACATCTGAGGTAACACTGCACACTCCTTCTTTAAATTCATACTATTCTAGAGATGATTCTGATTCTGAATCTGAAAATATGTATAGTGAAGAGTTATTTGAATATTTTAATATGCTAGAAGATACCTGTAATGATAATATGGACAAATATAAGTCACTAAAGAAACAACATGCTCTAACTGCCAATGTTAAATCCACCCTTGATGTAGAAAATGAAACTAATGCTCAAATGTTAAAGGAAAATACAGAATTGAAAATATCAAATGAGAAACATAGAAAGGACATAGAAAAATTCACAAATGGAAAGGATAATCTTACTAAAATGATAGTAATTCAATTTGCACCAAAATATACTACTGGATTTGGATACCAACCTGGAAAGATATAGTTTACTAAAACTATATTTATCTCTAAATCTGGACAAAATTATGTTACTTACAGTTTTGAAAATTCATATGCTTCAAGAATTTATTCATATGGTTATAGATCAAATAATGTTTATCTTTGAAAATCTATTGATTCTTTAAATTATATGAAACCCAAAAGCCAAATTTGGGTACCTAAATCTTTGATTCCTAACCTTTCTATACCCATGAAGATCTGGGTACCAAAATCAATTTCCATCTAAATCTGTTTTGTAGGAAACCTGTCTGAAGAGTTCTCACAAGAATATATGGTACTTGGACAGTGGATGTTCAAGACATATATCTGGAGATTACTCATGCTTCAAGAGTTTAATCAAAGTTTATGGAGGTCATGTCACCTTTGGTGATAATTCTAATGGAAAAAATCATTGGCCTAGGACAGATTGGTAACACTGATTCAGTTTTAATTTCTAATGTTTTATTTGTTGATGGACTTAAATAAAATATTTTGAGTATTTCTCAGTTATGTAATGATGGTTTTATTTTTATGTTTGAAAATGATTCCTGTTATGTTTTTAACTCTAAAAATGTTTTAGTATATTCTGCTTTGATAAATGAAAATGTTTATGCTGTTAATTTAAATTCATTGGAAAAAAAAAATTTACTTGTTTAAATGAATTTCATAAAATGTATTGGCTTTGGCATAGAAGGATAGGACACTACAACATCCATTCACTTAGAAAATTGGCTATGAATAACTTATTTAGAGACCTACAAAACTTTAATTCCCAAATAATAATGTTTTTAACCCCTGTCAAAAGTGAAAGAAATATAATGTATCTTTTAAATCAATAAAAGAAGTCTCAACTTCTCAACCTCTCGAGTTGGTTCACAGGGACTTGTTGGGACCTTCTAAATTTTCAAGTATAAATGGGAAGCAATATTTCTATATATTAGTATATTACATTTCTAGATATACTTGGGTGTAATTCTTAGCTCCCAAAAGTGAAGCTTGTTATTACTTTGCTAAATACTCCAAGTATGTAGAAAACTGTAGTGGACTAATGATTAAAACCCTAAAAAGTGACCATGGTCTTGAGTTTAAAAATAATGAATTTGAATCTTATTCCTCACATAATGCCTATAGTCACAACTTTTCATCCCCTAGGACACCTCATCAGAATGGTTTAGTAGAAAGACGGAATATAACCCTTCAAGAAATTGCACGAACTATGATTAATGAGTATGATATGCCTATTTATTTTTGGGCTGAGGCTTTGAATATAGCATGTTATATTATTAATAGAGTCTTGATTAGTACTTCTCTCAAGAAGTCCCTATATGAACTATGGAATAATAGAAAACCCAATGTTAGTCACTTTAGAGTCTTTGGATGCAAAGTCTTTATCCACAATACAAAGGATAATCTACACAAGTTTTCTTCTAAAACTGATTAGGGGATTTTTCATGGTTATTATTTAACTAGAAAATCCTATAGAGTATTTAACAAAAGATCCAAAAGTGTGGAAGAATCTGTTCACATCAATTTTGATGAAATTGATTCACATGAGCCTAAAACCTCTCTTGAAAATCTTGAAGAAGATTTGTCTGTTCTGGACCTTAAGGATAAAACCAAAGAACCTGCGGTAAAAAAATCTAGTTCTGGACATATTCCAGAATCTTCTTCTGTGGAACTCGAACCTATAGATTAACCTGAAATTTATAGTCCTACCTTTACTAGATCAACTAGGATTCTAAATAATCGTCCTTTGGATGCTGTTGTTGGTAATCTTGATATAGGGACACAGACTATAGCTTCTCTAAGAAACCCTGTTGAATATCAAGCATTTCTTTCACAGCTAGAACCAAAAAATGTCAATGGTATAATCAATGATGAATTTTGGGTAATGGCTATGCAATAAGAGTTAAATCAATTTGAATGAAACAATGTCTGGGAATTAGATGACAGACCCAAGGACACTTTGACAATAGGCACTAAATGGGTTTTTAGAAACAAAGTTGATGAATCTGGAAATATAGTTAGAGTCAAATTTAGGTTAGTTGCACAAGGAAATAGTCAAGAAGAAGGTATATACTATGAGGAAACCTTTGCAAATGTAGCTAGATTAGAACCTATTAGGATCATACTTTCCTATTCTAGTCATCTTAATTTCAAGTTATATCAAATGGATGTTAAATGTTCTTTCTAAATGGTTTTATTATTGAATATTATTTTTTTGAAAAACCACCTGGATTTACTAATTCTCATTTTCAAAATTGAGTTTTTATACTTTCTAAAGCTTTATATGGTTTAAAAAAAGCTCCGAGATCTTGGTATGATAGACATAGTAGTTTTCAAATTTCAAATAGTTTTACTAAAGGGATTGCTAATCCAACTCTGTTTATTAAAAGAATTTATAAAGATGATTTGATAGTACAAATATATGTTGATGATATTATTTTGGGATCTTCTAAAAATTCTTTATGTATTGAGTTTTCAAACAGTATGCAAAATGAATTTGAAATTAGTTTAATGGGAGAACTCAAATATTATCTTGGATTTCATGTTTTCTAAAATGAAAATGGTATTATCTTGAATCAATGTAAATATACAAAGGATATTTTAAAACATGTTGGTTTTCATTGTATTAAGGAAAGTGATACTCCTATGAGTACAGTCTGTAAATTTTCGGCAGATGAAACTGGGACCCCAATGGATCAAACCAATTACAGAGGTATGATTGGAAGCTTACATTACCTTACTACTAGTCGACCAGATATTATGTTTAGTGTGTGTATGTGTGAAATATTTCAAGCTAATCCAAAATATTCTCATCTACTTGTTGTTAAAAGTATTTTTAAGTATCTTAAACACACTATAAACTTAGGTTTGTTTTACCCAAAAGGGAAATATTTTGAATTAATGAGTTATTCAGATGCTAACTTTGCTGGTTGAAATTTGGATAGAAAAATAACATAAGGAACATGTCATTTATTGGGAAAATCCATAGTATCTTGGTGTAGTAAAAAACATAATTATGTAGCTTTGTCCACTACCGAAGTAGAGTATATAGCTGCTGGTAGTTTCTGTGCACAAATTCTATGGATGAAACACACTCTTTTGGACTACGGATATGACTTTAAGCATGTTTCGATCAACTGTGATAACACTAGTGCAATTAATATTTCAAAGAACCCTTTATCTCACTCTAGGACCAAACACATTGATGTAAGGCACAACTTTTTAAGAGATCATTAACAAAAGGGTGATATTACTCTTGAATTTATAGGTACTGAACATCAGTTTGTTGACATTTTCACCAAAACATTAAGTTCGGATAGGTTATGTTGCATTAGGCATGAGTTGGGAATGTTTAACCTTGATCGATGGGTACCTCACCGATGCGATGTAACCACACCGATGATACCGTACCAATGATACCTCATCGATGTAACCTCACTAATGTAACCTCTCCGATGTAACCTCTTCGATGTAACATAACCGATGATACCTCACTGATGTAACCTCACTGATGTAACCTCACTGATATAACCTCGCCGATGTAACCTCACAGATGATACATAACCAATGTAACCTCACCGATGGACCTCACTGATATGAATTCTCACTGATAAACCCTACTAATGAGTGCGCTATTTTAAACTTCTGTCTGCCACCCGAATCTGAATCTTTTTTACTTTATTTCATTTTATTTATTTATTTTGTGTTTCTTAAATGATAAAAACAAAGTCCTAGATACTTCTTAACCCACCAAGCCTCAAATCCTTTACCCTCATTCCTTACTCCCTAATCTCTCGAAAACCCTAAATCCCTCGAACCAGAGATGGAAAAAACAAAACTTCCTACCATTAGAGAAGAAACTGATGAGACAAGTGTAAAGAAGAAAATCTCTGAGCTAGAAGAAAGTGGTTGTGTTGGAAGAACTATGTCGGGTAGGCGACCAGTGAACCCTCATTTGTAGAATAGAGTTATTGTGATTGAAAAATAGTTGTGTGTGGAATGGTTGTTGCCTATAAAATCGTTAGTGCTCGATGTACTAGAAGATCAAAAGTGGGTATATTGATTTTCAAACAACAATGGAACCTACTATATGAAGCTAGTGAAATAATTTTATGATTTTGTGAGTTTTGAGAAGTCAGAAGATGAGAACTAAGTGATTTATTTAGTGAATGGAAAAGAGATGTCTTTTTCATCAGTTGAGTGGGATGAATGCCTGAAGGTTTCACACGAAGGTGTATCTGGGAATGTCTTGAAATATATACCACCTAAAAGTGAGATATTTGATTATGATACTACCTTGGAAGAGCTCACCGGTTATGGAAATCAAAGATAAGTATTGGCTACTGAAATGGATGGAGAGAACAGATTTCTGTTCAAATTTTTTCAGCATGTCTTAATACCAAGGAGCGGGGATTTATTGAATTTAAGATATCAGGATATCTAACTTCTGCATCTCTTGAGACATTGTGTAAAAGTGAATCTGTGTAGATTGCTGATGATTCAAATGGAATACATGACAAGGCCAAAATAAAAGACTAATGCCCTATTCTTTGCCAAGTTGATATCAGTGATGATCAAAGTGAAAGGGGTAGCTGAGTCTCAAGATGAGACAGTGGTAGTAAAGAATAATTTTTGTATCACAAGCATAGTGTGCAAATACATGAAGATAAATTGGATCCCATGGAGAGGAGAGTGGGTTAATGATGATAAGAAGGTTTATGATAAATTAAATCTTGTGGATCATCCTTCAAGACCTAAGGATGTGAGGGATCTAGGTCTAGGACCTGATAGAAGAAGAACTTGAATACATTGATGAACCTAATGAAGAAGAGAATTCTATATATGATGGAATAGATCTGGACATACCTCCAAGTCCTGCTGCAAAAATTGTATCTTTAGAAAAGGACGCCTTAGTAGTAGAAGAGACACCTATTGATGAGGAAGACCAGCTAGCCCCTGAGCATGAAGAAGAAAAAGAGAATGAATCTGAAGCCTCTGATTCTGTCTGCATAAGTCTGAGTCCATTAATTAGAAGCTCAGTTGTTCCTACTAAGGAAGTAGTAGGAGAAATGGAAGAAGTTTTACCTAATCCAAAGGACCCTTCTACTATTACAGTGATAGGATTGATAGTAGAAGATTATTATAAGGAATAAAGACCTTCTGAGAATGTTGTTGATGTACATGGGAATGCACCCATTTAGGGGGAGCATCAAACCAAGTTTGGAAGTGTTTCAGTGGCTGTTGAGATTGAGGACTGGTCAGAAGACCCCGATTTTGTGGTTTGTAGATTAGTCTATCCGGATTCTGATAATGAGGCTTCCCTCAATAGACCTATGATAATTTATGATGTTGAGACTATGTTGTTACCTGAAGATGTGGTAAGAATGCCTGACCTGGATAATTAAAAGAAAAATCTTAAAGTCAGTTTTGTGGAAGAGACAAGGAAGATGGAAGCTTCACTAGTGTCATCAATCCAATCGATTATGACTGAATCAGTGGCCAGCAGAGCATCTGAAAGGGAACCTATTGTAATATCTCTTGCTGATATGATCACCAGGGCTAACCTTGAATCCTTAAAGGATGAGATAAAAGATTCCTTTAGTGCATCTGTTGCTGAGTTGAAGCACTTCTTTGTTGAAGCGATGAGCAATTTGGAAAAATATTTTGAACTCTTTCTCGGTTGTAATATGTCAACCATTATGGCAGATATAGTGGATGAAGTTACAGCCTTCCAGACTCAAGTATCTCGACTGGAATCAGATGTTTAAGCTCTAAAGAAATCGTTTATCTCTTTATAATCTTACATGAGTTCAAAATCTCAAGCAGAAAAGGACTTGGCCTATGTCCAAAGTGTTGTGAGCCAGATGGTTTCAGTGTTTGATGGTTTCAAAACCTCCATGAAAGATCATGTTAAAACCCAGGATTCCCATGTCCAAAATCTTATTAGTGGGATGACAAAATACTCAAGGAAATAGTAAATTTCTCTTTTGGTTCTTCTGCTTCTAGACCTTCAGTGGATTTGGATCAGATTCGAGATGTGATGAAGGAGGAGATTTGTTCAGCTTCAACCAATGGCTCTGTGGACTCATCCAACCTGAGAAAATCTGTAATTTCTACAATAGATTCAGCTAGAGAAATAATGAAGATAGTCCAAGACTATATGAGACAAGATTCTGCCTCGCAAAAATAAGTGAAAGACAAGGAAGACTCTTATTTCCAAAAGGATTACACAAAGCATCAACTAAACAATCACATCAAACATCTGTTGGAAAACCTGAAGTTACCTCCTGTCAATCAAGCCTTCAGAGAGCAAGTCAGCAAAATAAAGGAATTGACACAAGCCTTTGAAAAATTCATGATGAACAAGGATAATTTCATATCTACTATGGAGATAGGAGGAGGAATAATTATAGATTTCAGAAATCTTTTGCTGCCTTTCCTATATGTCGATGCTAGACCAGTGATTGTACCTCCAGATTTACCTGCCTCTGCCTCTACTACTTCTCCTATTCAGATGACTCCTGCTCAATCTATTCGATGACTTACACCTATAATTACTCAGAGGGCTACTCAGTACAGACTAGGAATGGTTTTAGTCGCTATGCCTCCTGTGATCATCTCTGGTGTTTTTAAGCCTTCACCTGCATCCTCACAGTTTGAATCCTCTTCTTATCCAAAGAGCAAATCACACATTGGGAATGTGTATTGAATAAGTGTCTATGATGTTTTATAGGAATCCCTTGTATTTTGTTTTCTTTCTCTATACCTTTTTGCAAAAAATAATACAATTGGATTTCTTTTCTTTCTCATTTTGTTCCTATTCTCTTTGTTTTTTTCCACTTTTTGATTATCACAAAGGGGGAGAAATATTATAAAAGTATCAAAGAGGGAATATTCTCAAAGGGGTAGAAATTTATCTAAGGAAGAGCTACCATGATTTTCCCCTCTGATATCCATGCTTTAATTCTACCTCTGATACATTATGTTCTATAATATACTATTTTCTCTGAGATAGTTGAATTTAATGATATATCCTCTGATACAATTACCTTTTTTTAAGCTGTTATATCATAAGTTTTGATTATCAAAAAGGGGAAGATTGATGACTTCGCCTGTTTTGATAATCCTAACTATGCATTCACATACCTTGAAAATCCAAATTAATGTTTATCTATATTCTAATTTTCTCAATCTATGACATTATATCTGATAATAGTTTTAAAATAATCCTTGAAATATTGTAATCAATGTTTATCCATATTTATATGAGTTCTGAAGTAATTCTAACTTAATCAGATATGTTTTTCATAAAACAGATAAGTGTTAAGTTACCGATCTGAGTATAGCTACTGATACAGACCTACCGATACGTAGTCTACCAATAGACAGAGTCACCGATAATCTAAGGTCACTGATATGCCGAGCTACAGATATGGACAAGTCCATAGGTAAGCATAGAACAAGTCTTTGGATAGTACAAAAAGAATATCCCAATATGCATAAGTCTATTGATACACATTATCATTGGAACTAGGTGAGCTACTGATACCGACAATCACCGATAGACCAAGAGCTACCAATATACAGATTCACTGATACAAATCAGAGCTACCGATACAAGATCACGAGCTATCGATAGAATGAAGTCACCTGTATTTAAAGCTATCGATACAAAAAGTTACCAATACACAAACTAAGATCTACCTATATCAGGAGCTACTGATACAAGTTCAAAGAGCTACCGATGAAAGGTCACTGCTACATAAAGTCCACCGTACACATCTACCAACAGAAGGCTACTAATTATTGGCCAACCTATCAAACCCTATACTCTCAATATTATTTATTTATTAAGAAAACAATTACATTTTATGTTTTTAATGCAGTTAATATTATTTAATGATATATGTTGGCATGTCAGGGAACCATACCTAGTACCCATGCAAAAAGTAATCATTAATTTTTTTCCAGAGCGGAATGCTATTAAAGGGAAGATAATGATCTAGCTAGATGAGCATGAATACAAGAGAGAATAAAGGAACTAATAAGGAACACAAGGGGTGAAAAATACAAGGACTTAACAGCATTGAAACATGGTGCATTCCCAAAAACGAAAAGGCTACATCCATACCTAGAGAGCACCGGACATACCAGAAGCAATTCATTTCCATAGGAGAACACAAGATGCATCTTGAGTGACAAACTATATAAAACACTTCATGTACTCAGGATGATAAGCTGAACCTGAAAACCAATGAAGAAAACGACACTCAGTTTTTCAGGCACAAACTAGAGAAGGACTCAGAAGCTTTTCCGACCAATCAAACGAGTCCAGAGCTGCACTGCCAATCACTAAAGATTTTCTAAACTCTTTCATACATACTCTAGTGATTATTTTATTTACATTTTGAGTAGTCTATGTACCCTATTTATTCTACACACAATGTCTCCTGAGCTAAGATGGATGATTCTTAAATCCTCATTCAAAGTCTATAACTCCTTTCTATCTCAGTATGTATAGTGGTAGAGGTCGATTAAGTCCTGGAGAGCTGTTAGCTATTGTTTGTTTTCCCATGTAGAACTATGGTAGAGGTCTTTGAACCTGGAGAGTCTTTTCACTGTTGTTTACCCCAATTCATGATGTGGATCAATTTATATAAATTGTTTGAGAGGACTAAGTATCATCTTGAGACTGAACCTCTTGGTTACATCTGCTGTGAATTTTAGTTTAAGTCATAAGTATACTACATATTTCATATTCTGTTACTAACTACTTTGAAATATAAATTGTTTTAATGTTACTTTGGTAGTTAAATTAGCAAGTGTTTATAATTATTGAAAACTTGTAAGTTAGTTTCTAAAGTCAATTTAATCTTCAGATTAAATTAACTGAGAACTAATAAATCATTGGGAAACTAATTGAAAATTTACAATTTGTATAACTTCACTATAGTTTAACCTTATTTTTAAATTGGTGGATTTTAAGAGAAATATTTTTAACAGAAAATTTTTATTGGAACTCATTTCACCCCCCTCTTGAGTATCCACTCCGACCAACAATTTCTATTCTTGGTAATTGGTGGAGTTGAATCAATGATATTCTTAGGGAATCTAGAAATTGTGCTAGTGGGTGTTCTCATTGATATCAATGTTAGTTGTAACATCATTTCCAAGACCCTCACTAGGTTGAAAAATGTTGAGGTATGTCTAACCATTCCATATAAAACCAAGGTGTGGGTGGTGTACCAAGTGATATTATTATTAGTAGGGATGAAAATTGAATTAATATTAGATAATTACAATTTCATATTTGAAGATTTTATGTTTTACATCAGGGGGAAAATTTTATTGGAGGGCATGAAATGGTATAATTTGTTTGGGAATGTCTTGAAATATTAGGGCTACAAAACTATGATGATCTCTTTGAAAGAAGAATAAATAAATATTTAAATGTTGAGTAAGAATCAATGACCTCCGGTAGACCTATGAAAATTGATACAGTACAAATATCTACTTATAGGGAGATGGTTTTGGAGGACATGGTTGTTGTCCCTAGTGGGAGAGGAGACTTGGTGAGGAGAAAGTGGTTAGTAGAAGTTGGGGATCATAGTGGAGAAAATTTACTTTTTTTCAATGAACCAAAGTTTCTATCTCTAACTAGACTGATGGAAACATCAATCAATTTGTGGTGGGGGAAACATCGGTAAATAATGGGTATTACATGTTGGAAAACTACAAAAAAAATAATATATGAAAACAAGTTATATAAATTTTCTCATGTCGTATAATCCAAAATAGAAATGGTCTATTTTTTGTCCAAATATTTAGTATTAAGAAGTAGAGAAGTCAGTATATGTGTGTTAAAAATCAAGCACTATGAAAACTAAACATCCCTAATAGATATAAGATTCCAATTATGTAAAATCTATTAGATGAATTAAATGGAGTCTGATTCTTCACGAAGCTTGATTTAAAATCTGGACTTCACAGGATTTGAGTGATGAGGGAATATGTTTCCATGAGATAATTCCAAATTCATGAGGGGCATTATGAGTTTTTACTCATTCCATTCAGAATGATGAACACATCAACAACATTCTAAATACTATGAAAAATGTGTTTAAGGCGTCTTGAAGAATTACATATTGGTATTTTTTGATGATATCCTTGTGTATAGCAATAAATGGACCCACTATATTTGTCACCTTGTGTTCAATTTCTAGATATTGATGTTGAGTCAGCTTTATATAAATAGAAAGAAATGTTTCTTTTCTCAAATGTCATTATAGTATCTTCCACATACTATTTATTATAAGGGGCTATGTATGGACTGACAAAAATGGAATGTTCTAGGATGAAATCACCCACAAACCCTAATGGTATTTAAATGATTTCTATGCCTCATTGGGTATTATAGAGAATTCATCGAATTATATGGAATTGTTTCCGAGGTTATTAGCAAATTAACATAAAAAGAAAAAATATATTGGAGTATTGTAGATGAGTATAATTTTGAAAAAAATGAAATATATTGTCCCTGCCCCACTATTGACTTTACCATATTTTTAGAATCTGATTATTATTGATTGTGATGATATATGTATTAGATTTAATGCTACCCATATTTGGACACACCATCATATTTTGAATTATAGTAAGGCCTTGGTTGAAGTTAATCTCCCCAAATCAGTCAATGAGAATGAGGTTGTGTCCCTTTTCTATAAGTGAACAACCTATGTCAATATCTTATCGACAAGAATATCATGGTTCATATAGTCCATATGGTGCTCAATAGTCTTCTTAGACAACTATTCCCCCATATCTAATCAAAAAAATTGTATGAAGAACTTATGGGGATCATGTTTTTGGTGGTATACAAAATAGGGAAAGAGAACCATACAATGGATTCCCATTTGTGAGTGGTCAAAGGATACATGGATAGAAACACCATGGAAAAGAACATGGGTTTATAATTTTGTGAGATATTATGGATAGAAGCTAATATTATTAGGGTTGAAATACGAAAGGATTTAGAACATAAGAAATATTATGCTTGTTTTGAACATTATCATGATTCTTAAACATGATATAACCATCATGATGAGATATTTTTCAAAAATAAATGGATAGTTTTTTCAAGTGGTTCAATCCTTACCTAAAATTTTCTTCACTACTATGATTCTTTGGCAGTAGAGCCATTTGGATTCCAATAGACTAATATGAGGCTGTCATTGGTGAAATTTTTATGATGAATTCCATAGAACATCATCAAGTTTATTTGAGAGTGTGATATATTCCCACAAAAAAAGTATTAGGTTTTGAATCCTACTATAATCCTTTAGCCTCTTCCCATTCCTAAATTGGTTCAGGATGAAATATCAATTGACATTATCTATGTGATTCCCAAATCCCATGGGTATAATATTTTTTTTACATTTCCTATAACAGTACTCCTGTTTTTTTGTTATTATAAAAACCCTACACAACAATGATAGTTGATGATGTACCATTAGAATAAAACTAAAATAATTCTACACCCCATAATTCCACCAATACAACTCCTTTTGAGGAGGATTATGTAAACAAACTTCCAATGGTGTTACACTTTATTGGCATGGAAACTCTGGTCGATTCGGTTTCCTCAACCCTTATTGATAAGATCTAATTATACTCTAAATACAAAACAATATTTATAATGACCAGAAGTTGATGTCTGGTTATTCCAATATACAATAATTGGGTATGAAATTTTAAGGTGGATATATTATTTTTAGGAATATAATCCTAATATGCAAACCAAAAAATATTCAAATCCTTACCCAAAACTAGTTGTTCGATATTATATCTCATAGTTTATTCTTTTTGTGTGTCAAATTGATTTCTTATTATCTTTTCTTAACAGATACTACACAAATTCACCCATTGTTTCATGTATAATAGCTCAAATAGGTAATTGGGAAGTCACAAATGAAATTAGGACTACCATAATTGTGGGATGGTAACATCTACCAAGGGGAAAACCTTGAATCTCTTATGGATACCAAACCATCTACCAGGATCGCATAGGGACTATGGGTCATACAATTTAATGGAAAACATAAAGAGTATGAATCATGGGAAGGTATAAAATAATTACATTACTAGTTTCCAAAACTCCACCTTGGGGAAAATGTTCCTTTTATTGAGGGGTGAAATGTTATAAATGATAGGGAAGACACATTTGATTCCACAATACCCCAATAATTTACAATTATTATAGGAAGCATAATATGGGAAATACTAATAATATAGTTCCTTAGCTTGTTTGTGTGGGGATTACTTTTTAAAAATATAGAATCAATTTGGAAGACACTGAGGTAGTAAGTTAAAAATAAACTTGAGGGCTTAGTCAAGGTAGGAGGAAGGGGTCCATACTCTAGTCATCCATCTCCCAAAACATGTGATCAATCCAAGTATATGGTCCTCTTCCAGGTTCTTATGTTTTAGTTCATATCTTACCATAGTTGTAACTAGAGTATAGTAGTCACATACACGAAAAAATTATATACTAGCATAGTTTTTTCTCCTAATATCTGATTCTCTCATTATTTTTACCTAGCATATAGGACTAATCAACAATTTTATTTGTTGAAATATTGAACCAAGGTGAGTGTAGAAGTGTGTTATCTCCCTCATACATTGGAACTCATAGTTTCTCCTCATGTAATTATATTGTAAATCCACTAGATAGAACAACCACTGAGTGTTGTTCTATCTTATTCTCAAAATACATAATATCAAAATTCATAGGTTCATACTCTTCTTCAATTTTAAATTTCTTCTTCCATTTTCTAATTTTCTATCACACATTATGTGAAAATTGTAATATCTGGTCTTTAAACCATTAATATATACTATCATTATAATCATTTCATTTTTAAATAGTATATTCTTCATTACCTTTTTTAATTTCTCTAACACTACTTCATCATTTTATTCTTCTTGTTATTGTTGGAATGATGGAAAATTGTCTTTATAATAGAAACTCTTTATCTCACCCCCATATATTATATTACTCTTGATGTTGTGAATATATTTTCCATCAATAAGATTAATAATTTTCTTTAGTGTTTATGTATAATAATGATATATTGTAAATTTACTCATTAACATTTTGTTACACATAGAAATAAGTCCACCTACTCTTCCTTACTAGAAGTGGGTTTGATAATTCTTAATAAAGTGAATGAATTTTTTCATATTCTTGGCTTATTACTAGAAGATAAATAAAAGATAAAATTACTAAAAAATGAAAACAAATATCGTACTTACAATTTATTAAGAATATATAGAGATAGAAACACACGTCTATAATGATACAAATTTTCAATGGGGGTTTAAAATGAAACTTTTTAAATAATAATTTTAAATCCTAATGGGTGAATCCTACTGTATAACCTTGGGATGTCTCTTAAGGAGTTGCTACTAAATATTTTCACTTTGGGTAATCATTTGTCGTTGGTTTTGGTTTTTTTATTTTTAAATGGGTTCATTATTTAAGATGGTAATTAAATAAAACATAAATTGAACTAATTAAAGTATTAAAAGTTTTATTTGATTATTATGAGAAAACCATTTTTGTTTCCTACGTTGTTTAACATATAAATCATTATCCATGTTTTATCTTGAATAGATAGCAATGACCTATAAAACATAGATCATTACTAGCTTCCACTATTTCACTAGTTGATTATTAGAACATCTAAAAATCATATAAATTAACTCCCTTTGATTTATATATAAAAAATTATAGAGAAAAAATTTAATGACTCTTAATACCTTTATGCTTCATAACATGTAAAATGGAAACATTAAAATATTTATTTACTCCCTTCAAATGTATGCAAAACAAACCAATATAGGGGAATTTTATTTGACACATAAACATGAAAAGAAAATATGATTCCAATGGAATTAAACGAGTAAGAGTAAAAAAATGATATTTACCCCATTCATAATCACATAATCCACTATATCAAAGTCAATATTGAAATATAAGAATAAGAAAAATTGGAGAAGGAACTCAAGAGATCCATGATGTTCATCCTCATTTAAATCATCGAGAATGGGTGGTTCATATATCAATGTATATAGAGGATGATATCCCAATGGAGGAAAAACAATGTGATAATAGAGGTAGAGAAGAAAAAAAAATAAGAAATCACTATGTGATGATAATAAAATATCCAAAAGAACAGAAAATACAACAACAAACAATGATGTATAGAGACCCAGAATCATTCCCCCAGTACTCTATACCTCTATATTGATTGATAATAAAAAAAGATCATAAAATTAATTAACTTTCACCACATGGATGGAAATATTTTATCATATTTCCATACTAATGGTATCAATTTGAGTAAATTACAAAATTAATAGATTATTTTTTTCATAGTATAGGGGTCAGATGACCAAGAGTATAAGTCTCTTTATAGGGAGGATCAGTGGATTCAGTGTATAGGATACTTGTGGACTGATTTTATGGGATTTCAGTAAAAATTATCTGGGTCATATATCTAGGTATTGAGTGATATATGGTTACATGCCTAGGTGAAACATAGGATAACCCACCTTTAATTAGCTGCTTCTTTGAGAACATTGTATATAGGGTCAAAGTTGATACAACTATGTATTCAATTATAGATGAGTCATCATAGACATAGATATGAACCATTCTAGTATGGTCAGACAAATACAGAACAAGGGACTCTATTTGAAAGGGGTTGGGTGGACTATTTATTAATGTCTACATTGATTAGGATGAAGGTATAGGGCTGGTGTTTTCTTGGACGCATCATCTATTATAATTTTATAGATAAAATTAATAAATATTTGTGTGACCCACATTTATTGGTTTAGATTTATGAGTGGGAAGAATATATAGAATCCCACATTGTAAATTGGGTAAATTTTTCAAAGATCATATCTTATGAGAAGTGGTATTGTAAGTGTTTTCAATAAAAAGTAAATATTTTTCTATTTGTTTTTAATATATTTTTAAAATATATATTTTAGTAAAATGGTTTATTTTATATATATGTGAGATAAAAAATAATTTATAAAATAAAAGATTCATTAAAAATGATTGGTGGAGAGATTAGTCATAATTTTTGAATTTAAAAATTTATAAATCTTAATGGGTTCCCCCATGATGAGTATCCTCACTTTAATCAAATCAAGGTATCTTTTGATGGAAATGGTGAGATCAAATCCATGCAATTCACACTGATTTTGATCTATAAGTATAGGGTTTGTGAGAATGTATAATTAATTTATTTTATCAAAACATATCCCGATAAAACTCCCAACATCGGTGGTATGGGGTTATGAGAATTTTCAGACCGACATTCCCAAAATCATAATGAAGTCCTAAATGAAATTTTTACCCATAACTATACACCAACTAGTTGGGGTTTATCAAAACCATTCAGATAGTGATTTAAATTCACACATAATGATTTTAATTTTCAATTATATTCTCCTTTAGTTTTACTATTTTACAATAATCGAAATGCTTTGAACAAGGTATAACCATTAATATAGATTCTGAGTCCATTATTGTTATAGACCAAGACGTGGTCAAACTTGGCCATTTTGATAGAAATGAATATCTTCGTGGTAGGATAAGATGAAGATTATTATTATAGTTTTTAAGATTTTTTATATCATGGATTAAAACCTTCTTACCATTCCAAAATAACTTGCTTCAAATCTCTATGACACACCTATTGTTGTGACTCAATTTAAACACATTCCATATATGATTAAGAATCCCAAAGATGATTAAGTTTTTTATCAATGGAATATTCTCAACACATTATCAAATTCTATTTATAACTATTTGAACCAAATAATGACCACTCAAGATATGTGGGATGACTTGAATTCAATTAAAAAGTCACAGAAAAATGTACCAATAAATTTCTTATTGAAATGTATCTTAAAATTAAGATGATTAAAAACTAGCTAGTGTTATAGAAATCTCATGAACCCGATGCTATTGAAAAAAAATTCTTTTAATTAAAATGAATATACCTAAAATATTACATGTTTGGGAATTTATTTATAGATTTCCACATATGTGGAAGGAATTTAGTAAATCACTCATTATAAAGAGTCAGGATATTTCCTTGTAATAATTAAAAAACACTCCTCGTATTGTATAAGAATCCATGTTGAGAGACAATGGTATTAAATCAACATTTGATACCAAGGTAAATATCATTGATGGAAAAGAAAAAAAAACTCTTCCTTTCATGTCAATAAGAAAATTAAACAACTAAAGAAAAGAAGGGGATCCTTCCAAGAAGAAAGGTGAATGATTTATTTATTGAAAACCATATAAATTTGAAATGGAATTTCTCTAATTAAATAAATATTAAAACCCCACTAAAAATATTCTAACAGAAGAGAATCTAGTTGTGGCTTTGATGAAGATGGGGTGGTGGCTTGATTCTGGAATAAAGGTACATATGTTCAAGGATCATTTGATGTTAAAAAAATTTGATGATAGTACTATCAGAAAGGAAATACACCTTAGATATTATGTTGGTTTTAATGTATCCAAAAAAGAGGTGTGGGACTAGAAACTAATTATGTGAAGAATCTCAATCTTCTAATTGTGTTGTATGTATCTGAGACTCAAAATAATTTAGTCTATGTTGACCTTATGTGTAGTATGTGATTTTGGGTATTATAAAAATCTTAAAAGGTTATCTTGTCCAAGGATGTCATATTTTAACTATATAATAATAATATTACAAAATATGAATATTACATGATTGATTCATCGAATTTATGGAATGATCGTTTATCACACATTAATTATAATTCATTAAAAATAATGAAATGGTTATATTTAATTAACTATGTACATTAATTTAATAAATGTAATACATGTACAGAATATAAAGTACTTAGAAACCCATTTCAATGGGTTGATTTAAATTTTAATATATTAGAATCACTACATTTTGATATTATTGAATTAAACGGTTTGTAAAATTCATATGAAAAAAAGTATTTTATTACCATTTTTGATTATTTTAGTATAAATATACATATATATAATATTATTACAAAATTTAAATCCATTTATATTTTTAAGAAGTATAAATATGAAGTTGAAAACCAATTAAAAAGGATTGAGTTATTATTCTCAGATAGAGGTGATGAATACTTTATGAATAAATTTGATGAGTTTTATAAATAAAATTTTATAATTCATCAAATTATATATCCTTACACACCTTTTCAAAATGGATTAGCTTAATGAAAACTCATAATTTAGTACAAATGGTAAATTTCATGATTAATAAAATATTTTTTACAATTAAATTTATGAGGAAAAGATTTAATAGATTCATGTTATATTCATAATAGATTTTGATTTAAGAAAACTATGTTATCCCACTATAAAATTTATAAAGGTAAAAGAATGAATAATACCTATTCTAAAGTGTAGGAGTTTTAGCTTATTATAAAGTGACTAATCCTAAAGTAACTAAATATTTTCCAACAGTAATTAAATATATTTTTGTTTGATATCATGAAAATATAAAATCATATAGAGTTACAAATTTTGAAGATAATTTCATTTTTGAATACAAATATATAGATTTTATTGAAAATAAATTATGTGATAATTATGTGGAGTTGGTTAGTCCTTATACCCCAATATCATATACTCCATATTGTTCAAATACAATAGTTAAGACTAATGATAATTCTCAAGTTGAACCTAAACAGGGTACACGACTTTTGAAGGCGAAACATCTATATCTAGATTTTATATCTCCCAATTCCAATTTTTCCTTACTGATAGAGATAAAAATAATATTCTTCTAAATAATTATCATATGGTATTGACTATATAATATTACTCAAATAAATATAAATAAGTTATGACTTCTAAATATGTTGATTTGTGGAAAGAATAAATTTATGATGAAATGGATTCCATTATAGGGAGTATTACATGTGCTATTAGGTATTTAAAAAGAATTTCAAAACCAATAGATTGTAAATGGGGTTTCATAAATAATTATGAATCCATTAGTAATGACTAAACATTTAAAGATTGATTGGTTTTTAATGTTTTCAAATAAAAAATAGGCAGATAATTTTGATACTTATACTCTCATAGATTATAATTCATCAATAATTATTTTATTTTCATTATCATTAATTAATGATTCATATGTACAGAAAATGGATGTTAAAAATTCCAGTTCAAATAGAGACTAAAATAGATATATTTACATGTAACAACTAGATTTTTATTACAAGTTAATGAAATGAAATCATGTAAACTTGTTAAATCTCTTGATGATATTGAAAAATCATAATAGAAATGGAATGATATATTTGATTCTAATGTCTCATCTAACAGATTTACTCATAATATTCTATATTAATGTGTTTATTCAATGTTTAAAAAAGAATATGGGGTTATTGTGTGTCTATATGTGAATGATATGTTAATTTTTGGAAGAAATAGAATTGGTGTAAATGAGATAAAGATTTCTTTATCTCCTATGCTTAAAATGAAGGATATTGAAATAGATGATACTATTCATGGTATTTTTGTTTGAAAATGTAGTGGGGTTATTCCTTAATCTAGAATCTCTACATGTAAAAAATATCGTATGAATATTATCATCTAGGATTTAACGATGTTAATATTCTATTTTATTATAGTGTAAAACTATTTATGAATACATGATTAGTTGTAACACAACCTGAGTATTCTAGTGTAATTGGTTCTTTAATGGATGAAATATATTTCACTAGATATGATATTTCTTTTGAGTAATTAAAAATAAGTATATTTACTTGTAATCGTGGTGTGGATAATTGGAAATTTAAAATAAGAATATTTGGATTCTAGAGATGGACCAAGGATTTATGGTTTTAATATAGTGATTATCTGGTTGTATTAGAAGGATGCACTAGTTTGAGGTTGATTATGAATATTAGTGATGATCATTCCACATCTGGATGGGTTTTTAGTTTTATATTCTATGCTAATTCTTATGTCAGTAAGAAGAAAAAATGTATTTCACATTCAACTATGGAGATCAAGTTTTTTCCTTATCCTTATATGGAAAGGAAGATAAATGCATTAGGAATATAATATTGGATAATAGATTGTGACCTAGTCTGGTGTTTCATATCTATATTAATTGTGATAGTGAAGGAATATTATAAAAATAAAATAGATTCATGTAAAATGGATGTTATACATATATATGTTTTAGATGTGAAAATGTGAAACAATTTTTACATGACGGTTCCAAAAAAATTATCTATCTCAGATCGTGTAAAAACATTGAATATATATACAAAAAGTATCTGTTTAGAGAGATCATTCATATGACTAATATAGAGATAGGGGTAAAATCCATAATATAAATCAGTTTTTTGAAATGTAAACCCAATACTTTCTTTATGTAGGTCTTATAAAAGTGTTTAATTAGTAAAAACAAGTTTTGAAGATGATTGTTGATATTGAGAATTATAACTCAAAGTAGTTGTTTTCAATATCATCCATTATGGCTAGTTGTTGAGTAATAAACTCTTAAAAATATATTATGACTCGATTAGTTATGTGTTCTAATAATGAAAAAACATTCAAATTTTTTTTCTATGTGAACATAGATGTGGTGCCTCTTCTTATAAGATTTAATGTGATTACTACATTGAGGGTTCATGAAAAGGATATAATCACATGTCCATAAATGTGATTACAAAATGATATTTTGGATTTAAATATAACTTCTTGTATGATACCTCATGTTTAACTTAAATATTAACATGTTTAATGATATGAAAACTTATAAATCTGATAATACTTTGAGATATTGATACTAATTAATGGATTAAATCTATGTATACCTGTATTATGCGTAATGATTCACCTATGATCTAGAGAGTTAATATTTAATAATAAAATTATAGGATTGTCATAATTTTTTTTAAAAGTAATATATATAAGAGGGAATATCATTTTTTGGTTTGGATTGATGAAGTGGAAAAATATCTATCATTGGACATTGGAAAGTGTGTAAATTTCTAAAAGCTCATCTATTATGAAAAGGGATATTGTGAAGTGTTTCCATAAAAAAATGCATTTTCGTAAATTCTATTAAAGTATTTTTAAATATATAATTTAGTAAAAAAATTATCATATTATATATATATATAAATAAAAAATAAAAAATAAAATATAAAAATATTATATAAAAATGACTAATGATGAAATTAGTTGTAATGATATGACATCAAATTTTCAAAGTCCAAATGGGTTCCCCCAACAAAGATTTGTCATAGTTAGATCAAATCAAGGTATTCTTTGATATAAATAATGAGATAAAATTGGTGTCATTCACATCCAATTTGATTTATAAATAAATTTAAGGAGATATTTGTTAATTAATATATTAATTTTAAATTCACAAATAAAACTCTCTATAATAGTTTTTAGGGAATGTTATAATTTGGTGACCGATATCCAAAAAATCATGCTAAAATCCTCAGGGAAATTTCCATCGATAACCCTACACCATCAAGATGGGGTCGGTCAAACCCTTTTAGGTAGTGAATTAAAATCACTCATTAAAATTGAAAATTTATGATGTCTTCTCCAACTGGCCTCCTATTTCCAATCATCATGTAGGGAAGTGTAATTATTCATGTTGGAATGATGAAATTCAATAGAGTTACATGCATGGTGGTAGTCTGGAGTGAGACTAAACTGAATCTGGGATCTGCGACATCACATGGTTTGTGTTTGTGATGTGGTCGTTACTACAATAAAATAACTGCATAGATGTGGTGTTTTTAACATGGAGGCGGTTTAAACCACTGTAATATGGTTTTGCGATGGTTTTATAAAACAACCCCTAAAAATGGTTTCAACATCCAATACGAGTCAGTTTCTTCCATTTAGAGGTGGTTTTTGGGATGTTTCATAAACCCCTGATTTATAGGCGGTTTTATTGGTTTTAGTGGTGGTTTTTCGCAGGAAAATATGGTCAGGATTTAGCGGCGGTTACATCCCTCGATAAAAAATTTACTTTTCATCATGGAAACCACCACTATTACCAATAAAACCACCACTAAATAAACCTAAGTCATTTTTTAGCGGTGTTTTTGACTTCCACAGATAAAAAACTCTCAAGATATAGTAGCAGTTTGAACCACCTCTATATATTCATTTACAAATAAAAATTTGCTGCATATGCTTTAGCCTTAGTACCAAGAAAAAAAATATAGAGAGAACATATAACCTAGGGTGCGCACATATCAAATATAATCATAAATAAATATGTTAATGGAAACTATATTTCAAATTATAAAACCTCACCACACATATAAATAAAGGAAATAACAAAAAAAAATATAAACCCATTATTAAAACCATATTGTTCTTAAACCCCAATATATATGAATTTTTATTAATGAAACCCGCCCTTTGAATTTCAGAAAACAAGTAAAATGCATAAAAATCATTTAAAAACATCCAAATACCATTTATTTATTCTATAAGAAAAAATTTACAAGGTAGAAAATAAAATCATGGTTTAGTGAAGATATATCAAAATAGGTTCCAACACATCATAGTTTCTGGTGTGTTCAAAAGGATAATTCCCACTTCAAGTGGATCTAGGGAAATTTCACTATTTTTAACTCAATATTCTCTCATAATCTATATATGAAGTAATTTAACACCATGAATGGAGAGAATAAGGTCTAATATGATCTAATGGTTTGGAAAGAGTCAACATAAGTTGAGAAATGATTGAAATAATTTGGAATCTTGAATTTGAATTATAAAATCAAATTCAATTGGGAAAAAGGTGTTGCTACTACTATGTACATTTAATAAGAATATATTATTTCATTTTCAAGTGTCAATGATATAGAAGTCATAGAGGGAATACAAATAATATTATTAATGGATGATTTGAAGAAATATTGTGTTGTATGGAAGGAAGTGTAAGAAATTTGTTTTGTAGTTCAATTTTAAAAAAATGTAGAATCTTGAATTTTTAAAAGAACATAAGAAGAATATGTTATTATAGAGACCCTTACAGTTTTTTTGTAATGAATAAGAAGAAGATGAATTTTTCTTCATGTTTTGTGCATAATAAGTGAATATATATATTTCTATTGTGAAAGTATATAATAAAAATAACAATTTGGAACATCAATGTAATGACATTGTCTATACTAGTGAAAGATTTATTATTATTACAGAACCCTATTTTAAATAATTAGGATGGTAGTATAACACAAGTGCATAAAAAATTTATCACGACAACATTTTTTACGTCGGTTATATATAAATGGCGTAGAAAACCGTGAAAATGGATTTTTCACATTGGTTATTTTATAACTGATGTGATAAATCTATAATGGACATTTATCCGGTCGGTTATTTTATAACTGACGTGATAAATACAATCTTGGAAATTTATCACGCTGGTTCTAAAATAACCAACGTGATAGATGGAATCACAACGGTTTATCACGTCACTTATAAATAACCAATACGATAAACCACTGAGCATCTATTTATCACGTCAGATATATTATAACCGACGTGAAAAACATAAAAAAAAGTAGTCTATCGCGTCGGTTATAAAATAACCGACTTAATAAACAAAAAAAAAACAATTTTTCACATCGGTTATTTGATAACCTACATGATAAAATATAAAAAAAATTGGTTTATCATGTCGGTTATTTTATAACCGATGTGATAAACTTAGAAAAATTGTTTTATCACGTTGGTTATAAAATAGATGACGTGATAAACTGACTGCTGGGGTTTTATTAGGTCGGTTATAAAATAACTGACGTGATAAACCTAAAAAAACGATTTATCATGTCAGTTATTTTATAACCGATGTGATAAACATAAAAACATCGGTTTATCACGTCGGTTATAAAATAACCGACGTGATAAACCGAGTGTTAGGGGTTTATCACGTCCGTTATAAAATAACCAATGTGATAAACCTAAAAACATTTTATCACGTCAGTTATTGTATAATCCAAGTCATAAACTTAACAAAAATAGGTTTATCACGGTGGTTATAAAATATCCGACTTGATGAACCGAGTGCTGATGATTTATAACGTCCGTTATTTTATAATTGACGTGATAAATCAAGTCTTGGTGGTTTATCACGTCGGTTATAAAATAACCAATGTGATAATCCATTTAAATGATTTATTGGGACTCATATGCTTATCTGATTTCTTCGATCTACGGCTCGTCTCTCTCGCGTGGAAAACCTAGAAACCCACCTAGAACTCATTCCCTCAATTTCATATTGTCTAGATCCTTAATAATCTTTATTATTAGAAAATCTCTCAGACTGGATCGCAATCCCTAAGTAGAACTTTCAACCTGCCCCGATTTCATTTCTTATTTTTTGAGGATGCCCTAAATTCATTTTTTTATTTTGTTTACTTTGATTCTAATGTTCATGTTTATAATCTAATTTCTCACCTATTTATGTATGTTTTCACTTAATCTTGACATTTAATATGATGATATAATCAAATTCATTTTTTTCAAATGAACATGGGTTGTCTATTACGAAAATTGTGGTGAATAAATACTATATTTATATCATTTTGTCATTATGGGTTGAGCCGTTGAGGGTTTTGCATCATCATTTTGTTATTATGGGTTTAGCCAACAAGGGTTTTGTATAATTCCATGATTATGGTTTTAATTTTTTTTTCTTAATTGTTTTTCTTATTATTACAAATAATAACTTTTACACATGTTTGATTTCATTTTTTTATATTTCAAAAAAAATTTGCATTCAAATTATGATTTTTTTCATATAAATATAAAATATTATTTTCTTTACAAGATGTATAATTTTGATATTTTTTATAAGTAAAAATGAGTAGAATTTTGATTAAGACACATCGAATGAGTAATGAATATGAGGAAGGTGTTGATGATTTTTTGGAATTTCCTAAACAAAATGTTCCAAGCAACGACATTTTTTTCTATCCATGCTTGAAATGTTTGAATATGAATAAGTTAAAAAGTAGAGAGGTCAAAGGTCATTTGATTTGTTATGGTTTTAATCCAAGTTACAGCCCTTGGATTTGGCTTGGTGAAACTGGATAGAATGTCAGATATATTGAGGATGACGATTTGTTAGATGATAAATCAGATGGAATTGAAGAAATGATTCGAGATATTGTAGTAGAACAAACTGAGATAGAACTGACAGTTGTGCATCTATATAGTGATGATGAAAAACCCTTGTATCCTAGTTGTTCAGATTTTATGGTTTTTTCAGCAGTGTTATGATTGATTAGTCTGAAGGACAAACATTGATGGAGTGAAAAAAGTTTTATGGTGATGCTACAATTGTTGAAAAACATTCTTCTAAAAGACAACAATATTCCAGAATCACATTATAAGGCAAAAAAATATTATTCCCGATGGGAATGGGATACAAAAAAATACATGCATTTCTTAATGACTATATAATATATAGGAAGGAATACGAATTTCTATTAGAGTGTCCTAAATTTGGGAAATCACAGTATAAGTTGAAAGAAAAATCACAGGTTGATATAGAGATTACAAAGATCCCTTCCAAAGTATTTTGGTATCTTCTTATAATTATTTGTTTGAAACATTTATTTTCTAACTCACATGATGCAAAAAGCTTAAAATGAAATGTTGATGAGCGGATATGTGATGGAAAAATTCATCATCCAGGTGAATGTTCACAATGGAAGAAAATTCATGAGCAGTGTCCGACTATCAGAAATGAAATTATAAATCTCATACTTGGATTGTGCACAAATGGAATTAATCCATATCGAAGTCTCAGTAGTACATATTGTTCATTGCCTATTTTATTGGTAATTTACAACCTCTCTCCTGAAGTTTGTATGAAGCACAAATATTTCATGTTGAGTATAATGATATCTGGTCTAAAGAACCACGGAAATGATATTGATGTTTTCTTGTCACCATTTATTTATGATTTGATACTATTATTGGAGGATGGTATGAGAGTGTATGATACTTATAAAATATGTTATTTTCAACTGCATATAGTGCTTATGTTCGCTATAAATGACTTCCCAGTTTATGGAAATTTGTCTGGATATAGTGTTAAGAGGCATAAAGCATGTCCAATTTGTGAAAAACGGACTTCATATTTTCAATTGCATCATGGGAGAAAAACAGTATACATGGGTCATCAAATGTTTTTACCTATGGATTACTCCTATGGAAGACTAAAAAAGACATACAATGGGTCACAAGAATTAAATATTCCCCTGAAACCCTTATCCCCTGATGAGTATTTGGAGAGGGTGCAAAACCTTGATGTGACATTGGCAAAGACACATAAATCTGGTAATGATATACATGTTTGGAAGAAATGGTCAATATTTTTTGAGCTACTATATTAGAGATATCATGAAGAGAAGCATAATATTGATTTCATGCACGTGGAGAAGAATATCTGTGACAGTTTGATTGCAACACTGTTAAATATTAAAGGAAATAATAAATATGGATTGAATGCAATATTAGACTTACTATCAATGGGAATATGTTTGGAGTTACCTCCGACTTCTAATGGAAGATAAACTTTTCATCCTCCGGCTTGTCATACATTATCCAAGAGGGAGAAAATTAACTTTTGTCAGTGTCTTCATGATATCAAAGTGCCTCAAGGTTATTCTTCAAATGTAAAAAAAATTCTCTCTTAAGGATTTGAATTTGATAGGTAGGAAATCTCATGATTGTCACATCATGATGAAACAACTTCTACCGGTTGCATTACGTGGAATATTGACCATCTGTGTCAGTATGATTATAACAATGGTGTATTATTTTTTCAATTCAATTTTTAATAATGTGATTAAACTGAATTATTTGAACATTTTGGAAATGGATGCAATATCTATACTTTTTCAATTGGAAATGTATTTTCCCCGATCTTTTTTTTGATATAATGGTGAATTTAATGGTTCATCTGGTTCGAGAGATAATGATTTGTTAACCTGTATATATTCGTTGGATGTATCCTTTTGAAAGGTATATTAAAATATTTATGGGGTATGTTAAAAGTCCTTATCGACCTGAAGCCTCCATTACAGAAAATTATATTTCTGAGGAGGTTGCAGAGATTTTTACAAGATACTTGTTTGCAGTGGAGCACATAGTTTTGCCTATATCTCATCATCAACGAGTTAATACTGATGGAAAGGTGATTCATGGATTGAAATTCAAATAATTGTCAGGTGAACAAATTAAGAAGTTACATTTATACTTCTATAATAAGATATCTTATGCTCATCCATATATCACATTGCATATTAATGATTGGAAACAATGTCATCCAAAAACTAATGAAATGTGGATTTTGAATGAGCACAACAAAATATTTTTGACATGGTTTAAAAAGGCCCTACTTTGTAGATAAGATATCTCAGAGACGTTAAGATGTTTAGTGGATGGCCCAAGTTTAAATTTGATAACATGGTCCGGGTATGACATTAACGGCAATACATTTCATATGAAAGCTCAGGACAACATTAGTGCAGTTCAGAATAGTGGGGTATTGGTGTTTGTAGAAGCAATGCATTTCTCGACTTCTAAAGAAAAAAGTACAATTTCTGCATTAAGTGCGTATTATAGAGTCATAGAAGAAATATGTGAGGTTGATTAATTTAAAATTAAAGATATTGTTTTTAATTTCAAATGGTTTGTCGGTAACAATAGTATGAGACATGATGAATTTGGAATTACAATTGTTAATCTGAATAGATTAGAAGACACAACCAATTCTTTTATACTAGAAACACATGAAAAACAGATTATCTATGTTGTTGATCAATCAGATATGTAGTGGTCTATTGTTTTACAAGGAAAAAAATATGTTGGAGAGGATCAACTTGATTTAGAAGCTGATTTATGTGATTTCCCTACTTCCATGGAATTATTAGAATAAAATAATGATAAGCTTGTTGTAGACATGGTTTGTGCCATAAGGAATGATCATGGTGAAATAATTTTGGAAAACAATCTATTTGTACATTCCTAATATTATAGGTAACCAATGTTTAACATGTTTGCCATGTTTACCATGTTTACCATAGTTTACCATAGTTTTCCATGTTTACCATATTTTACCATTTTTTACAATATGTTATCATAGTTTATCATATTTTCCTTTACGTAATTTATATATTTATTGATTTTGATGAAATTCCAATTACACTACCATGTTTACCATATTTACCATGTTTACCATTGTGATAGTTTAATTTGTTTATTTGTGAATTAATGTTTCCTTTTTTGATTTCAAGGACAATAACAGATCAATCAGTCGATCAACCACATGATTATAAAGGTGAGAAACATGATGATTCATCTGGGGAGGATCATTTACATGCTACTGTTGATGTTCCCCAATCGTCTTCATGTGCTCCCATAACAACTAAGAGTTCAAGAGTTGGTAAACATGGCAGCACACGTTTACCAAAATTATCAGTTTCCCGTGCCTAGGACCAAAGCATAGTAGTTGAATTTGATGACAATTTTATTCTAAGATGTCCAAATGAAAAATATTTTAAGAGTTTTGTATCAAATAATGGAAAAATAAAAGTTAGCATTTTGTACAATGATTGGAAAAGTGTGGACGAAATGATAAAAGATCAATTTTTGGAGACTATTTTGGTAAGATCTTTTTCTACTATTTGACTTATCTTTACAAAAATACAGTATAATATAAACACACTCTTATTTATCATATAAAATATGATATTCATGAAATTTGAGGACTCAAGAAGAAATTTTTATCGATGGTATATAGAAGATGGAGGGATTTCAAATCAACCCTCACATCTGATTTCATTTATGGTCAAAGAAATCATGACAATCCATGTCATAAATATCCTTTCCTAGATGAAGAAACATCGAGAAAATTTGTTCAAAGTAGGAGACACGAACCATTTACGGTAAGTGCAATGTAACCTTTTATATGTTTTCTTATATAAATGAACTTATTAATAATTTTCTAATGATTTATTATTGTCAATTTATAGAAAACAAGGAAATCTCATTATGAGATCTAAGATAAAAATTTAATCTCTAATAGATTATCTTAGGGAGGGTATACATTATTGGAAAAACAAATGATGGAAGAAAAATTAGCAAAACCTACAGTTGAGTCATCACGCTCAGGTGAGGTTGTTCCTCTATCCCCTCCATCTAGACATGAAAAATGGAAGAGGGATCAGATGAGAAAAAAGGGGTAATATCATTCAGATGAATCAAGGATCATATCTGAGAGTATTGTAAGATAGTTATTTTATTTATTTAAATTGTTGTCTATTAATTATATTATTTGAATCAATAAAAAAATTTAATTAATTAATACATGATTCTATTGAGGAGTAGAGCACATAGGGGGCATTTATAGCTATTGGGAGGAATGATATTTCATCTGAAGCATTGGGAAATCCTGAACACCCCGGTCATGTTTAAGGATACCTGACAGGTGTATTGGAAAGAAAAGTGTTTCCACATTCCTCAACGTCTTCCATTGATGGTTTGTATAGAAAATAGATTATTTGGAGGCTGAAGTTCAAAATATTAATGCAACGATGGAGGAAAAAATCAGATCATCAGTACAGTCTATGTTTGCAGACATGCAAAGACAATTTCAGACTACAGCTCCCACTCCCCCAGCCCCCCCTACAAACCCCATTTTTTATCCTCCACCTCCGGAAGCAAATCCCACTTCCCCACCTCCAGCAGCAGCTCCCACTCTTCCACATTAGCATGAGGCCTCCATTGTTCCACCTCAACCTGGATACCCCATTGTTTATCCTACTCATTCGTCATAGCTTCCTACTTATTGTGAGTTGTATGTTGATGATCCTCACCATCATATTGTGGCATATGGGCTGGTATATTATATAGGAGATGTGGTTCATCATTAGAAGTTAGAGTTAGAGAAGCATAGGGTCACTATACAGGATATTATAGATATATCAGCTCGAGTTCCAGTACCTACAGATGAGGTGATGACAATTGGACATAGTATCATCCAATTTTTAGATTGGCCATCCAGACTTCTGTGAGTCATTACTGTATATGTATGTGTGTTATATCTTTTATTTTATTTATTAATAAATTTGTTTTAGAATTTTAAATCTAATATATTTATCAATTTTTTTACAGGAATACTTTAAAGTAAAATAAATACTTTATAGATAACAATAAAGACAAATGGGTAGGACATCAGATACAGATTCTAATAGTCTTGACAGATTTCCAAGATATTTAAACTTATTAGCAGAGAATTATTCATTTCTATTGGAAGGTCATTTTTTTGATGTGCAATAAATGTGGGAATTTTGAAAAATTATATCATGGATCTTGTTACTGGAGACAAGTTGTGCGTTAAAGTGGCGCAGATTTTTTCCGTGTAAGTCTTTACAGAATTTTGTCCCTAAATTTATAAAAAACAAGTACTTATTTCTGTTTTGTATTAGTAATATTTATAACATGTGTGAGAGGAATGACCAGATAGATGTATATTGGTTCATGGACCAGCATTTTCTTTCCCCTGATGCACATTCATTGGATGAGGAAGAAAGAGCTATTTATGTTGCTGAAAGATTTCAACATAATATTATCACATATTGTTGGATGATGCCTTATTGTGAGAGGTATAAAACATATATCTGATATTGTTCTATATATTTTAACAATTAAAACTAGTAACCTAAAATTTTTCTTTATATCAGTGATCATTGGATGTTGGGTGTTTTTTTTCACAGGAGAAAACACTATATTGAATATGCTATGTCCATAGTGATGCGTGGATAAGTTTTAAGAATTCGTTGGATAAGTATGTTTCAATTTCCTAATAGTTTTTTATATTGTAATGAATTTTAAATTTATCTCATTCATATTATTTTCCAATAGGGGATGGAAAATTATCAAAAAACCACAATCAAAAGGTGTGCCAGGATCAAATATGTAAAAGTGAAGGTAAATATCAATTAATAATATGTACTTTTGGAGGTATTACATAAAATTTATATTTAATTGACACTCATTTGAATAGAAATTTCTTAAACATCAAGGTGTAATCGAATGCAGATATTATATGTTATGATTTATGTATGAAATAATTACAACGGGAAAACTTTTGAAGTTTGACCAGGTTTTATTTTCTTATGAACATTGCCATAATATTTCAGTTGATTTATTCATTTTACATGTTAACTATTTTCCATTCAATTTGTAGCTATTTGATGACCCTAATCTGTATAGTGCTGAATAGTTCAAACACTTACAAGTGGAATGGTTAAATTATTTTACAGGTTTGATTGTATTTTAGTTTTTTTGTAATGTGAAATGTAATTTTGAAAATTGTAATTTTAATTGTGTATTTGGTGATTGTTTTTGTTGGATTTAAGTTCTTTTTAGTTGACATTTTATGTTTTAAATGTTATCAATGTAAATGCATAATTTTTAATTGGTTACTGTTTTGGTCTACTTCTGTTTTTCTAGTACGAATTATGGGTTTGGCTTCTGGTTGTTTCTGGGGAGAGTAGAGGACTACTTTCTATTTAAAAAAATTGGTTTTCCACATCGGTAATTTTATAACCGACGTGATAAAGGAATAGAGAAGGGTTTATCATGTAAGTTATTTGAATAACTGACGTGATAAACCCTTGTGGAATGGTTTTTCACGTCAGTTATTTAATAACCGACATGATAAACCCTCCCCCAACTGGGTCTTCATGTATTTTATTTTATAACTGGCATGGTAAACCAGTGCGATGGTGTTTATCATGTCGGTTTTTAAATAACCGATGTGATAAACACCTAAGAATTGTTTTATCATGTCGTTTATTTAATAACCAATGTGATAAACACTCTGCCACTGGTTTTTCACGTTTGTTATTAAATAACTGACCTGAATAACACCTCGATATTATGTTTTTTATGTCTGTTTTTAAATAACTGACGTAAAAAAATATATTTATAACGTCGTCCGTATTAACGTCGACTAAAACCCGACGTAAAAAATGAAAAATAACCAACATAAAAAACGTTTTTCCCACTAGTGTAAAGACCCAATGAGATGTTGAAAATGTGAGGGATGGAAAAAAACATAGTTGGGAATCATGTTATATAAGTTCAATAATAAAAATTTCTCACTTCTACATATCAGTTTATACTAATGGGTTGTGTAATATCAGAAGAATCCATATAACACAAAGGATTTTCCATCTCATTTTGAGAGGTTAACCTAGTAAATGTGTTGTGACACTTAGGTTTATGTTTGATTAAATTTTTTGTATGAAATGATGACATCGACAAGATATAATGAGATAAATATTCGACATAATAAATGAATACATAAAAGGATAGGTTTAAAACAATTAATTTGATAAAACATCATCACCATTGATTCATCCACTATGATTGTTGAACATATACCTAATTGGACTACTATAACGTTATTGATTGTGGTTCATTATTATTCTTTTTTTTTTCTTGAACAGTATAAAATCATTTTTCCACATTTTATAAACAAAAAATGCACACAATCACTTATTTTTCTCTCTTATTTTTTAAAATTTTCTCCCATATGGATAATCTATATGTATCATCTATTATATTTATATATTGACTCAATATTATCTTCACTCTAGTGTTTATATATATCTTACTAAAATGTAGAAAATGAAATAAGTTAATATCCACATTAAAATATTCATAATCCTTCATGTTATTCTAATCATTCAAAAAAACCACCGAATAAAACATCACAAAAAATAAATAACCATGAAACAAATAATTTTACATAATATTTAAATGATGAAAAAAATAAAACCAACCAATCATATCCATTATATCTTATCCTCACTCCTTCCACTATGGGCTCAAAAATATTCATTAATGAACATGGGCTCAAAAATTTACATAAACTTAATATAAGTATAATACAATATATTAAATAATTAATCAATGTATATATATGTATTAAAAAGTATATTTACAAGTATAATCAGAATAAAATATCTATATAAAAAATTAAAAATTTATATTGATTATGGTGTATAGATTTGTGAAAGTAATTATTCCTTTTAAAAAACCTAATGAAATGCCTAATTAGAAACCAAACTGACACCCATTATCAAGAAAAGTACATTTAAACCCATGAATGATGAAAAGATATTATGGGTGAACAATAAAAAACTAAATAACACCCAAAAAACTAGAAAGATGTTATAAAATAGTTAAACATATTATTAATCATATACCTTTTTTCTAATATTTAATTGATAAGGTGGGATTCTTGTTTAAAATTTGGATTTTTGATGGGAGAGTCAATGGTTGGTCTACAGGGTGATAACTAGAATGATACTTGTTGGTATAGAAATAGTATGGTGGTGGCTTGGGGAGAGATCAGATGGGTGAAACCATCAGAGTCCATCGGAATTTGGGAGTCCATGGAAGTCTTTGAGATGAATAATAAATAAGGATATGCATCATTATTGACGATGTAATGTGATTGATATCTAATAGTGAGTTGATGTAGCTTAAGAGGATTATGAAGAAAAATTATGAATGGGGTTGGGGGAATACAATCTATAAGGAACAACAATGTGAGTGAGAAATATTCAAGTATATAGGCTTGAAGTAAAAAAAAATCATGCATGAAAATTTAAAAATGGGGAGAAAATTTATAACCATAATGATTGGAATATACCTTGTGGGATACCAAAAAGAATGAAATGTCACTTAGTTATTACTGTACTATATTAGGAAAAGGATGTATTCTGATGTTAAATTAAAATATAATATTTTTTTCACTAAATAGCATGAATAAAATTTCAAGATAGTTATTTTAATCATATTCAATACTATATTTCATTGAATGGATGACTATCACTACAACCCTGAAATGTTTTTAGCCTCTTAAAACTTGACAAATCATAAAAAAAATTTGGTCCTGAAACTTTTAGGTGAATACTTTGTGCCACACATGAAACATTAAACCCCCACTATTTCCATATTTATCCTAAATATCAAAAACACCAATAATCACGGTCTGATGATGAACACTTCTCGTCACCCTCTCTATACCAGTCTCTACTTCCTAATACCAGCACCTGTAAGACAATTATATTGAAATTAAATAATTTTTTATATTTATAATTAAACATAAAACCAATAAATGTTTTCATACTATTTTTTTTTTTGAAAATTTTTGATTTACCTACTCACCACCAATCACTAATTCAATACCACCTGGGACAGATCTATTAAACTTCTTATATAAATCAATCAATGCTTACTGCAAAGAGGATAACTAATTCCCCTATTCCTGAATTTTGCTTTGCATAGAAACAAACTCTCTCTCAGCATATTTTGGAAGGTATTTACTACAACGAAGATTAGATGCAAATGTAATATCAAATGGACTACCAAAGACCTCAAATGGTAATGGTCCCAGACCCACTCTGCGCACTCAACCAGGATGCTCCTCCCAAAGGAATTTACAATCTCAGACATCTTGGGGTACTCAGTATGACATAATGGGATTAACATCCCATAGTTAATAAATTTTTTACATATAAATAAAATATTATTCGTATTAGAAGAAATGTATATTAACATAGTGACAATTGAAAATAAGTTATTATAATGAAAAATTAATTCCTACCCCATCTTATTTAGTGCACACATTAACAAAAATCCGATCAAATATTTTATGAACACCCAACCACACATCTTGTTTGGGATTATTGGTGCCCTAAACTTGGTGACTACATTAAAAAAAGATATAACAAAAATTTAATATAGTTAATAGATAATATTTTCTTATAAATATTTAATCAAATGAAAATATTTCCATAGTTGATCAGATTTTAGAAAAACACTTTGTCCCATAGTGAGAGGGATGATTTTCATAGCCCAACATGATGCATTGTTCCTTAAAATATCCTGAAATAAATAAAATGTAATTTAATATTAATGTATCAAATGTCATATCCTTTTCACATACATGTATTAATTTTTATGGAGATTAATATAACAACATATATTTACATACCATATTTTATAATCACAATTCTTGTCAATAAAAACTTTCCACTACTCTCTAGGTACCCCATTGGGTACCTTATCATAAATTTGTTAGGTACTCAATGATCCGTCGTTGACTTCATTCCATAATCAACATTTAAAATAATTCCATAACATACCCAAATTTTTCAACGTCCACTTTGATGATAACATATCAGAAATGGTAAAGTGGAAAAATATATATACACTAAGATTCATTTTGAAAAATATTAGAATTTAATAACATAATTACATTCAATTACACCATAATGTTTTAATATTACGTTTATTTTTGAATAATAATTTTCATTTTTTCCAAGATGAAGGAATATTCCACCAATCATCATATGTAATGGGAAGTTTCACCAGCTCCTCCGCCTTATATCATATCATATGGCTATCTAATCTCACAAAATCATCTGTAGGGACAACATAGGAATCAAATTGGACAACTATCTTTAGTTGTGTCAGATTACATACACCTATACTTTTCGTATTTTTCTCCATAGTGCCATTATTTCCATCTCCTAAGAAAAACAATTAGTAGTATAAAAAAGTGCAATAAATTTATTCATATTAAAATTTGTACCAATAATATTCACTATCCAATATCACTATGAAGAACTAGCAGTGGCGCCATGCTCCCCAAATACTGAGTATGTGGAATGGGAAGGTATCGACTGAGTACCTAATGGGATGCTATGGAGGGTGTGACAGACATTGAATTGGGAAATCCGATGGTGTCTTAGATGCTATAGGGAGGGAGACAAAGTAATAATAATATATCAGTGTGGTCAATGGAATGTTGACTGAGAGTCGATTGACATCAGTATAATGATTGATCCTTAGAATTCCTATCATTTAATCAAACAAAATTATGTTCGGAATATATAGTTCAAAAAATTCAAGCCTTAAATAAGAAATAGAAACATATGCACAGTAATAAAAAAACAAATATACACAAAAAATGATAATAAATAACCACACAAATGACATAATTGGTTGAAAAATGAATGGATAACTCCACATACAATCATTTTATCCTTCAATCATGCCAGTTTTCTAATCCATCATTAATTCATATACTTCATCCCCCCTTACAATACTAATATTTCCAATATCATGATAAACAAATAAGTCTTCTTCTTGTTATTGATGGGATTTATTTTCAGTTGTCAAAGCATCCACTTCATCACCCATATCATACAAGTCTTTTTGTTTTATGTGGTTAACTACACTCCACCCTTAATCCATGAAATTTTAACATAATATAATATTTTCTCTTGTGATGATATGATACACAGATCATGTATTTCATGGTAACTAATATCCATCATGTGAGTGAAATTCACACAAGTAAATTTCAAGGAATATCTTTTAACACCCTAGATAATATCTACCCAAATTAAATTTCAATAATACAATTGAGAAATGCATGTCGTAGTTTAATTCAATAATATCAGTCAAAATTAAATAGTATCCCAGTTTAGTAAATGAAAATATGCCACTATTTTTTGTTTTCAAACCCTCTTTCTAATCGACTATTCGAAATCTGATGTCCTTCACATTGTAATCATCGATGATTCTGCCTTGTTTTAGATGCCCTCGAGCAAAAAATATCAAATATTTTGAGAACTATTCTTGAGTATCATTATTCATGATCTAAAATAGTAATATAAATTTTTATATTTACATAATATATGTTTCAACCTAATATCCATATTGATTGAAATATTTACTAACTTGCACATCGTGCAAATCATTCCACAAGCTCTTTATTAGAATTTTTTTATATATTTCTCATTTCGTTTTCTTCCTCTCATTAATCTCTTTGTTTATATCCTCAACTCTTCACTAAATGAATCTTAAATTTCACTATTCAGTATAATATATCTATATTCCTATAATAATTCCATTTATGTTAGTCTAACATTTGAGCTCCTCCCAACTGATCGGGAAATAGCTTGAAAGATTTTTGATTTCCCATGTATTTTAGATTGAGATGATGTTTCATCAACATGTCCAACTTGATTGAATATTGTCTCAAAATCATCCATATACCTAGAATAATGTTAAGATAGTCCTCTTCCAAATATCCTTCAGAAATAGAGCCTTCTAGATGGGCATTATTTTTCATGTATGATTTCAAATTCAAAAAATATCTATGAAAAAAATAAAAAACAGTATTATGTATTTGATGAAGTTCCATGAATTGTTTACTAAAATTAAAAACATATAAAAAAAGTACCTCTCAATTGGATATATCCACTGATAATTTACGAGGCCTCCTAATTTAGCTTCCTTAACCAAATGCATAGTTAAATTCATCATGATAGTAAAAAAAGAATGAGGAAAGATCATATCCACTGAACAAAGTTCAATAAAAATATCTCTTGAAGGTTTTAGAGCTCAAATGGATATAGAGTTTTCTCAAATATTTATTTAAAAAATGTACAAAATTGGAGTACAACAGTAGTAACCTTTTCAGTTAATAATATATGCAATGCTAATGGTTGTAACTACTGTAAAAAATTGTGTGAATCGTGGATTTTCAATCAACATAACCTATAATGATTTATGTAAAAACCCCATGATATGTTACATGAATACCCATTATATACATTCACATGTTTTAAAACTAGAAGGAATGCATCTTTATCCATATTTTTCATTTTAAAAATTTCCAAAGCACAATTTCTATTCTTATCTGGCCAGATATCACGCATTATGTTCATTACTTATAAGTCATTCTGAGAATTGATATGATGCTTTGACTTTCTATGATAATTTATCAATGTGAAGATACAATTTTCACAAAAATTATTTTCAATAATTATCAAACCAAGATTATTTCTCAACAAATTAAATTTCAAATATAAAATTTTGAAAAATATTCATTTTTTCTTCTATTATTGCACTCTGATTTCACTTGACGATACACTTCGTACTCATTTCCCACTATCCTTAAAATGATTCACCTTCCAAAATTCTATTTCAAAATTTTCAAGTTCTTCTAATATTTTAGAACCTATTAAAATATTTGGAGGTTTTCTATGATCAATGAAACCATTGAATTTTTACTTGTTCAGCCGAAATCAATGAGATGCATCAAGAAATATTTGATGACATAGGAAAGAGCATTTTCTATTTTTTGTTATTCATTTGGTCAAAAAATTATAGTTATAAATAGGACAATACAAACCTATTTAAGAGTTCTGACTAGCTAAATTCACAGGTCCAGGGAAGTCACTAATGCTCCACATTCGAACAACTTGCATTTTTAACATTGTTCTAGAAGATGCATTATATTTCTCAACACCATTACTCCACAAATCATGTAATTATTCAATTAAAGGATGAAAGTATGCATAAATATCATTTTGAGTAATTTTTTTTCTAGGAATAATGATAGAAATGATAAATGACATTTTTTATACACATCCACTAAGGAAGATTGTAAGGGATCAAAATAACCGGCCAAATTATATAACTAATACTCAATGTCCCAAATGGGTCGAATCCATCAGTAACCAATCCCAATCAAACATTCCTTTGATTAGATGTGAAATATGTATGTAATGAATAAAATGTATTCCGTGATTGGGAATCTATTGTACGTCAGAACAACTCATCATTGTTATTATCTAAAAAATTCCACTTCATATGTTCCATATTTTTTAATAACATGAATAATCTTTAAAATCATAGAGTTAAAGGAAAGTAACACAAAACCATTACAAGTGTGTAAATTTTCTTCTAATTCATTGTATTATGTTGATTAACACTTCCAACATCCCCCATTTATTTCCATATAGATGAAGAACATTTTAGCAATATTATTAGCCTATATCCTCTCCCCAAAAATCATACAATCATTGGGACACACATATATTTTTTCATTATTCAGACTAAGAATGTTAAAAAAAATAATAACATAAAAGACATATCGATCATTGATTTAGGAGATTCATCACACAACTATTCCAATATCATGTACATTTACTTATTTTGTAATTACATAGAGGCATTTTATATGGTACAACTTTAGAAAAAATGAATGGTAAGAATATTTCATGCATCCACTATACAACTCAAGATTTAAATAATCAACTAAAACAAGAAATGCATCTATCAGCTCAGTAAATTCTTCTCTTACATTAGTCTCTAAATAATCAAGAGGAGGATCCAATGATATGTAACTATCTTGATCTGGTTTTCCTGTAGTCTCAAAAACATCACTTGTCATGTTTCTATTTTTAGAACCTTAAAATGGTTGTTATGATATGTTTTGATGTTGATATTGGTGTCTTGAAATGACGAATGCATTATTTATAAGGTGTTTAATTTAATTTTCCATTGTTAATGAAGTCTAGAGATCATTTTATGGATTGAAATAAGTGTTCAACCTTTCTGTAAAGTTTGATTATCTGTGCTAAAAAAAATATTGAGGGAATTTCTTCATTATAAAGTGTTCATAAAAATCATCTTTCTTCAACCATATTCTAAATTTACATTTACGACATATAAATATTATTCTCCCATCAATGGACTGATTAGAAATTTCAAAATATAAAAACTCTTACAAACCCATAGCATGCTGGGGTTTTTTCCTCAATAATGTGACCCAGGTTTTATATATATATATATATCAGAATGTGGAAACACATTATTAAAAAAATTAAAACACATTACTAATACTAAATAGAAAAAGTGATTCATATATACTAGTTGAAAAAATATGAATATATGATTTTATTTAGTGAATTGGTGGATTGAGGATGATAAATGATGTGTTATTAAGATTTTCTCACTTTTATGTAGATATATGATTTTATTTATCTTCTTTCTATTAATTTTCTGGATTTTCTTTTCATGTATGGATAAAGACACCATTAACCTTATCAATGGTCAGTGGTAGTGAACAGAGAGATAATGAATGGTTGGGTATTACATTGGAATCATTTCTACTCTAATGAGGATTGTGAAATGATCAATGATGTGTATTATGAATCAATTAACATTATTGATTCCAAAATTGAAAATTATATTGAGAACGATCATGAATTCATGGGACATGCTAGTGAGGTGTTCACCCAATTTTTGGTTTTCCTAAAAAACAAACATTCCACCCTTTCTCCAACTGATATCCTTCAACATTATCGAAATTCCAGATGTCATATAGGCTGATTTATCAATGGACTTCATTTTAGGTTTACCCAATTATACTGGTTTTGATGTTATATATGTTATATTTAATCACCTCCAAATGTATGATCATTTCATAATATTGAAAAACCCATTCATGGATTCCAAAATGAATTATGTTTTATTCTGTGATATCTTTTATCAACACATGATACCTTCTTTCATTATTAGTGACTATGATCCAATTTTTCTCAGCCACTTCCAGACTGAGCTGTTTCGCTTACATAGCACTAAACTTGTAACACCCCATGTTTCTAAAAACCTATTTTTTAAAATAAAATTAAATAAATATATATATATATATTACAATTTAGAAATTCATATATTCCTTTCTCACGAAACATTGAGTTGTCGTACATTTCACACAACACCGACTTGGCGTACGATGCACACAACATTTAGATTCTATGAAAAATCTCATTTTATTTCTTCAAATATTGAAATAAGTTAATTGTAACGTATCTATTAAACATGGTAATATGAATATTAATAAATACTTATCAAATATTCTTTATAATTTTTTTATATAAATGAAAAATTTTGATATTAAAGATATGGTTTTTGGTAAAGTCCTTCTATGTTTTAAAACATCATTTTCTAGGATAAAATAATTCTAATAATGATAGTAATTTTAAATAGAATTAGAAATTTAATTTTATAAATTAATCTTTTTATTAATTCATCACATCAAAATTATCTTTTGGTTAATTTTTTGTATTTTTCTGAGAATCATCATTTTTTGATGAATAGAGAAAAATACTATTTTTTAAAATTCTCCTTTTTGTAAAATTAATTATTAATGATAAATTATGTTTAAAATTATATTTAGGGTCATATTTGACAAATATTACATCCAATAATAAATTTAAATTCATTATAATCAATTTTACTTTAAAATTGAATATAAAATCTTAAAAAACTTGTGAACTTTCTCATACATTAAAACCCTGTTAATTTGTCCCATCTACAGGATTAGAATTAATCTTAATAAATACACTTCTATGAAGTAAATTTCCAAAAAACCATAAAGAACATTGTATTCAGTCTAATATTTAGATTCTAATAATACCATGTTACTTTTTGATTAATGTGATTAGTAAAAAGTGATTAAAATTAATCACACCTATTAAGGCCAAATTAAGCTTAATTCGGAAAAAACCATAAAATTAAGGGCACAAATTTTCCTATTAATATGTCCAAAACATGTCGGGTATTAAAAATTAGTCCATAAATGTTCCATTATTTAGTTGTTTTGGTTTGGTATGACTTTTTTTAGGACATAATGTGTGCACACCTAACTTGTTTCTAGAAATTCTGAATGAGTCATTTTTATTCACTATAAAGAGATACCACATCTTGACATTCCTCAAACCTATCAAAACATTTATGTTCATAAAATATCTTACCGATTAGCCTCCTAACAATCACATATTCTACCTTGAAGCCTGTTTTTTGGAAGAAAGATTCTCAGGGAATCCTTTTGGCATAAACCAAAAGTAGTTACCCAATTAAGAGGTAATGTCTTCTCTCAAGCTCCTTTCATTTATTTTGTTTCTCCATACCCTAATATATCATATTCCCTTATTGTGTGACAATAACAGTATCCACCACATATTAGGATTTTTATATACAATTTTTTTGACCTAAAATTACACACACTTCCACTTAATGGTTCATGAACATATTGTTTCTCTGTATAGTGAACTACTGCCTCACGAACCGATGATTATTAATTTCCCCATTACCACCAATCATGGTGGCCATTATGATGGAAAATATATTTATATATTTCATATATTATATTTTATATTTATTTTTTAAATTTTATTCCTTTTACAACAAACATATTTTTACATTCCATTTTGTGTTAATACAATAATCTCATTTGAGGAAGTGTAGACTACCGTCCCCTCAAAGCGAAGTGATTCGTTCACAGACCACATAGAATATATTAAGGATGGGTTTAACAAACTTATATGATATATATATCATATATTAATTCTACTATAATAATATATATATATATATACATATACATTTATATACATATGTATTTTACATACTTTCTTTTAATACGACAATAAAAACGAAAAACAGCATTCATGTGTACGTACAAATTACCATATCCATGAACAGTATTTTACATTACATAATTCATTATGTTGTAGATTATTATAATATCCTTATAATGTATATAATTGATATTTATATCATTTTATACATTCTAGAATCATTATATATATATATAAGGATCAAGGATATAACAAACTATGACGCATGTGAAGAATAAAGCGAATATTACCCGAAGTGAAACAATAACATAGGATCGTAACAAGAGGGTAATATCAGGTCATAATAAAAGAATATATGGTAATATATATAATAATATTATTCTGTAAAATATTTATAATAACCTTATATTTATTAAAGAGGAAGCCTGTATGAGTAAGGAGAGAGTCAAGACACAAGTTAAGGGTATTTTCATCTAACTTTTAATTTTTGTGAGATACATGTTTTGTTTACCACTCTTTCCTTTTTTGGTGAATGTGCTTCCCATGATCATATTCTCTTTAACTTTTACTTAAATTTATGGGTATTCTGATACCCATTCTATGATCCTTCTTTTGTGGGGGTTATAATTCAAAATTTACCAAATTGGATCAACAAATTTGTCTCAATTTGGCTTATTTGATACTCTTATTTTGTTATACACCTAAAATCTTCTTCGAGGTTTATATACATCAATTTTAAATTTTATATAATCAATATTCTTCTTTTAATGATATCTGAATCTTCTGGTAATTTTCTTTCCATACATGTAGAGTATGATCCCATGTCCTCAAGTTATCATAGTTTATTGGGATAATCTCCCCAATTTTTTTCGAGATTGTTTATTTTTATGCTTCCATTGATGAAATCATATGATACATCATTCAAAAATATTAACTAGTTTCCTTATCATATTTTTATTCATGATATCATCATTTTTAGTACCATTTTTCTTCTCTTGGTTACTTGAGAAAATGTTTTTAGTAAAATTTTACCACGTCTCTCTTTGTTCAGAAATCTATTATATTCAAAACCCATGTTATCAATAATGTTTACAAATGATCCTTGAAGATAATTATCTAGTGAAAAAAAATAATTTCAAAACATAATTTTATATGTATTCAAATTTATTTTCAATTAAAAAAGGTTTCAAATGATTTCATTTAATAAAAAGAATTTTTCAAAAATGAAAGTATATTTTTACTCAAGATGTGTATTTGAAGGATATTTTTAAATTATTTCCCATCTATGATAACATCTGTTTTTTTAAATCAAGCCTTTATGGAATTATTCAATGTCTTCATTCATATTCTTTCTCTGAATAGATTATGTTTGGATTCCATGATGTTACGAAACCCATTTATTTCTCACGAGTTATAAGCTTTTGAAACCTACTTCGTTTCATGGTTATATGCTTTTGAAACCCCCATATTTTCACGGGTTATGATTACTATGAAATGATTATGAAACATATATCTTTCCAAATTTTATGATCTGTTTACATGTTTATGATAGCCATTTTATTTCATGTTTTAGGATATGTTAATTTATAATCTTGTGTAACATGTATGTATTATTTGATTATGTGACATGTGAAACCTATATCTACCTACAATGAATTGGGAAATGTTTTATATCCCATGAGATAATATTGGGCTGAAAAGAGGGTTAATTAGTTCAGTAATATAAGACTAGAATGAGGGTCCCACAGTTTTTTAATATAGGGCTGCAACAGGGGTTACCTGGTTTAGTAAAGGACTGTGTCCACTATGATGGTCTTGGCAGTGATTACTTCACTAATATAGAAATTGGTATATGGTTATGAGGTGAAAAAATTGAATGTATTATTCTTATATTATGCTTTCATGGCCTATTCACTATATTTCATTATGAATCATGTATTATGATATTTCAATCCTTATACCATGATATCTGTTATGCAGGGTATGATATTTTATTTCCATGATCACATTATCATACCCTAACGCTCATGTTTTTAATTACGTGTCTCCCTTATTTACCCTTATTGAGTATTTGAGCTCACCCATTTTTATGTTTCCTTCCTCTGGTTGTGAATATGTGTATTTTGTTTGATGTTTCATAGAAGGGTGCTACTTAATAATGATCTAGTTGTATATAATGTATCTCATTTATGTTCTAATGTTTATGATTATATGTTTCCAAAGTCACAAGACAAGTATGGTCTTCTAATGTCTGTTTGTATAATTTTTATGTATTCCCTAAAAGTTATGTAATGTTAATGTTTATAAGGTGAGGGTCTCTATAGTTGTTATCAGAGTAATTTTTAGTCAACCATTGGATACTAGGATTAGAAATCCTTTGTGAGAACCCTATGGAAATGTATAAGGATAAGTAAGGGGTTGATTCAAAGTATAAGAAAAAGTCTTGGAATTTTTGTGAAGGATAAAATGATTGGTTTCCAAGAAATACATCTCTATCTGGATACTACACTTGTATGTGGATCTAGCACAGATGTATCTAGGGATAAAAACTTTAACATGATTTTTCAGACATCACTTGAGGTAATCTGGTAGACAACAACAAGCCTTGTTGGACACCTTATAACGACCCATACTTTACATACATTGTTAATACTTCAAAATTGAAGCGTACTTATTACATCATATAACAAAACCACGAAAGGACCGTATAGGTATAGTGTCTTTAGAAACTGGGAAACATAAACAACTGGTTCATAAAGCGTCTACACTGTCTCCCATTTATTTCATCATATCTATAGTCCCTTTGGGCATATCTTACTTAATAACCTTATTCCTGAACTGGGGAAAGAAAACATACAAAAGGGTAAGCTCAAATTCTCAGTAAGGGTAAACAAAAGAAATATAAATCACATCATATTCATAAGAACATAACTTTTGGAAATCTTAACCTGCAAAAGAGAGCATAATTTCATGACATGGGATAAATAATAGTAGTGAAATGGAATCCCAATAATCATAACTTAAAACATGAAACTTTGTGGCATACAAACATAATCATAGAGAATCATTTCTTATTAGTCAAGACTCATTTCCAAGACTATCTTAGTGGAAAAAGTCCATTTCTGAACCGAGTTCACTCCTCGTTTCAGTCCTGTTTCACTAAACTGGTATAACCTACCGTTCCAGCCATGTCTATCTCATGAGATATAAAATCTTTACCCAATGCATTGGAGGGAGATATAGGTCCCACCCATCTCATAATGATACCATTCTTATGTGTGCCACAAAATCACAACTCATACATCATTGCATAACCCATGTAATAAAAATGGGAATCTCAAACATCATGACATCATAAAACAATTCATATAGGATAAAGGAATTCATAAAATTTTTTCCATCACAACATAATCAAATACATGTAATAATTGGGATAGAAACAGAACCCTTTATTATCTTAGATGGAAAATAATTTTGATAAAACACTTGAACTCCATTCGTGAGGAAAATATCTTTTCTACTTCAAAAACACTTTTCCTTTCTTAAAATGTAGTAAAATTATAAAGTAAAAGAATTTGATTAAAAATAATCTTGAAAACTTATAAGGGAAGCTTCTTGGAAATAATGTTTAAAAAACCATTCATGTCGTATAAGTTAAAAGAAAACATTCTTCTCGTACTTTTGTTGGAAAAGTCAAAAAGTACCTCGTACGAAAAACGACAAAAGATTCATTTCATATCTTTTACTAAAAACTCACCGAAGGGTAAAATTGGATATAAAATATTGTAGAATGAAATAAATATTACATATTGGGGAAACATGGATGTGGATGATAAAATACACCCCAGTAAATACCAAAGTATAAACAATCTCGGATAAAAATGAGATTGTGATATTTCCCTTACCTTAGGTCTGTTTTGCTTCGTAAGTGTCCGAACCTCCTGTATAATGATATAAATAATGTTATTGAATTATTCCAGAATCATAATTATTTTTATGATATCAAATATGGTCTTTTTCATAGCTTCTTAGAAGTAATATTTCATTGCTGCTTGTTATTCGGGTGTTTATAACTTTTTCTTCTTATGCGTGTTTTGTCGAATAAATTCTTATTCTTATATTTATGTTAAATATAAATCATTTACAGAATGTTATTAGTGTAATATATATCATATTCATTCATTCAATTCATTTATATAATCATTATGAAATGAAGATCATGTAGAACGAGTCGCATCACATTGTGGAGACGGTATTCCGTACGTACGCACGAGTGATGATATCATTCCTATGATCGTGGAATTGTATTGGAGTGTATGTATACTATTTCTGAATCAGTATCACTTTATAATAGTCATATATAGTCATTATTTACATCATTATACCCATCCAAGTAAGGTGGTGGTGGAAAATAGAATACACCACGGCGTGGAGACGGTATTCCGAACGTACGCATGCGCTGTGATTTCTTTTTCCGTAGGATGGATAGATGGTGAAATTGGGTTATTTCATACATATAATAACATATAAGTATATGAGTGATACTGATGTTATTACTTCATAATGAAACAACTAATGAAGAAGAAGTGGAAGGAGAAATAAAGATGAAAGAATCGGTAACGGACATTACCTCTTCTTTGAAGTGCTTCTTTGAGACCTTTTTTAGGGCACTAAAATTGGTCATTTAAGAAGACCAGGACCTCTATGATGTCTCTATAGAAGTGTAGAGGAGGAATTGGCAGGGGTTGGCCGAGTTTGAAGGCTCAATGTGGTGTGAGGAAGAGGGGGAGGTGGTGCCCTTTTATAAGGGAGGAGAGGGGCACCTTTGGGAAAACTAAAAATATTATTTTATTATAAAGTCAATTTCGGTTTTAAATAGCTAAAAATTGATATATTTCGAATCTAAGGTGGGGATGGGTCAACATACTCTAATAAAATAGAATTTAGACAAGTTTAGGTTCCTATTTTAACATTATCATTTAGATTTATCATTAAGTTAAATAAGTTTACTTTTACCGTGTCTTCTTGTGTTCTTATACTATAAGGTTAATAAACGTACTATAAGCAGCCAAACGAACCCCAAGTTGTCTATTATTAATATATATATCCTTATCTAAGTCATTTGGCCGAACCTTAGATTTTTAGGAATAAAATACCAATTACTAATATAATATTTTTTTTAAAAACTATTTTATGTCAATTTTGACACTATTTAGTAATTGATTTTTTTGAAAATCATAACAGAATTATTAGTTCGAAACATGTTAATTAAATCCATACTAACATGACATATTAACCTATAAAATTATTTTAATTCATAAAAAGTCTCAAATTAAATTTATTTGGGTATTTATAACATTAATTATGTCAATATTTCATTAATAAGATAATTATTGCATCATCGTTGTGTCAAAAATAATTAAATTATTTAATGTCTAAAAATTACAAATAAAATACCATTATGTAGGAAATATTTATATATTTCTAATGATTATTTATAGTTTAATTTATCTTATGTATAACCCCATTTAAAAAATGATTTACTTATTAAACTGTGATTTTAACTATTTAACCCTTCTTTAAATAAATTAATAATAAATGTCCTAATCTAATCCATGTGGGCCTAAATGGTCATATTTTGTTCCTAAGGATGTTTTGGGTCGAATTAACCCTGTAAAATAGAATCAGGACACATGTTAGGGTAATAATAATATCATTTTTACCCTCAATTACCATATTTACTTTTAACCGTGGTAAATAAATGTAAAAAGTTACTATTCACCAAAAATTATTTTCATCTCATTGAACCACATTTTAGTCCTTGATATTCACCGTGTCTCTCGGATTTTCGAAATTCCACTCACAGAAGCGGTAAAATTATGTTTTATGAAAAATTCAGTTTTTTTAACTACCACTTAGTGGTTTCACTATTCATCAAAAATTGAATGTTTTTAGAAAAATACCAAAATTTCACCCTAGTCTAATTTCGACATTCCGAATCCAAAAATGAAGTCCATTTTGAAAAATATAAATTATAAAATTTCAAAAAGTGGTTATTACTATTCATAACGGCTAGTTTTAATAATATTTTATTAACATATCGTTATTTAGTGAAACTCGGTATTGCGTACGACGCAAGCTATCAAGGAAGGTCGTGATTTCGTGTAAAGAAAGTCAAACAAGTGTTTTGTAGAAAAAGATTCCTTTGATGGTTTATATAACATAAAAGTCTCGGTTGTTACACACCTGGTTTGACAGTCACGAGGATTATTCTTGGAGAATTCACAAACTCTTCACAAACCATTATAAAGGATTTAAAAACAAAGATTTACCTAAGGAGTAATAGGATAAGAAATATTTCATAATATAGAAATCATATAAGTGATTTTTCATGATTATGTGGTTCCTCTTTATGATAACTAATTCTTACTCGATGATTTTAGTTCTAGCCAATGAATTGAACCCAAAGGAATCAAATAAATGGAGATTGAGATGGAAAATGAAATGATTGTACTATAGAAAAACTGAATTCTATGGGAGATGGAATGAAAGACATCATTGTCATGATCACATAGATTTCTAAATCATTTAATCATTGTGTAATTCCAAATGAGAAATTAAGGGAACAACATTCTATTGAGTCTTTCATAAGGCATTGTTAAATTATTCTTCAAAGGGTCTCCTGAGCAAATTATTTCTAAAGAATATATTAGTACCACTGAAAAGAAACTCTCCATTCTTCAGTGTTCGGAGTATGATGAAGTCATTCTGGCTATTTATCACTTATAAGTTGAAGTATATAAGTTGTGGACTCTAATCAAGAATACAATTCAATATGATGATATTGAATCCATGGTTTGGGATGAGTTCATGAACTTATTTTTCAATAAGTACATTTGTAAAATTTTCATACCAAGATGGATAAAGAGTTCCTTGAGTTGAAGAAAAGGGATTTTGAATATATCGTTACATACAGGGCTAATTTCACAAGACGTGTGAGGAACACTTTAGGAATTATCATCCCACCTTAATGTAATGTTGATAGGTTCGTCATTGGATAAAATCCAAGTCTCAGAATGGAATAATCCATAAGAGATAGTAGTAGATGCAAATAGATTGTGAATTGTGAAATTAAGGTTTAAATAGAGAAATGGGTCGCATATCAATCTCATGTCTTTGACAAGAAGAGGAATATAGAGTTTAAAGGATATTCTAAAAACCACGAAGAAAATAATATTAACATTACATTATTCTCTAACTGTGGGAATAATCATCTAGGAAATTACATTCGGGGGTCTAATAAATGTTTTAATTACAAAGATAAAGGTCTAGGTTAATTGATTGTCGATGTGATGGGAATAAGTTAGCTCAAAATGCCAATAGAGAAAAAGCCACAAAAAATGAACATTCCATTATTCATTGCTTCATGTATAAGGATAATGAGTGTTATGATAACTACTTCCCAAAACCCATGGGCTTGTGACGATGATCGATGTCAACAAACTCTTAAGCTAAGGGACAAGGGGAAATATCATTCAATCGCTATTTCTAATGAGGGGTGTCATAACAACGTGATGAAAGGTAGACTTACCATACAATATAGAAGTGTGAATGTCATATTTGATTCTAGATCTACCCACTATTTAATATCTAATGAATTTTATAAGGGATTGAAAATTCCACTAAAACAATTATTTGTGTAATTAGTAGTGAAAACCTCTAATGGTATGATGATTTCATCTCAAGTCTCATATTCATCTCCGATTGATGTTTTTGGTAATGAGATTCTTATAAATCTTATCATTCTTCCCTTGGTTAACATTGATTTCATCTTAGGAATGGATTTTAATTCTATGCATAAATACCACATCAATTTTCATGGAAAGAAAGTTACATTTCATATTTCAAACCATCCTATGATCATCCATAATTTTGATGAAATGTATAAACTTCATGTGGTGATTTTATCCAGGTTATGGGTATTAATCCCCATCAAAAGGGTTTTCTATCTCAAATGGTTGGGTAGGAAGTCAACATCAATGATATTTCTATTGTTTGGGATTTTGTGTATGTATTTCTAGAAGAGTTTCTTAGTCTTTCATGAAAATCTGAAGTTAAGTGGTCAATTGAACTTATACATAGTTCCACCCCAATTTCTAAGACTCCTTATAGATTGGACCTGATTAAGTTGTAGGAATTGAAGAAGCTACTACATGATAACCTTGATAAGGGATTCATTCAGCCAAGTGTTTCACCTGGGGGTGAAGCAGATATTTTTTTGAAAAATATAGATGGATCAATGCAACTCTCCATTGATTATCATGAGTTGAAGAAGATCAAAATCAGAAACAAGTATCAACTTCACCGTATTGATGACTTGTTTGATCAACTAAAAAATATCAATATTTTTCCATGATTGATTTTCATTATAGATATCATCAATTGATGGTAAATAAAGAGGATATACCCAAAATGGTATTTCATACATGGTATGGTCACTATAAATATATAGTGATTCCTTTTGGTCTTACTAATTCACATTCTATCTTCATGGATTAAATAGATATTTTCTTTAGAGATTACCTCGACCAGTTTGTGGTAGAGTTTATAGATGATATTCTTATATATTCAAATAAATGAGAATATTATAAAGATAACTTGAGAATTGTACTGAAGACCCTAAGTAATGATAAATTATAAAAATAATTTACAATGTGTGAATTTTGGATGAAAAATGTTGCATTTTTGTGTCACATAATCTTAATAGATGGTATAGTAGTAGATCCTTTAAAGATTGTGTCCATTAAAAGATGGACTAGACCAACCACGGTGACAAAGATCTATAACATTCTTTATTTATATAGATATTATTACCAATTTGTGGATAATTTCCGATGACTATCTAATCCTCTAATCATGTTAACTCAGGAAGGTGTCAAGTTCCTCTGGATATATGAATGTGATTAAACTTTTATGGAACTGAAGAGAAGGTTTGTCAATCCACCTATGCTTACAAGAACCTATAGTATATAAGGGTTTTTAATCTATATAGATGTTTAAAAGAAGGTATTAGGATTTGTTCTTATGAAAAATATCATGGTTATATCCTCTCCCTCATGATATTTGAATATTCATGAGCAAAATTACACAAACTATGTTTTGGATTTAGCAGTGGTAATCTCTTCATTAAAGATATGGAGGAATTATCTTTATGGGGAAAAGTGTGATATATATACCATTCAAAAAAGTCGAAAATATATATATACACAAAATTAGATGAACAAGTGATGGAGAATATAGTCATAGTTGATAAAGGATTTTGATAGCTCAATACATTACCACCCTGGGAAAGAGAACAACAAGGCTAATTCTTTGAGTCGAAAAGATCATGGTAGCTTATCCGTGATGAGAATAAAAAATAATAATCCTAGATTTAAAATTCATGGATCTAGAAATATAGTAGGACGGGGAAAAATATTATCTTTCTAAATAGAATGTTAAACCCTCTATCAGTGTGAAGATTTCGGAGGTTTAGAATCAGGATGAAGAGCTACAAAAGAAGGTCAGAAATGTTCATGATTTTAACCATGATCAGGATGGAATGACAAGGTTCGGGAACAATGTATACGTTCCTTCCAAGCCAGACGTAAAGAAGGCTCTATTAGAGGAAGATCATAGTTCATCAATATATTTTCATCCTATAAGTATGAATATGTATAGGGACTTGAAAGAATACTTCTAGTGGGATGACATGAAGAGATATATTGCAGAGTTTGTATCTAGATGTTTGTTATGAAAACATATTAATGCTGAAAGAAAAAAGACTAAAGAGATGTTAGATCTATTACTCAAACCAGAATGGAAATGGGAGAACATCACTCTGTATTTTTTTCATTGGATTACCCATGACCTCTAAAGATTTTAATGATATATGAGTGGTAGTTGATCTCCTTACAAATTCATCACACTTCATTTCTATCAAATAATATTTCTCTATTGATTAGCATGCCGAAATATTTATTAAGGAAGATATATGGTTGAATGGACTACCACCTTCAATTGTACAATATCGAGATCCAATGTTTACCTCAATGTTCAGGAGTAGTCTTCAGAAAGAGCTTGACAGTTAATGGAGTTTCAGCGCTTCTTATCATCCTCAGAAAGATGATCAGTCTGAAAGAAAAAATCAAACACTAGAGGATATGTTGAGATCTTGTTCTCTGGATTTCAACGGTTTTGGGTACAACAACTTCCATTAGTGGAGTTTTCATAGAAAAATAGGTTTCACTCAAGTATTTAGATGGAGCCTTATTAATCCATATATTGGAAGAAATGTAGGGGCCCAACATGTCTGTATGACATTTGGGAAGAAAGCTATTGAGACCTATGATTACAGAATAAATGATTGAGAAGGTTAGAACCAATATCACACATATAAAGGCAGCTGAAAGTTGGTAGAAATGTTATGCTGATAACCGTTGGTGTGATCTAGAGTTTTAAATTGGTGAAAAGTTGTTTCTATGACTCTCACCCTAGAAGAATGTTATGAGATTTAGGAAGAAAGGGAAACTGTGACCTAGGTATATTGGTCCCTTTGACAATAATGATCCTATCAGTATTTTTGACTATCACTTGGAACTTCCTCCAAATCTTCATCAAATCCATCATGTGTTCCATGTATCCCTTTTAAATATGTACATACCTGACCCTTCACATGTACTGAACATTAAGGTCATACTACTGGAGAAAGAATATTCTTATGAGGAGAAAGCTGTTGAAATAATGGACTGATCAAAGAAAGTTATATGAAACATGACTGCCCAAATGGTCTATGTTATGGTTAGAAATCACTAGTTGGAGGAATCTATGTAAGAAATTTATTATATGCTGAAGTAAAAGAATCCTCTTTTTTTACCCGAAAGATAATTTTCAAGGGAGAAATTCATTTGTTGGGGGGGGAGGGTAGAATGTAACACCCTATGTTTTTTTAGAACATGTATATTTTATTAAATTTATATTTTAATTTATATCTTGAAATGAGGTAATTCAATGATTCCAATCACACACAAGATCGACTCGAAGGTATGTTTCACGCAACACCAACATGGCGTACGATGGACGCAACACTGAGTTTCTATGAAACATATCTTTTTATTGTTTTAATTATTGGAATAAGATAATTATAACATAGGATTTAAACATACTAATATCGATATTAATAACTACTTTTCAATTTTTTTATAATTTTTTTATATAAATAAAATGTACTGATAATAGAGAAATGCTTTTTTGTAATTTCCTTCTATGTTTTAAAACATCATTTTATTGAATGAACTAATTCTAATAATGAAAGTAATATTAGGTAGATTTAGAAATATAATATTAAAAAATAAACATCATTTTTGAACTCCAATCATTGAAATTATCTTGGGGTGTGTTTTTTGTATTTTTCTGAGAAACATCATTTTTTGATTAATAGTTAAAAATAATACTTTTTTACTTAAGAACTATCATTTTATCTAATTAATTATTAATGATAAATGATATAATAAATTAATTTTAAGGTAATATTAAATAAATATTACATCTACTAATACAATTAAATTAATTAGAATTAATTTTACTTTTAAAATGAATACAAAATCTTATCATATTTTGGACCATTTACATACTTTAAAACCGAGTTATTTCGTACCGTCTGATGGATTAGCGCTAATCATAATTATTAACGCTTTTACGAAGTGAATTTGAAAAATCATGCATACACAATTTAATTAATTATAATATTTATATTCTAATAAGACCATGTTATGTTTTTACCAAAATGATTAGTAAAAGTGATTAAAATTAATCACAGCTGTTAAGGACAAATTAAGCTTAATTATGGACTAAAACATAAAATTAATGGCCCAAATGAATAGGAAACATATTCAACACCCATTTTATATCCATAATTCGTCCATAATCCTCCCATTATTGTGTTTTTTGTTTTTTTAATACTTTTTTTACGTATGAACATGCGAACACCTAACCTGTTTCTAGAAATTCCAATTGAGTCCTTTTCCTTCCCTATAAAAGGCTACCACATCTACCCATTCCCCACACCTATAAAACCATTTATTTTCATCACATATCTACCCAAGTAGGATCCCAAAAATCTTATCTTCAACCTTGAATCATCTATTTGGGAATAAATCATATCAAGGAAGCCATTTGGTATAAACCAAAAGGAGTTACCTGATTAAGAGATAATGTCTTCTCTCAAAATCCTTTCCTTCATTTCCTTTCTCCACCCTCTTCACTACATTAGTCCCTTATTGGGTGACTAAAAATGTATCCACCATATAGTATGATTTTTTATGAAAATTTTCTTACCTACAGTTACACACATCTTTATATAATGGATTTTGAGCATAATTTTTCTATGTATGGTGAACTACTGACTCGCAAAACGATGATTGTCCACATCTCCTTTACCACTAATCATGGTGGCCATTGTGATGGAAAATAAATTTATTTATTTCATATATTATATTTACTATGTATTTAATCTTCTGTATTCCTTTTACATCACATATATTTTTTACAATTCATTTGGTGTTAATATGATAATCTCATTTGAGAAAGCATGGACTACCGCCACCTCAAAGGGATGTGATATGTTCATAAAGCACATTGAATGTATTAAGGATCGATTTAATGAACTTATATGATATATATAATATATATATTATACTATAATATTGATATATATATATACATTCATATATATACATATACCATTTACAAACTTTCATTCCATACAGAAATAAAAATGGAAAACATCGTTCATGCGTATATACAACTTACCCTCTCCATGAACGATGTCTTCCATTACAAACTTAATTTTTATATATATTATTAAAATATAATAACATTCTATATAATTGATATTCATATATTTTTAAAAATTTTATAATCATTATATAATTATAAGGATCAGTGATATAAAAAATTAAGACACATGTGAAGAACAAAGCGAATATTACCTGAAGTAGAACCATTACATATGATCATTAACAAGAATGTAATATAAGGTAATAACAATATAAAATATGGTAATAGATATAATAATATGAATATATAAAATTTTTATAATAAACATATTCTTATTATACAAGTATTGTGTATGATTACAGACAGTCGAGACACAAGGTAGGGGGATTTTCATCTCACTTTTAATTTATGTGAGATACATGTTCTATTCGCCAATATTTCCTTTTGTGTAGTATATGTACTGAAAAATATTTTATTATATATATATTTTACATAAATTTATAGTTATTCAAATATCCATTATATGATCCTTCTTTCATGAGTTTTAACTCAAATCGGTAAAACAAGATTGTCTCAATTTTCCTTCTTTGAGGCTTATTTTTTCATGCACTTAAAATCGTATTAGAGGGGTATATACTTCCATTATAAATGTTATATAATTAATTTAATTATTTTCATGATATATTATGATTCATGTTATTTCCATTTATTACATGGAGAGTATGATCCCAAGTCACTATGTTATCAGAGTTTGTTGATACATTCTCCTCATTTTTTCAAGATTGTTTATGTTTATGCTTCCATTGATGAAATATTATGATCCATCAATAAAAAATATTCATGAGTTTACTTATCCTATATTTGTTCAGGATATATTTATTTTTTATTACCATTTCTCCACAATATGTTATATAAGATAATGTTTTTAATAAAATCTGACAACATCTCTCTTTGTTTGGAAATCTATTATATTCAAAAACCACGTTTTCAAATAAAATTCAAAAGTTCTATGAATATAATTCTCAAGGAAAATAATTTATTTTAAAATAATTCTTTCTATTTTTTAAAAGCTGGTTTCAAATAAAAAGTTTTTCAAATTATGTTATGTAATAAAAATCATTTGTTAAGGAAGAAAAGATATTTTATTCAATAAGTGTTTTTAAAAGATCCTTCAAAATTATTTACAATATAAGATAACATACATTATGGTTAATAATGACTTTATTTAATTCTTCAATGTATCAGTTATATTCTTTATATGAATGGATAATGTTTTGATGGAATTATGTTATGAAACCTATTTCTCTTTCAGGGGTTATAAGCTTTTGAAACCTGCTTCTTTTCATGTGTTATATGACATTGAAACCCGCTTGTTTTCATGGTTTATGCTTATGATGAAATTATTATGAAACCTATATACTTCAAAAAGTTATGATACTTTTACATTGTTAGGATAACCATTCCATTTCATTGGTTATGTTATGTTCACTTTTTATATTATGGCATATGTATATATGATTTAATAATGTGATAGGAATGACCTTTATATCCCTCCAATGTACTGGGTAATGTTTTATATCTCACAAGATAATAAATATACGGAATGAGGGTGACTTATTTTTGTAATATAAGGCTACAATGAGGGTCACTCTGTTCAGTAATATAGGATTGGAATGGGGGTTACCCGATTCAGTAAAGGACTTTTTTCACTAATATGGTCTTGGAAGTGATGCCTTGGCTACTATGAAAATCAGTATATGATTATGTGTTTCAAAAATTCCATGTATTATTCCTATGTTATTCACTCTTAGAATATCCTCATTATTTCACTATGATTAATTAATTATGAACATGCCAATATTTATGCCATGATCTTTGTTATGTAGGGTATGATTTTATATTTTCAAGATAACATTCTCAAACCCTTTTTCTCATGTTTATCCTTACATGTCTCACATGTTTACCCTTACTAATAATTTGATCTCGCCCATTTTTGTGTTTCTATCCCTAGGTTGTTCAGATATGTATTATGTTTGAGGTGGATAAGAAGATTGTTAGTCAAGAAGAACATAGTGGGAGAAAATGTAGCTCATTTTTTACTAATGTTTTTGTTTCCATGTTCCCAAAGGTACTAGACTAGTACATTCTTCTCGTGACTGTTTGTATAATGTTTATATATTATGCCAAATTTATGTAATCTTAATGTTTGTAATTTGTGGGTTTCTATAAAATATACTTAATCTCTCCCTACCACCTGTATACAGATGAAAAACCTGATGTGTTTAACCTCTATGTTGATACATATCTTATTTAGTGTATGGGAGAATAGCCAAAATGTTGGTTGTACTATTTACCTGAGGAAGAATTATCCTACAACATTACCTAGAACACATCATTATAAATCACCCACTTTGAGGTATTATTTGATTTCATGATGCCTAAAGTTGTTAGCTTCCAACCATATAAAATTTTTGTTTTCATGGTGGCTACTGATGTGGCCTTATTTTTACATAGTTTTTCCATAGCTTTTTATTTAATTTTTAATGATTTAAGTAGTTAATTTTAAACATTCTAATAAATAATCACACTTTTATATTTTTATAATGAAATTTATTAATAAATAAACTTTTATAAAAAATTATGTATTTTTTAGTGTTCATAATAATTAATTTAATGTAACTAACTTATCTATTATATTTTTTTATTAATTAGTAATTTTAAACTACTCGATTTTTAATAATTTGATATTTATTATAAATAATCATTTAATCATCTTATTTTTTTATTAATTAATTTAGTTTTTAAGTAAATATTATATTTTTTAATTTAAATTGATTAAAATTAAATAACATTATTAATTTAATTAATCTGTCAATTAATACATGTTAACAAATAATGTATAATTTGATAAAATATAGTGTTATAAATTTTGATTATTGTTTTAGATATTTTATTAATGAATTTGGAGTTTTTAAAAACTTTAATGTTTTAATTTCATGTTTTCATATTAATTTTTTAGTTAGTTGGATCTTGGTGACTCATTTTATACTTTTAAATTTTTTTAAGTCATTGAAACACCCTTTTCTCTTATATCAGTGAGTCATTTTACTTATTTGATCAACTACACAGAGCTCAATAATTTTCCATGATTGGCCTTCATTATATATATCATCAATTGAGGTTCAAGAAAGAGGATATACCCAAAATGTTATTTCGTACAAGGCATGGTCCCTACGAATATATAGTGATTCCTTTTTCTCTTAAAAATTCCCATTCTATATTCATGGATTATATGGATATTGTCATTATAGTTTTCCTCGACTAGTTTGTGTTAGAGTTTATAGATGATATTCTTATATATTCGTAGAGAAAGGAAGATCATAAAGATAACTTGATCATTTTACTGAAGACCCTAAGGAATGAGAAGTTATATATAAAACTTACAAAGTCTGAATTTTGGATGAAAAAGGTTCCATTTTTGGGTCACATAATATTAATAGATGGTATAGTAGTAGATCCATCAAAGATGGTGTCTATTGAAAGTTGTACTAGACCAACCATGGTGACCGAGATCCATATATTTCATCATTTAGCTAGATATTGTCGCCAGTTTGTGGATAATTTCTCATGGCTATCTAATCCTCTAACCAAGTTCACTCAGAAAGGTGTCAGGTTCCTCTGGACAGATGAATGTGATTAAACATTCATGGAACTGAAGATAAGGTTAATCAATACAACTGTTCTTTCACTACCCTATAGTGTACAAGGGTTTGTAATCTATAAATATGTTTCCAGAAATGGATTGGGATGTGTTCTATTGAAATGTAACATGGTTATAGACTATGCCTCATGATATATGAATATTCATGTGAAAAATTACACAACTCATGTTTTGTATTTAGCTATGGTAATATTTTCATTAATGATATAGAGGAATTATCATTATGGGAAAGGTGTGATATATATAACAATAATAAAGTCCAAAAAATATATTTACACAAAATGAGTTGAAAAAGTTTCAGATAATATGGTTATAGTTGATAAAGGATTATAATATCTCAATACATTACTACCCTATGAATGAGAACAATGAGGCCGATGCTTTGAGTCAAAAATATCATGGTAGCTTATCTATGATGAGAATAAAAATACCAATAATCATGGATTTGAAAAACATGGATCTAGAAATATATAAGGAAGGGGAGACATCTTATATTTCTCAATTTATTGTTCAACCCTCTATCCAAGTGATGATTGAGGAGGTGTGAATCAGGATGAAGAGCTGCAAAAGAAAGTTAGAAATGTTCCTGATTTTAACCTTGATCAGGATGGAATGATATGGTTCGAGAACCATGTATATGTTCCTTATATTCCAGACATGAAGAAGGATCTATTAGAGGAAGCTAATAGTTCTTCATTCTCTATTCATCTTGGAAGTACGAAGATGTATAAGGACTTTAAAGAATACTTCTAGTGGGATGGCATGAAGAGAGATATCACAGAGTTTGTATCTCGATGTTTGGTATGACAAAATATTAAGGCTGAAAGACAAAAGTATAAAGGGATGTTACATCTATTACTCATACCATAATGAAAATGGGAGAACATTACTATTTATTCTTTCGTGGGATTACCCAAAACCATTAATGAGTTTAATGATATATGGGTGGTAGTTGATCTCCATACAAATTCCTCACACTTCATTTCTATCAAATAATATTTCTCTCTTGATTAGCATGCCAAAATATTATTTAAGGAAGTTATATGGTTGCACGAACTACCACATTCCATTGTATCATATCGGGATCCAAGTTTTACCTTAATGTTTAGTCATAGTCTTCAGAAAGATCATGATAGATAATTGAGTTTTAGCACTACTTATCATCCTTAGATAGATGGTTAGTCTGAAAGAACAAATCAAACCCTAGAGGATATGTTGAGATATTGTTCTCTGGATATCAAAGGGCGTTGGGATAAAAACCTTCATTTTGTTGAGTTTTCATACAAAAATATGCTTCACTCAATAATTTAGATGGAACCATATGAATCCCTCTATGGGAAGAAATGTAAGGCTCTAACATGTTTGTATGAGGTTGGGGAAAGAAAGCTATTGAGACCTATGATTGCTGAATAAATGATCGAGAAGGTTAGAACCATTCTACCGCCTATCAAGGTAGTTCAAAGTTGGTAGAAATGTTAAACTGATAAGCGTAGGTGTGACCTAGAGTTTGATGTTAGTGAAAATGTTTTTCTATGATTCTCACCCTAGAAGAAAGTTATGAGATTCAAGAATAATGGGAAACTCCAACCTAGGTATATTGGTCCCTTTGATGATAATGATCTTATCATGATGGTAGACTGTCACTAAGAACTTCCTCCAAATATTCATCATGTCCATGATGTTTTCCACGTATCTCTTCTAAATATGTACATTCCTAACCCTTAACATGTACTGAAAGTTGAGGTCATACTATTGGAGAAAAATCATTCTTATGAGAAGCAGCCTGTTGAAATTATGGACTGATCAAAGAAAGTTATATGAAACAAAACTACCCAAATAGTCTAAGTTTTTTGTCAAAATCACTTATTATAGAAATCTATGTGGGAAATTGATTATATGATAAAGTAGAAGAATCCTCATTTTTTTACCTTAGTGATGATTTTAGAGGGAGAAATTCATTTGGGGGGGTAGAATGTAACAACCTGAGTTTTTCCAAAGATGATTCTTTTATTAAATTTATATTTTAATTTATATCTTTCAATGATATAATTCAATTATTCCTATCACGCACAACATCGACTCAGAATATGTTTCACGCAACACCAACTTGGCGTACGATGGACGCAACACTGAGTTTCTATGAAAAATATCTTTTTATTGTTTTAATTATTGTAAGGAGATAATTATAACCTACATTTTAAACCTAGTAATATGAATAGTAATAACTAATTTTCAAAAAAAATTATAATTTTTGATATAAATAAAACATACTGATATGAGAGAAATAATTTTTGGTAATGTCCGCCTATGTTTTAAAACATCATTTTACTGAATGAACTAATTCTAATAATGAAAGTAATATTAGGAATATTTAGAAATATAATATTATAAAATAAACATCATTTTTGAACTCTGAACTATGAAATTATCTTGGGGTGTGTTTTTTGGATTTTTCTTAGAAACATCATTTTTTGATGAATATTGAAAAATACTACTTTTTTACATACAAAATGCATTTTTTCTAATTAATTATTAATGATAAATGATGTTATTAATTAGTTTTAAGATAAAATTTGATAAATATTCCATATAATAATATAATTAAATTAATTAGAATCAATTTCACTTTGAAAATGAATATAGAATCTTAAAAAATTTTCGACCTTTTACATATTTTAAAAACCAGTTATTTCATACTGTCTGCGGGATTAGCACTAATTATGATTTTTCCACTGATGTGAATTTAATTTCAAATATCTTTAAAACATCATTTCATTCATTCTAATATTTATAGTCTAATAAATCAATGTTAAGTTTTTACCGAAATTATTACTAAAAGTGATTAAAATTAATCACTGTTGTTAAGTCAAAATTAAGCTTAATTAGGGACAAAAACATAAAATTAAGGGCCCAAATGAATTGGAAACATGTCCAAAACCCATTTGATATCAATAATTCTTCCATAATCCTTCCATTCTTTTTTTTGTTTTGGTATTACTTTTTTTAAGCAGGAACATGTGCACACCTAACTAGTTTCTAGAAATTCCAAATGAGTCCTTTTCGTTCCCTATAAAAGGCTACCACATCAACCCATTTCTTACCCCTATAAAAAAATTTATGTTCATCTAATATCTACCCTATTAGGATAAAAAATCCTATATTCATCCTTGAATACTCTATTTGGGAATAAATCATCTCAAGGAATCCTTTTGGCATAAACCAAAAGGAGTTACCTGATTATGAGGTAATGTGTTCTCTCAAGCTCCTTTCCTTTATTTTATTTATCCAACCTATTAACTATGTTATTCCATTATTGACTGAATACAACAGTATCCACCATATAGTATGATTTTTTATGAAAATGGTCTGACCTATAGTTACACACACCTTAATCTAATAGATGTTGAGTATACAGTTTTTGTCTACAGTGGACCACTGACTCACAAAACGATGATTGTTCATTTCTCATTTACCACCAATCATGGTGGCCATTATGATAAAAAATATATTTATATATTTCATATATTATATTTAATATGTATTTAATATTCTGTATTCCTTTTTCATCACATATCTTTTTTACACTTCATTTGGTGTTAATATGATAATCTCGTTTGAGAAAGTGTGGACTACCGCTACCTCAAAGGGGTGTGATATGTTAACACACAAAATAGAATGTATTAAGGATCTATTTAATAAAAATATATGATATATATATAATAGTAATTCTACTATAACAATGATATATATATACATGCATATATATACATATACCATTTACAAACATTTATTCAATAAAAAAAACGGAAAACAACGTTCATGCATATGTACAACTTACCGTCTCCATGAATGATGTATTCCATTACATACTTCATTATAATATATATTATTATAATATAATTATATTTTATATAATTAATATTATTATCTTTTTCTACATTTTAGAATCATTATATAATTATAAGGATCAATGATATAACAAATTAACACACTTGTGAAGAACAAAGTGAATATTACTTGAAGTGAAACCTTAACATTTGGTCATTAACAAGATGGTAATATAAGTTAATAATAATATAAAATATTTTAATATATATAATAATATTAATATATAAAATATTTATAATAAAATTATATTTATTATACAGGTATCATGTATGATTACGGAGATTTAATAAACAAGGTAGCGGGATTTTCATCTTACTTTTAATTTCTGTGAGATACATGTTCTGTTCACCTCACTATCCTTTTGTGTGGTATATCTAATGGACATGATTTTATTATATGTATATTTTACATAAATTTATAGGTATTCACATATCCATTATATGATCCTTCATTCATGGGTTTTAACAATCAAAAGTTTCTAAATCAGTAAAATAGTTTTGTCTCAATTTGACTTCTTTAAGAATTTTATTTTGTCATGCACCTAAATTCTTCATAGATGGGTCTGTAATTCCATTTTACACATTATATAATTAATCAAATTATTTTCATGATATATTATGATTCATGTGATTTCATTTTATTACATGGAGAGTATGATCCCAAGTCACCAAGTTATCAGAGTTTATTGATACATTCTCTTCATTTTTTCGAGATTGTTTATGTTTATGCTTACATTGATGAAATATTATGATCCATAAATCAAGAATATTAATGAGTTTAATTAGCCTATATTTATTCAGGATATACTCATTTTTATTACCGTTTCTCCACTCTATGTTACATAAGATATTGTTTTTAATAAAATCTGACCACATCTCTCTTTGGTCAGAAATCTATTGTATTCAAAAACCATGTTTTCAAATAAAATTACAAAGATCCGTGAAGATAATTCTCAAGAAAAAAAATGGAGTTAAAAGGAATCCATTCTATTTTTTTAATGTTATATTCAAATAAAAAGTTTTTCAAAAGATTTTATGAAATAAAAAACATTTTTCAAAGAAGAAAGGACATTTTCCTCAAGAAGTTTTTTAAAAGATCCTTCCAAATTATATCTCATCTAAGATAGCATCCATTGGGGTTAATAACGCCCTTATTGAATTATTAAATGTATCCATTGATAGTATTTCTTTGAATGGATAATGTTTTAATAGAATAATGTTATGAAACCTATTTCTCCTTCACGGGCTATAAGCTTTTGAAACCCACTTCTTTTCATGTGTTATATGACTTTGAAACCCGCTTATTTTCATGGGGTTTTCTATGAAGAAATTATTATAAAACCTATCTATTTAAATATGTTATGATACTTTTACATGTTTAGGATACCCATTTCATGTCCTTGGTTATGTTATGTTCATTTATTATATTCTGGCATATGTATATATTATTTAGTCGTGTGATAGGTGGGACATTTATCTCCCTCCAATGTATTAGGTAAAATTTTATATCTCATGAGATAATAAATGTATGGAATGAGGGTTACATAGTTCAGTAATACAATTCTATAATAAGGGCCACTCAGTTCAGTAATATAGGTTTTGAATGGGGGTTACCTGGTTCAGTAACATAGATTTTCTACTAATATGTTCTTGGAAGTGATGCCTTGGTTACTATTAAAATTAGTATATGCTTATGTGTTGCCACAATTCCATGTTTTTTTCCTATGTTATTAAATAATATCCTATCCTCGTTATTTCACTATGATTAATGACTTATGAACATGGCAATATTTATCCCATGATCTTTGTTATGTAGGGTATGATTTTATATTTTCATGATATCATTTTCATAGCCTTTTTCTCATGTTTAACCTTAAATATCTCCCATGTTTACATGTACTCAGTATTTGAGCTCACCACTTTTTATGTTTCCAAACCTAGGTTGTTTAGATATGTATTATGATTTAGGTGGATAAGAAGGTTTTTAGTCAAGAAGATCCTAATGGGAGACAATGTAGCTCATTTGTGTACTAATGTTTTTGTTTCCATGTTCCCAATGGAATTAGACTAGTATGGTCTTCCAGTGTCTATTTGTTTAATGTTTATATATTCTCCTATATTTATGTAATGTTAATGTTTTTAAAGTGTGGGTTTCTATAAAACCCTACTTCAGATCTCCCCACCCCCAGTATATAGATGAAAAAACTGATGTTTTTAACCGCTATCTTGATACATATCTTTGTTAGTGTTTGGGATAACAACCAAAATGTTGGTTGTACTGGTAACCTGAGGAAGAATTATCCAAAAACATTACCAAGAACACATCATTATAAATCAACCGCTTTGAGGTGGTCTGTGATTGCATGATGCACACGCACAAATATTTTTTTTTTCATTTTATAAACTATGATTGGAAGATTCTTAAAGTTTTTAGCTTCCTACCATATGAAATTTTTGTTTTCATGGTGGCTACTGCTGTGCCCTTATTTTTACATAGTTTTGAAACATATTTTTATTTAATTTTTAAATATTTAAGTAGTTAATTTTACACTTATTAATAAATAATCAAACTTTTATATTTTTATAATGATATTTATTAATAAACCAACTTTTATAAAAAAATTATGTATTTTTTTAGTGTTTAAAATAATTAATTTCATCTAACTATCTTATCTAATATAATTATTTCATAATTAGTTATGTGAACCTGCTTACTTTTTAATAATTTTATATTTATTATAAATAATCATTTAATCATCTTATTTGTCAATTTATTTATTTATTTTTTAATAAAATATCATATTTTTTAATTTAAATTGATTAAAATAACTTAACTTTATTAATTTAATTATTCTGTCAATTAATACATGTTAACAAATTAAGTCTAATTTGTTAAAATATATTGTTATAAATTTTGAGTATTATTTTAATATTTAATTAATGAATTTAATGTTTTTAAAAACTTTAATGTTTTAATTTCATGTTTTCATATTAATATTTTAGTTAGTTGCGTGTCGGGGACTCATTTTATACTTTTTATTTTTTTTAAGTCACTATCACACCATTTTCTGTTCTATCAGTGAGTCATTTTACCAATATATCTTACATAAACCCTGTTTGTCCAAATTTAATCTCATTAAATTTAATTAATCTTTACTTTATTTCAAAGCCATTAATGATTCGTTTGCTCAATTTATTTAAAAATGATTTTATCATTTATAATTTCAAGTTTAATTACATTGATTAGTTTAACCATTTTAAAAATATTATTTTAATTCCAATTTTAATCATTCTTTTAATTGTTAAATTTTTTTTTCCTAAATAACTTAATTACTTTTTAATTTAAGTTAATTATTTAGTCATTATAAGATTAGTTAATTTTCGATTGTTTTAATTAATTATTGTTTTATTTAATTTGATAGTATATTTATTTTATTTTATTGCAATTTTTGCAGTTCACCTACAGATAGTTCGCTACCTATTTTGCATTATCGATGATATGTCTCACCAACGAGCCCCTTCTATTGTCAGGGTCTCACAAATTACTGATGTCTCATTGGTATTGGTCTCACCATTGTATACCATCAGGGCCACCATTCGTTTTCTTACCACCGATGTATTCTATGGGTGCCAACCTTCTCACCTCATACCGATACTGATCCACCCCTTCTTTACATTAATGTTATAAACACATCGATCCACCATTTCTACTTTCATTCTCAGCCTCCTCATTCTCCATCAATGTCACTGTTCATCATTAGTGCCACTTATCATCTTATTCATTCATATCCACATCCACACACCAACGCAGTGCATCTCCACCACCTAATCATCTACCGATACGAACCAATTCACATCATTCTACCAACACCTCCTGCACTCCGTTTCATTCACCGACACCCCTCTACAACACCTCTCGCAGTCTGGAACTGATCCACTGTACTTCCTTCCACCATTGCATAACACCACTGCAATATCTATCGCTCACAGTTCTCACCATCGCCTCATGCACCAATGTGGTTTCATTGCAAATCACCTGCAATTACAGACTATAAACTGGACTCGGACTATATATAGACTTGAACCATATTCAAATTTCAGAAAATCAAATCCAATTCTACAACCCTTGAAGCTCAGCCTGTTTTGAGATGATGGAGCTGGTACACCACCTTTCCACTGTGAACTAGACCACTACTTGCACCGCATCTATATATATGGATAGGGTCGAGGTTCAGTTGCTGTCGTCATCCTAGATGTGGTTCGTCGTGCTGCTCGGATGAAGAGCAGGAGGCCGAGCCGGACACGCGAGCCACTGAACAGCTGTGAGCCGCCGGTGCCTATACCATCTCATGGCTGTCAACACCTGTGATGGAGGGCCGTGCAACAGTTTCTGTTTGGGTGAAAGGTCTTATAGCTGCCACAAGGAGGTAGGAGTAAGTTGAGCCCTCGTAGTAGCTAGTTACATCTCCGAAGAAGAACCACACCTAGGGTAGCGTGGATTGGGGGGGGGGGGTACAGAAGAATATTAATTAAAGAATAAATCTCAAATTAGAACAAAATTAAAAAATAATATTAATACGATAGAAAATATAATAAAACATAAATAAAAAATAAAAAAATTAGTTTTATAATAAATTATTATTTATTAATAATAAAACTAAATTATAAAAAATAAATAAATTTCAATTCAATGAACTAATGTATGAATTATTTAATAACATATAAATAAAAATTAAAATAAATAAATTATAAATAGATATATTAAATTGTATTTTAAAAGAATAAATATTATATTTTAACTAAAAAATTAATGTTCTTAATCTAATTAAGAATATAATTATGTTTTAATACTTTTAATAAATAGATACCGAATCATAATAATTAAACTTAATCATAAATTATTAACTTAGTAAATTATTAAAATTTAAATAAATAAAAGGTTACAATAACATTAAATATAATAAGTTAATAATCAAATAAAATATTAATAATTAAATTAATAAAAAATTATTATTAACATTTATTCATTCTTTAAATATAGATTTGTTTATTTAGAATAATTAACTTTTAACATTGTTCTTGTTTTATTTTGTTTTAACTGTGAATGTTCACACCAATGTCAAAAACACGTCCAAGTGCATTCAACTAACTCATGGGAAGTTAGTTACAAGGGAAAATCTAGTTTGATGTGTGGTTCGTGAAAAAATGCACTTGTGCAGTGCACATGTGAGGAACAGTTAATGTCATTGAAATGTTGAGGTGATATGTGTCAGATGACAATGGTGTTTAAAGGCTTATCAACAATTGAATTTGAAAAGACTCATTTTGACTTTCAACAACACACTTTTTGGGAGACAATTCTTCTAGGAGACACCAAGAGCAGTACTGGAGGCCAAGGATCCAGAGAGTGGAGTAGAAATAGGGCAGTTCTTCCTCCCTTTATCCATAATTGTTATACTCTATTTTCGTGTGTTATAAGTGTGGTAATAAATATGATCATAGGCTAGTATTTTCTAAGCTCAAAAATTTGATCCTACTGGATTTTATTTTTTATTTCTTTACATACTTTTTAATATTTCAGAGTCATAGTCAATTGGAAAGATTGATTTATGATTCTCTATTTAATTATTTCACTCCTCAATTGTTTTTGAAAATTCATTAATTCTAGATCAACTGGAGAAGTAGATCTTGAATACATTTTTTTTCAAAGTGTTGATGTCTTTTACATTAGAAATTTATGGCGTGTTTATTTCCAAATGTTGTCTTTTTAGACCTTCAAGCAGTTCAATTATGTTTTGGTACGGTAAACACCAAGACATAATCCTCTGCCTATTGAATTTCATGGAGAGGGAGATTCTTCAGTTTTTCTTGAAGTGTTATTCAATAAAAGTTATGAAGGATTCAACTATTTCAACCAGTATATTAAATCTCTCGAGTACTCCTTGTGATATGTGATCCTTTGTCTTGATGCAATGCATTCATTCACTGTTCTCCATTAATTTATCATTAATTTGATTATGTTTAGTTTTGTTTTCAAAATCTTATTCCTATCATCACTATACTTAATTAAAAATATAAAAAAATATAAATAAAAAGTTTCAAAAAAATGCACCTCCACTGCTGATAATAGTGGATTTTATTTCTAAAAAACTTAGAATAACTCACCTACCTTCATTGTGGGTTGACCCTACACCACTGCACAAGTGTAGGAGTAATAAATTTAATTTTGAGGGTTGTGATGACCTCCTGTCTCATCATATTTTGGTGTCATTTTTGGAGAAGGCGTGTGCTGCGAGAATTAGGTTTTAGGGAAAAAAATAAAAAAAACACATAATAAATTATATAAAAAATTGCACTTCACTACTTCTTGAAATAAATTATTTTTCTACTAGTTTTGTTTAGAGAGTGTGAGTTTAATCTAATTCATATGGAAATGGGACTTCATGAGAACTGGAATCAATATGGACCACACTGTGATTATTGTTGCTGTTATAGACACATTGCCAATCAGTGTGTGTATACCTAGCCACAACATGCATTTCACATTGAAGAAAATGATCACTTTAATTATAATCTAGAATCCCTTGTTATAATTTAATTAATTAAAACCAAATTGTATTCTAGGGAAGATGTTTGGAATTCTTGGTTTAATCAAATCCATCAAATTCAAGTTAGAGATTCTCAAGAGAAAAATTATTGACTGAAAAGATTAGAAAACATGATCTTTGAATTACAAATAATGGTTAATGAAAAGGAATCAGTTGAAATTAGTAAAAAATAAAATATTTATAAAATAATTGAAAATCAAATGGATGAGGGAAGTGATCTTGAACTTGGGAAACAAATCATTTATTCTGAAAAATTGAAATCTGATTAACCAATTTTCAGAACAACCAAATCATTGAGTAAAGTGAACAACATTCTAGATCCCAAAAAAAATTATATGTTGTTGAGTTGGACTTTTTTTGAAATTTAACTGAAACAGATTGAAAAATGTTTCTCAATTCTCGTCATATTTTTTTCTTTTGAAAAAAATTGCGCTATGAGTTTTGAAGACGAATTCAATTGTATTTAAGAGAAACATGAAAATGAGAACATTGATGTTAAAAACACTTCACCGATTTTTTTTTGAATTTGTTAATTATGAATATGGACATCAATGTGGTAATATTCTAGAAGATAAAATTAAACTAGAAATCACATAATCTCACATCATTGAATCCAAACTAAAAACTAGTCTTCCATGTTTTGAACATATATATCCATTAATATCTGAAATGATATTGGAGGAAAATGAAGAGGGAATTATTTTTGAAGAAAGGGTAACTCATGATCTCCAATTTCCATATATTTAGAGTGATCACTTTTTGAACCTTTTTGAAATGAAATGGAAATTAGTGTTGACCAACATGAGGAGAGTTTTCTTAATTTGAACATTCTGAAACATGACCTTATTGACGCTGAATTGTATAATTTTTCTCATATGATTTAATTGAAACACTAAAAATATATTTATTTAGAATGTGATCCTTTTGAACTTGAACATGATGTAGAGTTTGAACATACACTAGGTGATGGATGCAGAATTTAATTGCTTGAGGTGGTAGATATTGAGTGTTCATTCAATGATGAGGAACTATTGGAAGAGATATATAACATTGTTAATCCTGAATGTTCTATTTTTCAAATAAATTATCTTCCCTATTTTTCACATCAATACTTTATTGAGTTGGATGCTGGAACTACTTGTGAAACTGATAGTAATTTAACGGTGGAATCATACTTGTGTTACAGTGTTTTTAAAATTGTTCAACACATTATTAATCCACTTCACTAAACTACTAATTAGTACTCACCCACAATCACCCTTGAGTTATATTTTGATTGCGTTTTAGTAGAGAGACATAGCCATGAGAATAAGGTCATACCCTTTGAAGATCATAGTTCAATGTTGTCAGTTCATATGAATTCAAATCCTGATAAATCTGAAATAATTATAGAAGTTGCAACATCATGCCCACGACTATTAAAGTGTTCCTCTTAATGGTTAATTCATGATATAATAATTTAGTTTTTTTTGTGTTGAGTCTTGGTACCCAAAAATTTCATTTCGTCGTTAAAATGAATTGGGCCAAGAACATGTGGTGGTTTATATTAAAGAAACCCCATCCACATAGTGACTGTGGTTAGTTTTAAGTGAGTTCAGTTGGGGACTATAAATCTAGCGCTGCATGAGAGGCAACCCATGGTTTTTTTATGTGTTAATAAATTGAATATTTTTTAATTAAATAATATCTTATTTAAGTCTTTAAATTTAGTGATTCATGGGACTAAACCCATGCTATATTGTTTTTTTTTCATTTATGTATTGTTTTTCCTTTGAATAAAGTGATGCTTTTCTTTCTTCTGTATACTATATCTCTACTGGATATTTGTTCTTCGTTTACAAGATTTTTATTTTTAGGATTCTTTTGATTGGTCTCATAGAGGAGTGTAATTTTTATGATGGAGGTGTAATGATAAACTTTTATTCAAGGAAGTACTTTTTATTTACTATTTCATTTATTTTGTAAATATATTTACTAAACAAAATCTGTTACATGTCCTATTTGAAATATTATACATATACTTTAAAAATTATGCTTGTATTGGAATGAATGTTTTCGACTTGTAATTATGTATTTAAAAATTAAGCATGTTTCTCCTTGTTGAAAATGGAGTTTAAATAGTTTAATATCCTCACAATTTGAACTCAAGTGGGGTGTAAATGTAGGATGAAAATTTATTGAATCTACTTGTTTTTGTTATGGTGTTTTATCATGAATTCTTAGACTCTATTAATCATTTTATTGAACCCAATATGTAAAACTATTACACCCTTACCATTGTTTAATCAGTTGATTCACATGTAATTGTTTGTTCTGTATTGGAATTGTTTTGCCACAACCTTCAATAAAAGAGCATGTGAACTAGCTGTAAATTAATTATTGTGAAAAAAAAATATTTTTTTATCTTTAATGAGACCCGTAATCATTTCATAAATCTAATAAATTGAAGATATATTTTGAGAATTATTTGATAAATTATTCTTCTCCACTATTGGAATTTAACATTTGGGACAAAGTTGTGTTTTAAGTGTGGGGGAGGGGTCAATTCATGACTAAGATAAACTGTTCATAATTTAAAGCCCTTAAATTCCCACTGCTTCATCAAATATTTTTTAATAAAATGGTAATGTTTTTTAAAAATTATTGCACAATCTAGGTTGTATGTTGTTTTTCAAATGATTCTTTCCTACAAACAGTGCCTTGGTGGTACTTAATACATGTTTTGAATCTGAAATTGATAAGGTTGAATGATTGATGAGTGATTATTCTTAGTCCACCTGAATGGCCCGAAGGCCTTCATTTTTATTGATTTTTGATAACCCCCCTTTCAAGGGATGAAGGGGAACCCTTACAAGGACCGTAGGGTCAAAGATTACATGGGTCGTAGGCTTAGGAGACTACATGACCCGATGGTCTTAGGGAATCCAACCAGACTATCTATAAGGAACTTCCCCTCCCCAGCATCTGCATTGAGATAGTAGCTCTCCACCTTCGCATGGTTGTCTGGCTCTGCTTCCCGTGCAACCATACATTGGTACTGATGGCGTAGCCATACCCTCTCATTCTAACTAATTCATTTGGGTCTTCTATGGTTACTCTTAGTGCTTTTGTAAATATTTGGTTTAGTGACAACTTTTGAGGGTGACTCGGGATACATTCTTGTGGACCTGAAATTATAATCCATAGAAGTAAATGTTTGAACATTATTCATGTGGGATTGCTTTATTTTATTTATTAAAATTAATCAACTTATTGAGCCAATTTAAATAGTTTTTCAATGATCTTTTTAAACTGGAGTAATTTGGGCATTTGGGGTCCCATGGTGAATCTCTGATACCCTTGATGTTGCGTGTGGTTTTTTAATATAAGCCCTCTTTACACCATGAATAAGTGAATTTCACAGTGCTTGGCACATGATACATGGCTTGGGAAAAATAAAATAAAATTTTTAGGGTCAAAATAATAGTTCATTAAGGAGAGAGAAATGATGAACACCAGATGAATAATGGAACAATTGGTTTATATGGGAGTCAATGTGGTTGTATCAATAAAGTGATTCAGACAATTTATTTATTTTTAGAACCTAGGTGAAGTTCAAAGTACAAAGTTCCTTTTGTTAAGTTTATAATTCCACACATTTTTTTAACATGTTGTCACTCCTGGATTTAGATCATAGATTTGAATTAAGGTGAATCATTAATAAGAATCATATATGAGGCAGGACATCATCATTGATAGATGATCCTTTTCTCTTTTGATTACCCTTTGAGTATTTGTTCTAGGAAATACATTTTTTGAGCATTTCATTTCATGAGCCTAAACACAGTTTCCAATCCTCTATTTTCAAAGTGCTGGACAAGTTACTTTTTGAGTTGTAATATACACAGTTTATTTTTTCTGAAAGATAATAAACCATGACATTGTTTGAGGACAAATATTCCTTAAATGTTGGGGAATTTAATGTGCCTGATTTTACATAGTATTTCCACATCTTTTTATTTAATTTTTTATGATTTAATTAGGTAATTTTACAATTATTAACTAAGAATCATACATTTATATTTTTATAATGAAATTTATTAATTAATAAAAATTTATAACAAGTTGTGTTTTTTAGCCTTTAAAATAATTAATTTAATCTAACTAACACATCCAATATAATTATTTCATAATTAGTTATGTTCACCTGCTCAATTTTGAGTAATTTTATATTTATAATAAATAATCATTTAATTAACTTATTTTTGTATTAATTAATTTGGTTTATAATTTAAAATAATATGTTTTAATTTATATTGATTTAAATAACTGAACATTATAAATTTAATTATTCTATCAATTAATATAAGTTAACAATTTAACCCTAATTTGATAAAATAATGTGCTATAAATTTTTAGTATTATTTTAGCTATTTAATTAATAAATTTTGAGTTTTTAAAAACATTAATGTTTTAATTTCATGTTTTCAAATTAAATTTTTATTTTGTTGGGTTTCGGTGACTCATTTTATACTTTTCTATTTTTTTAAGTCACTAACACACCCTTTTCTCTTCTATCAGTGAGCTATTTTACAGATACATTCTACATACACCATGTTGGTCCAAATTTAATCTCATTTAATTTAATTAATCTTTACATTATTTAAAAACCTTTAATGGTTTGTCTGCTTAATTTATTTAAATATTATTATATCAATTTTAATTTCTATATTAATTAGATTAATTAATTTAACCATTTTAAATTAATTTTTTTAATTCCAATTTTAATCCTTATTTTTATGGTCTTAATTTGTTTAATGAGTAATATAATTAGTTTCTAATCTGAGTTAACTATTTAGTATTTATTATATTAGATAATTTTCAATTGTTTTATTTAATTGTTGTTTTATTTAATTGGACAATCTATTTATTTTATTTTATTTTTCAATTTTTGCAGTTCACATACACATAGTTCACTACAAAATTTTAAATATAACTCAGTTTCATTCACCGAAACTCCTCTACAACTCTTCTCACATGCATACATCATTCCAATCTACTTCCTTCAACCATTGCACACCAGTGCTGCAATCTATTTAACTCAAAGTTCTCATCATCGCCACTTGTACCTATGAGGTTTCTTTGCAAATCACCTACAATGCAATTGTGGACTGCGAACAAAACTCGGACCAAAACTAGACTTGAACCATATTCAAATTTAAGTGAATAAAATACAATTTTGCATCCATTGAGGCTTAGCCGCTGAGGGAATGAAGGATCTGGCGCATCACCTTTCCACTGCAAACTAGACTTATACTTGCACCACATCTGGATCTATGACTGGGTAGAGGATTGGTTCTCGTCATCGTCCTGGATGTGGTTTCTAATTTAAAATAATTTAACATATTATTAAATTATTAACTTAGTAAATTAATAAATTTTAAATAAATAAAAAATATAACACCATTAAATAAAATAAGTTAATTATTAAATAATATATTAATAATTAAATTAACAACTAATAATTATTAACATTTAAGTATTCTTTAAATAAACATTTGTTTATTTTTAATATTTAACATTTGATGTTGTTTTTATATGTTTATTTTTCTATTTTAAATATACAGGTTCCCACCAATGTCAGAAACATGTCCAAGTAAATTCAACTAACTTTCGGGAAGTTAGTTACAATGGAAAAGCTATAGCAACAATTGTTTTGCGAAAAAATGCATGTGTGGAGTACACAATTGAAGAGCACATAATGTTGGTGGGAAGTGGAAGTGATATGAAGAGATGAAAGTGGGGTGTAAAGGTATTTTAGCAATATAATATGAAAATACTCTCATTATGAAATTCCACAAACATGCATTTCAAAGCCAAATCTTCTGGGAGACACCAAGAGCAGTAATGGAAGCCAAGGAGCCCGAGAGCAGAGTAACACTACGTGAGTTCCTCCTCCCTTTCTCCTTAACTATTGTGCTCTATTTTGGTGTGTTTTTAGTTATGTAATCAATATTATCATAGCCTAATAATTTTTTATCTCGGAAACTATATCCTACTGGAGTTTCTTTTTGATTTCATCACATACTATTTAATATTTCATAGTCATAATCAATCAAAGAGATTGATTTATAATTCTCTAATTAATTGCTTCACTCCTAAATTGTTTTTAAAAATTCATTAATTCAAGATCAACTATAATGTTATATCATCAATACACTTTTTCGCAGCGTTAATGTCTTTTATTTTTGGAAATTTAAGGCAAGTTTATTTCCAAATGTTGTCTTTTTCAACATTCAAGCATTTTGATTTAGTTTTGTTGTGGCTAACACCATGAAATAATCCTCTCCCTGTTGAAATACCTAGAGAGCGAGATTCATTACTTTTTATTGAAGAGTGATTCAATAAAAGTTGTGAAGGATTTAACCAGTTCAACCAGTAGATTAAATCTCATAAGTAATCCTTGTGATATGTTCTCCTTTGTCTTGCTTCTATGAATTATTCCTCTATTATCCTTTAGTTTATCATTACTTTGTTTATTTATGGTTTCCTAGTAAAAATATCAAACCTATCATCACTATCTTTAATACAAAATATAAAAAAAATATATATATAATGTTTTGAAAAAATTCCCTCCACTGCTAACAGCAGTGGTGTTTAATTATGAAAACCTTAGAATAACTCACCTGCCTTCTCTATGGTTCGACAATGCACCACTACACTAGTGTATGAGTAATAAATATAATTTTTAGGGTTGTGATGACCTCCCGCCGCATCATCTAAATCCATATAATATCAATATGAGGCTTTGAAATAGTTCAAGAACCACCTAGCATGTACCCAAGATATCATGAACAACCAAGAAAACACACACATGTTCTCGATTAATTTACAAGATGGCACCCATGTATATTGGAAGCTCCACCCCCACATGTAGTACTAACATGCTCGAAACATCAATCCAAAGTTATCTCTCATTATTTTGGACTATTCCCTATCATCTAAAAAATTCACCGAGTCAATTACCAACTAACCCTACCTTAAACAACCCGCATCCATTCAGTATTTAATGATTCACAACTAAAAAAGGATTTGAGACACCATGCATCCCCCACCTCTCTACATACTAATCTGGATAACAATGAGTCCCCATAGTCGCAACCTCACATGGAGTCATCTTAGTAATTCATCCTCCAAGATAGTGGTTATCAACCCCAGTTTCTAATTCAATGGAGGGTCCAAATAACAGATGATGCCACCTAGGAGGATGAGTTTGTACTCCAATCAACCACATTAATCATTATAGAAAAGACTGATTCTCAAGAGGTGATCGGTAATATGATCCAAGAACTCTTTGATAAATGGAAGGATCACAAAAGAATTGGTAATGTTTTCCATTCAGGGGAGTAGTTCGTGTGTCCATGTGGGATTAAACTGGGTTGGAGGTGCAGTTTTTAAAGGTTAGTGGAGAGAATACGGGGGGGGGGGGGTATAATTTTAGTTATAGGGAACTGTGATACTATTTATTAGGAAGGTAAATCATGGGATTCCTTGATTGGGTCATAAGTCTGTTGTTCCACTCTCACGTTTTTCTCACTATAGTTCTGAATTTACTCTATTAATATACTTACCAGGGATCAATATTTGTAATACTTTAATAGTGTCTTACTAATCATACTTATATAAGTAATTTTTAATATAATTATATATTTCCAAACAATAATTTTATTACCACCTTTATGTGATTAACCACTTATAAGATATGACAATCACATCTAAATGATTGTAAGCATAGTTTTTTCACAATAGCACCATCAATCATGAAACAACAATATATGAACAATAACATGGAATTTAGTAAAGAACGTGCAATTAAACCCTTTCCCCTTAAATTTATCATATAATTTCATTATCTTCCTTAGTATAATTGAGAAAAAATACACCCATCAAGAATAATATTATGATAATACCATAATTACACAGGAATATGAAAGATAAATATGAAATCCTCTACCTCTATTGAATATTTGAAGAATACAGTAAAAGAATAAGGAAAAAATGAGGACCAAGAACCTTAAAACCTAAAAGTATCATCCGTAGGACCTAATAATTAAAATGAATCATTAAAAACTCATCCAAAAAACTATGCATGTAACACCCCGAGATTTTATGAAAAATATTATTTTTAATTTCAGTAATGTCTTGTGTTGTAATCTACACCAACATCAGCTTGCACAACATGCATCCCAAACTTGTCTTTCATTACACGCAATCACGACCTTCCACGATAGCGTGTGTTGTACACAATACCATGTTTCGTTAAACAACGTTATGTTATATAAAATAGCCGTTATGAATAGTAATACCCACTTTTTAAAATTTTATAAATTTTATCTTTCGAAATGGACTTCATTTTTGGATTCGGAATATCGAAATTACCCTAGGGTTAATTTTTGGTCTTTTTCTGAAAACTATCAATTTTGATGAATAGTGAAAACAATGGGTTACTATTTAAAAACCGACTTTTTATTTAAATAATCAGTTATTTTATTTAAATTTATTTTAGGTCAAAATTGATACATAATACATATATAATTTCAATGAAATTTATTGGAGTCTTTTTATAATAATTTTAGATATTTAAAAATTTTATTGAACTTTTCTCCGTCTTTTACCCACCTCCTAGGAGAATTTGAAAATTCATATTAAACTTAATTTTACAACTTCTGTGAGTGGAATTTCGAAAATCCGAGAGACACAGTTAATATCAAGGACTAAAATGTGGTTCAATGAGATGAAAATAATTTTTGGTGAATAGTAACTTTTTAGTTTTTTTACCACGGTTAAAGGTAAATAGGGTAATTAAGTGTAAAAATGATATTATTATTACCCTAACACAAGTCCTAATTCTATTGGATAAGTGTAATTCGACCAAAAACAACCTTAGGAATAAAATATGACCATTTAGGTCCACTTGGATTAGATTAGGACATTTATTATTAATTTATTTAAAGAATGGTTAAAATAGTAAAAATCAAAGTTTAATAACTAAAACATTTTTAATATAGATTTATACATAAGATAAATTCGAATATAATTATTCATAAGGAAGATAAAAATATTTCCTAAATAAAGGTATTTTATTTATGATATTTAGACATTAAATAATTTAATTTATTTATGACACAATGATTGTGCAGTAATTATCTTATTAATGAAATATTGACGTAATTAATGTCATAAATACCCAAATAAATGTAATTTTAGACATTTTATAAATTAAAAAAATTTATTATGTTAATATGACATGTTATTATTGATTTAAGTAACTTTTTTCTAACTAATCATTCTTTTATGAGTTTCACAAAAATAAAATACCAAATAGTATCAAAATTGACATAAAATAGTTCATAAAACAAATATTATATTATTGATTGTTATTTTATTCCAAAAAATCTAAGTATCGGCCAAAAGACTTATATAAGGTTATATATATTAATAATAAACAACTTGGGGTTCGTTTGTCTTGTTCTAGTAAGTTTATTAACCTTATAGTGTAAGAAAACAAGAAGACACGGTAAAAGATAAATTATCTAACTTAAAGTTAAATCTAAATGATAAGGTTAAAATAGAAACCTAAGCTTATCTAAATTCTATTTTATGAGAGTATTTCAACCCATACCCACCTTAGCTTCGAAATAAATCAATTTGGGGCTATTAAAAACCGAATATGACTTTATAATAAAATAATATTTTTAGTTTTTCCTAAGGTGCCCCTCTCCTCCCTTATAAAAGGGCACCTCCTCCATCTCTTCATCACACCATTTTGAGCCTTGAAGCTTGGCCAAAACCGGCCAAAATTTCCTCTACACTTCCCTAGAAACATCCTAGGGGTCCTGGTCTTCTTCAAAGGCAATGTTTAGTGCCCTAAGTGGAGGTATCAAAGAGAAGCTTCAAAAAAGAGGCAATGTCTGTTACCGATTCTTTCAACATTATTTCTTCTTCAACTTCTTCTTCTTTTGTTGTTTCATTATGAAGTAATAACATCAGTATCACTCATATACTTATATTCTATTATAAATATGAAAAAACCCTATTTCACCATCTATCCATCCTACGGAAATCTAAATCACCGCACGTGCGTACGTACGGAATACCGTCTCCACGCCGTGGTGTAATCTGTTTTTCCATCAACACCTTACATGGATGGGTATAATGGTGTAAAGAATAACTATATATGGTTTTTATTACATAATACTGATTATGATATATTATACCATTCAATCCAATTCTATTCAATAATTATTGGAACGATATCATCGCTTGTGCGTACGTACAGACTATCGTCTCCACGACGCGATGAGATTCACTCTCCATGTTAACCATTCAAGAATGATTATAAAGTATATATAATAAGTAATCATGAAATATTTTACATAATAATGCTACTGGATTTATTTATATATATATATTTATTTCATCTACTTAATTCCATTCAATTCAATAAGGAAACGAAAACAACATCCATGCGTACGTACGGCCTACCGTCTCCATCAACGGTGTATTTCATTCCATTTATCGATCTATTATATATATGTATATTCTGAATATATATTATATATAAATCATTTTTTACATATGGATGTAAGTAATCATGATCTATGTAATCATATGAATAATTACATGTTAAAACATGAACGAAAAATGAAACGATATTACCCAAAACATTACTTTAAATTGAATTTACAAAAGAACGGGTAATATAAAGTAAAAAGAGAACCATATATGATATAATAACAATGAATATGATTCTTTAATAAGTCAATTACATTATTTAAATCATTATACAGGGGGATTGGATACGTACAAATCATATTGGACCTAAGGTGAGGGATAATTTTGCAAATCTAATTTTTATCCGAGATTGCTTATACGTAAGTAATTACTGGGGTTATCATTATCATCCATGTACATTTTTTCTAAAAGTGTTTTTATGTATGTTTAATTTCCTTTTTAACCATTTTTAGTTTTACTACATGGTATGTAAGGAATATTTCTTTTGAATACGTTACGAGGTACTTTTTGACTTTTCTGAAAAAATTACGAGGATAATGTTTTTTTATCTTATACGACATGAAAGGATTTTTACAGATTTATAAATCCTTATTTTCATGAAGCATACTCCAAAATATTTCAAGACTATTTTAAACAAAATCTTTTTCTTTTAAAATTTCATGACGTTTTGTGAAAAAAAAAATGATTTTGAAGAATAAAGGATATTTTCCTCAAGAATTCATTTCATGTGTTTTATGAAAACCATTTTCTATATAAGATGACATTATTTCATATGTGTATGGTTCAAGTATAAAGTCTCTATGATTTACATGGTTTCAATTTTCATATTATGAAATGATATTCATTTTTTATAAGGATTATGTGATGATGGGATGATGTTTATGAAACCCATTTTATTCATTTGGTTATTATGAATGATGTATGTTTATTTTTGTGGCACAAGTAAGAATGATTTCATTATGAGATGGTTGGGAACTATATCTACCTCCAATGAATTGGGTAAAGATTTATATCTCATGAGATAGACATGGAAAGAACGGTAAGTTAATTCGGTTCAGTGTTACAGGACTGAAATCAGGAGTGAACTCATTTCAGAAAGGGACTTTGTCCACTAAGATGGACTTGGTAGAAATTCCTTGGCTACTATGGAAATCAATACATGTGCTGAATGGTTTCCAAAATTACATGTTTTATTCCCATTATATTTTATCATGATTGATGTTCCATTATGATATATGCCTTACCTACTTCCACGATTTATGTCTTTGCTCATGATTTTGATGTTTAAATTTCATGTTCAAGTTTTTTCTTTCAAATGTTTATGGATTGTTTTATGTTCACTATTTTTGCCCTTACTGAGCATTAGATCTCACCCTTTTTATGTTTTATTTTCCCTAGGATATAAAGAAAGGTTTTAGGTAAGAAAAAAAGGGGAAGATCTTTATGGGAGATGTTGAAGATCTTTCACCACGATTAGATGATTATGTTCCATGTTTCCAAAGACACCAAACTATTACGGTCCTTGGGCGTCTAGTTTTGTTATGTACTAAGTATTCCGAAAATGTATTGTAATTTCCATGTACGTCAAGCTTTGGGTCTCTACAGTTGGTATTAGAGGAAAGTATTAGTCATCCTTTCGAAACTAGGATGTGAAAACGTTAGTAAGACCCCTAAAAATATTTCTAAGGTATGTCTAGGGATGTACCTAAGGATAAGTATACATATAGGTTATAGTCCTATAACTATAGTAACGATCTCAGAATTTAACCTAAGATGTTAGATATTGATGATACTCCCCCTTTATTTTGTTGTTTTCCTTAGTATAATTTTTGTCTCTAACACTATTATTTTTGGGTTTTTGAAATGGCTGGAAACAGGAAGATTCACGATAATGGAGGATATGACAGATAATGGAATGATATTCTTCATGAGAAACCAAATGAAACGGGATTTGGAAGTCCAAACATCGTTATTATGCCTAATCAGCAATCTCATAATATGATCAATAATCTCAACTTTAGTAAGTTTCCCGACTCAGATAATAAGAGAAATAAAGAGTTTCATGATGATCATAGAGGAAGGAAAGTTCAATTTCCCTAATGTAAATCATGTGGGAAGAGGCATCGGGGAGATTGTTTCAAAGGAACTGGAAGATGCTTTGGGTGTGGAAAAGAAGGAAACAAATCTAGTAAGTGAAAAGAAAAAGGTTCAGTCAACACCATGGACAAGGATAATGGTATTGCTACGACATCAATGATGATTAGATGTTTTAAATGTGGAATGTATGGGCATTATGCAAACCAACGCCCTAAGGGAAAATCTCATGAAGAGAATTAGCATGGTCATATGAGTAGTATATATGTGGATGATGATTAAGAGACTACAAATGAAATATGAGATGAAAGAAATGATGAAGCTCAGTCAGTGGTATAAGAAGATAGTGGAATGATTGTATGTTTATAAAGAATAATGTATGGTACTATGGAATAATGAATCATCTAAGGATTATTGCCCTATAGTTTTTCCTAATGTATTTGGAAGTATATGTTGAATGGTACCAGTAACCATGGAAGGTTATTCAGATATTTTTGGAAAGTAGATGATATGCGCATAATGAATGGATATGAAGATAATGAGATGTTTGATTGTATTCATGAGTCATGAATGATATAAAGACTAAGTGATATTATGGTTTGATTATATAGATTTTTAGGATTTTGGTGTGAGGAAAGAGTTTCCTTTTGACAATATTCATGTTTTCACTAAGGTTCTATGGTAATTTATGTTTTAAGAGAATATATGACTAATGTATTCATGTGTATGGAATGCAACCAACAAGATATATATTATGATATATGTGAGATAAATGCTTGTATTCACATTCTTGGTAGATAAACGTTCTAGTAATTGTTTTCTTTATACTATGATCTTGGATCGAAGTATTTTAAATAAGCCTAAATATTGGAATGGATTATGTTGGACATAAGTTAGTATTGTATTTTTAGAAAAAAAGGACAACCTATAGAACAGGCGACAACCCGTCATGTCAGACAAGGTTGTTGGAATCGAACCCACAACCGAAGTGAAACATGCCTTTATTTCCTCCCACTGGCCTACAGGAAGTCCCTGGTTAGTAGAAACTAGTTTTATTTTATTATACAGGATGATAGATGAAGTATAAGTCCATTTTGGAACCATATATGATTAATCTCACCATAGATGGAATTATGTATAGAACTTTTTCTAACTTATGTTTGAGACAGATGGAATGACATATCATTATATCACATGATCTGCTAAAACATCGCGAAATACAAATTCAACTTCATTTCTTAAAGATATGAAGTGGAAATTTTTCAAGGCAGGAACAACGATGAGATTATACAAAAATAAAGTAAGTATTTCTTCTAATTAAAATTCTTCATCTTTAGGGAAATGATATTGTAAACCAAAAATGTTGTCCTAGTGCCCTTATATCAGATGAATCAGATGGTACCCTAGATCATCAAAAATTTATGGTTTTGTGATTTTTTGATTTTTCATAGCCATGTTCTCTACCACTCTCTGTGCTAACATGATGGTTAGATTTCTCTTCCATATCCATATTTTCACATATGTTCTTCTATGTGGAAATCCAGTGATTAGTTAATTTGGGTAACCGTTACGTTTCATACTTTAGTTTTTAAAGTCAAGTTTTGCTATTCTTTTTTACAATGTGGGTTTCTATTAAAGAAATTTTCAAGTAGTAAACCATTTATAACCCCGACAAATTTCGAGGGAGACATTCATTTTGAATGGGGTAGAATGTAACACCCCGAGATTTTATGAAAAATATTCTTTTTAATTTCAGTAATGTCTTGTGTTGTACTCTACACCAAAAGCAGATTGCACAACACACATCCCTAACTTGCCTTGCATTACACGCAATCACGACCTTCCACGATAGCGTGTGTTGTACACAATACCGAGTTTCGCTAAACAACGTTATGTTATATAAACTAACAGTTATGAATATTAATATCCACTTTTTGAAATTTTATAAATTTTATCTTTCGAAATGGAATTCATTTTTGGATTCAGAATATCGAAATTAGCCTAGGGTGATTTTTTGGTATTTTTCTGAAAACATTCAATTTTTGATGAATAGTGAAAACACTAGGTTACTATTTAAAAACTGACTTGTTATTTAAATAATTATTTATTTTATTTAAATATATTTTAGGTCAAAATTGATACATAATTCCTATATAAGTTCAATGAAATTCATTTAAGTCATTTTATAATAATTTTAGATATATAAAAATTTTATTGAACTTTTCACCGTCTATTACCCACCTCCTAGGAGAATTTAAAAAATCATATAAAACATACTTTTACCGCTTCCGTGAGTGGAAATTTGAAATTCCGAGAGACACGGTTAATAGCAAGGGCTAAAATGTGGTTCAATGAGATGAAAATAATTTTTGGTGAATAGTAACTTTTTTACTTTTTTTTACCACGGTTAAAAGTAAATAGGGTAATTAAGGGTAAAAATGATATTATTATTACCCTAAAACATGCCCTAATTCTATTGGATAAGTGTAATTCGACCAAAAACAACATTAGAAATAAATTATGACCATTTTGGTCCACATGGATTAGAATAGGACATTTATTATTAATTTATTTAAAGAAGGGTTAAAATACTTAAAATCAATGTTTAATAAATAATACATTTTTAATATAGGTTTATAAATAAGATAAATTAGACTATAATTATTCATTAGAAAGATAAAAATATTTCCTACATAATGGTATTTTATTTATGATTTTTAGACATTAAATAATTTTATTTATTTATGACACAATGATGATGCACTAATTATATTATTAATGAAATATTGACATAATTAATGTTATAAATACCCAAATAAATGTAATTTGATACTTTTTTTGAATTACACTATTTTTTTGGGTTAATATGACATGTTATTATTGATTTAAGAAACTTTTTTAGAACTAATCATGCTGGTATGATTTTCAATAAAATCAAATACCAAATAGTGTCAAAATTGATAGAAAATAGTTTTTTTTAAAAAATTATATTATTAATTGTTATTTTATTCCAAAAAATCAATGGTTCGGCCAAAAGACTTAGATAAGGTTATATATATTAATAATAAACAACTTGGGGGTTTTTTGGGCTTTTTATAGTAAGTTTATTAACCTTATAGTGTAAGAAAACAAGAAGAAACGGTAAAAGTTAAATTATCTAACTTAAAGTTAAATCTAAATGATAAGGTTAAAATAGAAATCTAAACAAGTATAATTTCTATTGGATGAGAGTATCTAGAACCATCCCCACATTAGCTTCGAAATAAATCAATTTTGTGCTATTATAAACAGAATATGACTTTATAATAGAATAATAGTTTCAGTTTTTCATAAGGTGCCCCTCTCCTCCCTTATAAAAGGGAACCTCCTCCATCTCTTCCTCACACCATTTTGAGCCTTGAATCTCGGCCAAAACCTGCCAAATTCTCTTCTCCACTTACCTATAAATATCCTATAGGTCTTGTTTATCTTCAAAGACCAATTTTAGTTCCCTAAGAGGAGGTCTCAAAAAGGCGCTTCAAAGAAGAGGTAATGTTCGTTACCGATTCTTTCAAATTTATTTCTTCTTCTACTTCTTCTTCTTTAGTTGTTTCATTATGAAGTAATAACATCAGTATCACTAATATAATTATATTCTATTATAAGTATCAAACAACCCTATTTCACCATCTATCCATCCTACAGAAAACGAAATCACCGCCCGTGCGTACGTAAGGAATATCGTCTCCACGCCGTGGTGTAATCTGTTTTTCCATCAGCTCCTTACATTAATGGGTATAATGGTGTAAATAATAACTATATATGGTTATTATAACATCATACTAATTCTGATATATTATACCATTCACTCCAATTATATTCAATAATTATTGGAACGATATCATCGCTTGTGCGTACGTATGGACTACCGTCTCCACGACGCGATGAGATTCACTCTCCATGTTAACCATTCAAGAATGATTATAAAGTATATATAATAAGTAATAATGAAATATATGAAATAATAATGCTACTGTATTTATATATATATATATGTATGTCATCTACTTAATTCCATTAAATTCAATAAGGAAACGAAAACACTATTCATGCATACGTACGGCCTACCGTCTCCATGAACAGTGTATTTCTTTCCATTTATCGATCTATTATATATATGTATATTCTGAATATATATTATACATAAATAATGTTTTACATTCTGGATGTATGTAATCATTATCTATGTAATCATATGAATAATTACAAGTTAGAACACGAACGAATAATGAAACGATATTACCCAAAACGCTAATTTAACATGAATTTACAAAAGAACGGGTAATATAAAGTCATAAGAGAACCATATATGATATAATAACAATGAATATAATTCTATAATAAGTCAATGACATTATTTAAATCATTATATAGTGGGTTTGGATACATACGAAAAATATTGGACCTAAGATAAGGGATAATTTTTCAAATATCAATTTTATCTGAGATTGCTTATACGTAAGTAATTACTAGGGTTATTGTTATCATCCATGTACATGTTTTATAAAAGTGTTTTTATTTATGTTTAATTCCCTTTTTACCAATTTTTACTTTTACTACATGGTATGTAAGGAATCATTCTTTTGTTTACGTTACGAGGTACTTTTTGACTTTTTTGAAAAAAGTATGATGAGAATTTTATTTCAACATATACAACATGAAAGGATTTTTACGGTTTTATAAAGCCTTATTTTCATGAAGCATCCTCCAATATATTTCATAACTATTTTAAACAAAATATTTTTCTTTAAAAATTTCATGACGTTTTGTGAAAAGAAATTGATTTTGAAGAAGAAAGGATATTTTCTTCAAGAATTCGTTTCAAGTGTTTTATCAAAACAATTTTCCATATAAGATGAGATTATTTCATATGTGTATTGTTAAATTATAAAGTATCTATGATTTATATGGTTTCACTTTTCTTATTATTAAATGATATTCATTTCTTTTATATGGATTATGTGATGATATGATGATGTTTATGAAACCCATTTTATTCGTTGGGTTATTATGAATGATGTATGTTTATTTTGTGGCACAAGTAAGAATGATTTCTTTATAAGATGGGTGGGACCTATATATACCTCCAATGAATTGGGTAAAGATTTATATCTCATTCTATAGACATGGCTGGAATGGTAAGATAATCTAGTTCAGTGTTACAATACTAAAACGTGGAGTGAACTCGATTCAGAAAGGGACATTGTCCACTAAGATGGCCTTGGCAGCAATGCCTTGGATACTATGGAAATCATGACATGTTCTGAGTGGTTTCAACAAATACATATTTTATTCCCATTATATTATATCATGATTGATGTTCCATAATGATATATTCCATACGTACTTCCACAATTTATGTCTTTGCTCAAGATTTTGATGTTTAAATTTCATGTTCATGTTTTTTCTTTCAAATGTTTATGGATTGTTTTATTTTCTCTATGTTTTCCCTTACTAAGAATTTGAGCTCACCCTTTTTATGTTTTCTTTTCCCCGGGATATAAATAAAGGGTTTAGGCAAGAAAAAAAAGAGGAAGATCTTTATGGGAGATGTTGAAGATATTTCACCATGATTAGAAGATTATGTTGAATGTTTCCAAAGACACTAAACTATTACGGTCCTTGTGAATATTTTTTTTATGTACTAAGTATTCCACAAAAGTATTGTAATGTCCATGTATGTCATGCTTTGGGTCTCTACAATTCATGACTGAAATAACCCACTTTCATAACCCCACAAGAAGAAGGATATCCAAAATATTAAGAGATAAGGGATAAAGACGAACCATGGATCGAAGAAGAAATCACCACATGATCAAGGGGGTTTGGTTCAAATATGGATAACTAGAATGAACAAAATAATATATTATATATAGTTATAGTTCGAGATAATTAAAGGAATGTTAACCCAAAAGAGCGGTTGATCCTTATTTATAGATAAAAACCTAACTGACCTCCACCAACCTGTAATAAATAAATTAATGAAAAAAATCAATATAGTTCCTCAACGGGAGGAGGTATCGACAACATGGAATGGGACAAGCGGTGAGGGGTTAGGTCAGGACTGACAATGAGGGGAGATGAGGTCGTCGGTCTGGATTGGCGGAGAGGGGCGGTGAGTGACTATACTGGGACCGACATTGAGATGTGGTGATGGTCGTGGTGGGTGAGAGGGTTGTGATCAGTGGTAAGGGGTGGCGAGGGTCAGGACTAGTAGAGCATCAGGGGGTTGGGGTTAATGTGGGGGTTCTAGGGGAGAAGTGTCTGGTGTTTGATGAAATTAAAATTATTAGCAGTGGTTTATTAAACATCCTCTAAAAAACTCGTCGCTAAAGTCTGTTTTTTGGTGTAGTGGGTGATGTCTTCCATAGGTTTGGATTGAATTTGGTAAAAGATTTCAAGTGCATGAAGGGTGGTATAGCTTAGAGGGTATATCATGGTTTCTTAGGGATCTGGCTATGTTCTAGAGGTGATGTTGTTGATGCAAGAGGGGTAAGGACTAGTGCTCAGATTGGGGGAAGTGGCTTTGATAAGGGCTGGTGTGAGGTGGATCTGATTGTCTCTTCTGCATATATACATTATATGAAAATTAAAATGAAAATCAAATTCTGGTAGATGATGATTGCAATGAAAACAAAATGCTAACTAAAATATGAATAATTAATTTCACATCAAAAATCCATGATAATAAAATATATATTTCTATTTTTTAATTAAGTTTCCCGAATAATATTTTCATCATTTTAATAAAACATTTAAAAAGGATTCAACTATTTTTCTTATAAATACATGAATAGGTAAAATGTGATTTTCATTGAGGTTAAATATATACATGAGGTATTGGAAAACAAATTACCAAAATATTATCAAATATCATGCTTAGTCGGTATGTGTGTGTGTTACTTTACTTTTAATATACAAAGAAGAAGGTAAAAAATATTTTTACTAACCCATAGAAACCTAAAATAATTATATAAATTGGAAATTAAAATGATAAACAAAAAAATAATGGCAAGAAATAATTCAAATATTTCAATGATATTTAACAAATTATTATTTTCTTTTATAAATTCATAAAATGTTTTGATTTTTTCATGAAAATTCAAAATTAACACAAAATCATAGTCTATTTCAAAATTTCATTGAATGTCAAAAATATATTTATCATCGAGTATTAATCACATTAATGAATCAAGAAATTATAAAATTTTTTTATGAAAATAATTTTGAAAATATAATAATCTATATCATTTTACAGATTTTTTTAATCAAATGAATTTTATCATTGAAGATTTCAAAACCTATTTTTTATAACGTTTTATTTGACATATTGTGTTTTTAATCCATCATATTATTTTTTGATAAATATATAAAATAGTGAGGGAGACATAGAGAGAGATAGGGAATGTTAATTTCAAATTACATATAAAATATCCAATTTGAGAGTTAGTTTAATTGTTTTAAGTGAACTTAATATGTAAAAGATCATTACATGATGAATGTTCAAAACACGTGACGTGGTAATAAAAATAAATATTAGATGTATATAGGGAATATTAAATTAATATTTAGTTTTATTGTAATATATATGGTTCCCTAGAACCACCTTCAATGATTATTTAGTTTGATACATATATTATTTTAAGCTTAATATCATAAATTCAATTTTAAAATCAATATAAATTATTTTATTTATTTAATGAATCATTTTTACATAATTATCATTGACATTAATTTTTTTGGTATGAAATGTTTCTATTCATAATTGGGAGAAAAACAGATGATACCTTTTGGAGAGATAATAGAAGATGAATTCCAAGAAGATTTAAAAAAAATTTCAGCCTAGTTGCTTCATAAGAGATTCAATTATCCCTTAGTGACGCAGCAATAAAGATCAATCATTGTGCGATAGAGCTATAAGCTATGTAGAATTTTTCAGGAAGGGGTTGGTATTGGGTAGTAAGATTAATATAAGGGGGTATTCATGGTGCTCAAAAATTGATTAGTTATCACATCCCACATAAGGAAGAAAATTATTTTAAAAGATGAATTGACCAATGATAGAGAGCTTCTTATAAAAACAAGGTCGATGCACTACTGGTGGGGTCCCTAGAACTAGAATGAAAATAATATATTTTTAACTGGACTATCATAATCACCATCATACTTTATTAATATTATAATCTAGAGTTTGAGGTACAAAATAAGAATGTGAGGCATGGGGTCCAAAAACAATGAATACCAAGAGGTTCCCCATGAACAATGTCCATGCCTTCATGGGTAAAAGAGCCCAAACTAGAGATGAGAGTTATTCCCTCACCATGGGGGCCATATAAGATAAGTTTTACATGGATTTATTACTCTCATGATGAGTGTGAAGGATATTCAGAAGGTTGTTAATAATCCCCATGATCTTATGAATATAATAGGATATAGTCCAAGTAGTATCAATAATACAATGTATAGAGTTATAAAGCATTTTGGAGTCAGTATCAACCATATTCAAGTTAATATTTTTTTGAATACATATCTCAAGAACCCTAATAATATCTTTTTCATCAGCTTAGAGGAAGACACCATTTTTATATAATTCAGTGAAATCCAAAATGATACACCCCCTTGTATTGTTGAATAAACGACCACCTTGCAAGGTCCCCATACTGCAATCCCCACTGGTATTCCATTTTTACCCATTCGTATACATTTTAGAACAAATTCATTGATCCTATGAGATTGAAAAATCTAGGAGTAGGGAAATAATATTCAAGAGGAACCTTAAATATGGGTCTTTACTATAGTTTTTATGAGTATTCAGAGAACAATTAGCAGGCTAATAATTAATGAGATAGGGTCCAAATGTGAACATGAAATTTCATTGAACCTGGATTTATTTCAGGCATTAATCATTCACCATCACCCTTCAAAAATGATTACTTCCTTAATCTTCTTCTCAATACCAAAAATATTTTCACAATGAAACTAGTAGTTGAGTAACACTACACTTAGAGATACATATGAGGTCAAACCGATGAACTCCCCAAACATACCTCACACCACACGAGGAAAATCACATTCAAAAATCTAGTGAGTAAGGAAATCCTCTTGAGGTATCTGACAACATCTGCACCTGGATTCAAGGATGGTGCCAGTTCCCTTTAGAAGATCATCTGTGGGTAGATATTTATTATGATTGTGAAAAACCAATAAGTTATATTTATTGGGGATTTCCATGAAGAAAAACATATCACCCCATTTATATGGCTATGTATGTGTCCACTTGAGCCATTAACATTGTTTACCAAAATATACGCCTAATAAGGAGCCTTAAAAAAATGCATTTTCGAAGGTCGAAGATAACTCAATGAGATAATGAAGCATGTTTTTTTCTCGTTCAGGGTGGAATGACTGATGTTTGGGAACTCTTTATCATGTTTCACAATCATTTCTAGAATTGGGAATATTGGAAATCCATCGATCGAGGCTAACTAGTTCTGGTACATTAAGATAATATCACACCTACTAATGATCCACCTGGAATGACATTGACAAACCAAAAAATGATGGTGAATTGCATTCCATAAGGTTGAGGAATTCCTTTTATATTTTTCACTGATCATCCTATATTTCTAAGCTATTAGTCTTCCCCACAATGTCAAAAATTTGATAACCACCCACATGTGTTGGGACAAAGTTGGATGGATAAGAAACTAAGAAATCCTTGCGATTATAAAGTGTTGTATTTTTTGTAAAAGAAGCTAAATGAATTCACTTATTAAAGGAATTGTAAACTATGACGATGCTTTGCGGATTTTTATTTCACAAATATAATAAGTTTTGAGAACTTCTGATAAAAGAATTATGAAGATTAGAGAGAGTAAAGAAGTGATTTTAGCAAAGGAAAGAAAGTGGCACGCAAGTATTGGAGCACAGGTATTGGCGCGCAAGTGTTAGTGGCGCGCAAGTCATATTTCAAGATCATACCATCAAAATATGACAAAGGAAATAAAGTGGCACACAAGTTAATGATTGGTGTGCAAGTAAAGTAGTGGCACTCAAGTATTGGCGCGCAAGTATTGGCGTGGAAGTTTATGTGGAGCGCAAGTCACCAAAATTCCTGTAAATAGATGACATTCCTTCTCAGTTCTTAATGCTCAAAACTTAAGATAAAATTAGAGCTCTGAGAGCGCATGTAGTGGAGCGTGCTTTGATCGCGCAAGTGGTAGAGGGAGGTGCGTAAGATGAAGTGGCGCACAAGCTGAGGGTTATTTAGAAGGCGTGCAAGCAGGGTTCTATGCACGTTCTCCGTACAAGTTTTGTCGTGCTAGTTTTTCCACGCCAGTTTTCCCGCACAAGTTTTGTCTCGCAAGTTTTTCCGTGAAAGTTTTTCCGTACATGTTTCCAGAGGCGCGCAATTAGGAAGGTTCTTTCATGAAGTGGGTTGTGTATAAGCCAATGGTGGCGTGCAAGCTGGGAGGCACACATGCAGGGAGTGGCGTGCAATCTGTTTGCACCAAGAGGTTCTTACCAGCTTCTGGGTAGGAAAGTGAATAATTTTTTTGAATGATTTTATTTGTGAAAGTTTAATAAGAATCACAGAATCATTACATTACCCTATTTATACTAATAGGGAGCACACACACTATTTTATTGTTTTCAAAGTGCTACACAAGTGTAAGGGTATATTCGACTCATTGTATTCCACATCAAATGATTTTTTTCTAGTGGATTGTGTGGTTCTGGATTGTTTCTGTACCATAAAAAGTATGTAGCTACTCTTGTTGAGTAGTGAACATTGTAAATATTTTGTTACTGTGGTTTTGTGTGTTAGTATGGAAGAAACTCTTTAACATGAGGTGATGGTTGTTTCAAAAACAAGAAACATAAAAAGAAAAATATATCATTGATTGACCCCTCGCCCTCTCTGTGATACATGGATCCTGACTGGGAACATCATTTGTTATCAGAGCGAAGGTTCCCTTCGTTTATTCTTTTCTGATGTGGTTGAAGAGAATTTGTTATGGAGAATATAAATTGCATGAACATTAAGAGGATTCCGATTTTTTATTGAAAGAACTATATCATCTGGAAGGACATAATGATGCCTTATCTTATGTCTCTTAGATATGATGTTCTTTAAACTATTACAGATGGATTTCCTACTATTGATGACAAGGTTCCTCTTACTCCTATCAATAAGAATAACCTTGAGAATGATAGAAGATTTAAAAATGAAATACTCTCATCTATTTCTGAGAGTGAATTTTTAAGAGTTAAAGGTGTTGCTACAGCCAAAGGAATATGGGACAAACTGAGGAACATCTATGAAGGAAATACAAATGTGAATAAGGATAAACTACAAATCTAGAGACTGAAGTATGAGGACATGAAAATGGGAGAAGCTAAATCTGTTTGCAATTTCATTACCAGGATAAATGATATTGTCAGTACAATCAGATGTCTTTTTGAAACGTTGGAGGACTATACAATTGTCAAAAAGATCATTAGAATTATTTTTGACACGTTTTATGATAAAGTGTCTTCATTATAATATAGAGACCCTAAAACATTATCTTTGGATGATTTTCATAGCACTATCATTACTTATGATAAGATAAAGGAGAAGACTATGAAGGAAAAAACAAAAGGTGATAGAGAAATTTCATTCAAGGATACAAAGAGAGAGAAGTCAAAGAAGAATATTATTGAAGATGATGCTCATGAATCCAATTCTAAAGATGCGGTATGTAAAAATTTTGATGAAATTTTATCATTGTTTTCTAAGAATGTGAAAAGAGGTCGAGTTTAGAGATGTTGGTCACATTGTGGCTAACTGTACTCAAAATAATAAAGAGGAAGACAGTGATGATGATAACAAAAGGCCAAGAAGGTTGTGGGAGAAAAAAGCTGACAAAGATAAATATTTTTCAAAGGGGAAGGATAAAAAGTTCTAAAAATCAAAAGAAATAAGCTTTTTATCTAAAGATGAAGATGAAGAAGACAACGAAGATGAATCCTAGAAATTAGTTTCTGAAAAAACTAAAGAGAATACCTTTATATCTATAGTGAATAATGAAGAGTATGAGAGCAATAGTTCAAAAGAAGATGAAACTCAACTTAAATATCATCTAAAAAAAGAGTTGAAAGAATACTTGAGGAATAACAGAAGACTTGGGAAGGAAGACAACAAGGTGATAAATGAAAATTCCACATTAAACAATCAAAAAGCTTTTACTGATGAGAAAATCAAGATAGAAAAGGCGATTGATTATCTGAAAAATTCTCTTGAGAATACAAAGAATCGTAACGATCATCTTGAAGTAAAGCTGAAGAAAAAATAAGAAGGTTTGGAACTTGTCCAACAGAAACTTTATAAAGTTAAAGAAATGAAAATTAGTTTCAAAAATTATATCTCAGAAGTTGGTGAATGTTCCTGTAAGAATGAACCAAACAAGGATCCACCAAAGTTACCTTTAATTGTCTAAATGAATGAAAAAACTAGTTCTGATAATAACAAGGCTGGAAAGATGTTGTATTTGATCAAAGTCAGCAATGCTGAAAAATTGGAAGTGCATAAAAATCATGAGTCATGAAAGACTTATAGTACTTCTGGTGCTATAAAATATGAAATGGGAAAGGGAGTTACAAATGAAAAAATGAAGGTTGATGGTCAGCATAGTTCTATTAAGAAGGTTGTTGAGAAGTGTGTTTAAAAATCTGGTCAGTATAGAAGATTCAGAGGCAAATATTCTTTCTATGGTTATTGCTGGTATTGTGGTGGATTCAGACACATGGAAAATATGTGTTGGTTCAACCAACAATATTACAACTATTCCAAAAGTTTTGAAAGAAAAGGAATGAGGGGGAGTCAATCCTTTCAAAATAGTAGGTCTCCAAATGAATTATATAAGATATCTGAGAATACTAGTGTAAAATTTGAGAATAGGTTCCAACAACTGGAAACTATTTGTGAACGATGTGATCGACCTGGACATCTTGCCAAGGGCTGCCTTAGTGTGTTACCAGAACAACAAAAGATTCTTAATAATTCTCAAAAGCTAGAGTTTTTAAAAGCTAAAAGGGACGGGTATGATAAGTCCTAAAATAAAGAGTGCATGGTTGTCTATCCAAAACACAATTACCTGTCTAGGAAATTGGAGGAAGCATAACAGGAATTGAAGGAAAAGGAAGGACAAAAATATCTTGTTGTCGAAACTGCTTTGAAAGATAAAAAAAGAGAATGTCAATGGATTATTTATAGTGGAGGTTCCTCTCATATTATAGGAGACATAAAGCTACTGAAGAATGTGAAAGACTTCAAAGAAGGAACTGTGACATTTGGAAATGCTGAATCTCTAAGGATCAAATGTGTTGGATCAGCCATTATTGGAAAAGAAAAGATGAAATCCAGGAAAACACTATATGTTGATGGGATGAAACATAACCTTCTTAGTGTTTCACAACTCTGTGATGAGGCAACAAATTTATCTTCAGAAAAGATGGTTTTTTTTTGAAAAGTGAAAATGATGGAAATATAGTTACAAGGGGCCAACATACAAGATGGAATTTTTTCCAAGTTGGTGAAGTGCAGAAATCTTGTTACATTGGTGTAGTGGATGAAAAGCACTTATGTAATAAAATGAGGGGACATATGCGTCATAGAAATATGTTCAAGTTATCAACATGATACAGTGTCCAAGATATGCCTGATTTATCAAGATGAAGAGATTGGTGCTGAACTAGTTTCAAAAAGGTGAAGATTACAAAATATTTTCATAAGAGAGTTAGGATTTGTTCAAAAAAACCCTTTGAAATTATACATTCTGATATATGTGGACCAATGAGTAAGTCATCAACAAATGGAGATAAGTACATCATTACTTTCATTGATGAATTTACTCGCATTACTTGTGCTATGTACAGGAGGAATAAGTCAGATGCTCTGAAAATGTTTAAGAGTTTTTGTGGGAAAGCGGAAAAGGAATGTGAGTATTCAGTGAATAAGTTGAGAACTGATAATGGTGGTGAGTATAAGAATGAAGAGTCAGAATTTTATCATGAGAATCATGGAATTAAGCATGATTTCTTTTCACCATACACACCTCAACAAAATGGGGATGCTGAAAGAAATAATCGAAGTTTGGTCGAAATGGGGAGAACTATGTTGCTTGAGCATAGTCTTTCTCATTATTTTTTGAGGAAAGTCATGAGCACTACTGTGTATATTCAGAACCTATGTTTCTATAGACCAAACTCAAATATGACTCCCTATGAAATTTTCTATTGAAAAACTCCAAGTATGAAACACTTAAGAGCTTTTGGGATTCCATGCATTATAAAGAAGAAAGGTGGAAACCATGGAATGTTTGAGAAAAGGGGATATGATGGAAATTTTCTTGGAAATGCTTTAGAATAAATAGGATACAGATGTATTAATAAAGAAACTGGAAGAATTATTTATTCTTCAGATGTAAAATTTGTTGAAAATATTGAGAAAGAAAAGCAATCATATGTTGATGTGGAAGTTGGGCAGGATAGAGAAGATTTTGTTAAAATTTTTTATAATTTTGCAGACTGTGTTAATCCTACTCAAGAAGATTAATTTGACTTAGAAATATCAAGTGATGAATATGGAGTTCAAAAAACTCATCCTAGTTTGAGGAAGCAAGTGGAGGATTAGAAGATTATTGGAGATAAAAATCTGAGGGTTCAAACAAGAAGAAAAACTGATGCTATATCACATACATCTCTTTATTCGAAAGGTGAACCGAACAATGTAAATGTAGAATTTGAGAATCCAAAATGGGTTAATGCAATGAATGAAGATATTGATTAGATAGATAAGAATAATACTTAGGAACTTGTACCCAAATCAGAAAACAATAAAATCATTGGTAAAAAGTGGGTTTTCCAGAACAAGATGAATGAAGAAGGTAAAGTAATAAGATACAAAGAACGATTAGTTTGTAAAGGGAATTCACAAATTGAATACATTGATTTTGATGAAACCTTTGCTCTGGTGGAATGATTAGAAACAATCAGAATCTTTCTTTCTATTTCTGGACAACGAGGTTACAAAATCATTCAAATGGAAGTAAATTTTGCATTTTCGAATGGTGACCTTGACGAGGAAGTCTACATTCATCAACCTTGTGGATTTGATATTGGAAAGTATGAAATTTATGTGTACAGGTTGAATAAGGATTTGTATGGTTTAACTAGGATCTGAGAGCATGGTATTCTAAATTAGATACTACCTTAAAGAAGATGAATTTAAAGAAAGGGAGATTTGACAACAATCTCTACATCAAGGAATGTTAGGAGTTTTAACTGATCATTATTGTTTATGTAGATGATATTATACTTGTTGTAAATTTTGAAACATCATGTGAAAAATTTGATTAGGAGATGATGAAGTTATTTGAGATGTCCATGCTGGGAGAAATGTAGTACTTTCTTGGGCTACAAATTTCACAGAAGGAGAATCACGTTTTTCTATCTTAAGAAAATTATGTTAAGGAACTTTTGAAGAAGTTTGGCATGGAAAATTCAAAACCAGTTTCTACACCAATTTCAGTGGGAACCAAGTTTTCTAAAGACGGAGAAGGCAAGAAAGCTGATCAAAAAGTGTTTCGAAAGCCGATTGGAAGTCTGTTGTATCTGACTACCTCAAGACCTGACATGGTCTATGTTATCAATTTATGTGCAAGATTTCAGAGTGCTCCTAAAGAATCACATATGATTTCTGAAAAAAGAATTCTTAGATATATCAAAGGCACAACAGACTTTGGAATCATGTATGGTGGCTCAAGAAATATTGATCTATTCGGTTATTCTGATGCACATTTGGCAGGAAATATTGATGATCGAAGATCCACATCTGCTGGAGTTTCCTTTCTCAGGAGAATTTGTGATAGTTGGCATACCAAGAAATAGAATTCATAAACTCTTAGCATAGTTGATGTGGATTATGTTGCTGCTACTCAATCTGCAACTCAACTAATGTGGATGAAGACCCAGCTGGAAGATCGACTTGTTGTAGTAATGCTACCATTGCTCTTGGGTAGTGATCATCAAAGTGCAATAAATCTTACAAGAAATCAGGAATAACATTCTTGTACAAAACAAATTGATATAAATTAACAATTCATCAATTAGAAAGTGGATAAGAAAGAATTAAGTCTGGAGTATGTTCCTACATCTGAACAAGTTGCTGATATATCCACAAAACCATTACCAAAGGAACCATTTTCAAAATTGAGGTTTAACATGGGTGTCCAACCTCCTTCTCATCAAGGTTAAGGTACATGGTTATGTCCCCTCTATTGTCTTACCTTTGGATAGTGTTTCCAAGGGGGATAATTGATTCATAAGTATATCCTTATAGAAGCATGCATAAAGGGGGAGTTGCGGGTGAGGTATGAATATAGCATATGTATGTGTGTGCGTGAACTATTATAACTATTTTCTGTAGTGGTTGTAGGAAACAATGTTTTTTTCCAGGAAAGTTAATGAAGTGAAGAATTCTGATGTAGAAGCTTGAATGATGATCTGTAGAAGGTTGATGAGGTACTCACATGATATTTCATAGTCACTGCTTTTGGACAGCATGGTTTTGGCTGTCAATAGTTCTTGTCTCCTACAATGAGTTTACTCAAATAGGCTTAGAATTGTTTTCAAGTAATCCACTGCTTAAGGTTACAATGTTCAGTGATTTATGAATCATGGTTGACAACAAAATCCAAAGGGGGAGATTGTTGGGACCATGTTGGATGGATAAGGAAGTAAGAAAAGTGTGCTGTTATAATGTGTTGTCTTTTTTTTGTCAAAGAAGATAAATCTATTCACGTTGTAAAGGACTTGTAAACTATGATGATGCATTGATGATTTGTTTTTCACAAATATCATAAGTTTGGAGAAATTTTGATGCAAGACTTATGAAGAGTAGAAAGAGTAAAGAAATGATTTTGGCAAAAGGAAATAAAGTCGCATGCATGTATTGGCACACAAGTATTGGCGTGCAAGTGTAAGCGATGTGAAAGTCACATTTCAAGATCATCCCATAAAAATATGACAAAATAAAATAAAGTGACACACAAGTTAGATATTGGTGCACAAGTCAAGTAGTGACGCACAAGTATTGGTGCGCAAGTATTGGTGCGTAAGTGTATGTGGCGCACAAGTCACCAAAATGACTATAAATAGATGACTTGCCTCCTATTTTTTTAATGATCAACACTTAAGAGAAAATTAGAGCTCTGAGTGCACAAGTAGTGGAGGGTTCATTGATCACGCAAGTAGTATAGGGTGGAGCACAAGCTGAAGTGGCACGCAAGCTGAGGGTTATTTAAAAAACGCGCAAGTAGGATGCCGTGCAAGTTTTCTTGTGCATGTTTTTCCACGCATGTTTATCCGCACATGTTTTTCGGTGCGAGTTTTTTCGCGCACGTTGGAAGAGGACTGCAAGCACGGAGGTTTTTTCAAGAAGTGGGTTGTGTATAGGCCAAAGGTGGCGTGCAAGCAGGGAGGCGCGCAAGCATGGAGTGGCACGCAAGCTATCTTCACCAGGATCTTCATACAAGCATCTGGGTAGGAAAGTGTGGAATTGTTTTGAAAGATTTGATTTGTGAATGTTTATTAAGAAGCATAGAATCATTAAATTACCCTATTTGAGCTAGGAGGGAGCACAGACACTATTTTATTGTTTTCAAAGTGCTACAAGAGTGTAAGGGTATATCCTATTTATTGTATTCCACATCAAAGGATTTTTTTCTAGTGGATTTAGTGGTACTAGATTATTTATGTACCATACCAAGGACATAACTACTCTTGTTGAGTAGTGAACCTTGTAAATCTTGTGTTCCTTTGGTTGTGTGTGTTCAGTATGGGGAGAAACTCTTTAACAGGAGGCGAAGGTTGTTTCAATAACAAGAAACATAAAAAGAAAAATATATCACTGATTCACCCCTCCCCCTCTTAGTGATACTTGGATCCTCATTGGGAACATCAACATGATATTTGAATGCATGTCGTTAACCACTTCCATCACTCCCCGAATGTTAATTCCTACATCCTATGTCAATTGTTCCATTATGGACCATGAAACATGGTAATATTTCTCATCCATTCTAGTGTCCTAAATGAAGGATACTAATATGTATTCACTGCTAATAATAACCATTTTTGAAGATGATATGGGGTAGTTTCTTATTTTGTGGATATTGTGAAGAAAGTGAATTGATGTTTGAGGTATTTATTTTTACTAATATTAATTTTGGGTTATGAATGCATCTATTTTTTAAATATATCCTTTGTCAACTATGCATGATCATGGTCAATGATTAGAATGAGTTGTTTTTAATGCATGGCTATAATAAACCATGGTTGTTAGGTTCAATGCATGTTATTTCTAAACATGGTTCTAGGTTACCTAATTTTTAAGTGAACCGAAGTAACTAAATATGAGAAGATGGAAACTCGGTGATATGGGAGTATTTGATCGAATGAAGGGAGTTACTTAGACTCGATTCTAATAGTAATATGAGTTTTCTTTATTCATTTATACTTTTTTACTTCATGAACCTAAATTTTTAACTTCTCATTGTATCTTGTCCATAATTATTAGTGTTAATAGGATAAAGTAAATACCTTTTTATTTATTTTTTAGCTCTTAATTATTGAGTTCAAGTATTTTTTTTACTTATTATATTGTGGTTCATCCTCATTCATATATTACATAAACAACTCATTAATTTTTAGTGTTTTTTCATTTGATTTGTGATCTAAATTTCTCAGCTAATTTCCATTAGGGGTGTAACGACACTTCAAAGGTGACCATTTATTATTATCACAAAAATTATTTTCCATTACATATTCTTTATCAGATGATGTCTATAGAGTACTGTTTAATTGATAGGTTATAATAGTTTTCCATTGTAATGAGAACCTATATATACCATGATAATAATCATTAAGTGATATCCTATATAACTACACAAACTTGTAACAATAAAGGAATTATGTATAATTATTTGTGTCAGATGACATAGGAATTTGAAACATCATCCCATAATGTATGTAATTTGGGAAATTTTAGAAAGAAGGTTAGGTAGAAAGACTCTCAAATAGAATATATACATGTTTTATTTAATATTGGATATTCTTATCTTATTCCATGTGTATTACTTATTAGTTTTTAGATCATTCTTAATGTGTATCATGGTTCATGTACTTCGATGCAAGAAAAAAAATGAAATTTCTATTTTTTATGAAGTATCATGTATTGAGTGCGTCATGACTGGTATGATTTCAATTGAAGGATAAATATATAATTTTTCCTTTCTATGTATTATAAGAATATTTTTATATCCATTTGAATGAGTTAGAAGTTTCTAACCTAAAATACATTACCATGAAGTTTAAAGATAATTTCATCTTGATAAATCAAAGAAATATAAATCAATTAGTAAGGGTGATGAAACATGAATGCATACTGCATGATGTGATATCAGTTTTTTGATGACTTGAACCAATTATTCTTTTAAAATTATAGGGTTTTTTAAAAACAATACAATAAAACTATGTGAGATGGTGTATACGACATGCAACACTAAGCCTAAATAAACCATGAATTATTATTATTTAAACATCATTATTATAAAATAATCAGTAAATTGGATGGCATGAATAAGATTATCTACTTTATTAAATATACATAATGTTCCTACTCGATATAAATGTATTTATAACTTTTCAGTAAATAATCACCCAATTTTTAGTAATGTCATATTATTCTTCAAAAGTATGTTTTCCTCAAAAATGAATTGAGAGATTTTTTTGAGAAAATATTATAATTATGTTTTGTAAAAATTATATATTTTATTTTATAAAATAAATATCATTGTATAAATAATCATTTTAAATTTGTCTTAGAGTTAATTTATGAGATTTTTAGCTCTTGGGATCTGTAGGAAAGGGTGATCATCAGTTTTCTTGACAGTCGAATCATTATGATTCAATTCGAATCTGAAGCGGACCTCCTCAAAGCATGGTCGAGTGCTCCACGCAGCGTCAACGGGTTCTGATTCTTCCTCCTCTGATGGTCATTTTACTTTCATATGAATCGTGATTCTCCATCTTTGGCGGTTTCAGTAAGTTTTCCCAACCTCCATTTGCCTTCTATAATCCTTCTATTATCCACATGCTAGGTAATCTCGTAGGCAGATTTTTATGCTCTGACAGTCACACCGAAGCGGTATGCCACCCGGGTAATCCAAGGGTCTGCGTGGAAGTTGATGATTCTCTAACTCCATTTGATTATGTTTGGATTACGATAGGTGGGGAGTATAGGTGCAGGAAACGAGTCATCTATGAGAGATGGATAGATTTTTTCTCCTCTTGCAGTCGTTAGGTCCATGCTTCGGAGGTTTGTTGTAAGGGTCTTCCACCCATTACAGTCCGTCGCTTGGAAACTCAGTCTACATCGAGGAGGGAGGTGAGTGGGAAGGGTAATGATTCTGAATTCAGAGTGGAAACTAGGACGATGCAACAACAATCAGGGGAAGGCGGTGGGAGGAATGTTTCATCACATCGTCTAGTGGAGAAGGATCAACCAGCAGGAGGCTCTAACAGGGATGCTAAGAGCACCTAGGGGACGAATTTGGGGAGGCACGTCATGTCTTCCTAGTCTAACTTGTTAGGGGAAGGCATTCATTTGTATATATCAGCTTCGAACGGGAATGGTCAGGTTCTTGGGGTTCCTTGTGGTAAGGTAATTCAGGAAAACCCGAAGGTTTCAGAGGTTATGCAAAGGCTAAGACATGATTTGGATTTACCTACTTCTTCTATGGTTCGCAAGGGTACGGATCAGGCTGGGGAAGGAAGGATTTCCATCATGGAGGAGGTGGTCATCAAGACCAATTCTAAGGATCCCAAAAACCTTGATCCTCTGGATAAAACATTTATAGTACTGAGAAACAGGTTTGAAGGGCGGTTTGAGGACATCCTGGCTGCAGATCTTGAGGAGGTTGTATCGGAAGGAGGTGTTGACGGTGCGATGATCTTAAAGAGTCAACAGGTTGGAAGTATGGGGCATGCATTGACTTCCGCTGGTGAGGAGGTCCCGAGTAATGCTGAAGCACAAGACTACATAGAGAAGGAAAGTGCTGGGAGGACTGAGGATGATGTTGCAGGGTTGGTTGGTGGTGAGAAAATACAGGAGAATATTAAGGTTGTTGACATGGGGAAGGAGCCTCATTCCATGGTTGTGGATAAAGCTACTACTATGGATTGGTATTCTCCTTTGATGGATAGCAACACTTCAGACCAAAGGTCGGGGTTCAACACTGGGTGCACTGATACTATTTTGACGGAGCAAGACAGAATAAGAAGCGAGAGTTATAGGAGAGGGAAGGAAAATATGGGAAGATTAGTTGGCCGTTCTTTCAGTGACGTGGTTCAAAGTGGGCGGCAGATGATGGCTCCCGCTGAAGGTCCATTATCTCCCACACCAAGAAGAAGATCCAGGAAGGATAACTCTTATCTTCCTCGACCGATGCGGACTAGACCAGCCTCAAATCGGAATAACAAGGTGACTATGGATTTTAAAAAGGGATGCATGGTCAAGGCGGCATCCCCGGAACATTCTGTCCTTGATAAGCTGAGGAGTCGGGTTCAGAGAGGAAGCTTTTGGAGACACCCAGATTGGGAATCGGCTATCGGAGAAGATGACTCCTACATGAGAGGCGGTGAGGGCTCTAGTTATTATGATGTGTCAAGATGTGTTGGTTTGCATTGTCTGATGTTTCTTCTTCACTGTTTTGTGGTTGTGGTTGTAAGATGGGATACTGGAAACCCATAAACTGAATTTTAAAATGAATAAAAAGGTTTTCACTATAATGGTAAAATTACTTAATTAAGGTTAAAAATATTATAAATAATAAAAACTAACCCTAACACTTTCCTTAATTATATATGTCCTTTTATTTCATATTAATACGATTATGAACTTTATAAAACATTATGTGATGAAAAGGAAAAAATGCCCTTTTCTTGATTTTATTAAATTAAAAATTATGACATATAGATAAAAAGAAGGAATGTTCATTTATAAATTTTTATCTAAAAGATAAATAAATTTGTTGACATGGTATTTTATTTATAATTTTTAGTGATGAAATAATTTACTTAAATTCTTAGAAATATTGACAAAGTAATTATTTAATTAAAATAAAAATTAAATTAATGATTTTAATAATATTAAAAGTAATATAATTTGGATAAATTATTGTGATCAATAAATTTTGAACATAAATATAACATTTTAGGTAATTATTAATGGTATATATATATATATATCTATATTATCTATACATTATTTATTTTAAAGTTAAAATAAATTAAGTTTCAAAATTGACATTACTGATATTTTATAATAAAAATTGAAACATTACGTGATTTGAATTTCCATTAAATCATATCATTTCCCAAGGGAATTTTATAAAGCTTTTAATATCAACCATTTTCCATTTATGAACTTTATTTCCTTTTATTGTTAATTTCATGTACCTAAAAGAGTATAAACATTCATATCGGGGTAATTGTATAAAAACGTTAACACTGGTGGAGACAAAAAGAAAAGGGTGAAAACATCACCTAAACATGTATATTTTTTATTATATGAGATTATTTAAATTAATAATTATATATTATTATGATATTATCAAATTATATCTATTTTTATAAGAAAATTAATTTATATTTATTTAATACTTTATGAAATTTCAAGAGTTCCCCTCCCCTCTCTTATAGAAGGGAACCTCGTCTCCTATTTTATCCACACATCAAAAACATTCCGGTTTCTCCAGTACCTAAAACCTTCCACACATTAATTCCCTTATAACCTATTAGTTTCATTTTTATATTATAAAAACAATATATGAAGGATTTTGGTGCAAACCTTAAGAGGTTATCTGAAAAAGTTGTATCATTTGTAATAGAATATTTTTGTTTATTTCTTCCTATGATTCTTTAAAATAAAAATAAACCATGTTTAAAGAACAAAAAAATCATATATTAATATTTTATTTTGTTAATTTGATAAACATAATCCATCTAATATTCTATCAAATGGGAAATGAAATCGCCAATTGTGTCAACGGCGGACTACCTCCTCGATAAACAATGTAATTCGTTTTCCATCACCACCTCTAACAACTAGATATAATGATGAATTTAATGTATATATATTATATTTAAAACATTTATATGATTATATACTTTTATCACCACATATACCTTCTAAAATATCAATCTGTTTGAAAACGACAACATTTCTCATGCGCACGTCTGGACGACCGCCACCATAAAGCAATACAGAACATTTTCCAGTTAATTTTGTCTTCGGTGGTAATAAGGAGATATTTTATTAATATATATTATTTATATGATATAAAAATTATTTTTAAAGGTTAATTATTATATAAAATTATTTTATTTTATCCATTAAAATAAAGGAAACAACGTTCTTGCATACGTACAACCTACCGTCTCCCTGAACAGTGTAATTAAATTTTCAATATCTACATTAATAGATGAATCTAAATATATATATAATGAATATATATAATATTTATATCATCATTGATATTATTTATATAATTAAACCACAATAAAATTATAAGGATCAAAACAATCCAACCAAAACGTACATGAATAATGAAGTAGTTATCACTCGAAACAATGATTTTAATAATGAATTTCTAATAAACTAGTGATTAAATGGTTAAAAGTAGATCATATATGGTAAGATATATATGTTTATAATAATGTAATATATTTATAATAAATCTATATTTATTATAGTGGAGTTTCAAACACATATGAAGGAAGTTGGACATGAGGTTACGTTTTTCATAGGTGAAATTATTTTCATTGTATTGGTTTACTTCTTTATTTACTATATTATGTGAAAATTTTCTGTCAAATTACCCATGATTATTTTTTGTTCTATATAAACCTTTTTTTATTTATTTACAATTTTTACACATAATCACTTCATTTATTAATTATTACACAAATTTTGTGATATTTGTAAGGGATTTTCATCTTACTTAATTTGTTTTGAGACCCTTGTCATATCCATCATATTTATCTTTTATGTGTTGTATAAATTACCCATGAATTTATCTTATGATGACTATCATGAAACATATTTAAAATAATATCTACATATGTCTATTTCTTTTAATGAGATTCTGATTTAAAATTTACCAAATTGGTCATGGTTTTATCTTACAATCTCATTATTTATCTAGATTTTTTATGATCATGTCTCCCATGATGAAATTTCATTATTTTACTCTAATGATAATTTTGATGTTTGTTTTACTCAATGTATTTCTGCAGATTATATTTTTTCATTTATTTTTTCTCTCTCTAATAAATTAAGAGACTAAAAGAATTTTTTTATTGAAAATCGATTATATTTTACTTTTCATTTTGGAATCTTTTTCTTCTATTTCAATGTTTTCATAAAAATTTTTCCAATAATGTTTCTCTATTTTCCAATGATGAATTATTTTCATTTATAACCATGTTTTTGTTTTTATAAAAAAAATTCAAATTAATATTCTTGTATTTATTCAAACAATATACTTTTAACCTTTTTACAGAAACTGTGAAAAGAATATTTATTTTGACATATACAAATTGAATAAAAATTCATGACATCATGAACAATTAATTCTTCTATGATTACGTAATAAGTTTTAAAAGGTCTTTTTCAAATGTAATATTTTATTTAATATTTAGATAATATTAAAATAAGTGAGTTCAAAGTAAAAAAGTGTATATTTCATAGTAAATATACCAAGGGAACATTTAAAATAGTTTTCCATTGAATATGGAATAATAAGATGTTTTTTAATATTTAATAGAAATATGATCCAATGGTACTTTTCTTATTCTTTATCTAGATTTTTTATGATTATGATGAAAATATATTTCTGGAACACTTTTAGTTTCCATGGGTTATGTCATGATTAAAAGCTTATGAAGCCCATTTCTTTTACAGGGTTATGATATGATGAATGTTTTATAATATTGAGAAAATATTTGTGACCATAATTTTTTGAAGGGGTGAGGATCATAATTATATTTCCCTCAAATTCATTGGTTGGATATAGATATATCATGAGATAAATAGGACTCATAGTTTGAGTGAACCCAGTTCAGTAAGGGAATCTATCAACTAGGATAGTCTTAGGAGTGATCCTTGACTACCATGATGGTTTGGGGAGTGAATTAAATCCACTATGATAGTATTATAAGTGATCCTTTAAAAATAATGAAATGACTTCATAATTTTTTTATGTTTCCACAAACTCGTGTCTCATGATTATGTTAACTATCACAACTCCTGTTTTTTTATTTTATTATGATTCAAGTCTTATGAATTGAAAAAAATTATGACAAGACTCATGATATTAATATTTCATATTAATATTATTGTTTTTAAATTTCCTGACTATGTTCTCATGGCCTTATTATCAAGTCATGTTTAAGTGATCATTAATATCTACCATGTTTACTATTACTAAGCATCTAACATCACCCTTTATTATGTTTCCATTCCTTTGGAAGAGAAGAAAGGTATTATGTATGATATGACTAAGAAGGTTACTAATTATGAAAAACATAGTGAGAGATAATGTGGTTCACTTATGAATCTTTTTCATATGTATCCATTTTTCAAAATATACTAGTCCTAATTAATTATGGGGTAAGTATTTATATTACATAGTGATTATTCATCTAATAAAATATAAAATCTATTTATGAAAAGTATGGGTTTCAATAAGTTCACCCCAATATCTGATCCATATCACCCCATGGCTTCAACCACATTCCTAGATCATTAATTTCTAGAAACTAAGGCCTAGTGATGCAAAAACATATTTGGGTAATGGTCTGACCTAAAATTAAAATAACTAATTAAAAATAATGTAAAATTAAGATTCATTTTAAAATAAAAAAGGTCCTTAAGAATAAATAATTTAATGTAACCATGGTTTCTAACCAAAATAAATCATGAATAGAATAAAATAATATAAAATTAAAATCATTTTGACATGATATTACCATTTAAAAAAGAACACTTTTCCTCCATTGGTAGTCTGGATCATCAAATAAGGTATGATTGACCATCGTGATGTCTATCACAAAAATAGATCCTAAGATACGTCTCCAATGGAAATTTCCACCCTTCCCTTTATTGTATCATGAAAATACATATACACACACACATTAATATGTGAAGGTTTGGGTGAGTGTGAATACACAGTATGATTTCCCTAAAATGAAACTATATACTCCCATGTATAACCTATTCTAAACCATGTAATCAATTCCATTAAAAATAGTTCTATATATTTTTCAGTTAAATAATTTATCATTAAATTAAAAATAAATTTATGTGAGTGCATATAACAAACTGACAAAGTTATTACCAAAACAAGAGTATCCATTCCTAGTTTACTGCAGATATCAAAACAATTTTTAACATAAAATTTCCAAGATACATAAGAAATATTAATAATTATATATGCATACGTAAACAACTATGATCATATAAAACACTATCATGGACTATCTATAATCTAATGGATTCCTAAAATAATGACCATTCCATCAGAATTTCATAAAATTTATCATATTATCATATGATTTTTCAACCCTTAAGTCAATTTCTAACATTTATTGGTCATTTCTCAAACAAGGATTTATTTAATTATCGAAATTATTTTTCTCCATAAAACATTTTTATTAACAAAATTCATCAAACACCATTATATCAAATTTAATAAAATTTAATGTCCACATCCCATGTTTTTCTAAAATACACAATTTAAAGAAGACCCCATGCAATTCTTAATTAATACATTTTCATGTTTTCAAATCTAGAAAATGACAATATTATTTTATCAAATAAATATCAGTAAAATTATTTTATAACTATCATTATTATAAAAACTATCACAAATAACACATCCACAAAACAAATAATAATAGTTTACTAGAGAATAAATAGGATCTACCTACCAAAGAATATCAATATTTAGATATAAAAATAGATACATGCAAAATCAAAAAACCACAAATTAATCTGTTGAAACCATGAAACACGATATTATTATCCTAATTCTTCCATTCATGATCGAATTATACATAACTATACATGCAAGATCTACCAGGCATGGATAATCAATACATGATAATATGTGGATATATATATTATAAAATTGATTACATAACTAATATATAATCATTAATGAAATATTAGTCCATTCAATTCTAAAAATATTCATGTTTTTCTATGGTAAAGAAGGATAAAAATCACTCTCTATAATCCTTTTGTTAATTTTTGTCCATGGTAGTGTCATAATAAGGGTTTTATGTGACTAAATAGAGTTTTTAAAACCAAATCATGCAACCTAAACCTGATGGTTTTGATGGTTCACATAGTCTATGTGATATTTCGTAGAACCATATAGGCCCTACCCATGAAATCCATATTTAATAGTTAACTTGTATGGCCCCTCAAAATGTTCATCTACCACTGTGTAAGTCAATTTCCACCCTACCATGCTTCACATGGTTAGATTCACAATCCAGGGAACTATTTTTCTAATAATGTATTTTTCATTGACTCCTAGAAATCGAAAATATTAGTCTTGAAGGCCATAAGAAAATGGAACTGACATAAAAGAACTAAGGTGTCACAATCATTCCCAATGTATGAATTTTTATCCCTAATAAGTTGTCAAGATTCATTATCCAAAAATAAATCATGCCATTTCTAACTTATGTGGTCTAAACAATCTATTTCACTCCCCCTTATAAATCAATTTTTTAATCATTCTATGCATACACAACACTATCACTAAATAAATACTCCATCACATCAAGATATTCCCCTGATTATGAAAATATTCTTGGCATTCTGTCTAAGTCTACTTCTTGTTCAAAATCCACTATATTGAAAAGAAGAACAAATTAACGTCCTTGTTTGTACTTAGCTAAGGAAAAAGAACATTTAATAGAATTAACATAATTTTGTTAGAATCTAAAAATGATGAGACACATTTTAAATATATTTTACAACCTTGAATGTATTTTTATAAAAAGGTGTAAACTTACCTTGATCCATAAATTATCATCCTCTAATTCAAGATAACACTCAAAAATAATACATTAACGCATACTATAAACACCAATGGTCATCATAAATGTTCAGAATGATACTTCTACCCAGTATTACCTATCATAAATCCAATCTAAATTATATGAAATTGATTTTTAAAAATTTTCACCAAAATATGTTGATGTATAATCTTCTTCCCCACTTATTCATAACACAATGATGATTTTAATGGAATTATATATAATAATTAAAATAGACACTTTCAATTGATTAATTATGACTTTTTTTATTTCAAAAAATCCATTAATGTGATATTATGTTACAATAATATTTATAAATCATATATAAATAAGATCAAATAATTTCGTCCAAATTCTATTTGTTCAATTTTGATTTCTCATATACTTGAGGATGATGAGATGTACCCACATTTAATTGAGTACCCATCACCCTCTATAGACCTCTTTTAAATATTAAAGTAAACCATGCGCCTCTATCTGAAATCATAGAATATGGAACTCCATGAATCCTGGCCATTTCCATCATGTATAACATACCTTTTTCATCTATTAAGAGCATTTTTTGAGTGGGTATAAAGTTATATTACATCATGATTTGATCAAAAAACACCTAGATTTATGTTCCAATTTGTCATCCTATGTGCTTTATTTATTGAAAACTGTTTGGAATAATACTTTTGAAATTGGTTGGAAAATTTTATAATCCCAATACCATAGTTCTGAAGTTATCATAAGTTCATAAAATGTTAGGGGAGGTATAAAAATTAGGGAGTGTACTAAAAGTAACTTGTAATGATGATTAATATGATGTTATATTATTTGATCAATGAAATAACATCAATTTGGAAAAATATAAAATATTATTCAAATTGTGGTTTCACAAATTGATGGAACTCGAGTTTTTTTGATATTTTTTTCTTTAAAATAAGATGATGCATTTCCAAGTTCAAACACAATTTCAGTGTAACAAATCAAGACCCCTAGTTCCAAAGAGTCATTTTAGAGATATTTGAATTACTGAAGGTTAGAGGAGGTTGAGTTAAACTAAGTAAAAGGTATAACCATAAGTAAATATTCCTAGATTACATTCAAAAAATGTTTCTATGATACTTAACATTTAACATTATCAAATCAAAACAAATGTGGAAATACTAAGATGGATGGTAAATATTTAATATCCATGAATAATAAATCATGTATTGAGTTGATATCTATAGAGGATTTGAATATTGATGATGCTAATTCTTGGGGATATTTTAATGAATTCAAAACACATATATCTTGGAATTTTTTAAGGGATTTTGAGTGAATACTTGAAGTGAGTGAGGGATTTAAATCAGATCTCGCATGGTCCCCACATTTTTTGGATAAAGCATATTTATATTAAAGGGAAATATTTTTAAATAATTTTATTTATATTATGATATTCACTAATTATAATAAGGAACTTTAAGTGATGATGATATGCAAGAGTTTGATCCACATTCACTAGAAGATACTTTGAGTTCATGGAGCATACAAAGATGAGTCTTCCAGAATTGAATGTACTAAATGAATAAAGTGATTGATGATGAAATTATAGAGGTTAATATTTTTTAGAAGAATAAGAATTTTTATTTAATATTCTTACATGATAATAAATATATTTTAAATGGTGGGAACTAGTATATTCATTTTTAGGACACTTTTTAGCGAGATTCACTTTTGGGTAAAGGAAAATATCTTCCAACACAACTATAATTATTGTTTGATCATGGTGGGAAATCTATGATTGAAAACCATTGAGTAAATTAAGGATTAACATTCCTCATTGGTGATGAGATTTTTAAAAAAATGTGTGATTTACTTTCTGGTTTACTTTACTATATATTATGAAGGTGATCCTTTTTATTTTTGAGGGTCATAACCTTGGAAGGTTTTCTAAATTAGATAAAAAATAATGTAATACATAAAAAGAAAAACACTTATTAAACCCAAAACGTTTTCAATATTTTACCCCATTCCAAGGTATCAAAATTTGAATTAGATCAAGGTTCCTCTATAAGATCTATTTTTTTTTAAAAAATAGAGAATTTAAATTTAATGAACAACTATGGTATCCTTACTTTTTTTTGTTAAAATATCTCAAGGATGAAAAAATATAATAATACCCTATCTCCTATATTTTGTCTTAGAAGTTGTGGATCCTTTTAAATAAGGGTTCCTTAAAAGATAATACGATAGGCTAAATGATTTTATAGAAAAAAAATAAACATTGAATTTGATGGTAATGCTCAAAATTCTATTTTCAGGTATTTATCAGTAAGGTTTACACTATGTTAAGGGGTCTTCAATCAGATAAGGAAATTTAGAATATGTTGTAAAGTAACATTGAAAGAAATGTTCATGTAAAAGAATACAAAATAAAATATAGATAATTTAGTTTGATTATTTGAAGATGGCCAATGAGGAAACCATAGATAATTATTTCAAAATACTGATGTAAATTTTATGTAATTTCAAGGGATTTTGAGACACACTTTTAAACTCAATTATTATAACCAAATTAATGGGAAATTTCTTGGATATATATAATACTAAAAAATATTCCATAGAGGATAATAATTATTATCTATAAATTAACTTCAAAATATTATTGGAACATGGGAAATAAGGAAGGCTCTTCCATTAAAGGAAAGTTAAAAGAAATAAATTATAACACATCCTTGTTTTAAAAAAATAAAAGAAATGCATGAAACATTGTTTTAAGTTTATATTTATAACAATCACTTAAACATAATTATTCTACTTCTATGATTTCAATTTTTAAAAACAGATAACTACAATTGTGTTCCGTAAGTTTTTTGGAGTCTGATGGAAGCAACTTGTTTTTTGGTGAATATTAACACACCCTTACGAGTAGTAATATGAATAGTAGTATGGCCCTACTGAATAGTAAATTTTATTATTATTTTATTTTCTCAATGATTTAAGATAATGACATATTGTATTATTTTTCAATGTAATACAAAAGCAGTTATAGAATTCAAATTGTAAATTTTTGTATTAAGTAAGATTTTATTTAAAAACAAAATTAATAATATTTAGAAAATTATTTTCTAAAAATGGTAAACTTTTTTGAATTCTACACAGCGAAAAATGGGAAAGGTGACGATTTGAGATTTTTTTTGAAATTCTTGAATTTTTGATGAATAGTGAAATACTGTAAAATACCGTATATTCAAATAATCTGTTAAATATACTATTTATACCATAATAAGTGATATAATCCACTTGGTTTGAACTCACATTCCATTATTACTATTTAGGGTCACAATAATGAAGAATATTCATAGTCTTGTGTAAAAATATTATAATAATGTTTTAAATAATGTAAAATACCTCCTCCTATCCATTATAAATACCACACTCATTCCCATCTTCCTCGCACACCTCTCAAGCCTTGAGAATTGCCTAATTTCTTCCAAATTCACTCCCCAATCTTCTTCCCCACATCCATGACCTACTGCCATCACACAAACGCCAAAATAAAAGGCCTTAATAAGGATTTGGAGGATAAGAGGTCAAGAGGAGGTTTAAACACATTTGAAGTTAGAAGAACCTGAGGTAAGGGAATTCTTAACCCAATTTCCATTCTATGGGTAAACCTTTTCATTTATTCATTATATGGTATTAAAAATATTGCTGTGATGAATTTTTGTTTATATTATTTTGGACTATGTGTATTATAAGTGTATACACATATCTATTCCATTCTATAAATTCTCACTCCAATTATATTTTAAAGGGACTTTTTTTAAATTCCTTTTAAAACTCCCTATAATTAATTTCCAAATCAATGTTTTATATATATATGTAATTAGTGGTTTCTTCCGATTTTCAAGATACTTTATTATTTTGATATGTTCCTTGGATATTATTTTTGTTGGTTTGAGCCCATTATATATCAAGATATGACGGGCGAGCCCCATTATATCTCTCCATTGCAAAGGGTACTCCAAAGATTAATGTTTACCAAAAGGTTATTCCAGGTGAAATTATGAATGTATGAGTGATATGGTAAATATGTCCCAAGGTATCTATATGGTTTTTCTATGCATATGAGTTTTTATGATTGTGGGGTTTTATGGTTTTTATGTCATCGCTTGAAAAACAATATATTTCTTTATATCTATTATTGAGTTATGTACTCATCCCATGTTTTTAAATTGTTTTTTATAGGATATAAGTATGGGTAAGAGAAATAAGGGATTCATGATGAATGATATAAATGGTTATCAATGAAATCATGTTTTAAGCATTAATGTTTATATTTTGAAAAAAAAAACGATAATATTTTTAGTAGTATCCTATTGTATGAATGTTTTATGTTATGTATATAATGTATCCTAATTCTCTAAAAATATAAAACTTAAATGATCATAAATGTGTAATAATGTATAATCTTGACTAAAATTCCGGATGAAGTGTCGTTTTAAGGTTGGTTCCTTATAGCTGGGATCAGAGGATGGTTTAGATAACATTAGGGGTTGGGATGATATTAAAAGAATACCACAAATGATTTTCACTATATGGTAATTTGAAATATTATTGAATTTAAAGATTAACATGTTGGTTCATCTATGTTATGTATGTACAGAATGGTTTTCCGCAGAAGAAATAGGGAAGCTGAAGTAGGAAGGCACCAAGAGGCTGATGTTTGTCTGAATCTGCAGCCTGCAATGGTGGGAATCGAAACCAAGTAGGTTATCACAGAAATGGTTTAGTTGAATCATGAAATTAATGGGGTTGGTATCCATGCTAGATAGTAAATTTATCTAGCACAAAAAACGCATCTTTTTTGAGCATTTTATGAGGCAATATCCTCTAGAATTCAGTGGAACCGCAGATCCAGTGATAGATGAAGGATATATAAATGCTCTAGAAAAGATATTTGATGTCATGAGATGTTTGCAACATAAAAATTTAATACTATCCATTTATCATTTGGAAGATGAATCCGATCAATGGTGGCCTCTGTTTAAGAATAAGAGAGAAAGACAATATCTTGATAGACTGGAATGGGATTATTTTAAGAGTCTTATTCTAGAAAAATATTTTCCCAAAACTATTTAACTCAGAATGGAGAAAAAAGTATAGGAACTAAAGTATAATGATGATGATTCAGTGGTATTATATAAACCCAAATTTACAAGACTGTACAGGTATGTACCAGATTTTACTCAAGATTTGGAATGTAAAATTAATATATTTTACTCTAGTTTGAAACCGTTTTCTGAAGAGAATTACACTCAAGAGAATTTACAAGACGTGAGATGCTTGATCATTGTGCTGAAAAAGTTGATATAGAGTTTTTGACACATATGTGCCTCGTGATGACATTAATAATTAGTGGTTAGGTTGACATGAAATGGGGAAAACTTGTCAAATAGGTTTGTACGTAAGAAAATGAATTTCCCTTCCCATGAGAAGTGTGGTCTTAGGTATCATGGGGAATGTATTGTAAATTCTGGGAAATTTTACTGATTTGGAATGTTTGGAAACATGTCTTGTGATTGCAAGAAAGATGATCCAAAAATTAATGAGAAGCTACTGTTGATATTCTTTAACTATAAGAAATTTGGTCATTTTTCTAATCCTTGTTCGAAGCTAGTTAGTCAAGCATGAAATCATAAAGATTGGAAGTATAAGGGTTTGGTAAAATCATTTGAAACCAATTCAGTAGATGTTGATCTAGAAAATGAGGTGGTATCATTTGCATTGATTGTTTTTACATATTTCAAAAACATTTTATTTTATTCAGGGTCTACACATTCCTTCATTTTTTAGAAATTTTCAGAGAAATTGGGAATTCATCCTCATGAAAATAATCCAAATCTCATAGTAAAAACACATGGAGGGAATATTGTAGAAAAGAAACTATTAGAATCTGCCTATCCTTCTCTCTGGAAAGATTTTATCTTCAATCCTTGTTATTTTTCCTCTAGTAGATTTTGATGATACTTTGAGTATAGACTAGATTTCTTTTTATCGTACTAAGTTCGATTGCAGAGAAAAAGAAGTCATTTTAAAAAAAAATTCAGTTTGTGTACAAGAATGAACACATAACATTAACAACATATTAGGAATGATGAAACTGATAAATGATGGAAATGTAAGTTATCATGCTCATATTTTTAAAGATAAGAGAACTATCTAGATTAATGATGTATCATTGGTAAATGAATACATTGATGTTTTCAACGATGATTTTCCTAGTGTTATTCTTAATCGATAGGATGAGTTTACTACTAATTTTGTTCCTAATACTAAAAAAAATCTAAAATTCCTTATCGAATATTCCACATGGAACTTCTGGAATTTAAAAACGAAATTGCAAGATTTATTAGATAAAGGCTTCATCCGACCTAGGACTTCACCATGGGGCACTACTGTCTTGTTTGTTAAGAAAAAAGGCGGTTCAATGAGACTTTCCATCGATTATAGATCCTTGAATAACATTACTATTGAAAATAAGTATTCTTTGCCGCATATCGAGGATTTGTTTGATCATCTCTAGGGAGCACAGTATTTTTCGAAGGCTAGCCAATGATTGGGGTACCATCTGTTACAAGTAAATGACGGAGACATTTTGAAGACTATGTTCCATAATATATATGGTTATTATGAATATGTAGTTTTGAATTTTGGGTCAACTAGAGTACCTGGTGTACTCATGGATCTTATTAATAGAATATTTAATGATTTCTTGGATATGTTTTTGGTTTTGTTTACTGATGACATTCTGATATATTATAGAAATAAATAGAAGCATGAAAAACATCTAATGGTTGGTTTTCAATCCATAAAATAAAATAAGATGTATGGAAAATAAATAAAGTTTTATTTTTGGTTGAAATATATTTCTTTTCATGGGAACATTGTCAATAAACATGGAAGAACAGTTGATCCTACCAAAACCAAAGTGTTTGAAAAAAGGCCATGACCTACAAATGTTATAGATATTCATTGTTTTCTTGGATTAGAAAGATATTGCCAATATTTTGATAAAGAAATTGCATAATCATCAAGCCCACTAACTAGGATAACATGAAAAGGGGTTAAATTTGTTTTGAATGAAGAATATGATGTTTTTTTTCAGGAACTGAAGAAGAGATTGGTGAATTCTCTAGTTTTGGATTTGCCATACCGAAATGGTGTGTTATTCATCTATAATAATGCTTCATTGAATGGACATTGTTGTATTCTGACGTAGAATGATTTGGTAATTTCTTAAGCATCATGACAACTAAAACCACATGTATTAAATTATCCCACACATGATTTGGAATTGGTACTTGTTGTTTTTGCTTTGAAAATTTGGAGGCACCATTTATACGGAGCCAAATGTTAGATATATACTGACCATAAAAGTAAAAATTATATACTCACTGAGAAGGAATTAAAAATGAGGCAGAGATGATGGATTGAACAGATTAAGGATTACGATTTCACAATCAATTACCATCCAAGAAAATCCAACAATGTGGCAGATGCCTTGAGTCGAAATTATCATGCATCATTAACTATGATACATTTGGAACATAACCCCTTAATTAATGATATGATGAATTTTGTCTTGGATGTTGTTAGTGAAGGGAATATATCTTTTTTGTTTTAGATTCCAGTGAAGTCATCATTATCAGACAGAATTAAGAAATCGTAGAAGGAAAACTGTGAGCTATAGAAAAAGCTATAATTTGTTAAAATGGGTATGTTTCCCGAATGTAACCTTGATAAAGATTGGGTTTAAAGATTTGGAATTTTTTTGTGTCCTGTGTTTCCCAGTTAAAGAAGAATTTACTGTGTGAAACCCATAGTTCTCTATTTTTAGTTCATCCAGGAAGTACTAAGATTGTTAGGGGCCTTCAAGATTTTTACAAGTGGGATGGAAAGAAAAGGGATATTGCAGGATTTACTTTGAAATGTATGACATGTCAACAAGTTAAAGTAGAGAGGGTGTTATCAAAGGGGGTGCATTATCCTTTTCTAGTGCTACAGTGTATATGGGATAATATATCCATGGACTTTGTGGTGGGACTACCTAATACTTCTCGAGGTAGGAATGCAATTTGTGTTATAGTTGATTGGATGAAAAAATCTGAACATTTCCTTTCTATTTGATATACAATGTCGTTTGATCACCATTCTCGATTGTACATCAATGATATTGTCAGATTACACAGAGTTCCAATTTCCATTTTATTTGATTAGGATCCCATGTTCACTTCTATTTTTTGGAAGGGGCATCAGAAGTCAATGGGCACATAATTAAATTCCAGTACAACTTTTCATCCTCAATCAGATGGGCAGTCAGAAATAATGATTTAAACCATAGAGGACATGCTTTGATATTGTTCAATATACTATCAAGGAAGTTTGGATTAGAATCTTTCTTTAGTTGAGTTCTCTTATAATAACAGTTTTCATTCTATTATACAGATGAAACCTTTTGAGGCATTATATAGGAAGCGGTGTCGAACTCCAACTTTTTTGGATGAATTCGGGGAAAGGAAGTTAAAGGGACCAAAATTAGTAGATAAAGTGTCTGAGAATGTGAATATGATCCAACAGAACATGAGGAAAACTCATATTAGGCTTGAATATTATGAATATAACAGAAGGAAAGACTTCTCTTTTGAGGTAGGTGACCATGTTTTCCCTAAAATCTATCTTCAGAAACGATTTATGTGTTTTGGTAAGAATGGAAAGGTAATTCCATGATTTATCAATCATTTTGATATCCTGGAGAATGTTGGACCAGTTTCATACCACGTAGCTTTTCCTCCGAGTTTATCGCAAGTACATAATGTTTTTCTTATTTTGAGGATGAGAAAGTATGTGCCAGATTCATCACATGTCTTGAGCCCAGAAGCAGTTTAGCTAGATGAGAACCTTTCATATGAAGTGAAACCAGTTTTGATTCTGGATCGAAGAGAACATGTATTGGAGAATAAGGTAATCCACGAGGTAGTGGTTTTGTAAAAAAACACAAGTTTGAAGAAGAAACATGGCAATCTGAAAATTATATGAGTTAAAGGTACCCTCACTTGATAAATAAGTAAATAAAATCGTGACGACGCAATTTCTAGAAGGTGGAGATAATGTAACTCCCCATAGTTTAAAAAAATAAATGAAATGAATTAATTTTTTTTAATTTAGATATTAATAACTTTTCTTTTAACATAATTTTTCAACTTCAATGTTTTGAATTTTGAAAAACAGTCATAAACAATTGTGTTCAGTAAGTTATTTGGAGTCTTATGGAACCAACTTGTTTTTTGGTGAATAATAAGATACCATTATGAATAGTAATATGAATAGTAATATGACTCTAATTAATAGTAAATTTTATTATTATTTTATGCTCTTAAGGCTTTAGGAAAATGAAATCTTGGTTAAATTTTCAATGTGATATAAACACAATTATAATATTCAAATAGTTAATTTTTGAATTAAGAATGATTTTATTTAATAATTAAATTAATATTATTTTGAAAATAATTTTCAAAAAATGGAGTTCATTTTTGAATCCTACATGTTGAAAAATGGTTTGGGTGATGTTTTGGGATTTTTTCTGAAATTCTTTAACTTTGGATGAATAATGAAATACGGTAAAATACCGTATATTCAAATTATCAGTTACATACACTACTTTTGTTAGCATGAGTGATGTAAGACCACTTGGTTGAAACTCACATACCATTATTAATTTTTGGGGTCACAAGAATTATGATTATTCATAGTCTTGAGAAAAAATATTATAATAATGATTTATATAATGTAAAATATGCCCTCTCCTCCACTATAAATACCACCCTCATATCCCTCTTCCTCCCACACCTCTCATGCCTTAATCATTGTCTAATATCTACCAAATTCCCTCCCCAATATCCTTCCCCAAGTACAATACCTGATGGTCTCACCCAAAGGCCATGATAAAAGGCCTTAAGGAGGATCTCATGGAGAAGAGATCAAGAGTAGGTTTAAACACATTTAAAGTAAAAAGAACCTATTGTTATGGAATTCTTAACCCAATTTCCATTATTTGGTTTAACCTTTCTTTTTACTAATTATGTGGTATTAAGAATATTGGTTTGAAGAATTTTTTTTATATTATGTTTCACTATGTGCACTTACTATGTATACACATATCTATTACATTTTATTAATTCTCACTCCAATTATATTTTTAAAGGACTTTCTTTTTAAATTCCTTTTAAAACTCTCTTTAATAAATTTAAAAAGTTTTGTTTTTTTTTATGTAAATGGAATGAGTGGTTTTATAAGGCCCCGACCTTAAATCTTACTTAATCTTGAGTTATTACAAGATTACACGTTGAGGATCTTTTCGGGTTTAGAGTTTTATAAAATTAGATCATAAAACATTCATTACATTCCACATATAAACAAATTGGTTACATAAAGATATTATTCTTCTTTCCCATCAATGGAAACATATTTAAAATAAAACATGGATTCTTTCTTGACACTCCCTTGACACTATCATCATATCATGTACCTTTCCCTTAACCTGTGAAAAACATTTCAAAAAAACTTGGGAAGAGCATAAAAATATCAGTAAGGGATATAAAAATATATGGAAAGGAAACATGGGTACATATATACATAAGAATGAAATCATAATTTACCCATAAAACATAAGCACTCCAACATACCTCATCAAATCATGAATAAATCAAAGAAATCATAAGACATAAAGGTAACTTGAGGCATTCATAACATTCTTACGTAGGGAGTAACCCTCTTGGTTACGTTTGGAATATCCATCATAGTATATTCCCTAAATCTCTTCCGAGAAAACTTAACGTTACACTCCTTCGTGTTACCCAATGCATTAGAGAGCTATATCGGGCTCACCCACCCTTAGTTTATCACGGAACAACCCATCTTCATAATAATGCCCATGAACCATAACATAACCGTATCTCATAAAACATACAAAAAGGAAACATAACATTTCCACTTTTCAATCACAAGATAATAATACAACACATTGATATAAAAACATTATGAAAACAATTCTCAATACCAAAATAATAGAAAAGTAAAACAGGGTATTTATTTTTCTTTTAAAAAAATGGTATGGCTTGTAGAGGAAGCCGAAACTCAAATAATGGTCACGACGGCGGAGAAGTCGTTGTCGCCGCATATGTACGACAAAAACATTCCCTTTTGTCATTTAGTAAAACACTTTTTATAAAAAAATATTCCTTTCGGATAAATGTAAAATTCAAAGGGGTTTATACACCGTATAAAAGAAGGTTGTGTATAAAACAAAATATGCCTCAATGAAAGGATATTGAGACGAAGTCCCATACAAAGATCGTATCCTTGGATTAAGGATAAATCAATTACATAATTATGTGTGACAAACTAATAAACCAAATATAAGTGGATATTAAGTGTAAAACAATCAGAGGTTATTCACACATATTCATAGAACGAAATATTCAAGGAGTATAAGCTTATCCCAAAGTATCGAAATTGGGTTAAGAAGTTCCCTTGCAATAATTAGACAGCCTTACGGCGTCACTTCAAAATTCAGAAAAAGAGTTGATGAGAGATAAATGGGTATCTCATCACTTGGACATAAAATTTACATCAATAAGGATATAGAAGAACATATCCCAAAATAATAATTATGTGAATTAAAAGACATAACAAAATAAGTCTTTTAAAAAGAGGAGGGTGAATGGTTCCTTTACCGACATGGGTATCTTTCGAAACATACGCACTGTGAAAGAAGGACAATACATCATTGATGTAATTACTATTAAATGAAATAATATTACACAATGAGTTAAATAATGGTCAGTACATACACCACTCAAAGGAAATTGGGGCAAATGTAGCATAAATCTCACGGGAATAAAAGTGAGATGAAAAATCCCTTATGAAAACTCGGCATCCTAACGACGCCACTTAAAACTTCCAAAAATGGATTGATGAGATCAAATATGGTATCTCATCATATTACAATAAAATTTACAGCAAGAGTAATATAAATTAAAATCCCCCATCATAACAAAGAGGAGCTTACAAGAAGTGACATAAAGGGGAGTACTTAAAGAGAATGAGAGAGGTTAGATCTCTTACGAAAATTCGGCAGCCTAACAGTGCCACTCAAACCATCCAAAATGGATTGAGGAGAGAGAATAGGGTCTCTCATAATATGAACATAAAAATTACAGTAAGAGTAATATAAAAGAACATCCCAATAACAAGAAAGATGAGCTTATAAGTAATGACATGAAAATGTGTACTTAAAAAGAAAGAGAGGAGTAGGATCCCTTAACTCAAGTCCAACTTGTCTTGTTCGTTTATTTATATTCCTGAATAATAAACTTTGTTCAATTAATAATTTCCTAAGTAACTCCTTTAGAGATTATTATTCAGTTAATATCATATATTATAATGTTATAATTATTGTTTAATAATGTTAGTTCATATCAAACGTTTTTGCCGATGTTTGGTACATGAGTCAAAATTGAACTTTATCAGAAAGATACCAAAAATTTACACAAAGTAAATTTTGTTGTCCCAATTCTAAAGAAGAGTTTTATTTGGTCCAAAAGGATGTATAAGAGTGAACAAAAATATATTTAATGACGGTTCTCCATCAAAAGGCGATAAGTGAACCTTTAGTGAAAACCAGGGCATATACGCCTAAAATTGATTTATTTCCGTATTTTATGCCTATATCTTTTATTGGATAAATGTAAAAACATTTAAAAACATATATAATCATATTTTAGTTATTTATATCCATTCCCGCCAATACAATGGATACATGTTAACTACCATTTAAAATAATATTATTTTATTATTAGAGTGCAACGTAAGATTCCCAAGAAACTCGTTGTTGCGTGTTGGGGATGCCATCGAGCATAGAACCCCCTTTAAAGTCATATTAATATTTTATTCTAAAATATGGATAAATATGAAAATGTCATATTCTTTATTTATCTGGGGTGTTACATCCTTCCCCCCTTTTGGGAATTGCGTCCTCGTAATTTTTAAAATTGAGCTTGGAAACATCCTTGAAAGTCCCACATCGGAACAAGAGTCGGTAAAACAGTCAATTTAAAATAAAGGAAGATAAGTACAGAGGTCACCCGAGTTAATCCATATGTAGAAAAACATGGACATGGATTAAAAAGCAAAGGTTCATGTTCTTGAGGGAGAGTTATAGTAAACATGTCTAGGAGAAAGTTAACTATAAGAAAATCACAAACTTGTGATGGGTTAAACGGTATTCGATTCCCCAGTAGGAAAAGTTAATAGAAAGCATTTTTGGTTTAAGTTAATTTTTATTGAGGAATTTATTCATAAGGAAACATAATAACTTATCATGTTGAATTTCATCTTTTACTAGATTCCTTAATCAGACTCATATTTTTTTTTCCAAAAGAAGAGTATTTAGGGAGACTTGTTCGCATTAAGATTACTATAATCAACTTCTAGAGAATCACCTAATCCACCAAAGATAACTATATACATCCCATTTCTTTAGGCTTTAACCAAAACCAAAACCAAAAGGTTAGTACAAGGTCAGATAATCCAGAAAAGGATAACCCTTTAAAAAGAAAATCTATGCTTAATCTCCAAAATTTGTCCAACAAAACCCAAAGTTCAACGAGGACCATCCAATAAAAATTTTTTCCATAAAATTCTTCAAAGTAAACCAATCTAATATTGAAACACAAATATTTGAAGGATTTAGTCACATAGTCTTCCAAGTTAAATCGTAACATTTATCTCCAAACAACATCAGTTGTTCCTAAAGTCTCGTATTGAAATGTAATTAACCTAATGACATATAGTCCATGATAGGTTAATCATTTTCATAAATAACCCAAAATCAACTTACTATTAATTCATAAAATCATATAACTAAAATGAATCAGTCAATCTAACCAGGGACTTCATATAGTCCAGTGGTAGGCGATAACTACCAGTCGCACTTTGGTTGTGGGTTCGATTCCAGCAGCTTTGTCCGACGCGACGGGTAGTCACATGGTCTGCGTGTTGTCCTTTTTCCAAAACTATATAATTCTCAAATCATTCCCCAAAAAGGAATAAAATCATCAAAAATAACTATAACATAATTTAACATCAATTTTATCTCATGCCTTTCACTTCAATCATAACATATAGTAATCCCATAATTACCTCAAAAGTAAGGATCATATAAACTGAAATGGTTCTTTATAACTATGTCCACAAAAGAAAAGATAACCATTCCTTGAATAAAATTTTCCTATATTAAACATCAAGGTTACACGTAATATAAAAAGTCTTCTAATGTAACCCCATCATCAAAAGAGACTTAATACTCTTAAGAATTTCACCATAACTCTTGAAGCCCTTATTTGTTGACATCTTACTCATTCAACATTCTTCATGATCCATTAACCATTCCTTTCCAACTTATTCCGAAATACCTCTTTCCTACAAGAAAAATAATGAATCATATCCTAAGATTCCAAAATAGGAAAAATATAGTCATGAAATAATACATAACTTTGATTGGTCATTGTCAGTTTCTTAATCCTCAATCGGAATAGCATTAGGTATTTGTAAATGAAAATTTGTACGCTCTTGGTGATCCCATTCACGAAACTTCTTCATAGGAAATGTGTTTGCATAATGACCATGCACACCACATTTAAAACATTCAATTGATCCCTTAGAAAGAACTTCATTCCCTTTCCTCGAGTAAACTGGATGCTTCCTTTTTCCATGGCAGGTTCTTGCTTTATGACCTTAATTTCCACATCTATAGCATATTTCTTTCCCTTTGAAACATTTTCCTAGGTGTTTCTTTCCACATCTTTGACACATAGGTTTTTGAACACACATACCTTTATAATTATTACCTGTACTTCCGTAGGGATTTGTTTCTCGCATATATGATTCCTTAGAGAAATCACCAAGGTTTAGGTGGTCAATCATAACTCCAGATAGTTGGTTGAGGATAATCACAAGAGTTCTCATTGCAGCTCCCATATCATTCAGTTGCTTGCTCAAAAAAACTGTCACAGTTTCCTTCGCATCCACTGTTACTTTGGTGCCTGCTAGATCCAGCCATTTACTAAAACCAAAAAGTTCAGTGTGTGTATATCAAAAAAACCATCATGTACTAATGAAGAAGATAAACACTAAGATATACTAACTCATTCACTTTATCTAAAACTAGGACTCTTTCTTAAATCCTAACCATTATGGTAAAGCCACTTATGCTTAAAGAATACCCTAGCCTCTAAAGTTATCTAAACCGACCTTTGATACCAACTATAAGGCCCCGACCTTAAACCTTACTTAATATTGAGTTATTAAAAGATTACACATTGAGGATCTTTTCGGGTTTAGAGTTTTAGAGAATTAGATCATAAAACTTGCATTACATTCCACATATAAACAAAGTGGTTACATAAAGATATTAATATTCTTTCCCATAAATGGAAACAAATTTAAAATAAAACATGGATTCTTTCTTGTCACTCCCCTGACACTATCATCATATCACGTACGTTTCCCTTGACCTGTGAAAAACATTTCAAAAAAACATTGGATGAGCATAAAAAGCTCAGTAAGGAATATAAAAATATATGGAAAGGAAACATGGGTACATATATACATAAGAATGAAATCATACTTACCCATTAAACATAAGCACTCCAACATACCTCATCAAATCATGAATAAATCATAGAAATCATAAGACATAAAGGTAACCTGAGGCATTCATAACATTCTTACGTAGGGAGTAACCCTTTTGGTTACGTTTGGAATACCCATCACAGTATATTCCCTAAATCTCTTCGGAGAAACCTTAACGTTACACTCCTTCACGTTACCCAATGCATTGGAGAGCTATATCGAGCTCACCCGCCCTTAGTTTATCACGAAACCACCCATCGTCATAATAATTCCCATGAACCATAACATAATCGTTTCACATAAAACATGCATAAAGGAAACATAACATTTACACTTTTCAATCACAATATATCAATACGAAACATTGATATAAAAACATTATAAAAACCATTCTCAATACCAAAATTAAAGAAAAGTAAAACAAAATATTTATTTTTCTTTTAAAAAAAAGCTATGGCTTGTAGAGGAACCCGAAACTCAAATAATGGTCACGGCGGCGGAGAAGTCGTTGTCACCGCATATGTACGACAAAAACATTCCCTTTTGTCGTTTAGTAAAATGATTTGTATAAAAAAATATTCCTTTCAGATAAACGTAAATGTAAAAGAGGTTTATACACCGTATAAAAGAATTTTGTGTATAAAACAAAATACGCCTCAATGAAAAGAGATTGAGATGAAGTCCCATACAAAAAGATGGTATCCTTGGATTAAGGATAAATCAATTACATAATTATGTGTGACAAACTAATACACCAAATATAAGTGGATATTAAGTGTAAAACAAACAGAGGTTATTCACACATATTCATAGAACGACATATTCAAGGAGTACAAGCTTATCCCAAAGAATTGAAATTGGGTTAAGAAGTTCCCTTGCAATAATTAGACATCCTAACAGCGTCACTTCAAAATTCAGAAAAAGAGTTGATGAGAGATAAAAAGGGTATTTCATCACTTGGACATAAAATTTACATAAATAAGGATATAGAATAACATATCCCAAAATAATAATTATGTGAATTAAAAGACATAACAAAATAAGTCTTTTAAAAAGAAGAGGGTGAAAGGTTCCCTTACCGACATGGGTATCTTTCGAAACATACGCCCCGTGAAAGAAGGACAATACATCATTGATGTAAATACTCATAAATGAAAGAATATTACACAATGAGTAAAATAATGGTCAGTACATACACCACTCAAAGGAAATTGTGGAAAATGTAGCATAAATCTCACGGGAATAAAAGTGAGATGAAAAATCCCTTACGAAAACTCGGCAGCCTAACGACGCCACATAAAACTTACAAAAATGGATTGATGAGATCAAATAGGGTATCTCATCACATTACAATAAAATGTAAAGCAAGAGGAATATAAAAGAACATCCCCCATCATAACAAAGATTATCTTAAAAGAAGTGACATAAAGGGGAGTACTTAAAGAGAAAGAGAGAGGTTAGATCTCTTACGAAAAATTCGGCAGCCTAACGGCGCTACTCAAAACTTCCAAAATGGATTGATGAGAGAGAATAGGGTATCTCATCATATGAAAATAAAAATTAAAATAAGAGTAATATAAAAGAACATCCCAATAACAAGAAAGATGAGCTTAGAAGGAATGACATAAAAGAGTGTACTTAAAAAGAAAGAGAGGAGTAGGATCCCTTACCTCAAGTCCAACTTGTCTTGTTCATTTCTTTATATTATTGAATAATAAAATTTGGTCAATTAATAATGTCCTAAGTACCTCCTTTAGAGATTATTATTCAGTTCATATCACATATTATAATGTTATAATAATTGTTTAATAATGTTAGTTCATATCAGACGTTTTTGCTGATGTTTGGTACATGAGTCAAAAATGAACTTTATCAGAAAGATACCAAAAATTTACACAATGTAAATTTTGATGTCCCAATTCATAAGAAGAGTTTTATTTGTTTAAAAAGGATGTATAAGAGTGAACAAAACTATATTTAATGATAGTTCTCCATCAAAAGGCGATAAGTGAACCTTTAGTGAAAACTAGGGCATATACGCCTAAAATTGAATTATTTCCGTATTTTATGCCTTTATCTTTTATTGGATAAATGTAAAAACATTTAAAAGCATATATAATCATATTTTAGTTATTTCTATCCATTACCGCCAATACAACGGCTACATGTTAACTACCATTTAAAATAATATTATTTTATTATTAGAGTGCAACGTAAGATTCCCAAGAAACTCGTTGTTGTGTGTTGGGGACGCCATCGAGCATAGTGTCCCCTTTAAAGTCATATTAATATTTTATTCACAAAAATGGATAAATATGAAAATGTCATATTCTTTATTTACCTAGGGTGTTATAGGTTTCTTCTGATTTTCAAGATACTTTATTACTATGATATGTTCCTTTGACATGATTTATGTTGGGTTGAGCCCATTATAGATCAAGATATGTTGGGTTGAGCCCATTATAGCTCATGATATGACGGGTGAGCCACATTATAGCTCCCCAATGCATTGGGTACTCTGGAGATGGAAGTTTACCAAAACGATATACCATGTTTAAGGGTGAATGTAAGAGTGATATGGTAAATTTTTTCCATGGAAAATACATGGTGTTTCTAGGCATATGAGTTTTTATGGTTTTTACTTTATCACTTAACTAACAATTTCTTTCTTTATATCCCCTGAATGTTTTGTACTCATCACATGTTATAAAATGTTTTTCAAATGATATAATGGATGGGTAAGAGAAATAAACGGAGTCGTGATAAATGATGTAGAGGTTTGTCGAAGAAATCATGTTTTAAGCTTTAATGTTCTATATTTTGAAAAAAAATGGATACTATTTTTATTAATATCCTCTTGAATGAATGTGGTATGTTATGAATGTAAGGTATCCTAATTCTCTAAAACTGTATACCTGAAAAAATATTTAATGTGTAATAATGTATATTCTTGACTAAAATACAAGATTAAGTAATATTTTAAGGACATGTCTTTATAGAAATGGATATTAAATCCATGAGGAAACTCAACTTCAATGTACAAGAAGTCGAATATTTCATAGAAATAGAAGATATGGGTAATGAGGATATGAGAAAAAAAGGAAAATATCTCTTATCTCTTAAAATATAAGAATAGTTATAGGGAAAATAAATGCAAAGCTTCCATCGAATTCCATTGAGTGCGGGGGAGTCAGAAAAATAATTGTCAATTTCCTCATGTATAATGAAATGAAATTAGAGAACATGGAATTGATGTAAATCCTCAAATGAAAAAGTTTATTAAGGATAAAAAATAAGGTAGAAACCATTGTAATATAAAATCATTTTTACCTAGAATATTAAAATGAGTTTTATTTTTAAAGAAGAATAAGGGGAATCATCAGAATTTGTATCATCCAAATAACTAAATTATAGAGAAATTATTATACATAAGGGTTCATATACAACCTGGTGAAACCTTAATTGAAAAAGAATAATAAGGTTAAGTGACATGATTGGTATGAATGAATAAATCATAACTTGAATCCTATATTGTTAAATATTCTAAACTCAAGAAATAGATTCACACGTTTGGAAAGAAAGGAGAAAATAAAAATTAAAAGTAGAGAAGATTCTCTCAAAAGGGGGAATATAATCATTGGGTAAATCAATAACATCAAACAAAATATGGTCGAACATGAAAAACTATTGAAGGAGAAAAATGACAATCTTACATTAATAGAATATGAAATGAGAATGACATAATCGATATGTATTAAATTTTACATAACTGTGATGATGATTAAATATGTTTTCAACATAGAAATGAATGTTAATATGGAATTTTCATAAGGTATTACCAAAAATTAGGTAAAAGTTATTCCTGTTAAAAATGAAGACAATATATTTCAAAACAAATTATTCTTCAAATCAATTAAGAAAATATGAATTCAAAGTAAAATATCTTATACTTACATTTAAATATAGGAATTTAGATGAAACATTTAAAAATGACATCCTTCATGTAAAAATCATTAGGAATTCATATGTACCGATGAACCATCATTCCCATTCTATAAATGAAAGTCAATAAATTATGAAGTTACATATGCAATGTATATTACTGGTGTTTTTTTAACTATGGTCACAAAACCTACAACCACATGAAAACCTGTTTAATATATGAATATATTTTTCACTATAATAAATAATGCATGGAAAAAAATCTTGGAAAGACTTAATACACCGAAATAAAAAATGAGAAGGGAAATCAAAAGGATAATGAAAAATCATAAATTGTTGAATTTTACTTGAAATATATATAGAAATAGAAACAATGGAATCTTAATAAAAAATAATCCTCTCAAATTATCAGTGATGTTAAAATATTGAGAAATTTCAAATATTAAAATAGAAGATCGATTACCATTGGAAATTATAGTTCTTTAAAAGTAGTAGGATGTTCCATGATTTAATAAATGATCTGATGTTAAAATATTGGGATGTTATCATTTTGGATATAAATAAAGATAAATTACAAAAATTTTGTTCGTAGTTAAAGGGGGGAAACAAAGTGACCATTCATATAAACTATTACATCATCTGGTTCTTGACGAATGGAAGAACAATTTTAGAAATTGTAAGAATTTAAGGACATCTATTTTATATTGGATAAAAAATTAACTTATGTTACCTAAGATATGAATATGAGGATTGATTATGTATTTTATGCTTGGGTTATCATGACCAATAAAACACAAGAAGAATCTCAAAGGGAAAATATGTAATAGATTTTCCACTACTAAAAATAGATTGAACCATTGTCTGTGAAGCCTACCAAATAGAAAAAATAACCGATGTAAAATATAAATTAGTGGAAATTTATTCTATCAAACCTATCTGACATATACATTTGTATTTATTTATATTGATGATTCATCAATCCATTAATAGTAAATTTTTATTGAAAAATATATATGATGTTTTGTAAGTGTTCATGTTTTATATGAGGATAATAAAAAAACATATCACACATATCCAAATTATTAAGATTGATAATTAAAATGATTTTAATTTTAACTATTTCAAATATTATCTATCAAAAAATGGAATCAATCCTAAACATAGGTATCCTTACCCTCCTCCAAAAAAATGGTTCTGTAGAGTGGAAAAACAAAAGTTTGGTTGAATGATGATGGAAAATGTTTCATAAAAAATCACTATATTCTTTTATATGGAATACTTATGTACAGTTTGACATATCTAGAATAGATGTTTACTTACATAGAGAGTATGAATTAGACCATATTATTTGTGGTATAAGAAGAAAAAAATGTAAAATATTTGAAAGTGTTTAGAAGTCCTTTCATAAAGATGATAAAAATACACACTTCATAAAATTTCATAAAAATTATAAAGAATAAATTTTACTAGCATATATAACCATTAGAAGAAGCTACATCTTTGTAAAAAAATGATCACACAAAATTATGGAAACATGTGAATAAAATGTAATTGAAATATTTCCAAATCAATGGAAGAAGAAAAATGAGAATATTATGAACAAATAGAAGATTACATATAATATTTAGAGAGAATTTATGAAGAATAAGTAATTCATGATGCCAATATCAAATACAAATTTTTTGATGAATATAGTGATGAATAAGTTTTTATAAAAAAATATAATCATAATGTTAAATAAATTATAAAACCATGTTCTTCCAAGAAATATCATTAGAATTTATGAAACATCAGTACATACGTAGAGAAAGATAACACTAGAGTGTAAAAAAGATCTTGTCTCTAAAGTTAAAACTCATTCATGATATAAATTAGTTATGTAAAAGGAATGGTTAAAATCCATGAATGGGGAATTGTATCAAATTAAAAAAAATAAACTTGGGAACTTTTATTGAGATAGGAACGAAAAAAACAAAACTATAACTAAATGTGTTTTTATGAATAAGTCCAATGAAAAGTGTAAGGTTTCATGGAATAAAATTTTTTTTTTTAAAGAGATACTCATGGTGTAAGGTATTGATTTTTAAAAAACAGTTTCCACTATTAAAAGATATGAGACCATCTGAATCTTTTTTGGGTGTTACTCCTCATTGGAATTATAGGGTTTATTAGGTGGATGTTATGTCATTGTTCAAAAATATTGTTGTTAATGAAGATGTTTACATTTAAAAAAGTGATAAATTCATAAAATATTAATACATAATCTTGTTTTTAAACTAATAAAGGATTTATATGAGTTGAGGTAGGCACAAAAAGAATGGTATTCTAAGTTTGATAGATTCTTCATGATATTGAAATTTTTTAACAGAGAGGTTTTTAAAGGAAAAATAAAGATCCCTAGGATCATTGAGAAGAGGAAGACTGAATCATTTATCTTTTCTTTTTATGTTTTAAAAATTTCAAATCAGTATTCACTTCAATTTACTGAGATGTAATATACTATAAAAAAATTAAAAAACACCCACAGAAACACAGGTATCTACAAGGTTCACTATTCAATATGTGTAGCTATCCATTAAGATGATTTGTAAGTAATTCATGAATAAAAACCATAATAAAACATTAATTTTAGTGTTTATATCATGAATTTAATATCTATAAATTTCATAGAACTATTGACCTTCAACAGTTCATGTTCTCCTCATATAGAAGATATGATATAACACTTTTTTCAATAATAAAAAACCTTCACCAGCATGCATTAATATTTTCACTATGCTAATTTGATCATTCTTCACACTTTCCTTGTTTCAATTTCTTCTTCCTCCTATTTACATTATTGCACAATGGAGAGTATGAAATTAAATATCAACTTCTTCGTCCAAAGATATTATATGTTACTGTATACATGATTCTCTTACTTTGTTGACCTAGATATGATATTCTTTATCTAATGCCTAGTTAAACTTATACCAACTAATTCCCTATTCAACTGATTGTCTATTCACTGTATTCCTTCAATACTGAATGATAAGAAGACTATGTTTTGTATAAATTTTTTATTGATACTACCTATGATGTTTCAGAAAAATATCTCTCGACCTCTTTAGTCGTCACTTAAATTCTTCAACAATTCGATCATAAAAAATAACATTAGTAACTTTTCCTCAGTTCACATTCTCTTAAATATATGTAGAGTTTATCTAAAAATTCAGGGTGAAGAGGCAAATAAAATTTGAATTTACTACATTGAAATTTTAATATCCCAATCAATTATTTCTTCCTTGGACCAACCTCAAAACCCCTAAAATATATGAGTCAACATTCACTATAAAGACATTATTAATATCAAATATTTAATGTTCACTATACCTTTATGAAATATAGGTTCGAATATTGATCCTCCCTCCATGATTACTGAAGTATTGAACAACTTGATCATAATCATCACATTAAATGTCTTAAAAAAGGACTTTTCAAGGATCACCAAAACTTCATCTAGTTAATCATTATAAGAACATATATTTTTGACACCCTTTTAGGGTTCTTATTTATCATGTTTTCTATTTTTTGGTAGATTTCATATTTTTCATTGTCGAATCCTATTTATGATGGCATCATTTAGAATCCTCTTTCTAATATCTCTTCTCATAAATATCTCTCAGATTAAACTTCCTCAAACTATATTTCATCCCAAGAATTTAGAATAACTTCTTTGTTGGATGATCTTCGCATATTTCCACAATTTGATGAAATTTTTGGAAATACATTGTTTTGAAAATTTAGAAATTTAAATATAATAGTGTGTATATGATGACTCTAATTATCTCTATATGATTTACTTGTAATGCTCATTTGATGAACTTCACACTCTTCTCCATCTGATCTGACTCTATCACTGTCTTCTACAACTCTTCTATTTATTAGTCTTACAATCATTATTCCTCCAAAAAACATAAATTAGAATAATAAATACCTTTATAGTAAATGATGTTTTAGAACATTTAAAACTATAAAATCATAACCTGATTTATTTTATTGAGTATTTATATCTTATAGTACTAATAATACAATCAGATAAGCATTTAGTTCCATAATTTGTCTGATCACTATAGTCTGATGGAAATTTTCCATTATACTAGTATATTTTTTTAGAAAAATATTTTTTGTAAACTTTATATGAAAGGCCTATATTTTTAAATTGATTTATTTTTTACAACAAAGATACTATATAAGTAGTCTCTCTTTGTGCTCAACCAGCTTTATCTTAACAAGACAACACCTTAAAACCTCATGGTCTCAACAAAATACCCCTATGGATTTTATTTATAACCAAGGAATAGAAGTCAATAAAATTTTAAACACAATCAATTGATTATTTAAACATTAATTCAAATCCCACATGAGTGAAATCAATATAGGAAATTAAAATAATTAAACTATAATTACATTTTTTCTGTAAAGATATGATTCACATAATTTTAAAACTTCTTCTATATCCATATAGTAATAGTTAATCATGCATGAAATAGTTTCTGTATCCACTTCAAGAACCTGTTAAAATAATCTACACATGCAATAATCAAAACATAACCCTTTTAGAAAATACCCCTAAATACATGCTCCCCCATTATAGGGAAAGCATATACTAATAGATAGATTTATGAAACATATTTTATCCCCCTTTAAAAACACTATATAATGAAAATATGGGAGAGGGGGTAGAAAAAACATATCTTATCCCTGATGTGGGTGAGTTTCTACTCCCATAATCAACCTTATCTTTTGAAATTTTTCTTTAAAAAATGTTTTAGTGAATATATCACAAACATACTAAATTGTAAGAAAATACTCTATCATTATTTCATTTTATATCACATTATCTTTGATGAAGTGAAATTTAATATTGATGTTTTATAATTATAATGTTGCAATGGATTATTAAATAGATTTATATCAATATTATTATAATAACCCAAGAGATGGGGAGACTTCACATCTACTAAAAAATCTATTAGTTCTGCCTCTATCAACCTTAAATATGATGTAGATTTACTGTAGTCTACATACTCATATTTTGTACTACTAAGGGTAATTGAATTATGATTTATTGTATTTAAAGCCACATATCTTTCACCTAAGGAGAAAACTCCACTACATGTACATCTTCTATCATCGACACAACCTTCCCAATATGTATCTCTATAACCAAACTGATCAATCATTCCTACACAATCATATTTTATTATGAAAAAATTTATGCATTTGATATATCTAATATTGTTTTTCATGGTCTTGAGATGAGATTAATTTGGTTCACTTTGAAACCTAAACCAAAGTTTAACAATATACCCAATATATTTCCTTGAAACTATTTGATAGTCCAAGATTCTAATAAACTTTATAAAATTTAGAGGATCATTCTTCTTTCCTTTAATATATTTTTCAAAAATTATTCCAATAAAATATGTATAGAAAAATGTTTTGAATATCCTATTATAAATTTCATATGAAGTTCCTTAGTATACTATCCTTGATATAGGAAAATAAAATTCTTTTTTTAGGATATTTTTAAGACAATAATGTGTTTTATTTCTCCTAGCATTAACATTTTAAATAAAAACGTTACCACAATATATATTTTTTACACATTTATTAATCATTCACTTTGAATTTGATAGCATCAACACAAACAATTAAAATAAGGTATACCAATAGATTTTCATTTATGTAGATATTAGTATCAACTCGCATTCTTGAAATTCAAATTCCTTAAGAATATATCGAACTCAGTATACTAGGCTCGTGAAGCTTTCCTCAAACCCTACAAATCCTTATTCAACTACACACATAACATTAATCTTTAAAAACCATGATGACATGAGGTTTCTCAATATAAACATATTAATTAAGATATTCATTAAGAAAATCCCACTTGACATCCATCTAGAATATATTGTATCATAATTGGGTATAACTAACATAAGATATTCTGATGGTTTCAGTCCTTTCTAATGGAAAAAATGTCCCATAAAAAATCAACGGCTTTGACATATGAGTAGACATTACCAACAAGTTTTCCTTGTTTCATATCAATTGACATTTTTTCATTCAACTTTTAATTTGGAAAACCCATTTCTACTCAATGAAATTGATACTTTCTAGTTTTGTTTCAAGATCTCATGCCTCATTATTCTCAATATGATTCAATTCTTTATTCATAGAATCAATCAACCCCTGATCATCTAAATATTACTTAACATATCATGGATAATATCTGAATATAAAGAGGTATGTTATACTATCCTCAATGATCATATGGTTTAAATCTATTTCCCTTGATCTCTAATGATGTTTTGGAATATCACTTATTTTATCATCCTACGATGAGATGAATGAGGTTGTACCACATCACTAGAAATAACTGAAATAAAATAATCATCTTGAACAAATTATATATTATCAATTTTTTCAAGAACATTTTCATGTTGTTTAACTATAACTACATCATCTTCACTTGATTTCATATATATAATCAACTATAAGATTTTTTTGAGAATATTATAGCACTTTCACATCTACAAAGTCAAAAATATTTCTAGTTTCATTTTTATAACACTTGTATCATTTACCATTTGGATCTTATCAAATAAATATATGATAGACACATAATTGAACAAACTTCCCACGTTTTTCACAATTTTTCGTTAGAAAAAATAGACTTCCAAACACACATTGGTATTTCAAACATGGGTTTTCATTCTAATAGATCACATAAGGATTCATATTAGATATTTTCATGTTGAAACACTGATTCTAAATTTGAAATCATATTCTAATTGGTTTTCTCTAAAACAATCATGATGTATCATAATAAATTATAATAGTTTGATCTATCTAATCAAAAAATCTATTTCCTCTTTCCGAAACACCATTATATTTTATTGTCTATGCATCACTAAATTCCTAAAAAGTACTATTCATTTCAAGATAATATTTCAACTTCACTTTGTTTGTATTCAACTCCATTATCTGTTTAAATGTTCTTCATAGAATATCCATATTCCTTTTCAGAACTTCTCCTAAAAACACTTGAATAATTTCAACATCTTTCAATTATGCTTCAATAACATCATACCATTAATACGTGTAAAAGCATTTATATTGAAAATAAATTACTTATCATAATTATTTGATTAATTTATTATGGTCCCATATATTTTAGAATAAATAACCTTCAAGGGATGAGTTAAATGTACCTCAACATTCTTATGTATTGAATTTATAATCTTTCCTTTCTAAAATATCACACAATTAAAAATATTACTCACATAATGTCTTGAATATCATGAATAATTTCCCTCTTTTTCATCATGTTCCAATAGAACATATATCCAAATTTATTAATCCATAAATATCTTCTTTCATCATGAGTCGATACCAGAAATCATGTGCATCGCCAACTTGAAATAAGTTTCATTTGGTTTTTTTCCCTCTTATAATAATATTTCCATCATCAATTCATTTAAGAAAACAATATTTTATGAAAATGACATGTTTTCCTTCTGTACAGAGCTATAAAACACTTAGAATGTAGTGATTTTGTTCATCATCAAACTAATAACTTTTTAGTTTCAACTTTTGTTTTCCAATGATAGAAGACCAATTGTATTTTATTTCGAGGGAGTATTAATTTCAAAAAGCCAAAGAACATTTTTATAGTTATTCACATTCCTCAACATCTTTAAATCTCCAGTCATAATTGAGGAACATCCACTATCCAATATCCAAGGTGATTCATCTTAAATAGATTTGAGAGTAGTTTACACCATAAAGGCCATCTCTTTTCCCTCTTCTTACTTCACACGTGTCTTTTAATATATTTTATATAACGTTTTTTAATATGGTAAAATATCAAGACATCATTCATCAAGATTAACTGGTTGATCATAACTTCCACAAATATTTTTTATATCATGAAATCTATTATTAAACATAAAGTGGGATTTTTGAGGTTTTATTCTTTGAGTGCATTGACTCACTAGAAAAATGTAATTTAGCAAAAAAATTGATTTGTTTTAAAAACATCACTAATTTTTAAATTTAGAGATGTTTCTTGAAAAACAACACTAACTTGGAGATGTTTGTTGAAAGAGTCATTAATTTAGCGACATTTCCTATAACCATCACTAATTTAGAATCATTTCCTACAAAAATCACTAATTTAGTGATGTTTCCAAAAAAACATCAATTATTTAGTGACATTTCATGAAAATATTGAAGCTTTAGGGAGATTTTCATGTAAAGAAAAACTAACTTACCAATATTTATTGAAAAGTGTTTCTAATTTACAGTTGTTTCTGAAAAATTGTCACTAATTTAGAAACGTTTCATGAATATAGTTAATAATTTAGTGGTGTTTCATGAATAACCTCACCAATTTAATATCCTTTCCGAAAAATGTTTCTAATTTTCTGACATTTCTTAAAATGAATCCTTAATTTACAAAAAATTCATAAAAAATATCACAAATTTTCTCGTGTTTCCAAAATGGTTCTGCTAATTTAATGATATTTCTCAAAAAACGTTTCTAATTTAATGACATTTCTAAGAAAGTATCTCTAATTTAACAACTTTTTAAAAAAAAACATTGCTAAATTAGTAATATTTTTCTGGAAACGTTGCTAAAAATATTTACTTTTAAATAGCCAATTTCCAAACATCGATGTAAATATAAATTTGGATATATATATATATATTAACACACACACACACAGACACACACGCACACACACACATATATACATATAAAGAACATAAATATTTCAAATTTAGAATGTATTTACGAAAATGTTGCTATTTTAGGGACATTTTTATTATTTCTTTGAAAAGTGGTGACTTTTATACATATATATTCATTTATAACTATATATATACATATATATATATATATATATATATATGAATACACATATATTTAGACACACACACAGAGACACACACACATATATATATAGAAATATATATATATAAAATATAAACATATATATATATGTTAATAAAAACATGTGATATATATAAAATATAATCATGTAATTTATATATATAATATTAAAACAAACTTATAATATAAACATTAATATACACATTAAATACATATATAAAATAATATATATATATATAAATATATATAATGTAAATATGTTTATATAAATGAATATATGTATACATATTTATATAAAATATACACAGACACATATATATATATTAATATATACCTATGATATATATAAAATATAGACATGTAATATATGTAAAATATAAACATATATATATATAATCACATATATAAACATATATATATATAATATAATATAAAAACATATATATAAAAACATTAAATATAAACATATATATATATATAATATAATATATAAATTTATATATATATAAATATATATATGTATTTATATAATATAAACATAATATATAGAAAATATAAAAATATAGATATATAAACACACACACACACACACACACATATATATAATATAAACACACGCACACACATATTTATATATAAAAACTCATATATTTTTTAAATCCTGTCATGTTTTCAATATCATGTTGATTTAGTTACATTTTTACTAGTGTTTTAACATGTTTCTAATTATATATATGTATTCATACACACGTACACACACATATATAATTTAAAATATACATATATATATATACATTATATATATATATATAAACCCATATATATAATATAAACCTATATATATATATAATGTAAAATATAAACGTATATGAAAAATATAATATAATATAATCTGAACTTATATTTAAATATAAACATAAAATATAAAATATAATCATATGCATATTAATATATATAAACAAAAATATCTATATATAAACACATATATATATCTACATCTTAACATGCACAAACACACCCATACATATATAAATATATATATATATATATATATATATATATATATTTATATATAAAAACATCCATATATTTTTAATTTAGTCATGTATTTTAGAAAACATGTCTTCATTAATGATATTTTTACCAGTGTTTTAAAATGTATCTAATTATATATATATATAGTTATAACTATAATTTTGTATATGTACACATGTATATTTACACACACACCCAAATATATAAATATATATAAACTTATATATATCAATATAAACATATATATATCAATATTAACATATAATATATATATATAACATATTGGAATATATATAATATAAAATTTATACATATATATATATATATTTTAATATAAAAATTTTTACTTATATTTATAATATAAAATATAAACATACATATAAAATATTAAAAAATATATATGTATAATATAAACATATATATATATATTTATATAAACATAAAACATAAAATATACAATAATATTATATATATATATATTAATATATAAAACACACACACATATATAAAATAAAATGTTTAATACTGGAACGTATTTATATATATATATACATATAACATAATACAACTAAATATTATTTTTATCTAGTCACGTTTTAAAAAAAACATGACTATTTTTACAAATGTTTTAAAATGTGACTTTGTATATATATATTCACACACATTTACGCACACATACACACATATAAACACACACGCACAAATATATATAAAGATATAACATATAAAGATAGATATATATATATATATATATAAACATAAAATGTAAATAAACATAAAATATAATATATATATATAAACATATATGTAAAATATAAACATATATATTTAATATAATATAAACATATATATATATGTATAATTTATATGTATAATATATATATATATAATATAGAACAATTATACATTTAAGAATTCCTAATATATGAGTTGGTATGATTATTTGGTTTGATTGTGGATACTGAAGGATCAAACTCTATGGCAAGCATTTTTTTATGAAGGCGGGTAAGGTAAGGCAGGCACACATGGTGTTTGAGTGGGGTTTACTAGATGGGGACATGGTAAGGGGTGTGAGGGTAAATGATGTACTTTTCGGGGGATGTGAGGTGGGTGAGCAGGGTTACTAGACATGGACTGGTATGGGTGAGTAGGGGATGCGATAGGGGGTAAGCCGGGGAATAGGACGAGGACCGGTGGGGGTGTAAGTGTGAGTAGGGATGTGAAAGGGGGGAGTGAGATCTAAAATATATAATATTTATAAAATTTTAATAATATATAATATAAAATTCAGAAAAATACAGGTGTCTACAAATTAAAAATGGAAAAAAAATAACGACATCTTCAAGTTAACGATGTTTTTAGAAATATCTATAAAAGAGGTGTTCTTTACCAATGTTTCTAAAAAACATCAGTAAATGAGGTGTCGATAAATAGATACGTTTACAAATGGCTCTATTTTAGCAATATTTATTTAACAATGCTTTAAAAAAAACATCGATAAATGAGGTGATCTTAAATAGTGTCATTTATAAACATATCAAAGTTAGAAATGTTTACAAATGTATCTAAATATAGACATTTACAAATATTTCTAAATAGGACATTTTTTTAAAGCCAATAAATTAGAGACACCTCATTTGGAAACATTTTTCCGAAACATCCAAAAATGAATTAGAGACATTTTTATACATCGCTAATGAAAAAAAAACATCACTAAATTGGTGCCATTTGTAAAAATCATTATATTAGTGACACCTCATTTAGCAATGTTTTTTAGAAAGATCAGTTAATTAAAATGTGATGTTTAAAAACGTTGCTAATGAAAAAAAGTCACTAATTTCCATTTTTATGGTCAGTCCACCTCAAACTCTAGGTCCAATACCTCTTGGATTTATTGTAGTATTAATGATTAATCTTATAGGTTTTTTGTATACCAAATGTCACTATAGTATCAACAATATCCATATAAATCTTCTTTTCCTCTGTAACTCATATTCTATCTAGAACTATGTATCAAATTTTCATCATCTTTCTGACTATAAAGCTTCACCCCTTTTTGTTAACCAATGTTTTTTTATCCCCCTAAGATTTTATTCCTCACCATGGGTTTCTTCTCGTCCATAGAAGAGACCCCAGTAGTAACAATATTTACTTTATACTTTGATTCTTTAGGAATATTATAATTTTAGACTCGTTATGATTGGATTATATACATGGTATTATTGACTTCACTCTTCTTGAACATATTCAGCCTTGTTATTAACATACTAGGATGATATTTTCTGAACGTTCTATGGTTTTAAACTTATTGTAACATTCATTAACTTTTTAAACCACATTTTTGATGTTTATTATTCCTTGTTCATCTTTAAAAAGATATTTTTTGAAAAAGATAAACTTATTTCTATTTTGCTTTTATATTTACTGCAAGAATTATTTTAATGTTTTTATCTTAATCAATTCTGTTATTTTGATAATCAATCTCATTTATCAACTAGTGTCTTTCTTCATTAAAAGATTCTTGATTGTTTACAAAAATATATATTGTCTTTAACTTCTTATTGCCTCTTCTAACTTTAATAGTATTTTTGAGACATTATATAAACTCTATTTTAATCTTAAAATCTATATGATTCTCCTCTTATTATTCATTATAGGTGTGACTTTCATCACAAGTAATCTTCTCATAATTCTATTTTTCAATAGGAAACATTTTAGCGACATCATTACTGGAGTTATGGGCTTCTATTTCAATATCACCATCTTCGTCACACTTGAAAAGAAAAAATTATTATTTTCATATTTAGAAAACATCTTATTCTTTATATTTTAATAATAATTTTTTATTCCTTCTAATATAGAGATATACTTGTTTTTTTCATTTTCATTTCTATATTTATATTCCTTTAATATGGGAAAATATTAATTAAAATGTCCAATGGCTCTACAGGAAAAGAACATCAGTAATAACTTTTATTTGTACATAATTATGCCTATTTTATCCATTGTAGGAATTAAAGACATGGATTCATCAAATTTTTATCTTTAACATTAGTTTCACTAACTTCTTCATTGTGAAATTTCTTATAATTGTTTTCTATGAATCTTTGAATGATATTTCTCAATCAACATTTTCATTATTCTTGTTAGTATTTTCTATTCTGATTTTATATGTGATTATAATTCTATGAAAATCAACAGGAGATAGTGTTTTAGTATTCCATTATCTAAAGATGATGTCTTACCATCATATCTATCAGGAAAAATTCATATAATCATTTCAACAATAGTTTAATATTAAAAATCCTCAGTAAATCATCTTATGGTGCCTACAATTTCATTTGCTCATGTAAAGAATCTATTACCAGATTTATCATCCACCATTTTGAGATATTCATTATTTAATCTAAATATTTATAACTTTACCTTTTTACATTATTATTTCCTTTATAAATGTTTTTTTACCTCTTGAAAGGAATCAGTAAATCTCTTGGAGAAATAAAATTACAAAAATTATCAGCTCTAACTATCACAAATAGTCTTTATAAAGTAATATGTGGGAGTAGATATTGATAGTGAATGGTGTAAAGATAAATTATAATTTTTTAGGAAATTATTTGAAAAAAAATTAATTTTAATTATATTAGTTTATAATGAATGAAATGAACATACCAATAAATATAAATTTAATACATATATTTAGTTAAGAAAAAATATTGTGATTTTTAAATTATATTTTTTAAAAATTGAACAATAGTGAGCCTCATATCATAGTACTCACTCGATAATATATAAAATCCCCTTTATTCTCTTATTTACTCAGTTTTACTTATAGTTAGGTGTTAGAAACATTATTTAAACAAAGTTACCCATGAATAATGCATTTTTTGTTCCATGATAATGATAACTAGTTGACATCATTGAAACACCATACCCTCCTCTCAAAACATAAGTAGTGCATGAAATAGGGGAGTAAAATTAAAACTAAATTCAAATAGAATAACACATCATATATTTAAACCACACAAAACCCCTTATACTATGCACATTACCCATTCTATATATTTTATGGTAGAAAATAATTACCCCCTCATGCTAGTCGTGAGGTCATATAAAAATGAAGAAGGATCTAAGAAGTAACCACTCTCTATCAACATCAGTATATCCATTAACGAAGCTCTAGTATCCATTCTTCCTCTAGGGTTCAGGTTCCCTTGCATTAAAAAAATACTATATTACAGACAAAAACTAATTACTTATCTTCTTATTAAATTTTTCATTCCTTAATTTTCCATTTCAGACCATTCAACATGGTATCCTTTCCAAAAATATACATTTTTGGTGAGGTTTTGGTATAGTCCTCATTGTTTTTTGGTTTACTATAACTCCATTTGAGGTAAGTTCCAATCCATGCACATGGTTCTTTTAAAAATACAGTGATTCATGTCTAGTATCTTGTGAAGATACCTAATATATCATGTTTTTAAAATATTCGATGAAAAACCTATAGTGTCGGAATTATCTTTATGGCATATCTACCTTGACATGTCTTATAGGTTTCATGTACAGGAAAGGATATTCCCCCTTATACAGATAATAAGCATCACATAAGGGTAAAGAGATTTACTATTATTGTAACACCCGAGACTTTTATGAGAAATATTTTGTTTTTATGTTATATAAATCATCAAAGGAATCTTTCACTACACACAAAACTAGCTTGGATTGCTTTACACGCAACCACAACCTTCCTCGATAGCTTGCGTCATACACAATACTGATTTTCACTAAACAACGATATGCTATTAAAATATTATTAAAACTAGCCATTATGAATAGTAATAACCACCTTTTGAAATTTTATAAATTTTATTTTTCAAAATGGACTTCATTTTTGGATTCGGAATATCGAAATTATCCTAGGGTGAAATTTTGGTATTTTTCTGGAAACATTCATTTTTTGATGAATAGTGAAACCACTAAGTGGTAGTTAAAAAATTGAATTTTTCATAAAACATAATTTTACCGCTTCTGTGAGTAGAATTTCAAAAATCTGAGAGACACGGTTAATATTATGGACTAAAATCTGGTTCAATGAGATGAAAATATTTTTTGGTGAATAGTAAATTTTTACTTTTTTTACCACGGTTAAAAGTAAATAGGGTAATTAAGGGTAAAAGTGTTATTATTATTACCCTAAAAAATGTCCTAATTCTATTGGATAAGTTTAATTCGACCAAAAACAACCTTAGGAATAAAATATGACCATTTAGGCCCACTTTGATTAGATTAGGACATTTATTATCAATTTACTTAAAGAAGGGTTAAAATAGTTAAAATCAAAGTTTAATAACTAAATCATTTTTAATATATGGTTATACATAAGATAATTTAGACTATAAATATTCATTAGAAATATAAACATATTTCGAACATAATTTTATTTTATTTGTAATCTTTAGACTTAAAATAATTTAATTTTTTTATGATACAATGATGATGTAGTAATTATCTTATTAATGAAATATTGACATAATTAATGATATAAATACCAAAATAAATGTAATTTGAGACTTTTTATGAATTCCAATAATTTTATATTTTAATTTTACATGTTAATACTGATTTAATTAATTTTTTTCAAACTAATCATTCGGTTTTGATTTTCACAAAAATCAATTACCAAATAGTGTCAAAATTGACATAAAATAGTTTTTAAAACAAATATTATATTATTAATTGTTATTATATTTCTAAAAAACTGAGGTTCGGACAAGATACTTATAACATTATAGGTGTATAACTAATGGACCACTTGCGGGTTTCTTGGTTGTATATGGTAAGTTTATTAACTATATAATATAAAAATACAAAGTGACATGGTAAATGTCAATATAATTAACTAAGAGTTAAATCTAAATGATAAGGTTAATATAATGACCTAAACTTGTCTAAATTCTATTGTATGAGAGAATTTCGAACCATCCCCACCTTATCTTCGAAATATATCAATTTGGGGCTATTAAAAACCGAATTTGACTTTATAATAAAATAATATGTTTAGTTATTCCAAAGGTGCCCCTCTCCTCCCTTATAAAAGGGAACTTCCTCCCTCTCCTGCTCACACCAATTTGAGCATTCAATCTCGGCCAAACCCTGCCCATTTCACTTCCCCAATTCCCTAAAAACATACTAGAGGTCCTGGTCTTCTTCAAAGACCAATTTTAGTGCCCTTAAAGGAGGTCTCTGAGAGGCGCTTCAAAGAAGCGGAAATGTCCGTTACCAATTCTTTCAACTTTATTTCCTTTTCCACTTCTTTTATTTAGTTGTTTCATTATGAAGTAATAACATCAGTATCACCCATATACTGATATGTTATTATAAGTATGAAACAACTCTATTTCACCATCTATCTATCCTATGGAAAATGAAATCACAGCGCGTGCGTACGTACCGAATACCGTCTCCACGCCGTGGTGTAATCTATTTTCAACCACCACCTTACTTAGATGGTTACAATGGTGTAAATAATGAATATATATGATTATTGTAAATTTATATTGATTCTAAAATAGTATACATACACTCCGATACAATTCCACGATCATGGGAACGATATCATCGCTCATGCGTACGTACGGAATACCGTCTCCACGATGTGATGCGACTCGTTCTACTTGATATTCATTGAATAATGATTATATAAATGAATTTAATAAATTAATATGATATATATTACACTAATAGAATTCTGGAAATGAGGTATCTATAACCTAAAAATAAGAATAAGAATTTATTCGACAAAACACACATAAGAACAAAAAGTAATAAACACCCGAATAAAAAGTAGAAATGAAATATTACTAATAAGAAGCTAAGAATATGACCATATATGATATAATAAAAATAATTATGATTCTATAATTAGTCAATAACATTATTTAAATCATTATACAAGAGGTTCAAACACTTACAATGCAAATCGGAACTAAGGTAAGGGAAAATATCACAATCTCATTTTTATCCGAGATTGTTTATACTTTGGTATTTACTGGGGTGTATTTTATCATCGACATCCATATTCTATCAATATGGAATATTTTTTCCATCCACTTACAATTGTTTAAATCCAATTTTACCCTTCAGTGAGTTTTTAGTAAATGATATGAAAGGAATCTATTGTCGTTTTTCGTACGAGGTACTTTTTGACTTTTTTGACAAAAGTACGAGAAGAATGTTTTTTTAACTTATACGTCATGAATTTATTTTTAAAAAATTATTTCTAAGAAGCTTCCTTTACATTTTTTAAGTTTTTTTTTAATCAACTTCTTTTAGTTTAAAATTGTATGACATGTTAAGAAAGGAAAAAAAAATTTGATGTAGAAATGATATTTTCCTCAAGAATGGAGTTCAAGTGTTTTATCAAAATTATTTTCCATCTAAGATAATATAGGGTTTTGTTTCTATACCTATTATTACATTGATTTGATTATTTTGTGATGGAATTATTTTTATGAATTCCTTTATCTTATATGAATTTTTTTATGATGACATTTTGTTTAAGAATCCCATTATTATTACATGGGTTATACAGTGATGTATGATTTATGATTTCTTGGCACACATAATAATGGTATCATTATGATATGGGTGGGAACTATATATCCCTCCAATTCATTGGGTAAAGATTTTATATCTCATGATATAGGCATGGCTGGAACAGTAGGTTAAACCGGTTCAGTTAAACAGGACTGAAACGAGGAGTTAACTCGGTTCAGAAATGGACTTTATCGGCTAAGATAGTATTGGAATGATTCTTGACTACATAGAAATGATTCCCTATTATTATGTTTTTATGACAAAAAGTTTCATGTTTTATGTTATGGTTATTGGGATTACATTTCCCTACTATGATTTATCCCGTATTATGAAATTATAATCTCTTTTGCAGGTTAAGATTTCCAAAATTTATGTTCTTATGAATATGATGTGATTGATATTTCTTTTGCTTACCCTTAATGAGAATTTGAGATCACCCTTCTATATGTTTTCTTTCCCCAAGTCAGGAAGAAGTTTATTAAGTAATATATGCCAAAAGGGGCTATAGATATGATGAAATAAATGGGAGACAATGTAGACGCTTTATGAACCAGTTGTTTATGTTTCCCAGTTTCTAAAGATACTATACCTATAAGGTCCTTTCCTGGTTTTGTTATATGTTGTAATAAGTGTTCTTCAATTATGAGGAAATAACAGTGTATGTAAAGTATGGTTCATTATAGTTTGTATCGGAGGAAAGGTATAATCAACCTTTAGAAACTCGGATGTGAAATCCTTAGTAAGAAACCTAAGGATATGTCTAAGCATAGAACACAATATTAGTGTTTTAGAAATGGCCATGAATAACCTTGGATAAGACCTTAAGTGTGAAATTTTATTATTGATTATGTGGTTTTCCTATTATAATTAGTGTTTCTCACACTATTCTTCTTGGTTTTATTCAATGTCTAGAACCCAAAGGAACCGTGTTAATGCGGAATGCGAAGGGCAATGCAATGATTATCCCCCTGAGAAACCATACGTAATGGGAGTTGGAATGCAAAATTTTGTAGCCATGCTCACACAATATTCTCAAGATATGAATCATACATGACTTCTAAACGAGAAAAGGAAGAAGCAACATTCTGTTGAATCCTTCATGAGGTAGCTTCCACCTTCATTCAGCGGGTCTATTGATCCATTAGTTGATGAACAATGGATTAGTACTACGGAAAAGATATTTTCAGCTCTTCAATGTTCTGAACATGATAAAGTCATCCCATCAGTGTATCGTTTGGAAGGATATGTTTATCATTGGTGTAATATTATAAAGAATACGAGGAAAAGGGATGAAATTGAGTCCATGGAATGGGACGAGTTCAATAACTTATTTTTCAATAAGTACTTCCCTCGTATTATCTGAACAATGATGGAGAAAGAGTTTCTTGAACTAAAGAAAAAGGATGATGAATCTGTTGGTACCTATGAAGAAAATTTTACAAGCCTTGCAAGGTACGCTTCTAGTATTATTATCCAACCTAAGAGTAAGATCGATCAATTTTTAGTGGCTTAAAACCAAGTATTTGAAGTGCCTTAGCCATAAGGGACTTCAATAGCTATGAGGAAATCGTTCGATGTGCTCTCAATGTTGAGATGGAGATTGGAGTAACCCATCAGTCATATGGGTTTGATAAGAAGAGGAAAATGGAATTCAAAGGAAAATATAAAGAGCACACTGAAAAGAAGATGAGCTTTTCCTTATGCTCAAAGTGTGGAATAGAACATGGAGGGAGTTGTCTTAATGGGGAAAGTAAATGTTTCAAATGTGGAAAGGAAGGTCATCGGGCATTTGAATAACGCAATGATGGGAAGAAGATGTCTAATGATGCAAACAAAGGAAGGGATACACAGAATGAACCTACTACACTTCAATGTTTCAAGTGAAAGGAGATGGGTCATTATGCCAATCAATTCCAAAATCCAAGGGTTGATGATGATGGTCGACGACAAAAAACTCTTAAGGCTAAAGACATGGAAAGTCACGTGCAATTTCTATCAGCGATGTGGAGTATGATAACGATGTGGTGAAAGGTATACCTACCATCCACTCTAAAGCAGAAAATGTTTTATTTGATTCTGGATCCACCCACTCTTTTATTTCTAAAGATTTATCTAAGGGTATCACCGTATTACCTCAACAATTAGATGTTGAGTTAGCTGTGACAACACCTAATGGCACAACAGTCACATCAAAAGTTTATAATCCTTCCCCGATTGATGTTTGTGGGAAGGTTCTTCTTGCAAATCTTGTGATCCTTCCTATAGTGGAATTTGATGTGATTCTTGGCATGGATTGGATTTCTTTATATAAAGCTCATATCAATTTCCAAATAAGGGAAGTCACATTTCATATTCCAGATCAATCTATGAACGTCTATCGATGCAAGGATGAACATAACCTTCCAGTGGAAATTTCTTCCATCTTATGGGTCTTGATTCCACTAAATGAAGGTTATTTATCTCAAATGGTTGGTGAGAACTCACTATTAGGAATATTCCCATTGTACACGATTTTGATGATGTCTTTCCGGAGGAATTGCCGGGTCTTCCACCAAATCATGAAGTTGATTTTTGAATAGAACTCATACCAGGTGCTTTACCTATTTCAATGACACCTTATAGAATGGCCCCAATTGAGTTGAAGGAATTAAAGAAGAAACTCCAAGGGAATCTTGATAAGGGATTCATACGCCCTAGTGCGTCACCTTGGGGAGCACCTATTCTATTTGTTAAGATGAAAGATGGATCAATGAGACTCTGCATTGATTATCGAGAACTTAACAAGATCACTATCAAGAACAAATATCTTCTCCCATGCATTGATGACATATTTGACCAACAACGCGGAGCTCAATACTTTTCCAAGATTGATCTTCGTTCAGGGTATCATCAATTAAGGGTCAAAAGGGAGGATATACCATAGACGGATTTCCGTACAAGGTATGGACACTATCAATTTATAGTGATACCATTTGGTCTTACTAATGACCATGCTATCTTCATGGATCTAATTAATATAGTCTTTAGAGACTATCTTGATCAGTTTGTGGTAGTCTTTATAGCAGATATTCTTGTATATTCAAAGAGCAAGGAAGAACATTAAGATCACTTGATAATTTTATTGAAGTCCCTGAGAAAGGAGAAGATTTATGTGAAATTTACGAAGTGTGAATTTTGGCTTTAAAAAGTTTCATTTTTGGGTCACATAATCTCAAAAGAGGGGATATCTGTGGATCCAGCAAAAACAGAGGTTATCGAAAGATGGTCGAGACCATCAACAGAAACTGAGATCTGAATTTTTCTTGGTTTGGATGGAAATTATCGACGTTTTGTGAAAGATTTTTCACAATTATCTAATACACTCACCATGTTGACTCGGAAAGGAGTCATGTTTGTTTGTATGGAGGAATGTGAAGAGAATTTCACAGAGTTGAAAAGAAGGTTATCTAGTGCACCTATGCTCACACTGCCTTGTAGTGGAGAAAGGTTTGTGATCGATAGTGATACATCCAAGAAGGGATTGGTGTGTGTTCTTATGAAAAATTATATGGTCATAGCTTATGCCTCACGGTAGTTGAAAATACATGATTCAAATTACCCAACTCATGATTTGAAATTAGCTGCGTTAATCATTGCATTAATGATTTGGAGGCATTATCTTTATGGAGAAAGGTGTGACATTTATACTGATCATAAAAGATTAAAGTATATTTTCACACAAAAAAAGCTGAATATGCGCCAATGAAGATGGTTAGAGCTTATTAAGGATTACGAATGCTCAATTCATTACCACCCCGGGAAAGCAAACAAGGTGGAAGATGCATTAAGTCGACAAGACCATGCCAGTTTATTCAGGATGAGGATCACAAAAGATCAAATATTTGTGGATTTATAAAGGATGGATCTGGGAATTATAATGGAAGGGGGAAAATCGTATCTTTCTCAAATGAATGTTCAACCATCTATACATGTGATGATTAAAGAGGCGCAGAAAGAATATGTAGAGTTACAAAAGAAGTTGAGAAATATTCCTAAATTCAACCTTGATTGTGATGGGATAATAAAGTTCAGGAATCGGGTTTGTGTTCCTCCAATCACCGAATTAAAGAAGGAGCTGCTGGATGAGGCTCATAGTTCTTCATTCTCTATTCATCCTGGAAGCACAAAGATGTATAAGGACTTGAAAGAGTACATCTGGTGGGATGGTATGAAAAGAGATGTTGCTGAATATGTCTCTCGATGCTTGGTTTGTCAGCAAGTTAAAGCTGAGAGATAGAAGTATAATTGGATGTTACAACCATTACCAATACCCGAATGGAAATGGGAAAACATCACTATGGACTTTGTTGCAGGACTTCCTAAAACATCCAAGGAAACAATGCTATCTGGGTCATAGTTGATCATCTTACAAAGTCTACACACTTCATTGCTATTAGAGAGGATTTCTCTCTGGATCAGCTTGCCATGATATATGTAAAGGAAGTGGTAAGATTGCATGGATTACCACTTTCTATTATATCTGATCGGGATCCGAGATTTACCTCGATATTCTGGAGAAGTCTTTAGCATACTCCGGATACAGAGTTGAGTTGCAGCACTATGTATCATCCTCAGATAGACGGTCAGTCTGAGAGGAAAATTCAAACTTTAGAAGATATGTTGAGAGCTTTCTCTATGGATTTCAAAGGTGGTTGGGATCAAAACCTAACATTGGTGTAATTTTCTTATAATAATAGCTTTCACTCCAGTATTCAGATGGATCCTTATGAAGATCTCTATAGAAAGAAATACAGGACTCCAACTTGCTGGGATGAAGTTGGGGAAAGAATGATATTAGGACCTGATCTTGTTGACGAGATGACAGAAAAGGTCCGATCTATTCAACAACACATAAGAGCATCTCAGAGTCGACAGAAAAGTTATGCCGACAACCGATGAAAAGGCATACAGTTTGAAGTGGGCGATAAAGTGTTCTTATGAATATCTCTCTGGAAGAGGGTCAGGAGATTTGGAAAGAAGGGAAAGTTGAGCCATATATATATCGGTCCTTTAGAAATATTGGATCATGTTGGGAAGGTAGCTTACAGATTGGCGCTTCCACCGAATCTCTCTCATGTTCACGATGTGTTCCATGTATCTCTCCTGAGAAATTACATAACTGATCCTTCACATGTACTCAGCTCAGAACTTGTACAGTTGGAACATGATCTTTCTTATGAAGAACAATCGATAGAGATTCTGGATCGTAGCGAAAAAGTCCTACGGAGCAAGACCACTCACTTGGTAAAAGTTTTATGGATGAACCACTAATTAGAAGAAGCTACATGGGAGCTCGAGGATATGATTAGGGAGAGGTATCCTCATCTGTTTGTTACAAAGTGACAAATTTCAAGGGCGAAATTCATTTTAAGGGGGGTAGAATGTAACTCTCGAGAATTTTATGAGAAATATTTTGTTTTTATGTTATATAAATCATCAATGGAATCTTTCACTACACACAACACTAGCTTGGCTTGCTTTACACTCAACCGCAACCTTCCTCGATAGCCTGCGTTGTACGCAATACCGAGTTTCACTAAACAACGATATGCTATTAAAATATTATTAGAACTAGCCGTTATGAATAGTAATAACCACTTTTTGAAATTTTATAAATTTTATTTTTCAAAATGGACTTCATTTTTGGATTCTGAATATCGAAATTAGCCTAGGGTGAAATTTTAGTATTTTTTGGAAATTTTCATTTTTTGATGAATAATGAAACCACTATGTGGTAGTTAAAAAACTGAATTTTTCATAAAACATAATTTTACCACTTCTGTGAGTAGAATTTTGAAAATCCGAGAGACACAGTTAATATCGAGGACTAAAATGTGGTTCAATGAGATGAAAATATTTTTTGGTAAATAGTAACCTTTTACTTTTTTTACCATGGTTAAATGTAAATAGGGTAATTAAGGGTAAAAGTGTTATTATTATTACCCTAACACATGTCCTAATTCTATTGGATAAATGTAATTCGACCAAAAACAACCTTAGGAATACAATATGATCATTTAACCCCACTTGGATAAGATTAGGACATTTATTATCAATTTACTTAAAGAAGGGTTGAAATAGTTAAAATCAATGTTTAATAACTAAATCATTTTGAATATAGGGGAATAAATAAGATAAATTCGACTATAAATATTCATTAGAAATATAAAAATATTTCCAACATAATGGTATTTTATTTTTAATTTTCAGACATAAAATAATTTAATTTATTTATGTTACAATGATGATGTAGTAATTATCTTATTAATGAAATATTGACATAATTGATGTTATAAATACCCAAATAAATTTAATTTGAGACTTTTTATGAATTCCAATAATTTTATATGTTAATATAACATATTAATATTGATTTACTTAATTGTCTTCGAACTAATCATTCTGTTATTATTTTCACCAAAATCAATTACCAAATAGTGTCAAAATTGATATAAATTAGTTTTTTAAAAAATATTATATTATTAATTGTTATTATATTCCTAAAAATCTAAGGATCATCCAAGATAATTATATAATGATAGGTGTAACATTAATGGACCACTTGGGGGTTTCATTGATGTATATGTTACGTTTATTAACTATATAATATAAAAATACAAAGTGACATGGTAAATGTCAATCTAATTAACTAAGAGTTAAAACTAAAAGAAAAGGTTAATATAATGACCTAAACATGCCTAAATTCTATTGGATGAAAGTATTTAGACCCATACCCACCTTAGCTTATAAATATATCAATTTGGAGCTATTAAAATCCGAATTTGACTTTATAATAAAATAATATGTTTAGTTATTCCAAAGGTGCCCCTCTCCTCCCTTATAAAAGGGCACCTCCTCCCTCTCCTCCTCACACCAATTTGAGCCTTCATGATCGGAAAAACCCTGCCCATTTCACTTCCCCACTTCCCTAGAAACATCGTAGAGGTCCTGGACTTCTTCAAAGATTAATTTTAGTTCCCTAAAAGGAGGTCTCGAAGAGGCGCTTCAAAGAAGAGGTAATGTCTGCTACCAATTCTTTCAACTTTATTTCTTCTTCCACTTCTTATTCTTTAGTTGTTTCATTATGAAGTAATAACGTCAGTATCACCCATATACTGATATGTTATTATAATTATGAAACAACCCTATTTCTCCATCTATCCATCCTACGGAAAATGAAATCACCGCGCGTGCGTACGTACAGAATACCGCCTCCACGCCGTGGTGTAATCTATTTTCCACCACCACCATACTTGGATGGGTATAATGGTGTAAATAATAAATATATGTGATTATTGTAAATTGATATTGGTTCTGAAATAGTATACCTACACTCCAATACAATCCCATGATCATTGGAACGATATCATCGCTCGTGCGTACGTACGGAATACCATCTCCACGATGTGATGCGACTCGTTCTACATGATCTTCATTAAATAATGATTATATAAATGAATTGAATGAATTAATATGATATATATTACACTAATACAATTCTGTAAATGAGGTATCTATAACCTAAAACGAATAATAATAATTTATTCAACAAAACACGCATAAGAACAAAAAGTAATAAACACCCGAATAACAAGTAGTAATGAAATATTACTAATAAAAGCCTAATAATATGACTATATAAGATATCATAAAAATAAGTATGATTCTGGAATAAGTCAATAACATTATTTAAATAATTATACAGGAGGTTCGGACACTTACGAAGCAAATTGGACCTAAGGTAAGGGAAAATATCACATTCTCATTTTTATCCGAGATTGTTTATACGTTGGTATTTACTGGGGTGTATTTTATCATCCACATCCTTGTTACCTCAATATGGAATATTGATTCCATCCACTTACAATTTGTTAAATCCAATTTTACCCTTTGGTGAGTTTTTAGTAAAATATATGAAAGGAATCTATTGTCGTTTTTCGTACGAGGTACTTTTTGACTTTTCCGACAAAAGTATGAGAAGAATGTTTTTTTAACTTATATGGAATGAATGGATTTTTAAAACATTATTTCGAAGAATCTTCCTTTACATGTTTCTAGTTTATTTTTAATCAACTTCTTTTAGTATAAAATTTTATGACATGTTAAGAATGGAAAAAATGTTTTTGAAGTAGAAAGGATATTTTCCTCAAGAATGGAGTTCAAGTGTTTTATCAAAATTATTTTCCATCTAAGATAATATAGGGTTCTATTTCAATCCCAATTATTATATTGATTTGATTATGTTGTGATGGAATTATTTTTATTAATTCCTTTATCTTATATGAATTGTTTTATGATGACATTTTGGTTAAGAATCCCATTTTTATTACATGGGTTATGCAATGATGTATGATTTATGATTTTGTGGCACACATAAGAATGGTATCATTATGAGATGGGTGGGACCTATATCTCCTTCCAATGAATTGGGTAAAGATTTTATATCTATCGAGATAGACATGGTTGGAACGGCTGGTGGAACCGGTTCAGTGAAACATGACTGAAACGAGAGTGAACTTGGTTCAGAAATGGACTTTGTCCACTAAGATAGTCTTGGCAATGAGTCTTGACTACTAAGAAATTATTCTCTATGATTATTTGTGTATTCCAAAAAAGTTTCATGTTTTATGTTATGATTATTGGGATTACATTTCACTACTATGATTTATCCCATGTTATGAAATTATGATCTCTTTTGTAGGTTATGATTTCCAAAAGTTATGTTCTTATGAATATGATGTGATTGATATTTCTTTTGTTTCCCCTTAGTGAGCATTTGAGCTCACCCTTTTGTATGTTTTCTTTCCCCAATTCAGGAAGAAGGTTATTAAGTAAGATATGAAAAAAGGGACTATAGATATGATGAAATAAATTGGAGACAGTGTAGACGCTTTATGAATCAGTTGTTTATGTTTCCCATTTTCTAAAGACACTATACCTATACAGTCCATTCCTAGTTTTGTTATATGTTGAAAAAAGTGTGCTTCAATTCTGATGAAATAAAAATGTATGTAAAGTATGGTTCGTTATAATTATGTTGGCCACACACCCAAACATACCCTTACATTGATCATCGATTACCATTATTCATCAATATATTATTCATGCATGGTTACGATGTAGACGTCTGACCCATGGTGAAAATACATATTCAATATCAAACCTTATTACCGCCATTATCAACCTCTCTATGGTATATCCAGGTGTCCATGACATAGCCTCCATTTACTCATATTATTTATTTCAATTCATGATGTAACCAAACCCGTCATTTTGTAGCTTATTCTCATGTGACAATTTCCACAACACAAAATCTTGCAAGATATTATCATTCCACTTTGTCACTCTCTAAAGAATACTGGCTAAGTGATAGTGGAAGGACCATGGTGCATCACCTCCTCCATCATCATGAGATCTGTTGGATTCCATGATTCATGGACGACCTACAGTGTTTCTCCGTTTAAATTTATAGTGGCCAAGGTCTCTTCATCATGGAAGTACATGGTGTACTATGGAGAAACATGCATCGATGAAGATTTGTATATATATTTTAGGTAAACAATGTTTTGATCTATCCTCTGATGAAACTGTTTCAATATGTATGAATAGTAATTGGGCTCTCCACATCCAATATCAGTTGTCACTATAGTCAAGATCTACTATTTATATTCTCATGTTTCTATTACCCAATTTCTAGTCAGAGGGTTTTCATAGCATTCCCTACGCCACTTATGTTTCCCAACATGAATGAATATATCCTTCTAAAACCATAGAGAATCTCATTCATTGTTTTGATTCACACCTATGAACATGTAATATTCTCATTTTCTCCTCACAATAACTTTATCCCTTCCCTATGGGTTTCTTGTCAAGCTGCCCATAATGGAGTTTCCAGGTGGATATATTCCCACTAGATGATGGATAACCCTTTTAGTTATATTTTTACCTAACATAATTAAAAATACTTAGAAAATAAGACTTAGTAAAAAATATTTTATATATTTTACTCTTTTTAATTAATGTCATCATAAAACATAAAGTACCCATAAACAATGATTAATAATTTAAACATGGGTATGCATAATTATTAACAAATTAATTTTATCAATACAATTTTCAAAAATATTATGTAAAATATAAGTTTATAATTTATGAACTTATCATAGATTTTATTATCTATTCCAATTAATTTAACCCTCAAAATATAACTTTCATAGAGATAGAGATAAATAAATATCATTTACAACTCACCCATTATTCTTCAGTTTATTTTTATCAGTAGCGATTAAGGGAGAACCCCCAATATGTGGAGAGAGTCCATATGAAGAACCTTCAATAACTTTATAGACAATGAATATAAGATAAGGTAACATTTCATCCTTATAGATATGATTGTTCTTTCCATCAATGAAAATAACCCCCTTACTATTAATTTAGTTTTGATCATCCATTAAATCATCCCCTTTCATCAAACATTCAAAATATGTCAATGAAGAGACCTTCCCTCTAATTTCTATTTAAAGAAGATATTATGATTTTCATGATCACTGAGAGGTGGAGGGGGTGAATCAATAATTATTTTTTCTATGCTTACTTATTTTAAAAACAACTTTTTCCTATGATTAGTAAGAAAATAATTTGATGAAAACAAAAAATTCACACCCATAGGAACATAGGTATCTACAAGGATTACTACTCAATAAGAGGGATAATGCTTTTTTATGGGTTGGAAGTAATACAAGACCAATAAACAACTAAAAAAATTCTTTTAGGGGTTATGAAATGCAGAGAATATCAATAACATTCACATCACTAAATTCCTTTGACATTGTATGTGTTCCTGACACAGATAACATGATATAACAATTTTATAAAACAACAAAAGAACCTTCACCAATAGGCATCAAAATTTTCATTGTGATAAATGAAATTTCTTTAGAATTTCATTATTTCAAGTCTATCATCATCATGACTTTCATAAAAAAACAGTGAGAAAGAGTATTAGTATCAAATTCTTCATCTGTATATACTAATATGATACTCTCTATTTTGTATCCTCAGTCTGTTTTACTCAATATAATAACATATGTCCAATAACTCATTCAATTAATACCTACAGATTTCATGTTCGTCAAATTATCCCTCCAAACTATTATTTTGATTCCATATGATGGGATGAGTTTGTTTGGTTTGACTTTATCATGTGTTACCACATTTTATGGTTTGAAATAATATCTCTAAATCTCTTTAGATAATTACTCAATTATTTAGAAATTATCCAAAAAACAATAAAAGAATCAATAATTTCTCATTTCTATTACTCCTATTTATATATTCATAGTTTCTCTAAAAAAGTTGAGAAGCACGAACTCAAATTTGAATTTCTTTCTTCCAAATTTGAATATCCTACTCGATTACTTCATCAATTTACCACCTTCAAACATACTAAAATATATGATTGAATATTCATTTCAAATACTTTCCTAATATCCTAGTGTCAATGTTCTTGAAAATTTTCGGGAAATCTAGGCTAGAATCACGGTCTTCCCTGTGTTATTATTGAAGAATTTAATGACCATCTCAACATCATCATATTAAATGTCTTTGAATAATACTTTTAAATCATCCCAAAACATCATTCACTTCATATTTATATGAACTTATCTATCTTGTAACCTCGTAATTTTTTTCCTTATTATATCATCCTCTATTAGGTAAATGTTGTATTTTTTTTTTCAATAGCATATTTTTGATTCCTCATTAAAATTATCTTCTCAACAACTATTCATGAAAAAAAATTTATAATTAAACATCTTTAAAATCCCTTTTAGCCCATGTTTTCACAAAAATATATCTATCAGATGATCATAAATTGTTTTTCTATATATGGTGACATTGTTTGGAAACCTAAAACTAATAATTCAGAAACTTCTATCTGATGGAGTCTATCTAATAACTCTATGTTTATCTATATAATGTACTTGTAATTCTTCTTATACTGACTTAATAATCGTTTTTTTATATTCCAAGTTCACCAGCAGCTTCCAAAAATCTTCAATTTGTTGGTATTATAAACATTCTTCCTTAAAAAAATTACAATAAAATCATAAATTCCTTAATACAAACATGAATTTTGAGGACTTTGTATAGAATCAATGAATTTTCAGATTTAATATGTTTACCATCACTATTAAATATAACTATGAATATAATCAGATAAAAATTTAGTTCCATACTGTATCTGATCACATAATTCTAATAGCCACCCCCTATTAGTATCACATATCTCTGTATGGAATAATCCTTAAAAACATATTAAAGGGATGTAGTATCATTGTCAAATGATTTATATTTGAAAATAAAAGGAAATACATAAGAAATCCATATTTATTCTATTTCAAATTCCCCATAACAATACAACCCCTTAAAACTATTGTTCTCAACGGATTAATAACAACTTATATATGAATAAAGAATGTTCTAAAAAATTGATAGTCATTTTTCAATTTGATGACAAAATCATTTTTGGTTAGATTCAACATTCATGTATTGATTTATCTATAAAAATGAAAGAGAAACTTTAAATGTTTACTCATGGGAATAATAATATACTTTTCAGGCTCTAGGTTACAAAAAAAGGAGTATACATCTTCATTTCATATGAAATTTTATTTAAGGATCTATATATGATATTTAACTATGTATATTATAAGTAAGTATATACTCTTTCCATTGATAAAGTAATATTGGAAAAATATAAATCTAGTATAAGTTTCAATCAAATAGAATTATGAATATTAATTAAAAGCTTTCTTGGTCAAACTATATCTTGACCATACATTATGTATGAAGTAACTTTTTGTTCCAGATGTCATGTTGATCTGAAGGAATCACACGAGATTGATAATATATAAATTTTGAGGTATATCAAAGGTATATTAATATTTGGAATAATATATTAGAAAATTACTATGTTTATGTTTATTGGGATCATGAATTCTAATTTGGATAGTGATTTTAATGACTAAAAGTCAACATCAATAGGAATAATATTTTAGTGGATTTTTTTGTATTTTTTTTATTATAAATCTAAAATCATATCAATTTTGAGTACAACAGAATAAGAATTTGTTGCTTCCACTTATGCATGTAGTCAAATGTTGTGAATAAAATTTCGACGAGAAGACATGAGAGTAAATGTTGAAAATATATTTAAAATTTAATATAATAGTAAAATATAAATTTATATTTCAAAAAAAACTAATTTCAAAACTCAATATCAAAGAATATTGATATCATGTTTCATTTAATCAAAGTGATATATTCATGAAAATATGTTAAGTAAGATTATATTACAAAAAAGGATCAAATTTCTAGTATTTTCATTAAATTTATTGCAAGGGAATGGATTGAATAACTAAGGATAAAACATAAGGTTCAACCTCCTCATTCTTGTTATCATAAGTTATAATGCGTAACTTCCCCCATATTATCTTTGATTATGTTTACAACATGGGAGAGAGTATAAAATATTTTATATTAAATAGAAGTTGATGAAGTAAGGTAGAGTATATCAAAATCACTTAGAGTGAAAGTTCTAGTCCTTGTGAGATAGAATTATCTCCAAAAAAATTAATTCACGAGTAGTTTATTGTCAATATTTTTACTCCTTGAGAAAAGGCTACAAGAGGGTGAGTTAAAATGAGGAAAACGAATAATCATAAGTACATATATATGAAGATCACATATTAGGTGACATTAATTGGATGTTTTTGAGTGAATTAAAATTAAATATTGTGAAATCAAAATTGATGTGTTGATCCTAATATGGAAACACATTATTAAATATTCATGAATGAAATATCATGTATTGATTTTATATCTATAGAAGAGATTTAGAATTTTACATCCATGCCATGATGGGGATTTCAGGATGTCAAAATTATAATTTATTTGAAAATATTTATGTGATTTTCACCAAATAGATGAAGTCAGTTAGATATTAAAATTAGTTCCCATATATTACTCAAATTTATCAAGGAGATTCTTGTTATATAAAGGGAGAAAAATTTTATAATTATCTTGATGTTGTATATTTTACTAATTGAATTAGGGAAATTTGAATGTAGAGGATCACTAAGATTCTGACCCACATTCACCACAAGATATTCATAGCCAAATAAGAAGCTCATAGAGATTATTTTAATTAAATATGAAGTAAGATAAGAACAATGTAACAAATAGTGAAATTTTGGAGTTAAAATTTTTTGAACAGAAGCTGTTTGATTATAAAGAGGCTGGGCATATAAGACATAAATTATAATAATTGGAAACCCAAATAATCATCTTTTCAAGATAATTATATGTTGGGTGAATAACTAGGTAAAGGTGAATAACAACCCATAATAATATAAATATTTTTTGTTCATATAGGAAAATTTGGGAACCATAAATTCGTTGAATAGTAAAGGATACGTTCCCTCATTGGGCATAAATCTTGTAAAAAATTAATGATTTTTTAACTTTATTTTTTAAATTTTTGTGTACAATGAGAGTAATAGTTTTTTATTTTAGTGGATCATTTACTTTATATGTTATAGAGGTTAAATTTAAAATAAATAAATTTGTGAAAATTAAAACACTAATCCAACCCCCTCCCCCATGTATTGTTTCAACCCCTTCCAAGGTGTCAAATTGATAAACATTTTGATTCTATGATTATGAAGATAAACCATACATAAAATTCATTATGATATCCAACCATTTATATCAGGGCCCATATTTCCTTAGTTCTTACTATATCATTTCTCAGATTTTGTCAGTGTATGACTTCTGGGTCTAAAATTTATTTCAAATTGGTAGCTAAATACAAAATACAAAATATTTATATAAAATTATATGTAGGAAATAATTTCATATATATTAAAATTATATTATGAATGTTTTTGATAATAAGTAAAATATATTACACTGTAAACTTCTATTAAGAGGAAAATGTTACATATTTAAAAAATATGACTTACAAAAAAAGAATGTTTATTTTGAAAAAAAATTAAAAAAAATTCATATTAATAATTTCTTGCATATCGGTTATAATTTCATACATGTTGATAAAAATATCATCCATACTAATATTATTACAAAGTAAATTATATGACAAATCATATATATAGTGTTATAATTTAATATATTTCGAATTTAGTTGTTTTATATTTATTTTTGGATTTATAATTATTAAAAAAATTATTTTTTGGCATGTTTGATATTGATTTAAAAGTTGGAAAAGTTTATTATTTAATTAATTTATTAGATCTCCCATATGTATGTTGTTTTTTTTAATATTATTGAATGATTTAATGTTATTAATATTTTAAAGATTTAATTTATTTATGTGGGAAGCATGGAAATTTATTGAAACGAATTATGGGATGAAATTGATGGACAAAAGTGATGGAATCAATTATAATGAAAGTGAGGGATTTTGACTAGTTAGAATGGTATATATTATAAATTAATTAATTGATAATGATAAGAGTTTTAATTTTTCATGGGAAACTAATGTATCAAATTTAAAATAAGGAAACAACCCCTTTAAGACAGAGACAATGCATAAACGGGGTAAATACAAAGTAAATGACAATATTTACATAAAAAAATGTAAAAAAGAGGAAACATAATATTAAGAAATGTTAAATCATAATAGTGGGGATGGGAAGTTTTCAAGGGGGTGTAGGAATTCAATAAAGGATAGAATTTCCTAATAAAACATAATTTCAATGTGATATTAAAAGGGTAGGGAGTGAAAAGTTAAGCATATTAACCCTACATGTTATATTTTTTAGACCATAATATTTGAATTATTTTAATGCATTGATTTTATAATTAAAAACATGATTACAATTTAAAAAAAATAATTTATTTTATTAAAATTGGGTGTGGATTCATGTGGTATCCAAGTGAGGCACAATCTATAAAAAAACATTCTTCAATTTAATCCATTAGTTTAGTGAAATTAAATGATATTAATAAATCTTTATGAATTGATTAAATGGGACCACACATGGTGCTCGTTGGATTCTTTATGAGTTGCGTCTATACAATATGTTGAATCCCTGAGGGTTTTCCACTTTAGTATTTTCATGTCCAATAACTACAGTGAATATCTATGCAATATTCATTTTAAATTTAGAAATACACTTCCACATCAGTTCCACTTGTCATTTTGTCTCTATCATAAATGACATCCACTAGGTTTCAGGAGTTTTTAAATGCAATTCATTGTCTCAAATTATAAAATTCATTGGTAGACTATTTTATCATCCATGGACCTAAAATTAAGACCCAATTTCAATATATTCTAGATCACGTGCACCATATTGAGAACCTCTCTCATCTTCCTGTCATTTCATAGTGAAATGTGGATCTTCACACTTGCTATGAGATTTATGAACACATTTTATATCTTCTAAAATAATATGATTTACTAAATTATATTGATTTATTTTAAACAAATTATTATAATACATTTTAATACTTTTTAGTGTGCTTAATGGGTGTTCCTAGTCTAGATAGAGGGGGAAAATCATATGGGAGACATAAAGGTTCTAGGCGCAGTAGAAGCACGTGGGTGGATGTGCCCACCTGGCCTTTTTTCATTAGAAATGATCAATCCGGGATCAATACGACGATAAACGCTAGTCTCCACAGATCGAATCACAGAAAAATACCAAGAAAAAGGTTTTTCCCGGAACCAAAAAAAATGATCATTACAGGTTGATTATAGTTAATTTAATTAATTATAAAGAAATACCTTTTGGGTGTTCATTCTTCGTTGATGTTCTTGATCACGTTGTCGATGTGATACGTTGTTGCATCTTAGAAGCCAAGTGTAGACACCCTCTAGTGGGGATTCACACGTGTACCTCATATCTCTGGACGATGCCAAAGGATTCTACGGGTGTTAGCATGGAGAAGCCTTTGCTTGCATTGTCTGCCTTATATCATCTTGATCCAATGGAATAGGATCTCTCTCGGTCTTGAGAGCATTCTTTGAGGAAGTGGTTCTTTCACCCTTGAAATAATTCTTCAGAATTGTTGTGCACAACAATTCTCTTATGTGTCAGAAAATCGTTGTGGTTGTGAGGATATTTATAATCAGGTTTGAGGTTGTAGAGTTATGATAATAAATAAATGCGTTACACGTTTTATTTATTTCATTGACTCTTATTTAAAACCCCCATGTCGAATATTTATTTCCTTGACATGCCCCCACACTGATTATAATAAATATCATTTAAAACAATATTATATCCTCAAAATCCTGACTAGAAAAACTACACGGTGTGTATTAATAAATACATGGTGTGTACATGTTTTTCATTGAAAACTACACGGCCTGTACTTTCAATGTACATGGTGTGTATATCTTTTTTTAATTTCTTCATTTCTTTTCCATAAAGAAAACTACATGGCGTGTAATTATTAATACCCTGCGTGTAGTTGTTTTCCATGAAATACTACACGGCGTGTATATCTTGTTTTTCATTTTGTTATTACTCCATCATTAAAACGATTTAGGAATCCTTGAATAATTATTAAACCACATACAATAATAATCTTTATTCTACTTGAGATACTTGAATACACTTAGTGTGTGACTCTCTTGGCCTCTTTCTCGTTGGCATTAGGTGAGCCTGCCTACAGTCCAAGATTACTGTCTAGCAACGGGTCAAGGAACCCAAGATAAGGAAGTTGATGTCGTATTGACGTGTCACCTCATACAAATGCATAATGTGTAATTTAATCCCTTTGTCTCAATATATCATCAAGCATGTTTCATGCCAGTTTGATAAACCTATATGCTTGATCCATCGTTCTTTGACATCCTAAAACAAACTCGTCGTTTACACCATGGCCATGGAATTTAATGCGACAATTCTATTTCAATCAAAGGGATGAAATATAAAATTCAATAAATGGATGGGACAAATCCTTCCTCGACTTATCCATTAACAACATGTCACTCGTGATGCACCCAACGTACCCTACTTCCCACCAACTGTCTGTTTGACAGTTTTCGTCAGTAAATCTAAGTGCGCGAGTCATGACATGAGTTAATGATAATCTTCCAGTCTAAGGACCATTACACATGCTCGCTGATAGTAATGTCCAATGAAACCAAGACATGCAGAATTACTACTAGCGGGTCTGTTATTATAATCTCTCATCTTGGAGATTACCAAGTGCGAACTCCATGAGAGAGAGTCTCGTCTTCTTACGAGTACTCGCACATGATAGTCTGTATACTATGTGTCCTATCATAGTATGTCATCCAACTGCAGAACTTTATTTAAGAATATTGTTACAGAATTTCAAGGCTCTCATCATAGAGGAGATCTTCCATGAACTTATTAATGAAACAAATATTCCAAGACATTATTATATTATAGTCATGCAGGACAATGAACAATATATAATAATTTAACATTCATGTAATCAAAGTACAAAACAGTTGGTTATCAGGACACAAACCCTTACAAACTCCCACTTGGACTAGAGCCAACTGCCTATGACTTTTAGTCCGCTACACCTCACATGGTGATCATGTTTCTGATGAGTCAAGGATTTAGTCAAGGGGTCCACCACGTTGTCTTCCGTGGAAGTACTGCTCACTGAAACTTTACCTCTCTAAGAAAAATCCCTCAATATATGATGCTTCCGAAGTATGATCGTTCTCCGCTGATGTGACCTTGGCTCTTTTGCAAGTGCCACCGCTTCAGTATTATCACAATAGAGTGTGATATGATCTTTACTGCTCGGTACTACATCCATCTCTTGGACGAAGCTTCACATCCACACTGCTTCTTTAGCTGCCTAGGAAGCTGTGATATAATCCGACTCCGCTGTAGAATCTTCCACCACACTTTTCTTTGAGCTCTTCCACCTCACTACACCTCCATTCAAACTGAAGATGTATCCAGTCTGTGACTTCATTTCATCTTGATCAGTCTGGAAACTAGCATCTACATGTCCTCTGATGACTAGTTCCTCATCTCCTCCATAAACCAAGAACATATCCTTAGTACACCTCAGATACTGAAGGATAGTCATGACTGCCATCCAATGGCGGTCTCCTGGATTAGCTTCATATCTGCCTACCGCACTTAATGCGTAAGCAACATCTAGCCTCTTACATTGCATATCATACATGACTGGCCCAATCGCTGATGCCTAAGGGATCCTTGCCATTCTCATTATTTTCTCATCTGTCAGAGGACACATTTTCTTGGAAAGATGAATGCCATGTGACACTGGAAACAATTCTCTCTTGGACTGTTCGATATTGAATCTCTTCTGTATCTTGTCAATGTATGTACTTTTACTCAGGCCCAGCATTCTCTTGGATCTATCACGATGGATCTTGATCCCAAGAATATATACTGACTCACCCAAGTCTTTCATGGAGAATAAATTATGCAACCATGCCTTAAATGACTGTAAGACCGGTACTTTGTTTACAATTAGTAATATGTCATCAACATATACAATTAAGATAATGACTGCACTTCCACTAAACCTCTCATAGACCCAAGGCTCACATTTGTTCTTAACAAATCCAAATTCTGTTACAGCTTCATCAAAACAAATTTTTCATGACCTTGATTATTTATTTAATCCATAAATGGATTTATGCAACTTTCATACCATTTTGGCATCCTTTAGAGTCACAAAACCTTCAGGTTGTGTCATGTAGACATATTGCTGGAGGTTCCCATTAATGAAATCTATTTTGACATCCATTTTCCAAATTTCATAGTCATGGTAAGAGACAATGAACAATTGGATTATGATGGATTTAATCATCACAACCGGTGAAAAGGTTTCATCATAGTCAATTTCATGACATTGTCTAAAACCTTTTGCAACTAGTCATGCCTTATAGGTGCTGACTTGGCCCTCCATGTGCAGTTTCTTCATGAATACCCATTTATTACAAATAGGCTTTACATCAACTTGAGGATCTACCAAAATCCATACATGGTTTTGGTACATGGAACCCATTTCAGAATTCATGGATTCATTCCACATGGCAACGTATGTGCCTTCAACTGCTTCCTTGTAGGTAATAGGATCATCATTTTCAATCAATAATGAGTCACCATCCTCAGTGAAAAGAAAACCATATCGTTCTGGTTCTCTCACCTCTCTCGTACTCCTACGCAGTTCTTGTGTCTCTGGAACAGATTGTTCTTCCATGGGGCTTTGTGGAATCTATTCTTGTACCAACTCTTGTGTATCATGAGCCTTGACTTGATCGAAGACTATCTCACTCCCACTATCTCTTTTGGAGATGTGATCCCTCTCAAGAAATATGGCGTGTCTTGCCACTGTAACACTTTTGTTTGAGGGGTTGTATAGGAAATATCCCGTTGTTTCCTTGGGATATCCTCTAAAGATACACTTTGTTCCTTGGGACGCGGGTTTGTTACCTGAAGAGGCCTTAACAAATGCTTCGTTACCCCACACATGTAAATTCTATAACATGGCATGGCGTCCACTCCATAACTCGTATGGAATACCATTTATCGATTTAGTTGGTTCTTGGTTTAGTATGTGTGCTGCTGTTTGTAAAGCATATCCCCAAAAGGACAATGGAAGACTCGTATGACTCATCATTGATCTGACCATGTCTAATAGGGTGCATTTTCTCCTTTCGCTTACACGATTCCACTATGGCTTGTATGGAGGAGTGAGTTGAGATAGAATCCCAAACTCCCGTAAGAAATAAATGAAGTCCTGATTAAGATATTATCCTCCTCTCTCTGAGAAAAGTTTCTTAATCTTTTTACCAAGATGGTTCTCAACGTCATTTTTGTATTCTTTGAACCGATCAAATGAATATGACTTATACCTCATTAAGTAGATATATCCATATCTACTAAAATCATCAGTAAAAGTTATGAAGTACGATAACCCACCCCTTGCTTCGACTAGAAATGGTCCACACACATATGTGTGAACTAATTCTAGAAGCTCTTTAGCCCTTTCACCTATCCCACTAAATGGGGATTTAGTCATTTTTCCTTGTAGACACGCATGACATTCACCAAGTGGTTTTTAGTTCTAAATAATCTAAATACCCATCTTGATGTAATTTTGTCAAATGTTTTTCAATGACATGGACTAGCCGGTGATGCCAAAGTTGGGTGTGTTATGAGTCATGTGAATTAACTTTGTCATCGATTAACATTACTTGGTTTGTGTATTCTAACACATAAAGGTCGTTTTATAAATGTTCCCTACCAAAATAAATGATATCTTCATAAAAATAGAAACATCCACTTCCAAACTAAAAGATGAATCCATCATTATCTAATCTGGATACTGAAATAATGTTTTTGGTTACATAGGGTACATAATAACATCCTTTCAAAACCAAGACCATCTTAGTAGGAAATGTGGCATGGTAGTCCCCCACAGCTACAACAGCAAGTCTGGCTCTGTTGGCTACTTGTAGATCTACCTCCCCTTGATCAATCTTCTTGAATCTACTTGGTTCCTATATTTGGATACAGATGTGAGCACCACAAGCAGTATCTAATACCCAATTAGTAGAAACAGATATATTGCATTCTATATCAAACGCACCTGAAGCTTCCCCTTGCTTCCTTGGCTGGGTGCAGTTTTTCTTCCAGTGGCCCTTCTTACCACATGAAAAACAAACAACATCTTGTTCCTTTGCCTCCCCTTTGATCTTCCTTTTCTTGGAAGGCCTTGAAGAAGCTTTGGGCTTAAAGTTATTTCCTTCCCTTTCCTTTTATACACCATGAGGACAGAAGGATTTTCATGCTTTATGTCATTGTCCACTTGGCGAATAAGGATAAGAAGATCAGACATAGACTTCTCAATGTTTTTCATGTTGAAGTTCACAACAAAGATCTAGAAGCTCTGGGGGAGTGATGCAAGAATGAGATCGGTGCCTAGTTCTTCGGGGATTTTAAACCCTAGAACCTCAAAGTGCTCAATGTATCCAATGAAGGTGACTACATGAGGCCCAGATGGGGCACCCTCTCCAAACATTCTCTGGAATAGAGCCTTGGAGATATCAAACCTTTCTTATATTTCTCTCTCCTGGTATAGACCACGGAGGTGCTCGAGCATGCTGTAGGCATCAATGTCTTCATGAGACATCATGAGTTGAATTGACATAGATGAAAATATCAAACATTGAACATCGAGAGAGTCATTCAAATGTTGATCATAGACTAGGAAATCTTCATCACTCTCCCTTGAGGAAGGTGAATCATGAAGCAAGGACTCCAACACGTAAAATTTTCATTCATGGCATAGGATAACCTGAAGGCTCCTAATCCATTCCTGAAAGTTACTACCAATGAGGATATTGTATTTATCCAGAATTGATCACAGAGAAAAGGTGGTTGATGAGTTTTTCATCTTGATTCTCTAATTTAAAAGAGCAAATTTATTAGTACTTTGTTGATTACATTTTATGAGAAATAATAAATTTTATTAAGTCTCCCACTATTTTATCAAGTCTCAATGGCCCTCACCATTGAACTTGGAATGTCCGGTTGCTTTGACATTCTAGTGTCAAGGATCCATATTCCCTTTTGCATAACCCCAAAGGGGTTGGTCAAGCTATTTAAAGGTATTTAGGTAGGTAGGTCTTTGCCAACTGTGAGCTTACAGTTCCATGATCTGTTGAGTGGACTCACCAATCCTGAAATCCTGACTTGGATTTCCTCAACTCTTGCCTCCAATATTACATAAAGTCTAGAAAGGGCTACTTCCCTTGATGTAATATGGTTAAGTCAACCTGAAACCTTTCATAAGCACTTCCTTTATAAAATTAAGTGTCCCAACAAGGGTTGGTAAAACACATAGTTTTATTGAGTCTTGCCCTTAATCAAGTAATGGAAGTCTTGGTCTGAATTAATATGGTATTTGAGGGATTTTGTTCTTTATGCGTAGTTTTGAATTATCACATGCTTGTTAATATAATGTGATACTTTCTTAAGTGATTAACCATGCACCGATAATGTTTACGCATAGTCCGGTTTTTATTTTATTCTATATTTTCATGCTTGTTCATTAATTATGTGATTGCGACAACACATACATAATAAATGAACTATCCAATCATACAGAAATAAAATAATATTGCATGATCATGATCTTCTATTGGTTAGCTTATCTAGCGGTTTGATAAGCTATCCATGACCTAGGGAGAAACACCTTGAACAAGGTGGTTCGTGTTTTGAATCTCCCACCTGTCCACCTTTGTATCTTCTTGCGTCGGTTTCACCTCGAATTCAGGATTTGAACCATATCCTCTGGCTTGGGAGATCCTCCATTATATGGGTTTACATTAAACAAACTAAGGCCACACATGCCCTACATTTTATTGGAAGAAGGCTCGCGTGCCAAAAAATTAAAATTAAATAAATTTAAATGAAACAATACACATACAAAGTGTCTTTGGTCTAGCTCATGATCATCCATTGTATGCAACGTCATTTACGCATATTTAGAATTCCAATTCTTTTAATCATTCTTTCATTTAAGATAAGTCGCACTTGAATTCAATTAATTATGATCTTATAATTAATCAATTCTTTATCTTAAATTCCTTTCTAAAATTTTTTGAGATTCTTTTCATCTATATTCTTTGTACAAGTCTTTGTAATTTTGGAGGAAAACTGGTGAAATTTCTTGAAAGTACATGGCGTGTAGTTTATATTTACAAGGCGTGTATTTATTTTCACCCTTTATCCAAAGTACACACCAGGGGCTTTGGCATGTTTTCTATACTTTGGAAATTTTGGAGTACATGACGTGTAGATGAATCATACATGGCATGTACTTCCTTGTTACGTGGTAGCCGACTTGGAAATCCCGTGTATGTGGTACGCGGCTTATCCTTGTACATGGATTCACCTGGGCTGGAACGGACTACACGGCGTGTTTCTCTAACATACATGCCGTGTATTACGGTTCCACACGCCGTTCAATTATGGTCAACACAGCGTGATTAATACTTAGGAATATTCAATTCACATGTCGTGGTTTGGCGGACCAATGCCGGTTCATTTAACCTAAGTACACGGTGTGTAGTTTTAATTTCACACCGTGTAATCCCGTGTTGTACAGATAGAAAGAGCAGCTCCTCCAGATGAGTTCCTCATTTTTATTTTAATCAAAAATAAAAATTAAAAGGTCGTTTCTGTGATATGAATTGAGAAACTAAAGAGGAAGAATGGATCTTGTTTATTAATATTAATAGAACGATATATTTCGAATTGAATCAAATATAAATGTGTAAATTATCAACGAAAATTAAATAACTATAATAAACGTTGTAACCTCCCTCTGATGCCATTTAATGGTTTCGGGCGCAGCAAAAGCACGTGGGTGGATGTGCCCACTTGGATTTTTGTCATTAGAAATGATAAATTGGGGATCAATACGACGATAAATGCCAGTCTCCACGGATTGAATCATAGAAAAAGACAAAGAAGAAGGTTTGTCCCAGAACCACAAAAAATGATTGTTACAGGTTGATTATAATTAATTAAAATAATTATAAAGAAATACCTTTGGGTGTTCTTTCTTCATTTATGTTCTTGATCATGTTGTCGATGTGATCCATCGTAGCATCACAGAATCCAAGTGTAGACTCCCTCTAGCGGTGATCCACACGTGTACCTCGTATATCTGGACGTCGCTAAAGGATTCTTCGGGTGCTAGCGTGGAGAAGCCTTTTCTTGCATTGTCCACCTTATGTCGTCTTGATCTGATAGAAGAGGATCTCTCTCGGTAGTGAGAGCGTTCTTGGAGGAAGAGGGTCTTTTATCCTTGAATGAATTCTCCAGAATTGTTGTGCACAACGATTCTATTGTGTTTCGGAAAAGAGTTGGGGTTGTGAGGATATTTATAATCAGATTTGAGTTTGTAGAGTTATGACAATAAATAAACGTGTTACATGTTTTATTTATTTGATTGAATCTTATTTAAAACCCCCATGTCGAATATTTAATTCCTTGACATGCGCCCACACTGATTATAATAAATATCATTTTAAAAAAATTTATATCCTCAAAATCTTGACTGAAAAAACTACACGGTGTGTACTTGTTTTTTATTGAAAACTACAAGGTGTGTACATTCAATGTACATGGAATGTATATAATGTTTTCATTTATTCATTTCCTTTCCATAAAGAAAACTTCACGGCGTGTAATTATTAATACACGGCGTGTACTTGTTTTCCATGAAAAACTACACGGCGTGTAATCTTTAATACACATCGTGTATATCTTGTTTTTCATTTCATTCTTCCTCCATCATTAAAACTATTTAGGTTTCCTTGAATAATTATTAAACCACATATGGGAATAATCTTTATTCTACTTGAGATACATGAATACACTTAGTGTGTGAACCTCTAGGCCTCTTTCTCGTTGGCATTATGCGAGCTTGCCTAAAGTCCAAGATTACTGTCTAGCAACGGGTCAAGGCACCCAAGAGAAAGAAGTTGACACCGCATTGACGTATCACCTCATACGAACACTTACTGTGTAAATAAGTCCCTTCGTCTCGATATCTCATCAAGTAGGTTTCATGGTAGTGTCATAAACCTATATTCTTGATCCTTCGTTCTTTGACTTCCTGAAATAAACTCGTCATTTAAACCATGGCCATGGAATTTAATGTTAAAGTTCTATTTATATAAAAGGGCCAAGATATCAACTTCTATAAATGTAAGGGACAAATCCTTCCTCGACTTATCCATTATCAATAAGTCACTTGTGACGCACCCAATGTACCCTACATCCAGCCAACTGTCTGCGTGACGGTTTTCGTCAGTAAATCTATGTGTGCGAGTCATGACATGAGTTAATGATAATCTTCTAGTCTAAGGACCACTACACATGCTCGTAGATAGAAATTTCCGATGACATCAAGACATGCAGAATTACTACTGTCGGGTCTGTTCACATAATCTCTCATCTAGGAGATTACCAAGTGTGAACTCCATGAGGGAGAGTCTCTCTTCTTACGAGTACTCGCACATGACGGTCTGTATACTATGTGTCCTGTCATAGTATGTCATCCAACTGCAGAACATTATTTAAGAATATTGTTATAGTATTTCAAGAATCTCATCATAGCGGGGATCTTCCATGACCTTATTAATGCAACAAATATTCAGGACATTATTATATTATAGTCATGCAGAACAATGAACAATATATAATAATTGAACATTCATGTAATAAAAGTACAAAATAGTTGGTTCTCAAGACACCAACCCTTACAAGAGACACATTAAAGGAAACTGAAATTAAATAATGAAAAAAAACTTGTTATGAGAAGAAAATTGAAGGGAAAAGTGAGTTGAATGGGTTTTATAGATTTTTATTATACTTATGTGTTGCTTGGTGTTGTGGTAAATTTTATTATTGGTATTAATAAAGAAACTTTTCATCCTTATAATTTAATAATTATCAAAATATGTAAAATAAAGGGGATTTTTTAAAACTATAATATAATAATTTTTACTTCTATTAATTGTTAGTGGTTGATTATACTTTATCGTGTTTCAAATGGGCAATGTGATGTTGTCGTCTAATTTGTATCCTTAACAATTATCTAAATATATTTTGAAACAATAATGAAATGAGGTAATTAAATGTGAATGTAAAATGTTAAAGGGGGTGATCTAGAATATTAATGCATTTATTATTGACATAATACTTAACAAATTGTGAAATTAAAAGAAAATTAAATAAGGGGAGGCTGTTGTGAAATATATAAATGTGGAATGAATATAATATGGGTGGAATAATAAATATAAAAAAGTATATAGTGATGTTGATACATTATTATAAATAGAATATATGAACATGGTTAGAGAAAATATAATAAATAAATAAATGACTGGAAATGGGATATGGGGGACAATGTGATGGAAATAATAATACGTAGTGGAAGTTGTGCATAGTATGAGTAGGTCACATGGTTTATGTCCTAGATGTTCATGATACACTAATATGACAATGATATTGTGGTTTTAGTAATGATTAGGAGGACCTGGATTGTGGTTATGGGTGGGGTATGTACATGAAGGGGGGAGAGAATGAGGTTGACTTTCCTTATGTGTATATTGCACTATCGTTTTCTGGATAGGAAGTTGAGTAAATTTGATTTTTGTAGAAATATAATGATGTCGTTGTGTTGTAGAATTGGGGATATATTTTGGAAATTTTGATATGTGGATGCAGTTGTGAAAGATTGACTTATGGAATAAGGAATTAGTTGATGATGTGTTCAACTATCATGTTTTTGGTTTGTCAATAAGGGGGGTTTTCTAATGGTTCACTACCATTTTGAGGTTAAGTGACCTATAAAATGATTTATATGAGTGATAAAACATTTTTGGAGCATCTATTTTATATATTTATTAATAATTATGTTTATGGGAGAATGATTTATCTAATATGTGGGTTATTAAAATTGATCATGAAAATGATAGGGAATTTTTTAGGAAATAGACGATATAGTGGAAAGAATGTGGGATGTGGGATTGGTTGATTTTACCCTTTATGGTTGTTGTACTTATATCTATCATTATTTTTCTTTATTTTCACTACTCATTTCCACTATTTTATATTTTTTCATGAAAATATTGATTTGTTTATAGGTATGAGCTTACTTAATATTTCCATGTTCTCACACCACCATAGTTTTATTATTATTTTTAAATATTGTTCAAGAGATATTGGAATATACTATTAATTTTGATCAAATGTAGTTTAGCGGATGTCTCAGTGTATTGATATTTATTTTTAAATTTTTTATCAACTGTATAAATTAATATATATGTAACATCTTTATCCTTGGAATTTTTTATGTAATTTCTATTTATGTAGTTTATTGGTGGAAGTATCTTCTATCCTAGGATATTATGATATTAATACCTATAATTTTGGTGTCTCATACCAAAAATGATAGTCACAACATGAATTCAGTTGGAGGCAAGCCTTAGTGGTCACTCACATCTCCCCTTCCATCCTATGAGGGGTTTTTATTAGAGTTGGGTATTGATAATTTCACATCAAAGCATTGGTTTGAGACATAATATAGAGTTTGGATTATAGAATAATATATTTTTATATGGGATTGGTTGGGTAGTAGGGAAACTCAAGAATAAATTGTTATGTAGGATAAGGATACCAACTTTAATAAAATTATTTTGGGGCTATGATATAACATAATGAATTTAGAAACATCACAAACATATTTAAGTGGATTTTCAACCATTACAGGGTAAAAATCATAGAGAGGTACAAGCATCATCAACATTATCTATACTAACATTTGCGTTATAGGACAAACAAGCGCTTCTATGATTATAATTTTGTTGTGTAGTTGTTGATTATTACATTTTTCTATGTTGAATTGTTTTAATAAACATAAAGGAGAAAGGTAAAATTGTAATTAATTGAAATATTTTTTAATTAATACCTTTTTGAGACATGGTTGTTTTCTCCCAATACTTGTTATTATATGTTTCAACATAAATTTATTTTCAATGATAATATTTAGGTGGAGATTATATTGATCAATGTCCATCATATTCAAAATTACTGTAAATGTATGATTAAAGAATCATATTTGTGTGTAATTTCATATCCTAAATGTCTTTTTGAAACATGTTTTCCAAAAAATTTAATGTTATTATTATAATTTAATTGTTTTAAAATCATGGTGTATTTAATTCAAGATTTCATATGTGTTATTAAACAACATGTTACCTTCCACTCCTAGTTTATTATATTCATGTGTTAGTAGTTTATTGTATGGAACATTTCTTTCATAAATTTCCATTTTTCATATAATATGAAAAACTTTCTTAGTGATAATCATTTTAAAATTTTAAATAATTTATCTAAATGGACATTTTTCCAATTTTAGTTTCAGAAAACATTTTATAATAATGAAACTTTACTATTTTATATGGTGAAGCATGAATTTCAATCTATGGGTAGTTTTTTGTAATATAGATGATAACATTAAAGGGTAAGATATACATTTATTATTATGGGATTCATATATATAGTTGAGGGGTTTTTTTCATATATTAATGTTAAATTATTCTAGAATATATGTTTTTATTTTATATCTACTTTAATTTAATAAATTAAATTTTATTTCCTCAAGAATTTTATGTGGTTCGCATGTTGTACCTAAATATTGAATAACATTTATGTTAACATTTAGTAATATGAAATCTTGATTCGTGGGTGGTATAATTTTTAAGTAATGATTGGGTGAATATGTTAATCATAGATCATGAATGTAAAGAATATTTAGATTTTAATATTATATTCGAAAGCATGTCTATGTGATATGATTGTTGAAAATATGGTTCCTCACTTTTAATTAGTCATCTAATGGATGGTTAATGTTACGTTTACCCAGAATTTAATTTAGGTATATGAATTATTTGTTGTTTGTTTGAATTCAGTGTGAAGTGATAATTCCAAATGATGCTTCATTATATTTTAGCTATGAATTATTACTGTGATTGAATTGGCGAGATCAATTTCCATAAATGTTTAAACATTTTAAGTTGTTAATAAAAGAGTTTTTTTGGTAAATATAACTTTTTTACGATGTTATTAATATTATCACATAAATTTTTATAAAAATTATAATAAAAATGTTATTAATTATTTTATTTTTTTTGTTTTCTATGGATTTATATGATTCCTTTAATATGATTTATGTTGTTTTAGTTGACTATTTTTTTGGTTGTCTTGGGTTTTGTAATGTTTTAGGAAGTAGGGTTGCAGTTGGTTTCCTTGGAGAGTATGAGGAGTTATGATTACTGAAGTGGTTGTGGTGAAAGCATAGTTATTTGGTTTATGTGTTGGATGGGATAATGTGTGACTATGATTAGTATGGTATGGTAAGTTAGGTGGAAGGAAAATGGATATTCAGTAATGATGGGGGAATTTAAGTGGTTATGAGTATTAGTTATTATAGTTTTTTCCTTGGTTGGTATGAAAATATGTTTAAAATGTGATGGAAGTTATATGGTATTGTTTGTGGTGGGTATTAGTGTTGTGGTTGTGTGTAATGTTACAAGGGAGGGATAATGGTTGTGGATTAGTATGTCGATTGAAGTCTCTCCAATAAATTTTATTATTATTTATGATAATGATATTATTTATTTGGTTTATACTAACCTTTTTTAACTTGATATAATGATGCTCCATTAATCATTCATCAAGATTTTAGGATTGGAATGGATAATAAGTAATATTAGGAAATATTCCTTTTTAATTTTCAGTATAAATAAGTGTTGATGTTCATTTATGGGACCTCTGATCTTAATACAGAGGATTGTTTAGAAAGGTTTTAGGTTTTCTATTGGTTGGTGATGACACCAAATTTATTTTGAGTTGTGTTGGTGTTGAGGTAGTTTCTAAAAGAAACTCAATGATGGAGGGAGAAAAAATGTGGCAAATTTTATGGGATGTCAGTGGGAAATTTTGTTAAATTATTCAAGAGGTATTTCTTTTTGTGAGTGTAGATGTGTGACTATATTAAAGAGATTTTGGAAATTCCATAGAGGGATACAAGTTTCTATATGTGCCAATTCCTAGAGATAATTATTTGGTTCCTACTTTTCTTTCTATATGATGGAGATTGGGTGAAATATTTCAAATCTACCATGAGTCTGGAGATTCATGAAATCATCATACGGATTCAATTAATGTCATAGAAAGCTGTTATAGATAAATAAATGATCATGGAGAAAATTTTATCTATGATTTAGGATTTGGATAAAGGTATCTCCTAAGTAGTTGAGAAGCATTATTCAAATTCATTGAGTTATGAAAAATAATGTTCATGGAAGAGGATATTGAGATTCCTTCTAGAGCTAGAGAACAACATAGCACCCAAGGGATAGGAAGTACAAGATTTCCATTTTCCATAAAACCAATATCAACTTTTGTAATACAATGGGGTATTGTTAGCATGACAACCCTTATATCCATCATGTTTCTTGGAGTTTGGTGCAGATTTAGTTGTAGAAATATCTTGGGCGTGATCCTACTCATTTATTTGAAATATTTTATGTTATTTTGAAGAATGTATTAAATATTTGTGATGATTAAATTTTTTAAAGTTAAATTAATTATTTTTTTCATTTAGAAATTCAATGTGGTTTCTTTCCAGAAAAATTAGATTATTAGAGGGGTCGTTTCTAAATATTGTTTATTTAAAAAACAATATTGGAGTGATTAGAGTATCTGATAAAGAGCCGATTAGGATAAGAGGTGGTTGGTGATATGATGGGTTCCAATGGTGGTGTTATTCTTATTTGAGATATATCTCATGTGGTTTTGGGGGCTTCTTAGGTGTTTTACTTATTGGGGGAGAGTTATAGATTTCCCCTTATTTTGAGGGTGTTAATATTGTGGTTGTTCTGTTTAAGAGGTATCTCTCCTTAGTAGGTTCTTCTAATTTCTCTTTATCAAGGTATAGTTATGATTTATGGGGTTGAATGTTTTTTGTGGTATTTAATATGAAGACCAAAATTTCCCTTCAATTGGGTTGGTTTCTCTTTTTTTTCTTTTAGTTTTATTTTAATTCTCAACGAAAATAATTTTTTATGGGGTATTTGATATATGGGATCAAATTTTTCTAATATCTTAATTTATAATTTCTTAAGTGTTGTGGTTGTCTAGTTATTGGATCTAAAATTCCTATAATATTTGTTGTTAAGTAAGATATATTATGTATAGATATAAAATCCTATGTATGAAATAATTTATTATATCTTATAAATGTGTTTTTATGAAAATAAAATTTATTTCCCATGGAAAGTTTTTAATAGGAAAACATTATTTATTGGAAAAATATTACTTTCTGAACAAAAAGAATGTCTCTTACACATTGATTTTGTGGAAAATATTTCATATTAATAATATCTTGCAAAAGACATATAATTTCTTAAATTTTAACTAAAATATCTTACATACTATTATTATAAAAAAGGAAATTATGCTATTTATAATATATATATATATTGGATTTTTAGTTGACTGTTTATTTAATATATTTTAAAGTTCATTATATTATTTTTAGTGTTGCATTTATAATTATTATTAAAATTATCTATTGGAATATCTGAAATTTTTTCAAATTTTGGAGAAGTTCATCATTTAAATAATTTATTCTATGGAAAATGTTTAAATTTCATTATATTATTGAATATAATTAAATTATTTATATTTTGTAATATTATTAATATATAATTCATTCACATAAAAATTATGAAAATCTATTTAAATGAATAATAGGGTAATATTTAAGGATAAATGTGATGTTATTATTTATAATGTAACTGGGATAGTTTGACTAGTAAGAATGAGATATATTATAAAATAATTAAATTTCAATGATGAGAGTTTGAATTTAAAATGACAAAATAAATAAAAAACCAAAATATGGAAACATAGAATTCAAAAATATGAAATATATAAAAAAGGGAAATATAAATTAATGGTTAATATTTAAAAATTTAAAAAGATAAAGAAATAAATTATTAAAAAAACTCATAATATTTGGGTAATGGTGTAATAAAAGGGGTATAACATATTAAAAAAAGAAATAAATTCAAAAAAAAAATGACACATAAAGTTTTTTAAAAAAAGGAAAGGGGGTTTATATTCTTAAAAAACCTAACCCTTCAAAATTACAATTTAAAAATATAATATATAGATAATTTTTATTTTATAATTTAATAATTAAATTCATGAATTAAATGAAAAATAAAATATAGATTTTTTAAATAGGGGGTGAATTCATGTGGAATCTGGATGATGCTTGAGCCTTAGAGATCTTCCCTTGATTCATGCCAGTAATTTAGAAAAATAGAATATTTTTAATATGTCATGACTCATGGAATAAATGGGAATTAGTTATGTGTATGTTATAGTCATTATGAGTTGTGTCCAATATATGTGGTGTATCCTGGAGAGTGGTGTGCTACAACATTTTCACATCTTTCTGTTATAAAGAGTGTATATTTAATCATTGTTATAAATATTAAAACCCTCTTCAACATTGATTACACTTTTCATCCACGCTAAAATATGGATGACCAATATTGATTTTCTAGAGTATTGTGAACGACATTCAAAGTATAGGTTTCGAACATCCACAGTTGTACAAATTTATCTTTCTTGAACCTAGTGGTGTGCCCCTCCTTCTCTCCCTTCTAGATTTTGTATAGTAATATGTAAACACCTCTCATTTTGTGGTCTTTTTGTAGTGAAATATAGAGATTTATTCTATGTAGAGATTTCTAATCTCATCTTCTATATATTGGAATAGTATGTTTGAAAATCCTACTATTATTTTTTCAAAAATATTATAATGACCATTTTCTTTTTTCTTCCGATGTGGCCTTTTGGGTGTGATTATTTTATAGGGAGAGGGGAAGAGTATATGAGATGAAAACCTTAAAGTATAAAGGAATTCAGTAATGATGCAAGACTACTTAAGAGAAAAAAATTGGATGTGGATTGGGATTTGAATGAGTTTAATCGATTTTCTTGACACTTATGTGTTTCTCAGTGTTCTGGTCTATTCTATTATTTTTATTTATGAATAACCATTTCATCTTCACAACTGGATAATTATTAATAGATGGAAATGAAAGGTAAATTCCAAAAAAAACGGGAATATATGTTTTTTTCTTGCCAACAATTTTTGGAATTTTATATGGTGTTTTATACTACATTTTCATGTTTTGAAATGGGGTCATTGAGATGTATTTGTTGGATATATTCTCTTACTCATAATTAATCTATATTATGAAATTATAAAGGTAGTGAGAAGATGAAGTGTGAATGTAATGAGGTAAATGGGGTAAGCTAGAAACTAAATGCATTTATTATTGACATAATGCTTGGGGACATGTGAAGATGAAAAGTAATCGAATAGGTGGAGGAGGATGTGAAATATAAATTAGTTTAATTAATGAAATATGGTGGGTATGATAAATAAATTAAAGGATATTTGGATATTAATACACCAATATAATCAGAATGATTAAACATGGTTAGAGTAAGGGGGTAAATAAATAATTAAACTTCTAGAAAGAGAACCTGAGAGACGATGTGTTGGAAAATACGACACATGGCGGGGGTTGTGAATGGTAGGAGGGGGAACATGATTGAAGTTTTATTTGTTCACTATAACATACTATGATGATGATTATGATGATGATGATGATGAGGATGTGGATGCGATGAGGAGGATGTGGATTATAGTTAGGGGTTGGGATGTACTAAAAATGGAGAGGACACCTAGTTTATGATTTTGTTTATTTACATTATCCTTCCAAAGTATGGTTGATAAATTGTGGATATATTATGGTTGTGAATATATGGTTATGTGGTTTTGTGGAATAATTGTGGTTGCATTTTCAAAATAGTGATATGTTGATTCATTGTGTAGAGGTTTTCCTTGTTTCAAAAGGTGATTGTTGGTAATTTCTTCCATTCATACATATTAGGTTATTTAGTGTGGGGTTTTCCTATAAGATTGTTATTATTTTGAGGTTGGTCGACCCATGAACTAATAGGTAGTAGTAGTGGAAAATATTTAGGCACTATTATTTTTTCTTTTTATATTATTAATTAGGTTTATGGGAATAATTATTTATCTAAAATAATGGTTAGGGAAATTGGTCATGGGAATTTTTGGGAATGTTGTCAAAAATTGATGATATGGTGGAAATAAGGTGGGATGTTGGATTCATTGATTATTCCCATTATTCTTCGTTTTCTTATATCTATTGTTATGTTTTCTTAGTTTCTATTACTCATGTATTCCCTGTCATATTTATTTTACATGGATATTTATTTATTTTAATGGAATGGTCCAACTGAGTAATCTAAATTTCTCACCCCACAATATTTTCCATAGTAATTTATAGGATTTTTAAAGGTATTTATGATGATTTTATTTGGGTATCTCAGATAGAGTTTAGTGGATATATCAGTGTATCAAGAGTTGTTTTGAACTTATTTCTTATTGATTGTGTACATTAACTTCTATGTAACATTTTTTTGAGGATAATTATTTATAGAATCGTTGTCTTTGGTGTTTAATGGTTAATCTATCTTCTTTGTTGGGATTTTATTAAGTTAATCCCACCCATTTGACTATTTCATACCCTTAGTAGAATTTTCCAACCTGTGGTCTAATAAAGATGGGATTCAGTGGGTTACTCTTACTTCTACTATGGAATGATGGGAGGTTTCCAGTTGGGCTAGGTTATAAAAATTTATAATTTAGAATAGTTTAATGTTGTAAGTGTTAGAAATGTCACTATCTCATTAGATTCACTTGATTACATGTCAAACACTAAGAAAAATATAAAACAATCAATCACTCTTCATTCATTCCCATAAAATATTTCATTTAATTTCATGATAAATCTTTATTGATCCCTTATGTACAACCCGTATATTTTAATGATGTGAATTAGTAATCACACCCTTAATACTCAAGGGAATAACCAACCTTTATCATAAAATTGAGTGTTTATTTACTTATTATCAACCCTTTATAATTTTCCTCCCTAACATTTTAAATTTTATTAGTCATATAACATTAAAAATTGGATTCTAATTCCACCTTTACATGGTCTATAATAGGTTAAGTGTAGTAAGTTTGATACAACACCATATTATTACCCATCCCAATATGCCTCCATATGAAAGTCCACCACTAAGATCATTACCTTCTATTAACTCTTTTCTTATTTCACCGCTTTAGTAATTCTAATAATGAAATTTGATATAAAAATAATTACATAAACTATATAAGATATATTGAATTCATATTCTTAATAATATCCCATCCATATCCATTACCTTAATTATGAATTACTCTATGATAAAATATAACTAGAATTTATAATCTAAATTTACACTGGATTTGTCCCCAAACATGTAATTCATCAATATCTTCAAGCTATTAAAAAATACTGTCAATTCAAAATCATACACGAGATATTTTGTTTCATGTAATCATAGCCATCTCAGACTATATTCCACAAAATTATCATATTATATAATCATAAAACCTAATATAAAATGAGACGCATCATAATATACTGAATACTCAATAACATAATTATGCATGGTCAACACTTGTGTAAAATTTAACCTTTTATTCTTCAAAATAACGAGTAACAAGTAATTCTCATGTCACAATTAGACCATCAAATATCCTTAATTTTATTCTTTTCATGAATTTGTACCACTTGGATAAGGTTTGAGTCGAGGTCTGGTGGTGTTTTTATGTTTTGGTGGTTTTTGGTGAGTTTTTGGCACGTCCAAAATTTTTGTGTGTGGTTTGAGGGGAAACAGTGTGTCCTCTTAAAGAGGAGCGTGTTTTTAGTTCAATTACTTATTTCATGGTTTTCTTTACATAGCCTTGACACGGTTTGGTCCAACCCATGTGAGGCCTAGGAGAAACCACACATCTTGTGGATGGTGTCTCAGAAATGGTTTACAGCTTCTACATGCTTCATAGAAACTTTATGGTAACTGTGTGGGGAGTATCTACAATTTGGAAAATCCAAATCATATGGTCAGAGTATGGTTTCCCAGACCATGTGGCCAAACCATGTGGGGTGTCCATCTTCTCCATTAGGGTGTGCATGATTGGCACATGGTTTTGAAAACCATGCGACCTACCCAAATATTTAGAAAGATGAGTTACCAATTATTCCCCTCTATATCTATCCATTCATTTTTGAAACTTCCTCATGGATCTAAGGTGAATTTCTATTAGATTTTTGGTGGATTTACCCATCATATATTTTATATCTTTTAATATCCTGGTTCTTCTTAGGTTAGATCCCTCTTAATTGAACCCTATGATTAGGGTTGTCTAATGTGGGTTGTTTTCATTTATGTTAGGGTTTGAAGATTGATGCTTGATCCTTTTTCTTTCTTCCTACAGAGTTTCATTACATTAACATGTTGTTGAGGGATGTGTTTTTATAAATTTCATTTCCGAAGAATTTTTTTTTATTCTTGACCATTTATAATTATTTTATAAATGTATTATTTAATCTTGTGAGGAATTTATATAATTTTTTTGGGAGTTTCAATAATGTAAATTTTGATGGAAAATGGGTTCTCAAAGATGTTTTGCAAATATAACTTTATATGTATACACTCATAGTGTTTGGTTAATTTTTTATTGGTTTTAAAAGGTAAAATATGGTTACTTTGGATTGTTTTGTACTTGATTATGTTTTGGTTTTTTGGTCAATTGTTAATGGAGGCGTGTGTGTTGTGTTTACATGCCATTTTATGGTTTTGTAATTATGACTGGATCATGGAGATAGCTGGTCGTGCTTCTTGTTCTTATTTAATTAAAACACATGTTTTTTATGACTCTAAAAAATAATTTCATTGGATTTGGGAATATATATAGGTTCAAGAGGTGAAAATATGGATATGAAGATAAACGAAAATGGAATTAAAAAAATGGATTTCCTAAATGTTTTCCCCCTCCCCTATTTTCTTCTCTATCGCTACTCGTTCCATATGATATTTCTAAAAACCCAATGTGTTCTAAATGTATTCATTATTTAAAAATGATCTCAGAAGGTGTTCTAAAATGTGTCCTTCAATTTTCCCCCTTTGGAACTTTGGAATGTTGTTTGGTAAATAAATGAGATAAATGACTATTTTTTACCCTTTATGTTAAATTTTTTTTACACCTTGTACATGGAAATAGTTTTGGAAATAGAATTGGATTTGAAATGGTAATATTGAGGTTTGAATATTTTTGTGTCTTTGGGAAATTGGTTTTAAAGTGGAATTATGTATACGCCTGATTGGTATTTCACAATGGTTTGGAAAATCATTTGAAATATTATATGGCATGAAGTCCTGGTTGTCACTTGTGTGTGGATTGATGTTTTATGAGCACCTCTATAGTGAACCCTTCGAGGAGAGGATTATTCCCATCTCACCACATCTTCTTATTATGGGATTCCTGAGGATCATCTAGAGGTTCAAGAGACAGTTTCTTATTGACCATAATTAGACGGATTATTACCCAATAGATTTGTTGAGAGGATAGGTGGGGCATGCCATTGGATTGGCTAGTTCATATTTTCTAGTTCGTTATTGACTATGTTGCTACACCATATCCTGGAAGGTGAGTTCGAACAATGTATGTCTAGTGATTTCAAATAGTGATATTTATAAAATTTCTATGAGTAACTATTTGTATGATCGTATTTATATCTGTTGTTCTTGGTTACTTTTTTTACTAATATCTTTCTACATGTACTTATACTTTTTTATAGAGTTTCTATTGCTTATTCTTTTTTCTTCATTATATTAAATATTTTTTGGTCTCATTGTTAGTATTTTATGTTAGTATTTATTTTACAAACTATTTTACTAAAATGGATTTTTTTAACTAGGGAATGTGAAACATGTTGTTTTGTAAAGATAAGGTTGTGTTTGGTTTATTAAAATGGTAAAAACCATTTATTTAAAAATTATATTTCAAACTAGAATTTTTTTGGAATATTTCAGGGAAAGGAAATTTATTGAATCTATAGTGATTACCTACTGATTTTTTTAGGATCACACCCTACTTATGCCACTCGATGTTGGTAGATCCAAGATATTTTTTAGGTTTAGGTTATTGGTTTAGGATTTCTTATCAGTTTGTTAGTATTGTGTTTTTTGGTTACCCAGATTTCATGTCGAGATTGAGTTTTATTTGTCTTTCTTTTAGTTTTGTTTTTTTATTTAACATTTTTTTCAATTTTTGTAGTATTTTGGATACTAATATTGTATTTATTTTGATCAGAAGATTATAGTTTCTTTCAATGAAATATGTTTTTATTAATTCTTCCCATGTTTATTGAAAAAAATCATTCCCACTTGATTCATCTTTGATTCCTAATGCTGTTCTCTAGTAAGGTAGGATCTGGAAGGCATCTCGGTCAATTCCACAGGCTCGCTCTCATGGCTGGTTTAGGGTTAAACATTATATTTCAGGAAAAAATGGAATCAAATAATCCCATTTTTGTTTCGGGGAATAAGGAGTTAGATATTAGGATTGTTTGAACTCAAGAGCAAGGTGTGGGAAGAGAGTCATGGAGTGTTTCTTGTACTGATCCTTAAGTTACCCAGTGTATTTCCGGATTTGAGTCATTTGTTTTTTTTGGGTGTGTGAATAGGGAGTGATACTAGAGTAAAACATGTAATGTTTGGCGGGCTAACATGTAGTAGTGACCCATTTATGTATGAATTTATAGTTTATGGTACATCTATATTTTGGTGTTTTCTTGGGGAATGGTCCAATAAACCATGTCATTGGGTTTTGTATCATCACTAGTTCCCAATTATAGGTATTTTGTGTGAGTTTTAATTTGAATTTATTTTGGCTAGTGTGGGTTAATTTTGAAGGGGAAAATTAGTTTTGAAAACAAAAGGATCTTTCAAATGGAAAATTCATTTTATAATAGATATTTCCAAATGGGAAAATGATTTTGGGAATGGGTTTTTTTTGTAAAAGTGGAATTTTATGTTTGATTTGGATGGGAAAATGGGTTTTGGTATTTGGAAAGTTGTCTGGGAAGGAAGTGGACATGAAAATTGGAATAGAAATGGTGGTTTGAAAGAGAATTATGATTTTTTATTTGTGATGTTCGGTCTTCAAGGTTGGTGTTTCGGTTTCATCTATTCATTCAATTTATTTTTTACTGGGTGTTGATTCTAGATTTTTTATTTTTCATCGTATAATGTATGATGCATGGAAAGGCCCTAATGTTTTCTAGTGGGTCTCTCCCAATTTTCGGCCCTACATAGAATCATACTGGGGTGGAAGAGTTAAGTTCATTTATGTAATATCTAGTTCTTCATGGTGATCATTGTCCGTTAGAGGCTGAAGGGTGTCTTGAAAAGGTCCATGGTGTTTTCAGGTCATTGGGAACTCCTAAAGGCATGTGATTGTTTGTTATTATGAGTTTATATAGAGGTTCCAATTTGAAGTGGTGGAAGGTGATTTTCTCATCGTTGTTTCATGATAAGATGTTGTTGGAAGTTTTTAAGAACACTTTTTCTGATGTGATATACCTATAGAGGTGAAGGAAAAGATAGTTATAGTGTTTTTGGGTATTCAGCAAGTCCAGTGGAAGGTAAAGGACTATGTTGACCACTTCAAGGGGTGGTATTATTTTTCTCTAGATACTGCATCATCAGATGTAATGAATGTTCCACTCTTCATCGAGGGTATCCATCCAAATATGAAGGAGATATTTATCTCATCCGTTGAATCCCTTTTTGAGATGTTTTTTGGAATTGGAATTTTTAGTTGAGTTTGTTTCAGATTTGTAGTTGGTGGAAGCTATTTCCCGTGAATGTTACCCATATTGTGAGAGATGTATGCCCAAGGAACCTATTCATATGGATTATCATTCATCGATTCAATATTCTTATTTATTGGACCATTCATCCATGTTCTTCCGAATTTGGTTTGTTTGGGCATTTGAATCCCTCTTGCCACAATGCTCTAAAGTATTTCCGTTGATGTGTATGTTTCAGTCACATGGAGATGTTTTTCAAGTTGAGTTTCTAGAAGAATAAACCATTATAGAAAGTTTTTATCACCTAATTATGGGGAATTATATTATTTAAATTTCATTTCGCCAGCCATAGGCCCTATAGTGAAGCTCTTCACACAATAAGGTAATCGTTGGGGGTTCATGAAACCATATTCCATATTTTTTCTCCAGTGTTAGAGTGAATATGATTGAAAATATCCTAGTTATACATTCCTTCATCTCTGAAATTATCCTTCTGGTTTTATGTTTTCTTTTTATTTTAAAAGATTGGGTTCTCCCCTCCTTCATTTATCTGTTTGGTTTTATTTTTATGATATAAATTTAGTGGATTTTGTATATTATGGATTGGTTATAGTTATGATTGTGCTTAGTTAGAGATTCCAGAGACTTCTTTAATCGATGAGTTGTGGTTCAGATTAGTGTTGATTTTGGTGATTTTTTTTGGGACCCCCTGTTTTGGGGGTTTTGGTTCATTTTGGGAGATACCATGTTGGTTGTCCGAAGTTGTTGTTGTTGAGTGTTTTTGGTTTTGGTTCATTCTATGTTTCTCAGTTTTGGTTGTTCTAGATGGACTATAATGTTGTATAGACCCTATTTATTTTTTCTTAGGTATTCTCATTGGGTTTTTATATAGTGATTATCATGTGAGAATTTTAATGTTTACAGTTCGTGTAGTGGGTCATGGTTCCTTCATACTTCATTTCATTTCATTATATTTTGATCTTGAGTTTTGGTTCTCGTCCAATTGGGTGACTTTTGAGGGGTATTAAGTTATTGTGGTGGGAATTATTGTCACACAACAACCTTGAAATCACTTTTATTTTATTTTTTTCCTTATTTTGAATCATTTGGATAAGGTTCAAGTCATGTTCCTGATGAAATTTTTAGTTGTGGTGGTTTCTAGTGATTTTACAGACTTTACAAGGACTGTGTTCACAAAATGAGGGTAAAACAAGAATCTTATTAAGTATAAGGGAACTTTCCATTCAATTCCATATGGAATGGATTAATTTACATAGATTGATTATGGATTAGGAGAAACCATTCGACGCCTAAGAAAAATTGTGAGCTTATGTTTACTGTCTGGGATATAGTGTGTGGGTTGTGCATGGTTAGGAGAAACCGTGCAATAAGAATATGGGGGAGGATCTTAAATTTTATAGAGACAAATAATACAATTGGAACACAATTTTTAAAATAGTGTGTCCATACTTTGTTGGTGTCCCTCATCCCTAGTGGGGGTTACATAGTTGTCACACATTTTTTCAAACCGTGTAACAACATCATTCGACCATCCCATACCATTAAGAGGTTGAATTTTTAATTTTACCACTCTTAATTTTTAACCCCATCTTGGGATTTTACTCCCCCATTCAAATGAGATTCACCGTGGGGGCCTCCAATCCCTTCCTCTATCGCTCTCCATTAATTTTTGAAGCTTCTTCAAGGTTTTAATGTATGCTTATCTTGTAATTTTGGTGGATTTTCTCCTATCCTCTTCCGCCTATATAAGTTTATTGATTCATAGTGAATAGCTTCTCTCTTATCCAAACCCTAGTATGAGGGTTGGCAATTCTGGTCTTTTCCCTAGATGTTAGGGTCTATGCATTTCTGATCAATCATTGTTCCTCCTTCCCTCCAAGTTTCATCACATTCAAATGTCATTGAGGTAGGTGTTTTGATATGTTTCCTTTATCAGGTATATAATTTATGCTTTATAATTTATAATTATTTTATAAATGTTTTATTCATGATTTTAATGAGTATATATGAATTGTTTGGGTGTTTCCATATTTCCAATTTGATAAAAAAATGTATTTAGAAAGATGTTCTTCAATTATTCCTATATATGTATATATGAATGGTTTTTGATGAAAATTAAATTGTTTTTAAAAGGTGAAATTATGTTTTTATGGATTATGTTATACTTGGTTATGGTTTGGTTTCTTGGTTGGTTGTGAATGGAGGCACGTGTGTGGGTTTTGGGATTCTTTTATGGTTTAGTGTCCAAGTGTAGATCATTGAGATGGGTTTTCATGACTCTTGTGCTTCTTTAGTTAAAACTATTTTTTTTTGTTGATTCTCACGAATTTTTCCATTGAATATGAACATAAATGAAAACAAACTTTCTTAATGAGTATTTCCTAAACGTTTCCCCTCACAACGTTTTTTCTATAGCCCTCTTCATTCCAAATGATCTTTCTAAAGCCCAAAGGTATTCTTAATGTATTTTTAGTATCAAAAGGATATAATAAGGTGTGTTCAAAAGTTTCCATAAATATTGGGACTATTTGGATCTTTTGAAGGTGGTTTAGTAAATAAATAAGATAAAGGCCTATTTGGAACCTTTCAAGTACAATACTGTAAAATCCATGGAATTAGAATTTTTTTGAAATGTATTTTTTCATAATGGTTAAGGCATGATTGGTACCTTCTTTTGTCTTTAGGAAATTGGTTTTAATGTGATGTGATGTGTAGGACATGTTGGTATTTAATATTTTTTTGGAAAATGTTATGAAATCTCATGGGACATGAAAGCTTAGTTGGAACTTGTGTATCGATTGATGTGTGATGGGAACATCTTTGGTGGACCTTCTAGGGAGAGGATCATTATATAGGTAGTTATGATGTTTTGGCTAGGTAATAACTATTGTTGTGGGTTTCATTTGAGCCACACTTGTGAGTACCTCCCCTTTCACCACATACTATTATCATAGCGCTCATGTGAATCATATAGAGTTTAGAGTGATTGTTTATTATGATCCTTAAATAGATGTCTTCTTACCCATGGATTTTATGAGAGGCTAGGTGGGATGTTCCATTGGATTTGATAGTTTTGAGAAGCCAGTTGGTTATTAACTATGGATCTCCACCACACGGTAGAAGGTGAGTCTAAACTGATTACATCCATGGACTACTTCAAGAGATGTTTAGGAAATATCCAGGATTATCTGTCTCTATATTCATATTTATTTCTATTGTTCTTGGTTACTTTTTTTTACTACTATCTTCCTAAATGTACTTGTATTATTTTTCTAGGGTTTCACCACCTTGCTTTGTTTTCATAAATATCTGATATTGTTTTTTTATCATTCGTAGAATTATTTTACTACTGGGATTCAAAATTAGTTTTACTAAATTAGATTTTTTATAAAAAAGTGGAATATTTCATGTTTTCTTTTTGAAAGATAAATCCCTATTTAGTCCATTGAAATGATAAAAAACCCATTCTTAAAAAATGTATTTCAAATTAGAGTTTGTGGACCATTTTGGGGAATGTAAATGCATGTAGTCCATGGTGATTACATTCTGATCTATTTATTCTCACACCCTAATTGTGCCCATTAGAATAGGTATACGAAATCCATTTTGCAGGTTCAGGTTTTTGGTTTTGATATCCTTTGGAGTAGGTTGCTCTTGTAGTTTGTGGTGACCAAGAGGTAAAATGGATAAGAAGTTTTCTTTGGTTGGGTTTTTTTTGTGGTTTATAGTTTTTTATGATTCAGTTTTCTTTTAGATCCAGTTGTTGTATTTTTTTTGGTGGACTATATTTTCTTGTTGTGTACTATATTTTTATTGATTTTGTTTGTATTTGTTGTGGGAAATGATTCCTACTTGATTTATCTTTTATTCATGGCGCTAGTCTCCAGATTGGGAGGATCATAAATGCCTTTCAGGCCCTATAGTGTGCTGGCTAGGGTGACCAATTCAAGGATGACCAAACAAAATTCATAACATATCATCCCACTATAATTTAAATCATTCTTAATTTAATATTTCAACATATTAAATTAACTTTGATAAATCTTGATTGAATCATTGGTAGTACCTCATAAATCCATGGGAACATTAAATCTCATAATCAGTCATGGGATTCTTCCAAGACAAAAATAGTTGGTCATCCTATGTTAATTAAAACAACTCTCTTATAAATGACACATCTTGTGAACTTCACCTCATATATCTAAAACTAGTATTTATATAGTATTATATATAACATTTTCTATAACAATTTCGTTAAAATAATATTTAAATGGGAAACATAATTCTATTTTAATCGTTCATAAATCACAATATCATTCCATAATAAAATAGAAATGATTAATGGTATTAATAGATGATATGATTCATTATGGAAAAAAATATGAGTGTATGTAAACCCAAAGGGAATCACAAAACATTAATAATGTCCATAACTACTCATATAGGTTGTATTTATAATGTGCAGCTTCATCACCTTTAATAACTGGTATCTGAATCTCATGTTAATCAAAGAAAAATACTTAAATCCATTAAAATGATGAAATGGATCATTAATTATTTGTATAATGTATTTATTATTCAAATTCACATGATGCATATACTAGTAATCACCTCATAACTACACAATACCATCAAACTTCTTGGAAAATAAAACTGTTTCCACCCATAGTGAAACACTTGGTTTAATAAATCCATTTTAATATAAATATCCTAACATTATATTTATCTCCTTAATAACCATAGACACTATGTGACATTATAGTAGTGAGATAAAACTCATTCAAAGAAATAAATTAATCACGAAAACCACTTTTATCTCTAATGGTAGTTGATCATTGTCTCCAAGAAATATGTATAAGAAAACATAAACCAATATAAATAGATACGATTGGTTTCTTTAATCTAATAATCCAAGAACCATTATCTCTAACAAAAACATTAATGATTCGTGGTATTAATAAAAATTTCATTCTTGAATTCCATTAATATCCCACCCTACCCCAAAAGTGTGAACACTTTTATCAAGGTACGTAAACAGGAATCTATATTCATAGGATCCAACATTGGACTTAAACTTTTCCACATAATCTATTTCAATTATAAGGCCATATTATCATAATATCATAAACTTATAAGTGTCATGGGACCTCAACATCAGCATTATTAAAGGAACCAAAAGGACACTTAAACCCCTAATATATCCTTTCTTGCAGAGTTGTGCACATATTTATAGAATAAAAAATTAACTCTACATAAAAATCTATCAGGTTTAGTCCTCTTATAGATATGAATAAACAAGAAAAATTCATATCAAACATGGTAGTAACCAAGGTATAACTGATATTGAAAGTTCCTTCCATTTCCCTAGGTTCTATATCAGACTCATCCTATTCATCCTTTGTAGAAAACATTTATCCTTTATTTTTATCCAACCATTGTTGAGTATTTCCACTATCTTTTTCTTATAATTCAAATAAATATTTCTTTGAATTATTATATTATTTATTGGTCAATTATGTAATGCTTAGAATGGGTTTGGTGGGGGTGGAATCAGTGTTTCATTATTTAATAATTTCTTATGAAAATAACATATTTGAATGGTTAATGATAATATACTCTAAATATATGAAGTCTCCATCACTTATATATATAAGACAACAATAAAAAATAGGATATTTACAAGGTTTACCCCCAATATTGGTGAGTACGACGGTGATTAATTTAGTAAAATATGAGACATACGTTCTCTAATAACATTATATGGTGAATACTTAAAGGGATGGTATCATCCTAAACCTATAAATATTTCCCATCAATTGATATATCAATATAGATTATTTATAATAGATCCCTCTATATTAAAATTGTATTCAAAACAAAATAAAAAATATTTACAATTAACTCTAGAATGATTTATTATAAAGTAATAAACTTATTTATTCCGTTAAAATTTTCAATAAGAATATAATCATCCACTTCTTTAAGTACATCAGCATTTAGGTTATTAAACGTTAATAATAAGACATCATTATATCTCAATTTTCTATTAACATTATTTATTGACTCATCATCATATATAATAAATAATATCCCATTTATTGGTTTCTAGGTTTAAATTTGGAAGCACCATGATGGTTGGTCTTCATGATATTCAGTTTCTTGTGGATAAAATATAATCCAAAAATAAAGTATAAGATTCTAAAAAAAACAAGAATCAAAATTCACTTTTAAATATCCACAAATATCACTCTCAAATCTACATTGATATTTTACATTTACAACTCTTTCTAAATATGATTCAATATCAACTAAAAACCTCATATTTCATAAAAAATATATCCTTACAGAGTATGTGGTTAATGTTATATAGCTTCCACAATCACATATACAAGATCAATTTATTCATATTCAAGATCATTTTCCTCTAACAAGAGTTGTAATTTATCTTAATCTTTTATAAACACTAGATTATTCATACATGAGATTCATCTAAATATTATATGTACTTTGAAACATTAGAGTTACTCATATATAGGCTATTGAAAATTGAAACTATTCTTACATAAATTTACTAAATTTTATATCATTCCTAGATAAACAAATATATAGTTGAAAATTATGAATTTAGTCATACACAACCTCAATATTATTCTTATTAAAGATACATAATATTCTATGTAATCATAAAAATACAACAAAAATATGGTTTAATCATACATAGATACTGTATAATTATCCAAACTTCTCCAAACAATTTAATTTAACTCAAAAAACATTCTAAACTGTTTCAATGCTTCTTAAATTATATTGAATAATAATATATCCAAACATAAAAAATTTTGTGGGATATTCAGTATCTCTGTTTATATTTTCTAAAACCTCCAAAAACAACCAAAAATTCATAAACTTTATTTCAATGATATGTATATTAACACCACACTATTGGATAAATAAATATTTTTGAAATAATTCCATCTCTCAGTGACAACATATTTATGACCTATGAATTTGATTCTCTCCCTCTTAATCACCAAAAAACCTTCACCCTAATATATCATATTTATATTACTCAAACCAAGTATCACGTGTTTTTTGTATCATTATCCATCAAAAACGATAAAATCCAATGAATTATGGGCTATAACCTATATCCCATAAGTAAGATGTAAATTTAGAAAATTATTTTCTAGTCTTAGACCTTTTAATTTTTAATTTCATATAGAACTTGTGAAAATATATAAACTTTTATTGACTTTCAAAATATATTTTCAGTTTACATCTCCATTAAAAAAATTCCCTAGAAAATTTTATTTCTTATTAATATGTTTCAACGTTGAGTGTTACAATGGGTTTATGATATATTTATTACACATTTATTATCGCAGTTTAATCTCAGTAGGTTTTCAACCTTCTAATTTGTGTCTTCTAGAATCAATCTCATTGAAATCATTTTTAAACATTCCTGGGTTATGGGAACATAGTAATTATTTTAATTACCAATAGAAATAGACTTATGTTTCATATAGTTTCAACTTATATAAATTTCTAAAAAAAAGAATGTTTCACTTGAAGTTGATTTTCTAATAACTAATATTTACATATCAATTAGTATGGGTGTAGATAAATATATTTTTCACCACACCACATTCATTTAGTTGGACATGACTCAGGATTCCATTGATTCATCATTGTATCCTCTTACCAAAAAGTTGGAGTTAGTTCCCTAGAACTAATTATGTTTAAAATTCAATTACAAAAATATTCAAAATCTTGATTATTAATTCATACCTAATCACATGATGATTTATATTCTTTGTGATGTCTATATGATAATCTACTAACGTTACTATTTTCATTGAAAGTTCATAGTTGTTCCCTAGTATAATAAAAACCTAAAAGTTCTATGGGAGTATTCATAAACGTATGTTCTATATATAGATGATATATTTTGATGAGACAAAAATGATACACGTTATTGATAGTGGAGACTCATCGGACTTTGAGACACCTTCTCATGGTTAACTCCCTTGGAATTATCAAGAGAGGAGATTATGATAACATTTCCCTCTAGTATAAAATACCTATTTAAATGTGTCATTGAATGCTCTTTTTTCATGTGTAATGGTCATTAGAATTCGAGATTATTATTACTGCATATTATGAGTCAGGTACTTTGATGTAATGACCAAAACCATGATGAAATATTTTCTTGAGAAATATATTATAATTGATGCATCATGAGTATTATGTATTAATGAATAATGTAAAGATGGATTTATCTGTTTTGTTTTTAATTGACTATAATTTCTTAGACACGTTTATGGGACTAGGACTTTCCGGTTAAAATCATATTCATATTGTTGTTTGGGAAAGATCATTTTGGGAAGTCAAATAAATAGACATTGAACACAAAGGATGATGAAACCAGTATGAAATGTGCATTATTAAAAATATCAATATATATATATTATGTTGCATAGTGTGTTTTTTATGTGGATATTATTACTTCAGTGTTTAACTTCTTTTTATGCTAATATTAGAGTTTATGTCGTATTCCCAAATGTCGTCGAGAAATAGGCCTAGAGGGTCACATGTGAAGTTTATTCAAAATCATTGTTAAATTCTAAATGAGTTTAACATATTTAATAAATGGTATTCTGGTATGTGGTTTAATATTTATTTTTGTTTAGTTAATCACTAATATTTAGTTAGTGATATAACAAATCTACTATTTATTTCACACATAAACATGATTTATTACATAAAATTTCACCTAAGACAACTCTGAGTATCGGGAGGTCTAGTGTCTTGGGAAATTCAGAACATTACATAACAATATAAAATATAAAGCAGAACATCTTTATTGAGAACTTCTATTACATGACCATAACATTCTTTTGTGCTTAGCATTTCATGTGATAACCGAGGACATGCATAAGAAATGGTTGAGATATAAATCCCAGTAAGGGAGTTAATAATTCATAACATGAAGAATACAATACATGTTATGAAATAGGAATATCATTGGAACACAATAGAAACATGAGCATAACGTCATGACTATCTTAGAACAACCATTTAATAGTATTTTATTACATCACTATTGGGTCATTATGATGACATAAAACACATATATTTAAATGATATTTAATTTTTACCCATAAATTCAACTATTTCAGAAATTTTTGAAAAACTCACTACTAGATAATTTCGATTTCATAAATCCAAAAATAATATACATTTTATATATATAATTTATTAAATATGTGAATTTTTACTTTTAAAATAAAACACAATATTTATCGAAAATTAATTGGTCTTGAAAAAATAAATTTCAAACCATAATAAAAATTACAATTGTATTCATAAAAAATTATATCATCATTTATATTTAATCAAAATAAATTTAGTAATAATATTTTATTAAAATATTATTGAACTCAAAAATATATTAATTTATCAAAATACATTTTTTAATGGTATACTAACTAAATATACAATTTATGCTTCAAAAACCATTTTCAATGTAACAAGGATAAAATAAATGTATATTCATTATTAAAAAAATATTATACATAATCATAGTGATAGGGTCTTGTAATATAACCACTTAGTATACGTGTATAAGACCTAAGAGTAAGGTGTGCGATGGTGAAAGGAACTTGGGGTGGTTTGGATAACATTGCTCGGGTGGTAATCTCTTTTAACATCCATTTATCCCATAGGTGATTCTATTCAAGATTAACAGGTTGAAGTTCGAATTGGTCTTGGTCATGAGTGAAGCCTGGTGATGCTACCTTCTTTCTGAGATCTTAGAGATGGGCTTCGTATGGAGCAATTCTACTGGATGAGGCCATCACATACTTTTTATAAGTAAATTTGATTTGTTAGTACCTTATATATATACTAATCATGTGGTCACAATTCAATGACTATAATACAAATGGTACCATGTAATAAAATTATTTTTAAATCAAAAACCTAAAACCAAGGAAGTGCATATGTTTTATATGACCACTTTACATAATAATACATTTATTTAGATCAAGAGGAATTTTCATTGTTAAATGTTTGGGTCATTAAAATCTTACCCCCTTATAAAATTTCACCCTCAGAATTTCCTTTTACCACACTAAAACAGATGATGGAAACTCTGCTTCTTCACTTCCTCTGATTCCTACATTGCTTCTTAAAACTTGTGTTTTCTCCACAATACTTTGGTGAGGGGAATTATCTTATGTCGTAGAACATTTCTCCGATGATCTAAGATCATCATCGAATTACATTTATATGATGGGTCATTATCCTATGGCACCACCTCTAGATTGAGTACTTGTGATGGGTTAGGTACGTACTTCCACAAGAGTGATACATGGAATATATCATGTACTTGAGATAGGTTTAGTGGGAGTTATAGTCAACATTCCCCTGCTCTAATGCGATCAAGGATCTTAAAACGGCCGATTTACCTTGGGCTAAACATTTAATTATTCCAAAAACTCATTACACTCTTCCATGGTGATATATGGAGGAATACAATGTCTTTAACATCAAAATCTAGTTATCATCAATGATTATCCGCATATCTCTTTCATCAACTCTAGTCAGCTTTAATGTGATGATGGATGGTATTAATGTTCTTCAGCATTTATTAAACCATTTCTAGAACTATGAGTATTTTCTCCACAAATTCATCCCAATATGGTAGTGCTCTGCACCTCTTACCATAAAGGACTTCATAAGGATACAATTCGATTTTTGAGTGGATGAAGTTGTTGTAAGAGAAGTCAACTATCGAAAGATGTTAATCATATTCTCCTTTGAAATCCATTGAGAATTATCTCAACATGTCGTTAAGTGTTTGTATAGTCCACTCATATTGTCCATATGTTTGAGGTTGATAATATGTAATGATGTTCAGCTCATTATTCAGATCCTGTTGGTGAATCATCCAGAACATAAAGGTGAATCTTGGATCTCGATCGGATACAATTGATAGTGGTACTCCATGAAGCCTTACCACTTCTCTGATGTATATTTGTGCCAATTGATCCAATGTGAAATCCTCTCAATTTGAAATGGAGTGTGTAGTCTTTGTAAGACGATCCACAAAAACCCAGATAGCATTGTTTCCATTGGATATCTTTGGAAGTCTGGTGACAAATTTCATGGTGATGTTTTCCCATTTCCATGTTGGTATGGGTTGTGGTTCCATCAACCCATTAGACATCTGCCTCTCACCCTTCACATCCTGAAATACTAGTCACTTTGATGTGTACTCCACAATATTTATCTTCTTGTTATACCACCAATAATTCCATTGTAGATCTCAATACATCTTTGTTTTTCCTTGGTGAATTGATAAATTCTAACTATGTGCATCATCCAAAAGATATTTCTTGAACATTGAAAATGATAAAACACATTGTCTTGATCCAAATCTAAACATTCTTTCTTCATTAACATTGAACTATGAGGATTTCCCTTTTTTGATAGTTTCCACTTTCGTCTGAATTTCCACATCAACCTTTTAAGCATCCTTTAACCTTTCCAAAAGAGATGGATGAAAAACCATGGGTGAAAGGATTTATGATGGTCCCTTCTTTTTGATTCTCAGGTACATCTTCATCAAATCTAAGAATATCAGATCCTTTCTATGTAGAGCATCATCCACCTTGTTCTCTTTCCCCAGATAGTAGTGAATTCAACAGTCATAGATTTTTATATGCTTTAATCAACTTCGTTAGTGCATATTAATCTATTTCAGTGTGGATATATATATTTCAGGCTTTTATGATCTGTATATATTTCACACTTCACCCCAAATATGTAATGCTGCCAAATTTTCAATGTGAATATTACTACAGCTAACTCCAGATAATGTGTTGGATAGTTTTACAAATAAACATTCATTGGGTTTTATGCATTCGTATTGACATTGTCATTTTTATTCAACAAATAACCCATTCCCTTCTTCTGAGAATCACTAAATACCACATAATGTTCTCCACTTGTGGGATGTGTGAGCACATGTGCAGTGATAATCCCCATCTTCAACTCCTTGAAGCTCTCTTTACATTCATCACACCATGAAAACTTGACTCTCTTTTGAGTTATCTTGGTAAGAGGGTTGAACAATCGTAATAAATCTCACCAAGTGTCGATAATATCCCTCTAACCCCAGGAAACTATGGATATCCATCATCGATGTTGGGCTCAACCATCCCTCAATTGCAGTTGTCTTAGAGGGATCCAAAAATATCACATTTCTTGTGATTATATGACACAAGAATGATACTTCCTTCAACAAGAAATCACACTTGTTGTAATCTGTATAGATATTCTCCTTTTGAAAGGCCTCTAGTAAAGTTCTTGGATGCTCCCCATGCTCCTCCTTGGTTTTTAAGTATTTTATATTATATTCTATAAAGACTACCAAAAATTTGTCAAGGTAATATATAGAGACTCTATAATCAAATCCATGAAGATTGATGAAGCATTCGTGAGTCTGAAAGGCATTACTATGAATTCAGAGTTCTAGTATATTGTATGAAAAGTAGCCTTGGGTATATCCTCTTTCTTCACCCTTATTTGGTAATATCCCGACCACAAATCCACCTTGGAGAAGTATTGTGCTCCACATAGGTGATCGAACAAGTCATCAATTCGTGATAGGGGATACCTTTTCTTTATCGTGATTTTTTTGATCTCACAATAATCAATTCAATGATGTATTGAACCATTATTCTTCTTGACTAAGAGGATTAGTGCACCCCCTGGTGAAGCACTTGGGAATATAAACCCTTTATCCAGATTCTCCTATAGGTTTTTCTTTAGAACCACAATCTCCACAACATCAATTCTATATATATTCTTAGATATTAGAAAATCCCCAGGTATAGGATCAATAGAGAATTTAACATCTCTTCTAGGAGGAAGACCATGAAATTCCTCGGGAAACAAATATACAAATTCCTTCAGAATAGGCATGTCTTCAAGGGCAGTAGCTTCCTTACACTCAATCATCTGAGAAAGATAAGTGTGCTCATAGGTTAATAATATCCACGCTTGAGAAGATGGTGCTAAATAAGATTCATCCCCATCCTTTCACTTTACAGAATCAAGGGTCGATTCACCATATAGATAGTGATTTTCCTCTAATGGAAATTTATGTTGGATGTATATAAAGGAATCCAATCCATGCTAACAATTGCCTACAATTCCACCATAGGGAGTATGGTGAGGATCTCCAGGAAGATCAAAATACAAATTGTGACATGGATTAGATATATTCATGGGATGTGATGATTTCCCGATTTATTGTTCTCACTGACATCTATACTTCTATGATTTGTTGTGGTGTTCGGATAGTTCTACTAAACCTTTACGATATAAAATAATTCATAGAACAAAAATCAAAATTCAAGTTCACTATTATTGAATGAATAACTAGAATACATGTCACCATGTCATTGTCAGGGTTCACTTCGGCGGTTGTGATGGAAAAATCTCTCCCATGCTACCTTGGAGGTTGTTGGTTGCATCCAAAAACCATTGGCATAGGGCACTGGTTTTCAAAGTGCCTGGTTCTATGCATTTGAAGCAATGAACAATGTGTTGATAGTCAAATAGAGCATTCCTCTCCTCTTTCATAGTAGTGGGTTTTTCTTGTCAGTAGTTAATAATCAGGTTCCCTTCTATTCCACACCTAAATCAGTACTTCATCCCCTTCAGGAAATTTCCGGGATGCTTCTTTCGACACCATTGGCAAGTGGGGTGTTTGAATTTCTTAGCACTATTGGATTTATCTATTGGACTGCTAGAATTAAATTCCACCTTATAATTCTTATCCCCATAATACATATGAGATTCTTTGACTTCCAATATTACATTGAGGGAACATCGAACAATATACTGATAGCTCTCGATGTCATGGATCACTAGGGATTTCCGTAGTCTAGGTTTCAACAAGCCAAAGAAGAGGTCAACCTTATATTTAGGGGTAACAACAATGCCAAAGTCATATTGTGAAATACTTGTAATGTAAGTCTCGTATGCTCTGAAGGATTTGTCATCTTTTATCATGAGGTAAAGTCAGTCCCTTTCCATCTTAACTTATAGGCTGCCTGGAATATATTTATAAAAAACATTTTCTGGAAATCTTTCTATTTCAACGCCTCGATCACTTCCTCATGATTTTTATTTTTTATCAATGTCTATCATTGATCAGATTCATCCTCCATACAATAAAAATCTAGAATAACCTTCTATTGTTCAGAACATTGAATGATGGAGAATATCATTTCAATGGAGTAGATCCATTGTTCGGCGATTGAGGGATCAAATGATCCATTGAAAATACGAGTTATTTGTCCCATTAATCTCTATATTGCAGCTTGTTATTTCTTAGGGATGGTTTTACCTTCCCGTTGCACCCATGTTTCTTTTAAAAATATGATTTAACTAAGAGAGTATACTAAAAACTTTTTTGATTCCCACTCCCATCAGATTGGGCATCTCATTAGAAAAGTCATCACATTGATCTTTGTATCAGTTTTTAGCATGGGTCCTCCTATTAATGGCCATTGGCTGGAATAAATGTAAAGATAAGGGTAACACATAAAGGGGAATCAAATGAGGAAAAGGGATAACTTATAAATTACATTTATTTCCTTAACTTATCTATGTTATCCATGATGTACTTCCCAAAAGATATTTTCAGGGTCATTTCTTTAATTCCCTTAATAATGGCTCATACTAAGATTATGGATTTACCAAAGTATATCCCCCGGGTGTGTCGTAACCAAGAGTGATGAAATCCCCATTGTCGTGCACCAGTTTCTATTCGAGTCTTGCTCAAAACGGTGTTTTTGGGTTTTACACATAGATATATCTATTCCATAGACAACTCTACTAGTTTGTATCAAGAGAGGGACGTATTTTACTGATTAACCACTTAGTCAATACTCAACATAATTTAGGGATGTTTTTTTTATATTTAGTCTTATACCATAGGCTTTTTGTATGATTTTCTAATACTAATCCCAAAAATAACTAAACATATCCTCTGATAACAACTATAACAACCCTGCTCTTTATTACACAAATATGAATGATTTAATACATAAAATTGCACATAAGATAACTATGAGGATCTATAGGTATATTGTATTGCGAAATTACGAACATTACATAACAAAATCGAACATAAATCACACCATCTTTATTGAAATCATCTTTTACATGACCACAACATTCTTTCTTACTTAGCATTGCATGGGATAAAATGAGGACATGTATAAAAAAGGATGAGCTATAAAGTTCATTAAGGGACTAAACATGGAATAACATGAAGAATACAATATATGTTAGGAAATATTCATATCAATGGAGATGAATATAAACATGAACATAAAGGCGTGATATTGCATGATTACCATATAATGGAAATGTGGAAACAACATTTAACATGATATTAGCATGGGCCAAAGATCATTGCACATTTAGGAGGAGTGAACCCTAATTTCACATTAATTATCATGAGTAAACAATAATTTCACTTGATTTATCATGATACCAATCTTTACCCAATTCATTGGAGTGCTATCAGGGTGCACCCTTCATAATAATTTCATTTCATGCATAAGTGTGCCACAAATATCATACAATATAGATTCATTAAAAATCATCATTTATTCCTTGATAAAGAAATGTGAAATTAATACTTGAAACTCTTTAATCAATAAGTAAATTTTCATAAAGGTGAATTCCCTTGATAGATAAATGGTCCGGATATTCACTACACAATGAATTTGTCTTGGAGAATCACAATGCAATTTCAGCAGCATAACAGCATGACATAAGTATTCAGAAAAATGGCTGATTAGATAGAAAGGGGTATCTAATCATAGTTACATAAAATAGAAATTAGGGGGATAAAATATATACATGTTTCTACATATGTAAGGTAATTTAGATTCATAATTTAAATTATTTTTTTGATTCTAAATGAGAATAGAGAAATTCCTTACGAAATTTCGGCATGGTGACAGGTGTGCATGGGAGACATTAATTAGAGATAAAGTAGTCTCTAATCATTCAAACATAAGGAGGGAAGTATAATAAAGGTGATAAATCACACCCTAACATTTTTAATAGAAAAAAGGGTATAACAATATAAATAAATTTGGGCAAAAAATAGGAAAGAAGAAATCCCTTACTTGGAAGTCTGATCCCAGAGGCTCAGGAGAGGCTTGAGAGAGGATTATAGAGAGATTGGGGAAAATTAGGAGGATTTTAGATATTGGATGTAATAGGTTGGTCGAGATCCAAATGTTTTGAGTGATGAGAAGTGTAATATTGGGTTTGTTTATATAAGAAAAGATAGGTAATTCTTTATAATTTAGTTTTTTGACAACACACATTAAACTAATCAAACCCACAAACCCACCCAGGGTTTTTGCCCATGGATTTTCCAATGGTAATTTTAAGAAAGTATTTTATAAGTACAATATAATAATATATTAAAATATTAGTCTTTATTATGTGGTGGTGAGTCACACTCACAAGAAATCATTTTAAAATGATAGATTGTTTTATAAGTCTTGGAGGGTCCACTATGGAACCATAATATTAATCAATTAAATATAAAATCACATTATATTAAAATTAAAACATATATTGGCAAAAAATACTTTTATAGTTTTTTATTACATCATTATTGGGTCATTATGATGTCATAAGAGTCATTATATATTTAAACAATATTTAATTTTTACCAAAAAATGTGATTGTATTAGAAAATTATGAAAAAATAACCGTTAGAAAATTTCAATATCCTAAATCCAAAAAAAATATTAATTTTATCTAAATAATTTTCTAAATATATTAATTTCCACTTTTAAAATAAATAGCAGCATTTATCGAAAATTCATGGGTTTTGACAAAAATAGCTTTCAATCTTTAATAAAAATTAAAATTGTATTCATAAAAATTATACCATCATTTATATTTAATAAAATTAATTTAGAAATAACATTCTATCAAAGTATCATGTAATTCAAAAATCCAAAAAAAATACAAAATAGATTTAATAATTGAATATTATCTAAAAATACTATTTGTGCTTCAAAACCCATTTTCAAAATTAAAATGATAACATGAAAATATATTATTTATATAAAAATAATGTGCATAATCATAGTGCTTGGTTATATTAACATAACCCTTATAACACCCACATAAGACCTAAGGGTAGGGTGTGTGATGGTGACAGACTCCTGGGGTGGCTCAGATTGCTTGGTGGTTGTCTCTATTAACTTCCATTTCTCCAATATGTGGTTTTTTTCAAGATTAATGTGTAGAAGCTTGGCTTGGGATAGTTCAAGAGTGAATCACAGTGACACTACCTCTTTCCTGAGCTCTAATAGATGGGATTCGTATGGGGAAATTCTGATAGATGAGGCTACCACTTCCTTTACCTTAGTAAATTGTATTTGTTAAAGCCTTATAATTATACTAATCTTGTGACCACTATTAAATAACTATATATTCAATAGAAACATTTCATAATGGTATTTTAAAATCCAAAACATAAAACCATGGAAGTGTATATGTTTTATAGAACCATTTCACAAAAGAATACATTTAATTAGATCAAGAGGAATTCTCATTAATAAAATTTTGGGTCATTATAAGTTGTTATTCAAGAGAATATATAGGAGTTTACTATTTAATATTTACATAATATTTATTTTAATGAATATAATATTTATCTATTTATTAAGGAAATGATTCATAATTTTATTTATTTAAATAAATTTTCATTTTTATGGTTCAATAAATATCAGGGAGGATTGATAGAATGATTTAATTGTCCAGTGATAAATGATATATTAAACATTATTTGAATGAATGTTAATTTATTTATTCCTGAAATAATATTTATATATTCATGAGTTTAGAACATTTCACGTTAATATTAATATAATTATTATTATTCTATCTTGGGGTTTACAGAGTATTAAAAGTATAATAAGGCCCTATGGAAAATTATTTTTTCTCAAACCATATGTCTATAAACACCTATTTATGTCATTATCTAGCCTTATACATATCATTCATTTCACACACAAAATTCTAGAGAGTTTTCTATAAATATATATAGATATTATATCTTTAAATACACTTAAGAATTTATATCGATCACCATCCCACCCCCTCTTTAGTCTATATAGAACAGACGAATCATTCCAACTAACTTGATATTCTTATAGTAACAAAAAATTGATCAACACAAGCATTAGAGTATTTCATGCTCTCACCCAACGATTTATGTGGTGATGCTTAGAGGTTCATACAACTTGTGTGGATTATTGATAAAGGGACCCAGCACTTAAATCATCTCAGTAAAATGATGATACACTAATAAATGTTATATTTAATCTTTAATAAATAAAGAATAATAATGTGAGGTAATTATAAATCTATATAAAATAATAATAAATTATATTTCATCATCCTGTCTCATGGATTCTCAGTTTTATATTTAATCGAATTCTAGAGACAAATGAGAAGGCGTTGATGAAAAATATTATTAGGGATAGTCATATCCAATTTTTACATACCTTAAAACCATTATGTGATATGAAAGTAATGTTACATATAAATTTATAATAATTTTTCGTCTTTTATTGGTTTTACAATTTTTTGTTAATACTTCATTTACATTAATATAATAGTTTAATCAAAAAATAGACATTACATGTTCATTCAACTTAAAATTATGTAGAACACATGAAGAACTGATGAATAATTATTTAAGGTTCCATTGGGAGCTATATAGGTTTCTGGATGGAAGACATACGTATAGGCCATGTAACTAAAAAGTATATGTTGTGTGATGAGTTTCACCACATTAGGATGATTCATGGGATACACAACACAATACATTGAGTTAACACATTGTGTATTTAATAAATTTCATATTTTTACATACCAAAATAGCATGCAACTTTTTGGATTACACGATGTGTAACATGTGTACACATCATGTAGTCTATGTATATCTTCATCATAAATCATGGAATCCATGTGGTACAAGATGCATCATGTTTTTATTACATGATTCATTGGACAAAAGATCGAGAAATACAATAATTAATGCATGTGGTGTAGTTTTCACATAATTAATACACATGTAGTGTATTTTATACACTTGATTCAGTGGTCATGTTATTTACACAAAAACCTTGCATTTAATAAAAATTATTCATTGGTTATTTAATTAAATCACTTTTCGTATAATGCATACTCGGTGTAGTTAACTCAAATGAATTATAATTAATTGATTCACACAAAGTGTGTTTAATCCACATAGATTTTAATTAATTCGTGCATGGTTTATTATAAATATACATGTGAGGCCTTTAACACATTTTCTGTAATTAATTTGTTTCATTGATGTACACATTGTTCTAGGATATACATGTTTAAATTAATTTATTCGTAAATAAAATTTATTGTGTTATTGAGCTGGGTTGCACACCATATAAAATTTCTTTAATGAATATTAAATTCTCAATTAATTCCACATTAAATTTGGAACTAGACATCATGTTGTCTCTAAAAACACAATATATACTAACTTAATTAAAATAAACTTTATTTATTTGATTTCTTAAAATATAGATGGTGGGATTTATTGAACTATCTTGAGATGTTAAAATGAATGAACAAACCAATGAACGAAAAAGATAATAAATTGAATTATTTTGAGGCGATTTAATCTTAATAAAATAATTTATTGAATTTATTTCCATCTTGTGTAAAAATATGGATTCATTGCATACATGGTTAATCCTGTTCTTAAACCGGACAATGTATGTTCTTGGATTCTTTTATTTTAATTATTAATTCATGGTTCTTTAATAATTAATTTTTTAAATTAAAATTATTTTTTGTGTGTCATACCATCCCATATTATTTAATGGTATTCATAGACATGATTTCATTTATTTAATCCCTGTAAGAAATCATTTGGTTCACCTCATCCACATGTGAGTAAAATATAATGTAATAGATAGATCTCCCTTTCTAGTGGAGGCCTTTTGTGTTCGTATCCTAGGTGAAACCAGCATAGGAGTTATACAAGAGTAAATGTTGAATAATATAACTCAAAACAAGTTACTATTCAATGATTTAATTCCCTAGTTCAATGAGTTAGTTTATAATATACTAGATAAAATAATCATTAGATAATCTCTTAATCATATCACTTAATAATTTTATTTCTTCCAGTTTCATGATTAATTATTTTTTGGATGTTTTACCACAATCACTTAATAAATGAATTAACAAGCGTGTCAGATGGAATTAAAAGAAATTTAATTATGTGTGATTTTTTTCATACATGGTTAATCAATTAATTAAAATCCACTGAATATTAAAAATCACATGGAAAATTAATATTATAAAATTATGCATAAGGAATAAAATCCATCAATAAAAATATAAAGTCAGTATATCCTTCTATTACATCATATATGATTAAACCACTAGATCCTTATGATTGATATAAGGACCCTTCCATAAACATTACTTAATATTGATTTAAATGAATAATTCGCATTGAGGATCATTTTGGGTTTATATTTTTAGATAATTAGGCCATAACTATTAAATTTCAAAAAAAATTACAATGTAGACACTTTTACTCAGTTTCCTTTTTTTCATGAGGCAGTAACTCTTGAAAAAAATGGTCATGTCTAGTTCCATGTTTAAGACAACATGACTTTTCCTTTATCCCATCCTTGACCCTATTCCACATTAAGTCCTATGAAAATCATTTCAAAAACTTGGAATGAGAATAAAAATATCAGTAAATGATACACAAAGAAAAAAACTGTTAGATTGTTAAAACAACAAGTAAACCATGAATACATTATCATAAGTAAAACATTTCACCTTTGTGAAGTAGTAAATACAGTTCACCGAATAAAAGATCACTATTTACCCTTTTGTAACCAAAATATTACCATAAAACCCATATAAATAACACAGAACATATATAGGTAACTTGGGACATAAACATATTTAAATGGAATAACCATATGATAGAATTCCACACATATCACTAAATGGAATAGCCATAAGGCCGACTTCCATACCCAATGCATTGGAGGTTATAAAGTAACCACCCATCATGGTTTATCATGGCACCACATGTCATTTGGTTTATCACTTAACCACCCGTCAATTGTCCAAGTACCATTATAAAACCATGACAAATAAAATATTAAAAATATAAATATTTCACTAATTACATTAAATTTTCAATTAGATGAAAAAATTTCAAGATATTTAAATAATCAATCCCTTTCAAAAACCATTTTCAATAACAAAAACACCCAAAACTAGAATAAGGTATTTCATTTTAATTTTAGAAAACATTAAGGATTATAAAGGAATCCAAACAATGATTACGGTGGCAGAGAGGTCATTGTCGGCACAAATGTTAAAAACATTCCATGTGTCGTTCAGTAAAACGCTTTGTAGAAAAAATTATTTCCTTTGAATGCACATAAAAGTCAAAGGGTTTTTTATACACCGTCTAAAAGAAGAAGGTATATATTATTGAAATATGGATCAATGAAAGGAGAATGAGACGATGCCCCTTACTTCATGTCCGACTTGCCCCATTAGTCTTTAATATCTTGAATAATTGATTAAAGATAATTTATACTTTCTTAAGAACATTTTTCAATATTATTATTCCTTTTATATCACTTATTACAATGTTCTAAACATTATGTAATCATTCATGTTAATAATGTACGTTTAGTCTATATTTGGTACTTGAGTCACAAATGAACACCATATAGTTACAAGTTGTTCACATGGTCAAAAGTTCATTATATCCAAAATTATATTAATGATTTATATATCATATATATCATATATATCTATTATATACATGTATTTATAATAGTACATAACATTTGGAGGTAAGAAATGAAATGCACCATTCATGGAGACGGTAAGCCATACGTACGCATGAACGCTACTTCCATTTATATTTCTTATTTTAATTGAATTAAAACATAATTATACATAGGTATATTATAATTCCAGTATAATATAATTTAATTAAATCCATCCTTTATACGTCTTTTGTATGGAATGAACGAGTCATTTAACTTTGATGGGGCGCTAGTCCGCACTTCCTCAAATGAAATTATCGCGTTTACCCATAATGGATACCATAAAGGTATGATATAAATGAAAAAATATAGAAGCATAAAGAAAAAATAATCATAATATATATCATATATAAATATAGTGTCATATTAATTGCCACCATGAGAGGTGGTAGGAGATAATCGAACAATTATCATTTCGTGAGGCGTTAGTTTTCCATCCACAGGAACAATATGTTTTCACCAATTAGATGAAGGTGTGTATAAGTTTAGTTCAAATCAATATCATAATTACATACTAGTATATTGAGGATTCTGATGTTGTTATAAAATAAAGTAATAAAAATAGAATAGGGGTTGGAGAAGTAAAATAAAAGAAAATAAGTTAAGAGAAACTGTTACCTTTAATTTGAGTAACTTTCTTTGGTTTGAACTAAAAGGACTTATTGATGTATCTCTTGAATAAGGGAAGGCTTCTAGGAGGAATAGAGGGATGTAGGGAGATTAATTAGGTAGAGTTTGGATGATTCAAAAGGATTGATAGGTGTGAGGAATTAGTTAGAAATGGTCACCTTTTATAAGTTGGAGGAGGGGCTCTTTAGGAAAGTTTGAAAATATTATATTATTATATAATGATATTCATATTATAAAGGTCCAAAAATAATATAAGTCTAAGATAAGATGACACATTGTCGAAATAAAATCATCCAATAAAAATTGGGCTGGTTTTAGATGTCATTTTAATATTTATAATCTTATTTATTTAAATGATTTATTAATGAGGTAAACACTGCATCATTATTGTGTCATAAATAATTAAATTTATTCAATGTCAAAAATTTATAAAAATAATTCCATGATGTAGGAAAACTATTTGAATTTACAATTAATATTTATAGTCAAAATTATTACTTATATAACACCATATAAAAATTAATTTACTAAATGTTTTTTGTTTATATGATTTTTGCCTTTACTTCAAATTAATTAATCTAAAGTGTCATTATCATTCATAAGTGGCTCCATGGGGTCCCAAAATCGACCCAAGGTTTCCCATGGTCGGCCTTTACACATAAAATAAGGTTAAGACATGTGTTATGGTAATTTTAAATTAATATAATATTCTTTTTTACCTTGAATTACCATATTTACCTTTAACCGCGGTAAATAAAATTTGAAACTTACTATTCACCAAAAATTATTTTCATCTTCATAAACTACATTTTACTTACTAATAATAACCATGTATGTTGGATTTTCTAAATTCAACTCACAGAATTGGTAAAATTTTATTTAAATTAAAATGTCAATTTTTTTAACGACTATTAAGTGGTTTCACTATTCATCAAGAATTGAAGTTTTTCAGAAAACTACCAAACATTCAGACTAAGATATATTTAATATTGATAATTAAATAATGATATCTATTTTACCAAATGTTAAACATAGAAGTTTCATTAATTAATTAAAAATTAATTCCCTTTGTTAAAACAAATAGAGTGTTTTTAAGAAACAATAACTATCAAAAGATTGACACTTGTTTACGTCCAATTTCAAAGTGATATTAATTAAAATGACAAAAATTGGATTAAATGGTAAAAATATATTCTAATTACACTTCAAAACCAATTAAATAGATAATATAAGCATATAAATAAATTATAATAAACGGCACTTTTAAATTAAAATACATTATTTTTCACTATTCATTAAAAAGATAATTTTATCAAAACAAATACCAAAAATTACCCAAACTAAATATTGATGTCCCCATTATAAAGAAGGATTTTATTTTGACAAATAGAATGTATTAAAGTAACCAAAATTGGATTTAAAGAGGGTTCCCCATTAAAAGGTGGTAAATCGACCTTTTAATGTAAATTATTCCTAAAATTAGATTCATTCACATTTTAAGTCTCTAAATTTTATTTGATAAATGTAAATGCATTTAACAAACATGTATAATAATATTGTAGTTAGTTTTTTTCATTCCTAACAATACAACGGTTAGGAGTTAACTTCCATTTAAAATAATAATATTATATTATTAGTGGGCAACGTAAGATTTTAAGGAAACATATTATTGCGTATTGGGTATTCTATCAAACATAGCAACTCATTAAAAGTAAAATTAATATTTAATTCAAAAATATTAATAAATATGACATATGTCTTATTCTTTATTTACCTCGGATGTTACATCCTTCCCCCCTTTGGAAATGTCCATCCTCTCAATTTTTATTCACTTATCAAAATTAGTGGGGGTATTCATCCCACAAAACATTTTCAGATTCCCACATTGCCTCTTCAATCATATGGGTTTTCCACAAAACTTTTAACTAGTGAACAACCTTATTCTGCAAAACATGCTCTCTACAGTCAAGAATCTGGACCGGTTTTTCTTTATAAGAGAGATTCTCTTCCAACTGAACTACCTCTGGACTCAAAACATGAGATGGATCTGGTATATACTTTATCATCATTGAAACATGAAAAACATTGTGTACCTAGGATAAACATGAAGGTAAATCCACTCTGTATGAAACTGATCCCACATTATCCTAGATTTCATAAGGTCTAATGAACCTCAGACCCAACTTTTCTTTCTTACCAAAACGCCTCACACTTTTCCATGGATAGACTTCGAGAAAGACATGATCACCTACCTCAAAAGATATATCCCTCCTCCGGTAATCTACATATCATTTCATTCTGCTCTGAGTTGTTCTCATGTGCTTCTGAATCAATTGAACTTTCTTTTCCATCTCTTCTACCAATTCTAGTCTCATCATCTTTCTTTCACCTACATCATCCAAAAAAGATGGATTTCGAAATTGCTTCCCATATAATTCCTCAAATAGAGTCATCTGTATACTAGAATGGAAACTGTTATTATATGAAAATTTAACCAAAGAAATATGTTGGTCCCAACTTCCCTAGTAATCTAGTGAACAAGCACGTAGCATATCCTCTAAGGTTTGAACTATTAATTCTGACTGCCCATATGATTGCAGATGAAAAGCTGTACTAAAATTTAATTTAGTACCCAAATACTTTTAAAGGTCTTTCCAAAATTTAGAAGTGAACCTGGGATCACGATCAGATACAATGGAGAGGGGAACTCCATGTAACATGACTATCCCTTTAACATAAAATTGAGCTAGTTGATCCAGAGAAAACGTATCTCGAATAGGAAGGAAATGAGCAGATTTAGTCAACTGATCAACTATAACCTAGATTGAATTATAACCTTGAGATGTATTTGGTAATCCCACAACAATGTCCATGAATATATTTTCCCATTTCCACTCTGGCTCTGGTATAGATTGAAGAATCCCTTTCTATAACTTCCTCTATACATTATCTTGTTGACAAGTCAAACACATCACAGTAAAATTAGCAATATCTCTTTTCATTCCATCCCACCAGTAATATTTCTAAAGATCTCTGTACATCTTTGTACTGCCAGGATGAACTGAAAATGAGGAACTATGAGCTTCACATAACAACTCATTCTTCAACTATGAATCACAAGGAAAACATAATCTTTTCACATACATGAAAACACAATCATTATCAATCTTAAAATAAGAAAAATTACCCTTTTCAACCAACTCTACATTTTTCTGCAACTCACTATCTTCATTCTGCGCTTGCTTTATTCTGTTTGATAGAGATTATTTCCCGAAAACCTGAAATAAAACAGAATAATTTCATGCACCAACAACTTCTATGCCAAGGTACATCAAATCAAAAAACCAACGGATCTCGTTCCAAATATAGCATGGTTAATGAAGCATTACTTTTTTGAATCCAAGCATCATCCAATTTATTTGCTTCTTCCAGATGGTAAAGGATCGTGCAATCATAATCCTTGATTAATTCTATCCATCTCCTATATCTCATGTTCAATTCTTTCTGAGCTAATATATATGTCAAACTTTAGTGGTCAGTATATATTTCAAATTTTAATCCATAAAAATGATGCCTCTAAAATTTTAAAGTAAAAACAACAGTAGCTAATTCCAAATCATGTGTAGGGTAATTTAACACACGAGGCTTCAACTGACTTGAAGCATAAGAAATTACCTGATCATTGTGCATAAGGACACTTCCAAGTCCTTTCAACGAAGAATCATTGTAAATAATAAACTCACTATTTCTGGAAGGCAATTCCAAAACTAGAGCATTCACTATTCTTCTTTTGAATTTCTGAAAACAACCATCACATTCTTTTGTGCAAACGAACTTAACACCTTTTTAAAGTTAACGTAGTCATTGGACTAGATAACTATGATAAATTATCAAAAAACCTTCAGTAATAACCTCTAAAATCATGAAAACTACAAATATCAGTTATACTTTTTGTTCTTAGCCATTCTTCAACAACCTTTGTTTTAGAAGGATCAACAGTTATGCCATTTTTTGAAACAATGTGACCAAGAAAGAAATTTGTTATAACCTAAACTCAATCTTTCTGAATTTCCAATACAATTTCTTTTCTTTTAAGGTTAGAGAGACAACCCTTATATGACTTTCATGATCCTATTTACTTTTAGAATAAACCCAAATATCATCAATAAAAAAAACCCCTATTTATCTCCTGATTCAATTGATCCACCACTATAAAAATATTGTTCAATTCTGATTCTGACCATCCCAGTATGCTGATTTGGAAGGTCATTTCTCTTTATAGGCCTTCCTAACGTAGCTGCCATGTTTCCTCTACGGAAAATCATTCTGAACAAACATATCATAGGAAAATCAACATGGTAATCTGTAAATGCTCTATCATTTCAATATTACCATAAATTAATTTATGGACAATTATTTAACAATACAGTAACTTCTAAAGTTGTCTAAACCGACCTCTGATACCAACTATAAGGACCCTTCCTTAAACATTACTTAATATTGAATTAAATTAATAATTCACATTGAGGATCTTTTCAGGTTTAGAGTTTTATAGAAATAGTCCATAACTATTGCACTTCAAAAAAAATTACAAAGTAGACACTTCTACTTAGTTACCCTTTTCTCACAAAACAAGAACTCTTGATAAAAAGAGTCATGTCTAGTTCCATGTTTAAGACATCATGACATTTCCTTGATCCAATCCTTGACCCTATTCGACATTATGTTCTGTGAAAACATTTCAAAAACTTGGGATGAGCATAAAAATCTTAGTAATGGATACACAAAGAAGGGAAACTATCATTTTTTCAAAACAACAAGTAAACCATGAATAATTTAACATAAGTAATAATTTTCACCTTTATGAAGTAGTAAATACTCATCATTGAATAAAAGATCACTACTTAGCATTATGTAAGAAAAAGATTACCATAAAACCCATATAAATAACTTATATCATATATAGGTAACTTGAGAAATAAGCATACTTAAATAGAATAACCATACGGTCAACTTCCACACATATCACTAAATGGAATATCTATACGGCCAACATCTATACCCAAAGCATTTGAGGTTATTACTTAACCACCCATCCTGGTTTATCACAGAACCACCCGTCATTTGGTTTATCATGTAACCACCCTTCAAATGTCCATCTAACATTATAAAACCATGACACATAAAATATTGAAAATATAATCATTTGAATAATAACATTTAATTTCCAATCACAAGAAATAATTTCAAGAAATTAAAATAAATAATCCTTTTCAAAAAACCATTTTCAATACCAAAAACACCCAAAAACAGAATAATTGATTTCTTTTTCATTTTAGAAGACATTAAGTCTTATAGAGGAAGCCAAATAATGATTACGGCAGTGGACAGGTCAGTGTCGCCGCAAACATTAAAAACCTTCTATTTGTCATTTAGTAAAAAGTTTCGTAGAAAAAAAGATTCCCATTGAATGAATGTAAAAGTCATCGGGATTTTTTATACACTGTGTAAAAGACAAATGTATATATTATTGAAATATGCCTTAATGAAAGGAGATTGAGATGAAGTCCCTTACATCATGTCTGACTTGACTCGTTCGTTCTTTAATATCCGAAATAATAAACTAAAGATAATTTTTATTTGATTCAGAACCTATTTCAAGTTTATTAATCCTTTTATGTCACTTATTACCATGTTATAAACATTATGTAATCATTCAAGTTAATAATGTATGTTTTGTCGAAATTTTGTACTTGAGTCTGAAATTTACACCATATAGTTACAAGTTGTTCACATGGTCAAAAATTCATTTTATCCATAATGATATACATGATTTAGATATCATATATATCATATATATCCAGTATATACTTGTATTTATAATATTACATAACATTTGGAGGTAAGAAATGAAATGCACCGTTAATGGCGACGGCAAGCCGTACGTACGGATGAACGCTACTTCCATTTCTATTTCATATTTTAATGTAATTAAAAAATAATGATACATAGGTATATTATAATTTCAATATGATATAATATAATTAACTCCATCCTTTATATGTCCCATGTATGTCATGAACGATTCAAATCACTTTGAGGGGCGGTAGTATGCACTTCCTCAATTGAAATTATCCTGTTTACCCATAATGGAAATTATAATGGTATTATATAAAAAAAATACAGAATAATAAAAAAAATAAACTTAATATATATCATATATAAATATAGTGTTATCTTAACGGCCACCTTGAGTGGCGGTAGGAGATAATCGAACAATCATCATTTCGTGAGGCATTAGTTTTCCATCCAAAGAAACAATATGTTCTTCACCTATTAGATAGAGGTGTGTGTAAGTGTAGTTAAAATACTACTCATAAAAACATCCTATAATATTAAGGATACTGGTTATGTTATAAAATAAATTAATAAAATGATTTTACGGGTTGGAGAAGTAAAATAAAAGAAAAGAAGTTAAGAGAATCTGTTACCTATAATTTGGGTAACTTCCATTGGTTTAAAACAAAATGAATATTTAAAGTGTCTTAGGCCTAAGGTAAGGCTTCTAGGATTAATATAGAGATGTATGGAGCTTAAATGGGAAGAGTTTGGAAGGGTCAAAAGGCTTGAGAGGTTTGAGGAATTGGTTAGAAATGGTCTCCTTTTATCAGGGGGAGGAGGGGCTCTTTTAGAAAGTGTGAAAATATTATTTTATTATATAATGATATTCGGTTTCAAAAGGTCCAAAAATAATTATAGTAGAATATAAGACGAATCATGGTCGAAATAAAATCATCCTATAAAAATTGGGCAGATTTTGGATGATATTTTAATATTTATAATCTTTTTTTATTTAAATGATTTATTAATGAGGTAAACACTGCATCATTATTGTGTCATAAATAATTTAATTTATTCGATCTAAAAATATTAAATAAAAATTCCATGATGTACAAAAACATTATTTCTAATGAATATTTATAGTCAAAATTATTACTTATATAACACCATATAAAAATTAATTTACTAAATGATTTTTTTATGTCATTTTAGCCTTTACTTCAAATTAATTAATATAAAGTGTCATTATCATTCATAAGTTGATCCATGGGGTCCCAAAATCTACCCATGAATTCCCATGGTCGTCCATTACTCATCCAATAAGGTTAGGACAAGTGTTACATTAATTTTGAATTATTATAATATTCTTTTTACCTTGAATTACCATATTTAACTTTAACCACAGTAAATAAAAGTCAAAAGTTACTATTAACCAAAAATTATTTTCATCTTATTGAACCAAATTGTACATACTAATAACAACGATGTATGTCGGATTTTGGAAATTCATTTCACAAAATTGGTAAATTTTAATTTAAAAGAAAATTTCAGTTTTTTTAATTACTACTATGTGGTTTCACTATTCATCACAAATTGATGTTTTTCAGAAAACTACAAAACACTCAGCCTAAGATATATTGGATATTCCGAATTCAAAAATTATTTCTATTTTACCAAATTATAATCATAGAAGTTTCATTAATTAATTTAAAATTAACTCCCGTTGTTAAATCAAATAGTTTGTTTTTAAGAAACAATAACGATCAAAAGATTGACACTTGTTTATGTCCAATTTCAAAGTGAAATAATTTCAATGAACAACATTGGATTAAATGGTTAAAATATATTCTAATTACACTTTAAAAAAATTAAAATGATAATTTAACCATATAAATAAATGAGAATAAAAGTCACTGTTGAATTAAAAAATAGTATTTTCACTATTCATTAAAAAATGAATTTTATCCGAAAAAATACCACAAAATTTACCCAAACAAAATTCTGATGTCCCCATTCTAAATAAGGATTTTATTTGGTCTAATATAATGTATTAATGTGAACAAACCTAGATTTAAATAGGGTTCTCTATTAAAAGGTGGCAGATCGACCTCTTAATGTAAATTACGCTTAAAATTAGGTTCATTCACATTTTAAGCCTCTAAATTTTATTGGATAAATGTAATTGCATTTAAAAAACATGTATAATCATATTGTAGTTAGTTTTGTTCATTCCCACAAATTAAATGGCTAGGAGTTATCTTCCATTTAAAATAATAATATTATATTATTAGTGTGCAACGTAAGATTTCAAAGAAACCCGTTGTTGCGTATCGGGTATGGTATCGAACATGGAAACCCATTTAAAGTAAAATTAATATTTCATTCACAAATAATAATAAATATGAAATATTTCTAATTCTTTATTTACCTGGGATGTTACAATTGGTCTACCCTCTCTAATACACTACCATTTAATAGGGTGTTCTAAATAAAATTTTGGGTGGACGTAACTAATTAGACATCAAGAGAAGTATCCCTCACCGGACTTATTGTAAATTTGAGTACAACAATTAAGGAAATCCAATTCTAGAATTATAAATTGGGGGAGTCCACTCAACTGATCAAGAGGTTATATTTAATTCATTTTTCAAATAAACACCTACCTAAATATATTTTAGTAATTAACCGAGATATTTATTGGGTTATGCGAAGTAAAATATGGATAAGTTCCACTAGAATATACATGTGACATGATATTACAAAACCAATCATGAGGGATATTAGGTTTTTCTAAAATAGTGTATGAATAATAAATTTAAAAAATATTATTTATATTTAGGTAATAACGATGAAAATTAAAATATACTTTTAATTAATGTAGATCATGGAATGTAAAAAATCGATAACACTGTGATCTTTCAGGAAAAATTATATACTCACTGACAAATTTCTCTAATGGTGGTACTGTAGTTTCAATATTGAATTACAATTAGAAAATTCATATTATATGATGGAATTTTCAATATTTTTTTATATTCCTAAAATAGTGAGTGAAGGTGAGAAAGATGTATACATGAGGTGAAAAGGGATGCTCTAATTTTTCATTTCATCAGGATATCAATTGTGTGTAGATAATTGATAATGAAACATACATACATGGATGAATATACCATGAAACCTCATATATAACACCATAGTATTTTAGTTTATATTCCATTAAATAGAATACTATATTCGATATAATGTTCGACATGTAACATTGATCTTAAACAAACCATGAAATACTATATAAATAATATTGTTTAAATATGACTATTATAACATAGTTATTGGTTTGGCAGTTTTAATGTCCCAGACATCTCACACATAAATATTACATCTTAATAAACAAATATTCATTACATATCATAATGATTTTTTCTAGAATCATTTAGTTATAGTGCCTTTGGAATGTATGAAACTTAAACAACATGTTCAATGGTGATCTAGTTCATCACCCATTAATATCATTATAACTATTATCCTTCTTAGAAAAATCATATATAAAACCTTTCTTCAAGTGATGGGAAAATGAATCATAAGAAAGGGTGATATCAAAATATCAGTAAGGTTAAACAAGGGATTTATCAATATAACATGAGAATATGAGTACAAAAAAATGAGAAAATATTTTTAGAACCATACCCTACATACCGTAGATCAACAATGCTATTCACAGAATAAATCTTAGCAGTTCATAAAACATGAACCATAATGAAGTCAAAGAACATGATCCATGAGATAATAGTATTAGAATAAGAAATAGATTTTTTGAATACACATAATAATACAATATATTATGTTAAGGATATCCACCAATATATTCATAATATATTAGGATTGGTATTATCTTCTATGAACTTTTTTGGAGTTCAGATAACCATCAGTGTACCATCTATTGACCTTGGTCCAACCATTTGTGTACCATATTTAGAGCTTGGTATAAACTCATGTGTACCCTTTGATATCATATAACATTAATCATTACCCAATTCATTGGATGGAGATATAAGTCACACCAATCACATAATCCAATAATTTTTATGCTATATGTTCATAAAACATTCATCATATCATAACCCATTGAAATAAACGAGCTTTATAAAAAATTTCATCAATGAATAACCCATGGAAAAGAAAAGAGTATCATAATCATTTCAAATATTAATTATAATAACATTACCCAATAAAAAAGTAATGAGTTTTATAAACAAATATTCATCATGAATATAAACCCATCTAGGAAATAATAAGATTGGTATCCTTTGATTTTATCCCTTGTATAGAAAAATTTACATAAAAGGTCTTAATTTTATATAGAAAATGGTTTTAAAATATCACTTGGAACATATATTGATTAATATATCCTTTCCACTTTGAAAAAAGATTTTTAAAATAAAAAACTTTTTGAAAATTATTTTCTTTGAAACTAACATTGGAAACTTATAAAGGAATCTTTATATATAAATTAAATCATTTATTGAGGAAAGTAACATTACTTTGAAATTATCCTTTTTAAGAATTGAAATTAATAAAATACTGTAAATTCATTTTCTTTTAATATAACGTTGAAAAATTATAAAGGAAGCTCTAAAAATAGTTTAAAACATTTGATAAGGAAAATAAAATTTCTTCAAAAATAACTTTTAAAACTAAAACTTTATAAAAAAATTTGAAAATAATTTTTATTTTCAAATGAATCGTAAAAATTATAAGAATCATAAAAACATTGAGGGGTCATGACAGTTGGAAATTCTATACACATTAAAACAAATATTCCTTTCACATTTTTGGAAAAAGATAAAGTGGTCTTGTTTTGAAAAATACATGATTGTTAGTTTTAATATTTCTAAAAAATTAAAAAAGGGTAAAAATGAATTAAAAAATTCAGATAGGAACATTAAAAAAAATTGAAAACATTTTTAGATAACATGGATATGAAAAGAAAATGGGTTTTTTATTGATGATATGAATAAAGATGGTTTTCATTAAAAATATTATTATGGATTACTGAGTACATAGAGAGAGTATAATGAAGATAATACAAGTATTATAAAAAAATAACTAGAGAATATGAAAATCTATGAGTTTATTGATATATGGTTTATAATATTTCATCATCAGGAGTATAAACATAAACAATCCTGATAAACGATGAGATTGTATCATAAAACCCTTATCACGTTGGTAACATTGAATAAAATGACCCATGAAAGAATAAAAGAAAATTATATTAAACATATGATGAGAATATATAAATTCATGATATTAAATTTCAAAGGGGCTTTATATACAACTCAAAATACAAGATAGGTGTATAACATAATGTATGTCATAATAAAGATGAATTGAGATAAAAATACCTACTTTTAGAAACATTCGCATAACAAGCTCCATTCAGTTGTAAAATTAATTCAAACATTAACTATAATTGAAATGACTATATTAATGATACAACATGTCAAATTCTTAGTATATACACCACACAAGAGTGGTGAATATGGCATATAGATCCCAGAAATAAAAGAGACCTTAGAAATCCCTTACGATAAGTATCAAATTATCTTATACACATTTGAACCTATTTTATACTACATATAAGTATATTATAATATTATTATAGAACTATAATTATATATATCATAATATACATTATTTAATTATGACCTTTTATTACCTATTTATTAATAATTTCATGTTAAATTCATATTTTTCCGAATAACTGCATTGATTTTCGAGTAGGATTTGATTTTTTTTTAATCCCATTATTTTGATCATGTTTCCATAATATAATGTAATTTACCTATTATATAAATATATTATATAATCATTATATATTTATTCACATTAATCAATAATAAGTAGAGATAAAAAATGAAATACCTTGTTTATGGACACGATAGGTCATATGTACGCATGAATGTTGTTTCTATTTTCTTGATGGATGAAATGATGAAATGTTAATAATATATTAACTTTATGGAATAATTTTTATTTAATATGTACCTCATATATTCATTAAATTTTTCTAAATCACCTTACATGGAAAGTGTTAGTTAAAAATGAATCACATTACTTCTTTAGGTTGTAGTCCGACGTGAACAAGAATGTCATTATCGTAACCCCCTTGGAATGAAAAATAAGAAATTATATATGATATAATAATTATAGAAGTAATTATGTTATAAATATCATATATTTTCATTTAATATATAATTATTTAAATCCAATTTAAAATCAATGGAACAACACATCGTATAGGTTCATGAGGCGGTAGTCTGTCGTACACACGAGCAACAATATTATTGTCCAACAGGTTGGGAGGTAAGAAGTTATATGTGGTATTATAATTAAGAAGGTATAATAATATCATAAATAACATATATTGAAATTAAATACATCATTATATCCACCTGTGATAGGTGTTTATGGAAAACAAATAACATAAGTCCATAAGGTGGTAGTCTGCCGTACACACGACTGATGATTTTGAATCTCATTTGATGTAAGAGTGGATGGATTTATGTAATAAAAATAATTTAATAACATATATATATATATATATGGGATATAATTTTGATATTATATCAGCTCAATTGAAGAATATTATAAGTATTTGGAATAATATGTATGTAGAAAATGCATAGTTTAAAACTTTACCTCTTCTTCAAAAAACGTATTTATGTTTAACCTAAAGCCTTCATAGATTAAATTTATGAAACCGAGAAGGTCTATAAGATGTGGTTATGGATGTAAAGAATGTATTAATTTATTTATTGGATGAACGAATGGGGTTTTTAATTGTGAAGAGTTGAAAATTGGGGGTGGCAATTTATAAATGGGGTAGAAGACACACATGGAATTTCTTAATAGAATAAAGTGTACTAATGTTTCTCGCCTATCAAAAATACTAAAACTGGTACATTATAACACATTAAAGTTTATATGATCTATATATTTCCATAAAATTAGTGTTTGACAAATTAATAGTCTTTTTCGCCTTAACCCTCGATAAACTTGTTTTAACCTAAACTATAGTAAATAATTTTTAATGTTTTTATTATTAATTTAGAAAGAAAAATAATATTAATGTATTATTTAAATTAAATTTATATGATTCAAAATTGGGAAGCAATTTTTTCAAATTAAAATTACATAAGGGATAAACATAATTAAAAATTAACCTCATAGATATGAAGAGAAAGTGATTTTACAACGAGAAAAATATTCAAATTTTAAAACATTTTTCTATCGATCATTAATATTAAATTTATTCCAATACAAAAAATAAATTAATAAATATATAACTGAACTAATTATAAATTTAGAAATATTTCAAAACCAAATTAATCTTATAAAATATTTAAATGAAAATAATGTTTTCAACACAAACCAGTTTTTTTCACTATTCATCAAAAAATAAATCTTTTCTTAAAAATACCAAAACATCACCCTAAGATAATTTTAACATGAAGATTTTGAAAATGAAGATTATTTTTTCAAAAAATATTAAAATTAGAAAAACCATCAAAATGTTTTTTTAGATAATAAAATTTTCAAAACCTATAATGGGTTTACAAAAAAAATTAAGCACTTTTTTTTCAATGTGAATTCTTTATATAAAACAATTATAATTTATATTTAAAAATTTTATTTCTTATTATAGAAACTAATTTAAATGGATAGGTAATAATTTTCATGTTTAAATAATAATATTAATAGTTTTTATCAGTTTATTAAAAATTAGTGTCCCTTATAACACAAGATATCAAAGGAATTAAATCTAGTAAAAAATATTTCATAAAATATCAGGTTGTCAGAGTGGGTATGAATAAGAGTAAATCTATTATGAAATACATTTTTGAAATATTTACTTATTTAAATTTATTGGTTAGTTCCTTGGAAATAAGTACATAATTTTTAATAATAATGATTAAATAGAATAAGGTTGAAAACTATAAAAAAACAAAAGGGTCATTTTTATGGAGTCATTTCTTCCTATTATTTTTTGTTTTAATTTATAATATAAATTTATAGATTTTATAAATATTATATGATAATATTAAGATAAATTTTCAATATATTAAATATATTTTCGGAAGAATCTGTGGTGTTTTTCTGAAAAGATTGATATTTTGTGTGAATAGTGAAAGACACAAATTTTATAAATAAATGACATATATTTTCAAATATTTAATAATTAAACTTCTATTTTTCATTTGTTTTAAAGTAAAATTATTAACATTTGATCATAAAAAATATAATTAATTCAATAATAATAAACATTACAGATGAATTTGGTATAAAAACATTTTTAAGCTTCAAATGAATATTTATTTAAAAAAATTCACTACAATAAAATGGGGTTATCCCATTGACTCTTTATGAATGGTTCACATTAACCACTGGAATAGATTTGTTTAATACAACTTACACCAATGGTTTATTCATACTATTGGTATATATAAATTTATACAAACAGTTTTCTAAAAAACCATTTGTATAGAGTTTGCATAAATCCATTGAGCTCTCAGCCTCTACCCTAATTCCATAATGATTCCTAGTATCTATCACATGAGAGAGAAACAACTGCTCTTATCCCTTAGTTTTCTCCCCTTAATCATGGATTTTTTCAATTCATATCTTTTTCTGCATTATATTAACAAGTTTAGAATCCTTCTTCTATTCTGTTGAGTATTGTTTATATTTTTATATATATATCAAAACCTGACTACTGTTAGATATCGAATTTTTCAAATTATTTGAAAATGGTTTCATTTAGATTATTTATTTTATCTTATTTTATAATAAATGTGATTTTAATAGATATATATCTTGTTTTTGTTTAGTTTTCATCTTATTTTAAATAAGTTAAATATACTATTATTTTAATATATACTAACTTATTATGTAATTAATTGTTGTAGTAATTTCATTGTTTTTTTAATGTATTAGGGGTTTACAATATTTCTAATTATTTTATAGAATAATTAATGAGAGGGAACATGAATACATTATTGGGAACATATGATAGATATTTAGTTAGAAATCAATGTGAAAATGGGTTTGAAATTATTTAAATTAGAATGTGGAATATTATGAGGAGATGTCTCTCTCATGGAGTAAATAATTTGGGTATGTTTTTATCTCATATAAATTGAACCATGTGGACATGGTGGTCCCATTAAAATACCCCCAAATGATATGAAACTCCCATATCAAATGAACTATACGAACATGGTTCTCTAATAGAAATATAGCACAATAACATGGTTATCTAAAATATATATAATGTTTCCCAACCTTATATATTTTGGTACATAACCATTATCCTTATTTTAAAACATTATTATGAGATAATATCTTAATAGGTCATTATTTCATCTAATGGTTGTCATATAATATAATTATTAATTATCATTATTGGTTGCTGATTTTCATCCTAATGGTATTGTTGATTATTAATTTATCTAGTATTTATGTTCACTATGTATATATATACAATGTAATTTAAATGTTATTTTCATTTTTTATATTCATATTTATTGGATATAAGTTTTGTTTTTGAAATTCATATTTCCATTTATCCTAATGTTGTTTCTATATGAATGAAAATTTAAGCCTTTTCACTTGATATTAATTAATCCTCTTTAAAATTCCATTACAAGAGACTTTTTATCCTCCTAAATTAAATATAATTCTTTTATATTTCAATATTTCATTTAAAAATTAGGAATGAGACTAACATATATAATTTAAAAGTGGATAACATGCATGGATTCAAAGTGATGCATAAAAATTACTTCTTGGATGCCTCTAATTTTTATTACTAAAAACTATAATATAAGTTTAATATATTTATTTCAAACTATAATATCATTGATTATGTTATAATGGTTTAGAATTTGGTATTTAGTGTAATACAAGTAGAAATATTCTTTTTCCAAATTTATGCACCCTCTATGTGTATGTAGAGAACATTTTCTTTTATGTTGTTAGTGAAAAGTTAATATTTTAGTTATTGGTTGATCATTGGATATTATTTGGTCTTATTTAATGAGAAAAGAATTTAATTTTTTCATTCCACTTAGATATGTGTAATTTTTGCTAATTATTTATTTCATTTCATATATCATAAAACTTCAAAATATATTCTCCATTACAACATTTTGGATATATTGTTGTTATTGTATAATTATTAGTTTCTATGATATTAAGATTGGATGATTATTTATTTATATCAATTATGTTATAATTTCCATGATATTTTTTACAATGTTTTTATGGTTTTGATGTTGGGTGACACATTATTGAAATTCATGAGTGAATGTTTTTCATCATAAAGACAAGTTTATTTAATTGGATTAATGAAATATTAAAAAAAATGGATTCAATAAAATATAACAAATAAATGTATTCAATTATATTATGAAATTGTTTTTTCCCATTCCAGGGCTTGTACATTGTTTGGTTCATTATTTATAGGCATCACGTATAACATATGTTATTTATGTTATTCATTTTTCTCTATCAACTCGTATGGTTTGAGGAATTTCATATTAAAATAGGTTGTAATAAATTTTTTATAACTTAGTTTTAAATTATAGTTTCAAAAACATGTTCTGATACTATTTATAACTTATTTGATTTCTATGATGTATGGATAGTTTTTAAAAACTATTTCTCACAAATTATCATTTTATTTTAATTGTAATTATGAATGATTTAAAAGAAATTTCAAGTTAGCAATAATTTGATACTGATCAATGAATATGTGTACTAGGGATTCCTCCTTTAGTTCCCTTAGTGAGTATAATAATTGGAATATTTTTATTCTACTTTACATTTACATTCATGTTCTTATTATTTATCTAAATTTTTAGGGACATTTATCTGAACCCAGGTTGACATATATTTAAATTTCTAGTATCGGTCCATATAGGGGTTCTCTTAGAGTTACTTGGATCACCCATAATACTCATTCATATCATGACATCCTATAAGACATCCCATTTACCTCACCTTTTCATCCTCCACATCATCCTCTAGGGAAGTTCCCACCCATTCCTCAATCATAATTTTATTTACGATACACTTCTCATACCATGTCTTTGTATCCTCAAGGGATGTTCCCAACAATACCATATCCATATCCTATATTGTGTCTCTATCCCTTATATCCGTATCTTACCATTTATATGTAACCTCTACTTCCTTTTATCCTTCCTAGATATGATAATTTCAATCCTTCAATATTCACTCCACTACACAAAGATGAACAAGTGCATGCATTGGAACATAAACATCCTTCAAAGGATACCAATCTATGAATGAACATGGGTACATCATATCCTATTGATCAACCTAGATAAATTTTTTATAAGTTTTGAAAATTATATCTCTTCACTATTTTCATATTGATAATTTATTATACATTTTCAATTTTATCTTATTCAGACGGTTCTTCTAATAGGCTACATAGGTGCATCTGTATGTCTAATGCTTGGAATTTTAAAACACAAAAAATAGTATATTACAACGAGGAAAATCAAATGATATGTAAAAATACTAGACATTGTATATGTTCTATGGAATATTTATCCAAGTACAATGAAATCATTCTTCTGTAACTGGTATCATAGAGGCATGTCAGTAGTGAAATCAATGAGAAATAAAAAGCTGAGATATCTGTAATTTTATTTTTGAAAAGTTGATATCGATATTATTATTTTATTTATACAAATTAACATGTTTGTTCCATAATAAATTTAACTTTCCCAATAGTGAGGCTACAAAGGTTACATGGTTGATGGATCTTGGGGAGTTGTGCGGATCATATAAGCATGAGTTATATATTGGTTGGAAGAGTAGATAAAACTCTAATTTTGAGTGTGTACCCATATTCATCAAATTTCAAATTAAAAAAATACAAATAATTGATCATATATTATAAATGTAAATTGTTTATGGTATTTTTAATCATTATTATAATTTATTGGAGATTTAATTCTTATTAATTTAATTTAATTTTTATGTAGGTTCCATTAGAAAAAACAAAAATACATGGATGTTATGATGTATATGCACATTTTTCGGTGCACTACAATTTTTTAGCATGGGAGGTGATATGTAATTTTATATGAAAAGAAATAATACATATATTTATACTATTACTTATGTATAAGATATTTATTTTATGAATTTAATATTTAGGGGGGGTCACTCTATTAGTCAGGCTTCAAGATTTTTCATGTTGACAATGAACTACAATATAATATTATATATTTCATCAAATATTGAATAATAATCCTAAAAATAAATTTTCTTATTCAAAAACATAAAATAGTTCAACAACTGAAAAATAAATCATTCATTATTCTTTTTAGTTCTTATTGGCCTGATTTTTTAGAACCTGAAGGTGGTTATTTTGAAAAGTTCTCAGTATAAAGTAGGCCATAATTTGGGGAGCCAACACATTTATGAAACTTTTAACCAAAAATTATATTATTAGAGAAACCATATATGTATAGTTTTTATTCATCTTAGTTAAACATGCATCTTTCAGGTTTATTATATTCAAATTACATAATTTTAGTTTCATTTTGTGAACTATAAACTGATTTTAATAAATAATTTTCATGTAAAATATAAAATTTTGTAACACGAAGTTTCTTATAGTCCTTTCAAATACACGGGAGTTTTATTAAATAGAATCAAAAAAACCTAATGTAGCACCCTAACCCAAGTAAGCCCAGAGCTAGTGCCCACTACAAATAAGATGTAATTATTATAATGAATCAAATCCCAATGGACTAAAAAGTTATATAGTTTCAGTAAATTGCATAAATACATTATACTTACATTAAAAATGAATATACTCATTACAATATATTATTTTTAAGGATAAATTTATTCTATCTAGCATATCCTTGCATATCATTCTTAGGGAACTTAATGGAATCATACAAGAAGGAAATAGAATAAGGGTGAGATAAAAATAATAGTAAGGGTTTTGTAAAGTGGAATAAATAGTGAATCAATTAGAACAACCATCAATGTAATGTAAATAACTAAAAAACATTCAATTTATTAAATAAACTAAGAATAAAACAAATCCATTCATTTTTTCATAATTATAAAATCATCGATAAAAATAACTAAATATAAATAAATTTTTTTATTCATTAGATGTAATTTTTCCCTGGTACATTATACCATTACTATAAAGTCCTTTCACAATATAGATTAAAACATACTAGATGTGAAACCCATAAAGGATAATCAACTGAAAATTCTCGTGAGACTACTGATGCATCAAGGGGATAACTATAACTAGGCCCCACACATTTCTTACATATCCATATCATTCCATATATATAGAAAATCAATTTAATTTATGAGTAACGTGCCATATCAAATATCTACATTGAGTAAAAGAAGATGATTTATTAATATTTCATCATATATCAAATAAATTTCAAATTAAACACCATATATAAAAATTTAATAAGGTTTAGGATATTATCATATCCATGATAAAAATCTATGGATATTTAGTTTTCAATGGTCACTGGAAATTAAATAACTCAAGGGGAAGTTAATGACAAAAAATGATTCAAGGAAGGGAATGTCAACACTATCTTTGGATAAAATGATCATATTACATATATAATAAGAATATGGATATAATAAATATAATGTATTCCGAATTTATTAAGAATAATTTTTTTCACGGATTAAATAAATAAATGATCTATAAAAACATTCTTGCATGAAATATATTTAAACATTCAAAGTGTCCCATACAACATTGAAACGTTTGAATCATAATCCCCATAATGGAATAAAAATATATAAAATATATAAAATCATGAGAATAATCATATTCATGATATATCATTTCCAAGGGTTATTATATATACCTCATAAAATAATATAGGTTCATAACATGACAAACATCTCAAAGAAGCCATATTAGAGAAAAAATCAATTACTACTTTGGTAAAATTAAAACCATAAACCCATTACTAATAGTTATTAAATGAAACATTTTAATAAAATGAATATAATTAATTCGTGATATAATATATAAAAATGGGTAGTATATACACTACACAAAATAATTAAGTGCCGAATATAACATTTATCTCATTGATGTAAAAAGTGAAATGAAAATCCCTTACCTTTAAATTCCTTTTGTCTGAATGACCGATAAACTCTTGTATAATGGTTTTATTAATCTCAATAATTTATACAAGAACCATAATTATATTTATAATATTATATATTATCTTCTTATAATATCTTATTATATGTTTTTTAACAATCATTTATTATTTTTTTATCATTTTTTGTTTTTAATTAACATGTTTTTCGAATGTGTTTTGAGTATTTATTATTTATTCCTATTACATATATCATGATTTAATCATCTAAATAATTCAAAAAATCATTTACATATAATATTTATTCATTATATATGTATTTATATTAATATATAAAATTTGGATATATAAACTAAATGTGCCGTTCATGGATATGATAGGTCGTACCTATGCATAAACATTGTTTTCATTATATTATCATATAAAAATATTGAAAATATAATGTTATATATGTTTATTATAGTTCCAATATCATATTTATTTCATATATTTCACATATTTATATTAAAAATAACTTTAAAACATTCCATGTATAGTGTGAATGAATCACATCGCTTTGAAGAGGCGGTAGTCCACATGTCCACAAACGATGTTATCCTATTACCAAAAAATGGAAATCATAAAGGTATCTATTACATAAAAAATAAGTAAAAATAAATACATCCTAAATATCAAATAAATAATATTTAATCTATTTATCCATCATTATTATATCCATGAAAGGTGGTAATGGAAGAACGATCAACATCGGTTCGCTATGTAGTAGTTTACTGTACACATGAGCGATGATTTTGTATCCCATTTGATGGATTTGTCTGAAAGGGTAGGTAAAAATTTTATTATAACAACATATAAGTATATTGAATATAATTATGATCTTATATATGTATTATTTAAATATTATTTAAGGTGTGGATACATAATTGAAACAAAAGTGATCATTGAAGAACATTACCTCTTACTTAGATAACTCCATTTGGTTTATACCAAAAGAATTAATTGGATGTATTTATTCTCATAGTGAGCCATTTAAGAGTATTTTATGTATGTGGGGAGATTATTGGGTCAAATTTCTGATTATAAAAATGTCTTGAGAGGTTTGAATAAATTATAGGGGAGTTCTTTTTTATATTGGAAGAGGAGTAGTATTGTTGCAAATATAAAAGGTTGAAAAATATTGAGAGGCCCCCCTTACATAGAATGCCTAAAATAATGAAAAAGTTTAGATCCAAGAAATTACATGGTATAAATTGTGCTATAAAATTATTTTTTTAAATGTTTCTTGGTAATTATGGACATTCAGTTTATGGTTTAGTGTCTTGTTGAGCTATTTTTTTTCTCTTAATCACTATAATTAATTTTAAATACATTAACTAATAATTTTTATAAAAAAATAAGTTAACCTTACTATAAATTATAAATTATTATTATTAAAAATATGGAAACCATTTTTCCAAATTTTAATCCTATAAGTGGAAGATATAAATTTGAAATTAATCCCATAGATGAGACAGAAAAGTTGATTTTTAAAGTGAAAATGTCCAAAATTATGAAATGTTTTTTATTCTAATTTTTAAAATGGTTTAAATTGAATTAAATAATATAAAATTGATCTAATTATACCTTAAAACATTATTAAAACATAATTTAACTATATTAAAATTTTGAATAAAATGAATTTTTAATTAAAAATGATTTTTTTTAATTTTCATTATGATATAAAACTTCTCAGAAGATTAATAAAAAGTCACCCAAAGTTAATTTTAAATTTTTTTTTAAAAAAATTAAGTTTATATTAACAAATTAAATTTATAAATATGTCAAAATTCATTTTTAAAACTTGTGCACCATTAAAAAGTGGAATAACTACCTTTCTAGAAAAATACAATTGGTAAACTGTGTTTATTATCATATAATTCCTATGAAGTCTATTGGATGAGGTAAAAAAATTTATTGAATAAATAATATTTATATTTAATTTATATCATTCATTAATAGTAATTAATTTAAATTATTATTACAAAATTTCTTTGGGAGAAAAAATATATATTTCCGTAGAAACATTTTCATTATATTCGACTGGTTTTCATATTAATTTCTAATTAATTGGTAACCATTGAATTAAAAAATTTATTTTTATAATTTATTTATACCAATTCATAAAAAAATTTAACAACAAGTTCATGTCTTATTATATTTAATAATAATATTTTAATAATATATTGTTGTTTGGTAAAATGTTGTCTTTCATTTAACACAAAATATCAAAAAAGTTCATTCTTGCGTGTAACACAAGGTAGCTTAGTGTTTCTTGAATTAAATTCTATAGAATATATTTATTTAAAATATTAAATATTCCATAAATTCTTGTGAGGTTATATTACTTTCTATGCTTAGTGTTTTGTGTCATATACACTATCGAATAAAAGTTACAATTTTTTGATTTTATGGGTGTTACATTCTCTCCGCCCTTATTAAATTGAATCCTTGAAATTTAAACACGGTCTAGGAAATATATGGTTTGATATTTTAAAATTCATTTTTAAGCACCACATCATTTAAAGAGTTAATAAAATATCTTCTTAATAAGAGAGAATGATCAGTACAAAGGCCACATGGAATAATATATAACTAGATCTCTAATTAGGATTACATTAACGGAATGTGGATATACGTAAGTGGATGAAAAGTTTAAATATATATAGTGGTGATTGAGGAAATTTATCCCAAACAAGTGAAAGATAAATTAAATGTTTAGGGCCTCAAATCCATAAATCTATGATGATTTAAAAGACTATCAGTTTGAAAAAATGAAGGTATTTGGATAACCTTTTTTAGATTCCATTCTTAATATTGAGGAATTATTTTGTTGATCAAGAATAAAAGGATATATTCTTAAATGATATATTTCTTTTTTCAGAATTACACTTTCATATTTTGGTTATGCTTCGATTAAATTCTAATTTGTCCCTCACACCAAGAGATGGATATCAAAAAATGAGAATTATTTATTCTTGAACCACTAAAATTTATTGTTTATGTATCGTAAGATATGTATCACAAGTCTTTATGTTTTTCTATAACTATTAACCTAAAATAATATGTAAAATACATTAATTTATATTCTTAAAAATGATACAAATCGTTTATCATTTACATTTATTCATCATATTTTTTAGCTAAAAGAAATGAGACATTAATGATGGAATCATGTAGGCCAATGGTATGTAAAAAACATTATCGCCCTTTGGTCATGGGTTCAAGGCCCACAGCCTCACCATATTTAATGGGTGGTCACCTGGATTATAATTTCTACTTATTCTAAACCCATATTTATATAATTACAATAATGTTTCAAAAATTATGATGGAAATCCTTGAATAGAAATTAATCATTAAATGAACCTTTTTCTAGGGTTTTAAATAACATTCTTTACAAAGTATAATAATATTATTGGAATTATTATTAAAAAATCATTAATGATCATAAAAATACTAATGGTTATCTATATGTTTGAAATTACACTTATAAAATATAAAATCATATTTCCTCAAATAACATTGTGCACTAAAACCTATACTTTCCCTAATATTATCCAAAATTTCCATATTATTGGTAGAATCCAATTACATAAAACCTAAAAACTGGTATTTAAGACTTAGAAAATATGATAAAACATAATATCATAATCATGTTGTGGTATCCAAAACTATTATGTTAATTAAGACATATGTTCATATATACTAATCCCTAATGCCAAATTTAGGGTTATGTTCCTTATATAGGTTTTCTTAAATCTAGTTTCTAAGGATACTTCTAAAATTCCTCTAATACAAAATATGCCAAAACAACACTACTAAGCCCAAATATGGTGCCCCTACCATTACAATTTCATGATTACAAGGAATAAAATCTGAAATTACCGAAGTTTTTAATAGTATTGGTAAACAAGATACATACATTCATCTTACATTAAAGCTAAATACACTAATTACAACATGATTTTTTTAGGATAAACTTATTCTATCTATAATATCCTTGAATATGTTTCTTAGTAAACATTAAGGAATCTTCGCTAATGGAAACAAAATAAGGGTAACCTCAAATACTTTTTAATGGTTAGGTATAGAAGCATAAATACAGAATCAATGAAAGTAATCAATATAGAAAGGTAAATAACTAAACACACATTCCATTTAATATATAACGTGAGAATAAAATATATCCATATATTTTTATCATAGTAAAAATATCATGGATAATAATAACTAAATGTGAATGAAAGTAATTATTAAATATTGGATGCTATTTTTCCTAGATACATGATACCTATAGTGTTATGACCTTCCATAAGACATTCTAAATCATATTGGGTGACAAACCCACTAAAGATAGCCAATTGAATCATCCCATGAGACTACCCATGAAATGAGGGGATATCTATAACTAGCCCCCACCCATTCTATACCTTTCCAAACCATTCATTATATATCTAATAGTCAACTTAATTTATAAACAATTTGACTTATCAAATATCATCATTGAGAAAAGATATTGACATGTCAATATTTCATTGGATATAAAATGACTTTCAAAGTAAAAAAACATATGTAAAAATTGAATATAGTATAGGAAATAATCATATCAATGAAAAATTATATGGCTATTAAATGTTTAATGGTCAGTGGAAAGTGAATAACTGAAAGGGAAGTTAATGTATAAAAAAATTGAATTTTGTAAATGTAAAAACTATTCTTTGGAAAAATGATAATATTCCATCTCAAGTAAGAATAAGGATGTTATAAATATTTAATATAACTAGTTGAGTATGAATAATTTTTTTTTCATATATTAAATAACAAAATAAATCTCTAAAAACATTCTAGAGTAAAATGTATTTAAACATTCAATGTGTCACAATCCACTTTGAAACGCTTGAATCATAATGCTCTTGATAGAATAAAATTAAAAAAACAAATAATATCATGATAAAAAGGATATTAATGATATATAATGTAAAATGAAAAGTATATAAACCTCACCAAATAATATAGGTTTATAACATAACAAACATCTGAAATAAGGCAAATTGTGATAAAAATGCATTACTTCTTTGGTAAAATTGAAACTATAACCCCATCAGTAATATTTATTGAATTTAATATGTAAGAACCATTCATATAATATATTATATGATATAATAAATAAAAAATGGGTAATATAGACACCATAAAAATTAAGTAAGTGGTCAATGTGATATTTATCTCATAGATGTAAAAAGTAAGATGAAAATACCTTACCGTCTGTTTCCTTTTATGTGAACTTCCATTATCCTAATGAATAATGGTTTTATGAATGTAAATAACTTATACCGTAACCAAAATTATATTTAAAAAATAATATATTATCTTTATATAATATTTTATTACCTGTATGTTACTAGTCATTTATTATTTTAATCGTTCCAGGTGAAAATTATCATGTTTTTCGTGTATGTTTGGAATTGTTATTTTTCATCCTTCTTACATAGATCATGATTTAATAATCCAAAGAATTTATATAAATATGTAAATATAATATATATTAATAATATATGTATTTCTAGTAATCCATAAAATTCGTAGATATAAATGAAACACACCGTTTATGGAGATGGTAGTTCATATGTACCAATGAATTATGTTTTCATTTTCTTGTTATATTAAAATAATAAAGGTAGATGATATAAATTTATTTTATAATTACACTATTAAATTTATTTCATATATTTTATATATGTTTTTTAAAATCATACATAATACATTCCATGTATAGTGTGAATGAATCACAATGGTTTGAGGATGCAGTAGTCCCCACATCCAAAAAATGATGTTATCGTATTCCCAGCAAATGAAAAGCATTATGGTATGTGTTATTTTAAAAATAAAATAGAATAAATAATTCATAAATATCATAAATAAAATATTAATATATCATTATTCCAACCTTTAATTGTTGTAATGGAAGAAGGAAATGCATCAGTTCACAGGGCAGTAGTTTGTTATACACATGAACGATGATTGTGTATCCCATTTGATGAATATGTGTGAAATTGTACATAATTTTTTTTTAAAATAATATCAGTATAATTAGGATATTAATTTTTTTATATAATAATTATATAAAAATTATTTAATGGGTATATGGGTAAATGAAACAAAAGGGATCGTTGAAGAATGTTACCTCTTATTCAGGTAACTCCATTGGGTTTTTACAAAACAACATCCTGGGTCGGATGTATGCCCGAATATAAACATCAAGGATGAGTTTAGGAATAATGGTAGAATATTGGAAAGCTTTTGGATGAGAAAAAAAGCTTCATTGGGGTGAATAAATGGGAGTTATGAGTGAATTGTTATAGAGGAAGAGTAGTGGTATTCTTATAAATATAAAAAGGTTAACACTACTGAGAGGTATCCCTTACATTATATGACTGAAAAAATGAAACAATATTCAATAAAAGGGATTTTATGGTTTAAATATGTTTATAAAATTTTTTTTGGACATTTTTATAGGTCATTCTTTCCCTGTGTTTAAGGTTTAGTCACTTGTTAAGCCAATTTTTTCTCTTAATTGCTATAATAAATTTTAATTACTTTCACTAAATATTTTCGTTCAAAACAAAGTTTAAATTAATTTAAATTATAAATTATTATGATAAATATAATGGTATCTATTTATTTAAATTAAAATCATATAAGTTTCATAAATTAATATAAAATCCATCAAGCAGACTGGACGACAATGCATGTTTTTAAAGTGAAAATGTCCAAAAGATTGAAACGTTTTATATCCAATTTCAATGTGAAATTTGTTCCAAATAAATAAATTAGATTAAATAATCTAAAATTGATCTAATTTTTCTTTAAAACTCAATCATAACATAACTTAACTATATAATTTGATGATATTAAAATGTTGCTTTCAATTAAAAAACATTATTTTTCATTATTCATAAAAATATGAACTTTTTAGAAAAATACCAAACATTCATCCAAAGTTAATTTTTAAATTATTATTTAAAAAATTAATTTTATCTTGATAAATAAAATTTATAAAAGTGAAAAAATTCAGTTTTATAATAGCTGAACTATTAAAAGGTAGAAAAATTGCCTTTTTAGAAAAATACAATTTTTATGCATAAAATTGGAATTATTCTTATCTAATCCATATCAAATATATTAGATGAATTTAAAAATTATTTTATAGAATATATCATATATATATATATATTTCATTAATATCAATAAATAAAATTAATTAATTTAATTCATTATGAAAAAATACATTTAGGAGAATAAAAATAGTTTTTAAAGAACATTTATTTTTTATTCAATGGAATTTTTATATTAATTCATAATTAATTTGTAACCACTAAATTCAATCATGTGTTTTTAAAAACTAAGTTAATACTATTCATAAAAAATGATTTAATTACTTGGTTTTATCTTATTATATTAAGTATTAATATTTTCAAACCATATTTGATGCTCCGTAAAATTCGGTATTATGTGTAATTCAAACTATTGAATATATTCAATAATTAATGTAACACAAGATAACATATTTTTTCAAGAATTATAAGTGATATAATATATTTATTTAAAATTTTAAATGTTTTTCAAAGTCTCAGGAGGTTATATTCCTCTCTACATTTGGTGTTGTGTGTCATACATATTATCATATAAAAGATAGTATTTTAGATTCTTGGTGTGTTACCCCTAATGCAGATATTTTTATTTATTTTGATTTCAAGAAGTATGAAAAAATTAATAAGCATAAAATGTATTTAAACTTCAACAAGAAATTATTAAAATAGTCTTAAAATAAACTCACATAGTCTTAAAATAAAACGACGAAAACTCAACATTAATAAAACGGCTAGAAATACCCTATTTAGTTGAATTTTCCTACTAAAATTTATGTTTTCTTCTAACAGATACCATTAATATAAGGTTATAAATGCACATATAGTCTATATTTTATATCTTTAAGGAATTAATCTTAATCAGTATAGATTTCACTCACAATAAACCTACAAACATGCTGAATGTTCTATTAAATTCTATAAATACCGTCTTGGTTGCTTGAGTCAGTATCCGTCCTCAAGTGCTACGTTTGAGAAATTCTCAGCATAAAAATAATTGTAAACTAAATAACCTAACCAGAAAGTAACCAATTAACACAACACAAAGTGAACTAAATACCCCAACAAAAAATGAAAAAAATAAGCTAACTCAAGTAAAAGAAATTACATAACCCAAAATGAACTAATTAACCTATGTTGAAAATTAAAATATGAAATAATAGCCTAATAAAATGAAACTAATTACCAAATGACCAAAATGAGCTAAATTACATAACCAAAAAATGACATGCAATAAAAATAACTAAAATTAACAAACCAAAAATAATCCAAATAACCTAACAGGAAAAATAAATGGCCAAAAAATGATTAATATATCCTAACCTAAAAAGAACTAACCCAAAATAAAAAAAAAAGATAACCCCAAATAAACTAAATGACATAAACCCAAGAAACCCAATTGATCTAACAAAAAAATGAACAAATGACCAAATAAACTAACCATAAATTACATAACCCTAAAATGAACCAAATTAATTCATCCAAAATAAACAAAATGTCCTATGGAAAATATGGAAAAACCAAATGATGAATAAAATCAGTGAACCCAAATGAACTAGACCAAACTGAACATAATAAAATTTTCTAAAATAAAAAATATATAACAAAAAAATCACTTAACCCAATAATTAAATAATGTTTGAATCCCAACTCAACCAAAACTACCTAACCTAAAATGAACATAATGATGTAGCTAAGTGAAAAAATATAAAAATATTCCAAATAATCTAACCAGAAAATGAACCAAATGACAAAAATCATTGATGAATGATATAACTTAACCTGAAATGGGTCTAATGAAAAAACCAAAAAATATGATAAATACTCTAACTAATGGCATAATGAAAAAATTTAAAAATAACCTAACAAAAAAATGAACCAATTGAAAAAATGATGAAAATAACCAAGTCACCAAATAACCAAACAATATAACACAATTAGAAATGGAATGAAAAGAATATACCAGAGGAATCCATATCATAACTATTTTTCGCATACTAATTAGTTTTTATTGATTATGTTAGGCCACTAGTATTAAATTTCAAGATAATATATATTTATATTCTAATATAGGAAATTCAAAATAATGATAAATGTGATGGAAGAGACTGTCTAAAAATGATTGATGCAAGAGAGAGATGGTAATTCTTCCTGTGGTGCCCCTTATGAGTATATAGTTACACACTATTATGGCTATTTATGGATATAGTCCATGTTGCTAACTACTATGGTTTTAATATCTGAATTATAGCATATGATCTAATTAGTTCATAATTATAAACAACTGATGGATAAAGAATATGTAGTTAACTGACATGGTTTTTATTTATGAATTATAGAATATGATCTAGTTAAATGCTTCTTAATTTTATGGATTTATTCAATAACTAAATTTTTTATTCATTCAACATAATTTTGAACTCCTATGTAGCTTAATTTCGATACTTTAAAATGAGGTTCTCACTATATTGTTAATTTAACATTTATTTATCCTTATCCATGCTTTCTACTTGATCTTGGATTTCACTTAATCACATGTGCATTCTTTCCCTTGAATCTTAATCTAATGTGTGAATTGATTCTACAAAAATATAGTGACTCGCCATTATAATTTAATCAAATATGGGAATTTTTTAAAAAAAATGGGAGTAGACTATTAAGCTCGCATTTCATCAAAATGGATTTTTTTAGTTTTGTTTATCAAATTATTTTTATTAAATAATGTACTATTTTAGTAATCATTTTCATTTGCATGAAGCAATATTGGGAATTGAAAGTCAGGTGCCTCAAGAAAAATTATTTTTTCAAGTGTGAGGGAGAAATTGAATTGATGAAAAATCATAGATATAAGAAAAGTACGTAATTTTTTTATTTATATTTTAAATATTTATACATAATTGACAATTAGATATCTTTTGTGTATTTTCAATAGGGTTCTCTTGAGGCCCTCGATGATAAATAAGTTGATATTTTTTATCCAAATAATCATTTGAGATAGGTATATGGTGAGGAGAACTTGGGAGACTCTAATGTCAACAAAAAAAATCATCATACCAACTTGGTATTGGACCTCATCGAGCGCTTCTCAAATCGCTCACACCATTGAGCTATAAAATGATCATGAAAAAGTAGACGAGGCCAAAAAATATCCATATAAGAGTTTGAAAAAAGAAAACTAGTTACTAAAATTTTCTTGAAATTTATGGAATTTATGTGTCCATCACATTAATCACAGGATGATAATGTTTTTGATTCATTATGGAATCAATGTTTTCTTTATATAATGAAATAAGTGATTTCAATTAGGGTTCCAGTGGTGGTCGAGGTGATGAAACTATTGGTGGTGGTGGTGATGATGATTATGATTGTGACAATAATGATGATGATGATGACGAATAAGATGATGATTCTCTAATAAATGATACTAATAAGGATTCTTATTATGATTATAATGGCACTAGTGTTAATGTGGGAGATATTGAGCCCCTTTAATTTTGAGTTGACAACAAATAGACAAGTGTGGATGATTCTTAATGACTAAAATTGGTTGATGGTGTGGATTGTACATGTATGTTACTATATTATATATGGTTTGAAATATATCGATAACCAGATGGCTAAATAGTAAATATATATTAATAATATATAATTAAAAGTGTACCATGGTTTGTAATTTATTTATTTGTTCTATGAGAGGTGATTGATTGTGATTTTATTGTTCATTGAGGATAAGAAGATATACCAACAGTTCATATAACTATTGATATGCATCAATTTTGGGTAGGACACTATACTAATAGTTTTAAGAACCATTGTTATATATGTATAACCATTGTTTACTTCACATTATGGGTATTATAATTTTCTAATAGCTATACTAACAGTTTCAAATAAAATCAATGGTATATCCATATACCAACACATATATCACCCAATGTTCAGAGAACTATTTGTATAGTCTATACCAATGGTTATGGGGCATATACCAATGGTTTTAAACCGTTTGTAAAGCTTAGTTTTCTAATAATGATTTTATTTCATTGTATTTCATGAAATTATATTAAGAATAATTTTTTTACCACTTATGGATATTAACTCTTATAAAATGGATTCCATATTTTGAATCATAATATTCAAATTATGTAATTGGGTCTATTTCATCTTTGGTTCATAATGAATAGTAACCATGATAAACAATTATCACATTGGTAAAGGGTAAAATGGTGTTAAAACAATGATATAATGTCTAAAAATAAAGAAAAACATGAATTTATTTCATTGGATGACTGTATTTCAACAATAATTATCCAAGATTCTAAAATGTGTTATTTTTCCACTTTCCATTGATAATAACCTTTATATTTTTTTTACTAAATGATCATTACAAAATTTCACTCTCTTTTAATATCTATAATATCTTTTAATAGAGATAAAAAAATAAGTTATTATTAGTTATAAATGTTTATATTTAATATGAATAAATTATTATTTTTATATTAATTAACATTAAATATTTATTGATTTTATAATTACCTTCAACGCTTACACAACTCTGACACAGTTCTTATGCAAGCAATCGAAAATTCGAACAAATTATTTTAAAAAAATTAATATTAAAATATTTTGGATAAATTAGGGTATTATATGATATTATTAGATAATTATATGTTATTTTTTATGTTAAAGTTGTTTATATTAAAACTAAACTATTATCTTTATACCTTTTAAGTCCAAATATTTGAATAGTGATGAAAATGGATTTAAATGATATTTAATGTTTAAAAATAATATTAAAATCAATAAAAAAATAAAAAATATATATTAAATCATTTTTATGGGAAGTTTTCTCGAATATCATACATTGTTCTTTTATTTTACATTTTTTATTTTTAAATATAATTTTATGAACATTAGAGATTGAAAATTGTGTTACCACAATTAAGGTTAAAAGGTTTAATTAGGGGCTTAAAATAAGATATAAGGTTAAAAATTCAACCTAAACTAGATAGAATTATATTTTTAAACTTTATTTGGACCATATACTCCTTAAATATAATAAATTTCACTTTTAATACATATTATTTATGTTATAAATATATAATATATATTAATATTTCTTGTATGTATAGGATACCACCCACCTCACTTATAAAAGTGAACATAATATCATCTGTTCCTAACACATCATGACCCATTTAGTTGGACCAAACCCTACTAAAATTCCTTCCCAACATTAATCCCCATTTTTATATGTTTTTTCACACAAAAAGACTAACCTAAAAAGATTAATGTGTAATCCAATGGTGGTTTCCCAATGAAGAATTATAACTCTTAACCAAGTGTTTTCTTGTATATTTATTCTCCCAAATACTTAAAATAGTATATAAAAATTATAAAATAATAACATAAGTATCATTAATACAATTAAATTATATTGAATCAATTTCACAACCCTTATTACTCCCCCTTTCCATCCTATAGGAAATGAAAACACCATTTGTGTGTACGTGCGTACTACCACCTCTACAAAGCGATATGTTTTGATTTTCATCACCACCTCCTATGGATGGTAAAAATGATAGATAATATATATATATATGATATGTGTGATATCATTTTGATTTTTAATGATAATATATTACTTTATTTTTTACTTTTCCATTTTTGGAAAATTAAAATGTCCCTTATGAACGAGTGTGGACTACCACCTCCAGGGAGAGGTGTGATTCATTTGTTCTTATCCTTATTTCTGGGATGGTCCCACAATTATATTTAATTTATAATAATAATAATTATGTAATTGCTAATATTCTTTATATGATGTAACCATGAGATATTTCACAATATTTAACCTATCTAATCCATTTTTGACTTATAAACTTAATGTCCTCAAAATATCCAATGTGATCATAATCAGTTTAGTATCAGAATAAAACATGGTATCAAATAAAAAAAGAAAAAAATGCTAATGTAATAAAAATTAATTTTTTTAAATAAATTCAAAAAAAGTATATAATTTTATTACTCAAGATTTTAGATATACGATTGTATTGAGTTGGGACTCAAGATAAGGGACCTTCTATTAAAAATTACATTTTAATTTTTTTTCTTCCATGTTATGTTTTTTACACATTTTTAATAGTGTTGTTATTTTTTATTCAAAGGTATCTATAGATAATTTTTTTACTATTTTTAATTTAATTATAGAGTCTTAAAAAGGAATATTTTCAATATTTTTTGTATTTGTTTTTTGGAATTTTTTTATGAAAGTGTGAAAATAATAATTGTTTTAATGTTTATTGAATTGATAAATTTTATCAACATAATGAATATTCTGCAATTTTAATAATATATTATAGTTTTTTGAGGCTATTTTCAAATTAAAATTTTTCCATAATATTTTAGAAATTTTATCTTTACATTTTTAATCGAATGATGATTTATACTCATTTTTATAAGATAACTAAAATTGATATTTTTAGGGGCTAAAATTAAAAAAAATGAGTTTTATGGTTATGAATAAGGATACATGATTTTTATTCATGATATAAATATTCTAAATTTTTTATGAATGATGGTTTAGCATGATATATATCTAATGATGGGTTATCCTAATATATATTTGCAATGCAATGGGTAATGTGATGAAGTTTATAAGTTATAGGATACTCATAAGAGATGTTGGAATATTCATGTTAGGTGACTCCATTGTAAGGGTTCTTGTACGGGTGAATGTAAGGATAATGTTCTAATTTCCCGGTATTATAACAAGTAATTGTTTCTAATGAATACATTTTTAAATTTTAATAAGATGATCTTATGTTTCTAAAAACATTTTATGTCCTTTAAAAAATGTTAAAAGATTATTTTAAAATAAATGTGTTCATAATTTTTCATGTTTTCCAAGAAACTCTTACATTTATCATTTTTCCTATATGATTTGATATAAAATAATTATTAAGACCATTTATAAAATAAGTTGTTTACCTTGAAATTTTAATTAATATTTAAACTCAATTGTTTATTACAAAAAAAAGAAACGTTTCTTCTAGATTTTTCATGTTTATAAATGGACAGATAGATTTATTTTCTTTAATGGTCCCTAATGACCTTTTTTATCATCCAATGTTTTGAAATGTTTTTTATAGTTCTAAAGGATGATTAGGAATGTTAATAGACCAAAAATTCTAGTAATGGTAGTTACCCTAAACGAAGAATGTGTGTCTGTATAGAGAACATATTTTTTTATGGGCGAAGTTGACACTATGTATAAATATCCACCTTGGATTGTAATAGATTTCATAATTATGTAATATTCTAAATGTAGGATAATGGATCTAAATGGATCGAACCATTGCATGTTTTCTAAGGATGGGGTGCTTATAAAAGGCTCAAAAGATTTCTAGAAATGTTTGGTCATAGAAATCTCGAAGTGGGGGGAGTATACGATGTGACCATGGGGTACACAATGGGACCAGTTCGAGTTCCAAAAAAAATAAAACAAAGCACTGAGGTGACATTTTGATTATCATAAGTCGAACTGAAGGCTCTACATGACATGACAGGGAAGTATACGTCCTGTACTCACCTACCACTAATGGTTTTAAAAAACATATCATACAGTTATGTTTTCAAACCATACGGTAGAGTGTTCCTATCCTCATGTCCCAGGTGACCCAACATGCCCCTACATGGTGTTTTAGAGATAACTTCAGCTATGATCGATCTCATGATTCCTTCTTCGACCCGTCTTTATTCCAAGATACGATCTACCTCTATTCCTGGGTTATATTCGATCCATTTTCTCCCTTTTCTCATTTCCATGATATGGAGCTTGATATCCATGTTTCTAAGGGAGTTTCATTTAGTTGGTGTTTATGAGGTTGTGTTGTGACATCCTCGAGTGGACACAATTATTGCGGGGAAGGAAATCCTGATCCGTTGCTTTGATCTTTTCATTAGAAAACAAACATTGGAAACATTTTGAGGCAGTGGATTTGTTTCTTATATAGTCATTTGCATACAACTATAGAGTTATCATGTTTTATCCCCTTGAATCACAATTTTATTTACCTAATTGAGTAACTGAATCATATTATATGAATTGGTTTGATCACATGTTGTTGCTTTGCACTGGGATATCCCCTTGACTCTTGATTTGATAGAAAGAGTGATATCTATGTTTTTCTTATTAGAATGTATTCTTTATTGAATTGGTAGTGAATATAAATCCATTATTAATTTATAATTAAATAGATAAAGATATATATTCATATAAATGAATCTGGTTGTTGTTTTTTTTGTAATTTCATGTTAATAAAATTGATGTAGACGTGAATGCCTATTTACAGTTGGTTGTGAAATCTAAATCATATTGGTGATTTTTGTTTAAATACATGTGAAATTAATTATATAATTAATTTTTGGTAGCTATAATAGCTTGGAATTTTTGTTACCCATAGTTGGATCCAACTAATAATGAATCAGTTAATTCAAGATGGATTAATTAACTTGTTATTTGATAAAAAACAACTCCTAGTAGGGTTCTGAGTTACCATCATGATTATAAAGTCCAAGACCCTTATTCATGTAGTTGTGAGAGCTTAATCCTTGTGATGCAGTAATGCCTTGTCTATGGGCCAAGAGCCCATTTGATATGATGTTTGGTTTCTACTACTCATGTTGTGATGTGATCTGGGATGACTATTGTGATATGTGGGGAAATTGAGTTCCATTGGTTGTGGTATCAGTTGATGCCTAGATTGGAAAAATGCATCAGTTTATGCATGTGGGGGTTTGGGAGGACACCAGAGATGATGAAATGGGTTGGATGTGAATTATTATATACTTACTAATTTTTTTGTTTATCTAATTTACTTTCCCCACAACTGAAGGTATCATATCTTTCTACCTTCCTTCCAAAAATAGGTAGAGACACATGGGGTATTCCATGTGCTTTTTGTGTTTAGATTCTCGAGGGAGGATGGGTCTACGCTCTAGCTATAGGTGGAATAGAATCGACGGGTAGTTCATCTACTCACCGTGTTGAGTCCCTTGTGTTTGGTAGATTAGAATATTTATCTAGAACTCCTAGGAATATAGGAAATTAATAATTATATTAAGAAATGATAAAATAAATTTTGTTACCCCATGGGGTCGTAGATTGCTAGGATGAAACGCTGAGGTTATGTTTCTAAGAAGTTGTGGACATGGTTTCGTTACGCCTAGAGGGCGTGAATCGTTGGTCTAATACTAATGAAATATAATTTGGAATTATTAATGGATAATTTATGTTTAAATAATTAATTAACATAAAGTGAAACTAATAAAAAGGGAATGAAGTAATGAAATAAATCACTAGAAATGGTTCTATTCTTATAGGATACCCAGTCTTAGCTGTGGCAGGAGGGTGGCTGAGAGAAGTTATTTACAGTTGACTGTAAGACTAGATTATTCCCATAGTGTGGTAGTGAGCCATATTATATCATGTAATTTTTGGGTTTCTATATGATACCCACCCTTTCAGTTAGGGAAACTGACACCCCAGGGGTTCTAAGCCCTGGGGGTTGTTTTCCCCAACATTCTGGTGGGAGGATGGATGTATGACTACCCCCTTTGGCCTCTCTCTATAATCTTGGTAGATACTTTTAATGGTAGGTACAACAATTAGTTTTCCCATATATGTTTGTAGAGGGTTCTAAAGTCTTGTGGTTATTCACACATATATATTATGAATATAGTTTCATATGGACTACTATAGGTGAAACATGTATAGAATATGTTGGCTTGAGGATCCTTACTCGGCGTATGAGCTGTAATGGCCTAAGGCATAATACCTGACATATGATAAACGTTATGTGGGTTGTGGTGGATCCTGAGAACTGCCTAGTTACTTTAGGTTGTGTGGACAGTGTGTTTCTTTTATAGGTGTCTGTAGGAATGCTTTTTGTTGCACAAGGTGCATGTGGTAGTTCTCGCCCATGTGTCTTTGGGCCGACTTTTTTGGAGAGAGACGACATAAGATATGCGATGTTGGGGTGAAGCAGGAAACTAGTGGGGAAGTGGTAGTGGGGTACCCCTGATATTCATTATTATATTATATACTCTTGTATTACATACTTGGTGAGGGTATCCATGGTGAGGCCAGGAACACAGTATAACTATTTAGCTGATGGGATAGTTTCAATTTTTGTTCCCTGTTCTTTAGAATACTCTCTTTACTATTGCATGAGAGGCTCTAGGGAGGATCATACTGAGTATAATGTTATACTCACCCTACATATATATAAACCATTTTTCAGATCACTTATGTCATGTTGGAGATCGGGTTGTTTACTACTAGCTTGGGGTTGTAGGAGCTATTCAGGCTTCATGTATGCTACTAATTTTTACTTTCGATTGGTACCTAATGTTTTGTTTTTCATTTTAGTAGTTCTTTCATGACATTCCATATGTGTGTTTCGTATTTCATTTATATTTCTGTCTATGTTGGATTTGGTTGGTGTATTTCTTATCTCTCTCTTTCGTATGTGTCATCATAGAGTTTAATGCATCCCATTTGTGTGTTTACTCTAAACTCAGTGCATTCTCCAACTCGGGGCCTATTAGAGGTAGGACTCAGGGGGGGGGGGTCACTATCTAACTTATCACATTTCCGGACCAGGAGGGGTACACCTTATTGGGAGGGGGTCATGAAAAAGTGGTATAAAATCTCAATTGGATGGATATGATGGAGTTCGGTGTTAAGAAAATGTGAGGTTTCATGGGTTGGTAGGGTAACAGTGTTAGTCAGGTTGATCAAGTGATGTAAACACTAGAGGTTCACTAATACATAGGATTTTAGGGCCCCCTTTGATATTATTCATAGAATGATAAGTTTACAGTGACTGATAAACAAGGTGATACTAGTTGGAGGGTAGAAACCATGGAACAGATCATGTATCATTATTCATTGTGCCTGTGTTTGAATGGGATGACCATGGGATAGGATAACCTAAAATGAATAACCGAAAAAAATTAATTAATTAATTTCAAGTGTTACATATTCCAGGTTTAAGAGAAATAATAATATTTTATCTTGTAGGTATGGATCCAGGTCGACTTCCTCATCATGTTCACGCATAAGATATCTTGCAGGCTGCACCAATAAATCACCATAGGGTAGTGGTTAACAATGACGATACATGGTGGAGGACACTCTGAGAGTTTCAGGGCTAGAGTCTACATATGAACAGGGGATTATAGGTACCCAAACTTTTGTTATATTACTATTACATTATTTTAAAATAAAAAACATAATAGTATTACAAATAGAGTATCCAAAGGATTTGTGTCTTTGGAAAATTAGGACAATACATAGGAATTACATCATCAAGAATAAACAATTATTTAATTTATTCTTCTCTAGATTCTTATTGTCACTCGACCTCTCTTCAGTACATGTAGCAACCTGAGGATATTCATAAAAAAGGGTGCGATTAAAATCCCAGTAAGAGGACAGAAAATAACAATGTATCATGGGGTGATCATAATCATAACATGGGAAATAGATCAAGAACATGAGAGGAAGCATAAATAAAAGACCAGAAGTGTGGAAATGCATAAAAATGAAACATCTTGTCTTAGAGGTTAACTACCACACATAATTTTGATCAAATATAGAATCTTTTCAACATCATTTAACATTTACTCATAAGATTCATCACTTTACCCAATTCATTGAAGCGCTGTATAATTTCAGGCGCACCCGCCACATTCAAACATTCATATTGCGCTATATAATTCATGGCGCACCCATCACATCATAATATTATCATTATCATGCATTGGACATAGAACATATATCAATAATGAACATAACTTACCCTTGGAATGGAATGGGTTTCATCTCATAGGAAAACATTCAAAAACTTTGGGTTCCCAAAATAAATAGGGAATAACATACTTGATATAAGATCCCTCAACCATGGATGAGAAGTAAAAGGTGAGTTCTTAAAAGAAGAGTTATTTTGGAAAAAAATTTGTTTCACATAAACAACAGTGGTAAACATTTATATCTCATAAAAGGAAAGAAAATTATGAACAATGATTTTTTAGGAGTAACCATATCAAAAACGGAGTGAAAGAGGGAGAACACAAAGGATGAAATTTGGGTTTGAGAATTTCCCCTTACCTTGTATCCGAACGCTTCCTTCTCTTTAATGTCCTATATAATGACATTATATTCATTAATTAGAATTTATATAACCTTTTATACATTAATTGGGTGTATTTTTGTTTCATTATGTCATTTTATGGACCGTTTCATGAGTTATAGGGTTTAAAAACATTGTTCGGGAATGTTCATTTTTATGGTCTTCTTGGGTGGTTAACTCGTATTCTTAAATAAAAGCTAGGGTAGAACATGGGTAGACATATAGAACTGATATTACATTTTATTAATGTAATTACAAAATTTTAAATTATTTTATAATGAATTATATTTTATACTATGTGGACGAATCATTAGATAAAAATTAAATGATGATTGTTTGGGTTAATTTGGGCGGTTTTTTGATCACAAATAACTTGTTTTGTAACACCCCAAGCTTCTATGGTACGTTTCTCTTTGAATAATGTGATAGCGTGTGTTGTACGCAACATCGAGTTCTAACACACACCACAACTGATCAAACTAGGCGTTATGAATAGTGATACCTACTTTTTGAAATTAAATATATTTTATATTTCAATATTGGCTTCATTTTTTGATTCGGAATATCAAATTTAGCCTAAGATGAAATTTTGGTACTTTTCGGATAACTTTAATATTTTGATGAATAGTGAAAATTACTATATTTTAATTAAAAACCACTTTTTTAATCGAAATAATTTATATTGATAAATTATGAATTTGAGTGGTTTTAAAGTATATTCAGAATATGTTTTTACCATTTAATTCAATGTTGGTCATTGGACATAATTTTACAATAAAACTGGACATAAACATGTTTCAATCTTTTGATAGTTATTATCTCTTAAAAACACACTTTTTGTTTTAACAACGGGAATTAATTTTAAAATGATTTCTGCCACTTCTGTGTGTTGAATTTGGAAAAATGGATTCCATATTTGGAATCAGGATGTTCAAATTGTGTAAATAGGTAACTTTTATTTTTAGACATTTTGAATAATTACTTCGGTAAATATTTTATTTACCATGGTTAAAGGGTAAATCCGATAAATAAGGGTTACAAAATAATATTATAATAAAAATAAATTACCCTAAAATGTGTCCTAGCATCATTGGTTGATACAGGATCGACCATAGTCATCTTTGAGTCGATTTTGGGACCCCATGGAGCCACTTGTAGGTGATAGGGACACTTAATTTTAATTAAGTTAAAATAAGTAAAAAATGACATAAGCATATATCTTTTAGGAAAAAAAATTTCACATAGGGTTATATATATTGGATTTTCTAATATAAATATTAATTAGAAATATAAAAAGATTTCCTAGATAATTATATTTTATTTATAATTTTTAGAGATTACATAATTTAATTTATTTATGACACAATGATGATGCATTAATTACCATATTAGTACAACTTTAAAATAATTGATATTATAAATACCCAAATAAATATAATTTGAGACTTTTAATGAATTAAAATAATTTTCTAGGATAATATGACATATTAGTATTGATTTAATAAACTTTTTTCGAAGTAATAATTCTTTTATGAGTTTCAAAAAAATCAACTATTGAATAGCGTCAAAATTGACATAAAAGAGTTTTTAAAACAAATATTATATTATTAATTTATATTAAATTCCTAAAAATATACGGTTCGGCCAAGAGACTTATATAATAATATTTGTATCATTAATGGACCACTTGGGGGTCTCTTGGATGTATATAGTAAGTTTATTAACCATATAATATAAAAATACAAGGAGACATTTTAAAAGTGAAACTAATTAACTTAGAGTTAATACTTAAAGATAAGGTTAATATTAGTACCCAAACCTTTCTAAATTCCATTTATTTAGTGGTGTTCGACCCATACCAACCTTAAAATTTAAATAATCCACTTTGGAGCCATTATAAACCGAATATGAATTTATTATAAATTAATTTTTCTAGCTTTTCCAAAGGTGCCCCTCACCCCTCTTATAAAAGGGAACTCTCCTTCTCATTTCTTCACACCTTAAAAGCCTTTTGGTTCGGCCAAACTCTGACCAAATACTCTCCCAACATCCCTCACTACATCCTAGAGGCATTAGTTTGATCAGAAAGCCAACCTAAGGAGATCTTTTGATCAAATCAAAATGAAGAACCCGAAGAAGAGGTAATGATTTCACCACGATTTTCCAAGTTCGTTTGTTTTTCCACTTCTTCTTCCTTTGTAGTTACCATTCTAAAATAATAACTCCAGTATCATATATATACTGTGATGTTATTAAAAATATGGTACAACCATATTCATTATTCTATCCACCTTTTGAATAACATGTCACCATACGTGCGTACGTACGGCTTACCGTCTCCACGTCGTGGTGTAATTGTTATTCAATATATTATTATTTGGATGGGTATAATAATGATGTGTAACTCATGTAAATAATAAATATAACATGTTAATGATTCTGTATATATGATATACCATCCATTTAAATATTATTTTAATAACAAAATAATGATATTTTCGCTCGTGCGTACGTACGGACTACCGTCTCCACGAACGCGATGAGATTCATTCTCCATCGTATCCATTCAAGTATAATTATCATTTGATGATTTAAAAATGAAGTTTAAGGACTTTATATCATTCTGTATATGAATTATATACAACCTATATATGACAAACATGGCTTCTGTAACAAAACAATAAAAGAAAACGAGTAAGTTAACACCCGAAACGACGATAATACTAAGATATTATTAACAAAGCAATGTTAAAAGATCATATATGATATCATATGAATGTATTTGATTCTTGTATAATTTAATAACAATTATTTCACCATTATACAGGAGGTTAACCTACCCCAACCAAGGAAAAGTACAAGGTAAGGGTTTATTTCACAATCTCTTCATTATCCGAGGTTGTTTATACGTAATTATCTACTGGGATCTCTTTATCATCCACATCCACGATTCTTAAAAATGTATTTCAAAACATTTTTACTATTTACAAGAATATGGGTTAAAGTCATTTATACCCTTGTTTGACTTTTTATAAGTGGTTTATAAGGGAATCTTTCCATTGTTTTCCAAATAAGGTGCCTTTTAACCTTTTCGATAGAATTAAGGTAAGAATGTTTTTTTACTTATATGGCGGGTGTGGCTATTTTACGCCATTATAAAATCGTCGAAGCTTCCCTTACAATCTTATAAGATTATTTTCAATGAAAATTTTTTATTTATAAATATATGACTCTTAAATGATTTAAAAATTAGAAAGAGTTATTTCTCTAAAAAAAGTGTTTTGATTTCATCTATGTCAACTTCCTTTGATGGAATTTACGCTAATTTGAAGTTGATTTATTATGATACAAAACTTCTATATTGTATTGAAGGATTTGTGATATGTTTGACTATGGATGTGATATTTTTATACCATTCATAGTTTTTGGTGAAAGTATTGACATTTCATATGCTAGTTTTAATATGAATGTTTATGTTATGTTTAAACCTTTTCATATGGGAATGCATTGGACTTAATATGTGATGAGTGGAGCCCTCTATAGCTCCTCGATGCATCGGTAGGTCTCATGAGACAAACTAGTCTCTTGGCACAAGTCCTTGGAAAAATCGTATTTGTAGTCTTGGCACGAGGCCTTGGCTATGTGGTTATGATATTCTGGCATTATGCATTCCATCATAATGAAAGTGGTTATTGATATTTCATGTGATTATTCGATTAGTAGAATATCCATGTGAATAAGTAAATGGAATTATTTCATTTTATTTTTTCCATACTATTTTTATGTTCAAGATTAAAAGGATTTTGTTTTAGTTATACATTTCTTTAAATGTTTATTCTTATTTATGAACGTTTCCGCTATATTGTTATCTTTACTGGGCATTTGAGCTCACCCCTTTTATATGTTTTATTTTTACCAGGAAGTGAAGATGTAAATTATGAATGACCTGTAGGGATATTATGAGGGGATAATAGTGTGGATTATGAAGACAATATGTTGTTGTTATAGTTTTTTACTTCATGATGTAATGTAAAACCTTATGAATATATCTAGTGTTTCCAAGGCTACTAAACCAATCGTTCTTTTGAGATTTGATCTTTCTTGTGATCATGAAAATGTTAAGCAATAATGCACCGACTCGGGGTAAATGGGGTCGGGGTGTTACAGTTGGTATCAGAGGAAGTTTAGTAAAAACCTTGGAAGCTAGATTTAGATAAACTCTAATTAGAGCACGTAGACCTAAGATGAACTTTGTGGATTAGTATAGAAGAACATCCTAGAATTTTGGTATTATAGAGATTTTGTGAGTTTTCTGAGCAATACATCCCTATCTGGATATTAGCAGGTAGAGGCGGCTCTGGAACAGATGTACCTAGGGGTAAAACCCGAAAACACTACTTTGAGCTAGACTCGAACGTGAACTGGTGCACGACAACGGGCCTTCTTGCACTATTGGTTATGACACTCCCAGTGGATATGCTTAGGATAACTCTCATTTTTTACAAATAATTATGAAGGGTTTATGAGTATATACTTCTTCAAAGAAAACATTTTTATGATTATGGATTATATCCATAAATAGTTCAATTTATGTTAAGTGTTTTATATGTATGGGATTATGTATTTTGATTCACAAACTGATCTAGTTTATTCCATTGTTTAGAAATGGAGGCTAGTGGAAGAAATGGAATCTGTATCAATGAATGCACTCAATGTAGGGATTTCCCTCTTACTCAAGATAATTATAGTGGAGCTGTTGATGCAACTGGTGCCAATCAGCTAATCACCATACTAGGGAAACTCACTCAGGTTATGAATAATAACCTTACCCGTATGGAGAACCCTGATCTGCAGCGTGGAGGATCAATGTTAGATAGATTCATGAGGCAACAACCACCAAAGTTCAATGGGAGTACAAATCCCTTAGTAGCTAAGCAATGGATATTTTCCCTAGAGAAAATATTTCAGGCCTTGGGGAGTAGGGAAAGGGAAAAAGTTATCATGGCAGTTTACCGCCTAACTAGAGATTCTAATCAATGGTGATCATTGATTCAAAATATGAAGGAAGATGATGAAGTATCAAGTATGGAATGGAGGGAGTTGAAAGATCTGTTTTTAGAAAAATACTTTCCTCGCGACCATCAAGCATATATGGAAAGGCAGTTTCTGAGTGTGAGACAAAAGGAGGATGAGAATGCTGCAAAGTATGAGGATAACTTTACAAGGTTAGAAAGGTATGCTGGAGATTTTATCCGTAACCAAAGAATTAAGATTGATCATTTCTTTGATGGGTTAAAACCATTTCTTCGTCGAGCATTAGTCTCACAATCCCTTTCATCGTACGAAGACATTGTCTCATGTTCTATCAAGACCGAAATGGAATTCTCTAAGTGTTATGACTTTAAAGCAAAGCAAGAGACGAAGAGACCTGTTGATCAATATGGGAATGGAATTAAGGGGAATAAGGGAAAGGTTGAATATCCATGTTGTGGTAAATGTGGGAAGAAACACCCTAGTACTTGCTTGAAGGGAATGAGAGTCTGTTACAAGTTTGGTGAAAAAGGCCAACAAGATCGTGATTGCAAAGGGAAGAAGGAAGATACCAATGTTCAGTGCTACAATTACAGGGATATGGGGAATTATAAAAATGAATTTCCTAAGCGTCAGGAGAACATACCTCAGAAAAGGTCAGGGGATCAAGGCTATGCTTATGTTATCACTACTGTTGAGGTAGAAGCTCTGAAAGACGTGGTGGCAGGTAATTTAATGGTTTCCTCAAGTTTAGAAAATTCATTATTTGATTCTTGATGATCACATTGTTTCATATATTCCCATTTTGCTAAGAAAACTAGATATTTCTAATTTGATTTAACAAGGGATTTTTCAGTTAAAACTCCTAAGGGATGTATCATTGCAACAATGTTTTGTGAATCAGTCCCCATTAGAGCACATAAATGTTCTTTATCTGCTGATCTCGTTGTCATACCTATGATTGAGTATGATATAATCCTTGGTATGGACTGGCTTTCGAACTATGATGTGAATATTTATTGTAAGAAGAAAGAGGTTACGATTCTTGATGATAATGATAAGGAACACCTAATCGTTAGAGAAGAATCGTCACCACATAATTCTTATTTAGATCCACCCCCAGTAGCTCATCTAAATTCAATTATTGGGGAGGAATAGAATGAAATAACTGTTGGTGAGGAAAGGAATGTTAAAATAGAGGATGTACCAATTGTGAAAGAATTTGTAGATGTATTTCCATATGATTTACATAGACATCCTCCAGAAGGAGAAGTTGAGTTTTCCATTGATTTAATTCCTGGATCAAGGCCTATATCGAAGACCCCTTATAGAATGGCCACTGTATAATTAGGTGAACTAATGAAACAACTAGAGGAATTGAGTAATAAGGGATTTATTCTCCCTAGGGTTTCTCCATGGGGAGCCCCTGTTCTTTTTGTTAAAATGAATGACGGATCTACGAGGTTATGTATCGACTACAGGGAGATCAATGCTATAGCAATAAAGAACATGTATCCCCTACCTCGAATTGATGATTTATTAGACCAACTGCATGGAGCTCAATACTTTTCAAAGATTGACCTTCGATCTGGATACCATCAGTTGTGTGTGAAGAAGGTAGACATTCCGAAGACAGCATTTCGAACAAGGTACGGGCATTACGAGTTTACTATAATGCCTTTTGGATTGACTAATGCACCCTATGTATTCATGGATATGATTAATAGAGTTTTCAAGGAGTATCTCAATGAATTTGTGGTGGTATTTATTGATGATATCTTAGTATACTCCAAAAGCTACGAATATCATGAAAATCACTTGTACATTATCCTGAAGACACTGAGAAGACATGAATTATATGGAAGGTTTAGCAAGTGTGAATTCTGGCTTCATGAGATTTCTTTTCTTGGCCATATTATCTCTAATGATGGAATCTCTGTTGATCCTTCTAAGACCAAGGCAATCCAAGAATGGCCAGCACCTACGAGTATAATTGAGGTACATAGTTTTATTGGTTTGGCAGGTTATTATCGACGTTTCGTCCAGAATTTTGCCCGATTGTCTAACCCATTAATGAAGCTCACACGTAAAGGGGTTAAATTTGTTTGGACAAAAGATTGAAGAATGTTTCGAAGAACTGAAGAGAAGATTATTTAATGCTCCTGTATTGACTCTACCATCGGGGAATGATGGGTTCTTTATTTATAGTGATGAATCGAAGAAAGGACTTGGTTTTGTCCTTATGCAGAATGATAGAGTTATTGCCTATGCATCACAACAGTTGAAAATTCATGAACAAAACTATCCTACTCATGATCTTAAGATAGCAGCTATGATCTTTGCTTTGAAGATATTGTGGCACTACCTCAATTGTGAAAAATGTGAGATTTATACTGATCACAAGAGTTTGAAGTATATTTTCTCACAAAAAGAACTCAACATGAGGCAATGGAGATGGCTTTAATTACTCAAGGATTATGATTGCACGATACACTACCACCCTTAGAAGGCAAACAAGTTGGCAGATGCTTTGAGCAGAAAAGATCATGGAGTTTTGAACAATATGAGAATTGAAAGGGATCCAATTTTAATGGATCTAGTAGAGATGGACATGGGAATAACTAGGGAAGGAGAAACATCAATTCTTTTTCAAATGGTTGCCAAACCATCTTTAATAGAAATTATTAAGAGTTCTCAGACCGATGATGAATAATTTCAAAAGACGATTAAAGTAGTGAATGATGGGAGACTGAGAGACTTTGTGTATGAAGATGGAATTTTGAAATTCGGGAAGAGACTTTGTGTTCCTGATATACCTGATCTAAAAAGGGATTTACTGGATGATGCTCATAGTTCCAATTTCTCTATACACCCTGCGAGCACCAAAATGTATAGTAATTTGAAGGAACATTTTTGGTGGGACAATATGAAGAGGGAGATTGCTGATTTTGTGTCAAGATGTATGGTTTGTCAACAAGTGGAAGCTGGAAGGCAACACCCTGTAAGAGTCATACAGCCTCTTCCCATACCGGAGTGGAAATGGGACAATATTACTATGGACTTTGTCATGGGGCTACCAAAGACTCCTAGAAGGAATGATTCAATATGTGTTATTGTTGATCGTCATACCAAGTCAGCACATTTTCTTGCTATAAGAGAAGATCTACCACTAGAATGTCTAGAAAGACTATATATTAATTAAGTTGTGAGACTTCATGGAGTACCCCTATCGATTGTTTCTGATCGTGATCCACATTTTACTTCAAGATTCTGGACGAGTTTTCAGAAATCCCTAGATACTGAACGTCATTTGAGCACTGCCTACCACCCTCAGACAGATGGACAATTAGAACGGACTATTCAAACCTTTGAAGACATATTGAGATCTTTTCCACTTGACTTTCAGGGTATGTGGGATCAGTATTTACCTCTGGTAGAATTTTCCTATACCAATAGCTTCCATTCGAGTATTCAGATGGCACCATATGAAGCGTTATACGGAAAGAGATGTCGCACACCAACCTGCTGGGATGACGTTGGCGAAAGAAAACTTGTGGGTCTAGAACTGGTGGAGGAAATGATGGAAAAGGTGAAGGTAATCTAAAATCACATCAAAGCAGCTCAAAGTAGGCAGAAGAGCTATGCTGATAATGGAAGGAAGGATTTGGAATTTCAAGTTGATGATCATGTTTTCCTGAAGGTATCTCCATGGAAGGGAGTCATATGTTTTGGTAAGAAAGGTAAATTGAGGCCCAGGTACATCGGACCTTTCGAAATTCTAGAACAAACTGCGGCTGTAGCTTACCGGTTGGCAATGCCGCCAAGTCTCTCCAAAGTTCACGATGTGTTCCACGTATCTCTGTTGAGGAAATACATGCCTGACCCAATGCATGTACTCCCCTATGAAGAGTTATAACTGTAACCCAATTTGTCTTATTGCGAAGAGCCTGTTAGGATTCTTGATACGAGAGAACACGTACTGAGAAACCGGACGACGCGTCTGGTAAATGTTTTGTGGAGAAACCATATGATGGATGAGACAATGTGGGAACCCGAGGAACTTATGATGAAGAACAACCCGAGTCTTTTAATACGGTAGTATTCTAGAAATTTCGAGGATGAAATTATTTGAAGGAGGGGAGAATGTAACACCCCAAGCTTCTATGGTACGTTTCTCTTTGAATAAAGCGATAGTGTGTGTTGTACGCAACACAGAGTTCTAACACACACCACAACCGATCAAACTAGTCTTTATGAATAGTAATACCTACCTTTTGAAATTATATATATTTTCTATTTTAAAATGGACTTCATTTTTGGATTCGGAATATCTAATTAGCCTAAGGTGAAATTTTGGTACTTTTCGGATAAATTTAATATTTTGATGAATAGTGAAAATTACTAAATTTTAATTAAAAACAACTTTTTTAATCGACATAATTTATATTGATAAATTATGAATTTGAGTGGTTTTAAAGTATATTCAGAATATATTTTTACCATTTAATTCAATGTTGGTCATTGGACATAATTTTACAATTAAACCAGACATAAACAAGTGTCAATCTTTTGATAGTTATTATCTCTTAAAAACACGTTTTTAGTTTTAACAATGGCAATTAATTTTAAATTAATTTCTCCCACTTCTGTGTGTTGAATTTGGAAAAATGGATTCCATATTTGGAATTAGGATGTTCATATTTTGTAAATAGTTATCTTTTATTTTTATACATTTTGAATAATTACTTTGTTAAATATTTTATTTACCATGGTTAAAGGGTAAATCCAGTAAATAAGTGTTAAAAAATAATATTATAATAATACTAAATTACCCTAAAACGTGTCCTAGCCTCATTGGTTGATACATGTTCGACCATAGTCATCTTCGGGTCGATTTTGGGACCCCATGGAACCACTTTTAGGTGATAGGGACACATAATTTTAATTATGTTAAAATAAGTACAAAAATGACATAAGCATATATCTTTTAGAAAAACAATTTTTACATAGGGTTATATATGTTAGATTTTCGACTATAAATATTCATTAGAAATATAAAAAGATTTATTACATAATGATATTTTATTTATAATTTTTAGAGATTACATAATTTAATTTATTTATGACACAATGATGATTCAGTAATTACCATATTAGTAAAAATTTAAAATATTTGATATTATAAATACCCAAATAAATATAATTTGAGTCTTTTAATGAATTAAAATAATTATATAGGATCATATGACATATTAGGATTGATTTAAGTAACTTTTTTCTAAGTCATAATTCTTTTATGAGTTTCTTAAAAATCAACTATTGAATAGTGTCAAAATTGACATAAAAGAGTTTTTAAAACAAATATTATATTATTAATTGTTATTAAATTCCTAAAATTCTGAGGTTCGGTCAAGAGACTTATATAATAATAGGTGTATCATTAATGGACCACTTGGGGGTCTTTTGGATGTATATAGTATGTTTATTAACCATATAATATAAAAATACAAATAGACATTGTTAAATTGAAACTAATTAACGTAGAGTTAATACTTAAAGATAAGGTTAATATAAGTATCCAAACCTGTATAAATTATATTGGTTAAGTTTTGTTCGACCCATACACACCTTAAAATTTAAATAATACACTTTTGAGCCATTTGAAACCGAATATTAATTTATTATAAATTAATATTTATAGCTTTTCCAAAGGTTCCCCTCACCCCTCTTATAAAAGGGCACTCCTCCTTCTCATTTATTCACACCTTCAAAGCCTTTTGGTTCATCAAAAATATGCCCAAATACTCTCCCAACATCCCTAAATACAACCTAGAGGCATTAGTTTGATCCTAAAGACAACCTAAGGAGCCCTTTTGATCAAATCAAAAGGAAGAACCCGAAGAAGAGGTAATGATTTCACCACCCTTTTCCATGTTCCTTTCTTCTTCCACTTATTCTTCCTTTGTTGTTACCATTCTAAAATAATAACTCCAGTATCATATATATACTTTGATGTTATTATAAATATGGTACAACCATATTCAGTATTCTATCCACCCTTTGAATAACATGTCACCATACGTGCGTACGTACGACTTACCGTCTCCACGTCGTGGTGTAAATTTTATTCAATATATTATTATTTGGATGGGTATAATAATGATGTGTAACTCATGTAAATAATAAATATAACATGTTAATGATATTTTATATATGATATACCATCCATTTATATATTATTTTAATATCAAAATAATGATATTGTCGCTCGTGCGTACGTACAGACAACCGTCTCCACGAACGCGATGAGATTCATTCTCCATCGTATCCATTCAAGTATAATTATCATTTGATGATTTAAAAATAATGTTTAAGGACTTGATATCATTCTGTATATGAATAATATACAACCTATCCATGACAAAAATTTCTTATGTAATAAAACATATAAAAGAAAACAAGTAAGTTAACACCCAAAACGACGATAATACTAAGATATTATTAACAAAGAAATGTTAAGAGATCATATATGATATCATATGAATGTATATGATTCTTGAATAATTTAATAACAATTATTTCACCATTATACAGGAGGTTAACCTACCCCAACCAAGGAAAAGTACATGTTAAGGGTTTATTTCACAATCTCTTCATTATCCGAGGTTGTTTATACGTAATTATCTACTGGGATCTCTTTATCATGCATATCCATGTTTCTTAAAAATGTATTTCAAAACATTTTTACTATTTACAATAATATGGGATAAATTCATTTATACCCTTGTTTTACTTTTTATATGTGGTTTATAAAGGAATATTTCTGTCGTTTTCCAAATAAGGTGCCTTTTAACCTTTTCGATAGAATTAAGGTAAGAATGTTTTTTTAACTTATACGGCGGGTGCAGCTATTTTCCGCTGTTATAAAAGCATTGAAGCTTCCCTTACAAGATTATAAGATTATTTTCAAAGAAAATTTTTTATTTATAAATATATGACTCTTAAATTATTTCAAAAATAGAAAGAGATATTTCTCTAAAAAGAGTTTTGATTTCATCTATGTCAACATCATTTGATGGAATTTACGCTTATTTGAAGTTGATTTATTATGATGCAAAACATTATATTGTATTGAAGGTTTTGTGATATGTTTGACTATGGATGTGATATTTTTATACCATTCATAGTATATGGTGAAAGTATTGACATTTCGTCTGATAGTTTTAATACAAATGTTTATGTTATGTTTAAAATTTTTCATATGGGAATGCATTGGATTAATATGTGATGGGTGGAGCCCGCTATAGCTCCTCGATGCATCGGTAGGTCTCATGAGACAAACTAGTGTCTTGGCACAAGGCCTTGGCAAAATCATATTTTCAGTCTTTGCATGAGGCCTTGGCTATGTGGTTATGATAGTTTGGCATTATGTATTCCATCATTATGAAAGTGGTTATTGATTTTGCATGTTATTATTCGATTAGTAGAATATCCATGTGAATAAGTAAATGGAATTAGTTCATTTTATTTTTGCCATACTATGTTGAAGTTAAAGTTTAAAAGGATTTTGTTTTAGTTATACATTGCCTCAAATGTTTATTCTTATTTATGAAAGTTTACGCTATATTGTTATCCTTACTGGGCATTTGAGCTCACCACTTTTCTATGTTTTATTTTTCTCGGGAAGTGAAGAAGTAAATTATGAATGACATGCAGGGATATTATGAGGGGATAATAGTGTGGATTATGGAGACAATATGTTGTTGTAGTAGTTTTTCACTTCATGATGTAATGTAATACTTTATGAATATATCTAGTGTTTCCAAGGCTACTAAACCAATCGGTCTTTTGAGATTTTATCTTTCTTGTGATCATGCCAATGTTATGTAATAATGCACCGACTCTGGGTAACTAGGGTCGGGGGGTTACAGTTGGTATCAGAGGAAGTTTAGTACAAACCTAGGAAGCTAGATTTAGATAAACTCTGATTAGAGCACGTAGACCTAAGATGAACTTTGAGGATTAATAAAAAAAATTCCTAGAATTTTGGTATTAAAGTGATTTTGTGAGTTTTCCGAGATATACATCCCTGTTTGGATACGAGCAGGTATAGGCGGATCTGGAACAGATGTACCTAGGGGTAAAACTCGAAAACACCGCTTTGAGCTAGACTCGAATGGGAACTGGTGCACGACAATGGGTATTGCTGCACTCTTGGTTACGACACACCCGGGGGATATGCTTAGGATACCTCTCATTTTCATTACAAATCATTATGAAGGGTTTATGAGTATATACTTTCTCAAAGAAAACATTTTTATGATTATGGATTATATCCATAAATAGTTCAATATATGTTAAGTGTTTTATAAGTACGACATTATATATTTCGATTCACAAAATGATCTAGTTTATGCCCTTGTTTAGAAATGGCACCAAGTGGAATAAATGGAAACTGTATTAATGCACACACTCCATGTAGGTATTTCCATCCTACTCAAGATAATTATAGTGGAGCTGGTGATGCAACTGGTGCCGATCAGCTAATCACCATACTGGGAAAACTCACTCAGGTTATGAATAATAACCTTACCCGTATAGAGCACCCTGATCAGCAGCGTGGAGGATCAATGTTAGATCGATTCATGAGGCAACAACCACGAATTTTCAATGGGAGTACAAATCCCTTAGTAGCTGAGCAATGGATATTTTCCCAAGAGAAAATATTTCAGGCCTTGGGGAGTAGTGAAAGGGAAAAAGGTATCATGGTAGTTTACCGCCTCACTGGAGATGCTGATCAATGGTGATCATTGATTCAAAATACGAAGGAAGATGATGAAGTATCAAGTATGGAATGGAAGGAGTTCAAAGATCTGTTTTTAGAAAAATACTTTCCTCGCGACCATCGAGTAGATATGGAAAGGCAGTTTCTGAGTCTGAGAAAAAAGGAGGATGAGAATGTAGCAAAGTATGAGGCTAACATTACAAGGATAGCAAGGTATGCTGGAGATTATATCCGTAACCAAAGAAGTATGATTGATAATTTCTTTGATGGGTTAAAACCATTTCTCCGTCGAACATTAGTGTCACAATCCTTTTCATCATACGAAGACATTGTCTCATGTGCTATCAAGACTGAAAAGGAATTCTCTAAGTCTTATGAATTTAAAGAAAAGCAAGAGAATACGAGACCTGATGATCAATCTGGGAATGGAAATAAGGGGAAGAAGGGAAAGGTTGAATATCCATCCTGTTGTAAATGTGGGAAGAAACACCCTGGTACTTTCTTGAAGGGAATGAGAGTCTGTTACAAGTGTGGTGAAAAAGGCCACCAAGCTCATGATTGCAAAGGGAAGAAGGAAGCTAACAATGTTCAGTGCTACAATTGTAGGGACATGGGTAATTATGCAAATGAATGTCCTAAGCGTCAGGAGAACATACCTCAGAAAAGGCCAAGGGATCAAGGCCAAGCTTATGCTATCACTACTGCTGAGGTAGAAGCTCCGAAAGACGTGGTGGCAGGTAATTTAATGGTTTCCTCAAGATTAGAAAATGCAATATTTGATTCTGTATCATCTCATTGTTTCATATATTCCCAGTTTTCTAAGAAAATTTGATATTTCCAATTTGATTTAACAAGGGAGTTTTCAGTTAAAACTCCTAAGGGAAGTATCATTGCAACAAAGTTTTGTGAATCAGTCCCTATTAGAGCACATAAATGTTCTTTATCTGCTGATCTCGTTGTCATACCTATGATTGTGTTTGATATAATCCTCGGTATGGACTGGCTTTCAGACTATGATGCGAAGATTTTTTGTAAGAAGAAAGAGGTTACGATTCTTGATGATAATGATAAGGAACACCTTATCTTTAGAGTAGAATCATCACCACCTAATTCTTATTTAGATCCACCCCCAGTAGCTCAACTAAATTAAATTATTTGGGAGTAAGAGAATGAAATAACTGTGGGTGAGGAAAGGAATGTTCAAATAGATGATGTACCTGTTTTTAAAAAATTTGTAGATGTATTTACAGAAGATTTACCTGGACATCCTCTAGAATGAGAAGTTGAGTTTTCCATTGATTTAATTCCTGAATCAAGGCCTATATCGAAGACCCCTTATAGAATGGCCACTGTATAATTAGCTGAACTAATGAAACAAATAGTGGAATTGAGTAATAAGGGATTTATTCTCTCTAGTGTTTCTCCATGGAGATCCCCTGTTCTTTTTGTTAAAAAGAAAGACGGACCTATGAGGTTATATATCGACTATAGGGAGATCAATTCTATAACAATAAAGAACAAGTATCTCCTACCTCGAATTGATGATTTATTTGACCAACTACATGGAGATCAATACTTTTCAAAGATTTGCCTTCGATCTGGATACCATCAGTTGTGTGTGAAGAAGGAAGATATTTCGAAGACAGCATTTCGAACCAGGTTTGGGCATTATGAGTTTACTGTAATGCATTTTGGATTGACTAATGCACCCTCTGTATTCATGGATCTGATGAATAGAGTTTTCAAGGAGTATCTCGATGAATTTTTGGTGGTATTTAATGATGATATCTTAGTATACTCCAAAATCAACGAAGATCATGAAAATAACTTGCGCATTATCCTGAAGACACTGAGAAGACATGAATTATATGGAAAGTTTAGCAAGTGTGAATTCTAGCTTCATGAGATTTCTTTTCTTGTCCATATTGTCTCTAAAGATGGAATCTCTGTTGATCCTCCTAAGACCAAGGCAATCCAAGAATGGCCAGCACCTACGAGAATAACTAAGGTACGTAGTTTTATTGGTTTGGCAGGTTATTATCGACGTTTCGTTAAGAATTTTTCCCGATTGTCTAACCCATTAACGAAGCTCACACGTAAAGGGGTTAATTTTTTTTGGAAAGAAGAGTGTGAAGAAGGTTTCAAATAACTGAATATAATATTAGTCAATGCTCCTATATTGACTCTACCATCGGGGAATGATGGGTTCATTATTTATAGAAATGCATCGACGAAAGGATATGGTTGTGTCCTTATGCAGAATGACAGAGTTATTGCCTATGCATCACAACAGTTGGAAATTCTTGAACAAAACTATCCTAATCATGATCTTGAGTTAGCAGCTGTGATCTTTTCTTTGAAGATATGGAAACACTACCTCTATGGTGAAAAATGTGAGATTTATACTGATCACAAGAGTTTGAAGTATATTTTCTCACAAAAGGAACTCAACATGAGGCAAAAGTGATGGATTGAATTACTCGAGGATTATGATTGCACGATACACTACCACCCTGGAAGGTAAAAAAGGTGGCAGATGCTTTGAGCAGAAAAGATCTTGGAGTTTTGAACAATATGATAATTGAAAGGGATCCAATTTTCATGGATCTAGTGAAGATGGACATGGGAATAACCAGGGAAGGAGAAACATCAATGCTTTTTCAAATGGTTGCCAAACCATCTTTAATAGAAAGTATTAAGAGTTCTCAGACCGATGATGAAGAATTTCAAAAGAAGATTAAAGTTGTGAATGATGGGAGACTGAGAGAATTTGTGTATGAAGATGGAATTTTGAAATTCGGAAAGAGACTATGTGTTCCCGATATACCTGATCTAAACATGGAATTGCTGGATGATGATCATATTTCCAATTTCTCTGTACACCATGGGAGAACCAAAATGTATAGAGATTTGAAGGAACATTTTTGGTGGGACAATATGAAGAGGGAGATTGCTGATTTTGTGTCAAGATGTATGGTTTGTCAACAAGTGAAAGCCGGAAGGCAACACCCTGCAGGAGTCATGCTACCTCTTCTCATACTGGAGTGAAAATGGGACAATATTACGATGGACTTTGTCATGGGGCTACCAAAGACTCCTAGAAGGAATGATGCAATATGGGTTATTGTTGACTGTCTTACCAAGTCATCACATTTTCATGCTATAAGAGAACATCTACCACTGGAACGTCTAGCAAGACTATATATTAATGAAGTTGTGAGACTTCATGGAGTACCCCTATCAATTGTTTCTGATCGTGATCCCTGTTTTACTTCAAGATTCTGGAAGAGTCTTCAGAAATCCCTGGATACTGAACTTCATTTGAGCACTGCCTACCACACTCAAAGAGATGGACAATCTGAACGGATTATTCAAACCTTAGAAGACATGTTGAGATCCTGCTCACATGACTTTCAGGGTATGTGGGATCAGTATTTAACTCTGGTAGAATTTTCTTATAACAATAGCTTCCATTCGAGTATTCATATGGAACCATATGAAGCGTTATACGGAAACATATGTCGCACACCAACCTGTTGGGATGACGTTTGTGAAAGAAAACTTGTAGGTCTAGAACTGGTGGAGGAAACTATGGAAAAGGTGAAGGTAATCCAAAATCACATCAAAGCATCTCAAAGTAGGCAGAAGAGCTATGCCGATAATCGAAGGAAGGATTTGTAATTTCAAGTCGGTGATCATGTTTTCCTGAAGGTATATCCATGGAAGGGAGTCATGCGTTTTGGTAAGAAAGGTAAATTGAGTCCCAGGTACATCGGACCTTTCAAAATTCTAGATCAAATTGGGGATGTAGCTTACCAGATGGCAATGCCGCCAAATCTCTCCAAAGTTCACGATATGTTCCACGTATCTATGTTGAGGAAATACATGTCTAACCCAATGGATGTACTCACCTATGAGGAGTTATAACTGAAACCTGATCTGTCTTATTGCGAAGAGCCTGTCAGGATTCTTTATATTAGAGAACAAGTACTGAGAAACCGGACGATGCGTCTGGTAAATGTTTTGTGGAGAAACCATAAGATGGAAGAGGCAGCGTGGGAACCCGAGGAACTTATGATGAAAAACCACCCGAGTCTTTTAATACGGTAGTATTATAGAAATTTCGAGGACGAAATTATTTGAAGTAGGGGAGAATGTAACACCCCAAGCTTCTACAGTACGTTTCTCTTTGAATAAAGCGATAGCGTGTGTTGTACGCAGCATCGAGTTCTAACACACACCACAACCGATCAAACTAGCCGTTATGAATAGTAATACCTAATTTTTGAAATTATAAATTTTTAATATTTCAAAATGGACTTCATTTTTAGATTCGGAATATCGAATTTAGACTAAGGTGAATTTTTGGTACTTTTCGGATAACTTTAATATTTTGATGAATAGTGAAAATTACTAAATTTTAATTAAAAAAAACTTTTTTAATTGAAATAATTTATATCGATAAATTATGAATTAGAGTGGTTTTAAAGTATATTCAGAATATATTTTTACCATTTAATACAAAGTTGGTCATTGAATATAATTTTACAATTAAACAGGACATAAACAAGTGTCAATCTTTTGATAGTTATTTTCTCTTAAAAACACGCTTTTTGTTTTAACATCGGGAATTAATTTTAAATTAATTTCTGCCACTTCTGTGTGTTGAATTTGGAAAAATGGATTCCATATTTGAAATCAGGATGTTCAAATTGTGTAAATAGGTAACTTTTATTTTTAGACATTTTGAATAATTATTTCTGTAAATATTTTATTTACCAACGTTAATGGGTAAATCCGGTAAATAAGGGATAAAAAATAATACTATAATAATACTAAATTACCCTAAAACGTTTCCTAGCCTCATTGGTTGATACATGTTCGACATAGTCATCTTTGGGTCGATTTTGGGACCCCATGGAGCCACTTGTAGGTGATAGGGACACTTAATTTTAATTAAGATAAAATAAGTACAAAAATGGCATAAGCATATAGCTTTTAGAAAAACAATTTTTACATAGGGTTATATATATTGGATTTTCGACTATAAATATTAATTAGAAATATAAAACTATTTCCAACATTATTATATTTTATTTATAATTTGTAGAGAATACATAATTTAATTTATTTATGACACAATGATGATGCAGTAATTACCATATTAGTAAACATTTTAAATAATTGATATTATAAATACCCAAATAAATATAATTTGAGACTTTTAATGAATTACAATAATTTTATAGGATAATATGACATATTAGCATTGATTTAATTAACTTTTTTCGAAGTAATAATTCTTTTATGAGTTTTACAAAAATCAACTACTGAATAGTGTCAAAATTGACATAAAAGAGTTTTTTAAACAAATATTATATTATTAATTGATATTAAATTCCTAAAAATCTAAGGGTCGGACAAGAGAATTATATCATAATATGTGTATCGTTTATGGACCACTTGGGGGTCTTTTGGATGTATATAGTATGTTTATTAACCATATAATATAAAAATACAAAGAGACATTGTAAAAGTGAAACTAATTAACTTAGAGTTAATACTTAAAGATAAGGTTAATAGAAATACCCAAACCTGTATAAATTCTATTGTTTGAGTGGTTTTTGACCCACCACACCTTAACATTTAAATAATCTACTTTGGAGCCATTAGAAACCGAATATTAATTTATTATAAATTAAAATTTCTAGCTTTTCTAAAGGTGCCCCTCACCCCTCTTATAAAAGGGAACTCCTCCTTCTCCTTTATTCACACCTTCAATTCCTTTTGGTTCGGCCAAAATCTGCCCAAATACTCTCCCAATATCCCTCACTACAACCTAGAGGACTTAGTTTGATCATAAAGCCAACCTAAGGAGACCTTTTGATCAAATCAAAAGGAAGAACCCGAAGAAGAGGTAATGATTTCACCACGCTTTTCCAAGTTCTTTTCTTCTTCCACTTCTTCTTCCTTTGATGTTACCATTCTAAAATAACAAATCCAGTATCATATATATACTTTGATGTTATTATAAATATGGTACAACCATTTTCAGTACTCTATCCACCCTTTGAATAACATGTCACCATACGTGCGTACGTATGGCTTACCGTCTCTACGTCGTGGTGTAATTGTTATTCAATATATTATTATTTGGACTGGTATAATAATGATGTGTAACAGATGTAAATAATAAATATAACATGTTAATGATTCTGTATATATGATATACCATCCATTTATATATTATTTTAATATCAAAAGAATGATATTGTAGCTCGTGCGTACTTACGGACTACCGCCTCCACGAACGTGATGAGATTCATTCTCCATCATATCCATTCAAGTATAATAATCATTTGATGTTTTAAAAATAATGTTTAAGGACTTGATATCATTCTGTATATGAATAATATACACCCTATCCATGAAAAACATGGATTATGTAACAAATCATATAAAAGAAAACGAGTAAGTTAACACCCGAAACGACGATAATACTAAGATATTATTAACAATGAAATGTTAAAAGATCATATATGATATCATATGAATGTATATGGTTCTTGTATAATTTAATAACAATTATTTCACAATTATACAGGAGGTTAACCTACCCCAACCAAGGAAAAGTACAAGGTAAGGGTTTATTTCACAATCTCTTCATTATCCAAGGTTGTTTATACGTAATTATCTACTGGGATCTCTTTATCATCCACATCCATGTTTCTTAAAAATGTATTTCAAAACATTTTTACTATTTACAAGAATATGGGTTAAAGTCATTTATACCCTTGTTTGAATTTTTATAAGTGGTTTATAAATGAATCTTTCCGTCGTTTTCCAAACAAGGTTCCTTTTAACCTTCTCGACCGAATTAAGGTAAGAATGTTTTTTTAACTTATACGGTGGGTGCGGCTATTTTCCGCCGTTATAAAATCGGCGAAGCTTCCCTTACAATCTTATAATATTATTTTCAAAGAAAATGTTTTATTTATAAATATATGACACTTAAATGATTTCAAAAATAGAAATAGATATTTCTCTAAAAAGAGTTTTGATATCATCTATGTCAACATCCTTGGATGGAATTTAAGCTTATTTGAAGTTGATTTATTATGATACAAAACTTCTATATTGTATTGAAGGTTTTCTGATATGTTTGACTATGGATGTGCTATTTTTATACCATTCATAGTTTATGGTGAAAGTATTGACATTTTGTATGCTAGTTTTAATACAAATGTTTATGTTATGTTTAAACCTTTTCATATGGGAATGAATTGGACTTAATATGTGACGGGTGGAGCCTGCTATAGATCCTCGATGCATCGGTAGGTCTCATGAGACAAACTAGTGTCTTGGCACAAGTCCTTGGAAAAATATTATTTGTAGTCTTGGCAAGAGGCATTGGCTATGTGGTTATGATAGTCTGGCATTATGCATTCCATCATTATGAAAGTGGTTATTGATATTGCATGTGATTATTCGATTAGTAGAATATCCATGTGAATAATTATAAGGCATTATTTCATTTTATTTTTGCAATACTATTTTCAAGTTCATGTTTAAAAGGCTTTTGTTTTAGTTATACATTGCCTTAAATGTGTATTCTTATTTATGAAAGTTTCCGCTATATTGTTATCCTTACTGGGCATTTGAGCTCACCCCTTTTCTATGTTTTATTTTTCCCAGGAAGTGAAGAAGTAAATTATGAATGACCTACAGGGATATTATGAGGGGATAATAGTGTGGATTATGGAGACAATATGTTGTTGTAGTAGTTTTTTACTTCATGATGTAATGTAAAACTTTATGAATATATCTAGTGTTTCCAAGGCTACTAAACCAAACGGTCATTCGAGATTTGATCTTTCTTGTGATCATGCCAAAGTTATGCAATAATGCACCGACTCTGGGTAACTGGGGTTGGGGTGTTACATGTTTGAATTTATCACTTATTAATATGCACATAACATAGTTCCATGAAATTAAATAGGATATAATAAATATAAAATATTCAGTTTCAACCATAAAAATGGCTTCATGAACAGATCTGGAGGTAGAAATGGAAGAAGAAGACATGTCGTTCCTAATGGTGATAAATTAACACGTCACAAACAAAATTCTCTTTAATAAAGTAAAAAAGAAGAGGGGAAATGCGGTTATATGATATAATATCCCAATATTTCCATAACACTAGAGAATATGTATGTTACTAGAGTTTCCATTCCATTTTGAAAAAGATAGGTGGAGAGAGAATAATAAAAGAACTTGAAATTGAAAGGGAATTAATGGAGAAGAGGGAGATAAATTACCTCTCGAATCCTCCTCTTTAGAATCTATTTAAGGGGCCTAAACTTGGTCTTTTGATGAGAACAATAGCTCTTGGACGTGGGGGAGGGGATAGGGAAGATGTTTGGGCAGATATTAGACAGGGATTCAAGCTTGAGAGGTGTGAGGAAATGAGGGTGCGAAGGGTGTATTTTTTGTTGAGGGGAGATGGGTTTCCTTAATATAAAATTTGATAGTTTATTAATTTCCCCTAAGACAAGGAATAGTGAGACATAAATATCCAAGAGTAGTAAAGAGGGCATGTGAGTTAGATATTTGGGTGGTTACATAACTTATGATGTTAGGAATAGTGAGTTTAAATTATAATGTATTTATACGGTAAATTAACGTATTTTACTATTCACTAAAACATCACGTATTTCAGAAAAATCCCAAAAATTAACCGCAACCATTTTTCAACTTGTAGAATATGAAAACAAAATCCATTTTTCAAAAATAATTTTCTAAATATGATTAATTTAATATCCAATTAAAATCATAATTTATTATTAAAAAACCAGTTTTAAAATATTCATTTACTTATTCTAAAATATTGGTACGTCATACATTCACTTGAATATTATTTTTATACTATCATAGGTAAGGTTACTATTTATTAGGGTATATCACTATTCATAAGTGTATGTTACTATTCATAAGGGTTGGTTACTATTCACTAAAAATTATTTTTGTTTTATTAGACTCCAAAAATCATCTTGAACACAGCCGTGTATGTTAGATTTTAAATATTCCCAATACAGAAGTGAAAAAATTATTTTTAAAGGTCACATAGCACATAGTAGTTCGTTATTTTGTGTTTTCATGTGATTTTATGAAATATTAATAAGAAGTGAATTTCCATTGAAAAAATTTGGGTCGTTACATTCTTCCCCCCTTATGAAATTTCACACTCAAAATTTCAATTTACACAAACAGGTGAGGGTACTTATCCTTCACCACCTCTTCTGGTTCCTAAGAAGCTTCTTCAAACCTGTGGTTCTTCCACAACATTTAGAAATGGTGGGTTGTCTTGTTGCGTATAACCTTATCTCTATGGTCAAGAATCTCTACTGGCTGCTCCTCACAAAAGATATCATCTACCAGCTATACCACCTCTGAGTTTAGTACATGTGAGGGGTCTGATATGTACTTCCTCAGGAGTGATACGTGAAACACATCATGAACTTGAGCCATATTCGACGAAAGTGAAACCCAATAGGCTACGGATCTTATGATGTCATGGATCTCAAATGGGTCAATGGACCTTGGTCATAGCTTTCCTTTCTTTCCAAACCGCATGACTCTCTTCCATGGTGATATTAGAAGGAAGACTTTATCTCCAACATTGATCTCCACGTCCCTCTAATGGTTGTCAGCATAGCTCTTTTTCCTACTCTGAGGAGCTTTGATGTGTTTCTGAATGATTTGAACCTTCTCTGTCATATCATTCACAATATTAGGTCCAACTAACTTTATTTTTCCATATTTATCCCAACAGGTTGGAGTTCTACATTTCTTTCAATACAGAGCTTCCATTGGAGCAATCTGAATACTCGAGTGGAAGCTATTGTTGTATGAGAACTCAACCAATGGGAGATGTCGATCCCATCCACCTTTTAATCCTAGATAGCAGGCTCTTAGAATATCTTCATGTTTATGAATAGTCCTTTGAGACTTGGCATCAGTTTGGGAGTGATAGGTCATGCTGAAATTTAATTCAGTACTCAATGCATGTTGAAGGCTCCTCCAGAATTTAGATGTGAAGCATGGATCATGGTCAGAGACAATTGAATGTGGAACACCATGCAGTCTCACCAATTCTTTCACATATATCTTTATAAGTTGTTCAAGAGAGTTATCTTCCCGAATAGCGATAAAATGGGAAGTCGTGGTGAGTCGGTCAACCACAAACCATGTCGCATTATTTCCATTGGACATCTTCAGGAGACCCGTGGAAAAGTCCATAGTAACATTTTCTCATTTTTCACATGGGTATATGAAATGGTTTAATCATTCCCTTGGACTTTTTCACTCTGCTTTAACATTTTTACATACGAAGCACCTTGATATATATTCAGCAATCTCCTTTTTCATGTTATCCCACCAGAACTATTCTTAGAGATAACGGTACATCATGTACGCCCATGATGGATAGAGAATGTTGGGTATGTGCATTTTCTAAAATCTCCTTCTTTATCCCAGGTGATGAAGGCACACAAATCTGCGTTCCAAACCAAATAACACCATCATCTCCGATATGAAACTCTTACAGCTTCCCTTCCTTTACTGCATTCACCCTTTTTTTATAGCCACATCATCCCATTGTGCTTATTTAATATTCTATTAGATGGGTGGTTGTGAAATAATTTGGGAAATGTAGGATGTATACCCTTCCCTTATAATTTCCAGATCCCTCCATTGCATATCTATGAAGATAGGGTCTTTGTCAATCCATAACATGGATAGAGTAGTGTGTTCTTTTCTACTTAGAGCATCAGCTACTTTCTTCGCCTTTCCATGATGGTAGTGAATAGAGCAATCATAATCCTTGATTATCTCTAATCATCTCCTTTGACGCATGTTGAGCTCCTTTTGTGTGAATATATACATTATCCTCTTTCGGTTGGTGTATATGTCACACTTCTCACCATAATGGTAGTGATGGTAGATTTTCAAGGGAAAAATCATAACTGCCAGCTCTAGATCATTCGTCGGGTAGTTCAGCTCATGGATCGTCAAAAGTCATGAGGCATAGACTATCAGATTGTAATTTTTCATGAGTACATAACCCAAGACTTTCATTCAAGCATCATTTTATGTCACAATACATTTTCCACTTTTTAGTAGTGTGAGTATAGGGGCAGTGATCAGCCATCTCTTTAGCTCCGTTAACCTTCCCTCGCATTCTTCCATCCATACACATTTTACCTCTTTCTTTGTTATCTTATTTAGCGAGCTTGACAATCGTGAGAAGTTTATCCCAAAATGTCGATAGTACCTAGATAATCCAAGAAAACTACATATTTCTATGACACTAGAGGGCCTGGTTCATTCATCAATTTCCTTTGTATTTGATGGATCCACTGAAATTCCCTCACTTATGATCACATGTCCCAAGAACGTGGCTTGCTTCATCCAAAAGTCACAATTTCAGAACTTCGCGTGCAACATATCCTTTCTCAATGTAGCCAACACAAATCTTAGATGATCATTATGTTCCTCCTTGCTCTTGGAGTAGATGAAAATATCACAAATAAACACTACCACAAATTTTTCTAGATAATGTCTAAAAACTATATTCATCAAATCCATGAAGATTACATCGGAATTAGTATGTTTGAAGGGAATCACCAGAACCACATAGTGCCCATACCTTGTACGGAAGGAAGTATTCTAAATATCTTCGTTCTTCACCTTTAACTGATGATATCCAAAACAATGATCCTCCTTTGAGAAGTATTGAGCTCCTCTTAATTGATCGAAAAATGTCATCAATCCTTGGAAGAGGATACTTTTTCTTTATAGTGATCTTGTTGATTTGCTGATAATTGATAAACATCCACATTGTTTCATCCTTCTTCTTCACAAATAGCACTGGCGTACCCCATGGATATGCACTAGGGAATATGAAACCATTTTCTAGATGCTCTTGCAACTGCTTCTTTAACTCCACCAGTTTGACAGGAGCCATCCTATATGGACACTTCGAGGTAGAAGTATCTTCGGGTATGAGTTCATTTGAGAACTCTACCTCACTATCCAGGGGAATTACGGGCAACTCTTTTGGAAATACATCACCGCAATCCCTTACGATGGGAATTTCTACAGGGTTGCAACCTTCCTTTGACACAAACATTTGGGAGAGGTATGCTTCTTCATAGGGAATCGACATCCACACAGATGAAGAATTTTTCAAAGGAGATTCATGATCGTCCTTGAATTTTGTATAGGAGCATAGGATGGTTCGAAATATGAAAAGATATTTCCTTTTCCTTACAATTGATATGTTCTCTATATAACAAGAGCCAATCCATTCCCATTATAGCGTCGAATTCCACAAATAAATGTTCTACAAGATTTTCTGGAAGAATCATTCCACATAAGACAATAGGAGAAGAGTCAATCACTTGGGTTTCATTGATTTCACTACATGGCGTTTTTACAGATATCTCTACATCAATGTTTCGGGGCTTCGATTCTATAGTTCTCACAAACTTGCAAGATATAAAAAAGTGCGTAGAACCAGAATCAAATAAGATGTTTTCCATTCATGATTGAATAGGATGTGTACCTTGTATGACTTCATTATCTTTCTCCACTTCTGTAGTTGTGATGGAATAAGCCTTTCCTTTTTTCATTTGGCTTTGGTGGCTGCTGACACTGAATACCCTCGAGAACTAGAGGTTTAGTGCATTGGGTTTCATAGTGCCCTAGCTCTCTAAAGTTGTAGCATTGAAACATGGGTGGTTATCTCCTTTCTCCTAATACATTATCCTTACTTTTCATGTCTTTTCGACACTCTTGAGCATTATGTCCTTATTTACCACACATGAATCATTTCCCCGTCCCTTTAGGGAAGTTCCCATGGTGCAACATCCCACATTTTTGGCATGTGGGTCTTTGGGTTTTCTTCCCACATTTATCATTAGATCGACCAGATTGATTCTAAATCTTTTATTTCTTATCACCATATCCGTGGGACCATTCTCCAAACTCCATCTACACTTTGAGAGCACACCAAACAGCTTCATCATAACTCTCGAAGTCTCATATTTCAAGTGCCTTTCGAAGGTGTCGTTTTAATTCGCTAAAGAATCTATCAATTTTTCTAGCATGGTTGACAATAAAACCTAAAGTGTACCTTACATTCCTTGTGATATTCGCTTCATAGGTTGTGACATATTCTCCTTCTTTTTGATTGATCTCTATGAATTATCTCTCTATATTCGTGCGAAGATTTCATGGAAAATACTTATTAAGAAACAAGATCTTAAAGTCTTCCCATTCCATATCTTCAATTTCCTCACTTGGCTTGGTGTTCTTCATCAAAGCTCACCATTGATCTACCTCTCAATATGGACGATAAACGGATAGAGTTACCTTCTCCCTCTTAGAACTGTGAAGCACAGAAAATATCTTCTCCATGAATTTTACCCACTGTTCCACAACTAGAGGATCAGAAGATCCACTAAACATCGGTGGTCGTTGCCGCATAAAACATTCGATAGCCAGTTTTTCTTTCTTTGGTGAAGGAGGATGTTCCCCATTATTATGGTTTTTATTCATAAAATGAGATAATTAGGTAACCATTACCATGAAGTCCTGAACTCCACATCCCAAATCATTGGGGAGGTCGTTCCGGAAATCGTTGCATTGGACCTTGCATGAGCAGTTGGCCTGATTTCTTCTGGTTCCCACCATTGTCTAAAATAGAAAAGGTTAGGAAAAAACATAAGTCAACAAGTAAATAATACATAACATATTCATTTGCACAATTTATAATAAAATCATAACATATGGGATCTTTGTGTAGATATTCTTGTGTGCATATTTGTACTTAGTCTCAAGCTAGAGTTTTCTCTCTAGGGTTCACTAATCATAATTCCCAAATTAACTAAAACTTGCCTATGATACCAACTATAGCAACCCAAACATTTCTTAAAATACTATTACATTATTTTAAAAAGACAACATAATAGTATTACAAATAGGTGATCAAAATCTTTCGTGTCTTGGGAATACTAAGACCATACATATCAATTACATCATCAAGCATAAACATTTATTTAATTTCATCTCCTCTGGTTTCTTATTAAAACATGAACACTCCTTAGAATATGTAGCCACCTGAGGATGTACATAAAAAGGGGTGAGCTTAAAATCATAGTAATAGGATATATAAGAACAATATTGCATGGGGTAAGCATAATCATAACATGAGAAAATGATCATGAACAAGAGAGGAAGCATAAATAAAAGACAAGATGTGTGGCGATGCATAAAAATGAAACATCATGTCATAGTTGTTAACTACCACACATAATTGTGAACAAAGCTAGAATCATGTCCATATAATTTCACATTAATCATGAGATTTATTAATTTACCCAATTCATTGGAGAACTGTATAATTATGGGCGCACCCGTCACATTTGAACATTCATATTGTGCTATATAATTCTGGGCGCACCTGTCACATCATATTGTTATCATTATCATGCATGAAACACATAACATATATCAATAATTAACATATCTAACCCATGTAATGTAGTGGATTTCACCTCATAAAAAAATCATAAAATTTGGGTTCCCAAAACAAAGAGGTAATAACATACTTGATACAAGAACCATCAACCATGAATGAGAAGTAAAAGGTGAGTTCTTAAAAGATGAGTTATTTTGGAAACCATTTTGTTTGACATAAACAATAGTGGTAAACATTTATATATTAGAAAAGTAAATACAATGATTAAAAAGTTTATTTTTTAGGAGTAAGCATATCAAAAACTCAGTGAAATAGGAAGAACCCGAAGGATGGAATTTGGGATCAAGAATTTCTCTATACCTTGTATCGGAATGCTTCCTTTTCATTAATGTCCTGTATAATGGCATTATATTCATTAATTAGAAATTATATAACATTTCATACATGAATAGGGTTTATTGTGGTTGCATTATGTCATTTTATGGGACTTTTTATTAGTTATAGGGTTTAAAAACCTTGTTTGGGAATCTTTTTTTATGGTCTTCTTGAGTGGTTAACTTGTATTATTAAATAAATGTTTGAGTAGAACATGGGTAGACATACAGAAATTATATTACATGTTATTAATTTCATTCTATAATTTAAAATTATCTTATAAGGAATTATATTATATACTATGTGGATGAATCATTAGATAAAAAATTCCAGGATTATTGTTTAGTTTAATTTGGGCGGTTTTCGATCAAAAAGAACTTGTTTTAATTTATCACATAGTAATATGTACATAAGTTAGTTCCAGAACATTAAATAGGACATAATACATATGTAATATTCAGGTTCAACAATAAAAATTGTTTCATGACCAGATATGAAGGTAGAAATGGGAGAAGAAGACATGTCGTTCCTGTAGGTGATAAATTAACACCTCACGAACAACATTCTCTTTAATAAAATAAATGGAAGAGGAGAAAGGGGGTTGGATGATATAATATCACATTATTAGCATAAAATTCTAGTATATGTATGTTACTAGAGTTACCATACCATTTGGGAAAAGATAGGTTGGGAGATAATAAGAAAATAACATGAAATTGAAAGGGAATTAAAAGAGAAGAGGGAGAGAAATTACCTCTTGGATCCTCCTCTTGAGATCACCCTTAGAGGGCCTAAGCATGGCCTTTTGATGAGACCAGTTGCTCTTGGACATGTCAGAGGGGAGAGGGAAGATGTTTGGGTAGAGTTTATATAGGGATTCAAGCTTGAGAAGTGTGAGGAAATGGGGGTGTGTAGGGTGGTATTTACAGTGCATGGGAGAGGGGTTTCCTTAATATAAAATTCATTAGTTTATAAAATTCCCCTAAGACAAGGAATAGTGTGTGTTAAATGAACAAGAATAGTAAATAGGGAATGTGAGTTCTAGATTTTGTTGCTTACATCACTTGTGATGTCAGGAATAGTGAGTTCAAATTATAATGTATTAATACGGTAAATTGATGTATTTTATTATTCACCAAAAATTCAAGTATTTCAGAAAACCCCAAAAATTTACCCCAACCATTTTTCGACGTGTAGAATCCAAAAGTGGTCAATTTTTCAAAAATAATTTTCTATATATGATTAATTTAATTTTAAATTAAAATCATAATTTATTATTTAAAAAACATTTTTAAAACATTTATTTACTTATTCTAAAATATAGGTACATCATACTTTCACATGAATATTATTTTTATACTATCATAGGTAAGGTTACTATTCATTATGCTATAGCACTATTCATAAGGTTATGTCAAATTTCATAATGGTAGGTTACTATTCACAAAAAAAAAATATTTTTGTTTTATTAGACTCAAAAAATCATCTTGAACACAACCGTGTATGTCATATTTTCATAATTCCCAATACAGAAGTGAGAAACTGATGTTTAAAGGTCACTTATCACTTATTAGTTCATTATGTTGTGTTTTCAACTAATTTTTGGACATGTTTATAAGAAGGTAATTTCTATTGACAAAATTTGGGTCGTTACAGGGATCCATTTCTGATGCAGTCATGGAATCTTGGTTAGAGGTGGTTGAGATAGCCTTCTGTTTGATCTATGATTAGAAGGAGAACTGGGTGTCTTTTTTTATGATGATGTTGCGTGGAGCTGTGAGACTGTGGTGGTTCTTGTTCTTTGTGAATTGTGACGAGTTGTCGATCTCATGGGAAGAGTTTTGAGACAAGTTCAGAGTCACTTTTCTTTATTCAACCGTGAAGTCATCCAGTCGCCATGAGGTACTTACCTTTTGAAAGTGGAGATCCATTGTAAAAGAGTTTGGATTCTTTTACAGGATCGTTTTACTATATTATTTGGATGTGTTTCTGTATGAAGAGGCCATGACAAAGCATTTTGAGGCTGCCTTGCATCCATTTATACACTGCCAGATCACCCCATTTATGTTGAATAAATATCTTGAGGTACTGGTGAGGGAAGAGGTCATCGAGAGGATGTTAGGAAGAACCGCATCATCATGAGAGGGGAGTCTTCAAGATTCCTCTTTAAGTAGAGCTCTATTTAGGGGTTCTAGGTTTTCTGGGTAGGAGAGTTTTTTTTGTGAGGGGTAGTTCCCATCCCTCAGCATCTCGTTTCTCTAGGGGCGACATCTCTCAGGCCTATTCCAAGAGACCAAACACTTGTTTTTCTTGTGGAGTCTATGGTCATCAGTAGTGAGAGTGCCCAACAATTCAGACTGGTCATTGTGAACCAGGTGTTCCACACCAGGTTCCTCCACTGATCTAGTTCCCATCGAGGCAGCAGTAGTAGGTTCCACTAGATTTGAATCAGTCTAGAGAAAATGGGTTAGGCAAAGTATAACCTTGAGATGCTCCTCATACTCATTGAGAAGAGCGTGGATGTGGTGGTGGTCATCATCATGGTTAGAGAGGTCTTGGTCAGCTTCATTCTTTAGTGTTTCCAACGCAAGGTGAGATTGATGTCGTTCGAGGTACCCTATGCTTGTTTCCTACATGGGTGTCTATCTTTTTTGATTCAGGAGTGATTCCCTCATTCATATAACCATCCCTTATCCTTTATTTGGGGTTTGGGGCCGAGAGGCTTCCAGTTCACTAGGCGTTGACTATGATAGTTGGAGGTCGGGATGACTTGTTAAAAAAATGTAGAGACTGTGAGCTAGTTCTGTGGTAGTACCTCTCTTGTGGAAATTTCCTATGTTTATAGATACAACCATACAATGTCATACTTTACATGGATTGGTTGAATTCAGTGTAGGCTATGGTAGATAGCTTCTGGAAAATGGTGGTGTTCATCGATGCTGATAGAGTTCCCGCGATGTTTGTTGGAAAGAGACACCTTCGAATGGGTTAGAGGCGTGTTTTGTCCTTGTCATCCTTGATGGATGAGCTGATGATGGGTTCCTTAGATGTTCATTAGTTGGCATTTCATATGGTCATTGAGGAGTACCTGGATGTCTTTTCAGAAAAGGTTGTAGAATTACTCCCTCGACGAGAGATTGATTTTGGGATCGAGCTATAATAAAGAGCATCTCATATCTCTTTGCCTCCAAATAGAATGAACCCTTATGATTTATGGGAGCTACATATACAGCTCTGTAGTATGATAAGTGCGGTTTCGTTCGGACGAGCCTGTCATCATGAGGTGCACCGATTTTGTTGGTGAAAAGGTCCAATGGCATTTTGCAGTTGTATATCGATTATCATCACTTAAACAAAGTGACAGTGACAAATCTCTATCCTATTCTATAGATTGATGATTTATTCAATCTTTTGAAGGGTGCATGTTTGTTATCAAATATTTATTTATAGTCAGGATATCCTCAGACGCATGTGAAGGATGATGAAATCCTAAAGACTACTTTCTTTTGTCGTCATGGTCATTAAATGTTTTTTGTAATGCCATTTGATACAATGAATGATCTAGATATGTTCATGGGGTTTATGAATACTATGTTCGGTGAGTTCCTGGATAAGTTCTTGGTGGTTTTCGTCGATAACATCCTTTTGTACTCCACATCTGAGGAGGAGCATGTAGAGCATCTGCACGCCGTTTTGGGAGTTCTTCATCAATAGAAGCTATTTGGGAAGTTGTCGAAGTGTGAGTTTTGGGATCGATATGTTCATTTATTGGGGCATGTTGTATCATAATAAAGATTAGGTGTGGATATATCGATAATAAAAGTAGTTGGGTCTTGGTTATCCCCTAATACAGTTATAGAGGTGTTTAGATTCATTAGTCTTGTAGGATACTACAACAAGTTCATGGCTGATTTCCATCAAGTTGTGACTCCTCTAACACCATTGACCTGTATGTATCAGGAGTTCCTGTGTACTAATCAGTGCCCGATATCTTTTGAGTATCTGAAGGGGATGTTGTTATGTTTTCTAGTTAATTGTCTTCCAGTATAGGGAGTTCAATTTGATATTTTCTGTGATGCTTTATATATGGGGTTAGGCTATGTTTTTATGTAGTAGAGATCAGTCATATCATATGGGTCATAGTATTTTCATCACCATGAATATAACTATGACACCCATGATCTTGAGTTTTAATCTATGATTCATTCTATGATGTTGTGGATACATCACCTCATTGGCGAGTGCTTTGTGGTTTTCAATGATCATGAGATCTTGGGGTATGTTTTCTCCTAGTATGACTTGAATATCTGGAAATGTCGGTGGATGGAGTTCTTACATGAATATGTCTTTTAATCTAATATAAACCTATAAATGGGAATGTTTTAGCTGATGTGACGAGAAAGAAGTTTCATAGTGATGTAGTGTGTGAATCTGGTGATTTCGGGAGAGCGATGGAAGAACATTCATCATTATATCCCAATATGGGAGAAGATGTGGGAAAAGCTATTTTTTCAAATGATGGTGCAGTCATATCTAGTACATCAAGTGGAAGAGTCCAATTGGAGGATCTAGTGGTGGAGTTTTGGAGAGACGCAATTGGTTGGGTGAGGCCCTTGATGGTTGGTCTGAGGATGAACAACACTGAGTGTTATATATGGGAAGGCTTTTCATTCCTTTGGATATTCGTTAGATGGTTCTCAAAGAGTTTCATAGTTTGACATTAGAGGTACATCTTGGAATGAAAAAAGATGTACTAATCCTTGAGGAGTTAGTTTTTGTGGTTAGGGATAAATCATGCAGTTTCAGAGTTCGTGTCTCGATGTTTGGTCTTCTAGAAGGTGACAGTTGAGAACTGTGTCCTTGGTGGTTTTCTCCAGCCGTTAGATGTTCCTCAGTGGAATTGGGAGGAAATATAAATGGACTTTGTTACTAGTTTATCTAAAGATTAGGGAGGCCATGCTTCTATATGGTTGGTAGTGTATCATTTTATATAATCATTCTGCATTATCGAATTCAAGGAATCGAGATCAGTAGAGGTATTATCATGGACTTATCTGGAGGAGGTGGTGAGACTACATAGAGTCTTGAGGATGATCATTTCCGATTGAGATCTTCGGTTTACCTATAGGGTGTGGAGAGGTATTTAGCATGATTTTGGTTATCAGTTATTCCTTAGCACTACTTTTCATCCACAGACGGATGGTCAGACATAGCAGACCATCGATACTCCTGATGACTTGTTTCCCTCTTGTGTGATGAATTTTGGAGGTTCATGGATGAGGTACTTAAACATGGTGTAGTACACTTAAAACAATAATTTTAACTCCACCATCGGTATGGCGCCATTTGAACCATTTTATGGATGAATTTTTTTCTCCGTTGTGCCTGACAAGGGTTGGAGAGTTTGCAATTCTCAGACCGAAACTAGCGTAGAATACAACAGAGATGGTTCATGTAATTTGTGAGTTGATAAAAGTAGTGTAAGATCATCAGAAGTCATATTCCAATCAATGGAGGATACCTTTAGAGTTTTATGGTAGGGGTCACATGTTTTTTAAGGTGAATCCCTATCATGGGTAGTGATTGTTTGGTCATTGGAGAAATCTTTCTCCCTGATTTTTTGGGCCCTTCTAGGTGTTAGATCGTGTTGGAGCTATTGTGTATCAGGTTGAAATTCCCCCGAAGACAAGCTATATACATGATGTCTTCCATGTTTCATAACTCTTTAATTATCTTCATGATGACTCTCATATCATCTATTAGGGAGATATCGTTGTTTTCGATGATGTTACTTTCGAGGAGTGACCTATGGCGATTCCGGACTGCAATGAGAAGGTATTGTGCGGGTGTTCTATCCCATTCTTTCATGTCTTGTGGTGGCATTTTGGCATGGAGGAGAGTACTTATGAATATGATTAATAGATACATTCTTAGTATCATAATATGTTTGATGATTATATTTTTCCTTTTGACGATGTTTGTTTTGTGGTTGTAGACCTTTTCTATCTATGAGATGGCTTTCTTTTTCTGCATGTTGTGGCTTACTCTCCTTGATATGTATCTCCCACGGGATATTACTTAGGAGTTGGTTGTAGTTTTCATGATGTGGCATGTTGTTCTTCAAATGCATTTGAGCTTTTGTAGTAGCGAGAGCCTTGAGATGTATATCACAAGTTGGATGATTGGATGACCAATTTATTTCCTTTTTGGTTTTCTCTCTGTGTAGGTTTTGGATTCTCAAAGATGAGAATTTTTTGAGATGTATCTAATGTAAGGTCAAAAATCCATGTGGGTCGACAATTTTCATGGTTTAGAAGGATGGGGTGCATAGAGGAGGCTCAAAAGAAGTCTGGAAGAGATTGGTCATGGAAAAATAGAAGGAGCAGGAGTATACGACATGAGAATGGGGTACACGATGTGACTAGTTTGAGTTACTGAAAAATAAAACAATGCACCAAGGTGATGTGTTTTTCGGCATAAGTGGAACCTAAGGTAGAACCCGATGTGATGGGGAAGTACACATCATGTACTAACCCACCACTTTATGTTTTAAAAAATATATCATCTGCTTGGGTTTTTCAAACCCTATTACTAAGTATTCATTTCCTCTTATCCCAGGTGACCTAGAAGAACCCTCTATATAATTTTAGATATCTCTTCAGCTAGGATCAATCTCAGGATTCCTTCTTCAATACATATTCGATCTGAGGTTAGATCTACCTACCTTCCATTGTTTTCTTCGATAATTTTCATCTTGTTTCTCTTTTCAATGATATGTCACATGATCTCCATGGTTCTAAGGGAGTTTTTGTTGTTTTTGTTGATGTCGTTGTGCCATGATATCCTCAGGTGGATGCAGTTGTTACGAGGATGGTAATCGTGACCCATTTCATTGATCTATTCTTTAGTAAAGAATGTCAAAAACCTTTTGAGATAGGGGACTTGTTTATTATCTATTATTTTAAGTGAAAATTTTGAGTTATCATGTTTCATCCCTTTGGATTGCAATGGAATTGACCTAATTAAGTACTCAAATGGGATTAAATGAATTGGTTTGATCGCATTTTGTTTCTATGCACTATGATAATGGTTTTCATTTTTCTTTTCTATATTGTGTGATATTTATGATTTTCTTATTATCATGTTATTCTTGATGAATTGGTAAATAATGTAAAGATAGAATTATTTGATAATAAAATGGATAAATAAAAAATGCACGTAAATGAATATATTTTTTGTTTTTGTAATTTTATGTTAATCAAATTTATGTAGACGTGTGTGCCAATTTCTAGTTAGTTTTTAAACATAAGGAATGTTGGTTCTTGTTGTTTAAATTCATGTCATATTAATTGTTTAATTAATATTTGATAGGTATAGCATATTGTAGTTTAGGTTTCCCATAGTTTGAACCTACAAATAATGAATCAGTTAATTCGAGATGGATTAATGAACTAGTTTTTTGATAAAAGATAATTCATGGTGGGGTTATGAGTTAGTGTTTTAATTATAATGTTCAAAGGCCTTATGCATTGAGCTTTGAGAGATCAATGCTTATGAAGGAATAATTCCTTGTTTAAGGGCCAAGAGCCCAGTTGATAAAATGTTTGATTCCTGTTGCTTCTATTGTGATGTGGGCTAGGATGGTTATTTTTCTATGAGGGGGAAGAGATGTCCATTTCTGGGGAACATAGTTGATGCCTAGAGTGGTGAGATGCATTGGTTTATGCATGTTTATGTTGGAGAGGACACCATAAATGATAAAACATGTTGGATATGAATGATTGGATGCTTGTTGAATCTTGGTGGTTGTTTTTATTTTTTAATTTCCCCACTACTCAATGTAACTGGTCTAGATAACTTCCTTCCAAAAAGATTCAAAGATGTATGGGTTATGCCACATGCTTTTTGTTTTTAACTTCTCAATGGAGGATGGGTGTATGCTCTTGTAATAGGTGGAAAAGACTTGATGGGTTGTTCATCTACTCATTGTGTCGAGCCCCATTTTTTTTGTTATCTTAGAAGTGTTTTCTAGAATTCTGGGGAATATGGGAAAGTAATAATGATGTCAATAAATTACTTAATAAAGGATGTTGAACCATGGTGTTTGATCTTGATCAGATGCAATGTAGAGGTAATATTTCAGAGAAGTTGTGGAATTGGTTTTGTTATTCCTAGAGGACATGAAATTTTGGTGTGATATAGATGAAATATAATGTGGAATTGTTAATATTTAATTAATATTTGATGATTTAATTTAATTAAAGTGAAATTGATAAAAATGGAAGGAATTAATGTAATAAAACGCTTTAAATTATTGTGTGTTTATACGATACCTAGTCATAGCAGTGGAAGCTGGGAGTTTGAGAGACGTTAGCTGCAGTTGAGTCTAAGACTAGGTTATTCCCATACTGTGGTTGTGAGCTATATTATATCATGTAATTTGTTTTTTGTTTTTATATTCTACTGCACCCTGTGTGTTAGGTCAACTGACACCCTGGGGATTCTGATCCCTGGGGGTGTGTTTTCACCAACATCTTGATGGGAGGATGGAAGGGTGACTACCTCATTTGGCCGCACACTCTTCTCTTAGTAGATACTTGTGTTAGTAGGCACATTAGTTAGTTTTCCTATATATGTGGTTAGAGTGCTACAATGAATTACGTTATTAATAGACATATATTTTGGATATAGTTTCTTATGGACTAATATAGGTGTAACATGTATAGGTTGTGATGTCTTGATGATCCTTACTCCGCGTATGGGATTTAGTGGCTTGAGGCATAATACCCGACGTATGATACACGTTATGTGGGATGTGGTGGCTCTCAAAAACATCATTGTTTCTTTTGGTTGTGTGGATGGTGTGGTTCATTATCCAGGTGTCCGTATGAAAGTTTTTTGTTGCATAAGGTGCATTTAGTAGTGCCCACCCCAGTGTCTTCGGGCCATCCTTTTTGGAGAGAGATGGCATAAGAAATACTACATTGGGAAAAAGTAGAAAACCAGTGGGGAAGTGGTAGGGGGTACCATTGATATTATTTATTATATTATATACTATTGTCTAAGATACATGGTGAGAGTAGCCATGGTGAGAATGTGAACATTGTATATATGTTTTTCTGATGAGTTAGTTTCTCTTGTTGTTCATTGTACCTTACCATGATTTATTTAATTTTTCATGAGAGGCTTTGGGGAGGATCATACTGAGTATACTTTTATACTCACTCAATGTATATATAAACTATTTTTCATGTCACTTGGAGTAGGTTAGAGATCAATCTGGTTACTACTAGCTTGGGGTTATAGGAGCTATTCGGGCATCGTGGTCGTTGCTTTTTTACACTCTTTTGGTACTTATAGTTTTCCCATTCTATTGTAGTATTTATTGCATGATGTAACATATGTGTATTTGGGATTTCTTTTATATTTCAATCTATTTTGTATTTGGTTGGTGTATGTCTTATCTTTCTCTTTCCTAGTTGTTCTATTAGAGGGTAATGCCTCTCATTTGTGTGTGTACTTTACCCTCTGTGCTAGTTGCCAACTCGGAGCCTACATGAGGTGGGACTCATGGCTCTTTGTCTCCCTCCTCACATTGCTTGCCCAGGAGGGTTACACTTTTTATGTTCGGGTGTTATGACACAAAACTTAAAAAGATCATTTTGATGAAAGAGATGAAATATTTTCCATAAATAATATAATATAAGGAATAGTTTTATATTATTTATTATATTTTATATAATAGAAAGGGTTTATATAACATTAGAGGTTACGATGCTAGTTGAGGGGAAATTTTTAAGGGTTAATATGATAGTATGGGATCAAATTTTAGATATATTATTTAATCATAATGGCTAATATGATAGGTAGAATTATTTGATTTTTTTTTCTAAATTGACTGTGTAGAATAGATTATGTCATGGTTAATTAAATTTGGTATTTATCCTTTCCATAATAAGTTTTTTTTATAATTATATATACTCATTCTAACCATTTTTTTATAGTTAAATAGATTGAAAACAGATATATATGTTTAAAAAAGTGTGTGAAAGAAACAACAATGGTTTCTAAAATAAGAAACCAAACGAGATTGGAAGTGTATTATAGTCTCTTGTTCTTATACCTAAGAAAATATCTTGAACAATTAATAATAATAAAATACTAGGTGAGTTTATTAATACATTGAATATGAGAAAATTTGGGTTTTAGGGATGTTAAGGTCATAAACACCATAATGAATAGAAATTTATACTTCTTGCATGTCATGAATGTTGAAATAAACATCCCGTAAAACATATCAAAAGAATTATGAATTTTTTTATGTGTATAAAATAATGTAATAAATAAATTTATTTTTGTGGAAAATAAAGATTTTAGATAAATAAATGAAGGGGAATAACGATCTGTATGAGGTATTAAATGAATGTTTTAAATTATGGGAGTTATAGAATTCTGAAAATTGATGCTCTAGGAGGAAACACATGAATTGAATCATAATGATTGTTTGAAGAATTATTTTTCAATGTTTTATTATATCATAATTAAAGATGAAGAAACCATGCATAACATATAAATGTGAGATCAATATTTTTAAAAAATTATTATTTTTAAATTAATAGACAATATTATTTTGAGAATGATAAATCATAGTACATGATTTATAATTTTTATTGTAGGAAGGTTTTATGAAGTGATAATATAAGAAATCTTGGTTCAAGGTTTAGGAAGGACATAAATGATATATGTATTTAGAAAAATGTTTTTAGGAGTAATTTCGAAGTGGTATTTTATTTAAGGAATGTTAAATTTATAGATGATCATTACTTTGATGGAATTAATACTCATTGGACGTTTTATGTGTTGTGAGTATATTGGGAGATTTTATGGTGTTTAATAAATGTTTGATCTATATATAAACATTATGTTCAACAAGTATTTTAGTGAAAATGATATTTGTTAATGAATGTTTTAATATTTTATGGCGTATTGATAACCTTTAGGGTAAAGATGATCATAAATGTTGATGAAATAATGGTTAATTGGGTTAAAGGGTTATTAAATTTTAGTAACTCTCTTAGGGTATAGCTAAGTGGTACACTCTCCTGTGGGGCTTGGTGATGTCACATGTTTGTGCCTCATCAAGAACATCCCTTCAATTGTGTGTTACATGATTTTCTTTATAACGTATCACATCCCTCATGAATATTTTTAAATAATACATTTTAGGAATATAATATTTATCATATATAGAACCATGTGATTAATAAATATTTTTGTGACTATGTGATTAATGTTAATTTTGACGTAGCCTACAATTTTGGGAAAATTAAATCATAAAGTTAAACCAAATTTTTGGAATAATGATTGTCTTAATTTATAAATTTATATAATATTTCATTGTGGAAAATATTAGAATATTTTAGATATTATATGATTAGATTATATACATTTTTCATATGTGACATTATCATCGATTATTGTTGTTTGGTGATAAAGTAGAAGTTTCTCTTAAATGAATATGTGATCAAATGTATCTGGTTGTTTTCCATTTTTTATTTGGTGAGAAATATTTGGAATATATTTAAGGTTAGTTATTTATGGGATGTTTAAAATTTAACCATGGGTGTTATTTTTTAGTCTTTGGATATTAATGTAATATTTATTCATATAAAGGTTTTTTGATATTGGATATTATTTTATCTTGTGCAAACTATTTTTGGAGTTGGTAAATGTATTTAATTATGATAAATAAATTTTAATCCTTTTCTGGATCTTGTAATATATTAAATGGATATTTTATCACTTTAGTAATGAAAAATTCATTATATAGAATTTGTGATGTAGCGGAGATGGAAAAATACTCAAAAAACAATTGAAAGATGAAATTATGCTTATGGTATGTAATGATGTAAGAAATTATTTTTTATTAGATTCTATTTTATTCTAGTAACATAATTCATCAACTAAAGAAAGATTAATATATATATATTGATTTTAATAATTAAAATATTACTCAATTCTGAAGGTACACTTTATATAACATTTTCACTTGAACAATGAAAATTATGGTATATGAATAGTTTATAAAATACTTGTAAAATAATAGCATTCCAAGCCTAAACCTAGATATTAATGCCATTTTATAAATGAAATGTTATAAATTGGGATTAAAATCTATTTTTTCCCAATAATTTATATTTATCATCCACAATAAGGAATTTATTTTAAAAAATATTTTAAATACATTTTAGTAGACACGAGAAAAAATTATGAGGATATAATTTATTTAAGGGTGTATAATGTAAAAACACCATATATTGGATTATATTACTTTTAAAATAATACTATGTTCAATAGTTTTTTCCAAATGAAAGACTAAACTAAAACAACACATGATATACTATAGAAATATTATTATTTATATATGATTATTATAAGATAGTCGCTAGTTTTTCAGGTATGAATATAATTAACCACATTGTGAAATATAAGTTGAAATTTTTTCCTATTAATATTTAATGAATATTTTATTTGAAATAAGTACTCAATTTATTATAATAATAATTATATTAATATTAATATTAAACCACTTAAAAGCACAAAAGGGTCATCTTCCGATAAACTAGGCTTTCTATATATTTTTTATTTTCATTTATAATGTAAATTTTGATAATTTAGGAAATTTTATTTGATAATAAATAAATAATTTTTTATATAAACATATGAAATCTATATTTGGGTGATATTTGTGATTTTTCATAAAATGGTGATTTTTAGTTGAATAGTGAAAATACCAATTTTTATAAAAAAACATTGATTTCATTTAATGTGTCTATATTGTAACATTATATTTTAGATTTATTTTTAATCTGAAATTAATATTGTTTTATTATACATAATATTATTAATTCAATTATAATCATCATTATACATGAATTTGGAATAAAATCATTTTTATACTTAAAACATGCATTTTTCTAAAAAACCTTTTTGATGTATTTCACACAATTATATTAAAATTAGTTTCCTTAAATCCTATAAATGATATATTATAATATAGAATCCATATTTGGAATCAACATACTTAAGTTTTTTAAAAGTTATAATTTTATATTTATTTATAATAAATAGTAACCAAGACAATGTTTATCACCACAGTAAAGTGTATAATGGTTAAAATGGGGTTAAATAAATGTTAAAAGGTCTAAGAATAAATTCATTAATTAAATTTATATCATTTTATGATTTTATTTCTATAATATTCATCCTTTATATGAAAATATGGCATTTTGGGGCCACTTTTCTTCATTTAAAATAATTACATTTTTTAAGTAAAGAATAATAAAAAAATGTAACTCTTTTTCTTTTAGTAACTATAATTTGTTATTATAGAGATAAAAAAGTTATGAATAGTTATAAATGTTTATATTGAATATGAATAAAAAAATTATGATATTAATTATTTTTATATTTTTACTAATGGTATAATTACAATGAACACTTATGCAACGTCGATGCAGCACCAGTGAAGGTAATGGAAATATCAAGTATATTTTTTAAAAAACATTAAAAGTAATATTTATTTGTTAAATTATGTTATTTAAACAATTTATTTTATAATTAAAATTTATATTATTTGAGAATTTACATTTTTAAAATAACTTTCATGTCCCTTAAATATTGAAAAATGTGTTACAACAGTTATAGATAAAATGGTCACCAAGTGGAAAAACATAGACATAAGGTTGAAATTACCAATTATACTTGTATAAATTTTATTTTTTGAATTTATTTTGACATAATACTTATTATATTATAATATATTTCACATTTCAGTTATTTTGTATGTGTTATGGACACATTAAATATTAATATTTTATGTATTCACAAGATTATCACACACGTCACTCATAAAAGGGAACCTTATCTCCAATCTTACTCATATATATTGAGCGTTATTTCACAATTCCTAATAAAATCACTTAAAACTCATTATGACAATTTACTATAGGTTTTTGTCTCACCAAAAAGAAACTTATAATCCTTAAGGTGTATGGAAAATGAGGTTTCTCAAAGAAGTGGTGTAACACTTAACATAGTGTTTTCATGTTTATTAATTCTTAAGAATCCATAACATCATCTATAAAAATGCTCAAATAATAACATATATATCAAAATTATAACAAAATTATATTATTTTAAAATAAAAAATTATTATTAACTACCTTTTCCATCCTTTAAGAAATGAAAATACTGCTCATGTGTATGTGTGGACTACCACATACACAAAACGATGCTGTCCTTTTTTCATCACCACCTCATATGGTTAGTTAAAATGATAGATAAAATGAATATGTATGATATTTATAACATATTTATTCTTTTATAAATATAATATATTATTTACTTTCTTACCTTTCCATCCGTTTGAAAATGATAAGGTTTTTTGTGAGTACGGGTGGACTCCCACATCCATGAAGCGATGTGATTCATTTTTTATATTTCATATACAGTTATAAAATCATATTTCATGTAAAAAATGACATTTATTTCTTTATAATGATTCTACATATTATTTAACCATTATTCCTTTGACTATAGTCTACCTACCAATGTCATTATAAATCGAACATCCTCAAAATGTCTAATGAGAACTTAACCATTTTAGTATTTAATTATAAAATCCTAAAAAAAGAAATAAAGGAAAAATTATAATGGAATGAGTAGTAGAAAAGTTATTAATAAGGTATAAAACATATAATTATTTATTAATTGAGAGGGTATACATATGAACAAAACTAGTATGGTCAAGAATTCAAGGACTTTATTTTAAAAATATCATTTTATAGTTATCCTTCTAATTATTTTTCTTCCATGAAAAGGTTTGTCTAGATGTTTTTATGAATGTTATTATTTATTATTAAAATGTTTATAATGTTATTTTTGATTATTTTTTATTCTATTTATAGACGATTAAAAAGGAATCATTTCAATGTTTTTCATAAGAGAAGTTTTTTAATTTCTTTATCACTGTATAAAAAGAATATTTGTTTTAATGATTATAAAATGAACTTTTTTCCAGAAACATGAAAAATATTTATGATGAATATTCCATTAAAATTTTACATGTACTCAAATAAAATAATTTTCTTAATATATTGTAAATTATTAGTTTTATTATTTTTCTGAGGAAATGAATATGTTTTCTTATTATAAAAGTTAACTAAATGTTCTTTTACATATGGGATCTAATTCAAATGAAATTTATTTTTACGGTTAATGTTAAAGATATATGTATTTTATTCATTATATGGTTCATTTAAATATTATTTGAAATACATGTGAGCCAGATATATCTCCAATGAAAGATGATCCAATTATAACTGTCTAATGTATTAGGTAATGTGATTTATTTTAGTAGTGATATGTTACTACCAAGAGATTTGAGAATTATCTGGTTAGGTGATTCAATTGTAAGGGTTTTTTTAATGGTTAATATAATGATAATTCTCTCATTTACCAATATTATATTGCTTGAAATGGGTTTTAATATAAATATATTAATTTCAAAAGGAAAGGATTTTAGATGATGTTTTTAAGGAATGTTTATGACCTTTAAAAAATGTTGAAACGAATGCTTTTCAAGGAATTATATTCATTAGTTTTCATGTTTTCTAATAAATCCTTATTTTTATGATTTTTTATTTTATGATTGCATATGAATTTTTTTGATTGATATTGAGAAATTAATCTGTTTTCATGGAAATGAAAAATTTATATTTTAGATGAAATTTTTATTTGAAAAAATGAAACCTTTATTGTGGACTTTTCAGGATTAAAAATCCACTACTGGGTTAATTTACTATTGTGACCCTTAATGATACTTTTTTTCTCATTCCATGATTACAATGGTTTTTCACAGTGATTAAGGATGATTAGTATTCTTAATATAGTCTGAGTTCCCATAATGGGAGTTTCATTGAATGAAACAAGACCGTCTTTATAAAGAATGTGTTTCATGAAAAAAATTGATACTATATAGAAATATCCACTTTTCAATGTAACTAATTTCCTAATTCGATATAATTCTAAATTAAAAGGGAATTTGGGATGTAGGTAACAAAATATATTTTATAAATAATTCAATTTACAATATATTTTTGTTAGGGTAGTTATATGATCCTTTATCTCATTAGAAGAAGAAAAATAGGTTTTATATAAGTATTTTTGTTACTACACTCTAATGGTGTAAACTAGAAAAGGGTACATAGTCATGGATATTTTTTATAATATAAAGAAGTAAATTGATTAGTTAAAAAATTGTGCTTTTTATAGATAATAATCTATCTACTAATCACATATTATTATCATTATCTTCCATAAAGTCCTTATTCAAATATATTATGAGATGAACAGTATGAATTAACAACTTTGGAATCTTTAGACTAGGCTACACAAGATAAATAGGAGTTATAGGGATTTCGGTTTAATAACCCTATGATAAAATATAATATAATTGTTCCATTTTAACAACATTAAAAGGGTAAAATGATTTATAAGTAGTATAGTTAAAAAAAATCGTTTTCTTCCCATATAGATAGAAAGGCCACTCGAAAAGAAATTATAATTAACTCAATAATAAGTAAGTAATTGCACATACATTTGGAATATATTCATCGTAGTCTGAAATGTTTTTATTTCACTTATTAAGTATTTAATAATTTCTTATCTTAATCCAAGAACTAAAATAGAAATGTATGTTCTCAAAGAGGTTGATAAATGGTTATTCCTATGATAAAAGTGAGAAGCACACAACAACATTACAATAGGTATGGTTTTTTCTCCCAATGGATGAGAAACAGTGCTTCATATGTCAGTGGTGAGAAACATATTACTTCATAATATTGTTTTTGTACTTTTTTTAGTTAAGAAATAGTGGTCAATATATAAATAATTTAAAATTAATGACTTTAATTCCCAATATATTTATTCTACTTGAATTATTATTTGAATAAATTGATTCCAAACATTTATCTCAGTGTTCTGTTGAATACTCCGAAACATTATATCTTTTCAAATTAATGTTGTTATTGTAAACTAAAATTATTTAATAGTTCAGTTGAACATGAATCATAAATAACTAATATTTGATAAAAAAATAATGAATATAATTACATGACTCATACTTAGTTGTGGGAAGATAGTTCTTTTTAATGTAAAACTTTTATTTTTCATGTATATACCAATTATGATGTTTGGACTCTTTGGATAAAAAATTCTTAGGTGTATGTCATATTCATGTTTTAAATTAAGAATCTATTAAATATAACCCAAAAGTAATTTTTAGCTAGATCAGTAAGATAGTGTTAAAAATTCCAAGTGGAAACTGACATTAAATCCATGTAATCTTTGATATTCCTTGATGAAATTTTAGAAATGCATAGTGATGTAACGAGTGCACTTGGTAAAGGATATAGGATCCTATAGGCTGGTATATTGGATTACATCCTAACAAAGTATTCATCGATAATTTAATGTAGAGTGAGGGTTTTACTAAATTTATATATCCTTATTCACATCTTATGTATAAGTTGAGTTAGATGAAGATTCTTATATATATAATGTTTTATTTGATGATTTATTACCAAATATGTTTTTTAAATAGTAGCGTCACAACTAACTACATAAAAACTAAATAGTAAAATGTATATCATAAAAGTGATTTTATAAAAGAAACTCTATTGTAGAATATCCACATGTGTTTTTATGGTATCCATTGGTAAATATAATTAAGGCTTCAAATATATATCATAAAACACAAGGTGCATCTCATTTAATTATCCGGTAATTACTATGGAAATTATAAATTCTATGTTAGAAAAGTTATTAATAATACTAACAATATTTATATGTGGGAAGAACATATAATTTGAGGCAATGGTAGAAAGTAGGAATTTAATTGAATATTGGCTTCTAATTCCCAATTTGGAATAATAAAAGTTAAACTATGAATTAGAGAGTTGGAGAAATTTTTCTAGAGGCACGTATTGTGTAGGATAGGTCAAACCATAATGGCAATTTTATATTCACCATGGTGGGTGATATATTATCGAGTTATAATACTAAATCCTTCATGGATTAGCAATTTTAAAACCTGATTTGAATGATAATATCATATTAATTAAACAATGGATTTTATATAATGATATTTTTTCTATGTTTTAGTATTTATTTTAAAGTCATTAGTGTGTATTCAATAGATTCTATAAAGGGATTTTATAATAGAGGTAATAATAATGATCAACTATTTATACCAAAACATCATCCATAAATCCATTTTAATTATACTTTCCATAACTACTATGATTATTAGATATATAATTTCATAGTCACCTCCCTTGCATCAACATTATAGAAAATTCCTATATGATATGAAATGAAAGTTAAATGACATTATAGAATTAAAATATAGAATGCACATTTCAAGGATCCTTTTGTGGGATATGAAAATTATAATTATCATAGTATCTTAATTTGCTATGAAATGATAATAGATTTCAATAAGTAGTGAGTGATAACATTAAAATTTTACAAGAAAGATATGGTAAAAAAATATGTAAAATATGTAATTAGTCTTTTGTTAATTAATATAATGGTTAATTTATAGAAATAATTAGATAAAAATAAACCCATGATCTTAGAATCATGGTATACTATTTTAGATCAATGGGTTTCTAAATCCAATTGATAATAAATTATTAAGATGATATTGGAAAATTAATTATGAAATAATTTAGCAAAAAATTTTTTGCATCACATATTATTTGTGTGGTAAAAGGATGATATGTTACCAAGAGTACTTTGGGAATATATATCACATGTAATGATATGTACTTTGTATTTATCTTTCTTATATATAAAGAACAAAATTAAAATATCAAGTTAGACCATGGTAATTACATAGAGTTGTGGAGAAATAAAAACATGGTATATTCTAGGTAATTAGAGAAATGGGAATACTTATTTTAATGGAATATAAATTTATTACTCTTGATACCACTCCGATATTGAATAATATCAAGGATAACATAATATCCAATTCAATTTCTTGTTAAATCTTATAGCTTTCATATATACATTGGGCAATTTATGTCGAGGTCTCTGATGTATCTTTAAAAGCATGTCTAGTAAAAATTTGATTAAGATTTTCTAGTTGTACCAAGATAGTAAAATTATATCTTAAGATGATGATTTTTTTAAAAAAAATTTATTCATTATGTAAGTGATAATAGATAAAACTAGGTATATACTCAATGATATTGTCTCTAGAGTGATTTTCTTAGAGTGAATTGGTTTCACTAAGAAAAACAACCACATGTAGTGTGGTCGACTTAGTAGTTATAAACATATCTCAATAGATGAAAACTGATCATGTAAGGCCAACCAATTGGATAGTTAAAAGTTGTCTCTAGTACAAGTGGGAGTATATTGGGGTCATTTCCCTATAACTAACTACTTTTAACATTCTATTATCAATCTATTATTAATCTTTAATATTAGTTCCCATATTATTATATAATTATATTACCATGATTTTATTTCTATTAAGTAATGTCTAAAGGGTTCAGTCATACTGAATGGTCATTGGAGTTCCTTGCTATGATGAGAACATCGAAGTGTTATGAATAAATTCTTCAAAATATATTCTTTATGTCTATATGAAATCATTTTATGAGACACAAATGATACAGGAAATAAGTGGTGGAGACTCATTGAACTTTTAGCCACTTCCTTATGGTTTACTTGTAAGAATCCAACCTGGGTTAACTAATCATATCACCAAAGTTGGATCAAAACAAGGCCTGAGGTGTTTTCTCTGATCACCCATGGATGATGACTAGTACTAGGGTATCGATGTAAACTCATTGTGAATAGATTCACCCATTAGATCTAATAAATCATAATAAAAATTCCAATAAATAATATAGTATGGCTCATCTATATGTTGGATGGCCATAACAAAAACTAAATAGTTTTAAAAATATAAGTCTTGAAAAATATAGTATAAATAGTCAAAACATAACCATAAACCATAAAAATGTAAATATATTACTAATGTTCGAAATGAAAATGTTAAATAAATGAATATAAGAGTTAAAATCTATCCGAAGATGAATTGGAAAATACATAACCAAAATCCCAAAATACTAAAAATAGGGGTCCAAAAATGATAGGTTATAAAATCTTATCATGGACGATCACCAAATCTTATATAATACTACAGAAGGAAAATATGAATCAGAAATACCTTCTCTGAGATGTAACACATTTACATTTCCCTGTATCATACATAAACTTGTCTGCATACACATAATGAAATATGTAGGGTGTGAGTTAAAGACTATCAGGATTCCATAGTTAATCTATATATCACTTTTCATGATGTAATACAATAATTCTATTTTGAAAATAATGTTTTTAAATTCATTTCCATGAGATCTATTTTATAACTAATATTTGTTTCATAAAAGAGGACATAGGGATGAGTGGAATGTGAAATATAATATGAATGTATAACTAGGGGAAAAATATAAACAAGTGACCTCAATAAAACAATACATGGGTAAGAATTATTAGAATATCATAAAAAGATCAAATTATATGTGAATCAGGGGGGAAATTTTGTTCATGGGTTCTAGGGTTATAGAAATAGTAATGGAAAATGGTTGGGGTGGGGAATTGTGTGACAATGCCATACAACATTGATCCCATGTGGGGTTTCCTGTAAAATCATGTATATTATGTGAACAAGAAATATAAATAAATCCTATCTGTATATAAACATGTTAGTTTCCCATGGGGGTTACCTATTTTTTATAAAAAATTATAATTATTTATTATACAGATCTAAAATTCTAAATTAGTCTCATTCCTAGTTGTAGTTGTGGGTAGAATTATGGTTTAATCATATCATATATTTTCATGGTTGTGGTGGAGCATTTTTTGGCAGTTTGATGGTGGCATTAGGGGGAATAAAAACCCTATCTCTAGTAGCCCAGAGTCAATGGTTAATTTATTACATTGGTAGTAGATACACGATATCACATATCAATGGACTGAATAGTTTAATTTTTCTTTTTAAAATATATATATAATTTTATTTAAAATATATTAGAAAAAATCATAGAAAAGTATTTTGTTGAAAATATCATTATTTCCTTATCATTTTCTTGGATATCAATTATAAAAAACTTCCTCGTATCTTGGGTAAAATAAATCATACAAAAGGGGTGAGCTCAGATGTCCAGTATGTGTAAGCGTACAATGGAATTTATCTTGATTAAATAATAATAATCAATATGAAAATTAAATGACTAAAATACATTCGATATAATTAATTAACAGAGCATAGCATGGAAAAAAGAAATGACGATCAAATAAATCCATAAAAATAATAACATAGTCTTGAATCCTATCCATGGAAATAAAATTGAATAATCACATGGAAATAAATGATATCATAATGATTTAATGCATAATTTTATACATCTAAAATACACTATCATGACCTTTCATATGAAAGTTTTAATCTGTTTGTAAAAACATATATAATTTTACCAACTGATTTGTATCCTGAGACCTATCAATACATCTTGGGGATATCTAAAACTTGGCCCCACCTATCACCTACTAATTAAAATACATTTCTTATATGATATTTTTTAAAGATAATAAATATAAACATTCATATTGAAAAACTAAGTCACTAAATGTTAATACTTACCCGAATAAAATAAACAAAATCATAAACCATCAAGAGTAATATGGTGGATGGTAATAAAAATTAAATCCTTATTCAAACAATTAATGAACCATCCAATAAATAAATAATTTTATATTAACACAATATATCCCCAATGGATATAAAGTATAATATATGTTTTATGTCACATAGGAATATAAATACCATAAAATGTCATTAAAACATTCTTGAGTAAAATATACATTTGAATTTTAAAATCACCTTTTATAACTAAATGTTCATAAAACATTTTGGAAATAATATTATTTGTATAATAACCCGTGAAAACTTTTAAACTAATCCTTAAAACATTGATGGTTCATGATGGCTAAAAATGTTGTTTATCCTGGACATGTTAAAATAAATATTCTCTTCACATTATATTAAAAATTCAAATGGGCCTTATTTTGAATATGGCGTGAAAATTCCATTCAATGTTTTTTATAAAATATTAAAATTGTTAAAAATGTATTTCATAAAAAAAATTTAAAATGTTAAAAACATTTTTCTAGTTTTTTTAGAAAGCATATATTTTTATGAAAATTGATTTTTGACCAAAGAAAGAAATGAAGTTATATTTTCATAAAAACATTTTATCAATAATTTTAAGTAAAAAAGGTGTGGAAAATAGTAATATTACTTAAAAAGATCATGAATATCCAAATTACCATAAGATACATTTATTTTGTGATATAAATTTAATTTAATTCCCCTAAGGGAGACTTAAACGTAAGTAATTCAAAATAATGACAAGTTTGTAAAATAAACTCTTACCACTTTGGTAAATTTATAATCATAATGCTCATTATGGAATTAATCATCACATAAAACTTTATATCCAATTAAGGTAAATAGATTCATGAAATAACATATCGAAGGGGTAGTATATAAAAAAAATTGGTCAGTGTGGCATATATATCATAGAAGTAAAAGTTAGAGAAGAAAAAACTGACCACATTAGTATATTGTGATTCATGGTACCTGTGAAATAAATAAATTCAAATTAAATATTAAATACAATGAAGGAAAATTAATTCATGGTATAAATTTTCAAATGGTGATGTATATATATCAAATAATGAAATAAGTGGTGAATGTGACATATGTATCGCGGGAGTAAAACCAAGACAAAAAAATCATCCCTTAGGTTCGACATCCATTATATGTGTTCAAAACACCTGTATAATAATTATAGGATTCTAATAAATATATTAAATAACATTAGCATATATTTTATTCCATTCATTATTTAATTATATTTATATATCTCCCATTTATTACTAATTCATTGTTAAAATAATTGTTTCATGTGATAATTGTGTTGTATTTCATGTATGTTTTAGTTCAATAGTTTTGGTCCTTTTAATTTGATCAAGGTACCATCATATTAATAATATTTACCATGATATAAATATCATATATATTCCTTAAATATGTATTTATCTTAATCAATAAATTTTAGAGATAGAAAATTCATTACACTATTCGTGGAGAGGGTAGGTCGTACGTACGAATTAACGTTGTTTCCATTTATAATGATGGATTGCACGAAAGAAAAAAATATATTAATTAAACTTTATGTAATGATATTTATTGTATATATATCATTTATATTAATAAAATAAATCCTTTTTTCCCTCCATGTGAATAAAAATTAAAATCATTTCACAACGTTACGTGGTGGTGGTGCTCCACACGTACGCACAAGAGACATTATTGTTTCCCAACAGATTGAAAGGTAAAAGGTTGATATGATATTACATTCCCACAAGTATGGTTTGGTAATAAATATAACATATATTGATTAAATTTATCCTTAATACCATTATTATAACATGTAAGCGTAGAATGAATCACATTTCTTCGTGATGAGGAAATTCACCGTACACACGAGCGACATTATTTTGTCTTCCACATAGTGGAAATTAAGAAACAATATGTGATATAATAATTCTATAACCACAATAATGTCATAAAAATAATATAAATTTATTATATATTTCATTATATCCATCCTCTAAAGGTTGGTATGGAAAAAAATTTACATCGGTTCGTGGGACAGAAGTCCTCTAAACACACAATCAACAGTTTTATTTCCCATTTTACGGAAGTGGAGATGGTTATAAGTTATGAAATTAAAATAATTAAATATAATTATATAGGATATACTATTTTTATAATATTATAATATTTTATAAAGGGTAGAAGGTGGTGTATGAATAAATTAAACAAATACATATGTTTAATAATTTTACCTATTCTTTGGAGAGCCTCTTTATATTTATACCCAAATCCCTATTAATAGGGATTAATAATCAAAATAATGACTCTATTACATGAGTATAGAATTAAGGTATTTTTGTAGTTATTTTCCTATAAAAAGTTGTTTTGGAGTTATAATAGGGTAGGAGGGGTTTCTTTTTATAAGTTGGTGAGTGGACACACATGGAATATTTGAAAAGATAATGTGACACATGTGTTTTTCCCAAGCCCAAATACTCCAAAATGGTTAATTATATAACCTTAGATATTAAAGGATTTAAATATGTCCATAAAATTGGTTTTTGAAATTTTTTAGGTCATTTGTATCCCTTATATTCTTAGCTCAACACCTGGTAAACCCATTTTTACCTTAACCACATTAATTAAATTTTTTTATTTTCACTATTTATTATGGTTAAAAAATTTAGTTGAAATTATCACACAATATAAATTATTATGATTTTGTATATAGAATCCAATTTTCTAAATTCAATTTATAGAAGTGGCAGAATTCATTTCAGAATTCCACAGTAATGTGATGAGAAATCGGTTTTCAAGAAAATATTATCATAAGTATAGAATGATTTAATATAAAAATTACATATGAAACCAATTCCAATGACCTAAATTTGATAAAATTAAATATAATTTTAGTGATTTTACATAAAAAAAATTTAAAATATAATTTAACTGTTGAAATAATTTAATCAAAAAGGAAATTTTCAATAAAATCATTATTTTCACTATTCATAAAAAATTAATATTTTCATAATGATCCAAAACATTCACCAAATAATAATTTTAAAATGTAATATTAAAAAATGATGTATATTTTTTCAAATAAATTTTAAAAAATTGGTAAAAATTAATTTTAAATTATATGTGCAAAGAGCGAATAAGAGGCCTTTTAGAAAAATACAGTTTTTCAGAAAATATTTATTTTTATTTCAAATTATTCTTATTTTATTTCTAATAAATATATTATAATAGAGTTTTTTTTAAAAAAATTGGTAATGTATATAATTTTATTCGATTATTTACTACTATTAATACCTTCAATCTTAATGGCTAGGTTATAATTTTCATATTTAAATAATAATATTTTAATAGCGTATCATGTTTTGTTCAAACCCATTATTTTATGCAATGAAATCTATTTAAATGATGGAATTTATATAAAAATAAATATATCCGGAAGTATAAGGGTGTTTTATTCTCTAAAAATATAGTAGTTCCATTCCATACATGCTATCAAAAATGATGTTCCTCTTTTAAAATTTCAAACAGTTACATTTGACCCCCATGAATAAATTACACCCTCATAATTTAATATTGATATTCGTAATAAAGGTTTTGAAATTTTAAAATACCTTTGTTGGAAACTAAAAATGTAAAAATGGTTAATAAAAATTCCTCTTTAAAATAGTGAAAGGTAAGTATGAAGATCATCTCGAATAACACATAACTAGGTTTCCAAGTAGGAGAACATTAGTAGAATTTGAAATCATGGACATGGAAGAGAATACTAATTCCCATGGATTAATATAGAGTGATAAATAACATGGTCATTAAAAATCTAACAACTCCAAAACCATAAATTTTTATGATATAAATGACAATTGATTCAATATAAATCAAACCAATATGAATGTATTTTTTGTCTCAAGATCCTTTTCCTAATGTTGAAGGTGTCTATTACCATTATGATAGATAATACAATAAAATATACATTTAATTTTTATAATTACTTATCATTTGATTAATTCCCACTTCATATCTATCTCCGTTGAATTAATATCCAATAATAAGTTTTATTTTTGAAGAACTGAAATTAAAATTTTAGATATCTATAGCTCAATAAACGAATGACAAGTCATTTCCCCTATCTCAAGATATATTCCAAGAGAAATTTTTTTTGTAAAAATTATACAATAATTCTCAATGTTCAACATAATCCATTCCATAAAAAATTATCCTTATGTCTCATATAAAATATATTGGACAAAATTTAAATGGATGGTAACTAAATCGACATTATATTTCCCATAAAATATAAAGTGGCTCATAATGTCACATTACAAATGTATGATTACCATGATCACCATTAAACATTAATGAAAACATGAATTCTTCCAAAAATAAAATCTTAGGTTGTAAAAAATATTCCATAAATCCAAACATACAGTAAACTCCAACAAAGATAACCTAAACCATCAAATTGATAATCAGGTTTATGGTCACCAATATTATCCCCAAAAGATCTCTTCATAATTTTTATATTAATATCAAAGACATATTAAGGGTAATATTACCTCAATCGTGTGTTTAAAAAAATATCAACATTCCACTAAGTTGATTTTCTTGGTCATTCTTACAATTCAAAATATTCTGTCAAATACTTATCATTGTAGTACAGTTATTATACATTTCATAATTCTTATAACCATAATATCATTGATAATAATAATCCTATAATATAATCCTTGAATCTAAATACATGAACAATAATCATCCCACTTCATCTATAGAAATATCATAAAATTCACCTTAATCCATGAACATCATATAAGGTATATTCCCTTGATTCTTGGGGGATTCATTTGTGTATTTCCCCATATCCTTAAAGTAGAATCATTGAACATTGGAAACTTAATTATTTCCATTCCAATCATGATTACAGTATCTTTTCTCTCTGTACATGTGACAAACCCCTATTCCATTCAAGTAAGTACCATGGGGTTTCGTTCCACAATTTTTACATAGGGGAAAACCCTCATTATATTCTTCCCTTTATCCACATTTTTATATAGCATATTATTCTTCTCTTTATCCCCTTAGAAACCATAATACTTCGATAACTATTTCGGTATATTTAAAGCACATGATAATATGTCCTCATATGATAAAAAATCAGGAGTACTTTTTCCTTTTGAATAATTAGATTAATCTCATAAACACGGTCAATATTATACTTTAAATTATGTACATAGTCTGTAGGATTCCTTAATAACCTTGAAAAGGTGGATTCACAAATAGATAAACTCTTTAACTTCCTTTTATCTTAGATTTAATAGTTGTGTATCCATATCCTCAAATTTCTAATAAAGGAAAATATTTTACCAAGAATAGTACCATAAAATCATTAAATTACATGTTTATTACTTTTTCTTCATCTGTTTTTTTAAAATCAATGACCATTGTTGATCTATATCTCATAAGATATAATAAAATATTAGGAAAACTTTCTCCCTTTCATTGCTCCCCAAATTGAGAAATATGTTATCTAATGAACTCTTCCAATATTTAGATACACATGGATATTTAGTCCTAATGAATTATGGGGAGTATAAATGAATGAAGTGGTATAACATTATTATAGTACATAGTTGATTAGTAGGTTAGTCCTTACGATAAAGGTTATTACTCATAACCTTATTCAACTTACCCAACATAATTATAATTTTTTCACATGAGCAATGACTCCAAATCCATTATCTTTACCAAGAGGTAAATCCCAACATTGGTTACATGAAATGATACCATTCTAATTCCTTCCAATATGAACAATTTCTAATTAATTTAATACACTATATTAGATCATAATATTATGAAAAATAATGTACAATCCCTATACTACCGAAATAAATAACCTAAGATGAAAATTTTATGCACTTAAATTCTCAATAAAAAAATATGGTTCCATTGAGAAAATTTTCATATCATAAGTATATTTCTAATCCATTTATAATGGTTTCTAATGAAAATGTAAATTTTCATAAACATATCCCATGTGAGTGACAAACTAGGTGTGTGTTGTGGCCGATTATCATATACTAGGCAACAATCAACCCAATCCTAAAACAACTTTTTCAAGATTATTACCCATTGGTATGTCTATTCCATAAAAAAATCCAATTGTAGAATCCATATAGATATTTATTAATAGGAAAAACCACATAATCTATACCCTCCCAAAACTTTGAGATGTTCTTCTATACTCTTTCTTCAATGATTGTTATAGGGAAATGTTCCATAATTTATGAATAGTAAATATTGTTTCTTTGGTTTCTACTAAAATTTATTTAATACAAACTATAAAAAACCTGATCCCAGTAGCCCAGAGTCAGTTGTTACTTTGGTACATTGGCACTAGATAGAAGGGATCTCATACCAAATGACCAAATAGTTTAGTAGTCTTCTTAAACTAGACTTATACTTGAATTTCACATATGTTTGAAAACATAAAATACTAACATGAATCTTATTTGAGAACATTGTTATTCCCCTTAACATATCTATGTATATTAATAACAAAAAATACTAGTATTTTGAGGAAAATAAAACATAAGAAATAGGAGATCTCATATTCTCAGTAAGGGTAAGCTTAAATTGAAATCTATCATGAATTAATAATCATAATCACTATGTAAAGACAAATAAATGATACTCATTCCTTTTAATAAATAAAATGAGCACAATATGGAAAAAATAAATAATGATCAAATAATTCCTTCTAAATAAGCATATAAAGTTGAAACATGCCTTTGGGTAATATAATTAATCGAATAATCACGTGGAAATAACTGATTTCATAATGAGAGACTTCATAATGATGTAAATATAAATCATAAAAACAATACCATTCATAGCGTAGTTTAAACACATGGGTAAAAAACTATCTATTTTGACCAATAGATTTGTCACGTGAGACCTGTTGATGCATCGAGGGTCTATCTATAACTGGGTTCTACCATTCACTTAATAAGTGTAATTAATTCCTCATATTAAATGGGTGAGACATAATAAATATCAACATTCGTATTTAAAAACTATCATTTTAAATGTTAATAAATACCCAATCAAATAAACATAATTTTAAACCATTTAGAGTATTATGGAGAATTGTCATAATATTATATATCCTCATTCAAACTAATAATAAACCATCTAATGAAATAATAACGACTATTAAACACATTATACCCCTACTATACCATAATTACAATAAATTATCGATGTTTTTGATGAATATAAATACCATAAAAATTTCCCTAAAAAAATTCAAGAGAAAAATTTCTATTTCACTTTTAAAATCACCATTAATAACTAAAAGTGCACAAAAATTTAAAAATTTAATTTAATTTGAACATAAAATTTTAAAAAATTCCAAATAAGATCCAAAAAATTTATTTTTCATGATGGTTGAAAATTTAGTTCATATCGTACATATTGAAACAAATATTCCATTAAATATTTTGATAAAAGCCAATCTTGAATTTTTTTAAATGAAAAAAATAACATTAAAACATTAATGAAATGATAAAGTGGGTAAAAATTTATTTGATAAGTAATTTTGGAAATTGTTAAAAAAAATTGAAACAAATTCTATAAAACATGTATTTTGATGAAAAATGATATTCAACGAAAGATAGAAATAAAGTCGGATTTTATAAAAAATATCTCTCAATCATTATAAGTAACAATGTGTGGGAGAATTTAATATTACTTGAAGATATTAATAAATATCTATAAGAGAATATAATATATAAATTTATATATACAAATATCAAATAATTCCTACAGTGGTGACTTAAACATACACAATTTCTAATAATGATAAGATTATTAAATAAATCCTTACAACTTTGGTAAATTTGGAATCCTAGGCCCCATTACAGAAATAATAATCAAAATAGAAATTTAATTTCTATGATGATAATTAGATTCATGATATAACATATCTAATGTTATATATATCCCATAAAAAATAAATAAGTGGTGAATATGAAATATGTCTCACATATTTAATGGTGAGATGAGAAGACCCTTACCAATTTGGTAACATTTCAATCATAAGACCCATGAAAGAATTAGAATAAAATAAAATGTTTAATAAAATGAAGATAAATAAAATAATGAAATATCATATCAAAATTGGTATTATATAAATCATAAATGAATAATTGGTGAATATGGTGTGTGTCTCATGAAAGTAAAAGTGAGACGAGAAACCATTACATATGGTTCGACGATCATCATATGTGTCTGAACCTCATGTATAATAAATGTAGTTATCCTAAAAATCTATTAAAACCCCATAATAATATATCACAAACCATATATTATTTACTTATAGTCTTTTATTATATATTTTTTTATAATTATTTGTTAAAATTGCTATTTCGGATTATAATGACATTCTTTTTCATGTATGTTTTAGTTTGTTAATTGTAATAAATTTTATTTTAGCATGGTTACATAATCTAAATAATATTAAAAATGATATAAATATAATATATATTCCTTATATATTAATTTACATTATTTTATAAAGTAAGAGATAGAAAATATATAACACTATTCATAGATACAATAGGTCATATGTACACATGAATGTTGCTTCCATTTTTTTCCATGGATGGAGAGAAATTAAAATAAATATTAAATAAAAGTTACAGAATCATTATTATGTTTTATATATAATTTATATTAATTAAATTCATCCTTATTACCAACCATGTGAGATAATAAAATTATATCGCTAAGTGGAGGCAGTAATCCCCACATACGCATGATCGACGTTATTCTTGGGCAAGGGATTAGAAGGTAAGAAGTCAAATAGGATGTTATATTTCCATAATTATAGTTATATTATAAATGTTAAATATATTTATATACTTTATATTTACTACATTCTATGTCAATTTTCGGTGAAAATGAACCACATCGCTTCGTGGGGTGGTAGTCCACCATACACAGGAGCGACATTATTATATCCCCCATGAATGGAAAGTAAGAAGATATATGTTATATAATAGATAAATAAGTAAAATAATGTCATAAATATAATATAAATATGAAAAATAAAACATTATATCCATCCTTTAAAGGAGGTCATGGAGAACACATTACATCAGTTTGTGAGGTGGTAGTCCGCCATACACACAATTGGCAAGTTTGATTCCAATTTGATGGAAGTGTAGATGAGTCTTGGAAATTGCATTAACAGAATGAAATATATATATATATTTTATATAATTTTTTATTACATTATTATTGTTTACTAAGTTTTAAGGTTGTGGAATAAAAAATAAAAAAATAACCACGTTCAGTAATTTTACCTCTTCTTCAGAGAGGCCGTTTTGGTTTATACCTAAATCCTTCTTAGGTGGTATTAATAATAAAAATAAGGACTATAGAATTTGAGTATGGAATTAATAATGGTATTTGTGTATGAATTATATTAACCAGATGGTTTTGGATGTGTGAAGATGGGAGGAGAGTGGGTGACCTTTTAAAAGCAAGGGAGAGGACACACATCGAATTCATGAAAAGATAAAGTGATAACCACATTTTTATCAAGTTAAAATCCTAAAAAATGGGTCATAATTAATATTTAGAGATTATATGGTCGAACATTTTACATAAAATGGGTGTTGAAAAATTATTATGTCACTTTTAACCATTATCTTCTTATTTTAACCCTTCGATAAACCCATTTTTACTTTAAACACAAATTTTTTTCTATTTTAACTATTACTTATTGTCAGAATTAAATTTGAACTTATTTGATAATATATATTTTTATGATTAAAAATATTGATTCTAATATTTTTAATTTCAACATATATAAGTGGTCGAATTTAATTTAATATTAAACTGCACACGTGACGAAAGTGAAGCTTTCTAAAGAGAAAATTATTATATGTATATAATGTTTTAATATCAAAATTAAATATGAAATTTATTCCAATGAAAAAAATAGATAAATAATAATAAATTTTAATTAATTTTAATTTAAAACCGACTTAAAATATAATTTTACTTTTTAAATAATTTAATAAAAAACCTTTCTTTAAAATATTATAAGCATTTTTATTATTCATCAAAAAGTTATTATTTTTAAAATGTCCCAAAATATAACCTATAGATAATTTTTAAATTTATATTTCAATAAATAATTTTATTTTAAAAAATATATTATATAATTGTTAAAAATAAACATTATATTTTGTATACAATGAAAAAATAAACCATCCTTTAGAAATATAATGTTCTCAAAAATATTTTTTTATTTTATTTAATTCATATTTTACTTATAATTAATAGATAACACTATGATTTATTTTAAACATGTTTAAAATATATAATTTTCATTATTTAGTTATTATAATTCACACCCTCTATCTTAATAGTTATGTTATAATGGTCTTGTTTAAATGACAATTTTTTTCTAAAGAATCATGTTTTGTTCAAACCTCGTGTTGAATGAATTTCAAGTTATCTGAAAAAATAATTTATTAAAAAAAGATATCATAAAGTCTCAATGTGTTACATTCTCTTTTAATCATGGTGTTTTGTTTTATACACATTATCAAACATGATTTTACTCTTCTAATATCTCGAGGTGTTATAAGGGGAACTAATGTATAGGAAAAAATATAATACAGAGTAGGAGAGCGATCAATGAGGGTATACAAATTCTGATATTATTGGTGTCGTGATGTGTATAACCAAATTGGTGAAAAAATAATGATTAACTAGGTCTAAACCAGTTTTAGAGGAGGCGGTTAGGATTCCTATAGGAAAAATGGTCTTTTTTATTTATTAGTAAAATAATAATTATTACAGTGACAAATCAAAAAAAATAAAATTATGATTATAATAATTATTTTAGCATTGAAACCATGTTCAATGGAGATGGGTTTTATATTTTGGGATATGAGATTCCATTATATGTGGATATGGTTAATAACTAATATATATTTTTTAAAATATAATATTAAGAAAATAAATATAGACCTATCTAAAATTTATTTATTAGTTGATAGAAAATTAGTACTACCACTATAGTAAAAAAATATAATGTCATGTTTTAATCATGATTTTTTTCTTAAAAACACTAATATTTTTCAGAATCATATATTATAAATAAAAATATTTTTAAAATTTAACATGTGTGTAACTTTACACCCACATGAGATTACCTGCCTTGGCCTATACCCACATGGGCTCATCCCACCATGCCTTATGCTCTTAATGGTCAAATTGTTTTGGCCTTCTTTTCTCCATATTATTCTTTGTTAAGAAATCCCACAAATTTTAGGCCTATTCCATATTACTATATGGGACTCAAACACAGATCATTAGTCGAACTATGTGATCCCAAAATAGTACTAAAACCTAGGACACTTAAGGAATCATTGAAAAAAACCCCTATCTATCATTATGCCTAACTTTAGGTCAACACCCATCCCAAACCCACACAACCATAGTCTCCCATATTCACCCATATCCACATCTATCACATGAAATATAAAACCTAATAAAAAAATTAGGTTTCCAACTAAATAAATTTTTAAAATTTCAATTAAATTACATTCAAAAACAAGATTTTTCTTGAATAAATTATATAAAACACTTTGTAGGCGTAAAATTATTTTGAATGAGAAAACCAAAAGAAATAAATATTTTTTGAAATACACACGATGAATAATAAAAATCTTATTTGCAAAAAAAAATATCAAGTCAATCTAGGCATACTAGATCAATTAAACTAAATGAAATCACCAGAAAAAAGGTATGCCAATGTAAAATATTGATATTTGGAGATACCTACATTAAGAAAATATAATTTCATCACTTTCTAAAAACATCACTATGATGGTTGTAGGGGGAACCTCCATAACCTAAAACCTAAATATTCTCATCAAAACCCCATCATAAACCCTAGGTTTTTCTATCTAATGATTTTAGGGTTTGATGCTAAATATATGGATGAAATAATATGATGGAAAATGAAGAATTATAGGAACAACTAGAATAAATGACATCAATGATATTGGAATCCACCAAATTCTAAGTGAAACACACTAAAATCCAAGGTTGAGGAAGTATAAGGTTTGGAGAGGACCTTGGTTATGTGAGGGAGGAAAAATGAGTGTGGGTAGTGGTTATAATTTCATGAAGGTAAAAATTCTTGAATGGCCCGGAGGACTTCATTTTTATTGATAAAGGTATAAATGTGATTTTCATTTTTAATAATACTTGGAAAGTTTCATAGTTCTTTGAAATATGTCCTAACTTTGTGGTTTACACATCTCCATTTTCCTAAGTTACACAGTTTCTTATATAGTCTTATATGGTGTTAAAGACCATGCAATGATCATTTGAAATAGAAGTAGTCATATCCTCTCCTCATTGCTTGATTATCCTCGTAGTTAGTACTAACTATCTACTAACCATCTGCAAAGGGTAGGTTTTCTCTAAATATTCAATTTTAATCATCTAACTCTTGAAATCATTAAAATCATAGAATAATACAATTTAAAAATAATAATTACTATTGACTTGCAGGGTGTCATAATTCTCCCCATAGTGCCACTTTCTATAAATAGAAATTTCTCAAGATTCATCTTCAACAAAAGGATGATGCCACTTCTCTCTCATTAAGGTTCTCATTTTCATGTCTCATTACTATGTTATTCATATATCCATATCACATATACTAAAGGAATAAATTTTCTTTAGAGCACTTTGACCTAAAGATCCAGAATATGAACATATTGCTCAACTACAAAGGTATCAAGTTCGAAGAATAAACACTCCCATTCCACTAGATAATATTGTTTTGGATAGTATTTATTTAGTTGATATAAATAAAATAAATTATGAATAGTGTTTATCTATCAAGGATTGTACAACGGGTATCACACCATCCTATGATACTCTATAATCTTGAAAGGTACATCGTCGTGCGTCATCAGTTTACTATACTTCTAAAAATGAAGGTTTCATAACTGAGGAGAAACTATAAGAATCACATAATCACCTACATAAAACTCCAATGGGATATTATAATGATCATTTTAATATTTTTAATTACTTTTAATCCAAGACAACCTTTTCTGAATTAGTTAAATCCTTCTTATTGTCTCATGAATAATATTGGACACAACAATGAATGCTTGCCCTCCTCAATCCAATATAGAGGGGACAAATATGAAAGTCCATAGACACTTTGAAGGGATCCATATTAAAAAATTCGTGATATCTATTATTATAGGATAACATAGATAAGGAATAATTCTAATCTCATAATCCATTGAAGTTAATGACACAATCTTGAAGCATATCCTCAAGAATATGGATAGCCTGCTCTGTTTGGCCATCAATTTATGGATATTAGGCCACGATAAATTCCAAATGGGAATCCAAATAATATAATAAACCCTTATGTGAATGGGATTTAAATAATGGTTCTCAGTCTAAAAGGATCTATAAAGGCACACTATGAAGCTGAACAACTTCTTGTATGTAAAAGAATCCAATCTTATCCAATTTAATTGAATCCTTAATTGTAATAAAATGGTATGATTTTTAAAATTTGTTGATTATTACCCATATAAAATCATTCCCACTAAAGAACCATGGTAATTAAATAATTTAATTTATATATATATTATTTCATTTCCACACCAGGACAGGGAGAGGCTGTAACAACCCAGCTGAATTCTGGTTCTCATGTTGGATTTTCTGATAAGTGAGGCATCAAGGTAAATAATCAATAATATATTACTTCATAACAAGACACCAATATCAGTATTTCCAATATTTTAACATATTGAAATCTCTTAGGTGAATGGACCTATTATAATCATGTTCACTCTTTTAGGTTCTGTGAAGTATCATCAGTTTTCTAGAATGAGATTTTCGTTAGTATAATTTCCAAATTGATGTTTTTTAGAATTTGGTTCTGACTATGGATATGTAACTCATCACTTATGGAATTAATATATTTGATTCCTTTCTCTCTTATGATGTTTTTAAAGTATCAGAAGGAAAATTTTGAAACCTGAGAAGCACACATGTTCCACAATTATCAATACATAATCTGATGGTGTAATAGTGTATCGTTGGTTTCCTCATTCATCAAAAGGATATCTGTGAATCTAGGGTGTTTTGGGTCCATTTTATTTATATAATACATCAATAAATATAATATAGTACAATATAATGACATATAATTAAATATATATGGTAAAACTCGTCAAAATGAGACTTCATTTGAGTGGGATCAGTGAAAGTGAGAGTGTTTCTGTAATCACTTGTACATTCATTTATCTATGTGATTGTAATGTTTTATCGTAAATGTTAAACTTTTGTTTGAATGATATAATTCTTATGAATAAATCTATGTTTCTTTATATTATAATTCTATATGTGCGTGTGGATCATTTTTTGTGGTGTTTAGGTTGTGCATACTTTCCGGTTTCAATATATGATGTCAAGGGAGTTGTGAATTCATTTTGAAGGTTGGAATTAGAAAAGACATTCTTTTAAAACTATCATTGTGATTATTATTCTTATTTAAATCCGAAAATGTTTAATTAGAGTAGGTTTAGTTATATAAACCTAGAATAAAGAATAATAGAATCATATAAAAATGAACTATCATGAAAATATTGATAAAAAAGAGTTTGTATTTTGGAAGATGCAGTTAAAAGACCTTCTGATAAAAAAAAATATTTTTATAATCCATTGTTAAGAGAATTTACAAAGAGTATATAAAAATCAGAATGAGTGTAGTTGGATACTAAGGATCTAGCCTCATTAAAGGGTTATCTTTCATGAAATGTGGCATCCAACATTTAGGAGTGGAAAAGAACAACCAAATTTATGAATGAGTTAGTTGATATTTATGAGAATCCATTGAATCTCAAAACAAAATATTTATGATTCTCTGATTATTCATGTTGAGGAAATAATATGGAATACCTAAAATAGGGCATGCAAATGATTTCAACATTATCAATGGAAAGAAAGTCATTTTATTTTCCGACATTAAAAATTTTATTTTTGATGAGGATTTGAGGTGGAAGGAAGTCTATGTACACTTTGAGAGTGTTGTTCGTACTATTGGATGTGAATGGCCACCTCAATGGATGGACCATCATAAAATTTAATCCAATGGATAATTCCCATGGAATAAGTCATTTTAGATCAACTGACCAAGTTAGTATTTATTGGATTTATGTAGATAAGGAAATAATCTTGAGGGACTACAGAAATTAGATAGAGTTTAATATAAAGGATTTTATATTCAATGGCACAAATTTATACAATATTATGGAATGTGGAAATAGTTTTTTGTTGATTGTAAATATTCCGATGGATTATTGGGTTTTTGAATTGGGTCTATCTTTCCATTCAATTAGTTTGTTGGGGTGCATGGTGGACTATGTATCTGGAAGCTTTAGATGAGTACCCTGGTAGATAATAATGCTATGAAGATGGTTGGAAATTTATATTTAAATATATATATGAATAATAGAGGTATCATGAAGCTAGAAAATGCTAGACCCCTTCCAAATCACTAGAAGAACCTCGTATTCATTGGATAACTTTGTTAAGATAGTTTCAAACCCTCTTTTTTGGACAGAGTGCACAAGATAACCATAGGATTCATAGGGATTTCTCTTGGGGTGAACAAGAGAATTCATTACTAGGCTTGATGCAAAGATTAAGTTGAATTGATCAAAAGTAATTAAATGGATATAAAATCCTAGAATTATATCCATAGAAACCACCTTGTTATAAATATGTTATATTGTATAAAACATATACATATCATTGTAATACCAATAAAAAAAACCATTCTCATAAAAGAAAAATGAAATAAGTAATATTTAATGAAATTAACAAAAACAAACCAAGAGAATAGTAACATGACCCTTGGAATAGTAACATGACCATTAGAAAAAATAATCTAGCCATTAGAATAGTTACCTCCGCTCTAAATGTATAAAAAAAGTTAGGCATCTTATAAATGAAAATAATATATAATTATATCATAGTATAAGTAATTATGTTTTTTGAAAATTATTAATTAAGTGTTGGAATTTTTATAAAACCGAAATGTTAATTACAATATTATAATTAATATAATTTTTTTAAATAATTATTTACATAAAATTTATTCATAAATTAATATTTATACTTATTATTATAATATAATTTTATGATACCCGGTTTAATTTTTCAAAGTGTCATAAAATGAGTTATAATTTAAAAAATGGTTTGTAGAATAAATAATGATTTTAAATAAAAATTAAAATTTTCATATTAGGAAAATTATTTTCATAAAATTGAGTTCATTTTTTAATTCTACAAATTAAAAAATGGTTAGGGTAAATTTTTGGGATTTTCATAAAATAGTTTACCTTTTGGTGAATAGTGAAATACAGTTATTTACAATATTTAACAAATAAATGGATTATTGAGCCATATATGATGTATGAAATATGTATCCTATATCAAACTATCCTTAATTATTTTAATATATTTATTTATAAGGTTCAAACTATTCAAAATATTGATCCAAAATAATAAACTAATGAATATAATAATCAAAACACATATGCCCCCTCCACTAAAATAGAACCCCTCACCACCTGTTCTCCTAAAAAATTACAAGACTTGAATCTTATGAAATTTCTCCCCAATTATCTTTACAAGATTCTACCCACATATTGGAGTCCTTGGTCTCAAAAAAATAGAAAACCCAATCTCCCTAAGGAGGTTTTCCAAGAGAAAATCCAAGAGGAAACAATCATGATTTCTTTTTTGAAATTTCATTTTAATTTATTTTATTTTATTATTCTATCATTATATACCCTTATTAAAGTGTCATGATAACTCCATTATCTTATAAATACTTTAATTTTATTATATTAATGAAATAATCTATCATTAAACCATGTATCCAATCTATTTTATTCTAAAAATGGAAACATCATTCGTCAGGTGTGGATTTATATCATTCTAGGATGAACAGATTTAATTTTCCATTTCATCCTTCATGGATTATCATAAAACCATTATAATGGTTTAAATATATATTAAAACAAATTTTTTAACCTTTTACATTCTGGAACTAAAATATATACATATTATTAAATTATAAAACAAAAACACGTTTGTTGTTATCGAAAACTGCCAAAATTAATCTAAGTAATTATCATTCACATTATATTGAATGATTATTCATTATACCGTATGAAAAAACTATATAGAAGGCCAATAAAACTTATTTATGATGAATAAGACATGTAATTTCAATTCTGGATAATTATTATCATGTTACATGAAATTTTAAACTTTTATATGAGGGAAATAATCAGAAAAACCATGAAATGAAACACCCTCAGAATGACAGAATTTACCTTCATAAGTCATCATAATTTCCATAAATAAACTTAATTATATTATAATAAATAAAATACATGTATAATAGGTTTTATATTTTTTAATTAATTAATCTAATTTTATTTTCCAGGATATTAAAGGGAATTAAGGATTCAGACACAGTGTAAGTGGATTTTCAAAACAAATTTATTTTCGTTGGGTTATTCCTCCTTCATGCCAAATTTGAGTATTGTGGTTTTTTAACATTCCTAAAATATAATTTTATTTTACTTCTCGTTTCACTTATTAGCTATACATTCTTCCAATTCTTTTGTATCTCTAATTTTTTAAAATATTTACAAAATAAATCTTCATTCTAAAAACACACTTTTTATTTATGTTGATATTATTTTTTCTTCGCTCAATATTGATGATTATTATGCAAATTATGTTATTAATTTTTTATTTTTGGAACCCGAATGATTAGTTAAGAAATTATTCTTCATTAAAGTCTCATGAAACTCATTATATTACCATGGGATATATTATGAATAATATTGTTATATGTTATATGTGGCATGAATTATTATGTAAATGTCATGTATTGTCCTAACTTTTCCACTACAATAAACATGTGGATACCAGTTTTGTATCACTATTAAACTATTTATATATAAAATTATTTAATAATAATTTATTAAAATCAATGTCTTTATATTTAGTATGAGAGCATGGTTATGTTAATTTGGGAATTAGTATTAGAGTACCTCTGTGAAAACCCTTTAATATGACACTAAGTATATGTAAGAACCCAGGAAGAATTTTTAGAAAAATATTAATCATAGAGATAAAAAAATGGATTTATAGTTAATATCACAGAGGAATACATTATTCATTAATGACTTGACTTTTTGTCTTATGTTTTGTTTAAAATTTCCTATTTTTAGAAAATTGAAAGAACCTATAGAAACTAGGACAACAATCCATATGAAGGAAAATGTAGTGAATGCTCGTACAACGTCCCCAATTCCTAGGGAGGCGACGTACAAAATTTCATGGTGACGATTTCCATTTTTTCTCAGTCTATAAACAATAACATGAATAATGTGGAATATCTACCTTCACCTAAGTGTGAGAAAATGGTTATTAAGACTTTCATATTGTAATGACCACCAATGTTTAGTGGATATTATCATCCAATAGTTGCAGAATAGTGGTTCAACACAATAATGAAGATATTTTATTTGATTCGTTATCCTGATATGGAGAAGGTGGCTTTGATAGTTTATCATTTAGATACAGAGGTCGATCAATTTTTGTTTTTATTGAGAACACCAAGATGATTGATGAAATTAAAGAGGTGGACTTGGATGATGTTAAGAAAATATTTATTAATAAGTATTTCCCATGAAATATTCAAAAAAATTATGGATAGATAATTCATAGAGCTGAAGTAAAAAGAAGTATAATCTGTCATGGATTATGATGAAAATTTTTGAAGTCATTCAATTTATTCCTTGGGTTTTTTTATCAATAATGATAAAAAATAGATATATTATTTAGTGGTTTAGAACCACACCATTAAAAGGCTCTATATATTCGAGACTTCTGGGGTTATGAATAAGTTTTATGATATGCTTGCAAAGTGGATATGGAAATTCACGAATGGTCGATGGATTTGGAGATAAGAAATTAAATATAGAGCTTCATGATAAAGGATTTAATGATAAATAGGAATGAAATATCAACCAATCAGATGTCAATATATTTAGGAAGAAGTGTCATGAGAATTTCCTCAAAGGGATAGTGAAATGATTCAAGTGTGTGAAAGAAGACCACCAAGAACATAAATGATGATGAGATATGAGGAATCTAGAAGATGTTTTGGATGAAAGGAGAGAACCACCCATTATTCAATGATTCATATTTAGGTATAATGGTAACTCTGTAGGCCAGTACACAAAACCTCAAGTCCAAACGGTCAACCAATGTCAATAGCCACCAAATCCAAAGGAGAAAGGAAATGTTAATTCCATCATTACTCTTGAGGTGGAGCGTGAAAATGATGTGGTGACAGGTATGTAGATTATCCATTAAATAATTGAGAATATACTATTTGTTTCTAGGTTAACACATTATTTCATATATTACAAGTTTTTGTAGACAAATTCAAATGCCATCCAAAAATATCAAGGGTGAGTTATCTATGAGGAATTTTTTTTGAATTTATTGCATCCAAATTATCCAACTCATCTCTAGTTAATTGTTGTAGAATGAACCTCCCAAAAAAATTGGTTTTACATGTTTTGGTGGAATCTAATTCTATATTGGGAATGTGTTGGCTATTTTTATTCAAATACAACATCAAGATTTCTAAATGGGAGATAAATATTCACATACTGAAGCATCCTCTAATTCTCTATAATTGTATGGATGATGTTGAATATAATTTGGAATCATTGTCTCAATTGTGGGTATTATTGTCTTATAAGAAATAATATCTAGCTCAGATGATTGAGACAATGGAGATAATTTTGATTGAATACATGACCATTTTAAGGGACTACATTGATGTGTACCCTATGGAATTACCTGGTCTTCATCCTGAATGAGATGTTGAGTCCTCAATTGAACTTTTTACTGAATCTCTTCTGAAATTAATCTCACCTTAAAAAATTTACACCATTGGGTTAGAAGAACTAATAAATAGTTACAAGAGAATTTTTATAATGGTTTTATATGACTGAGTGCTTCACAATGGAGTGGACCAGACTTCTTCATCAAGAAGGAGTTTGGATTGATATGACTCTTAATAGATTATATTGAGATAAAAAAATCACATTATAGAACATGTATCCTCTTCCATGGATATATTACTTTTTCAATCAACTAATTGGGGCCATGTATTTCTCTATGGTAGACCTTCGGTTGGGATATCACTAATTAAAGGTGATTAATGAAGATATTTCCATGAATTCTATTCGAATGAGGTATAGAAATTATGAATTCATAGTGGTTACCTTCACCAAATAAATATGTTTATTAAAGAAAATTTTGTGTATAAGGTGTAGAAAACCATATAGTACAACCCAGCCATTAGACACTATAAAACACAAAAAAAAATTTAAATACCAGCTTCAAACCATTTAACATAAATTCATTTAACAATTTCCAGGAAAGAGTTGTTACCTTTTTTCTGGGATCGTCCCTGATAATGCTGTCGAAATGAGAAGCCAGCTTACTCCACGCTCTCAAGAACTCCTCCTCGAAAATATTCATGTTGTTGAAACCCCTGACTATAATTAAGTGTTCTTTTTTCAGTCCACCCACTTTTCTTCTTGTTCATGTATTATTGAATAAATATTGCTTTTATCCTTTTCGCAACCTCTGCAGAATCCTGTATTGGTATCTCCTTTTCTTCCATTTCTTCCTCGGATTGTAACAACAACTAAGAAGGGTCTTCCATGATCATAGACTCTCTTTTCGGATCTACATGCATCCCTCTCACCCCTACCTTAGCAGTTGAGACTAGTTCCCTCGCTTTCACCTATAGTTCCCTTGCACCAACCATAAAAGTTCATGCCTCACACCACGGACCAAGGCTGATCGCCGATGTCATCTCCTCTGTGTGCAGTTGCAGCTCCATTGGTTGATCTCCTTTATTCAAGGGATTATTCTCTTGATTTGGATATTCAGAGACCAAAGCATTCTGGATTTCCATTCCCTATTCTGGCTGAATCCCGAGGTCCTTGCATGTCCCCCCTTATTTGGCTGACTTAGTCTCCATCGGTCTTGGAAGGTTAGAGTAGTCTTTTCTCCCCTTTAGATTCAGCTTCCTATAAATAATGTATCACCCTAGGTCCATGTTCTCTTTATTCCCTTTTCTTCCTTCTTTGGATGTTCATATCTTTTCCCACTCCTCCCAAGCCATTATATTCATAAAAACTGATCATTACCCTCAGACTCCACTACATATGGACCCATAAAACTACCCTCAGACTCGCCCTCATTTCTCAAGCTTCAAAATCAGTTGCTAAGGTCAATGCAAGACAGAGTTCCCCTCGATTTGGAGAATTTGAATACAATGCTAAATACTTTACAAATAGAGAAACATTATGGAAGGTATAGTAAATATGTCTTTTGGTTGGAGGAAGTATCATTCTTAGGGAATGTTGTCACCAGTAACAGAATATCTGTGGACCTTTCCAAGAAAAAGGAAATAGAAGAGTAACATACTAGAACATCTGTAATAGATATCCATAGATTCATTTTTTTAGCTAGGTATTGAAGGTGTTTTGTGAATAACTTATCATGATTGTAAAACCCACTACTCAAGTTGACATTAATGGTATAAATGATTTTCTGGAATAGTGAATGTGAATACTACTTCAAGGAGTTAAACAAGAGTCTAATCACGGTGCTAGTACTCAATCATATGACAAGTGGGGGAATAATTGTGGTATTCAAAGATGATTCAAAAAATGGAATATGATATTTAATAATGAAAAATGATAAATTTAGAGCCTATAACTCACGCAAGTTGAGAAATCATTAAAAAATATATTCTATGCATGATCTAGATTTGGTAGCTATGACCTTTGCACTGAAAAATTAGTTGAATTATCTCTATGGGGAGAAGTTTGAAATATATACTGATTATAATAGCCTCAAATATATATTCACACAGAAGGAGATCAATATCCTCTAGAAAATATGGTTATTTATGATAATGTATTGTGATTTATCGATCCACTACCATCCTATAAAAGAGAATAAAGTGGGAGATTCTCTAAGTAGAGTGGATCCTGCAACATTATCAAGGATGGGAATTTAAAAGGATCTAATCTTATTTTATTTTAAAAGGATGGATATGGAATTCATTATGTATGGAACATCATCATTCCTTTGTCAAATTATTTCTCAACCAACCCTCATGGGGAAAATAAAGGATACTCAATGAAATTAAGTGGAAATTCACAAGATGGCAGAATCCATGAGAAAAGGGAAATCTCCAGAGTTCAAAATTGATGAGGGAGGAGTTGTAGGATTTGGGTCATGAGAATGTGTACCGTCCAATCCATAGATTAAGAATGATCTTATGAGTTACACACATATATCAACCTTCTCTATTCACCCAGGGAACACCAAGATCTATCAAGATCTATGAGAAAATTATGGGTTGGATAACATAAATATGGTGATCCCTAAATATATATTAAAGTGACATTCATGTATATAAGTGAAGGATTAAAGAAAAAATTATAAAGGTATTATGCTAACATTACCCAAACCAACCTGGAAATTGGAAAACAACATCATGGACTTTGTCCCCAGACATATGAATACATCTAATGGAAATAATGTTATATAGGTTGATGTTGATTGTGTCACACAGAGAGATCACATTATCAAAATTAGAGAGTAGTTATCACTATATCAAATTGAATGTATATACATTATATATGTGGTATGGATTCAAGGAGTACCACTATTTATTGTATATGATTGAGATCAAAGATTCACCTCAACTTTTTTGGAAAAAAACCAAAATGATTTAAACACTATACTGAACATCCGTATAGATTATCATCATAAAACTTATAGACAATATAGATGAACTATTCAAAAAATATAATACATTTTGATAGTAGGTTCTAGGGAAATCAATAGAGGATATGAACAACATCAGCCTCTAGTCGAGTACTCTTACATCAATAGTTTCAAATCTATCATCAAAATTACTCTATATGAATCTATTTATAGGAAAATATTTATAACACAGACATTCTAGGATAAAATCATTGAAAATAATCAATGAGGACATAAAATAGTTAAATAAATGGTAGATAAGGTAAAAACCAGTCAAAACACATCAAGGAATCCCATAGTCGATAGAAGATGTATGAATACAATCATTGACAAAACCTAGAGTTTGATGTCAAAGACATGTAATTACTCTGCATATCTCTGTGGAATATGATAATCATATTTGGTAAGAAAGGAATAATGATTCCCAAGTACTATGTCCCCTATGAGATTCTTGACCGTGTTAAAGATGTGGTCTATCGACTAGATCTTCCACCAACAATGTGTTAGTACATTATGTATTCCATGTATTCCTCTTGAGGAAGTACATACCAGATCTTTCTCATGTGATGATTTCATATGTGGTGCTGTTGGAAAGAGACCTCTCATATGAAGATCAAGTGGTGAAGATATTTAACCATATAGATAATGTTCTATGCAACAAGACTACTTACCTGGTCAATGTACTGTTGTAGAACCATAGGTTTGAAGAGAAAACATGGGAACTAGAGGAATATGTAAAGGAGAAGTACCCTCACTTGTTTTCACTATAGTTTGAAAAATGAAATTCTGAGGGTGAACTTTCATAAGGGGTGAAGAATGTAACAACCCATAATTATATGAATTAAAATTCCCTTTTTATAAATATGGTATATAGTATGAAACACATATTTTCAGGGGAATCCCAATAAAATCAATCTCATAAATTAAGAAGTAAATAAGTGATATATATTGAAATTAAGGAACCTCTACTGATGGAATAGTAACATGACCCTTGTAATAGTAACATGACCATTAGGAATAGTAATTAGGCCAACAAGAATAAAAACCTCACCTATAAAAGTAGTAAAAAAATTAGGTATCTTATAAATTAAAATAATATATAATTATATCATAGTATAGGAAATTAAATGTTTAAAAATCAATTACATTAGTGTTGGTTTTTTTATAAAGTAAATATTTATTTAAAATTTTATAATTAATATAATGATTTAAAAGAAAATTTATTTTCATAAAATGTATTAATAAATTAATATTTAATTATCTTATGATTACAAGATAATTTTATAATACCTTAATTAAATTTTCAATGTGTCATAAAATTAGTTATTATTTATAAATCAGTATTTTCGAATAAATTTTATAAAATTATTTTCAATAAATTAAGTTCATTCATGAATTGTAAAATTCAAAAAATAGATAGGTTGAATTTTTTAGATTTTTCTAAAATAGTTGAATTTTTTGAATAGTTAAATGTGGTAATTTATGGTATTTATGAAATATATGAATTTTTGAGTCATAGATGATTTATGGATGTTGTAATACCATAATATCTAACTTGTTCAGAGAAAATCTCTCAAGATAACATTGCAGCATTTTGGGTTTATTATGTTTGTTGAAAAGAAGGTTTCCATGGTGAATTGTTAAGTTCCAGATATTTCATTGACAATCTAGGTTGACAATGAACCATAACAAATGAATGATTGATCTAGAGGCGGAACAAAAAGAGCAGATACAAGGTGGCACCATTTTCCAGTGTTTGCCAAATTTTTGGGGTCCAAAATTTGGAGTTTGGTGAGCATCACAAAATATGGATTTTCCTAAAAATATCATCAAAATATGGGAATGTTTTGAGTTTCAAGAAGATGGTATATTTGAAATGTATTTCATGAAAATAAGAATAATATTGATGATGTTCTTCGCAATTATGATGAGATTTGCGGATGGCAGAGATGAAGGGCAATGCAAGGGAGCTTTGCGGTGGTGGCGTGATGTAATTCATGGAACACTCCATGATTAGGATGAGCTTCATGATCCAAAATTTCCATGGTTATTCACAATTTTGAGAGAGTTTCTGAGGTATTTTCAAAGCTTCACGATTTGTGATGACATGTCACTGACATCACACCGAAGGTTTGAGTGTCAGTGGAATCGCCTATAAATAGGCCTCGACCCCCTCAAGAGAAGTAGAATGTTTTCCAAGAAACATTTTTATCTCTCATCTCATGAAGGTGGTACATGAAGGTACTGTTCTTCACGAAGGAAGGAGCTTCGCAGAGGCTAATTTAGCTCCATGATAGTGGTGTCCTCCACATTGGCTCAGTGAGATTCATGAAGGAAGTCACTCTACGACGACTTGAGCTCTGTGACGGACTAAACATTGCGAAGGATTGAGCTTTGCGAAGGGCTGAACTCTATGAATGCAGTGTGCTCCATGAGGTAGCGAGATTTTCTATGGTGTGTGCTTTTCAAAAAGAAAGGGACTTCACAAAGGCTTGTTTGAGTTTCGTGAAATTTGGAGCTTCACCAAGTAGGGTGCTTGGAGAGGGTATTCCCAAAAGGAATTGCCCAGTATTTCAGACGCAAATTTGTATTCTTCTGTTGATGAAAGTTGGACGTTAACATAGCATCCATCAATAGCTGAGGATTCATGTATTCATGAAAATGAACAGACCTTTAGGTCTATAAATTGTGATTGGATCGCTTCCAAGTGCAGTGAGAAAAGGAAGAGGAATAAGTTTATTATTTCTACTGTCAGTGAGCCAGAGAGAGAGAAATAGAGAGTGACCCTTGGGAAGAAGTGAGTTAACCCTAAACATTGTAAATGTAGTGAGACTATGAATAGAAGTGATCTAGCCAGAACATTATTGGCAGTGAGCTTAATTAGATTTGGTACATCGACACATCGCTATTGTATGCTCCTTAGACGTATCCCTGTGAAGGTGAACCAAGTAAAAATCTATGTGTATGCCCAATTTCTTCCCTGCATTGTATCTAAAGCATCATCATAACATAAAGATAAAAATATGTGATCAACATAAACACAGAAGAGAAAAAAATTGACCATAATAATAAAGAGGTCAAGATCTAATGGGGTAGGAAGAATATTGAGATAGATTATCCATACCTTGATTCACCCCCCTCTCAGAGAATGAAAGCCCCCTTTTTTCCCTAACAAAACTCTCATTCATTATATTAATATATTTATTGATAAGGTTAAAAATAGTCATAGTATTGTTCCAAAATAATAAACTAATGAACATAATAATAAAAAAACATCTCACCTCCACTATGAATACAACCCCTCACCACCTTTTCTCCCTACACCTTCAAAACATTGATTTCTTTACAATTTCTTGCCAATAATTTTCCCAAACCTCTTAATCACATCCAAGAGCCTTTGGTCTCAATAAAAGGCAAAAACAAATATCCAAAATGAGTTTCTCTGGGAGAATAATTCTAGAGGTAAAATCCTATTTCCTTTCTTTTAATTTCATTTCAATTAATTTTCTTTTCATATTCTCTTCTCATATCCCCTTATCATACTATCAATATTACTCTAGTGTCTTAGATATACTGTAATTGTATTATGTTAAAGTAATAATCTATCATCAATCCTCTTCTCCTATCTATTTTATTCTAAAAATTTAATCATCATTCTCGAGATGTTGATTTATCACCTTTAAGGATGAAACGTATTCATTTTCCTTTACATCATAAAATTATGGTCATAAAACCATTATAATCATTGAAAAATATTTTAAAATATATGTTATAACCTTTTTATGTTCTTTATATAACATATATACATAATATTAAATAAAAAAAATGAGTTTTTTTGTGATTGAAAACTACCAAAATTTATCTAAATGATTATCATCATTATTTTCTCTAATGTTTCATCCTCAGACGATGTAACCAACTGATATATAAGACCAGTTAAAATTATATAAGTTCCCTAATAACATATTATTTCAATTATATATAATTATTATCATCTTTCATGAACTTCTATACTTTTATACAGGTGAACTGATCCTGGAAACCAAGAAGAAAACACCCTCAGAATGATTGAATTGAACTCTATAACTCATCATAATGTCTATAAAAGAACATAAATAAATACAATAAATCACATACATGTATAAGAGGTTATATATTTATTAATTAATGAATATAATATTATTATCCAAAATATTAAAGATAGGAATGAATTCAGACATAAGTTAAGGGTATTATCGAACACAGTTTCGTTCCATTGGTTTAATCTTATTTAATATCAAATTTTAGTATGGATGTTATTTTAATATTCTTCAAATATAAATTCATTATCCTTAAATTTTCATTTCGCGGATATAAATGCTTCCAATATGATTTTATGACAAATTCAAATATTTTTTCTAAAATAGTTATCCATTCTAAAAACAAATCTTTTACTTCTCATAATATTTTTTCTTCTTCACTAACGATTGATGAATACTATACAATGTATTTTATTACCTTTTTATTTAGTGAACCCCAATTATTACCCATGAAAGTATTGTTTATTAAATTCTCATGAAACTCATTTCTTTTTCGTGGGTTATTTTATGAAAATGATTGTTATACGTTCTATGTTTCATGTATAATTATGTAAATGTTATGTACGGTCATAATTTTCCCAAGACACATAAACTTTGGATCCTTTTTTGGTCACACTATTATATTTGTTATCTTTAAAATGATTTAATAATAATTTTTGAAAATAGGGGTCTCTATATTTTAACATCTGTGTATGAAATTGTAGATATTGTGTGGATCTTGAAGATCCTTCAATTCACCAAATGGTCACTCATTATATGTTTAAAATTATTTAGTATGATTAAATACTTTTAGAGTAAAAGAAATTATAACCATCAATATATTACTAATACTACTAGAAGTTTTCTTGAATTCCAATGGATGTATAGACTAGTCTTTGGGCCTAATGGATATTATATTGGTTGGGATGGTTGAGTTGGTGGGGACCTCAATTGAATAATGAATTCAATCGATTGATAATAGTAAATATTAGATATCGGTGTACCCTATTTGATTGAAATTGTAGGTCAATAAAATGAGGTGGGACTAACTTATGTTTATGTGTATTGTGGAATTCTAAAAATTCATAACACTATCTCACTAAGCTAATTTTTCTATTTATAGTTATTATAATAATAAAAAAGAGTTTTCATGTTCTCTTATAGATATAGGATGGAATTATGAACCACATAATATAGTTTTTATTTATTTTTTCCAATTATTTTAATTTTGGTGTGTGTTTTTGAGTGTTTATTCAATTTTAACATTTGAATTGTGACTAGGGTACAATATGACTTCCTAATCCTAGTTCTCTAAGACTTAATTGTAATAAACATTTTTTTAAACTGCAAAATTTTATACTATTGATGGATTATAATTTTAAATGACCTATATTTTCAAAATTTTAGTGTTTTATCAGTTTTTACAAATCTTCTTCCCAATTGTTGGTATCAATATTTACTAATTTTAGGCACACTTGGTAACTCATGTAACATTCTCACTCAAATCAGATTCATATTAATTTTATTTTTCCATAATATCATCCTGATATATTTAAATGGATAAAATAATGGTTTAGATCACTTAGTCCAATAAAACTGACATTGTTTTCTAAAACATGCAAATAGTGGTCTTTCTCATCCCAAAGGATCTTAAAGTTATTTTGGGTGACAAAACATACAATATTTATAAATTAGAATGGAAAAATTTTCATAGGAAAGTTTTTTTCTTGTTAAGGATGATGTTCGAAGAAAAACGTGGCCTTCAATATCTAGGAGAAGAAGAATACAACTACACTTATTGAATCCCTCGTAGATATGTTCCAAAAAATGATATACTTAAATCAAGTTTACATGATGAGATGTTTGTTTAGTATGATGTTATACAATTTATAGTCAGTGAAAGATCTTTTGAATGATTTCAATATGATTAGAAGTCATCTCATGTTAGTGAGAGTTATTTCCACATTGGAAACTTGGGCTAGTTTACTGGTATCATCATTATTGAAATATTTGGATGGAATGGTTATAGTATTATGTAATTAATATGAAAATTTTAATCTTGTGTTTATGGAAATTCAGAATTTTATCCTCAATGAAGATCTTTGGAAATGGTATGTCCACATACCTTTTGGTAGTGTACTAAAAACTAATAGAAGGGTATGCTCACAGAATCATTAGAATCATTGAAAAATGGAAATAAAAATAAAGATATGGGTTTAGGAATGTTTATTGGTCATGGAATTACCAGTTGGAATTTTATAGGGTGAAGAAATAATTATTTGAATTATATAAATCATATGGAAGACACTTGAATAAATGTTACTAGATTTTGAAAATCTATTAATTTAATATAAAATGGTAGTGACCTATTTATCACTATTTATAAAATTATGGAGTCATGGGTCATTCACTATGGTGAATCCTTCCACTCAATGGTTGATCAAGAATACTTGAAAATATGTGTATCAGAAAACAATATGAAAGACAATTTAGTAGATTATGAAGCTTTAGAAGTGGTTAGAAAGGGATATGTAAATTTTCAGATACATAATGGGGTTACTCTTTCGTTAAAAGGAGTAAAACAAATTCTAGGTATCATGAGGAATACCATTTGAGTTGGGAAGCTAGATAATAAAGGATTTGGAAGTAGTTTCAACAATGAAGTATTGAAAGGTACCTTGGGAACAATGGTTTTTCCATGAGTGGTAAATGGTTGGACCCTTTTCTAATGTAAAATTTTAATTGGAGTTCAATGGATGCTATTTCATCCTATGAAAATCTAGATGTATTAGATTAAAAAAAATCACATTAATGAGAATAAACTGAAGGTTCTATTAGGGAAGGGTATTCTAAATCCCAATCACAAAAGTATTATATTTTGTGAGAGTGGTATGCTTCGAAAGAAAAATAGTGTCCCATTAAATCTAAATTGTTGGAAAACTAGAGTGTAGAAGTTTGATGAAGTTCACACAGATATATGGGGACACAACTCTATTCAATCTCATTGAGGATCATGATAATTTTCCAATTAATTATTGATTACACGTGTAAGACATGCGTTTATTCCATTAATAGTAAATTGGGTTTGTTTAATTCTTTTCTATAGTGGAATGTCATGGTGTAGTTGGAATGTCTTAAAAAATTTATTTTTTTATATGAAAATTGTGGTGAATACAATGGTAGAAACATCAAAATCTTATATTAGAATAAGGTGACTAGGTATGAGATAAAAGAACCCATAAATACCTAATAGAATGGAGTTATATAGAGTAAAAACTACACTTTTACAGAGAAGGATAGATGCATGGGTGTGCAATTAGGTATGTCAAAGGCCATTTGGGATATAGAAATTAACACAATAATACACTTGGTGAAAAAATTATATCCATATCAATAGGTAACAGTCTTTAAGAAGATATTTTGTCTGATAAGCTACCATAAGTTTCACACCTCAAAAGCATCAATTTTATTTTTTATGATATTATTAAAGTAAATTAATAAAATATAATCTTGTGGTAATGTCCAATGCCTATTTTTTAGTAGGCTATAGAAATGAAATGTTTTTCCATGTACTATAGGTTATTGATCAACATAAGAGAATCATAAGTCAATATGATTTATTCAATGAAAATATTTCATGATAAGATAAAAACATAGTTGAATTAAAATATGAGGATAATATATAAACTACTAATGTTCATGTCCATATGGATGAAAGCACTTGAATATTTCAAATACCATTGATACCAAATGTTAGCATAAATACACCAAAAAAATTGAAACCATAATAAATGTGGTAGAATTCATGAGAGATATAGAAGTATAAGTAAAATCTCTTATAGAAATGAAATTAGTAGTGGGGGAATCCAATGTTGAAGCATAATGAATCAGAAACTAATGATTAATTGAATGAACAAACATATATAGGATGATATTCTAGAGTTATATTACTATTCTAGTGGTATAGGTCCGTCATGAACTTCTTACTTCAGATGGATATTGAGGAAGCCAAATTTCTTTAATAGGTATGAACACTCAGTGTCTAAAATTAGTGGGAGTCATCCATGGAGGAAGAGATGAATTCCATATAGTTTAATTGGATAACTTGACTACCAAAAAGAAAATAAACACTCAATAACAAATGGGTGTACCATTTGAATGATGAATATGACATAAGATGAATTTAAAAGGCCCTATTAAAAGTGAATAGTTTCCAATATAATGAAGGAAATTGTTTCTTGTAAATGTAAGAAATTTTAGTAATGTATACTGCAATTTATACTGTGTTGATTGTTGTTACATCTGATGGTTTTTACATTGAGAATATGGATGTGAAGACAACTTTTCTTCATGGCGATCAGTTTCAGGGGATAAAAATGAAGAAACCCAATGAGTTTAAATATCATTAAAAAGAGGGAATTTTTTATAAACTAAATTGATGCCAAAATTTCTTGAAATAACAACCTAAACATTGTACCTACAATTCTGATGCTTTCATGAGTGAAGAAGGTTTTACAAAGAGAGACTCTGATCACTATCATTATCAAAATTCATGGAATGTTTTAAATTATATGATTCTCTTAATCGATATATATTCCATATTATTTTTAGGGATAAAACATAATTAGATTAATGATCTAATGAGTAAATTTTATAGAATATTTGAAATGAATGATCATGGTCAGTCAAATAAAATAGTAGGGATGAGGATAAATTGAGATAAAAAATTAGGTACATTATTGTTATCCCAAAAGTAATTCATCTAGAAAATAATATAAAGCTTTGAAATGACTGGATAAAAATATGATGGAAGTCACCTTAATATAAACTTCATGTTATCCAAGGCACAAAGCCTTTTAATTGAAGATGAGGTACATTGTATAGGAAAAGTACCATATTCTTTATCTATTGAAAGCATGATTTAGTTTATGGTTTTTATATATCCAAAAATTTCCATTTTAGTTTGGGCATCGAGTTTTTTGATATAAAAACCTAGGAATGAGAATAGGGAAGATTTCAAATGGATCCTTTGATATTTTAAAGGATTGTTACATTGATTATAATGATTTTTGGAATAAAATTTTTTTCAATTTTTTTGATGCATGATTTTATAGTGATTCTGACACTCAAAAAAGAACAATAGGAATTGTGTTTACATTTGAAAGAATGAAAACAGAGTGTATGTAAATGCTATAACTGGTGGAAAATTGTTCTACAATTGAAGTATATAATATAGTAGCTTCATAGACTATAAACGAGTTGATTTAGTTAATGATCATTTTTATATAACATGAAAAATAAATATAATGGTGAATGTTATTATGTGAAGACCATAATGTCATATTCCTCGAAAAGAAACTAATATTTTATACAAGAACAAATAACATTGAACTAAAATTACATTTAATCTAGAATATACTACTGCAAAATATGTTAGAGCTACGAAATATCACAGGTAACAATAATCAAATAGATATTTTCACAAAGGTTTTTGTCCAGGAGAGTCCGAGACAGCATTGTGACTCAGTGGGTCTCTATTGAATTTATTCAGGATTGAGAACACTATAATGAATATGGAATAAGGATTTGGTTTAACCATGTTTTAATGGATTAGAAATAGGTTTCTTAAATGAATATTGATGTGAGATATTTTTGGGATTGTTTTTTAGAAAAGATATATCATAGGGTCCTAAAATAAATAATGATAAAATCTTCAATAGAATGAAGGAAGGTACTTTACATTTATCCCTTTGAAGAATATCTAAAATATCACTAGGGAGTTTTTTTTCAAAATATACAGACCTCCTGAATTACACACATATTTTCAAGGGAAATCAGTAATAGAATAAGATTCATTAAAAACATGTGTGATGTTATAGTTCATTGGTGATAATTGTTTGATAAAATTGGTCAAATTTGCCATCAACATCCAAGAAAGGTGGATTTTTTAGTTCTGATATCCTATATAATGGTAGTTAATTTACATTCAAGCAAAAAATTGTTTCAATTTCAATGACTTTCCGTGAATACAACACTTACATATCCAGTCATCTCTGCTTCCACGACTGATTCGAAGACACAAAGTCTATATTGGTGTGCAATAACACCCCCATTATAATCCCTGAATACAACTCCATAAACATCTAGGCTAGGATTTCCCTTGAATCCCCATATCAGTTTCATTTTATCCATCTAGAAAGTGGGGGGGGACCGGAAAACAAAAATTATTACCAGAGGTGGTGGATAATTAACAAAAACCATCAGTAGCCTTAGCATTGTGAGACCCTTTGCCAATTTTATATAGTAGTCCCCTTGTAGATTATTTTCATTATACACTACTACCTTGATTTCATATAAAATTTTGATGGAAGTCCATATTGGTTGTTTTTAATGGTTAATATTGTACTAGATTGGATGTTTGACTTAGTAGAGACCTCAATTGAATGATGAAGTCAACATTTGGCAGATGGAAGATGTGAGATGGTTATGTAACTAGTTTGATCGACAATGTATCTCTATAAAATTAGCTGGGACCAAATACTATTTATATGTACATTATCATTCAAAAAAATTGTAACAGTAGTATAATAAGATAAAATGATTGTAATTCTTTTATTTCTGGTAATATAAAATAATTTTTAGCATTCTCAATTGGATGAAAGATGAATGTCTAAACCACATAAAACTAGTTTTCCATTTTTTCCCATTCATTGAATTCATGTGTGTATTTTGGAGTTTGTGTGAATTTTCCTATTTTTAGAAGTGATTGTGGTGGAGCAAGAATATCTAATTCACGTGATCCATGATACAAAGGGAAGAAAATATATTTTATATTAATTAGTTTTGTAATATAGGTGCAAATGATTTTTTTTACATTACGTAAAATATTATAGTGTTTTTATTAGGTTTATTGGATCTCATTTCCAATATATATATCCAATTTATTGAGAATAATATGATTTTTCTTGATGAAAAGGTCATTCTTAATCTCAATCAAAAACATTTTATGATATGTGAGAGTTATTTAATGGGAAATATAATATAGTTCCTTCTATTTGTATGGACATAATTCCAATAATTTAAATCTATAAATTATTCATTATTATGTTGGGGACCTTTCCCTATGAATTATAATGGAGTATATCTATACTTTGTTAATTTTATTGATGATTCCACTAAATATGTACAAGTTGTCTTACTAAATAATTAAGCTAATGTTATTAATGAATTTATTCATTAAACATTTTTGGATGAAATGGGGTGTGATCAAAAAACATAGTTCCTTTGAATAGAAAATGGTATAGATTACACAAGTCAAAACATTTGAAAATTTTGTCAAAAGAATGGAGTTGGGCCTGAGAAAAGAGTTGATGAAAATCTAGAGTAGAATGGAGTAGCTGAAAGAATGAATGTGACTCTACAAGATAAATTTCAATGTATAAGACAACATTATAAAATATTTAAGGTCATTTAGGTGGAATCTATAAATATAAAAATATACTTAGTCAATAGAAGTCCAGCTTTAGTTATGTGATAAGAACAACTGGAAGAAAATTGGTATAGTAAAAACAAGAAGTGAATCATATCAAAACTTTTTAATGTGTCGAATATTTTTATATTTATTCCATGGAATGTGAAAAGTTAGAGTGTAAAGAACTGACCCAAGTTTTCCTCAAACATAGCACCTGACCCATTCTGTTATATACCTGAAGGGCATTCCCAATCACAACAGGCTTGCGAAAAGCACATAGGCATCGAACAACACAATAGAGTGAACAATCTATCTCTCATACAAGAACCACATTGAATATTTATATATATATAGAAAAAAATAAGAAACAATGTAATATTAAGAAGATATATGTGCCATAACTGTAAGAAAACAACAGAAACATATAGTTGTAAAATTAGCTAAAATCTCCAAGACAAATCCAAACGCAAAGATCTGAAAACTAAACAGCTACTCCAAACGATGGTAGGGATAGACTCCCTCCATCTCAGCACTAGCTACCAAATATTATTACATGAACCTCTCCACCTCAATACATTGCCTACCTTTCCCTACCCTGGAATACAAATAAAGGATAACAAACTAATGGAGAGGTGTGTAGGGTGTCAGCTATGAGGCTCAGTCGGCTACCACCCATGTGTTCAATAATGAGTCTCTATGTAAACATCCATGTATTCTAAATTTAAATAAACCATTTCATGATAAGAATTAAGGTAGTTTTATAAAAAATATGGTAAAAATTTACCTTTTTCTATTGTTCTAAACAATAGAATGTATATCAATTTCATAGAATATTTTCTATATTATTTTCCATAAGCGTAATCTTGCACATCAAGGATAAAATAGAATTCAAATGAATAAAAATAGAAACCTAGGTATCACAACCTCAAGGAATACCATAGGTCTAGTCTACAGACCACTTGTACCATAATAATAAACTTCACCAATTCTGAGACTAGAATAAGAGGGCTAGGAAATAGACGAATACCTCATGGATAAACTCCCCAAAAATGTCAATATCCGTCCCCTAGAACAACTATCCTAGGAAACATAGGATATCTCCAAGAAAAAACTCCTTGATAATCAAAAAACAATGGATGATGGCCCCATGCTAAAACTTCCACCTAAGTACCCAATGTCACCCATGTTTTCTTTTTTTCACAATTCATATAAATGCTTTGAAAACCATTTCAAAATCATTTCACAAATTCAATTACATTGCCTCGAAATTACCCACTTCACTCCATTAATCAAAAAATAGGGATAACCCATTTTTCATTGAAAAATTCATTACACACACACACAAAAATCCTCACAATTTCAATATAAAAAATAGTTTATAAAGAAAAACAATCAGGTTCATCAACCTAGATTAGAGACGGAACCACCTCCCACAAAACTCAGGTCTCACACGATCATAATGGAATCTTATATCAACAAAACCAAAAAATTTCCACAGAGCCCATAAAATCAAATACACTTCAATATTGATTCAATTTAGAATATGAGGGGCTGGAGGATGAGAGGAAATCTATAATCCTCAAAAAAGAACACCCACTTCACTACAACTAAAGGAAGAAAAGGCCTCCAGAATGATATCACACAACTAATCTATAAAAAACTAATAAGTACTACCAACTTCAAAAAAAAGTATCTGATAGCACAACCCTAAGGTGATACTGTGAGAAAATGAAATGATGAAACAAAATCAAAATATAACCATAAAGACGCACCACAATCATAATGGAGAGAGAATAAAGAATGGATTGATCTAGAAGGGGTTGAGTCTCTAAAATACAAGATATAACTACTTTAGGTTGAGATCCATAATGAACCAATGATGTAACTAAAACATAACAACCACACATTGTCTCTAAAAACTATGCATGGGCCGTTACATGATGTGTAACCCATATACTCAAAAAACAATCATCATATCAGATTAAAAACATATCATTAAAATGATATAATATGTGTAATAACCATTCATGATGTGTAATATTTCACTTCATGATCTTTCCTTTCACGACATACATCTGGAACACATTAGAAGACATGTATCATAGTTACACGGCATGTAACTACTCTACAACATTCAAAAACAACCCGTTATTAGTAAAAGTACAACAAATCATTGAACTCCCCATAAGAAGTGTCATCCTAATCTCAATGGTGGTGGAAACCATGATTTGGTTATGGGAGTATATGATAAAATTAATACGTGATATTACAAACACCACCCCATAAAGACATTCCATCCCTGTGAAGTCAGGTAGATGACGTAATATATGGAAGGAGATATGGACACTTCTTCCTCATCAATGATTCTCATTCTATAGTCTCATAATAATCTAATCCTTGTTTCCATAGAACTTTGACCAATAAAATCATCTTCATATTCAATAATTTCACTTAAGAGTCAATTAAATCAAAAATTTATCTAGAACAGAAGTATCTAGATGTAGCTCTATTTATTCCTAACATAGAACATGAGAGGGGTCGCGTTGATACTTCCTAAGGGGATATATTTGGAAAACATCATGAATACTTTTCAACTGAATCAAACATTCTAACCGATGAGAAACCTGTCCAAGTAGTTCATTGGTCTCAAATAGTCCAACATATCTCAGAGCCAACATTCCCAATTTTAAAAGGTCCCAATGACCCAAAAATGGAGAAACATTCAAGAATACCCAGTCTCCTGCCAAAAAATACAATGGAAAACATCACAGATCTTTATATGATTTTTTTGACTCTTTGTTATAACTAGATGTCATCACATTTCCTGAATATTTGAGTAAGTTTCCTCAACAAAACTTGGTTCTATAAAAAATACAACACCAACCTCTTCCCAAAAAATAGGTGATCGACATGACTGACCATAATATGCCTCAACAGAGGCCATTCTGATTGCTGACTGATAGCTATTATTATAAACAAACTCAACCAGTCCTATTGAGCATCCAAGGGAAATTGAGTGAAATACCCCATGAGCTTCCACTCTTCCATCAATTGCAGAACATCTTGTTGTGGTACATTCATTTTAAGAGCACCTTAAAGAATGTTTCCCTTACATTGGGTGTAAGAAATATTGAAGTCAAATGTCTGAAGGAATTATAACCATTTCCAGTACACGAGATTCAAGTATTTATGATAACATATATATCCCAGACTCGTATGATTAGAGAAGACTGTGAACCTTTTCCTAAAAAGACATTATCATCAACATTTAAGCTCATGCATGACTATAACGAGTTATAAATAATGAGTTGGGTAATTCTTCTCATACGATCAAAGGTGACGAGAGCCATAAACTACCAAAAGGTAATCTTTCATAAGCATGCATCCCAAACCAGCAACCAAAGCATTGAAAATATCCACATATCCCTTACAATGTTAATGTAAGATCAAAATAAGAGTTGATGTCAGAATTATTTTCAGTTCATCAAAATAAGTATAACACTTTTCCACCCAGGTGGATTTCACCACATTCTTAGAAAGAGTAGAAAAAGGTGACACCAGCTTAGAGAATTCCTTTAAAAATAATTAGTAGTATCCAAAAAGACCATGGAAGCTTCATATCTCAAAGATATTATATGGTTCCTTCCAGGAAAAAACAAAATTTTCCTTATCTGAATCAACTAATAATCCATGATCAGAAAATTTTCACCCCAAGAACTACACTTCTTGAATTTAGAAACTGCATTTTGGAATCACTCCATATAAATAGAAACTACTAATGATTTCTATAACCAAACTCATATTTTTTCCATGCTCACTCTCATATTTTAAATAAACTAGGATATCATTCATTAACACTACCACAAAAGTGTCAAGATATTGATTGAATATCTGATTTATCAAAGATAGAAAAACTGCTTGAGCGTCTGTTAGACCAAAAGGCATCACAATATATTCATTATGGACACACCTTCTTCTGAATGCTATCTTTGGTATGTCAATCTCTTGAACTCAGAGCTAATGATAACCCCACCTTAGATGGATAATTTAAAACCACATTCCCCACTTAACTGGTCAAATAGATCATCCATAGGAGGCAAATGATATTTATTCTTAATTATCACCCATTTCAACTTTTGATATTCCACACATAAATGAAGTGAACCATTTTCTGTCTTGGAAAAGAGCATTGGGGCTACCTAAGGTGATATGCTAGGGTGAAAAAACCCTTTTTTTAATAGGATGTCCAATTGAATCTTGAGATCTTTTAGATCTACTGGTTCCATATGATAAGAAAATAATGATAATTGTTATGTACCTGGAACCAAATAAATCATAAACTCTACCACTATCTCTAGAGGAAGAATATATAATTTTTTTGGGAAAATATTAGGAATGTATCAAAAAATAAAAATATAATAAATTACATGAGGGATGTCATTGGTATCAAACACAAAAACAGAAAAAAATACATCATGTTAATGTAGGATGGTCCAGCAAGACCTGACCTCAGGTCCCACTCCTGTTGAAACTGACAAGATCTACCATTGATAGCATGAAATGAAACATGATGATGATAAAAATCTATATATAATCGATGCGTGATAATCCAATCCATAACAATGATTATGTCAAATAGATCTGAATAAAGAATCAAAAAATCCAAGACCAACTCTGTATTGGATATTGTTAATGAATAAGAAGGACACCTAAACTTATTCTCTTTCCACTTACCAAGAGGTGTTTCCAACTCAGTCATAAAGGGAATAATTTCCATTGTATGTTTAAAAAAATCAATAAAATTTGAATATATAAATGAGTGAGAGAAACCATTATAAAATAAATTAATTTCATTAAAGATACAACAATGATAGTACCTCTAATAGTCTCTGGACCTGCATCATCATTTTCTATAAATTCATCTACTGCATGAAAATGATTCACTCCCGAGGCTTGTGGTTGGAGCCCTGATTTATTTGTATTTTCTGAATTCATAACCGTAGCCTTTGGTTCCGATGAACCTTGACCATAATAAGGTGTAGTCATAGCGTTATAGAAGCATTTTAGATGACCAACATGCCCATAGCTATTGAATAGATTCACAGGTATACAACAATAAAGTCTAGTATAACCTCCTTTACCACAATGATATAAAGTTAGAATCACATTACAAGCTACTATGGACAGTGCAGAGGAGGCTCACTACTAATACCCACCTCCACCACATCTGTGATTATACTGTCGCTTCCTATCCATCCCATAAATGCCACTAAAGCTATCACCTGATGGAAATGTAGAGGTAAAGAATCCGACCTTTCATTCCATATTCATTTCATCCATAATATCTCTTTATAACATCTCTGCATAGGTAAAATGGGTTAGATTAAACACTTAGGAACTGATATTTGGTCTCAGACACTACAAGTACTTCTAGACCTTCAACTAGTCATTCATCACCATGTCCAAAACAGAACGGACAAGCTTAGAAAATCAGTTGGTGTACACCGACACCGAAAACATTCCCTACTACAATGAAAAGAAATACCTAGACTTTTACAGCATTAGTGAATCTAGAAAAAACAACTAAAAGAGATGGGTTTTGAAACCCTTCCAATCCAAGACCATGTTTCTATCTTCTTTGACCATAGAATCCCACTATTGCTTGTTGTAACCCTCAAGTGTGGACACTTCACACTTCACCATGATATTCTCTAGTGTCTCATTGAAGTAATTGATTTTATCAATATTGTTCAGAAAATCCTAAACCTATTGAGGATTATTCATCCCTTTAAAGGAATGTGGATTCTCATGTAAAACTCTTGTGATGATCTCTATATCCATCATTTACTGGTTGTACCTCAACTACTACGTTTTGAACTCCTGTAACATCTTGATTGGAAGCATGGACTTCCTATACAATAGTCTTCATATGGTTTTGATCTATAGGCAGGTTCCCGTGAAGAGAATCAGTTGTACATTTTTGAGGAACTCGGAGGAGATGTCTCGGAGGTATACTATTGCATAATGAAACACCAGAATGATTAGACAATAGATCTAATATCATTTCAAACTAGAAAACCCATAATCAAAAACTAAAATTTTAATATAGTAACCAACACTATAGAGAAACATCCCAACATTCGATAGAAACTTGAGTCTCATTACGATAAGAGTAGGGAACACACTTATCACAACATACCATTGAAATCTCAAAAATCTTATCTCTAGTATAATATATATCCCATGACATCGAATCTTGAGGATAGACCTCCACTAATACCAAATTTTAATGAATGAACTCGGGTTTCCCTCAAACATAGCACCCAACCCATTCTGTTACATACCCAAAGGGAATTCATGATCTCTATAGGTTGGTGACAAGAACACGAGCATCGAACAACCCAATAGAGGGAACAATTTTCCCCTGCTAGAACAACCACATGGAATATATATATATATATATTTATATAATAAGAAATAGTGGATGTTGAACAATAAATATATTCCATAACTATAAGAGAACAAGGGAAATAGAGAACTGAAAATTTAGCTAAAAACTCCAAGATAATTCCAACTGAAAAAGACTATAAAAAATAATATCTACTACATACAATAGTTGGGACCGACTCCCACCATTTCACCCCCATCAACCCAACCTGTTGACATGAACCTCACCGCCTCACTGTGGTGCCATATCATTCCCGTAATTGGAAGACAAACAAAGGATTATGCACCACTGAAGTGGTATACAAGGTGTAAGAAAATAGAATTCCTAGGATCCCACCCATGTGTCCCATAATACGTTGCTATCTAAAAATCCATGTATAGTCATATTAAATAAAACATGGAGTGATAAGTTATCGTACCACGATTCACTGTTTTATTCCACCCTTACACCATAGTTTTAAACTAGTTTTGTAATGAATATTCAAAATATAATAATAAATTTCACTTAATGATTGAATAAATCAATTAATGTTAATAAATATTATAATGGTCAATGTTACTTGTTTTTGTTGTTTCAATGTAGGTGGAGGTGATTTGGAGGGCCTTTGATGAAGTGGAAGAAAAATGGGCCAAAATTGCATGGATCCATGGATATATGTCCACTGTTTTGCATAGTACATGAAATCCGTGCATCCAAATGGGATGAAATGTTGAAGGCCTGTCCAAACCTTAATAGGATACATTTCATATTAAGGAACCCAATGTTGATTCAACTTCTATGGGGGCCATCCTAACTGATCTATCCAAGCCACCGAATTTGGACCAAGTCAAATGCGGTGTTCTGTATTTTATCAATATACTAAGCTGTAGTTGTCCAAAGGGTGCTAAATTTAGGTGGAGATACTCAAGAGGTAGGGATACAACTTTTATATTTTCTTTAAAACGAGATAATACTTTCTGATGGCCGCAATGCATGGTACAATTGGATTGAAGAAATCTGTGTGCTTAAAACCACCTTCCAATTTTCCTATAAAATGGAACCTTGGGCTCCCCATTTCCATGTTCGGCCAAGAGGAAAGGTTCTTCCATTTTGGAGTCCCCAAGGAGTCTTCTCAACGTCCCTAGTGGTTATGGAGGCTATGGGAGGTGCTACTTCAACATCTTCATCTTCTTCCCCTCCCATGGGTTTCTAAACCCCTTGTGATCACCTGGGAAGGAATGTGATGTAATCCCGAGCTTCAAAGTTTTATTAATTTGAATGATCTTTTTAATTCCAGGTTTTATGTTGTTTTTACTCATCCTCTATTCTTATTTTATTGAGTTATGTACTGGTATTTCATGCTCAACTCATATGATCATGTTTGGGGGTACCCATTCATGTGATGTTTCACACACCGTTCACCAATTTCTTTTCCCCCTTTCAATTGCGGTGCTTGTGTGATTAATATTCGTCAATAGAACTCCCACATGCTCTGTCAAGGCCATGTACATTTATGTCATGGTATCACAATGAAATAACATGAAAACCTGGAGAGGACATCGAATTCTTCATGTGTTTCCTTGGTGAGTTTCAATTATGATGTCGAACACAAATCATCCAATCATCTGCGGTGTCCGGTGAATCATTATGTGTTTTAGAATAAAACCTAGGAGGTATCCTAGTATAATCTCAGTAACATTATGTTTCTAGGTGTTACAAACCAGAGACTAAAATATCATACCCCTTCCCTTGAAGCGATGAAGGATGAGCATCACGAGACTTCCCCGGGTTGATCACGCTTAATCAATCTTGTTCATTTCTACTTTGTTTTATCGCTTTCATTTTCTATTTTCATAATTATTCATAAAACCCCCAAGTTTCACAAAACCTAATTCACCTTCTACATTCATAATCAGACCCATTTTTTTAAATTAATGATCTAAGGCTCCGTCGAGAGACGACCTAGGGTTGCTGCTATACTGCAGAAATTCTAGTCAAAATTAAACAACTAATTTGACACGCTCGGCAACGCGGTCAAATTTTGGCACCGTTGCTGGGGATCCAAGATCATTTTTTCTTTATTTACTTTAATTAGGTTATTTTACTTCTTTATTTTTACTCCTCTAAATACCACACCCCCATTTGATTGTTTTTGTTTTGGGTTTTGTCTTTTTTTTTTGTTTTTGGTGTGTTCTTGCTCTCTCTCTCTCTATCTCTCTTCTTCTCCATCTCCCTCTCTAATTATATAGTATACCATTCTATACTTCTTTCACCCTTATTATGTATTTTTATCCATCTCAACTAAAAAAACACAACAAAAAAATCAATCAATCAAACTAGACATCATTGTTGCATGACAAGATCTGGTAAAGAACCACTACTTGAATTTGACTCTAAAATTGAAAAGTCACATCACACACAAATCTAGGCATTTAGAGAATGTCAATCAAGTAACATTGAGGAACACCTTTTGAAACCTCAAGTTTTTCTAAACCAACCCAAAATTGAACCCAATCAAACCCAAGAAAACATGGCTACAAATAATCGAACTTTAAAAGAACTTACTACCCCGGATGTGGAGTAGCAACCTGCGTACATCCAATATCCTGAGGATTCAGCAAACATTGAGCTTAGATCAGGTCTCATCCAACTTATTCAAAAATTTCATGGTCTTCCCGGTGAGGACCCTCAAAAACATCTAAAGGAGTTTCACATGGTGTGCTCCACCATGAAACCCCAAAATGTGTCTGAGGACCTCATTATGATTAGGGCCTTCCCTTTCTCCCGTAATGGTGTAGCCAAAGATTGGCTATACTATTTTCCTTCCACAATTGGGGGATGGAATGACCTAAAAAGTCTTTTTATAGGGAAGTTCTTCCCTGACTCCCGAACTGCATCAATTAGGAAAGAAATCTGTGGAATTATGCAATCACAAGGAGAGACCCTTCATGAATACTGGGAGAGATTCAAATGACTTTGGTCAAGCTGCCCCCAACAACAGATTAGAGAACAAATTTTAATTCAATACATCTATGAGGGACATTTACCCATGGATCGTGGAATTATTGATGCTGCTGCTGGTGGTTCCCTAGTTGACAAAACTCCTTCTGCCGCTCGTGACTTAATAGCCAACATGGCTCAAAATGCACAATAATTTGGTACCCGAGCTATTGCACCAACCTGAGGAGTTCATGAGGCAAGTCATTCATCCCTAGAACAAAAGGTAGATACTAAACATGATGATATGCATACCCTTGTAAGGAAATTCTCTCAAGTACAGGGTAACTCACTCTCTACTTATATTCCATTACATTGTGGGATTTGTTCTGATAACACTCATTTTTCTGACCAGTGCCCACATCGTCAAGATTCATCTGAGTCCTGTGTAGCAGTGTTCCCAGGGCGTCCATTCCAACAAGCGCCTCCCTTCAAGCAAGAACAATTCAGTCCAAATCCAAATCCAGGGTGGCAAGCACAACCCCAATACCGACAAGGAGGAAACTCAAGCTACCCAAAGAAGAATTGGTATCAACAAGGCCAAGGTATGAAAACTTCTTATCCTTCAACTTCTCAAAAAAATCATCCTCCTCCTCCTCCCAAATATGAACCAAACCTCGAAGACATGGTGAAACAAATGGAAACCCAGATCCTTCAGTTCCAATAGACCACACAATCATCTATTCACGACCTACAAACCCAAGTGGGGCAATTGGCAAACACCATCGGGGAGCTTAAGATGCAAGGTTCTGGACAACTACGATCCCAACCCATTGAAAATCTAAAGGAAAAAAGGTAATGTATGTGCAGTTACACTTCATAGTGGTTATGAAGTTTCTCCTTCTCCTCATTCTGCACAGCAGGTATGTCCCCCTCATGAAAACTCTCTTTCCCAACCCTCAAAAATTTCATGTAAAGAAAAACATGACAAAAATGGTAATCGAATAGTCATTGATGATTCAAATGAACATTCCATTCCTCTTCCTTTCCCTCAAAGACTCTCTAAATCTATGAAAAAATTTGATAATGAGATTGACATTGAAATAATGGATACATTTAAAAAAGTTCAGGTTAATATTCCATTGTTTGATGCAGTCATGCAAATTCCTCGTTATGCTAAATTTCATAAAGATCATTCCACCCATCGACGAAGGATGAAGGGGAATGAGAGAGTCAACCTGGGAAGGAATGTCTCGGCCTTGATTCAACCAGCAATGCCAACCAAATACAAGGATCCCGGCACATTCACCATACCTTGTACCATAGGGGAGACATTCTTTTCTGATGCTATGCTAGATTTAGGTGCTTCCATTAATGTAATGCCTCACTCCGTGTATACTTCTCTACAGGTTGGAGAGCTTCAACCAACAGGAATTGTTGTGTAACTTTCCAAATGGATTACAACACATCCAAAAAGAGTGATTGAGGATGTCCTTGTTAGAGTGAAGAATCTCATCTTCCCCACGGATTTCTACATTCTTGAGATGGAAGATACCCGAACCCATGGACATGCCCCTCTCATACTTGGGAGGCCATTTCTAAAAACAACAAAGACGATCATCAATGTTCACAATGGTACGTTGTCCATGGAATTAGGAAGAGAAAAGGTTTGTTTTAACATCCATGAGGCTCTGAAACACCCCGTTGAAGAGCACTCCACTCTTCTGGTCTATTCGATGGAAGTGCTCTCAAACGATGCACACACACACAATTCTCTCCTCAACCCATACACTGATTCTTTTTTGTTTTCATCACCCTTGAATGATTGGAGTTTTGGTTCTTCTATTGAATGATGTGTGGGTTCAGAAAAATGTAAATTTTGTGCTTTAATTGATGAGTGTGTTTATTCTGAGGTACCCATGAATATCGATGATTCTACAAATCTCATTTCAATAGATTCTCTTTCCTTTTAGAATAAACATGAGCATATAGATAGTTTCTTGGACCTCACTCCCCCTAAATCCTCTCCCTCAATCTAGAAACAACCAGTGTTTGAACTTAACAACTTCATTCTAATTTAAAATATGCATATCTTGAGGGTATTGACCAATTGCCTATCATTATTGCCAATAACCTCTCTCCATAATAATAATTGAAACTGCTCAAACTTTTGAGAGAGTGTAAAAAGGAAATAGTATGGACATTGGCTGATATTCCCGGGATTATCCCATCTATTTTTATGAACCATATAATTTTGGATGATGTGGCTATGCTCGTAAGACAATCTCAACGCCGGTTGAATCCCACTCTCCTTGATGTGGTAAAATTGGAAGTCAATAAATTACTTTCTGTACGAATCATTTATCCTATATCTGATAGTAAATGGGTTAGCCAAGTGCAAATTGTGCCTAAAAAAACAGGAATAACAATTGTGTCAAATGAAAGGAATTAATTGGTTCCAACACCAGTGCAAAAAAGTTGGCGAGTCTTTATTGACTACCATCGACTGAATCAAGCCATGCATAAGGACCACTTTCCATTACCTTTAATTGATAAAATGTTAGAAATATTGGCTGGTAAGTCCCATTATTATTTCCTTGATGGCTATTCCGGTTATTTCCAAATCCATATAGCCCCTGAGGATCAAGAAAATACAACATTTACCTGTCTATTTGGCACATTTCCATACAAAAGGATTCCATTCTGTCTGTGTAATGCTCCTGGTACTTTTCAGTGATGTATATTGAGTATTTTTTCTGAGTACCTTGAGAGTTGTATGGAAGTCTTTATGGATGATTTCACGGTTTATGGTTCTTCATTTGATGATTTTTTTTTGAAAACCTAGGTTCTTCCCTCCGCCGCTGCATTGAAAAAGATCTTGTTTTAAATGATGAAAAATGTAATTTCATGGTTGAGCAGGGGATAGTTCTTGGGCATATCATTTCAAATAAAGGAATTCTGGTGGATAAATCTAAAATTGAATTAATTTCATCCCTTCCATTTCCAAAATGTGTTCGTGAGGTGCGGTCTTTCTTGGGTCATGCTTGTTTTTACCGCCGATTCATTAAAGTTGTTAGTAAGATCGCACTTCCCTTATATCGGTTATTACAAAATGATTCTGAGTTTGTGTTTGATAAAAATTGTGAGGATGCATTCAATTCAATAAAAAAGAGTCTCACATCACCTCCCATAATCCAACTACCTAGGTGGGATCTCCCCTTCAAGCTTATGTGTGATGCCTCTAACTTTGCAGTTGGGGAAATTTTATCACAAAGGGTTGAAAAGGATCCTCATGTCATTGTGTATGCCTCGCGTACCCTGGACCCTTCCCAGGTAAACTACACAACCACATAAAAATAACTCCTTTCTATTGTTTTTTTCCTTGGAAAAATTCTGTTCATATCTTCTTGGGTCAAAAGTGATTGTGTTTTCTGACCATGCTGCCCTTCGTTTCCTCCTAAAGAAACCTGAAGCCAAGCCCTGCTTCATTCGGTGGATGCTCCTCCTCCAAGAGTTTTACCTTGAGATTAGAGATAGGAGATGAGTGGAGAATATTGTAGCTGACCACATTAGTAGGATTTCCCCACCATTGGACCATTATGTTGAATCACCCCTACCCATTGGAGAATTATTCCCTCATGATAACCTTTGTGATGTTGTGGACCTTACCCCCTGGTATGCGGACATTGTGAATTTTCTAGCAACATCTAGGGTCCCAACTTATTTTAGAACTTCACAATCCCAGAGACATAAATATGATTCTCGATGGTACATTTGGGATGACCCATACTTTTGGAGAATTTGTAGTGACCAGGTTCTTCATAGGTGTGTCCTTGACCATGAGTTCACCTCTGTTTTGACCTTCTACCACACCATGGAATGTGGGGGCCACTTTGGATCTCAACGTACAGCTCAAAAGGTCCTTGATTCCGGATTATATTGGCCAACATTGTATAGAGATGCCCATAGGTTTTGAAAATCTTGTACTCGATGTCAATTCATAGGGAATATCTCTAAGAGGAATGAAATTCCCCAACAGCCCATGTTATTCTGTGAAATCTTCGATGCATGGGGCATTGACTTCATAGGGCCTTTTCCAAATTCATTTGGCTTTGTGTACATCTTATTGGCGGTTGACTATGTATCTAAATGGGTGGAAGCAAAGGCCACCAGAACCGATGATTCTCGAGTGGTTGTGGATTTTGTGTGGTCCCATATTTTCAGTAGGTTTGGTCTACCAAGATTCATCATTAGTGATCAGGGTTCACATTTTTACAATCGTAACATGAAAAACATGCTTCGTAACTATGGGGTTGTTCAGAAAGTCCCCACTTCATATCGTCCCCAAACTAACGGACAAAGAGAAATTTGAAATCGGGAAGTTAAGCGAATCTTGGAGAAAACGGTACAACCCAAAAGGAAAGATTGGAGTTTGCGCTTGGATGATGCACTTTGGGTGTATCGTACTACTTTTAAAACACCAATCAGAATGTCACCATATAGGATTGTGTTTGGAAAATCTTGTCACCTCCCGGTGGAGGAAGAACACCGTGCATATTGGGCTGTTAAACAATGTAATATAAACCTTTCATATGCAGGTGAGGAAAGAAAGGTGCAGATTCAAGAGTTAGAAGAAATTCAACGTGATGCATATGACAACTCCCGAATCTATAAAGAGAAGACAAAGGCTATTCCTGATAGCATGATTCACCAGGGGATGCTCCATATTGCTGAGAAGGTCCTCATGTACAATTCCAGGCTTAAGCTCTATACAGGTAAGCTTCGTTCCCGATGGCTCGGTCCTTATATTGTTACTAATGTTTACCCTTTTGGTGCAATACAGGTTTTGCATGAGTAGAGTGAGAGTAGTCTTACCGTCAATGGGAAGCGACTTAAACACTTCTATGAGGAATTTCCAAAGAATCCAGTTTAGGAAATCCACCTTCTGGACGCATCATACCAATAAAACACACCAGGTTTTATCCTTCCTTCTCACATTTTCAATTATTTCAGTGAGTACACTGCACATTCTAGGTGGGGGGGGGGTGGATACATTAATGGGTTAGTTAGTATTTTTCATCGTTTTCTCCTTTTGTTTTCTCTTTTTGGCCTTCTTTATGGTATTTTAATTTTTCCCCATCAACAATTTTGAAATTCCATGATGTGGCGACCATAAAGTGGGGAAAGTAAAAATAACATAACGAAGGCTAAAAAGAATTTGTGTGTGAGTTTACCATCAAGGAGTGATTTTTAGTGAATTGGTTTTCTGTCAATGATATAAATGGTTGTATCTATGTGAAACCATTGAGATGATTGATGCCCTTTGTGTGAGTAGTTTTTTGGAAAACTGTGTCACTAATATCTCCACAATTTTTTTCACCAAACCACAATGTGTGATTATTTCTTACTTAATATAAGGTAAATATATGTTGGGTTAATATTTTTCAGCATTAAATGATATTTCCATACGTTCATTCCTTATCTGATTTGTTTCATTACTGTACCAGATTTACCTAAGCATCTATACCTAATGTCCGACTGTTGTATGCCCTCAAAAAAACAATTATTGTGTCTTGGGAAGGTCAAAAACCACTCCTCCTCAGCATTTGATCTTGTTACAACTATTTAAACTAGTGTTGTGAGGAGATCAAACAAGGGTTGAGAGATGAGTGTGAGATTTTTTCCATTTGGAACATCAAAAAAAAATATAATAAATGAGGGGAGTGATAAAATGTGCAACATATGGGGATATCTAGTTCAAGATCTTATGGTTTGACTTCTGGGAATTCTTAAATGAGTGGGTCTTGAAATATGATTGCAAAGGTTGTAGGACAGGTTCGGTGACAAAATCATTTAAGCTAAAAAAATGTTAAAGTAACATATATTTATTGGATAGCAAGTGGAAAGAATAGCATGGAATGTTTTTCACACACACACATGGAGATTTAGTGTCATGGTTTACTTCTGAATTCCTTTCTCAAGTGGGTATCATGAATCTTTTTGAATTTTGCTAAGATATGATTTTTCAGACATCTTTTTCTATTTTCACTAGGAAGAACTCCTTGGTGTGGTTTTTGCATTGATCAATTTACTTTAAATAAAATTTCCTAAAATGATAAATCTTCAGGATGTTGGAAATATATATATATGAATCAATGTATTTGGATATGTGACTTTCCCTAGGATTGAAAATGTTTAGGTGTGGGGGTGTGATCGTACCACAATTCACTGTTTTATTCCACCCTTACACTGTAGTTTTAAACAAATTTTGTAATGAATATTCCAAATATAATAATAAATATAACTTCATTTTTGAATAAATCAATTAATGTTAATAAATATTATAATGGGCAATGTTACTTGTTTTTATTATTTCAATGTAGGTGGAGGTGATTTGGAGGGCCTTTGATGAAGTGGAAGAAAAATGGGCCAAAATTGCATGGATCCATGGATATTAGTCCACTGTTTTGCATAGTACACGAATGAAGTGCATCCAAATGGGCTGAACCTTTGTGGACCTATCCAAAACATAATAGGCTACATTTCATATTAACAAACCCAATACATATTCTTCTTCTATGTGGCCCATCAGAACTAATCTATCCAAGCCACCGAATTCGGATCATGTCAAATGGGGTGTTCTGTTTTTTATCAATGTCATGAGCTGTAGTTTTCCAAAGGGTTCCAACCATTCTATGGAGATAGTCAAGAGGTAGGGATACAAGTTTTATATTATCTCCATATCGAGATAAGATTTTCTGAAGGCCTAAATTCGTGGTACAATTGGATTGAAAAAATTTGTGTGCCTAAAACCACCTTCCAATTTTCATATAAAATGGCACCTTCGGCTACCCATTTGCATGTTCGGACAAGAGACAAGGTTCTACCATTTTGGAGTCCCCAAGTAGTCTTCTCAACATCCCTATATGTTTTGGAGGCTATGGGAGGTTCTACTTAAACATCTTCTTCTTCTTCCCCTCCCATGGGTTTCAAAACCCCTTGTGATCACCCGGGGAGGAATGTGATGTAATCCTGAGCTTCAAAGTTGTATTAATTTGAATGATATTTTTAATTCCAGGTTTTATGTTGTTTTTATTCATCCTATATTCTTATTTTATTGAGTTATGTACTGGTATGTCATGCTCAACTCATATGATCATGTTTGGGGGTACCCATTCATGTTATGTTTAACACCGTTCACTACTTTCTTTTCCCCCTTTCAATTGCGGTGCTTGTGTGATTCATATTGGTCAATAGAACTCACACAAGCTCTGTCAAGGCCATGTACATTTATGTCAGGGTATAACAATGAAATAACATGCAAACCTGGAGATCACATCGAATTCTTCATGTGTTGCCTTGGTGAGTTTCAGTTATGATGTCGAACACAAATCACCCAATCCTCGGTAGTGTCCGGTGAATCGTTATGTGTTTTTGACTGAACCCTAGGAGGTATCCTAGTATAAACTCAGTAATATTCTGGTTCTAGGTGTTAAAAACCAGGGATTAAAAGATCATAACCTCATCCCTTGAAGCGATGAAGGATGAGCTTCACGAGAATTCCCCAGGTTGATCACACTTAAGAAATCTTGTTCATTTATACTTTGTTTTCTCGCTTTCATTTTCTATTTTCATCATTAATCATAAAAACCCCAAGTTTCACAAAACCTAATTCACCTTCTACTTTCATAATCAGAACCCTCTATTTAAATTAATGATCTAAGGATCCGTCGAGAGACGACATAGGGTTGCTGCTATACTACAGAAATTCTAGTCAAAATTAAACAACTAATTTGACGCGCTCGACAACGCCGTCAATAAGCAGTAAAGATGATTTATAGAAAACAAGATAAACATTTCCCTTTTTCCAGAGTTCTAAAAAAGTTTGGTATATCAAGTTCAAAGAACAATTTTCATATCATTTTCCATAAAGATGAAAATGTATTTAAAGGATAACTCAGAAACGAAATAAATGAAAAATGGTGGCATGAGTATCACAACACCATGGAGTACTTCAGGTCAAGGATTTAGACTATATGTACCACAAAAATCAAGTAGACAAATTCCGATCATAAAAAAATGGTTCTAGTAAGAAGGGGAGTAGCCAATGAGTTAACCACCAAAAATATCAATATCAATCCAATAGAACATTAGTCCTAGGAAAAAATGGAAATACCTAAGAAAAACATCCTTGATAATAACAAAAAATGGATGATGGACCAAAGCCAAACATTCCACCTAAGTATCCAAGCTTACCCATGTTCTCTTTTATTCAAAATTAATTTTAATGCTTGGAAAACCAGTTCAAAATCATTTCAAAAATTCTGTTTCATAGCATTAAAAATATCCATTTTCTCTCTATTTATCAATAAATAGAGAAAACCAAGTTTTCATAGAAAATTATTTTCAACACACCCAAAATAATCAGGCCAATTTCAATATACACAATAGTTTATAAAGAAAAAAATCAAGTTCATCAATATAGTATAGAGACGGAACCACCTACCTAAAAACTCGAGTCCCATAGGACCATAAGAGATTTCAAAATCAAAAAAACCAAAAATAAATAAATTAAATCCCTAGAATCAAATCCATATAAATATTTATTCAATTTAGAATATAATAGTTCATAGGAAGAGAGGAACCCCACAAACCTGAAAGATGAATTCCCACCACACCATGACCAATGGATGAAAGGGCCACCATAATGAGAAAAAATAATGGATCTAGAAGGAAACACCAATAAATATCAACTTTAAACCAAATTATCCCATAACTCAACCCTATGTTATTACCACGATAAAAAACAATGAAACAATTGAATGAAAAATTACCCGATGAGATGTACAATGATCACAAATGAGACCAAACATTGAATAGGTTAATCTAGAAGAGATAGAGTATTTGAAAAATACACACGAACTTCCTTAGGTTATGATCCATGAAGAACCAGTCATGTAATTGAAACAAAATTTCTGCATGCTGTCTTTAAAAAATGCACACGGGCTGTTACACGATATGTAACCTAGGTTCATGAATTGTAATTTTCACGTCCCATATACACCAAAAAACCCATTGACTATGATTTAAGAATACATCCATAGAACTATACATGATGTGTAATCACAATTCATTACTTGTACCAGCTCATTGTGTGAACTTTCCTTTCCTTAATTACATCTGAAACACATTACAAGGCCTGTAATATAGTTACATGACATGTAACATAATTAAATGGCATGTAAGTACTCTGTATCCTGCATAAATGAAATGTTCTTAGTTAAACTCTAACAAATCATTGACTTCACCAGTATAGGTATCCTCCCAATCTCAAATTTGTGGAAGACCACAATGAGGTTAAGGGTGTACCTCATAAAATTGTAACAATATGTTATGTGGAGGGGAAATCCAAATTGTTTTTTCTTTTCAGATATAGTGATGAGATATTTGGATATCATTTTTGTGATGATAAGATGAATAAATTCATCTACATATGATATATTATCTTCAACAAGTAACATCCGTTGAATGATCATAAATTGATAGAGAAAGAAGTTCAAAAAATCAGCTTTTGAAATTAAAGATGATGAAAATGAGATTATTAAATGGACCTTATTTCTATAAAACTGTTATTAATGATCATAACGTTTTGAAGGTGCTATAAAATTAAAGATAGTACCACATGAAATGGTTCTAGAAGAAATAATTGAACCAATTTAGTTAGGATATTTACATGATTAAGGAAATTGATTCATATATTTGTGGTTGATATGATCTTTATCCTTTTAATTGAATCTAGTGAAAAAAAAATCCCAAATTATGTATATAGACTCATTTAGTTAGAGTAGTGGGAGGTATACATGAAGAATTATGTGAATTCCTTGATGTGAAATGAAATGTGGAAAGGGTTTGAACTTTTATAAAAAAATAAACTAATTTTGAAAAAATGTTTCTTCACCTAAAGGAAAAAAAATATGATAGAATTATAAGGTACCAAGCATGACTAGTGGTGAATGGTTTCTAATCAATATAAATAATTTAAATTTTAGATATTTCTTCATCAGTCCTCAATTATAATACTATCAAAATGTAGCTGAGAATTTTTACCCGTTATAATTTACACATGGGGAAAATGGATATCAATGTATACTTTCTTTATTGGTATTTTTAGAAGGAGATCTATATTGTTCAGCCCATGGGGTTTTAATATTATTAGAAGGATAAATTTATTTTTAAGTTAAATATAAGTATCTTGGATTGAACCAAGACACTCGGTAGTTGGATAAGAAGATTGATACCTTTAATCTTGATGAAAAATCACTCGGTGTGATTCTAATCATTTTTTATATGAGAAACAATTTTATTATTGAACATTTATTATTCTAATTTATTATGAGGATAATATATTTCTTATAGTACCAAAAATTCAATGGATTTAGAAGTTGAAAAGAAGTATGTATTGAATGTTCCAAAGAATTTTATTTTCCAGGCTATGAAAATATTGGGTATAAAAGTTAAGAGGGATTGAAAATATCTAAGATTTTTGTTATATAAATGTCATACATTTTTAGGTCGTTGAACTATTCTGAATGACCATATGTAATCCTATCACAACTCCAATTGTTAGACACTTCAAACATTAAAAGGAAGAGTCACTGTCTTTAGAAGATGAATTTTATAACATGTAATAGGTTACTTGCACTACATCTAGAATTGGTTTTATATAATACCCTGATATTTTAAAAGAATATCATGTTGGATTATCTACAGGGTATGAAATACCAAGCTTTAACAACTCTAAAATAGTATTTCATAAATATGACCATTATAACCTTATCATCGAATTGAAATATATAAACAGGATTAACTACATTTTGATATATATATATATACCTATAAGAGCCTATTTTAATAAAAAATTATTGATTAATTATTAGGAAATAAAAACTCATTTTTTATTAAATTTATTTTATGATTCAGAAATACGTTTTCGTTAAAAATGGTTTTATTACCTTATATGAGAGAATTTTATAATTAATTTCTAAAAATTTTAGAAATTTTATATGATAAATAGTATATAATTTTAGAAAATAAAATATCAAAATTATCCTAATATTAATTTTTTCTATTTTTATAAAAATATAAACTTTTCAGTAAATACGAAAAAATATTCATTTTAAAGAAAACTGTTTTTTCGTTTTATGTATTTACAACATCCCATTTTATTTTGATTTTTAAATTATTTAATTCATTTCCTTCAAGAAAAAAGAAATTCTAAATAATATCATTATAATTTATATTATGTTTAATTTTCATATAAAATCATGTTTACACTTAAAGATCAATTTCTTTTAGAAAACCAATTTTCCTCTCCAATTGCATGTTAATTTTAAAATTAATTTTTCCTCTTTGCGGGATTGAATTTGATGAAATAGATTTTAAATTTGGAATAATCTTGTAAAACATTAGTAAATATTTAATCTTTATTTTTTGTTATAATTAACATTGATATTAGTAAAAATAATGTCACCACGTAATGGAAAAAACAAAATGTATAAAGTTGAAATAATAAAATTAGGATTCAAAATAATACATAAACATGATTATATTTCAATGGATAAATTTAATTCAACCAAACCCTTAAAATATTATAAAATATATAATTTTAGTGTCATTTTTTCTTTAAAAAAGTGTGTTATTATTAATTAAAAGAAAAATCTAAAATTTCCCTTTCTTAATTTTTATATCTATAATATTATGTGTTAAGCATTAAAAACGTTTTCAATGGTAATTAAAGGTTATTTTGGATATGAATAATTAATTTTATGATACTTTATGTTCTTTATTTTTTAGTGACTAAACATTATCTTAATAGCATACACAACATCGACATAGTGTTTGTGAAAGTTGTAGAAAAATCATATAAATGACTTTAAAATCTCTTAAAGTTATATTTTTTTTGTATGTTATGATGTTCCATTAATTAGTGATGTGTTAAAATTTTATATTTTAACTAAATTACTAAATGGATAATTTCTTAAAATCCAATTGTTTGAATAGTCTTGAAAATGACTTCATAGATATTTTTTGTTAAATAATATTTTATTAAATGATTAAAAATTCATAAAAAACTAATATTTAACCAAATTAATGACAAATGGGTTCAAATATCCACCATTTTCTGATAATGGTTCTATTTTAATTTTATAGAATCTTTCTTGACCAATATTTTGTAAAATATTATTATCATAAAAATCCTTAAATAGGGTTAATGGAGGGTTAAAACTAAGAGATAAGTTTTCAAACATCGCAAAAAATGTCTATATTTTTTTAACTGGGAGTAATTAAACTCATCTCCACCATGGATTTAAAATATTTCATGTTGGAGCCACTTTTCTCAACAAACCCCTTCCAAAAACCATTTTTAACTTCCTTATATACATTGTAGAGGTTCTTTTTTATTAATATTATATTCATATTGTCCTTATGGAGAGATCAAAAGGAGGTTCTACAATGATGAGGTAATCACCTAAAATAAGTGTTTTAATTTTAATTTTAATTTTCCATACCTAAATTATGAAATAAAAAATACAACATAATAACATAATTTTATCTAATATATTTACATGTTGTTAATATAATTTCATAACATTATTCATTTAATTTTCCAAAGAAATGGGAAATGAAATCACTGTTTGAGTGTACTAGTAGAAAACTGTCTTTTAAACTGATTTATTTAATTTTTTATTAATGAATTTCATTGATAATGATTATGATCGATTTAATATATAAATCTCATATTTATGATATAATAATTATTCTATAAATACAATATATCATATATTTTGAATAAATTTTAATTATTAAAAATATGGTCATCATATGTGCATAGGTTTGGGAAATCGCCTCCACATAATGATGTCTTTTTTAAAAACAATCATCAATTATTTTTAGTCATGTGGATGTAGTTAATATATTAATTTTATATTTATAACATTATAAGGAAACATTAATGTTAATAATTTCTTTTATTTATTTATTTTACATTGAATTAAAAGTAAAAATCATCACTTGTGTGTACATACAGAATACCGACTCATGAACTAGTGTATTTTGTTTTTCAAAACGTCTTTTCATAGTGACTATAAAATTATATTTCTTTTATAAATTTATAATTAATTCATGATAATTATTCTTTATATTATAAAACATTTATCCTTATAACCATGATCATCCTACCAAATTCAATTTGCAATTATGAAATGAACATCCTCCAAACACACAACATTGATGTAACCAATAATGTAATTAAATGTGTTAATGAAATAAATGAAATAAATTGTTTAACGATAATTTAATAAACCTATATTATTTTATCAAGTTAATAAATAATATAATATAATTATATTATATAAGAGTTAAGGGATATACTGAGAAAGTATAGACTCAAAGTAAGGGGTTTCATAACTCAATTTCCATTCATTGGGTTAGAACACTTATTCATCGACTTTGTTATGAAGTTATTATGGTTGAAATATATTTAAATTTAATAATTTTTTATTTATTTTTTTTTCCTGAGTATTTACATATGTTCATGTAATTAATTCATAGATTAATTATCACATTAAAATCTATGAAACTTTAATGGGTTTTATTTGTCTCAATCTCATTTTCATGAGACATGGTTCATGTGGTGCACCATAATTTATTTTAATGGTGTAATAATTTCTCAAAGAATTAATTTTTATATATCAATTCATGTAATCATGGGATTTATATAACCATAAAATATTCTTTCTTTCAATGAATTTTGATTTAAAAGTTACCAAAATGGTTAAGGCTTCATGTTACAGTCTCATTATATTTTATGATGGTTTATGTTCAATGATTTCTCGGAGAAATTATATGATATTTCACTTATAAAACATATTCACTTAGTTATTTTATAATTATTTCTAGGGTTGATGTTTTTTCTTTCATTTTCATCTCTTTAGTATTTTAATGACGAATACTAATGTTTTTATGTAAAATCAACATTATTTCGTCTTTGGTCAGGAAAATTCTTCTTATATGTCTAGGTTTTCTTTAAAATGTTTTCAATAGTGTTTTTAATATTCTCCAATGATTAATGAAATTACTTTTACACATTTTTTAATATCTATAAAAAAATTAAAAATAATACTCATTTCATTTTTTTAATGAGGTACTTTTTACCAAAAATGTTACCAAAATATTTTTTTAGCATATACTGCAAGAATTATAATTCTAAAAGTTGTAAATATTCATTGTTTTAATGATTTGTTCAAATATTTCCATTATTATTTTGAAATAAAAACAATTTCTCAATATTTTTATCAAGTTTAAATTTTTGATGTTATCGAAAGAGAATTGTATTATCCATTTTTTTCAAAGAAATTTTTTAATTGTTATTTTAAATGTATTATCTTCTATGTAAACATCTATTAATGATTTATTTACATTTATAATAATAATATATTTTGATACAATCCATAAGATTTCTTTATATGGATTATGATTAGTTTTTAAATATATTATCATGAAACATAATTTTTTTCCACATGTAGTTATGTTTTCAAAGAATGTATGTTTTTCTAAAAGTATGATGATAAAAATTCAAGACTCCGTTTGTATATTATTTTACAGTACATGAAAAGTTTTTATAATGGGTTTTAAACCTGATATATCTCTCTAATTCATTGTTTATATTTTCTTATCTTTAAACGAATGAAATAAGGAGTTAATCAAGGAGGATTCTCCAATGGATTTAACAAGGCTCCAGTTACTTCTGGCATGAGTGAACTTGGGTGATTGAAATAACATTTCAATATAACAAAATGTTTTATAAGTTATATATGAGAGTTTTTAATGGTTACATTTATAAATTTTGAAATAGCATGGCTCATGATTATTTATTCCTATGAATATTTCCTTCGTTAAGTATTTATTCCATGTCACATGTTTAATGATTTATGTATTGAAGGTTATGGGTTTTCTCAGATAATTATCATGATCTTTGAATAATTTTTCATGACCCTATTATTATCTAATGATATCTAAAGATATTTTAATATTAATTCTTATTTTCACCCTTACTAATAATTTGATCTCACACCTTGTTACGTTTCATTTTCCCAAGGTTATAAAGAAATATATAGAGTTAGATATCTCTAATAGGATTAAATGATAGAGGTGACGAAGACATAATGTAATATGAAAAGCTGGGTATATTAGGTAAAATTGTCACTTAAATAAAAGGGTGCTGTTATGTAAGAGATTATCCAAATATTCTAAAACTCAACACTTAAAAGGTCATTGGATATCTATGTTATATACTATTTCTATTTTATGTTGAATGTTTTAGATTGATAAAATTGGGACATATTTATAAGTATCAAATTTATAAATGTGAAGATTGTGTTTTTATCTGTAGATCCATGTGTGTGGGGTAGAGGTTGCTATAGATGGAACTAGAGAAGGTTTTATATAACTTTGGTGATTATTTTGTTTCCATGTTAGGTTAACTTAAGAGTTTTCGACACTATCACGGGTTTATAAATTTAAGGTTGATCAAAAGCTAAAAGGCATAGACACCCCATTTTTAGGTTTTAATTGATGATATTTTAATGTGATTAAGGATATTTTTAGAGAACTTTATTTAGTTGAACTAAAAGTGACCCTTAGGTGTATCATTTTATTTAACATGAATGATTATTTTGGAAGAGTTATATTACATTCTTGAGGATGTTATCTAAATGGTATGATATAATATTTGAGGTTTTAACATTGTTTAATTTTGAATTTATTGATGTTAATTTATATGTATAGTTATTTATATATGAAATGGTCTGAGTTGAAACTTTGGTGATATTGGGGAAATTTTGGAGTTAAATGTATTATTTCTTCATATGAGGTTTTATCCATTTTGAGTATTATCTTACCACGTGATAACCATTTTTGATTTACTAAATATAGGAGGATTATATTTTCATCTTTGTATGGATACATTTATAAACTAAAACTTGATTATTTATGCATGGTAAAGATTTATCATGGATATCCATCAGTTGGAATGTGGGATGATATTGACTTGGAAACATGCTAAAACATGGAACCAAAGGATGAAATTGCGTTTATCGATTTGAAGAAAATCAGGCATGTATATTTTTTAATTTTTACATTTTTAAAAATAAGTGGATCCCTCTCTTTTAGATAAACGATCTAAAAGATTAAAATGTTTTAATTTATCATAATAATTTAGATAAATTAATGGTCTTTTACTCACCTATGTGGTTTACCGTTTTGTGGTCATTGACTTTCCCATGATCATTAAATTTATTGTGATCATTGTTTTTTATCACTCTCCATCATTATTTGGGAATTACTTTTCTCCTCCATATACATATTTTCAATTATCTCTAATGTTATCCTATTTTAGAACCTAGTTATTTTTTATTATATAAGAGATTCTTATTTTCCTTTTACTCTTTCTAATAGCATGGTTTATGAACACTTTTTATAATATGGGTTTTCAATAAAATATATTAAAATGTTAAGCCCTTGATTACCGGGCTCAAGATAAAATAGTGAGGATGAAATTTATTAATTATGGGAAGAATTTAATACCATGAAACATTAAAACAATACAATTTTCAATAGTATATAGGATACACAACATTAAGCTTTAATGTCAGAAAAATTATAATATCTAATTATTATTATTATAACATTATCATTGAATTGGTGGATATGAATAAGATTAACTGAATTATAAATTTTTTTATAATGTTTCAACTAAATACTAATGCATTGAATAATTCTATAGAAATTAGCACTCTATTTTTTGTAAAGTCATTTTATAAATCAAAAATATGATTTCTTTAAAAATTATTTTTATTAATTTTAATGAATGAATATTATAATAAAATTTTGTATCTTTTATAAATTATATTTTATTAATTTTTTGTAATTTTATATATCATAATATCAAAATTAGTTTAGGATAAATTTTTTATATTTTTATAAAAAGTATAATTTTTCAATGAATAGTGAAATTATCGATTTTATAGAAAACTCTATTTTATTTTAATATATTTACAATGTAATATATTTTCTTGAATTAGTTTTAAAATTTTATTTATTTATTTTAATTGAATATAAAGCAATTAATTCCCCTAAAATTAACATAATTATGAATATTGATATAATAAAATTTTAATACATAAAATGCATTTTTTTAGAAAGCTATTTTTTGTGTTTTACAAGATTATTTTAAATGTAATATTTTCTAATTATATGGATTTAATTTAATAAAAGATATTATATATTTTTAATCATAAATTACAATTTTTTTTTATTAGTTCAAATTTGTTTTTGATTAAAATGAATTGTAATCGTGGAAAAAAATTATCACTACCGTAATGGAAAAACCGGTAAAATAGAGCAAAAAACAAAATATGGCTTAAAATTCATCCATACATGGGAATATATTTAATTGGATTCTTTTAATTTGAAAATAAATTTAAATAGTTTAAAAAATGATATTTTGGTTCAATATTTGTTGGATAAATACATTTCTGTTATTTTAACTAACAAAAAATTCTAAAATGTCTCTTTTTTTACTTTTAATATCTATATATTTTTTGAGAGGGATAAAAGTGATTTATAAATTATTGGAAAAGTTTATTTTGAATACGAATTATTTTTTTGATAGTAAATTATTTTACATTTTTAATTTTTAAATAATTACCTTGAATTATTTTGCAAAGCCGATACAGTGCTTGTGAAAAAACATATAAATCATGTAAATGATTTTAAAAAGTGTAAATGTAATATTTTTTGGGTAATTTAATGTTTTCATATAATTTATAGAAAAAATATTATTATATTAATGATTTGTTAAATTTTTATATTTTAACTGCATTTTAGTATTGAATTTTTTGTGAAGTCAATTATGTGAATATTTCAGAAAATGACTTTAATTATATTTTATCTTAAATTATATTTTATTAAATCATTTAAAATACATAAAAATTTTATATTTTCACAATTAAATGGTATATGGCCTTCAATATCTACCATTTTTTAGTAATGGGTCGATCTTCCTTTTATAAGATTTTTATTTTCTCTTAATGAGTAAAAATATTATTATCACGATAATCCCTCAATAGGGCGAAAAAAAGGTCAAAAATAAGATATAAGGGTTAAAAAATCAAATAATCATGCCTAATGTTTATTATATGGGGGTATTTATATTTATACAAATACTATATTTTTAATATATCAATTTATATTGATGTAAAATATTAATATTTATTTATATTAATTAAATAATTTAAGTAATTCCAAGGGTGCCCCTCCCCTCACTTATAAAGGGACACCACCTCTCCAATATTCCTCACACTTCTTGGGATAATTATAATAAAAAATCAACGAGAAAATCCTATTAAATTCAATATATTCATTCTCTAGGTTATTATATTTTTAAAATACCATCCCAAGGGTTCTTAAAGTGATATATAAAGGAGGTTATTCAAATAAGAGGTAATCATATCAACTGAGAATTTTCATTTTACTTATTATTGTGCCTTATTCAATTCTATCCTAACAATTAAAATGTAATAATATCAGTATATCCTAAAGGGTGATTTGTTATTATATTAATGTAATAACAATATTTATATTATTTTCCCATCAATTGGAAATGAAAAGCAGTATTCATGTGTACGCGTGAACTACCCCATCGCAAACTGATGTATTTTGTTTATCATCACCACCTTTCATGGATGTTTATTTGGATGGATTTGATATATATATATGAAATTCATGAAATAATTAATATTCTGGAAATATAAAATGTCATATATCTATTGAGTTAACTTTTTTGAGATGCATTTGTTTTTATAGAAGAATCTGTATAATGTTGAGAAGAGGTTTATAGAATTGGATATCCTAAGAAGTTATTCCAAACCAGTCAAATATTCATTGAATTTTATTTTTGAAGGGTTTTCAAACATAATATTTAAATAAAAATTAAAATTTAAATGGACGATGGAGAGTTTTTTTAGAGGAATCCATTAACAAATAATTATTTTTTTATTCGAGGAAGTTCACAGTGGACATGAATTATGTTTAAGTATTTTCTAACTCTTTTATAAGGGTTTGATATAAAAAATAGAAATCAACAAGAAAGCTAATAGTACTATTCAACCACCCAAATGGAAGAATATTCCTAAATGTGGGGGTAAGAACCTAGTTAATGAAATAATAAATCATTTTTAATATTATTAATATAAATTGTATAGTTATATTAAATATAAAATATATAAAATAATTTTAAATAAAAAGTTAAATAGTTGTAATTAAACTATTTTATTATAAGGTATTATTTAAAAGAATATTATCTTAATTATAGTATTTTAATTTGAAAAAAATGAATTTAGTTTTTGAAATAAATATATAAAAATTAACTTAGGGTGAAATTTGGTGGATTTTCAGAGAATATTGTTTTTTTGAAGAATAATGAAAAGAACCCATTTTTTGTAAAAATGTCATCTATTTTTACTAAATTATATAAATAAAAAGTATCATTATGTATTGAATATGATTTAAATTTACATAAGTGATATTTATTTATATTTAATCCACTTAATTTATATTAAATTACCTATATATTTAATTTTACTATGTGATTATTTTTGTGTTTACAAAGAGTATTTTTCTAAAATATAATTATAAAGTACTAACTTTTTGACAATTTTAATTAATTAAAACAATATAAAATGAGGAATGATTTAAATTAAATTATTATATTTTATATCCTCAAATATTAATTTAAATTCAGTTAAGTATTATTAGGTTTCATAGAGATAATATAAAATCATATTCTTTTCCTAAAAAAATACAATTCATAAAAACCATTTTTTCATCACGTCTGTGGGTTTTATTTAAAATTAAAATAGTACACTTTTTTATGTTTAATTAGGAAAATTATATTCCATTATTTAAATAACCACAATTTACACTATCTAATAATGTAATCATAACTTTTACCAAAATGAATAATGATAATGGTACTAATTAATTATTTCTATTATGGTGAAAACGAGTCTATCAGGGGTTAAACAAAAAATATAGGGTTAAAATAACCTAAAACATGTATAAAATATATTTAATAGATATATTTATTCCTTATCATGTATAATATTTTATAGTGGTCTCTTTTTTATCCTTTTTAAATGTAAAAAAATGTGGGTACACATTTGTCTTTTCCAAAATTATAATTGTGCCACTGCCTCAATTATGAAAGGCCACCCCCTCTCCTCCGATCTTAACATTTACAAAAAACTACTTCTTCAGATAAAATATATCCAAATAACTTCCTAAATTTCTTCAACTAATAATATAATCCATATTTTTATCATTTATCTATTATATTAAAACATTAGGTACAGTCTTAAAGAGGTGGTCTGAAAAGAGGTATAATTCCTAACAATGAATTTTTCATTTATTTTGTCTTCCACATCATTAAAATATTCTTAAATTATACTAATTTAATAAACAAATATCTATTATATAGTGATATTTTATTATGTTAATGCAAGAACATAAATCTACCTCCACTTTCATCAAATGGGATTTGAAATCATCATTCGTGTGTACGATGGACTAGAGCCACACGAACCGATGTCATTTTTTCCATAATGTCTTTTAAAAGATTGATATAATTATGTATCTAAAGTATATATATTTGATATTTATAAAATATTTATTATTTATAGGTTATTATATCCCATATACCACCATTCTTTTCATTTTTTGGTGGATAAGAAAATGTTTCTCATGTGTATAACAGACTACAGCCTTGTGAAGCGATGTGACTGGTTTTTCTATAAAGTTTTACGTGGAAGGTAATATGGATAAATATAATAAATATATAGGATATAAATTAAATAATTATGATATTAATGGGAATTTTATCATTATTAAAATATAATATTTCATTTTATTTCTTACACTGAAAAATGGTAATGTCGTTCATGTAGGTGTAGACTAACACGTCCACAAAGTGAAAATTTTTCATAACCAAAATGTATGGATGATATATATAATTATATTTAATGGAATTATTTTTTATTTATGGTGTGATTATCATTATATAATGATTAATTATTACTTACATTCTTTCCATAATGATCATTTAAAAATTGAAATGTTACTTATGCACATGTATGGACAACCATCTTCATGATTATAATACAGTTCATTTTTCATAACTATATTCATTTAATTCTATTAAAAGTAAAATTTAAAAATAAATATGATAATTATGTCATGATAATTTTTATGTATATGTTTGATAATAACCTCTTTGACCATTAGTTAACTTATCAATGTAATTTGTGACACAAAATCCAAATATTATAGAAACACCTGACGTTAAATTAATTGATCTAGTAATTTTATATAACAGGGTAATAAGTTAAATAAATGAAAATTAAACATGAAAAATATTATAAATAATTATAATAAATAACAGAAGTTTCATATTCTATAAATTAAAGAACATATGCGACAAGTCACACTAAAGGTAAGGGGCTTCATCACAATTTCTTTTCAGTGAGGCATATTTTGATGTCATGCACCTATATAATTTTATGATTTGTATATACAGACCATTGGACATTATATATTATTAATGTATATATAATAATTATATTTAATGTTTTTTGATGTTATTATCTCATAAGGATTACAATTTATTTGTTTCCTATGGGATAAAAGACTTTTCCTTTTAAAAATAATATTTCAATGTTTTCCTTATAAATATTTCTCTACAATGTCCATGTTTTTAAATTATTGTTATGAATGTTTTTGTATGAACATAAAAAATTTATAATTTATATATTATGTCTATTTTTTATATTATTTCAATGGTTTTGAAAATTAATGATTTTTATGTGTTTTATACAAAATGTTTTGACATTTGATTAAAGGAATGTTTTGTCTTATTGTATACCACAAAAATGATTTTTATACAACTATAACCCTTATTTAATGTTATTATTCATTTATAAGATTTTATGTTTTATTTAAAGAAACCCCGGACATTCCTTTTTTGGGTATCTTTGTATTTAAAATTGTTTTCAAATGAAAATGGTTTTTTATTGAAGATGTGTTTTCAAAAGAAAATATTATTTTGGTATTGAGAATAGGTTTTTTAAAATAAAATGGTATTTTTATATTCAAATGTGATTTTCATATGAGTTTAATAGATTTTTTCTAATATTTTATAATAAAATCCATAAGAAAAAAATATTCATCATATGGTGTTTTAGAATTATATAAGGAAATGGGTCTTCCCACACATCAGTGGGTGATCATGTTACCGCTTATATGATGGGTGCTCCCAAATAGGATTTGGTGAGCCTGATATAGATTATATAATTGGTGTTCCTATATGGTACTCAAATACGTTGGGCAGTGTTCCTTTTCTAAATAGAAAATAAGGATTGTGTTTCCTAGGATTTTCTCCTATGGATTTAACTGGGCTCAAGGTATCTCAAATATAGGTTTAAAATGGGTTATTTACATGATACTATAACTTTCCTAAAAGGGGTTTGTGTTTTTTTTCTATGGTTTTTAAATTATTTCTTTGAAAAAAATTTGTGTATGATTTTATGTGAAATTGTGTTATATCATTTACACAAAAAACATTTAAATAATGGTATAAAATTCATGGGTTTTCATTTTTTTCAATGGAATAATTAGTTTCTTCATTTTTCAGTCCCTTACTTAGATTTTTGTACTCATATCATGTTTTTAAAAATTATGATCTTGGAATTTAAGGATGTGTATAGGAATGGAAGAATTCATGTTAAATGTTGTGAAGGATTTTTTATGAAAAGAACTCATGTATTGCATTAAATTTTGTTAATTCTTGGAAATTGGATAGTGATTGGAAGTGTCCACTTTGTATTATAATTGTTTTCTATGTATGAGTTGTGGAATAAATCTGAAAAACACTAAAACTGAAAATATCGACAAATTTAAAAGAATAAACACTTTTATTAAAACTCAATATTACATCACGTATAAGACTCAGTCCATATAGTTGGTATCTGAGGACAATTTAAATAACATTCTAGGCTAGGATAATGTTTATTACATGAATTTGAGAGATTCTACTTTGTGTTTATGTTGAAAGGATATATAATTATATGATTACTGTGTTGATTAATCTAAACTATGTCTATTTATAATGGTTTTTTATAAAGAAAATAGGGAAGTTTCATTGTGAAGGAACCAAGAGGAAATAATATTTCCAAATCAGTGTCCCGAGATGGTTGGATTTGAAATAGAATAGTTTGCTACAGTTATGGCTCAGTTAACAAAATCTATTAACATTGGTGGTATCCATGCTATATAGGTACCTGATCTACCTTGAAGAAACATGTCTATAGTTCATTATTTTTTGAGGAAGCATACCCCATAATTCATTGGATCATCTAAACCATTGGTAGATGAATAATGGATCAATCACCCATATAATATATTTGATGTCTTGGGATGTTCAGAATGTAAAAACATTACCCTTTCCAATTATCATTTTTAATGTGAAGTTGATTTTTTTGTCTTTGGTTAAGAATACCATAGGTAAAGATGATATTGATTTTATTAAATGGAAAATGGTTAACAATATAGTCCTTAAAAAAAATTCCATATGGTTGTTTGTATTATCATGAATAAAAAATTATTGGAATTGAAAAAGGATAATGATTTAGTGATTTTGTGTTAATAAAACATCACAAGATTATCCAGGTATGTTTTAGATATTATTCGGGACACTGATATTAAAATTTATTGCTTTTATTCATGATTAAAACCAATTTTTTCTGATAATTTTCCAAATAAGAATTTATAATTAATGATAAACTAGATAATTGTGATGAGAATGTTGAGATGGAATTTTGGACACATATGTTCCAAGAGTTTCCAGTAATAAGAATATTTCAAAGTGGTAGGAAATAAAAAAGAATCTAGCTAAAAAATCCATAGTTAATCCCCAAAAAATTTTCAACTATGGTCAAAAAATTTTTAAGGAATGTTTTTCAGGTTCTACAAAGTCTTTTTAATGCGGTCAATTTGGTTACAAGGCTCGTGACTATAAAGAAAAGAGTCATAAAAATATAAAATAATGGGTTAACTAATAACCATCCAATATAGAGGGGTATTAGTATCAATAATTTGGGATATTATTCTTACTTGTTTCCAATGTTATTTTCGAATTATAGAAATCATCAAGATAAACAATATAAAGGTATGAAAAATTCATTTTCTACTACTATAGTTCATGTTGGACCATCGATTGAAGTGATGAAAAGTATGAAACTTGTATAATAGAATTTTTCTAATTCTCTTTTTGAACATGGGATTCTCATGAATTCATTTCTAAGAAATTTTCCTGTAAAATGGGAATATAACCACAAGAAATAAAGATATACATTTTGGTGAAAACTATATATTGAAGCATTAAATAAATTAATATTTATAGGATCCATTCTATTTTCATTAGTGGTATGTTCTTTTCTTTAAATGTTATTGAACTACACATAGTATATTTTTAGCTTATTATTGGTATGGGTTGGTTTTCAGTATTTGATTCTAAAATATAATGTTGAGATAACACATTTATGATCAAAGATATAATTCCTTTAATAACTTACCACTATGCTGAGAAATTTATTAGTTATATCAATGAAACTTAAATAGCTAATAGTGTTGAAAAAAATTAAATGTTCAGATTATTGATATTAGAGTATTCATGGAATTGATGGATGTGTATACTGACCAATTCTAGGTATTACTCTTAATTAGGAGGCATATTTTACTATTTAATTATTTCCTATTTCTAAGCCTATTTCTAAACCACATTATTGAAAATATTAATTTTAATATTTTAAATTGAGATATAAATTATAGGATTTTTTTGGTAGAGGTTTCATTTGACCAATAACTTCACCATTTGGTGCTCCTATTTTTTTTGTTAAAAATAAAGATAGTTCAATGTGACATTATATTGACTATAGAGCTTCAAATAACATCAATATTAATAACAAGTTCTATTTTCCTCATATCGATGATATTTTTATTAGATCTAGGGAGCTCAATATTTTTCAAAGGGTTATCTATGATCTAGGTACCATTAACTGAGGGTAAGGAGGATTTCATTACAAAGACTACATTTCATAATATATGTGGGAATTATGAGTTTTTTAGTAATATTGTTTGGGTTATTTAATAAACCTTTAATATTTATGGACCTCGTTAATAGAGTTTTCTAGGTATTCTTCTATATGTTTTAGGTTGTGTTTATTGATGAAATTTTGGTATATTCTACAATTTAAGAAGAATATGAATGGTAGCTACGGAATGTTCCGAAAATCGTACATGAAAAGAAAATATATGGGAAATTTATTACTATAAATTATGGTTCTAATAAATTTATTTCTATGGACATATTTTTTCAAAATATGGAATAACTATAGACCCTAAAAAAATTATTGCATAATTTCCATGACCAAAAAATATAATAGGGAATTACAGTTTTCTTTGATTATAGTGTTTCTAAAGTAATTCGTATGTAATCGTTTCCTGGTTTTCTATCCCATTGACTTAGATAACTAAATAAGGGTAAATTTTTCCTAAAAAAACAATGTGATTATTGTTTTCAGGAATCAAAAATTATATTTTTGAATGGTCTTGTTTTGGACCTTCCTTCTAGAAATGGTTAATTCATCGTATACATTGATGATTAATCGATACTACATGGTTGTGACTTCATGTAGAATGATAATTTAATTTTGTATGAACTATTTCAGTTGAAAACTGATGAGTTAAATTACCCTAGACCTGATATGGAATTAGCTACTATCATGTTTAATTTAAAAAAATTCTAGCATCATTTTTATGGAAAAAAATTGTGAAATATATACTGATCAAAAATGTTTAAACTATATATTCACTTAGGAAGAATTGAACATGAGATAGATAAGATGGATGTAAATGATCAGGGATTTTCATTTCATAATTCTTCACTATCCTAAAAAAACCAATTGGTCAATGATTTTATTTATAAAAAATACTACATTAACCATGTTATGTTTGGAACATGGCCCATTAGTTATTGAATTTATATGTTTTGGACTAGAAGTTGTGGATGCATGGACATCATCTATTTTGCTTCTAGATTCAGTTTAATCATATCCATCAGAACTAATTAAGAATTCATGGACGTAGGATCATGATTTGCATGAAAATTTAGAATCCATTAAGAATGGTAAGTTTCCTGATTTTAATATTAAATAATAACATGTTGTATAATTTGGAAAAATATTATGTGATCTTTGTGATTCCTAGTTGAATAAATAGTTTTTGAGGGAATCTCATAGTTCTATATTTTCTATTCGTTTAGTTTGAACTGACATGTTTATATACCTTTAGATGTACTGCTGGGGGGATGGAATGAAAAGAGATATTACTGACTCTAATATGAAGTTTTTGACTTGTAAAATAGTTAAATAATAATTAAAATTATGAAAATTTAATGGTTCATCCTTTTCCAATTATGAAGTAGATATGGAAAATCATAACAATAGATTTTATTAAGGTATCACCTTATTCTTATAGAGGTAACAATGTGATTTGGGTTATGGTTGATTCATTAACTAAATCTACAAATTTCTTTCCCAACTTAGATTCACAACTAATTATTAGAAAGGATATCAAAAATATTTGGATAGTAAATTAAATTTTAGTGTACCTTTTCATCCTCAAAATGATGATCATTCTGAGTAGATGATTTAGACTATGTAAGATATGTTTTTATATTATTAAATGAATTATAAGTGAAATTGGGACCATCCTATTTATGTGATTGTGTTTTTTATAAAAAATGTTTTCATTCTAGTATACAGATGGAACCATTTGCGGCATTATGTGGAAAATAGTGTTATATTATAAATTTTTAGGTTGAATTCAAATAAATGAAGTTGATGGGACACTAGTTGGTAGAAAAAATAGATGATAAGGATCAGATTATTTATAAATATATGAGTATAGGTAATAGTATGTAGAAATGTTATGCATTTAACCAGTGGAATGATATTTCTTTCAATGTAAGTGATCATGTATTTCATGAAGTATCTCTATAGAGAAGTGTTTTGATGTTTTGTAAGAAGGAAAATTTATATCTACGGGTTAATTGTAATGTATGAACTAATGGATAAAGTTGTATTGTTTATCTATTTAGTGGATTTTACTCTGATCTTTTCTTAGGTACACAATTATTTTCATGTATCATTGTTAATGAAATATGTGCATGATTCATCCAATTTTATTATCCCAAAAGTTGTGAAGTTGGAAAAAAACCTTTCTTACAAGAAGTAGCCTATTAAAATTATTTACTGTAGAGAGAAAATTTTATAGAACAAGTAGATTTACAAGGATAATGTTTTATGGAAATACCATGTGGCTGAAGAGGAATCATTGGAATGTGAAAATTAGATATTTCCCCACTTAGTTAAAAAGTGAATAAAATTGTGAGGTAATAGTTTAATAATGAGGGGAAGAATGTAAAAACATATTTAATTAAATAATAAATAATTTTTAGGATTATTATAGTATGGTAGATATTTATATTCGTTAAAAAAATATTTAGTAATTTTTAATTCAAAATGGAAATAGTTTTAAATAAATTTTTTTCTTATAAGAACTTAGTTAAAAGAATAATTTACAAATTATTGAATTCTAATTTGAAAAAATGAATTTAATATTTTAAATCATCATTTCAAAATGAGTTTAGGGTGCAATATTCATTTCATAGAATATTGATTTTTTGATACATAATGAAAATATTGATTTTTGTAAAAATATTATTTATTTTCAATATATTATGTAATTTAACTGTCCAAATATGTTTTGAATAAGATTTAAATTAAAAAAATATATCATTATTTATATTTAATACAATATATTTTTTAAAATAAACTTGATATTGGATTTCAGTATATAGTCATTATTTGTTTAAAAAATGGGATCTTTCATAAAATTGTTGTAATGTTAATAATGTTTCACAATATTAATTAATTAATAAAATATGCAATGACGGATTATATTAATGTTTTTTAAATTATATATCCAAAAACGTTAATTTCAATTCATTATATTATTATTACATATCATAAAGTTAATATAAAATCGTCTTTTCTAAAAACATACACCTCTTGGAAAAATGATTTTTCATCATGTCTGTGGGTTTATTTTAAATTAAAAATTTCCACTTATATGAGTTAAATTTTGAAAAATAGATCAAATATTTGGAATCTGGATAATTTATATTATATAAAAATTGAAAACTAATTTTTTTAACATAATGAAACATTAAAATTGTAAATAATAGTTTTCATGGTTATGTTGAAAATTATTTAATAGTGTTTAAACTAAAATAATATGAGATAAAATGAATTAAAATAAATAAAAAATGTATTATATTGAAATATAAAGAACTTATCATGTATAATTTTTAATAATAGTCAATTTTTGTTCTTTTTGAGTATTAAAAATGGGGTTATAGATTTTTCTTTCTGAAAATTACAACTATGCCAGCCACCTCACATATAAAAGGTCACCCCTATCCTCCCATATTCAAACTTCAAAAATGAATTTTTTTTCTAAGTAGCTAAAAAATAAATTTATAAATTCCATCCACTAATCCTATAAGCCTTATTTTTATTTGGAATCCATTCGTGAAATACTATAGGTATAATCCCCAACAAGTGGTTCGAAAAGAGTTAAAATTCCAAACAATGTGTTTTTGTTGTATTATTTCTTCCACCTCCACAAAATGTTTTTAAAATATTATTATATAATAAAAAATTATTTCATATAAACTAAAATTCAATTAATTCAATTTAATATCATAAATACAAATAATCTTTCAGTAATGGGATATAAAATCATCATTCATGTGTACGTCGGACTACAACCTCATGAACCGATGTCCTTCATTTTCCATCATAACCTCTCCCATATTGATATAATTATAGATTTAAATTATATATATGATATTTCTAACATATTTATATTTATGGAGTTATGATATAAAATATACATTCTCTCTTTCCATTCCATGGGAGATACTATAATGTTTTTTTTGTACGATGGACTACCGCCACATGAAGCGATTTATTTCATTTTTCACCAACACAGTACATAGAAGGTAAATAAGATATATTTATCACATAATTGTTATATAAAACATAATATTTTATTTTCTATCTTACACTAAAAAATGATAATGTCATTCAGTTACATATAGACTATCGACTCCACTAAGCGATCTGATTCTTTTTTCATTACACAAACTTATGGATGATATATATATATATGAATTTTAATGAAATAATAGGTTATTAATTATATTAGTTTAATTATTTAAAAATAAAATATTATATAATTTATGTCCATAATGATGAATTGAAAAATGGAAACGTTACTCATGCATACGTACTATCTGTTGTCTCCATGACTGTATTGTAGTTCAATTTTAATGAACATATTTCAGGATTGGTTTCAAAGAGTATAATTTATGTATAAATATAATAATTATTTAATGATTATTATTCTATATATGTTGTATAATTACTTCTATCACCAATACTCAACAGACCAAGGTACATTTTGACACACAAGCCAAATATCATCCAAAGTCCACACAAAAATTTATATGATTAAATAATTGTATTTGGAATAGAATTAAGTGAAATAAGAGGGATAATAAACATGATAATATTTATAAATTAATTAAATAACTAACATATTTTTATTACTATGGAATATTAAGAGAGTGCATAACAATTCAGACTAAATGAAAAGAACATCATCTCAATTTCCTCCCTGTGATTTATATTTTTATGTTATGAACCTATATTATTTTATGATCTGTATATAAAGAAAATTTTACATGTTATATCATGATTTTTTAATATTCTCATGATATTTAATTTTTTTAATTGTTTCCCATGTGATAAGGGATATTTAATTTAATAATTATTCTTATAAAGTTTTCCTTCTAACTATTTCTCTTCAATGACAATATTTTTAAAATGATTATATGAAAAATATTATATATATAAAAACAAGTTTTAAAAGGAAAATTCTATTTCTATTTTAACATTATGTAAATATTTTTCATAATTAATCTTTTTTTATGTTTTATATGGAATGTTTTTATAAAAGAAAAAAAGAATTTTATATTTTAATTCTTTATGGAGAAAAATAATTATCCACCATTAAATCCATTATTTCAAGTTTTATGTTATTTATAATATTTTATATTTTATTCAAAGGAAACCCCTATTTAATTTTTTGGGTATTTTGGTATTAAAAAGTTTTTTCAAATGAAAGGAGAATTTTGGTAATGAAAATTTGTTTTCAAAAGAAAAATGTATGTTGGTATTGAAACTATGTTTTTAAAATAGGTATATTTTTTGATATCTGAAAGATATTTTCATATGTGTTTAAAATAGTTGTCCCATTATTTTATAGTGAAAAGTGGTAGATGAATTTTTTTATTCTTGATTTCACACTTGATGATTATAAATAATAAATGGGAGTACTCAGATAGAATCAAGTGATATTGTTATATCTTATATCATAGTTCTTCCTAAATAACACAATGATCAGCCCAATATAGCATAGATGATGGGTGCACCTACATAGAGATCTAATTTATTGGTTAATATTCCTTATCTTAATGAGAAATAAGGAGGTATATGACTGAGGGTTTCTTAGATGGATTTAATTGGGCTCTATTTATATCTAACATGCATTTAAAATGGGTTATGAATATGAGGATCTATGTTCCCAAAAAGGGGTTTTTTTTTATTACTATGAGTTTTAAATTTTTCATTGAGAAATATGTGTGTGTATTTTAATGTGAAAAGTTAGTATTTCTTTTTCTCAAATAAAATTTAGATAAAGGTAAATAATTAATTTTTTTCATGTTTTGAACTTGAATAATGTTTTTCTTCTATTTATGTCCAAAACTAATATTTTTGTGATCATCCCACATTTTTTAAAAAAAAATTCATAATGTTTAATAATGGGTATGTTAATGTAATAAGTCAAGTTGAAATTCATTATAGGTTTTTAAGAAATAAAATTCAATTTTATTTTAAAATTTATTAATTTTGGGAAAAATGGTATTTATTGGATGTTCCAACATTATATTATTATAGTTTTCTATGTATCAGTTATGAACTAATTCTTTAAAACTCTGAACATGAAAAAAATCATCAAATGTAAGAGAATTAATTCATGTCTTAAAACCCAAGATTAGGAAATATTTATTGTCAATTCATTATAGTAGGAGTCATCGCACATGACCATCATATGGAATAAGGTCTATAGAACACATCAATAGGAAAGTCAAAGCATGTGAATGGCACATATAGAATCAGGTGACAACACTTTGTGGGTTATAATGAAAACATAGAATGACGAATCTAGGATAAAACCTAGTTACTCACATCAAGAAGCTATGGGTATATGGTCTCTTATTATGAAGTGGAAATATGTATGTGTAAATTGATATGGGACAACAAATTCTAATGGGCATTATTACTCTAATAAATGAAACAAATATTACTAGGACCACTCAATTAAATTAATCTATTTCATATGATCATTCTACGCATTCACCATCTATCATCATCCCCTATAGGGTGTATTTCATGAAGAAACCCAACTATGAGTATCCTAATTTACTATTTTGAGCCCTTGTAGAAATTTTCAGCCAATAATTTTGGAACTATGTGACAATATAAGTGTGTCTATGAGAAGATATATTATTTAATTCACTACTAGTTATGATGGTATGTGATACTAATTCAAACTATAGTGGTAGACAATGTTATCGTTAAGTTGGATTTTCTACCTTCAATTATGATTATAAGAGATTATACCATTATCTTCAATGGTATAAGGGTCAAACACTTGGTGGTAAAAGGTTACAAAATTAGGTATGAGGTTCTTACCTTAGTTAAAATGGTTGGAGTTTCTATCATTAGTTTCTATAGTAAGAGGATCTATTGTGATCTTTACATAGTATATGGAGATTTCGATAGATTTTCATGACTAGAAAAGATTCAATGAATATGATACAAGCATGAGGTATGTTTTTGAATAAAATTTATGAAGTTTTTGTCTCCTAAAGTCATTCCATGTTCAAATCTTATCATGTGGTTTTATATGATATTGTGCTATTATGAACACATATTCTTGAGTAGTGAATTTGAATGGAAATTTGACTGGTTTTATGCATGGGGTATGATAGAAATTTTTCATTTTTTAAGGGTAAAAAATAAATTTATATATATATTGAATGGGTCTCTCTACCACTATTTAAGGGTACCAATGAGTTTCCAATAATGAGGTAAGGGTAACCCACGGTTTTTATTTCTCTCATAAAGATCGATCTAACCTCCAGTAAGGGTAGATCGGGTCTTCCACTACCCAAGTAAGGGGAAATTGATAACTACATAAACTTATATCTAGGTTTACAAGTGTATCATAAGGGTAAATTATGTATATAAAAATACAAAAGAATACCTGATTCATTGGGGTATTCAAATGAGGATTTATGGAAGAATTTTTTATAATAATGAATTCATGCCACGATTTTACCATGAATATCATGATACATGGTTCATTATTCAGGTTTTATAAGTGATAATTAATTATGGGACATTATATATCATATAAAATCCATAATTATCAATATGTTAATTCATGTTTCATTCAAATCATATTAAATTAAATAGTAACTACATTTTATTTCATTAAGTTATGGAGATGAAATCATGGATGAAAATATTAATGATCTTATGAAGGAGATAACTAAATTTCAGTTATTAATATTATAATTATCATATATATATATACATAATTTTTTCAATGAATATTGTTTCATCTTTTGGTGTTGTTCTAATAAGTAATCAGAATGAAATATCTACTGGTATTTAAGAAGAATAGAGTGGTCGAAAATATGATTATTTATATACCTTCCAAAGAGTCAATGAGATAAATGGATATTCATGGTATTCTATTATGAATTTAATAATAATGATAGAATAATAGAGAATTGAAGAAGATATTTCGAATACCAGTTTGTATTATAAAATGAAGATGTAAGAGAAGAATTAGCTAAGATGGACATGAAGTTCACCGAGAGAAGAATATTTTTATGCACTCATGTTTTAAAAATATAGGAATAAATGATGTAGAAGAAGATAGAAGTGCAGGAGAAATTAGTGGCATGTTATATTTCTAATTTGGGGAAAAGAAGAATATTTTTGTATAGTGATGTGAATTCAAATAATAATAAGTGACTTTTGATAATTGTAGGTAAGAAGATGGAGGGGAAACACACCAAAAATAATAAAAAATTATTTATTTTTTATAAAATATATTGTTGTTACCACTATATTTAATTGTATAGGTATGGGATGTACCTACATTTGGGATGTATCAAACAAGTGTGTGGGATACACACTCTACCTTATTGGGAGACAATTGTGTTATACTAATAGGGTTTTACTATTGGGTTTTGAGACCATGGGTTTTAATAATCACACAATGGAATATCCTTCTCATAGAGAGAGGTGAACCTTAAAAGTTTTTGTGCCACTTTGGTGTTGTTTGTTAGGATGTGCGTATAATAATAAAATGGAGAAGGAGATAACATGAAATCAATTCACCAAAATAAGTGGCATAGATAATAAAAAAAGGATAAATTTGGAAAATTATAATTTTGACCTATATTGATTCACCCCACCCCTCAAATAAGAGTACACCAAATATCTCATTGGATCCTATAATTGTAATCAGAGGAAGGTTCACCTCTTTCTTAATTATTTACATTTAAATTATACTAATTTGATTATTTGAGTGTCTTTTTTGAAATTATAATAATGTGTATTCTATAGAGTTTATTTCAATTTTTGATTAGAAATAAATTTCTAATAAGTAATTGATGAATATTAAAAATATTTAGAATCATAAGATTAATAATGTGTCCCTATTGTCTAAATAGAAAGAAGTTCCATGTACTCCAAGCAAGGAAGTCATATCTCATTTGGATGGAGAAGTATTTTTAATTATATATACCATAACATATTTAGAATACATTTATATATCAAAGGGATCAATTTATTCATGTGATACTAAGGCATATGAAATTTATAATTAAAACTATCCACAAGAATACGAATCATGTGAGTTTTATTATATGACAATAGATTAATCTATTAAAGAGTTAAAAGATATGTTGCATTCTTTTCCCTAAATTGTTTTATTTATTTGCGTCATTTTTGAAGGCCAGTAAGGAAGATATCACTTAACTTGAAGGTGAGGCAAATAACTTGTTGAATTAATTAAGAAAACATGACCTTAATTTCATTAATCTCACAAAACAAGTAATTTTCAAATATAATGAGTTTAAGGGGATAATGGTGAGATACTCTAAATTTAAGGAAGACAAGCTCAGCAAAATCCAAGAGAGGGATAATTACACTAAAGATTTTTAAAATAGGATCCATGTATTGGACGAAAATAGGATGTAAAATTGATGTAATGAATTTAAAGTTTCATATTGAATCCTAGAAGTTGAAGGATCTTTAGAAATTTCATCAATAAAAGATTAAAATTCATGATGAAGAATAAGAAGAATGAGTAAGGTTTTTTATAAAATAATTCCCTTGATTGTAGATTAAAATAATTATCTCAGTATGAAAAGACAATAATTGGAAATAAAATTGACTTCTCTAAAGAAAAAAACACTGTGTCATCACACCCAAATAACCTACTAGAACATTGTGTTACTTGTAGGATTATACCAACAAATTAACTTCACCGAATAGAAATTACATCATTACATCACTAAATTATTTTTTTCAAGAAGTTGTGAAGAAGGAGGTAGAATCTATATAATAGTGTAATATTTTCCCTAAATATTATTCTACATAATGTTCATGTTTAAATAAAAATATGTACAAATATGGATGAGGATAAATTAAGAAGAGCATAAAACCACATCCATGGTGGAAAAATAAGTGTGCAAGTTAGTTCCCAAAGATGAGTCTGACAATTGAGTAAGAGGACCCAAAAAAAGTATGCTAATTATGAAAGAAATTATATATAGAATGAAAATTTTAAAATAATATAATGGTTTTGGAGAAATGTTAGTTGTAAAATGTATTTAGGACTTTTACATTGTATTTTCAGAAAAACAATACCTTAAATTATAAATAAGAATGAAATATTATTCAAAAGGGGGGAAAAATACAGAAGATATAATAATCACAGCTTAAAAAAATTATATCTACATCAGGAATACATGATAAAATTAAATATCATTGTTTAGTTAGTAGAGGTACTGGTCATAGAATTTATTCTTGTACATATGAACATATATCAAATGAATTTTACAAGTTAATACATCATATGTTTGAAGAATCAACACTGGGTAAAAATCTAAATAAATGTAAAAAACATATTACACCAAGGAAGTTTTATAAGAAGTTATCCTTGGACATAATACACAAGATAGAGCTTATAAAAAATAGGTTGAACAATATATTTAAGAGAAGTTTCATATCTTAGAAAAGGGATGTGAATAAAGGCACCCATGAGAAGCCATGTGGAAACTCCAGGAAATTTTTTCCTGTACCTAAATTCATTCTTGTGATTTGGTCATCATATTTTGAGTGAAAAATAATGTTGGAAGAAGCAGAATAAAATTCTAGTTAAAAAGTTTAAAATGATATTCTATAAGAATATGATAATTTTAATGTGTGATTGTCAAAAAATGAAAAAAGAAATTGTGTTAGAGAAGTTGTGTGGTATAGATATAGTAAATATGGACTTGTTTTAAAAGTTAATTTAAAAACAACACCAATATAAGAATAACCCTTTAAGAGAATGAATATTACATGAGGATAAGCATGTGATTTTATAGATTAAGATAAAATTTACATATCACATAAATAAATAGAAGTTTTGATGAGATCCATTCTTCCTTCAGATATATCAGAACTGAACGTCGGGTATGGAAGCATTAAAAAAATAAAAAGTGGGAAAAATTGTTAAGAAAATCATCTCAATATTACCATTAAAATTGAAGAATAATAAGACCAAAAAAATTCTATTAATCATGGTGCATTGTATTTATACTTATAATATATGGATTTGAAGGTTAATCATGTCCTCATGTAGAGAATATTAGAAGTAGTGACTGCTGTTAATTCATGAAAAAATGTTGAAGAAGTAACTATCCTTGAACGATTTATCAAATGATATTCAAAATAAAATATGATATAGGATCATTTTCATGAAGTTGAGGAGTGTTTTCTCATATGATGGACAATAATGATAATAAATATACCATTTTGTCCGATCATTTATTCGTTATCCTATAGAATAAGTATTAAAGAAGAATATCCTTGGTGAATTTGTGATAGTTATCACATTTGGACATCCATAAGTTAATGATCCTCTTTGGTTTATTATCTATATTGTAGCATCATGAAAAAAATTTATGAATAGAATCACTATTATAAAGATATTGAGGAGTTTTTCCCTTGAGGGGGAGATAATTCTAGAAGAATCTACAAGAATCATTTGTCTTATAAAATTTTGAACATTTTAGAAGATACTTTCGTGAAAATAACATTGAATAGAAATTTATTATTTATCTCTCATCTATGATAAAAAAACCATATTCTAACTCAAGGTGGGGATTATTTTTACCAAGGACATGAAAACTAGACATATGAAGAAGTTCTAGGGATCTTGTAAAATAATTCTGTTTGTACGTGAATGATTTTATTATATTTCTAAAATTGTGGGAAATATTTTAATGTTGATATTTTGTTATTTTAATTGATATATATTATTTTTATTATCCCATAATACAATTGGACACCCATGAATACAATATAGTGAGTTATAATTTTTGATGGTATCATTTTATTATTTTGGGACAACTTTAATGTTTAGATTAAAATATCTTATTTTCTACACTGAGCATTAATCAAATAGACTTAGTATGGAATGGATTATGGAATATTGATAATTCTATGTTGATACTAGTTTTTCCAAGTTATTTGTAATAATTTTAAAAAATTGGTAGATAACATGAAATAAAAGTTTGATAAGAAAAGGGGGAGAGGAGTCGTGACACATATTGGTATATATATTATTTATGTGTGGGTATTAATCCACAAATAAAAAGGGGATATTATTTGAGTCCAGATTATGTGATTTGTATTTTTTTTCAATGGAATTTCAATATTATGTGACAAATATGTTTTTTTATTTATATATCTCATAAATTTATTCCATTCATATCAAATGTTCTTGGAAGATCTTATTTAAAGGATTTTTCCCATGTCACTTAATGAAACATAAACATATACATGGATGATGAAGATGTATTAAATGTAATACCATGAAAAAATATTTATATTTTTTCATGAGGTAGTTTATCTTTTACATGCATTATGTTGAAATAAATTCAAACACATTTACTAGGTTTTGAAAAAAAAACATGTTATCCACAATCAATCCAAGGGGCCTACTAATATTTATGTGTGGGAGTGGTTGTCACCACATGGGAACCATCCCACATATCCATCTAAAGGATATAGGGAGGTAGAGTGCCTATATAGGTGGGTCCGAGCATTCACATAGTGTACACAAAATCAAGTAGTGCCATCATTTGGGTCAACACAACTGTAGTGGCAGTGGAAGCCTAGAGTAGACTCAATTACTCGAATTGTGCAACTACAAGAATGGGATCTATTTTTTTATGAATTTATAAGTCTTTAAAAATAGTTCTGTAGGAAAACCTATCTTAGTTGACAATTTTACTCTGCTAAATGAAACAAATGTAACCAATATTGCTCGATTGAATTAATCTGGACCATTAGATCTGGTCATGTGGTTGTCTTTTAACTTCCGTCCTTTAAAGGTGTGTTATGCAATGAAAGTCAATTATGAGTGGCATACTTATTTGTTTTGAAACCATGAAAAATTGTTTGAACCTGATTTAAATAACTATTAAACCATATAATTGTGATATTGGGAAGAGATATGGATTCACTAGCTTCCAATTTAGATGGTGGGAGATTATACCATCTGTTGAAATGATAGAAGGTGTTACCATTGTGTACGAGGTGCTAATATCAATTACACCACTAGGATATTCATATTTTATCGTCGATAGTAAAAGGTTATATTAATAAATAATTGAAGGTGTAAATGACAGGTATGTGGTGTTACTATCATCTATAATAGTGGGAGGTGATATTATCAATTATGATGGTAGGAGGAGCTACCGTGTATTTTTCATAGTAAAAGTGGCATTTTCAAGCTTCACATGATTGGGGGAGCTTACATACATATTTTAACACCCTGATATTTTTTGTTCTTTTTCTCCAAATAAATTAAAATAATTTTATGGATTGCATTTCATGCTACACCATGTTAATTTTGTGCTACATACTGCACTATCATATAATTCATTACATGCAACACTAAGTCTCTATGAAACAATATTTTATTATTGTAATTATTTAAACAAGACAGACTATAACATCGAAGATTAAATAGTATGTATGAATAGGATAAAATTAATTATGATAATATGGTTTATACATATATATATATATATAATTCTTATGGGCCAAACTAATTATAAATATAAATGAAACCATTTTTGAAATAGAATTAAATGCTTTTCTAAAAAAATTATCTAAATGTGAGAAAGTGTTTTTTATTCTAATTATTTAAAATTTAAATCTTATTTATATTTATTAAGTATATATCAAATATAATTTTTAACATTCATCTTTTGTTTTTACTATACATGATATAAATATAAATCAAATTTTATGCTTAAAAACTGTATTTTTCACGAAAGAGTTGAATCTCCTTTTAATGGTGCGCCTATTCTAAAACTATGTTTTGGAACATTTATAAATTTGAGTTGAAAATATAAACTTACTTTTTGATGTTGGAATTTAAACATTATCTTAGGGTTAAATGTTCATATTTTTTAGATAAGCTTCAATTTTCATGGAATAGTGAAAAACACAAATTTTAATTAAAAATAATTTTTCTGTATAGTTTTTTTATATAGATAAATTATATTTTAAACAAGTTTTAAAGTATAAATAGTTCAATTTTACATCAATAAAATTAATTCGGGTCATTATAATCAATTTAAAATTGATATTAAATATAAAAATATTTCAAACATTCAGACTTTTTTACTTTAAAATATTTTTGTTTCGTCCCGCCCGTGGAATTAATTTTAAATTATATTTTCACCTTCTTTGAATTTTTTTTAAAAAATGTTTTAAATATTTTTATCTATAAGTAAAATTTTATTAAATATATACCTTTGATCTTTTGACAATATGAATTGTAACTTTGGTAAAACAACTTACAAAGGTTAAGGGTAAATCATGAAATTAAGTGTAAAAATAAAATATAGATATTTGAAAATTAAATAATTCTTTCAAAATTATTATTGGATGAATTTAATTTTACCCATATAATATAAGGTTATAAATTGAATTATTTAATGTAAGATATTCCCTAAAATGGCTTAGATGTTATTATAATCCAAGAGAGTGACAAAATGCCACACAATTACTTTTAATTAGTATAATATATTTAATATTGTTTTAAATAGAATATATGATTATCAATAAATATTATTATGAAATATAATACTATAATATACATTTTTGAAATTTAAATTTCATTTATTTGGAAGAAAAAAAAATTATAAATAATTTCACATCAATGATACAATAATTATTCAATTAATGAAAAAATCAATCAAATGATATCAGGAACATTAAAATAAATATAATTTGAATTAATTAAGCTCGTAAATGATTTTTACAGGTCAATATAACATTTTAGGGGTGTATTGAATATTTTTTTCAAATTTATCTTGTTGTATTGATTTTAATAAAGTCAATGTAATGAATTGTGTCAAAATTGACACTAATGATAAATTTGAAAATAATATTTTATTAAATTATTTTGAAATCATGAATCCATTATATATGGAAAGCAGTGTGATATAAAGTCTCAAATGTAATAAATTGTGAAATTATTTCCCAATTTAAACATTATATTTAAAAAAGTACAACCTTTTAATATTTAAGCTTATTACCATAGTGAAAATTTAAATAGGTTACACAACGGTTCATCAAAATGATAAGGTTTAAAATAAGATAAAACCAATATCAAATATATATTTTTATGATATTAAAATCTTATAATATCTTATATTATAGTAAATCTACTTTTATAGGTATTTCAATTGATATTTAATTTATAATAAATCAAAACTTTGAGAAATATCTTGAGTGTCCCACCCCTTTCTTATAAATGGAAACCTTTTCTTATCTTTTATTAACGCGTTAAGAAATATTTGGTTCATAAAAAACATACCCAAATATCCTACCAACATACCTTACTTAATCCATGAGGACTACATTTGGGCATAAATCCAACCAAGGAATCCCGTTGGTGACAACCAAAAGGAGTTACCTAAAGAGGAGGTAACATTCAAGAAACACTTTTGTTTCATTTATTTCTACGCCCCATAAATTATTATTATTCCATGATTGTATACTATCATAATTATCCTATATATTCTTATTTTTTTTATGATAAGGGTATGACATACACACACAGTTCCATCAATTGGGATACACAATCATCATTCGTGTGTAAAGTAGACTACTGCCTTGTGAACAAATGTTGTTCGATCTCCCATTTCCATCATTAAAGGTTGATAATAATTATGGAATTTATGTTTTTATATGATATTTATGATATTTATGATATATTTACACCTCTTTAATTATTATATAACTCATTCCTTCATGATTTCCTTGTGTATGTGTGGGCTACCACCTCCTTAAAGAGATGTGATTCATTCATACTTTAAATGGGATGTATTAAAGATGTGAATAGTAAATATATATAATATATATAGAATAATAATTATACCTAAATTTAAATATGTATATATATATATCGTTTTTTTATTTAATTACATAGGGAAACAAAATGGAAACAACCTTCATGGATACGTGCGACCTTCCTCTCCATGAACGATGTATTCCAATTCATATTTATATATTTTATTGATTTTTATAAAGACATATATATAAATTTATATGATATTTATATATTTTTTTCATTATTTAGAACATGATAAAACTGATTGGGCAAGAAATACAATAAATCAAAATATATCAAAAAACAAAGCGGTTATTACCAAAAATGTAACTCTAACAAGAAAGTATTAATAAATATGTAATATAAATTCATAATAAAGTCATATATGGTTTTATATATAATAATATTGTTTTGTGTTATATTTATAATAAACATATATTTTTTATAACAGATTTTTTAAAGTGTGTGATAAATATTCAGGAATTAAGGTAAGGGTTTTCTTATGTCACTTTATTTTCGGTGTGATATATGAAATATTCAGAAAATTATTCATATTGTGTGGTATATATATTAATTTATAACATTCTTTATAATGAATTTAATTTCTTTCATGGTATCAAAATGTTTCAATTTATTTTATTGTTTTATGGGGTTCTTTATTGAAATGTTACTCTAATAATAAAGTGTTTTCTAGTCTCATTTATTTTTGAGAGACTTTTTTCATATTCACCACTCATTTATTTTGTGTGGTGTATATAATGACCATAAATGTAATATATTATCCTTATCCCTAATGTTATGGGTATTTACATATCAATTTTATGATCTATCGTTAATGGGGTATACAATTCAAAAGTTACCAAATTGATAATATAATTTTGGCTCAATTTGGCTTCTTTGTGACAAATGTTATGTTATGCACCTAAATTCTATAATAAGATGTGTATACTTACGTACGACATGTTTTATCATTAATATACTTGTAACACCCCAATATATCATAGTATATTATCACATCAAAGTAATTTAATATCTTAAATTGCACGCAACACCGACTTGGCTTACGTTATACACAAGATTGAGTTTCTATGAAACAACATGTTAGTATTATAATTATTTAAATTATATATTTATTTATAAATTAAATATTGTAATAAGAATACTAAAAAATAAAACGTAAATTTTATTTATAATTTTTTCACATAAATAAAACATATTTATAATTAAATGTATAAGTTTTGTTAAAATAGTTACATATTTATGAAAAAACATTTTTCTTAAAAGAACTACTTTTTATGTCTCTTAGTGAACAAAAATAATATTAATTTTAGACACTAATAATAATTTAATTTGGTAAAATAGACATCATTTTTGAAATTGGAATGTCATAATTATCTTAGGGTGCATTTTGGGTATTTTTCTGAAAACATTCAATTTTTTATTAATAGTGAAAAACACAGCGTTATTGTTTAAAACCGACATTTAATTTAAACTATTACATATAAATTTAAATTTATTTTAAATTTAAAATATAAACATAATACCTATATTAATCTAATGTAATTTGTTGTATTCATTTTACAACAAGATTAGAGATATAAAATTTTATTGAACATTTTAACGTCGTGTACCCACCTTCTATGTAACGCCCGAGACTTTTATGAGAAATATTTTGTTTTTATCAAAGCAATATTTCACTACACACAATACTAGCTTGGCTTGCTTTACACGCAACTGTGGCCTTCCTCAATAGCTTGCGTCGTACGCAATACCGTGTTTCAATAAACAACGATATGCTATTAAAATATTATTAAAACTAGCCATTATGAATAGTAATAATCACTTTTTGAAATTTAATAAATTTTATTTTTCAAAATGGACTTCATTTTTGGATTCATAATATCGAAATTATCCTAGGGTGAAATTTTGGTATTTTTCTGAAAACTTTCTATTTTTGATGAATAGTGAAACCACTAAGTGGTAGTTAAAAAATGAATTTTTCATAAAACATAATTTTACCGCTTCTGAGAGTGGAATTTCGAAAATCTAGAGAAACTGTTAATATCAAGGACTAAAATTTGGTTCAATGAGATGAAAATAATTTTTGGTGATTAGTAACTTTTTACTTTTTTTACCACGGTTAAAAGTAAATACGGTAATTAAGTTAAAAGTGTTTTTATTATTATGCTATCACATGTCCTAATTCTATTGGATAAGTTTAATTCGACCAAAAACAACCTTATGAAGAAAATATGACCATTTAGGCCCACTTGGATTAGATTAGGACATTTATTATTAATTTATTTAAAGAAGGGTTAAAATAGTTAAAATCAATGATTAATAAGTAAATAATTTTTAATATGTGGTTATACATAATATAAATTAGACTATAAATATTCATTAGAAATATAAAAAGATTTCCAACATAATGGTATTTTATTTGTAATTTTTAGACTTAAAATAATTTAATTTAGTTATGATACAATGATGATGCAGTAATTATCTTATTAATGAAATATTGACATAATTGATGTTATAAACACCCAAATAAATGTAATTTCAGATTTTTTATTAATTCCACTTATTTTATAGGTTAATATGACATGTTATTATTGATTTAATTAACTTTTTTCGAACTAATCATTCTGTTATTAGTTTCGCAAAAATCAATTACTAAATAGTGTCAAAATTGACATAAAATAGTTTTTTAAACAAATATTTTATTATTAATTGTTATTTTATTCCTAAAAATATAATGTTCGGCCAAATTACTTAGATAAGGTTATATATATTAATTATAAACAACTTCGGGTTCGTTTGTCTTGATATAGTAAGTTTATTAACCTTATAGTGTAAGAAAACTAGAAGACACGGTAAAAGTTAAATTATCTAACTTAAAGTTAAATCTAAATGATAAGGTTAAAATTGATACCTAAACTTGTCTAAATTATATTGTATGAGATTATTTCGATCCATCCCCACCTTATCTTCTAAATAAATCAATTTGGAGCTATTTAAAACCGAATTTGGCTTTATAATAAAATAATATTTTTAGTTATTCCAACGGTGCCCCTCTCCTCCCTTATAAAAGTGCACCTCCTCCCTCTATTCCTCACACCACCATGAGCCTTCAAGCTCGGCCAAGACCTGAAAATTTCTTCTCTCCACTTCCCTAGAGACATCCCATAGGTCTTGGTCTTCTTCAATGACCAATTTTAGTGCCCTAAAAGGAGTTCTCAAAGAAGCACTTCAAAGAAGAGGTAATGTCCGTTACCGATTCTTTCATCATTATTTCTTCTTCAACATATCCTTCTTTAGTTGTTTCATTATGAAGTAATAACATCAGTATCACACATATACTGATATGTTATTATAAGTATGAAACACCCTTATTTCACCATCTATCCATCCTACAGAAACCGAAATCACCACGCGTGCGTACATACGGAATACCGTTTCCACGCCGTGGTGTAATCTATTTTCCACCACCACCTTACTTGGATGGGTATAATGGTCTAAATAATGTCTCTATATGATTATTGTAAAGTGATATTGATTCCGAAATATTATATAGACACTCCAATACAATTCCACGATCATGGGAACGATATCATCGCTCGTGCGTACGTACGGAATACCGTCTCCACGATGTGATGCGACTCGTTCTACATGATATTCATTACATAATGATTATATAAATGAATTTAATGAATGAATATGATATATATTACACTAATACCATTCTGGAAATTAGGTATCTATAACCTAAAAAAAAGAATAAGAATTTATTCGACAAAACACGCATAAAAACAAAAAGTAATAAACACCCGAATAACAAGTAGCAATGAAATATTACTAATAATAAGCTAATAATATGACCATATATGATATCATAAAAATATGTATGATCCTGGAATAAGTCAATAACATTATTTAAATCATTATACAGGAGTTTCGGACACTTACGAGGAAAATTGGACCTAAGGTAAGGGAAAATATCAAAATCTCATTTTTATCTAAGATTGTTTATACTTTTGTATTTACTGGGGTGTATTTTATCATCCACATCCATGTTTCCTCAATATGTAATATTTACATCCTTATACAATATTTTATATCCAATTTTACCCTTCGGTGAGTTTTTAGTAAAAGATATGAAATGAATCTTTTGTCGTTTTTCATACGAGGTACTTTTTGACTTTTTCGACAAAAGTACGAGAAGAATGTTTTCTTTTAACTTATACGACATGAATGGATTTTTAAAAAATTATTTCCATGAAGCTTACTTTACAAGTTTTCAAGTTTATATTTAATAAAATTATTTTAGTTTAGAATTTTATGACATGTTATGAAAGGAAAAGTGTTTTTGAAGTAGAAAGGATATTTTCCTCAAGAATGGAGTTCAAGTGTTTTATCAAAATTATTTTCCATATAAGATAATAAGGGGTTCTATTTCTATACCTATTATTATATTTATTTGATTATGTTGTGATGGAATTATTTTTATGAATTCCATTATCTTATATTAATTGTTTTATGATGTCACGATGTTTAAGAATCCCATTTTTATTGCATGGGTTCTGCTATGATGTATGGTTTATGATTTTGTGGCACACATAAGAATGGTATCATTATGAGATGGGTTGGACCTATATCTCCCTTCAATGCATTGGGTAAATATTTTATATCTCATGAGATAAACATGGCTGGAACGGCAGGTTAAACCGGTTTAGTGAAATAGGACTGAAATGAGGAGTGAACGCGGTTCAGAAATAGACTTTGTCCACTAAGATTGTCTTGGCCATGAGTCTTGACTAATAAGAAATGATTCTATATGATTATGTGTGTATGCCACAATGTTTCATGTTTTAAGTTATGATTATTGGGATTACATTTCACTACTATGATTTATCCCATGTTATGAAATTATGATCTCTTTTGCAGGTTAAGATTTCCAAAAGTTATGTTTTTATAAATATGATGTGATTGATATTTCTTTTGTTTACCCTTACTGAGCATTTGAGATCACCCTTTTGTATGTTTTCTTTCCCCAGGCCAGGAAGAAGGTTATTAAGTAAGATATTCCAATAGGGAATATAGATATGATGAAATAAATGGGAGACATTGTAGACTCTCTATGAACCAAATGTTTATGTTTCCCAGTTTCTAAAGACACTGTTCCTATACTGTCCTTTCCGGGTTTTATTATATGTTGTAATAATTGTGTTTCAATTTTGAATTAATAATAATGTATGTAATTTATGGGTCGTTATAGTTGGTATCAGAGGAAAGGTATAGTCAATATTTGGAAACTAGGATGTGAAAGCATTAGTAAGAACCCTAAAGATAAGTCTAAGAATAGAACACAATCATAGTGTTTTAGAAATAACCATGAATAACCTAGGATAAGACCTTAAGTATGAAATTTTATTCTTGATTATGTGGTTTTCCCATTATAATAAGTGTTTCTCACACTATTCTTCTTGGTTTTAGTCAATGGCTCGAACCCGAAGGAACCATGTTAATGCGGAATGCGACGGACAATGCAATGATTGTCCCCCTGAGAAACCAAACGTTATGGGAGATGGAGTGAAAAATCTTGTATCCATGCTCACACATCTTTATCAAGCTATGAATCATGCAGGACTTCCAAATGAGCAAAGGAAGGAGCAACATTCTGTTGAATCCTTCATGAGGCAGCGTCCACCTTCATTCAGTGGGTTTACTGATCCATTACTTGCTGAACAAGGGATTAGTACTACTGAAAATATATTCTTAGTTCTTCAATGTTCTGAACATGATAAATTCATTCTAGTAGTGTATCGTTTGGAAAGAGATGCTGATCAATGGTGGAATGTTATTAAGAATACGAGGAAGAGGGTTGAAATTGATTCCATGGAATGGGACGAGTTCAAGAACTTGTTTTTCAATAAGAACTTCCCTCGTATTCTCCGAACAAAGATGGAGAATGAGTTTCTTGAACTAAAGCAAAAGGATGATGAATCTGTTGGTACCTATGAAGAAAATTTTACAAGACTTGCAAGGTACGCTTCTGGTATTATTATCCAACCTAAGAGTAAGATAAATCAATTCTTTAGTGGCTTAAAACCAAGTCTTAGAAGTGCCTTAGCCATAAGGTACTTCAATAGCTATGAGGAAATCATTCTATGTGCTCTCAATGTTGAGATGGAGATTAGAGTAACCAATCAGTCTTATGGGTCTGATAAGAAGAGGAAAATGGAATTCAAAGGAAAATCTAAAGAGCACACTAAAAAAGATAAGTCTTCCCTTATTCTCAAAGGTTTGAAAGAAACATGGAGGGAATTGTTTTAAAGGGACAAGTAAATATTTCAAATGTGGAAAGGAAGGTCATATGGAATTTGAATGCCGCAATGATGGGAAAAAGATGTCTAATAATGCAAACAAAGGAAGGGATACACAGAATGAACCTAATACACTTAAATTTTTCAAGTGAAAAGATATGGGGCATTATGCCAATCAATTCCTAAATAAAAGGGTTGATGATGATGGTTGACATCAACAAACTCTTATGGCTAAAGACAAAGAAAAGTCACATGCAATTTCTATCAGTGATGTGGAGTACGATAACGATATCATGAAAGGTACACTTACCGTCCACTCTAAAGTAGAAAATGTTGTATTTGATTCTAGATCCACCCACTCTTTTATTTCTAAAGATTTTTCTAAGTGTATCACCATATTACCTCAACAATTAGATGTTGAGTTTGCTGTGACAACACCTAATGGCACAACAGTTGCATCAAAAGTTTATAATTCTTCCCCGATTGAAGTTTATGGTAAAGTGCTTCCTGCAAATCTTGTGATCCTTCCTATAGTGGAATTTGATGTGATTCTTGGAATGGGTTGGATTTCTTTATATGGAGCTCATATCAATTCCCAAAAAAGGGACGTCACATTTCATATTCCAGATCAATCTATGATCATCTATCGATGCAAGGATGAACATAACCTTCCAGTGGAAATTTCTTCCATCTTATGGGTCTTGATTCCACTAAATGAGGGTTATTTATCTCAAATGGTTGTTGAGAAACTCACGATTAATAATATGCCCATTGTACGGGAGTTTGATGCTGTCTTTCCGGAGGAATTTCCAGGTCTTCCACCAAATTGTGTAGTTGAGTTTTCAATAGAACTCGTACCGGGTGCTTTGCCTATTTCAAAGACACCTTATAGAATGGCCCCAATTGAGTTGCAAGAATTGAAGAACCAACTCCAAGAGAATATTGATAAGGGATTCATATTCCCTAGTGCGTCACCTTAGGGAGAACATGTTCTATTTGTTAAGGAGAAAGATGTATCAATGAGACTCTGCATTTATTATCGAGAACTTAACAAGATCACTATCAAGAACAAATATCCTCTCCCGCACATTGATGACATATTTGAACAACTACGCGGAGCTCAACACTTTTCCAAGATTGATCTTCGTTCAGGGTATCATCAATTAAGGGTCAAAAGGGAGGATATACCAAATATGGCTTTCCGTACAAGGTATGGACACTATGAATTTATAGTGATTCCATTTGGTCTTACTAATTCCCCTGCTATCTTCATGGATCTGATGAATAGAGTCTTTAGAGACTATCTTGATATATTTGTGGTAGTCTTTATAGATGATATTCCTGTCTTGAAGACCCTGAGAAACGAGAAGCTTTATGCCAAATTTACCAAGTGTGAATTTTGGCTTCAAAAAGTTGCATTTTTGGGTCACATAATCTCAAAAGAGGGGATATCTATGGATCCTGCAAAAACAGAGGTTATCGAATGATGGTCGAGACCAACAACAGTAACTAGGATCCAAAGTTTTCTTGGTTTGGCTTGATATTATCGACGTTTTGTGAAATATTTTTCTTGATTATCTAATCCACTCACCAAGTTGACTCGGAAAAGAGTTAAGTTTGTTTGGACGGAAGAATGTGAATTGAATTCCAAGGAGTTGAAAAGAAGGTTATCCAGTGCACCTGTTCTTACACTTCCTTGTAGTGGAGAAAGGTTTGTGATCCATAGTGATGCATCCAAGAAGGTATTGGTGTGTGTTATTATGAAAGATGATATGGTGATTGCTTATGCCTCATGACAGTTGAAAATCCATGAGAAAAATTACCCAACTCATGATTTGACGTTATCTGCGGTAATCTTTGCATTAAAGATTTGGAGGCATTATCTTTATGGGGAAAGGTGCGACATTTATACTGATCATAAAAGATTAAAGTATATTTTCACACAATGGGAGCTGAATGTGTCCCAAAGAAGATGGTTGGAGCTGATTAAGGATTACGACTACTCAATTCATTACTTCCCTGGGAAAACAAATAAGGTGGAAGATGCATTAAGTCAACATGACCATGCCAGTTTATCCATGATGAGGACCAAAAAAGATCCATTATTTATGGATTTACAAAGGATGAATCTTGGAATTATAATGGGAAGGGAAAAATCTTATCTTTCTCAAATGAATGTTCAACCATCTATACATTTGAAGATTAAAGAGGCGCAGAAAGAAGATGTAGAGTTACAAAACAAGGTGAGAAATGTTCCTGAATTCAACCTTGATTGTGATGGGATAATATTGTTCAGGAATCTGGCTTGTGATCCTCCCATCCTTGATTTAAAGAAGGAGATGCTGGGTGAGGCTCATAGTTCTTCATTCTCTATTAATCTTGGAAGCACGAAGATGTATAGGGACCTGAAAGAGTACTTCTGGTGGGATAGCATGAAAAGATATGTTGCTGAATATGTCTCTCGATGCTTGGTTTGTCAGCATGTTAATGCTGAGAGACAGAAGTCTAAGGGGATGTTACAACCATTACCCATACCCAAATGGAAGTTGGAAAACATCACTATGGACTGTGTCACAGGACTTTCTAAAACATCCAAAGGCAATAATGCTATCTGGGTCATAGTTGGTCATCTTACAAAGTCTGCACACTTGATTGCTATTAGAGAGGATTTCTCTCGGGATCAGCTTGCCAGGATATATGTAAAGGAAGTGATAAGATTTCATGGAGTACCACTTTCTATTATATCTGATCGGGATCCGAGATTTACCTCGAAGTTCTGGTGAAGTCTTCAGCATACTCTGGATACAGAGTTGAGTTTCAGCACTGCTTATCATCCTCAGACAGACGGTCAGTCAGAGAGAACAATTCAAACTCTAGATGATATGTTGATAGCTTGCTCTATGGATTTCAAAGGTGGTTGGGATCAACACCTAACTTTGGTGGAATTTTCTTATAATAATAGCTTTCACTCTAGCATTTAGATGGCTCCTTATGAAGCTCTCTATGGAAATAAATGCAGGACTCCAACATTCTAGGATGGAGTTGGGGAAATAAATCTATTAGGACCTGATCTTATTGATGATATGGCAGAAAAGGTCAGATCTATTCAACAACACATAAGAGTAGCTTAGAGTCGAAAAAAATGTTATGCTGACAACCGAAGAAAAGACCTAGAGTTTGAAGTGGGTGATAAAGTGTTCTTACAAATATCTCCCTGGAAGAGGGTCATGAGATTCGGAAAGAAAGAGAAGTTGAGCCCTAGATATATCGGTCCTTTCGAAATACTAGATCGTTTTGGAAAGGTAGCTTACCGATTGGCGCTTCCACCGAATCTCTCTCAAGTTCACGATGTGTTCCATGTATCTCTCCTGAGAAAGTACATACCTAATCCTTCACATGTACTCAGCTCAGAAGTTGTACCGCTGGAGCAAGATCTTTCTTATGATGAACAACCGATAGAGATTCAGGATCGTAGCGAAAAATTCCTACGAAACAAGACCACTCGATTGGTGAAAGTTTTATAGAGGAACCACCAATTAGAAAAATCTACATAAGAGCTTGAGGATATGATGAGGGAGAGGTATCCTCATCTTTTTGATACAAAGTGATGAAGTTCGAGGGTGAAATTTATTTTAAGGGGGGTAGAATGTAACCCCCAAGACTTTTATGAGAAATATTTTGTTTTTATCAAAAGAATCTTTCACTACACACAACACTAGCTTGGCTTGCTTTACACGCAACTGCGGCCTTCCTCGATTGCTTGCGTCGTACGCAATACCGAGTTTCACTAAACAATGATATGGTATTAAAATATTATTAAAACTAGCCGTTATTAATAGTAATAACCACTTTTTGAAATTTTATAATTTTTCAACATGGACATCATTTTTGGATTCATAATATTGAAATTATCCTAGGGTGAAATTTTGGTATTTATCTGAAAACTTTCAATTTTTGATGAATAGTGAAACCACTAAGTGGGAGTAAAAAAACTGAATTCTTCATAAAACATAATTTTACCGCTTATATGAGTGGAATTTCGAAAATCTGAGAGACACTGTTAATATCAAGCACTAAAATGTGGTAAAATGAGATGAAAATAATTTTTGGTGAATAGTAACTTTTTACTTTTTTTACCACGATTAAAAGTAAATAGGGTAATTAAGGGTAAACGTACTATTATTATTACCATAACACATGTCCTAATTCTATTGGATAAGTTTAATTCGACCAAAAACAACCTTTGGAATAAAATATGACCATTTAGGCCCACTTGGATTAGATTAGGACATTTATTATTAATTTATTTAAAGAAGGTTTAAATAGGTAAAATCAAAGTTTAATTTGTAAATAATTTTTAATATGGGGTTATACATAATATAAATTCGACTATAAATATTAATTAGAAAGCTAAATATATTTCAAACATAATGGTATTTTATTTGTAATTTTTGGACTTAAAATAATTTAATTTATTTATGATACAATGATGATGCCGTAATTATATTATTAATGAAATATTGACATCATTGATGTTATAAATACCCAAATAAATTTAATTTGAGACTTTTTATGAATTACACTAATTTTATAAGTTACTATGACATGTTATTATTTATTTAATTAACTTTTTTCGAACTAATCATTCTGTTATGATTTTCACAAAAATAAATTACTAAATAGTGTCAAAATTGACATAAAATAGTTTTTAAAACTAATATTATATTAGTAATTATTATATTATTCCTAAAAATCTAATGTTCTGCCAAATAACTTAGATAAGGTTACATATATTAATAATAAACAACTTGGGGTTCGTTTGGCTTGATATAGTATGTTTATTAACATTATAGTGTAAGAAAACAAGAAGATACAGTAAAAGTTAAATTATATAACCTAAAGTTAAATCTAAATGATAAGGTTAAAATTGATACATAAACTTGTCTAAATTCTATTGGATGAGATTATTTCGACCCATATCCACATCATCTTCTAAATAAATCAATTTGGAGCTATTTAAAACCAAATTTGGCTTTAGAATAAAATAATATTTTTAGTTATTCCAAAGGTCACCCTCTCCTCCCTTATAAAAGGGAACCTCCTCCCTCTCTTCCTCACACCACTTTGAGCCTTCAAGCTCGGCCAACCCCCAACAATGTCTTCAATCCAATTCCCTAGAGACATCCTATAGGTCCTGGTCTTCTTCAAAGACCAATTTTAGTGCCCTAAAAGGAGTTCTCAAAGAAGCGCTTCAAAGAAGAGGTAATGTCCGTTACCGATTCTTTCATCATTATTTCCTCTTCCACATCTCCTTCTTTAGTTGTTTCATTATGAAGTAATAACATCAGTATCACTAATATACCGATATGTTATTATAAGTATGAAACAACCCTATTTCACCATCTATCCATCCTACGGAAAATGAAATCATCGTCCGTGCGTACGTACAGAATACCGTCTCCACGCCTTGGTGTAATCTATTTTCCACCACCACCTTACTTGGATGGGTATAATGGTGTAAATAATGGCTATATATGATAATTGTAAAGTGATATTGATTCTGAAATAGTATATATAAACTCCAATACAATTCCATGATCATGGAAACGATATCATCGCTCGTGCGTACGTACGGAATACCGTCTCCACGATGTGATGCGACTCGTTCTACATGATCTTCATTGAATAACGATTATATAAATGATTTCAATGAATTAATATGTTATATATTACACTAATACAATTCTGGAAATGAGGTATCTATAACCTATAAAGAATAATAAGAATTTATTCGACAAAACACGCATAAGAACAATAAGTAATAAACACCCGAATAACAAGTAGCAATGAAATATTACTAATAATAAGCTAAGAATATGACCATATATGATATCATAAAAATAAGTATGATTCTGTAATAAGTCAATAACATTATTTAAATCATTATACAGGAGGTTCGGACACTTATGAAGCAAATTGGACCTAAGGAAAGGGAAAATATCACAATCTCATTTTTATCCGAGATTGTTTATACTTTTGTATTTACTGGGGTGTATTTTATCATCCACATGCATGTTTCCTCAATATGGAATATTTAAATCCTTCTACAATAGTTTATATCCAATTTTACCCTTTGGTGATTTTTTAGTAAATGATATTAAAGGAATCTTTTGTCGTTTTTCATACGAGGTACTTTTTGACTTTTCTGACAAAAGTTCGAGAATAATTTTTTCTTTTATCTTATACGGCATGAATGGATTTTTAAAATATTATTTCCATGAATCTTACATTACAAGTTTTCAAGTATATTTTTAATCAACTTCTTTTCGTTTAGAATTGTATGACATGTTAATAAAGGAAAAGTGTTTTTGATGTAGAAAGGATATTTTCCTCAAGAATGGAGTTCAAGTGTTTTATCAAAATTATTTTCCATCTAAGATAATAAAGGGTTCTGTTTCTATACCTATTATTACATTGATTTGATTATGTTGTGATGGAATTTTTTTTATGAATTCCTTTATCTTATATTAATTGTTTTATGATGTCACAATGTTTAAGAATCCCAATTTTATTACATGGGTTATGCAATGATGTATGGTTTATGATTTTGTGGCACACATAAGAATGGTATCATTATGAGATGGGTGGGACCTATATATCCCCCAAATGCATTGGGTAAAGATTTTATATCTCATGAGATAGACATGCCCGAAACAGCAGGTTAAACCGGTTCAGTGAAACAGGACTGAAACGAAGAGTGAACTCGGTTCAGAAATGGACTTTGTCTACTAATATAGTCTTGGCCATGAGTCTTGACTAATAAGAAATGATTCTCTATGATTATGTGTATATGCCACAAAGTTTCATGTTTTTTGTTATGATTATTGGGATTACATTCCACTACTATGATTTATCCAATGTTATGAAATTATGATCTCTTTTTCAGGTTAAGATTTCCAAATGTTATGTTCTTATGAATATGATGTGATTGATATTTCTTTTGTTTACCCTTACTGAGAATTGGAGCTCACCCTTTTTTATTTTTTCTTTCCCCAGTTCAGGAAGAAGGTTATTAAAGAAGATATGCTAAAAGGGACTATAGATATGATGAAATAAATGGGAGATAGTGTAGACTCTTTATGAACCAGTTTTTTATGTTTCCCAGTTTCTAAAGACATTATACCTATACGGTCCTTCCCTTGTTTTGTTATATGTTGTAATAAGTGTGGTTCAATTTTGATGTAATAACAATGTATGGAAATTATGGGTCGTTATATTCTAGGAAAATTTGCAACATTGCATAAAATGTAATTTTACTGCATCTGTGAATTGAATTTCAAAGACATGATACACACAGTTTTCATCAGTAAGTAAAATGTGTTCCAATAAGATGAAAATAATTTTTGGTGAATAGTAAATTTTGCTTTTTATTTACCACAGTTAATAGTAAATTGGGTAATTAAAGTTAAAAATAATATTATAATTTCCCCAAAACATGTCCTAATTTTAGTATATAAGTGTTTTTAGACCCAAATAAACCTTATGAAAAAAATAAGAATCTTTTTTATTTTTTTGTGTTAGATTAGGACATTTATTATATTTTATTTAAGGAAGAGTGAAAATAGTTAAATTCAAAGATTAATAACTAAACCATTTTAAATATAGGGTTAAATATAAGATAAATAAGACTATAAATATTAATTAGAAATATAATATGATTTGCAACATCATGGTATTTTATTATAATTTTTAGACATTAATTAATTAAATTTATTTATGACACAATGATGATGCCGTAATTACCTTATTAATGAATGATTAAAATAATTGATATTATAAATATTAAAATAAATGTACATTAAATTTTTTGATTCCATACTATAATTTTATATATTAATATGAAATGATAGATTTTATTAAATATTTTTTTAAGTAATATTTTTTTTATGACTTTTAGATACACCAAATACTAAATAATGTCAAAATTGACATAAATGAGTTTGTAAAACAAATACAATTTTATTAAATGATATAATATTAAAAAAAATCTAATATTCGTTTGAAGGACCTAAATAATGTTATATAATTTATTAATTAAACATTTGAGGTTCTCTAGTTATTTTATAGTATGTTTATTGACTATATATTGTATGAATAAAAGAAGATACGGTAAAAGATAAACTATTTAACTAAGAGTTAAATCTCAACGTTAAAAATAATATTGTGACCAAAACTTGTCTATAACCTATTGGATGAGAGGGTTAATACCCATAACCCCCTTATACATGAAATAAATCCATTTGGAGATATTATAAAACTAAAAGTATTTTAGAATAAATTAATATTTCAAGCACTTCCTAAAGCACCTCCACCTCTCTTATAAAATGGTACTTCCCCTTCTATCAAATTCTCACCTTCATAAACATTTGGTTCAGCCAACCCCTACTAAATTATCCTCCAAAATACCCTCAATTAACCCTAGAGTCTTTAATTTTATCATAAAACCAACCTAGGTAACCCTTTTGTTAAAATCAAAAGGAAGCACCCAAAGAAGAGGTAATTATTTCGTTACCTCTTTCAATGTTCTTTTCTTACTACACTTCATATTTCTTTGGTGTTTCTATACTAAAATGAAAAATCAGGTTACTTCTACATAAATACATGTTATTGTAAATATGGTACAACCATATTCTTTATTCTATCTGTCCTATTAATGACAATGTCAACATACTTGTGTATGTACGGCTTACCGTCTCCACGTCGTGGTGGAGTTTGTTATTCAACACTTTATTATTTGAATGGGTATAATAATGAGTATTATTTTTATAAATAATAAATATAACATGTTAATTATTCATTATATATAATATTCCATCCAATTACATTCAATTTCAGCACCAATAGAATTACACTATCGGTCGTGCGTACGTATGACTTACCGTCTCCACGACGCGATGAGATTTCATTCCCCATCATAACAATTCAAGCATAATTTTTAGCTGATAATTTAAAAAAGAAATTAGGATCTTAATATCATTATAGATATTAATCAAATACATCCTACTCAAAATAAACATGGCTTACATAACAATACATAAAAAGGAAAATGAATCAGTTAACACCCAAACTAATGATACTACAAAAATATTATTAAAAAATCAATATTAGAGGATCATAAATGATACCAAGATTATATTTGTGGTACTTTTATAATTAAATAAAAATTATTTAACCATTATACTTGAGGTTAACATACCCTCTACTATGGAAAAGCACATGGTATTGGGTTTTCGACTGACATTATATTCATGTGAGATTCATGTTATAGTTTCCTCTATTTCCCTTTGTGTAATGTATGCACTACCCACAATTGTATTATATTTGTAACATAATTTAATTTATTGGTATTTGAATCTTAATAGTATTATCCTTTTTTCATGGGGTGGTTGTTTCGTAAGTTACCAAATTTTTAAGGGAATTTAAAATTTCAATTTCTACTCATTGGGTTTTAGGAAAACTTCATTGATTATTTTACTCGAAGATTATGTATGGAATCACTATTTAGTTATTTATGTAGTTATTTAGAATCCCCTTTGTGTGGATATACTTTTCATACACATAATAAATCCATTTATAAATTCCTATGTCATTGTTATAAACTTGATAAGGGTAATCTTTACTCATTTTCCATTCATTGAGTTAAACATCCAGGTCAATGGTTTTGTTTTTACAAGATTATGTGTGAATTTCCTATGATTTATTTACACAGAATATCCAGTCATATTTAGTGTATTTAAATTTTCACACAAAATTATGTCATTTATTTATCCTTAATCTAAGGTTACTATCTTTTTAAGGAATTTCATGTCAACGTATATTCTATTGAGACTTCTTGGTTTTTTTGCGCCAATTCACTATTATATGGTGTATATACTGTCTTATGACATATTATATCATGAATCCTTTTATTCTCATGATATTATAATGTTGTTATTAAATTTTATTCCTCAATTATTTTTATTCAAATGTATCTCATTTGGTTAGTAACACCATAACTAAAATATTGTTTTAAAGATTTAATCTTCTAAATATTTCTCATTAATTTCCATGTTTAAAAATTTATTTTAGGATTTCTTTATATGGACATGAATGCATTGAAATTAAAATTAAATTCAAAAGTTTCAAATTGGTATGGGACACATTGATTCAAAAATATATTTTAAACGTATTCATTGATAAATTGTGCGCCTTTTAAATGTTTTCATGAAAAAGTGGGTATTTCTCTCAAATTATTTTAATGATTATTTTCCTCTATGACGATATCCTTCATTGTATTATATTATTTATTGTAGTTTTATTATTATAATTCAATCTTCCATATTGTATTTAATGAGTTATGTTTGATTGTGGATGTGTTATTTCTATAGCATTAATGGTTTGTGGTTAAAGTATTGACATTTCGTATATTAGTTTTAATACAGATGGTTAGTTTATGTTTCACCATTTTCATATGTGGAGTGAATTAGACTTAGTATGTGATGAGAGGGGCCCGCTATTAAACAACTACCAAACTCAACAAAGAAGATAAAGGATGATAAATATAAAATCTCTAGTAGTGGAGACCATGGAGAAAAGAAAGCTCAATTTTCATCATGAAGGAAATGTGGAAGGATAATCCTAGGAAAGTGTCTCAATGGAACAAAGAAGTGATTTATATGTGGGAAATAAGGTCATAATGTAATGATTTATTAGGTAAAAATGAAGAGTACTATAGAGAAAAATAAAAATGATCCTAATAATCCATTTAAAGTTATTTTCTTGTAAATGTAGGGGACCTAAGCAATACCCAACTCAATGGCATATTCTCTGGACTAACATCTATGTCATGGAATAACCTACGTGGAAATAAATGGATGGAGAAATGTATAAATTTATTAATGCTCTTTGTTTATGGGATTACTTTAGAATAATTTTATCTTGTATGTGTAACCCTATAGTTTATTCTGTGAAAAAGAATTCTCTTTTATTTTTTGGATATAATAATAAAGAACCATTTGGGTTTATATGATCCTTGAATTTGAGGCAGTTATAGGTTATTACTTTTTGGGATACAAATTTGAGGTATGAGATAAAATTTATTGTTAAAATATGTTATGGTTTTTTTGATGAATTTATCTCATTTTGGGAATGTTATAAATTTATATAGTTTTGAAAGAGGACAACACACCTACCATGTGACAACCAGTCACGTCAGACAAAACTGTGGGAATCAAACCCACAACCAATGTGCAACTGGGATTTATCACCTACCACCAGACTATGTGAAGTCCCTGGTTAGTATGAATAATTATTTCAAGATAAATGTTTTTATGGATGAAGAATATGAAAATTTTGGAACTTATGAATTATCAAATGGATGTCCTTAGTATAAAAACATGATTTGGTGATTATTTAATTAATGTTATTTTAGAATATGTTCACTCTTTTAGGAACACTATATGGCTACGGGAAATTTAATATTATGGGATTCCATTTGAGGAGCAATGGCGGATTTTTATTTTTGATGAATCATTGTTTTTATTTTGGACTTATAGCGATTTGGGTTATTTATGGAAATGATTAACCTATCCTAGATAATATGTGATTAGGTAAATTAATTTTATGTATTTCACTTTATGTTTAGTCGATGTTATTTTATGATAAATGTTAAGATTTATCATGGAAGACTAAATTATCAAATCCTTCTGAATTTCAGGTTTCAAATATAATTTTGATAATTTTGAATAATTTTAAAGAAATTTTTTATCGAATGGTTGTTGTTGTACATTGGGAACTGTTTGTTTAATTTTAGAGATTAAGAATAGTGTTTATTTATCTAAAATATTATCCTTTTTGGGATTATATGATCTTGTACTAACCATTTTGGTTTTGGTTGATGTCTAAAGACAAGGAAAATATATAGTTTATCTTTTGTGAATTATGTGATTCACTATAAGTTGATTCTAGCACCTTCTGTGTGACCAAGTCATCTTGAATACTCATCATTTATAGAAAAGATGAGTTTGCGGTAGAAATTTATTAAGGGATAAAACTCTACTGGAAATGTAAGTATATATCCCTATCTTCTTATTCAATCTGATAAATAAATTCCTCAACATTATGAAAATGAATTTAAAACAAAAATGTGGCCTATTTAATCTTCATATTGGGTAATTAAAGACAGTTTAACCCATCAGAAGTTTATTGATTTATGATTGTTAACTTTGTCCTAACAATATTCTCTATCACTCTTCATCAGAACATGATGGTTAGTTTTTTCTTCAATATCCATGTTTTCCTACATGGAAACCTAGTATGTGTTATTTCTGATAACCTTAAAACTTAACACTCTTTATTTTAAAATAGAGGCCTCATTTATTCATTTTGTGATGTGGGATTTCTACTAAGATATTTTGAAATGTCCAACACCTGGATTTCAATCCAAAGTTTAAATTGCAAGGATGAAATTTATTGATGGAGGAGATAATGTAACACCCCAAGATTTCATAGTATGATATCACATTAAAGTAATTTAATAGCTTGTATTTAACGCAAAACCGAATTGGCATTCATTATAAATAAAGATTTAGGTTTTGTGAAACAACACATAAGTATTATATTTATTTAATTGATATATTTATTTATCAACCTAATATTTAAATATGAATAATAAAAAATAAATTTTAAATATTATTTATATTTTATTCACATAAATAAAAGATATTTATAATTCAATGTATAAGTTTTTGTAAAATATTTATATATTTAGAAAACTATTTTATCAAAAGAACTTCTTTTTTATATACTTTTGTGAAAAATAATAAATTAATTTTTATACACTAATAAAAAATTAATTTGTTAAAATAGACATCATTTTCTAATTCAGAATATAAAAATTAGCTTAGGATTATTTTTTGGTATTTTTCTAAAAACATTAAATTTTTGATGAATAGTGAAAAACAATACGTTATTGTTTAAAACCGCTTTTTTATTTTGATTATTATTTTTTAATTTAATTTTATTTTAATGTCAAAATAGATACATAATACCACTATTAATCCAATATAATTCATTGGAGTCATTTTATAACAAGTTTAGATATATAAAATATTATTGAACTATTTAATGTCTTGACCACCTTCTAGGCACAATTTCAAATTTGCATAAAATGTAATTTTACAACTTCTGTAAATTGAATTTAAAAATTACAATTGACACAGTTGTCATCAGTAAGTAAAATTTGGTTCAAAAGGATGAAAATATTTTTTTGGTAAATAGTAACTTTTGATTTTGATTTACCACGGTTAAAAGTAAATACGGTAATTAAAGGTGAAAATAAAATTATAATTACCTCAACACATGTCCTAATAATATTGGATAAGTGTTTTTTGACCCAAATCAACCTTATGACAAAAATAAGTTTTTTTTATCCTTTTGGGTTTGGTTAGGAAAATTATTATATTTTATTTAAAGGTGTGTTAAAAGTGTTAAATTCAATGTTTAATAACTAAACCATTTTTAATATAAGGTTACACATAATATAAATTAGGCTATAAATATTCAGTAGAAATATAAAAATATTTCTTACAACGTGGTTTTTTATTTTTTAATTTTAGACATTAAATAAATAAAGTTATTTATGAGAGAATAATGATGTAATAATTACCTTATTAATGAATCATGAAAATAAATGATGTATAAATATTTAAATAAATGTAAATTGAAACTGTTTATGTCATAAATAAATTTTATAGTTGAATATGAATTTTTAGTGTTGATTAAATGTATTTTTTTTCGAAGTAATAAAGTTTTTATGACTTTCACAAGAACCAAAGTCTAAATATTGTAAATATTAACATAAATGAGTTTTTAAAACAAATTCTATTTTATTAAATGATAGAGTATTCTTAAAAATAATATATTAAACTAATGGAGTCAAAAAATGTTATATATTTCATTAATTAACCACTTGAGGTTCTCTTGTAATTATATAGTATGTTTATGAACCATATAGTGTAAGAATACAAGAAGACATGGTAAAAGTTAAAATATTTAACTAAGAGTTAAATCTAAAAGATAAATATAATATAGTGATCTAAACATTTCAAAAACCTATTGGTTGAAGGGATGTCTACCTATACCTACATTATAGATGAAATAAATCCATTTGGAGCTATTAGACACCATAATTGATTTTATAATACATTAATATTTCAAGCTCTTCCTAAAGTACCCCTCACCTCTCGTATAAAATGGTACTTCCCCTTCTCTCAAATTCGAACCTCCAAAACTATTTGGGTCTGCCAAAACCAACTCAAATGTCCTCCCAAGTACCCTCACATAAACAATTATTCCTTAATTTTATCATAAATCCAACCTAAGGATCCCTTTTGTTGAAATCAAAAGAAATCACTCGATGAAGAGGTAATTATTTCATCACCTCTTCAAAGGTTCTTTTCTACTTCGACTTCATATTTCATTGTTGTTTGAATAATAAAATAGTAAATAAAGTACCTTATAAATACTAAAATGTTATTATAAATATGGTATAACCATATTCATTATTCAATCCATCCTATGAATGACAAAGTCACCATACGTGTGTATGTACGGGTTACCGTCTCCATGTTAGGGTGTAGATTGTTATTGAACACTTCATTATTTTATGGGTATAATAAAGAGTATAATTAATGTAAATAACAAATATAAAATTTTAATGATTCATTAAATATAATACACCATCTAATTACATATGATTTCACCATCAACTGAATGATATTGTCACTCATGTGTACGTACGGCTTATCGTCTTCATGACATGATGAGATTTCATTGCCCATCATAGCCATTCAAGAATAATTTTCATTTGATGATTAAAAATAACGTTTATGAACTTAATATCATTCAAGATATGAATCAAATACATCCTATCCTAAAAATAACCTGACTTACATAACAAAACATATAAAGTAAAATGAATCTGTTAACACCCGAAACAATGATACTACTAAAATTTTATTAACAAAGAAACATTATTGGATCATATATGATATCATATTTATGTATTTGGTTCATGTATAATTTAATAATAATAATTTAACAATTATATAGGATGTTTAATTACCCTCGACTAAGGAAAAGTACAAGTTAAGGTGTTTTCAACTCACTTTTTATTCCTGTGATATTCATGCTATATTTTCTAGTATTTCCTTTTGTGTGGTGAATTTAGTACCCATGATTGTATTAATTTTGTAATATACATTAATTTATGTTTATTTAAATCTTCATAGTATGATCCTTCATTCATGGGGTGTATTTTTCGTATGTTATGAAATCTGTAATGGAATTTCAAATTTCAATTTCCACTCATTGGGTTTTACGCAAACTTGATTGATTATTTTACTCTAGGATTATGTGTGGAATCACTATTTGTTTATTTACGTAGTCATTTAAACACACTTTTATGTTTATATACTTTTTATAAAAATAATAATTCCATTTATAAATTCTCTACTCATTGTTATGAACATGATAAGGATAATCATAACTCAATTATCATCCAATGAGGTAAACATCCAAGTCATTGGTTTTGATTTTACAACAATATGTGTGAATGTCCTGTGATTGATTTACACTAAATATCTAATCATATTGAGTGTATTTATATTTTTCACAAATAACTATCTCATTTATTTATCTTTAGTCTAAGGATACTGTTTTTATAAGGTATTTCATCTGAATTTACATTCTATTGAGACTTATTTGTTGTTATGCCCCAATTAAATTTTTTATGGTGTATATACTATCCTCGGATATATTATATCATGAATCCATTTAATCTCATGATATTATGAATTTTTTGTTATATTTTATTCTTCAATTATTTTTATTCAATAGTCGTTCATTTGGTTCGAAACTCTTTAACTAAAATATAGTTTTAATGATTTATTATCCTAAATATTTCTCATTAATGTCCATGTTTCAAAAATGATTTTAAGGATTTATTTATATGGAAATGAAAGTTTTGAAATTAAAATTAATTTCACCAGTTTCAAAGTTTTATGTGACACTTTCATTCAAAAATATTCTTTAAACTTCTTTGCTAAATAGTGTGACTTTTAAATGATTTCATGAGAAAGGGGATATTTCTCTCAAATTGTTTTACTGGATATTTTCACCTATATCAATATTATTCATTGTATTTTATTCTTTATTGATGTTGTTTTACTATAATAAAATCTTCTATATTGTATATAATTAATTATGTTTGACTGTGGATGTGCTATTTTTATACCATTCATAGTCTCTGCATAGAGTATTGAAATTTAGTATGATAGTTTTAATATGAATGTTAAGTTAATGTTTCACCATTTGCATATGTGGAATGTATTGGACTTAGTACTTGATGGGCGAGGACCGCTATATCCCCTCTTGTTATCAGTGGTCTCAGAAGACAAAGTAGTGTCTTGGCACAAGGCTTTGAAAAAAATATTATTTGTAGTCTTGGCATGAGTCCTTGACTGTGTGGTTATGATGTCCGAAATTATGAATTTAATCATTATGAAATTAGATATTGATATTAAATGAGATTATTCAACAAGTATAATATCCATTTGAATAAGTAAATGGAATTATATGAATTTTCATTGCTATATTATTCTGAGTTTTGTGCTTAAAAGGCATGTGTTTTAGTCTTATACATTGCCTTAAATGTTTATACTTATTTATGATAGTTTACACTATTTTGTTATCCTTACTGAGCATCTAAGATCACCCCTTTCTTATTTTTTATTTTTCTTAGGTTGAAAAGAATTATATTATGAGTGACCAGCAGGGATAGGCTATAGGATATGAGTGTGTTCGAAGGAGAAAAATGTTGTATATTTTAATTTCATAATGTAAGGTAAAAATTATGTATGTATCTATTACTTCCAATGATATTAAACTTATTGGACATTTGGGACACGATCTCTTAGGATCATGCCAATGTTATATAATAATGCACTGAATCTAGTTAACAAGGGTCAGGGTTACAATACATAATTTAATTATACTATAAGTTTTATATAATTTTTCCTCTCTATTAAGTCGAAAATATTTATTATTTCAAATCAATATTTTCTAAAAATGTTTTAAATGTGTTTTTATTGATATTTTAATAATTTTTAACGAAAAATTATTCCAAATATGTTTAAAATAGTTTTCAAATATTACTTTGAATATTTTCAAAGTTATATGCTATTGAAAAGGTTTGATAAATCCTTTATGATTTAAAACCCCATTATCAAAATAGAAATGATATTATTCTCAATAATTATTCCAAGTGATCATTAAAAATTATTTTCCATCAATGAAAATGTTATTTGATGTCTGTTATCTTTTTCTGGGGATATGATCAAATGATACCATTATTATTATTTCTCTAAATGGTTTATATTTATGATAGGTTGATACTTATGAGTTATGTTTATTTTCCACGAGTTATATTATGATGAAATGTTTATGGAACTATTTTCTTTTTATGGGTTATGAAAATATTTTTTTCTAATGGAAAAAAATGTATGGTTTTAATTATTTAATGGGTGTGAACAATATCTACCTCTAATTTATTAATTCATGATTTATATCTCCATAGATAATTATGGGAAACCAGTCGATGATCATGATCTACTATGAGAAGAAGTGGAATCCCAATACACTATGACAAGAATGATAAAACTAATCAACTGTAAGGAAAGGATAGTGACAAGGGATGGTGGTGTGTCCCTCCTAGTAGGTTTATCCCCCATGAAGTACCTGAATATGTTTTGAAAATGAGCCTTCAATTATAGAGAATGATATTACATTTCTATATGTATGAAATAATTTCATATCTTATGTCAATGTTATGATCTCATGGATTATATTATTTGATTACCTTATAGATGATGTCTTTTGAATGGAAAATCTTTTTTCCATGACTCATGTATAATAACATTTTAATGCAGGTTACGATCTTCAGTATTTATTCTTATGTTCTCATACCCTTATTTTATTATAATATATCTCACATTTATACCCATACTAAGAATTTGAGCTCACCCCTATCATAAGTTTATTTATCCCAGGTTATGATGAAATATTTCAAATGAAGTTTTTCTATAATTATTTCACATGGATGATGTTGATGACCTACTATGAAATAGTAAAATCAGTGTATAGTGGTAGATAATGTTAATCCTTATGAAGAAGTTGTTTATGGAAGCAAGTGTTAATATTTTTTCCCAATTATTTAAAACTAGAACACTAAAATGTCTTTTTATATGTATGTGATTCAATATTTTAATTTTAACCTTGTCAGTTTTTTATAGAAAAAAAATGCTTAACAATTTTAATGTTTATTTCATAATAAATGGATCCTGAAATGTAGATTTTAGACTATTATAATTTCTATTAGAGTATGTTTAAGATAACATTGTATATTAGGATGTTTTTTTTGAGATGTTATCTTCAGAGATATAGATACCATCCTGTATATATAAGACCAAAAGTTCAGAGTCCTATACACCCATTTAAAGGATTTATGTTATGAACATTTAAGGACAGTAATGATATTTTTGGGACCTTTATTCTTGATGCAAGTATGAGTTTTTACATTTTGAGATGCAATGTGAAAGGTTTTAAATATCCTTTGAGGATAATAAATTTCACTAATTTTAAAAAAAGTAACGTTATTTTTTAGGATGTTTATAAAATTTATTTAATTTTATAAGGGATATATATATATTTATATTTATAAAAAGGAAAACCTATGAAATTGGTGACAACCCGTGACACCCAAAAATGCCACTGGGATTGAACCTACAACTGAATGGTTACAAGGGTGCATCGCCTACCCCTGACCAACCTGAAGTCTCTTTTAGTATATAATTTTCTTTTTAGTTAAAATATAATATGGATGAAGGATAATTTGAATTTAGAGATCTCATATTTTATTATATAGATAACCGTGGGTTTAGATATTGATTTAATGGTTAAGTGATTAATGTAATTTTAGAAGAATTTATCAATTTTACCGAACCTTATATGATATTATGGGATATTATTTTGGGAATAGTGTTTGAATTTTCTTTTATAGGTATATGTTTTTTTATTATGTGTTTATGGTGACTTAGTTTATTAATGGACATGGTTATCATATCATAAAGATTACTAAGGAAATAAATTTTTGGTATGTGTAAGGACCCGACCTTAAACATTACATAATCTTGAATTAATTGAATAATCCACATTGAGGATCTTTATAAGTTTATTGTTTTAGGGAATTAGGTCATAAAATTTACATAACAACATGAATATTACATGTAGTAAATTCCACTCAGTATTATTTTTTCATAAAATAAAAACTCTTGAAAAAAGGTTCTTTTTTAGTTCTATGTTTTAGACTGCAAGACTATTCTATGATCCCATCCTTGATCTTATTCTGCATTATGTCCTGTGAAAAACAATTCAAAAACTTGAGATGAGCATAAAAATCTCATTAAGGGACACACAAAGAAGGAAAACTGTTATTTTTTCAAAACAACAAGTAAACCATGAATACTTTAACATAAGTAAAACGGTTCACCTTTAGGAAGTAATAAATACTCTTCACTGAATAGAAGATCACTACTTACCCATTTGTAACCAAAATATTAACACAAAAACCATATAAATAACACATATCATATAATGGTATCTTGGGACATAAACATACTTGAATGGAATAACCATACGGTCGACTTCCACACATATCACTAAATAGAATATCCATATGGCTGAATTCCATACTAAATTCATTGGAGGTTATATTGTAACCACCCATTCGGGTTTATCACAGCACCACCCATCATTTGGTTTATCGCATAACCAACCGTCAAATGTCCAAGTACCATTATAAAATCATAACACATAAAATATTTCAAATATAACATTAAACTAATAACATTTAATTTAAAATCACAAGAAACAATTTCAAGATATTGAAATAATCAATCCATTTCAAAAACCATTTTCAATACCAAAAACACCCAAAAACATAATAAGGGATTTCCTTTTCATTTATAAAACATTAAGGCTTATAGAGGATGCCAAATAACGATTACAGCAGCGGAGATGTCATTATCACCGTAAATGTTAAAAAAATTCCATTTGTCATTTAGTAAAATGTTTCCTAAAAAAATATTCCCTTTGAATGAATGTAAATTTCCAAGGGTTTTATTATACAATGTGTAAGAGAAGAATTTATTTATTATCGAAATATGCCTCAATGAAAGGTGATTGAGACGAAGTCACTTACATCGTGTCTAACATGATCTATTCATTATTTAATATCCTGAATAATAAACTAAAGTTAATTTCTACATTCTTGATAACCTTTTTCAATTTTATTATTCCTTTTATATCACTTATTACCATGTTATAAACATTATTTAATCATTTGTGTTAATAATGTTCATTTTGTTGATATTTGGTACTTGAGTCACAAATGAATACCATATTGTTACAAGTTGTTCAAATGGTAAAAATTTCATTATATCCAGAATGATATTTATGATTTAGATATCATATATATCATATATATCCAGTATATACATTTATTTATAATAGTACATAACATTTGGAGGTACAAAATGAAATGCACTATTCCTTGAGACGGTAAGTCGTACAAACACATGAACGCTACTGCCATTTCTATATATTATATTAAAGGAATTAAAACATAATTATACATAGGTGTATTATAATTCCAGTATAATATAATGTAATTAACTCCATCCTTTATATGTCCCACGTATGGTATGAATGAGTTATATCACATTGTGGGGGAGGTTGTCTGCACTTCCTTAAATGAAATTATCCTGTTTACCCATAATGAAAACCATAATGGTATGCTATAAAAGTATAATATAGAAGAATAAATAAAACATAAACAAAATATATATCATATATAAATATAGTTTCATCTTAATGGCCACCATTAGAGGTGGTAGGAGATAATCGATCAATCATAGTTTCGTGAGGCATTAGTTTTCTATCCACAGAAACAATATGTTCTTCACCAATTAGATGGATGTGTGTATAAGTGAAGTTCGAATCCTTCTCATAAAAATATCCTAGTATATTGAGGATAGTTTTTTCATTATAAAATAAATTAATAAAAAATATTTTAGGGGATGAAGAAGTAAAATCAAAGAAGACAATTTAAGAGAAATTGTTACCTTTAATTTGGGTTACTCCCTTTGGTTTGAAACAAAAGGACTTCTTAAAGTTCCTTATGCCTAATATAAGGCTTCTAGTAGGATGAATAAGATGTAGAGAGATTAATTGGGAGGAGTTTGGATGATCCAAAAGGCTTGAGAGGTGCCAGGAATTTGTTAGAAATAGTCTCTTCTTATAAGTCGGAGGAGGGGCTCTTTAGTAAAGTGTAAAAATATTATTTTATTATATAATGGTATTCAGTTTCTAAAGTTCAAAAAATAATTAAAGTCGAAAATATGATGACTCGTGGTCGAAATAAAATCATCCAATAAGAATTGGATACGTTTTGGAAGTTATTTTAATATTTATAATCTTATTTATTTAAATGATATATTAATGAGGTAAACACTGCATCATTATCGTGTCATAAATAATTTAACTTGTATGATTTCAAAATATTATAGACAAAATACCATGATGTAGAAAATATTTTTATCTTTCCAATTAATATTTATAGTCAAAAATAGTACTTATATAACACCATATAAAAATTAATTTACTTAAAGAATTTTGTTTATGTGATTTAAGCCTTTAAATTAATTATTGTAAAGTGTCATTATCATTCATAAGTGGCTCCATGGGGTCCCAAAATCGACCCAAAGATTCCCATGGTCGGCCATTACTAATAAAATAAGGTTTGGACAAGTGTTAAGGTAATTTTGAATTATTATAATATTATTTTTACCTTGAATTAACATATTTACCTTTAACCACGGTAAATAAATGTCAAAAGTTACTATTCACCAAAAATTATTTTCATCTTATTGAACCACATTTATATAATAATAACAACCATGTATGTCAGATTTTAGAAATTCAATTCAAAATAATATTATATTATTAGTGTGCACCATAAGATTTCAAAGAAACCAATTGTTGAGTATTGGGTAAGCTATCGAACATAGAAACCCATTTAAAGTAAAATTAATATTTATTTCAAAAATATTAATAAATATGAAATATGTCTTATTAATTATTTACCTGGGATGTTTCATCCTTCCCCTCTTTTGGACATTGCGTCTACGTAATTTTTATTAACCTGTCAAAATAAGTGGGGGTATTTATCCCTAATAGCATTTTCAAATTCTCACATTGCCTCTTCAATCATATTCTCTTTCCACAAAAACATTACCTGGTGTATTACATTATTCCGCAAATCATGCTCTCTACGTTCAAGAATTTGGACTGGTTGATCTTCATAAGAGATATTCTATTCCAACTGAACTACCTCTGGACTAAAAATGTGAGATTGATCTAGTATATACATTCTCAACATTGAAACAAGAAAAAAATTGTGTCCCTAGGATAAACATAGGGGTAAAGCCACATTGTACACAACTGATCCAACTTTCTCTAGGATTTCATAAGGTCCAATGAACCTCAGACTCAACATTCCTTTCTTACCAAAACACATCACACATTTCCTTGGAGAAGCTCTGAGAAATACATGATCACCCACCTCAAAAGATAGACCCTTCCTCCGGTTATCTACATAAATTTTCCTGTCTGCACTGAGCTGTTCTCATGTGCTTCTGAATCAACTGAACTTTATCTGCCATCTCTTCTACCAATTCTGGTCCCATCAGCTTCCTTTCACCTACTTCATCCAAAAAAGTAGGAGTTCGACACCGCATCCCATACAATGCCTCAAATGGAGCCATCTGTATACTGGAATGGAAACTGTTATTATAAAAAACTTCAAAAAAAGAAATATATTGTTCCCAACTTCCCTATTAATCCAGTGAAAAAGAACATAACATATCCTCCAAGGTATGAATTGTACTTTCTGACTACCCATCAGATTGCAGATGAAAAGCTATAATAAAAAATAATTCGTTACCCAATGAATTTTGAAGTTCATTCCTGGCGTTAGAAGTAAAACTTAGATCACGATTAGAAATAATGGAGAGGGGAACTCCATGCAACCTGACTATCTCATTAACATACAACCAAGCTAGTTGATCTAGATACAATGTATCTCGAATAGGAATGAATTGATAAGATTTAGTCAATCGATCAACTATAAACCAAATTTCATTATTACCTTGAGATGTCTTTGGTAATCCCACAAAAAATTCCATGGACATATTTTCCCATTTCAACTCTAGATCTGGTAAAGATTGAATCATCCCTATTTGTAACTGCCGCCCTTCTTTAACCTGGTGACAAGTCAAACACTTCATAGTAATATTAGCAATATATCTTTTCATTCCATACCACCATTAATATTTCTAAATATCTCTGTACATCTTTGTACTACCAAGTTGAACTGAAAACGGGGAACTATGAGCTTCACATAACAACTCATTATTCAAATATGAATCACAAGTCACACATAATCTTTTTCCCAAACCTCAAAACACAATCATTATCAATGTTAAAATCATGAAACATACCCTTATGATCTAACTCGACCTTTTTCTGCAAATCATTGTCTTCTTTCTACGCTTTCTTTATTCTATCTGAAAGAGATGATTTCACTAATGTTTGAAACAAAATAGAATAATTTCATGTAATAATAAATTCTATGCCAAAGTTCATCAAATCAAAAACCAAAGGATCTCGTTCCAAACGTATCATGGTTAATGAAGCATTAATTTTTTGAATCAAAGCATCAACCACATTAATTTTTTTTGTCGGATGGTAAAGGATCATGCAATCATAATCCTTGATTACTTCTAACCATCCCCTATATCTTATGTTCAATTATTTTTTAGTGAATACATACTTTAATCTTTTGTGGCCAATATATATTTCACATTTTATTCCATACAAATGATGCCTCCAAATTTTTAAAGAAAAAACAACATTAGCTAATTCCAAATCATGTGTAGGGTAATTTAACTCAGGAGGCTTCAACTGACGTGAAGCATAAGTAATTACCTATTCATTATGCATAAGGACACATCCAAGTCCTTTCAACGAAGAATCACTATAAATAAAAAACTAACCATTTCTGGAAGGAAATTCCAAAACTGGAGAATTTACCAATATTATTTTCAATTCCTGAAAACAATCATCCCATTTGATTTTTTAAAATGAAATTAACACCTTTTCGAGTTAACTTAGTCATTAGACTATATAAATACTAGAAATTCTCAACAAACCTCCAGTAATAACATAATAAATCAAGAAAAATAGAGATCTCAGTTATATTTGTTGGTCCTGTCCATTCTTTAACAACCATTGTTTTATCAGGATCAACAGTTGTGACATTATTTGAAACAATGTGACCATGGAAAGCAATTTTTTGTAACCAAAACTCAAACTTTCTGAATTTCACAAAACCTTTTTTTCTTTTAAGGTTTTTAAGAAACCCTTAAATGACTTTCATGATCCTATTTACTTTTAGAATAAACCCAAATATAATCAATAAACACAACCACTATTTATCACCTAATTCAACTGAGCAACCACTGCAAAAAACTTTTCAATTCTGATTCTGACCATCTCAACTCTCTGTATTCCTTCATATAATAGCTACCATGTTTCCTCTAAGGAAAACAATTATGAACAAACATATCATAGGCAAAGAAACAAGGTAATCTATAAATGTTATATCACTTCAATATTACCATAAATTAATTCGTGGACATTTATTTAACAATAACCTAACTCTTAAAGTTGTCTAAACGGACCTCTAATACCAACTATTTGGACCTGCCCTTAAACATTTCATAATCTTGAACTAATTGAATAATCCACATTGGGGAACTTTTCATGTTTATAGTTTTAAATAATTTGGTCATAACATTTACCAAACAATATGAATATTACATGTAGTCAATTCTACTCAGTATCCATTTTTTTCATAAAGTAAAAACTCTTCAAAAAAAGAGTCTTGTCTAGTTCCATGTTTTAGACAGCAATACATTTCCATAATCCCATCCTTGTGCCTATTCCATATTATGTCATATGACAAAAATTTCAAAATCATGGGATGAGAATAAAAAGCTCAGTAAGAGATAAACAAAGAAGGAAAACTGTTAGTTTTTCAAAACAATAAGTAAACCATGAATACTTTAACATAAGTAAAACATTTAACCTTTATGAAGTATTAAATACTCTTCACTAAATAGAAGACCACTACTTACCCTTTTGTAACCAAAAGATTACGATAATCCCATATAAAGAACACATAACATATAAAGTTAACTTGGGACATAATCATACCTAAATGGAAAAACCATACGGTCGACTTCCACACAAATCACTAAATGGAATAGCCATACGGACGACTTCCATACACAATGAATTGGAGGTTATAACATAAACACCCATCCTAGTTTATCATGGCACCACCCGTCAAATTTCTAAGTACCATTATAAAATCATAACACATAAAATATTGAAAATATAAACATTTCAATAATAACATTTAATTTACAATCACAAGAAATAATTTCAAGGTATTGAAATAATAAATCCATTTCAAAACCCATTTTCAATACCAAAAACACCCAAAAATAGAATAAGGTATTTCCTTTTCATTTTAGAAAACATTAAGGCTTATAAAGGAATCCAAATAATGATTACGGTGGTGGGGAGTTCATTGTCACCGCAAATGTTAAAAACATTCCATTTGTCGTTTAGAAAAACACTTTCTAGAAAAAATATTCCCTTTGAATGAAAGTAAAAGTCATAGGGATTTATTATAAACCATGTAAAAGAATAAGGTATATATTATTGATATATTTTCAATGAAAGGTGATTTAGACGAAGTCCCTTACCTCGTGTCTGACTTGAACCGTTCGTTCTTTAATATCCTGAATAATAAACTAAAGATAATTTAAAATTTCATATGAACCTTTTTCAAGTTTATTATTTCTTTTATATCACTTATTACCATGTTATAAACATTATTTAATCATTCAATTTATTAATGTTCGTTTTGTCGATATTTGGTACTTGAGTCACAAATGAACACCATATAGTTACAAGTTATACACATGGTCAATAGTTCATTATATCCAAAATGCTATTCATGATTTAGATATCATATTTATCATATTTATCTAGTATATACTTGTATTTATAATTGTAAATAACATTTGGAGGTAAGATATGAAATTCACCGTTCATGGAGACGGTAAGCCATACGTACGCATGAACGCTACTTTCATGTCTATTTTTTATTTTAATGGAATTAAAACATAATGATACAGAGGTATATTATAAGTCCAGTATAATATAATATAATTAACTCCATCCTTTATACATCCCACATATGGCATGAATGAGTCATATCACTTTTAGGGGGCGGTAGTTCACACTTCCTTAAATGAAATTATCACGTTTACCCATAATTAAAACCATAAAGGAATTCTATAAAAGAAATATACAGAAGAATAAAAAAGATAACCATAAAAAATATCATATATAAATATAGTGGCATCTTAATGGACACCATGAGAGGTGGTAGGAGATAATAGAACAATCATCGTTTCATGAGGCATTAGTTTTCCATCCACAGAAACAGTAGTTCTTCAACCAATAGATTGATATGTGTATAAGTGAAGTACGAATCCTTTTCATAAAAACATTTTAGTATATTGAGGATACTGGTTTTTTATAAAAGAAATTAAAAAAAATATTTTAGTGGTTGGAGAAGTAAAATAAAATAAAACAATTTAAGAGAAATTGTTACCTTTAATTTGGGTAACTCCCTTTGGTTTGAACCAAAAGGACTTCTTGAAGTGCCTTATCGCTAAGGTAAGGCTTATAAGAGGAGTAGAGGGATGTAGGTATATTAATTGGGAAAAAGGTGGATGAGCCAAAAGGCTTGAGAGGTGTGAGGAATTGGTTATAAATGGTCTTATTTTATAGGGGGGGGGAGGGGCTCTTTTTGAAAGTGTGAAAATACTATTTTATTATATAATGATATTCAGTTTCTAAAGGTAAAAAAATCCTTAAAGTTGAAGATAAGATGACTCATGGGATAAATAAAATCATCCAAATAAGAATTTGACTGGTTTGGGATGTTATTTTAATATTTATAATCTTATTTATTTAATTGATTTATTAATGACGTAAATAATGCATCATTATTGTTCCATAAATAAATTAATTTATTCTATTTCAAAAAATTATAAAAATATTTCCATGATGTAGGAAATATTTTTATCATTCCAATTAATATTTATAGTAAAAATAATTACTTATATAACACAGTATTAAAATTAATTTTCTAAAAGATATTTTTTGTGTCATTATTTCCTTTACTTTAAATTAATTATTCTGAAGTGTCATTATCATTCATAAGTGGCTGCATGGGGTCCCCAAATTGACCTAAGGATGACCATGGTCATCCATTACACATCCAATATGGTTAAGACAAGTTTTAAGGTAATTTTGAATTATTATAATGTTCTTTTTACCTTTAATTACCGTATTTACATTTAACTGCTGTAAATAAATGTCAAAAGCTACTATTCACCAAAAAATATTTTCATGTTCTTGAACCAAAATTTAATTACTAATAACAACCATGTAGGTAAAATTTTAGAAATTAAATTCATTGAAGTGTTAAAATTTAATTTAATTGAAAAGGTCAGTTTTTTTGACTACTACTAAGTGGTTTCACTATTTATCAAAAATTGATGTTTTTCAGAAAACTACGAAAAATTCATCCTAAGATACATTTGATATTCTGAATTCAAAAATGATTTCCATTTTAAAAAATTATAAACATAGAAAATGCATTAATTAATTTAAAATTAATTCCCTTTGTTAAAACAAATAGCAAGTTTTTAAGAAACAATAACTATCAAAAGATTGACACTTGTTTATGTCCAATTTCAGAGTGAAATTAATTCTAATGAACAAAATTGGATTAAATGGTAAAAATATATTTTAATTAAACTTTAAAACAAATAAAAATGATAATCTAAACATATTAATAAATTAGAATAAAATGAACTTTTCAATTAAAATACAGTATTTTTCACTATTCATTAAAAAATGAATTTTATCATAAAAAATACCAAAACATTTCCCAAAGTAAATTTTGAAGAACCCATTCTAAATAATGATATTATTTGTTAAAATAGAATGTATTAGAGTGACCAAAACTATATTTAAATAGGTTACTCCATTAAAAGGTGGTAACTCAACCTTTTAATGAAAATTATGCTTAAAATTAGATTCATTAACATTTTAAGCCTCTAAATTTTATTGGATAAATGTAAATGCATTTAACAAACTTGTATAATCATATTGTAGTTAGTTTTGTTCATTCTCTCCCATACAATTTCTAGGAGTTAACTTTCATTTAAAATAAAAATATTATATTATTAGTATGCAACGTAATATTTCAAAGAAACACGTTGTTGCATATCGGGTACGGTATCAAACATAACAACCCATTTAAAGTAAAATTAATATTTAATTCTCAAATATTAATAAATATGAAATATGTTTTATTATTTATTTACATAGGATGTTATAGTATGAGAGATTAAAAGTGAATAATTGTATTTAGAGATAAATGTTAAAATTTATCTTGGAAGAGTGTGATATTAAATCCTTCTAAATTTTTTGGGTTTCAATCCTAGTATTAAATAATTCTGATGAATTTTGAGGGTAGATATTTATTTAATGTTCAATTTTTAGAATTGGGTATTACTAAATTAATGGATGTTTTTTAGAGAATTATCTTATCTTTTACTATCTACTTTGGTATTGATAAATTCTTAAAGATGCGAAGAATAGATTATTGTATTCTTTTGTGGTTTTGGTGATCTGTAGGAGATTATTTTCAAGATTAAGGCATAAAAATAATCATTAATACTCATACTTATAGAAAAAGATGATTTTGGGGTTGAAATTTATTCATGGATAAAATTATAATTTTCAGGTAAGTATATTTCCTTATGTTCGTAGGCTATGTAGTAAAATAATTCCTCAAATCTATGAAAAGGATATTGGATAAAAACAATATCCATTTACTTTTATTTATTATAAATCAATGGTATTTTATCTGATCATAAATTTATGGTTTTTTAAGGATAATCTTATAAAAATATTGTTTTTTTATCACTCCCCATAAAAATTTGATTGTTAGATTTCTCTTATAGGTTTTTATGATAACTTTTATATAATGTTACCTATTTAAAAGCCTCATTTGGTGGTGTTATTTGAATTTACCTTCCCCTCTTATTATGTGGATGTTATAATTAACCTATTTATGATTTTGTTTTCCCACAAAGTAATTTCCATGTTTCACCCATTGATTTTGGAAGTGAAATGTCAAATTCCAAGGATGAAATTTCCTTCATAATTTCTTGATTATATCATAATTATAGCTTATCAATTGAATCTGCCACAAAATCTGTCAAAAATACATGATTTGATCCATGAATAACTTCTTAGTAAGTACATAACATATCCTTCTCATGCAATAAACTTATATGTCAAAACACTAGAACAAGATCTTCTTTATAAAGTTAAACTTGTAGAAACTCCAAATCATAGACATAAATTTATACAATACATGACCATTAACATAGTTATAGTTTTTTAGAGAAACCATGAGTTTGATGAAGTTACATGAAAACTCCAAGATATTATGATGGAAAATTATTCTCATTTATTTTTATGAGAATGATGAATTTCGTGGGAGACATTCATTTTAAAGCGGTTATATGTAATCCTTATAGTTTTTATGAAATGTTTTTGAATAAATTAATCATATTTGGTGGATATCATTGGATGATACACCAATGAAATAATTGGAATAGGTGAATATTAAATTTTAGTGGTGTATTAAAAGATATTTTTCTATGTTATATTATTTAATTTATTTTCATAAATTCAATTTAATAATAATCATCAAAATTTACACTAATGATATCTTATAAAATAATATTTTATAAAATTATTTTGAAGATATATATATATATATATATATATATATGTAAAATGGGATTAGATATTATCTAAAATATAATAAATTTTATATTTATGTTCTATTTGTTAATTTAGATGTAAAAATATTCAATCTTTTAATATTGAATAGTTTTTACCGTAGTTAAAATTTACATAGGTTAACTAAGGGTTAATCAAAATGATAAGATTTAAAATTACACTCAAACATGTATAAAATATATTATTTAATGATATTAAAACCTTATAATATCTTATCATTTATTAAATTTCATTTTCTATGTTTCTTATTGATATTAAATTTATTATAAATTAATCTTTTGAGAAATTCCTAGAGTACCCCTGCCCTCTCTTACAAAAGGTCACCATTTCTTTTCATTTATTCCCACCTTAAAACATGTTTGATTCAGCCAAAAACAATCTAAATATCCTCTTAAAATTTCCTCCCTTAATCCTAGTGGCCTTATTTTGGGAATAAACCCAACCAATGATTCCCTTTAGTGAAAACCAATAGGAGTTACCTAAATAAGAAGCATCATCCTTCAATGACCACTTTTATTTCATTTCATTCTCCACCCACTAAATTGTTTTTATTCCATGATTATATAATAACCTTGGTATACTAAATTTACTGATATGTTTTTATGATAAGGGTGCAACCTAAAATCATAGAAACTCCATAAAATGGGATACACAATCATCGTTTGTGTGTATAACGGACTACAGACACACGAACATATGTTCTTCGTTCATCCATTTCCACATTTTAAGGAAGAAAATAATGTTTTAATTAATACTTTCATATGATATATATGATATTTATTATTTATTTTCACTTATATAATTACTCTATAATACATAAATTCATTCTTTCAATTTTTTTTGAATACGATAACCTCATTTGTGGACGTGTGGACAACTAACTCCTCAATGCAATGTGATTTGTTTACACATTATATGGAGTTTATTATGGATGATTTTTTTAATTTTATATGATATATATGAAATAATTATTACAATTTAATGTTAGTATTTATATAAAAAAAATTCATTCACATTATTTCATTCAATACAACTAGATTACAGAAAATTAATTCATGTGTATGTATGACCTACCTTCTCCCCGAATAGTGTATTCCATTTCATATGTATATACCTTATAAATTATTATAAATACATATATAATAAATATATATGATATTTATATCATTTATTAAATTATTTACATCATGATATAATAAATAGGACCCAAAATATAGTAAACCAAAACAAATACGAAATACAAAGTGGTTTTTACATGAAACATAACATTACCACGAATGTTTTAACAAAAGGATAATATTAAGTCATAATAAAATCATATGTTGTTTTATATATGAGAATATGTTTAATTGGTAGATTAATAATTAACTTATATTTATTATACATGATTTTTTAAGGTGTTTGAAGAAAATCAAGACCTGTTTTATGGGTTTTCTCATCCCGCTTTTATTTCTGTGAGATATATGATATATTCATATATTTTTTAATTTTGTGGTGTATTAAAATAATTATTATATTTTATATCATGAATTTAATTTATTTCATGATATTAAAAGTTTAAATTTATGTTACTATTTCATGGGGATCACGATTCAAAATTTTTTGTACTAAATAGTGGATTTCCAGTATCACTTTTATTTCTGTGTGACTTATTCCATATTTTCCACTAAATTATTTTTTGTGGTATATATAATTCCCAATAATATAATATATGATCCATATCGTAAAATTTATTTTTATTTATATATCCATTTTATTATCTATCTTTCATGGTGCTTATAGTTCCAGATTTACAGAATCGGTAAGGTAATTTTGACTCAATTTTCCTTCGTTGAGATACATGTTAAGATATGCAGCTAAATTATTTTACATGGTTTTTATACTACCCTTTAAACTATTTTGTCATTAATATCCTTATTTTTATGTTATTATATGTTTAATTTAATTGTATTCTCTCTTCGATCAGAAATATGTGTTCCTTCGTATCAATGTTTTCTAAAGAAATTAAAATTGCATTAAATGATCATTTAGGAATTTTTAAGGAAAATAGATTTCAAAGATTATAAAATGGTTTTAAAATCTTAATTTATATTAATTAAAGTTTATTTTAAATGATAAATGTTTTCTAAATGTTTTATTATTTCAAAATTACTTTTCAAAATTGAAAGGATATTTTCCTCAAGAATTATTTCAATTTATCATTCAAAATCAATTTTTATCTAAGATAATGTTATTTGATGTTAATTATTTATAACTAAGGATATGATCCAATTATTCCATTATTATTATTTATCAAAATGGTTTATTTTTGTGATGGATTGAAACTTATGATTTTTCCCATGACTTATGTAAGGATGAAATATTTATGAAAACCATTTATTTTTGTGGGTTCTAATATGATTTATGTTATCGTGGCCCACATATGTATGGTTTTAATTTTTTAATCTGTGAGACATATATCTCCATCTAATTATTTTGTTAAATATGTATATATCATGAGACAACTATGGGAAAAACATTTACAGTATTTATCCAATATGGGAAGAAGGAGAAATCAGATCCACTATAGGAAGAAGGGGAAACCCAGTCCACAATAAGGAAAAGACTATGACTAGGGATAGTTGTGTGTACCTCCCAATATGTTATTCCCCCATAAAATTTCCTGAAATGTTTTGGAAATGAACCTTGGAATATTTGTTGTTATATTACATGTTTATGTGTATGACCCAATTTCATGTCTTATATCAATATTATGATCTCATGGATTATGTTCATTGATTCCCTTATAATTCATGTGTTATGAACTACAAATATTTATTCTATAACTGATGTATAATATATTTGACATATAGTTTATGATCCCATATGTTTATAATTATGCTCTCATACCCTTATTTTATTCATACATATCTCCCATGTTTACCCTTACTAGGCATCTAATCTCACCCTTTTCCAATGCTTATTTTTCCCATGTTATGAGGAATAATGTTAAAATAATTTTATCTTGAGGTATTTCACATGGATGAACTTGATTACCTAATGTGAAATAAGAAAATATGGGTATAGTGGGAGATAATATTGATCTTTATGAATCAATTATTTATGAACCCTATTTGTTATGATTTTTACCTAATTCTCTAATATACTAAGACTAAATGTTCCTTGCGTATGTAAGTGATCCAATATTTTATTTTGATGTTTTATGATTTTTATTAAAAAATATTAGGTCGCATTTGTAATGATTATGTATTTGGTAGTGAATCCGTTAGTCTGGATTTTCGACTGTTACACATATGATAAAAGTATTGGGTGTGTTGTTTTCTACCATTTATGAACTTGTCATCCCCTAGAATCATTAATAATTTCAAACATGTCTTGTGGATTTTATAGGATATCTTGCTACCATACACACCCATTATTGAGAATTGTATTTGGATGGTAATTGAAATAGTTTTATGAAACGTGTCTGATTGAAATTGGTGAGTTTTATAATCATAAGAAAACATTTATATACACTGTCTAAGGGTATCCCCACCATAGTGTAAGGGTGATTGTGAGTATCCAATACCTATGTATGTGTAACCCATGAGTTTTGAAGTTTTTGTAATGTTCATTCACATCTCATATAAGGGCATACCAAGACATCAATTAACCATGTAAGGGTAAAATGATACATGTGTAATGGTATTACTCTGTTTCCATAGCTCTTAAAAGGGTAAACAATTTAGGGAAAAGTAAATAAGAATACATGATTCAATAGATCATTTAAATGATGACTTAAGCAAGAATTGTTCATTATGATACATTTAATCCAAGATCTGATGAATAATTTCATTTTTCTTGGATCATGATTTAGAAAACATTAGTAAAGACTAATTATGGGATATTATACCACAAATAATATCTAAAATTAATAAAATGTTATTTATGTTTTCATTCTAACCAGATTAAATGAATTAAAAACTAATTTTGGTTAATTTTATTTATAAAGAAGAAATCGTTGATAAAAATATGGTTGACCATCTAACGTAGAATCTATTATTCTAGTTATTATAACTATTAAAAACATATTAGTTGAAAGATATCTAATAATGTTGTGTGGGTCGTTGTTTCCAATCTAATATAGAATATGAAGACAATATCTAATGGTATCAGTAAAGAATGGAGAGATACTGAATCTACTAATCCAAATACATTCTATAAAGTTTAAGGGAGATTTTTTCCTTTTTAATTTTATATGCACCGAACAAGAAATAGAGAATAAGATATAATAGAAGAGGTGATCTATGTATATTTTTTTACACAAGAAGAAGAAGTAGAAGGAGAATAATTGGCTAACTTATATTTGAGTTTCATAGAGAGATGAATATATTTTTAAACTAAAATTTTGACAAAATAATAATTAACATAATAAGAGATTAGTATAAGAATAATAAGTAGAATATTATTTTATGTCTATGAAGAAAATAAATAATAGATTATGTCCAGTTCTATGAATACAAACAAGAATAAGAGGATTTTCACTATGTGTGGAAAGAATAAAAATGGGCCACACATCAATAGTAATAAAAAATTTTCCATATATTATGGTATATATTATTATTTCCCTTACATTTAACTATAAATGTTTGAGATGTACCTAAGTGCCTAACGCACCAAACGAGTGTTTGGGATACACACTCTACATTATCTAGAGACAATAGTGAAAAACTAAAAATGTTTTACTAAGGGGTCATTTAGACATTGGTTAAACAGAATCACACTAAGGATTAAAATTTTTATTTTTATATGCGAAACTTATAATTTCTTATGTCCCTTTGGGTATTTGTGTTTTGAAGTGCATGTAAGAACAAAATAGAGAAAAAGAGAACATGAAAATTAATTCACCGTAATAAGTTGTAGAGGTTAAAGAAAAGGGATAGAATGGGGGAAAAGTGTATTTTAGGCAAACACGTTTTCATCCACCCCCACCCTCTATGTCTAAAATATCCCTCCTTGGATTATACACTATATTATACCATCAAAATAGTTTAAAAAATCAAAATACATGTGTACATAATGTCTACCTTCTCTATATAGTGATCTACTTCATTTTTCAAAAAACAGAATTCCTGACTGGTCATGGGAATGGATTTAATGAATGTAATTTATATTTATTAAATTATATTTACATTATAAAGATAATAGTTTATTTTATTTATTTCTTTTCCGTCTAATGAAAAATAAAAACATCACTTGTGTCTATGGACAGACTATCACCTCACGATCTGATATATTTTTCATTTCATAACCTCTTATATTCGATGAATACAAAAAATTAATTTATAAAAATATTTTTATTATATATATAATGGAAAAATGACCCCTTTTACCACAATTAACATAAAAGTTTCTTTTTTCAATTATGAGCTTAACGTTGTCAAAACACCCTATGTGGACTTAATAAATGAATTAATTAAATATGTCCTTTAAATAAATGAAATAAAACATTAAATAATAAATAAATAAAATTATAAAATTTTATTAAACAAAATAATAATTAATATATTTTTATTATATAGGAGTTAAAGGATATACATAGAAAGTCTGGACTCAAGGTAAGGGGTTTCCAAACTCAATTTCATTTCATTGGATTATAAAACTTCCTCATTTACTTTATAATGACATAATTGTGTGAATTGATCTCTAAATTGATTTATTTATTTATTTAAAATTATTTTATTTCGATTTAAATATGTTCACATTATCAATTCATAAATTAATTATCACATCAATGCATATGTTCTTTGCAAGTTTTTCATTGTCTGAGTCTAATTTTCTTGAGATCTCATTTATGTCCAATGCCATTATTTTTTTGTATGGTGTACTAAATACCCTAGAAATAAATTTTAAAATATTACATCATGTAATCCTGGGATATTTAGATTCATGTCATGTCTTTCAATCAATTACTTTTGATTCGAATGTTACCAAATCAGAAAATTCTTTATGTTAAAATATAATTTTATTTCTGAATTCATTATGTTCAAGGATTCTTTGGGTAAATGTTATGATATTTCTCTTCTAAAACCCATCCATTTTCTTCTCCTTTATTTATTTTTTTGGGTTTAGATTTTTTTATTTCATTTTTCTCTCTACTTAAATGAACAGTAAAAGTTATTTTAATATAATTTGACTTTATTTATTCTTTGGTTGAGATCCTATTTCTTACATGTCTATATTTTCTTTAAAATATTTTCAAGAATATTTTTTATATTATCCAATTATTAATTAAATTAATTTTTATCAATGTTTTCATTTATATAAAAAGGGATTAATGTAATTTTCTTTTCATTTTCTGAATGAGGCATATTTTACCAAAGGTGTGAAAATTTTTTTTTTTTTTGTATATACAATATAAATAGAATTTTCCATCATCAAAAATATTATTTTACTTTAAAATTACATCACAAAATTTCATGGATTCTTTCAAATAAAATAAAATTCGCTATATTTTTTTATTTTCATGTTTTTAAAGGTACCGAACGAAAAGTATGTTTTGTCCTATTTTCGAAGAAATGTTTTAAATGTTCATTGATTTTTTTCAACATTATTTAATGATCCATATACATTATTGGAAATATGATCCAATAATACAATCGATCTTATATGTATGGATTGCTTATAATGATTATTTTAAAGATTCTATCTTGGAAATCATTTCTTTTCCATGGGTATGTTGAGATATAATAGAATTCATGTTTTTTGTAATTTTTATTGTTGTAAACAAAAGCTTCGATGTGTAATATATATATATGGTGCTTGGATATTATTAATGATAAATGGTGAGCCTAATATTTCTCATGATGATGTGACATCATGACATATATTATAATATGGGTGATCCCAATATATCTCTTCAATTCATTACATAAATTTTGTTGTCTTTAATAAAAAGAAGGAGAGAGTTAATTAGGGAGGTTTTTCCTAGGTATTTAACTTCTCTCAATTTATTTCTGACATGAGTAATCATGGGTGATGACAATAATTTTTCATGATATTAGCACATTTTTTCTATGTTGGCAATGAGTTATTAATCATACCTTTGATCAATATTGGTAGCGCATGGATCATTATTATTGGTTCTTATGACTCTTGTGTTCGTTAAAGTATTATTCCATGTGAAATTTTTAATAATCAAAGTTTTTAAGAACATAAATTATCTTAAGTAATTCCCATGAATGAGTACTAGAATTTGTGTTATTTGCAAAGGGATATTTGTGACGAGATCCTATAGAAAATATGCTTTAGCGACGAGGTCCCATCGTAAATAGCTTGTTGTAGAAAACATTATTGCAAAAAAATGTTTTTTGCGACGGGGCAGTTCCCCTTCACAAATAAACTTCTGATTAAATACATTATATATAAATAAAATTTTTCTGATGGGTTCATTGCAAATACTAATTGCGACAGGCCATTTGTACCGTCACAAATAGTATTTAAAAATATATATTTAAACAATTTGTGATGGGATTCTGTTACAATAGGTCCCATCGCAAATAATATCCAAAATAAAAAAAATATTTTACAAAATTATAATTAATGAAAAAAAAATATTTACATTATTAAAATATTAATAAAATTAAAAAATTTAAAATTCTCAATATTCTCAAAAAATATAAAAAATTCATAAAATATTATTGTTATTATTATTATAAAAATCAACAAACATTAAAAGATATAAGACTAAAAACAATATATATAATAAAAATATAATTAATGAAAAAATAATTAAATATTATTAAAATAATAAAATAATATTAAAATTCTTAATATTCACAATAAAATATAAAAAATTTAATAAAGAGCCCCCTTTTCATCGATGAATCAACTTCTTGCAATTATCACCACCTGAAAATATTATGAAAAATGTGGTCCTGCGTATACAAATTCATACTCATGCATACAAGATTGGATATACATACATAGAAGCATACTTTTCATATTGTTTTGAGTTGGTGAAAGTTGAAAGAAGAAGAGTCATCGAGCAAAAGGAGGGTCATCAATCCATTGGAAATTGGGCCAAGTTATTACAAGTTATTAAATTTATCTACAATTGATATTATTTATAATTATTACTAATTATTCTTAATTATTCCTAATTATTACTATTGATTACTAATTATTACTAATTATTAATTATTATTACTAATTATTACTAATTATTACTATTTTTTACTAATTATTAATAATTATTACTAATTATTACTAATTATTCCTAATTATTCTAAATTATTCCTAATTATTCTTAATTACATCTAATTATTCCTATTTATTCCTCTTTATTCATATTTATTCCTAATTATTCCTATTTATTCTTATTTATTACAATTTATTACAATTTATTTCTATTTATGACTCATTATTACTATTTATTTTTATTTAATCTTATTTATTCCTAATTATTCTTTATTATTCCTAATTATTAATATTTTTCCCAATTTTTCCTATTTATTCCAATTTATTGCTATTTATTCATATTTATTTCTAATTATTCCAATTTATTCCTAATTATTGCTATTTATTCATATTTATTCCTAATTATTGCTAATTATTCTTAATTATTCCTAATTATTGCTAGTTATTCCTAATTATTTCTAATTATTACCAGTTAGTCCTAAATATTGATAATTATTGACAATTATTGCTAATTAGTCCTAATTATTGCTAATTATTGCTAATTATTGCTAATTATTACTAATTACTACTAACTATTCTTATCTTTTTGTAATTATTGCTAATTATTTGTAATTATTTATAAATATTCGTAATTCTTGTTAATTATTCGAAATTATTACTATTAATTATTCGTAATTATTGCTAATTATTCGTAATTATTTCTAACTATTCGTTATTATTGTTATTTATTACTAATTATTTCTATTTATTACCAATTATTGCTATTCATTACAAATTATTGCTATTTATTTATAATTATTGCAATTTATTACTAATTATTGCTATTTATTACCAATTATTTCTATTTATTACTAACTATTGCCAATCATTATTAATTATTGCTATTTATTACTAATTATTCCTAATTAATCTTGATTATTACTAATTATTCATATTTTTTACTAATTAATCCTATTTAATACTAATTATTCCTAATTATTACTAATTATTCCTAATTATTACTAATTATTCTTATTTATTACTAATTATTCTTATTTATTACTAATTATTCCTATAAATTACTATTTATTCCTATTTATTGTAAATTATGTTATGTTCCGGTTTCGAAAGCCACCCAGAGGCGCCCAATACCCTGTTGGTCACATGGCCTCAAGCGCATTTCGCCAGACGCCAGAGGCTGCCGACTAGCAGCGAGGGCATAGGGTGTGATAGTGGGAAACTATGCCCTCATTGGCAGAGTACAAAGTGGATGAAAATAAACATGCAATAGCGGATGCAGTAATAACCAACAATATAACAGTGGAAGACTAAATCAACAAATAGAGCACATATGTATATATGAAATGATGCATGATACATAACTAGGAAAGCAGCCAAACAAGTCACAATGCTAGAAAACAATACAGTACCAAAACTTGTACAAAATACAAGTAAACAACCCCTCATCATCGCAAGCCAATGCTTGGTCCCATGTTCTCCGGCTCGAAGCAATCAAGTTCCAGAAGTCGAAGGGTGCTTTCCCATGTCTATACCTGCAACAACATAGTCTGCTTGGGCCCAAAAGCATGGCCCAAATAGGGTGTGAGATAAAATCCCAGTATGCAACCTCCAGAAGATATGTGCCTAACATTCGGCGAGTATATGGCAGGTAAAATTAAAATAAGCAGTAAACAGCAACAACAAGCGGTAGGCAGTAAACAGTAAGTAGAAAAATAGGATGATACATAGTAGCAATCAATCCACAACCAATAAATAGTAGTGAACAAACATCTAACAAGCTGGAACCCTCTGGGAAGTACTCGCAACCATCCCCTATGGTCCTATCCAAGATGTACCACAACCCTTTGGGCATTGCACTCAGCATAACACCCTCTGGCTTGGTCATACGAATTTATGAGACTCTCTGGGGAAGCTTACTCAGTCAATTCCACTTGTAGTCTAGGGTAGTCAGGGACTCTCTTGAGGAAGATCATGCGGTTTAACACTCTTAGACCCAATGTCTAGAGACTCTCTGATGAAGTTGTCTCGGTCAATTCCTCCTCTAGCCTGGGAAGGTTCGTAATGAGATTCAAACAAGGTAAGAATCTCTGAGGAAGCTCACTCGGTCTACCCCCTGTAGTCTATAAAATCCAAGACACTCTGGGAGCTCACTCGGTCCATCCCCTTTGTAGTCTGTAATAACTTGGACTCTCTGTTAAGCTCACTCGGTCTATCCCTTATAGTCTACGACACCAGGTTCTCTCAGCCTCGTGCCAGTCTGTGCATAATAATACTATAAGTCGAAAGTACACCTATAGAGCTACTTGGATAACCAATGTACACTTATAGAGCTATATAGCTAAATAGTCTACAAGGCAACAAGCATGTCATTAATTTCACTTCAACCTATAACCGCAAGGCATGAAAACAGCTGTAGCAACCAAAGGAAAACGAGACCCAAAGGTCGTAAATAGAATAAATTAAGGGAAAGTACATATAAGGACAACAAATTATCCTCTAGCATGGTCAATTTACATCTACACAAGAAAACAAGCAAGGCAGGAAAGCAACAAGTGCAAAAAGGTAAACACACAATACCATGTTCACGGGTATTGTTGGAAATTCACACATAAAACTCAGAGACCATGAACGGTAAGGCAAAAACCACCTACCTCAATCCTAGGAGATCGATATACTTTCACCACGACGACTGATTCCCCCTAAAACGTCGTAGATCTGAGAAAACACACAAAACATTAATCATTAGAATACTTGAGAAGGAGGATGAATTGGAAAACAAGGCTCAAGAAGAAGGAAGAACTCACCGCAGCGCTTCCAATGCAATCGACCGTGCACGAATCGATGAACTGGTGGAGAGACGGGAGGTCGGTGATGACCCGTCATACGGGTCTCTCTCGGACGAACCAAACATAGAAGAAGATGATTATGGCGATTAGGCGCGACCCCGGTACGTTTAGTGAACAAAAATAAAAGAAAATGGAATGTATTTGTAAAGTACATGGCGTGTAGTGGGTTTTTTCCTACACCATCAAAATCAGCCCCCTCGTCACCCCTACACACCATGTTTGTGGTCCGAACACAGCCAGCACATGGTTTAGAGCGGGAAAGGAGTACACGACGTGTACTCAGAAAGTACACGACGTGTACATAAATAATTTCTAGAAACTCTAAAAATTATCAAAAACTACAGAAAGGGAAAGAAATAACTGAAACGATGATCCGGGTTCTTAAAATCTTCCCCCCTTAAAGAAATTCCTCCTCGAATTTCCCTAGAGGGGAGTAGAAGAAGAAACCTCGAACAACTCTGACCACTGCAATCGAACCTCGACCTTCCTCTCCCAAGTCTCATCCTGTACTCTCCCATGCTGCCGTAGCACTCATTCCAGAGGGACAGACCGGCCCCAGAGAACCATCGTACTACAATCGACAATCCGAATAGAATACTCTTCAAACGACGCATCCGCTTCGAGCACCACCTCCTCAGGCTGAAAGACATGAGACGGGTCTAAAAAGTAATGTCGGAGCTGAGAGAAGTAGAAGATGTCGTGCATAGCCCAGTACCTCTGAGGTAGCTGCAACCAATATGCAACTGGCCAAACTCTCTCCAACACATCAACTGGCCTGACGTACCGCGGTGAAAGATTACCCTATCTCTAAATCCTCTTGTGTCCCAACCTTGGTGCGACACGCAGGAATACCTGATCCCCGACCTCAAACTCCAGTGGTCGCCTCCACTGATCAACATAAAACTTCTTTCGAGACTGTGCTGTAGCGATCCTCTTCCGAATCAACTCTATCTGATCCGAGGTCTCCTGAACAAGACGAGGTCCTACAAAACTGCATCTCCTGCCTCCAGCCAGCATAAGGGTGATCGGCATGGCCTACTGTACAAAGCCTCCTAAGGTGGAACTTGAATGATCTCCTGAAAAAAAGAATTTGTAGGTGATCTCCACAAGCGGTATGTGTTTCTCCCAAGAACCACCGAATTCTAGAATGCAAGATCAGAGCATATCCTAAAGCAATTGTATAGTGCACTCGGACTGGACATCAGTCTGGGGATGGTAGGTTGTACTTAAAAGTACCTGTGTACCCAAAGCCTTATGAATTCCCTTCCAGAACCAAGAGGTAAAGTGTGCATCCCTATCTGAAACAATGGAGTGTGGAACTCCATGTAGATGTACAATCTCTCGGATGTACAGTCATCCCAGATCATTAGCACTGAAGGTCTCCTTGATTGTAAAGAAATGTGCATCCTTCGTAAGCCTGTTGATGACGACCCAAACAACATCACTTCCCTGAGATGACCTTGGTAACCCGGTCACGAAGTCCATCGTGACATCGTTCCACTTCCACTACAGAATGGGTAACTGCTGTAAGAGCCCCACTGGTCGCTGATGCCTTGCTTTCACCTACTGAAAAGTAGAACATCTCATGAAAAAAACATGAAACATCCCTCTTCATACGTGGCCACCAATATTGGCGGTGTAGATCACGATACATCTTGGTGACGCCAGGATGAATTTCCCAAACTGGGGAATGAAAATCCTGCATCAGCTCCTCGCGTATGTCTGCTAGTACCGATACACGTCCTTGGAAATGTAAGATCTCATCCTCTCTCACTTTCCATCCAATAAGACGGTTTCCTCCTAACACACTCTTCCGCAAGACCGAGGCCTCTCAGTCTGATAGCTGCCTCATCCGCACCCGATGAAGAAGTGTAGTGGTAAAATCTATAGAAGATAGGATAGTTTGTCCATTCCTATCATACACTTCTAAGTGAAACACTGAGAATAGAACCATAAGATGCCAATCACTACTGGAATCCTGAACTTCTTGAATATGAGTTCTTCTACTCAACGCATCCGCCACTACGTTGCCTTTTCTCGGTGTATAGGTGAGCTCCAAATCAAAGGACTGAATATACTTGACCCACCTGTGTTGTCTCAGATTCAGATCGCACTGAGTGAATATATACTTCAGACTCTTATGGTCGGTAAAAACCACAATGTTATCTCCCAGAATATAGTGTCTCCAATAGCATAAGGCATGAACAACAACTTCCATCTCCAGATCGTGCGTAGGTTAATTCCTCTCATGTGGCCTCAACTTCTGAGACCCGTACACAATGTATCCATTTCCCTACATAAGCACAGCTCCTAGCCTGATACATGAAGAATCACAGTAAACAATGTAGCCCTTGCTCGGCTTTGGAAAGACTAGTATCAGTGATGACATCAACCTCCCTTTCAGCTCTTGAAAGGAAGACTCAGAAGAATTTGACCATAAGAACTTCGCCCCCTTCTTGGTCAGACCTGTCAAGAGTGCTACTAGGAACGAGGAGTCCTAAATGAAGCATCTATCATACCCGACCAGCCCTAGGAATCTCTGCACCTAAAAGAAGTTCTTCATTTTCTCCCAGGGAACTACATCTCTCACTTTCTTTGGGTCCACTGACTCTCCTATCTCTATGATAACATGACCCAAGAAATGAATCTGATCCATCCAAAAGTGGTACTTCGAGAGTTTAGAATAAATCCAATGCTCTATAACTGTACTCAGAACGATCTCAAGATGTGTGGCATGGTCGTGTCGAGTGTGAGAGTAAACCAAGATATCGTCCATGAAGACCACAAAAAAGGAGTCCAAGTACTTATGGAACACTCAGTTCATTAGCACCATGAAGACTATAGGTGCATTCGTAAAAGCAAACGACATGACTATATACCCGTAAAGATCATTCCTGCTCCTGAAATTTGTCAGAGGTATATCTGATGGTCTAATGCACAACTGATAATAACCGGTCCTCATGTCGACCTTAGAGAACACTCGGGCTCCTCGAAGCTGATCAATGAGGTCATCAATCCTCATAAAGGGATATCAGTTCTTGATTGTCAACTGGTTCAGCTTCTGATAATCCACACTAAGCCGAAGGGTACCGTCTGCCTTCTTCGCAAAAAGGACAGGAAAACCCCAAGGAGAGGTACTGGGTTGGATGAAACCCTTTGCCTGTAACTCCTCTAACTACTTCTTGAGCTCTTGCAACTCAAGTGTAGCCATCCTATATGGAGAAATGGACACTGGTGATGCTCCTGGAATGAGCTCAATTGAGAATTCTACGTCATGCTTCAGAGGCAAACATGAAAAGTCCTCTGGAAAGACATCACTGAAACGATCCACCACTATGGGAAAGTCTAACTGTGAAGTCCCATGGTCATCCATATAAAGACTGGAAATCTAGGCCATCACGTCCCGTAGCCCATGATGCTCTAGTCCAGCTCTACCCACTTGGACATCCCACTCACCTCTTTGAAGGAACGATCTTCCCTCTAGTGATACGAAAATTACCCTGCGGTGATTGCAATCAATGACTCCTTGGAAAGGAACCAACCGGTCCATACCGAGAATGACGTCATAGCACGTCATCTCTAGGACATAGAGGTCCCATAAGAAATGACACCCTGCAACCTCAAGAGGTCACTCTCTATAATGTCATATGCTAGATTTCCTCATTCCCAACAGTGTGTCAAGAGTCAACAAGTTGACAGACAAAAAGATAGAGAGCCCAAGGATCTCCACAACCGCACCAGAGATAAAGATATGAGAAGCACCAATATCGAAAAGGGATGATGATAAAAATGAGGCTACTATGATCATAACTCGAACTGTAGAATGGTCAGAATCCTGATCCCGATTGGTCTACTGAACGGCGAAATATTGTCCTGTACTACGGCCTTGTTCCCCTGGCTGACCACTCTGAGCTGATCCACTCTGCTGTCACTGATGACCTAGTGACTGACCACCACGGTCGTGACCTCCACCTCAACCTGAACGGCCGGAAGAACTCCAGTTCCCTGACTGGTGGGAAACTGGTGAATCATCTCAAGAACACGGGGTCATAGAGGAACCCCTACCACCAGCTGAAGGTGAGAAGATATGATAGAAACACTGAAGATGGCCCATATTTCCGCAAGACCGGCACTCCATCAGATCTCTCTGGCACTGATTCCTAGTATTACCACTCCTACCGCACTGGTAGCACACAACTTGGCTTCCAGAAGATGCATCTCGTGACCCTAGATCTCCTCGAGAAGACCCTCTATGACGCTTCCTACTGTCTGTCGGAGGAACACCAGCTTTGGATGATGAACCGCCCTAGCTCATTTCTCTAGAATCCCTCATATTGCACTCAGTGATAAGAGCCTGGTTGATGATGGAATATATAAAAGTCAACTGGAAGATATTCACCTGCGAACAATTCTCCTGCCTGATACCATCCTCGGACATCCTAGAAAGGAACAACTCATCAACTAGTGGGATCGGTGTGAAACACTGCAGCTTAGTGAAGTGAGATGAGTAATCCATAACAGAGAGAGTACCCTGCTGCAGAATCATAAACACCCGGGCTCAATCAACCCTCAGGGTCTCCAGATCGATGTAGTTATAGAATGTGCGTCAAAACTCATCCCAATACATATCCTACTTACACCCTGACTATGAGATCACCTCCCACCACCTTTTGGCGGTGTCCCAGAGCATATACATAGCTAGATTTACCCTTTTCTCTAGAGGGATCTCTAGGTGCTCAAAGGTGGTTAGTGTGGAATCTATCCACTACTATGCATCCTGGAGTCCTCCATCCCCTGAAAACATTGGAGGATGCTGCGGCAGAGAAACCCACGTCAACTCAGCCATCGAAGGGGCAGAAGGCGGCACTCCCCAGAAGGAATGCATCATCCTTAGTAAGTCCTCCTTGAACTGTGCCTCGGAACCTGCAACATGTATGATAGCAAGATCCAAGGCTGGCTTGACTAGAGGATTGGCAGGAAGTCCCTGATCAGCCATATCTGGCGTCTGATCACTGCCTGAGGACAGAATTACAACTAGAGGACGCCTCAGAGGCATAGCTTTGAAAGATCAAAAGTACACCTTAGATCAGGAAAACAATGACAGAGGTCACAAGAGTATAAAATAGGAACAGGGGAAGAAAAACACACAAGTTTACAAAACACGACTACACGGCATGTATAAAACTACACGACATGTCTTCTTAAGCCACTGACATGGGTGTGTACCCCTTCCCTAAAGGTCATGTAACACCTCAAACTACACGGCGTATTGACCCAACACAAGGCTTGTATTTGAAAACTATTCCCATGCCTGAGTCTCCTTACACGACTAACTCACACAATTCAAACTAACCTCAGACTACACGACGTGTTCCCTCTGGACATGGAGTGTACTATTCACTGCCTCGGCTGCCCGTGTTGTTAGTTACACGGACCTCTACAGGGCCGGCCCTTACACAGCGTTTTCATAACAAACACGGCGTGTATAGGAGAAGGTGAAACCATCCCGTGCGGTTTGTGACACGGACGGGTACCTGGGAAAGACTACACGGAAGTTTTCAAAAGCAACACGGTGTGTCTTAGAGAAGGTCACGCCAACCCATGTTGTTCGTGACACGGCTGGGTGCCCGGATAGAACTACACTATGTGTTCTTCACCCACACGGCGTGTTCTACTCGAGCTTCCCTGACCCGTGTTTTCACTGACACGTCCGGGTACAAGGATCTACACTACACAGCGTGTACATACCGTACACGGCATGCCCCTAACATTATTTTCACAACACTGTGTCCCTGCACACACAGTCAGTAACACGGCCTAAAAACTACACGACGTGTAACCAGAAAGCACACGCCATGTATTCTGGGTTTTTCTGGGCAGTTGTTCAGAAACTGCACAGAAACATAGAAACACTGAAAACAAGGAAAATAGGTTCCATATTCCGATCCATGAGGGCCCATACTCCCCACGAATCAAAGCTTGGCATCTCCTACAGTCATGTACAAGGGAAAACAGGATCGTGATCCACCAATTTTTGATTCAAGAGGGGCCATAACACCTCAAGAATCAAATTTCGTGTTCATTTATACAATGTACAATACAAACAATTCTCTAACATGTAGGATAGATTCTATCAAGCATCTATCACAACAACATGTGTAATCTACACAACGTCTATCACAACAGAATGCAATCGCTAATACACACTGAATAGCATGGCATGAATGCATGGAATGTGATTTATACAAGTGTATATATGATGCACGAGATGGAATAACCTCATATCATCGGGTTGCGACGGGAATAGAACCGTAATATCAAAACAATAACAGTACAAAGCATGTGAATCACTCTAGGTGAAATCGAATTAAACGTAAAATCACAAAACCAGAAAACTGCAATAAACGAGGTAATATGGATTTTCCCTATACATGGGATAGCTACTCCCGGGAAAAACTTATTACCAATTACCGAATCCATCCTATCCCTGGCTAATGTCTCAGAATAGTAATGGAAGAGAAAAGAAACCCTATGATACCACTTTGTAACGTCCCAGTTCCAGAAGCCACCCAGAGGCACCCCATACCCGATTGGTCACATGGCCTCAAGCACATTTCCCCGAATGCCAGAGGCTTCTGACTAGCAGTGAGGGCCTTGGGTGTGATAGTGAGAAAACTATGCCCTCATTGGTAGAGTACACAATAGATGAAAATAAACATGAAATAGCAGAAGAAGTAATAACCAACAAAGTAACAACGGAAGACTAAATCAACAACTTCAGCACATATGTATATATGAAATGATGCATGATACATAACTAGAAAAGCATCCAAACAAGTCACAATGCTAGAAAACACTAAAGTACCAAAACAAGTACAAAATAAATGTAAAAATCCCCTCAGCATCGCAAGACAAAGCTTGATCCCATGCTCTCCTGCTCCAAGCAATCAAGTTCCAGAAGTTGAAGGGCGCTTTCCTGTGTCTATAATTACAACAACATAGTCTGCATGGGCCCAAAAGCGTGGCCCAAACAGGGTGTGAGATAAAATCCCAGTAGGAAAAAACCCGAAGATCTGTGCCGAACAGTCAGTGAGTTTATGGCAGGTAAAAGTAAAAAAAGCAGTAAACAACTACAAAAAGAAGTAGGCAGTAAACAGTAAGAAATAAAACAGGATGATACATAGCAGAAATCAATCCACAACCAATCAACATCAGTGAACAAACAACTAACAAGCCAGAACCCACTGGGATGTACTCGCAGCCTTCCCCTATGGTCCTATACAAGAGGTACCACAACCCTCTGGGCATTTCACTCAGCCTATCCCCTCTGGCTTGGTCATACGAATTTATGAGACTCTCTGGGAAGCTCACTCGGTCAATTCCCCTTAGAGTCTAGGTTAGTCAGGGACTCTCTTGAGGAAGATCACGTGGTCTAAACCTCTTAGTTACAAGGTATAGAGACTCTATAATGAAGATATCTCGGTCAATTCCTCTTATAGCCTCAAGTATACCACAGACTCTATGAGGAAGTTCACTCGATCAATTCCTCCTCTAGCCTGGGAAGGTTCTTAAAGAGATTTAAACAAGGTAAGACTCTCTGAGGAAGCTCACTCGGTCTACCCTCCCGTAGTCTATAAAATCCAAGACTCTCTGGGAGCTCACTCGGACCATCCCCTCTGTAGTCTATAATATCTAAGACTCTCTGGGAATCTCACTCGGTCTATCCCTTATAGTCTACAACACAATCTTCTCTCAGCCCCGTGCCAGTCTATGCATAATAATGTTATAAGGCCAAAGTACACCTACAGAGCTACTTGGATAACCAAAGTACATCTATAGAGCTACTTAACTAAATTGAGTACAAGGAAACAATAAAGTCATGAATTTCACTTCAACATATAACCGCAAGGCATGAAAACAGGTGTAGTAGCCAAAGGAAAACGAGACCCAAAGGTCATAAACAGAACAAATAAAGGGAATGTACATCCAATCACAACAAATTATCCTATAACATGGTAAATTTACCATTAAACAATCATAAAAGAAAGGTAGTAAGGCAACAAGGGGAAAAAGGTAAACACGGAATACCCCGTTCACTGGTATTGGTGGAAATTCGCACATAAAACTCAGAGACTTTGAATGGTAAGGAACAAAACAACTACCTTGATCTTAGGAGATCAATATACTTGAACCACGACAATTGATTCCCCCTAGAACATCGTAGATCAGAGAAAATTCACAAAACATCCAATGTTAGATAACATGAGGAGGAAGAATTGGAAAACAAGGCTCAAACAGAAGGAAGAACTCACCGCTGCGCTTACAACACAATCAACCGTGCTCAAATCGGAGAATGGATGGAGAGACAGGATATTGGTGAATATCCGACCGTACGGGTCACTCTCGAATGAACCAGACCTAGAAGAAGATGACTATGGTGATTAGGCGCGACCCCGGTCCGTTTAGTGAAAAAAAGAGAAAAGTACACAACGTGTATTTTTAAAGTACACGTCGTGTAGTTGATTTTTCCGTACTCCATCAATATCAGCCTCCACGTCAACCCTACACACCGTGTGTGTGGTCTGGAAACGGCCAACACACGGTTTTGAGCGAGAAAGGAGTACACAACGTGTACTCGGATAGTACATGACGTGTACTTAAAAAATTTCCAGAAACTCTAAAAATTCTCAAAAAACTCCAGAAAGGGAAAGACATACCTGAAACGAAGATATGGGTACTTACAAGTTATTCTGATTGATTTCTATTTATTCATATTTATTTCTATTTATTTCTAATTATTGCTAATTATTACTATTTATTGCTAATTATTCCAATTTATTACTAATTATTACTAATTATTACTAATTATTCCTATTTATTACTAATTATTACTATTTATTACTCATTATTACTAATTATTCCAATGTATTAGGAATTATTCCTATTTATTAGTAATTAATAAAAATTAGTACTAATAATTTCAATTTATTATTACAAATAAATACTGACAACAAAACTATTTAAATATAATTTAATTACAACTAATCAACAATAATTAAAAATAACATCAATAAAATGAAATAAATAAAAAATTAAATAATATATAAATATCTTTAAATTTGATCTCCTATTGATGTAGACATCCTCACAACTTTTTCATGAAAAAAACTAACTCACACAAATGTTCCCTCTGAAAATAGAATTTACAGAGAGGGAGAGAGTGATAATTGAGAGAAAGATATAAAAATAGATGGGCTATATATAGGATGGACAATTTTTGATGGGACTATTTGCGACGAGCTACTGGTCGTAAAAACCTTTTCCCGCATTAATTACAGTCGATGGTTAAAAGATTATTTGCTATGGGACCCGTCGCAAAGGGTACCTACCGACACACTTTTTGCGAAGGGAGACCATCCCATCACAAAAACCTATTTACCACAGTTGGGTATTTTGGATAGGTCCCATCGCAAATATGATCAGACTGGCGCACTATTTGTGATGGGGGAATCCCCTCATCAGAAATAACCTTCCCGTAATTTTCCATGCATACCACGCCAATTTTTTGTGATGGGACCCAAAATCCCGTTACAAATAACTAATTATTTCTGACGGGTAAAATCCCATATCAAAAATAATCTCTGGGATAGACTACTTTCAAGGTGATTAATTTCCATTGCAAAAAGAAATTTTTCCCATTGTGAACAATAAATATGTTCTTATATCCTTAGAATTATCTCATGATTACTAAATATATTCAATTTTCGATGTCAATGTTTACACATACTGATCATTTGAGTTCTACCATTTATTACATTTAATTTTCCCCATGTTATAAATTAATATACTAAATATGTTCTTTCAACCATAGCTTTATATGGGTGATGATGAAGACATAATGTGTAATAAGAAAATAAGGGTATAATTGAAAAAAATACAAACATGAAGACATGGGTATTGTTATGTAAGAGTTTTTCCTATTTCTTCAAATCTCTAAATATAAAAGATCACTGTGTATAAAATTGATCCAATATTTTCATTTGATATATTCTTTTTTGGATGAATAAAACTGGTTCATTTTTATCATCATAAAATTAAAAATATAAATATTGTGTTTTTTGCACTTGGCCTAGTAGTGCGAGTTTCAAGTTGTTATATTTGATGTATGAAATGAGTTGTTCATGGACTAACTTTTCATTTATAATGGCAGTTATGAGACATTTCATGTAAAATCCTATATGAATTCATTAAGAGGTCAAGAAATGGACTATCTGATATTTTAAATGTTTAAAAGGTGTAGCATTATTATTTGTTGATGATGATCTATTGATGTATTTTGTGGATGTGTATTTTTCTATAGACATCGATTCAAGGAAGAGTATGATAGGGTTTTCATTCAATTTTATAAGTAAAATTACTAGTTGGATGTATTAATTAAAACGTGTGGTTAATATATAAATAGTGGAAATAGAATATGTTTCTATTGTAAAAGTAGGAATGCATTTTTTTTCTTGTCGATATGATTATCAAAGGATCCCATGAGAGAATCATGAGGAGAAATGTTGTTCTTTGATAGTTCAAGTGCAATATACCTTTCTATGAATAACGTTTATCTTGTATGAAAAAACATATCATCTTGGAAATCAATTTTATATGTAATATGATTGAATACAATATATTGGGACTTCAAAAGGTTACTAGAAATAAAAAAACTATGGACATGTACATAATGGTTTTAATCTGTGAAATTACTGGGTTGAATTATGCGTTAGTTGTACTCAAATGAATGACAAGATATGGATAAAAATTATTTCACTATAAATACGTGAACACTATTGAATATTGAAGAAGTTTATAATCCTTAATGAAGTATTTAAGCATGATATTTTTGGGTTTTTGAAGTCACTTTAGTTTTTCTGAAGGAAAATAACAAGAAGAGAAGTTTTTGAAGGATTTTTTTTGAAATGATGTTCCAGACTATGAATCTGGACCTCAAAATATTCAAAATGATTATAGTAAATTCATTTTTTGGGTGATATGATAAAAGTATCATGATGATAATTTTGATACATTGGTAGCATGGGTTATCACTAGCTATAAGTGGTCAATATGAAGGTGTAACATTGTATTAGAGGTTTTCTCAGCCAATAACAAGTAAACCATGAATATTATATAGTAGTGGAACTAGTTTACTAGGATATAACCTCTATAAATATTAGATGAGACCAGATACTGACATACAATAAAAAATAGATGATCTGATGTCATTACAAGGAGACTTGGAATTAGTCTGAGTAGTGAATGTGATAGTCTTTTTTTAATATCTTGTACTTTGATTTATCAAAATTGTTGCAGAATTCTCCCATGGACAAAGTAATTAAATCTAAACCATGTAATTGGTGTTTGTGCTTCCATGTTTCCTTCTATTATTCTTTTATGTGTGTGTGGGTGATTTTTTTTGTGGTTATTAGGTTGTTTATACATATTAGTTTTAGAACAAAAGTGATAGGGCTATGAATACTTTTGAAAGGTAAACATTGATAACAATGTTATTTTAAAATAGAAATCATGATTGTTTTTATGCTTCAACTCCCAATAAACCACTAATTACATTCTTCCTCAGAACCATAGGGCATATGAACTACTTCCAAAATTAGAGGAAATCATCAAGAGACCTAGAAATATTTTTCAAGGTCTTTCTACCAACCATAATTCCTCTAATCCATTAATAGTGTGTATCATATACCTCCCCAAGATGAATGTAGTCATTAATAAAGAAAGAGACTATCAAACTAGTCAAAATCACCAGCTACCACAAATATTTTTAAATTTTCATAAATTACTTTTTGGTTGACTGAGAATTGCAAAATGATCATACTGAAATAGATGTTACACACAAAATTAATACCCATAAATACATTTGGAAACATTTTACTCACTCTTTGAATTGTTATATGAATCCTTAAACACAAGACCAGATTGGTTGTTGATGGAGTGAGGGTGAATCCTGCCCAGCCTGCCTGCCAGCTATTACCTGAAAAATACCATCAAGGAAACGACCAGGATGGACAACTCCCTTTCTTTCCCTCTATTTTGTGGATCTCACGTTTGCTAATTGTTTCCCCCAAGGTGGTTATGAGTTACCAAATGTGCCACTGATTCATCCTGAACCCACATGCCACCAATCATCCCAACAATAAAAAGGGAGAGGGGAAAAGTTCCAACAGTTGCTATATTATCCCCAGGTCAACCAACATCAGTAGTGACATTCTATTTCTACTTATCGACCATGGGAGAAATCTATAATGTGGGGGAATCCATTATCAAATTAGGGCCAACCCCCCCCCCCCCCCCACCATGCATAACAATGGAATAGACAATTCCATCACCCCCAAAATCATAGCAGTGATGCCCTTACCCTTATTGTCACCACCCAGTTCCCCTAAAAACAAAAGGAGGAGCATGAGGAGGAGAATCGGGTAGACCAGAAGTAGTTTTTCTAGGGATCGATAATGATAAATTTCATAGGACGACCATAGGGGAGTGATGACCTCCCTAATCAAGGAATCATCCTGATACCAGAGAGAGGGGTTATAATAGTATCCTTTGGGCCCATTCAAGCAAAGATTTCAATAAGCAGAGCTGCTTATAAATTGTGACGTCTCCCCACACATTTAGTGAAGAGTGAAGACCAATTTCCTTTTTTGATAGCAACGAAAAAAATAACATATGTTTTACTCATACTAAATGCAATTAAAAACCCAGAGGTAACTTATACATGGAGATTACGATGATGTGAGATAGGATCTAAGAGGTTCCTATTAATGCATAGGTGAGAAAAGATGTGTTGCATCAGGAACAATGTATTATTGTAAATCCATAAAAATAAACTGATTCTATCACCTATACCTTTTATAATAGATTCGTTATAAATGGTATGTGGAAGATGTGGAATTCAAATCCACTCATCCACATGCTTTCAGTCCAAACCAAGATTGAAATAAAATGTCCAATGACAAATGAGGAAGTTTCTATTTTCACATAGTTGCAACTTTGTAGACCAGTAATTGGTGAAATCATCACTATAAAATAGTTTAACTCTCAATTTTTTTGAGATCTTGATCCCCAACCATAAGATGAGAATGAATACCCCATGACTACTTGCTAAAACATTCAAACAATTCTAGTAAAGGTCGATCCACATAAAATCTGGCCACAAGACATAGAAATGGAAGTTGTAAGAATACTGATAATTTGATGTGGAATGAAAAAAAATCTAGGGATCCCATGAATGTATATTTGCCTTTCAAGTAGATTTTGATTGTAGGGATCAATTTTTTTTGAATAACTAGAGAAGTGACAATGGGGGTAAGAGGCCATGATATATCTGACGTGAACAAGAGTAGGGGGATCATCGTCCTAACCTTCTCCCCGCAGGCCAGGGTGCCATGAACTTCATCTCTAGGGTCTGGTGAGGATGTGGACCTCTATAGGGGAATCTCTCCATGAGGGTTCCACTCAACAAAAGGGATATTCTTTGCAGCCTCCCCCCATCCCATCTACGATCATCCACCATAGAGTCACTCCTTGGTATGGTATCGTGTCGCTAAAGGGATCTTCTATGCTGCCTCTATCTCACCCCTCAACCTATATATATTCACTAACCAGAGAGGCACCCCTCCGTAAGGTTCCATGCTATGATAGGGATCTACTCTGCAGCCTCCCTTTCGACCCTAATGATGACCATAATGTGTCAAAATCACCAGTTTATCTTCATATTTTATTTCCAAATGAATCTTGGTGAACAAGTTCATCAAACCATATTCTTCCTCAAACTATTTCACTATCTACGCTAGTATTTTCCAACTCATCACACAAACCAACACATTCTTCATTGCCAGCGTGTATGCCAAATGAAAATATAAATTTATAAGGTATTATACCCACCACCTCTAATTGAGATTCACATCATTTTTCATAATGAATACTTAAAACTTCTGTGGTGTGAATATATCTTGAACATTTCCTTAAATATGTAGTGACACCAAATTTTCATAGGATGTATCACTAAAATGAAATCATGATTATTGTTGTGGTAGTTCCTTTTATGAGGATGAAATTAGCAAGTGCAATAGGAAACCATGTAATCATCCTACATCAAAACTCACTGGAAGCCAATACGTAGTGCATCATAATACACAGTTTACCCTACTTCTAGTGTTTGGGGGATCCAAAAAGGATCATAAATAAAACGTTCATTCAACTCATCAATGGCCTCTTGGATTTTCCTAATCCATTAAAATTTCACACACTTACCTACTAGAGGTTTCAATGGATGTTCTATCCTTGAGATGTCCCACAATAAATTTCTAGTAATACACTTAAAAGATAATGTAACTATAAATATTAAATACGTTTTTGGGTCACTACCATGATATTACAACCTAGATTTTCTCTGATTCTTCTTTAATTCCTCTTTTAACTTCCGTGTGAACCAAAAATTTCATCTCTTGGATTTAAAATTGGAATTTATATATCTTTGTATATAAATGGTGGTCACTCAATGTCCTAAAACAAATAAAAAAATATCCATCATTCCCTTACTTAATTTCAGAGTATACAAATATATTATCAGTAAATAACACTATGAATAAGTTGATATATTGATGGAAAACCTGATTCTTTAAGGATATAAAGACCATTGAGAGGTAGTGAGAACTAAATACATAACCAAGTACTCAAAATACCCATTTTGGATCCATAAATCAGTCACTGGAATGTTTTACTTCACCACTCTCAATTGGTGGTACCCCAACATCAAATAAATTGATTGAAACCAACAGGAACCCATTAACGGATGAAAAAATCATCAATCCAAGGCAGGAGATACTAATTATTTTTCATTGCTACGTCAATCAACTGGTAGTCAAAGTATAATTAAGGGCTTCCATATACCTTCATTACAATGGGAATTGGTAATTCTTATGATTAAATTCTTGAAAAAATAAATCCATTTCCCTCAAGATCTTATAATCATACATTTAACTCCTTCAACTTAGTAAGGGTCACTTAATAAGATGGAAATGAGATGGGGCCCATCCAAATTAGTAGGTTAATGGTGAACTATACCTCCCTCAGTGTTGGTACCAATATAAATAATCATAGAAATATTTGGGGGTACTTATCCACCACTAATGAAAGAATTCCATCAAAACCCAATTATATGGAATCAAGAAGTGTGTTGGAAAACTAGAATGAAAGGGAACCTAATAATAGAATAATAAAACTTTCTATTACTGAAACTAAATACCATTAACTCTAAAATGTGTAATATTTCCCAATGTGAGAGAGAAATATGACCATTTGTTGGTGGCATTCAATCCAATATGTAATGCTTACTATCAAATCTATGATGAAGATAAGGTGAAAGAAGTCTATATATTTAATTATAAATTCCAAAACATCCTCAACACAGATAATGGTCACATGACAATTAGAGGAATTAAAACTAAGATCTATTAATTTTTCCAATAGAGTGGAGAGATCCCTGCCATAATAAATTAACTCAGACCATAGTCCCAACACATCATCTGGCTTTTATAAGACGTGGGAATTGAATTCACATGTATAAAATATACCCAAGGTCACTGATAATGTAATAAAAATCATACCTATGATGTTCATTGGACTCTCCTTTGACTATTTTGGCTCATGATTTAACTTATACTAGCAGATTTGGGACCACTCTGAGGTTTCATAGTGGAATATGAGTCCCCTTTCACTAGGTAATGATATCCCACTCCCCTTGAAACAAATAACTACACCTGGTAACCCTTGGTATAAGTGGAAACATCTTTACTAACATTGGTAGAGTACATAAAATATCACTGATGATGTCCCGTGAATCCACATCAGAGATATATTTTATGAGTTTACTACCAATATTTTCTGGTTTTCCAAACATGCATCTCATACTAATCAGTCTTAGTATATCTACTTTAATTTTATCCACCTTTTACACTACTTTATCATATGTAGGAAATCATATATGAATAATATAAGACCTATTTTTTATTCAATCCCATCTAGAAATAACAATCCTTCAAGTGGTTTTTTAGGAGCTCAGGTAATATATGAACCAGATTGGGAAATTGAGTGGAATACACCACCAAGGATCGGTCCCCATCCTCTATGGTCAAAAACTCGATGGACTTATCTAATCATAATTTCTATATGTAAAATTACTTTTTAGACATATTCTTGAAACTGGTCTAATTAAGATCTTCGGGATCCTTAACCCATGATTCTATGTCTTACCATCTTTTACATGACCTATCCAGTATGTAGTAAGAGAATATAACTATCAATTTCTTACATGTCAATAGAAATTCAAAGATACTATAAATATTTTCCTACCATTATTTTAGTTCATGACACCCTCAGTCACCTTGAAACATATTCAAATTATGATTTCTGAATTCTGGGGATTGATCTGTCGATATGACTAATCCAGACTCACTAATTTTATCAAGAGAATAAAATGTTCCATTTTATAATTCAATTATATGGGGTTATAAGGTAGTATTTTCTGGTGAAGTATTCATTATGGATACCTACCTATGATTCATATAGGTCCTTATGGGATGCATGATCTAAATACAAAGAACATAAGAATACCATCAATACATAATTCATTTAGAAGAATATCAAGAAAATAAAATTAGAGAACCATTAAAAAAATGACAATATAAATAAATCATATCAAAATCCCACAAATTACCTACATTAAAAATCAATCCAAAAAAACATCCCAGACCACCCTATTAACTAATGTTCTTAAATGTAGAAGAGCTAGAAATTCCCTCACCAACATCCTCAATCAATCCCAAATGATCCAACTCTATACTACCACACTACTCAAATATCACTTGGGTTTCTGATATAATTTTCTAATGAAAAAACATAGATCAACCTATCATGCCTCCCATGATAGACCAATATAAGGTTTAAAACATGTTCCCGATTGAATAGGACTGGAAAATAACACCAAGGTATATATGCTAACTCTATGTGAATAGTTTCACCTTCTAAATCTAATAAAACATATAAAGGATTATAACCATGAATATGACATTATATGCCTATAGATTGGATGCACACAATAATGAATTAATAATAAAAATAACCAAAATCATGACAAACATAGTATACATAGTAAATACAAAACTATAAACCATAAATAAATAAAAACATGTAACTGAAGGAGAGAATACAAGATTCACATAATCAAACATGATATTAAAAATATTTTTCAAGATTATTGGTCCAATACTTAACCAAAATCCAAAAATACCAAAAATAGGGGATATAAAAATGTTTGATCGTGAAATATCATTATTTCCCTTGGGAGAAACCAAACTCAAACAATAAATGGTAAAACTGTGTCATGAATTCATTATATAAGATATAACTATTTTTCATTTTGCTATATTATATAGAACTAAGTCTACTTATGCTTAATGGTATGTTCAGGGTGTCAGGAGAATCCTTGTAAGATACCACCATGAATCTATATATCACTATTCGTGATGTAAACTAATGATTCTAGAATGAAAAAAATCACATTCATTTCAATGTGAAATATTTCATAAAATCATTAGTTTTTATAAAACATCCATGAAGATGAATGGAATAGATAATATAATGTCAAATCAGAATTAAGGGAATAATAATATTACCAACTGATAATAATCAAACAACACATGGGATAGAAACAAAGGCATGTCATCATAATATCAATGTATATGTGTAACAGAATTATCTTTGACTTAAAATCACTATGAGTCTTGGAATCACTCATAGAAAACTGGATGAACTGTGTGATCCTAAATAAGTAATAATACCTACCCCTCTCAAGGAATTTTTAGAAATTACCCTTAGGTTTAATAATGCATAAATTTCGGCAAACACTCATCCCAAACCATTACACCAATGGTCTCCCATGTTTACCCATAACCACATATGTCATACAATACAAATTCCATGATAAAGTAATAAGGATTCCAAAAAACTCCTATTATAATATCCTTGAAATCTCATTTAAAAACAAGTTTTTTCTTAAATCCATTTTATCCAAAACATTATAGGAATATGTTTTCATTCAATTTGAAAACTAAAGGAAATCACCTTTTCCCAAAACACACTAAGAACAATAATGAAATTATACGTAATAGACCTTAATAAATCAATCCTAGTTCAATTGATCGATAAATCTAATGGAAAATTCAAGAAAAATATTAATCCATAGGGAATGTCCGGATATGTATAGAAACATACCTCTAAAGTGATGAAATGTTGTCACCTTTAAAAAGATCACTATGATGGAATAATAAGGATCATCACCAACCTAAAACCAAAATAATCTCATGAAAACCCAATATTAATCACTAGGTTCATCCCTCTATGGAATTTAGGGTATGGGGGAAAATAGATGGGTTGAAAACCCTGGAGGGAAAAAATTGAAGAGAATGTATCCAAGATGAAATTAGACTAACCTTTAAGGAATCCATAAAATATGATGGATACTCGTACAGAAATAATAGTATTAGGAAGAACAAAATTGGGAGAGTACATGGGTCATATCAAGGAGAAAAATTAGGGGGAGAAGAGTTGAAATTTAATATGGGTAAGAAAGTAATTGATATTTTTAACAAAATAGGGAATGTTGCATAGTTTTGGATACACAATTTTCAAAACAATATTGCAACTACATCGTTAACCACTATATATTTTCTTGAATCATACGATTCATGAAAGGTATTAAACTGTTAGAAAAACCATGTAGAGACCATGTGAAAAAACATGGATTACCTATACTACAGTTCTCGTAGTGAGCCGCATGGTTAGTAGTAATCATGGCCTGATCCTATATCCATTGATGTTTTTCTGAAATTTTAAAAAAAATTTCCCTTAAATCCAATAAATAGTAAAAACACTTAGAATAAAAAAAAATTAAATTAGAACCAATGACTTGATGTGTTTCATAGTATTCCCTTAGTAATCTCAAGAGAGGAGATTCTGAGAATATGACCCACTAGTAAGAAATATACATTTATATGTGTGATTAGATGTTCTTATCCACATGTATGTGTAATATACCTTAAACCTTATTATTATTATTACTATTATTAATTCATATTATGAGGAATGTAAATTTTTATACATACCAAGACCATGACAACCTATATTCATATGGAGTAGGGTATATTGGGTTTATTACGCATAATATGAATTAATGAATAATTAATGGAAGGATATTTCACTTTTGTTCCTTAAAAAATTTATATCTTATATCCACTGATCAGAATTGATTTTTTAGTTCAATCAATTTCCATGGTGTTCTTTTAGTATATTTATGGAACATCAAATAAATATATATGGAGCACAGTGGGTGATAACACTAGTATTAAATCTAATTAATTTTAGATATCAAGAGAAAAGGATGATACTATATAGTGTGTGGTTATATGTGGTAATTTTCCTTAGAGTATTTTACATCTTTCTCAATGGGTTACATGGAGTTTTGTTATATGCTAACCATATACTTGTGGGTGTATTACCTAACGCCACTAATAAAGAGGTATAAAGGGTCACACACTTTGAGTATTTGGACTCATAGTTTAATTATATAACAGTTTAATGTACTGAATAAATATTATTCATGTACATGGTGTAGTAATTATCCATGTTTAGTTAATTAATAAAATTCATTCTTTAGTTATTCAAGAGGATAAATTTCAGTCCAATATTTAATAAATATTTATTCTCTATTTTAGTTAATATAATATTTATCTATTTATCGGTGAATAATGTAGTGATGTTTAATTATTTAAATAAATAATCATTATTTAAGGATTAGTAAATACCAAGGAGGAATGATTAGTTGAATTAATGGTCTAATAAGAAATAATATATTAAATATAATTTTAATAAATTTTAATTTATTTATTTAGGAAAAAATATTTATTTATCCATTATTTTATTGCATGTAATGTATATATTTATAATAATATTATAATAATTATTTAGATATGAAGTACATTAGGGTATTAAGGGAATAAAAAGGGCATATGTTCAATTATTTATTCTCTAACCCTATGTATATAAATATCTGGTTATGTCATTCTCTTACCCTATCCTATCCATTTTTATTTGGTTCACACAATGAATTATAGAGAGAATCATCTCAATCCCCATAGATCTATTCTACTAGACACTCTAAAAATGGAGTGTGATCCTCCACCTTCTCCCTCTCAGATCTATAGAGAACATAAAACATTTCACCTAATTAGAGACTCTATGGGTGATCAATAATAAATAGTTGAAGCATTAGATTAATTTCTACTAGCACATATGGACCTCTATGGAGATTTTTGGAGGTTCATAAATCACATGTTGATCACCACTAGAGTGATTATACTATTCAATCATCTCCTCAAAATAACAGTATCTTAAGAAGTGGTTTTCCAAATCATTAATGAAGAAACAATTCCATCATGAGGTATTTCATAATATAAATAAATTAATTAAAAAAAATTTGATGATAAAATCTCATGGATTCATGGATTGGAATTTCATTTAGTTTTAAATATATATCCAAATTATTTAAGAAAAAACCAATGTTGAGCACAATCCCAACCACTTCTACTGCAACCTAAAACATTTATAGGATTTCAGTGTGATTCCATTGGATCACTTTGGAAACTTTCACAAAAAGTCACCACATAGACTATATCAGGCATGGATGTTGTGAGATACAAAATAATTACATTAAATATTCTCAATTTATTTTATTTCATACATTTCCTTATATCATCCTTTCCAAACATGTCACCAACATTCATGACTATATATTCTTTTTTAAAGCCTTCCATGATAAATATCTTTAATAATTCCTTATTATATTTATCTTAAGATATGAAAATAACTTTCACGCACTTCACAATTTATAATCCCAATAAAAATATCATCTCTCTATGAATTGAAAACTCAAAATGAATCATAATTGTTCTTGAAAGTTTCTCACAAGAATAAATTTGTCACTGGTAAAAACTATGGAATCAACATATTATATAAAAACAAGAGTACATGTGCTCATTTCCTTTGAATATTGGTTATTGTAAACCTTACCTTTATTGAAGTTAATTACTTTTAGGGGATTACCCACCTTATAATACCAAGTTCTAGGGGTATGTTTAACCCATATTGAGCGTTATTCAACCTAGAACCCTATTTATCATAAATTTCTCAGAGAATTCATTTAGGTTACATTGTAATCACTTCTTCATTATTGTGACCTTTTAATAATATGTATTTCACATCGATTTGAATGAATTTATAATTTTTTTGTTATAATATCTGAAAACATTTTCGTAGCCTCATGTTTCATGATAGTTGTAAATTTTTCTTTAACATAAATTACTTTGACTTGAGATTATAATTTTCACAACAATGTGTATTTATTTCATATAATGTCAGATTTATCACTGAGTATGTTTCTTTGTATTACATTGGTTACAATGATGTCATTTCTATTTATTCATGGAAAATGATCCCAACTATAATTTTTTCCCTATAAAATATTACTCCTCAATTGTATATTTTATGTACTTCCTATGTTCGGTAGCTTCTATAAGAGAATGTCTCTAAACATGTGACACATGAGCTATTTGATTATCAATTTTCATCCTTCTTCTTGTATTAATTGGTTAAATATAATTTATAATTATATTTTCTAGTTAAACATGATTAAATAGACTCTTAAACTTATATTTTTTTTCTATAACCTTCATCTCTAATGATTTTATTTGAATCAATATTAGTATTGTTCGATTCATTTCTAGCATTATCTTTAGTCACATTTTCATAATTCAGCATATTTTGTTGATCAAATTTTTTAATAATTTCCTCTCTTAGCTCACCTAAATTTAATTTCATTTAAATTTTGTTCAAATAAAATAATTATACCTTATTATATAGTTTCTTATTTCATAATTTTTATCATTTATATTAGATACATGTATTATAAAAATTTATCCTTTAGATTTCTCATCAAACATTCCCAAATATAAATTATTATGCATTGGATGAAAAAAATTTAAATTAATCAACTATAGAATACATATTATACCACATCTAATAGGAAATAATATTTTTTCATGGTCTTGTAGTGTATCTATTTTTAATATGTATAGTAGATGAAACATGTTCTCTCCAAAATAATTTTGATAGTTTAAACAAAACCAACATGCTTCTTCTTATTTCCACCAAACATTAATTATTCCTTTCCATGGATTCTTTTTTTAAAGTGGGTGTAAAATTATTTAGTCATTTTTGAAACTATTTTCATATAGATGTTATTAAAAAAATTCTATTATAATCTCTCCTATTATCTATTGTTATCTTCATGATAAATAATTCCTCATCTTTTTCACTATGTCATCAAAAAATTTTAATCTTTTCCATTGCCTTAGATTTGTGAATAATAAACAACACATTAGTAATCCATGTGAAATAAAAATTATGGGTAGTGAAATAAATAACACATTTTTTAATTATTTTCTATTTTCCAAGATAAATTAAATTGAAATAATTTTAATATATAAGTGGATTTGATCACCAAAATTTGTGGCTACCCTATACAATTTTGCCTTTTTTAAATTTCTCATTAACGATGTATCTTTCTATTTTAATATTAGGTAGGATTTTACATATTATTATTTTTAAATTTTTATCATGATTATTTAGAAAATATGAAAAATATTGATATTCTATATTTTATTCTCATAATTTTTACTAAAATAGCATGAATCACATATATTCCCAATTTGAAATAAATTTCCACTAGTTCTTTACACATTAGAGATTTCTCTTTCATCAATCAGATTTCTTATTATGAAATTATATCTCCTAAAATTAAATACCTTCCCATTATCAAAAAACTATCATTCACTAAAAATATAATGTTTGAGCCCATCAACATCTAACGCCTCTTTAGAGATCAAATTCTGAGCTTCAATCTCATCAATTACAACCTACATTAGTTTTAATGAACTATCACTTCCAATGGTCACAAATCAACTATCATGAATATCTATAATCTTTAAAAAATTTCCATTTTTATTTATGTGAGATTAATATACATTAAAGAGAATCCATGAATTGTCATTTTTTAAATATTTTTAATGAAACCTCAGTAAATAAATTTTTTTTTATAATTTTCTTCCCCTATATAAGTAAGTAATTATATCATCTGAATATAGTCGTTTTTAGGATAATGTTATATATTATTCAACATAATTACTTTTTTGGTAAAATATTAGATATATATTTCTTCTATATATTCATATTTTTTAGTATTTATATATAAATTCATTTATTTTATAAATTTATTGTATTCAATATTGTAGATCATCATTCTTGGTTGACTCATTGCATGTAGTGAAAAAAAAATTTATACCCGTAAATAGAATATTTACACCCATAATCTCTATATCAGTAATAATGATATTAAAATATTTATATATTATGATAATATGAATTATATATATAATAAATAATTTATTTTCTACAAAAAATTGAGCCTCTTATTTTTCGTATCATTGGGAAAAGTTCCACTTCAGATAACTGGAAACATCCGTTGATATTGGAATAGGTTTTTCATGGTTTTTTCCATTCAAAACAAGCCTATAGTTTTCCTTATATTCCATGTTATTATAAAAAAATAGATTAAAAAACATTGATATTTATAGAAGTATATTTTACCTTTTTCTATGATCATACAACCTTAGTATATTAAGATGATTCATCCTTAAATTAAACATATATTTTTAATAATTATCTATAATCATTTTCAAGGTATTTTTGTAATAAAAATATAATTATTATGGTTTATTTATCTTTATTTCAGGGGTAATATATTTTTTGTCATAACCCTTCAACACCATATCTTTTTTTGTAATTTCCACCATTAATTTATTATGTTTTTCAATGAAATCGAATACCTTCTCAAATAATCTAACTATAATTTCCTTGTTCTTACCAGAATATATGTTGAACAATATGATTTATTTATTGAGATTTGTGTTTTGATCAATATAATCCTAATGTTTTACTACTAACATATGTTCATTGTATATTTTCTTATCTTCCAAATCAGTGCAATGTTTTTATTTTTTTAATATGATATATAAAGGTTTAATATATCTTAGTGAACTGTTCATCTTATGAATCATAGCATTGTGAATGAATTTTATAATTTTATTTACTCAATAGGATTATTCTCCTAATTGTTTGATAATAATTATTCTCATTATGAAATACTTATATTTATATGAATTATCCCATTTATTCATAGTTTCACCTTATTCATTCTCATTATCTTTAACATTAGTGTTTTTCTTCTTTGAATAATCAACTACAAAATGCAAAATAGCACTAAAATTAATATATTAGAAATGATGTTTATCACCATATCTTATTATTACTTTGTAAAAAATATTGTTATAAGAGACATGATTTTTTAATAATACTCATCTTATACATTATCATCTTCTAAATATATTGGGGTCACATATTCATGTTTAAGATTCTTAATTTAATTGAATGAAATATATTTATCCTCTTTGACATTCTTTTAAAAAACATGTACTTTCCCCATCTTATATGGAATAATTATACTATATAGTTCATCAAGAGAGAGCTAATTTGAAACTCTATCTTATAGTGTGGATACTTTGGTATCAAATATATTTGGAATAATCTTTAATAGTTTTTTACTACATGTAAATCCCCTAATGATTATATAAAACTCTCAATGATTGTCCCAGTTTCATTGATTATTATCAAAAATTAATCAATAGTTTCATTATTATCTATATTCACATCTTCAAACCTAGTAATCTAATATTTAAATTTGCTTAATTTCACTTTCATATTTCCTTTAAAGATATTCTCATCAATTTCCAAAACCTTTTTACCATTCCTCTATCCCATTACCTTAGTGAATACTTTTTTAGATATGAATAATAATATAAAACTCATTTCCTTTACATAATAATAAATAATTATTTTATCAATAGGTTAAATTGGAGAATATTTTTCTAAATGTTTGAAACAAGTATTAGCATTTTCAATAAGCTCTAGGGTGATAGGTAGAAGATTATGGGTCATAGAAATCTTCCATCCAAGATATTTCTTACCCTAAAAAGTATGTATACATCTATTATTAGCATATTTTTTATTCTACATATGATATTCAACATATAATGGAACATTTAGACAAAACATGGATTGATTTTGTAATGATTTATATGCTTATGTGATTCTCTAAGTAATACTAATAAGGGTATAGGGTTAATCAGTGTAGACGTATATTATACTTATTTATAAAATTGACCGATATGAATTTATAAATTCAATATCATATGAATATTGGAACTACCTTTTATCCATATGTAGTAGATAAATAAAATCACAAAAACATTTAGGATATTAATAAGGTTTTCCACTAATATGGGTGATTATGACCTTGTGGTATTCAATGAATTTTGCGATATAGATGCTCAGTAATATTAAAAATTGAATACATATAGGGAAGGAATCATGATTTACCTATATAAATTTAATAATAGTTGATGTATTGTAGTATATATATATATATAGAATCCCTATTATTTATAATAATATTCAAAATAAAATAAAAATATTTCTCGTAAACTCATGAATGGTTCAACATCAACAAAATGATATTCCCAATTCGTGAAAATATTTGAAATGAATATAGTATCTATATTTTTTAGAAATTAAATGTTTATGAAATTCAACAATAGTAGCAACACATCCATCACTCTTAATTATATCTCATTGTTCTTCTTTGACTTTTTATAATACATACATAGTCATATCACATGGATTGGTTTCCATGTTTCAATTTTGAAATTATATAACGTGAATTCTTAATGATATTGAATGTTTATTAGTCAAAGATAATATTATAGAAATTTGGAAATGTTTTAAAAAGAAGTAAACATATAATTTCATTTAAATATATATAAATCTCATTCAAAAATCTTCTCAAATATACTATAATTTTTATCATTTAAAACAAGTAGAAAATCAATTTCAATGTAATCTAGAAATTCATACATTTCCTAATAAAAATACTATTATAAAGAATTATTTATAGCCTAAAAAATATATACAATCTTAGGAAAAAAATTAATTTATTAATATATATAATTTGTATACTATTATATGAGATTTTAGGCTTCATCTCAATATTACATAAACTATTTATTGTTCATATTTTATATTAGATGAATCTTACAAAGCCTTTGAAAATTAATATTTACACATAAGTATAATATTGAAAATATAATATATTCATATATTTATACTTTTAATTCTATAACCTTTTCAATAGAGCGTATATAGATTTTGAAATTATGATGTTACTCGTACTGAAGCTTTAGATTATTCTTATGAATGATTCAAAATATCATGTTTAATCATACATGCCCAATGAAAAATCTAGCTTACTCATATATAGATTGTCTAAAATTATCAAAAAAATTCCCCAATGAATTAAATTCACTAAAAAATATCTACTTTTTATATTTATTCTCAAATTTTGATGGTAATAAATAAAACCAACCTTCATTAGTTCCTTGGGTACATCAACGTTTTTGTGAGAATCATTAATACCTATGTTTGGGTGGAAACTAAAACACTAGACTCTTATGAAAAGTAACCATGAAATTTCTTCTGGTGACCAGGATTCGCACAATAATGTAATAAAGTGAAATTATCATTTAATTTTATGTTTAGGTGTATAGTGTGAGCACACAGGAAACACCAATATTTGATCCTCCATTGATATGATCATGATCTTGCTAATTACTTTTAAAAATCTCCCTGCTAAATGTTATCTCACTTCCTTTTCTACCTAGTAAAAAATACTTTTCTTCCTCATGTTGGGGAAGAAAAGAATCCATACCTTTAAATTCAATCTATTATTAGTATTCCATATATTTTTTGTTCACCACCACTGTATATATGGCTAAATTGATAAATTCTCCATTTATTTAATCTCAAGTTGAAGTGTTGTATAAAACCATCATTCCATGAGGATATCATTAGTGATCATATCTATTAAAAGACAAACTAAATATATAGAACAAAAAACATACTATAGAACTATCATGTTTCCCTATTATTGATCAAGGATGTACTAAGCATTCTTCAACATTAAAGTAACTAGGTAGAACTTGTAACTAAATATTTTCTAAAATCCACTATATTTCACATACTTATATAGTTATTACACCATAGTCATGTCCCACCACTTATGAGCTTCCCCATTAAGAATAATTTTATTTAACTCCACCATAAGTATATATAGAGTATAAAAACTAGAATATTTAGTACATATTCTCCAACCAATTCCTATATTCCTATACTCCACCATCAACCTTAATGAAAAAAGAATTATGCCTCTAAAACTCAATAAATGGATCTATATCCTTTGTTTACACATGACACATCCCATTTTAATGCAGTTAGATCAATTGGTTCAACACAAATAACAATTTAAGAATAATTTCCATATTCCTAGATCTTTTTACACAAATAATTTCCCTATATAGAAGAATTTGTACAATTTAATAAAACCAAATTTTAAAACATATCAGTATATAATGAATGCCTTTATCCAAGTCATAAAATCACATAAACTAAAAACATAGTATATAAATTTTATGCTTATGTAACGTTATTACCCCTTCAAAAATTCATATTTTTTACAAGTAAATATTTAAAAAAGAAATCAGAAGAAACTACCCCCAAATTATTTTTCAAAACAGAACATTTTTAAACCATTTGAGATATCTTTCAATCCCAATTAATCATAATGAAATATGTTTTTAAAATACAATGGCCCTACATGTTATATCTATATATAACTATTATAACACATGAAAAATATTTCCATCCCAAAACCATCATGATTGTATGGACCCATAACGAAAAATATACCAACATCATGTAAGGGATCTTATAACTACTTGTTTTACTTGAACACCTTGGTAAATAAATTTTAACCCTAAAGATATTGGCTATACTATTTTAATTATATATATTTTGTTCAAAAAATACTAATATACACGCCCATCAGAATTCCCAAAACTCCAATTTTAATACATGATATTATTTCAATATGTTGTGACTTAAATCATAGAGTATTCCTTATGACATAGGCTTGATTTCTCAATTGTATCCAACATTTTCCTCAATTCCAAAATGTTAATAACAGTTGTTTTGAGATATAACAGATCCATTAGGGAATGATTTTAATTAAAATTAATGAAACGAAATACATGTTATATAAATGAAAAATATATTTTAATGTCAAAAACAAAATAATTATAATAAAAATGTTGAATGTAATAATAGTTTCCAAATAGAATACATTGAAAAAATAAATATAAAATGATAACATGTCTGATATGACATGAATAACTATAAAAAATGCCTCCTTTCTACAATGGAAAATTTATATCCTACAATAAAGTATGACCAAACACCATTATATCTATCATGAAAATATCTCTTAAAATACATCATTGATAAACATTGACACCTATTCTTTTCTTTTATCATAACAAAAGGGAGATACGCATACCGCCAGATGTGCATGTAGGCGGGAGGTATGATTATATAGCAGGATTTTACGCATATGAAACCTATGAATTTTTATGTATAAACTATTCAAAACCATGTAATGAATGTTAATCAGTATAATTTATTCAAAATTAAATAGTTTATCATGAAATTTGAGATAAAACCAAGCAAATACAAGAAATTAACTCACACTGGTGTTTTACTAAAATAATTATAACATATCTCGATACACCCCTAACATAAAAATCATTTGTAACCACAAATTTATAAAAGTCATGAAAAAAATAACACATTATATATCCAAAAAAATATATATGATCATAACATACACTCATTATTGATCATCAAATAAGAAAACTTGAGATGTGGTCATTACTAAAAGGGAGAATTAGTGTTCAAATTCATTAATTCCTGCGTAAATATTTAGTTAAATCTCTTCAACTCACCATAGTGTAGAATAATGTTAAAGAACACTCACCTACGTGATGGATAAGTATGCCCATAGTGTGTCGTGTTTTTTACCCCAATCAGACAAAATTATTCTTTTATTGTAAATAAGTAGTTACTAGCCATGGAATGACCTTGAACCTATTTTTATTACAGGAACCAACCAATGTTAAAAAATAACCAATTTTTTATAACCAATATAAGAACACTTATCAGAAGAATAAACATCATTTAAGTGTGTATCACTAAGGACAGGATATTTGTGATCTTCTTCACTCTCAACTTGTTTACTAATCCTTCTGATCTATTATATTTTTATAGATTCGCTATAAAAAATGTTGCAACATTATCACTCATATTTTTCATTTTCTTCATCTAAATTATTTTTTTTCAAACCTCATCGATTCCCATACATTATGCAATTCATAATTAAAAAAATTAACCATTATTCTTGAATTTTTATAATTCCTCAAAAGAACCATGTGAATTTCCTCCCATTATCCTCAATACATAATAAAATCTCAACTACTCACATGGGTCTACCTCGAAAAATCCTCATGTAACTTTCCACACATATCCAGGATTATCATAAGTCAAGGGGTTTTGTTTTATGATTCCTCTAACTTAAATCCTGATATATTATTCTAAATATTCATAACTGAAATCCAAGATATTATAATATGTGTTTTCTCTTAATTCCTTCACATTAATTTCAATATTAATCATCTTAAATCTTAGAAAAATTCTTCAGAATCATGATGATTAAGAGATTAATACTATCAAATTGTCACCTATTTTATTTAATCTTCCAAGATTGTCTTCTCAAAATTAATGTTTTAAACCCCCTATAAACATTAAAATCACATCTTACATATGTTTTGGAAAATCCAACTGATTCTTAAGTATTGGATGCTATAATTTATGTATTCTCTCATAAAATCTTAGGTATTCTTGAAAAAAATTTAGGAAACCTTATATATCTTAGTGAAACTCAATACTTTGATAAATTTATATGTGAAGATTCTTACATGCAATTTGTATGATAATATATATATATATATTAAAATATATTATGTATCACTTGTCTTCAGTATTTTTTTTACTCTCCCAAACAATATCTTACACATCAACAGAAGATGTTATGTATTAATTTCCATATCTTACATATGAATTAAAGGATCATATGTATCAATTAAAATATCTTACATATCATAGTGACCTATGAGACTTTTCTAATTTTTACTTCTCTAGGAGATATTTCTTGTTATTAATATATATTCTACATCATCAAAATATGATATGTGACTCAGAGAGTATTTTTTATCAACCATATATTTGAGTTCTGAAATATATTATATATCATAGAGAGACTTTTCTAGTAATTTTACATTAATTTCACTATGAGATATTTATAATGAACTTTAAATATTTCTAGAAACACATATATATTATTCATGAATTCCGAAATTATTTTGGATCATCTCAGAACTTTCAGAACAAATTTAAGGATTCTCAAATTCACTACAAACATTATTAACCACAATTTTTCTTCTGAAAATACATAAAATGACTATAGGAAAATTTCAAACCATCATTGTTTTTATATCATTTTAAGGCATTTTTAACACAACAATTCATCAAAACCATCTTAGGTAATCTTGATTCAATTTATCTTAACCCAAATAAACACAAACTTCATTTTTATTCACAAGTATTGACCAAATACAACACCATATTCATGTGGGTGAACCTTATATCAATTTTTATTTATTTTATATACCATTTATTTCAGTTTAACATTAAATATTAAAAATTATCCACATAAATCAGTTTAAGGTATCCAAAATATAGAATATATTTACTCCCCTAATTGATAATAAAGACAAAATTTATCGAAAATGGATGGTCCCTCTTTATATCAGGGCTCCAAATTTTAGCCTCTTCACTAAAAATAATTATTTCTAAAAATAAACTCATTTCAATTATAACAAATTTGTGATACATAAAACACATTATTATTCTTTATCCCATCAAGAAATAGAGAATTGTTTGGTTTTTTCTAAGTTTTCCCAGTTTTAGCTACTCCAACACCTTAAATTTTTAATGTGTTATAAATTCAAAAAGTAATAGATCCTTCATTGTATATTTAAAAATTATTTTGATCATCTAAAAATCATGTCATGTGAGAAGGCGAACAATTACTATAATCCATGGATTCTCCCATTTTTAGTCTATAAATACATTATTAACCACATTTACCTTTATTTTAACTAATTATTATTCAATAAAAAATAAATATTTTTGATAATGATTTAATTGACCTGGTGTAAATGTAAGATAATCATTTTAGATGTGTACTTCTTAATCACACCCACTATAAACTTCTAGAGAACTCTCGAAACTATTTTTCATTTAAATCTTATTTTTATGATATTTTATATTATAATTAGTTCTAAAATACATTTTTTATATCCCCTTTGATTCATAACCCATTTTTTGTTTTCAAAGAAACATGTTATTACACAACTATTAACATTATGAGAAATGACACTACAACTCGAATAGTAGTTATGAAACATCTTTCATTGATATAAATTCTGTTGTTTCATGGGTTTCTATCCAATTTATTATCGAAATTACAATTATTTGACTTCATCAAAACCTTATATGGATATTTTATAGGTAAATTTTGGGCTAGTTTGGATATTTTCTGGAATATTTCCCTTTCAATATATGAGTAAGTTCTTCTCTATCTTCAGACATCCCACCTAATATAGCTTACATTTTCACTATATTATAATAAATGAGTGCTTTTATATTTAGGTATGTCATTTGTGGACACCACATATTTATTTATATAATATTATTCATTAAAATTTCATTTTTTAATAGAGAATTCCCTAAACTGCTTAGAATCTTGGGATTTCTTATCATATTGCTTGGATATTTCTCCATCTCTTTCGGAAATCTTATTGACTTTGTGTTTTAGATCATTTAATTATTTATTAACCTCATAAATATTAATTTTTAACACATCAATTTATTTATCCCTAAGAATTATGATAATTGTCATATCTTAATTTCATGCATTTTCTATATCTATCCTTTTATGTTTTCATATCTTTTTAGGTATCTATAGAGTGTTTGGAAGTGTTCTGGGTAATAAAAATAGTGTTTGGGATATCTGGGATAAAAAATGTCTATAGGGGTAGGTGTGATGGGGTATATGGTGATGCCTATTTTGAATCCATGGCCATGGGAGCCAGTTGTTGAAGTGATTGATAAACGCAGGGTGTGAAATTCTTAGGGTGGAGGGAATAGTGTATGATGTATTTTTCAATCTAAAATGGGTAAGGGATATTCACATTTGGTATCATATAAATTTTTGGGTATTTTTTATTTCCAATATGTGGAGCACCATACCCATGGGGGCATCTATTTTTGTGGGCATAGAACTTAGAGATTTTCCCAATCATAAATGTGTATGGTTGAAATTTCTAGGTTAATGTGAACCATAGTGAGTTGAGGTATGGGATAATGATAAAATAGGGTTAAAAATAATGATTATGGTCTCACCATGCCATTTTCATGGTCATCTGAAGTTTAAAAAAATTAGTAATATCATATATTCTATAGTGGGAAACCATGGTGGTTTTTTAGATATTCAAAGGGGGTCTGAAATGTAATGGTGTACTTATGGGTGTTGGTTAAACCTATTTAATGTTTTTTTAAAAGGGGTGTTAAGTTTTTGGGGACATAGACATTTTAGATAGCTGAATACATAGATTTTGATTTGACAAAAGATTCTACGATAGTGGTTAAAGTCACCACACTATGGTGAAGTCCTATTGAGATTTTACTATAAATAAGTGGTAATGAATTTCATGGTAAAAAATTTATTTCCTCTCCTTGAAAACTATATAACCACATGACCTCTATATTCTCTTCAGTCATTTATATTAAGTATTTAAACCTCTTTTTTATTAGGATCATTCCCCCTTGATCGAAGGCACTCTCTTATATTCAAACCTTATTCTTATTTTCCCATTTTTTTCATTGTTTTGATATGGGAATTTTTATTTGGCACTGGTCAATTTTTTGAGCATTAATTGATGATGATTTTCAATAGATGGGTTCTAGGTTGGTTTCTATTATGATTATATTCACCACTATTATTTATTGAACCTTATTATAATTTAAATGATGGAATTTCTTTACATAAAATTTTAGAAACTTAAATTAAAAAATTAAAAAAGTCACATCAATGAAATAAATATATTTGAAAATTTTACATAATTAGGGAAGTTATTGATGTTAAAATCTATTAATGTGTGTTCTTAATAATCTTATTAGTATGGTTCTGTTAATAAAAATACTATGGGGCTATTATCTGGGAATATTTTGGTTGAGTATGGAATGTTTTTGTGAATTGTGTAGTGGGGATACAACTACCTTTATATGGTTGGAAAGAGGTTATTTGGTTGCGTAATAATGGGTTAATGTTCATAATTTCCCAAGAGAAATAATATATGGATAGTAATGTTTAACTAGTAATAGGTATAGGTTGGGAATGGAACATAAATAAATGAAATGGAAGAGTAAGGACTGAATTAAGTGTGGGTAATTTCTAATAAAAGTTTGTCATAAAATATTGATATTTAATGACCTAATAAATATAATATGGTTGGTAAATGGTAACTCTATAAATGGTGACATCATATAATTAAGATAATAATTATGGATGTTTATTTTGGTTTTTTTCATGTTAATTGAGTCTGGTTTCATGACTTAGTAAATGGATGTGGTGGTTAGTGTATGGTAGTAGATTTTAGAGAAAGGTTGAGAGGATTGGATGATGATTTTGGATTATGGTAGTGTTGTTTAGTGAGGTCCTTTAGGTTGGGATTTTGTGTAAATCTATACTTGTATTTTCTTATGATTTCAATATGCACCCCACCTATGTTAGATAAATTTACTAGTGTACAAATGTTTTGGGTTCAATGTGTTTCCCCAACAACTATGTTGTAAAAGAAATAGACTTTTAAATAAAACCTCTAACTAGATCTCCCTTGTCGGCATGATATGGGTTATATTTGATCACAAATGGTATGATTATAACATTACAAGGCTTTAGTAAAAAATTTCAATCAAAACAATATTGTGTATATGAAACAACCGACAACCTTGATCAAATGCATTTTCTACTTCTTTAAGCTCCATTTTGTTTCAAATTCCATAGAAGTGGTTTTCAAGATTTTCATTAGGTCGTATAGCAGGTAAACATCATGTACTAGAAGCTGTGTAGAATTAACGAAAGGGGAGATCACATTGAGAACTAGTACACATCATCATTAGTGAGGAAACATCATGTAGGGTGTAATTTCCATTTTTTAACCAGAGGTGATAGGTTATTCATTGTAACATATCCATCCTGGACTACACGTCATGACCCTTGGGTACAAGTCATGACCCAACACGTACCAAACTTTGAGTGATGTGTTTTCTAGTTTTGCTTAGTCTTTTCATTCAAATCCTCTTTTTTATTGAATCAAAACTCTTCTTAAGAATTTTTTAGAGGTTCCCCTCCTTCCAAATCGATTTGATCATCATTAGATAGTATCTCTGTATGTAGTGCATCGATCTAGGTAAGTGTTATTTCTAGTTCTCAATATTGGTTGATCATGGTAGCACATTATCTTTGAATTACTAGATATATTGATCTGTGATTGATATTTTGTCTTGGTTCCGTCTATATCTATTTTAAGATCTCATTATGATGGAATTTTCCATCATTGATTGTGGTTCGATGGGTGTTCTTCCTCAAGGTATATGGGTTTAATCTCTTCCATAGACCACATCTGTTTAGATTTGGCTCAATCCTATGAAGTGGGTATTTGATTCTAGATCTTTTACTAGCATTATGGGTTTTCATTGTTGGTGAACACTATAGAGGGTGGGTGTGACCTGAGCTTTGAGTTAGGTTGTTCTGTCCCGATTTTCCCTATTTGATTAACATTGTATTTCTAGATTTATTTCAATTTATTAAACTTGCATTCAATTGCACTGATAAAACCCAAATTCTACTGATTTTGGATATGTGAAATGGTTTTGGGATGGAACGTTAGAAAACCCACAATTCCATCGAATTGGGGTGGGTTTATGGAAATTGGATGATTTAAATTATTGAATTTAAATTATGGATTTGATGAAAATGTTTTCAATTAAATTGTTGAATTTAATTGTGGAAATAAATTGTGAAAAGGATGGAATTGGTTTTGAATGTTTTAAAACTCATGAAAATGGATAAAAATGATTTGATAGAATCCTTGTGGTTTTATCTTCATAATTATGCATTTTTTTTAATAAAACCTATTTTATTTTAAAATAAAACAAAATTTGATTTTCCGAAATGGGAGAATGGTTTTTATTATATTTTATGCAGTCTTAAAATAAACTTCCCATCATAGAAGAGAATATGAAATCCCTAGGTAGTTGGTAATATATTTGGATACACTCTATGCTATGACACCATTATCAAACATACCTATGGTGGGTCACATCCTCGATGGTAGGGTGATGAGTCACCTATACGTAATGTTAGGGGAATTTGAGTATACTCATTTTTCTATGGTTACCTAAAGAGTGCAAAATTCTACAACTGGTGAATACCGTTATACCATATGGAAGATGACCATGTTTCTTGGTTATTTATTTATATTTGAGATATAAATTTATGTCAGTGTTGTTTGGACTACTTTACATGCCTGTTGAATTTATATAAAAAAATTATCTAACTGTTTTAATTAATCCATTATTTTAGAAATATTCAATATTTTTTAAATAACATATTGTTATTTAAATGTAATCTTCCTTCATTTCGAAAATTTATTGCATGTTTCGTTTAAATATTCATTTTTTCAAACATTTTTACGTTTAAAATTTGTAATATTATATTTGGATAATCTATTATTTGGTACTTATTATGTAATATTTGGTTGTATCCAACTAGTATTACCCCACAGCCTAATTTTTCCTTTATATGTTTTTAGAGTTTCTTCTTCTAGGATCGAGAAATGGGAAGGGATATCTTGGAGGTGGATCCAGTTGCTGAACATTGGACTCATTGAGTCATTTCTATAGGGATCTTTTGGAAATTTTCTTATTTTGGTACTTGGGTTATAATACTTTGGATTTTACACTTTGTTTTATTTTCATACATTACTCCCAGTGGAGTTTTCTTTTGATATGAATATTTTCTTGTTTATTTTTCTTCCACTATGATTTGTTAAAAATTTATTCCTACTTTATTATTTTATAATTCCTTTTGCTAGTCGCTATCCCATGGGGATCAGGAATGCCCTTCGGTCCATGTCATGGTCGGCTCGGTTATCAGTCATCTGTGGTACCTGAGATGGTTTATAAAAAATAGGAATCAGAGGAGGATATTTATCATCTTACCTTGATGATAGTATACATTTATGTATTCTTGTCTGGACTTAGAAGGTATTTTCAATTGAGTTCCTAGAAATCTCTCACCGTAATGAACCTTATATCACCAGAGGTGGTTGGAGAAGGACATCTTCTGTATTAGTTCTAGTCTTTTCTCTATTGAAATTTTTATATACAGAAATCAAAATCCTATTTTTCCATATATTGAAAATTTTCATTCTCTCTTATTGCTAGGTTTTAGTGTTAATCTAATGTTTTCCACTTTATACTAAAGTTTTATAGCATCGTGCCTCTAAAAAGTCGTGCATGTGAGATAAAACAAGAGGCTACTATAGAACCTCATCAAGAAAATCATATTGTAGATCTGAATCTAGTTGAGGTGACTGTGCGCACTGTTGAAGCTCTAGAAGAGTAACCATCTCTTTCTCCTTCTCAAGCTCCAATTGTGGATCCTCAGGGGGGGTCTTCTGTAGAATCATTATCAAGAGATCCTTCATCGGAATCCACCAGTCATTAAGAGTTACACTGACCCTCAACATGCTGAGGAATTTCTGGGAAACATATAACACATGTTTGAGTTCCCAGAGACACCTTATGTGATCAAAGTAAAGTGTAAAACCTTCATTCTAAAATGATAAAAAAAGATGTGGTGGCACATGATGGTGATAATAGGGAAACATAAGGTCTTTGAGAGGAAAGAAATAAAGGTTCTTCTCCCCATCATATTCTTCTCAGATTCAATGATATTGTCTATGGATATAGAGTTCTTTAAACATGAGAAGGCTGACAAATCCATGACTGATTATTCAATCTTCTTTGCTGAGCTAGTGCATTTTTCTTCAGAGATTGTATCTAATGAGAGGATGAAGGATCAATAGTTTGAATTGTTAATTTAATCGTATATTTTTTCTTAGGTCTTCTTACGGAAGATACCCACTTATATGGTTGTGTTGGATAGGGTGATGATGGTTGAGAATGGCCTGGTTGGGATGTAAGGGTTGACAGGAGTACCATTCTATCCTAGTGGTAGAATTTGTTACATCAAAGGAAAATTAAAACATGATGATTCTATTGTTGGTTCTCAAAGAATGATTTATTTCAGATCTCATATAGCTCAAGGAGTAAGTTTAATGGAATGCTAGTAGTGTGATAAGCCATGAAATTCTAAGAGGGTTTGCACTATGGCACCCAAGGACTGTAGTTCTTGCGGAAATTTAGGACACTTACATAGATTGTGCTATCATTTCATTACTCCTCATAGTGGGATAGGTTCATTATATCAAATTAAAACTATAGGTTAATCAAATTATTCATGTTCAAAATGGTTTTAGCCATAGGAATCTAGAACAAAGCTTCTTTACACATTAGAAGAGTCTCCCTTGAAAGTAGAAATAGGTCCAGTGAATGTGATAGGTACCATTACTATAGAATCATAATTAGTAACTTCTCTTTTTAATACTAGTGATATCACTCTTTTATATCAATCAGTATTATTAATCTTCTTAATATTCCATTGAAACAACTATCATGTGCAATGGATATTTCTACACCCCTCGGTACAAATAGAGAGTAGGGTCTCTTTAGTTCGGCTTGTGTCTTCTCTACATAAGATGTCAAGCTTTATTGGAGTATTTATTATTTTGATATGAAATATCTTGACTTTAAATTCAAGATGGATTGGATCATTTTAGACAAAACCCAATTTGATTTTTATGTTCAACGGTTCTACTTTGCTACACCCATTGGTGTGTCTCCAATTTTCAGTGATAATCGGACCCATGTTCGATAAAATATGAACCATCTTTTCAAGAATTGTGGAAAGTGATATCAATGTTTTCTTTTTATCTGCTATAGGATTCAAGGAGTGGTGATCTCACTCTAGTCAGATTTGAGTTTTTCAATGTGTTTCCTTCGTAAATTTATGGTCTGTCACCGACGTGAGTGGTTGATTTTTCTATTGATTTAATGCCTAGAACTCAACTAGTATTTATTCCCTCTTAATGAATGGATCCAGTTTAATTGAAAGAGCCAATTTCCTAATTAGATGATCTTCTTGAGAAAAGATTTAACGACCTGAGTGTGTCACCATAGCCAGTGCATGTTATCTTTTCCAAGATATCTGGTTGTTATCTTCTCTTATGTGTAGATTATTTAAATATAAATTGAGTTACAATAATATAAAAATATCCATTACCACATATTGACAGTCTATTTGATCAAATGAAATGGTAGAAGTTGTTTTTAATGGTCGACCTTCGATCTGGTTTTGATAAGTTGAGGATAAAAGAATCTGATATTCATAAAACTACCTTTTGGATTAGGTATGGCTAGTATGAGTTCATTTTTATAACCTTTTGTTTAACAATTTCACATGAAGTTATCATGGATATAATGAGAAATATTTTCCATAAGTATATGGATACCTTTGTTGTAGTCTTTGTGTATGAAATTATTGTCTACTCAATGATTGAGGAGGATCATGTGAAACATCTAAGGAATGTTCTAGGTCTGGTGAGAAATCACCGCCTTAACTCCATGCTTCCAAAGTGTGACTTTTGGATTCAGGAAGTGAAATTATTTTTATCGGTGGTGTTCGAACATCATGTATCGATTTCTCATAACAAGGTGAAGGCTATCATGACTTGGGAGGAACCAAGAAATGTCTCTGAGATTTGGAGCTTCATGGGCTTAGCTGGATATTACCAAATTTGTGTGAAAGAATTCTCAATGATGGCTTCTCTGATGAATCCTCTGACACAAAAGGGGGTAATGTTTTCAAGTATTGATAAATGATAAAGTTCTTTTGCCGATCTGAAATGTCTATTGACTACAGTGCCGAAATTGACTCATCAAGAATTAGTGTAGGGATGTGTGGTCTTTTGCGATGCATCATGTTCAGTTTTGGGATGCATTCCTATATAGGGTGGTCATGTAGTAGCATATGGATCTTATCAGCTTAGGGAAAATGAAAGGAATTATCCAACCCACGACCTGGAACATGAAACAGAGATGAACACACATAAGATTTGGTGCCACTACCTTTTTCGCAAAACATTCATAGTGTATTTAGAAAACAAAAACCAAAGATATATCTTCTCTTAAAAATATTTGAATCTTCAGTAGAGGATTTTGGTGGAGTAACTATAGTATTTCAAAATTTAAATTGCCTATACCCATGGGAAATGGAATGTCATTGCAGATTCATTGAGAAGGAAATTTAAAACACAGGGAGTGAAAGATTCCTAAAAATAGTGCAATTTGATGCCCCCTTTTTAACAATTCTATATTGGAGTTTAGGAGGAGGGGGCTAAGGTTTCTTTTTCCAGTGTTCATTTGAAATCTTCCCTTCTCGGGTTGATTATCCATTATTAATATATTGAGTATGAGATCTGTAGAATTAGATAATCCCTTTATGGTGGGGAGATAGTTACCATATGGTCATTATCCAAAGAGTGTGTTCTATTTTATTAGGAATGCTTCATTGTGTTGATGTCATCAAGGATGGATATGATTGGAGATTGATATAATGCCCACTTGTTTGTGCACCCAAGAACCGAAAAAATGTTTTATGCTGCGCGGAGGTAATTTGGGTGGCCAGGAATGAGATGGAACATTGATGACCATGTGTCCCATTTCTATATGTTCCAGCAGGTTAAGGCCGAGCATTAGAAACCTTAAAGTTTACTTCATCCACTTCCAGTTCCTACTTAGAAGTGGGATGATATATCTATAGAATTATTGGTTGGGTTTCCATGTACCCTGGGAATGAAGAATTCAATTTGGGTTGTCATTGACAGGCTGAAAAATTTGTCTCACTTTAATCCCATTCAAGATAAAACCATAGTTTAGGAGTTAGGATGTCTCTATATGAAATAGATTATTCATTTTCACAAAGTTACACCTGCTATAGTCTCTGATAGGGATCCTTAGTTTACTTCCCACATTTGGAGTGTCTTTTAAGAGGCATGGGAATCTGAGTTCCATTTGAGCATGACCTACCATCTACAAACAGATTTCAATATAGAAAGAGCTATACAGATTCTTGATTATAGCTTCATTCATGAGTTCACGACATTGGCGGGGGCTTTGGATGATCACTTAGGGCTGGTTGACTTTTCCTATGACAATAGTTACCAGTATATGCTATAAATGGATTGATTCAAGGAATTGGATGGTCATCCTTGTAAATCTATATTGTGTTGGTCTAGGTGGGTGAATGTTCCTTGGTTGGATGAAGATTGGTTAAAGAGACGATAGATAAAATTCACCTGATTCGTCAGATGATGATGAAAACAAAAATATGATATATGTCATATTCTAATCAAATTTTTAGTCCTTTTGAGATTTTAGTTAGTGACCAGGTTTTCTTAAAGGTTTCTCCCAAGTTGGGTCATCGATGGCTTTGGAGGCATGGCAAGCTTTATCCTCACTTTGTGGGCCATTTTGAGATTGGTGAGATTGTGGGGAAGGTTTCAAACAATTAATTGGAGGATGATACCTTTGGTTTCTATGCTATGGTAGCATGGTTCTGATAACTATGAGACGTGGGAACGTGAGGCACTGATGAGAGAGCATTGGACTCATCTCTTTAGCATGGAGTCTTCTTCACAAGATTTTTAGTCAAAAAATAATTTTATGGTGGGGTGGTCGTAATATCATATTACCATGATCAGGTGAGTTTTCCCTTTCTCTAAGTTCCCTTTTTGTTCAAATTCTATATAAGTCATTTTCTAGATCTTTTATAGGCTACAGATCTGGCACACGCCATGTACATGATATACACTTCGTGTACTGACTGTTGTGTACAATTCATGAAAGGGGAGATCACATTTTGAACTAGTACACATATTGAATAGTGGGTACATGTTGTCTATGATGTTAATTTTTAACTTGAGGGGATGTGTTTTTCAACATATGTTATCCAGTGTGAACTATACATCGTGACCCTTGGGAAAATGTAATGACCCGGCCCACACCCATATTAAAGTCACACTTTTGGATGTTTTTATAAGTTATTTCTTTCAAGACCTATTGGATATAAAACTAGAAACCTTTATAATCATTTTTCAGAGGTGACCCTCCTCCCAAATCGACCCAATTGGCTTTGGATAGTCATTGTGTCTGCCATGTATCTCTCTGGGTAAGTGTTCTTTCCAGTTCTTCATTCCGGTAGATCGTGGTAGTGCCCAATATTTGTAGTCCAGGATCTGTTGATCTATATTAGAGGTTTCTTCTTTGTTCCTTCAATATCCATTGTGAGATCTCATTCCAAATGCCTTTTATTTCATTGATCGTGGTGCGGTTGGCATTATTCTTTGAGGTATGTGGGTTTACTCTTTTCTGGTGACCTCGTCTGTTTATATTTTCATCAATATTATGATGTGGGGATTTGATTCTAGGGGCTTCATTGTCATTGTGGGTTTTTATTGTTGGTGAAGTCTGTTTTGGGTGGTTGAGACTCAAACTTTGAGGTAGGGAGTTTCATCCGGATTTGGACAATTTAATTACCATTGTATTTCTTGATTTATTTCAATGAATTAAACATGCATTAAATTTCATTGATAAAACCCAATTCCACTGAATTGAGAGATTTGAAATGTTTTTGGCATTGAAATATCAAAAACACAATATTCCATTGAATTGGGGTCAGTTAATGGAAATTGAATGATTTAAATTGTTGCATTTAAATTTTGGATTTGATGGAAATTTTTCAATTAATTTTTTTAATTGGATTGTGAAATTGAATTGTGAAAAGGATGAATTTTTTTTGAATGATTTCAATCTTAGGAATATTTCTTAAAATTAATTGATTGAATCCTAGTTCATTTATCATGTGAAATAAGAAAGTATTTTTAATAAAACCTATTTTGATTTCAAATGGAAAGAAATTGGAATTTTTTAAGTGGAAGAACAAGATTTATTGTATCTTAAGTAATCTTACAAAACATTTCCCATCATATAAGTGAAAATGAAAGTCTTAGGTTAGTGGTGAGTTATTTGGATACACTCTATGCTATGACAATGTTATAAAACATACATGTGGTGGGTCACATCCAAGATGGGAGAGTGACAAGTTTCTTTTGGATAGTGCTTGGGGGACATAATTATAATCAATTTTTTTAATATCACATAGAGAGTATAGAATCCTATAGCTGGTTAATACTATTGTAAATTTTGGCAGATGAGAATGTTTCTCACTTATTTATTTATATTTTAGATATAAATTTATGCCATTATTATTTGAAATTCTATACATGCCTGCTAAATTTAAGTAAACTATTTTATTTAAATGTTTTACATAATCCATAGTTTTAAAAATATTCCATATTTTGTAAAGAAAATTGTATTTTTAAATTTATTTTTCCATCATTTTGAAAATGTATATTTGGTTTTTTTAAATATGATTTTGATTTTCAAAACCTATTTACCTATAAAATTCAAAATCATTTCATTCGAAAATCTATTTTTTGCATCAGTTATGTAATTTTGGGTGTTATCATTCTAGGGTTAGGCTCACAACCAACTTTTAAATTCAAGTGTTTATAGAGATTCTTCATACAAATTAGAGAAAAGGGAAGGGATCTCATGGAGGTGGATGTAGTTTTTGAATGTCAGACTTGGTGATTCATGTCCTTAAGGACTTTTGTGAATTTCTTCTATTTTGGTACTTCGGTTATAGTACTTTGGGATTTTTTGACTTGTTTTATTCTAGTACATTACTCATAGTGGAGGTTTCATTTGAAATGTATACAGTCTTTTTTCTTTTTCATCCACTATGTTTTGTGGAAAATTCATTCCCACTTTCATGATGTGTGATTCCTAGTGCTAATAATCAACTTATGGGGATTGAGAATGCCATTCAATCCATGTTAGGGACAGCTCATTTATCGGGTTACTAGGGTACCTATGCTGGTTCATGATAGTTTGATAGGTTGTGACACACACAACACTGAACTAATGTGAATAATGATTTATTATAATACATAATGAAATAGATTAAAATTGAAAAATGAAAAATAATTTAAAAATAAACAATTTTATAAAATTAAAATGGTTCTATTTGAAAGAAGAAAATTATGATTCATTCAAGAGAAACTGTTTTTAACCTTTTTGAAAAACAATATGTTCCTATTAAACAGAATAATATTCATGGATTGTGTCAACGTAATGATAAAAATTCAATTATTTATTTCATAAATCAATTAATAAATCCCATTTTATGATTAAGTAATTATAATAAATATTACTCTATTAATTAATTTCCAATTAGAAATTTTTTACTTACAAACATTGTTATTATTTTATATTATATGTTTTATTTAAAATAAAATTTTATATTATTTATAGTTTTAAATATTGAAATAATATTTTTTATAAATTAAAACTAATAATAATTCATACATTGGTTATTAATTTCTTATAAATTAAGATAAATTCATATGAAGGTAAAAATAGAAATTTTCAGAAAAGTGTTTTAAGTGTGCAATATATTCTTATCTTAATAAATTAAAATAATCACTTCTAAGAAATAATTTTGATAAAATTTATTGATAATGTATTCAAAAAAATAAATAAATAATCATATAAAGGATGTTACTGGACAAGTAATGGGAATCAATTCATTTTTTCTTTCAGAAATACATTCTTTCTAAAAATGGATTTTACACGTTTTGGGCACAAATATTAGAATTATTCTCCACCACTTTTATAAATTTTAATTCATACAAAAAAAATCATTTTTTGATTCACCGTAACGAAAATATATTATGGTGAATTTTGTTAATTTTTATGAAAAGATTGAATTTTGGGTGAATAGGGAAAAATACCACTTTTTCGAATAATGAATTTTATGAAATCATCATTATGTAATATGAATATAATAATTAATAAAAGATTTTTATTTTTACAATATGATTTTAAGGAGTAAAATAAAGAGTTTAACATTTTTTTAATTTGGAAACTCATGTTTGGATTTTTCGAATCAATTTTATATTTTATTAAAATAAAAACCCATTTTTTATTCTTTAAATTTAATTGAGTTGTTGGATGGACCCATTCTATTTTTTCCCTATATAAGTTTCAAAAAAACATTATTTGTTTAATAATAAATTAATTTAATTAATTTCATTCAAATTTATAATTTATTTTGTGACATAATCATTTTTATGTTAAAAAATGTATTTTTCTAAAAAGAGTCATTTGAATGCATTTAAAAAACATGTATTAAAATAAATTTCTTCCACTTATTGAAATTATATCACATAAAACATATTAAATATTAATAATCAACATGTATATAAAATTTTATATGATTAAATTCATTTTTCACATAAAAATATGTTGTCAAGGTAAAAAGTTATGTTATCTCAGTAAAAGTTAAAATGTGTTAAAATGGGTTAAATTATGATATAAGGCTTAAATTATCAATAAAACTAGTCTAAATATTATTTAATGAGATTATGTAGACCATATATAAGCATATATTTAAAATTAAATTTTATTTGGGCCTCTTTAAGATAAAATAGACTTCAAATTATTTTAAAACCTTGAGTAATTACAACAGTGTCACTCTACTCACTTATAAATAAGAACATCCTCTTCTCACATATTCCCACCACATGGTCACCTTAACTATTCCATGATCTACCCAAATTACTTCTAAAATATCCCTCCCCCATTTATTATAGGTACTATTATTTTAAAAATAACCATACTGGAAATATTATTGTGTAACGCACAGGAGGTTATCTATGGAGGGTATAAGTCCTAAACAAACTCTTTCAAGTTTATTTCCCCTTCAACCATAATATAATATGTTGTACCAATTAATAATAATTAAAATAGAATATTATGTACAATAAAATTTTATTAATGTTATTAAATAACCATTATACACCTTATTTCCAACCTATGGGGAGTGAAAACATCTATCAAATATATATATATATATATATATATATATGTGGGTTATCACCCCATAAAGTGATGTGTTTCATTTTTCATCATAACCTCACATAGATGGTTATAAATATTAAATTAATGAATATATATGATTATCTGATAATATTATGATTATATAATGATAATATTTCATCTACCTTCATGCCTTTCTATTCTTTGGAAAATTATAATGTCACTCATGTGTACTAATAGACGATCACCTCCATGATGTGATGTGATTCTTTATTCATTATTTCCATACACATATGGTACTGAAGATAGATTAAAGGAAGAAATATGATATTTATATAAAAATTATGATTCTATAAATGTAAATTTTTATCCACCTCATGTTCCCTCTATCCATCATAAAAATAAAAACATCATTCATGTGTATGTAAGAAATACCATAAACATGAAACAATGCGATTAATTTTTAATAACAACCTCACTTGGAATGAAATTAAATTATATATAGTTATAAAAATTATATTTATAACATTTTTAATATTTTTAGGAAAAGGTAACCATGACCAGGGTACAAGGACCCAAATCATCGGATCAAAACATGAATGGGAAAAAGAATAATTAACACCCTCAATATTGATTCAAATAAAGAATTATTAATTAATGGATTGAAAAAAATTATATTAGAATTGAATATTGTAATATAATAATGAATATTATTCTATTATATGTTCATAAAAAACTAAATTTATTAATCATTATTTTTGAATGCATATTAATCATTGCATGATTTGAGGTAAGGGTTTATTCTACAATCTCATTTTTTGTATTGTTTTGGATTAAATTAACCGTAGGGTAATTATATGATATTTATATGTTAAGCCCCATATACTTTTTTATTCTTAATTATTTTTTGGGGTTTTTTTTGTTTTTTTTCAATTTTACCACTTTTTGGTACTTGAAATCCCAGAAAGAATGTTTTTAAAAATAGTGGGCCTTATATATCCTTTTTAGTAATTAATTTTTCACTTATATATATACATATGATGTGTTTTCCTCTAATTCTGTTATTTTATAAACTTATTCTGATGTTTTAATGTATTTTTTTAACTTCAAATTTTAATTCACTTTTTAAATAGAACATTTTTAAGATTTTCCATACAAGTCATTTTAGAATTTCTTCGAAAATGGGATAAATTGTTTTTAATTTTCAATGAATTACCATAATTTTCAAATTTTACATCTATTCTAATTTAAAAAAATTCCACTGTAAAATTCAATGGATTTTCAAATAAAATTATATTTTTATTATTTTGGGAATTTATATTTTTGATTTTCTTCGAATAAAAATTATATTTTTATTTGATTTCAATGTGACTTTATAATGTATTTATTAAGAAATTTTTCATCTTTATAAACATACATTAAATATTATTATAATTTTATAGGCATATATATAATGATACCATCCACCATATTTTTCTATATTTTTTATGATCATGTTGTTCTATTTATTTATATGAGAAAATATTGACATTTTATATGATAGTTTAAAAATATGTATATGTATGTTAATTATATATTCACACTTTTAAAGTTATGAATTCATTGGAGTTAATAAGGGATTGGTGGGGCCTAATTTTAGATAGCACATTCATGCATAGTTATACGCCATGAGACAAAATAACTTGGTACTTGGCATATGAATTATATATTTATGTATTATTTCATAACACAATTCCTTGATATTAATATTATTATGTCTATAATTATGAATTATATAATTATTAAAATGTTAATTTCATCCATGTAAAAATTTTCTTTTCCTATATCATCAATGTATATATTCCCCTTCCATTATATTAGTTATATGACATATTTTATTATTTTTTATTCCTAACATATTATTCATGACTTATTTATTCTATGATAGTTACCACTATATGCTTTCCCATATTGAACATCTGAGCTCACCCTTTGAAATTGTTTCCATTAACTAGGGTACTAAAAAGTGAAATTTGAATTATTTTACTATATACTAGAATATATAATAAAGTTCCCACTTTATATTTTGGTTTTATTTCATTATTTTTTAATATAATAAAATATCTTGAATGGATTGAGTATCCAAAGACTATTGATCAATTTTATCTCAAGGTATGTAATATATTGTATATTATGAAAAATATAGTAAGGTATCTGCTAGATTTGGGTTACTAGAGTCAATTTTTTTGAAGTTGATATCAATGTATTTTTGTTAGGACCTTTGGGAATTAGATTTTAGAGGAATATAAATAGTATGATTATTATTATAGATTCAATAGAATATTTAAAAACATTTTCCATTATAGGTTTTTTTATTTTGTGGATCAATATTCATACTGATCTAGTTATGATTGTTCCATTATTTAGAAATCCTACCAAATAGAAGAAATTTAAATCACATCAACGCCCATATTCATTGTAGGGATTTTCCTTTTGAGAAAGTAAATAAATATATTGTTGTAGATGATAAGATCATTTGCATATTAGAGAAATTGACCCAGGTTATGAAATATAAGCTTACCTTAAAGAAAAACCTATTATTCCAGAACATGATGAACGTATTTTGGATCAATTTATGTGAAAGAAGTAGGTATCCTTTAACAAAGCTACTATTATATTGGTAGTGGGTCAATAGACCATTTCCCTTGAAAATATATTACTAGCATTGGAATGTAATGAAAGGGAAATTTTATTCTAGTAATATATTGTTTAAAGAGACATATTGATAAAAGGTGATGATTTATCAATAATAATAAATAATATGAAGAAATAGAAAGTATATAATGAAGAAATTTTATGGTTATATTTTTTGAGAAATATTTTCCATGATAGAATGGAATTATTTTGAGAGAAAGTTCATCAACAAAAAATATAAGGATGATGGTACTATGTATCTGTTTGAGGAAATATTTACAAGATTGACAAGAAATGTTATAGACAATATATGTAATTTAGAAAGGGAGATTGACTAAATCTTTTATGGGAATAATCTAGGCCTCTGAAGGGAACTCATCTCTAAATAGTTTTTATCATATGAAGATATAGTCATAAGGTCAATAAGGATGGAGAAAAAATTATCCAAGTATTATATTTCCAATGAAAATCCAGAGAATAAAAAAATGGCTAAGCACCAAGGAAGAAATAAAATATATGAAGGAGAAAAATGTAAGGATTGAACTTCAAACATAGGATAATTTTGGAAAGAAACACCAATGAATGTTATTGAAGGGAATCGGAATTTTTTAAGTGAGGGGAGATTGGTCATAATGCTCCTGAATGCAAGGTATAGAATGAATTGTCTAATGTATAATACGTCAACGATAAGAATATGGGGAACTACTCAAACAAATTGCCCAATAATTAATAGAATTTAATGAAGAAAAGGGAGGGTGAGAGACAAGCTTATCAAATTACTACAACTAATGTTTATGTTACTCACGTTTTAATATCAAGTACCTTGATCATTTTCACGTTCTTTTTTTATAATATATCTAAAAACTCTTATATTTTCCATGGATATTAAATCATGCCATCACAGTACGAGGAAGGAGTTTCCAATAAAGACACATTGTGGGAATTTGATTGTAATGGTAATATATCGGGAGTTATAATAAGATACACAGATATTCTATAGTTTCAAAAATTATTGTTATACATATTGTTGAATATTACATAATTCTTATTTCTAGTATTTTTCAATGAGTAATTATTAGATAACGTATAAAATAATCTTTATTGAATGGTAGTATTATTTAGAATAAATAATTTAAAGGGTAAATCATGAAATTGTTCTTATATAGTTATTCGTATTTAGTATTATCTAATATTATGATACCTATGAACAATCTTTTGGATATTTGGATTTAATAGAATTTTATTTTCCTCTTAAAATCATAATAATTTAATCTTAGTCATTCATCATTAGAATCATAATTTGAAACTGATTGAAACACTCAATAAATGGAAAAAATTGAACATGGGTAGTGGAAATGAATAAAGTATGAATTGATAGGATATTATATAAATTGGATGGGATGTTAACTTCACTATGTGAAAAACATAACTCTATTGTTAAAATTTGGAAACTCATCCATAATTATAAGTCTTGTAAAAATAAAAATATGGTGAAACAAATATTTATGATACATTTTTTAATATTACATAAGATAGCGAGGTTGTGGTTTTTGTAAAAATTATCATGATTCATATATTTCATTCGGATAACATTACTAAAATTCATTGGTAAGTAATAACTGAAATTATAAGGATGAAATTTATTTAAGGGGAAATAATATAACACCCCAATATTTTATAGGTGTTTTTATAAAAAATACTATTTATATTATCTTTTACTACATTTTACACTTAAATATAGTGATAAATAATTTATTTTAATACATAATGAAAGATTCTACAAGTTAAAAAATTGAATCATAATAGAAAAAAAATTGAAAAATTGAATGGTTTTTATTTCACATAGTAAAATATGAATGATTCACGAGAAATAGTTTTTAACTATTTCAATAAACTATGTATTCTTTTGTAAATTTAATAATTTTGAGGGAATATATCAATTTCATTATAATAATTCATTTACTGATTAGTAAAATAAATTAATAACATCCATGGAATGAATAATAATGATAGGAAATACTAATATAATAACTCCAAACCAAATACAAATGTTATATTTAAAAAAGTAATTTTATTATATATATTATAATAATTATTTAAATGATAAATTTATATTATTTAATGAATTAAATTTTTAAATTATATTTATAAAATTACAATAATAAAAATTCATATGATGGTCATAAATTTTTTAAAAATAATTATAAAATCATTTGATATTAAAATTATATATTTTTCTGAAAATTATTTTAAATTTTAATTTTATTTTTACCATAATAAATTAAATAAATTTATAAAGATGAATAATTTTTGGAATTTATATTCATAATATGTTCAATAAAATAAATTAATTGTTATATAATGTTTGTTACTAGGTAAGAAATGGTAGTAAATTCATTTTATGTTTAGAAAATAGAATTTGCAAAAAATGGTTTTTATACTTTTTGTGCATGAATATTATAATTTTTATGATATTTGAAGAAATTTTATTTTATAAAATTCAATTCATTTTTGGATTCATAATATTGAAATTAAATTATGTTGAATTGTGGTATTTTTTTTCGAAAATATTGTTTTTTCGGTGAATAATGAAAAATATTGTTTTAATAAATACCTTAACTTTTATTACCTCATCACGATGTAAGCATGATTTAAAAAAACATAAATAATTTTTACTAACAAAAAATTATTTTAAATTGTGAAAAAAAATCTTTTAGAAACATTATTTTGAAAACTAAAACACTTGCTTGACTTTTTATAACCTATGTTATAAATTATTAAAATAAAAAATTATTTTTAATTAATCACATTTAATTGAGTGGTTGGAAGGATCCATTTTGTTTTTTCATGATCTGAATTTAATAGAAAATTTTTCTATTTAATAAATATAATTCATTTTAATAAACTTTTTACTTTATTTTGGTGTAAAATAATATTTATGTTTAAAATAGATTTTTTCTAAAAACAGTTTCTTCAATGCATTTAAAATGATTATATTTAAATACATTTATTATAATTTTGGACATTGAATCATAAAAATGTATTAAATTTTTGGAACTAAAATTTCCAAAACTAATTATAAGTTCAATTATATTTTTGTCATAACACCATGTTTCCACAGTAAAAGTAAAGTTATCTTGGTAAAAGATAAAATGGGTTTTGAAGGGTTAAACTATGAGATATGGATTAAAATATTAATAAATATTTCCTAAATTTGATTTTTTTTAGTAAATTTAGACATTTTATAATCATATATTTGATATTTTGTTGCATTTGTGCCCCTTTACCACGAAATACACATTATATTATTTTAAAGCATTAAAAAATTACAACAGATCCACTCCACCCATTCTTAAATGGTAACCTCATCTTCTCACATATCTGCACCCCATGATCACCTTATATTGAAAAATATATAATTAAATAAATTACCAAATATCCCACCTAATTTATAGAGGTCCATATCTTCTCAAAATATACATCCTATAATGCTAATGGTGTATGCCAAAAGTGGGTTTCCCAACAGAGAATGTATAAGTCCTAACCAAACTCATTCAACTTTATTTTTTCTTCCACCACCAAACAATATGTTATAAAAATTTCTAAATAATAATTTATCATCTTCACTCTACTAAAATTTTATAGGATTATGGAACAACCTTTTCCACCTTCTTCCATCATATGGGAATTGAAAACAGCGTTAGTGCTTATGTGTGGACTACCACTTCCAGGAAGCAATGTGTTTCATTTTTCATCACTTACTTACATTTATGGTCATAAATATGTAATAAATAAATAAATAAATATATATATAATATTTATGATATTATTATTTTTTATAAATATAATATATTATGCACATTATTACCCTTCTTTCTGTTGGAAAATGATAACACCGCTCATGTGTACGTATGGACTACCACCTCGACAATGCGATGCGATTCGTTTTTCATTTATTCCTTACATGTATAATAATAAGGAATGATTTAATTAAAAAATATTTTATTTATAGTATGGTTATGATTACTTAATGGTAAAAATTTTTCTATCTTATCTCTTTCTTATCCATTTAAAAACAATGAAAACTTCATTCATTCGTGCGTATGGACTACCATATCCGTGGAACGATGTGAATCAACTTTTATGACCACCATATATAAATGATTAAAAAAGTATATAGAGTTTATAATAATTATTATTATAACATTTTTAACATTTTATATTTGATTAAACCAAGACCAAGGTGCAATTACCAAAAATCACTAAATCAAAACATGCATGGGAAATATAGGAGTTAATAACATGAATGTTTATTTTCATAAAAATTTATAATAAATGGGTATTTGAAATCATAATAGAATTATAAATAGTAAGATAATAATGATAATTTTTGTCTGTATTAATAATAAATATAACTTTAGTATACATAAGGTTTTAATGTATCTAAAAGAATTTGGTGATTGAGGTGAGGCTTTATTATAAAATCTCATTTATTTCAAGATTGTTTGTGTTTAAATTTACAATAGGGGAATTATATTATCACTATCATACACCCCGTATATTTTCTTCATCATTTTTTATTTAATGGTCTTTTCATTATTTATTCCAGTTTACCCTTTTTTGGTACTCAAAACATCTTGAAGACATTTTTTAAGAAAAATAGACCTTAATTATCCTATTTGGTCAAGAATACTTATCTTGAATATAAATTTTATTTATTTTAATATAAATATATTTCTTTATATAATTAAATAATTTTATTATGGTGTATTTTAGTTAACATTACCTATATAATAATTCTTTATCTATTATATGATAGAATATGAAGTAAGCTTTCCTTTACTGAACATTTGATCTCTCCTTTGTATTATTCATCCCTCTATCTAGGTTACCAAGAAGTGAAGATTAAATAATTTAAGAGATATACTAGAGGAAATAATAAATTATTAACAATAATTTTAATTTTTATTTAGTTTTTTCGAATATAATATAATAATAATATAAGTATCTAGTCTCCTAATAACACTAAACTACTATACCCCAAGGGATGAGATCTCATGTATCTCGTGCTAATGTAATAATAAAACCACTACCTTCGGGTTACTAGAGTTGAGGCTATTACAAAAATTCTACTATCATAATATGTGGTGTTCTGGAAGAGCCTATGGGTTAATATTGGGAAAATAGGTACTATCATATAGATAGAGTATATTATGTACTAGTATACATTTCAAGGTATTAGTTTTATATGATATAATGGTGATCATAGTTGGTAAGAGGGGCAATAAGGTTGATGTACGTAATGTTTGGGATACTCTACTACAATGGAAATTTGATATGTGGTTGGGATATGGTATGTGTTGGGGGATATGTGTTTATATTGATGATGTGTATATGATATGAGCCATTATTGTGATATAATATTGGTATAGTTTTCTAGGTAATGGTTGTGGAATAAATGGGATCACCAAAACATTTTTTGTTGTGGATGAGTTTGAAAAGTAGTGGGGATGCAGTGTAGGGTTCCCATTTAATTTATTATTTTGATATTATATTACTATACTAGTATTACTTATTAAGTGAGTGATCCTTTGTTAGGATGGTGTTTGATATGCACTTAAATGAGGGAAATCCATATTATATGATCGCCTAAATCATGCGGGATGATATGCATGTGGTGCATATCATACCATGAAAAACAATGATCTTCCAAATGGTTTGCATTTATTATAAATATATTTTCAATGTAATAATTATTTTAATTAGTTCATTGAATGATTTCTATAGTTACATTAATCAAAAATCATTCTAGAGTAGCATTTTTATTATATACAACATGGCTGATACAATCTTTACAAATCAAATACGCCGAGGAGGCTTATAAAATGGAAAATGTATCCTTGTTCATTTTGTGTGAAAGTGAGAGTAATGGTGATTTTATCATTACTATTATTTTTTTTAAGAATAGCGTTATCTTGAGCCTCATTTATCACTTCTAATAGAAGAAATAACACCCCTTCAATAATTGCATAAATCCTCAAGTTATGAATTGGGATCCACATGTTGGTTCCCCCCTCGAAAGAAGTAGGCATTGTTCAAATTCTCATTTATGACCACTATAAATAATTCTCCCTTAAATAAGGAAAAATGAGGCTACTACCAATGTTTTATAGATAAATTGTTCTTATATTTTATTATATGTATAATTCCTTGAAGGTAGATAACCTTTTTTGGGGATTTGGTACACTGTGTTTGATCATATGACGATCCATCAAGACCCATCAGTGGTATCATATCCTTATTCTTATTGAATCAAATGTGTTTATATACATGTTTTTCATGGAAATATATATTATAATTCATATATTTTAATATCATGTAATATTATATGAAGAAATCCATTTTTTATTATGTATAACATGTGATGAGGTTAATTATAATGTGGTATACTTTAAAAATCCTTGTTTTTTAACTAGATCATATCATATGATATGTAATATCATCAAATAAAATTCAAGACAAAGATTCTACAAAATATCGTATCATAACATGATTACAATATCCCCTATATTGTAAAATATGATTTTCCTAATACAATTTGGTTTATTATAAGCTATGGTATAATTTTTATTTCACATTTTAATGACATATCATATAATATGACATGTATGTTGGATGCATCTAACTTGTTTATGTCTAATTTTGTGATGGATAAAAAAAGCATGAGTTGAGATCTATGACATGACTTAAAATTTCAAAAAATAATATATTTTTTTATTAATTTTGTTATAATTTTGATATTAATTATAAATTATAAAAGTTAGAAATTATAAAATGAGTTTCTCTATTCATAAATTAAATATGAAAATGAAAATATTTATTTATCTTGTTTTATAAGATATATATAATGTTTATTTATTTATTAAATTCCATTTATATTCATTTTTATTAAATTATTTGACGAAATATTAATATTGTGTATGCTTTAATTTTTATGATAAAATTATTTCTTGAAATAGATCCTTGAATTTTATTCTAAGTGAGACTCTATAAAATTTCATTTATCTATTTACCATGACCTCAGTTTGTTTTCTTAGTTATGACCTTGAGAATATTTATTGAATATAATTTTTTCATACTAAGTGAAATAGATGTTATGAATTAGATTCTATAATGATTATGGTATTCTTAAGTAGAGGGACTTTGGGTCAATCATCATATTATCCTAGTGGATAATTCCTTATCTATGAAAGGTAGGGTATTTCTATATGTGACTTTAGTCGTACTCATGTAGATATTGTAAATTTCTTATAATTGTATGAATTTATAGGAAAATTTCATATACCTAATTCTTAATATGAATTTAGATATGTATAAATAGAATTTTCTTCTATTTTTAGTGAATAACACAATCTTATAGGTTGTATAAATGGTGTAATATTTATGTTTTATCAGCCCATTAATTTGGAAGCTAGAATAAGGATTCAAAAACAAAAATTTTAAAATATACCATACATAATGAAATAAATCATGAAAAGATAATGATTGCGTAAGATAAAATAATTCTGAATTTAATATGAATATGGTGTATATAAAATTGTGGAAAATTTTACATAAAACCCCCTCTAATACAAAGATTGATATTCCTTATAAAAAAGAACTTGTCAAAACCTTGATCATCTAATCAAGTAGGTTTTTCAGATGTAATGTGACCTGGATTATCTTATGTAATTAAAAAATTAATGAGTGACACTGGATCATCATTGGGTAGATTCTACAAAATAATGGTCCCATGGATTCTCTTCTGTAAGATTATTCTTATTTTTCTTGGATAAACATATATTGGAACCCCTTATTAACGATACTAGTGGAATTAAGATTATTTTATCCATATGATTGGTTCATGAAAAGGGTTTCTTACTCAACTATCCAACAATCATAACATTTACGATTGAGATGATTACCTACCAAAATAACTATTTGGTGAGTGGAATTCTAAAGAAAACTCATTACATAATGAAATATACATCAGAGATCACCAAATAAATATGATGTTTGTGGTCACAAATTTTAGTGGTATCACTTTCAATAAACATCCTGGATTAAAAGATAATCATGATACATATCCACTAATATTTCTTTGTTGTAGATTATGGCATACAACATAATAATCATATTGTGATCACATATAGGTATGATATATAAAAAACCTAGAGAATGGATCTAGGATTTAGAGTTTTTCCCAAGGGTATGTATTAGAAGAATATAAATATTAATTTTATATAGATTAATTAAAAAACCATTGAATCATGGTTATTATATATATGGTATCTATCACACATTTGTTCTAACAAAAATATGTTAAAGATATGAGATAACTAATAAAGGGTGAAGAATATCTTCTTGCTTTTATTGTATAAAGGGTATCATCGTTACTTTTTATCACATAAAAATTTAATTTACCAAGTGGATGGATATTATAATTGAGTAACTGTTATTAGGTTCCCTCTATAAACATTAATTTTATTTTTTGTTTTTTGTTTAGATAGGAAGTTATTTTCATTCTGTTTTATGAACTATAGTTTTTCTATATATAATAATTAATTATTTTATTCCATAGGAAATATAATAAATTAGATATATCTTGTTTTTACATATAATTCTTTTTCTAACATTTATAAAAAGTAGTTATGGGTTGAATCTAATCCTAGCCCTATTTGGAATCATATCCTTGGACATTTAAACAAAATATTAATCCAAAAACTCTATAAATATGGATTATTAGAATCATTCATTTATGAATAATTTTAGAATTTAAAATCTTATTTTTTATGACTGATAATTGAATATCCTTTTTGTTGAAATTGTTAAAGGGATAGTGAGTTGTATGATCTTGTGCATAGTGGTGAATAAAACTAAATACCACATTAGAAAGCGTTATTTTTAGGTATTTAATTACCTTTACAAAATAATTTAGTTGGTATAAATATTTCATTTTGATGAAATAGAAGAATCAATATTTTTAAAATACAAAGAGTATTGGAATAATGTATAAAATCTTATAGGAAACACTATCATTATATTTTGATCATATAAGTGTAGTGAATACCTAATGCTTGAATTCGTTGATCATATAATTAATTATGGAATTTACTCACAAATCATCCCTCCTGGAACACGAGAATTATATGGTGTTCCTAAATCCATGAATCAAACCATGGTAAACATTATTTGATCAATGATGATTCAATGTGACCTTTCTATTTCAATCAGGATTTATACTATAGGGACTATTGCTTTACCAATACAGTTTGTTCCAACTGAAGTGGTCATAAAGACACCATATGAGATATGAACTAGTAAAAATCCCATTATATATATATTTTTTGAGTATTTATGGTTATGAATCCTATGTAAAACATTTGGATTCTAACTAAACTAACCCTATGTTGAAAAAATTATTGTTATTTTAGTTCTCCTAAGGAAATAGAGGGAATTGTTTTTATAAACCTACATAGATTAATGTTTGTATGCCTATTTTTGTACATTCATTGAGATGAAATTTATCAATAAAGGAGTCATATGGAGGAATGTTTCACTCAGAGAAGTTCAATACTAATAAAAAGGAAGTGTTCTGATATAAAATTTGACGTGGTTCTATAAATATCTTTAGAATAAGAACAAACTAAGGTTATACCAGAAATTAAAAGATCTGGTAGTATTAACCAAGAGATCCTAAGATATGGATTTAACATATTAAATAACAATGGGTTAATTTTCATCGGATTTCAAGCTACCACCTACATGGAAGATATCAAGGGTTGTGATTTTAAGAAATGGTTAAAATTTATAGAATCGTAAATGGACACCACATAGACAAACCAAGTTTGTAACATAGTGTATAAAACTGAAAGAGAAAGACCCATAGTATGGAAATGGGTTTTCTTTAATAAGAATGACATGTATTTAAGAGTGACTACCTTTAAATTGTATCTGGTGGAAAAAGGTTACAAAAAAATCATGGTACTGACTATGAAGAATAATTTTCACCTATCTTTATGATAAATTGTATTTAGATATTATTTTAACTAACATCCTATTTTTATTATGAGGTATATCAAAAATATGTTAAAACCACTTTCCATAATAACAATTTAGTTAGGGATGTGTATATATTAAAACTCTATGCTTTTGAAGTTCCAAATGAATCTTCTAAAGCATGAAACCTACTGTAATAATTTTATGGATTGAAGAATGTTTATTAGAGTCATAATACCTAGTTTGGTGATTCAATCAAACAGTTTGGTCTCACCAAACATGTAGATGATTATTGTGTATACAATTAGGTTAGTGAGTGGATTATAGTATTTTTTTATTGTATGTGTATGATGTGCTACTTTTTTGAAATGGTTTATTGGCACTTAACTCATTGAAGATGTTTCTGGGAATTTAATTATCAATGAAAGACATAGGTTAAGTAACCTATATACTATGATTTATTATATATATATATCTAATAGATTTACTAGACTAAATCAATACACATATATCAATATATTCGTAAATAAATTTGGTATAAAAACTCCAAGTAGGGGTATTTACCAGCATTTCAGGAAATGAATCATAAGAATATTTATGAAATTTCTAAAGATTTATAAATGATTTATATGTTTCCATATGCACCCTCCATAAGATTTATCATATATTCCATGTTATGTACTTGATCTGATGTCCCTTATACATTTATTATAACCTCTAGATTCCAATCTAATCATAATAAGAGTCACTTGATTTCTGTAAACAATATAGTAACTAAGAAATACAATGGTTGTGTTATTATTATTTTGAGGAGAAGATGAGATTTTTATAAAAGAATAAACTGATTTTAGCTTCCAAATTTATAAATATGACATGATATATCATTCTAGTTTTGTTTTTTTTAAATAGTGGCGATAATTCTTCGAAGAGTTATAAATAAATCTTATGTGGTGGGATAAATAAGTGGAAAATAGTAAATCTCTACATTAAATTCTATAAATTAGTCTATTTGAATCAATAAGACCATATCTAAAGTTAGGCTGGTTCCCAAAATTACATAATTGACTAAGCATTATCCTGACAACAATAGATCCATAATTTATGCCAAAGGAACACCAATCTCACCAAAAAGATTAGACACTTCCCTAGATAATAAGAACTTATATGAGAGACCACTGATATGGGTGATGTAATGACTTTATAGGCGGACACAAAAGAGAATATAGTAGATCCATTAATAAAACCATTACCATAACAGCAACATGATGTATAAAAAAATATCTTGGTCTTGAAAACATTGGAGATTGGTTTTAACAGATGTCAATTTGTTATTATTTTGTAATAATGTAAATATTTAGTTATCATTTTTTATTATGTGTTCATGTTGACCTTACACGAACGATCAAATAATGATATTCCCTCAAATAATGTCTTTTGTTTATAACTAATCAATAACTATCATGAAGTATATTGGGATGTAATGATATGTTATGATTATCATGAATATATCCATATAATCATTACCAAGGGTTGTACATGAGATATTAAGAATAAATTCATGAGGCAATATGTATATACTTATTACTTGTATTGAACTACCAATGTATATCACATTGAATATCATATAGTCATAATTATACTTAGGTATACATGATTATTATCAATTCCCATTACCTAAGGTTGATGAGATAACTACTACAATAACCTTTATCCATTGATACCTTACTTATTAAAGTCAGAATAGAATTAGATAAATAGGGGTGTTTAGGTAAATTATTGATCATTTGATTAGTTGGAGTGTAACCAATATGGTATTTTATCCACTTTTATGATCCGTAAAGATATCTTTCCCTTGATTAAATTAGACCTGGGAAATGCATAACCATGCTTAGTTGAGTCACAAAATATCGTTTTAGCGAATTAGATTAGGCACATGTGATTTTCTCATCTATTAGATAAATGATATGTGATATATTCATTTACCTAATCAGTTTATTTTAGAGATATTGAAATTATGAGTAGGAAAATAATAAATTGACATGTTCTATGTCTAGTTTTTACTCAATGTACAGGAAAAAGTTATTATATTGGTGTATAATCAATTTATATGATACATTATTTGGTGGAAATTTTCATATAGATATATGAATATTTTTTATGGAGATCACAGAATACCCCTTAGTATATTGAGTGGCAAAAATACTTTACTAGAGTTTTCTAGTTATAAAGATATGTGAAATAATTATTTCATAATTTTATAAAAACTACTAAGGCCTATAGGGTCACATAGTTAGTACTTTAGATAAATATTTGGTTTTAGACAAAACTCTTGATCCAATATAAAGAGAGTTTGATAAAATTGCATCCAAAATATGTTTTGGGTACATTGAAAGATATTTGTAATTTTTTTCATTAAGTCACTTTGAGATTTATGTGAAAATTGCATATTATAGGATATACACTTATATGAGTATATGTTATATTATAAAACTTTTTTAATTGTATGGGATGATATTCATGAGATTCATATCATACTATAAGATATGTTGACAACATAAATGATGATTAATTTTTTATATTTCTTATGTCGTAAGCTATAATATTGTGTTGATATTGCATGAATATGATGCATGAATTCTGTATGATCCTCCAATATGGTTTTCATATTTTAGTAATTCATTTGGTATGTATTAAATACTTTTCATGCATTCATTTAATAATTTTAATTATTACATCAATCAGACGTAAATCCATGGTTTAATTTTTATGAAATCTGACAAGGCTGGCGTGTTCTTAATTCATCAAACTATTCCTGTAAGGCTATAAAATAGATTGTGTTCCCCTGTTTTTTTGTTCACAAATGAGTGATGGTTATGTGAAAAATAATTTCATGAAATGTATTTGAAAGAACACTCTTCTTTTGATCCATTTTCAACATTCAAAATGAATGAACTAAACCCCATTATGCATTGTGGGAATTATAAATATAAAAACTATGATCCATTAACCAATTTACCACCCTCAGTGGTAGTAGGAAGTGTTAAACAACTCATGCAATATCATCACCAAATATTCACCAATGATAAATAATGATAGATGTAACTGAAACTACTTTATAGGTATGTTGTTCTATGATTTAATTTCATGTTTAATTCCTTGAAGATATTCACATGTTTTAATGATTTTTTACCATGTAATATGATATGATAATACATCAAAACCTATCATACAGGTGATAGCAAACATGGTAGGTTCTTTCTAGTTCTGTTGATTATTCACTAGAGCATTAATATGATTATTCTATATTGTAAATTTCAGTGTTTAAGATGGTCATATTTATTAAAAAATTTATGTTCACCCATGTATATATAATTTTTTTATTATGTTATAGGTGGGATTTAGTGACTTAGAGAGAGTAATATCTTAGAGCTCATATTAGTGGTTAGAGATGCTTCTTAGGAGTTCTTGTTGTTATTTTGCAATGGGGGATTTTCATTATTATTCTATATTAAATAAATATAGTTTTATTTTGAATAATTTTTTATTTCATATGATTATTTTTATTGGTCTTTTTTATATATATTCTTGGGATTTATATGGGAAATTCATCCCATTTGTGAGAATTGTATCCTTGGTGCTAGTTTCTATACCGTGTCCGATTAATTTTAGTTCTTGGGGGGTCACTCATTCATTTATTAAAAGTCTATTATGAGTTATTAGTTAGGGTATTTCATTAAAAAGTTATATCCAAGATTGAAAGGGAAGGTTAAAATGGTTTAATAGTAGATGAGGGTGATAATGGACCATCAAAGATCATACATTGATCAATGTTTGAGACCTTTGGATTTCTAACTTAATAATCTTGTATTTTTTATGTTTTACACTAATCAATAATAGTAAAGTTTTGGACATGAAATTATGCCTTCTACACAATCCATTAATCCTTTTTAGGTTTTGAATCATTTTCATGAGATGGAGTATTGATTTGTGCTTTTGTGGCATCTAAATTAGATTCACAGTTCCATACACATGTTTCAAATTCATTGATATATTTATACTTATTCCAACATTATTTATTGGGGGGTGTTAGTTATAGTGGATGATGTGAAAATCATGGTGTATCCAATTGAAATCTAGGATCGGTGAGAGAATGTATTTTGTGAAAAAATTATTCCCTTGCTTTGTGTTCTATTGAGGCATGATGGCTTGTTGGAGTGTACACGGGGGAGAGATTCATAGATTCACACTCAATATTCATTGTTTTTATATGTATCATTTATTGAGAGAATCTGCATCTTTTATATTGATTTGTTATATTATTTATGATATTGAATATTCATTTCACTTATGATGTTTTAGTTTTATTCTTATGATACAAAGATTTCGATAATGTTTCTTGTGGGGTTAATTTTTGATTCCTCATTTCTTTTCATCTATATTTTTTGTTTTATTTAAATGTTATGAAAATTGTTTCAAATGTTACATATATAAGGTATTTTATTATATATCCTAACATCATGTTTTATAGGGTTTGTTGGTTTTAAGAGGGAGTTGAAATGTGTGTTAGGTGGGGGAGTGGAGTCTAGTATCTTTGGGATGTAAAATGACAATGGCGTTAGGTGTGGTGGTGCCCATAGTGAGTCCTACTTTTAATCAATGACCATGAGGTATGGCTAGTGATGTACTTGGTGAACCTAGAGAGTGAATCAATTATGGTGTAGGTCATAGTACTTGTAGGATTTACATATTTCATGTGTGGAAGGGATAAAAATCCTTGGTGTAGGAAATGGTGTCAGTTTAATCCTGGTGGATTTTCTCTTTTCACCATGTGGGGAACCACACCCATTGGTATAGTTGTTTTAGTGGGTGTAAAACGTAGAGATTTTACCTATATGAAATGAGGATAAATTAAATACCCAATTTTATTTGCATGTAAATAAGACTATGTAATGGAGATATGAGCAAAGAGGGGTAGAATTTACAAGCATGGTCTCACTATGTCATGGACTTTGTCATGGAAAATGAAATAATGGGAGAATTTCCTCTACACTATGATGAGAAGTCATCGTGGTCATCTAGGGATTTTAATTTTATTTAGAACACTATGGAACACATCATGGTGTTGGTAAACTTATTTAAAGTTATATTAAAAGGGGCATGAGGTTTGAGGGTAAATTGATGTTTCAAATGGTAGAAAACATATATCTCTTGTCCATTGGGAACAACATAATCAAGGTTGAAGTCACCATGTCATAGTAGAATCTTTTTAGACAATATCTATAAATATAGGGTTGGTTCATCTATAGTTTGAAATTTATTTTCCCCCTTTAGAACTTATCCAACCCCATTCACTCTTGGTGCACCTCATTCATTTCTATTGGGGGTTTAAACCACTTGGTTCATGGGATCAAGCCCTCTTGATTTGAGCTACTCTTTTCTCATCTTATCCAATTCTTCCTTCTTATATTTCATTATAGTGTTTTTATTTAATGGTTTATATAGATTTAGTCAATTTTATGCATCGTTTGATAGTGGTTTGGTATGTATAGGTTTGAGGAAGGATTTTTTTGAGTTTGGAAGTTATTATTTACACTTTACACTACAAAAAAATCAGTAATTAGAAGGGGTTATTTTTCATTTAAAAGAGGTTATAACCCAATATAATTGCATTTGAAGTGGTTAGATCAACCCATTTCTAATGTTCCCACCAACTCTAATTAAAGGTGGTTCTGGGTAAGCACCAGTAAGGTAGACCAATTTTTATCAGTGGTCAGATTAGAATGGGTTTTATCCCCCTCTAATACTGACTTAAAATTGATTTAAATAGTGGATTAGTGGCGGTAATAAATTTCCCATAATTGAGTTTGGGTCTCCATGTTTATGGGTAGTTTATTTAACCACCCATAAACTAGCCCAATTTTTTTTTAATTTCTCCACCCAAGCCCCTTTGGTAGCCCCCCACGCGCCCAGGACACACCTGGTGACACCTGTTTCCTAGATACCCCCAAACACCCCCGATGACACCCCTTTCCCCCATCCCAAGGCATCCCGAAACCCCCGTGACAACCCCCTAGGCACTTCAAACCCGTTGTGACACCCTCCCCACACCCCTGGTGACTCCCCTTCCCCAAACACCTATGACACCCCTTCCAAAGGCCTCCCAACACGCCCGTGACAACCCCCCCCCCCAGCTCCCCAACAGCCCCCACTACACGCGCCACACACCATTAATGATGTCACATCCCAAGTAAGTAATGAATAATAGATATTTTTATCTATGTCTATTAATGATTAAGATAGTGTTTTAGAGGCTTCAAATGAAAATAAATACAATCTTATGCATGGAATACACTAATATTTTTAAAAGATTGTTTTAATGTCTTTTGATGGGAAACCCTTTTTAAATCAAACATTTGACAATTTCATAATCTATATTTGTCAAAATAAACATATTCATTATTATTGGGACATTGAAATTTACATTGGATAAATTTTTGGTATTTTTCTGACAATGTTCATTTTTTAATGATAGTGAAAAAACTGCATTTTACATCAAAACTGTTTTTCATTTAATTTAATTATATGGTTATATTATCCTATTAAGTGGTCTTAAAGTGTAATATGAATATATTTTTACCATTTAATCCAATGGTGGTCATTGGAATCAATTTCACTTTGAAATTGGACTTAAACTGGTGTCAATATTTTGATACTTATTGTTTCATAAAAACACGTTATTTGTCATGACAACGAGATTTAATTATTAAATTAATTAATGTGACTTATATGTTTTGAATTTTGTAAAATAGACATCATTTTTGAATTCAGGATATCAAATATAGCTTAGGGTGATGTTTTTGTATCTTTCTGAAAAACTTCAATTTTTGATGAATAGTGAAACCACTAAGTGGTAGTTAAAGAAACTGATTTTTCATTTAAATGAAACATTGTCACTTCTGTGATTTGATTTTCAAAAATCCGACATACATGGTTGTCATTAAGAAGTAAAATGTGGTTCAATGAGATTAAAATAATTTTTTGGTGAATAGTAACTTTTATGTTCTTAATCGCGATTAGAGGTAATTAGTGTAGTTTAAGGTAAAAATAATGTTTTAATAATATGAGATGAGATTGAAACATATCCTACCCTTATTGGATGTCTAATGGACAACCAAGAAAATACATGGGTCAACTTGGGGACCCCATGGAGCCACTTTGGTTGGGAAATGACATAAATATCTTTTTATTTAATGATAAAGTAAAAATGACACAAACGTGATATGTTTTACTAAAACAATATTTAAATGGGGTTATACAAGTCAGTATTTGATTATAAATATTAATTGGAAAGATAAAATAAGTTCCTACATCATATTATTTTTTTTAATTTTTAAATTTTAAATATATTAAATTATTTATGACATCATAATGATGCAGCGATGACCTCATTATTTGATGATTTAAATAAAATGGAAAGATAATGTAAACTCTAAGACCTACACATGTCCAAAACATATTGGGAGGGTATATTTCGAACCCTTATCTTCTTATCCTCTAATTATATCAATGTGGGACCTTTAAAATCCGAAACCTATTTTAAATGAAAGTAACATTTCTTTACTTTCCAAGAGTGCCCCTCCTCTCCTCTTATAAAAGGACCCCACCTCTACCTCCTTACCCACACTTACAAAGCCTTTGGATCGGCCAAACCCTACCCATTTTGTCTCTACACATCCCTCTCTTACTCCTTGAAGCCTCACTTTGGGCATAAGTCTTCCCAAGGAATCCTTTGAGCTCAAACCAAAGGGAGTTACCCGATTTTAAGGTAATGTATTCACTTGAGTCCGTTTGTTTTATTTTGCTTCTCCAACCCCCTAAACTCTTTTTATTCATTTCTTTTGTAACAACTCCAGTATCTTCAATATACTAGGATGTTTTTTAAGAAGTATTCGAGCTACACCTACACACACCTACATCTAATGGTTAAAGAACATACTGTTTCCGTGGATGGCGAATTTATGCCTCCCAAAACGATGATTGTTCAACATTCTTTTAACACCTTCAAAGGTGGCCATTAAGATGTCACTATATTTATATATGTTATATAATATGTTTATGTTTTCCTTAAGATTCTGTATTTTTCATTTTTGGCATACCTTTATGGTTTCCATTATGGGTAAACGCGATATCTTCATTTAAGGAAGTGCGGACTACCGCCCCCTCAAAGTGATTTGATTCATTAAATACCATATGTGGGACGTATAAAGGATGGAAATATGGTATAATATATGATATTATACTAGAATTATAATATTCCTTTATATCATTATGATTTCATTCTATAAAATACGAAATTGAAATGAAAGTAGCGTTCATGCGTACGTACGGCTTACCGTCTCCATGAACGGTGCATTTCATTTCTAACCTCTAAATGTTATATAATATTATAAATGCATGCATGTACTGGATATATATGATATCTATGATATCTACACCATGAATACCATTCTGGATATAATGGATACATGAACAACTTGTAATTATAAAGGGTTTATTTTTGACTCTAGTACCATTGATCGTTAAAACGATCGTTATTAACTTAAATAATTACATAGTGTTCATGGCATGGAAATAAGTGATATAAAAGGAATAATGAACTTGAAAAAGGTTCTTAAGCAAGTAGAAATTAACTCAGGTTTATTATTCAGGATATTAAAGAACGATCGAGTCAAGTCGGACCCAAGGTATGGGACTTCGTCTCAATCTCCTTTCATTGAGGCATATTTTGTTTTATACACAACCTTCTATTATACAGTGTATAGACCCCTTTGACTTTTATGTTTATCCAAAATGAATCTTTTTTATAAGAATCATTTTCTAAACGAAAAAAGGGAATGTTTTTGTCGTACGTATGCGGCGACAACGACTTCTCTGCCGCCATGACCATTATTTGAGTTTCGGCTTCCACTACAAGCCATACAATTTTTTTAAAAGAAAAATAAATACCATGTTTTACTTTTCTTTTATTTTTGTATGGAAAATGGTTTTCATAATGTTTTTATATCAATGTTTTGTATTGATATCTTGTGATTGAAAGGTGTAAATTTTATGTTTCCTTTATGCTTGTTTTATGTGATACGATTATGTTGAGGTTCTTGGGAATTATTATGAATACGGGTGGTTCCGGGATAAACTAAGGGCGGGTGAGCCCGATATAGCTCTCCAATGCATTGGGTAACACGATGGAGTGAAACGTTAAGTTTTCTCCGAAGAGATTTAGGGAATATACTGTGATGGGTATTCCAAACGTAACCAAGAAGGTTACTCCCTACGTAAGAATGTTATGAATGCCTCATGTTTCCTTTATGTCTTATGATTTCTATGATTTATTCATTATTTGATGAGGTATGTTAACGTGCTTATGTTTTATGGGTAAAGTATGATTTCATTCTTATGTATATTTGTACCCATGTTTCCTTTCCATATTTTTATATCCCTTACTGAGCTTTTTATGCTCATCCCATGTTTTTGTGAAATGTTTTTCACAGGTCAAGGGAAAGGTACATGATATGATGATAGTGTCAAGGAAGTGTCAAGAAGGAATCCATGATTTATTTTAAATATGTTTCCATTGATGGGAAATAAGAATACTATCTTTATGTAACCACTTTGTTTATATGTGGAATGTAATGCATGTTTTATGATCTAATTCTCTAAAACTCTAAACCATAAAAGATCCTCAATTTCTAATCTTGTAATAACTCAAGATTAAGTAAGGTTTAAGGCTGGGGCCTTACAGTTGGTATCAGAGGTCGGTTTAGATAACATTAAGAGTTATAATTCTATTAAATGATTATCCAAAAATATTTCTTTTGGGTCAAATTGAAATGATATAGCATTTGAAGATTACCATGTTGCTTCATCTAAGACATGTTTGTTCAGAATGGTTTTCCACAGAGGAAATTGGGAAGCAGTGCTAGGAAGGCATGCAGAAGGAAATAACCTTCCGAATCAGCATCCCAAGATGGTCAGAATTGGAAATTAACAGTTTGTTGTAGTGATGGTGCAGTTGACTGAAGCGATAAATGGTGGTGGTATCCATGCACGAGATCAGCCAGATCAACCGCAGAGGAACATGTCAGTGGTGGAACATTTTCATGAGGCAACATTCCCCATCATTCAGAGGATCATCTGACCCTGTGATAGCTGAAAGGTGGATTAAAGCACTGGAGAAGATTTTCTATGTCATGGGGTGTTCATACAATCAAAAGGTTAGTCTTGCTATTTACCGTTTGGAGGGTGAAGCAGATCAGTGGCGGTCGATGGTTAAAAATATCAGGGATGCTGATGAGATTGATGCTCTCGACTGGGATGAATTCAAATGTATGTTTCTTCAAAAGTATTTTCCTAAGGCTGTTCGACTTAGGATGGAAAAACAAGTCTTGGAATTGAGGCAAGAGGAAGACTCAGTGGTTTCCAATGAAGAGAGGTTCACTCGTTTGGCAAGGTATGCTGCAAATTATATCTGAGACCTTGATAGTAAAATCAATCGTTTTTACTCAGGATTAAAACCAAAATATCGAAGGGCATTAGCTTCTTGTGTGTTTAAAAGTTATGAAAATCTTGTTCGATGTGCTAAGAAGGTGGAAATGGAGTTTTCTGATGATCAAGTGTTCTATAACAACCAACAGAAGAAGAGACAGAGGTGGCTGGAGAAAGGTAAGAATTCTTCAAAAAAGTCTCATGGTAAGAAAACTAAGTTTCCAGTTTGTGATAAAGGTGGTAAAAGGAATGCTGGTGAATGTTTTCTGAATTCTGGAAAGTGCTACCGATGTGGTAAGATGGGACATAAGGCTCGTGATTTCATTGAAAAATATCAAGGTGAAGGTAAGACCAATTTTGATTTATAGTTAGTGAAATGTTTTAAGTGAAATGAGATGGGTCACTATGCAAACGAGTGTCCGACAAAGAGCTTGAGTGATGGGAAGTAGTGAGAGTACAAGCAGAAAGGGGGGGTGAAATCCTTTGCAACTACTTCAGCAGATGTAGGGCCATCAAATGAAGTTTTATCAGGTACTTTGTTTGTTTTTTCAGATTATGCCAGTGTGTTGTTTGATTCGGGGTCTACACATTCTTTCATCTCTGAAAACATTTCTAGTAAAATGGGACTACCATCTCAAGAAATTACTCCTGAACTTTTGGTAAGATCACCTGGGGGAAATGTTGAGGCAAAAAGAATTTATAAGAATCTTTCTATCCTTATCTGTGGAAAGAACCTACTTGCAAACCTTATTGTTCTACCTCTAGTAGAGTTTGATGTTATCCTGTGTATGGATTGGCTCTCTATTTACAATGCTAAGATTTAATGTAGAGCTAAAGAAGTTTCTTTTCAGAAAGACTTTCAGTTTGTGTACAAGAATGAACCCTTACTGTTGATAACTTATCAAGAGGCCAAGAAACATGTAAAAGATTGAAAAGAATGTTACCTTGCACACATCGTTGAAAATAAAGGAACTGTTCAGATTAATGATGTGCCAGTGGTAAATGAGTATCCTGATGTTTTTCCTGATGAGTTTCCTGGAATAATACCAGATCGGGAAGTTGAGTTTACTGTTGACTTAGTTCCTGATGCTAAGCCAATTTCAAAACCCGCTTATCGAATGGCTCAAATTGAACTTTTAGAGTTGAAGGAGGAATTGCAATATTTATTAGAGAAAGGTTTCATTTGACATAGCACATCACCATGGGGTGATCCTGTTTTATTTGTTAAAAAGAAAGATGGTTCAATGAGACTTTGCATTGATTATAGAGCCTTGAATAACATCACTGTTAAGAACAAATATCATTTGCCTCCTATCGATGATTTTTTTGAACAGCTCCAGGGAGCTCAGTATTTTTCAAAGATTGACTTGAGATCGGGGTACCATTAGCTGAAGGTAAAGGATGCAGACGTTCCGAAGACTTTGTTTCGTACAAGATATGGCCATTATGAATTTGTTGTAATGCCTTTTGGGCTAAACAATGCACCTGCTGTATTCATGGATTTAATGAATAGAATTTTCCATGAGTTCTTGGATAAATTTGTGGTGGTTTTCATTGATGATATTTTGGTGTTTTCTAAAAGTAAAGAGGATCATGGAAGACATTTAAGGGTAATCTTGCAGACCTTAAAAGAAAATAAATTGTATGGGAAATTCAGAAAGTGTGAGTTTTGGTTGCAACAAATTTCTTTCCTTGGTCACATTGTTTCTAAAGATGGGATAACCGTTGATCCTGCAAAAACAAAGGTTGTTGAAGAATGGCCAAGACCCACAAATGTAACTGAGATTCGTAGATTCCTTGGTTTGGCAGGCTATTACCAAAGGTTTGTTAGTAATTGTTCACGGTTATCTAGTACAATGACTAAGCTAACTCGGAATGGTGTTAAGTTTATCTGGACAGAAGAATGTGATGATAGTTTTCAGGAATTGAAAAGAAGATTGGTGAATGCTCCAGTTTTGGCACTACCTTCCAGGAATGGTGAGTTTTGTTATATACAGTGATGCTTCATTGAAAGGAATTGGTTGCGTCCTAATGCAGAATGATCACGTAATTGCTTATGCTTCACAACAGTTGAAAACTAATGAGGTAAATTACCCTACACATGATTTGGAATTAGCTTCTATTTTTTTTCTTTAAAAATTTGGAGGCATCATTTGTATGGAGTAAAGTGTGAAATATATACTTATCACAAAAGTTTAAAGTATATATTCACTCAGAAAGAGTTAAACATGAGATAGAGGAGATGGTTGGAAATAATCAAGGATTTTGATTGTACAATTCATTACCATCCGAGAAAAGCAAATAAAGTGGCTGATGCTTTGAGTCAAAAAAGTAATGCTTCATTAGAAATGTTGCATTTGGAATGTGATCCTTTGTTTAAGGATTTGATGAAATTTGTCATAGAATTTGTTGGTGTAGGAATTTCTTCGGTTTTGTTTCAGGTATCAGTGAGATCATCTCTATCAGATGGAATCAGGCAAGCACAGAAGCAAGACAGTGAGTTGCAGAAAAAGGTAGAGTTGGTTCAGAAGGGTATGTTTCCTTAATTCAACATTGATAATGATTGCGTTTTGAGATTTGGGAAGAGATTTTGTGTGCCTTGTGATTCACAGTTGAAGGGAGAGTTGTTATGTGAAGCTCATAGTTCACCGTTTTCAGTTCATCCGGGCAGTACTAAGATGTACAGAGATCTGCGGGAGTATTACTGGTGGGATGGAATGAAAATAGATATTTCCGATTTTACTGTGAAGTGTTTGACATGTAAACAGGTTAAAGTAGAGCGGTAGTTACCGAAAGGGATGCTTCAGCCTTTACCAGTTCCAGAGTGGAAATGGGAGAATATATCCATGGACTTTGTTGTGGGATTACCGAAGACATCTCAAGGTAATAATGCAATCTTGGTTATTGTTGATCGCTTGACTAAATCTGCTCATTTCCTTGATATACGAGATACTTTTTCCCTAGATCAACTTTCCCATTTGTATCTTAAATAGATAGTCAGGTTACATGGAGGTCTTATCTCCATTATATCTGATCATGATCCTAGGTTCACTTCTAACTTTTGTAAAGGCCTTCAGAAGTCGTTGGGTACTAAATTAAATTTTTGTACAGCTTTTCATCCTCAATAAGATGGGCAGTCAGAATGAAAAACTCAGACATTGGAGGTTATTCTACGTTCATGCTCTATGGATTATCAGGGAAGTTGGGACCAACATCTTTCATTGATTGAATTTTCAAATAATAACAGTTTTTATTCCAGTATACAGATGGCACCATTTTAGGCGTTATATGGGAAGCGGTGTCGAACTCCAGCTTTCTGGGATGAAGTGGGTGAAAGGAAGTTGATGGGACCAGAATTGGTAGAAGAGATGGCAGAAAATGTTCAGCTGATTCAGAAACACATGAGAACAGCTCTGAGTAGGCAGAAGAGTTATGCATACAACAGGAGGAAGGATCTAACTTTTGAGGTAGGTGATCATGTTTTTCTCAAAGTCTCACCATGGAAAAGTGTGATGAGATTTGGTAAGAAAAGAAAGCTGAGTTCAAGGTTCATTGGACCATATGAAATTCTGGAGAGAGTTTGATCAGTTGCATACCAGGTGGCTTTACCTCCGATTTTATCTCCGGTACACAATGTTTTTCACGTTTCGATGTTGAGAAAGTATATGCCAGATCCATCTCATGTTTTGAGTCCAGAGGTAATTCAGCTGGAAGAGAACCTATCTTATGAGGAACAATCGGTCAAGAATTCTTGACCACAGGGAGAAAGTGTTATGAAATAAGGTGATTAATCAGGTAAAGGTTTTGTAAAAAAAACCACATGATGGAAGAGGCAACATGGCAATCTGAAAATGCAATGAGGGATAAGTACCACCATTTATTCGATAAGTAAATAAATTACGGGGATGTAATTCTCTAAAGGGGGGAAGGATGTAACATCCCAAGTAAGTAATGAATAATATATATTTTTTTCTATGTCTATTAATGATTAAGATAGTGTTTTAGAGGCTTAAAATGAAAATAAATACAATCTTATGCAAGGAATACAATAATATTCTTAAAAGATTGTTTTACTGCCTTTTGATGGAAAACCCTTCTTAAATCAAACTTTTGACAATTTTATAATATATATTTGTAAAAATAAACATAATAATTATGATTGGGACATTTAAATTTACCTTGGATAAATTTTTGGTATTTTTCTGACAATGTTCATTTTTTTATTAATAGTGAAAAATACTGCATTTTACATCAAAACTGCTTTTTCATTTAATTTAATTATATGGTTATATTATCCTTTTATGTGGTCTTAAAGTGTAATCTGAATATATTTTTACCATTTAATCCAATAGTGGTCATTGGAATCAATTTCACATTGAAATTGGACTTAAACTGGTGTCAATCTTTTGATACTTATTGTTTCATAAAAACACGCTATTTGTCAGGACAGCGGGAATTAATTATTAAATTAATTAATGTGACTTAAATGATTTGAATTTTGTAAAATAGTCATCATTTTTGAATTCATAATATCAAATATATCTTAGGGTGAAGTTTTGGTATCTTTCGAAAAACGTCAATTTTTGATGAATAGTGAAACCACTAAGTGGTAGTTAAAGAAACTGATTTTTTGCTTAAATGAAACGTTGTCACTTCTGTGATTTGATTTTCAAAAATCCTACATACATTGTTTTCATTAAGAAGTAAAATGTGGTTCAATGAGATTAAAATAATTTTTTGGTGAATAGTAACTTTTATGTTCTTAATCGCGATTAGAGGTAATTAGTGTAGCTTAAGGTAAAAATAATGTTTTAATAATATGAGATGAGATTTACACATGTCCTACCCTTAAATTATGTGTCATGGCTGACCAAGAAAATCCATGGGTCAACTTGGGGACCCCATGGAGCCACATCGGTTGGGAAATGACATAAATATCTTTTTATTTAATGATAAAGTAAAAAATGACACAAACATGATATGTTTTACTAAATCAATTTTTAAATGGGGTTATACAAGTAATATATTTGATTATAAATATTCATTGGAAATCTAAAAAGATTTCCTAAATCACAGTATTTTTTTCATAATTTTTAGTCTTTAAATAAATTAAATTATTTATGACATCATAATGATGCACCGATGACCTCATTACTTGACGATTTAAATAAAATGGAAAGATAATGTAAAATCTATGACCTAAACATGTCCAAAACCTATTGGGTGGGTATATATCGAACCCTTATCTCTTTATACTTGAATTATATCAATGTCGGACCTTTAAAATCGGAAACCCATTTGAAAATAAAGTAACATTTCATTACATTCCAAGAGTGCCCCTCCTCTCCTCTTATAAAAGGCCCCCACCTCAACCTCCTTACCCACACTTCCAAAGCCTTTGGCTCGGCCAAACCCTGCCCATTTTGTCTCTCCACATCTCTCTCTTACTCCTTGAAGCCTCACTTTGGGCAGAAGTCTTCTCAAGGAATCCATTGAGCTCAAACCAAAGGGAGTTACCTGATTTTAAGGTAATGTCATCACTTGAGTCCGTTTGTTTTATTTTGCTTCTCCAACCCCCTAAACTCTTTTTATTAATTTCTTTTGTAAAAACTCCAGTATATTCAATATACTAGGATGTTGTTATAATAAGGATTCGAGCTAAACCGACACACATCTACATCTAATGATTAAAGAACATACTGTTTCTGTGGATGGTGAATTTATGCCTCCCGAAACAATGATTGTTTAACAATCTTTTAAAACCTTCAACGGTTTCCATTAAGATGTCACTATATTTATATATGATATATAATATGTTTATATTTTCATTAAGATTATGTATTTTTCATTTTGGGCATATCTTTATGGATTCCATTATGGGTAAACACGATATCTTCATTTAAGGAAGTGCTGACTACTACCCCCTCAAAGTGATTTGATTCGTTAAATACCATATGTGGGACGTATAAAGGATGGAAATATGGTATTATATATGATATTATACTGGAATTATAATATACCATTATATAATTATGATTCTATTCTATAAAATACGAAATATAAATGAAAGTAGCATTCATGCGTACATACGGCTTACCATCTCCATGAATGGTGCATTTCATTTCTTACCTCTAAATGTTATATAATATTATAAATGCATGCATGTACTGGATATATATGATATCTATGATATCAACACCATGAATACCATTCTGGATATAATGGATACATGAAAAACTTGTAATTATAAAGGGTTTATTTTTTACTAAAGTACCATTGATCGTTAAAAGGACCGTTATTAACTTAAATAATTAAATAGTGTTCTTGACATGGAAATAAGTGATACAAAAGGAATAATGAACATGAAAATGGTTCTTAAGAAAGTAGAAATTCAATCACGTTTATTATTCAGGACATTAAAGAACGATCGAGTCAAGTCGGACCCGAGGTATGGGACTTCGTCTCAATCTCCTTTCATTGAGGCATATTTTGTTTTATACACAACCTTCTTTTATATGGTGTATAAACCCCTTTGACTTTTACGTTTATCCAAAAGGAATATTTTTTATACGAAGCGTTTACTAAATGACAAAAGGGAATGTTTTTTTCGTACGTATGCAGCGACAACGACTTCTCCGCCACCGTGATCATTATTTGAGTTCCGGCTTCCTCTACAAGCCATACCTTTTTTAAAAAAAGAAAAATAAATACCATGTTTTACTTTTCTTTTATTTTGGTATTGAAAATGGTTTTCATAATGTTTTTATATCAATGTGTTGTATTGATATCTTGTGATTGAATGGTGGGAAGGTTATGTTTCCTTTATGGATGTTTTATGTGATACGATTATGTTGAGGTTCTTGGGCATTATTATGAAGACGAGTGGTTCCATGATAAACTAAGGGCGGGTGAGCCCGATATAGCTCTCCAATGCATTGGGTAACGCGAAGGAGTGAAACGTTAAGGTTTCTTCGAAGAGATTTAGGGAATATACTGTGATGGGTATTCCAAACGTAACCAAGAGGGTTACTCCCTACATAATAATGTTATGAATTACTCAAGTTTGATTTATGTGTTATGATTTCTATGATTTATTCATGATTTGATGAGGTATGTTAAAGTGCTTATGTTTTATGGGTAAAGAATGATTTCATTATTATGTATATATGTACCCATGTTTCCTTTCCATATTTTTATATACCTTACTGATCTTTTTATGCTCATCGCATGTTTTTTTGAAATTTTTTTCACAGGTCAAGGGAAAGGTACATGATATGATGATAGTGTCAAGGAAGTGTCAAGAAAGAATCCATGTTTTATTTTAAATATATTTCCATTGATGGGAAAGATGAATACTATCTTTATGTAACCCCTTTGTTTATATGTGGAATGTAATACATGTTTTATGATCTAATTCTCTAAAACATTAAACCCGAAAAGATCCTCAATGTGTAATCTTGTAATAACTCAAGATTAAGTAAGGTTTAAGGCTGGGGCCTTATATCTGAGGCGCCCCCAAGACAACACCCGTGTAAGTCTCCCGATTCTTATCTGCGGGCCCCAACACGTGTAGCTGGCTTATCACATAAGCCACCATAGTTTTAAGAAAATTCACTCCCGCTGGGATTCAAACGTGCCACCAAAAGCATCGAATTAGGCTCCAAAACCACACCACCAAATTGACTTACATTTTCTATACAGTGTAACATATATTTATTTATATATATAATGATTAGATAATGTGTGTGTGTGTGTTTATATATATATATTTGTTTAAAAAATTTAAATAATATAATATATTTGAATTTTTTTTATAATATAAAATCTCGGTGTAATATTTATATATAATATATAGTTGGGTATAATATATATATATGTATATATTAACTATATATATATATATATAATATACATATATTTACATATATAAAAATAAATATATTTATACATATCTTTACAAATACATTTATATATATATATATATATTTATAAATACATTTATATTTGTGAGTTCTTTTGTATTTATGTATTTATATAATATTTATATATATATTATAATTATCATATATATATTTATATAATTATTTTTATATACTTCTATATATGTCTCTGTGCCTGTAATAATAATATTATTATTTATTAATTATTATTATTATTACACCTTATTTTAACTATACAAATTACATGTTGGTTTTCTAAATACTATAAATTTATATGTTTTATGATTTATATCATACATGTATAATATTAAATACATTTATATATTTATATTTATGTATTTAGTTATATACCTTCATATTATATCAAGTATACACATATATATATACACACTAAATTAAAAACATTCATATAATTGGAATCATATAATATAATTAAATGATTTATATATATACATATATATATATATTTATTTATTTATTTATAAAAAATAAGGAATATGAAAATATATATTAAATAATTATATAATATATAGAAATTAATATTTTCTAATATAATATTTATATTATAAATATATAATATATATTTTATTTTTATTTTATTTTTTTCTATATTATATATATTTGTATACATAATATATTATAAATGTATTTATACATAAGTATACAATAAAACTGAATTTAATATAATATAGGTTTAATATAATCCATAATATAAATGTATAGTATTTATAATACCATACATAAATTTTATATATTTGAATAAATATATTTAAAATTACATTTATATTATATATACCCATATTTATATATGTATACATTTTTGTTTATATGGATAAGTATTTATTTAAAGTATTTATATATTTTATATATATATATATGTCTATAATGTATTTAAATACATTTATATAATGTGTCTATGTGATATATATATATAGACACACACACAAGATCACACACACAAATACATTATAGAATTTGAATTTATATGAGATTTATTTTAAAAAATAAATAAAAATTTTACAGAGGCTTAAAAGACCCTCTAATCAAATGGATAAGCAGTAGTTCATGAACCCCATCTAATTTCATGAATTAGAGTGGTTTGAAAACCCCTATTTAATATCATAAATTAGAGGGGGTTCAACACCTCCTATATTATATTAAATTAGAAGGAGTTTAAAACCACATCTAATGTCACAAATTAGAAAGGGTTCTCAACCCCCTATAATTTCATAAACTATACAGGGTTCTAAAACCCCTCCAATGACATAAATTAGAGGGGGTTCGAAACCCTCCTTACTTTCATAAGTTAAATGGGGTTCTAAACCCACTCTAATGTCATAAATTAGGATGGGGGGTTGTCAACCCCTGCTAAGTTCCATAATCAGAGGGGTTTCACAACCCCTTGTTATATATTAAATTATAAGGTGTTCACAACCCCCTCTAATATAAGGAATTAGTGATGATTCATGAACCCCCTCTAGTATCTTAAATTAGAGGGGTTTGTGAACCCCAACTGGTTCAATTTAAAAAAACAAATTCTATTATATATATTGCCTATAATATCAAAACTAATATCACACACACACACACAGAAAGATATATATATATATATAATGCCTCTAAAATCCAACCAATCATAATGTGCCACTCATTATTAATTTTTTTCATGGTTTTGACATATCTGTCTCTAAAATCAAATCAAATATTCAAAAAACTAATGCTACAAAATATATAAGGGTTTTTGAACCCATATAAATTCAATCTTAAGGGGGGGGGGGTTGTGGAAAATACCCACTAAAAAGAATTTAGAGGGGGGATGTGAAAACCCCCCTCTAAAAACCTGCTGCTAATCTACTGTTTTTTGTAGGGTTACTTCATTATTATGTGGTGATTAATCAAAGATTCATATTTTTCAAGGGGATTCAATAACACTCTTTATTAATGTGTTAAATGTGGTATTAATATGATTTTTTTCTTTAGGTGGATGGTACGAATTGTATAAATAAAATATAATGAATCAGACATTATGAAATTAATGGGAATGGAGTAAATTGCATGTTTTTATTTTCTTTCCATGAGTTTTAATTTATGATTGATGATTTTTTATTGATACTATAGAGATTTTTGTTGTTTTTTCTGATTTATCAAACCTCACAGTGATTTAACTAATGGTATCAACTTATATAAAATTTTAAAAAATTACAAAAAATAATTATGTAATAGGCTGGATGAAAAGAATCTATATGAAAACATGCCTTGAGTAGGGAACTGTTTGATGTTGAATTTTTTTGATGTGTACTATATAAGAAGCCTATTTTTACATCTATGTTTTTAGGGTTAGTATGGGGATTTTATGCGATAATTTTGTGATTGGATATCGGATGTTGGTGTGGATTTTATTGTTATGTTGTGGTTTCCCTTCCAAGATTCGCAAGATGGTGTGTGGCTTTATAATTAACAAATGATGTTCATAGTTTCTTTATAGTAATAAAATGTGATTGGAAATGTTGAATTGGTAATGGTTATTGGATATGAATGGTACAAAAATAAATAAAATAGAAGTGAAACAACTAGGTGAAACATGGGTAATGAATATGAATGGTTTGTATTAAATATTGAAATTAAATAATATTATAAATGTAATATAGTTAGTAAATGGAAACTCTAGAGACAATGAAATGATATGATTATATGAGTAGATGTGGATGACTTTTTTCATGGGAATCTGGGTTGGATATGTGGTTTAGTTAGTGGAAATTTTAATTAGTATATGGAAATTGATTTTAATGTTAAGTTGAGAGGATGTGATGATCATTTTAGGTTATAGTAGTGTTTCTTATTGATGATTCATAGGTTGTATTTGATGAAGATATTCTATAGAGACCACATGCATGAGATTTGATAACTTTCTATTGTAGACTATAATTGGATGTGTTGTAAGGCATGAAATAATATTTCATGTCCAATAATTTTATAGGAATAAAAATATTTTATATCATGCAACACGATTTCATGTTATACCATCACCTTCATCAATGGTATTATGTGATTAGGAGTGTGTCGAAAGATAAAAAATCTATTGCCTTCTATAATCACACCTGATTGTAAGGTATGATTTGATGTGTCATAGTACATAGATTCGTGACATTTCCACAAAATTGTAATGAGTGATTACCATATCAGAGGGAATTGTATATGATAAAATTTTATACATATTAATTTTATATGAGGCTATTTTCATAGTGATATAGATTGATTTGTAATGTGGTCTTATAGGACATACGATGGGTTTTATATATGATAGTTGGAGCATTTGTGAAATTATGTACTTTTTCCCTCATCTTATATAAGTTGTTCAAAATTGTATAAGCCTCATACAACTCTAAAAAAGTTATATTATGACCCTTAAAGATACTATGTTCTACCCCCCATATACTGTGTGTGACTTGGAGTATAAAAATTATTCTACGGTCGATTATTTCAATCCACTAATACATATCCCCTTGGTATGATGAAAGTTTACACTACTTCGTTATGAAATATGTTGTGAATTGTGAATAACCTTGGGGACTATGGAAGTTGGTTTTAACACTCTTCATACTAAACTTGTCCTTATTTAGGTGTGGTTTCTCTATGGGTTATACTTTTATAATGTAGTTTTGGTGAATAGTATGTTGGGTGCTTCCTTGACAGGAGCACATTTAATAATTAGACATAATTTGTCTCTTGTCTCATTCTAGTAGTTGTGTGGAAGAAAAGATAGGAATAAAGGATATTTTAAAACGTGTGATTCCTAACGAACCCCCATTTTCCTTCAAAATGCGATGTATAGTTTGTTTATTATAATCATACTATGTGATTCATTACTTTGAGTATCCATAGTAACTCGTGAGATTTAGACCTTTGTTGGTTTGTGCTAATATGATTGGTATAGAACATCATAGTTGATAATAGTGATTATTGGTTACCATTTTTTTAGTTCATTTATAGGTTATTTTTTTTACATTCACTAATTAGTTCCCTACAGTGGAGTTGGATTTGGTTATTCCTTATCATCCTTCCAGATTCACTATAGTATTAGGAGCATTGAAATGACATGACGTTTCTATATATTCACACCATTAATTATTTGGATCATTCCTCATACTAGGAGGTGATAAGACTTGTCACTACCTATTTAATTTTTTGGTTTTATGGAATCTTATTGGTTATTTTTACAAACACACAAGCACAACCTATGTTACCTCACTTATTATGTTTGTAAAATTAAATCATAGGTTAGATATGTTCTTAATGGACATGGATATGGTGTAGATTATATTGATATAACTTCTAGTGTAAACCATAGTGGATGATTCACATTCATGTTTAGATCCATCATTCAGTGCAGACCTCCTCATTTCAACTATTTATGTTGGTTTTCTTATTAGCTAATGGACATGTATTTCTTATCTCATTCATTATAAATGGTGACTTGTTTTATCTATGTGGATCCTGTCATTTTTCACATGAATTATATATATTGAAGTTATCTTAATTTATTCTTCCTCCATAGTTATATTTCCTGAGAAGGTGTGTTTTGTATATAGTTCTGTTAGGTTATGGTCTCTCATCATGTGTGATATGACTACTTAGGGATGGTCACTAACACCTAACCTATTGTATGTTGTATTAGGGTGACAATATCATCCTTTCACTCCCTAGGTAGGGCCTTAGTGGGATAAGCCTTGTCATAGTGGTATTAGTGTGGGTTTTCATATGGATGATGTTTGGAGTTAAGTATCTTGTGAGGATTGATGTGGATTTAGGGTAATATCATTAAGGAATATCATGTTTGGTTTTCAAATCATGAACCCATTTATAGTACAGTGTCTAACATATTTTTTCATCAGGACCGTGATTACCTAGTTTTTACTTGATGCAATGAGGTTCCTGTTGTCATGAAATAATAACAGTTCAGGAATAATATAGGAATGTCTCATTGAGGTTAATTGAGAATAACATAAAATCATATTACAATATTTAATATTAATATTAATTACTTTCAAAAAATGAATCATGCTATAGAACATAACGGATCATTGTATTTTTAAAACTAGACACATAATAAACTTATTTTACAACATATTAAACATAACCCACAAATAATATTCTCACATGATAACCATTTAGACATATAGTACATAATATTATCTATTATGACCTAGGGAATGGAAACATAAAAGGGGTGAGATCAGATTCTCAGTAATGGTAAACATGAGATAAAATAAAAAAATATTATAAATTATCATAATATAAACACAATGGTATGAAAACATAACCAAGTTGACTAGAAATAACAAAAGAGAATCATATTTTAAAATCTGAATATTTTATTGTTTTTACCATTTAAAACCCAATTTATTAGATAACTTTTCTCACTCACAAGACTGAACTAAAACAAAAATTTTATATTAAATATGTAAATTTAACTATTATAATATATATTTTAACGTAGAGAGTGTAAAAGGAAGCATCTATATTACAAAATCTTTGAATGAAAATGAATAATATTGGGTAGAAAACATCTCCCTTATGAAGTTCATTTATCTGAAATTTTAAAGGAAGTAGATTTACTAGGGTTTTCCCAAGATCAATCACAAGTTAAACTCAAAATTTTTTTGTATGATCTAAATCATATGTGAGAGATGTTTATGCTCCGGAAAATTTCCACAAGATCTATGCTAGTAGAATCACTACTCATAACTACCACCCGATCTTACCTTTTACGTAGATCTTACACATATATTGCTAGTGGCTGTATAAAAATAATTTTTGATGATATAATAATGTTAATATTAATTTTTCATGTTATTTATCATAGTTTTTATTGGAAAAATGTAATTAATAATGCATTGATAATATTAATGAGATCGTTTGTTTCTTAAAATGAATTTTTCTAAAACTTTCATTTTAAACACTCTATTTAATGAATCTAGATATATTAATTGTATTATTATATGGATAATAGAACAACAATATACTTATTGATGAGAAATTTATGTAAGAATAATTTATATTTGAAAAATTTATTTTCTGATGAAAATAGAATTCACTCTATATTTATATTTTTATTGAAAAACAAAATTAGAAATTTTTTTAATTTGAATTTTAAAAAATTAAATTAATTTATGACTAATAATTTGTATATTTGATTTATATTTTTTAGGGTTTTCCTAAAATTGATTATTTATAGATGAATAGTGAATAAATAATGATTTTGATAATACTGTCACATTATAACATTATCAAAATAAAATAATGACATAGAATTTTCCAAAAACATATATATAAAAATATTAATATTTACAAAATAAAATATAACTTTAAAAAATATTTTTTTTAATTAATAAAAGTGATATTTATTTTTCTTGAATAATAATTAATATTTTACTCTAAAAACTATTTTTTTGCTTATATTAAAAATTAATTTTTTTCACATGTATAAATTAAATCTAAAAAATGGATTTCATATTTTACATCAACATGTACATATTTAACAATTTCAGTATAATTTTATTCATAAAAATAATAATATTTGAATTAAATATAATTACCCAGGTAATGGTAAAATTGATGTATTCATAGTAATATTTTATTTAAATTGTATAGTTTTAATCCAAAAAAATAAATCCACCACTTCTCTAAAATGACAGTAATATAATTTTAAAAATAATATATAAATATTTTACGAACCATTTATATTTTAATTATTGTGATATAATATTTAAAACACTTAATTGTTTGCACAAAAAATTTTGTAAAAAATGGTTTATATATATATTATATATTTTAATTTAATGGTTTATTTTTTTAATTTTTAATAATTTAATTGGATTTTATAGAGGATAAAATTATTTCCATCAGTGCCTAATTTCATAAGATGAGTTATATTATATTATAATAAAACATAAATTAATTAGTAAAAAACAAGTTATATAGATGGTAAAGTGTAAAAATCTAATGATAAAAGATAAAAACATGTTTAAAACATGTGAGAAATTGAATGGTTAAGGATTAATGTACCCACACTAAAATCTACTGAATTTTTTGACACTTTTTGTTCCATTGACCTTTGAATAGTTACTTGGAATCCTTATGATGTATGGGATATTTACAAAATTAATATTTTCTTATACTAATAAAACGATATCATTTCTACCATTTAATATTTACAACTAAACATTCAAAATTTTCTTACCCAATTTTCCTCTCCTTTATGGGAATTTCATTCCCATAATCCCCTGGTCTCTAGAAGTAAGATTAAGCCATTCATTCCTAATTATACATTCAAGAGATACTTACTCCTTAATCTTTTCTTTTTATTATTCATCATCAAAATATATTCTATCCATGAAAGTATAAACACATCAGTACAATTAATATTATAAAATTTTATTATGAAAATTTAATGTAAATTTTTTACCTTCCTCTAAAACCATTGAAAAAATGTAGCTGTCATTATGCGTGTGTTTGGTCTATGGCCTCCATAAATGATAGGTTATATTTTTCCCAAACCATATACATGGATTGTACAAAAGAGTTATTTAATGAAGAAACAGAATAATTATAACATGATTAAAATTATAAAATTATTATTATTTTAATTTTATACCCCTCTGACATTCTATAAAAAATGATAACATCGCCTATGTATATGCATACTACCACCTCAACAGAATGATATATTTCATTTTTTCATTACCTACTAACATGGAGTATATTAAAAAGTATCTGATGTATAAAAATTATATAAATGGAACTATTAATATTATTGTGTTATAAAATGGTACAGTATATAATTATTATTAACAAAAATAGATAAATTAAATTTAACAAGATTGAATGAACATATCAAGGAAATATTTTTAATTTGATTCCATTTTGGAAACTTATAAAACTGTATATGTTTATTTCCAATGGAATAAAAATTTAAAGATAAATATACAATAATAGAGACCATAAATATATTTTACATCACTTTTTAACATAGTCAATATACATAGACATTTTTATATTAATTGATTTATCCACCTTTAGTAACCAACATAAGTGAAAACAATTTAATAAATTAATAACACATGATAATAAATAAAACATTGTAAATGAAATATAGATAAAAAATCTTAAAATTACTTTTATAAATATAATTTAATATTATAGGATATTTGGTGTTCATGTAGAATGAATATGGACCTATGTTAAGAGTTTTTGGATCTCAATGTTGTCTCATTCTGATATGATTCATGTCTACTAATTTTTAATATTTCTATGGTGTATATGTTGGGAATGATTATATTTTTTTAATAAATTTCATTATATAACATTTATTTACAAATCCAAATCATATTCTACCTTCCATGGATTTTCAATTTGAATGATTCAGATATTGAAATGAGTTTTTTGGCTTAAATATTTTTCATAGGACATATTCACTCCTCTTTGAATATAATTTTTAATGCCCAATTTATTATACCCAATAATTATTTTATGTTTTATTTGAACATGATTTTCATTCTAAATCATGTTTCAAAACAAAGTCTTCATATGTGGTGAATCTATTAATTTTGTTAAGAATAATTCACATAAATTTTATGGATTTTTCATCTATTTCCATGTTTTAGCATACTCCAATGCTCTCATTTCCCTAGTTTAATCTGAATTTAGTTTTATCTCGTATGATCACTGGATTAAACTTTATTCATCTTAAAAAACATTTTCATTATTATTTTAATGTTTTTGTTTTCTATAAAGTAATTTTAAATTATTTAAAATGATTTTATTTACCATGATCTTAGATGCTTCCTATCTCATTCACATTTTTTTTGATGATTTATTTATTTTCAATGTATATTAATTGTATTTTTTTTAGTTATATTTTACGTAGTTTTATGTTCATATTAAAAAAAATTGGTTTTGTAAATTGACTCATGTTGTAATAGTGGGTTCTTTATACCCAACATAAATAGTAATTTTATTACCTTATAATGTATATAGTGAGTTGTGTATGATGTATACTTACAATAATAGTGACGAAAATTTTGTGTCCACTATTTATATGCTAATTTCCTTATAGAACATTTCATATAAAAATGTAATAGTATTTCCTATGATATAATATTAATGATGTGATACTATGAAAATGACCTTAGACATATATATTATAGTTTAGATACATCATACTGACTAGATAATAATGATGTTTGACTATTAGATACGAGGTATCATAAGCATTGATACTTATTTTCCCGAAGTTCTAACATTGTGATCTCAAGTACATAATATCATGAGGACTGGACCGCCAATAAAAAATGACATGTTTCACTGTGAACACTTATAATGGTATCCTAACATGAGATTATTAATAGTTTAAACTATTTTATCATGTACTTTGATGCCTGGATAAACTATTATATTGAACATGTAGTGAGGTATCTCGTGTTGGATGTGTCATTGGTAATATAAAATTAAATAAATAATCAAGATAAAATTTTTCTCTTTAACAAAAAGAGATATTTTAGGCCTAATAGTCCAGGATAAAAGTACCTTAATTAAATCCATGTTCTTGGTAAAAGAAGGTATGTCTATCTATTAAGGTCGGTGAATAATAAAGAAACAATTTATGATGACACAACGTGTGTATCCTTATTTATGATACATCACAAGATAAATATATTTTATTTCATGTTATGTGTTTGTGGAAAAGGTTATCATTGTTATGAAGTTTACTTGTCTCTTTAGGGGACTTGATGGGTTCCTATAATCCACTTATTGTCTATGAATATTATTCACTACTATCAAGATATGGTCCTAGAGTGTCACACACGAACCATATTCCAAATTCTTCCCCATTTTGAAGGAACATGATTATAGGATATGGTTGTACCCACTATAAGGACCGAGATATTCATGTGACTATACGATCATCAAGGAATAAATAAATTTACATTTTTTTAGTTTTCAATTATTAGTTCTATAATTTTTATGATAATTATTTAGATGTGTTAATGTAAATACATGGAAAAACATTATGCTAAATAATATTATCTTATAATATATGTTTTGTTTAATATTATCAAGAAATATGAGTAATGTTAATCAATTTATTCTATCATATAATATATTTTCTGTATTAAAGGTAAGTGATAAGAAAAAAATGATTATTATGACCCACTTAGTTGGTCATAACATGTTTTTTATAAATTATTTACTGGGTAATAAATATTCGGGGTTTAGGGATCCATTTTCAAGTATTTAGATATTCATTATGTAAATAAAAGGAGGGTATCATCACTATGCAATTTTAAGATAATTTCTCTCATCTCACCCACTTCCTAAAGAGAGAAAATCCTGATCCATGAAACCAGATCGGATCTCTTATATGCATCAAAGGAACATCGATACGATGGTAGTAGGTACATTTAAGTCATTGTCGAATCTCTATTCTAGCACCCAAAACCCAACAATAAATGTTCCCAATATCTTTACAAGCACATGTGGATGATCTAAAGGGAATCTGATCTATTTTCTTTAAGAAATGGTCATTAGTGATGATTAAAAGTTGATTATAATTTCATATCAAAAAATGTATTTATTTGGTTTAATTTTATGCATGAATTTTCATACAAGATCATCAACAATTTTTACAAAGTAGTATTTAGCTAGTTGATAGCATTACGATGTTGATCATAGTGTAAAATTTTTAAATTCCCAATTTGGAGGGTTCCACTGCACGACACGTTCCAAAAATTGTTATGTGAGTAAGCACATGATTTTTTAAGCCAATGAAATATTAAATTTGTAAAAACATTGATGTAGAAGGCATAAAAAAGGTCTCAATACTATATGTGATTATCCAATACAAAAATAGTTAACTAATATATGATCATCCAAAGATCGAAATTAGGGTTGTCGTCATTTTTAATGATTGATTTCTGTAGATTACACACACTTATATATATATATATATATATATATATATTAGTTTTAATTTTATTTATGGTCTTGTTTTTCATGTTTTTAGGGATTACTGACAGATTCTGGGGATTTAAATCATCTTAGGTTCCCTGCCTAGACATGTCCCTTAGGTTGGGTTTATGGACTGAAATTCCCCCCATTTTCTAATATTGTTTTTAATTTTTACTCTACCGCTACTCAGTATTCTTCATATATATATAATCTAATATTTAATATATATATTTAAAATATATAAATATATATAAACTTTAAAAAATATTTCATAGATTTATTATTTGATATCTCTTAATAAAAAAATATACATAATAATATTAATATAACTATTGAATGTATTATGTATATTTTAAATTTTATTATAATGCAATTAGTATAAATTTTTTATTATTCATGGGAAATAATCATATAAATATATGTATAATTTTAATTCCATGCACATATATACAGTACTTATTTTGATATTGATTATATATAGATTATATATATTTGTAACATGATATTTATTAATTAAAATACAATTTCTATAGATAGAATCCCTATGGAAATTTTTACTGGAAACGTCCAATGAAAATTATCCCTATAAATTTCCAAAGAAAATTTCCCCATGAAATCTTAATTGAAATTTTTCAATGCAAATTTCCCCATTAAATTTGGATTTCTAATTTTAAAATCAAGTTAAAATGAAAATATATTAATACATAAATAAAAAATTCAATTTTTTACTTGATATTGGAATTGAAAATGTTTATTAAAAACTTCTACATTGATTTATATGAATTACTAAGAGTCTATAAAAACATTATAAATCATGTATAAGTAAGAAAATATCTTCCCATGATCCTCATGTACATAATCTAGAAATGAAGTGTATGTTAAATGTTTGTACCTGTTGCTGAAATAACATTTACTCCAAATTTCCACATTAAATGTTTTGTTTAAAATTTCATTCAAATTTCAGGTGAAAATATATATTCTCCACTCATCATTTCCTTTTGAAATTTATAATGTATGTTTGGACTGAAATTTTCAAAAAAAATTCTATGTGTAATGAAAATTTTTAATGAAAAAATACATAAAGACATATATAAATACAAATATTTATGGTAATATTAAATTAAAAATTTCAACTAAAAAGTTATAGTAAAAACTTCTAGTACGTGTATATAATTATCCCATTAAAATTGCATTGTATGTTTATATTTTACATTTACACTATAAATCTCTACTAAATTAAATCTATAATAAAATTTTAAATGAAAATTTATAGAACAAAATTTGAATTCGTATATGACTATACTTTTAATTAGAAAACTAACACTAGAAATTCACATCATTAAGTTAAAAATTTCTATTCATTGGTGTAAATTTTTTCACAAGAATAAATTTTGGGTTCAAAATTCAACATAAATTTTATTATACATAAACTTAAAATTAGAAAATAAGAATTATAGAATAAATTCATATTTAAATTTGTAGTACAAATTTGTTGACACAAAAAAATCTAGTTTTATATAGAATCATTGAACGTGAAATTTCATAATCCAGTGAAATATTCCCCTATAAATTTTTCTGTGCAAACATTAACTAGCAGTTAAAATTTATATAATAAATTATAAAGAATATACATTGAAAAATAAATAAAATAATATATACATTTTCATTGAAAATTAACATTTGAAATTTACACTAAAACTTTTAGTGAAAATTTCCATTAGAAACCTTCAGTACAAATCTACATTGGAAACATTTACTGTCAACTTCCATTAAAATTTCTAGATGAAAATTTCAATATATTTTTTCCACAATAAAATATCATGAAAAATTCATAATGAAAATTTTCATTGCAAATTTCCTATAAAAATTTAGTCTTTGATAAAACTTTTTAACGAAAACTAAAAAAAATAAAAAAACAGACATATAAATACAAATAAACATGGTAATTTTATATTATAAATGTCATGTACGAATTTAATGTGATAATTTTTCATATATATATAAAAACATAAATGTAAATTTTTATTGAAATTTTTTGTTTTACATTTACACTATAGACCCCGACTAATATAAATCAATACTAAAACATTTTCCTGTAATTTTATAGTCCAAAATTTTAATGCATGTATATATAAATAAATATATACAAATATAAATATATAATATTATTTTATGTAGAATTATATCCTAGAAAGTTACACAATACCATTGAAAATTTTGAATGAAAACTCATAGGGAAAGTTTAAAGTTATCAGTGGAATCTATGTTTGTTTCCACAAGTGCATCTCTGGTATGATTTGTTTTCAGTGTAAGTTATTTGTTTCTTTCCAATCCAATTGTTGATAGATTTTACATGTATTTCAGTTTTATTTCACTATCTAGTATCATAGGATGAAAATATTCATCCAAAATTATCAAGTAAAATTTCTATATATATTAAACATAAAAATAAATTAATATATAAATAAAAAATGTCAATTTCCATTGAAAAAATTAAGAGGAAATTTCAAAATGAAATTGTCATCTTAAAATTCCAGTTTGGATTTCCAATTGAATTATAAGAGAGTGTTTGTCAATAAATAAATAGACAATGGAAAATCCTTGTGGAATTTTCCATTGCATATTTATAGTTTAAATAACTAATTAAAATTACAATGATAATAAATTAATAGAGAAAAAATTATAAATTTTCACTGACAATTTGAATTCAATATTTTCACTAAAAACATTTAGTGAAAATTTAGTTTGAAAAATTACCATTCATATTACCACTTAAGATTATAGTTATGATGTTCACTTAATATTTAAAATAATTATACTATAAATATAATTAAATAAATTGGAAAATTCAAAGAATTTACATTTTTTGTATATATATATTAATATAATAATAATGTAATTTATAATGAAAATTTTATATTCAAATTTCAGTTATAGATTTCCTAAAAAATTTCAAAATGAAATTAATCGTTCAAATTTTAACTTAACATTAAATTGAAAATATATTAATATATAAATAAAAATTTAAATTTTCACTGAAAAATAATTTAATTATTATTATTACATTTTCTCTACTTATAATAAAAAGAGCCAAGACATATTTAAATGTTTCTTTAAATATTGATGTTATTTGTATTATTATAAAATAATGAAAAATATAGATATAAAACAAAATATATCAAAACCTAATTTGTTTAATTTTTAAACAATGATAAATATTGTTATATGAAAGAATTTATATAAAACATATATGAATTTAAATTTTTCACAAGAATTTTTATACTATAAATTTACACTGCAAATTCGATTATTAATAATATAAAATAAATGATTTTTAGATATTCCTTATTATTATTAAACAAATTATACTTATCTATATTATTAATATTTTACAATAATAGTTTTTATTTGGAAATTTTATAGTTATGTATTAAATGTTTTACACATTAGGGGGTATTATCATCCAACTGTTTCAAATGAAATGATTTGGATTTTTAAAATCATTTTTATTAAAAAATGAGATCTACCACCAGATCACCTTTTTTCCAAGTGGAAGTCATCCCATTATGTACCTGACCCTCAGGTACAAGTTTCGGACACCAGATGATAATTGTCCAGATTCCAGTTCTAATCAGTTGTAATAGTTTTTTTAATTAACCATAGTATTTCGACACCCTCTATATTCCTCAAAAATATGGGATAATGTTTTCCACAAAATCTATGTGCATGAATGTGATTTTTTTAAAAAACATAAATACTAACGTCAATAGGTATTGAAAATGAAAAAAAAATTAAATATGTGAATGGGGGATTCTCTGCTGGTCCACTAGTCAATCCATCCAAAAAATGGGGTAATTAAGGTGGGGAATTAGGAGTCCACAAAAGTGATAATAATTAAAAGAAATGAAAAAAGCGATCCTTCTTCTCTGATGAGTCGCTGAATGCATCCTACTAGGTTCCTCGCATTTCTCTGTTGTCTAGTAATATCGGCAGCCAATCCAGTATCTTATAGCCCTTGTCGGTTTACAGACCACCTCGGACACATTCACCAATAACAACCAGCTACATCGGCTAACCGCCTTCCGAAACAAGTTCCCAGTGGTGCCTCATTCCCTATCCGCCACTATTTTCCTCTTCCTCCTATGGATTGTCCTCACCAAAACCATGCCACTGACCTCTTTTAGTCAATACCATCTGGCCCCATCAAACAGTGACCTACTACATCGATGTCCCTCTATCTTCACTTGATCCCCACCATCCCGGTCCAATGCACTACCCCCTATGCATGGACTATCACAATTAAGCCCCTCACCCCTTTCACATGACTTCTTCACATGCTCCACTTCCAATAGTCCCTCCATATGGGACACCACGTAATAAGGATGGCTCAACTTGGGGTGGGGTGGGGTGGGCTATACCCGACCCACTCAACCCTTTTTTGGTCCTATATTGGCCCAGAAGAAATATATTTGAAACCCATTTCAAGGTTTTATGGGCTATTCAGGGACCCCACTTATTTTTTATTAATTACATAATTATGATTTATTATTGAATTCAAAATTTATAAAAAATGAGTGTTTATATTATAATAAATATTTAAAAATTTTATTTGATTTTTGAAATATAATTAAATTAAATTAAGACCGATCAATATATAAAATATTTGAATAAAAATTAGTAATTTTATTTTGATTCAATTAAATCCATTGAATTTTTTTTTAAATATTTATTTTATATATTTAACTACACGTCAATTGATCTTGATAAAATACTAAACAATGTAAGTCTATAGGTTAATTTACTTAATTATTTATTTCAACTATGTGTGATGCATATTTAATAATTAATTTCAATATACGTTTTCCTTTCATAAATTTTTTCTCTTAATTCTAATAAGGGAATACATGTCCATGGGAGTAGTATTTCATATGTATAATGCATTCATAATACCCTTTCCTCAATGTATGAGTATTTATGAATTGTGACAAGGAGAATATAAGATACAGACCATGCTAAGATAAAGTGGTATTCTAGAAGAGATGATGATGCATTGGATTAGGGTACAAGTTGTGTTATGAGTTTATATCACTTAGTTACTTTACCCCTTGGATCACGATTGATCCTTTGAGTTTAAATGTGGTCATCTAGTCAAACGCCTATCTCGAAACTCTCTGAGAAGTGGCCTAACCATAGATTGGACTATAAAGGGTTGTTTTAGGGATCCTTTCCATTATAATACTATAGTGGCTATGAATTATGAATATAGTAGTGAGTGATATAATGGTTTTATAAATAAATAACATAGATATAATGATTTAAATAATCAATAATGTATAACTGCTTATCAAGATAAAATCACAAATATGATAGATTTATTTGTAGAAAAATGTTATGTAATACCACTGATACACTTGGAATAATATTGGACAAAGAATATTTCCATATTGGTGGGAGTTTCCCGGAGTAGTAGTACAGAGGCTTGTGAAATGTACTATGATATATTAAATTCCATGTTTGGAAGTCCCCAATACCTATTGTGATACCATGGGAATCGAGGGTGTGAATGATGATTAAAAGAGACTCTTGCATGATGCATTTGAAATTTACATCATAATGAAATCTTCCATTTATCAAATTATTTTTTGATACAACATCTGGAAATTGATTATTTTACAGGTAGTCACATCTCTGTGAAACTTGAAATTAGAAAGTGATGAAAAATATGAATAAAGTGATGTTTACACATCATATTATTAAATTGAAAGGTGGATCACAATCATTAAATACAACCATTTCTTATATCTTTATCACCCAATTACTTATGTTTCTTTTAAAATCAACGAATAAATAATATATATAAAATTCTTCATTATATTTTGGGTAAGGTTCTCCATGATGATAAGAACATGATGAAATATTAATCTTCAGTTATTATAGTGAACAAATTGGAATAAAATTCAAAATGTTCAAATTTATTTGTTACTCTAAATTCACATTATCAATATCAATAAATTAATAGAGGTTGATCATTATATATGAGGCTATATTCCTTGCATGTCATGAGATATGTTTATAGATTTTTAAATGTTATGAACAGAATTAAATAATTAAGAAGTTTCTTCTTCTTAAAATATATTAATTAATAATAAGAGATGTTTCGTTTTTACTTATTTTTTATTAAATATAATATTCCAATAAAATTATTTTATTGAAATACAATAACCAAATATTGAAATATTACAATAATTAAGGTGAATTCTTCTTGCAGGTGAGAAAGGTTGACTCCAAAGCCAGTGGGGAGAAGTACACAACTTTTAATTTCCAATTTTAGTAATTATAGTCGAAGTTTTATTTGAGTATTACAAAAATGATTATCTCAAGTGTTCATTGGCCACAAGGATTCATTATTCCAATTTCATAATGAATTTTATTTGTTGTGTCTTATACTCAACTAATTGTTTAGTATTTTTTGATTCATTGAGAATACCTGCTGAATAATAAAATGTATGACTCAATTATACTCAGTTATGGAATGATTATTTTGTTTGAGTTGGTGGCCTAGAACCCACTTCTGTATACTTTATGATAAGCTTCTATTAATGGTTTTTCATATTAATAATCTCCATATCGCATCATGACTATCCTTCTGCGCAACATAGTATGTTATAATATCCTAATAGTAGACGTCACACTAAAAGGATAGAGTAGTTACCTACTATGTTGAGACCCCTAGACTACTATGACACTATTCATGAATATATTTTCTATAGCCATACAATGTCATTTGATAGAAACAAATTATACATGATATTTGTGGTGGAGACTTATAGGACTTTGAGGCACATTATCGTGGTGTACATCCTTGGTAATATCCTCTATGGATATTATAACAATGAGACCTGCCTGTAGGAAATCCACATTTCTATGTGTCACTATATGTACCCATCTACGGATGTCTGTATTGTTCCTTAGACATTAATATTATTATTAATGAATATTATGATTCATTCACTAAGATTTATTAACGAAAACCATGACGATAAATGTTCGTGGTGAGGTAGGATATATTGGGTGCGTCATGAGTAATATTTCATTAATGAATAAAGTGAAAAAGGATCTTTCTCTTCTATTTTAATGGAATTTGACATCTTATAACCTTTCATTGAAATAATATTTACTAAATAAATCCATGTCCAAGGTGATCTATAAGCAAGTTATATTTTCAAAATGTCAAAGGAATAAATATAGAGCATATAGGTTGATTGCACTGGAATGAAACCTGCTCGATTTTATATAATTTTATAAAGAGATTATATTACATGGTAAACATCCATGTTTGGTAGCATGTCGTTGCGAAATTAACTTCTTTTTACATGGGTGTCATGGTGTGTTGTTAGATGCTAACCATGGAATTTAGGCTGCTTCACCTAATGCCCATGAGAAAGAGGCTTAGAGGGTCACAGACTATGTGTATCTAGAATCTTAGTTAAATAATGTATTATTATTTATTATTTAACATGTTGAATAAATATTATCCTCATAAGTGGTTTAAAAATTTTCATGCATTTGTGATTGCAGTTATTATGTAACTAGTTAGTTGAGAGAATATTTTGTGAGCTTAATATTTAATAAATATATATTTTTTGTTTAGTGAATATAATATTTGTTTATTTATTAGCGAATAATACATTGATATTTATTTAATAAATAAATAGTCATTATTCATAGATCAATAAATATCATGGAGGAATGGAGGACCGAGTTTAATATTTCGATGAGAAATAATAAATATTGAATATTATTTAATTAAATAATACTACATTATAATTCTCAGGCTAAGTGTATGTCGAGAAATAATAATATTACTATTATTATTTTATATGGGGTTTTCCGAGGATTAAATATATAATTAAGGGCTCTTGTGAAATTATTTTATTTCAACCCTAGCAATATAAATACCGAATTATGTTATTTTCTCAAGACATAATTTAGTTGTGCACAACCAATTTTCAAGGATCTTATCAAACATAGAGAGCTCCCTTCTCTAAGAATTCTCCAATCAACGGTGAGCAATAATCCTCCACCAAATGATGCAGAACATTTTGGAGGTGATTCTCAAGACGATCAAGGCGGACGAAACAAGCACACAGATCTTCAATGTTAGCACCCGAAGACTCCTATGGCGACATATTGAGATTCCAGAAACACAGATGAGTCACCACTAGAGGAAATCTACACTTGGATTCTAAAACAGAACGATGGTGCACTGTAGATCTATAACGAGACTGATCAAGTAATAAATAATTCCTTAAATGTAACTCTTTATCTAATAAAATTAATAATAAACAATATTTGTTGATATCCTCTCTCTCAAATTTGGAATTATTATATATTTTATATTTCTTTGAATCAATGCCATGGATCATGACTTTCCTCATCATATAGTTATCACATTGATCATCCAATGTGGAAAAATCAAATTATTCCACCACTGATCACACGCTTATGCTACACCTGAAACCTACAAGTGGTATTAGAGCTAGGTATATAATTGTTTATAATTATTTAAAAATAATTGGTGATTTCTGCATTTATAATTTTGTTTATCAACTCAAGTTTAATTGTTCTTTTAATATAAATTGCGATATTTGTTTCCTCCTCCTTCATTTCTCATAGATTTAATCAAGATGATTAAATTAATGATTAAAATAAAATTGAAGAACCCATACAGAGGTTCCAAGGCTTCTGGCCAGACAACACTACAATACACCTCGTGTAACTGGAGTTATGCATAACACATTGATATTTGATTCGGAAATCAATTTGAGATTATACACTGATTATTGCATTACATACGCCATTTAATGCACTCTATGTTGACCAGATGTAAATTTAACATGGTCAACATGACTACATGTCGTATATCCCACATACACGACATGTACTTCCTTTGGTTCAAATAAGAGTTTTATAGTCTTTACGTGGACTAGCTAACTGGTGACCATGTAACCCGGAGTCAACGAAGTGTGTGGCCCATTGGACATGTCATATACTCTGTATTTTAAGAGGTATATTTTATGTGCTGAGTCCTTAGGCATGTATCTTGGAAAGGTGGTGAGAGGTTTACATGCTATGTTGATTGGATCTACATGCCATGTAATTATAGAAAGTTAGGTAGATTTTAAATATATTTATTTTCCTATGTAAACCATGAGACACGTACTTGTGTGTGGTCGTAAATATTGGACATACCATATGATTGGTTTTAATATAAGTAATTTTTATAATTTTATTTAATATTTGTGTAATGTTCATATCTTCATGTGAGTTATGATTTTTATTAAAAGTTGTTACTCTACATTCATTTAAACATAACACATGACCGAAAAATCATGCAATTCATGTAATCCTATGGGAAGTACATGTTGTGAAAGTACGTGATAAGTATTTTATTCTATATTTAATAAGAGTAAAATATTATATGAATAGAATATATTTTTGGAAGAATTAGGCAGGTATTCACAGTGTTTCCTCTAAGTAACATTTAAATACAAAATTAATTTTAAATGAATTATTTTCATTTTTTTAAAATTATAATGGATGAGAATATTAGGGAAATTAATATAATAATTAAGAAAAAATGATTGTTTAATTAAAGATAATAAATAATTGATTTCATTATGATTTTCTTAAAAGAGAACGATAAATAATTTAATGTTACATTTATTAAATATATAATTCATTTCAAGCATGAGTATGGTCAAGTGATATACCAATAATTTTATTTATTATTAGATTAATTTAATTTTTTATAAAATTAAATTTTTGGTATTAATGTCTTCTCTTTATTAATTATGTAGGGAATGTGTGACCATGGTATCTTTTATGTAAACACAATTTTCCCCTGATCTGCATGTGAGTAAAATGAATATGTATAAATGGAGGTCCCTAGCTAGTGGAGGATTCTTAGGATTGGAGATAAGGTGAAACCTATCTGAAGAGATACATAGGGGGGCAGGTCGAAAGATACAACATGAACCATAATTGTTACAAGGTGTTTTTCACCTTGCTCAATGGATAGTTTATCAACAACAAGATAAACATACCACTAGTAAGAACTCATGGTCATACCGCTTGATTATTTTATTTCTTTCAGTTTCATGGTAATTTTATTATAGATGTCTTGTCATGATGATATAATTAATGAATTAATAATCTTGAAACATTGATTTAAGATAAACCATCATGTTTATAAATATTACTTAATACTTTGTTATTCACTGAATCAATCCCACATAATAATAACAATCATGTGATAAAGATAATTAGTATTATTAAAAGGATAAAATCCCTCAAAAAAATTATATCTATATAACCTTCTAATAGTTTGGTTAGAATCGAACCACAGTTCAATGTGCTTGACCATCCAATGTTGGGGTGCTTTCAATTATAAGGGAATTCTAACATGAGATTTTTGGTTGACTGAACATGGTTCACATCAAGGGGTGCTTCCAAAGTATTACTTACTGTAACTAAGTGGCAAATGTTGAGAAAATATTAATTAATGATTTTTATATTAGGGAGTCCACTTAGTAGATCAAGGATTTTTGAGTTAGTGGAGTTGGTGTTTGGAATGTATACCGAAAACCTTTGAGTTTCTTGACCAACCAACGTTGTGGTAATGATAAAGGGAATATGGATCCTTTCCATTAGAATATCCAAGAAACAAGATATTTTGGATCCAATGGTGAGGGATATTGGATTTTTATAAAATAGTGGGAGTCTAATAAATATAATATTTATTTATTTGTCTAAATTTTAACAGATAAAGTACTAAAATTATGATTACCCTATTTTGCAGAATCATTATTAGACTGACATCATACATTTCATTGCGATCCATAATCGAGGAGACAAACCTACTCACCAGCCCAAATTTCCATGAATGTAAAAGGATCCTACGTTTCTTCTTTCACTAAAAGAAATTGTATGTGTTAGAAGATATTTTATGAGTTGCATTTGGAAATGAGGAAATTTATGAAGACATATCCCTATATCAGAAACATCTGAATGATGCTACAGATTTTTAGTGCTTCATACTATCATCTATGTATAATGAGATTTTAAAACACCATGATAATATGGATGCCAATAGCATGATGTCTCACCTTTGGGATCTCTATTAAGAGAAGGCGAGACAATAAGGGTACAAGATCTTCAATGATTTGTTCACAACTAAGCATGGAGTGTTGGTGCCAGATGAGCCTCATGTAATCAAGATTATTGGCTACATTGAATGTCTGGACATGTTAGGGATAAAATTCACATATTAGTTGTGTACATATATCATAATTTAATCACTACCAAAGACATTCTCCAAATTTATTCTGAATTATAATACGATTAATAAGGAGAAGTGTCTTTTAGAGCATTTGAATTTGAATTTCCATGTGGATAAGGACATGGGATGTGATAAACTTGTGGTCCTTATTGTGAAAAAGAAAATAAATAATAAGGAAAAGGTAACCAAGACATATAAACAGTCTAAATCTCTCAAGAAACCCTCTTTAATGAATAAAATGATCAACATATATGGCAAGGAAAATGAATCAGTATGTTTTTCATGTGGCAAGTCAGGCCACTAGAAGAGGAACTGTACCCAAAATAAAGGGGAATGTAAAAGTGTGTTCGTTATCAAGTGACATCAATCCATTTCTACAAATTGAGTATTACATTTAAATTTTAGTGCATACGTTTGTATCCAAAATCATGAAACAGGTAGATTCTAGAGGATTTCTAAAGGAGAGGTGGATATGTGAAATGAAAATGGTGTGAGGCCAATTACTCTGGACATTGGTGAATACCACCATTCATTTCCAACGAGAATGATTTTGGGTTTAAGATATTTTTATTATGTACCTATAGTTACCAATAACATAATTTATGTGTCATGTTTAGATACATATGGGTTTATTTTCAAATTTCAAAATAAAATTTGTTTATTTTATAAGGAAAATATATCTTATAGTATAGTGAATTTAAATAATGGTTTTCAAGTATTAAATTTTCAAAAACAAGTGTTGGAAATCGACAATGAATCATATTTAGATGACTCTTATAATACCTAGTTATGGCATCACCATCTTGTCATGTAAACATGAATCATTTGAAAAAGCTTGATCAATATGGTAATTTAGACTCTTCTGAGCTAAAACCACTTAATAGTTGTCATGATTGTTTACAAAAAAACCAAACGACAATTTAGTGGATTGGGTGAAAGGTCCACAAAACATCTAGTATTAGAGAACAAAGATGTTTGTGGACGACTTCTAGTAGAAGATAGTGGTTGATATTCATACTTCAAAACTTTTACTGATGATTTGAGCAGATATTGCTATATATTTTTGATAAGGTATAAGTATGAGTTCCTTAAAAATTTACAAAATTCAAGAATGAATTTGATAATTAACTTGGTATGAAGATAAATAATCATTAATATGATTGAGGTGTAGAATATCCTAACCAATATTTTATAAAAATTTTGTAGGATTTTGGGATTCTATCTCAACTCAATCCACTATACACACCACAATAGAACGATGTTAGTGAAAGGAGTAACCATACCTTGTTGAACATGGTAAGGTCGACAATGAGTCATGAAGATATTATGTTATGATTTTGGAGATATTACTTACAAACTGTAGCATGCACATTAAACCCAGTACCAACTAAAGTGGAAAATAGAACTCCCTTCGATCTAAAAAGTGTAAAGAAACTCATTTTATCACATACATGTGTATGGGGTTGCGAGTAATTCGTTAAGGCCTTACCAGTAAGCATACTAGAACCCTAGGGTATGAGGTGTATCTTTATTCATTATCCCAAGGAAAAAAGGGGTACTAACTATACAACCCCTAAGATAAGAAAGTGATAGTTTCAATAAAACCATCTTTTTTGAGAGGGATCACATCCTCAAAATGAATACTGGGAGAATGATTGAATTCAACAAAGTTGATGCTCAAAATATACAAGAGTTGGTATAGGAATATATTCTACATTTCCTTGTGGATGAAGTAATTCATAAAACACAAGTACTAGGTAGAATCCTAATAGAGGTAAGGGAACCAGAGTGATATGGTTTTCTAATCACCGTGGTTAGTAACTAATTATTAATTGAAAATTATGAACCTATTTCCTAAAAGGAGGAATTAGAGAGATTGGAAGTTGCATGATAGCTATAAGATATGAATTATGAGATGGATTCCATGTATCGGGAAAAATTTTGGTTTTTAGTCGATGAATCTACTGATGTAAAGATTTTTCGATGCAATTGGGTATTCTAGAAGACTATGAACATGAAATTTAATGTAATTACCTATAAAGCAAGGATGGTGGATAAAGGGTTCAAACAACATTAAGGAATTGGATACAATAAAATTTTTTCACTATTTTCCAGGTTTAAATCAGTCAGAATCATACTTTCTAAAGTACCTTACCATGACTATGAGATTTGGCATATGGATGCCAAAATTTCATTCCTTAATGGGAAAATTCAGGAAGATGTCTATATGATTCAACCAGAGAGGTTTGTGAATCCAAGTGATGCCAAATAATTTTAATGTTGGATAGATCCATTTATGAATTGAAAAAGGCATCCTAGTCATGGATCATTCAATTTTTTGAATCCATAAAATAATTTGGTTTCATTGAGAATGAATGTGAGCCATGTGTTTACAAAAGGATTAATGGGAATGCCACCATTATCCTAGAAGTATATGTTGATGACATAATATTTATTGGAAACAACATACCAGTCTTACAATCAATCAAGGATTGGTTAACCAAGTGTTTCTCTGTGAAGGACATAGAAGAATCAGCCCATATTCTAGGGATAAATATCATTAATGATAGATACAATAGGATTCATGGACTAAGTCAAATTACATATGCTAACCAGATAATACATATATTTAGTATGAAATGATCCAAGAGGGGATTGGTTCTAGCGTCACATGGTTTACATCACTCTAAGCAAATGTGTCCTCAGACACAACAACAGAAAGAGAGAATGAGTATGATCCCATATTCTTCAGCAATAGGATCAATCATGTATGTCATGTTATGTACTAGAAATAATGTTTCATGTACATTGAGCATGGTAGGTAGATATCTATGAGATCCAGTATAACAAAATTGGAATATTTTTAAGGCTATCCCTAAGTATCTAAGAAGAAATAAGTATATTTTTCTGATATATAGAGGATATGAGGAGCTGGTCATTATGAGTTATAATGATTCCGGTTTTCAGATAGACCATAATTAATTGAATTCTTAATTTGGATATGTGTCCTTTCACAATGAAGAAGTTGTGAGTTAGAAGGTTACAAAGCAGCCAATTGTTTCTGATTCTATAGTGGATTTCGAGTATATAGAGGCTTCTGATGATGCCAAGGAAGCCATTTGGATTCTAAAAGTTTTCTAGGATCTTGATGTGGTACCTAGTAGTAATGAACTTATCTAATTATGTTTTGATAATACTATAGCAGTGGCTATTTCAAAAGATCCAAATTCACACCAATGGACAAAGAATATACTCCAAAAGTATCACCTCCTGATGAATTTCTATCAGAGGGTAAAAGTTACAGTCAGAAGAGTACCCACAGAAGAGAACATGATGGACCCATTGGTTAAAGGCCTATCATAGTATAATCATGGGTATCATGTGAGAGATATGGACTAAAGGTGGTTTGCAGTTGGGTCTAGTGCAAGTAGGAGTCTGTTGGAGTTGGTTCCCTGAAACCAACTTCTTTATATATTATGATAATATTGTATTCATGTTTTTGAATATTAATAAATTCCTTATCACGTCATGATTGTTCCCCTTTGTAAAATAGAATGTGATAATATCCTAAGAGTGGATGTCACATTAAAAGTTCATAGTAGTTCCTTGCTATTTTGATAACCTGAAAGTGTTATCACACTATTAATGAATATAATTTATATAGTTAGATGATATCATTTAAGAGACATAAATGATATAGTCTATCTGGGGTAGAGACCCAATAGAATTTGATTCACCTTCTCATGGTTTATGCCTTTGGTAATATCCAGTATGGACATTATGAAAACAAGATCCACAAGTAGAAAATCAACATTTCTTTGTGTCATTTTATGGTCCAATCCATAGATGTGTGTATTGGTCCTTATACTTTAATAAAATTATTAATGAGTATTTTGAGTCATGTACTTAGATGTATTGAAAAAAATAGTGAATATAGATGTTCATTGTTAGTTAGGATTTGTTGGGTGTGTCATAAGTAATATTGAGTTAATAAATAATTTGATAAGGGATATGTCCCATTTGATCGTTAATACAAGATTATATCTCTGGCCTTTTGATTGAAATGAAATAGCCTAAAGAATACATATCCATGGTGATCTATAAGAAATTTTTATTTTCAGAATGTCTAAGAAGGAGATATTGATCAAATAGGTTGATGGAACTAGCATGAAACCTGCTCGACTTGAGATATTGTGGTAAAAGGATTACATTACCTGGTAAGCGTCCGTTTCAGGTGACATTTAATTTCAAAAATTAACTTCATTATCTATGGATGCCTTTGCATGTTGCTAGACCATAGCCTTGTACTTTAGTCTGATTCGCCTAATTCCACTAAGAATGAGGCATAGAGGTCCATACACTATGTGTATCCAGAATCTAAATTAAATAATATATTATTATTTATTATTTAATAGGTTGAATAAATATTATTCATGCATTTGGTTTACTAATTATTCATGCATTCTTGATCTTATTTATTACATCACTAGTTATTCTATAGAATATATTTTGAGTAGAATATTTAATAAATATTTAATTTCTTTTTAGTGAACATAATATTTATTTATTTATTAGTGAATAATGCAGTAGAATTTATTTAGTAAATAAATAGAGATTATTCAAATCTAGATTAATATCATATAGTAATGGTAGACCGAGTATAATGGTCCCATGAGAAATAATAAATATTGAATATTATTTAAATAAATAATATTTATTTATAATTTTCAGGTTAAGAACATGTTAAGAAATAATAATAATAATATTATTAGTTGAAATGGGTGTATTATAAGAATAAATAAAAAATTAAGGGAACTTGTGCAATTATTTTATTTTAACCCTAGTAATATAAATACCCAAATATGTTATTTTCTCAATGCCTAATTCATTTGTGCACAATGAATCTTTGAGGACACTCTCAATCCTAGAGAGATCCCTTCCCCAAGAACACTCCAAAAAACAGTGAACAATCCTTCTCTACCGGATCACAAAGAATTCTTTGGAAGCAATTATTCGGGCGATCAAGGTGGACAATGCAAGTGCAAGGTTCTATTAATCGAGAACCCAAAGACTCCTTTTATGGCATCTGATGATTCATATAGCACGTGTGTATCACTGCTAGAGGAGATCTACATTTGACATCTGTTGGGACCACTTTGTGTATAAGGTTGTATTTATTTGTAATAATTTTCAATGAAGATCAAATTGAAGAATGATATAAAGAATAACTCCAAAGTTATTGAGAGTCATAATTCATATGATTGAAGAACTGATATTAATTTCATTGTAGACGTATCAATGGTGATACATCATCTACAACAATGAAACCATCTCATAGAGTGTTGATGGGATCTAAGTTAAAAATTGATCATGCATCATTTCATGAGAGATCATGTGGATATTTGAATATTTAAGAATGATAAAATAAAGATGAGAAGATGATGCCAATCATATTCACTGTTGACTAGAAAGACTGATGTTACTGGAAGACAGAGAAGTTACATTTTAGAGACCCAAATCTTGACATGCATGGACATTACATTACTTTTGCGCAATACTTAGTACATAACAAAAACAGACACACAAGGACCATAATAGTTTAGTGTCTTTGGACACTCTGAATATAATCTTGTCATCATGGTGAAAGATCTTCAACATCTCCCATAAAGATCTTCTGCTTTTTTTTCTTACCTAAAACCTTTCATTATATCATGGGGAAAAGAAAACATAAAAGGGGTGAGCTCAAATTCCCAGTAATGGTAAACATATAGAACATAAGAAAATCTATAAACCTTTGAATGCAAAAACTTGAACATAAAATCTAAACATCAAAATCTTGAGCAAATACATGAATCTTGGAATTACGTAAGGAATATATCATAAGGGAACATCAATCATGATAAAATATCAGGGGAATAAAACATGTAATTTTGGAAAAACATTAAGCACATAATATGATTTTCATAGTAGCCAAGGCATTGCTGCCAAGACCATCTTAATGGACAAAGCCCTTTTCCGAATCGAGTTCACTCCTCGTTTCAGTCCTGTAACACTGAATTGGATTTACATACTATTCCAGCCATGTCTATCTCATGAGATATAAATATTTACCCAATGCATTGGAGGGAGATATAGGTCCCACCCATATCATAATTAAATCATTCTTACTTGTGCCACAAAATAAACATACATTCTTCATAATAACCAACGAATAAAATGGGTTTCATAAGCATCATCCAATCATCACATAATTCATAAAAAGGAAATGGATATCACTTCATAATAAGAAAAGTGAAACCATGTAAACCATAGATACATGATACTTGAAACATACACATATTAAATAATGTCATCTTAGATGAAAAATGGTTTTCATAAAACACTTGAAATGAATTCTTGAGGAAAATATCTGTTCTTCTTCAAAACCATTTTCTTTTCAAAAAATGTCATCCAATTTTAAAAGAAAATGATTTTGTTGAAAATAGTCATGAAATATTTTGGAGAAAGATTCATGAAAATAAGGCTTTATAAAACCGTAAAAATCCGTTCGTGCTGTATAAGTTATAAAAACATTCTTCTCGTACATTTGCCGGAAAAGTCAAAAAGTACCTCGTAAAAGAAAAATTCCATACATACCATGTAGTAAAAGTAAAAAATGGGTAAAAGGGACATTAAACATACATGAATTCATTTTAGGAAACATGGACATGGATGAGAACAATAAACCCAGTAAATACATACGTATAAGCAATCTCGTATAAAAATGAGATTTGCAAAATTAACCCTTACCATAGGTCTGATATGTTTCATACGTATCTGATCCTCCTGTATAATGATTTAAATAATGTCATTGACTTATTAAATAATTGTATTCATTGTTATGATATCATATATTGTTCACTTATGACTTTATATTACCCGTTCTTTTGTAAGTTTCATGTTAAAGCACTGTTTTGGGTTAAATCGTTTTATTTATCGTACGTGTTTGGACTTGTTGTTTTTAATATAATTACATATATACTGATTTAATTAATTAAAGAATGTAAAACATGATTTATATATAATATATATTCAGTATATACATATATATATGATAGATCAATTAAATGGAATGAAATACACCATTCATGGAGACAGTAGGCCGTACGTACGCATGAATGCTGTTTTCATTTCCTTATCAAATTGAGTGGAATTAAGTAGATGAAATGAATATATATATATATATATATATAAATCCAGTATCATTATTATGTCATATATTTCATGATTAATTATTATATATACTTTATAATCATTCATGACTGGTTAACCTGGAGAATGAATCTCATCGCGTCGTGGAGACGGTAGTCCGTACGTACGCACGAGCGATGATATCATTCCCATGATCGTGGAATTGCATTGATGTGTATGTATAATATTTTATAATCAATATCAATTCGCAATAATCATATATAGTTATTTATTGACACCATTATACCCATCCATGTAAGGTGGTGGTCGAAAACAGATTACACCACGGCCTGGAGACGGTATTCCGTACGTACGGAGGCATGACGATTTCGTTTTCCGTAGGATGGATAGATGGTGAAATAGGGTTGTTTAATAATTATAATAAAATATCAGTATATTATTGATACTTATGTTATTAATTCATGATGAAACAACTAAAGAAGAAGAAGTAGAAGAAGAAATAAAGTTGAAAGAATCGGTAACGAATATTACCTCTTCTTTCGAAACGCCTTTTTGAAACCTCCTCTTAGGGCACTACGATTGGTGTTTGAAGAAGACCAGAACCTCTAGGATGTTTCTAGGGAAGTGGATAATATTACTTGTCATGGTTTGGCCGAGCTTGAAGTCTCAAAGTGGTGCGAGGAAGAGATGGATGAGGTGCCCTTTTCTAAGGGAGGAGAGGGGCACCTTTGGAATAACTAAAAATATTATTTTATTATAAAGTCATATTCGGTTTTTAATAGCTCAAAATTGAGTTATTTCAAATCTAAGGTGGGGATGGGTAGAAACACTCTCATCCAAAAGAATTTAGACATGATTAGGTTTCTATTTGAACCTTATCATTTAGATTTAACTTTAAGTTAAATAATTTTTCTGTTACCGTGTCTTCTTGTTTTCTTACACTATAAGGTTAATAAACTTACAATAACAAGCCAAACGAACCCCATGTTGTTTTTTATTAATATATATAACCTTATATAAGTCATTTTTTCGAACCTTAGATTTTTAGGAATAACATAACAATTAATAATATAATATTTGTTTTAAAAACTATTTTATGTCAATTTTGACACTATTTGGTAATTGATTTTTGTGAAAATCATAACAGAATTATTAGTTCGAAAAAATCTAACTAAATGAATACTAACATGTCATATTAAACTATAAAATTATTGTAATCCATAAAAAGTCTCAAATTACATTTATTTGGGTATTTATAATATCAATTATTTCAATATTTCATTAATATGATAATTACTGCATCATCATTGTGTCATAAATAAATGAACTTATTTAATGTCTAAAAATTAAAATAAAATACCATTATGAAGGAAATATTTTTAGCTTTCTAAAGAATATTTATAGTGGAATTTATCTTTTGTATTACCCTATATTAAAAATGATTTAGTTATTAAACATTGATTTTAACTATTTTAACCCTTTTTTATATAAATTAATAATAAATGTCCTAATCTAATCCAAGTGGGACTAAATGGTCATCTTTTATTCCTAAGTACGTTTCTAGTCGAATTAAACTTATCCAATATAATTAGTACATGTGTTAGGATAATAATAATATCATTTTTACCCTTAATTACCCTATTTACTTTTAACCGTGGTAAAAAAAGTAAAAAGTTACTATTCACAAAAAATTATTTTCATATCATTGAACCACATTTTAGTCCTTGATATTAACCATGTATTTGAGATTTTTTAAATTCCACTCACAGAAGCGGTAAAATTTAGTTTTATGTGAATTTGTAAATTCTCCTAAGAGGTGGGTAAAAGACGGTGAAAAGATCAATAAAGTTTTTCTATATCTAAAATTATTATAAAATGACTCCAATGACATAAATTGAACTTATATAGGTATTATGTATCATTTTTGACCTAAAATAAATTTAAATAAAATAAATAATTATTTAAATAAAAAGTCGGTTTTTGAATAGTAACCCAGTGTTTTCACTATTCATCAAAAATTGAATATTTTCAGAAAAATACAAAAAATTCACACTAAGATAATTTTGATATTCTAAATCCAAAAAGGAAGTCCATTTTGAAAGATAAAATTTCAAAAAGTGGGTATTACTATTAATAAAGGCTAATTTATATAACATATCGTTGTTTAGCGAAACTCCGTATTGCATACAACACACGCTATCGTGGAAGGTCGTGATTGCGTGTAATGAAAGACAAGTCAGGGATGCGTGTTTTTCAAGCTCCTTTTTGTGTAGCATACAACATAAGACATTAATGAAATTAAAAATAATATTTTTCATAAAATCTCGGGGTGTTACATTCTACCCCTCTTAAAATGAATTTCGCCCTCGAAATTCGTCGGTGTTATAAATGGTTTACTACTCGAAAGTTTCATTAATAGAAACCCACATCGTAAAAGGGAATACCAAAACATGGCTTTGAAAACTAATGTATGAAACTTAACCATTACCCAAATTAACTAATCACTGGGTTTCCACATAGGATAACATAGGTGAAAATATGGATATGGAAGAGAAATCTAACCATCATGTTCTGATGGAGAGTTGTAGAGAACATGGCTGTTAAAAAGCCATCAATCACAAAGTCATAAATTTGTGATTATCTAAGGTACCATCTAATTCATCGGATATAAGAGCACTAGGTCAACATTTGTGGTTTTCAATATCATTTCCCTGTAGTTGAAAATTTTTAAATAAAAGAAATACTTGCTTGATTTTGGTACAATATCACTGTTGTTCATTATTTGAAAAATTTCCACTTCATCTCTTAATGAAATGAAGTTTAACTTGTTATTCGTGATGTGTTATCAGATCATGTGATAGAATTATGGGTCATACCATCTGTTTCAAACAAAAGGTTATCAAAAGTTATCAAATATACATAAGTCCATATATGGTGTGGTTAATCATATTCGATTCCAAAAATGAACTTATACTTCATATATCATACCGCGTAATAAAATAATACTAGTTTATACTAACCAGGGACTTCCTGTAGGCCAGTGGTATGCGATAAAGCCCAGTCTCACTTCGGTTGTGGGTTCGATTCCCACAGCCTTGTCCGATGCGACGAGTTGTCGCCCGTCCTGCAGGTTGTCCTTTTTCTAAAACTACATTACTATAACATTCCATCAATAATATCGAAAAAGTTCTATCCTTAAACAATACTAACTTATGTCCAACATAATCCATTTCAATCTTTAGGCTTATACAAAATACTGTTGTCCAATCTCATATTATAGTGAAAACGATTACTAGAGAGTTCATATAACAAGCATGTTAATACCATCGTTGATCCCCATATATCATAAGATATGTCTTGTTGGTCACATTCCAAACATTCGAAGGCCTAAATCATGTATTCTCTTGAAAAATGAATACACATTGAACCTTAGTAAAAACATGAGTTCTGTCAAAAGTTAACTCTTTCCACATATAATAATCCTAAAATTCTGTATACTCAAACCAAGATATCACTTAGTCCTTATAAAAATCATGATCTCATGAATACTATAAAACATGTCATTATCTCCTTATCCCTACATTATGTGCATATCATCTACGTTCCAAAAAATATTTCAACCACTTTTTCATGGTTACTAGTACCATACATTTATTGAAAACCAATACATAGATAATTCAAAAGTTCAAGATACCATAAATGAGATTTCATGATACAATTTTTAAATCCCATTACATAAACACTTAATCATTACACAACCTCATTGTCATACTCAACATCACAAATAATGATCGCATGAGACTTCCCTTTATCCTTTTCCTTAAGAGGTTTCTCACGTTGATCATCATTAACCCGTGGATTAGGGCATTTATTATCATAATGCCCCATCTCCTTGCACTTTAAGCATTGAAGTGTTGGTGGTGTGTTCTCTATAGTCTTTTCTTTATTCACATCATTAGAAACCCTTTTTCCATTACTTCGACACTCAGCAGCTCGATGACCTTCTTTTACACACTTAAAATATTTTCTAGTCCCTTTAAGACAATCTACACCATGCTTCTTTCCACACTATGAGCATAAAGAAACATCAATCTTCTTTTCACCATTATTCTTAGATTTCTCCTTGAAATCCATCATTCGTTTCTTGTCAAAACCATGAGATAGATATGTAACACCAACATCCATTTCTACATTGATAGCACAACGCAAACTTTCTTCATAGCTACTAAAGTCTCTTATAGTAAAATCCCTTTGAAGATTTGGTTTTAAGCCACTAAAGAATCAATCAACATTAATTTGAGGTTGGATGATAAAGCCAGATGCATACCTTGCAAGCCTTGTAAAATTCGCTTCGTATATACCAACAAATTCATCATCCTTTTATCTAGTTCAAGAAACTCCTTCTCCATCTTTGTTCGAAGAATACAAGGGATGTACTTATTGAAAAATAATTTCTTGAACTCGTCCCATTCCATGGACTCAATTTCATCTCTTGGCCTCATATTCTTGATAAGATTCCACCATTTATCAGCTTCACCTTCCAAACGATATACTGTTAAGAAGAATTTATCATGCTCTGAACATTGAAGATCTGAAAATATCTTTTCAGTGGTACTGATCCATTGTTCAGAAACAAGTGGATCAGAAGACCCACTGAAAGAAGGTGGGTGTTGCCTCATGAAGGACTCAATAGAATATTGTTCCCTTATCTTCTCATTTGGAAGTCCAGAATGATTCATAGCTTCTGTATGTATGGAAATAAGATTTTTTACTCCATCTCCCATAACATTTGTTTGATCAGGAGGACAATCATTTCATCTTCCATTACATTGATCAACACGGTTCCTTCGGGTTCCAGCCATTGTCTAAAACCTAAAAAGAATAGTGTGAGAGGCCAAAATCATGCTAGGGAAACCAACATCATAAAGGGGGAGTACTTTAAATATCTAACATCTTAGGATTAATTCTAAGATTATTACCATAATTCTAGGACTATAACGTATACTTATACATAACCTTAGGGAAATCCCTAGACATACCTTAGAAATATCTCTAGGGATCTCACTAACGTTCCCGCATCCTAGTTTCCAATGGTTGACTAAACCTTCCCTCTGATACCAACTATAGAGACCCAAAGCCTGACGTACATGGAAAATACATTACTTTTTCGGAATACATAATACATAACAAAAATAGACACATAAGGACCGTAATAGTTTAGTGTCATTGGAAAATCGGAATATAATCTTCTAATCATGGTGAATGATCTTCAACGTCTCCCATAAAGATCATCCCCTTTTTTCTTACCTAAAACCGTTCTTTATAGCCTGGGGAAAAGAAAACATAAAAGGGGTGAGCTCAAATGCCCAGTAAGGGTAAACAAAGAGAACATAAAAATTCCAAAAACATTTGAATGCACAAACTTGAAGATAAAATCTAATCATCAAAATCTTGAGCAAAGACATGAATCATGGAAGTAAGTAAGGAATATATCATAAGGGAACCTCAATAAGGATAAAATAGCATGGGAATAAAACATATAATTGTGGAAAAACATTAACCACATGATATTATTTCTATAGTAGCCAAGGCATTGCTGCCAAGACCATCTTAGTGGACAAAGTCCCTTTCTGAATCGAGTTCACTCATCATTTCAGTCCTGTAACACTAAACCGGATTAACTTACCATTACAGCCTTGTCTATCTCATGAGAAATAAATATTTACCCAATGAATTGGAGGGAGATATAGGTCCCACCCATCTCATAATGAAATCATTTTTACTTGTTCCACAAAATAAACATGAATTATTACTAACAACCCAACGAATAAAATGGGTTCCATAAACATCATCTCATCATCACGTAATCCATAAAAAAGAAATGGATATCATTTCATAATCTGAAAAGTGGAATCATGTAAACCATAGAGACAAGATACTTGAAACACACACATATGAAATAATGTAATCGTAGATGAAAAATGGTATTGATAAAACACTTGAAATGAATTATTGAGGAAAATATCATTTCTTCTTCAAAATCATTTTATTTTAACAAAATGATATCCAATTTTAAAAGAAAAAGATTTTTTTGAAAATAGTCATGAAATCTTTTGTAGGATGCTTTAGGAAAATAAGGCTTTATAAAACCGTAAAAATCCATTCGTGTCGTATATGTTAAAAAAAACATTCTTCTTGTACTTTTGCTGGAAAAGTCAAAAAGTACCTCATAAAAGAATGATTCCATACATACCATGTAGTAAAAGTAAAAAATGGGTAAAAAGGTCATTAAACATTCTTGAAACCATTTTAAGGAAACATGGACATGGATGAGAACAATGACCCTAGTAAATACTTACGTATAAACAATCTCGGATAAAAATGAGATTTGAAAAATTATCCCTTACCTTTGGTCTGATATGCTTCATACGTATATGAACCTCATGTAAAATGATTTAAATAATGTCATTGACTTATTAAAGAATAATATTCATTGTTATGATATCATATATGGTTCACTTATGACTTTATATTACCCGTTATTTTGTTTGTTCCATGTTAAAGCAGCGTTTTGGGTTCAATCGTTTTATTTATCGTACGTGTTTGGAATTGTTGTTCTTGGTATTTTTACTTATATCCTGATTTAATTAATTACAGAATGTAAAAAATGATTTATATATAATATATATTCAGTATATATACATACATATATATATATATATGATAGATCGATTAAATGGAATGAAATACACCGTTCATGGAGACGATAGGCCATACGTACGCATGAACGCGGTTTTCGTTTCCTTATCAAATTGAATAGAATTAAGTAGATGAAATAAATATATATATACATAAATACATTATCATTATTATGTCATATATTTCATGATTACTTATTATATATACTTTATAATCATTCATGAATGGTTAACGTGGAGAATGAATCTCATCGCGTCGTGGAGACGGTAGTCCGTACGTATGCACGAGCGAATATATCATTCCCATGATCATGGAATTGCATTGAAGTGTATGTATAATATTTCAGAATCAATATCTCTTTGAAATAATCATATATAGTTATTTATTTACACCATTATACCAATCCAAGTAAGGTGGTGGTCGAAAACAGATTACACCACGGCGTGGAGATGGTCTTTCGTACGTACGCACGTGCGATGATTTCGTTTTACGTAGGATGGATTGATGGTGAAATAGGGTTGTTTCATACTTATAATTACATATCAGTATATGAGTTATACTGATATTATTACTTCATGATAAAACAACTAAAGAAGAAGAAGTAGAAGAAGAAATAAAGTTGAAAAAATCGGTAACAGATATTACCTCTTCTTTCGACACGCCTTTTTGAAACCTCCTCTTAGTGCACTAAGATTGGTCTTTGAAGAATACCAGAACCTATAGGATGATTCTTGGGAAGTTTAGAAGAGAAATTGGCAGGTTTTGGCCGATCTTGAAGGCTCAAAGTGGTGTTAGGAAGAGAGGGAGGAGGTTCTCTTTTATAAGGGAGGAGAGGGGCACCTTTGGAATAACTAAAACTATTCTTTTATTATAAAGTCATATTTGGTTTTTAATGGCTCCAAATTGAGTTATTTACAAGATAATGTGGGTATGGGTCTAAATAATCTCATCCAATAGTATTTATACAAGTTTAGGTTTCTATTTTAACCCTATCATTTAGATTTATCTTTATGTAAAATAATTTTTCTTTTACCTTGTGTTCTTGTTTCTTACACTATAAGGTTAATAAACGTACTATAACAAGCCAAAAGAACCCCAAAATGTTTATTATTAATATATATAACCTTATATAAGTCTTTTGGAAGATCCTTAGATTTTTAGGAATAAAATAACAATTAATAATATAATAATTGTTTTAAAAACTATTTTCTGTCAATTTTGACACTATTTGGAAATTGATTTTTGTGAAAATCATAACAGAATGAATAGTTATAAAAAAGTTCAATAAATCAATAATAACATATCATATTAACCTATAAAATTAGTGGAATTCATAAAAAGTCTCAAATTACATTTATTTGGGTATTTATAACATCAATTATGTCAATATTTCATTAATAAGATAATTACTGCATCATCATTGTGTCATAAATAAATTAAATTATTTAATGTATAAAAATTATAAATAAAATACCATTATGTATGAAATATTTTTATATTTCTAATGAATCTTTATAGTCAAATTTATCTTATGTATAACCCTATATTAAAAATTATTTACTTATTAAACATTGATTTTAACTATTTTAACCCTTCTTTAAATAAATTAATAATAAATGTCCAAATCTAATCCAAGTGTGCCTAAATTGTCATATTATATTCCTAAGGTTTTTTTGGTCGAATTAAACTTATCAAATATAATTAGGACATGTGTTAGGGAAATAATAATATCATTTTTACCCTTCATTACCCTATTTACGTTTAACCGTTGTTAAAAAAAGTAACAAGTTACTATTCACAAAAAAAATATTTTCTTCTCATTGAACCACATTTTAGTCCTTGATATTAACCGCGTCTCTCGGATTTTTTAAATTCCACTAATAGAAGTAGTAAATTTATGTTTTATGTGAATTTTCAAATTCTCTTATGAGATGGGTAAAAGACGGTGAAAGTTCAATAAAATTTTTGTATATATAAAATTATTATAAAATGACTCCAATGACTTAAATTGAACTTATATAGGTATTATTTATCAATTTTGAACTAAAATAAATTTAAATAAAATAAATAATTATTTAAATAAAAAGTCGGTTTTTGAATAGTAACCCAGTGTTTTCACTATTCATCAAAAATTGAATGTTTTCATAAAAATAACAAAAAATCACCCTAGGCTAATTTCGATATTATGAATCAAAAAATGAAGTCCATTTTGAAAGAAAAAATTTCAAAAAGTGTTTATTTTTATTCATAATAGCTAGTTTATATAACATATCATTGTTTAGCGAAACTCGGTATTGCGTACAACACACGCTATCGTGGAAGGTCGCGATTGCATGTAATTCAAGACAAGTCAGGGATGCGTGTTGTGCAAGCTCCTTTTGGTTTATCATACAATACAAGATATTAATGAAATTAATAAGAATATTTTTCATAAAATCTCGGGTTGTTACATACATTACTTTCCCTGGGAAAATCTCATGTTTCTAATGGTGATCAATCAAAGACTTTATATCACGGTAGATAAGATTCGTGATGAAAGAATATTATCTTTTAAGAAGAAAGACAACAGTGAATTAGCTTGTGTGTTCTTTTCAAAGTAGATATTTAGCATTCTGTCATTTACCAGTGTTTTCCATATTGTTAGACCTCAAAATCAGGATTTTTTTAGAAATGGAAGGATTTCTACTTAGGAGTGAACAAGATGAGGAACGGTGAAGGAAATCGGCAAAGGAAGAAAACCACTTACCTCAATACATGGATCATGTGCCATATTCCAGGAATTGTCCATGGTCCTATACCTTAAAGAGGAAATGGTACATGGAGCGATGTGCAGAACCAAAAATTGTTCGTAAGATGGTACGTGGTGAATGAGGAATGGTACGCGGAGCAGCTCACAGACGGATCTTCACATATGAGTGAATGGTATGCGGAAAAGTACAAGTAGCAGTTCATAAGAAAATAGTTCGTAGTGACGGTTCATGGTGAAGGAGTGTGGTACACTTAATTCTTTTGAAACAGTTCGCATTGACAGTTTGTTGTGTAAGGAGTTCTGTTATGTGGAATGGCTCATCGTTGGCTGAAGAGATTTAGTATGTGGACTGATAGACCCACGATACGCGGTGAAGGTTTGCAATTTTCCAAAGGGTTGCTATATGCGGTGAAGGATTATAGTATGTGGATTGATTTCAGTATGTGGTGAAGTATTTCACTCATTTAAAATTTGGGTAAAATGGATTTTTAAAATTTGTTGAGTTATTTGCATATAATGAGTGATAATACCATCATTAAGTTAGATTGAATTTGATAAAAAAATATCATCCCTATGGAAGAAAACTTCTATGTCTGAAAGTGGAATGCGGGAGACATTCTGTGTAGGACAATGTGGTACACAAAAAACAAAATGGTTCGCGAAATTAGAAGGATCAATCTAAAGAAGAAATTTTGCATAGGAAAATTTGGTATGTGGGATATAGAATAATTCTCATAATTTTAGGAAGATTCCCGCAGAAGGATGAAGTGGTACACCGGGGTTGTACGTAGAGGTGGTATGTGAAGGATGTAAGAAAATTTTGTATGAAAAGGTGGTACGTGTAGGAAATATGTGATTGCAACACACATATGTATTTCACAGAGGCTGTACGTACAGGTAGTTCATGGAGCAAGCATGGTGCACGATGCAAGTGCGGTGTGCGGAGCTGGACCTGTACGAGGAGCAGGGAGGAGGTGTGGTATGTGGATCCGGCATGGTATGAGGATCAAGGATGAGGCTTAGTATGATGAGCATGGGTGGTATGTGGAACAGGTGCGGTATATAGACCAGGTGCACTACACAGAGCACATGTGGTGCATAAATTAGAGACAGTCCGTAGAATCATGGATAGTTAACAGAAATGAAAACATCATATGTAACACCCCAAGATTCCACAATATGTTTCACTTTGAATAATGTAATAGCCTTCATTGTACGTAACATTAAGATTATAACACACCGCGACCAATCAAACTAGCCGTTATGAATAGTAATACCCACTTTTTGAGATTTTATAAATTTTATCTTACAAAATGGACTTCATTTTTGGATTCAGAATATCAAAATTAGCTTAGGGTGAATTTTTGGTATTTTTCTAAAAACATTCAATTTTTTAATGAATAATGAAAAAACCATGAGTTATAGTTTAAAACCGAATTTTTATTTAAATAATTATTTATTTTATTTAAATTTACATTTGGTGAAAATAGATATATAATACCTATATAATTTCAATTTAATTCATTGTAGTCATTTTAATATAATTTTAGATATATAAAAATTTTATTGTACTTTTTAACCGTCTTTTACCCACCTCCTAGGAGCATTCTCCAATTTGAATACAACTTAATTTGACTGCTTCTATGAATTTAATTTTAAAAATCTATGACACATGGTTGATATAAGTAAGTAAAATGTGGTTCAATAAGATAAAAATAATTTTTTGTGAATCATAACTTTTGACTTTTATTTACCACTGTTAAAAGTAAATTGGGTAATTTAGGGTAAAAATGATATTAGTATTACCCTAAAACATGTCCTAATTCTATTGGAAAAGTTTAATTAGACCAAAAAAACATTAATAATAATATATTATCCTTTAGGTCCACTTGTATTAGATTAGGACATTTATTATTCTTTAATTCAAAGAAGATTTAAAAGTGTTGAATTCAAATATTTATAACTAAACCATTTTTAATACAGGGTTATAAAAAAGATAAATTCGATTATAAGTATTCATTAGAAATATAAAAATATTTACTACGTAATGGTATTTTATTTATATTTTTTAGACATTAAATAATATATTTTATTTATGACACAATGATGATATAGTAATTACCTAATTAATGAAATATTAAAATATTTGATATTATAAATATAAAAAAAATTAATTTTAGAATTTTTATGAAATAAAATAATTTTATAGGTTAATATGACATGTTAGGGTTTGTTAGATGATTTTTTTTGGAAGTAATAATTCTGTTATAAATTTAGAAAATACAAAATACCAAATAGTGTCAAAATTGATATAAAAGAGTTTTTAAAACAAATATTATATTATTAATTGATATTCTATTCCAAAAAATTTAATTTTAGTCAAAAATACATATATAATTATATTTGTTTCATTAATGAACCACTTATGGTTCTCTTGAATGTATATAGTATGTTTATTAACCATAAAATACAAAAATACAAAGAGACATGGTAAATGTCAAACTATTTAACTAAGAGATAAATCTAAAAGATAATGTTAATATAGTGACACAAACAAATCTAAAAAATATTGGTTGAGTGGTTTAGACCCATCCTCACCTTATCCTTTAAATAATCCATTTTTTATCCATTATAAACCGAAAATTATTTTATTATAAAATAATATTTTGAACTTTTACTAAGGTTCCCATCAGTCCCTCTTATAAAAGGGCACTCCCCCTTCTCCCTAAGTCACACTATAAAAGCCATTTGGCCCTACCAACCCCATCAAAAATACCCTCTGAACAATCCTTGATTAATCATATAGGAATTACATTAGTCATAAAGCCATCCTAAGGAGACCTTTTGATCAAATCAAAAGGAATATCTTGAAGAAGAGGTAAATATTTCATCACCTCTTTCAAGTTCCTTTCTTCTTCCACTTATTATTTATTTGTTATTTCCATTCTAAAATAATAACTCCAGTATATTCTATATAATATGATGTTATTATAAATATGGTATAACCATATTCATTATTTTATCCATCCTTTGAATGAAATGTCACCATTCGTGCATACGTACGGCTTACTGTCTCCACGTTGTGGTGTAATTGTTATTCAATACATTATTATTTGGATGGGTATAATAATGATGTGTAATTGATGTAAATAATAAATATAATATGATAAATATTCTTTATATATTATATACTATCCAATTATATATTATTTTAATGTCAAAAGAATGATATTGTCGCTTGTGTGTACGTACGGATTACCGTCTCCATAAACACGATGAGATTTGTTCCCCATCGTATCCATTCAAAACTAATTATCATTTGATAATTAATGTTTAGAGACTTGATATCATTATGGATATAAATAATATATATCCCATCCATAACAAATATGACTCACATGACAATGAATATAAAGGAAAACGAATCCATTAACACCCGAAACGACGATAATACTAAGATATTATTAATAAATCAATGTTAAAAGATCATATATGATATCATATTAGTTAATATGATTATTTTATAATTTAATAACAATTATTTCATGATTATAAAAGAGGTTAACCTACCCTCTACCAAGGAAAAGTACAAGGGTTTTCTTATATCACTTTTAATTCCGTGAGATTTCCATTGTTCAACACTTATTTATTGCATATGGTGTGTGTACTACTGATGATTGCATTCCTTGTGACAAATAATTTAATTTATGTATATTTAAATCATAATTTTATGACAATTCTTTCAAGGGTATACGTTTCATAAGTTATCAAATTGATAAATAAATTTTTAATTTCAATTTCCACTCATTCGGCTTTATGCATAATTTGTTGATTATTTTACTCTAAGAGTATGTATGGAATCACTATTCATTTAATTATGTCATAATTTGCAATACCCTTTGTGTGGATATACTTTTGATAAAAATAATCATTCCTTTAATAATTTCTCATGTCATTGATATGAATTTTATAAGAGTAATCATATCTCAATTTCCATTCATTGAGTTAAACATCCAAGTCATTAGTGTTGTTTTTACAAGAATAGGTGTGAATATCCTCTGATTGATTTAAACTAAATATACAATAATATTAAGTGTATGTATATTTTTCACACATAATTATGTCATTTATTTATCCTTAACCTAAGGATACAGTTTTTATAAGGGTCTTTATCTCGATTTGCATTCCATTGAGACTTCTTTGTTTTTATACACCAATTCACTTTTATATTGTGTATATACTGTTCTTTGACATAGTATATCATGAAATCCTTTATTATCATTATAATATTAAATTTTTTTACCTCAATTATTTTTATTCAAGCGTCTCTCATTTGGTTAGAAACTATAACTAAAATATCATTTTTAAATGTTTTCAAAATTTATTCTTCTAAATCATTCTCATAAATGCCCATGTCATAAAATGGTTTTATGGATTTATTTATATGGAAATTAATTTTTTCAAGTTAAAATCGCTTTTAAAAGTTTCAAAGTGGTATGAGACACTTCTATTCAAAAATATATTTGAAACATCTTCATGATAAATAGTGATACTTTTAAATGTTTTCAAGAAAAAGGGGGATATTTCTCTCAAATAGTTTTCATGATTATATTCATCAATCTCAATATCCTTCATTATTCTCTATTGAGGTTAATCTATTACAATAAAATCTTCTATATTGTATTGAATGATTTATGTTTTACTATGGATGTGCTATTTTTATACCATTCATGGTTTGTGGATAGAATATTGACATTTCGTTTGCTAGTTTTAAAACGAATATTTATGTTATGTTTCAAACATTTCATTTGAGGAATGCATTGGACTTAGTATGTGAAAAGTGGATCCCGATATAGATCCTCGATGCATAGGTAGGTCTCATGGGAGAAACTAGTGTCTCGACATAGGGCCATGATAAAATCATATTTGTAGTCTTGGCACAAGGCCTTGACTATGTGTTTTTGAAACTCTGGCATTATTCATTCCATCATTATGAAAGTGGATATTGATATGGCATGTGATTATTCGACTAAAAGAATATACATGTTAAAAATTAAATGGAATTACTTGATTTTATCTTTTCCTTATTATTATGAGGTTCAAGTTTAAAAGTATTTTGTTTTAGTCTTATACATTACCTTAAATGTTTATGCTTATTTATGAAAGTTTCCACTATATTGTTAACCTTTCTAAGAATATGAGCTCACCCATTTCTATGTTTTATTTTTCCCAGGATGTGAAGAAGTTTATTATGACTGACCTTCAGGGATATAAAATGGGATCTCAGTGTTGTCTATGGAAACAAAGTTTTTCTAGTTTTCCATTTTAAGATGTTATGTAAACCTTATAAATGTATCTAGAATTTCTAAGTCTACAAAACTAATCGATCTTTCGGGAAGTGATTTCCTTGTATCATGAAAATGATAGGTAATAATGCACTGACTCTGGGTAAATGGGGTTGGGATGTTACAGTTGATATCAGAAGAAGATTAGTACAATCCTTGGAAACTAGATTTAGATAAACTCTGATTATGGAACACTACCATAAGATAGACATTGAGTATTAGTATAGAAGGACTTCGTAAAATTTTGGTATTGTATTGATATTGTGAGTTTTCCAATAAATACATACCTTTCTAAATAAGATTAGGTATAGGCGGCTCTGGTAGAAATGTACATAGGGGTAAAACCAAAAAACACAGCTTTGAGCTAGACTCGAACAGGAACTGGTGCACGACAATGGGCCTTGATGCAGTGTTGGTTATGAAACTCCTGGGGGATATTCATAGGATAATTAAATTATCATTACAAACCGATTTAAGGATTTTATAATAACATGTGAATAAATGACCTTGGTTAATACTAATATGTTTCAAATTGAAAATATGGTGTCATGATATTCTCTAAATGAATTTATGACTACTGTTACTCACACAACGCTTTCTGGTTTTAGTCAATGGTTGGATTCCAAGGAATTCATAGTAGCATTGAGCATGATGTACAAGGTGGGAATGGTGGGGGAAATGAGCGACAAAATGGAATGTTTAGAGTTGTAAAATATATCATGTTCATCCCTAATCAGTTTTCCAAAAAATATGATCAACAACATATATATTAACCAATTCCCGGAATCAAAAAATAGAGAAAGGAGATGAATGATAAGATCTCCAGTAGTGGAGACCATGGAGAAAATAATCATCAATCTCCATAATGTAGGAAATGTTGAAGGAGACACCTAGGAAAGTGTCTCAATAGAACAATGAAATTTTTTACGTGTGGGAAAGAAGGACATAAAGTGAATAATTGCCGAGGAAATATGAAGAGTTCTAAGGAATAAAATAAAAATGGTCCCAATAATCCATTTACAGTCAATTGCCGTAAATATAGGGGACATGGCCATTGCCCGAGTGAATTCCATATTATATAGGATATTTTCTTGGTCTAATAAGAAGCTATGTGGGAATAAATTGTTTGCGAACTGTTTAAAAGTATTAGTGATCCTTGTTGATGGGATTACTTTGGAATAATTTTCCATTGTATTTTTAACCCTGTAGTTTTTCATGTGAAAATGATATTTGAGTATGAATTATCTTTTCTCTCATGGATATAGTTATAAAAATAACCATTTGGTTACATATGATCATTGGGTTTGAGGTAATTACAAGTTATTATATTTTGGAATGAAAATGAAAGGTATGAGATAAAATTTGTGGTTAAATTACGTTATGGGTATTTTGAGGAATTTATCTCATTTTGGTAATGTTATAAAATATTTTTTTTGAAAAAGGACAACACACAGACCGTGTGACAACCTGTCGCGTCGGACAAAACTATGGGAATCGAACCCATAACCACAGTGCGATGGGGATTTATTTCCTACCACTGGTCTACGTGAAGTCCCTGGTTAGTGAGACTAATTATTTTTAGTTAAATGATTTTACTGATAAATAATAAGTGGATTTTGGATCTTATTCCTTATCAAATGAATAACCTTAGTATTAGAACATGATTTGGTGATTAAGTGATAAATGTTATTTTGGAATACGTTTGCTCTGTTTGGAACACTATATACTTAGGGAAAATAGAATACTATGGGATTTCATTTGAGATGTAATGGTGGATTTTTATCTATATTTTTATTGTGGATTTATAGTGATTTGGTTTATTTATGGAAATTATTGACGTATAATAGAGAATATGTGATTAGGTTAATTACTTTAATGTATGTGACTTTAAGAGTAGTCGATGTAATTTGGTGACACAATTTAACGTGGAAGACTACATAACCAAATTCTTCTAAGTTTTGGGTTTCAATATAAGTTTGGATTATATTGATGGATTTTAAGGACAATTTTTTTATTTAATGGTATTTATTTAACTTTGGGGTATTGTTGGTTTAATTTTAGAAATTAAGATTACTGTTTCGTTCTCTAAAAGAATATCCTTTTGGGAGATCATCTGATCTTGTACTAACCATTTTGGTTTTGATTAATCTCTAAAGATAAGGTAAACATATCCTTTATCCTTTAGGATCATGTGATTATCTAGAAGTTGATTCTAGCTCCTCCAGTGTCACCATGTCATCTTGTATACTCATCATGTGAGAAATATGAGTTAGTGGTAGAAATTTATTAAAGAATGAAAATCTACTTAAAAAGTAATTATAAATCTTTATGTTCTTAGTCAACCTCTTAAATAAATTCCTCATGTTTATGAAAAGAAACATAAAACAAAAACATTGTCCGTATAGTTTTCCTACTAGGTAATCAAATACCCTTTAATCCATCACAAGTTTATGGTATCTAGATCTTTTACTTTGTCCTAATAATATTCTCCATCACTCTCCATCAGAACGTGATGGTTAGTTTTTTCTTCCATATCCATGTTTTTCTACATGGAACCCTAGTATTTGTTATTCCTGGTAACCCTCATTCTTACCTTTTTTATTTTAAAAAAGAGCCCCATTAATCCCTTTTTCGATGTGGGATTTCAACTAAGATATTTTCAAATGTCAATCCCCTAGTTTTCAACCCCGAGTTTAAATTTTGACGATACAATTTATCGAAGGGGGAAATAATGTAACACTCCAAGATTCCATGATATGTTTCCCTTTGAATAATGTAATACCTTGCATTGTACGCAACATCGAGATTCTAACACACCACGACCAATCAAATAAGCCATTATGAATAGTAATACCCAATTTTTCAAATTTTATAAATTTTATCTTTTAAAATGTACTTCATTTTTGGATTCGCAATATTGAAATTATCATAGGGTGAATTTTTGGTATTTTTCTGAAAACATTCAATTTTTTGATGAATAGTGAAAAATAGTGAGTTATAATTTAAAATCAAAATTTTATTTAAATAATTATTTATTTTATTTAAATTTATTTTAGGTCAAAATAGATACATAATACCTATATAAGTTCAATGTAAACCATTGGAGTCAGTTTATAATAATTTTTGATGTATAAAAAAATTTGAACTTTTTAACTGTCTTTTACGCACCTCCTAGGAGCATTCACCAATTTGAATAAAATTTTTTTTTACCACTTCTGTGAATTGAATTTCAAAAATCCGAGAGATATGATTGATATTAGTATGTAATATGTGGATTAATAAGATAAAAATATTTTTTGGTGAATAGTAACTTTTGACTGTTATTTACAATGTTTAAAATTAAATAGGGCAATTTAGGGTAAAAATGATATTATTATTACCCTAACACATGTCCTAATTCTATTGGATAAGTGTAATTAGACAAAAAACATCCTTAGGAATAAAATATGATCCTTTAGGTACACTTGGATTAGATTAGGACATTTATTATTATTTAATTCAAAGAATAGTTAAAAGTGTTAAATTATATGCTTAATAAAAAAACCATTATTAATATAGGGTTTGTCACGACCCCCTCCCACCAAAGATGCCCCTACTGAACTTGCAATGGTGAAAGGATGATAATGACCCCTGAGTCCCGCCTTCAGTAGGCCCTGGAGTGGCGAATTGCACCAAGGGTATGAGTTTTCACAAATATGGGAGGCATTACCCTTTTTATTATTTAAGATTAGAAATAATATGAGTCAAACACCAAAAAGAAAAGGAACAAGTAAATGAAAATATAGCCAAAACCAACCCACATGCATGTTTTATACAAAACTGAAACAAAAGTACAAGTAGAAGAAAAGCTCCAAAGTACAATACCCAAAAAAAGCAAAAACTGCAACCAATGAACCTCCAACGCCCAACTACAAAGGTCCCATACGGTCTATAAAGTCCTCCTGAAAACCAGAAAGTTAATGTAGGGTGAGAATACAAGTATACTCAGTAGGAAAACCCAAATCTCTTATACACAGGTGGGGAGACATCCTAATGCCTCATGAGAAAACATAAGGAACCAAGCCTATCATGAAATCTATCCACCCAACCTTACAAGCCACACTCACCAAATATCTAATGTCAATAGAGTAGTATAGTAATATTATCAAAGTATGGGTACCCCACACCACCTTCCCACTAATTACTACTGAAGACCTAATGCATAAAGCTCTGATGCTTCCCCCTCTTCCGGAGATAGTGTCGCAACCTGGTCATACGAAGCTCGAGTTAGTGCCACAACCAAGCCATACGAAGCTCATAGTATCCCGCCTGCACTCAATCCTCGTCCATAACAACATATCATCCCGAAGAAACCTAGGAACCACATCACATCTCATCCCGAAGACATCTGGGAACCACATCACATTTCATCCAGATGACACCTGGGAACCACATCACATCTCATTAGAAAGAGTCTTGGGAAATATCTATCATAACCTTCCCAAACGATCTTGGGCTATAGAACCTAGAAGAGGGAGAAAATGGAAGAACAGTAACCAGCCATCATTTGGATGTTGGGAATCTCACCCTCTGCCCCATGAGTGTTCGGCACGTAGTGCTCAACATGGGTGGGGAGCATAAAGAAATATAAAACGTACAGATTTATGTAATTATATCAACCACTCAGCCCATCCTAAGTCTTGAACACAAATGATCTGAGAACATACCTTGGAACTGCTACCTCTAAAGTGTGCACACAATAAACAGCCCCAAAGCCCATTAAGATTTTCATGTTTCGACAGTTTTAATTTATCAATTCCTTAACTACCGAGAAACTAACAACAACCAAACCAGATCAAATTTTCATAAAAAATATCCCTAAAATCCACAAATATAGTTAGGGAAAACACAAGCAACAAAACACCATTTTCTTTTATCAGCCAAACAATTCCATTGATTTTCCGTATTTAGTCATCTACCATGTCCTACAATTCATTAGCTAAATCTTCCACTTATTATTGATATGTACAACCATCCTTTCAGCCCTGCTTCCATACACCATAACCAAAAACACATCGGAAACAATACCTATACCACAACATCATCCCTTTGATACCATTTACCGTAGCTCCACTGCCCATCACAACCATATCATACACTCCAACCCACAACCAAGCACACCACATCCCCGCTGCTCACCCGTTCCACAACATCCCACAATACACCCCTTCACATATCTAAACACCAACCAACACCCACAAATTCATTCATTCATTTAGTTTAATTTTGGTGATCATACAAGGGTTCCAGGCTTTAATTTAATCATCAAACATTACATGATTAACCAATTTCCACATTCTATGAATTCCATCCATGGAACAATACAGAAAAACAGGGAAACATTTAATTGTGAAAGAAAAGGCCCCCAATGACTGTGATTTTCAGTATGAATAATCCCATTAAATTCAAAACATAATCAAAGGATAAGAATTGAAGGAAATAAAACAACAATACCAAAAAAATTTCCCTAAAACCGTTCTTTAATCATTTATTATCTTTATTTACCGGTTCAACCATATTTAATGAAAACATGAGGATACCCACCCCACAAGATGCAGAAAAGAGATAGAGATGAAGGTAATATCCCTACCTAAATGGTTTTTGACGAAACCATGACGGTCGAAGAACGCTCAAGATACCCAGGTCGATTCACCAAAAGCACATCGTAGATCCCTCCTCCGAGAATGATCAAGAACAAAGATCACCATAATTGGAATCCACACACATAGATCTACCCATAATGGTCGTAGATATAAGAAACCAAGGTAATAAGAGGAGTAGATCCAAGTGGATCTAAGAAACCCAACAAGAACAATCAAGAAAGATCACATTCCTCATGGAAACGACTTTGATTCGCCAAGAGAAGCCTTTAGATCGCTTCCAAAATTCTTGGGAGAGGTTCTCATATCCTCAAGGAAGGGTAATCCCACCTTATGGCCACATAGGGGATTAAACGAACCATTTAGAGGGAAAATGAGTTAGATCCATAATTTTAGGATCTAAGATTAAGTGCCTGCACGGTTAGTCCGCACGGTTTGACAAACTGTGCGCAACCCGTGTGATAGCTACTGCCTCGCCAAAAAATCCTCGCATGGTTAGTCTGCACGTTTAGCCATACTGTGTGCTAGCTGTGCATTTTCCACTACCTCCAACACCAACCTCGCATGGTTTTTCAACACGGTTTAGGCAAATCGTGCGCCAACTATGTGAAAGCTATTTCCCTTTACAATTCCTTAAAAGTCCACCCAAACATACCCCCAAGTCAGCTTGACCTTCCAAAACACCTCTAACACCAAATTTTCACAAATTTAAGGACTGGAGAGGTCCATTCCATTACATAATATACCTCTCAAAACATTCTCGTCCTCAAAGAATCCAAAACACACTTAAAGAGAAAACGAATCAGGGTCTGAACAACCACCCATTGAGATACCTCTTTGGAGAAAACCTCCTTGTTTCCAAAGAGTTCCCCCTTCCTCACATATCACATGAACAATCCCAAACATACCGCTCCTCTCCCCCGTGCAACCACGCAAGTAAAAATATTATACCATATAGTCATGTGGGTGAGGGGTTTTCCTTCCTCCACGTTAGGATACTATTCGCTTTGGGCGACACTGACTCGCCCGCATGGGTTTAGGCGCATCAACTTTAATGCATCTTAACTAGGGGTCAGGTCCTCCCCTCCCCTCATTTCAAGGCACTTATGACGCACTTGAAACAAATTTCATAGTTAACCAGGTCAAGCATTACATTGTAAATAGGTACGAAACAAAACATAATAAAACTCAAAACAACACTGGGTACTGGGCACACATCTATGCTTCTTGTTCCCAGGTACTCTCCTCTAGCCCACAATTCCTCTATAGCACACGAACCAAAGGAATGGTTCATCCACAAAGCACCTTCTCTTCATGAAATTTGATCATGATGGGTCTCTCCACAAATGTTTAATCGTCCCCGATATCTAGCTCTTCCCAGTCTAGGACGTGCGAATCGCCGTGCAGGTACCGTAGGAGCTGAGACACATGGAAGTCATTGTGCACCCTTTATAGTAGTGGAGGAAACACCAGTTGATAATCCACCTCGCCAACCCACCACAACACCTCGAAGGGCCTAACGAACCTGGGAGAAAGCTTGATTCCATTTCCAAATCTTGGCTACCTGCGCCGAGGAGTGACCTTCAAGAACACGTGGTCCCCGACCTCGAACTCCAAGGTTCTCCTTCTATTATCGGTGTATGACTTATGTAAGTCCTCAGCTACCTCCATCCTCCCTCATATAAGATGACCCCTCTCTGTCGTGTTCTTCACCCCCTCCGGGCCAAGAACATCTACTTCTCCGACCTCTGTCAGGTATACGGGTGAGCAGCATGGCCTCCTATTCAAATCTTCGAAAGGATCCATGCCAATGGTAGAGTTATAGATGTTGTTGTAAGAGGACTCTATCTGAGAAAAGTTTTGTATCCATGATCCACCAAGGCCCAAAATACATGCTTCTAGCATATCTTCCAATGTCTGGGTGGTGTGCTCTGTCTGCCCATCTATCTGGGGGTGGAATGCAGCGCTGAGGCATAGCAGGGTGCCAAAACCATGTTGTAATCCTCTCTAGACCCCGTGAGGTAAACCGAGTGTCCCAGTCAGAGATTATATATCTCGGAACTCCATGAAACCACACCACCTCATTCACGTACCTCTGAGCTAGGGCCTCAACCGTACTTGACTCCTTGATTGCTAAGAAGTGGGATGGTTTCGTCAGCCGGTCCACCATTACCCAGATGGCATCCAACACCCTTGAACTCTGGGCAGTCCCATGATGAAATCCATAGAGATGTCATACCACTTCCACTCGGGGACATCTAAAGGTTCTAATAGACCTCCTGGGAAGATGTGTTCAGCCTTCACCTACTGACACACGAGGCACTTTTCTACAAGCTCTGCTACTACCTATTTCACCCCGGGCCACCAGAACTATCCTCTCAAGCCCTGATATATCTTGGAAGCTCCTGGGTGTACTGCTAGGGGTGAGTTGTGAAACTCACCATGAAATCTCTCGCACATTGCCTCTGGAACAAACAACTTCCCCTGGTAAATCATCCGATTCAGACCATCCTCCGAACATCCTTCCGGAGCATTGCCCTGGCTAGCCCGATCGCGCATCACTTCACTCTCTGTGTCTCCCCACTGAGACTTCTCCACCTTCCGTAGTAGGTAGGACTGCATTGTCATGTGAAATAGACAACCTCTACCACCATCTTCTCATACATCGAGGTGTAGTGTAGAAAATGCTTCCATCATCTTCTTAACATCTGCCGACTTTCGAACCGTGTCCTTCCTCCTACTCAAAGCGGCAGCCACCATATATCTTTTGCCTTCGGTGTCGAAGATTCCATAGTCATAGTCCTGAAGGAACTCCATACACATTCACTGCCACAAGCTCTAGATCGTGGGTGGCATAGTTACGTTCATGAGGACGTAACTGCCTAGACCCATAAGAGATCACCCCTTGTCGTTGCATCAGCACACCCCTAAATCCTTCTCCTGAAGCATCACAGAATACCTCATACGCTGCCCCTTATTCTAGAAACCCTAGCATTTGGTCACTTAAAAACTTATCCATCAGATAGCTGAAGGCCGCCTCACACTGCCCATTCCACATGAAAGTCTATTCCTTCTTGGTCAATGTTATCAAAGGTGCTGTAACTCAGAAAAAGTTGGGCACAAACCTCTGATAGTATCATGATAATACAAGGAAACTATGATATTCTTCCACATTCTTGGGAACTGCCTAAGAAACATCCACATTGACCTGTGATGGGCCCAACGCTTTTCCCTGCTCAGACACCACCTGCTCAAGGAAGTGAACTTCTCGCATCCAGAACGTTCACTTGGACAACTTCCTATATAGTTGGTGTTGTCAGAGGACCTATAAAACCGTTCTCAGGTGCTCAGCATGATCCTCCTCTGATCTTGAGTAGATTAGGATGTCGTCAACAAACACAACTACGAATCAATCCAGGTATTCCTGGAAGACGGAGTTCATGAGACCCTTGAACACAGCTGGAGCGTTCATAACGCCGAACAACATGACCACAAACTCAAAGTTCTCATATCTGTATCTGAAGGCAGTCTTCGAGATTTCACCCTCCTTCACCCTCAGCTAGTGATATCCTGATCACAGGTTAAACATGGAGAACCACCATGCCCCTTTTAACTGGTTGAAAAGGTCATCTATCCTCAGAACAGGTATACGGTTCTTGACCGTTACCTGATTCAGTCTGTGGTAGTCTATGGATAGACTGAGGCCACCATATGACTTCTTTGAAAATAAGACCAGAGCACCTCATGGTGATGCACTTGGTCAAACAAGACCCTTCTTCATCAGATCGTCAATCCGAATCTACAACTCCCGCAACTCAGAAGGTGCCATCTGGTAAGCAGCCATCGAAATCAGACGGGCACCAGGTTGCAAGTCTATCCTGAACTCAACATCATGTTGATGGGGTAGAGTTTCCACCTCTTCAGGTAAGACGTCCATAAACTCACTAACGATCCCTAGAACATCCACCATTTCCGCATCCAACGACACCACTGATAGCTCAGGTAAATAGTAAAGGACTGGTTCCTCTCACCTGTTCCTTTTCTGGCCACCCTGCTCGTCGATGAAAGTTACACGTTGGCCTCCCAAATCTGAAAACACAATCCTTCATCGAAAGCTGTAAATAAAGACACATACAGAGAACAACCAGTCATTTCCTAGGATAACATCATATGGATTTATCTATAATAGTATAAGATCCCCGATAGACTGATGTGTGACAATAATCAGTTTATCTCCTTGGAAAACATAAGACAATTCGACCTGACCTCCGTCTGGTGTGCTCAAAACTAGGGGCACTAGAAGTCTCTCAGCGTCTAAACCCATAGCACTGGCCAGACTGGGTGTAACAAAGGACTGTGAATCTCCTGTATCGAACAGGGTATATACATGAGTACTAAACAAGATGATCGTACCTCGAACGACTTCTGGCACTGCTAGAACTACTGCCTTTCTGGTGTGCAACTGTCCACGCCTAGATCCCCTACCTCTCGGTTGTCGGCCAAATCCCTGACCATGGATTATTCGAGGTCCTTGAGTAGCATCCCGGGGTCGGCCTCCTCCTGCAATGCCTACCCTCGGAGGAATGGGAGCTTGCTACCCCTGCTTCTGTTTCTGGAAGGGACTAGCTGGAAACTACTGCTGCTGATGTGGATGCTGAACCTACCCACCCTCTCTGTATTGTACTCTGTCTGGGAACTGATTCCGAAGGGGCCCATGGATTCCAAAGATGAATAATCTCGGCCCTAGGCCTTAATAGAAAAGGGAGAGGGCCTGGAGATCAAAACTGGACGTGTTGGGGTCTGCTTCCTGCTGGTCGAAACCTAGAGGGCCCTGATGCTGGAGGCCTGCTGCTGAAGGCATTCCCCTTCGACGAGCCCAACTGGATTCCCTCTCATGATACACCTCACAGCATGTGCATCCTTTCCACCACCTCAACCTCCTTCTGGACCTCCATGTACGTTAGTAGGGTGAAGGGAGTAACATCATACTAAAGAGAAGGTCGAAGTTCCTACTCCAAATGTCTCGCCCGAGACTCCTCTTCTGGAAAGAGGTCAGGCGAAAAGCGAAGGATATCCTTGAACTTGATCCCCAAATCTCTCACTGACATGATCCCCTACTGGAGGAAGAGTAGTTCCTGCCTCTTCTCATCCTTCATCGTGGAAGATAGGAATTCCACACGGAAGTCCTTCTCGAAGCCAGCCCACGTAACCTCAGCCTCCCTCCTCTCCCCAAGATAATGCATCCACCACTGAAGCGGTGCTCCACACATCTAGATTACATCCAGAGTAACCCAGAACTTCGTTAGAGCCCGAATCAATCTATAAGCTATCTCCATCTCTTCTTGGAAGCTCTGTCTCCATTTCCGAGATGCTACCCTTGTACTTCCTGAGGGTTTTCCGCTGAAAGGCAGGAAGCGTCCTCTACCACTGATCTTCCTCCTCCTCTCATTCAACCCTTTTCCGATCAGCCAAGTCAACCTCCTGGGCCTCGATCACCTGTACTACTCGTGGTTGTCTCCCAGGTTCCATAACAGCAAGGTAAACAAGGAAAGCCTAAGCCCGAGTAGTGTAGATTATTTCTCTTCAATTTTCGTGGACTTATTATTTATTTTAAATCCCGAAAATACCCAGAAAACATGAGAAATCAAGTCATTATGATGCATGTACCTTTCCTAGGGTCTCTGCCTTGCAATAAGTGTAGCATTACTTGGTCGTTTGGTAGGCCCAGAGTCCTTGCATCAGATCACGGGGGGCCCTAAAATCCCATGTCCTAGTTAGTCTTCCCTGGCCTATTTCATGCACCAAGATCACCCTACACTGTTTCTCTATCATCCGATGCAATCCTCAACGTTCCTAACCCCAGACTCCATCATATCTCTCAACCTCCTGCACTGATACCATTTTCTCATGACCCCCTCTCACCAAAGATGCCCCTCCTGAGCTGGAAAAGGTGAAAGGAAGATAATGACCCCTGATTCCCACCTCCAATAGGCCCATGAGTGGCGACTAGCACCAAGGGATTGAGTTTTCACAAATATAGGAGGCATTACCCTTTTTATTATTTAATATTGGAAATAAGATGAGTCAAAACCCAAAAATAAAAGGAACAAGTAAATGAAAATAAACCCAAAACCATCCCATATGCATGTATTATACAAAACTAAAACAAAAGTACAAGTACAAGAAAATCTCCAAAGTAAAATCACAAAAAAAAAGAAAAAAATGCAACCAACGAAACTTCAAAGCCCAAATAGCAAGGTCTCGCATGGTCCCTGAAGTCCTCTTGAAAACCTGAAAGTAAACGTTGGGTGAGAATACAAGTATACTCTGTAGGAAAACCTAAATCTCTCATGCATAGGTGGGGAGACATCCTAATGCCCCGTGAGAAAAGAGAAGGACCCAAGCCTAGAAAAGAATCTATCCACACAACCTTAAAATCCACACTCACCAAATATCGCAAGTCAATAGAGTAGTATAGTAATATTATCAAGGTATGGGTACCCCGCACCACCTTCCCACTGATTACATCTCAATCCCTCATGCCTAACGCTATGATGCTTCCCCCTCTTCCTAAGCAATTGCCACAACCTGGCCATACGAAGCTCGAGATAGTGCCGCAACCTGGCCATATGAAGCTCATAGTATCCTACCAGCACTCAATCATCAGCCATTACCACATTTCGTCTCGAAGATACCTAGGAACCACATCACATCTCATCCCGAAGACACCTAGGAACCACATCACATCTCATTCCGAACACACCCAGGAACCACATCACATCTCATCCACAAGACTCTTGCGAAATATCCGTCATAACCTACCTGAAGGATCTTGGGCTATAAAACCTGTAAGAGGGAGCACATGGAAGAACAGTAACCAGCCATTGTTTGGATGTTGGGAATCTCAACCCCCGTCCCACGATTGTTCTACACATAGTGCTCATCATGGGTGGGGTGCATAAAGAAACATAAAATGTACATATTTAAATAATTATATCAACCACTTAGCCCATACTAATGCTTATACACAAAAGATCTGAGCACATGCCTCGACACTGCTACCTCGAAATTATGCACACAATAAACAGCTCCAAAGCCCATTAAGATTTTCATGTCTCAACAGTTTTATTTTATCAATTCCTTAAATACCTAGCAACTAACAATAACCAAACCAGATCAAATGTTCATAAAACATATGCCTGCCAACCATAAATAAATTTGGGGAAAAAAACAAGCAACACAACACTATTTTCTTTTATCAGCCAAACAATTCCATTGATTTTACGTATTTAATCCACTACCAAGTCCCACAATTCATTATCTAACTCTTCCACTTATTATTCATATACACAACCATCCCTGTAGCCCTGCTGCCAACCACCATAACCATAAACACATCAGAAACAATACTCATATGATAATATCATCCCTTTGATACCATTTACCACAGCACCACTTCCCATCACAACCATATCATACATGCCAAACCACAACCAAGCCAACCACAGCCCCGCTACTCACCAGTTCCACAACATCCAATGAAACACCCCTTAACATAACTAAACCCCAACAAACACCCACAAATTCATTATTTCATTTAGTTTAATCGGGGTGATCATACAAGGGTTCCAGGAATTCATTTAATCATCCAACATTACATTATTAACCAATTTCCCATTATATGAATTCCATTCACGGAACTTTCAAGAAAAATAGGGAAGAATTTAGTTTCCCAGAAAAGGCCCCCAACAACCGTGATTTTCAGTAGGCATAATCCCATTCAATTCAAACTCAATAAAAGGATAAGCATTGATGGAAATAAAACAACAATACCAACAAAATTATCCCGAACCCGTTCATTAATCAGTTATTATCTTTATTTACCGGTTCAACCATATTTCACGAAAACAAGAGGATTCCCACCCCACAAGATGCAAAAAAGAGTGAAAGATGAAGGTAAGATCCCTACGTCAATGGTTTTTGACGAAACCACGACAATTGAAGAATGCTCAAGAAACCCGGGTCGATTCTCCAGAAACTCACCTGAGATCTGTTCTCCTAGAAAGACCAAGACCAAATCTCAACATAATTGGCATCCACACACTTAGATCTACCCATTATGGGCATAGATATTAGAAACCAAGGAAATAGGATGAGTGGATTCAATTGGATCTAAGAAATCGAACAAGAACGACCAAGAAAGATCACATACCTCAAGAAACCGACTTCGATTCGCCAAGATAATCCTTCAGATCGCTTCCAAAATGCTTGGGACAGGTTCTCCTATCCTCAAGGAAGGGTAATCCCGAGTTATGGCTGCTAAGGGTCATAAACGAACCATTTAGAGGTAAAACGAGTTAGATCCACAATTTTTGGATCTAAGATTAAGTGCTCGCACGGTTAGTCAACACGGTTTGACAAACCGTGTGCTAACCATGCGTTAGCTACTGCCTTACCAAACACTCCTCTAATGGTTCGTCCGCACAGTTATCCAAATCGTGTGCCAGCCGTCTGTTAGCCACTACCTCCAACACCAACCTTCAACAATTTTTTCTCATAGTTTAGGCAAACCGTGCACCAACCGTGAGAAAGCTATTTCCCTTTAGCTTTCCTTAAAAGTCCACTCAAATGCACCCCCAAGTCACCTAGACCTTCCAGAACACCTCTAACACTGTATTTTCACAAAGTAAAGGACTGGAGAGGTCTGGGCCATTATATTGTTATTCATAAGATAAATTCTATTATAAATATTTATTTCAAATATAAAAATATTTCCTAAATAATGGTATTTTGTTTCTATTTTTTAGACATTAAATAATGTAATTTATTTATGAAAAAATCATGATGCAATAATTACCTAATTAATGAAATATTAAAATATTTGATTTTAAAAATATCCAAATAAATGTAATTTTAGACTTTTTATGAATTCCACTAATTTTCTAGGGTAATATTACATTTTAGGGTTGGTTATATTAATTTAATTTGAAGTAATAATGCTTTTATAAATTTAGCAAAAACAAAATACCAAATAGTGTCAAAATTGACATAAAAGAGTTTGTAAAAAAAATATTATATTATTAATTGATATTCTATTCCTAAGAATATAAGGTTTTGCAAAAAGAATTATATAATTATAGGTGTATCATTAATGAATCACTTAGGGTTTTATTGGAAGTATATTAAGTTTATTAACCATATAATATACAAATACAAACAGACATGGTAAATGTAAAACTATTTAACTAAGAGTTAAAATCTAAAAGATAAGGTTAATATAGTGAACCAAACCTGTCTAAAACCTATTGGTTGAGTGTTTTTAGACCCATACCCACATTATCCATTAAATAATACATTTTTGAACCATTATAAACCGAAAATAAATTTATTATAAAATAAAATTTACATCTTTTCCTAAGGTTCCCCTCACCCCCTCTTATAAAAGGGAACTCCCCATTCTCTCTAATTCACACCTTAAAATCTATTTGGCTCAGACATACCCTACACAAATACCCTAACAACTGTCCTCCCTTCATCATAGAGTCCTTCCTTTTGTTATAAAGTAAACCTATAGAGCCATTTTTATCAAATCAAAAGGATGAACCCAAAAAAGTGGTAAATATTTCATCACCTATTTCAAGTTCCTTTCTTCTTCCACTTCCACTTTCATTGTTATTTCCATTCTAAAATAATAACTCCAGTATCTTATATATACTATTATTTTATTATAAATATTGTACAACCATATTCATCATTCTATCTATCCTTTGAATGACATGTCGCCATGCGTATGTACGTACGGCTTACCGTCTCCAAGTCATGGTGTAATTGTTATTCAATACATTATTATTTGGATGGGTAAAATAATGATGTGTAATTTATGAAAATAATAAATATAAAATTATAATGATTCTGTATATATGATATAACATCCAATTATATTTTATTTTTATATCAAAAGAATGATATTATCGCTCGTGTGTATGTACGGATTACCGTCTCCACGAACGCGATGAGATTCATTCCCAATCGCATTCATTCAAGAATAATTTTTATTTGATGATTAAAAATAATGTTTAGAGACTTGATATAATTATGGATATTAATAACATACATCCCATTCATTACAAAATATGACTCACATAACAAATAATATAAAGATAAATGAATCTGTTAACACCTGAAAAGACGATGATACTAAGATATTATTAACAAAGCAATATTAAAAGATCATATATGATATCATATTAATGAATATTATTATTGTATAATTTAATAACAATTATTTTACCATTATAAAGGATTTTAACCTACCCTCAACCATGGAAAAGTACTAGTAATGGGTTATTTATCTAACATTTAATTCGGTGAGATTTGCATTGTTCACCACTTATTTATTGCATGTGGTGTTTGTACTACCCTTGATAGTATTCCTTGTGTAATATATATTAATTTATGGATATTTACATCATAATTTTATGATCCATTTTTTATGGGTGTATGTTTCATAAATTATCAAATCGATAAGGAAATTTGAAATTTCAATTTTTACTCATTTGGATTTACGCATACTTCATTGATTATTTTACTCCATGATTATGTGTGGAATCAATATTCATTTACTTATTTCATAATTTACACTACCCTTTGTGTGGATAAAATTTTGATACACATAATTAATCCATTGATAATTTCTCAGGTAATTGATATGAACATGATAAGATTAATCTTAACTCAATTTACATTCATTGAGTTAAACATCCAAGTCATTGGTGTTGTTCTTACAATAATATTTGTGAATGTCCTCTGATTGATTTACATTGAATATCCAATCATATTGAGTGTATTTATATTTTCTCACATAATTATGTCATTGATTTATCCTTAACCTAATGATACAGTTATTATAAGGGACTTTATCTCGATTTACATTCCATTGAGACTTCTTTGTTGTTATACACCAACTCACTTTTATATGCTGTATATACTGTCCTTTGACATAGTATATCATGAAATAATTTATTCTCATGATATTATGATGTTTTTATTTCCTCAATTATTTATATTCAAGCATCTCTCATTTGGTTAGAAACTGTAACTAAAATATCATTTTTAAATGTTTTAAATATTTATTCTTCTAAATCATTGTCCTAAATTTCCATGTCTTAAAAATGGATCTATGGATTTATTTATATGGACATTAATGTTTTCAAATTAAAATACCTTTTAAAAGCTTCAAAGTGGTATGGGATACTTTGATTCAAACATATATTTGAAATAACTTCTTGATAAATAGTGAGACTTTTAAATGTTTTCAAGAAAAAGGGTGATATTTCGCTCAAATAGTTTTAATGATTATTTTCATTTATGTCAATATACTTCATTATTCACGATTGAGGTTATTCTGTAATAATAAAATTTCTTATATTGTATTAAATGAGTTGTGTTTGTCTATGGATGTGCTATTTTTATACCATTCATGGTTTGTGGATAAAGTATCGACATTTCTTATGCTATTTTTAATACGAATGTTTTCGTTATGTTTCAAACTTTTCATATGAGGAATGAATTGGAATTAGTAAGTGATAGTTGGAGCCCTCTATATCTCCTTGATGAATCGATAGTTCTAATGGGACAAATTAGTGTCTTGGTAGAAGGCCTTGACAAAATCTTATTTGTAGTCTTGGCACAAGGCCTTGACTATGTAGTTATGAAAGTATTACATTATGAATTCCATCAGTATGAATGTGGCAATTGATATTTCGTGTGATTATTCGACTACTATAATATCCATGTGAAAAAGTAAGTGATATTATTTGATTTTATCTTTTCCATATTATACTAATGTTCGTGTTTAAAAGGCTTTTGTTTTAGTATTATACATTGCCTTAAATGTTTATGATTATTTATGAAAGTTTCCACTATATTGTTATCCTTACTGAGCATCTGAGCTCACCCCATTCTATGTTTTATTTTTACCAGGATGAGAAAAAGTATATTATGACTGACCTACAGGGATAGAATATGGTATCTTAGTGATTTCTATGGAAACGATGTTGTTGTAGTTTTCCATTTTAAGATGTAATTTAAACCTTATGAATGTATCTAGTATTTACAAGGCTACTAAACTGATCAGTCTTTCAGTACATGATTTCCTTGTATCATGACAATTATATGTAATAATGCACCGACTCTAGGTAACTAGGGACTGAGCATTACATCATAAAGGGAGTTTGCGATTCTCGTGAATAAAAAAAAAAGAAATGAAGTTTTAGTGAATTTAAAAATTCCACGATAGAAGAAAATTGAAGATAAAAGAGCCTCAATTAGGGACTTCGATGAAAGAAGTGTCTCAAACTAAATAGATAAAATGACATTTCATGATAATCTGTCGAAGCGACCTTCATGTCAATAAACTGAGTGAGACCTCTCCCAAGGAATTGATCTAGGGGGAGTTAATAGATGTCAGCTGAAGGAAGTAGTGGGCTATCCCTAAACCTTTTTAAAGTCATTATTCCTGGGATATAGTGACTATGGATGAACCTTTGTAATCCATAACCAGTTAATATTAGTGGAAAATGTTATGACCAACAACATGTCAACCTATGCTCCTTGGAAATATCCATTGGTGTTAAACCACATTAAAAGTGTCGTGTAGTTTTTTTTTCATATTATAGTCACTGCGCATATCCATTATATACGTTTGAACAAGTTCCTACCAATGTGATAACAATATCTATTAAATTAGGGAAACATTTGACACCCTGATTCAACCCCCCTCCCCCCTCAGGTGGTCTAGGGTCCTTGAATTGGTATCAGAGGAAAGGTTTTACGTATGTTGGATACTCTTCAGTAATTATATTTAGAAGAGGATTTTAATTTCTTTTCTAAAGTAAATAATGAATTCCAATCATGATGAATATTTAGTCATCTCTAAGTAGATTTCTATTTCCATCAAGACCATGAGAAATTGGGAATATAAATGGAAGATGCATTTGAATAAGTCCCTAATTTCCAAATAAGATGTAGTGTACGGTTCTCTGTTCCCTTCCAATAATGATGAAATATCAATCTTATAAACTATAGAGTAGGTTAATCAGGTTTATACCTGAGGAAAATAAGTCACTTCTATCTCATTAAAAAGTGACTAGTAGAAATTAAGAATATATGTACATGATATTCCTAAAGAAAGAGTTGCTACTATTAGTAGAATATTTATGTGTATGTAGGCTGAGATCAGCTAAATGGGATGAGAAGCTAATAATATGGAGGAAGGCATGGTAATGAAGGTGTCATAATTTTATAATCTCTCTAGATAGATTGAATCATTTGAATAAACAAAGAGTAAACACAATGTAAATACATCAAAAAGGATCAAAGAAGTTGAAGTGTAATAGAGAGTTAGAAAAAATCTATAAGAAAAGATACATGCACTTGAAGTAGAGATGAAGAATGGAACTGAAGAAAAGAGTTTATATTTGGAAGAAACGTCCTTGAAATTAAAGTAACTTGACTCTTTTTTACAAGCCAATGTCAAGATGCATGAAGTTTAAGTTGAAATGATGAAGAATTAATGTTAAGAGAACATGATGATGATTTAAGATCAGAAAGTAATCCTCAATATGAAATGTCTATAATTGGAAACTCTATTGACCAATATTTAGAAGTCACATATTGAGTCTTTATAAAAGAAGGAAGTAGTTGATACTGGTACTCAGTGTCCTCCAAAGGATTCTAAAGTTGAATGGCCTTGAACATGTGACAAGAAGATCATGACATCTATTAGATATCTATCGCATGAAATAGTGTCTTTGGCTACAAAATTCTCACTGGAGGAACCAAAAGATGAATGGACCCCAACATGTGATAATAAGATCATGACATATTTCGATGATATAACAAAAGCAACGGAGAGGGATAAGGTACCATCCAAACCATCTTGTACTCGTGTTTATAAATATGTTCCGACAAACAGTGCATGCTGAATGATAAATTCAAAACAAGTATGTGTGAGGAAAATTGGGGAGTTACCTATCATCATATCTGGGGTGAATAGGATGTAGAATGTCGTTCTCCACAAAGAGCACAACAAGTCAAGAATAAGGCCCAACAACATAATACAATGAAATCAAGACTTGTGGTTCATTTTTGGTGTGGCACTAGATTTGGGCATTGTGCATTAAACTGTTGGTATAATCTTCTTAATGTAAAAGCACAAAAGAAGCCCACCTCAAGGGTGAGAAATCCAAAGAAGAATAAGAAAAATCCATTGGTCTAGAAGCATCGGTTTACATCAAATATATTTGTAATGATTGATAAAATAATTGATATATTTAATGAAAGTGGTCACAAGGTTGGTACAGGACCATCTCAACATGCATTCATTATTGACAATTCATGAAATTCAATGATAGAGGCTAAGTATGAAGCAGCTTGGTTGGGATGAAATCATAAGAATATTATGAACACAAATTTCCCCAAGATGATTTCAAGTTGGTAAGTTGAGAAGAAACTAGATTCTAGATCTATGAAATTGACTGTAAATTCATCAAAAATTAAAACTAAGAGGGATAATGGTTAGATTAACCCGTGCGGAAGATCCAAACCAGCTATAATAGTTCCAAATGAAATGTCGGTCATCTAGCCAGAAAATTTGAAAAGAATGTGGAATCATGAAGATGAAAAGGAAAATTATGGTGATAAAAGAAAAGGATAACATTCATGTGATGAAGATAAAGTGCATGAGAGAGTGCAAACCAATTGAAAAACATGTGTTAAAGATATTTTGTGTGAGAGATGTATGAAATCTGGTCACATTGAAAAAGGTTTTCTAACCATAATACCAGAGCAATAAGTATTCCTTAAAAGTAGTAAGAATGTATCATTCATGATGGTTGTTAAGAAGAAAAGTTATCCACATAAAGCAGAAGAGAATGTGAAGAGAGCCATGCCAAATCAACACATATCAAAATATATGTTCCGATGTGCAAGTATGAAGACTGGAGTAAATATAAGAACAAGTTTTAGAAAAGCATCTCAACCATGCAACTCATATCGATAATGGAATGAGGAACACCCTTATCCCATAAATCATTTGTGTTTTCTATTTGTACTGATAATATAGGGAATTGGGGGGTGAATCATGATTTTAGGGGGAGAAACGCAGAATTATTGATTGTTGTCAACTCTTGATAGATATGTTAAAGAAATTTACATCCATGGAATATTCTTAAATTGATATTAAAAGATTCAAATGATTAAGGATCACCATTGATTAAGATTACAATGAGTGTTTCCCTTGAGGGTGAGACAAATGATGAAGCTTTAATAATTATTATTTCAATCAGCATCACCTTTAGTTGATATTATATTCAATTACTCTAAAAAATGATTGAAGATCATGTCATTGGAAATGATACATCATTTTTTAATCTATTATATGTATTTACTCATAGTTAATATCATTTCACAAATGGGGAGTAACTAAATTAATCAGTGAAAAAATTAGAATGGAAGTGCCTCAAGGCCACTTATCCTATCGATTGCACTTGGATGTTTTTGATCTATTTATTGATGTGAGTGCAAGAGGTTCACATTGATCATTCCTTATCACATTCAATTTATTCAGCCTATAATGAAAGTGAAACCCCCTTTAAGACAATGCACATGATTTCTCATCTCATGAGGTATCACGACTAGTGGATAATGGACAACTTTGTTGTCTAAATTAAATCGTCTTGTTTTCTACGTCAATCATTACTCACGTAGAAATAGAGTGAAATAATTAATGGCACATTTCTCAAGTATGGAATGATAAAATTTTCCCATGAACATTGTATTTCATTTCAATAAGGGGGAGAGAAGTGAAATGAATGTTTAGAGGAGATAAAAAATTAAGTGGAGAGAGAAGATTCTCATTTTGATATTGATTCATTCATTTGAGGGTACCATTAAGGCATTGGAAACAAAATAAAAATGGGGATATTTTTGGGACCACTTTGTGTATGAGGATTTATTTGTTGTCAGCCGTTTTCAATGAATATCAAAATGAAGGAGATGAAGAAGAACTCTAAATTTATTGAGAGTCGTAATTTAGACGATTGATGAACTGACATTAACTTCAATGTACATGTGTCAAAGGTGATACATTGTCTACAAAAATGAAAATATATCCAAGAGTGTTGAAGGGATTGATGTTATAAAGTGATAATGAATCATTTCATGAGGGATAATTTGGATATTTTATGATTTAGGAATGATCATAAAAAGATGGTATGATGATGCTAATCATATTCATTGTTGACTAGAAAGACTGTTGTTACTGGAAGATAGGGAATTTGCAGCACTTTCCATGTACAAATATGATGATGCTAAAGGTGAATGATCAAAGTCTTTATATCAAAATAGATATGGTTCATAATTAAATCATATTATTATTGAAGAAGAATGATGACATTGAATTAGCGTGGGTGTTCTTGTCGAAGCATATATTTAACGTGGTGCCATTTCCCAGTGTTTTATAAATCATCAGAACTAAAAAATAGGATTTTGTTTTTTTGAAATGGAATGATTTCTACATAGGAATGAATGAGATGCATAACGATGTAGGAAATGGGAAAAGGAAGAAATTCGTGCACCTCAAAACATGGATCACGTACCATGTTTTGGTAATGATTCGTGGCGATGTACCTTCCAACGGAAACTGTACCCGGAGCAGTGTGAAGAACTGAAAATAGTTCATAGGATGGTACGTAGTGAAATAGTAATGTAATGTGGATCATCTCACATAAGGTTATTCACATATTAGTAAAATATATGCACAATGTTTTGTGGAGGATGTTGTAGAACTGAAAAAATTTTTACACCAATGGTACATGGTGAAGGTGTGCGGCACAGAGAATGCTGCTGAAACGGTTCGTAGTGATGGTTCACCATTTAAAGAGTTTTGATATGTGGATCAAGTCATTGTTTGCATAAGAGATACAGTACATAGACAGATAGTCACACAATATGTAGTGAAGGTTCACAGTTCTCCCAAGGGTCACAGTACACAGGGAAGAATTATATTACACGGATGGAGTTCAGTATCCAGTGATGTTTTTCCCACTTTGAAAATTTGGGTAAAACAGAATAGAGAAATTTGTGGTGTTATTTACCTATATAAGGAGTGCTAATCCCATAATTAATATGAGCGAATTTGATAAGAAAATATCATCACAATGGAAGATCTCAACCAACTCTGAAAGTGGTACATGAGAGACATTCTGCATAGAATAAAGTGGTACATGAAGGATGAAACAGTTGGAGAAATTGGAAGGAGCAGTCCACAGAAGATATTTTTCATTGTAAAATATGGTATTCGGGAGATGAAAAAATTTATAGAATTTGAAGAAGAAGAATCCTACGTATTGAAGAAGCAGTACACAGAGGTCGTACGCAGAGGTGGTACATGAAGGTGGTACGCAAAGGCGGTACATGAAGGCGGTATGTGAAGGAAGTATGCAAAGGTTGTACGCTGAGGTAGTATGTAGAGGCGGCACGTAGAGGCAGTGAAAAGAGTAAGCGTGGTGCATGGAGTAGGTGTGGTGTGTGTAAGAGGTGTGGTACGTGGAGCAGGTGTGGTACACGGAGCAATGAGGAGGCACAAAACGTAGAGTAGGCATGGTACGCGGAGTTGGGAGAAGGCATGGTAGGCCGAGCAGATGTGGAACATAGAACAGGTGCGGAATGCATACTAGGTGCGGTACGCAGAGCATGCATGGTACACAGATTAGAGACACTCTGTAGAATAAGGGAAAATTCGCAGAAACAAAAAAAAATCATAAAAGAAGTTTGTGATACTAGAAAATAATAAAAGGGATGATTTTTTAGTGCATTTAGTAATTTTACTAATGAAAAATTTTGAATATAAAAGAGCATCAATTTAGGACTTCAATGCAAGTAGTGTCTCGTGTTGAATAGATAAAAATACTTTTCATGCTAATCTGTTGAAGCAACCTTCAAGATGACAAACTGAGTGAGACCTTTCCCAAGGCAGTGATCTAGGGGGAGTCAATGGATGTGATTTGAGGGAAGCTATGGGCTATCTCTATTCCTTTTTAAAGGAATTGTACTTGGGGTAGAGTGATTGTGCTCGAACCTTTGTTATCCACCGCTAGTGAAGATTAGTGAAATTTTGTATAACCGGAATCCTATCGGTGTATGCTCCTTTGACGTAGCCCATAGGGGTGAACCAAGTAAAATGTTATGTGTTGTATTTATACATGTTTTAATTATTACATGTATCCATCATACAGGTTTAAACAATTCCTATCAACATGGGAACAAGATCTTGTATATAAGAGAAAAAGTTCATACATTGATTCAACCCCCCACCCTCTCAGGGTGGTCTAGGGTCCTTCAACATCTATAATGAAATGGCAGTTAGCATAGATATTTCACAGGATTCATCAATGAAGAAATAAATTTGTAGAGTTAATTATTTATCTAATTAAATTAATTATAAAATAATATTATGTTGGTGTCGTCTCTCTCTATTTTTCTGTTATAATCTATTTTATATTTCCTTAATTAAATTATGAAGATCATGAAATTCATTGTCGTATGATGCTCATATTGATCACGAATTATGGAAAATTCAATGTTTGGCACCTCCCATCGCACGCTTTCGTTGCACCATGAACCTAAAAATATATCATATATTAAACATAAAAGTAGCGTTCAAGGATACGCCCAATATGTTATTTAGAAACTTCAGATAAAAATACATTAGGTACTATTAATATATTGAATTATATAGTTTTGGATATAGAAACCTCTAATAATAAAGTTCTCCCACAAAGCATAAGGACTTGTTTCAGAGAGTGGGAATGAACCATTATAAGGATAATCTAGTGGTAAATATACATCATAAAATTCCATTAAATGGTTTATAGAATCTATAAGTGAAGTATGAAATATTTTTGGTTAGAATATATGAATTGCATCAGGTTCATGTGTTGAAGAATATCTTGACCATGCATTCTTTGATCATTATAATATAGCATGGAGAAATTCCTAAATGCACATTAACATATACACAAAATGGTAATGATGTTAATAAGGAATAATGATGATGAGTATTAAATTCTAAAAATGATCAAAAAAATATTTCAGAGGGAAATTCTTAAACATATGTTTCCCTATAGACATCAGAGTCATGATGAAAGAAAAAGAAGAATCAATGTTTATATTTTTATATATTTCAAAAACTGCCATTATTTTCAAGACAATTTTAACAAATAATGATGTTATCCCATAAAAATATTCCAACAAATAATAAAAAATAAATACCATATGAGTTATAGTATGGTATAATTTCATAATTCTATAATACCATGTGTTTAGATATAAATAGTAAGGCAGGATATAAAAAACATTTCTTCAAGATCAATATATTGTGTATCCCGAATAATTATCCTAAAATGTTTATAAAGATAATTATTAAAACCCTAACATAGAAAAGTGATAGTCAAGTAATAGTCTATAGTTTTATAAAATATTTCACATCTCAATTCCAGATAGTGGGATTAAGATTGAGTTTAACCAAGTTAATGTCGTAGATGCACAAATAGTTGGAGTTTGAATAGGTTCCACAAGATTATGTAGAGAGGGGATGTTATAGAGACACATGTTATGTAAGAAGGATAAAATGATGGAAATAATTTTATTTTCCCCATGTCTATTGATATATTTTTCATTGAGAATAATGAATCATACCAGTAATAAATAAAATGAAACAGTTTATGAATAGAATGATCAATTGAAATTCAATAATGGATTCCATGTATCCATGTACAAGGGGTTATTATTTTGAATACTATATTGGGTATTCATGTGATACTATACATAGGTTGTACAAGTAATGTACCAATAAGGCTAAATTGGATTTATTAGGTCTTTATGCCTAAATCTATTAGATTTTTATGCATTATTTCTACTTTCATTGATCAATTTATTGAGAAATGGATTCCAATACCACGAATTGTGGAAAGTGTCTATACGACATATTTAGAAAGGGATTGTGACACCATAGAAATCCAAAAAAGGGTGAAAGTTACAAAAAACTAGTATTGGATTAAAGTAAGTAACAAGATCATAGAATAATGATTTAAAATGAATTCATTCCATGTGTCTACAAAAGGATACCTGTAGCATCACTATTTTCCAACAAAAATATTTTTTTGTAACATATAAGAAAAAATCTATTGGTGTTATTTTTAGTTAATATTAGACTAAATTAATATCCTTATAGATTTAAATAAAGTACAAATATGGGTTTTAGGGAACACGATTTGATATAGTAGATATAATGGGTGTGTTAATGAATTTAAATGTACATATGATGACAAGGTATTGAAAAATACAGATTGTAACAATATGATAGAGAGTAGTTACCAATGTCACATGGAATAAATCTCTCCAAGAAGACATGCATGGGTAATATGGAGAGATTAAATAATTGGTTATAATTATATAGGATTATATGATGGATCAGTCACATGTGTCATGTTATGTACTAGATATGATATTAATGACATATAATTTATGGTAAAAAAATATTAGTAACATCTAGGGGAACTATATAGGATGTATTAAAAACTATCCAATTATACTTGAAAGAGTAAAAAAGATATGTTCTTGGTATATGTAGAGGAAGGGATAATAGTTATGAAGTGAAAAAAACTAGTCATCATGTGGATATATATGATCTAATGTTATAGTCAGGTTAAAGTAATGAGTAGGAAAAGATCATAAAAGCCAGTGGTAGCAATATCAAAAAGTAGCTAGTGAATTGTGAGTTTTTATGTAGCTAAAGAAAAATTATTAATACACATTGATTTGTTTTGGTTCTTGGAACCTGAAACACCCCAAGCTGTCCTGATACATTTCTCTTTGAATAATAGAATAGTGTGCGATTTACGCAACACTCAATTCAAGCGCACCACTATCTATCAAACTAGCCGTTTAAAAAGAGGTTATGAATAGTAATGACCAAATTTTAAATATTATATATATCCCATATAATTTAAAAATTCTTCTTTTATATTTCATAGACATTATATAAGGAAAAATACAAATTTTCAGTTAAATGATGTATTTTTTCAAAATTGATGTTTTTCCACCTTTTAATGATGAACCCTTTTTAAATCCAATATTTTAATATTTTATATATTCAAATTGATGAAATTAAATTCTTATTTACAATCTGGATATAAAAATTTGGTTTGGATACATTTTTGGTACTTTTTATATAACATTCATATTTTGATGAAAAGTGAAAAACCCTAAATATTAATTAAAAAAATTTCAATCCAAATATTTTATAGTGTTAAATTATACATTTGAGTGGTTTTAAGTTACCATTATATTATAATTTTATTATTTAATATAATTTATATGATTTTATTTAATTTCTCATTTAAATTTTATAGAAACACATTTCAATCTTTTGATAGCTTTTACTTCTTAAAAACCTATTTTTTGGTTTTGACAACGAGAACTAATTTTAAATTAATTCCTGAAACTTATGTGTTTTGTATTTGAAAAATTTGAATCCATATATGTAATTATGAGGTTCATATTTTTTAAATATTTATCTTTTATTTTTAGACGTTATGTATAATTATTTCGATATATATTTTATTTACCATGTTTGAAGGGTAAATCCGGTAAATAAGGGTAATCCATAATGTTATAATAATATTAAATTCCACTGACATGTTTCCCAACCTTATTGGATTGTACATGTTCGACCATGGTCATACTTGGTTCAGTACTGGGACCCCATGTAGCCTCTTCAGAGGAATAATGACATTTTATATTAAATAATCTAAAGAAAAGACAAAAATAACAAAAGAATGTATCTTTCAGTAAAACAATTTTTATATGGGGTTATATAATTGATCTATTAAACTGTAAATATTATTTAGAAGAACAAAATTATTTCATATATCATGATATTTTATATTAAATTTTTAGACATAAAATAAATATATTTATTTATGACACAATAATGATGTAGTATTTTCCTTATTAATGAATGAATCAAATAAATGATATTATAAGTATTAAAATAAATATAATTTCAATTTTTTGATAACATTAACTAATTTTCTAGGATAATATGACATGTTCGGGTTGATTAAAAAAATTAAAATTAATAATGATTTTATGATTTAAAAAAAATTATTAAATAATGTGAAAATTGACAAAAATGAGTTATTAAAATAATACTATATTATTAAATTATATAATAGTACTATAAATATAATGTTCATCCAAAGTAATTATATTATAAAATATATGTCATTAATTAACCACTTTAGGTTATATTGGAATTTTATATTAATTTTATCAAAAAAATAATATCAAAATACATGGAGACATGCTAAATGATAAACTATTTACCCAAGAATTAAATAAAAAAGATGTGGTTAATATGGTAACCAAGACTTATCTAAAACCTATTATTTATGATTATTTAGACCCATAACGACTTAATTATTGAAATAAATTCATTTTGAACCATTAGAGACCGACAAATTATTTTATAATAAAATAATATTTCATGCTTTTCATAATGTGACCCTCACCCCTCTTATAAAAGGGTAGTTCCTCTTCTCTGAAAATCACACATCCAATACCATTTGGCTTGACTAAACCCTACTCAATTATCCTCACAACTATCATCACATCAACGTAGAGTCCTTAAATTGATCAGGAATCCAACCTAAGGATCCATTTTGGTAAAATCAAAAAGAATCACCCAAAGAATACGTAATCATATCATCACCTCTTTCAAAATTATTTCCTTCTTTGTCTTCCTATTTATTTGTTGTTTCCATACCAAAATAAGTACTCCAGTACCTTCTACATACTGTTATGTTATTATAAATTTTATAAATCCATATTCATTATTCTATCCATCAGATAAATGACAAATTCACCATACATGTGTGCGTACGGTTTACCATCTCAACGTCGTGGTGTAGTTTTTCATTCAACAATTCATTATTTTGATGGGTATAATAATGAGTATAATTGATGTAAATAATTAATATAATTTTTCAATTATTCTCAATATATGATATACCATCCAATTACATAGGATTTCACCATCAATATAATGATAATGTCTCTCATGCGTTCGTATGGATTATCGTCTCCACGAACACGACATGATTCATTCCCCCATCGTAACCATTCAAGAATAAATTTCATTTTATGATTAAAAAATAATTTTTAATAACTTAATATCATTCAGTATATGAATCAAATACATCCTATCCATAACAAACATTACTTACACAACAAAACATATAAAATAAAACGAATACGTTAACACCTGAAACAATGATAATACTGCAATATTATTAACAATTCAATATTAGTAGATCATATATGATATCATATTTATATATGTGGTTATTAGATTATTTAGTAACAATTATTTAACTATTATACATGAAGTTAATGTGCCCTTGACCAATGAAAAGTGCAAGGTAAGGGTTAATTTTACAATCTCTTTATTATTTGTGGTTGTTAATACGTATGTTTCTATTGGGACCTCTTTATCATCCACATATGTGTTTCTAAAAAATGTATTTCAAAACATTATCAAATATAAAATGAGTCAAATTCATTTATACCCTTCTTTTAATTTTTATAGAATTTTTTGAATGGAATATTTTCATTGTTTTCCAAACAAGGTACTTTATAACCTTTTCGACAAATTAAGGTAAGAATATTTTTTTAAATTATACGGAGGGTGTGGATATTTTCTTCTGTTATAAAAACATAGAAGCTTCCCTTAAAATAAAATAAGAATATTTTCAAAATAAATGTTTTATTTTATAATTATGTGACTTATAAATTATATCAAAATAGAAAGAGATATTTCTATCAAATAGTTTGGATTTCATATATGTCAACACCCTTTAATGGATTTTACACTTGTTTGAAGTTGATTTCTTATTACACAATAATCCATATTGTATTGAAGGTTTATCTATTTTTATGACTGTAAATGTTCTAATTGTATACCATTCATGATATATGGTTAAAGTATTAACATTTCGTATGTTATTTTTAATAGATTGTTTATGTTCTGGTTCAAATTTTTTATATGAGGAATTCAATTGACTTAGTAAGTGACGGGTGGAGCCCACTATAGCTCATCAATTCATCGATAGGCTCATGAGACAAATTAGTGTCTTTCTACAAGGCCTTGGAAAAATATTATTTGTAGCCTTGGGATGAGGCCTTGACTATGTGGTTATAATGTCCGACATTATGCATTCTGTCATTATGAAATTAGCTATTGATATTACATGTAATTATTCGACTAGTAAAATATCTATGTGAATAAGTAAATGGAAATATTTGATATATGTTTTCCATATTATGATGAGTTTTATGTTTTAAAGGATTGTGTTTTATTTTTAAACATTTCTTTAAATGTTTTTTTTTATTTATGAAAGTTTCTACTATGTTGTTATCCTTATTGAGCATCTAAGCTCACCCATTTCTTATGTTTTATTTTTCCCTGGTTGTGAAGAAGTATATTGTGACTGACCTGCAGGGATATGATAAGAGATATGTGTGTGTTCATATGGGACACAATGTTTTTTTTCTATTTCATAATGTAATATAAAACATATGTATATATCTAGCACTTCCAAGGCTACAAAACTAATAAGTCTTCCGGGATGTGATCTCTTGTGATATTTTCAATGTTATGTAATAATGAATTGACATTAGGTAACTGGGGTCAAGGTGTTATAGTTGGTATTAGAGGAAGTTTAGTACAGCCCTTCGAAACTAGATTTTGAAAAAAAATCTGATTAAAGAACAATACCCTTAGATAGACTTTGAGTATTTGTATAGAATAACTTCCTATAATTTTTGTAATATTGGGATTCTGTGAGTTTTCCATGAAAATACATCCCTCTCTTGATATGAGTAGGTAGAGGTGACTCTAGAACATATGTACCTAGGAGTAAAAAATTCGACACGAACTTTTGGGCTTGATCTGGGGTATCGTAGTACACGAAAACAAGCCTTGCTCCACTCCTAGTTATGACACTCCTGAGGTATATGATTAGGATAAATTACATTTTAATTACAAGCCCTTATGAAGGATTTATGAGTAAATACATCCTCAAATAAAACATTTTTTATGATTATATATTATATGAATAAAATATTTATGTTAGGTATTTTACAAGTTTGTAATTATGCATTTCAATTCATAAACTAACTTAGTGTATGCCATTGTTTAGAAATGGTGCCCAGTAAATGGAATGAGAACTCCAACAATACACATGATCCAAAGAGTTAGAATGATCATATCTTTCATGATCATAAGCCAATATTTAGAAGGGAAATATTCTCCCACGTATTCTCATCATATGATTAAATGGTTCCATGTGTTAGTAAGATATGTAAAGAATTCTCGGAGTCCTATGGATTTGAAGGGAAGCCAATGAAGAAAAGTATGGTAGAGTGAAAGATGGATAAAGGGAAGAAGGGATAGAAGGAATTTCCCATATGTGATGACTATGAAAAAAATAACCTTGGTAAATGATTGAATGGAATGAGATTTCGTTATAAGTGTAGATAAAAAGGAAACCAAGTAAGTGATTGCAAGGGAAAAAAAGGTTTAAAATGTATAATTATTCATCTACGGGGATTTGGGACACTATGCGAATCAATGTCCAAATCATTAGAGTATTCCCCAAATGATGCTATTGGATAATAATAAAGTTATGATACTACTGCAGATGAAGAGGAATGACTAGTGTTCTTATATTGTTGTTAAATAATAATGTAATTTTAGTGTTTTATCAATGATGTACTAGTTATATGAATTATTTAATAAATAATGATTGTACTATAGTACTATTTCATTGAGTATTTGAGATTATATGGTTCTATGAAAAGTGACCAATAGAAAGTTAAACTTTTTATGAAAATATGTGATGAAGGTATTCACATGTTATTATGTGAAAAAATAGATCTTCATTATGTCTACCTTCTTTATAAATTTTGGACTTTGAGTTTGGAAAAATGTATTTTGGATAAGTCTAAAGGATGGAATGAATTATGTTAGAAATTGGATACTTTGTTTTATGGTTAAAACATTTAATAAAATTATTTTGAGAATATTATAATTCTATAGTTTTAGAAAAAGAAAAACCTAAAGTTTGGGCAATAACCTGTCACATCGGACAAAGGTGCAAGAATCTAACCCACAACCAAATTGAAAAAAGTATTTAGCACCTACCACTGGCCTACATGATATCCTTCTTTTTATAATATATATTTTTTAAATGGTCTGACAGATGAATCATAAATTTTTTTTGGAACCCCATATCGCTAGGATAAACAAAATATTTTTGAGTTCAAAGATGAGTTCGTGGTAGAACTTAGTTATAGGATTTTACTATACTTGTCAAGTATTCTTTTTTTTCTTATTCTATGAAGAAATTAATTCTTAACCTTTAGGGAAAATATCATAAAACTAAAATTGTTTTATCCTAATAGCTTATGTTTTTTTGAACTGATGACATTTTAAATCGTCGTATATTTATGGCTTTGAGGCCCTCAAATTTTCATTAACTTTTTTTTGATTGATGAACTCAATCACTCCACATAATTAATTAAATTTTCCCCCAATTATAATTTCCACCAATGTCCTCCTATTCAAAATCTTAATTTGGTGGGGCCTTTTTTTCATTGCCATTTCCATCTTATTAAGACTAAATTTTATTAACCCTATTTCCAATGTGGGTTTCCACAAATGTATTTTCTATTTTTTAACATTTTATTTTAGAAGAACAATTTTAAATTAAGAGGATGCAATTTATTGAAGGAGGGAATAATGTAACACCCCAAGCTTTCACGGTACCTTTCTCATTGAATAATACATCAGTGTGTGATGTATGCAACACCAAGTTCATGCACACCACGACCTATCGGACTAGCTGTTTAAAAAGAAGTTAGGAATATTAATAAACAAATTTTGAATTTTATATATATCCCATTTAATTTCAATATTCTTCTATTTTTTTTGTCGATATAATATAAAGACAAATTCAATTTTTTTAGATAAAAGAAGATATTTTATAAAAAATTCAGTTTTCCAACTTTTAATGAAAAACCCTTTTTGAATACAATATTTGAAACTTTTATATATTAAATTTTACGAAATTAGATTATAAATTTTAGTTTTTTTAATGTATAATTAGATTATTTTTTTTATAATTTAATATAATGTATGTCATTGGATTTAATTTCACATTTAAAGTTTACATAAACACATATCAATCTTTTGATATTTTTTACTTCATAAAAACCCACTTTTTGGTTTTGACAATGAGAATTAATTTTAAATTAACTTCTGAAACTTCTATGTTTTGAATTTTGAAAAATAGATTCCATATATGGAATCAAAAGGTCCAAATTGTGTAAATATCTATCTTTTAATTTTATACATTCTGAATAATTATTGCGGTAAATATTTTATTTACCATGGTTAAAGGGTAAATCCAGCAAATAAGGGTAAAAAATAAAATTATAATAATATTAAATTACCCTAAAAATGTCTTAAACCTATTGGATGATACATATCCGACCATGGGAATCCATCGGTGGATTGTGGGACCCCTTGGTGCCACTTGGTAGTGATAATGACATTTTATATTAAATAATCTAATGTAAAGACATAAATAACAAAAGCATGTATCTTTGAGTAAAACAATTTTTATATGAGGTTATACAATTAATATATTCTAATATAATATTCATTATATATATTAAAATATTTCCTAAATTATTATTTTTGATTTATTATTTTTAGACATAAAATATATATTTTTTTTATGACACAATAATGATGTAGTATTTTCTTTATTAATGAAGGAATAAAATAATGGATATTAATAATATTAAAATAAATATAATTTGAATTTTTTGATGACATACACGAATTTTATAGGGTAATATGACATTTTGGGTTTGATTAAAAAAAGTTATTTATAATTAATAATGTTTTTATGACTTTAAAAAAATCAATTATTAAATAGTGTCAAAATTGACATAATTGAGTTTTTAAAAATAATACTATATTATTAAATTATATAATAGTCCTAAAAATATAAATATCAGGAAAAAAACATATATAACAATAGATATGTCATTAGTGAACCACTTGAGGTTATCATTGCATTTTATAGTATTTTTATTAAACATATAATATCAAAATACAAGGAGACATGGTAAATGTTAAACTATGTAACCAAGAGTTAAATATAAAAGATATGGTTAATATGGTAACCTAACCTTGTATAAAACATATTGGTTGAAATTATTTTGACTCATAAACACTTATATATCTTAATAAATTCATTTTAGGCCTTTAGATACCCAAAATGAATGTATAATAATATAATATTCTATGATTTTTCTAAAGTAACCTTCACCGATCTTATAAAAGGGTACTTCCCCTTCCCTCAAAATCACACCTAAAATGCCATTTTGATCTACCAAACCCTGATAAAATATCCTCCAAACTATCCCCACTTAAACCTAGAGTACTTACCTTGATCATGAAGCTAACCTAAGGATCCCTTTTGATCAAATTAAAAGGAAGCACCCGAAGAAGAGGTAATTATTTCATCACCTCTTCCAATGTTCTTATCTTATTCCACTTCCTATTTATTTGTTGTTTCCATACCAAAATTATTACTCTAGTACCTTCTACATATTGTGATGTTATTATAAACATGGTAAAACTATATTCGTTATTCTATCCATCCAATAAATGAAAAAATCACCAAACATGCTTACGTACAGCTTACCGTCTCCTCGTCGTGGTGTAGTTTCTCATTCACCACTTCATTATTTTGATGGGTATAACAATGGTTATAGATTATGTAAATAATAAATATAATATTTTAATTATTATGTATATAATATTTACCATCATATTACATATGATTTCACCATCAATATAATGATAATTTCACTCGTGCGTACGTAAGGATTACCTTCTCCAAGAACGTGATAAGATTCATTCCATATCGTAACCATTCAAGAATAAATTTTATTTTATGATTAAAAAATAATGTCTAATAACATAATATCATTATTGATATGAATCAAATACATCCTATCCATAACAAACATGACTTATGTAAAAAAACATATAAAGGAAAATGAATCAGTTAACACAAAAAACAATGATAATACTGGAATATTATTAATAAAGCAATATTAGAAGATCATATATGATATAATATTTATGTATTTGGTTATAGTATAATTTAATAACAATGATTTAACTATTATACAAGATTTTAATGTACCCTCTACAAAGAAAAATTACAAGGGTTAATTTTACAATCTCTTTATTATTCGAGGTTGTTAATACGTAATTATCTACTGGGACCACTTTATCATCCACATCTGTGTTTCTTAAAAATGTATTTCAAAACATTATTTACTACACTATGGGTTCAATTAATTAATACCCTTTTTTAACTATTTATAAAATTTCTTGAAAGGAATCTTTAAATAATTTTCCAAACAAGGTACTTTGTGACCTTTTTGAAAAATTAAGGTGAGAATGTTTTTTAACTTATACGGTGGGTGAAACTATTTTTCTTTATTATAACATATTCTAAGCTTCCCTTAAAATATTATAAAAATATTTTCAAAATAAAATTTTCCTTTTATACTTATGTGAATTTTAAATAGTTTCAAAATAGAAAGAGATATTTCTCTCAAATATATTTTATTTCATCTACATCAACATCCTTTGATGGATTTTATAGTTTTTTGAAGTTGATTTATTATGATACAAACTTCCATATTGTATTGAAGGTTTTGTGATATGTTTGACTATGAATATTATATTTATAAATCATTAATTATTTACAGTTAAATTATTCACATTTCGTAAGATAGTTTTAATATGAATGTTTATGTTATGTTTCAATATTTTCATATGAGGAATGCATTCTACTTAGTATGTGACAGGTGGAGATTAGTATAGATCCTCGATGAATTAGTAGGTCTCATGAGACAAAATAGTTTCTTGGTAGAAGGCCTTGAAAAAATCATATTTGTAGTCTTGGAACAAGTCTTGACTATATGGTTATGATGTCCAACGTTATGCATTCCAACATTATGAAATTATCTATTGATATTTTATGTGATTATTTGACTTGTAAAATATCCATGTGAATAAATAAATTGGTTTATTTGATTAATCTTTCCCATATTATTCTGAAGTTTATTTTTAAAAGGATTGTTTTTTATTATTATACTTTTCCTTAAATGTTTACACTTATTTACGATGTTTTCCTCTATATTTTTATCCTTAATGAGCATCTGAACTCTCCCCGTTCTTATGTTTTATTTTTCCCAGGTTGTGAAGAAGTATATTATGATTGACCTGTGAGGATAGGCTATGAGATATGAGTGTTTTCATATGGGACACAATATTGTTGTTTTTCCATTTCATAATGTATTTTAAAACTTATTATGTATCTATTACTTACAAGGCTACTAAACTAATCAGTCTTTTGGGACTTGATCTTTTAGGATCATGCTAATGTTATGTAATAATGCATCGAGTCTAGGTAATTAGGGTCAGGGTGTTATAGAACCATGCCAAGAAAGTAAGTTTTTATCATGTCATAAATTTTGATAACCCCATTACAAGTACTATCGAATATGTCATGTATTGATAGTGGAAAAAAAGAAACATAACTAGGGATATCATCTCTTGAGTATTATTTATCAAGGAGGTATGGTCCGAAATACTATAATAGCCATGAATTAGAGGCATGTCAAGAATAGAGACTAAATCCATAACACATCATAAGTATGATCATATCATGTTAGATCTAACAAGTTTTGTTATTAAGTTAGATCTAGTGAAAGTGTGAGTGTTGTAATAGTGGGTTCCCTAAACCCAACTCAAATAGTTTATTTTGATTATCATATCATGTATACAATGAGTTATGCATGATTTAAACTTACCATAATAGTGCTGAAATTTCTATATCCACTATTTATATAGTAATTTCATTATATTTCCTATCATTTCAAAAGGATATAGTAGTTTCTAGGATATAATGGGATCCTCGAGATTCTATTATTATGATCCTAAATTTATTTACTTTGGCCTAGATACATCATAATTACTAGACATAAATTATTTTTTACGATCATATGTCTAGGTATCATAAGAAATTATAATTCTTTTCATGAAGTTCACACTTGGTGATTTTGAGTAGTTGAGATCATAAGGACCGACATGCCAATAAGATTGTTTTACGTGTCATTGATACTTACTATATGTGTACACTGGTAATGGTTTCCTTCCATGATATTATTATTAGTGTATACAGTTTGATCATGTAATTTAATGTAAGAAAAAAATATGTCATTAAAGTTATAGTGAGGTATATTGTTTTGGGTGATCCATTTCTAGTATGACATTGATTAGAAAAGAAAGATATGATTTATCACTTGAGAATGGAAGAGATATCTTAGGCCTATTTGACTAGGATGGTAGTATATTCATTAAATAATTCACCATGGAATCTAGTAAGGTCAACAAATAATAGTGTAAGAATTAATGTTGATACAATGTGTTTATCATTCTTTATGAGGTATCGTCAGAAAAAATATTATATTACATAGTGTGTGTTTAAATGAATGGTTCTTATTGCAGTGAATTTTCCTTAGCTCTTTAGGGGCATTGATGGGTTTCTAAACTCTAATCCTGGTCTATGAATTATATTCTTTGTTATCGATATAAGGGCCGATATGGTCGCATGCTATAGTTATTTAAAAGTCTACCATATTCAGATGAATAAGAATGTGGAACGTGGTGGTCCCCACCATGGGGTCTAGGATATGACTGGGAATATTAAATCAACAAAGAATAAATAAATTCATATTATTTGAGCCTATAATGAATAGTTTTTAATTTATTTGTTAATTTTTCTACAATTGTTAAAGTAAATACATGGAAAAAATTATATGAATGAATATTATCTTAATATCCAAGGTTGATTTATTATTTACAGGAATGAAAAGTCATGTTAATGGAATAGTTTTTATCATGTAATAATATAAATACCTAGAATTTCCATGCATGTTTTTTTAAATACATGGGAATTTTACGAGTCTGCGAAAATTTACAGTGCTTGATTCTTGAGGCCCAATATGCCCGAAATCAATTTCTAATGCTTTATTTGGGTACATTAAGTAAACATACGAGAATGATTTTATAACTTTTGGACTGGTTCTCGAAATTGAAATATGAGGGCATCGTTGAACTCGCAGTGCCGGCATTCTCTTAAGAAGACTTCCGCCTTGACGATAGATAGTAGAAAATGGAAGTTAGATTTTGGGGTTCTTAAAATTAAATTAAATAAAAATAATGTGTAACTTTATTTTTAATTGTGGTGGTTAAAACCTACAAGAGTTGATTAGATGTTGGGGCCACCACACCAAAACCTCCCATTAGAGGTTATGGTGGTGGGTCCCACCCACAGTTAACCTCCCTTGGGAGGATATCCTGGGTGGGGGCCACACGGGCATTAAACCCCCTTTAACTCCCAATAAAGGGGGAGAAAACTCTTCACCTTACCCACCATTTAATTGAACAACTCCACCCATTTAATTATGTGAGATAACTCATTTAAATAAAACACCCCTTCTGAATTATTTTGAATATTTTGGCCAACAAATTAAATAATGGGTTAGCTTAACCCATTATTTTTGGGATGGCAATTCATTTTGGGGAACTTGGAGAGAGGAGTTAGAAGGATTTGGAGAAACTAATTCTCCAACGAGGAATGATCTTCAACCGTGTCAATATAGAAGGAGATGATAGCGAAGAATGTCGTATTCGACTTAGTCACCTCTGAATTCTTGTCTGCCAACAATGGATATCAACTTATTTTTCTATCAATGACGAATAGACGCCCCCCAGTTTTCATCAACAATCATCAAAATGAGGTAGGGGTTTGAGTTTAATTTCTTCCATTTCTACGTCATTCAATTTTTTGAAATATGTTATGCCGATTGATATCAACATAATGTGGAGGGATCAGACAACATGAACATGGCCATACCCTCCTCTTTTGACTGAACACATTTGTTGACGATGGAGGCGGAACAATGGAAGCCGACGATGGGAAGACCACCAAAAAAACCTACACCTCATGGCTGTCGTGTCTCCAAAAGGGCGTGGCACCACCATACTGCGTGGAAGGAAAGCCAGGGCCAGGGAGAGCCGTGGCGGAAGGGGTGCGACCTGGGAGGGCTGCAGGGGAAGGGGCACGGCGGAAGTGCGCAACACCATCGCACCGCACGGAGGAGCAGAATTGCGGCGCCATCACGCCGCGGTGGAGGAGCCGGGATGGCCGGCATTGGGCCGGCCACCGGTGGTGTCGAACTGGATCGCAGTTCGGCCATCCGGACAAGGCAGGACCCTCCTGGGTCCTGCGGGCTACAGAACCGACACTTAGCACTATTTCTGTTCAGAAGGTTGGGGGCACGACACCCCCCACCCCCCTCACATGGCTAGGGAGAGCCCCACAGGGCTCCTCCAGCCACTAGCCGGATGGCCACGTGGTCCACTATTTGGCCATGAGGGCCGCCATCCGGCCACGCGGGCCGCCATCCAGGTCACGCAGGCAGCCCCCTTGGGCCGGGCCGCCCTCGGGCCGGGCCGCCCCCTTGGGTCGGGCCGCTCTTGGTCTAGGCCGCCCCCTTTGGTCGGGCCGGGACACCCTCTTGGGTTGGGCCTCCCTCAAGCTAGGCCTCCCTCTCGGACTGGGTCAGACCCGCAGACTGGGTCAGACCCACAGACCGGGTTGGACCCATGTCTGAACCCGTTCGACCCGAAGACAACTTTTGCACCCATATCGTGGGCTACGGGTGTATGATCGAACAAACATCTATGGAGATGGAAATATTGGAGTGAGATGGTTCTTTTGGAATACCCTACATGTGGATTGGACACAGTTGGAGTACAGTCTGGTTGGATTGAACCTAAAATCCAACCAGGACCCCAGAATGGAAATGCCAATAACTAAGAGATCGGGCGTCCGATTGACGCGCCGTCTATTGAAATGATACCCCTATGATGAGGCAGACCTTTTAGAAACTTCTACATGGGACATAGTTACCGTTGGATAATCTACCTATAGTTTGTGGAGCGGATCCTCCCAGAGACGAGAAAGCGAAGTACATAGACCTAGTAGATGGTTGAGACCTGACGACCGCTGACCTATCGACACAGAGTGTTTCGACTAGTCCAGCGGGGAGCGCCTCTATGAGACACGACAGTCCCACAGTGGGGACCACCTCTATGTGATGCAGTAGACCTATGGTACTCGATAAGAGGAGTACCTCAGCATTCTACGAGGGGGAGAGCCTTTGTGTGAGCGCGGCAGACCCACAGTGGGGAGTTCCTCTGTGTGAGCGCAACAGATCCATGGTACTTGATAGGAGGAGTACCAAAGCTATCTAGGATAGTGGGAAGTGCCTCTTTGTGATAGGGCATTCCCCCTATATTCGATAGTGGAGGAGTACACCATCAATCGAGGTTCCGACCGTGTGACAAGGGATGTTACATGATACTAACAATAAAATAAATCCCGGTTTGAGCCGAGTTAGTAACTTTTGAGTTTTCCTCATGATTGAGATGGATTATTTGATAACTTATGTATATATATGGGCATATAACTATGTGTGTTATCTGTTCTTTTCATACTTTTTGGTTTATCCTTGTCGGATTATGTGAGTCCTTGAGGGTCTCGGGGTCCCTACGGAGTATCATTATAGTCACCCATGCACAGGCTATGCCCGCACCTCGTTGTTTTGGTTACAGATGATGGACAGCGTAGACTAAGGTTGAGAGTAGCAGGGCTGGATGGTAACTGGAGGTGGACCACTCGATGTGACAGTATACGGAGCAAACAGACAGATGTGGAGTGCTGAGGATGCCATCTGTACCTACCCTTTAGCTAGGAACACTGGAGGACAACCTAGTAGCTTCTTTACTTTTCGTCAGTTGTACATGCTTTCAGTTGTACATGTATTTTCTTTTTGGACTTGTATTTCCAGCCCCTTTTACTTTCCATCACTTCTTTTGTATACAATTATACTTAATGTTTTTGCTTCTAGTTTTGTACTATGTTAAATGTGTAAAACATTATAAAGTAAATGTCATCCCAGTTTAGGAATTTATGGCTTTGGTGCTAGTCGCCAGCCCCTAGCATTTGGAATAATAGATTGGGGTAGTCACGATACAGGCCCTAGGGGACGGGTCGTGACAAAATAGTATCAGAGGAGTCAGTTCTACCGCAGAACTTATGACTCTGATCATTCTTTTCTGTGAAGCAATAGTGTTTAGCGTATTAAGTGTGGTTCTCAGTTTAGGGAGTCCAGTGTTGGTGTGGTAGCCGATGTATCCATACACCCGGACCCTGACTACTGATCTCTGACTCAGTGCACCAAAACACAGATTACGTGTGTGTTTTCAAAAATTTTCATTAAGTCAACTCAACCAGGTTAGCTCACCAGGTTTAATATTTTCACCGTGTCGTAACTGTTTCTTTTAGGATTCCTCCCTGCATAGCCCTAAGAGTTGTACGCCTTCACAGTCCACCGAGTGATGAGGCCATGGGGTAGGGCCCTTTACCAGTGGAGGCACCAGTGGTACAAATTTCCATTGGGCCACTAATGCCACCATCCCCAGCAGTAGAAAATGCACACCGCTTGAGTGGATTGCATGAGTTCCAGAGCGAGAGGCCACCCATGTTCTAGGGAGAGACGGACCCACAGTCGGATGAGGATTGGATGGAGGTTGTGGTGAGAGTCTTCAGGCTATTAGGGACAGTAGTAGACTTCATAGTTATCCTTGAAGCCAACCTCCTTCAACCAGTAGAAGATAGATGGTGGAGTCTGATCCTCCAGGTACATGACGACGTAGCGCTTCACTAGACAGATTTCGAGAGCCTGTTTCGGGTGGAGATTGTTCGAGCAACTCTATGAGTAGTGTGGATACAGGAGAGACTACATCTACATCAGGGAAGCATGATTGTAGTTTATTACGCCGCAAGGTTCACCAACCTCTAATGCTACTATAGAGATATTGTGTGGGACCCATTATTTAGGGCTCGAAACATCGAGCAGGGGCCCAAGTGAGAGATCAGGGCATCGATGATCTCCCTCGGCATCCTGAAGCAGACGGGGGTGATAGAGAGATCCCTCCTAGTATAGAGTTTCCTTGCTGAGTAGTCTCCAGCAGTGAGACCCACTACTAGTCGACATGCAGCGGAGTCTTCTGTAGTTGTATGTAGACAGTTGATGCAGAGGTCCAAGAGGACTATACCTAGGGGTGGAAGACCGTAGGACTCAGGATCTGTTGTGCGGGGCACCCAGGGCGGTGACTTTCCTGCTAGGAGCAGGCTATGTTACTTGTACGGAGGGCAGGGTCACATGGATCATGACTGCCAAACTCGTCGTTCAGATGATCAACAGATCGTTGAGGGACCTCTCAAGAAGAGGTAGATATTTGATCGAGGCGGTCCGCAGGGCGTAGGTGGACGTGGAAGAGGGGCTGGATGTGTAACTGGTGGTGGACGACGATACACGGTGTTACCACCACCAGCACCTGGAGGTCCACCCCGACCACATGGAGCATGTGTAGAGGGGAGAGTCTAGTTTCAGGCAGCTTAGGCTTACGATCATGGTGCTCTAGAGATGATTCGAGGTACGATCTGTGTCTACTCCACCATAGCTTCAGTTCTTATAGACACATGTTCCAGTCACTCTTTCATTGCCACTGCCCTCGTTTGGAGATTAATGATTTCGAAGGAGTTGTTGGATCGATACTTAAGACTAGAGACTCTTACAAGAGTAGACTCGATGATTACGCACTTGTGCCAAACATTTGAGCTTACTCTAGGAGGCGAGAGCTTCGGCTGTGATATCCTCATAGTGGCTTCGAGGCCTTACGACATCATCTTGGGTATGGACTGGTTATCTACAGTCCATGGTCATATTGATTGTATTAGGTAAAAAGTGTGGTGTTTTCGCACAGATGGGACTAGGTTCACCTTCACCTGTGAGAAGGGAACCTTTGCATCACATGAAAAACATACTCGGAGGTGGGTGAAGTCGATCACTCACCAGTTGGATTGCCTTAACCTCAGAGTAGTTGATGTGGAGAGTCCTAATTATGCTGTAGTGGTAGACCAGTACGCGAATGTTTTCCCTGATGATTTCCCAGGACTACCTCCTCACAAAGAGGTGGATATCTACATTGACATGTACCTCGGAAGGACACCGATTTCTACTACAGCATATCAGATGGCTCCCGCTGAGCTTTGTGAGCTGCGGGTATAGCTGGAGGACTTACAAGGGAACAGATTTATCAGGCCCAGTGTTTCTCCCTGGGCAGCCCCGATTTTGTTCGCCAAGAAGGCAGATGGGAGCTTGAGGCTTTCAGTCAACTACCATCACCTGAACTAGGTGACCATGAAGAACAAGTACCCTCTCCTAAGGATTGACGACCTCTTTGATCAGCACAGGTGACCATGGTAGTTCTCGAACATAGAACTCAGATCAGGCTATCAAGAACCCATATTATGATATGAGGACGTGTAGAAGAATACATTCAAGTGTCGATACGGCCACTATGAGTTCTTGGTTATTCCCTTCAGCATAGCCAATGTTCCAGCAGTGTTCATGAGTCTCGTGAACAGGATCTTACAGCCTTACCTCGATCGCTTTTTCGTGGCCTTTATTGACGACATTCTGATTTACTCGACTACTGAAGAGGAGCATGACTACCATTTACAGGTAGTACTGGACACACTCTGAGAGCGCAAGATTTATGGAAATCTCTCTAAGTGCCAGTTTTGGATTTGAGAGGTTCACTTCTTTGGACATGTCATCTCAGAGGTAGGGGTTGCAGTTGATCCAGCAAATATCGAGGCGATACTTGCTTGGGATTCACCCAGGAGTGTTATGGAGGTACAAAGATTCTTGGGCTTGGCTGGATACTACTAAAGATTCATTCCAGTCTTCTCCAGAGTTTTAGCACCACTATCAGCCTTGACAAAGAAAGGGAAAGACTTTGTGTGGTCAGAGAGATGCCAGAAGATCTTTCAGTAGCTAAGGCAGTGGTTGACTAGTTCCCCCATCATGAGGCTTCTAAAAAAAGGTCTTGGGTACGTAGTTTACTACGACGCATCAGGGACCAGACTCGGGTGTGTCCTACTGCAGGAGAGATAAGTGATCACTTATTTTTTTCATCAGTTGAGAAAACATGAGAAGAACTATGCTAATGATGACATGGAGTTAGCAGCAGTGGTCTTCGCCTTGAAGATGTGGCGTCACTATCTGATGGGAGAATGTTTTACTGTGTACTCTGATCACCAGAGTCTTAGGTATATCATCTCTCAGAAGGACCTAAACCCGAGATAGCGATAATGGATTGAGATCCTCCAGGACTATGACTTCAAGATTTTATATACTCCTGGGAAGGGGAACATTATTTTGGAGTTGCTCTGCAGGAGGACTGGTATATAACTGCTAGGCGAGGAGATAGAGTAGTTGGCTACCTTATAGATATCTATTGTGGATAGAGATGGAGCAACCTTTCTACAGTCTCTTATAGTCACTCCCCCACTCCTTCAGTGAGTCAGTGAAGCACAACATGAGGACACCAACTGCGAGACATCACGTGCTCAGATATCCAAAGGGCAAGAACCTGATGGATTTTATGAAGGCAGGGAGAACGTCATCCTCTTAAGAGGACGTACTACGGTAAAAGTTTTACATCAAGAGGAAGTATTGAGGGAGTTCCACACATCTCCTTTAGTAGTACATCTAGTAGTGGCAAAGACATATCAGGACATCAGACGACATCACTGGTGTCCAAGTATGAAGAAGGTGGTAGCAGAGTTTTTCTCTTGATGCCTCACTTGTCACCAAGTGAAGTTGGAGAACTAGGTACCAGCAGGCTTGGTATAGCCTTTAGAGGTCACAGAGAGGAAGTTGGACGGGATATCCCTGGACTTTATGATGGGTCTTCCACGTACATCCAAGGGACATGACTCGATTTGGGTGATCGTTGACCGACTCACCAAGTCGGCACACTTCTTACCGAACAGAGAATGGGGTTCACTAGAGAGCTTGGGACGTCTCTATGTTCTAGAGATTTTTCATTTTCATGGATTGCCTTCTTCTATTGTCCCCGATCGTGACACACGGTTTACATCCCGGCTATGGAAGGGGTTGTAGAAGGCTTTCGAGATATAGATTCTCTTGAGCACTGCCTTCCATCCTTAGACACATGGTCAGACTGAGTAGACCATTCAGACCCTTGAGGACATGCTTTGTGCTTGTGTCCATGACATCGGTCACCACTAGGAGGACCACTTACCTTTGTTGGAGTTCGCCTACAACAACAATTATCACTCCACTATCGGTATGGTATATTTTGAGGCCATGTATGGGTGACCTTGCAGATTATCTTTGTGTAGGACAGACCCTGGGGAGTCAGCACTGGTGGGACCAGAGATGGTGCGAGCTACCACTGAAAAGGTGCAGATCATCTAGGAGTAGATGAAGACTGCACAGAGCAGGTAGAAGTTGTATGTTGATAGGAGACAGAGACCTCTAGAGTTCGAGGATGGTGACCACGTCATTCTACGGGTCTCACCTCGATGAGGTCTATGGAGACTTGGCTAAGGCGGAATGTTATCTCCATGATTCATTAGACCTTTCCAGGTCCTTAGCAGAGTAAGCGAGGTGGCTTACCGCATATCTCTTCTACCTCAGTTGCACCAGGTGCATGACTACTTCCACGTATCTCAGCTGAGGAGATATGTGCATGACCCCTCCCACATCATTGACCATGGAGAGATGAATGTCAACGATGGGGTGACTTTCATGGAGGTTCCAGTGGAGATTGAGGACCGACAAGAGCGGGTCCTACATGGATGGTCGATACCTCTGGTGCGTGTTCGCTGGTAGCACATAAACCTCCAATAGATCCCTTGGGAGCGGGAGGCTCAAATGCATGCTCAGTACCCTCATTTATTCCCTCAGTTCAATTTATGGATTACTTGGACGTAAAGTCCTGAGGTGGGGAGAATGTAAAGACCCAGAAATCCAAGGGCACCGTTGAACTCGCAGCGCCGATATTTGCTTAATAGGGCTTCTTCCCGGACGACAGATGGTCGAAAATGGAAGTTAGATTTTGGGATTTTTAAATTAAATTAAATGAAAATAAAGTGTTACTTTATTTTTATTTCTAGTGGTTAAAACATAAAAGAGGTGGTTAGAGGTGGGGGCCACCACAACGAAACCTCCCATGAGAGGTTATGGTGGTGGGGACCACCCGCAAATAACCTCCCTTGGGAGAATATCCTTGGTGGGGGCACACGTGCTTTAAACCCACTTTGAACTCCCCATAAAGGGGGAGAAAAATCATCACCTTCCCTGCCAATTAATTGATCCAACTCCACCCATTTAATTAAGTGAGATAACTCACTTAATTAAAACACCCCTATTGAATTCTTTTGAATTTTTTGCCCAACAAATTAAAAAATTGGTTAGCTTAACCCATTATTTTTGTGTTGGAAATTATTTTTGTGGAACCTTGAAAGATGAGTTAGAAGGATTTGGAGAAACTAATTCTCCAACAAGGAACGATCTTCAACCGTGTCAAAAGAGAATGAGACGACTGCGAAGAATGTTGTCTTCGACTTCATCAACTCCAAACGCCCATCCGCCAACAACATATATCCTCTTCCTTTTCTGACATTGACGAATCGACGCATTCAATTCTTCATCAACGATCATCGAAACGAGGTAGGTATTTGAGTTGAATTTTTTCCTATTCTACGTCGTTCAATTTTTGGAATATGTTATGCCGATTGATATCAACATAACATGGAGGGCTCGGACCGTATGAAGATAGACCGACCCTCCCGCTTTGATTGTTCATGTTTTTTATGATGGAGGTTGAGAAAAGGCGGCCGACGATGGGCCGACCATGAAGAAAAACGGTGGCGCAAGGCCACCGGGTCACCAAAAGGGTGCAGCACCGCCAGGCCGCGTAGAAGGAAAGATGCGGCCAGGGCGGGACATGACGGAGGGGGTGCAGGGCCATGACGACGCGCAGAGGAGGGGGCTGAGGCCAAGGATGGCCGCAGAAGAAGGGGTGCGATGTCGTCAGGACGCACGAAGTAGGGGGACGTGGCCAGGGCGGGCAGCAGCGGAAGGGCGTGACACCATCACATCGCGTGGAGGAGCAGAACCGTTGTGCTGTCGCGTCGTGGTGGAGGATCCGGGTGGGCCGGCGTCGGGCCAGATGCCGGCGGTGCAGAACAGACTGGCCGCTCGGCCATCCGGAAAGGGCGGGACCCTACTAGGTATCGTAGGCTACAAAACTGGTGCTTAGCACCGGTTCCGTTCGGAAGGTAGGGGGCACGACACCCCCCTCACACGGCTAGTGTGGGTGCCATCATCTGCTGGCCGGTAGGCCATGCGGGCCGCCAGGTGGCCAAGCGGACCACCAGTGGGCCACGCGGGCCCCCAGCTGTCCCTGTGGGCCACCCCCTCGGGCCGAGCCGCCCTCTTGGGTCGGGCCTCTCTCGGTCCGGGCTGCCCCCTCAGGCCGAGTCGGACCCGCGAACTGGGTCGGACCGCCATCCGAACCTATTCGACCCGAACACAACTTTTGCGCCCATATCTTGGGCTATGGGAGTCCGATCGACGAACCGTCTGTGTCGACCGAAATCTTGTAGCAATATGGTTCTTTTGGAATAACCCACTTGAGGTTTGGACATATTTAGGGTACGGTCGGGTGGGATTGAACCTAAAATCTAACCAGGCCCCCGGAACAGAAATGCCAATAACTCACAGACTGGGCGTCCGATTGACGCACCGTCTGTTGCATTGAGACCCCTATGATGAGGTAGACCATTGAGATACTCTTACTTGGGACTTTATTATGGTTTTATAATTGAACTGTTGTTTGTGGATCAGATCCTCCTAGAGATGAGAGGGCGGAGTATAGAGACCTTGTAGATGGTTGAGACCTGACGACTGCTGACCTTTCGACACAGATTGTTTCGACTAGTCCAGTGAGGGGCGCCTCTGTGGGACTCTTAATACCCATAGTGGGGAGAGATTTTGTGTGATGTAGAAGACCCACGATACTCGATTGGAGGAGTACCTCAGCAGGATACGAGGGGGAGCACCTCTGTGTGAGTGCAGCAGACCCACAGTGGGGAGTGCCTCTTTGTGAGCGCTACAGATCCACTGTACTTGACAGGAGGAGTACCACATCAGTCTAGGATAGTGGGAAGTGCCTCGTGTGATGTGGAATGCCCATTATACTCACTAGAGGAGGAGTACACCATCAGCCAAGGTTCAAATTGTGTGACTGGTTATGTTACTTGATAATACCCCTAGAATAAATATGGGTTTGTGCTGAGTCAGTAACATTTGAATTTACCTCATGATTGAGAAGTATTACATGATAACTTATGTATATGTTTGTGCATAGACCTAATTGTGTTTATATGTTGTTTTTTACATTTTGTTTTATCCTTGTTGGATTTTTTGAGACCTTTTTGGTCTCGGGGTCCCTATTGAGTATCATTATACTCAACCCTACACAGGCTATGCATGCACCTCATTGTGTTGGTTGCAGACGACAGATAGCGCTGACTGAGGCAGAGAGTTGCAGGACTAGATGGTACCCATAGGTGGACCACCCGGCATGATGGTACACGGAGAAGCCGGACGGACGTGGAGTGCTAAGGAGGCCATTTGTACCTACCCTCTAGGTAGGAACCCCAGAGGACGACCTAGTTGATTCTTTAATTTTCTTTAGTTGTACTTGCTTTCAGTTGTACTTGTATTTTCCTGTTGGTCTTGACTTTTCATCTACTTTTAATTTCCAGCACTTCTTTTGTATATAGTTATACTTCATGTTTTTTCTTCCAGATGGGTACTCTATTATGTGTGTACCATTTTATAAAGGCTAGGTTTGGGATTTACACCTTTGGTGCTAGTCGCCCACCCCTGGCCTATGGAAGGCGGGCTTGGGGTAGTCATGATACGGGCCCCGAGGGATGGGTCATGACAAATATATTTATTATAGTACTATTATTTGATACTTATATAAATGAAAATTATGGCCTAGTTAGTTGGTCATAGTACATCATTTATGGTTTATTTATTGGGTAATAAATATTTGGTGGTTGAGGAGACATTTTTTAGTATTCAGCACCACTCTATATAAAGAGGAGGAGGATCTCATGATAGTAACTGTTCATCATGTGATTTTGAGAGACTCTCTCTACTCTCACCCACATCTATGAAGGAGAAACTATTGATCCTAGCAACTAGATTGAGTTTTCTTTCACACTTTTAGAGAACATCAATCCAGTGATTGTCGGGATGTGAAGGCATCATCAAATCTTCACACTAGCACATGGAATTTGATAAATGAAATTCCAATGGACTTTTGAAGCGTATTTTCATGATCTAGAGGGATTATTCATCAGTTAATTCAAGAAACATTCACTAATTACATGTATATTTTAAGTGTGTATTTATATCGTATAAGTATTTATTTGGTTTAATTTTCTGATTAATTTTTCACATCGGATCCTCAAGGATTTATACCAAGCAGTTTTTATGTTGGAGATGACATTACGATGTCAATTATGGAATAAAAATTGTAAATTCCTGATTTTCATCCTTTTTCTACATTCTAGATACCAATAACTCTAAAATCGCATCATTTTACAATATAGTTATAAATGTTTTCTAATAAAAATTATTTTCCTGATTTCTATTCCTATTTCAAAATAATCATATCCAATTGATTAATGGATCATAGATCACCATATATGTTCTCTATTTAAGTACTCCTTTTGGGTTATCATATTTTTTTATAAATAGAATATGTTACTTTTTTTAAAACATTTTTTATGTGATATAATTCTGAAAAGTGATGACATCCATTTTATTTCCATGATTTACTATGATAAGCTGAATAATTTGATTTTAAGTGGTACTCATAAGTATGGATAACAATGAGTGGTGAACTTTATCACCCTCCAATGCATTGGTTATGTTTTGGATCTCATGAGATATTATTGCGTGGACATACATGGATTTATTCACAATATAAAGGGTATATATACTTGGATTTGTTCAAATATAAAAGGTGTATATATTGGTATTTTTTCAAAACATAATAGGATTACATACTTGGATTTGTTAAAAAATTAAAGGGTGGTCATGATCAAGTTTTCTCACAATGTTTTCATATTCTTATGTTTTTATACTTATCTAAAATATTCCTTAATTTTGATACATTGAAAACATTTATGATTTTCTATGTGATAAAGATACTATTATTTCTTATTTCATGTCTTCATGTCTTTTTCATTATGTTATATGCTTCCAATCCATGGTTTTGATGAAATTTATTAGGTATAATGTTCTTATTCTATGATTTTTAATTCTTAATGAAGTTTTTAACATCCACTTATGATTCCATGTTCAATCTATCAGATATATCACCCTTATTCCTGTTTTCTGTCATGTTTATGACCCAAACATAAAGACTAGTTTTCCTTGTTCAGGGTTAGAAATCACTCATTTCATAAGTATTATTTTCCTTGGATATGTAATTGGGTATTACAAGAGATATTTTTAGATGGGGGTTTAGAGTTGAATGGTTACAAGTATTGTCAAATAAATTTTTTATGTAGCTAATCATCCAAGAAAATTAACCTTTGATTCTCCAATTTGTGTGAATATTTTTGAATGGAATTGTTATTCATGTAATGTAATGAAATAAGTGTGTTTATTTATCTTGTTTCATCTCTCATATTCAATAAATCATAGGTCACAGAATAAGGATTGTATAATAACATTATACACAACCAATAAGAGTGTGGAAACATGATTCAATAATCAGGATCCATAAAAACATAAGAGAAAGATACAACATATACATATGTATAAAAAATAATTCCTTTTTTCAAGGAATGATACCAATACCATCATCAAATAGTGGTCAATGTCCCATATTGGATTGATTTTTCTTCCCAATAATATACTTTCCAACTCATGAGATATAAGTAATTCGCTAAAAAAAATTCTACTATTTTTTATCGTGTCCCATTGTAAATAACTCTTTGCAGAAAATGGCATCCCTATTAGTATATTTTGCGATGAGATACTCCCCCATCACAAGTAATTTGATTTAATTTTAAAAAATTTATTTGCGAAGAGAGGGAACACCCTCAAAGATAATATAAAAAATAAAAAATAATTTTTTTTTAAAAAAAAATAATAATAATAAATCAAATGTTCGTAAAAATATAAAATACGCTCTATATAGAACTGTAAATATATGAATTAATAAAAATATTACATAAATTATGTACATTCAAATGTTATCCAAAAAAATACATAAATCACTAAGGGGGAGGGGGTTTATCTGGAGGAGGTTGTGAAGGGAAATCCACTCCTAATATGTGAGTCAAACTTTTAATGTAGTCTATGATCTGCTCGTGATAATTTTCCTTCCATTGATTCATCTCCTCATGATATTGTTCCTACAACCAATGGAGCTCCTCTATCTCTAAACACATGGTCTCTATAATCTTACCCTAAGTTCACAACTTCTCCTTATATTGTACACCAAATGATGATGAATCTCTATGAGATCCCCTCAAGATGGATGCTGAAATTATAGCAACACTATTATAACTCCCACGTGTCAATCGAGAGCTAATACCAACATATTTCCCTTCAATGAGGGCATACTGAGTCACCTACATCCATGCTACATTGTAAAATGTTGCAGCACAAGTGGTATGATCCTCGGTCTGGACCTGAATCTCATCATGTGTTTGAGTCGTCATGACCTCATATGACTCCTTCAATTACGATTTAAAATTAAATTAGATAAAATATTATTTAATTTTAATTTTAATACTCATAAAAATTATACTGACCACAATATTCTACTGAAAACCACCTGTAATATCTCTAGTGAGATGATCATTTTATATCTTATTATAACTGTAAATATCCATAATATTGGGATTTTCAACTACCTAAATGAGTATTAACTAAATAGTTCAAATTTAACATTATCTAAATTACTAAAAAAGTACATACCATATGTCGTATATGCGTACTAATTATACAACTACCAGCTCAATGTGTGACCTCTAGACACCCTCGATTCAGTTGACCTAATAACGATCTCCTACGAAAATTATGTCTCATCCAGTATGAAAATAATCTATCCCAAATATGAGATGATATGTAATTTGGTTGGTGGGTGCAGTAAGAGTGATCGAAATTCCTCACTCCCATTTTCCATATGTTTTTCCTCCTCAGATTGTCCAAAAACTGGCCGAAACGATCACACATACAGAACTTGCATGCCATCTAGATAGAGGCTCGTATGATACCATCTATGGGATACCATAAACCCTACAAATAATTAATACTATTATGTTATTAGTTAAATATAATTTAAAATAAATATTATTTCTTTACGTACAATCCAATAATTAAATATGCAGTTTTGAACATCAATGGGAATCTGATCCCATATATCCCATGATTTAGAAAACTAATTTCATAGTATTGTACTACCTTTCACAATAGCAATATGTGTAAAGCTGTGCAAAAAATAGAAAAAATAATCAAAAAATTGGTATATAAATATATTAATGAAAATTAATGAAAACTAACTAAAATAAAAAACTAAACATACCTCTATATGCATAGATCAAACTCAAGAAATGGATGTCTCTCGAGGATATGGTCACAAATCATTCGTCTCACAATACATTTCCCTCTTCAAGTCTTCTTTATACCACTAACAATCTAAGGTTCAGATGATGTAGTATCATACTTGTCACTACGAAGTGAATCCTCCACCAACTCACGAAAGATATCTAAGAAATGATCATCATCCATCTAAAACATGAAATGAATGTTGTTAGAAAATAGTTTCAAACAATTATTATATATAGATATATATTATATATGATTATAACCATCATTTAACTCTTTCAATCTTCATCTTCATCCTCATGTCATCGATGCATCTACTCCTGCCATTGTTGTTGTTGTTGTTGTTATCGATATGTCACATCATGGATGCCTCGATTCTGGTGACCTAATGACAAATTTGAACATGGCTAGAATAAATTTCTCATTTCTTATCACCAAAAGATTGTAAATTATATGATTTACTAAAAATTTGTATATCCTAGATTGTAAAATTTTTGGGTGATGAAACTATGTTAGGACAAACATGCCAAAATATATCATTGAATCAATTTATTCAAATCATGTCATATGATCAACAAATCATCATCTCATTCTAATGTTTCTACTACCTTCGATGTGTTATATATGGCATGCCCCAGTTTTGGCAACCTAATGAAAAAAACTTGGGTTGGCACAAATTTGTCATTTCTAATCACTTGAATGTTATAAATTCTATGTTTTACATTTAAATATTTATTTTTAATATATTTTATTACTTTATATTAAATTATACTAAAAGTTAAAGGTAATTATTGGTAATTAAAAATAATTACCACTGACTAGTACTATTTTTTTGTATAATTTAATATAAAGTAAAAATATATCTTCTACATTATTAAAAAACATTAAATCCTAGATTTTACAATCATCATGTGATGAAAGAAATTCATTTCAAGCATGTCCAAATTTTTCATTGCACTAATTTACACCAATCTTGTCCAAATTTATCATTTCTCATCACCTGTAAATTTACTACCTATTTCATTTTCATTTTTCTAGTAATTTAAACTAAACATTACTAAACATTTCTAATTAAAACTATTTACTAATAATTCTTAATAATTAACATTATTTAAATTTAATTTATAATAAACACAACCAATATTAAATAATTACAGTTATTTACAGATAATTTTTACTAAATACTGTTAATTATCACTAATTATACTATTCTACCCCGTTTATTTACTAGTTTTTCTAATCGTCGCTATTTTTAATAATTTTTTGTCATCACCAATAATTTTTATTATGTTTTATTAATGGCCCATTATATTTATTAATTTTAACTAATTATTGTGTTTTACTGATAATTATTACTAATTACTGATTATTTTTACTAATTTAAACTAACGATTACTAACTAAAACTAGTTACTGCTAATTAATACTATATTTAAATAATCATCATTATTTTTAGCAATTTTTTCTCATTAAAAATAATTTTTATTAAATTTTACTAACTACCAGTTATTTTATTTAATTTTGACTAATTATTATGTTTTATCAATATGTTTTACTATTTACCACTTATTTTTACTAATTTATGATAATTAATACTAATTACCACAAATGAGTATTGTTTTCATGTTTATAACAATTTATTACAAATATTTACTAATTTTTCAGTTTGTTACTAATTTGTAAAATTTATTGTAAATTCAATAAATTTATAAATTGTTAGTAATTTAAAAAAAATATGAATTTATTCGATTTATTAGTAATTACTAATAATGAGAACTAATTTGTTTGTAGTTTATAACAATTTATAACTAGTTAATGCTAATTATTACTAATTAACACTAATTATTACTAATTATTACTAATAAGTTACTAATTAATTCAAATTATTAATAATTATTAATATTTACTACTAATTAATAGCAATTATTAATAATTACCCATAATTATTATTAATTAACCTTAATTATTACTAATTATAAGTAATTATTACCAATTTCACCTAATTATTATTTATTATTGCGAATTAATGATAATTATTCCCAATAATTGCTAATTATTGCTAATTATTAATATTTAATATTATTTTATACCATTTATTTCTAATTTTTACTAATTATGGCTAATTACAACTTATTACCCAGACTTTTTTCTAATTTATACTAATTACAACTAATTTCTAATAATTACCCCAATTTATTACTAATTACACATAACTACTACTAATTACCCCTAATTATTACTAATTACACCTAATTATTTCTAATTACCCTTAATTGATACTAATTACCCCAAATTAATAAAAATTACTACTAATTGTAATTAATTATGACAAATTATTAATAATTATAACTAATTATTACTAATTATTACTAATTATTATTAATTAACACTAATTGTTACTAATTACCATTAATTATTACTAATTTTGACTAATTACAACTACTTATTATGAATTTTTACTAAATAACACTAATTATGACTAATTACCCCTAATTTTTACTAATTATTACTAATTACCCATAACTATTATTAGTTACCTCAAATTATTTCTAATTACCCCTAATTGTTACTAATTACCCCTAATTATTACTAATTTCGCCTAATTATTAATAATTATTAAAAATTATTACTAATTATTACTAATCATTTCTAATTATTAATAAATATTATTAATTATAAGTAATTATTACAAATTATTAATAATTAATACTAATTAGTATTCATTATTATTAATTACCATGAACTATTTAAAATTTTTACTAAATCATACTAATTACCATAAATTTTAAATATTTCTACCAGTTATTACTAGTTACCTTCAATTTTTACTAATTATTATTAATTACACCTAATAAAAACTAATTACCCCTAATTGTTACCAATTAACCTTAATTATTACAAATTATTAATAATTATTACAAATTATTCTTCATTATTACTAATTTATACTAATTATTACTAATTACCAATAATTATTACTAATTGTTACTAATTATTACTAATTAGTACAAATTATTACTAATTATCACTATTTGATTCTATCTATTAATAATTATTACTAATTAAGACTACTTATTTCTAATTACCTCTAATTATTACTAATTACAACTAATTATTACTAATTTTTACTAACTTTTACTAATTAGAACTATTTATTACTAATTAACACTAATTATTACTAATTATGCCTAATTATTACTAGTTTTTACTATTTATATCTAATTAATACTATTTATTAATAAATTCCACTAATTACCCATAATTACTACGAATTTTTCCTAATTACCACTAATTATTACTAATTACCCTTAGTGCATACCAATTACCACCAATTATTACTAATTCCACTAATAACCACTAATAACAAATTATTATTACTAATTTTTATAATTACCACAAATGATTTCTAATTACCCCAATTTATTACTAATTACAACTAATTATTACTAATTATTAGTAATTATTAATAATTCCACCTAATTATTACTAATTAATACTAATTACTACAAATTATTACTTATTATTACTAATTATTTTTAATTACCACTAATTACCAGTAATTACCGGTAATAATTACTAATTATTACTAATTACCACTAATTATTATCAATTACCCCTTATTTTTATGAATTACAACTAATTATTTTCAATTTTTACTAATAACCACCATTACCAATAATTTTTACTAGTTTCTACTAAACACTAATTTCCACTAATTATTACTAATATTTACTAATTACCCTTAATTATTACTAATTACCCCTAATTATTACAAATTAATACTAAATATTACTAAATATTACTAATTAACACTAATTATTTGTAATTATTAATAATTATTACTAATTATTGCTAGTTATTACTAATCAATGCTAATTATTAATAATTATTACCAATTATTACTAATTAAAACTAATTATTACTAATTGTTGCTAATTACTAATAATTAAACCAGTTATTACAAATTAAAACTACTTATGTTTAATTAAAATCATTACTAGTAATTAAAAACGTATTTCTAAAACTAATGAATGAATTTTTTTACTAAATTCTAATTAAATATAATTACTGCTAATTAATTAAAAATTTTACAAATATAAAATAAAATAAATTTAATATGAAAATAAAAACATTAAATTAATATGTTAAAATTTTAATCTTTCATTGGATGCAAAACATGAAAGTTGTTCCTCTGTAAAATTTAAAACATAAAAAAAGTAATGAGAAGAATGCTAGAGTAGAGAATGAGAGAGAAGTTATGAGAAGAGTGAAATGGGAAAAATCTAGGTGGGGTATATATAGGTTAGACTATTTTCGACGGGAGCCCCATTGCAAATAATAATAATTTTGATGGGACCCATCATAATTAGTGATAATTGTATTTGTTAATGTTGCAGTTAATAATGGTATTTGCGACGGGCCCCATCGCAAATACCCTATGACGACAATGTATTTTCGATAGGTGAAATTCCAATCGAAAAAAAAAAAAATGATGAAAGACAATTTGCGACACGAATACATTCCCATCGCAAATAGTCTTCCCATGTTTTGGAATGCAGCATGAGAAAAAGGTATTTGCGATTGGAATATTTTTGTGTCGTAAATAGTCTTTTTTCACCATGTATTTACAACGGGATATGATTCCTGTTGCAAATAAATTCCTTATATGGACTATTTTTGATAGGTGGTTGACTCGTCACAAGTACTTGAATTCTCTTACTGATTATTCAAATAATTGGATGACTATATAATTCAACCCCCCCCACCCCCTCGATCACATAGGAGATAGAGTCCCTTAAGGGTTTTGGTTCACTCCCCATTCTCAGTTATCTATGGAAATAATCCTTTACTCAATGCAATTGGGAGATGTAAAATTATCCACCCAATCATAATGCAATGAAATACAATTACACTCTACATGAACATGATAACATTATCAATTTAATCATATCTTAATAAATCCATGAAAAGAAATCAGTTTCATAAATACTTACGTAAATCATTATAATAATCCATCCAGAGAAAGATGGTGGATGGTTTCATTTTAGAATATTACTAGTGAATCATAAGAAACATTAAATGATATTGACATAGATTAAAAAATCATAAGAGAACTAAAAGTTATTGATATATAAGAAGGAATTCCCTTTAAATTTTTATAAATTTTATTTTAAAATAACATATTTTTTAACAAAGGGAAATGAAATTTCTTTAGAAAACCATAATAATTGGAGAAGATGTTTCTAAAACAATCAATGAAGATAGTGGGAAAATAAATTTTATTTATAACATGTTAAAAAGAGATTATTTTTAAATATTTTTAAAGAAATTTATAGTTTATAGGAAAATATTGATTCATAACTATTAAAAAATGATTCCTTTTGTAAATAAATTCAACTATGTTGAAAAATAACTTTAGTAATTATATAATTAAAGATAATTATTTCTATAAAACAAGATAAATAATATGATCATGAAAAAATATTATTCCCATCCAAAAAGAATGGGTAAGGCTAGATTATCTCAGAGGCATTATTTCAGGTAAATTATAAACCATAGGGGAGGTTGTAACATTCTTCCCCTCCTCATTGGCTTCAAAAGTGATGGGTGTGACACTAAGCCTTAGTTGAAATACCCAAGACAAAAAAGGATGGAAATAAATTCCAATGGATTCATAAGAAATTAAGGGATGATTTTCTATTTGAAAATAAAACAACCACATTAAAATAACCATAAACAAACAACCTCTATAAAATGAATGAGTACTGAAATACAACTCAATGAAAACCAAACCCAATGAAACTATATTAGTGTAAAATTCAGAAACCAAGACCAAAAAACTCAATGATTCAAAATACATGAACTCAGCAACTCCAAACATAATCCATGCTCCAACCCCACATGCCATCCCCATGGTAACATGATGCATTAAAAAATAAATGAGATGCATTTTCTTTACCTGTTTCTTGATATACAACATCTACAAACGAACAAAAGTGCCCAAAAAGTGGGTGAGAATAATACTCAGTACTATTTCCCTAAAAAATTCTAATCTCATGATTCTAGGATAGAACATCTTATCACATTTATATAAAACTATTTAAAACAATTTAAGGTTGTTTAAATCTATCCAAAATTGTTTTCTAGACCATATAGTTTTCTATGGAATGGAACAAAACAAGTCATTAAAAACATTTCACATTCCATTTGGAATACCCATTCCACACATCCAAACATATAAAAATTAATCCCTAGGTGATAGTTCTATACACAAGAGTTGTATCTCTTTGATCTTCCAAGTAGTCACAAGGTTACCATATACCAAGGGCCCCAAGGGGACATGTCCCTTCTGCAAGGTTAAACCAATGAAAAAAAACTCACACCGACCAGTTATGCCAAATACCAAGCCAAAACATTTAAATAAAGATTTTATTTTATTGAAAAAATGTTCACAACCAATTTACATGCATCAAAACCAAGTTTCAATTTTTAAATAATAATTTAAAAACATTTATCAATGCACTTTCCATAATACAAACCAATTCCCATAATTACACAAAACCATTACTAAAGAGGTGTTCCATAAAGAATAACATTGAAATTTCACAAATCAATTAAATAAATAATATCAATTTTATAACTATAATTTAAGTTATAACCAAGTGGATTCGAGAGTGAGGCCACCTACATCACAATCATTGGTGAAAACGAAGAATGAGAAGGAACCGTAAAAACCTGGCTTCAAAATTGTAAGAACTCGTGTTATTCCGGATTTTGGTTTTGAGCAGAAATTTGAATTGTTTCTGTTGGACACTCATAAGGGGTAAAATTGTCATTTTTTCCTACCAAATGATCTTGTTTAATTTTTCTGAAAACTCCGTTGGTCCCACAATAGGGTGGTACCCTAGTATAAGAGTTTCGTGGAAATCTGAGATGTAAGAATTTTGGTAGAATAATAAATATTTAATAGTATTAAATTAAATATTAATTTATTCATGCAAGTTCATTTGGAAATATATTTTTAACAGAATTTAGAATTGAGATTTAATCTTCTCCATTGAGTCTATAATGGGGAGTTTAGCCTAGAGAAGGCACAAACTCATGTCGGGCGCCGGGGCCGGCCTGATCCCCTTTTTCTTCTTTTTCTTTTCTTCTTTTCATTTCTTTTCTCTCACTTCCTTCCTCATCCTCCTTGCGAATTCTCCTTCTTTGTCTTATCCTTGGCCGTGAACCATGGGGTATTGGGATATTGAGAAAGAGGGAGAGTTGGGAGGCAAGAGGGGTACCGATTTGAAGCCCTCGATGGGCAGAGTCGGCGTACGACATTCGTGGACCATGAAATCAACAGAGGCTTAGACGATTTATGCCCAAAGGTAGGGATGTTTATGTTTTTACCATGGATTCCATTAAAACATGTTGTTTTATGTTTTTAAAGCCTTATATTTCTTGCTTGTATGCCCATGGGGCTTGAACTATTGTTTTGGGGGCGAAAACTGTCGAATTGGCCATTTTTAGGGATTTCTCGTCGGAAAACCCAGTATACACGGCGTGTGTTCCAGGGGAACATTCCATGTGTTCTTCCCATTCATGTAAGACTATGTTTTCTTATGTACACACTGTGTACTTTGAGTACACGCCATGTAGTGGGTGGTCGTGTGGCCGGCTGTGTGGAATGGAACACAGAATATGGGTTTTTTTATGTACACTCCGTGTACAGTAAAGTACACACCATGTAGTGGTACATGATCATGTGTTTTAGTGAAAACACACATGGTATGACTTTTTTGAATAGTACACGCCATGTACAATAAATTACACGATGTGTACTATTACACAGGCAGTCCCAATGTTCTCTGGCCATGTGCTTTGGCCATGTACTACTTCCGTTTGGTAGTTTTAGGGATATTTTGGGCCTTAGATGTCACAATTGGGCATGTGAGTAGTCTATTGTTAGGGTTTTTTCACGTAGATTGCAATGGGGGAATCATTTTGACATTTATAGGTCATATAAAAGTGGTTTTTTAGGTTTTTATCTAAATGGAGGGGATTTTTCCTCCATTTATTGACCCTAGTCGTCACCTGAGGGTGAGACATGGTGAGGTTGTTAGGTTGGGTGTTCGGACCAACTTAGTTGCGACCATTAATATGAGATGAGCAGTGAGCTATCTCCCGTAACCTTTTCTATAGAGGATGTTTCCCTTATGATATGTTCCCTTCTGGCCTTTGAGGTCGTGAGACCGGGCTTTTCCAATGATCCCCGGAGGGATGCCTTTACTTGTGTGCTGACCTTGGGAGTTCCTTTTAGGATATATCTATTGTTCTTCCTTTGATTTCAACCATGTTATGTAATTCCTATGTTTTCCTTCTTTTTAGGATCCCGTGTAGGATTCCTCCCTTACACTTTGCTAAGGATCCCGTGTAGGATGCCTTCGCTCATGTTTACTTGGACAATCCTGAGTATGATGCTTCCTCAGTGTTTGACTTATGAGATCTAGTGGGTTCTCATTATTTGACCGACCCTGAGTTGTTATGTCGGGTTTGGGTAGAGATGGTGATCAGGTGTCACCTAGAACCCATGCCAAACTAGTGATCCCTTTGGGCTTCAGATGTATTGTTGGGTTGGGTGTTCGGGTCACCCACACTTGTTTGTTATATTATACATGGGTTGTTGATGCTTTAGGGGTCACTAGAGGTACTTCCCTATTGATGGCTATTGAGCCTAACGCGAGGTATCTTATTGCTTTTTGGGATGCCTACTTTTCCTTGTGTGCCTGAGTAGTAGGTGGTCTAGTGTTTAATTCTAACTATTGAGTTGAATTTGTGTACCGTTGTGCCACGATCCCATGTTCGAGGTGTCGTGTGGATGAGGACTTAGCTAATAAGATATCTATAATTACATAGATAAAATAATGAGGCATATAAACTATTGTTTGGGTTTGTTTCTTGGATCCAAGGCCACCCCGTGGGTGCATTTCCCTTGTTTAGCCGTTTGGCCAGGATACACATGGGTATGCCGTTAGGATAACATGTTTTCAATTTTATTTAGAGGAAACATATATAAATTCTTGTTTGTATGTTGGGCTCTACTTGGTTACTTGATTTCCTATGGAATGTCTGAGGGTAGTATTTTATTTACCTTCAGGGAAGTGTTTTGTTTCTCCTGAGGGGATGTTTCTGTTTAGCCTATGGGAATTGTTTATTTAGCATGAGGGAAACATTTCTCATGACTGAGGGATGTGCATGTTTAGCCTGAGGGGAGTGTTGTTTAGCCTAAGGAAAATGTTGCTCATGCATGAGGGAAGTAGCTTCTATGCCTGTGGGAAATTTCATTTACGCCTGAGGGGAGTATTCATTATGCTTGTGGGCAGTCACCTGAGGGGTTTGTTTCCGTTCGCCTGAGGGTAAGGATTCACATGTCTGAGGACAATGGTTACTTTGTATATTCACTGTGGTGATCTCTTTTGTTGAACCTTCCAAGATACATCACAAGCTTGGCATTGTTATTATTTTTGACTTGATGATATCCTGTTGTGTTTCTGCCGTGGATTTGGTATAGGAGATGGCCAGTCGAGGCCGAGTCTCGGGGAAACTAAAAATTGAATTATATTGAACTGGTTAATTGTTTTTGGATATATTTCTAGCATTGATCGAAGCAGGTACCTGTCGATGGTATTACGGACCCATAGATCGACATAATGATACACGACTTGAGTGGCGTGATGTCTAGCTCAATGCCCTAGAATCGGATTTACAAGAGATCGAGATTATGGTCCCAAGGATCAACTACTGATGTGGTTTCTTATTATTTGAATAACCTAATCATGAATAATCATATTTAGGTATATTTTTATATGTATGGGACTATAAATTTGTATGTATATAAATATGGATATCCATGGTGTTACTTTCTAAGTTGATAGGGATTAAATACCCTAATTTCAACTGTGGTTGCACGTTTGGTTTACTTCCTTTTGTTGTGTTCCAGCTTGGATGAGCACGTTGTTGTTGCATAAACATTTAGTAGCACAGTTCAAGGTTTCTTGTCGGGGAGCCCTACTGAGATTATTTCTCACCCCTGCACGTGCACCTCGGTGGACGTGTATACCTCTTGTCTACATTCCAGGTTGATCACGAGGTGCATGGCGGATAGGGTTGAGGCCCATTTTTGCATGATCGAGTGTAGCTGCTCGAGTGGTTATACTGATTGGGAAACTGCAGTTCGATAGTGTCTAGAGATCGGGTACATGGATTGGCTCAGAGTTATTAGCAGAGCCATGTAATTTTACCTTCAGTTTGATTTGTACTTGTATGTGTATGGTTAGACCGGTGGGTGACCATTGTTGTATTGATTTGCATAGATGTTCGATCTTTTACAACATTTTACTATTACAACTAGTTCTATTTCTATTGTTTACTACTTCTGCACTCTGTTTTCTTTTCGCTGTGTATGATACTTAGTTATTTCCAATTTTTCCTTCTCTTGTATAAGTGCATAGTGTCCCCACTATCACACCCTAGGCCCTCACTGCTAGTCGGAAGCCTCTAGCGTACGGGGAGGCGCGCTTGAGTCCTTGTGGCGAACAGGTTCGGAGCCCTAGTTTAGTGGCAACTAAGTCAGGAGGTTACAAAGTGGTGTTAGAGGAGTTTCTTTTCATGGTCATTACGATTTGGGATATGGTAGACAGAATTATTAGTAATGTGTTGGAACCTGTGATGGATATCGGGCTGGTGCGTCAAGAACACTTGTTCCGGTAAGAAGTCATGGTTACCAGGGTTTGGGATTGTTGTTCTGATTTTGTAATTTTACAGTTGTATATGATTTTCTCCTTGAGCGACACAAATGTTGTGTGGTGTTTTGATTTACTATGGATCTCTGGCTCTTTTCCATCAGTAATATGTCAGGGATGGATTTTGAATCTTGGCTGGCAAAGGCAAGACGCATCTCATGCATCATACTAGGCACATAGGATTCACAGTATATAGACCTGCTAGTGTGTGTTTTTGCTGACGACTGAGACCTTCGGGTCTTCTTACACATACATCCTACTCTTATGGCAGGTTGCATGGATCTACATTGAGGCTTTTTTGTTGAGGTTGATGACTCAGTCCTTGTGCACAGGTGGTGTAGTGACCCCAGTTGGTCTATGTGACACGTGATACCATTCTGTTCAACCTTTATTGGGTGTTGTTTCTCGAGTCTATGGTTATCTAGTTGGATCGTTGAGAGTGATGTAAATATATACCAAGTATTTTCTTGTGAACTAGACCTCCTTGTGGTATTTCTTTATATGGATTCCTGATGAGTGTCAATTCAGTCTCTCTCCTACTTCAGTTGTGAACTCCTGGGAGTAGCTCCTTATGAGGATACTCAGAGATCATCAGGGCGCTTGCTGGTTGTGTTTGGGTTTTGATTTTAGTTGGTCGTTGTGATCTTTACCGTCTTCTGAGAGGTTTTGATTCTTTTGGGATCAGTGGATGTACCTTGTGACCCAGTTGTGAGGCCTTGTGAGAAAGGTTGACCCGTTATTGAATGTTGGTCGAGTTTTGGCGGGATGTTAGCGTGGATCAGAGGGAGCTGGACACGCCTTTGGTTAAATCTTATTGTACTCTTGTTAAAGATAATCATGCGCTATCTTGATTCATCTTTAGTATGCTGAGAGAGTCTCAACCTTCATCGAGCTCTATTTTCTTTCCTAAGGTTCATCCCTGTTGAGGATGGAACCAATTCAGGTTGTGCTCTCAGTGTGGTTTAAGCAAATCCATATGGTGGGGAGTTCATCATCGTCCTTTGAGGGTGATTTTCCTTGTTTAGGTTAAACTATGGTGTTTTCTAGTGGCCTGTGGGGCTCAGAGTGTCTTTTAAGATGACGATAAGGGTATTCCTATGGTGCGGAGTACCAAATCGTACATAGTTAAAGGTCTTCTGTATAGAAGTGGTTGTTAATGCAATATGGATTATCGTTGGATTGTCCAGATAGCTCGGTTGTGAAGATTCTTGGGTTGGGAGCATGGGTGATGGTCATTTCACTGGGATTCTCGGGGAGACAAGGTCTATGGTGTTGAGTTTGTAAGAAACCGTGTCTTTTCGGACTACAGTTTTGAGAAAAAATTTGAATTTTTGCTGTTGGATGCTAGTGAGGGTTAAAATCGTAATTTTTCCCTACCAAATGATCTCGGATAATTTTTCTGACAACTTTTTTGGTCCTATAATATGGTTTTTACCTTAGGATATGAGTTTCTTGGAAATCTGAGTTGATCGAATTTTGGTGGAATATTTAATATTTAATAGTATTAAATTAAAAATTAATTTATTCATGCAAGTTCAATTGGAAATATCTTTTGAACGTAATTTCATTTTAAGATTTCATCTGCGTCGTTGATTCTGGAATGGGGAGTTTAGCCTAGAGAAGGCACAAAATCATGTCGGGCATCGGGGCCGGCCCGAGCCCCTTTTTCGTCATTTTCTTTTCTTCTTTTCTTTTTTTTCTCTCTCTTCCTTCCTCCTCCTCATTGTGCATGCTCCTTGTGTGGATTCTCCTTGGCCGTGTCTCATGGGGGTATTGGGATATTGAGAAAGAGGGAGGGTTTTGTGGTAATAGGGGTACCGATTTGAAGCCCTTGAAGCGTTGAGTCAGCATGCGACATCCGTGGACCGTGAAATCAACCATGGATTCAGCGGTTTCCACCCAATGGTAAGGACATTTATGTTATCACCATGTATTTCCTTAAAACTTCTTGTTTTATGTTTTTAAAGCCTTGTATTTCTCTCTTTTATGCCCATGGGGCTCGATCTATTGTTTCACGGGTGAAAACGAGCGAATCGGGCATTTTTTGTGATTTCCTGTCAGAAAACACAGAGGTGATCAGGTGTCACCTAGAACCCATACCAAACTGGTGATCCCTTTGGGCTTCGGATGTATTGTTGGGTTGGTTGTTCGGGCCAGCCGGACTTGTTTTTTATATTTGACATGGGTTGTTGATGTTGTAGTGGTTACCAGAGGTGATTCCTTGTTGATGGTTGTTGATCCTGATGTGAGGTGTCTTCTTTTTTGTTGGGATGCCTACTTTTCCGTAAGTGACTGAGTAGTAGGTGGCCCGATGTTTATTTCTAATTATTGAGTTGAATTTGTGTATTGTTGTGCTAGGAGTCCATGTTCGAGGTGTCATGTGGCTGAGGCCTTAGCCGATAAGATATCTAGAATTTCATAGATAATGTAATGATACATATAAACTATTGTTTGGGATTATTTCTTGGGTCCAAGGCCACCCCATGGGTGCGTTTCACTTGTTTAGCCGTTTGGCCAGGATACCCATGGTTATGCTGTGAGGAAAGCATGTTTTCAGTTTGCTAGAGAGGAAACATAAATAAATGCGTGTTTGAATGTTTGGATTTTCCCGGTTACTTGATTTCATATGGAATACCTAAGGGTAGTATTTTATTTAGAAAGAGGTAAGTGTTTTGTTTCAACTAAGGGCATTTTTCTGTTTAGCCTGATAATAGTGTTTGTTTATCTTGAGGGAAACGTTTGTCATTCCTGAGGGAAGTGCTTATTTAGCCTGAGGGCAGTGTTGTTTAGCCCGAGGGAAACATTTCTCTTACCTGAGGGCAATAGATTCTGTTCCTAATGGAAATATCTCTTACGCCTGAGGGCCGTATTCGTTATTCCTATGGGCAGTCATCTGAGGGTTTTGTTTCTGTTCTCCTGAGGGAAATGATTCACATGTCTAAGGAAAGTGGTTACTTTTTATATTCACCGTGGTGATCTCTTCTTTTGAAACATAATAGCTATATCACAGGCATGGCATTGTTATTATCTCTGACTTGTTGATAACATGTTGTGTTTCTGCTATGTCTTTGGTATAAGAGATGGTCGGACGAGGCCGAGTCATGGGGAAACTCAGAATTGAATTATATTGAATTGGTTACTTGTTTTTTGGATATATTTATAGCGTTGGATGAAGCTGGTACATGTCGATGGGATTACAGACCAAGAGGTTGAATTAATGACACATGGCCTGAGTGGCATGATGTCCAGCTCAATTCCCTTGCATAGGATGTCCTGGCGATTGGGATTATGGTTCCCAAGGATCAAATGGTGATGTGGTTTCCTGTTATTTTAATCAACTAATCATGAATAATCATATTTATGTATATGTGTATAGGTATGGGACTATACATGTGTACGTATATAGATATGGACATCCATTTTGGCACTTAACCAGTTGACAGGGATTACATACCCTGAGTTCAACTATGGTTGCATGTTTGTTTTACTTCCTTTTTTTTGTGTTCTAGCTAGGCAGAGCATGTTGTTGTTGCATCCACTTTTAGCAGCACAATTGTAGGTTTTTTGTCGGGGATCCCTAATGATATTATTTCTCACCCCTGCACATGCACCTCGGTTGACGTTTAGACTTTATTTTTACTTTTTAGGTTGAGCATGAGTTTCATGGTGGATAGGGCTGAGGCCCAATGTTGCATGATCGAGAAGATATTCTCGAGTGGTCCTACTGATCGGGATGATTCAGTTCGACAATGTCTAGATATCGGGTATGCGGATTGGCTCATAGTTAGTAGCAAAGCACTCTACTTTTACCTTCAGTTTCTTTTGTACTTGTATCTGTATGATCGGACAGGTGGTTGACAAGTGTTGTTTTGTTTTTCATAGTTGTTAGAGATTTTAAAGCCTTTTACTATTATAGATAGTTCTATTTATGTTGTTTACTCCTTCCACACTCTGTTTACTTTTCGCTGTGTATGATACTTAGTTATTTACATTGTTTCCATACTCTGGCATTAGGGTATAGTCTCCCCACTATCACACCCTAGGCCCTCCCTGCTAGTTGGAAACCTCTGGCGTACGGGGAGGCACACATGAGGTCTTGTGGCAAACCGGCTCGGAACCCCGTTTTAGTGTCTTTTGGGTTGGGACATTACAAAACTCGTAGAACCAGCCTTATATCTAGTTCCATATCATAAAAACAATAATTTCTCAATGTGATTGATTTCAATTAAAATGGATCTATCCCCAACGGATATATCCATGATTCCAATAACGTGAAGGAAAATAAATCAATGGGAAGCCACTAATAACGAGCACTTACCCACAAAACAACCTTAAACCCACCTATATTTTCCTCAGAATCAATCCCAAATCAATAGGAATGGACTCCATATCCTAGAGACAAAGTGGAATTTGGTTTATAACATGATTAGGGTAAAACAAGTGCGTTATGAGGTGATTAAGATTGGATCTAAAAAATCTGGTTCTAATTTTAAATGGTTCACGATTATTGTGTATGGTAATGAAATTAATTCTCTAACAATGAACAAGACACTACCTCAAAACCCACCTCACATGATAGGCTCACATGGTTATAAAAACTATGAACCAACCATGCTAATCAAATTTATCCAACCATGGATAGTTTATCCAAGGTGGCTTCATGGTTTTTCCAAATCACGTGCCTTCCCAATGACCACTATTTCAATTACACAGTTTCCTATAAGGTGTTGCATGACTTCTACTAACCATTCTCGAACCTTGCACCTTTATAAAATCCCCGAAAACATTTCAAAACTCCTCCAGACATCCTGAAACATAACTCAACTACATTATAAACATAAAATACACAAATAAAGGGTTGATTATTTAAAAACATATATGTTATATTCTCCCCACCGTTGGTCTTTCCATCCTTGTAATGTTCAATACTTGGTTTTCCTTGAATGAATTTTGTCCATTGCACCAATAATTCATTTTCACGCTCTGTTGTTTCTTCATAAATCCGACCATGTTCCAATAAAACTCATGCTAGAACAATTATTTTACCACAAATACTTTCTCTTTCCTATTCACATTTAGTACTGGCACATGAAACAATTTAACATTCAGTTCCATCTCAATGTGATCCCATCAAATCACATGGCCATGATCTAGTTGACACGTCCTCAATTGAGATACATGAAACACATTATATGAAAAAACTAAACCTTGGTTGAAAATACATTTAATAATCCACCTCACCAAAATGTCCAAGTATCTAAAAATTAGATATGTATTGAGGAGATAACACGCCCTACATAACAAATTATGATTCCCCAACATTGGAGATATTCCCCAGAACATATGATCACTTTCCTCGAATGAAAATGGGCATTGATAATGATCTATATATGATTTCTAAAAACTCAAATTTATCTCCATCCTCTTTCTAATCAACTGAATATTTTTTGTTATCTCTTACAAAATACTCAATCCAACGAGTGAAGTCTCACTTATTTCCACCCAAAAGGTGGAGAACAAAAAAGAAACCCATACAATGCTTTCAAAGTATCCATATTTATCAAGGCCTGATAGTTGTTTTTAATTGATAACTCCAATAATATTATGTGCTCCTCCCAGGAGCTACCAAAATCCATTAGCCAATCCATAAGCATTGTTTCTAAAAATTTTATCATCCTTTAAGATTTTCTATATATCTGATGATGATATGCATGTCTCATATTCATCTGAGTCCCAAGGGTTTACTATGAGGATTTCCAAAAAAGAGATGTAAATTTTAGTTCTCTATCCAATACAATTTAAACTGGAATTCCATTTTTACCACTTTACTGATATAGCATTTTTACAAGTCTTCCCCCATATTATATTATTGAATAAGGATGAAATGGGATGACTTTGTCATTCAATCAACTATCACCCATATGGAAACATTTTTTTAAACTTTCATTTGTAGACCTTTTATAAAACCTATACCCATATGCTCTCATTTACTCAAAAGAATCAATAAAGACTGCAACATACCCACTGGCTGATGATGCTCTACATTATCCTACAGACCAGTGAGGAATCTTAAAAAAAGCTATACTACCATTTTTTCATTCCAACCAACAAAAATTGTACTTTTGTGCCTTATTCATCATTTCTATTCTAGGATGAACAACCCATCTCAAATGGTGGAAAGCATTAAGAAGATGTTCCTAACAATCAATAGGCATGACATTACGACCTCAAAACTAAAAAATTGAGCCTCTATCATGCTTTAATACCTCAATATATCCCCATCATTGTGTTTTTACTCCATAAATACACATTCATAGTCATATTTATATGCCACTTTAACCCTATGAACCAAATTAGGGAAAAATAAACTGAAAAGATAACTACAAGAATACATTGATCTTCATAATCCATGTTCATGTACGAATATTACCAATATTAGTTTCCATTGATCTGAAGCCTCTTTAACCAACTAACGATATGAATTTTGGATTAATGTAACTATTATAGACTTCCCTTTACCATGTTTATACATTAACTCAAATTCAAACATTTCATGATACTTACTCCATATTCTTTATCTCATTTTCAAATCCCTTTGTGAGAAATGTTTTTCAAGCTCTTATAATCTGTAAACAGCATAAATGTATCACCAAAGAGATAATTATGGAAATTCATCATTGTATGGATGAAAATAGCTAATTAAAAATCAATTTTTCGTTAGTTTTTATCATGAATCCATAACTGTCATGATCCATAAGAAATAAAATGATCTCCCTGTTTGAGAACACATCCCAACCCATATTCCAATGAATTACAATACACCACATAACCATGTTCTGATTCTAGAAATATCAAGAATGGTTTTTATGTAAGGATAAATTTAATCTCATTAAATGAATTCTTATATTCATCATTCCATTAGAATGGAAAAAATTCATTGTGAAGAATGTCATTATTCAAGCTAGTTGAGATATGTAACAAACAAAACATTAATAATAACTAGCCAGGCCAAAGAAAATATGTATCTCAAAGACATTCTTTAGCTGTTACTAAGAGATTACAACCTCTATCATTATATATTCATAGAAACACATTTTTCAAAGATAATATTGCCAATTAAACGTACCTCTTGTATCCAAAAACCAATCATTTATTTATTGGAATACAGAAAATGGTCCCACAAGAATCCTAAAAATATCACTAAGTGTTTCTCATGATCTGCCTTTGACCTTGAATTCATCAATATATCATATAAAAACCCACAAAAAATAATCTATTTATCTTTGAAATATTTGATTCATCAATTCCATATAGATAGATCGTGTTATCTACTTCTAAATTTAGTATATGGAATATCATCATTTTGAACTCTAAATTGGTGATATTCCAAACCCAATTCAAGTTTATAGAACCATTGGGCTTCTATTATTTGATAAAAAATATAATCAATGCATGGAAGTGGATATTGATTCTTTATTGTAACTTGGTTAAGATTACTATAATCGACATAGATTCTAGGAGTTACATCCTCCTTTTTGATAAAAAAATTGATGCTATCAATGGTGAAGTACTAGGATGAATGAACACTTTTCTTTTTAACTCTTCAAAATTTTCATTCAACTCCCTTAATTATACTGGTTACATATGATAAGATGGATGTGAGATAGGACTGGTCCCTACTAAGAGATAAATCTTAAACTCCAGTTCTCTTATGGATGGAAACCCTAAAAATTATTTAGAAAAACAACATAAAACTAATTAACAATTGTTGGGAAACCACTAATCTTGATATCAACCACAAATGAAAAGGTCATAACATTATACTGGTAAAGAGAGTTCTAAACACTGGTGAAAAAAAAATGTGTTCCACTTTCATTCTCATTATTATATCCTCTAAAAAAATTATCAACTCCATAATCAATTGTAAAACTAAACTATTAGTTATAACAACTGATGTGTGGTTTGTACATAGTCAACCAATCTATACCAAGGATTTGGTCATAGGAATCCATCTCAAGAATAGAGAAAACCAATATCAATTCATCACCAATGATTGCTATTAAACATACTTTGCACATAAAGGCTCTACATTTCCTTTGACCAAGAGGAGTTTTAACTTTCAAAAGAGAATCCATCATCTCAACATGAAAACCCAGAAGATCAAAAAAAAGAAATAAGAAAAAAATGGGTTGCACCTATATCAAAAAAAAGATTTCATAATGGTAGAATTGAAAATAACCCTACCTATCACTATTGATGGTCCTCATTGATCATCTATGATCATTTAATCAGATACATACAATTGATTAATCGGTGTACTTTTTTATTAATTACCTTATTCAGATTGTGTTGGTTGAGTAGTCAAGGTATTCCTCAAATCATTTTGGATTAATCTCTTCTATTTAAAATAATTATTCTAATTCCCACTACCTTTAAAGAATACAGTGTCTACAAAACCCGATATGTGTCCATAATACCCATCCATGGAGCACTGTGACAATAACTTTGAAGGTGACCTATATGTTTGCAATTGTGACATGCTCGAGGTGGTTTCGTACAATCTCATTTCATGTGATCCAAAATATCCATACTAAAAGAATCCAAGCCAACACTTTTCTTTTGGATGAGGATTCCCTAATCTCATGTTCTGATTCTTATCATGCCACTACTGTCATGACCTGGACGATGTCGGGGCACAATCTGCAACACCCACAAGCTGATGTCCATAGGCCTAGTAGTGGAGACAAGCACTAAAGGAATGACTAAAATTGAGGAGGCCTTTACATAGGAACCATTACAAAAACACACAGCCAACTTAAAGAAAAGATTTAGAGGGAATTAAGAAAATATACACCACTTTTATAAGGTAAACCAAAGATGCATGAACCTCTATATAGTACAAGAGTATGGTAATGTAAACTGAAAGGGGGGAAATACATGCGCAACCAAAAATAACCAACAGAGGTCACCATCAATGTCTACGTGAAAAAATGATTGAGATAGGATATTCAATTTCCTCAGTTGGACTCTGATTGAAAAACATTCGTTTCACCACATCATGGACTAATAGAATCTCATCAGCCTGAGCCAGAAATCCAAAATAGGTAATCGATATTGGTCTTGAAACTACCACCTAAATTTCATTGTCGCAACATTGAATATGGTTCTTCATTCTGAAACTATAAGAGAGACAAAGATGTCAGATTCAAAATTCCAAAATAATAATAATTTTATTATTATTGGGTGTTTCATTGATCGAGGTATGAGTCCAAAATAGGTATCCAAAATTTTTCTTGAAATGACCATCCCAATTCTAGGATCACGTTGTCATTGATGGTTTATCAAACAGATTCCTCAATTAAATGACACAACCGATATAAGATTATTTAACCATGATTTATATCTCATATCACATATCTAAAATATTTTATATTATATATTATATCTCATGTATCATATCTTATATCATATATCTTCTATCTAATATCTCTTATATTTTATCTTATATCATTTATCTTATATTTATTATCTCATATCTCAAACCAACAGATCAATCATCCCTATATCACAATGATTCCAGGTCTATGATTCGATCTCCAATCTGTTGTCACACCATTGATCTGCCACGAATCGGAGGGACTGATCAACCTTGGTGCTACCTAGAAATGTTAATCCAGGACAAAAAAGATACAAATAGAGAAGAAAAAAAATAATTGATAGAGGAAAACAACATAAACCAATGTTTTAAACATCATCAATCAGGAGTTATTGGTTGATAATCCATAATGGGGCACTAGGGAAAGAAAATTAATTAAACAATATAAAATCCCATATTTGGGCTCATGTAAAGCCCTTAACATGACACATATCGAAGAATAAATAAATATATACTCAATATTTTAATCCAAAGGTGTAAAAACACCAAAATATGAGTCATACCTCTATTTTGGTTTGATCATTGTTGAAGAACATAGCTACAAAATGAGTAGATGAAGCTGATGCACTCGTTGCATCTTGATCTGATCTGATCTGACGTTCTATCACCATTCATCTCAATTATCCAAATAGAAGAGGGAGGAGCTCTTGTTGATGGCTTCTTGTAATTGTGAGGCAAAACTAGGAAATGATCCATCAATGGTATATTTAGAGACATCATTTTAATTTAGATTCATTTAATTAATTAGTTAATTAAATTAAATTAATAAACATAATTTTCTTCCATTGAGTGAGGGATTTAACATCCCACACAAAATCATTTTATGTCACACATAGTGTAAACACCACATCCTAAACCTAATAGTGGTCTCATATTTCTGATCTGATCAACCGTTTAAGAGTAATTCCATTTTCATTTACTAAATATACATGTTCAAAATAAAATGTATTTAATATTTATATAAAATTAATTACAGTCACATAGGGCCTTTTAATTTAATGAAGTCTTGAGGCCTAGCTCTTAAAATATGTATAGAAGCAATTTGAAGTCCTACAAGGAAACAACTAAATGTCTACATCAGTACCTCCTTAAAGATTTTCATCCCATAAAAGCAAAAACATGGAAAGAAACTTGGGATATTGAGCCCACACATGGATCTACCACTCTTAAGAACTCTCCTACACATTTCCATACTGGCACAGAATGTGAACCAAAGGGAAGGGTAATCCATTAAGGGGCCTCTATTTCTAATCCTTGATCTCCACCACGTGCTCTACAAAGGTAGTTCTATCCTCAATGTTAAGCTTTCCCCATTTAATGATGTGACCAGGGTCTTGTAGGTATCTCCTCAGCTATGAAGCATTGAAGACGTTGTTTACCCACTATGGATTTGGGGTTAGGGAGAGGTGATAGGAAACCTCTCTAACTCTCTACATGACCTCAAATGGCCCAATGAACCACATGGATAGCTTCCCTCCCTAACTAAACCTAATTAATCCTATTCAAGGGGAGAATTTCAAGAAATCATAATCTCCCTGCTCGAACTCGAAGGGCCTATGATAGTGGTCTGGGTATGATTTTTTTCTCCTCCAGGCCATCCTCATACACTCCCCAATTACCTGTACTTTCTTTGTTGTCATCTGCACCAACTATGGGCCCATAAGATATGTCCCACTAACTACTATCCAACATAAGCGTGACCTAAAGAGTCTCCCGTATAGGGCCTCAAAAGGTTCCAGGACAATGGTAGAATGATATCTAATGTTATACGCAATCTCTACCAATGGAAGGTGATCCTAGAAACACTGGATGAGGTCTAACATACAAGCCCTTAGAATATCCTCTAGCACCTTGATAGTGTGCTTAGTCTGACCATCAGTATAGGGATGAAAGGTTGTACTCATCGTCACTTAGGTCCCAAATTTCTTATATTGGAATCTCCAATACCATCATATAAACAACACATCACAATCTAAGACAATTGTTTAGGGTACCTTGTGAATGTGAATGATCTATCGTATGTACATTTGCCCCAAAATCTCCACTGAACTCTTCTCCATGATGGAAAGGAAGTGTGTCGACTTCTCATGTTGGTCAACTATCATCTAGATGGAATCATGTCCCTTTTCTATGTGCGAAAGACATGTGGTGATCTCCATGAATATTTCATTCCATTTTCACTCTAGGATATCAAGGGCCACAAAAAAACATCCCGAACATGGTTCTCATCCTTCACCTACTGGAAAGTGATGCAACGATTGATGAAATCACTTGTGTATTGTCTCATTAAATACCACCAAAACTATTACTGAAACTATATTTACTTATTTCCCACATTGGGATTTAAGACTAGGGGAGAGGTGTGGAACTCACACATCACCTCCTCCCGCATCATGACTAGAACCCATGTTCACCCCTGAAAAAAGACAGTGTGATTCCCTCTTTCTGAATCTTCATCTAGTACATCACCTATGGATATTTGATCACATGGAACATCATCTTTGATGTCTAATTTATAATACCCTCTCACATGCTCATGGTTAGAAGGTGTAAAAATCATCGACTGAAGAAATTTTATACCATCCTTCTCTACAAGAATCAATTATAGTGACTCTAACTGTTCGAAGCATACTATACTAAGAGAGCCAATGACATCCTACTAAGGGAATATTCCATAACATTTATCTTCCCTAGAGTATAGAATATCTTTATGATGTAGTCCTATAGGAACACAAACTATTATCATTGTCTCAGGTTTAGGTATTTCTAAGTGAATACACACATGAGAATCTAGGGGTCTTAGTAAACCACAATGCACTCTTCAAGAAGAGAGTGTCTCCATATCCTCTGGGAAAAGTCTACTACCAGAATTTCTAAGTCATGAATTGCATAGTTCATCTAGTCGGTATCAACTATCTTGACTCGTATTCAATACCTTCTTGTTTCTATATCAACACAGAACCAAGACCAGCTCATGAGGCATCACAATACATGAGGAACTCCACACCCTCGTCTGGCTATCTCACCACTGGAGTACTCATTAGTCCCTTCCCAAAATCCTCAAAGGCTCTTTGGAACAGCTCAGACTCGGTATATAGATTCTCTTTCTATGTCATGGTAGTCAAAGGGGCTTTGATTCAAATAATTCTACTACAATCCTCCAATAGTGACCTTCCAAGCCATGCAAGCTTTTTAACTCTGACACATTCTTGGGTGGATCCCAAGAAACCACTACTTCAATCTTTGTTGGATCCATGGATAAGCCATGTTTAGAAATGAAATTCCATAAAAAGTTAACACAATGTATCCAAAACGTGTACTTTGAGGGCTTTGTGTAATGCTGGAGCTCTGGAATAAAGTTTAGGACCATCCTCAACTACTCTGCATGATCTTCCTCTATTTCAAGTAGATCTGTATGTCGTTGATGAAGAAAAAAAACTCGTCAAAGTTTGGCTGGAAGAACTGGTTCATCAAATCCATATAACATAACATATGAATTCATCCCACCAAACGGAATCACTAAAAACTCATATTGTCTATAGAGACATCGGAATGCAATCATTGGAATGTCAGCCTTGTGAACCCATAACTAGTAGTAGATGGATCATGGATCAATCTTTGACAACCACATTTCACCTAAAAACATATCAAAGAGGAATTGAATTCATGGAACGTGGTACTTTTTCTTTATAATTTCCTACTTCAGGTGATCATATTCCATGTAAATCCATAATCTCTCATCTTCCTTTTTCACGAACAACACTAGATCTGCCTAGGGAAAAAATAGGTCAGATTACACCTTTCACATAAAGGTCGTCCAATTGAAACTTTAGCTCCCAATTCTCATTAAGAGACATCTGATACACTATAGAAGATAATAGGGTAGTATCAAGATGCAATTCCATGAAAAACTCCATCCACCACCTTGGAGGTTGTCCCGGAACACATTTGGGGAAGACATCCATATAAGCCTCCAAAACTGAAAGAACCCTGATACTTATAGATCCAGTCATACCAAGGGATAAATATTCAAACTTATAGGTGATAAGATGAATCCTCCTATTAAAAAAACCCACATACCCTGCCTTGAGATCTCTCTTTCCCGAGAAGGAGAATCTCATCCCATCAGTGTGTAGGTATCTGACTTATTTGCGGTGAAAATCTATCTGGGCATGGACCACGAAAATCCAATCCATACCCAAGATTCCATCATTGGGTTCTATTGTGATCACTAAAAGGTCCCATGTGAATCTATCATCTCCAATCAATATCCCACACTGGTGATAGATGAATGATATAGGAGAAGTGTTCTCGTTAAGAACATCTAGTCGAAGGTGTTGTGCTAGCACCTCTACTGGGAGCTCTATCTCCCGCACCAGGAGTTATCAAGATAAAAGAATGACTGGTACCTATGTCTACTAATAGTGAGTTATGATTAGAATAAACAAGTATTCTACATCTAATAATATCGTGCTTTCGAATATTGTAGACATCCAAAGCATGTAGTTATTTCTAGCCCCTGCTATTAGTTCCTTGAGCCTGACTTAGGCCATCTAGTGGTGGTGGTGGAAGGTCATCAGAATGTCTTCCTCTATCTATAGATCCTCATAATCCTCTACCATCTCCAACTATGTGGAATCCATTTGATAGAAATATATCTATCAATATCACCTACTTCAGCACCCCAACATTGGTGGGGATGTAGAAGGTCGGTATACTAGCACGAAACTCTCGACAGAGTCCGTTATCAAACTTCGATGAAAGAAGGTATCCATCCTTGGTCGTGTAAAGAGAGTAGCAAGCAAGGTCTGTCAACCTCTTTTCATACTCATCCACGATCATCCCTCCCTATTGTAATTTTAGAAACTCCTCAATCTGAAATATGTGTATATAGGAGGGGTAGTACTCCTCATGAAATAGTTGTTGGAAGTCATCCCACAAGAGTGTCGACTCATCAGGAATCTAAGTAACCAGGCTCCACCAATTTTTAACTGATCCATGGAAAAGGATACCTAACAAATCTACCACATTATCCGTTGGGGTCCAAACAAGCATGATCATACATAACACTAACTCTAGCTAATCCTCTGCTACCCTAGGATTTGGATTTCCACAACTCTTCAGTGGTATCTAACGTTGGAACTCACAGAGCACAGTATGCTTAAACACATCCCCTTCCTGCTCTGCAAGGTCGATCTAATTCTCAATAGGTGGAGGTGCTTCTACCTACCCACCTAGAGAAAATGGATTTTACGATGGACCTGGAAGTGAGGCTGCATCGTTCACAGTGTCAACTTCAAAAACTACAGCTGGTATCATGGCTGGTTGGCATCGCAGAGGCATCCTGAATGTTATCAAGGAGTACCATAGTCAAATAAGCATATATATATATATATATATATATATCAACAAAAATGGGGGGATGAATCAATAATGATAGAAAAAGACTCAATCCTATAAGATGCATATACCATTAAACCCTACAACAAATGTATTGACATACTGAGTCAACACGGAAATAGTCAAGGTCCTGGTGAATAGATACATTGGCTGACCATACCATCATTGACCTCCCTGGTCTAAGAGTCAGACACAAGACACTTTGACATTGTTTCCCTAAACCCAACTGATCCTCATTAAGGGGATATATCAGAATAGTATCTCATAGAATGAACTTACTCTGATACCAATCTATAATGACCAGACCCATATTGGGGATTGAGCCGCAACTACCCGAATCCCACCTCTATAGGCCAAGGGAAACAAGTGCTAAAGGAAAAACTATACTCGAGGAGGAATTTTCCTGGGAACCTATATACAAGCACACAACTATCTTAATGGGAAAAGGATAGAGGGAAATAAGAAAATATTCAACACTGATATCATGTAAACCAAAGATGTATGAACCCTTAAAAAGTACAAGAGTATGGTAGTGTAAACTGATAAGTGAAGGGAGAAATACTCTCCCAACAAAAAATGTGTCCCAACCTAATAGAAAACTAGAATGGAGTAAATAGATGAGATAGATGAGCACCAGTATATTAAGATATAACCACTGCACGCGGTCAAAGAATCTAGTATCCCAAATATTATCTGATAACACAATCGAGATATCCATCGTCTGCAAAAAAAAAATAAGAAATGTGTGGGAAAATCACATACAGGGGTCAATATAAAAATACCCAGTATAATGCTTATAAAGGGTTTAATGTGGAGCAGTAAGAGATACAACTAATGAGGGAAGCATTAGATAGAACAAATTATAGTGAAAGAGTAGAACACAACCCATAAAGAGCGTTAAATGAATATTATACAAGCATAGGGGGCTAAACATAGTAAGTAGATGAACTACCTATCAATACATCACCACCTATAATAGGAGAGTAAGATCATCCTACCACAAAAAGCTAGACATAGAAAGCATGTGACATACCCCCTACATCTTCACCTCTTCTATAAGGAGAGTATCTAATTCCAAAATGTGAATCCTGAATAAATAATATGTATATACTCAGTCAAAGAATAGAAACTGAGAGAGTAGGGTGATCTCTATCTCACATCGCAGCCCATGAAGAAGAGTCACCAACAGTTCTAAAATAAGTCCATCAATGATGCCCATCATCTCACACATCTCCTATGAAAACACAAGTCTAAGGGATTCAATCACCACACCTTGATACTATCTTTTTTGGGAAATAATAACTCACTTGCATGGTTTTAGGTCGTCTCCAATGAATGTGTCTCGATGGGGAAGGTGTCCCTCTTCATTGGGAGTCCAAATCCACAACAAATCACGTCTCTTTACTATGCCTCAAAATCTAGGGGCCATAAATACTAGTTAAGTATCCCATATCCTAGTCCGATTGGAGGATCCTACTCTAATAGTCTCTAACGAACTCCATTTACTTTTCCTATGGGAGTGTACTCCTAGTAAGTATGTCGGGGAACTCCATTAACCAGACTTGCTAGAGGGTAAGACAAGAATTTCTAAGAAATCCACTGCCCAGCCCTGCAGGAGGGTATTATGGAATGATCATTAGGGAACACCATTTCCTTGCCTCATTGAAGGGTAAGCCCATAATTTCAAGGAACGGCATTCCCCAACCCTTCTATAGGGTAACATATAATGATTATTGGGGATCTCCACTGCCAAGCCTTGTTGGTGGGTAGTCCTAGAAAGATCTGTTAATCATGTATGATTGATTTTGTCATTAGTATTTACCTCAATACATCATAATCAGAACATATTTCATCGTATCTCAAAATCCATAATGATGGTCAGCATCATGTTCTATGTGGAAATTTTTTTGAGATATTCTATTCACATACCTCAATCAGACACCTGATGAAGAAGTCGCATTTCACCGCATCATTCTTGAATGAAATCTCATGGTCCTGAGCCATGAGTCCAAATCAAATACTCAATATCAGTCATGAAAAAACTGTCGACATTGTAGGGTCACAACATCATAGACGGTTCATCATTTGGACACTATACGGGGGAGATGTGTTGGATATAATATTTCACAACAATAATAATTTTTTTATCATTGGGTATTTCATTGATTCGAGGCACGAGTCTAAAAATGATATCCAACATCATTCTTAAAATGTCCATCTCAATTCAATGATCATGTTGTCACTAATGGTTCATGAAGCAGATGCCTTAGTTATAAGATATAACCAATGTATGCTTATTTAACCACAATTTATATCTCATATCTATTACCTAATACCTTATATCATATTTCTCATATCTCATATCACATATCATACAATTAAATCTTATATATTATATCTTATATCATGTATGTCATAACTGCTATCTTTTATCATATATCTTCTATACCATATCTTAAACCAACAGATTGAGCATCCCTCTACAACAACCATTCCACATATATGCTTCTCTTTCCAAACAATTGTCACATCATCGATTCGGCTTGAATTCCGGGGCCCGATCGAGCTTAGTGACCTAAGAAAATGACTAACCGGGACCATAGAGATCCAACCAGATAAGAAAGTGAATAATTGAGGGAGAAAATAACCATACAAAAAGTGTTAAATAAAACTATCAATGTGTTTTTAGCAGAAAATCAAGAATGGGTAACTAGTGTAATAACATTGACTAAACAATATGAAATCTTGTACTTGGGCTCTTGAAAAGGCCATAACAAGACACAAATTAATTAAGGAATAATTATATACTCATTTTATTTAACAAAAAAGAGTAAAAAAACAAAAATATGAGTCTTTATTATGTTTTTCATTAATCATCATTGAAGAAAGTTCCATCACAATGATTGGAAGAAGTTGATAGATTTTTTGTTTTCCAATCCCATTTGATCCGATGTTTAATCGCCATTCATCTCAATTCTCTTGAGGGACATTGGAGGAGCTCTTTCTGGAAGATTCCAAAAAATCTGAGGACAACCTGGTAAATTTTCATTAACGATATATTTATAGACATCATTTTAGGTCAAATGTATTTATTTTTTATTTAATTTAATTAAATGAATCATCTTAATGTAGTACCAATGATCGAGGGGTATGAATGTCTTGCGCTGACTCATTTTATGTTGTTCTTAGGGTAAAAACTACATTATAGACCCAACCATGGTCTCAAATTTTTTATCTGATCAACCATTTAAGAGTTATCCCATTTTATTTAACTAAACGTGCGTGAATATTATAAAATATGTTTAATATTTTTATAAAATTAATTTTGGGAACATTGGGCCTCAGAATCACATGCCTTCCCAACACATATCTCAACAATTATGTATATAAATATTTTAACATCTTACATGGTAAAAACCTGGTCTTTAAAAATACCTTGGAAATAGGTGTCCCTATTCTAGTTGTTCATAACATTAGAGTTCCAACCATTAGAGTTCCTTTAATTTCCCATAGGTATCAATATGTTTCCTCAACAGGAATTACGTAAGATATATTTTTTATACCATTGTCTTTTTATTTACCATATTTGTATAATCCACTATAATTATAACATAATTTTTTGTGCGAATATATGGCATCTTCCCCGATTTAAAAATGTGTGCCCTAAAGGATGCAACTACAACAAATTCTGGTGAAGGGTAGAGTAAATTCATGAATTTATCTATGTACACTGTCACATTGAGGTTTAATTTACTCAAATAAAATATTTTATTTATTCTATATATTCGTAACATTTGAGGATAGAATTTTTTGTTGAACAATTCTTTAAAATCATCCCATACAATGCATAGGACTAGTTTAGCATAAATTTCTAAATCCACCACAAGCATTATATAACAACTAAATGGGGTCATTTTCTATAACCGAAAAAAACTATTTTGTGTCACTCTCTGGAAACAAAAGTCTTAGATATTTCAAATTTACCGCATCACACATATTACAAGAATTCTTCCCAAAATTTAAAAATTCCCATTTTCAACACATTTTTTAAAATTCCACTATGCTTTTGAAAATCAAACCATTTAAAACTACATTAAAAAATAATCGCATTTTCATCAAATCATAAATCATTACTCAAATTAATTATGCACTCCTAGTGGGATGTTATTTATATCAATAAATATCATGCTTTTATCATTAGATAATCCCATGATGATGAGGTTACAAATCCTATAAGTTTCTTAAAATACTCATGTACCCAACTCCCAGGTAACTTGATGTTCCACATAAATAGGTTAACTACACCATTTATGCTATACATTTCATTTACTAACAATCAAATATCCATGCTACCAACCCAAATAAAGGAATAAAATATCATTTCTCAACTCTATAGCCAAACAAACTAATCTAATTTTTATTAATAGATATTATTTAATATCCAAGAGTGATACCATTTCTCTCATCCCTACCCCTCATCATTTTCATGATAAGTGGTGGGTGGGTTAATATGCCTTATCTAACATTCCCATGGAACCAAAGTCTAGAAATAAATGCCAAGGTCTTCATAGAAAATTTGGGGATGATTTTCCATTTTAAAACAAAATATCCAAACAAAAATAAAAAAACCAAATAACCACTATATGATGCATGAGTACTAAAATAAAACTCAATGAAACCCAAACCAAACTATATCAGAGTTCAAAGCAGAAACCAAGATAAATAAATTCAATGGAATTGAAGTCATTAAATCAGTAAATCCCAACCTACTCAAATATCAGACCCCACATTATATGCCCATGGTTTCACAATGCATCACTAAATAAATGAGATACCTTGAATTTACCTGTGAATAAATATACGACATCCTCAAATGCACAAAAGTGTCTAAGCGAGGGTGAGTATAAAACTCAATATGTTTTCCTCACTGACTTACCAACTCACACCATTAGGATATAACATGTTAGAACATTTATATAAAATATTTTTAAAAAATTAAAGCAGTTTTTATCAACACAAAACAACCCTACAAACCAAACTGTTTCCAATGAGAAGTTACTAACCTAATCTTTTAAACATATTATATTTCCATTTGGAATACCCATTCCACATATCCAAAAATCCACACATGCATGAACATGTAATAGTTCCATACTTATGGTAGGTCTCTCCTCGATCTACCAAGTCAGCATAAGGTTACCATATATCATGTGTCTCAATGGCACGTGACCCTTCCATCAGGTCATTTAAATAGAAAGGAGCTCAAACCCACCAGCTCTGCCAAATAAAAAGCCAAACCAACCATTGCAAACAATTTCAATTAAAAACATCCTTTATCAAAATCATTTTCACGACCAATTTATATGGCTCAAGACCAAATTACAATTAAAGAAATAATTTGAAAATCATTTACCAACGAAATTTCCATAAAACAAACCTATTTCCACAATTTCAAAAAACATTCACTCAAATTTTTTCCATCATGAATCACACATCAATTTTGTAGTTGAATTCAATCAATTGTGTCAATTTGAAACCAAGAATTCAAGTTACAATCAAGAGGAATCTAGAGTGATTCCACCTACCTCACAATCATTTGTAAAAATTAAGAACTACACAAAACACCAAAACCATGCTTCAAACACTCTGATAAAACCTTATATATTATTCCCTATCATTAAAATAACAATATATCAACATTATTAATATAAAAAAATTTATATATCCCCAATTTATTCTATCCATGATTCCAAGTGAGGTAAGTAGATGAAATCTAAGGAAAGCCACCAAGAACGAGAACTAACCAACAAAATCAGCCTCAAACACTCCATGATTCCCCTTAGAATTGCTCCCAAATCAAAGGGAATGCCCTGCATAGCCAAGGGATGAATATTAATTCTGGTTGTGACATGGTTAGTTTAAAATAAGTGGTTTAAGACGTTATTCATATTGGATCCAAAAAACATAGAAAAAGTTTTTAATATTTTAGAGTTACGGTGCACTGTTAGGAAAATCTTGTGCTAACCATGCAATGTAAACAATCTCCAAACCCACCTAAATGGTTTAATCAGATAGATAGACAAATAATGTACCACTCCTACAAAAATATTCTATCCATCCTTGCGTGGTTTCCATTAGGGGTCCATACAGTTTGGCCATACAATGTGCCCACCCAGTGCACACTTTTCAATTACAAGATTTTCTAGAAGGTTTTTCACAATATCTATTAATTGTGTTCAAACATTTCACCTCCAAAAAAATCACCAAAATCATGTAAAAAATACTCCAATCCTCTGGAAACATAACTCAATTAATTTATAAACACAAAATTCACAAATAAGTGGTCTAGTACCTAAAACTAAGTGTCCTATAGAGGTTAACTATTAAATGGAAATTTAAAACACCTCAAAACTAGAGTAGAAGAAATATAATTTTATTTATAGATAAGTGTCTTAATATTTTCCCTAATGTAAATTCATTCATAAAAATTTTGAACTGAAATTGAGATTGGGGAAAAACTTACCATTACTCTTGTATTCAAAAAATAACTTTAACCTCAAATATAAGAAACATAACTATATTAATTATTTATATGAAACAAATATTCATATCTTTTTAATTTTATATTCAATAATTATTATAAGAACCTGGTTCTTATTTTTGAGTTAAGGGTTTCTTCTTTTATGTTTTCCTTATGTGTTTTTGTGAAATTAAGGAAAATGGGGAAAAATCCTAAATTTTGGGACTACAGAATGTGTACTTTTCCTCACATCGTGTACTTTTGGCCGTGTGGGATGAGTACACAGGGTGTGTATCAATGTCAGCGATGAAAGGAGTAAAAACCCAATACACGCCATGTAGTAGGTATTTACACGCCGTGTAGTAAGTCAGCAAGTGAATAGTAAGGCAGTGGCCAGCTGGGTGACAGTACATGCCGTGTATAGAGGCATACACGCTGTGTACTCATGTCGACAGATGAACAGTTTGGCGGTGCCTCCAGAGGAATAGTTAAATGAGGGAAGTACACGCCGTGTAGTCAAATGTACACGCCGTGTACTTCTTTTTTTTCACTTAAAATGGACAGTAGACAACCCTCTTCACGGGATTGGATTAGAAGCAGATGGGAGCTCGGGAGAGGATGGATGAACCTTCGTGGATCTCTAGATCGAGCGTCGGTAATCTGTTTCCACTTCTATCGATTACATTGGAACCGCACGGGTAATCCCTCCCATCTCCTTATGTATTTCTTTTCAATTTTTCATCATATAGAAGTTATTTGAGGTTGAATGGAAATTATGTTACCTCAGATCTATGACGTTATTGGACATTTCAAAAGGCATTGTTCGATTATATCGATCACAGGTGATTGAGGTAGGTGTCTTGGTGTTTAAATTCCAACTGTTGTGCAATTTTGTGTACCGTTGTGATAAGATCCCATGAATGGGGTGTCATATGGTTGAGTCCTTGTTGAATTGAATACCTATAATTGCATAGGTAGTTTAATGAACATGTATAAATGTTGTTTGGGATTGCTTCTTGGATCCAGTACCACCCCCCAGGGTGCTTTCCTCTGTTTACCCATTTGGCCAGGTTACCCGAGGGTATACCATAAAATTGTAGCATGATTTAAATTGACTTGAGAGGAATTTTATATAATTGCCTTCTTATCTGTTGGGATCGACCCGGTTACATTATCCAAAGGGAAGTGTTCTCTTTAGCCTGAGGGAGGGGTTCTATTTATCTTGAGGGAAGTGTTCTATTTAGCCTGATGGCGGTGTTCTATTTAGCCCGAGGGTGGTGTTATATTTAGCATGAGGGAGGTGTTCTATTTAGCCTGAGGGCGTTGTTCTATTTTGACTGAGTGCGGAGTTCTATTTAGCCTGACGGCGGTCTTTTATTTAGCCTGAGGGAAGTGTTCTATTTGGCCTGAGGGTGGTTCTATATTCCGCCTGAGGGAAACTTCTTTCGTGCATGAGGGTAGTAGATTCTGTGCCTGAGGGAAACATTTCATACTCCTGAGGGAAATACTAGATAGCCTGACGGAAAGCTTGAGGGAATGGATTTATTATATTAGCATGAGGGAAATATTTTGGTTAGCCTGAGGGTTTGGTTCGGTTGAGCACAAAATATTTTTAAATTAGATGGTTAAAATGAACAATAAAATGGAAATATAACGGGTAAAGTTAGTTACTTTTGTGTACTATTTAGTTTATTTCATTTTACTACTGCACAGTTTTGTTGCATACTTTTCACACAGTTGGGCACATGCCTTTGGTGGGTGCCTACAAGGATTTATTTCTCACACCCTATTTGGGTCATGTCTTTGGCCCAAACAGATTACGTTTCAACAGGTGTAGATTAGGGCAAGGGTCCCTATACAAGTACATGATTGCTGCTGAAGAGTAAGGGAGCATGGGACGGGGCTTAGGCTCACAATGCTACCAGATTTTTTGTTTTGCTTTTCTTTACACTGTATTGTACTGTGTTGTATTGTTGTGTAACATTTTTTGGATGTTTTCTTATAACTTGAGAAATTTTGGATCATTATCTATATAACTATTGGTTATCTTTTACTATAGTTGTTTATTTTAATTGTGTATGGTTTATTGCTTCCACTATTGTTGTATGTTTTTATTATTTCGCTATGCTACATTTCGAAAAATGAGGGCATAGTTTCCCCATTATCTAACATGGGCCCTCACTGCTAGTCTATAGCCTTTGGAATTTGGGAAAATGCCCTTGAGGTCATGTGGCGAACCGAGTTCGGGGCACTCATTGAGTGGCACCCGGAACCGGGACGTTACAAGGTGGTATCAGAGGGGTTCATTTATTTGACTTACTATTTGGAACCTTAGTTAGGTATAGGATGAGAATGGTAGTTGGTAATAAGTTGTGCCCGGGTGTAGCTAACCCGTGTACAGAGAAAATCCAATTTACCTCATGTTGCAATTTTTCTGATTTTACAATTTTACAATTGAAAAGATTTTTACTAAAGGGTGACGCACTTGTGATTGTGCTGTTTATATTTTATTCATGGGTTTTATTTAGTTTCAACCCGATGAGATGAGGGCATGCCATCTCATGCATCATTTATACACATGCTAGAAATCACATTCCATGCATAGCTTCCATGCCATGTAGGCACATTAGAAATTGCATGTTATTGTGATAGTTGTTGTGCTAGAAAAGCATGCTATTGTTATAGTTGTTTTGATAAATACCTGTTATGTGATAGGGTATTATTGTGTGAGCCTGCTAATATAATGGACGCCAAACTTTGGTTTTTGGGGAGTATGGGCCCTCCTTTACCGAAATTGGGTGAATCATTGACTATTTATCTGGTTATAATACATATAAGATGCCAAACATTGATTCGCAGAGAGTATGGGCCCTCATGGATCATAATTTGGCACTTAGGTTTTGTTTTTCAGTATTTTATGGGTTCCAGAGAAGTTTTTGAGGCATACTATCCGGAAAACCAATATACACGTCGTGTAGTACCTTAAACACACCGTTTATGTTCTTCTGTTCGGGAAGAAAAGAAAACTTTTTGAGTACACGCTGTGTACACTAAGTACACGCCGTGTATTCTCTTCCCGTGTCATAGACCGTGTGGGAAGGGACACGGGAAATGGGAAATGCTTGGGGAAAACACACCGTGTACCGTATGTACACACCTTGTAGTGTTGACTCGTAGACTGTCCATGTAACTAACAACACAGATGGAGGAGACCATAGGACATACACGCCGTGTCCATTATGGAACTCACCGTGTCGTCTGACCTAGGACCCGGCCGTGTAACTAACAACACGGGTTGGTGTAATCCTTTCGTGTACACGCCATGCCCATCTGGAACACGCCCTGTAGTGGGAGCCGTGTATCTGGCCGTGTAACTAACAACACGAGTCGGCGGAGCTCGTCTTGAACATGCCATGTACCTGTGGGACACACCATGTAGTCTTGTCTGAGGACATACCATGTGGACATAGTCGTGTGACTGGGAAATGGGGTATTGTTCATGCCGTGTGAGGGAGTAACATGCCGTGTAGTTCAAGCCAAGTATTCAGAAGTGTCACAAATGACACAGGCATTTGGAAAATTACACCATACACTCCGTGTAGATTATATACACGCCATGTATTTTTGTTCAACGAGAGCCATGTGACTTGGCCGTGTAGAAGGACACGGGCAGGGGAAGAGAAGTCAGGTACACACCGTGTAGTCAGTATACATGCAATGTAGTCTTGTTGTGGAAATCATGAATGCCTTCTTCCTCCTATTCCCCATTTTTCCTCCTTCGTTTTCAGGCTACGATAATCTTGATCTAAGATGTGTGTTTGACCTTGTAGTGTCATGTCGCCGAGACGTTCAGACGTTGTTCACCATATGAAAGGAAATGATTATACCCCAAAAATGGTTGGACATGGGCTACCAGTGGATCCTACAGTAGAGATAGATGCGGCACCGACCATTATACATGACACAGACACGAAGTCGTAGTACCGTGACGACTTTATGAGGTTTATAAAGACCTTTCAGGCAGCACCACCGGCTGCCACATCTATGGTCGTGCTAACTAGTATCTTCCAGCAGCAGCATCCGCCTACGTTTTCAGGGTATGGCGGACCACATGTTGCAAAGTCTTGTCTGGGGTCTATTCAGGCTATTTTAGAGCATCTTGAGACACCTCCAGGGCATAGAGTCAAGATCACGACTTATATGCTACGTGATTCTACCAAGAGGTGGTGGGATGTTTCCACCCAGTCAGAGCATGATGGAGACATGGCGTAGGAAGATTTCTAGACAAAATTCCATGACATCTTCTCCCCAAAGAGGCTAAGGGAAGATCAAGCTCGAGAGTTCTTGAATCTGTTACAGGGCGCTATGTCAGTGATGGATTATTCTTCTCATTTCACCGAGCTTCAGAGTTTTGAACCTGTTCTGGTGGGTGATGGGATGTTGAGTGCTAGACACTTTGAGGATGGTCTTCGATATGACATCAAACGACTGGTGAATGTTCTCATGTTTCCTACAGTACATGCTATTGTGAACCGACTGATTACATAGAGGAACATTTGGGAAGCTAATGGTGCAGGCCAGGGCGGTTCAGCACCAGTTTCTGGTACTATTTCTACTGGTAAGAGGAAGCGACATATGATTTTCTCTCAAGGTGGAAGTACTATCCTGGAGACTACATTAGGTGGCCCGGTTGTGTGCTACCAGTGTGGTAAGGAGGGTAACAATAGACCGTAGTGTCCACGAGACCCAGTGGAGTGCCAAGCTTGCGGCACGTTGGGTCATCTGCAACGCTTTCACAGGGTGTTTCCATCAGTGGCTAGTGAGAGGGGTTCTGTGAAGACTCCACATGCGGGATAAGGACCAGTGGCTTCTTACCAGTCGGGAAACTAGAATACGTGTGGGCGTGCACGCAGAGATGGTGGTCGTGGTCGTGGTATCCAGACACCCGGATCTTAGAGGCAGCAGGGCAGGACAACTTAGGGTATCCAGGCTGTGTCGCAGGGCCGCGGCACTGGGCATGCATATGCAGTGAAACCAACCCAGTAGGAACAGGATCCCCTACCCTCTACTATCATATGTACTATTCTAGTAGCTTATGTCTTATCTTCAGTACTTTTCGATATGAGTGCTACACATAGTTTCATATTTGTGCCCATTGTGGAGAGCATTGGGCTATGTGTTTCTTATTCATCTACTTTCATGACCCTAGACACTCCATTGTGGACTAGAATAGATAGTGTGTGTAAGTGTAAGGAGTTCCCCCTTGAGGTTGGTGGGTGTCACTTCCTTTGGGACCTCTAGGTATTGGAGATGACGATCTATGATTTAATTCTCATAATGTACTGGTTGGTTCCCTTTCGAGCCTTTATGGATTTCTACGGTCACAGGGTGAGTATCACATCACCAGAGGGCGGAGAGTTTCTATTCAAGCACGAGTGGGATGTTCAGGCGAGTCGAGCTGGACTAGAGAATCGTGGGCGAGGTGGTGTGATAGCCCAGATTGAATGTTTTTATCTGGATGATCAGGGGACTTGTTAGAAGGATTTCCTTCCAGTGATTGATCATTTCAGGGATTTCTTCCCTGATGACATTTCAAGTCTACCTCCAGAGTGTGAGGTGGATTTTTCGATTGAGCTTGTGCCAGGAGTGGCAAATGTTTCCATTCCTCCTTTTAGGATGGCTACACCTTAGTTACATGAGCTTAAGAGGCTATTAGAGGAGTTTCAGGAAAATTGTTTCATCTGAACCAGTACTTCTCCTTGGGGTTCGTCGGTCCCATTTGAAATTTAGGAGGACGGTACCCTCAGACTCTATGTGGATTATCAGAAGTTGAACTGGTTGACGGTTAAGAACCGATATCCCTTTCCTAGGATTTATGATCTTTTTGCTCAACTTAGTGGAGCCCGAGTGTTCTCGAAGATTGACTTCAGATCAGGATATCATCAGCCACGCATTAGACCTTCTTATATACCTCTCAAATCATTCAAGAGCAGGTATGGTTAATACAAGTATACGGTTCTACCGTTCAGAATCATGAACGCGCCAGAAGTTTTCATGGCTCTGATGAATTGTGTGTTTCATCAATATCTGGATTTTTTGTTGTAGTATTCATGGAAAATATCCTGGTGTACTCTCACACTCGACACGACCATGCCACCCATCTTGAGATCGTATTGAGTACACTGAGAGAGCATCAGAAATATGCTAAGCTCTCAAAGTGCCACTTTTGGATGGACCAGATTCACTTCCTGGGTCATATCATCTCAGAGGAAGGAGTTCCAGTAGACCCAAACAAGGTTAGAATAGTATTTTCCTAGGAGAAAACTAAGAACGTGTTTGAGATACAGAGTTTCTTGGGGCTAGCTGGTTACAATAGATGCTTCATACATGTCTTATCTCGCTTAGCATCACTATTAACGGGTTTGACTATGAAGGGTGTGAAGTCTATTTGGTCAGAAGCTTGCGAGACAACCTTCCTGGAGCTGAAGGGGAAGCTGACATCAACACTGATAATGATACTCCCAGAGTAGGGGAAGAGCTATATAGTTTACTGTGATGCATCAGGTATTGGGTTAGGAGCTGTGTTGATGCAGGACGATCGAGTAGTTGCGTACAGGTCTCGGTAGTTGAGGCCACATGAGACGAATTACCCGACACATGATATCGAGTTGGATGCAGTTTTTCATGCGTTGCGATGTTGGAGACATTATCTATTGGGAGACCATTTTGTGGTGTTCACGGAACACAAAAGTCTCAAGTACATCTTTAACCAGTGTGACATGAACCTGAGATAACGAAGGTGGGTTGAATACCTTCAGTCATTCGATTTTGATCTTGCCTATACACCTGGTACGGGTAATGCAGTAGCTGATGCACTGAGTAGGAAGACTCAGATACAGGCAGTGCAGGAGGCCAGTGGTGAATGGCAGCTGATGGATTTGTTCTCTGAGATGAATCTAGAGGTGAACGACAGTCAGGGGCATACACATCTTTCATATTTAGTTGTGACCTCTACCCTCCATGATAGAGTGAGGATGAGACGACTATCCCATTAAGAAGGCCTAGTTCTACGGGAGTCGGTGGCAAGTGAGGACCCTCCTCTTGGGTGGACGATATGCGATGATGATATTTTTCATTGCCATGGAAGATTGTGGGTTCCAAGGGATATATGCGAGGAGCTGATGCGGGATTTTCATGCTTCAGTCTGGGCAGTTCATCCTGGAGTTACCAAGATGTATTGTGACTTGAGGCGTTAGTACTGGTGGCTGGGTATGAAGAGTTAGATAGCTGGTTTTGTTATGAGATGTTCCACCTGTCAGCAGGTGAAGGCGGAGCATCAGAGGCCATCCAGACTGTTACAACAGTTACCTATCCTGGAGTGGAAATGAGATGATGTCGTGATGGACTTCATGACGGGGTTGTCGAGGTCACCTTGAGGAAATGATGTTGTGTGGGTTATTGTGGACAGACTCACAAAGGTGGCTCACTTTTGTCCAATCATGGAGACCTTCGGTGTTGACGAGATCAGGAAGTTGTATATCCGAGAGTTTGTACGTCTTCATGGGGTCCCTCTTTCTATCGTTTCAGATAGGGACGCCCATTTTACGTCTCGATTCTGGTAGAGTTTTTAGAGGGACTAGGTACATAGGTGCTTCTATGCACAGCTTACCACCCTTAGGCCAATGGTTAGTTAGAGTGTACAATACAGGTTCTTGAGGACATGTTGCGTGCATGCATTCTAGACTTTGGGGGTCTTGGGAGAAGCATATACCCCTAGTCGAGTTTTCCTATAATAATAGTTTTCAGGCAACTATTGAGATGGCACCTTATGATGCTTTATATGGTAGGCCATGCTGATCACCCTTGTGCTGGTTAGAGGTATGTGAGACAGCTTTACTGGGACCGCGTCTCGTGCATGAGACTTCTGAGGAGGTCCAGTTGATTTAGAAGCAGATGGCTACCACGCAGTCTCGCCAGAAGTCTTATGCTGATCATTGCAGAAGACATTTGGGGTTCGTGGTTAGGGATCAGTTTTTCTTACGTGTTTCACCGAGGATGGGGTACATGTATATTACGAGACAGGGTAAACGTTCAATGAGGTATGTTGGGCCATTTGAGATTATGGAGAGATTCGGACTGGTTGCCTATCGGTTGCAGTTACCACTGAGGTACCAAGCCATGCATGACGTCTTCCATGTGTAGGATCGAAATAACGATGTAGATGATAATTATACAAGAGGGGGGGGGGGGGTGAATTGTAAACTTTAAAAATTCGTTTGGAACCTTCAAATTTGGTTACATATAACTATGTTTTACTTAGACATGAAAAATTATAAGTTTAACAATGTTAAACTAAGCAAATTTCACAACACCTCTAATCACCAACTGGAGAATTGGAACCAAGATTTACAATATAAGATTCTACCTTAAAGTGTATAGAATCTGAACTAATTAGAGTACAAGTGTAAGGAAATATAAGAAGGTTATACTTTACTTACAATACAATATGCAGCGGAAACAAACAAGTAGCAAAACTACCAGTAACAAGATATGATTCTTTTAACCAAAAGAGAAGGGTATCCAAAAACCATGGATAAAGGTCCCTTGATTTATAATTTCATGAAAGTCTGTCTTACCCACACCAGGATAATCCCTTGATACGAAGATTGGAATCTCTGTCTTGCTATCCCGACAAGCCCTCAACTTCAAGGTAGTCGGAACCTCTGTCTTCCTCAGCAAGGAAGTCCTCGAACTTCAAGGTAGTCAGCACCTCTGTCTACCTATCCCCGTAAGTCCTCGAATGTAATCACCAACATTCGGAGTTTCACAAACCAATCTGAACGATCGGTTTAGTACACACAGAGCATGAAAAGCTTCTCTCTCTAGAAATCAACTTAACAACGTCTGTTCTCTAGATTGATCGACTTCTTGTTGAGAACTTTCAAATGAGCTCCTATTTATAAACAAACTTCTAACGGTCGACTCCCTCCTCCAACGATCATATTTCCCATGAAATTCGGAGGGACCTGTACACCTGTAACTCAACCAACTCTTAATTAGAAATAGAATGAATGACATCATATAATAATAAATCATGTATAACTGATTGCACGAATTCATTTTTAAATGATGAATATGTAAGTAAAATCTATTCAACATTTCGGAGTGTAAGCAAGTCAAAAGTTCGGAGTCTAACCAAAATGAAATTCAGAGTCTATGTTAAGAAATGTTCGGATTCTGTTTTATAGGAATTCGGAATCTTGTTTCACCAGATATCGGAATCTGAACTTTCAGAGTTCGAAGTCAAACTAGTAAAAGCTCGGAGTCAAACATCATAAGAGTTCGGAGTAGAACTTCATAAATGTTCCGAGTTGAACCACTTAAGAGTTCAGAGTCGAACTGCTTAAGTGTTCTGAGTCGAACCACTTAAGAGTTCGGAGTTGAACTACTTGAGAGTTCGGAGTCGAACTGCTTAAGAGTTCGGAGTCGAACTGATTAAGAGTTCGGAGTCAAACCACTTAAGAGTTCGGAGTCAAACCATTTAAGAGTTCGGAGATGAACCGCATAAGTGTTCGGAGTCGAACTACTTAAGAGTTCAGAGTCGAACTGATTAAGAGTTCGGAGTCGAACTGATTATGATTTCGGAGTCGAACTGCTTAATAGTTCAGAGCCGAACTTCATACGAGTTCGGAGTCTAGAATTCGGATTGGAACTCCATTATAGTTCATATCCATAATTTGGATCCTAAAAACATAATGTACCAAATATTTACATTATATGACTTCTGGGATTTTGGGTATTAATCCAGTTTTTGTACTAAAGAAAAATATGGCTATGTATAAGGAAATATAGGTTAGGGTGACTTTCCTTAAAGAAGTAAATTTTCCTTATTGAGGTAAAATTTATATTTGCTTATGTATAAGGTGTTTGTGATTTTAAAAACAAAAGGGAATGGAAAAGTCATAAGGAAAACCTTATTGACTCAAAAATCTCCCACCTTTTGGAATGCACAAACAACCTTTTGAAAAATAATATAAGGATTTTAATAAAAAAACATTTAGACTTTGAAATTAAAACATATCTCCATTTTTTCATGGATGAAAATGAATACAACTAACTCCCCCTTAGTCATTGAATCTCTAAGGATTGTATTCTATTTTTCCAGAGTGAAGTTTTCATTATTTTAAGATTGAAAAGCTTCATAGTGGGAAACTCCCCCTTTCTTTATGAATATTTATCTTAGAAAATTTTCTTTTCTCCTCTTTAGGAGAGGTTATTTTTCCTTCTCCCCCTTTGGGATTTTCAAAAATAATTGAAGGGAATGGAAAACAAAGTATGGTACCTGAAACATTAGTATATGACAAGATACAACCAACCAAATAATCATTTCATTAGAGTTGGAAAATTTTACAAAGAAAGAAAATTACAACAAAAGATCAGAGTGAGTTCATTTGTCTTCCTTTTCCCTAAGAATGAGCTTTTTTAACGAGGTTTTGAGTTTCATCAAGTCTCTTTGATCATCCTTGACTTGCCTCTCCAAGGCTTTTGTCTTTTCTTCTTGGAATTTTAAAGCATCTAACTAAGCCTCCAAAGCTTCTTTCTGCAACTTTATTATCTCATCTTTCTTTTCCATCTTCTACTGAAAATCAATTCTGAAATCTCTTTCAATTTTCCAATTCTGAGATACTGAGTTAAGATTCCCATTCAGGTCCCTGACCTGTTGATTTGGAGAATTTTTCTCTTGGGTCTGCTTTTCATAAATCTTGTTAACCTTTTTATCCTCCATTTCAAAAGAATTTTTAACTTCATCCTGAAAACTCTCAAAATGACCTAAATCTTCATCAACTCTCTTATACCACTTTGTTACCTTAATGCAAGACTTTTTATGCATATCATAATCAATAAGAAAACATTTCTGTTCAGCTTCTATCTTCACAAACTTATCTATGACCATGGATAAAGAATCTGATTTCTGATTCAATGTTTGTTGCAGCATCTGGCATCTAGAATATATTGTTGGAAGAATCAGAATTGTGTCCACCAACATCCTCAGAGATTGAACCAAAAAATCATTCCCATGAGATGATGATTCTGAATCAGAAATTTCTCTTTGAGACTGCTCTACTTCAACTTGCACCAGCTTTCTTCTAGAGGTACCACCAACCTCTTTCTTTCTGATGACATCTTTTATAGGTGTCTTCATGATAGTTTTCATCCCCTTATCAGCTCTCAGAATAGGTTCTTTAATAAGGTATACTTACTCAGATTCAGACACTTGGATAATCTGGTCTTCATCTGGTTTCTGTTTTTCTTGTCCTTCCTCAAGAAAATTCCATTCATAAGATTCTTCCTCATCATACAAGAAATTATCTTCTTCTTCTTCTTCTTGCTGTTGCTTGCTATCTTCCTCATCTCCCTTTCCTGGAGATACTATCTTTGCAGATGCAGTCTTATCTTTGTAGTCATGTACTTGCTTGATCAGGGTATCCAAATCTTTACTTTCCTCCTCCTCTTCTTCTTCTTCAACTTCTTCCTCTACTTCTTCAAAAACTCCCTTCCCGGCTTCTTCAACTATTTCGTTACCCATGGATCTATCCGGAGCGAAAAAATTCATGGCTGGAGATTCTGGTAATGTAGGTTCATGATCGAATGCTCCCGGAATGAGAAGCAAATCAGAAGCTAACTGTGAATCTTTCAGCAATGATTACACCACTTCAGCTTCAGACAATTTATTTTTCATTTTCTTTTCCTTTGATTGTTTCTCTAACTCCACAGTTGCTTTTTTCCTTTAAGTAATTAGCCTCTACTGGGTCCAATCCGAATTGTGGATCCCCTTCCTTCCTCTTCACTTTGTCTTCCCTCCACTTGGCTTCCACTTCATCTGTATATGTTTTCTGCTTCATCAGTTTGGGAGGAGCAGACTGAGTTTCCTTAGTTTGAGGATTTTCTTCATCAACAACCACTTATTTATCCTTTCTCTTCCTCCTTTGCTTTTTGGATGGTTCCAGATTCTGTTTTTCATTCTGAGCTGTCTCAACCTCTTCCCCAGACAGAGGGTAAAATTCTCCGGATTCACTAGAAAAACCAATCTTCATCCTCTTGAGGGTATCATCACTGACTAGCATAACCTTGCAATTCTGAACATTTGATTTATAAGAAACCTTGAAATATTCTAAGAATCAAACTATCATCTTAGATAGTAAAGAAGGAAACATCATAATATGAGCTCTCAAATTGCCTTCTTTGATGTTCTTGACTGTAACCAAGACATGCCTTATCAGATTTATCTTTCTTAGATTTACCAAGAAATCTAACACATAGATATCACTCTTCTTCAAATTTTAGTTATCATCTCTTCTTGGAACCAGAAAGCCTTGCACCCAAATCTGAATAATTCTATTGATCGGAGTGAGAAGAGAAATCTTGATAGTTTAATCATCCTTAAGACCAAGACACTTCATTGCCTTCTCCTTGTTGAAATTTCCTTGCACATCGGGAAGATTGTGAGAGAAGAATTCAGCTTCTCCTTCATTAGATAAACCAACCAAGCTCACGGCCTAGGTGTAAGATAGCTTATAAGTCTTCCCATAAGACTTGAAATAAAACCATTATCTGCCATCTTCCTTATGGAATGAAACAGACTCGTAGAACTCGATCAGAAAATCAGTCTAAATCGGATCCTATTTATCTGACTTTGCTATGCAGACATCTTCCTATCCATTCAGATTTATAATCTTGGTTATAAGGGAATCAAGCTTGTAGAAATCTGAATGAACTAACATTTCTTTAATGAGTAACCACATAGAGTTTGGTTTCACAGTCGACATATCTTGAGATGTTTCTTCTACAGACATTTGGAGTGAAGAAATCTGAAAGATTCGGAATGAATTTGCAAAGTTTAGAACCGGCCTTAAGAAGTGTGGCAGGGCTTCGAGATGCAAAATCATTAAAACCCGATGTGGGATGATTTCTGGGGTCCCCTTTATATTGGAAATGGTTGTGACCATTGGTCTTCCAAAATCCATCTGACGGTTGAAAAGGTTTAGATATGACTGACGGTTGAAAACAATCCCGTAGGGAAAACTTGAATCCGATCTTTTGAGGGGTTTTTTTAAAGAAAACATTCGGATTTGAAGAAAACTGGAATCCGATCTATTAAAAACTTAAGAAAATAGCAACAAGCAAAATTTGATTATGAAACTAAAAATAAGGAAATCATAGATTTCGGAGTGGCTAGAAACATTGTTCTTAATTGATAATATTCTTTTTTGAAAAAAAAAACAAAATTTCTAGCACGAAAATCTTGTTACAAAAACTCAAGTCGGAAAAAATCCATTCCGGAAGATCCAGTACAAAGAAAACTCCATTCCAGAAGTTCTTATTCCGAGAAATTCAATCCTGAATATTTCAGTTCTGGAAATTCCCATTCCGAAAATTTTAGTTTCAGAAATTCACATTCCGAAAAATTCAGTTCCGAAAAGTTTGAAAATATAACTACGAAAAATTTAGTTATACTAATTTTGAAAAACATATTCCAAAAAATTTTAGTTAAACTAACATTCAAATGTACTCTCCCTATGAGAAGGAGTTTATTTCTGTTAGAAGAATTTTTCAAGAAGAAGTTAATAAAGAATGATTACCTTACAGTAATCATTCCTAACTTTTGTTTAATGTATTTGAATCTAGCGGAGGGTAAAGATTTTGTGAAAATATCAGCAAGTTGATCTTACATTCCGATAAACTGATGAATTATATCTCCTGTAAGTGTGTGATCCCTAAGAAAGTGATGCCTAATGTCAATGTGTTTTTCACGAGAGTGATGTGCATGGTTCTTACATAGGGCAATGGCACTTGTGTTGTCACACAAAATTTGAGTCTTAGTAAAACTCAGGCCATAATCTGTGAATGTGTGTTGCATCGACAACACTTGAGTACAACAACTTCCAGCTGCTACATATTCAGCTTTAGTAGTGGAAAGTGCTATATAATGTTGCTTCTTGCACAACCAAGAAACTAACTAATCTCCTATGAAATGGGAAGTTCCACATGTACTCTTTCTATCCATCCTACATCCACCAAAGTCAGCTTCAGAAAAACTTTTTAGAACAAAATCATTTCCAGAAGTATAAAATAATCCTAGATCCATGGTTCCCTTTAGGTAGCGAAAAATTATTTTTACTGCCTTTAAGTGGGATTCCTTAGGATTAGATTGATATCTGGCACATAATCATACTGAGAACATTAAGTCTGGTCGACTAGCTGTTAAGTAAAGTAGAATTCCTATCATACCTCTAAAATATTTTTGATCTACTGGTTTTCCAGCTTCATCAAGATCTAAAGAGTTTGAGGTACCAATGGGAGTACTTATACTTTTATTATTGTCATAACCATAATTTTTGAGAATATTTTTAATATAATTATGTTGAGATTTAAAGGTTCCTTCTGGTTTTTGAGAAATTTGAAAACCAAGGAAAAAATGTTAACTCAACCATCATACTCATTTCAAACTCAGATTTCATTAGACTTGCAGAAGAATTAGTTAAAGATTTCTGAGTTGAACCAAATATGATTTCATCAACATAAATTTGAACAATAAAAACATTTTTCTTATCTTTCATTATAAAAAGGGTTGGATCATCATTTCATTTAACATAGTTATTTTGGAGCAAAAATCCTGTGAGTCTATCATACAAGGCTCGTGGGGCTTGTTTAAGACCATACAAAGCTTTGGTAAGTCTAAAAACATGATCTGGATGTTTTGTATCTTCAATTCCAGGAGGTTGTTCAACAAAAACATCCTCTTGAACATAAATGTTATGAAAAGCACATTTCACATCCATTTGAAAAATTTTAAAATTGAAGAATGCTGCAATGGAAAGTAGAATACGAATAGATTCAATTCTAGCTACTAGAGAATAGGTTTCTTCATAGTCTATTCCCTCTTGCTGATTATAGCCTTTAGCAAAGAGTCTAGCTTTATTCCTTACTATGACTCCATTTTCATCACACTTGTTTCTGAAAACCCATTTTACTGCAATAACAGATGTTTCCTTAGTTCTTTCAACCAAGGTCCAGACTTTATTCCTCTCAAATTCATTTAGTTCATCTTGCATGTTTCTTGTCCCATCATCATAACCTAAAGATTCATCAGTGATTTTTGGTTCTAATTGGGAATGAAATTCTAGATGTTCTACTTCATTTCTTAAGAAACATTGAGTCCTTACAGGTTGATTTTCATCACCAATGATGCTATCACTGGTATGATTCTTAAGAAACACCTGATTTGGGTTTTGTAAAACTTGTTCATCAACATAGGGTAGAATGTCTTCTGGGGTAAATGTTTCAGAAGTATCTTCCTAAATATTATACTTATCAGAAAGATATTTTATCATATGTTGACAATCAGTTTTTGAAAACAAATCCGAGGATGTAGGTTGGGGTATTTTGAAAACGAAAGGATCTGATTCATCAAATTTTACATGCACTGTTTCTTCAACAGTACAGGTATTTTTATTGAAAACTCTATATGCCTTAGAAATTGTGGAGTAGCCTAAGAAAATACCTTCATCAGATTTTGGTGCAAATTTATATAAATTATCTTTAATATTCAAAATGAATACTCTGCAACCAAAAACCGTGAAGTAGGAAAGTCTTGGTTTTCTACCATTCCATAACTCATAAAGAGTTTTATTATGAAAAGGTCTAATCAAATCTCGATTTATAGTATAACAAGCAGTACTAACAGCTTCAGCGCAGAAATGTCTAGCAATAGAATATTCACTCAACATTGTTCTAGTTATCTCTTGAAGAAGTATATTTCTTCTTTCAACTACACTATTTTGTTGAGGAGTTCTGGGTGCTGAAAAATTGTGAGTAATACCTTTTCTACTACAAAAAGTTTCAAAATCAGAATTTTGAAATTCTCCTCCATGATCACTATGAATAGTTTTCAGTGGATGATTTTTCTCATTTTTAACTTGTGCTCTATAACTTTTGACATAAGGAAAAACATCATGCTTCTTTTCTAGAAATTAGACCCAAGTAAATCTGATGTAATCATCAACTAGAACAAACACATTGTATTTGCCTCCAATACTTCTAGTTTGTGTTGGACCAAAAAGATCCATGTGCACTAACTGTAATGCATCTGTTGTTGAGAATTCACCACTTGATTTAAAACTAGACTTATGTTGCTTTCCATATTTACAAGGATCACAAACTTTAGAAGAATCAAATCTACGCTATGGTAGATCCTTAACTAGTTTCTTCTTAGAAAGTTTACATAAATTTCTAAGGTTACAGTGACCTAGTCTTCTATGCCATAACCAGAAATGATCTTCCATTGCACTTAGTCAAGGTAAGTCTTGACTCCTTAGGTCTTCTAAGTTCAATGTGTAAACATTCACTTGCCTATTGGCTGAGAGAATAAATTCTTCCTTGGAATTCTGTACTAAGCACTTATCATTCCTAAAATTCACAAGGTAACCTTCATCACATAATTGAATTATGCTAATGAGGTTGTGATTAAGACCCTTAACAAATAAAAATTTGAAATCAAAGTTTTACCTTTCTTTCTTTCGTTTTGATAATCTTTTCAAAATAGATTTTGTTACCAGTCATGTTCTAGAAACATCCACTATCCATGTACCAGGTATTGTTGTTGGTACATCCTTTATCTTCCTGAAAACAAGAAAAGAATTAGACTTTTTTGAATCCAAACATTCTTCGATACGAAATTTCCAGACAACAAAATTTTAGGAACCCACACGTTCTTAGAGAAATAAGGTTTATGAAAACCTAATGATTGGGTTTTATTTAAAGAACATTTCATTGCCTAGATACCACCACATTGACACTTGGTACAAAATGGGGAACTTTGTGGAACAAAGTAATTATTACTAAAAATTGGTTTAGTACGGGTATAACCAAATCCGGATTTGTTTCTCAAAGGTCGTATTTGAGAATATATTTTATCAAAATTTTCTTTACCATGGGTAATGTTTGACAAACACTTATTTAAGGAAAAAATTTCGGACATGTGTTTTATAACCATGTTTTTATCTTCAATATCATTAGATTTAGAACTAGATCTAGGCTCCAAGATACTTTTCTTAGAAATTACCTTTTCTAACTCTTTAGATTGTTTGTTCTTTTCCGAACTTACTTCCTCAAGATTCTTTGAAATATTTAAAAAATGAGCATTTTTCCTATAAAGATCATTAGAAAGATCTAATTTTTTCTTTTTTAAGAATAGAATTCCTAAATTTTTCCTTATCAAGCTTTTTATTGAGTTTATAATTCACAATCTCTAGAAGTTCAGCAAACCTAGAAACTTCTTCATAGGTAGGTGACGTATTTTCTTCATCGGAAAAGGATTCTTCATTAGAAGAGTTATAATACTTACTAAAATTATAATTTAAAGAAACATTGGTCAATGATTCCACATTTCATACCTTAGCCATCAAATAATGATTTTTAATGGGTAATCTGGCTATAAGACCAAGATTCTTATGTCTTGAAGATTCATAATCGGAAGATTCGTCTGAAAATCCACCACCACTAGCACTCTAGGTGTCATTTTCTTTCAGAAATTTCTTATCTTTGGACTTGTAATACTTCTTTCTATTCCTCTATGAATGCCTTTATTTCCTTTATTTCTTTTTGAGCAAAGGAAAATATGGTCTAATATGTCCAGCTCTCTTGCATTCATAACAAGTGAGTTCTCCATCTTTCCTGTCTTTCCATTCCTTTTTCTTATATTTGGATTGGAAATTTATTTGGCCATCTATATTGTTCATTCTTCAAGAAAGATTTTCTAACTCATTTTCTGATATTTCACTTTCACTAGAATCTGATTGAAGAATCACCTTCTTAGATTTGGATCTGGTTACTTTCTCAAGAGTATTAGCTTTCATATGATTTTATGTTGTTGTCAAAGGGACAGTACCATTCCCATTCTTTTTTCTGATGTTGTCAGCATCTCTCTTCATTCTTGATTCATGTTGGAGAAGAGTTCCAAATAGCTCATCAAGAGAAATTTGAGTGACCTTCCTGTTCTCCTATATAGTTTTTCTCTTTTATTCCCATTCATTAGGCATAATATCAATTATCTTATCCACAAGGGATTCATCATATAACCCTTTTCTCCCATAGACTGTAAGCTGTTGACTATAGTCATAAATCTCTGTTCAAAATTACAGATTGGTTCTCCATAGGGAAAATTGAAACCATGGTATTCCGCTCTGATCATAGCTCTCCTAGTTTCAATCACTTTAGAAGTGCCCAAGTGTGTAACCTATAACATCTTCCAGATACAATTATCTTCTTCACAAGAAAAAAATTGGCTATATATATTTCTAGTCATTGAACATAGTAGAGTATTGCGTACCTTATAATTGAGTTGATAATCTTGCTTTTCTTGGTTAGTGAATGTTCTAACTTCCTTATCAGGAATTTTATAATCACCAGTAAACATAACAAAATTATCCACTTTATTATTGATAACAAAAGTCTTCATTGGATCTCTCCAGTACTCATAGTCATTACCATCAAAGATTGGTGGTCTTGTAGGGTTTAGATTGTCAATAGAACCAACATTGATTCCTGCCATTCTTAAAATAAACCTTGGCAACCAAACTAGTTAGTAGAAAACGTTCATAACCACAAAGTTTGGAATGACAATTCGGAATGATAAAGTTCGAAACGACAAAGTTCAGAACGAAAAATTAAATTTCTAATCAAGGATGAAGAACAAAGAAAAATATGAGCAATAAAAACCTATACATGAGTATATGTATTTCTGAGACCTCCTCTGATACCAATTGTTGGATCAAAATAACGATGTAGATGCTCAATATACAAGAGGTAGGGTGAATTGTACACTTTAAAAATTCATTTGATACCGTCAAAGTTGGTTACAGATAACTATTTTTTCCTTAGACAAGGAAAATTATAAGTTTAAAAAAGTTAAACTAAGAAAATTTCACAACACCTCTAATCACCAACCGGAGAATTGGAACCAATATTTACAATATAAGATTCTAACTTAAATCATATAGAATCTAAACTAATTATAGTACAAGTGTAAGGAAATATAATAAGGTTATACTTTATTTACAATACAATATTCAACGGAAACAAACAAGTAGATAAACTACAAGTAACAAGATATGATTCTTTTAACCCAAAGAGAAGGGTATCCAACAACCTTGGATAAAGTTCCCTTGATTTATACTTTCAAGAAAGTCTGTCTTACCCACACCAGGATAGGCCATCGATATGAAGATCGGAATCTCTTTCTTGTTATCCCCGCAATCCATCAACATAAAGGTAGTTGGAACCATTGTCATCCTCAGCATGGAATTCCTCGAACTTCAAGGTAGTCGGAACCTCTGTCTTCCTATCCCCGGAAGTCCTCGAATGTAATGACCAACATTCGAAGTCGTACAAAGCAATCTGAACGAGCGGTTCAGTAGGCACAAGGAATGAAAAGCTTCTCTATCTAGAAATCACCTTTACAGCGTGTGTTCTCTAGATCGATCGACATATTGTTGATCTCTTTCAAATGAGCTCCTATTTATAGGAAAACATATAATGGTCCGGTCCATCCTCCAACGGTCATATTTCCCATGAAATTCGGAGGTACCTGTACACGTGTAACTCAACCAACGGTTAATTAGAAACAGAATGAACGACATCGTTTAATAATAAATCATGTATAATTGAATGCCGACATCGTTTTGAAATGAATCATATGTAAGTAAAATATATTCAACATTTCAGAGTGCAAGAAAGTCAAAATTTCAGAGTCTAACCAAAATGAAATTCGGAGTCTATGTTAAGAAATGTTCGGATTCTGTTTTATAGGAATTAGGAGTCTGGTTTCACCAGAGATCAGAATCTAAACTTGTAGAGTTCGAAGTCGAACTAGAAAAAGCTCGTTGTTGAACTTCATAAGAGTTCAGAGTTGAACTTCTTAAAAGTTCCGTGTCGAACCACTTACGAGTTCAGAGTCGAGCTGCTTAAGAGTTCGGAGTCGAACGAATTAAGAGTTCGGAGTCAAACTGATTAAGAGTTCGGAGTCGAACCACTTAAGCGTTCGGAGTTGAACTGCTTGAGAGTTCGGAGTCGAACTGCTTAAGAGTTCGAAGTCGAACTGATGAAGGGTTCAAAGTAGAACCACTTAAGAGTTCGGAGTCAAAATGATTAAGAGGTCGGTGTCGAACTTCTTAAGAGTTCGGAGTCGAACTGATTAAGAGTTCGGAGTCGAACTACTTAAGAGTTCGGAGTCGAAATGATTAAGAGTTCGGAGTTGAACTGCTTAAGAGTTCAGAGTCGAAGACCTTAAGAGTTCGGAGTCGAACTTCATATGAGTTCGGAGTCCAGAATTCAGATTGGAACTCCATTACAGTTCATATCCAGAATTCGGATCCTAAAAATAGAATGTACCAAATATTTACATTATATGACTTCTGGGATTTTGGGTATGAATCCGGTTTTTGTACTAAAGAAAAATATGGCTATGTATATGGAAATCTAGGTTAAGGTGACCTTACTTAAAGAAGTAAATTTTAATTATGGAGGTAAAATTTATATTTTCATAAGTATAAGGTGTTTTTGAATTTCAAAACAAAAAGGAATGGAAATGTCATAAGGAAAGCATTATTGAAACAACACCATGTATCTCAGCTGAGACTTTATCATTCAGAACCATCACATGTTTTTCATCCTGAGGAGGTCGATCATGAGATAGATGCATCCTTTGAGTAGCATCTGATTCGTATCACTGATACGGGCACGATGGTTCACCAAGGCTGGTCAGTTCCTCTTGTACGGGTGCTATGGTAGCATGGCCGAGTGCAAGATGAAACCTGGGAGTCGGAGACCGATGTACGTGCTCAGTGGCTGGAGTTGTTCATTTCTATATCTTCACCACCCTTTGAAGGGAAATTCGGGGATGAATTGGATTAAGGGGAGAAGTTTGTAAGAACCTGGTTCTTAGTTTTGAGTTACGTGTTTCTTCTTTTTCTCTTTTCACAATGTGTTTTTGAGAAAATAAGGAAAATGGGGAAAATCATAAATTTTGGGAGTGCATCCCATGTACATTTCCACACGCTGTGTACTTTTGGCCGTGTGGGATGAGTACACCGGGCGTGTAGCCATGTCGGCGATGAAGGGTGTAAAATCCGACTACACGCCGTGTAGTATGTATTTACGCGGCGTGTAGTCAGTCGGCAGGAGAATAGTAAGGCAGTGGCCAGTTGGGCGATAGTAAAAACCATGTATAGAGGTATACACACCGTGTACTCATGTTGATAGATGAACATTTTGGTGGTTCCACCAGAGGAAAAGTTAAATGAGGTAAGTAAACGCCGTGTAGTCAAAAGTACACACCGTGTACTCTATTCTTTTCACATAAAATGTTATGTAGACAACCCTGTTCATAGGACTGGCTTAGATTTGGACGGGAGCTCAGGAGTTGATGACCGAACCTTCATGGATCTCTAGATCAAGAATCAGGAATCCAGTTCCGCTTCTGTCGATCACGTTGGAATCGCGTGGGTAATTCCTCTCATCTCCTTGCATAGTTCTTTCAAAATATTCCTCAAATGGATGTTATTTGAGGTTGAATGGAAATTATTTTACCTCAGATCTACGATGTTAATTGACATTTCAAAAGGAGTCTTTCATGTATATCGATCACGTGTGATCGAGGTAGGTGGTTTGGTGTTTAAATTCCAACTGTTGGGTATTTTTGTGTACAGTTGTGATACGCGCCCATGAATGAGGTGTCATATGGCTGAGGCCTTGTTGAATTAAATACCTATAATTTCATAGGCTGTTTAATGAACATGTATAATTGTTGGTTGGGATCGTTTCTTGGATCTTGGACCACCCCCCGGGGTGTGTTCCTTTGTTTATTCGTTTTACCAGGATACCCTAGGGTATACATTAAAATTGTAGCATGATTTAAATTGCCTTGAGAGGAATTTTATATAATTTTCTTCTTATCTGTTAGTCTTGGCCCGGTTACATTATCACGAGGGAAGTGTTCTATTTATCCAGAGGGAGGTGTTTTATTTAGTCTGAGGGCAGTGTTCTATTTAGCCTGAGGGCGGTGTTCTATTTAGCATGAGGGAGGTGTTCTATTTAGCCTAAGGTTGGTGCTATATTCCACATTAGGGAAACTTCTTCCATGCCTGAGGGCAGTAGATTTTATTCCTGACGGTGACACTTCATACGCCTGATGGAAATACTCGATATACTCAAGGCCATCTTGATGGCATGGTTTTATTATATTAGCCTGAGGGCAAGATTATGGTTGGCCTGAGGGCTTGGTTCTGTTGAGAACAAAATGTTATTAAATTAAATGGTCAAAATGAATAATAAAATGTAAATATAACTGGTAAAGTTAGTTACTTTTGGGTACTGCTTAGTTTATATCATTTTACTACTACACAATTTTGTTGCATACTTTTCACACCGTTGGGCACGAGCCTTTGGTGGGTGCCTACTGGGATTTATTTCTCACACCCTGTTTTGGTCATGTCTTCGGCCCAAAAAGATTACGTTTCTTCAGTTGTGGATAAGGAAAAGGGTCCCTATACAGGTACTTGATTGCTGCTGAGGAGTAAGGGTGTATGAGATCGGGTTTAGGCAAGCGATGCTACCTGGTGTTTTTTTTGTTTTGATGTAATCTATATTGTATTGTGTTGTATTATTGTGTAACATGTTCTGGCTGTTTTCATAGAACATGAGACATGCTGCATCATTATCTATATAAGTTTTGGTTATATTTTACTGTAGTTGTTTATTTTAATTGTTTATGGTTTATTTCTTCTTCTATTGTGTTATTTTTTTATTATTCCACTATGCTACACTTTGGAAAATGAGGGCATAGTTTCCCCACTATCATATCTGGGCCCTCATTGCTAGTCGGTAGCCTCTGGCATTTGGGGAAATGAGCTTGAGGTCACATGGAAAACCGCGTTCAGAGCACCTGTTGAGTGGAACCCAGAATCGGGACACTACAATTATAATAATCCAGAACATATATATTAGTTAGTTATTATTTATTTTCATTATCAGGTGTTAATAATTTAAAATATTTCATCCATGTTTAACTATGGTAATGACAGATATCATTATTTGATACCAATTTTATCATTACCGTATTATTCAAGGTATTAGAATAATTCTAATTATTTATATATTTCCATGTTCTTTTAATTGATATTATGGGAATAGTTTTAGAGATTGTAATCCATAACGAGCATGTTTCCGGAAATTCACTGATAATAAAAAGTTAATTTATATGGATAATTCATTTTTATATCATCCTTATAGAACCATATTTATGAAATATATTAATTTATAATATAATATTTTACTAATATTAATATATTTAGACTTATTAATAATGATTATTTTCTATTTTTTTATATCATTATTCTCATTGGTGGTTGAAATGACAGAAACCAGAAGATGTTATTCTAGTGAATGGCTTAGAATTTAGAGTTATATAATAACATTATCATTTTATAAAAAGTATAATTATTTTAATGTAACATAATTATACTAAATGAAGATGCCTAGAAATAGTGGATATAATAAGGTAAATTAAAAATTTATAAAATAACTTATATACTTACTTGATGAATTTTCTCTTTCTAGACATGGTTTCCTACTAAATTATGAATTTATTATTACTTTATGGAACTAAACAATACCCAATGTCATATTAGGTTTCAGAATATTGAAATTTTCCTATTATTAATGAGTGTTTTAAAAAATAAAGTGGTTTTGGAGGGGTATAGGATAACTCCTTCTATAAGAGAAAATGAGGGGCATTACTTTTGAAGGTTTTGTTAGGTGAAGGGTAATGATGGATTTACATGGAACATAGATTAGTAAGGTGAGGAATATTTGGTCCCACTATGAATGTAATTAAATAAGTGAGAGAGTTATTTCTAATTTTGAAAATAATCAATGCTTACATAATATATTGCGTAATTTGGTGTATTAAGATATTTAAAAATTTAAGTCCAAATGATTTAGTTCAGTTAGTGTGGGAGTAATGAAATAATACAATGATATAAACACATGAAATTTTATATTAGTTTGGATCCAAACAATCATACATGTACTATTGACCAAATGGCATGAATGCCTTCTTTTTATTTTATTATGGATCATCCTGCTTTTAAGGGTTGAAGGGGAACTTGTACATGAAGCATAGGCCTAAGGCACAAGGAACAACATGAAGGCCTTCTTTTTATCATATTTCAAAAAAATGGAGTATGATACCCACTAAAATAATTCGAGATACTTTTATAAGGGATGAACATAAACATGTAACTTTACAATGGGAGTAATCCCAACATAATAATTTTTTCAAAAGGATCTTCCCAAACATATATCCTTTTGTGAGAATATAAAAATCCTAGGATTTTCTACAAGGAAAATACCTATCCAAGTGGTTTTTTATGGGATCAAGCACAACCGATGTCACATAATTTTTATCAGGTAGGAAGAAACAATTGTACCTTTTAAGGGTGGTATAATATGTAACTGTAATAGTGGATCCCCATAATAACTACCCAAATAATAAACAAAACAATAACACCTCGTATATATGAAAATAGAACTTTTATGGTAGAAAAGTTCATCTCAACCCTTTGGATATGACGAATGATAAATCTTGGGAAATATATCAATACCTAAATAATATAGTGTGAACTATGGATCCCATTTTGGTCAAATGATGATGTCCAATACAGTAACACAGTAAGTTAAATGATCTGGAAGACAAAAAATCTCTCACTACATGTTTCGATTATATTAAATATCCAAACATTAAAAACCATATTTATTAAAATTAAATTAAATATAGTAAAAAATTAAATCTTCAAATGGGTCCCAATTAAATTCCTAGTAAATCTATAAGTATAAACAATAGAAATAAAATTCATAATAATAATAATTCAAATGAAAAATAAATAACATGAAAAAAAATCCATGGTTGATTCAAAATATATACGTGCATTAGTTCATTTATATTCTAATTTTTTTGAATTTGAATATTCGTATAGATAAAGATTCAAAACAATAATGGGTAGATATAGAAGAAAAAATTAATTCCAACTAACTCAGTTTGGAATTTAGAACTTACATCGTAAAATATAATGTTGGATTCCAATATTGGAATATTGTATAACTTTATGCTATTTTATAACTCTAGGTGTTGACCACAACCTTGGCCTTTAATTTTTATCCTCCCTTAATCTATTTTGAATGATGATCTAATATAACATAAAAAAATTCCTTGATAACCTGAAACAACTACACAATGAGAATTTTATGAATTTTTTATTTTGGATGTAATTTTAATGCATCAAACTCCATATACTATATATTGGTTCCAATGTAAATAAAAATTATGTTGGAAGCATTGAAAACTTAATATGGTAATTGAAATGATTAGTCCACTATACTAGGATCAAATCAAAAATATGTTTATTATAATATTTATATTTCACAAAACAAAAAATCACCATAGATTTCATTATTCTATACTAGTGACCATCTAATGTTAGACATCTATTGTGAGACACGATCACATTATCTATGGTGTGTTAATATATTGTTGAGATATTTAATAAAAAAATACATAATATGAATCTTATTATAACATGTATTATCTAGATTTCACCATGATATACAAACCATGAGACACCTGTCTGAGTATGCCATTTTTAAAGGTACTTTTCTCGTCCAAAAAGCCTTCCAATATTATAACACCATGAGATATTGTGAATTTTCGTTCATTGAAAATTAACCATTTAGATATATTGAATTGTACTCCAAACTATGTTTATCTTGTGTAACACATAACACTTATTTTTTCATGTGTTACACACTTCACTAAGTCTATCTCGTGTTACACACAATACCAAGTTTAAGGTGAATTGCAGGTACCACCGAGTTTAAATGTAACATGATATACTATTACAATATAATTAGTTAATATTATATTTATCACATATTCCTTGGAATGGAGATTAAAAAATAGATTAGCTATATTATAAAAATATGGTTTACACTTGTATAAATAATTAATTATTTTATGACTAATTAATTATAAATGAAAATAAAAACCTTTTTGAAAATAAAGTAATTAAAAAAACTATTTTTATGTGAACAAGTGTGTTTTACATAAATAATTTTAAAAAATAACTTTTGTTGAATTATTTTGAGGAAATTTATATATTATATTTTCAATAAAATAGTTAACATTTATCTTATGTGTTTTATAGACAACTGAAAATTATTAATCAAATTTTATTCTTAAAAACTTTATTTTTTCAAAAAATAGTTTTGAAATATTTTCTAAAATACATAATTTTAAAATAATTTTTAAAACATGAAGAAAATTTATATTCAAAAATTAATTTGAATATCTAAATCATGATATAATAATTTTATTTGGGTAAATTTTTGGTATTTTTTATGAAAAGTTTTATTTTTCATTCAATAATCAAAATTACTGAATTTTAATTGAGAAATGTCTTTTTTGTTAAAATTATTTATAAAATATAATTTATTTACTTACATAAAAGTAATTTTTTTCAATTATATAACTATTAATAAAATTTAGGTAATTTGAATAAATTTTATATTGAATTTTGATATAAAAACATTTCAAACATTTGAACATTTCTCTCCTTAAAAACCATCTTTGTCATCGCGTATGTGAGATTAATTTTAAATTAACGTTTTACACATATATGATTGGAATTTAGTAAAATTTACTCAATATTTTAAATTCTAATTATATAAATTATCTTAAAATATCAACTTCATATTTTATGAAAATGAAAATTGAAAATGGTCAAAAGTATTTATCGCAATTATGGAAATAATGGGTTTTTATGGGGTTAAACTAAAAAGATATTGGTATAAAATGGCATAAAACATTACAAAATCACATTGTATGGAATTATTTTAATATAATACATTATATTCACTTGAATAATTTATTTCTATGCATTTTGGTATGTGAAATATATGGGTACACCTATTTCTTTCGAAAAAAATACAAGTGTGCCACTCACCTCACTTATAAAAGGCCAACCAATCTCCTCCCCTCTTTACACCTTAAAAACATTATGGTTAGGAAAATACCTCCCAATATAGCTTAACAAAATTCCCTATATCATCATATAATCCTTAATTTTAAAAGAAATCGAACCTATGAAGGCTTTTGGTGAAAACCTATAGAGGATACTCAAAAAAATAAGTAATTTTATTATTAGGTTTTTTATTATATTTCTTCCTATGAATTATTAAATTATTATTAAGAGATAGTTATATAATTAAATAATTATATTACATATAATTATATTTTTATTTAAGGTCACTACCTAAAACCATTTCCACTTCCATCAAATGGGTTACAAAGTTATCATTTGTGTGTGTGGAGAACTATCGCCTCATGAACTGATGCCACTCATTTTTCAATTACCACCTCTCTTGGTTCAGTATCATGATGGATATAAAGTATATATATTATTTTTAAAAATAATTGTACCTATGGATTAATTATATCACATATAATTATTTTAATTTTTATTCTATAGGATATATGATAACGTTGTTCGTGTGTATGGTAGACTACCGCCTCGCAAAGCGATGTGATTTGTTTTCACTATTGCTTTAAATGAAAGATAATAAATATGAATTTAATGAATATATGTGATATGAATACCATAATTATGATATTAATGAAATATTTATTATTATTATTAAAAGATTATATATCATTGACAATGAAAACATCGTTTGTGTACGTGGGGATGACCGCCTTCACGAAGCAATGTTACTCTCTCTTTTCATAACTATACTTATGTATGAGTATATTTAAATAAATAAAAATATATTTATTATATTATTATCATTAAAAGAAATAATAATCATTACTTAATTCGTCTTCATAATGATGATTGAAAAATGGAAATGTTACATATGCGTATGTATGGCCTATAGTCTCTATAATCATAATGTACTTAATTTCTCAAAGACATATTTCATGATTGGTCTTAAAATTAAATTTATTAATAAATATTAAATTTATTTCATGATTATTATTCAATAAATTATGGAACTATGATCAAATTAATAATAATGAAAATGAAAATTCAAAACACATAGGAAAAACAATACAGTTTTTACCTGAAACGTGACAATAACATGGAATTATACATAAACATGTAATAATGGAATAAATCAATAATATATAGTATGATATATATATATATAATTTTTTTATAACTTATATTTATTATATGGGAGGTTTAAACATGTACAAAGAAAGTTGATACTTACAGTAAGAGTTTTCTCATGTAAATTTTATTTCTGCGAGATGTATGCCATATTAACCACCTTTTTATATTAAGTGGTGTATATAATTCCCATGAAGTTATTTTATGATGATTATAATGACAATTTTTTGGGATTTAAATATCCATTTTTGGATCTATTTAATGGTTTTTATAGTTAAAATGATACCATTACAATAAGGGGTGTATATCTAAATTTTCATTCTCTGAAACATTTTTTACATTATGAACCTATCTTATTATATGAGCTGTATATACTAAAACATTGACATATAATATCATAAATATAATTATTTTATTTATAATATAACTTTAATTTAATTTATTATTTAATGGGTATTACGATTCAATGTTACCAATGTGGTATGAGTTTTATGAAAAAATCACATTATTTAATGGGATTATTTTATATTATATTTACAATGATAAAATATTATGATAAATATCTTTATAAACTCATTTGATTAATTATACTATGTATATTAATAATATTTTCAAGTAAAATTTATATTTTACACTCTTTGGTAATTATAATAATTAAAAAAATGTTTTTAAGAAAATCGTATTTTATTTATCTCTTCGGTCGGAAATCATTTTTCATCAAAAAAATGTTTTATAAAATAGATTTAATTTTTTTAAAAAAATTATTCAAATAATTTATTATTGAATTTTTTTCCCATGTTTGATTTTTCACAAAATATGTTTAAATAAATATTCTTGTGGATTTCCAATCAATTCTTGTTTATCTTTTACACAAAATGTGAAAAGAATATTTGTTTTAATAAGAATGACATATAAATCATTTCTTTTGTTCATGACCTCAACATGTTTTAATGATTCCTTTGTAATTTTTCAATGTTATTTTTGAATGAAAATATTTTTTTAAAAAATTATTTGTAAAAAAAATTAAAATTGGAAAGGTTATTTTCCTCAAGATTTGTTATAAATGAATTTTAAAGCTTCTTGTATATGTTTAAAAGGTTAGTTTCAAAGAAATGGATTTTGAAAATGCTGTATAATTTATAAAGTGTTTTCTTTTTAAAAAGGATATTTTCATAAAGAAATTTTCCGAGTAATATTTCAAAATAATTTTCCATCTATAATTACATCCTTATAAAGTTGATTGTCTTTACTGGGTATACGATCTATGGATACCATTCCTATTATTTCTATGAAAGGTTTATGTGTGTAATTAAAATATGTTTATGGAAGTAATTTATCGTACATGGGTTATACCATGATAATATGATTATGAAACCTGATTCTTTTTTCAATGGTTATGGTTTGACAAAATTAATCAGTTATTAAAAAAATTATTTCTTTTCCATTGGTTATTATTATGATGAAAGGTTTATGAAGCCCACTTCATTTCATGGGTTCAATTATAATGAATATTTCATGATATTATGGAATAAATATTTATGGTTTTCATTATGTGATGGTTTTTATGTTATATATAAGGATGATGGTTATGTTATAGATAAATATTATTGTGACCTATATCTCCCTTCAATTCCTTGGGAAAAGATATATTTCTCCCAAGATATATTGTAATGGTATGGGGAGTAAACACTATTCAATAAGGGACATTGTTTGAAATAATGTCCCTGAGAGTGTACCTCGACTACTATGATGGTTTGGCGAGTTAACTCATCCCACTATGAATAAATTTTTTACAATTTCATATGGTGGTGTGTCTCGTCTAGGTGGAGTAGCCACACATGGGGTGCGCTGATAAGTTTTAGTAATAATACTTGACTACTAAAGAAATGTTTTTATATGCTTATATATATTAAAAAAATTATTTGTTTTATGCCAATGTTATGCTCCCCTGACTTATGTGAGTTTATTTTATTATTATTCGTGTCTTAAAAAACAACCAATATTTATTCCATGGCTCAAGATTATGATCTTTGATATACATGGCATGGTATTAAAATATTATACACAAGTTCACATACACTTATGTTCATGTAATGCTTACATGTATCTGTTGTTTACCATTAATGAGCATCTGAGATCACACATTCTAATGTTTCCTTTCCCCAGGTACTGACTAATGGATTTAAGGAGGTTATGTTTATGAAGAGTAATAATGAGAATATATTTGTGGGAAACATTGATGATATTTCAAAAAATAAAAATATTTTATACCTAGACACCAAATAAAATAAACTATTTTGGTCCTCAGGAAAGTTTTTGTGTTATGTATTGTATATTTATCAATGTAATATGTAATATCTATGTATTATAATTTTGGATAGAAATAGTTGGTATCAGAGGAAAGGTTTAGATAATCTTTTCAAACTAGGGTTAAAATAATTTGTAAGATCCCTATGGATATTTATAAGGTTATTCCTAGCGATATCTCTATGGATAAGTATACAGATGAGTCAAAGTATAAGGAAATTCCCATGAATTTTGTTAAAGGATAGAGTGAGTGGATTCCAAAAAATTACATCCATGTTTGGGTAATTGAAGTGGACGTGGATCTAGAATAGTGTTACCTAGGTGTAATAACTCTGTAAAGGGAACAATGAGTTAGACATTATCATCACCTAGTGCATGATAATAGGCCTTGTTACAAACCTAGTTTGGTACACTTGGTTCATATGATTTATAAATTCACAAAATATTTACAAACCATCATGAATTATTTAAATATATGGTTACTATGAATGAAATAGGTTAAGACTAAGGTGTTATAGACGTGAAATAACATTTTATGGCTTAGAAATCTTATAAGTGACTTTTCAGGAATATGTGGTTTCCCTCTATGATTAGTGTTGATAACACTTTTCTTTTGGGGTTTAGTCAATGGGGATAACTAGAAGTAATTGGGTTAAAATTTAATATGATAGAATTTTTTTTATTGTAATCCAAATTGGATGATGACTGGAGTGAAGGATATTGTGATTATCTCTAATTAGTTATCACAGAACCTTATTAACAAAATATACATGAACTAACTCTAAAAAAAACTAGAGAAGATAAGTATAAGATTATCTGAGATTTTGAGTCATGGATTACATGAAAAAAAGAAGGTTAATTTCTTATATAAATAATGGGTTAAGAAGAAATAAAGGGAATGTATCATTGGAATGAGATGATCTTTTGGAAATGGAAAACAAGGACACAATGTAAGGGACTTTAAATGGAAAATGAGAATTTGGGATAACATAATGTATGAGAATAATGGCCACCCTAAGATATCATTAATTGATGAATGTTTTAAATGTATAAAAGTGCAATAATTATAAAAATATATGAGTTATGGGTAAATACCATGAATAGAATCACCATGTTTATATAATTAATGGATTTTTTGTTGATGTTGAAGAGACTACAAATGTAATTTCAACAGAATGAGGTATTAAAGAATATATTGACGAAGTCTAGTTAATGGTGTGTAAAGGATATGGGATGATTTATGTGTTTATGTATTTTAATTCAATAATTATGTTATATGAATCTTTAAATATATAAGTATTTTTCAGCATATTTATTTCATTAATGATTTGAATAAATATTTTTGAATATTATTAATGACCTAGAAAAGTGATTTGATGAAAATGTGATATTATGATAAAAGGAAAGTTTCCCTTAGTGTATCCCTAATGTTGAGAAAATGGTCTTTAGTTTGTATGAAGAGATGATTGATATTGATAAATTAAATTGGATAATATTAATGTCTTTGGAACTGAGTATTTATTTGTTGAAAAAGTGTTTTATGCTATCATTGATGGGTTTTAGAACATTTTTTGATTTATGTAATATTTCTAATAATATGTTTTTTATGTAAGGAATGAGGAATTGTTTATATTTTTTAATATGTTTTTATAGTAGTTCAGGTTATTACCATGTTTCAAGAGAATACATGATGAAGTTATTCACATTTTTGGTATGTAGCACTCAAGAGAAACTTTATGATATATGTGGGATTGATGTTAGGAAATTTAGTGACTTTATTTATAATATTTTATATTTTAATAATTCTGAATGGTAATAAGGTTAACCATTTCTGATATTGTTCATTTTGAACATTGTATTTGGTTTTATAGATTACGTTATATGATGATTTATTAATATTGGATAACATGTGATCACCTTTTTGTTGTGATGATAACTAGAGATAGACAGAATGACTTAGTAATCTATTATAGATCTTTTCATCCATTAGTACTTCAGGAATAAATTTTTTTTATTCATTTCTCAGATTAAGAGAAGAAGTGGAAATTTATTAAGGAATAACCAAAGGATAAGATTGTGTTTATGATGTGGAATGAAATAAAGTAAGTATTTATTCTGGTGAAAATTCCCCAACATTATGATATTAACATAAAATATTCTCCTCTTATCATCATATTTTATGATATCAAGTAACATTTTCAAGAATATTTTGTTTATGTTCTTTTTTTCATTAAAATTATCTAGATCACCCACTTTCTATTGATCAATTATCACCATCACTCTCTATAATTATTTAAATTTTTCAACTATGTCCAAATCATCACATCCCATCTATGGTATCTTATGTCGAAGCATAGTTATGATCTACATTATATAACATTTTTGTTTTCAAATATTCCCTTATAAGGGATGTTTTATTATTTATTTTCATAGTCTTGGTATATATGAAGGAATTTTCAAATGTTATACCTTTGATGATCGAGATGAAGTTTGATCGAGAAATTCATTTTAAGAGGGGTATAATGTAACACCCTAATATTTTTCAAACAATATATATTTAAAATAATCTTATTCTTTTTGAATTTTTTTATAAACAACACTCATTTTGTCTTTTGTTACATGAAAATGGATTTTTCCCCATGTTACATGAAATAATTAGCTTATCATGCATTGCATGAAACAACGAGTTTAAATAAAACATGATATACTATAAAATATTACAATTTAATATGATAGTTATCTCTTAGCTATTGGAATAGTGAGTATGAAGAGGATTGAATAAATTATGAAACTATAGTTTAAACAGGTATATGTAATTAATTATTTTATAAACAGTCAATTATAAATGAAAATAAAAACATTTTAAGAAATTAAGCAAATTGTTTTTTACAAAACTATTTTTATGTGAACAAATGTGTTTTACACCAATAAATTAACAAAATATTTTTTTTTTCATATTTTATGAAAATTTATATATTATTTTATCCAAAAAATATTTAAAATACATTTAATATCTTTTCTATTCAGCGGATAAGTATAAATCCAATTTTATGCGTAAAAACTGTATTTTCCAAAAAATATATTCCCCCTTTTTTAGCATACTAATTTTAAAACAAAACATGATACTTTAATAAAATTCATTTTAAAAAATAAAATAATTTTTTAAATTCATGATATCAAAATTATCTTAGGGTGAATATTGGAGATTATTCTAAAAATTTTTATTTCTTGATGAAAAGTGAAAATTGTGAATTTTGATTAAAAAGTACATTAACATTTAAATTATTTATAATGTTAAATTATATATCAAATTGGGTTAAAATTTAAATTATTAAAATTATATATATATTAATATAATTTATTTACATTTATTAAATTGTATATTGAACATTTATATAATAAAATTTTAGTCTTTTGAATATTTTTTTTTTAAAATCTACTTTCTCATCGCGTCTGCAGGATTAATTTTAAATTATGATTTTGAAATTATGTGAATGAAATTTGTAAAACTAGATTCGATATTTATAATAAAAATAAGTTATGTTATCTAATACATTCAAAATAATTTTTTTACCAAATTTAATAGTAAAAATAGTAAAACTTATTTATCATGGTTAAGGTAAAAACAATTTATAAAGGGTTAAACTAAAAGATAAGAGTCGAAAATGATGGAAAACCTGTACAAGATATATTTTTGGGATATATTTAGATTTTATACTATATATAATTGAACCTTTACAAATTTTTATCTTATTTTTTTCATGTGAAAAATGTGGGTACACCTTTTCATTACAAAAAATTAAATGTGCGCCACTCACCCCACTTATAAAAGGCCACCCCCTCTTCCCTCATCTTTACACCTTAAAACAGTATTTGTTTAGAAAATACCTACCCAAATCACTTTCCAAAATACCTCATATAATATTATAATCCTTATTTTTAGTATAAATCCAACATAGAAATGGATTTGGTGCAATCCTAAGGAGGATATGAGAGAAGAGGCAACATTCTTCAATTAGCGTTTTTAATTTATTTATTCATCCAGATACTTAAATTTTTATTAAACCATGATTATATAATAAAAATAAAATATTCCATATAATAATTTTTTTTTCTAATTTAATGACCTATTACCCTCTCCACTTCTATAAAATGGGTGAAAAATCATCATTTATGTGATTGGCAGACTACCACCATGCAAACTAATTTCATTTGTTTTTTTATTTCCACCTCTCATTGTTGGGATATGATGATGTATATAAATTATAAATCTTATATTTATGAAATAATTATACCTATTTATCTTCTATTTCATATATATATATATATATATATATATATACTTTTTTACATTCCATTTCGTACGATAAATGATAACATCACTCATGTGTACGTAGGACTACCACCTCACGAAGCGATGTGCTTTGTTTTCACTAATGATTTACAAGGAAGATAATAAGGATAAATTTAATAAATATATATGATATAAATAACATAATTATGATATTAATGAAATATTTATCATTCATAAAATACAATATATCAATTTCGTTCTTACCTTTTCTCTCACTGAATGATGTTAACATCATTTCTATATATGTGGACTACCGCATTCACAAATGGATGTGACAATCTTTTCATCACCAAACCACATGGATGATATATATGAGTACATTGAAATAAATAATCTAAATTTTTTTATATTATTAAAATTATATAAAAATTAAATATTACTTACCTCATTTCCATAATGATCATTGGAAAATGTTAACGTTAGTCTTTCATGAGTATGATCTACCGTCTCTATGATCGTAATGTGATTAATTTATCAAAACCATCTTTAATGAATATTAATAAATGTATAATTGATGTATAGATATTATAATTATTTAATTATTATTATTCTATAAATTATTGAACAATTATCAAAGTAAGAGGACCAAAAATAACAAATCAAAACATATACAAAAAACAAAGTGATTATTACCCAAAACATTATTTAGCATGGAATTATTAATACATGAGTAATAAAAAGACATAATTAAACTATATATGGTATGATATATATATATATATATCTATTTATTAATTTTTAGATAATAATAGTATAGTAAACATCTATTCATTAAACAAGGGGTTTGAATGTGTAAGACGGAGGTCCAGACACACACTAGTGTTCTCATCTGACTTTTATTTCCGTGAGATTTATACCATATTCACCAATTATTTTTTATGTGGATTATATACTACCCATGAATTAATTTCATGATTATTATAAAAAAAATATTGGGATATTAATATCTATTTTAGGATCTCTCTTTTATGGGGTTTTCAATTCAAATATTACCAATGCAGTAGAGGATTCTTGTCTCAATTTTCATTCTTTGAGACATATGTTAAATTATGCACATATATTATTTTATTAGCTGTATATACAGCCATTTTAAATGTTATATTATGATTATAATTATTTTTTATGATATTATAAGTTTTTTTATTGTCATTTTTTCATGAGGATTATGATTCAATGTTACCAATGTTGTACAAATTGTATGCTATAATCTCATAATTTATCAGGATTGTTCATGAATATCATTCAAACAATGAAATATTATGATACATATCTCAATAAAGTAATAAATTTTTTTATACTCTGGTTATTAATGATATTTTAAAGTAATATATCAATTTTAAACTCTTTGGAAGTTAAAATAATTGATACTTTTTAAGAGAATCCGAATTTATTTCCCTATTCTGTCAAAAATCATTATTCTTCCAAATCCATGTTTTCTAAAAATGTTTTCACTTTTTTTTAAAAAAAATTCAAATGATTTATTAAATATTTTTTTACACATGTTTTAATTTTCAAAAAATATCTTTAAAATACACTTTATTTCATTTTCAAACTATGTTTTTTTACTTTACCAAAATGTGAAAAATTATTTCTTTTAACTTGTATGGAATGTAAAAAATTTTCCAACGTCATGAAATCATACTTTTTTAATAATTACATTATAATTTTCATTGTTTTTTTTAAAAGCAAAGTATTTTTAATATGATTTATGTTTAATTGTTTAAAAAAAAAATTGGAAAGTTTATTTTCCTCTACATTTTTTTAAATTATTCTTAAACGTCCTCTATAAGATTAAATGGTAAATTCCAATAAAAAGGATTTTGAAAATATTTTAACTTATAATTTTTTTAAATTGGAAAGTGTATTTTCTTCTAGAAATTTTATAGCTAATCATTCAAAGATATTTTCCATCTAGGATGACATCCTTTGATGTTACTTGTGCTTTTCTTGGGATATTATCCTATGAAACCATTATAATTACTTATATGATTGGTTTATGTTTATGATTAAAAGATATTTATTAAACCCATTTATCATCCATGGGTTATTCCATGATAATATTCTTATGAGACCCACTTCCTTTTCCAAGGGTTATTATTTTATAAAATAATGAAATGATTCTGAAACCCATTTCATTTCCCTAGGTTATGTTATAATGAAATGTTTATAAACCCCATTTAATTTCATCGGTTCTAAAATGATGAATGTTTTACGATCTTATAGGACCCATATCTATGGTTTTCATTTGGAGACAATTGTTATGTTATAACCTAGGAATGTGGTTACATTATAACCAATAACGTTGGATATGTTATAACCATGGATGGGTGGGATCTATATCTCTCTCTAATGCATTGGGTATAAATTTATATCTCAGGACATTTATAGGAATAGAAAAGGGAGTGAGCCCAGTTTAGTAAGGGAATATTTCCGTTATAATAGTCTTGGGAGGTAACCATTTGAACTATAAAAAGGGATGCAACAAGGGATGGATATGTGTGCCACAAATGATGTTTAACCACCAATGGAGTGACCTAATAAGTTTTATAAATTACCATTGAATACTAAGAAAATGATTTTCTATACTTATATTAATGTCAATTCATTGTCTTAGGCAAATGTTATGCTCTAATGACATATTTTATTTTATTTCCTTATGATTAATGTATTATAAACTACCAATATTTATTCTATGACTCCATATTATGATCTTTGATATCAAGGGTGTGGTTTTCAATTGTTATGATCATGTTCTCTTTCCATTTTGTTCATGTTATTCTTATGTATCTCCCTTTTTTATCCTTAATGAGCATCTAATATCACCCTTTCTTATGTTTTCATTACCTATGTTTTTAATAAAAGATTTATTTAGGGAAAGTCTTTGAAGAGTATTAATTGGGAATATATATGTTGGAAACCATGAAGATCATTCACAAAATTAGAATATTATTTACCTACACCCCAAAGGCAATAAAATAAAATAGTACACATGCATGTGTTCATGTAATGTCATGTTAATTCTTTCAATTTTTTTTAAATCAATATATTAGAGTCCTAGCTTTCTATAATTATGGTGTGTTTGATAATTTCACGTTGTAAAGGACTATTACAGAAATTAGAAAGTGTTTCATTAGTGTAGTGTTAATATATTTGATCATTCATATAAAACATTCAAATGAGTTCTTATAGCATAAATATAATTAATAAGAAATATCTGAACTGAAAAACCAATCATAATACTTAATATTGACATAAAAAATTGTAACACAATAATAATCATGAAACAGAGAATATTTTGATTATATAAAATAATAATCAATTTTTCATTAAACTTTTATTAAAACACATCACTTCATAAACATTTTCTATGACATTGATGTTTTTTGTATGGATTTATCGAATTTAATATGGTTTTGAGAGTTTTTTATATCTTCAAAAATTATTTTTTATTACTTGCAAATTTTTATATGACTTTGAGAGAAAAAACCCATGAATTAGAAAACAATTTGTATGACTCTTAAATTTCATAAGTCCTTAATAATTGTCCACATTTTCAGAAATCCATTTCATATGAATTAACGAATTTGATGGATTATAGATTTTAGAAATAAAAAATAAATAAATTTAATAAATAAATAATAATTTCAAACATTAAATAAATGAAAAATTAATCTAAAATAATATCTTCAAAACTAATGTTTGATAGAATAAAAAATATGATGATTTAAAAATGTTGTGAGATATTATAATTATCCAAATATGAAATAAATAATAATTTATAATTATCAATCTCATAAATAATTAATGTGGAAGGGATCTTCTTAACATTATCCACTTTTTAATAATTACAAAACCAAATGAAATTTAAAAAATATCTCACCTTTATTGAATTATCAAATGGATCATAATTTGAAAACATTTTCTACCCAATTCTAATGTAAAATTTTATGATTTAGTAAAAATAACTCTAAGTGTAAACATTCATCATAAAAAACTAATAAATATAAAAATGGATTTACAAATTTTTAATTATGTTTTGTCTTTATAAGCCCAGCCAATGTTTTATACTAAAAACATTTATCTCACATGGAATATTAAAATATATCCTAAGATGTTCCAGAGTAAAACTTCTTACATTTTAACATGATTTATGTATTGAATGAATCAATTATGAAAAATCCCACAAAATTATTTCATTTAAACATTAATACCAACTGAAAATTATAAATTTTGAGGATAAAATAGTAAATATATGCCTTATTTGATGTTTATTTTCTCTTGAAGTTACAAATAATTCCATCTATATTCTTTAATTATTTATTGGTTATAACAGTGATGAATACCCCTTTATAAAGTATTTAAAACCATAAAGATCCAAAGAACATGTTAAGATATCCTAGGAATTATTAAATAATATAGAATACATATAAAGTAAAATGTTTTTAGATACATTCCCAATTTTAGATTTTATTTTCAAATATTATTGTCCATCTAAAAATAAAAAATAGGTTTATGTATATGAAAACAAACAAAATGATAATACTAAATATGTATGTGTGTTGGTTTTATAATAATATTATAACATACTTGGGCATGCATACATTAATTCTTCTAGTTATGTTTATGAAAGTGCCTTTGGATAACCATGTTGGATAAGGGATAATTCTTCTAACTCTAAAAAATGATTTAGAGATAAATTCCTTTATGTGACCCTATTATTAGATGGATTTTAAAGATAAATCATTAGTATAATGTCCAAATAAACCACAACTATAATATGTAAAAGATGATATTACTTCATATTTAACTTTCATAAATCTATTTTTTTTATTTGAGATAACCTATCATAAAAAAAGTCAATTCATATTAGTTTTGTATATATAAATCACATTTAATATCATAAATTCATCCCAGGTATTATATAAAATAGTAAATTTGGATAAAATTTCCTTCAAATAATAAATTTTAACCTTAATATTATTATTTTCCCTTAAGAAAGTTAAACATCACAAAAAACATTACTTTTTGTAGATGAGGTGGAATTTTTAAAAAAAATTATTCTCCATTTTTACCATTAGAGAAATCAGATAATAAATCATTAAATTTTATTTCTCCAACCACATTATTTTTAGACCTGAAATTTTTCAACTTATCATTTTACTCCATAAGAGTAAAAAAAATATAATCAACATTTTTTAACTTTTCAACTTATAATGACGTAATTATATTTTATTTATTTCATTTTTTATAATCCATAATAATCATTTCATACTTTTTAATATGTTTTTAAATTTATTCTTCATATTTACTATACAATTTACTTAATTTTTTAAATTAATACTTTCTAGAAGGGGAATTATAAGAAGACTATGAATCAAAATAATAATTAGAGTTAGAACTAATACTAACCATACTAATATTATCTTCCAAGAGTCACAGGTTTGTGTTATCCCTTACAATATTAGATTCATCACTTGGGTCTGAATCTTCTATATAAATATCACAATTAATACATGCGTTCCTCATTTTATTTTTGTCCTTATTTTATTCTTATATGCTTTTTTCTAACATATACTCTCATACTTGTGACATCCATGTTTTTTACATTCATAACAACATATGATAGAATTAAAATTATTGAATTCTCACTGAAAATGTTTATTTTATCTCCTCATTTTATCTCCATGATTTTTGGAATCATGCTTAATCCTCTTTAATACCTTAAAAAAGTTTTTATAGTTGACCAAAATCAATATTTTTCTCTATGATATAATAATCTAAGGAATCACTAGAAGAGATAGAAGACACATATTCAGATTTAAATGCAACACCCTTTATTTTATTATGGTCGTTATTTTCATTATTCTTAAACTCATATTCATATTATTATAGGGTAACAATCATATCATACAAAGTGTACATAGATTAATAATTTTTTTTTCAGTAACCACTTTCTTAGAATTACATTCCCTAGGTAAGCCTCAAAGTATTATTTCATAAAATTCTTCGTTCACCGTGTATTATTAATGAGAAACCATTTTATTCGAACTTTTTTTGTATCCATTGTATAATTATATAAAGTTTTTAGGATAAAAAATTATAAACTTTTGATATTTATCCTCAATAGTGCATGTCTTAGTTCTCTATGATTTTTCAATACCTTAACGTGTGAATTTTAAAGACCACAAAGTTTTAGAATATATTTTATGATAAAAATGAGTATAAAATTTTCTATTAAGTTAAAAAAAATTAAATTCATTTGTTTATAATTTAAAACATACTTTATAGACTTATCACCAGTTATGGTATGCATTTCAACTTCAAGAGGTATTACAATATAGACATGATGGTCCTATATTTATTGCCTATATTTTTAAATATACACCCATTCGAACTCTAAAATTTTAACATTTAATTCCACTGAAATTATGTGGTCTTAGAGGAAAATATAATTCAATATATTAATTTTCCATCACTAAAATGGATCTTTCCTTAGATTATAAATTTTGTGACACATGTTAATAAAGAAAGATAATAAAAAATAAATATTAATTACAACTATAAAGAACAGAACATAAGAAATTTTATAATAGTTCAGATCTAAATAATAATACATATACTCTAAACACTCTAAAAAATAGGGTATTTCACCACAAAAATAAATATAAATACTTTTATAAGGTATTATATTAAAACATATTATACAATGGTATAAATCAAAACATGTGACTTTATTTAAAGAAGAATCCCCCAAAATAATATCCATTTGTGGGAGTAGAAAAATATTAGGATTTTATACATGGATCAACAACAATATAGTTATTTTTTATTAGATCATACACAATCCATGTCCTTAACTTTTGGATAGGTCGGAAAACCAATATATACTTTTAAGAGTGGTATAACACATAATTCTAACAATCCAGGTAAAGCTAATAGTAAATAAATTTCATTTATTATTATTATTCAACAATTATATCATATCAAGTTATATTCAATATAATAATGTTATGTGAATTGTTATTAAAAAAGTAAAATCCATTTTTTAAACCAAATTTGGTTTTCATTCATTATACGGTTTCATTTAGAAGATTTCATTCCAAATTATATAATTTGAATTTGAGTTAATGAAATTTATTTTTTAATTCGTCATTTTAAAATTATCTTAGCGTATGTTTTTATGGAATTTTTTAAAAATTTTAATTTTAAAAGATTACTGAAAATCAAAAATATTTATTTAAAATGGTCTTTTCGTTTCAAACATTTTCATACTTAAAAAGGTTTTTTTTGGAAAACAAATTTCATTGCATTTTGTGGGTTTAATTTTAACATTGATTCTGCTAATTTTGTGAATTTAATTATAGAAGATGAATTAAATATTTTTAGTCATCATAATTAATATTTTTTAATTATTTAGAAATATTTTTTTGATGAATAGTAAAAATAGTAAAAATTGGTTACCATTATTACGGTTAAAATAGGTTTTCCTATGGACTAATCTAAAGATATAAGGGTAAAAATGACCTAACACATTTATAAATTCTATTTAATAAAAAATTTTCAACCCTGTATAATTTAGCATTTGTAAATGGTCTATTTTGGTGCCATTTTATGTGAATAATACATTAAAATATTTTGATCATTTTTAAAATTCTAAGTGGATAATCTTACCCACTTATAAATGGAAATTCCCTCTCATATCATACACACACCTAAAATGCCTTTTTTCCAATACCTAAAAAAAATTTCATTTAATCCCTCTAAATGTTCTATAGGCCGAAGATTCATTACAAACCCAATCATGGAATGATTTAAGTATAAACCTAAATGGGGCATCTGAAGAAGAGGTATCATTCGTAATCAAGTGTTTTTGTTTTATTTATTATTATACCTCCTTCAAATAATCTTCAAACATTATGTAATAATAACACTACTATATTCCATATAATTAAATTTTTAATTTAAATGTAATTATCTATATCCATCTCCGTATTTGATCAAATGGTAAACAGAACCATCATTTAGTGTAAGGGGGATTACCGCCTCATAAACAGATGTAATTTATTTTTATAACCACCTCTCATGGTTGGTTATAATGATGAATATAATTTATAACTAATATAATCATGATATATTTATCATTATTTAATGATAATTTATCATCTATTTTCTTAGGATCCCATCTATTGAAAAATTATAACTTTGTTCTTGAATATATGTAGACTAAAATCTTTACGAAGTAATGTTATTCTTTTTTCATCACCACATCCCACAGATGATATCTATTGGTTAACATAAATATATAATATCATATTTATGTAATAATAATAATATTATAAAGTTTAAATAATAATTATATTCTTTTGATCATGATCATTGAAAAATGGAAATGTTGTTCATGCATAAATATGTCTTACTATCTCTATGATTGTAACATAATTGATTTTTCATAACCATATTTCATGGGTGGTATTTAAAGTATCATTTATGTATAAAAATGATAATTATATCATTATTATTATTCTATATGTGACTAATAATGAAACCATTTACCATATTTAACCTAGGGAAGTCATTTTTGGACATATGAGCTTAATATTATCAAAACATCTGACATGACCTAAATAATTAACTAATTATAACATGTTAATAAAAGAATTACAGAGAATAATTAATTTGAAAGTTATTCTTAATTCTATAAATAATTATAATAATATAATTATTCAAAAAGTTAAAAATTATATGTGATGAGTCAGACTCAAGGTAAGAGACAATTTAACTTAAAACCATATTTTAAATGTTTTAAAGAATTATTTTCTAAATATTTTTCTTCCTGGAAAATATTATTAAAATTATATTATGGATGTATTTATATGGACAAAATTTAAATATAAAGTTCATTTAATTTCTCCTTTTAACTTATTATAATTTTTTTAAATGAATCTTTTTATGTATTTTATACGGGGTGTTTTGTATTTCTCTACAAAAGACAAAATAAATGTTCTATGTTAATGTATACAATGTAAATTTGTTTTACCACCATCATTACCATTGTTTTATATTATTCATCCTTTATTAGATTCTATTTTTTCCATCAAATAAAAACTCTTCTTTGCTTTTTTTGATGGTATTTTAGTTCTGGATAATGGGTTTTGAAAAGGAAACATTTTTTCCATATTCGAAATGTTCTTCATAGGAGTGAAAAAGAGGTTTTCATGGGTTTGATAATGAAAAGGTGAAAGACTAAAATATTATATTCATGATATGGTACTTGAGAATTAAAGATTATGAAGAGTGATAGTGATACATCTTATACAACGGGTAATCCTAATACAACATATACAATGGGTGATGCTGATATATTTATCCAATGAATTGGATAGTGTTCCTTATCTTGAAAGGAAAGAAACAAATAGTTAATCGAGGAGGTTTATACTATGTATTTATCAAGGATCTATTTATTTATAATATGAGTTTAACACAGATTATGAATATAATTATCATTGATTCCAAGAGGGGTTTCAATTTTATTTCTTTGGGTTTTAAAAGTTTATTTGAGAAAAGATATTTGTTTTTTCAGGAGTTTAGGATTTATTTCATGTTCTCATATAATATTATGATAAAGTTAAATATTTATAAGTTTTTATTTTTTTCATTGGACTAATGAATTTTTTTCTTTTATGTTCCATGCAGATCATTTTTCCCTCATACCACAATTAATTTTTTTTCATTGGGTTTAAGAATTGGTAAGAAAAAATTATAAGTCAAGATAAAAGTCATAAATATTATTCATCAAAATAAAACATGCTTGATTATAAAATTTTTATATTTCAGGAAAAAGAGATGCTAAGTAGAAGGGTCTATTTTTTATTATATGGATTTGTTATTTATGATTTATGACCAAATTCTCTATAATTTAAACCTAAAATACATTTTGGAATTAAAGAAAGTGAATTATAGACTAAATAAAATAGATTATGTAATATTTAGGGTCATGTATTTATAGCTGGTGTCAGATCAAAGTATTAAATAATTTTATTGGTTTAGATAATGGAATTAAAACCCATTAGAGATTTTAATTTTTGATTATGATTATATATAATTTGAATATTACCATGATTCTCCATCTATACTATGTATTTTTAGAGTGGTTTTCTACATTGGAAACAGGGAATATAAATCATAAAGGAACAAATAAGAAAATACCCTTCCAATCAGTAATATAGAATGATTAGAATTGGACAAATTTATTATTTTCAGTTCTGGATTATTTTATGTGGGCTATAAATGGTGGTGGAATCCATGTAAGAGAGAATGAATATTTACCACAAAAGAATATATAAATAATTGAGATCTTAATGAAATAAACCTCTCTAACTTTCAGTGAAACTTCATATCCCATGATAACCTAAGGATGGATCAATGCTATAGAAAATATATTAGTAGTCATGGGATATTCAGAATCTCAAAATATAACTCTATAAATTTATCATATTAAATGTGAATATAATAGATAGTGGTCATTGTTTAAGAATTCTAGAGTGTGAGATGAGCCTGATTCTATAGGATGTGTTACATTTAAGAATATTTTCCTGGAGAAATATTTCTATAATGTTTTCGAAATGATAAATAAATATAATTGATGGAATTGGTGTTTGAAGAAGATTTAGTAACCACATATTACAATATTAATCAAGTATGCATTGAATTTTAATTGGGAACTTGATTGTAAAATTAATTTATTTTTCTCAGGATTGAAAAAAAGTTTATAAAGAGAATTTTACTTATTATAATTTAAAATTAATGAGAAATATTTCTGTTGTTATAAAATACTTTACATAGAGTTTTTTGAAACATATGTTTCTTAAGAGGAAAAGAGTAATCAATATTCAAGGTGGAATGAAATAGGGAAGAATTAAACTAAAAAATTTGGCGATAAACTAAAAAATTTTCCAAGTGAGGTATAAAAATATTTCATGTAATGTTTGATAGGATCTAAAAAGTTTTACTAATGTTCTAAGTGTAGTTATAGGAATTATGACTATAAATAAAATATTCCCAAACAATACAATCATTATGTAAAAGATAGATAACCATTGATGTGATTTTTTTAATTTCAATAACTTGGGGAATTATGCTAATGTGTGTCAATAGTTAGTTACTCTCGGTGGAAATCATCAAGATCGGACAAAAAAAGTTGTGTAAAATAAATTTCTACTATTATGTTTGATGTTGGGATATCTAATGTAGTTGGAACGGGTGTGTTACTTTTTTATTCATATTATGTCAATGCCCTATTTGACTTAGGATCTTCATATTCCTTCATTTCTGAAAATTTGATAATATAATCAAAATATCACCTCACTAAAATAATATTGAACATTTGGTTAAATCATTGGGTGAAAACATTAAAGAAACCAATATTTATAGAAATTATCTTATGTTTTTATATGGGATGGTCATTATTATAAATCATATTGAACTTCACATAATCAGATTTGATATTATTTTGTGTATAGATTGGATTTTAGTTTTTCATGTTAATATAGACTAAAAAGGTAAGAAATTTATATTCAATGATTTCATACCTTTGATAACATATAAAGAAGCTGAAATATTTATTAGAGATGATAGTGAAAGTTACCTAGATCATTTTTTTGAAATGAATTAAATTATTTTGATTAATTATGTTCCCATTGTGAATGTATATATGGATGTATTTTCTAATTATTTTCTTGACTTTATTCTTGATTGTGAGGTTGAGCTTATTATTTAAATAGTGTATAATTCTATGCCAATTTCAATATTCCCTTATCTAATGGGTAAAGTGTAACTTTTTTAATAGATAAATCAGTTATAATAATTTATATATAAAGTTTTAATTCATCCTAAAAACTAACTAGGGGGTTCTCCTATTTATTTGTTAAAAAGAAAGACTGTTCAATGATACTTCTCATTGATGATAGATCCATTAATAACATCATTGTTAAGAAAAATTTGCATTTTCCTCATATCGATGATTTTTTACTAGATCTAAGGGTAATAATACTTTTCCAAGATTTATCTCATGTTAGGATAGAATCATTTGAGGTGAAGGAATATATTCAAAATGTGACATTTCATACTAGATATGGGCTTTATGAGTTTGTAGTTATTCCCTTTGGGATTTCTAGGGAAACAAACTAATTTATGTATCTTATTAATATATTATTTTATTATTTTCTAGATAAGTTTTTTGAATTTTTATTAATTATATAATTGTATATTATAAAATTAATTTAGATCATGAAATTAACCTACAGATTATTTTGAAAACCTTAAATTCAAATAAGATATATGTAAAATTAATAAATGTGAATTCTGATTGTAAAACATTTATTTTATTCGTAATTTTATTTATAAATATGTCATAACGTTTAACCTTGTTAAAAATTATGTTATTGAAGAATGGAAAAGTCCTACAAATATCATATATATTTCCAGTTATCAGGTTACTTGTAGTGGTTTTTTAAAAAAAGTGCTTAGTTATCTATCCCACTAGCTGAGTTAACTCGTTAAATACATTTAGGAAAATTATTATGATGACTGGTTCTAGTAACTGAATATAAGATTTTAGAGTGCACCAATTTATGTCATGACCTCTAGAAATAGAGAATCTTTCATCTAATGTGATGCTTAATTAATGGATCTTGGTTTTTTATGAAAAATGACTAGGTAATTGGTAATTATTCACATTAACTTAAACCATATGTATTAAATTATCCTACACATGATTTGAAATTATCTATTTTGGTTTTTAATTAATAAAATATGTGGCACCATTTATTTAGAGTAAAGTGTGAATTATATACGGATCATATACATTTGAAATAAATATTTAATTAAAGCGAGTTGAACATGAGGTAGAGAAGATGGATGAAACAGATTATGGATTATGATTGCATGATTTAGTACCATCCTAGAAAATAAAACAAATTAGTATATTCATTGAGAAAGAAAGATAGTGCAATGTTAACCATGTTATGTTTGGAACATAATATTTCAATGAATGATTTGATAAACTTTTCCCTAGAATTTATGAATGTAAGAACTTCCCCAAATTTGATTTTGGTGAAATTTAAATTGTATTTATCAGAAATAATTAAGTAAGCTTTGAAGGAGGATCCTGTTTTATAGTAAAGGGTATAATATTTTTAGAATGGTGACTTTATAGAGTTTAATATTGATAAATAAATTGTTATATAATTAGGAAATATATTTTGTGTGCCTTGTGATTCACAATTGAATAGATAATTGTTAAGCCATTATCAAAATTACAATCATTACATTCATCCAAGAATATCTAATATCTATAGGGAAAATTAAATGTATTATGGGTGGAATGGAACACAAAAATATATTTTTTAGTTTACATGAAATTTTTTATTTTTCAATATGTTAATGAAGAATGAAAATTACTAAAGCTGATACTTCATTCGTTTATAGTTCCAATGTAGAAATTGGAAAATATATCTATGTATTTCATGGTGGGATTGTCGAATAAATCTTGAGGTAATAATGAAATTTGGTATATTATTAATCAAGAAATTAAATATAAAAACTTCCTTCTGATTTACGATATTATGACCTTAGATAAACATTTCAACTATGAATTAAAGAGATATTCAGGTTATTAGAGTTCCATTCTCCATTTTATTTTAGCATTATCATATGTTCACATAATATTTTTGAAAGGCCTATAAAAGTCATTTGGTACTGAATTAAATTTTAGTATAGTTTTTCATTCTAAATATGATAGACAGTCTAAGGGAATAACTTATACCTTTAAAGATATTATTTGATATTGTTTAATTGATTAACATGGAAGTTGGTATTATCAATTTTCATTAGTTGTGTTTTCCTATAATGAAATTTTATATTTCTATATACAGATGTAATATTTTAAGGAATAATATGTAAAATAGTGTAGGACTCTATCTTCTTTGGATAGAGGAGGTGAAAGGTCTCTTTTGGGACCAGAGTTGTTAGAAGAAACAGTTTAGTTGGTGAAGATGATTTAGAAACATTTGAGGATGGCTAAGAGAAGATAGAAAATTTCTACATATAATCAGATGAAATAATATTTTTAGATATATGTGGACATGTTTTTCTTAACATATCTCCATGGAAAATTGATATGTGTTTTTTTCAAAGTGGGAAGCTATGTTCATGTCTTACTAGACCATATGAAATCATGGAAAACGTTGTATTAGTTTATTATTGACAGTCTTTAACTCTGAGTTTTCTCTGTTACATTATGCTTTTCATTTTTAGTTGTTAATAATATATATACCATATGCATCTCATGTATTGAGTGCTGAAGTAGATTAGTTCGCAGAAAAACTTTATAATAAGGAATATCCTATTCATATTCTTTATAATAGATGTAAGGTGTAATAGAATGAGGTGATTCACAATGTTAAGTTTTTTTTGGAATACCATATTGTTGAATAAGCAACATGGTTATTAGAAAATGTTATGAAAGAAAAATATCCCCACTTGTTCATGTAATGAATAAATTTTAAAAAATGGAATTTAAAAAATGTAGGAAGAATATAATAACACATATAATGTTAATAGTAAATAAATTTTATGATTTATTATTATTCATGAATTATATCTCATATATTTATATTCCTTATAATAATACTATTTAATTTTTAGTCAAAAGAAAAAAGGATTTATTTCTAACTAAATTTTGTTTTCATATTTTATAAGGTTTTATATAAAATATTTGATCCATAATTAATGAATTTTAATATAAAGAAGACTATATTTTTTTAATTTATCATACAGAAATTATATTAGGATGATATTTTTAGATTTTTCTAAAATATTTAACTTTTCAATGAATTTTGTAAAACATATATTTTTAGTAAACACAATCTTTTTTCAATCATTTACAAAGTTAAATTTAATTTTAAATTTTTTTAAAAGTAAAATTAGTTCCTATATATTATTATTAATCCAATTAAGGTAATTTGTATCAATATTAGATTCTAATTAAGTATAAACAAAATTATACATAAAAATGAATTTTTTCTGGAAAACACCTTTTCATTATGATTTTCAGTTTTAATTTTAAATTAAATTCCAAAAAATAAAAGAAGTTAATTTGATAAAATATATTATATTTTTATAATCAGTACAATAAATATTGTTTTTTATATTTTTAACATTATGTTTTTTCATAATTAATAGTAAAAAATAATAAAAAACATTTACCGTAGTTATGGATAAAATAGGTTTACGTGGGGGGATAAACTAAATTGATAATGGCTAAAATAACCTATAAAATTATATAAATTCAATTTTATGTCTATATTTTTAACCTATATCATTAAATATTAATAAACATTTCATTATGGAGCCATTTTTTGTGAATAATATTATAATATATTTTCATCTTCTTAAAAATTACAAATGTGTCTTCTTCTTCACTTAAAAAATGACACCCCTCTCCTCTATTATACACACATTAAGATCATTTTATTTCATTTAATACCTATTAAAATTCTATAATTACATCCCTAATTATATCTTAGGGAACCGATTTTTATCATAAAACCTATATAGTAAGGATTTTGGTATAAAACAAATGCAGTTTTCTGAAGAAGAAGTATCGTTCTTAACTGGAAATTTTTGTTTCATTTCTTCTTATACCTCCTTAAAATAATATTACAACATGATAAAAGAGTAATATAATGATCTTAAATTTACTATGTGTTTTTATATTAACATAATAACCAATATTTTTCTCTATCTTCCATCAAATGAGAAAGGGAACCATAATCCATGTGTACGAGCGGACAACCGCCTTATGAACTGATGTAATTATTTTTCCATCACTTCCACTCACATCCATTTATAATTATGTGTTTAATGTATATTTATCATTTTAATGTAATATTTATCCTTACATAAATATAACATATCATCCATTTTATTACCTTTGATCTGTTGAAAAATGATAGTCATTCGTGTGTACGTGTGGACTACCACCTCAACGAAGCGATGTGATATGTTTTTCATCAACAATTAAAATGGATTAAATAAATAGGGTTTTAAAGGATATAATGTTATATTTAATATATAATAATAATTATAGAAATATAAAATAGTAATTATCTATTTCCATAATTATTGTTGAAAAATTTATGTATTATTCATGTGTACGTACAACCTACCATCTTTATGATTGTTACATTATTCATTTTCCATAACCATGTTTCATGGTTGGTTTTAAAATAAAAAAATTATATAAAGAAATTATAATTATTTCATTATTATTATTATGTATATGATGTAATAATTAGCTCTTTTTCTATATTCAACCTACTGAAGTTAGTTTTTGGATATATGAGTTGAATATTTTCAAAATATCTGATGTGATCTTAATTGATTAAGTAATTAAATATAATATGTTAATAAATAAAATAAAATTAATAATAAGACTAAGAAATTTTACTAATAATGAAAATAACTAATAAAATTTAATTAGTTAGTAATATAAATATTTGAAGTGATGAGTCAGACTCAAGGTAAGGGACACTTTAACATAAAACAATGTTTTAAATGTTTTGAAGATTTATTTTATAAATAATTTTCTACAATGTGCATATTATTAAAATTATTTTATGATGTATTTATATTTAAATAAAGGAATTATAAATTAAATTTTTTTCCACTATTCAATTTTATACAATTTTTTTAAAAAAGAATATTTTTAGGTGTTTTACAAAAAAAAGATTTAACGTTATTTACAATCGAAAAAAGTAATGTCATATTTTAACATGTATTAAATTAATGGATTTTCCTACCATAAGAATTATTATTTTATGTTTTTATTCATTTATATTATTATATGATTTTTTCAAATAGAATCCCTTCCCTTTTTTCCTAGTTATTTTAGTTTTGAAAATGGGGATTGAAATAGAATGGGTATTTCGATATCAAAAAATATTATTAATATGTGTTAAAACATGTTTTTAAATGGTTTTACAAAAAATGTTGAATCATAAAATTTTTTATTCATTTTATTATATTTAATCATTATAGATTATGATAGTTTATCATGTCATTTCATATTATATAAGTGACCCCAATATAGCTCTCCAGTGCATTGGGTAATATTCCTTGTCCAAAAATATATAAAAGAGGGAGTTAATAGGGGAGGTTTCTCCTATGGATTTAACTAGGATCTAGTTCTTTCCAATACAAGTGTAAAATGATCTATGAATATAATTGATTTAATTTCCTAAAATGGTATTATATTTTAATTTTATCAGTATAAAATTTTTTTTATAAATTTTTTTTTGAGAGGTTATGATTTATTTTATATCCTCCAATTATTTCTGATAAAGGTAAATATTTTTTGGTTTTCATGTTTTTCACTAAAGTAATGAATTCCACTATTTTATATCTCTTACTAAAATTTTTGTTCTCATACCACATTTTTATGTGCAGTTCATTGGGCTTACGAATGATTAAGAGAAAAAAATATGTCAAGTTCAAATTCATGAAGATTAGTCAAGAAAAGAAAACTTGTTTCATTTTAAAACATTTATACTGTGGGAAAAATGAATACTGATTAGACGTGTCCACTCTGTAGTATATATGTTTGTTATGAAAATGTTATAAAATATTTATCAAAACACTAAACCTATATGATACGTTGGAATTAAATAAAGTAAATTCTGGTCTAAGGACACTAGATTATTTAATCTTTAAGGAAGGGTCTTTATAGTAAGTGTTATAGTAAAACCCCAACATAACAACCCAAAAATGAAATAAAAAATGACACCTTTGGATGTATGTGAATGGAGATTATAATTTAGAAAATTTATTCTCATCCCTTTGAAGATAAATAATTTTAAATATTAGGCAATCCAGCCACACCTCAACAATTCAGTGTGAACTATTGCACTCCATATAATAAAATGATGATGTCTCCTAAAACACATTATATAAAATGACGAGTAACACACACTCTGTCTCACTATATTATTCAACCATTTTAAATATCCAAACTATCAATAACTATATTTTACAAAAGTTCTAAAAAAATCAATAATTAAATTTTCATAAGGGTTCTTGTTAAATTCATTAGTACTTTTTAAGTATATACTATAAAAATAAAATACACAACAACAAATATTAAAAAAAAATTAAATGACAATAATAAATTCTTCATGATATATTATCAATAAAATTGATCATGAAATCCTTTATATTCCAAAATATGTAAATTTGAGTATTGATCTATATAAATATTTGGTCCAATCAATCATAAATCTATAAGGAGAAATTAATTTCAACACACTTGTTTTGTTAGTTTAAACATGCATCATGGTAATCATGACTTCCAACTAAAATTTTTTGTTTAACATCAAGTCTTTTTATAACAGTGGTTGTCAACTATGGACTTAATGAATATGTTGTGTCCTCAACCAATCCATTTTGAATGAATATCTTATATGATATGTAAAAAACCTTCAAACCATGCAACAAAATACACTCTGGGTGTCTTTAGAAATATGTTTCAAAAAAGTACATTCCATGCAATAAACATCCTACACTTTGTTGTGGTTCTAAGGTGGTAACTATTTTGGTTGGAAAAATTGAAATATCAAAATGGAAATCAAAACACTTAATCATATCTACTATATAAATTTATAAATTATTTTTCTTATATCCACTTTAATTTAAAAAAATTAACATGAATTCCATTACATCGTATCTATCTTTATAGTGTGTTTAAAATTCTCTTGTGTGATACTATCACTTTATTTATGTTTTGTTAATGTATATATGTTTTTAATGATAAAAAACTATAAAAATATATCATCTTCTATCATGGATTTTCTAGCCTTCAACCATGTTAGACTAACCCCAAAACACCTATGTTGAGTAAGCTATTTTACAAACAATATTCTCATTACCAAACATCTTATAAAAGGAAATGTTACATAATATCAAATCATTTTGATGTTTTACATAAAGTTAAATAGATCTTCAACATGAAAGGAATCTATTTAATCCATCATAAAACACCTCAACATGAGTTTTTATAGCTTTGACATAATTAATAATAAATTATATAATAAGAATTCCAATCATAATTTTCGACATGAACATCAAATAAATTGAAATAATAATAATAATCATGGAACAAAGCATATTTTGATCCTAAATTTTTATAAATCATTTCTCATATAAGATATATTGAAAATGTATGACTTTGGAATCATTTATTACTTAATAAACATTTATATATGAATTTTTTGTTTTCCACATGAAATTATATCATTCTGTAAATCATTAATAGTTATTGTATGACATCAAAAAATATTTATTATGATGCCTAAATTTTTATATGACATTGATATAGATAACATATGTCTTTTAAAACAGTTTTTATATATTTTATATTTTCAAAATACACAAAGGCCTGTCCAGATTTTTGAAATCCATTTCTTATGAATTTATATCATCAATGGATTTTAAATTTCATATATATTGAATAAAATGAATTAATGAATAAATAAAAATTATGAATCAATAAATAAATGAACAATTAACTCAACACCATATTTTCAAAATTCTTGTTATATGGAATAAAGAATTCACATATTTATAAATACTGTGAGAAATAATAATTATCTCAATTTAAAATAGTGAGGTATTATTAATTCTCCAATAATAAATACATAAATTTAAATAGACCCCTCAAAAGGGATGTATTTTAAAGACGTTTTTCTTTCACTATCAAACATAATATGAATTTTATAATAAATAAATAACATTTTATTTATCAATAATTTTATCCACTTTAATTTACCTCATTTAAAAATTTTACAATCTTTAATTATTTACCATGATAATAAGATTTTTTTAAAAAAATATAATATGACACATCCAAAAAAATTTCAATGTGTTTATTATAAATTTGAACTTTATTTGATCTAACTCAATTTCTATATATTATAAATTTAAATTTTAAATTAAAATATAAAATATATATAAAAATAAAATTGAAGAATAAAGTGTTTTTCAAACATAAAGAGTTTTTAATATAATTTCTTATTGATTATTAATTAAATGAGTGTTAATATATATTTTTTATTTTTCGAAAGATTAAATTTTATTTAAGTGATTAATTTATTTTTTAATTTTAAAAATACATAATACTTAAGAAAAACAGTTCCTTGAAAAAATATCATTTTTTAAGATTAAATAATTTTAACAACATCCTATGAAATTTAAATATTCATATTACCACTATTTAATTTTATCTAACAATTTGTTTTAAAATACATCATTTAGTAATATAAATAAATAAACTATTATTTAATAATAACAATAAAATATCACTATTGATCATACTCGGTGCTAGAAATTTATATAAAAATAGTATAAAGATGATGTTACAATGGAGTCTTAAAAATATCGAAGTAATGTTAAACTCTATAATTTGAATACACTCAGTGTGAAAAGATATATGGGATCATAAATGGTCACAATTAGATAAAATTAATAATCAAATTCTTCGATAGTTCATCTATAACTTGGGTTCCCCTCTATGGGCATGCGTTGTGTTCAAATTTATTTCACCGTCATCTTATAGGATTCTAAATTGAATTGAAGAATTATACAAGGTATATTTTATATTTATTATATTAATTAATAGATAGAATGATTTGAATCAGATTCAACCTAGAATAACTTTCTTCCAAATTGTGCAGTATAGTTGATCGCATGAATCATCACCCAAAGCCTTACCTTGTGATAATAAATATATGTAACACATAAAAATATATTTTTAATAAAATATTTTAATTAAATGGTATTATTTATTTCATTCCATGATTATGAATTATAATATTTTAAATTACATAACCTACCTAATAGATATACCTAGTTACAATAAATCCAATGATTATATTCCCAATGACTATATATAATGACCTGATTTCATTCCTATATATAGACTTATATTAAATATTATAATAATTCATTCTATTTATTTAATTATATCTCATAATTTCTATAATATTTCTAATTATATTCCTTATTTATATAGTTTCAATTGGAGTGTTGATCATTATGTAAAACCATGAGAATATATATTTTTTGTTCATGATATGTTTATTTACTTTAGGATTTATTCCACTTGTAATTTTCTCAATGATGTTTTATATTTCATTCTCATGATGTGTTAATGAGTATCTTGTGTCATTATATTTTATTCCCATAGTATGTTCTTTGGTTAATTTTAGTTTATTATTGTGTGTGAAACAATCTATTCAAAACAATATTTATTTAATGGAGATACACACAATAAAGTCATGGGATGAAAAATTATTCCCCAGTAAAATAATTTTTTCCCTCAAAATTTTCATACTCTTCTGAAAAAATGAGTTTAATTTAGTCTCATTATATAATTAGGTTCCCACATTAATTCATCACACTTGTGATTCCTCTATTAAAATTTATTCAGGTGAGTGGTCTTATTTTGTATTACATTATCTCTATGATCTTAGATTTATAGCAGTTGTTCCTCATATCAGAGATTAGGTGATAGTTATATTGAATATCTCTTTAGTAAATGTGAATGGTTGGATATGAACTTCCTCAAATGTAATACATGAAAAACATCATGCACTTGGGAGAGGCTCAAAGGAAGTGAACGATTATAAACTACCATCCCCACATGGTCATGGATTTAAAAGGATCCACTGTACCTTGGGATAAACTTCTTTTTATTTGAAAATATTATAACTATCTTACATAGTGATATTCAATGGAATGACTAGTCTCTAACATCACACTCCAGTTATCACTGATTTTTTAGCATAGATCTGCTATCAAATTTTTACAGATTTAATGTGACACTGAATGATTAGAAGATTCTATATGATGTGAACATTGGATCATGTAGGTATATTAAGAGGGGTGAATCGGCGTACAAAGGTTTCACCAATTTATTTTCCTTTAATTTCCCAGCTTTTATATTAAAACCTATACGGGTAATAGGATAAATAGATCTTTCTTGTAAACAGATAAAATTTTACAACATACAGGATACAAATTAAATTAAGAATAACACATATTATTTTACAAGTTTCAACGATGACGTGGGTGAATACTTCCTTGTTATGTTTGGGATGATCAGAGACATATATAATACACATATAAAGAAAAGTTATCAAAAATATATAAAATATTGTAAAATGACTAATAGAAAAACTATTGTAATTTAGACTCACTAATGATTATAGTAGGCCATCCCTCGATGAGATCTCTAGACTGTAATCCTAGAGGTTTTATTTATACTATATTTTTATAGTTGATCTCTCTCATGAATATATCTGGTTTTCTATACTATAATCTCATGTTTTCATCAATGGTTTTCCGAACCTCATATTAATAGGACTTCAAATGCTTCTACCTACTGTTGTAGTATGCATATTGGTCTTGTTCAATTTCAAGTATACTGAGATAAATATACTTTTCAAAAACTATTATCCTTGATCAAATTCAATATTCAGAACATTTAATCATTTCAGATTACTAGTACATTGAATTTGTAGTCACACTATTCTGAAATAATGAAAAATGTCTTCGTTGATATGCTTTATATATCTCACACACAACGTCAATGTAAATTCTTATTATCTAAAACTACCAAACTAATATCACATGTATAAATCATATAATTATAGAATAGATTTTATGATTATATGGAAATATTATTGAATTTAACTTCATGAAAATTCAATTGTTTTAATGAGATTGTTGAATACTGACTCTTCTTTTCGATTTTATTCTTCCACCCAACAAAAGCCACACATGGACTTTATAACATCATCATGAAATAGTGTCTCACATACTACATCAGTACACAAGGAAAATAATTTCCTCAATTTTATACTTCTATTAATGAACAAGTCATGGATTTTTTATTATTTTGAAACATGAAAACCACTACCTCATGTAACTGGCTCAGTCTCAAACAACTTCACATAATAAAATTATGTGTCTCGTCTATTATTATTTCTTCATATCCATGTATTATAATATGATAAATTGACTCCATTTATTTAAGTGTAATTGGTTTATGTAGTATTCTTTCTTTATGATGCATTGAAGTTTGCATAATCAACCCTGCTTCTTCAACTAACTAGATTTTAGAACTATTTCATATTCACATTAGATTATATTTATATATAATAGATCATCCTATATGAATATGTCATGAAGTATGATCATAACTACATCATGACCCTCATAAGGATTATTTATGAAAAATTATATCTACTTTATGACTATATTCAGTTCATGGATCGTTCATTCTTTCTCTACTAATGGGTATTTAGTTTACATTGATCAAATCCAAAAAAATAGAAGAGGATCAATGTATTAATCGATAATCCTTCAACAAACTTGTTCTCTAAAAATCATATACAACCACTCACATTACCTATTCTAACTTAGTATGCACACCACCTCATATTCTCACCCTTCTGGTTTGAAACTCCGACAGATCCCCATTATCACATCACAAAAAACCATCATTATGAACTCTAGTTATTTTCAAAATATTTTAAAGTCAGTGATTTTTATGATAAGATTCATTGTAAAACAATTACATGGATTCTTTGAATGAAACTTTTTACATCCTAAATTTTCACACAATTCCATAATGTAAAACCGACTCAAAAATGCCAACGGTTATACATGTTGGATGTTTTCTATGATGAAACATTCTCAAGTGCACTATTATTAATGCGATTTCATGTATATAATTTATATCATAATGTGATTAATTGTTATGATGATATTTCATATATTGAATAGAATCATAGGCTTTGAGTGGTTTAATATTTTTGATGACATAAATCATTACTTATGTTAAGAAACTTTCAGTTTTTTTGTCTGTACATACACCACTAGATCTAACCAATAAAGTCACTCATATAATCTTTTCTTGAAAACAAATCTCGTAATGCTATTATAGAATTATAATGAAAATAAATATCAAATAATATAAAGGACCTCTGTCGATTATATTCAAAGAAATTATTTTCTGAAGGGAAATTTGAAGGAAATTAAAGAATATATTTATGATGAGGGAAATGAAGAGAATTTATTAAATAATTATAAATCCCACATTAAGCATTTCAAATATTATAAATATAAATTTCTTGATATATTGTATAGAATATATAGATAAACTATCTACATTGTGAAAAAATTTATGATTTTTCGACACACATAAGAAGGAAAAGAAAATAATTGAAAAATTAGAATATGATGATGCATGTGCTTTTATGGAGAATACTAGGATGAAAATGTAAATTTTAAAAAAATAAAAATTCAACAGATGATATAGCATGAAGAGATATGGAACAAAATTAAAGAGAGTTTCTTGGTTTAGGTAATCTCATCCCTATTGATCTAAATGATAATCACTAAAGAAGGACATTGTTTTAATATATATATATATATATTTGGTTTGTTTTTTTACACAAGGAATTGAAGGTGATGAATACGTCCAGGGGAGAGTTAAACATTAAAAAAACTATGAACATATTATAGTTCAAAAGATATTCATGATGAAGTACTACTGTCCCGATGGTATCAGAACAAGTATTTCTCCTCTGATTGGATCATCATTGTTGTCCTAGTTGTTTGTATCATACATATATTAATTATAGATTTGAATTTATAGAATTATTAGAGTTTCCTATTATGTAAAATTCATTTCATATATATTTCATAGAAAAAAATTATTCCTTTGTGAAAATCATAAATAATAGATAGAATTATAAAGCAAGAAAACCAAAAAATAATATGAAGAAGATAGAGGATACACCAAAAACTAAAAGCAGTAAAAGTGTTATTATATTATAAATATCTATAAAATTAGTCGATAATGACCATTTTGAGGATTCTAATTCATGATATTTTAAATAATATATTTTTGAATCACTTAGTGATTTTCATTTATAATTCAATTATTATCTAAATAATGTTCATACTGAGTTTTTCATTTACATATTATCATTTATTAAAAGAAAATATGATGAAAATTCATACATTAAAGGGGAATATTAGTATATTTAAATATACTAGTGTAAGAAGTTTCAATGTTGTAAACATTTCCCAAAACATTTGAATCCAAAGAAGAAACTGCATTACTTTATAATAAATATCTCTCCCATATTGAAAAATTATTACAAAGATATTTGTGTGAGAAATTAGTGACACAACATGACCATATTGATATGATCAAGACACTTAAATAATCTCATAATGATACCATGAATTTTAATTATTCTCAATTTTCTAAATAATCATTTGAAAATTATACATCACCTTTTAATTAAAGATTCGCTCTCATTGAAGATGATATACAACTCGCTATTTGTGAGAAGGATGTGATTAAGAATTTTTTAAAAAAATGTATCCATCGATTTTAAAAAACATAAAAAGCATTTGTCAATGTTAAATAAACTCATATGGAGGTCAAATAAAGGATAATTAAATAGTTGAATAATTCTCTACTTGTGTAACACTAAATGCATTATGATCATGTTTATAAAATAAAGATCCATTGGGAAATGGATTTAATGCTTTGGTGGATGTAACAATTTTCATCAACATGAAATGCCTTAAAATAAAATTAAATTGAAAATTATAATGTATAAAAAATTAAATAATTATTATAGATAATGAGTTTTTATGGTAAAATTACTTGAAGAATGTAATAACTCTATAAATCTATTTTTTAGTTGAAGGTAATTTTAATAAATCAAGAGAACTCCCAAGAAGAGTATTCAAAAAATGATAAAATAAGAAGTAATATCAAGAATATTTTTTTAGAGTCTTAAATAATAAAATATTCATTCCTATTTAACGAATAGATTTACATTATCTAATGATAAATCTATTACAAGATCCTTGAAATATTTAACCCCTATTCGAGATGTTTAGATTTGTATTAATTTATATTTATCCACATGTATAGGTCCTAATAAAAATTCTATTAAATAGTGAGTGAATAACAATTATGATAAACCAACTATACCATCTAAGTTTTATTTAAAGAATAATTGGAATTCTTATTACCTATAAAAATCTTAAATAATGAACTATATGATCCAAAAAATAAAAAGATGAAAAATCTGACCATACTATAGAAGTTGGTTTTATCCTATCTAGAATTGGAAGTCACAGAAAACATACTCAGAAGATAAATAATATATTATATTATAAATATAAAAATTATAGTTTGTCATCTTTTTCTGATAAAGTTTTCACTATGTTGATGGGACTAAAAACATTCAAGGAGATATGGGATAAACGTGAGAGTATGAATGAAGGGAATGTGAAGATAAAAAATTCCTGACTAAAAATCTGGAGAACCATGATTAAGGATATCTATATGTATAATTATGAGACTATAGGTGAATAATATACCAGGTTAAACTAGATAGTAAGTCATATCATAGGTTTTGGATATAATTTGGATGATCAAAATGTTGTTAATAAACTAATGCATAATTTTACTAAGATATTTAGTCCAAAGATTTACTCCTTAAAAGAAATTAGAGGCAGATATCTTAATGTGTTTCATAATACACTCCTCAACTATGAAATTAAAAAATCTCAAGTTTTTAAAAATTAATATTAGGAGGAAAGGAATGTCAATTTTTTTAAAAGTTTCAAGTTGGGGGAGAGAAAAGATAAACCATTCTCATATTCTAATAATGATGAGGTTAGTGATAAAGATTACAAAACTGTCATGTCTATTCATTCCAAATAGTTTAGAGGAGGAAAGGGAAAATTTAAAAGTTTGTTTCCTTTAAAGTGATTTCACTTTTTTACATAATGTATAGGTAGGATATTAGAGAATGAGTAATCGATAATGTAATTTATCATATAATTATACTTAAAAAGAATAAATTTTAAAAAGATTATCACTAATTCACCCCTCTCACATTCTTAGTGATATACGTACCTAGGTACTTCAATATTTCATTTCTCGGTGAATATCTTGTCCCATCAGCTTACACTATCCAACTTCAATACAACATGTTGGAGTTTTACACATATTCTTATACTGAGAATCATGATGTTCCATTTGAATTATTGAATATAGAATGTTGTCATATAAGAACAACACTAGGGGAAGGTGTTGATGCTAAACTACATTGAAATACATTAAATAGGTTATCAACATATTTTACTACCATTAAATGGTTATTTCATATTATCTATTAATATAAGGATGATAAGTATTGTTGAAGCTCATATATGTAGCCAATTATTATTGAACTCTTGTAAAATATTTTGGGGGTAAACCTAATATCTTGATCAAATATAATTAAGAGTAGTAATTCATGAAGAGTTACCACATATTATATATATATCTTTGTGTAACTACCTATTACCATATTTGATCATTTATTATTTGGGTATTGTTCCAATTTTTTTTGATACTTTTATAAATTTTTGATTTATTTTTTGTAGTAATGCACATTTTGTGCATGGTTAGGACAAATCATTTAGTTTATCCTAGTAAATTGTGCACTCTGTGTGGTGGATTAGAGGGTGTCACATGTTTATTCCAAACCATGCATCCTCCCCTTCAAATTTTTTTACATAATGAAGTGATAGTTTTTAATTATTGTTGCATAGTTAGTCTAACAGTGTGGCTAAACTATAAAACCTTTCTAGAAGCCCAGTGAGGACATGCTATTTGGTGGACAGTTAGTACTAACCGTACTGACTAACCACGAAACTATGAAAATACGTTTTTTAGCCTTAAAAGTTTAATTAGAATCCTAGGACCACAGTTTTAAATCCAAAAAACCAACAAATCATCCCTAACTCAGTCTTTTTCCTTTTTGAGGATCCCAATAGAGGATTTTATCATCTCCAACCCCATTCATCTTTAATCAATATGATGATGGATGCATTTAACTCTTCCATGGTAAGTTATTTCTCCCATGATTTAAAATAATAATTTCTAATCTTATCTCTTTATTTGAGAGTGATGGATCCTCCGGGTGTTGAAGGATATAAACCCCATTTTAATGGAATCATATTCTAGGGATTCAACATTGTTCTACCTCTACTTTCATTCTCCATTAGTGATTCTGATTTCAGGTGATCGATCGTTTGATTGTTTGACCTAGTGGTAAGTGGATCCACAAGTATTTTACCTACAATTGAATCATTGATTTATTTCATGATTTGAAATGGATTTTCAATTGGTTTTAAAAAATTAATCTTAGATGTTTTTTATTATTGATTTAAGAGGCATGAGATATTTAAAATAAAACAAATTTTTCAAAGGGTTAAAAATATTAGGCCAATTTTGAGAAATGATGTTAAGAAATGAAAAATAATTTAATGAAATCATTTTATGTTGATTATGGGAAAATATAGTAAAATTAAATATTATTTTGAAAATAATGAACTTGATGAAAATCTATGATTTGGTTCTGAAATTGAAAAAAGCATGTTTAAACTTGAAATTGGGCATTTGAACTATGTATAATGATTTTAATTGAGATGAATTAATTTTCCTATTATTTATTGATTGATTAAATAGCATATGTGTCAGGTAGTAAGTGGGTGGTTGGGATAAGAAAACTAGGGCTATGAATCCCTTGAAATTTATTAAAAATGAAAAATATTAATAAACCAAATTAATCACTATTTTCCCTAATGGGGCGTTGATTGATCATCCCTATGGTATGAGCCTTAAGGACTTGTACACACACTTTGATCTGTGATGATTGACTAAGTAGTTCAAAAATCCTAGAGCCAAAAACTAATGAAACTCATGGAATATAAACATGTTTCATGGTTTTGATGTGATTATTACATGTTAATGATAATAAAACAATATATTTCATGTCTTGGATTTATAAAAATAATTATTTAATCCTATTTTTATATCTTTCATCCAATTGATTTGAAAGCATTATTTGATTGAAATGCAAATATAATTTTCCATTCATTATTTTTAATTTAAAATTAAATCATATATTGTTTATTTGTATTGGAACTACTAATGAATCACTTGGTGAGATCCTACTAGGATATTTATCTCACACCCAACATTTTCCTTTAGGTGTTTATAGATTCTATTAAATTGGGTATAGGAAAGGGAAATTTCCACTTGGATGTGTAAGGTGTTCCTAATTTAGGGGTCCCAGGAAAGATATTGTTGACTAATGATGTAATGGTCCACCTGTTACATGGGGATTGTGAGACATTGTTTTGATGAATAATATATTTTTTATTAAATGATAAATTACCTTGGGATTTATGTATTTTTGGTTTCATTAATTTTATTCTTGAGTATTGTTTGGCATATTAACTATTTATTGTTTAATCATCTATTTTTGAATATTGATTTTTTATTCTGGGGAGAAATGATTCCCTCTGACATCCTGGTGATTCCAAGGGGCTCGTCATCATCCCAAGGGGACATGGAACACCTTTTAGAACATGTCATGTCTAGCATAGGTATCGATGTAAAAAAATTATCAAGGTTATTTCTTATAAAAATTATATCATAGGTAGTTTGGTGTCTGTCCTTGATGTTGGTATGTAGTCTGGGATGTCCTAGCATATTGTAAGTTGAACTTTTGGTATTTTAGGGGTAGTTATTTACAAGTTCCAATCCATATCTCCTCATAGTGAGCCTTAATTAACCTTTTGTGTTTCAGAAAAGTGACATTGAGGAATAAATTTATCTAATTGTAGTATTTTCTCTACATTTGATATGAGTATTTTAAAATCCCAAAAGATTGAATTCTATCTGATGGAATTTATATTCTTGTATCTCTTTATTAATTTTATGGTCTTAGTACCCCTTCTATTTTTTATGACTTTATTTTTGATTTTATGTAATACTATGATAGAATGAATTTGTTTGAACTTTCCTCAGTAGGGGGATATTGATGAAAGATGAAAATCAAACCCTCTAATTGATCATAATCTCGTTTAGATTTAAATGCATGTAATCCACGATCTTGGATTGGTATCAGCACCCATTCATGTTCAATGTATATAAGTACAACCCTGGAGGGATGGAACGATATATTATGCTACTGATTTTTTCAATATAAACCACCACATTATCAATGATTGAATGATCCTCAAGAGGTAATGGATTTATTTGAAAATGATTGAGCCTCTTTTAGAGTTCTTGGAAACACTTTATTTGATAAAGGTGAAGCGTGCAACCATTAAGGTTGAAGGGACTAGTAGGAAATGGTGGGATTCGATAGATATGGTGAAGAAACATTAATTCTAATAGTGAAATGAAATTATATCTCTTTTCATAGTAATAGTTCTTTCCGGATTCAATAGTTTTGGAATATTCTATATAGATTCTTACCCCTCAAAAAAGTGAAAGAACTATGACTATGTATGTAAACCATTTTTCATAAACTATTTTGTTTTCTTTTATCATGTTAATGAAATAAAATATTAATAATCAAGGGTTTAAGATGGTTCCCTTATTTGATATATTATCTTAGGTTTTCACGTTGAATCTCAATTATTATCGGGATGTGTAAGATAAATATTTGACGTCTGATCCTGACCTATATAGAAATTCAATCTTGAAAAGATTTCCTCTTACTACTACTGGTAGTTTTGTTAGTTTCTTTAAAATAAAGAGGGAGTTCCATGAGTCTCACGGTGGATATCACAAGTGTCGTCTTGCACTACATTAGTGACTAAAAAATGAATGATGAATTTCATTTAATGTGGAAAGGTTGTGCATTAAATGTTTTTTTATTAAGGCACCAAATATTTTTGGTTCAGGTGGTCACTCAAGCTACCTATAAACATCATCTCATGTCTTTTATACCCCACGTAAAGTGGAATTATCTCCTCAACACCTAAAGGTACTACAATGCAATAATATTCTTAAATAACTAAGGGGATATGGCCTTAGTAATATTGAATGAATCTTCTTCACATAGTGGAAGAGGCTCTAGAGGTAGCTAACATGGGTCTAGTGATAGAGAGAGGTATCATCACTGTAGCTTCATCTTTAGTGGACAATCTATTTGATACTCGTGCATCTCATTATTTAATAATTACTTGTGTTTTTTATTTTCTAAATCATTATATGGATCTTATGTCTTATGTGATGATATTACTACACTACTCATAACAAAGAGATAATAAGGTCTCTGATTCCATTATTTTGTCTTACATTTATCAATGATCAAGCTCACATATAATTTTCTAAGCCTTGATATAAAATATCTTTATGTTATTTTCTTGGTGGATTATATTATTTCCCAAAGACAATGAAATAATTATTATCTTCAGCATGTATCCTTTACTAACCCGGATAGGGTATACTGTGTTTTATGTGGATAATTGGACTTGAGGTCGAGTAGAGCCAGACCAACATTTAAGAAGTTAGGTGGGGTGATATATTTGTTTTTTTAATCTATATTGTGAATATTTTATCAGTGATCTTCCATCAATATTCATTATGTTTACTGACGTGTTTCCATCTAAATTCTATAGATTTTAACTTTTGAGGGATGTTGAGTTTTTAGTTGACTTGGTATCAATAACCCAATATATATATATATATTCCATATCAACATATGTCACCATCTGAATTGAATGATTTGAATACTCAGTTGGATGATTTTTTGGTTAAGTAATATACATTCCCAAGTGCTTTGTTTTGGGATGCATCAGTTTTATAACAAATAAAGCTAATGGGATAGTTTACCCTTGTATTGATTACTAAAAACTCAATCGAGTTATGATAAATAACAAGTATATATTACTACTAATTGATGGTCGGTTTTACCATTTGAAAGGGGATAATTGGTTTTCATATATTGATTTTTATTTTGGTTATCATCAGTTTAGAATCAATGAACCAGATATCCCATACACATCCTTCAGAAGTGGGTGTGGTCATTTTGAGTTCCTCTTAATGACTTTTGGTATAACTGATGCCCCTATAGTCTTTATAGTGCTAATGAAAATTATATTCCATGAATATATCAATTAATTATTGGTGGTATTTATGGATTACATTTTATTTTACTCTAAAATCAAGGAATATCATATGTGTCATCTATGACTAGTCCTAGAAATCATAAGAGATCAACGAATATATGAAAAGTTATAAAAATATAATTTATAGATTTTGGAAGTGAAGTTATTGTGACACATGCTCTCTGGACATGGAATTTATGTCAATATTAAAAATTAAAATTCAATTATGACATGGTAACAACAATGAAATATTTTTTAGATTCAAACATTCTTAGGTTTAGTGTGTATTACTTCTGGCTTGTCAAATATTTCTCAAAGTTGGCTTATTTGATGACCACTATCACTCAAAAAGGATTAAATTTTTTATGTTATTCATAATTCATTATTTATTTTGATGATTAGAAGTATATTTTCAGTTATTACCCATTTTTTACTCTTCCATAGTCTATGTATGTATATGTAGACTTTTGTGATGCATTAGGTTCGGTTTTGGGTTGCAAACTCATGAAAGGTGATCACATAGTGGCCTACAGTTCTCAATAGCTTAGACCACATGAGAAAAACTATCCAACTCATGAACATGAACACAAATCTATGATTCATGTTCTCAATATTTGTGAAATTACATTTTCTAAAAATGGTTTACCGTTTATTTAGACATTAAACACTTGAGTTACATCTTCTGAAAAAAATATTTAAATCTCATACAGAAGCATTGGGTGTAGTACATATAGTATTTTTATTCTGAATATTACTACATCCCTAAAATGGATAATTTTTTTGATTCCCTACTTAAGAAAATTCTTACCCAGAATGAGAAAGAATCATTAGAATAATGGAAACTACTAGATCAATTTGATTTCTTGCATTTAGGGGTTGAAGAGGATGAGACCAAGATTGTTCGTTGAAGGAATACAGTTGGTATATTCTTTTCTTGATGTGATTATTTGGAAAAAAATATCTTGATGATTATTTTTATGGAACTAGGGAGTATCTTTATGGTGGGGATACCATGAGTGAGTGGTCATTCTCTTCCGAGGGTGTTGTATGTTTTTGGAACAAATATGTCGTACCTTTTCATATGAGAAAATACATAATGGGGAATTGTAATAATTATAAATGGTAAGTTCACGTTATAACCATAAAAATGTTCTATGATATGTGGAAATGATAATATTGTCTAGGTATGCGATAATACATTACTGATTTTGTATCTCATTGGGTTAATACTGAACATCCTAGACCCTTGAATTTTATTCAGTCCCTTATAGTTCCAACTTCTAAGTGGGATTATTTTTTTATGAATTTCATGGTTGTTTTCTCTCATAAACCTCATCGGAAGAATTAAATATTGTTATTGAGTGATCAGCTAACCAAATCAGCTCACATTATACATATTCATGATACAACAGAAGTTATGGATTTCAGAATCCAGTATGTGGAGGAGATCATTACGTTATATGATGTTTCAAATATTATAGTATCTCATAGTAATCCACATTTCACTCCTTGTTTTTTGAGATTCCACTTGGATTCAATGAGATATAGGGTTTGTTTTAAAATATCATATTATCCACAAATGGATGGATAGACAAAATGAGTTATATATATTCTTGGAGATATTCTTCATTGTTTCATTCTTGAATTTAGTGGAGCTTAAGATAACCACATGGTACTGGTTGATTTTTCCTATAAATAAATTACTAGTCATTCAATAGTATAACACCCATTGATCCATTTTATGGCTAATTGTGTAAATTTTCATTGTGTTTGTCATAGGTTGGTGAATTCTACTTGGTTTGTCCTAGTTTCATTCAATATATGAATGATAATATTTAGTATATTCATTAGATAATGAGGATAGATCAAAGACATGATAAAACCTGTAATGATCTTCATTGACTTCTTTTGTAATTATTAGTTATTGAACAGTTTTTTTGAGAGATTAACATTGGTTGGGTCATCAATATCTTGTAAAACATGGAAAATGTGCATCAAGATACAGGGTACCATTTTAAATTTTTGAGTAGATTGGAAAGGTGGCTTATTATTTGGTTTTACCACCTCAATTGACATCGATTCATAACATTTTTCTAGTGACGTAGCATTGAAATTATCTATTTGGACCATATAATGTTTTTAGTTTGTATGACCACATTGTTAAACCTGATTTATTTGTGACAGAGTAACCAATTTAGATTTCTATTTTTGAGAGGAAGGTTCTTCATGGAATGTTTATACCTTTGGTGTAAGTGTAATGGTAACATGTTTTTGATTTGAATGATACATGGGAGTGTGAGGAAATGACGAGGGATTATTTAAATAGTATCTTTTATATATAGTCTTCTTAACAAGATTTATGGGGGGGATGTTTTTACAGTGGGGAGGTTGTAACATCCTATTACAAGTTGTCAGGTACTTTTTGACCATTATTTTGTTCATCCATTTTTTGGGTCTTGTTCCAAGAAATGTTTTATACATTTATAAATTTTCGGATGTTTTGCAGTTTTCTATTCTTGGTGTACTTTTAGGGAAAATTTTGTGGTTTCTCATAGTAAATTGTGCACTGTATTTAGTGGTTTTGGAGGGTGGCGCACAGTTGGCATGCAGTTTTTCCAAACCGTAATACCACCCCAACGAACCATTTAGCTTATGGAAGTTAGGGTATGTATGGTTGGTGCATGGTTAGTCTAATTATTTTCCATGACATTCACCCTTTTTGTAATCCTATTGAGTGATCATAGTCAGATACATGGTAAGTACAAATAATACAATGCAACAAAAAATCCACGTGAAGGGGTTTTTAACTATATGAAAATGTTAACTATAGTCCGAGAACCTCCATTTTTAATTCTAATTAACTAAAATTAAACCCTAACCCATTTTTTTTGTTTTTAGAGGCTCTAAAGAGAGAATTTATTCTTTTATAACCCATTTCCTCTTAGATATATATGTCATTGGATGTATTTGATTCCTCTCTAGTAACTGATTTATATCTATATATGGTTTCCTCCTTTATTTTCTTCTCAACTTATTTGAGAGTGGTGGATACTCATGTATTTTTGGATCTAAATAATAATTTGATGGATTATGATTCTGAGGCTACCCATTGATCTTAAATACAATAAATTATCTATTTAATATTCAGGTTTTTGGTGATTAATCATTTTATAAAGTGTCCTAAAGGTAGTTGGATATAAATCATTTTCCTTCTAATTGAAACCTTGATTTCTTGTTTGATTTTAAATGTATTTTCAACTAATTTTGAAACCATTATCATAGATCATTTAGATGATTTATTTTAAATGCATGATATTTTTAAAATAAAACCCCATTTTCAAAGTATTTAAATGTTTCGGTTGATTTTGAGAAAAGATTGTTTGAAATGAGAAATGATTTAATGTTAATTTTGGAAAATTGATTTAAATGAAATATTACTCTAAAAGGAATGAACTTGATGAAAACCTGTGTCATGGTTTTAAAATTGAAAATTTTATGTTGAAATTTGAAATTGGGCATTTAATCTATGATTAATTATTTTAATTGACATTAATTAATTTTTCCAAGAATGATTTATTAATTGATGCACATGTTATCCTGGGTAGTTAGTGGGTGATTGATAATAGCATTCGAGGATATTACCTCTTTAGAAATGTATAGATGATTATAACACTAACTAAAACAAATATGGAATGATTTTCTATGATGGGTTGTTGATTAATTATCCCAATGGATTTAGCCTTAGGAATGTGCGAACACACTTTGATCTGTGATGATTGACTGAGTATTATGGGGATCCTATATCCAGAAAGAAATAAACCTCTAGGATAATGAACATATTTCTTGGTTTTGACTTTATTATTACATGCCAAATATTATTTAACTATTTATATCATATCATTGATTTATTAAAACATTCATTTAATACTGTTTTGATATATCTTCCATCTACTCTATTTGAAAGCATGTTATTATTGAAATGTGAAAATTATTTCTAGACCTTTTTTTATTTAAAATTGAAGAATATATGATTTATTTGTATTGGAACAGCTTATGAAAAACTTGGTAAGATCATTCTAGGATATTTATTTCACAACCTACCTTTATATACTAGAATTTCTATGTTATAGTATGTTTTTTCTAAGAAAATGGAATGTTCCTATTGGAGGTGGAGAGTGATCTTGATTCACAGGACCCTAGAGTAATAGTGGTGACTAGTGGAGTTATGGTCCTCTTATTACATGGGGATTGTGAGACTCTATCTTGATTGATATTATTTCATTTATTGGATGATGTATTTCTTTGGTATTAATGCATACTTGATTTTAGTACTTTTATCCTAGAGTAGTGTTTAGAAAACTAACAATGTATAATCTTATCTTTATCGTTTATATATTGATTGTTTGTTATGGGGTGAAATAATTAATTCCCTATGACTTGTTAATGATTCCCAATTGCTAGTTTTCATCCCATGGGGATCAAGAATTCCCTAAGGTTCAAGTCAGGACTGGTTTCAATATCAGTGTACCAAAGTATCTTTGTTGGTTCATGACATCTAGAATGTTGATCATGTGAGAAAGTTTCTCGATGAACATAAAAATATATTAACATCAGAAGGTGGTAAACTAAAACACATATAAGATTATGGTCTTTAGAGATTATATTAAGAGCATCCATGAAATTCATGGCGATATTCTCCAATTTCTCTATAGATATGGGTAATTGTTGCATCACCCCCATAAAATTATTTTGTTTTCCCTTAACATGTTTGCATACCAAGAATCAAGATACATACTCTATAATATTTATCTTCATATTGTCCCACTAGAAATGATTCTTGAGATATCTATACATATTTGTTCCTTAAGGATATATAGAGATATTTTTTAATAATCCAATGTCTCTTTCTTCAATAATGGAATTTATTAAAAACATATAAATTTCTTTAATATTATATTTACATCACTACAAAATCTGAGAACCATAATATTCCCAATATTCTTCAATATCTCCATATCCACTTTTTTCAATACTTGATGTAACGACCCAAAGTTTTTCAATGAAAAAAATTCCCTTCGTATATCTATGTCATAAAAACAAAAAAAATTAATGAACTACTAAGTGATAAGTGACCTTTAAACATAATTTTGTCACCCCTATGGTTGGAATTTTAAAAATCCAACATTCACGGTTGTGTTCAAGGTAGTTTTTGGAGTCCAATGAAACAAAAATAATTTTTGGTGAATAGTAACCTACCCTTATGAATAGTAACCTACCCTTATTAATAGTAATATGAACCTTATGAATAGTAAATAAGGGTAACATTACCTATGAATAATAAAAAAAATTTAGACATCATTGAAAGTGATAATTTGACCTTAGGAAACGTTTTTTTTATATTTTATAAGTCATAAATAATTAATTATAATTAATTAATTAATTTAAAAGAATATATATTCCCCTATAATGTATTCATAAAATATTGAATCAATGTTTAATAGTTTTTAGATAATTTTATAAGACCATACGTAATTTTTGAAAGAACTATAAAATCAGTTTTAATCTTAAAAACTGTTTTTTTAAGTAAATTATGATTTTATTGAAATATTAAATTAATAATACATAGAAAATTATTTTTGAAAAATGGACTTCATTTTTGGATTCTACACGTCGAAAAATGGTTGGGGTAAATTTTTGGGATTTTTCTGAGGTACTTGAATTTTTGATGAATAGTGGAATCCGATAATTCACAATAAAAGCTAAATAATGTATTAATTGAGTCATTGCTGATGTTCTGATGATGTAAGCCCACTTGGTTCGGGATTACATTATAAAATTACTATTATTGGTCATCCAAGACTCACTATTCCTTGTCTTTGGTGGAATTAATAAACTAATCAATTTTATATTAATGAAACCCCTCTCCCCTCCACTATAAAAGTCACCCTTCACTCCCTCTTTTCCTCACACCTCTCAAGCTCCAAGCCTTCTCTAAATTCGATCCAAACACCTTCCCTAGCTCATCCCCCACGTCCAAAAGCTGCTGGTATCATCAAAAGGCCAATCCTAGCTTCCTTAAAGAGGATCTCAAGAGAAGGATTCTAAAGGTAATTTCTCTCTCTCTTCTCCTTTAATTTCCTTTCAAGTTCAAGTTCCTTTCTTGATCTCTCCCTACTTATATTCATCCAATTGTTTTATAAATCCAGTATTATTAATATACTGTAATCTTATGATTCAAATGGTATATTATACCACCCCACACCCTTTCCCTCTTCCTTTTATTTTATTAAAGAGAACGTTGTTCATGTGGTGATAGTTTATCACCTTCAAAAACAACATGCTCTCTTCTTCCATTTATACCTTCAATCTGGTCATGAAACCATTTTTATGGTTGAACCAGAATGTTTTATATGTATTATGTTCTATTTTAAGTTCTGGAAATAACCTATGGCCTTATTACTATGTTTAATGTTAAAAGAAGATCGTTGTGATCCAAAAATCGCTCAAATTAACCCAAATAACCATCATTAAATTCTTATCTAATGATTCGGCCACATGGATCTCATATAACTCATTATAAAATCATTAAAGCTTCTGTAATATCATTAATTACATGTAATATCCGTTCTGGATGTTTACCCATGATCTACCCAAGCATCAATTTAAGAATACAAGTGGACCGCTCAAGAAAACCATAAAAACAAACATCCCCGATCAATGTTTTTAAAATCTATAAGTCATCCAAAGGAACATAATATGAAATAATGAAACCAGAATGAACCCTATTAATGTATAAAAGGTTCTGGAATTTCTAATTAATGAATATAATGTCATTATACAGGACATTAAAGAGAAGGAGGCATTTGAGTACAAGGTAAGGGGAAATCTCTAACCCAATTTTCTTCTTTGGGTTCTCCCTCTTTCACTCCATTTTTGATATGGTTACTCCTCAAAGGTCTTTTGTTCATATTTTCCTTTACATTTCTGGGATATAAATGTTTTTATTTCCATCAAAATGTTTTCCAAAAGAACTATTCTTTCAAGATCTCACCTTTTACCTCTCATGCATGGTTGGTTATTCTTATATCAAGTATGTTGTTCCCTTTTCCTTTTGGGAACCCAAATCTTATGAATGTGTTATTATGAGATGAAACACATTCCATTCCATGGGTTATTTATGTACATGTTTGATATTTGTTCTATGTGGCAAGCATGATAATGATAATGTAATGATGTGACGGGTGCGCCCGGAATTATATAGCGCAATATGAATGTTTAAATGTGACGGGTGCACCCAGAATTATACAGCGCTCCAATGCATTGGGTAAAGTGATGAATCTCATGAGTAAATTTGAAATTATGCATTAACATGATCCTATCTTTGTTCACAATTATGTGTAGTAGTTAACCACTAAGACATGATGTTTCATTTTTATGCTTCGCCACATTTGAAGTTTATTGTTTATGCTCCTCTCATGTTCAAGATCTTCTTCCTATGTCATGATTATGCTCACCCCATGCTATATTGTTCTTATCTATCCTCTTACTGGGCTATTAGCTCACCCCTTTTGATGTATATCCTCAGGTGGCTACATGTACTAAGGAGAGGACATGTTCTACTAGGAAGCTATAGAAGAAGAGATTAAATGATTTTTTTTGCGTGATGTTGTATTTGTTATGTATTGTCCTAGTTTTCCCAAGACACTAAAGCTCTGGATCCTCCATGTGTAATACTATTATGTTGTTTATATTTGAAATGATGTAATAGTAATGTAAGAAAAGGTCGGGTCACTATAGTTGTTATCAGAGGAATGGTTTAGTTAATTTGGGAATTATGATTAGTGAACCCTAAAGAAAACCTATAGCATGAGACTAAGTACAAATATGCACACAAGGATATTTACCTAGGGATCCCATATGTTATGTTTTTGGTATAATTGTTTAAAAGGATATGTTATTCATGACTTGTTTACTTATGTTTTGTTCTATCCTTTTCTATTTTAGAAAATGGTGGGAACCAGGAGAAATCAGGCCAACAACTCTTGCGAAGGCCAATGCAACGATTTCCCGAACGACATCCCCAATGATTTTGGAGGTGGAGTTCAAAACTTCATGGCGATGCTTACCCAATTATCCTGGATTATGAATAATAACCATAATAATGGGGAACGCCCTCCTTTACCAAAGAGGGAGCAACTAGCCCTCGAATGTTTTATGCGGCAACGACCACCGACGTTTTGTGGATCTTCTGATCCACTAGTTGCGGAACAGTGGGTCAACTTCATGGAGTAGATCTTTTCTATTCTTCACTGTTCCGAGACAGAGAAGGTGACTCTAGCCGTTTATCGTCTAGATGGAGATGCTGATCAATGGTGGGATTTGATTAAGAACACCAAGCCAAGGGATGAAATTGAAGAGATGGAATGGGAAGACTTTAAGATAATGTTTCTTAATAAGTACTTACCAAGAACTCTTCGCACGAAGATGGAGAGAGAATTCATAGAGCTCATGCAAAAAGAAGGAGAATTTGTCACAACATATGAAGTAAATTTCACAAGGCTCGCAAGGTATGCTTCGGGTTTTGTTATCAACAATGATAGCAAAATTGATAGATTCTTTAGTGGATTAAAACCACACCTTCGAAAAGCTCTTGCAATTCGAGACATTGGGAGTTATGAAGAAGTTTTACGGTGTGCTGTCAAAGTGGAGATGGAGTTTGGAGAATGGCCCCATGGCTATGGTGATAAGAAAAGAAAGATGGAGTTTCAAGCTGGTGGATCTAGTGATAAATATGGGAAGAAAACACAACGACCCACTTTCCAAAAATGTGGAAAGTTTCACAATGGGAACTGCCTCAAAGGGATGGGGAAATGCTTCAAGTGTGGGAAAGAAGGACACCTAGCTCACGAGTGTCGAAGAGACATGAAAACGAAGGATAATGTAGCCGATGAAAGGAGAGAACCACTCGTGGTTCAATGCTACAACTGTAAGGAGCTATGGCACTATTCAAACCAGTGCACTAAACCTCGAGCTCTCGAGGGTAATCTGTGCCAACAACCACCAATGACAAAGGAACAAGGGAAGACATATGCCATCACTACCGCGAAGGTGGAACATGATAATGAAGTCGTACAAGGTACACTTCCTATTCACTCAAGAATGGAAAAAGTCTTATTTGATTCTGGTTCTACGCATTCCTTTATATCTTGTAAGTTTGCTAGAACTATAGAATCGAAGCCCCGGAACCTTGAAGTAGAGATATCTGTAAAAAAACCATGTGGTGCAATAATTGTAACCCAAGTGTTTGATTCTTCTCCTGTTGACGTATGTGGGAAGATTCTTCCGGAAAATCTCGTAATACTTCCCTTGGTGGAATTCGACGCTATAATGGGAATGGATTGGCTCTCGTTATATAGAGCACATATCAACTGTCGGGAAAAGGAAATATATTTTCATATTCCAAACCATCCCATGCTCCTCTACAAATGCAAGGAAGATCATGAATCTCCTTTGAGAAATCCTTCAATGGTGTGGGTGATGATTCCCTATGAAGAAGCATACCTCGCCCAAATGTTTGAGTCAAAGGAAAGTTCAAACCTTGAGGAAATTCCCATCGTAAGGGAATACGGCGATGTATTTCCCAAAGAGTTACCCGGAATTCCCCCGGATCGTGAGGTAGAGTTCTCAATTGAACTCATACCCAGAGCTAATCCTATCTCGAAGTGCCCCTATAGGATGGCTCCTATCGAACTGGAGGAGTTAAATAATCAGCTGCAAGAGCATCTGGACAAAGGGTTCATACGCCCTAGTGCATCACCTTGGGGTGCACCAGTGCTCTTTGTGAAGAAGAAGGACGGTACCATGCGGCTGTGTATCGATTATCGGGAAATCAACAAGATCACCATAAAGAAAAAGTATCCTCTCCCAAGGATTGATGACTTGTTCGACCAGTTAAGAGGAGCTCAATACTTCTTAAAGGTGGATCTTCGTTCTGGATATCATCAAGTAAATGTGAAGAAGGAAGATATTCAGAAGACTGCCTTCCGTACAAGGTATGGGAACTATGAGTTTTTGGTGATGCCCTTTGGACTTACTAATTCCCCTGCAATCATCATGGATTTTATGAATAGAGTCTTTAGACATTACCTCGACAAATTTGTGGTAGTGTTTATCGATGATATTATCATCTACTCCAAGAGCAAGGAGGAACATTAAGAACATCTAAGACTTGTGTTGGCGACATTGAGAAAGGAGAAGTTGTACGCCAAGTTCAGCATGTGTGACTTTTCGATGAATCAAGTCACGTTCTTGGGACATGTGATCACAAGCGAGGGAATTTCTGTGGACCCTTCAAAGACAAAGGCGATTGAGGAATGGCCCATGCCCTCTAGTGTCACAGAAATCCGTAGTTTTCTTGGATTAGCTAGGTACTATCGACGTTTTTTGAGAAACTTCTCACGATTGTCAAGCCCGCTAATTAAGTTAACAAGGAAAGGGGTAAAGTATGTATAGACGGATGAATGTGAGGGAAGATTCAAGGAGCTAAAGAGAAGGCTAATCACTGCACCTGTACTCACATTACCGAAAAGTGGAGAAAGTTCTGTGATATACAGTGATGCTTCAAAGAAAGGCCTGGGTTGTGTACTCATGCAAAATGATAATGTGATATCCTACGCCTCAGGACAGTTGAAGATCCATGAGCAGAACTACCCAACACATGATCTAGAGCTGGCAGCCGTGATTTTTGCCTTGAAAATATGGCGGTACTACCTTTTTGGTGAGAAGTGTGACATATACACCGAACACAAGAGCTTAAAGTATATATTCACACAAAAGGAGCTCAACATGCATCAAAGGAGATGGTTAGAGCTAATCAAGGATTACGATTTCTCTATTCACTATCATCCTGGAAAGGCGAACAAGGTAGCTAATGCTCTAAGCAGGAAAGAACATGCTACTCTATCCATGTTGAGGATTGAGAAAGACCATATCTTCTTGGATATGCAAAGGATGGATTTGGGAATCGTAAGGGCATGGGATACATCATACCTTTCCCAAATGATTGTGCAACTGTCCATCCAACAGAAGATTAAGGAAGCACAAAGGGATGATGTGGAGATACAAAATACGGTGAATGCAGTAAAGGAAGGGAAGCTACCAGAGTTCCATATCGACGATGATGGTTTGATTCGTTTTGGAACGCGGCTTTGTGTGCCTTCATCACCCGGAATAAGGAAGGAGCTATTGGATAATGCACATAGCTCAACTTTCTCTATTCATCCTGGAAGTACCAAGATGTATCGTGATCTCCGAGAACACTTCTGGTGGGATAACATGAAGAAGGAGATTGCGGAATATATATCAAGGTGCTTGGTGTGTCAGCAAGTTAAAGATGAGCGGAAAAAGTCCAATGGTATGATGCAGCCATTGCCAATACCCATGTGGAAATGGGAAAATGTCACTATATACTTTGTCATGGGTCTCCCGAAAACGTCAAGAGGAAATAATGCGATATGGATTGTGGTTGACCGACTCACCAAGACTTCCCACTTTATCGCTATTCGGGAAGACCTTTCACTTGAACAACTTTCAAGGATATATGTGAAGGAAGTAGTGAGGTTGCACGGTGTTCCACTCTCGATTGTCTCTGACCGTGATCCAAGGTTCACTTATAAATTCTGGAGGAGCCTTCAACATGCTTTGAGTACTGAATTAAATTTCAGCACGGCCTATCACCCCCAAACTGATGGCCAGTCTGAAAGGACTATTCAGACACTTGAAGATATGCTAAGATCATTCTCTCTTGAATTCAAAGGTGGATGGGATCAGCACCTTACATTGGTTGAGTTCACATACAACAATAGCTTCCACTCGATTATTCAGATGGCTCCGTATGAAGCTCTTTATGGGAAGCGATGTAGAACTCCAACCTGTTGGGATGAAGTTGGAGAACAAAAACTACTTGGTCCCGATCTTGTTCAAGAGATGACAGAGAAGGTTCAAGTCATCCAGAAACATATCAAAGCTTCTCAAAGTTGGCAAAAGAGCTATGCTGACAATCGTCGAAGGGACTTGGAGTTCGACGTTAAAGATAAATTTTTCCTTCGAATATCTCCATGGAAGAGAGTCATGCGATTCGGGAAGAAAGGGAAGCTAAGCCCAAGGTACATTGGCCACTTTGAGATCCTTGATCGTATAGGAGACGTGGCCTATCGTCTGGAACTTCCACCGAATATGGCTCAAGTTCATGATGTGTTTCATGTATCACTACTGAGGAAGTACATTCCAGACCCCTCACATGTACTGAACTTAGAGGTGGTACAGTTGGAAGATGATCTCTCATATGAGGAGCAGCCGGTAAAAATTCTGGACCGAAGTGATAAGGTTCTACGCAACAAGACAACCCGCCTTGTCAAAGTATTGTGGAGGAACCAAAGGTTTGAGGAAGCAACTTGGGAACCAGAAGAGGCAATGAAGGAGAAGTACCCTCACCTATTTGTGTAAAGTGAAATTTCGGGGGTGAAATTTCTTAAGGGGGGAAGAATGTAACGACCCAAAGTTTTTCAATGAAAAAAATTCCCTTCTTATATCTATGTCATAAAAACAAAAAAAAATAATGAACTACTAAGTGATAAGTGACCTTTAAACATAATTTGGTCACCCCTATGGTTGGAATTTTAAAAATCCAACATTCACGGTTGTGTTCAAGATAGTTTTTGGAGTCCAATGAAACAAAAATAATTTTTGGTGAATAGTAACCTACCCTTATGAATAGTAACCTACCATTATGAATAGTAATATGAACCTTATGAATAGTAAATAAGAGTAACATTACCTATGAATAATAAAATAAAATTTAGACATCATTGAAAGTGATACTTTGACCTTAGTAATCGTTTTTTATTATTTTATAAGTCATAAATAATTAATTATAATTAATTAATTAATTTAAAAGAACATTTATTCCCCTATAATGTATTCATAAAATATTGAATCAATTTCTAATAGTTTTTAGATAATTTTATAAGACCATACATAATTTTTGAAAGAACTATAAAATCAATTTTAATCTTAAAAACTGTTTTTTAAGTAAATTATGATTTTATTTAAATATTAAATTAATAATACATAGAAAATTATTTTTGAAAAATGGACTTCATTTTTCGATTCTACACGTCGAAAAATGGTTGGGGTAAATTTTTGGGATTTTTCTGAGGTACTTGAATTTTTGATGAATAGTGGAATCCGATAATTCACAATAAAAGCTAAATAATGTATTAATTGAGTCATTGCTGATGTTCTACTGATGTAAGCCCACTTGGTTCGGGATTACATTATAAAATTACTATTATTGGTCATCCAAGACTCACTATTCTTTGTCTTTGGTGGAATTAATAAACTAATCAATTTTATATTAAGGAAACCCCTCTCCCCTCCACTATAAAAGACACCCTTCACTCCCTCTTTTCCTCACACCTCTCAAGCTCCAAGCCTTCTCTAAATTATGCCCAAACACCATACCTAGCTCATCCCCCACGTCTAAAATCTGCTGGTCTCATCAAAATACCAAGCCTAGCTTTCTTAAAGAGGATCTCAAGAGAAGGATTCTAAAGGTAATTTCTCTCTCTCTTCTCCTTTAATTTCCTTTCAAGTTCAAGTTCCTTTCTTGATCTCTCCCTACTTATCTTCATCCAATTGTTTTGTAAATCCATTATTATACATATACTATAATCTTATGATTCAAATGGTATATTATACCACCCCACACCCTTTCCCTCTTCCTTTTATTTTATTAAAGAGAACGTTGTTCATCTGGTGATAGTTTATCACCTTCAAAAACAACATGCTCTCTTCTTCCATTTATACCTTCAATCTGGTAATGAAACCATTTTTATGGTTGAAACAGAATGTTTTATATGTATTATGTTCTATTTTATGTTCTGGAAATAATCTATGGCCTTATTACTAAGTTAAATGTTAAAACAAGATCGTTGTGATCCAAAAACCGCTCAAATTAACCCAAATAACCATCATTGAATTCTTATCTAATGATTCGGCCACATGGATCTAATATAACTCATTATAAAATAATTCAAGCTTCTTTAATATCATTAATTACATGTAATATCCGTTCTGGATTTTTACCCATGATCTAACCAAGCATCAATTTAAGAATACAAGTGGACCGCTCAAGAAAACCATAAAAACGAACATCCCCGATCAATGTTTTTAAAATATATAAGTCATCCAAAGGAACATAATATGAAATAATTAAACCATAATGAACCCTATTAATGTATTAAAGGTTCTGGAATTTCTAATTAATGAATATAATGTCATTATACAGGACATTAAAGAGAAGGAGGCATTCGAGTACAAGGTAAGGGGAAATCTCGAACCCAATTTTCATCCTTCGGGTTCTCCCTCTTTCACTCCATTTTTGATATGGTTACTCCTCAAAGGTCTTTTTTTCTTCTTTTACATTACTCTTATGGGATATACATGTTTTTATGTCCATCAGAATGTTTTCCAAAAGAACTCTTCTTTCAAGATCTCACCTTTTACCTCTCATTCAAGGTTGGTTATTCTAATATCAAGTATGTTGTTCCCTTTTCCTTTTGGGAACCCAAAGCTTATGAATGTGTTATTATGAGATGAAACCCATTCCTTTCCATGGGTTATTTATGTACATGTTTGATATGTGTTCTATGTGGCAAGAATGATAATGATAATGTTATGATGTGACAGGTGCGCTCGGAATTATATAGCGCAATATGAATGTTTAAATGTGAAGGGTGCGCCCGGAATTATACAGTGCTCCAATGCATTGGGTAAAGTGATGAATCTCATGAGTAAATGTTAAATTATGCGTGAACATGATGCTAGCTTTGTTCACAATTATGTGTGGTAGTTAACCACTAATACATGATGTTTCATTTTTATGCTTCGCCACATTTTAAGTTTATTGTTTATGCTCCTCTCATGTTCAAGATCTTTTTCCTATGTCATGATTATGCTCACCCCATGCTATATTGTTCTTATCTATCCTCTTACTGGGCTTTTAGCTCACCCCTTTTGATGTATATCCTCAGGTGGCTACATGTACTAAGGAGAGGACAAGTGCTACTAAGAAGCTATAGAAGAAGAGATTAAATGAATTTTTATGCTTGATGTTGTATTTGTTATGTATTGTCCTAGTTTTCCCAAGACACTAAACCTCTGGATCCTCCATGTGTAATACTATTATGTTGTTTATATTTGAAATGATGTAATAGTAATGTAAGAAAAGGTCGGGTCGCTATACTTGATATTTACATAGATTGATGGTTGAGCAATAATTTTGGAAGGATATGATATCTCCAATTATATTACTATTTCAAGGTAAATCCTTTGAAAATACATGAGTATTATATCTATTTTGATTGCATATGGTAACATGATCCTTCGTTATCAGAACATTATCCACTTTTTTCCTTTCTAGGGTGGTAATGTATTGGCAGTCATACTTTTTGATTAACTCCAACAATATCTTTGGGTACGTGTTCAAATAATTCTCAGGTAATATATAATTGAATATCATATAATTATTATATATTTCACTTTTTTACCATTGAGATATTACGTCCATATCATCAATTTTAATGACTCATAAGATACCACCATTCCATTTTGAATGATTAATCATACAATACATTCATTGATTCATCACTGTATATCGCAAACCCATATACACTAAAAAATAATGTTAGTAAACGTATAGTGATAAAACTTCTCATGTTTTCCATGAAATTTTCATTATATTCATCTATCTAGAAAAACATTACTTCATTATAACATAAAATGGTTAGTGGATTTTATTGTTTTTTGAAGTTTCTCAAAAATAATTACTAATATAAGAAAACTATAGATCTCCATTACATAGGTTGGTCTGGTCCATCCTTTAATCAACTTGGCCTTTGAAGGATCTATGTATAAACCAATGTTTATGATTACATGACTCAAGCTTGATAGTTTTTGTATCCATAATTTACACTTAGTAAATTTAGCACACAACATCTCGTATCTCAAGGCCTACAGCACAATCCTCATATGATCTTCATGCTCTTATTTTCATTTCAAATATATGATAATACCATATATAATGACTACAAATAATTGATCAAGTTAATATCTAGATATTTTAATTATTAGATCTATCAAAATATAAAAATGAATTTCTGTTTATAAGGAAACACTATGAATTCATAACACTTATATATTGTGTGAAAGGGTATCTTGGAAAGATCCTATCTTTTTATCCTTAATTGGTGATATCAAGAATAAATTTTAATCTTTGAGATGAAATGATACCCTCAAAAATGATCGAAAAAGTTTTAAATATGGGGTAGAAGATACATAATCTCGATTGTGATTTTGTTAAGTTCATGATATTAATTTTAGAGATATATTTATTAATATTTCTTCTTAATAAATAGGAACAGTGAACCCCCATTGTGATGAAATTGGGTTTATCAAATATTTAACCATATTCTCTTATAGTTTCTTTATTAATTCATCTCATTAAATTGGGTATATTCTATATGGATTCATATGTATTAGTATAACACCATGTAAGAGTTCTATATAAACATAAAACACATGATTTGGGTGAAGGCTTTGATTTTTATTCTAAATAAATATATTTCATCATTCAAAAATGATATATCAAAAAATTTGAGTTTCCCCCTAACCATTTGAGATAAATACCCCTAATGACTGGGTATTAAGACCCATATATTGGAAGTGATTTCCATATGGAATTCATGTATAACCGTAAATTCCTAGATTATAATATTTTAATTTACGATATGAAATTTAACTTCACAATGTTGAAAATTAATATATTCTATATAATGATAGTATAATGCCTCTTGTACATATGGGTGGTTATAATTCAGGGGAATTTGAAACCTTAATTTGGTGGGTGGGACAGATTTTTATCTAGGATTTTGAAGAAAATTATATGGGTTTCAGCACCTAAAAAATGTATTATTTCATATAAAAGGAGGTTTAGGTGGTTAAATAAGGTAGCAATAAGAATCGTAGGATGGTCGTGTGGCTAGAACAGTAGTCTATAGTCACTAGTTAGCCTTCAGCAGACTGTTGGCTCACCGATGACCAAATATCCCTATTAATTTCCCTATCTTCCAAGTGACCCATAATTGAATAGAATATGGGGTTATTTTGGGGAAAATAAGCAATTTTTTCTTTCAATTTAAGAGGTTAAATCCCCCTAATTTTTTCCTTTTGTTTGTTTGTTTGAGTTGGTAGACCCCCATCTCTCACGTAATTTTTACTACTTTGTTTTGGGATGATTTTTTATGACTGTTTTAGTATATTTGGGTCAGTTTCACCCTATTATAACCTCCATTAATATCTGATTCTATCAATATTTATTTTCATCTTATCCAGAAAGTTATTCTTTGGTGATTCCAATAGTGCATTTTCCAGTCCCCTAATTCCCAAGGGGATTCCATTCTACCAAGGAAGCTAAAATCCCGACAAGACTTCTAGGTTCTTCAATTCTTCGTTTCATAAATGGTGCATCACTGTATGAATTTTAAGTGGGATTCCTTTTAAATTAAATTAAATTACCAATTTATTTTGAGTTTTTCTTGGTTAGTTTTCTTCATGTAGGGATGGGTATGTAGGATAGACCCTTGGTGTATTATTGGTGGTGGTTCTAGTGTGGCGATGATGTTTTGTGAGAAATTTGGTGTTATTACTTTTTGGTTAAAATGTTAAAATTAAATTTAAATGATTATAATAAATTTTATGTGATTCATTGGTGTAGGTTTGGTTCAAAGAGAATGAGTTGTTTAATATTTATGCTAAGGTGATCTCGAGTGAATTTAGGTACTGAGCTTTCAAGAGGTGGAAAAAATGAAAAAATTATTCAAAATAAGTTAGGTAGTATAATTTGAAAACCATATGGTTAATTATTCTTGTTAGATTTCATTTTATGTGGAATCTCTCCAGTTGAGGGGAATCCCCTTCGATAAACTCGATTATTTAATTTGAATTAATTATTTAATTTGAATTTAATTGTGAATTTATTGAATAACATGGTCATATTGAACTCTATAGTAGATCCCACATGGGGTCTTGTGCACTGAGATGATTCCATAAGAACCAATGGTCTAGGTATTGAATATTGAGATTCCATATGACCATAGGTCCCTTGTGTAATACCCCAAGATTCCATGGTATGTTTCCCTATGAATAATTCAATGGCGTGCATTGTACGCAACTTTGAGATTCTAACACACCACAACAAATCAAAATAGTCGTTATGAATAATAATACCTACTTTTTGAAATTTTATAATTCTATCACTCAAAATAGACTTCATTTTTGGATTTGGAATATCGAAATTAGCCTAGGGTGAAATTTTGGTACTTTCCGGATAACTTTCATATTTTGATGAATAATGAAAATTACTAAATTTTAATTAAAAATACTTTTTAATCGAAATAATTAATATTGATAAATTATGAATTTGAGTGGTTTTAAAGTATATTTACAATATATTTTTACCATTTAATTCAATTTTTGTGATTGGACTTAATTTGACTATTAAACCAGACATAAACAAGTGCCAATCTTTTTATAGTTATTATCTCTTAAAAACACACTTTTTGTTTTGACAGCGGGAATTAATTTTAAATTAATTTCTACCACTTTTGTTTTTGGAATTTGGAAAAATGGATTCCATATTTTGAATCAGGATGTTCAAATTGTGTAAATAGGTAACTTTTATTTTTAGACATTTTGAATAATTACTTCGGTAAATATTTTATTTACCATGCTTAAAGGGTAAATCTGGTAAATAAGGGTTAAAAAATTATATTATAATAATACTAATTTATCCTAAAACGTGTTCTAACATTATTGGTTGATACATTTCTGACCATTGGCATCACTGGGTCTATTAAGGGACCCCATGGTGCCACTTGTAAGTGATAGGGACACTTTATTTTAATTAAGTTAAAATGAATACAAAAATGACACAAACATATATCTTTTAAAAACAAAATATTTACATAGGGTTATTTATTTTGGATTTTCGACTATAAATATTCATTATATGGATAAAAATATTTCTTACATTATTATATTTTATTTATAATTTTTAGACATTAAATAATTTAATTTATTTATGACATAATGGTGATGTAGTAATTACCATAATAGTGAAAAATTAAAATAATTGATATTGTAGATACCCATATAAATATAAATTGAGACATTTTATGAATTACAATAATTTTCTCAGTTAATATGACATGTTAGGAATGATTTAATTACCTTTTTTCGATGTAATCATTCTGTTATGAGTTTTACAAAAACCACTTATTGAATAGTGTCAAAATTGACATAAAAAAGTTTTTAAAACAAATATTATATTATTAATTGATATTAAATTCCTAAAAATCTAAGGATCGGCCAAGAGACTTATGTCATGATAGGTGTATCATTAATGGACCACTTGGGGGTCTCTTGGTTGTATATAGTATGTTTAGTAACCATATAATATAAAAATACAAAGAGACATTGTAAAAGTGATACTAATTAACTAAGAGTTAATACTTAATGATAAGGTTAATATAGTAACCCAAACCTATCTAAATTCTATAGGTTGAGTGGTTTTATAACCATCCCCACCTTATCCTATAAATAATCCACTTTGGAGCTATTATAAACCGAATATGAATTTATTATAAAATAATATTTCTAGCTTTTCCAAAGAGGCACCTCACCCCTCTTATTAAAAGGAACTCCCCCTTCTCATTAATTCACACCTTCAAAGCCTTTTGGATCGTCCAGCCCCTGACCAAATATTCTCTCAACTTATCTCACTTCATCCTAGAGGCCTTCCTTTAGTCATAAATCCATCGTACGGATACTTTTTGATCAAATCAAAAGCAAGAACCTGAAGAAGACGTATTGTTTTCACCACCCTTTTTCAAGTTCCTTTCTTCTTCCACTTATTCCTTCACTATTATTACAATTATAAAATAATAATTCCATTATATTATATATATTGTGATTTCACTACTGGAAATATGACTTTTCCCAATGCTTCTATACAAACGGTTTGTAAAAACTGTTGGTATAGGGTCCCTTTCCCAACGGTTTGGCCAAATCGTTGGGAAAGCCCACTTTGAGGCCACATTTCCCAACGCTTTGTCCAAACCATTGAGAAAATCCCCCTTTTTGACTACCTTTCCCAACAGTTTGGCCAAAACCTTTGGGATAGGTATACCATTTCCCAATGGTTTGGCCAAACTGTTGGGAAACGTCCCCTTTGTGGCCACTTTTCCCAACTGTTTGGCCAAACCGTTGGGAAAGGGTCCCCCATGGATCAACCTTCACCCAGAATGAAATTACAAAATCAAAATCTATACCAAAAGTTTTCAAAACCATTGGTATAGGTATATACAGATGGTTTTGACAACCGTTGGTATAGATGCTTTGATTTTTTATCAGTTCTTCTTACCGAGATTATTATATAAATAAAAATTTAAAATAATTATGAGAATACATATATATAATTATGTAATTATATTCACAAAAGACAAGTTAGGTAAGTGTTTAAGTCGTTAAATGATAAACTAGTGGTCCTGGGATCAAATCAAAGTGGGTGTTTTTTTTTGAAATACATATACCAACGGTTCCATAACCGTTGGTATATATTTCCATATTACTTATACCAACGGTTTCCAAAACCGTTGGTATAGACCTATCACAACGGCTTACGTGGCAATGGTTCTCCAAACCATTGGTATAGGCTATACCAACGGTTTGGAGGCCTATACCAAAGGTTCCAAACTGTTGGTATAGGTTTGTTTTCCAGTAGTGTGTTATTATAAATATGATACAACCATATTCATTATTCCATCCATCCTTTGAATAATATGTCACCATACGTGCGTACGTACGGCTTACCGTCTCCACGTCATGGTGTGATTCTCATTCAATAAATTATAATTTGGATGGGTATAATAAGGATGTGTAATTCATAAATATAACATGATTATTATTCTATCTATATGGTATACCATCCAATTATATATTATTTTAACATCAAAAGAATGATATTGTCGCTCGTGCGTACGTACGGACATCCGTCTCCACAAACGCGATGAGATTCATTCGCCATCGTATCCATTCAAGTATAATTATCATTTGATTATTTAAAAATAACGTTTAAGGACTTGATATCGTTCTGGATATGAATAAGATACAACCTATCCATGAAAAACATGGCTTACTTAACAAAACATATAAAAGAAAACAAGTAAGTTAACACCCGAAACAACGATAATACTAAGATATTATTAACAAATAAATGTTAAAATATCATATATGATATCATATTAATGTCAATTATTCTTGTATAATTCAATAAAAATTATTTCACCCTTATACAAGAGGTTAGCCTACCATCGACCAAGGAAAAAGTACAAGTAAGGGGTTTCTTATCTCACTTTTAATTCCCTGAGATTTCCATTGTTCACCACTTATTTATTGCATGTGGTGTCTGTACAGCCCATGATTGTATTCATTGTGTAATATTCTTTAATTTATGGATATTTACTTCATAATTGTATTATCCTTCTTCCTTGGGTGCATGTTTCATAAGTTACCAAATCATTATGGGAATTTGAAATTTCAATTTCTACTCATTCGGATTTACGCATACTTCATTGATTATTTTACACCATGATTATGTGTGGAATCACTATTCATTTGATTATGTCATAATTTCCACTCCCCTTTCTGTGGATATAATTTTTATACACATAATCACTCCATTTATAAATTCTGAAGTCATCGGTATGAACTTGATAAGTGTAATTTTTACTCAATGTTGATTTGTTGAGATAAACATTCAATTCATTGGTGTTGTTTTTGAAAGAATATGTGTGAATTTCCATTGATTGTTTTACAAAGAATATCCAATAATATTTAGTGTATTTATATTTCTCACACATAATTATGTCGTTGATTTATCCTTAACCTAAGGATATGGCCTTTATGAGAGATTTCATCTCAATTTAAACTCCATTGAGAATTCTTTGTTGTTATACACCAAATCACTTTTATGTGGTCTATATAATGTACTTTGACATAGTATATCATGAATCCCTTCATTCTCATGATATTACTATGTTTTTATTACATCAATTATTTGTATTCAAGTGTCTCTCTTTTGGTTAGAAACTCTAACTAAAATACCATTTTTAAATGTTTTAAAGACTTATTCTTCTAAATATTTCTCATTAATGTCCATGTTTTAAAAATAGTTTTAAGGATTTATTTATATGGACATTAATGTTTTAAAATTAAAACTCCTTTTAAAAGTTTCAAAGTGGTATGAGACACTTTGATTCAAAAATCTATTTTTAAATGGCTTCTTGACAAATAGCGTGACTTTTAAATGATTTCAAGAAAAAGGGGGATATTTCTCTCAAATAGTTTTGATGATTATTTTCATCTATGTCAATATACTTCATTACTCTCAATTGTGGTCAATATGATACAACAAAATCTCTAATTTGTATCGAATGAGTTATGTTTGACTGTGGATGTGCTATTTTTATACCATTCATGGTTTGTGGATATGTATTGACATTTGGTATTCTATTTTTAATACGAATGTTTATGTTATGTTTCAAGCTTTTCATATGAGGAATGCATTGGACTTAGTAAGTGATGGGTGGAGCCCGATATAGCTCCTCGTTGCATCGGTAGGTCTCATGAGACAAACTAGTGTCTTGGCACAAGGCCTTGGCAAAATCTTATTTGTAGTCTTGGCACGAGGCCTTGGATATGTGGTTATGATAGTCTGGAATTATTCATTCCATCATTATGAAAGTGGTTATTTATATTGCATGTGATTATTAGATTAGTAGAATATCCAAGTGAATAAGTAAATGAAATTATTTCATTTTATTTTTTCCATACTATGTTGAAGTTCAAGTTTAAAAGGCTTTTGTTTTCGTTATACATTTCCTTAAATATTTATTCTTATTTATGAATGTTTACGCTATATTTGTTATCCTTACTAGGCATTTGAGATCAGCCCTTTTATATGATTTATTTTTCCCAGGATATAAAGAAGTAATTTATGAATGACTTACAGGGATAGTATGAGGGGATAAGAGTGTGGACTATGGAGACTATATTTTTGTAGTTTTCATTTTATGATGTAGTGTAAAACTTTATGAATATATCTAGTGTTTCCAAGGATAGTAAACTAATTGGTCCTTCAAGACTTTATTCCTTGTAATCATGCCAATGTTATGTAATAATGCTCCGACTCTGGGTAACTGGGGTCGGGGTGTTACAGTTGGTATCAGAGAAAGTTTAGTAAAAACCTTGGAAGCAAGATTTAGATAAACTCTGATTAGAGCACATAGACCTAAGATGAACTTTGTGGATTAGTATAGAAGAACTTCCTAAAAAAAATTGTATTGTAGATATTTTGTGAGTTTTCTGAGAAATACATCCCTGTCTGGATACGAGCAGGTAGAGGCGGCTCTGGCACAAATATAACTAGGGGTAAAACCCAAAAACACCGCTTTGATCTAGACTCGAACGTGAACTGGTGCATGACAACAGGCCTTGTTGCACTCTTGGTTACGACACTCCCGGGGGATATGATTAGGATAATTTACATTTTCTATACAAACCGATTTGAAGTATTATATATAAGATGAGAGTAAATGACCTTGGTTAATCCTAATGTGTTTCAAATTGAGAATATGGTGACATGTTAATCTCTAAATGATTTTATGACAACAGTTACTCACACAATGCTTTCTAGTTTTAGTCAATGGGTGGATTCCAAGGAAGTCATAGTGACTTTGAGAATGATGTACAAGGAGGGAACGGTGGTGGAAATGAGAAATAAAATGGAATGTTGATAGGAGTAAAAGATATCGTCTTTATTCCAAATAAATTTTCCAAAAATATGATCAACAATATATATATTAACCAATTCCCGGACTCAACAAAGAAGATAAAGGTGATGAATGATAAGATCTCCAGTAGTGGAGACCATGGAGAAATAAATCCTCAATTTCCATCATGTAGGAAATGTGGATGGAGACACCCAAGAAAGTGTCTCAATGGGACAAAAAAATGCTTTATATGCGGGAGGGAAGGACATAATGTGAAGAATTACCAATGAAAAATGAAGAGTACTATGGAAGAAGATAAAAATTGTCCCATGAATCCATTTACAGTTATTTTCCGTAAATGTAGGAGACCTGACCATTACCCGAGTGAATGCCCTATTATATAGGATATTTTCTTGGTCAAAGAAGAAGCTATGTGGAAATAAATGGTTTGAGAAATGTTTAAAAAGTATTAGTGCTCCGTGTTGATGGGTTTACATTGGAATATGTTTCTCTTGTATTTTTAACCCTGCAGTTTTCCATGTGAGAATGATATTTGAGGAAGAATTATCTTTTCTCTTGTGGATATAGTTATAAATAACCATTTGGTTTAATATGATCATTGGGTTTGAGGTAATTATAAGTTATTATAATTTGGGATGAAAATGCAAGGTATGAGATAAGATTTGTGGTTAAATTATGTTATGGTAATTTTGAGGAATTTATCTCATTTTGGTAATGTTATAAAATGTAGTTTTTGAAAAATGACAACACGCAGACCCTGTGACAACCCGTCCCGTCAGAAAAAGATGTGGGAATCGAACCCACAACCAAAGTGCGATTGGAATTTATCACCTACAACTGGACTACGTGAAGTCCCTTGTTAGTGTGACTATTATTTTTAGTTAAATGATTTTATTGATCAATAATAATTTGTTTTGGGATCTTGTGTCTTATCAAATTAATACCCTTAGTATAGGAAAATGATTTGGTGATTATGTGATAAATTTTATTCTGGAATTTTTTCTCTTTTTTGTGAACACTATATGCCCAAGGAAAATAGAATATTATGGGATTTCATTTGAAGAGTAATGGTGAATTTTTATCTATGTTTCTATTGTGGATTTATAGTGATTTGGGTTATTTATGGAAATGATAAGGTTGATTACTTTTAAGTATGTGACTGTAAGAGTAATTAATTTCATTTAGAGATACAATTTAATGTGGAAGACTACTTTCTTATATGTTTTGGGTTTCAATATTAGTTTGGATTATATTTAAGGGTTTTAAGGACAATTGATTATTGAATGGTATTTATCTAACTTTGGGGTATTCATGGTTTAATATTAGAAATTAAGATTAGTTTTTTTCTCTAATGGAATATCCATTTGGCTGATCATCAGATATTATACTAACCATTTTGGTTTTGATTAATCTTTAAAGACATGGTAAATATATAGTTTATCTTATGTGGATCGTGTATTTCTATAGATGTTTATTCTAGCTCTTCCATTGTGACCAAGTCTTCTTGAATACACATTTTTCAAAAAAAAATTAGTTAGTGGTAAAAAGTTTTTAAAGAATGAAACTCTACATAAAAAGTAAGTATATCACATTATGTTCTTAGTCAATATCATAAATGAATTCCTTGTCCTTATGTAATGTAACTTAAAACAAAAAAATGTTGTCTGTTTAATTATCCTACTGGGAGACTAAAAACCGTTTGTCCCAACACAAGTTTGTGATTGTCTTATTGTTAACATTATCCTAATCATGTTTTCTATCCCTCTCCATCAGAACTGAACACTTAGTTTATAATCCATATAATTTTTTCCTACATGGAATCCTAGTATGGATTATCTTGGGTGACCTTTATACCTCTCTTCCTTTCTTTTAAAGTGATAGTTTTATTAACTCTTTTTCTGATGTGGGACTTTCCATTATATTATCAAACCCAAATTTAAAAAATTTCCAGGGCGCAATTTATTGAAGGAGGGGAGAATGTAACACCCCAAGATTCCACGGTACGTTTCCCTTTGAATAATGTAATGGCATGCATTGTACGGAACTTTTAGATTCTAACACACCATAGCCAATCAAACTAGCCTTTATGAATAGTAATACCTACTTTTTAAAATTTTATAAATTCTATATCTCAAAATAGACTTCATTTTTGGCTTCATAATATCATAATTATCCTAAGGTAAAATTTTGGTAGTTTTCGGATAACTTTCATATCTTGATAAATAGTGAAAATTAATAAATTTTAATTAAAAACAACTTTTTTAATCGAAATAATTAATATTGATAAATTATGAATTTGAGTGGTTTTTAAGTATATTTAGAATATATTTTTTTCATTTAATTCAATTTTTTTCATTGTACATAATTTCACATTTAAACCAGACATAAACAAGTGCCAATCTTTTGATAGTTATTATCTCTTAAAAACACGCTTTTTGTTTTGACAGTGGGAATTAAATTTAAATTAATTTCTGCCACTTCTGTGTTAGGAATTTGGAAAAATGGATTTCATATTTTTAATCTTGATGTTCAAATTGTGTAAATAGATAACTTTTATTTTTAGACATTTAGAATAATTACTTCGGTAAATATTTTATTTACCATGGTTAAAGGGTAAATCCGGTAAATAAAGGTTAAAAAATAATATTATGATAATAATAAATTACCCTAAAATGTGTCCTAACCTTATTGGATGATACATGTCCGACCATGGGCATATTTGGGTCTATTTTGGGACCCCATGGTGCCACTTTTAAGTGATATAGACACTTTATTTAATTATGTTAAAATGAATACAAAAATGACACAAGCATATATCTTTTAGAACAACAATTTTCAAATAGGGTAATATATGTTGGATTTTCGACTATAAATATTCATTAAAAAGATAAAAACATTTCCTACATAATGGTAGTTTATTTATTATTTTTAGACGTTATATAATCTAATTAATTTATGACACAATGGTGATGCAGTAATTACCATAATAGTGAAAAATTAAAATGATTGATATTGTAGATACCCAAATAAATATAATTTGAGACGTTTTATAAATTAAACTAATTTTCTAGGTTAATATAACATGTTAGGAATGATTTAATTAACTTTTTTCTAATTAATAATTCTGTTATGATGTGTAAAAAACCAATTATTGAATAGTGTCAAAATTGACATAAAAGTGTTTTTTAAACAATAATTATATTATTAATTGATATTAAATTCCTAAAAATCTAAGGATCACCCAAGAGACATATATAATGATATGTGTATAACTAATTGACTACTTGGGGGTCTATTGGATGTATATAGTAATTTTATTAACCATATAATATAAAAATACAAAAAGAAATTGTAAAAGTGAAACTAATTAACTATGTGTTAATACTTAATGATAAGGTTAATATAGTAACCCAAACATGTCTAAATTATATTTGTTGAGTGGTTTGCGACCCATACCCACATTAACCTTTAAATAATCCACTTTTTAGCCATTAGAAACCGAATATGAATTTATTATAAAATAATATTTCTAGCTTTTCCAAAGGTGCCCCTCACCCCTCTTATAAAAGGGAACCCCCCCCCCCTTCTCATTAATTCACACCATCAATGCCTTTTGGATCGGCCAACCCCTGCCCAAATACTCTCTCGAAATCCCTCACTTCATCATAGAGGCCTTATTTTAGTCATAAATCCAACCTATGGAGCCCTTTTGATCAAATCAAAAGGAAGAACCCGAAGAAGAGGTAATGTTTTCACCACCCATTTCAAGTTCCTTTTTCTTCCACTTCTTCCTTCATTGTTATTAACATTCTAAAATAATAATTCCAGTATCTTTTATATACTGTGATGTTATTATAAATATGGTACAACCATATTCATTATTCTATCCATCCTTTGAATAACATGTCACCATACGTGCGTACGTACGACTTACCGTCTCCACATCGTGGTGTAATTGTCATTCAATAAATTATTATTTGGATGGGTATAATAATGATGTTTAATTAATAAATATAACATGATAATTATTCGGTATATATGGTATACCATCCAATTATAAATTATTTTAACATCAAAATAATGATATTGTCGCTCGTGCGTACGTACGGACTACCGTCTCCACGAACGCGATGAGATTCATTATCCATCATATCCATTCAAGTATAATTATCATTTGATTATTTAAAAATAATGTTTAAGGACTTTATATCATTTTGGATATGAATAATATACAACCTATCCATGACAAACATGGCTTACGTAACAAAACATTTAAAAGAAAATGAGTAAGTTAACACCCGAAACAACGATAATACTAAGATATTATTAACAAATCAATGTTAAAAGATAATATAAGATATCATATTAATGAAAATGATTCTTTTATAATTAAATAACAATTATTTCACCATTATACAGGAGTTTAACCTACCGTCGACCAAGGAAAAAGTACAGAGTAATGGGTTTCTTAGCTCACTTTTAATTCCATGAGATTTCCATTGTTCACCACTTATTTAATGCATGTGGTGTGTGTATTGGCCAAGATTGTATTCATTGTGTAATATACTTTTTTTTATGGATATTTAAATCATCATTGTATTTTCCTTCTTTCATGGTTTCATGTTTCATAGGTTACCAAATCGATAAGGGAATTTGAAATTTCAAATTCCATTCATTCGGCATTACGCATAATTCATTGATTATTTTACTCCAAGATTTTGTGTGGAATAACTATTCATTTTATTATGTCATAATTTCCACTCCCCTTTCTGTGAATATAATTTTTATACACATAATCACTCCATTGATAAATTCTCAAGTCATCGGGATGAACTTGATAAGAGTAATTTTTACTCAATCTCAATTTGTTGAGATAAACATCCAATTCATTGGTGTTGTTTTTACAAGAATATGTGTGAATGTCCTTTTATTGGTTTACATTGAATATCCAATAATATTTAGTGTATTTATATTTTTCACACATAATTATGTCGTTTATTTATCCTTAACCTAAGGATACAACCTTTATGAGAGATTTCATCTCAATTTACATTCCATTGAGAATTCTTTGTTGTTATACACCAAATCACTTTTATGTGGTGTATATAATGTACTTTGACATAGTATATCATGAATCCCTTTATTCTCATGGTATTACAAAGTTTTTATTACCTCAATTATTTTTATTCAAGTGTCTCTATTTTGGTTAGAAACTCTAAATTAAATACCATTTTTAAATGTTTTAAAGAATTATTCTTATAAATATTGCTCGTTAATGTCCATGTTTAAAAATGGTTTTAAGGATTTATTTATATGGACATTAAAGTTTTAAAAATAAATTTCCTTTTAAAAGTTTCAAAGTGGTATGGGACACATTGATTCAAAAAACTATTTTTAAATGGCTTCTTGACAAATAGTGTGACTTTTAAATGATTTCAAGAAAAAGGTGGATATGTCTGTCAAATAGTTTTGATGATTATTTTCATCTATGTCAATATCATTCATTATTTTCGATTGAGGTTAATATGATACAATACAATCTCCCATATTGTATCGAAGGAGTTATGTTTGACTGTGGATGTTCTATTTTTATACCATTAATGGTTTGTGGATAACTATTGAAATTTCGTATTCCAGTTTTAATATGAATGTTTATGTTACATTTCAAGATTTTCATATGAGGAATGCGTTGGACTTAGTAAGTGATGGTTATAGCCCGCTATAGTGTCTCGATGCATCGGTAGGTCTCATGATACAAACAGTGTCTTGGCAAAAGGCCTTGGAAAAATCATATTTGTTGTCTTGGAACAAGGCCTTGGCTATGTGGTTATGATAGTCTGGCATTATGCATTCCATCATTATGAAAGTGGTTATTGATATTTCATGTGATTATTCTATTAGTACAATATCCATGTGAATAAGTAAATGACATTATTTCATTTTATTTTTCCCATACTATGTTGAAGTTAAAGTTTAAAAGGCTTTTGTTTTGGTTATACATTGCCTTGAATGTTTATTCTTATTTATGAAGGTTCCTGCTATATTGTTATCCTTACTGGGCATTTGAGCTCACCCATTTTCTATGTTTTATTTTTCCCAGGATATAAAGAAGTAATTTATGAATGACCTACATGGATAGTATGAGGCGATAAGAGTGTGGACTATGGAGACTATATTGCTGTAGTTTTCATTTTATTATGTAATGTAAAACTTTATGAATATATCTAGTGTTTCCAAGGCTACTAAAATAATCGGTCCTTCAGTACTTGATTTCTTTTAATCATGCCAATGTTATGTAATAATGCACCAACTCTAGGTAACTGGGTTCAGGGCGTTACACCTTGAGTGATATGACCTATCCATATGAAGTTTAGTGGCCCTAGAGTTTAATCCTTAACTACCATTTAAAATGGATGTGTTGATACATGAGATTACCAGACCAAGAGGGCCCGGTGAAACCCTTTAGACACCTCTAAAGAGGGGGAAAGTCTTGAGTTATTTACCTTTTCATGTTTATTCAATGGTTCTACTTGGGTATTCATATGTTATGATGTTCTCATGGTGTTGGATAAGATTAACCATGTCATTACCCATTGTAGTGACTCAAACTAGTTTGGGAAAAAAGGTTGGACTCAGATCGGGTTGGGTGTGTGGACCAACTGAGTAAAATAATGATATGTTAATGAGCCACGGTCCATTTACCTAGAATGAAGATTTTTTGGATTCCCATTTGAGTCCAAAATGTTTTTTATCCATTGAACCTAGTGGGAAATGTGATTTCCCTGAGCGATAGACATAGCCAAAAAATACTAGTTCATGACCAAGGATCCCATGAGCGATTCCTCCACTTATGTTCTTATATTGAGACTGGATTGGGTCCCATGCTACCTAACTAGGATTGAGAGGGGTGTGTATGGATATGGGTATATATGACTATGGGTTCCACTTTAGAACTATAGTTTTGTTATGAGATGAGAAGGCCTTGGTAGCCAAGTTGGGTTAGGTGTGAGACTGATTCCTTGTTTTTTAGATATTAATTATTGACTCCCAAAGATTATGGATTCCACATGTTGGTATTTTATTTTTTAGGCCACTTTTATTACCCCGAGTATGGGTATATTACACTTGATATTCTTATTCCCTATAAATGATCTGAGGATGGGTAAATTTCTTTTATATGGTATTACACACGATGTTATTAACCTATTCTATAGGTATGTGTATATTACCCAGTTTTAGTTGGGATGGTGCTCTATGAATCACTCAAGATCACCTAGCGATCAGTAAAAGATGAAAATTGATTGGCGTAGTCATGAAAACATGCATAGAGACACTTCAGCAATAGATGAAGTTCATATGCTTGATCAAGGTATCGTACTTGAGGATTGAAACTGGTTTCCATCGATTTTGTGGAAATCATAATAATATTAGAGACATTCTAACATTGAGATAAAGTATGTATTGTTAGTAGTGTATTTATTTATTTTTATGTAATTATATATTTATTTATTTATTTATTTTAGTATGTTACATGCACTTATCACAATGTATTCTAGTTGGTGCAGGAAAAAATTGGTGGTTCCCTACTTATTTTTATACTCAAACCCTTATTAGGTCTCCATTACACATGGGTACCCGATCATATGTTTACTTGATGTAGGTATATGTTAGGTTGGGGCTCATGGATTGGATGTTGGAAATTCTTTTAGCTAGCTTGGCTGATGTTGAGAGAAAGGGATTTGATATGGATTGAATATTTCATGGATCCAGCATCAGTTTTCCGTTTATCATGGCCTATTTATATAACCGACCTAATGGGTGGTCTTTTGGGAGAATGGAATGGTTATACAGGCCTTTACCAAATTTCATTTATTATCTTTTTTTATACTTATCTATTTACACATTGAGTTTATTTATGATGGTTTATATTTGGTTATTTTATATTTTATTTTTTCAATATGTTACAGGGTTATAGGATCCCCATGATAACTACTTATAACAATGCTTCTAGTCAGTATACTATGTAATTTGTGGTGGTTCACAAGAGGGCATGTGGTTACCCCGACCCAGTTACTGTTCAAAGTGATCTAGGTCAAGACATTACAATGTTTATTCAAGAATTGTTTTTATTTTTGATTATCTATTTTAGGATCTGGTACTTTGGATATTTAATAATGTCTTAGACCATTTTATAGAACCCATATGGGTGCATCATGAACAACTTTTTCATTGTAAGTCTACGTTACCATGGGTGTGGGATTGATGTTCTTCGCTTGAGATGTTGTGAATATTTGTGATATTCACCTAACAAGATGTACTTGAGGATGGTGATTTAGGATTTATGATTTATTGGATTTTTCTCTCTAGAATAATTAGTAAGAATCTATTAATGGATTTTTATGTTGGATTGTAGAGGAAAAGGGAATCTCTTGCATCATATCAAGCTAGCAAGATCAGCCTGACATGTGGGGACCTGCTAGTGCCATTTTTTAAACCAGGGATTGAAGCTCAAATTTTTATAGTGTAAGAAATTTATTATATGTCATTTTATTATATTATTAATTGGTTTAATCATACTCAGTTGTAATAACTTGAAAACATGTATTTTATTTTGTTGGTAGGTCTTATGGATCCTATACTAAAATGATTGATGGTGATGACAGTGGTAGGGTCCCTTCCACAAGGGATGAGCAGAGACCTTGAGGATTCAGTAAGGGTAGTAGATGACATAGGGGCACACCTTGTGCGGTAAGTATATAATAGGTTACGTAATTTAATGTTCCAAAAAAACAAATATTTAATTTCCTCATATATCTTAAAATGTAATTTTAATTATCCAATACAATGTATAATGTTTTTGTTGTTATAGGTTATCATGGATGATGTTGTTGGTTGAGATATTGGTGACTGATGAGTTGTTAGTGTATCGGGGAAGCCCCATATAAGGATTCCTATAATGATAAGTTCCTTTTGGGTGAATTGTTTTAGAATGTGGTGCAAGATTATGTTGTATAAGACCCTATAGTGAGTGTCTCCATGTGAGTTGTTGGGTGGTATTTGAGAGGGGAACCATATAGGGTTTTCCATGAGTTATAACCTTATTGAGACCTGAAATATGGGATAGTTTGGGAAAACCCACTAAATTAAATTAAAAATCAGTTTTTATTTGTTTTAATCCTTAAAATGATTTAGGAAAATCCATGATATGGGTTTTCTTACACATGCGGTTTCCATAGAGGTTAAAATACATGGGTAGACGCCCTGATTTGAGATTGATGCACAAGAGGTGGAATTGATCTAAAAGAAAAATTCATGTTTATGCCATGGATTAACATGGTTATGAAAATCACCTTGACTGTTATTTCTCTTGGGTGTTGATATTTTATTTGAAGGTATGAACCATTCATGTTTTTAGCGCTATTGAACTTGGATGCACTTCAAAAGCACAATCCATGTGTGGGTACACATTTCTTGTTATTTCATAGCTCAAGATAGTTGCTATGTATGTGGATGTTACTAACACACTATGGATTAGGGATGAACATATATGGTTTTAAAATGACACCAATAATGTTAGTGAATGTGAGATAAACCATGGAACATGTGAAGTTCCTAATTATGAAGAGGATTGTAGAGAGGACTATGGTTAGATGAAATTAATGTAACACTAAATATGGTAAGAATTGTTAAATGATGCATGATTTGTAAGACCCATAGTTGGGGATTACCACTATATGGTATTAATGTGTGAAACATTTCCTTTTGAAGGGATCAAGGTGGTTCACATTGTTGACAAAAGGAAGCTGTTAAATTCTTAATCAGTGATGGTCATGGGAAGGCTAAGGATCGATGATTTTATATGATTTTATTATAAGTATAGAATCATGATAAAATGATTATAAACGCTCGGGAGGTGTGGAATGCCTTTTTTAAATGGATCATAATGATATTATGCTTGAAGAATTATAAAAATTAAGTAATATGGTGGGACGTACTCCATCATCCATTAGATGGAGAGACCTTTGTTAAAGATCAGATATCAAAAAATGTCATCGATGTCATTCTCAATAAGTAAAAACATGTGCGAAATGATGTTTTGAATCATTTATTAGGCATGAGTTGGTTTTCCCCATCCATTCAAGACGTTTGTGGATAGATAGGCTATGGTTTGTGATGGTTTAGTTTTTCGCAAATTAGAGAGGACAAGGACACTCCTATAGTGGGGAATAATATGTCGGGCACATGCATGTGATTCTTATGTGAGAATGGTTGTGTGAGTATAGGGATAAGTTACTGAACATGCATTTTGGAACCTTACTTCTAAGGTATAAATGAATCTGCATATAACTAAGATTCTATTTTGTGAATACCATGCGTGAATTTAGGTATGATACCGAATGGAGTTTGATCATTGGTCTTGGGATTACTGTAGTTGTAATGATCCTACCGTGATCATACCAGAGGTATGTCACCTCTTGTGAAATGGTAAAATATGGTGACGCTTTTTAATAGTTAAAAAATATAATCATGTAATTTCACCAGTAGTAGTAAATTTATATAGGATAGAAAGTTTATATGATCATAGGATACCTTAGAGAAAATAGTCATCGTGAACGCATGCTTTTCAAAATGCTTCAGTATGTGGAGATGATAATTTTTGTGATGAGTCGGATAAAGGAGGATCGAATGGTGGTTTTATGGGTTTTTGGATTTAGTGAACCATAAAACACATCTATTGCATCATTTTGGATATTAATGGTGGGTTTTAGGAATTATCTGGGGACTTTCGAGGAAAATATAGCATGCTCATGTTGTGTATGGATAATGTGGTAACATATGTCCTAATGTTTAGTTGAAATGATAAGTTCTACTAAAATTTAAATGGTCTTCTCATGTATGTTTTGGTGTGGTAAGTTGGAAATATCATTTGGAACATCGTTATAATGCGGGAACTAGTTTACGATAGGTAATTTTAATGGTTGGGAGACACTATGATTCAGAATTGGCCTTAGTAAGTTAAATCATATGGTGGGGAGAATCATAATATTTCCAGGTAATTAAATGAGTAAGACTTGGGTGCCTCATTGAGAGTCGGTACAATGTTAAATATGATATTTTTGTTTTAAGTATTGATGAATGGTGTTATATCATGTTTCAAAGACTGAGTACCTTATGTTATAGTTTTACAATAAAAGTGTGTCCAGTGTTAAAGAATGGAAAATGACAGTTTATCCAAGAATCGATTTCCCAGATAGGTGATAATATATGGTTGTATTACTATCAATACTTCTCATATATGGGAAGTGTTATGTTGGCGAGTTTATTAGGAACCTTGTATGTACATGTGGTTGACATTAAGAAGGATTTTTAATTACTGTTTGGCAGATGTGGGAGTTTTTTATCCAATATTGGGAAGACATTTATAGGGGTTTGAACTCCACCCATGTGTGATTTTCATGAAGAAAGAGACTCTGATAGTGGTTGGAACCATCATGAAGCAAAATAGTGGGGCTAGAAGGCCATGGTTATAGTTTTCAACTATTAGCGATATGGTGGCCTATCTACCCTACTGGGTACACCTGCTAGATAGTGGCCCAATACCGGTTATCCAGTGGGGCTATTTTGAGTTAAAATATCTATTCTATCACGACCTGTCCTCGGGGCCCGTGTCGTGACAACCCCAAGCCCGCCTTCCATAGGCTAGGGGCTGACGACTAGCACCAAGGAGTAATTCCCGATAAAAAGGGAAGACATTGCCTTTGTAAAGTAAACAAACACAACAGAGCAAGCAAGAAAAAGTAAACAATAAGTAAAACTGGGTACAATAATAAGTGTGGAAAAGTAAGTTGTCCAGAATTCAAACCCAAACTGAAAGTAAAGTACAACTGGAAAGAAAGTACAGCAACTTAAAAGTAATGCCACAATGTCGAGCCATCCACTGGAAGTCCCACCTGAAGGGTTGGAACAGATAGCCTCCTCAGCTTCACGGGTCCAGCCTTCCGCTCCGTATACGTCTCGCCCAGTGGTCCACCTCCAGGCACCGACTTGCTCCACAAGCCTCCACCACGATCAGTGATGTCCATCTTCTGCATCCATCACAACATAGTGCAGGTATAGCCTGTGTAGGGGTGAGTATAAGCTACTCAGCAGGGACCCCGATACCCCTGAAGGTCTCCCAGAATCGACAAAGGATAATCCACATAGTAAATAGAAGATCACGAAGTAACATCCGACACTACTTAGGTATATGCCCATACATATACTTAAGTCATCAATTCTAGTTTGGCGCCAACATCCGAGCCCATGTACAACCCAGTCCTCATCGGAAAACATAACGTAATCCACACAGGATGTCAAGTCCATCTTATCGAAGATAAAGATTGAAAGTCAACACTCAGCTCACACAGGAATACTACTTCGTAAGATAATAGAGATGATCGTGTGTAGCCACTGACTCGTCTAAGATATCAGACCGACATAGGATCGATAGGTACTAACCCCTACAATGACCCACAAAGGATCGATAGGTACTAACCCCCTCAATGACCCACAAAGGATCGATAGGTACTAACCCCCATAATGTCCCACATAGGATCTGACCCACACAGGATTGGTACGCGCTGGCCCACATAGGACCGCTGAGCACTGACCCACACAGGATCTAAACCACACAGGATCCGGCCCACACAGGATCGGTAGCACTGATCCACATAGGATCTCTGAGTACTGTAGTCGTCGCAGTCGAATCCACAGAGGATTTCCGTACAGTCGTCATCGTCGTCGCAGTCGCAGCCAGCTCTTGGGTTCCCGCACACAGCATGCTTGTTCGGGAGGGTTCGCTCCATGAGATGAAGGGCTGATACATCAACTAACATGAATTCTGCAGTTGATGTGTCCAAAAGTTCCGTATCATCAATAGTAACTCAACGTGACAGACGGTGCGTCACTCGAACGCTCGGTCTGAGAGTTATTGGCTTTTTCTTTCCAGGGGCCTGGCTGGTTTTTATGTCAAAACCAACCATGATGTACTCCAACTGCATCCAAACCTCGAGCGGAGTAATCCAAAAGGTCCGTCTCAATAAGAAGAATCCATCAAAGTTGACGACGTGTCAATCAGACGTCCGGAGCTCATGTTATAAGCATTTCCGCTCCGAGGGCCTGGTGGGTTTCGTGTTCGAACCAACCAGGATGAACCCAAAGTTCTCCGAAATCTTGAGTGTAATATACCGAAACGACCGTCTCGATCCAAGGAACGCATCATAGATGACGGTGCGTCGTTCGGAGGTCTGTATCCCATGTTATGGGAAAAAGACCAAAAGAGGTACGAAAATAGGGGTTTTGGGTCCAGACCGACCCGACCCAAGACCCCCTGGGTTGGCTCGAACTGGGTCGACCCGAAGCAGGTCCGGGTCTGGCCCGTTTGGGCATGGCTCGGCCCATCTGGCGCGGCCCGGCCGGCCTGGCGTTGGGGTGGCGCACGCGTGTCCAGACTGCGTGGCCAAAACGGCCGAGCAGAAGGGGGGGGGGGGGCTGCCCCCCAGATTAAAGAGTCGCGACCCCCACGTGGGGGCCGCTCTTCGTTCTAGTTGGGGGTTACGAACCCCATGTCTCCCCCTGAAATGGCTGGCCCGGTCCGGCCGGCCAGTTGTAGCCGTCACGGGACCATCGCGGTCCCGCCCTCCTACTCCGGTGGCCGTCAGTTCCGGCCGCCGCTCCCCGCACCACCGCGGACATAGGTCGTGGCCTTGTTCGATCAGCGTGGCGCGATGACGCCGCGACCCTCCTCCACGGCCCCACTCCGGCCGTGGCCTCTTCGATGTTATCCGGCGTGGCGCGATGGCGCCACGACTTTGTTTGACTTCAACGGCGCGGCGTGACAGTGCCGCGCTTCTCCACCCATATTTCATTATTTCCGCGTGGTGCAACGGCACCGTGCTACCTTGCTCGTACCGAAACAAAATCAAGCATCAAGGGGGGAGGAGGTTCGTCCGTGTTTGTGTGGTCCGACCTCCTCCCGTTATTCCGGTAACAGGCGGCTCAATTAGGAAATGATGAACGACGATGAAAGTATTCACAAAGAAGAAATTCACCCCTACCTCAAGCGTTGTTGATTCGTCACGGAAAAGTACGTCGTGGAAGAAGGCGTCGTGGAAGGAGGATCCTCGGCGTCGCGGAGAATAGAATCATCGGTGTCAAGTCGTTGATCTCCTAGGATGGCGTCTCTCACCGGCTGTGGAGAGGGAAGAAGACGGTATGATAAACTCCCAATTGCGGTGACAAAGTTCTTCGTCGAAGGCTCAGTGTTCTTCGCATACTTCGATGAGGAAGAAGATGTTCTTCAAGAGTTATAACAAATCCTCTCCAAAATACTCTCGTACAACCAAATAATAACATAATGAAATAAGACCTTGTCTTATTTAATTAACACACAAGGCAACTTAAAATTTTAAATTCTAATTGAATTCAAGAATTAATTACTTTGAATAAGTTAATCAATTAATGAGTTGACTTTTCAATTAATGGGGGTGTGGGTATGTTACCTAATTAAAAGAGGTGTTTTGAGGAAGTTGAATAGATGGGGTTCATGTGGGCCCCACACCATAAATATCCTACCTAGTGGAGTATGATATAGTGGGTCCCACTCCAACCATTTATCTTACATTAAACTACTTTAAATATAAATAAATTGGTTGCACCATTTTATTTTTATTCTTTACATAACCCAATTAATTTAAAATCTTCACCCGAGAAAACTCAACTCCAAAAAAAGTGTTCTTAAGCAATTACCGGCGCTGTGATTCCATCGGTGCTTTCGGATTTCGATTCCGTGAACCGGTTCAAAAGTTAGGAAAACCCGCTCGTTCATTCACTGAACGTACCCGAGCTAAACTTCGGTAAATGATTCCGGCCACACCAGGCCTCAGAATCAGGTGCCGTCAGAAACTGTGTTTTTGTAAAATCCCAAAAAAAAAAAGAAAAAATTTCCCTTGATTTTTAAGGGTCTTTAAATATTCATTCCCCTTTATTTTAAGATTTGAAACCCCAATCCATATTAAAATTTATTTTTTGATGTGATCCGGATGTCCCCGACCCTGCACCTCTTCCTCCCCCCTTTATTCTTGGGATATTTTGGGTGAGTGTGTTTGTAGTTTTTCATTATTGTTTACACTCTTCTTACATATGTTGGTCTACACTTATCTCTATAATAATTTTCATCTTCTCTAATTAGTTTTTCATTGGATATTCCACAGCATCGTGGTGGAATCACCTAATTCTCAAGGGGATCTCAATCTACCTAAGAAGTAGACATCCCAAAACGACTTCCGGGTACCCTTTTTCATTGTTTTTTCAATGGTGAATTACCATGTGAATTTTTAAGAGTTTTACATTTAATTTAAATTTAATTACCATTTTATTTGGCATTGCATGATGGGTATTTTTTTTCAACATACGGCTAGGGATATGAGATAGAACTTTTGGGTTATGTTTGGTGTGGTTTTAATGTGATGATGGAATTTAGTGAGAGATTTAGTGTTATTTCCTTTTGGTTAAAATTGTATAATTAATTATAAATTAATAAAAATAATTGAATGTGATGTGAGTTGAAGACATGATTTTTTTATAATTATTAACTAAAAATACACATTAATTTCATCCAAACCGTTAGTAAAATTATGGTTTTTGTTAACATTGGGAATTATACACTAAATCTGTAAATATATCAACTAATGATTCTTAATGATTTATTCATTTGTGCGGTTTATGAGTCATTCATAAATTGTTTTTAAAGGAAATAGAAAATTGAAATTGATTTTTAAAATATGAATTTAAAATTGTGAATATTCAATTTTGATGAAACATGCTTAAATTGACTTATTTTTTAATTTAATTGATTTATTTTTTTTATTTAACAAAATTCCATAAATAGTCTTTTTTTTTAAAAATTGTTAATTTGTTAATTTGGGTTAATATGTGGTTTTATAAATGATGAAATTATATAAATTTTTTAAAATATTATGTAAAATTGTTTGATTTAAATAAATTTAAAATTAATTTGGAATCAATTTTTTAAAGGTGATAAATTATATTATTAACTGTTATTATCATTTTTGAAATTTATTATAGAATTATATTACACTAAAAATATATTTTTTTGATTAAATATTGGAAAATTGGAAAACCCCAAAGTGGATGCACTTTAAAAAATCGAAGTGACCACATATACAGTTCACAAGTAAATTTGATCTAACTAAAACTTACAACACATCCCTACCCATGGTCAATTATGTTAATTCAATAGAAAAATCCATCCATCATGGTCCCTACTAAGTGACCTCACCTGTTATCAAGGAAGCTTATGTTACTGCATCTCTCCCTTTTGAAACGACCACCACTAAGTGATTGTGTTTGTTTTCTTTTAGCCTAACACATGTTGTTCTTAACTAACCTACCATGATCCACAAATCTAGCTAACTAAAACCATGAAGAATATTTTTGAATCTCATGAGCCACCATTGGTAATGACTCTTAACTTGGATATTCATAGTAGACTGAGTCATCTGTGATCATCAATAGAGATCCCATGAATCTCGACACAACCCTGCCTGATTAGTCTCACCAAAACCCACCATGAGTTGAAGAATAATCTCATGAGGGTGATGATATAAGAACATGCATTTCATTTAGATAAATATATTGAATATATGATCATAGTTAAAGTTTTGGCTCATGTTTTATATGGATTTATGAACCATCAAAGCCTATTGGAATTGAGTTATATGATGACAAAAGATCACAATGTAATCCAAATCTAGAGAACTCTGAACCAGATCTATTTTCATACTTGATGAATATGTCACATTTTGATGTCAGGTAAACTGGGATTTATAAGGAGTTGAAATCAATAAGGTATTCGAACAACCAATGAGACACGATATCTGTTTCTTATTAAAGATGCCACTGACTGAATGTTGATGTCCATCCATGCTTTCCTTATTTAATCCCACACTAATACTAAACAATTTTTTATGTTTCTCCCTATGTTGTTATGATAAAAAATATAAGGAAACTCACATTTACATAATGAACTTCCTAGCCCACTATAGAACACATAACATCTATTGTTAAGGGAAATTCCCAGTCCAAGTTGTGGTTACAAACAAGGTATCCACATCAACTCTCACGTGCCCTATATATTGGTCCCTTTGATAACATGATCCTGAAATACCCTATACAAATAAATTTGGATATCATCAAAATTGATTCTACGGATTCTTGATCAGGATCGTCACAAGCTCCCCCCCTGCACTTTTCAAAATTAATGTCTTTGAGTAGTAATCTAAAAAACAAAAATCCAGAATGGTACCATCAACCAAAACAAGACAACTTTCCACAACAACTATCTTTTTATGTGAGTAAACTAGGAATCAATCATTTTTTACTAGATCCATGAAGCATAGAAATAATTCTGCTCTAATTATTATAGAACATTTATCATCATGATCATGTGAAAAGTATATTTCTAATTTAAGCCACATTCAATGATGGCCATGACACATGAAAAAAATTCATGGATAATCTTGATTCCCATCAAATTAAATGTGTGGTAAAATAATCCCAATTCTTTTAAATATCCTCCTCACCCGATTTCTAAAATATTTAACCTATTCCAATTATCCCCTAGGTTTTATTTGTAATTGTATATCAATTTTAATACTATTTTCATAATGTTATATTCAATTATTTTGTGTTTATATTCATCCCAAAAAAATCAGTTTTTTATTCGACTTATGTGTCTTGATCACGAATATTATCACTTCAACTCTATAATTGTGGATAACTAAACTGAGGTCCAGGTCCCAAAGGGAGATCATATAAGCACCTTGAATCTCTGATCTATAATATATTGATTTCCTATCCTTTATGCTATAGTGAAATGGATATGGATATGTTTATTATATTCATCTTCTCTTTCTAATAAATTTATACACCCTCTAATCTATCAACAAATTTATGACTCCCTTATCTCATTCTACAGTGCATACGATTGGAGAACTGTGGATTGGGGGATGAACACCATACAATAGAGCTGGGTGTAGAGATATTTAATGCCTCAATTGAGTATGTTACTTATCTATTCATTGTAGAGGATGTGGATCTGTATATATAGGAATATATCTATTCTATGTTCATTTTAAACCAAAAAATAGATAGGGAATAACAATCAACGAATGATATTAACACTATTGTCTAATGGGAACTAATTTAGAAAATATTTATTTATGTGAACAACCTTGGATCCAAACCATTTCACACTTTGTGTATTTAATTTATGTGTTTTGTTCTAAATTTATAAGTAAAAAATCCAAAAAATAATAATTTATGAATGCTTTAAAAATTAAGAAATAAATTATTTATCAATAAATGATTTATATAGTGACGAAATGACCTAAAAAAAGTCATTTGAAAATGACCTAGGTTATCACAATGTTTTATTCCATGTTTTAATAAAATAAAATAAAATAATTGTTTGACAATGGCCCGCTACAACTTTATGATAAACTTTGCACCATTTTTGGGGAGTAAGGGTTGAGTATTCAATATTTTCAATCAATTGTAATTAGTACATTCCAAATTTTCCTTTTATCATTTATTATTCTCTCCAATTAGGAAAAAAATTAAAATAATAATACTATTTATTAGACCCTCACAAATATTCCATGTTCACATTCCAATAAGTTCCCTAGGAAGAGAAACACCAAAAAAACAAATGCACAAACATTTGAGCTGGAGAGTAATTAAATAAAAAGATATCAATAAAAGTGAGATATAAGAATTTTTAGATAAATTTGATCAATTCAACAGATCCATCCATGTGTAATAGGACAAGGATAAATTAACCACTATAGAAGAACTAAAGAAGTTTATTTTTGAACAAAAATCCACTATTCTATATCATGTGGAATAAGAAGAATAATAATTATATCATAAGGTAGTTCAGGATAAATCCAAATTGAATTCACCACTAATCATGATGACTAAGGTGAAGATGATAATAGAAGATCTTTAAGAAAAATTCAAAGTACATTGGTTTACCCTTTAAATCATTTTTCTAGTGGATTGATACTTAAAAGAGGATTAAAAATTTTAAATAATTTATTGAAACTCTTTACTAAGCATTTATTTCTCAATTTTTATTGAAACTCAACAATATTTTGACCGCCATTATGTTATAGATGAAACATATGAAATATTGTTGTAGAATCACAATGAAAAACATAAAACAAGAATGAATTAAATCCATTTTGAAGGAGTGGAATAACCGTTTTTTATACCCATTAATATTGAATATAGATTTGTAAAATATATCCACATTGTAATTAAGAAATCATTTAAGGAAAATATAGATGATTAGATTATCTCTATAGAAACTTATGCATCATAAATATGGTTCTAAGGTGTGTCGAATAATGAAGAGAAGTTGTAAGGTCCAATTCCATCCACCTCAAATATAGCATAATTCCAAGAGGTAGAAAACATGCATTAATACTAGAATATTGACCTAAAATAATTGAGGGATATTTCCTTATGTTTATCACATTTTAATCAAATTTTTAGCAAAATCATTCTATTGTTTCTTTTTAAAATACTTCTAATTAAATATAATTTTAACCTACCCAGACTGATGAAGAAGAAGTTATGGATCAATTTTTTTAAAAAAAATATACGGAAAAATACTCTGGAATAAGTCACACTAGAAACTAAAAAACTAGAATATATTGGAAGATTAAAATATTTCAAGGAGAATATATACATACAACTTAGTAATGTGAGTACAAGACCACTCAAGTAGTGGAATAACAAGATGAAGATGTCACAGTATTTATGATAAATCAATTATAATCTCAAGAACACTATCAATATCAATTTCTGGGAGTCATTTTAGATATAGATATTCAAGTGGTCCTGCATAAAAAATAGAAGATTATATTTCTGCATATCAGTGGAAGAATTTTAAAATGATCTTGATTTTTTATATTATTCAATTTAAAATATTTATTAAATCTCCCATTAATGAAAATCACTATGAAACATTATTGGAGCTTCCACTAGATGAATAGGCAGCCATAATAGTTGTGGAAAAAACCAATGAGGCCTTATACTTGATCATTTCACCCTCTATAATTTGAGTTTTACCACACTACTAAGGGGATGGATATGAAGCACTCTATAAAAGAGTAACTCTTAGTAGAAGTGATGTTGAGTAGATTTGGAAGAATAAAAATGTGGTTTTTCATATCACATAAAACCCATCCTCTAGATAAGCGATGATAACAGGATTATCCATCTATAGACAGACTAATTACCACCCTTCATGGGAGGGAACACCCCAATAATCTCTTATTTTCTCTTTTTTTCCATTTCCTTACTTTTTTTTAAAAAATATTGTTAATTATATTTTTCTATAGGTTTTAACTTAGTAGATAACACCTAGGTTTGAAGATATTTTTTTCCATAGGGAAATAGTAGAGAGACTCACTCAATCCTACTATTATAAAAAACACCATATTATACCTATCCTTTTACAATTTTTAGTCTCTATAATTTTTTTACATATTTTATAAAATATAAATAAAGGGTGTTAAATAGCATGGGGGAATTAATATATTTTAATACTAGTTTAAAAAAAATTTATTTAGTATTTTATAATCATTATATAAAAATATATTTACTGTTTTAGTATTTGTTTTAGTTAGACTATTTTTAAAATAGGAATATTCTTCTAACTGTAAATATTTTACATAGACTTTTGTATATTTTTTTTTCAAAAATTATTTAAATTGAATATTTACTTGAATATTTAGATTTAATACTATATATTATTATTTCATTACATTTAAAATGGTGAGAGTTAGATGAATGTTGAGTGAATTTGAAACTATCTTACTATAAAGTTTTTCATAGAACATAGAAATGGATTGTGAGTGAAAAATATTTATATAGAATAGAATTATAACATAATGTCACGAGACTTTTGAACATAATGCAACATAAATTTCCCTCTATGAAAAAGTACACCTTCGGGATATAACTCCAAAATAAATTAATTGAAGCCCTCTGAACTTCGAGTAAAATAGGAATCTTCAATCCCTTGGTGAATATCTAAGACATTGGGAGTTTGGTGTATAAGTTAAATCCCACTATACATATCCAAAAAGTCCTTCTAATAGTGGATCACATATATATGGCTGGGAAAAAAAAGTTCCTAATAGTATATAGTTTGATCATCTAGGTGAGGGGAATGTTGTAAACAAATGAACAAGGTGGTTATTTACTTATAAAAAAAATCTTTTGAGTTATATCAATTAATATTAAAATTGAAATTTGGTTTGAGAAACATTATAGGGAGAGATAAATGAGTTTTTTTCTTATTAAAAAAATGATTCAAAAAATATTTATATTTATTTAATCTTATAATTAAAACTCTCACTTGAATTGAAGTGAGATACGGGTTTGATTCAATGAAAAGGGCTGATAATTCAAACATTGGATGAATCTCTATTTATTCCATATATTATTGTATATATCAATCTAGGTAGGATGAAACATTTTTTCATTTTTTTTATAAATTGAATTCAAGTATAAAATTTCCCAGGAGTGAAATAGTTTAAGTGTGGGATGTTATGTGAGAAGAAAACATAAATTTTTTACTATTATTCATTGAAAATACACATTACTTTAATTCAAACCATGGGTAAAATTATGGTTTTTGAAACTTTTTGAACATTGGACTAAATCAATAAGTGGATCAATTACTTATTTTTATTGATTTATTCATATCTAAGCTTAATGGAGAATTCATACATTTATTTTGAGAAAAATTGATATTGAAATAGATTTCTGAACTGTGAATTTAAAATTTTTAATATTAAATCTAGAACTAACATGCCTAAAGGGATTTATTTTTGTGTTTAATTAATTTACAAAATTTTCTAGTTCATTGAAAATACATTTATTTTAATAATTAAAAATAATTTTTAAAATTTAAATTCTTACCCAATTGTGATTTTTAAAATGATGATAATAAATATGTTTTGGAAAAGTTTCTTTTGAATTGGTTGAGTTTAATAAATTTGATATTCATTTGGATAAAAAAAATTCGGAGGCATTAAAACCTAATTTTTATTTTTAATGTAATTTTTTTAATTGAATCTAGAAAAATAATACAGTAAAAAAGAAATTACAGAATGCATATTGAAAATGAAGCAAAACACCAAAGTGATTGTGCTTGAAAATTCAATGTGACTGCATGTGTAGTTCAAATATAACTGTGAGCCCCCCAAGACCTTCCATGTGCATTACCCATTGTAACTTAGTGACATAAAGAGAAAAATACACTCTCTATGATAACCTTCCATGTGATTATACCCTTCATTGTCGTAGAATAAGCTAGCGCATCTCCTCCTTACTAACCAATTGAAACCATGTGACCATGGTTTTTTTCCTTCAACCTACCACAAGTTTTCCTTCATCAACCTACCATGTGTCACCACTCAAACTAATTACTACTAAGATTAAGAAATCCAAATCATCTTCTCAACTATAAATGATGATTATGTTCTTGGATATTCGTAACAAGTAATGTCGACCGAGATCAACCACATATATTGTAATGACATAGACTGTTATAAATGATGTTTCCCATTCTGATTTAATTAAATGAAATATTATGTAATATTTTTATAGAAAATACATTCACATAGTTGGTTATATATTTGGATTAAAAACACCGTTATGAATACATTTTTTATTAATATAGTCTTTAGACAATGATCACGTGATTAATATAAATATAGGGATTTATCAAATCTAACTAATAGAGATAAAGGGAGTGATGGCCTTATCTAGTAGGATTTCACCCTATGAATCCCATTTATCGGAGCATAAAAGGGAGATATCATCAATTGTATTTTACCTTGCCAAATCTCAAAATGAGATCCAACAAAATAATCGTGCCCAAAACCGTTTACGGGAGAAGTTTATGATCAACAAGATCATAGCCCAAACCATGATCGCCGAATGTCACCATGAAAGTCTCACCATCACACACCTTAATTATTAAGTGTATGCTAGTGTGATTAAAGTATATGTATCAATACCTTAGTATTATTAATATTTATGCTTCATATAATAATGAATTTAATTTCATTTTTTATTATTGCTTTATAAATGATATGGATTTTTGTTCCATTAAACACCAATGTTATTTTCAGGTAATATTCAAATTAAATTAAGGGATTTATTTTGACAAATTAATATATTTTTTAAATAAATATTATATTCAAATAAGTTATTATTAAATATGGTTTATTAATTATAAATTGTTATATAATTTGTATTATGTAAAATATACGTTTGATAATTGTTCAAAAACTATTAGTGTCATAAAAAACTCAACATGTTTCAGTAAATGTCCAATTCTATTTTAAAAGTAAAAATTCACATATTCAGAAAATTATTTACATAAAATGAATATTATTTCTTGAATCATAACATCAAAATTATATAATGGTAAATTTTTCATAATTTTCCAAGATACTCGAGTTTTGAGGTAAAAAATAAATACTTTATTAATATATGGTGTGTTTTACGAAATCAAAATGACCCAAAAATGTTATAATAAATACAATAAAGGGTATCCTAGTCCAGATATATGTTTCACCCTTAAAATAAAGAAATTTTCAGTTTACAAGAATAATTTTATTAAGCTTTTATGGATCCTCCAAGACATATAATATATTTTAGGATTTTAAATTCATTTCTTTAAAAGGGTGATAAATCTCCACATAAGAAATGGGGATATTTTATTAAGTTGGGACCTTTCCTTAATAAAATAATGAAGAAATGTACACTTTGTAAAAATACATGGGAAGGTGTGTGGTTTGAAAAATTTTATTTTGTAGTGTCCAAAACCTAATTCTTAAAGTAATCCCTTTCATTCCCTATATAAACCAACCCAATCTCCCAATTCACTTCACTAAAAATACATTTATCAAGAAAATAATATTATATAAACTCTCTAGTATCCTTAAAAGGTTCCCCCAAGTGCTCAATAATATCCATTCATGCTTTTGGAGTCATGCTCTTAAGGTAACTAATCCTCTCTTTCTCTCTTTTATTCATGAATATTTTCTATTTTATGCCATGTTTTTAATCCCTAATAATGGGGTGTGTTTTAGTACCTCCATAAAATTTTACTTATGATATATAAATAATTATAGACCCATTTATATCTCATTAATCCTTCCATAGAACACCTGTTACCGGGCCAAAATTTCGTAAGGATCTCTTCTTTTCCCGGTTTATTCAAGCTTATGTGTTATTATATGCCTTCCTTTTCTAATTCTAAAATTGGGGGCATGTCCTCCCATGACCCTACTACATTCTAAATCATATAAATATGATTAGAGATTATTTCCCTCTCATCAATCTATATTATGAATTTTTATGTCACATCATTATGATTCCGAATTTTCACCATGATTATCCCTGTCAACCAATTTATATAGTGAATGTTAAACTCATTTCCTATCAAGGATGTAAATTTTATGCATATATACATTCTGATTGTTGAATTACATGTATTTACTCCACTCTCCATGATCATGGAATAAATAATTATAATGAATGAATCCATGTTTTATGATCTATGTGTAATAATTATGCTTGATAATAAAATGAATGTGAGGGGTGTGCCAAGAATTATATAGTACTCTAATGAATTGGGTAATGTTGAGTATCATGATACCTCAATTTGGGAAAAGGGTATACCTGATTCCTTTTTGGGACTTTTTCCACAATGATGTATTTGTAGTTTATCCTTGACCTATGTTTGTGATGTATTTTTTTATGTTGTTTCCACATTTACCATGTTATGATTATCATGTTATGTCATGCATCATTATTCATGTTCTTTTATGCCTCATTGATATTCCCAATCTTACATTAATGGTTATCTTCATGTTATTCCATTTTTATTCCCATAATGGGCTTTATATCTCACCCATTCATTATGTATTCCCTCAATTTATCCAATATAGTTTTAAACTCAAGAACATTAAAGAAGTTTTCAATAAACATTTTAAATTCATATTTACATTTTTATTGAAATATACCTAATTCATAAATACACTAGATATATAAATATTTTAAGTAATATTAAGTTTAATTTTATGTAATTAATTAATTTATTAATGTGTAATAAATAGAAGGGTTGTATAAGTTGGTATTAAATGAAAAGTTTAATTATTTTTGGTATTAGGGTTAGAACACTCTAGAGAATTCCATATGGATGAGACTAAGTATAAGGAAACATCCCTAAATATTTGTTAGTATATAGTAATTTATTTATCCAGAAAATACATCCATGTCTAGATAACTACAGGTGGATGTGGTCCTAGAACATATTTAGCTGTGAGTACCAACATTGACACGGTGTTTCGGGCCTAATTCAGGGTAACCTAGTACATTACAACATGCCTTACAATGCACCTGGTTTGACACTCTCAAGGGACATGATTTGTTAATTCATTATATAATTATGAACCATTATAAAGGGGGTGAAAAAAATGCTATGAAAATATGTTATGAAATTGATCAGGTATACATTATATTGAATCCAATAAATTCATAAGATAAATAAATACATGTAATTTAAAAGTTATCAATTTAATGTCATTGGATACTCCTTCATGTGATTAATAGTCTCAAAATACTCATTCCAAATTTTCCTTTTATTCTAGAAAATTTCTAGAAAAAGGAGGAACTGGGTAAACAATCAATGAGAAAAGTAATGTGATGACTACACCGAATGTGATGCCCAACCCAATAAGATAAGTAATGACACACTTCATGATGATAATATCTCAACTAACATAGAATAAAAACAAAAACCTGGATCCGGAGGAGAATCCAATCTCCTCTAAGATAGAAGAATACTCAACTAAGAGCTTCATGCATAAAAGGCCTCCTACATTCAATGGTTCATCTCATGCCCTAATAATTGAAAAGTGGATCAAGTTAATTGAGAATATCTCGTTATAATTCAATTCTCTGAACAAGAGAATATTCTTTTAGTAGTATATCATATGGAGGGTGAATCTGATCATTGGTGAAAATTGATCAAAAATTCGAAGCATGAGGAAGAGAATGAAGCAATGGGGTGGAAGGATTTCGGGAAATTTCTTTCTGATAAATATTTTCCTCTCACTCTCTATCATAAAATGGAAATGGATTTCCTTTCTCTCAAGAAAAAAAAGTTGACGAATCTATCGAGGAGTATGAGTAAAAATTAATAATAATTTCATGGTATAGATCTAGATTTATTTCTACCTTAGAATTCATAGTTGATCACTTCTTTAGTGGGACGAAAACATACCTATAAAATTCCATGGTGATCCATGACATTAATAGCTATGATTAAATTCTATGATTTCCCTAAAATTTGAAATATATATTAGTTAATTTAGGGGTATCATGGGGATGAGAAGAAGAAGTTTGACATCAATTATGGTAGTCTGAAAGGGATATCTAATGGTTCTAATAAATTTCAACACCCCACATGACAAAGGTATAGAAAGAATCACCCCAAAAATTTCTTAAGGGGGACGAAAAAATTCATCAAGAATGAGAATTAAGGGCACCAAGCTATGTATTTTAGGAAGGAGAAACATGAAAATATGATTGAGGAAATAAATTCTCCAGTCAACCCTCAGCATTTTGTCCATTATTACAACTACAATAAACTAGGGAATATTTCAAACCAAGGCACTAAGCCATTAGTTTTTACAGACAACCAAAAACCTCTATAGTAGCAAGATTGATATTTTTTCATCCCTAAATCAGAAGTGAATATTTACAATGAAGTGGTGATAGGTACACTATTTATTCATTCAAGAATCGGGAACATACATTTTTGTTCTAGTTTTATGCATTTCTTCATATCATAGAATTTTAATATAACTATTCAAACACCACCAAAATCCATGGATGTGGAGATGTTAGTGAAAATAAAAAATGGGAAAATTATTGAATCAAAACACTATAACTCCTCCCCTGTCAAATCTTGTGTGATAAATTTCACAAAAAACCCTTGTTTGGTGGAATTTGATGCAATTATGGGCATGGATTGTATTTCCATATATAGACCCAACATAAATTTCATTGGGAATTAAATCAATTTCTATATTGTGAATCGTCCTCATGTTCGGTACAAATGCAATGAGAATGATAAATCCTCTTTTCTACCATCATCTTAATCATAGATATTACTACTCTATGAGAAAGAATATATAGCTCAAATGATTGATTCTAAGGAAATAATCACCCTTGAAGATATGATCATTATGTAGGAATACACTAATGTGTTTCTTGAGGAATTTTGTAATCTTCCTCCTAATCGAGATATTGAATTTTAAATCAAGATTACATTTGGGGAATTACCATTATCCCAGACATTGTATAGAATGAATGTTATAGAACATTTGGTTATGAAGAAATGAATATTGGAGAATCTAGATAAAGGTCTCATATGGCCATGTGCTTCTCCATGGGGTGCAACAGACCTCTTCATTAAGAAGAAGGATGGATCAATGCACCTATGCATCTATTATCTTGATCTCAAAATGATCACGATAAAGTCAAGTGTTCTCTACATCAGATTTATTACTTTGTCAATCATCTATATGGAGCACAATAATTTTCCAAGGTGGATATTTGGTCATGATATTTCCATGTTAGGGTGAAGAAAGAGGGTATCCCCAAGACTTCTTATCAAAAAAGGTAAGGGCATTATGAATTCATACTCATGCCATTCGGACTCACTAATGCTCCATAAATATTAATGAAGTTGATGAATATAGTATTTAGCTATTACCGTAACACTCATTTGGTAGTATTTATAGATGATATTATAATATACTCTAAATGTAAGGTGGAGTATGAGGATAATTTGAGTAATGTGCTAAAGACCTTGCGAAAGGAAAAACATTATGACAAGTACAATAAATGTGAGTTCTTGTTGAAAGAAGAATCCTTAATGGGTAATATCATCACAACTAATGGGATATTTTTAAACCCATAATTAATAGAAGAAATTGAAAGATAGATAAGGCCCACATCTAGGAATGATATCTCTAGTTTACTTGGGTTATCTAGGTATTTTCACCGATTCATGAGAAATTTCTCGTGATTTTCAACCCCTCTAACCAAACTAAAAAATTAGGGATTCAAGTTTTAATGTAATGATGAATGCGGGGAAATATTCAAGGAGTTGAAAAGGAGGATTTTCAATACGCATGTGCTCACACTACCTACAAGTAGATAGCTTTTTGTTGTATTCAATGATTCTTAAAATAAGGGCATGGGCTGTGTTTTGATGCAAAATGACAATTTCATTGCCTATTCATAAAAGCAGTTAAAATTTCATGAATAAAAATACCCACCAAAATATTTGGAGTTGGATTCAGTGATTTTCACTAAAAAAAATTTGGCAAAATTATCTCTTTGTGGAGAAGTGTATAATATATATCAATCACAAAAGTCTCAAGTATATATTCACCTTTAAGAAGATTAATATGTTCTAATGAATATGGTTAGAGCTGATCAAAGACTATAACATATCAATTCACTACCATCATGTGAAATTGAATAAAATGTAAGATCATCTAAGTATAAAGGATCCAATCATTTTTTCATTAATGAGAATTTAGAAGGATCTAATCATCTTATATTTTGAAAGGATGGAAATGGGAATCATAATGGAAGGAACATCATCAATGATTTCACAAATGATGACATAACCATCACTTATGGAGAGGATAAATGATTCATAAACATTTGACATGGTAATTCCAAAGAAACTGGAATCCATAAGGAAAGGTAAATCATTGAAGCCTAATGCCAATTATAATTGTTTTGTGAGATTTGTGTCAGGACTATGTGTACTATCAAATCATAAGTTGAAGAAGGATTTTTTGGATGATGCACATAGCTCAACCTTCTCCATCCACCAAGGAATCACAAAGATGTATCGAGATATATGATAATACTATTAGTTTGACAATATAAAGAAAGGGATCACAAAATATACATCATGATTACTTGTTTTTCAAATAGTGAAAGCAGAAAGGAAAAAGTATAAGGGGATGATGAAAATATTACCCATAGCAACACGGAAATGGAAAACATCACCATGGAATTTGTCACTATTCTTCCAAATACATCAAGAGGGAATGATTCTATATGGGTTTTGGTGGATCGTCTTACGAAGACTGCACACTTCATTAAAATATGATAGTAATTATCACTATACCTACTTGAACAGATATACAACAGGGAAGAGGTAAGGCTATATGGAGTACCACTATTAATTATACCTGATCATGATCTATTATTCACCTATATGTTCTGGAAGAGTCTCTATAATTCTCTGAATATTGAGTTGAACTTCATCATGTCTATAACCCTCAAACTAATGGCCAACCTGAGCGGACTATAAAGCCCTTTATAACAACAGTTTCTACAAGAGCATCCAAATACCTCCTTATGAAGCCCTTTATTTGAAGGGGTGTATAACACCTGCATATTGGGATGATGTTGGGGAACAAAAAATTCTATATCTTGAAATGATCGAGGAAATGGGTGAAAAGGTAAAGACCACTCAGGAGCACATGAGGGCCTCTCAGAATATACAAAATAGATATGCCAACAATTTTTGACGATAACTAGATTTTGATGATGGAGACATGATATTACACCATATATCTCCATAGAAGAAAGTGGTGATATTTGTGAATAAGGGAAATCTTAGTCCAAGATACATTGGACCCTTTAAGATCCTTGATCAAATCAATGTGGTAGCCTATAGAATTATACTCCAACATAACCTATCTCGAGTTAATGATGTATTCCACGTATCATTCATTAGGAAGCACAATTCTGACAGCTCACGTATACTCAATCTAGATATGGTGCCATTGGAGAATGATCATTCATATGAAGAGTACCCATTGAATATCTTAGATTGCAGTGACAATGTTCTATGAAATAAGACAATACACCTTGTCAAAGTGATGTGGAGAAACCTAATGTTTGATGAAGAAATGTGGGAATAAGTGGGAGTGAAGATAAATAAATACCCTCATCTATTTCAAGGGAGTGAAATTAAAATTTCAAGGGTGATATTAATCAAAGGGGAAGATTGTAACAACCCAAACTGTTATAAATGATGTTTCCCTTCTTCATTTAATTAAATATATTATTATGTAATATGGTTATAGAAAAAAATTCACTTCCTTGGTTAAATATTTGTATTTAAAATACTATTAATAATCTTACCATTGTTAATATATACATTAAACAATGATCACATGATTAGTATAAATAAATGGCTTCAAAAATCCAATCGACATAGAAAACGAAATGGATTGCCTCATCTAGGAATATTATACCCTACAAAGAACATATATTGGATATTATGAGGGAGATAGAATCATTGGGATTTTCCCTTATCCAATTCCAATATGATATTCCATAACTTAAGCATGATCAAAACCATTTACGGGAGAAGTCCAATCTTATTATGATCACTACCCAAACCATGTTCTCGGAACGACCACATGAATGTCTCATTATCAGACACCATACTCTTAGGGTGTACATAAGTGTATTGAAAGGATATGTATAAAAAACATAATATGTTGAATATATATGTTTAATAGAGTAATTAAGTTATTTTCAAGTTTTTATTGTTACATTATAAATGATTTTAAATTTTTCTCAATTAAACAAAAATTGTATTTTCATGTATTATTCAAATTCAGTTATGGTATTTATTTTGATGAATTACTAAAATAATGAAATAAATATTTTTTTTAATAAAATGTTATTATAAAATTATTTTTATTAATTATAAATGTTAATTTAATTTTTATGACTTAAAACATACTTTTTATAAGGGTTCACAGATTGTTATTATCAAAAACCCCATCATTTTTCAATAAACATTGAATCTTATTTAAAAACTAAAAATGAAAATATATCGAAAAAAAATTAGATAAAATGAATATTATTTTTTAATTAGAACGTCAATATTATCCAATGGTGAGTTTTTCATAATTTTCTGAGACAATCAAATTTTTGGGTACAAATTAAATACCGTATAAATATATGTTGTGTTTTATGACATCATAATGACTAAAAAATGAGGTGATAAATTCTATAATGGGTACCCTTTTCCAAAAATACTATTTAACCTTAAAATAATGTTATTTTGAGTATACATGATTAATGTTATAAAGCCTTTATAAATCATCAAAAACATATAATATATTTTATGACTCAAAATTCATTTAACTAAAAGTACAAGTCACCTCCACATACACAAGGTTAATATATTAAAAACGTCATCCCTATTTCAAATGTAATAATGCAAAAAATTTCTAATTCAGAAAAATGCATTGGAAAAAACCCATTTTAAGGTTTTTGGATTGAAATATTTTATTGTGGAGAGTCCAAAACCTAAATATTAAAGAAATATCTCTCTTCCCCTATATAAACCCACCCATGATCCCACTTATCTTCACTCAAAATCCTTGGAGCATAAAATTAATATTCCATAATATCTTTATAATTCTCCCATGGTTCCCACAAATACTCTCAAGAATCCCCATTCATGCTTCTGGTATCATACTCTTAAGTTACACTATCCTCTCTTTCTCTATTTTATTGAAGAATATATTCTATCTTATTCCCTTTTAGTTTTTTAATCTGTAATGATGTGGTATATTTTATAAACTCCCCAATACATCCCTTATTATTTATAGTTTTTTATATATCCCTTTCTATCTCATTAATTCTCCTATGAACACCTTTTACCATGCCAAAATTTCATAAGCATCCTTTATTTTCACTTTTTAATTATGATTACTTATTATCATATGCCTTATTTTTCTAATTCTAAAAGTGAGGAAATTTCCTCCCTTTTACCTACTATTAAACACTTCATTTCGAAATTACCAAGGATCCATTTCAATTTTATAACCCCATTTTATGAATTGTTTTGTGATGTCTTTTTGCTTCAGAATTTTCTCCACAGTTTTTAAAGCCAAACCATTTATGTAGTGAATTACGTACCATTTTCCTATAAATGGTGTTATATTTTATAAATATATTCCTTCTATATTGTATCTAAATTTCCCACATTATGGTTATTATCTTATATCATGACTTATTTTTCATGTTCCTTTATTCCTCACATATATTCCTTGTCTTGCGTGTCTTATTATATTCATGTTATTCCATGTTTTTTCCCTTATAGAGCTTTATGGATCACCCATTTATTATGTATTTTCCCATGTAATCCAATGTAGTTTTAAGATCATGTTTCCTAAATAATTTTTCAATATGGATGTTTTAATTCATGTCTAACGTTGTAATGCAATGTACCTAATTCCCAAAGACACTAGCCTTATCAGTCATTCATGTTGTATTGAGTGTAACTAATACTTCGCCCGTGAAAATGCACGAGACTATTCAAATTCCCATTAAATCATATGGTTCAATATTATTCAAAAAAATCATATTGTCAATAAAAATGATATAATGATTATAATAAAATTTTGTTAATAAAAATACGAATACAATAGGTAATTAATAGAAAAAGAACCATTAAAAATATGGAAAGTAAAATTGAGCATTGAGGAATGAAATTAAATAAATAGAATGTTGAAATAAAAATAAACGAATACGATTAATGAAATTTCAAATTAGGTCATAAGTTTCAAATAATAAAAAGTAACAGTAAACAATGAGATGAAAAATGATTTTTTTAGTGGTAGAGAATATAGAATCTGATGTCATTTCAGAAATATAACTAACAATTGGTTCAAGTAAAAAATTCAAGGATGAAAACAGTAGCAAGAACCATAGATTTCAACACCTATAAGTGTTCCCTTTAAAGTCGACCTATCATCAGCTGTATGTCCAACTCCACCTTCTTTCCCCTCGTATCATGTGTGGTTCATGAACATTATACCGGATCCAACCACTATAAATGGAACAGAAAACAGAACCATTGTATTTAGTACTAGAGAAAACATAAATCGAGATGAATGCAGAAATCCAATGTAATTTTTTCATAAAATTAATGTAGATATTGTATTGCAGTTAATAGATATAGACATAAAAAATGCTTTTACATTATGTTGAAAAACATGGAAAAGGAAATTTTTCAACAAAAAATTCTGTAAGGATAGTCAAATACCTTCCAATTAAAGCAATGATTGTCAGTCAATTTTCTCAGTATTTTTGGTGAAGTCATCCTTGATATAGGGATAAAACTCAATTCCATAGCTCGGTGATGTTACAGGCTCTGGGGATATTCCAACATTTTGTTGTACCTCATCATCAACATCAAAATCTATGAACAAATTTTTCTACATGAAAAAATGACTTTAATTAAAAAGTTAATAATTAATGTGACAGCTGTGTATGAATAATCTCAAGAACCTATGACTATTCTTAGATGTAGGTCACGTTCTCATGACCATCATGTAATTCCCATGTTATAAGAAGCATTATCATTGCATTACTAAAAAAATTCTTGATCATTTCATAACATAGTGAGTAGCTTAACCAAACCAGCTCATTCCTAATCATAAATGGAAATGTGACTTATCTACAATTTCTAACCCATTAAATTAGAATCCATGAAATTAATTAAATTTCATATCATAATGATCTTAACACCCTCAATTTGTTCCTTATATGGTTATATCATTAATCATATACAATTGTTCCTAAGAAATGTTCAATATAATCTAGGAAAAACTTTCCTTGTAAAACCCGAAAAACCACTTTCCCTACTAATGCATATAAAGGACCACCCATGGGATGACCATACCAGGACTCCTGATCCAAATGTTCAAATGAGAAGTAGAAATGCAGGTAGTTTTAATGTAACAGACATTGTATATAGAACTGCATCCATTAGAGTATTGTATACTCCAAAAATGTAATGACTATAATAGATAATGAAGAAAAAATGATGTACCTTAGTAGATTATGTTGTTTTAGATGTAAGAACAAATGTGGAAACATTGAATAGGACAACTGAAGTGTTAGGGATATCATGTTTCTAAAGCACAAGTATGAGACAAAGATGACAATATTATGGGATAATTTGTATAATTAAATGTAATAAAGAAAGGATAAATAATTACTACCTGGTTTTGGTCAATGGTCACATGTACATATGAAGAATGAAGGCTTTGATGATCCTATATAATAACATTAAGAATAATTTATGTTATGAGAAATTAATCTGGTTATTCATGCAAGGTATGAGTTTGGGATTTCGAGTGACCTGAGATTCGTGAAAGGTTTCATGAAAATTCGTGATATAATTTGCAGTATCTTCAATAAAGAGAAAATTGTAAGTGTTCTGGTCTAAATAATAGTGTCGATTTAGAAAACTGTAAGTGCTGACATCTATTGACAAAAGAACTTTTTTTATTTGAATATTTGTAGCTCTGATGGAAACCCAAAGTCATCATCATCCTGATTTGTAAATTAACAGGAGGTTCAGTATACAGAAATTACAGGACTGTGATTATTGAAAAATAAAAAAAACTAAGAAATGTGACCAATTTCAAAGCTTCTCTCAACTGAGTAGGTGTTTTATTTATAAATTTCTTGACCTGTTTGTCGAATCGAATGACCAAAAATGACTCTTTTTGATCTGTCACCAGTAGCATCACTCTAAATCTGTTTGAAAAGTAATATTGTTTTATCAATATTAGTCCAGTATATGTCTAATAAAATACCGATATAATAATATGTATGAAAGGAAACAAAAGATGATAACCTAAGAGTAGTGCATGTTGGGGATATTTTGCGATTTTGGCACAAAATGTTGACATCCGTAGTTTCTACTTTCTTCATGCAGGAGTTTCATGATTCAAAAAACCAGTTATGGGGGCTTTGTATTTTCTGTATCATTCCATAAATGAAATACCTTATCAGATAGAAAAGAGTTACTGATATTAATATTTTGAGTATAATATGACATAGTTGTATAAAAATGAATATTAAATTCTGAAATTACAAAATAAGAATATGTTTATTACCTGCAAGATATTTCTAACATCTAGAATAGTTTTTTTTTGTTCCAACAACGGAAAGGGCTAGTATAAGTATTTGAGTGTGTTGAAGGAGGACTATGAAGTTGTGAGGGAGTAATCAACCAAGACATGTCCAATGTAGAAGACCCATCATATGAAATATATTGAAATTAAAATGCTGGTAACAATTCTCAAATATGAATAAGTAATAGTAAACATTGAATTATGTATAATTATGTTAAAAAAAATAAATGATAACAGATGTTATATATAGTATAAGTGTAAATAAAACAGAAACACATTATCATTGTATGAGTGGTTGTTGTAATAAAAAATTTCATTTGTGAAGTGGAATAATTTCAATACAGAATGATATAAACTGATGTTAAAAACTACATGGAATTTTATGAACTTTATGTCTGAAGAATTTTTGTAGGTAATTTATGTGTAAAAGTATGAAAGAAATTGTTCTTGTTCCTTATTCATCATTACCTTTTCTATCAAGAATGAATTTCATCTTGTAGATGAGAATAAAAAATTTAACATTAATAAAAAGTGTTGAATATGAAATTATGAACATCTATTGTACTAGGTTAATTGAATATAGTTTTAGCAACATAAATTACTATTGTAGAACTGTATAGTAAAGGGATCAACAGATACCTAAAATTTCAGACTAAATTCATATTTGCAGAGAATCTTTATTACAAGAATTTATAAAAAACCATATCAAAAGCATATAGATGGAAGAAATTATACAGACTACTGTATAAGAGTAGTACCATTTAAAGAAGTTGTTTTGTAGATATAATGTTACAGGTTCAGCTGGTGAGTATTGATTTCAAAAACTGCATATTTTTTGGCTCCTATAGTTAATCAAATATAAAAAATGGAGTTATATTTCATGAAGAACAACATTGTATGCATTTTTTATGAAGTTTTCAAACGAAACAGAGTCCATTATTCAATACAATAGGCTGCATTTCCTACATCTTAATAGTTGAACAGATAATTTAGCAAACAAATGATACATTCTACAAGTGAAAAACACTTAATACATCCTAACAAGTAGAAAAATAATATTGTATAGCTTGAATACTAGAAACGTTTCATGTGCAATGGTCTTTTCCATGACTAGGGATATACTAATAATATCAAAATAGAAAATGAATAGTAGAATACATTTTAAATGAACTATATGTACTCTATCTAATGTAATACATATTTCACTATAATTTTTAATTCTGAAAAAATATTGAAAAGAATACGAATAATAAATTTGTATGGTTACATTATGTTTACAGTAGTAGATTTTAGTCTTTTTTTTGTTTCCCGGTTTATATCACCCCTTGGCATGGTGTATAATTCAGAAATATGAGTTGTCATAGTGACGCAGTCTGCAGTGGTATTGTCACTATGTTGCAGACCATCCACACAATAAAAATAATGTGACAGATTGTTCTCAATAATGAATATTGTTAGAAGAAATAGAACCTAGAAACTAAATCCGTTCACCACCACTTCGGGAAAATAATATTTGTTCATACTTCCATGTCAGTAATAGGCTACCGGGAATGTTTTGTGACTTTTCTACAGTGGACCAAGACTTCTGGATGTTGGTTGACAATAATGTCAATCCCTACAACAATGAATAATAGTTGAGATTAAAGAAGCATGGAATTTTGTTCAGTGTACAATATATACTCATTAGAAAGGAAAACCACTGAAAAAGAATTCTGATGTTTACCTATTGTCATATGAGAACAGAAAATGCAATGTGTTTTAATGATAAAAAAATTGTAAATAAAACTGAAAAAAATCATTATTTTTTACTCCTATGATGTAATGAATATAAATGGCAATGATGAAAAAAAATATACCCAAATAGATGAAATATTTGTAGTTGTAAGAAATCCAATTTCACTATTGCAGCCGACTCCTAAACATCCAGCACTTTCAATTTTCTACAACACAAGTGTAAAATGAATATTATTATAATTTGGCATATGGTTTCTAGTAAATATAAATTTAAAAGGAAAAATTGTATTCTCTTATTGGTTGATGATAATTTTTGTGAATATTCACTACAAATATGATCCTATATAATAAGGTTAAAAAGAATAAATGTCCGTGGATTTTAAATATTGGGATGGTTCTTAAACAACAAAAAATTTCATGATCTAGGAGGCTTACCACTTGCATATGGGATAGTTCATGACTCCCCATGGATGATAAGCTGCATCTGGGAGGCTTAGTGCTTGAATCTATCTTCTCTTTTTTCCTTAAAAATTCAGAGGGTTTCCATCAAGTTAAAAACCCCTTCTATTCACAATATTTTTTCCAGCAATGATCATATTTGGAGACAAATAAACTTCTTGATATTTGAGGGGAAAACATTTCCCGTTAAATATAATATTACTGGCATTATGAAGGATATACAAATAGCCTCCACAATGAAGTTCAGATGCATGATAAATTCAATGTAAGACCTTATTTAAAAACTATAATGGTACGTGGTTTACCTGGGATCTCCAAGAAACCCTTTCATCCACTAAAATACCATCATTGAAACACGATTAGTCAATTAAAATGATGATCCCTACTCACCTAAAATAATAAGAACTGATATAGGGGTTCAGCGCCACAAATATTGAGGAGCACATAGCCAATTGGGAACCTCAATTCCCACTTCATCTACTTTGAGAAATTGGTGAAAACATGAACATATTTCCACCAATCTCATAATGAAAAACCAAATTGAATGAGGGATTCCTATCAAAGGTTGAGATACAATAGATATATCATTCCACACAAAAATATAACATATGAAGAAATCGTGGCATGCAGAATGGAAGCAATGGAGATGAGAAAAATCAAAGGATCCATTCGAACAACAGATAATAAAATAGCTAGTGGGGAGTGGAGGACCTCTACTCAGAAGAGCCATAGGTGTAGTTGAAAGTTTCAGAGGATATGGAGGTAGAGTATTTTGACCCAGAGCACACGGAGGCGGAGCATGCAGAGGCGGATCACACAAATGCAGAGCACAAAAAGGCAGAGGAGACATAGGACATGGAGTTGGAGAAGGCAGAGATGGAGAACACCAATCTACCCGCTCTTTCTACCGTTAAGATTCATAGGGTTTCCATCAAGATAAAAACCACTTCTATTCACAATATTATTTACAGAAATGATCATATTTAGATAAAAATAAACTTCTTGATATTTAAGGGGAAAAATTATCCTTTAAATATAATACTACTAGAATTATGAATGATATACAAACGACCTCCAAAATGATGTTAGGATGCATGAGAAATTCAATGGATGACCATAATAAAAAAACTATATGGGTATGTTGTTTACCTTGGATCTCGAAAAAACCCTTTTATCCAATGAAATACCATAATTGAAACATGATTAGTCAAATAAAATGATGATTCTTATTAATCTAAAATCATAAGAACTGATATAAGATATTAGTGCCAAAAAGACTGAGGAACACAAAGCCGAATGGGAACCTCAATTCCAACTTCATCTTTATTGAAAAATTGACAAAAACATGAACTTCTTGTCTAAAATCACTCAAATAAAAACCAAATGAAATGGGGGATTCCTATCAAAGGTCATAAGAAAATAAGGATATCATTCCACACAAAAATATAACTTGCGAAGAAATCGTGGCATGCGGAATGGAAGCCATGTAGATTAGAAAAATCAAAGGATCCATTTGAACAACGTATAATAAAATAGCTAGTGGGGAGCGGAGTACCTCTACTCAGAAGAGATGTAGGTTTAGTTTCTAGTTTCGGAGGATGTGGAGGAAGAGGACGTGTAGTCAGAGAATGCGGAGGTGCAGCACGCAGAGGCGGAGCACGTGGATGCGAAGCATGCAATGGAAGTGGAGACAGAGGATGTGGAGTTGGAGTAGGAAGAGACGGAGCACGTGAATGGGGAGGACACAGTGTCGAAGCATGAAAAGGAGGAGCATGTGGACACTGGGCACGTGGAGGCGGAGCACGCAGAGGCGGAGTACGCAGAGGTGGAGTACGCGGAGTGGTAGAACGCGGAGGCGGAGCACATGGTGGATCAGCAGTCAGCTGGAGATGATATTATTGAAGTGGAGAGGGATAAGAGCGTCATGGAGTAATGCAGAAATCCTAGCTAACTCGAGAAAAATCACGATATGTTTCTAGACACAGAGAATCCATATTTCCACAGTCTTCTGGCAATAACGCGTAGGTAGAAATCGATTATCAATGGGCAGGTTGGGTGTTTGGGTTGAATGTAGTAGGTATAATGGTAATTTGGTATGAATTTCTGGTGATGTGGCTTAATGGTGGGGTGACACATAAACCTAGGAGCACCATGGTTTACTAGATATAATAGATTTTATATAATTATATCATGTATTGTTGTGTAATAAAGAAAAGGGTTGTTATATAGATCATATGAAGATATATGTATCCTTGATCAGTTAATGAAACTGAGTGACACAATTAGTTTTGGGGGAATATTATAAGGGTGAGAATTAGATAAGAGATTCCACATTCATATGAAGCTTCAGAGGAGATGAACAATCGAGTTGCATCGCTTATTCTTTCCAGATTGAAGAACCATTGAAGCCTGTTGAAACTGGTCCATATTGTGAAAGAGTTTTAATATTGGATCTAAATCCAAATATCTCCAAACTAGATCCCTCATTTTGATTTATGAGGACTTTATATGTTGATTCCATGATAATCGAGATCCACCGTGAGTTGAAACTGGAATGGGATTTGAACGACCACTAAGACCCAATGTCAGTCACCTACTAAAGTATTCACTAACTTTATACTGATGTTAATCCATGATTTTGATGTTTTATCCATTACTTGAACAAAATAATTTTTTTTGTTTTGGGTTTTCATGTATAAGTACAATTGAAAATGGTAGGGACCTCATATTTTCCCAACTCCCCGATCAGAACATTAAAGAACATAACACAGCAATTATTTGAAGAAGTTCCAAAGCCAACCTATATCCACAAACCAAGGCACCCTTTTCAAATATCTCATTTCATACACACTTGGTACCTTGCAATCATGAGAGAAAAATTATTTGAATAAAAAATGAAAACTATTATCAAAACTGATGCTTTAGTTTCCCAATAATTATCTTCAAAAGATGACCCTACATTTTTATAAATTAGAAATTTTTAGTAATGACATCCAAAATTCAATTCAAAGTTGTGTGAATCAATCAAAATATGACCACGTTCCACCATGAGCATCTTTTTCAAGAAAGCATGCCCCAAAACAGTAAATTTTTACTAGAACTGGAAATCAAAGAAACAATTCTTCTCTGATTATTATCCAACCTTCATGGGCGTGATCCTGAGAAAAAAATTCTTCTAACTAAATCCACCCTTACCCATGGGTTTGACGCACATCATCCATCCAAGGAAGGGTAATCTTGATTGTCTCTATAGTTAATGTAAGGTATAATAAGGCTATGGATTATAAATATAAAAACCCAATCTTAAGGTACATAGACAATACATGAAATTTGTGTAATATCAATAACATTAAAAAAATAGATTCCCAATGACCGTATTCATTTAGTGCCTTCGAAAACATGGAAAACATAAACTTGGGAACATAAGCAAGCTGAATTATCTCCCAGAATGATCTTCATGACACATACCATTCTTAAACACATCATACTTAATACATATCTTCTTAACATGGGGAAGTAAACATAAAACAAATGAGTCAGATCTATAAGAACCTGAGTTTTATTAGAGATTCTAGGGAGAATATGTCAAGGATGATCTATTATAATTTGGGGAGATTATAAGATCACATCATTTTACAAGTAAGAATCTTTTTAAATTTTTGGACAAGATCGGTAGATTTTAATTTAATTCACAGCTCAAATTAGTTCAAAACATTAAAAATTTAAACCCCATATAAATTTCTTTCACCATGTATTGACATGTCACGATATAAGATTTCAGTATGTGTAATTATATTCCACCATGTGTAAGCTTTAACCATAGGAAATTGGATTTCACCATGTGTAGGATTCCACCACTTGAAATTACATTTTACCATATATAATATTTCACCAAGTGTATTTGAATCTCACTGGGTGTAATCTACAATTAATGGTTTTTAAAGGGGATGATGAGATTTCAATTGAAAAACATAACAAATGTTACATGATATTAAATGGGAATTTACGTTATCTAATTATAAAGACAAATAAATGAGAAATGAGTCTTTAGCATTGTGTAACTCTCTCCAAATATTTTTCTTTACCGAAGATGATCTGCGCACCCCCATCTTCGAACGAAGACGTCTCATGCACCTCTTCTATGGACTAAAACTCCTCTACACATTTCAATCATCAACCTATGACCCTCAGTACGCCTCCATACCTATTTTGTGTCTTTCTCCATTAATTTTTCAGATTTTGATTCGATCTAAAAGTGATCTTGCATAAGATCTTGGATATCCAGACCTATATTTTTAAGTAGTTTATAGATATCGCACACATATGGATTCTGTCACCACTTCCTCTACTTAAGAAGAGTTGGATCAAAATCATGTTCATTGACACAATCATTTTTGACTACACTCAATTGGGGGATATTCATTGGAGAGCATTATTCATCAATAATCTTGTGGTAGGAGGTCTAAAATTGAAATCCCATAGTATTGATTAAAATTATCTGTATGGAATTGTAGAAATTCTATAAGATGTTTATATATTATTTTATTGATTAAATTAATTAATTTGGTGAATTAATTAATTAAGGGAAATGTGTAATTGGGATATTAGGATTTTAGATCATGAATAATTAATTGGTAAATTAATTTTGATATTATGAAATTGTGATTTGGATATTTAATTTTTTAATTAATTATAGAAATATAGAGATTATTGAAATTGAATAATTAATGGGATAAATATGAATTTTTATATAGATGTTGTCGAAAAGGGATAATTAATTATAGATATAATTATTAAATATTTTTAACAATAATAAATGTATTGATATAGAATAATTAATTTATGAATTAATTGGGGATATTATATAGATTAATATTCAACAATGAATTGAGTAATTAATTGGAATTATTGATTTTATTGAGATGGAATAATTAATTGATGATTAATTATGTGGGTTTTTGTGATTTTGGGATTGAATTAATTAATCGATGAATTAATTAATGTGACTAATGAGAATATTTTATTGTTAAAAGAAATAAATGGATTAATTAATGTTGAATTAATTAATGGAATGTGACATGGACAACTACTTTGTTAATTATTTTAATGGACTGAATAAGATTAAATACATATGAATTAATTAATGGAATACGACATGGGAAATTAATTGGAAAATTAATTGAAGTGATTAAATGTGATTAATTAATTTTGAATTAAATAATGGGATTGATGTGGACAATTAATTAGAAAATATATTATAGTGTTTTATGTGTTAATTAATTGTCTAATTAATTAAAAAAAATAAGTAAGATTAATTAATTGATAAATTATTTAATGGGGTTTTTGTGTTAATACAATTGAATGAGTTATATCAATTAATTACTGAATTAATTAATGTGGATTGTTGTGATGATGCAATTGAGTGAAATAAATTAAATAGTATGTGAATTAATTAATGTGGATTGTTGGGGTAATTATTTGTTGATTTGAAAGGATTGATTATAGAATTAATCAAGTTATATTGAGTTGTAAATTTATGATAATTAATTTTAAAATTAATAATGTGATATTGAATTATTGATTAATTATTTGATATTAAGAAAGATGATTTCAGATAATTAATTTTATAATTAATTATTAATTTTTGATATTGTGAGTGAGATAATTAACTATGTGATTAATTATGGGATTTTGAGTTCGTGTATATTGATTAATTAACATATGAATTAATTAATATGATTAACATGCATAATTAATTTGGAAAATAATTAAGGGGATTTATTTTATAAACTAATTTTTGAATTTTTGATGACATTTATATGGTTATTTAATTGTTTAATTGACTAATAGTATTGAATTAATTCAATAATAATTGAATTAATTAATGTATTTGATGTGATTAATTAATTTTTTAATTAATTAATACTATTGGTGCTATTAGTTAATTGTCCAATTAACTACAATAATTAATGAGATTATTTAATTGTGGAATTAACTAAAGAAATTATGTGATTAATTAACTATTGGGTTAATTAAATATATTGGTGTGCTTAATTAATTGTGGAATTAATTAAGGGGTTTCATGTGAAGAATAATTATTGAATTAGAAATGGGGATGAGCTAATGAATTAATTGAGATATTAATTAACGTGATATTGGGGTAAGAGGTTTAAGGATGATTAATCCTAATTGATGTGATGATGTGTTAAATGTTATAATGTTTTTAATGCTTATTAACCATAATAAATGAGATACACGTGATATATGTGAACTAGTGAGTGGTAACATGCTTATTAGAATAACTATTATGAATGGTAACATTCCCATTCAATTATGTATTATTAAATGGTTAATGGTTACAAGGTTATTCAGTATGACTTAAAGGATGCTAACATAGCCATCCAAATTATTTGATAAAATGAATGGTAACATAGTCAATCTTTTGTTAAATAAGGATGGTAACGTGGTCATCCAAATTGTGAAATTAAATAAATGGTTTCATGGTCTTTCATTTGTAAAATAAGGATGGTAACATGGTCCCAAAAAGTGTGTGATTTAATGAATGGTAACATGGTCATTCATTTTGAAATAATAGTGGAAATAATGGTACTCTGATATATATCCTCACATTAGAATACATTGAACCCTCGCATGAGTTGAAACAGGTACTAAGATATGATATCACCTTTGAAAAATTTGATCACAGGCATGAGTCAAAAAAGGTATTAATATATCATATTAACTAGGAAAAACATCTGGCTCTGGCACGAGCCGAAGCAAGAATTGACATACGGGTATCCCCTGGAACCCTGGAGTTAATATATTTAAATAAATAATAAAAGATAATACGATAACTTTTTTATTTATGCATTGTACTTATTTTTTATACAACTTTATGCATTGTCTGACTGAATTTGTTTAATATTTCATTGGTGGTAGCCCACTAAGTTGTACTCACACTCTACTCCGACTTTATGATCGAAACCAGAATAAACATTCTGTTTTCTGGACATGTTAAGTGAAATGGCCCTATGTTAGATGGTTGATTTGGAGATGGAGCTTCGATAAGGGAACTAGACGCGGTGTGGGACCCTCTTGGGAGATATTAGTGTCTTTACAATCTGTTGTATTTTCGAAATATTTACACTTACATTGGCATAGAATGTTTCCCCTTTAAGTTAGGTATTGTATTTTTTTATTGGTTATCACATAAAATTTCTATTTTTCATGGTTATATATGATTATTAATTTGTTTATTTATTTTTTTTCTAGAGTTTTACACTAATAAAAGTGGGTATAGTGTCCCCATGATCGATACTAGACCCTCACTACTAGTCTGTAGCCTTTGGTGTATATGGAAGCATGCTTTAGGTCATTGGTGAACCGAGTCGGGGAACCAGTGTGTGGAACCTAGGTCGGGACATTACAAAGTGGTATCAGAGGTCTAGTTTTCATTTCTTCTTCTTTTGTCTCACTTTTTGGGAAAGGTAAATAGGAGCCTAAAAAGATTAAAGGCTTGGTTATGAGCTTTTTCCAGGGAGGAGCTACCCCACGTATGGTAGAGAACCCAAGTACCCACAATGGGATTGTTGTTATTACAATTTTATATTATATTTGAATGTTATTTCACCTTGGGTGACACACTTGTTTTTTGATGTGATTATTGTTTTTGAGATTTTTTGAGATTGACTCGTAGTCCTGAATAACATGAGAGTTGAGTCTTCATGCATCATTCTTGGCACTTAGGATTATTTTTCTATATGCATGATTGTAGTAAAGTATATGAAAATGGGTTTTGGGTATGTTGGTGAAAATGAATTTTTTTTCTTTTATTTTGAAATTGAACATAAAATGGTGCCTAACATGAAATTTAGAAATATTTTAAAATTATAAAAGTTGAAAATAAAATGATGTCTAAATAAGAAAATTTGAAATATAAGAATGTCTTTACCCTTGTAAACTTAGACATTGGTGTTGGATGGTTAAGGGTAGTGATAATACATTTTTTTACCACGTGGTAGGAAAAAGGGGAATGAATTTATATGGTTTTGTATATATACAACTTGATAACTGAGTTAACATTTTGAAATAAGAATCCTTTGTTTTTTAAATTTCCCCTTGAGGTGTGTATCTTGGGTAGTGAGAATTCCCAAGTATGAGAATGCGGTTGTGGGTTTTGCGATAGGATGTCTGGTTTTGGATTAGTGTGGTAAAATGTTCGAAGGTGGGGAAGACCAAGACTTTCTACTTGTTAATGTGTTTCCATAGTAAGATAAAACATAGGTAATGAATTATTGGTGGGGGTAATCTTCAACGGCGTTTTAGTGTACTATTGATTATTTATGATCATGTCCCCTCCCTTAAAATCACCCTAGGTACACTGAGAAATCTCTAGACTTATTCCTAGATACCTAAATGTGATTTGAATAGATATATGGACCCTTGTAATTTGTTCTTATGAAGTAGTATATATGTGTATATATATGGTGATAGGTAAACCATAATCAACTTATATATAAGTTTCTTAGGAGGTACAAAATGTCGATAAATACTATGTTCTATGGGTTGTGGTGGTTGAGTTACTTGACATGTGCTGTTAACAATACTACTATGGTGGGGAGGAATGTTTCCGTAGAATGTGCGTAGAGTAAGACCATGTCCTGATGTGGTGGAATTTGAATGATAATGAGGAAACTATATGGTTCATGATGAAATTATATAGGAAAAGTCCCAGTGATTCTTTGAGGTAGTGAATATATGTCATTTTTAGTAAGTTTTTGATAGAAAGGATTAATGCAAATGTTGGATTCTTTCCTGTGGTTCTTAGGGAATAGTGAGTTGGAAAACACATAGGGTATATTTTTCATGTTTTATCATGATATTGATACATCCTTTGAGGCGCATCTAGCACATGTGTTGGGTTACTGTGGGAATGTATTTTGGGAAATATTCATGGTGATAGTTTGTAATCTGTGGAAAATTTTGAATTTGTAGGAGGAAACATGGGAGAAATAATCTGATGTGTAGACTTAGTGTTCTAATCCTTTTGAAACTAAATCCTAAAATTTGTGGGATTACAACTTAAGGAAGAGCTATTTTAAGGTTGGTAGATTGTAATAAATATATTTTTCTTCGAGATTTATGGGATTACAAATCAAGGATGATCTATCATAATTTGGGGAGACCTTAGTATCCTATCCTTTTTTATGTATGAATCTTTTTAAAATTTTGGTCATGATAGGTTTTTTTGAATTTAATTCAAGGGTTAAATTACTTCAGATCCTTGAAAATTTACACCCCCATGTAACTGTCTTTCACCATGTGTTTACATGTCACAAAATAAAATTTCCAACATGTAATTATATTTCACCACGTGAAATTAGATTTCACCTTGTTTAATATTTCACCACATGTAATTAGATTTCACCACATGTAATTGTATTTGACCATGTGTAATCTTTAATTAATGTTTTTAAAGGGTTTTACGGGACTCCAAGGGTAAAATGTAACAAATATTTCAAGACGTGAAATGGGAATTCATGTCATGTAATTCTAACACATAGAAAATGAAAAATGAATTAGTATATCTACGTAACCCTCAACATATATTTTTCTTGACCACATATGCTCTACGTACCCCCCCCCCCACACACACACAATTGAATGAAGACATCCCATGCACCTCTTCTTTGGACCGAAACACTTCCACTCATTGCAATCATTAACAGAAGACCCTATGTGCACCTTCCTCTTTATTTCTAGTCTTCTAAAATTAATTATCTAGAGTCTGATTTTATTCATAAGTGATATCACATCAGATCTTGAATACCCATACCTAGATTTTTAAGTAGTATATTTCTATCATATACGCTTGAATTTTTTCACTGCTTTCTCTACTATCATGGAGTCAGATCTAAGTCATGTTTATCGACACATCATTGATTGATCCTGCTCAATTTAGGGATATTTGGTGGCTACAATTCATCACCACCGATCTTCAGGTAGGCAGTCTAAAATTCAAATCTTGTATTCATGATTACAATAATGTGTTTTTAAATGTATAATTTCAAATAGATGTTTAGAAATTGTGTTCTAGATTTAATTAATTAATTTGGTGAATTAATAATTAAGGGAAATATGAAATTGGTATATTAGGATTTTATATCATGAATAATTAATTGGTAAATTAATTATGAGATTATGAAATAGTTATTTGGATAATTTATTGTGGAATTAATTATGTCTAAATAAGGATTTTTGAAATTGAATAATTAATGAACATAATAACTATTGGTATATTGATGTTTTTTAAAGGGGATAAATTATTGTACAATTAATTATCACATATTATTAATATTATTCAATTGATCGATATAGATCAATAAATTTATGAATTAATTGGGGATATTGAATTGATTTAGATATAATAATTAATTATGGAATTAACTGGGGTTGTTGATTTGATTGAGTTAGAATAATTAATTTTTGAATAGATTCTGTGGGATTTTCTAACTATGGGTTTGAATTAATAAATTGAAGAATTAATTAATGTGAGCAATGATATTATTTAAATGTTGAATTATATAAAGAGATTAATTAATTTTGTATTAATTAATGGATTTTGATATGGACAACTAATATACAAATTAGTGGAAGGGACTGAATAAGATTAATTAATTATGAATTAATTAATGGAATGAAACATGGGTAACTAATTGGAGAATTAATTAATGGGATTATGTGGGATTAATTAATTGTGAATTAACAAATTTATTAACATAGACATTTAATCAGAAAATTAATTGGAGGTTTTAAATGTGTTAATTAATTGTTAGAATACGTAATCAAATTCTAATAGATTAATTAATTGGTGAATTAATTAATGGGGGTTGTTGTGCTAATACAATTGAATGATATAGATTTATTAATTGGTGAATTCTTTAATGTGGATTGTTATATGATGAAATTGAGTGAATCAGATTGATTAATTAGTGAATTAGTTAATATGGATCATTGGGATAATCAGTTATTTATATGAGATTATTAATTGTTGAACTAATCAAGTGATATGGAGTTATTAATTTGAGATGATTAATTGTAGAATTAATCAAGTGATATTGAGTCCTAAATTTAAGATAATTAAAGGTAAAATTAATTCTGTGACATTGAGTTACTTATTTGAGATAATTAATTGTAGAATTAATTATGTTATATTGATATAGATGATTAAAAATAATTAATTATTGAATTAGTTATGAGTTATTGATACCGCGAGTGAGATAATTAACACCTAGATTAATTATGGGATTTTAGCTTGTGGATATTGATTAATTAATTGATGAATTAATTAATAGTATTAAAATGATTAATTAATTAGGAAATAAATTAAGTTCATTTATATGCTAAAATAATTATTGAAGTAGTGATCTAATTTATGTGTTTATTTAATTGATCAATTGAAAAATAAGAATGAATTAAATAAATAATTGTTGAATTAATTAATGTATTTGATACAATTAAATAATTGTTGAATTAATTAATACTATTGATGTCATTAGTTAATTGATGAATTAAATAGAGGATTTTATGTGAATTATTAACTATTGAATTTACTTGAGTAATTAATTTGATTAGGTAACTGATGAATTAATTAAGTAAATTAATTGATCAATTAGAAGTTTTGTTAATTTAAGAGATTTATGTGCTTAATTAATTAGGTAAATAATTCAGGGGTATCATGTGAAGACTAATTATTGAATTATCAATAAGGATGAGTTGATGAAATAATATATAGATTAAAAAAAATTAATTTGGTTTAAGAGATTTAATATTGACAAATCCTCCTTAATGTGATGATGTGCTATAAGTGATAATTTTGTTAATGTTCATTACCCTTGATAAATGAGATACATGTGATATGTGTTAAATGGTTTGTGGTAACATGCTCATTCGGCCAACTATTATGAAGGTTACCATCCTTATTCAATTATTTATTCTTAAATGGTGAATGGTGACATGATCATTTGGCATGAATTAAAGGATTGTAACATGTTTATCTAAATTTTGGGATTAAATCAGTGGTAACAAGGTCGTTCATTTGTGAAATAAGGATGGTTACATGGTCATCCAAATTGTGTGATTTAATGAATCGTCACATGGTCATTCATTTATGAAATAAGGATGGTAACATTGTCATAAAAATATTGTGATTTAAGGAATTGTAACATGTTCATTCATTGTAAAATAAAAATATTAATAATAGTACGTTGAGATATGGCCTCACATGAGAATACTTTGAACTCTGGAATGAGTCAAATTGGGTAATGAGATATGATATCAAATTTTAAAACATCAATCTCTATCTTGATTTTATGTAGGTATTAGGTATGATATTACCAAGGTAACACTTCAGGCTCTGACATGAGTTGAAGGTAGTATTCTGGTATAGTTATCCTCGAGAATCTAGAAGTTAATATAGTTAAATAAAGAATAAATGATAAGGTGATAATTGATTATTTGTGAATTGTACGTATTTTTTAAAAAACTACATACAATTTTTGAATGTATTTGTTTTAGATTCCATTGGTGGTGGCCTATTGAGTTGTACTCACACTCTACGCAGGCTTCCTAATTGGCACTTGAATCGAATTTGTGTTTTTTGGGACATGATAAGGGAAAAGGCCCAATGTTTTATAGCTGAGTTCAGGATGGATCATGGTGGGGGGAACCAGATGTGATTGAGGAACTTTTTAGGAGTTTTCAGTGTCTTTATATTCACTTGTTTTTAGAAATTTTGACACCTATATTGTTATAACATGTTTCCCATTTCAGTTAAATATTATATTTATTATTTTAGTGGTCTTGTAAAATTTGTATTATTCTTGCTTATATATTCTTTTTCATTTCATTATTTTTTCAAATGGTGTATTACTTTTATAAAAGAGGTTATAGTCTCCCTATGATCGATAATAGACCCTCGCTGCAAGTCAGTATCCTCTAACATATAGGGAGGAGCACCTGAGGTCATGTGGTGAACCGTCTTGGGGCGCTGGTGTGTGGCACTCGGGTCAGGACATTAAAAAGTGGTATCAGAGGTCTAATTATCTTATTTCTTATATTATCATAAAATTTGGGAAAGGTAGACAGGAGACCAGTAAGATTCAATGTCTGGTTATGAGCTCGTTCATAGGAGTAGCCACCCCAATATAGGGGAGAACACATTTACCTTGGGTGGTATTGTTGTTATTGTTGTTTTTTGGTACAATTGAATGATATTTCACCTTCGGCGATGAAATTTTTGTGTGATGTGACTATTGTTGTTGAGATTTATAATGTTTGACTTTTTCCCTTGAATATCATGATAGATTAGTCTTCATACATCATTATAGGAACTCAGAATTATTTTTTGACATGTATCATTGTAGGCACACATGATAAAATCGGTTTTGTGTAAGTTGTTGAACATAATCATTTTTTTATGCTTTTGAAATTTAACTGAAAATAGTTCCTAGCATCAAATTGAGGAGGATTTTAAAATGATACAAGATGAAAATAAAAGGGGGTATAAATGATAAAATTTTAAAAATGAGAATGTGTTTACCCTGGTTATCTAGGACCATGGTGTTGGATGGTCAAGTGTAGTCATGGTGACGTTATTTCGACCATGTGGTGGAAAAAATGGGGAAATACTTGATATGGTTTTGTGTAAATCCCCCTTGATAATTGAGTTAACATTGTGAAATAATAATACTTTTTTAATTTTCCCTTGATATGGGTCACGTGGGTAGTAAAAGTTCCCATGTGTGAGAGCATAGATGCAGGTTTTGTGAGAGACTATCTCATATTAGATCTGTATGGTAAAATGTTGGTAGACAGGGAATCCTAAGACTTTCGATAGGTTAAGGTGTCTCTATAGTGGGAGGAAACATCGGTAATTAAGTATTGGTGGTGGTATTATTTGATGACTTCTTAGTGTAATTTTAATTAGTGATGATCACATCCCCATCCTTGACATCCTTTCAGGTACACTGAGAAATTTTGGGCCTTATGCCTAGCTTCCTAAATGTGAATTGGTTAGATATGGGGACCCCTGGATGTTGTCCTTATGATGTTGTATATATGTGGATATGTATGGTGTGTGGTGCGCTAATGAAATTTTATGTATAAGGTTCTTAAGAAGGACTAGAGGTTGATAAATTTCATGGTCCATGGGCTGTGGTGGTTGATTTTAATGGTAAGTGGTGTTAACAATGATCTTAAGCTGGGAGTGATGTGACAGTAGAAGGTGCATTGAGAAAGTCCATTACTCGGAAGTGGTGGAATCGAAATGACAATGAGGAACCTATAATTTTCATGTTTAAATTCCTTGAGGAATGGACTTAGTGGACCTTCGAGGAAGGGACTATATATCCTTTATAGGTAGTTTTATATGGCATGGCTAAGTGCCAAGGTTGGATGGTTTCTTTTGGTTCTTAGGAACAATTAATTGGAAAATAGTTTGGTATATTGTGAATGTTTGAGCATAAGACTGATGTGTCCCTTGAGGGGAGTCCATAACATGTGTTGCATTACATTGGGATGGTTTTTTGGGAAAACAACATGCCGATAGTTCGTATGCTGTGAAATCATGGGAATGTGCAAGAGGAAACATAAGAGAGATATGAAAATGTGTGGGCTTAGTGGTCTGATTCTCTGGACTAACAATATTAGAGATTTAGGGATTACATCTCAAGGATGAACTATTTTAAGCTGGGTAGATTTCAAGAACCTAAATTTTCTTAGAGACACTTAGGAGTACAACTCGAGGATGAGCTATTATAAGGTGGGGGAGATTCGAAGATCCCATACATTTCAATGTAATAATATTTATAAATTCTTGGTCAAAATGGGTTTTTTTGAATTTTATTCATGACATAAATTAATTAAAACTCATAAATATTCACACACATTGTAACAATATTTCACTTCATGTCTACATTTAATGAAATAATATTTCACCATGTGTAATGAGATTTCACCGAATGTAAGATTTCAATAAGTGAAATTAGATTTCACCAAGTGAAATATTTCATTACAAGAAATTTTTATTTCACCACATGTTAGATTTCACCAAGTGTCATTGAATTTAACCATGTGTAATCTTTAAATAATTTTTTTTAGGTTTTGATGGGATTTAAATGAAAAAACGTAATGAATGTTACATGATGTGAAATGTAAATTCACGTTGTCTAATTCTATTGTGAAACAAATGAAAAAAATTTCATTGTATTTATGTTACCCTCAAAATATATTTCTTGTAACCATAGATGCTCCACACACCCCTTCCTATATTTGACTGAAAACATCATATTAACCTATTCCTTGGATTGAAACACCTATTCTCATTGCAATCATTGACTAAAGACCCTCTTTGCAACTCCCTCCTTGTTTCAGGTCTTCGACCGTTAATTTCTGGGAGTCCTCTTCGATCCCAATGTGATCTTGAATCGAATCATGGATATCTGAACAAATATTTTTCTGTATTTGATTTCAATCGCATACACAGGTCTTTTGTCACTATTTTCAGTGAGTTGTATCTAAATCTCATTCATCAACGCATTCTTAATTGATTACACTCAATTTGAGGATATTCATTGGCTCCTTCTCCGTCACCGATTTCGAGGTCAGTGGTCTAAAATTCAAATATCATATCCTTGATTACAATTATGTGTATGTAATTATATAATTTCTATTATATGTTTTTAAATTTGGATATTGACTAAATTAGTTAATTTGTTGAATTAATTAATTTAGGGAAATCTGAAATTGGGATTTTGGGATTTTAGATCATGAATAATTAATTGGTAAATTAATTACACGATTATAAAATTGTGGTTTGGATAATTAATTTTGGAATTAATTATGGTGATATAGAGAATTTTGAAATTTAATAATTAATAAATAGAATAGGTATTGTTATATTGAATTTTTAAAAATGAGTTAACTAATTGTAGAATTAATTATCGGTGATTGTTATTATTATTAAAATAATTAAGATAAAACTACTAATTTATGAATTAATATGGGATATTGGATTGATTAAAATATAAAAATTTATTGGGAAATTAATTAGGGTTATTGATTTGATTGAGTTGGAATAATTAATTGATAAATTAATTATGTGGGTTATTGTGATTGTTTGTTTGAATTAATTAATTTATGAATTCCTTAAGGTGAGAAAAGTTATTATATAATTATTGAAATAAATAAATCGATTAGTTAACATTAAATTAACTAATGGAGTGTGACATGGAAAACTAATTGGATAATTAGTTTAAGGGACTAAATAAGATTAACTAATTATGAATTAAATAATGGAATGTGATATGGGAAATTAATTTGCAAATTAACTGAATTGATGAAATGAGATTACTTAACTGGGAATTTATTAATGTGATTGACATAGAAAATTAATTGGTGAATTAATTGGATGGGATTTATATGATAATTAATTATAAAATTAATTAATGAAAAATGTTTTAGATTCATTAATTGGGGAATTTATTAATGTCGGTTATTATGTTAATACAATTGAATGAGTTTGATTAATTATTTTGTGAATTAATTAATAGGGATTGTTGTGATGAAGCAATTGAGTGAATTATATTAATTAATTTGTGAATTAATTAATGTGGATTTTTGGGATAATTAGTTTTTCATTTTATATGATTAATTATAGAATTATTCAAGTTATATAGAGTTGTTGATTTGAGATAATAAATTATAGAATTAATCATGTGATATTGTATGGAAGATTTGAGATAATTAATTGTAAAATTAATTATGTGATATTGAATTATTGATTTCAGATAATTAACTATTGAATTAATTATGTGGTATTGAGATAGATGATTTGAGATAATTAATTATAGATTTAATTATGATTTATTGAGATCATGAGTGATAAAATTAACCGCAAGATTAATTATGGGATTTTGTGTTTGTGGAATTTAATAAATTAATCGATGAATTATTTCGTCTGATTGTAATGCTAATTTAATTTGTAAATTATTTAAGGGGATTTATGTGATAAACCAATTGTTTAATTATTGATATAATTAATGTATTTAGTTTATTGTGTAATTTACTAATAATATTGAGGTAATTTATTAATTGTTGAATTAATTAATATATTTGATGTGATTAATTAAATATTTAATTAATTAATACTATTGATGTGATTAGCTAATTGTTAGATTAACTGGAAGAGCTGATGTAATTAGATAATTTTTGAATTAACTAGAGTAATTAATGTTATTAGATAATTTATTAATTAGTAATATACATTAATGGATTAATTAAGAGTTGGGTTAATTAATGATATTGATGTGCTTAACTAATTATCGAATTAATTAAGGGGTTTCATGTCAAGACTAATTGTTGAACTTTCAATGAGTATGGTCTAATGAATTACATGATAGATTAATTATTCTGATATTGGGGTAAGAGGGTTAAGGTTGATTAATCCCACCTGATGTTAGGATGTGTTATATGTGATACTATGGTTAATGTTTATTAACACTGATAAATGAGATACATGTTATATGTGTTATATAGTGTATGGTAAAATAATCATTCATAAGATTATTATGAATTATAACATGATCATTCAATTATGGATTATTAAATGTTCAGTTGTTACATGGTCAAACACCATGAAATAAATGATGGTAAGATGGTCATCCAAATAGTGTGATTAAATGAATGATAACATGGCCATTTATTTATGAAATAAGTATGGTAACAAGTTCATATAAATAGTGTTATTCAATGAATGGTAACACAGTCATTCATTATAAAATAGGAACGTTGATAATGATACTTCGAGATATGGACTCACATGAGAATGATTTGAACTCCAGCTGGTGTCGAATTAGATACTGAGAAATGATATCACCTTTGAAAACATCGAGATACTGTATGAGTCAAAGAATGTTATAATATATGGTATTTCCTATGGAAAATTTTAGGCTACATCATGAGATAAATCTAGTATTGATGTACGAGTATCCATAGGAACTATAGTGTTAATGTATCTCATTAATGTATAAATCACAATTTGATAAATTTATTTTTATATATAGTACTTATTTATTTATACAACAATAAAAACTATCTGGATGAATTTTTTCAAGATGTCATTATTTGTGGCCTACAAAGTTCCACTCAAACCCTACTCAAGCTTCATAATCTATTACTAAAGAGAATTTCTATTTTTTGGACATGTTAAAGGAAAATACCCCATGTTTGATTGTTTAGTTGGGGATGGAGCTTGGATGAGGGAATAAGACGTGGTTTAAGACCCACTCCAGAGTCATTATCCTCTTTATTTTATGTTTTTTCTTTACAAACGTTGACATATATATTGGCATAGCTAGTATCACCTATTAGTTAACTGTTGTATTTTTTTTGTTATCTTGGGACATTGGTATTGTTCATGGTTATATATGATTCTAAATTTGTTTATTTATTTTCCACTGGTGTTTTAATCTGATAAAAGAGGGTATAATATTCCAATGATCGATAATAGACACTCACTAATAGTTAGAAGCCTCTGGTGTACAAGAAGGCATGCCAAAGGATATGTAGAAAACCGACTCTAGGAATTTATGCGTGGCACCCAGCTCAGGATGTTAAAAGATCATATTCTTAGTAAGGGTAAACAAGGGAGACATGTAATCATAAACATGTGTATAGGGGTATGATAATGAGGTCATAACATTATAATATCATACATTGCATAACAAATGTCATAAAAATGAATCATGGAATAAATAATGGCAGTTCATAATGCACGAATCATAAGGAAATAAATAACATAATCCATGAAATCATAACATATGAATATGATATGGAATTGTAGAAAACACACAATTATTTTAAAATTATTTCCATTGAAGTCAAGACATCACTGCCAAGATAATCTTGGTAGTATCGGTTCACTCCCCATACCATCTCTGTAGTCATTGTTCACTCCCATAACCATATTAATTTCATTAGTTTACTCCTCATACCATCTTTGAACTCATAGTTCACTCCCATGGCCATCTATGTAGTCAAGGTTTACTCCCAAGTCTATCTTAATCTATCTCATGAAATATAAATCATTACCTAATTCATTAGAGGAAGATATAGGTCACACCCATATCATAATTAAATCTTATATACATGTTCCACCAGAACATAAATAATCACAACATAAACCATGAAATTAAATTTGTATCATAAACATGTAATCATATCATAGCCTATTGAAAAAGTAGACAGGTTTCATAATCATTTCATCAAATCATAACCTATGAAATGAAGCTAGTTTTATAAAAATAAAATCCATGAAAGAGAAATGGGTTTCATAATCATATAACCCTTTAAAGATAAATGGGTTTTATAAACATCATTCCATTGATACATAAACCATTAATAGAAATAATATTAATGGAATCATTGGATAGTTCCGCAAGATAGGCATGAGTGACACCAAAGGATTTAATCTTAGGGGAAAAATAATTTTAAAATATCCACTAAAAACATTTATTTATGAAAATATCCTTTAAAATTTGTAAATTTATTTTTAAAAAATAAAAACTTTTTAGAATAATTTTCTTGAAAATAAACTTGAAAAAATATAAATAAATCCTGAGAACATTTTGAAAACCTTTGTTATTTGAGAACATATAAGAAATCGTGAAAATGTTTGAAAGACCATTTCATTAAAAATAACTTTTAAAAATATTTTCTTAAAAATTATCCTTTTAAACATTCAAAGGAAGATTCAAAGAAATGATAGTGAGTAAATCCGTACATGTAGTTTGATGAAAAAAGAACATTCCTTTTTCATGATAAAAAGGTTGAAAAAATGCCTTATTCAGAAAGAAAAAATTGGTAAAAGACAAAAATGTTAAAATTTTAATTTAATTGGAAGAATATATTAGTAAAATATTAGTGATGTTTTTTAAAATCAAGGTTTTGAGGGAACACATATTTTTGACCAAACAGATAGATATAGTCGTATTTTTAAAAAAAATATTTCTTCGTTATAATAAGTAAAAAATATAGTAAAAATGTTACTAATACATGAATACATAAAGGATAACCATAAGATAATAAAATTCATGTGTTTTCTTGAAATATGGATCATAATATTTAATTAATGTTAAAATGATCATAAAAGATCTCGATAAATAGTGAGATTGATTCAACACATGGTAATATTTTATCATACTCCCCATGTTGAAAAAAAATTACATGGAGATTTAAAATATCATGAAAATAAGTATAATCACGTTATAACATTTCAATGTATGTTTATACACCTCATATAAAAATATGTGTGTATAACATGGCATTTGTCTGATAGAAAGTAAATGGAGACAAAATAACATTACGGATTTGGTAACTTTTGAAACTAAAACCCCATGATAGAAATATCCTAACATGTTTATGTAAAGACACATATATTTAATTATAATAGTCATATAATGCATTCATGGTCATTATATAAACCACAAAAATGATGTGAGCAATGAATAAGACATGTATCTCACGGAAATGAAGAGTATGATGAAATTCCATTACCAAATGTCTTAAAACTCATCGCACTCATTAAAACATCCTGTATAATAATGTATGTTTATTATAAATATTTTAATGAAGAATATTCTTAATACTAATACCATATATTATTTTATTATAACATAATATTATCTGTCTATTAGTAAAACCATGATAAGGTTGTGCTTCGGGTAATATTCACTTTGTTTTTCGCATGTGTCTTGATTTGTTATATCATGGGTCGTTATAATTTTATCATGATTTAAAGAGTATAAAAATGATATATATATATATATAATTTATATTAATTATATGTTTATTATAATAATATACATTGTATTTTAGTATGAAATGGAATACACCTTTAGTGGAGACAATAGATTTTACATACGCATTAATGTTGTTTCAATTTTATTATCTTTTTGGAAGAAGGAGATTAAATGAAATATAAGTAAATATATGTATATATATCATTATTTTAGTAGAATTAATATATCACATATATCATATTATTTTTCTAAACACATCCTTAATAAATTCCATAGAATATGTGAATGAATCACATCGCTTTGAGGTGGCGGTAGTCCACACGTCCTAAAACAAAATTATCATATTTACACAAGATAGAAAGTATAAAGATATTCATGTTAAAATTATAAAATTCTCTTAAATAAATTATAACTAACATAAATATTATATGAAATAGAGCGTACATCATAATTTCCACCACAAGATGTAGTAAAGGAAGAATGAACAGTCATCATTTTGTGAGTAGGTACTTAGTCATCATTTTGTGAGCAGGTACTTAGATATACAGATAAATAGTATTTTGTTACCCATTATAAGGATGTGTGTGTATGTATAGGTAAAAATATTAGAATAAAAACATATCAGTATGTATAGGATACTAGGGTTTTTGTATAATAATAGAATAATTATAGTGGAGTGGATGAATAATGAAAATAAGATAAAGAATATTGGGGGAGGATATTACCTCTTCTTTAGGTAACTCTTCATGGTATTCACCAAAGGCCTTCCATGGATTGATTTATAAAAAAAATTAGGTTTAAATTATTAAGGGAGGTATTTTTGGAGCTATTTCTTCATATCTTTTCTAAACTTAAGTTGCATTAGAGGTGTGTGTGTGAGTGGGAGGAGAGGAGTGAGTGGCACTCTTGTAATATTTTGGAAAAAGGAATCCCCACCCTCGTTTTTTAATGAAATTGCTTCCAATATGTTCCAATGTATATAAATGGAGTATATGGTCGATAAATTTCAATAAAATTGATTTTGGACAAGTTTTTAGGTGATATTAGGCCTTATGTTTATGGTTTAATCCCATGTTATGCTTAATTTAATCTTTATCTTTGTAATTAATTTTAATTACCTCCAATATTATTTTTGTTCAAAAAATAAGTGGATATTATTAGATATTATCAATTATTCTGATTAAAAATATGGAATCCATTTTTATAAATTTCAATCATTTAAGTGTCTGAAATTAAATTAAATTTAATTCAGTAGACGTGACGACAAAGCGAGGTTTTAAAGTAAAAACATTGAAAAGTTTTCATAGTTTTTTATAAAAAATTTCAAAATAAAATTGATTCCAATTATAATAATTAGATACCATGATAACAATATGATCTTATTATACATTAATATCAAAATATATATATAATTTAACATTCTAAAAAAATTAGATGAAAAAGCTGTTTTGGGTTAAATTTCAGTATTTTTCACTATTCATTAAAAAATGAATCTTCACAGATAAAATACAAAAAATTCACCCTAACCTAATTTTAATGTTTCTACTTCACAAATTAATTTTATTTTGAAATATAAAATTTAAAAAAGATCCAAAATTTAAATTTAAAATAGCTTTTCTATTAAAATGTGTGAAAATTACCTTTGAAAAATATAGGTTTTTATGCGTAAAATTGGATTCTTTATTATCTTATACATATAAAATATATTGGATGAACATAAAAAATTTATGATTGAATATATAATAAATATATATTACATTAATATCACTTACAAATTGTAATTAATTTAATTTATTAGGATAAAATATCTTTGTGACCATAAATATAGTTTCATTTAAAAAATTTCCCTTTATATTCAATTGGTTCATTGTAACTAACGAATTAATTTTATATTTTTCTAAACCATAAGTTTTCATTATTTAGTTAAAAATATTCATAAAATATAACATAAAATCTTTGTTAGTTCTTAATGTATTAAAAAAATATATTTTAATAGTATATTATTGTTTAGTAAAACTCATTCTTGCGTGTTATAGAAGTCATCGAGGAAAGTCAATCTGGCATATAATTCAAGCTAACCATAGTGTTATGTGTAGATAAATATAATATTTTTATTTCATGTAACTAAATGTTAAATTTCAATTGTATATAATGTAAGACAAACTTAGTTCTTTGATATAACAAAATATATATTCACTGTTATGTGAAATGAGATAAATATAAATGAGATTAAATTAATTCAAAAAAATCACAAAATCATGGGATTTTATAATAAATACCCTCCTCAATCCATTTTGAAATTATTCGTCCCTTGTAGGTTTTAGCCTAGTTTTTTTCTATAAGACATTATGAATTTTGACTCTATTATCATTTTTTTCTTTATTTGTTTTTTTTCACTTCTTCCCCATTTTCTTCATGTTTTTTATTCAACCTCTGTGTAATTATAATCAACATGGTCTCATCAAGTCTATAACTATAGAAATCTAACATGAGGTCTAGGTCATCAGGGGATATCACAAATGCACCCCAAATACAAACTCTAAATTTTTCAGATTTCTCATCCTTGGTGGAATAGAGAAATGGAGAGTGGGATATTGATTATGTTCATTTTCTCTTTCCAATAAATTGTTTCACCCTCTAATATATCAAATCATTACTCACTCCATTATCTGATTTTATGGTTTATATTATTATATAATTGTGCACTACATGATTAAAAATATAATATGGATTTGGGTGTGGAGATAGTGAATGGCCCAATTCAGTGTCTTCATTGACTCTTCAATATAGATGAGGTGAAGTTGGATGTATGAAGATAAATATCATATCTGTACATTCAGAACAAAAGAAATAGATAGAGTAGAAATAAAATAATGATAATGAACTGATTTTTATATCATAATTAACCATGCCAATAAAAACATATTTCAATAACCTCATATCCAACCTCCTTTCACCCTTTGGGGTATAATTTCAATTTTTATTAAAATATCACAAATTTAAAATTCCAAAAATCCATTTTTTTATTTTTTAAAATTAAAAAAGAAAAATTATTATTAAATAGTGATTAATATGTAGATGAACTAACTCAGACACTGTCTTTGGATAATGACCTTGGTCGGCCCTATGTTTTATTCCATGTATTAGTAAAATAACATAGAAATACAATTTGACCAAAACTCATGACAACGACATGATCATTATGTGAAGCCTTTGTGTGATTTTAGTTCTTGTAAGAGTGGGTAGTGACTTGTTGATCTAGATTCATGTTTATTGAGGCCACGTAATGAGTTGTTGAATAATGTAAAAATGAAAAAGGGATTCATATTGTTTTAGGTGGTATCACTTCAATAACTAACGATTTACTATTCTTTTTACGTGGCATGAGTTGTGTAGGATTTCCACTTTAGGTCATGCATATTTGGTAAGCATTATTAGTGAATTAGAATTAATTATTTCATTTGAATTTAACTATAAATTCAATGAATAGCATGACTGAACCGAACTAAATGCTAGGGACCATGTGGGGTCTTTTTCACTGACCCGATCCCTCAACAACTTATGTACAAGGCATTGATTGTTTATATGTCATTTGACCATCAGACCATGAGTGAGATATTTGTACCTTATGGGGTGTATCATCCCTAGACTACGATCCTTTTCCATCATTTGAAAGAGGTGTTTGAGGAATTGAGACAACTAAACAAAGTGGGCTAGGTGGGACCCTTGTGCAACCTCTAAGAAGGGTGGTGATGATTGAATTTCATAACATAGAATGTTTAGGACTTAGAGGATCTTGGGAATTTCTTTTAGCTAAAGGTATTATGGTATTTTATAAGAGTGACCATACATTAATTCTTAGTTGTGACTTAGACTAGGTGGAAAACCTTAGTCTAGAGTAGATCATGTTGGAGGAGTGTTCTAACCGAATGAAACTAATGGATTGGGATGGGAAATGGTCCATATATCTAGAAAAATTATTTTATGGAATCCCATTTATAGAGAAGAGTATTTTCATGCATTTTCCCTACAAAGATGTTTTCTTTACTCAAGATATGATAATAACCCCAAAAGATAGTTTCATGACCGAGGATCCCTTTAGGTATGCCTATGCTAATGTTCTCATTGAGGGTACTTGAGTGGGTACCCCATTGACCAAACAAACCTGTGTAGGTTTTGTGTGGATATAGATAGATATTACTAAGGGTGTCACCTTAGAACCCCAGTTTTATTTTGAGTCATTAAGGCCAAGGTGGATGACGTTGGACTAGCATACAGTGGACCCTATGGTTTTTTACTTGATAACGTTTGATTCCCTAGGATGATGGATGCCCTATATTGGTGTTTATTTCTTACAAGTCACTATTCTTGGCTTGGGTATGGTTATATTACACCTATTTCATGATTATTTTATAAGGATGGGTATATTACACTCAATTGTCTGAGCCCATGTGTCTCGATTATGGTTATATTAACCTCTGTAGTCTTGTGCTATCTATATTATTTGGTGATGGGTATATTTCACTCAAATGGTATTCCATGTGAGGTGGTTTACATGTTCCATCAGTATGGGTATATTAACCCTTGTTGGATGATCCCATATATCATAATGATGGTAATATAACCCCCAGGTAGCCATAAGATCTATGGATCAGCTAAGATCTTCTAGGATCATCCAGGAAGTGGGTTAGCTAGTATGGTCATCATCACATGCTCAAAGGAAACCTGAAATGGTCAAATAAGGTATGGTTGGTCATGCTATCAGACCTGAATATTGACACAGGTTACAATGGTTTGTGCTATCATTGTGATTTTCATTGACACATTCTGGAATTATGATTAAATATGTATTGTTTGCAGTTTATTTATTTGGTTTTCTATACTTAATAATTTATTTGATCTCATCATATCACAAGTACATGTCATGTAATATTATCGTTAGTATGGGAAATCACCAGTGGTTATTTATTGATTTTTATACTCAGACGCTGATTGATCCACCATTTTACATGAGTACCCAGTAATACAATCACTTTATAAAAATGATGGATAGGTTGAGGCGCAACAGATAGATGTTAGAAATTTGTCTTGAGAGTGTGGATGATATTGGGAGCATGTGGTGTGATATGTCTTAGAGATATTTTGGATCCAGTGTTCTTGTTTACTTTTATTTAGGTTTGTATATATAAGAGGCCTAGTGTGTAGTTAGTTATATTGATGAAATGGATGCCTGGTCCTTTAATATATTCCATTTATTATCACAATTTTTATAATCATCTGGTTCTGTTTTCATTTTATGTTTTACGGTTGAAATTTGGTTATTTTATATTCAACTATTCACTTTGGTACAAGTGGTATGTCCTGCCCATGATACCTCCTTAGAACCCCACATCTAGTTTGTGGCCTCTAAATTTTGGGGAGGAATTGTTGAGATCACATAACACCAATGGATTTGTTAATTTTCCATGTGAGTCAAGCTACAATTTTATAGAGAGAGCCAATCCATTTCTAAGATCACATAAGATTCCCTAATAAGAATAAAAAATAGATTTTATAGAATCATATTACAACAAACTTCTATTGGAGAGGATTTATTGAATTAAGATACAATCTTCACACCACAATGATTTTTCACTGATAATTCAATATTTATCCATTTAGTTTGTTATTTTATGACCATATAAAATTTCCCTAATATGAGAGAGTGGGTCGATCAAAAATGAAAAAAACATTAGTTTTATAATGGTTCATAAATATAGGTATATCCACATCGTTTTCATGAACCACCTCAGTAGTTTTTATTTAACATTTATTCCCTTAATCCATTGGATGCAAGGGTTTCTAATTCTGAATTTCATCATTAACCCTTATATTTTTGCACTAGTTTGAGTAATGTCCACACTAATAATAATTAAATCATTGGTGTTTGAGTGGTACAATAGGTTGATATTTCATTTCATCGAATTTATAAGATATCCTATTTATATCTCTTCATCATTAATGTGCTTCAAACCTTCATCTTCTACACATAAATAATTTCCCCTTTTGGAGATAATTCTCCCATGCTTCATCCCACATTTTCTATAAATTGGATGATTAATTTCCTTTTCTCCCAGTGTTTTATCATTTGATATTCTACAAAATAAATTTTTTCTATTCTTTTCCCTAGAACCAAGATAATAATGGGAGTCTCTAATTTCCATTTCTAACTTTATATCACCTTGAATAGTCTCTTTATAGCTACAAAAGTCCATTAGAGATAACACTTTTAAAAGTCTTGGTTTTAAATATCTATTGAAATAATTGATTTATCTTTCAGGGATAATGGGAAATCTACTATTTTACCATCAATTCTTATGAATATTACCTCATAGGTATTAATAGATTCATCCTCCTTGTGTTCCATTTCTATGGATTCCCTCTCCATATTAGATTGAAGAGTTTGATGAATTTTTTTTAAACAATACATTATTAAACTCTACCCATTCTATGGAGTTTATTTATTCCCCTACCATTTGTTCTTAAATATGATTCCACTATTTGTCAACATCCCCCTCCATATTATAAATTGGTAAAATAAAATTTTCATTTATCAAGTTTTAGAGAACAAAAAATATATTCTCAATTGTGTTCAAACATTTTATGACAATAAGTGGGTTATAATTCCCACTAATGGAGGGTGTAAATTGATTAATGAAGGAATAAAAGTAGATTTGTTTTTTCGATAGTAAATTAGAGAGTTTAGAATGATTTTATTATTTATCATAGCTCGATAACGTTGGGGTGATCATAAATATGAGATTTTTCACTCCAAATCCTATATTGTTAGTTTGATCATTGGGAAAATCTTTGCATTGTCCATTGCACTCATTATTAACACAAATATTCTTAATTACACCCATTGACTAAAAAAAGTTAGTGTCTGTATTTATCAACAATAATCAGAGTAATAAGTTATATGATAATGAAAATCAATCCTAAGATGTCCTAGATTATAACACCTTTGTTTCAACCTATGACATTTTAGGTTCATCCTATATCACATTTGGTTCAATGTTGGTTGTTTTAGGTTTTATAATCTTATTATTCATAACCTAATCCATAAAAATATCTTTATCTCTCTAAGATACCAAATGAGGAGTCCTGATCACAATATATACGCATATTACATCCGTTTATATGAATATTCATTACACTGAACAATAAATTACACCCCAGAATCAAATGGTTTAGTGTCTTTAATGACTAGATATATAATCAAAATATTTTACAACATCATCAATATATTACATAAATATTCTTATCCCATGGAACCCATTTTAACATATCATACAAAATTTTATCCTACATAACCTACAGAAGAGAGACATAAGTAGGGGTGTTCTCATGATCTCAATAAGGGTAAATATGAGAGAAAACGGTAAACTACCATAGGTGAACATAAGATAAACATAAGGGTATTAGAACATAATAAAGGTGAAAAAAATAGCACAAGAGAATCATAAAAAATAATGTATTGATAATAAATAATGGTCCATAAAATAATGATATTGGATTAATTTTTTACATGATAAATTAGGTCATGGAAACATGGGTCAATAATCATAAGCCATGAAAACATAACAAAAGAATGCGGAATATTCATAAGCATAGAAATGTATTCCTTTTATAAGGCTCGCTAAAATGACCAATATCACATAGTAAAAAAAGTCACATAGTGTATTGATTTTTATCCCCAATCCCTGACATTTAAAGTCTTGTGATATTACTCTTTACCCAGTGCTTTAGAGGGTGGTATAATTCTGAGCACACCCGTAACATAGTGAAAAGAGTCCCTTAAGGGGTTGGATTCACTCCACATTCCAATTTATATAAAGATATAATAATTTACCCAATGAATTTGTGGGATACAAAATTCTAGTCCCACTATTTATATAATGAAAAACCATGCATATACATGCTATATGAACGTAAAAAAAGTATTAATTCCATCATAAATTAATTATCTTGTGAAAAGAAATAGTATTTATTAAAACATACTAAGACACTATAAAAATCCATTCATATAAATAATGTTTATAGTATCTTTAGATAATATTCCTTATAACTCATAAGAAACATTATAATATATTGATATAGAAGAAAATAACTTTTATAATAGCATTAAAATTTACTTTGATAAAGAATAAGAAATACACTTTATATTTTTCCACTTTTATTATAAAAGAAAAAATTTTATAAAAAAATGGCATATAAATTTAATTTTATTCCATGAAATCATAGAAGATATATTTCTTTAAAAACCAATTAATAGGATGGGAAAATACATTCTTACAGAACATGTTAAAAATAGATTCTTTTCATAGTTTTGTAATGAAATTCAATGTTGGTAGAAACCAGTAAAACCAAAAATGATAAAGAATGATTACTTTTGTAAATAAATAAAAGTACAATAAAAAATACATAAGAAATTATATATTTGTAGATAAGTACATCAATAAAATAAAATATATATTTTTGACAGTAATTATATTGTTTTTTTACTGAAAAGTATAGGTACGGTCGACTTCTCTTACATAAATTACTTTAGGAAAATTATAAACTAGAGGGAAATTTTAATGGTCATAAGATATGTATAACTAAAAAATAACAAAAGTATAATTAAAGAGATGTTTCTTTTGAGGTAAATATCATACACATTCCACATATGGATATTTACTCATAAAAATCTTGACTTCAAAGTGTGTTTGAAAAGAAAACCATTTCCCTTACTTCTAAATTCCCTGAAATAACATTAACCTCATGTATAATTAAAATAAAAATCTAAATTGATTATTTTAAAAAATTATTTATTTATAATACCTTTTATAATATTCAATTATAATTATTAATTACACATGTATTAGTAAGTTATTGTCTATTTTTATAATCAGATTGTAATAATTTTGATGGTTTCATCCAAGTTTCTTAATGATGATGACATTTCTCATTATTTGGTCACAATTTCATCATTTATATATCACTTAGGGTATTGGAATAATTTTTTTAATTTGTTTATCTATTATTATTAATTATATATATAAAGGATGGGTATGGTTTGTGAAAATAGAATTCATGATGGGTATGTTTTAGTTAATTTACTGATAATAACAAGTTAATTAATATTGATCATTCATTTCTTCATCCATAAGAAACAATGTTCATGTCATATATTACTCCTCAATATTGTATATTACCATTATTATTGTCTTAATACTTATTCATACTAATAATTTTATAATTTTGATATGACATCAGTCATGTGGATGGTAGGATAAACCCAAATAAGAATATTTTATACTATTGAATGAGTAAGAATTTCAAATAATATAATAGTGATATAATTTTATCATAAGTATAATTATTTTAATATAACATTATTATAGTATATTATGAGGTTTTTAAATAGTTTTGGGGAAAAATGTAATTGAATTATTAAGACAATAACATAGATACTTGATAATGTTTCTCCTTTTCTGACACAAGTTCCTTCAGAATGATGGATTTAGGATTCCTTTTTGGAACTAGAAGCAACATAACATATTGGAAGAATCTAGGAGATGTAAAATAAGAAGGTATTAAAGATATATTTTATGTAATAGAGTGGTTTAGAAGATTTATATGATATCCCCTATTATCGGTGAAAATGATGGATATTTATTTGGATGTGTAAGTTAATTGAAGGATATAGATAGAATCAAGTGGGAATCTGGTAAGTTAGGTGAGGAAATATTGGTAATAAATTTAGTATTTCCTCCTACACCTATAATTTGATTCTATAGTTTAATAAATATGAAATTAATTATAAAGAAATGATATACTTTAGTTTACCACCTTTTACCCCTTTTACGTCATTTAATTATTTACCAAGGTAATTATGTTTTTACTAAAAAAATAAAATAACCCCTCTAACCCATATTTTATTTGATTATTCAAAATTTAGTCTCTATTTATTACAATTTAATTTCTAAATGAGATAAATATAAATTTTAAATGGAGACCTAAAATATATAGTCAATAAAATATTGATAAAAAATGTTTTTAAACATTAAGTGTTCTTCATTTAATATCATATAAATTACTAATTAAATTGGAATTAATATATTTTTTATTAATTGAAACATTGTATTATATTTAAAAGTTATAAATTTAATTTATTATGTTAAAAGTACCTAAAAAGTAAGAAAAAATGTTCGTTAAAACAATATCATTTCTGGCATTAAATAATTTTAACCATATCTTTTTATATTTAATTATTCATATTCTAACCATTTAATTTTTTCAATGAATTTTAATTAAAAAAATTATTTTAATTTCATATACACATCTAACCATTCATTAATGATGATGATGACGATGATGGTGATATGTAATGCATAAAAATATATATCTAATAATAAATTATTTATATTAAATACTATCTTTTAATTCATTCCTTATTGATGAATTAGATTATTTAAAATTATAAATCATGTCCATTATATTTAATCGATGACCATATTTCTCACATCTACATATATAATAGTCAAATTTTCTTCGGATATACAATCTTACATAAATTCTTGGAATCATTCATCCTGTTAATTTACTTATCTCTCAGTATGTATATAGAATATATAATTTTATACCTTATTTACAAAATTAAAATTGCGTTGATAACCATCATGGAAAAACATAAGGATAATGGTTTTATATTTATTTTATTTTTATTTTCATTTGGATTTAGTCTACTTCAACTTTTTTCTAATGATGTTTTATATTTCATTCTCTTAATGTACTAATATTTATCTTATGTTATAATATTTTATTTTAATAAAATTTAATATGGTTAATTTTATTTTAGTGTTTTGTGTGATCAAGTGTATTCAACATATTATTTATTCAATGGAAAAACACATACTAAAATCTTGGGGGTGTTACAATCATTGATTTTCATGTCCTTCTTAAGTCAACTCCCCACAAATGATTTTTTGATAGTATTTCACCATGTTAATTTCTAGAGGCTTTCATATTGGTAGGCAACCCAAATTCTATGGTTGGTTCATGGTCCAACAATACCTATAATTGATCCCCTTATTAGAGACCATTTGAGAAACAAGGCTTCTGTTCTAGGGACCCATACCTCTTTCCCCCTTATAATTTTTTTTATTCTTATATTGTGTATCATATTTTATTATGTGATTTAATAATGACTATGATCGTCATTATATACCCAATGGTGATAATTCCCAACTTCTTGAGAGGATAGTATATAACTGGTGTTCAACTTTGGGATCCTTCATTACATCAGTATTAGTATAGGTAACAGTAGTATGGTTCTTCAGATTTTGATCAGAAAATGAGATATGGTGTCGGCAGAATTCATACCCATCGTCATCCTTATCCAAAAAGATTACAACACATCCATGGAGGTGGTAATCATGAGGGTTTGAACAGTCTTTGAGTAGGTCACGACCATCTATATGCTCGATAGTCTCTTGCTCTAGGCAAGTCAAACTCATTTGAGGTACCATTTTCTAATTTTATAATTAGGTGAATACCTTGTTTGATTGAAGAGATATGCAATCTTTAATTTACCCTATACTGATTCATGCATTCAGACATGAAATGGAGAGTCTTTGAGTGCCCTTGGTGTTAAATACACTAGTTTCACGTTTATCTAATTTATATAATGTATAAAGAGCTTTTTGTCTAGTTCTAGGAAAACATTCCTCTTGGAGAGAGTTCTTTTTTTATAAAACCTTATGATATCTTCCTCTACATGTATTATTTATATTCAGTGTAGGATATCATGGATTGATTCATGATGTGGATCATGTTTTACGATACTGATATATATTCATCTATGTTTGTTAATGAGGGAGTCTCTTAGTTGGGTTGGAGGAATGTTTAGTCCTTATCTTCTTTGATGGATAAATTTATTTTTATTTCATTGGAGGTTTAGTATGCAGTGTTTCCTAGGGTTATGGGACATTACCCTGATATCATTCCTAAAGAGTTTTTGGCATTACCCCTTGATATGAGACTGAATTTGGGAAAAATCTATATCAATGTGCTTATTTTATTTTGATGACTCTATATAGTATGGATCCTTATGAGTTGTGGGAGTTACATATTCAAATTTATGTTCTCCTACAATAATTGTTTTTTTGGTTGGACTTTTCACCTTATAGTTCCATTTTTTTGTTTATAAATAATGTTTATAATACTCACTTGAATCAATTATCATCACTTGAATCAGGTGATAGTAAAGTATTACTATAATACTCCATGTATTGATGATTTATTTACCATCTTTAGGGATCTATTTGGTTCTAAAATATTGATTTCTGATTGGGATATAATCAAATATAGGTGAAGGATGATGATATTTTGACCATTTCATTGTAATGACTCTACTGGATTTATGAGTTCATTTTAATTTGTTTGACGAATACTCTATCCAAGTTCATTGGATTGTTAAATATAGTGTTCAAATAGTTTCTATAATGTCTAATACTACATTTAATTGATGAAATCATTTTCTACTCCATGCCTAAGGAAGAGTGTGAATAGCATTTTTGGGATCGTTTGGTAGCTCTTTGTCATCAGTAGTTCTTCATAATGAAATCTAAGTGTGATTTCTACACTCATAAAGTTTTTTATTAGTGAATTTTACATCCCAAAGAGGTGAAGTTTTGTAACCCTCAATGATCAAAGTAGTTATTTTTTGTTCATCCAAAAATAATTTTATTGATGTGCAAAGTTTACATGGTCTTGTGTAATATTATGTGATGTTCGTACTCACGTTTTCTGAGAGTGTGACTCCTCTGACGGTCTTGACCATGAATTATTGGGTGTTATTTTAGATTGAACAATTATAGGATGCTTTTAATTATCTAAAAGAGAACATGGTCAATTCCCCATTTCATCATTTTCTATAAGAGGGATTTAATTTTGTTGTCTGCAATGATGCTTCATGTATTGTACTAGGTAGTTTTCTAATGCAGTAGAGAGAAATTGTATCTTGTGGATCATAAACATTACACACCCATGACCATAAATATTACGCGCATGATCTAAATTTGGTATCAATTTTGTTTTCCTTGAATGTGTGGTAGCACTACCTCATTAGTAAAAAAATTTTCAGTTTCCACCGATCATAAAATCCTAAGGTATGTCTTATCCTAATGTGACCTTAACATAAAACAATGATGGTGGATGGAATTCTTATTTATTGTAACTTCAATATTTATTATAAACCATGAAAGGATAATTTTGTTGATTATGTTATAAAATGAAAGTCAAATAGGTAAAATAGGAATGAGTCTATAGAGTCTTGGAGTATGATATACGATATCACCTTAAAGCATCTTAATATGGGAGAGGTTGGTCTAAGAGGGTTCCTTTTTCAGATGACAATGTAATCACCTTTACTGAAGAAGGTGGAGGATTACTAGCTTTGGGATTTTGAGGTAAAATTATTCATGATCGTGTTTTCTATAAGTATTACCCTCATTTGTGGCCTAAATATCAATATCATTTGTGTGTAGTTTGAGGGTTCGGTTTTCATTACATCAATTACGAATGAGGTGGCTCCCCATAAGTTAAATAGATCCCCATTAGTAGTACATACATGCATGAAAATGATATACCATTCTCTAAGTGGTGATTTTTGGTTGCTTAGGTAAAGGCATTGAATTTCTAATTTTGTGTCTTCATGTTTAGTCATATAGAAGGTGAATGATGAACACCGTGTTTAAATTGGTTTTCTCTAGCCGTTAGATATTTCTTAGTGGAAGTGGGAGAACATTTCTATAGACATCATCCCTAATTTTAATATTTTTTAGGGAGGTTATGATTATATATCATTAATCCTAGACATTTTTAAAAACTCAGATCACTTCTTATGGATCATGGAGTTGATCTGAAATGATGTTTTATTGATGCAATATTTGCAGGGGTGGTGAGGATCTATGGAGTCATGAGGAATATCATCTATGATCATGATCCTTGTTTTGACCTATAGGGTGTAGAGAGGTCTCAAATATGATTTTGGAAATCATTTATCCATTATAATTGTTTTTCATCCATAGATGGATGGTCATAAAAAGAAGACCATCCAAAATCTTCAATACATGTTGGGTGATTGCTTTCGTGATTTTGGAGGTTCGTAAGTGAGGCAGCTATCCTTGGTGGAGTATTATTGTAATTATATTTTTCACTCCATAATTTTATGGATCAATTTAAATCATTGTGTGACTAATCCTCCCATTCTCCATCTTATTGTACTCGGTTTGTACAGTAATTTATTCTCAAGATTTAACTAGTACAAATAATGGTAGAGATAATTCAGGTGAATCCTGAGAGGATAGAGGTATTTTGGGAATATCAAAAGACTTATGATAACCATAGAAGGAGGCCTCTTAAGTTCAATTTTGGATATCAGGTGTTTTTAAAGGTGAATCTAATTATGGATAGTGATTATTTGGTCATGCGAGTAAGCATTCTCCCATGTGTTTTGCACCTTTTCAGGTGTTGGATCATCTTGGAGCCGTCACATACCGATTCTCACTTCCCCTCACTAAAACAAAATCATCCTTTGATAGTGCTATAAATGGCCATTATTAGTGATAGAAAAGTGCTGACTATATGTGAGAGGTTAAAATCCTTAGTCTTTTATCATCACTAAAAATTCATCGATAAAGGGTTCCTTTATTGGTTCTAATAAATAATTGATAAATGAACCATTTATCAGTGCTTTAATTTAGTGCTACTTAATAAACATTTATTATCCCATATAAAAGCCCTGATAAAAGGTCGTTTATTATCTCTTATAGAAGCACTGATAAAGGACCCTTTATCAGTTCTTTTATGATCACCGATAATATAGCCCCTTACCAGCGCTATTATAATCCCTTATAAAGTAGACCTCTATCATTGCTGATAAAGGGTCATACTGTAGTGAGCTATAACAACACACTGCATCACCAGAAACACATAGAATGTTAGCAAAACTAAGTCCGAATGCACAATTTAATTGAAATGATGTTTACAACACAAACATAAGAAGAAACTATATTATAGCTATTTCAAAAATTGGTTCATAAAATTACATAAATACAAATTATTACAAACATTCAAAAACATCAATGTTCTTTAATCATTTAATCCTAACCCAACTCATGTTATTGCTGAAAAAACCACCCCTACATGAGAAAACGTACACACCTATATAAGAAAAAAAGTATAATGTTACTAATACTACAAAGAAATAAATTAGCAGGAAGTGTCCATTTTACTAAAATTGATTTCAATTTTAAATAAAAAGTCACACTTAGAGTCATACCAGTCACACTGAACATCATATTCAGGTATGAATGATTCCTACACATCATAAATGACTTATAGATCATTTGCCTAAAGTATTTAAACAATTTTAATGTGTTTGTTCAGTTTGGAGTAGTTTATTTGGCCTTTTTAAAAAATTTGATGTCAATATTAAATAAAAACATGCACATTGAGTCATATCAGTTACATCGTGTGTTAGATTAAGATGTGTCTAATTAATTCTCATATCAAATTAATTATGGATTTTTTTCTAATGTATCAAAACAATATGAATGTTTTGGTTCAGTTTAGAGTAGGATAGTTAGTTTTTTACTAAAATTGATGCCAATTTTAAATAAATAAGCACTTAGAGTCATACTAGTTATATCATGCATCAAATTGAGATATGGATAATTCCCACACATTCCAAATAAATTATTGTTTGTTTTCATTAATAAAAAAACAATATGAAATTTTTATCTCTATCATGAGTATTTCACATGTCATTTTTACAAAAATGTCATTTTGAACATGAAACACACAATTTGAAAAATACAGATCACAACATGTATTGATTTCATATGAAACTAATTCCTACATATCATAAATTATTAATGAATCTATTCCATAAATTATCATGAAAATACAAGTTGGATTACTCAGATTTCAATGAGTGAAACTATTTAATGTCAAATTTCAATATGAAAATGATATTTGACACACTGATTCAGTTGTATTTCTTACTAAAATAATTTTATATTAAAAATTGAAAAGAATTATTTAGAGACATACTGGTCACATCGTGTGTCGGATTGAGGTGCGGTTGATTCCTATAAATCCCAAAGTACAAAAACAATCATAATTGTAAATGTTACCAAGATTTATAATTAATTTCTTTTTTTAACTACCAACACTACATGAGAATCTTCGAACAAACCACATAAATTCGAAAAAAAGAATCCACCTTTAAAAAAAATATTATTATGAGTAAAACTAAATAGATATAAAAATTTATTAAAAAAGTGATGTATCATCCAGATGAATTATTCCATTTAAGATTGATGGTATATAAATATTTTAAAACATCTCAAGACACTTGGGCTTTCATATAACCACACCGACCAATCCCAAGGAAATTCAAGGTTCTCCAACTTGATGTAAAATAATTATTTACTAATGGATTACATGGATATGAAGTTTACATCGTACGAAAAAAATTCTCATTCTATAATTTGAGAACAATATGTGTAAATTCATAAAGTTGATGTATGAATTGAAACAATAACTAAGAGCTTGGTATTGAATGTTAAATAAATTTTTAAAGAAACAATAATTTAAAAAATGAGGAATTGATCCTAATAATTACATAAAAACCAATAATATGGATATATTTAAAGTTTTTATCTATATGGATTATATAATTTTTAGAGGTAGATGAGATGAAAGATGATAAGAACTTTATATATTAACAATGACCAATGTTTAAATGTTGATGATTTTTTAGTTGAAATTTTCCTTCGTTTATAGGTGACTCATGGAATTGATGGGATATTTATTTCCGAATCAATGTATTTTTGGAACGTTTTTTATTGATTTAAAAAGGAATATTCAAAACCCATGTTGAAACCCATTGAAAATTGAATAAAATATTCAAAGGCTGGGGATGGAATGTCAATCTATATCATGGTGTGTGGGCGGATCGTTATATGACAACTTCATTTATAGTAAAAAGATTTGACATATTATTTTTCTTCATATTATATACCTAGTTATCAAGGTGATTCCATGAGGATAAACTTGTTATTTGTAAAATAAATACTCAAAAAGGGGTAATTTTTTTTTGAAAATCTACATTTTTGAGCAAGAAATTATAATGAATTTTAGTGGTATATAGGTCGCAAAAAAAGTAGTGCAACTTCAAAGGGGTAATCTCAACCAGATATTTTTTTGTAAATTATTGAGGGAGGGGGGTATGATGATGATGAAAAATGAAAATTTAATAGGAAAATATTACATAACCTCAAGGTAAAATATTTCATATATTATTATTAAGAGGATTTGTAGATAATGTTGGATTAATCTAAAGACTGATAAAATAAAAAATATTTTTTTTAAAATTGTTGAGACATAGGATATTGGATTATTGAGGAAATGTACAAAACCTTTCACAATAGATAAAGTTTTAAAAGAAAACCCAATAAAACTATATATCAAACACTATATATGTCCCATGATAGTGTCCAAGGGACATTCTCAATCCCCCTTTGGCTAGCAACAAGAACCAAGGCATGAAAAACAACATAGTGGTAATGATTTGGACCAAAAAAAATAAAACTAGAAGAAATAAAAATTATATGAAAACTGAAATGATGAATCCATACATTTGATTCCCACACCACCCCAGATATGTGAAAAAATGAAGATATGATTCAGTATAATATAAATGAAATCCATTTACCTGACTTCAACTCCGTCACACACAAAAGCCCCAATTTTAGCTTCAAAAATTTTACATGTATGTAATACCATTTATAAAATAAATAATGAAAAATGTGTACTCTAACACCCCGAGATTTTATGAAAAATAATCTTTTAATTTCATTTATGTCTTCTATTATACACCACACCATGTTTAGCTTGTACTATACGCAACACCGTATTAGCTTGCAGTATACGCAACACTATTCTTGGATCATGTTACACACAATTTCAAGTTCGTTTTATAATAGTCATTCTAAAAAACATTGAGTGTATATATATATATATATTAAATGTATAAATAAAATATGGTTGGATTATGTTATACGAAATAATAAAGGATTCTTGCACAACATGCAACCCTGACTTCGCTTGCATTACACGCAATCACGACCTTCCTCAATAGTGTGTGTTGTACGCAATACCGGGATTTACTAAACAACGATATATTCTTATAATATTATTATGAACTAGCTTTTATGAATAGTATTAAATAAATTTTGAATTTTATAACATTATTATTCATCTTACACATTTTCTAGAACATGGTATGTGATCAAAATAAATTTTTCGGGTAAAATAAGTATTTTTATAAAAATGAATTTTTGTCACCTTTTGATGGAACACCCACATTAAATCTAGATTTTGACATGTTTATAAGTTCAATTTTACAAAATAAACTTCTTATTGTGAATCAGGATATAAAATATTACATTGCATAAAGTTTTGATATTTTTCTGATAACTTTCATATTTTAATGAATAGTAAAAACACGCTATATTTTAATTAAAAACAAATTTTTTCATCGTAATAATTTATATTGTTCAATTATAATATTGAATGGTTTTAAAGTATAAATAGAATATATTTTTACCGTTTAATATAATTTATGTCATTAGAATTGATTTTACCTTGAATTTGTAGGTTAAATCAATTCAATCTTTTGCAATGTTTTAAACAAAAACACGTTTTCTTTCAGCAGTAGGATTAATTTTAATTTAATTTCTGCAACTTTTGTGTATTGAATTTAGAAAAATGGATTACATATTTGGAATAATTGGGTCCAAATTATGTTAATAGGCTACTTTTTATTTTTGGAAATTATGAATAGTAACTACGGTAAATTTTATTTACCATAGTTAAAGGTAAATCTGGTAATTAAGGGTAAATATAATATTATAAAATTAACCTAACACATTCCAAAATTCTATTGGATGACTAAAAGTCGACCCATATCACCTAAGGGTCGGATTATATTCATTTAATGACTTTTTCCCATGAAAATAATTTAATTATTATTAAAACCAAAGAAAGTGACAACATGTCCCTCTCTTAAATATTATAGGTATAATAATTTTAATTTAGTGATAAACTTCATGAAACGTCGAACATGAGTAGTCTCTAGAAACATAATAAAATTATCAACATAATATTAATTTATTTATAATTTTAAGGATTAAATAATTATCATTAAATCTGACACAATAGTGATGTAGAAATTGTTTTTGTAGTGAAAAATCAAGAATATAGTTTTTATTAAACTAATAGTGACCATAAAATGCACAAAACCCTTTCCAAAATATATTGGTCATGTAAATGTGAACCATAATCATCTAATGGTAGAATATTTGACCATTTGGAGCCTTATAAAAGCGATTATGACATTTATATTATTTTATTTTAAATGATGCCAAAGTTGTCACCTTCATAATTTAATAAATATAACAATTTAAATATTCTGATTTTAAGATGATAAATTCCAGTAAAAGTATTATTGTAAAATTTAATAGATTTATATTCATTATAGGATTTTATTTTTAATTTTTATGCAACAAATAAGTATATTAAATAATTTTACAAAAATGTTGAAGTATTTATTTTATTAAGTGATAAACCAAATAAATGGTTTTAAAAATAATAAAATAAATATTATATGAACTATTTAATGTGATAAACTAATTTTATTGATACATATGACCATTTATGAATCTATTAAATATTTTAGTTCGAATATATCCTCTGTTTAGATTTTATTTAAATTCACATAAATTAGTAGTGTCAAAATTGACACTATTGTTATTTTATAAAATTAACATATTATTAAATTATTTATAAATCACAAAAATATATAAAAATTATAAATTGAAATTTATATAGTCTCAAATGTCATAAAGTATCCATTTATATAAAATTAACAACACATAAGTGATTATTTATAACCATTTAAAATTTAGAATTTTTTTACCACAAATAAACTTAAATAGATTAAATAATGCTAAATCAAAATGATAAGGTTTAAAATAATCTAAAAAAATGTATAAATTTGATTGTTTGATGAGAGTAAAACCCTATATCATCTAAAATTCGAATATGAGTCATTTTTGGAGGTTTTTAAGTGGGGTTATATTTATTATAAATTAATAGTTTAAAGAATTCCAAAGGTTCCCCTCTCCTCCTTTATAAAAGGGCACCTCCTCCCTCTCCTCCTCACACCAATTTGAGCCTTCAAACTCGGCCAAACCCTGCCCATTTTACTTACCCACTTCCCTAGAAAGATATTAGAGGTCCTGGTCTCCTTCAAAGACCAATTTTAGTGCCCTAAGAGGAGGTCTCAAAGAGGCGCTTCAAAGAAGAGGTAATGTCTGTTACCAATTCTTTCAACTTTATTTCTTCTTCCACTTCTTCTTATAAAGTTGTTTTATTATGAATTAATAACATCAGTATCACTAATATACTGATATGTTATTATATGTATGAAACAACCCTATTTCACCATCAATCCATCCTTCGAAAAATGAAATCACCGCGTGTGCGTACGTACGGAATACCGTATCCACGCCGTGGTGTAATCTATTTTCCACCACCATCTTACTTGGATGGGTATAATGGTGTAAATAATAACTATATATGATTATTGTAAAGTGATATTGATTATCTAATAGTATACATACACTCCAATAAAATTCCATGATCATGGGAACGATATCATCGCTCGTGCGTACGTACGGAATACTGTCTCCATGACGCGATGTGATTCATTCTCAATGATTTTTTTTGACAATCCAAGCTGAGAGAATTTATTAAATAAAGAGTTTACAATGAAATTTAGAGGTGTAAAGAAGTTACACCAACAAACATTTAGAAAACAGCAAAAACATATGGTATGTAAGGAAGCAGGCTGACATACTTCAATGATGGACCAGGCATAACAGAAAGGCTGCAGCCGAAGCAGTCCATGAGAAATAATAAATGATTATAAAGTATATATAATAATTAATCATGCAATATATTAAATAATAATGATACTGGATTTATCTATATATATATGTATGTCATCCAATTAATTCCATTCAATTCAATGAGGAAACGAAAACAACGTTCATGCGTACGTACGGCCTACCGTCTCAATGAACGGTATATTTCTTTCCATTTATCAATATATTATATATATGTATATTATGAATATATATTATATATATATATATCATGTTTTATATTATGGAATTAAGTAATCATGATCTAGGTAATCGTATGAATAATTACAAGTCAAAACATGGACGACAAATGAAACGATTTTACACAAAACGCTCTTTAACATGGAATTTACAAGAGAACTGGTAATATAAAGTCATAAGTGAACCATATATGATATCATAACAATGAATATGATTCTGTAATAAGTCAATAACATTATTTAAATTATTATACAGGAGGTTTGGACACTTACAAAGCAAATCAGACCTTAGGTAAGGGATAACTATTCCAATCTCATTCTTATCCGAGATTATTTATTCGTAAGTATTTACTGGGGTTATGTTTATCATTCTTGTCCATGTTTTCTAAAAATGTTTTCAAAATATGTTATTATTCTTCCAAGTATGTTTAAAGTCATTTTTACACTTTTTTTACTTTTACCACAACGTTTGGAAGGAAAATTTCTTTTGTTTACCATACGAGGTATTTTTTGACTTTTCCGACAAAAGTAAGAGAAGAATGTTATTTTTAACTTCTACATCGTGAATGGATTTTTACAGTTTCATAACCCCTATTTTTCATAAATCGTCCTCTACAAGATTTTATGAGTATTTTCAACAAAACTCTTTTCTTTTAAAATTTCATGGTATTTTGTGAAAGGAAAGTTATATTCAAGAAGAAGGGATATTTTACTCAAGAATTCATTTCAAGTGTTTTATCAAAACTATTTTCCATCTAAGATGAAATTGTTTCATATGTGTATGTTTTAAGTATAATGTCTCTATGATTTACATGGTTTCAATTTTCTTATGATGAAATGATATCCATTTGTTTTATATGAATTATGTTATGATGGCATGATGTTTATGAAACCCATTTTATTATTTGGGTTATGATGAATGATTTATGATTATATTGTGGAACAAGTAAGAATGATTTCATTAAGAGATGGGTGGGACCTATATCTCTCTCTAATGCATTGGGTAAAGTTTTATATCTCATGAGATAGACACGGAGGGAATGGAAAGTTAAACTGGTTCAGTAATATAGGACTGGAACGAGGAGTGAACTAGATTCAGAAAGGGACTTTGACCACTAAGATGGACTTGGCAGCAATGCCTTGGCTACTCTGGAAATCATATCATGTGATTAATGGTTTTCGCAATTACATGTTTTATTCCCATGATATTTTATAATGATTTATCTTCCATTATGATCTATGCCTTATGTTCTTCCATGTTTTATGTAGTTGCTCAAGATTTTGAATGTTCATGTTTTTTTATGTTCAAATGTATATGGTATGTTTTATTTTATCCATGATTACCCTTACTGAGCATTTGAGATCACCCTTTTTATGTTTTCTTTTCCCCCAGGATTAAAAGAAAGATTTTAGGTAAGGAAACGAAAATGGGAAGATCTTTATGGGAGATGTTAAAGATCTCTCACCATGATTAGAAGATTATGATCCAAGTTTCCAAAGACACTAAACTATTACTGTCCTTGTGTGTCTATTTTTGTTATGTACTATGTATTCCGAAAAAGTAATGTAATGTCTATGTATGTCATGATTCAGGTCTCTACATGTACGATAGATTCAGGCAATTCATTAGAGAAATGAAATAAAAATTAAACAACAAAATATACTCAATGTATATCCATGTGTCAACATCGAGTCCATAAATTAAAAAATCTCCTTGAGAAATCAAGAGTTGAATAAAAATTGGAAACTACGAATATAAGAAGGCCAACGTTGCTTCAATACAATCACCAGACCAAAAATAATGACATCGGTACAGAATTAATCAAAAACAAAACCAAAAATACATAAATAAAATTAGAAGGCATGCCTCGCTAGTTTGAACAAAATATGATACCCTCTTAGAAAAACCTAACATAAACCGAACACTAGATGTTGGACAATATGTTTGAGAGGCAGCGGAGTTGTGTGATTCGAGGTTCAATTCACTAGGGAGGAGTGCTGGGAGTGGGTGGCTTCTAGGGAAATCTTCTGATATCATGACAGGTTCTCAAATAGTTAGGGGTTTTTTATTATATTGGGACACATTAATAAATGCTTCCAAATAAGCGCTAATAAAGAGACCTTTAATCAGCTCTTATTACATAAGTGATGATAATGTTTGGTCTTTATCAGCACTAAAGAAATGCTAACAAAATAAATCTTTATCAGCGTTTAACTTATATCATTGTTAAATGTTAATTTTATTAGTGATTTTTTAGTGATGATGAAACCTCATCTTTATCAGCATGGAAAAATCACGAAAAAAGGATTTATAATTATATTTATAAATTTAAAATTGTAAATAATTATATATACTTAATAAATAAATATCAATATAAATACAGTAAATATAATCATTTTTAAATATATTTACTATAATTTTATTATTTTTTATTTATAATTATAGAAATATTTTTAAAATATAATATTAATATCATTATATATATATATAATTATATATATATATTTAATTAATATATAGAAATATAGTAAATATATAAATTATTTATGTAAATTTATTATAAATTTAATAATTATTTTTATATATATAATTATTTAATTATAATTAATTTTTTTTAAATATATTTAATAATTTATAATTAAAAATATATAATTGTATAAATATAGTAAATGTAAATTTCTAAATATATTTATTAATAAATATATTTATTAATAAATATATTTATAACATTATTAATGAATATCTAATTTTAAGTGTATGCATATATGTTAAAGATGAGTGAAATTGAATAAATTAAGAATAAGTACACTTTAAAAATATTGAAAAAAAATTATGTGTGTGCATTGTATATAAAAATGAATTAATTACATATATGTGAAATCAATATAACACAGATTTGATGTATATTAAATTTAAAAATTGAACGACGTATAATTATTTGTCGTGTACTCTGAAATTTTTCAATATTTTTAATTCATATTTCTTTTTAATTATAAACCATTATTCAACAAATATATGACTATTTAATATGAAGAGCATAAAAGTTTTTTAATATATGATTCATATTTGTATACATTAATATATATCTATAAATTTAATATATAAAATTTAATAACCTTAATTATCAAAATTATCAAATTAATAAAATGTTTTATATTTAATAATGTATAATAAAATTATTTATTATTATTATTAATTATTTAATTAATAAAATCGGTAATATTTTTTTACTAAACTCATTTTTATTTTTTTTATTTATTTATTTCATTTAATTTTTTTAAACCATTATCAGAGTTAAAAAAGTTCTAAAAAACTAATAAATATGCCATTTATCAATATTTATTCTTACCGCTGATAAATACAAGCACTCTTAAATGATGGTTCTGTAGTAGTGCATGTAGATGATCTAGATTCATGATGCCTTTCATGTCTTACAACCTCCCCATTATCATCATGATAAATATCACATCATTTATTGGAGAGAGATTGATGTTAATGATGATTCCATTATTGATTATCCCATGAAAATCTAGGACCACCTAGGGAAGGTGTTATGAGAGCATATTGTTACAATATTATTTTTCCATTGGTGAAATGGTTGTGTAGGGGAGAAAACCTAGTTACATGACTGGTAGATACTCACTCATTATCCCAAACTATTTGATTCTTGGTTATTCTATTGTAACTACTTTTTTATGTTGATCATTATTTATCTTGTGAGATAATTCCCTCTTCCTTAATACCTTGTTTATAGTCTTGATCTCATTTTGATAGGTATCTGATATGAGGGACCAAATTTCCACTAACCCTCTATAATATTTGTCTCAAAGCATAGTAGTGAAGTGGATGAGTTTATAATTTTTATATCCATTCATATAGCTACCATTCCCTGGTGTAAGGAGTTTTGTTATCCATTTTGGTCCCTGGTGAGTCCCTATGTGTAATGGGGAATAAATATTGGTTGGGTAAGAGTGTTATCTTGGGCGAGGATCAGTAGAGGTTCTCCAATATACCACTACCATATTGACCACACTATACTTGTGGATGAGTGTGTGGTGATGTAAAAAAATCTTTGATGTTTTAAATACATCATAAGGGGATGTTGTGTTGTGATACCTAGACTCGGTGTGTTTTAGGACACCACATATATGGTGGAGGCTATGAAAAAGGTTGTGGTGATGGTCAGCATGGAATCTGAATGGAAAAAATGGTCACTATTATTTGTGGACATTGAATGTTTAATATGTTCAAATTCCTGCAAAGTTATGATAGGTCTTCAATTTTAATTTAATTCATTACTCCCTCTAAATGTCAATTCATACTCCTCTCACGATCGTTCCTTCTATTTCTATATCTTCTAAATGAACATAGTGTGGGGATGGATTATTTTCTTTAACTGTGGTTATGTGGATAAGAATTTTCACTGTGTATGTTTTATTTCCACACTTTTAGTGGCCTTTGATTGGCTACATAAGTATTATAACCCTTGGATGGTAGAGGAACATCCTCTATTAATTTAAAGTACCTCCCACTCCCCCTTCTCCTTTTTATTCATCCTTTATTTTTTGAATTTTTACTATGCCAAGCCCTCTATTATGGGATGCAATATTTGTGTGTTTGATGGTGGATTGCTGATGATAGGTTCTATGGAACCATACATTGATTTTTTAGCGGTTGACCCTTGATCGTCCATTATTGTTCTATGAAAATAGAAATTCTAAATCAAGTTTGTGGATTCATTTTAAAAAAATTTATGTGAAATAATAAAGTAAACATACTTTATATTATTGAGTAAAGGTGGAATTAACCCTAGTGAATACTAAAAAATAATAAAAGAAAATTTTGGTTTTTTCTTAGACTGGTCGCATGTCTTTATTTAATGTTAATGGTTTGCATCTTCATTTTGTTACATAGTGTGTTATTTAATTTTTATGTTATATTTATCATGTTTACTATGTTTGGAAAGTGGATATGGAACATAAATCTGGTAATTCTTATTGGATAAAAAATAATGAGGAATGTTTAATTATTATCATTCTTCTTGTAATTGATGAAAATAAAAGTTATGATAGAAAAATGTTTATGTAGTAATTTAGTATTCATTGATAGTTGATGGATTAGTTTTCTTGTGGTTATAACCTATGATAAATTAAACAGTTAATTCAAGATTGTAAAAAATTTGCTGTTTGTTAAAGATAATTTCTTGGGGCCACATGAGCCTATTCTATTATAAAAGTTCAATTCCATAGTTATAAGGCTTAGTTTCCCTAATAAATATTTTTTTTCTTTATTGTTTTTTTATAATTTCTATGGATGAGGATCCTTACTAGGGGACATGATGAGAGATCATTATGGCTGAAGGATTGATGTGAATGGGTGGGGATTATTGGGTATATGGCAATAGTTGGCACCTACGATGGTGGGACATATGTTGATATGTACAATGGTGTCAGGTCCGACACCGTTACTGATGCAATTATTTGAAGCTAGGATTTACTATTTCATTTTATGTTGAAATATGGAATAATTTTCTCATCAAAAATATTATTTAAATATCATAAGTCGTAGTTGTATATTTCTTAATTCAGTTCCCCACTTCTTTATGCAGTGGTCTGTTCTTGGTTTATCCATCTTTTATAGTAGTTTAGTATGAGTCCTAGAATACCTAGAATTATGGAATTATAATGAATGTTAAATAATTTTAACTCATGGAGTTAGTGTCTTGACAAGATTCTAAATGATAGTAAATCTTGAGTAACCTTGGAATATGTGGGATTATGCCTAGAAGTCATGGAAAGTTGATGGTAATTAATATAATTATGAAATTTATATCTTAATAAATAATTAAAAGTCCCTTTGGAATGTTTGTGTTATTATAGACTATCTAGTCTATAAGGGTGGTAGTCGAGTGTTAGAGATATGAAAATTTTATTTAAGATTAAGTCTAGGATGTTTCCCATAGTGTATTTTGTGATATATATATTCCCATGTTATATTATTTACATTACCCCCACCATTTTTAGAAAGTTGAACGACACCTAATGGATTTTCGGAGTGTTTTACCAAACATCCATGTTGGTGAGGAATAAATGGATGACGAACCCCTATTTCCCTACTCACTTGTCTTGATAGTAATAAGTGGTTGTAGGAAGACTGTTTACTTTTCCACATATATGTGTGTTGGGATATAATGGCTTGTGGTTATTTTCAAGCACATTTATCTATGGATATATCATCCCGAGGATCATTATAGGTATTTTGTGCATCGAATATGATGGATTTAGGTATAGTACATGACATATGAGCTATGCTTCCTTAAAAAAACTACATAGTAGCTATCTAGAGATAATGTTCTTGATTTTGAGATGATTTGATGCATGAGGTGCAAGATATATTTTAGTTTATCGTGTGTTTTTGCGTTGAATTATATATTATAAAGAGATAGTTCAGAACGTCCGGCATTTGGGCAGAGTGGTAAACCAGGGGGAAGTTAAAATAAGGTACCTTTATTTGTTATTATCTTATATATTATCTTATTACTTGTATGCGATACTTGGTGGTAAATCCATGGTGAGGTTCGGAACTTAACATACCTATTTAAGTGATTCATCAGATTAATTTGTTTATTCACTGGTTTTTAGTGTGGTTTCATTACATTTTTTATGAGAGGCTTGTGGAATGAACCCAATGAGTATACCTATAATGATCTACTAATATATACATGAATTAATTTTAGGACTGTATGAGTTGGTTGGTGATTAGGATAAACATTACTAGCTCATATAGTTACTCAAGAGCTTTTTAGAATTCGAGGTAACATCCAATGATATTCTTCTAGTAATTATAGTTATTTTATATATTTTCTAGTTGTACAATATTACATGCATGTATTAAGATATTTTATTCTTTTATAAGAAGAAATTATTGGTGGTTTTGTCTTATCTATTATTCCAAATGTTCTTCTTAGAGGGAACTGACATCCATTTGCATGTATAATATACCATCAGTGCTTGTTTCCAACATGTGGCATATTGGAGGTGGTATTTGGCTATCATTATCTATCTCCATTCATTGTCATCCCAAGAGGGGTACATTTTTTGTTAGGGGTCCATAACATAGCCACTTGAGTAAATTCTCATATAGTTAGTTGATGACTAATATAATCTGAAAAAAATATTGAATTCATTTTATTTATATACATGGATAATATATTTCAACTATATAATTTATGGCTTTAAATATTAGAGTAAACAAAAATCCAATTTTTTTTCTCATTTTAATTTTCTCACATTAGTTGTTTTTCATTTTTCATTTAATTGCATATTAATTAATTAATACTTAGCTTCATGATGTGAATCATATCATAAACTATTTTTTATTTGGACTTCCAGAACATTTGTAGGATATTGATAATATTTTCAACTAGATAATTTTTTATGAATACTTTTTCTCCAATTGGATTAAGAATATTTGTAATTATAATAAATAGCTAATGCATTTGATAAATGATTCAATAGGGTTGAATGTGGAAACATGGATAATAATATGTAAACATAACCCTTTATTGTCTCACAATATTTCGATGTTCAAATTTAGGTTACATAGAGATTCTACTATATTCCATTAGCAATCCAACAAGAGGATGCCAAAATATATATTTTTCTATGAATCACACATAGTAGGGTATTCATCAAATGTATGGTGTGATGAAATTATGCTCATTTATCTAAAATAAATTAAATAATATATTTTTTAGGAATTTTATAATTTCCAATGGGAAATATATAATTTTATACACCATTATTGATCAACTATTTCTCTATAAAATCTCTACAATACTCATAGTCACCACCATAATAAAATGTGGTCTATTGGGATTTATATTATGTAAGGTTATAACATGATTAAAACATGTCATATCTAAATATAAGATCATTTATCTTGAACAATTTATTATTAGGAAAATATTTTAGTTTTTGATAAAAAATCATCCAAAAAAATTACCATATAAAATAAAAAATAGATTTAATCTAAGATATCATTAAGCTTTATTTGATAACATGTTTTTTTAAAAAACATTGAAATGATTTGACTATACACAATTAGGGTTTATTTTAGTCTAAAACATGACAATAAATTTTTATCCAACTAATTTTTTAGGTGGATAATATGATATATATTTTGATAAATACAAATTTAAAAAATTTATCAAAGTAGTATAAAAATTATACTGTCAATAGTTAGACTATTGTCTCATTAATGAAATAAGTTAATGGAAATTAGAAAAATTAAATAAAAAACTCATGGAGTATTGATTAAGAACTCAAATACCACTATTGGATATTTTTATTAAATATAATTATAATCCAATGGAATTCGTTTCTTTTACCCAAAGTGGAGGGAGGATCTTGAACCTAGTCCTGGTTATCCCACATTTACAATTGTAGGCTCATTTATTGTAAGCACATGAGAAGTAGAAGATTATAAACCATAAATTTCATCAAAAAGAGTGTCCAAAAATCTATTTTTCTATCCCTAAAAGATCAAGATAACATTGATCAAACATAGAATGTTCATACACCATAAGATTCATTGACTATAATTATTTTTATATGAAACAATAAATATATTCCCTGATGCCCCCAATCTTAGTGATTGGAAAAAAATTTCCCATCCTAGAATATATTTGACCATAATGATTAGAGAAAAAAAATTAAATCAACGATACTAAGATAATTAGAATCAAACCATATAGAGTGTAGCTCTTTACACATACTAAAAAGTACTATAAGTATAATAACTCAAATAAGAATAATATGATGAGAAAAAATCTTCATATAAGTGTAATCAACATGATCCAGTATTATTTACTCTAAAACTCCTTGGGGTCAATTTATAGAAGACAATGTGAAAAAATCCAACTATCACACCCTGACCAATATATTATTTATTATTTTATATATTTTATTTTTCTTGGTCCATTCCATGATTTTTGGGTCAAATGGTTTAAATTTTTATGTTTTGATATTTTAGTATATGGTGCACATTTATCCCACCCAATTAGTATAAAATGTGTCCAGTCATGAGAATGTATAGATAATTTAACAAATCTATTTTTCATGGTTAGAGTATATTTTTTCAACCTTTTATTCCAATATTATGGCCTCCTAATGCACTCTTTTTATGGGTGACAGGTTGATGCTTGTTTTAGTATTCCATGTAGCTCAACTAAAGTGATTGATTAATTTTTAAAAGTAAAGTTTTTTTCTCCTCTATAATTAAACCCCAGTGATGGGTATATCCTTATCCCAACTCACTTGAAATTCATTAGAGAAAAAAACCCTATTTAACATTAGTTTTTAGATCACTTCTATAAAGCTGATGTAAAAAAACAAGGTATTTGGTGTCAATTTTTTAAAAAATGATGTTGAAAACAATACTCTATGTAGTTTTCGACATTGTTTTTTGAAATCCACTATTTTAAAAAAACCATTCCAATTTATTTTAATTATTTGGTGTCAGTTTTGGTAAAAAAATATATTTTTTTTTTAAAAATATAAAATTTTGAAAATTACACACCTCAAATAATAAAAATCCATATAATAGAAAACGAATATACATAAATCAAAAAAAAATGTATCATTGACTAAAAATCAATAGAAAATACAAAATCCTATACAGTTAATCATAAAATTATCTATTCATTTGTAATCTAAATTATTATTAAAAACACGTACCTAAAATTTAAAAAATTATCATTGTTGGTTATTGTTGAAGCATTCCATTTATATCATTATGTTCAAAAACCTATTATAGAAAATATTTAGTTTTTTTAAAACGTGTTTTTAGAAAAATGTAATATTAATAACAAACATTAGAATATACATGCCTTAAATTGTAATCATAATTAATAAATAGTTAAAAAACAAAGATCAAAGATGGGTATGTTCATTTTGAGAATAATACCAGACATCATTGAATGTCTTCAATAACATTGAATGATATGCGATTAAAATTTAGATTACTATGACAAAAAATATATAATAATTAATATAACTAACCTAATCAAATTTAGTAGTTCCCCAATTGTGATTATCTCACACATGAATCATAGAACATAATAACCAAATTCAACGTGTCCTTGTTGACGATGACTCTGTAGATATAAAACACTAACTTGATAATAAAACCCAATATATATATATATATCAAAAATAAGAATAATATCTAATATAATAAATTAATACAATTACTTTTACATATTGGATTGCATGTGGGTTCTTTATCGACACATGAACTTGGTTTAATTTTTTCAATTCCCTATATTTTCATATATATATATATAAACTCTTAACACAAGTATATACACTAAAAATTAAATATAATGAACTTATAAAAAAGAATAAAACATAATTTTCTAATATGGTGGTAATGTTTTTACGAACACCACCTAGTAAAAATAAAAACCAATATACGGTTAATTCACTTGGTAATAATACATCAAAAATCCAATTCCCCTACAATACATAAGGTTCCTAATTAATGTAATTATATTGAAAATTAGTTTATAATTACGTTCTTGTTCTCTCCCATTAAGAAATTTTAAATCCCAAAAACCAATATATGTCTGTAATTATACCTCATATATATATATATGAAATTATTTGATAATTTTTTACATATTTCTCATCCATCCAAATGAATTAAAGATCTATAAAACCATAGTGGCTTGTGGTTTAATTTTATATAAGAAGCGTGTGTAGATACCTAATTAAAAATGTAATATAGTTAGTCAATTTAAATCACCTTTAATTAAATAAATAAAAATTGAAATTCCAATTTACTTAAATTTAAAACCACCACAACACATTCATGTCGATCTCTTGAAAATCAATTATATCCCTAATATATTTTTTGAATAATCTCAATGGATAGTCTCTTATGCATATATCGGACGCCATTTGAAACTTGTAGATATTACCCAATGAAGAAGAATCATGAGATAATATTTATATCCTGAAAAATATTTTTAGAAGATTCTACAGGTGTTTGTTCATAAACATTCTGTATCATTTGTTCCATTTCATTTGATTATATATACTCTTATATGAGTTTAATGTCAAAAACAATTATAAGTACTTTTTAATTTCTATGAAATTAATACTTTTAAATAAATATTCCACATATGAAAGATAACGAAAAATTCCAAATGTATGAAGTAAAAAATGAATGAGACAGACCCCATCATTGGTAACCTCTTTAGTAGGAAATGTTAGTAGAGTAGAAGGATCAGTAATATCATGTATTTATTCTCTAACCTGACCCATATACATAGGCTAGTGATGTATAAATCCCCCAAAAATTTGTGATTCCAAATGGTACAATATGTATATGAGGATATCTAGCATAAAAATCATTATTTAAGGTGGGTCCGTGCAAGGAGGTAGAGGATATGAGTAGGCATCCTAGGTAGGGTGGTCTGGCTAGGATGGATGTATAGGTTTCATAGACAGCTGGGCAGGCTAGACACGTTTAAAAGGGTGCATAGACTATGGATTTCTTGTCAGTTATTCTAACATAGCATGAATTATTGTTTGAATTTGATCACCCATGAATTTTTCACAACATTAATTTCATATTTTGAGGATTCTATTTCTAAGTATCTTTATTTCTTACTCTGATGACCAAAAACATTTAGAATACTAACACCTTCCTAACATCCTCTTATTTGGTTGGGGTGTTCCGGCTTTCCTAAAGCAGTAACTAAGATATCAATCCCACCCTCACGGTTAAAATATCCTTGTATCTCTTTCTCTTGAAGTTCATCCACAAGTAAGAAATGAAATTTTGATATTAGTGTTTTTAATTTATAAAATTGAAAACTTCAGGAAAATTAAATAATATTACATACAATTTATTCAGATACTTCCTTAGCTTTCTCTGTAAGAGTGTTTTCATTTTTTGTTATTCTTCTCACTCTTTTATATTTTTCATGATGAGTGGGGGGAGTTGGAGGGCCAAACTATAACTAATTAAAACCATAAAAAAATTAAAATAATAAGTAAATAGGTGTATATATAAATATATATATATATATATATATATATAATTTTACAATATAATATATATTATCATACCATAATGGTTTCATCATTTCAGACGGAAACAAATTCATTCTATGTATCTACATCTATAAACTCATACTTGAGGCATGGGATTTCATTTTCTTTATTTCCAAAAAATAAATTTTCATATTTGGTTTGAATTCTCTCCATTGAACAAACTCCAAGGTAAGACATCAATTCTTAATTTCTTTTGGTTTTTAAAAATTGAATGTCATCTGTAAATAAATAAAATAAACATTTGTCATTTAAAATATATCATATGTGAGAAATAAGATAAAATAAATCAATTAATATAATACACTATTACGGTCTCCCAAAGATGGTATGTTTTCATCTTGTCGGTGGCCTTTTAATTAGGATATAAAATTATAATCATACAATGGTTCTCCATGGAGATATAGGTGATAAATTTTTTTGCATTTGGTTCAGCTGCATTATTGTTATTAAGAAATTTAATATGTAATTATTTATCTCCATGAGAAAGTTATAGTTTGGTAAAAGTGTAATATCCCTTTTACTAACTTGATAAATCGATTTCATAATAGTAAAAGTAGAGGACTCTACTGATGAAGTCTCATCAGTAGTCCATAAATTTTTATTTTTTTAAATTAAAAGTTTGTTTTCATTAAATAATTATATTAATGTATATATAATAATATGAAAATAAGACAAATACTTAAAGTACATGTTCTTCGGTCTCTTTATCTGTATATTTCATTGAAATAGGAAATTGTAATGAAATTCTTACAGACCAACATATTAGTAACCAATTAAATAATTAGAAAACATGAAAAATGAAATATATAAGTAAAAAAGGGAAAACATGTGTAAGTTAAAGAAAAAAAATAATGTTGTTATTATTATTAAAAAAAATATAGAAGGTAAGATATTAAATAAAAACATTCCTATTAAAATGATAAAAATATTTATAAGTTCAAATATCGAATAGTTATTAAATTATACGGTTTTTAGATATGTAAATTTAAAAAAAGAAAAATAATTTAAATAATTAGGAGATTAATTATGAGGGTAATTTAGTGTTTTCTCATATCTATTCAGCATAATGATTTTATACTACTTGTACTATGTCTGAATTATAGTCATTGTTATCTGGAAATCATGTTATAGACAAATACTCCTGCTAACATTCAATAATATCATCCGCATCATCATACAAATAGATTCTTTTCTCTTGAAAAATGATGAACCACTAATCATTATGTGGATCAATGACACAAAATATGTGTTTTTTATGTGTGTCTATGAAAAATGGTTCCTCATTGAAAGTAAATATTTTCAAATCAACATAATTTAGACCCATATTCATCATGTTTCACAACACTATTAGTTGTAACCCAATTACACTTAAACATGGTGACTAGAAATTTTATATAATCAATTTACCATATGTCTTCAATAACTCCAAAATATGACATTGATGTAGAAGTTGAGTTTTTATCAATGGCACTCGATAAATGAAGTACTTCAACGAAAACCATTAAACCACTATTTTTATTGGTACTCTTAGAGTTCAGATTTATTATGTATAATGTGTAACAATTAATATAAAAATCATACCATGTGATCAGATTAAGATATGGACCCCTACTAACCATTTTTATGTTTCTATTTTAGATTTATTTGTGATAAATTTTACATTAAAAAATGAAACAAATATTCTTTTATGCTAAATCATCATCCACTTTTCATTTATTTTCAGATATAATAACATTATTTCAATAATATTTGATGATATATATGATAAAACCTCATATGTGTTCTTCAAAATATATGAATGTGTCTTCATCAATTCATCACTTGAAATGAACTTTACATTTATGCCTAAAATCCCTCAACCTTCACTATCTACTATCGTATGTTGAGATATAGGGAGAGAAATATGCTCCACTTCATACAAATAATCAGTATAAAACACAATCACATCTTAATAATACATTTTCTTAACAATAGACTCCTCTAGTTGAGAAGTATTTCTATTACATCCCATCAAAAAATTTAGATATCTTCCAATAGGATACATCAATCATAAACAAACAGGCCCACATATTTGTACCTCGTGCACCAAATGAATCCCTATAAAACCATTATATAAAAATTGTTTGTGGGAAATAAATTTATAGTTGTGAAATAATAAGAGAATATTCATTCAAAAACACATATAACAAATTAGGATCAACAACTTTGATATAAATGGATTTGAAAAAAATTACATAACCTAGTGATAGCCATTTTAATAGTTGTCGGAAATATACCACGCATGGTGACTCTTATAGGTTGTTGCATCAATACATGAAAATAATTGGATTTCATACCTCATTATTTTCAATCCTTCAACAAAACAAAAATTTTTACATTTTAAGAATAACCATTGGTTACATTAATACTATGAACACACTGAAAAAAATTCATCTTCTCAATATTTCTTAATGTGTGAAAAGTTAAAGGTAATTATTATATGTTTCCCTTCATAGTGGGAGCTAACTATAAATGTATTCCCATTGATATGAATTTAAGTCTAGTATTCAATCAATATTTATCATTCCTTTTATGTCTAAAAAATATATAATCAAACCTGTCACAAATGTGTTTCTAAACATGCATAACGTCAATGTCATGTTTTATCACTAAAAATCTCAAATATGGTATTTTGAAAAAGAGAGACTATTTATGCCATATATTTTTGAAGACCATAAAATCTTTTCTTTATGATGTTTGAATCAATATATTTCTCCTTATAATAATATTCTTCAAATAATATTGTTTGTGGAGAAATACTGTATTCTTGTAAACCATCAAATGATTTTTTATAATCTATGATAAGGATGACCAATTAGAAAAAAAAATTGATGTCCCATGTACATTATCGTTATTAAATTCAACAATTCATAGTATGAAGTCTCTTATTCACAAATTAGACAAGATTTATGTCCCTTAACATTGTATCTAGATAAGTTTCCATGTGCAGAAGATCCATTTATGGTGAACATTATCGTACCACGAAGAAAAAAACTCTTTCTTCTATAAATTGAAAAATTTAACACCTTTCTCCCATAATAGTTTTAAATCATCAATAAATGGTGAAAATAAACATGAAAATATTTTCCTAATTGTTTTGGTCTATAAATATTCAATCTCACCATAACATATTTTCCTTCACACATATATTTGGGTATACGTTGTAAACTACCATCAAATGGGAAATGAACTATGTTGGCTACATAGGAACTAATATGGATTCATTTCATCAGTACAAAATCCCATTTCAATATTTATAACTTCACTTCCAATTTCACAAAATTTCTGATCAAATCTCTTCCACTATTGTGAATTAGTTAAGTGATGTAAGTTACCATGGTATATGCACTCATCTAAATGTCATCTTAACCTTTTATCATCAATTAAATTTGGAATGAGATGCTTCAGATGAAGAATTAATGGAAGGTGCCAAATTTAATTACCAGGAGATTTGATTTTGGTACCTGAGAATGAATCATATTTGAAATATAAGAGTTATTTTAAGGGATTATCAAAAGAAATTATTAGAATGCTTAAAAAATAGATTTTTCATGAGGATTTATGTCATTAATTGAGAATATATCTTAGTTGAATTTTTCATCCATCATATATCATGATGTCCCACATGTATCATAGTTTGATAAATAATCATATTGTTTCCTATACAAAAAAATCATTGGGGGAAGCATATATCTTTTTATACCCCAATCTCATTAGACATAATATTTTCTTCTCCTAGTAATTATAATATGGAAGCTCATTGCCTTATGGAAGTAGCTCTTTTAAAAACATCAATTATGTCAGAGAAAATTTTATCAATCCATGCATTTCATGATTTCAAGTTATCTAATATCAATACAACTGATGACAATATAAATTTACTACAAAATGAGAATAATGATTTCTAATAATATCCATAAAATCATTAAAAAGTTTTTGTTTTTTCAATGGTTTTAACACATTAATCCTGAATTAATACTCCAATTTGATCTTATACATCATTATGAATATTTTTATCAATATTGTATGTTTAGTTTTCAATTATTTCACCATGTCAGGTACAACATGTATTATTAAGGATACAACCATAGAAAATGAGATGATCATTGATTTCTATGAAGATTAACTTCCTCATATTCAATCCCTTCACATGTGGATAGAAAACCAAATTTATGTTTTGAATATTTTGTTTAGAAAATTCCATGAAATCATCAACTAAATTTTCATATTCACTAGTGGTTTGTCATAAATTTATCTAATTAGAATACATTCAAAAAATGATATCACAGTATAATCAATGAATATATTAATAAATATAAATATTTAAATATATTTATATAAATAGATAAATGGTAATCATAAACAAATTCAATAAAAATTATTGGTAATCTAATATGAAACATCAATGATTTTTAGGAATAAAAGAAAAAATAATTTACTAAAGGTATTTCTTTTGCATGATGTGTGCCACATTGATCCAATGGACATCACATGTAATTACCCCTGTAGAAATTCCTAGTAGAAAATCATGATTTTGTAAACTAATATACTATTTGGTTTTAATTTATTTCCTTTTATTTATTTATATATGTGATATTCCTAGTATGAAATCATTATTTTTTCCCTATATGTATATTTTCAACACCACATATTATAATAGTATGAGGTAAATATTTAATTTTATAGCCTAATGGTTATAGTTGTGTTTGGTAAATGATTACTTGATTTACTAATAATCATTCTAATATAGGGGTACATTTTCTACAAGGTAACTCCATAGACCCACGCTACTATCGAAAAAATCTTTTTGGTAGATTCAGTGTTAATCATTATTTACACAATAATATATTTTTACCAAAAAAACAAAAAAGATATACTATAATAAAACTAAAATTATAAATCAATAATTTAAAATTATTTTACATGAATAAATTTATACAGTTATAATTTTAAATTAAGTATTATATAAAATGTAAAATAGTTTTTATTGAAATATGACCATTTTAATATTTATTGTTTTGTAATATAATTTCAAAGAAATATGAAAATTAGTTAATTCCAATATATTAGTTCATGTATAGAAATATCATATATTGTTTCCTTAATTTAAAGGTAGTTAATTTAATTTATAAAGATCAATTGCACAAAATTTTAACATATAATATTTGAATAAATATACTATTGTAATATAAATTATATTTCTTCAAAATATTTAAATAGTAAATTTTTTATTTTCATATTATATACATCTGGTTTATTGATATTATAATTTAATTATTTTCAATCATAAAACATGTATTAATTCATTTTACATAGCTTTTATATTAGTTCAGTGTCGTATGTGTCGAAAGGTATTTAAGATTGTGTTAATTTAATGGGAGAAAAATATAGATTTATTACATGTGATGTACATTACATTGATGAAAAATAACACCATATTTCAATATTCATTGTATAATATCGTCAAAATCATTTGATAATTTCATAAAATAAATAATTTTTCAAAATAAACAAACTTTAACTACAACACATACAAATTATAATCCACTACATGCAAATATTTGAAACAATTTCTCAAAAATATAAATAAATGATAAATTATTTCACATCAGATTAAAAAATATGTGAAACTTTTTATTTCAATAATTAAATCGATCATTAATCTGAACATTATCCCATAAATTCATTGAATGAATAAGCCCTACAAGATCTAACAAAAATGTTTGTATAAATGAACAATAAACAATAATAAATAAATAAAAGCAAACCACAGTTGATGTTCAGCTAGAAAACGACTTCTAAAGAGAAATACTACAATGGATAATGAAAAAATGACAGAGAATGAATAATCAATATGAAATATCATGAAATGATGATAAAAATCATAGAAAAACAAAGACAATGGATGATCATGTTTAGTGGGACGTCGTCAGGGTCATCGCGATTAGATAATTGAGCTTCACAGATCCAACAAATGAGGGTTTTGCAATTATTTGTTTTCTTAAAAAAAATTGCATCATTATTTACATTAACCAACATCAGAAATTATTATTATATTTTAATAGAATTGGTTTTTTAGAAAAATCAATGCCCTAAATCCAAAAAAACAGAGTTTTTCGCATCAATTTTGGAAAATAACTGATGCCAAAAACTCAATATAAATATAATTTTGTGTCAGTTTATGTTAAAACTGAAGCAAAAAACGTGTAACTTATACATTCTGCAATAATTTATAAAAAAACTAACACCATTAAATAAATTTTGATGCTATTATTTCTACTTGTGGTGGCTCAAGAGAGCCCTTGGAAAGTCATCCTTGAATTCTCTTTAGTTTTTATCCTCTTCTACATGATTTTTTGGTGTTTCTCTTTTGATAAGCACCATTCGATCATTTATTTTCCCACTCTCTTTGTTATATTTCATTCCATACCATTTTTCCATGTTGGATTATTGATAATGATATATTTTTATCTTATCTTATTTTTAATTGTATATTAGGGCGTGTGGTTGGTCAGTTGGGCTTAATTGACTCCATAATTGAAGTTTTCATTAAATCCTCACACAATTGATCTTGGTGTATATATCCCTTTTATTTCCAAATCAAACCATGAGATTTTTAAGCTTTATAAATTAATTTTAATTTTATTTATCTTTTTTTATAAATCAATTAATTTTTTAAATATCATGTTATCTTAGATGGTGTAAAAAAATGTCTAAGGTTCTCAATGTTTAGACCTTCTTTTCAAAAGTATATGAATTTTAAGTGTTTACTAAGATTCCTCAGAAAATATAGTAGAGGAGTTTGTAAATTTAATAGATGATTTGTATTTAGTAAAACTATTAAATTTGGTTTTTGAGATATAATTTCATTTTATTATGTTGCTTCAATTTTTGATGTTTTGATGGGTTTACTTCAAATTTCTTATGTCCTGATGTGTGACTAAAGTTATGTCCCGTCATTTGATCCCTTAAAAATTATATGAATGTATATATTTATATATATATATGAGTGATATGTACATATGTATATGTACATTCTTGTGTACATATGTATATGTACATGTTTTTGTACATACAGATATATACATGTACATATATTTATGACAATTTAATTGATTACCTTTGATATAAACTTATTTTTCAGTTACCACTTGGTTTCAAAAAGTCAATCAAAGGATTTTTCAATGGTGTATTTTATAGATTAGGTTTTTGAGCCCCATTTAGCACATTGAGAATGTAATTTGGGGTTTTCATTGTTTTATGATCTAATTTTAATGAAGTTATTTTTTCTAAGAAAATTGATTCAGTGTTTCGAATGATAATTCATGGTTGGTACCTAGAATTAGTTTATCAAAATATAAGAACCATCAATAAAAAATGATTTCATTTATTTATATGGATATTTTATTATTATTTTAATATAGGGTGTTTCTCATGGATGGGTATATGGAGGTGATATGAGACATTTTGATTGGATTATGTTGATCCTTGGTCTTTTTTTAATATTGTGCTTATGTCACCTCCCATTATTATTACTCTCAATGGAACCTAGTTATCTTAGTGAAAATGACATATTCTATAATCTAGTTTAATTGATTTGTACTACATAAAATATAATATTAATGTTATATAGGGGAGTTCCACTAGTGAGACTACATGAGATCAGTTGAATGGTTATAAACATAGGAATGCATCGATAGTCTAACAGATGGTTCTAAACCAAGTGTATCTAGGGTCTCCTCATATGATGTTTAAATGATTATAATTATTACATAATCTATATGTCAATTAATTAATGTATTTTTTGTCATATGTCCTTCATTACATTTACTATTTTATTCAATTATAATATATCATACTACATAAATCGTGTTATTGGCAGTTCATCAATATGTGTTTACCTAGTTGGTGTTTATTTCAGTGGTTTGTTTATCATTATTTTTGTGTCTTGTTTAAAAATTGTATTTCAATGTAACACCTCGAGATTTTATGAAAAATATTCCTGTTTAATTTTATTAATGTCTTGTGTTGTACGCTACACCAAAAGAAGCTTGCACAATATGAATCCCTGACTTGGCTTGCATTACACGCAAGCGCGACCTTCCACGATAGCGTGTGATGTACGCAATACCGAGTTTCACTAAACAACGATATGTTATTTAAACTAGCCATTATGAATAGTAATATCGAGCTTTTTAAATTTTATAAATTTTATCATTCAAAATGGAATTCATTTTTGGATACAGAATATCGAAATTAGCCTAGGGTGAATTTTTTGTCTTTTTCTGAAAACTTTCAATTGTTGATGAATAGTGAAAACACTGGGTGACTATTCAAAAAATGACTTTTTATCTAAATAATTATTTATTTTATTTATATTTATGTGAGGTAAAAATTGATACATAATACCTATATAAGTTGAATTTAAGTCATTGGAGTCATTTTATAATAATTTTATATATATAAAAATTTTATTGAACTTTTCACCGTCTTTTACCCACCTCCAAGGAGAATTTGAAAATTCACATAAAAATTAATTTTACCACTTCTGTGAGTGGAATTTTGAAAATCCGAGAGACACGGCTAATATCAAGATCTAAAATGTGGTTCAATTAGATGAAAATAATTTTTGGTAAATAGTAACATTTTACTTTTTTTACAACGGTTAAAAGTAAATAGGGTAATTAAGGGTAAATATGATAGTATTATTACCCTAAAACACGTCTTAATTCCATTGGATAAGTGTAATTCGACCACAAACAACCTTAGAAATAAAATATGACCATTTAGGCCCAATTGGATTAGATTAGGACATTTATTATTAATTTATTTAAAGAAGGGTTAAAATAGTTAAAATCAATGTTTAATAACTAAATCATTTATAATATAGGGTTATACATAAGATAAATTAGATTATAAATATTCATTAGAAAGATAAAAATATTTTCTACATAATTGTATTTTATTTATAATTTTTATACAATAAATAATTTATTTTATTTCTGACACAATGATGATGCAATAATTATCTTATTAATGAAATATTGACATAATTGATGTTATAAATACCCAAATAAATGTAATTTCATACTTTTTATGAGTTAAACTAATTTTCAAGGTTAATATGACATGTAATTATTTATTTAGGTATATTTTTCCGAACTAATCATTCTTTTATAATTTTCACAAAAATCAATTTCCAAATAGTGTCAAAATTGACATGAAATTGTTTTTAAAACAAATATTATATTATTAATTTTTATTTTATTCTTAAAAATCTAAGGTTCGGCCAAATGAATTATTTAAGGCTATATATATTAATAATAAACAACTTGGGGTTCTTTTGTCTTGTTATAGTATGTTTATTAACCTTATAGTGTAAGAAAATTAGAAGACAGGGTAAAAGAAAAATTATTTATCTTAAAGCTAAATCTAAATGGTAATGTTAAAATAGAAACCTAAACTTGTCTAAATTCTATTGGATGAGAGTATTTAGAACCATCCCCACCTTAGATTCTAAATAAATCAACATGGAGTTATTAATACCCGAATACGACTTTATAATAAAATAATATTTTTAGTTATTCCAATGGTTCCCCTCTCCTCCCTTATAAAAGGGCACCTCCTCCCTCTCTTCCTCAGACCACATTGAGCCTTCAAGCTCGGAAACCCCCTGAAAATTTTGCTTCTACACTTCCCTAGAAACATCCTAGAGGTTATGGTCTTCTTCAATGACCAATCATAGTTCCCTAAGAGGAGGTTTCAAAAAGTGTGTCGAAAGAAGAGCTAATATCTGTTACCGATTATTTCAACTTTATTTCTTCTTCTACTTCTTCTTATTTAGTTGTTTCATTATGAACTAATAACATCAGTATCACTCATATAATTATATGTTATTATATGTATGAAACAACCATATTTCACCATCTATCCATCCTACGGAAAATGAAATCACCGCGTGTGCGTACGTACGGAATACGGTCTCCACGCCGTGGTGTAATCTATTTTCAACCACAACCTTACTTGGATGGGTATAATGGTGTAAACAAATAACTATATATGATTATTAAAAAGTGATAATGATTTAAAAATATTATACATACACTTCAATTCAATTCCACGATAATGGGAATGATATCATCACTCGTGCATACGTACGGACTACCATCTCCACGACGCGATGAGATTCATTTTCCAAGTTTACCATTCAGGAATGATTATAAAGTATATATAATAAGTAATCATGAAATATATGACATAATAATTATACTGGATTTATGTGTATATATATTTATGTCATCGAATTAATTTCATTCAATTCAATAAGGAAACGAAAACTGCATTCATGCGTATGTACGGCCTACCGTCTCCATGAACGGTGTATTTCATTCCATTTAATAGATCTATCATATATATATATGTATATACTAAATATATATTATATATAAATCATGTTTTACATTCTAGAATTAAGTAAATCAGGATATAAGTAATAATATCAAGGACAACAAGTCCAAAGACGTATGATAAATAAAACGATTTAACCCAAAACGTTTTTTTAACATGGAACTTACAAAAGAACAGGTAATATAAAGTCATAAGTGAACCATATATGATATCATAACAATGAATATTATTCTATAATAATTCAATGACATTACTTAAATCATTATATAGGAGGATCAGAAATGTACGAAGCATATCGGACCTAAGGTAAGGGATAATGTTGCAATCTCAATTGTTTTCCATCCGAGATTGCTTATACGTAAGTATTTACTGGGGTTATATTTATCATCCATGTCCAAGTTTTATAAAAATGTTTTCATGTATTTTTAAAGTCCTTTTTACCCATTTTTGACTTTTACTACATGTTATGTAAGGAATATTTCTTTTTGATTACCATACGAGGTACTTTTTGACATTTCCAACAAAAGTATGAGAAGAATGTTATTTTCAACATATACGGCGGGAATGGATTTTTACGGTTTCATAACGTATCATTTTCATGAATCATAAATTACAAGGATTTATGAATATTTTTAACAAAATACTTTTCTTTTAAAATTTCATGGAATTTTGTGAAAAGAAAATGATTTTGAAGAACAAAGGATATTTTCCTCATGAATTCATTTCAAGTGTTTTATCAAAACCATTTTTCCATCTAAGATGACATTATTTCATATGTGTATGTTTCAAGTATAATGTCTCTATGATTTACATGGTTTAAATTTTCTTATTATGAAATGATATCCATTTCTTTTATATGGATTATGTGATGATGGAATGATGTTTATGAAACCCATTTTATTCTTTGGGTTATGATGAATGATTTATGTTTATGTTATGTAACAAGTAAAAAATGATTTCATTATGAGATGGGTGGGACCTATATCTACCTCCAATGCATTTTGTAAAGATTTATATCTCATTATATAGACATGGATGGAATGGTAAGTTGACCCAGTTCAGTGTTACAGGACTGAAACGAGGAGTGAAATCGATTCAGAAAGGGACTTTGTCCACTACGATGGTCTTGGAAGCAATGCCTTGGCTACTATGGAAATCATAACATGTGATTAATGGTTGCCACAATTACATGTTTTATTACCATGCTATTTTTTCATGATTGATGTTCCCTTATGATATATACCTTACGTACTTCCAAGAATCATGTCTTTGCTCAAGATTTTGATGTTTAGATTTTATGTTCAAGTTTTTGCATTAAAATATTTAGGGATTGTTTTATGTTCTATATGGTTACCCTTACTAGGCATTTGAGCTCACCCCTTTTATGTTTTATTTTCCCCATGATATAAAGAAAGGTTTTAGGTAAAAAATGGGGAAGATATTTATGGGATATGTTGAAGATTTTTCACCATGATTAGAAGATTATATTCGGAGTTTCCAATGACAATAAACTAATACGGTCCTTGTGCGTCTGTTTTTGTTATGTACTAAGTATTCCGCAAAAGTAATGTAATGTCCATGTACGTCATGTTTCGGATCTCTACAGTTGGTATCAGAGGAAAGGTTTAGTCAACATTTGGAAACTAGGATGCGAGAACATTAGTGAGATCCCTAGAGATATTTATAAGGTATTTCTAAGGATGTCCCTAAGGTTATGTATAAGTATAGGTTATAGTCCTAGAATTCTGGTAACGATCGTAGAATTAAACCTAAGATATTAGATATTAAAGGTACTCCCCATTTATTATGTTGTTTTCCCTAGAATAATTTTTGCCTCTCACACTATTATTTTTGGGTTTTAGACGATGGCTGGAACCCGAAGGAACCGTGTTGATCAGTGTAATGGACAATGAAATGATTGTCCTCCTGAATAAACAAATGTTATGGGAGATGGAGTGAAAAATATTATTTCTATACTTACACAAGCTATGAATCATTATGGACTTAAAAATTAGTATAGAAGGGAACAATATTCTATTGAGTCCTTCATGAGGCAACGTCCACCTTCTTTTAGTGCGTCTTCTGATCCACTTGTTGCTGAACAATGAATATGTACCACTGAAAAGATATTTTCAATTCTTTAATGTTCTAAACATGATAAAGTCATCATAGCATTATATCGTTTGGAAGGTGAAGATGATCAATGGTGGAATCTTATCAAGAATACGAGGCCAAGAGATGAAATTGAGTCCATGGAATAAGACGAGTTCAAGAACTTATTTTTCAACAAGTATATCCCACGTATTCTTCAAACAAAGATGGAGAAGGAATTTCTTGAACTAAAGAAAAAGAATGATGAATTTGTTGGTATATACGAAGAGAATTTTACAAGGCTTGCAAGGTACGTATCTGGCTTTATCATCCAACCTGAAAGTAAAGTTGATCGATTCTTCAGTGGCTTAAAAACAAATCTTTGAAGGGAATTAGCTATAAGAGACTTCAGTAGCTATGAATAAATTGTGTGTTGTGCTATCAAGGTAGAAATGGAATTTCGTGTTACATATCCATCTCAGGGTTTTGACAAGAAACGAAAGATGGAGTTCAAGGAGAAATAACATAATAATGGAGAAAATAAGATGAATGTTTCCTTATGCTCAATGTGTGGAAAGATAGATGGTGGAGATTGTCTTAAAGGGACTATAAAATGTATTAAGTGGGGAAAAGAAGTTCATTGAGAAGCTGAGTGTCGAAGTAATGGAAAAAGGGTTGCTAATGATGTGAATAAATAAAATATTGCGGAGAACACACCACCAACACTTCAATGCTTCAAGTGAAATGAAATGGGGCATTATGCAAATCAATGCCCTAATCTAAGGGTTAATGATGATAGACATGAGAAACCATTTAAGGAAAAGGACAAAGGTAAGTCACATGCGATCACTATTGGCGATGTTGAATATGACAATGATGTGGTGGAATGATTAAGTGTTTATGTAATGGGATTCCAAAATAATGTTGCATATAGTATCGTGGAATATTGGAATATTTATGTATTTGTCTATTGTGGTTTTCAATAATTTTATGGTACCGGTAACCTTGTAAAGTGATTGAGATATTTTTGGAAAGAAGATGATATTCACATAATGAATGGATAAGGAGAAAATGAAATGTTTAACAGTATTCATGAGCTCATTACTGATATAAGGAATAGTTATATCATGGTTTGAGTATACAGAATTTTGAGATGTTGGTATGTGGAAAGGGTTAACTTTTGACAGCACTCATGTTTTCACTAAGGTTCAATGTGTATTCATTATTCAAGAGAATACAAGATTAAGGCCTTCAAATGTTTGGAATGTGACCAACACGACACATCTTATGATATATGGGGATCAACGATGGTATTAACATGCTTGTTATATGAACTCTATGGTAATCATTTTCACTATAATATGAGATTGGACAACAGTATTTTGGATAAGCCTGAAGATTAGAATAGATTTTGTTGAACATAATTTAATATTGTTTAAGGATATAACTTTTTCGATGTTATTGATGGAATGTTATAATAATGTAGTTTTAGAAAAAGGACAACCTGCAGGACGGGTGACAACCCGTCGTATCGGACATGGCTGTGAGAATTAAACCCACAACTGAAGTGCGACATGCCTTTATCACCTACCACTAGCCTCCAGGAAGTCCCTATTTAGTAGAAACGTGTTTTATTATATTAAGCAGTATGATATATGATGTATAAGTCCATTTTAGGAACCATATATGATTAATCTCACTATAGATGGACTTATGTATTTTTTATAACGTTTTCTAACCTTTTTTTTGAGATATATGGAATGACCCATCATTCTATCACATGATCTGCTAACACTTCACGAATGAAAAATTCAACTTCATTTCATTAAGAGATGAAGTGTAAATTGTCCAAGGAACGACCAACGGTGAGACTGTACCAAAATCAAGAACGTATTTATTCTAATTCCATTTTCTTCAACTTTAGGGAAATGATCATGAAAACAAAAAAAAATTTCCTAGTTACCTTATATCCGATGAACCAGATTGTACATTATATAAACATAAATCTATGGCTTTGTGATTGATGGCTTTTTCCTAGCCATGTTCTTTACCACTCTCCATCAGAACATGATGGTTAGATTTCTCTTCTATATCCATATTTTCACCCATGTTCTCCTATGTGGAAACCCAGTGATGAGTAAATTTGGGTAACCGTTACATTTCATACTTTAGTTTTTAAATCCATGTTTTGGTATTACTTTTTACGATGTGGGTTTCTATTAATGAATCTTTATAGTAGTAAACCATTTATAACCCCGACGAATTTTGAGGGCGAAATTCATTTTAAGGGGGTTAGAATGTAACACCCTGAGATTTTATGAAAAGTATTCTTTTTAATTTCATTAATGTCTTGTGTTGTACGATACACCAAAAGGACCTTGCGCAACATGAATCCCTGACTTGGCTTGCATTACACGCAAGTGCGACCTTCCATGATAGCGTGTGTTGTACGCAATACTGAGTTTCACTAAACAACGATATGTTATTTAAACTAGCCGTTATGAATAGTTATACCCAGTCTTTGAAATTTTATAAATTATATCTTTCAAAATGGGCTTCATTTTTTGATTCAAAATATCAAAATTATCATAGGGTGAATTTTTTGTATTTTTCTATGAACTTTCAATTTTTTATGAATAGTGAAAACACTGGGTTACTATTCAAAAACCAACTTTTTATTTAAATAATTATTTAATTTATTTAAATATATAATAGGTAAAAATTGATACATAATACTTATATATGTACAATATATGCTATTGGAGTCATTTTATAATTATTTTAGATATATAAAAATTTTATTGAACTTTTCAACGTCTTTTACCCACCTCCTGGGAAAATTTACAAATTCACATAAAACGTAATTTTTCCGCTTCTGTGAGTGGAATTTCAAAAATAAGATAGATACTGTTAATATCAACGACTAAAATGTGGTTTAATGACATTAAAATAATTTTTGTCGAATAGTAACTTTTTACTTTTTTACCACGGTTAAAAGTAAATAGGCTAATTAAAGGTAAAAATGATATTATTATTACCCTAACACATGTCCTAATTCTATTGGATAAGTTTAATTCGACTAAAAACAACCTTATAAATAACATATGACAATTTAGGCCCACTTGGATTATATTAGGACATTTATTTTTAATTTATTTAAAGAAGGGTTATAATAGTTAAAATCAATGTTTAATAACTACGTAGTTTTTAATATAGGTTTATAAAGAAGCTTAATTAGACTATAAATATTCATTAGAAATATGAAAATATTTCCTACATAATGGTATTTTATTTATTATTTTTAGACATTAAATAACTTAATTTATTTATGACACAATGATGATGAAGTAATTATCTTATTAATGAAATATTGACATAATTGATGTTATAAATGCCCAAATAAATGTAATTTGAGACTTTTTATGAATTAAAATAATTTTCTAGGTTATTATGACATTTTATTATTGATTTAGTTAACTTCTTTCCAACTAATAATTCTGTTATTATTTTTAGAAAAATCAATTAACAAATAGTGTCAAAATTGACATAAAATAGTTTTTAAAACAAATATTATATTATTAATTGTTATATTATTCCTAAAAATCTATGGTTCGGCGAAGGAACATAGATAAGGTTATAGATATTAATAATATACAGCTTGGGGTTCGTTTGGCTTGTTATAATATGTTTATTAACCCTATAGAGTAAGAAAACAAGAAGACACGGTAAAAGAAAAACTATTTAACTTAAAGTTAAATCTAAATGATAAGGTTAAAGTAGAAACCTAAACTTCTCTAGATTATATTGGATTAGGGAATTTAGACCCATCCCAACCTTATATTCTAAATAACTCAATTTGGAGCTATTAAAACCGAATATGACTTTATAATAAAATAATATTTTTAGTTATTCCAAAGGTGCCCCTCTCCTCCATTATAAAAGGGCCCCTCCTCCCTCTTTTCCTCACACAACTTTGTGCCTTCAAGCCTGGCCAACCCCTGTCAATTTATCTTCTAAACTTCCATAGAAACATCCTAGTGGTTCTGGTCTTCTTCAAAGACCAATCTTAGTGCCATAAGAGGAGGTTTCAAAAAGGCATGTCGAAAGAAGAGGTAATATTTGTTACCGATTCTTTCAACTTTATTTCTTCTACTACTTCTTATTTAATTGTTTCATTATGAAGTAATAACATCAGTATAACACATATACATATATGTTATTATATGTATGAAACATCCCTATTTCACCATCTATCCATCCTACGGAAAATGAAATCACCGCGCATGCGTACGTATGGAATACCGTCTCCACGCAGTGGTGTAATCTGTTTTCAACCACGACCTTACATGGATGGGTATAATGGTGTAAATAAATAACTATATATGATTATTTCAAGGAGATATTGATTATGAAATATTATACATACATTTCAATGCAATTCCACGATCATGGGAATGATATCATCGCTCGTGTGTACGTACGGACTATCGTCTCCACTACGCGATGAGATTCATTCTCCATGTTAACCATTCATGAATGATTATAAAGTATATATAATAAGTAATAATGAAATATATGACATAATAATGATACTGGATTTATGTGTATATATATGTATGTCGTCTACTTAATTTCATTCATTTCAATAAAGAAGCGAAAACAGCGTTCATGCGTACGTACGACCTACCATCTTTATGAACTGTGTATTTCATTCCATTTTATCGATCTATCGTATATATATGTATATACTGAATATATATTATATATAAATCATGTTTTACATTCTGGAATTAAGTAAATCAGGATATAAGTAATAATATCAAGAACAACAAGTTCAAATACATATGATAAATAAAACGTTTTAACCCAAAACGTTGCTTTAACATGGAACTTACAAAAGAACGGGTAATATAATGTCATAAGTGAACCATATATGATATCATAACAATGAATATTATTCTGTAATAAGTCAATGACATTATTTAAATCATTATACAGGAGGTTTTGAAACGTACAAAGCATATCGGACCTGACGTAAGGGATAATGTTTCAATCTCAATTGTTTTCTATCCGAGATTTCTTATACGTAAGTATTTACTGGGGTTATATTTATCATCCATGTACAAGTTTTATAAAAAATAATTCATGTATGGTTAAAGTCCTTTTTACACATTTTTTACTTTAACTACATGGTATGTAAAGAATCTTTCTTTTTGTTTACCATACGAGGTACTTTTTGACTTTTCCGACAAAAGTACGAGAAGAATGTTATTTTCAACTTATACGGTGTGAAAGGATTTTTATGGTTTCATAATGCCTCATTTTCATGAATCATACTCTACAAGGTTTTTTGAATATTTTCAAAAAAATATTTTTCTTTTAAAATTTCATGGCATTTTCTGAAAAGAAAATGATTTTGAAGACGAAAGGATATTTTCCTCAATAATTCATTTCAAGTGTTTTATCAAACCCATTTTCCCATCTAAGATGACATTATTTCATATGTGTATGTTTCAAGTATAATGTCTTTATGATTTACATGGTTTCTCTTTTCTTATTATGAAATGATATCCATTTCTTTTATATGGATTATGTGATGATGGAATGATGTTTATGAAACCCATTTTATTCTTTGGGGTATGATGAATGATTTATGTTTATGTTGTGGCAAAAGTATGAATCATTTAATTATGAGATGGGTGGGACCTATCTCTCCCTCCAATGCATTGGGTAATGATTTAGATATCATGAGAAAGATATGGCTGGAACTATAAGTTAATCTAGTTCAGTGTTACAGGACTGAAACAAGGAGTGAACTCGATTCAGAAAGGGACTTTTTCCACTAAGATGGTCTTGGCCGCAATGCCTTGGCTACCATGGAAATCATAACATGTGCTTAATGCTTTCCACAATTACATGTTTTATTCCCATTATATTTCATCATGATCGATGTTCCCTTATGATATATGCCTTATGTACTTCCAAGATTCATGTCTTTGCTCCAGATTTTAATGTTTAGATTTTATGTTCATGTTTTTGCATTCAAATACTTATGGATTGTTTTATGTTCTCTATGTTTACCCTTACTGGTCATTTGAGCTCACCCCTTTTATTTTTTCTCTTTCCCAGGATATAAAGAAAGGTATTAAGAAAAAAAAGGGAAGATCTTTATGGGAGATGTTGAAGATCATTCACCACAATTAGTAGATTATATTCCGAGTTTCCAAAGACACTAAACTATTACGGTCCTTGTGTGACTGTTTTTGTTATATACTAATTATTCCACAAAAGTAATGTAAATTCTATGTACGTCAAGAATCGGGTCTCTACATTCAATAATAGGAATATTATTATGAATTTTTGTAAATGGGATTTAAAGAGTATTTGAGAACTAAATGTGTTTGTTTTGGATAATGATATAAGTTCTAATTTAAATAGTTTGTTTTCAAACTAGCATATGAGGGTTGTTTTGGGAATGAAAATGAATGGATGTTATGGAACATATATATAGATATGATTTATTATCACAATTTAATGTTAAATTTTACATTGTTAGACATGAACTATTTTTCAGGATCAGGTTATGGACTATGATCGACCATAGAGGGAGTTAGTCTTATAGATGGATGGTGACCTTGGATGTCACAAGGAGATAAAGTTGGGAATTTTGATTTTTTTTATATCCTGGACATATAATCCTTGTCGCAGTCTTGTAATTTGGATCATGTGTTTCTACGTTGATTTTTGTATTATTTATAATTTTCTTCTCTTCATGTTTTCTAGTTGTGTTTCATTTGGAAGTTATTATTTTGTTTCTACGAATTTGTTTAGCATGGCGGTTCAATGTTTGGATGCTTAATGCAAGAAATATAGTAGAATTACAGTTCTAGTTTTATATTATTCATTGGAAAATATTGATTCCAATACCTAAATTTTATTCCATAGTGATAGTTTCTAACCTGAGGAGATTGGAAATTTTCCTTATGTATGGCATTGGAATCTCTCTTTCACGATTCAAGGCCGACCTGGAGTTGGTTTTTGAAGTATTATATCAAAACCGGTGTTTTTTAATAAGTCATATCGTTGAGAGTTACCATTTTTTTGGGTTTCTATTATATTTCATATTGTATCATTTAAACTTGAGGATAAAAGTAGAAAGAAACTTGATAACTCATACTCCTTCAAAAACTCAAGTTTCCATGGGGAATTAGATTTTAATACATGAATTATGAGATACCTATTAGTTTTTGGTTTATTTTGGATCATGATTATATTATGTGAATTTTTAAAATGATTTATATGTTTTTAGGTATGCTAATGGGATTTGAACTAGTATCACTCAGGGATATCACGTGGTCTATCAAACCATGTGGGACCCATGTTTACTATTCAACATGATTCTTTATGGTAAATGAATAATTAGTAAATGGTCTACTAAACCATGTGGAAAATTCATTCATAGAATCTAGTCACTACATAAATATTTTGTAGTGTTTTTGGTGTCACTAATTTAGTTTTAGTTGTAATTTGGTAATGCGAAAGTTGATTTTAAAAATAAAAAAATTTCAATTCGGAGAATTTGAATGGGGGATTTTACGATGATAAACCTTTTTTAAAAAGAGACATTAGGATTTCAGAAGTTGCTTTAAAATATTAAATAAAATTGTTTTTATGTTTACAATAAGTAAAATGTTATTTTATTAATGATAGGGAATTTTAAAATAATTTACCCGAAATATTTTTTAGGAATTATAATGATTGAATAAAAAAGGGTTTTTGTTTGTTTCGTATTTTGGTTATTTAAATTTTTACTGTGATTAATCATAAAAGAATAGTTTTTTAGATAATGTTTTATTTCAATATGGTTAATTTTTATGATAGTATTTTTTTATTGACGTTTATGTTCTCATGTTATTTGGAGTATGCCTCTCAAAAAGATTGTGAGTGTTGTTGGGAATGGAGGGGTTTCAATTATGATATTCTAGTTTATTTGGTACTGGGGTGATTCATTTTCAAAATGATTCCTAATTTTTCTTCAAGGTTATTTCATTTGGAATGTAGCATCCAAATAATTTTATTAAATATATTTTTAAAAAAATTTATTTGATTTCATTGATGTCTTGCATTACACGGATCACTAAGATTCTATGAAACATAATTTTATTTTAATAATTATTTAAATAAGACAATTATAACCTAGGAATAAGAATAAATGGTATAAAATGATTTAAATAATTATTAATGTATGGTTTACAGATTATAAACTATTTAAAATTAAATGGCAATATTTTTCTAAAAAACCAATTAAAAGAACACAAGTGTGTTTTATACCAATAAAATAAACAAAATAACACTTTTTGGAATATATTAATGAAATATATATAGAAATGTATATATATATATATAATATTTAAAATATGGTTTAACATTCATCCTATGATATTTCATAACATGATATAAAAATAAATATCTTTTATGCATAAAACTGTATTTTCTAAAAGTAGTTTTATTGATTTTTTATGTCGCACTTGTTTATAAATAATCATTTACACTTTTATAAATTATATTATACAAAATAAAATTATAATCTAAAATCAGGATATTAATATTTACTTTAGCTTAATTTTTGGTATTTTTTGATAAGTTTGATGTCTTGATTAATAGTGAAAAATACTAAATTTTAATTGAAAACAAAAACTCATAAATAATTATACGTGCTAAATTATATTTTTAATTTTTATTAATGTATAATTATATCAATTTTATATCAATTAATACAATTTAGGTCATTGTATCAAATTTTACAATGTATTTTGTTATAAAACATCTCAATCATTTGGACGTTTTAACTTTGAAAACTTGTTTTATCGTTCAGTTAGTTGATTTAATTTTAAAATAATTTTATTAAATTATGTTATATGAATATTTAAAAATGGATTAAATATTTTTGAGTTAGAAGGTACAAATTTTTTAAATATTTCCCTTTTATTTTGGGATAATATGAATGGTAACGTTATTAAAAAAATAATTACCACTATTAAGGGTAAATAATGTAATTAAGGGTAAAAATAATATAATAAATATTTTAAATGACCATAACAACTGATACAATGATATTGGATGATTACTATCAATACATAATCATTAAAGGATCAGTTATGATACAATTTAGGTCCATTTGGATGATATTATAAACTGTATAATATTTTATTCAAAGAAAAGTCAAACTTGTCATACTCTTTCTTTTATAAAGTGAAATATTTATTGATATGGATTTATATAAGTGATTTTTACTATAAATATTAATTTTAAAAATAAAACATATATCTTCATCATGTAATTTTCGTTTAAATTTTTAGTGAAGAAATAATTGTCATCAATAATTACACAATGAAAATTCAATAATTGTACTATTAAGGAATAAATAAATTAAATGATATTAGAAATATTAAAATAAATATAATTTGAATTATATAATGTGATACACACATTTTATAGTTTAATATAAAATTTTAGTGGAGTATTTATTTTTTTTTCACTTTAATTTCTCTATACTTATTTTGTGAAAGTGAAACTAATGAATCATGTAAAAAATGACACTAATGATATTTTATGACAATAAGAATTTAAAAAATTATTTAGAAATCCAAAAAATATTATATATGTTCAAATGGTTTATATATGTAAAAAATTCATAAACCCTCTCTTTATTGTCCAATAGACAATTTATATGAAAAAATGTACTTCATTTTAATATTGATAAAGTTGTTACCACAGTTAAATTTAAATTAGGTTAATTATGGGTTAATAAAATTGTTAAGGTGTAAAATAACAAGTAAACATGCCATATATATATATATATATTTTTATGATACTAAAACCTTATAACATCTTATCTTCTAATAAATGGATATTTTTGGGTTATTTTTATTTATATTGAAGTTATTACCAATTAATCTTTTGAGAAATCCCAAATGTGCCACTCCACAATCTTATAAAATGAAACCTACTATTCTATTTTCATTACACATATCAAGTCCTTCTGCATTAAAAAACCCCACCAAAATAACCTATATACATCCCTCCATTTATCCTATATGACTTACTTTGGGAATAAATCCAACCAAGGAATCCCTTTGGGGAAAACCAAACGGAATTACCCCAAGAAGAAGTAACATCCTTCTACGAGCACATTTGTTTCATTTCATTCACAAACCCCTCAATTATTATTATTTAATGCTCCTATAACATAAGAATTATATTAAATATTATTATATGTTTTTATTCTAAGGTTATGACCTACACTCTTACACACTTCCATCAAATAGTATACACTATCATCATTCATGTGTATGATGGATTCCCACCTCGCAAACAGATGTAGTTCATTCTTCAATTTCCTCTGTCTAAAGTTTGGAATAATGATGGAGTTATAGTCTATATATTATATATATATTATTTATATTATTTTATTATTATTATGGATTTTTTATATCACACACACATTCATACTTTCTGTTTTGTGGATAGACGATAACATCATTTGTGTGTACAATGGGATAACGCCTCGTGAAGCAATGTGATTCATTCACATATTAAATGGAATGTATTAATGATTATTTTAATAAAAATATGTTTCATATTTTACATAAAATTATTCTACAATTATAATATATTGTATATTTTCTTTATTTTAACAGGAAAAAAATGAAAACATCGTTCATGCATATGTACGGCCCACCATCTCAAGGAATGGTGTACTTTATGTTCTACATGTAGATTTAATGAGTAAAATTAAATAAATATATACTGAATATATATATATATATACATATATCTTGTTTATAATTCTATATATTATTAAATCGTGATCTATGTTTGAGGACAAAGAATGAAAAGTCAAAACATGTACATAAAACAAGGTGATAACTTTAACATGGAACTGATAATAAAAGATCAACATATAGTAATAAGTAAATAATATATAGTTTTATATATATGAATATGGTTTTTTGTTAGACGTATAATAAACTTATATATATTATAAAATATGTTTGAAAATATATAAAGAAATTCATTACTTAAGGTTAGCAAATATCATCTCAATGTTTTTATTCATGAGATAGATGCAATATCCATCCATCATTTATTTTGTATGGTGTATTCACTTCCATGTGAAATTTTATATCATGAATTTAATTAATTTCATAAAATTAAAATTTTCATTTGATTCCATTCATTCATATATCTCATGATTTATATTTTAATCATGTAGTAAGGGGATTTTTAGTCACACTTTTATTTATTCATGACTTATGTGAAATTCAGTACTTAGTTTTTCAACGGTGAATATAATTCTCATGAATGTAATCCATGATTATTATACATAAATGGTGGGTATTTACATATCCATTTTATGATCTATCTTTTATGGGGTTTTCAGTTCAAAAGTCACCAAATTAGTAAGGTAATTGTATCTCAATTTTCCTTCCTTGAGACACGTGTTATATTATACACCTATATTATTTTATGAGATGTTCATACTAAAATTTGACATGATATATCATGAATATCCTTATTTTCATGATATTATATGTTTCATTTATTTTTATTCTATCTTCATATTAAAATACATCTTCCGTTAAATTAATGTTGTCTAAAATTTTTTTAAAAGTTTTTTAAATGATCTGTTTTTTATTTTTTTAGAAAAATGAGTTAAAAGATGTTTATAATTGTTTTCAAAGATTCTTTTATAATTTTTCAAGTTCAGTTTCAATAAAAGGGATTTTTAATATTTTATGTATTAATTTTTTTTAAATAAAAAAGGATTTTTTATCATTAATTATATCCAATGATATTTCAAAACCATTTTCCATTTAAGATAACACTATTTGATATTATTTATTAATTATTTGAGTTATAATTCAAAGATAATATACTTATTCATTATAATTTTGTTTTATGTTTATGATTAATTTTTTATGTTCTCATGGCACACATATGAATGGTTTTCATTATTTGTTGGGTGGGAACTATATCTCCCTCCAATTCATTGGGTAATTAATTTTATCTAATGAGTTGTATGTGACTGAAATATAGTGTGATCCCGATTTAGTAAAGTAATGTTTCCATTAATATGGTCATGGTAATGACACTTAACAACTAAGATGGTCTTGCGAGTGAACCTTAACTACTAAGATGGTTTGGGGAGTGAACATGTTCCACTAAGATATCTTTTTCTTAGAACCATGAATACTATTGAAATAATTATATATATATGTGTGTGTGTGTGTTTTTTCACCACAATTCCATGTCTTAGTTAGATATTATGCTTTCATGGATTATTATCATGACTCCCATATTATTCTTGTCTCATGAACATCCAATATTTATTTCAGGACTCATTTATATGATCTTTGATTTGTAGGGTATGATCTTAAAATGTTATGATTATGTTCACACATAAATATGTTCAGGTTAATATTAAGTATCTCCTCTTTTTTCCATTACTTATCGTCTAAGATAACTGATTCTTATTTTTATTTTCCCTAGTATAAATAAATTATTCTGTTTTATAATTCTAAAATTATTCTAGGTATGATGAAATATGTGGGAGAAGAAGTAGATATATTATGAACCTATTGTTTATGTTTCCATATATCTAAAGGTATTAAACTAATATGGTCATTCGGAATGTGTTTTAGTAATTTATGATATATTTTTAAAAACATGTACTATCTACATATGTTAAGCCAATGTTATAATAGTTGGTATCATAGTAAAGGTTTAGTCAAACATTGGGAACAAGGATAAGAAAACCTTTGTAGGATACCTAAGCATAATTCTAGGTATGGGGTTCATCCTCAAAAATTTGGTAATGATCATGAATATCCTTGTATAAAACTAATATTTTACATATTGAAGGTTATTTACCTTGACTATGAGGTTTTCCTAGTATTATTAATGTTACCAGAACTATTATTGTTTGGGTTTATTCAATGAATGAAACATGAAATAATCATGTTAATGATAAATGCAATGGGAAATGTAATGATTGTGCTCATAAGAAATAAAATTAAAGGGTGTTGGAAAGAAAAATATTATCTATATACTGACATAAGATATGAATTATGCTGTACTTCCAAATAACCATAGGTGGGAAACAATTTCATTTGATTCCTTCATGAAGAAACATCCACCTTCTCTTAGTGGGTCTTATAACCCACTTGTTGTTGAACAATGGATCGGTACCACTAAAAAAATATTTTCAATCATTTAGTGTTCAGAATATAAAAACATTATTTTTTTTATCATTTAGAAGTTGAAGAAGACAAATGGTGTACTCTAATAATGAATACAAGTTATAAATATGAAATTGAATCCTTGGATTTGGATGAGTTCAAGAAATTATTCTTCAATAATTAATTTCCTTGTGTTTTTCATACAAAGATGGAGAAAGAGTTCCTTGAGTTAATGAAAAGGGAAGATGATTATTTTAGTACATATGAGGATATTTTTACAAGGCATGAAAGTTAAACTTTTGGTATTATAATCAAAAGATAAACTAGAGTTGATAGATTATTCAGTAGCTTAAAACTAATTCTTTGAAGGATGTTATCCATAAGAGAATTTCGTAGCTATAAAGATATTGTGCATTTTGTTATCAAGGTGGAAATAGAGTTTGGAGTTACATATCATTCACATTCTTTTGAAAAGAAACGCGGGATTGAGATTAAAAGAAAATATATAATCCATAGATAAAATAAGTTTACCACTACATTATGCTCAATGTGTAGAAATAATCTTGAAAGATATCATCTAAATGGGATTAGTAAATTTTGAAAGTTTGGGAAATATGGTCATCGGGCATTTGACTTCCAAAGTGATAGTAAAAAACTAATCTAATGATTTGAATTTAGAGGAGGCTACACAAAATGAACCCCCACACATAAATTCTTTATGTGTAAGGAAATGGGAATTAGGAATATTAATGTACAACTCTAGGGGTTAATGATGATGATACACATCAACAACCCCTTAAATCAAATGATAAATCTAAATCACAAGCAATCGTTATTGGTGATATGGAGTACGAAAATGAACTGATTGAATTATTGAGTGTTTATGCATTGTAATTAATGAATATTGTTGTAGAGGTAATTTTATTGTATTATAGAATAATTAAATATCTAAGGATTTATCCATTGTGGGTTTTCCATAAGGATTTGAAATTATAAATTGAATGGTATTAGTAACCATGAAAATCAATTGAGGTGGTAAGGTGATATTTTTGGAGAACACAAGATCAAGTGAAAAAACCCTTAATCTGTTCAAGATTTTAGCATAATAATGAGATATATGGAATTTTTTTTGTGATAAAATAAATCGGATAGTGTTGATGATCTTGGAACTGATTATAAGGTGGTTTATGATATCATGGATACTGTTTATATAATTTCTTGATTTATGGTAGGAGAAAAGAGTTACTTTTTTAAAGAATACATTTTTTCACAAAGGTTTTATGGTAATTAATGTTATTATCATGTTTCAAGATAATACATGATACTGGTCTTCACATGTTTATTATGTGACAATTAAGAGTTACATCTATTTATGGGGTATGAATGATAATTTTATGTTTGAAATTTAGTAACCCTATTTTTAATGTTTTGGATTTAATTCTTTTGGAAGGTTCATAAGGGTAACCATTTATAATTTTGTAACTTTTTGGTTTTAGAGATTAACATTATTTATAACCATATACATAATTATGCATATTAGATAACCTATGCTAACCATTTTTTATGATAATTATATATATAAAGAATAACCTTTCATCCTATTATGGATATTATTATCCACTAGTTCTACTGGTATTACAATTTCAACTTTATCTATTCGAGTAAGAAATATAGCAATGACTGATAAATTCAAAATCAAAAATTGATATTATACTTAAGAGATAAAATCAAGTAAGTATTTATTCTCAATTTATTTTGAAATAAAAAGTAACCGTTTTATCATCATTAATGATTGTAACACCCAATGATTTTATGAAAAATATTCTTTTTAATTTCATTAATGTCATGTGTTGTACGATACATAAAAATTAGCTTGTTCTATACGCAACACCGTATTAGTTTTTATTATATGAAAATTATATTCTTGTCTTGTGTTGCAAGACAGACCTTCCATAATAGCGTGTGTTGTACGCAATACCGAATTTCACTAAATAACGATATATTGTTATAATATTATTATCAACTAGCCGTTATGAATAGTATTAACCACATTTTTAAATTTATAACAATATCATTCATATTACACATATTCTAGTACATGGTTTGAGAATAAAATAATTTTTTCATGTAAAATAAGTATTTTTTTAAAAAATGCAGTTTTGCTGCCTTTTGATGGAGCACCCACATAAAATATTGTTTTTGACACATTTATAAGTTCAATTTGATAAAATCCACTTAATAATTTTAACAAGGATATAAAATTTTACATTTGATAAATTTTTGATACCTTTCTGATAACTGTCAAATTTTGATGAATAGTAAAAAGACGCTAAATTTTTCATAAAACAACTTTTTCATCAAGATAATTTATATGGATAAATTATAAAATATAATAGTTTTAACGTATAAATAGAATATATGTTTACCATTTAATATAATGTATTTCACTACCGCTAATTTTACATTGAATCCATAGGTAAAAACTTTTCAATCTTTGGAAAAATTTTAACTTTTAAAATATGTTTTCTTAACAAAGGAATTAATTTTTAATTTATTACTGCAGCTTCTCTGTTTTGAATTTATAAAAATGGATTCCATATTTGGAATAAGTAGGTCCAAATTATGTTAACAGGCTACTTTTTATTTTTAGACATTATGAATAGTAACTACTGTAAATTTTATTTACTGCAGTTACTGGTAAATCGGGTAATTAATGATAAAAATAAGATTATAAAATTACCGTAACACCAGAAAAAACAATATTAGATGAATAAAAGTTTCCCCATATCACTTATGGGTTGTAATGGATTCATTTCATGGACTTTTGACCATGAAAAGGATGTAATTATTATTAAAACCAAATAAAGTGACAACATGTCACTCACTTATATCTTTTAAGTGTAATAAATATAAATTATTGATAAACATCATAAAACATAGATCATAAATAGTCACCAAGAATATAATAAAATTATCTATATCATGTGAATTTATTTTGAATTATTAGGTATTAAATAATTACCATTAATGGAGACACAATAGTGATGTAGAAGCTATTTTATTGATTGAAATATCAAATAAATGGTGTCAAAAATATTAAAATAAATATTATATAAACTATTTAATGTGCTCGACGAATTTTCTAGACAAATAAGGCATGTTATAAATCTATTAAGTATTTTTTTCGAATATGTCCTCTATGTGGATGTTATTTAAATTCAAAAAAATGAATAGTTTCCAAATTGACAGTATTGATATTTTATAAAAATAACATGTTATAAAATTGTTTAAAAATAACAATTATTTTTAAAAATTATAAATTGAAATTTATATGGTCTAAAATATCATTCAGTATCCAATTATGGACAATTAACAATACATAAGTTATTATTTATAACAATTTGAAATTTAGAATTGTATTACAACAAATAAAATTAAATAAATTAAATAATGATAAATAATGTTGATAAGGATTAAAATAAATTACTAACATGAATAAATTTTATTGGATAATGGTATTACAACCTTATCTCATCTCATCTTCAAATTTCAGTCATTTTATACGGGGTTTAGGTTTATTATAAATTAACATTTTCGAGGTTTCCAAAAGTGCCCTTCTTCTCTCTTATATTAGGGCACCTCACCCCTCTCATACTCACAATATTTTGAGACTTGAAGCTCAGCCAAACCCTATACATTTCTCTTCTCCACTTCCGTATAATCCTACTATAGGTGCTTTTATTTTTCTAAGACCAACTTTAGTGCCATATAGGGAGGTTATGAAGAGGCGCGTCGAGGAAGAGGTAATATCCTTTACAGTTTCATTCAAATTGATTCCTTCTTCAACTTCCACTTATTTATTTGTTTCATTATAAATTAATAAAATAATTATCAATCATAAACTTATTTGTTATAAAAATGAAACAATACCATTTCACCTTCTATCAATCCTACAGAAAACAAAATCACCGCGCTTACGTACGTACGAAATACCGTCTCCACGCAGTGGTGTAATCTGTTTTCCACCACCACCTTACATGGATGGGTATAATGGTGTAAATAATAACTATATATGATTATTATAACATTATAATAATTCTGATATATTATATAATCCACTCCAATTCCATTCAGTAATTATGGGAATGATATCTTCGCTCGTGCGTATGTACGCCTTACTGTCTCCACGGTGCGATGTGATTCGTTCTACATGATATTTATTAATCCACCATTATATAAATGAATTGAATGAATAAATCTGATATATATTATACAAATACCATTTTGTAAATTATTTATCTATAACCTAAAAAGAGGAATAATAATTTATCTGACAAAACACACATAAGAACATAAAGCAATGAACACACTAATAAAAAGTATCAATGAAATATTACTAATAAGAAGATAAGAATATGACCATATATGATAAAATAAAAATGAATATGATTCAGGAATAAGTCAATGAAATTATTTAAATCATTATACAGGAGGTTCATATACGTAAAAAGAATATCATACTAAAGGTAAGGGAAACTCTCGCAATAAAATTTTTATACAAGATTGTTTATACATCAGAATTTACTGGGGAATATTTATCATCCACATCCATGATTCCAGAATATTTAATATTATTTATATAATTCTAAAAATTTTTAAATCCAATTTTACCTATTGGTGAGTTTTTATTAAATTATATGAAAGGAATATTTTGTCATTTTCAGTACGAGGTAGTTTTTGACTTTTCTGGAAAAATTACGAGGAGAATGTTTTTGTTTAACTTATATGGAATGAATGAATTTTTACGGTTTTATAATGACTTATTTTTATGATTATTACTCTAAAATATTTCATAATTATTTTCTAAAAAAATCGTTTTCTTTTAAAATTTCATGGCATTTTGTGAAAACAAAATGATTTTGGAGAAGAAAGGATATTTTTTTCATGAATTCATTTCAAGTATTTTATCAAAATTACTTTCTATATAAGATTATATAGGGTTATGTTCATATCCCTATTATTAAATTTTTTTGATTATGTTATTATGGTGTTATTTTTATGATGTCATTTATCTTATATTGATTATGTTATGATGGCATGATGTTTAAGAATCCCATATTTATTACGTAGGTTATGCTATGATGTATTATTTATGATTCTGTGGAACATATAAGAATGGTTTCTTTATGAGATGAGTGGGACATATATCTCCCTCTAATGAATTGGGTAATGTTTTATATCTCATTTTATATACATGTCTTGAACAAGAAGTAAAATATGGTTCAGTAATACAGGACTGGAACAGAAAGTAAACCCGGTTCAATAATGGACTTTGTCCACTATGATGGTCTTAGAAGCAATGCCTTAGATACTATGGAAATAATAACATGTGATTAATGTTTTTACACACTTACATGATTTATTTACATTCTAATTTATCATGATATATATTACTTTATGATATATGCCTTATGTGCTGCCATGTTTTTGGTCATTGCTCAAGATTTTGACGTTTAGATTTTATGTTCATGATTTTACATTCAAATATTTATGGATTGTTTTGTGTTCTCCATGTTTACCCTTACTGGGCATTTGATCTCACCCATTATATGTTTTTCCCCATGAGTTAATGAAAGGTTTTAGGTAAGAAAACAAAAGGGTAAGATCAGTATGAGGGATGTTGAAGATCTTTCACCATGATTTGATGATTATGTTCTGAGTTTCCAAAGACACTAAACTATTAAAGTCTTTGGTGTCTGTTTTTTTATGTATTAAGTATTCCGAAAAATTTATTTAATTTCCATGTACATTAAGCTTGGGACTCTACAGTTGGTATTATAGTAAAAGGTTTAGTTAACCTTTTCAGTCTAGGATTCGAAAACTTTAGTGAGAATAGTATAGGTATTTATAAGGTATGTCTAGGGATTTCCCTAAGGTTAAGTATAAGTATAGGTTACATTACTAGAATTATGATAATGATCATGAATTAACTAGTATTAAACCTATGATGTTAGATATTTAAAGCACTCCCTTTAGTTGTGTTGTTTTCCTAGAATGATTTTTTCCTCCCACACTATGCCTTTTGTGTTTTAGACGATGGCTGGAACCCGAAGAAACTGTTTTGATCAATGTAATGGATAGTGCAATGATTTTCCTCCTAAAAAAACTAATATTATGGGATATGGAGTGAAAAAACTTATTGTTATAGTTACACAAGAAATGAATCATTATGGACTTCCAAATGAGAATAGAATAAAATGATATTCTATTGAGTCCTTCATGAGGCAACGTTCACCTTCATTCAGTGGGTCTTCTGATCCACTTGTTGCTAAAAAATGGATCGGTTCCATTGAAAAGATATTTTCCATACTTCTCTGTTCATATCATGAAAATGTCATTTTGGTTGTTTACCATTTTGGAAGGTGAAGTAGACCAGTGGTGGTCTCTCATTATGAATACAACGCCCCAAGATGAAATTGAATCCATGGAATGGGATAATTTCAAGAACGTTGTTTTAAATAAGTTCTTTCATCGTATTCTTCGAAGAAATGCGGAAAAAAATTTAATTGATCTTAAGAAAAATGATGATGAATATGTTGGTATATACGAGGTAAATTTTACATGGATTACAAGGTATTCATCTGGTGTTATCATCCAACCCAAAAGTAAAGTTGATCGATTCTTCGGTGGCTTAAAACCAAGACTTTAAAGTGCATTATCTATAAGAGACTTCAGTAGCTATAAAGTGATTTTGAGTTTTTCAGTCAAGGTAGAATTGGAATTTGGTGTCACATATCCATCTCATGTTTTTGAAAAAAAAACTAAATATGGAGTTCAAGGAAAAATCTCAAAACAATGGTGAAAATAAGACAGATGTTTTGTTATGCTCAAAGTGTGGAAAGTAGCATGGTGGAGATTGTATTAAAGGGACTAGAAAATGTTTTATGTGTGGAAAATAAGGTCATCGAGCAGCTGAGTGTCGATGTAATGGGAAAAAGGTATCTAATGATCTGAATAGGGAAAAGACTACAGAGAATGCATCACCAACACTACAATTCTAGAAGTGCAGGGAAATGGGGAATTATTCTAATCAATGACATAATCCAAGGGTTAATGATGATCGACATGACAAAACTCTTATGGAAAAGGATAAAGGGAAGTCACATGCAATCACTATTTGTGATTTTGAGTGTGACAATGATGTTGTGGAATGAATAAATGTTTATGTAACGGGATTCCAAAATAGTGTTTTGGAATATCATTTATATTATTGTTGAATATTTTAATATCTTTGTATTTTATTATTGTAGTTCTTAATAATTTTATGGTACTTGTAACCATGAAAAGTGGTTGAAATATTTTTGGGAAGCAGATGATATGCGCATAATGAAGGGATAAGGAGAGGATAATATGATTGATAGTATTAATGAGCTCATTACTTATATAAGGACAAATTGATATCATGATTTGAGTATATATAAATTTTGGGATTTTGGTATGTGGAAAGAGTTAACTTTGACAGCATTCATGTTTTTACTAAGGTTCTATGGTAACTCGTGTTTCAAGAGAATACATGATTAAGGAATTCACATGTTTGGACTATGACTAACAAGATATAACTTATGATATATGGGGGATAAATGATGGTATTTAATTTTTGGTAGATGACCATTATAGTAATCCTTTTCTTTATACTATAAGATTTCGATAAGAGTATTTTTTATAATCCTAAAGGTTGGAATGGATTAAGTTGGACATCAGATAGTATTGTTTAAGGCTAATTTTCTTTATAGAATGCTATAATTATATGGTATTAAAAAAAGGACAACCTGAAGGATGTGCGGAAACCCATCATATGGGAGAAAGGTGTGAGAATCGAACCCACAACCAAAGTGTGACATGCCTTTATCACCTACCACTGTCCTACAGAAAGTCACAGGTTAGTAGAAACAAGTTTTATTTTATTGCGAAGTATGATAGATGAAGAATAAGTCCATTTTTGGAACTATATACGATTAATCTCATCACAGATGGACTTATGTATATTTAATAACTTTTTCTATCCTTATGTTTGAGACAGATGGAATGGCATATCATTCTATCACATAATCTTCTCACACATCATGAATGAAAATTTCAACTTCATTTCATTATGACATGATGTGGAAATTGTTCAATGCACGAACAACGGTGAGACAGTACCAAAATCAAGTAAGTATTTATTTTATTTAAAACATTCTTCAACATTAAGGAAATGATCTTGAAAACCGAAAATGTTGTCCTAGTACCCTCATATCCAATGAATCAGATGGTAACTTAGATTATTACAAATTTATGGCTTTTTGATTGTTGTCTTCTTCATAGCCATGTTCTATACCACTCGTCATCAGAACATGATGGTAGATTTCTCTTACATATCTATAATTTCACCAATATTCTTCTATGTGGAAACCTAGAGATGAATATATTTGGGTAACTGTTACATTTCATACTTTAGTTTTAAAAATTAAGTTTTATTATTCCATTTTATGATGTGGGTTTATATGAATAAACACTCAAGTAGTAAACCATTTATCACCCTGACAACTTTTGAGGGAGAAATTTATTTTAAGAGTGGTAGAATGAAACACCATGAGATAGTAAGAGAAATATTATTTTTAATTTCATTAATGTCATATGTTGTACGCTACATCAGAATTAGCTTGAACTATACTCAACATCTTATTAGCTTGTATTATATGCAAATACTATTCTTGGCTTGTGTTGCGAGAGCGACCTTCCTCAATAGCATGCGTTGTACGCTATACCAAATTTCCCTAAAAATGATATATTATTATAATATTATTATGAACTAGCCATTATGAACAGTATTAACCACATTTTTAATTTTATAACAATATCATTCATCTTAAACATATTCTAGAACATGGTATGAGAACAAAATAATTTTTTTCTGTAAAATACGTATTTTAAAAAAAATGCAGTTTTGTCACCTTTTGATGGAGCACCCACTTTAACTCTAGTTTTTGACATGTTTATAAGTTCAATAAAACAAAATAAACTTATTCATTTCAATAATAATATAATAATTTACATTGGATAACTTTTTGATACCTTTTTGATAACTTTCATATTTTGATGAATAATAAAAGTACGCTAAATTTTTCTTAAAAACAACATTTTTTATGAGGATAATTTATATGGTTAAATTATAAAATATAATGGTTTTAAAGTAAAAAGAGAATATATTTTTACCATGTAATATAATTTATGTCATTACCATTAATTTTACATGGAACTCATAGGTATAAACATTTCAATATTTGGCAATATTTTTACTTTTAAAACTTGTTTTCTTAATAATGGAATTAATTTAAAATTAATTACTGAACCTTTTTTGTTTTGAATTTATAAAAAATGATTCCATATTTGGAATCAGTATGTCCAAATTATGTTAATAGGCTACTTTTTAGTTTTAGACATTATGAATAGTAACTACGATAAATTTTATTTACTACTGTTAAAGGAAAATTAGGAAATTAAGGGTAAAAATAAGATTATAAAATTACCCTAACACCTGAAAAAATTATATTGGATGAATAAATGTCAATACATATTACATAATGGTCTTAATATATTCATTTCATGGACTTTTGATCATGAAAAGGATGTAAATATTATTTCAACCAAAGAAAATGACAACATGTCACTCTCTTATATCTTATAAGTGTAATAATTTTCATTTAGTTATAAACATCATAAAAAATAGAAAATAAATATTCAACATAAATATAATAATATTATATACATCATTTAAATTTATTTATATTTTTCAGAGATTAAATAATTATCATTAAAAAAGACACAATAGTGATGTAGAAATTATTTTATTGATTCAAATATCAAATATATGGTTTTAAAAATATTAAAATAAATTTTATATGAACTATTTAATGTGCTGCACGAAATTTTTAGATAAATAGGACATGTTATTAATCTATTAAATATTTTTTCTTCAAATATATCCTCTCTGTGTATTTTATTTAAATTCAAATTAATGAATAATTTTAAAATTTACACTATTGTTATTTTATAAAAATAACATATTATTAAATTGTTTAAAAATCACAAAAATGTTTCAAAATTATAAATTGAAATTTATACTCTCTATAGTGTCATAAAGTATTCAATTATTTATAATTAACAACACATAACTAATTATTTATAACAATTTAAAATTTATAATATTATTACCACAAATAAAATTAAATAGATTAAATAAGGGTAAATCAAGTTGATAAGGTTTAAAATAAATTCCCAACATGTCTAAATTTTATTTTATGATGATATTACAACCCTATTTTATCTCATATTTTAATTTGTTTCATTTTATGTGGTGTTTGGGTTTATTATAAATTTAATATTATAGAGGTTTCCAAAAGTGACCCTCTCCTCTCTTATAAAAGGGCACCTCCTCCCTCTCCTCTTTACAACATTTTGAGCCTTCATGCTCGGCCAAAACCTATCCATTTCGCTTCCCAACTTCCCTAGAAACCAATTATAGGTTCTGGATTTCTTCAAAGTCCAACTTTAGTGCTCTAAGAGGATGTTAAGAAGAGGCACGTCGAGGAAGAGGTAATATCCTTTACCGATTCCTTCAAATTTATTCCTTCTTATAAATTCTCTTATTTATTAGTCCCATTATAAAGTATCAACATCAGTATCACTCATATAATTATATGTTATTATAAATAATAAAAAACATCATTTCACCTTCTATCCATCCTATGGAAAATGAAATCACCGTGCAAGCGTACGTACAGAATATCGTCTCCACACCGTGGTATAATCTATTTCCCACCACCACATTACTTGTATGGGTATAATGTTGTAAAGAATAACTATATATGATTATTATAACAAGATACTAATTCTGATATATTATATAATCCACTCCAATTCCATTCAATAATTATGAGAATGATATCATCGCTCGTGTGTATGTACGGCATACCATCTCCACGGTGCAATGTGATTCGTTCTACATGATCTTCATTAAACCAATATTATATAAATGAATTGAATGAATAAATCTAATATATATTATACTAATTAAATTATGAAAATGATGTTTCTATAACCTAAAAATAGTAATAGTAATTTATTTTACAAAACACACATAAGAACATAAAGCAATGAACACCTGAATAACATGTAGCAATGAAATATTTCTAATAAGAAAATAATAATATGACCATATGTGATATCATAACAATGAATATGATTCTGGAATAAGTCAATGACATTATTTAAATCATTATATAGGAGGATTGGATACGTACAAGTCATATCGGACCTAAGGTAAGAGAAAATCTAGCAATCTCATTTTTATCCGAGATTGTTTATACTTCAGAATTTACTAGAGAATATTTATCATCCACATCCATGTTTCCTCAATATGTAATATTATTTCTATCCTCGTACAATTTTTTAAATTCAATTTTACCTATTTGTGAGTATTTAGTAAAATATATGAAAGGAATATTTTGTCTTTTTAGTACGAGGTACTTTTTCACTTTTCCAACAAAAGTACGAGGAGAATGATTTTGTTTATCTTATACGGCATGAATGAATTTTTACGGTTTCATAACGCCTTATTTTTATGAAGATTACTCAAAAATATGTCAAGATTATTTTCAACAAAAATCCTTTTCTTTTAAAATTTCATGGCATTTTTTGAAAAGAAAATGATTTTGAAGAAGAAAGGATATTTTCATCAAGAATTCATTTAATGTGTTTTGTCAAAAAAAATCCATCTAAGATGATATAGTGTTATGTTTCTATCCCTATTTTTACATTGTTTTGATTATTTTATGATGTAATTATTATTATGAAGCCTTTTATCTTATATAGATTATGATATTATGGTATTATGTTTAAGAATCCGATTTTTATTACATGGGTTATTCTATAATGTATGATTTATGCTTTTGTGGCACACATAAGAATGGTTTCATTATGAGATGGGTGGGACCTATATCTCCATCCAATGCATTGGGTAAATATTTATATCTCATTAAATAGACATGGCTAGAATGGAAAGTAAAATCTGGTTTAGTAATACATGGCTGGACTAGCAAGTAAACCCGGTTAATTAATGGACATTGTCCACTATGATGGTCTTGGCAGTAATGCCTTGGCTTCTATGGAAATCAGAACATGTGCTTAATGGTTTTACACAATTACATGTTTTATTCCCATTCTACTTTATCATGATAAATGTTCCTTTATGATCTATGCCTTATGTTCTTCCATGTTTTATGTCATTTCCCAATATTTTAATGTTTAGATTTTATGTTCATGATTTTATGTTCAAATTTTTATGGATTGTTTTATGTTCTCCATGTTTACCCTTTCTGAGAATTTGAGTTCACCCTTTATATGTTTTTTCCCTAACAGTTAAAGAAATGTTTTCTTTAAGAAATCAAAAGGGGAAGATCATTATGGGAGATGTTGATGATCTTTCCCCACGATTAGAAGATTATGTTCCGAGTTTCCAAACACACTAAACTATTAATGTCCTTGGGTGTCTGTTTTTGTTATGTATTATGTATTCCACAAATGTAATGTAATGTACATGTACGTCTAGCTTGTGTATCTACATTGATTATAGCAATGACCTTTTTTCAGAATTGTTTGGTCCATTGTTTTTTTATCATTAACCTTATAATGACCATATTCTCTATCAACATCCATTATAACAACATTTTTAGTTTCCTCTTTTATGTATATGTTTTCATTTTTCCACCTATGTTCTCCTGTTTGTAAACAGTATTATGATTTACTTGGGAAACCATTAAGTTTCTAACTTTCCCTTTTTAATAGATATTTCAGTCATTATTTTTCTGATGTGGGTTTTTATTATAGAAAATTTTAGCTACAAAAAAATTTATTATCCTGATTAATTTCTAGGGAGAAATACATTTTAAATTAGTTACAATGTAACACAGTTTAGTTTTTATAAAATAGATTTTTTTAAAAAATAATTTGTGCTACACTAACTTAGAATGTGTTACATTCCATAATGAGTTTCTACAAAACTAAATTTTAAAATTATAATTATTATATAAAATTAAATTATAACATATACATTAAAATTTTGGTTATAAACAGTGTTAACTGCATTATTAAAATTTATTTTACAAATTAAAAACCCCTCTAAAATTAAAAAGAAATATTTTTTAGAAAAACAATTTCAATAAAAACAAGTGAGATTTATACCAATAAAGTAAAAAAATAACCCATATAATATTATTTTAAATAAATATATATATATTATTTAATAATTTTTTTAAAATTTATAATTTTTTTTCTCTACATGATATAAAAATAATTCTAGTTTTCTACTTTAAAAATATATTTTTTGAATAGTGGTTTTATCACCTTTTAATGGCTCACTTGTTTTAGAACTAAATTTTAATCCTTATATAAATTATTATTGAAATAATAAACTTCTTATTTTAAATTAATAAATAAAATTATTATTTGGTTTAGTTTTTGTAATTTTTTTGATATGTTTCATTTTTTGATAAATAGTGAAAAATACTAAATTTTAATTTAAAATAGATTTTTCGTCTAAATAATTTTTTGCAATAGATAATCATTTTGATTGGTTTTAAAGTATAATTTTATAAGTTTTATATCATTTTATCCAATTATGTTCATTGGAATTAATTTCTTATTGTATTTTTATATAAAAACATTTAAATATTTTAAACATTTTCACATTAATAACCTCTTTTATAATTCCATCAATGGGGTTAATTTTAAATTAATTTTTTCAAGTTATGTGTTATTGAATTAAAGAAATTTTATTCCATATTTATAATTATATGTACCAATTTAATGTAATTGTTCAATTTTATTTTTGGAAAATATGAATAGTATTTTTTGTAATTTTTTTATTTCCACACTTGAGGGGAAATCAGGAAATTAAGGGAAAAATAATTTTTTAAATATTTTAAAAAGGAACTAACACCTAAAAAAATTTTATTGGATGAGTTTTGTATAACCCTAATCATTGAATTATCAGTTATGAGACCATATATGGATATTTGGATGAGATAATAACCTTTATAATATTTTTTTCAATGAAAACTCAAAATTATCATACTCTTGTTTTTATCAAGTGAAATATTTTTTAACATTTTGGGTTATATAGGGGATATGTTAAACTATAATTAGTAATTTGAAATATAATAAACATAACATCATTATGTAATTTTATTTTTAGTTTTTAGTGATGACATTATTAACATAATTAATTTCACAATGATAAAACAATAATTATTCAATTAATGTAAAAATAAATTAAATGATATTTTAAATATTAAAATAAATATTTTTTGAGTAAAATAATGTTATATGAAAACTTTTTAGGTGTATATTAAATGTTAATAGTGTATTATATGACTTGGTTTGAAGATATCTTGATGTATTGATTTCATTAAAGTCAAAGTAATGAATTGTAATGACCCATAAAAATCAAGGGAATTTTTTTATAAATTTTCTTTGGGATTTTACAAAAATGTAGTTTCTAATGGCGCCTGATTCCGAGCCCCGGTGTGCTCGGAATCAATTTCCGATATTTAGCTCGGGTACATTCAGGGAACGAACGAGTGGGTTTTTCTATCTTTTGAACCGGTGCACGGAATCGAAATCTGAGGGTACCGATGGAACCACAGCGCTGGTAATTGCTTAAGAAGGCCCTTTCTGGAGTTGTGTTTTCTCGGGAGGAGTTGTTTTAAATTGTGAGGGATAAAATATAATTATTACAATTATATTTTCTTTTCTTGTTAAGTGGATTAATTATTGTGTTACAACACATTGACCCTATCTTAAGTGGTTAAAACCTATGTAAGGGAGTTAGGGGTGGGACCCACTTGGAGTTAACTACCCATGAGAGGAATATAGGTGATGAGGGGCCCACATGAACCCCACCCCTTCACAATCCTCTTAAACACCCTAACTCCCTCTTAAATTTTGTAAACTTATCTCTATTTGAGTAACCTTCCATTTCCTCACTCTATCCCTCAATAACTCTATCCAACACACACATTAATTAAGTGAATTCAACTTTTGAATTTATTTTGGAAAAGCTTGGATTGCGTTGATTAAATAATGTGGAACCATTATTTTGTTACGGGATGGCTTTAGTGGTGTTGAGGCTAAGGGAAGAGATCTTGGGTGTTTTTAAAGAACTTCTTATTCTTCTTCTTCTTCAGTCTTCTTCTTCCTCGACAAAAGAGGAGGCACTGAAATGGGAAGGATGGGTGGAACCATCGCGCCGTGAATTTGAAAATCAAACCAAGACGCGGCACCATTGTGCCACGCCGGAAAAGAAACCCGAAGACACCGCGGCCGGAGCGGGGCCGCGGCGGAGGGGGCAGCGCCGTCGCGCCGCGCAGGACAGAATAAGCCTTAGCGAAGCAGGGGGACCGGCCCTCGCCGGTCCCGTGGCGGCAGAAGTCGGGTGGCCGGAGCAGGCCGGCCGGTCAGGGGGAGAGCATGGGGTTACGACCCCCAGCTGGCCAGCAAAGAGCGGCTCCCATTATGGGGGGTCGTGGTTACAAACGGCGGGGGGGGGGGGGGGGGGGGGGCTGCGTACCCCCCACACTCTCGAACGGCTCGGCCATTCAGCCGAGCCTCCTGGCCAGCATGCCGGACCGCCATCCGGGCCGGGCCGTGCCCAGGCGGGCCGACGCGGATCTGGGTCGGGTCGACCCAGGGGGTCGGGGGCCGGGTTGGTCCGAGCCCGAAACCGCCCACTTTCGGACCTTTCACAGTCTTTTTCCCATAACATGGGTTGAGGACCTCCGATCGACGCACCGTCAGCTGTGATGCAATCTTTTGACTGAGAAGGTCGTTTTGGTCTAATAAACTCATGGTTTTCTGAGTACTTTGGGTTCGGCCTGATTGGTTGGTACAAAAAACCAACCAGGCCCTTGGAGCGGAAACGCTTATATCTTGAGCTTCGAACGTCTGATTGATGTTCCGTTGACTTTGTTGGATTCCTCTTGAGGAGACAGAACTTTTGGCATTATTCACCCAAGGTTTTGATGTATTTGGAGTATGGTGGAGTTGGATTGTACCCGAAATCCAACTGGGCCCCTAGAACAGAAAAGCCGATAACATTCAGACCGGACGTCCGTTTGACGAACCGTTAGCGGCATTGGTGATGACGTCGAGAAACGGTCCCTATGAGTATACTCTATGTGAGTTCGGGGTATAGTTGAGATATGGTCGGGTTGGTTCATACCCAAAACCAACTGGGCCCCTAGGTCAAAAAGGCTAATAACTCACAGACCGGGTGTCCGATTGACACGCCATCTGTTGCATTGAGACCCCTATGACGAGGCGGTCCTTTGAGATACTACTTCGTGGGTCTTGTGATACTTGGATTATCTACCTGTAGCTCATGGAGTGGACCCTCCCGGAGACGAGCATACAGAGTACGGAGACCGTGTAGCTGGTTGTGACCGATGACTGCTTGTCTGATTCGATTCGGAGTGACTAGCATAGCCCAGTGGGGAGCACTACTTTGTGAGGTGGCACACACATGGAGGAGGAGCACTACTGTGTGATGTGGAAGACCCGTGGTACTCGATAGGAGGAGTACCTCTGTAGGCTATGAGGGGGAGCACTACTGTGTGAGGTGGCAGACCCATGGTGGAGGAGCACTACTGTGTGAGGAGGCAGACCCACGGTACTCGACGGGAGGAGTACCACAGTAGTCTTAGGTTAGTGAGCAGTACCTCGGAGTTGTGACAAGATCACTGTACACTCCAGAGACGGGCTCATCAGCAGTTACAGTTTCGATAATGAAAATCTCGGTTTGAGCTGAGTCAATGACCTTTGTGTTTACCTCTTGATTGAGATGGGTCACTTGATAACATATGTATATGTATGGGCATATACCTGGGTAGTGGCTATCCGTTGATTTCATAAACATTGTGTTTCCTCATGATTGAGATGGTTTACTTGATAACTTAGGTATAAGTATGGGCTTATATCTAAGTAAGGGTTATCTATTGAGATCATTCATTGTGGTTATCCTTGTTGGATTTAGTGAGACTGTGAGGGTCTCGGGAACCATACTGAGTATCATTATACTCACCCCTACACGGGTTATGCCCGCACCTCGTTTTGTTGGTTGCAGACGACGGGCAGTGCTGACTGATGTCGAGTGTTCGAGGACTAGACGGTACCCGGAGGTGGACCACACGACGAGTCAGTACCCAAAGGTGGACCACACTACGATTCAGTATCCAGAGGTGGACATCACGACGAGACACCACAAGGAGGAGGTTGACGGGAAAGAGCATTGTGCAGGCTATATGTACCTACCCTTAAGGTTGGATCCGTGGTGGAAAATCCAAGAGTTGCGCCATGTGTACCTACCCTTCAGGTAGGATCCGAGGAGGAAAACCAAGGAGTCGTTTCTGTTCTTCCAGCTTCTATCTTTTCATGATGTACTTTTGTTCAGTTATAGTTGTACATTCAGTTGGGTTTGTATTCTGGCCCATTTACTTTTCAGCACTCTCTTTTGTACATAGTGTTTACTTCCGCTTGTACTCTATGGTGTTTTGTTTTCTTTTATAAAGGCAATGCCTTCCCAGTTATCGGGATATTCTCCTTTGGTGCTAGTCGCCATCCCCTATCCTATGGAAGGCGAGATTGGGTTGTCAAGACACGGGCCCCGGGGATGGGTCGTGACAAATTGGTATCAGAGAAGTCGGTTCTACCGCAGAACTTATAACTCTGATATTTTCTTTCTGTGAAGGAACAATGTTAAGAGTACCGAGTATGGTTTTTAGTTCAGGGAGTCCAGTGTTGGTGCGGGCGGCCGACGTATCCATACACTAGGACCCTAATAACTGATTTCCGACTTTGTGCACGAAAACACTGATTGCGTGTGTGTTTCCAGAAGTTTATAAAAGTCACCTCAAATAAGGTCAGCTCACCAGGTGTAAATAGTTTGACCGTGTCATGTTTTTTTCTTTCAGGATGCCTCCCCGCGGACGACCAGCTAGAGCCCCAAGATTTGTTCGTACAGACAGCCCACCGAGTGAAGTGGCCTCAGTACAAGGCTCTATCCCAGTTGAGGCACCGGCGGAGGCAGCAGCGGTACTACTACTCGTTGGGCCACAGATGCCACCAGCCCCAGTAGCAGATGGTGAATGTCGCTTGAGCATACTGCATGAGTTCCAGCGCCATAGGCCACTCAGGTTCAGGGATGAGACGGACCCGCAGGCGGCGGAGGATTGGCTGGAGGCTATGGTGAGAGTCTTCAGGCAAGTGGGGACGCCAGGAGACTTCATGGTGATCCTCACTGCGAGCCTTCTTCAGGCAGCAGGATGCAGATGGTGGAGCCTGATGCTCCAGATGCATGACGAGGAGTCACTTCAATGGGCAGACTTCGAGAGCCTCTTCCGAGCAGAGTTTGTACCAGCCACCCTTCGCGCGGTCTATATACAGGAGCTACTTCAGCTGCGGCAAGGCAGCATGACATTGGCGTAGTATTCAGCAAGGTTCACAGACCTCTCGCGCTACTCCACATATATAGTATGGGACCCGTTCTTCAGGGCCCGAACCTTCGAGCATGGGCTCAGGCAAGAGATTATATCTTCTGTTGTTTCTTACAACATTCTGACGAAGACAGGGGTGTTAGAGAGAGCCCTTTTAGTGGAGAGTTTCTTTGCTGAGCAGTCTACAATAGCTAGATCCACTACAAGCCGGCATGCCGATGAGTCTTCTGAAGTAGGCACTAGACAGATGACACAGAGGTCCAAGAGGACCAGACCTACAGGTGGTCGACCGCATAACTCAGGGTCGGTAGTGTGAGGCACCAAGGGGAATGTCAGAGCCAGACCTTCCATGCAGTGTTACTCCTACGGCGGGATTGGTCACATGACACATGACTCTCCGACCCGCCATGAAGATGACCAGCAGTTAAATGAAGTACCTCCTAGGCAGAGGTAGAGGTTCGATCAAGTCAAACCTCTAGGAGCTGAAGGATGAGGGAGGGGAGTTGGTCGTGTAGATAGATGTGGACGACGCTTTGAGGTGTTTCCACCACCACCACCAAGAGGTCCACCCCGACTACAGGGAACATTTGGGCACGGGAGAGCGCAGCTTCTGGTAGAAGAAGCTTACGACTACGGAGCTCCGGAAGCGAGTGGACAAGAGCAGAACTAGTGGTTTCCTATTATTCATTGTATATCTAGTTCCTTGTTGTTTTTGTTACATTTGTTTCTTTGTACCATGAGCTGCTATAATATAAAAACACTTACCTTTGTGACATTTTCTTCTTTCATTTTTGAGTACTATGAGGATCCAGTTTAAACTGTTGACTTGACCCTCACTTTCGAGATTCCTACTGGAAGAGACCCAGTGACCTCACGCTAATGCCGATAGTGTGACTCAAACCTTAGAGGAGATAGTGACGGTTGAAGCTCTTGGTAGTAACTTCGAGGAATTACGACGTCGTCCATGGCATGAATACATCGTTCATGTCCGGATTGACTGTATTAGGCAAACAACGTGGTTCATCCAGGGGATGAGACATGATTTCTCTTATCTGTAAAGAAGAAATCATAGAAGCGCTTGTGGGACCAGAAAATGTCCAGGTCATCCAAGAGCGGATGAGGATAGCTCAGAGCCAACAGAAGCCTTATGCTGACAGGAGGCAGAGACCACTAGAGTTCGAGGATGGCGACCACATTTTCTTACGGGTCTCACCTCGACATGGAATTACTGAGACGTGGTCGAGGCGACAAGTTATCTCTGAGGTTCAACAGAGATTTCTAAGTCCTCAACTAGGTTGTTGAGGTAGTTTACCGCTTGACTCATCCACCTCAGTTGCCCGAGGTGCACGACGACTTCCACATATCTCAAATGAGGAGATACATGTGTGATCCATCACATATCATTGACCATGGGGAGCTGGACTTTGGCGATGGGGTTACATTCTCGGAGGTTCCAGTGGGGATCGAGGATCGACAGGAGCGGATCCTACGAGGATGATCAATTTCTCGAGTGAATTTTCTTTGGCAGTATGAGAATCTCCAGGTAAGAACATGGGAGTGTAAGGCTCAGATGCGTGCTCAATACCACTTTTGTATCCCAAGTATGTGTTTATGATTTAAGAGGACGAAAAGCCCTGAGGTGGGAGTAATGTAAAGACCCATAAAATTTAGGGGAATTTTTTTCTAAATTTTCTTTCAGATTTTAAAAGAACACAGTTTCTGACGGCGCCTGATTCCGAGGCCCGGTGTGCCCGGAATCAATTTCCATAGTTTAGCTCAGGTACGTTTAGTGAATGAACGAGTGGCTTTTTCTATCATTTGAACTGGTACACGAAATCAAAATCTGAGGGCACTGATGGAACCGCAGCGCCGGTAATTGCTTAAGAATACCCTTTCTGGAGTTGCGTTTTCTCGGGAGGAGTTGTTTTAAAAAAATTTAGGGATAAAATATAATTGTTACAATTATATTTTCTTTTCTTGTTAAATGGATTAAGTTTTTTGTTACAACACTTTGACCCTCTCTTATGTGTTTATAACCTATGTAAGGGAGTTAGGGGTGGGACCCACTTGGATTTAACCGCCCATGAGAATATTAAAGGTGAGGTGGGGCCAACACGAATTCCACCTTTTCACATTCCTCTTAAACTCCCTAACTTCCTCTTAAATGTTGTAATCATATCTTTATTTGAGTAACCATCCATTTCCTCACTCTCTCCCTCAATAACTCTAGCCAAAAAACACATTAATTAAGTGAATTCAAATTTTGCATTTATTTTGGAAAATCTTGGCTTGGGTTGATTAAATAATGTGGAACCATTATTTTGTTAAGGGTTGGCTTTTGTGGTGTTGAGGGTAAGGGAAGAGAGCTTGGGAGTTTTTAAAGAACTTCTTATTCTTCTTCTTCTTCCGTCTTCTGCTTCCTCGGCAAAGGAGGAGGCACCGATACAGGAACTCGCCAACGACATTCCGCCTTTCATTTTTCTCTCCGCGTGAAAGGAAGGGAGACGCTTCTTCCTCCTAGGAAGTTCTCTGTCGGCATATACAGAACCTCACCCCGCGATGCCATTTTCCACGACACCGTCGTTCGACAACATTTGTCAAGGTAGGGGTTTTATGCGTTCCTTTTCGTGAATTACTTCCATCATCTATCCATGTTCAATTGGACTGCTTGGTAGCGTTTAGAGGGAGGGGGCCGGACCGCAAAAACACGGCCGACCCTCCTCCCTTATTATTTAGTGTTGTTAAGGTTCAAAGGAAAGTGACGTGGTGTCGTCGCACTGTGCGGGAACGAGCAGAAAGGATGCACGGAGCTGTCGCGCCGCCCATTTGAAAATCAAACCAAGTCGTCGCGCTGTCGTGCCGCACTGAAAAAGAAACCCAAAGACACCGCGGCCGGAGTGGGGCCGCGGCGGAGGCGCACGACGTCGTCGAGCAGCTCCGGTCAGAATAAGTCGTGGCATAGGCCGTGGTGAAGTAGGGGGACCAGCCCTCACCGATCCCGTGGCGGCAGAAGCCAGCCGGCTGGAGCGGGCCAGCCGGTCAGGGGGAGAGCTGGGGGTTACGACCCCTGACTGGCCAGCAAAGAGCGGCCCCCATTATGGGGGGCCGTGGTTACAAACGGTAGGGGGCAGCCCCCCCCCCCCCTGCACTCTCAAACGGCTCGGTCATTCTGCCGAGCCGCCTGGCCAGCGTGCCGGACTGCCAGCGCATCAGGCCGCCGAGCCAGGCCGTGCCGGCCGGGCCGACCCATGGGGGTCTTGGGACGGGTCGGTCCGAGCCCGAAACCCCCACTTTCGGACCTTTCACGGTCTTTTGCCCATAACATGGGTTGCGGACCTCCGATCGACACACCGTCAGCTGAGATACGATCATTGGATCGAGACGTTCGTTTTGGTATATTACACTCAAGGTTTCAGAGTACTTTGGGTTCGGCCGGGTTGGTTCGTAGACGAAACCAACCGGGCCCTCGGAGCGGAAACGCTTATATCTTGAGCTCCGAACATCCGATTGACGTGCCGTCGACTTTTTTGGATTCCTCTTGAGGAGACAAAACTTTTGGAATACTTAGACTGAGGTTTTGATGCATTTGGAGTATGGTCTAGTTGGATTGTACCTGAAATCCAACCGGACCCCTAGAACGGAAAAGCCGATAACTTTCAGACCGGACGTCTGTTTGGCGAACCGTCAGCAGCGTTGGTGATCACGTCGAGATACGGTCCCTATGAGTATACACTATGTGAGTTAGGAGTAATGTTGAGATATAGTCCGGTTGGTTTGTACACGAAATCAACCGGGCCCCTGGGATGAAAAGGCTAATAACTCCCAGATCGGGTGTCCGATTGATCGCCGTCTGTTGCGTTGAGACCCCTATGACGAGGACGTCCTTTGAGATAATTCTTAGTGGGACTTGTGATAAATGGAGTATCTACCTGTAGCTCATGGATCAGACCCTCCATGAGATGAGCAAACAGAGTACAGAGATCGTGTTGCTGGCTGTGACCGATGACTGCTTGTCCGATTCGATTCGGAGTGACTAGCATAGCCTAGTGGGGAGCACTAATTTGTGAGGTGTCAGACTCATGGCGGAGGAGCACTACTGTGTGTGGTGGCAGACCCGCGGTACTCGACAGGAGGAGCAGCTCTGTAGGCTATGAGGGGGAGCACTACTGTGTGAGGTGGCAGACCCATGGCGGAGGAGCACTACTGTGTGAGGTGGCAGACCCACGATACTCGACAGGAGGAGTACCCAAGCAGTCTTAGGATAGTGAGAAATACCTCAGAGTTGGGACAGGATCACTGTACACTCCAGAGATGGTCTCATCAGTAGTTATAGTTTGGATAATGAAATTCATGGTTTGAGATGAGTCTATGTCCTTTGTGTTTACCTCTTGATTGAGATGGGTCACTTGATAACTTAGGTATATGTATGGGCATATACCTGGGTAGTGGTTATCCGTTGAATTCATAACCTTTTTGTTTCCTCATGATTGAGATGGGTTACTTGATAACTTAGGTATAAGTATGAGATTATATCTAAGTAAGGGTTATCTGTTGATATCATTCTTTGTGGTTATCCTTGTTGGATTTAGTGAGACGTTGAGGGTATTGGGAACCCTACTGAGTATCTTTATACTCACCCCTGCACGGGCTATGCCCGCACCTCTTTATGTTGGTTGCAGACGACGGGCAGTCCTGACTATGGCCGAGTGTTCGAGGACTGGACGGTACCCAGAGATGGACCACACGATGAGTCTATACCCGGATGTGGACCACACGACGAGTCATTATCCAGAGGTGGAATTCATGATGAGACGACACACGGAGGAGGTTGACGGGCGAGAGCATTTTGAAGGATATCTGTACCAACCGTTCAGGTAGGATCTGTGGTGGACGATCCAGGCGTTGCGCCATCTGTACCTACCCTTCAGGTAGGATCCGAGGAGGATGACCCAGGAGTCGTTTCAGTTCTTCCAGCTGTAGTATTTTCCTGTTGTACTTTTGTTCAGTTGTAGCATTACTTTATGTTGGGTTTGTATTTTGTCCCATTTACTTTTCAGCACTCTATTTTGTACTTAGTATTTTCTTCCTCTTGTAAACTGTTGTGTTATGTTTTCTTTTATAAAGGCAACGCCTTCCCAGTTATCGGGATATTCGCCTTCAGTGCTAGTCTCCAAACCCTGGCCTATGGAAGGCGGGATTGGGGTAGTCATGACACGGGCCCCGAGGATGTGTCATGACATGAATAGTGTCAAAATTGACACTAATGATATTTTTGGAAAATAATATTTAATCAAATTATTTAAAACCAATAAAAATATTATATGAGAACAAATGGGGTTATATATGGTCTAAAATATCATAAATTGTCCATTTATAGTCAAATTGACACTTTACATGTAAAAATTGCTAGTTTTTAATATTGAAAATCTTGTTACCAGATTTAAAATTAAAATAAATAAACCAAGGTTTAATCAACATAATAAGGTTTAATATAACAAAATAACTTGTCTAAAATATATTTCTTAATGATATTCTAACCTTATTATATATTATATTCTAAAAATTGTATTCTTGAGCTACATTAATATATATTAAACTTATTATAAATTACCCTTTTGAGAAATTCCACAAGTTCTCATCCCCTCTCTTATAAAAGGGAACCTCTTATTATTTATAATTCACAACAAAAAATTCCTATGTGTTGGAAAAAATTTCCAAAATATTTTCCAAACTCCCCTCCTATAATCCTAGAGGCATCATTTTTGGAAGAAATCCAACCGAGGAACCCCTTTGCTGAAAACCAAAATTAGTTACCCAAGGAAGAGGTAACAACCTTCAGCAAGCACTTTTATTTCATTTCCTTATCCACTAACTAAAATTTTATTATTAAATGATTACATAATAAAATTAACATATTCAATATAATGAGATGTTTTTACTGTAACGTTATGACCTACACTGTCACAAACTTCCATAAATTGGGATACACAATCATCATTTATGTGTACGATAGATTACCACCTTGCGAACCGTTGTCATTTTTCCTTCCATTTCCAACATTCAGGGATTAGAATAAAGATTTATTTATAGTTTATATATCATATATATTTATATTTATATTATTTTATTATTATTTTGGAATTTTTATATCACATATACCTTCATTCTTTTCATTTTTTGGGAAGACGATAACATCGTTCCTGGGTATGACAGACCGCTGCCCCACGAAGCGATGTGATTCATTCATGATTTACATGGAATGTATTAAGAATATATTTTTTAAAAAATATGTGATATATATGAAATATAGATTATTCTGGAAAAAAATATATCTTATAATTTTATTTATTATAATATGAAAATACATTGAAAAAAGTGATCATGCATACGTACAGCCCAGTGTCTCTATGAAAGTTATGTTTTATTTTGTAATTATAACTTTTTAGAATCACCATAAATTCTTATATAATGAATTTATATAATATATTTATATCATTTTTATCATTTATAATACTTTTAAATCACGATATATCTAAGAGGACCAAGAATAACAAGTCAAAAAATTTACGTAAAACAAAGTGATGACCTTAAAATAGACTTTTTAGTAAATGTGTAATATAATGTCATATGTAAATAATATATGGTATTATATATATAAATATGGTTCTATGGTAGATATATTATATACTTATATTTATTATACTGGTGTTTTGAACTTATACTAAAGAAGTCAAGACTTATGGTAAGGAAATTTCATATCACTTTTTATATCAATGAGATACATGCCATATTCACACTCATTTATTTTTTGTGGTGTACATTATGAGATATGACATGTTATATCATGAATTTAATTTATTTATTGATATTAAAAAATTAAATTTATTACATTCTTACATTTATCTCATGATTCATATGTTACTCAAGTAGTAAGGTGACTTCTAGTCTCAGATTTATTTCTATGAGACTTATTCCATATTCACCACTCAGATCTATTATGTGGTGTATATAATTCCCATGAATGTAATTTATTATCCATATCTTTAAATATATAAATATTTACATGTCTATTTTATTATATCCCTTTCATGGGGTTTACATTCTAAATGCTTCAAAATCAATAGGGGAATTTTTCCCCAATTTTCCATTTCCGAGACACATGTTTTTTTCTACATAGTTTTTCATTTATAAGATATATATACTACCATTTGACAAGATATATCACGAGTCTCGTTATTTTCATGATATAATAAGTTTCATGTAATATTATTCACTCTTCGTAAAGAAATATATGTTCCTTGGAATAAATTTTTTCTAAACAAAATTAAATGTGTTTTAAATGATCACTTATGAATTTTTTAGGAAGATTAATTTCAATAATGTTTAAAAAAATTTAAAAAAATAATTATATATTTTTTTAAGGTTATATTCAATAAAAAATGTTTTTTAAATACATATTTATTTTAAGAATAATTTTTCAACAAGGAATGTATATTTATCTCAAAAATAATTCAAATATTATCTAAAAACCATTTTATATTTATAATAACATTATTTGATGTTTTTTATTCGTTACTGGTGTTATGATTCAATGATACTATCCTTATTAATTATAAGGTATATTTATTTTTATAATGAATTATTGATGTTCTTGTGGCACCCAAATTTATTGTTTTTATTATTTTATGGGTGGGACCTATATCTCCGTCTATTGAATTGGGTAATTATTTATATTTCATTACATAGACATTTCTGAAATATAGAGTGAACCTAGTTTGGTAAAGTAGTTTGTCTAATAATATGGTCTTGGGAGTGAACCGTGACTACTAAAATGGTTTGGGGACTGATCTCATTCCACTATGATAGCCTCGACCGTAATCCTGGACTACTATAAAAATAATTATATGTGTGTGTGTGTATTCCACAATTACATGTCTTATTTATATGTTATGATTTCATTGCTTATGATCATGAATCCCTTATGGTTCATGTCTTGTGAGGTTCCCATATTTATCTCATGACTCATGTATATGATCTTTGATATGGAGTGTATGATATTCAAATGTAATATTTATGTTCTCATACCCTTATTTTCATGCTATGATTACATATCTCTTTTATTTACCCATAATAATAATCTGAGATCACTCATTATTATGTTTCATTTCCCCAGGATATGAAGGAAGGTATTATGATTGATATGTAAAAAAGGGTTATAAATATGAATAAATAGGCAGGAGAAGTAGTAGATGTGTTATGAACCAGTTTTTTATGTTTCCATGTTTCTAAACGAAATAAAATAATATGGTCTTTGGGAATGTATTTGTAAAATTTATGACATATTCTATAAAACAAATGATGTAATTTCTCTGTATGTTAAGAGAGTTTCATTATATGGAAGGTATGTATTTGAGGTTTTCCATGTGTTGTGCTGTTTTCAGTTGGTCTTATGAGGGTTTCTCTGTTTATAGTTTTAGTGAGATACTTTTTTTGGGTTCGTTGGTTATGGGATAAATGTTGGGTGTTATTTGAGGTACTTGGATGGATATTGAACCAGTCATTTACATAGACTGGTTGGTGTTGGCTTGATTTTTTTGGGATCGCCATAATTTATTTTTTATGTAAGAGGTCATGGTTACCCCCTTCATCTTGTTTTACCCAAGGTTTCTGCCAATGTTGTTTTGATTGGGAATTATCATGGTTAGTGACTCCTTACTATTTATTCCTATTTATGAGGATGTTAGTGAGTTGATTTTTAGTCCTTATCACGGGATTTTCATTTTTATTTTTCTTATTAGGTTTTTTGCATGGAAATCTTTGAGGCCTTATGTTCATTTGGAAAAAAAATTATCAATTTAAGATAATTTCCCTGTGTATTTTATATAAGAATTTTTTAAGTATCTTCTATTGAGGCTTCACGTTTTGTTTTAGTGAATATTATAAAAATATTTTTATCCTATCAATCCACCATACTAGATCCTAAATTATGGGGAGACCAACTTTGGGTCTCCTTTTGATGATTATCTATAGTGGGTGGTCATATGTGAGTGTGCTTAGAGTCCTGAGGATAGTTTGGATTTAGCGATTAATCCCTTAGGTTCGATGGCCTTATTTAGTTTTTGATTATTTTTGTAGACAGATCTATATGTATTGGGATTTTTGAATTCATTAGAATTGGATATCATGTCATAGTATGATTTCCCATTTAATTGGTATATCTCTTTTTGTCCTCTTAAAATTTGGTCAAATTTAAGGTGAAGAAAATATTATTGTGGGGTGGATATACCAACCCTAACAATTATATTCCATATTATTTTACTTAATTGTTGTTCTTTGGCCCCATACTCATGTTTTGGGTCAAACCTAATTAAGATTTGATGTATTGGGATTTCACTGTTGGGAATAGTTTAGACCACACAGTTCATACTAACCAAGAAATAACTCTAAAAATTAGTACAACATTTAATAAAATCATTATATATGGGGTTTTCATTGTTTTTTATAACATGTGATCCAACAGTGTGGTCTCCATGTTCTCTCCAGTTAAGGGTGCACGATTTTCTCATAGTGTGCAAAACCATGTGAGATAACTATACAGATTTCCTAGTTTTTAAAATTATAAATATATTTTTTTATCAAATTAATCACTATATAGGGGGTATCTCTTATTACCCACTCACATGAGAGGGCTCAAGGGATAACTTGGAATTACCTCATTTTCTACTGCTTGTATTTCTGACCTATCCCACATTATTTTCTTAGTGCTTCTCATGAGGTAAGCACATATTATTCATTACATCTCCTTCCAATATTGGTACTATTTATTTATAAATATTTGATTCGTGTTGATTAAACCCTATGGTGGGATTTACACCATACTTTTTATGTATTTGAATATTTGGGTATGTAGTTGGTCTGTTGGTCTTAGTTCCTTATATAATTGAAGTCTTCATCACATCTAAACACAATTGAGGCTGGTGTCTCCATGATTTTCCTTTTAAAATATCACCAAGAAATTATTGAATCTTTCCAAATTCATTTTAATCAAATTTCCAATAATTTTTAAATCAATGAATCACTTTATAGGCTTTTGGGTTGGTTGATTAGTTTAAAAATAAGATTCTTCATGTTTATCAATGTTTCTACTTTTATACAAAAAATTATATTCATTTTAAGTGTTTGTTGAAATTCAAAAGAGGACCACTCAAAATATTTTTGAATTTATAGTAATTATTGGAGTTAGATAATTTTATGTTAGTTTGTTTATGTTTTTTAGTTTCTGTCTGTTTGATTTATTTCCATTTTTGATACTTTAGTGGTATTATTAGAAAATTATTCTATCTTGATGTGGGAGTTGAATTGTGTGTCTTTATTTGATCCATTTTTATTTAAATGATTATATATATATATCTGTGTGTTTGTGTGTGTTCTATAAGTTCATATGTATATGTAAATGTATGTTAACATATAGATCATTACACAGACACAAACATATATAAATATATGGAAAATTGATGCAATTCACTTGATCAAAAATTGGTTTTCAATTATTACTTGGTTACCAAGAATTCTCTCAAAAGGGGATTTCAAATTTTTTTCTCTAAATTATAGTTTAGATAAATATTTGGAACTTTCAAAAATTTATATGCTGTTTTTATTGGTTTATAAATGAATTTTTAAATAAGAGAATTTTTATAGAAAATAATTAGTAGTTTCAAAATTTATGCCTTTATTGGTCCCCTAAATATGTTTTAAAAAACGTGATCAGCCAATATAGAATCCCATTCACACTCTTTATGTAGATATATTATCTTTATTTTATGAATGGTTGTTTCATATGGATGTCTATTAGAAGATGATATGAGCATTTATGTTTGGATTATATCAATATTTGGTTGATTTATATTATTTAATGGCCATATCATCTCCCATTATTATTATTATCATAATGGGGTCATATTCGTATTAGTGAGGGATGAGACCTATTTATATATGTTTCTGATGAAATTGGTGAAATTTTCTATGGTATAAAAAATCCATATGGGAGTTTCACTGATTAGGATAGTTTAAGGAAACAGATTGGTTATACAATTAGGATTGCATCAATGTGACTATAAATGAATCTGAATCAAGGGCTTCTATGGCATTACTATATTATTTTTTATGAATTTACTAGGATTGCATATTTTATAGTTCATATAATTACTAACACTTTTTTTTCTTATATTAATTTACATTTACTTGTTGTAATCTATTATGAAATATCATGTTGTATATATCTTCTAATTGGTAGTTCATTCTTATGTGTTTTCCTTATTAGTGTTTATTTTTATTATTTATTTATCCATGTTTTTTGTATGGATTAAAATTTGGATTTCAGGAATGAATGTTATGGATACCCATGCATTTCATACATAAATATAATATATTATTAGATTAATTTTCATTACATATAATTATGATCTATGACAGTAATATAATGTATTAGTGTATTTGAAAATTTGGATTCATAAAAAACTACTACATAAAAGATCTGCATCATATACCGTAAATTTCTCCACAACTAGATCACCTATTAAACATATCATACTTAAAACCATTCTTCATATCCTTGGGAAATGGAAACATAATAAATGGTGAGATCGAATACTCTATAAGGGTAAATAAGGGAGATATCAATGATCATTTAATCAAAACATGTTAAAAGTTTATTATAACATGATATTAACATGTTAAACCGATACCCAGTAATTCATAGTTCATAATCATGAGGTAAGTCATATAGATTTTTAGTTCACACGATATTAATCATAAAGTAATCAAGGAACTTGATCCAATAGGGAATAAAATTGGCATGAGACCATGTTATAAAAGAGTGGATAAAGTGTGTAACAATAATATTCATGGAAATATTGTATCAATAATACCCACCAAGATATTCATCACATGTTAGTATAAGGATAACCACCCATGTACCTTTTTTGGGCTTGGGATAACCACATGTATACTATATTTTGGGATTGGTATAACCTCTTGTGTATGGTATTTTAGGCTATGGATAACCTCTTGGGTGCCCTTTGATCTCATAAAACATTAATATTTACCCAATTAATTGTAGGGGAATAATGGACCCACCCATCGTATAATCGAAATCCATTCATATGTGTTCCAAAATATCCTGAAAACATTTATCGTTTCATCATATTTTAACCCATGTAAAATAAATGGGTTTTATCAATATTTCATAATCATGATCCCAAATCATCTATCCAAATAATAAGGAAGGTATCATAGACTTGTGTCCCTAATGAAACATAAATAACATTAAAGGATTTTACCATAGGCGAAGAAGGCCTTTAAAAGTTTAATGAAATATTTTTAAGGAAAATACCCATTTCATTTCGAAATCACTTATTTAAAATCTAAAAATTTCCAAAATATTAAGGAAATAAATGTCCTTGAAAATAACCAAGAAATATTATAATGGAAGCATCAAGGTAAATATTATTCATAAGGGTTGGAAAATTCATTCATGCAATAAATATTAAAATAAAGATTCTATTCACACCTTTTGGGAAAATTACATAATTTTAGAAATGATAAGAATATTATTTATATACCTTTTTACAGAAAGTAAAATATGGGTAAATATTAAATTATTAAATCATTATATAATATTAAGTACATTATTTTAAAAAATTTAAATAAAATATGGACATGGAAGAAAAATATTCTCATCCAAAGATAATATAAAGTCAGTATTTCATAAAAACATTTTACTAATAACTTTAAGTACCAATGAGAGAAAAATTGTTTTGTTAATAGAAAATTTTGTGAATATATATAGGAGAATAAAATATTTTTGGGTTTAATGTATAATAAATATTTTTTTTCTCTCAATTGAAATTTATCAAAGGCAATATCGAAAAAAAATCGAGACTATAACATAAACTCATAGCACATTCATAACCATTAAATCATAACCCATGTTAAGTAAATAAATTAAAATTATATTTTAAATAAAAATAAAATAAATTTTTCATGATATATCATATAAAAAAATCGGTATATATACCACATGAATAAAACCATTATTGAATATGAAATATATCTCAAAGGAGAAAAAGTGATATGAGAAACCCTTTCCACTTTGGAAACTCTCATATATAAACCACTTGGATGAAATAATTTGAATTAAAAATTTAAATTACATGAATTAATAACAATACATGTTATAAAATTCAAAAGTAGCAGTATATAAACCTTATAAATATAAATATATGCAAAACATAAAAAATGTATCAACAAAACAATATTGAGATGAAAAACCCATACCATTTGTCCGACTTGAAACATAAGAACTCAAAAATCCTATATAGTAAATTTAGATTTATTATTATTATATTATGGATACATTTACACACTTATTACATCATATATGATCTACTTATAAAATTTCTATGACCATTTATTAATAATTCATTTTTAAAATCCTCATTTTAAAATGATAACACTTTCTTTTTTTTCACGTATATTTTCATGTTGAAGTTTTAGTACTTGAAAAATAATCATGGTTCGATAATATAAATAATATTAATCATTTAATTAGTATATTTTTAAATAATAATATATAATTTTATAATCATTCACATAATGTGATGACTAAAAATGTGTTACATCACTTCTTAGATATGGTAGTCCAAACATACGCTGAGTGATGTTCACACTTCTCACTGAATGAAATGGATGAAAGTAAAATAATAATTCACCATTAAATGATCATTATTATATCATAAATATCAAATATATTCATAAAATCATTCCTTATTACCATCCATGAAAATAAAAAATAAAAAATTAATCACATCGCTTCGTGGAGGTGGTAGTCCACACATACACATGAGTAACATTATCATTTTCCAATGGTTGGGAATGTAAGAAGGAATATAACATATTATAATTGAATATGAATAATTTTTTCATAAATATAATTTATAAACAAAAAATATTCATAATAAACAACATATAAATATGTTTTTGTAAAATGAATCACATCGCTACGTAGTGGCCGTAGTCTACACATATGCACGAACGATACTATCATTTCCAATTTGATGGAAGAGGATATGGATAAATGATATTACATAAATATAATTTAATATAACTATATTTTAAATAGTTATTTTACTATATTGGAATGTTTATTAAAAAACTGAAGGTGGTAAAAGAATAAATAAAATTAAATAGATCGGTTAAAATGAATAAATCCTCTTTTAGAGACCTCCTTTGGATTCCTACTTAAGGTCCCTGAGGAATGAATTTTGAAGAGACCTGAATATAGTAAACGTTAATAAGAATTATTATAAGAGTTTTCATTAGGTTTTTGTAAAAATAAGTAGCTTGGGGTGGTGCACGGAAGAGAGGAGGTGTTGTATCTTTTTATATAAAATGAAATGACATACCTAGAATTACTAATAAGATTTTAATATAATAAAGTATTTTCCATGTTCAGGTGGAACCATGCAGACATATTTATAAGATATAATATTTACTAGATTAAATAATCTCATAAATTAATATTTATACAAGTTTAGGGTATGTTTGTACCCTTATCCCTTAGTTTTAACCTCATGTTAACCCTTATGATGATTACTGTGATATCAATGTTTTCTTAATCGTTAGAGGTTAATAAAGTTAATATAAAAGGAAAATGTACTCATAAGTAAAAATTGGTTGATATTATTGACCTTGTCCAATTAAATATTCTAAACATAAAAGAATTATGTCTTTGAAATCATTTAATAAACTTTTATTTAACATAAGATACCTTTAATGTCATTTTTAGAATTATTTACATAGTTTGAATATAATGACATAAATATAGTAATGGAATTAGAATATAGAAAATTAAAACATACGTAGTTTATTATATTTATAGAAGATATTTTTTTAACATAATAATTCATCCAAATTTTATAAATAGTAATATTTTTAAAATCATTTGTTTAATATTTCTACTACTTGGACAAGTAGTGTGTCGTTGTTATGTGTGAACATAATGAAATTATTCCACGAAAATAATTAAAAACAGATTAACATGATAAAAAATATCATTTCATGTAATAATTGAAAACAAAATATAACCAATTTTTATCACTATGAAAAAAATATCAGAGATATTAAAAAAAAGAGAGTGACCATTTGTATTCATTATTTACTTGACAAAATATTATGGTAATTTTCCATGGAAAGTGGAAATATATTAAAAAATATATAATATAGCTTGATTATGGAATAAAGGAACGTATTCTGTGAAATGAGTTCATGCTTTTTAGAGATTTATTGGACTTGTCCCATATTTTACCTGTTTTACCCTTATCGGGGTGAAAAATATTAATCATGATTACTATTCATAATGAAGAAAATTTAATATGGGATTATTTACAAATTTATAACCACCTAATTAAAAATATAGAATAAATTTCCAATATTCAATTTATAATAGTGTACTAAAAAGTTTTAAATACAAATGCATAAAACATAACGAAAAAGTTTTTTTAGATAAATGTGTTTTTAATCCTAAAAATGAATTTATAAAAATATCATGAAATATAATGATTCCTATGTAATTAATTAGATTATTTATAATTAAATGTGAATTAATTTGAATTAAAATCAATTTCAAAACATAATTTTACTTTTGAATTTCTAGATTTAATGAATAGAAATGATAATTTTACAAAAATTGATATTTTTCAAAGTTCACTTAAAAATAAATATTGTCAAAAAAATACCAAAAAATTACTATAAGGAAATATTGATATGATGATTTAAAAATTTAAACTTTTCTAAATTAAATTTTCTAAAAACGGTAAAAATTAAATATATTTTTCCACAAAAATGCAATAAAAACCATTTTTGATGAAAATATATTTTTTCAATAATAATATATGTTTACTAAAAATTGAGTACTTATTTATTATAATAAATAAATAAAAGTTAATTACCTAAATATTATATTTATTTCTCATAATTTGTTTATTCATATTCATATCATCTATTTAACTTCTAGGTTATAGTATAACATGATTTGTTTAATGATTGATGTTTTGTCCCCAACATGCTATTGAAGAATTAAAATTTATTTGAAGAGAAATATATTTTAAAATTTTAGGGTGTTACATTCTACAAAACATTAATAAATTAAACCTCCACAATTTTATTTATAACTTACTAGAATTAGGGAATCCTAATATGGTAATAAAATCTGATGTTTATTCTATAATGATAACTAATTTCAATATCACCACATATAAACTCAGTATTTACTAATTAAGTATTTATATAACCTATTATACATAATTATAAGACTAAATTGTTTCCAAATAAATACCTTGACATATAAGTGATACTTTCTATATACGAAACAAAATATTTATCATGATATTACATTATTAAGGAAATATATTACCATCTTGGTAGAGAAAATGAGGAAACATGCTGATATCATTTCTTTCCATAATATAAGTATAATCTTATCCTTTGATTATTATTCATTGAATTTTATATAACTAATTCATGTTAGATTTCAAATTATAAGAAACCATGTTGATTGTTTCATTCTTAAACACAAAAATTAACTTTTAATGGATTGTTAGATCCTCAATAGATGGAAAATTCATTACTCATATCTCCAAATATTTACCAAAACCGAAAAGGTTAGAAAAAGTTGTCCAATATAAATAAATATTGATAAATAAATATATAAAATCCCCATAATCATATCCAAAGTACAAATTAAATCAATCCATAAATAAATATCCATAAAAAACATCAAAATATGTTGGCAAAAAATCGATACCCAATTATTAGATGGTTTGATCACATATTATTCCATGATCAAATTAACAATTATATAAAATAATAGAAATTTATCATAAGGTCATATAATAAAGATTCATATGCACTAATCATATATTTCAAAAAATATTCTATTAATTTTTATAGATATCATGATTCACTATAAAGCCTTAATAAAATCACAAATTCTTCTCATGATTAAATCCATATAAATATTCAAATTTAATTTATTCATATCAATTAGCTCTTTATCCCAATTAAACATTATTATCTTCACATCAAGAACATATTAAGCATTATCTAAACCATAATCATGTGTTTTAAAAAATATCACTATATGGATGATTCACTTTTCAAGTTTATTTGTACAATTCAACATATTCATGTAAATACTTATATAAAAACTAAAAAATATCAATAATTATATGTTTAATAATTCTTATTACTATAATATTATTTATAAAACAGTTATATAACAAAATTATTGAATCCTAATAGATAAACTCTCCAATAATTTTACTTCCATGATTCCCATAGCACATTATATTCCTTAGTATAATAGGTATCCCTTCGATTAGGTCATTTACTCGAATAATTCCCAAGTTCCGTATACATATATTTTGAACTATAAAGTGTACCTTAGGATATAATTTATTTTTCTCCATGAATCTATTCATTCTTACCATGAAATTAGTTGATTTATGTCCATCTTTTCCAAACCCAAAACATATTTATGTTCCTTTGAGACATTTCCCTATAAACTTTTTCCCACATTCTCAGCACATAAGAATCTAAATCTTCTTTCCTCCACGGTATTCATAAAACATAATATTTCTCAGATTTAGTTCATTAAAAAATTACATATGTTCTGGCTGTTAATCATATATCGTGATAGTTGGTTAAGAGTAACCACAATATTTTTCATTCCAACTCCCCTTTCATTTTGTTTCTCATAAGGGAAATCATTACATTGTCCATCACATTTATCATTAACATAGTTCCTTTTGGATCCAACCATTGAAAAAAAATATAAATCATATTGTGGGAAACCATAATAGTAGTGAGAAACCATAAAATCCTGTTAATTCAATCATAGCATGACTAAATCATGAAACCTTCTTTTCAATAAATGATACCTTAGGTTTAACCTAGGTCATCTGTGGTTATTATCTATTGAAATCCTTTATAATAGTTTATAATGAAAATGTAAAATGTCCCAAAAATATCCCCCAATAGTGCATATCCAGGGGTATAATCATGGTCTAACTCATATTTTACCAGTGATGACCAAGTTAATACCAAATCTTCCATATTCAGAGTTGATACCCCTATGTGCATTTTCAGTATAGCTACATCCCATTTATAGTGTCCATATAGGGATGTATTTTCTAGGAAAACCATTATATTTTATTTAAAATAACGTAGGATTTTCGCCAATATATATGATTATCCTTAGGGTTATCACAAATTTTATTTATTCCTAGTTTCCAAAAATAACAAAATCTTTCTGTAATACCAACTGAGAAGACCAAAAAAATTCATACATAATTATAACATCATATTATATGAATATCCATTATATATCATTCTGATCCATGCCATAATTGTATTTTTTTAGTGTATTTGAAAACATGGATACTTACAAAACATGTATACAAAATATCAACATCATGTCCCACTAATTTCATCACAACTATCGCCCTTCTTAGATATATCATTATTAAAATATTTCTCCATATCCTAGGGGAAAGGAAACATAAAAAAGGGTGAGCTTATATAACCAGTAATGGGAAATAAGGAATATATCAATGATCATTTAATAATAACATGCATATAAGGATATGTGGAAATGAGATTAACATTTCCAAACTATACCAATCAATTCATATGTCATAATCATGAGTCATTACATAAATTGTGGAAATTTATAAGACATGAATCGTAAAATAATAAATGAATATCGACCATGATTCCATAACATTTCTATAAGATTGTGTCAATATATAGAGTCATAATGTGTATCATAATAATAAGAATACAAATATTATATAAAGTATACCCACTAAAACATTCATTACATTTTATGCATGGGCTAACCAGTCATGTTCCTACATTGTGCATGGGATAACCTCCCATGTACTATCTTCTGGACTTACTATAACCTCCCTTTTCCCATATTTTAGGCTTGGTGTAAACTCTCATATACCTTTTGATCCCATTAAACATTAAAATTTACCCAATTAATTAAAGGTTTATAGCAGTCCCACCCATCAAATAATCATAATCTATTCATATATATGCTCCTAGATCATGAAAACATTCATCATTTCATCAAAACTTAACCTATGGAAAATGAAATAGGTTTTTATCAAAATTATAACAATATATTCACAAAAAATCTAGAAACAGAATAAAGGTGGTATCATATAATCATATCCCCAATGAATAATAAGTAACATCAAAGGATTTTATCATAGATTAAAAACTCATTTAAAAGATCAATGGAATATTTTTGAAGAAAAATACCCATATAATTTTTAATTAACTTATTTAAAATCTAAAAATTCTCAAAATATTAAGGGTAAATTATTATTTGAAATGTATGATGTCATATTTTAAAGGAATCCTTTAATCGGATATTATTCTTGATGGTGGGAAAATCTGATAATATGGTCAATGTTAAAACAATGATTTTGTTCACACCATTGTTGAAAAGTTCTTTATTTCGAAAATGAAAAGAATATTAATTTTAAAAGTCTATATAGAAAATAATATACGTGTAAAAATAAAATTATTTAATAATTGTATAATATTTAATACATTACTGAAATCATTTTAAGGAAAATATAGATATGGGAAAATAAGAATCTCGACCAAAGTGGAAAAAAGTCGGTTTTTCTTACAAATAATTTCTCACTCATTTAAGTACCAAAGAGAAGAAAATGGTACTATTACATGAAATTACATGAATAAACATTTATGAATAAAATATATTATGTTTCAATGATAATTACTATATTATTTTCCTCAATGGAAATTCAGCATAGTCAACCTCAAATTGAAATATGATTATAACATAAACCCTTATTGTATTTGTATCTATTGAATCATACCCCCCATGAGAGAAATAAAATTAAATTCATCTTTATATAAATTATATAAAAATCAATTCAAGATATATCATAATAAATTTTAATTATATTCACCTCATTAAATATACAAGTGGTGAATATGTATTATGTCTTAGTGAAAAAAAAAGTGATATTGGACACTCCTACCACTTGGGAAACATTCCAAACAAAACCCCATGGGTGAAATAATGTGAATTATAACTTTAAATAAAATTAATAAAGAAGGATCCATGATATAACATGTCAAAGTATTGGTATACACACCTTATAAACATGAATAGGTTCATAACATAAAACATGTCTTAATAAAATGATATTGAGATGAAACCCCCTTACCATATATCCTACTTCATTCATAATTTCTCTAGCATCCTCTATAATAAATTTTTTTTATTATAATTATATAATATAAACATTTTTAGAATAATAATATAATATATGATCAAAATATATGATTTCAAAACCCATTTATTAATAACACTTTATTAAAATCCTGATTTCTGTGTTATAACAGTTTCATTTTTCATGTATGTTTCAATTTGGCAGTTATTGTCCTTAAAAAATTATCATGGTTATGTAATCTCTAAAATCTTAATAATTTGATAATTATCACATTTAATAATTATATTTAATTTTATAACTATTCATTTAAAGTGTTGAAGAAAAATTAATTACATCACTTTGTAGAGACATTAGTTCATACAAATTCTTGGATGATGGTTTCAATTTTCATTGAATAGAATAAATGAATGGTAAAAATAATTCACCTTTAAAGTATAATTATTATATCATAAATATCATATTTATTCATTAAATTTTAGGTCTACTAGGTCAAATACCTTGAGGGGCGGGTGAATAAGGGTATGACAGATTAAAACTAATACCCCTTTCAGATATTTTTATTGTCACTAAAAAATCACACTTCTCTATTTCTCCCATAATAATATATGAACAGAAATGAAATCATGAAATAGACACAATTACATTACTTGGTTCACCCTCATTGGGCTATGTGTAAGTGTCATACAATGATGATGTGTTAATGTACCAAATCCACTAAAGCTTATGGCCAATTTCAGTGTTCGGGATAGATCTTCTATGCTCAGGCTCACTGCATTTACAAGGTTTAGGGTCTACTCATTGAATTACCAAGGATCACTCCCTATGTCTCCTTATATGGCTCAAAAACGGTGGAAGGGATCACCATATTCCATTCACGAACCATTCCAGGTTGCCATCAGACCAGACGTCCAAATCGGTATGCAACAAGGCCTGAGGGGCATTCCCAATCACCATAGGCTGGAAACTAGTGCCAAGAAAAAATATGAACTATTTTGGAATGATTTTACCCATAAAAAATATATATAAATAAACATAAACATAAAAAAACAAATACATAAAATATGAACTGAACAAAATATGTAAGGTGACGTACCTCAAGTCACCTAGTGGGTGACAACGAAACACAAACCACACATACTACAAGAGCGATTGAAAACTGGACCATAAAATTTAAAGGATAATGTCTGAATGAGCACCAAGATGCTCAGTAATAATTTCATATTACAATAATATTCTATGACCTTGCCTTTAAAAGGAAACCCAAAACATGTTATTTTGAAAATAAGACATAATAAAATAATGTTTTTAATTCTTTTCAAAATAAGGTAACAATATTTAGTTCTCAAGAAAATCATTTCTCATCAACATAATTTTTAAAATAGGTTCCATGAATGAATTATCATTTCAAGATGAAAGGATACCAATTTAGATTTCAAAATATGGTTTTCACAAAATATGGTACAAGCATGAAACAACTATATTGAAAATCATATCACAAGAACCAGGGGAAATCCCTAATAAGCTTTTGTTAGTTGGGGACCAAGGAACCTCAATACTTAGTGTAAATATGGCATATAAACCATAATGATCTATGTTCTCATGCACAGTCCTCTATTAGGGAGAACACTCAAAACCTAGTGGTATCCAATTATCATTTTTTTTAATTAGTGTTGTAGCATCAATCATGGTAGATGAAACTGGGACAAACCACTTCCATATCATCTCGTGTACTAGACTTAGTTCACCAAGCTTGATACCCAGGTTTCCTCATGTTCTCTATTTCATGTTGTGGTGGATTTTATCAAGAAATCATAGATGAACATATTATTCTTTTTATTCAAAAACACACTCATTCTCTCACTACTGATCTCTATCCCATTAAAATCATATTCATGCCAAAATAAATTTTGAAAATTACATTGAAATTCATTTGGAAAATCAAACATGTCATTATAATTTTATAATAAAATCGACTGAAAGGCCACATGTCTTTGGAAATACCCATTTCACGTTCAAAACATCCAGGAATCCACTTTTCAAAATCCAAATATATATATATATATACATATTTATATATATTTTATATGCCTTTCACATAAAAATAATGGGATATACTTTTAAAAATAACTCTATGAAAAATATAAATTCTAATTATAGATCAAGGCATAGGGAACCTACCTCAAGAAACGTTGCTCAAGACGATGGAAACCTGATAATGCTTCACCTATACACATATACATTTTCATGTATATATATATAACCCTTTAATAAAAGTAAATATTCCCCATATTATGAGGGAAAATGTGCAAGTAGGATATATATATATATATATGGTTACCCATTTATATACATATAGGTCTTTGTCACTAATGACCAAAACCCACAACACAATGAAAAAAAACATAAAATGTCTAAATAGAGTCTAAAAACTATCAATGGCTCAAAATAAAACCAAATTGAACATATAAAAAAAATAATCCTCACCCCAAATAATTTTATGACCACTTATACAGTTTCTCAAATTCCGTTTTTACAACACAAGAAAACACACAATTAAGATTGACCAAAATTACGACCAAGCCCTTCATAAAGCCACGCATAATTTAAACTATTTTTAAAACAATATTTTCATATTTTAATGTAATTTATGGAAATAAAATTTAGAAATTAACAACATGTTTAACATGAAAAATAATGTCATTTTCCTTTAAGAACATACTTCCAAACATATTCGCACATTATATTCCTTTGAAAACATGGTTTTTCCTATTCAAACAACCCATAAAATATTTCCATGGAACCCCACCCTAAGACACACACACAAAACACATCCATTTCTGTTACAAAATCCAGACCCAATACATAAGCATGTTAAACACTTCGATAACACATTTCACATTACTCACACCATTTATAAACCATTTACCCAACCCAACATCTTTTCTATAACCGGTTCCCCATTCCTTAATCCCTTCACAATTCATACTCAAAAGTTAAAATTAAGGTTAATATTACCATATTATTTCATTTATGATAAAAATTATTTTTCAATATACACGCACCTCAATATCCCATAGAAATATATTTTTCATACTTTAAACAATTAATTAAACACCTCCAAAAAATTTCACAACAAGACACATATAAAACAGATAGACATTTCTTTAGAAAATCAAATTGATCAGATATCCATGCCAAATTATATCCAAAACATAATTCACACCATGTAATTAAAGTATAGATCATCCTAAAATTGATTAAATAAGATAATTAAATCATCTTAAAATATATTGTCATGGATCAACCTACGTCGAACCAAGAGGATTCCAAAAAATCACACAAAACCCTATTTGAACCTTGAACACACTATAAGAAAGAAAGAAAGAGAATAAAACATCAAAATTGGACCTTAAGAGATAAGAACAACCCCTAAAATGGGTATCATACTCGCTGAAAAACTGAAACCCCCAAATAGAAAAGATCAACATACTAAGAGGTGAGAAAACATGCTTATTAGAGGGAAGCCGCACTAGGGAAGTAGTGTTATTGGTGGGAGATGGTGTTGGTAGATGGATCGGTCGCGAACTCGGGAGGTTACCAGTCGAGGGGTGCGCGTGATAAGATGGTCAGAAGGGAAGCGTGGTGTGTGTCCGGTTTGCTGGAGGTGTATGCTAAAGATGGGGTGCATGGGCAGTGGAGCATGGGAGAGGGAGGAAGGTGCGATTTCAGCTAGCCGTGGGGAGCAGGGTGCGACGTGGAAGGTAGGGAGGATTGAGATAGGGGTGCGATGAGGGGGAGGGGATAAACCCTACCCAAATAATAAAAAATAAAACACAAATAATAATAATAATAATAATTATTATTATTAATATAATAAACATTTTAAACCTATTAAGAAAATTTATAAACAATGTAGTAATAAACATTATAATTAATAATAATAATAATTTATGGCAATAATAATAACATCATTAATGATATTTATAATTTTATACTAATTATAATAAGAAAAATAATAACTTAATAAAATGTTAACAATAAGAATAATAATAATTATAACTAAATAAATTTTATGTTCTTGAAACTATTAATAATAATAATAATCTTAAATAGTATTATTATTATTATCATAAAAAATTCCCTAAATTTTATCACACATAATATTATTTTATTATTGTTATTTAATTATTTTTAATTAATAGAAAATCAGGTAGGGCCCATGGTTTCCTACCCAAGGTTGTACAGTTCATGCTTCACCCATTATTCATATTTTGTAAAGACACAAAAACCCAATTTATTGAATAAAAAAACTAAATCCAACTATGAATCATCCCGCATCTTGATAGAAATTTGGAAATCCAAAAAAAATAAAATTATTTCAAATGTGAAGGTGTGAAAATTCTCCCTACCATAATGATTTCCATCCCCAAAAAGCCACATCGACACATAGAATATATAACTGGTACTCCCTTAAGGTTCAAAGAGGATCCCTACAGAAAAAAGGGAAAAGAGGCAAACACATCGTGCTCAAAGAAAGTGACTTAAAATTAAAACCATAGGAAACCCATAAAGAGACATTCCAATATGTGTCTCCCAACCCGAAATTTTAGAACTCATCCAATTGATTGATGAAGGAAAAAAACTCTTACACCCATAGAAACTAACTTCACAAACTAAAACACCTCAAGCACCATGATAGGAAAACTACACCATTTTACTAGTATGAATAGATAAGATCAAACCACATCTGAATATTAATCTTAACACCTACAACCAAGCCATCTGTAGGAACATAACCAAAAGGCCAACATGGGGTGGCCTGAAGGGGATCTCCAATATTAGATACCTACCATCACCCAAGACAATACTAGAAAATAGACATGGGGAGGCCTGAGCGGACTCCCTATCATTATGAAAAACACACACTGATTAATTCTAGAGACATTTAATCAAGACCCACCATGGGTCTCTCCACCATTAAAAATGATGAATGATACACAAACATTAAAATTTTCTAGTGACCAAATACCCCAGCACATTGGGCAGGGAGGGAAGGGCCCAACAACATGGTGTCAAAACCATTGCCGAAGAGAAATAAATATCTTCACATCCCTAGATGAGAACTAATAAAAATGGAGATCAGGATACCCAAAAAACCCATAAGGACTACTAAAAGAGATTTCATTTAGTGGGTCACAACCACTGATACTATAAGGTAATGAGAAGACCACGATTCTTCATAGCCATGGAATAGACCACACACCGAAAATGGTCATTCAAAATGGAACTACTTCATGAAATGTTTTAAACTTCCTTCACCATCAATACCGATGACAGAAATACAGTTGGGTCCCATACACTCTCGGGGTTCCTGACCATGCACCATATTCACTTTAAGGCCTATGGTTGGAGCCCAGTTTTTTGAAGCACCTTCTACCACATAGTCGGGCATTGAAAACTCCCGAATAGAGCTCCTTCTTTCCTGGTTCCATAAGCAACCATACTACAACTGAGAAAACACCATCAGACAAAACTCACCTTGATATCCACTTACTACCACATGGAACCTTCACTAACATAAGAGATAAAATGGTTCATGTGTATCACCCCTTCTTACACTGAATGGGAACACAGCACCACAAATCATCACTAAAAATGACCATTGTTGTTGATAGATACATTACATGGAGAGAGTCTTGAAACCGAGTCTTCAACAACATGGGATTCCGAAAAATGGCCATACCAGCCTCATGTGACTCATTCTACCACACTAGTGGCCTATCATGAACTCGTTCTTAAACAAAACCAATGAAAGAACAATGGTCATGTAGAACAGAAGCCCACATAGATAACTCCCCACTACTTCCACCTTTCCTCACTGGGATCTCCTTCACCACATCCAAATAGGACCATCAGCATAACAAGGTCAAACTTCACCCTTCACTATCAAATGACTCTGTGAAACAAAAGTTTCATTCAACCCCTCTTGCATTCACCCGCCCAATGTGAGAGGATCCACTTGATTTGAAAAAGGATAGGTTGATTTTATTCATCAATTCAAGAAGAGAGTCCTTACATCGATTAGCTGGATTTCTTTCCAACAGTGGATTGTTCGTGGCCGCACGTTAATTTGACATTAACTCATTATAGGGGCATACACTAGCCAAGAAAGAATACCAAGGACCCAATCAAACTGGTCCCTAGGACAACACACATCACAGACAAACACTAAATTCCTAAGAGAAACCACTAATAGTTTCCCCAAAACTCTTCTCAATGAATCTACTAACCACCACTTCGAACTGACTCATTGATATAAAAGAAGACTGGAACAACATCCAAACAAGATATATTTTCAATACTGAAAACACCCTATTATAATATTTTGTAATTAAACTCAAAATATCCCATGTTTTCCAAACCATCATGTTTATAAATCCAAAAATTTAAATCATAAAAATCCAATCTCGTTTCACACAAAAACTATTTCAGACAAATCCATACTTCTAGGACCTCGCTCAAAACAGTTCTGAAATCCCATGTTCCAACACTTTTAAAACCAAGTCATTTCCACTTAAAATACGGTTTTTCATAAAATTTTCTAATAATTTTTCAAAATTATTTCCAAATCTCAAAGTGATGCGAGAAAACACAAAGGGAAATTAGTGTCAGCGGGCTACTAGGACATATGGTTGGTGTCCATACACCAATCACTCCACCACCACAGATACCATAAAAAGAAAATATACCAGATTCAACATCACATTCTATGCCCTATGAGCTTGATGATACCACTATCCCTACTCTCTTTTCATTTCCCCTAAACAAGATAACCACATGGACCAAAGAATCAGGAAAACCTCAACTTACCCTAGTAATTTGAGCCCCGCCATGATGTGTGTTGTCTATGCACCTTACTCATAGCTAGAACATCGAGTTCTGAAACCCTTTATTCTTTCCCACCCTAACTCATACTAAAGAAACACAGCCCAAGATACCAAACCTACTCTGATACCATTTTTTCAAGAACTACAATGGGTCGTCATCTGACCCAGCACCTGACGCGAACCTCGATATGGCATGAGGGGAATTCTCGATCCCCATGGGTAGGTAACTAGTGCCAAGAATCAATATAAACCAGTTGGGAATTGTTTGGCCTATAAAAAAATATATAAAAATAAAAATAAACTGAATATACAGATAAATAAAAGATGATCTAAACAAACTATGTAACAAGACATACCTCAGGTGACCTCGTGGATCACCACGGAACACAAGCCACACTCACTGCAAGATCTATCCAAAATTAGACCTTGAAACTAAAAAGAAAAATTAGGCATGAACATTAAGATGGTCAGTCGAAATTCCATATTATAACAACACTCTATTCCCCTACCATTAAAAATAAACCCAAAACGTTGTAGTTTAAAAACAATTCATAATAAAATAATGTTTTTTATTATTTTCAAAATTAGGTAACAAGCATGAATTTTCAGGAAAATAATTTCTCTTCCACATCATAAAAAAAATAGTTTCCAATCATTATTAACATTTCAAAATGATAGGATACCAACTTAGATTAAAAAAATATGGTTTCCCCAAAAGAGGGAACAAACATGAACCAACTGAATTGAAAATAATATCACAAGCACCATGGGAATTCCCTAAAAAGCTAGTGTTATTTGGGGACCTAGGAAACTCATACCTCAGTGTCAATGTGGAATATTAAAATCAATGATCTAAATTCCCATGCGTGAGGCACTAGTAGGGAACACACCCATAACCTAGTGGTCTCTCATAATCATTCTGTTTAGTTAGTGTTGTAGCGTTAATCCTTCTAGATGAAACCAAGATGATCCACTTATGTATCATCTAGCGTACTAGACCTAGTTTACCCACCTAGATACCTAGGTTTTCTACTGTTCTCTATTTCCACTGGTAGTGATTTTTATCAAGAAAACATACATGAAAATATCATTCTCTTTATTCAATAATACACTCACTCTCTAACCACCAATCTTCCTCCCTTTAATCTCATGTTCACACCAATACCCATTTTGGAAATCACTTTGGAATTCAATTGGAGAATCAAAAATTTCCTTATACTTTTATAATAAAATCAACCAAAAGTCCACTTACATTTGGAAATACTCGTTTCACATTCAAAAAATCCTGCATTCCACTTTTCAAAATCCAAAACCATTTATATATATATATATACATTGAATATTTATTTTCACATAATAGAAAGGGAAATACTTTTAAAAGAAATCCATGAAAAAAATGAAAATTATAATTAAATATCAAGGCATAGGGAACCTACCTCAGGACACGCAGCTCAAGATGATGGAAACTGAAGACGACTTCACCTATACGCATATACGCTTTCATACATTATATACTCCCTTAACTCAAGTACATATTCTGGACACCCTGAGAAAATATTCTCAAGGAGGATATATATATATATATATAGACATGCTTACCCATGAATATATATGTATAGGACTTTGTCGCTGATGACCAAAACACCACAGTGTGACGAACTGAACACCCTATAATGATGTAAAGGAGTCTAATAACTACCAAATGCTATAAATAAAAACAAATTGAACAAAGAAACTAAAAAACATCACCCCAAATACATTTACAACCACTTTTATAGATTTTAAATTTTGTTTTTTCAACACAAGAAAACACACAATTGAGTCTGACCTAAATAATGGCCAAACTCATTCATAAAACCACTCATACATTATACTATTTTTAAAATTTTTTTCCATCTTTTAAAATAAATTTTAAAAAATAAACATTTCAAAATGAACAACATGTTTAACAAGCCAAAGTATGTCATTTTCTATTAAGAACATACTTATAAACCTATTCGCACTTTATATATGTTTTAAAACATGTTTTCACTTTTCAATGAACCCATAAAACCTTTCTATGAAACACCACCCTAAGATACTCACAAACATCACAGCCATTTCCATTACAAAATCTAGAACCAACACATAAGCATGTCAAACCCTTCAATAAGATATTTCACATTACTCACACTATTTAATAAACCATTTACACAACCAAAGTTTATTTCTAAAACAAGTTATTCATTCTTTACACACTTCACAATTCATACTCAAATGTGCACAATGAGGAAACAATTCCCAAAGTGGCCCATTTACTATCAAAACTATTTTTCATTACACATGCACTTCAGGAACCCACATGAACTTTTTTTTAAAATGATAAACAATTAATTAAGCACCTCCAAAAATATTCACAACAAGATACATATAAAACACATATCTGTTTCCAGTATAAAATTAAATTTATCTTATATCCATGAAACATTACATCAAAAATAAAATTATCAACATGCAATTAACTTATACTGAATGATAAAATTTATGAAAGAAGAAAATTAAACCATCTTAAAATATATGGTCATGGAACAACCTACCTCAAACCTAGAGGATTCTGGAAAATGGGATGAAACCCTATTGTCACCTCAACCGCACCTCAAGAAAGCATGAGTGATCATACGACATCATAATTAGACCCTATGAAAAAAGAAAAATCCCTAAAATGGGTATCCTACCCCCTGAAAATTTAAAAACCCAAATAACATGTATCAACTTACTAGGAGGGGAGGAAAAGGGCTTACCGGAATGAAGCCACACCGGTGTAGGAGGGTCATCGAAGGGAGACGATGTCAGTGACTGGTTGGGTCATGAAACTAAGGGGTCAACGGTCAAGGGGTTCTAACGAGAAACTAGTTTAGAGGGAGGTGCAATGTGAGTCCAATTCATTGGACGAGGTGGCCCGTGATGGGGAGAAGAAGAGGCGGAGCATGGGAGAGGGTGGAGGGTGTGACGGTGGCTGACCATGGGGGATCAGGGCCCAATATGGAAGGTAGGGAGGAGGGAGATAGGGGCGTGGCTTGGGGGGGAGAAACCCTACATAAACAACAAAAAGATAAAACAAAAATAAAGATAATAATAATAATAATAATAATAAACTTAGTAAACCTAGTATTAAAATTTATAAACTATGTACTAATAAAATTTATAATAAATAATAATAATAATTTATGTTAATAATAATAATAGCATTACTTATATTTATAATTTTATAATGACAATAATAAAAAAAGTGTGGGTTTGACAATTATCCCCACAATAACTCTTTTTGTCCCCATAAATCCACAACAACACTTAAAAAATAGAACTGTTACTCCTTTATAGCTCAAAGAGGTTCCCTAAGGAAAACAAGTGAAAAGAGAAAAACACACCATGATCAGAGGAAGTGACTTAAATTACATCCTCATGAAACATTCAAATAGAATTTTGACTATGTTTCATCCACCCCAAAATGTAAGAACACCTTCAATTGACTGATCAAGGAAATGAACTCTCACACCCACAGAAAATAACTTCAAAAACAGAAATACCTCATGCACCATTAAAAAACCTCACTGTTTCACTGGAATGAAGAAACAAGATAAAACCACATCAAAAGAACACTCTTGTCACCTAACATCCGGCCATATTTAGGAATAGAACCAAAAGGCCAACATAGGGGAGCCTGAAGGGGATCCCCGCTATTAGTTCCATTAATTTGTATGAATTAACAAATCTTTAATGATAATTAGATAATCTATTCAAGTTCATTTTTCACCCGTACATGAAATACATTTTTTTTGTACTATTACGTTAGTGGAAATTGCTTTATCGAACTATTATAGCATTTTTTCAAGATTCCATGTGACCTCAGAGAACCACCATGATTTCTTCGCGATATACATAGTGGGTAGGCTTTGTGGATCACCTCTTCCTCAAACTGCCTTCAATTTTTCTAATTTGTACTGCCTCTATGTACCATCTTTGTAAACAACTTCTACACACGACTTCCGCATACCACTTCTGTGTATCTCTTCCACATCTATGTAGTTCCTCCTTCCAAAGGTAGTTTCTTCCATAGACCACCTTCTTCATTTGAATATTTTAGTTCTCTGCAAACACCCTTTCATGGAATCGCTTTAATGAACAGCTTGAACCATCGCTAAATCCTCCTTGTGATCCTCTTTCAGACATGGTCAAATTTTTTGAGAAAAGATGTTTTCTTATAAAAATCACTCAGAGTAACGATGGGATTATCCCTCCTTATATAAAAAAATATATCCAAAAAATTCTCTAATCCATGAATTACAAAATCTTCGATGTGATAGAGCCTTCACCATGCACTACTTCTCACATTAACCATTCATCCCTATGTTGTTCATGTACCAGCAATATTTCTACATGGAGGCCAAAATTACCCTCACATTTTCAAAAACAATGCCCTTCGCATCTTCACCAATCGCCGCCTAATTTCCACCAACAAAAATCCATCCCACGTACCATAATCCATATGTGTATTGCATTCCATCCCGCAAACCATTTCATCGAACTATTTTACTTCCACAAATTGTGAGCTTCCCCGCGGACCATTTTTCTTCCGTGTTCTATTCCTCCTTCCATAAACTTCTCCACGTGCCTTCATTGAAATCCGAGAACTATACTTAGTGGGTTTTGTACTATTCACTACTACATAAAATTCATTCTTTTCCATAAACCAAACTCATGATTTTGAGAAAAAAAATGTTAAAAAACACTACAAAACTACGTCACCTTTAACACCTACTTCCGAAAAGACCCACCATTCTCATTTTTGGTCTTCTAGCATTGTCAAAAAACACAATAACACTCAAAACATACCTAGAGGACACATTGATGGAATTTTACCCAACAATACTCCCCTTTTGGTTTGTTGAAAACACTTTCAGAATTTGATATATCATTAAATATTCATCCAACTTTTTCCATCATTCGCTTATTGCAATTAAGATAGTGATCAAGGATTTACTCAACACGTACACTAAGACCACATGAATCATGATCTGCATAAAGAACAAGATTCTAATGAAAATTACATCAATTAATCACTTAATTCCATTCCAACTCCACTATTATTCTTTCATTATGAACCTCAAGTATCAAGATATGTATCCTTTTATTGATCATGTTTAACATCGTTAGATTTAATACCCCCCCCATATCACTACTACCCCTAATAGCTTCTAATCCACCTATCTCACTGATCCTCCTAGAAACTTCTCCTCGTGTCTTGAATATGATATTTTATCCCATAAAAGGACACAAATTATCCCCCATTTTCAATGAACCCGAAGGCTTATTCCTTTGAGGTCTACAACAGGGTAGAGAACACAAATTAGTATATTAGGGAAAAAAACGCCATAGCTTAGGGAGAGGGGTTCCCACATCCACACTTGTTCAATTTTGGGGAGTTGAATAAACTCCCATAGCCATTCAATTCCATTAAAATGATTCTTTTTGTGAGGACATTATTATAATATCTGCAACCTGTTGTTTTTTTCACATACTCTAACTTCACAAGCCCTTTCTCCACCTTCTCCTAGATAAAGTGATATTTGGTTTCAATGTTCTTTTTCCTTCAGTGATGGACATTATTTTTTCTTTAATTTTTATAAATTTAATTATATCATTGAATTATGATTAGATACTTTAGTTCAAACCCCATATCATCAAGCAGATGTTTCGTCTATAATAATTGTGTGCATGCTTGAGTGGTCGAAACAAACTCATCTTCTACAGTACTTAATGAAATTCAATATTGTTTATTTATTATAAAAGAAATACAAAATCCACCAAGATAGAAATCAACTCATGTTGTTGATTTATTTTCATCTACTAAATAGTCTCAATATTCATCTATATATCCCTATTGCTCTGGATGAGAATTTTCATTACACATCACAATGAAATCTGCAGTTCACTAGATATACTAACGATTTGTTTTAGTGTAAACATGGATATTTCCTTGGGATTACTTTGAAATCTTTCTTCTTAACATTTGGATAAAATAATATCATGTATTTTCACTATTAAGTACAACAAACATCCAATGATATACTTGTATTCTGTGACATTATTCTCTTTACCTTCACCGTCTCGAGACAGTTTTATCCGGGTTGCCACTAGAGTCATCATCTCCTTGAAATTTTCCATTCTGAATCTTCTAAAAACCATTTTGGAATATTTAGATTTATAAATTAATTTTCTATTATTTCCTTTCATTACCTATAAACCAATGAAAAACATCAATTTACCAATCATTGACATTTTTAAATCACTTTTCATGAATTTAGAAAACTGAATGCACTGTGCTTCATATGATCCTCCAAATATTATTTTAGTGATATATAACAACACCATCATCCTTCTATTACTATTATGGTTGAAATATATATTGTATTCAACTCCATCATGCTTAAAACAAATCTTTTTCAAAAACTGATCTAGCCTCGAATATCATGCTCTTGGTGCTTACTTCACACCATATAGAGCCTTCTTCAGCCAACAGTCCTTGTTCTCATCTTCATGGATGAGAAACCCATATGGTTGGTCAATTTACACTTCTTCTTCCAAAACCTCATTTAGAAATGTGGTCTTGACATCCATCTGGAAAACATTGAACTTTCATTGAACCACTATGGCCAAGAATAATCAAATTATCTCTAGCCTTGAAACAAGTGAAAATGATTCATCAACATCGATACCCTCTATATGGGAATACCCTTTTAATACTAGTCATGTTTTATTTCAAATCACAATACCATATTAATTCATTTTTTTTGTGAAATACCTATTTTTCTGATGAAATTATTATATATTGTCCTTGAAACACTAACATGTGTATGATTATTCTCAATTAGGTTAATCTATTCATTCATATATTAAACCAAATTCTAATCTCCAACTACTTCACTAAAACATTTATGATCTACCCATGATATGTATGATGTTTTCTATAGAATATTAATCCTCCTTGTTTTCAATGGAACATTCTGATCACAAATTATGTTTTGCCTATAAATTTAGGGTCTTCTCTTCTATCTTTGTGCTGATACTGAATTATGATCATCCATTTCATCATTTGGATCTTCTTCTAAATCATCCTATATGACTAGAGAATCCCCTAAATTTTTTTCTCTTTGTCACTATCCTCCTAATACTGATCATTAATTTTATAAATATTATGCTCATTATCTACTATGTTTATATCATGGCTTTAAAAAATCATTCATATCCTCTTGTTGAATAATTTATATTTTTTTTCCTTTATTTGAGTATCCAAGAAACATCCCTTCATCACCATAATATTCAAACTTCATGTGTTTCTCTATGTTGAGAATGAAACACTTACTTATAAAGATACTAATTTACTTCAATGATGGATTATTTCTATACCATAGGTCATATATAGTCTTCTTTTCTTTAGGACATAGTAAAATTCTATTTGATGTGCATACTTTCTTCATCACTACTTATTTCCAAAAAAAATTCTGGAAGGACTTTCCCAAAGATCATTATACTGGCCATTTTTTTGATAATCTAATTTCTTCTCTCAACTACTCCATTCTAATGTGGATTTCTTAGCACTAAAATATAATACATTATCCCATGTATCTAGAGATAATCCCCTACTTGTAAATATGTAAACTTTGTTCCGTTATCTATTATGATATTAAATATTTTTTAACTAATCATCTTCTCAACTTTCCTTCGATATGTTTTTATAAAACTGAATACCTCAAATTTCTGGGTGATGATTTAAACCCATGCCATTCTACTAGAATCATCAATGAGGAGAACATAATATCTCCTTCCATCAATAGCTCTAGGTGAAATTGGTTTTCACACATCAATATGAAACAACTGAAGAAATCATGTTGACCTTTTATTTTTTTTCCTTATATGTATTTTGAATAATATTCCCTTATTGGAAGGCTTCACATGTATGTGTATGATCACATGATAATATAGGGTTATCTAAAATATTATCATATTTTCTTAGATCATCCATATATGTTTGGTTTATTTGGCCAGGATTTTTATGACACAAATTATTTTCTTCTTCCTCAGATGAAAATCACATATTTCCTTCTCCACTCATGAGGTAGAGATTCCCTATTGAATGATTTCCTTGTAATAAAACAGCACCATATTTTTCCTTGATGACACACAAATTCATGGAAAATATTATGGTATATACTGAGTCCCAAAATTTGCTTACACTTAATAAGTAGTCACTAAGACCTTCAACAACCAAGACATCTACATGTATCATGTCTTTAGCCCCAAAACAATTCTTTCCCGGAGCCAATAATTTATAACCCTTCATCATTTCAAAATATTACGATACATTATTTATTGTACCTCATTCATGTCACCAGATCCTTGTTTCCTATCATATGGTACATGCATCCACTATCAATGATCCATATCCCAATGCGATCTGATGCCTTCAACACAATATCTGCAACCACTACCTTCTCAAATCATATCTTTTTAATCCATGTTTTAGAATTAATACCTATAATGGATTGATACTCTTGAAATTCCTCTGATTATGATGGACCAACTTCATATTGTAGAGCTAAAAATCCATTTACATTTTCATCTAATTTGATGATACTTTTGTCTGCGGGTTATAACCATGTTTAGTCTGCTTTTGAACAATCCCTTGTATTATTGATGAGCACTATCTTTCTGCGTGTTTGAATCCTTCACACATGAAATAGTGATTAGTAAATAATGATCTAGAAAATTTATCTCTATAAGACTACATCTGTTTTTCATGTTACCTTCGGAACCTCTTTACTATTGGAAAGAAACTTTTGTGAGTGTCCCATATTCCCACAACAATAGAATCATATGTGGGGAACATTCCTGTATAGGAATACTACAATACTTGTTATCCCTTGGGTTCTCTAAAACATATCATTCTGTATCGTACCCAAATCAATCTTCAATATAAGAGTCGGTTCATGTAGTTTAACTTTAACTGTTACTACTTTAGGTTTCTGATCAAGCCCCACACCAGCCTTATCATTCGGATTTGACAATTGCTTCTTGTCAGCTAGAAAACTATGATCCACATTAATCCTTTATATTTCCTATGTTATCTGTTTTCCTGATTTTGTTTAGCGAGTCATCAATTTTTCTTGATCATTAAAACTTTATCATAGACTGACGACTTCCTCTTCATGTTCTTTGATATGTTTGATTTGATCTTTTCTAGTTTTAGTCTAACTATATATCTATCTTTTCTGTACCTAATTTTTTGTGTTTCTACTCAACCACCTTTTATGATATTTCTAGAATTGATGAATTCAGTTTTTAAATTTCTTTATTTTGCTAAAACAACTATTCTTTCTTCTTTTTCTTGTAGAGTTGGGCATCATTAACCACTTTGTTAGATATCTTTTTTTTATCTCCAAATATCAATTTCTTCAAGAGAAGCTCTTAATTCATCCTGAAGTTCCACTAATGCTTAAACATCTCATTTGCCACTATCACTTCCTTCTTTTGCTATGGAATTTATGAAAAACCACAACTAAAGCATCTACCTCGCGATCCTTCTTGTCCTCCAAGTCTTCTACCTCAGACTCTTCTAAACATTCAAATTCAATAGAAAACAAATTATTCTTTTTAGATAACATTATCATAACACTTCCCATACCTTTCACATTGGATGAATACTTATTTTGGGTAATTTCATCATTATCTTCATCATCATCTTCAATCTTCTTGGGACACTTTACTGAAAACTGTCCAATCATTCCACATCATAAGAATGCAAGTGAAAGATTACCTTTAAAATTATTTCATCCTCTTTCCAGAAATGAAGAGATAAATTATATCATATTATCCAAATTATCATTATTCAAACCATTTTCAATAGAAATCTTCTTTATGGCCATGAATTACACTTCTTTGGACTTCCCCTTTTCTACAACATCATTATCATCATTTGAAATTTCATATGAAATAAGGTTATTATAAAATTTATCCAATGTCATCTCCATTGTGGATTTATCTTCTGAGACCAATTTTTTTATTAAACCAATATGATATGATTCACAATCTTATATCTTCAGTAAATTATCTAAGATCATGCATGTATTCAACTAAAACATTCACCCTATCAAAGAATGTATCAAAAAATTCATTTAGGTTTGTTATCAGATCTTCATACTTGTTCCACAAAACCTAAAACTTTTCCTCTCTAACTATTATACCATATTCGTAGATATTCAACAGTTTTTCCCACACCGCATGTTATGTTTTACATGTCATCACCTTGATCTAAATATCATTTGATAGGGATCATCCAAAATAATATTTCCCGTTAGTATCAACATCTAATTTTCTTATTTTAGATTCTAATAATGCACCATTATAAGTATTGGTTGACATTATATACATAGCTATTGTGAATACATCCATTATTAATGATTAGAAGAAGTGATATATCTAATTCTTCCATAGTTGAAAAATGTTTTCATCAAAGGAAGGAATCCCTTCGAGATTGACAACATCCATTAATTCTACTAAGAGTGACCTATAAACATTTATCCTTTCCCTATAATACCAATTGATAGGATGACTAGGTCAAATACCCTAAGACTGGGTGAATCTAGGTATGATATATTAAAACTACAGCCCCTTATGATCTTGTTTTTTCATTAAACAAAGAACACTTATCTATTTCTCACATAGTAATATATGAAAAATAAAATGAAATCATGCATAGGACATGGTGATTTTTCTTATTTCACCCTCATTGGGCTACATATATGGAGAATACAATGGTGATGTGACAATGTACCAAATCCAGTAACACTCAATGAAATTTATATGTTTTGGGATAGATCTTCTATGCCCAGGCTCATGAAATTTACAGGGTTTAGGATATGAACACTATATTCTCAAGGGTCACTCCCTTTTTCTCTTTATCTAGATCACTAGTAGTGGAAATTATCACAGTTTTCTTCTTCCATTTCTCGCTACTTCTGAAAGGGATCCACTCATAGTTTATGGACTTGAAGGTCCCAACATTTTCACGAAATCAGGAATTTTCAACTATAGTTCTATTCTCTATTGATGTTAATTTTTCACCTGTATTTGAAATCTACATTTCTGTGTACTATTAGGTTAGTGAAAATTGCTTTCACAAAATATTATAGTTCTTTTTCAAGAAACCTTGAGGTTTTTGTGAACCACCTTGATTTCTCTATGAATTATGTAGTGGGTATGCTTGAAGGCCACCTCTTTTATTAAATTTCATTGTTTTCACATCCATGTACCACCTCCACATACCATCTCACCAAACCACCTCTACATACCACTTCTGTGTACCACTTATATGTACCGCTTCAGCGTACCGCTTCCACGTAATGCTTCTGCATACTACTTCCACTACTATAAAGTTCCTCTTTTCATGGACTTATTCATACATGTACCCCCTTCTTCTGTTACGGGCTACAATTATCCGAAAACTCCCATTCATCTAATATCTTCGCTAAACTGATTCACCCTTCAAAGAATCCTCCTCGCGATCCTCTTTCAGATTTGGCATAATTTCTGGAAAACCGTTGTTTTATTATGAAAGTCCCTCTGAGTAATTATGGTATTAGCACCAATTATATAGTAAATTAGATCTAAAAAATCAACTAATTCATGATTTTCCAATTCTTCAATGCATTATAGACTTCACAGTGTCATGTTTCTCCCATAAACCATTCTTCCTTACACGGTCAGCGTACCACCACTCAACCTATGAAGAGACCAAAATCACCATCCCATTTTCAAAAATGACACCATTTAGGGATTCTCAAATAACATATTAATTTCTTCAAAGGAAAATCCATCATGTTTACCAAAACACTTATTCATATCACATTCCATCCCGCGAACCATTTACGCGAACTGTTTACCTTCCATGAATCGCGAGCCTCTACGCAAACCATTTGACTTCTTCATACTGTTTTACCTTCAGTGAACCATTCCATGTATGTCCTTTTCAATACATGAAATGTACTTCTCGTTCTTCATACTATTCAATCCTACATGGAAATCATTATTTTCCAAAAACCAAACCTCTCATTTTGAGGCCCAAAAATTTTCCAAACACAACGAAATTACACCACCTTAAAAAAACTGTTGTGGAAAACACCAATTGTACTCCTTCACAAACATCTAGATTTGTCAGTAAAAATATTCACACAAAAAACATATTGAGAAGAAAACATGATCTATTTTTACCCAATATTATGTTTATCTATATTATTATCCATCTATTTCGAAAATAAAAAACTAATCATAGTTCTTTTTGTTGCTGGTTGTCCATGATTACACATTAATGACATTATAATTTTCAAATAGATGGAAAGGTAAGAAGGTAGATAAGATATTTTAGTTACATAAGATAATTATGTAATAAATATCATATATAAAAATTAATTCCCTCATTATAAATAACTGTTAAATATAGTGATGGAAAATGAATCATATGGCTATATAGAAGAAGTAGTCCATACGTATGCACGAGTGTTACATTCATTTGAAATATGGTGGAAAAGGATATGGATAAAGGTTATTCCCTAAACATAATATCATCTTATTATAGGATACATAAAAAATTATTTGAATTGTTTGGATAGAAATAAAGGGGTTAAAATAAGATGTAAAATGAAATATATCTATTAAATCAATTACCTACATAATTAGAGACCTCCCATAGATTCCTTAGTATGGACCCTATGGGTGGTATTTCGGAGAGAATAGAAGATAAATAACGTAAAAATAATTTTTATAAGAGGTTTTATTTGTGTTTTGTTTCTAGATAACTATTTCATAGTGGTGTGAGGAAGACAGTAGGGGTGTTGTACTTTTATATTGAAGAAAATGAGACATTTGAAATTACAAAAATGATTAATATATTAAAACATCTATTTTTCTATATAATGATTTTGAATATATATAATAATATTTATTGATCTAATCACTAATATGTAGTGGGATATTGAGGCTCAATGTGACCATTATTGATATTATAAAAAAACTAAATTTATTAAGATCACACGCACCCAGTTTTCCTGAAATAGTATAATAACACCTTAATAAGCAATCAAAAGGGAAATCTATGATACTTATTGATTTTAGAACATGGGTTTTACCCTAGGCATGGAAAAAAAATATATTAGAGTTGGTAATTTTGTAAAAAATTTATCATGGGCACAAATAATGAAATAAATTAATCAATTTATTTATTATTTTTAGTGAAACGACCTAACTCTATATTTATTTAAACACACCTTTGGAAAATTCCTAGGGTTAGGTCCACAACCCTAAGGATTTACAGAGATCATTGGAGATAGGATTATTTAACAACGACATGGGTTCAAGGATCATTTTTTCCAATGTAATTCAATGATCTCACAAATGATGACGATTCGTATTTTTTGTTCATCAGGGATGAATAAAAATTATGGTAGAGAATTTTTTCCATTAGTTTATTTTCCCAGTTGATTATATAATGATGAACATGAATCAATTCATCATGTAATTTTTTCCATGGGTCGATTATTCTTATGGGTTCGGGTTTATTTCTTTCTTAGATTTTCTAATTTATTTATCGCTTTTTATTACTCATTTTTATTCATTATATTGGAAATGAATCAAGTTTAACCCAAACATAGCCAAGGTTCATTCCTCTCTTGTGGTTTTTGTATTTCTCCCCCATTCCTGTGCATAATTTATCACCAGTATTTCCTTGGTTTGTAATTTGCAAAATACACAGTATTCTATTGATTCATGTCTATTATATGGTGAAATGGATTGATATCGTGGGTTTGGTTCACGATCAAGGGTGTGATGAAGGTTTTTATGATTATGGATTATGATTGAAGGTGGGTCAGGATCAAACTAAAGATTTTATGTTTTCCAGTTTGACGTACAGAGATTTCATGGGGTGATAATGGTGGATTTCTAAGAGGATCGAATGGCGAAATTCTGATGAGAAGTGATGGAATGTACATTCAACCTTAGATCCACAATACCTAACCATGATTTTTGTAGGTAGTGACGAAATTATAAAATTCTTGTAAGAACCACAAGATTCAGGGAAATCCCATGTTACATTGTGGGTACCTGAAGAACCCATGCCAAGTGTGGTCCCTAGCTAGAGTAATAAGGCTATTCTTGAAATAAACTACTTCACAACATATGACACATATCATGCACCATGTAACCTGATGTTGGTGATAAATCATGTGATTTGGTATAATATCAGCATGAAAATTACTATGAACATGGGAATGAGTATATCACATAGGAACAACTCAGTACTTGGACATGAACCAGTACATAGGCATGACCATAGTACAAGGGAACAACCCAAATTACATGATCATAGTCTGTTGTACATAGACATGGGGTAACATCATGATGATTATTGGTCTGACCTCTACATTACATGTACCCATAAAGTGAATTTTGTGTATATGTAGGTTTACATGTTTTGTGAAAGGATGAGACATAGGCAGACTCGTGGCAGAAAAGACATGTCTCATACCCCTAGTACAAGTTGTGTAATTTTTACAGTGCAGTGTGAGGCCCTTGGTTCCATCGGTATAGACTTGGTTCTATTGAGTGAGATCCATTGGTCCATTTCTATAAGGGTACAATGTGTTATTAAATCATAGAAAAAGGATTATGATCCCCTCTACGAGTTCTATTTTGGAATGATTTTATAGTATCCCTACTCGAGGCCATGGTTGGGATCCTTTATCATATCTTACATATATGGGATTCTTGGTACCAAAGCGACCACCATACATTGGGTTTTGATACCCTATCTATCATATTGATCAATTAGAGTTGTTTGCATCCCCCAATGTTCATGGTTGTGATCCCCTATCTGGACAATATGATCATCAATGATCGGATGACTACATCAGGTAAAGGCCAATCAACAATGTCTTATTTGATGACCATTGTTAGTAAAACATATATTGTGGAGTGACTAATACGATATTATCATTACCTTAAAGGATTGTGTAAAATCCTATGGCTTTCAAAGATGGTTGAGACCTTTGATACTTTGAGCCTACTATTATTGCTTCTAGGTTTTTCTCTATTATCATTGTGTCTCATATCTTGAGTGAAATACCTATGTATTGATGAACTGAATACTCTTGATGTTTTATGTTTTTTTATTTCAGTTTTTCTTATTGGGTATTGTTATACATCACACTTCATGGGATCTGCCTATACAAGATGTGTCTTATATAGATGATAGACCATTTGATGGAGTCTTGGGGGGATCAAGAGTAGGAAGAGCTTTGATTTGGGATATACAGACTAAGGTTCTTTCTGATTTTAAATTTGATAGTATTCCTCTCTTTATAAGAAGGTTGGGCTCCATTTCTCATTTTGGTTGGGCTTTTATTCATGAAATTATATCTATTTTGGTAAATTTTCTATAATATGGTTGTGGGATATAGTTGTATGAATGAATTAGTATCGGTTGTGTAGTTTTACATTTTATCATTTTATAGGATTGGAGGTGAGTGTTTGTGTGTGCGCATATAGGTACTTAGGATAATCCCTCAAAAATTTCATATATTCCTACTCAGTGTTGGTCACCAACCCCATGACTATTGGAAGTATGATAGGGGTTTTCATACTTAACTTATCACTAGCCAGGAGGTCCCTTGAGGGTGAATTCATAATACAATTCCATAAAATGATTTAGATCAATTTTTGGACATGAGTATGGAGATTATATAGCTATGAGGTTGGTTTGGGATTTATATAAATAGTGTTAAAATGTATCATGTTTGGATTTCAGGCTAGGGTGTTTTATATTTTCGTGTAATTTTACAAATCTATTCAGAAAGACTCTAATAACCTAAATGCTAACTCATTGCATATAAGAATTGGATATAGGGAAAACATTTTTACATGCATCATATAGAAATGGGTTGTGGATTCCATGTCCTTCATGAGTCAGTTCCACAGATATAATCATTGATCATGGTGTGTCATGTTTATTGTAGGATTCCACTGTGAAGACAATCATATAGGATTAAACTGTCTGATCGTGAGGATGATCTACTGAGTGACGAGGCTTCAGTGGATGAACATGTAAAATAGGTGGTACCTCCAAGTGGTTTTCCAATTTATCCACTACCCCTTGATAATCATGTTATACAGGATGTAACAGATGAGGATGTGTGTAGGTTCAATGCAATTAATTAGCTTCAGAGGTAGCATCCATGTAGGTGATAGGGTATTCCCTACCCCTAGGAAGTTGAGGACCAGCTAGAGGTAGTGACCTGAGTTTTTCACCTTTTGAGGAAACCAATAAATTATATGGTTGTCCTGATGAAAATTATTCCTTAGGGTTTTGATAGGTGGTGATTGAGTCTGGTAACTCAGTCACATAATAAGCTATCTCACTTCAAGTCATATATTCATCATCACTTTAGGGTCGATTTCTATATGTCCACATTGTGATCGATGCACATTCAAGATATTTTTTAGCTGTAGCAGGGAAATATGAATGTGGTAGGGTATTGTGAAAGGTTCAATGACCATTCATTATGATCTATAGATATTGTTAGAGATCAGTTATTCAGAACATACACTTTTGAGTTGGGATTATTCCAAGATATCATGTCTAGAGTGATATGTATTTTCATTCCAACCTATGATGGAGTGCTTTATATGGCATTAGTAGTGGTTATATTTCTAGTAGAGAATATTTGGGTAAGAGGTGTTTCTAGTGGGAATGTAAGAGATGATACCTTGGTAGCTAGAATCAAATGGAAATCACAAGAATATGGTTGTGAAAGATACTTAAATAGATGATTATAGGATATAGGATTAGTAGTTAGGGGATGTCAAGATGTATTGACACGACCTGAAGATAAGTGGTGTTTCTCTTGCGATGATTGGGGAAATATTTCTCGACATTGTTTGACATACTACAAAGATGATAGGGAGATAGTCGATGGAATACCTATAAATAGAGAACATAAGGAACATGGAGGTCTATAGGGTGGGAGACATGGTAGAGAAGTAGGGAGAACAGAAGGAAGTGGCTAGCGGTTCAACCTATTTTGACAACCAACCCAAGATGATCAACACCAAGCTTTGTAATATGGTAGTCATTGATAAGGAATGAAATAGGAAGTAGTGTCTTCTATCCCAAATGATCCATAGATAATTAGAGGTATGATTTCTTTCTTATATACTTTAGATATAGTACTGATAGAAATGGGTGTGAGCCACTCTTTTCTTACCACTTCTCGGGTTCGAGACTTATAAATTCTGGTGGAGCCCTTATCTCAACCCTTTCACTTGGTAAATCCTACCGATGGTGGCACAATGTTCACACACATCTTCTAATAGTGTGACATGACATGTGGAGGTGAGAGCTTCATATAGAATTTCATTTTAGTAGTTATAAGGATGTATGATGTCATTTTAGGTATATATTATCTTTAAAGACTCAAAATTTTATTAATGAAAATTTCTCTTTTTCTATTAAATGTATTATTATGTATAATTGATATATAAAATATAAAATTTCATGGTTTTATGTTTCTGGATTTCAAAATACCATTTAGAATTGTTACCATTTCTAATATATCCATTGAACATTGATCACTTGATTACTATAAATACAAGGCTTTAACAAATCTAATTTACTCAGAGAAAGGAAGAGATGGACTCATCCAGTAGAATTTCACAATAAGAATCCCATTTTTCATACCTCAGAAAGGAGGAAGCGTCATTGGGCTTCTCTTTTTTCCAATCCCAAGCCGAGACTCAACACGTTATGCTTGAACGGAACCACCTATGGGATAAGTAGAAGTTGATATATATTACCACTCGAGCGATGTTATCTGAGCCACCCAATGAGTCTTTCACCATCGTACACCTTCCCCTTAGGCCTTATGTGGTTGTTATAATGGGTTATGTAACAAGGCCCTAACACTAGGATTATGTGAATTATTTTTGTATAAATAATATACATTCAATTTTTTGTTGTTACGTTGTAAATAGTTTTTAAAGCACGAATGGTATTTTTAGTTAATAATCAATTAATAAATATATTTTGATGAATTAATGGATTTTTTAATTAAATAATATTTTAATGACATATTAATACTAAATTACTTTTTATTAATTATAAATAATCTTTTAATTTTTATTGAATACAATTATGATTTATTATTAAGGTTTGAATGCTGTTTTTTTTTTCAAATCCCATGAATTCTTGATAAATATCGGTTTTTATATTAAAATTCAAATTTCATATATTTATAATTTTCTTTATATAAAATCAATTTTATTTTTGGAATCAGTACATCAAAATTATCTAATGGTGAATTTTTCATAATTTCTCGAGACGGTCGAATTTTTGGGTAAAAATTAAATATCATTTTAATATATAATGTATTTTATGACATAATAATGACCTAGTAGTGATGTAATAAAATACTATAAATGATTTGTTCAAGAAATATATGTTTTAAATTTAAAATAATGTGATTTTAGGTTTTTTTATTTATTTTACAAAGCTTTATCTGACCCTCCAAGACTTATAAAACATTTTAACATTTCAAAATAATTTCCTTCAGGGTGTCACTCACCTCCACATAATAAAGCATAATATTTTAATACATTCTTACATTTTAAATATAAAATAATGTTTTCCACTCCCATTTGGAAAAAACTATGGGCACAAACCATAGGGTGGTTTTTAGTTTTGTTTACATTATTGTGTAGGGTCGAAAACAAGAATAATAAATAATTTCCTCCCTTTTCCTATATAAACCCACCCAAGCTCCCACTCTCTCTTCACTCAATGTATTTGGAGTTCATCCAATTTATTGGATTACCTTTCTAGAATCCTCCCAAGGTGCCCCAATATCCCATGAATCCTCTCTCAATCCCTTCCCATGCCATTGGGATCACACTTCCATGTAAGGGAATTCTTCCTCTCTCATTTTTTTCCAAGTTTATTTATATTGTTATACCCTTGTATTTTCAATTACAAATGTTGGGGTATGATTTCACACTTCCTCCATACCATCCTCCTATTATTTTAATGATCATATACCTATTTCTCTCTCATTAATTCCTCCCCTGTAAACCTGTTACCATGCCGAAATTACATAAGGAATTTCCCTCTTCTCATTTACATTCCGGAATTTCTTTTGTATTATGAATCTAAATTGCATTAAATATGTTGGGATATGTATCAATATTACCAACTTACAATCCATTTATTTTAAATATTGTGATACACCAATTTATATCTCATTAACAATTTTTATGAATTCTTATGTCACATCGTTATGCTGCCGAAATTGCACCCTGATTTTCCAAGACAAAGTCATTGTGTAGTGAATACCATGACCATTTCTCTGTCAAGGGTATTCACCCTTATTCACATTTATTTATTGATTATAGAATTTCATTTTTAAATTCCAAATTACTTTATAATATAATAAATGATTAGGTTTAATTAATCCATGTTATATGATCCATGTGGCACACTTATGCATGAAATGAAATGATTAAGAAGGGTGTGTCCTGATAGCGATCCAATGCATTGGATAAAATTTAGTAACATGATACGTCAAGTGAATTGCGGTTTTAATCATGATAATTCAAATGAACTGAGGTTTTACTCATACTAATTAATGTGCAATGAGGGTTTACTCATGCTTCATATATAATGAGCCTTGGCTCAAATTAATATCATGTTAAATGTTTTTTACACATTTCCAAGTTATGATAATCAATCTATATCATGCCTTTATGTTCATGTTTCTCGTAGGATTTATTGATATTAATATTTCATAACATGTGTTTTATTCTTATTTTTATTCCTTGTTTACTTCCTTAACAGTCTTTATAGCTCACCCTTTACTTATCCACGTCCTCAGGTTATTCCATGCAATTCTATGTACGAAGGAATGTGTGTGGTCATGTAAAAGAAGTTTTTTATAAAGATGTTTATTTCATATTTGAAGTTGTCATGTAATGTTCTTAAGTACCAAAGACACTATACCTCTTGATCATTTATGTTGTATCATGTGAATGTTTTATGTAATAAAATATGTTTATGTTTGAAATAAAGAGAAAGTTTGTTATACTATCTGCTCATGGTTCAATCCCAGATTGATTAATTAGACAGAGGATGTCATGTATCTATGCTGATGGATCTTTTTTTTCCTTCATGGGTAATATGGAAAGCCATGTAGAGTATTATGGTATAATATATTGGAGGATATTAATGATTATTTTCTGGTTGGATAGTATATCCCATGGAATAGTAGATTTTATGGGATTTCAACTTCCTATAGTGGTGATAAAATACGAGAACATCTTAGTTGAGGATGTGTTGAGATTATATCCGTTACAAGAGATAGAATTATATATATAATTTCATCAATTGATGGCCTTGATGTATGTTTCATCATACCATATTTCTGCCACTAAGCTTCGAGAGTTTAAGGTGAAGTTGGAGGGCTTGTAGATGAATGGATTTGTTAGACCTAGTGTGTAAATATGAATATCCTCTCAGTTTTTCTCTAAAAATGTATGAAAGATATTAAGTATGTGTGTGTATTAATATAACTTGAACTAGGTTACTATGATGAATATGTATCCAATACTTAGGATTAAAAACCTCTTTGATCAATTGAGTGGAGAGATATGGGTCTTGAAATTTGACTTCAGATCAGGCTATCGCCATCTTCAGTTATGGTATTATGATATACGAAATATGGAATTTTTTTATGCTATGGACACTATGAGTACTTGGAAATTCCTTTTGGGGTGATGAATTCCTTAGAAATTTTCATGGTACTCATGAACTAAATCTTTCATCCTTTCATAGTCTAGTTTGTGGTGGTCCTCATTGATTATATCCAACTGTCATCAGTATTTGTGGAAGAGCATGTTGGACACATGAGGATGGACTTGGACATACTCTAAGATCCATATATTTCTAGATAGATATATACTTATTAGTTATGTATTTTAAAGTTCTACTTTTTGGAAAATCTCATCTCAACAGAGTGTGTAGTAGTGGACCCATCAATGGTTGAGATAGTATTATCATGGGATCCATCAAAGAGAGTAATGGAGGTGCAGAGCTTCCTTGGGTTGGAATGTTATTACATGATATTTTCACCTGATTTCTCTAGGATATTGGAACAATTTACTACTTTGATCTGGAAAGGGTATCCTTTTGTTTGGATAGAGTGGTTCTAGTATCATTTTATGTTGTTATGGTAGAGGTTGATGAGTTCTACCATCTTGATATTTCTATAGGAGGGTGTCAGGTACATAGTTTTTTATGATTCCTTGAGGACCAAAATTGGTTGTGTTCTGATGCAGTGGTAGGAAGTCATTTCCTTTGTGTCCCAATAGTTGAGACCACATGAGCAGAACTACATGAACAATGATCTAGAGTTGTAAATGGTATTATTCACCCAAAAAATGTAGTTAAAATACCTCATGGGTGATAATTTTATTATCTATAGTGTCCATAAGAGTCCCAATTATATATTCTCTTATAATGATCTTTTCATGATAGATAGTCGATGGATTGATTTATTCCAAGATTATAACATTGAGATAGACAATACTCCTTATAAGGGGAGTGTATAATTAGATTATTGAAATAGGAGATCTTGTTCATGGTTATTGAATGAGGTATGAGAGTAGTCCTCCTCACTATAGTATTCTATAGTGTAGGAGTAATGTTCAATTTATCTCCAGTCTATGGTTGTTATCCCATAATTTCAATTGTTTCTTAGGGAGTCTATTCATGTATATATTGAATGTGATAACTTAAATGCTCTAATATCTACTAGACATTCACATAATTTTTTTAAAGGAGGGGAGGATGTGATCAGTTGGAGATGGTTCTAGTGATATTTTGTGAGTAGGTGATGAGGTGGTTTCATGAATCCCCTTTAGTGGTGCATCTAGATGTGGAAAAGATATACCATGACCTATGTTATCAATTTTGTCAGTTATATATAAAGAATTTTATATCAATGTTTCTCTCTCAATAACATGCTTGTCAATAAATGAATGTTGGGCATGAGGTTCTAGTGAGTTTAGATTAACCACTTCAGGTTCCAGAATAAAAGTTTGATGGTATCTCTAGGGACTTTTTAATGGGTCTTCCACAGATATATGGAGGTCACAATACCATTTAGGGGATGATATACCAAATCACCATGTTAACACACTTCATATATATTTGAGATGAGTGTTTTGTAGATAACTTGGGATGTCGTTACATGTAAGAGATAGTTTGTATCAATAGAGTTCCCTCGATAATTTCTTCAGGCCATGATGATCACTTCATATCGTGATTATGGAGTGTATTATATGAGGCCTTTGGAACTAATTTTCATTTGAGCATGGAATTTTACCCCCAGAATGATAGTTTTATTTATTCGAACATTTATGTAATGAAGGAAATTATTCAGGAATTCATTTTGGACTTTGGTTATATTTAAGAATACCAACTACCCTTGTCGGAGTTTATGAATAAAAATAGCTACCATTACACAGTCAGTTTGGATCCATTTGTGGATTTTTATGGGAAACCCTATCACTCAACATTGTGTTGGACTGATCTAGGTTAGTTGGCACTCATGGTCTTAGAGTCAGTGTGAGAAATGAAAGAGAAGGTGAAGATTATCTAGTTGTGGGTGAGGACTACATAGAGATATCATAAGTCTTATACAGACTAACAATGAATGCATTTGAAGCTTAAGGAGGAAGACAATGTGTTCTTGAGGGTCTCACCTCAATGAGGATGAGGGAGATTTTTTGGGGGGCATGCTATATTTGAAATTCATTGGGCCTTTCCAAATATTATGTAGGATCAGTTGGGTGGTGTGCCACTTGGCCCAACAATTTTAGTTATATTGGGTACAAGATTTCTTCCACATGTTGTAATTGAGGAGGTACATGCATAAACCAATGCATATTATCAAATGGGGTTATCTGGATATCGAGGACATAGATACCTTTATGGAGTTCCCAGTATAGCTTGAGGATTATCATGAGAATATCATCCAAGGGTGAGTGATTCTCTTCCGTCATATCCAATAACAACATAATAATATTTAGAAGAGAACCTTGGATCAGGAGACCACAATTCAAGTTCAGTACCCACTTCTCTTTATTCATACTTTTTTCATTTTGGAATGAAAATACCTAAGGTGGGAAGAATGTAACAAATTTTTTTCTTGTAAATATTTTAATTATATTCAATAATATTTTTAGATCTAGTCACTATGATGTTAGGAGATTCTAAGGCCCGATATTCCTGATATTGATTCTATAAAAATATTAAATATATTAATATCATTGATGCATATTTTTAGAAATATAAGAGATTCACTTCTGAATGATGACTTGTATGGTAAATTTGAGACCTCTATTGAGTCTAGAATGTGGGTTTTACCCTAACAATGACATAACCTATGTCTTAATTGGTTGTTTTTTAAAAAATTTATCAAATAAATAAATAAAGAAATAAATTTATTTATTTATTTATTTATTACTTTTAGTGTAGTAACCGAACTCTATCCTTATTAAAACACACATATTCACCATTTATATGTTTATCCACATGAAACTGAAGATCGACAGAGAGCTTTGTATAAACTCTTGGTGAATGAAAAAGAAAAATCGAGGGTCATTGTCACCAACGTAGTTCAAGTATTTCACCAATGACTACGACACAGATTTATTCTCCATCCTTGATTGATACAAAACTGAGGTATGGAATTTTCCATCGTTAGTTTATTTTCCCCATTCATTATCCCATTATAAACTAAAATAAATTCTTATAACAGTTTGATTTTTAGGTCAATCAAACTTATGGGTTTGGGTTTATTTCTTCATGGGATTTTGGAATTGTTCTATTTATCATTATTACTCTTAATTTTTCATTCAAATAAAAATGAATTGTAGACAATCCAAACATGTGTAATGTTTATTTGTATCCTTTGGTTTGATCATTTCTCCCCCATTACTTCTCACATTTCATCATTGATATTTCCTCAACTAATGGATAGATGAATAACTAGTATTCGATCATTGTGTGACCATTATTTGGTACAAAATATCGATAGAATAGGTGAGGTACATGATCTAGTGTGAAATAAAGGTGTGGGTATGGTAGTTGATGATCATAAACGGATCAGGATTGGAGCAAATATACCCATTTTTTTGGTTTGGTATGTGAAAGAATCACTAGGTGATGATGGTGGATTTATGAGCAGATAAAATAGGCAGAATATAGTGAGTGTCAATGGAAAGGTCAACCAACCTTAGATCTATAATATCTAATCATGATTTTTGGAGGTAATGATGAAATTAGAATATGAATAGATGAACCATAAGATTATGGAAAATCCAATGTTATATTGTAAAGACCCGTAAAAATCAATGGAAATATTTTCTTAATTTTCATTGGAATTTGACAAGAACGCGGTTTGTGTCGGCACTTGATTCCGCGGCCCGGAGTGCCCGGAATCAATTTCCGATGTTTGGCTCGGGTACGTTCAGTGAACCAACAAGTGGGATTTCCTATCTTTTGAACCGGTGCTCAGAATTGAAATCCAATGGCACCGATGAAATCGCAACGCTGGTAATCGCTTAAGGGAACCTTTACCATAGTTGCGTTTGTGCAGGAGAAGAAGTTAGTTAATGGGGTTTAATTAAGAAGTAAATAAAATTGTTGTATCAATTTTATTTCATATCAAGGTGGTTAATTTCTCCCATGGGAAGTTGGTGGTGGGGCCCACATTCACCCAACTTCCCATGTGTGGATAATTGAAAGGGTGGGGCCCACACGAACCCCCCCCCCCCCACCATTTCGAATCCCTTAACTCCTCTAACCCCTCACCTTCCTAACTCCCCATTAACTCACTTTCATTAATTTTTTGACAACTTGTTATAATTAATAAGGTGAGTTACTTAATTTCAAACTCTTGAAATTCAAATGGTTAAGCTGTGTTAATAAAATTAATAGTTGGTCTTATTTTATTATTGTTAGAGTTTTTGCCACATTGAGAGGTTTGGGAAGCGTGAAGTCTTCTTCTTCTTCAACCTCGACGAAGTACGTGAAGAACACCTCGGACTCCGACGAAGAACACCGTTCTTCAACGAAGAACGCGACGTCTTCTTCCAATGATGTTTCCTCTTCGAATGCACCTTGACGACAACAGAATCGACGATCGTTTCTCGCGACGCCCGACCTCTGTGACACTCGTCTTCCACACCTCGATTGACGTGCACCGTTCCTGAACCGAGGTAGGGGTTCGACTATTTTTAAGTTGGTGATTCTTTCCTTCGAATATGAAAGATAAATCTGATGGCCATGTTCCAATTTTTATTTTAAATTAAAAATTGTGAAGGTTAAATGTTTTACATTTCGGCCAACTGCTATCGCTATAACGGGAGGGGACCGGTCCGCACAAACATGGCTGATACCCCCCCCCCTTTGTTATTCTTCGTTTTGATTACCGAAGACAGTAATGCATAATTGCACCGCGCTTGAGCTAAAGGAGACGTGAACGATGTGGGCCACGACAAAGAAACCCGACGCCGTCGCGCCGCGCCGAGGATTACGAACAAGGCCGCGGCCGGAGTCGGACCGCGGCGGAAGGGCACGACGCCGTCATGCCGCGCCGAATGAATTTTCATCCATCCTGGAAGTAGCGGCCGGAAAAACCACCCACAGAAGTATTCGAAGAAGGCAGACGGAACTCTAGCAGCCGGCGCCGGATAGCACGGGACCGCGGGGTCCCACGGCAAGAAACCGGCCGGCCATGCGCTGGCTGGCTGTTACAGGGGAAAAACCGGGGGGGTTACACCCCCCGTGTTGCTCACGTGGCGCGGCCCCTTAAAGGGGGACGCCGTTTTGAAATAAATGAGGAGCGTAGCCCCTCCCTTGAGAACGCATGTGCGGTGCGCTGGCCGCGCCGCCGGCCGGGCCGGGCTTACGGGTCATCGGGCTGGGTCGCCACCCAGGCCGGGTCGACCCGGTTCTGCCGACCCAGGGGGTACTGGGTCGGGCCGGGCCGGGCCCAGCCCCCCTAATTTCGGAATACTTTCGGTCAAATACCCATATCCTGGGCTACAGACCTCCGATCAACGCACCGTCAGTTGCGTAGCGATCCTTGGAAAGAGACGATAGTTTCGGTATATCACATAAAGGTTTCAAAAAACTTTTAGTTCGGCTGGGTTGGTTCGTACACGAAACCAACCGGGCCCTCGGAGCGAAAACGCTCATATCATGAGTTTCGGACGTCTGATCTACGTACCGTCGACTTTGTTGCATTCCTCTAAGTGAGACAGATCTTTTGGCATACTCTGCCCGAGGTTTGGACGCAGGTGGAGTACGGTCGGGTTGGTTTTTCCATAAAAACCAACCGGGCCCCTCAGACGAAAAATCCAATAACTCTCAGACCGGGCGTCCGATAGACGCGCCGTCGGCGACGTTGAGTTCCTGTTGACGATACAGAACATTTGGATACATCAAATCTGGACTATGTGTCAGTTGATGTATCAGCCTCTCGGCTCGTGGAGCGGACCCTCCCGAACGAGCTTGCTGTGTGCAGGAACCCTAGTGCTTGTTGCGACTGTTACTGTGACTATGGCGACGACTGTGCAGAGATCCTCAGTGGATTCGACGACGACGACTACAGCACTCAGCGATCCTATGTGGATTAGTGCTACCGATCCTGTGTGGGTCTGATCCTGTGTGGGTCAGCGCTCATTGGTTCTGTGTGAGCCAGAGCCTACATATCCTGTGTGGGTCCGATCCTGTGTGGGTCTTTGCAGGGGTTAGTTTCCTACCGATCCTGTGTGGGTCTTTGCGGGGGTTAGTACCTATCGATCCTTTGTGGGTCCGACGACTTAGATGGTTCAGTGATCATCTCTATCGTCTCCGAAGAAGTATACCTTTGTGAGCTAAATCTTGTTTGCTTTCCTGTGTGGATTGTGTTGTGATATCCTGTGTGGATTACGTATACTTTCCTCTGTGGACTCGGTTGTACTTGGGCTCGGAGGTTGGAGTGTACTGGAATTGATGACATAGGTATATGTATGGGCATATACCTAAGAAGTGTCCATTGTTACTTTGTGATTGTATCTTTCTTTTGTGGTTTATCCTATGTGGATTTTGGGAGAACATAGGGGGACTCGGGGTCCCTACTGAGTAGCTTATACTCACCCCTGCACGGTCTATGCACGCACTGCGTTTTGTTGGTTGCAGATGACGGACAACACTGATCGTGGTGGGGGCTTGTGGAGCAGGACGGTACCTTGAGGTGGACCACTGGGCGGGACATACTCGGAGTGGACGGCGTGTCCCGAGGAGCAGTGGAGCTATCTGTACCCACCCTTAAGGTCGGATTTCTAGTGGACAGCTCGGCGTAGCGGCTTTTTCTTTTCAGTTGATGTTTTCCCTTTCGAGTTGTACATTACATTCAGTTTGGGTTTGTATACTGGCCCATTTACATTTCCGCACTTAATGTTGTACCAGTATTTAATTAGTGTTTACTTTTTATGCTTGCTTACTCTGAGGTGCTTGTTTACTTTACAAAGGCAATGCCTTCCCTTTTTACCTAGATTTACGACTTGGTGCTAGTCGCCAGCCCCTGGCCTATGGAAGGCAGGCATGGGGTAGTCACGGCACGGGCCCCGAGGACGGGTCGTGACAAATTGGTATCCGAGGAGTTCGGTTATACCACAGAACTCGGAGCTATGATCTTTCTACTATGTGAAGCAATAGTGTTTAGAGTATTGGGTTTGGTTATCAGTCCAGGGGGTCCCGTGTTGGTGCGGCGGCCGACATATCCGTACACCAGGGCCCTGACTTCTGATTTCCGACTTAATGCACGAAAACATTGATTGCGTGTGTGATTCATGTTTTATTAGTGATTACTTTGTATCAGCTCACCAAGTATACTGTTCTGACGGTGGAACACCTGTTTCCTTTTCAGGATGGCCCCACGACGGCAGCCAGCTAGGGTTCCGAGAGTCGAGCGTGATGACAACCCACCAAGCGACGAGGCCTCGGTGCAGGGCCCTTTGCCCGCAGTGGCATCGGCGGTAGCTTTACCCGCTGAGCCACCAATACTTCCAGCACCAGCCGCTGACTATGCACGTCACCTCAGTGCACTTCATGAGTTCCAGCGCCAGCGACCACCCAGGTTCCGTGGGGAGACGGACCCCCAGGCAGCCGAGGACAAGCTGGATGCAGTGGTACGTGTGTTTCGATTAGTGAGGACACTAGCAGACCTCATGGTGATCCTCGCGGCGAGCCTACTACACGTAGCAGCGGGCCAATGGTGGAGCTTGATGCTCCAGGTGCACGATGAGGCATCTCTACTCTGGACAGACTTTGAGAGCCTCTTCCACTTTGATTTTGTCCCAGACACCCTCCGTGCGGTGCGCATTCATAAGCTTCTTCAGCTTCGGAAGGGCAACATGACGGTTTCCCAGTACTCGGCGAGATTTACCGATCTCTCGCGCTACACGACCAACATGGTATGTGACCCATTTTTCCAGGACCGGACCTTTGAGCAGTGATTGAGAAACGAGATCAGGGCATCGCTGATCTCCCTCAGCATTCCGACTCAGACAGGAGTACTGGAGAGAGCCCTTTTGATTGAGAGCTTTATTTCTGAGTCTACACCAGCACCGAGACCCACCGCAGGGCGGTACTTAGCATAGTCTTCTGCAGCAGGCAGTCGATGGATGACTCATGGGTCCAGGCAGACCAGACCCTCAGGCAGACGACCTCAAGACACTGGCTCAGCAGTGCGGGGCACACAGCGCGGAGCCAGTTTTTCGAGAGTCATGCAGTTCTACTCATGCGGCGGGTAGGGCCACATGGCTCATGATTGCACGACCCGCAGTGCCGAGGAGCATCATAAGGTTGAGGGACCACCGAGGTGGAGGCAGAGGGTCGACCGTGGCGGTCCGCAAGGAGTTGGCGGACGAGGCAAAGGAGTTGGCCAAGCAACAGGTGGTGGGCGACGCATTGAGGCTCTACCACCACCACCACTAGGAGGTCCACCCCAACCACAGGGAGCTAGCGGGCAGAGACAGGCACAAATCTAGGTAGTAGAGGCCTACGACCACAGCGCGCCCGAGATGATTCGAGGTACCATCTGTGTCTATTCCACCCTTGCTGCAGTACTTATAGACATAGGAGCGAGTCACTCTTTCCTAGCTGTTGCCCTTGTTCGGAGCTCGGAGATTCCGACAGAGTCGTTGGCTCGATCCTTACGGCTAGAGACTCCTATGAGAGCAGACTCGACGATTACGCACTGGTGCCGTCAGTGTGAGCTTACTCTAGGGGGTCAGAGCTTCGGTTGGGATCTTCTTGTAGCGGCGTCGAGGCCTTACGACATCATCTTGGGCATGGATTGGTTATCTACGGTTCATGCACAAATTGACTGTTTTAGGCGCAAGGTGCGATGTGTATGCACCGACGGGAACAGGTTCACATACACCGGAGAGAAGGGAGCCATTGCAGCATAGGATGGACATCCGCGGAGTAGAGGACATCTCATAACTCATCAGTTGAATAGCCTCATCCTAGGAGCAGTTGACGTGCGGAGTCCTGTTTTTCCTGCAGTGGTGGATCAGTTTGCTGACGTTTTTCCTGATGACGTTCCAGGGTTACCTCCTCGCAGAGAGGTAGATTTTTATATTAACATGTACCCCGAGACAACCCCAATATCGACTCCAGTGTATCGGATGGCCCCCGTTGAGCTTAGAGAGCTACGGGTACAGTTGGAGGACTTGCAAGGCAACGAGTTCATCCGACCTAGTGTTTCACCCTGGGCTTCCCCAATATTGTTCGCCAAGATGGCGGGCGGGAGCTTGCGACTGTGTGTCAACAATCGTCGTCTGAACCAGGTGATAGTGAGGAACAATTATCTGATACCGAGAATTGATGACCTCTTTGATCAGCTCAAGGGATCACGGTGGTTCTCGAAGATAGACCTCAGGTCAGGTTGTCACCAGGTCAGAGTTCGAGACGAGGACGTGCAGAAGATGACCTTCAGATGTCGGTATGGCCACTATGAGTTCTTGGTTATGCCCTTCGGCATAACCAATGCTCCAGCATTGTTCATGGCCCTCATGAACAGGATCTTTCATCCATAACTCGATCGATTTGTCGTAGTCTTCATCGATGAAATTTTGATCTACTCGGCGACTAAGGAGGATCACGCCTACCACTTGCGGGTTGTGCTAGACACACTCCGAGAGCACCAGATTTATGGTAAGCTCTCGAAGTGTCGGTTCTGGTTACGTGAGGTCCACTTCCTGGGACACGTCATTTCTGAGGCGGGAGTTATAGTGGATCATGCAAAGATCGAGGCAGTGTTAGCTTGGGAGCCACCTAAGAGTGTGACGGAGGTGCAGAGTTTCTTGGGAGTAGCTGGTTACTTCCGGAGATTCGTGCCAGACTTCTCCAGAGTTGCAGAACCACTCTCAACTTTGACGAAGAAGGAGAAACCCTTCGTATGGTCATACAGATGTCATTCGAGCTTCCATGAGCTGAGACGGAGATTGACCAGCGCACCTATCTTGATGTTGCCTGAGGATGGAGTATGGTACGTAGTCTACTGCAATGCATCAGAGACAAGACTCGGTTGTGTCCTAATGCAGGAGCGGGCAGTGATCGCCTATGGATCACATCAGTTTAGGCCGCATGAGAAGAACTACGCTACCCATGACTAGGAGTTAGCAGCAGTGGTCTTCGCTCTGAAGACATGGAGACACTATCTGATGGGCGAGCGCTTTACAGTCTTTTCTGACCATCAGAGTCTCATATACATCTTCTCTCAGAAGGATCTGAATCTGAGATAGTGACGATGGCTCAAGTTCCTCGAGGACTATGACTTTGAGATAGTCTATACTCCTGGGAAGGGGAACGTGGTAGCTGATGCCCTCAGCAGGAGGACGGGCATTCAGATACTTGAGGAGGCGACAGAGCAGCTAGCCGCTTTGCAGATATCCTTCATGGATTGAGATGGGGCAGCCTTCCTTCAGTCTCTCACAGTCACTCATCCACCACTGCAGCGAGTCAGAGAGGCACAGCGTGGGGACACCGACTGTGAGACGCGGCGTGCACAGATATCCACAGGACAGTCACCTGATGGTTTCTCCTTTGGAGTAGAGCACGACATCCTTTTAGAGGACGTACCTTGGTACCAGTTTTTTTACGGGAGGAGGTGCTGAGAGAGTATCACACTTCTCCCTTGGCGGTGCATCCCGGAGTGGCGAAGATGCACTAGGATCTCAGACGATAGCACTGGTGGCCGGGCATGAAGAAGGCTATGGAAGAGTTCATTTCTCGATGCCTCACCTGCCAGCAGGCGAAGACTGAGCACCAGGTACCAGCAGGCTTGGTACAACCCTTGGAGGTTTCGGAGTGGATGTGGGATGGAATATCTATGGACTTCGTGACTGGACTTCCACGTACTTCCAAATGTCACAACTCTATCTGGGTGATTGTCGACCGACTCACCAAGTCGGCTCACTTCTTACCCATCAGAGAGCAGGGCTCAGTGGAGAGCTTGGGACGTCTTTACGTTCAGTAGATTGTTTGGTTTCATGGTGTTCTATTATCTATCATCTCCGATCGAGATACTCGTTTTACTTCCCAGCTATGGAAGGGATTGCAGGAGGTGTTCGGGATGCAGCTACGTATGAGCACAACCTTTCACCCTCAGACGGATGGTCAGACGGAGAGGACCATTCAGACTCTCGAGGACATGCTCCGCGCATGTGTCCTCAACTTTGGTCGTAGTTGGGAGGACCACCTACCCTTGGTGGAGTTTGTGTACAACAACAGCTACCACTCCACCATCGGGATGGCACCGTACGAGGCGGTGTACGGCCGACCATGTAGATCTCCTTTGTGCTGGACAGACCCTGGGGAGTTAGCACTTGTGGGGCCGGAGATGGTCCAGGCCACGACAGAGAAGGTCCAGGTCATCCAGGAGCGGATGAGAACAGCTCAGAGCCGGCAGAAGTCTTATGCTGACAGGAGGCGGAGGGCACTAGAATTCGAGGATGGCGACCACGTCTTATTGCGTGTCTCACCTCGATGAGGATTACAGAGATTTGGCCGAGGTGGAAAGATGTCTCCACGCTTCATCGGTTCATTCCAGGTCCTCAGCAGGATTGGCGAGGTGGCTTATCGTCTGGCTCTACCACCTCAGTTGCACTGGGTGCACGACGTCTTCCATGTATCTCAGCTGAGGAGATACGTGCACAACCCGACCCACATCATTGACAATGGGGAGCTTGACGTTGACGATGGGGTGACTTTTACGGAGGTTCCAGTTGAGATCGAGGATCGACAGGAGCAGGTCCTACGTGGACGGTCAATTCCTCTAGTGCGGATCAGATGGCAGCACGGTAACCTCCAGGAGAGCACTTGGGAGCAGGAGGCTCAGATGCGTGCTCAGTACCCTCATTTGTTTCCCTAGTTTTGATGTATCTTTATGGGGACATAAAGCCATGATGTGGGAGTAATGTAAAGACCCGTAAAATTCAAGGGAAATTTTTTCTTAATTTTCTTTGGAATTTTACAAGAACGCGGTTTCTGACGGAACTTGATTCCGAGGTCCAGAGTGCCCGGAATCAATTTCCGAAGTGTAGCTCGGGTACGTTTAGTGAACGAACGAGCGGGATTTCCTATCTTTTGAACTGGTGCTCCGAATTGAAATCTGATGGCACCGATGAACTCGCAACGCCGGTAATTGCCTAAGGGAACCTTTACTGTAGTTGCGGTTGTGCGGGAGAAGAAGTTAATTAATGGGGTTTAATTAAGAAGTAAATAAAATTGTTGGATTAATTTTATTTCATAACAAGGTGGTTAATTTCTCCCATGGGAAGTTGGTGGTGGGGACCACATTCACCCAACTTCTCATGTGTGGATAATTGAAAGGGTGGGGCCCAGACGAACCCCCCCACCTTTTCAAATCCCTTAACTCCTCTTAACCCCTCACCTTCCTAACTCCCCATTAACTAACTTTCATTAATTTTTGACGACTTGTTATAATTAATAAGGTGAGTTACTTAATTTCAAACTCTTGAAATTCAAATGGTTAAGTTGTGTTAATAAAATTAAGACTTGGTCTTATTTTATTATTGTTAAAGTTTTTTCGAAATTGAGAGGTTTGGGAAGTGTGAAGTCTTCTTCTTCTTCAACCTCGACGAAGAACGTGAAGAACACCTCGGACTCCGACAAAGAACACTGTTCTTCAACGAAGAACATCTCCGCCGAAGAACGCGATGTCTTCTTCCAATGACGTTTCCTCTTCGAACGCACCTCGACGACAACGGAATCGACGATCGTTTCCCGCGACGCCTGACCTCCGCAATGCTTGTCTTCCGTGGATCGATTGATGTGCACCGTTCCTGAACCGAGGTAGGGGTTCAACTATTTTTAAGTTGGTGATTCTTTCCTTCGAATATGAATGATAAATCTGACGGCCATGTTCCAATTTTTATTTTAAATTAAAAATTGTGAAGGTTAAATGTTTTACATTTCATCCAACTGCTATCGATATAACGGGAGGGGATCGGTCCGCACAAACACGGCTGATACCCCTCCCCCCTTTGCTATTCTTCGTTTTGATTAGCGAAGACGGTAATGCATTGTTGCACCGCGCATGAGTGAAAGGAGACATGAACGATGTACGCCACAACGAAGAAACACGACGCCGTCGCGCCACGCCGAGGATTGCAAACAAGGCCACAGCCGGAGTCAGACCGCGGGGGAAGGGCACGGCGCCATCACGCCGGGCCAGACGAATTTGTAGACATCCTGGAAGTAGCGGCCAGAAAAACCACCCACTGGAGAATTCGAAGAAGGCGGTCGTAACTCCAGCCGCCGGCGCCGGAAGGCGTGGGACGGCGGGGTCCCGCAGCGAGAAACCGGCCGGCCCTGCGCTGGATGGCCATTACAGGGGAAAAACCGGGGGGTTACACCCCCCGGGTTGCTCACGTGGTGCGGCCCCTTAAAGGGGGCTGCCATTTTGAAATAAAGGAGGGGCGTGGCCCCTCCCTTGGGCGCGCACGTGCGGCCCGCTGGCCGCGCCGCTGCGCCGTCAGCCGGGCCGGGCCGGGTCGCCACCCGGGCCAGTTCGGTCCGGTTCGGCCAACCTAGGGGGTACGGGGTTGGGCCGGGCCGGGCCCAGACCCCCTAATTTCAGACTACTTTCGGTCAAATGCCCATATCATGGGCTACTGACCTCTGATTGACGCACCTTCAGTTACATAGCAATCCATGGAAAGAGACGGTCATTTAGGTATATCGCACTCAAGGTTTCAGAATACTTTGAGTTCGGCCGGGTTGGTTCGTACACGAAACCAACCAGGCCCTCGGAGCTGAAACACTCATATCATGAGCTTCAGACATCTGATCGACGTACCATTGGCTTCGTTGAATTCCACTAAGTGAGATAGATCTTTTGGCATACTCTGGCCGAGGTTTGGACGCAGGTGGAGTACGGTCTGGTTGGTTTTGCCTTAAAAACAAACCGGGCCCCTGGGAAGAAAAAACCAATAACTCTCAGACCGGGCGTCCGATAGATGCACTGTATACGATGTTGAGGTCCTGTTGATGATACAGAACTTTTGGATACATCAAATCTGGACTATGTGTCAGTAGATGTATCAGCCTCTCACCTCGTGGCGCGGACCCTCCCGAACGTTCTTGCTGTGTGCGGGAACCCTAGTGCTGGCTGCGACTGCTTCTGTGACTGCGACGACGGCTGTGCAGATATCCTCAATGGATTCGACGACGACGACTACAACACTCAGAAATCCAATGTGGATCAGTGCTACCGATCATGTGTCGGTCCGATCCAGTGTGGGTCAGCGCTCAGCGGTTCTGTGTGAGCCAGCGCCTACAGATCCTATGTGGGTCTGATCCTTTGTGGGTCTTTGAGGGGGTTAGTTTCCTACCGATCCTGTGTGGGTCTTTGTGGGGGTTAGTACCTATCGATCCTTTGTGGGTCTGAAGACTTAGATGGATCAGTGATCATCTCTATCGTCTTCAAAGATGTATACCTGTGTGAGCTGAATCCTGTTTGCTTTCCTGTGTGGATTGTGTTGTGCTATCCTGTGTGGATTACGTATAATTTCCTATGTGGACTGGGTTGTACTTCGTCTCGGAGGTTGGAGTGTACTGGAATTGATGACATAGGTATATGTATGGGCATATACCTAAGCAGTGTCGATTTTTACTTCATGATTGTATCTTTCTTTTGTGGTTTATCCTTTATGGATTTTGGGAGACATTCTAGGGTCTCGGGGTCCCTACTGAGTAGCTTATACTCACCCCTGCACGGGCTATTCCTACACTACGTTGTGTTGGTTGCAGATGACTGACAACGCTGATCGTGGTGGGGGCTTGTGGAGCAGGACGGTACCTGGAGGTGGACCACTGGGCGGGACATACTTGGAGCGGACGACGGGACCCGAGGAGCAGTGGGCCTATCTGTACCCACCCTTCAGGTGAGATTTCTAGTGGAAAGCTCGGCGTAACGGCTTTTACTTTTCAGTTGTTGTTTTCCCTTTCGAGTTGTACTTTACTTTCAGTTTGAGTTTGTATACTGGCCCATTTACTTTTCGTCACTTACTGTTATACCAGTATTTACTTAGTGTTTACTTTTTCCATTTTCTTGCTCTGAGGTACTTTTTTACTTTACAAAGGCATTGCCTTCCCTCTTTACCAGGATTTACGTCTTGGTGCTAGTCGCCAGCCCCTGTCCTATGGAAGGCAGGCTTCGGGTAGTCACGACATGGGCCCCGAGGATGGGTCGTGACATATATGATTTCTACAAAAGGAACACACATCATGTGGGGTACCTGGCTATAGTTCCATGGTTACATGTGAAATAAAATACTGCACATTATGTGAAACATTTTACAAATCATGTTACCCAATACTAGTGGTCTGACATTTACACCGGGAGTACATGGGAGGGGATACAACCCTGAACACTGGCACGGGTAGAGATCATGGGAAGGATCTCATACCCAAATGCGGCCCAACGCATGGGCATGACCATAGTACACAGGCACGGATAGAATAACACAGGCATAGTCAGTTTTACACGATCATAATATGGTGATATTTGGAGAATTAGCCTAACCTCAACCCAATTTATACCACTCAAGGAAAATATATATATATGGATGTCTACATGTTGTGAGACATGTTGAGACATGAGAAAACCCAGGGTAGATGATACATGTTGTGTACTCTCAGTACAACTCACATAATTTTTCTAGGGTAGATTGAGGCCCTATGTTTTTTCAATATTGATCAGGTTCAATTGAGTGAGATCTATTGGTCTATCCCTATATGGGTACAATGTGATATACATACCTTACGTAGGGTTTTGATACCCTCTCTACGTTGTGTTTCAGATAGAGTTTGTGGAATACTTCCATGAGGACTTGGGAAGTATCCTCTATCATATATTTCCTAACTGTGGTTCATGGTATAACCATGACCAATATACATAGGGTTTCAATACCATATCTAATATATTGATCTAGTAGGGTTGGTGACATCCCCTAGTGGTCCTAGGTGTGATCTACTATCTGGACAGCATGATCTTCAGATATCTGATGAGTAAATCTTGGTGAGGCCAGATAAGAACAACATCTTGGATGAGTGTCGTCAGTGGAGGTATTGATTGTGGAGAGAGTCCTCCCATAACAAAATTTCCTTTAAACCCTGAGGATAATCTTATGGATGATAGTGATGGGTGGGACCTTGGAGACATGGAGTCTGTTAGCAGTGTATCTGGTTTTTATCTTTCATTTTTATATCTTATATCTTGATTAAAAACACTATGTTTTGACGAGCTGAATAATCGTGATGATTTATGATTATTTATTTTGTGGTTTCCTTCTGGGTATTGTTATACACACCCTTATATGGGCTCTGCCTATACATTTCATTTCTTATGCAGATGATAGGTCATTTAACAGAATTTTGGGAGGATCGAGAGAGAGTGGAGACTAGTATGAGGATAGATAGACCTAGATTCTTTCTAGTTTACATTTAATAGTAGTATCATCCTTCTAATAAATTTGGACTCTATTTACAGCTTTGGATGGGCTTTTATTTGGCCCCTTTTATTGTTTTGTTACTTTTTTCATTCTGTTGTTGTGGTATATAGTTTTATGCATGCATTGGTATCAGTTTCGTTGTTTTAGATTTAATTATTTTATAGGCGTAGGGATGTCTGTGTTTACAAAGTTACTTAATCGAATGTCTTCTATGTTTGGGATATTCTTAATAAGTTTTATTATTCATCCCTTGTACTATTAGAGGCGGGATAAGGATTTTCACACTCAGCTTATCACTGACTAGGTGGGCCCTAATGTGTCAGCTTGTGACAAATACAAAAAATTCATTTTCATATGAAAGTTGAAAAAAACTTTCTATATTTAAAATATAGAATGAGTATGATTCTAAATACTCTCATTATCAAAAATTTACACTGTAACGCCCAGACCCCAGTTACCCACAGTCAGTGCATTATTGCGTAACATTGGCATGATCATAAAATATCATGTCTCGAAAGACCGATTAGTTTAGTAGCCATGGAAACACTAGATACATTAATAAATGTTACATTACATCATAATGTGTAAAACTAAAATAACAAAGTCTCCATAGTCCACACTCATATCCTCTTCGGACTATCCCTACAGGTCATTCATAAAATACTTCTTCACATCCTGGAAAATATTAAATCATTGAAAGGGGTGAGATCAGATTCTCAGTAAGGATAACAATATTGTGGATTCTTTCATAAATAAACATTAACATTTAAGGCAATGTATAACTAAAACAAAATCATTTTTAAACATGAACTTCTGCATAATATGGCAAAAATAAAATTGAATAATGCCATTTAATTACTCACATGGATATTCTACTAGTCGAATAATCACATGAAATATCAATAACCACTTTTATAATGATGGAATGCATAATGCCAGAATATAATAACCACGTAGCCAAGGCCTCGTTCCAAGACTACAAATAAGATTTTGTCAAGGCCTCGTTCCAAGACACTAGTTTGTCTCATGAGACCTACCGATGCATCGAGGAGCTATAGAGGGCTCCACCCGTCACTTATTAAGTCCAATTCATTCCTCATATGAACAGGTTTAAACATATCATAAACCATAACATAATTGTATCACATAAAACATGCATAAAGGAAACGTAAGATTTCCATACTTCATTCACAAGATATAAATAAAACACCTTGATATAATAAAAACATTATCAAAACCCATTTCAATACCAAAATAAAAGAAAAGTAAAACATGGTATTTATTTTTCTTTTGAAAGAAAGTTATGGCTTATAGAGGAAGCCCAAACTAAAATAATAGTCACGGCGGAGGAGAAGTCATTGTCGCCGCATACATAAGAAAAAACATTCCTTTTGTCGTTTAGTAAAAACGCTTCGTATAAAAATATTCCTTTTGAAAAAAGGTAAAAGTCAAAGGGGGGTTATACACCGTATAAATGAATGTTGACTATAAAACCAAATATGCCTCAATGAAAGGATATTGAGAAGAAGTCCTTACAAAGATCATTTTTAAAATAAAATAGATCTATTATGTCTATTTATTTTAAGTACACATAAAGAGAGTACAAATACAATATAGGACATAATAATAGCATGACATAATTTGAAAGTAGGAGATTAACCAAATGAATATAAATTGGGTTAAGAAATTCCCTTACCTCATGTCCGACTTGACTCGACCGTTCTTTAACCTCCTAAATAATAAACTAGAGTTAATTTATAATTTCTTAATAACCTTTTTCAAGATTATTATACCTTTTATATCACTTATTTCCATGTTATGAACCTTATGTAATTATTTATGTTAATAACAGTCGGTTTGTCCATCTTTGGTACTTGAGTCAAAAATAAACTTCTTAAAATTACTAGTTTTCCATGTGGTAAAATATCCATTATATCCAAAATTATATTCATGATTTAGATATCATATACATCATATATATCCAGTATATACATTCATTTATAATATTACATAACATTTAGAGGTAATAAATGAAATGCACCGTTCATGTAGACGATAAGTCATACGTATGCATGAACGCTACTTTCATTTCTATTTTGTATTTAATGGAATGAAGTAATAATAATATAAAGGTATAATATAATTACAGTATAATATAATGTATAATAACATTTACTCCATCCTTTATACATCCCACATATGGCATTAACGACTCAAATCACTTTGAGGGGGGCGGTAGTCCGCACTTCCTAAAATGAAAATATCACGTTTACCCATAATGGAATCCATAAAGGTATGCCATAAATGGAAAATACAGAATCTTAATAATAACATAAAGATATCATATATCATATATAAATACAGTGACATCTTAATGGAATCCTTTGAAGGTGTCATATGAGTGTTTAACAATCATCGTTTCGTGAGGCAGAAATTCGCAATCCACAGAAACAGTATGTTCTTTAACCATTAGATATAGGTGTGTGTCAGTGTAGCTCGAATACTTCTTATAAAAACATACTAGTATATTTAAGATACTTGTGTTGTTACAAAATAAATTAATAAAAAGAGTTTCGGGGGTTGGAGAAGCAAAATAACACAAAATAACATAAGATAAGTCATTACCTTAAAATCGGGTAACTCTTTTTGATTTGAGCCAAAGGCTTCCTTGGGATGACTTCTTCCCAATGTGAGGCTTATAGGAGTAATAGAGGGAAGTTTATAGAGTATTTGGGATGATTTTGGCCGATCTGAAAGGCTTTGAAGGTGTGATTAAGGTGGTAGTGGGGGGGCCTTTTATAAGAGGTGAGGAGGGGCACTCTTGGAAAGTCAGGAAATGTTACTTTATTATATAATGAGTTTCAGATTTTAAAGGTCCCAAATTTATATATTTCAAGGAAAAGGTGATAAGGGATTGAAATATACTCATCCAATAGGTTTTTGACAGCTGTAAGTCTTAGATTTTACATTATCTTTATATTTTATTAAAATCGTTAATTAATGTGGTAATCACTGCATCATCATGGTGTCATAAATAATTTGCTTTATTTAATGTCTACAAACTATAAAAAATTTATCTTGATGTAGGAAGTCTTTTTATATTTCTAATGAATATTTATAGTAAAAAATATGACTTTTATAACCCCATTTGAAAATTGTTTTAGTAAAACAACTCATGTTTGTGACATTTTTATTTTAACATTAAATAAAAAGGTATTAATGTCATTTTCCTACCAAAGTGGCTCCATGGGGTCCCAAAGTTGACCCATGGAATTTCTTGGTCATACATGACTCATCCAATAGTGTTAGGACAAGTGTAAAGGTATTTTCATATTCTTATAATATCATTTTTAACTTAAATTTCACTAATTACCTTTAATCACGATTAATAAAACATAAAAGTTACTATTCACCAAAAATTATTTTAATCCCATTGAAACACATTTTACTTCATAATGATAAGCATGTATGTCGGACTTTTGAAAATCAAATAACATAAGTGGTAATGTTTCATTTAAATGGAAAAATCAGTTTTTTAACTACCACTTAGTGGTTTCACTATTCATCAAAAATTGAAGTTTTTCAGAACAATGCCAAAATTTACCCCTAAGCTATAATTGATATTCAAATTGAAAAATGATTTCTATTATAAAAAATTACAAAAATATAAGTTTCATTATTAAATTTTATAATTAATTCTCGCTGTCACAACAAATGGCGTGTTTTTAAAAACAGTATATATCAAAAGATTGACAATTGGTTATGTCCAATTTCATTGTTAAATTAAATCTAATGACCACCATTGTATAAAATGGTAAAAATATATTATAATTATACTTTAAAACCACTAAATAGTATAATTTATCACTATAAATTATTTTGATTAAAAAGGTTGTTTTAAGTATTATCCACTATTCATAAATAATTGAATGTTCTCAGAAAATTACAAAAAAAATCAACATAGGATAATTTAGATAATACGAATAAAAAAATGAAGCCCATTTTGAAATATAAAATTTCTATAATTTTAAAAAGTGGGTATTACTATTCATAACGGCTACATTGATTAGTCGCGGTGTGTTAGAACTCGAACTTTTGTACAACACACACTACTGTATTATTCAAAGAGAAGTGTACCGTGGAAGCTTTGGGTTATACATTCTCCCCTCCTTCAAATAATTTCATCCTAGAAATTTCTTATAATATAATTGTATAAAAAGACTCAGGTGATTCTTCATCATAAGTTCCTCGGGTTCCCATGTTGCCTCATCCATCTTGTGGTTTCTCCATAGAAATTTTACCAGACGAGTTGTCCGGTTTCTCAGCACTTGTTCTCTTGTATCAAGAATCCTGACGGGCTCTTCGCAATAAGATAGATCAGGTTCTAGTTATAATTCCTCATAGGTGAGTACATTCGTTGGGTCAGGCATGTATTTTCTCAACAGTGATACATGGAATACATCATGAAATTTGGAGAGACTTGGCAGCATTGCCAAATGGTAAGCTACAACCCCAATTCGTTCTATAATTTCGAAGGGTCCGATGTACCTGGGACCCAATTTACCCTTATTACCGAAATTTATAACTACCTTACATGGATATACCTTCAAGAAAACATGATCTCTTACCTGAAATTCCAAATCCAACCTTCGGTTGTCGTCATAGCTCTCCTGCCTACATAGAGCTGTTTGATGTGGTTTTGGATTAATTTCACCTTTTCCATCGTTTCCTCCACCAGTTCTGGGCCTATAAGTTTTCTTTCACCAATGTCATCCCAACAGGTTGGTGTGAGACATCTCTTTCCCTATAACGCTTCATATGGTGCCATCTGAATACTTGAATGGAAGCTGTTGTTATAGGAAAATTCTACCAGAGGTTAATATTGATCCCATATTCCTTGAAAGTCAAGTGAGCATGATGTCAACATGTCTTCTATGGTTTGAATAGTTCTTTCTGATTGTCCATCTATTTGAGGGTGGTAAGCAGTGCTCAAACGAAGTTCAGTATCCATGGCCTTCTGATGACTTTTCCAGAATCTTGATGTAAAACAAGGATCACGATCCGAGACAATCGAAAGGGGTACTCCATGAAGTCTCACAACTTCATTAATATATAGTCTTTCTAGAAGTTCAAGTGGTAGATCTTCCCTTATCGCAATAAAATGTGATGAATTCGTGAGTCGATCAACAATTACCCATATTGCATCATTCCTTCTAGGAGTCTTTGGTAGTCCCATGAGAAAATCCATCGTAATATTATCCCATTTCCACTCAGGTATGTGAAGAGTATGCAATACTCTACCATGTAGTTACCTTCCTACTTTCACTTGTTGACAAACCATACATCTTGACACAAAATCAGAAATCTCCCTCTTCATGTTGCCCCACCAAAAATGTCCCTTTAAATCTCTATACATTTTGGTGCTCCCAGGGTGTATAGAGAAATTGGATCTATGAGAATCATCAAACAATTCCCTCTTTAAATCAGGTATATCAGGAACACAAAGTCTCCTACCGAATTTCAAAATTCTATCTTCATACACAAAGACACTCAATCACCCCTCATTCACAGCATTAATCTTCCTTTTCAACCCTTCATCATTGGCCCGAGAACACTTTATCCTTCCTAGTAAAGATGGTTTGGAAATAATTTTAAATTTTTTTGATGTTTCACTCGCCATGGTGATTCCCATATCCATATTTACTAGATCCATGAAAATAGGATCCCTTTCCACTCTCATCATGTTCAAAATTCCATGATCTTTTCTACTCAAAGCATCTGCAACCTTATTTTCCTTTCCTGGGTGGTAGTGTATCGTGCAATCATAATCTTTGAGTAGTTCCAGCCATTGCCTTTGCCTCATGTTGAGTTCTTTTTGTGAGAAAATATATTTCAAACTCTTGTGATCGGTATATATCTCACATTTTTCACCATATAGATAATGTCTCCATATAATCAAGGAAATGATTACAACTGATAACTCAAGATCATGAGTAGGATAGTTCTGTTCATGAATTTTCAGCTGTTGTGATGCATAGGCAATAACCCTATCATTCTGCATAAGTACACAACCGAGTCCTTTCATTGATGCATCACTATAAATAACGAACCCATCATTCACTGATGGTATAGTCAATATAGAAGCATTGACTAATCTTCTCTTTAGTTCGTCAAAACATTATTCACACTCTTTTGTCCAGACAAATTTAACCCCTTTACATGTGAGCTTCGTTAATAGGTTAGCCAATCAGGCAAAATTCTTGACAAACCGTCCATAATAACCTGCCAAACCAATAAAGTTGCATACCTCAGTTATACTCGTCGGTGCTGGAAATTCGTGGATTTCCTTGGTCATAGAAGGATCAACAGAAATTCCATACTTAGAGACAATATGGCCAAGAAAAGAAATCTCATGAAGCCAGAATTCACACTTTCTAAACTTCTCATATAATTCATGCCTTTTAAGAGTCTTCAAGATAATGCGCAAGTGATTTTCATGATCTTAGTAGCTTTTGTAGTATACCAAGATATCATAAATAAATACCACCACAAAATCATCAAGATATTCCTTGAAACCCTATTCATTAGATCCATGAATACAGAGGGTGCATTAGTCAATCCAAAATGCATTACTGTAAACTTGTAATGCCCGTACATTGTTCGAAATGCTGTCTTAGGAATGTCTTCCTTCTTCACACACAACTAATGGTATCTAGATCGAAGGTCAATCTATGAGAAGAATTGAGCTCCATGCAATTGATCAAATAAATAATCAATGTGTGGTAGGGGATACTTGTTCTTTATTGTTATAGCATTGATCTCCCTGTAGTCAATGCACAACCTCAAAGATCCATCTTTCTTCTTAATAAAAAGGACATGGGCTCCCCATGGAGAAGCACTAGGGCGAATAAATCCCTTATTACTCAATTCCTCTAGTTGTTTCTTTAGTTCAACTAATTCCACGATGGCCATCCTATAAGGGGTCTTCGATATAGGCCTTGATCCAGGAATTAAATCAATGGAAAAATCAACTTCTCGTTCTGGAGGATGTCCATGTAAATATTCTGGAAACACATATACATATTCATTCACAATAGGTGCATCCTCTATTTGAACATTCCTTTCCTCTCCATTAGTCATTTCATTATTTTCTACCTCAATAATTGAATTTAGTTGAGCTACTGGGGATGGATCTAAATAAGAATTAGGTGGTGAAGATTCTGCTCTAAAAATAAGGTGTTCATTATCATCATCATCAAAAATCATAACCTCATTATTCTTATAATAAATCTTTGAATCGTAGTCCGAAATCCAATCCATACTGAGGATTATATCAAACTCAATCATAGGAATTACAATGAGATCAACAGATAAATAATAGTCATGTTTTCTAATGGGGAATGATTCACAAAACATTGTTGCAATAATAGTTCCCTTATGAGTTTTGACTCACAATTCTCTTGTTAAATCAAATTGGAAATATCTAATTTTCTTATCAAACTATGAAGATATGAAACAATGCAATGATGCAGAATCAAATAATACATTTTCTAAACTTGAGGAAACCATTTAATTACATGCCACCACGTCATTCAGAGCTTCAACCTCAGCAGTAGTGATAGCCTAAGCTTGGCCTTGATCCCTTGGCCTCTTCTGACATATGTTCCCCTGACGCTTAGGAAATTCATTTGCATAATGTCTCATCTCTATACAATAATAGCCTTCCACATTGATAGAAACTTTCTTTCCCTTGCAATCCTGAGATTGGTGGCCTTTTTCACCACACTTGTAATAGACTCCCATCCTCTTCAAGCAAGTACCGGGGTGTTTCATTCCACATTTACTACAAGACTGATATTCAACTCTTCCCTTCTTCCCCTTATTTCTATTTCAAGATTGATCAGAAGATCTATTCTTTTATTTCTTTTCTTTAAAGTCATAAGACTTAGAGAATTCATTTTCCGTCTTGATAGCACATGAGACAATATCTTCGTACGATGAGAAGGTTTGTAAGACTAATGCTCGACGGAGAAACGGTTTTAACCCTTCAAAGAAACGATCAATATTACTTCTTGGGTTACGTATATAATCTGCAGCATTCCTTGATATATTTGTAAAGTTAGCCTCATATTTTGCGACATTCTCATCCTCCTTCTGCCTTAGACTCAGAAATTGCCTTTCCATATAGGATCGATGGTCATGTGGAAAGTATTTTTCTAAGAAAATTTCATTAAACTCCCTCCATTAAATATTTGATACTTCTTCATCTTCCTTTTTGTTTTGAATCAGGGACCACCATTGATCGACATCTCCAGTGAGGCGGAAGACTTCCATGACAAACTTCTCCCTTCGCTACTCCCCAAGGCGTGGAATATTTTCTCTAAGGAGTTTATCCATTTCTCAGCTACTAATGGATTTGTACCCCCATTAAATGTTGGCGGTTGTTGCCTCATGATGTTTTCTAACATTGATCCTCCATTTCCAGATCAGGGTGCTCCATACGAGTAAGGTTATTATTCATAACCTGAGTGTGTTGTCCTAGTATGGTAATAAGTTGATCAGCACCAGTTGTATCTCCAGATCCACAATAATTATCTTGAGCAGGAGGGCAATCCCTACACAGAGTGCATGCATTGATACAGTTTCCATTCCTTCCACTAAGATCCATTTCTAGAAAATGGAATAAACTAGATTAGTTTATGAAACAAAATACATAATTCCATACTTGTAAAATACTTAACATATATTTAACTATTTATGGATATAATCCATAATCATAAAAAATGTTTTCTTTGAGAAAGTATATTCTCATATCCCTTCATAGTGGTTTGTAAAGAAAATGAGAATTATCCTAAGCATATCCCCCGGGAGTGTCTAACCAAGAGTGCATCAAGGCCCGTTGTCGTGCACCAGTTCTCGTTCGAGTCTAGCTCTAAGCAGTGTTTTCGGGTTTTACCCCTAGGTACATCTGTGCCAGAGCCGCCTCTACCTACTCGTATCCAAACATGGATTTATTTCTCAGAAAACTCAAATAATCTCTATAATACCAAAATTCTAGGAAGTTATTATATACTAATACTCAAAGTCTATCTTTGGGCTATGTTCTCTAATCATAGTTTATCTAAATCCATCTCCCAAGGATAGTACTAAACTTCCTCTGATACCAACTGTAATGCCCCGACCCCAGTTACCCAGAGTCGGTGAATTATTGCGTAACATTGGCATGCTCACAGAAGATTAAGTCTCGAAAGACCGATTAGTTTAGTATCCTTGTAAACACTAGATACATTCATAAATGATACATTACATCATAAAGTTTAAAACTACAATAACAAAGTCTCTATAGTCCACACTCACATCGTTTTCTGACTATCCCTGCAGGTCATTCATAAAATACTTCTTCACATCCTGGAAAATATTAAAACATTGAAACGGGTGAGCTCAGATGCTCAGTAAGGATAACAATATTGCGAAAGATTTCATAAATAAACATTAACATTTAAGGCAATGTATAACTAAAACAAAAGCCTTTTTAAACTTGAACTTCAGCATAATATGGAAAAAATAATATTAAATAATGCCATTTACTTACTCACATGGATATTCTACTAGTTGAATAATCACATGCAATATCAGCAACCACTTTCATAATGATGGAATGAATAATGCCAGACTATCATAACAATGTAGCCAAGGCCTCGTACCAAGACTACAAATAATATTTTGTCAAGGCCACGTTCCAAGATACTAGTTTGTCTCATGAGACCTACCGATGCATTGAGGAGCTATAGCGGGCTCCACCCGTCACTTATTATGTCCAATGCATTCCTCATATAAACAGGTTTAAACATATGATAAACCATAACATAATTGTATCACCTAAAACATGCATAAAGGAAATGTATGATTTCCACACTTCAATCACAAGATATCAATACAACACATTGATATAATAAAAACTTTATCAAAACCATTTTCTATACCAAAATAAAAGAAAAGTAAAACATGGTATTTATTTTTCTTTTTAAAAAAATGTTATGGCTTATAGAGGAAGCTGAAACTTAAATAATAGTCATGGCGGAAGAGAAGTCGTCGTCGCCGCATACGTAAGAAAAAACATTAATTTTGTTGTTTAGTAAAAACGCTTCATATAAAAATATTCCTTTTGAATAATGGTAAACGTCAATGGGGGTTTATACACCATATAAATGAAATTTTTCTATAAAACCAAATATGCCTAAATGAAAGGAGATTGAGACGAAGTCCTTACAGAGATTATTTTTAAAATAAAATTGATCGATTATGTGTATTTACTTTATGTACACATAAATAAAGTACAAATACAATATAGTACATAATAATATCATGACATAATTTTAAAGTAGGAGATTAACCCAAAGAATAGAAATTAGGTTACGAAATTCCCTTACCTCGTGTCCGACATGACTCAACCGTTCTTTAACCTAATGAATAATAAAATAGAGTTAATTTAAAATTTCATAAGAACCTTTTTCAAGTTTATTATTCCTTTTATATCACTAATTACCATGTTATGAACATTATGTAATTATTTATGTTAATAATGGTCTTTTTGTCCATCTTTGGTACTTCAGTCAAAAATAAACTTCTTAAAATTACAAGTTGTTCACGTGGTAAAATATCCATTATATCCATAATTATATTCATGATTTAGATATCATATAAATCATATATATCCAGTATATACATTCATTTATAATATTACATAACATTTAGAGGTAATAAATGAAATGCACCGTTCATGGAGACGGTAAGCCGTACGTACGCATGAACGCTACTTTCATTTCTATTTTGTATTTAATGGAATGAAGTAATAATTTTATAAAGGTATAATATAATTCTAGTATAATATAATGTATAATACCATTTACTCCATCCATTATACATCCTATATATGGCATTAACGATTCAAATCACTTTGAGGGGGGCGGTAGTCCGCACTTCCTAAAATGAAAATATCCTGTTTACCCATAATGGAAACCATAAAGGTATGCCATAAATGAAAAATACAGAAGCTTAAGAATAACATAAAAATATTATATATCATATATAAATACAGTGACATCTTGATGGCCACCTTTTAAGGTGTTATATTAGTGTTGAACAATCATTGTTTCGTGAGGCAGAAATTCACCATCCACAGAAACAGTATGTTCATTAACCATTAGATGTTGGTGTGTGTAAGTGTAGATTGAATCCCTCTTATAAAAAAATACTAGTATATTCATGATACTGGTTTTGTTACAAAATAAATGAATAAAAAGAATTTAGGGGGTTGGAGAAGTAAAATTAAACAAAATAACATAATAGAAGACATTACCTTAAAATCAGGTAACTCTTTTTGATTCAAGCCAAATGCTTCCTTGGGAAGACTTCTTCCCAATGTGAGGCTTCTATGAGTAAGATAGGGAAGTTGAGAGAGTATTTGGGTAGAGGTTGGCTGAGCCAAAAGGCATTGATGGTGTGAGTAAGGTGGTAGTGGTGGGGGCCTTCAATAAGATGAGAGGAGGGGCACTCTTGGAAATTCATGAAATGTTACTTTATTATATAATGAGTTTCAGATTTTAAAGGTCCCATACTTATATATTTCGAGGATAAGGTGATAAGGGTTCGAAATATACTCATCCAATAGGTTTTTGACAGGAGTATGTCTTAGATTTTACATTATCTTTTTATTTAATTTAAATCGTTAATTAATGAGGTAATCGCTGCATCATCATGGTGTCATTAAATAATTTAATTTATTTAATGTCTCAAAATTATAAAAAAAATTATCATGATTTAGAAATTTTTTATATTTCTAATGAATATTTATTGTCAAAAATATGACTTGTATAACCCCATTTAAAAATTGTTTTAGTAAAACAACTTATGTTTGTGACATTTTTATTTTAACATTAAATAAAAAGTTTTTAATGTCATTTTCCTACCAAAGTGGCTCCAGGGGGTCCCCAAGTTGACACATGGATTGTCTTGGTCGGCCATGACTCATCCAATAGGGTTAGAACAAGTGTAAAGGTACTTTCTTATTTTTATAATATCATTTTTAACTTAAATTTCACTAATTAACTTTATTCGCGATTAATAAAACTTAAAAGTTACTATTCACCAAAAAAATTATTTTAATCCCATTGAACCACATTTTAATTCTTAATGACAACCATGTATGTCAGATTTGTAAAAATAAAATCATATAAGATGTAATGTTTCATTTAAATGGAAAATCAGTTTTTTAACTACAACTTAGTGGTTTCACTATTCATCAAAAATTGAAGTTTTTCAGAATAATGCCAAAATTTCACCCTAAGCTATAATTGATATTCTGAATTAAATAATGTTGTCTATTTTACAAAATTACAAACATATGATTTGCATTAAGTAATTTTATAATTAATTCCCACTATCACAACAAATAGCGTGTTTTTAAGAAACAATATATATCAAAAGATTGACTATTGTTTATGTCCAATTTCAATGTTAAATTAATTATAATTACCACCATTGGATAAAATGGTAAAAATATATTATAATTATACATTAAAACCACTAAATATTATAATTTATCACTATAAAATATTTTGATTAAAAATGTTGTTTTAAGTATTTTTCACTATTCATAAAAAATTGAAAGTTCTCAGAAAATTACAAAAAATTCAACTTAGGATAATTTCGATATTACGAATACAAAAATGAAGTCCATTTTGAAATATAAAATTTCTATAATTTTAAAAAGTGGGTATTACTATTCATAACAGCTACTTTTATTAGTCGCGGTGTGTTAGAACTCGAACATGCGTACAACACACGCTACTGTATTATTCAAAGAGATGTGTACCGTGGAGGCATGGGGTGTTACATACACAATGTGATGTGATGTTTTAACCCTCATCGCTCTGTTTTAACCTGTTGTTAAACCTTTTTATAATTTTCATGATATCAATGTTTTTTACACATTAGGGGTCATGAATATTACTATAAAAGGAAGAGTAACCCATAAGTGGAAAATTGATGATATTCTAGACCATATCCCATTCAATTGTCAGGTATATTATTTTTATGATTTTCAAATCATTTAATAAAATATTATTTATCATAAGATACCATTAAATTCATTTAGGGGACTATTCACATAGTTTTACTTTAAATACATCATGATTGAAATGAAATTGGAATATAATCTTTTGATTCATCAATAATATGTTATAATAAAATATAAAATTTTTGTAACAAAATAAATATTCCAAATTTTATTACAGTTAATTTTTTAAATTGATTTATTGGATTTCTCTATTACTTTATAAACATTATGTCGGCATTGTGTAATCATTTAAGGTAATGATCCCTTTACTAAATGTTAAAAATAAATTACCATGAAAAAAAATATTCATTCATCATTTAATAAAACATTTATATCTGATCCTAATTTATTTTTATTCCTATGAAAAAATATTAATGATATTAAAAAAAGATAGATAAATTTCATATATATTATTCAATTAAAATAATATTAAGGTCATTATCCAAGGAAATTGTAAATAAATTTTAAAAAATTAAAATATTATATGAATAAGGTATAAATTAAAAAATATAAATAAATTAAGGATTGTTTTTTGGATATTTTTAGGCCATATCCCACAATTTTAACAATGTTTTTATTGTTTTATCCTTACTAAGGTGACAAATATTTACCACACTTACAATTCAAAATGGACAAAAATAAAAGGTACCTATTTACAGAATTTGAAGATAATTATTCAAAATATGGATTTCATTTTTCAATATTAAATTTCTAGAAATTATAGATAATAGTTTTAATATAAATGCGTAAGACCTAATGTAAAATATTTTTTTTTAAAACAATTATTGTTTATGCCTAAAAATGAGATTATACTAATATCAAGTATAAAATAAATTAAAATAAAATTTATTAGATTGTTTATAATTAATAGATAAATATTATACTTTTATACAGAATAAAAAAAATATTGGGAATTTTAAATTACTTGATATAATTAAAAAAATGATATTTTTACAAAAAATGATATTTTCCAATGTTCACATAAAAATAAATCATTATATAAAAATCAAAAAATAATCAACCTATGATAATATTGACATGAAAATTTAAAAAATAAAAATATATTACCTAAATAAAATTTAAAAAAATGGTAGAAATTATTTTTAATTTCCCCATACATAATTTTATAAAACAAATTTTTAATGAAAGTATATATATTTAGGTATAAAATGTCTTTACAATGATTTTTTACTTATTTATAATGAATTAATAAATATTTTTTCATTATATAAAACCATTCTAGATATTCTTCCTCATGTGGTTATTTCTATTCATACCTTCAATTTAATAGAATGTTTATAGTATAATGCGGTTCATTTAAATAATGGGGTTGTGTCTCATGCAAGATATTGAACACTTACGATTTATTAAAATGGAAATATATTCTAAAATCATGGGGTGTTACAAGAATATTAGAAATAATTTTTTAAATTGGATTTGAATATAATATGAAAAGGAAATGTATTTTTTAAATTATGAAAATAATACAGTCATTATTTTATTTTTAAAGTAGAATATGTGGGTTGTTTTGTGAAAGGAAATATATAGATTTTTTATTGTTCACCTACTGAGTTTCTTTATTTTTACACCCATTTTTTACCAATCAGAGCCAGTATACACAATTTCTTTTAGCTTCATGTTATAGTTATTGATATCTCATTGATCAAGTTAGTATTGGGGATGGGTGGTGACCTTAGAGGTCACGTTGAGATCAGCCCAGGTATTTTGGTTTTTGGATTGTATCTTAGTTGTATCATCCATATGAACCTATTTTTTTGTATCATATCATTATACCACTTATATTGTATTTATTATAATTTTTTCATGATCATTTTGGTTTGATGCATACCATTTGGATATTATTAATTTGTTTTTGGTTATTTTTATTTCATAGACTTCCAATGTCTGGATGCCCCATGCTATAATTTTGGAATACTTCAGTTTCATGGTCAATATTATTTTTTAGCTGAAATTATAACCTTGTGCTCTAATTTGATGCCCTGTAATTTCTTTCTATATTATGGTGACCGAGATAATAACTTTTTTATTACTTAGAAATATTGGGTTCCTAATTTAGGGGTGACGTAGTGTAACGACCCAAATTTTCATTAATGGAAAATCCCTCTTGATCCAGTTAAATGTTTCTTTATGTTTTTATAAGATGTCAACTTCTTTAAGTTTTACGTTAAGATTTGTGACCGTTACTTTTATAGCCGTTGAACAGTGATCATCTGGGTAGTTTAAATATGAGGCTTTAACGAACCAATTTTCTACTCAGACAAAGGAAGCGATGGCCTCATCCAGTAGAATTGCCCCTTACGAAGCCCATTTGTCAGAGCTCGGAAAGGAGGTGGCGTCTTTGGGCTTTGCCCTTGACCAAGCCCAAGCTGAGCTTCATCAAGTCAAGCTCGAACGTGATCGTCTACAGGAAAAATGGAAGTTGATAGAGATTACCACTCGAGCAATGTTATCCGAGCAACCCCAAGAGTCTGTCACCATCGCACACCTTACCCTTAGGTCTTATGCGGCTATTTTAAGGGGTTATGTAACAAATAAGTAGCACCATGTTCATGTACACTTTTTTTTATATAATAATGAATATAATTTCTAGTCATTTTTGATGCATTGTAATTAGTTTTTAAAGTACAAATGATGTTTTTAGTAATTATTTAATTAAGAATTATATTTTATTAAATTAAAGGATTTTTGAATTAAATAATATTTTAATAAAATATTATTATTAATATTAAATTAATTTTTATTAAATATAAATGATCTTATGAATGCAATTAAAATTTTTATTAAGGTTTGAAAGCCATTTCTGTCTAAACCCGTGAATTTTTTTTATAAATGTCGGTTTTTTATTTTAAAAGTGAAAATTCACATATTTAGAAAATTATTTAGATAAAATAAATATTATTTTTGGAATCAGGACGTCGAAATTATCCAACGGTGAATTTTTCATAATTTTCTGAGACAGTCAAATTTTTGGGTAAAAATTAAATACCATTTAAATATATAATGTGTTTTATGACATCATAATGACCCAATGGTGATGTAATAAAATACCATAATCCTTATGTTCGGCCAATATGTGTTTTATCAATAAAATAATGAGGTTTTGGGTTTGTTTGACTCACTTTTCAAAGCATTAATGGAGCCCACAAGACTTATTCAACACTTTGCCTTTTTAAATTAATTTCCATGGGAGTGTGACTCACCTCCACATAAGCAACCCTAATTTTTTAATAAGTTCGGACCTTGGCCTTGTAAAATATTGTTTTCCTCTTCCCTTTTCCAGAAACCATGGGCAAATACCATGGGATGGTTTGTGGTTTGGATTATTTTAATATAAGGGGTCCCAAACCTAAATAATAAAGAATTCTCTCACCTTTCCTATATAAACCCACCCAAGCTCCCACTTCCTCCTCACTCAAAGCCCTTGAAGTTCGTCCAAACTCTGCCCTACTCTCTCTAGAATCCTCTCAAGGTTCCCCAAGCTCCCAAGAAGCCTCTCACAAGCCTCTCTCTAGCCTTTGGAAGCACACTTCCAAGTAAGGGTTTTTCTTCCTTTCTCATTTTTATCAATTTTCTTTAAGTTGTATTGCCCTTTTAATTTAATTTATGAATGTTGGGGCATGGTTTCTCACCTCTCCCATACTTCCCTCTTATTGTTTGAATGATTGGAGACCCCTTTCTCTCTCATTAAATGCCTCCCATGTACACCCGTTACTATGCCGAAATTCCGAAAGGAACTTCTCTCTCTTCTTTTACATTCAAGCAATACTTTTGTATCATGAATCTAAATTCCATTTCTATTGTTGGGACATGTATATATATGATCTCCTTACTGTCAATTACATGTAATTATGATGAGGAACCCCTTTCTCTCTCATCAACCTTTTTTATGAATTCTTATGTCACGTCGTTACGCTGCCGAAATCGCACCGATTTTCTAAGACAATGTCTTTGTGTAGTGAATACCATGCCCATTTCTCCATCAAGGGTATTAACCTTTATGCACATATACATATTGATTGTAAAGTTTCATGTATGAATTCCACATTCCTTTATCGTGGAAGAAATGATTATGTTTTATGAATCCATGTTTTATGATCCATGTGGCACACTTATGCATGAAATGAAATGTTTAAGAAGGGTGCGCCCTTTATAGCGCTCCAATGCATTGGGTAAAGTATAGTATCATGATACGTCATGTGCAATGAGTGTTGACTCATGCTAATTCAAGTGCAACGAGGGTTTACTCGTGCTTCAAGTGCAATGAGGGTTTACTCATGCTCCATGTGCAATGAGCCTTGGCTCATGCTAATTCAATGTTAAGTGTTGTTGCCACATTTCCATGTTATGATTATCATGCTTTATCATGCCTTTATGTTCATGTCTCTCTTATGCTCTATTGATATGCCTATTGCCTAACATGTATTGTACTCCTCATGTTATTCATTATGTACTCCCTTACTGGGCTTTATAGCTCACCCTTTTCTTATGCATGTCCTCAGGTTATCCCATGCAATGCTAAGTACGAAGGAATGTAGTGGTCATGTAAAGGATGTTTTCAATAAGGATGTTGTATTTCAAGTTTAAAGTTTTTATGTAATGATCCTAAGCCCCAAAGACACTAAACCTCTCGATCTTCTTTGTTGTATCAAGTGAAGTTTTATGTAATAAAGCATGTTTAAGTTGTAATAAAAAGCAGGGTTGCCATAGTTGGTATCAAAGGATAGGTTTAGTTATTTTTGGGATTAGGAAACCCTAGTAAAGCCTTAGATACAAGACTAAGCATAATAAAAACATCCCTAAGTTTTGGTAAATACTAAGTAAGTGTTTTATCAAACAAATACATCCCTGTCTGGATACGAGCAGGTAGAGGCGGCTCTGGCACAGATGTATCCTAGGGGTAAAACCCGAAAACACCGCTTTGAGCTAGACTCGAACGGGAACTGGTGCACGACAACGGGCCTTGCTGCACTCTTGGTTACGACACTCCCGGGGGATATGTTTTGATAAATTCACAATATTAGTATGAACCCATATTAAGGGAAAAATGCCCCTAAGAGTATATATTAGAAGGAAGATCATGAAAAGCCTGGATTGAATCCTATAGACTCATGAGTTGAAGAGATTAAAGTTTATTTATAAGTCATCAACTTTTGTCTTTGGATTACCCTTTATGTGTTACCCCTAACATTCCTTTTATTCCAGCCAATGGCCGGTAATAGGAGAACTCAGGCTAACAACCGTTGTGAAGATCAGTGTGATGATTGTACCAATGAGATGCCCAATCCAATGGGAGCGGGAATCGCGAACTTTGTCATGCTTCTCTCTCAGCTAACTCAAGTTTTGAATAGAAACACTGGTCAAGAGGAACGTTCAACCCCCCCTAAGAAAGAACAAGTCGCTATTGAAAGCTTCATGAGACAAAGGCCTCCTACTTTTAGTGGATCATCCGATCCCACGATTTCTGAACAATGGATCAACTCCATTGAAAAGATATTCTCCATCCTCCAATGCTCTGAAAATGAGAAGGTTCTACTGGCGGCTTATCGTATGGAGGGTGAAGCTGATCAATGGTGGACGTTGATCAAAAATACGAAGCCTGAGGAGGAGATCGAGGCTTTGGAATGGAAGGTATTCCGGACGATGTTTTTCGATAAATATTTTCCACGCACCCTCCGTCTTAAGATGGAAAGGGACTTCCTTTCCCTCAAGCAGAAAGATGAGGAATCTGTTGGAGCGTACGAGGCAAACTTCACAAGGCTTGCACGATACGCTTCCAGCTTTGTCGTTACCCCCGAATGCAAGGTTGACCGCTTCTTTGGTGGGCTGAAGCCTAGCTTGCGGAAAGCATTAGCGATCCGTGACTTCGACAGCTATGAGGAAATTGTCCGATGTGCCCTTAAGGTTGAAATGGAGATCGGAGAATCACAGGGGTATCATGGGGACAAGAAACGGAAGGTGGACTTTAATTCTGGTGGTCCGATGGATAAATCCAACGGCGCTAAGAAATTCCAGCACCCCACTTGCCAAAAGTGTGGAAAGAAGCACCCTGGAAATTGCCTTAGGGGGACAAGAAAATGCTTCAAGTGTGGAAGAGAAGGGCACCTAGCTGTTAACTGTCAGCAAGAAGGACCCGCGGCTGTGACGGAGGGGAGGAACGCTCTGTTCGAACCTCAACGCGTTGTTCAATGCTTCAAATGCAAAGAACCGGGTCATTTTGCGAATCAGTGCCCTAATCCAAGGGTTATCGGAGGCAATCAACAACCTCCAAGACAGCAAGGAAGAGCTTTTGCCATCACTTCTGCTGAAGTGAACCCCGACAACGAAGTGGTGACAGGTACGCTAGTTATTCATTCAAGAATAGCGAACGTACTTTTTGATTCAGGTTCTACGCATTCTTTTATATCTCAAAAGTTTAGTAGAATAATCCCTGCACCACCACAAGTCATGGAAGTAAAGATGTCGGTGAGTACGGCAAATGGGGCAATCATTGCATCCCATGAGTATAAGTCCTCCCCTGTTATAATCTGTGGATTGAATTTCCCGGCGAACCTCGTCATACTCCCTTTGGTGGAATTTGATGCAATTCTTGGCATGGATTGGCTTTCCTTATATAGAGCCAACATAAATTGTCGGGAGAGGGAAATCACACTCCATATGGAGAATCGACCCCCAATTCTTTACAAGTGTCAGGAGGAAGATGAATCTCCTTTAGATCCATCATCTCAAGCATGGATATTACTGCCTTATGAGCACGCATATCTGGCTCAGATGATTGAGTCCAAGGAAGAAACCACCCTTGAAGAAATGCCTATTGTGAGGGAATTCGCTGAAGTATTTCCCGAGGAACTTCCTGGTCTTCCTCCAAGAAGAGATGTTGAGTTCTCAATTGAACTTATACCTGGGGCGCTACCAATATCAAAGACTCCATATAGAATGGTTGTGGTTGAGCTTGAAGAACTGAAGAAACAACTACAGGAGAATCTGGATAAAGGGTTTATACGCCCAAGTGCATCACCATGGGGTGCACCAGTCCTCTTCGTCAAGAAGAAGGATGGGTCAATGCGGCTTTGCATCGATTATCGTGAACTTAACAAAATCACGATAAAGAACAAGTATCCTCTCCCAAGAATCGATGACTTGTTTGATCAGCTGCGTGGAGCTCAATACTTCTCCAAGGTCGACTTGCGGTCGGGATATTATCAAGTAAGGGTGAAGAAGGAAGATATCCCCAAGACTGCTTTTCGTACAAGGTACGGGCACTATGAATTCATAGTAATGCCTTTTGGACTCACCAATGCTCCCGCAATATTCATGGACTTGATGAATAGATTCTTTAGAGATTACCTAGATAAATTTGTGGTAGTCTTTATAGATGATATTCTGATATACTCCAAAACCAAGGAGGACCATGAGGAGCATTTAAGAACTGTACTGGAGACTTTGCGCAAGGAGAAGCTCTATGCCAAGTACAGCAAGTGTGAGTTCTGGTTGAAGGAGGTCTCATTCTTGGGCCATATCATCACAAGCAATGGGATATCTGTGGACCCCTCCAAAACAGATGCAATTGAGGGATGGCCGAGGCCAACATCGGTAACTGATATCCGTAGCTTCTTGGGGTTAGCTGGATATTATCGACGATTTGTGAGAAACTTCTCACGATTGTCCAACCCTCTTACTAAGCTAACTCGAAAGGGAGTAAAGTTTGCTTGGAGTGATGAATGCGAAGAAAGTTTCAAGGAGTTGAAAAGGAGGCTTATCACTGCACCTGTGCTCACTTTACCCACAAGTGGGGAGCTTTTTGTGGAATTCAGTGATGCTTCGAAGAAGGGCTTAGGATGTGTGCTGATGCAGAATGATAAAGTGATATCCTATGCCTCAAGACAGTTGAAAATCCATGAGCGAAACTATCCAACGCATGATCTGGAGTTGGCGGCGGTGATCTTCGCCTTGAAAATCTGGCAGCATTATCTCTATGGGGAGAAATGTGAAATATATACTGACCACAAGAGTCTTAAATATATATTCACACAGAAAGAGCTTAATATGCGCCAGAGAAGATGGATAGAGCTCATCAAGGATTATGACTGTTCAATACATTACCACCCTGGGAAGGCGAACAAGGTGGCGGATGCCCTAAGTAGAAAGGATCCAGCAATTCTATCAATGATGAGAATTGAGAAGGATCCAATCTTCTTAGACTTGATAAAGATGGACGTGGGAATCATAAAGAAGGGAACATCATCAATCCTTTCACAAATGATTGCTCAACCATCTCTTTTGGAAAAGTTAAAGGATGCTCAAAAGGATGATGCGAGAATCCAAGAAAAAGTGGAAGCTATCAAAAAGGGAAAATCCTCAGAGTTTAATGTTAATGAAGAAGGAATTGTGCGGTTTGGGAAAAGACTATGTGTCCCATCATGTTCGGAGCTGAAGAAGGAACTTTTGGATGATGCACATAGTTCAAATTTCTCTATTCACCCAGGGAGCACAAAGATGTATCGAGATCTCCGAGAAAACTTTTGGTGGGATAATATGAAGAAGGAGATCGCCGAATATACATCAAAGTGCCTGGTGTGTCAGCAAGTGAAGGCAGAGAGGCAGAAGTCTAAGGGGATGATGCAACCATTGCCCATACCAGAATGTAAATGGGAGAACATCACCATGGACTTCGTCACTGGACTTCCAAGGACATCCAAAAGCAACAATGCAATCTGGGTTATTGTGGATCGTCTTACAAAGACTGCACACTTCATTGCTATTCGAGAGGATTTCTCTTTGGATCAACTGGCACAGATATATATCAGGGAAGTGGTACGGTTTCATGGAGTACCACTATCTATTGTGTCGGACCGAGATCCAAGATTTACCTCTAAGTTTTGGAAGAGTCTTCAACATGCTCTGAATACTGAACTGAACTTCAGTACGGCCTATCATCCTCAAACTGATGGCCAATCCGAGCGGACTATCCAAACACTTGAGGATATGTTGAGAGCATGCTCAATGGACTTTAAAGGAGGATGGGATCAACATCTTCCTCTAGTTGAGTTCTCTTATAATAATAGTTTCCACTCGAGCATCCAAATGGCACCATATGAAGCCCTATATGGGAAAAGGTGCAGAACACCGGCATGTTGGGATGAGGTCGGTGAACGTAAGCTGCTTGGACCAGAAATGGTCGAAGAAATGGTGGAGAAGGTGAAAACCATTCAGCAGCATATCAAGGCAGCCCAAAGTCGACAGAAGAGTTATGCAGATAATCGTCGACGAGACCTTGAGTTTAAAGTCGGAGACATGGTGTTTTTACGCATATCTCCGTGGAAGAAGGTCATGAGGTTTGGAAAGAAAGGGAAGTTAATTCCAAGGTACATCGGCCCATTCGAGATTCTTGATCGTGTTGGGGCTGTGGCCTATCGACTAGCACTTCCACCTACTATGGCCAAGGTGCATGATGTCTTCCATGTATCCCTCTTAAGGAAGTACATACCAGACCCTTCACATGTACTCTTTTCTGAGGTGGTACAATTAGAAGACGATGTTTCTTATGAGGAGCAACCAGTGAAGATCTTAGATCGTAGGGAAAAAGTTCTACGAAATAAGACAATGCCCCTCGTCAAGGTGTTGTGGAGAAACCACAAGTTTGAAGAAGCAACTTGGGAGTCGGAGGATATGATGAAGCTAAGTTACCCACATTTGTTTTAGTGTGGTAAAAGGAAAATTTCGAGGGCGAAATTTCTTAAGGGGGGAATGTTGTAACGACCCAAATTTTCATTAATGGAAAATCCCTCTTGATCCAGTTAAATGTTTCTTTATGTTTTTATAAGATGTCAACTTCTTTAAGTTTTACGTTAAGATTTGTGACCGTTACTTTTATAGCCGTTGAACAGTGATCATCTGGGTAGTTTAAATATGAGGATTTAACGAACCAATTTTCTACTCAGACAAAGGAAGCGATGGCCTCATCCAGTAGAATTGCCCCTTACGAAGCCCATTTTTCGGAGCTCGGAAAGGAGGTGGTGTCTTTGGGCTTTTCCCTTGACCAAGCCCAAGCTGAGCTTCATCAAGTCAAGCTCGAACGTGATCGTCTACGGGAAAAATGGAAGTTGATAGAGATTACCACTCGAGCAATGTTATCCGAGCAACCCCAAGAGTCTGTCACCATCGCACACCTTACCCTTAGGTCTTATGCGGCTATTTTAAGGGGTTATGTAACAAATAAGTAGCACCATGTTCATGTACACTTTTTTTTATATAATAATGAATATAATTTCTAGTCATTTTGGATGCATTGTAATTAGTTTTTAAAGTACAAATGATGTTTTTAGTTATTATTTAATTAAGAATTATATTTTATTAAATTAAAGGATTTTTGAATTAAATAATATTTTAATAAAATATTATTATTAATATTAAATTAATTTTTATTAAATATAAATGATCTTATGAATGCAATTAAAATTTTTATTAAGGTTTGAAAGCCATTTCTGTCAAAACCCGTGAATTTTTTTTATAAATGTCGGTTTTTATTTTAAAAGTGAAAATTCACATATTTAGAAAATTATTTAGATAAAATAAATATTATTTTTGGAATCAGGACGTCGAAATTATCCAACGGTGAATTTTTCATAATTTTCTGAGACAGTCAAATTTTTGGGTAAAAATTAAATACCATTTAAATATATAATGTGTTTTATGACATCATAATGACCCAATGGTGATGTAATAAAATAACATAATCCTTATGTTCGGCCAATATGTGTTTTATCAATAAAATAATGAGGTTTTGGGTTTGTTTGACTCACTTTTCAAAGCATTAATGGAGCCCTCAAGACTTATTCAACACTTTGCCTTTTTAAATTAATTTCCATGGGAGTGTGACTCACCTCCACATAAGCAACCCTAATTTTTTAATAAGTTAGGACCTTTGCCTTGTAAAATATTGTTTTCCTCTTCCCTTTTCCAGAAACCATGGGCAAATACCATGGGATGGTTTGTGGTTTGGATTATTTTAATATAAGGGGTCCCAAACCTAAATAATAAAGAATTCTCTCACCTTTCCTATATAAACCCACCCAAGCTCCCACTTCCTCCTCACTCAAAGCCCTTGAAGTTCGTCCAAACTCTGCCCTACTCTCTCTAGAATCCTCTCAAGGTGCCCCAAGCTCCCAAGAAGCCTCTCACAAGCCTCTCTCTAGCCTTTGGAAGCACACTTCCAAGTAAGGGTTTTTCTTCCTTTCTCATTTTTGTCAATTTTCTTTAAGTTGTATTGCCCTTTTAATTTAATTTATGAATGTTGGGGTATGGTTTCGCACCTCTCCCATACTGCCCTCTTATTGTTTTAATGATGGGAGACCCCTTTCTCTCTCATTAAATGCCTCCCATGTACACCCGTTACTATGCCGAAATTCCGAAAGGAACTTCTCTCTCTTCTTTTACATTCAAGCAATACTTTTGTATCATGAATCTAAATTCCATTTCTATTGTTGGGACATGTATATATATGATCTCCTTACTGTCCATTACATGTAATTATGATGAGGAACCCCTTTCTCTCTCATCAACCTTTTTTATGAATTCTTATGTCACGTCGTTACGCTGCCGAAATCGCACCGATTTTCTAAGCCAATGTCTTTGTGTAGTGAATACCATGCCCATTTCTCCATCAAGGGTATTCACCTTTATGCACATATACATATTGATTGTAAAGTTTCATGTATTAATTCCACATTCCTTTATCGTGGAAGAAATGATTATGTTTTATGAATCCATGTTTTATGATCCATGTGGCACACTTATGCATGAAATGAAATGTTTAAGAAGGGTGTGCCCTTTATAGCGCTCCAATGCATTGGGTAAAGTATAGTATCATGATACGTCATGTGCAATGAGTGTTGACTCATGCTAATTCAAGTGCAACGAGGGTTTACTCGTGCTTCAAGTGCAATGAGGGTTTACTCATGCTCCATGTGCAATGAGCCTTGGCTCATGCTAATTCAATGTTAAGTGTTGTTGCCACATTTCCATGTTATGATTATCATGCTTTATCATGCCTTTATGTTCATGTCTCTCTTATGCTCTATTGATATGCCTATTTCCTAACATGTATTGTACTCCTCATGTTATTCATTTTGTACTCCCTTACTGGGCTTTATAGCTCACCCTTTTCTTATGCATGTCCCCAGGTTATCCCATGCAATGCTAAGTACGAAGGAATATAGTGGTCATGTAAAGGAAGTTTTCAATAAGGATGTTGTATTTCAAGTTTAAAGTTTTTATGTAATGATCCTAAGCCCCAAAGACACTAAACCTCTCGATCTTCTTTGTTGTATCAAGTGAAGTTTTATGTAATAAAGCATGTTTAAGTTGTAATAAAAAGCAGGGTTGCCATAGTTGGTATCAAAGGATAGGTTTAGTTATTTTTGGGATTAGGAAACCCTAGTAAAGCCTTAGATACAAGACTAACCATAATAAAAACATCCCTATGTTTTGGTAAATATTAAGTAAGTGTTTTATCAAACAAATACATCCCTGTCTGGATACGAGCAGGTAGAGGCGGCTCTGGCACAGATGTATCCTAGGGGTAAAACCCGAAAACACCGCTTTGAGCTAGACTCGAACGGGAACTGGTGCACGACAACGGGCCTTGCTGCACTCTTGGTTACGACACTCCTGGGGGATATGTTTTGATAAATTCACAATCTTAGTATGAACCCATATTAAGGGAAAAATGCCCCTAAGAATATATTTTAGAAGGAAGATCATGAAAAGCCTGGATTGAATCCTATAGACTCATGAGTTGAAGAGATTAAAGTTTATTTATAAGTCATCAACTTTTGTCTTTGGATTACCCTTTATGTGTTACCCCTAACTTTCCTTTTATTCCAGCCAATGGCCGGTAATAGGAGAACTCGGGCTAACAACCGTTGTGAAGATCAGTGTGATGATTGTACCAATGAGATGCCCAATCCAATGGGAGCGGGAATCGCGAACTTTGTCACGCTTCTCTCTCAGCTAACTCATGTTTTGAATAGAAACACTGGTCAAGAGGAACGTTCAACCCCCCCTAAGAAAGAACAAGTCGCTATTGAAAGCTTCATGAGACAAAGGCCTCCTACTTTTAGTGGATCATCCGATCCCACGATTGCTGAACAATGGATCAACTCCATTGAAAAGATATTCTCCATCCTCCAATGCTCTGAAAAAGAGAAGGTTCTCCTGGCGGCTTATCGTATGGAGGGTGAAGCTGATCAATGGTGGACGTTGATCAAAAATACAAAGCCTGAGGAGGAGATCGAGGCTTTGGAATGGAAGGTATTCCGGAAGATGTTTTTCGATAAATATTTTCCACGCACACTCCGTCTTAAGATGGAAAGGGACTTCCTTTCCCTCAAGCAGAAAGATGAGGAATCTGTGGGAGCGTACGAGGCAAACTTCACAAGGCTTGCACGATACGCTTCCGGCTTTGTCATTACCCTCGAATGCAAGGTTGACCGCTTCTTTGGTGGGCTGAAGCCTAGCTTGCGGAAAGCATTAGCGATCCGTGACTTCGAAAGCTATGAGGAAATTGTCCGATGTGCCCTTAAGGTTGAAATGGAGATCGGAGAATCACTGGGGTATCATGGGGACAAGAAACGGAAGGTGGACTTCAATGCTGGTGGTCCGATGGATAAATCCAACGGCGCTAAGAAATTCCAGCACCCCACTTGCCAAAAGTGTGGAAAGAAGCACCCTGGAAATTGCCTTAGGGGGACAAGAAAATGCTTCAAGTGTGGAAGAGAAGGGCACCTAGCTGTTAACTGTCAGCAAGAAGGACCCGCGGCTGTGACGGAGGGGAGGAACGCTCTGTTCGAACCTCAACGCGTTGTTCAATGCTTCAAATGCAAAGAACCGGGTCATTTTGCGAATCAGTGCCCTAATCCAAGGGTTATCGGAGGCAATCAACAACCTCCAAGACAGCAAGGAAGAGCTTTTGCCATCACTTCTGCTGAAGTGAACCCCGACAACGAAGTGGTGACAGGTACGCTAGTTATTCATTCAAGAATAGAGAACGTACTTTTTGATTCAGGTTCTACGCATTCTTTTATATCTCAAAAGTTTAGTAGAATAATCCCTGCACCACCACAAGTCATGGAAGTAAAGATGTCAGTGAGTACAGCAAATGGGGCAATCATTGCATCCCATGAGTATAAGTCCTCCCCTGTTATAATCTGTGGATTGAATTTCCCGGCGAACCTCGTCATACTCCCTTTGGTGGAATTTGATGCAATTCTTGGCATGGATTGGCTTTCCTTATATAGTGCCAACATAAATTGTCGGGAGACGGAAATCACACTCCATATGGAGAATCGACCCCCGATTCTTTACAAGTGTCAGGAGGAAGATGAATCTCCATTAGATCCATCATCTCAAGTTTGGATATTACTGCCATATGAGCACGCATATCTGGCTCAGATGATTGAGTTCAAGGATGAAACCACCCTTGAAGAAATGCCTATTGTGAGGGAATTCGCTGAAGTATTTCCCAAGGAACTTCCTGGTCTTCCTCCAAGAAGAGATGTTGAGTTCTCAATTGAACTTATACCTGGGGCGCTACCAATATCCAAGACTCAATATAGAATGGCTGTGGTTGAGCTTGAAGAACTGAAGAAACAACTACAGGAGAATCTGGATAAAGGGTTTATACGCCCAAGTGCATCACCATGGGGTGCACCAGTCCTCTTCGTCAAGAAGAAGGATGGGTCAATGCGGCTTTGCATCGATTATCGTGAACTTAACAAAATCACGATAAAGAACAAGTATCCTCTCCCAAGAATCGATGACTTGTTTGATCAGCTGCGTGGAGCTCAATACTTCTCCAAGGTCGACTTGCGGTCGGGATATTATCAAGTAAGGGTGAAGAAGGAAGATATCCCCAAGACTGCTTTTCGTACAAGGTACGGGCACTATGAATTCATAGTAATGCCTTTTGGACTCACCAATGCTCCAGCAATATTCATGGACTTGATGAATAGAGTCTTTAGAGATTACCTAGATAAATTTGTGGTAGTCTTTATAGATGATATTCTGATATACTCCAAAACCAAGGAGGACCATGAGGAGCATTTAAGAACTGTACTGGAGACTTTGCGCAAGGAGAAGCTCTATGCCAAGTACAGAAAGTGTGAGTTCTGGTTGAAGGAGGTCTCATTCTTGGGCCATATCATCACAAGCAATGGGATATCTGTGGACCCCTCCAAAACAGATGCAATTGAGGGATGGCCGAGGCCAACATCGGTAACTGATATCCGTAGCTTCTTGGGGTTAGCTGGATATTATCGACGATTTGTGAGAAACTTCTCACGATTGTCCAACCCTCTTACCAAGCTAACTCGAATGGGAGTAAAGTTTGCTTGGAGTGATGAATGCGAAGAAAGCTTCAAGGAGTTGAAAAGGAGGCTTATCACTGCACCTGTGCTCACTTTACCCACAAGTGGGGAGCTTTTTGTGGTATTCAGTGATGCTTCGAAGAAGGGCTTAGGATGTGTGCTGATGCAGAATGATAAAGTGATATCCTATGCCTCAAGACAGTTGAAAATCCATGAGCGAAACTATCCAACGCATGATCTGGAGTTGGCGGCGGTGATCTTCGCCTTGAAAATCTGGCGGCATTATCTCTATGGGGAGAAATGTGAGATATATACTGACCACAAGAGTCTTAAATATATATTCACACAGAAAGAGCTTAATATGCGCCAGAGAAGATGGATAGAGCTCATCAAGGATTATGACTGTTCAATACATTACCACCCTGGGAAGGCGAACAAGGTGGCGGATGCCCTAAGTAGAAAGGATCCAGCAATACTATCAATGATGAGAATTGAGAAGGATCCAATCTTCTTAGACTTGATGAAGATGGACGTGGGAATCATAAAGAAGGGAACATCATCAATCCTTTCACAAATGATTGCTCAACCATCTCTTTTGGAAAAGTTAAAGGATGCTCAAAAGGATGATGCGAGAATCCATGAAAAAGTGGAAGCTATGAAAAAGGGAAAATCCTCAGAGTTTAATGTTAATGAAGAAGGAATTGTGCGGTTTGGGAAAAGACTATGTGTCCCATCAAGTTCGGAGCTGAAGAAGGAACTTTTGGATGATGCACATAGTTCAAATTTCTCTATTCACCCAGGGAGCACAAAGATGTATCGAGATCTCCGAGAAAACTTTTGGTGGGATAATATGAAGAAGGAGATCGCCGAATATACATCAAAGTGCCTGGTGTGTCAGCAAGTGAAGGCAGAGAGGCAGAAGTCTAAGGGGATGATGCAACCATTGCCCATACCAGAATGGAAATGGGAGAACATCACCATGGACTTCGTCACTGGACTTCCAAGGACATCCAAAAGCAACAATGCAATCTGGGTTATTGTGGATCGTCTTACAAAGACTGCACACTTCATTGCTATTCGAGAGGATTTCTCTTTGGATCAACTGGCACGGATATATATCAGGGAAGTGGTACGGTTGCATGGAGTACCACTATCTATTGTGTCGGACAGAGATCCAAGATTTACCTCTAAGTTTTGGAAGAGTCTTCAACATGCTCTGAATACTGAACTGAACTTCAGTACGGCCTATCATCCTCAAACTGATGGCCAATCCGAGCGGACTGTCCAAACACTTGAGGATATGTTGAGAGCATGCTCAATGGACTTTAAAGGAGGATGGGATCAACATCTTCCTCTAGTTGAGTTCTCTTATAATAATAGTTTCCACTCGAGCATCCAAATGGCACCATATGAAGCCCTATATGGGAAAAGGTGCAGAACACCGGCATGTTGGGATGAGGTCGGTGAACGTAAGCTGCTTGGACCAGAAATGGTCGAAGAAATGGTGGAGAAGGTGAAAACCATTCAGCAGCATATCAAGGCAGCCCAAAGTCGACAGAAGAGTTATGCAGATAATCGTCGACGAGACCTTGAGTTTAAAGTCGGAGACATGGTGTTTTTACGCATATCTCCGTGGAAGAAGGTCATGAGGTTTGGAAAGAAAGGGAAGTTAATTCCAAGGTACATCGGCCCATTCGAGATTCTTGATCGTGTTGGGGCTGTGGCCTATCGACTAGCACTTCCACCTACTATGGCCAAGGTGCATGATGTCTTCCATGTATCCCTCTTAAGGAAGTACATACCAGACCCTTCACATGTACTCTTTTCTGAGGTGGTACAATTAGAAGACGATGTTTCTTATGAGGAGCAACCAGTGAAGATCTTAGATCGTAGGGAAAAAGTTCTACGAAATAAGACAATGCCCCTCGTCAAGGTGTTGTGGAGAAACCACAAGTTTGAAGAAGCAACTTGGGAGTCGGAGGATATGATGAAGCTAAGTTACCCACATTTGTTTTAGTGTGGTAAAAGGAAAATTTCGAGGGCGAAATTTCTTAAGGGGGGAATGTTGTAACGACCCAAATTTTCATTAATGGAAAATCCCTCTTGATCCAGTTAAATGTTTCTTTATGTTTTTATAAGATGTCAACTTCTTTAAGTTTTACGTTAAGATTTGTGACCGTTACTTTTATAGCCGTTGAACAGTGATCATCTGGGTAGTTTAAATATGAGGCTTTAACGAACCAATTTTCTACTCAGACAAAGGAAGCGATGGCCTCATCCAGTAGAATTGCCCCTTACGAAGCCCATTTGTCGGAGCTCGGAAAGGAGGTGGTGTCTTTGGGCTTTTCCCTTGACCAAGCCCAAGCTGAGCTTCATCAAGTCAAGCTCGAACGTGATCGTCTACGGGAAAAATGGAAGTTGATAGAGATTACCACTCGAGCAATGTTATCCGAGCAACCCCAAGAGTCTGTCACCATCGCACACCTTACCCTTAGGTCTTATGCGGCTATTTTAAGGGGTTATGTAACAAATAAGTAGCACCATGTTCATGTACACTTTTTTTTATATAATAATGAATATAATTTCTAGTCATTTTGGATGCATTGTAATTAGTTTTTAAAGTACAAATGATGTTTTTAGTTATTATTTAATTAAGAATTATATTTTATTAAATTAAAGGATTTTTGAATTAAATAATATTTTAATAAAATATTATTATTAATATTAAATTAATTTTTATTAAATATAAATGATCTTATGAATGCAATTAAAATTTTTATTAAGGTTTGAAAGCCATTTCTGTCAAAACCCGTGAATTTTTTTTATAAATGTCGGTTTTTATTTTAAAAGTGAAAATTCACATATTTAGAAAATTATTTAGATAAAATAAATATTATTTTTGGAATCAGGACGTCGAAATTATCCAACGGTGAATTTTTCATAATTTTCTGAGACAGTCAAATTTTTGGGTAAAAATTAAATACCATTTAAATATATAATGTGTTTTATGACATCATAATGACCCAATGGTGATGTAATAAAATAACATAATCCTTATGTTCGGCCAATATGTGTTTTATCAATAAAATAATGAGGTTTTGGGTTTGTTTGACTCACTTTTCAAAGCATTAATGGAGCCCTCAAGACTTATTCAACACTTTGCCTTTTTAAATTAATTTCCATGGGAGTGTGACTCACCTCCACATAAGCAACCCTAATTTTTTAATAAGTTAGGACCTTTGCCTTGTAAAATATTGTTTTCCTCTTCCCTTTTCCAGAAACCATGGGCAAATACCATGGGATGGTTTGTGGTTTGGATTATTTTAATATAAGGGGTCCCAAACCTAAATAATAAAGAATTCTCTCACCTTTCCTATATAAACCCACCCAAGCTCCCACTTCCTCCTCACTCAAAGCCCTTGAAGTTCGTCCAAACTCTGCCCTACTCTCTCTAGAATCCTCTCAAGGTGCCCCAAGCTCCCAAGAAGCCTCTCACAAGCCTCTCTCTAGCCTTTGGAAGCACACTTCCAAGTAAGGGTTTTTCTTCCTTTCTCATTTTTGTCAATTTTCTTTAAGTTGTATTGCCCTTTTAATTTAATTTATGAATGTTGGGGTATGGTTTCGCACCTCTCCCATACTGCCCTCTTATTGTTTGAATGATGGGAGACCCCTTTCTCTCTCATTAAATGCCTCCCATGTACACCCGTTACTATGCCGAAATTCCGAAAGGAACTTCTCTCTCTTCTTTTACATTCAAGCAATACTTTTGTATCATGAATCTAAATTCCATTTCTATTGTTGGGACATGTATATATATGATCTCCTTACTGTCCATTACATGTAATTATGATGAGGAACCCCTTTCTCTCTCATCAACCTTTTTTATGAATTCTTATGTCACGTCGTTACGCTGCCGAAATCGCACCGATTTTCTAAGCCAATGTCTTTGTGTAGTGAATACCATGCCCATTTCTCCATCAAGGGTATTCACCTTTATGCACATATACATATTGATTGTAAAGTTTCATGTATGAATTCCACATTCCTTTATCGTGGAAGAAATGATTATGTTTTATGAATCCATGTTTTATGATCCATGTGGCACACTTATGCATGAAATGAAATGTTTAAGAAGGGTGCGCCCTTTATAGCGCTCCAATGCATTGGGTAAAGTATAGTATCATGATACGTCATGTGCAATGAGTGTTGACTCATGCTAATTCAAGTGCAACGAGGGTTTACTCCTGCTTCAAGTGCAATGAGGGTTTACTCATGCTCCATGTGCAATGAGCCTTGGCTCATGCTAATTCAATGTTAAGTGTGGTTGCCACATTTCCATGTTATGATTATCATGCTTTATCATGCCTTTATGTTCATGTCTCTCTTATGCTCTATTGATATGCCTATTGCCTAACATGTATTGTACTCCTCATGTTATTCATTATGTACTCCCTTACTGGGCTTTATAGCTCACCCTTTTCTTATGCATGTCCTCAGGTTATCCCATGCAATGCTAAGTACGAAGGAATGTAGTGGTCATGTAAAGGAAGTTTTCAATAAGGATGTTGTATTTCAAGTTTAAAGTTTTTATGTAATGATCCTAAGCCCCAAAGACACTAAACCTCTCGATCTTCTTTGTTGTATCAAGTGAAGTTTTATGTAATAAATGATGTTTAAGTTGTAATAAAAAGCAGGGTTCCCATACTTAGAGTTGGTTCGTGACACCAATAATGGGATTCTAAGTTCACCAGTTTTAGTCACAATTTAATCAAATAGATTTCTACATTGTTTTATAGATATTTATCTACTTATATCACATGATTTTTTTTTCCTATATGCCAAAATTTACAGATATTTTTTAATGTAATTTAGTATAACTCTCAGTGAGATGGAAAAAATATATCTAAAAATACAATCATTTTTTAACGTATTGGACACTAAATATCTTTATCCTAAAACATAAAAAAACAATTTTAAAAAATTATATTAAGTCTGTTGTGATTTTCAAAATAATGTATATCAATGTATCCTTTGACCTAATAAGAATTTCATTTCCCTATTGAAGTCATATAATCATAACTCTTGGATAAAACATTCTTACATTGATCATAAAATGTTAGTATTACTATTAGATTCATATATCCATTCAAAAAATAGATGAGGTAATCATATAACATCACTAAAATTATATTAATGAAAAAAACCAACAACACCTCTCCTCCACCTTCATCACACTAATAATCAAGAACCCTAATTTTGATATCAGATAATATATTATTTCTATCTTTTGATATTTATCTAAATTCAATTACATAAATTAAAATTTCTTTATGAACTAGAAAATTATTCAGTTAGTTTATTATTTCCCTTCCCCAAAAGCTACCAATAGGGCTACTAATTTACCCAATATTCATTTTCTTATGATCCTGAAAAAATTAATCATAATAAATTCACAATAAAAAAAATGCTAAATAAACAAAAAAAAGATATTCCTCAATAAAATTAATCACAATATATAATCATGTTGTGGCATGTATGACCTGGGTGAGTTGATGTGCTCAGAGTCACGGTAAGAATTTTGGATTTTTTAATTAACAAAGGTATTGGATTTCAATTGGCATTTATAATTTAATTTTAAAGGTTAGAACCCCTAAAAATAATAATTTTTTTTAATTTTAATAAATTTAAGGTGGAATACTGGTGGTTCAAGAGAGCTTCGGAGATAGTTTGGGGATGTTCGAGCTACTATAACCCTACTGAGTTTCATGAATAGCCCATGGATGTTTTTTTGAAGGGTAGAAATGGTATTTTCGCCCTAATTTTATAAAACCATTTCATAGGGTTTTTATCCCCAAATGGGGATTATCCCTATCTCTCATGCCCTTTCCTCCTTCTCTTTCCCAATTAGATATCACCCTTGATTGTTGGTCATTTACATTTTTGTCACTTGTAATCAAGACCCTTGATAACTATACACGTACTCTTTACTTCCATCTTTATTTTTTTAGATTCTATTTCTCTTAAATTGGATTTTACTAATATACCATATTTTTAGGATGATTTTCTAGTTTTATATTTTATTTTATTTCAAGCCAAATAGGTAGCCAATAATTGTTTTGTATGACTTTTTAGGCATGAGGTAATTGATCCTTAAATTTAACCCATAGTATCACCATATTTTTTAGTGTATATTTAATGTGTACAAGCTAACCATTCCGTTCATTTACATAGATTAATTAATTGTTTTTATTTTTTTACCTAATTAGACAATCATTTTTATATTCCTTGGAACATAGTAATAGAACACCTTATAAATACCCATAAAAAATATTTATCCATGGGTAGTCCAGAAAAGTTGTTAATTGGGTTTATAAAATGTAAATGGAAAATTTTAGAGGATTCATATGTTTTCAATGATTAATAAAGAATTATATATTAATTTGATGATTTTGAAATGGAACTTTTCAACCATAGATAATAGAATAGAAATAATATTGTAATTCTTAATGATTTTTTAAATGGTAAAGCCCTTTATAATTAAATTGATGTGGGTTCTAAAATTACTTAGTTTTGAAAATTAAAAAATTATTTATTGTTTTTTAATAAATATTTGATGTTTTGATTAAATATCATATTGTATTGGATAATTTAAATGATTGGATTGTGATGGATGAGTTAAATTGATTCCTTATAAAGTGAATTGTTTAGATAAATCATTTAACGAAAATCTAGAACAGGAACTATTATGTGCGATGAATAGGAATGTTAGGATGATCACCTATATTCTGTATGATGGGTGATGTTTGAGAATGTTGGGATGATCACCATGATTCTATGATATGATTTATGAGTGTGAATACTGTAATGAATACATTCTATTTTATTCTGTAAATTATTATGAATTCAAAGATGAGCACTTTAGATTCTACATGATACTAAATTCTTGATAATGTTGGGATGATAACTTAAGCCTCATATAATACTTGATATTTGTAGAATATCAACATGTGAATTAGGTTCCAAGGGAATTTTGGGATGATCACTCATATTCCATGTGATAATTTATGATAATTAGGAATTCCAAGATGAGAACCTAGATTATATGGGGTCACTTATGGAGGCATGGTCATTATGCAGTGCTCAAAGATTCCCCAGCACAAGCTGAAGCTGGTAGGACTGACCATGAGAATCACTATAGTGATTGATATATCAGATGTTTTGTTAAATTATTTATTTTGTAAAACTTACCTTATTTAGTGATTCTATATAATTTTTTATATTTCATTTAAACTATTTATCATAAGAGCATCTGCAAGAATGTTAACATCAGACTGGTTATTTTTAAGACATCGTTTTTTGTGGCCTACAATGTTTTACTCACACTTATCAAGCCTCCCTGGCACATTGGTACGAGACAAGTAATCACATTTTAGTCATAATTAATTACTATAGACTAAGGCCTAGTGGGGGTTATGGTTGTCTTTGAATTCTAGTTTGGGTATGGATGGTGGGACAGAGAAAGACTTAGAACCAATTTTGGGAGGAGCACTCTTATTATTTTTATTTTGGGTGTTTATTTTATTTAATATGGTACTATTATTGGTGATCCATAACATATATAGAGTACCCATTGTTATATAATTTGATAATATAGTTATTATTGGAACATACCCTACATTATCTATGACCTTTCTTGATTTATTTATGTTTTTCATCACTTACGCTGATATAGCTACTCTGACATGAGGTCATAGTCTCCTCATACTATCATCATGGACCCTCACCACTAATTAAATTCTTGTGGTGTATGGGGATTCATGCTGAGAATTTTTGGTTCTCAGACCTGAGCCTTTTGTTTAGTGGGTTTGGGGATGGATGTTACAAAGTAGTATTAAAGGATTTTTCATATATCATACTATTTAGGACTGGTAAATAGAATATTAGAAATTTTTTAGGGTTGGTAATGAGATCATTATTGGGAGTGATCAATCCATGCATGTGGAATCCCATTTTTTTGGGGTGGGACAAGTGGTTATTTGGATTTCTGTTGTTACAATTGTATTTTATTTTAACCTTCAGTGAAACACTTGGTTTGTGATGCTGTAATTTATAGTATTTATATATTTAACCTGATATCACTGTATGGTTTTTGTGTGATCATTCATCATTTCAAGAATATGTGTATTCACATTACATATAGCATGCTAGTGACATGGGATGTAGATGAAGATTATATACTAATTGTGATTATAATTTCCTTCTGATTCATGTTAGAAGGTGTATATGTTATCATTATTAGAGTATAATTATTTATATCTACCTATGTTATTTATTTTATTAGTAATGGGGGTTGTTATTTTAAATGTACACTACATACTATATGATATATTATGTATAAAACTATGGTGGAATATTACTTGACCAATTCTCATGATAATCCCTTAATATATAGGTAGATATAATATATTGATGGTGATATTGATTAAATAAGGCACTAATAAGAATATTATAAGGTGTTTCCCATCATATCATGTGATTAAAATCTTATTTAATCAATCCATTGAAATTTATAAATTTTGATAAATCTTATAAATGTTAAGTGGAAACTCTTTAGGTACAAAATATATGTAAATCCGTTTAATAATTAAAATAATTTTACTTATAAAATTTAAAATATTTTGAAACCTATAATGGGTAAAACCTTATGTTACGTAAGGTGAATTAGTTGTTTTATGTGTTTTACTTGACCCTGGTTAGTGTAAGTGAGGCTAGATATTGATCCTATATTATAATAACTCTAGGTTGGGTGTTTGGAACAATTAATTCCATGTTTCCTTGAGATGAGGACTACTGTTGTCTTATGTGTGTTGTTCCTTATGAGGCTTAGTTAGGGGAAGGGTGGTAGGGCCTAGTTTCCCTTGAATGAAACTTTGGTATTTGAGTTAGAACCTTGGGACATGAAAGGGTAACCCATGTGAGGGTCAACTCATTCTTTCATGATCCTCTATGAGAGGTAGATCATAAATATATGCTTATCTATATGTGATCATATATTTTTGATGCTTCTTATATTTCAACTAGGTTGGTTGGGAAGACATTGTGTCAGTTCATTATGTCAAGGATGGTTTCAAAAGTTATTATCATTGAAATTATTGACCCTGGTGGTTTTTATTTTTCATGAGTTTTCATTTCACAGGACGGTAAGAGGATAGTGGTTCAGGAAGTGCAGCTCAGGTTGAAGGGTGGTCGTGCACTTAGTCACAACACATGAAAGGTGTCAGCATTATTCTAAGAGGGCATCTTAGATTCCTCGAGTTAGAAATAGTGATATTCCAATATCATGGTCTATCACCTTGTTTGGCGTGTGAGCCTAGAATTGTTGATTGTTGACTGAAATAATGGCGAGTTGGGTTTTGGGGTGCGGTCACAGTGGAATATTGATCTCTAGGTTTCAATGTAATTGAGATGATTCTTGTATCTTGGATCAATATATATAAGGAATAAAAAATGTATTCCATGGGTATGGTAATGCCTTTTAAGGTTAAATGTGAAATAATATAGGGTTTTGGTGCTTTTTATAAATGTTTGGGGTTAATATTGGAGCGTTTGAGTGACATTCCCTATCAAGTTCAGAGTATGATTCTAAAAACTCTGTGAAGTAGGGTATGATTCTTTTGGTTTCAAAAATGATGTTGGCTGGTGGGTGGTTTTTTATAATACCTTTGTACAGGTTATTTTTTTTCAAATAGGGGTAGAAAGGGTACTCATAGTTATGTGATGATGGCATGTGTGTGGAAGTAGTTTTTGATTTGTTTTTTTTTTTGAGATCCCAGTTTGGATGTTGCATGAGTTATGGTAATGTGAGTCTAGATACTTGATATGATGGTGTAGGGGTGTTTTCTAGTATCATTTTGATGTATTAAGGATGTTCATGCTAGTAGGAATGGTACTTATTAGGTTTTGGGTCATTGAACGGTCGTTAGTGTGCGGAGGGATAATTACATTGAAGAGATGTTGCAAAAAAATGTGATTGGGGGCTAGATGGGAAAAGGGAGAGCCCCTTAGTTGAGAGGGCATCATTAGTTTAGATCAAAGTGTAGTTAACTGGTTGATCCAAGAGATAAATCTTGGTTAGGTTCTGGTAGGATAATGGTATGCCTCAGGGGTAGAAACACATATGTGGTGAGGATGGGAACTGTTGGGGCTGGTGATTAGGAATAAGTGTAAGGGAAGAAATATGTTCAGAATCCAAAAAAAATTGTAGAGGGTGTGACCCTCTTGGAGAAGTTTCATGAAGTGCAAAGAATGGAATTATGTGAGTTGGGAATGGGTAAAATTGATTTTTTAAATGCAACTTGAGGGTCAGAATGTTGGGATATGGCTTATTATTGTGTCAAGCGATAGATGGGGTATAGGTAGTTAATATCAGGGTTATAGAAATGTATATGAATTAAAAGGAAAATATTGTGGTGAGAAGAATCATGTTAGTCTTGGGTGAGGAAAGATAATGTTAAAAAAGGTCATTGGTGTGAAGGACAGGTCTCTAGATGGTCATGAAAGCATTGAATTCTAGTACACATGTGATTTAAATACAATATGGATTCCCTTGGGAATTCCAAGGGTTGTCTCCATGAAGTGATGGTTTAGTTTATGTATTTATTTTGAGTTCAATATGAATTGGTGTGACCTAATTTTGTTTTTTCATGGTGTCATGCTAGTTATTGGGTGGGAGCATATTTAAAAGTATGATTGGTCCATGTTTTACCCAATTCATTGGAGGGAGATATTGGTTACACCCTTCCTTTGTTATAATTATACCACCAAACCTGGTCATAATGTAACCACCATCCTTGGTTATAACATAGCCACCATCTTTGGTTATATTTTAACAACCATCATATAATGGAAAAAAAATTGTGCCTAACAGGATCAAAAAACATTCATCATATCATCACATCATAACCTGTGGAAAGAAAACAAGTTACATATAAATTTCATCAATTCACTATAGCATAACCCATAGAAAATAAATGGGCCTCATAAAAATCCCATAAACATAAACATTAAACATCTAGAGAAAGAGTAATAACGGAATCAGTATATTATATCCCTATTAAATTATAATTAATATCAATGGATATTATCTTATATGAAATTTTTATTAAAGGGTACTAAAATATATCTTGAAAAAAATTACCATTCCATTTTAAAAGTAAATTATAAAATAAATATATTTCCAAAAATTTATGGAAAAACAAATTTTCAAAAAAAAATATAAACCTATAAATTATGATTAAAAAATTTAGTGTTCATGATAATTGGAAATTATCTTCATGCGGTATAAGTTAAATGAAAACATTCCTTTATAATTTTTGTGAAAAAGTAAAAAAAGTACATTATTCATAAAATGAATACAATATTACTTTTGAAAAAAATTTAGAAATAAAATAATGGGAAAAAATGAATTTAAAAACTCATATAATAATAGTTAAAACCATCTTTAAATCATTTTTAGTAATCATGGATATGGAAGAAAATATTTTTTTTACTAAAGAGATAAATAAAGTGGATTTTATTTTAAAACAACTTTTTGGTTTTTTGAGAACATAACCTTATAAAAATAATTTGAAAAACATATTTTATAGTTATTACTAGATTAAAATAATTTTATTGATTTTATTGACAGATAAATCTAAGTATTTCACTAGGAGAAACCTAATCATAAGTGATCCCGATAAATGATGATATTGTACTGTAAAACTCCTAAAACTTTGGTAACTTATGAATTGGGAGCCCCATGAAATAAATAACCTTATATGGAAATTTATATCCTTTTAAAATTCATTATAATAATAATAAAATAAAGTCATGTATATTATATACACCACATAAAATAACAAGTGGTGTATAAAGCATGTGTCCCGTAGAAATAAAAGTGAGACGATAATCTCTTACTTTAGGCATGACATCCTTCGTACATATTGGAAAAACCTATATAATGAATATAGAATTTTCATAAATATATTAAATAACCATAATCATATATATTACACCATATTATATTAAATTATAAACTTTTATCACCTATTTCTTAACTCATCCTTATTAAAATCACATTTTCGGGAGATATCTACCTTGTTTTCCATGTATGTTTTGGTTCAGTAGTTTTGGTCCCTGTATAATGATCATGGTTTCATAATATAAATAATAATAATAATAATGATATTAATATTAAATATAATAAATATATTATTTTTATTATTTTTTTGTCATTTCTCAAATATATAGATAGAAAAATGAATTTCACTGTTCATGGAGATGGTAGGTCCTACATATACATGAATAGTGTTTCCATTTTTGAACATATGGAATGAAATAAAGGTAAATATAAAATTACTTTTAAATATAATTATTATATTATATATATAATATATATTCAATAAATTTATCCTTATTACCATCCAAGTAAAATAAAAAATGAAAAATGAATTGCATCGCTTTATGTAGGTGGTAGTCTGCATGTACACAAGATCAACATTATCATTTTTCAATGGTTTGGAGGTAAAAAGGTATATATGATATTAATATTATATAAGTATAATTATGTAATTATTATCATATATAAACATTAAAGCCATCATAATACCCATCCATAATATATCGTGATGAGAAATGGATTGTATCACTACGTAGAGACATTAAGCCATACATACTCATGATAGATATTTTCACTTCGAATTTATTGTAAATAATGTGAATAAATGTGGTTTAATGATCATAATAAAATTAAATTATATTTAAAATAATTATTTTATTATTTTATTATTAATATAATAGATTTATAGGAGGTAAAATAGTAATCAAAAAGAAAGAGATCGATTAAGGCGATTACCTCTTCCTTGAAATAACTCATTATGATATCCCCTTAAGGGATAACGGGTTGGTATTTTAGGAAGAATAGAACCAATAACATGTGTATTGGAGAATTTATAATATAACTTGACAGATTTTGGTGAAGTTAAATGGCTGAAAGTTGTGTGATAATGATAAACGAGGGGTTCCCATTAATAATTGAGGAGAGGGGCAATGATTGAATTTCTTAAATGGTTAAAATCCATTAATGTCATTCTCAAGAAAATTTATTCAAAAAAATTAGATGCAAAATGGATGAAATTTTATAACATAGATTACCCCCATTTTTCTATATCAATATGTTATTTTATTTTTGAGTTATTTAATAAAATATTCTGTTCATAAAATACTATTATTTACTATTTGGACACTATTCTTTTAATTTTTCATAAAAGGAATAAATAAAATGTTATAATTAAAAAAAGTATTTATAATATCATTAATAATTTATATTCATCTATAAAATTCATGGAACACCTTAAAGTAGTTAAATTATATTACTTTTAATATATTTAAAAACAATTATTATATGCTTTATTAATTGGAGAAATACTTCCTCAGTGTTACATTAGAATTCAAGGTAATTATATAACAGATAAAAATATTAAATAAATTTATATAATGAATATAATTGAATTAATATTAAAAGATACACATATATTCATTCATAAATTCCTTTTTCCTTATGTGGTCATATAAGTGATATTTAAAACTAAGAAAGTGGCATTTTGTAACATTATTTGATTTAAATATAATATAAGTCATTTTATTAAAAACATATCCCTTAAAAAATTAAATTTTGAGCCTAATATGATAATGTTGTAATTACCTTCATCCCATAACAATTACATGAAAAATTATTTCCTTATCACTTTATTTTAGAAAAGATTGTCCCAATTCACCTTTTACCAAGGTGATAAATTTTAGCATTATTAATATCTATATTGGACAAAAATAAAAGAGAAATATTTACCGAATTTAAGAATCATGATTAAAAATATAGAATTAGGTTTTTCAAATTAAATTTATAAAAGTGATAGAATTTAATTTTAAAATAAGATCTCAACACGTGATGAAAACCACTTTTTAGAAAAATGAATTTTTAATATTATAACATAGTTTATTTTTATCCCATTATTGAGAAAAATGAACAATGAAACATTTTATATAATCAATAATATATATATTTAATAAAAATCAGTCACCATAGTGATTAATTTAATATAATAATATAAAAAAACATTATGTGCATAAAACCATTTTTTCAAAAAATATTCATTTGGCTTTAAAATAATATTTATTTTTATTTATAATTAATCAATACCTAAATAATTAATTTATGTAACATGTAAACCATTTTTTTTAATAATTTATTTATTAATATTCATACCCATAAATCCAATGTCAATCCAATAACTATAATTTAACAGTATATATCTATTTTTTTAAACTTTATATTGCATGTAACAAAAAGATATAGAAGAAATTACAAATATTTAAAAAAAGTAGTTCATAAAATGTCAGGGTGTTACAAAGAAGAAACTTGGAAGAACCCAAACCATTCACCAATAAAAAATCATATTTGTTGAAATAAGTACACCACAAATATGGATGATATATGTGAAATAAAAATAACATAAAAAATAATATTATTATCTAACAATCTTTTTGGAGTGTGATGATTATATTTATTTTAAATGATTAACATACCTATCAATATGTGTTTTGTGATGGGGGAAGAATACAATGAATGAATAAGATTACTCCCTCTAAAATGGTAAAGTATTGGTTATATATATGGTGTAAATGTTATTCTAAAATTGACACCCAGATATAAGACTTCTAGGATATAGAAATATGAAATAGGTACACTAAAAGAGCTATATCATGAAAATAAAAATGGATGTTGACCATAAATTAATTCCAGAGGACAATGTTTTAAAGTTACATGATGAGTAAAAGATGTTGAGTTAAATTTAATCTTGATGATTTACATCATGAAGAAACATTTTTGGGAATTATTCCAGAAGGTGAATCTAGAAGATAAACTTGATGATTCCATATTTATCATTCAATGTATCAAAAATTAATATTGTTTAAGGAAAATTTGATAGTAATGTTTTTCCTAGATGTGTGGATATTTGAAACAAATGTTCTTATAGAATTTGAAGTATTGAGAAGACATATTGGGAGAAGGTATTACGTTTGAGTTGAATCAATGTAATTGGATATACCTAGAGAATGTTTAAATTGGTTCTAATAATATTTGAAGTAGTTTGGATTCAATGTGTTGTATATTAGTGGTTTACATGGATGTAGAAAATTGAAAAGGTGTTAGAAGATAATGAAATATGTAACTTTATATTGATGAAATAAAATAATCACTATGAGTAGAAGATAAATATTTTGAAATGTCCATGAGTGTTCACGTTATGATATATTACATATTTCAAGCAGTGCATAAGATTCTTAAGATCATGTGGAAAATTGGACAAATGATTCATGTCACTTGGAACTGTAAGATATTATTTTAAAATGTAATATTTATTAGCCAATTTAATATTGTAAATGTACCATAGATCTATGTGATATATATGACATCTTAGTGAATATGTATAAAATTTTATAATTCATATAGAATATATTGGTTAAGGAAAAAAACATATGAGGGTTCCTTTTCCTAATACATAAGAAGCCCTCCGAGATGGATCCTAGATCAGGAATTAAAATTTTTTCAACAATAAATTGAAAATATGATAGGAATAAATATATATTAATATGTAATATTCTTCAAGATAATATATAAGAGTAAAAAATCCTTTGGATGTGGTTTCTTGTTGGAAATTTAATCAAAAAACTAATCTTCCCGATGATATATAATATTATATCCAAAATTCTAGTGCATACATAATAGTTAGTGATCTCTCTCAAGATGATACATATGGGTTTAAGGGTTTTCAATATGTATGGATTCTAGTAACCATTGATAGTCTATGATAAAACCATTCATTAAGTGATTAAACATCACAATGATACAAAAAGATATTTTGATTCAAGAAGAGTATTGAGAATCTGATCATTGCATTATGATGAAGAAGATGAAATTATGAAGAGATGTGTCGTGATTTATTTATATTCGTTATTTGGATCATTCAAGTTAGGGTGGATTGAATACTTGTATATTTTTTGGACATTTTGATGAATATTCCATGATAATTATAAAAATCATGAAATATAGAACATAAAAGTTGATGATCCAAACATTTTTATTTAATATTTAATGATTGGATTATATGTAAAAAATACACAACTAGAATTCAATTTTTTCATATAAAATATATAAATAATATTCATGTTATTAAATGAAGATATATAATGAAGAAGAAGAAGAAAATAATATGTATGTATGTATGTATTTATGTATGTATGTATGTATGTATTTATGTATGTATGTATGTATGTATGTATGTATGTATGTATGTATGTATGTATGTATGTATGTATGTATGTATGTATGTATGTATGTATCTACATATTGAAGAGTCTCAATACTGGATACTAATTGAAATCATGAGTTGCAAAGAAAGATGACTATGAAAAAACTGATATTGAACTCTACTAAATATGTTTAATATTGAATAGAGTGTATACAATTATTTTATATTTATTAAATTGTGTGCATCGAGGGTGAAGAATAAGATGGTAGTGATGACCTTTCCTATGATATCCATATATTATAGAAGTTGGGGTTGGAGATGGAATAAGGTGAGTTTAATAAAGAAAATACTACTATTTCTTGGTCATGATCACAATGTTAAACTATTTGAAGAAGAATAAGTAAGGGGTAAATATGAAGAAACCATTGTCTATATGCATTGATCATTTTGAAATTGATTTAAGACAAAAGGTTGATGTGCATGATATTTTAGTCATCTATGTACTAGAAATCGGAGACCTTTTTTTGAAAAATATGATATTTTACTATAGATATAGTGAAATTTCATGTATTACTGAATATCTTGTTCAGGAGTTTGTGGAGGACTGTTGAAAAATAAATGGATATAGTATAATATAATCCAATGTAGCCATGATCCTATAAATTTATCGAGATATAACTACAATCTTGATATAGCATTTGGGTTAAGGGTAATTTCATGACCCCCTACATCCAATGATACCTCAACAAAGGAAGATAGATAATGACCATCGATTCCTACTTTTAGTAGGCCCCAAGTTGGTGACAAGCACTGAGGTTATAAAAATATTGCATATGAGACGTATTACCTTTTAATATAAAACTATATCCGGTACTAGTATAAACAACCAACAAGAAACTCTGGTATATAATATAAAAGTAAACCCAAAACTATCACACAATATGTCATCAGTGTCAATAGATACATATAAAAGTATCAAAAGTAAAATACTGAAATACATGACCTATATAAGTTATTCAACAATATCTCCAAAACCCAAGATACTAATGTCTAAATCAATCACCAAATTCATCTTTGAAACTTGAAAAATATTTTATATATGTTGAGTGAGAATAAAAATTTTACTTCGTAGGATCGTACCCATGGTCTCAATTGCACATGTGAACACATCATACTAATATTCCAATGAACCAATAGTATAACTAACAACAATTTAAATATGTCAACTAACCAATATAAACCTCACCATGGCTCTCTCAAAAAATCACACATCCAATATAGAATCATAATGTTGTGAACATAATAAATCAAGGTGACCCACTTCTCTTCCCCACTTATTATATTCTCTCATGCCCCAATGGAGAATTTCTAGTACTCTCATCCGTTCTACAAAAATTGCATCATAGACCATAAATTTATGATGTGGGTTAGGATGCATCCATACCTACCCCACCCTTTCGTGGTCTAGCATATCATGTTAGCATTAGGCATCATCACATACCATATCACCTCATCAAATAAGTAATGTAGTAGGGTATCATGAATATGAAGGAAATCAGCCTCATGCCCTCCTCCTACCATGTATGACCTCCACCACATGTCACAACGAATCCCATCTTTCTAGAAGACACCAGATCCATCACATCATATATCACTAGTATACACTTGATCATTTACATAAAATATCACTTGAAGACACCTAGGTCATCACATCACATCACTACCTCATCAAATCTCATCTCACTAGAAAACACATGGGCCAGCACTATTACTGAAGGAAGTCTAGGGAAGATGGGGTAGTCATACATTCATATCACCGCTAATAAGGTTTTTGGGGAAAAGACCCAAAACCCAAAACCTCAGATCATTGGTAAAGTTATTCATCTCGAGTGAGGCACATATAGAAATAAGATAAATACATGACATGAAAATTACATAAAATACCAAACTTGTTGGTTCACAGAAACTACATTGGTGCACATAACCAAAACCACTACACCACATATATATCATCATAGTCACTCCCACTACTATATACAATACACAACACCACCCCCACACAATCCAGAAAACATTTCATACTTTCATTTAAAAGTTCACCAATTTTTAAATATATCAAGGATTCACTTACATTCATTTGATAATCTACTACATTCACATTCACACAACCCATTCTTATTCATTTATCAACACACCCATTTATTATTTTATTTGGATTAATAATTATTTCACTTATAATTGGTAAACCACAAAACCACACACATCACAAAGACCACCCATCTAACATTAATCATCTCCACCACACTACACCGGCCAACCATAACACCACAACAACAATGTATCAGTATACAAATGTAACACATTACCACCACCACACAACCATAACAAACACACCTCATTACACACCACAACCTCATCACAAAACACCACCACATGGAACAACATCACCACACATTATCTCCATCGCACACCACCACCAGTGTAGACTATAACCACAACATAACTACCCACATCACATACATGCCAATTAACCACCAGATCATAGCCCCACACATCACATGGACTAGTCAGTCACCACTATCACTGCGTAATTTCCAGCAACACACAAGGGAACAAAAATAATATACTACACACATAAAGAACACATCCTGACATCCACAAATTAATTCAATGGGTTTATCACATTGTTTGTTTTTTTAGCGTGTGTATTTTCACACAAACCATATTTTCATGGGAAACTAATTTATTAACCAAATAAAAATTCTTAAACCTTTTATTCATGGTGTGATCACACAACAAAAAAGAAAGGGTCTCATAAAAAATATAATCTATTATTAAAACAAGGTTCCAACAGCTACCATTTTTAATGTTGGACATAAGAATACACAAAATCATCAAAAACATATATCAAAATAGTAAATAATGTGATATCTTATCCAAACCTATCAAATTTTAATTAATAAAATTTATTATATTCTTATTACAACCATTAATTAACACCCAAAGGAAAGAAAAATTATGAAATCCCCACACATAACATGTAAAAAACTGAGAATGAGGATCCCCTACCTCAAGGAAGCTTTATAGACATGTTGTGACTTCAGGGAAAAGATGAAACAACCCGCGAACCACAACCACACTAGAAAATATGGATTACCCTAAACCGCACAAAATTTTTATCAAAAGATACATACAAAATTACCCTAAACTAAAACTGAAATTCTGTTGTGGAATTAAAAATTAGAAAGAAATAAAGCACATGGATAAAGAATAATGAACTTACCACATATTTCCAAAACTCAACCAATGGTACCAAAAATCAATGTAGGGGGAAGGTAGGCTGAAAGATCATCCTTTGGAAACTAGGGTTTTACAAAAATTAGAGAGACTGTATCTAAATGGGGATAACATTTTCCAAGAATGATATATATATGCAAGTTTTCATTTGGCTTATTTTTCCCTTTTATTATATATTAATTAGATAAATTACATGGGCCAACTTTTTATAATATATAAATTCAACATATATATTTAAAAACTTCCTTAACACTAAAAAACCATGGCACCTCAATCTTAATAGATTTTACACCATAAAATTTTGTTTTACGATGTAAATTTGTTTCACATGGTACTCCATCATACACCACATGTCATAACCCATAGACCACTTACACCATAAACCCTAATTTTATTGTTTAAAAATCATGATCAATTTTGTTGCATCTCTAACATCTATAAAACCTCACCAAGCCTCCTATAAAACACCCCCAACACCAAATCTCTACAATGTAATGGTTTGAGAAGGCAAAGACCATTACCAATAATATTATACCAATCATTAAAGATGATACCATGGAACAGAGTATAATTTTTAAGTTAAGGATGATTCATTCCCATAAATTTTTATTTAGCTATATATATTACTAATAAAATATGGTTATAGAACTCGACCCCAACACAACAGGAAGTGGATTCACACATTTGGGTAAAAAATATAATAATACCATGTGTAACTATATCTTATTTATTTACTTATTTTCTTGTGGTGTTGTGTACAATGAATGTATAAAAATATCCATAAAACCAAGATAAAACACATTCTTGAATATCGATGGTGTAAATTAGAAAAAAGGTGAATTTGGTAAAAAGGTTTATAGTAATGCTCCCCATGTGAGAATGATTACTTGGAATACTATCCACATCTGGTGGTATAAAATCTAATCTATCATTTCATTGATGGTATTTATTTGTTTCCTATTTTTTATCATAAATATATATAGTGAAAATTTATAGAATGGTTTTAATTTATTTAGATAGAGAATATAGTTTCCATACTAGTAAAAATATAAAGGAAGGGTTCATCCAAAACATTAAATAATATATAAAGGAGATTGGAAATGGAGTTATTTAAGAGTTTTAAGAATAAATAGGGGACACCACTAGTTAAATGTAATCAACTTTTTAGTTTGTTAATTAAATATTCCGATTATTACACTCTAGATGAATAATGTTCAAGACTTGAAAATTATGAGGATAATGATTCCATTGATTCAATAGAAGACCTCCACTATGAATTTAAGGATTACTTAACAAAATTTCCCATTGAAGTTTTCACTTATATATTTGGGTTTATCATGGGACTATATGATGAAATCCATGACTTTGAACTTCATCATATGATGATAGGATTGGATAAAAATATACAAAATTTTAAAACTCTCTCTCAAATTATTGAATCTATGAATAATTATTTATAACTTTGTAAATATAATCATTACCATAATGAATAAGAAATACACAAGATATTTGGTAGAATAATAGGATGAGGATGATATATAGTGAATTGTTCCATGCATTGAATGAAATACACTAATATTTTAGGTATGTTAAAGATGCATAGTTTAAAATCAATGAAAATGGGAGAAATGATCTTGGAAAATATATTTAAAAGGTAACAATGTTTCATGATTATAAAATGGATATATAAAAAATAAAATTTGAAGATTAGTTAAAATCCATTCCTAATCAAATGAAAAATCATAATATGTAATGTTTCGGATTTGAGGACAATTTGAGAAATATAGATTCCATCCAAGAATATCTTCACATGAAACAAATTAGGGATGTGCTTCCATATGTGATTATAAAAATTTTATTACTTCAAAATCAACTAATTTTAGTAGCATAAAATGGTTTAAATTCTTCATAGATAAATTCACTATAAACATAAATAAATATATAACCTTTGTTCAATAATTTTTTTACTATTGTTATTTTATTTTCTACTCAAGGTTATAAATTAAAATTTGATAAAATTTGGTGTAAAAATACTTGGAAACCATAGATACTTCAAGTTTTCATGTGAGAAAGATAAAGATAATTTTATCACCAAAATAACAATAAAATAATGGTTATTTTTTAAAATAAATAGAAAGTAAATAAATATTGAAAGAATGATTTCAAATGAAAAATATAAATTATCATTGGCCACTTTTGATTCTTTTTAAGCATTAGGAATAAGAAAAAATGAATTTTGGAATAATATAAAAATTTATAGAGATTATTAGTTTCCTAAAATAATGAAAATTTAGGCTAACTAATTGAAAGTTTCACTATAAAATATAATTATTTACCCCATGAATGGAATTTACAGTCTTGAAAGTTTTTATGGAAATTTAAATATGGGTGGCTATTATGAAGACGAATTACTATTAAAACATATACTGTATAAATAATGTGTCATTAAAAATATAAGACCACATTTAATTATACTAATGTAAATAAATATGAGTTTTACATTGGGTGTAAACAAAAGAATAATGTTGAGAAAATTTCACCCATGAATAATGGTAGAAGTTTTCACACAAAGGATGAATATATTATTCTATAATGGGAGAAAATGTCACAATATATATTTTTGAACACAAGATACAAGTTCAATAATTCATTGAATAAATATATAATCAAATCAATAATCATTCTATAAAATAAATAAAATGATTTATTTGGTGGAAGATATACGAGAAGAATATGTAAAGAATTTTCCAAGGAATGGTAACATAATGTGGTTTAGGAACTATGTGGAATGTTAAAAAATACTAGATACACATCTAATAAAATAAAGACAAGGAATCTAATTCAGAAGGTGGTGATGAGAAATGAATGAATAATACTATTTCTTATATTTATAAAAACATAGATATATAGTCATATTATAGAAGAATTCATCGATTTTTTGGAAGCACAATTTTAAATGGAAATGAAGATGAAATAAGAAAAAAAATCCAATTTCCATTCCAGATATGGAAAAAATAGATTTTCCACACATTTTGAAAGCTAAACTTATGAAGAAGAAACCCATGATTCCAAAAGAGAATGATTTTTTAAGAATTAATATACAAGAATGATGGAAAGTGGATCAGAAAAGGGAAGAGTTTCTAAACCTCCCTAATTCACCGCACTCCAATTTTATAAATACTGTATGATCTACTGATAACTTACCTATCACTGTTTTTCTTAATAATAATATACCCTAGATACACCAATATAAATGTTAAATAAAATAGAAATATCCCATTATCAATCAAATAATATATAAATTAAAAGTCACCAGTTGTATTAAATAATAGATATAACTATATATCTATTTATTTTAAAACCAATATCGTGGGTGTAAGAGATAATATGTCATAAATAATACTCAACCTTGATCACAGGATCATGGGAATGAAATTTCACAAACACTCTAGAAAATTATAATCCTATCATTCTAAAACAATTCATCCTAGATTAGTTACACATTATTACCAATCATGTAATGGGGATACTGGATAAATAACACATCTCCTCGCATATTATCATGGATACCTTCTCTACCTCAACTAAGTTTCATGGATGAGTAGGAAAATAATTATATATATTTCATCTAAAATATCCACGTAGTTTAATATGAAATAATGTTAAATTTCATCATTATATCACTCTAAAAATATCTTGTGATATTTTTTTATGGAAAACAACCAAAGTATCTGCTCACCTTTAGTATCCATCTATCACTAAACTATATCACAATAGACAGTTTTTTAGAAAACAATACAACCCTGTCTTTAAAATAAATGATTCTACTATCAAAATAAATAATCTCTGTATAATATTCCTTAATTTTAGTATCATCCTCAATAAGTTCCCATATTACATGGTTATGGATAACTAGTTGTTAAAGAAATTAGTAAAATATATTTTCTAATTATTGAATTATTCAACATTCCACAACATAAATGGGTCCATAACAATATCATTATCCATATAATTTTTTTCTATTTTCTTCAATAAGATTCCTAATAGTAATATAGTTTATTAGAATCATTGTAAATATGATTCCAATAGAGAAAATAAAATGGTTCTTAATATCAATCTTAATTCCCTTCTCATGAATACTCAAATCAACTGATGAGTATTCATTTATCCAATAAAAAATCATTTTATACAATTTATAAATATTTGTTAATAACTGATAATAATATAATTATTGATAAATCAAATTATTATCATTCAATAATAGTTATCAAATTACTCATTATCAAAAAATAATTTTTTTCGTATCATGTAAAAAAAATAATCATATATCATTTATTTGATATATTCTATCTATTAAAATTATCAATGAAAATGAATAACACCCATCCTTTCCAATAATAACTTGTTTTCCCCTAAATAATTTTCTCCTAAAATTAAATCATTATTCATAATTTTCATGAGAAATATGATAATCTAATTTTGATCACATTAACTATAAAACAACATTTCATTAATTTTAGTAAATCATATAAAATATTTTCATGAAACTTAAAATATCATAAGAATTTTATATAACCAAAATAAATTTGATAAGCACTCTTAAGGTTACCAAATATCACATTATTAATATTATGTATGCATTTTTTATTCATTAGTATTTAATCTTTCCATCAATATCATTTAATGACATTAAAATTATATAATTCATAATCCAAATTGATAAAACATTTCCCATATCATTATAACTATGTTAATAAATTCTCATTAAGACATCATATTACATGGAAAAAATAAATAATATCTTCAAAATACTCAATTCGTTTATTTCATAAATTGTTGAATCCATATCATAATAATTTATAAATATATTAATTATTAAAAAAATCAATATCTGTAATACCAAGCCATCTAATTATTCTTTCTTACATTCATATCATCATTTACCATTGTTTTTATTCATAAAGAAAATTTTACATTATTAGAAACAATTTTAATTCATAGTACTTTGTTGGTACTAAATCATAAAATAGTAAATTATGAGAATAATAATTATTGTTATTATTAAAATAATAATAAATTACATATGTTTCTATGTAAGTAGCTAAACTAGTTGAGATGGTTTTTTCGAAATTGATATACATATGGTTACAATATAATCTATTGGGTTAATGAATAAATTGGATGGTTCATTTTCTCATATAATATACTCGGTGATATGATTGTATATAATATGAATATAAAACAAAAATATTACCTTGAGGGTCCAGGGTCAAACCAATGACTAAGAGTTACTTATCACTGACTAGTCTGATGATTTTTATCTCATTATCACAATATTAATGTCACAAGTAGAATATTGAGAAGACATGATATTGGGAATTATCATTAACTAGAATCGACTATTTGACACATTATTAAATAGATATATTCCAAAATCATGATTAAATCTAGATGGTTGTTCTCATGGGAGTCTACTTTCTATTTTTTTAATTGATATTTTTCTTGTATTTGATATCTCCGATTTTATACAGGTTACCATACTCAATATTGATATGTCAATTAACTATAGATTAAATTTTTTTGATTAATTACCCTAATTTTTCTGGTAATTAATCATTGATTACTAGTTTATCCTTTTTAGGGTATGATTATTGGTGAACCCCCAAGGGATGCAATTATCCAGTGCAAGCTATATAACATATTTTTTATTACAAGAACAAAATTGTTAGTTTCATTTTATATCAACATATAGAAATGAATGGATTCCATTTACCACATATATCATGATTCAAAAGATTTAACATGAAGTACCTCCAATTGAGGTATGCCTAAAATAACATTAAATATAGATTTGTTCAGTATTTATCTCATGTAAAAGAGGTGAGGATTCCAAAAATCATCACTTTATCAATATAATGTAAACTCAAACTATTTATAAAATTATTTTGGATCTCATTTATAACACCCTTGGGTTTTTTTAAATATTTTCTATTAATAAAAAAATATTTTGAATATATTCCTCCACATCGAACTCCAAACTAAAACAAAACCCTTACACCATTTATTATGTGAAAATTATATATAATGAAATGTGACTATTATAATGAATCATATGTCAGTGGATGTAAATAGAGGTAAGTGTAATTTGAAATAAACATATATAGAAAAATAAATGATATTTTCAATACTAACGTATTAATAAAATTCAATTAGTGTAGCTAATTAAATAATGAAATTATTTTAGGCATAAATATATATATTACAAAAAATTGAATTTTTATATGCAGTGAATTTTACTATATTATAGTAAAATAATGATTATAAAAAAACTTATTGATAATATATATTACATAATAAGTTAACATCAATCCAATATTTATTTCTAGTCATGAAATAAAATCATTTTACTCATAGTATACATATTTTATCTAAAATGGTTTAATTTATTATGTGTGGTTACATTAAATTTTATTTCCTTTTTAGAAAATAAATTAGATTAAAATATTTGCATATTATAATAAAAAATTTAAATTTATTTATTAAGGAATATATTATTTTTAGAAATAAAAAACTTTTACCACGGTTAAAATTAATTACCAAGGTAACTGTAAAAGGGTTATTTTAAATGAATTGTTTTTACATGTTTTTGTTTAATTGTTATCAAAGTAAATTAAGTTGTTATATTTTCAATAATGACTCTAATAATATATATATTTATGTATGTATAAATATATTAACACTCAATTAATTATTTGTTGATGTGAAATATGACTAAAAACACATGATATTTTAAAAAGACATTTTTTATACAAATAGTTCGTCAATATATGATTTGTTTTAATTTAAAATATTATTTTCATTTACTTGGAAATTTAATTATATTAAATGGAGTAAAATTATTAAATCAAATGATAAAATATTGGTAAGAGGTTTCATCTAATATTTTAATTAAAAAAATATTTACCATTATTAATTTTTAATCAAGGTTAGGTTTCATAAAAATTGGAACAAAAAGTGACTCCAATTTTACAAAATTAACATAAAACAAACACCATTTAGAAGAATTTTTTTAGTTATAAATTGACACCTATATGTATAATAATAAATTTATCACCTAACACGCCTAAATCTCATGCGATATCATACTTACCCCTCACCAACCATTTGATTTAATGGGAAAGAACCTTTTTTCTGCTATAAAATGAGATAACTTATTCCAACATAAATACACACCTAACATTCAAAGTTATCTTTAAAAAACACTAATATTATCTCCCCTAGAGTCTTATTCTACCATTGGTAGATCACTCTTCCAATAATTATCTCAAACTCATCCATTTATAATGGAAATTTAAAGAGAATATTCAGATTCTCAACTTGAGTGTTACCCACTCTTTAACATTATTTCCTCATCCATGCATACATGTGAATGACCACATCCATGATTTTTTATATTTTTATAAACACCATACATGGATAGTCCAAAATTAGTATTTAATGAATAAAGATGATATTTATATAATTATTATGATTCTAAAAATAAATATCAATATCAATATTCTTTTTGTTCCACAGAATGTAATGACCTTGACTCCAATAACCTAGAGTTGGTGACTTACATTATTACATTGGAATAAGATACAAGGAATATCATTCTGACAGGCTGAATAGTTTGGTAGTATTTGTAAACTAGATACATACATGATACACATATTACATTTTAAAAAAATACATCTTTTTCTAGAAAATCATTATTCCCTCTATCATATTCTTGCATGTCATTTTTAGTACACTTCATAGATTCTTGGGAAATGGAAAACATAATGGTGAGCTGAAATAATCAATAAGGGTTATGTTCTATAGAAGCTATTAGGAATCAATAAGAATAATAATCATGTAAAGATTCATAATTTAATACACGATCTATTTACATGAATTTACTAACATAATACAAATGGAAAGGTAAATAACATAGAACACATTCCATTTAAAAAATTTGAATAAAATAATAAATATGTAAGGATACATAACTAAAAAAAATTCATTTAATCAATAACTTGACTATCATAACTGGATAACAAATAATCAATATAGAACTTTAATGACTAAAAACATAGGTCATTTAACTAATTAACTGAGAATGAAATGAATCCATAGATAATATCACTATAAAAATACCATGGATAATAATAGATAAATTCTTAATGAATGAAATTTTTAATTCTTGGATGTCAAGATCTCAGACATCATGATACCTCAACTATCATGACCTTTGGTATGTCATTTTAAAAGGGATTGGTGTGTATACATCAGAAACCCAATTAATTAAGGATATTCAAATGACTCATTTTATCAGACTATTGGTGCATCAAGAGGATATATATATAACGTGAATCCACTAGTATATTTATGCCCAAATTATTCCTTATATAATAAATAATAAATTTAATTCATGAATAATATGCCTTATCAAAAAATATATTTATTGAGTAAATAATATCGATTTATCAATATTTCCATATCCAATCAAATAACATTAAATAAAAAAAACCATCTCTAAAAATGATAAATGTTTTAATCAATAAGTATATCCTAGATAAATAATATTAATATTTAGTTAAAATTTTACAATAGTTGATCATAGTAAAGTAGATATTTCAAGGTAAAGTAAATGATTACAAAATAATCAAGAGAGAGAATGTCCATACATTACCTGTTCAAACTGATCATAAACCATATAAAGAATAATAATGATGGTATAAATACAACATATCCCAAGTGAATTATATGTACAATAAATTTTTTATGTTTTTGATAAATATAAATACCATAAAAAATTAATTAAAAATATTATTGAGTAAAATAAACTTTCCACATTGAAAATATTTTTTAACTCAACGTTAAAAAAAATATTTCTGACACCCATTTCATTGAAAATAAATTTTGAAAATTATATCTTATTCTTTATATCATTGAGTGTTCATGATGGTGGTAAATTTTGTGCATGTCATATAGGGTTGAACAAAACATCCTTTAACATTTTGGTAAATTCAAAACAGGCCTTATTTGTATAATTACATTAAGATTCATTTCAAAACATTTTTTAAGAATTTTATCATGGGAAAAAATTTGCTTAAGAATTTATATTGAGAATTTTAAAATCATTTTTGAAAACATATTTAGAAAAAAATATTTAGAAGAAAATTTCTTATCAACTAATTAGATAAATGATGTTATATTTTAATTAAAACATTTCCCATTCCTTTTAAATAATAAATTGTGGGAAAATGGAGATATTACATAAAAAATCATGAATAACCATAGTAAAAGAAAAATATAGTAGTTTATTATAAAATTATCAAATAATTTCCTTTAATTATATTCAATCATAAACAATCATGATTAAAAATGAGATTGTGAAATAAACACTTACAAACATCATAACGTTGAGGTGAGAATTCCCCAATGAATCTATTATTTTTATCAAATTCAAATCCATATAACACCTATGTAAAAAGTTAATATATTAAAATTCTTTACACACATAATCTTATAATTTAAAAGAAAATGAAGAATTAATATAACATAATGAAAATTAATTGACTTATGAAATTCATTAGAACATTGTAACTTTTAAATCAAAATAAATTTGGATGAATTAATTCAAATTGAAACCTAAAACACAATTAATTATTAAGGAATCAAGATATTTTATATTTATGGGTCCGTATATGCACCATATAATATAAATTTTGTGTATATCATTACAATATGCCTCATTGACATGAAATTGAGATGAAATCGCTTTCCAATGGGTAACATTAATGTAAAATCCCCTTTCATGAAATAATTTAAAATGAAACATAAAATAACATGAAGTATGAATTATTTTTTATATTACATGAAAAAGATCATAATTTACACCATATAAATGTAATTAGGTGCACAATAACAAAATATGCCTCAATGAAGAGAAATTGAGACGAAGTCCCTCACCTCACACTTTTTGTTAGTTAAACATCATTTAAATTCATGTATAATGTCTTCAAGAATTTTATTAATTTATAAATGAACCATAATAGTATTTATAATATCATATATGACTATCCTCTATCATTTTACCTCCCATTTGTTAATAATATTTCATTATTTTCATTGTTTGAGGTATTAATTGCCTTGTTTTATCATGCGTGTTTTGTAATGAAGGTTCTGGATATTGTGCATAGGATATAAATATATAATATACATAATTATAATAATGTTATAAATATTATATTTAATAATTACATACTATATTATAATAATTAATAAAATTTTGTCATATAAAATGAATCGTGCGCTTTGTGGAGATAGTAGGGCATACGTACGCACGAGCGACGATATCAGTACATTAACCGGTGAAAGTGTAACAAATTGTATGATGTATTAATTTTATATAATTTATATCATTTCATATATATCACATATATTTATTAAATTTATCCATATTACCTTCCATGTTAATTTTAAGAGAAAAACGAATCACATCGCTTCGCAGGGCGGTAGTCCACCATCCACATGAGTGACTTTATCATATTTTTTAAATAATGGAATGTAAAATGGTATATGTAATAATATAATACCATGAGTATACTTATATCCTAAATATAATATATATAAATTAAATCCATCATTATATTTTATCTTGAAAGTTGCTAATGGAATGCATATTACAACAGTTCGTGAGGCGATAGTCTGTTGTACACACAATCGATGGTCTCATTTATCATTTGATAGAAGTGGTGATGGAATTAGGTTATGAAATTAATATAAAAAAATCTAATTATATGTTATATACTAGTTCTATTATATGATCATGATTGAATAATATTTGGAAGAGGTGGAAGAAGAAGCAAAATAAAAATGATTGTTTATGAACGTTAACTCTTCTTCAAGAAAATTATTTAGATTTGCACCAAACTCCATCCTTGGTTAGATTTAGGATCCACAAAAGGGATTTATGATGTTGGTATATGAGTAAGGAATTTATTTTATTTGATATTTTTAGAACCAAATATATTTTCAAGTGTGAAGAGGGGAGGAGAGGAGTTTCCTTTTATAAGTGGGAGGAGGACACACATGGTGTTTTTCAAAATATTAAACTACAACAACATTTTTATGATGGAAAAATCATAAAAAATGTATCATTATAGAACCTTATAAATTATAGGGTAAAAATCTATCCATAAAATAATTTTTAATAAATTTTAAAGTCATTTTAAGACTTATATTTTTAGTTTAAACCCTTGGTAAATCATTTTTCTCTTTAACTACATTAATTAATTTTTATTTATTTTACTACTCATGGTGGTAAAAATTTATGTTAAACTTATTAGATAATATAAATTATAGTGATTCCTAATATAGAATCTATTTTTCCAAATTTAATTAACCGAGGAGTAAAAATAAAATTTCATATTATACCTGCTAATGTGATGAAAAAGCGGATTTTAAAAGATAAAACTCTCTTAAGTATATAAGGTTTTAATAGAAAATCTATATGAAATTGATTAAAATAACATAAAATAGTTGAATTTTAATGTAATTTAACTTATTGTACGTTAAAACAAATTTAAAATATAATAAAACATTTTTAATTGTTTAAATGAAAAGGAGGATTTAAAAAAATAGTAATTTCACTAGTCTTAAAAAATGAAACATTTTTTAAAATAAAAAAAATTAACCCTGAGATAATTTTGATATGATAATTTAAAAAATGTTGTAAATTTTATAAAATTAATTTCCATAAATTGGTAAAAATTATTTTTGAATTATTTTTTTAAAATCGCGGTTAAACCATTTTTAGAAAAAATATAGTATTTCAAAAAAAAAATTCTTTTAAATGATTATAATTTTATCTATAATCAATAAATAACCATAGGTTTTATAATTTTATTAGTAATATTTATTCCTTAAAATTTAATGACTTGTTTATAATGGTATACTATATTACAGTTCATTTATACTTGGGGATGCGTGTTCCGCAAGATTTCGAAGTGATTAAATTTAAATAAATATATTATTTGTGTTATTTAAGCTCAGTGTTTCGTGTTTCATACACTATCGAATAAAATATTATTATTTTTATTATTTTAGGGAACTAAGTTCTCTCCAACTTAAAAAAAATTACTCTTTATAATTTGATCTTGTGCTCAGAAATCAATGTTTTTAAATTTAAAAATTCTTTTATTGAAAACCCACACCATTAAAAGGGTTAATAAAATATACTTTTTAATTAAATAGAAAGGGAAGAACATATTTCTTTTGGAATTACACATTACTAGGTTTTTAAGTAGGGTAACATTAGTGAAAAGTGAATATATGTACATGGAAGAAAATAATAAATAATTATAGACAGTGATAAAGGTCATTGGTCAAAAGAATGTGAATGATCAATGTAAACATCAAGACCTTAAAGCCATAAATCTTCAATGATTTAAAATAATATTTAATTAATTGGAATCAATGTAATAGTAGAAACTATTTTTTTCAAGATCATTTTCCTAATATTAAGGAATTATTTTACGATATACAAATTTATGGAAATATACTTACTTGATACGTTTTCATTTCATAATTACAAATTCATCGTTTGGTTGTTCATTGATAAATTTCCAATTCATATCTTACTCTAAGAAATGAATAAAAAAAAAATTTACCAAAGCACTATAATTCACTTTTAACAGATCATAATATCTATAAAATAGAGACAAGTCTTTCCAAATAGCTCTAAATATTTTATAAAACGAATATGGTTATAACAAGTTATCCAATATAATACATTAATCTATAAAACTTACCATTAACACCACTGATCAAACATTAATATTTATCCATAAATTTGAATAAATGAAAATAATTACATGTTAACTATAACATTACATAGGACCATGGTTAATTTTAAACCCTTATAGTTTTTCATTTATGGGTTCAAGCCCAGTTTCCCTATCAAATTTGATGGGTTGTCACCCAGCATGCATATTTTCTTTGTTTGAAAGATTTATTAATATAATACCTATGTTGTTCATAAAGTGTAATGACCAATAATTACTACAATATCAAGATCATATAAATCCAAATTATTATAGATACCTTTAAAATTACAACCATTAAAATTAAGTGCATTCTTCCTTATATAATTTCGTTATATAATCACATACTAAGCTAATAGAGTGTGTTGTCATAAATGTCCCCCAAAATATCCTTAATCTTGGTAAAATCCCATTACATAAAAACTACGAAGGGGTGTTTAATAATTTGAACTTATGATCAATATTAAATTCATAAACCCATTATCATATCCATAACTCTTAAATTAATGATGACATGTATGATTTATAAATTTTACCAAATCCTTATATGATTCATAATTCTTATAACCAAAATACCATTGGAAAAAAACTTCTACAAATTAATTCATGAATCCCAATGAATAAATACTTCATCAACATTATTTTAATATAGGCCTTTCTCTGGTCTAGAAGCTATCCTTTAGAAGAGGGTGTTGTCTTCGATAATTCCCAGGTTCCCCACATTCCAGAAAAAGAAATATAAATAGATCCATAGGATGATATTTACTTCCTTCCATCATACTCTTCATTTTTCCTTCCTAAATAATTACTTTATGCCTTTATTTTACACACGTAAAATATTTTACCATTATTTTTTTGACACTTTCTAGGGTGTCACATTCCACATTTCTGACGTTAAGGAAATCAATCCGTTTTTCTTACATGGTCTCCATCACATGATCTCGTATCAAACTATATCCTTCTTTTCATTGGTGATTCCAAGATTTCGTTATGTATAGAATGTTAATAATATTTTAGGATAACTAATTAATCATAATAAAAATATCTTCCACTCCTGTCATCATCCTATTTGGTTTCTCATAGTAACTACATTTTCGTTTCTATTAGATGTTAATATGATTAACTTAGGTTCTATCCATTGAATAATACAAAAAATCATAATATGAGAAATAATAATCATAGTGGTAAAACACATAATAATTTATAAGATGTTTAAATCATGACACATTCTTTTTAATATAATACACCTTAGGTTCAACCTATGTAATTCATTATAATAATCTATTAAAATCCTTTGTAATGGATTATAAATAAAATTTTAATTATCCAAAGCATATCCCGCAAGATTATCAAACTAGGTGTGTAGTATGGGCCAGTTTGATGAACCAGGTGATGATCAGGTTAATCCCAATGCACCATTTTCAGAGTTATTACCCCTAGGTATAGCTATTCTAGAACCATGTTCGTATGTAGTATCCATATAGGGATATATTTATCTGAAAATCAAAATATTCTTTTTTTTACAAAAGATGCAGGATGTTCTTATATAATTATCCTCAACGTTTGTAATAGAGTTATGTTCCCAAATATATGGTTTCATAAATATAATTCCCATGTTTTCTACTAATCATCCTCTAATACCAACTATAAAAACACCAAATATAGTACCCAAATTCAGTGTCTTACATTATTACATTGGAATAAGATGCAAAAAATAACATCCTGAATATCTGAATAGTTTAGTATTCATGGAAAAATATAAACATACATGATTCCCATATTACACATGAAAACACAAATTACAAAAAAAAAATTAGAACATAATTATTCCCACTTGATTATCCTTTTATGTCATTCTTAGTGCACTATCTGAATTCCTCGGAAAGTAAGTAAAATAAGGGTGAGCCCAAATTATTAGTAAAGTTTAAGTAAAGTGGGATATCTCATGAATTAATAATCATAATTATAAATTCAAAGTAAATTACTTAATACACATTCCATTTAAATAGTTTTACAAGCATAATCAATATGTATAGCTATATAAATGAACACACATTATGTTTAAATAATTTTAATAGCATAGTCAATATGGAAATATAAATAACCAAAAACACATTTCATTTTATCAATAAGTTGACTATCATTACTAGATAAGGCATAATAAAAATGGAAATGTAACGAATTGAAAACTTTTTTTATTTAACCATTTAATTGAGAATGAAATAAATCCATAGATAATATAATTATGAAAATATCATGGATAATAATTATTGAATTCTTAATGAAGGAAAATTGAAATTATTATACTTCATGATCTTAGACATCATAATACATATACCTTAAAGACAATTCACATGATAGTTTAAAACTGATGGGTAGTTATACAATAGAATCCCATTTAACTATGGTTCTCCAACTAATTATTCTCATGATATTACTGATGCATTGTGGGGTTATCTATAACCGGGGCCAACCAATATCTACATTTCCATAGAATTCCTCATATATTGAATAATCTATTTAATTCATGAACACTAATCCTTGTCATTAAATATTTTTATTGAGTAAATAATATAGATTTATCAATATTTCTCCATTCAATCAAATATCTTTCAATGTAAAATTCCATATGTAGAAATGGTACATGGTTTTAGAAATAAGTTTATCCATGATAAATAATATGGATATTAACCAGAAATTTAATGTCTAATGATCATATGAAAATGAATATTTCAAGGGAATGTTACTGATTATTAAAAAATAATCAAGAAATAAATTCACTTCTATAAAATGAACTTTTAATAGTTCTAATTTTTTTTCAGTGTATAATAGCACTGAATTCCTATGTGATATTTAAATCCCTCCACCTTTATTAGTGCAAGAAAAAACATAGATAATCATTCCCCTTAAATATCCTAATAAATTACCAATTTATCAGTGATTTTTGAAATCACTGATGAAGGTTATCATTATCATCACTTTTTATTTAGCACTAATAAAGGGTACCTTTATCAGTTCTAGATGAAACAATGATAAATGACACCTTTATCAGCATTAGATGATGTGACGATAAAGGCCAAATTTTTAGTGATAAATGAAGCACTAATAAAGGGTACCATTAATAGTGTTATATGAAGTATTGATAATTGGTGTAACGTCTCAAGCATCCATGGTGTGTTTCCCTTTGAATAATACAATAGATCACATTATACGCAACATTGAGTTCTAACACACCACGACCAATCAAACTATTCGTTTAAAAACATGTTATGAATATTAATACCCACTTTTTGAAATTTTATAAATTTTATTTTTTCAAATGGACTTCAATTTTGGATTCACAATATAAAAATTATCTTAGGGTAGTGTTTCGATATTTTTTTGAAAACGTTTAATTTTTATGAATAGTAAAAAACACTGCATTATTGTTTAAATCCGACTTTTTATTTGAATAAATATTATTTTTAATTAAATTTATTTTAATTTCAAATATATACACAATACCTATATTAGTCTAATGTAATTCATTGAATTCATTTTATAATAATATTAGATATATAAAATTTTATTGAACTTTTTAATGTCTTTTACCCTCCTTTTAGGAACATTAGCAAATTAGCATAAAATGTATGTTAACTACATATGTGAATTGAATTTCAAAAATAAAAGAGACACAGTTGACATCAGTAAGTAAAATGTAGTTCAATATGATGAAAATATTTTTTGATGAATATTTACATTTGAATTTTATTTACCATAGTTAAAAGTATATAGGTTATTAAAGGTAAAAATAATATTATAATTGCACCAACACATGTACTAATTCTATTGGATATGTGTATTTCGACCAAAATATACCTTATGACAAGAATAAGATCTTTTTTTGATCCATTTGGGTTAGATTAAAAGATTGATTATATTTTATTTAAAGAAGAGTTAAATGTGTTAAATTCTATGTTTAATAACTAAACTATTTTTAATATATAGTAATACATATAATAAATTTGAATATAGATATTCATTAGAAATATAAAAATATTTAATACATCATGGTATTTTATTTATAGTTTTTAGAAATTAAATATTTAAATTTATTTATAACACAATGATGATGCAGTAATTACCTTATTTATGAAAGATTAAACTAATTGAGGTTATATATTTTAAAATAAATGTAAATTGAAACTTTTGATGACATCCACGAATTTTATAGTCGAATATTACATGTTATGGTTGATTAAATGTATTTTATGAAGTAATAAATTATTTATGATATTCACAAAAACAAAATACAAAATAGTTTCAAAATTGACATAAATGAGTTTTTTAAAATATACTTTTTTATTAAATGATATAATATTCATAAAAATATATTAATCAAACAAAGGGTGTGAATAATGTTTTATATATAATTAATGAACCACTTGATGTTCTCATGTAATTTTACAGTAATTTTATTAACCATATAGTGTAAGAATACAAGAAGACTTGGTAAAACATAAACTATTTAACTAATAGTTAAATCTAAAAGATAAGGTTAATATAGTGACCTAAACTTGTCTAAAACCTATTGGTTGATAGGATATAGACCCATACCCACATTATCTATGAAAGAAATTCATTTGGAGCTATTAGACAACAAAAATTATTTTATAATAAATTAATATTTCAAGATCTTCCTAAAGTAACCCTCAACTCCCTTATAAAGGGATACTTCCCCTTATCTCAAATTCACACCAAAAAACCCATTTGTATTGACCAAAACCTAAACAAATATCCTCCATACTACCCTAAATTCAACCTATAAGAAATAAGTTTATCATAAATCCAACTTATATAGCCCTTTTGTTCAAATCAAATGGAAGAACTCGAAGAAGAGGTAATTATTTCATCACCTCTTTCAAAGTTATTTTCTTCTTACACTTCCTCTTTATTTGTTGTTTACCTAGAAAATACCTTCTACATACATTAATTTTATTATAACTACAGTAAAACCACATTCATTATCTTCTCCATCTTATGAATGGAAAATTCACCATACGTGCGTACGTACGGATTACCATCTCCACGTCGTGGTGTAGTTTGTTATTCAACACTTCATTATTTGGAGTGGAATAATAATGGGTATAATTGATGTAAATAATAAATACAACTTGTTAATTATTATTTATATATAATATATCATCCAACTACATATAAGTTCGCCATAAATAGAATGATATTGTCTCTTGTGTGTACGTATGGCTTACCATCTCCACGACGTGATGAGATTTCATTCCCCGTCGTTACCATTCAAGAATAATTTTCATTTGATGATTAAAAATAATTTTTATGAACTTAATATTGAGATATGAATCAAATACAACTTATCCATAACAAACATTACTTATGTAAAAAAACATATAAAGGAAAGTGAATTAGTTAACACCCTAAACAATGATACTAGTGAAATATTATTAACAAAGAAATATTATAGTATCTTATATGATATCATATTTATATATGTGGTTCCTGTATAATTTAATAACAATTATTTAACAAATATACAGAAGGTTAACATACCCTTGACTTAGGAGTAGTACACGTTAATTGTTAAATTTCACAATCTCTTTATTATCCGAGTTTGTTTATGTGTAAGTATCTATTGGGAATTCTTTATCATCTACATCAGTGATTGTTAATGTATTTCAAATTTTTTTAGTATTTCATAGACTATGGGTTAAATTAATTTATACCCTTGTTTTAATTTTTATACAATATTTTCAAAGGAATATTTCCGTCCATTTCCAAACAAGGTACTTTATGACCTTTTCGTCAAATTAAGGTAGGAATCTTTTATTTTAACTTATACAGTAGGTGCGACTATTTTGTCCCAACATAACACCTTCAAATATTATCTTACAACCTTATAAGAATATTTTCAAAATAAATTTTTTTCTTTACATTTAAATTATTTAAAAGTAGAAATAGATATTTCGGTCAAATATTTTTTGGTTTTATTTCTTCTATGTCCACATCCTTTGTTGGATTTTATGCTTTTTTGAAGTTGATTTATTATGATACAATATTACATATTTTATTGACGGTTTTGTGATATATTTGACTGTGGATGTGATACTTTTATACCATTTAGGGTTTATGTTTAAAGTATTAAATTTTTTTTGATAGTTTTAATACAAATGTTTATGTTTTGATTCAACATTTTCATATGAGGAATTCATTAGACATAGTAAGTGATAGGTGGGGACCTATATATCCCCTCAATGCATTGGTAAGTCTCATGAGACAAACTAGTGTCTTGGCACAAGGCCTTGAAAAAATTATTATTTGTAGTCTTGGAATGAGGCCTTCACTATGTGGTATGATGTTTGGCATTTTGCATTCCATCAATATGAAATTAGCTATTGATATTAATGTGATTATTCAACGACTCTAATATCCATGTGAATAAGTAAATGGAATTACTGTATTTATATTTTTCTTTATTATGATGAAGATTAAGTTTAAAAGGCTTGTGTTTCAGTCTTATACATTGTCTTAAATTTTTATGCTTATTTATAATAGTTTCCACTATTTTGTTATCCTTATTGATCATCTAACCTCACCTATTCTTATGTTTTATTTTTTCTAGGATGTGATGAAGTATTCTATGAATGACCTACAAGGATTGGCTAATGGATATGAGTGTGTTAAAAGGAGACGAAATGTTGTTTTTTTATTTCATAATGTAATCTAAAACTTATGTATGTATCTAATACTTTCAAGTCTACTAAACTGATCGTTATTTTGGGACTTCATATCTTGTGAACAAGAAAATGTTATTTGATAATGCATAAACTATGGGTAACTAGGGCCAGGGTATTATAGTTGGTATCAGAGGAGGTTTAGTACAGACCTTGGAAAATAGATTTAGGCAAAATCTGATTAGATAACATTGCCCTAAGATAGAATTTTATGATTCATATATAAGAACAACCAAAATGTTTAGTAATGTAAATATTATGTCGGTTTTTTATGAAATACATCCATTTCTAGATACTATAACTGGACATGGTTATGGCATAAATATACCTAGGATTGAAAACTCTGACAGGGAGTTTCAGGCTTGACCCGGGATATCCTAGTACATGACAACAAGCTTTATTGCGCTCCTGGTTTGACACTCCTAGGTGATATGCATAGGATAATTCACATTTTCATTAAAAACCATTGTGGATGATTTATGAGTAAATACTTCCCCAATAAATCATTTTAATGATTATGGATTATATGCATAAATTTTTCCATTTATGTTAAGTACTTTACAAGTATGGAATTATGCATTGTGATTTATAAACTAACCTAGTATTTTCCATTGCATTGAAATGGTGCCTAGTTAAAGGAATAGAAACTATATCAATGCATGTAATCTATATAAGGATTTCCCTCCTACTCAAGATAATTATAGTGGAGCTAGTGATGTAACTGGTGTTGATCAGTTTATCACCATACCGGGACAACTCACTCCGGTTGTGAAGAATAACATTACCCATATAGAGAACCTTGATCCACAACATGGAGGATCAATGTTAAACCGCTTCATGGGATAACAACCACCAATATTTAATAGAACTAAAATTCAATTTGTATTTGAGAAATGGGAAAGTTCTTTAGAGAAAATATTTCATTCTTTGAGGAGTTGCGAAATGGAAAAAGTTTTCCAAGAAGTTTAACACCTCATAGGTGATGCAGATCAATTTTTGTCATTAATTCAAAACCCAAATGAGGATGAAGAATTATCAAATATGAAATGGAGTGAGTGTAATGAACATTTCGTATAAAAATAATTTCATTGTGAACATTGAGCCGATATGGAAAGGCAATTTCTACGTCTGAGGAAAATAGTGGATGTGAATGTCGCAATGTAGGAGGCTATTATTACAAGGTTAGCAAGGCATGCTATATATTATATAGGCAACCTAATAAGTAAGATTGATCAATTATTTTATGGGTTAAAACCATTTCTATGTTGAGCATTAGTATCACAATCATACTCATCATACGAAGATATAGATTCATGTACTATCAAGACAGAAAAGTAATTCCATATATCTTATGACATTAAAGTGAAGCAAGATAAGAAGAGATCTCTTGAACACTATGAAAAAAGGAAATAAGGGGAAGTTTGGAAAAGATGAATTTCTATCTTGTAGTAAATGTGTGATGAAACACCCCAGTACTTTCCTAAAGGGAATGGGAGTTTGTTATAAATGGGGAAAAAAGACCACCAAACTCATGATTTAAAGGGAAAGAAAGAGGATGTTCATGTTGAATTCTACATTTATAGAAAAATGGGGAATTATGAAAATGAATGTTGAAAAAGATACTTACCTCAGAAAAGTCAAAGGGAGAAAGGCCAAGCTTATGTGATCACTACTGATAAGGTTGATGTTCCTAATAACGTGGTGGCAGGTACTTTAATTGTTTCCTCAAAGTTAGGTAGTGCTTTATTTGTTTCTGGATCATCGCAATCTTTCATATCTTTCCAGTTTTCCTAGAAAATTTGATATTTCAAATTTCAGTCAAAACTCCTAAGGAAATTATCATTGCTACAATGTTTTGTCAATCAATTACCATTATGGAATATAAATATGATTTATTTGGTGATCTTATTTTAATACCAATGACTGAATTTGATATAATTTTATATATGGATTGGCATTCAGTCCATGATGTGAAACTTTATTTCAAGAAGAAGGAGGCTACAATTTTTGATGATGTCAAGGAATACCTTATCTATAGAGAAGAAACGTTACCATCTGATTCTCATCTAGATCCACCCCAAGTAGCTGTACTAAATTAAATTATTAGGGAGGAATTGAGTGAAATAACTATGGGTAAGGATTTGAATGTTCAAATATAGGATGTATATATTTTTCAAGAATATTTATATGTGTTTCCATAGGATTTACCTATAAATCCTCTCTAATGGGAAATTGAATTTTATATTGACGTAATTCCTAGTTTAAGGCTCATATTGAAGACCCCTTATAGAATGGCCATTGTAGAATTAGTGGAACTAAAGAAACAACTAGAGGAATTGAGTAATAATTTATTTGTTTTCCCAAGTGTTTTTCTATAGGAAGACCATGTGCTTTTTTTAAGAAGAAAGATGAATCTATGAGGTTGGTCAATGACTACAGGGCAATTAATGCTATAACAATAGATAACAAGTACCCCTACCTCGCATTGATGATTTATTTGATAAAAGTCATGGATCTCAATATTTTACAATGATTGACCTTCAATATGGATTCCATTAGTAATGAATAATTAAGGAAGACATTCCAAATACAACATTTCAAACCAGGTATCGGCATTATGAGTATACAGTAATTCCTTTTGTACTTTCTAATGAAACCTCTATATTCATGGATCTAATGAATAGAGTTTTCAAGGAATATCATGATGAATTTTTAGTATTATTTATTGATGATATATTGGTATACTAAAAAATCTAATAAGGTCATGAAAATCACTTGAGCACTCTCATAAAGATTCTTTGAAGAAATGAATTATATGGGAAGTTTAGAAAGTATGAATTTTGGCTTCAAGATATTCCTTTTTGTGTCCATATTGTCTCTATGGATGGAATCACTATTTCCCTTTCAAAGACAAGGGAAATTCAAGAATGTCTAGCACTGTCAAGTATAACTGTGGCATGTAGTTTTATTGGTTTAGCATGTTATTATAAGAAATTTTTCATGAATTATGCCTGATTGGATGACCCATTAACAAATCTCACATGTAATGGGGTTAAATTTGTTTGGAAAAAAGAGTGTGAATAATGTTTTGAAGAATTTAAGAGAATATTAGTCAATTAACCTATATTGAATCTACCATTAGAGAATGATGGGTTTATTATTTATAGTTATTATTTAATGAAAGGAATTGGTTGTATCGTTATGCAGAATGATAGAGTTATTGCCTATGCATCACAATAGCTAAAAATTCATGAAGAAAACAATCATACTCATGATCTTGAGTTAACAGCTGTAATATTTTCTCTAATGATATGGAAACACTATATCTATGGTGAAAATGTGATATATATACTAATCACAATAGTTTGAAGTATATTTTCTCATAGAAATAACTCAACATGAGGCAAAGAATATGGCTTGAACTAATCAAGGATTATGATTTCCCTATACACTACCACCCGGGGAAGGAAAATAAGGTGGAAGATGTCTTGAGAAAAAGGATCATGTAGTTCTGAACAATATGAGAGTTGAATGGGATCCTATGTTCATGGGTCTAGTAAATATGGATATGGAAATAATCATGGATGGTGAAACATCAATACTTTTTCTAATGGTTTCCAAACCATATTTACTAGAAATGATAAAATGATCATAGATTAATAATAGGGATTTTTAAAAGAAAATTAAAGTTGTGAATGATAAGAGATTGATCGACTTCATATATGAAGATGTAATTTTGAAATTTGGAAACAGTCTTTGTGTTCATGATATACCTGATTTAAAAAGGGAATTATTGGATGATGCTCATAAATAAAATTTCTCTATACACCCTGGTAGCATTAATATGTATGGAGATTTTAATTAAATGTTTTGGTGGTACAACATGAATAGAGTGATTTCTGATTATGTGTCAACATTAATGATTTTTCTACAGGTTAAGGCTGGAAGGAAGTATCCTGGATGCTTCGTACAACCACTTCACATGCCCGAGTAGAAATTCAATGATATTATGATGGAATTTTTCATAGGGATACCAAATACTCTTTGAAGGAATGATGCAGTATTGTTTATTATTGATTATCTTATAAATTTACTACATGTTCTCTTTATAAGAGAAGATTTACCACTTTAATGTTTAGCTTGAATATATATTAATGATGTTATAATATTTAATTGTGTACCCCTATTGATTGTTTCTGATACTGATCCTTATTTTACATAATGATTGTGGAAAAGTATTCAAAAAGCCCTAGATATTGAAATTCGTTTGAGCACTACCTACCACCCTCAAATTGATGGACAATCGAAACACACTATTCAAACCTCAGAATACATGTTGATATCTTGCTCATGTTACATTCAAGGTATGTGGGATCAATATTTACCTCTAGTGAAATTTTCCTATAACAATAGCCTTAAATCAAGTATTCTGATGAAACCATATGAAACGTTATGTGGAAAGAGATGTCGCACACCAACATGTTGGAAAGATGTTGGTGAAAAAAAACTCTTATGCCCAGAAAAATTTGAGAAAACAATGGAAATGGTGAAGATTATCCCAAACCACATCAAAGAAACTCAAAGTAGGCAAAAAATCTATGCCGATAACTAAAAAAATATTTTGAATTTCAAATAATAGATCATTTATTCTTGAAGGTATCTCTATGGAAGGGTGTTATACGATTCCGTAAGAAGGGAAAATTATGTCCCAGGAACATCAGACCTTTTGAAATAATAGAACAAATTCGAGTTTTGGAATACCGTTTAGCAATGCCAACAGGTCTCTACAAAGTTCATGATGAGTTCCACATATCACTGTTGAGAAAATACATGCCTGACCAAATCCATGTACTCACCTATAATGAAATAAAACTGGAACCAGATCTGTCTTATTGTGAGTATCCTATCAGAATTCTTAATACCAAAGAGAAAACGTTGAGAAACCGGACGACTCGTCTGGTAAATGTTTTTTGGAGAAACCATAAAATGGAAGAGGCAACGTGGGAACTAGAGGATCTTATAATGAAGAACTACCTGAATCAGTTTATGTAGTAGTATTCTATAAATTTTGGGGATGAAATTATATGAAGGAGGGAATAATGTAACTCCCCAAGATTATACAGTACGTTTCTCTTTAAATATTACAATAGCATGTGATGTATGTATCTTTGATTTCTATCACACCATGACCAATGAAACAAGCTATTTAAAAATAAGTTATGAATAGTAATACCCAGTTTTAGAAATTTTTAAAATTTTATTTTTCAAAATGGACTTCATTTTTAGATTCTCAATATTGAAATTAGCTTAGGGGAATTTTTGGAATTTTTCTGAAAACGTTCAATTTTTTATGAATAGTGAAAAGACATCATTATTGTTTAAAAACGAATTTTTCGTTAAAATATAATTCTTTTTATTTAAATTTAGTATATATTCAAATAGATACATAATACCTATATTATTCCAATGTAATTCATTGGATTCATTTTTTAATAAGATTAGATATATAAAATTTTATTGAACTTTTAAACGTCTTTTACCAACGTTCTAGGAACATTTGAAAATTAGCATAAAATGTAATATTACCACTTCAATGAATTGAATTTTAAAAATCCAAGAGACAGTATTGAAATCCATAAGTAAAATGTGTTTTATTAGGATGAAAATATTTTTTTATGAACAATAAATTTTATTTTTATTTACCATGTTTAAAAGTAAATAGGGTAATTAAAGGTAAAACTGATATTATAATTGTCTCAAAATGTGTCCTAATTCTATTGGATAAGTTTATTTCAACCAAAATCAACCTTATTAAAAATATAAGATCATTTTCTATCGATTTGGGTTATATCAGGACATTTATTATATTTTATTTAAAGCATGGTTAAAAGTGTTAAATTCCAAGTTTAATAACTAATCCATTTTTAATATATGGTTATATATAATATAAATTAAACTATAAATATTAATTATAAAGATAAAAATATTTACTACATCATGGTATTTTATTCATAATTTGTAGACAATAAATAACTAAATTTATTTATGATACAATGATGATGAAGTAATTACCTTATTAATGAAAGATTTATATAATTGATGTTATAAATATTAAAATAAATGTAAATTGAAACTTGATATGACGTGCATGAATTTTCTAGTATAATATTACATGTTATGGTTGATTAAATGTATATTTTTCTATGTAATAACATTTTTTTGACTTTCACAAAAACCAAATACTAAATAGTGTCAAAATTCACATCAATGAGTTTTTAAAACAAATAATATTTTATTTAATGATATAATATTCCAAAAAATACAATATTAGGCCAACGAACTTATATAATGTTATATATTTCATTAATTGACCACTTTAGGTTCTATTTCCATTTTATAGTAATTTTATTAACCATATATTGTTGGAATACAAGAAGACATGATAAAAGATAAAATATTTAACTATGTGTTAAATATAAAAGATAAGGTCAATATGGTGACCTAAACTTGTATAAACCCATTTATTTCAGACTATTTTCACTCATTCCCATCTTATCCATCAAATAAATCCATTTTTACCTATTAAAAACCGAAAATCATTTTATAATAAATTATTATTTTAACCTCGTCCAAAAGTACCCCTCACATCTCTTATAAAAAGGTACCTCCCCTTATCTCATATTCACACATCCAAAACCATTTTACTTAGCCAAAACCTGCTCAAATACCCTCCCAACTAACCTTAAATATTCCTATATTCCTTAATTTGATCATAAATCCAACCTAAGGAGCCCTTTCTTCAAATCAAAAGGAAGAACCCGAAGAAGGTGTAATTGATTCATCATCTCTATCAAAGTTCTTGTCGTCTTTCACTTCCTATTTCTTTGTTGTTTCCATACCAAAATAATAACTCTAGTAACTTAAAAATTTTGGGATGTTATTATAAATATGGTACAACCATATTCATTATCTTATCTGTCCTATGAATGAAAAAGTCATCATACGTGCGTATGTACTGCTTACTGTCTCTATGTCGTGGTGTAGTTTGTTATTCAACACTTCATTATTTAGATGGGTATAATAATGTGTATAATTGATGTAAAAAATAAATATACCAGGTTAATTATTATTTATATGTAATATACCATCAAATTATATATGATTTCACCATCAATAGAATGATATTTTCCCTCATGTGTACGTATAGATTACTGTCTCCATGACGCAATGAGATTTCATTGCCCATCGTAACTATTAAAGAATAATTTTCATTTTATGATTAAGAATAATTTTTAAGAACTTAATATAATTATAGATATGAATCAAATACATCATGTCCATGACGAACATTACTTATGTAAAAAAAACATATAAAGGAAAATGAATCAGTTAACACCCGAAACAATGATACTACTGAAATATTATTAACAATGAAATATTAGAGGATCATATATAATATAATATTTATGTATGTGTTTCGTGTATAATTTAATAAAAAAATTTAAACATTATAATGTTGTTTAATGTTCCCTTTATTAAGGACGAGTACAAGGTAAGGGTTAAATTTCACAATCTCTTTATTATCTGAGGGTGTTTATACGCAAGTATCTACTGGGACTTCTTTATCACCACATCTGTGTTTCTTAAAAATGAATTTCAAAACATTTTTAGTATTTCCTAGACTATGGTTTAAAGTCATTTATACCCTTGTTTTACTTCTTCTAAAATTTTATTATATAAATATTTCCATCGTTTTCTAAACAACACTCTTTATGACCTTTTTGAAAAATTAAGGAAAGAATGTTTTATTTTAACTTATACAGTGGGTGCGACTATTTTATGCCATTATAACACCTTCTAAGCTTCTATTAAAAGATTATAAGAATACTTTTAAATAAAATATTTCAGTACTTTTAAATTATTTCAATGTAGAAATATATATTTCACTCAAATAATTTTTGGATTAATTTCTTCTATGTCAACATCCATTTTTGGATTTTATGCTTGTTTGATGTTGATTTATTATGATACAGTCTTTCATACTGTATTGAAGGTTTTGTGATATGTTTGAATAATGATGTAATATTTTTTTACCATTCATGGTTTATTTATAAATTATTAACATTTCATATGCTAGTTTTAATATGAATGTTGTTGTTATGTTTCAACATTTTCATATAAGGAATGCATTGGACGTAGTAAGTGAAGGGCATGGCCCACTATAGACCCTCGATGCATCGGTAGGTCTCATGAGACAAAATAGTGTCTTAGAACAAGGCCTTTAAATTTTTATTTTTTTTTTATTCTAGGAAGGAGAACTTGACTATGTGGTATCATGTCCGACATTATGCATTCAATCATTATGAATTAAGCTATTTATATTACATGTGATTATTCGACTAGTAATAATATAAATGTGAATAAGTAAATAGAATTATTTGATTTATCTTTTCCAAATTCTGTTGAAGTTTATGTTTAATAAGATTTTTTTCCTATACATTTCCTTAAATGTTTAAGCTTATTTGTGATAGTTTCCGCTATTTTGTTATCCTTATTGAGTATTTGGGCTCACCTATTTCTTATGTTTAATTATTATGAGGATGTGAAGAAGTATTTTAGGACTGAACTATAGGGATAAAATAAGGTATATGAGTCTGTTAAAAGTATTCAAAATTTTTTTATTTTCATTTCATAATGTAATGTAAATCTTATTTGTATATCTAGTACCTCTAAGGCTACTAAATTGATTGGTATTTCATGACTTGATATCTTGTGATCATGCCAATGTTATGTAATAATGCAGTAACTCTGGGTACCTAGGTCCAGGGCATTAAAAAGGTAAATTTATCATTTCATGATCAATAATTTATAAAGGGACCCTTTTCCAGTGCTTCATCTAGCACTGATAAATATCATTCCAGCTTCTATATAGCTGCAACCCTATAACAGCCATCCAAAAACCCTATAAAATCAAACCCAATAAGAATACATAAAATGGAAGAGAAATATACAAAAATATATATAATTTAAATGAAAAAAATTTTATAACAGAAATACAATAAAATAACATTGTATTATAAACATTTCAATCATTGGTTTGTATAATTACATGATTAAGTGGAAACTATTACCGACATTCAAAAACATCAATGTTTCTTTTTCTTTGGCCCTACCCCCCCCATTCATGCTATTAGTTTCCAGAAAAACCACCCCATATCAACCAAAAGAATTCAACTATATAATAAAACAATTCTTATTAGTAATATTATAATTAAATAAATTAATCACAAAATTTCAGTTTTAAAAAAATGGTACTTATTTAATCAAAACATGTAATTCATGTCATATCAACCATATCAATTTCATATTAGCATGTTGTGAATTCATACACATCAAAAATGAATTATGGAAAACTTTCCTAAATTTTGAATACAATTTGAGTACATTTTCTCTTCTCTGCATATTTGATGTGTCTTTTAAAATAAATGTATCGTTTCTATTTAAAACACACACTTTGAGTCATATCGATCTTATCATGTCTTTAATTTTTCTGAAGTCAATTCCAACAGATGAAAAATTAATTATGAACTACATTGCTATTGTTTGAAAACAATATGAGCTCATTTCTATAGTTTTCACTATTTGATATTTGTTTTATACTATAATGTCACTTTTGTGTTGAAAATGTGCTATTTGAATCATATCGAACACATCATGTGTTAGATTGATGTGCGGTTAATTCTTAAACATGATAAATCAATTATAGATAATTTTCAATAGTTTAAAAATAATATGAGATTATTTTCATAGTTTTAGCTCTTAAATATGACTTTTAAACTAAAATGACCATTTTATATTGAAAACATGTACTTCGAGTCATATATATCACATCATGTTTAGGATTGGAATGTGGTCAACATTTACAAATCACAAATAAATTATGGACCATTTTAGAAAATTTGGAAAATAATTAAAGCTATTTTTTTCATTTTTTTCTATTTAATATGTGCTTTAAACTAAAATGGATCATTTCTATAAAAAAACACACACTCTGAGTCATATAAATCAAATCGTGTCGCATATTTATGTGAAAAAATAGTACATGTGAGAAATGATTTATGGAAAATATTAATAAATTTTGAACATATTCTATGATTCTTTTCTCTGTTTTGGCTATTTGATTTTTGTTTTAAATTTAAATGGAATTTCATTTATTGAAGACATGTAATTAGAGTCATATCGACCACATTGTGTGTCGAATTGATGTGAGGTCAATTCCTATACTTGTAAAAATAATTCTAGATTGTTTTCTTAAATTTTGAAGATAATCTAATCCTATTTTATTATTTTTGGATATTTAATATGCGTTTTAAACTAAAATGATAGTCTTATATTCAAAACACATAATTCCTATTATATCGACCACATCTTGTGACGAATTGGTGTGTGGTCTAGTAATTCACATCAAAAATTACTTTTAGACCTTTTTTTAAAAAAATATAATCTAATTTTATTATTTTTGGTGATCTTACAGGCATTTCAAACTAAAATGGAACATATTTATTGAAAACATGAACTTTGAATCATATTTGTAACATCGTTTGTCAGATTATTGTGTATTAAATTAATACACATCACAAAGTAATTATGTATTATTGTTCTAATCTTTAAAAACAATCTGATCTAATTTTTTCAATTTAGGCGATGTGGTTCTTTTAAAAAAATAACAATTTTATATTAGAAACACATGCTTCGATCTATATTGATCACATCATGATTTATATTGGTATGTGGTCAATTAATACATGGGAGAAATAAATTATGGATAGTTTTTATTAGATTTAAAATTAAATGTGACTGTGTTTTATTAGTTTTATTGATTTGGCATGTGTTTTAAACTAAAATGGCACCTTTCTATTGAAAACAATCACTTTGAGTCATATCATCCACATAGGGTGTTGGATTGCAATGCAATTAATTACTAAAAATTTAAAATGATTTATAGACCATTATCCTAATTATTTAAATCAATCTAATATTTTTTTCTTAGATTTTCCTTTTTGATGTGTTTTAAACTAAAATGAATGTTTTATATTGAAAACTCATACATTGGGTTATATCGACCGCATCATGTGTCGGATTAGCATGCAGTCAATTAATACACACGAAAAAAGAATTATGGATCATTTTCATAAATTTTGAAACAATACAAGATTGTTTTTCCCGTTTTGATGATGTGTGTCATGACCCGTCCTTGGTGACCGTGTCATGACAACCCCAAGCCTGCCTTCCATAGGCCAGGGGCTGGCGACTAGAACCAAGGCATAAATCTCGACAAAAAGGGAAGTCATTGCCTTTATATAGTAAACAATCACAACAAAGTACGCACCACAAGTGATCACTAAGTAAACCGAGTAGAAAAAGTAAGTGCTGATAGTAAATGGGCCAGTATACAAACCCAACTGAATGTACAGAACAGCAGAAAGACTAGTAGAACAACAGTAAAGTAAAGTAGCAACCACTGAGTCATCCTCTGGAAATCCCACCTAAATGGTGGGTACAGATACTCTCCTCAGCACCTCGGGTTCATTCGTCTTCTCCTAGTACGTCTCACAAAGTTTTCCACCACCGGGTACCTTCCAGCTCTACAAGCCTCTACCATGATCAGTGTTTTCCATCATCTGCATCCAACACAATGTAGTGTGGGATAGCCTGTGCAGGGGTGAGTATAATGATACTCAGTAGGGACCTCGAGACCCCTGAAGGTCTCCCAGAATCCACGAAGGATAAACCACAAAGAAAAGATACAATCACAATGTATCAACCAACCCTACTTAGGTATATGCCCATACATATACCTAAGTTATCTATCCCAGTTCGGCTCCAACTCTCGAGCCCATGTACAACCCAGTCCACACAGGAAAGAAGTCAATCACACCATTGGTAATGATTGAAAGTCAAGACTTATCTCACACAGGTATACACTACTTAAAGAGAGAAAGAGTTGATTAGATGTAGCCACATAATCATATTTCACTGTTGAATGGTATATTCCCAAAAAAACATAAAACAATAGTATGTCAGTACTGTCGAACCCACGAAGGATTCAGTCCAGTCTCGTTGCTGTCGAACCCAGAGAGGATTCAGTCCAGTCTACTTGCTGTTGAACCCATGGCAGATTCAGTCTAGTTGTCATTGCAGTCGAACCCATAGAGGATTCAGTCCAGTCTCGTTGCTATCGAACACACAAGGGATTCAATCCAGTATCATTTTTGTGAAACACATGGAAGATCTAGTCTAGTCTCGTTGTTGTCGAACCCAAGAAGGATTAAGTTAAGTCTCATTGCTGTCGAACCCAGGGAGGATTCAGTCCAGTCTCGTTGCTGTCAAACCCAGGGAGGATTCAGTCTAGTTTCGTTGCTGTGGAACCCACAGAGGATTCAGTCCAATCTTTTTTTTGTCAAACCCATGGAGGATTTAGTCCAGTCTCGTTTCTGTCAAACCCACAAAGAATTTAGTCCAGTTGTCGTTATTGTCGAACCCACGGAGGATTCCAGTATGATTGTGGTCGTCGTCGAACTCACAGAGGATTCCAGTGTGATTGACTTCGTCGTTGAACCCATAGAGGATTCTAGTATGATTTTTTTCTTCGTCGAACCCATGAAGGATTCCAGTACGATTTTCGTCGTCGTTGAACCCACAAAAAATTCTAAAATGATTGTCGTTGCAGTCGAATCCAGCTCTAGGGTTCACGCACACAGCACGCTCGATTTCAGGAGGGTCCGCTTCTCGAGCCAAGGGTGTCAATACATAAACTGTCACGAAGCCATAGTTTATGTATCCCAATGTTCTGTGTCGTCAAAAGGAAACCAACGCGATAGAAGGTGCGACAATCGGACGTCTGGTCTGATAGATATTATCATTTTCATTCCTGGGGCTTGGTTGGAAATGCGCTCATTCCAAAACCATAATTTTTTCAAAGTTGACCAAAATTAGCATAGAGTATTACAAAATGACCATTTCATCATGAGGTTCCCAATTCCGTAGGCAGCGTGTCGATCAGACACGCGGTATCTGAATTATTCACCTTTATGTGAATACGGGCCCGACCCATTAAGCCCAGTGGCCTGGCGGGGCAGTTCAACCTAGCTTTGGCGGGTCGGACCTGGCAGAGGGTCATACCGGCCCGATGAAACATGCGGCCCAGCCAAAAGGGGTGCGTTCCAGCCCGAGGGGGCGCGGCCTGGCCGTGGCTCGGCCTGCTGGCCGAGCGGTCCGAGGCGGGGGTGTGCGTCCCCCCGGCTACCCGAACCGGTGGCGCCAAGAGGCACCACCCTTCCTAACTGGCCAACCTTCTTGGTGCAAGCGGCCCTCTTGGGAGGGCTGTGGATCTTCTGCACAGCACCTTCGGGTGCTACGGCCTTCCTCCGCCTGGCCGGCCATCAAGCCGGCCAGTTCTCCCGCCGAAGCGGCACACCCTTTGTGGGCTGCGGTTCTCCACAGTTCGGTGCCATTGGGCGCCACTGTTCCTCCCTTCAGGCCAGCCTTCTATGGTCGGCCTGTTCTTCCTTGGTCGAGCAGCCCGCGGTTACGGGCCGTGGTTCTTCCACACGTGGCCGGCACACGGCCACCGCTTCTCCCATCGTCGCCTCTTCCAACGCACCTCAATCGCAAACAAGAAGACTACATGGGATTATTGGGACATGTGTGTTCGGCCTGAGCCCTCTACGTTAAGCGGTATTAATTGGGAAAGGATAAACAAGGTTTCACGAAGTACATAGAACAATTTTATTCAAATAAAATTGAAGCAATCTACCCTACCTTGGAAAATCATCGCGGTAGTCGAGCGTCGTGGAAGAAGGTGTCGCGTGAAGACAGCGTAATCTCATTGATGTCGGGGAAGAAGAGCCGAGAATAGTGGTTCTTCGACATTCCTTTCGAGTGGATCGTTCTCCTTTTATTTGTCTGAAGATAGATGGTGATGATGATGTTCCTCAGTGGTTCATCGTTGGATGGATGGTGTTTTTTCTTTGAGAGAAGAACTCCCTTCCCTATTTCTCCAGAGCTCCCACAAAGTTCTAACACAAACAAGTACCAAAATAATATAACAACTAAGATATTATTTTATTCACTCAAGTAATTCAAAATTCGAACAATTTAATTAATTAATTAAAGAGGTTGAACTCATTAATTATCATGATTTGGAAAAAATTTAACGTGAGATAGAGGGAGATTAATAGAACTCAAAAATAAGGAGGTTGTCATAATAAAGGAACGGGAATTAATTGGTGAGTTTGAGGAGAGTTGTGGGAGATGAAAGGTTGGGGCTCGTATAGGCCCCACCTCTCGAATATCCATACATGGGAAGTTAGGTGGGTGTGGGCCCCACCAATAAATTCCAATGGGAGGACATAACTTCTATAGATATATAAAATTGTTTTAATCAATTTTATTTAACTTCTTAATTAAACCTCAATTTTTAACATTCAACCTGCATAAAACGCAACTGCGGTAAAGGTCCCCTTAAGTAATTACTGGCACTACGAGTTCATCGGTGTCCTCAGATTTCAATTCCTACCACTGATTCAAAAGATAGAAAAACCCACACATACGTTTAATGAACGCACCTGAACAAAACTTCATAAATTGATTCCGGGCACACTAGGCCTTGGAATCATGTTCCGTCAAAAGTCACAGACTTGTAAAATTCAAAAGAATTTTAGGAAAAAAAATTTCTTGAAAATTATGGTTCTTTACAATGTGAAATGTGTTTTCAACTAAAATGGCATGTTTCTATTGAAAACATGAGCTTTGAATCATATCGGTCAAATCGTGTGTCAAATTGACATGTGGTCAATTCATAAACATCAAAAATTAATTATAGACCTTTATCCCAATATTTGAAACTAGTACAAGTTCCTTTTCTTACTTTCTTCAATGTAATGCATTTTTTAAACTAAAATGGTACTTTTGTATTGAAAACACAAACTTCAACTCATACCAACAACCTTGAGTGTCATTATTTTTTGTAGTCAATTCATACTTGTCAAAAATGAATTATGGACCATTTCCTTTACTTTTGAATACCAAACAAGTATATTTTATTATTATTTTGATATTTGCAGTGTGCTTATAATTATAATCGATCTTTTTTATCGAAAATAATACATTTGAGTCATATTAGCCACATCATGTGTTAGATTTATATGAGGCCAATTATTACATTTGAAAAAATAAATGTGTATTTTTTATAAAGTGTGAAAATAAGATGATCTTGTTTGTTTATCTTTGGAAATGTAACACTCATTTCAAACTAAAATTTCACTTTTTTATTAAAAACAGTTACTTTGAGTCATATTAACCACATCATGTATTGGATTGATGTGTGGTCAATTACTACAGACCAAAATTGACTTATGGATATTTTTCTTAAATTAAAAAAACAATATGAATTTGTTTTCTTGCTTTTGATCATGTAACATGTGTTTTGAACTAATGTTGTAAACATAAAAAAATATTTAACAGATAAAAATGATAATTAAATGAACTAAACAAATAGATAAAATGATGGGAATATTAAATAAATAAGTAATAGAAAGTTAAGTATTCATGATCTTTGTATACATTCTGACATCATGTATTCTTCCCATTCATTTTTAAACAAATTGATTTCCTTTATTACACTTATCCTTGATAATCTGATCAAAAATAATATATAAGAATTATTATACTAATTATTCACATCCCAAGTGTATCTCTAAGTCCATATCTTGTACTAGATCTCAAATATAGTAGGTAATCACCTAAATTTGATGTCAGAGATAATTATGCCACCATATATGCTTCCCACTCATCTCTAAACAAATTTACTTCTTATTTATAATATGAAGATTTTCATAAATCTTGTTAGTAATGAGAAAATATAGACAATAAAAATATTAATAAATATTTTTAATGAAATTTTAATTACTTTTAGATAATATATATTTGAGGATTCTAGTATTTTAGTTATTTTTAATATCATTCATAAATTTTCAAACATAATAACCATAATATTAATCATTATCTTGATTCAAACACTATAGAAACGTTGTCCAAAATAAGTGATTTTTTTTTAAATTTGTTCTCAAAATTAAGTATTTCTATATATACCTTGATTTTTTTCAATTTGAAGTAATCTAAATATTTCTTAGAATCAGTCACCGACCACATACCATGATTTATCCTATATTTAGTGATCACCTAGTCATAAAAAAATTATCATAAAACATATACTAAAAAATATAATTAAATTTTCATGTATAAAATATTTATTATAGTGCATTGAAGAAAATACCTATCATGTGTGTTGGTTTGATGGATAGTTGAATCAAAAAAATAAATATTTGTGAAAAAAAAATGATTGTGATCACTATCCAGTGCTTCATAAAAAAATTAATAAAAAAATAAAAATATAGTTTATGTGAGTATATTACAAAGTTTTACCCATGAATTGTAGGAATAAAAAAGAGTATGTAATCTATTATTATCATATCAAATTCAATTTTTTAGTGCATCATTTTTATTATCAGTTTATTCCTTCTCCAAACAAAATTATTTTTTTGAAATTATATAGGGATTAATGAATCAAAATAGTGATTTTTATGGTTTTCCATTTATATATTATTAATATAAAATCATGTAGAAAATATGAATATTTTTTACCTTTAAGGAACATATTAAATAATTTTTTTGATAGACATATTATGAAAATGTACCTTACGTGTGTATTCACAACTGAGACTCCGCGCTATTCAAATTTGAGGATCTCATTTATACCCTCATGGCCAACAGCACCTGTAATAAAATTTCCAAATATTTATTCTTCATATGGAATATAGGATATACATCCATTTTTTTATGTGGTGTTTTCATGAAGTTTTAGTGACAAAATATGTTGTAGCAGAATTGGTGGGGATAAGGTATTCTTGGAAGGTCATTTTGTTATCTTGGTGAAATAACTTTATTTTCCTGATCAAAACGTCCATTTCCCAATTGTTTTATCTTTTTACAATAGCATACCTCAATTAAAACCCATTTTCATAAATTGTTATATGTTTTTCACTTAAATATTTTTAAGGATATACCTCATGTATATTTATCGGATTAGATGAACACGTTGTGAATGTTCCAATAGAATCATTGATCACTACAATATCTAGATCATCAAGTGGAATAGGCAATTCAGTACTCGGATCTTAAGCTATATCAATCCCCACTCTCATGTGAACTTTTGGGAGTTCTTTGTTGTGTATTTTGTCTCCTATGATATTAAACACAATAACACTCACAAAAAAGAAGTGTGTGAGTCTTGATATATATATAAATCATATACAACACTACCCAGTTTAATTGTACTAATATAATGTCATCTAGAGTGGTTTTATTTATATTTAACTGAATGTTTAATAGAAAAATTGATTACCTTGGGTAAGTTATGTAGTTAAGGGGAATGAATAGCCTCAAGGATAGTGGGTCATTTGGTTTTTCATGTGATGATTTTTGTTCCACCACCAATTTATTTTTATCCTTTAAAATATATTGGTATTCCAAACCAGACCAGATAATAATATATTTCCAAGAATCTATTGGCATCTGTAATATTTTTACCATATTTTATGTATATTCTTATGGTTTTACCTTATTAAAATATTTTTGAGGATACACTCCAAATTCTACACCTCTAACGTGTCCATAATGTTCTTTCCATATCGAAGCTACTCAAAGTAGTTTTTCTTCAGGTACTCTAACTATCGATTCTTGTGTCTAGATCTTATAAAAAATATTAACATAAATAGATATTTTTATGTAATAATATTATAGAACATATTGAATTACTATTATTTTATACTACCACATGTTTAACATCCTTATTTTTTGTTTTCTTCAATTGGATTACACTTCTTATTTACACGGTCCTCCTCCCATTGCACATGATAAGGAATGGAATTGGCTATAAATTTTGATTCATCAATATCCATATAAAAAATGGAATATATACTGCTTTATATCACATAAAACATTTATTGTGGATTTAAAATACATACCAATTTCTTCTCTAGTGAAGCATGCCCCATCCTTGCTTTCTGAGAGGGGTATATTAGTTTTGATACATGTTATTTATATTTAGAAATCCTTTTAGGTTTCATAAATTAATAGTTTTGAATAAAATTGGATAAAATAAATAATATCAAATAATATATTAATAACTATAATGCCCAAAAATGATTTCTCATTGCAACGACTGATGAAAACATTCCATGTTTCCTTTTTTATAATGTGTACATAAGTAACTGGTGGATGGAGCATTAAATTTCCCTCAATATCCCCAATATTCTTCTTGGTAAAAAGATTTTGTTATCCTCTATGGTATTTTACAAAGGCCATTAACAAATATATCTTATAGAATTCATGTAAAATAAAAAAATGGTTCAAGGAATAAGGATGATTAAAGCAACATTTCATTATATAATTTTTTTGGTAAAATAGTGAAAGAATATTATAACATTACCTTGATATCTTCCCAAAGGGTTTCCTTTGTTATAGTATGGATATGACACCATGAATCTATATCAATCCGAACATCCATCATCATTGTGACCGCAACAGAACTAATTAACATTGACTTTTTGGGGTCAGCAGGTCAGATGTGTTAATTAAATCCAACCTCAAATTGTAAACCCTTTCATCTTACATTGATAATTTTATTCAACACTATGATGTTGAGTTATTTTTTTATCAATATGTTGTTGATCACTGAAAAATTATGCTTCTTTGGAATTAACCGCCTATTATTCCCAGAGATTGGTGACATCATCATGTACAGATGACATTGTATACATAATTATTTAAACAATTAATATATATTATGTCGATATTGAAGGGAACAAATAATATTGTGATGAAAATAATGGTATAATAAAAAACGCATTAGCCTCCTCATTGAACTCTAATTATTTTTTTGAACGGTTGAAGGGATTTTCCTCCTCTATCGAAATCCAAATCCCCTATTTTTGGTCCCCTCTAATATACAAGACATTTTCTACATTGGGACTACTATGAACTAATTGTGGTATCCCAATGAAAGGGTCATCCTCAATTGAATTTTCATGTAAGACAATAGTTGTTTTAGTCACTAATAGGACAATCGACCAATTCTGGTTACTAGATCTAAGACATAAAATATTTTCACTCCTTATTATGCCATTATGAATGGCTCCTCCTTTCCCATTCCACACTAAAATTCACATTCATAATCCCATTTCATCAACTTCTACTAAACTCCTATTTTAAACCCATTTTCAATAGAAAATTGGAACATAAAATTTTGTATAATACAATATGTATATCTATTCAATAATTCAAAAATGTTTAACATTCATATAAATTAGATTTCTATCCTTGGAACTTGATTTGTGCATTTCTTCCACCATAAGCATAACACTGCTGTTTTTCAACATATTTTGGTCATCTTGTACTTTTTTATATAACATATAACCATTGATAATAAAATTATTGTAAGAATTAAAATTTTCATTCGGTCCCTTATCAAGACATCAAGTAATTCAGAAATTAAATTCATATTATTAGATAACTCCTTATAAAAATGATCTTAGAACCATCCTATAAATTATTTATTATGTGTTTTTTATATCCATAATTCAAATATTGATGGATTTAAATATCTATTAATTGATTTATATAATTTTACATAAGGATCAACATCTTCAATATAATTTAAAAATGTAAATGTGAGCTTGATCCCGCTCTCTGATCGTAATTGTACCAACATATCTTTTAGAAATAACTTCACCTATAAGGAATCCACAGTGAAGCTACTTTGGGAGACAAATTCTATCAATATCTGATAGGAAATCAGAAAATAAATAAATAGTTTGTTTAAAAATATATCATTCATTAATAACACATTTTAGTAGACTTCTAGTAGACTTATATTATTGACATACCCATTCAAAATCTCTAATAACTATTCAATTTTGTATATTCATCTATAATGGAAAGGACCACAAATTTGAACGTCTCGAACCATGTGACCATTATTTTGAAAACTATATCAAATAATAACGGTGGTAAGAACATGTCTAATTCACATAAAAAGAATACGAAATCCTTATTCATGATTGGAAACTTTTTCAAATTTATAACTTTACAATATATAGATTTTAAAATAAAGAAGATTTCAGATAATGTATGTTGTATATTTTGAAGAATAATGTAATATAATGTGATGTTAATATTCATTAAAACATTCCATTTATGTGATTTTAGTCCTTGTAACTTCAAATTATGCATTGACATGAAATTCTTGATATTTGATGAATACCCCAACATAACTTTTACATAATTAAAGAAAGTGAGAAACTGTAATTTTTATTGTCTGGATAGTCTATAAGCTACTAGAGGAATAAATTTCTACCATTTACCCTTCACCAGTTCCAACTATTACCTTATCCCTTGATAGTAATTTCCAACCTATCCTTGATTCTGTCTTTTTAAAGAACATTTATTAATGTACTAATAACACTATCAAACACATTTTTTTCTATATACATGAAATCAATGGAATTTATGAAAAATAAACAAATCAAGTAAAGTAAATAAATGAAAATTTATCTCTATTTCCAATATGGTTTTGTTTGATTTTTCAAAAATGGTTTACCGAAAATAGTGTCAATACATTTTACATTATCAAATAGTTGATCACCTGTTAGTGGAGGCGGTGTTGTTCCTTTTTCTGTATTCTCATAAATGTTATCATCCATTATTGGAATTTAGGTTGTCATGGTAAAACAATTGTTTCCTAAAGACACATTCATGAAGGAATGTTTCAATTGAACTGAATCTGTGGATTCCTGACAAACTGGACACCCCAACAATCCTTTAATGATATATCCTGGAAAATTTATATAAGCCTGATTGTTATTTTTCATCCCATACAATAGGATCCTCAAAGTGAATTATTCATTTTTATGAGAATTATACATCATAAAACCTATATCCCACATCGATTTCAGATCTTCAATCGATGGATCCAAAATAGATAGTAGTATCATTACCAGATTGTTTTGGTCAAGATATAAGCAGAGATAACATAATATATTTGTGCTTTATGAATAAAAATGGTAGAAAGTTATAATTTACCAATATGCCTAGATAACTACTATGAGTACTATTCTATACACTGAAAATATTTCTTCCATCTATAGATAACTCAAAATGGACGTTTCTTAGCTAACATACAAATTAAGGATACTCATAATCAACTTTTATCCACTGAAGAGAGTTTGTTGGAAAACATTGTTTACTATCTATAATTATTGTTCTTCATGTCATGTCTATTGTCACATGGTATCTTGATATCCACATAGTCTTATAAACATTAGATTAATAGGATACTACCATACATCTTTCGAAGTACTTGATTCATTTATCTTATATCGATCTATGCCACGCTTAGGGAATTTTATGAGTTACTCATAGTCCTTTCAAAATAATAAGATATCATTTGGAAAAACATGTTTTTAGTGATAACTACAATTGATCCTAAAATTAATTTTGATTCATATGATAGATAATAAATTTTATTATCTTCTAGTAGCATATCATTCAAAGTACCAATTAGGTTTATAAAGCTAATGTCGCTCCATCTATTACCAGTTTTCAAATTATATAACTTCAATACAAATGACAATTTTGTGTATTTAATACAATCAACATATAATGATATCTTATCATATCTATTTAACTTCTCAAATAGATTTTTACAATTATTTTAATTTCCATTACTATTTCTTTTTTACAATATTCATCATCATTTACATGGGTATTCATATCAAATTATACATAAACCATAGTATCATCCCAATAAATATACACATTTTTTCCCCTGTTTTTACTTCAATATTTACAGATATAATCTATTCTATGAAAAATAAATGTTCTTCCAACTCTTATGGACTAATTTTTCAAATATAAAAACTACCTAAAAATTAACAAAGGATTTGAGATGGGTCATATGCATTATTTATTACAATATTTATGAACTCCTTAACTCCATCCTAATATTATTTTGTAATATTATTATAATTCATCCATTTTTTATTCATATCCATCTAATTAGGTTCATAAAATATCAATTTGTTCCCCAATATAAATAAACACATATAATATATTCATAATCAAAGGAGAAAGTTATCGATTATTCTAATAAGAGGAACCCAATATTTGATTACTTAAAATAATTTCGTCATGGTTTAAAGGAAATTGGTAATTGAATTTAATAAAAGAATTAATCCATTGGTGGTAGGAATTATCTGATAAAATCATCCAAGATGGTCTTTGTTACAAAGTATGGGATGACTATAGATCAGAGTTGTTCAACCAATATAGATGTAATCTCAATGATATGGGGGATGAGTCTCATGAACAAAAATTAAATATTAACTGTATGTGAGATAAATCTAATGTGCATTATATTTTTCCCTTGAACTCTAAATGTTAATGGGTTGGGAGTTTCTGAATCACCGGAAAACATTTCTTAGTTTTCCACCTCAAACAGAAAAGGTAGCAGCACCAGACTAATCCCTACTAGTGGCTCCTTGATTGGTGTGAATGTAATAGGTATCAGTTGGATGGTCTTACACACACTCATTCTAATATAGCCATTGTAATTTCAATATTCAAATAAATCCTTTAATTACTCCATGGAAAGGAAAAGGCCTTTGGTTTGAGGACTAAATTTTAGAAGAACATAGCTTCCCATGATAAATCAAATATTCTTCCAACTCTTCTAGAGTAATTTTTAATCAATAAAAACAATGTAAACACTTTAAAATAAACATAATGGTATAAATATGTGGTTATTACTATAGTTTCTCAATTTAATTTTGTGTGGGATGAAATTATAAATTCTAGGATGGTTTCTATAACTATGTTAGGTGGGAGTACAAAAAGTGGTAGGGGTTTATTTTTATTCATTAATTCAGTTAGTATGAAGTGGTACAAGTGATGTTTCATTGATATTCTCAGTGGAAGGTCAATAGAGTGATAAATTTCAGGTGTCCCTGAATTATTAGTGGTCAAATGTAAGATATAATTAATTTGAAGAACTAGAAAAAGTATCAAGTAATTAAAATAATATAGATAATTTGACCACTGACAAGTATCGATCAATCCTTGATCCTTATTTATTTTAATTACAACATCTTATTAATGATAGGTGGCCACATTAGGCATAAATACAAGGTCATGTAATGATTGAACACAATATTTTTGTTTCCAATATTTCATTAAAACATTACATTGCATAATAAGAATAATTTAATAAATAATTTAATTTTAATTTATACTAAAACATAATAGTTTTTTAAATCAATATACATGGAAATCACAAAAATTATATATATGCATGAAAACAATAAATATAAATTAATCAAACTATTAAAACATTTATAAGAAAAAAAATTAGAATCAGTTGATGTTTCTTGAATCCCTTTGAATATAGAATATTCAAAAAACAAAATCCAAAAAAAGGGACTTAAATTTTCAATAAATTAAATAATGAAATTCACATTAAATTATAACATGATACATAAGATAAGGATTTTACATAAGGCTGACATGAAAAGAAATAACTAGGGAAAACATGTTGTGGTTGGAATAGGCTCTCAATCTGATTTTTGGTGGGACAAAATCATTGTAATTATAGGACAATTTGTACAAGATTTTTAGGTCGGAGACCAACATGTGAGAGGATTTTATGTTTATTCATTACATCACATGGTATGTGGTGTTATAGGTGGTCTTTCATTGATTGACTAATTGGAGCTTTAAAGGAGTGGAAAATTTCATGTGTTTATCACCTACCAGTGGTGAAATTTCACGTATGATAAATTTGAAGATCTAGAAAATGTAGTTAGTTATTGAAATCATATAAGGCATTCCACCACTAAAAAGTATCAGTCAACTCTCGATCATGCCTTCCTTTAATTACAAAATATTACCAATGAGATCGCTTGCACGCATGTGGTTCAAACCATTCTAAAGCTATTATATTAATACATTGGAACTTGGATGGTGATACATATCTTAATATATTATGAACACCACTATTGATTTTTTTTAAAAATTTTAGACCATACCTATAAATATTAAAAAAATACATCTCTTCAGTAGTTTCCTTTCTCTATAAACATCTATTATTATCTTGTTCTTTATTTTTGTAGACAACTTTATAAACATCATATAGTAAAAATAATATGTTCATACATCCCATTAATGAGATTTAATTCCTTTCATAGTCAAATAATATATATTTTTAATTGATTGTTCCTATAAAATTTTACTATCCATGAATTTTTATATTATTGAAAGGAAAATTCATTAGTAGTTGACTATATAAACCTTATTATTTTTTATAATTAGTTAATTCATTTAATCAATATATATGCTTTCATTAAATATCATTTATTCTATATAATTTCTTCTTACAAATATTTCTTTAAAAATCTATAAAATTAATATTAACCCATTATTAAAAATAAGAGAGTTTTTTTATTATATTTGTTCATAATATTAGTGGATGTTATTTTAGATTCTTGAATATTATAGGTTGTTTTTGGTAGATTGGTTAATGAAACCATACCCACACTATATTGAATATTCTATGAGATATTTTATATGTGTATGAAAATAACTAAGAAAGACTTGAGTCAATTTATGATTCCTTCATTTATATTGATCATTTTCAATATTTGAGCTGATATTTGGTGAAAATGAAAAAATAATAAATGTTTAAATCATAAAAAATATATGTTTTATTTTTTTTTGTGTTTGTAGATAATAATAAACACTTTAGTTAAATGTGTTATATGATATAATATATGAAATATATATTAAAACATATTCCAACCATAAGAAATCTATTGGAGATAATATATAACATATTTATTAAAATATATTCTATCCTTATGAAATATATAGGAGATATGCGTTTCCACAATAAGGCAGTGGCGATTCTCTATTGTAGAAAGAATATACAGTGGAGAAGTGGACATGAACTTATATGGGGTGTGATAATGAACTCCTAGAATAGGTTGACACTAAAACCATAGGGAAACCTATGAATGTTGAGTGGTTAGAAACACTAAAACCCAAAAAAACATCGTGAACCGAGAGGGACAAACTTGATCTGTAGAAGGGTAAAATCAGTAACGTAGAGACCCAAAATCAAGAAACCGTTATTGGAGGATGAATGATGGTGGGGATATCATCAATAAGGCTAAAAAACATGGAACCACGAGACCATATATCCATGATAGTTTATCACTATTACACACTGTTGAACCTAAACAGGAATGAAATGAATGGGGGGTAGAAAAAATAACATACCTTATATTTGAGGCATGAATCGTTTGAGAGAAGCTCAAAGGGAGTTGAGGCAGCACTAGACTTCCATGAGATATTGAACATCGCTACTAAAATTAGTTCTTTTATGGTTATTTTTAAAATATAATTGAGGGTTTTATCCTTGCTTCCAAAAAACACAGAGAAAGAAGAGTTTTATCAGTGCTTCTAACAAAACGCTGATTCAGAAGGGTTTTAACAGTGCTAATATAATAAGCACTAATAAAAGAATTCATTATGAGTTATTATTTAGCACTGATAAAGATATATATTTATGAGTGCTAAAGAAGAAAAATTACAAGGCATCTATATTAACGCTAAATATTTATCATTAAAAAAGATTTATAATTATAATTTTAAATAAATATATTTATAAATATTAGTATATAATTATAAATATGTTTATATCAGTATATATATTTATATAGTTATATATATATATTAGATAAATATATATAAATATAAATATAAATACATTAAATATATTTATTATTTAAATATATATAGTATAATTTTATTATTATTTTAAAATATAATTATTTATTTATATATATATATTAATGCCTTTTTAAAAAATTATTTATTTATAATTATAAATATATAATTTTATAAATATAGTTACTATACATTTTTAAATAAATATAGTTATAATTACTTATTTATAATTATAAAAGTATTTATACCATTATATATATTTTCATAATTATATATATATAATAAATTTATATATATATGGTAAATATATTCATTATTTAAAACTTTTTATTATAGATCTAAAAATATGAATTTATTTAATTAATTATCTATATTTATATCATTTTATATACTTTTATTATGTCAATCCATCGATGAGGATGATGCTTATGAATTGGATGACCAACAGCTAAGACATGAGTATCTCAATATTCCAAGGACACACAAAGGTAAAAAAATTTATGGATGATGAGGGATTCTAGTTGTCATCCTTTGGACATCCAAATCATTTTATCCTCTAGGTTGAAATTTTTTGCAGGTTTCAACCATGCATGTTGTACATCCAAGCCTGAATGAGAATGTATAGTGGTCTTACCCACCCCACTTCCATGATTTAATAAAAATTCATATGCCTCTTTTTCTAAGGAATCAGATCGTGGGTGTGATAATTAATGATAAAGGAACTCTAGTATCATACCCCCTTAATATTAGGAAGGTGAAAGACCTGCCCAAGGAATTAGTAAGGAAGCGACTGATTGGTTTTTTCATATCTTGAATTAATTGTTTTTTATTGGAGACGGATGCCTTTGGCATCAATGATTATGTATCAATACAATGGTTTCTATCTTTAAACGTTGAATATGGATTTTTATATGATCAAAAAAATAGATTTTTGGGATTTATCTTGGATATTCAGGATTTGTGCCACTCATGGGGACTCCGTTGAATAATTATCAGATAAAGAAGATGAGGTCATGCAAAAGAAGAGATGGCGGAGAGGTTGACATCCGAAGGGAAGAGGGAAATTCCCAAGGAATTTGGGATCCATAGGGACTTTCAAGAGATGAATTATTAGGTTTGGAATCTTATAGTTTGATGTGGGATCTATGCCTTACAAGACCCATCTCCTTTCTTGTACATTTTATCTTTTTTTAATAAATTTGGATTCTTGGGTTTGGTAGTCAAATCCATGACTCACCCATTTTGAAATATATATTTATATCACTCTATATATTTATATCAATATATATATTTATACCATTATATTTATTTATATCACTGTATATATTTATCAAATATTTAATAAATATATATATAGAAATTATATTTATTATTTAAATATATTTATTTTAATTTTAGAATTATATAAATATATAATTATTTATGTATAATTGTATTAATTGTTTTTAAAAATATATATTTAATTGTTTATAATTGTAAATAAATAATTTTCTAAATACAGTAAATATTCATTTATAAATAAATTTATAAATAAATATATTTAGAAATATATTTATAATTATATATTTATAGTTGTAAATATATTTATTTCTCTATATATATTAATATGATTATATATATTTTATAAATATATATTAATATAAATATAAACATGGTAAATATATTCATTATTTAAATATATTTATTGCAATTTTATAATTATGAAAATAATTATATCATTATTTATATCATTATATATATTTGTATAATTATATATATATAATAAATATAAATATAAATATAGTAAATATATTTTCTATTTAAATAAATTTATTATAATTTTATAATAATTTATTTACAATAATATAAATACTATTAACAAATAATAGATATTTATTTATAATTATAAATAAATAATTTTACAAATATAATATATATAAATTTATAAGTAAATTTATTTATAAATATTTATTTAGAAATACATATTTAACATTTTTAGTGAAAATATAATCATTATTGTATCTATGTTTAAAATTTTGGAAATTGAATAATAAAAAATGAGTACACTTTAAAGAAATGAAAAAATGCATATGTATTTTTAGTAAAATAAATTATCAAAAAATATGTATATATATTGAAATGAATATGAATACATATTGAAAATAATAAATAATATGTATAAATAAATATAAGAAAATCAATAAATTCCAAAAGAAATTAAAATTGTGTGTGAATAACTAATACTAACTACACTAATATTAAAAATAAATACATAAAATTTACTAATTAAAAACATAATATATTAAGGATATTATATTACTAATTTAAATTCTAAAATTTTATTAACAGTTGAATAAATAACATTAATATTAGGTGTATGTGTTTCTATATAATATTTTATTAATTACATAAATATTTGTGTGTGTTAAATTAATGTGTGTGTGTGTGTGTACAAGTTTGGTATATGTTAAATTGAACAATGAAATTATAAAATATGTAACATTTATTAATGAAATAAATAATAATTACATAAAATAAATTTAAAAATTGATTAATTTTTATTAGTTGTATATGTAATTTTAAAAAATAAAAATTGATATTTATATATGTTAAAATGGAAATGAATACATATTAATTATCAAAATTACTACTATATTAAAAACATTACATTTTATGAAATAAACATGTGTAAATAAATATTGAATATTGATAAAATTTCAATCATATTGAACTATGAAAAACAAAAATGAATAAATTACCAAAATATTAAACAATGCATTGAATATTACTAATGAATAAATAATATTAAAAATTAATAAATTCAAAAAATTATTAAAAAGTAATAAATAGTATATTTTCAAAAAATATATAAAAATGATAACATTTTTTGATTAGAAACATAATAGATATTAAATATATTATGTTAAAAATTATAAATCTAATGTAAATATTAAAAATTGAATAAATTATGTAAATATTATGTGTTTTTCAAATTGTATATATAAATACATTAATTATATATATGTATGTGTGAAATCAATGTTACATAATTTTTATATATGCTAAATTGAAAAATCAAATGACAATCAATTAAATATCCATTACACTATACAATTAGTTAATATTTTTAATTAATATTAATTTTTAATTAAAACCATTCTTCACTAAATATATAAATATAAGTGTAAATTTTTATTATTATATAAATAATATTTTAGGAAATGTTATATATATATATATATTGAAATATATATGAATATATTTATATATTAAATGTATTAATGAATAATTATGTATAAAACCCATTAAAATGAGTAAGAAATTAATATGTCTTTAATTATTACTATTTTATTTATATATTTATATTTAATTTATATTATTTATTAATATATATAATTAATGCGAGAAAATATATATATTAAATTTATTCATTTTCATTAAAAATTGTTTCATTAATAAAAAAATTATTCATTTTCTATTTTTTTTGTTTAATTATTACAATTTATTCATTTCATATATCTATATTTAATATATAGTATTTATTAATATTTATAATATATATATATATATATATGTATATTAAATTTGTTCATTTTTAATAATAATTATTTAATTAATAAACAAATTAATATTTTTTATATTTACATATTATTATTTTTTATTTATTTAATTATTTCAATTTATTAATTTCATATATCTATATTTAATATATTAAATTTACTAATAAATATATAATTTGAAAATAATGTTTTCAATTTTTTTATTTTTAATTATTATTTGTTTATTTATTTCAAATTTTTATTACATTAATACTTTTATTTTTTATTGGTTTATAGAAAACAAATTGGGGAATCAACTGGGTCGATCTTTGTAATTTTTTAGACAAATAATCGGGTCTTGTAGGACCTAGAGGGGTGTATGAATATGGGCTAAGACCCGTGGGAAGTAGAGGGTGGTCCAAGGCCTGCTTGACCTCGTAAATGGGCCCATATATATGTGTGTAGTGTATGTGGGAGCGTATCCCAACATTCCCTAGTCAAATTGATCCTAATCTATCCAGATAAATAACAAATCCAGTATCAATACAACATACCTCCATTATAAGTACAATAATTTTTTTATGTCATTTGTGAATAGAAATGCCATAAAGATGTTATTAAAAACATTCTTGATGAAAATTACCTTCCCACATTGAAAATATTTTTTAAAAACTAAAATTTTCAAAATATTTGGAAAATATTTTTTTTAAATAAACATTGATTATTATAATGGAATATTTAAAACATTTATGTTGTGAAATTCTATACATGTAATATACATAAAAATAGTGATTCATTTCACATTTTATGTAAAATCTAAACAATCCTTGTTTGGAAATCAACATGAGTTTTACATTCAATAAATTTTTTAAAAACTAATAAAAGGGTAAAAATGACTTTGATAAATCATTTAGAGAATGTAAAAAAATTTGAATTTTTTTTAGAAAACGTGGATTTGAAGGAAAAGGGATTGTGGACTGAAGATAGAAGTGACGTTAGATTTTATTAGAAACATTTTATCAACCATTTTATATATAATAGAGTCGTAAAATGGTACTATTACATTAAAACTTCATGAATAAAAAATATTTAAAAAATTAAAATGGATTTATTAGATAATGATCAAATTAGTTCCTTCAATGAAAATTCTAGCAAAGAAATCCTTATTAAAATGATATTATGATATAAATCCTTTCAATGATCATAAATTTAAAGTGGGAATTAACCATTGAATCAATTATTTGCATCAAATGTAAATCCACATAAATCAAGTGGAAATAGAACATAATATATTCAAAATTATATAAACACATAATCTTTGAATGTCAAAGATAATGAAGAACTAATATAACCCAGTGATAAAAAATTGAGTTATGAAATTCATTACCACATTGTTACTTTTAAATCAAAATCCATTTGGTTGAAATAATTAAAAATGAAACCTAAAATACAATGAATTATTAAGTAATTATGATATTATATGTTAAATGGGCAGTATATACAATATATTGCAGAAATTAGGTGCATGATATTAAAGGATTCCTTAATAAAATGAAATTGAGATGAATTCACTTATCACTTGGTAACAATCAAGTAAAATACCCTTTGATGAAATATTTCAAATTGAAATTTAAAATACCATGATTTATACATTATTCATTATATCACATGAAAAATTGTTAGTATGAACACCATATAAAATAAATTTGGTACATGGTAATAAAATATGCCTCAATGAAGTGAAATGAAGGTGAAAATCCATACCTTATGCTTTACTTTAGTTGAACATCCTTTTACTTCTAGTATAATAGTTTTAAAAATGTTATCAACTTATAATAAAACCATAATAATATTTATAATAACATATATTATCCTCAAATAACATTTCACTACCAATTTGTTAATAATATTTCATTATATTCATTATTTTGGGTGTTAATTGTCTGGTTTTCTCATGCCTGTTTTGTAATGAATGTTCTTGTTACTATACATATAATACAAATACATCATCTTTATAATGTTAACAGTGTTATAATTATCTTATTTAATCATTATATTCATTATTATAACCATTATTAATATTTGGGCATGGAAAATGAATCTCATCTCTTCATTGTGATGGCTGGTCGTACGTACACACGAGTGATAATATAATTCTTTTAACGGGTGAATGGGTAAGTGCAGATATATTAATTTTAAAATTTTGATATTAGGTAATTTATATTATAAATATTCATTAAATTTATTTTTATTACCTTCATGTAATTTTTATGTGAAAAATAAAACGTATCGCATCGCGAGGCGGTAGACCTCCACACACACAAGTGATGTTATCATTTTTTTAAAATGAATTTAATCTAAGAAGGTATATGTGATTATATAAATAAATAATTATTATAATACGATAAATATCACATTCATGTTTTAAATCCATAATTATATCCATCCGTGAAAGGCGGTGATGGAAAACATATTACAACGGTTAGTGAGGCGGTAGTCCCCTGTACACAAGATAGACAGTTTCATTTATCATTTGATGGAAGTGAAGATGGAAATAGGTTATTCCATTATAATATAATCATATAAGTATATGGGAGATACTGGTGTTATTATAATAGCATGACCGAATAATATTTTAAGGAGGTGGAATATGAGACAAAATAAAAACACTATTTTAAGAACGCTACACATTCTTCCACTCTTATAAGATGTGCTTTTAACAGTGTTGAAAATGACATTTGTCATTGATTAAAAGTGTTTAATACCTATGTGGAATTAAAATATATCATCCTTTATCATTTCTAGGATTATAATTGGTAATGGTATATTTTATCAGTTCTTTTTGAAAGTACTGATAAACGTTACCTTAATCAACACTTTTGGTTTAGTGTTGATAAATATACCCTTTATCAGTGCTAGATGAAACACTGATAATGAGATGTTTTACAAAAAATACATGAATTTTTTATAAAAGGTAAATTTATCAGTACTAGATTATGAGATGATAAAGGTGACATATATCAGCACTTCATCTTGTATTGATTAAGGCCATTCGAGTTGTATCATGGTTGTTGCACCTACAACAGCCATGCAAAAACCTTATAAAATCAAAACCAATTAGATAATATAGAATACATAGAAATGAATATAAATATATAGAAAATATATAATTTTATTGAAATTAAATTTACAATAGAAATACAAGAAAAAAAACTGTATTATAAACAAATCAAACATTGGTTTGTGCAATTACATGATTAATTAAAAATTATCACAGACATTCAAAAACATCAATGTTCCATTTCTTTTGGCCCCCATACCTCAATAACTCAATTAATTTCTGAAAAAATAACCCCATATAAAGCAAAATAATTCACATATACGAGAAAAAAAATCATCTTTCAGTAATATAATAATGAAATACAATAATCAAAAAGTGTCAATTTTAAACTAAAAAATGCATACTTGAAGTCGCACCAATCACATCATGTTATGAATTGATTTTTGGTCCATTAATATATGTCAAAAATGAGTTATAGACCATTTTTCTAAATTTTGAATAATATTAATGTTTTTTTTCTCAATTTTATCTATTTTATTTTTGTTTTAAACTAAAATGTCACTTTTTTATTAAAATCACTCACTTCGATTCTTATCGACCACCAGTAAATTTAGATTGAAATATGGTTAATTATTATAGGATTTAAATGAATTATGGACCATTTTTATAAATTTTGAAATTGATTGAAGCTCATTTTTTTGGTTTTTCCAATGTGATGTGTTTTAAACTAAAATGAAATTTTCTTATTGAAAATGTGTACTCTGAGTCATATCAACCACATCATGTTTCTGATTGGTTTGTGGTTATCTATTTCACATGAGAAATGAATTGTGGATATTTTTTCTAATGTTTGAAAACAATCTCAGCTTGTTTTCTCAATTTCTTTGATGTGACATGTGTTTTAAACTAAAATGACATCTTTTTACCGAAAACTTGCACTTTGTATCCTATCAGTCACATCATTTATAGGATTGGTGTTCTATCATTTCCGATAAAAAATTAAATTATGAATAATTTTCAATTTTCTAAAAACAATCTGATCTCATTTTCTTACTTTGGTGATATGACTTGTGTTTTAATCTAAAATGGGACCTTTCTATTGAAAACACACACATTGAGTCATGTTGGTCACATCCTAAGTTGGTTTGTTGTGCAATCAATTATTACATGTCAAAAATGAATTATGGACCACTATCCCAATGTTTTAAAACAATATAATACCATGTGACATATTGATGTGTAGTCAATTCATGCATGTCGCAAATGAATTATATACCATTTTCCTAAATTTTCAAATCAGTATGAGCTCATTTTCATGGTTTTGTTTATGTGATGTGTTTTAAACTAAAATGAAAATTTTATATTGAAAACATGTACTTGGAATAATATCACCACATTGTGTGTTGAAATAGCATTATGTTAATTCCTATATATGAAAAATGAGTTGTGGGTCAGTTTCACAAAATTTTATAACAATAAAATCTTGTTTTCTTGGTTTTGGTGATGTGACAAACATTTTAAACTAAAATCAAACCATTCTACTGAAAACATTCACTTTGAGTCCTAATGATCACATCGTTTCCTTAATTTATGTGTGGTCAATTATTATAAGCCAATAATTAATTATAGAACATATTCATAATGTTTGAAAACAATATGAGCCCATTTTCAATTTTTTTTTCTATTTGATGCTTGTTTTAAACTAAAATGACACTTTTTATTGAAAACACACACATTAAGTCATATCGACCACATCTGGTGTTGGATTGGCCCGCGGTCTATTCCTACAGGTTATAGATGAATTATAGACCTTTATAATAAAGTTTAAAAGTAATCTGAGATAATTTTGTAGTTTTTTTCAATGTGATTTGTTTTAAACTAAAATGAAAATTTTATATTTAAAACAACTACTTTTAGTCACATTGACTATATGTTGTGTCAAATTGGCATGAAGTCAATTCCTACATATTAAAAATGAAATAAGGATACTTTTCATAAATTTTTAAAATAATATGATCTCATTTTCATTTTTTGTGATGTCACGTGCCTTTTAAAATAGATTGTTAGATTTATATTGAGAATATGCTCTTTGAGTTATATCATTCGCATCATGTGTTGGATTTTTGTGATGTTAATTCCTACATGTGACAAATTAATTATAGATATTTTTCCTACATATTTAAAGCAATTTGATCTCATTTTCTTGTTTTTGGATATTTGTCATTCATTTTAAACTAAAATGTAACCTCTCAATGGAAAACATGCACATTGATTCATATCAGTCACATCATGTGTCATATTTATGTGTGGTTGATTCATACACATAATAAAAATTATAGAACATTTCAAAAAAAATTAATGTAATCCAAGCTCTTCTTCTCATTTTAGGTTAATTGTTGCATTTTTTAAACTAAAATTACACTTTTTTATTGAAAACATGCACTTCGAGTCATAATGATGATACCTGGTGTCATATTGATGTTTATTCAATTATTTTATATAAAAAATAAATTAAGGACAATTTATCTATATTTTGAAATTAATGTGGTCTCATTTTCTTGGTTTTGTCTTTGTGATTCATTTTAAACTAAAATAATTGTTTTATATTGAAAACATGTACTTCAGGTAATATGAACCACATCGTGTGTTATATTGTTGTGCGATCAATTATTAAACATTAAAATTTAATTATGGATCATTTTCATAAAGTTTTAAAATAATCCAAGCTCATTTTATTGGTTTTGGAAATGCAATAATAATTTTAAACAAAAATAGAACCTTTCTATTAAAAACACACACTTTGAGTCATACATATCATATGATGTCTCAGATTTATGTGTAGTCAATCCATTCATTTCAAAAGTGAATTGTAGTCCTTTTTCTAAATTTTGAATATAATCTAAGCTATTTTTCTATTTTTTGTCTAATTAATGGGTGTTTTAAACTAAAATGGAACATTGTTTTTGAAAACACACACATTGAATGATATATCCCACATCAGATGTCTAATTGACATGAGGTTAATTCCAATAGTTCAAAAATGAGTCATAGACCATTATAATATGGTTTGAAAGAAATCTAAGCTTTTTTTCTCGGCTTTCCCTAGGTGAAGAATTTTAAATAAGTATGATAGTTTTGTATTAAAGAATGTATTTTGAGTCATATCGATTACATCATGTATTTTATTGGTTTGAATTCAATTCCTATACATGAAAATATAATTATGGATCATTTTACTAAATTTTTAAAATAATCCGATGTTTTTCGCTTGGTTTTCGTGATGTGATACTCATCTTTAACTAAAATCACCATTTTTTGTTGAAAACATGTACTTCGAGTTATACTGATCATATCATGTGATAGATTGTGTGGTTGATTCTTACACATAAAAAATGACTTATAGATCATTTTCCTAAATTTTCAAAACAATTTTATTTTTTTCTGGGTTTTAATAATGTGATTGTGTTTTGAAATAAATTATAAATTTAAAAAAATAATTATTGGATAAAAATGGATTGGAAATTAACTAAAATAAGAAGAGAAAATTATGAAAAAATTAACTGAATAATTATTAGGAAGTCACATGTTCATGATTCTTGAATACACACCGCAACCATTTATTCTTCCCATTTGTTTCTAAAAAAAATCAATTTTCTCTATTATACATATCCTTTAGAAACAAATCAAAACTAATATATAATAATTATGATACTAATGATTCATATCCTAGTGCATATCTATGTTCATATCCTATAATAGATCCAAAAATGGTTGGTAATCACCTAAATATGATGTTAGAAAATATTCTTTCGCCATGTTCGATGGCCACACATCTCTAAAAAATTTACTTCTTCTTTTGATTTTTTTGATTTGTAAACATCTTGGTAGTGCTGAGAAAATATATGTAAATTTATGATTGAGAAATATTTTTAATGATATTTTAATTACCTTCATAAATTACATATTCGAGGATGCTAGTCTTTTTTGGTTTTTGATATCTTATATAAATTTTCAAAAATAATAATCAAAATCATTTTCATTATCATTCGTCAGATACTACAAAAAATTGACCACAATTAGTAAAAAAAATTTTAAAGATATTTTGATAGTTAAATATTTCTATATATACCTAAATATGTTTCCATTTGAATTAATCCACAAGCTTTATATATTTAGTCATCGGCCTCATAACATGATTTAGCCTATATTTAGCGATCACCCTATCAGAATAAAATTCATATTAAAACACATACTAGAATATATAAATTGATTTTTATCTACAAAATATTGATATTAGTGCATTTCAAATACACAATACACATCATGTGTGTTTGGTTTAATGGAGATCCATGCATTCGATCCAAAAAAAATAATATTTAGGGTACCCATATTTCTTGAGATTGGTATCTAGTGTCACCTAAAAACTAAAAACAAATATGTAATGAAGAAAAAAAATATTATGTAATTAGATTTCAATGTTTTATTTGTGTATTATAGGCATACAGAGAGGCTATTATCTATTATTTTCTTCTCAAATGCATCATTTAGTGCATATTTTTTTACCAATTTATTTCTTCTCCAAATAAATTTCTTCTATAGAAATGATATTATGATTAATGAATCCAAACTGTGATTTTTACAGTTTCACCTTTATATAGTACTAATATAAAATCTTATATAAAATATGAATAGTTATTATCAGTAATGAATATATTAAATCATTTTTTTGAATAGACGTATTATGAAAACGTACCTTATATATGTATTCACAATTGAGACTCACAGCCATTCAATGTTGAGAATGTAATTTATACTCTCAAGCTTGATCATGTATGTAATAATAGTTCAACATATTCAGTCCACACGTGGAATATAGAACATATCATCATATTTGTATATGGTCTCTTCATGAAGTTGTAATGCTAATATATGTTGCAGTGGAACTAGTGGGGATAATGTACTAAAAGGTCATTTTTTTCCCTATCTATTCACTATATTGTCTTGGTTGGACCTTTAGTTTACCCATCATTTAATATGTATATAATACCATACCTCACTTCATAACTTTTTTCATCAACTGTTACTAGATTTTCATTTGAAATATTTGTTAAGGGCTTCCTCAAATATCCTTATAATATTATGAAAACTTGTTACTAACATTCAAATAGCTTCATTTAGCATTGTAATATCTAGATCATCATGTGTAACAGGCAACTCAGTGATCATATCTTGAGCTACATCAATCCCCAATCTCATGTGATATTTGGAGAGTTATTTATTTTGTATTTTGTCTCCTAGTATATTATACACTCTACCCCTTAAAATAATGTGATGTATGGGTGTTTATAGATAGAAATCACATTAAACTTTAACCTACATAATTATAGCAGTATAATTTTATCAGATGTTGTTTTATTAAAATTTAGGAGAAAGAGTAATTAAAAATTGATTACCTTTAGTAAGGTAAGTGGTTTAGGGGAATTAATTGCTTCAAATATGGTGGTGTTATTTGGTTTTTCATGTACTAATATTTCTTCCACTTCAGATTCCCATTGATCATTTTTCAAATATTGCTATATTAATCTAAAATCAGCAGAAATATCATTCAAAGACTTTATTTTCACATGCATTCCTTTAATAATCAGTTATGTATCTTCTTAGGGATTTGAATTCTACATATATGTTCAAGGAGACACTTCATAACTTCTTCCTCTAACATGACCATATTTTTTTAGTCACATCAATGATATTTAAAGTAGTTTTTATTCTGGTATGTTCACTGCCCATTCTTATGTCAAAATCATATTAAACATATGAACATAAATATATATTTTTATCTAATACAGATATAGATCATAACGAATTTCTATTATTTCATACTTATACATGTTTCCCATAGTTATTTTTCTATTTCATCAATTATTTTACCATCCTTATTTACATGGGACTCCTTCCCTAGCACATGATGTGGGATAGAAATTGATTCAGATTATCATTCACCAATTTATATATATAAATGAACATAATTTGTTTCATATCCCATAAAACATTAATTGTTGATTTAAAATAAATACCAATTTTTCACTAGTTAATTATACCCCATCCTTTATTTTGATAGGGTTACATTATTTTTGATGTGTACTCTTTATTTTAATCCTCCATTTAATATTTCATAAATTAAAAATTTTGAATCAAATTAGGTAAAATAAATAATATCAAATAATATATTATTCACTATAATTCACCGGAAAGTATTTCTCATCATGAATAATAGTGAAAGTATTCCATGTTTATTTCATTATAATGTGTGTATAAGTAACCTATGGATGGGTCTTTACATTCCCATTAGTATTCCTATGATGATACTTGGTTTAATGAGTTTTGAAGCCTTTATGGGATTTTTTATCTACCATTAAGACATATTTCATATAGAAATCATCTAAATAAACAAACTCTAGAAGGAATAATGAAAATTAAATCAATGTTCTAATATATAAAGTTTGGATAAAATTGAGAAATTATATCATAATATTACATTTATTTCTTCCCAAAGGGGTTCCTTCATTATAGGATACAAATAGAGAAATAAATCTATATTAATCAGTAAATTCATCGTTATTATGACCCCAACATAACTAATAAACATTGGCTTTTTTGGGTCAATAAGTTGGTAGTGTTGATTCAAACCAACCATAAATTTTATACCCTTGCTTCTTACCTTGGTAATTTTATTCAAAATTTTGACATTGCATCATTACAGTTTTTCATCATATTGTTGTTAATCCCTTAATAATTATATAGTATTTGCATCAACCGCCTATTCCTCCCCGAGATCAGTAAAATCGTTGTGTCTAGAATACATTTTTTGCATGATTAGTCAAACATTTAATTTATATTATGTCAATACAATAGAGAACAAAAAATATTATGATAAAAATCACATTTCATTAGAAAACACTTCAAACATCTCAAAGAATTATTCTTTTTTTCTTCTTGGAGTAATTTTTCTAGTATATCAAGAATATAAATCCCCTCTTTGTGGTACCCACTAATGTACATGAAATTTTCATCACCTCCATGAACTGACTGTATTATCTCAATGAATGTGTCATCCTCGATTGAATTTTCATCTAAACCAATAGTTGTTTTCATCTCTAGTAAGAAAGTTGACCAATTTTTGTTTCTTATATATAAGAGATAAAATAATTCATTTCTTGTGAGGCCATTATTAACAGATTGTCCTTTTTCCCTTCTATACTAAAATTCACCTTCATGAAGCCCATTTCATCAACTTTCACTACACTCATATTGTTAAACCATTTGAAATGGAAAATTGGCACTGGAAATATAGTATAATACAATTCGTATATCTATTATATGATGCCTAAATGTGACATATTCAAATAAATTTTATTTATATCCATGGAACCTAATATATACATCACTTTCTCTAAAAGCGTAACATCACTATTTTGCATCGTACTACACTCATCATGTTCCTTTGTATATAAGTTATAACTATTGATTAAAAATAATGTAAGAAATAACATTCTCATTTCATCCCATGCCTCTCTATTGAATTCATTCGAAAATTAATTTTGAATTTTTGTATAACTATTTATCAATATAATCGCAGAAACATCTTATAAATTGTTGATTATGTTTATTTGATAACCTTTCATCATCCCTTGATAGATTTAAATATCTAAGAATTTATTTTTGGTCTTCAACATACGAATTGACATCTTCAATATTGTGAAAATTGTAAATGTGTTCTTTCTCCTGCTCTATGATAGTAATTGTAATGACATCACTTCCAGAAATCACTCTTCCTATAAGGCATCCATTGTGATGAGACATTCAGAGACTGATGCTATCAACATATGATATATAATTAGTATAAAATTCAATAAACTCATCAAAAATATATTGTTATAAAATATAAGCTTATGGATGACTTATATTTGTGATTTACACTTTTAAAATCTCCATATATTGTTCAAAGGGATACATCCATATATAACAGACATGGCCATATAGGTAAACCTCTCTAATAAAGTAAAACGTCATTTGGACAACTATATAAAAGAATGAGGGTGGAAAAAATGTCTCTAATTAACATAATATGATTGAATCTTATTTTTTTGATTATTGGAAACATTTTCAAGACTATAAATTTACTATGTATTAATTCAAAAAATAATATGTGTCGGTTTAATATATGTCATACATTTTCATGCAGAATACAATGTAAAGTGACAAGCATCAAATCTTGCATTTCAACATGTTATTCGTGTGATTTTAGTCCCTATAACTTCAAATTAATCATTATCATGACATTATTAATATTTTATAGATTCCTATTTGGAACTTTATAATCATTAAGTAAAATGAAAAAGTGCAATTTTTCTTGTCTAGATAGAGTGTAAGTTGTTGCAGGAAGAAAATATCACCCTTTACCATTCAATGATGCCAAATCTTCCCTTATCCCTACATAAATCATGTCCAACATAGCCTTGATGTCATATATTTTTAGGAATATTTATTATTGTGTCAATAACACTATCAAATTCATTTTCTCTACCTATATAACATCATGAAAATATTTAACATAGAAAAAATTCCAGTACGATAATTCTAAATAAATTATTCACTTTTCCATCCAAACATAGTAAGGTTTTTTGATATTTTTTTTACCAAAACACAATGTCAATATCTATTAATTTATCAAGCTATTGATCAAACCTTAGTGGATGTGGTACTAAACCTTTTTTGGTATTCCCATCAAATTTTTTCATCCATTTGTTTCATTTAGGTAAAATTTTACAACCTCCTAAAAACATATACTTTGAAGATTCTTTCAACTAAACAATATGTTTTCATTCGTTACAAATGGGATATCCCTACATTAATTTGAATCATATCCTAGAATATTTCATAAGAAAGAATGTCATTTATCATCTTGTACAAAATATCCCTCAATAAAAACTCTTCACAACTATTAGCATCATACATTGTAACACCTATATCCCACATAAATTTCATATATTCATTAAATAGATCCAAATAAACATCAATATCATTATCGAGTTATATTTCTCCAAATATAATTATTGATAACATAATGTATTTTCACTTAATTCAAAACCGTTTATGAAATTTATAATTTACCAAAATGATTGGCCATTTATTCTGAGTTCTAATCTATAAACCAAAAGGATTTATCACATATATAGATAACACAATACAGAAGTTTCTCAAATCATTTCTATATTATGGATAATAATATTCAGTTTTATTCTACTGAGTCATGTTTTTTGGACGATTTAGATTCTTATATTTAATTCTCGTATATTTAGGCCGTGTTAATTATTTTTGGGCTACAGACATCCATATTGTCTTTTATCCCATGGAATGATAGGAAAGTACCATAAAAAATTCAAATTACTTGATTTATCTTTTTTATATTGATGTACGTCATAATTAGATCAATTTATGTGTGATTCTTGGTCTTCGCAAAACACTATGAAATCACTTGGACAAGCATGTATTCTTTTAGAGAGCATTCCCATTGATGGTATCATTAATTTAGCATCGTATGATTGAAATGGAAATTCATTATCTTTTAATAGCATATCATTCAGAAGACTAAGTAGTTCGTTAAAGCTCATATCTTTCCATCCACTTCCAGCTTTCAAGTTATATAACATCAATAAAACTGATGATTTTGTTTCTTTAGTACAATTAGTATACAATGGTCTCTTAACATGGTTATATAACATCATAGACATCTTTTTAAAATCCCTATGGTCATCTTTAATTTTCATTAGAATTTCCTCTATATGATCTCCATCATCGTTTACACTGGTATTCATATCAAATTATCCATAAACCGTAGTTCCATCCCAATCTGTGTTCGGTTTAATTCTTACCTATTTTTAGTCAAAAATTTATAGCTATAATCGATTCCATGACCAATCAAATGTTATTCCAACATTATTGGACTAATTTTTCTTTAATAACAACATAAATAAAAACAATGGATTTGAGAAGTGTCGTATGGATGCACAATTACAATCTTAATGAACTCCTTAACTCCATCATCACACACTTTTGTCATATGATTAGCGTGCATCCATTTTCGATTTAGATCCATCATATTAGGTTCATAGAATACTCATTTTGTACAAAAAATAAATAAATACACATAAGATATTCATAATAAAAGGAAAAAAATTATAGATAATTCTAATAAGGGTAACACAACATTTAATTATTTCTAATAATTCCATCATTCTTTGATTGAAATGGGAAATAGAGTTTAAGAAAATAATTACTCCACATTTGGTAGAATTTATACTCTAAATTCATCCAAAAAATGATCAATTGTACACAGTATGAGATTACTACTTCTCATAGTAGTTCAAGTAACATATGTTCATGTACAAAACAGATTGGGGTGTTTCTCAAGAAACATAATGCAGTATTAATTTTTTGGATGATGAAGCTGATATGGATTATAGTTTTCTCTTCAAATCTAAATATTCTCGGTTTGGGAGTTGATGAAGTAGTAGACATAATTTCTTAGTTTTCTTCCTAAAACGAAAAATGTAGAAACATCATACAGATCCTTATAATAGGATCCTTTATTTTTGTGACTATGAGAAGGCTTGTCTGGATGGTCTTACACACACTCATGACGAGATAGTCATTATTATTTCAAAATTCAATTAATATCTACAATAACTCCATAAAAATGAAAAGATCTTTGGTCCGAGGACTGAATTTTCGAATCGTGTTGCTTCCCATGACAAATAAAATGTTTTGTAAACTTTTTTAGAATAATTTGTATTGAATAGTAGCATTGTAAACACAGAAAAATAACCAACATGGGGTAAATATGTGGTTGTCAGTATAGGTTCTTGATTTAATGTTGTCTGGAATAAAACGATAGTAATTCTAGAATCATTTATATAACCTTTCTTGGTTGGCTTCCAACAAGTGGGAAAAGTTCATGTTTGTTCATTTATTAACTTTTTATATGGTGGGGAAAGTGGTGTTTCATTGATAGTCTGAGCAGAGATTTAAATTGGTGGTAAAGATCAGATGACCATCACTTATCAGTGGAAAAATATCAAATATGTTTAACTATAAGATTCATAAAAGTGGTGATCAATTGAAGTCATGCAGGATATTTGACCACTGATAAGTTTCAATCAAATTTTTATCCTTCTTTCCATCAATTATGAAAAATTATCGATGATAGGTAGACGCATCAAGAATAAATATTTCCTCACTCATCTATGTCCACGTATCATGTTATAATACACTTTACATCATAAATCATGGGATTTGAAATAATTATTTCATGTATAATTATAAAAACTATTATTAACATTGTTAATAAAATGGATTTTCTACTCAACTAAATCACTTACATACATATATTAATATATTCATCAATAACAAATATGTTGGAAAACAAAATTCATTTATTATTAGATAGAATACTTACATTGGAAATTCTTATTCTTTATTTCCATTTAAATATGACCTTGATTTCTAAATTTTTGTAAAAATGTATCTCTTTAAAACATACAAGATCATATTATAATTGAATACATTGTTTTTATTTTAACTCTTTCTTCAAAAAGATTCACATCATAATAAGAATCATTTACTAAAAAAGTTAAGTATTCCATATACTAAATATCAAAAACTTTTTAAATCACTATACATGGAAATCATAAAATTTATATGTATACCTGAATACTATAAATATACGTTAATCAAACACTTTCAAACATTTAATAGAAAAAAACATGAGAATCACTTAAATTGTATTGAATCCCTTTGAACTAAGATTATTATAAAAGATAAATCCACTAACAGGGAGTTATATTTTCAATATATTGATTAAGATATAAAATAAAATGGTAAAATTATACATAAAATAAAACTTTTATACAAGGGTGATAGGAAATGAATTAACCAAGGGTAAAAATGTGGCTATTAGTACAATTTCTTTCTTTGATGTTTCAAGGAAAAAAAATTGTGTAAATCTAGAATGGTTTCTATTGCCTTTCTAGGTGACAGTATAATAAGTTGGAGGAGTTTGTGTTTATTCATTTATTCAGTTAGTATGTGGTGGGATAGGTGGTTTTTCATATACAGTCTGAGTGAAGCATTAAAGGAGTGGGAAATTTCATGTGGCCATCACCTGTCAGTGGGGAAAGTTCATGTATTATTAATCAAAAGATCCAGAAAAATCATTGAGAAATTAAAATCATACAAAAAATTTCACCAACAACAAGTATCGGTCAACACTTGATCCTTATTTTCATTAATTATGTAATCTTACCAATGATATTTCACCCACGATCATTTTTCAAATCATTCTAAAAATATTATATTACTATGATAGAACTGGTGTGTTTATATATATCATAAAACATCATAAACTCTGATTTATAATTTTATGTAATTTTTAGACCAAACATATAAATATTAAAAGGATTACATCAACATAGTAGTTTTATTTCTCTTCACACACATATGATTTTCTTTTTGTTTATTTTTTTATTTTACTTTCTAAAAATCATATATTATATTGAAATATGTTCATACATCCCATTAAATGAATATCATTCCTTTCAAGGATGACCAATATTTGTTTTCATTTCAATCTACACCAAGAGACCTCCTTAGACCTAAAAAATTGGTGGCTAGTGTTGTGGGTCTCAAATTATAGTTAGAGAATGATTTAACCATTTTTCTATAGAGATATATCAGGGGTATTCAGTATATAAAATTAATAATGACTCATTAGTAGGTCATACCATCCAAGAATAAAAGATTAAACAAAAATTCCATTCAATGAATGAAAAATAATGTAAACTAATCATAACTCTCCACATAAATTCAAACATCGTTGAAACATGAAACTCATAGTATAAAGGAATTTGAAACTATATTTCAAAGCAAAATATGCCTAATACTGAGGAAAAAACTACAAGTAGTTAGAGAATACCGAAACTTGATTTTGGATAACCTCTAGTAGCTCATACTCCAATATAGGAATTGATCCATATTCTATAGAACCCATAAATGTCTCGGCCATGTTATATAATTTGGTTGAGGTTAAAATAAGTCCACTCTAGTTATTTGAAAATTAACCAAGGTGATAAGTCAAGTGGATTACATTAGCTATAGGTTGTCTATAAAATATAATGACTTAGAAGCATATCCAAGGGTTCCATTTCTACTCATGTATATTTCAAGTGAAAATTTGTGACACTTAAGAGTATGGAGTTATTTGACAAGATCTAACATGGGGTATTATATTTGAATTTCAAGAAATAGTCAGCCAAATTATGATATAGTTTAATAGGGGATCACTAAATTTTAATTTTTAATGTAAGGTTCACCCCAAATAATAAAGATAGAATGGTGATATCTTCATACAATCCTGTGGAACCATTTAATAAATTTAGTCCATTAAATAGAAATATAATTGGAAACCATCCATTGAAAATATTAAAATATAATATGTTTTTTATAAAATAATGAAAAATGGGGGAAACATGTTATAGGAATAACCTGAGAATCACATAGTGAGTTGGAACCACCCACTGATACAAATTGAGATATTTTACAATTATAAATGATCATCAGAACCTCCTAAAGAAATGGAACTTAAATTTCATAACAAAAGAATCCAAATCACAAAAAACACTAAAATTGATGACAAAAGAAATTATTGAAATCATACAATAGTCATATAAAATCCATCAAAATTAATCACATGACACCAAATCCAACCAATTTTGGATCCTAAATAATCAACCCATAACCATATTTCCAATACATAACTCAAAAACACACCATCAATTACGTATAAATAATTCATCATATTTCTAATTTGTAACCATCAAAATAGACCAAAATCAATAAATACCACAAAATTTGGACATCCAGAACTATCGCATTAAAATAAAACCTAACTCCATAATTAATAACTATAAAACGGTAATAAATACCAATAAAAAAATGCAAACCAATAACTACCAATCAAACATGTCCAAAAATATTACCTGAACACCCTACGGATCGAGACATTAAAAATTTAGAACATGTACCAAATAGGGTTCGAACAACAGTGCAGAGTAGTGATGATGGAGAAAGAAGAACGTGGATGGCGGATAAAATGAAGGACAAGGAAACCACAAAACCCACAAGACCACCAAGCCATGAAAACGTCACACTAACACAGAATGTGGAACCGAAATAAGCAGAAAACAGAAGAGGTGGACAAAAAATAACAAACCATATATTCGAGGGTGTATTTATTCGAGAGAAGGTTGACACGGAGCGATGAAAATAGTAAACTTTTGTGAGAGCTTGAGAGGCATTACTGAAATCTGTTTTGTAAGGGTTCGTTTAAAAAGATCAGGGGGGTTTTATCTGTACTAACAAAAAATCGCTAATAAAGAGTGGTTTTATCAGCACAAAATTAATAATTATTGATAAAATACCACTTTTTCAGTTCTTTTTTAGCGCTGTTAAAAGCCATGTTTATCAGCACTAATGTTTTAGCTCTGGAAAAAATAGATTTTATCATCATTGATAAAGATATATCATTATCAGCACTCAACATTAGTGCTGATAAAAATGTATTCTATCTTCACTTGTTTAGCGTTGAAAAGCTTTGTAATTATAATTAAAAATAAATATATTTTTAAATATATTTATAAATATTTTCATACAATTATAAATGCATTTATATCATTATATATTTTTATATAATTATAAATATAATAAATAAATATATTTCAAAATATTTATAAATAAATTAAATATATTAATTATTTAAATATATTAAATATAATTTTATTATTTATTTATAACTATATAAATACTTTTAAAAAATTATATATATTCATTTATAATTATAAAAATATAATTTTATAAATATCATAAATGTTCCTTTATAAATTAATATATTTGTAATTATATTATTAATTAGTTATTTAAATTTATAAAAATATTTATATCATTATATATATATAATAAAATATATAAATATAAATATAAATATAGTAAATATATTCATAATTTAAATATATTTATTATAGTTTTATAATTATAAATATATTTATATCATTATATATATTTATATCATTGTATAAATTTATATCATTGTATATATTTTTATCATTATATGAATTTATATCATTATATATATTTATAGCATTATATATTTTTTACATATTTTTATATATGTATATATATATAAAAAATATATTTGCATATGAGGATGCCACCTCGTGGTTGCATCTCTACGGGTCTCGCCGGAGGTCTTAGGGTCGAGTCTCTCCGTGCACTTGTAAACGTTATGGTTTCTTTGTTTCTTTGTAACCCCTACCTGAAATGTTGTAATATATAGTAAAAATATTAATTATTTTAATATATTTAATATAATTTTAGAAATGTTTAAATATATTATTTTTTTATAATTATAGAAATACTTTTTAGAAAACATTATATTCAATTATTTATAATTATAAGTACTTAATTTTATAAATATATTAAATATAGATTTATGAATATATATATATAAACAAATTTATTTCTAATTATGTTTTTTAATGTAAATATATATATTATTATATATTATTATATATTTATAAATATATTTAATAAATATATATAAATATATATTAGGTGTTGGGGGAATAATTATATTCAAACAAATGCATGCACACTCACTCTTAGGGAGTGACCAAATCCATAGCCCCTTAGGGACACAACAGATAATTCCCCTCTTTATTTATCCATATATATATTATGAATATATATATATATTTATATATGTTTCCATCGTACTCTACCATGGGACGTAGCCCTTTAAGGCCATGGGATGCGGCCACATCACATCTCCTCTTGCGCTTCACCCCACCGAAATACGACCCTACCGATCAGCGTCACCAGCCTCGCACATCCCCTGCCATTCTTCACCCCACCGCATGACCGCCCTGCCGATCAGTGACATCGGCCCCACTTGTCGTCTCCCATTCTTCACCCTGCAACACAAGCCCCATTGAATGATCGCCCTGCCGCAAAAGTGTCACTGCCCGGTCTGTGCTTCAACTATAACACAAAGCCTACCCCTCCACAAATTAAATATATTCGTTATTTAAAAACAATTATTATAATTTTATAATTATTTAAAGGTATAATTATTTGTTTATGATTATATAAATATTTTTCAAAAATAAAATTTATTTATTTATAATTATAAATATATAATTTTATAAATATAGTAAATATACATTAATAAATAAATTTATTTATAAATATTTAATCATAAATATATTTTTCATGTTATTAATGAATAAATAATGATAAATGCATGAATGTTAAAAATGACTGAAAGAGAAAAATTAAAAATGGTTACACTTTAAAAATACTAAAAAATGAGTAAGTTTATTAATTTAATAAATTATTAAACAAATATGGATATATATTGAAATGAAGATGAATACATATTGAAAATATTAAATAAATATGTATAATTAAATATTAGATAATGATTAAATTCCAAAAAACTGAAAAATATTAAAAATGAATAAATAATATTAACTCAAATAATATTTAAAATAAATAAATAAAATTTACTTATTAAAAAATAATATATTGAATATATTATGATACTAAATGAAATTAAAAAATGAAATTTAAAAATTGAATAAATTAAATAAATATTAGGTGCATGTGTTTCTATATAATATTTCATTGATTACGTAGTACTTGTCTGTTTGAAATTAATGTAGATATATATTTTTATTTTTATTTACACAAGTTTGATATATGATAAATTGAACAATGATATAAAATAATATGTTGCATCTATTATTGAAATAAATAATTATAAGAATTAATAAATTAAAAAACGAATAACTATTATTAACTATATAGAAAGTTTCAAAAAATATAAATGAATATTTATATATGTTAAAATGGAAATGATTACATATTATTTATATAATTTAAAACCTCATTTAAAAAATTAAATGCTAATGAATAATAATGTATAAAATAATATTGAAAATGTATATCATTAAAAATATATTGAACATTAAAAAAATTAAAATAAATAAATTGAAAAAATATTAAAAAAACATTTAAGATTATTAATGAATAAATAATATTAACAGTGAATAAATTCAAAAAATATATTAAAATGTAATAAATTGTATATACTGAATAAAAATATAAAATATGATAAAATTTACTAATTAAAAATATAATATATATTAAAAATTGAATAAATTACAAAAAATATAATTTGTGTGTGTGTTGTATATAAAATTTATTTAATTATATATTAGGTTCTTGGACAAATAATTACATTTTAAACACACACACCTCACACATAGGTAAAAAATGAAAGCCATAGTCCCCCAAGGGATAGCCCATCCATCAATCCTTATTTATTCAGTACATGGCTTGTAGGTCCGGTGGGCATAAAGCCCGTTACATTGCCCACAGGCCCAGTGGAGATGAAAGCCCATTATATGGCCCTAAAGGCCCAATTTTTTGACCTAATGGCCCTTCGATGAATAATAGTGCTATAGTACTCAGACCGCTATAGTGCATATCCCCGCTAGAGTGCACGGCACCACTACAATGGCACCGATCTATAGTTCCACCACTACTATAGTACGCTACATTACTACTATAGTACCTGTGCCCAATGGGTTTCGAACCCCCATTTTTTATGTAGTATTACGAGGTGCTTACCACTAACCCAATCCCCAAGTATAATAAAAATTATTTAACTAGGTATGTGTATGTCTAAACTCAATGTAACACAAGTTATATATATGTCAAATTCAAAAATCAAATGAAATTCGATTAAATGTCCATTAATCAGTACCATTAGTCATTTTTTTTAAATTAATATTAATTTTTAATTATAAACCATTCCTTACTAAATATCTGAATGTAAGCATAAATATTTGGTATTATATATAATATTTAAAAAAATTATTATATACACTGACATATATAGGAGTATATATATGGTTATATTTATATATTAAATGTATTAATGAATAATTATGCATAAAAACCATTAAAAATGAAAAAGAAATTAATGTGTTTCTAATTAATGATTTATATTCATTTTTTATATTTATATTTAATATATAACATTTATCACTATTTATTAATAATTTATATATGAATCAAAATTATAATTAGTACTAATAATTGTTTCATTAATAAATTTTTAATAATTTTGTAATTTATCCATTTAATTTTTTTGTTTAATTATTTAAATTTATTCATTATATATATATATATATTTAATATATACTATTTATTAATATATAAAATTTATATATATGAATATTAAATTTATTCATTTTTTAATAGTTATTTAATTAATTAATTATTTAATATTTTGTTATAATTTACTCATTTTTAATATTTATTTATTTAATTATTTAATTTTATTAATTTTATATATCTATATTTAGTATGTAATATTTACTAATTTTTATAATATATATATATAGACACACACACACAATACCTTTATCTTTATCAGTGCTAAAAATAAAGCGCTGATAATGAGTTCATTTATCAGCGCTAAAAAAGGACTGTTAAAGGGTAACTTTTATGAGCACTTTTTTTAGTGCTAGTAAAAGGTAAAAAATCTCACAGTTTTTCTACCACTCATAAAGGATACCCTTATCAATGTTTCTCACTATTGCTAATAAAGGTTAGTGCTGTATAATCTGCATTTTGTAGTAGGGTTCAGGTAACTTCTTTAGGTTTGAACCAAAATAATTCTTATGTTGCATTTCTAATCAAACCAAGTTATCTAGGATGTTTGGAGGGAAAAAAGTAATTTATTTGGTCAGGTCATTATAGAACCAAAGGATTTGGAAGTGTGAATGGAGGGGGATATGGTGTGGCTTTTTATAAGTGGGGGAGAGGGCAGACTTGAATTTTTTGTAAAATTCAATTACACACCTATTTTTATCATTCAATAAGAATCCAAAATGTATCATTATCAAAACTCAGAGATCATAGGGTCAAACTATTTCAATAAAATGGGTTTTGGACAAGTTTTTAGGTCATATTAACATTTATTGGTTTAATTTAACCCCTTGTAAATCAGTTTTTCACCATAATCGCGATAATTATTTTTTTATAATTTACTATTAATAATGGTCAAAAATTAATATGACCTTGTAAGATAATATAAATAATAAATAATAATAATTTTTATTCCATTTTCTTAAATTCAATTCACTACATTCGAAGAATCCAATTTAAAATTTTACCAGTATACGTAATGAAAAGGCGAGTTTTCAAATAGAAACTTATCATATGAATTGAAGGTATAAATAGAAACATTAAATAAAAAATTTATTACAAAGAACTAAAATAGTTTAATTTTAATATAATTGAACTAAATTTACTTTAAAATAAATTTAAAATGTAATTTATCCTTGCAAATTATTTAAATGAAAAGGCAGATATCAATAAAAATCAGCATTTTTCACTATTCATCCAAAAAAGAAACATTTTAGAAAAAAACCCAAAAAATCACCCTAAGATAAATTTTATATGTTGACTTATAAAATTAATTTAATCTCATAAAATAGAATTTTTGTAGTGGAACAAATTAATTTTAAATTATGTCTGAAAAGAATGACTAAATCATCTTTTAGAAAAAATACAGTTTTTTAGAAAACATTAATTTTTATTTTAAATGATTTTTATTTTATTTATAATAAATAAATCACCATAATTTTAGTAATTTAGTTATTAATATTCATGTATTCCAATTTAATAGCTATCATATATTGGTATAATATATTATGGTTCATTTAGACTCGGAGTTTCATGTTTTGCATTCTATTGAAGAGATTAAATTTAACGAAATATATTTTGTGGTTTGTTTGGTGTTTCTTGTCACATATGATATCAAATTAAATTTAATCCTTTTATAATTTTGGTTTTTTATAAAGAAAAAAAAATTCATATGTGTATGTGTTCATAACTTCTTTCATGGAGCGATGTCTTCGTTATTTCATTGGTGGCATATATAGATAATTTTAAAATATATATAATGAATATAAATGATATCAAGAATTAATATATATTTATCATCCTATTACCCACTTTAATTTGCATTTATCACATATTTTTTATTATTCTTTATTTGGGTCTTGTTCTGGTCTGTTTTATGAGACTATTTGATATTTTTGGAACTTTTTAGGGATATACATGGTTAGGAAAACCCATATAGGTCAACCCAAGAAACTGTTTTCCCCATATAGAGGTTCTGGGGTGGGTTTCATGGTTGGTTCATGGTTAGTCCAAACCATTCTTCCTCCCCATTAAACTATGTGGCATAATACAATGTGGATTTTTATGGTTGGTTCATAGTTTTTCAAACTATACAACCAAAATATAAAGATCCTGTAAAATTTTAGTGAGGGAGCATGGTTAGGTGCACGGTTAGTACAAATCATGTATCACAATACATGAAATCAATTGAAGGGGTTTTTAACCCCCCAAAATTTTTAATATAAAATCTTTATAACCAATTTTTAACCCAAAACATCTCCCATTAGACCCTAAATCTTTACATTTGGATGATCTCAAAAGAGGATTTTAAACCCTTCAAAACCATTTCCCTTAGATCAATGTGTTGGTGGATGAATTTAATATCTCATCGGAAAGTGTATCTCTCTTTGAATTGGGAATCCTACTTTGACTCTCTATTTCTTTTAGAGTGATGGATCCTTATGTTGTTGGCCGATATAAACCTTGATTTATTGGTTTGTAATTATAGGAATTCCTCTTTATGCTTCTTCACCATTTATTCTCCATTGGAGACTCCGATTTTGAATTATTTATTTAATTATTTTGATATTATGTTTGTTGGTTCCATAAGTATTTTCTTACAGTTTTAACCTTTAATTCTTAGTTTATTTTAAATAAAATTCTTAATTGATTACCTTGATTTGAGAATACTTGATGCTAGAATTAAAAAGGATGATATTTTTTAAATAAAGCCCTTTTTTCAACGGATTATAAATATTTGGTGGATTTGAGAAAAGATGGATTGAAATAAGACATTATTTGATGAAATTATTTTAAATTTATTCTTAAGAAAAAATTCTTAAAATAAAATATGACTTTGAAATTCATGAACATGATGAAAACCATTGATTTGTTTTTGAAATTGAAAAGGAATGTTGAAACCCAAAATTGGGAATTTGAACTATGAATAATGAATTGAAATAAAATTTCCCATGATTGATTGATTGATTGATTCAACCAATGGTGAGCCTGAGTGGGTAGTGGGTGATTAAGATATATAGTCTAGGACTCTAAATACCTATGAATTTTATTGACTATGAAAAATCTAACTAAATAAAATTTGGCATGATTTTCCCTAATGGGGGTTTGATTGATTTTATCCAAATTTTCTAAGCCTTATAGATGTGTCCATACTCCTTGGTTCATGACTGATTGAATAGGTATTTTGAGGATCCTATATCTAGAAACTAACCAAACTTTGGCAGTATGACCGTGGTTATTTTATTTATGATTTTATTATTACATTCTAGTGACTATAAACCTATTTTATTCATGCCCTTGATTTATGAGAATTTTCATTTAATCATATTTTGATATAATTTCTATTTAATTGATTTGAAAATATGTATTGACTGATAAATATGAAAATTAATTTCGATGCATTACTTTTATTTAAATTTAAGCATAAATGGTTTATCTATTATGGAATTTCTTATGGAATATTTGGAGGAATTTTACAGGGTTGTTTTTATCACACTCTACCTTTACCTTCTAGATTTTTTATATGTTTTTATATCAAGTCCAAGTAAGGGTAAATTTCCACTTGGAGGTTGAATGTGTGATTGATCTATGATACCATGGGTGATGGTTGTGACTGGTGGAGCTATTATCCAATTATTGCACATATATTTTTAGTTTTTCATCTTGATGGTTACTGTGTCATTTATTTGGATGATGTATTGTTTGATCTATAAATGTCTTCTTATGGTAATTTTCCCCTTGCAGAGTGTTTGTTATGCAAACTATTCATTTAATTGACTTCCATTTTTATATATTGATTCATTGTTATTAGGGATAAAAAATTCCATCTGACTTTTATTAATTCCCAAGCACTAGATGCCATCCCATGGGGCTCAGGAATGCCCTTTGGGTCCTAACAGTGTCAGCTCAGGTACCAGTGTACTAGAATATTAGGGTTAGTTTGTGAAGAAATATTATCAAATGTCAGGTGGATTTTTTTTCCTTTAAGTTTTTATGTGGTCTAGGATGTGCTAGTAGATAGAAGGTATTATTTTTGGGTCTTAAGCGGTTTTTTATGAGTGATTTCATGCCCATATATCATCATAGAAATACTTAAGTCACCATGGTTGTTTTGGAAATACAAATTTGAGGAATGAATTGATATTATTATAATCGATTCCCAAACCTGATTGGACTATTTTGAAATTATAAAATAATTAATTCTTTTTTATAGAATTCATATTCAGGTATCTTTGGATTAATTTATTGATTTGAGTATCCTTTCTGATGTTTTCTTATTACCGGTTAATATTCAATAGTACCATTCATATAAGAATAGGTTTTAATAGACGTCATGTCTGAATTTCAAATGAACAAAGATAATATAACTCTGCATTTTATCATAACCTTGTTGATATGGTGGTATGTGTTATCCGTGATTTGGAAAAGGTAGACGTGCCATTTCACAATCAGTCTCTAGTAGTAGAACCTCAAATTTATGAAGCTATAAATCTTACTAAAGAGTTATTTGATATAAACCGTCATCATTACACGTATTTAATGATATTTGAGAAGAAAATTATTGGTTTAAAAAGATTGATATTCTTTTTGAGTTCTTGTAAATTTCAAATTTTATAAAGGTGAAATGTGTTACCTTCAATCTTGAAGGGCCTAGTAAGAGGTGGTGGGATTCAATGGTTACAGTGAAGAAACATGAATTCTTGGAGTAGAAAACATTAGATATTTTTAGAGTAGTTCTATCCAGAGTAGATATTTTTGGAAAAATATATCGAATTTATTAACCTTCAACTGGGTGATAAGACCCTGACTTGGTATAAAAAACTAATTTACTAAAATTGTTTATTTTTATCCAAAGTTAATGAAAAATGAGAAATTGGGGAATCAAATATTTTATATGGAGTTTTTATTTGATATTTGATATATGGTTTTCATGTATAATATCACTTCTTATGTGGATGTAACGAATAGAGCATTGATGAACGAGATTGATATGGATGGTAAGTTAGGGTTAATGATAGTTCCTCTTACTCTGAGTGGTAGTTCTACTAGTTCATTAAAAGGAAATGGATAATGGTGTGAGTCTCATGGTGGATCATGATTACGGTAATCATCCAAACCTTCTACGGTATCTAGATGAGTCCATGTGACTTGATACCACTGTGTAATGTTTGGGCATTCAAATCTAGTTTGTACTAACGAACCAAAGATCTATGGATCATGTGATCACTCAAGACACCTATAAAAGTTATGTCATGTCTTATTTCCCCACTTAATGGCACGAGATCATCAGCACCAAAATTTAATTCATTATAATTATATGCTTCTAGAACTAATGGGTTCTAATCATGGGAATTTGGAATGAAGCTTCCTCACATAGTGGATGAGTTTCTAGAGTATGTTTATATGGGTCCAGTGATAGTAAGAAGTAACATCACTAGAGTTTCATATTCAGTGACTATTTTATTTTATATTACAGTATCTCAACAATTCATTTCGACTCATATAATGAACCTTTTAAACCTTCCAACAAAGATTATGACATATATGATTGGTATTTATATGATCCTGATAATGAAAATAGACTAGGGTATCTAATGAAAATCGTGTGGAATCCCTTTATCAAAGATCAATATCACTTACAATTTTTTATTTCTCAAAGATAAACATTTATATTTCATTCTCATGATGGATTGGATGGTTTTCCTTAAATCCAAGATTGACCATTATCTTTGGTGGGTATCCTTTACCGCCCTTGATGAGGAGTGATGTGTCTTCTAAGGAGAATTTGACTTGATATTGAGTATATATGGACAACATTATCTAAAGTTGGGTATGTTGATATCTATCTTTAATCATCAATATTTCTTCAGGGGTCATAATGTTTCCTGGCATATTTCCATCAAGCATTTTTGGGTTTCCAATAGTAAGGGAAGTATGGTTCTCTGTTGACATGGTACAAGGTACTCACCTTATCTATTTTCCATATTACCATATGGAACTAGCTAAACCAAAGGAGTTTAAGACACAGTTGGGTGATTTTTTGGATAAAGGAATTATATGACTGAGTGTGTCACCTTGGGTGACACAAATTCTTTTTTCAAATTAAACGATGGGAAAGTTTTCCTTTGTACTAATTACAAAAAACTCAATCGAATCATGGTAAAAAGAAATTATGTGTTTCCATTTGTTGACAATCTATTTGATTAGTTGAATGTGGATAAGTGGTTCTGAAAGTTTGATTTTTAGACTTGTTGTTTATAGTTGAGAATCAAAGAATTTTATATATCGAAGTCTACCTTTAGGAGTAGGTGTGGCCATTATGAGTACATTGTTATACATTTTGTTATAACCAATGCTATGGAATTATTTATGGAACTAATGAAAATGATATTTTTTTAGTACCTTGATTCTTTCATTGTGGTGATTTCAGATGAAATATTTGTTTACTCTGAAGCTAAGGATGATTGTGTGTGTCATTTTAGAGAAGTTCTTGAATTTTTGAGATATCATCAACTCAAATAAAATCTAATGAAATGTAATTTCTAGATTCAGTAAGTGAATTTATTGGGACATGTCTTCTACAAATATGGTTTTTTTGTTTATCCTGAGATGGTGAAGGGTTTTATGACATGGTAATAACTGTTAAATATTTTTGAGAGTTGGAGATTCTTGGTCTTGGTGGGGTATTATCACCATTTTGTCAAAGTCTTCTCAAATATGATTCTCTAATGACTTCTCTCACTTAGAAAAGAGTAAATTTATTATGGGATTTGAATTTTCATAATTAATTTGATGTGTTTAAGTGCCTTTGGACTTATATTCCATTATTGACTATTCCAGGTGATTTTTAGGGCTATGTGTTCTTTCGTGATGCATCATGTTTGGTTTTTAATTTCATTCTTTTGTATGGTGATCACATGGTGGCCTATGGTTCCCAACAACATAGGACACATGAGAATAACTATCCTACTCATGATCTTAAACTCATATTTGTGATGAATTATTTTAAGAGTTAGTAGAATTACCTTTTCAAAGATAGTTTTTCCATTAATTTCAATAAAAAAATAATGACTTATATATTCTCTAAAATATATTTGACTATTAATCAGAGGTGATGGGTAGAGTACTTATAATCCTTTGATATCAACATTACCTACATGTATGGTGAGGGGAATGTCATCTTTGATGCCTTGATCAGGAAAATGTTTACTAGAGTTGTGAAAGAATCATCAAAATAGTGAAATTTGATGGCTCTCATTGTTCGTATTCATTTAGGGATTTCAGAGAGTGAATCTTAGATAATTTTTTCATGCATATAGTTGAACTCCTCTATTATTTAGGTTACTATTAAATATTATCATGTTTATTATGCATTCTATGGATTTAAGAACTTGATTTATGGTAGGGGTACCATCAGTGAACGGTCATTCTCCTTTGAGGGTATCATATGTTTTCAGTTACAGTACATCATAGCATTGGATGTGAGAAAATATGTGATGGGGGATTAACCTAATTTTTAATGGTAAGTGATCCTAGGAACCACATAGAAGTTCTATGACATGTGGAAATGATTTAGGTGGCCAGGTATGAGATGAGATATCACTAATTTTATTTCTCATTGTTATAACTTTCAGTAGGTCAAGGATGAGCACTATAAACCCTTAGGTTTATTTTATCCCCTTATAGTTAATACTATGAAGTTGGATGAGATTTCAATAGATGTCATGGTTGGTTTTTCACATATACATCAAGGGAAGAAATAGAAATGGTCAGAGATCAATTTTTTGACCAAATTGACTCATGTTATCCCCATACATAATACAATTACAATTGAGATCTCATGAAGTCTATATATGCATGATTTTTTAAGATTACATGGAGTTCTAGTAGATTTAGTTTTTGATAGGTATCCTCAGTTCAATTATTGTTTTTGGAGAGGTCTCTTGTTGGTGATGGTATCTTGGGTGACTTTTAGAATAGTATATCATGTATAGATGGATGGTCGGATAGAACAATCTATATAGAGTCATGAATACATACTTCATTCTTGCATTATCAACTCTAGTAGATCTTGGGATAGAAACCTGGGACTAGACAAGTTTTCCTATAATAATAGTTACTAGTTATCCATCAATATGAATCCTTTTTATATCATGTATGATCATCCATGTAAATCTTAGTTTTTTTTTCAAAGGTTTCTAAATCATCCCTTATTGTACCTAGTTTGGTCTTAAAATTTTGACTATGATTCAATTGATCTATTAGAGACTAGTAATAGATCAAAACCATTACCAATATTATTTTGATTATCATTGATTCCTGCTAGATTTTTGAACTGGTTACCGGTTTTTTCTAATATTTTCACCCTGGTTAGATCACCAATGCCTTGAAAAAATGGAAATTTTGAACCAATAAACATGGGATAATTTCATTTAATTAAGAATATTATTAGGGTGTCTTACCATTTAGATTTTTCACCTTAGATGACATAAATTCATAATTGATTCTCATGTCATATATCATAAATTTTCTCTCTGACCTATATCATGTTTTGAGCTAGCAAGACCTTTATAGAAAATGATTTATCTATAACTGAGCAGCCAGTTTAGATTTTTTATCCAAAGATGATAGTTCTTCATGGGAATTCTATACATATGGTTCCTGGGTTTTGGAATAATATTTATGATTCTCATGATACTTGTGAGTATGAATCATTGCTGAGATAAATGTGGACTTATCACTTTTAAATAATGTTTTCTGTACAATATTTCTGGGTGTAGAAAGTTTTAATGATGGGGAGATTGAAACATCTTATTACCCAATTTTTTAAAATTTTATCACTTTTTTATCATTATGTCTATGTATCTTTTATTGGGTTGTTTTTGGATACTTCTTGAAATTTTTGGGGAAGCTTTTGGGGCTATGCATGGTTAGGGAAAACCATGTGAGTCATTCCAAGACATTGTCTTCCATGTAAAGAGGCCCGAGAGTGGGATGCACAATTGGTGTCTAGTTAGACTAAACCTTGTGGACTCTCCGTTAAAATATGAAAAATTATATAGTGGGTAAGTTTATGATTGGTGCACAGTTCTTCAAACCATATGGAAAAAGTGTGCGGCTCTTCCAGAAGCCTCACGAGGGTTCATGGTTAGGTGCATAGTTAGTACTAACCCTGTGTCCTGACATAGGAAACTATGAAAACATGTTTTTAAAACCCAAAAACTATTACTTTAAAATTTAAGGACCCTTGTTTTAAACCTAAACACCTACTATTCATCCCTATTTAGGCCCTTTATATTTTAGAGTCTCTCATGAGACAATTTTTTATCCTTCAACCCCGTTCTTATCAAATAAAAGTATAAGTGGATGTATGTGACCTCTCTCTAGTATGTGTATATCTCTTTGGTTTAGTAATCCTCCTTCTTATCTTCTCTCTTTCTTTGAGAGTGATGTATCCTCATTTATTGGTGGATCTAAACCATTATTTAATGGTTTTTAATTTTAGGGATTCCTTTTTATCATCCTTTCATTTAATTTATACATTATTGATTCATATTTTTTGTGATAGATTGAATAATAATGTGATAAAATGTAGGTTTTTTCATAATTATTTCCCTAAAATTGAAACCATGATTACTCAGTTGGTTTAAAATAAAAATTTTAATTTATTTCCTTGAGTTGATAAGATTTGATGATTGATTTAAAAAGGAATTTATTTGTTAAAAATCATATTTTATAGGAATATATATATTGAGGGGATTTGAGAAAAGATGGATAGAAATGATAAATTATTTAATTAAATTATTTAACATTTATTATCAAGAAAATTTTATTTAAATGAATGAAGATTTTGAAAGGCATGAACTGATGAAAACCTATGATTTGGTTTTAAAATTTAAATGGCATGTTGAAACTGGAAAATATGAATTTAGACATTTAACATGGAATTGAATTAAAATTCCCCATGATCATTTGATTGATTAATTGAAGCACATGTGAGACTAATTAGTTAGTGGTTGATTAAAAAAATCACACTAGGGCTATGACTCCTTAACAATAGATTGATGATGATAACTTTAAGTAAACCAAGTTCAGCATGATTTTCTCCGATGTGGTGTTGATTTAATTATCCTAATAGGCTGAGACATAGGGATGCATGCACACACTATGAACAATGATTGATTGAATATTTATTGTGAGGATACAATGGGTGAAAACAAACTAACCATATGGAATATGACCATGGTTCTTTTATTTCTTATGATTTGATAATTACTTTCCATTGATTATAAAACTATTTTATTCATGCCCTTGATTTATGAGAATGTTAAATTAAGACTATTTTGATATACTTTTCATCTTATTGATTTGAAATAATGTTTTGAATAATAAATGTAACAAATTATTTTACATTCCATACATTTATTTAAATTTAATCATAAATGGTTTATTTGATATCAAATTTCTTACAGAGCATTTGGTGGAAAACTAATGCGTTATTTTTCTCACACCCTACCTTTTCTTTCGAATGTTTTTATATATTTTTAATCTAGATGCAGGTAAATGGAAAGCACCACTTATTGTTGGTGGGTGTACATGATTCATGGGACCATGGGTGATTGTGGTGATCAGTGGAGCAGCGACCACTCATTAGAAAGAGGTTCTACGTTTCATCTTAATGTATATTGTTTCATTTATTTGGATGATGTGTCATTTGATATATATTTTTTTTATTATCGTAGTTTTCTTCTTGATAAGTTTTTTAAATACTATAGTTCAGTTATTTGTCTTCTACTGTTATATATTGATTATTTTTTAATTGGGTTGAAATTGTTCCCTCTTGCTTTTATTGATGCCTATGAGCTAGCTGTCAGCTCATGCAGATCGGGAATTCCCTTCAAGACATTTCAATGTAATCTTTTGTACCAGTGTATTGGGGTATTAATTTTGTATTGTGAAAATATTTCATGAATATATTTATAAAAGTTTAAAAAAAAATTAAAATCAATATAATGTAATCCATTAATATCAATAAATTTAGTGAAATAAGTCTATCATGTATCTCATTCATGCAATACATTCCCATATATTCCTTCAAGTGAACATGGGGATGCATAAATTTTCACAAAAAAAATATTTGAATATGTTTTATAATTTTTGAATGGTGAATTTTTTTATCAAAAAATGGAACTTGACATCACCATTAGGAAACATGTGTGAAGCAATTGAAATTATTAACATCTAATTATGAAGATAAACAATATCTAACTAATATATGGGTAGTGAATGATTATAATTATAGATTATAAAATTTAAAATATATAAATATGGTTCCAAAATAATTAATTATGATGAAAATGTTTATTATACATGATGTCAGATCACATTCATGGATGTCAGGATTAAAGGTAAGGGTTTCATCATCTCTATATCCCTTTATCGAGATATGTTCTATATTCACCACTTTATTATTTTTTGTAGTGTATATAATACCTATGAATTTATATTAGGATAATTTTCATGAAAATTATAGTGATATAATAATATGTATAATTTCCACTCTTTCATGATGTTTTAATTATTTTTTTACCCTATCTGTAAGAGTTTCATTACAATGTCATTCTAAAATCGATATTATTATGAATCAATTATTATATATGGAAATATGTAGTGAATTTTGTCTATAAAAAATATATAATTTTATTCTTCACTGGTCATTATGGCTATTTTACATGTCCCCTGTCAATTTTATTTCTATTGGTAAACAATTTACTTGATGTGATGCTTATAAGAAAAACCAATTTTGCTTCTTGTTTTCAATAAGTGACCTTTACCCTCAATATTTATATTAATTTAAATAATTTTCTTTATCCATGTTCAAATAGTTGATTACAAAAGATTAGTTTTACTATTTTTTTATTATTTACAATTTTTTTAAAATAATGTGTTAATATTATCTACATGTTTTGTTTTGAAAAAAGTAACCCTTTTAACATTTTTTGGGAAAACGTATTCATTCCCCATTATAATACTTCCTATTTATGAATCTTTCATTTTATATTTTAAAATTATTTACAAATAAATTTAATTCGTAATTATTTTTAAAAAAAATAAATTTTTTTTATATTTTTCAAACGTGAGGGTTTTATTTTAAAATGTTATTATTGGTTTCAAAGGAGATATTAAATGCATGTGTTTTTAAAAAATAAGTCCTTAGTGATTTTATGTCTTTTATATGGATGTTTTTAAAACAATAAATCATTTATAAAATTTAAATTCTTAAAATATTTTTTTCGATTTGACGGGTAATTTAAAAAAATTATAAAGCATAACGTATTAAGTTTTAAATAAATATCTTTAATAGAAATTTAAATCATTTTTTAAAGGGATATCTCTTTTTTAAAATGATTTATCAAATAATCTTAAAATATTGTTTTTCATATATTTTAACAACCATTAACATTCTTTTTGTTTCACATGGGATTTGTTGTTATGAAACCATCAACCTTATTTTTATGGATGGATTGTGATGGTGTGGTTTTAAGGATGTTTCCATGAAACCCAATTACTTCCCATGTGTTATTCATGCTAAGATGTAATGATGAACTATTTTGTGATCCTCTGCACAATTTTGTATGATTTTTCTTATGTGATGGGTGGGACCAAAATTATATAGTGATATAATTAATTGGGTAATATTTTATATATAATTATCTGAAAGGGGACATAGGTAACTAATACCAAGCACAAAAGGGTACACAAGCAATTTTCCATATCCAAAAATGCTACACTGGTGGTTAAAAAAAGTGAAAAAAGTTACATAGGAAATTATTTCCATGACCAAGATAATATATGTGAACTTATCCAAAGACTAAAAGAGTATGGAATCATTTATTATTTTCCCGATAAGGTACATGGGTGGTTAACTGAATACTACTATGTGATTAATGGATTGAGTGGTAGCCTTGGAATATGATTTATATACATATTTTTATGCCAAACTATTGTTTCATATTATTATGCCTATGATTGTTTGATATTCGACACTTGTATGACTCGTGACTTATTCTATGATGATTCCTTATGACATGCATCATCATTTCATATTTATTGACTTGGATATAATTATCTTGGTAATGAACATTCAAAAAGGAATTGATTTATGATACTTATGTGTGTGTCATAATCATATGTTTTTAAATGTTGATATATTACTATGACCCATTTAATTTGTTATGATCAGATAATTAGGATTTTATTTATTATTAATGATCTATGTTTATTTGAGTATGATATTCTAATATTATGTTCACGATCCTTAATTATGAACTCATACCCATGTTCTTATCAAATTCTCACTTATGATCATAAATTGCTTTCTCTTATGTTTACCTTTACTGAGCATCTAATCTAACCCCTTTTCTTATGTTTTTATTCCATAGTTTGTGAAGATGATTTGAAATTGTGATAAGTATAAATGGAGGTCTAGAGGAGTAAAATTATGGTGTAAGTTTTACAAGTGTTGAAAAATAATATGTTTCTGTAGTTAATCTCTAAATACATTAATCCTAATTTTTCTTATGATTTTGTGAAATTATTGTGAGGTATATTTAATATTCATAGAAATTATGTAATATTTATTTAAGTGAGGTTAAGGTCACCTCAATTGTTATCAAATCATGTTATTAATGAATATGATTTTATCATCGGGCCAAGGAGTGAGTGTATGGGGTGTCTATGTTGTTATAAATGTGAGGTTTAGTTATTTATGGAGACTAGTTTATTTATTATTGGAAATTAAAATGAGGTAACATTAGTGAAAACCCTAATGTATAAACCAAAATATAGGTAAAAATACTAAAATTTTAGTATAGCATATAAATTTTTTGGTTACCATAAATTACATCCCTGTATTGATACAAAAAAGTGGATATAGGCTCTTGAATAGATGAACCTAGGGGAAATTCCTCATAATACATTGGTTTGGTATTAACTCAATCTCCACTCGATGCACAAAAAAGGCCTAATTGCACATCTAGTTTGACACTCCCAAGGAATTTTTTTAGTTGATTCAAATTTTCTTTACAAATCATTATAAAGGATTTAAATTAAAATTGATGGTTTCATATATAACTAGTTAGGTTAGAGAAACTAATATGAATGTGATCATGGCTAACCTAGAATAAAACATGGAAAATTCATAAGTTAGGTTATTTTTATTATTTATGAGTTGCATTTTCTAAAGTTATAGTTTCTTTTTATATATTTATTATTTTAACAATTTTTATACCTCAAATTTGTTATATATATATATATTATATAGAATAGTGGAAAATCATGTTAATCAGGGATGTGAGGGAAAATTATTTTATTCTCCCAATAAGTAAACAAGTGGGATAAAAGCTGGTGTTGGAAATATTGGGGTTATTATCACCCAAAAATCATGATTTATCATTAACATCCTGAAACATAACAAAATCTTAAGAATACCAAATAATATAATGATGGATTTCCATTGTTTTTTAGGATAAAATGACCATATATGAAATAGGATTCAAATACATATGTTTCACGAATGAGGTATGGAGAAAACAAGGGAATGTCTTAAAGGAAAAAGGAAATGCATCAAGTGTGGAAGGATTTTCTATTGAGATTATGATTGTAAAAGAGAGTAAAGGAGGTCATAAAACAAAATAAATGGTATATAGGTCAAAAAAACATTATCCCCAGATACTTGAATGTTTAAATTCAAGGATTTATGGCATTGTACAAATGAATGCCCTAACTCGAGGGATAATGAGGATAACCGACATCAGCAACATCCAAGAACAATGGAACAAGGATGAATCATTGTAATTACTATCACTTTTCGGATCATTATAATTAAGGTGAACTTATGCTTTAGTTTATATTTTAGTTTGTCTTATTGGATTATACATGTATCCAATCCATCATATCATGTAATTTTTTCATGAGCATCAAATCACCACCCCCAATGACTTTATTATCAAAGAAAAACACCTGATGTATGATTATTATATCCTAATTTAATTTTTGTGGGAAATTTCATTGAAAAATCAAACTACTATTCATTTATAGTAATTTTATGATCTTTTAGACATTTATTATCTCTTTCTACAAAGATCTCGTATCAATCATCGAATAAGGAAGTAAAATTTTATATCCTAATCCAATCTATGACCATATATCTTTACAAGTATTGCTATAAACTCCTTATCAATATTACATCAAATATATGGATCTTAAAATTAAATCATGAGAAGATTTTCTTACTATTACCTATGTTTTTAGGTTGATATTTGAATATAAATTATATCAATAGTTATAAATATACTACTAATATTTTCATCTATTTTCATTGGTGAGAAAAATTATAATTGCAATGACATGTTTTATTTATAGATAGGATAATGTAACACCCCAAGATTTTAAGAATATATTTTTTTAATAAGTTAATATGTTTAATATATTCCTCTACAACAAACAAAAATAATAAATGAAACTAAAATACATTTTATTATGAAAAAATTATAAGTATTATTGTAATGGCCCAGACCTCTCTGGTCCATTACTTTATAAAAATGTGGTGTTAGCGGCCTTCCGAAGGCTAGGGTAACTTATCCCCAACGCATTTCCAAAATATTCCTTCTTGATGAACCGTTTCAAAGGTATACATTTGAGAACTTTAACATCGCATTACGTATTCATGTACTTTGATGTTTCTAACTACCTCTGTTTTGAAGTAGTGGCTTGGGGGTGCACTTGGGTGAACTTTTAAGGAGAACGAAAGGGTAGTAGCTTTTAAACGGGCGGCGCACGGTTTGTCTAAATCGTGCGGCCAAACTGTGAGTAGCTGGCTTAGAGGCAGTAGCTCCCACACGAACGGTGCACGGTTTGTATAAACCATGCGGTCAAACTGTGGGAGATTGGTGTCCAAGTTAGTAGCTAACGCACGGTTAGTGCACGGTTTGTTAAACCATGTGAACTAATTGTGGGGCCACATTAACTAGATCATAAAATTGTGGATCTTGACTGTTTTGCCTCTAAATTTCTTTTTTAAGCTCATAAGCATCCATAACTCGGGATTACCCTCCCCTAAAGATAGGAGAACCTCTCCCATGAATTTTGGAGGCGACTTGAAGGCTTCCCTTGGCGAATTGAAGCCGGTGTCTTGAGGTATGTGATCGTTCCTGTTTGGTTGATAGATCTACTAAGATATAGTCATTCTCTTCTCTTGGTTTCTTAGATCTACTCCCATTATGGGTAGATCTATGTCTGTGGATGCCAAATATGATGATATTTGGTCTTGGTTGTGTTAGGAGAGGAGATATGTGGAGGATCCTTGGAGGATCATCCCGACTTTCTTGTGCATTCTTCGTTTGTTGGGGTTTTCGTAAAAAACCATTGAGGTAGGGATCTTACCTTCATCTCTCTCTCTCTTTTTTACATCATGTGAAGTGGGTATCCTCTTGTTTTCATGTGGTATGGTTGAACCAGTAAATAAAGATAATAACTTGTTAAAGAATGGGTTTAGGGAATTTTTTTTGATATTGTTGTTTTATTTCTTCAATGCATATCCTTTGATTTTGTTGTGAATTGAATAGGATTATGCCTACTAAAAATCACGGTCGTTGGGGGCCTTTGCTTGCGCAATTAAATGATTCACTATTTTAATGGATTGTTTTGTGAATGGAATTTCATAGAATGTGTAAATTGGTTAATTATGTAATGTTGGATGATTAAATGAATACCTGGAACCCTTGTTTGATCACCCTGGTTAAACTAAATGAAAGAATATTTTTTGTGGGTACCGGTGGGGGTTTAATTATGATAAGGGGTGTTTTGTTGGTTTTTGTGGAATGGGTGAGCAGTGGGGCTATGGTTGGATTGGTTGTGGGTTGGCGTGTATGATATGGTTGTGATGGGCAGCGGAGCTGCGCAAAATGGTATCGAAGGGATGATGATGCGGTACGAGTATTGTTTCCAAGGTGTTTGTGGTTATGTTGGTTGGCAGTAGGGCTGCAGGGATGGGTTGTAGATATGAATAAAAGTGGAAGAGTAAACTAATTAATTGTGGGGCATGGTAGTTGATTAAACACAGAAAATAACGGAATTGATTGGTTGATAAAAGAAAATGGTATTGTGTTTCTTGTGTTTTCCCTAACTATATTTGTGGTTGTGGGATACATTTTACAGACTATTGAACTGGTTTCATAGTTGTTAGATTCTCGGTAGTTAAGGAACTGATAAACTAAAACTATTGAAACGTTAAATGCTTAATGGGGGTTGGGGCTGTTTATTTTGTGCATACTTTGGTTGTAGCAGTGTCGAGGCATGTGCTCAGATCTTTTCTGTAGAAGCCTTAGGATGGGCTGAGTGGTTGATATAATTATAAAAATTTTTACATTTTATGTTTCTTTACTCACCCCACCCATGTTGAGCACTATGTGCCGAACACCCGTGGGATGGGGGTGAGATTATAAAACATCCAAAGGATGGTTGGTTACTGTTCTTTCATGTGATCCCTCTTTCAGTTTCTACAGCCCAAGATCCTTTAGGCAGGTTATGACAGATGGTTCCCAAGATTCTTCGGGACGAGGATGTGATGTGTTCCAAAGAATTTTTGTGATGAGGATGTGATGTGGTTCCCAAGTGTCATCAGGATGAGATGTGGTTATGGCCATGGATTGAGTGTCGGCGGGATTCTATGAGCTTCGTATGGCCAGGTTGCGGCACTTGCTCAAACATCATATGGCCGGGTTACGGCACTATCACTAGAAGAGGGGGAAGCATCGGAGTGTTAGGCATGAGGGATTGAGCAATATTCAGTGGGAAGGTGGTGCATGGTACCCATTATTTGGTAATATTACTATACTACTCTATTGACTTGCGATATTTGGTGAGTGTGGCTTGTAAGGTTGGGTGGGTTGATTCCTTTCTTGGATTTGGTTCTTTCTGTTTTCTCACGGGGAATTAGGGATCTCCCCACATGTGCACGATAGCTTTAGGTTTTCCTACTTAGTATACATGTATGCTCACCCTACATTTACTTTCATGTTTTCAGGAGGACTTTCGGGACCATGTGGGACCTTGGCCGTTGTGCATTGGAGTTTTTCTTGTTGCAGTTTTTACTTTTTTTTCGAACATTTGAGCTTTTCTTGTACTTATACATTTGTTTTAGTATTGTATAAAACATGCATATGGGTTTGGTTTGGGGTTTATTTTAATTTACATATTCCTTTTTTTTTGGTGTTTGACGCATCAAATTTCATGATTTTAAATAATGAAAAGGGTAACGCCTCCCATATTTGTGAATACTCATACCCTTGGTGCTAGTCGCCACTCTGGGGCCTATTGGAGGCGGGACTTGGGGGTAATTATGTCTCTTTCACCATTGACAGCTCAGGAGGGGCATCTTTGGTGGGAGAGGGTCATGACAGAATGGTATCAGAGGCAAGGTTGAGAGATAGGATGGATTCTGGAGTTAGGAAGAGTGAGGATTGAATGGGATGGAAGGGCAACAATGTTGGCTGATCTTGGAGTGTGATGTAGTTTAGGGATGACCGGATAGAACACGGAATTATAGGGCCCCCCGTGATCCGATGCAAGGACTCTGGACATACCGAATGACCAAGTGAGGCTACATTTATTTCTGGGTAGAGACCCTAGGAAAGGTAAATGCATCATAATGACTTTTTTTCTTATGTTTCTGGGGAATTTTGGGGATTTAAAATGAATAAGGAGTCTAATAAAAATTTAAGCACAATATTCTACACTACTCGGGCTTATGATTTCCTTGATTACCTTACAGCTATGCCCCTTGGGAGATGACCATGAGTAGAGGGGGTGATCGAGGCCTAGGGTGTTGACATGGTTGATCGACGAAGTGCTGACCGAGAGGAGGAGGACAATCAGTGGTAGAAGACGCTTCGTGCCTTTTAGCGGCAGACCCTCTAGAAGTATGAGGGAAGCATCTCTGACATGGAGATAGAGAGCTGTCTAGAGGAGCTAGAGATAGCTTTTAGTTTGATCCAGGCTCCAGTAGAGTACTGGGTTCCTCTGACTATAAGCCATATGCAGGGATTGATGTGTCAGTGGTGGATGCTATATATCGGGGATAAGAGGGAGCCTGAAGTTACGTGGGAAGATTTCGAGAGGGAGTTACGGACATAATTCTTCTCTTTCACAATGAAGGATTAGAAGAGATAGGAGCTAATATCCCTCCAGTAGGGGATCATGTCGGTGAAAGAGTTGGGGATCAAGTTCAAGGATCTACTCCGTTTTTCTCGAGACCTCATTCCAGATGAGGAGTCTCGGGTGAGATGTTTGGAGGAGGCACCTCGACCTCTTCTCCAGTATCCTGTTACTCCCTTCACCCTTTCGACGTACTTGGATGTTCAGAAGAAGGATGAAGTGGTGGAGAGGATGCACACACTGGGAGGTGTGTCATGAGAGGGAATCCAGTTGGTCTCGTCAAAGGGGAAAGCCATCAGTAGCAAGCCTCCAGCATCAGGGACCTCTAGGTTCCGACGAGTAGAGAGAAGGCCTTAGTAGTTTTAGTTCTGATCTCCTGGTCCTTCTCCTTTTCCTTTAGGCCTGGGACCGAGGTGTTTCATCTGTGGAAGCCATGGGAACCATTGGAACCAGTGCCTGTACCGAGTACAGTATAGTGGAGGAGGACCTGTACAGCATCTGCCACAGCCACAGCTGTTTCCGGACATGCCCTTCTAGTAGCATCACTAGGGGTAGTGAGCTCCCGCTCCTCCAAGGGCAGACATTGTAGGAGGAGCCCGACCTTAGGGAGCTCCCCAGGGACCTCGACCAGGGCGTGGTTGGGGATATGGCCAATAGCCGAGAGGCAAAGGAGTTGGGTGTGGGGAGTTTCATGCCATAGAGGCAGTGGTTCTAGCAGGGCTAGAAGTCTTTCGAGTTACAATCATTTTGTTTAGTACCCTTGCCCATTCCTTGTTTTATTTAATAGCTTCACACTCCTTTGATGTTCCTAGTCTAGCCGGTGCCTTGGCCCTAGACATAGAGAAACTTTCTGTACCCCTGGTTTTGAACACACCAGTCAGAGGTCAGACCATCTTGTATCGTGTTTGCTGGGGATGTATTTTGATATTGGGGCCACACCAATCAAGTGAAGATCTCCATTTACTACAAATGCATCCATACGATGTCATTCTAGGCATCTATTGGCTATTCTCGGTGATTTCCATCATCAATTGTTTCCAAATAAGGGTTATGTTTTCAGGCATAGGCAGGTGAAGTGTGACTTTCATTGGTGAGTGGGGTTGCCAGGAGGGGAGCTGGCGAAGGGAGCCCTTTCTTTCCTCGTTAGTCAGGCTATCATTTGAGTCGGCAGATATGGAAATGGTAGAAGTCTCTAAGATCGGCAGTGATTTCATGGACGTCTTCCCCCAAAGAGGTGGTGACTCTTCCCCCTCGATGAGACATTGAGTTCTGAATAGAATTACAACCTGGTGTGCATCCTATTCTGATGACCCCTATCAGATGGAACCTTCATAACTTCAGGAGTTGCGGATTCAGATTGATGATCTGATGATGAAGGGTTTTGTTCGACCGAGTGCATCACCATTTGGTTCTCCAGTCTTATTTGAAAAGAAGGAATATGGTGGTCTCAGGCTGTGCGTAGACTACTAGATACTGAACCAGGTAACCTTTATGAACTGTTACCCCCTCCTGAGGATAGACGATCTCTTTGACTAGTTGAGGGGAGCAGGTTGGTTCTCTATGATCGATATGCGGTCTGGATACCACCAGTTTAGAGTGAAGGACGGTTATATCTTGAAGAATGCCTTCAGGTGAAGATTTGGGCACTTTGAGTTGTGGTCATGCCGTTTGGCATTACAAATGCACCAGCCGTGTTCATGGAACTCATGAACTCCATTTTTCGGGAATACCTAGACCAGTTCGTAGTTGTCTTCATCGACGAAATCCTGATCTACTCAATATCAGAGTAGGATCATGTTGGGAACCTGAGAATGGTTGTAGAGGTCCTCCAACAGCACCAAATTTATGGGAAGTAGTCCAAATTCAAGTTTTGGACTCGAGAAGTACGCTTCCTTGGACACGTGGTATCCGAGATGGGAATAGTGGTGGACCCATCAAAGGTCGAAGTAGTTGTTTCTTGGGCATCGCCCAAGAACGCAGCAGAAGTTTGTAGTTTCCTTTGGACTAGCAGGCTACTACCGGATGTTCATGCACAACTTCTCCCGAGTTGCAGCACCTTTGATATCCTTATCAAATAAGGATCGAGCATTCATGTGGGATGAGGAGTTTGAGGTAACATTCAGTTATCTAAAGGGAAGGGTGGTAAGTGCCCGGTGCTGAGATTACCGGAGGATGGAGTAACATTTGAGGTATTCTGTGATGCCTCAGGCCAAGGCTTGGGGTGCATACAGATGCGACAGAAAGGTGTGATCTCTTATGGGTCTAGGAAGTTACTTCCTCATGAATGTAACTATGCCACATACTATCTAGAGCTTTCGGTGATTGTGTTCGCACTGAAGTTGTGGCGGCATCACCTCATCGGGGAGCACTTCATGGTCTTCACGGATCACAAGAGTCTGATGTATATCTTCTCTCAATGGGACCTGAATTTGCGGCAGCGATGGTGGATGGAGTTCCTCCATGACTACGACTTCAAAATCTCCTACACCAAAGGCAATGGAAATGTGGTGGCTGACGATTTGAGTAGGAGGAAGGACACAGTTTGAAAGTTGGCAAATGTCTAGAAGGCGATGGAAGAATTGGATGCACTACACCTTGATGTATCGGAAGATGGTTGTAGAGGTTGTATATTTCAGATAACAGTGCAGTACTCCCGACTATGGCAGGTGGAGGAGTCTTAGTGGGGAGACATAGAGAGTGAAGTGATTCACGATCGGGCTAGCCAGGGCAATACTCTGGAAGGATGGTCGGAGGATCGTCTGAATCGGATTATTTTCCGAGAGATGTTGTTTGTTATAGAGGAAATTTGTGAGAGAGTTCATGGTGAGTTCCACAAATCTCCTCTGGCAGTACACCATGGAGATTCCAAGATGTACCAAGGCTTGCGAGGGCAGTTCTGGTGGCCCGGGGTGAAACGGGAAGTAGCAGAGTTCGTAGCAAAGTTCCTCATGTGTCAGCAGGTGAAGTATGAACACCGCGTCCCCGGAGGTCTGTTAAAACATTTAGATGTCCCCAAGTGTATGTGGGATGACATCTCGATGGATTTTTTCACGGGGCTGCCTAGAGTTCAAGGGGGGTGCGACGCCATATGGGTAGTGGTGGACCGACTGACGAAATCAGCCCACTCCTTAACAATCAATGAGTCAAGTACGGTTGAGGCCCTAGCCCAGAGGTACGTGAATGAGGTGGTAAGGTTGCACAGAGTTCCATGATCTATAATATATGACCAGGATACCCAGTTTACCTTGTGGTTCTGGAGAGGATTGCAACATGCTTTTGGCACCTGGTTATGCCTCAACACTACTTTCCACCCCCATACAGATGGGCAGACAGAGCTCACCAACCAGACTTAAGAAGATATGCTACAAGAATGTTTTTTGGGCCTTGGAGGATCATGGGTACAACACTTTCCTCTGATAGTGTTCTCTTACAACAATAGCTATCAATCTACAATTGGCAAGGATCCTTTCGAAGCTTTGTATGGGAGGCCATGTCGCTCACCCGTATGCTGGACAGAGGTCGAAGAAGTTGGTTTTCTTGGCCCGGAGGTGGTGCAGAGAACAACGGAGAAGGTTCAGCTTATACGGAAGAGGATGAAGGCATCTCAGGACCGGCACAAGTCATACTCCGATAATAGGAGGAGACCCTTAGAGTTATAGGTCGTGGACCAGGTGTTCTTGAACGTCTCTCCTTGGCGCGAGAAGCGAAGATTTAGAAAGGGATGCAAGCTTTCTCCCAGGTTGGTTGGGCCCTTAGAGGTGTTGCGGAGGGTTGGAGAGGTGGCTTATCAACTGACATTGCCTCCACCACTACAAAGGGTGCACGACGTCTTCCCTGTGTCTTAGCTCCGTCTGTACCTACATGACGATTCACACGTTCTTGACCGGGGAGATATAGATATCAGGGACGATGCAACGTTCATGGAGCGACCCGTGATGATCAAAGGTCATTAAGAGAAGGTGCTTCGTGGATGAACCATTACTTTGGTTCGTGTGCTATGGAGGCATGGTGGGCTTGAGGATAGTGCTTGGGAAATGGAAGCACAGATGCGTGCCTAGTACCCAGAGTTGTTTTGATTTTTATCCTGTTTTGTTTCGTACCTGTTTATGATGTAATGCTTCACCTGGTTAAATATGAAATGTGTTTCAAGTGTGTAAGAAGTTTCCTAAAATGTGGGGAGGGGAGGACGTGATCCCTAATTAAGATGCATTAAATAGGATGTGACTAAACACGTGCGGGTGAGTCCGTGCCGCCCAAAGTGGATAGTATCTTAACATGGAAGAAGGAAAACCCCTCACCCACATGACTAGATAGTTTAATTTTTTGATTTTCGTGGTTGCACGGGGGAGAGTGGAGGTATGATTGTGATTTTTCAAGAGATAGGTGAGGAAGGGTGCGCTCCATGGTAACAAGGATGTTTTCTCCTAAGAGGTATCTTTCGAGGGGGAGTTGTTCGGAACCCTCTCCATTCATCAGGTATGGATTTAATTCATAAGGTTGAGAATAGTTTGAGTGGTATCTGATGTAATGTCCCAGAACTCTCTGGTCCATTACATTGTAAAAATGTGGTGTTAGAGGTCTTCCATAGGTCAAAGTAACTTATCCCCAATGCTTTTCCAAAATCTTCCTTCTTGATGAACTGTTTTAACAGTAGACAGTTGAGAACTTTAACATCATGTTACGTATTCATGTACATTGATGTTTCTAACTAACTCTTTTTTACAATAGTGGTTTGGGGGTGCACTTGGGTGAACTTTTAAGGAGAACGAAAGGGTAGTAGCTTTCGCACGGGCAGCACGCGGTTTGTCTAAACCGTGCGGCCAAACCGTGCATAGTTGGATTGGAGGCAGTAGCTCTTACACAGACAAGGCATGGTTTTTCTAAACCATGTGGCCAAGCCATGTGATAAGGGTCACCAAGGTAGTACCTAATGCACGGTTAGCGCACGATTTGTTAAACTGTGAGATCTAACCTTGTGGACACTTAAACTAGATCCTAAAATTGTGGATCTTGACCATTTTTCCTCTAACTTGCTTGTATAATCTTTTAAGTGGCCATAACATAGGATTACCCTCTCATGAAGATATGAGAACCTCTCCCAAGAGTTTTGGAGGTGATCCAAAGGCTTCACTGGGCGAATCAAAGCCGGTTTCTTGAGGTATGTGATCGTTCTTGTTCTGTTGTTAGATCTACTTAGATCTACTCCTCCTCTACTCTCGGTTTCTTAGATCTACTCTTGTTATGTGTAGATCTACGTGTTTGGATGACTAATAGGATGAAATTTAGTCATGTTTGTGTTAGGAGAATAGTTCTAAGGAGGATCCTTGGAGGATCATCCTGGCTTTCTTGCACGTTCTTCGTTTGTTGGGGTTTTCGTCAAAATACCTTTGAGGTAGGGATCTTACCTTCGTCTCTCTCTCTCTCTATCTCTCTCTCTCTTTTGTGCATCATGTGGAGTGGTTGTCTTCTTGTTTTCATGAAGTACGGTTAAACTAGTAAATAAGGAAAATAACTGGTTAATGAACAGGTTTGGGGAAGTTTGTTGATATTGTTGTTTTATTTCCATCAATGTTTATCATTTGATTATGTTGTGAACTGAATAGGCTTATGCCTACTGAAAATCACGGTCGTTGGGGGCCTTTCCTTGTGCAGTTAAATGTTTGCATAGTTTTCTAGATTATTTTGTGGATGGAATTTCATAGACTGTGGTAATTGGTTAATCATGTAATGTTGGATGATTAAATGAATACCTTGAACCCCTGTATGATCACCCTAGTTAAACTAAATGAAAGAATGCTTCTTTTTGTGGGTGCTAGTTGGGGATTAATTATGTGAGTGGGGTGGTTCGTGGGTTTTTGTAGAATGGGTGATTAGCTGGGCTGCGGTTGGCTTAGTTGTGGGTTGGTGTGTATGATATGGTTGTGATGGGCCGCGAAGCTACCCAAAATGGTATCGAAGGGATGATGATGTGGTATGGTTATTGTTTCTGAGGTGTTTGTGGTTATGGTGGTTGGCAGCAGGGCTGAAGGGATGGGTTTTAAATATGAATAAAAGAGGAAGAGTTAACTAATTAATTGTGGGGCATGATAGTTGATTAAATATGGAAAATCAACGGAATTGATTGGCTGATAAAGGAAAATGGTATTGTGTTGCTTGTGTTTTCCCTAACTATATTTATGGTTTGCATGGATATGTTTTACGAATGATTGATCTGGTTTTGTTGTTTTTATTTTCTCGGTAGTAAAGGAACTGATAAAATAAAACTGTTGAAACATGAAAAGCTTAAAAGGTTTTGGGGCTATTTAATGTGTGCATAATTTCGTGGTGGCAGTGTCGAGGCATGTGCACAGATATTTTGTGTAGAATCCTTAGTATGGGATGAGTGGTTGATATAATTATATAAATTTGTATTTTTTTTTGTTTCTTTACGTACCCCACCCATGTAAAGCACTACGTGTCGAACACCCGTGGGAGGGGGGTGAGGTTCTCAAACATCCAAAGGATGTCTGGTTACTGTTCTTCCATATGCTCACTCTTCCAGTTTCTATAGCCCAAGATCCTCCGGGTATGTTATTAAATATGGTTCCCAAGAGTCTTCAGGATGAGGATGTGATGTGTTCCCAAGAGTCTTCGGGATGAGGATGTGATGTGGTTCCTAGGTGTCTTCAGGATGAGATGTGGTTATAGATGAGGATTGAGTTCCGGCTGGATTTTATGAGCTTCATATGGCCAGGTTGCGGCACTAGCTCAATCTTCGTATGCCCAGGTTGTGGCACTAGCTCAGGAATAGGGGGAATCATCAGAGCATTAGGAATGGGGGCTTGAGCAGTATTCAGTGGGAAGGTGGTGCGAGGTACCCACACTTTGATAATATTACTATACTACTCTATTGAAATGTAATATTTGGTGAGTGTGGCTTGTAAGGATGGGTGGATAGATTCCTTTCTAGGCTTTGGTTTCTTCTATTTTCTCACAGGGCAGTACGATGTCTCCCCACCTGAGCACGAGAGCTTTAGGTTTTCCAACTGAGAATACTTGTATTCTCTCCCTACGTTTACTTTAAATTTTTTATGAGGACTTCAGGAACCGTGTAAGACATTTCTAATTGGGCGTTGGAGTTTTTCTGGTTGTAGTTTTTTCTTTATTTTTTTTGGTATCCAACTTTGGTGCTTGTATTGTACATATACTTTTTTCAGTATTGTATAAAACATGTATATGGGTTTGGTTTTGGGTTTATTTTTATTTACTTCTTCCTTTTTCTTTTGGTTTTTGACTCATCCTATTTCACGATCTTAAATAATAAAAAGGTTAATTCCTCTCATATTTGTAAAAACTCATACACTTAGTGCTAGTCGCCACTCCGGGGCCTACTAGAGGCGGGACTCAGGGGGTCATTATCTCCCTTTCACCATTGCCAGCTTAGGAGGGACATCTTTGTTGGGAGGGGGTCGTGACAATTATAATGTTTCAATTATAATGTACCCATTAAGTTAAGAGATATAAATAGATGTAATTGAATTATAAAATATATGTATAACAAAAAATAAATTTCATTTCAAAAACTAATGAATTAGTAAAATTCAATAAGTATAGTTAAATAACCAATGAATCATTTTAGACATAGAAATATATTTTACTAAAAATTATCCATTTATATATTATGAATTTATTATATTATGGTTAAATAATCATTATAATTGCATTTATTGATAATATATATATTAAATTATTTTATAATTTAACCAATGGTTATTACTAGGAATGTAATAAATTAATTTTATTTCTAGAAGACACATTTTTATGAAATTGTTTTTAATTATTTGGACAACACATTAAAAGTAATGTTTATGATTTTTAGAAATTGAATTGGATAAAATTATATTTATATTTTAATCATTGTATTAATAAAATAAGATAAATATCAATTTAGATGTAAAATTCACTTATAGAAGTTAAATATTATTTCCACGGTAATGGTACAAGGGTTATTTTAAACGAATTTTTTTTAAAAGTGTTCATGTAATTTTTATTAATTAAAATAAAGTATAAATATTTTAAATAATGGATCTAATGTAATTTTTATAAATAAAAATAAATATATTAACATTAATTTAATTATTTATTGATATAATGTTATATTAAGAACACTTAATATTTTAAGAAATACATTTTTTCCAAGAAATAGTTTTTCTATATATTATATATTTTAATTTATAAGCTTTTTTATTATATTTATATATTTAATTGTCTAAAATGGGTTACTAATTTAGAATTATAATTTCCATATTTGGTAAGAGGGATCATCTTATCTTTTCATTAAAAAAATAAATACCATGGTTAACAATGGTAAAAATGAGTACCGTCATGTTTCTGGAATTTTACTAAATTAACATGTTACTAAAACCTTATATAAGTCCTTTTAATGGATTTAATTACATAACTACATGTCTTACCAACATTTCTACATCTAACATACCTAAATCTCATTTACTGTCATTCTTACCCTTCACATACCATTCAATTCCATTGAAATTGTTTTATTTTCAACAATAAATGGAGGTCACTTCCACCCACTTCAAGACACACCACTCATTGGAAGTTATATTGAATACATAATGGACATGGAATTTTTAGCCATTTTATTTTTTTGGGAGATGGGTGCTTTGAGAGGATGTTTGGTGCTATTCCAAAGGGAGGGTGAAGTGATGTGAAAATCTAGAGGGTCACCACGCCATAGTTGAGGTCTTTGTAGGAGATGTTTTGGGTTCCATGGAGTGTTGAGAATGTTTCATGATGTTATTCATTGATTTTTTTAGGGATTGTGTATTTTATGTAGGTTGTTTGGAATTTCAGGTGCCATAGTGAGTAAAATGGACATGGTGGATTGTTTAGTGGGAATTTTAAGATGTGTAACGGTATATCCTATGTAACACCCCGAGATTTTATGAAAAATAATATTTTAATTTCATTAATGTTTTGTGTTGTATTCTTCACCAAGATTACCTTGCGCTATATGCAACACCGTATTAGCTTGCAGTATACGCAACACTATTATTGGACCGTGTTACACACAATTTTGATAATAGTTATTCTAAGCAACATTGAGTATGTTTATATGTATATTAACTGTATAAATGAAATATGGTTGGATTTTGTTATACGAAAAAACGAAGGATTCTTTCACAACACGCAACCCTGACTTGGCTTGCATTACACGCAATCACGACCTTCCTCGATAGCGTGTGTTGTACGCAATACCAGGTTTTAATAAACAATGATATATTATTATAATATTGTCATGAACTAGCCGTTATGAATAGTATTAAATAAATTTTTTATTTTATAACATTACTATTCATCTTACACATTTTCTAGAACATGGTATAAGAACAAAATAAATTTTTCGGGTAAAATAAGTATTTTTCAAAAAAATGCAGTTTTGCCGCCTTTTGATGGCGCACCCACTTTAAATATAGTTTTTGACATGTTTATAAGTTCAATTTGACAAAATAAAAATCTTCATTGGAATCAAGAAATAAAAATTTACTTTGGATAAATTTTTCATATTATTCTGGTAACTTTCACATTTTAATGAATAGTAAAAACACGGTATATTTTAATTAAAAACAACTTTTTTCATCGTAATATCTTATGTTGTTAAATTATAATATTGAATTGTTTTAAAGTATAAATAGAATATATTTTTACCATTTAATATAATGTTTGTCATTAGCATTGATTTTACCTTGAATTCGTAGGTTAAATCAATTCAATCGTTTGCAATGTTTTAAACAAAACCAGTTTTTATTCGACAACGTGATTAGTTTTAATTTAATTTCTGCAACTAATGTGTATTGAATTTTAAAAAATGGATTCCATATTTGGAATCACTGGGTCCAAATTATGTTAATAGGCTACTTTTTATTTTTGGGAATTATGAATAGTAACTACGGTAAATTTTATTTTCCATAGTTAAAGGTAAATCGGGTAATTAAGGGTAAATATAATATTATAAAATAACCCTAACACATGCCAAAAATCTATTTGATGGATAAAATAAACCCATATCAACTAAGGGTGGGATTAGATTCATTTTATGGACTTTTGACCATGAAAATAATTTAATTATTATTAAAACCAAAGAAAGTGACAACATGTCACTCTCTTAAATATTATAAGTATAATAATTTTAACATAGTTATAAACATCATAAAACTACAAACATGAATTGTCTCTAGAAAGATAAAATAATTATCTACATCATGAGAGTTTATTTAGAATTTTTTGGGATTAAATAATTATCATTAATTGTGACACAATAGTGATGCAGAAATTATTTATCTAGTGAAAAATCAAGAATATAGTTTTTATTAAACTAATAGTGACCATAAAAGGCAGAAAACCCTGACCAAAACTTATTGGTCATGTACATTTAAACTATAATCATCGAATGGTCGAATATTCGACAATTTGGAGTCTTATACGAGCAATTATTTCACTTATATTATTTTATTTTAAATGATGCCAAAGTTGTCACCTTCATAATTTAATAAATATAACAATTTAAATATTGTGATTTTAAGATGATAAATTCGAGTAAAAGTATTATTGTGAAAGGTAATATATTTATATTCATCATAGGATTTTATTTTAAATTTTTATGCAACAAATAAGTATATTAAATAATTATACAAAAATGATGTAGTAATTGGTTTATTAAGAGATAAACCAAATAAATGGTTTTAAAAATAATAGAATAAATATTATATGAACTATTTAATGTGATCCACTAATTTTATAGAAACATATGACCTTTTATTAATATATTAAAGCTTTTATTTTTAACATGTCTTCTGTATATATTTTATTTAAATTCAAATAAATGAATAGTGTCAAAATTGACACTATTGTTATTTTATAAAAATAACATATTATAAAATTGTTTAAAAATCACAAAAATATTTAAAAATTATAAATTCAAAATTTTATGGTCTATAATGTTATAAAGTAAACAATTATGGAAAATTCACAACAAATAAGTAATTATTTTTTCTAATTTAAAATTTAGAATTTTATTACCACAAATAAACTTAAATAGATTAAATAAGGATAAATCAAAATGATAAGGTTTAAAATAAGATCCAAACATGTCTAAATTTGATTGGTTGATGAGATTACAACCATATCTCATCTAATCTTTGAATATGAGTCATTTTTGGAGATTTTTAAGGGGGTTTAGATTTATTATAAATTAATATTTTTAAGAATTCCAAAGGTGCCCCTCTCCCCCCTTATAAAAGGGCACCTCCTCCCTCTCCTCCTCGCACCAATTTGAGCCTTCAAGCTCGGACAAACCCTACCAAATTCTCCGCTCCACTTCCCTAGAAACATCCTAGATGTTCTGGTCTTCCTCAAAGACCAATTTTAGTTCCCTAAGAGGAGGTCTCAAAGAGGTGCTTCAAAGAAGAGGAGGTTCGGACACTTACGAAAAAAATCAGACCTAAGGTAAGGGAAAATATCACAATATCATTTTTATCCGAGATTGTTTATACTTTGGCATTTACTAGGGTGTATTTTATCATCCACATACATGTTTCCTAAATATGTAATATTATTTCCATCCACCTATAATTGTTTAAATCCAATTTTACCCTTTGGTGAGTTTTTAGTAAAATATATGAAAGGAATATTTTGTCATTTTTTCGTACGAGGTACTTTTTTTGACTTTTACAACAAAAGTACGAGACCAATGTTTTTTTAAAACTTATGCGGCATGAATATATTTTTAAAACATCATTTCCAAAAAGATTCCTTTACATGTTTTCAAGTTTATGTTTAATCAACTTCTTTTAGTTTAAAATTGTATAACATGTTAAGAAAGGAAAATGTTTTTGAAGTAGAAAGGATATTTTCCTCAAGAATGGAGTTCAAGTATTTTATCAAAATTATTTTCCATCTAAGATAATATAGGGTTCTGTTTTCATCCCTATTATTACATTTACTTGATTATGTTGTAATGGAAATATTTTTTATGAATTCCTTTATCTTATATGAATAGTTTTATGATGTCATGATGTTTAAGATTCCCATTTTTATTACATGGGTTATGCAATGTTGTATGATTTATGATTTTGTGGAACACATAAGAATTGTATCTTTATGAGATGGGTGGGACCTATATCTCCCTCCAATGTATTGGGTAAATATTTTATATCTCATGAGATAGACATGGCTGGAATGGTAGTTTATACCGGTTCAGTGAAACAGGACTGAAACGAGGGTAAATCGGTTCAAGAAAGGGACTTTGTCCACTAAGATGGTCTTGGAAAAGAGTCTTGACTAACAAGAAATGATTCTCTATGATTATGTGTGTATGCCACAAAGTTTCATATTTTAAGTTATGATTATTGGGATTACATTTCACTACTATGATTTATCCCATGTTATGAAATTATGATCTCTTTTGCAGGTTAAGATTTCCAAAATGTTATGTTCTTATGAATATGATGTGATTGATATTTCTTTTGTTTACCCTTACTGAGAATTTGAGCTCACCCTTTTATGTTTTCTTTTCCCCAGGATATAAAGAAAGGTTTTAGGTAAAAAAGGATGATCTTTATGGGAGATGTTGAAGATCTTTCACCACGATTTGAAGATTATATTCCGAGTTTCCAAAGACACTAAACTATTACGATCCTTGTGTGTGTGTTTTTGTTATGTACTAAGTATTCCGCAAAAGTAATGTAATGTCCCTGTACGTCAAGCTTTGGGTCTCTACAGTTGGTATCAGAGGAATGGTTTAGTCAACCTTTGGAAACTAGGATGTGAGAACGTTAGTGAGATCCCTAGAGATATTTCTAAGATATGTCTAGGGATGTCCCTAAGGATAAGTATACGTATAGGATATAGTCTTGGAACTACGGTAACAATCTTAGAATTTAACTTAAGATGTTAGATATTGACGGTACTCCCCCTTTACTATGTTTTTTTCTCTAGAATGATTTTTTCCTCTCACAAGATTCTTTTTGTGTTTTAGTTAATGGAGGGAACCAGAAGGAATTCGGTTAACATTGAATCCAATGGACAAACTGGTGACTATGAGCAAAAAAATTGTGTAATTCCTAGAGAGAAAGATATTGTGATTATGCTGAATCAGTCATCGCGATATACGATTAACTAGGTGAAATTTAGTGGTATGCCTAATTCATCAAAGAAGAGGAAGATAAACTATTATTCATGTTCTCTTGTTGAGGAGCATAAAGAAAGGATGATTGAGATTTCTAAAGAAGGGAAGAAGAACCTTGAGGAATACCTCAAATGGAGGGACCGCTGTTATCTGTGTAGAGAAAACGGTCATAGAGTGACAGACTGTTATGGAGTTCGATGTCTTATTTGCGGAGAACATGGGCATTACCCAACTCAATGCCCTAACCTAAAAAGTTACTTCTAAATCAAGGAAGGACTTATTCCAGGACAATCATTGAAGTGGATGGACTGAAGTGTTTATGTATTGGTATTCAAGAATAATATTTTTGAGGTACTTTTATGGTGTATTGAAATATTTATGTATTGGTCTATTGTGGTTTTCAATAATTTTAAGGTACCGATAACCATGAATAGTGATTCAAATATTTTGGAAAGTAGATGATATGCACATAATGAAGGGATAAGGAGAAAATGAAATGTTTGACAGTATTCATGAGCTCATGATTGATAAAAGGACTAAGTGATATCATGGTTTGAGTATATATAATTTTGAGGATTTTGGTATGTGGAAGGAGTTAACTTTTAACAGCACTCATGTTTTCAATAAGGTTTAATGGGTATTCAAGAGAGTACAAGATTAACGCCTTTGAATGTTTGGAATGTCACCAACAAGATATATCTTATGATATGTGGGGATCAACGATGATATTAAATCTCTAAGAGTGGACTGCAGTATTGTGGATAAGCCTATAGATTGGAATGGATTATGTTGGAAATAAGTTATTATTGTTTTTTTTTCAATATTATTGATCGGATGTTATAGTAATATAGTTTTAGAAAAAGGAAAACCTGCAGGACGGGCGACAACCCATCGCGTCGGACAAGGCTGTGAGAATCCAACCCACAACCGAAGTGCGACTGGCCTTTATCGCCTACCACTGGCCTACAGGAAGTCCCTGTTTAGTAGAAACTAGTTTTATTATATTAAGCAGTATGATATATGAATTATAAGTCCATTTTTGGAACTATATATGATTAATCTCACTATTGATGGACTAATGTATTTTTTGATAACTTTTCTAACCTTTTGTTTGAGACAGATACAATGACCTGTCATTCTATCACATTATCTGCTAACACATCACGAATAACAAATTCAACTTCATTTATTTTAGAGATGAAGTGGAAATTGTTCATGGCACGAACAACAGTGAGATTGTACCAAAATAAAGTAAGTATTTCTTCTAATTCAAATTTTTCAACATTAGGTAAATGATCTGGAAAACAAAAAATGTTGTCCTAGTGCTATTATGTTTGATTAATTAGATGGTACCTTAGATAATCACAAATTTATGGCTTTGGTATTGATTTCTCTTCCATAGCCATGTTCTCTACCACTCTCATTCAGAACATGATGGTTAGATTTCTCTTCCATATCCTTATTTTCACCTATGTGGAAACCCAGTGATTAGTTTATTTGGGTAACCGTTATGTTTCATATATTTGTTTTTAAAGATTGGTTTTGTTATTCCTTTTTACGATGTGGGTTTCTATTAAAGAAATTTTCAAATAGCAAACCATTTATAACCCCAACGAATTTCGAGGGCGAAATTCATTTTAAGGGGGGTAGAATGTAACACCACGAGATTTTATGAAAAATATTATTTTAATTTCATTAATGTCTTGTGTTGTATTCTACACCAAGATTACCTTGCGCTATATGCAACACCGTGTTAGCTTGCAGTATACGCAACACTATTCTTGGACCGTGTTACACACAATTTTGATAATAGTTATTCTATCCAAAATTGAGTATATATATATATATTAAATGTATAAATGAAATATGGTTGGATTCTGTTATATGAAACAATGAAGGATTCTTTCACAACACGCAACCCTGACTTGGCTTTCATTACACGCAATCGCGACTTTCCTCGATAGCGTGTGTTGTACGCAATACAGGGTTTTAATAAACAATCATATATTATTATAATATTGTCATGAACTAGCCGTTATGAATAGTATTAAGTAAATTTTTAATTTTATAACATTATTATTCATCTTACACATTTTCTAGAACATGGTATAAGAACAAAATAAATGTTTCGGGTAAAATAAGTATTTTTAAAAAAAATGCAGTTTTGCCGCCTTTTGATGGCGCACCCACATTAAATCTAGTTATTGACATGTTTATAAGTTTAATCTGACAAAATAAAATTCTTATTTGGAATCAAGAAATAAAAATTTACTTTCGATAAATTTTTCATATTATTCTGGTAACTTTCACATTTTAATGAATAGTAAAAACACGCTATATTTTAATTAAAAACAACTTTTTTCATCGTAATATCTTATGTGGTTAAATTATAATATTGAATGGTTTTAAAGTATAAATAGAATATATTTTTACCATTTAATATAATGTATGTCATTAGCATTGATTTTACCTTGAATTCGTAGGTTAAATCAATACAATCTTTTGCAATGTTTTAAACAAAAACCCATTTCTATTCGACAACGAGATAAATTTTAATTTAATTTCTGAAACTTCTGTGTATTGAATTTTAAAAAATGGATTCCATATTTGGAATCACTGTGTCCAAATTATGTTAATAGGCTACTTTTTATTTTTGGGAATTATGAATAGTAACTACGGTAAATTCTATTTACCATAGTTAAAGGTAAATCGGGTAATTAAGGGTAAATATAATATTACAAAATTACCCTAACACATTCCAAAATTATATTTGATGGCTAAAAGTAAACCCATATCCATCCATCCAACATTAACTTTTTATTATTTCAAGGTGGGAAAATCCCTACACAGAACAAACCTAAGGAGGTCTAAAGTATTGGAGACCCAATGCATCTGCCCTAACAAAGTTACCACATGCATGTGGAAGAGACCCCAGCCTAGAAAACAAAAAATTACGATCACCATTAGTAATTCCTGAGGCGAGGAAGTCAGCCACCATGTTCCCCTCGCGCCATGTGTGACTAATAATCACCTGTGGATCCAATAGACGTTTGCACTTACGAATAATGTAGAAAATGGTCCAAGGGATTTGGAACTTCCCCTGCAGCGACCCATGGAGGATAGCCGAATCGGTCTCGATCTATTCTAACTTAATGTTGTGCGAGTGACAAAGCTCAATACCTTTCAGCATCGCGAAAGCTTCCGCCCTGAGGGAGTCTCCCGCTCCAAAGCCATCACTGAAAGCCAGAATCACTGCCCCTTGGGGATCACGAACCACTCCCCCACCCCTCATAAAACCAGACACACATGACCCGTCCAGATTCATTTTCAACCCACTGCTTGGAGGATTCCATTTCACCCATCTGCCTCGCCTATTAGCATCCTGTAAGGTGCGAACAGCAGAGGTACCTGCCATGAAAACTCGCAGTGTAGGAATATTCACCCATCCTTTGATTAAAGGAATCAATTCGACCACGATGCACCTGGTTCTAACCATCATGGCCAGGCGCGAGCAGGACGTGTCCCCGTGATGACTTTGATTTCGGGTATTCCAGATGCTCCAACAGCCTGCAACAAGCAGCACTGCCCGCGCCTTTTTCTCTGAAGCGTTATCTTCAGAACCCAAGAACCAAAGATGCAGAAACGTGGCAAGTGTGGCTGCCCGACTTTCCCACCCGAAAGCCACGCCCAGGTAGCTCCAGACTGTAGTCGCCCAGTCACTAAGGGTCGGATTAGATTCATTTTATGGATTTTTGACCATGAAAATAATTTAATTCTTATTAAAACCAAAGAAAGTGACAACATGTCACTCTCTTAAATCTTATAAGTATAATATTTTTAACATAGTGATAAACATCATAAAACTTCGAACATGAATAGTCTCCAGAACGCTAACAAAATTATCTACATCATGAGAATTTATTTAGAATTTTTTGGGATAAAATAATTATCATTAATTGTGACACAATAGTGATGCAGAAATTTTTTATCTAGTGAAAAATCAAGAATATAGTTTTTATTAAACAAATAGTGACCATAAAAGGCACAAAACCCTGACCAAAACTTATTGGTCATGTAAATTTAAACTATAGTCATCAAATGGTCGAATATTTGACCATTTGTAGTCTTATACAAGATATTATGACACTTATATTATTTTATTTTAAATGATTCCAAAGTTGTCACCTTCATAATTTAATAAATATAACAATTTAAATATTGTGATTTTAAGATGATAAATTCGATTAAAAGTATTATTGTGAAAGGTAATATATTTATCTTCATAATAAGATTTTATTTTAAATTTTTATGCAAAAAATAAGTATATTAATTAATTATACAAAAATGATGTAGTAATTAGTTTATTAAGAGATAAACCAAATAAATGGTTTTAAAAATAATAAAATAAATATTATATGAACTATTTAATGTGATCCACTAATTTTATAGATACATATGACCTTTTATTAATATATTAAAGCTTTTAGTTTTAACATATTTTCTGTATATATTTTATTTAAATTCAAATAAATGAATAGTGTCAAAATTGACACTATTGTTATTTTATAAAAATAACATATTATAAAATTGTTTAAAAATCACAAAAATATTTAAAAATTATAAATTTAAATTTATATGGTCTATAATGTTATAAAGTAAACAATTATGGAAAATTCACAACAAATAAGTAATTATTTGTTCTAATTTAAAATATATAATTTTATTACCACAAATAAACTTAAATAGATTAAATAAGGATAAATCAAAATGATAAGGTTTAAAATAAGATCCAAACATGTCTAAATTTGATTGGTTGATGATATTACAACCATATCTCATCTAATCTTCGAATATGAGTCATTTTTGGAAATTTTGATGTGGTGTTAGATTTTTTATAAATTAATATTTTTAAGAATTCCTAAGGTGCCCCTCTCCTCCCTTATAAAAGGGAACCTCCTCCCTCTCCTCCTCACACCAATTTGAGCCTTCAAGCTCGGCCAAACCCTGCCAAATTCTCCTATAAACTTCCCTAGCAACATCCTAGAGGTTATGGTCTTCCTCAAAGACCAATTTTAGTGCCCTAAGAGGAGGTCTCAAAGAGGAGCTTCAAAGAAGAGGAGGTTCAGACACTTACGAAGCAAATCGGACCTAAGGTAAGGGAAAATATCACAATATCATTTTTATCCGAGATTGTTTATACTTTGGCATTTACTGGGGTGTATTTTATCATCCAAATACATGTTTCCTCAATATGTAATATTATTTCCATCCACCTACAATTGTTTAAATTTAATTTTACCCTTTGGTGAGTTTTTAGTAAAATATATGAATGGAATCTTTTATCATTTTTTCGTATGACGTACTTTTTTTGACTTTTCCGACAAAAGTACGAGAAGAATGTTTTTTTAAAACATATACGGCATGAATATATTTTTAAAACATCATTTCCAAGAAGATTCCTTTACAAGTTTTCAAGTATATTTTTTATCAACTTCTTTTAGTTTAAAATTGTATTACATGTTAAGAAAGGAAAATGTTTTTGAAGTAGAAAGGATATTTTCCTCAAGAATGGAGTTCAAGTGTTTTATCAAAATTATTTTCCATCTAAGATAATATAGGGTTCTGTTTTCATCCCTATTATTACATTTACTTGATTATGTTGTGATGGAAATATTTTTTATGAATTCCTTTATCTTATATGAATTGTTTTATGATGTCATGATGTTTATGATTCCCATTTTTATTACATGGGTTATGCAATGATGTATGATTTATGATTTTGTGGCACACATAAGAATGGTATCATTATGAGATGGGTGGGACCTATATCTCCCTCCAATGCATTGGGTAAATATTTTATATCTCATGAGATAGACATGGCTGGAATGGTAGGTTATATCGGTTCAGTGAAACAGGACTGAAACGAGGGTGACTCGGTTCAGAAAGGGACTTTGTCCACTAAGATAGTCTTGGAAAAGAGTCTTGACTAACAAGAAATGATAATATATGATTATGTGTGTATGCCACAAAGTTTCATGTTTTAAGTTATGATTATTGGGATTATATTTCACTACTATGATTTATCTCGTGTTATGAAATTATGATCTCTTTTACAGGTTAAGATTCCCAAAATGTTATGTTCTTATGAATATGATGTGATTGATATTTCTTTTGTTTTCCCTTACTGAGCATTTGAGCTCACCCTTTTATGTTTTCTTTTCCCCAGGATATAATGAAAGGTTTTAGGTAAAAAAAGGATGATCTTTATGGGAGATGTTGAAGATCATTCACCACGATTAGAAGATTATATTCCGAGTTTCCAAAGACACTAAACTATTACAATCCTTTTGTGTGTGTTTTTGTTATGTACTAAGTATTCCGCAAAAGTAATGTAATGTCCATGTACGTCAAGCTTCAGGTCTCTACAGCCTATCTTATTATAGGTATTTTAAGGTGGATTCAATGTTCATGGAGAACCACATAAGGTACAAAATTCATTGTGGTCATATATAGAGGAAGTTTTATATGAGTGTAGCCTATGTGAGGGTATAACAGGACTTCTGATACTCATGTAAGGGTAAATGGGAGTACACTTATGCATGCCCTGATTATTTCTATGTAATGATAGGGATTCTTGGGGTTGGGGTACACCATAGGTAGTAAAATAGATTAGATTACCATTTTAGTAGTCGTTTCACATAGAGGATACACTTTTTCAAACCAAGGACTACTAAAACACCATGTATTGGCCGTTTTGATATGATTCATGGTGGTTTAAGGTAGAAGTAAAAGAAATACAGAGTTTTATTTAAAAAATGAGCAACTTCATGTTCAAGCTTTCCATGCTATTGGCCTTGGTATGGTGGGTCAAAACAATGAGGTATTTCTCCTGACGTTGTGGTAGAGGCCATGGAGGAAATCAAAGCTGGTTTAAAATGATTTTAAAAATGAGTGAGACTCAGGTATGATCAGTTAATTTAAACGATGAAGAATAGGATTGTACCTTGACAAGGAAAACCCATAGGCATAGTGTGATTCCCAACACCATGGTGTAGGAATTCGAAGCTTAATCTATAAATAAAGGTTCAACTACAATTTATTTTATTTCTGATTCTCTTGACCCTTATCAGTCATCAAGTCCTCACATCATGCACTAACCACATCCCTTTGAGAGTCTATGCACCTTGGTTTCACCAAATTGAAGTCTGATGAGTCGATATTTTTGTGGTGTTCCATTAATTAGTGGTTAGTTCTAGATCATCTATTATTTCACAGAGAATATTGATCTTCTAATAAAGATAGGTTTTTTCTAGACATTCCATTCTATCTTCTATAATAATTAAACATGATAAAACATAATGTGACTCTCTTTATGCCTGAAATCCCACTTTATTTTATATTTAATGTATATTTATTAATTTTTCCTTTGATTTATGGAAATAATATGTGATAAACACACTTTAATGATGAAGGTTCCGGGCGTAGTGGAGGCTCACAAGTGGATGTGCCCACATGGCCTTTTGTCATTAGAAATGATCAATCCGGGATCAATATGATGATAAATTCCAGTCTCCATGGATCGAATCATAGAAACAGACAACAGAAATAGAATGTCCCGAAACCACAAAGTAGGATCGTTACAGGTTGATTATAATTAATTTAATTAAAAGAAATGATGTACGTTTCGGGTTATCTTCCTTAGTTGATGTTATTGATCACGTTACGATGTGATTCGTCGTTGCGTCGTAGAAGCCAAGGGTAGACGTCCTCTAGCGGTGATCCAAACGTGAACCTCGTATCTCTGGACGTCACCAAAGGAGTCTCCAGGTGCTAGCATGGATAAACCTTTACTTGCATTTTCTGCATTAGATCGTCTTGATCTGATGGAAGAGGATCTCTCTCAGTCTTGAGAGCATTCACGGAGGAAGAGGTTCTTTTGGTCTTGAAAGAATTCTCCACAATTGTTGTACAAAACGATTCTCCTAGTTTTCAAAAAATAGTTGGGGTTGTGAGGATATTTATAATCAGGTTTGAGGTTGTACAGTTATGACAATAAATAAACGCGTTATGGGTTTTATTTATTTCATTGACTCTTATTTAAAAACCCTTGTGTCGAATAATTAATTCATTGACATGCGCCCACGCTTAGTATAAAAAATATCATTTAAAAAAATATTATATCCTTAAAATCCCGACTGGAAAAACTACACGGCGTGTATTAATAAATACACGGAGTGTACTTTTTTTTCATTGAAGACTACACGACGTGTATATTCAATATACATGGCGTGTATATCTTATTTTCATTTATTCATTTCCTTTCCAAAATGAAAACTACACGGTTTATACATTTAATAATACACGACGTGTACTTGTTTTCAAAATAAAACTACACGACGTGTAATTTTTGATACATGGCGTGTACTTGTTTTATTTTTATTCATCCTCCAACATTAAAACAATTTAGGCTTCCTTGAATAATTATTAAACCACCTACGGGAATAATCTTTATTCTACTCGAGATACTTGAATACACTTACTGTGTGACCCTCTAGGCCTCTTTCTTGTTGACATTAGGCGGGCTTGCCTAAAGACCATGATTACTATCTAGCAATGGGTAAAGGCACCCAAAAGAATGAAGTTGAAGCCGCATTGACGTATCACCACATACGAACGCTTACTGTAATATCCCAGGTAAATAAAGAATAAAAAATTTTCATATTTATTAATATTTAAGAATTAAATATTAATTTTACTTTAAAGGGGTTTCTATGTTCGATAGCGTACCCAATACGCAACAAAGAGTTTCTTTGAAATCTTACGTTGTACACTAGTATTAAAATAATATTATTTTTAATGGTAGTTAACACGTAGCCATTGTATTGGTGAGAATGAATAGAAATCACTAAAATATGATTATATATGTTTCTCAAATGTTTTTAAATTTATCCAATAAAGGATAAATGCTTAAAATACGAAAAGAATTCAATTTTAGGCATATATACTTTAATTTTCACTAAAGGTCCACTTATGGCCTTTTGATGGAGAACCGTCATTAAATATAGTTTCGGTCACTCTTATAAATTATATTGGACCAAATAAAATTATTTTTTAGAATCGGGACATCAAAATATAATTTGTTTAAATTTTTGGTATTTTTCCAATAAAGTTCATTTTTTAATGAATAGTCAAAAATGTTGTATTTTAATTCAAAACCACTTTTTAATATAATTTATTTATATGAATATATTATGTTTTGAATTGGTTTTGAAGTGAAATTATAATATATTTTTACCATTTAATCCAATAGTGGTCATTGGAATTAATTTCACTTTGAAATTGGACTTAAACTAGTGTCAATCTTTTGATATATATTGTTTCATAAAAACACGATATTTGTATTGACAGTGGGAATTAATTATTAAATTAATTAATGTAAATTATATGTTTTTAATTTTTTAAAATATACAATATTTTTGAATTCAGAATAACTAATATAGCTTAGGGTGAAGTTTTGGTATTTTTCTGAAAAACATTAATTTTTGATGAATAGTGAAACCACTAAGTGATACTTAAAAAACTGATTTTTCGTTTAAATGAAATTTTACCACCTCCGTGTTTTGAATTTAAAAATTCCAACATACATTGTTGTCATTAAGAAGAAAATTTGGTTCAATGGGATTAAAATAATTGTTTGGTGAATAGTAACTTTTAAGTTTTTAATTGTGATTAGATGTAATTAGTATAATTTATGTTAAAAATAATGTTTTAATAATATGAAATGACCTTGAAGCATGTCCTAACCTTATTGAACGTGTCATGGCCGACCAAGACAATCCATGGGTCAACTTGAGGACCCCATGTAGCCACATTGGTGGGAAAATGATATTAATAACTTTTTATTTAAGGATAAAATGAAAATGTCACAAACATGTGTTGTTTTACTAAAACAATTTTTACATGGGGTTATACAAGTCATATTTTTTGCTATAAATATTCATTAAAAATCTAATAATATTTCATACGTCATTATATTTTCTTTATAATTTTTAGACGTTATGTAAATTAAATTATTGATGACACCATGATGATGCAGCGATTACCTCATTATTTAACGATTTAAATAAAATGAAAAGATAATGTAAAATATAAGACATAGACTAGTCAAAAACCAATTGAATGGGTGTATTTCAAAATCCTATCACCGTATCCTGGAAATATATAATTATGGGAACTTTAAAATCCGAAAATGTTATTATAATAATGTAACCTTCTATAACTATCCAAGAGTGCCCCTCCTCTCCTCTTATAAAAGTCTCCCACCTCTACCACCTCACCCAAACCTCCCAAGCCTTTTTCTCGGCCAAAACCTGCCCATTTTGTCTCTACACATCCCTATATTACTCCTAGAAGCCTCACTTTGTGCATAAGTATTTCCAAGGAATCCTTTGAGCTCAAATCAAAAAGCGTTACCCGTTTTAAAGGTATAGTCTTCTCTTGTGTTCTTATGTTTTATTTTTCTTCTACAACCCCCTATACTATTTTTATTCCTTTATTTTGTAACAACACCAGTATCTTAAATATACTAGTATTTTGTTATGAGAAGTATTAGAGCTACACTTATACACACCTACATCTAATGGTTAAAGAACATACTGTTTCTATGGATGGAGAATTTCTGCCTCACGAAATGATGATTGTTCAACACTCATATAACACCTTCAAAGGTGGCCATCAAGATGTCACTATATTTATATATTATATATAATATGTTTATTTTTTTCCTTATGCTTCTGTATTTTTCATTTTTGGCATACCTTTACGGTTTCCATTATAGATAAACGTGATATCTTCATTTTAGGAAGTGCGGATTACCGCCCCCTAAAAGTTATTTGATTCGTTAATGCCATATGTGGGATTTATAAAGGATGGAGTTAATGATATTATATATGATATTATACTGGAATTATAATATAACTTTATATAATTATGATTTCATTCCATATAATACAAAATAGAAATGAAAGTAGCATTCATGCGTACGTACGGCTTACCGTCTCCATGAACGGTGCATTTCATTTCTTACCACTAAATGATTATGTAATATTATAAATGCATGTATATACTGGATATATATGACATATATGACATCTAAATCATGAATATCATTCTTCAGATAATGGATATTTGACTACGTGAACAACTTGTAAATATAAGAAGTTCACTTTCGACTCAAGTACCAAATATCGACAAAATGACCGTTATTATCTTACATGATTACATAATTTTCATAAAATGGTAATAAGTGATATAAAAGGAATAATGAAATAGAAAAAGGTTCTTAAGCAAGTAGAATTTAACCCACGTTTATTATTCAGGACATTAAAGAACAATCGAGTCAAGTCGGACACGAGGTAAGGGACTTCGTCTCAATCTCCTTTCATTGAGGCATATTTTGTTCTATACACAACATTCTTTTATACGGTGTATAAAACCCTTTGACATTTACGTCTAGTCAAAATGAATCTATTTTTACTAAGAATTTTACTAAATGATGAAAGGAATGTATTTTTTGTCGTACGTATGCGGAGACAACGACTTCTCCACCGCCGTGACCATTATTTGAGTTTCGGCTTCCTCTACAAGCCATAACTTTACTTTAAAATGAAAAATAAATACCATGTTTTACTTTTATTTTATTTTGGTATTGAAAATGGTCTTCATAATGTTATTATTATATCAATGTGTTGTATTGATATATTGTGATTTAAATGTGGAAATATTATATTTCTTTTATGCATGTTTTATGTGATACGATTATGTTATGGTTCTTGGGCTTTTTTATGAAGACTGGTGGTTCCGTGATAAATTAATGGCGGGTGAGCCCGATATATCTCTCTAATGCATTGGGTAATGTGAAGGAGTTAAACGTTACGGTTTCTCCAAAGAGATTTAGGGAATATTCTGTGATGGGTATTCCAAACGTAACCAAGAGGGTTACTCCCTACGTAAGAATGTTATGAATGCCTCAAGTTACTTTTATGTCTTATGATTTCTATGATTTATTCATGATTTCATGAGTTATGTTAAAGTTCCTATGTTTTATGAGTAAAGTATGATTTCATTTATTCTTATGTATACATGTATTCATGTTTCCTGTCCATATTTTTATATCCCTTACTGAGCTTTTTATGCTCACCCCATGTTTTTTGAAATATTTTTCACAGGTTAAGGGAAAGGTACATGATATGATTATAGTGTCAAGGATGTTTCAAGAAAGAATCCATGTTTTATTTTAAATATGTTTCCGTTGATGGAAAAAATGAGTAATCTCTTTTATGTAACCACTTTGTTTAAATGTGGAATTTAATGCATGATTTATGATCTAATTGTCTAAAACTCTAAACCTGAAAAGATCCTCAACATGTATTCTTGAAATAACTCAAGATTAAGTAATGTTTAAGGCTAGGGCCTTATACTTACTGTGTAATTTAATCCCTTTGTCTCAATATCTCATCAAGTATATTTCATGGCAGTTTCATAAACTTATATGCTTGATCTATTGTTCTTTGACTACCTGAAATAAACTCGTCATTTACACCATTGCCATGGAATTTCATGCGCCAATTATATTTCAATCAAAGGGCCGAGATATCAACTTCCATAAATGGTAGGGAAAAATCATTTCTTGACTTATCCATTAAAAACATGTCACTCGTGACACACCCAATGTAGCCTACTTCCCGCCAACTGTCTGTGTGACGATCTTTGTCAGTAAATCTAAGTGTGCAAGTCATGACATGAGTTAATGATAATCTTTATGTATAAGGACCATTACACATGCTCAAATATAGTAATATCCGATGTCACCAAGACATGCAGAATTACAACTAGCGGGTCTCTTCTCATAATCTCCTATCTTGGAGATTACCATGGGATATCTCCTTGAGAGAGAGTCTCATCTTCTAATGAGTACTTGAACATTACAGTCTGTAACCTATGTGTCCTATCAAAGTATGTCATCCAATCACAGAACTTTATTTAAGAATATTGTTATAGAATTTCGATGTTCTCATCATAGTGGGGATCTGACATGACCTTGTTAATGCAACAAGTATTCCAGGACAATATTATATTATAGTAATTCAGAACAATGAACAATATATATTAAGTTATCATTCATGTAATAAAAGTACAAAAATAGTTGGTTCTCAGGAAACCAACCCTTACAAACTCCCACTTGGATAAGAGAAACTGCCTATGACTTTTAGTCCTCTAGACCTCACATGATGATCATGTTTCGAATGAGTCAATGCATTAGTCAAGGGGTCCACCACGTTGCCTTTTGTGGAAATACATCTTACTGCAACATCACCTCTCTGAGAAAAATCTCTCAAGAGATGACACTTTCGAGGTATGTGCTTGTTCCGTTGATGTGACCTTGGATCTTTTGCAAGTGCCACCAATGCAGTATTATCACAATTGAGTGTGATAGGATATTTACTGCACGGTACTACATCCAGCTCATGGATGAAGCTTCACATCCATACTGCTTCTTTAGCTGCCTCAGAAGCTTCGATATACTTAGACTCCGCTGTAGAATCTTCCACCACACTTTTCTTTGAGCTCTTCCAGCTCACTACACCTCCATTCAAACTGAAGATGTATCTAGTTTGTGACTTCTTGTCATCTTGATTAGTCTGGAAACTATCATCTACATGTCCTATGATGACTAGTTCCTCATATCCTCCATTAAAACGAAACATATCCATATTACGCCTCAAATATTTAAGGATTGTCTTCACTTACATCCAATGGTGGTCTCCAGGATCAGCTTGACATCTACCTACTGCACTTAATGTGTAAGTAACATCTAGCCTCATACATAGCATAACATACATGACTGGCCCAATAGCATATGGGTAACGTATCCTTTCCATTCTCATTCTTTCCTCATGCGTCTGAGGACACATTTTATTGGAATGATGAATGCCATGTGACACTGGTAATAATCCCCTCTTGGATTGTTCCATACTGAATCTCTTCAGTATCTTGTCAATGTATGTACTTTGACTCAGGCCCGACATTCTCTTGGATCTATCACAATGGATCTTGATCCCATGAATATATGTTGCCTCTCCCAAGTCTATCATTGAGAAGAATTTATGAAACCATGCCTCAACAGACTGTAAGACAGGTACTTTGTTTCCAATTAGTAATATGTCATATACATATACTATTAAGAAAACGGCTGAACTCCCACTAAACCATTTATAGACACAAGGCTCGCATTTGTTCTAAACAAAGACAAATTCTGTTATGGCTTCATCAAAACAAATTTTACATGACCTTGATTCTTGAATTAATCCATAAAAGTATTTGTGCAACTTTTATACCTTGTTGGAATCATTTGGAGTCACAAACCCATCAGTTTGTGTCATGTAGACATCTTCTTAGAGGTTCCCATTAAGGAAATCTATTTTGACATCCATTTTCCAGATTACATAGTCATGGTATGCGGCAATGGCCAATAGGATTCTGATGGATTTAAGTATCACAACCGGTGAAAAGGTTTCATCATAGTCAATTCCTTGACGTTTTCTAAAACCATTTTCAACCAGTCGTGCCTTGTAGGTGCTGACTTTCACCTCCATGTACAGTTTCTTCTTGAATACCCATTTATTAAAAATAGGATTTACATCAACCTGAGGATCTACCAAAATCCAGACTTGGTTTTGGTACATGGAATCCATTTTAGAATTCATGTCTTCTTGCCACTTGGCAAGGTCCGTGCCTTCAGCTGCTTCCTTTTAGGAAAAAAGATCATCATTTTCCACCAATAATGAGTCACCATCCTCGGTTACAAGAAAAACATATCATTTTGGTTATCTCACATCTCTCATGCTTCTACATGGTTCTTGTGTCTCTGGAAAAGATTGTTCTTCCACAGGGCTTTATGGAATCTGTTCTTGTACCAACTCATGTGTATCGTGAGCCTTGACTTCATCGAAGTCTATCTCGCTCCCACTATCTCTTTTGGATATGTGCTCCCTCTCAAGGAATATGGCATGTCTTGCCACTGTAACCTATTTTCCTGAGGGGTTATATAGGTAATATCCCCTTGTTTCTTTGGGATATCCTATAAAGATAAAATTTGTTCCTCGGGGTGCTTGTTTGATACCTAAAGAGGCCTTAACAAATACTTCGCTACCCCACACATGTAAATTAGATAACATGGATTTTCTTCCACTCCATGACTCGTATGGAATACCATTTATCGATTTAGTTGGTACTTGGTTTAGTATCTGTGCTGTTGTTTTTAATGCATATCCCCAAAAGGATAATGGATGACTCGCATGACTCATCATTGATCTCACCATGTCCAACATGGTTCGGTTCCTCCTTTCACTTACACAATTCCACTGGGGCATGTGTGGAGGAGTGAGTTGAGATAGAATCCCAAACTCCCGTAAGAAATCAATGAAGTCCTGATTAAGATATCTGCCTCCTCTGTCTGAGTAGTGTTTCTTAATCATCTTACCAAGATATTTCTTAACTTCATTCTTGTATTCTTTTAACCAATCAAAAGAATCTGACTTATAGCTTATTAAGTAGATATATCCATATCTACTAAAATCATCAGTAAAAGTAATGAAGTATGAGAACCCACCCCTTACCTCAACTGGAAATGGCCCACACACATCTGTGTGAATTAATTCTAGATTCTCATTATCTCTTTCACCTTTCCCACTAAATGGGGCTTTGGTCATTTTTCCTTGTAGACATGCATGACATATACCAAGTGGTTTTATGTAGAAAAAATCTAAATACCAATATTGATGTAGTTTTGTCAAATATTTTTCATTGACATGACCTAGCCGGTGATGCCAAAGTTGGGTGTGGTATGAGTCATGTGAATTGACTTTGTCATCGATTTCCATGACTTGGTTTGTGTAGTCTAACACATAAAGTCTTTTATATAAATGTTCCCTACCAAAACAGATGCTATCATTATAAAAGTAGCAACATTCATTTACAAACATGAACATGTATCCATCAGTATCTAATCTGGATACCGAAATAATGTTTTTAGTAACAGAAGGCACATAATAACAACCCTTTAACCCCAATATCATTCCAGTTGGCAACATGAGTTGGTAGTCTCTGATAGCTACAACAGCAAGTCTGGCTCTGTTGGCTACTCATAGATCTACCTCCCCTCGATCAATCTTCTTGAAACTACTTGGTTCCTATATTTGGATACAGATGTGAGCACCACAAGAAGTATCTAATACCCAATTAGTAGAAACAGATAGATTGCATTCGATAAAAAATGCACCTGAAGCTTCCCTTTGCTTCCTTGGCTGGGTGCAGTTTTTCTTCCAGTGGCCCTTCTTGCCACATGCAAAACAAATAGCATCTTGTTCCCTTCCCCCCCCTATGATCATCCTTTTATTGGAAGGTCTTGAAGAAGCTTTGGGCTTAAAGATCTTCTCCTTCCCGTTCCTTTTATTCACCATAAAGACAGAAGGCTTTTCATGATTCATGTCATTATCCACTTGGTGAATATGGATAAGAAGATCAGATAGAGACTTCTCAATGATGTTCATATTGAAATTAACAACAAAGTTTGAGAATCTCTGGGGGAGTGATGAAAGAATGGGATCGGTACCTAGTTCTTTGGGGAGTTTAAACCCTAGAACCTCCAATCACTCAATGTAGCTCATGAGCTTGAATACATGAGGCTCTGCTGGGGCACCCTCTCCATGCTTTCTCTGAAATAGAGCCTTGGAGATCTCAAACCATTCCAATATTTCTCTCTCCTGGTATAGACCACGGAGGTGCTCGAGCATTCTATAGGCATCAACGTCCTTATGACACTTCTCACTAGACATTGATGATATCATCAAGCATTGAACTTGAAGTGCATCATTCAAATGTTGACCATAGACTAGGAAATCTTCATCACTCGCCCCTGGGGCAGGGGAATCAGGAAGTGAGGACTCCAGCACGTAATACTTTGGTTCATTATATAGGACGACCCGAAGGCGCCTAAACCATTCCTGAAAGTTACTACCGACGAGGATATTGTCTTTGTCCAATATTGATCACAGAGAAAATGTGGTTGACGAGTTTGTCATCTTGATTCTAAAATTTAAAAGAGAAAATTTATTAGTATGTTTTGATTACATTTAATGAGAAATAATAACTGAATTAATTGATTCTCCCACTATTTTATCAAGTCCCAATGGACCTCACCATTGAACTCGGAATGTCCAGTTGCTTTGACATTCTAGTGGAAAGGATCCATATTCCCCTGTGCATAACCCCAAAAAGGGTTGGTCAAGCTATTTGAAGGTATTTATGTAGGCAGGTCTTTTCCAACTACGAGATTATAGTTCCTTGATCTTTTGAGTGGACTCCCCAATCCTGAAATCCTGACTTGGATTTCCTCAACTCTTACCTCCAATATTACATCATGTCTAGCAAGGGATACTCCTTTTGATGTAATATGGTTAAGTCAACCCGAAACATTTCATAAGGCATTCCTTTATAAAATTATGTTTCCCAAAAAGGGTTGGTCAAACACATAGGTTTATTGAGTCTTTCCCATAATCAGGTTACAGAAGGTTAAGTCTGACATAATATGGTGTTGAGGGATTTTAATCCTTTATGTGTAGTTTTTCATTATAACATGCTTGGTAAATTAAGTGATTCTTTCATAAGTGATCAAACATGTTCGGATAATGTTTATGCATAGTCCGATTTTTATATTATTCCATATTTGCATGCTTGTTCATTTTATTAACTATGTGATAACGACAACACATACATAATAAATAAACCATGTAATTTAGACAGAAATAAAATAAGATGGCATGATCATGACCTTTTATTGTTTAGCTTATCTAGCGGTTTTGATAATCTTACCCTGACATAGGAAAAAACACCTTGAACCCGGTGGTTCGTGTTTTGCATCTCCCACCTATCCATCTTTGTAACTTCTTGCGTCAGTTTCACCTAAGATTCGGGATTTGAATCGTCTCCTATGGGTTGGGAGATCCTCCATTACATGGGTTTACATTAAAGAAACCATGGGCACACATACCCTACATTTTATTGGAAGAAGGTTCGCAGGCCAACGAATTTAAATTAAATAAATTTAAACGAAACCCTACACAAAGAAAGGGTCTTTGGTCTAGCTCATGATCATCCATAGCATGCAACGACATTTACACAAATTTAGAATTCAAATTCTTTTAATCGTTATTTCATTTAAGATAAGTCATGATCGAGTTGAATTAATTATGATCTTATAATTAATCAATCCTTTATCTTAATTTCCTTTCTAAATTTCACTGAGATTCTTCTCATCTATATTCCTTGTATGGTTCTTTGTAAATTGGAGGAAACCTGGTGAAATTCCATTTCTGGAAAGTACACGACGTGTAGTTTATAATTACACGGTGTGTATTTATTTTCACTCTTTATCCAAAGTACACGCCGGGGGCTTTGGCATGTTTTATATACTTTGGAAATTTTGGAGTACACGGCATGTAGATAAATCATACAAAGCGTTTACTTCTTTATTACATGGTAAATGTCTTGGTGATCCCGTGTACGAGGTACGCGTATTATCCTTTTACACGGTTTCACCTGGGCAGGAACGAACTACATGGCCTGTTGCTCCAACATACATGTCTTGCATTCCGGTTCCACGCACCGTTCAATTCTGCTCAACACGTCATGATTAATACTTAGGCATATTTAATTCACACGACATGGTTTGGTGGACCAGTGCTGGTTCATTGAATCTAAGTACACAGCATGTAGTTTTAATTACACATCGTGTAATCCCGTGTTGTACAAACAGAAAGATCGGCTCCTCCGGATGAGTTCCTCATTTTTATTTTAATGAAAAATTATAATTAAAAGGTCTTTTCTGTGATATGAATTGATAAATGAAGGGGGAATAATAGATCTTGTTTATTCTGATTAATAGAATGATATATTTCGAATTGAATCAAATATAAATGCGTAAATTATCAATGAAAATTAAATAACTATAATCAACATTGTAACCTTGCATTGATTCCATTTGAAGGTTACGGGCGCAGTGGAAGCTCACGGGTGGATGTGCCCACATGGATATTTGTGATTAGAAATGATCAATCTGGGATCAATACGATGATAAACGCCAGTCTCCACAGATCGAATCATAGAAAAAGAAAAAAGAAATAGAAATTCCCAGAACCACAAAGTAGGACCGTTACAGGTTCATCATAATTAGTTTAATTAAAAGAAAAGAATTACATTTCGAGTTTTGTTTCATCATTTAGGTTCTTGATCACGTTTCGATGTGATTCATTGTTGCATCACAGAATCCAAGGGTAGAATTCCTCTAGCGGTGATCCACACATGCACCTCGTATAACTGGACATCGCCAAAGGAGTCTCCGAGTGCTAGTGTGGAGAAACCATTGCTTGCGTTGTCCACCTTAGATCATCTTGAGCCAATGTAAGAGGATCTCTCTCAGTCTTGAGAGAGTTCCTGGAGGAATAGGTTCTTTCAGAATTGAAATAATTCTACAGAATTGTTGTGCACAACGATTCTCTTAGGTTTCGAAAAAGATTTGGGGTTGTGATGATATTTATAATCAGGTTTGAGGTTGCAGAGTTATGAAAATAAATAAATGCGTTACACATTTTATTTACTTAATTGAATCTTATTTAAAAACCCCCATGTCAAATAATTAATTCCTTGACATGCGCCCACACTGATTATAATAAATATCATTTAAAACAATATTATATCTTCAAACTCCTAACTGGAAAAACTACATGGCGTGTATTAATAAATACACGACGTGTACTTGTTTTTCATTGAAAACTACACGACGTGTATATCTAGTTTTAATTTATTCATTTCCATTCCAAAATGAAAACTACAGGGCGTATACATTTAATAATACACGGCGTGTACTTATTTTCAAAATAAAACTACACGGCGTGTAATTCTTGATACACGGCGTGTACTTGTTTTATTTTTATTCTTCCTACAACATTAAAACAATTTAGGCTTCCTTGAATAATTATTAAACCTTGTACGGGAATAATATTTATTCTACTTGACACACTTGAATACACTTAGTGTGTGACCCTCTAGGCCTTTTTCTCATTGGCATTAGGCGGGCTTGCCTAAAGTCCAAGATTACTGTCTAGCAACGGGTCAAGACTACCAAGAGAATGAAGTTGACGCCATATTGATGTATCACCACATAGGAAAGCTTACTGTGTAATCTAATCCCTTTGTCTCAATATCTCATGAAGTAGGTTTCATGGCACATTCATAAACCTATATGCTTGATCTGTCGTTCTTTGACTACCTGAAATAAACTCGTCATTTACACCATGGACATGGAATTTCATGTTATAGTACAATTTCAATCAAAGGTCTGAGATATCAACTTCCATAAATGGAAGGGAAAAATATTTCTTCGACTTATCCATTTACATGATGTCACTCGTGATGCTCCCAATATACCCTACTTCCCGCCAACTGTCTGCGTGACAGTTTTCGTCAGTAAATCTAAGTGCTCGAGTCAGGACATGAGTTAATGATAATCTTATAGTCTAAGGACCATTACACACGCTCGCAGATAGTAATATCTGATGACACCAAGACATTCAGAATTACTACTGGTGGGTCTATTCTCATAATATCTTATCTTGGAGATTACCAAGTGCGAACTCCATGAGAGAGAGTCTCATATTCTTACGAGTACCCGGACATGACAGTCTGTATACTATGTGTCCTATCATAGAATGTCATCCAACTATATAACATTATTTGAGAATATTGTTATATCATTTCAATGTTCTCATCATATCGAGGATCTTCCATGACCTTGTGAATGAAACAAATATTCCATGACATTATTATATTATAGTCATGCATAACAATGAACAATATATAATAAGTTAACATTCATGTAATAAAAGTACAAAAAACAGTTGGTTCTCAGGACACCAACCCTTAAAAAATAATAAATTTATCAAAGATAATGAATCATTTAAATGAAGTTGAAATGGAAACGAATGTTTCATGATTTTTTATTAATTTTCCAATACAATCAGTTTATATTCTATTTCTTGATATGATGCAATTTTTCTTACCTTATCTTAATGACATTGATGAATTATCTACCAACATGACTAGTTAAACATTTATTCATTATAATAAAAATGGATGGTTGGAATCTTGTATAATTTGGTGATATTATTAATGGATTGTGTTTTTTTTTCATTTTAGTGATCCTCTATTTTGTTTGAATATTTTTTTCTCTTGAATGTGTAAATTTTTGTTGTGACTAAATGTGGAAATCACTTCATACAAATTAATAATAATAATATTTTGGAATAAAAGGGTTCATTTCATAACCAAGAGGTGAGATAATGATTAGTGTTGTCCCATGTATTATATATTCCTAGAGTTATGATTATGGTTGATGCATTTATGTGTTTGGATTGATTCAAGAGTGATGCTTTGATAAAATTGGATGATTATATAAATACAATCCTAAACATTATTATTAGTTAAATCATGTAAACCTAGGTAATGAATTGGTTGTGTGCGAAACGGTAAATCATGGTGAACTAGGATGGAATATTTTTGGTTGAATAATTATGAAATTTCACAGTGGGTAGGAAATTAGTGTGTGGTAATTTTTTAATGAATATAATGAAAGATGGAACTAATGTGAGACATATTTTGAAAAGTATTGTTAAATTAATATAATGAAAAAATGAGTAATTAAATTAAATGAGTATGGGAATTTGTAATTTCTACGGATAAGAATGACATGGACCTGTGAAATTTTTGTGTGTGGACTCCTTTTATCTAAATATTTGACATTTATATTGATGTTTTATATCACTATAAAATGTAATGATTGATATATATTTTTTTATTGTGAGTAGAAATAATATAGTTGGTTTTGGTGGAATGACATGAAATTATGGAATATGTAGTGAAACTTACATATATGGGATATAATGGAAAATTTGTATGTGATTCTTGATGTTGATAATGGAACTGTTTATGGAAATTATTTATGTTTATAATGGCATTATTGGTTGTTATACCTGGTGGTGATATATAGTAAGTTGAGGTAACTTTTTGTGATGGTGAAAAAGGGGGAAATGTAAATGGAATTAGTATGGTGTGAAGTATATGTCCTTCATGTTTACATTTCACTAACAATTTACATATTTTGTAAGTGTATATTGAGTATATGTGGTTTTAGATACATGATGGTTGTGATAATGTGGTGAAGTGGTTATTGATATATGTGATATCTTATGTTGTGGAGGTGAATGGTTGACAGTGTGTTGTTTAATATGGATCATTTCACATATTTGTAATTGGATAAAGAGATGTCATCCTACTAGTTAGAAACCTTTTAGAGGGTACATGGATTTAATGATAGGAAAGATCATTGATGGAGATTATTGGGCCTATAGGGGGTTGTGTTTTGGTGATTTGTATGAAATTTTGGGTTTCTTTGATGTGATTAATGGTGTTTGTTTATGAATATCATTATTTATAGGTCTTGGTATTGGACACTGCAGAGTTGGATTAGGTTTATGTAACTTATTCCGGTCCTTATAGATTTTAAATTGATCTTTACATCAATATTTTCCTATTGATATTTATGGTCTCTAATTTATTACTATGCTTATTCTGTTTCCTACTAGTGTCTTTTGTTTGGTAGTTTTCTTGGATAAATGTTACACATGTTTACCCTTTCAAATTTATTGTACATAAAAGATTATTTTATTAGAAATGTAATCTTATTGAGTACTTCAAAAGTGTTCACCTCAACATAGTTTTCTATTTTTTTCATGATAAAACATGGCAATTCAATTTTTCTATTCAGGTAGCTTAGGTAGAGCTGTTTTCTTTCCTAGATTCTTGAGATTATCTTGCATGTATTTTCATTGATGCTGTATATTTGACATATTAGTATTATTTGAGTTATGAAAACATATATTGTAATGTAAATTTTAATTTTTGTTGATTGGTGAACTCCCCCTTTTTCTTTCCATGAATATTTTTGAGGTTAATGCCTCCCATTTGAGAGTTTTTTTCCCTTGGTGAAACTCACCCACCTGGGTTCTACTAGAGGCAGGACTCATGTGTCAATCATATTAATTTATGACATAGGTGTGGGACTAGTGGAGGGGGTTTGTGATAGAATGCTATGAAATATTTGGCTGAGAGTTAAGGTGGTTTATAGGGTTAGACATAGGTGGGTTTTTCATGGGATTGGTAGGGAAATCATGAAACTCAAACCTAACATGTGATACATAATAAGGATACATACTAAAATATAGATATTTGGGAGGGGGGGATATAATATAAAATAAGAAAATTTAAAATCTACTTAATATGATAAGTAAGGAGTGAAATTGATGTATGGTAGAAATTAAAGGGTGATACATGTATCATGTCACGTGTTTCAATTAAAATTACATTCTAGATCTCATGTGTTCTTAGATGATTATACTACCATGATTTAGTTGTTATTGTTTCTTCTTTTATATGAAAAATAATTTCATGGACTTAAAGGGATTATTTAAATGTAAACTTATAGGATTATTGTACTTAATTATAACATTTTATGGAAACTCTAATGTGTTATCCTCATGATTTATATAACATTTTTCTTTTAAATTGGTTTCTAATCTTATTATTAATGTGAATAAAAATTCAATATATTTCTATGATTTTTGAAATTTTCAGTAAGGCCTGCTCATTGTGTGTTATTTCTAACTTTGAAAACATTTATAAAGAAGGTATCCAATAGTTAACTTCATGTCGATGGACTGGGAATACATTTCTTTAGAACTAGGCTTAGAAGTATTTTCATACTTGAATAGGTTAATATTAACTATATTACCTTCTAGTCAACATATATTATGTGAATGTGATAGAAATACATTGTATAACTATAATTTAGCCATTTATTTCTGTAATTTTTTATATCCAAGAGGAATTATTAGTGTTACCCCGCTTAAATTTAAATCATTTACTTGAATGAACATATTTATTACTTCCAATCATTTCTAAGGTTTTATAGTTTTGATATATTTATATATTACAAATTAAAATTTTATTTTCATTTCATGCATAGTTGTTAAAATATAGATGATATTATGTAACTATAAACAGTAGTTTTTTATTATATAACACATGTATATGGTTGAGACTTGTTTTCATAACATACCATTAAGACATCATTTTGTATTATCATAAAATCATGTTGTGAATTTAGCATGTTAGAAATAAATTTGGGAATGAATATATGTAATCTCTTATGAAATATGGAATAATGTTTCTTTAGTCGTAAAATGATTAAGAAATATTTAATTTAAAAATTATTATTATGAATCATAGAATTGATTTCTAAATAGTTTCATTTTATAATTTTGAGATCATGCCTAATGTCAATAAGTATGGTGAAATTTATTATTGGAACTATATTATATACTTTTACTAAGTATGTTCTATGTTGAGAATGTAATAAAAAAATATATAAATGAAAAAATATAATCCTAAACACAATCTGGATTCATGATTAATTGGTTATAATATTATTAGAGAATGTTTTCATTAATCAAGAAAAGGATATTTCATAGGAACCCCACATGTACATGTTTCAAATTCTATTTTGTAATAATTATTAGATATTATGTTTGACAAGAAAATTGTGATAATATCTTTGAAATATGACTTGATATTATATGTGGTTCATGACATTCTACATGATTATGGACTTTCTTGAAGTATTGATATGCCTCATTGGAAACCTATTTCAGAAAATTAAAATCGATATACTAAATATAGGTATTATTTGATTACTTCTTATAATGTTCCCTATTGTTATGATTATGCAATTATAATGTGATTGAATTGATTAAGTCACATTTCATAAATGGATAATCACTTAATGTTTGTATTGGAATAGGTTTTTCAAATATTCTACACCCTGGTGATAATGTCTTATAGCCCATACTTAATCCCTATGAAAATAAATGTAAAAAATGTTGGATATCCTTGTTATTTATTATTGGATTATGTTAAAATTGTAAACCCCTGCGGTTATTTGTTGTTTAGGCTCACCTTTCCTAAAAGGAATCATATATAAATATGGTAAGGTATAGAGTGTTTTTAAATATATAATTGTTTTGAAAACACTTGTACAAGTGATATGTGATGTTATGAAATCATTTTTATAATAGAAACCATGACATTTACTAAAGATGAAATCTATTGTTATATGGTTGGAAATATTTTTTCATTAATGAATTATTGAAATATTTTCAAAAGATAATTTTCATGTGAGGTTAATGTGTGTAAAGGATTCATATATATTAAAATGGGTATTCCTCCCCCACCAAGGCGCATTAATTTTTTGACACATTTAAATTTTTTATGGGTGAGTTAGGGAGAATCTGAATAGATAATATCATGATAAAATTAATGGGTTTCCTTGATTTATATTATTTTGGAATATCTTATAATACTGACTTGGGTGCTTGTACTATATTATGAATATGATGTGGTGATGGTTGTTGTTTTTTTTCTATCTTAGTTATAATGATGAGATGTGGGTGAGGGGATGGAGGTGATATGATTTCATGCTTAGTTTGAAATAATGGTATGTTTATATAGAGTTTTTTGTTGTGTGTTTTTTGGATAAAGATGTCGATGAATTGTTGGGTAATATAATTTTATTCCATAATAATGATTTTCCATGTGTGGTTTATGGTAGCCATGTTATTTTATAAAAATTTAGGCCATAAAATTGATTCTGGCATGTTGGGTGTGGACAGGGTAAAAATGAAATCATGGTATTGAGGCTTGATAAGGTTTTGATGGAAATGGTACTAAAGTTATTTAGTAAATATTATAGCTATAAAACTAATGATTTGGTGGAAGAAGATGAAGTGTATTTTGGGTTGGTGAATAATCAGGCTGAATATCATGTTGCGATAGTGATTTTCTTTTTCTAGAAAGTGGCTCAGAGAATGTGAGAAATGAAGTGTGGTGGATCAGATAAAATTACTTTGGAGGTATTATTTCAGTAATTCGAGAAGAATTTATTCTCCCAAGTAAAAATGACAGATCATATGGGGGTGATTAAGATATTTAATAGGGGATGAGGGAATTTGTAGTTTTAGAGCCTATTTCTATGGATATAATGAGTTGGTTTCATTGTTTTGAACCTAATGGGTAAGAAATAGCATAGTTATTTGAGTTTAAATTCAGGACATATATCTAGATATTTTTCATTCCACTTTAGATAGTGTCTTGTGAAATGATGATAAATCAAAGGGTGGTCATAGATAAGGGTTTATCCATGATGGAGGGTTCTTGTGATGTCCCCTCCTGAGTGACTTGGAAGTTTGAGATAAATTCCTTTAGTTGTGGAACTCATGTTTTGTAGAACAAGTGAGTGATGAAATATTATATAGTTAAATCATGGTTTCTATCTCCATGGATAAGTATCTCAAGGTGTTTGGTTTCTCATTAGCGAGTTTATATCTAGTGTAGCATTGTATGGTATCATCTATGAAGCATCCCAAATATTTATCAAGTTCATTAATCTTTGGTGGGTAGTTATTTGTGATAATTCCTTTGTACAGTCGAGCAACATTTCACTAAAATCCTTGAAATGAATTTTCCATCTCATTTAAAGTGTTTATTTCTTTTATATATTTAATGTTTCAAAATTCTCTCATATAAAACATTGTGAATTTTCTTATTTTATTGTTTATAAATTTAAAAGAAAATATTTGTTAAAAATTTTGTGAAGGTGAACAGGGTTGTTATCCTGCAGTCAATTGTGATTTAAAACACTTTGGAAATGAGTGAGAATCCGCGGATAAACAAATTTAAACACTAAATAAGTTTATATCCCATTACCGCGAAGAAGTATGGCCATAGTGAGATTCACAGTACTATGGTGGAGTCTTTTAATGATCCCTATATAAATAGAGGTTCTTCTAAACCTAGTTTTATTTCTTCTTCTCTTGAACCCTAGCCTACTCTTAGGCCTCACACCACCCTCTATGATGTCCTTGCCCAAATTCCACACACCGGTGCCCCACGTTGGTTGATCACATGACCTCAGTTGTTCTTCCTTGTATGCTAGAGGTTGTTGACTCGCAGTGAGGGTCTAATATAAATCATGGGGAGACTATACCATATTTATATAACTAGCAAAATAGTGGAAATAAACAAGAATAAAAAAATGATATAACCAAAAACTGTACCAAATCAGTATCATATGATATCCAAAATAGGAAATATAATATTCAAACAAAAATAAATAAATATTACATTCCATGTACATGTCATGTATCAATATAAAAAACCAAAAATAAATAAAGACACTAACAACTCCTAATAGGGTCTTGAACCATGTCTGGCTCCCTCATCCATGGTCCTTTATGACTCAGCAATTTAAAAGAGGGCTATTTCCCATAACTTATCTTGAAACCATGAAATCTAATCGGGTATGGATTAGGCAGCCCATGTTGGGTGTGAGTACAACTATGTAGGCCATCAGCAACCGTGTCAAAAATATATCTAGTTAAAATAGTGTATGTAGTTTTATATAAATAATAAATACAAGAAATATATTTAAAATAATTTACATTTATTCAATTACTCTTTATTTATCCACATAAAACCTCGGTTCTAGAGGAAACCTGAACTCCAAATACCTACTTTGGCCCATACCAAAGTCAGGACTATCCCCAAGGGCTATTATATATCTAAATTCTACTACTATCAGTCACCATCTAAATTCACACTAGAATTCGACATTTACTATTCATTGTCTCAATTTACATATGAATTCCATTGTTTATATTCATCATTTTAGGTCACATATGAATTCTATTGTTATAATTCATCATTTAAAATCACATATGAATTCCATTTCTACCATTCATCATTTCAAGTCACATATGAACGACATATTTACCATTCATCATTTCAAATCACATATGAATGTTATTGCTACAATTCATCATTTTAAATAACATGTGAATACCATTGTTACAATTCATCATTTAAAATTACATATGAATGCCATTGTTACCACTCATTATTTCAAGTAACATATAAATGTCCTTATTACCATTCATCATTCCATGTCATAGATTAATTCCATTGTTACCATTCATCATTTCAAATCACACGTACCACAATATCACATTAATTAATTAAAAAATTAATTATTCAAATTCCACAATTGCATATTCACATCATTCTATTAATTAATTAAACAATTAATTAACCACATTAATTTCATTACTAATTCAATTATTCATTTATCACATCAACCCCCTTAATTAATATGTCAATTAATTTAGAACATCAATCCCATTAATAAATTCAACAATTAATTAATCAAAATTCAATATCCAAATAATCCCATATTTAATAAAACAATTGATTATTAAAATTCCACAATCCTAATATCCAATAATTAATTCAACAATTAATTATTCAAAATCCATAATCCCAATATCACAAATTTCGCAATCACTTAATTAATTAATATACAAAATTAAGTACTTAAATTTAGGAAACACAATATCAAATCAACCATAGAAATTATATAATTAAATTCACATAATTGAAATATAGACTTTAGGATTTGAATAATAGACCACATGCCTCAATTCTTTGAAGAAGTCTCTCGAATGTATGAATCCCTAATTTGTAATGGATTGATTAAAAATGTGATGAAGAATTGGATTTAGATACAAATCCTAAATCCATGATCAAATCGATTAAGAACAAAAAAACTAGATCTAGATCTATAACCAATAGTGGTTAAACATTCATCTTTTATCTAGGAAGAGGAATTGGATAGAGAAAGAGAGAGATATCTAATCGGGAGGAAACACATACCTGGGGAGGTTAAGATCATCAATCTTCCCTTCAATTCACCAAAAAAGGTTGTTGGGAGGGATTGGAATCCATTCAAGAGGCATTGCAAAGTATATGAAACAACTTGTTCCAAGTTATGGTCGATTTGGATTATTTTTTAGGGTTTGGATAATATTAAATCTAATTTTTGGATTAATTAAAATCTTGTGCAAGTTTTTCTGGGAAAGGGTGCACAGTTTTACAAACTATCCACAAATTATAGTGTGGTTCATGGTTTTTCCAAATTTGGTTCATTGTTTGATAAACCATGTGCTAGCCGTGACATCCGTCTTTAACAAGGATTGCACGGTTAGTCAGAACAAGGAACATGGTTTGGGCAAATCGTGTGCGAAAAATTCTATAAAGACCCCAAACCCAATTTCCCAGATCTGGTGAATTACATTATTACATTTGTATAATAAATAAGGAAGTCACATAATGAAGGAATTAATAGTTTATTAGTTTTTGAAAACCAGATAAAAATAGTAGTTTTATATTATAACTTTAAATGAAAACAATAAAGAAACTCCATTGAAAACATCTACAACTCCTAGATTATCCCTGCAAGTCATTAATATTATAAATCTTTACATCCTAAGGAAAAAATAAAACATAATTATGGGTGATATATGATTCTTATTAAGGTTAATTAATACAATGTAAGATTATATAAACAATAAGGCAAATTGAATGTCTAAAAACACATTCCATAAGAACATAAACTTGAGTATAATATGGGAAAAATAAAAGATAAATAAATAATTCCAAAAAAATATTCACTTGAGAATAATGAAAAACCACAGATATTATACTACTCAAATAATCAAATGGATTATCAATTACTAATATCATAATGATGTAAATTCATAATATTGGGTATCATAGTCATATTGTCGAGGCCTCGTCCAAGACATCTGAAAATAAATGGTCAATGTCTTGACAAAATCCATTTCTATTTTGTCTCATGAGACTTAATGATGAATCAAGGGTCTATAGAGGTCCCCAAAGATCACTTTATAATTCCAATTCATTCTTAATTAGAATTAGGTTACAAATAAACAACATATACATATGAAATGTAAATAAATTTCCCCAATCTGTAAACAAAATCATGAACCATTCTGAGTAATATGGTGAATGGTTTCAAAGTAGTACATCCATAGTCAAACTGATCATAAACAATTTAATAAAATATGGTCATTGATAATTATAATATATCAATCTCAATAAATCATAATATTCAATATATGTTTTGAAATACAAGAAAATACTCTAATAAAACCATTGAGGAATTCATGGGAGAAATATTCTTTTACTTTTCAAAGAAGAGTTCATTTGGAAAAAAAAATTATATTTGTCATAATTCTTTCTATAAAACTAGAATTGAAGAAATATATTTTTTTCTGGAGAAAAATTAGTGATTTTAGAAAAATAATTCTGTCTCAAAACATATAATTTATGGTATTTAAAAATGGGTAAAAAATTGCGAAGTTCCCTTTAATTGGGCTTGCGTATTGGGATGAATTGAGAAGGGAACCTTGTAAAACATGTATTTACCCATAAAAGAATGATGAAATGATATTAATACATGATTTTAGAACATACAAACATAATTAATATGAATTATATTAAAAAATTTAGCAATTATATTGGTGTAAAGGGGGTGAAAACATAACTCGAATGAAAATGGAGGTTTGGGATGAAACCCTTACCTTATATCAGAAAGTGTTATGCACTTGTACATAATGTCATGGATAATATAATTAGATTCATAAATAAATTAATTCAGAGCATCTTAAACATGTATTTTATTTATTATAATTCTATTAAGTTCATTTATTTCTTTTTTGACGAGTTATGAGATTCAATTTCACCATTTGAGAGTGTTCTTTTCCTTGGTTTTCATGATCAGTTTACTTTTACATGTATATAGAAGATCATGTAAAATGGAAATATTTATCCAGAATTTAAATTATATGTTACTAATGAATATACTTCTGATTTAATGGTATGACATATTATTTTTTTTCTACATATGATTATTACCCATTATATAGAACTTTAATGATAAACATTTAGATCATTTTGGCGGGTTTTCTATAGTCACAAACTAGTTTTGTCTTATTAATTATTATCATGAATATATACTAGATATAGAATACTAAATAACTTATAATATGTATAATGAAATATTTTTTAACCATAATTATGTTTTTATAACCATACATTAAGGTGGTAATGGAAAATGAAGTTGAATCGTCCATGATGGTGATAAATCGGTATACCATTGACTATTTTTTCATTTATAAAATAAAATTGGGGTGGTGAAGGGGTTTCATGATTGATCATTAATTAAAATAATAAAATAAAATTATATATGATATAATGGATTTATCGTTCATTTTCTGGCATAATAGGTAAGGATATAATAATAAGAAACGAAATTGAATGAAATTTAATGAGAACGAAAAAGGAATGACCTCTTGAATTCTTCTCTTGATAACTTCATTAAAGAACATTGAAATGGTATTTTGGTGATATCATAGAGATCAAAAAGTGGGGGAGTGGTTTGGAATATAAAATTTTAATAATATATTCAATCTTTAATGCTTTGGAAGTGTGAGGAGAATAGGTTGTGCGGGGTCGTATTTATAGTTGGAGGAGAGGAGTGTTTTTGATTATTTTATTTATTTTATTATTATTTTGGATTACGATTATGAATAGTTTTGTAATTGTATTTAAATATATTAAAATAAATAAAGATATTTAGATTTAATGGGCTTACATCAACCATACATCATTTATAACTCAATAATTCATGTATTTATTAAATGCGGCAAATAGCATATTTCACTATTCATAAAGAAATCAACTATTTTCAAACAATCACAAAAAAATCACTCTAACCATTTTTTGACATGTATAATTTAAAAATGAAATCTATTTTCAGAAAATAATTTTCTAAATATGATAAATTTAATTTTTTTTTAAATCATCATTTACTCAAAAAATATTGATTTTAATATTATAACAATTTTTATGACACTTTGAAATATTAATTAAGGTATCCTAAAGTTATGTTGTAATCATAAGAAAAAAAATTAATTTATGGGTCTACATTATGGAAATTTGTTTTCTATTAAATCATTATATTAATTATAAAATCATAATTAAATATTTATGAATTACAAAAATACAAACACAAAATTTATGATTTTTAACCATTTATTTACCTATTACATGATATAAATGTACAATAATTTGATTTATAAGATAACTAAATTTTATTTATAATTTAATGGGTGAGTTTCCTATTCTATTGGTCATATTAGTATTCCTAATAGTCACATTACAATTTCAATGGTCATATTTAATAGTATATTACAGTTTCAAACTCAGTGTGGTGTGAAGTATATACTATAAAGGATGATAAATTTTAAAAGGGACATACTATAAGATCATGGGGTGTTACATTCTCCAATCCGATAAATTCCTCCAGTTCCTACGTCAGCTCTCAATTTTTTGATTTTTCCAAAGTACCCTCAGCCGTCGAGTTGTATAATTCCTCAACACATTCTATCTAATATCCAAAATCTAGATATGTTATTTATAGTAAGATAAATCAGGTTCTAATTATATTACTTCACAAGTGAGGACTTGTGTTGGTTCTGGCATGTACTTCCTTAACAAATAGATATAGAACACATTGTATACTTTAGAAAGGATATGCCATATTTTCAAATGATAAGACACAACTCCAATTATCTCCATGATTTTAAAACATCCAAAGTACTCGATGCTTAGTTTCCATTTCGTTCCATATCTTATAACAGAATTCCAAGGAGACACTTTCAAAAAAAAATTGATCTCCCACTTAAAATTCCAACTCCGTTCTTTAGTTATTAGCAATGATTTTTTATACTATGACTCGCTTTTATAGGGTTTGAATATACTTTACCTTTTTTTTGTTTCCTCTACAATTTCTAATCCTACGAGATTCCTTTCACTAACTTCATCCCAACAATTTGGTATGCGACATATCTTTACACACAATGCCTCATATGATTTCATTTAAATAATTGAATGGAAACTATTATTATAATAAAACTATACAAAAGGTAAATAATGATCCCACATACCATGATAGTTAATTGATCATGTCCTCAACATTTCTTCTAAAGTTTGAATCGTCTTTTATGACTACTTTTCAGTTTCAAAGTGATAATAAGTACACAAATGAAGCTTCATATCCAAATCATTATGAATAATTTTCCTTAATTTTGATGTAAATCATTGATCAAGGACCGAAACAGTATAAAGAGGTGATTCATGAAGTCATAAAACTTAATTAAAATATATTAGTTTTAATCCCCTACAGTGGAAATTCATCCCTTATAGAGACTAAATGTGCATATTTGGTATGTTGATCCATAATTATCCATATTTCATTATTCTTTCTTGGAGTTTTGGCTAATCCAGTGAAAAAATTCTATAGTAATTTATTCTCATTTACTTGTAGTAATAGGAAGAGGTTCCATGAATCCACTATGATATTGTATTTCGACCTTCACCTTTGATAGACTAAACATCTTGATACATTATCAGTAATTTTCTGCCTCATATTATCCCAAAAAAATATTCCTTCAAATCTCTATACATCATATTGCTACTCGGGTGTATATAGAAATTCCAACTAGGAGTATAATCCAATAAATTCACTTTTTCTTGGGTATAGAGGGAAAATAGTGTATCTTCCCAAATTTCAGAATGCCATCTTCATACATGAAGTCTGTCAACATCCCATCATTAAAAGCATTTATATTCCTAAGAAAATTACTATCTTTAGTTTGAGAACATTCAATCCTTTTAAATAAATATGGTTGGGAAAACAATTGAAAAATTAATAGTGTTTCATCTTCCTTGATAATTCTCATACCAATATTCACTTGATCTATAAACACGGATCCCTTTTAATGCTCATCTCATTTATAAATCTATGATCCTTCCTATTCAATTCACCATCTACCTAATTTTCCTTCCTTAGATGTTAGTGTATTGAATAATCATAATCCTTGAGTATCTTGAGCCATCACCTTTGCCTCATGTTGAGTTCCTTTTATGAGAATATATATTTCATTCTCTTGTGATTTGCATATATCTAACATATTTCACCATAGAGATAGTGTATCTATATTTTATGAGAAAATATTATCGCTCCTAACTGAATATAATGAGTTGGATAGATCTGTTCATGAGTATTTAATTTTCTTGATGCATAGTCCACAACTTCATCATTTTTTATGAGGACACAACCATGTTATTTCTTTGATGCATCACTATAAATTACAAATCCATAATTTCCCATTGGTATGGTCAAGATCATAAAAATCACTAATCTCTTCTTTAATTCTTAAAAATAATTCTTCACATTCATTTATACTTATGAACTTACCCCCTTTATGAGCAATCTTGGTTAATATGTCAGCTAATCCGGAAAATTTCTGAATGAGATGCTGATGATAACCTACAAAACCAATGAAACTACACATCTCGGTTATGTTCCTTGGTGTTTTATTTTATTAAAATACCATTTTATTCTTAGGATCAACTAAGATTAAATCTATACAAACAACATATCCAAGAAAAGAAACTTTTTGACTCCAAAATTGACACATTCTGAGCTTCCCATGTAACTCTTTTCTTCTATCAGTCTTTAGAAGAACCCATAAGAGGTTATAATAGTCCTCATAGATTTTGTAATATATCAAGATATCATCAAAAAATACCAAAACAAAATCATCATGATATTACTTGAATACTCTATTCATTATATCCATAAAAATAAAGGGTGCATTAGTCAGTCCAAATGGGATTACTATAAAGTCACAATGTCCTTGCGTGGTTTGAAATGTTGTCTTTGTAATATCTTCATTTATTACATGAAATTGATGATATAAAGAATGATGTTAAAACTTCTAAAAATATTAATCTCCATTAAGTTTATCTAAAAAAATCATCAATGTGAGGTAGAGGATACTTGTTCTATAATAAAATTTATTTCTCTATAGCCAATGCACAACCTCATAGTTCCATCATTATTAATAAAAATTATAATAGGGGATCCCTATAGAGAAAAACTATTGAGAATAAATCCATTTTTACCCATATCCTCTATTTTTTCCATATCTTTACTAATTCTAATAGGTATATCTTATAAGGATTATTTGACATTGGCCTTTCATCATGGATTAAACTGATAAAAAACATAATTTCCCACTCTAGAGGATGTCTAGGTAAATCCTCTATAAATACATCAATGTATTATTACACAATAGGTAAATATTCAATTTGATGATTTCTTTCCTCATCTATAGATAATGTTTTCTATTTGTCCCTAACAATTTCATTTTCAAGAGCTAATGAAGGTGGATCTAGATAAGAACAAGATGATAACATTTTTTCACTAAAGATAATAGATTCTACATCTTCCTGAAAAATTGAAACTTCATTATTCTTGAAATATAATTTCACATCATATTTTGATATCTAGTCTATACCAATGATTATATCAAAATACACCATAGGTAAGATGATAAGGTTTTCATGTAAATCATGTTTATGTGTCATAAATGTTACTGATAAACACATCATTTCTTCAAGGGTACTTCCCTTAGGATTTATTACTGAAAAATCCTTTATTAAATCAAACTTGAAATGTATTGTTTTCATTGAAAACTAAAAATATATAAAATAATTTGATGATCCAGAATCAAATAATAGACTAGTTAAGTTTGACGAAACCTTTAATGTATCATCCACCACATCATTAGGAACTTCAACCTCCATAATTGTGATCACATAATCATAGCCTTACTCTCTTGGCCTTTTATAGGGAATGTTTCCTTGAAAAATAAAAACATTGTTTACATAGTGTCCCATATCCCTACAATTTTACCAATTAATATTGGTAGCTTCTTTCTTTCCCTTGAAATCATAGGCTTGGTGGCCTTTTTCTCTACACTTATAACAGACTCCTTTTCCTTTTAAGCCAGCACTAGGGTGTTTCCTTCCAAAAGCATCTCACATTGAAAAATTCCCTTTTTTATTCTTCCCTTCATCCATTATTTCCTCCTCCACCCTATTCTTCTCTTATTTTCCCTCAAAGTCATAAGACTTAGATAATTATTTCTACGTCTTTATAGTGTATGATACTATATATTCGTATGATGAGAAATATTAGGAGACTAGTGTCCTTCAGAGGAATGGTTTTAGACCATTAAATAATTGATCAATCTTTCTACTTGGATTAAATATGTAGTCCAAGGAAATACATGATATACATGAAATACTAACATCATAATTTAAAATATTCTCCTCCTCTTTTTGTTCCAGACTATAAAATTTCCTCTATATATCAGCTCGATGTTTGCAAAGGAAATATTTTTCATGGAATGTTTCCTTAAAATTATTCCATTCCATATTTGAAATTTATTCCTCATCCTTTGTTTTTTGAATCAATGACCAATATTGATCAGAATATATTGAGATATTATAAACTCACATTATAACCTTTTAACATTCATTACTTCCCAAAGTGAGAAATATCTTCTCTAAGGGACTTATCCACTACTCTACTACAAATGGGTTTATAGTCCCATTTAATTATGAAGGATATTATCCCACAAATCATTTTAACATTTCTCCATCACATTGTAAATCAGTATGATCCATACATGTAAGGTTATTGTTCATAAGCTGAGTTATATATCCCATTATAGTTATTAGTTTCTCTTCACCAATCACAACATCACTACAAACATAATTATGTTTCCTAGGAGGAAAATCCATACATGGGATACTCACATTGGTAAGGTTTTCATTCCCTCTAGTATGAACCATCTATAAATAATGGTATATAATAAATTAGGTTATAAATCATAATTCATAATTTTGAACTAGAAAAACACTTAACATAAATTGAAAATTTATGCATAGCTAATCTCCTAATAATAAACATGGTTTATTTGGGAAAAGATTTAATTTTAAATCCTTCATACTGCTTTGTTAATAAAATTTTAATTATCCAAATCATATCTCCTAAGATTTTCATACCTGGTACTTAGTATGGTTTTTTGTTTTATACTAGGTTATGCCAAGTCAGGCCTGACGAACTTTGTCTGTGTTGTTACCCCTAGGTACATCTGTTCCAGAACCACATCCTTCTATAGTATCTAGATAGGTGTATATTTCTAGAAATAACCACATAATATTTACCCGAATTGAATTATAGGATGTTCATCTATACTTATCCTTAATTTCTATCTTATGGTTATGTCCCCTAATCATTGTTTTCTAAATCTATTTTTCATGGGTTCTACTAAACATCCTCTAATAACAACTGTAAATACCCCAACCCCAATTTCCCATAGTTGGTTCCTTACTTTATTTCATTGGTATAATAAATATTGAAATTACATACCGAGGTATTGAATAGTTTAATACTTTTGAAAAAATAGATACAAACATAAGTTTTACATTAATATTTTAAAGGATAAAATGGAAACTCCATAACAAACATCCATAACTCCAAGATTAGCCGTTCAATTTATTGACAATATAAATCTTCACATCCTGAGGAAAAATAATACATGATAAATAGTTGATCTCAGATGCTCAGTAAGGGTATTTAATACAGTGAAATATAATATAAACAATAATCCATGGTTAATGAATAAAAACACATGCCATTATAAAATAATCGTGATCATAATATGGCAATAATAAAAGCTGAATAAATAATTCCATAAAAATAATAACATAAGAATGAAACTTAACCGTGAAATTTCTACTAGTCAAATAATTAGATGGATTATCAATTACTAATATCATAATGAGGGAAATGTATAATTCTGAAGATCATAAACATATTGTCGATGCCTTCTCCAACACATCTGAAAACAATTAGTTACGGTCTCGGCCAAATCCATTTGTATTTTATCACATGAGACCTACCAATGGATCAAGGGGATATAGTAGGCCCCAACCATCACCTAAATGGTCCAATTAATTCCACATATGAATGGGATTAAATATAAACATCATATACATATATAATTTAAATAACATTACCAAATCATTAAACATAACCACTAACAATTCAGATTAATAAGGTGAATGGTATCAAGTTGTACATCTACAATCAAACTGGTCACAAAATATTTAATAAAATATGATATATGATAATCATAAGAGGTCAATCTCAATAAGTCAAAATATTAAATATAGGTTTTTAAATAGATGAAAATACTCTAATAAAATCATTAATTAATTCTTGAGATAAATACCTGTTTTACTTTTCTAAGAAGTGTTCTTTTGGAAAAATAATTTTTATTTGTCTTAATTGTTTGTATAAATAAATAAATGAAAAAATATTGGTTTTCATTAAAAAAAATAATTATTTTATACAAATAATGGGTTCTTAAAATAGATTATGGATGATACATGAAAATAGGTATGAAATTGAGAAATTCCCATTAATCGGGCTTGTGTATCGGGAAGAATTTAGAAGGGATCCTTGTAAAACATGTAGTTCCACGTAAAAGAAATGTGAAGTAATATAGAAACATGATTTTTGTATATATAAACATAATTTAGATGAATTATATTAACATAATTAATAATTAAACAAGTGTAAAGTGGTATAAAACATAACCCAAATGAAAATGGAGGTTTGGAAAGAAACTCTTTACCTATGTCTGAAAGTGTTCTACACGTACACTTAATGTCCTTGATAATGGAATTATGTTCATTAGTAAAATAATTTATAGAATCTAAAACATGTATTTGATTTATTTTAATTTTATTATGTTCATATATGTCCTTTCAGATGAGTTATGAGGTTCAATTTCATCGTTCGAAAGTGTTCTTTTCCTTGGATTTCATGATTAGTTTACATTTACACATATATGTAAGATCATGTAAAATGGAAATAATTCTCTAGAATTGAAATTATATGTTATTAATTAAAAATAATTATATGTATTGGTCTTATATGTAATTTGTTTGTCTATATATGAGGGTGATTCATTAGGTAGAACTTTAATGATGGTTGTTGAAATCATTTTGGTGGTTTTTGATCGTCACAAACTAGTTTTGTCTTAGTAATCAATATCATGTATATATAATGGTTAAAAAACACTGAATAATATATCATATGTATAATAAAAAATGGTTTAACCATATTTATGGGTTCATAACCATAATTTATGGTGTTAATGTAAAATAATGACACATCGTCCATAATGGTGGTAAATCAGCACACTACGGACGATGTTTTCATTTTTAGAATAAAAGTGGAAAGAAAAAAGATTTTGATGATGGATCTTAGATTAACATAATAAAATTAAATTATATATTAGATAATTGAGTTATCAGGCATGTTTGGACAGAATAGGTAAGGATATAAAAATATGAAAAGAAATTAAAAGAAATTAAAGGAGAATGAAAAATGATTTACCTCTAGAATTTTTCCCATTGATAACTTCCTTAGGTATATTTGAAATGGTATTTTGGTGAGATCACAAAGACTATATGTAACACCCCAATCTTCAACGGTATGATTCCCTTTTAATAATAATGTAGCGTGTGTTGTATGCAACTTCGAGTTCTGACACACACCACAACCAATCAAACTAGCCTTTATGAATAGTAATTCCTAATTTTTTAAATTTTAAACATTTTATCTTTCAAAATGGAATTAATTTTTGGATTCGGAATATCAAAATTATCCAAGGATGAAATTTTTGTATTTTTCGGATAAATTTTATATTTTAATGAATAGTGAAAATTACTAAATTTTAATTAAAAACAACTTTTTTAATAGAAATAATTAATAGTGATAAATTATGAATTTGAGTGGTTTTAAAGTATATTTAGAATATATTTTTACCATTTAATAAAATTGTGGTCATTGGACATAATTTCTCATTTAAACCAACAATAAGTAAGTGTCAATCTTTTTATAGTTATTATCTCTTAGAAACGTGCATTTTGTTTTGACAGTGGGAATTAATTTTAAATTAATTTCTGCCACTTCTCTGTTTTGAAATTGGAAAAAATTACTCCATATTTGGAATCAGGATGTCCAAATTGTATAAATAGGAAACTTTTATTTTTATAAATTTTGAATAATTACTTCGGTAAATATTTTATTTACCATGGTTAAAGGGTCAATCCGGTAAGTAAGGGTAAAAAATAATATTATAATAATAATAAATAACCATAAAATGTGTCTTCCCCCTATTTTTTGATACATTTACGACCAATGAGAATATTTTGGTCGATTTTGGGACCACATGGATCCACTTTTAAATGATAATGACACTTTATATTAATTAAGTTAAAGTAAAAACAAAAATGACATAATCCTATATCTTTTAGAAAAACAATTTTTACATAGAGTTATATATGTTATATTGTAACACCCCATGATTTTATGAAAAATATTTTTTTTAATTTCATTAATGTCTTGTGTTGTATGCTACATCAAAATGAGCTTTCACAACACGCATCCCTGACTTGCCTTGCATTACAAACAATCGCGACCTTCCCCGATAGCGTGTGTAGTACGCAATACCGAGTTTCACTAAACGAGATATTATTATAATAATATTATGAACTAGCCATTATGAATAGTAATACCCGTTTTTAAAATTTTATAAATTTTATCATTCAAAATGGACTTCATTTTTGGATTCGGAATATCGAAATTAACTTAGGGTGAAATTTTGTTACTTTTCGGATAACTTTCATATACTGATGAATAGTGAAAATTACTAAATTTTAATGAAAAACAAATTTTATAACCGAAATAATTAATAGTGATCAATTATTAATTTGAGTGGTTTAAAAGTATATTTAGAATATATTTTTACAATTTAATACAATGTTTTTCATTGGTTTTAATTTCACATTTAAACCAGACATAAACAAGTGTCAATCTTTTGATAGTTATTATCTCTTAAAAACACGCTATTTGTTTTGACGATGGGAATTAATTTTTAAATTAGTTAATGTAACTGATATTTTTTCAATTTGGTAAAATATACATCATTTTCTAATTCATAATATCAAATATAGCTTATACCTAATTTTTGGTATTTTTCTGGAAACTTTCATTTTTTGATGAATAGTGAAACCACTAAGTGGTAGTTAAAAAAACTGAATTTTTTCATAAAACATAATTTTACCACTTCTGTGAGTATAATTTCAAAAATATGAGAGAAACGGTTTATATCAAGGACTAAAATGTGGTTCAATGAGATGAAAATAATTTTTGGTGAATAGTAACTTTTTACTTTTTTTTTACCACGATTAAAAATAAATAAGGTAATTAAGGGTAAAAGTGTTATTATTATTACCCTAACACATGTCTTAATTCTATTGGATACATTTAATTTGACCAGAAACAACCTTATGAATCAAATATGTCAATTTAGGCCCACTTGGATTAGATTAGGACATTTATTATCAATTTATTTAAAGAAGGCTTAAAATAGTTAAAATCAACGTTTAATAACTAAATCATTTTTAATATAGGTTTATACATAAGATAAATTAGACTATAAATATTCATTATAAATATAAAAATATTTCCAACATAATGGTATTTTATTTGTAATTTTTATACTTAAAATAATTTAATTTATTTATGATACAATGATGATGTAGTAATTATCTTATTAATAAAATATTGACATAATTGATGTTATAAATACTCAAATAAATGTAATTTGAGACTTTTTATGAATTTAAATAATTTTTTATGTTAATATGATATGTTAGTAGTGATTTCATTAATTTATTTCGAACTAATCATTCTGTTATGATTTTCACAAAAATCAATTACCAAATAGTGTCAAAATTGACATAAAATAGTTTTTAAAACAAATATTATATTATTAATTGTTATTATAATCCTAAAAATCTAAGGTTCGGCCAAGATACTTATATCATGATATGTGTATCATTAATGGACCACTTGGGGGTCTCTTGTATGTATATGGTATGTTTATTAACTATATAATATAGAAATACAAAGTGACTTGGTAAATGTCAATCTAATTAACTAAGTGTTAAAACTAAAAGATAAGGTTAATATAATGACCTAAACTTGTCTAAATTCTATTGGATGTGAGGATTTAGACCCATACCCACCTTATCTTCGAAATATATCAATTTAGAGCTATTAAAAACCTAATTTGACTTTATAATAATATAATATTTTTAGTTATTCCAACGGTGCCCCTCTCCTCGCTTATAAAAGGGCACCTCCTCCCTCTTTTCCTCACACCACATTGAGCCTTCAAGCTTAGCCAAACCCTGACCATTTCAATTCCCCACTTCCTTAGAATCCTACTAGAGGTACTGGTCTTCTCAAAAGACCAACTCTAGTGCCTTAAGAGAAAGATTAAAGGAGGCACTTCGAGAAAGAGGTAATATCTTCTACCATTTTCTTCATGTTCCATTCTTATTCTACTCCCTCTCCTTTAGTTGTTTCATTATGAGGTAATAAAATCACTATCCCTCATATAATGATATGTTATTCTAAATATTAAACAACTCTATTTCACCTCTTATCCATCCTACAGAAAACAAAATCACCGCGCGTGCGTACGTACGGAATACCGTCTCCACGCCGTGGTGTAATCTGTTTTCCACCACCACATTTCTTGGATGGGTATAATACTGTATAGAATAACTATATATGATTATTGTAAAGTGATATTGATTCTTAAAGGGTATACATACACTTCAATACAATTCCATGATCATGGGAACGATATCATCGCTCATGCGTACGTATGACCTACCATCTCCATGATGTGATGCGACTTGTTCTATATGATCTTCATTGAATAATGATTATATAAATGAATTGAATTAATGAATATGATATATATTACACTAATACCATTCTTTAAATTATGTATCTATATCCTATAAAAGGGAAAAATAATTTATTCGACAAAACACGCATAAGAACAAAAAGTAATAAACACCCGGATAACAAGTAGTAATGAAATATTACTAATAAGAAGCTATGAATATGACCATATATGGTATAATAACAATGAATATGATTCTGTAATAACTTAATGACATTATTTAAATCATTATACAGGAGTTTTAGACACGTACAAAGCATATCGGACCTAAGGTAAGGGAAAATATCACAATCTCATTTTTATCTGAGATTGTTTATGGTTTGGTATTTGCTAGGTGTATTTTATCATACACATCCATGTTTCCTCAATATGTAATATTATTTCCATCCAACTACAATTTTTTAAATCCAATTTTACCCTTCGGTAAGTTTTTAGTAAAAGATATGAAAGGAATCCTTTGTCGTAATTCGTACAAGGTACTTTTTGACTTTTCCGACAAAAGTATGAGAAGAAGTTTATTTTAACTTATATGGCATGAATGGATTTTTAAAAAATTATTTCCAAGAATCTTCCATAAAAGTTTTCAAGTTTAATTTTAATCAAATTCTTTTATATTAAAATTGTATGACATGTTAAGAAAGAAAAAATGTTTTCGACGCAGAAATGATATTTTCCTCAAGAATGGAGTTCAAGTGTTTTATCAAAATTATTTTCCATATAAGTTAATATAGGGTTCTGTTTATATCCCTATTGATATGATTATGTTGTGATGGAAAATTTTTTATGAATTTCTTTATCTTATATGAATTGTTTTATGATTTAATGATGTTTAAGATTCTCATTTTTATTACATGGGTTATACTATGATGTATGGTTTATGATTTTGTGGCACACATAAGAATGATATCATTATGAGATGGGTGGGACCTATATCTCCCTCCAATGCATTGGGTAAAGATTCTATATCTCATGAGATAGACATGGCTGGAACGACAGGTTAAACCGGTTCAGTGAAACAATACTGAAATGAGGAGTTAACTTAGTTCAGAAATGGAATTTTTTCACTAAGATTGTCTTGGAAATGAGTCTTGAATAATAAGAAATGATTCTCTATGATTATGTGTGTATTACACAAAGTTTCATGTTTTATGTTATGACTATTGGGATTACATTTCACTACTATGATTTATCTCATGTTATGGAATCATGATCTCTTTTGCAGGTTAATATTTCCAAAAGTTATGTTCTTATGTATATGATGTGATTGATATTTTTTTTGTTTACCCTTACTGAGCATTTGAGCTCACCCCTTTTTATGTTTTATTTGGCACCAGAAATAAAGAAAGGTTTTAGGTAAGGAAACAAAATGGGTAAGATCTTTATGGGTGTTGTTGAAGATATTTCAACCTAATTAGATGTTTATATTCCGAGTTTCCAAAGACACTAAACTATTACGGTCCTTGTGATTCTTTTTTTATGTATTAAGTATTCCACAAAAGTAATGTAATGTCTATGTAATTTAAACTTTGGGTCTCTAAAGTTAGTATCAGAGGAAAGTTTTAGTGGAACTTTGGAAACTAGGATGCGAAAATGATAGTGAGATCCCTATAGATATTTCTAAGGTATGTCTAGCGATGTCCCGAAGGATAAGTATACGTATAGGATATAGTCCTACAACTACGGTAAAGATATTAGAATTTAACCTAAGATGTTAGATATTGAAGGTACCCCCATTTATTATGTTGTTTTCCCTAGAATGATTTTTGCCTCTCACGCTATTCTTTTTGGGTTTTAGACAATGGGTGGAACCAGAAAGAACCATATTGATCAATGTAATGGACAATTCCATGATTGTCCTCTTGAACAAACAAATGTTATGGGAGATGGAGTGAATAATATTATTGATATACTTACACAAGCTATGAATCATTCTGGACTTCCAAATGAACAGAGAAGGGAACAATATTCTATTGAGTCCTTCATGAGGAAACGCCCACCTTTTTTCAGTGGGTCTTCTGATCCACTTGTTGCTGAACAATGGATTCGTACAACTGAAAAGATATTTTCAGTTCTTCAATGTTCTGAACTTGATAACTTTATCTTATCATTATATCATTAGGAAGGTGAATCTGATCAATGGTTGAATCTTATCAAGAATACGAGGCCAAGAGATTAAATTGAGTCCATGGAATGGGACGAGTTAAAGAAAATATTTTTTTCAATAAGTACTTCCATCGTATTATTTGAACAAAAATGTAAAAGGATTTTCTTGAGCTTAAGCAGAAGGATGATGAATTTTTTTGTATATACTAAGAGAATTTTACAAGACTTGCAAGGTATGCATCTGGGTTTATCATCCAACCTGAAAGTAAAGTTGATCGATTTTTAAGTGGCTTAAAACCAAGTCTTCGAAGGGCATTAGCTATAATAGACTTCAATAGCTATGAAGAAATTGTTCGTTGTGCTATCAAGGTAGAACTGGAAGTTGGTGTAACATATCCATCTCATGGTTTTGACAAGAAACGAAAGATGGAGTTCAAGGAGAAATCTCATAACAATGGTGAAAAAGAAGATGAATGTTTCATTATGCTCAATGTGTGGACAGAAGCATGGTGGATATTGTCTTAATGGGACTAGAAAATTTTTTAAGTGTGGAAAAGAAGTTCATCGAGTAGCTGAGTGTCGAAGTAATGGAAAAAGGGTTTCTAATGATGTGAATAAAGAAAAGACTGTAGAGAATGCACCACCAACACTTCAATGCTTCAAGTGCAAGGAAATGGGGCTTTATGCTAATAAATGCCCTAATCCAAGGGTTAGTGATGATCGACATGAGAAACCTCTTAAGGAAAGGACAAAGGGAAGTCACATGCAATCACTATTGGCGATGTTGAATATGACAATGATGTGGTGGAATGATTAAGTGTTTATGTAATGGGATTCCAAAATAATGTTGTATATAGTATCATGGAATATTGGAATATTTATGTATTGGTCTATTGTGGTATTCAATAATTTTATGGTACCCGTAACCATGGAAAGTGATTGACATATTTTTGGAAAGAAGATGATTTGCGCATAATGAAGGGATAAGGAGAAAATGAAATGTTTGACAGTATTCATGAGCTCATGACTGATATATTTAAATATTTATATCATGGTTTGTGTATATAGAATTTTGGGGTTTTGGTTTTTGTAAAGAGTTAACTTTTTAAAACACTCATGTTTTCACTAAGATTCAATGGGTATTCATGATTAAGGCTTTCGAATGTTTGGAATGTGACCAACAAGACATATCTTATGATATATGGGGATCAATGATGGTATTAACATGCTTATTATATGAAATATCTGGTAATCGTTTTCACTATATTATTAGAGTGGACTGCAGATTTATGGATAAGCCTAAGGATTGGAATGGATTATGTTGGACATAAGTTAGTATTGTTTAAGGATAGAAGTTTTTTCAATAAAATTTATGGGATGTTGTGACAATGTAGTTTTAGAAAAAGGACAACTTGCAGGATGGGCGACAACCCATCACGTCAGACAAGCCTGTGGGAATTGAACCCACAACCGAAGTGCGACTGGCCTTCATCGCATACCACTGGCCTACAGAAATTCCCTGTTTAGTAGAAACTAGTTTTATTATATTAAGCAGTGTGATATATGATGTATAAGTCCATTTTAGGAACCATATATGATTAATCTCACTATTGATGGACTTATGTATTTTTTGATAATTTTTCTAACCTTTTGTTTGAGAGAGATTGAATGACCCATCATTCTATCACATGATATGCTAACACATCATGAATGACAAATTCAACTTCATTTATTTAAGAGATGAAGTGGAAATTGTCCAAAGAACGTCCAACGGTGAGACTGTACCAAAATCACGAAAGTATTTCTTCTAATTCAAATCTCATCAACTTTAGGGAAATGATCTTGAAAACAAAAAATGTTGTCCTATTGCTCTTATATCTGATTAATTAGATGGTACCTTAGATCATCACAAATTTATGGCTTTTTATTTGTTTGATTTTTCATAGCCATGTTCTCTACCACTCTCCATCAGAACATGATGGTTAGATTTTCCTTCCATATCCATATTTTCACCAATGTTCTCCTACGTGGAAACCTAGTGATGAGTTAATTTTGGTAACCATTAAGTTTCATACTTTAGTTTTTAATGAAAAGTTTTGGTATTCCTTTTTATGATGTGGGTCTCTATTAAAGAAAATTTCAAGTATTAAACCATTTATAACCCCGATCAATTTTGATGGTGAAATTCATTTTAAGGGGGGTAGAATGTAACACCCCGAGATTTTATGAAAAATATTTTTTTAATTTCATTAATGTCTTATGTTGTACGCCACACAAAAAGGAGCTTGTACAACATGCATCTCTGACTTGCCTTGCATTACACACAATCACGACCTTCCTCGATAGCGTGTGTAGTACGTAAAACCAAGTTTCACTAAATGAGATATTATTATAATATTATTATGAACTAGACGTTATGAATAGTAATACCCATTTTTAAAATTTTATAAATTTTATCACTCAAAATGGACTTCATTTTTGGATTCAGAATATCGAAATTATCTTAGGGTGAAATTTTGGTACTTTGCAGATAACTTTCATATTCCGATGAATAGTGAAAATTACTAAATTTTAATTAAAAACAACCTTTTTAATCAAAATATTTAATAGTGATAAATTATTAATTTGAGTGGTTTTAAAGTATATTTAGAATATATTTTTACAATTTAATACAATGTTGGGCATTGGTTGTAATTTCACATTTAAACCAGACATAAACATGTGTCAATCTTTTGATAATTATTATCTCTTAAAAACATGCTATTTTTTTTGACGACGGGAATTTTTTTTAAATTAGTTAATGTAACTGATATGTTTTGAATTTGGTAAAATAGAAATTATTTCTGAATTCATAATATCAAATATATCTTAGGCCTAATTTTTTGTATTTTTTTGGAAACTTTCATTTTTTGATGAATAGTGAAACCACTAAGTGGTAGTTAAAAAAACTGAATTTTTTCATAAAACATAATTTTACTGCTTCTGTGAGTATAATTTCAAAAATATGAGAGACACGGTTAATATCAAAGACAAAAATGTGGTTCAATGATATGAAAATAATTTTTGGTGAGTAGTAACTTTTTACTTTTTTTTACCACGGTTAAAAGTAAATATGGTAATTAAGGGTAATAGAGTTATTATTATTACCCTAACACATGTCCTAATTCTATTGGATAAGTTTAATTTGACCAAAGATAGCCTTAGGAATAACATATGACAATTTAGGCCCACTTGGATTAGATTAAGACATTTATTATCAGTTTATTTAAAGAAGGGTTAAAATAGTTAAAATCAATGTTTAATAAGTAAATCATTTTCAATATAGGGTTATACATAAGATAAATTCGACTATAAATATTAATTAGAAATCTAAAAATATTTCCAACATAATGGTATTTTATTTGTAATTTTTATACTTAATATAATTTAATTTATTTATGATACAATGACGATGCAGTAATTATCTTATTAATGAAATATTGACATAATTGAAGTTATAAATACCAAAATAAATGTAATTTGAGACTTTTTATGAATTAAAATAATTTTTTATGTTAATATTAAATGTTAGTATTGATTTAATTAATTTTTTTTGAACTAATCATTCTGTTATTATTTTCAAAAAATCAATTACCAAATAGTGTCAAAATTGACATAAAATAGTTTTTAAACCGAATATTATATTATTAATTGTTATTATATTACTAAAAATCTATGTTTCGTCCAAGATACTTATAGCATGATAGGTGTATCATTAATGGACCACATGGGGGTCGCTTGGATGTATATGGTGTGTTTATTAATTATATAATATAAAAATACAAAGTGACATGGTAAATGTCAATCTAATTAACTAAGAGTTGAAACAAAACGATAAGGATAATATAATGATCTAAACTTCTATAAATTCTATTGGATGAGATTATTTCGACCCATACCAACCTTAGCTTCAAAATATATCAATTTGGAGCTATTGAAAACCGAATTTAACATTATAATAAAATAATATTTTTAGTTATTCCAAAGGTGCCCCTCTACTCCCTTATAAAATGGCACCTCCTCCCTCTTTTCCTCACACCACTTTGAGACTTTAAGCTTGGCCAAAACCTGAACATTTCACTTCCCCAATTCCTTATAAACATACTAGAGGTACTGGTCTTCTTAAAAGACCATCTCTAGTGCCTTAAGAGAAATTTTAAAGGAGGCACTTCGAGAAAGAGGTAATATCTTCTACCGTTTTCTTCAAGGTCAATTCTTATTATACTCCCTCTTCTTTAGTTGTTTCATTATGAGGTAATAACATAAGTATACCTCATATACTGATATGTTATTATAAATATTAAACAACTCTATTTCACCTTTTATCCATCCTACGGAAAACGAAATCACCGCGCGTGTGTAAGTACGGAATACCTTCTCCACGCCGTGGTGTAATCTGTTTTCCACCACCACCTTTCTTGGTTGGGTATAATAGTGTAAAGAATAACTATATATGATTATTTTAAAGTGATATTTATTTTGAAATAGTATACATACACTTCAATACAATTCCATTATCATGGGAACAATATCATCGCTCGTGCGTACGTACGGCCTACCGTCTCCACGATGTGATGCGACTCGTTATATATGATATTCATTGAATAATGGTTATATAAATGAATTGAATGAATGAATATGATATATATTACACTAATAATATTATGTAAATTATGTATCTATATCCTACAAATAGGAATAATAATTTATTCGACAAAACACGCATAAGAACAAAAAGTAATAAACACCCGAATAACAAATAGTAATGAAATATTACTAATAAGAAGCTAAGAATATGACCATATATGATATCATAACAATGAATATGGTTCTGTAATAAGACAATGACATTATTTAAATCGTTATACAGGAGGTTCGGACACATACAAATCATATCGGACCTAAGGTAAGGGATAATATAACAATCTCATTTTTATCCAAGATTGTTTATTTTTTGGTATTTACTGGGGTGTATTTTATCATCCAAATCCATGTTTCCTCAATATATAATATTATTTTCATCCACCTAAAATTTTTTAAATCCAATTTTACCCTTCGTTGAGTTTTTAGTAAAAGATATGAAAGGAATCTTTTGTCTTAATTCGTACGAGGTACTTTTTGACTTTTCCGTTAAAAGTACGAGAAGAATGTTTTTTTAACATATACGACATGAATGGATTTTTAAGAAATTATTTCCAAGAATCTTCCTTTAAAAGTTTTCAAGTTTATATTTAATCAACTTATTTTAGATTAAAATTGTATGACATGTTAAAAAAGGAAAAATGTTTTTGAAGTAGAAAGGATATTTTCCTCAAGAATGGAGTTCAAGTGTTTTATCAAAATTATTTTCCATCTAAGATAATATAGGGTTCTGTTTATATCCCTATTGATATTATTATGTTGTGATGGAAATATTTTTAGGAATTCATTTATCTTAAATGATTTTTTTTATGATGTCATGATGTTTAAGATTCCCATTTTTATTACATGGGATATACTATTATGTATTGTCTATGATTTTGTGGCACACATAAAAATGATATCATTATGAGATGGGTGGGACCCATATCTTCCTCCAATGCATTGGGTAAATATTTTATATCTCCTGAGATAGACATGGTTGGAACGGAAGGTTAAACCGGATTAGTGAAACAGGACTGAAACGAGGAGTGAACTCGGTTCAGAAATTGACTTTGTCCACTAAGATATTCTTGGCAATGAGTCTTGACTAATAAGAAATGATTATCTATGATTATGTGTGTATGCCACTATGTTTCATGTTTTATGTTATGATTATTGTGATTACATTTCACTACTATGATTTATCCCATGTTATGGAATTATGATCTCTTTTCTAGGTTAATATTTCCAAAAGTTATGTTCTTATGTATATACTGTGATTGATATTTTTTTCTTTACCCTTACTGAGCATTTGAGCTCACCCCTTTTTATGTTTTATTTTCCCCAGGAAATAAAGAACGGTTTTAGGTAAGGAAACAAAAATGGGAAGATCGTTATGGGAGTTGTTGAAGATATTTCAACATGATTAGAAGTTTATATTCCGAGTTTCCAAAGACAGTAAACTATTACGGTCCTTGTGTGTCTTTTTTGTTATGTATTAAGTATTCCGCAAAAGTAATGTAATGTCCATGTACGTCATGCTTTGGGTCTATCCATATATTTTGGACTATAAATATTCTATAGAAATCTAAAAATATTTCCTACACAATTGTTATATATTTATATATTTTAGACCTTATATAATTTACTTTATTTTTGACACAATGATGATGAATTAATTACCTTATTAGTGAAATATGAAAATAATTGATATTATAAATACCCAAATAAATATAATATGAGACTTTTAATGAATTAAACTAATTTTATAGGTCAATATATCTTGTTAGGATTGATTTAATTAACTTTTTTTGAAGTAATCATTCTGTTATGATTATCACAAAAATCAAATACAGTATAGTGTCAAAATTGACATAAAAGTGTTTTTAAAACTAATATTATTTTATTAATTAATATTAAATTCTTAAAAATCTAAGGTTAGGCCAAAAGACTTTTATCATGATATTTTTATCATTAATGGACCACTTTGGGGTATTTCGGAGGTATATAGTAAGTTTATGAACTATATAATATAAAAATACAAAGTGACATGGTAAGTGTAAAACTAATTAACCAAGAGTTACAACTAAAAGATAAGGTTAATATAATGACCCAAACCTATCTAAAATATATTTGTTTAAAGGATTTAGACCCATACCCACCCTAGTATTTTAATTATCCACTTTGGAGCCATTAGAATGCGAATATGAATTTATTATAAAATAATACTTTATGTTTTTCTTAAAGTGCCCCTCGTCCCCCTTATAAAAGGACAACACATCTAACCAATTATTCACACTTTCTAAGCCTTTTGGTTCGGCCAAACCCTGCCCAAATACTCTCTCAACTTCCCTCACTTAAACCTAGAGACCTTATTTGGATCAGAAAGCCAACCTAAGGAGCCCTTTTGATCATATCAAAAGGAAGAACCCGAAGAAGAGGTAATGTTTTCACCCCCCTCCCCTTTCATGTTCATTTCTTCTTCAACATCTTATTTATTTGTTATTCCCATTATAAAATATTAACTCCAGTATCTCCTATATACTGTGATATTATTATAAATATTCTACAACCATATTCAGTATTATATCCATCCTTTGAATGACATGTCGCCATACGTGCTTACGTACGACTTACCGTCTACAGGTCGTGGTGTAATTGTTATTAAATAAATTATTATTTGGATGGGTATAATAATGAAGTGTAATGCATGTAAATAATAAATATAACATGATAATGATTCATTATATATTATATAACATCCAATTATATATTATTTTAATATGAAAAGAATGATATTGTCGCTCGTGCGTACGTACAGATTACCGTCTCCACGAACGCGATGAGATTCATTCCCCATCGTATCCATTCAAAAATAATTAACATTTGATGACTAAAAGTAATTTTTAAGATCTTTATATAATTATGGATATGAATAATATAAAACCTATCCATAACAAACATGACTTATTTAACAAAATATATAAAAGAAAACATGTAAGTTAACACCAGAAACGATGATAATACTAAAATATTATTAACAAAGCATTATTAGAAGATCATATATGATATCATAATTATGTATATAGTTCTTGTATAATTTAATAACAATGTTTTAACTATTATAAATGAGGTTAACATACCATCGACTAAAGAAAAGTACAAGGTAAGGAGTTTTTATCTCACTCCTTATTCCTGTGAGATTGATACCATATTGCCACTATTACCTTTTTTATGGTGTATGTACTGCTCAGAATTGTATTATTTGTGTAATACACTTTAATTTATGTGTATTTACATATTAATTGTATGATACCTCTTTCATGGGGTGTATGTTTCATATGTTTCAAATTGGTATGTGTTTATTTCACAATCTCTTCATTATCTGAGGTTGTTTTTACGTAATTATCTCTAGGACCTCTTTATCATCCACATCCATGTTTCGTAAAAAGTTATTTAAAAACATTTTACTATTTACTATATAATGGGTTAAAGTAATTTATAACCTTATGTGTTTTGAATGGAATCTTTCCGTCATTTTCCAAATAAGGTACTTTTTAACCTTTTCGACAAATTTAAGGTAAGAATTTCTTTTTAAACTTATATGGAAACTGTGGTTATTTTCCACCGTTATAAAATCATCAAAGCTTCTCTTACAAGATTATAAGAATATTTTAAAAATAAATGATTAATTTTATAATTATGTGACTTTTAAATGATTTCAAAATTAATATTTTAGGAATTTGTGAAAGGTACTCTTTATCAAGATCAGAATTTTTAATGTTTTAATGATTTATCTTTCTAAATCTTATTAATTAATGTCCATGTTTTCAAATTGATTTTAAGGATATATTTATATGGAAATGAAGGTTTTGAAATGATATTTATTTTGAAAAGATTCAAATTGGTGTGGGACACTTTGATTCAAAAATCTCTTTCAAATCACATCCTTTATAAATGTGTGACTTTTTAATGATTTTTAAAAAATGAGATATTTCTATCAAATAGTTTTGATTTCATCTACATCAACATCCTTAGATGGATTTTAATCTTATTTGAAGTTCATTTATTATGATACAATACTTCCATATTATATTGAATGTTTTGTGATATTTCTTAATATCGATGTGTTATTTTTATACCATTTATGGTTTATAGAGAAAGTATTTACATTTCTTATGGTAGTTTTAATAAGAATGTTAATGTTATGATTAAACCTGATCATATGAGGTATGAATTGGACTTAATAAGTGACGGGTGGAGCCCTCTACAGCTCATCAATGCATCGGTAGGTCTCATGAGACAAACTAGTGTTTTGGAATGAGGCCTTGAAAAAATATTATTTCTAGTCTTGGCACGAGGCCTTGGCTACGTGGTTATGATAGTCTGACATTATCAATTCCATCAGTATGAAAGTGGTTATTGATATTTCATGTGATTATTTGACTAGTAGAATATCCATGTGAATAAGTAAATGGCATTATTTCATTTTGTCTTTTCCATATTATTCTGAAGTTCAAGTTTTAAAGGCTTTTGATTTAGTTATACATTATCTCAAATGTTTAGGCTTATTTATGAAATATTATTCTATATTTTTATCCTTACTGAGCATCTGATCTCACCCCTTTCTATGTTTTATTTTTCCCAGGATGTGAAGAAATATTTTATGACTGATGTGCAGGGATTGTCTAAAGGGGATATGAGTGTGGACTATAGAGACTATATTATGTTATTTTTTCAATTTATGATGTAATTTAAACCTTATGAATGTATATAGTGATTCCAAGGCTACAAAGCTAATAAGTATTTCAAGACAAGATCTTTTGTGATCATGCCAATTTTATGTAATAATGCACCGAATCTGGTTAACTGGGGTCGGGGCATTACAGTTGGTATCAGAGGAAGTTTAGTACAATACTTGGAAGCTAGATTTAGATAAACTTTGATTAGAGCACATAGCCCTAAGTTAGACTTTGAGGATTAGTAGAGAAGAACTTCCTAGAATTTTGATATTGCAGAGATTTTGTGAGTTTTGCGAGCAATACATCCCTGTCTGGATATGAGCAGGTAGAGGCGGCTCTGGCACATATATACGTAGGGGTAAAACCCGAAAACACCTCTTTGAGTCAGACTAGAACGGGAATCGGAGCATGACTACGGGCCTTGCTGCACTCTTGCTTACGACACACCCAGGGGATATGGTTAGGATAATTATCATTTTCTTTAAAAACCATTATGAAGGTTTTATGAGTATATAATTTCTCAAAGAAGACATTTTTATGATTATGGATTATATCCATAAAATGTTTTATTTATGTTAAGTGATTTATAAGTTTGGGATATGATATTTCTATTCACAAACTAATCTAGTGTATGCCATTGTTTAGAAATGGTTCCCAGTAGAAGGAATGGGAACTCTAGTAATACGCATGATCCAATGAGTAAAAAAGAGCATATCATTCAGGTATTAAGCCATAATTTGAAAGTGAAATAGTTTCCCATGTATTATCATCATAGGAAGAAATAGTATCATGTGTAGATAACATAAGTAAAGAGTTTTCTCAGTCCTATGGATTGTAAGGGAAGCAAGATAAGAAAAGGATGGAAGAGAAAAAGATGGATAATGGGAAGAGGGAAAAAAAGAAATTTTTAATATGTGATAACTGTGGGAAGAAACACCCTGGAACTTGCCTAATGGGAATGGGAGTTTGTTATAGGTGTTGAGAAAAGGGACACCTTGTATGTGACTGCAAGGGTAAGAAAAAGGTTACAAATGTACAATGCTTCATCTACAAGGAGGTGGGACACTACGCAAACCAATGTCCAAATCATCTGAGTATGCCACAAATGATGCTATTGGATAATAATAAAGTTATGATACTACCACAGATGAGGATGAATGATTAGAGTTCTTATGTTGTTATTAAAGAATTATGTCATTTGGGTATTGTATCAACGATGCGCTGATTATAATAATTATAGAGTATATAAGGATTGTACTACAGCACTATTTCATTAAGGACTTGAGATTGTGTGGAACAAATAAAAGTGACTTAATAGCAGGTTAATTTTTCTGAAAATATATGCATGAGAGAAAGATAAACCATAATATGGTTCTGATACTGAGGTAGTGATTTTGGAATAATACGTGATTGATTTGGATAAATTATATTGGGTATTCTTGACTACCTTGAAATTCAATAATGAGTTGTATATTCCATCATTGTTGGAGTTTACAACATTATTTGGATTGAAGGAGTATATCAATTATTCTTTAAGGAATAAGGGACCATGAATGTAATCAATATGGTTTTATGGTAATTCAAGATGTTGCAGTGTTTTAAAAGAATACATGATGAAGGTGTTCACATGTTATTACGCGGAAAAAAGGATCTTCATTGTGTTTACCTTAATTATAAATTTTGGACTGAATTTTTTTGGATAGATCTAGTCTGGATTATTTTTGTATTTCAACAAAAGGGAAACCCGGAGGTCGGTCGGCAACCCATCGCGTCCGGCAAGGCCGTGAGACTTGAACCCGCAACCGAAGGGTGACAAGGTTGTGTCACCTACCACTGGCCCACGTGATGTCCTGGATTAAATAATGTAGTTTTTTTAAAGATCTAGTAGATGAATTATAAATTCATTTTTTGGAACCCAATATGAATAGGATAAATAGAATATTTTTTTAAGTTCTATTATCTTGTAGAGTGAAAGATGATTTTGTGGTAGAAATTAGTTAAAGGATGAAACTCTACTTGTCAAGAATATATTTTTCATCTCCTATGAAGAAATTAATTATTATACTTTATTTAAGGGATCCTAAAACCAAAAATGTGTTATCCTAATACCATATGTTTTGTTGAACCGATGGTATTTTAAATAATCATAGATTGATGAATTTAAGGCCCTCAGTTTTACACTTGTTTGTTATTGATGACCTCAATCACTACCTATAAATATTTAGGTTTTTTCTAGAATTATATGTCCTTAATTTCCACCAATGTTCTCTTAATTGAGATCATAATTTTTTGGGGACCCTTTCATTTCCCTTTTCCTCTTATTAAGACTAAATTTTATTAACCCAATTTCTGATGTGGGTTTTCCCAAAAAGATATTTTCTATTTTCAACCTTTTATTTTGAAAGAAAAATTTCAAAATGAATGGAAACAATTTATTGAAGGAGGGGAGAATGTAACAACCCAAGCTTCCACGGTATGATTTGCTTTGAATATTAATGTAGCGTGTGTTATATGCAACTTCGAGTTCTAACACCCACCACAACCAACCAAACTAACCCTTATGAATAGTAATACCTAATTTTTGAAATTTTATACATTTTATCTTTAAAAATGGACTTTATTTTTGGATTTGTAATATCGAAATATTCCTAGGATAAAATTTTGGTACTTTTCGGATAACATTTATATTTTGATGAATAGTGAAAATCATTAAATTTTTACTAAATACAACTTTTTTAATCGAAATAATTAATATTGATAAATTATGAATTTGAGTGGTTTATAAGTATATTTAGAATATATTTTTACCATTTAATACAATTTTGGTCATTGGACATAATTTCACATTTAAACCAGACATAAACAAGTGCCAATCTTTTGATAGTTATTGTTTCTTAAAAAAACGTTTTTTGTTTTGACAGCGGGAATTAATTTAAAATTAAATTCTGCCACTTTTGTGTTTCCAATATGGAAAAATGGATTCCATATTTGGAATCAGGAAGTCCAAATTTTGTATATAGGTATTTTTTATTTTTAGACATTTTGATTAATTACTTCGGTAAATATTTTATTTAACATGGTTAAAGGGTAAATCAGGTAAATAAGGGTAATAAATTAATATTTTAATAAAAATAAATTAACCTAAAACGTGTCTTAACCCTTTTGGATGAAAAATTTCCGACCATGGGAATATTTGCGTCGATTTTGGGACCCCATGGATCCACTTTTAGGGGATAATGACGCTTTATATTAATTAAGTTAAAGTAAATACAAAAATGACTCAAGCCTAAATCTATTAGAAAAACATTATTTACATAGGGTTATATATGTTATATTTTTGAATATAAATATTAATTATAAAGATATAAATATTTCCTACATAATAGTATTTTATTTATAATTTTTAGACATTAAATAATTTATTTTATTTATGACACAATGATGATGCAGTAATTACCTTATTAGTGAAATATTAAAATAATTGATATTATAAATACTCAAATAAATATAATTTGAGACTTTTAATGAATTCCACGAATTTTATAGGTAAATATGACATGTTATTATTGATTTAATTAACTTTATTCGAAGTAATCATGCTGTTATGATTTTCACAAAAATCAAATACCAAATAGTTTCAAAATTGACATAAAAGAGTTTTTAAAACAAATATTATATTATTAATTGATATTAAATTTCTAAAAATCTAAGGATCGGAAAAGGACTTGTATCATGATATTTTAATCATTAATGGACCTTTTTGTGGTTGTTTGGTGGTACATATTTCGTTTATTAACTATATAATATAAAATTACAAAGTGACATTGTAAGTGTCAAATTAATTAACCAAGAGTTAAAACTAAAAGATAAGGTTAATATAATGACCCAAACCTGTCGAAAATCTATTGGATGAAATTATTTCTACCCATCCCTACCTTAGGCTTTGAATAATACACTTTAGAGATATTATAAACTGAATATTAATTTATTATAAGATAATACTTCAAGATTTTCCTAAAGAGCCCCTCCTCCCCCTTATAAAAGGACACCACTTATAACCAATTATTCACACTTTTAAAGCCTTTTGGTTCGGCCAAACCCTTCCCAAATACTCTCCCAAATTCCCTAACTTCAACATAGAGGCCTTAGTTTGATCATAAAGACAACCTATGGATCCCGTTTGATCAAATCAAAAGGAACAACCCGAAGAAGGGGTAATGTTTTCACCACCCTTTTTTAAGTTCATTTCTTTTTCAACTTCTTCTTTATTTGTTATTACCATTCTAAAATAATAACTAAAATATCTCCTATATAATATGATATTATTATAAATATGGTACAACCATATTCAGTATTATATCCATCCATTGAATGACATGTCACCATACGTGTGTACGTACGGCTTAGCGTCTCCACGTCGTGGTGTAATTGTTATTCAATATATTAATATTTGGATGGGTATAATAATGATGTGTAATTCAAGTAAATAATAAATATAACATGATAATTATTCTGTATATATGATATACCATCAAATTATATATTATTTTAATATCAAAATAATGATATTTTCCCTCGTGCATACGTACGGACTACTGTCTCCACAAATGCGATGAGATTCATTCCCCATCGTATCCATTCAATACTTAGTCTCATTTGATGACTAAAAGTAATGTTTAAGAACATTATATAATTCTGGATATGAATATGATACAACCTATCCATAACAAATACGACTTATGTAATAAAACATATAAACGAAAATGAGTAAGTTAACACCAAAAACAACGATAATACTAAAATATTATTAACAAAGCATTATTAGAAGATCATATGTGATATCATAATCATGTATATGGTTATTTTATAATTTAATGAAAATGTTTTAACTATTATACAAGATTTTAACATACCTTCGACTAAGGAAAAGTACATGGTAAGGTGTTTTCATCTCACTCCTTATTCCCGTGAGATTTGTACCATATTGCCTCTATTACATTTTTGTGGTGTATGTACTTCCCATAATTGTATTATTTGTGTAATAAACTTTAATATTTGTGTATTTACATATTCATTTTATGAAACTTCCTTCATGGGGTGTATGTTTCTTAAGTTACCAAATTGGTAAGTGTTTATTTCACAATCTCTTCATTATCTGAGTTTGTTTATACCTAATTATCTCTGGGACCTCTTTATCATCCACATCCATTTTTCTTAAAAATGTATTTAATAACATTTTACTATTTAATAGATAATGGGTTAAAGTCATTTATACCCTTTTGTGTTTTGAAAGGAATCTTTCCGTTGTTTTCCAAACATGTTACTTTTTAACCTTTTTGACAAATTTATGGTAAGAATGTCTTTTTAAACTTATACGGCATGTGCATTTATTTTCCACCATTATAAAATCATCAAAGCATCATTTACAAGATTATAAAAATATTTTCCAAGTAAATGTTTTATTTAATAAATATGTGACTTTTAAATGATTTCAAAATAAATATTTTAAGAATTTGTGAAAGGTACTCTTTATCAAGATCAGAATTTTTAATGTTTTAAATATTTATCTTTAGAAATATTTTAAATTAATGTCCATGTTTTCAAAATGATTTTGAGGATTTATTTATATGAACATGATGGTTTTGAAATGATATTTCTTTTCAAACGTTTCAAAGTGGTATGGGACACTTTTATACAAAAATCTCTTTTAAATAACTTCCTTTATAAATGTGTCACTTTTAAATGAGTTAAAAAAAGGAGATATTTCTATCAAATATTTTTGATTTCATCTATGTCAACATCATTTTATGGAATTTAGGCTTATTTGAGGTTTATTTATTATGATACAAAACTTCTATATTGTATGGAAGGTTTTGTGATATGTTAGACTGTGGATGTGTTATTTTTATACCATTCATGGTCTATAGAGAAAGTATTTACATTTAATATGGTAGTTTTAATACGATTGTTTATTTTATGTTTAAACCTGCTCATATAAGGAATTCATTGGACTTAATAAGTGACGGTTGGAGCCCGCTATATCTCCTCGATGCATCGGTAGGTCTCAAGAGACAAACTACTATCTTGGAACTAGGCCTTGAAAAAATATTATTTGTAGTCTTGGCACAAGGACTTGGCTACGTGGTTATGATAGTCTGGAATTATGCATTTTATCATTATGAATGTGGTTATTGATATTGCATGTGATTATTCAACTAGTAGAATATCCATGTGAATAAGTAAATGGAATTATTTCATTTTATCTTTTCCATATTATTCTGAATTTAAAGTTTTAAAGGCATTGGTTTTATTTATAAATTTCCTCAAATGTTTATGCTTATTTATGAAAGCTTCCGCTATATTTTTATCCTTACTGGGCATCTGAGATCACCCCTTTCTATGTTTTATTTTTTCCAGGATGTGAAGAAATATTTTATGACTGACCTGCAGGGATAGTCGGAAGAGGATATGAGTATGGACTATGGACACTATATTATTTTAGTGTTTCAATTTATGATTTAATGTAAACCTTATGAATGTATCTAGTGATTCCATGGCTACTAAACTAATCGGTCTTTCAAGACAATATCTTTTTTGATCATGCCAATTTTATGTAATAATGCACCGACTCTGGGTAACTGGGGACATGTCGTTACACTATACCATTCAGGGGAGATTTTGGAGAGGAAATGGGTAGAATATATGAAATCTTAATTTTTATGTAAGTGTGAGGAGAAGAGGTGTTGAGGGGTGGTATTTATAGTGAGAGAATAGATGTGATTTTTAATATTTTATTAATTTGTTTATTATTTTGTCTTAAGACTATGAATAGCATGGGAATTATCCATAAATATATTAAAATATTGAATTTTATTTTGATATTATGGACTTATATCATCCATAAATCATATATAACTCAATAATTCAATTATTTATTAAATACGGTAAATTTTCATATTTCACTATTCACCAAAAAATTCATGTATTTTAGAAAAATCCCAAAAGATCAACCTAACCTTTTTTGATGCATAAAATTAAAAAATGAACTCCATTTTATCAAAATTATTTTCTAAATATTATAATTATAATTTTTAAATAAAATAATCATTTACCCAATATATACTGATTTTTATATTATAATTGTCTTTATGGAACTTTCGAAAAATTAATTAACGTCTCATAATGTTATCCTATAACCATAAGACAAAAATTGTTAATTTATGAGTCTATTTTATGAAAATATAATTTATATTAATCATTATATCAATTATACAATTTTAATTAAATATTTACGACTTACAAAAATAAAAACACTTAATTTATCATTTTTAAACTTTTATTTACTTATTACATGATATAAATATACCATATATTCATTTATAGGATGCAAAAATTTTATTCATAAATTAATGGGTGAGCTTACTATTCTATGGGCCATTTTACTATTCCGAATACTAAAATTACTATTCCAATGGTCATATTTAATAATATAATACAGTTTTAAACTCAGTGTTGTGTGAAGCATAATCTATCAAAGATGGTCAATTTTAAAAGGGACATGCCATAATATCTTGGGGTGTTACACATTCACATTCCCCCATACTTAAAAATTCCTCAATTTTCATCCAAACACACCACAATTAAAACCCAAACAAAAGGTTATCAAAATAAGAAAAATGATTACATGTTAACAAGCCTATGACATCTCCATAAACAGTCGGCATCCTAAAATCTCACCACCTTATAACATCTCATCCTTAGTTTATACTCTCAAGCATCTCTAAGATTCCATGGTAAAATCTTTGGGCCACTAATCCCATAGATACTATTCTCTATTTCAAGTTTTCTCTTAAACATGCCCATGTTGTTACAATACACAAACTAACGGCACAGTCGTTCCCCAAAATAGTTTCTCATTGTGATCCAACACACGTATCAGATGCTCCTTGAAGAAATAATCATATCAATCTCAACATCATCAACATCAATCACATGATAAGGGTCGAGGTGATACTTATAATGTCATGACACAGTAAAAACATCATTCATAGAATTTTACATCTGTAGAAGATCCAATCAGTACGCCACCAGACCAATTCTCCCCACAACCTCAAACGGTCTAATGAATCTAGCTGAAAACATTCCCTATAATTGTTTCCTTCAAAAACGAAATCTCAATGACACCTAAAGGAATACATTATCACCCTATATAAAATCTAGGGGTCATCATTTTCTATCATCATATTAATTTTATCTACTCTAAACCATATACATGCACTTATGAATCAGCTAAAGCTACTCTGATGTCTCCTGCACGAGACTCGATCCCAACAACTCAGACTCACCTGTCTCCATCCATCATAGAGGTTATCTACATGGATAAAAAAGTGCCTCATATAGTTCCATATAAATAGTTTCATGATAACTTTTATTATAGGTGAACACCAAAAAATCTAGGTGTTTCTCCCAAAAATCTCTAAAGTCTAGGAAACATACCTGAAGAATATCTTCAAGAACCTATACAGTACACTCTGACATCCCATATGTATATGGGTGTAAATCCATACTCAATTAGACATATGTACCAAGTAATTTCTATAATCTATTCTAGTGTGAAGTAAATCATGACGCTCAGTCTGAAACTATAGTCCATGGATCCCCGTGCAGACACACTATCTTCTAAATGTACAGTTCTTCCAACTAATCAATTGAGAAAGTCCCCCACACAGGTAAGAAATTCACTACCTTTTATAAATGGTACATAATAACCCAAATAGCATCTTTATATTAAGGTATCCTCAGGGGACCCACCACAAATTCCATAGTTATGTCGTCCCACTTCCATTCCTGAATGGTCAATGGCTATAGTTTACCTCCAGGTCATTGATGCTTGGCCTTCACATACTTACAGGTGTAGCATCTTGTCACGAACCATACTATCTCTTTTTTCATACCCAGCCACCAAAACTTTTGTCATAGGTCATGGTACGTTTTTGTCACAAATGGATGTAAAGCCCACTTCAAGGCACGAAACTCATGCATTAGCTCCTATTGTATGCTTGTCTTCACAACAACATGATTCCCCAGGTAGAAGATATTATCCTCATATATGGATAAATATGAAGGTGTATCCCAATATTAACGAATTTCCCTTAAGGTCAAACACTTCAGATCCCCATACTGTATATATCTGATTTGTATCAAAAGAGTAAACTTAATTGAAACTGATGTAAGAGCCATCCTGCTCTTCACTCTCCTGAACCACAACATGCATCTTAGCTAGTAATATCATCTTCATTCACTCATCCCTAGACTCTTAAACTTCCAAATTATGATTTTTACTTCTTAAGAAATAAAAAACATTGTTTCCCTTTTTGAATGTTTATTCTAGCTCAAAATCAAATGACTACATATACTCAAACCACCTATAATACTAAAGATTAAAATATCACTGTGAAACGATATAATTTAAGTTGTTTTGATTGATATACATAGAAAACTTTTCACCCAATAGATAATTCTTCCAATATATTAAATCATAAACCGCTACAACTAAATTTAGGTCATTCATAGGGTAGTTCTATTTATGTGGCCACAGCTATTGAGGCACATACATCATAACTCGATCCCTCAACATCAACTCATCTCCAAATCCAATTGTAGAAGCATCATAATACACAATATACTCTTCACATAGATTAGGTAGGATCAAGACTAGTGTAAATGTAAAACACTTATTCAACTGTTGGAATGAATTATCATATGATTCAGACCATTTAAACATTATCCCCTTCTTAGTTAATCACAAAAGTAGAACTTCCAAAAGGGAAAAGTCTTGTATGAACCTCCGATAATATCTTGCAAACCCTATAAATCTATAAATATCAAAAATGTTCATGGGTTACTCCCATGTTATAACCACTGGAATCATCCCTAGGTAAAATAACACACCTTCCTCTAAGATTATGTGACTTAATAAGTGTACCCAATCAATCCAAATCTGAAACATAGATAGATTGTCATATAGATTGTTCTCCCTTAGTGTACTTGGGATGATGTCAAGATATTGGGAATGATCATCGTGAGTCTTATAGTACACCAAGATTTCATCCACAAACACAACCATAAACTGTTCAAGGTATGGGTGGAAGATTATGTTAATCAAGGACATAAACCTAAAAGCAAAATTTGTCAACCCAAATGCAATTATGAAAATATCATAAGTTCCATACATTATTCTGATGGTAGTCCTTGTTATATCAAAAGGTTGAACTCTCAACTGATGATACCCTGATATCAGTTAAATCTTTGAGAGAACACAATATCCCCTCTACTAGTTAAACAGATCATCGATACATAAAAGAGGATCTCAGTTATTTATATACATTTGATGCAACATCCAGTAATCAGTACACAAGTATTTAGTCCAATCAGCCTTCTTAAAAAAACTGGAGAACCCCAAGGTGACATGCTATAATAGATAAATCCCTTATCCTCTAAATCATACATATGAGTCTTGAACTCTTGAACATCTGTCAGTTCTATTTTGTAAGGTGGAATAGAAACTATTCCATCCCCATACATGAACTCAATTTTAAACTCCACATATATCTCTACTTGTATCCTTAAAAAGTCTTTAGGAAACACATCCTAAAACCTGTTCACTATGGGTGGAAGGACATCCTACTCTACTCCCCCATCATCTAGTAATAGACTAGAAACTGAGGTGGTGATCTCCCCTAGTTTTTGGTGATTTGGCTCGGCACAGCTCGCATGGATTGCCCACTCACCTCAGTGAAAATTGTTGTCACCCTTAGGATACATAAAATTTACTCTCCTATTGTAACAATCTATATGGGATTCTTATGAAAATAACTATCCCATACCCAGAATTATGTCAAAACCTATCATGAAATGAATATAAAGATCCCATAGAAAAATATACTCCCAAATATTGAGAGAACACCATTTTCATAAAAAAATGTCACTCGATTGTACTCCCAAATGTGTATCTATCATCAACACCTCACTCATGAACTCCACCACATGGCTCAAACCATTCAAAAGTTGTGCATAAATAATGGAATGAGAGGAACCAGTATAAAATAAAGGGCTTGATAATGTATAATGTACAATAATCGTACCTCTCAATGTCGATGGTCCATCCCCATTATCCACAAGTGTAGGCTAAATGGAATATAACAATCTTGACCCTCTTCCTTGTGATGCAGTATGAGTTCCCTAAGCTACACCACTTTACTGATATAGGCACTCTATCTCTAAAGTAACTCTTCCAATACTTTTACCATCACGGCCTGTAGAACACCAGTTACCAAACTGATATGGTGCATTAGATCCCCTTACTTCATGCTTGTTTTGTATAGATCCTCTATCACTACCTATCTGTCATAGGTTTCTACAAAACTTCTTTATATTACCCATCCTATCAAGAAGATCATTACTCTACAGTTGGTTGGGTACAATTTCTTAAATAGTAGCCCAACCTACTGCACTGGTTAAAAATCACATGAGCAAGGTAATGTCTAACTAACCCTTCTCCCTAACAAATTTTCCTACTATCCCATGGTCAACATTCTTGTAGTGATGCTTCCAACTCTCATAAGATGTCCCTCCTGATCGTCCAATAGCAACATTCTATCCTACACTAGAATCCTCCTTCTAATTTACCTTAGCAACAGTATCTTGATCCACCACCTTAGAAAACATCATTAATTGAAAGATGTAAACATTATACTGAATCTCACATTTAAGATCATCTTGTAAATGACTTGTACTGCCTATCCCAACCCCTAATAGTGTCAGAAAAAGTACTATAATTATGTAAATTGACTGTTTTAGTCCTTCACTAACATGTTCCCCTGAGTTAACTGCAGAAACCCAGCTGCTCTCTCAAGTCTCAGTATATCTAGAAAAAATTATTTCAGGAGCTTCTCTAAAAATTCCCTTCAATCCACCACGTCTGCCTATTTTATTTGGGACTGAACAGCCTATCAGTGCTTTGTTGATCCTCACAACATGTAAGCACCCAACATGAATCTCTTCTTGGTAGGATTCTCCAAATGGTAAAGTATAGTTTGGATGGACTCAATATAGAACACGAACTCCTAAGTTCCACCACTCTATTGGAAGTCACATGGAGCAGCAACTGGAACTTCCTCATTAAATCAGACATGTTTTTCACCGCCCACAATGGATCTCTTTACATGAATTGTATAAACTGAGAAAATTCCTCTTGGAACATCTCCCATAAATCCTCACCCAATACTACTGGTTACTCGGGTTCCACTACTAAAGGATCATACCTACACATTTCCTCTAGTCAGCCTCTCAATAAGCATCATCGTGGGTGCATATCACTAGAATTTCAAACACAAGTATCTAGAAACACATCACAACTTTAATGCATTTCACATTAGTGTTCTAAAATTAATCCACAATAATTAATTTTCCTCAAAAAATTCCACATGGTTTAAACTAAGATACTATCACTACCCTTAACCATCCAATGTCTAGGTCAAGGATAACAAGGGTAAACAGATTCTCATCATTAAGTTTATCATTTAAAAACCCAATTATTCACATTTTATATCATTTTACCACTTTTAATTTTAAATTAGTAACCTTTTTCAATTCAATTATGCAATCAATGAAAATCATTTCAATTTCAATAACTTACCCAAAAATCAATTTTCTTATGCATTCCTAAAATTATTTAACTCGCAATATAATACCGAGTGCCTAGAAATACGAATGCATAATCAACTCTCATTTCATTATATGTCACCAGTAAAATATCATAAATCTCATAAAAAACTATCAAATCATTAAAAAAGTAAATCACCCAAGGTGAAATAACATCCAACTATAATAACACGCATCAATAACAGTAATCCCGCCCTAGGTTCTTGGGTTTTCCCTCGTACATAGGTTTGCAACTCCCATGTAAAAGCTCATGTACAAGGAATAAATCTTACTAGTATTTTATCTATATTTCCTCAATAGATATTAAAAAAATAAAATAAAATTCCCTCTCATACAATTTTGTGATTTCCCAACCTAGGTCCTACACATCAGTGCACTGAGCAGGTTGATCATGTGACCTTAGGCATGCCTCCCCATCTGCCCGAGGTTTCCGACTTGCAGTGCGGGTATAATATCGATCATTGAGATACTATAACCTCTTTATCAAAGTAGTAAAATAGTATAAATTAATAGAAATAACAAAAGGATATAACCAATAACCATACTAAACTAGTATCAAAATACAAGAAAATCACCTCATAGAGGTAGTTTAAACACCCACTAAATGATTTTGTGATAGTTTAATTAAACCCCTGCTAAATTGGGTGTCAACATCAAACATGTGGTTTTTTCTATAATTTATCAGTGTTTTTTGTTAAGTGTCATAGTAAATATTTTTAGTCGTGGTTTATGTAGTTTTAGCAGCAGTTTTATGTGAAAAAAAAATTATTTATCCACGGTTTAAATCGCTGCTAATTTTTTTCATTTTTTACAATAAAACTTCCACTAAACCACCATAACAGCCACCAAAAAATAACACACATTTATTTAGAAGTAGTTTTAACCACTCTCTATAAGAAAATATTAAACTATATCGATGATTTAAACTACAGTGAAATATAGTCCATTTCGTTTGCAGTGGTTTAAACCACTGCTACATATAGATTTACATGTAAAAAAGGTAGCAGATTCTATAACCCCTATACCAGAACCCTAAAAAACCCATGTGCAGAGAACATATAATAGAATAATCTAAACTATGTGACATTTTCAGTAGTCAATAATCTGACAATATTTCATAAAAAACCATGTACAGAGAACATACAATTGAATAATATAAACGATAGCATCTAAACCATATAATAATGATTCATAAATATAAATCTAAGACTTTAAACTGTATAGAAACAACATATGAGATTTAAGAATTCAAACATCATTGCATGAACTTATAAGAAGTATCTATTTTCAATCTTAATAAGGATAATTTATGCATGTTCTTAGGATGAATTTTTAAAATTAATTGGGTCTGACAACACTACTGATTAGTTTTAGTATCGAAATTATGTTTCATATAGATGATGTTCTTAAAAATGACTCAGTAAGAGAATCACACATGTGTCTATGAGAAATCCTATATTATAACACTAGTTAGAGGATTGTGTTTTTTCAATTGAGTTTGATGATTAATATATCTGTGTCATCCTGGTTTTCGAACCACATTCAGTAGTGTATGATGCATGTGCAATGGAATGTTTTGTTATTTCCCGAAAATGTTTCCCAAGAAATCCCTATGCTGGGGAGAATGATAAGTATTATGGAAAATATATCCTTTCATTTAGAGGGACACAACTGTAATAGACCAATTGGAAATTTTTAAAAAAACGTCATGAAGCTGATGAGTTGGTATATTCGATATTTCATATCTCAAACATGATCGTGACTTTTATAACATAGGTTTTACTTTAAAATAATTTTTGTGACAGATTCATGCTCAAGATAACTAAGCGATCAATGAGTTTTACTAGTGATTATTGTGTCTATGAATTCATTTCAACACGATAGAAAGCTGGTCGGTTGATTACAGAACCATTAATGAATGATGAGATTCATTATTGGAATTATTTGTTTTTCATGAAATAACAAGGTATCATTAGGATATAAGGCTTTGTGATCAATACCATAATTAAAACACCATCTATAAGGATGGGAATCTCTTAAACAAGTAAGTCAATAGTAGATTGATTGATGCTTCAATTATCAAATTTTGAAGGGGAGTTGAGCCTTCTATCTATGCATCATGTTAAATATGATGTGAACTTTTTGGGTTGTAACCCTTTAATGATATACCATAGAAGTATAATGAGTATTTTAGGGTGTACTGATGTGGTTGACCCATTTTTGGACCTAGTCACACATCATCGAGAGACGTCGCATTAAGGGTTAGTTCAAGGAAAGTATAACATGTTTTGATGGAGTGTGTGTCAGAAGATCTGAACAGGCCTATCAATATAATTTTTCAAAAATGTCAAGATGTTTTTAATTATAGACAAGGAAGGGGTAATGTTTAGAAACATGGTGTACTCCTATTGAAGATTCATTCATTCCCAATATATTGAAATAAAGGAGTAATATTTGGTATAATCAAGAGATGTCACCAGAAGATGGTTACAAGAAGTGGTGATCATGCACAATGTGATATTGGGGTACCTTTGACAAAAGGTGTTTGAATATGGGTTTAGATATGTTGACTATTTATGTTGAGTGTTCTTGAAAAATACTCAACCAAAAGTAGTTCAATATGAGTTATTTATATAAGTAGTATGTGGTCAGTGAGGAACCACTTCTGGCACATGGTAGGTTGAGACATGTGCGTTTTAATGATTATTGAGATCTTTTAAAGGATAATACAGTGAGAACAGTATGATATTGGTCAATTGGATTTCAACAATTTAAAACAAATTTAGGAATATGGGTAATATCCTCCAATGTAACATATTAATTGTGATCGTAGCACCATTAGAACATTGAGGTCTTGCATAAATATGAAATTATGATAGTGGGAGTGCCACAACTCAGAATTGACAATTAAAATTTAAAATTTATTGTGGATATATCAATATTCTTGTTGATAATAGGATGATTATATTTTCATCTATCTTATATATATTCTCACTCAATGTGATCAAGCACATAGTGTTGTAGCTCTCAATTTGGATCTCCATCATCCTCTGAGTGTTATTCTCGTCTATAGTGATGGTGTGTGGTCAAAATATGCTCGCCTAAAAACTATTGCACACTATTCAAAGGATCTCTTTTGAGAAGTGATCATTCCAATGTTTCAAATTTGTTCAATGGTCAACCCGAACATTTGTGGGCCCCATCCTTGAATGGCATTTTTGGGGGCATATATCTCTAACATGAATAAAATGAATCAAATAAAGAACATAGTAGTTTGTCTAAAATACTAATATACACATCTTAGCATAAATCAAAATGAACAATTAAATATCTCCATCTTCTATATGGAACATAGATTATTTCATACTCCACCAACTTCATACTTCTCCAATTCTAGACATCCTACCTTACTAAATAATCAAGCTATATCAAATTCCAATGCATTTACCGAACATGGGGAGTCATAAAAAGGTTTGGTCATGAAAATGTTAGGTGAATACTCTGTGCCACACAAGATACATAATACATGATACATGATCAAACCCTATGTTCCCATACTTGTCTAACATATCAACAAAACCATTAATCATTGTCCGATGATGTACACTTCTTGTCACCCTCTTCACCTCTATCTCTACTTCTTACAACCAGAACATGTAAGAAAAATATATTGAAAATTAAATAATGTTTTATATTTATATTTAAACATAATACCAATAAATCATTGAAAACTAAATGATTTTGATGTTTTTTTAATTTACCTTCTCACCACCAGTCATTGATGCAATATCAGTAGGGACAGATCCCGTTGTCTTTTGATATAAATTGATCAACGCTTTCTACAAAGTGGATATCTTATCCCCATATTCCTAAATTGTGTTTTTTAAAGAAACCTAGTCTCTCTAAGAATCTCTACTACACATAGGAGTAGATACAGCATCAATCCTTGAAGTCATGCAAAAGACCGTAGATGGTAAGGGTCCCAATCCCATCCCACACACTCAACTAGATGCTCCTTCCCAAGCACTTTACCAACTAGGTCATCGTGGGAGACTGTGTAGGATTGCACGAGATTGGAATCCCATAGTTCTTCAATTATTTCCTATAAATCAAATATCATTCATATTAGAAGAAATATATATTAACATAGTTAAAAATGATAATAAGTTATTATAATTAAAAATGAATCCATACCCCATCTTCTTTGGCTGACCCCTTAACAGAACTCCCATTAGATTGTTTATGAACATCTAACCACACATCTGTTCAGGATTCATGGTTCCTTAAACTCAATGACTAAATTAAAAAGGCTAAATAAAAAATGTAATATATTAAATAGATTAAATTTTCCTATAAATATTTAAACTAATGAAAATATTACCAGAGTCGATCGGCTTATTGAAAAACTATTTGACCTTGTAGTGTGAGGGATGATTTTCTTAGCCCAGGTCGATGCATTCTTATATGAAATATCCTGAAATAAATAAAATGTAATTTAATATTATTTTATGTAATTTCATATCCTTTTCATATACATGTATAAATTTAAACATATATCAATATAATAATATATATTTAAATACCATTTGTTTCTCATCATGATGTCTATAAATAAAAATATTCATTTTATCTCTAGGTACCTCATTGGATAACTTTTCATACATCTATTGGGAACTCATTGATGTATTATTTACATCTCCCCATAATATCTATTCAATGTCTTTCCATTTGTTGCCCATATTTTTCAATGTCCACTTTCATGCTAGCACATCAGAAACTGTAAAGATGAAAAAAAAAATTACAAAGCAATTCATTTAAAAAATATTAGAATTTTATAACATACATACATATAATTACACCATAATGTTTTAAAATTCCCTTTATTTATGAATGAAAAACTTCATTCTTCAGAGATGAAGGCATATATCTCCAACCATCATACGTAATCAGAAGAGAAACCAACTCTATGGCTAACAGACCTAAAATCATTCCAAGTAATCCCACATCATCATATGTAGGGACCCCATAAGAATCAAATGGGACAACTATCTTTAGTCCAGTCAGATTCCATACATCTGAACTTTTCATATTTTTCTCTATAGTCTCATTTTTACAACATTTATGAACAAATAGTTAGTGAGAAAAGTGTAATAAATTTATTCAAATTAAATTTTTTACCTATAACAGTAACTCTCTATTATCCTCTTGAAGAACTAGGAGTGTAACCATACTCCCTCACTGTTGAGGCGGCTGAATGGGAAGGCATCAACTGAGCTAATAATGGGATGCTCAAAGAGGGTGTGAGGGATGGTGCGGGGGGAAAACATATGGTTCCATAGAGGTTATAGGGAGGGAGATAGATTTATCATCATCTGTCGTTGTGGTTGATGGAATAGTATAACACTTCCTACTTGTCATTACTATCATTTAATCAAATAAAATAAAATTTAGAACATATAAATCAAAAAAATAATCCTGTGATAGGGTTTGGATATTGAGAATATATCCTTAAATATCATGTTATATTTGATGGATTTTCTATATTATTGGCACTGGATATTTTGATGACGTTCCCTTCTGATTTTTATAATGGTTAGTACTAGATATTGACATTTCATTTTTATGGAACTATAATGAACTATTTATACAATAGATGTATCACTAGAATTGATAGAAACAGGTTAGGCTAAGTGTTGGGTTAACCTTGTTAGCACCTGATGACCCAACATGGATTCTAGTACACAAGGCTCAAGAAGAAAACTATAAGACAATTCTCAAATGTTTCATATAGTATTCATAACAAAATCAAGGTTATACATGTGAAATTTTGAATAAGGAATCCTAAGGTAATCATAATGGCATCATTTAATGATACAGAAACCCAATGTTCTCTATATTTACACACTAAACATTATCTACATCATAACCATAGACATGCTTCATATCAAAATAATAAAAATTCCCTATAATAAATCATTTTACATGTTTAACATCAAAAAAATATTATTATAATTTATTCATAAATAAAAACATTCTCTAGAGGAAAACAAAATGCATCTTCAGCGTGTACCATATAATTTATTCAATCATATATTTATTTCCAAACCCAATAAACATAATACTTGTGAAGTTCGTTTAATTTGATAATGAGACTTTTCAATCAATATATTACTACTAGGAGACAACCAAGCCAAAACAAAACCCCATACAAAATTCACATACCAACTCCATGCTCCTATATCACACATCATCAACAAAAACATGATCAGCACACAACAATATCACACATCATCCAACATCACATCTCATTTCAACTAACCTTTATTTCACTGAACAACACACTATAACTAAAACCAATTTACCACCACTAGTGGTAAAATACCGATAGGTACCACATGAGGCACAAAAAATTCATAAAACACATAAACATATAAATCTTATTTCAACATGCATAATACCACATTTCAAAGTGGCCTCCTTTGTTTCTAGATAAAAGTGGGGTTAATTGATATAGGGGTAAAAGGGTCAAGATGGCGTAATGGACCAAAAAACCTCACATTAAATATATATATATACAAAAAGTTTACCAAGTACATTTTATGGAGCTATGTTGTCTCTGGTTTAACTATTAAGAAACTTTGGACTCTTTGTAGAGACCCAAAACATGACGTACATAGACATTACATTACTTTTGTGGAATACTTAATACATAACAAAAACAGGCACATAAGGAATATAATGGTTTAGTGTCTTTGGAAACTCGAAATATAATCTTCTAATCGTGATGAAAGATCTTCAACATATCCCATAATGATCTTCCCCTTTGTTTTCATACCTAAATCCTTTCTATATATCTTGGGGAAAAGAAAACATATAAAGGATGAGCTCAAATGATCAGTAAGGGTATGCATGGAGAAAATAAAACAAACCATATACATTTGAACATAGCAACATGAATATAATCTTTAAACATCAATATTTTAAGCATTGACATAAAAAATGGAAGTTCTTGATGCATAGATCATAATAGAACATCAATCATGATAAAATAGCATGGGAATAAATCATGTAATTGTGGAAACCACAAAGAACATGTTATGATTTCCATAGTAGACAAGGCATTGCTGCCAAGACAATCTTAGTGGACAATGTCCGTTTCTGAATCGAGTTCACTCCTCGTTCTAGTCATGTATCACTGAACTAGATTAACGTGTTATTCCATCCATGTCTATATCATGAGATATAAATCTTTACCCAATGCATTTTAGGGAGATATAGGTCCCACCCATCTCATAATGATATCATTCTTACTTGTGCCACAAAATAAACATAAAACATTCAACATAACCCAAAAAATAAAATGTGTTTCATAAACATCATCTCATCATCACATAATCCACATAAAACAAATGGATATTTCATCAAAAGAAATGTTAAACCATGTAAATCATAGAGACATTATAACTTAAACATACACATATGAAATAATGTCATCTTATATGGAAAATGGTTTTGATAAAACACTTGAAATGAATTCTTGAGGAAAATATCCTTTCTTCCTCAAAATCATTTTCTTTTCACAAAACGCCATGAAATTTTAAAAGAAAAGGGTTTTTGTTAAAATATTCATGCAATCTAGTGGTGTATGCTTCATGAAAATGAGGTGTTATGAAATCGTAAAAATCCATTCACACCGTATAAGTTAAAAATAACATTCTCCAAGTACTTTTGTCAAAAAAGTCAAAAAGTTCCTCGTGTGGTAAACAAAAGTAAGATTCCATTCAAAACACGAGGTAAAATTAAAAAAGGGGTTAAAAGGCCACTAAACATATATGAAAACATTTTTAGAAAATAGGGACATAGATGATAACAAAAACCCCAATAAATACTTACGAATAAACAATCTCGGATAAGAGCGAGATTGGAATAGTTATCCCTTACCTTATGTACGATATGCTTTGTATGTATCCAAAACTCATGTATAATGATTTAAATAATGTCATTGACTTATTACAGATTCATATTCATTGTTATAATATCATATATGGATTACTTATCACTTTATATTACCAGTTCTTTTGTAAATTCGATGTAAAAGCAGCGATGTGGGTAAAATCGTTTCATTTATTGTATGTGTTTCAACTTGTTGTTCTTGATATTATTACTTATATCCTGATTTAATTAATTCCATAATTTAAAACATTATTTATATATAATATACATTCTTCATATACATATATATATATGATAGATCGATAAATGGAATGAAATTCACCGTTCGTGGAGACGGCAGGCCGTACGTACGCATGAACACTATTTTTGTTTCCTTATTGAATTGAATGGAATTAAGTAGATGTCATACGTATATATACATAAATCCAGTATCATTATTATGTCATATATTGAATTATAATTCATTATATATATACTTTATAATCATTCATTAATGGTTAACATGGAGAATGAATCTCATCGCGTCATGGAGACAGTAGTCCGTACGTCCGCACGAGGGATGATATCACTCCCATGATCGTGGAATGTATTTAAGTGTATGTATAATATTTAAGAATCAATATCACATTACTATAATCATATATAGTTATTTATTTACTCCATTATACCCATCCATGTAAGGTGGTGGTCGACAACAGATTACACCACGGCGTGGAGACGGTATTCCGTACGTACGCATGCGCGGTGATTTTGTTAGCCGTAGGATGGATAAGAGGTGAAATAGGGTGGTTTCATATTTATAATAACATATCAGTATATAAGTAATAGTGATGTTATTACTTTATAATGATACAACTAAAGAAGAAGTAGTAGTAGTATTAGAAGAATGAAACTTGAGAGAATCGGAAGAAGAGATTACCTCTTCTTCGACGTACCTCATTTAAGATTCTTCTTAAGGAAGTAGATATGGTCTTTTGAGAAGACTAGAACCTCTAGAATGTTTCTAGGGAAGTGGATAAGAGAAATGGTAAGGGGATGGCCGAGATTTAAGGCACAAAAGGGTGTGAAGAAAAGAGGGAATGGGTCCTCTTTTTATAGGGGAGAAGAGGGGCACCTTTGAAAAAACAAAAAATATTATTTTATAATAAAGTCATTTTCCTTTTTTAATAGCTAAAAATTGATTTATATCTAATATAAGGTAGTTATGGGTCGAAATAATCTCATCCAATTTAATTTGGACAACTTTCGGTTACTATTTTAACCTTATCATTTAGATTTAACTCTAAGTTAAATAATTTAACTTTTACCGTGTCTTTTTTGTCATACACTATATGGTTAATAAATTTACTATAATAAGTCAAACGAACCCGAAGAGGTTCATTATTAATATATATATCCTTATCTAAGTCTTTTGTCTGAACAATATATTTTTAGGAAAAAAATAACAATTAATAATATAATATTTGATTTGAAAACTATTTTATGTCAATTTTGACACTATTTGGTACTTGATTTTTTTGAAAATCATAATAGCATGATTAGTTCGAAAAAGGTTAAATAAATCAATAATAACATGTCATATTAACCTAGAAAATTTGTTTAATTCATAAAATGTCTCAAATTACATTTATTTGGGTATTTATAATATCCATTTTGTTAATATTTTATTAATAAGGTAATTACTGCATCATCGTTGTCTCATAAATTAATTTAATTATTTAATGTTTAAAAATTATAAATATATTAACATTATTTAGGAAATCTTTTTAGATTTCTAATTAAAATTTATAGTTGAATTTATCTTATTTATAACACCATTTTAAAAATCAATTAGTTATTAAACCTTGATTTTAACTATTTTAACCATTCTTTAAATAAATTAGTAATAAATGTCCTAATCTAATACAAGTGGACCTAAATGGTCATCATTTATTCCTAAGGTTGTCTTTGGTCGAATTATACTTATCCAATAGAATTAGGACATGTGTTAGGGTAATAATAATATCATTTTTACCCTTAATGACCGTATTTACTTTTAACCAGGGTAAAAAATGTAAGAAGTTACTATTCACAAAAAATTATTTTCATCTCATTGTACCACATTTTAGTCCTTGATATTAACCGTGTCTCTCTTATTTTCGAAATTCCATCACAGAAGCGGTAAAATTATGTTTTATGTGAATTTCCAAATTCTCCTATGAGGTGGGTAAAAGATGGTGAAAAAGTTCAATAAAAAATATATATTTATTTATTTATTATAAAATGACTCCAATGAATTACTTTGAACTTATATAAATATTATGTATCAATTTTGGCCTAAAATAAATTTAAATAAATATTTATTTAAATAAAAAGTCTGTTTTTAAATAGTAACCCAGTGATTTCACTATTCATCAAAAATTGAATGTTTTCAGAAAAATACCAAAAATTCACCCTAGGCTAATTTCGATATTCCGAATCCAGAAATGAAGTCCATTTTGAAAGATAAAATTTATAAAATTCCAAAAAGTGGGTATTACTATTCATAACAGCTAGTTCATATTAATATTATAATAATATCTCGTTCAGTGAAACTTAGTATTGCGTACTACACACGCTATCGAAGAAGGTCTTGATTGCGTGTTATGCAAGCCATGTCAGGGCTGCATATAGTGAAAGCTCCGTTTGGTGTTGTGTATAACATACTCAAAACTTATTTCATTTATGCATTAAAAAAATCTATACATAATGTTGCGTAGAATAATTTCTACAAAACAAACATGAAATTGTGTGTAACACTTTCCAAGAATAGTGTTTCGTATACTGAAAGCTATTACGGAGTTGCGTATAGTACAAACTAATCATGGTGTACAATAGAAAAATTACAAAGAATATATCTCATAAAATCTTGGGGCGTTACATTCTACCCCCCTTAAAATGAATTCCGCCCTTGAAATTCGACAACGTTAGAAATGCTATACTACTCGAAAGTTTCTTTAATAGAAACCCACATTGTAAAAAGGAATACCAAAAACAATCTTTACAAACTAAAGTATGAAATGTAACAGTTACCCAAATTAACTAATCACTGGGTTTCCACATAGGAGAACATAAGTGAAAATATTGATATGGAAGAGAAATCTAACCATCATGTTCTGATTGAGAGTGGTAGAGAACATGGATATGAAAAATCCAACAATCATAATGTTGCAGATTAATGATGATCTAAGGTACCATTTGATTCGACGGATATAAGGGCCCTAGGAAAACATTTTTGGTTTCCAATATCATTTCCCTAACGTTGATGAACCTTTACATAAAGATAAATACTTACTTGATTCTAGTGTAATATCATTGTTGGTCATTCCATGAACAATTTCCACTTCATCTATATTTAAAGAAATGAAGCTGAATTTTTCATTCATGAAGTGTTAGCAGATCATGCGATAGAATGATAAGTCATCCCATCTGTTTTTATCACAAAAAGGTTAGCACAAGTTATTAAATATACATAATTCCATCTATGGTGAGATTAGTCATTTATGGTTCCTAAAATGGACTTATACTTCACATATAATACTGCTTAATATAATAAAACTTGTTTCTACTAAACATGGACTTTCTGAAGGACAGTGGTCGGCGATAAAGGCATGTCGCACTTTGGTTGTGTGTTCGATTCACACAGCCTTTTCCAACGTGAAAGGTTGTCGCACGTCCTGCAGGTTGTACTTTTTTTCTAAAATTACATCATTATGAAATTCCATCGATAATATCGAAAACAGTTCTAGCCTTAATCAAACTTATGTTCAACATAATCCATTTCAAATATATACACTTATATAAAATAGTTCTGGCCAATCTTATAGTATAAAGAATAAAATTACTAGAAATGTCATCTACCGAGAATGTGAATACCATCATTTATCTCCGATTTATCTTGTTGATCACATTCCAATCATGTGAATACCTTAATCATGTATTCTCTTGAAAAATGAATACCCATTAAACCTTAGTGAAAACATGAATGCTGTCAAAACCTAACTCTTTTCACATACCAAAATCCCAAAATTCTATATACTCAAACCATGATATCACTTAGTCCTTATATCAATCATGAGCTCATGAATACTATAAAACATATTATTTTCTCCTTATCCACATATTATCTTCCTTCCAAAAATATACGAATAACCTTTCTTGGTTACTGGTACCATTCCACATATACTTTCAAATACTTTAGGAAAAACAATAGTTTAACAATCCTTAGATGATTCTTTATTCCATAGTACCATTATCTATACAACATAACTCTTGATAAACATACAATCATTCCACTACCTTCTTAAACAACTGACTGATCTTCAACACTTCTTTCTTCTCATATATCATTTGTAGTCTCTTCATCATCATCCAAATAAATACTACCCATATGACCTTGCTGATTCTCTTCATGAGATTTTCCATTAGGGCATTGGTTTGCATAATTCCCATACATTCCACATTTAAAACATCTAATCATTTTTGATGTCGTAGAAATACCATTATCTTTCTCCATGGTGTTAACTGAACCTTTTCTTTTGCACTTAATAGATTTGTGTCCTTCATTTTTGCACCCAAAGAATCTTTCAGTTCCTTTGAAACATTTTCCTTGATGCCTCTTCCCACATGATTTATATGAGGGGAATTGAACATTCATTCCTCTATGATCATCATGAAACTCCATCTTTCTCTTATTAGCTGAGTTGGGATACCTACCAAAGTTGAGATTATTGAGAATATTATGAGATTGATGATTAGGAATAATAACGATTTTTGGACGTCAAGATCCAATTTCATTTGGGTTCTCATGAAGAATATCATTCCATTGTTCAGCATATCCTCCATTATCGTGAATCTTCTTGTTTCTAGCCATTTTCTAAAACCCAAAAATAATAGTGTGAGAGGCCAAAATCATAATCAATGGGGATAACCTTCAATATCTAACATCTTAGCTTAAATGTTGAGATTGTTACCATAATTCTAGGACTATAACCTATACTTATACTTAACCTTAGGGACATCCCTAGACATACCTTAGGAATATCTCTAGGGATTTCACTAAAGTTTTCGCATCCTAGTTTCCAAAGCTTAACTAAACCTTTTCTCTGATACCAACTGAAGAGACCCAAAGCATGACGTACATAGAAATTACATTAATTTTGTGGAATACTTAATACATAACAAAAACAGACACACAAGGACTGTAATAGTTTAGTGTCTTTGGAAATTCAAAATATAATCTTTGAATCCTGAGGAAGGATCTTCAACATCTTCCATAAAGATCATCCCCTTTGTTTTCTTAATCAAATCTATTCTTTATATACTGGGGAAAATAAAAAATATAAAGGGTGAGCTCAAATGCTTAGTAAGGGTATGCATGGAGAAAATAAAACAAACCATATAAATTTGACCATAGAAACATGAACATAATGTTTAAACATCAAAATCATGAGCAATGACATAAAACATTGCAGTACGTAAGGAATAGATCATAATAGAACATAAATAATGATAAAATAGCATTGGAATAAAACTTGTAATTGTGGAAACCATTAAGCACTTGTTATGATTTCTATAGTGGCCAAAGCATTTCTGCCAAGACCATCTTAGTGGACAAAGTCCCTTTCTGAATCGAGTTCACTCCTTGTTCTAGTCCTGTATCACTAAACCGGATTAACATTCCATTCCATACATGTATATCTAATGAGCTTTAATTCTTTACCCAATGCATTGTAGGGAGATATAGTTCCCACCCATTTCATAATGAAATCATTCTTACTTGTGCCACAAAATAAACATAAAACATTCATCATAACCCAAAAAAAGAAAATGGGTTTCATAAACATCATCCAATCATCACATAATCCAAATAAAACAAATGGATATTTCATCATAAGAAAAGTGAAACCATGTAAATCATAGAGACATTATACTTGAAACATAAACATATGAAATAATTTTATCTTAGATGGAAAATGGTTTTCATAAAACACTTGAAATGAATTCTTGAGGAAAATATACTTTCTTCTTCAAAATCATTTTCTTTTCACAAAACACCATGAAATTTTATAAAAAATGTTTTTTGTTAAAAATAATCATGAAATATTGTGGAGAAATCATCATTAAAATGAGGCATTATGAAACCGTAAAAATCAGTTCACGCCGTATAAGTTAATAATAAAATTATCCACGTACTTTTGTCGGAAAAGTCAAAAAGATCATCGTGTGGTAAAAAAATATAAGATTCCTTTCATAACATGTGGTAAAATTAAAAAATGGGTAAGAAGGACATTAAACATACATGAAAACATTTTTAGAAAACCGGACATGGATGATAACAAAAACCCCAGTAAATACTTACGAATAAAAAATCTCAGATAAGAGCGAGATTGGAATAGTTATCCCTTACCTTATGTCTGATATTCTTCTTATGTATCCAAAACTCCTGTATAATGATTTAAATAATGGAATTGACTTATTACCGAATCATATTCATTGTTATGATATCATATATGGATTACTTATGACTTTATATTACAATTTCTTTTGTAAATTAGATGTAAAAGCAGCGATTTGGGTAAAATCTTTTCATTTATTGTACGTGTTTCTACTTGTTGTTCTTCATATTATTAGTTATATCCAGATTTACATAATTCCATAATGTAAAAAATGATTTATATATAATATATATTCAGCATATACATATATATATGATAGATCGATAAATGGAATGAAATACACCGTTCATGGAGACGGTAGGTCGTACGTACGTATGACCACTGTTTTCGTTTCCTTATTGAAATGAATGAAATTAAGTATATGTCATACATATATATACATAAATCCAGTATCATTATTATTTCACATATTTAATTATTATTCATTATATATATACTTTATAATCATTCATGAATGGTTAACATGGAGAATTAATCTCATCGCGTCGTGGAGACGGTAGTTCGTACGTACGCACGAGCGATTATATCATTCCAATGATCGTGGAATTGTATTGAAGTGTATGTATAAAATTTAAGAATCAATATAACTTTACTATAATCATATATAGTTATTTATTTACACCATTATACCCATCCAAGTAAGGTGGTGGTCGAAAACAGATTACACCACGACGTGGAGATGGTATTCTGTATGTACGCACACGTGGGGATTTCGTTTTCCGTAGGAAGGATAGAAGGTGAAATTGGGTTGTTTCATATTTATAATAACATATCAGTATATAAGTAATACTGATGTCATTACTTTATAATGAGACAACTAAAGAAGAATAATTAGAATAAGAATAAAACTTGAGAGAATCAGAAGAAGAGATTACCTCTTGTTCGACGCACCTCCTTTAATCTTCCTCTTAAAGAAGTAGAGTTGGTCTTTTGAGAAGACCGAAAACTCCAGAATGTTTCTAGGGAAGTGGAGAAGAGAAATTATTAGGGTTTGGCCGTGATTCAAGGCTCAAAATGGTGTGAATTGAAGAGGGATGGGGTGCCCTTTTATAGGGGAGGAGAGGGGAACCTTTGGAAAAACATAAAATATTATTTTATAATAAAGTCATATTCGATTTTTAATATCTCCAAATTGATTTATTTCGAAGATAATGTGTGGATGGATATAAATCCTCTCATACAATAGAATTTTGACAAGTTTTGGTTACTATTTTAACCTTATAATTTAGATTTAACTCTAAGTAAAATAATTTAACTTTTACCGTGTCTTTTTGTTTTCTTTCAATATATGATTAATAAATGTACTATAACAATCGAAACGAACCAAAGTGGTTCATTATTAATATATATATCTTTATCAAAGTCATTTGGTCGAAAAATAGTTTTTTATTAATAATATAACAACTAATAATATAATATTTGTTTTAATAACTATTTTATGTCAATATTGACACTATTTGGTAGTTGATTTTTTTGAAAATCATAATAGGATGATTAGTTCGAAAAAAGTTACTTAAATAAATAATAACATGACATATTAACCTATAAAATTAGTGGAATTCGTAAAATGTATCAAATTACATTTATTTGGGCATTTATAACATCAATTATGTTAATATTTCATTAATAAGGTAATTACTGCATCATTATTGTGTCATAAATAAATTAAATTATTTAATGTCTAAAAATTATAAATAAATTAAAATTAGGTATGAAATAGTTTTAGATTTATAATTAATATTAATAGTCGAATTTATCTTATGTATAACCCTATATTAAAAATTAATTAGTTATTAAACATTGATTTTAACTATTTTAACCCTTCTTTAAATAAATTAATAATAAATGTCCTAATCTAATCCAAGTGGACCTAAATGGTCATATATTATTCCTAAGGTTTTTTTTGTCGAATTACACTTCTCTAATAGAATTAGGAAATGTGTTAGGGTAACAATAAGAGCATTTTTACCCGTAATTACCCTATTTACTTTTAACGGTGGTAAAAAAGTAAACAGTTACTATTCACCAAAAATTATTTTCATTTCATTGAACAACATTTTAGTCCTCGATATTAACCGTGTCTCTCGGATTTTTGAAATTCCACTCACAGAAGCGGTAAAATTATGTTTTATGTAAATTTCCAAATTCTCCTACGAGGTGGGTAAAAGACGGTGAAAAGTTGAATAAAATTTTTATATATCTAAAATTATTATAAAATGACTCTAATGAATTAATTTGAACTTATATAGGTATTATGTATCAAATTTGACCTAAAATAAGTTTAAATATGTATTTATTTAAATAAAAAGTCGGTTTTAAATAGTAACCTAGTGTTTTCACTATTCATCAAAAATTGAATGTTTTTAGAAAAATACCAAAATTTCACCATATGCAAATTTCAATATTCCGAATCCAAAAATGAACTCCGTTTTGAAAAATAAAATTTATAAAATTCCAAAAAGTGGTTATTACTATTCCGAACGGCTAGTTCATGGTAATATTATAATAATATCTCGTTTAGTGAAACTCTGTATTGCGTACTACACACGCTATCAAACAAAGTCTTGATTGCGTGTTATGCAAGCCAAGTCAGGGCTGCGTGTAGTAAAAGCTCTGTTTGGTGTTGCGTATAACATAATCAAAACTTATTTCATTTATTAATAAAAAAAATATATACTTAATGTTGCATAGAATAATTTCTACCAAACAAACTCGAAATTGTCTGTAACACTTGCCAAGAATAGTGTTTTGTATACTGCAAGCTAATACAGTATTGCGTATAGTACAAACTAATCCTGGTGTACAATAGAAAAATTAAAAAGAATATATCTCATAAAATCATGGGGTGTCACACTCTTACAAGCCCAACGATAACTATTTAACGCCCACCAGGTACCCAGTGTCACCTATAATTGTAAAATTTAGGTTTAAACCCATTGTCAGTACCCTAAATCCCTAATTCACACACCAAACCAAAAAACTCATTAAAAATAACATAGAATGTAAACTCAATAACCTAAATCAATTTTAATCCATTATCAAAAAAATACTCCTCAATTAGAATAACAAATTGAAATTATCGAATACTTTTTTTATTAACATTTCTATAATAAGATCTTAATGATACCATAATCAAAGTAATAAGGTAAAAACATTTTACCCTACCATAAAATATCACTTTTAGATTCAAATATGTATCAAAAAGCATATATCTAAAGACTCATTTCCTCTATATTAGCAATAAATGAACTGAGGAATCTATTATATCAATAATTATAATCTTTGAAACTCACCTCAAATCCCCAAAACTAACCAGCCCCAGAAACCAAATAACTTAACCAATATCATATAACTTATACATTTTTATAAAAAACCTCGAACCATATCACAATTCATCCATCTCATGTCTAATTCATAGCTCTCAAATCCAACCCAAATCATTGAAAACAACAACACTTCAACATCTAAAAAAATCACACTAATCAATATCCATATTTTTATAATACACTTTTGATGAATGTATCTAAAATCCAAAAAAATACCAAAGCATCAATAAACATCAATAAAATACCATCTTCACTCATCCCTATAATCCTTTATTTTCTATACTAAACATAATATAGGGCATGGTACACTCCATTGATGCCATTGGGATGTTATTTTATTAAATTAATTTTAAATTATAGCTTATCAAGGAAATAAATTTATCAAAAAATTTATCAAAACCCCATTCTTATTTTCAAAATCAATATATCAGTTTAGTTTCTGAAAATATCACACAATACACAGCTGAACAATGATAAAATTAGAGTCAGTATAATCACTTCCCACCATAAATTTTAAAGATTCATCACACTAGGAATTTGTATTATAACAAATTTCACACTAGGTCAAATTTTACATCCAAATTATAAATAAATTACATTTCAGAATTAATTTCCTGTTTCCTTTTAAAAATTGAACTTTATGTTTTAACATCTAATAACCAATTTAATATTCATATAAGTTTAAAAGAGTTTTTTTATCATAGTCAATTCTATTTTAATATCTAATTCAAAATTTATAATTTTGAAACAACAATTTTATTTCTGTTCCCCCCACATAATTATTTGAGAAACATGATTTAATGGATAGATTGTCCCATTTTTAAAATATATCAAAATTTAAATAATATTTTGATTAAATAACACAAAACGAGTTATAAAACATGGCATTATAAAATATTTCTAATTACTAGATGACATTAAAAAACTCCACCTAGACACTTATACAAAGTGATATATGATCCAAGATAGAAATGGTCAAAAAGGATAGGACTATCAGGATAAAATGATTTATTATCAAAAATAAATCTAACAGAACATCAATACCCATGGAATAAGTAACATACCCGTTATCAGTATATTAACATGCATATATATATGAAAATTAAAAACAAAAAAACATGCTCAACAAATAGAGGGGTTTACATGAATGAACATCCAAACAAAATAGAGGGGTTCACATGAATGGACATCCAAAAAATAAAAAATGATAGATAAAACAACTAGAAGAAGATACCATGATATATGTGTATACATTTTTTGATTATATAAGAGGATTGAAGCCATAATAGATATGACCAAAGGGAGTGAGGGGCGATGAGGCTCGAGACCGGGGGCGAGGCTCAGAATAGGCAGTGAGGCATGGAGAGGGTAGGGATTCGGGGGGGGGGGGGGGGTCATGGGGGTCGGATGAGTGGGGGGTTTGGGGGAGAATTGTTGGGTTTTAAAAAAAATTAGTGGTAGTTTAGTAAACATCTGCTAAATACCAGGCGCTAAACACTGATTTTTTGTAGTGTCACATGATAACCTAAACCGAAAACACAGTATTCAAAATAAAATATTAAATATTCCATGAAATGTACAAGTCAATTGTCAATATGAAAAAATCCAAAATAAATTAAGACTCTAACAACAACCAAGTTGGTCCCGAACTACATTGAGTTCCCTCATATATGATCCTTCTTGACCCAACCATCTAACATAGGGATTTTTGCCTTAACATATATATATACAAATTAATCTATTTGAGTACCAATCAGAAAGCCCGATTAGGGTGTGAGTACAACATAGTATGCCACTACCAATGACATATAAAACAATATCCAGTCAAAATAGTTTACACAGTTGTATATAAATATTAAATGCTAGCAAAAAAGTAAACAGATTACATTTAATCAATTACTCTATATTTAGCCACATAAAACCTTGGTTCATAAGGACACCCAAACTCTCAATACCTCCTGCGGCCCATGTTGAAGCTTGAAATATCCCCAAGGTATATTAAATATATAAATTTAATTTTTATCATTCATCATCACAATTCTTACTTGAATGTCACTATTACCATTCATTATCTCAATTCACATATGAAGGTCATTATTATAATTCATCATCAAAAGTCACATATTAATGTCATTGTTACCATTCATCATTTAAAATAACATATGAATTATAATGTTACCATTCATCATTTGAAGATATATATGAATTCCATTATAACCATTCACCATTTCCAATCACATATGAATGTCATTGTTACCATTAATCATTCCAAATCACATATGAATTCCATTGCTACCATCCATCATTTCAGATCACAAATGAATTCCATTATTACCATTCATCAATTCAAGTTGCATACAAAATCTATAATTATCAATCATCATTTCAAATCACATATATCACAATATCACATTAAATAATTAACCAATTAATTAATCAAATTCAACAATTGCATAATCACAACATTCCATTAATTAATTCAATAATTAATTAACCACATTAGTTTCATTACTAATTCAAAAATTAGTTCAGTATATTAATCCCCTTAATTAATTCATCATTTAATTGAGCACATAAATCCCATTAATCATTTAAAAAATTAATTAATCGAAATTCAAAATCCCAATAATCTAATAATTAATTAAACAATTAATTAATCAAAATCCAATATCCCAGAATTAATTCAAAAATTAATTATTTATAATCCAAAATCTCAATATCCCAAAATTAATTAAAAAATTAATTATTCAAAATCCACAATCCAAATAACCCCAATTTCACCATAACGTAATTAATTAATCTACAGAATTAATTTATTTAATTTATGAAACTAAATTTCTAATCAACCAATAGAAAATCTAAAATTACATACACATAATTGAAATATATAATTTTGGATTTGAATAATAAACCACCTACCTCAATTCGTTGAAAAATGCTCACCAATGGAAGAATCCCCAATTTTTTATAGATTAATCAAGAACTAAATGAAGAACATGATTTAGATCCAATAACAAAATCCAATAACAAACAGACCGAGATCTAACAATACTAGATCTAGATCTAGAACCAAAAGTGGATAAAACATATCTCATTAATCTAGGAAGAGGAGTGAGAGAGAGAGATAGAGAGGGAGAGATGTATAATCGGTAAGAAACACATACCCAGGGAGGTGAAGATCTTTAATATGCACTTAAATTCTCCGAGAACGGAGGTCAGGATGGCTTGGAATCTTTCATGGAAGCTCAAAAAATGAGATAAAATGACATCATATTAGTTAGGGTTGATTTGGGTGAGTTTTAGGGGTTTATGTAATTTTAATCTATTTTCCAGGATAATTAAAAACCCACGTATGGTTTTCTAGGTAGGGGAACATGGTTTTCGAAACTGTCTTTTATAACTACTTGCCTCTTCTATATGGTTCATAGTTTCTCCTAATTTTTTTTCATAGTTCTATAAACCATATATCTTCCATACATTCTTTATCTTCTAGGGGTTTCATGGTTATCTGCGGAAGGGTGCATGGTTTGGGAAAACACTACTACAACCATGAACTTTCCCTCTTCCTTCCGAATTCATCAATTTCAATCTAAACACAGCATAGTTACAATAAAAAAAGGTAAACAAAACAAGTAAATTGAGTAGCTATAAAAAAATCCCATGAAATATCTATAAAAGGTCACGATCTTACACCCTCTGGTTATATCCCTTTGAGAGTTCAACCACCATTATTTGTCTAGATTAAGGTCTCCTAAGTAAAGGCTCTATTGTTTTTCAATTTAGTGGTGTTTATTCATGATCATCCATTCTTTCTTAGATAATGTTGAACTTATAATCGGGGTATGGGATTTCTAGGCTTATTATTCAATCTTCTAGAATAAATTTTATTGATAAAACATGATGTGAATCTCTCCATGAAATCAATCCTACTTACTTCAATATAAACGTGATATTTTTACTGGATGATTTTTATTTATGGGAGGAATATACAGGAAAACAACTTTATAGAATAAATTGAGTTATGATAATAAATCACTTAATGGAACGTGGAAGGGAAAGAGATGTTTCCTGTGTTTTTATTAATTTTTTCATGTTATGAGTTGATCTTTTATTACTATATATTATTATTTTGTGGTTACCTTATATATATATAATTGATAATTTTTTACACCATCATAATTTGTTAAACATGTAAGACAGCTAATAATAATGGATTCTTTGAATCATGGAAAATTATGGTGTTACTATTATTGCTAAATGTTTTTTCTAATGAGTGATCCCATTTTTTGTTCTAATATGTGTTCCCCCTAAATGTGTGATCTTCATATATATTTAAATAATGGATTCAATTTTCAAAATTGGTAATAATAAATGCAGGGAATTAATGAGTTGATTTCATAACTAAGAGCTCGATGATATCCCGTATATTGTTTATTCCCAAAGTTATGTTTGTTCTAATTGTATTTAAATATATGGATTGATTCTAGAGTGAATTGGAATATTTCATTTATACAATACCCAAATTATGCACTGTTTAAATCATGTATACCTATATAATGAATTGGTTGTGTTTGAAATCAGAAATCATAGTGAACTAGAACAGAATATGTTTTTTGAATTAATATAAATTTGGATATTGAGCTCGAAATTAATATTTGATAATTGCGTAATGGAATGAATAAAGGATATAGATAATATAATACATGGTCTGATAAGTATTATTTAATATTATGGAAACAAGGAACCAATAATTAAATTCAATGATGATAGAAATTGGTAATTGATCGTGATGAGAATGACACAGACCTCTGAAATTTTTATTATGTGGACTTCTTTTCACTACATATTTATAATTGTTATTGACAGTGTATATTGAGGTAAAATGTTTTGCTTGATATACGTTTGTTATGTTGTGGTTGGAAATTATAGAGGTGGTTCGGGATGAATGATGGGAATGAAAGGAAGATGTAGTGAAACATGCATTTATGGGATATAATGGAATTGTTGGCGGTGATGCTTGATGGTGATAATAGAATACTTGGTGGTGATGACCAATGGTGATAATGAAACAATTGTTGGAAATGCTCGATGGAGATAATGTAATAATTGGTAGTTATGTTGGATGTAGATATACAGTTGGGGGAGGTAACTAGTGGTGATGGTACATTGGCCAAGATTGTACATGGAAAAAGGTGGGAATAATGTTTGTGTCCTTCATGTTTATATTACATACCAACATACAAAATGGGAAAGTGAATATTAAGGATATGTGGATGTGGATACATGAAGGTTGTGGTTGTGAGGTTATAAGTTTGAATATATATTTGATGTGGTATGTTGCATTATTTTATAGCCAATGTTGTGTTGTTTGAGGTGGATCCATTCTCACATTCATGATCAGATAGAGAGAGGTTTCCTTACCAGTTTGTTATCATTAAAAATTTATACATCTCTACTAATTAGTAAGAGTATTGATGAGATTTAATGGTTCCTAAGGAGGAAATATTGGGGTGATGGATATGGAATTGTGAATTTCATAGTTATCTATAATTGTATTGGATTATAATTCCCAATATTTGGGGGCTTGGTAGTGGTTACTGTGAGGTTGGAAGAGGGTGATATGATTTTTTTATCATTGTGGCATGTAAATTGATATACTTATCTAATTTACCCTATTGATATATATGGTATATGATTTATTATGATTCTTATTTTGTTTCCTTTTAGTGACTTTTTTGGAAGTTATTTGGGCTAATTTTCACTTTCATCTAGCCTTTCATATTTCTTTCACAAAAATGATAATTTTTATAGGAGGATGATCTAATTGAGTAATCTCAATGTGATCACCCCACCATTGTTTTCTATGTGTTTTTTGGATACGTCACTGGATTTTATAGCCAATTTTTCGGTAGCTTGGGTGGAGCTGGTAGCAAGCTTGGAGTTTTGAGTTTCTCTTTCATGTATTTTCCTAGATGTTGCACATTATAAATGTTAGTATCATTTGGATCATGGAAAATTATCTTGGAATGTAATTTTGTTTTTTTGTTGATTTAGATACTCAAACTTATATTTTATCCTTTAAATTTTTTAGGGTAATGCCTCTCATTTGATCATTTTTTACCATTGGTGATGGTTACTAACCTAGGGCCTAATGAAGGTGGGACTCATGGGTCAGTATTTATCTTCACTACTAGCATAGGAGGGGTTATAATGGGTGGGCTTATGATAGAGTGGTATCAAAGATTTTTGTTGAGATTTGTGGTGGAGTTTGGGCTTAGGAACATCTGAGTTTTGTTTACGATTTATAGGGAAATAGTGAAACACAAACCTAACTTATGATGCTGACCAAAGACACTATCAAACATATAGATATATGGGGACCCCTATGATAAAACACAATGACTTTGGAATCCTAATAAACATGTTTCTGAAGGATTATAACTTATGTGGGGTAGAAATCACATGGAGGTACATGCATCATTTCATATGAAGGATTGATAATTGCATTCTGGATCTCATGTGTGATTATATGACTATACTACCATGCTGAAATTGTTAATGAATTTTCTTTTTCTTATTTAAATGATTACATGACCATAAATGAATATTTTCTAGTATTTTAATTGAATATACAACTTCTTTGAAACCTTTTATAGAATATTTTATGTGTTATCCTCGTACTTGTTGTAACATGATTCTCTAAAATTTATTTTCATTGTTATTATTTAAGTGTGTAACATGTTTATATACATTAATGATTTTTTAAATTTTTACTAATGGATTCTAATTGTGTGTAATTTATTACTTTAAAAAAATTATAAATAAGGTTTCTAATAGTATACTTCATATCAATAGAATACGAATAAATTACATTAAACCCTTTTTTATATGTATTTTGATACATGTATAGGCTTTTATTCCCTACATTACCTTTTACTAATGATATGTTATGTCAATGTGTTACACGTTCATTGTATGACTAGAATTTGGTTGTTTAATTTTTCAATATTTGGAAGGAAATAATATTTATTAGTGATACCCCTTTGAAATTTAAATCAATTACATGAGAGAACTTATTTCTTCCATCCAATCATAAAAATTATTTTTATGAAGATGAAATATTTTTATGTTACACATTATAATATGAGTTCCATTCCATTAGTATTTTTTAGAATATATAGGAGTATGTATAAGGTATAATGTGGGTTATTATTGTAGAATTCATGTATACGGTTTGGGACTTTTTCCCATGACATTCCATTGAAACATTATTTTATATTTTCATAAAATAATTTTCTATGTTTAACATGTTATGCTTAAAGGTGAGAATGGATGTTTATCACTATTTTTGAAATATTGAAGCACGTTACATTAGTATTAAATTGATTAATAAATCATTAATATAATCATGATCAACATGAATCATTGAATTAATGCCTAAAAATTTTCATTTTTTAAATTTGAAATCTTTCCTAATATTGACAAACATTGTGGAATTTTTTCTAGAGACTCCAGTATATATGTTTCATAAGCATTTTTTTTGTTGAGAATGTAATAATAAAATATATAAATGAAAACATGTAATCCTAAACACAATATAGAATCATGATTCTTTTGTAATAAGAAGATTAAATATAGTTCTCATTGAACATGGAAAACATAGTGCCTAGGAACCCTGTATGTGAAGATTTCCAATTTTATTTTTATATGCATGTTTAGATGTGATGGTATAGATTCAAATTAGGAGGATATCTTTGAAATGTGACTTAAAATAAAGTGTGGTAAATGATGTGCTACATGATCATCAATTTCATTTATTTTTTGATATGCCTCATTTGAAAAAAAATTGAACTATAAAATATGCATGCTAAATACTGGTATGAAGTGATATATTCATGTGATGTTTCTTGTTTCATTAATTATGTATTAATGTGGTTATTTAATTTATTATGTATAATACCATAAAATTTTTATTACTTAAAGTTCATAATGGAGTATGTTGTTTGAATTTTCAGAAACCTAGTGATAATGTCCTTCTTCCCACAGTTAATCCCTATGAAAAGAAATATAAACAAGGGTGGTTACCCTTATGCTTTATTGTTGGATTAACTAAAAATTGTGAACCAATGTTGGTATTGGTTTTTTAGACTCTCCTTCCACAAAAGGCTACGAACTTAATCATGTTGTTGAACCAGTTGTGTATAGATCTAGAAGTTTTGTGAAAACACCCATAAAAGAGATATTGAGATGTTTTTAATGCCTTTATAAAATGGAAACTGTGGTATTTATGAAATATGAATTTAACTGTTATGTGGGAGGAAATATGTTTTTCATTAATATATAACAAGATTTTTTTACAAAGAGAATTTTCTTGTTCTTGTAATGTGTTATATGGATTCAAGAATATAAAGAGGGGGAAACTTCCAACACCAAGACAAGCTCTTTTTTTAAACATTTTAAAGCCATGCAGGTGAGTTTGGACCACCTAAAGAAGAAAATATCTTGATGTGATGGATTGGTTTCCTTAATTTATGTGCTTGTATAAGCACTTCTCATACTGATATGGATGTTTTCACTATTTCAATAATATGATTTCGTGTTAGATATTATTACGTGTGTTCTTGGTAGTCGTGAGGAGATGGGGGTGAGGTGATAGAGGTTATATGATGTCTTCCTTGGTTGGGAATAGTGGTATGGAAATGTATAGTGTTGGGCAGTCAGTTGGTTTCATAAAAAAGTTTATGAATTATTTTGTTTGATAGTACAATGGTGTTTCTTTCCATGATGATGATGGGACTAGTGTGGTTTATGATAAATTTATTATTTGGTAGAATGTTATTCCATCAAAATATCATTCACATATTGGGTGTGGGTAGGAGAAAGAGAAATTGTGGGTAGAGCCCTATTAAGATTTTAGTTGTAATAGGAATTTGTGTTCTTCAGGGGATCCACTATCCTTAAAACCAAGGATTTTTGGGAATGATGTGATGTTACCTTTTGGTTTTTTAATACTGCAGATGAATTTTGAGTTTCATTGGTGGTTAGACTATTCTAGAAAGAGGATATCTGATGGTGGGAAATGTTGTATATAGGATCAAAAGATATTCTTTTGGTGAATTCCTTGAGTTATTCGTGAAGTATTACTTCTCTCAAGAGTAAATATGAGATCATATGTGGGAGCAGCAATATATTTGATAGGGGTTGAGAGTGTGAGAATTTTTTTATCCCATTTTCATCAATATGATTAATTGGTTTCCAATATTTCAACCTAATTTGAAATAATGAGAATTGTTCTTCATGTATTCTATGAGGATTTAGATATAGTAGTTTTTCATGCCTCTTAATTTGGTGACCTCAGAAGTAGTGAATGACCATGTGGAGGTCATAGAGTATGGTTTATCTATAAGAAAAAGTTTTACTTTATGACCTTCCTGAGTAGCTGGGAATGTTGAGATGAATTCCTTGAGCCAGCGAGCTCTAATTCCATAGAAGCATAGAGTGAGACTATCTTAAATAGATAGATCATTATTTTGATCTCTTGGGATGATTATCTCAGTCTATCTTGTGTATAGTGATATGTTTTATTTCTGGATTAATGTTGAAGGGTATCATCAGCATGACTACCCCATAATTTGGAAAGTTTCTTCATCATCAGTGGGGGGTTGGTTGGGGGAATCCCTTGCGATGGTCCATCCCCTTTTCATTTAAAACCATTAAATGAATTTATAAAATAATTTTATGTGTTTTTTTCATTTTTAAACTATTAATGATCAAAATTCCCTCTTGATAAACCTTGTGAAAATATTTCATTCCATGTTTCTCAGATTTACAATAATATATATATATATATATTTATATATTTATATGGTTAAGGTGAATGGGGTTGTTAGTGTTTATTTGTTTGTGAGCATGGGTGTTAAGTGGTTTGTTCTGAAGGTGGTGATGTTTTAATTTGATAAGTATCTTCAGTGGTCGTAATTCAACTGAGCCGTCATTCCGTTTTTGTGAAGTTACATCTCATCCCTTATTATGGGTTTTAGTGATATGTTTCTTCCATTTGAGAAGACTATTTTACTAAGGGTATTGTTTTTGTTGTTGGTACCACATGTTTTAAGTACCCATTCATCCTATATGTGGTTGAATTTTAGAAATATGTAGATTTATATGAGGTATCTTATGGATTGGTTATTTGGTAGTTTTCCCATTTTTCCTGAATGTTTGGGATGTATATTTATTTTTTAGATTGATATTTGTTTTAGAGATATTTAATGAAATGTATAAGACAATTTTATCCTATTAATTTGTGTGTTTTGGGAGATGAGATCATTATTATGAAGTTTAGTTGTGTTTTGGAGGGAGATTGATGTGTTCTGAACCTCTAAAGGGTCACCAAACCATAGTAGTGGCATGGTACTAGACTTTTTAGAGTGTCTTGGAGTGGTGAGTGTGGTAAAATTCATTTGGAATTTAGATTTTGGAGGGCTTTAGTGCTTTGTGATTGTTGTTTAGTGTTTAGGGTGCTATGAAAAGTAAACTAGTTAGGGTGGTTATTTTGGTTGGTGTTTTGAGATATTTAAAGGTATATACTATCTCAAAAAGGGTGTTTGAATAATATGTGCGGTGTTTATTGAAACAATAGATGTGAAACAGCTAGGGTTGTCATTTTGATAGGGTGTTTTGAAGGAGTGGATCTCGTATGAGGGTACTGAAAGAATTCTGAGGATCGCATAAGGGCTAAACGGGAGTACCCATATTCTGGTCTATCTTCAATCTATGTAAATATAGAGTATCTTGGTTCTGGGCTGCACCATGTGATGTAAAATGGGTTTTCTATCCATTTTCAACGTCATTTCTCATAAAGAGATCACTTATGTGAAACAGGGATTATTAAAATGCTCTAGTTTGGTCATTTTGATGGGTGTGGTGGTGAGTTGAGATAGATATCTAAGAGACACTGGGTTTCAGTAGAGGGATGATGAAGTAGTGAGTTAGAGACCGCAACACTATATTCATTAGTGTGGTGGGTCAAAATGAAAAATAATTTCTCTTTACTCCATGGTAGAGGCCATTATGGAAGTCTAAGAAGAATTAAAATATTTTAATAATGATTAAGAATATGGGAGGATAAATGAATTTAAACACTAAATAAGCTAATCACACTTTGGACAAGAAGCACCATAAGGGTAAGACTATTCACTACACCATAGATGATCCTTTGAATATTCAAATATAAATAGATAATTGGATACCATTAGTTTGATTTCTTCTCCTCTCAAACCCTAAATGAATCTTAGGCCTGACACTAACCTCTAGTGGTATCCATTTGGGGGTCTAAGAATCTTTGTTTGACAAAATTAAAGTCTCATGAGTCATGGTTCTAGTTGTATTTCCTTCTGTGGTTGCTGGTTCTTGATCATCAATTCTTTCATTGAGAACATTGAAATTCTAATCAAGGTAGGGTATTTCTAGACATATCATTATATATTCTGGATTAATTATGCTTGATAAAACATGATGTGGCTCTCTCTATTCATGCAATCCCACTTCCTTCTATATTGAATTTATTTTTCTTAATTTGTGATTTTAAATTATGAAAAGAATATATGGGATTCACACTGTACATAAAAAATTGAGTTAAGATAATGGATTGGTTTAAGAAATTTGGAAGTAAAAGGGATGCTTCATATGTTTTTATTAATTCTCTAATTCTATGAGTTGATCTTCAATTGGTTGATATGTTTCTGTTGTGGTTACCTACTCATGATAACATTAATGAACTTTTTCACCAACATAATTTGTTAAACACTTAAACCTTGTAAAAAAAGAGATATTGGTAGTCTTGGAAAATTATGGTGATATTATTATTGGTTCATGTTCTTCCTAATGAGTAATCACATAATTTTCTGTGATATTTGTTTCCTTGAACCTATGAATTATTTTTCTTAATTAAATTTTAGAATCACTTCACATAAATTATTAATAATCAAATCCAATAATTAATGGATTACTCACAAAATTAGGAGGTGAAATAATTATTATCATTGGTCCATGTATTATTTATTCATGGCATTATGTTATTTTTTGTTTCATTTATATGTATGGATTGATTTTGGAGTTATTTTGTGATAGAATTTTATGATTTTATTGATATAATCTCCAAATTCATAATCGGTTAGATCATATAAATCTGGGTAATGAATTACTTTTATATGAAATAGGAAGTCATAGTGAACCATAACATATCATTTTTCATTGAATAAATATGCAATTAGAAAGTGGGATGGAAATTATTGTGTGATAATTGTTTAATAAAAATAATGACTTCATGATCTAAAGTGAGACATGGGATGAAAATGATTGGTAAATAAAATGGAATGAAATAATGAATAATTAAATTCAACGAGGATGTAAATTGGTAATTGGTGTGGATGGGAATGAAGGTATTAATTAAAATTTCTATTAATATTATACTTCTCTAAAAATGTGATGTTTTGTATATGATAGCAATTTTTTGGCTAGGAATTATAAATTGTGTTGTGGAGAAATGATGGTAAATAAGGGAAGATGAATTAAAACATGCATCTGTGGGCTATAATGGTATAGTTGGTGGTGATTCTTGATGATAAAAATGGAATAGTTGGTGGTGATTCTTAATGGTGATAATGGAATAGTTGGAAGTGATTCTTGATGGTGATAATGACATAGTTGGTGGTGATACCTGATGGTCATATATAGTTAGTGGCATAAACTATCAATTATAGTGCATATATGGGGCATGTAATCGAATATAGGATAGCACAAGGTTGATGTCCTTCATGTTTACAGTATCCTACCGACATACATTTTCAAAAACTATATATCGATTATATGAGGCTATGAATTTGTGATTGTTGTGTTTTTGTGGTGAGGATGTCACAGGAATATGTGATGTAGTATGTAGTAGTTGAGTATGTATTATTGTGTACTACTTTATGTGGATCCAATATCGAATTCTTGATAAAATAGAGAGAATTAACTTGGGTGGTTAGCTACTATTCATATGGAATATGAATCTTGTAACAGGTAAGGGTGGGGATTGAGATTATAGGGCATAGAGGATGATGTATTATGGCATCGAGTGTTGAATTGTAGTCTTCTCAGTTATTGATTATGGTTTTTTTTATGATTCCCACGATGTTGGTGACATGGTAGCAGACATTGAGTAGTTAGAAGGGGGTTATGTGACATTATTTAAACTAGGTGGATTCTTAATTGATCTTGGTATCTGAATTACCGGTTTGATATTTGTGGTATCTAATTTATTACCATGATTATTTTTCCCACTAGTGACTATGTTTTGACTATTTTTCTTGGTTGGTTTCTACTTATGTCTACACTTGTATAGTTATTACACAGATATTATGATTTATTTAGGATGATGATCCTATATATTACTCCAAACGTTATCACCATACTATAGTTATCTAAGTGTTTACATAATACATCACTAGAGTTCAGATCTACTGTTCATGTAGCTTGGCTGGAACCGATAACTATCCTGGAGTTTAACATTTCTCATGCATGAATTTTACTTGATGTTGTATATCTTTCATGTTAGTATTATTTGGGTGATGAATAATTACTGTGGAATGGAAATTTATTTTGGTGTTAATGGGATAACTCTAACATATGTATTATCCTTGAATTTTATTGTGGGAAGTTCCATTAATTTCATCATTTTGTACACTTCATACGGGTCACCATCTTAAGTCTTACTAGTGGTGGTACTCAAGGGGAACTCCTACTCTTCACTATCATCCAATTAGGGGTATTGTTGATCATGATAGAACCTAAACCCATTTTTCCTCACCTACGGTCCTATAACATGTTTTTCATCCCCCTTTTCCAAGAATAATCCTTATGTCTTCCATTTCCAAAATGATCTTTCAAGAGAAGATTCAAACACTGAAAATGATTATTAACAACAATATAACATTCATGTATACATCATTCTCATCCATCCTACTACAAACCTATAAAATCAATATTAATATAATGAAATCAGTGTCATTATTATTTAATTTCCAAATGATCGAATAACAACTGAAAATGGGGGTAGAAATAGTTGTTCATTTTTTATAAGTTTCAAGATTTTTAAAAACATTACCCCTGGAACCTATTTAATTGCATGAGGTTAACATATTTTGGTAAATAATCTTGCATTAAAAGGTAATAAATAAAGTAAATAACACCATATTTACAAGGTTTGGACTTTGTGTGAGTACCAGAATCCATTCTGTAGTCACTCCCATGGGTCTATAGAAATTCACTATTATGAAGAAATGAATAAAACTATGCCAAATTCCATTAGATAGATTCTATCTTCTGATAGAAATGATTAAACCAACTCCCATAAGTTTAAAAAAAAATCTTACAAATAATTGAGCAAAAAAAGAATAAAAACATTGTTCAAAATTAGCCACAACTGTTTTGTCTGGATCCTCATTCTGATATGGTTGAGTCTGTTTCTCTCAGTCTGATGGGATTGGGTCTCATGGACACAATATGATGAATTCAGTGTACTAGACTCAGTCTGATAAACCCAATCTCAATTTGGATTACTCAAACTCTAATCAAAATCTCAGTTTGGTATTCCACAGTCCAGAAAACAAATATTTTAGATGTCCAGTTTTCTAATGAGGTCTCAGTCTAGGAAGATATCTTTTTCTGGAAATTCTATTGTTCTACATATTTTCCACTCACATAAAATGTTTTAAAGTATGAATTTATTTTTCTTATAATTATATGAATCTCATAATGGAAAATTTGGGAAACTAAAAAACTTTTCCCACTTACTCAAATTCAAAAACATAGAGATAGAAACATATTTGGAGTTCATGTTTGACCACTTAACTCTTCAAAAACATTCTTCAATCATCTTGATTATTCATATTAATTGTACTTTATGAAATTCCTAACAATTCTTCAGTGTGGTGGAACATCCTTAGCTCATTTTGATAGAACATCCTTAGATCGTTATAATGGAACTTCCATAACTCATTACGATATAACTTCGTCAACTCATTTGGAATTGAATTTCTTCATCAGAGTTATTCGGATTGACTTTCCTTCTCAGATTCAGTCTAATGGAATCCTCATAATGATGGAATTATCATTAAAAAGGAAACTCCACTTTTCAACTTTGAAATTACTCAAACCTCATCAACTATAACTCATTTATACTTCTAAAAACATCTATGTATGGTACTTATGGATCTGATGCAAACATTTTATTGATTACTAGAACTAATACAATCTTTATGATTCCGAAATTTCTTCAAAAGTTTTTATTATGAGAGTAAAAATAATTTATGATAAAAATGATATTGTAAAAAAAATTATGTGACTAATGTTTTTAAAGTTTAATAAATTTATTACTCCTAACATCGCCACCTTCATTCAACCTCTTAGGAAATATTCTAACTTTCATTCTCATGAACATTATACTTTCTAGCCAACACACATTTCAATGAATCTTGATCATCATGCCGATAGATTTGAGTTTAAAGGTGCTTCTGATCAACTACTTTATAGAACATACATCTTCCATCTACCTTACACCTTCTATGTCTGATACTACATAGTCTCAAAACCTCTTTCAGGAAACCTCTATCCAAAAAACATCTTTCTCCAAGATAAAAACATGCCCCCCTTTATGTTTGGATTTGAATAGTCAGAAACATTCAATTATATTTAAAATCAGTTTTGTTCAAAATAGATGTTTTCAATAAATACAAAACATTTTAAAAAAAACATCACAAAGGTTCATTAATGGTTTTAAAAATTTTACTTTCAAATATACCATATGAACTTTCATCCATCACATTTGAGTATAGGCTCGAATAGATATGACATATTCTTATTCTATTTTAATAAAAGTTACAAAAATTTATTTCTTAATATACAAACTTACACAACATTAACCAAAGAAAAATGTTCACCCTGAGGTTGCTTTTCTATCATTACAATCTACAACCTAATCACCATCAGTATAACCAAGATACTTTATCATACATTTTATTTTTTATAATAACCCATGTGATTTTGTTCATTAAGAATATCTTAGAATTATATTTTCTTCCAAGATATTTTATTCTTTCGTATTACATTGATACCTGTCATAGAAATTCATATCATAAAAGATATCAGGCATTATGGTTTTAAGGTATAGAGGACTTTCCATTAGCTTTTTAATTAATTTCTGATTCATACTTTTCCAGACAAATCTTTTCTCATCTTAATTCCCATAAATATTGGAGTATAAACATCTTTGGTTTCTTCCATTCCAAACTTTTGTATCAATTCCCTGACATAATTTTCTTGATATAGGAAAATGTATATTTATTTTATTTTTTTAATATAGTAATCCATGAAATAATGTTAGTTCTCCCAACATTGACTTCCCAAATTGAATTTTAAATTTATTAAAAAACTGTTTCGCAAACATCTTCATTATCCGCAATAAAAATTACTTCATCCACATAAACATTTGCAATTAGTGGTTTGGATTCAATATCATTCACATATAAGTTTCCACTAACTCTTCTTTTATAAAAAATCAACATTCTCCAACAATTGTAAACTTTTAAATACAAAGCATTTGGATAATGTTTTGGCCCATAAAAAGATTTCATTAGTTTACAAACTTTTTTTATCATCATTATATAGAAACCCAAAAGTATGGTCAATGTAAACTTATTCTTCAATTTCTTCATTGTGATCTAGTTAATTTACATCCATATGATATACTTTTTAATATCAGTGAGAAACCACCACTAAAAACATTCAAATAGTTTATAACCTTTCAGTGGGGGAAATGGTTTCATCAAAATCCATACATTCCACCTGTGGATATTCCTTACAAACATGTTTGGATTTGTTTATTGAATGTTCACCATGTTCATTCAACTTGTTTCTGTAAATACAAATTGTTTTGATAACATTTATATATTTTGGACATGGAACAAGTTCTAATGGTTCGTTTTTTTCAATTTGGTTCAACTCTTCATTCATAACATTAACCTGATCTTTATATAGAATATATTATTCAACTGATTCTGGTTCAACTTTTGAATGATTGAATATTTAGTTTTGAATCTCAGATTTCTTCCAGTATGAACTGTAGCCTTCTAATTCCAATGAATATTTTTGGTCTCAACATGTTTTTGTAATGTAGAAAATTTCAGAGTTCCTCTTCCTACTTCACCTTCCTCATCACATGATTCATCTTATTCTTCATGCACATTACTTTGAGGAATTTTATTTTCATTAGAAATATTGGTTTTTTCTTCCTCAAAATTCATATAAACTCTTTTTAATGAATTGTGTTGACAAGTGAAACAGTCCTGAATTGACATATATCATTGGCATTTTTCACTTTTGGGATTAAGGGATAAACTGAAGAAGGAGCATACATGACTGTATACTCACTTCCTCAGAGTGTATCAATATCCTTTGAATACATTCCTAGGGAGGAAATATTTCCATGAAACATTCCATCAAGAAATGTTTTGACATAATGTGTTGGGGTTTCATAGGAAATTTTATTCATAGTTTTGGCTTCAGCATGTTGTTTATTATTTGAATCAACACTCTAATTGAGTCTTCCCATATATCCATTCTCAATAATGGTTCCCCATAAGGATATTTGAAATTATCCAGGGCAATAAGGTACGTTTATCCCCTTCCATTTATTATCTTTTCTATTTTAGAGGACTATATTAGAAGAATCATTCTCCATATGGTGGACAAGGGTGACTTGGTTACTTTCAAATCAGTTATAGGTATCACTAACCCATCACACCATTTCTTTATTAATGACATAATAATTTTTACCTAAGGGAATAGGAAGAAGATCAAAAACATCAAAATTGGTCTTCTTCATTATGAAAATTTCTTAGTCACAGAAATTAATTGGAGCAAGTACATTATTTATTTTTGAAATAATTTTGATGCATCAAGGAAGAACTGTATCATCAATGACTTGGGAATAAGGGAAGGGTCATTTCCATTTATCTAACTTTTAGTTCCCATGTTATGGGTTAGGTCGTGTGCCCCTTACTTTTATAATATATTGAGCCAAATTTAAAGAACTCTAGCCTCATAAAATGAAAAATCACTTTCAATGGAAGGATAGATTTGGCATGTCAAACATGTGGTGGTCTCAAAGCTGGTTTAGTCGTTTATGGTGTAATTATGGACTATGTTTATCATTAAAGAAATCAAATATATGATGAGGAACATTTTATGGAGTGGAATCATTCTGTAGAGGAAAATCATCATAATTGTTGGAAACAATTCTACATGCCTCATCCCATGGGAGGCCTTGGAAACAAGAATATAGATTTCTTCAATCAGGCCTAGAAAGCCGAGTTCTTATGGTGGTTAATTAAGAATAAATCTCTCTCCATGTAATTCCTTATGTCAATATTCCTCCCTAATATCATTGTAAGAAATATAAGATATTTTTAATCCCCCATATATCCAGGTTTAAGATCAGTCTTCTAGAAGCTTTATAAAAACTCGCACTGGTTTGTAAGTATGAACTCCTCTCTCAGTTTCTAGAATTACAATTGAACTGGAGGCCCTCTGATTAATTGTGTTAGCTCCTTAGATCCTGAAATTGACAACAACATTTTGATTAAGGTCCAACTAGACAACTTGGACCTTCTCTAAAATTACATTGAACAAACCTTTTCCTCCCATGACTTTATTAATTTGGATGACATGCTTATATGGGATAAATTATTAAAAGGGATACTAGAATCCAAGATGTTCTACAATAACCAGTTTCAAGGAGTGTGAAAATGGATTGGTTTCTTCCACAAAAAATTGGAAGCCCCCATCTAGGTTCACCCTCCTCTAGAGACTCTCACTTAACAAAGTACCAATGGATGATAACCTCCAGCGAGTTGGAATTTATTTGTGCTGCAAATTCATCCTGTGTCATCAGATTTGGAAGGATTTAAACCACCTCTTCTTCTGTTTCAATACTACCTCATCTTTGTGGAATGTTTTCTTCAATCTTTTTGAGCTTCATCCTCATAATATAGGCTATATATATCACATTTTCACTAATATTCATAGTATATAACAATCCAAATAACTTAATTTTCTTCTAAGTGTAGCTTGTGCAAAATTAATAAACATTATTTGGAGGGGCATGAACAAACTCATCCATAGAAATGTTCCCTTCAATGCTCATCAGGTTGTTGCAGACATTACTGAATCTATGCCACATGAAAATGAACTACATAGGGAATGTTGCAGGAATTCAGTGGGAGAAATAATGGTGCTAATATGGATGGACCTTTTAGGAACCTCCCCTCAGACTCATTGAACTATTGATGACTTATGGACGTCCCCCATTTCGGGATGGCTAAAATGAAATACTGACAGGGCCTTGAGGGGTAACCCAGGGCCATCAAGATTTGAAATCATATTCAGGGACCATTATAGGGATATTGTAGAACTTCTTTATTTATCTTATGGCTAAGTCACTATAATGGAATCAGAGATGTTGGGCTTCATGAAGGTGGTTGACATAATGTGTCAAATAATTTGGAATAACATCTGGTTTGAGTGTGACTCCACTGCCATTGTTCAAGATATTAGTATAGGAACTGAACGTCTCTCATGGAATCTGATAGTGAAATGGTTCAATCTTCTTGAAAAAATTACTTATTTGAACTATATTATCACCCACACATTTTGTGAATCCATCTATCTTACTGGTGGTCTTATAAACAAAGGGTTAACTCAAGAGTATAGTGCATACTCTATAACTATTCCTTGTGAAATGATTCCTACTTTTCATTGGGACAAATGTAAAATGACTTCCTTTAAACTCTTCTAGTTTTTATTTTCTTTAATATTAAAGACTTTGTTCTCATATAGCAAGAAAAAACCGATTTCTTTTACAACTTATTTTCTATAAAACCTGAATGTTTCTATAGCCTCTAACTTGTGTTTCAAAAACATGATGTTTGTCATCCGAGTGAAATCATCAATAAAAAGTTATAAAGTATAAATATTCTTTTTTTATTGATTTTTCATTGGACCACATAAATCAGAATGAATATGTTCAAGAAGTCTCATAGATTAAAACTCAACTTTATTACGACTTTTATTAGTCATATTCCCTCTCTAAAAAAGAATATAAAAATCTTCCTCTCTTATTTTATATTATAGAAAATTTCATACAAAATTAACTTTAGAAATCTTGTTCATGTTTTTCTTCCCATGGTATCCAAGTCTTCGATTCCACAACCTATTATTAGAGTATGGAATTATATATCAAGAGTTGTTAAATTTTTCTATTTGTAAGATATTCTCACTGATTCTTTATCATATTGAAATAAATTTTCCATCTTTTATGCATTTGATGACATAAGAATATTTTTTATGATCAATTATTTTCTATGAATATATATATTACTTAGACTAAGTAAGTTATGTTTTAGCCAATAAAAAATTTAATCTTCCTAAGATTTCAACTTTTCTGCTTCAATATCAACTATTCTGATACCTATGGTTTTTAAGGAACTCTTATTCCTAAAGTTAAAAGCACCTACATCGTGATTTTTAACTTGTTTCAATATTTTTAAATCAGGTTTAATTTGTGAATAACAACCAATGTCAAGTATCCATGGTTTTTTCTCTTTAATTTTTTTGAACGAAGTCTCAACAAAAAGGTTCTTTCTTCAACTTTATTATTTCCTTCTTCCTTCAATTTTCTAGCATAAAAACATGTCATGAAAGAGTAGTCATACATTTTTAATAAATATGACCATGTTGATCACATATTCTACAAACATCTTCTAGAAATTCAAATTGATTCTTCATTGGAATCTTTCTGAAATCTTGAAATTCACTTTTTCAGCTTTCTGTAATTTACGAAAGTAAATCCTTCTACTTTAACTATTTATTCCACTCTACTCAAACCTTATTCTGGGTAGAGATATGTTTTCCAAAAATTATAATCCCTATTCCAATAGGATCCACAACACCGAAAAAACCATTAAATCATAATTTTATATTGATGTAAGCTCTTTCTCTGTAGAAGCTTAATTGAGGATGATAACTTCTTCCTTCTCTAAAAATCACTGTATGTGGATTATCTTTCCTCCTGAGTGAGTTCTCGGATTTTTTAGATGAAATAGGTTTATCACACCATTTTTTCACCCAATCATTCTAAACACATTTTTCGTAACTGGAAATTTTATTAAATTTATATGAAAGATTATTTTTTGTTGTTGATTATTTTAACTGATTATTAATTTGATATCTATCAGAAACTTTAAAAGTCTCATCTTTTACTTCCAAGTCTTTTTTGAAGATTTCATTCATTTTATTGAAGGTAATTTTAGACTCAAGAAGTTTTAATTAAGACTTGTTAACATTATCTTAATTGGAATCTAACATTTTATTGAGATCTTCATCCATCATTAGATGTTTAAAAATTATAAGTTTGTAACATAAGATCTCTTGAATGTATTCTTACTCTTGTGGGATGAAATATTTTCTTCCTTCAAAAAATTCTTTACAATATTTATTCATTACTCTAATTTCTTTCTTGATAGTTATTATTTTTCAATACAAGTAACAAGTTATGTATTGAGTTGATACTCTCTACGATTCTTCACCACTTTATTCACTATATGATGAATCTTTTGTTTTCTCAACATTTATGATGAAGGTTTAATTTTTTTCTAAAAATTCATCTTCTAAGTAATTGTTTTCAGTTGAGTCTAATTCAAATTTCTTACTCAAAATACATCTTTTGTTTCTAGTAAACATATTCTTTTATTTTTTGGATGAATTTTATTATTTAGATATTTTTTCCACTTCTTCAATAGAGGTATTTCATCAGAATCATCTCAATACTCACAAACATTATTCTTGGTAAAATTCATAGAAAACGTATAATTAAACCACACTCAATAAATATGAGGGTATTTTTACCACTATACATTCCTCTTCTTATCCTATAGTTCTTAGAGATAAGGGACATGATTTTATAATTCAAATCATAATCCCATTTATCTTCATAATCACAAGGATTTACATATTGATTATCTTGTGTTTTCAATGTTATCATAGCTTAAAAATACATTTCATCTTTCATTTCAATTTTGAAAATTATATCATTACTCATTTCATATGTTATAATAAAGGTATACAATTCATTAAGAGATAAATCACTGTTATCTTCTAAAGATAAAATTTTAGAATCAAAGTTGTCCAGAAAGTTTCTTTTGTGTTTCTTCAAAATTATTGTGTCTTACAAGACATCGTTGAATCCTATGAAGTTTCAAAAAAAAAATCATTTACTCTGGTGAAGTATTCAATAATATTTTCTTCATCTCTCATTCTTATATCTTCATTCTTACAATTCCAGATTTGTAGATTTTATTCCTTCACTTTAGTATTCCCTTCGAAAATATCTTCCAGTTTGCCTCACGTACTCTTTAAACTTTTGAGACCCATCACTTTCATATAAAAATTTTCTAACATAGACAATTGAATAGAATTTTTGCTTTTCTATCTGTAACAGCCCAAGATTTTATAAAAAATATTCTTTTTAATTTTATTAATGTCTTGTGTTGTACGCTACACCAAAAGGATCTTGCACAACACGCATCCTTGACTTGCCTTTCATTACACGCAATCACGACCTTCCTCGATAGTGTGTGTAATACGCAATACTGAGTTTCACTAAACAACGATATGCTATTAAAATATTATTAAAACTAGCCGTTATGAATAGTAATAACCACTTTTTAAAATTCTGTAAATCTTATTTTTCAAAATGAACTTCATTCTTGGATTTGGAGTATCGAATTTAGCCTAAGGTGAAATTTTGGTACTTTTCGGATAACTTTCATATTCTGATGAATAGTGAAAATTACTAAATTATAATTAAAAACAACTTTTTTAATCAAAATAATTAATAGTGATAAATCATTAATTTGAGTGGTTTTAAAGTATATTTATAATATATTTTTACAATTTAATACAATGTTGGTCATTGTATGTAATTTCACATTTAAACCAGACATAATCAAGTGTCAATCTTTTGATAGATATTGTTTCTTAAAAACACGCTATTTGTTTTAACAGCGGGATTTAATTATAAAATTAATTAATGCAAATTCTATGATATGAATTTGGTAAAATAGACTTCATTTTTGAATTCGGAATATGAAATATATCTTAGGATGAAATTTTGGCATTGTTCTGAAAAACATCAATTTTTGATGAATAGTGAAACTACTAAGTGGTAGTTAAAAAAATTAATTTCTTCATAAATCTTAATTTTACCGCTTCTGTGAATGGAATTTCAAAAATCCGAGAGACACGGTTGATGGCAGTAAGTAAAATGTGGTTCAATGAGATGAAAATAATTTTTGGTGAATAGTACCTTTTTACTTTTTTTTACCACGGTTAATAGTAAATAGCGTAACTAAGGGTAAATATGATATTACTATTACCCTAACACATGTCCTAATTCTATTGGATAAGTGTAATTCGACCAAAAACAACCTTATGAATATAATATGACCATTTAGGTCCACTTGGATTAGATTATGACATTTAATATTATATTATTTAATGAATAGTTAAAATAGTCAAAATCAAAGTTTAATAAGTAAATCATTTTTAATATGGGGTTATACATAAGATAAATTCGATTGTAAATATTCATTAGAAATCTAAAAAGATTTCCTACATGATTTTATTTTATTTGTAATTTTTAGACATCAAATAATTTAATTTATATATGACACAAAGATGATGCAGTAATTATCTTATTAATGAAATATTGACATAATTGATAATAAAAATACCAAAATAAATGTAATTTAAGACTTTTTATGAATTCCACTAATTTTATAGGTTACTATGATATATTAGTGTTGATTTAATCAACTTGGTTCGAACATATAATTCTGTTATGACTTTCAAAAAAATCATATATCAAATAGTGTCAAAATTGACACAAAATAGTTTTTAAATCAAATATTATATTATTAATTGTTATTTTATTCCTAAAAATCTAAGGTTCGGCCAAATGACTTAGATAAGGATATATATATTAATAATAAACAATTTGGGGTTCGTTTGGCATGTTATAGTAAGTTTATTAACCATATAGTGAAAGAAAACAAAAAGACACGGTAAAAGTTAAATTAATTAACTTAGAGTTAAATCTAATTGATAAGGTTAAAATAATACCCTAAACGTGTCTAAATCCTATTGGTTGATAGGCTTTCGACCCATCCCCACTTTATCTTCGAAATAAGACCCTTTGGAACCATTATAAACCGATTTTGACTTTAATATAAAATAATATTTTGAGATATTCCTAAGGTGCCCCTCTCCTCCCTTATAAAAGGACACCTCCTCCCCCTCCTCCTCACACCAATTTGAGCACTCAAGCTCGGCCAACCCCTGCCATTTTCTCCTCTCCACTTCCCTAGAATAATCCTAGAGGTCCTGGTCTTCTCCAAAGACCAATCTTAGTTCCTTATGTGGAGGATTCAAAGAGGTGTTCCAAAGAAGAGGTAATATCCATTACCGATCTTTTCAATTTCTTTCTTCTTCAACTTCTTCTTCAGTAGTTGTTTCATGATAAAGTAATAACATCAGTATTACTTACATACTGATATGTTATTATAAATATGAAACAACCCTAATTCACCTTCTATCCATCCTACGGAAAAATGAAATCATCGCGCGTGCGTACGTACGGAATACCGTCTCCACGCCGTGGTGTAATCTATTTTTCCACCATCACCTTACAAGGATGGGTATAATGGTGTAATGAGTAACTATATATGATTATTATGAAGTAATATTGATACTGAAATAATATATATATATACTCCAATACAATTCCAAGATCATAGGAACGATATCATCACTCGTACGTACGTACGGAATACCGTCCCCACGATGTGATGCGACTCGTTCTACATGATCTTCATTTCATAATGATTATATAAATGAATTGAATGAATGAATATGGTATATAATACACTAATACCATTCTGTAAATGAATTATCTATAACCTAAATATAAGAATAAGAATTTATTCGACAAAACACGCATAAGAACAAAAAGTTATAAAGACCCGAGTAACAAGTAACAATGAAATATTACTAACAAGAAGCTAATAATATGACCATATATGTTATCATATCAATATGTATGATTCTGGAATAAGTCAATAACATTATTTAAACCATTATAGAGGAGCTTCGGACACGAACAAAGCAAATCGGACCTAAGGTAAGGGAAATATCACAATCTCATTTTTATCCGAGATTGTTTATTCGTAAGTATTTACTGGGGTGTATTTTATCATCCACATCCATGTTTACTCAATATGTAATATTATTTCCATCCACCTAAAATTGTTTAAATCCATTTTTACCCTTCGGTGAGTTTTTAGTAATACGTATGAAAGGAATCTTTTGTCGTTTTTCTTACGAGGTACTTTTTGACTTTTCCGACAAAAGTACGATGAATGTTTTTTTTAACTTATACGGCACGAACGGATTTCTACTATTTTATAAAGCCTTATTTTCATGAAGCTTCCTCTAAAATATTTCATGACTATTTTAAATAAAATCTCTTTCTTTTAAAATGTCATGATGTTTTGTGAAAAGAAATTTGATTTTGAAGAAGAAAGAATATTTTCCTCAAGAATTCAATACAACTGTTTTATCAAAATTATTTTTCATCTAAGATAATAAAGGGTTCTGTTTCTATCCATATTTTTACATTGATTTGACTATGTTGTGATGGAATTATGTTTATGAATTACTTTATCTTATATGAATTGATTTATGATGTCATGATGTTTCAAGAATCCCATTTTTGTTACATGTGTTATGCGATGATGTATGGTTTATGATTATGTGGCACACATAAGAAAGGATTCATTATAAGATGGGTGGGACCTATATCTCCCTCCAATGCATTGGGTAATGATTTTATATCTCATGAGATAGACATGGCTGGAATGGTAGGTTATACCGGTTCAGTGAAACAGGACTGAAACGAGGGTTACTCGATTCAGAAAGGGACTTTGTCCACTAAGATAGTCTTGGCAATGAGTCTTGACTAACAAGAAATGATTCTCTATGATTATGTGTGAATGCCACAAAGTTTCATGTTTTATGTTATGATTATTGTGATTACATTTCACTGCCATGATTTACCCCATGTTATGAAATTATGATCTCTTTTGCAGGTTAATATTTCCAAAAGTTATGTGCTTATGTATATGATGAGATTGATGTTTCTTTTGTTTACCCTTACTGAGAATTTGAGCTCACCCTTTTATGTTTTCTTTTCCCCAGGATATAAAGAAAGGTTTTAGGTATAAAAAAAAGATCTTTATGGGAGATGTTGAAGATCTTTCACCACGATTAGAAGATTATATTCCGAGTTTCCAAAGACACTAAACTATTACGGTCCTTGTGTGTGTGTTTTTTTTATGTACTAAGTATTCCGCAAATGTAATGTAATGTCCATGTACGTCAAGATACGGGTCTCTACAGTTGGTATCAAAAGAATGGTTTAGTCAACCTTTGGAAACTAGGATGCGAAAACGTTAGTGAGATCCCTAGAGATATTTCTAAGGTATGTCTACGGATGTCTCTAAGGTTAAGTATACGTATAGGTTATAGTCCTAGAATTGCGCTAACGATCTTCGAATTTAACCTAAGATGTTAGATATTGAGAGTACTACCCCTTTATTATTTTTTTTCCCTAGCATGATTTTTGCCTCTCATACTATTCTTTTGGGGTTTTAGACGATGGCTGGAACCCGAAAAAAACCGTGTTAATGCGGAATGTGATGGGCAATGCAATGATTGTCCCCCTGCGAAACCAAACGATATGGGAGCCGGAATGCAAAATCTTGTAGCCATGCTCACACAACTTTCTCAAGCTATGAATCATGCAGGACTTCCAAACGAGCAAAAGAAGGAGCAACATTCTGTTGAATCCTTCATGAGGTAGCGTCCACCTTCTTTCAGTGGGTCTACTGATCCATTAGTTGCTGAACAATGGATTAGTACTACTGAAAAGATATTTTCAGTTCTTCAATGTTCTGAACATGATAAAGTCATCCTAGCAGTGTATCGTTTGGAAGGAGATGCTGATCAATGGAGGAATCTTATTAAGAATACGAGGCAAAGGGATGAAATTGAGTCTATGGAATGGGACGAGTTCAAGAACTTATTTTTCAATAAGTACTTCCCTCGTATTCTCCGAAAAAAGATGGAGAAAGAGTTTCTTGAACTGAAGCAAAGGGATGATGAATCTGTTGGTACCTATGAAGAGAATTTTACAAGACTTGCAAGGTACGCTTCTGGTATTATCATCCAACCTGAAAGTAAAGTTGATAGATTTTTCAGTGGCTTAAAACCAAGTCTTCGAAGGGCATTAGCTATAAGCGACTTCAGTAGCTATGAAGAAATTGTGCGTTGTGCTATCAAGGTAGAAATGGAAGTTGGTGTTACATATCCATCTCATGGGTTTGACAAGAAACGAAAGATGGAGTTCAAGGAGAAAACTCAGAATAATGGTGAAAAGAAGATGAATGTTTCCTTATGCACAAAGTGTGGAAAGAAGCATAGTGGAGATTGTCTTAAAGGGACTAGAAAATGTTTTATGTGTGGAAAAGAAGGTCATCGAGCAGCTGAGTGTCGAAGTAATGGAAAATGGGATTCTAATGAAGTGAATAAAGAAAACACTACAGAGAACATACAACCAACACTTCAATGCTTCAAGTGCAAGGAAATGGGGCATTATGCTAATAAATGCCCTAATCCAAGGGTTAGTGATGATCGACATGAGCAACCGCTTAAGGCAAAGGACAAAGGGAAGTCACATGCGATCACTATTGGCAATGTTGAATATGACAATGATGTAGAGGAATGATTAAGTGTTTATGTAATGGGATTCCAAAATAATGTTGTATCTTGGAATATTGGAATATTTATGTATTGGTCTAATGTGGTATTCAAAGTGATTGAGATATTATGCGCATAATGAAGGGAAAACGAGAAAATGAAATGTTTAACAGTATTCATGAGCTCATGATTGATATAAGGACTATGTGATATCATGGTTTGAGTATATAGAATTTTGAGGATTTTAGTATGTGGAAGGTGTTAACTTTTAACTGCATTCATGTTTTCACTAAGGTATTCAAGAGAATACACGATTAAGGACTTTGAATGTTTGGAATGTGACCAACAAAACATATCTTATGATATATGGGGATCGATGATGGTGTTAAATCTCTGGTAATCGTTTTCACTATGTTATGAGAGTGGACTGCAGTATTATGGATAAGCCTAAAGATTGAAATGGATTATGTTGGACATAAGTGAGTATTGTTTAAGGATATAAGTTTTTTTCGATATTATTGATGGGATGTTATAGTAATGTAGTTTTAGAAAAAGGACAACCTGCAGGATGGGCGACAGCCCATCGCTTCGGACAAGGCTGTGGGAATCGAACCCACAACCGAAGTGCGACCGGCCTTTATCGCCTACCACTGGCCTACATGAAGTCCCTCTTTAGTAGAAACTAGTTTTATTTTATTAAGTAGTTTGATATATGAAGTATAAGTCCATTTTAGGAACCATATATGATTAATCTCACTATAGATCGACTTATGCATATAATTTTTGCTAACCTTTTGTTTGAGACAAATGGAATGAACCGTCATTCTATCACATGATCTGCTAACACTTCATGAATAACAAATTCAACTTCATTTATTTAAGAGATGAAGTGGAAATTGTTCAAGGCACGAACAACATTGAGATTGTACCAAAATAAAGTAAGTATTTATTCTAATTCAATTTTCAGCTTTAGGGAAATGATCTTGAAAACCAAAAATGTTGTCCTAGTGATCTTATACCTGATGAATCAGATGGTACCTTATATCATCACAAATCTATGGATTTGTGATTACTGGATTTTCCATAGCCATGTTCTCTACCACTCTCCATCAGAACATGATGGTTATATTTCTCTTCCATTCCATATTTTCACCTATGTTCTCCTATGTGGATACCCAGTGATTAGTTAACTTGGGTAACCATTACGTTTTATACTTTAGTTTTTAAAGATAAGATTTGGTATTCCTTTTTACGATGTGGGTTTCTATCAAAGAAACTTTCAAATAGTAAACTGTTTATAACCCCGACGAATTTCGAGGGCGAAATTCATTTTAAGGGGGGTAGATTGTAACAGCCCAAGATTTTATAAAAAATATTCTTTTTAATTTTATTAATGTCTTGTGTTGTACGCTACACCAAAAGGATCTTGCACAACACGCATCCTTGACTTGCCTTGCATTACACGCAATCGCGACCTTCCTCGATAGTGTGTGTAATACGCAATACTGAGTTTCACTAAACAACGATATGCTATTAAAATATTATTAAAACTAGCCGTTATGAATAGTAATAACCACTTTTTAAAATTCTGTAAATCTTATTTTTCAAAATGAACTTCATTCTTGGATTCGTAGTATCGAATTTAGCCTAAGGTGAAATTTTGGTACTTTTCGGATAACATTCATATTCTGATGAATAGTGAAAATTACTAAATTATAATTAAAAACAACTTTTTTAATCAAAATAATTAATAGTGATAAATCATTAATTTGAGTGGTTTTAAAGTATATTTAGAATATATTTTTACAATTTAATACAATGTTGGTCATTGTATGTAATTTCACATTTAAACCAGACATAATCAAGTGTCAATCTTTTGATAGATATTGTTTCTTAAAAACACGCTATTTGTTTTAACAACTGGATTTAATTATAAAATTAATTAATGCAAATTCTATGATATGAATTTGGTAAAATAGACTTCATTTTTGAATTCGGAATATGAAATATAGCTGAGGTTGAAATTTTGGCATTGTTCTGAAAAACATCAATTTTTGATGAATAGTGAAACTACTAAGTGGTAGTTAAAAAAATTAATTTCTTCATAAATCTTAATTTTACCGCTTCTGTGAATGGAATTTCAAAAATCCGAGAGACACGGTTGATATCAGTAAGTAAAATGTGGTTCAATGAGATGAAAATAATTTTTGGTGAATAGTACCTTTTTACTTTTTTTTACCACGGTTAATAGTAAATAGGGTAACTAAGGGTAAATATGATATTACTATTACCCTAACACATGTCCTAATTCTATTGGATAAGTGTAATTCGACGAAAAACAACCTTATGAATATAATATGACCATTTAGGTCCACTTGGATTAGATTATGACATTTAATATTATATTATTTAATGAATAGTTAAAATAGTTAAAATCAAAGTTTAATAAGTAAATAATTTTTCATATGGGGTTATACATAAGATATATTCGATTGTAAATATTCATTAGAAAGATAAAAAGATTTACTACATGGTGGTATTTTATTTGTAATTTTTAGACATCAAATAATTTAATTTATATATGACACAAAGATGATGCAGTAATTATCTTATTAATGAAATATTGACATAATTGATAATAAAAATACCAAAATAAATGTAATTTAAGACTTTTTATGAATTCCACTAATTTTCTAGGTTACTATGATATATTAGTGTTGATTTAATCAACTTGGTTCGAACATATAATTCTGTTATGACTTTCACAAAAATCATATATCAAATACTGTCAAAATTGACACAAAATAGTTTTTAAATCAAATATTATATTTTTAATTGTTATTTTATTCCTAAAAATCTAAGGTTCTGCCAAATGACTTAGATAAGGATATATATATATATTAATAATAAACAATTTGGGGTTCGTTTGGCATGTTATAGTAAGTGTATTAACCATATAGTGAAAGAAAACAAAAAGACACGGTAAAAGTTAAATTAATTAACTTAGAGTTAAATCTAATTGATAAGGTCAAAATAATACCCTAAACTTGTCTAAATCCTATTGGTTGATAGGATTTCGACCCATCCCCACTCTAGCTCCGAAATAAGACCCTTTGGAACCATTATAAACCGATTTTGACTTTAATATAAAATAATATTTTGAGATATTCCTAAGGTGCCCCTCTCCTCCCTTATAAAAGGACACCTCCTCCCCCTCCTCCTCACACCAATTTGAGCACTCAAGCTCGGCCAACCCCTGCCATTTTCTCCTCTCCACTTCCCTAGAATAATCCTAGAGGTCCTGGTCTTCTCCAAAGACCAATATTAGTTCCTTAAGTGGAGGATTCAAAGAGGTGTTCCAAAGAAGAGGTAATATCCATTACCGATATTTTCAATTTCTTTCTTCTTCAACTTCTTCTTCTTTAGTTGTTTCATGATAAAGTAATAACATCAGTATTACGTACATACTGATATGTTATTATAAATATGAAACAACCCTAATTCACCTTCTATCCATCCTACGGAAAAATGAAATCACCGTGCGTGCGTACGTATGGAATACCGTCTCCACGCCGTGGTGTGATCTATTTTTCCACCATCACCTTACAAGGATGGGTATAATGGTGTAATGAGTAACTATATATGATGATTATGAAGTAATATTGATACTTAAATAATATATATATATACTCCAATACAATTCCACGATAATAGGAACGATATCATCACTCGTGCGTACGTACGGAATACCGTCCCCACGATGTGATGCGACTCGTTCTACATGATCTTCATTTCATAATGATTATATAAATGAATTGAATGAATGAATATGGTATATACTACACTAATACCATTCTGTAAATGAATTATCTATAACCTAAAGATAAGAATAATAATTTATTCGACAAAACACGCATAAGAACAAAAAGTTATAAAGACCCGAGTAACAAGTAACAATGAAATATTACTAACAAGAAGCTAATAATATGACCATATATGATATCATATCAATATGTATGATTCTGGAATAAGTCAATAACATTATTTAAACCATTATAGAGGAGCTTCGGACACGAACAAAGCAAATCGGACCTAAGGTAAGGGAAATATCACAATCTCATTTTTATCCGAGATTGTTTATTCGTAAGTATTTACTGGGGTGTATTTTATCATCCACATCCATGTTTACTCAATATGTAATATTATTTCCATCCACCTAAAATTGTTTAAATCCATTTTTACCCTTCGGTGAGTTTTTAGTAATACGTATGAAAGGAATCTTTTGTCGTTTTTCTTACGAGGTACTTTTTGACTTTTCCGACAAAAGTACGAAGAATGTTTTTTTTAACTTATACGGCACGAACGGATTTCTACTGTTTTATAAAGCCTTATTTTCATGAAGCTTCCTCTAAAAGATTTCATGACTATTTTCAATAAAATATCTTTCTTTTAAAATTGCATGATGTTTTGTGAAAATAAATTTGATTTTGAAGAAGAAAGGATATTTTCCTCAAGAATTCAATTCAAGTGTTTTATCAAAAATATTTTTCATCTAAGATAATAAAGGGTTCTGTTTCTATCCATATTTTTACATTGATTTGACTATGTTGTGATGGAATTATGTTTATGAATTCCTTTATCTTATATGAATTGATTTATGATGTCATGATGTTTCAAGAATCCCATTTTTGTTACATGTGTTATGCGATGATGTATGTTTTATGATTATGTGGCACACATATGAAAGGATTCATTATAAGATGGGTGGGACCTATATCTCCCTCCAATGCATTGGGTAATGATTTTATATCTCATGAGATAGACATGGCTGGAATGGTAGGTTATACCGGTTCAGTGAAACAGGACTGAAACGAGGGTTACTTGATTCAGAAAGAGACTTTGTCCACTAAGATAGTCTTGGAAATGAGTCTTGACTAACAAGAAATGATTTTCTATGATTATGTGTGAATGCCACAAAGTTTCATGTTTTATGTAATGATTATTGTGATTACATTTCACTGCCATGATTTACCCCATGTTATGAAATTATGATCTCTTTTGCAGGTTAATATTTCCAAAAGTTATGTGCTTATGTATATGATGTGATTGATGTTTCTTTTGTTTACCCTTACTGAGCATTTGAGCTCACCCTTTTATGTTTTCTTTTCACTAGGATATAAAGAAAGGTTTTAGGTATAAAAAAAGATCTTTATGGGAGATGTTGAAGATCTTTCACCACGATTAGAAGATTATATTCCGAGTTTCCAAAGACACTAAACTATTACGGTCCTTATGTGTGTGTTTTTGTTATGTACTAAGTATTCCGCAAATGTAATGTAATGTCCATGTATGTCAAGATACGGGTCTCCACACTATCATCTTCAACATTTCTCTTATCTGGAAAATACATTAGGTCATCTTTCGCATTATGTGGTAACCCTATTTGTTGCAACATCAAAAACATCCATGACAATATATAAGAGATAAGGAATCATCCTATTTTTCCATCCATAATTATTTTTTCCATCAAATGTTGGAATACATATACCATTGACAGAATTGATATAATCAATGATAAATATTCAACAAAGAAACATTTTTTATGATACCAATTGATGTTCCAAAGGATCAAATAACATCTGATAAGGGGTAGGGGAGAATCAGTTGTTCAATTTTTATAAGTTTCATTATTTTTAGAAATATATCCCTTAAAACATTTAAAATTTCATTAACTTATCATATTATAGTAAATAATATTGAAGGAAAAATTAATAAATAAATTAAAGCACATATGATTTACAAGGTTCTGCATTAGCTTGAGATCCTACATCTATTCCATATCCACTCTTGTGGGTCTATGAAAATACACTATTATGAAGAAGTGAATACCAATTGTTTTAACTCCCATTATACACCTTGTATCTCTATATAGGAATGATTATACTAACTCATATTAGTTTACAATGATTGATTACAAACAACTTATCCAAAAAACAGAATATATACTTTGTTCAAACTAATCCAAAAATGCTACATCTGAATCCTCAGTCTGATTTAGTTGAGTCTAATTCTCTTAGTCTTGTGGGGATGGGTCTAATTGAATTTATCCAATAGACTCAATACAATGAACCCATTCTCAATCAGCATTACTCAAACTCTGAAAAAAAATATTTTGATATTCCTCATCCCAGAAAAAAAAAATTAGTTGGATGACCTTATAATGAGGTCATAGTCCAATAAGATAATTTTGACATGAAATTATACCACACTCTATATTTTCTACTCACATAAAAATATTCAAATTGAAAATGTACTATACTTCTATTTATAGGAATCTCAGAATGGAAAATGTGAGAAATTGAAAAAATTGACCCCTTAACTCAAATTCGAAACCTCTAGGATTTATACATAATTTAATTTCATGTTTGATAACTTAAACTCTTAAAAAACTTCTTAAATCATCTTGATACATCATAGTAATCATCCTTTTCAAAATTCCTAACTTTTAATCAGTACGATGGAAATTCCAAAGTTCTTTACTATAGAACATTATCATCTCATTACCATGGAACTTCCTTATATCGTTATGATGGAACTTCCTCAACTCATTCTGAATTGACTATCCACAACTGAGTTAGTTGGACTGACTATCCATCTCATATTAAGCTTGATAGAATCTTCATAATCATTTAATTTTAATTACAATAAAAAATACACTATGTAACTTTTAAATTCTTCAAACTACATAAGATATAACTCATTCAGGATTCTAAAAACATATGTTTCTGGTTCTTATAGATCTTATTAAAATATTGTATTAATTCATAGAACCGAAAAAATCTTTACAATTCCACCATTTATTCAAAATATTTTATTCTGAGAGCTTTCATGATTTATGAGAACTTCATGATTGTAAAATCATTGTCTAACTACATGTTAGAAAGTTTAAGAACATTTTAACTCCTCACAACATTATCTTCATTCATCCTCTTTAGAAACATTATGTCATTCATTCTTAGGAACTTATTACTTTTTAATCAACACTGTGTTTGATGAATCTATATCTTCAAGATGATGGGTCTAAGTCTGATAGTGTGTTTGATAAAAAAACATTATAGAAAATCCATCTTCCTTACACCATCTCCGACCGGTACTACATAATCTAAAATACTATGTTTAGAAACCGTTGTTTAAAAAATAAATTTCTCAAAGATAAAAACTTTTCCCCTCCTTTGGGTTTGGATTCAAACATTCAGAAACTTTCACCAATTTTTCAAAAAGAATATTTTTCAAATTATTAGTTCTCAAAAAATACGAAACTTTGTTAAAAATCATCATAAATTTTTCTTCAATTAAATTAAATTTTATTATATTTATTTTATAATTATAATATACATTCCCCTCTTCTCCTTAGTAAAATGAAAACATCATTCATGTGTACGTGTAGACTACCACCTCCATGAAATAATACATTTATTTTTATTAACTACCTCATGTGGATGGTTTAAAAAGGTAATTTAATGAGTAAGTATTATATTTTGACATTATTAATATTCATAAAATATAAATAAATTTCTAACTTCTTTTTCCTTTCTGGAAAATAAAAATTTCATTTGTGTGTGCGTGCGGACTACTGTCTTCATTGAATTTTGTGTTCCATTTATCATCACTACCATGCATGGTTGGATAAAAATATACTAAATTAATATATAATATGAAAAAATAATATGTATCATGAATATAGTTATAAAATTATGACACAAAAAGTCATGCTCATTTTAAATTAATCATCCAGTATCTGCAAATTACTTGAAACTGGTTCATCATGTGTCCCATTCTAATAAAAATTTCAAATAGATTCCAATAGAATAATATGGGGATGTATAAATCAACGAAATATAATGATTTCATCATATTTTCTAATCCGGGAAGGATAAAATTAGTATCAAAGAATGAGGTTTGACATCGCCATAATGAAACACGTGTGAGACAATAAAAATGATTAACATTAAATAATGAATATAAACATTATCTATCTATTGTATGGGTAGTTAAAATCATAATTGAAGAATATAAAAGTTAATAGATAGGAAAATTGTTCTGAAAATAAAATTAATAATATGGTTATATTTATTATACATGAGGTTAAATAAATTTCTTGGAAGTCCAGATTAAATATAAGGGTTTCCTCATATCAGTTTCCCTTCATTGATATGTGTTCTATGTTCACCACATTATTTCTTTTTTGTTGTTCTTATACTTACTATGAGTGATATTATGATACTTTTCAAGAAAAATATGTTGATTTACTAGTCCATCTAATGTTCTCATTTTAATGTGGTTTTAATTTTAAGGTTTCCAATGCTGTAATGTTCTCTTTACAATATCATTTTCAAATCGAGATTATTATAACTGAATTTCCATCCATAGAAAAATTTTGTGAACATTAATCAAAAAACCAAACCATTTTCTTCTAATATTGTTATTATTTTTATTTTACATGTCATTTTTCAACTTCATTTCCCTATGAAAATAATTTACCTAATATGGATCTTGTATGAAAAACTAACCCCACCTTCTATTTTTGGATAGGAGTCATTTAAGTCTAATTCCATATTCATATTATGGATGTCTGAATCCATGAATTAATAGTTTATTAATCTAATTTTACACTATTATTAATTGAATTAATTTTTTTGAAAATGATCTTTAATCATTATCCATATTAACACATTCCTTAATTTTTATGAGAATTATTCTTCATAAATCTATATTTAAAAGATTTAAAATAGTTTTACAAAACAATATAATTATTATTCATGTTGAATAGAAATAGAAATATTATTATAATTTTATAAATTAATTTTTTATTTAAAAATAAATTCATCATTTTTAAATGGATTGTAAAGGATTGTGTTTTTAAGAAGGTGATATTCAGTGTGTTTATATCATATAAAATAATGTTATTGAATAAAAATTTCGTTTATTAAAAAAAATTAAAAAAAGATTCTATTTTATATGTTATTTATTAAAAATTTATCCAACTAAATGTATTTTGTTTTAATGAAAAAACTTCCAAATAGAATTGAATCATTTCAAAAAGGGATAATTCTTTTTCCTTTTTAATGTGATTTTTACGATAATCTTAAAATTGTGTTTTTAACTATGTCAAAATCTTATATTATTTCTTATATTACACTTCGGATATGATTATATGATTTCATCAACCTTCTTTATCTGGATTACTTATGATCATTTTTTTAAGGATATTTTCATGAAACTTATTTCTTTCTCATGGGTTAATTAATCTCTGATGATATTATGAATGTTTTTATAATCGTGTGGTACAATTATGTATGGATGTAATAATGTGATAGGTGGAACAAAAATTATATAGAACTAAAATGAATTTAGTTATTTTTTATATCACATGTTCTCAAAAGGTACCCTGGCAGTCAATCCCATGACCAAAAGGTGCATGGGTGGTTATGCTAAGCCTAAAAGAGTACACAGATGATTCATCCAAAGCCCAAAAGGGTACACAAGTGATTTTTTCCAAGTGTGAATGGGTATACAGGAGGTTATATCAATCCTGAAAGGGTACATTGGCGATTATCCCAATTCCATGAAGGTATACATGTGGTTATCCCATACTTGATGTGTGATGAATCCCTACCACAAAAACATGTTTTCGTAGCACCACCCGTTAACAACGCTAAAAAATCACTGATAAATGGGGTAAATTTATTAGCACTGAAAACACACTGATAATAGGCACTTTCAATAGCACTAAAAAATAACTTTTAAATGTACCCATTTATCATCACTTTTTTTAGTAGTGACAATGTTACCCCCTTTATCGGCACTTATTTAGCTTTGTAAAAGGACCCCCTTTATCAGTGCTTTTTTTAGTAGTTCTAATAAAGTGGGTCATTATTAGCACTTTTTTACTAGCAATGATAAATGTTATACTGAAAAAAAAATATTTCATTAAAAATATATATTAATATTAATATAAAAAATATATATATTTGTCAAATATGTTTTATATAATGCTAAATAATAATTTACACAAAGTATATAAGATATTTAGTGAAAATGGATTGTAAAATAAATAAAAAATATTTTAAATTAATAATTTGTTAATTAATAGTCATTTAATAACAATTTGAAGATAAAAAAATGAAAAAATTAATAAAATGTATAAAATAAGATTAAAAGTTATCTTGAACATCAAATGGCCATAACTTTTAATCTTGGTGTCTGTTTTAGACCTAACACATATCAAATAGAACCTAGTGTTGAGTTCTATGCACTAGTGAAAGAGGGAAACCCTCTGTCGCATTTTTTGAGTCCAAAAAAGGCCCAAAATACCTCTAAACTATGTTTTTAGTCGGGGTACCCTAATTTTTTTACATTAGATTGAATTTCAACCTTGTTTACGGGAGTATTTTTTCCTGTTTTCAATGGTGACTAAATTTATTCATAGATATTACATTCATATTGACATTATGGTTGGAAAATTTTATTTTTTTTCAAAATGTAGTATTATTTATAATCAAATATATACAAATTTTTTATATATTCGCACGTGAAAATTAAATTTTATAAATAAATAATTAAACATATTAACATTTAAAATATATTTCTCAATTTATAAAACATATCTAAGTAAAAAATAATATCCATTTTACTTAAAATACAAATGTATGAATATTTATTTACATATATAATTAACGTATATGTAATGTTTATATATATATACATATATTTGTGCATGTATTGATAAACATATATATATATATCTACATATTATAATATATATATATAAATATTAATATATAATATATGAAAATAAATATAAATATGTATAATTATATTTATAGATGCACACATATAAATAAATAAATATATATATATATATATATATGTATGTATGTATTTATAAACAAACATACACACACAAAAGATATTTTATATATGCATTAAAATATGAATATATAATTTTATAAATTTATAAGGATTAAAAAATGACACAAAATGTATATAAATATACTGATATATCATAGAATAAAGAACAAAACAATATAGGTGAGTGGAAAAGGTGCAGGGTTAAGCAAGGGAGGTTTTATTTTCAAAACAGGCCAAAGGCAAGGGAACAAATGTGAGAGTGAGGCAGTGTATAGTGTTATTAAAGGGGGTGGGGTTCTTAGTGCTATTAAAGGTGACAGAGAGGATAGAAAATCACTATTAAGAGGGTGGGTTGGGAACTGATAAAATGGGGTTGGTCCTTCCTGTCAATTTGAAGGGAGAAATATTTTAAATAATTACATTTTTTGACTTTTATTAGGATTTTTTTAGAAATGATATAATGGGTCTTTCTCATCATTTTTTAGCGCTGATAAAAGTGGAATTTATCAGTTCTTTTTTTAGCACTAATAAATGGGGCCCCATTTTAATTTCACCTCAATTATCAATGTTTTTTTAACACTATATATGCCCTTTTTTCTTTCTTTTAAAGGTCTTATCTATAGTATCGAATGTATTGGTGGGTAGCCTTGATATATTATTTTTTATGATTATGTTTATCCCACACATATATCATAATATTATACCAATGATTTTTTGACGTTCTAAACTCTTAAAACTCATGTATTATGTCATTTTAATGCCTTTTTTCATTACTCATTATTTGAAATTTATGTGTTTGGATATGATTATCTTGGAAGTGATCCCTAACAAATGAAATTATTTCTGATGCTTAGGTTTGTGCCATGATCATAAATTTTCTAATGTTGTGATGTTATTATGAATCATTTCATAGGATAATCTTATATCCTTCGTCCATTATCAACTAATGATGATCCATGATTTTTTTGATATAATTTTATAATGTTATGTTCATCAACCTTGACTGTGCACTCATACTTGCTTGATTACCTTATGCTCACTGATGATCATCAATTGTTATCTCTTATGTGTACCCTTGTCGATAATCTGATCTCACTAAATTCTTATGTTTCAATTATGTGATATTTATTTATGTAATTCTATGTTCATATTAATTGGAATCAAATACTAGGATTAAATAATATGTTTTAGCATCATACCCATGAGTGAGGGTATAGGGAGCATCATCATCAAATTACCTAATATTTTTTATAATGATTTGATTAATAAACCAATGTATTATATAGTTATTTATGGTCTCAGATGAATATTGTTAAACCAATTTTGTGTTTTTGAAACTAGTGGGGATTGGAGGAGGCCTAGTGCACGTTTGGAGGTGTTTGGATACTAAAAACTAGAAAGGGAATCCATGTCCTATATGGGTTTAATGTCATGAATTCATGGTCCACTAATTGGGTGAGAGCCTAATTCAAGGCCAATAAAATCAGTCACATGGATTGATTGGCTACATGGATGGATCAACTAAATGGATGGAGCAGAAACATGACTTATCGACTACATGGATGGATTGATTGCGTGATTGATCATATATTTGATTGATCAACTACTTGAGATATTGACTATGGGGATCAGTTATATGGATGAATCGTCTACATGGATCATCAATGTGGGTAGATATTTTATGTGATTGATTGGGTATGTGAGAGATTTTCTATGTTAGCGATCGTCTATATGGATTAGATACATGGTTGAATTTTATATATAAATAAACTAGATGAGTGATTAACATCTCCAGTGATCAGATATATAAGGTATCAGCTACTAGAGTGATCAGCTACATGAAAACAGCTATGTGAAAATGGCTACATGGAGATTTTGTCTACGTAGGGATATCGACTACATAAAATCAGCAACATGAATTTTTCTCCATGATTCATGAAAATGGCCATGTGTGTATTTAGGAAGTGTGGATCAATGGACTTATAAGGTAGATTCATCAAGGATAATTGTCTACATTAATTTCTGATATGGTCATGGCTGTAAATGCATCCTTGCGTGTGGAGTTTACTGAGATCCACAATAGTTGGAATTAAATATTTTGTGATCTAAAATTCAGGTCATCCTGTATCTATTGACTTGTAAAGGAAGAAATTTTTCTTTTTCTCCCTTTCTTTTATTTTCTTGATACCATATGTTTTAGAACCCTTCCCTTGGAGTCATTTAACCCTTCTTCCAGTGGCTCAAGTTCTCCAGCAGTGATTTTATCTTGTGTGTGCCCCTAATTTTTGGTGTAGTGAATTGTGTAGAGCTTTTTTCTTCCAAGTAGGGGATTAAATTCATCACTTATTTAATTTACATGAAATCATAAAGTTAACATGGTTTATTCCTTTGGATGTAAATGGATTTAACCTAACAACGATTAAACCAAATTAATAAATAATTGGGTAACAATTTTCAAATGGTTCTTTCTATCGTGATAACGGTTGGCCTCTTCATTTTCTAGATCAAATGTTATATGTGTTATGATTGTTAGAATTTTTTTATGTTATGGATTATGTAACGCACCGACCACAGTTACATAGTGTCGGTGCATTATTACATAACATTGGCATGATTACAAGAATGATCACATCTCGAAAGACCGATTAGTTTAGTAGCCTTTGAAACACTAGATATATTCATAAACCTTACATTACATCATAAAAATTAAAACTACAACAACATATTATCTTCATATTCCACACTCATATCCCCACATACTATCCATGCAGGTCATTCATAAATTACTTCTTCACATCTTGGGAAAAATGAAATATTGAAAGGGGTGAGCTCAAATGCCCAGTAAGGATAACAATATAGCGGAAACATCCATAAATAAGAATAAACATTTAAGGAAATGTATAACTAAAACAAAAGCCTTTTAAACTTGAACTTCAACATAGAATGGAAAAAATGAAATAATTCCATTTACTTATTCACATGGATATTCTACTAATCGAATAATCACATGCAATAGAAATAACCACTTTCATAATGATGAAATGCATAATGCCAGACTATCATAACCACATATCCAAGGCCTCGTGCCAAGACTACAAAAAAGATTTTGCCAAGGCCTTGTGCCAAGACACTAGTTTGTCTCATGTGTCCTACTGATGCATCGAAAAGCTATAGTGGGATCCACCCGTCACATATTAAGTCCAATGCATTCAGATATGAAAAGGTTTAAACATAACATAAACATTCATATTAAAATTAGCATATGAAATGTAAATAATTCGTCCATAAACATTGAATGGTATAAAAATAACACATACACAGTAAAACATATCACAAATCCTTCAATACAATACAAAAGTTTTGTATCATAATAAATAAACTTCAAATAAGCGTAAAATCCATCAAAAGATGTTTACATAGATGAAATCAAAACTCTTTTTAGAGAAATATCTCTTTCTATATTGAAATAATTTAAGAGTCATATATTTATAAAATAAAACATTTTATTTGGAAATATTCTTATAATATTGTAAGGGAATCTTCGATGATTTTATAAAGGTGGAAAATAGCCTCACCCGCCGTATAAGTTAAAAAAAATCTTACCTTAATTCTGTCGAAAAGGTTAAAAAGCACCTTTTTTGGAAAACGACAGAAAGATTCCTTTATAAAACTCTCATAAAAAGTTAAACAAGGTATAAATTACTTTAACCCATATTCTTTTAAATAGTAAAAAGTTTTTCAAATACATTTTTATGAAACATTTTTGTGGATGATAAAGAGATCCTAGTAGATAATTACGTATAAACAACCTCGGATAATGAAAAGATTGTGAAATAAACCCTTACCTTGTAATTTTCCTTGGTTGGGATAGGTTAAACTCATGTATAATGGTGAAATAATTGTTATTAAATTATAAAATAATCATATACATTAATATGATATCATATATGATCTTTTAACATTGATTTGTTAATAATATCTTAGTATTATCGTTGCTTTGGGTGTTAACTTACTCGTTTTATTTTATATGTTTTGTTACATAAGATATGTTTTTTCATGGATAGGTTGTATCTTAATCATATCCTAAATGATATCAAGTCCTTAGATACTATTATTAGTCATCAAATGAGAATTATACTTGAATGGATATGATGGAGAATGAATCTTATCGCGTTCGTGGAGACGGTTGTCCGTTCGTACGCACGAGCAACAATATCATTATTTTTATATTAAAATAATATATAATTGGATGGTATATCATATATAAAGAATAATTATAATTTTATATTTATTATTTACATTAATTACAAATCATTATTATACCCATCCAAATAATAATTTATTGAATAACAATTACACCACGACGTGGAGACGGTAATCCGTACGTACGCACGTATGGTGACATGTTATTCAAATGATGGATATAATACTGAATATTGTTGTAAAATATTTATAATAATATTAAACTATATAGGATATACTGGATTCATTATTTTATAATGGTAATAACAAAGAAATAATAAGTGGAAGAAGAAAGGAACTTGATAAGGGGTGGTGAAATCATTACATCTTCTTCGGGTTCTTCCTTTTGATTTGATCAAAAGAGCTCTTGTGTTGGCTTTCTGACTAAAGGAAGGCCTCTATAATAAAGTGAGGGAAGTTGAGAGAGTATATATGCAGAGTTTGGATGATAAAAAAGGCTTTGAAGGTGTGAATTAAAGAGAAGCGGGAGTGCCCTTTTATAAGAGGGCTGAGGGGCACCTTTGGAAAAGATAGAAACATTATTTTATAATAAATTCATATTCGGTTTCTAATGGCTCAAAAGTATATTATTTAAAGTTTAAGGTGGGTATTGGTTGAAAACCACTCATCCAATAGAATTTAGATAGTTTTGGGTTACTATATTAACCTTATCATTAAGTATTAACTCTTAGTTAATTAGTTTTTTAACTTTTACAATGTCTCTTTGTATTTTTATATTATATGGTTAATAAAATTACTATATACATCCAAGAGACCCCCAAAGTGGTCCATTAATGATACAAATATCATTATATAATTCTTTTGGCCGAACATTATATTTTTAGGAATTTAATATCAATTAATAATATAATATTTGTTTTAAAAACTCTTTTACGTCAATTTTGAAACTATTCAATAATTGATTTTTGTAAAAATCATAACAGTATGATTACATCAAAAAACGTTAATTAAAGAATTCCTAACATGTCATATTAACCTATAAAATTATTTTAATTCATAAAAATGCTCAAATTATATTTAGTTAAGGTATCTAAAATACCAATCATTTTAATTTTTCACTATTATGGTAATTATTTCATCACCACTGTGTCATAAATAAATAAAATTATATAATGTCTAAAAATTATAAATAAAATAAAATTATGTAGGAAATAATTTTATCTTTCTAATGAATATTTATAGTCAAACATCCAACATATATAACCCTATGTAAAAATTGTTTTTCTAAAAGATATATACTTGTGTCATTTTTATATTAATTTTAACATAATTAAAATAAAGTGTCCCTATCACTTACAAGTGGCACCATGTGGTCCCAAAATCAACCCAAAGATGCCCATGGTCAGACATGTATCAACTAATATGGTTAGGAAATGTTTTAGGATAATTTTTTATTATTATAATATTATTTTTTTCATAATTATTTACCGGATTTACCCTTTAACCAGGGTAAATAAAATATTTACCGAAGTAATTATTCAAAAAGTCTAAAAATAAATGTTACCTATTTACACAATTTTAACATCCTGATTACAAATATGGAATCCATTTTTCCAATTTCAAAACAAATAAGTGGCAGAAATTAATTTAAAATTAATTCCCATTGTCAAAACAAAAAAGCGTGTTTTTAAGATATAATAACCATCAAAATATTGATACTTGTTTATGTTCGGTTTATTTGTGAAATTATGTACAATGATCAAAATTGTATTAAATGGTAAAAATATATTCTAAATATACTTTAAAATCACTCAAATTCATAATTTATCACTCATAATTAGTTTGATTAAAAATGTTTTTTTAAATTAAAATTTAGTAATTTTCACTATTCATCAAAATATTAAAGTTATCCGAAAAGTAACAAAATTTCACCTTAGGCTAAATTCTATACTGCGAATCCAAAAATGAAGTCCATTTTGAGAGATAAAATCTCTAAAATTTTAAAAATTAGGTATTACAATTCATAACGGTAAGTTTGATTGGTTGTGGTGTGTGTTAGAACTCGATGTTGCGTACAACACACGTAATTGCATTATTCAAAGAGAAGCGTACCGTAGAAGATTGGGGTATTAAATTCTCCCCTCCTTCAAATAATTTCATCCTCGAAATCTCTAGAATACTACCACATGAAAATACTTGGGTGGTTCTTCATCATAAGTTCCTCGGGTTCCCACGTTTCCTATTCCATCTTATGGTTTCTCCAAAAAAACTTTTACCAAATGCATCATATGGTTTCTCAGTACTTGTTCTCTCCTATCAATAATCTTGATGGGTATATCACAATAAGACAGGTTGGTTTCCAGTTCTAATTCCTCATTGGTGAGTACATGCGTTGGGTCAGACATGTATTTCCTCAACAAAGATACGTGGAACACATCGTGATCTTTGGAGAGACTTGGCGGCATTGCCAATCGATAATCTACTGCCCCAATTCGTTCTAGAATTTCGAAAGGTCCGATGTACCTGGGACTCAATTTACCTTTCTTACCAAAACTTATGACTCCCTTCCATGGAGATACCTTCAGGAAAACATGATCACCAACTTGAAATTCCATATCCTTCCTTCGATTATCAGTATAGCTCTTCTGCCTAGTTTGAGTTGCGTTCATGTGGATTACCTTCACCTTTTCCATCGTTTCCTCCACCAGTTCTAGGACTACAAGTTTTCTTTTTCCAACGTCATCCCAACAGGTTGGTGTACCACATCTCTTTCCATATAACGCTTCATATGGTGCCATCTGAATACTCGAATGGAAGATATTGTTATAGGAAAATTCTACCAGAGGTAAATATTGATCCCACATACCCTAAAAGTCATGTGAGCAGGATATCAACATGTCTTCTATGGTTTGAATAGTACATTCTGATTTTCCATTTGTTTGAGGTTGATAGGCAGTGCTCAAATGAATTTCAGTATCCAAGGCTTTCTGTATACTTTTCCAGAATCATGAAGTAAAATTGGGATCACGAACAGAAACAATCGATAGGTTTAATCCATGAAGTCTCACAACATCATTAATATATAGTCTTGCTAGACGTTCTAGTGGTAGATCTTCTCTTATAGCATGAAAATGTTCTGACATGGTAAGACAATCAACAATGACCCATATTGCATCATTTCTTCTAGGAGTCTTTGGTAACCCCATGACAAAGTCCATCGTAATATTGTCCCATTGGCACTCCGGTATGGGAAGAGGTTGCATGACTCCTCTAGGATGTTGCCTTCCAGCTTTCACTTGTTGAAAAACAATACATCTTGAAACAAAATCAGCAATCTCCCTCTTCATGTTGTCCCACAAAAAATGTTCTTTCAAATCACTATACATTTTGGTGCTTTTAGGGTGTATAGATAAATTTGAACTCTGAGCATCATCCAGTAATTCCCTTTTTAGATCAGGTATATTGTGAACACAAATTCTCTTCCCGAATTTCAAAATTCCATCTTCATACACAAAGCCTCTCAATCTCTCATCATTCACATCTTTAATCTTCTTTTTTAAATTCTTCATCATCGGTCTGAGAACTCTTAATCCTTTCTAGTAAATATGGTTTAGAAACCATTTGAAAAATCATTGATGTTTCACCTTCCCTGGTTATTCTCATGTACATCTTCACTAGATCCATGAAAATTGGATCCCTTTCAATTCTCATATTGTTCCAAACTGCATGGTCTTTTCTGCTCAAAGCATCTGCCACATTGTTTTCCTTCCCTGGTTGGTAGTGTATCGTTTAATCATAATCCTTGAGTAATTCAAGCCATCTCCTTTGCCACATGTTGAGTTCTTTTTGTGAGAAAATATACTTCAAACTCTTGTGATCAGTATAAATCTCACATTTTTCACAATAGAGGTAGTGCCTCCATATCTTCAAAGCAAAGATCATAGCTGCTAACTTGAGATCATGAGTAGGATAGTTTTTCTCATGAATTTTCAACTGTCGTGATGCATAGGCAATAACCCTATCATTCTGCATAAGGACACAACCAAGTCATTTCTTCGATGTGTCACTATAAATAACGAACCTATCCTTCCCCGATGGTAGAGTCAATATAGGAGCATTGAATAATCTTCTCTTCAGTTATTCGAAACATTCTTCACACTCTTTTGTCCAAACAAATTTAACCCCTTTACGTGTGAGCTTCGTTAATGGGTTAGCCAATCGTGCAAAATTCTGAACGAAACATCGATAATAACCTTCTAAACCAATAAAACTGCATACCTCAGTTATACTCGTAGGTGCTGGCCATTATTGGATTTCCTTGGTCTTAGAAGGATCAACAGATATTCCATCTTTAGAGACAATATGTTCAAGAAAAGAAATCTCATGAAGCCAGAATTCACACTTGCTAAACATCCCATATAATTCATGTCTTCTCAGAGTCTTTAGGATAATGTGCAAGTGACTTTCATGTTCTTAGTCGCATTTAGAGTATACCAAGATATCATCAATAAATATCACCACAAATTCATAGAGATATTCCTTGAAAACTCTATTCATCGGATCCATGAATACAGAGGGTGCATTAGTCAATCCAAAAGGCATTACAGTAAACTTGTAATGCCCGTACCTGGTTCGAAATGCTGTCTTCATAATGTCTTCCGTCATTGCACACAACTGATGGTATCCAGATTGAACGTAAATCTTTGAAAAATATTGAGCTCCATGGAGTTTCTCAAATAAATCATCAATGCGAGGTAGGGGATACTTGTTCTTTATTGTTATAGAATTGATCTCCCTATAGTCGATACATAACCTCATAGATCCATATTTCTTTTTAACAAAAAGAACAGGGGATCCCCATGGAAAAATAGTAGTGAGAATAAATCCCTTATTACTCAATTCCTCTTGTTGTTTATTTAGTTCAACTAATTCTACAGTGGCCATTATATAAGGGGTCTTCTATATAGGCCTTGATCCAGTAATTATATCAATGGAAAACTCAACTTCTCATTCTGGAGGATGTCCAGGTAAATCTTCCGGAAATACATCTACATATTCTTTCACAACAGGTACATCCTCTATTTGAACATTCCATTCCTCACCCATAGTCATTTTATTCTCTTCCTCCCCAATAATTGAATTTAGTTGAGCTTCGGGGGTTGGATCTAGATAAGAATTAAGTGGTGACGATTATGCACTAAAGATAAGGTGTTCCTTATCATCGTCATAAAAAACGTAACCTTCTTCTTCTTACAATAAATCTTCGCATCATAGTCCGAAAGCCAATCCATAATGAGGATTATCTCAAACTCAATCATAGGTATGACGATGAGATCAGCAGATAAAGAACATTTTTGTGCTCTAATGGGGACTAATTCACAAAACATTGTTGCAATGATACTTCCCTTAGGAGTTTTAACTGAAAACTACCTTGTGAAATCAAATTTGATATATCTAATTTTCTTAGCAAACTGGGAAGATATGAAACAATGTGATGATCCAGAATGAAATAATGCATTTTCTAAACATGAGGAATCCATTAAATTACATGCCACCACATCTTTTGGAGCTTCTACCTCAGCAGTAGTGATAGAAAAAGCATGTCCTTGATCCATTGGCCTTTTCTGATGTAAGTTCCCCTGAAGATTAGAACATTCACTTGCATAATGTCCCATCTCCCTACAATTGTAGCACTGAACATTGGTTGCTTCCTTCTTCCCTTTGCAATCAGGAGCTTGGTGGCCATTTTCACCACACTTGTAACAAACACCCATTCCCTTCATGCAAGTACCGGGGTGTTTCTTCCCACATTTACCACTGGATGGATATTCAACCTTTCCCTTCTTCCCCTTATTTCCATTCCTAGATTGATCAGCAGATCTATTCTTCTCTTGCTTTGCTTTAAAGTCATAAGACTTAGAGTATTCATTTTCTGTCTTGATAGCACATGACACAATGTCTTCATATGACGAGAATGTTTGTGAGACTAATGCTCGACAGAGAAATGACTTTAACCAATCAAAGAAACGATCAATCTTACTTCTTGGGTTACATATATAATCTCCAGTATACCTTGCTAACCTTGTCAAGTCAGCCTCATACTTTGCGACATTCTCATCCTCCTTTTGTCTCAGACTAAGAAATTGTCTATCCATATCTGCTCGATGGTCAGGAGGAAAGTATTTTTCTAAAAACAGATCTTTGAACTCCTTCCATTCCATATTTTATACTTCATCATGTCCCTTAGTTTTTTGAATCAATGACCACCATTGATCAGCATCTTCAGTGACGCGGTAAACTGCCATGATAACTTTTTCCTCTTCACTACTCCCCAATGCTTGAAATATTTTCTCTAGGGAATTTATCCATTTCTTGGCTATTAAGGGATTTGTACTCCCATTGAACATTGGTGGTTTATTTCTCATTAATCGATCTAACATTGATCATCCACGCAGCGGATCGGGGTGCTCTATACGGGTAAGGTTATTATTCATAACCTGAGTGAGTTGTCCTAGTCTGGTGATTAGCCGATCCGCACCAGTTGCATCACCAGCTCCACTATAATTATCTTGAGTAGGAGGGAAATCCCTACATGGAGTGCGTGCATTGGTACAGTTCCATTTCTTCCACTAGGTTCCATTTCTAAACAATGGCATAAACTAGATCAGTTTATGAATCAAAATATATAATTCCATACTTATAAAACACTTAACATAAATTGACCTATTTATGGATATAATCCATAATCATAAAAAAATCATTGAGGAAGTATATACTCATAAACCCTTCATAATTAATTGTAAAGAAGATGAGAGTTATCCTAAGCATATCCCTCAGGAGTGTCGTAACCAACAGTGCAACAAGGCACATTATCGGGCACCAGTTCCCGTTCGAGTCTAGCTCAAAGCGGTGTTTTCGGGTTTTAACCCTAGGTACATCTGTGCCAGAGCAGCCTCTACCTGCTCATATCCAGATAGGGATGTATTTCTCGGAAAACTCACCAAATCTCTACAATACCAAAATTTTAGGAAGTTCTTCTATACTAATCCTCAAAGTCCATCTTAGTTCTATGTGCTCTAATCATAGTTTATCTAAATCTAGCTTCTAAGGATTGTATTAAACTTCCTCTGATACCAACTGTAACGCCCCAACCCCTATTACCTAGAGTCGGTGCATTTTTAAATAACATTGGCATGATAAGAAGAAAGATCAAATATCGAAAGACCGATTAGTTTAGTACCCTTGGAAACACTAGATATATTCATAAGTCTTACATTAAATCATAAAAAAGAAAACTACAACAACATATTTTCTTCATAGTCCACACTCATATCCCCACATACTATCCCTGCAGGTCATTCATAAATTACTTCTTCACATCCTGGGAAAAATGAAACATTGAAAGGGGTGAGCTCAAATGCCCATTAAGGATAACAATATAGCGGAAACTTTCATAAATAATAATAAACATTTAAGGCAATGTATAACTAAAACAAAAGCCTTTTAAACTTGAACTTCAACAGAGTATGGCAAAAATGAAATAATTCCATTTACTTATTCACATGGATATTCTACTAATCGAATAATCACATGCAATATCAATAACCACTTTCATAATGATGTAATGCAAAATGCCAGAAAATCATAACCACATAGCCAAGGCCTCGTTCCAAGACTACAAATAAGATTTTTCCAAGGCCTTGTGCCAAGACACTAGTTTGTCTCATTAGACCTACTGATGCATCTAGGAGCTATAGCGGGCTCCACCCGTCACATATTAAGTCCAATGCATTCCCATATGATAAGGTTTAAACATTACCTAAACATTCATGTTAATATTAGCATACGAAATGTAAATACTTCATCCATAATCTATAAATTGTATAAAAATAACACATCTATAGTCAAACATAACAGAAACCTTCAATACAATACAGAAGTTTTGTATCATAATAAATCAACTTCAAATAAGCGTAAAATCCATCAAAGGATGTTGACATAGATGAAATCAAAACTCATTTTAGAGAAATATCTATTTCTATTTTGAAATCATTTAAGAGTCATATATTTTTAAAATAAAACATTTTATTTGAAAATATTCTTATAAGCTTTAAGTTAAGCTTCGACGATTTTATGACGGCAGAAAATATCCTCACTCACCGAATAAGTTAAAAAAACCATTCTTACCTTAATTCTGTCGAAAAGGTAAAAAAAAACCTTGTTTGGAAAATGACAGAAAGATTCCTTTATAAAACTCTTATAAAAAGTCAAACAAGGGTATAAATGACATTAACCCATATTCTTGTAAATAGTAAAAATGTTTTTAAATACATTTTTAAGAAACATGGATGTGGATGCTAAAGATATCCCAATAGATTATTATGTATAAACAACCTCGGATAATGAAGAGATTGTGAAATAAACCCTTACCTGGTACTTTTCCATGGTTGGGGTAGGTTAAACTCTTGTATAATGGTGAAATAATTGTTATTAAACTATAAAATAATCATATACATTAATATGATACCATATATGATCTTTTAACATTGATTTGTTAATAATATCTTAGTATTATCGTTGTTTCGGGTGTTAACTTACTCGTTTTCTTTTATATGTTTTGTTACGTAAGATGTGATTGTCACGGATAGGATGTATCATAATCATATATAGAATGATATAAAGTCTTTAGATACTATTATTAATCATCAAATGAGAATTATACTTGAATGGATATGATGGAGAATGAATCTTATCGTGTTCGTGGAGACGGTAGTCCGTACGTACGCACGAGCGACAATATCATTCTTTTGATATTAAAATAATATATAATTGGATGGTATATCATATATAAAGAATCATTATCATGTTATATTTATTATTTACATTAATTAAAAATCATTATTATACCCATCCAAATAATAATTTATTGAATAACAATTACACCACGACATGGAGACGGTAAGCCGTACGTATGCACGTATGGTGACTTGTTATTCAAAGGATGGATAGAATACTGAATATGGTTGTACAGTATTTATAATAATATTACACTATATATTAGATAATGGATTCATTATTTTAGAATGGTAATAACAAATAATGAAGAAGTAGAAGAAGAAAGGAACTTGAAAAGGGGTGGTGAAATCCTTACCTCTTCTTCGGGTTCTTCCTTTTGATTTGATCAAAAAGGCTCTTATATTGGCTTTATGACTAAAGTAATGCCTCTAGGATAAAGTGATGGAAGTTGATAGAGTATTTAGGAAGATTTTTGCCGAGACAAAAAGCTTTGAAGGTGTTAATTAATGAGAAGGGGGAGTGCCCTTTTATAAGAGGGGTGAGGGGCACCTTTGGAAAACCTAGAAATATTATTTTATAATAAATTCATATTCGATTTCTAATGGCTCCAAACTGGATTATTTAAATGTTTAGGTGGGGATGGGTCGAAATCCACTCAACCAGTAGAATTTAGATAGGTTTGGGTTACTATATTAACCTTATCATTAAGTATTAACTCTTAGTTAATTAGTTTCACTTTTACAATGTCTCTTTGTATTTTTATATTATATGGTTAATAAACTTACTATATACATCAAAAATCCCCCAAGTGGTCCATTAATGATCAACCTATCATGATATAAGTCTTTTTTCTGAACCTTAGATTTTTATGAATTTAATATCAATTAATAATATAATATTTGTTTTAAAAACACTTTTAAGTGAATTTTAAATCTATTCAACAATTGATTTTTTGTAAAAATTATAATAGAATTATTACATAGAAAAAAGTTAACTAAATAATTCGTAACATGTCATATTATCCTAGAAAATTATTTTAATTCATAAAAAGTCTTGAATTATATTTATTTGGGTATCTAGAATATCAATCATTTTAATTTTTCACTATTATGATAATTACTGCATCCCCATTGTGTCATAAATAAATTAACTTATTTAATGTCTAAAAATTATAAATAAAATACAATTATGTAAGAAATCTCCTTATATTTCTTATTAATATTTATATTTTAGCATCCAACATATATAACCCTATGTAAAAATTGTTTGTCTAAAAGATATATGCTTGTTTCATTTTTGTATTCATTTTAACTTAATTAAAATAAAGTGTCCCTATCACTTACAAGTGGCACCATGGGGTCCCAAAATCGACCCAAATATGCCCATGGTCGGACATGTATCAACCAATAATGTTTGGACACGTTTTAGGGTAATTTATTATTATTATAATATTATTTTTTTAATCCTTATTTACCGAATTTACCCTTTAACCACAGTAAATAAAATATTTACCGAAGTAATTATTCAAAATGTATAAAAATAAAAGTTACCTATTTACACAATTTGAACATCCTGATTCCAAATATGGAATCCATTTTTCAAAATTCATAACACATAAGTGGAAGAAATTAATTTAAAATTAATTCCCGTTGTCACAACAAAAAACTTGTTTTTAAGATATAATAACTATCAAAAGATTGATACTTGTTTATGTTCGGTTTAATTGTGAAATTATGTCCAATTACCAAAATTGTATTAAATGGTAAAAATATATTCTAAATATACTTTAAAACCACTCAAATTCATAATTTATCACTATTAATTATTTTGATTAAAAAGCTGTTTTTAATTAAAATTTAGTAATTTTCACTATTCATCAAAATATTAAAGTTATCCGAAAAGTACCAAAATTTCAACTTAGGCTAAATTCGATACACCGAATCCAAAAATGAATTCCATTTTGAGAGATAAAATCTCTAAAATTTTAAAAAGTAGGTATTACTATTCATAACGTCTAGTTTGATCGGTTGTGGTGTGTGTTAAATTCGATGTTGCGTACAAAACACGCTATTGCATTATTCAAACAGAAGTGTACCGTAGAAGCTTGGGGTGTTACAGATTAGCATGATATTAGTGTTGGAAAATGGTAAATAATTTAAAGTATGAATTAATTGATAAATAATTTTATAGAGATAAAGAAACATGTTTAATGAATCTAGTGTTCTTTGTAATTTGATAATGATCAAATTGATGTTGATTACATGATTAATTGAGTATATTATTCCATTTTTTATGGAATTTGATAAATAATGTAAAGCATGTTAATTCTTGTTAATGAAAATAATTAAATGCATGTTAATAAATTTAAATTCAATAATGATTTTTGAAACTAGAAATTATGATTGGAGGCATGTTTAAATTAATTTTTTGATTAATTTGGTATCTTGTTTTACCTTGTTGCCTTAGGTTTACCATAGTTGTAACCTATTAATAATGAATCACTTAATTCAATATGTAAGGAAAATTGATTTTTTCATAATTAAAATTGCTAGGTCCTGATTTTCCCTTCTTCTTAAGAAGGTTGAGTTCCTTATGTTGGAGCCATGAGAGTTTGTTTTTTATTAAGGCTACATGCCTTGTTTTAGGGCATGGATTTTCCTTTTGACTATGTATTTTTATTTTTGACTTGAGATGTTCTCTTAAGTGATCTTTTATATGTGATGTGTTATGAGCAGGGGATGGATAATGTGATATGGGGTGGTGAGGCTCAGAATATGCGGCAGCATTTGATGCATGTGATAGTGAGATGCAATGGTATATGCATGTGGGTGCAATGGGTGGCACCAGAGATTATAGAATGAGTTGAAGTGTGGATAACCCATTAATGTGATAAAATAATATGCTTTATTTAAATGAATATATTTAATGGTTGATGGTTAGATTTATTATTTTCTCTGTATTATTTTCCCCACTACTTGAGGTTGTTGGGTGTGATTGGTTGCATGTTTCCTCTTAGTGTAGCTTATGATAGTTTTCCTTGAGTTCCTATATTATGGAATGATGCTAATAAGGAATAAAGAGTTCTTAACCCATGAGGTTGGTGTTCTTGGAATGAAAATTTTGAATAGATGTTAATATCAAGAAACTATAGACTCAGTCGGGATTGTGCATGGATGGCATGGACTTCACACTAGTGGTTAATGAATATATCATAATGTAATTTTGATGGTTACTGTAATGTATAATAAATAAATTAACAAAATTATGTGATAAAAATAATATGAGTAATTAATATAGCTCTTTAAATGTATGTGTTCTTAGAGGATATATAGTCCATAGTAGTGGAAACTGGGTGTTCAAGCGACGATAGATACAATTGATTTTGGGATTAGGTTATGCCCAGAGTGTGGTTCTGAGATATATTATATCATGTATATTGTGTTGTTTTATGCGCTGCCTCACCCATATTGGTTAAGGAGACTGACACTCAGTGTAATCTAGGAATATGTTTAATCCAAAATCCTGGTGGGAGGATGGATGATAGAAAACCCCTTCTGGTACCACTCTATTCTCTTGGTAGTTATATGTGTTTGTATGCATGATAGTTTGATTCCCCATATATGTGTGTAGAGGTATGCGATGTATTGTGGTTATTCAAACACATGTATCCTCGAATATAGCATCCAAAATATAATTATAGGTATTATGTATATAGTCTGTGCTGGATTGATGTACTTACTCAGTGTATGGGTTGTGATGGCTTGTGGTATAATACCTAATGTATGATACACATCATACAGGGTATGGTGGATCCAGGAAACTACTATGTTACTATAAACAAATATATTGATGGGATGATGTGATGATGTGACGCACGAGGTTCATGTTATGATGACTTATCCCAAGTTCCTATGAACTGGCTTATTTTAGAGAGATATGTCTTAGGACGTTAAACTTTGGGGTAGATCATAAAACCAATGGGGGTGTAGGAGCGGGGTACCCTTGATGCTTCATTATTATAATACATGATCTCTTGTATGTAATAATTGGTGAGAGTTATCCATGGTGATGCTAGGAACATAGTATACCTGTTTAGGTGAGGAGTTAGTTTCACTTTTGTTCACTATGACTTAGAATTCTATCTTTATCTTTTTCATAGGAGGATATAGTGAAGATCCTACTGAGTATATTTCTAGTCTCAACCTATGTATATATAAAAACAATTAGTTTAACTGGAGTAGGTTGGAGAATGGGTTGGAGATTATTATTAATTTGGTTTTCAAGAGGTGTTTGGGATTCATGTTTGCTACCATATTTACCTTTTGGTACTTGTACTTTTCCTTTATGTTGTTATGGTACTGTATGAAATTGTGCGTTATCACTTGAGATTTATTTATATATATGTATAAGTTAGTGTTTATTGGTGTATCCTTATTATCTCTCTCTTCTATGTGTTCTATTATAGGTTGATTTCTTCCATATGTTTGTTTATTATACTGTCGGTGCTAGAAATCAACCTGAGGCCTTCTAGAGGTGGGAATCAGGTAGTCACCATCTCCATTTCATCATTGCTGGCCTTGGAGGGGTACTCTTTTGGGGGTCATGTTAAGTTATTCACTATTAAATCAATTTTAAGGAATTCACTATAGCTATATAATATCTATTTATATTCTCCACAAGAATGAAAATTCAAATATATATTATAATATATGTATTCCTTTGTAAGATGACATGTTGTATATAAGAATTTCCACGAGGGTCAATGATATTCGCATGAGTTTTAATAATTTATTTTTCAATGCCTCTATATTCACTCTTTATATTTTGACATCAAATGTATGTTTTGGATCATTTAATAAATGTAGGGCTCCATTTGAGGTTATATGAAAACTACCACAGGATGAAAGGTCAAGTATCATATTGATTGATCAGTCATGGGAAAAAATGATGGATATGGTGAAATCCTCTAAGATTCTTATAGAATGAGATTTGGTACTTCCAAAACCATTATACCATGATTGATGTGGTTGAAGTGGAGTTGGAGGGTGCATTAATTACACTAGAGTTGGCTAAAAAGTGGGGCTAGGTGAATATTTGGCTGGTGAAGAAATCATTGACAGTAGTTAATGACTTCATGAAGAGAATATGTTTTTCTTGGATCCTCAATATTAAATTGTTATTTTGTAAGAATTTTATTAGTTTTATTTAATATATTTTCACACCTGTATTTTGTGAATAATATATGTTTACCAAATCACTTATATATTTTAGCTCTTTTAAGATGTGTTTTTTATGGTTTGATGAGTCTTTTATTGACCTTTTGCAGGTTTTTGAGTGAAAAATATGTAAATCTCCATATTTTCATTTTTTCTAATTTATATTATGGATATATGATTGAATGAGATTATAGGATTTCCCATTTATAATGTTTATTTACTTATAATAATTTATAAAATGTCTAACACTTGTATAAATATATATATTTATTTTTATTCACTCACTTTCTCAAAATTAGATATTCTTACTAAATGGAAATAAAACCAATGGTAAAAATCCCAAGGGGGTTTGAACTGATAAATCCAATGAGATTCTCCCATACAAATTATTATATACTCTAGAGGAAGAGATCTGGTAAAAGGGTAAATATTAAGAGTATCATCTTTCCTACTTTTAGAGGAATGTATTCACATCTACAAGTTTACCTCATGGTATGTACAAAGAATATCCACATCCTGGTTGGTTATCCCTATGGAAGCTTTAATACAATAGGCGGTCGACCTAGGTGTACAAAGATACCCTGAAAAGAATTTTTTTTCAAGGTAGAATTCATATCCATATAAGAAATGATAATGGTTTAAATATTACATAGTGAGTTCCCACTAAGCATGCTCCATTCATCTACCACTACTACAAAATAGGGTTTTATCAGTTCTAAAAATCCTTTATCAGCATTAAAAAGTGCCGAAAATCTAAGCATTGATAAAATGGGGTCACTTTTTTCAGTGCTAAAAAATCACTGATAAAGACCCATTTTATCAATGCTAAAAAATCACTCATAAAAGGGGTGTTTTATCAGCATCAAAAAATAACTAATAAAAGGGTCCATTATCAGTAGTTTTTTTAGCACTGATAAATGTCAAAAAAAATATTTGAAAAAATAATAAAAACAAGAGGGTAGATCCACCACCCTTTCAAAAGTTCTTGACCCTCCTTATGAACAACACAAAGAAACCCCCCCACCCATCCCAACCCACCCCTTTAATAGTTCAAGGAATCCCCCTTACTTTAATAGTGTTGGTGCCTATTTCACCTGCCTATGTACACCCTTGTCGTTGCTGGGATTCGAACCATGGACCTCCCCCTCATGCGCCTACGCCTATTTTAATCACTCATACATTTTTTTTTTGAATTTTATAATATATCTTTATATATATATATATATCATTACATTTTTTATCCCTATATATATATATATATTTAAATACATATTTAAAACATGTTTCTTGTGTGTTTGTTTATAAATACATAAAAATATATATTTATATATATGTGTTCATATAAAAATATAATTATACATATTCATATTTATTTATATATATTATATATTACTATTTATATACATATATTAGTATATGTAGATAAACATGTATATGTTTCTCAATTCACACACAAATTTATTTATATATATAAACATCATATATACGTTAACTATATATGTATATGTATATAAATATTCATATATTTTTATTCTAAATAAAATGGATATTACTTTTTATTTAGATAAGGTCTATATATTGAGAAATATATTTTATATGTAAATAACATTAATTATTTAATTACAAAAATAGATTTTTTCTGGTGAATATATAAAAAATATGTATATGTTGTTAAATATTTTATTATAAATAATAGTTCAATGTGAAAAAATATAAAATTTCAAAACCATAATATCAATACGAATGTAACCCATGGGAGTAAATTTAGTCCCCACTAAAAACAGGCAAAAGGCCCCCCATAAAAGAGGTTGAAATTCCATCAAATGTTAAAAAATTGGGGTACCCCAACTAAAAAATCAGTTCTGTATGCCTTATAGGACTTTTAACCTCAAAAAATGTGATTGAGGGTTCTCCTAGGTCACCATTGTGTATAGATCATTGCAATATTCGATTTAATATTTGGTATATCCCAAATAGACACCCAGGTCAAAGGTTATGGTTATTTGAAGTTCGAGTTACTTTTTCAACTAATTTTGGATCTTTTATTAATTATTTGAGTTTTTATTAAAAAATTTATTAAATGAATATTACTTGATAATAACAATAAAATTATTAATTAATAAAAATTAATTATTTTTTAATTCATTTTCACAAATTATATTATATATTATGTGTAAATATCTATTTAACCTTATCTAAAACATATTTAAAAAATATATATTATATTTATATCAATATAATATACTTTTTATCAATGCTAGTAACAAATTTCTAATAATGGAGGCTCTTTATTAGCTCTTTTATAAAACTGATAAAGGGTTCCCTCAAATATTACTAAAAAAAGAAGATAAAGGGGTACTTTAGTAGTGATATTTTAGCACTATTTAAGGGTGGTGCTGCATAAATCCATTTTTTTAGTATTGTACTATTACAGTGTTCCTTATGTATATAATTCATTGAAATCCATTACTATAAATATATTCATGTTTAGAATGATTCACCACCCCCATTACTCCATGTTCACAGGTTCCATCTGTATTTAACTTATGACTATTCGGAGCAGACTCTTGTAAACCCATCGGGCCTATGAGACTCTTTATTTATCATCAGTTGCGGTTTTCAATTAGAGAGCTATTATTTTCATTCAAAAATAATTAAAAAACAAAAATTATAAATAAAAAACAACCACTAAAGGAAACTTTTCGAAGTTGAATATTTTCCTCTATATTAATTTCTTATTTAATACATTTTATTAATTAAATATTTTTTCAAATAATATTATAAATAAAAATATCAAAAAAATGTATTAAAATATATAACGGTCACCCATACATATTTCCATATGTAACAAATTCTTATTCTTAATGTTTTTTGTGATATTTGTTACCAATGATAGAATTCTCATACCATTGACTATAGTTTTTTGAAAATCTATTATACTAATTATTATAAACAATGCAATATTTTATTGATCTTAGAACATGTATGAGAAAAATTATAATTTATAAATCAGACATAATTCATTAATGCTACAAAAAGATAGAAGTTTAAAATTCTCTCTTAAATAAATATAGATGAATATATCATATTGTTATGTTCATGGTCTTCTTCTATTCATTATTTCATAATATTTTTAATGGTATATTATTTTTTTCAATATTAGTTACAATTAGGATTTAATCACATAATTATGAAAAATATATCTCTTTATGATATAAATATAAATCAAAACCATATTTCTAAAATATATCATAAAAATATAAAATTTATGAATGAAGATTTTTAGATTCATAGTTTATTCCTTCTACAATCATAGATAAGTTTTGACATGTTGAAATTATATACAAGATAAATAAATAACTATTCATCATATTTTAACTATACCAATCTCATTTTTCATTTATTGATTCATGGAATGACAAACATAAAATATGTTCCATGATATGGTTATTAAAATGGTGTTTATAGATATATACTCAAAGACACATAATTATCCAAATGAATTTGTCAAAATCCCATAATCAAACCTTAGTTATAATGTATAATTGTTTTCTAGAGATCTATCCATCTCTAATGGCTAAATCCAAGGAATGATAATCCCATAACCATAGTAACCCTCTTCATCTAAATTATAATAATATAGAGACAAATAGTTTAGAAATTTAAGTTTAATATTTCTTATTACGTATTATTTCTTTTAAAATTGAAATTTAGCAATGAAAACAATCATTATGATTTCATAAAATTAAAAACATGTTATAATAAAGGAAAGGATTCTATTTTGGGCTCAATGGTGATGACTATTTATCAATATAAATTTTTCATCAAGGTTGTATTTACTATTTTACACTTGTTAAAGAAATTAATATTTTCTTTTAAGACTTATTGTGGTGAACTAAATAGACACTATAGAAGATATCTTATTTAAAATGATTGATAATATATTTAATGAGATTGAAATGGGTGTCAAATTACATGTTCAAACAATTTCATTCTTTAGTGATGTTCAATTAATTTTTTCATTCTCGAGTGATGTTATATTACAAACAATTTCTCAACTATTAAAATAATTAATGTGTGTCTTTTTTCCTTGTCTTTATTGTATTAAATGTACAACTATCATATCTTATACATGAAAATGTCCACAAAGATTCATTTTTTATCTGTATATATATGTTTAGATTCATTATTGAGGCATTTTCATAAAATTACATCTTATGGATCGTAGTTTTATATAAATCACAATAAATTTGTATTCTTATGATGTTTTACTTGATGTTTATTTCTATTTTTATTTTATATAATTTCTCCTCCTAAAATAGTTCTTCATTACATTTTTCCATCATTCCTAATCATGAATATTCTAGAAGGACTCAATGGTACACATGAACCATGTATAAACACAAGAAGTTATTGGGGCACATCTAAGGCTCCTAGACTAATTGTCGACATCCCATAGAGCTCATTATTATTTTTTATAACTGACACATGTAAATAGAATAATTTATAAAAAGTTAAATATATTTTAGGACTAAATGACATATGTTATGGTAATGAACTCAATGATTAAAATCACTTATCTTCATAATTTTGTTTATTATGGTTCTAGTGAGTCCATTTCTGGGAGGTTTTGATTTGCTCAGTAAGACTTTTTAAGTAATTTTTATGATTCAAATATTCTAATAACGAACAATTCAAGGAGAAAATACTTATGCTTCATATTATAGTTCAAATGATATCTAGGGATAAAATATTTCTTTTCCAATATTTTAGATCAATGGGGATCTACCTAAGAACCTAGTTCTTTCGAATTATGGGTAGATCCTCCTCTTAATTTGGGTTTAAATTTAATTGGTTCCCATGGTTGGGATCCAAATTTCCTTCGATCAATAAATGTTTTCCAAGGGGTCATATGGATTGTAACTCTAAACCATATCCCATTGTAACATTCAATTCTTTATATATTTTAAAAAATTCTTGATCTATTTTTCTATTTTAATTTTACAATGTGTTAATGTTCTGAATTGTTGTTGTATTCCACTATGTAACATGTTTATGTTTTTTTAATTTGAAATTATTTCCCTTTAGTCATTATAATATTTACAATATTTCAAAGGTAAAAATATTTATTTGATTTTTAAATATTTAAATCAACCCCGCCCTGAAGATGCATGTCCTGTACAATAACTTGTGTTAGAGAGTGCCTCAAGATTTTTCTTTATTATAATTAATATCATGGAAAATATTTCTTATGTAATTTATTCTCCTATTTGTATATTGGATAATGTTAATATGTGAAAACCACCTTTATTTAATTATGTTGATTATATTTTTTAGATAGTTATAATGAATAACTGTGTTATCATCAATGCTAATGAAAATTATCTCATGAAGACCTAGGAAAATTAGATTCCACATAAACTCATTTGAAATTTTAGATGACATGGTTTTGTTAAATTTAAGAAGAAATATAAGTATGAGGCTATTTTTAGGTGTTTTGATTAGAAATATATATATTCTTGATTCATCATGGAATATAACTAAGGGTATATAGAAGTAACTAGAGGCAAGTTATTTTATAAAATCTAGTGTTTGGGTGTATAGAAGAACTATGATTTAGGATAACTATCAGGCATTAAATTTATTCTTAGAGTGCTAAATATTCATAAGTATCAACAATTTATGATGACACTAAATAGTAAAAAAAATATTTTAGAGATACAAATATTACTAAAAAATTGATAGTTGAGAAGACCTTATACATCTCATTAAAATATATGGAATCAAAGTGGACCTCAATGGAAGATATCATGAATATTATATGTTTACAACATGATGACCATATCAGAACACTGATGCAATTTGTGATCCATTTTGAAGATAGATATAGAGAATGAGAAAATCAAAAGTTAAATTTATTTTTTTACTACATATATTATATAAAGTAAACCAAATTCAAATACTACTTCAAAAATACACCTCAAAGAATTACTCAGATGATGGCAATGTTGATTTAAGGAAAAAAAAAATTGGTTTGAAAAAATTAATTGGATGATTTTTTCAAAAGGAAAATACTCAGTACAATAATATTCATAGTGACTGAAAGCATAAGTATCATCAACAAAGATATAGGGATGATAGAAAATATTCATATGATGTTATTTATTGTGAATATAAGAAATCATGTGATATCAAATTGAATTATATACATTTTACATGGAATACATATTATTAAATATTATTGTCATCATATAATAGAAACATAGAGCCAAAGGTTATTGATAGTTATAGTGCATGTGAAAAATCTTCCTATAAATAATCATCAAAATGTGATGATATTAGGGATTTTTTTAGATTCATTACCACTATTACAAGGAAAGAATAATTAAATATTCATTGATTCCTTACATACCAAATATTTAGATTCATATAATTATTTGAATGATTAAGAAGACAATTCTTCATTGTTTGAATAAATTTAATTATATATTGTTGACATAGATAAATCATATAAAAATATTTTGATGAAATATAATCATATAAGGAATATCATTATATGTCAAATGAAAATAGTTTTAAACACACTTCCTAATTAAATGATAACCCAATTTATGTTTCATTAAGTAATAGTGATTAAAATGATGTTTTAAAACTAAAATTTAAACTAAAATATTAAAACAACTATATAACAATATATTTGGAATAAAAAATGTTGGAAAACACCTAGACATATTGAATCCTCAAAAGGTATCATCTAGAATAATCATTTAATCATCTAGGAAGTCAAATAATTGTTATCTATATGTTTTCAAAAAGTGAAACTTTTAGTACTATATTTCAAATGACATTGGAATGGAAATTTTTTTTCTCCTTGATAAGTAAGAAATATTTCTAATATACTTAGGATTATGTATAAAAGGAACAAAAAACAGTTCAACACAAATAAATAGGGAATAAATGGGAACCTATGGTTTTTTTATAATATTTATAAAACGAATTAATTTTTAGTTATGATGTTTTTGTTCCATACATTTAAAGAGAATGTGTCAGGGACATGTGGTTGAAATATTTGTTACATTGATAATAGTTTATCTAGACTCATGACTATAAATAATTATAACTTTAAAAATATATAAAATATTAAATTTAGACATGTCATTTTCATAGAAAATTCAGAAGATCAAATCATCGGTATAGGTAATGTATCCTTTTAGGTAGAAACCATAATTTTTAATGTTTTTTATGTTTTATGACATAATCATAACATCATCAGCATTAGTGAATTTTGCGATGAAGGAAACTCTATCTACTTTTGTAATTATAAATGTACTATCCCATATTTGATGTGAGTATACATCCTATATTAAAATCAAAAAGATGTTTTTTACACTTTAGATCTTGATTACTAGACCTGCTGAGATATTTTTTTGGAAATTCAAGGACATCTATTGAACTTTGTATTGAATTCTAGTTATTGTAATCTGCATCCCACATCTGACATGTGTTCGGATTTGGTCTTTAGTATTCATTATATAAAAGACTCAATCCCTCCCTTAGAGTGGCACCTAAGGTATTTGATATACCTCTCTTTATCATTCTGCATAGTAAAAATGGGTGTTCTCTAACCCGACCACTCCCATTTTTTTCTCCACATTTATAGTATCTAGTAATTCCCTCCACCCTCCAATGGGGGTTGGTGGCCCTCGGCCCTTTGACCACCATCAGCGCTGCCCCCTCCTATCTTTTGGGTGCCTTCATGTGTGGACTCTTGGCCCACCTACATAGTTTCCCAACCCCTCCTCCCTCTATGGTGTGCTAGAAGATACACTCCCTGCCTCATAGTCAAACTCTTCTTCACCCATTCCGGACAGATCGAGCCCTAGGCGGTAGCTCCAACTCTACACGTGATCTCTCCCTCCCAATAAAAACCATCCACCGCATGCACCTCCTCCTACCAGATCTCATCCACCACACACACCACCTTCCAATGGTTCCTAGAACCTCTCCCTCATGATGGTCCTCTATGGGCTCACCTCCTACTACATGTGCATATCTCACCCGATAACACCCACCATCCACCTGCATCCCACTATGAACTCCCTCCTGCCGCCCATCCATTCACTATGCCAGACATCCCTATGCCTTTGCTTCACACCTCCTCCGCCTCATCACAGATCCTCTACTTACACTTCAGCCTTCGGCACAGGCCCTCCCTATGAGATTCTCATGTACTGACTCCCACGCTATGCACTGCTGCTTCGAGCAAGATGAGTCCCCACATGTCGCACCCTCACGGTTTCCCAGTTCTAGGAATCTGCCTCCTCATGAGACACCAATTTTCAGGCTCATCTGTTGTTCTCCCAATGCCTCATCGACTGTCACTACCCATACGTCTTTCTCAGTAGCCCAAAAATCTACCTGATAGTGTGAATTTCCCGATTCTTCATTACTTAGCTATTCCCATGTGACTTTCCCAGCACTCCGACGATTGGCCTTCCAGTGCAGATTTTCTAGTGCTCTGTCATCTAACCCCACCTATATGGATTTACTTGTGCCTCTTTGGCACATCCTTTTTATCAGAATCTTCCATCATTCATCACCTTATTTATGGGGATAATTACTCATGGAGTTTTATCTTTTCTTATGTTTTTTCTTATTTTGTAATCAATATGGGTATGTCCATCTTAAGGGAGAGTGTTTGCAGTGTCTATTGATTGCTTTGTATTTTCATTATGTGTCCAATCTAGGTACACCTAGCTTAAGGGGTAGTGTTGGAGTGTGTACCCCATGCCATACTTAGGGTCTTATGTGATCTTTAGTATTCATTATAAAATATCCTCAAGGCCTCCTTTAGAGAGGCACCTTGGGTATTCGTGCTCAATTATATTTAATCATCTACACTAGTACACCACAATTTTTTCAACTCATTTAATCATTACATTTAAAGAACTCTCAAAGAAGTCATATTTAATTGATTTCTATAAGAAAACTAAGAGATATAAACTTCACTTTTCTAAATGATGTGGAAAAAATGTTTCTTTGTTAACTCCTAAGACAAAAATAAACAAACAAGTTTAATGAAATAACAACAAGGAAGTTCAAAAAAAATATGAAATATAAAAAATAGTATGGATTAAATAAATGGTTCAAAATATTTTTCTATAATATAGATACAATTAAAATAAAACTATAAAGTAGACATATTATTGAGAACATAAGGATAATGAAGATCAAAAATTTGAAAACTAATGAATCTTTAGAACCTACCCATTATTATATTTCGAAAATAAATTCAATACACATTGACCGAACAAAAAAATTAAGAGGAAGAATGAATATGATCTTAGAAATATGAAAGGAAATAAATTTAAAAATAAGGTATATATAGTGAAAAAATGATTTGAATAAGAAAATGAAGACACAATCTATGAAATAAAAAATATCTGATGAGAAAAAAATAGAGTGAGAAGCTCCAATTTTGAATGAATTTGTAAAACATAATAAGTAAAAGTCTCTATGATATTTGAATAAATGAGCTATTAAACCACCAATAACCATATATGAGAAAAAATGTGATGTGGAAGAACTACCATGAATAAATCTATTTTCTCCCTCAACTCCTTTCATAAAAGGTAAAATCAATGTTATTGAGGAAAAAATTTAAGTATCATCTGATTCAATTCATCCTCTACCAATTATAAAATGATACCGAGATGTTATTTCAAAACAACAAGATAAATTATACACAAAATCCACTACACATCCAACCACTATATATTCATCTTATTCATCATCATTTTTTATAATTACCTCTATAGGAAACAAATAATTTTATTAAAATCCACTACATCTATTACAACTAATACACAAAAGACATTTAAGAAGTTTCGTTCCAATGAAATTCTAAAAAACACTCAAAAAATGATTGAAAAAGATGATTTCCTCAAACAGCCTAAACTGGATGAAAACATGGAAATGAGGTGGCATTTTTAAATGTTTAAAAATCTAATCTAAGAGAATAAAAATTTGAAAAATTTGAAGAATTAGTAAAAAATTATTATTTTACAGAGGATACTAATCATCCTTGATAATAAAATTATAATTGTTTTAGAATATAAGCTATATGATCCTAAGTAATTTGTTTTTATTGATATTTTCTCAATTCTAGAGTATATGAAAAATAATTTTTTACTCTCGATGTGAGATATCATCAAAAAAATATATGATATATTTTTTTAAAATAAAATCATAACCAACCTAGGTACCATCACCTAGAAAAACAATTTGATACAATTTATCCATTCCTCTGTTGTAGAAGAAATTCTAAAGAACTAATAGATTAATTTAAATGAAATAAATTAAAAAATAATAGATATTTATCAACATGACTTTTAATTAATGAAAATGATAGTGTGGTCTGTGGATAATCAGGGTGATAGAAATTAGATTCACGAATGTATATATAAACTCTTCGAATAGAGGAATTATATTGTTAATTACTAATATTTATAATTTTAATATAAGTATGATGAACTACTGTGGTAATATCAAGATTTTATAAAGAATAATGAAGATATCTGGAAAACAAATGAAGATTCGAAGAAGAAAATGTAAATTAATAATTTCATTTTTTTATTTTGTTTTTGGAAAACATTATGAATGAGTCATTGAAAATGAATATTTTTAGATTATCTTCTTATAATTTATCATTTACATTCCTAAAAAATATTTTTTTCAATCACAAATAGGTATTATATTAAGTATGATAAGTTTATTTTTTAGTGGGGTGTAATTATTTATAGTAAATAATATCACCTAATAAAAGTAATCCTTAGTTAAATAGTTTCTGTATAAATTTTTTTACTTCATTATTTATACATAACTTCTTACCATGTTCAATGATAATCAATAAAGGGTGACGTTCCCAAGTGATTATTGGATTCGTTATCAATGGTTCAATATGATTTTAGTGAGGTGATGATGATGCTTAGATTATTGTTATAGATTCCTGGGAAGGCATTGGATTTCATGATTTATATAGCATCCATGTAGGTCTATAATAGGATTGAGGCACTACCATGATCTATAGAAAAGGAAACGTGACGATGCCACTTGAAGAACTCAAGTAGATAATTTCAAGGCACAATGACATTAATTATTGTGACACTTATTGATAGGGTGATGGAAGTTGTGAGAAATTGGGATGTTGCAAATCAAAGTGGGTGTCTCCTATGTGTAGGGGTGTTGGAGGTCTTCTGTGTTGTGGAGTGTGGTTAATAAGTGGGTATGACTAATAAATTACTATGAAAAGATTTGTGATTTTAGTAGAAGTTTTTAGTTGAGCTGGTGGAGTTGATGAGAAAAATAGGGGCTATTGGGGAGTCGTTGGAGGATATCTTGGAGATTCATCTATATGTATCTCCAACTCAACATGATTGTAGGGGCCACCATGGCCTTGGCTTCGAGCAGCACTTTCGATATATTCTCATCCCATATTTATTCTTATTTTTATTTTTTTCTACTATAATTATTTCTTTGATAATATAATTCTACCAAATAGAAATTTCCAGCGCCTACAATCCTATCAAATTGGCTCTCTCATTGACAGTTTTTTTGTTGACAAGGATTGAGTTATACCTAACCAAGATGGAAATGGGAATTGTTCCATCTTATCTGGACTGGTTGATGTAAGAACTAACAGATGAGTTGGAATATCATTCCAAGGAACATACAGAGTTCTTGAATCAGAATAATGCAGTAATAACTCTATTGTGGGACTGTAATGAAGATACAATAAGGAAAGAAGTGATTAGTTATGATCCAAGTTTGATATTTGTTGAATATAAAGATGTTGAAATTCATTATCTTCCCTCTAATTCTTTGTACTTGGTAGAATACAATTCAAAAGAATCACTTCCTGAACTGGAGTGGTAAGGAAAATAATCTAAACAACATAAGATTCTGATAGAGACTCGTGCTATTGTGGTGAAAAAATCTCTTTGTCTAGAACACATTGATAAGAATTATCTATATGTGGAAGAAGAACATAACAATTCAAATCTTCATCGATTAGAAGAGAAAGAGATACCAGAAATAGAGAAGCAGCATACCATTCAATTCGAGAAGCAAATTTTGCATCATGAACCGACATCAGTTCATGCTGTCATGATAGAATGTCTAACGAAGAAACAATAGTCTGTTCTGAAGAAAATTTAGGCTAATCCTTTCAATCTACATGTACCTTTATCTTGTATGATTCCTTGTTCTGTGGAGGATACACGACCAAGAGTTCCACCTTCTTCTCTTGATCTCATGTTCATATCTTTCCACCTAGTGTATCAAAATCTATGCATGTGGCATTCATCTCAATGAAGTAGTGAAAAATTCTAGTTGTGTTGTAGAAGACATGAGGAATGATTCAAATTTAACTTATTCATTGCGATCATATAGTTATGTTTTCAATTTCTAATCAAGGCTCTCGATTTGTGGAATATAGTAGCGATGTGAATAGTCATTGAATTTTCAGTCGAATTTCTTGTTTGGTATTTCGAAAACTCAAACATGTTGTGGTCCAATTGGAATGATTAAACATGGTGAGTACTAGTATTATCTCAAGCATAGTCATGTAAAAAAATACTACTATGGTTTTAAAGAAATTAAAAGCTTTTGTGTCAGAAACTATAGTTCTTTCATCTCAAACGGTAGGCCTAGGGGATCATGTGCCACCCCACCGAAAGGAGTAGTTTATCTTGAGTTATGAAAGACCTGAGGAGATAATGGGAGTGTATAATTTGGAGTTCATCTTGAAGATTTTGTTGGAATTCTAGATTAAATTTTAGCATGGTGCAGATTGGCATTGTTTCTTCTTGGGAAATGTTCTAATATTTGTGCTTAGTTTGTTTTTAGTAAAGAGGAACAATAAATAAATGGGGGATTAAAGGCTACTATATAGGTAGATTTTTTGGTAGTTCAAGCTAGGTTTAATCCATGGATTAATTATATAATAATTTAATATGTATCTAAAACCACATGTGATTTCAATAATCATGTTCCCCGGGACTCGAAGGGGCAGTGTATCGGGCACAATTTTCGGAAAGGAAATGTTTATAATTTGGAGACTATTTTAGAAGTGGATAAATCTTTGTTATATCCTCTTCCACAGCATTTTGTTCTAAACAAAAAAATATATTTCATTTCTATCATTATCATGGAGTTGAATAATTTGTTTCACTGAGAAAGGATTGGGAGTTATTGTATGGAGTGTTCAATATCGATGCAAGCAAAATAGAAAGATACGATCTTGAGTAGTTGAAAAATCTAATTACAACAACACCATGGTATTCTAACTAAATGGGTATCCTTTATCATGGATAAATGGGAATTTTTATGACAATTGAGTTGTTAATATTAGATTTTGATGGTCATGGTCATGCTACCTATGGGTATCTATTCTTGATTTTTACATATGTTGGTCTCCTGAATTACTACTCTTCCAAAGATGTATCAAGAGTTTTTGATTTTTTAGTCATGGAAATGGCCACAGTCCAAGTGGAAAGTGTTTTCTATGCTTGGGATCCATTTATAGATCTCATTTAAAAGAATGAAACGGGATACTCCATTGATGAATACTGCAATAGAATGAGTTTTAATGACATAGAACCCCAATATGTTACTTCTAGATCATGGATAAAATGGGAAATTATAACTTCACACGTTCATCAAAATGGAGAGAACATCAAGAAAGGGGATGATTGTTATTTTTCAATGGATTTTTTCAAGGAATGGTTACATGAGAGACCCTATTCTTTCAAGAATTCTGGCTCAGAGTAGGACAATAGTGGGGAAGTTGGGGACTGAAAACTTCTTCAAGAAACACAGTGTTCAAAAAAATCTTGAAATCACTATTTATTAAATGAAGAGCGAAAAAATACAGCAAATTTCAACCACATAGAAAAACAGTTTTTAGTGGATGGACTAGCTAGAATGTCTTCTTGACTTTACCTTAAAGACAATGTGGTTTTTAATAGGGCAAGAATGATGGGGTGATAGAGATTATGGGTAGTTGTACTATTGTAGTGTAGAGTGGGTGTTGATGGTGTGTAATGGTGTTGGGGGTCTGTTATGTAATGGAGATTGGTTAATAAGTGGGTAAGGCTAATAAATATCCAGGGGTAGAATTGAAATTTTAGTAGAATGTTGTCAGCTGATCTTTTTGGGTTGTTGATGATATTTAATAGGGTCTAGTGGGGATTATTTGGAGGATATCTCGGTGATTTTCCTATTTCTCTTTCCTACACAGTAGGATTATGGAGGCCACCACGGCCTGGGCTTCGAGCAATGCCTCAGAGAGATTTTTTTCTCAAATTTCTTCTTCGTTTTTCAATTTATTTCTAGAGTAATTCTTTGATTGAAAATATAAGTCTTCTTATTTGACATTTTTAGAACCTATGATCCTATCACTTGTAGTGTTAGAATATAAAAAAAACAATGAAAAGTATTGATGGATAGGGAAGAATATGTTAAAACAACATTGATAAGTACTGATGTGATTAAGAAGACCAGAGAGTTTAATGAAGAGGAGGTGAGCCTACTTGAGTGAAGTCTAGAATTTTGTATATTCTCATAAGGTACATATGCCACAAAAGGATATCCATGTAGTTGAATTCTGATACGTGTTCGAATACAAGATTATTTTAATATTTTGGGAGGATGTAGGAGAATGTTGTGATGTAGTCAAAGTGAACAACATAGAAGAATTCAATCCACATGTGGAAGTCACATAGGAATTGAAAACAACATAAGGATTTATATACTTACATATTGGGTGAGATTTTCACAAATATAAAATTATTGAAATGGGATGGTCCACATGGTAGAGATTCCTGATACTATGAATGTGAAGATCTCAGATGATTTTTTAAAAGTTATATTTGAAGATAAGAAGTTGTGGAAAATCAAATGATGTGTTGAGAACAACATATGAGAGCCAGAGTCCTTCGAGTATTTAAGGATAGTGATATTTTTGGAGTCTTAGAGGATATAAGTTCTTATATGTTTTGTAAAATAATGAAGACCGAGTCTTCATAAGGTTTTAATGCATGTTCAAATAAGAATTTAATTGAGGTATAAAATGGGAAATCTATTGACCGATTTAAATGGAATATGTGATTCCGCCTACTAATGATTGAAGAACATATAAATATAAATAGAATATAAATATTTATATGTGATTATAAATATATAAAGGTTGAAAAAGAAGGAAAATCATGAGTAAAAAATAATTGAGAACCCATATATATTATTCAAAGATATTTTTGAGATCCTAATATATCTAGTTTTGATGAGAGAAGAAAGTGAGATGAATCTTGGAGTCCCTGAAGGATACTAACATAAGTACTCAACGAGTCTTTGGAGAATCTAGATCGCACCAGATCTAGAAGTAGTTTCAAGACTGGTAGATATATTTAATGATACTATTGAATATCATGAGCACGCATGATCCTAGAGTCTTATGGAGGAGAAATAATCCAAAGAAGAATGAGATTGTTATACTACTCGATCGACATAGAAAGAGAATATGATTGGTTACTAAAAAGGCTCATGGATGGGGTATCTAAGAAGTGGAGGATAAGAATGATTGGGGTGTCTATCCAACTAAGCTAGCTGAGTTGGTACAAGGCTTTAGAATAAGAGATAACTGGAGGGTCGACTAATGGTCTTTCTAACCACTTTCTAGATAATTTAATGTAATTGATAATAAGATTATAGTAGTTAATCTATATTGAAACCTCTAACTAACATATCAAGGAGTGTTATTTTATGATAAACCTTATAAATATCGTTTGATGATCTTTCTCTCATTTCTACTGCACATGTGGTAAGACTGGGATATATTATTTTGTGCACTACAACAAAAATAGTTTTTCCCAGCGCCAACCATTATCAGGGCTAAAAAAATCACTAATAAAGGGGGGTGCCTTTATCAGTGCTAAAAAAGTGGTGATAAAGGGTCCCTTTATCAGCGCTAAAAAAAGCGTTCATAAAATCACCCCTTTATCTGCTCTTTTTTTAGCGCAGATAAAGGTACCCCCATTATCATCGCTTCTTTTAGCACTGATAAAGGGACCCCTATATCATCGATTTTTTAGTAGCACTAATGAAGGGTCTACCTCAAAAAAAATAATTAAAAATAATATATAAATATATAAATATATAAATATATAAATATAGTTACATTGATATAAATATAATATATAATTTTTAAATATATTTTTGATAAGTGTAAATATACATTTACACTTAATATAGTTAATATATAAGATATTTAGTGAAAATGGCTTATAAAAAATTAAAATTTTTATAATTAATAATTTTCTAATTATTATGGATTAATAGTCATTTAATAAAATGTTGAAGATTAAAAAATAAAAACAAATTAAAAAAAGATCCAAAATATGTTGAAAACGCAACTCGAACTTCAAACAGCCATAAATTTTGATATGGGTGTCTGTTTGAGCTCTACCACATATCAAATCGAAATCTGCGACTAGCTCTACATCACTTTGATCAGGGGAACCCTGATCAAGGTTGCTTCGAGGCCAAAAAAATCCATGAATCCCTCCAAAACTGACTTTTTAGTAGGGGTACCCCGATTTTTTAACATTTTGTGGATTTTCAACCTCGTTTAAGTTGGTATTATTGGATTTTTTGGTGGGGAATAAATTTATTCCAATGTATTACATTCATATTGATATTATTTCTTTGAAATTTCATCATTTTTTATAATTCACTTCTATTTATAATCAAATATATAACAATATATACATATTTTTGATATATTCACACATAAAAATTTAATTATAAATATAAATAATAAAATATATTTACATGTAAAATATATTATCTATATCTAAATAATAATTAATATCCATTTTATTTAAAATAAAAATATATGAATATTTATATACCAATATATTAATCTAACTATATATATATATATATATATATATATATATTAATATAACTACATATATATATTAATATTACTATAAATATATATATTAATATCACTATATATATATATTAATATCACTATATATATATATTAATATAAATATATATTACTATCTGAATAAATATAACTAAATATATATATATATATAAATAGAGATATATATTAATATAACTATTTATATATATTAATATGACTATATATATATTAATATAACTATATATATATTAATATAAATATATATTACTATATGAATAAATATAACTATATATATATATTAATATATCTATATATATATTAATATAACTATATATATATATTAATATAACAATATATATATTATAATATTACTATATATATATTAAAATAAATATATATTACTATAAAAATAAATATAACTAAATATATAGAGATATATATAGAGATATCATGAATTCAAAAACAAATCAAAATAGAGGAGTGGTAAGGGCTTAGGCGCGCAGGGGGGAGGTCTGGAGTTCAAATCCTAGTGGAGACAGGGGCCCGCGTGCATGGGGGAATATGGGAGAAAGCACTATTAAATGGTGGAGGGGGTGTGTGGGGCGCTGTAGGAGGGAGGAAAAGTGTTGTAAAATGGGGGGGGCTCAAGCATTATAAAATCCCCCTAATTGGTAGTATTTTTTTAATTTTTTTTAATTTTTTTAATTTTTTAAATTTTTTTATTTTTTTACTATTATCAATGCTTTTAAAAAATCCCTGATAAAAGGGGCCCTTTATCAGCGCTAAAACGAAAGTGCTGATAAATGAAGTGCTCATAAAGGGGTATTTTATCAGCTCTAAAACAAAGCACTCATAAAGGACCATTTTATCAGCGCTTTGTTTTAGCACTGATAAAAGACCCCTTTTATCAGTGCTTTTTTTAGAGCTGATAAAAGTGGTCTTTATCAGTGCTTTTTGGAATGCTGATAAAGGGTACCCCCACCCCTTATCTTCACCGGCATTAATAGCACTTTTCTAGTGCTATTAAAGGCCATTTTTAGCACGGATAAAATCTGTATTTGTAGTATTGGTGGATCAATAACACTAAAAAAATCAAGATGTTGATTTCAAGAGGTGAAGAATATATAAAGACCAATACCATTGATTCAACTTCCCTTCTAGGGGTACCTAGTAAGTCTTTGGGCCCTAAAATTCATATCAAATAAAGGTTCCCTCTAAATATCCTAGGATAATTAAGACGCATAGAAAATCTTATTCTAGTTATTGTTTCGGTGTTCCTATATTCAAAAGAAAAAAATATAAATGGTGGAGGAATATGATGTTACCCTATATCCTATCACTCAGTCTGAGACACGCTATAATAGTGTGGTTTCCACCCATTATTGAAGGAGCTTCTATAACTCAATATGATAAGATAAATTTGATGTTGGATGACAAGGTTCAAAATTATATCAGAATGCCTCTATCACAGAAGGTATTCATAATGGTCATGGGTCTTCATACAGCCAAAGAGATCTATAATAAATTTTAAAGGAATTTATGAAGGTAATTTTATGTCAAATAATGTAATATAAAATTTAAAAAGATCCAATTTGATGACTAAAATATGTTTTATGATTATAATATCGATGAATATTATACAATGGTTAATGATATTGTGAGAAAGATATGATGTTTTTGTGAGAATCTAGAAGATTGAGCATTGTTAAAAAATTATGAGAAATTTTATAGATAATTATAATTTAAAAATATCAGCCTTGAAAGAAATAGAATATTTTAAAATGGATGAGTTATATAACATACTCATAGCACATGAGATGATAAAGGACCCAAGTTTCAATAAGAATTAAAAAGATAAAATAGCCTTTTAGATCATGATAAAAGTAAGAATCAAAGAAGAATATTTTGAATCTAGTGATTTAAAAGATGTGGAAGGAGAGTATGACTTCAAAAAGATTGTTTCTCTTCATTCAAAAAGATTCAGTGTTGGAAGGTTGAAGGTAAGAATCAAAATATTACTAATATTATTGAATTGTGATTTTCTTAGACACATTTAATGTAATTATTCAATGAAGAATACTGATGAATCTGAATCTGAGGAGGAAAATTAGAATCTTCTAAAACATAAAAAAGAATTAGAAATGAGAGAAGTATTCCACCGGTAGGAAAAATAATTTGTTGAGAAAGCATAAGGGGACTAAATCATCATCATGTAGCTCATAAAATTATGAGGTTAATTTCGTTTAAAAAGTTTAAAATGGCTCTAATTGATCAAATAGTGCTGGAGATGGTGAAGATTGAACTGATATAGAAGGTATACTAAAAGATAATTTTCATGTAACTATTGAGAATAACACTCAACTCATGAAATAATAGATAAATATATAAAAAGAAAATAAAAAATTATCCATGATAAAAGTGGAGGTTTATCAAATAGAATCCACACTTTTTTATGAGATAATGGAGAGTATATTGAAGATAGATGATTTTGAAAATATGGTAACTAACCTTGAAGAAAAGTTTGTTGGAAATAAGGAAGAGTCGTTTGAGGAACAGTTCATATGTATCATTGTTCATCATTATTATGTAAAAAATGATATATCAGAAAAAAAAACATTGTACTCACTTTATATCATAAGACGATCCACAAATAATAGGAGAAGTGGAAGGAATAATATGGAAGATATAAAGAAGTTCTATCAAATAATACCACTCTCTGAAATCCCAAGCTATATCCTCCCTAGGATAATATCTCCAACAGCTATCAAGTGGTAGAATATTGAAAATGAATCATATCTTCACCCATCAAAACTCACTCTTACTTATAACCCCTAACAAACTAACAACATACTACTAACTGTAACCACTTACAAACTAACAACCTACTACTAGTTGTATCCCATAATAAACTAACAATATAAATGTGAAATGTTTCCCCTGGAAACTAATACCCAACCCACCAACTGCCCCTTTCATGGAAAGATCACTACACACTACCACACCCCCACACATAGACATACTACCCACCTACTAGCCCATATTTCTAACAAGAAAAATCTGAAAATGGATAAACAAGGCTTTAACAAATCAACTGAGGTTAAATGTGAGACTTATCAAATTTTTGATAAGATTCAAAAGAAAAAGGTGAATCTACACTTACTCATATTAAAAACATGTCATATTGATCTAATAGTGTATGAGACAAAAGTAAAATTGAAGAGGATTGAACCAAGAATAATGGGAGGAAATCTCCCACAGAAAAGGATGGGGTCTATCCCAAGTATGACTACCCTTAAGAATAATTATGTTTTACTTTGAAACAAGATATCCACACAAAAAAACTCGGGCTTCCTAAAACTAATCAGGAAGATCAAATTATCAATGGTTTTATTGTTGTTGTGGTAAAAATGGACACAAATCCTATTCATGTCAGTTTATTGTATTATCAAATAATAAGATAAGAATGTAACGCCCCGACACTAGACACCCATATTCGGTGCATTATTACATAACATTGGCATGATCACAAGAAAGGTCATGTCTCGAAGGACAGATTTTTTTAGTTGCCTTTGAAACACTAGATATATTCATAATGTTTTCATTACATCAATAAGTGAAAAACTACCAAAAAATACTGTCATCATATCCCCTCAAACTATCCCTTCAGGTCATTCATAAAATACTTCTTCACATCCTTGGAAAAATAAAACATTGAAAGGGGTGAGATCAGATTCTTAGTAAGGATAACAATATAGCAGAAACTTTCATAAATAAACATAAAAATTACAAGCAATGTATAACTAAAACAAAATCCTTTTAAAAATGATCTTCAGCATAATATGGCAAGGATAAAATGAAATAATTCCATTTACTTATTCACATGGATATTCTACTAGTCTAATAATCACATGAAAATATTAATAACCACTTCCATAATTACGGAATGCATAATTCCAGACTATCATAACCACGTAGCCATGGCCTCGTGCCAAGAATAAAAATAAGATTTTGTCAAGGCCTCATGCCAAGACACTAGTTTGTCTCTTGAGACCTACCAATGCATCTACGAGCTATAGCAGGCTCCACCCGTCACTTACTAAATCCAATGGATTCCTCATATGAAAAGTTTCAAACATAACATAAACATTCGTATTAAAACTAGCATACGAAATGTCAATACTTTATCCCCAAACCATGAATAGTATAGAAATAGCACATCCATAGACAAACATAACTCATTCGATACAATATGGAAGATTTTAGTGTATCATATTAACCTCAATCGAGAATGATGAAAGATATTGACATAGATGAAAATAATCATTAAGACAATTAGAGTGAAATATCCCCCATTTTCATGAAATCATTTAATAGTCACACTATTTATCAAGAATCAATTTAAAATAGTTTTTAGAATCAAAGTTTTCCATACCACATTGAAACATTTAAAAGGAATTTTGAGATGAAAACATTAATGTCCATATAAATAAATCCTTAAAACCATTTTTAAAACATGGACATTAATGAGAATGATTTAGAATAATCAATCTTTAAAACAATTTAAAATGTCATTTTAGTTAGAGTTTCTAACCAAAAGAGAGACACTTGAATAAAAATAATTGAGGAAATAAAAACTTTTTAATATCATGAGAATAAAGGGATTCATCATATATTATGTCAAAGTACATTATATACACCATATAAAAGTGATTTGGTGTATAACAACAAAGAAGTCTCAATGGAATGTAAATTGAGATGAATTCTATTATAAAGACCATATCCTTATGTTAAGGATAAATCAACGACATAATTATGTGTGACAAATATAAATAAACTCAATATGATTGGATATTTAGTGTAAATCAATCAGATGACATTCACAAATATTCTTGTAAAAACAACACCAATGAATTGGATATTTAACTCAACAAATGGAGATTGAGTTAAAATCACTCTTATCAAGTTCATACCGATGACTTGAGAATTTTAAAATGGAGTGATTATGTGTATAAAAATTATACCCACAGAAAGGAGAGTGGAAATTATGACATAATCAAATGAATAGTGATTCCACAGATAATCTTGGAGTAAAATAATCAATGATGTATGCCTAAAGCCGAATGTGTTCAAATTGAAATTTCAAATTACCATATCGATTAGGTAACATATGAAACATAAAACCATGATATAAGGATCATAAAATGATGATGTAAATACCCATAAATTAAATTATATTACACAATTAACACAATCATGGGCATTACACATACACCACATGCAATAAATAAGTGGTGGAAATAGAATTTTCACGAAATTAAGAGTGAGATAAGAAACCCCTTACTTTGTAATTTTTTCTTGGTAGAAGATAGGTTAACCTCCTGTATAATGGTGAAATAATTTTTATTAAATTATACAATAATCATTTACATTAATATGATATCATATATGATCTTTTAACATTGATTTGTTAATAATATCTTATTATTGTTGTCATTTCAGGTGTTAACTTACTCGTTTTCCTTTATATTTGTTGTTACATAAGCCATGTTTGTTATGGATAGGATGAATCTTATTCATATCCAGAATTATATCAAGTCCTTAAACATTATTTTTAATCATCAAATGAGAATTATACTTGAATGGATATGATGGAGAATGAATCTCATCGTGTTCGTGGAGACGGTAGTCCGTACGTATGCACGAGCAACAGTATCATTCTTTTGATGTTAAAATAATATATAATTGGATGGTATATCATATATACAGAATAATTATCATGTTATATTTATTATTTACATTAATTACACTTCATTATTAAACCCATCCAAATAATAATTTATAGAATGACAATTACACCACGACATGGAGATGGTATGCCATACGTACGCACGTATGGTGACACGCCATTCAAAGGATGGATAGAATACTGAATATAGTTGTACCATATTTATAATAACATCAAATTATATAGAATATACTTGAGTTATTATTTTGGAATAGAAATAATAAATAAAGAAGAAGTTGAAAAGAAAGGAACTTGAAAGGGGGTGGTGAAAACATTACCTCTTCTTCGGGTTCTTTCTTTTGATTTGATCAAAAGGGGTCCTTAGGATGGGTTTATGATCAAAATAAGGCTTCTAGGTTGTATTGAGGGATTTTTAGAGAGTATGTGGTCAGGGTTTGGCCGTGCCAAAAGTTATTGAATGTGTTAATTAGTGAGAAGGGGGAGTGCCATTTTATCTGAGCGGTGAGGGGCACCTTTGGAAAAGCTAAACATATTATTTTATAATAAAATAATATTCAGTTTATAATGGCTCAAATGTGGATTATTTAAAGGTAATGGTTTTTATGGGTAGAAATACACTCAACCAATAGAATTTATAGAGGTTTGGGTCATTATATTAACCTTATCTTTAAGTATTAACTCTTAGTTAATTAGTTTCACTTTTACAATGTCTCTTTGAATTTTTATATTATATTGTTAATAAACATACTATATACATCCAAGAGACACCCAATTTGTCCATTAATGATAAAAAAATCATGATATATGTTTCTTGGCCGAACCTTATATTTTTAGGAATTTAATATAAAATAATAATATAATATTTTTTTTAAAAATCTTTTATGTCAATTTTGACACTATTGGGTATTGTGTTTTTGATAAATTCATAACAACATTATTACTTCAAAAACAATTTATATAATCAATCATAATATGTCATATTAACCTATAAAATTTGTGTAATTCATAAAAAGTCTCAGATTACATTTATTTTGATATTTATAATATCAATTATTTTAATATTTCATTAATTAGGTAATTACTGCATCACCGTTGTGTCATAAATAAATTAAATTATTTAATGTCTAAAAATTATAAATAAAATACCATAATGTATGAAATATTTTCAGATTTCTAATGAATATTTACAATCTAATTTATCTTATGTATATCCCTATATTAATTTTTTTTTAGTAAATAAACTTTGATTTTAACTCTTTTAACTCTTTTTTGAATTAAATAATAATAAATGTCCAAATCTAATGAAAGTGGATCTAAACAATAATATATTACTCCAAAGGTTGTTTTTGGTTATATACACTTGTCCAATAGAATTAGGACTTGTGTTAGTGTATTATTAATATCATTTTTACCCTTAATTACCCTATTTATTTTTAACTGTGGTAAATAAAATTAAAAAGTTACTATTCACCAAAAATTATTTTCAACTCATTGAACCATATTTTAATCCTCGATATTAACCATTTCTCTCAGATTTTAAAAATTCCACTCATAGAAGCGGTAAAATAACATTTTATGAAAAATTCAGTTTTTTAACTACCACTTAGCGGTTTCACTATTAATCAAAAAAATGAAAGTATCCAGAAAAATACCACAATTTAGGCCTAAGATATATTTTATATTATGAATTCAAAAATGATGTCTACTTTACCAAATTCAAAACATATCAGTTTCATTAATTAATTTAAAAGTTATTTCATGTCGTCAAAACAAATAGCATGTTTTTAAGAGACAATAACTATCATATGATTGACACTTGTTTATGTCTGGTTTAAATGTGTAATTACATCCAATGAAAAACATTGTATTAAATGGTAAAAATATGTTCTAAATATAATTTAAAATCACTCAAATTATTAATTTATCACTATTAATTATTTCGATTTAAAAAGTTGTTTTTAATTAAAATTTAGTAATTTTCAGTATTCATCAAAATATGAAAGTTATCCAAAAAGTACCAAAATTTCACCCTAAGCTAATTTCGATATTAAAAATCCAAAAATGAAGTCCATTTCGAAAGATAAAATTTATAAAATTTCAAAGAGTAGGTATTACTATTCATAACGGCTAGTTTGATTGGTTGTGGTGTGTTAGAATCAAGAAGTTGTGTACAATGCACACCATTGCATTATTAAAAGGGAAACGTTCCATGGAAGCTTGGGGTGTTACATTCTCCCCTCCTTTAATAAATTGAGTCCTCACAACTTTTTTTCAAATTGGGCTTGAGAATATAATGGAAAGTCCCACATCGGAAATATAGTTAATAAAACTACCACTTTAAAAGAAAGGAAGAGAGTTATAAAGGTCACCCATGATAACCCATACTAGGATTCCATGTAGGAAAATATGGATATGGACAATAAACTAAGTGTTAAGTTCTCATGGGGAGGGATATAAAACATGATCAGGAGAAAGTTATCAATAAGAAATTCACAAACTTGTGTTTTGAAAAACAGTCATTAGTCTCCCAGTAGGAAAAGTAAACGGACAACATTTTTTGTTTTATGTTACATTACATAAGGATGAAGAAATAATTTATGATATTGACTAAGAACATAAAGAGATATACTTACTTTTTAAGTAGAGTTTCATTCTTTAATAAATTTTTACCACTAACTCTTTTTTTTTGAACAATGTGTATTCAAGAATACATAGACACAATGGAAGTGCTAGAATAAACGTCTATAAAAAATACATGATCCACATAGGATAAACTATATATTTACCTTGTCTTTAATGATAAATGAAAACCAGAATGGTTAGTATAATATCTGATGATCCCCCAAATGGATATTCCATGGGAGAAAAAAACACTAATCTTGATTTCTAAAATTAAACCATCAATACCCCAAAGTTAAATAAATACCATTCAACAATCAACTTTCCCTAAAATCCTTCAAAATAATCCAAACTAATATAGAAACCCAAAACATTTAAGAATGTAGTCTTCCACGTTAAATTGTACCTCCGAATGACATTCATTACTCTTAAGGTCACATACTTAAAAGTAATTAACCTAATAATTTCCCTAAATAACACAAATCACTATAAATCCTCAATAAAAACATAGATAAAAATCCACCATTACTTCTCAAATGAAATCTCATACTATTCTATTTTCCTTGGGCATATAGTATTCACAACAAAGCGAACAACATCCAAAATAACATTTATCACTTAATCACCAAATCATTTTCCTATAATAAAGGTATTCATTTTATAAGACAAAAGATCCCAAATCAAATTATTATTGACCAATAAAATAATTTAACTAAAAATAATAGTCACACTAACCAGGGACTTCACATAGTCAAGTGGTAGGTGATAAATCTCAATCGCACTTTGGTTGTGGGTTCGATTCCTACAGCTTTTTCCGATGCGATGGGTTGTCACACGGTCTGCGTGTTGTCCTTTTTCAAAAACTATATTTTATAACATTACCAAAATGAGATAAATTTTTCAAAATAACCATAACATAATTTAATCACAAATCTTATTTCATACATTTCATTTTCATCCCAAATTATAATAAATTATAATTGCCTCAAACCCAACGATCATATAAAACCAAATGGTTATTTATAACTATATCCACAAGAGAAAAGATAATTCTTCCTCAAATATCATTTTCACAAGGAAAACTGAAGGGTTAAAAATACAAGAGAAAATTATTCCAAATTAAACCCATCAACATGGAGCACTAATACTTTTTTAAACATTTCTCCAACCATTTATTCCCACATAGAATTTTCTTTGACTAAAAAAATATCCTATAGAATAGGGCATTCAATTGGGTAATGGCCAAGTCCCCTAAATTTAAAGAAAATGACTGTAAATGGATTCTTGGGACCATTCTTATCTTCTTCCATAGTACTCTTCATTTTTCTTCGCCAATTATTCATTGTTTGTCCTTCCTTCCCACACGTAAAGCATTTATTTGTCCCATTGAGACACGTTCATAAGTGTAACCTACCACATTTCCTGCAAGATGGAAATTGAAGATTCCTTTCTCCACGGTCTCCATTCCTGGAGCTCTTATCAATAATCACAATTTTCTACTTTGTTGAGTCCTAGAATTGGTTAATATATATATTGTTGATCATATTTTTGGAATATTGATTTGACATAAAGATGATATCTTTTACGCCTATTAACATTCCATTTGTTTGCTCATTTCCACCATTATTCCCACCTTTTACATCATTCTCAAAGTCACTATGAATTCCTTGGAATCCATCCATTGACTAAAACCAGAAATAATTGTGTGAGTAACAGTAGTCATAAAATCATTTAGAGATTAACATGTCACCATATTCTCAATTTGAAGAATATTAGGATTAACCAAGGTCATTTACTCTCATCTTATATATATAATACTTCAAATTGGTTTTCAAAGAAAATGTAAATTATCCAAAGCATATCTCCCTGGAGTGTCGTAACTAAGAGTGAAACAAGGCCCGTTGTTGTGAACCAGTTCCCGTTAGAGTCTAGATCGAAGCAGTGTTTTCAGGCTTTACCCCTAGGTACATCTTTGCCAGAGCTGCCTATACGTGCTCGTATCCATACAGGGATGTATTTCCCAGAAAACTCAAAAAATCTCTACAATACCAATATTCTAGGAAGTTCTTCTATACTAATCCTCAAAGTTCATCTTAGGTCTACACGCTCTAATCAGAGTTTATGTAAATCTAGCATCCAAGGTTTGTACTAAACTTCCTCTCATACCAATTGTAACTCCCCAACCCTAGATACCCATAGTCGGTGCATTATTACATAACATTGTCATGATCTCAATAAAGATCAACTCTCGAAAAACATATTAGTTTAGTAGAATTAGAAACACTAGATATATTCATAATGTTTACATTATATCAATAAGTGAAAAACTACAACAACATATAGTCTTCATATCCCCTCATACTATCCTTACAGGTCGTTCATAAAATACATCTTCGATTCCTGGAAAAAATAAAACTTTGAAAGGGGTGACCTCAGATGCTCAGTAAGGATAACAATATAGCGGAAACCATCATAAATAAACATAAAAATTTCAGGCAGTGTATAACGAAAACAAAAGCCTTTTAAACTTGATATTCATCATAATATGGAAAGGATAAAATGAAATAATGACATTTAATTATTCACATGGATATTCTACTAGTCGAATAATCACATGAAAATATTAATTACCACTTTCATAATAACGGAATGCATAATGTCAGACTATCATAACCACGTATCCAAGGCCTCGTGTCAATACTACAAATAAGATTTTGTCAAGGACTCATTCCAAGACACTAGTTTGTCTAATGAGACCTACCGATGCATCGAGGAGCTATAGCGGACTCCACCCTTCACTTACTATGTCCAATGCATTCCTCATATTAAAAGTTTTAAACATAACATAAACATTCGTATTAAAACTAGCATACGAAATGTCAACACTTTATCCACAAACCATGAATGGTATAATAATAGCACATCCATAGTCAAACATAACTCATTCGATACAATATGGAAGATTGTATTGTATCATATTAACCTAAATAGATAACGATGAATGATATTGACATAGATGAAAATAATCTTCAAGATAATTAGAGTGAAATATCCCCGTTTTCATGAAATCATTTAAAAGTCACACTATTTGTCAAGAATACATTTAAAATAGATTTTATAATCAAAGTGTCCCATACCACTATGAAACATTTTAAAGTAATTTTGATTTTAAAACATTAATGTCCATATAAATAAATCCCTAAAACCATTTTTAATACATGGACATTAATGAGAAAGATTTAGAGTAATCAATCTTTAAAACATTTTAAATGTCATTTTAGTTAGAGTTACTAAACAAAAGAGAGAAACTTGAATAAAAATAATTGAGGAAATAAAAACGTTGTAATATCATGAGAATAAAGGAATTCATGATATATTATGTCAAAGTACATTATATACACCATATAAAACTGATTTGGTGTATAACAACAAATAAGTTTCAATGGAATGTAAATTGAGATGAATTCTCTTATAAAGACCATATCCTTAGGTTAAGGATAAATCAATAACATAATTATGTGTGAAAAATATAAATAAACTCAATATGATTGGACATTTAGTGTCAATCAATTAGATGAAATTCACACATATTCTTGTAAAACCAAGACCAATGAATTTGATATTTAACTCAATAAATGGAGATTGAGTTAAAATTACTCGTATCAAGTTTATACCGATGACTTCATAATTTAAAAATGGAGTGATTATGTGTATAAAAATTATATCCACCTAAAGGGGAGTGTAAATTATGACATAATCAAATGAATAGTCATTCCACACATAATCATGGAGTAAAATAATCGATGAAGTATACCTAAAGACGAATGAGTGCAAATTGAAATTTCAAATTCGCTTATCGATTAGGTAACATAAGAAACATACAACCATGAATGAAGGATCATACAATGATGATTAAAAAACCCATAAATTAAATTATATTACACAATTAATACAATAATGGGCAATACACATACACCATATGCAATAAATAAGTGGTGAACAATGGAATTCTCACGAAATTAAGAGTGAGATAAGAAACCCCTTACTTTGTATTTTTTCCTTGGTCGACGGTAGGTTAACCTCTGGTATAATGGTTAAATAATTTTTATTTAATTATAAAAAAATCATTTACATTAATATGATATCATATATGATCTTTTAACATTGATTTGTTAATAATATCTTAGTATTATCGTCATTTCGGGTTTTAACATACTCGTTTTCCTTTATATTCTTTGTTTCGTAAGACGTGTTTGTTATGGATATGTTGTTTCTTATTCATATCAAGAACTATATAAAGTTCTTAAACATTATTTTTAATCATCATGTGAGAATTATGCTTGAATGGATACGATGAAGAATGAATCTCATCGCGTTTATGGAGACGGTAGTCCGTACGTACGCACGAGCGACAATATCATTCTTTTGATGTTAAAATAATATATAATTGGATGTTATATCATATAGAAATAATAATTATCATGTTATATTTATTATTTACATGAATTACACGTTATTATTAAACCCATCCAAATAATAATTTATTGAATGACAATTACACCACGACGTGGAGACGGTAAGCCGTACGTACGCACGTATGATGACATTCCATTCAAAGGATCGATATAATAATGAATATGGTTGTACCATTTTTATAATAAAATAACAGTATATATAAGATACTAGATTTATTATTTTGTAATACAAATATAAAATAATGAAGAATTTGATGAAGAAAGGAACTTGAAAGAGGGTGGTGAAAACATTACCTCTTCTTCGGGTTATTCCTTTTTAATTGATCAAAAGGGCTCTTTAGGATGGCTTTCTGATCAAAATAAGGCCTCTAGGATGTAGTGAGAGATGTCGATAGAGTATTGGGTCAGGTTTTGGCCTAGCCAAAAGGATTTGAATTATTTAATTAGTGAGAAGGGTGAGTTCCCTTTTATAATAGGGGTGAGGGGCACCTTTGGAAAAGCTAAAAATATTATTTTATAATAAATTCATATTAGGTTTATAATGGCTCCAAAGTAAATTAATTAGAGGTTAAGGTGGGGAGGGGTAAAAAACCACTCAACCAATAGAATTTAGACAGGTATGGTTCATTATATTAAATTTATCATTAAGTATTAACTCTTAGTTAATTAGTTTCACTTTTACAATGTCTCTTTGTATTTTTATATTATATGGTTAATAAATATAATATATACATCCAAGAGAACCCCACAAGTTCCATAAATGATAAACCTATCATGATATATGTCTATTGGACGAACATTAGATTTTTAGGAATTGAATATAAATTAATAATATAATATTTGTTTTAAAAACTCTTTTATGTCAATTTTGACACTATTGGGTATTTTGTTTTTGATAAATTAATAACATCATTATTACTTCGAACCCAATTTATATAATCAATCCTAATATGTCATATTAACCTAGAAAATTAGTGGAATTAATAAAAAGTCTCAAATTATATTTATTTTGATATTTATCATATCAATTATTTTAATATTTCATTAATTCTGTAATTTCTGCATCACCATTGTCTCATAAGTAAATTAAATTATATAAGGTCTAAAAATTATAAATAAAGTACCATAATGTAGTAACTCTATTTATCTTTCTAATGAATAATTACAATAGAATTTATCTTATGAATAACCCTATATTAAAAATGTTTTAGTAAATAAACATTGATTTTAACTCTTTTAACTCTTCTTTAAATTAAATAATAATAAATGTACTAATCTAATACAAGTGGACCTAAATAATAATATTTTACTTATAAGGTTGTTATTTGTTGATATAAACTTGACCAATATAATCAGGACATGTGTTAGGGTAATATTAATATCATATTTACCCTTAATTACCCTATTTACGTTTAACCGTGGTAAATAAAAGTAAAAAGTTACTATTCAACAAAAAATATTTTCATCTCATTGAACCATATTTTACTCCTTGATATTAACCGTGTCTCTTGTATTTTTTAAATTACACTCACAAAAGCGGTAAAATTATTTTTTATGAAAAATTTAGTTTTTTAACTACAACTTAGTGGTTTCACTATTCATCAAAAAATGAAAGTTTCCAGAAAAATACAAAAAATTAGGCCTAAGATATATTTGATATTATGAATTCAAAAATGGTTTCTATTTTACCAAATTCAAAACATATCAGTTGCATTAATTAATTTAAAAATTAATTCCTGTCGTCAAAACAAATAGCGTGTTTTTAAGAGATAATAACTATCAAAAGATTGACTTGTTTATGTCTGGTTTAAATGTGAAATTACATCCAATGACCACCATTTTATTAAATGGTAAAAATATATTCTAAATATATATTAAAAGGACTCAAATTAATAATTTATCACTATTAATAATTTCGATTAAAATTTTTTTTTTAATTAAAATTTAGTAATTTTCACTATTCATCAAAATATGAAAGTTATCTGAAAAGTACCAAAATATTACCCTAAGCTAATTTCGATATTAAGAATCCAAAAATGAAGTCCATTTCGAAAGATAAAATATATCAATTTTCAAAAAGTAGGTATTACTATTCATAATGGCTAGTCTGATTGGTTGTGGTGTGTTATAATCTTGATGTTGCGTACAATGAACGCCATTACATTATTCAAAGGGAAATGTACCACGGAATATTGTGGTGTTACAAAGAACAAGGGGGTTCAATGAGAATATGAGAACAAAAACTCACGGGATACAACTTGTGATTAGATATACAGAAATATTGTTTACACAAAATAAATTTTAGTTTCTTTAAAATAACGTAGAATATATATTTTGAATGGTTACAAGGCTAAGGTATGAATGCAAATATTGGAAGGATAATTTCACTATGACATGAAATGTAAGAGAAATCAAAAGAAAAATAGTTGTAAGTCATGTAAAAATTCAAAGGAATTTGATATTGTCATGAAAGAGTGCATGATAGTGTGTAAAATCAAATGAATAAAGAAAAGGAAATAGATAACACCCGGAAATCAAAAATCAGTACAATTTTCAAAGGAAATAATGTGGTGATGAATAAAAATGTTGATGTATTTTATAATTCATCAACATGTGTTGACTCAAAATATAAAAAGATGCATGAAATATGTGAGAATATGGGGCATGGTTGAAAGGACTGTATGACTATCCTACCAGCCTAAGAAAATGTATGAGGTGGATATAGAAGGTATAATAGAATAACGTTGCATTAACATCATATGTAAAGAAAGCTGTTTTACACATACAAATAGTTGAAGTGGAGAATCTGATATGGCAACCAATCCAAAGTGTCAACAAAAGACAAAAGTGATGAGATTGAAGGAGATAATAAGTCTAGGTGGAGTAGAAATTCTCATCCATAGTGTTTCTTCTAAATAAAAAATAAATCCCTTACTTATATGATAAGATTATTTTTTATTTCTGAGCCCATATTTAGGTAATTGAGGGAGTGGAATTATTGTTGTAGATATTGTACAACAAAGGAGAAATTTAAGTGTGTCCACTATAAGAAAAAAAGATGATGAGTTCTCTCATTGTGTTATTCTGAAGAAAATTCACCATGATGGGAAGGAAATAATCACATCTCTTTAGGGTGAGTAAAAATGATATGGAATTTTTTATTCTATTATTTCAAGTAAATTTGGATTTTCAAAATAAATTAGAAAACATGAAATTTGAGGCATGAAAATCACACTTACAGCCCTTGACCATGACTGTATTAAATCCATTTGTTATAGGGGGTGTTGGTTGAGAAAATCAAAAGAAAAATTTGGAGTCATAGGAAATTTAATGAAAAAATTGGATTTTTTTTGAGATCTATGTGGGTTAAATGTTTCTTTTAAATATTATGTTTTATACAACCCTTGAAATGAGATTTATTGAGTTTTCTAAGCATGGTATCACATTCATAGTCATTAATGGTCAAAGTTAACAAATTTTATTTCATCTCTCTTATTTTGTACATCGAGAAATCCCATGTAGATAGAGTAAAATAATCAAAGTCACTTTTCTAGAAAGACCTAGTGATATCATCGATTTATAGAAACAGAAAAGGGGGAGAAAAGTATGAGTCTCGTGAATGGTAGACCAATAGTTGAGAATACCCTTATATTATTCCTTTTCATTTTATTTTCAATAAGGAGGAGAATAAAGAATTCATCCAGGTGCACATATTAACATTGAGGAGTTTTGGTGCTACCAACGAATTCAATGGTGGGATTGAAGTGCCCAAATGATTATTGAATTTGTTAATAATGGTTTAATATAGGTTTGGTGATGTCATGATGATTCGTGGAGGATATTAATAGATTCAATAGAAGGAATTAGATGTCATTATAGATATAGTATTCATATATGTCCATAACATTTTTGAGGTAATTTCATGAATAATGGAAAATGAAACATAAGGCTACAACATGAGGAACTTAAGTGGAGAAGTTAAATACATTGTGGAATTAATTATCGTGATTCCTGTTGTGATGATATTTCAAAATAATCATAGACAAGTGGTGATGTATGAAGAAGCACTATAAACAACAATTTTTGAGAATTATTGATGTGATTAAGAAGGTCTGATAGTCTACTGATGAGGTTTTGAGTCTTTTTTAGTGAAGTCTGGAATTATGCAGATTCTCTTAAGAGACTTCCATCACTTATACTGATCCACATATTTGAATACTTATATGTATTTGAATTCAATATTCATAATGGCATTTGGGATTATATAAGAGAATGTTGACTCATAGTCAATATAAACCTTGTAGGATAATTAATTCCACATATATAATTCACATAGGCGCTTAAAAATGAAATAAGGGATTATATACTCACATACTAGGTGAGATATGCATAAGGGCATACACCAAGTGATCTTAGATTATTTTGTAAAATATATATTTGAGTATTTTTGTTAAGTCAAATACTATGTGGAAAAAATATATGAGATCCATTTTATTTTAGGTATTTATGAATATCGATATTTGTAGAGCTTAAGAGGACTCACCTATTTATGTGCCGTGTGAAAGAGTGAAGACTGGGTATTTAATATGTTTAAAAGAAGATTCTACCTAGAATTAAAATGAATAATATATTGGGAAATTTATTGACAGGTTTAAATGGAAAAATATCGTGTCATCCAATGATTGATGTGTTTCTAAATATGTATGGAAACTAAATATTGACATCTGATAATAAATATTTGGAAGTTGTTAAAGAAGAAAAGTGTGAGTGAAAATTAATTGAGAACCCACATATATTATACGAAGTGATTTATGATAGATTAATATATCTAGTATCAACTAATGGAGTAGGTGAGTTGATTCTATGAGTCCTTGAAGAATACAAACCGCAGTATTTGAAGAAGTTGAGGAGAATGTAGATTAGGCCAAATCTATAAGTATATTTGAGACCATCAAATCTATTTAAAGTGGGTGGTGAAGATATTTAAGTTGTTCATGAGGAAGACTGATCCTACAGACTAAAGGAGGAGGATCATCTGAGGGAATAGAAGATGATTCTACTACTAGATCAACACATAATGATAAGAGAAGCTTATGAATGGGATGTTTAACCAGTCGAAGGGAAGATGAATGATTTGGGTGAGGAAGAATATCTGGTGGTCGTGGTGTAGAATCAAGGATAACTGGACCATTGGCTATCACAGTATCTAACCAGTTGATGCCTAAATAATTATAATTAACAATAATATTATAGTGAAGAATACATTTTTGATAATCTAACCAATATGTCATGGAGTAGGTTTTTATTATGAACCTTGTAAATATTTTGGGCCGATCACATTTCTGCAATACACATAGTAAGTCTTTGAGATTCAATTGCGTGGATCAGGAACTATAACAAGTTCAAGAGGTTCAAATTAATAGTTGGAGAAGTCATAAAAAAATATCAACAATTCACCACATTTTAGTGGTACCTAATTGGCCTTTCAGTCATTCAAAAGTGATATTGTTCAGTAATTTTCCTATAATATTATATTCCATATCCAAGATTTTATAAACCACAATAAACATTTTATCCTTATAATTATTATATGATGTTTAATTAGATTTTGTTTTTATCTAATTTTATCCTCTAAATTAGTACTTCCTTTGGTTTATGCATCATTCATAATGAATATCATTCAATAATAACAGAAGGCTACTCCCGAATCATATAAAAATGAAAGAATGTGTAGAGGTGAATCTAAATTCAATATATTCACAATTAATATCTTGATGATTTCATAATGTTTATTATAAATCACTTAAAATAGATATTTAGACATGAGGGTAGGCAATTGATGGACTGAAAAACTAATTAGTTAATCACGTTCTTTGTGACTAATAGTGATTCAATTTGTTTTTTTCATTCATTTTAGTCCAAGAAAATAAATGTATGTGAGGTTATTGTAAAATTACTAAGAAATTTCTTATACTAATCATTTTTCATTAAAACTTCTTTGGTTGATGAATTCCTAGGGTAAGGACTTAAATTTCAATCCATAATAAAAAAAATTAATGGGGATAAGATCATGTTATTTTTATCTTTCATAACTAAGAGAATATTTATTTAATCCTACTACTTCTAGATCATGGTTTGAACCATATACATCTTAGTGTTAAAATCTAGTAATTTCCATAGATATATACCTTATTATCTTTTTATTAATAAATTCCTTTTAATAATATTTACATATTATAATAGAAAATCCTATTGAAATATTACATTATATAATCTTTATATATCATTAAATTCCTTTCGTTCCATATTTTATTTGGAAAATTTTAATTTCACAAATAGTTCTTTTATTACAGAAGATTACTTGATTTTTAATTAGTTAAAAATGATTTCTCTTTAGGAATTCTAAACAATAACTTATTTTAAGGTAAAAATAATTTATAATAATTCCAAATCATCATTTCACCCCTTCTAGAAACTACATATATTGGAAAATAGTCTATAAATGTATTCCCCATCATCTTGATAACTCCCTTTTATTAATGTATTAATTGAATGAAACTCATTTCATATTCTAGTACTTTTATGATATTCTAAAATCATCATATTGATATAATTTAAACCATGTTTATATCTAATCCTCAATATTATATAGATAGTTTCATATTCAATATATTTTAATGAAATCATTAACATTAAAATTTCTAATGATTTTTAGGACATAAATATCATAGGTTTCATTAGAGTGATTTAGTAAATAAATGTTATGATATACATATATCAATTTTCTAACACCATACTCATTGAATCACAATCATCTAAATGAATCAACTCAGGTGGTCATATAGTTTGTATTCAAAACCCTTTTTGACTCTTATTGAACATCTTTTCATTTTGACATGTCTCGAATGATATAATCATTTTCTTTTATAATATATGGTATATTTTGGATAGATTCAGCAATATTTTATCTAATCATATTTACCTTAACGTAGTGACTATGTCCTATATGCTAAAAATCATTCAAATATTTCATGCAGAGATAGTATGAGTTCATTTCATCTCTAGATTGATAATAATTTAAATTAGTTCTACAGTCCATGGTAAATATTATGAAATATCTCATCCCCTTTAAAATATAATAATTTTTTCAAAATTTAACATACATAACATTCTCAAAAACTAAGAAATATTTAATATATTATGTTTCAATATAATAAGAAACCCATTAATTAAACATTGGTTTTTCACTATAATTTTTTCGAACCCAAGTACATGTTTCAAAAACAGGTCATCATACTAGAAATCAACAGATCCTTAATTATACATCCCTAATCCTTTGGGAATTAGTTTAGCACCTTTTCTACATGATGTAAGAATGTGATCAAGAAAACATGACTTCTCAATTTTCAAATATTTTTAATCTAATTAAAAATATTCCATGTTACATATCATTAAACTTTTTTAAAAATATCTAAAACTCAAATTTATTGGTAGTTGATTAGGAATAATTGGGAGATCCTAATATATATGTTTCACACTTTATCACACCTTATACAAATATCATCAATATATTAAACTTTATTCTTTACATAGATATTTTAATAGATTTATTATGGTCATAATTTATTTGAATCTTATGGTAGCATAACTGTAGTTTAGTATCTCTCACGATAATAGAAGGAGACATGTTATATAATTGAAAAATATCACTGGGCCTAATGTTTATATAATTTCAGAAATATCAATGAAGTCTTTAGAAAAAATATTTTATTCCCAGAAGTATGTGTCTAAAGAATTTTCATTTTATGAGATTATTGTAGATTTTGTATTATGAAACCCACATTTTTTAGATTTTATCATTACATCTAGGATAAGATGATTTAATTTTAAATTTTTTCCCACCATATTTGAAAATTGATTATATTTCCATGAAAGAATTCATTGATGGCATAAATTTGTGTTTTCCCATTCAATGAGAAAAACTCAATCTTCTTTTTTTATTGTCACAATCAATTCTCATTCAATATATCCATGTCTTTGTAATCCCAGGAGATATATTTTTTTCTTGATTGAGACATTCATTTATCTTATTTTATGATAAAACATTCTTCCAAGATAATTTAATACTCTATTATTTTAGAAATTTCATGATCATAATATTGTTTCAATTTCATTAAAAAAATTAGATTCAAGAAAATTTGATAGAATATTATAAAGGGTCTCATCATTGTTATCTAGATATGAAGTAACACCCTTACTGATATTTGTTTTATTTTTTAATTAGGATCCCGAGACATAAAATTTTCATCATAACTCTAATTAAAATTTATAAAATTACTAATTAATACTATTTAAATTAATAATATTCATTAAATATTAATTTTCTTTTTCTAACATAGTTATCTCTATGATGAAAATTTTGATCTCTTTTCATAAAAAATACAATTCTTAGTTTATTTTTATAAAAACAATTATCATCATCAAAAAAATATTTATTTTCATCATTATAATAAATTTATTTTCAATAGCCAGACCATTAATAAATAATTTATTTATCATTTTTCGACACTATATGAGAGATATTCTTCCTCTAATAGAGCGGTTTTTATTTTTCTATTTGATTCCAGATTATCTTTTTCATTTTATAAGAAGTACCTAAGAGCATGGATAGTCGGGGGGCCCTCCAAAGGCTTGTTCACTTTAACCATTTCAAGATGTGGAGGTTTCTCTTCCATTGTCTGATGATCTTGACAGGCCTCCCCCAACATTCTAAACATTCTCACAAGTGAGTTTCTTTGGTTTTTGGAGGCACCCATGTAACCTACCATTTTCCTATCCTCTTTAGGAATCACCTAGATATTATTTAGCCTCAAATTAGGGTCCCTATGCTCCTTATAGTCTACATACTTCTTCATAGACCTCGTTTACATGTGTTTAGGAAAATAATAATAATAAATATAGCTTCTAGATTTCTCTTGATTGGTCAATTAATGGATTCTTGAATCATGTATTCCCTTATTCACATTATTCCTTTGTGATCTCTAAATGTATCTCTCCCAAACACATTCTTCTAAATCAGATGAAAACACTGAGGTGTCCATGCACTAGCTAAGTAAATTAATGATCTTGGAAAAAAATAATATATAAGAACATTAAATATTTTTTATGTTCATTAATAATATATATTTTCAATTTTAGATATTTATTTCGATTTTACATGATCTTTCATACATGTATATAAGTAAATCGATCATGAAAACCAAGGAAACAGACACTCATAGAATGATGAATTGTATCTTATAACTAATCATAAAGGCCATGAAAGAACATAGTAAAATTATAATAAATCAAATACATCTAGAAAATGTTTTGAATTAATTAATTAATGTATTTAATTTGATTATTCAGGACATTAAGATCATGTGCATTACACTTTCGGACATAAGGTACAAGATTCTCTCGAAACCTCTATTTTTCATTCCAGTTACAATTTCTCTATCTTTACCTTAATGTAATTAATATGTATTATTATGTAATACTTATAAATTCAATGTGAATGTTCCATAGATTTTTAACTAGAAGAATCATTATTTATTTTAGGGGGAGTTACATGTTTTATAAGGATCCTTTCACAATTCATTCTGATAAGAAAGTCCAATTAAAGGGAACACGCTAGTTTTTTATAATTTTCTAGTGTACTCCTTAATCTATTTTAGTACACTATTATTTTTCTAAAATCACTCATTTTATTTTGGAAAACAATCTTTTTTAATTGCTAATGTTATATAAAAATTATTCCTTATCCTATTTTAAATACTTTTTAGTATTTTTCATTAAACAACAACTAATCTTCTCTTTTCTAAAGCTTCTTAAATTATCCTTTTACACGTTTTCACTTAATTTGGAAATAATTTTCACCTCAAATATAATTTTAATTTCCCTACATTCTCTTTTTTAGGACATACATGTTACAATCTGATTTTGTAAAAAATAAAAATCATTTTCCAAAATAAATCATCATTCGAAGTAAAAAAGGATATTTATCTCCAGAATTACTCGATGATTTTATTTGAGTGTTTTCATCTATTTCATCACCATAATTTTAATTTTATAATTTATTGGGATTGATATTTTATGATATCATTTTCAATATTTTGTAAAATGTAATATGATTAGTTTGATTATGGATGTGTAATCTTGATACCACTGAACATATTACTTAGAATGGTTAGTGATTATGTATATTAATTGGGAAAAAATATTTAAATTTCATATGTATATGTTGTTTATGTTTGAACCTATTCATATGAGGAATGTATTTTACTTTGTAAGTGATGGTTGGTGTTATCTATATATCCCCTCAATGCATCGGTAGGTCTAATGAGGCAAATTATTCTGGGTTTTTACCCATTTATGTATGGTGTCTTGGCCAAAGCCTTGAGGAAATATTTATGACGTCCATAATAATTCATACAATAATTATGATATTAGTAATTTATATTCCATATGAATATTATACTTTTCGAATAACCATTGTCAAGTTTCATTCTCCTGTGATTATTTATATGGAATTATTTAATCAGTTCTTATTCATTTCATGTTATTCTCAAGTTAACGTTTTAATGGAATGTGTTATTAGTTATTCACCACACCTTATTATTTATGTCTAGTTATGATATCTTCCACTGTATTGATTTCCCTTATTGAGAAGCTATCCTCACCCCTTTCTTATGTTTTATTTTTCCCTAGGATGCGAAGATGTATATTATGTATGACTTTTAGGGATAATGTAGGTGTTTATGGGTGTTTCCAATGGAGTTTCTATGTTGTTTTTTCTTTCAAGTTCGAATCTAAAGTTAAATATGTAATTTGTCTTCCAAAACTACTAAACTAATCTGTAATTTGGGATGTGATCACTTATTTATAGTACCAATGTAATAAAGTGAGGCACCATCTCCGGGAAACATGGATCAGGATCACTATAGTTGGTATCAAAGCAATTTTATTAGAAACATTAGAAAATAGATTTAGAAAACAAATATTAGGGAAAATAACCCTAAGATACTTCCCGAATGGCCCGAAGGCCTTCTTTTTATTTTATTATAGATAATCCCCCCTTTTAAGGGTTAAAGGGGAACCCGTACATGACCCGTAGGCCCAGGGAACAAGGCCCGACATGAACCGTAATACAATACCCGTAGGCCCAGAGGCATATCGTGCCCAATACATGACCCGTGGGCCCAACCCACTAGAACTGCCCCTACCCAGCATATGAATCATTTATTTCCTTTAGCTCCCCACATGCATTGCTGAACAACTAGCATTGCCCCGTACAAAGCTGCACGGTGCCTGGTCCCAATGGTAGTTTCCACACCCTATCATTCTTCCAATCTGATTAGCTTTACTTTTGGTGACTGCTACTAGTGCTCTGATCCTCCTCTAGGGCTTTCTCTGTGTGAAATGGGCTACATCATGGTCTGCAGTGGGCTAAAGGCCCTGTGGCCCGAAGGCCTTTGATGGTCCGAAGCCCCTGAGACCCGTAGGCCCAAACCGGTGGCCTGAATGCCCAAATAATGTCAATAGTCCGGCTGCTACCATACCAAACATTTCCTGCTACAGTTCTGCTACAATGCCTCTTACAGTACTGCTACAGTGCCTGCAACAGTACTGCTATAGTACAGCTATAGTACCCTGGAAATTCACCTCCACCCAGTTTTGATCCTGGGTCTCTTGGATGCCAAGCAGGAGCCCTTACCACTTGGGTACAATATCATAGGCAAAAAGAAAATATTATAGACTTTGAGGATAAACATAAAAGAAAATACTATAATTTTGTTAAGGTAGAGATTATGTAATTCATCCTAGCAATACATCCCAATATAGATACTACAAGTGGATGTGGTTACAGAATAGATATATCTAAGGGTAACAACACCGACAAGGTGCATCAAGCCTAACATGGCATAACCTGGTACATGATAATGAGCCTTACTGCCACACTTGGTTTTAAAATACATAGGGATATGCTTAGGATAATTCACATTTTCATTACATACCATTATGAATAATTTAATAGTAAATATATCCCCAATGAGATCATGATTCTGATTATGGGATTAGCTATACATAAATTATCAAATTATGTTAAGTGATTTTCTAGTTCAAAATTATGCATTATGATTCATAAACTAATTGAGTGTATGTCATTATTTACAAATGGTTCATAGGGGAAGGAATGAAAATTGTAACAATGAACCTATTTTATATAGGGATTTCCTTGCTATGCAAGATAATGATATTGGATTTATATCTGTGAAACTTATAAATATATTGATAAAATTAAGTTAGGTTATAAGAAATAACCTTACTCACATGAAGAAGCTTGATCCACATCACAGTGTAACAATGTTATACCACTCTATGAGACAAAATCCTATATAATTTAATGGGACTATGAATTCATTTTTAGTTGAGCAGTGGATAAGTTCCTTAGAGAAGATATTTTTTACTTTGGGAAGTAATGAAAGGGAGAAGGTTGTCATATAAATTTATCATCCATTTGGAGATACAGATCAATGGAGGTCTCTAATTCAAAACACAAAGGAGGAGAAAGAAATGGAAGACATGTAATGAAAGGACATTAAGTAACTATTCTTGAAAAATATTTCTCTCATGAACAGTGATAAAATATGGAGAAACAATTCTCGAATCTAAGGCAAAAGGAGGATGAGAATTCTTCTAAGTATGAATCCAACTTTACAAGGTCAACAATGCATGATGCATATTATTTATGAAATCCAAATAGAAATAGTTATCGATTCTTTGATGGGTTAATACAATTACATTGAATGTAAATGGTCTCCCAAACATTCTCATCATATGAAGATACAGTCTTGTGTGATATCAAGATAGAGAAATAATTCTCTAGGTCTTATTATTTGAATGTAAAGTAAGAAAATAAAATGGTTTCTGAACATTCTATAAATTGAAATAAGGAAAATGGGAAAAAGGGAAGAGTTAAATTTTAATCCTACAATAAATGTGGAAAAAAATCATGGGACATGCCTATTGGGGATGGGTGTTTGTTGTAACTGTAGAGAAAAAGGCCACAAAATCCATGATTTCATGGGAAAGAAATAAGCTACCAATGTTCAATACTACAATTGAAAAGAGATAGGATATTATGAAAATTATTTTCCTAAGCATCAAAGAAACATTCACTAGAAAAGTCCAAGAGAGTGAGGTCAAGCTTATGTAATCACAATAGCTAAGATGAATATTCCTAATGATTTTTTGTTCGGTACTTTAATCATTTATTAATAATTATCCAATGCTTTACTTGATTATGTATCATCACATTCTTTTATAACTCCCTAGTTTTCTAAGAAAATTAGACATTTCACTTCTGTTTTAATACAGTATTTTTCATTCAAAACTCTAAAGGGAAATCTCATTATGACAAAGTTGTGTTGTTCTATCCCCTTTATGACACATAAAATTTCTTTAGTTTTTGACCTTGTCATCATACCTATGATTTACTCTGATATAATCTTTAGTATGTACTAGATTTCAAAATATGATGCAAAAATTATATTTCAAGAAGAATGAAATTATTATTGGTGAGGAAGATATAGAATCCCTTATCTTTAAAGAAGAAACATCATCATCTAATTCTTATCTACATCTAACCCCAATATCACTACTGAATTAAATTCTTTTGGAGTAATAAAAAAATATCATCTATGGGTGAGGAAAGAAATCTTCAAATTTAGGATATACTTATTATACAAGAATACATTTATGTATTTCTGGAAGATTTACTTGGACATTATTTAGAGTGTGATGTTGAGTTATATATTGATTTAATCATTAATTCAATCCCAATATCAATGATTCCCTATATAAAGTCCACTATGGAATTAGTGGTGATGAAGAAACAACTATTACAGTTTAATAATAAGGTATTTATTCTCCCTAGTATTTATCTATGGGGAGAACATGTTATCTTTTTGATGAATAAAGAATGATCCATGATGTTGTGCATTAACAATAGAGAAATCAATGTTATTACAATAAATAACAAGTATCATATACCTCACATTGATGATTTACTTTATCAACTTCATAAAGGTAAATATTTTTAAAATATTTGACTTCTATATAAATATCATTAATCATTTGTGATGAAAGAAGATATTCTAATTACAATATTTTGAACTAGGTATGGACATTGCAAGTTTACAGTAATTCCATTTGGATTGACTAATACAACCCCTATTTTTTTGAACTAATGAACATATTGTTAAAGGAATGTCATGAGGAATTTTTTTTGGAATTTAATTATGATATAATGTTAGATTACAAAATCTATGAGGACCATGAGATCCACTTGTGGATTTTTATGAAGACTCTTAGAAGAAAAACGTTATATAAGAAGTCTATCAATGTGATTTTTGGATTCAAAAAGTTTCTTTTATTGGAAATATTGTCACTAGTAATGGAACCTCTATTGATACTGTGAGGAAAATGTTTTTTCAATAATTCCACACACCAATGAACATATTTGAGGTACATAGTTTCATTGGTTTAGCAGGTTATTATTAGTGTGTTGTTCATATTTTTTCTCAATTAGCTAACGTGTTAACCAAGCTTACTCTTCAGGTGTTTAAATTATGACGCACACTAATCATGGTGAATTTAAAGTAAATTTTATTTTCCTAGTGCATCATAGTGGTTGATAAGGGTTGTGTCACTTGAGGAGCCTCTCAGTTTGTCCACTCACTTATTCTGAACCTCCAAAACTATTTATTGTTTTTGTGGTTTTTATTAATTTATGAAAGTAATAATAAATCCTTTTTGGTTTTTAATATTTAAAACAATGACATGAAAAATAAAAATTTCTAATTTTATACTCACATGTAATTCTAAATATATTGGGTTAAGGAAGAAAATACATGGTCTTGGGTTCAGTTTTGGGATCAATGATTAATCTACTTTATATGATTGGTTTTAGTTAGATAATCCATACATTAAATCTCATGTTTTAACTACTATTATTTTTATTGAAATTATGGAATATCATTTAATTCCTAAGAACTCTAAATTTAACCTCCTGCTTTAATCGAGGATGGTGACACACCTTGGTTTAGGATGTGTCATCTTCCAGGACCTAGCTATATCAAATTTGTTTCCTCCATTGCTTAGATCAGCTCCAACATGTGAAGAGCTAACCAATGGAGATGGGTAAACATGATTAAATAATATAATAGAGATATATTGAGTTTCATGTCATTGAACGCATTGAACACATTGGGGTATCCGCCTCTCCCATGCAAACTAATCAATTCAATCTACAAACTCAAAATTAAACATTAAATAAAATTCATGAACACCTTAACCTCCCAAAATCCAAGCCTAAGGGTTAGCCGCCCATTTCCATGATTAAGATATCACTTTGTGGAGTGGGTTCAATATAAAAAGATAAAATAGAATAAGGAAAATGAAATAAAATTTAAAAATAATGGTGATGAGTAAATAAAATATTATAGTAAAATATAATTGGGTTGAGAGAGAGACTGAAGAGAAAATATTAAAAGAAATAAATAAAATAAAATATATTAAATTATATAATTTATGAAGAATATAATAATAATAATAATAATTTAGTATTCTTATTTTTATTATTAAGACAAAAAGATATTAAGAATGTATGAAAATAAAATGAAAATATTAAAAGAGTGTTAATAATAATTATAATAATAGTAATAATAATTATTTTTATTTTTATTTTTATTAAACTAATAATAATACTAATAATAATAATAAAATTAAAAGGAAGAAGAATAGATCATGGAAAATGGGTGGAACCAATCTTTAAATCATGCATGCAAGAATTAATTTAATTGAAATAAAAATTTAAATTACAATTTAAAATGAAAATCAAACTAAAACAAAAATAAATAGAAAAAAATAAAATGAAGAAGGAGAAGGGGGGATGGTTGTAGTAACTGGCCTCCCATGGTTTGTATCTTCTCCTTGCTGCCCTAAATTATTTGTAAATGAGGGGTTCACCTTCATTTATAGGTGAGGAGGGAGGTTGTTTGGATCTAGAATTATTCCTCTAAATTTTTCACATGTTCGACCCATTAAATGGTTGAATTGGTACATGGTGTCTTCATAAACGATTTTTCAAAATGTATTTCTCATTTTTTTCCTCTAAATTAAGGCTTAATCATCCACGTGTATAAGAAGTTATAGCCAAATTACTTCATATTTTTATTCTCTCTGAATGCATCCTAAATCTTTCATAAATTTTGAGTGTCCAATGGCAACCTTAATGTGCAAATTACTCCTTAAAATTTAATTGGAAATGATAATATGACCACTAATTATAATCCATCTAGAAATACCTCAATTGGAGGTGTGTAACATGATTTATGCCTCATTTCTGATGTGGGTTCCACTCTATCCACTCGAACAATTTCTCAACATGATTGATTTTTTAGGGAATATAGATATTTGAATCACATATTGGTCCAAAAGATAGTTTTGTTTCCCAAAAAGAAATGAATCATAAAAAAAGTATTCACATTAATTGGATTTATAATTTAAAAGTTATGATCAAAATACCAAAGTGAATAAAATCTTTACAAATTCCTGAATTAAGTAATTTTTATATTTTTTCTCATTTTCATTCTATAATTAAAATTACCCATTATTTTAATAAAACGTTGTAATATATTGGTTTTATCATTGAAAATAATGAATAAATTATCAAAATTTGAATAAAAATATGCACATAAATTTGGTCTATCAAATACCCCCACACATAAACCATGCTTATCCTCAAGAATAAAATCTCAAAAAAGAGTTAATGAGGGCCCCGATGTAATCAATATTCAAATTTTAATGCAATAAAATCAAAAAATTGTCAATGTCAAATAAAAGTTTCAAATTCCACATAAAATATCAATCCAATTTCTCATTTTCTAAATAAAAAACCATTCAATGTATTTAAAATTTCCCCCTTGGAAAATAATCATTCTTCTCCTTTCACTAATTCAAGCTCCTTGATTCATTATTAACAAAGATGAAATGTTATTATTTACCTAAATTTTGATTCTTTTCTTTCATAACTCATGATACAATCCAAGTATAGTTATGCTCATATCATCAGAACATGATCCTTATTCATATGCTTATAAAGGAACCACTTTCTCCACATTGTAAAGACATGAAAGTACATAATCTCATAAGGGATTATAATCAAGTTTCAAATGTATATGATGATTACAGTTGGTAGGACTTGATATTAAAAATTAAATATCAAGGATGATTTTTATCTCTTAAATCATAAAGCATGATATTAAAAGTAAAATTTTAATGACATTACAACATTAAACTTATATTAACTCCCAACTACCCCAAAAGTCCAAAGTAAATAATATGACTTGTTTAAGAATAATGAATAGTTTGTGCCCTCCCTTGAATATTTTTATTTTATTCTTATACATTTTTTATTTTTCAAACAACCTTTTCAATTTTTTTCATTTTTTCAAAATTTATATTTATAATTTACCTCACATCCACCATCTAATAGTGTATGAAAAAAATCATAGGTCAAGTAATGGTTATTTTTGGTTTACCCAAATCACAACCCATTTTTCACATTTGTGCGGTTGTTTTTTCTTTTTAATTTTTTTTATATTCAATAGGGGAAAAACAATAGAGTAAAATGTATGATTCCAAAAACATTTAAAATTCCCACAATATGAACCACCACACTGATTCATTAAATGTAAATAATTCCATTTAACATGATTCTCTTCACCCACACACTTAATCTTTAAAATATAATGAAAATATTAAGAGGAGTGTAGGAATGGATAATAATTTAATGACTCAGATTTTCCGCTTTTTATTTTTAGAAAATTTCTAAGAAACTTTTGAGACCAGGCGCTGAGATGGAATTCGATTCTAACACCCACTATACCCGGAATAGTTTGATGAAAAATGTTATATTTTTAATAGCACTCATGATTAGTTTTCCTAAAAAACTAGATTAAATATTAAACATGTGCCCATATAATAAATCAAAGGGCATTGTTGAATTCAAGATAGAGGTTTTATCCTAGAGTTGACTTAACTTTATTTGGAATGGGTCTCTAGTAATAAAACCTAAAAACGATGTAACTATAAATAAAATTATCAAATAAATTATTTTGTTTTAAAATCTAAATAACTCATAAACGATGACTCAGATTTGAAATCGAAGACCATCGTTGATTTTGAAATGTGGAATTTTTCTTAGCTTGGATCTAACATCGACTGACATGAATCAACTACAATTGTTAATGATTGGGTATTTTAAAGAATAATAAAAGAAACTCAAATAAGTTTACCCTATTTTCTTTTAAGCATTTCATAGTGATGCAGCGATGAGACAACCCGTTTCGTTTCTTAAATGAAACCGCATGGCAACAATGCAACACTGCAATGGGCAGACACATTTTTCCTTTCTCCCTAATTAAATAAGAATTCAGGGTTTAGACATAAGCCTAGAATACCAAAAATAACTAAAGAGAAAGGTTTTTGTGGTTTCCTTCCATTGTAGAATGAAAAACAGCGACCAACACCTGTGGATGAAGGATTCAAAGATCGAGGATCAGGGATTGATAAATGATGGAAGCGCAGATCTGTTCTTCACCAAAGACAGATCCAAACCATGAGGTAGGGTGTTGTGTTTTTATTTCCTCCCCCTACCCCCCCCCCCCCTCGTTCTTGATATTTTATGATAATTGTGGACCAATCCACAAATAGATTGACTTGAGGATCTGTCATTATTACAGGATGGGTTTTACCTATTTTTAGGGTTATGGGAGATCAATATTTTATTTTATTTTGGTTTACATTTACCATTATTATGGTAACGAACCACATTCTCTATAAACAATGATCTAGGTCTATTTCTCCCTATCAGTTCATGATTTTCCCCCTTCGTTCATCCTGATCGTTCTTCGTTTAGGCTACGAATCAAAAATTGGAAAACGATCGATTGTTGTGCACCCCAATTTTGGAACAATGATCCAATATTTTGGATTAGAGATTTTCATGGCATGATAGAGGTTTGATGATCACAATGTATGATGGATTGTAGTATTTTAGAAGATATTTTCAATCTAGTGACCTTACATCGGGATTGATTTTTGCATAGATCTAATCCCATGAAAGTGATGTCGACGGTGTGAGGATCATGGAAGAACTTTTAGATGAAGTATCGGAGCACCAGAGTGATCTCGGTGGCCCAAAGAAGTGTCCACCAGTGCTGGCCGGTAGTGTCATGCGATAGAGGTTGTGTGCTAGGGAGATGGAGGTTTTCTATCCATGATGGCATCTATGGGATCTTATAGCAAAGGTAGTGGGGATGGATGGTCATGGTGGCCTGCCACATTGACTGTGATGATGTCTACGCTGACCAGGTGGACATAATTGAGAATTGTGTGGGATGGCTGGTCTGTGTGAGCGGACTGGGCTGGATAGTTGTGGCATGCCCCTTGTTCATGGACTTGGCATGCAGCTATGCCACATGTTGGAGATTCCGACCCAATCGATGTGGTCCGGACCAGTAGAAGCGGGAATCCTGGAGGGCTGGCTAGTGTTGCCCAATGGGCCTTACTCCATCGGCCCAGTGGGCCTAGCCAATGGTTTGGGCCAGTTTGTGTTGAACCAGATTCAACCGGGGCATGGAGGGTTGGTCCGACTAGTTCGAGTCGAACCTGGACCCTACCATGCCCTTTTTACAAAAAAAGGTCCATAAATCTCAAACCTTGTGTTTTTTTTGACAATATGTTTGTGGTTTTGTGACCCTCTTAATGATGAGGTCCATTTGAAATGGATTGGTGTGTTTATAGTGAGACTAGAAGGGGTTTGTGGAATTCTATTTTCATTCCTATGAGGGATCGATGCAGGATTATGATCCCATCATAGAGGCTGACAGTAGAGATTGAGATCATACCATTGGTATTTCCTATGAAGATTCGATGTAAGATACCATTCCTAACATAGAGGTTGAACCGTGTTCTGGAAGTGAGTTGTCTCATCCTGGCTTCGACTGTGACTTAGCGAGTTAGAGAATGTATCGAACTGAGATACTTGATAGATCCTCACTTCTCTTTATGATACCTTATATAGGGTTTGTGGACAATATGTGACAAATATTTTTGCGAGCACCTATCCCCTATCTAGGATGACGTTTATAGTAGGGATATGAGTCCCCTAGGGAACCCAAGGGGAAGGAACCCATTTGTGTGTATCAAGATTAGATTCATTCTTTCATGAATTGACCTGTCCAGTGAGATTCAGGTAGTTCTCAATGTGTTCTCTTTTGGCAGGGTTGAAATTAGATGGACCTCTTTGAGAGGGTCTCTGTTGAGATCAGAGCTCGGGGAGTGCATTCTCCTAGAACGGGTATACCATTATAAGAATCTTATGACCATGGATTGGCTGTGATATTGAGAATCTTTGTCTTAGAAATACCAAACACCTCAGGGAAACGTAGTTATGTATCAAGACAAGATGTTCCCTCAGATACTTTTAGTATACTTTATCTATGTGCTTACTTTCAGATAGCTCGAGAAGTGGCATCTCTCGGAATCAAGCATGCTATGAGTTGAACCATATGCCTGGAAGTGGATGAGACCTTGAGTCTTTAAATCCTTTAGGTGTAGACCTGGATGTTCTTGTCATATATTTGGTTGACAGATACATGTTTTGAGCTGACTGTATCTTCATAGTGGTGTTTCATTTGTGATTTTTTACTTTTTTTTGGGGTTCCCTATTTTGTATTATTTAACTCACCCCGGTACAATATTTATCTATATGTGTCATGTATTGTGTAGTAGATCAAAGCTCTGATGGGTATTATAGTGTACCGAGGATAGGTGGTTCTTATATTGACCCAATAGATGATTTGTGCTTCTGTGGATTCAAATAGTTGTTTCTATACATACCCATGATGTAGGGTTTTCTATGGAGGATTTCCAGATACTTGTACTTGTACTTTTACTTTTTTTGTGGGCTTGTATTCTGGCCATGTTTACCTTCAGATTTCTATTTTTGTACCTTTTGTTTGATTACATAGTGTTTTCACATTACTACATTTGTGGTTTGGATTTGTGTACGTGTGTACAGGTACATAGGAAAATGAATCCCATTTGTTTGGGATATGCCTACTAGGTGCTAGTCACATTCCCCTGGCCTATCGTAAGTGGTCTTGTGGTAGTCACTACTTGGGCCCCAAGAGATGGGTCATGATAAATAATGGCTTGAAACATGGCTCGTTCCTAACAAGTTCATTCATGGTCTCTATGGGATAAATAAAGATTTATGTAAAGGTATTAATTTTAGGATAAGTGGTTATATAAATATGCCTAAATCATTTTAAATGTGTTTCTGTAAAGTCATAGAATTTAATAGTTCAAATTCAATTTCTAGTATGTGGTATGTCCCAAGATCACTTGAGAAATATGCTCAAGATAAAAGAGGAAGTACTTGGTCATTAAATCCTTTTGAGAAAGGACATATAATTTGGGAAAATCACTCAAGTGAATCATGAATATTAAAATAAGGAATCATGATTTAAAAAATCGATTAGTTTATGTAAATGAAAATGGTCAACTCGTTGAATTGTTTTAGCTTGAATCTCCTCATCAATTCCATGTGCCTCTTGGAGTTGGTCTTTAGTGGATGGAGGCAGGTAGTCGGACTTCTCAGCCCTTTCTTCAAATTCCACCACATCAGTGGATTTTTCTTCTTCTTCTAATGCTAGAGATATATCAAATGGAGGTCTCTCTTATAATTATTAAGGGGTTAGAAGATCACTTTGAATTTATATTTCGACCCATTTTTTCTAAAAATCATCCAAATTCACATGATCTCCCTACTATAAATCAGCAGAAAATGATCATTCATATATATCGTATAGAAATGGTTGAGCAAGGTGGAATGTATCATCAGGTACATCCTCCATTACCTCCTTAGGTTCTTTAATTTCAAAAATAATTGGTGAATTTTTTCCACCACTTCCTCAAGTATTTTCTCTGGCTCTAGGTTGAGTTTCTCCATTGGTTCATAAACATATTCAAATTATATATCAGCTTTTCATGTTAGTTCTTTTATTCTTTATCTATGTTCTTACACCTGAGATCTATTATAATATCCTTTTTTTGTTGTTGCTAAACGTGTGAGTAATATAACCATACATAATAATATAAATTTGAATAAATCATGGAAAGAGGTTTTTTTAGATTTTTAAAAAATAAAAACAAAGATAATCTATCTTCAATGTGAAAATATAAAAAATAAGTAAAATTAAAAATATATCCCTGACAAAGAAACCAGTTTCGATGCACGCCTGTCGTGGGGTGTGACATAAGTAATTTTATTTTCCTAGTGAAACACAGTGGCTGACCAAGGTTGTCTCAGTTGGGGGCCTCTCAGTTTGTTCAATTGCTTATTCAAAATCACCTAATCTAATATATTTTTTAATTAATTTATGAAAGGAATAATAAATCCTTTTTGGATTTTTCATACTAAAAATAATGACATGAAAAAATAATAACTTCTAATTTTATACTAATATGATATTCTAAATAGAATGGGTTAAGGAAGAAAACAATTGGTCTTGGGTTTGGTTTTAGGTTCAATCATTATTCCCCTTTATAGGTGTAATTTTAGTTTAATAATCCAAATGTCCAATCTCATGATTGAACTACTATTATTTATTTAGAAATTGTGGAATATCGTTGAATGACTAAGCACTCATAATTCCATCTCCACCTATAATCAACGTTGATAACACAACTTAGTTTAGGATGTTTCATCTTCCAAGACCTAGCTCTATTTAATAAATTTTATCCATTTATTAGATCAACTACAATATATGAAGATCTATCCAATAGAGATAGGGGAAAGTGATTAAATAAAATAATAGAGATAGATTGAGTTGCATTTAATATAGGGAGTCACCACATCTAGGACATTCACCTCACCTACATGCTACTCAATTCTATTTATAAACCTAAAAATAATGTTTATATAAAATTCATAAACCCCGTGACCTCCGCCAGGTCCAAGACTCGGGGTTATCCTTTTCATTTAGGAGAGTAAGAGATCACTTAGCGGAGTGGGTGGAAGATAATAATACGAAATACAATAAAATATATGAAATAAAATTAAAAAAAATGTTGATTAGTAAAATAAAAGATTGAAGTAAAATAGAACTGGGATGAGAGAGAGTGAGAGAAGAGAAATCAATAAAAGAAATAAGGTAAATAAAAAATATGAAATTATATAATTTATAAAGAATATAATAATAATAATTTAATATTTCTATTATTATTATTAAGAGAATATGAGATTATGAATGTAAATAAAATAAAACAAGAAATTTAAAAGAGTATAAATAATGATTATAATAATTGTAATGGTAAAAATATTATAAGTAGTTATAATAATAATAATAATAATATGAATAATAATAAAATTAAGAGTAGGAAGAAGAGTGGATAGAGAATGGGTGGAATTTTTTTTAAAATATACACATAATAATAAAATTAATTTAGACTAAAATTTAAATTATAATTTAAAATGAAAATGTAGAATAAAAAATAAATAAATAATAAAATAAAATAAAGAATGAGAAGGGGGTAAGGTTTTAGTTTTTGGCCTCCCCTAGTGGAGATCTCCCCCTTGGTGCCACAAATGAGTTGTAAAGGAGGGGTTCACCTCCTTTTATAGGGTGAGGAGGGATATTTTTTGGCTCTATAATTATTCTGATGAAAGTATTCATGTGTTTTACCAATTAAATGTATGAATTTGGAGGTGGTGTCTTCATAAATGTTGTTCCCAATTTCATTTCTCGTTTTTAAACTAAATTTTAGCTTAATCAGCCACATTTTGAATAAATTATAGGAAATTTACTCAAGGTTTTTATTCTATTTGAATTAATCTGGAATTATCATTAAATCTTGAGAATACAATGGTCACATTAATTAGTGTATAACCCATTAAAAATTAGCGCGGAAAGGATTTGACAAGAAATATTTTTAATCCATCTGGAATCACCTCAGTTGGATGCATGTATAATAATTTATGCATCTTTTATAAAGTTGGGTCAACATTGTCTTCCTGAAAATTTTATCAACTTGTTTGATTTCTTCGAGCCTCTAGATGTTCAAATCACATATTAATACAAGAAGAAAATTTTGTATCTCTCAAATAGGTAAATCCTAAAAAATTAATAACATCAATTCGATTTATAATTTTAAAGTTACGATCAAAATACCAAGGTGATTAAAATATGTCAAAATTTCATAATTTGGAAATTTTAATATTTTAGACCATTTTCATTCTATAATTCAAATTATCCATTATTTTAATATCACATTGAAATAAATGGGTTTTATCCTGGAAAATAATAATTAAATAATTATAATTTTAATAAAAATATGCACATAATTTTGGTCTATCGAGTTCGTATGAAAAAAAGAGTGGGAAGAATGCTTTGAAGAATTGAAGAAGAAATTAGTGAATGCTTTGATTTTGACTCTATAATCCGGAAATGTTTTATTTTTGATTTATACAGACGCATGAAATAAAAGACATGGTTGTGTACTTATGTATAATTATAGAGTTTTTTATGCAACAAAGTGGTTAAAACATAGAAATATTACTGTCTAACAAATGATCTTGAGATATCAGCTCTAATATTTTCCCTTAAAATATGGAGACATTATATCTATTGTGATAAATGTGAGATATATGTAGATAACAAGATCTTGAAATATATCTTATCACATAAATAACTCAATGTGAGGTAAAGGAGATGGCTTCAGCTACTCATGGATTATAATTTTTTAATAAACTACCACCTAGAGAAGGCAAAAAGGGTACCAGATTCTTTGATCATAATGGACCATGGAGTTCTAAAAAAGTGAGGCATGAAAAGGATCCTATGTACATGGATCTAGTATAGACGTATATGGAAATTATAAAAGGAGGTGAAGCATAACTACTTTTTCAAATGGCTTCCAAACTATATTTACTATAAAAGATTAAATGTTCTTAGTATAATGATGAGAATATTCAAAAGTAAATTAAATATGTGAATGCTAATAAACTGGTAGACTTCATATATGAAGATGTAATTTTGAAATTTGGGAAGATACTTTGTGTTCCCTCAATACCTGAGATAAAAAAGAGAACTATTGGATGATCCTCATAGCTCAAATTCATCTATACACAGTAGTAGCACTAAGAGGTATAGATATTTGAAGGAATATTTCTGGTGGGATAATATGATGCCGGAAATTCCAAATTATGTATCAAGATGTTTCATCTATTCATAAGTTAAGGCTAAAAGACAACATTCTAAAGGAGTCATGAAACCTTTTCCTATTCCTAACTAGATATGGGATGCCATTACTACGGATTTTTTCATGGGATTACCAAATAATATAAGAATGAATGGTGAAATATGGGTAATTGTTGATCAAATTACCAAATTTTTACATTTCCTTACAATAAGGGGGGATTTTTCACAAGAGTGCCTTACAAAACACTATATTAATGAAGTTATAAGACTTCCTGGAGCACCTATTCTAATTTTAACTGATCATTATCCATGATTTACATTGAAATTATGAAAAAGTATTCAAAAATATTTAGACACCATTCTTCATTTTAGCACCTCTTACCACCCTCAAACTGATTGACAATCAGAAATGACTATTCAAAAATTATATGACTTTTTGAGGTCCTTCTCACTTTACATTCAGGGTATGTGGTATTAGGGTTTTCCTTTGGTTGAATTTTCCTATAATAATATCTTCCAAACAAGTATCCAAATGGCACCGTATGAAGTGTTATATGGAAAGATATGTCGTACACTAATTTATTGCAATGAAGTTAGTGAAAGGAAGATTGTAGGGCCAAAACTTATGGAGAAAACAATGGAAAAGTTGTCGACTATTCAACCCCATATCATATAAGTTCAATGAATGGAAAAGAGTTACGTCGACAAAAGAGGAAAATATTTGGATTATGAAGTAGAAGATAATGTCTTCTTAAAGGTATATACATGGAAGGGTGTTATATGATTTGGAAAAAAGGGAAACAAATCCCTAGGTACGTTGGACCTTTTAAAATTCTAGATAAAATTAGAGTTCTGGATTATCGTTTTGTGATTCCACCTAGCCTTTCTAAAGTACAAAATGTGTTCCACGTCTATTTATTAAGGAATTACATGAAAAAACAAATTCATATCCTCCCTTCTAAAGGAATAGAAATATGACATGATATATCGTACTATAAACTGAATATCCATATTTTGGAAACTAAATATTTGGTGTTGAGGAATCAGATGACTTGACTGGTAAATGAACTTTGGAAAATCATAAAATTGAAGAGGTGACATGGGATCTAGATGAACATATGATATAGAATTGCAAAAATATTTTTATGAGGTGATATTCTATAAATTGCATGGATAAATGTTTTGAAGGATGGGATAATGTTACAGCCCAATATTTTATGACATTCCTCTTTTAAAATTCAATATCATCGATAGTTTATGCTTCACACTACACCATGTTTAAAACCATATTATACAATTAAGTATAAACATTGTAATTGTAATGTTACCCTTATGAATAGTAATCCGGCCAAGAGAATATTATCCTCACCAATGAATGTATATATAAAATTTAGTTTTCATATAAAGGAAAATATGGTATAATTACATCATGGATTAAGTAAATAAATTTTTTAAAAATGATAAATTAAGTGTTGGTATTTTTGTGAAACATAAATATGTATCTAAGATTTTATAATTAATATAATAATTTAGAAGAAAATTTATTTTCATAAAATATATTCATAAATTAAAATCTTTATGTCTTTTTATTATAATATAGATTTATGAGATGTTAATAAATTTTTCAATGATTTATAAAAACAGTTATAATATTAAAATCTGAATTTTTTTTAGTAAATGATGATTTTATTTAAATGCTACATTTTTCATATTCATAAAATTATTTTCACAAAATGGAGTTCATTATTATCAAAACATCAAAAAATGGTTTGGGTTTTGGGTTTTTTCTAAAATAGTTGAAATTTTTATTAATAGTGAAATACGATAATTTATGATATTTAAAAAAATACATGAATTATTGAGTCAAGGATGATGTATGGATAATGTAAGACCACAATATCATACTCTCATCCATTATTTTAATATATTAAGTGATAATTATAAAACTATTCATAGTATTGATCCAAAAATATGAAACTAATGATTGAAATAATAAAAAAACACCCCAATCCTATACTATAACTACAAACCTTCACCACATATTCTCCTCATACATCCAAAAATCATTAATATTTCTTATATTCTTTCCATTTACTCCCCCAAACCTACCCTCTATGTTTTATTCTTTTTGCTCACAACAAAAGACCATTTCAATGTTCCTTAAAGATGATCTCAAGGAGAAGAATTCAAGAGGTGAATCATTTCCCATTCTCTATCAATTTCTTTTAATTTATTTTATGATTATTATATCCTTTACTATTCTATCCTAACATTCATGTTAGATCTATTAGACTATATTTTGGAATGTTATTATGTTAATGGAATATCCATTATCAAACACCTTCTTCTCATCCCTTTTATTCTAAAAACGAAAGCATCCTCTGTGATGTGCCGATTTACAACCATCATGGATTATACGACTTTATTTTCCATTACCGCATTCAATAAAACATATAAATCCATAACTATGGTTAAATAATATTTTATTATACATATTATATGTTTTTAGGGTTCTATAACCATACCCTTATCATTTTCCCCAAGGTCCATCTCGGTTGGTAGCAGCTCTGTGGGGTCTCTACGAGGTATCGGTTTCGAGTCTCACTATGTTCTTTTATGTTGCATTAAAGTATGATTTTCATTGTATTTATCTCCCTACTAGGAATTGTTGTAATATTTAGTGTTATGGAACCAGAATATATATATTATATTAATTAATAAGAAAAAACTAGTTCATGATGATCGAGAAAATGCTAAAATAATCTAAACAATTATCATTAATGTTCCATATAATGAATCATTATCTTATATGGAAAAAATAATATAGAATGAAATTGAATATTCTGAATGTTTATTAAAAACATATAATTTCAATTCTGGGGAATTACTTATGTAACGACATGAACTTTTTGAATGATATTTGTTTCCTAGAAATGTTTATTATATTATATATTACTCAACAAAACTATATCTCTTTAATAATGATGTGAGTATAAATTGAAATTTTACCATTGTGTTTGGACGATTATATGACTATTGGTAAATATGAAAGTTGGAAATAATACTCTTATTATTAATTTTAATTTTATAATTTGTGTTATAAATATAAAAAATTATAGTAAATTAATGTATAAAGGATAAACGATGGCCTCAACCTCAAGATTCATGACATATGAAGGCTATTTATCAAAGTAAGGGATGTAGGTAGCTTTACTGGGCATCACTCTTTAACAATCCCAATCCAAGCATCAACATGTTAAGCTTGAATGAAATCACATACTGGAGAAGTTCAAGTTAGTAGAAAATACCACTCAGGGGATGTTATATGAGCCGCCGCAAGATACTATCACTATCTCACACCATACAATAAGTTTTTATGGAGGTTCTATAAGGGGTTATGTGTCATGTTTTTAGTTGCTTAATGTATAATCCCTTTGTTAAAAAGTAATTTTTTTCCATCATTTCTATTTTGAGTTTAGTTTTTCTTAACGTTATGGAGAATATCATAAATTTATTTTTTATAAAGAAAATATAATTTTTAAAAAAGATATAATTATTATAATAAAGTAATTTATTATTAATATTTCTTATTTTAATGAAACAGTGTGATTTAAACATGATTTTTTATGTTTAAATGATAAAATAATTTTATTTTTTTCCAATGTCAGAAATATTACTATTCATTTTACTATCCACCATTATTTTTAATAAATAAGTATTTTTATTTTTAAAAGTTAAATTTCTCATACTTATATAATTATTATGATAAAATAAACATAATTTTTTAAATCAGTGAATTGAAATTAGGTTAGTTTGAATTTATGATAATTTTCTGAATACTTTATTTTTTTTGCGAATTGTAAAAATACAGTTTCAGTTTTTATGTATGTTTAATGACATAATAATGATGTAATATGTAATAAAAAACTATGGTATATTATTGTGGATTAAATATCATAATATTTCTCACTGGTTTAAAATACCATGGGAAGGCCCATGGTTTTGAATTTACCACTACCTAGGTGTCTAAGGAAATTAATAAACAAATCCTACCGTTTTTCTATAAATATCCAATCATTTGTCCATTATCATTAATTCCTAATTTATCCTTCACAATGATCAGATATTTCTACCTCCCAAGGAGTCCTTCAAAGGTTTCTTCAAGCACCTAAGTTCCCAATATTTTATTTTTTTGATTTACTCTTCAAGGTAAAGGAAATCTCAACTTCTATTCTCTTTTCAAGATCCCTTTTTATGTGGCATGTCTTCCAATATTTCCATAATATATTATTCTATACATTTTATTCTACCCCTATACTGTTTTGAGAATATTTTTTTGAATGGGATTCCCTTATCCCCTCTCCTTTTAACATTTTCTAAAACCATGTTTTTTACCGTTATGTTGTCGAATTTTCTTCTTAAAATTTATCTCTTTTTCTTAAGAAAATTATATTTTGTATTATTTTTTTCTGAATAAACAAACCACTTTATTTTCAAAAGGTATTCACCTATATTTTAAAATGATATATTTTATTCTAGTATTAACATACATGAATCCCGGTTTCCCTTTTTTGGGTTTAAAAAGATATAAAGATCATGTCTTTAATAACATGTTAAAAACATCATGATTTTGATATGAAACATATTTCATTTATTCTCCACAAGTTGTTTCTGAAAAATTTTTTATTATGATTTATATGGATCATATTAATTATACATATTATGTGGGTGCACTAATAGTTCTTTAATACATTGGATAATGAATTTAATCTCTTGAGATGATATGCTTTATGATAACTTGGTGAATAAACTTGGTAATTTTTATGACACCTTAATGATAAACCATGGTGATATGCTTATGAATTAATCAATTAAATATTTTAGCCATATTTTCATATTATGATATATGTTAATTTCTCAAGATATGTCTATTTTTACTTTTCTCATGCCTTCATGATATTCTTCATGTTCTTGTCGATAATTCTATTGATCACTTGTAAACTATTTCCCTTTATTTCCCTTAATGGGTATTATGCTCACCCATTACTTTGATGTATGTCACCAAGTTTTGAGATGTATTAAATGTACTTATGATGAACCAATGAATAAGCGTTAAATTTTATTTTAAAATAATTCATTAAGTTTTCTTGTATTATGTAGATTATTTTCAATCAACTAAATTTTAAAAGATCCTCTGTTTTGTATAATGTAATGAAAAGTTTATGTAATAAAAATGTGGGACGCCATAGATGGTATTAGAGGAAGGTTTAGTTATTTTGGAAAATTAGTATTTTAAAACTTTATTAGGAACCCTAGGGATAAGTTTAAATATATTAAAACATCCTGGTATTATGTTTAAATGTTATGTAAGTGGTTTCCAAGAAAAGAAATCCTTGTCTGGATATGAATTAGTGGTTGTGGTTCTAGAATAGATGTAACTAGGGGTTCAAAATTTAACAAGGTGTGTTAGGCCTAAATTGGTGTAACCTGGTACCAGAATAGACCTTACCACACACTTGGTTTGACACTCATGGGAGACTTTTTTGGTTAATTACAAACTTTTTAAGAACCATTATGAAGGATTTATATAAAATGTAATTTTTTTAATTAGTAAAATATTTAAGCATGGTGTTTTAAGACATAAAATTAATTTTTAGTTACAAGATTATTAAGTAAAACATGTTTATCAATATGGTTTTCTTTATTTAGAAAATTGCAGGAAATTATAGAAACCTCGTAAAAGGTGAGAGTAATAGAATAGGCACTGAAACCTTTTGATGGAAGATGGAATAGAAAACGTTATGAGTATGGTGAATCAACTAATTGGAGTTATGAGAAATATGTTTAATCAATCCGAGAGATCAGATTCACCCTTAGGGTAATAAAATACCATTGAGTCCTTTATGTGTCAATAACCACCTTCATTCAGTGGATCTACCAACCCATTGATTGCTTAATAGTGGATAAGCACTATAGAAAAGATATTTTATATAATTGATTGTTTGGAATTACAGAATTTCACCTTGGTTGTATATGACATAGACGTAGAAGCTTATAAACGATGGAAACTAGTTAAAACAACAAATCCAATATGGTAGATTACAGATATGGAGTGGGAAGAGTTCAATGAAACTTTTTTCAAAAAATATTTCCCCTATTCGATGAAAAAAAAAATTAGAGAAGGAATTACTAGATTTGAAGTAGAAGAAAACTGAATCTATGGGATGATATGAGATGAACATCGCAAGACTTTCACATTACACCTCCATCTTTGTTATGGATCCTAGTGGGACGGTTGACAGATTCTTCAGTAGACTAAGACCACATCTACCGAAGAATATAGCCAACTAAAACTATGACAATTATAATGAAGTTGTGAGGAGTACTATGAAAATTGAAGTATATTTCAAAGAGATTCATTGGTCCCATAGATAAAATGAAAAGAAAATATATTTGGAGCCAAACTTGGGGAGGATCTTTGATCAAGTAAGTGGATAAAAGCAAGTACAACATTATACATGAAAAAAATGTTTGAAGAATCATTCGGGGAAGTACTATCTTGGAAGTGTAAAATGTTACAAGTGTACATGAGGTGACCATATTTCTATGAATTTTGATAGTGAGGTGAGGCCTCATCTTCTCAAAACTAATAAAAATGGGAATACGGTGAAAACCCTACTCGAAGACTAATTCTTCAAGTGTGTACAGCTTTGGAACATTTCTAATCACTTTCGTAATCCAAAGATATTGGATGTGAATCACCATTAACCTCAGTATATGTTGAGGGAGCAAGGTCATTCTTTTGGTTTCATGGCGGCTCAGGTTAAATCTCTAAGTGATGTGATGGAAGGTACTCACATTATTCAATAAAATATAACAAGTACTTTTTTTTATTATGGTTCTACATATTCATTTATTTTTTCCATGTTTGCAACGAATATAGAATCCATCACTTAACATCTAGGATTAGTGTTATTAGTCAAGAATTCTGGAGAGATTATCCTAAAATCAACAGTGTATTGAAAATCCATTATTTACTTTGGTGATCATAATCTCATCACAAATCAAGTAGTCATTTCCAGGATGGGATTTGACATTATACATGGTATGGATAGGCTCCCAAGGTATGATTCTAATATATACTATAGAATCAAAGAAATATCTTAATTCTTGAATGGAAAGCCTATAGTTTTTTTCAATGGATAGATATCTCAGCCCATGATTTTCCTAAAATCACCTCTTATATCCATATTTATAGAAATGATTCACTACTAGAAAAAAAGGTATTTGCGACAGGTCATTTGCGACGGGATCCCATCGCAAATGGGCTTTTGCGCCGGGGGCCCGTCGCAAATGGCCCATCGTGGAAAATGGTGTCGCAACAACAATTATTTGCGACGGGCCCGTCGCTAAAGACATTATTTGCGACGAGGATCCTTCCCATCACAAATAATACTTCGTATATTTGTAAAAAAACTTTTAAAATAGTAATTGTGACGGGCCCCGTCGCAATTACTATTTAAAAAAAATAAAAAACTATTCATAAATTATTTTAATGAATAAAATAATAATACTATTTGCGACGGGCATAGTATCCCATCACAAATACTATAAAAAAATAAAAAAAATAAATTATTAATAAATTATTTTAATTAATATAATAATAATCCAATTATAATTCAAAAATAAAAAATAATAAAATATTAATAAATGATTTTAATTGATATAATAATATATTTATAATTCACAAATAAAAATAATAAATTATTAATAAATTATTTTAATTTATATAATAATAATAGAATTATAATTCAAAAAATAATAATAGAATATTAATAAATGATTTAATTAATATAATAATATTAGAAAAATAATTCATAAGTAAAAAAAATATTAATATGTTATTTTAATTAATATAAGAATAATAGAATTATTTTACATTCAAATATTAAAATAATTCAAATATTACAAAAAAATATAATGAAATTATAATATTATAAAATTTTAATATATATATAAAATTTAATATTATAAAATATAAATAATATTATTATTCTTATTAATGTTGTTATTTCAAAATATAATATTATTAATACTTTATAATGAGACAGAAACTACGAATAGAAAAAAATCATATTTTGATTTATCAAACTTTATAACATAAAAACAAAGTCTAATTATTACTAATTAATACTAATTATTACAAATTATTACTAATTATTACAAATTATTGGTAATTATTGGCAATTATTACTAATTATTGGTAATTATAACTAATTATTACTAATTATTGCTAATTATTGATAATTATTACTATTTATTCCTAATTATTACTAATTATTATTAATTATTGGTAATTATTACTAATTATTGGTAATTATTACTAATTATTGGTAATTATTACTAATTATTGGTAATTATTGGTAATTATTAATAATTATTGTTAATTATTAATAATTATTGGTAATTATTACTAATTATTGGTAATTATTACTTATTATTGGTAATTATTACTAATTATTGGTAATTATTACTAATTATTGTTAATTATTACTAATTATTGGTAATTATTACGAAGTATTAGTAATTACTACTAATTATTACGAATTATTGGTAATTATTACTAATTATTGGTAATTATTACTAATTATTGGTAATTATTGGTATTTATTCCTAATTATTACTAATAATTACTAATTATTGGTAATTATTACTAATTATTGGTAATTATTACTAATTATTGGTAATTATAACTAATTATTGGTAATTATTACAAATTATTGATAATTGTTACTAATTATTGGTAATTATTACTTATTATTGGTAATTATTACTAATTATTACTAATTATTACTAATTATTGGTAATTATTACTAATTATTGGTATTTATTACTAATTATTAGTATTTATTCTTAATTATTGGTAATTATTACTAATTATTCCAAATTACCATTAACTATGAACAATGAATACTAATAATTTAAATTCATTATGTAACAAAAAAAATGTAAACATAATTAAATTACAACTAATTAAGAATAATTGAAACTAATAAAAAATTTAAAATAAATATTAAATTAAAATGAACATAAATACCTTTAAAATTGATCTGAGGTTGATCTCTGATCATTGTTGAAAACATCAATATCATCTCCAGAATGAAAAATTAAACTCAAGAAACGCTGAACTCTAAAAATAGAGTTTTGAGAGAAGTAGAAGATCGATTTTGAGAATGAATGAAAAAAACAGATGGGGGTATTTATAGGTTAGATTATTTGTGGCGGGTCTATTTGCGACGGGATACCCGTCACAAATACCTTAGCCCGCATTGATTACGGTCAACGGTTAAATAGTTATTTGCGACGGGTCTCATCACAAATAATAACATACCGACATACTATTTGCGACGGGGGTATATTCTCGTCGCAAATATCTTATACAGCCGCCGGTTATTTGCGACGGGCGGTAACCGCCCGTCGCAAATAACTTTCCCACGATTTGGCGCGCAAAGCGCGGCAGTCCTTTTGCGACGGGGAAAGCTAACCCGTCGCAAATAAGTTTCTAACGGGACTATTTGCGATGAGATTTATCCCCGTCACAAATAACCCGTCGCAAATGCCAATTTTTCCCGTAGTGGTTGGTGAACATGATGAAGGATATGAAATAATAAGAATAGAAAATTTCCCCATTGTTCAAGAATATATTGATGTATTTCTTGAGGAGTTACCTGGACCGTCCCCAAAATGAGGGGTAGAGTTCTCCATTGAGCTCATTCCTGGTTCCAATACAATTTCAATGACCCAATATACAATGAAAAATGTTGATCTGGAGTAATTACAAAAACAAAACCAATATATTTAGGGGAAGGGGTTAACCGGACAATGTGTGTCTCCTTAGCGAGCACATGTTCTATTTGTGAAGAAGAAGGATGGATCAATGAGGTTGTTCATTGATTATAGAAGACATAACAGGATGACAATGAAGAATAATTTCCCTCTTCCAAGAGTTGATGATTTATTTGAATAGATTCATGTGGCTCAATTATTCTCTAAGATTCATCTTTGAAATAGTTATCATCAATTGAGAGTGAAGAAAGAAGATATTCTAATGACTGTCTTCTGATCAAGATATGGGAATTATGAGTTTGTTATTATTCCCTTTTTCTTGACTAATAATCTTGATATTTTAATGGATTTAATGAATATACTTCTTAAGGACTACCTTGATAAATTTATGGTACTTTTTATTGATGATATTATGATATATTCCAAAATTTGTGAAGATAATGTGGACTATCTAAAAGTTATATCGAAAACATTGAAGAATGAGAGTCTATTTGGAAGGTTTAGAAAATGTGAATTTTGGCTACAACAAGTTGCTTTCTTGGAGAACATTATATGAAATGAAGGAATATCAATGGAAATTGAAAATGGAAAGGTTGTAGAGGAGTGTACTCATTCTACAATAGTAACTAAGATTCATAGATAGAAGAATATTATAGGAGGTTTATGAAAAAAAATCAAGACATTCTAATCCAATAACAAAGTAAATTCAAAAAGGGGTCAAGTACATATTTACATATAAGTGTGAAGAATAATTCTATCAGAGAATGATTTGTTATTTTTAGCGATGTATATCTGACAGGTCTTGGGTGTGTCCTCATGAATAATTATAAGGTGATTGGTTATGCATCTCTATTGGTGAAGCCTCATGAAAAAACTATCCTATGCATGATATGGAGCTTGTTGTAGTTGTTTTTTCTTGGATTATATGGAGCCACTATCTTTATGGGGAGAAATTTTATATATACATAGAACACCAAAGTTTGAAGTATATTTTCACACAATGTAATTGACCATGGGATAGAGGAGATGGTTGTAACTTCTTAAATACTGTGATTGTTCAATTCATTATCTCCCCAAAAGATCAAACAAAGTCACTGATGCATTTTGTAGCAAAGACCCTATAATACTGGCAATGATGGGGATTCATGGAGATCCTTTGATCAATGTCCTAGTAAAACTAGACATAGGAATCGTAAGGGACGACCAATCATTAAACATATCATAAATTAACTATCAACTATCATTACTAGAGAAGATAAATAAATCTCAAAGAGAATATCCTTTATTACAGAAGAAGATACAGGTTGTTAGTAATGGAATGTTTCCTAAGTTAATTATAGATCTGACGGTCTACTGAAATTTTGTACAAGGCTATATGTTCCAACTATTCTTGAAATAAATAAGGAGCTGGTGGATGATGCTCAAAGCTCTAATTTCTCTATACATCCCAAAAAAATTAAAATTTATAGGGACCTTCGTGAGCATTATTGGTGGGAGAACATAAAAAGGTAGATTGATGAATATACTACACGGTGCATGGTGTGTTAATAAATGAAGGCAGAGATACTACTTCTCGAAGGGATATTACAACCACTTCCCATACCAGCATATAAGTGAGACAATATCACTATAGACTTTGTCAATGGTCTCCCGAAAAAATCCAATGGAAATAAAGTGATATGGGTTATAGTGGACCATATCACAAAGACTGGTCGTTTAATCTATATTCAGTAAGATTTATCTCTTGACCGACTTTCCATGATATACCAAAAGGAAGTGGTAAGACTGTATTGAGTTCCACTTTCTATCATTTCTGATCGTGATCTATGGTTCACATCAAAATTCTGGACAAGTATTCAACATGATTTGAATACTAAATTGATTTTCGGTATGAACTATCACCCTCAAACTGATGGTCAATCTGAAAGGACTATTCAAATACTCAAGGACATTATGGGAACATGCTCAAAGGAATTTAGAGGAGTATAGGATTAACATCTCTCATTATTTTAATTCTCATATAACAATAACTTCCATTCAAGTATTCAAATGGCACCCTATGAAGTTCTATATGGGAAGTGATGTAAAACTCATAATTGAAGGTGTGAAGTTGGTGAGAGAGAGCTTCATGGGACTGATCTTGAGAAAGAGATAATAGAAAAGGTTATTGTCATCCAATAACTCAGAAAGGCTGCTCAAAGTTGGCAGAAGAGATATGCTAACAACTGTTGAATGGACTTGGAGTTTGGTGTTGGAAACAAAGTGTTCCTTTGAATATCACCCTGTAAGAGAGTCATGTTGTTTGGAAAGAAAGGGAATCCTAGATCCAGGTACATTACCACCTCTGAAATCATTAATCACATAAGAGAAGTGGCATATAGTCTTTCACTTCCTCCAGATATATCTCAAGTTAATGATGTATTCCATGTATCACTCTTGAGGAAGTACATACCTGACCCTTCACATGTATTGAATCTTGACTTGGTATAACTGGAACAAGAACTCTCTTATAAGGAGAATCCATTGAAGATATTGGACCGTAGAGACAAGGTTTTATGACAAAATACTACCCACCTCATTGAAGTGTTATGGAGGAACTACAAACGAGAAGAAGTCTCATGGGGAGCATAGGAAACAAGGAGGTAGAATTACCCATACCTTTTCTCAATCGATGGAATGTGATGAAATTATAGGGATGAAATTTATTAAAGGGGGGGAATGTAACGACCCAAACTTTTTGAATGATATTTATTTATTCTAAATGTGTATTATATTATATTATACTCAACAAAACCATATCTATTTAATAATTTTTTGGGTATAAATTGAAATTTTACCATTAGATTTCAACCATTATATTACTATTATAAACAATACAGTTAAAAATAATTTGAATGTTATAATTAGTGTTATAAATAGAAATGAAAATGGTTAATTAATGTATAAAGGACAAATGATGGCTTCAACTAGTAGATTTTTTCCATACAAAGCCCATTTTTTAGAGACTGAGAATGAGGCAGTATATCTAGGCTTCACTCTTGACCAAACCAACACTAGGCTTCAACATGTTAATCTTGAACAATATAACCTACGATAAGATTTCAAGTCAGTAGAAATTACCATTTGGGCGATGTTATATGCGCCACCCCAAGAACATATCACCATCGAACACCACAACCTTATGTCATATGAAGGTGTTAGAAGGTTTTATGTGTCAAGGAATTATTTAATTAATGTATAATACCTTTGTATAAATAAAAATGTTGTTCCATCATTTCTATTCTAAATTATTTTTCTTAAAAATGTGATGAATTTGATAAATTGATTTTTCAGAAAAGAATAGTACTTTTCAGAAAAAATATAATTATTATAAAAAACTATGTTATTAATAATAATGTTTATTTTAATGAAATATTATGATTAAAATACTCTTATTTAGGTTTATATGATAATATAATTTTATTTTTTTCAAGTGATAGAAATTTTACTATACATTTTACTATGCATTTTCTATACTCTATGATTTTTAATAAATAAGGATTTTTATATTTTAAATCTAGATTTATTATAATTATAAAATTATTATGATCAAATAAACATCATTATTTTAATATTCACATCTAAATTAGGTTAGGGTGAATTTATGAGAATTTTCTTAAACAATTAATTTTTTCATGAATAATAAAATTACTATTTGAGTTTTTCTACATGTTTAATGACATCATAATGATGTAATTATTAATATAAATTTTTTAGACTATATTGGATTAAAATATAATAATAAGTGTCCCATGTGTCCAATATTATCTGCAAATACCATGTGCAATCTCATTGTTTTGAATTTACCACTACCTAGGTGTCTAAGGAAATTAATAAAAAAACCATCACTTTTTCTATAAATACCCTCACATTTCTCCATTATCATTCATTACCAATTCACCAACCCCAAAAAATGATGTTTTTACCTCACAAGGATCCCTTCAAAGGTTTCTTTAATCCTCCAAGGCCCCAATTGTAACACCCTAATATTTTATGAAAAATATACTTTTTAATTTCATTAATGACTTCTGTTGTATACTACACCAAAAGGATCTTGCGCAACACGCATCCCTAACTTTTCTTGCATTACACGCAATCACGACCTTCCATGATAGCAGGTGTTGTACGCAATACCGAGTTTCATTAAACAATGATATGTTATATAAAATAGCTATTATGAATAGTAATACCCACTTTTTGAAATTTTATCTTTCAAAGTGGACTTCATTTTTGGATTCAGAATATCGAAATTAGCCTAGGGTGAATTTTTGGTATTTTTTTGATAACATTCAATTTTTGATGAATAGTGAAAACACTGGGTTACTATTCAAAACCCGACTTTTTATTTAAATAATTATTTATTTTATTTAAATTTATTTTATGTCAAAATTGATACATAATACCTATATAAGTTCAATTTAAGTCATTGAAGTCATTTTATAATAATTTTAGATATATAAAATTTTTATTGAACTTTTCACCGTCTTTTACCCACCTCCTAGGAGAATTTGCAAATTCACATAAAACATAATTTTACCATTTCTCTGAGTGGAATTTCGAAAATCCGAGAGACACGAATAATATCAAATTGTAAAATGTGGTTCAATGAGATGAAAATAATTTTTTGTGAATAGTAACTTTTTACTTTTTTTAACCACGGTTAAAAGTAAATAGCGTAATTAAGGGTAAAAATGATATTATTATTACCCTAAAACATGTCCTAATTCTATTGGATAAGTTTAATTCGACCAAAAACTACCTTAGGAATAAAATATGACCATTAAGCCCACTTGGACTAGATTAGGACATTTATTATTAATTTATTTAAAGAAGGGTCAAAATAGTTAAAATCAATGTTTAATAACAAAATCATTTTTAATATACAGTTATACATAAGATAAATTCGAATATAAATATAAATTAGAAAAAAAAAGTTTTCCTACATAATGGTATTTTATTTATAATTTTAGACATTAAATAATTTAATTTATTAATGACACAATGATGAGGCAGTAATTATCTTATTAATGAAATATTGACATAATTGATGTTATAAATACCCAAATAAATGTAATTTGAGACTTTTTATGAATTAAAATAATTTTATATGTTAATATGACATGTTATTATTGATTTAGATAACAGTTTTTGAACTAATTAGTCTTTTATGATATTCACAAAAATCAATTACCAAATAGTGTCAAAATTGACATAAAATAGTTTTTAAGACAAATATTATATTATTAATTGTTATTTTATTTTTAGAAATATAGGGTTAGGCCAAATGACTTAGATAAGGTTATATATATTAATAATAAACAACATGGGGTTCTTTTTTCTTTTTATAGTAAGTTTATTAACCTTATAGTGTAAGAAAACAAGAAGACACGGTAAAAGAAAAATTATTTAACTTAAAGTTAAATCTAAATGATAAGGTTAAAATAGAAACCTAAACTTGTCTAAATTCTATTGGATGAGAGTATTGTGACCCATCCCCACCTTAGAATCGACATAACTCAATTTGGAGCTATTAAAAACCGAATATCACAATATAATATTATAATATTTTTTGTTATTCCAAAGGTGCCCCTGTCCTCCACTATAAAAGGGCACCTCCTCCCTCTCTTCCTCACACCATTTGGAGCATTGAATCTCGGAAAAACTCTGCCCATTTCACTTCTCCACTTCCTTAGAAACCTTAGAGATGTACTGGTCTTCTCATAATACCAACCCTAGTGCCCTAAGAAGATGTTTAAAGGAGGTGTGTCGAAGAATAGGTAATTTCTTATACCGATTCTTTCAAGGTTCTTTCTTCTTCAACATCTTATTCTTTAGTTGATTCATTATAAATTAATAACAAATGTATCAATAATATACTGATATGTTATTATAAATATGAAACAACCCCATTTCACCTTCTATCCATCCTACGAAAAACGAAATCACCGCGCGTGCATATGTACGGAATACCGTCTCCACGCCGTGGCGTAATCTGTTTTCGACCACCACCATACTTGGATGTGTATAATGGTGTAAATAAATAACTATATATGATTATTGAAAAGTGATATTGATTCTTAAATATTATACATACACTTCAATGCAATTCCACGATCATGGGAATGCTATCATCGCTCGTGCATACGTACGGACTACCGTCTCCACGACGCGATGAGATTCATTCTCCATGTTAGCCACTCATGAATGATTATAAAGTATATATAATAAGTAATCAGGAAATATATGAAATAATAATTATACTGTATTTATGTGTATATATATGTATGTCATATTTTTAATTTCATTCAATTCAATAAGGAATCGAAAACAACATTCATGCGTACGTACGGCCTACCGTCTCCATGAACAATGTACTTCATTCCTTTTATCGATATATAATATATATTTATAAGATCAATATATATATTATATAAATCATGTTTTACATTCTGGAATTATGTAAATCTGATATACATAATAATATAAAGAACAACAAGTCGAAACACATACGTTAAATGAAACGATTTTACCCAAAACGCTCTTTAACATGGAATTTACAAAAGAACGAGTAATATAAAGTCAAAAGTGAACCATATATGATATCATAACAATTAATATGATTCTATAATAATTCAATGACATTATTTAAATCATTATAAACGAGGTTTGGATACATACGAAGCATATAAAACATAAGGTAAGGGATAAATTTTCAATCACATTTTTTTATCCGAGATTCCTTATACCTAAGTATTTACTGGGGTAACGTTTATCATCCATGACCATGATTTCTAAAAAAAATTCATAAAATGTTTTATATTCTTCCACGAATGTTTAAAGTCATTTTTACCATTTATTGGCTTTTTACCACATTGTATGGATGGAATCTTTCCTTTGGTTACCATATAAGGTACTTTTTTGACTTTTCTGAAAAAAGTACGAGGAGAATGTTATTTTTAACTTATATGGAATGAATGGATTTTTATGGTTTTATAAAGACTTATTGTCATGAAGCTTCCTCCAAAACATTTCATGACTATTTTTTTAAAAATACCTTTCATTTAAAATTGCATGACATTTTGTGAAGATAAAATGATTTTGAAGATGAAAGGATATTTTCCTCAAGAATTCATTTCAAGTGTTTTATCAAAACCATTTTTCATCTATGTTGACATTATTTCATATGTGAATGTTTCAAGTATAATGTCTCTATGATTAAAATGGTTTCACATTTCTTATTATGAAATGATATCCATTTCTTTTATATGAATTACGTGATGATGGGATGATGTTTATGAAACCCATTTTATTCGTTGGGTTATTATGAATGATTTATGTTTATTTTGTGGCACAAGAAAGAATGATTTAATTATGATATGGGTGAGACCTATATCTCCCTCCAATGAAATGGGTAAAGATTTATATCTTATGAGATAGACATGGTTGGAATGGTAAGTTAATCTGGTTCAGTGTTACAGGACTGAAATGAGGAGCGAAATCGATTCAGAAAGGGACGTTGTCCACTATGATGGTCTTGGAAGCAATGCCTTGGCTACTATGGAAATCATAACAAGTGTTGAATGGTTTCAAAAAATACATGTTTTATTCTCATGCTATTTTATCATGATTGATGTTCCTTTATGATATATGCGTTACGTACTTCCACAATTTATGTCTTTGCTCATGTTTTTTATGTTTAGATTTCATGTTCATGTTTTTGCTTTCAAATGTTTATGGATTGTTTTATGTTCTCTATGTTTTCCCTTACTAAGCATTTGATATCACCCTTTTTATGTTTTATTTTTTCTAGGAAATAATGAAAGTTTTTCGTTAAGGAAACGAAAAGGGGAAGATCGTTATGGGAGATGTTGAAGATCTTTCAACATGATTAGATGTTTATATTCCGAGTTTTCAAAGACACCATACTATTACGGTCCTTGTGTGTCTGTTTTTTATGTATTAAGTATTCCTAAAAGTAATGTAATGAACATGTACGCCATGCTTTGGGTCTCTACAGTTGGTATCAGAGGAAATGTTTAGTCAACCTTTGGAAACTAGGATGCGAGAACTTTAGTGAGATCCCTGGAGATATTTCTAAGGAATGTTTTGGGATGTCCCTAAGGTTAAGTATAAGTATAGGTTATAGTCCTAGAATTACAGTAACGATATTTTAATTAAACCTAAGATGTTAGATATTTAAGGTACTCCCCCTTTATTATGTTGTTCTCCCTAGCATGATTTTTGCCTCTCACAGAATACTTTTTGTGTTTTAGTCAATGGAGGGAACCAGAAGGTATTTAGTTAACATTGAATCCAATGGAAAAATTGATGACTATGAACAACAAAATTATGTAATGCCTAGAGAGAATGATATTGTGATTATGCCGAATCAGTCATCGCGATATATGATTAACAAGGTGTAATTTAGTGGTATGACTAATTCATCAAATAAGAGGAAGATATAATTTTATACTTGTTCGCATGTTGAGGAGCATACAGAAAAGAAGATTGAGATTTCTAAAGAACGGAACAAGAACTGTGAGGAATACATCAAATGGAGGGAAATATGTTATCTGTGTGGAGAAAAGGGTCATAGAGTGACAGACTATTATAGAGTTCAATGTCTTATTTGTGGAGAACATGGGCATTACCCAACTCAATGCCTTGACCAAAAAAGTTACTTCTAAATCAAGGAAGGACTTATTCCATGAAAATCATTGAAGAGGATGGATTGAAGTGTTTATGAATTGGTATTAAAGAATAATGTTGTTGAGGTACATTTATGGTGTATTAGAATGTTTTTGTATTAGTCTATTGTGGTTTTAAATAATTTTATTGTACCGGTAACCATGAAAAGTGATTCAAATATTTTGGAAAGCAGATGATATGTGAATAATGAAGCGATAAAGAGAAAATGAAATGTCTGACAGTATTCATGAGCTCATGATTGATATAAGGACTAAGTGATATCATGGGTTGAGTATATAGAATTTTGAGGATTTTGGTATGTGGAATGTGTTATCTTTTAACTGCACTCATGTTTTCACTAAGGTTCAATGGGTATTCATTTTTCAAGAAAATACATGATTAAGTCCTTCTAATGTTTGGAATGTGACCAACAAGACATATCTTATGATATATGGGAATCAACGATGGTATTAACATTCTTGTTATATGAACACTTTTGTAATCATTTTCACTATAATATGAGATTGGACAACAGTATTTTGGATAAACCTAAAGAGTGGAATGGATTATGTTGGACATATGTTTGTATTGTTTAATGCTAGAACATTTTCGATATTATTGATGGAATGTTATATTAATGTATTTTTAGAAAAAAAGGACAACCTGCAGGATGGGCGACATCCCATCGTGTCAGACATGGCTGTGGGAATCGAACCCACAACCGAAGTGCGACTGGCCTTTATCACCTACCACTGGCCTACAGGAAGTCCCTGGCTAGTAGAAAAAATTTTTATTTTATTATATAGGATGATAGATGAAGTATATGTCCATTTTAAAACCATATATGATTAATCACACCATAAATGGAATTATGTATATAAATTTTTCTAACTTATGTCTGAGACAGATGGAATGACCTATCATTCTATCACATAATCTGCTAAAACATCACGAAAGACAAATTCAACTTCATTTCTTAAATAGATGAAGTAGAAATTGTTCCATGCACGAACAACAGTGATATTATACCAAAATAATGTAAGTATTTATTCTAATTCAAATTCTTCAACATTAGGGAAATGATCTTGAAAACCAAAAATTTTGTCCTAGTGCCCTTATATCCGATGAATCAAGTGATACCCTAGATCATTAAAAATTTATGGCTTTGTGATTGTTGGATTTTTTATAGCCATGTTCTCTACTTCTCTCCATCAGAACATGACAGTTAGATTTCTATTCCATATCCATATTTTCACCTATGTTCTCCTTTGTGGAAACCTAGAGATTAGTTAATTTGGGTAACCGTTACTTTTCATACTTTAGTTTTTAAAGCCAAGTTTTGGTATTCCTTTTTATTATGTGGGTTTCTATTAACGAATCTTTCGAGTAGTAAACCATTTATAACCTCGACGAATTTCGAGGGAGAAATTCGTTTTAAGGGGGGTAGAATGTAACACCCCGAGATTTTATGAAACATATATTTTTTTAATTTCATTAATGACTTGTGTTGTAGGCTACACCAAAAGGAGCTTTCACAACACGCATCCCAGACTTGGCTTGCATTACACGCAATCACGTCCTTCCACGATAACGTGTGTTGTACGCAATAACGAGTTTCGCTAAACAATGATATGTTAAATAAACTAGCCGTTATGAATAGTAATACCCAATTTTTGAAATTTTATATTTCAAAATGGACATAATTTTTGGATTCAGAATATCGAAATTAGTGTAGGGTGAATTTTTGGTATTTTTCTGAAAACATTCTATTTTTGATGAATAGTGAAAACACTGGGTTACTATTCAAAAACCGACTTTTTATTTAAATAATTATTTATTTTATTTAAATTTATTTTAGGTAAAAATTGATACATAATACCTATATAATTTCAGTTTAAGTCATTGAAGTCATTTTATAATAATTTTTGATATATGAAAATTTTATTGAACTTTTCACCGTCTTTTACCCACCTCCTAGGAGAATTTGCAAATTCATATAAAACATAATTTTACCACTTATGTGAGTGGAATTTCGAAAATCTGAGAGACATTGTTAATATCAAGGACTAAAATTTGGTTTAATGAGATGAAAATAATTTTTTGTGAATAGTACCTTTTTACTTTTTTTACCACGGTTAAAAGTAAATAGGGTAATTAAGGGTAAAAATGATATTATTATTAACCTAACAAATGTACTAATTATATTGGATAAGTTTAATTTGATCAAAAAAACCTTAGGAATAGTATATGACCATTTAGGCCAACATGGATTAGATTAGGACATATCTTATTAATTTATTTAAAGAAGGGTTAAATTAGTTAAAATCAATGTTTAATTACTAAATCATTTTTAATATAGGGTTATATATAAGATAAATTAGACTATAAATATTTATCAGAAATTAAAAAAATTTCCCAAATAATGGTATTTTATTTATTATTTTTAGACATTAAATAATTTAATTTTTTTATGACACAATGATGATGTAGTAATTATCTTATTAATGAAATATTGACATAATCGATGTTTTAAATACTCAAATAAATGTAATTTGAGACTTTTTATGAATGACACTAATTTTTTAGGTTAATATGACATGTTAGTATTGATTTTATTAAATTTTTTAGAACTAATAATTCTTTTATGATTTCCAAAAAAATCAATTTCCAAATAGTGTCAAAATTGATAGAAAATAATTTTTAAAACAAATATTATATTATTAATTTTTATTTTATTCCTAAAAATCTATGGCTTGGAAAAATGACTTAGATACGGTTATATATATTAATAATAAACAACTTGGGGTTCGTTTGGATTGTTATTGTATGTTTATTAACCTTATAGTATAAGAAAACAAGAAGACACTTTAAAAGAAATTTTTTTAACTTAAAGTTAAATCAAATGATAAAGTTAAAATAGATACCTAAACTTGTCTAAATTCTATTGGATAATAGGATTTCTACCCATCCCCATATTAGCTTCGAAATAACTAAATTTGGAGCTATTAAAAACCGAATATGACTTTATAATAAAATAATTTTTTTAGTTATTCCAAAGGTGCCCCTCTCATCCATTATAAAAGGGAACCTCCTCCCTTTCTTCCACACACCATTTTGATCCTTGATGCTCGGCCAACCTCTGCCCATTTAACATCCCAACTTCCCTGGAAACCTTATTGATGTACTGGTATTCTCAAAAGACCAACCCTAGTGCCCTAAGAAGACATTTAAAGGAGGTGCGTCGAAGAAGAGGTAATTTCTTCTACCGATTCTTTCAAGCTTCCTTCTTCTTCAACTTCTTCTTCTTCGTTAGTTGTTTCATTATAAATTAATAACATCAGTATCACTAACATACTGATATGTTATTATAAGTATGAAACAACCCCATTTAACCTTCTATCCATCCTACGGAAAATGAAATCACCTCACGTGCGTACGTACAGAATACTGTCTCCACGCCGTTGTGTAATATGTTTTCGACCACCACCTTACTTGGATGGGTATAATGGTGTAAATAAATAACTATATATGATTATTAAAAATTGATATTGATTCTAAAATATTCTACATACACTTCAATGCAATTCCAATTTCATGGGAATGATATCATCGCTCGTGCATACGTACGGACTACCGTCTCCACGATGCGATGAGATTTATTCTCCATGTTAACCATTAATGAATGATTGTAATGTATATATAATAAGTAATCATGACATATATGACATAATAATGATACTTTATTTATGTTTATATATATTAATGTCATCTACTTAATTTCATTCAATTCAATAAGGAAACGATAACATCATTCATGCTTATGTAAAGCCTACCATCTCTATGAACGGTGTATTTCATTCATTTTATCGATCTATAATATATATTTATATAATGAATATATATTATATATAAATCATGTTTTACATTCTATAATTAGGTAAATCAGGATATAATTAATAATATCATGAATGACAGGTCGAAACACATTCGATAAATGAAACGATTTTACCCAAAACGCTTTTTAACATGGAATTTACAAAAGAATGGGTAATATAATGTCATAAGTGAACCATATATGATATCATAACAATAAATATGATTTTTTAATAAGTAAATGACATTATTTAAATCATTATAACATAGGTTTAGATACATATGAGTCATATTGGACATAAGGTAAGGGATAAATTTTCAATCTCATTTTTTTATCTGAGATTGCTTATAAGTAAGTATTTACTGGGGTTACGTTTATCATCCATGACCATGTTTTCTAAAAATGTTTTCAGAAAATGTTTACTATTCTTCCACGAATGGTTAAAGTCATTTTTACCCTTTATTGACTTTTTACCACATTGTATGGATGAAATCTTTCCTTTGGTTACCATATAAGGTACTTTTTGTCTTTTCCGACAAAAGTACGAGTAGAATGTTATTTTTAACTTATATGGAGTGAACGGGTTTTTATGGTTTTATAAAGCCTTATTTTAATGAAGATTCTGCCAAAATATTTCATGAATATTTTCAACAAAATCCTTTTCTTTTAAAATTTCATGACATTTTCTGAAAATAAAATGATTTTGAAGATGAAAGGATATTTTCCTCAAGAATTCATTTCAAGTGTATTATCAAAACCATTTTTTCATCTAAGATGACATTATTTCATAAGTGTATGTTTCAATTATAATTTCTCTATGATTTACATGGTTTCAATTTTAATATTATGAAATTATATCCATTTCTTTTATAGGAATTATGTGATGATGGGATGATGTTTATGAAACCCATTTTATTCATTGGGTTATTATGAATGATGTATGTTTATTTTCTGGCACAAGTAAAAATGATTTCATTATGAGATGGATAGGACCTATATCTCCCTCCAATACATTGGGTAAATTTTTATATCTCATGAGATAGACATGGCTGGAATAGTAAGTTATTCTGGTTCAGTGTTACAGGACTGAAACGAGGAGTCAAATCGATTCAGAAAGGGACTTTGTCCACTAAGATACTCTTCGGAGCAATGCCTTGGATACTATGGAAATCATAACATGTTCTGAATGGTTTTTACAATTACATGTATTATTACCATACTATTTTATCGTGATTGATGATCCTTTATGATTTATGACTTACGTACTTCCAAGATTTATGTCTTTGCTCAAGGATTTAATGTTTTGATTTCATGTTCACGTTTTTTCATTCAAATGTTTATGGATTGTTTTATGTTCTCTATGTTTTCCCTTACTCATCATTTGAGCACACGCTTTTTATGTTATGTTTTTCCCAAGAAATAAAGAAATGTTTTATGTAAGGATACAAAAATGGGAAGATCGTTATGGGAGATGTTGAAGATCATTCAACCTGATTAGATGTTTATATTCCGAGTTTCCAAAGACACTAAACTAATACGTTCATTGTGTGTTTGTTTTTGTTATGTGTTAAGTATTCTGTGAAAGTAATGTAGTTACCATGTATGTCAATCTTTGGGTCTCTACACCAATCTTTTAGTTTTAGGAGTTACTCTTTGAGTTAAGGGAAATCTTAATTCTCTCCTCTTTTCAAGTTCCCTTTTTATACAGTATGTATTTCAAATTTCCATACTATATTATTATATATATTTTCTAATTCCCCTTTAATTTATTAATATTCTTTTTTTAAATTTTTATCCTGTTCCCATATCTTTTTAAAATTTTCTAATACCATGTTTCATATCGTTATGTTGTAGAATTTTCTCCTTAAAATTTCTCTTTTTTTCTTAAGAAATTTATATTTTGTTTTGTTTTTTGTCAACACCCAAACCTATTTATTTTATATGGATATTCAAATAGATTTCAAAATGATCTATTTTATTCATGTATTAACATACATGAAAGCCTCTTTCCCTTTTTGTGGGTTTAAAAATATATAAATATGTTTTCTTTAAGATCTTCTTAAAAATGACATGATTTTGATATAAAACCTATTTATCTTATTATACATAGGTTATTTATTATATGTTTTATTATGATTTATGTGGATCACAATAATTAATATATATTATGTGTAAAAATTTATAGTGATCCAATGCATTTGGTAAATAATTTACTCTCAAGAGATGACATGTTTTATGATACCTTGGTGAATAACCTTGGTAATTTTTATGACACCTCGATGATAAACCAATGTGATATTCTTATGAATGACTTAATTAAATGATTTATACACATTTACATGTTATGATTCATGTTATTTTTATTATGATATGTGTCTTTTTCATTTTCTCATGCCTTTATTATATTCTTAATGTTCTTATCAATAATTCTAATTATCACTTGTCAATTGTTTCCCTTAATTTCCATTATTGGGCCTTATGTTCACCGTTTCCCTTGATGTATGTCCCCATGTAATCTTTCATTGATATATATCCTCGTTATTTTATATCATGTTCATGGGAAGATCTGATGGATTATTCAAGGCTACCTGATGCCTTATGAAAGGGGATCCCATATCGACATCCCTATTCATTCTTATGCAGGATGTTTTGAGTTGGGTAATTCAGAGAAGCATTAATGAAGTTGGGATCCTTCAATACCATCATCAGATGAAGCCTATATCCATTTCTCACCTTAGGTTTTCTAATTACTCCATTATGTTCCTTAATGCTGGAAGTATATCAATACATAATATAAACAGAGTACTGGTTGGGTACTCTCGATGCAGTGGCCAAATTATCAACAAGTGCAAGAGTGAATTCTTCATGTCTAACAAGTGTTCCTTAGTGAGGGTGAATACTATTAGTAGGATTTTGGTTATGCAGAGTTTTGAGTTCCAGATGTCTTATATTGGAACCCCTATATCGTAAATGCTGCTTCGGATCAGAGACTTTGACGATCTTCTCTCCAGGATCAATGATAGGGTGATGAACTGGAAGAACAGGTTTCTGTCTATTGGTGGAAGGATCACCCTCATTAATAGTGTACTCGTGACCTATCTTATTCACGGTCATTCATCTATCATGGTTCCAAAAGGCAAGATCAGATCTATTGAAAGGATACTGGAAAACATTATGTGGGATTCATGTGTAGAGGGCAAGAGGCATTAGGTTTCTTGGGGTAAAATGGTGAAGCCTGTGTGTGAGGGTGGCATTAATGCGTGTAACCTAAATAATATCATCTACTACATGCTTGCAATATTGGAATGGAGAATGTCAAAACGTCTTACTCTTTAAGGTAATTCAATTCACAAGTATGCATCTTGCCTTTGGGATCCTAAGCAGGGGAATCATTCCTCACAATGGTCGATGGTTGGCCCCATTGATTCTATTATTCAGCCTTTTCCCATTAGATTGTTGGGGAAGGATAAGTATCCTTTTGGAACTAGAACTGGTGCGGATCAATGCATGGGTTCTTAGGGTCTCTAGTCCCTTACATCACCTTCAGGGAAGCAAGTCAGTTTCCCGTTTTTATTGAAATGGTTTTGGATAAGGAACATCAAGATCATCTCTATCTCGTTTAGGTTAATGTAGAGGAGGAAAAATGTGTTTTCATAACTAATTACTCGGGCCACTTCACATCCAAAGATTTCTGACACATTTTCTAAGGCCAGGTTCAAAATGATTTGTGGGAAGAGATCATTTGGGTGAAGAATCTTCCCACCAAGTTCAGTTTCCTCACATGTAGTATGAGGAACAGATCACTCCCAACTGATGAAAATATTTGTAGGTTTGGTATTCATCTAGAATCTAGGTGTATGTGTTGTACTGTACACATTGAGGAGTACATTGTACATATATTCTTTAGTAGTCACCGGAATAATGAGGTGTGTAAGGTTCTTGGTGAATTAACATCATTCCTATCCACATCTTGGGATAGCCATCCCTTCTTTGACAGATGGTTTCAAGGCAGAGGGGATGGGGGCATGATTTGGTGGCATTGTTGGTGGTAATGGATGTGGGGTGCTGGTGTTTATGGAAGGAATGTAACAGATCAAGGAATGAGGGAGTGCCAGTGGAAACCCATACTATCATCATATGGGCTAAGAATTTATTGATTGATTTAAATAAGGTTGTTAGATCTTGGAAGAATGATCCTTCTATGAAGAGTTTTTAGGCAGGTGGCGGAGAGGTATCTACGTCCAGTAACAAGAGGGGTGAATGGGTTTGTTGGCAGGTTCTTGTGGTGGGTTTAAAGATGAACACGGATGGTTCTTGTGTGTTGGGGTATGAGAATGTGGGCGGGGTAGTGTGAGATAGTAGTGGCTCGGTCTACATGGTGTTCTCAGCCATATTTGGATTGGGGACCTCACATCAAGTAGAGGTAGTGGCAATGCATGTTGGTCTTAAGTTATGTAGGAAAGAAGGGTTACAAATTTCTAAAGTGGAGACTGACTCTATGATTTTTCACAATTCCTTGAAAGGGTATTTAGAAGTTCCTTGGTTGATTTGTTACATTATCCTAAAATGCAGAAATTTACTTAATAGCATTTCTCAGGTGCTTCATACTTGGAGGGAGTGGAACAGGGTTGTAGACTACTTGGCTTCAGTGGATTTTTTTGAGCACAGTGGAGGTGTTCCTTTACAATAAAGCCAGCATCAAGTCATAAGAGATTGAATATATTAAGGTGGATGCACTCGGACTTCATTATTTTAGGCCACATTAGATAGGGATGGTGATAAAGGGGTGAGGGGGTGGAATTTTCTTGCTTCTATTGTGTTTGTTTCTTTTCTTTTTCTCTCTATTAATAAAAAATACGATGATGATGATGATGATTTATTATGGTTCTTATTTCCATGAAACTATACATTAAAAGATCCTATTTATTGTGAAATGTAATGAAAATGTTATGTAATAATGTTGTCTGATTCCATAATTTCTATTTTACATGATCTTTCATACACATATACACGTAACCCAGTCATGAAAACCAAGGAAATGAATGCTCCCAAAATGATGAATTGTATCTTATAACTCATCAAAAATCCATGAATGAAATTAAAACAATTTTACAAAATAAAATAAATATAAAAAGGGATTTTAATCAATTAATTAATGGATTTAGTTTGATTTTTCAGTATATTAACATCCAATGTAGAACACTTTTGAACATAAGGTAAGGGACACTCCTCGACCTCTATTTTTCATTTGGGTTACACTTTCTCTCACTTTACCCTAATATAATTCTTAATTATTCTTATGTACTCATACTAAATACTATTTTAATGTTCAATAGATATGGAACATGTATAATCCTTCTTTATTTTATGGGGAGTTACATGTTTTAGAAGGATCCTTTCTCAATTCTTCCCAATAAGCAAGCCCGATTAAAGGGAATATCCCAGTTTTTACACATTTTCAAGTGAAATTCATAATCTATTTTAAGAAAACATTACTTTTATAAAACCATTCATTTTATAAAAAAACTAATTTTTTTCTTTTCTAGTTTTATACATAAATTATTCCTTAGTTTGTTTTAAATAAGATTTAGTATTTTCCATTAAACCGCACCTACACAGCTCTTTTCTAAAGATTTTTAAATTCTATTTTTAACATGTTTTCACTTTAGTTAGAAATAATTTATGCCTCAAATATAATTTCATTATACCTGCATTTTATTTTCTAGTATATACATGTTATAATATGATTTTATGAAAAATAAAAAATATTTTAGAAAAGAACTCTTTTTTTGAAGTTAAAAATGGTATTTCCCTAAAAAACTACTCAATGATTTTATTAGAGTATTTTCATATATTTCAACACCCTTTGTAGAATTTTGTTCTTTATTGGGATTTATCTTTTAGGACTTCATTTTCTATATTTTTTTAAATGGTTTATGTTTAATTTGACTATGGATGTGCAATCTTGATACCATTCACCATATTACTCATAATGGTTAGTGATTATGTTTACTATTTGAGGAAAGCTATTTACATTTCATATATAAATGTTGTTTATGTTTTACCGCATTCATATAAGGAATTAATTGTACGTAGTAATTTATTGGAGGGTCCTGATATGTCCTCTCGATGCATCGATATATTTCATTAGACAAACTAGATTGGATTTTTACCCATTTATGTATGGTGTCTTGGTCGAATCTTTAACAGTATATTTATGATTTGTGGAATTATAGTTTCCCTCATTTTGATATTTGTAATTTATATTTAATGTTAATATTTAACTACTATAATATCCAAGATTAAGATTCAATATCATGTGATTATTTATATGGATTTATTTAATCAGTTTTTTATTCCTACGATATTATGCTCAAGTTTATGTTTTAATGAATTGTGTTCTTAGTTATTCATTACGCAATATTGTTTATGTTTATTGATGATAGATTTCTATATATTCCTTACCCTTACTGGGAATCTGTGATCACCCCTTTCTTATGTTTTACGTTTCACCGGGATGCATAGATGTATATTGTGTTTGAATTATAGGGATAATCTGGATGTTTATGGGTGTTTCCAATGGAGTTGTTATGTTGTATTTTCTTTCAAGTTGTAATGTAAAGTTCATGTATGTAATCTGGATTCCTAAACTACTAAACCAATTGGTCCTTTGATATGTGATCACTTGTTTATAGTACCATTGTACTAAATTAAGGTACTGGTTCCATGATATGGGGTTGGGGTCATTACAACTATCACCATAGATATTTCAGTTTATTATAACATAAAGTAGCATCAAAATTTTCTATAAATGTATTCTTATCATATAATCATAGAGCAGTAATCTATTTGTTCAATAATGTTTTTTTATTTCATAAAATGTCACCATAATTATCTCTATAGAAAAAATCATTCCATCCAAGGATTTTTTCTTCCACCATGATAGATATTTTTACAATAATATATAAATTTATAAATTTATCATAAAAAATCTTAAGTCTCATCATGAACTTACATGGAGTCATTTTTAGGATAAATATATCATTTAAAAGCACCTTTATTTCTTATCATATTACATTACATCATTTAATTTGATGATTATGAAAATCCATCTTAAAATTACTTTTAATGATCAAACCATTTCCAAAGTATTCACTTCATAGAGTGGTTTTTGTTACCACAACATAGGATATAGTGTTGTTTTCATGATATATAAATCCATTAACTACAAGTATTTCCTTTATTTTATAACACACTACTAATCATTCCCAAAATATCTCTTCAATAGTTCTAAGGATATCTATAATATACAACATTGAAAACAATTATGTTATTAAAATCCCACTTTTGAAATTTAATTATATAAGCATCTATAGATCCCTAGAGAACATCACATCCAATTGTTCTTTAATATATGTATGTTTATTTACAACTTACCATCAATTTAAATATTATAAGTGGTGTTTAGGTATTATCCAATGATAAAATAATTCTAAATGCACCTAAACATTTTTAACATGAATCCTGAATCTCAATTAAATACTATTGGAAATTGTACACCATTACTTATTAATACAAAAATAATATAAATCCACACATGAGACTCAATTGAAATGTCCTAAAAAATATCTAGTAAATGAGAAAAGAAGTCAATACATTATAGGTTAATTTACATGGAATCACTTATCAAATAATTATAAGAAAATACAATGATAAAATAAGTCATGATTTTATAAATCTCAAGATAAGGATAAGATTAAAACCCACTTACCAATGTCTTATTTTATCCTCTAAAAGTTGTAATACTAACCATCTCATTATGCAGTAATAAATTTATTTAATAAATTAATCTCACCAGGAAATATCTCTAAGGCCACCATAAATATCAGTACTACTAGGTTGTATAGATAAACATGAACTATGTGTTTTATATAATGATTATTTATTTATTTTTGTTTGAATCAAACCAATTTTTGGTTTTGGGATTATTGTGAATAAACGTTTTATACAGTATGACTATAGTATTGGAATGGTAATGAATATTTCTAGCATAAGAAGGAGTTGAAATATATCAATTTCATATTTGGAAGTGATGATCAAAATTTATTCTTGAATAGGAAGAAAGTGATTGTTGAATATATATATATATATATATACATTTTTTAATATACTGAGTTGAGGGAAGTAGTTTGTGAAGTTCATCACTAAATCCATAGTGAGTAATAATTTTTGGATCATGGGAAGATAGATAGAGAACCAATGTCATGTTTGGATGTTGAAGGATAAATGCAATAGAATGATTCCAGTGTAGAATTATTCTCACACGGATGTAGTTTCACATGATTTTGTGTTTTATGGATGACCGAGACATAACCATAATCTTGGGAAGTTTGTGGTATCTAACATTATTGATGAAATCAGATAACACCCAAGTAGATAATCACATAGCTTGGATTGTCATGAACCCATCCGGATTTACCCCAAATCGATCACTAAATCAAACCTGGGACAATGCCTGAGAGGCAATCTCGGTCCTCCCAAGTTGGCGATAAATTCCAAGGGAATCAACGAGAACCAAAGTGATCAATTTCACCCAAAACAAATAAACTAAAATTGTGGGAATAAAAGAATCAGAATGATGAAATAAAAACACATCTAAAAAAAATTCATACATAAACTGACAATACAACCAAATAGAAAATAAAAACCAAATAAACCTGGTGACCACTACACCGCTATGTGACCCCACATTTCAATATCTAACCCCGAAACAACCATAACCTGCAACGATCAAAACCATGCTGGAACCTTCACTAGAGACTAAAAACAAGATGAAACTATAAGAAAGAGTACTAAAACATAGTAAGCATGCCCAAACCTTCTATTCCCAAAGCATTTCCTTTAATCAAAAGAAACATCAATTTTAGGTATGAAATAAGATATATATAATATTGGCTTTCACACATTTTCTATTTAAAAAAATTAGTGACCATTACCCTTTTCATTTAAAACCATATTTTGTTCCAAGATGGACGATTTCACATTTTAAAGAAAGGGAGAAGAGAATAAGTGATAAAGTTTTTAATTAAAAAGGAAAAGAGGGTGTCAAACCTTTCCAAACATTTTTTATGAATCCTTTTTAAAATCATTTTTTCTATTTAATAAAAGAACACTATACAGTAGAGTATGAGCAATGATTACATAACAAATTCAATAGAATATATCATGTATTACCAACCAACCAAAGAGGGCATCTCAATCATCTATTTCAGACAACTAAATGCTGAAGAACATGGGAGAGCCTAGGAGCTCAGAGGATAATATATAACATACTAACACCTCACTCATCCCATAAGCATGCCTAAAATATGGACAATAATGTTCCCAAATTATTGGTTTTAAACTACCTGGCCTAACTGAGGGGCCCAATCCCAAAGTAGATCAAGGTCTATACAAATGTTCACTAGCCAATGCATGATCTAATATAGTGCTATAGATATTCCTAGAAAACCAACTAGCTATGCTAGGTTCCCATGTCGTGTTAATGGAGGGGGTGTGCTGATGAAAATAATAGCATGAAACCAACCATGCATATATATATAGTTCAGGAACACATACAAGAACCAACCCCCAGAATCAGTCCATAGAACAATCCCTTGTATTTTATCCATTTGATCACAAGGGAGACCCATTCAAATGACCTCTCATACCATTAAACCCAACCATGGAAAAAGGATCATCTCAGGAGCATTTCCAAGAGTACCAATATAAAAAATTGCGAATCCAGGAACATGAAATCTTTGAGAAACCACCCATTTCCAAAGAACAAAACCCATCTTTTCATAAAGGTGTAAACAAACCATTTATGAATCCACAACTATTTGGAAAATAAATTTTATCACTCACATCATATTCATCAACCAAAACCATACTTTAGAAACCATAAATCGCTTATGAAATCCAACGTGGAAATTTATCAAACACTTGGCTTGTGAGATTTAGTAAAAAAATTCAAACACTTCTTAATATGATGGAAATCACTCCATTTTACAACAAAAAATTCTTCTAAGATTTATACATCACTATTTAACATCCAAAGAAGGTTTGAAAATAAAGTAATCAATGATTATACAATTTAAAGGCCATTTTCAAAAGGAAACCATCTTCAAACCACAATCTATTCAACAACGCCCACCCAAAACATCTCCAATAGGTTTCCACGAAACAAGAACATCCGCAAGGAACCCTAAGAAGTCAAAACCCCCCAATTCAAACTAGGGGAAACAAGAACATAGAACCAAGAGACCAAGGGGGAAATGAACTCAAAAAAATATAGGAGGAATAGAAAGAATATAGGAGGAGAATACCATGAGAAATCAACCTAAATCCTTGAATAATCCATTTATAACACCCTTTGAGCAGGAGAGGAGTTGTGGGAAGAGAGGTAGGAGGCTCTCGTGTTTTGAATGAAACATATGGGGAGGAAAATAACTGTTTGGGGTTAAAATCTAAAGAGGTTTTAAAGGTAATTTTCACATTTTTAAGAGACATGGCCATTGTGCATGGTTAGGCCGCATGGTTTCCCAAACCATGTTCCAACCACGCACCCATCACTAGACACAATGGGAACTCACACTGTTTGGATGCATGGTTTGGTAAATCGTGTCCCAGCCATGTGACATGGTTCTATAAAAAACAATAGAACCATGTGAACACCTTTAACATAGTTGGTCGTATTGTGCTTGGGTTGAACACCCTCAACCAAATACACCCAAAGACCCGCATGGTGTCTCCTGGGAATAGCCCGGTTTGGATCAAACCATGCGTAACCCATGTAACTAAAACAATGCAAGAAAAAAATGAACAAAAAAGGGACTCACCATTAGGAGGATTCACGGTTTCCCCTTGATCATGCACATAAACTGTGAAGCATAAGAAAGGTATCTCAAAAATAAAAATTTAAATTCGAAACACTCGAAACTCAAGAAAGAAATCAATGATAAAAAATAAACTGAAATAAAAGATGAAAATAAAAATATGGGTATGAAAATTCTCCCCACCATTAAGAATTATGCCCTGAGAAAGCCACAACATTTCCAATTGATCAAGATAAAATACAAGGGTTCACAAAACCACACGATCCACCCTCAAATCAAGAACACTTCAACCACCACCAGAACAAAACTCACAACTCATACCTGAAACGATCCATTCTGTGTGACCCATTACTCATGTAACAATGGAAAACCTTAGACCTGAATCCAAACACGTTATGTTAACAAATCTGTCAGGCCTACTCCAAGGGACCAACCTTTACTAAGTAGAGGATAATGAAGGAACACCACAAACATAAATAGAGACTCACATGATTCAACATAGGAGGCTATAATGGACTCCCCGCCATCTTAAAATTCTATTCAGATGCCCAACCAATACCACCCTCCAATCACTGACACTCTAGGATAAAAACACAACACCCAAACTCCAGAAATAACCCAAATAACAAGTCATTCCAAAATTCCCATTCAACTCTTACAAGACACTTCTACCAAAACAGGATTTAGAATACAAACACACACATCATTCACCTTCACCCCAAATAATAAAGGATGAGAATAAGACACAGAAGGGAACACAACTCCACCCAAAATGAAAAAATTAATAATTTACAAAATATATTATTACATTAAAACATGGGTTTTAGATAGGTTAACTACATCCATTACAACTAAAGGGACCCTTACATAAAAAGGAACTTTAAAATTGGTCCAGACTAAAACCTCACTCCTAAAACTGGGCTTGGGTGTCTTTTGAAGAGGTGGACCTAACTCTAAGTATCATCTTGGAAACACCCTAAAAGAAAATTTGAAAGTGACCGAGGAATTCACGAGTATGGTAGGTCTTCAATGCACTTAGATATGACGACATATTATTGACAATCATTCCACATTAATGACACACCAGGGTCTTATGCCCAAAACAAGGTGATGAGAGATCTGAGGGCCTATTGCTTCCAAGACGCACAACAAAAACATTAAGATAATTTAAAAACTCCTTACTATAATTACCTTGACCACTTCTAGAGACTGGAGGAAGGTTGGATACTTCAAGCACTACTGTTGACACAGCCTCGACCCACACAGCTCACCGCACCATGTCAGCAATGAATGTTAGACCAGACTCTGACACCATCAATTACATATTAGTATGAATCTCATTCTAAATGTGTTGAGCCTTCATAGAATAATCCACATTCCACTCTAGAATATAGGGAACTAAATAATCCAAACAATGAACAAAATTCAACATCAATATATCACCTTGCTGAAGGCAGCACAACTCCATATCCTTCCTCACCTTCATAGCCTTGTAAAAATACTACCAAATAAAAAAAGTCATTAAAAATTTCAAAGATTGGTCTTACCAAGTCTTGGTATAAATTAATGATTTATGCCACTTCTAACTTGGTCCATTGAGAAAAATGTTAGTGAAATTCACCTTTAAAAACTCATGAAACTCAAGGAAACAAATAATCCTTTAGATTTTATGCGTGCACTCTCCTGCTTCAAAAGGATCCTCTTAACCATAAAATATAGGAGGATACAACTTCCTAAACTCAAGGAAATATTCTTTAGGTTGGTCAATTTGATGGTATTATAATGGTGAACCAACTGTAGCTACACCTTGAACATCCATAGATTCCTTATTGGGGTGTATAATAAAATAAAAGAAAACCAATAATTCAATAAAAACTAATTCATTAACAAGAATCCAAACATAAAACACCTCTTATGAAACATTCCCAAATCACAAGAAAACACACTACACTACCATCTGCTCTCAAAACATCGCAATTTTAATCTTTAAAAATGCATTTTAAAAGAAAAAAACTTCATAAGCTGCACACTCGTAAATTGTATTACATAGATCCTTACATATATACATTCACATTCCAATTCGGGCACCCATATCCACTCATTCAATAAATCATCCACTTCCACACACACACATACTTACATATTAGAACCCACAAGAATACCAAAGGTCAAAAAAAGGTTTTTCTATTTTTGAAATAATATATCCAACCCATGTTTCAAATTCTCAATCCAATTCCCATTTCAAACTCATAATAATTATTCAAAATCTCACTAACCACCAAGTTAAAAACCATCTTAAAACTCTACACTTCTATCAAATTTATTCCTATCAAAAATTAAATCCCATGATTTTCATCCGAAAACCCAATATATCATATTCAAAACATTTAAATCCAAAATCTTTTGATTAAAATATTAATTCATTAAAAAAATATTCTCATTTAAAATAGATTTCCAAAACACACTTTAATATAAATTTGAAATCTCTTTTTCCATTTCCAAAAGTCAAAACATCACCACTTAAAATTTGATTTCAATAATTTAAAAACAAGGTTCTCAAAATGATCTCAAGATCAAGAATACCACAAACAATTCAAAAGGGGAATCTACTGTTGATGGGAGACATGGCCACATGGTTGGTGACATATGTCAATCGTGCCACCGACATCGAGAATATTCTAAGATCATGTCCCCTATATCACATTGATTTATAGGACATTCAAGATCACTACGACCACTAGTCAAACTCTCATTTCATTTTTCCAATGAACTAATCAATCCATAAGAACCAAACAAAGCAGACAAAACCCAACATCCCATGGTATCCCAAGGTTTGGAACAGAAAGTGCTGGCCATACACTTCCTCATACCTATACCCAAAGTTCTGTCAATACAATTAAATCTACCTTGAAATACCAAATAAAAATGTTTGGCCAGAAATATAGGTATTTTAAAGAACCTCCATATGATACCATTTTATCATGAACCAACCCGGTTCGACCACAAACTGTTCACTTGATCTGGAACACGACAAGGCCCAAGATCAGTTCTCGATCCTCCTAGGATAGTGAAAAGTGATAAGGGAACCAATGAGAACCAAATAGAACAATTTCACCCAAAATAAATAATCTGATATAGCATAAATAAACAGATCATCTGGATTTAATAAACAAAACAACTGAACAATATACATACATAAACAAAAAATATAACCGAATAGAATATAAAAAATAGCTAAACCTGAAGACCACTAAACCACCATGTGACCCTGTAGGTCACTCTCTAACCCCAAAACCAACCATTTCCCACATTGACCAAAACCAATATGGAACCATTACCTGATATTATAAACAATAAAGAACTATAGGCATGATAATTAAAACTCACTAGGAATTCTTGAACAATATTTTTCCAGGGAATTTCCTTTAAATAAAAAGATCATAAATTTCATGTTTGAAATGAAATATGTATAATATTGGTTTCACATATTTTCTATTTAAATAAAAACATGGTTCATTTTCCTTTTCATTTAAAACCATATTCATTCACATGATGTGAGCTTTCTCATTTTAAAGAAAAATAGAAGATAAGAAGGGATGATGTTTTTAATTAAAAAGGAAATGATGGTGTAAAAAATTAATTATTTTTTTATGAAATATTTATTTAACCAATAATAACACCATACAATAGAGTAGGGTAAATTATCACATAACATGGGAAATGGAATATAGAACGGGTGTGTAACCAATCAAACAAGGCATCTCAATAATTTTCTATAGAAAACTAAGTGACAAAGAACATGGGAGAACTTATATTATCAATGGAGGGGAATAATATCAATGTTGGGGATTAATAATATATTATACTAAAACCTGAATAATCCTATAGAAATTCCCCACCTAATGACTTAAATTCCCCCACTCACTCAATCTTACCATACCTGAACTAATGGAGGGCACCATCCCAAAGTAGTGAAATGTCCATAATAAGGTCGGATAGCCAGTGCGTGATCTAAAATGGTACAAAAACCATTCCTAGAAAATTTTCGAGCTACTCATGGTTCTCATGTCAAGTCAATGTATGGGGTGTTCCAAGAAAAATTAAACATGAAACCAACCATGAATATATATATATATAGCACGTGAACATACATAAGAACCAAACTCCGAATCACTCCACAAAACAATACCATTCCTTTCAACCATTAAATCAGATGTGATTCCCATACCGAGGACCTTCCGTAACATTCAACACAACCATGTCAAGATAAACATCCAAGTAGAGTTTTTAAAAGAGCAACAATATATAATTGTGAAAAATGGACCTTGAGCAGTCTTTGAGAAATTACCAATTTTCAAATAACCAAAACATCTTTTCAAAAAGGTGTAAATACACATTTTTTAAATCCACAACCATTTAGAAAATACATATTTACACTCAACTCATATTTATATTCCAAAAACACACTTTAGAATCCATAAGTCACTTATGAAATCCAACCGGGAAATTTATCAAACACTTGGTGTGTGAGATTTAGTAAAACAATACTAAAAACTTTCTAACAATAAAGAAATCACTTTATTTAACAAAAAAATATTATAAAAATTACACATCACTATTTAACATCCACGTAAGGTGAAAAATTCAAGAAATCAATAATTCTTCAATTTAAAGGCCATGTGAAAGGGGAAACCTACCTCAAATCACAAGCCCTTCAACAACTACCATCTGAATCAACTCTACAAGGGTTCCAAGAATTAAGAACATCCACAAGGTACCATAACAAGACAAAACCCCTAATTTAAACTTGGGGAAATAATAACTCAAGATCTAGGAGACCAAGGTATATAGGTAACTCAAACAGAAAAGAGAGGAGGAGTAATCATAAGAAGAGAGGAGGATAATACCTTGAGAAATCACCCCAAAACCTTGAAGATTTCCTTAATTTGACCCTTGGAGGAGGAGAGGTGGTATGTGAAGCAAGGGAGGAAGCACCCTAGTGTCTCAAAATCCAGTAAGGGAGGAAACAAGGTGTTTTTATGTTAAAATATAAAGAGGGTAGAAAGATCATTTCACAATTTTATGAAACATGGGAACTGTGCAGGGTTAGGCCACATGGTTTCCCAAACTGTGCACTTACCATGCACTCCTTATTAGACACACTAGTAACCCACATGTTTTGGTCACACATTTTGGTAAATCATACACTAGTTATGATACATGGTTCTACCAAAAATTGTAGCACCATGTGCACGCCTTCCACATGATTTGTCTAGCCATGATCAGGTCATGTACCCTTGACCAGAGACACCCAAAGACCCACATAGTATCTCCCAGGAGTTGCATAGTTTGGATCAAACCATGCACAACCCTTGAAAATCAAACCATTTAAGAATAAAATGAACCAAAAAATGGATCATGATTAGGAGGTCGCACAGTTTCCCCTCGACCATGCACATTAACCATGCAATAAAATAATGAATGTACGAAACAAAAAATTTAAATCTGAAACACCATAAACTCAACATATAAACCAATTATAAATGATAAAATGAAATAAAATAAGAAAACCAAAATCGCGGTGTGACATTAATTTATAATCCTAGAATATGAACTTAATGTTGTATTATTTCATAGTGTTTTGCCGTGATTTTTGGTAAAAAAAATCTATAGGGAGATGAACATTTCATGAAATTAATGTTTTAGAAGATAGAGAAGTATGTTAGAAAAAATCAATGATTTTTATAAAATATGGATGTTTTTACATAAGTGTGTTAGATACATGAAATAATATTGCGTGAAGACAAAAAAATTAATTTTGGAAATGTATAAATAACTTTGAAAGTTGAGTTTGGGAAAAAGGTAATTTTTGTCTAATCAAAGGTGACATGTTTTAAAGCTATGGTATAATTTCATGAAAGTTAGGGAGTTTCACGAAAGATGGTTTATCAAATAAGGAAAATTAAATTTTGAGAAATTATAAATCCTTATGAAAGATTAATATTTGTGAACTAGTATATGTTGGTGAATCTATGGTGCCATAAAATTGGGAATCTTGCATGAGAAAAGTTGAAGGGTTAATATTTTCTTATAAATATCTGACCCTCTACAGAGGAAAGTAAAAAGAGGGAGATATACATGGTTGAGGAAAATAATTGAGAGAAAAAAACTCTAAATTTTCAAAATTATGATGTTACATGAATGATTTATGCAAACAACTGAGTTTTATGAGTGAAATTTCACAAATCGCTGAGTTCCACAAACTCACTGTAATCATGAACCTTTTTTGTTGCAATGGTTTATCTTGTGTGACATAAAATTCATGAGAATGTTTCATGTGTTATAACTCACAAGAGTATAGTTTCATTAAATTAGGATTTTCGTAAATATAAGAGTTTTACAAAGTAGGGGTTTCATTAAAAGATATGTTCTACTAATAGAACACATTGAATACCCATTTTATGTGATCAATGAATTCAAAGAGCATCAAATGTGGACTATGATGAAAACATAGTCTAATAATAATTTGGTAAAAATCCTTACGATTCTATTATATTTAATAAGACCCAAAATTCTATAAAATGTGCAAATACCTTCATCAATTAAATGACAAGAGGTGAGGAAGAGGCAGTGTGCCTTGGGTGAGGAGTGTTTGAAACTTATATATTATAAAGGTAGTGCACCTAACATGGAGATATAATTTACAAATCATTTTTATCCACTAAAATAGTTAATATAAATGGATTCTTGTATGAATGATAAAATATTGGTGTATACTCCTTAAACTATCCCTTTGTGGTGAACCATGTAAAAATCCCTATGTCACATGGATGTTTTACATTCTTGTATATTTTTTATCACTCTATAAGGAAAATAGGAAGGATTAATAAAGTTACATTTTCAACACATCTCCTAAAAATGTTGGAATAAGATCCTAAAATAATGTTGACCAAGTTATGGAGAAAATTTTAAATTTATTTTTCACTCAGATTCACCCCCCTCTCCGGGTGTATCTAGTTCTATAAAATGGTATCAAAAACAGGTTGAGACTTAGAGTTCAGCCTTAGAATAAGTGATTGTCCTTATGTGCATGGATTCTATGATTAAGGATCAATTTTTTATAGAACTAATTTTTATTAATGGAAGAAATTAATGCTCATGTTCATACATGCTTTTGGTGAAGAGGTTTTGGAGTATATCTAAAGAGATGTTGACTTGATAATGCAATGTGATAAACATGGAAATCTAAAGACTTAAAAATCCTTAATAAATTACTTTCCAATGAAGCCTATAAGACATATATTCACTATGATACTACTTATGAGATTTGTAATAATTTGAAATATGTTTATGGACAATCTATAAAGAAAATAAATTTTGAAAATGAATGGGGTATCTATTGAATTTATGAGTATGAAGGTTGGGAACCAAAATAAAGACCCACCAAAAATGTAAAATGGTGATTTTTCATACATGTATGTTAAAGAGAAATGAAAGAATGGGTTCCATGGTGAACTTTTAAGAAATATATCAAGATGATAAATGAAGGAAAGTATAAGATCTCTCCAATGGAGGAAGAAGTTGGACTAGAAGAACAATGGTAAGATTCCTACTATGAGGAAGAATCATTTAAAACAGTGTACAAGTGGTGCATCAAAGAATGAAATCTCTATGATTAGGTGTGAATCGAAAACTCTGAAAATAGTGAATCCATAAATACTCATATATCAAAATATTTTTGAGAATATGGGTAAATAATTTCTAATTAAATAAATAGAATATTTGGAGTTTTCTAGAAAGTTGGAACAACACTAAAGGGGTACAATATTTTTTAAGAAAATATAAAAGGTTTAGTCTATCAGGATCAACCTCAATCTTATTTTTGAAAATTCCATAGTCACCACTCTACCAATACATTTAAATATTTCCAATATATTTTTGAATTGATACAACCTTAATATTGAGATATGAATCATTGGGTGTTTATGTGATGAAAGAGAAAAGGCACGTAATCTAAATGGAGATTCATGCATTAATAAATAATCAAAACACTAGTAATTCACATATGGTATTAGACTCAACAAGTGTTGTTACAGAAATACACTATTCTCTAGAATTATATCTAGATGTTACGTGTTTTGGAAAAAGAAGATCATACAATGGAGTTCCTGATATGAAATTGAAGAGATATCAAATCTATATTTGAATGGAATTTTAATTTTATATCATATTGAATATTCAACCATTTGAATCATGCCTTTGTTCAAGTTGTATTATACCCCCCAGAAAATAGACTGGTGGAGAAGAAACAATTTTCATGTCTTTTATATTTATCTATATTGTTATAACAATATGGTATTAACTGGCTATTTTTAGGATATCAAGAAGCTACTAAAAATAAAATAGCATTCACAATAAGTGGTCTCCCATTTCTAAATAAAAACTTTACATTTTGAATTATCTCAATGATTGATATCAATAAGTGATATTAATCAAAATTTTGATATAATCAGGGAGAATTGGTTTCAATCACACTATTTTGTTTAGCTTTCTCTGAAAAAAGAAGTCGTATGATGAATTGAAGATCATGTATTCCAACTGGTATGAAAAATATATCTTCAACATGTGGTTTCATTTTGTTTAACATGTGGTATGTCTAATAAACTCATGTTTAATTTCTTATTCACTGATTATTCAGTGTTAGTCTGATTGAGGTCAAAATATATACTTTAAAAGAATAATTTCACTACTTGAACATATGGATGTAAATGAGTGAGATGGATAACAATGGTATTTTTGGCATAAAATATTGGTACCCACAATGAGTTTCATATTATTATACCTAGAGGATTTGTTGATGACTCAATAATAATTTGAAATTTCACTCATAGATAATAATTAAAAAATTTGAAACTACAATAAAAATGGATTTGAGATTGAAAGTGGGTAAGAAGATAAATTTCTTCAAGAAAAAAATTTATTGATGGTTTCAAATGTGAAATATGGATCTCAAACAGGGAGAAAATTCTATATATTTATCTATTTTATCCTTAGCTACAAGTGAAGTATGTGACCCTATAGGTTTCTGAGTCATATTAGAAATCTATTTAATACAGATTATTGATTAAGGGGATTTGGTGTATTTTATGAATAAATCTCATGTGTACTTGAAAAATACAGGGGGAGTTTTGAAGGAAATTTATGTTCAATTCCACCTTATTAGTTAGTATTTCAAAGTTTTAGATGACATAAAAGGAATATTTTATGACCCTAATGATAAAATAACATGAATAATAAATCTGGTTTCATACGACCATTTTTATTTTGATGTCATATTCATAGAGAAAATTAATTAGGGATGAAAATGAGTAATCATAGTCATTATCCATGAAATTTATTAAGTACCTTAAAGAGGATGAATTTATTACAGCACCAACAAAAAATAAAATAGAGGGGATGTTATACCCAACCATATGTTTCGTGGTGGATTTCATTTCAATCAAAGTGTCATATAGTATGATTATAGTATTAGAATGGTAATGATCATTACTAGAATAGGAAGAATGAGCTATAATATATCTATTTCATATCCGAAAGTTAATATTATGATTTATACTTGAACATTAATAAGGAGATGATTAAATATATGTAAAAAAATTAACAAAATTGAGTTAAGGGAAGTAGGGTTTGAAGTTCTAAACTCAATATACAGTGAGTAATCATTTCTAGATCTGGTGAATATAGGTAGATCACCAACGTGATATCTATATGTTGAAGGATGAATGAAATATAATGATTCTATTAAATAATTATTCTCACCTAGATGAAGTTTCACATGTTGTTGTGTTTTTTTGGAAGATAACTATTTGACCCTCATCTCGAGTAATTGGGTGTACCTTGCTTCGATGATGAAAGAAGATTATATTCAATTAGATAAGAAAAAAGAATGAATTTTGAATCATATATAGAAACATAATTTTTTGTCATTTCCCATTGTTTTTTAACATTTTGTGTTTAAAATTATGGAGGGAGATCAATGTTTCATGGATGTTATGTTCTAGAAGATAGAGAAATATTTCAGATCAAAGGAATTGGTTTCATGAAAGATGGATATTTGTGCGAAATTGTGGTAGGGTCATGAAATAATGTCACATGAAGAAAATAAAATAAATTTTGGAAAATTATGAAGACTCGTGAATGATAAATTTTTAGGAATAATTGTAGATTGTAAAATTAGAGGAAACATGTTTTACATTCTCAATAAAGTTTCATAAAAGTTAGGGAGTTTCATGAAAGATAGTTTCCTAAAGAAATTATATGAAATATTTGAAAAGTATAAAGTATTTTGAATGATCATGTTTCATGAACTGGGAAACATTTTCAAATTGAATGTGTCACGAAATAGGGTATCTTGGGGAGGAATAGTTTTGTGAATGAAGAATGAAGGGGTGTGTTTATTAAATGGAAGTTACATGAAGGAAATGTTTTCATGTTGTGGGAAGGGCGAATATTTACCTACAAATATCCAACCCCTAATTTAGGAATCTAAAAAAATAGAGTCGTGTTTGAGGGAGATTCATGAGAGAAAAACACTCTATATTCTCCAAAGTCTAATGTTATAACAAAAAGTTCCATGAACCACCGAGTTCAATGAGAGCTATTTTGTGAATCACTTGGTTTTATGAATACACTTTTTGTGTGAACCTTTATCTGGTGTTATGGTTTTTCTTATGGGGAATAAATTAGTCTTAAAAAAATGTATGCATTATAACATACAATAGCATAATTTCATGAAAGTACGAATTTCATAAAATATGGGTTTTATGAAAGGAGAAGTTCCACACAAAAAAATTCATTAAATATCCATTTTAAATAAATAGTTCATTCAGAGAGTACCAACATAAGAATATGATGCAATAAGAGTCTTGTACTAATATTTTACAAACCCTTATGATTCCAATCTATTGAAGAAAACCTAAAATATTATAAGCTATGGAAGTAATTTCATCAATGTAGTCTATATACGTGATGATGTGGCCATATACCTTGGCTGAGGAATGTCCAAATCCAAAGTGCACCTGGAATAGAGTGACCATTGATGAATCATTTGTATCTACCAAAATGGAGAATCTAAGTGGTTTTTTGTATGACTGATAAAAAGTCAACATATTCTCCTTGGACCTGTCATTATGGTGAACCAAATAAAAACCTTTATGTCCCATGAATGTTTTCCTTTATTGTATATTTTTTATTGCTATATGAGGAAAATATGAAGGAGTAATCAAGTGACAACTTGAACACAATTTATACCAACATGGGAATAAGATCTTAAAATAAATTTAATCAGACTTTGGAGAAAAAATCACACTTATCATTCACCCTGATTCACCCCCCACTCAGTGCATATCTGGATTCAACAAGTTAAAGTATGACTAACGCATATAATATCCTACCAAAACGCAATAATATATATACAAAATTATTGTAAGTTATATTTACATATTTTATAGTAATAATATTATTTTGAACACTCAAACATCTTTTTCTATCTTTTTTATCCTCACTAATAAATTATAATGAGAAATTACATTAGAGATGTATAATTTTTACCTTTTCTTAATAATTCATATGTCAATGATTAATATATCGATTTACATTGGATCATTATCTATTTTCATCATTGATAAAACTATATAATATTTCTTGCATAAAAAATTATCTTCCATGTTTCCATTTCCATCATGGTAGTTTATACTAACTTTATAGTCCATGATTAGTTATATAAATATCCAATGTTTGATGCTGATTATTTTTTAATAAAATGCATTCTCAAATATCTGATATTTTGTATATTTGTCACACATTTCCTTGTAATTTTAGTGCCACTACATCTTAAATGAAATGTTTTTCACTTTTCAATATAAATTACCTGTTGTATGAGTTCATTCATGATTGGAGATCCATTAGGAGTGATTTAATATCCCTTGATAATTTGGGTGATTGATGAGGTTGAATATCCCTAAAAATTTTAATCAACAAAGAGGTTATGTGATTCAATCACAATGGATATATGATCATTTAAACATTTATCCTTACATTGAGAGTTAGAAATTAAAAAAAACAACATCATTGCATCCAATTATTTTTTATTTAGTTAAATTAAACATTATAATAATGTAATTAATTTTTTATCTAGATAATATATTCAGGATTATAAAGGAGATTTATTTTTGTATTGTTTTCCATTATTCTCATGGTTGATATGTAAGCCCATTTGAGCTAAGTGTGATGAAAGGGATACAAATATTTATAGAGTTTAAAAAAAATTGAATGTGTTCATGTTACATCATTATTGGTTGAGATAGAATAACTATTTACTTATAAAAATAAATCATGTCATACCCATTAGATATTACACTATTATGAAAATTATATTATGATCCTAGGGTATCCACACACTACATTTTAGAGATATTATATTTTTTTGGGAATATCCATGGATATTTGAAGTTTTCATATCATAATCCATGCACAATGTCTTTTTAGTTGAGTTTATTATTCATAGATTAATTCCATAATAATTTTAAGTATGAGTTATTTTTTTGGATTTTCCTCTCATGTAAAAGTACTTTGTCACTATGTTTCAACATTTCTTCTACATATATGATGTGATAAAAAGACCATACATCATTTATCATGGCCATTATACAATAGTGTTTAAGTAGGAGTAGAATTATGGACATTATAAGTATTTTGAATGATATATAGGTTGAAAATATTGGATATTATCATTATAAAATAATACAGGGAATCATGTTTCAACACATGAAATGTCTATAAATATGAAGTGTTTTTCAATAAATGTGATTGGAAATTAGTTTCAAAACAATGAGGTATCTGACCTTACATTCTCAAAATTTCTTCAGGTGGTTCTTCACCATGGTTAGGGAGATTAATGTTTGAGTACAATAATTCTAATTTAAAATGGCAGTTGAAGAGGTTGGGTGAAATTGATCTACTTGTTGATCCTCAACTAAATCATTCTTGTATCAGGATTTATAGAACATCTTTAATACTTTATGTCTTTTTCTAGTTAATAATAATAAATGACCATGAACAGCAAGATAAAAAATCCATAATCCCAAGATTATCCATTTGATAACTTGATTTATTGAACCTTTTAAAAACCATTGTTCCATGTATGTTCTTTCCTTAATTATTATGTTATCATATTATAATTCATTGATCCTATATACTAACCAATGATATGAAACATATGTTATTTTTTAGTGTTTTTTAAGCTAATGATTTTACCCCTCTTTATGGTTTCTTACTCTCTCTCATTTAGCTTATTAATTTTTATCAAAATATACTATTATTATATCTCTTTTATCAGAGCATATTAAAATAAATCTAGGTATTTTTAAATAAAATATTAGATTTTAATTTATTATTAAAATATTTTTACTCATGGAGATATATGTGGAGAATGAATATCATTAATAGAAATTTAACATCTATTTTTGATGATAAGGGAATCCATCTATGATTAGAACGTATTTTTGTATATATTTTATCACTGTGTCATGGTATTCTTTATATTACCGATAATGGTGTGACTGTTCCCAATGCTTGGACGATTTGTATTATGATTGACTAAAATTTTATGGATTATAATTGGAGATATTATATTGTGTTACTATCATCCCTCTTGATGAATGAATTTACACAAGTTACGGGTAAAAAATTGAATGAAATTTGGAGGAAGTTCCATGATATCCTTGAAGTTGGTCATAATTTTAAGGATTCATAATTACAATCATGTTGGGATTAATTTAATGATATTTAATTAGAAAAATATTATTCCCTAGTTTATTTCATCATTTTAATGTTTGGAATTATAATATTGGTATAAAATTATCAATAATTTTTTAGGATGCCACTGAAGGTTTCTGGCGCAGCGGAAGCGCGGTTGGGCCATCACCCAACTTTAATTTATACCGTGAAGGAAATAATACCTAGATCTTCGGTATTTTAATCATTTTGATTTCGATCATCCAGAACGACCCTTTCATATTATCTTATTATGCTTTCAAGGATACAAGCTATGATCCCTCTAGCAGTGATCCACACATGCTCTGATGGCCTCTGATCAACACCACCCATTCTCCAGGTACTAGCACGACAAAGAGAGTGTCTTGTGTCAGTAGTTCTTGATCGCATGTTCTTCAGCCTTGAAAAATGTCTCCCATTATTGAGAGGGATGGAAGATTATTTGAGAGAGAAATGTTTTAGCTCAACAATTCTCAAATCACCAGGTTTGCGGTTTAGTACATGGCACAATCAACGTATGAGTCTATTTATTGACAATGGGATTCAGTTACAATATTTAATTTCATAACAGTAATTAAACACATTCATATCCTTAAAGAAAACTCATGCTATTTATAACAATATAGCGTCATTATTTATAGTGCACCAACTTGCGCAAAATAGAATTATGAATAAAATCCCATGTCACAAAACAATAACAACATTATTTTAATGAATGCCAACTATTTAAATAATTATTTATCGTCTTGAAATTAATTATTTTACTACTAGAGTGGACATGGTCCTCTCAAACTCCACTTACATTTATTGAACAACTAAATGAATAAATAATTTATTTATTCTCTTAAATAAATATTTTATTAAAAAAAATATTTATTAATTATTCAATAAAATAAATAAATATATTTTACCCAAAATCTGGTGAATAAATATTTATTTAATTTATGCAATCATTCTAACTTGAATAAAATTATTCCATTATCTTGAGAATAATATTTATTAATTAAATTCAAATAGAATATAACTAAGACCCCTAGGAACACATAGTGTGTGACCCTCTAGGATTCATTCTCATTGGCATTACATAGGCTTGCCTAAAGTCCAGGAGTACTGGCTAGAAAATGTGTAGAGGTACCCAATAGAAAGAACATAAATTCGAAACAACCACATCGACATACGAACACTCATTATGTAACATAATCCCTTTTCAAAAATATCTCACCAAGAAGGTTTCATGATAGTGTCATCAACATTTATGCTTGATACGTCATTCTATGACTACCTAAAATAAACTCATCATTGCAACATGGCCATTGAATTTTTCATGATAGTTATATATAATTCAAAGGGATGAGATATGAAATTAAATAAATAGAATGGAAAAATCCTTTCTCAACTTATCCATTTATAAAATTCCACTCGTGACGCACCCAACATACCCTACTTCATTCAAACTATATACATGACAGTTTTTTTAGTAAATAAAAGTTTGTGAGTCCTGACATGTATTAATGATAATCATAAAGTATAATTATAATTACATGCACTCACAGATAGAGATATTTTTATTACACCAAAACCTGCAGAATTCCTACTGGCGAGTCTGTTCTCATAATCTCCTATCTTGGAGGTTAACAAGTGCGAACATCATGAGGAGAAGTCTCATCTACTTACGAGTACTCACACCTGACATTATTTATTTTATGTGTACTATCATTATATGGAATCAAACCATAGATCTATATATATGAATATTGTTACAGCATTTCACGGTTGTCATCATAGCAGGGAACTTCCATGACCTTATCAATGCAAAAAATATTATAGGACATTATTACATCATAGTCATGCAGAACAATGAACAAATATGTAATAAGATGTTTAATATTTAAATACATTGATGATCCATGTAATCAGAGTTCAACCAGTTGGTTATAGGACACCAAATCGTAAAAACACCCACTTGGACTAGAGCTATTTGTCTACAACATTCAACCTGCTAGACCTCACATGGTGATCATGTTTATACTGAGTCAAGGCTTTAGTCAAGGGTTCTTCCACATTTTCTTCCATGGAAGTATTTCTCACTGCAACTTCACCTCTCGAAGAAAAATCCCCCATGGTATGATACTTTTAAAGTATGTGCTTCATCTGCTGATGTGACATTGGCTCTTTTATGAGATCCACCGCTGTAGTATTTTCACTGTACAATATGATGGGGTATTTATTTCTAGGTATCACATCCATCTTCTGGAAGAAGCTTTACATCCAAAATGCTTCCCTAGATACCTCATAAGTTGTGATATACTCAGACACTACTGTAGAATCTATAGCCACAGTCTGTTTTGAGGTCTTCAAAATCACTACCCCTCCATTCAAATTGAAGATGCATCCTGTTTTCGACTTCATTTTATCTGTTTTCGTCTGGAAGACAGTGATTACTAGTTCCTTATATCCCCCATAACTAGGAACATATCCATAGTCCACCTCGGATAATTTAGGATAGTATTGACATCCATCCAATGGTGGTCACTTGGGTTACCTTGATATCTACCTTCCACACTCAATGCGTAGGTGATATCCATCCATGTACATATCATGGCATACATGACTGACCCAATCACTGATGTGTGTAGAGTCTGTGCCATTATATTTCTTTCCTCATGTGTCTGATGACACATTTTCTTAGAAAGATGAATGCCATGTGATATTGGCAACAATCCCCTATTAGATTAATCCATACTGAATCTCTTTAGTATCTTATCTATGTAGGTAATTTGATTTAGGCCCAGCAATATCTTGTATCTATCACAATGGATCTTGATCCCAAGAATAAATGTTTCCTTTCCCAAGACCTTCATGGAGATGTATTGATTCAACCATGCATTAATAGACTGTAAGACTGGTATCTTATTTCCAATAAGTAATATGTCATAAACATATACTATTAGGAAAAAGATTTCACTCTCACTAAACCGTTTTAGGAACAAGTGTCACTTTCATTCATGATAAAACCAAATTTCATTATGGCTTTATCAAAATGAATCTTTCATGACCTGGATGTTATATTTAATACATAAATGTATTTCTACAACTTGTATACCTTATTAGCATCATTTGGAGTCACAAACCCTTATGGTTGTGTCATGTAGACATCTTCTTGAAGGCCCCATTAAGGAAGGTTGTTTTGACATCCATTTTCTAAATCTCATATCCATGGTAAGCAGTATGGCCAATATATTTCTGATGGATTTTGGCATTAAAACTGGTGAAAAGGTTTCACCGTAGTCAATTCTTTGATGTCGGTTGATCCATTTAGTAACCATTCATTCCTTATGGGTAGTGACTTTTCCTTACATGTCCATTTTATTATTTAATACACATTTTAAACCAAAATTCTTTACATCAACTGTAGGATCTAGAAAAATACATTATTTCTTTTTGTACAAGGAATCCATTTCAGAATTCATTGGTTCTTTCCACTTGGCAATATCTTTTCTACTTACTACTTCCTTGTTGGTTAGGGGATCATTATTATCAACTAGTAATGAGTCACCATTTTTGGTAACTAGAAAACCATACCGTTCTGCGTCTCTAACCTCTCCTGTACTCCGACGTAGTTCTTGTGTATCTGGAACAATTTTTTTTTCAAGGGGATTTGTGGAATATGTTCATGTACCAACTCATATATACCTTGAGCCTCAACTTCATCGAATTCTTCCTCACTCCCACTATATCTTTTGGAGATGTGCCCCCTCTCAAGTAATATGGCATGTCTTGCCACTCATACCTTTTTTTCCAAGGGGTTTTGTAGGTAATGTCCCCTTGTTTTCGTGGGGTATCCTATAAAGGTATAGTTTGTGCCTCTGGGTGTATGTTTGTAACCTGAAAAGGCCTTAACAAATGCATCACTTCCCCATGCAAGTAAATTCGATAAAATGGATTTATTTCCATTCCAGAACTTGTTTGAAAATACCATTTATCGATTTGGTTGGTACTTGGTTTCGTATATGCACCGCTGTTTGTAACACATATCCCCAAAAGGATAATGGAAGACTCACATGACTCATCATTGACCTCACCATGTCCAACATGGTGTGGTTCCTACTTTCGCACACACCATTCCACTGTGGCATGTAAGGAAGAGTGAGTTGGGATAGAATCCCAAACTCCCATAAGTAATTAAGGAAGTCTTGATTAAGATATTTCCACCTCGTTCTGATCGGAGTTTCTTAATATTCTTACCATTCTAGTTCTCAACCTCATTATTTTATTATTTGAACTTATCAAATGAATTCGACATGTACCTCATTATGTAGATATATCCACATATACTAAAATCATCAGTGAAAGTTATGATGTATGAGTACGCGCCCCTTTCTTCAACTGGAAATTGTCTACACACATTGGTATGAACAAATTCATGAAGTCATTTAGCCCATTCACCTTTCCAAATAAATTTGGCTTTGGTGATTTTTCATTGTAAACATTCATGACATACATAAAGTGGTTTTAGTGCAAAAGAATCTAAATATCCATCTTGATGTAAATTTTTCAATCGGGTCTCATTTACATAACCTAGCCAGTGATGCCAATGTTGGGTGTGGTATGATTTGTGTGATGAATATTTCTTATCGATTTCCATTACATGTTTTGTGTAATCCAACATGTAAAGAGCGTTGTATAAATGTACCCTACCAAAAAAATTCTATATTTGTTAAAGAACAATCTTTCATTTCCAAACATGAAAACAAATCCATCAATATCTAATATGGAAATAGAAATAATGTTGTTAGTAACAGATGACACATAATAAAATCCCTTTAACACCAAGATCATCCCAGTTGGAAACATGAGGTGGTAGTCCCTAATAGCTAAATTAGCTAGTCTAGATCTATTGGCTACTTGAAGATCTACCTCCTCTCAGTCAATCTTCTTAAATATACTTGGTTTTCGTATTTGGGTACATATGTGAGCACCAAAAGTTGTATATAATACCCAATTTGTAGAAACAGATTGATTTCATTTTATAAAAAATGCACCTGAAGCTTCCCCTTGCTTCCTAGGCTGGGTTCAATTCTTCATCTAGTGGCCTTTCTTTCCACATGTGAAACAAATAGCCTCATGTTCCCTTGCCTCCCCTTTGATCTTCCTTTTATTGGAAGTTCGTGAAGAAGCTTTGGGCCTAAAGCTCTTCACCTTCCCCTTCCTCTTATTCACCATAAGGATAGAAGGCTTTTCACGATTCATATCTTTGTCCACTTGGAAAATGAGGATAAAATGATTAGATAGAGATTTCTTGATATTTTTCATGTTGAAATTGACAACAAAGTTGGGGAAGCTCTGAGGGAGTGATGTGAGAATGAGATCGGTGCCTAGTTATTCGGAGAGTTCAAACCCTAGAACCTCAAGGTTCTCAATATAGCCAATGAGATTGACTACATGAGGACCATCTAGGGAACCCTCTCCAAGATTACTCTGAAATAGTGCCTTGTAGATTTCAAATATTTATTGTCTTTCTCTCTCTTGGTATAGGCCACAGAAGGGCTTGATCATGCTATAAGTATCCATATTTTCATTAGAAATCATGAGCTCACTAGACATTGATGATAACATCAAACATTAAATATCAAATGAATCATTCATATATTTCTCATAGTACAATAAATAGTCATCACTTCCCTCTTGGAAAGAAATATCAGGTAATACTGACTCCAACACATTAGACTTCAGTTCATGGAATAGGATAACCTTGAGGCGTCTAAAACATTTCTGGAAGTTACTGCCGGTGAGGATGTTGTCTTTATCCAGAATTAATTATAGGGATAGTGTGGTTGACTAGCTTTTAATTTTTATTGTACAATTAAAATAGAATATTATTAGTACTTTCTTGATTTTTATGATAAATAATAAATTAATTTTATTATGTCTCCCATTTTTTTATAAAGTCCTAACGACCCTCACCACTGAACTCAGAATATCCTATTTTCATGACATACTAGTGGAAAGGATCCTTATTCCCCTTCACATAACCCCAAAAATGGTTGGTCAAGCAATGTGAAGGTATTTAGGTTGGTAGGTCTTTTATAACTGTAAGCTTACAACTCCTTGATCTATTGATTGGACTCCCCAATCTGGAAATCCTAACATTGGATTTTCTCAACTCTTGCCTACAATATTATACCGCGTCTACCAAGGTCTATTCCTCTTGATGTAATATATTTAAGTCAACCTGAAGACTTTCATACGGGATTCCTATATAAAAGTAAGTGTCCCAACAAAGGTTGGTCAAACACATAGTTTTATTCAGTTTTTCCCATGATCAAGTAACGGAAGGCTTGATCTGACATAATATTTTATTTGAGGAATTTTTATCTCTTATGAGTGAATTTCTTATTATCATTATCACATTCTAGTTAATATTCAGTGTACCTTATTTAAGTGATTAACCATTTATTTATAATATTTATACATAAGACTGGTTTATTTTATTTCCATATTACATGCTTGTTTAATACATTAATTATGTGATCATGAAAACACATCCATAATGATAAACCATGAAACTGACAGAAAAAAAATAAATAAAAGGGCATAATGATGAGATTTTATAAAAGTTAGTTTACCCAACAGTTGATAAACTAACCATGACCTAGGGGATAATCACCTTGAACCTTTTTGGTTCATTTTTACAGATTTCCAAATCTCCACCTCTGTATCTCTTAGGAATGGTTTTGTCTCAGCTCCAACTTGAACTGCCTCCTCTAACATGGGAGTTCCATCCATTAAATATTCTTTTAAACTCACTTTTAGATGACGGGTAAAAGGGGGGTTTACATAAAAGAAACAATGGGAATGCATGCCTTACATATTAATGACGAGATATGGTTCGCATGCCAACAATTAAATTCATAAATAAATTAAAAGGAAACCAATCACATTCCAAGGTCTTGCTCTATCACATGATCACCCACATACATTCAACAAGTTACACATTTAATAAAACTAGTTTTCAATTCTTTAATCAATCTTATTAAGATAATTTTCACTCAAATAGATTAATTATAATCTTTAATTAATCAATACTTTTATCTTAATACTTTTTCTAAATTTACATGAGATTATCATCCATCATAAATTCATTTACAATTATGTTTGTACGTAACATGTTCCTTGGAGGAAACTCGATGGATTGTCGTTCATTACTACCCAATGAGTAGAAGTGAACATTACGTAGATATTAAATTAAACACATATACATAAAAAACCTATCACATGTTGTGCCTTATCTTTACATCTGCACCAGGGTACACGTCTCAAGTGTTTTTATAATATACCAATAAAATTTAATAAACCTACGTAATTTGGATGAGTACATGGTGTGTAGTTTCAACTACACAACATGTACTATCATTCACCATCCATCCAAAGTACAATCCTGGGGATACGACATGTAAATGTACATCAGAAATCTTTAGAGTACATGGCATGTCCAGTGGGCCACATGCCATGTAGTATTTACGTTACACTGTCTCCAGTCAGACAATCTATGTACAGGGTACACGGTCAAACCCTAACCTGAAGGGACTCCACGTCATGTCTAGTGGGTCACATGGTGTGTAATCCATAAACAGTGTTCCACATGTTCCTGGTCAACTCACGGAGTCTTTAAGACTTAGATAAACTCTAATGACATATCATGGTTTGGTATACAAGTCTCAATGAATTGAACATTGATCCACAGTATGTGAATCCATCTACAAGTTGTGTATTTTTTTGTTTTAGGACCAAGAACCATTGGAACCTCCGGATGAGATCCTCTTTTTTATTTTAATCAAAATTAAAATAAAAGGAAATTTCTATAAGATGAACGAGAGACAAAAAGAATTAAAACAGATCTCAAAATATATATTACAAGAATTATTAACCTTTAATTGAATAACAAAATTATTAAACCATAAATCCTCAACGAATTATTTAAATAATTATAAATTATGATGTACCAGCTCTGATACAACTTGATGATTTTGGGCGCAGCAGAAGCTCGGCTGGGTCGGTAGCCAACTTTAATTTATACCATGATCAATGATTATTACAGGATCAATACGATGATGAACACTAGTCTCCATGGAATAGAATCAAATATGTAGATAATGAAGGAAGAGGCCCGAGACCTTTAGAGAGGATCTTCCACATCTTGTTTATAATTAATTTAATTAATTTCATAAAGAAAATAATACATGGATATTAATTATTTTCTACATTGATGATTTTGATCATCTAGAATGACCCTTCCAGATTATCTTGTTGTGATTAAAAATATCTAAAGTAGAATCCCTCTAACGGTGATCCACATGTACTCTGATGGCCTTTGATTGACACAACTCATTCTTTGGGAGCTAGTGCGGCGAAGTGAGTGTCTTGTGTCAATATTTCTTGATCACCTATTATTTGGCGTTGAATAACGTCTATATTTTTTGAGAGGTGCGGGAAGATGATTTGAGAGAGAAATTTTTTAGCTCAACAATTCTCAATTCACCAGGTGTGTGGTGTGGTACATGGAACAATGGATGAATGTGACTATTTATTAACATGGGGATTTAGTTACAATATTTAATTGTGTAACAATAATTAAATATATTCATAACCTTCGAGAAAACCCATGCTATTAATAATAACATCGTTTCATTTTTATGGTGTTCCAACTTACGCAAAACAAAATTATAAATAAATTTTCGCGTGACAAAATAATAGAAATGTTACATTAATTTGTGCCAACTAGTTAAATAATTATTTATCATCATGAAAATAATTATTTTACTTCCATATCATCCTTGGTCTGCACAAACTCCACTTCCATTTATTGAACACCCGAATAAATAAATAAATAATTTATTCTCTCAAATAAATATTTTCTTTACAAACTAGTGAATAAAATTTTATTAAATGATCAATAAAATGAATTAACATATTTTACCCACAATCCGGTGAATAAATATTTATTTAAATTATGAAATAATTTTAACATGAATAAAATTATTCCACTATCTTGAGAATAATATTTATTAATTAAATTGAAATATAATTTAACCGAGACCACCAGAAACACTTGGTGTGTGACCCTCTAGGATTCTTTCCCTTTGGCATTATGTGGTCTTGGCTAAAGTCCAAATGTATTGTCTAACAATGGGTCAAGGCACCCAAGAGAAGAAACTTAAAGTAACAATAATGAAATCCAAATAAGAATGCTCAATGTGTAATATAATCCCTTTGTCACAATATCTCATCAAGAATGTTTCATGAAAGTGTCATTAACTATTATGTTTGATACATCGTTCTTTGACTAACTGAAATAAACTCATCGTTACACCATGTCCATGGAATTTTTCATGATGGTTCTATTTCAATCAAAGGGTCAAGATATCAACATCCATAAATAGAAGGTACAAAATCCTTCCTTGAGTTATCCATTAAATACATCTCACTCTTAACGCACCCAACGTACCCTACTTCACGTCAACTATCTGCATAACGATTTTCATCAGTAAATCAAAGTGTGTGATTCATGGCATGTATTAATGATAATATTAGAGTCTAAGGATCATTACATACACTCGTAGATAGAAAAATCTGATGACACCAAAACATGTGGAATTCTTACTACCGGGTCTATTCTCATTTTCTCTTATCATGGAGATTACCGAGTGCGAGCTTCATGAGAGAAAGCCTCATATCCTTAGGATTTATCACACCAAATGGTCTACATGCTATGTGTGCCACCATATTATGTCATCTAATCATAGAAATATATTTAGGAATCTTGTTATAGCATTTCAAGGTTCTCATCATATCGGGGAACTGCCATGGCCTTATCAATGCAACAAATACTCTAGGACATTATTACATCACAGTAATTCAGAACAATGAACAATATGTAATACGATGTTTAATATTTAAATACATTAAATGTCCATGTAATAAAAGTACAACTAGTTGGTTCTACAACGCCAACTCTTACATCAACTACGGTGAGAAACTTGTGAGAATTATTATATACATGTTCAATGTGAAGAATTATACCCTTTAGGATAAAGAAATAGATGATTGAATTATTTTTAACACCCTAAAATTTGATATCAATTCATTTGAAATAAATTTGAATAACTTGATAGCTTTCTTTACTTGCAACCCCGATTCCAAATGAACCATGATATATTATGGTAATTATAACCCAACCGTTGGATACGATGGTTTTAATAGTATTAACAACATTATGAAATATATATAGAAATTTTCTCCTTAATTTAAATATATTTATTTATCCCTAATAAACAATCATTAAATTGTAAAAAAATCATTTTATGATCAAATGACTTATTTTTATTGGTGTTATGAATTTTTATACAAACTAATATTTTAATCACTATTAAAAATTGGTTTTAATGAGATACATTGTTAATTTATGAATAATCATTCAAAAATTAGAAATTCAATTATTAGTAATAAAGATAAAATCATTTTTTGGGTAAAAATAGTTATTTTTATGAAAAAAAAATTTATTTGTGCAATGTGTTTTTATAATAATAAAATTAATAGATCACTATTTATAAATTATGAAAATTAAATGTGTATATTTTAAATTCAATAATATATTTTAAAATTAATCTAATATTTTTTACTAGGAATGGAAAGAAATTAAATTCAGATTTATGCTTAAAAATATATTTTCCAAAAAATGGTTTTCATCGTGTTTGTACACTTATATTAAGGACAATTTCATCCAATTATATAAATTAAATTTGATAAAATTGATTGCATATTTAGAATCAACATATTCAAATTTAATAATTATACCACTTTAATTTTTAGTTATAATAAATAGTAAAAATAGTAAAAATCTGTTTCCACGGTTAGGGTTCAAACGGGTTAACAAAGGGGGTTAAACTTAGAGATAAGGATAAGAATGGTACATAAAATTTTCTAAATATTATTGGGTGAATATATTTAGACCTTATATTATCTTACCTTTAAAATATTTTACATTTGGTGAAACTTTCACATGAAATTTAATTTTTATTACATAAATATTTTATGTGATTCCATGTGTATCATTTCCATAACTAATAAAAGGGAACCTCTTCTCTTTACATATTCACAAACTTTGAGTCCTATAGTTCATAAAATCCCTACCCAAAAATATTTCTAGTATCCTTAGCTTAATATTTGATATCCTGGACTTATCCTAAGACTATTATAAGAATTTTTATGGTGTAATAAAAATGGTTTATATCAAAGAAGATTGGGTTAAAAGCACTAATAAATCAAGTCAGACTACATGTGAGGGTATTATATTAAAATATCACTTTTTACTAGTCATGTTTATTCTTAGATTTTTTATGAAAAATTATATGATATATATATCTGAAATATTATGTATTTTCTTTCCCTATAGTTATTTTTGGAAATTTCAGGTTTTCCATTCATTTTCTTCTCTATAAGTACTAAAAATCTGAAAATAATATTTCTAATAAAAACTGAAAAAATATTTTTATTCAGTCAGAAATATTTTTTCCATTTCTATATATTATTTAAAAAATTTGAAGATTAAATTTACTATTATCCAATGATTGATTAAATTCATTTTTACCCATGTTTTACTTTCCATAAAAATGTTTAAATAAATTCTTTTATTCATTTCTAAAAGATATACTTTTTACCAAAGGTGTGAACAGATTCATTGTTTTAATGATTACCACAAAAATGGATTTTCCAACCTTAATGAATGTTCTTTATCTTGAAGCTTCCTTTATAATTTTCTAATTTAATTTTCCAAGAAAATGTTAATCTTAATATTATAGAAATTTTTAGATTTTAAATAATTGAATTCAAAAGGAAAATGGAATTTTCCTCAAAATTTTTCAATTATTATTTTAAATGTATTTTCATATATGATAACACCCATTAATATTTTATGTCTTTTAGTGGGGATATGATACAAAAATATCATCTTTATTCATTCTCTACATGGTTTATGACTATAATGATTAAATATTCATAAAACATAATTTTTATTCTATGGATTATGATGTGAATGAATGATAATTGTTTTCATGACACTAATAGAAAAAAAATCCTATAAAAATGGTTTATAACCATTGGTATAGGTCTCCAAACCATTGTTTTATCCTATACCAATGGTTTGGATGGGAATTGAATACTCTAGTGTTAGTATATCCCTATACCAATGGTTTTGGGAAAACCGTTGATATATGTCATATAAGAAACCTATAGTAATGGTTTCTATTGCTATATGTAATTTAAAAATAAAATCTTTGTTGGTTTCAATCCCGTCACCTCCCATTCATATTCCAACGACCTAACCACTAAGCTATGATAAAATGTTTTAATATAATTTGATATATATATATATGTATATTTACAAGGAATTTAACATTTTATGTATTTAATTTTATATGAAACAATAATCCAAAAAATATATAGCTACCTATACTAATGGTTTTGAGAACCGTTGGTATAGGTTCCCTAATATTTGTGACCTATACTAATGTTATTGGAAATATGTGGGTATACGGTGGACCTATATGAAGGGTTTTTAAAAAAAACTATTGGTATAGGGTCTCTACAAGGGACCTATAACAATGTTTTTGGCCAAAAAAGTTGGTATAGGTCAATACAAGGGTTATATACCAGTGGTTTTTGAAACACCAAGGGTATAGGGTCTCTAAAATGGACATATACCAACTATTTTGGCCAAAACTGTTGGTATAGGTCCCTCTATGGTACCTATACCAATTTGTTTCCCAAAACTATTGGTACATCGTCACTGTAAGGTACCTATACAAATAGTTTAACAGACCATCGGTATAGATCCATTAGTATAACTACAATTTATAGTAGTGTGATCCTATGGTATATACATTAAAGGTTATGATTATGTGTTGGGTGAGTTTGTTATATCCTTATAATTCATAAAGTAATGATTAATGTTTCATTATCTCAAGGGTTACATGGGTATTTATCCCAAGCCCAAAAGAGAGTACACTTGCAGTTTTCCCATGCCTAAAGAAGGTAAAAGGGTGGTTAGCCCAAGTCTAACATGTGATGAATTTCTTGGTTGATATCCTTGATAAAATATTTTTTTGACTATGATTATGCCACACTTTTTATGCCATTCGTTATGATGTGTTCATATTCTTATGGTATGATCTCGTGATCTTAGATTCTTTTATGATTCTTGTTGTATGATCTTGTAATGTTATATTCCATTATTATAATTACTGAGTTATTGGGTTTGATTTTAAAATGTTAAAATCAAATTCCCAATTCCATATTCTCATGTTATGCTTACATAAGATCATTGATTGATATCCCCTATGTTTACCCCTACTGAACATCTAAGTTCACTCTTTAGTAGGGTTCCTTTCCCCTGGTTATGAAGAAACATTATATGTAGGGTATGACTAAGAAGTGTACTATGTGAATATAGAATCATGAGAGATATTGAACTTGAGATAATATGATAATTTATCTATTCTTAAAGGAAACTAAATATGTATGATTCTAAGGAATGTATTTTTATAACATTTATTTAATATTCATCTAAAATGTGGTAATATTTATGAATGTAATGTTTGGGGAACCTCAGTTTGTATTAGAGTACGCTTTAGTTGTTTTTGGAGATTATGATTAGTGAAATTTATGAAAACCCATTCAGATAAGTCTAAGTGTAGGATAATATCCTGAAGTATTATTGAAGTAAAGATTATATGATTTTTTTATAAAATACATCTTATTATGGATACTAGAAAGTGGATACGACTGTGACACAGATTCACCAAAGGGGAACAAATTTAATAGGGATGGATTGATTATTAACTTGATCGTCATCGGTGCATGATGAGTGGGCTTAATACTACACACCTGGTTAGATACTCTTGGGGTATATACTTGGAGAAATTCAAATTTTTATTATAAAACATTTTAAAGGATTTGAATAGATAATTACCATGGGTGGTCTATGTTAAAACTAAGGTGTCATATATTTAAAACAAGGTGTCATGATTTAGTCATCATATGCATGATTTTTCATTCTTATGTGATTTCACACAATGGTTGATTTTGCTTAAACTATGATTTTTTGTTTCATTCAATGGATGGAACCAGGGGGAATCGTGTTAACACGAAATGTGAAAAACAATAAAATTATTTTTCTTATGATAAATCGAATTTTATGTGATCTAGAATATAGAATCCTGTTGAAATGATTAAAAAACATTATCATGTTATGAATCATGTTGATCATCCAAATAATAAAAAGAGGGAATAATGTATTCTTTATTTCTTCATGAAGAAACATCCACTATTTTAAATGGTTCCACTGATCCACTAATTGCTAAGCAATGGATCAGTACCTCTAAAAATATATTTTTCATTATCTAGGGGTCAAATCAGGAAACATTAATTTTTTTTGTTTATTACTTTGAAGGAAAAGCAGATAAATGTTGGATTCATATCAAGAACATGAGGAAACATTAGGAGACTTAAGTAGTTATGAAGAAATCATTTGATGTGATGTCAGGGTAGAAATAGAGATTAAAGTCACCCATCAATATTATGATTTTGATATGAAAAAAAATTGAATTCAAGGGAAATTATAATAATAAACTCCATAGAGATAAGAAGATTAGTCTTCCTTTATACTAGATGTGTGGAAATAAACATGACAGAAATTGTTTGAAGGGGGCTATTATATGATTTATGTGTAGAAATAAATGTTATTAGGAAATAAAATGTCGAAATAATGAGAAGAAGTTATCTAATAATGTGAATGGTGATAAAGATCCAAAAAATGAACCACCCCTACACTAGTGTTTCAAAATCAAGGAGTATTGGCATTATTTTAACTAGTTATTGAATCTTAGAGTTCATGATGATGATTTATGTTAGCAAACTCTTAATCCTAGATACAAAGGTAAGTCTCGTGCGATCACTATTACCAATGTAGTTTATGTGAACATAGTGGTGAATGGTATACTTACCATCCACTATATAACTACTAATGTCTTTTTTTATCCACTCTTTTATATATAAATAATTTTTTAAGGGTGTCACATTTCCAACATTCCATTTATATACTTAATCATCAATGAAAACTCTTAATGTTATGATGGTTGAATCTCATCTATATGATTCTTATCTGATTAATGTTTTTGGGAATGTGTTTCCTTAAAATACTTTTATTTTGCCTCTAGTTGAATTTGATATGATTTTTAGAATGGATTGACTCTATAAATATAGAGAATATATCAATTTCCAAGGAATGTAAGTCACATTCCATCTTTCGAATAAACTGAGATCATTAATCAGTGTGAGCATGAATAAAATATTCCAATAGAAATTAGTTTCATTTTTATGGGTCTTGATACCTATTCATAAGGGGTATTAATATAAAATGGTTCAGGATAAACACATCATCAATGAAATGATTATTTAACAAATTTTATTAATATATTTTCAGAATATTTTCTGGGTCTTCCTTTGAATCATGAAATTGAGTTTTCAATGGAACTCATACCTGGTACTATACAAATTTCAAAGAATCCATATAGAATGGATCTGATTGAGTTTTTATAATTGAATAACCAACTATAGGAGAATATTGATAAGGGATTAATATAGACAAATACATCACCATGGGTTTCACTTGTTCTTTTTTCTATGAAAGATATATTGATGTGACTTTGTATTGATTGTGGGGAACATAACTAGATCATGATCAAGAATAAATATCATTTTCCCCATATTTAATATTTTTTTGATCAATTAAGAGGATCTCAAATCATCTTAAATATTGGACTTTGTTTTGGATATGATAAAATTAGGGTTAAAAGGGAATACATATGTATTAAAGACTTCCATACAAGGAATGCACATTAGTGATTCCATTTGGAGTTAATAATTTTTCTAACATTTTCATGGATTTAATGAATATAGAATTTATATATTATTGATGTGGAATGTGTTTACACACATTTACACTACTGTTTTTGAGGAATTTATTGAGTTTTAATGTCAAAATAATTTTTTTAATTGAACAATTTAAAATTGCTATTAATTTTGTATTAAATCCTTAAAAATGTAATTTTTTTTAGCAAATGTTATATTTTATTGTTTATTTTTGTTATTTTTAGTTTATTTAAAGTTAAATATTTAATTTTATTGATTAAAATTTATTTTTAAAATGGTGTAATTTTTTTAATTTTATAAATTTATCTTTTGAATTCTCTTCATTCATTCATTTTTTAACATTTTATTTTTTTCAAAATAATAAGTGCGGTCGTTTAAATTGTCTTATTATTCCATTTATTCATTATTTTATTGTTTTTAAAATTAATAAAATATCATTTTTTTTAAATAATATTTTTATTTAATTGATTTATTTATTTTTGTTTTTTGAATTTTAACTTATTTCCATTTATTTTTATTAATTTAAATTAATTCATAGATTCATTGAATACAATATTTTAATTTGAGAATAAATAATTTTAAGGTTATTTTTTTAATTTTAATTTGATTTTACATTATTTATTTTTTGTAATTTTAAAATCTATTGATTATATTTATCTTTTTTAGGTGATTATGTTGCTTCCAACTAGTGTCACAACGAACCATTTTCAGCAGTATCACCCTACTGCTGCTAGGTTGTAGCAGTAGCACCCTACTATTGTTGTACATGGCATCCACTGCCAGTAGGTCCCACTTCTGACTCCACATCCCTCGTCTCTCTACCATAGAGGACCCACTATTGAAACCATAATCCTGCCATGATGCTTGATCCATGCCTCTTCTAAAGACTGAACCATCGTCGGTTGATCCCTCCCATCCACTGGTAGATCTCATCTACCTGTCCAAATTTGTTTAACCTAACAAAGTTCCCACCAGATGAACTAGCTGATATGCCTCTAGATCTGAAAAAAAATTATCCCACCCATGCCAATTTGAACATCCTAAACTATATATGCAATTCCACCGAGCATGATGGGAACCCTCATCGAGCGATACTATAGATGTACACCTGAAGAATCCATCCACCATGAAGAAAAATATGAGCCTCTATCCTACGTCATACTACCCCACATCATAAGCCGAGTGCTGTCGGGCTGGATCCACCACTGGCCACCGCTCGAAGACCCCCACTACAACCTAATGTCTACACATCTATACTTATTATCCAGTTCCATTCCACCATTGATTTCTCACTTCATAGGCCACCGTTCGGTGTCCAATTAATCATTAAAGCTGATCGTGCTACCGCTACCACTAAAGCTTCCTCCTGAAGCTCCAAATGAAGAGTCCCCCACCCCACTAAGAGGAATCTATAGTGTAGATGATTAGAAAAAAAAGAAAAGAAAAAATAAATAATATAAGAACAAAGAAAATTATTAATATAATAATAATAATAATAAATATAAATAGAAATAGATTAATAATAATAATTTTATATATTTATATAAATATATATATTTATGTATATAATAATATAATTAAATTATGTAATAGTAAATTCATATAAATAAATATAATAATAAATATATATATATATCTATTAATCTGTGAATATAATTTTATATTTCTAATAAAAATATTTATTATTATAATAAACATATTTAGATTATTAGAATTAATAAGTATATAAATATAACAAATTCTTATACATATTTATGTGATCAGATCAGCCCACAATTAGAATTTATTGACACTTATTCCTTTAATTTGATTGAATCGGGAAAAATTATTGCAAGAGGATATCATAGGAATTAACGGCCTCACACAATGATCGTATCCCTTAAACAATCCATTAAAAGACCATATGAGTGTGAGAATGTTCTGGCGCGATCATACTACATGGCACAAGTTGAGCATTCTATTTGCGGGAGTATTGGCTTCGGTCACCAATGAGGTGGAAGAGGCATGGTTAATGTGCCACACGAATGCAAGAGAGATCACCCAGAAGTAGTGACAGGTGCTGGAAACCAAAATTAGAATAGTCGAGAAGACTCGAGGATTAACTATCCACTTCATCACTTTAATAGAAGGAGACTCACCACACCACTCTAAAGTAGTAAAAAACCATTCTACTATAATTCAATGAGGGATACTAGAAGAAACCCACCACCATACACCATTTGTAGTTGGCTGGAAAGGAGAATAGTGTTTAGACATTGGGAGCTTCTGTATACCGAGCAGAGAGAGAGAACACTCTTCCCTCTATTTTCCTCTGTTTTCTTCCTTTTTTCTGCATGAACTTCTATTTTTTAGAATCAATTAATTTTTCTAATTCAATTATGATTTGTGGATAATAGTTTTTTGGGGAATAGGCTCATCCAATTGATCAATTTTATTATGTTCATGCATTTTTCATCAACTAGATTATTCTATATATATCTATCTCTCTTCGACCAATAATTTTTTTTAAACATCAAGAATCAGTGAAAACAGATCATTATTGGTATATAATTATGATTATCTCTAAATTAATGATTTATCAAAGAATTGAATCAAACTGAAGAGATAGAAGCACACTGAGTTCAACTAACAAATTGAACTCAATGATAACTGATTGGTTCTCAGTTGGTGATCAAATGATATTTGCAATTGATAAACTATAGGGGTTGTTCTATCATAGGAAAAATTGGTGATAAATCAATTTACCCACTTTTAATCAGTCCGGGGTGCTTCGATCAAAATGCATAATCAAGGGAAAATCATTTTAAAAATCATCTGACCAATTTTCCCTATTCATAAAACGGTTTTTATCACTATTTTGGTTGTTCCTCTAACGACAGTACAAGTTATGGGTAGTAAGTAGGATTATAAATATTAAATTTTCATGAGTATAATGATGTGTATATAAAATTATAGCCCCATTTTCAAGGAAGGATCATGCCACCAAGAACTAAAACAAAACAATAATTAACATATAAAAATGAAAACATAATGAAAAAATTATAAAACATAAAAAAACATAAATACCAAAACAATCAAAAAAATTCTGCAAAAGAACTCATGAAATATCTGTTGAATTGGTTGTTGTATGCTAACTAGGTTAAAAATTGATACCAAAGATCCTATCATCCCAGAAATTTAGGAACACATCATTGGATTGAAAAAAAATAGAAAATCAAAATAGAATATAACAGAGAGGCTGAGAACCAATAAATTAACAATACACCACCTAGAAATGTGAATCAACATAACAATTTGATGATTAAGAGGCATGGTTTGAGAGTTATTGTTACTTGTTGTCTTTAGTAACACTTTATGCATTAGACTCTCACTTAAGTCAAATTGGTTTAAACAAAATAGTCCATATTATCCTAGTTGTCGACCTTTACTTTAATTCCCTCGGAAGAATATCTTCACTTCCTTATGGAATTCTAATTTACTATCCAATAGCTTCTACTGAGATTCCTTAGTGAGGAAGAGCTTATGTTGAGAGTTTTTCCTTTATGAAACAAATGAAATAGTAGGACATGGTTTCAATAGTTATAGGTGGAAATATTTTTCAACCCAGATCAAGTCTATAATTCCTTCTCTGTGAAATTTTATCCTAAGAGTATGATATCTAAGATCACACACAGACTCATAGATTTCTTGAAATATGATAAATAATGATTATATAAATATTGAGATATATTTAATGGATTACTTATACAATTTCTAAATCACCAGTTAACTCCCCAATTCCTCATGGACACTTTTTACAATAGTCTCACCCCATACTATGAAACTTTGGTGGATCAATTTGGTGGAGGGTATTTTAGTGATAAAATTGATGAGGATTTGAAAAAAAATGTTTAACAAGCTCTTAAAAAAATCACAACACAAATTATCTAAGAGAATAAAAATTGTGAGGAAAATCCCAAACCTGTTCCATAAGCTGAATCAAAAGATACTAATTTTGTTAATAAAAACACCCAGAATACTCTTTGGAAAAAATTCCACCATTATGGAATGATTGGGAACGTAAAATCTTGTTGTCCCATTTTTTAAATGGATTCACATGCTTCTAGGAATACTAATGTTTCTAGATTTGTTCCTAGGATGACGCCTAGGGATGATCCAATTCGAAACACATACAATAATAGGTATAGAAACTACCTAAACCTCTCTTTGAGGGAGCTGGGAGTTCTTCAACCTACTGCTCCACCTGGTTTCTATAAACCACCTAGAAAATAGTTCCATCCACAACCAAAACCCAAATCATCCAACTCACAAGATAATGTAAGGGTTATTATCTATGATTTCATAGGTTATTTTTGTGAACAAATTTATAAAAATTAATTTTAAAATGTGAAAATGGATTCAAGGATGAATAATCTAGAAATTCAAAAGGGGTAGTTGGTTAGGGAATTAGAATTAGAGACCAGGTTTAGTTTCCAAGTACCACTAAATCCATCCTGAGAGAAAATTCCATGGCTTTAACCACCAGATGTGGTCACCAAACCTACCAATAGTCTATGGAAGTTCTCATAACTACTGAAAAATAAAAATTGGTTGAATTTGGAAATTCAAATCCGGAAAATGTTGAATATGTAAATATAGAAAACAGGGTTGAAAACACACTCAATCCTTTTATTATAATATAAAAACACAAATAAAATGACTTGATAAGCAAGTAAAATAAATGAAATAAAAATATTTAATGGGAAGTTGAAGGGATGCCCAAAATTATGAGGAAAGTTTCTCCTACAATACCTTTTCCACAAAGAATAAACAACTAAAAACATGATTCAGAGCTGTTTTATTTGCTAAATGTTGTTTGAAAATTGAACATTGAAATTACCTTATTGGAAGAATTGATTCAAATCCCTTACTATTTAAAATCCCTCAAAAAATTATTCTCAAACAAAAAATACCCTGTAAGTTTTTTCCACTTATAATCTTACAGATGAGTGTTGTGTTGTGTTGTAGAATGAGATACCTCCAAAACAACAAGACCGAGGGAGATTTATCATCCCTTACACCTTTGGGGATAATGGTAGAATGTTTAAGTGTCTATGTGATCATTGATCAAGAAGAAAATTTATTCCACTCTCTATTTCAGCACTTCATATTAGGAGTACCCTAAGCCACCATTTTTGTGTTACAACATTCTTATAATTCAATCACTCATCTAGTAGGTAGGGTATATTAATCTTTAGTGGGAGTAAGGAGGATCTTTTTTCATGCTGATTTTTTGATATTTAATATTGAGTGTGACCATGAGGTACCTATCATTATTGGTAGGCCCTTTCTAGCCTCATGGGGAGTTTTCATAGATGTATGAAAGGGGAAGTTGATTTTCAACATAGGTGAACAAAAATATGAATTCAATGTTTTCAAATAAATTAACGAACCCTCCCAAGGACCAGTATTTCCATGATATGAACTTTTAGAGGATATAGAATCTTTTTACGAGGAGTAAAAAAAGTTTTCTAGGATGGTAAAAAAATCAATTGTGCATCTAAGATCCCTACTGAAATATTAATGGGGATTAGTTATAGTGAGGAGAAGGAACCTTTTGATGAGCTTGATAAGGGGTTCCGGGAAAACCTATATGAGTTTTCTTTGGAACACATCATATCCCCAAAAAAATCTAGATGTGTGGAACATTTTTCTAGAAATAACAATGTTGAAGACAAATCCCCCTATATTACCTTCTTTAAGAAGTAGCAAGAAGACCTTGGTCCACCCAATACCATGTGTCTTCCCTAAATCCAAGTACCACCCCATATAGAGATCAAAACCCACCCAACACATTTGAAAAATTATTTTTTATGAGATAACTCTAGACATAGAGGTATTATCATGTCCAAACTGGAGGGATGTCAAGAGGAAAACCTACTAAGTGTTTTGAGAAAATACAAGTCTATTATAGGATGGTAAATGGATAACAGAAAGGGTATAATTCCATCATTCTTAAGGCATAAAATCCCTATAGAGCCTCAGTGTAATACAATAGTGGAATCCCAAAGAATACTTAACCCAAACATAAAGGAAGTGGTCCATGAGGAATTTATCATATTTCTTGATGACGGGATAATATTTCCAATTTCTTATTATCCACAGTTAACTCTTATATAGGTATTATCCAAAAATAGTGGTGAGACTATTGTAATAAATTAAAATAATGATAAAATTCAAAAAAGATATGTGAGAAAATGGGTGGACTATATTGATTACAGAAAACATAATTCTTCCATAAGGAAAGATCATTTTCCCTAGACATTTTTAGACCAAATTATAGAGAGTCTGGCTGGCAATGAGTATTTCTATTTTCTTGATGAATACTTTTGTTACAAAGATATTTCTATTTCTCATGATGATTGGGATAACATCGTTGTCACTTTTCCATTGGGGATATTCACCTACCAATGAATACTCTTTGGATCGTGTGGTGTTTCATCCACTTTTCATAAATGTATGATAGAAATTTTATAAAACATGATTGAAAGTATTATTGGAGTGTTAATGGATGATATTTCAAATATAATAATAGATTTTGGAAACTACCTTGAAATTTTAGAAAATATTTTGGAAAGATTGCAAGCGAGAAATCTTGTTTCAAATTGGAAAAATGTCATTTTATGGATAATGAAGGCGTTTTTTAGGTCACAAAGTTTCTACGAAGGGGTTTGAGGTTGATAATTCTAAAATTTATGTTATCAAAAAGCTCCAACACCAGAGAATTTTAATGTAATTAGTTTTTTCTTACCCTATGATGTATTTTACAGGAGGTTTATTAATGATTTTTCCAAGATCACAAGGACAATTTTCTCATAGCATTTTAAGGACACACATTTTTTAATGAGAAATTATTGTATTCATTTTCTTTATTAAGATGAATCTAACTACTTCACCAGTGGTCACTAACTCGGATTGGAAGTTCCCATTTGATGTAATGTGGGATGCTAGTGATCTAGTTGTAGGTTCTTTTTTGGGTCAGAGAATGATTGAAATAGGTATTTCATTTTACATACTAGAAATTCATTGGATGACACTTATAAATAATGATTCCACCACAAAAAATTAATTATATATTGTTATTTTTTACATTGAAAATTTTAGAAAGTACTTGATAGGGTCTAAGGTAATCATTTTTAGTGACCATTTATCCCTCAAGTACCCTCTGGCTAAGAAGGAATAAAAACCCAGTCTCATGACTTGGAAACTTCAGTTGTAGGAATTTGATTTGGTTATCAAGGATAATAAGGGGGATAAAAATGAAGTTTCATTCCACTTGTCTAGGTTTCCTAACACTAAAATTGACGAACAAAGGGAGATATATACCTAGTTTCTAGATGAACAATTGTTTTCTTCTTATGTGCAACAATGTTCTTGGTTTGAAAATTATGCTAGTTTAATGGATGGCAGCGTTATTCCTAAGGATCATTCATAGAACCCAGGTAAGAGGATTATATCTAAATTTAAATACTACTTATAGTATGACCCTCATCTTTTTGGAGATGTGTTGATGGTATTTTGAAATATTATGTGGTTGATGAGGAAATGTGACCCATACTTAAGAGATTTAATTCGTCACCATGGGGTGGACCCCATGGAGAACAAAGGACTACTCAGAAGGCTCTACATGCCAGGTTCTATTGGCCAACACTATTCAAGGATTCCATGAATTTTTTGCTTGGCTATAAAAAGTGTCAAATTCTTGGGAATGTAAGTATAATGAACGAACTACTACAAAAAAATTCTCAATATTGATGTTTTAAATGTTTGGTGCTTCAATTTCATGGAACCCTTCCCATATTCTTATAGGAATGAATATATATTTGTGGTTTTAGACTATGTTTCCTTGTGTATTGAGGTCGAGGCTCTTCCCAACAATCATGATATTAGTGTAGTGAAATTCATCATGAAAAACCTTTTATCTCAGTTTGGAGCCCCTAGAGAAATCATTACAGATAATGGAACTCATTTAAAAAAATTACTATCAAAAATTTAATGGAGAAGTATAGATGTTCTCATAGAGTTGGTACCACCTACTAACTACAATCAAGTGGGAAATATGAAGCTTCTAATAGATAGCTAAAACTGATTTTGAAGAAGACAGTTTCCATCTTAAGAAATGATTGGATGTGAATTTTGATGAGGCTCTATGGGCCTATATAACTGCTTATAAGACTTCCATAAGGATGTCCCCATATAAGCTTATATTTTGAAAGGATTTCCATATTCATGTAGAATTGCATCAAAAGTATTTTTGGGAAGTCAAAACCCTAACATTTGACATCGAGTCTGTTGGTGGAAGAACGTTACTGGAGATGAGTGAGCTGGAGGAAATCAGGAAGGAATCATATGAAAATTACGAAATTTCAAAAGAAAGAAAAAAATATTTTCATGACTCAATAATTAAAAATAATGATTTCAATTTTGGTCAAAGAGTCCAGAAATTCAGTTATAGGCTGACACTTTTCCTGCGAAAACTGAAAATCAATTGGTCAGGACCCTTCACTATTTTGAGAGCTCCTGCTAATGGAGTTGTTGATCAAGTTGGAGAGATGAATATACCATTCATGTTCAATGTTCATAGGATCAAATAAATCTTATAAGGTAACCCAAATGGTTTGGATACCATTTTTTTGCATGAATGTTGAATCATTATCAATTCTAATTGAGGGCTATAAACTCAGTGTTTCATGGAAACTAACCCATGGTTTCTATTTGGTTTTATTTTTATTTGTTTTTTCCCAATAAATATTAGTCATGATGCATGACTCTCTAGTCTGATTTCATTCTTGTATGATGGTGTCACATGATTTTCTACCACTAGAGTGATACTGATACTATAAAATCAGTAAGGGAAAACTAAGGGAGAAACAAACTGGATTATATGAATAAAATATCTAAAGCTCAATCTGTGATTGAATTATTTTTCATGAAATTTAAATTATAAATTGTTATGCTTATTTTTTAAACATTTCTGGAAACTGAGAGGACCAATTGAATCACATCACTTAGTCCTATATGGGTGGAAATTTTTAATAAACTTTAATGGTCAAAGATCCCACCTCTAGGGAATTGTTTTTTTTTTCATTTTTGTTTCTACTAATGTTTTTTTACAAGCTGTTATTCCTTAAGTGCAGTTTATTTACACTGATTATTTTTGAAACTATGAACCTTATTTCTTTCTTAGGTGTTACCTTATTGAATTCTAATGATTTGAAAATTATGTTGTGTTGCATTGTGAAACCTGATTTCACCAATTTCATTTTCATTGATTAAACTACTACTACACAACACTGGAAATTATTCTAAAATTTGAAATATATTGAAAAATAATTTGTCTATTTATAAAAATTAAAAAAATGTGCCTTTCAAAAATAACTTGTGCTTGATATTCTGGTAGTAGTTGGTTGGGCTTTTTTATATATGTTTTTTTAACTTATTTTTTGTATGGAAAACAAAATTTTGAGAATCCCTGTTACCCCTCTTAACTTAATTTTATTGTTCCATATTTACAAATATATTTTACACCTATTTATCATGTATCCTACTCCAAGATTCAACAGTGGGGAAAATTTTGAGTTTTATGTGGGGGGTCCTTTTGTGCTAAGCGATGCTTGAATTCTAGAAACATCAAACCCCTTATAATTTTATATATAAAAACGGTCAATTTTTTTTGTAATTATTTCACAACATTTGGGTATGGGGTTTCATGTTACACATAAGTTCTACCCTATCTAGAGGTTAATAGCATGTTTGTTATTGAAGGTTTCATTGTTTTCGAAATTGTTTAGGGTGTATGATTGTTGAGTATAGTTACAAACTACTTTTAAGGATTTCTTATATAGAAATTGAAAAAGGGAGTGAAATAAGATAAATATTTCTGGAAGTATGATCATAACATTAGGAAACTGGAAATTTCACTCAAACCTAAGGGACCCACCTTTTATGAAAATAATCACTTTAGGGTGCCAACTCAAATAATAATCGTATAATTATTTTAAAACTAGAGTAATATATGAAAATGGGATCCCACAATGGACATATGAGACTCTAGCCACTGGGTGTGGGGGTAATCCCTTTGTACATATCAAATAAGTACTTTTAGAGAGTTCTATGGACATACAAAGCTGGGTAGAATTCAAAAAAACAATAAAGTGTCTTGTAGTCAAAAATGGGTTCATTAAGGAGAGGGTAATTTTGAACCTAAATGTAGAAGGGGGGAACTGATTTACATGAAAATCATTTTCATTCTATCAATAATGTTTTAAAAATTAAATTAAATTTTTTTTGAACTTTTTTATGATTATATTTCCACTTAAATATAGATTTTCATCACTCATACTATTTCAACATTAATTGGATTTGAAGTACGGTAGTAGGTGACTTCATATAAGAGGCATGAAATCTTCAACAGTTAATGATTTTATGTTCCCTCTTGTGTGTATTTGTATTTACGCAGGACCTACTATGAAAATTTCATTGAAATCCCAGATCCACCTCAGAATTTGTTCCTCAATAATTAAAAGTCTAGACATGCTCATTTTGAACTGACTGTGAAAAATTATATTTTATGTTTTATAAATATAAAAAGTATGTAATTGTTTGAGGACAAAAAATATTTAAGTTTGAGATAGTTTGATGCTTCATGTGTTAACACACTTTTCCACATTAGTTTTTGAGGAATTTATTGACTTTTTAATGTCAAAATAATGTTTCAAATTGAAAAATGTACAATCGCTATTAATTTTTTATTAAATCATTAAAACTGTAATTTTTTTTGGTAAATTATATATTCCAATGTTTATTTACATTTTTTAACAAATTTGAAAATAAATATTGTCACGACCCATCCTCGGGGCCCGTGTCGTGACTATCCCAATCCCGCCCTCCATAGGCCAGGGGCTGGCGACTAGCACCAAAGGCATAAATACCAATGAAAATGGATGGCACTGCCTTTATATAAATAAACAAACACAATAGAGTATGAAATATGAAGTAAACACTATTTAAACTGAGTACAAAAGTATGTGCTGGAAGGTAAATGGGCCAGAATACAAACCCAACTGAAAGTATAGTACAACAGTAAAGAAAGTACAGCTGTAGTAAAGTAAACCCGCAACCACTAAGTCATCCTCCGGATATCCCACCTGAAGGGTGAGTACAGATGCCATCCTCATCTCCTCGGGTCTAGCTGTCTGCTCTGTGTACGTCCCGCCTGATAGTCCACCTCCAAGTACCATCCTGCTCTACTAGGCTCCACCTCAATCGGTGTTGTTTTTTGTCGGCATCCAACACAACGTACTGCGGGCATAACCCGTGGAGGGGTGAGTATACGTTACTCAATGGGGACCCTGAGACCCCCGAAGGTCTCCCAAAATCCACAAATGATAAACCAAAAAGGAAAGATATAAACAGAAAGTATGAACCAACTCTACTTAGGTATATGCCCATACATATACCTAGGACATCAATTCCAGTTCGGCTTCAACTCACGAGCCCAAGTACAACCCAGTCCACACAGGAAATCACAACCCAATCCACATAGGAAATCAAGTGAATCATATCGATGATATTGATTGTAAGTCAAGACTCATCTCACACAGGTATACTGCTCATGAAGAGGGGTAGAGATGATAGATGTAGCCTCTAAATCATCTCCCCTGATGAACCCCCGTAGGATCCAAGTACATAAGTCCTCGCTACTGAACCCACGTAGGATCCATGTAATGTAACCATCACTACCAAACCCAGAGAGTATCCAAATACAGTCATCCTCGCTCCCGAACCCATGTAGGATCCAAGTACAGTCGTCATCATCGTCGCAGGCGCAGCCAGCTCTAGGGTTCCCACACATAGCACACTCGATTCCGGGAGGGTCCGCTCCATGATCAAAGGGGGTCGATACATCAACAATCATGAATTCCAGAGTTGATGTATCACAAAGTTCCGTCTCGTCAATAGGAACTTAACGCGACAGACGGCGCATCAATCGGACGTCCGGTTAGAGAGATATTGGCTTTTCCATCCCAGGGGCCCGGTTGGTTTTTAAGCAAAAACCAACTCGACCGTACTCCAGCTGCGTCCAAAACTCAAGTGGAGTAAGCCAAAAGAACAGTCTCACTAATAGGAATTCAACGTAATTGATGGCACGTCATTCGGACGTCCGGTCGTTAAGTTATAAGTGTTTTCGCTCCAAGGGCCAGGTTGGTTTCACGTTCATACCAACCTGGCCATACCCATACTTTGCCGAAACCTCAAGTGTAATATACCGAAACTACCGCCCCGTTCCAAGGATTCCTACGCAACTGACGGTGTGTCGATCGGAGGTCCACATCTCATGTTAAGAGAAAAATAACAAAAATGGTTCGAAGTGGGGGGTCTGGGCCCGGCCCGACCCGGCCCAACCCCCCCTGGGTCGGTCCAAACTGGGTCGACCCGATTCGAGTCCGGTCCTAGATCTGTAGGGCGCGGACCGGCCCGACTGGGCGCGGCTCAACCCGTGTGGGCGCGACCGGCCCGGCCCGCATGGCTTGGAGCTGGCCCGGGCCGCGTGGCCTGCGGCCCGGCTCGGAAGCCGGCCGAGCGGGACGCCAAAGGGGCACGACCCCCTGTTTCCATAAACCGCGGACCCAGTGGGGTCTGCCCTACCAACAGGTCGGGGGGGGGGGGGTTACGCCCCCTCCCCCCCTCGGTTTTCTGGGTAACGGCCGACCTTTATGGTCGGCCGGTTCTGAGCCGCTGCCGGACCCAGATGGGGTCCCACATCCTGGAGACACCGGCGGCCGGCTCAGCCGGCCACCCTTGAAGGTCTGCCGCAGCCTAAGTCTGCAGCTCATCTCACCGGCGTGGAGCGGCGGCACCCCGTCGCTCCATCGCGGCCCTCTCCCGGCCGCGACCTTCTTCGACCTAACCGACACGGCGCGACAGTGCCGCACACCACCGCCGCGGCCCGCTCCGGCCGCAGTCCCCTTCGTCCCCACATGGTGCAACGGCACCGTGCCGCCTTCACCTCAAACATCATTTATGATCAATAGAAAAAGGGGATGAAAATCATCAGTGTTTGTGCGGTCCAATCTCTTCCCGTTATGACGATATCAAGCAGCCAATACTTATGCAATGGAGAATGATGATTAAAACTTGATCAATAAAAACCCCTAACTCGTGACATGATCTGCAGAGAGGTGGCGTCATTAGTTGTCATCAGAAGCTGAAGTGCGCCCAAAGAGGATACGACATATCCTCTTTTTGTCACGGAGAGAAGAAGAGGATTGTGCGTTGTGGGACTTCATGGATTCGGTGCTCTACTTCGAAGAGGAGTCATTCTTCGCGGAGAGGATGACATTCTTCAACAATGGAGGAACTTTCTCCTTCCTTCACATAAGGCTCTCTTACCAAATTCCCACACAATAAGCCAACCAAAATTAAAATAAGGTCACCCCTTATTTTAATTGTTTATGCCATGCATTTCAAAATTTAAGAATTCAAAACAATCATTCACTAATTGAAGTGGTTCAATTGATTTTTTAATGTGTGTTGGCAAGAGTTAAGAGGGAGAGGGAGAGAGGGTGGAAGGGTTACACATTTAATTCCAAGTGTGTTAAGGGGTATGGAAAGTGAAAAGGTTGGGACTCGTGTGGGCCCCACCTTACATTTATCCTCATATGGGTAGTTATAATGCTAGTGGGTCCCACCCTAACTCCCCCCTGTAAGATAAAACCACCTTAGAAAAAGAAATAAAATTTTTACCACAAATTTATTCACTTTTCATTTAATCCACAATTTTTAAACATCTCCTCCAGAGAAAACACATCTTCGGTAAAGGTCCTATTAAGTAATTAACAGTGTTGTGGTTTCATCAGTACCCTTAGATTTCAATTTCGAGCATTGGTTCAAAGGATAGAAAAACCCGCTCATTCGTTCACTGAACATACCTGAGCTAAACTTCAGAAATTGATTCCGGGAACACCGCGCCTCAGAATCAAGTGCCATCAGAAACTGTGTACTCGTAAAATACCAAAAAATTTAACAAAAAAATTTCCTTAAAATTTACGAGTATTTTACATAACTCCCACCTCAGGGCTTTAGGTCCCCGTAAAGATACATCATAAACTAGGGAAACATATGAGTGTACTGTGCATACATCTGAGCATCCCCCTCATATGTTCTCTCATGGAGGTTCACGTGCTGCCAATGAATGTGCACAAGAGGAATCGACCATCCATGTAGGACCTGCTCCTATCGATCCTCGATCTCCACCGGGACCTCCGCAAATGTCGCCCCATCATTGATGTCCAGCTCCCCGTGATCAATGATATGTGTCAGGTCATGCACATATATTCTCAGCTGAGATACATGGATGACGTCGTGCACCCAGTGCAACTGAGGTGGAAGGGCCAGGTGATAATTCATCTCACCTACCCTACTGAGAACCGGGAATGGTCCGATGATGCATGGAGATAACTTGCCTTCATGGCCAAATATCTTTAATCCACGTCGAGGTGAGACCCGTAAGAAAATGTGGTCGCCATCCTCGAACTCCAGTAGTCTCCACCTTTTATCAGCAGAGGACATCTATCTGCTCTGTGAAGTCCTCATCCACTCTTGGAAGATCTGAACCTTCTCCATCTTGGCCTGGACCATTTCTGGTCCTACAAGTGTTGACTCCCCATGGTCTGTCGAGCACAGAGGTGATCTTCAAGTTCAACCATACAGTTCCTCATATGGTTTCATCCCGATGGTAGAGTGGCAGCTGTTGTTGTACTCAAACTCCACCAAGGGTTGATTATCCTCCCAGCTACGACCAAGGTAAAGGAAGAAAGCATGGAGCATGTCCATGAGTGTCTGAATGGTCCTCTTCGTCTGGCCATTTGTCTGAGGATGAAAGGCAGTGCTCAGGCGTAGCTGTGTCCCAAATGCCTCCTACAACCCCTTCCAAAGCTGGGAAGTAAATCGAGCATCTTGATCAGAGACGTTAGACGATGGAAGACCATAAAGCTGTACGATCTCCTGAATGTAGAGGCGTCCCAGGCTCTCCACTGAGCCCATCTCTCTGATAGGTAGGAAGTGGGTCGACGTGGTGAGTCGGTCGACAATCACCCAGATGTAGTCGTGACCTCTAGAAGTACGAGGGAGACCCATCATGAAATCCATGGATATCTCGTCCCACTTCCTCTCTGGGACCTCTAAGGACTTCCCTAAGCCTTCTGGTACCTGGTTCTCTTCCTTCACCTACTGGTAGGTGAGGCATCGTGAAACGAACTCTGCCACATCCTTCTTCATACCCGACCACCAGTGTTGTCGTCTAAGATCCTGGTACGTCTTCGCCACTCCTGGATGTACCACCAATGGGGAAGTGTGAAACTCCCTCATCACATCCACCTGTAATGAAACTGGTACAATGGTACGTCCCCTGAAGAGGATGACGTGCTTCTCTTCAGTAGTCGAGTAAATCAGTATGTCGTCGATGAAGACTACGACAAATTGATCAAGGTAAGGCTAGAAGATCTTATCCATGTGACTCATGAACACTGCTATAGCATTGGTTACACCGAAAGGCATAACCAAGAACTCATTGTGGACATACCGACACCTGAAGTCCGTCTTATGGACATCCTCATCTTGAACTCTCAATTGATGATAGCCTGACCTGAGGTCTATCTTCGAGAAACATCGTGCTCCCTTGAGCTGGTCAAAGAGGTCGTCAATCCTTTGAATTGGATACTTGTTCGTCATGGTCACCTGGTTCAGGCGATGGTAGTCGACTCACAGTCACAAGCTCTCGTCCGACTTCTTGGCGAAAAAAATCGGGGAATCCCAGGGTGAAGCACTGGGTCGAATGAATCCCTTTCCATGCATGTCCTCCAACTGCACCTGTAGTCCATGAAGCTCTGCGGGAGCCATCTGATATGCTGGAGTAGATATCAGGGTTGTCCCGGGGTACAGGTCAATATAGAATTATGCCTCTCTTCGAGGAGGATGTCCTGGAATGTTGTCAGGAAAAACGTCTGCATATTAATCCACCACAATAGGAAAACACGGACTCCGCACATCAGCTGCTACTAGGATGAGACATGAAAACTGATGGGTGATCGTCTGTCCTCTCCTATGCATGACTCCATCCTGCGCTGCAAAGTCTCCCTTCTCACCGGTGAAGGTGAACCTACTCCCATATGTGCGGACACACTGCACTTTATGCCTAATACAGTCGATCTGAGCATGGACTGTAGATAACAAATCCATGCCAAAGATCACGTCGTAAGGCCTCTACTCCACTACAAGAGGATCCCAGCCGAAGCTCTCGCCTCCTAGAGTAAGCTCACACTGTCAGTACTAGTGCGTAATCACTGAGTCTACCCCTGTAAGAGTATCTAGACATAATGATCGATCCAACAGCTCCGTCGGAATATCCGAGATCCGAACAATGGTAGCGGCAATGAAATAATGACTCGCTGTTGTGTCTATAAGAACTGCAGGAAGGGTGTTGTAGACACAGATAGTACCTTGAATCATCGCAGGTGTGTCGTGGTCGTAAGCCTCAACTTCCTGATGTTGAGCCTGCCTCTATCTGTCCGCTCCCTGTAGTCGGGGATGACCTCCGGGTGGTGGTGGTGATAGAGCCTCAAAGCATCTCCCACCACCCACTTCTCATTAATCTACCCTACCTCGTCTTCCTTCTCCTTGCTGACAAGCATGGTCGAACCTCTGCCTCTACCTGGGTGGTCCCTCAATCGTTTGCTTCTCCTCTGCATGGCGGGTCATGCAGTCATGAGCCAAGTGGCCCTACCCGACACATGCATAGCACTGTCTGCCTCTCGTATGACTGGCTCTACTGAGTGTGCCCCGCACCTCTGAACTAGTATCCTAAGGTTACCAACCTAATGGCCTGGTCTGCTTGGACCTTTGTGACATCTGTCTTCTGCCTTCTGTAGAAGAATCCGCTACCTGTCTCCATGTAGTAGGCCTCGCTGCTGGCGTTGGCTCAGTAAGGAAGCTCTCCACAAGTAGGGCTCGCTCCTGTACTAATGCCTGCGTCGGAATGCTGACAGAGATCATCGAAGCCCTGATCTCATGCCTCAGTCCATGCTCGAAGGTCCGGGACAGGAAGAATGGGTCCCGTACCATGGTCCGTGGAGTAGCGCGAGAGGTCGGTAAATCTCACTGAGTACTGGTCTACTGTCATGCTGCCCTACTATAGTTTTAGTAACACCTGGATTCACACCGCACGGAGGGTTATTGGAACGAACTCTGAGTGGAAGAGGCTCTTGAAGTCTGTCCAAAGTAGAGATACCTCGTCGTGCACCTGGAGCATCAGGGTCCACCATCTACATGCTGATGCAAGCATGATACTCATGGCAAGGACCACCATAATATCTACTGGTGTCCCTACCAATCTGAAGACTCGGACAATATCCTCTCGCCAATCCTCGACTGCCTAAGGGTCCGTCTATCCACAGAACCTGGGCGGCCTCTTTTGGTGAAAGACGTGCAGTGCACTCAGGCGTCGTTCACTCTCCGCTACTGGGGCTTGTGGTATTAGTGTCCCAGTGGGTAGAGGCACCGCTGGTGCCTCCACTGTAATGGGGCCCTGTACTGAGGCCTCGTCGCTCAGTGGGCTGCCATCTTGCACATAACTGGGAAACCCAGCTGTCTTCCATCGTGGGTCCATCCTGAAAAAAAAAGGTGCGCCGAGGTTAATACAGTATACATGGTGAGCAGACACAAAGTAATCACTAAGAAAAATTTAGAAACACACATGCAATCAATGTTTTCATGCACTGAGTTGAAAATCAGAAGTCGGGGTCCTGGTGTATGGATACGTCGGCCACTGCACCAACACTGGACTCACTGGACTGATACCTACACCCAATATTCTTAACACTATTGCTTCACAGAAAGAAAAAATTAGAGTCCTAGGTTCTGCGGTAGAACCGACTCCTCTGATACCGATTTGTCACAACCCTTCCTCGGGGCCCATGCCATGACTTCCCCAAGCCCGCCTTCCATAGGCCAGGGGCTGGAGACTAGAACCAAATGTGTAAATATCGATAAAAATGGAAGTAATTTCCTTTAATTATGTAAACAAACACAGTAGAGTACGAAACCTCAAGTAAGCACTAAGTAAACATAGTACAAAAGTAAGTGCTAGAAAGTAAATGGGCCAGAATACAGACCCAACTGAATGTACAGTAAAATATAAAAGAAAGAACAACTGTAGTAAAGTAAACCAGAAACCACTGAGTTGTCCTTCGGATATCCCACCTGAAGGGTGGGTACAGATAGTCTTCTCAGCTCCTCGGGTCCGGCCATCCGCTCCGTGTATGTCCTGCCTGATAGGCCACCTCCAAGTACAATCCCGCTCCTCTAGACTCCACCTCGATCAGTGCTGTATGTTTTCTGCATCCAACACAACGTATTGCAGGCATAACCCGTGCAGGGGTGAGTATACGTTACTCAGTAGGGACCCCGAGACCCCCGAAGGTCTCCCAAAATCCACAAAAGATAACCCACAATGGAATGATACAAACACAAAGTGTCAACCAACTCTAGTTATGAATATTCCGATACATATACCTAAGTCATCAATTCCAGTTCGGCTTCACCTCACGAGCCCAAGTACAACCCAGTCCACACAGGAAAGCACAACCCAATCCACACAGGAAACCATGTCAATCATATCGATGATATTTATTGTAATTCAAGACTCATCTCACACATGTATACAACTCACGAAGAGGGGTGGAGATGATATATGTAGCCTCTGAATCATCTCCCCTGCCGAACCCACATAGGATCCAAGTACAGAAGTCGTCGCTGCCGAACCCAAGTAGGATACAAGTACAGTAACCATTCATACAGAAGCCAAGTAGGATCGATGTACAGTCGTCATCACTGCTGAACCCACGGAGGATCTAAGTACAGTCATCCTCACTGTCGAACCCACGTTGGATCCATGTATAGTGGTCAACGTCGTCGCAGTCGCATCCAGCTTTAGGGTTCCGGCACACATCAAGCACGATTCCAGGAGGGTTCGCTCCACGATCCAAGAGGTTCGATACATCAACTATCATGAAGTCCAGAGTTGATGTATCAAAATGTTTTTCCTCATCAATAGGAACTCAACGTGACCGACAACGCGTCAATCAGATGCCAGGTCTGAGAGATATTGGCTTTTCCGTCCTAGGGGCTCAGTTGGTTTTTAAGCTAAAACCAACCTGACCATACTCCAGCTGCATCCAAACCTCAATCGGAGTAAGCCAAAAGAACCATCTCACTAATAGAAATTCAATGTAATTGATGACACGTCATTCAGACATTCAGTCCTTAAGTTATAAGTGTTTCCGCTCCAAGGGCCCGGTTGGTTACGGGATCAAACCAACCCGGCTGTACCCAAACATTGCCGAAACCTTGAGTTTAATATACCAAAATTATTGTATTGTTCCAAGGATTTGTACGCAACTAATGGTGTATCAATCGGAGGTCTGCAACTCAAGTTATGATCAAAAGACCAAAAATAGTCTGAAGTGGGGGGTTTGGCCCCGGCCCGACCCGACCTCGACCCCCGGTGTCAGCCCGTACCGGGTCCAGCCCGGTGGGGCGCGGCCCGGCCTACGTGGCCTGCGGCCTGGCTCGGAAGCCGGTCGCGGCTCGGCTGCTAGCCGAGCGGGACGCCAAGGGTGCGCGACCCCAGTATCTGGAAACGGTGGACCCGGTGGGCTCCTCCCTCGAAATAGGTCAAGGGGGGTTAGACTACACCCGGGTTTCCGAGTAACATCTGGCCTTTATGGACGGCAGGTTGTGAGCCGTTGTGGGACCCACATGGGGTCCCGACTCATGGAGACGCAGGCGGTCGGCTCAGCCGGCCGCCCATGCTGGTTCGTCACGGCCTAAGGACGTGGCTCATCTCACTGGAGCGGCGCGACGGTGCTGCGCCCCTTCACTGTGGCCCACTCCTCGCCGCGGCCTTTGTCGGCCTCACCGGTGTGGCGCGACAGCACCACACACCACCACCACGGCCCGCTCTAGTCGCGGTGCTCTTCTTCCCCGCGCGGTGCAACAACACCACGCCGCCTTCGCCTCAAACATCAATGATGATCAACAGGAAAAAGGGGAAGAGAATCGGGCCTGTTTGTGTGGTCCGATCTCCTCCCATTATGATGATATCAAGTGGCCAAGACATATGCAATGAAGAATTATGATTAAAACTTGATCAATAATATCCTCTACCTTGTGACGTGCTCTTTGGAGAGGTGGCCTCGTTCTTTGTCGTCAGAATGTGACGTCGAAGTGCACCCGAGGAGGAAGCGGTGTCTCCTCTTTTTGTCATGGAGAGAAAAAATGGATTCCGCGTCGTTGATCTTCGTTGATTCGTTTCTCTACGTCAAAGAGGTTTCATTCTTCGAGGAGAGGATGGTGTTCTTCAACAATGGAGGAGCTTCCTCTTTTCGTCACACAAGGCTCTCTTCCCAAATTCCCACACAACTATCTAACCAAAATTAAAAGAGTTTTGTTTAATACATTTTAAAAAATAAAAATCAAAAACTGGTTAGGTCAATTTTTTTTAAAAATGCGCCTCAAAGGAGGCATCCGCGATGCCGACATTGAATTACAAGTGAATGGTGAAATCGCGGATGCCGCCTTTGCACTGCTGGCGTGGATCGGTGTCGTGGAAAAGGCGGCACCCGCGGTGCCGCCATTCTGTATAATTTCATCTGAAAGGCGGCACTACAGGTGTCGCCTTTGCCTCCGTGCCCTATAAAAGGGAAGTTCCCCCTCCCCTTCTTCTCACTTCCAAACATCAATTATCTCTCAATTTCTCTCTTTTGTGGCGGCTTTCGACTTTTTGAAATTTCTGGAAAGCTTTTAGAGGTATGGTTTTTTATTTAATGTTTTTTATTTTGTAGAATTGTTTTTAGTTAAATATTTTTATAATTTTGATGTTTTTTGTTTATTTGAATTGTTTATAGTTAAATATTTTAAAACATTAATAGTTTACTTATTTTTAAATTTTTGTGTTTATTAGATTGTTTATATATATTTATGAATTATAATTATGTTTAGTACAAATTAATTTAGGATTCCTTAAATGAAATTTTGGTAGCATAAAGACTATGTTATCTAAGCAATCAAATCCTTAATTTAGGATTCTTTTAATGAAATTTTGGTAGCATCATTTCTATGTTATCTAAGAAATCAAATCCTTTTCTGGATACAAAGAAGTGAATGTGGCTCTGGCATAGATGTACCTAGGGGTAAAACCCAAAAACACCTCTTTGAGCTAGACTCCAATGAGAACTGGTGCACGACAACGGGCCTTGCTGCATTCCTGTTTGACACTCCCGGAGGATATTCTTATGATATTAATATTTGTTTATAAACTACTAAAATATTTATGGAAAAAAATGATAAATTGATAATTTAGTAATGATGATGATAGTTATTATTTGGAATGATTAATTAGAAATTAATTAATAAATAAAGTAGAGTTAAAATTAAAACTATAGTTCAAATGATATTCAGTAACATGAAGTTAAAAAATAATATGGAGTTAAAAAATAACATTGTTAAAAAATAAAAATTTAGTAAGGATTTTGATAGTTATTATTAGGAATGATTAATTAGAAATTAATTAATAAATAACATAGAGTTAAAAATAAAACTATAGTTCAAATGATATTCAATAACAAGGAGATAAAAAATAATATAGAGTTAAAAAATAACATAGTTAAAAAACAACATTTCAGTAGAGTTAAAAAATAAATAACATGGAGTTAAAAAAATAACATGGAGTTAAAAAATAAATAACATGGAGTTAAAAAATAAATAACATGGAGTTAAAATATAAATAACAGCATGTTTCGAACTTATAGCCTTTCTTGCAGTGAATTGAATAACCAAATTTCAGAAATCTCATGTGACAATGGGTTTTTTGAAATTTTGATATCTAAATCACTGCAAGAAAGGCTATAAGCATGAAACCTGTTGTTATTTATTTTTCAACTCGATGTTATTTATATGTCAACTCACTAATTAGAAGGTGATCTAAGAAATATCTTAGTTTATGATTTAAGATATTTTAAATTTTAAGTATCTTGAAGATTGTATAGTTTAGAAGTAATAGTTATTATTTTAACATGAGATAAAATCCAACATATTTTTAATAAGTAGTTTAATTACATATTCAATGTATGAAATCCAACTTATATTGGTAACCATAATTCTGAATGTCACTTACCTTATCAAAATCATGATAAAAAAAATTATTTATGTAGAGCGGAATGTTTGCCTGTGGGTACTGCTATGGGGAGGTTATTCAAACTGAGCAAGGAGCTTCTTATAGTACACAACCAATAATAGTGGTTAATACAACTGATTTTGTATCCACAAGTTACCTTCAAGACTGAATTCCTGGCTCATTAAATCTAGGACCCAATCAGAAGATCAAGTCGATGAGTTATAGACATTTGCAGTTCCCATTAACATTGTGGCATATAGCTTGTCCATTGGTTGATGATGCACAATGGATCCAAAAAATTAATTGGTTTTCTCAACGATCAGATGGTACCATGATAGAGTTATATGTTGATGTTTCTACTGTACACTAACAACAACCAATTGTACAAAGACATAGACTTACAAGAGTCGTCGAAGATAATCCACACCATGAAGTTGAGACTATTCCAAATGATGCATAGGAAAGCCTACTTGATCTCACAGATATAAATGTTAACCCAACATCTGATGAGGAGTTTCGTAATAACGAAACAGATGGTGATAGTAGTGCTGATGAGGAAGGAACAACTAAAGTTTTGAGAAAAACATTAGTTTAACAACATGATCAACCTACAATAAATCATTCACGCTCTTTGCATCTTGGTCAGAAGCAATGAAATGTGTGCCTGAATTTGATGATAATGGTCTCACACCAGTAACTGAATTTCCCGGAGTTATACGAGATAGGTTTAGTGAGATGGATAAAACATTATATGTTGGAAGGAATTTTCCAGGTAAAGATGCATTAAAAAATATGCTAAATAGATTTCACATTGAGAGGCACTGTAGCTATTTAGTTTACGAATCAGATCATTGAAAATATAGAATACGATATTAGAATTATGGGGACGATTGTAGATTTTGATTGAGGGCGATTCCAGACATTACATTTGGTGGTTTGAAATCTCGAGGATTTAGGCAGCTCATACTTGCATCCAGCCAAGCCTGACATAAGATCATACTTCATTGGATGCAGAATTTGTGTCATCCATTGCTGTTGAGATGATTAGAACATTTCAATATTTTTTGATAGCCCTTGTGCAAGAGAGGATCCAATAGACATTCGGTTATAATATATACTATAATAAGTAATGGAAGGTGAAACAGAAGGCACTTGTGAAGGTCTGTGGTGATTGGGATGACAAATATTGGGTGTTGCTGCAATTTCTAGCCATACTGAGGCATCATAACCAAATTTTCTTCCATATGGATACAAATGAACATGTGTCTCATGATAACCGACTTGATCCATCTCGTGTTCAATTTCATCGATTGTTCTGGGCATTCCTTCCCTATATCTCCACCTTTTGTTTCTGCAAATAGTTTATTCAGATTGATGGAATATTTCTGTATGGAAAATTCAAGTGCGTACTGTTGATTGTGGCAACCCAATATGGAAACCGTTCACCTTTTTCTCTTGCCTTTTCCATTGTAGAGAAAGAAAACAATGAATAATGGAGTTGGTTTTTGGCATGTATCAACACCCATTTTCCCAAAATTTGGGGTGTTTTTTGATATCTGATCGGCACTGGGAAATTAATGAGGTAATCAATGAGGATCCTGATATATGGCATTACCCAAATGCACATCATCGGTTCTGCATTAGACACATTCCAAGAAACTTGCTAAAAAATTCCACAAATAACCGATGAAGATGGCAATCACCAGACTTGGTACGCATTGTATTCGTTATTTTTTTGTACATAAACATAAAGATAAATTGAAAATATGTGAAATATAATTTATTCTGTGTAGCATATGAGTTCGATCAAAGATGTTTTGAAGAACGTTTCAAACAAATACGCCCGGTTAATGAAGAATTTTATGATTACATGATGTGAATTCCAAAAGAAAAATAGACATTGGAATATGATGGGGGGAAGAGGTACGGACACATGACCACCAACATTGTAGAGCACATCAATGGTGTCTTCAAAGGGATTCACAAGATACCTATAACTGCCATAGTTCAGGAGACATTATATCGTTCCATGAAGTACTTTATTGATAGAGAAAAACTAGCATCGGATGGAATAAATCATGGGCTAATGTACGGAAGACATTTTCAACGAGAGATTGAAAAGAATATTGAAGAAGCTTCTAGTTATCAAGTCTGCCTATTTCGACTAGAAGACTCTCGATTTGAAGTTCAAGAGAATTCGAAGCCCACCAAAAATAGAATTTGTTAAAAATGGTTGTATTACTAGAAATGAGGCAATGTCAATGTGGAAGCATTCATGCCATACAGTTTCCATGCTCACACGCCATCGCAGCATGTGCCTCTATTAACATATCATGGGAAGCATATGTTGATCCAGTGTACCAGATGAACACCATTGCTAACTATTATGTTGCACTATGGACACCTATTGGCCAGTTTTTTATATCTCAATGCCGGAAGGTCATCCAATAGTGGTACCTGATATGAATCAGTTGCGTCCTCATGGGAGACTGAAGGCCAGCAGGATGCAAAATGAGATGGACTGGCCTCATGAACATATACAGAGTTTGAGATGCACCATATGTCATCAAGAAAGTCCTAATCGGAAACAATGCCCTAAAATTGTTGGGTTGAGTTCACACTCTAAGACACAATTATGTATTGTCGTTATTGGTAGATTATCATATTGTAAATTTTCTGTTGTTATCTCATCATTTTACCTCGGTTTTCTAACCCCCAAAACTGAAAATCATAATAGTAAACCCAGAAACGTCTTTTTTATACAGTAATCATAACAATCTAAACCATAATCGTGAAAATATTTCCTCAAATCATTATCCTAAACCATAAAACATTTAAAGAAATCCAAAAGCCTATTTCCCAAATGTAAAATGTGATACCCTGATCTTTAAATACTAAAATTGAAAACATGAACCGTAAGCCCAAAAACATATTCCCTTTATATCGGTTTTTAAAACATTATGTGATTGAGAAAATATCCATGAAACATATGACCAGATTGTCTAGTAGAATCATAAATCAATATGACTAATGTGTCCTACAAATCCCTATAACCCATGCATAAAGTTCTTGGGAATAATGGATCACCCCATAAATTGAACCCTTCTACATTGTTAATGATGTCATAGAGACAAATGAATCTTGATCTAGTAATAGAATAACACACCAAAAAGTGAACTCTCTTACAATATCAAAATATGATCCCTAGTACTACACCTTCTACCTATATACCCAAGGATCACATTTAATATATAACTAAAATGATTTTGAAAGGGTATTATAACATTCAAAAATAACAAAAAACCCTTTCTTGATATAAAAACATTCTTTGAAAACTAGTTCACACTTTATTTCACAATTATTTAAAAACACCCTTATATTTACCAAAATTAGGGGAAACCATATTTTATCAAAAACCATTTTTTGAAAATAAAAACTTCATGCTAATTATTTTATAAAACAATTTATAAAACAAAGTAAAATCATAATTCATCCAACATATATTAGATACAGAACCATTTATAGGTCGTGAATGATCCATGATGTGAATCCTTAATAAAACATTATTTGTTTATATGCAGATAACTGACACCATACTCCTTAGTCAGCAGGCTACCCATTGTTCACATGTTGTGATAGAGGGTGGTCCAGATCGATTGATCAGGGTTCGTCGAGCACACCATTTTCATCACAGAGATCCTCCTCCTGCCATTATACCATACTTGCATCGTGCTGGTTTCTATGGTATTGAAGTATCAAATTTTACATTTATAGACCATCACCTACTAGCTGCACTCGTGGAGAGGTGGAGACCAGAGACACACATATTCCACTTGCCTGAGGGAGAGATGACCATCACCCTCTAGGATGTTTTTGTGCTTCATGGTATTCCTATCCATGGGAGACCCATTATTGGATCCACTCGGGCAGCTTGGCCCGACCTTACTCAGCGCTTGTTAGTCATTGACATTTTGTCTGATCGTAGTGCTACTAATATAGCATCGATATCCATGCCATGGCAGGAGTCACATAATGCTGTTTTAGCTGATGATGCTGACGAGCAGACGGTGATGCATTATGAACGTGCATATATATTACGACTTATTGGAGGGACCATGTGTATGGATCATTTAGGGATGCACGTGCACATGATGTATCTACCCCTTCTAGGGGATTTTTATTGGGCAGGGACGTACAGTTGGGGATCTGCCTGCTTGGCATACACATATAGAGCATTATGCAGGATCTCCGACAGGCGGCGCACAGGTCGTGGGGGATGCGTCATCCTTATTCAGATGTGGTAATGGGAGTACATACCCACATTCTGCCTTGATCTTGCTCGTCCGCCAGTCGATATGGCGGTGTTACATGTTGCGCCACATGGATGCTGGTTTAATCACTCATTTCTAGCAGTTTCTGATGCTACTACAAGTTATTGACTTTAATTTCTCATTATTTATCACTATCGATGTTGTATTTTATAGGCGGTGTCAACGCCACAATTTCAATGCGGTTCCAAGACACGATTTTTCCATATATTGGCTCGAGTTGGACTTTCTCTTACCCCATCAGGTATTTATATACAATCTATAACTGTCTTACAAATTTAATAATAACATCATTTTTTTAGTTAACAGTTTTTGTAACAAGGTTAATATGTTATTTCAGATTTTATGGGTTCCATACTGGTCTATTATGGATAGTTGCCTCCATACTACACGGTTCGTTTTAACGATGTTACGGCTATAGTGTCACTCATTCACTTTCATATTGTTGAGTGGAACCATCCTGACAGAGTCATGTGCCAGTTTCTCTTCACTTAGCTGATTCCATTACCGCCGAGGCAGATAGATCAGCTTCATGGGATGAAGCTGATAGGGAGGCATGATGATGACTGGCATCGAGTACATGTTGTATTTCTCGACTTTTGGCACAGACGCGTAGAGTTTCGCATCCAGGGACTTCCTATGATGCAGTTCTCTCTTTCTGCATAGCACAAGTATGAGCCATCGTATATACTGATGTCTATACTGTACCTTACCTGAGTCGGCAGAGAGATGCATACGATTGTAAGTCAATTAAATAATATTAATATGTTTGTTGAGTTATTTTCTAATTCATTTTTCATCTATTTACAGGAGAGTCAGACAGACAGACTTATTCATATGAGTGATGAGGCTGAGGATAGATTCTTCAGCCGGGAAGCCATTCATGATCATGTGTTGGAGCTGAGGTCATACGTTCGTGCGTTTTCCAAGAGCCTCTTCGACTATCTGGCACAGAGACAGCAGGTTCCTGCAGCAGAGGAAGATCTTGTAGTAGCTACTGGTGCTGAAGATCCAGGACCAGGGCGACGTAGACAGCGTCGTCCTGCACGTCAGGCCTCACCAGTTCGACAGGCAGAGGTCGGCCCACTAGTAGTCCAGTCTGAGCCGATGCAGGATGTGCCTCATCCGTCATGGGATCCATCCTTTTTGGCAGGATGTCCTCAGTTTTCACAACCATGGGGGCTATATGGAGCACAACTGTTGGATCTAGAGTCATCTCAGCCTTAGGCTCTAGACCCATCACAGAGTTGGGGCATAACACCACCATATGATTTTTTTTCACCACTGCGATAATGTCGGGTTCTTCTACCATCGAAGTGGGAGAAGGATCAGGAGGGTCATACGAGGTGGAGTTGAAATTTTCTTCCACTGGCACAGAGTTGGAGGATATGATAGTCGACATTCTAGCTCCCGAGTACCATCCCTCTCCAGGTCATCAGACTCCTCAAAGATCTCGCCGTGTACATCCTATTATTAGACCACCATGTGGGACAAGATCTCCTCACCATAGACATAGACATTGATTGTTTATGCTCATTTATATGTTTTATGTCTATAGAAATAAAAAATTATATTTTATGAAATGATTTGTGTTAAAACACCATGTGGGACATGATCTCCTCACTGTAGACATAGACATCGATTTGTTATGTTCAGTTATATGTTTTATGTCTCTGGAAATGAAAAATAATTTGTTAGCATTCAAAACCGCCTACTTTAAAGTTAAAAATGATTCAAGTACGTGACTTTTAAAGACTATAAAATATAAAACATGAGACCAATCTAAATGAAACTTTAAACATTCATTAAAAATATAACCAATTTTTTTAAACAAAAATAATTTCATAACAACTGTTAATGAAAAATAATTTATTAGCTTTCAAATCTGCCTACGTGAAAGTTACAAATGTTTCAAGTACATGACTTTGAAAGAATATAAAATATAAACCATAATACCAATATAAACGAAACATTAAACATTCATTAAAAATATAACCAATTTTTGTAAACACTAATCATTTCCTAACAACTATTCATGAAAAATAATTTATTATCATTCAAAACTGCCTACTTGAAACTTAGAAATGTTTCAAGTACGTGACTTTGAACGACTATAAAATATAAACTAGAAGACCAATCTTAATGAAACATTAAACATTCATAAAAAATATAACAAATTATTGTAAACACAAATCATTTCATAACAACTGTTCATGAAAAATAATTTATTAGCTTTCAAAACCCCCTACTTGAAACTTAGAAATGTTTCAAGTACGTGACTTTGAAAGACTATAAATATATACCATAAGACCAACCTAAAAGAAACATTAAACCTTCATTAAACATTAATGAGTCAACCCCGCATCAATAGGATTCACGGTGTCGCTAGTATCACATACATCTATAATCTTTGATGCATTAAAACATGTTATATCTCGTTTCATGGAACAATGAAATCCATTCTTCCACACACCATGTCCATAACCATATCAACATCTGGTCACATAAGGGTATGTAAAAAGATATGCCACATGAAATTCTCATACGTTCCCATTCCTACAAATACCAACCCCTTCAACACCACCATGCATCCAACCATTATAATTTTTTCTACAATTGTCACCTCATTTCCCCACGCCCAGTTGATCAGATGAAAACACCAACGATTCCACAGAGCCCACTCAACTCTTCATCACCAAATATTTATATTTTATCATCTTCAAAAGGCCACTATATGACCTCCTTGATCTATCCATTCCAAACACTGACATACAAGTATATTATAAACATAAAAACATTAAAAGTAATAGCAATGAAATACATTTTATATAAATGCATGTATGGGTCTACAATAAGTCTCAAAGTGGATCATGTTGAGAAATAGAAAACTGTAAAAGTATTAATAATACAAAATCATAAGTACAAATATGATAAAAATATAAAAACTATGGGTTTCTTCCAATAAAGCACTAACTATGACATCTTTATCAAGATAGATGGACCAAGTATAAGTCAGTATCGTCTATCGTCTTAGATCATCTATATCTTTTGCACCTACTAGTGGTAGAATCATATATCTCTCATAGTCATTTGGCATGATTGATCACTTGTGAGAATAAAAAGAATGAATATGATGTGGTAGGAAATGTATATGTGCTTGTGGTGGTGTCTTCTGAGCATATATATTAAGTGATAACTCCTAAATCTATCACTTGATATTAGCTAGATGGCAAGTCATTAGTAGAATAAGGGCAGAAGGTGGTGGCCCAGGTGCATCGATGACCATAGATGAAACAAAGGAGCTAGACATGACTATTATAATAGTATAACTAATTGAAAAATAAGAAATATAAATAGGGAAAAAATAGTATCCCATATATATATATATATTATTTTTTAATGATATAATCATGAAAGGTAAAATCAGTAATACAAAAAATGAATAGATTGATAGTAAAAAATTGTGGGAGGGGACTGGGTAGACAAAGACAAATCAATATTAGAAAGAAAATCATTGATAGTTCGATTTCGAATAGATTGTGGATAGAACTAAACTACATAATCAATGGATCTAATTATAGAAGGGGTTGGGTGGTTAGCTTTTGATGGTGGTGTCATAGTGTTGGAAATTATTGCAATAGTGGGTTATGGGGAGGTAACAATCTACAGTGTGGTTGTGGGTATGACAACTAGATTTAAAGAAGGTATCTCATTAGATGGGGTGGATGTTGGTCCCTTTCCTTGCCAAGCCCACTCTGTTAGATACTCCTGTTGGGATGTAGTTTTTGTCAGTTCTAAAGGAATGTTAGCTAGGTCTGGGCTCGGGTACGAGTGGTAGATGATGAGGTCCTGGCATCGGTTAGTGGTGGATAAAATGTTTTCGGAGATGATGGTGGTGGAGGGGTGGTGAAATGAGATATCTCTACAAAAGGAATGTGTATATTCTAGGAGATCCTATGGAGATTATCTAGTATGTAAAGCTGTATAGACCAGAGATTTTTAGGGATCGAAGGGGTGGGTGGAGAAGTGGTATAGGTGGTGGTGGTAGATATAGGGACATGGGTGGGGTTGGGTGTGGATATTGAATATGTAGGGTCTAATGTTGAGGTGGGTGTTTTAGGTGGTGCAGAGTACATAGCATGATCTTCAGGTGCCTCGTCAACAACCTCAACTACACTTGGTGCCGATCGGTAGAGGTCTCCATCCTTGGTTAGTAGGTGCATCATATGCAGCAAAAAAAATCATTGGATTCTATCAGACCAAGGTAGGTGAGTAGATGAGAGACATAAAAAAAACTGAAATGGTGGTCATAATGTGTGATGAAAGATCCCCTCATCAACGCGCCACACGTTCTCTATGTATGAGCTCTATAGTAAAATGTGAATTGAGATGACATATTGATGGCAGGTCCAGCTATGGATGATACGAGTATGATGATGTCCATCTGAATAACACAACCATGAGACTCGGCTCGAGCGAACTAGGCACGTGTTAAGTCCCTATGTAGGATGCAGAGTGTTGGACCTTAGAGTTGGGTGGACTTTGTAATCATGGGATCATGATTAGTGTAAGCATCACAATCAATCATCCAATAGAGAATATTTGATTCTGACTTTGATGGATCAAGATGCAGGGCTATAAATACCTTAGATGTGTGGAAATCATAAGTATAAATCCAAAAAACTAAGCCAAATTCCATGAAGGAAAGATTATGGGGTTATCCGCCTAATAAAAAGTAGAGGATATCAATGGCGACCATAAAAGTGGAATGAAACTCTAGAAATATCTCATGGTATGTCTCCTCACATACCTCAATAATATATGAAATATGTAGGTTCTCTAGGATCTGGAGGACCCACAAGATGATATTCAGGCGACCGGGGATGGCCATGTCGATAGTTTTGTTGGTAATCATCTACTTTTCCTATAAAAGGTTGAGTTCCATATATTGTTTTGGGTTTAAAAACTGGATAATAGGGTGTAGATGAGGTTGTTCATCATCAAACAACTCATTGGAGCTTGAGTGGGACTCCTTCTGGACTGTGGGGTTGTTCATGGAATGTAGTGCAGGTCAAGGGGGAAGCTGCCAGAGGTGATGGGGTTCCAGATCCTCACCTGTATTTGACTGGTGGTGAATAATCCCACGCGAGTGTGGAATCAATAGGAGGGGTCCATTTGGTCTTCATTCGAGATATTTTGGTTGGAAGGATGGATTCAAAAAGGGGTATAACGAGGATAATGAGGAAGGGGGAGGCTCGAGGAAGGGAAATAAGGGAGGTTGGGGAGGATGGTGGGGGTCAAGTTGAGCACGAGCAGTGAGGGGGGGTTTGGGGCTTGTGTGGAGTGATGTTAGAGTTCACAACATATAAAAGTCATGTAATTACACGACGTGTCTTTTAGATTCATTAAGTGTAATTCCACCAATTTATTAATTTTGGTAGTTAATGGCACACATCATGACTTTGTATGAAATGATGCGTAATTTGTATTTTTTCTAAAAAATGAATCAGACCTTTTTCTTTTCCTCCCAAAATTCCCCAAGCTATGCTATGATTATTCTAACTTATTCTAGCATAGGGTGACCTAACCTGGGTTTCCTCCCAACCAGTGCTAAATTTAACATTGAGAGCTTGATTCTTTGATGCTAAGATGAATCTAAAACTAATGATTCACCCTTCCTGGAAGGGTTCTTGAAATATTTTAAACCATTAACCATTGACTTTTAATGGTGGTGTGCCTTCTTTCTGAATCTCAATTGTCCAATTATGAAATACTCAAAAGACCAAAAATTGTACTGAACATCTGGATTTCAGCTTCCCAGGGAACAATTTCAAACATGATTTGAATAAAAAAACATTATTCCCTTGGACAAAATTATGTCTCTCAATGTGTTGATAATTCCTTTTTGGAGTTTTCTTTATAGATCTTGTAATTTTAATATGAATCATTTATGATTTCTTCAAATTCATCCCATTTCATCATCCTAGCTTCCCCATCTTTTTGAAAATCAAAATTGATCTTATTAATTGCCTAATATGAGTGATGCTCTAGTTCGACTGGAAAATGACATGGTTTTCCATATATCAATCAGAAAGGTGTGGTACCAATGTGTTTTTTTGTATGTAGTGTGGTATGCCTATAGTGAATCATCTAATTTCAGACTTGAATCCCTTGAACGTGTGTACATAGTCATTTCGTTGATTTTTTTGATTTCCCTATTTGATAATTAAACTTTCCCACTTCATTACAAGTGGTAGGGAGTTCATATGTTTTAATTAGGTGATGTATTTTTAAAAAAAATCAATTGATAACATTATTATTTATTTTTTTCCTGATCACTAATGACTATTCTAGGAAAACAGAATCATGAAAAACGTTTTTCATTAATAAATTCATTACCACCATTATGGTTTCATTATTTATATCTTCAACTTCTACCCAAATGGAATCATATTCAACACCAACAAGAATATAGTTCATTTTATGTGAATTGGGAAATGTTCTCATTAGATCTATTCCCCACATTTTGAAGATTTCTACTTCCATGATTGGGTTTGGGGGAATTTCATTCTCTTTTCTAATGGTTCCAGCCCACTGTCACTGATCACAACTTTGAAAAAAACATCTTGCTACTTGGTGGAGTGTTAGAAAAAAAATTGCACTATAAATAATTTTTACTAATCTACGTTATAGTCCATGATGTCCTCCTGTTGTTGATTGTAACGTACCTGTTTCGGAAGCCACCAAAAGGCACCCCGTACCCGGTGGGTCACATGGCCTCATGCACATCTCCCCAAATGTCAGAGCCTTCCGATTTGCAGTGAGGGCCTTGGGTGTGATAGTGGGGAAATTATTTCCCCATTGGCAGAGTACACAGCGGAAGTAATAAACATGCATTAGCAAAAGCAGAAAATAACCAACAATAATAAACAGTGGAAGACTAAATCAAAAAACTGGAGCACATATGTATATATGTAATCATGCAAGATACAACTCTAGAAAAGCAGCCAAACAAGTCACAATGCTGAAACACCACAGTACCAAAAACAAGTACAAAAGAAAAGTAAACAACTCCTCAACATCGCAAACCAATGCTTGGTCCCATTCTCTCCATCTCCAAGCAATCAAGTACCAGAAGTCGAAGGGCGCTTGCACTTGTCAATACCTGCATCAAAATAGTCTTCTTGGGCCCAAAAGCATGGCCCAAATAGGGTGTGAGATAAAATATCAGTAGGCAACCACCCGACGATCTGTGCCTAATAGTTAGTGAGTATATGGCAGGTAAAATCTCATTTAGCAGTAAACAGCAACAACAAAGCAGTAGGCATTAAACAGTAAGCAGTAAAACATGATGATACACAACAGTAATCAATCCACAACCAACAACAGCGGTGAAGCAAATATCTAACAAGCAAGAAAACCCTCTGGAAAGTACTCGAAGTCATCCCCTCAGGTCCTATCCAAGAAGTACCACAACCCCTTGGGCAGTACATTCAGCCTAACCCCTCTAGTTTGGTCATACGAAAACTATGAGACTGTCTAGGGAAGTACACTTGGTCAACTCCCCTTATAGTCTAGGGTAGTCAGGGACTCTCTAAGGTAGATCACGCGGTCTAACCGTCTTAGCCCCAAGGTCTAGAGACTCTATAAAGAAGCTATCCCAGTCAATTCCTCTTATATCCTCAGGTATACCATAGAATATATGAGGAAGCTCTCTCGGTCAATCCCTCCTCTAGCATGGGAAGGTTGTTAAAAAGTAAACAAACAAGGTAAGACTCTCTGAGGAAGCGCACTCGGTCTACCCTCTTGTAGTCTATAATAGTCCAAGACTCTCTGGAAGATCACTCGATCAATCTCCTATAGTCTAATGTCCACGAATCTCTAAGGAAGCTCTCTAGGTCTACCCTCCTATAGTCTATAATGACTATGACTCATTGGGAAGCTCACTCAGTCTATCCCCTATAGTCTATAGCACCGGGTTCTCTCAGTCCCATGTCGGTCATTGCATAATAATGTTATAAGTAAAGAGTACACCTATAGAGGAACTTGGATAACAAATGTACAACTATATATCTATTTGGCTAACAGTTTATAGGGCAACAAGCCTGTTATGAACATCACTCCAACCTATAATCACAAGGCATGGAAATAGGTGTTACAGCCAAAAACAAACGAAACCCCAAGGTCGTAAATAGAACAAACCAGGGAAAAACATCCAAGCACAACAAAATATCCTCTAACATGATTAATTTACCTCTACACAAGCATCAAGTCAAGGCAGGAAAACAACAAGGGCAAAAAGGTAAACATACAATACTCAGTTCATGCGTATTGGTGGAATTTTCACATAAAACTTATGTACATTGAACGGTAAGGCACAAACCACCTACCTCAATCCTAGGATATCAATCTAATTAAACCAAGATGACTGATTCGCCCCCAGCTGTCTTAGATCTGAGAAAATCCCCAAAATGCTCAACCCATGATATCTTGAGAAGGAGGAGGAATTGGAAAACAAGGCTCAAGATGAAGGAAGAACTCACAACTGCGATTCCAACGCAATTAAACATGATCGAATCGGAGAACGGACAAAGGAATGGTGGCTTGTTGATGATCTGTGGATTCACGGCACTCTCGATCGAAGAAGCTAGAGAAGAAGACCTTTTCGTCGATTAGAAGTGACCCTGAACCGTTTATTGAAAAAAAAGTACACGACGTTTACTTTTAGAGTACATGGTGTGTACACGGCCTTTTAGTACTCCGCCAAAAATGACATCTACGACACCCCTACACACTATGTTTGTGGACTGGACATGTCCAGTACACGGCTTCAGGCAAGAAAAGAGTACCCGACCTGTACTCAGAATGTACACTGCGTGTACTTCAAAAATTTCCAAAAATGTTATTTTTATGAAAAACTCCAGAAAAAGGAAGGACATACCTGAAAAGATGATCTAGGTTCATACAAACATCCCCCCTTAAATAAATTTGTCCCCAAATTTCTCTAGAGAGTCATTGAAGTAGAAACCTCGAATAGCTCCGGCCACTGCGATTGTACATCAGCCTCTCTCTCCCAGGTCTTTTCCTGTACTCACCCATGCTGTCAAATCACCCGTACTAAATGAACAGACCATCCACGGAGAGGCTTCGTACAACGATCCACAATCCAGATGGGATACTCCTCAAAGGATGCATCCGCATCGAGCTCATCCTCCTCAGGATGAAAGACATGAGACAGGTCTAAAAAGTTACATCAGAGCTGAGAGACGTGGAAGACGTTGTGTATATCCTGGTACCTCTGAGGTAACTACAAACCGATAGGCAACCGATACAACTCCATCCAACACCTCAAACGGACCGATATACCACGGTGAAAGCTTCCCCTATCTCCGAATCTTCTTATGTCCAAACCTCGGTGTGACGTGCAAGAAAACCTGATCCTCGACCTCGAAATCCAAATGTCATCTCCACTGATCTGCATAAGACTTCTGTCGAGACTGTGCTATATCCATCATCTTCTGAATCAACTCTATCTGCTCAGAGGTCTCCTAAACACGGCGAGGTCCCAACAAAGCTGGCTCTCCTACCTCCAACTAGCATATGGGTGATCGACATGGCCTACCGTACCGAGCCTCGTATGGTTCCATCTGAATGGTCTCCTGATAGTTGTTGTTTTAGGTGAACTCCACAAGAGGTATGTGATTCTCCCAAGAACCGTTGAAGTCTAGAATGCAAGCTCGGAGCATATCCTCAAGCACATGGATCGTACGTTTGGATTGTCCATCAGTCTGGGGATGGTAAGTTGTACTCAAATGTACATGTGTACACAAATTCTTCGAAAGTCCCTCCCAGAACCAAGATGTAATGCACGCATCCCTGTCTGAAACAATGCAGTGTGGAACTCCATGTAAACGTACGATCTACAAGATGTACAACTGACCCAGATCATGAACACTGAAGGTCTCCTTGATCGGCAAGAAGTGTGCATCCTTCGTAAGCTTCTCGAAGAAAACCCAAACAACATCCCTTCTCCTATGTGACCTTGGTAACCTGGTCACGAAGTCCATTGCGACATCTCTCCACTTCCACTCAGGAATGGGTAACTGCTATAAATGCCTTGATGGTCGCTGATGCTCTGCTTTCACTTGCTGACAAGTTGAACATCTCATGAAAATACAAGCAACATCTTTCTTCATACCTCGCCACAAATACTGGAAGTGTAGGTCACAATACATCTTGGTGACGCTAGGATGAACTGCCCAAACTGATTAATGAAAATCCTGGATCTTCTCCTCGCGTATGTTAGATGGAACCCATATGCGTCCCTAGAAACGCAAGATCTCATCCTCGCTCACTATCCATCCAGGAAGAGGGTCTCCTCTTGAAACACTCTCCCAATGGATTAAGGCCTCTGAATATGATAGATGCCTCATCCGTACCCGATCAAGAAGTGTAGAGGTAATACCTATAGAAGATAGGACAGTTTTTCCTACATGTTGTGGACTTCTAAGTGCATCTCAGAGAATAGATCCATAAGCTACCACTCACAGCTGGCCTCCTAAACTGCCTGAATCTGAGTTCTCCTGCTCAAACATCAGCCACGACATTGCCCTTTCCCGGCGTATAGGCGAGCTCGAAGTCAAAGTACCGAAGATACTCAACCCACCTGCGCTGATTCAGATTCAGATCACGATGAGTGAAGATATACTTGAGACTCTTATGGTCGGTGAAAACCAGAAAGTTCTCTCCCATAAGGTAGTTTCTCCGACAATGTAAATCATGAACAAAAAATTCCAACTCTAGATCGTGCGTAGTGTAATTATTCTCGTGTGGCCTCAACTGCCGAGACCCATATGCAATGACTCCATCTCCCTGCATAAGCACAGCTCCTAGCCCGATACCTAAAGCATCACAGTAAACAATGTAGCCCTTTCCTGACTCTGGCAAGACTAGTATCGGTGCTGATGTCAACCTCCCCTTCAGCTCCGGAAAGGCTGAGTCACAAGGATATGACCATTAAAACTTTTCCCCCTTCTTGGTCAGACCTCTCAACAGTGCTTCTAGGCGTGATAAGTCTTGTATGAAATTCATGTAGTATCCAGACATCCCTATAAAACTCCGCACCTCAAAGACGTTCTTTGACTGCTCCCAGGAAATTACAGCTCTCACATTCTTTTGGTCCACAGATACTCTAGCCTCTGAGATGACGTGACCCATGAAGTGAATCTGGTCCTTCCAAAAGTGTCACTTCGAGAGTTTAGCATACAACCGATGTTCTCTCAGTGTACTCAGAATGATCTCAAGATGTGTGTCATGGTCGTGTCGAGTGTGAGATTACACCAAGATATCGTCCACGAAGACCACGATGAAGGAGTCCAAATATAGATGGAACACTTGGTACATCAGTTCCCTGAAAACTGCAGGCGCATTCGTGAGACCGAATGACATGATTGTATACTCTTATAGACCATACCTTCTCTTGAAAGCTGTCAAAGGTATATTAGATGGTCTAACATGCAACTGATGATAACCGAACCTCAAGTCCATCTTCGAGAACACCCGAGATCCTCGAATCTGATCAAAGATGTCATCAATCCTTGGAAAGGGATATCAGTTCTTGACCGTCAACTGGTTCAGCTTCCGATAATCCACACAACACCGAAGGGTGGCATCTGCCTTTTTGCAAACAGGACAGGAAAACCCCAAGGAGATGTCCTGGGTCGGATAAAGCCCTTTTCCTATAACTCCTCTAAATGCTTCTTGAGCTCCTACAATTCATGTGTAGAAATCCTATAAGGAGGAATGGACACTGGTACCCATCCTGGCATGAGATTAATCGAGAAGTCTACCTCATGTTCCATAGGAAATCTTGAAAAGTACTCTAGAAAGACATCCCTAAAACAATCCACAACTGGGGGAAAGTCTAACTATAAAGTCCCATGGTCATCCATATAAAGACTGGAAATCTGGGCCGTAACATCCCCCATCCCATGATGCTCTGGTACATCTCTACCTGGCTGGACATCCCACTCACCTCTATGAAGAAAAGATCCACCCTGTGGTGATGTGAAACTCACTCTGCGGCGATAGAAATCGACGACTGCCTGAAAAGGAACCAATCAGTCCATCCTGAGAATGAAGTCATAACCCGACTTCTCCAGGACATAGTGGTCCCATAAGAAGTGACGCCCCGCAACCTCACGAGGGAACTCTATGGACTGACTTACGCTAGATTTCATCATTCCCAATGGTGTGTCAAGATTCAACAAGTCGGCAGACAAAAATATATAGAGCCGAAGGCTCTCCACAGCCGCAGTAGAGATAAAGATATGAGAAGCACTAGTATAGAAATGAGATGAAGTTAAAACTGAGGCTACTAAGATCTTACCTTGTACTATAGAAGGGTCAGGATCCTACTCCTGATATGTATGCTCCATGGCAAAAAACTGGCCTGCACCATGGCCCTGCGCCCTGGCTGACCACTCTGAGCAGATCCACTCTGCTGTCGCTGATGACCTGGTGACTGACCACCATGGCCGGGACCTCCAAATCAGCCTGAATGGTCGGAAGAACTCCGGTTCCCAGACTGGTGGGAAACTGGCAATGCATCTCTAGAACGCGGGGTCATAGAGGAACCCCCACCACCAGCTGAAGGTGAGAAGCTCTGACAAAATTGTTGAAGATGGCCCATCTTTCCGCAAGATCGACACTCCATCGGATCCCTCTGGAACTGAGGCCTATTATTCCCACTCCTACCACACTGGTATCATACAACCTGGATGCCATAAGATGTATCCCACGAACCCCAATCTCATCGAGAAGACTCTCTACGACGCTTCCTACTGTCCGTATTAGTAACACTAGCTCTGGATGACGAACCGCCCTGGCTTACTGCTCCAGAGTCCCTCAGATTGCGCTCATTAATAATCGCATGGTTGGCGATGCATGATATCGAAGTAAACTGGAAGATATTCACCTGGGAATGGATCTCCTTCCAGAGACCATCCTCATACTTCCTAGCAAGGAACAACTCATCACCTACTGGGATTGATGTGAAACGATGCAGCTCAGTGAAGCGAGACGAGTACTACATAACAGAGAGAGTATCTTGCTTCATGCTCATAAACTCATGGGCTCAATCAGCCCTCAGTGTCTTTGGATAGAAGTATTCATAGATGTTGTGTCGAAACTCGTCCCATGACATACCCTGCTAACACCCCGACTGTGAGATCACCAACCACCACCTAATGGTGGTTTCCCGGAGCATATAAGTATCCATCTTTACCCTTTTCTCCATAGGTATCTTTAAGTGCTCGATGATAATAAGGGTGGCCTCGAACCGTGACTTTGCAGCCTGGGTCCTCCATCCCCTGAGAAAGTAGGAGGATGCTACTGCTGAAAACCCCTCATCAACACATCCATCGACGGGACAGGAGGCGGAGCTCCCTGAAAAGTCTAAAACATCCTCAGGAAGGCGTCCCTAAACTATGTATCGGCGCCTGAGATGGGTATAAATACTGGTGCCAAAGATGGCACAGTATGAGGATCAACAAGAGGTTCATGATCTGCCATATCTGGTATCTGATCACCGTCTAGAAACTGACGTTCGACTGGAGGACGTCTTGGAGGCATATCTCAGAAAGATCAAAAGCACACTTTTGATCTGGATAACAAAGACTGAAAACACTGGAGTATAAAATGGGAACGGGGGGAAGAAACTATCATGTTTTACAAAACATGACTACATGACGTGTATAAAAGCTACACATCATGTACTTTTATCCATTAACAAGGGTGTGTACTCCTGCCACTACTAGTTGTGTAACACCCCAAACTACATGGTGTGGTGTCCCACACACGGCATGTAGTTGATCTCTAAACCCCTACCTGAGTCTCCTTACACGGCTAACACAGATGGTACAAACTAACCCCAATCTACATGGTGTGTTCCCTAGGGACACAGTGTGTACTAGACATGGTCTCGGTGGCCCGTGTTGTTAGTTACATGGCCATCTACACGGCTGCCCTTACACGGCGTGTTCCAAACAAACACGGTGTGTATAAGAGAAGACAACACCGACCCGTGTTGTTCGAGACACGGCCGGGTACGTGGGAAAAAAAAATACACGGCGTGTTCTTTACCAACATGGCATGTTCTACTCGAGCTTCCCTGACCCGTGTTGTTAGTGACACAGCCGAGTACACGACTGTAATCTACACGGCTTGCACCTACCGTACACAGCGTGTTCCTGATGTTATTTTAACGACACCGTGTTTCTTCTCACACAATTAGTGACAAAGCCTGAAAACTACACGGCGTGTATCCAGAAGTACACGCCGTGTATTCTGGGTTTTTTTGGGCAGTAGCTCAGAAACTGCACAGAAGCCTATAGACACCGAAAACAAGGCAAAGAGGTGCCAAATTCCGATCCGTGAGGGGCCATACTTCCCGCGAATCAAAGCATGGCATCTCCAACACTCGTATACAATAGAAAACAAGCTCATGATCCACCAACCTTCGATTCAAGAAGGCCCATAAAACCTCAAGACTCAAAATTTGGAATTCATTTAAGCAATGTAGAACACAATCAATTTCTCTATTACAACAACATAGATTCTGTCAAGCATCTATCACAATAGCATGCATAATATACAGAGATTCCATCACAACAACATGCAATCACTAATTCACCGTAGATGGCATGGAAAGAATGGATGGAATGTGTTTTCTAACAAGTTCCTATATGATGCATGAGATAGAATACCCTCATCTCCTATGGTTGTGACAGAAATAGAACCGTAATATCAAAACAATAACAACACGAAGCTTGTGAATCACTCTAGGTGAAATCATATCAACCATAAAATATCAAAACCAGAAAAGTGCAATAAACGAGGTAGTATGGCTTTTCCCTGTACATGGGTTACCTACTACCAGGCACAACTTATTACAAATTACCAAATTCGTCCTATCCCTGGATAAAGTCTCCAAATAGTAAAGTAAGAGAAAAGAACTCCTCTGATACCACTTTGTAACTTCCTAGTTCCGGAAGCCACCCAAAGGCGCCTTGTACCCGGTGGGTCACATGGTCTCAAGCGCAATTTCCCAAACACAAGAGGCTTCCAAATAGTAGCGAGGGACTTGGGTGTGATAGTGGGGAAATTATGCCCTCATTGGCAGAGTATAAAATAGAAGTAATAAACATGCATTAGCGGAAGCAGTAAATAACCAACAATAATAAACAGCGGAAGACTAAATCAACAAACTAAAGAACATATACATATAAGGAATGATGCAAGATACAACTCTAGAAAAGCATCCAAACAAGTCACAATGCTGAAACACCATGGTACCAAAACAAGTACAAATGAAAAGTAAACAGCTCCTCAGCATCGAAAGCCAAAGCTTGGTCCCATGCTCTCCAGCTCCAAGAAATCAAGTACCAGAAGTCGAAGGGCGCTTTCCCTTGTCTATACCTGCAACAACATAGTCGGATTGGGCCCAAAAGCATGGCCCAAACAGGGAGTGAGATAAAATCCCAATAGGTAACCACCTGAAGATATGTGCCTAACAGTCAGTGAGTATTTGGTAGGTAAAAGTTTAATAAGCAGTAAACAACAATTGCAAAGCAATAGGCAGTAAACAGTAAGTAATAAAGCAGGATGATACACAAGAGTAATCAATCCACAACCAACAACAGCAGTGAAGCAAATAGCTAACAAGTAAGAAAACCCTCTGGAAAGTACTCGCATTCATCCCCACATGTCTTATCCAAGAAGTACCACAACTCTCTGGGCAGTGAACTCAGCCTAACCCCTCTAGTTTAGTCATATGAAAATTATAATACTCTCAGGGGAGGCACACTTGGTCAATTCCCTTTATAGTCTAGGGTAGTTAGGGACTCTCTGAGGAATATCAGGCGGTCTAGCAATCTTATCCCCAAGGTCTAGAGACTCTATAAAGAATCTATCTCGGTCAATTCCTCCTATAGCCTCAGGTATACCACAGACTCTCTGAGGAAGCTCTCTCGGTCAATCCCTCATCTAGCCTAGGAATGTTCTTAAAAAGTAAACAAACAAGGTAAGACTCTCTGAGGAAGCACACTCGGTCCACCCTCCTATAGTCGATAATAATCCAAGACTCTCTGGGATCTCACTCAGTCCATCCCCTATAGTCTAATGTCCAAGCCTCTATGAGGAATCTATCTCGGTCTACCCTCATGTACTCTATAATGTCTAAGACTCATTGGGAAGCTCACTCAGTCAATCCCCTATAATCTATAGCACCATGTTCTCTCAGTCTCGTGTCCGTCAATGCATGATAATGCTATAAGGCCAGAGTGCACCTATAGAGCTACTTGGATAACTAATGTACACCTATAGTGCTACTTGGCTAATAGTTTACAAGGAAAAAAACATTTTATAAACTTTACTCCAACCTATAATCACAAGGCATTGAAATTGGTGTCATAACCAAAGGCAAACGAAACTCAAAGGTCGTAAATAGAACAAAGCATGGAAAAAATCCATGACCAAAAAAATATCCTCTAACATGATTAATTTACCTCTACATAAGAATACATGCAAGGAAAGAAAACAACAAGGACAAAAAGGTAAAAACACAATACCATGTTCATGGTTATTGGTAGAATTTTCACTTAAAACTCAAGGACATTGAACGGTAAGGCACAAACCACCTACCTCAATCCTAGGAGATCGATATACTTGAACCACGATGACTGATTCTCCTCTGAACGTCATAGATCTGAGAAAACGCCCAAAACGATCGACCCACAATATCTTGAGAAGGAGGAGGAATTGGAAAATAAGGCTCATGTAGATGAAAGAACTCACCGCTACGATTCCAAAGCAATCAACCGTTCTCGAATCGAATAATTTATGAAGGAACGATGGCTTGCCAAAGATCCTCGGATTCCCGGTGCTCTTGGACGAAGAAGCTGGAGAAGAAGACCTTTTCGTCGATTAGGCGCGACCCCGGTCCGTTTAATGAAAATAAATAAAATACATGGTGTGTACTTTTATAGTACACGACGTGTACTAGGTCTTTCTGTATTCTACCAAAAATGGCCTCCACGTCACCCCTACACACCGTGTGTGTGGCCCGGACATGGCCAATACACAGCTTCGGGCGGGAAAAGAGTACACGACATGTACTCAGAAAGTACACGACGTGTATTTCAAAAAATTTTCAGAAATTTAATTTTTCAAAAAAACTCCAGAAAAAGGAATTAAATACCCGAAATGAAGATCCAGGTTCTTACATTGATGCATGACACATATCTAAGAAATCTTGGATTGTTTCCTCTAGAATGTATCTATGTAACAAACCATCAACACTTAGCTTGAAAGGAAGTGGTTCATCTAAATAGTAGTGTGAATCTTGAACTAAAAATATTCTCCTTTGCCTGTAAGAGAGGACTAGGTATAGATATCCCATCGAGTCATAGTTTTCAATGTAATAACATAATATTTGTGCCTTTGTATTTATTCTGAAAAATGATTCATTTGGAAATTCAACTCCAATGTCGAGATCATCGTCATATTTTATAAGAGGCAGTGGATGTCTGGATAGATGATCAGTGACATATTTTTATATTTCCATGTTATATTTGATAAAAATTTAATATTATTTCAATAATAGGATCCATCATATCAGTCTTGTATTGGAATAATTTTTGTTCATCAAACATTTTAGGGCAGCATGACCATTGTGCACAATCACTTTTGACAAAAACTAGATAGGAGCAAAATTTCTCGAAAAAAAAACTACTAAGAGCTCCTTCTCTGTGGTTGTGTAGTTTTCATGAGCTTCATTCAGTGCATGATTGGAATAGTATATGGGGCAGAATATTTGACTAACATGTTGTCCTCAAACAATGCCAATAGCATAGTTGCTGACATCACACATTAACTCAAGCTCCATTTCCCAATTTTGTGAAATGACAATGGGAGTGGATATCATTATTTAATTTAAAGTGTTGAATGAACACCTACATTCTATATTGAATGAAAATAGAGTTTATTTTTATACTAGATGTTTCATAGGGTGAGAATATTCTTCAAATTATTTCATGAATCACTGATAGAATCTAGCATGGACAAAAAAGATCTTTATGCCTTTAACTATTAAGGGTTCAACTAAATATTTGATCACTTTTATCTTGGTGGGATCAACTTCCATTCCATCTATTCAATTTTTTTCCAATGACTATACCTCCTTGGACCATAAAAGGAAATTTTTACAAGTTTAAAACTAGGAAGTTCCCTTCACAATATTATAGGACTAACTCAAAATTTCTTAGACAGACCTCGAAAGATATTCCATAAACTGAAACGTTATCAATTTTTTTTAATAATCCCTCCACCATATAATGGAAAATATTTTTCGTGCACCATTTAATGGTCACTGGTGCATTACACATATTGAATTACATGTGCCTATAGGATAATGTACAAAATGGACACATGAATGTAGTTTTATAGTAAAATTCTTAATTGACCACAATATAGATTTATCCTGAGTATCCATCAAGGAAATAGTATAATTAATGTCCTATAAGTATCTTTAGAAATTGATCCATGAAAGGAATGGTGAAATGATCTTTCTGGGTTTCTGCATTTATGATTTTGTAGTCCACACACACTCACATCCAATGATGGAGTGAGTTGAGATCAATTCATTTTCATCATTGTTTTCAACTATGATACCACAATTCTTTGGTATGACCTATAATGTGATCATCTACTCAATATGAGATATTGGAAAAAACATTCCTGCGTCAAGAAGATTAATTAATTATTTTTTAAAAACATCCTTCATTAGTTGAGTGATTTTCCTCTATGGTTGGTGTTTGGGGTTTTAACCTTCTTCGAATAAAATATCATGAGTCCATATATATGGATTGATCCCTTTGATATCAACAACTCCCTAGGAAATTGACCGTTTATATCATTGCATGACTTCAAATAGTTTTTCCTTTTATGACTAAGTCAGTTCTTATTTGATGATGACTGGTAGTGCAACAACAGCCTTTAGAAAGGAATACTTGAGTGTAATGGGGAGGGGTTTCAGTTCTAGTTTCATTAGTAGGATGACTAAGGGTATGAAAGGTGGAATATTTTCCTTTTTGAGTGTTTTTATGTAGTTTAATTCTTCAAAGTAATATTCCTCATCCTTATTAGGGGATATTCCATCACTCTCTTATTCAATGTTTAATTAGTCACTTCTTTCATCTGTGAGAAAGATATATTGATAGTCAAAAGAATCATCTATTTCTTTTGATAGATTTTCCAAGTCAAACACAAGTTGTTCTTTACCTACTTGAAATATAATTCTTCCTTGATTTGCATCAATCAGCTCTTTTCTAGTGGCTAGTAATGGTCAGCCTAATATGAATGGAATATCTCCTTCCTCTTTCATGTCCAGAATGAGGAAGTCCACTGGAAAAAATATACTTGTCTACATTAAGTAGGACCTCCTTGATTATTCCTCAAGGATAATTTATTTATCAGTCGGCCAATTGGAGTTCTAATCTAGTTGGATTGAGTTCTTCATGTCCCATATTTCATAATACACTCATCAGCATGAGGTTTATGTTGGATTCTAATTACACAAGGATCATTTGAACTTACCTTATCCTATTGTACATGGGGTTGATAAAATTCTTGTACCACATATTTTAATAATAATTTTCTTCATAACAATAAGAGATCATTATTTATTTAGAGAGATAAATATTAGGCCCTCTTTTTTCCATTTTTTAGAGATTAGTTCCTTATGATGTTTTTCATATGCATAAATTTGAGGGATTTTCTAAGTAAAAAGAATATTGATGTGTAATTTCTTCAACATCTACAAAAGTTTCTTGTATTTTCTTTCAATTCTTCTAGGCCTCACTTTTTCCAAAAAATTAATAGGTGGGTTATAAGGTGGTGGATCAATGTATACTTCTTCCTTGGGTTGATCATGTGTTTGGGATTTTGTAGAAGGTGTCATTTCTTGAGGTAACAATGGATTGATTCCATTTGTTTTTTCATCATCCCTTTCTTCTATGACAATTGTTTTAATTTTGGGTTCCTCAACTTTTCATCCTTCTCTTCTGCATGGTTTCTGAAAATACAACACTTTTCTAATCCTTCAAACTACTGCCTTTGCCTCATCCCTCAGGTATGTCTTTGTATTTCCAGGTAGAGTACCTGAAAATATCTCTGACAAGGCCTTTGAGATATCTCCCATTTTATGCCTGAGGTTTCATAGTGCTACCATTTTACACTACATGTTTATCTCTTGGGTATCCATCCTCTGATTTTCCTTTTGAACAAGGTTGAAAGTAGATTTTCTAGATTTGTTTGAAGAGGGACAACAGGTTATGGAGGTCTTGGTGGAGATGGTTTAAATTGTTGTTGGGCTCTATGAGGTAAGGGTTTTTGTGTATCTTGTTGTGGTGGTGGAGGAATAGGATTCATCAACTGATATCCTGGTGGTCCTTGGTTCTTGAATGCAGCTTGACCACCCCTTTGCTGGTAGTATCCATGATTGTTTTTTGTTTCTATTTGAATTGAAATAACTAAAATTATTATTCTGAATGTTGAAATTATTGAACTTGATGATTGTAAATAACTTAATTAATATTTTGGATTTGTTGTTCATCAAAAATTATTGTGCAGTATTGATAAATGTGTTACCACCACATAATTCACATGACTGATTCTCTATGATTGTAGTGGGAGGTGGATGTGATGCAGCTGGTAGTTTAAATGATTCCAACCTCATGGTGAAATCCTCGACTTGTGCATCTAGTTCAGTGTTCTATTAATCTTATTGGATCCTATATCAGGGAAGTCCATGATCACTCTACCACATACTGTCATTATGAGATACTTCATCTAAATTTGTTCGGCTAGCCTCGGGTGTTTTAAACAATAACCCTCCATCAGTATCTTCATCAATGAAAGTGCGAGCATCTAGTCGATAACATGATAAAATTTTTGGATTTATATCCCCATATCAAGCACATGATGTAGGAACGATATAGTAAGTTCCTTAAAATGATACCATGCTTCCCATGCTAACTCTCCATCAACATCAGAAAAATTTTGGATGTCATTCTATAATTTCCAAGTGTGGATTAGAGGGAAGTACTTATCCAATATTTTGTTGGCTAAATCAACCCAATTAATGATGGACTCAGGAGCATGAATTTTGAGAAAATCCTTGGCTTTGACTCATATGAAATAGGGATATACTACGTGTGTTATTGAATTAGAGGATAATCTCAGGTAGCCAAAGGTATCACGGTCATCTAGGAAATTTGAGATTTTTTCATGGGGGTCATCAATTTGAATCCCTCTAAACTGGATCATATTATGGATTATATGAATGAGACCATTTTTAATTTAAAATGGATGTGCCTATATAGGAGGGTTTATGATATTGTTCATAGCACCATGGATTGATAGAATGTTGTATTCCATGATGGTACTCTATTTGTGCACTCGATGCTCTCCATGGATTTTGAGTTTCATGTTTGGTGGGTTGGGGATTGTAAGATTAATGAGGTAATCCATTTCTGAACTATAGCATGCAGAGATGTTCCTTTTGATTTTGGTTTTTAAGGCATTTTGTTCTTGTGTGTGAAGTCTCCATGAATGAGTCAAAGAGCCCTAATGCATGCACTAGGACACAATGAGAAAAAGGATGCAGTGGAGTCTGAAAATGAAGAAGAACGAAAGGGAAAGAGAAAATAGAATCAGGTGAGGTAATTCTAGGTTCTTAACATAGTTTTCCATGCCTTATCATAATCCATATTATCCGTAGAAATGGTGCCAAAATTTGACATAAATGGTGTCGAAATTTGACACACCAGCACGCATTGTTTAATTCACATGGAATGTGGTCAGATTATATTTATTTTTCCCAAACTACATGTGCCACTCATGATTAGTATATTGGTACTACAGGGTCATTCCCATAAGTATTTGAATTGTATGGAATGAACTAAATCATAGATCACTTTAGGGTAGGAGTCCTCACAAGGTGGTTGATCATGGGAATAACTAATGAAAAGTTATTTTTGGATTAAGATAATAGAAAATTAAGGGATTGGGATCAATTTCATTGTTCAAAAAAGGTTGATCTTATTTTTAACTTAGTACGATCCTATGGATTAGGCTGCGAAGCAAGAAAAGATCAATAATTAGATATGTTCAAGGAAAATAAACAAATCCAAGAGACAAATACTTCTTGGTTTGGATATAGCTGAAACCTAGATACATTAATCCTTGATTCTAAGGTATAAAGTGTCATATGATATTAGTTATAACCTATTCTACTCCAATAATTTCAGGGTCATACATTCAAAATTCCCATGTTTAGGGTCGCTTAAAATAATTGGGTAAACAATTGTTGTTTAACCTGGTTACTATCCTTAAGGTTACAAAGTAGATAATTAAAGATTAATTAAATTTAAAAACCCATATTATCAATCCCTACACTATGTGGTTTAGCCTCTAAGGGAATAATCGATTAACAATGGATAAATAATTGAAAACAAAATTAACACACCAAAAAAATTGATATTAAGAAATTAAAAAACATGAAAAGATTATGATTAATCAATTAACGAAGACACGATCAAGAATAATCAATGTAATCCTTGAACCAATCAAAATTTCAATCAATTAATTTCTTGAAATATGAATAGGAAATAAAACAGTAAGTATTCATCATAGATTGATGATCGAGATTAATAACACACATCAGTTAGTGGTGTAAATGCAAAAATAATAAAAGGAAGATTCTCAAATCAATCCACGGTGCTCGGATGAACATAAAAAATAAATATAATTTATTAAAAATGAGCATATGGAGAAAGGGTAAAAGAAAATTGAGAGAGAATAATGAGGTAAATGAGAGAGAAATTCAATATGTCCATCACATTTTCTTCAATGTGAACCCATTATAGGAAAATAATCATGATATTTCAGGGTTTGTAATCGGTATCCACATCATGTAATTTCAATACAATGTTTTCTTTACAAAATATGAATCTACATGAATCTTGAATGAATATCATTTTAAATATTTGAAATTTGGAAATTTGACTCTTCTCATGATGTGTAACTGGGCTTCAGAAATTATGCCTTCCTTCAGCTATATCTTCAAAGAGGTAATAATAATTTGAATGTTATGTGACATGTATTGGTGACTGTTCTCATTTAATGGTTTCATGGATTGTAACTCTTTCATAAATTGCTTCACAACTTTTCATATGTTGTGAAGGATTATTACATGTTGTGTAATAGAGTTTCCCAATGTGTAATGGTAATTTTTGGTTAGTTTCTCTTGATACTCCTCTGAAACCTTGAAATCATATTTCTTGTAATAAAAAACACATTCCTAGAAAATTATTGAGTAAAACATGGATAATTATTAATAAAATGATATAAAAATTTATATATGATTTCATATTATCAAATGATAAGGTTCAAGAACAGAGTATATGAAACTATTAAACTAGAATTGAAGGAGTTGCTGGATGAAGCTCATATCTCATGATTCTATATTCATCATGTAAGTATGAAAATTCATAGAGACCTCGATGGGGATTTAAGGTGGGATAACAGGAGAAAACACATTGAGGAGTATGTATCTCAATGCTTAGTATTCCATCAATTTATGGATGATTGATATCAGTTTAAGGGGATATTATAAGCATTTACCATTCCTATACAAAAATGAGAAAAATTTCACCATGAATTTCATCACAGGACTCCCCATGAAATCTAAATTGAGTAATTTTATTTGGGTGGTAGTCGATCACTGTAAAAACTAATCAGATTTCGTTTATATCAGAGAGTATTTATCTATTGATTTGTTTTCCTAGATACATATTAAGTAAGTTGTAAGGTTTTATTTAGTACCTTGTTCTATTATTTCAGATTGAGATCCTAGGTTTACATCAATGTTTTACAGAAGTATTTACAAAGATATAGATACAGAGTTTTGTTTTAGTACATCTTACCATCCTCATACATATGTCCGGTCTAATAGAACTATTCAAACCCTATAAGATATTGTAATATCTTATTATAAATATTTTAAATGTGATTGGTATTGATACATTCCTCTTATCAAATTTTATTATTACAATAGCTTTCACTTTATGATTCAAATATATCCTTATAAAGACCTCATTGGAATGAAGTGAAGAACTGTGACATGCTAAGATATAGTTATAGAAAAAAATCTATTAGAACCTGATCTAGATGATTAAATTGTATAAAATGTTTGATCAATTTAGTAGAGCGTCAGGGTTGCTCAGAGTCAACATAAGAGTTATGTTAACAATCATTGGAGAGATTTAGAATGCAATTTTAGTAAAAAGGTAATCCTTTGAACTTATCCATGGAATAATTTTATGATATTTGTAAAGAAGAGAAATCTAAGCCCTAGGTATATTGGCCCTTCAAGAATCATGATTGAGTATGGATGGTAGCTTATCACATGGCACTTCCATCGATCCACTCTCAATATTATAATGTGTTCCATGTATCTTATTTGAGAATGTAAATACATGATCATTCACATGTACTAAAATCGGAGAATGTAAAAGTAGAGCATGATATTTCTTATAAATAACAACTAATATAAATATTGGATCATATAGATAATGTTATATAAAAAATATTACTTTCCTAGTTAGAGTTATTTAGAGGAATAAAAAATTTTGAGGAAGCTATTGAGGACCTTGAGGATGTGATGAAGTAGAAGTATACTCATTAATATTCATTAGAGTGATGAAATTTTGATGAAAAAATTAATTTTGTGTGGGGAATAATGTAATAGGTTAGGATTTTATATGTATGAATTTGAAATAAATTTGGGTTATTCGACATATTTCCTTACATGGAACCTCAAGTGTAAATGAATGAAGATATATTATGACCTTTATAACCCATTAATTGGACTGGTGATTATGAATAACACTAACAACATTATGATAAATAAATAAATATATATATATATATATATATATATATGTTTTTCCTGATTCAAATTTAATTATTAATTCCTAATAAATTATCCTAAAATTTTAATAAAACCATTTCTTGGTTAAAATAGCTATTTCCTGAAGAAAATTATATTTCTAGGTGTTATAAATTATTATATAAGAAATATATTAATCACTTTTAAAAATTTATTTTAATGAAATTTATTTTTAATGTATGAATAATCATTCATAGATTATTTTTCTAATGGTTAGGAATGAAGATAAAATATTTTAAGGGTAAAAAGAGTTATTTTTAGAAAAATATTTTTATATACATAATTTGTTTTTATATCAGTAACTTAAATAAATCAAAATTAATTAATTATGTTAATGAAATATATAGATTCTATATTCATTAAAATATTTTAACACTCATTAAATAGTTTTTACTAGGAATGGAATGAAATTAAATCCATATTTATGCATTAAAATTCATTTTTCTAAAAAAAATTCGTTGTGTTTTGCATAATATTTTTAAATATAATTTCCTCTACATATAAAAACTGAATTTGATAAAATGTATTATATATTTGGAATCATAGTTTCCAAATTTGGTAATGATTTAACTTTAATTTTTGGTTATAATGAATATTAAAATAAATATAAAATTGTTACCACAATTAAATTTAAAACGTGTTAATGATGGGAGTTAAACTAAGAGATAAGGATAAAAGGTCCACTTAAAATAATCTAAATATTATTGGTTTAAGTAATTTAAAACTTATATTTTCTTTGGTTTTTTTCATTTCCATTTGGTTATTATTTCAAAAGAAAGTTAATTTATATTATTTAGATCATTAATGTAATTCTATGTGTGTCACTCCCCTCACTTATAAAAGGGAACCTCCTCTCCTCCATTATTCACAAACCTTAAGACCTCTAAATCAGACAAGTCCTACCCAAAAACCTTCCTAGCTTCATTCCCATGATTAGTTATCTACTTTTCATACCCTAAGACCATCCTAATAAGTCTTAATTTTTAATCCAAATGTGATATCACAACAAAAATGAGGTTAAAATCACTTTCGAAGCAAGTCAACCCTAATATAAGAGTTTTATGTTACAATATCACTTTTTACCTGGTTTAATAATGATTAAATTTATAATGATGAAATTATATGATCTATATCTCAAAAATCATAGGTTTTTTCTTCTCCTATGGTTATTTATGAAAATTATAATTTTTTGTTTCATTTCACCCTCTTTAAGTACTCAAAATTCCAAAAGAATGTTTTTAAGGAAAACCAACTTTATTTTACAATTAAAATTGGAATATTTTTATTCCATGTATATTTTTTTATTTAAAATATTTTTATTAAATTTTTTAGTGTTCTATATTGAATGAACAATTTTATTTTTACCCATGTTTTACTTTTACAAAAATATTTAAAATGAATCTTCTTGTTCTTTTCCAAACTAGGTACTTTTTACCATAGGTGTGAATAAAATCTTTGTTTTAATGTTTACCGCATTAAAAAAAATTCTACTATCATTAATATTATTTTCATTGAATCATTCATTACAATTTAAGATGGTTCTTTTCAACGAAAATGTTTTTCCTAATATTTTGGATATTTTTGAATTTTGAATAATTTATTTCAAAATAAGAAGGTTAATTTCCTCTAGAAATGTTCTAGTGATATTTTAATGGAATTTTCATCTGTTATGACAACAATTTATGTTACTTGTACTTCCTTGGGTATATTGCCCAATGATACCATCTTCGTTCATTCTTTAGATGATTTAGGATTATGATGATGTAATATTTATGAAACCAATTTTCTTTTACATGGTTTAAGATATGGTGAAATGATAAATTTTTTCATGATCATATGGAATATATAAGAAACAATTATGATTATGTTATGGGTTTACTTGTTATAACCATAAAATTTATTTGGTAATGATTAATATTTTATAAGATCAAAGGTTACACATGCATTTAGCCCAATCACAAAATAGTTTACACAGGTAGTTAACACAAGCATAAATTATGTACATATGTGGTTATCCCAATCCTAACAGGTGATAAATGTATTAGTGGGTAGCCTTGAAATAATATTTCTATGATTATGATTATTCCACACTTTTTATGACACTCTATATGACACGTTCTTATGCTTATGATATAATATCATGATCTTTGATTCTTTAATGATTCATTTCTTATGATCTGCCAAATCCTTAATCCATGATTGTGATTTATGAATTGCAGGGTATGATTTTCAATTGTTAAAATCAGATTCTCATACCCTTATGGTCATGTTATGTTTAAATATGATCATTTTCAGATATCTCTATTATTTACCCTTACTGGGAATCCAATATCACCATTTCTTATGTTTCTTGTCTCTAGTTTATGATGAATGGTTTTATGTTGGGTATGACCAATTAGTGTATTTTGTGAGAAAACAATTGTGGGAGATATTGATGATATTTTATGCAATAATATGATTATGCATCTAGTCTTCAATGAAACTAACCCTTTATAGTTCTAGTATGTGTATTTTTATGATATGTATTGAATATTTATCTAAAATGATGTAATAATTATGCATGTGATGTTTTGGTCACCACACTTTTAATAAACTCAACAATATCTTAATTTCTCATGAGATATTAAAAATATTAGCCTTAATGAGAAAAGAGAAAATTGATAAGGATACTATGTTCAATTATTTTAAATGTTAAAAATTCATTAAACTAGAGTGGTATAATGAGAAGGATATCAAAATATAAGATGATTCAGAACATTTTATTGAAATCATAGTGTTAATTAGTAATTGAATAAAAAAATAAAGGGTAAAAAATGGAATGTTTGTTTTATGTTTTTCAATTGTGGCATGACTGAAAACATTTAATGGATCTTCTCTATGGTTTTAGAATATGATAAACAGAGTAATAAATATTATAAATGATCAATGATATATAAGTTTTTATGTGGTTTATGTAGAGAATAATTATTATAAAATAATTTAATGGTTAAAAAATTCATGAAAATAAATTTTATCCTTATAAATTATGTGAGATATTATAATGAGGAAAGTGAAATAAAGAAAAATGAATCATTGAGTGAAGGGGTTGTAGATTTAATGGAGAAATAAAATAACTTCAATAATCCATCTACCAGTAAAGAAGAATGCATCAATGAAGAGGGTAGTAAAGAATAGATTCAAAAATAATTCTAGTGGAATTTGAATATTTTTTATGTTTAAAATAAATTAGGATGCTTGAAAATAGAAATAATACATTTATTAATAAGATTTATCCATTTATGAAATCCCTGGATGAATCAAAATCCAGGTATATTGATGATATAGACACGAAATTCATAAGGAATATTGGTGATCTCAATGAAATATATGAAATTAGAGATAATATGTACGTGATTAAAATATAAATAATTATTACTAAGATTTAATAGTTAGATAATCTAGAGGATAATATAGTGAATGCCTAAAATCTTATGAAATTATCCCCACATGGGTTTTTAAATTATTCTAATGAATTTATTGAGTTATCTAATGTTATACGCAACAACAACCGGCAATACTATGATCAGTGGTAGTCCTAGTCGCCAGACCAATCCAAGCTCCAGTTATTGCACCTGCACAGGTCCAAGCTCAACCGGATGTTTCTCAAAAGTTATTGACTACCATTGAGTCATTAACGGATCAGTTGGAAGCTATGGATGGAAAGTGTTCACCTGTTCAAATTGAGAAGATATATTACCCTGAATGGGTAGACGCAATTCATCCCCCGTCAAATTTTTTAAGTACCACATTCCCAATATTTAATGGTTCGGGAGACCCATATCAACACTTAACACATTTTGTTTCTCGTTGCGGTCCTATGATGGGAACCCCTCAGCAACAAGATGTAGTTAAGCTCAAGTGTTTTGTACAGTCATTACAAGGGCCTGCTTTTTTCTGGTATACAAGCTTGCAATCCCAGTCAATTACCAGGTGGGAGGATCTTCATCAACAATTCCTTCTTCAATTCAGCTCAACTTTTCCAAAGAGAACAATTTTGATCTTACAAATTGTATGTAAAGGGATAATGAAAGGGTTTCAGATTTCATTGCTCTCTAGAAGGGAATAACATATTCCCTGAGTTTATCACTACCTGAAGAAGAGTTTTTGAAAATTTGTGTGGAAAATATGCGTGATGAATTATACACACCGTTGATCCATGTGAAATACATAGGATGGTTTCGAGACCTTACTTCAATCGCTCAATAGATTGAATACTCTCTTATAAAGACTAAGGATAAAACTCATGTAATTCCATCAGCTCTAGGAAGGATAATGGGTAAAGCAGATACTGCTACAGTTATGCTTAAACTAGCACCTATACCTGCTTCTAATTCAAGGACTTCATCTTCTCGAAGGGCTCCACCTCCTGATCATCAACAACAGATGTCATTTCTTCAAGATGATCAAAGAGATCAAAGACGAAAACAATTTGAGGATCTAAAGAGAAACGTTTACTCTTTCTGAAATGAACAAGTTCCTAGTTACTTCATTTTGGCCCGGGAAAATAATTTGGTTCAATTGCCAAGGCCCAAAATCCCAAATAAGGAAAGAGATGAAGACCATCCCAATTATTTCCCATTTCATCAGATTTTGGGGCATCCCATTCAGGGGTGTTTTGCCTTTAAAGACCTCACGCAAAAGATAGTGGACTGGGATAAGTCAAAATGAAAGGTTCTTCATATCAGGTAGCTTGTGTTACTACTTCAAATCCAGAGGATGAAGGCGAGTGACAAGAAGACAAAAAAAAATCGAATAAATATAATGATTGGATGGTCATAAAAATGATCAACTGAACTCATGCCATTTTATGAACTCAATTGAAGAAACCAATTGTGTCTTATGCTATGAATGCCACAGCAAAACCCTCTTCATCATAGGGAAAATCGTCAAAGAAAAGACATAATTCAAAGAAATAAGAACAATTAGAAGAAGATGAGATCGTGTCAAATCCCAAGTTGTCTTTGACTCTGGCAGATTTTATGCCATCTACTTCAAATCCACAAGCACTGTCCCACCAAACGATAGATCCTAAATGGGATAATCAGGCATAATCTTCATCAGATGAAGAATTGATCTTTGGTTTTGTTAACATGATTCATTTAACAGATCCTTATGCGAGTCACGACATCGATATTGATGAGCCTGAGTTCCCTATATAAAACAGAGGAAATAGAGGGAGTTCCAGAGGTCTGGGATACAGAGGATGATGTGGATATCCCAGAAAGCACTATTCCAATTCTACCCTTACTAGAACTTTGTATGCTGCAGAAACTAGTGGTAGAGCCCTTCAACGGGATCAATAAGAACAAGAAAATTCTTCCATGCAAGGCAGATTCAGTTCTGGTACAGTAATTCTGGAAGATAGGTTATAGGTTCCACCTTCTTCCTCTGAGAAAATAAATAGGCTTATTTGGTCTAATCTTTCAAAGCCTGGCATATTTTCAACTCCTACCCTGATACAAGAAGCATCTACTTCCAAAGCATCAAATTCTAAGGCACCTACGAAACCACATGTTCCTGTTTGGAAACACAGACCTTTGGATCAAAAATATGAATGTCTTGAAGCATTTGACACAAGTACCGGCCATGATATCAATTCAGGATGCCTTGAATCTATCCAAGGATCTTCAGGAGGTGCTCATTGAAGCTTTCTCAAGTACTCAGGAATTTGAAACTGAAATTGCTGCTGCTGATGTCTACCATGTAGAGAATAATCCTGCAGAATGCCATGCAGTGATATCTTTCGCAGATGAAGATGAAGATGATTTCATGCATGGAAATATCAGACCTTCATATTTCTCTGGAAATGTCAATGGTGTGGACATCTGAATAGATTTCATTGATAATGGTTCAGGAGTCAACCTCATACCTATTCGTACAATTCATTGATTAGGCCTCACAGAATATGATTTATCTCCTTCTACTCTGATGTTTCAAGGATATGATAAAAATGAACAAGAACCACTATGAGAGATTACACTCAGAACTCAGTTTAGAGACCTTGTATCCAACTCAGATTTCATGGTTTTTGATCATGATACAGACTCCAATGTTTTTCTTGGAAGCCGTGGCTACATAAACATGCGGTTATACCGTCATCATACCATCAATGTCTCAAATATTGTTTTGATGGTCAAATTGGAACATTTTATGGTGATAATGCCCCCTTCAAAACATGTGAATCTCCATACATTAAGTTGGAATTCTATCACATTAAGGGTAAGGAAAAATCCACAATATGGGAGGTTATTAAGGTTAATGCACCATATGGTTTGGAAATGATTCCAGTAAACCGATTCACACATGTGAGTAGATATTATGTGTTTCCTATTAGTAAAATTGATAGGATCGACCCGAATCCAAGTACTCTTATAAAAAATTTCATAATGTCAATTTCGATAATCAAGCCAGATAGCATGGGAGAAATTGGTGATTCACCAAGCAAGGATGAAAGCTCAAATGGAGATGTCTTCATTTCATCCACTGAAATCCTGCAAGACTATACTTCGCGACCAGGATAGAAGAAGATATATAAATATCAGAGGTAAATGATGATTTCAATTCTCAATCCATAATTTCCTCTTTATTACCCAAGAAAGACCCTTCATTATCAATAGGGTCAGAAATGGAAACCTCTTCTTCAAAATGTTCAAATTTTAACATCTCTGCTGATCATGGGAATTTTGCTTCATCATCTACTATGCAAGTAGAAACTAAAGAAGTAACACATGTTGAAGAAGAAGAGAATGATCTCAGAGATGCTCCTCCATCATTTGAAGAGGGTATCTCTACCACTGTGGATGAACTCAAAGAAATAATTATGGATACAAAAGAAGATCCATGCCATACTTTAATTAGTGCATCCATGACACTTGAAGAGCAAGAAATTTATATTTATTTTTTAATGAAAAATCGATATATAATTGCTTTTAACTATACAGAAATTCCATGGCTTGATCCTGATATTTCCACTCATCATTTGGTTTTTCAGAAGAACATCGAGGATTTAAGCAAGCTGTAAGAAGAACACACCCAACATATGCTTCCAAAATTGAAGTTGATGTGGATAATCTTATCAAAGCTAAATTCTTCAGATAAGTTCAACATCCCAAGTTTTTGGTTAATATTGTCCCAGTGAAAAATAAGAATGGACTAATTGGTGTTTGTATTGATTTCAGAGATCTTAATCGGCATTGTCCTAAGGATGATTTTCCTGTTCCGATTACAGAACTCTTGATTTATAAAAAAGCTAGATATGAAGCACTTTATTTAATGGATGGATATTCTAGGTATAATCAAATCTGAATGGCTCTAGAAGATGAAGATTCTACAGCCTTTAGAGCCTCTCAGGGTGTGTTTTGATATCGAGTAATGCCCTTTGTCATGAAAAATGCAGGCGCAACATATCAATGTGCCATGCACTGTATCTTCAAACCCTTTTTAGGGAAATTTTTTAAATGTTGTGTGGACGATTTGGTGGTTAAATCCAAACAATTTTCTAATCACTTGGCTGATTTGGAAGTTATATTATACAAACTTCGACAACATAATTTAAAGATGAACCGCTTGAAATGTGATTTTGGGGTAACTTCAGGAAAATTTCTCGACTTTGTTGTAAGCCATCATGGTATTTAAGTCTATCCTGAGAAGAAAAGGTCAATCCTTGGTATGTCATCTCCTCATAATTTTAATGAATTGAGAGGACATCAAGGAAACTTAGCCTATATTTGGCGTTTCATCGCCATTCTGGGAGGAAAATGTTTTCCCTTCACCAAATTTATGGAGAAGGGAGTCACTTACCAGTGGACTGAAGAATGTCAAGAGGCATTTGACATTATCAAGAAATATCTCTTGAGTCCACCGGTATTAATGCCACCTATTGAAGGAAGTCCATTGAATCTTTATGTGACAGCTTTATTGCGATCATTGGGTGTCTTCCTTGCCCAGAAGAATGATGCTGGGAATGAAAACAACATCTACTATCTCAGTCGTACTATGATTGAAGCAGAAACCCGATATTCAAATATTGAAAAGTGCTTCCTAGCTTTAATCATTGCGGTTCAAAAATTGAGACACTACCTGCATAATCATGAGGTCCAATTGGTATCTTTAAATAACCCACTCAAATTCATCCTTAGTCATCCAATGCTTACAGGACATCTAGCATGGTGGGAAGTTATTTTGCAGCAATTTGATATCCAGTATGTGTCTAAAAAGGCAATAAAGGGGAATGCTCTGGCTGATTTCTTTGCTGAACACCCTTTAGTGGAAGATACATCTTTAGATACTGAAATTCCTGATGAAGAAGTCTTTCCTATTCAAGATAATCTTCAATCATGGGAAATTTATTTTGATGGTGCTTCCAGAATTCCAATATGAAAGAAAATTGAAGATCCTAAATTCAACATAGTTGGGTTGGGAATTGTGCTTATTTCCCTAGAAAAGGTAGTGCTACCTTATTCATTCTCATTTTTGGGAGGTGGTACAAATAATGATGGAGAATATCAAGAACTCATCACAGGATTAGAGTTGGCGTTTCAAGAACAATTGAATCACTTAAAGGTGAAAGCTGATTCAGACCTAGTAATCAAACAATTCAATGGGGATTATGCAATCAGAAAAGAAGAAATAATCCCTTTGTATGACTATTTCAGAGAGTTAATGGCAGAATTTCATTCGGAACCGACATTTTCTTATGTCCCGCGATCACAAAATACTCAAGCTGATGTACTGGCTAATATAGCCACAGCTCGGTAAGATCCAAATTGGGACGAGACAACCATCATTATTGCCCACCGTCATACAATTTCACCTTATGTTCAAACTATAACAGAGGAAATTAATGAAATTTGTCCCATTCCTGAACCATATGGTCATACTATAGTATGGATGACACCTATCAGGGAATACCTTCAAAATGGAAAACTTCCACCTGATAGAGTCAGGAAAGAACAAATTCGGCAATGTGTGGTCTATTTTACTCTTTATGATGTCCCAGATCACCTAGAGAAAATTCTATACAAAATATGTTTTGATGGAATTCTCTTAAGATGCATTGACGGTGAAGAGACAATGGCTGTAATGAAATAATTGCATGCAAGAGTCTGTGGTGCCCACCAGTCTGGACATAGACTATCTAATCAAATTTGAAGGCTTGGATACTTTTGGCCTTCAATGATACAAGATTGTTTTGAATTCACAAAGATGTTCAATTCTTGCCAAGTACATGCCAACTTCATTCATCAACCCCCAGATTAGCTTCATACAATTAAATACTCATGGCCATTTTCCACATGGGGAATGGATGTAGTGGGACCTTATCCTTCAGCTACATCCAAGCTGTTTAAGTGCATTCTTACTACCACTGACTTCTTTTCCAAATGGGCAGAGGAAATACCTCTCAATGAAGTTAGTTCTAAAACCATTATTAGCTTCATCAAGTCTAACATCATTTCCAGATTTGGTGTCCCTCATGCTATATTGACGGACAATGGCACCAACTTTTGTTCATCTGATGTAAAGAAGGTGTATCAAGAATACAACATCAAATCCAACCATTCCTCTTGGTATCATGCAGTGGATAATGGAAATATAGAAGCCTTCAACAATACTCTTTCTAATATACTGCAAAATATGGTGGATAAAGATAATAAATCATGGCCCGATAAACTCTTTCATGCTTTATGGGCTAATCATACCTACACCTGTACTGCAACGCGATCAACTCCATATTCATTGGTATATGGAACAGAAGTAGTCTTGCCTATTGAAGTAAAATTACACTCACTCAGGGTATCCATTTGTGATCAATCATCTATGTATGAACAATCTCAAAAGCAATTGGATGAATTGGAACGATTGGATGAGAAAATATTGTGCACCTTGCACCACTTGGAAGTCTATCAGAATAAAATAGCACGATCATTCAACTAAAAAGTTCATCTTCGTTCATTCATTCAAGGAGAATTGGTATTGGTCCTCAGAACTCCAATGATTCCAGGAAAGAAACCTCCGAAGATATAGCCAAAATGGGAAGGACCTTATTCAACACAAAAGGTCTACTCCAATGGAGCTTATTCATTAATCTCAATGGATGGAGAACTCATCTCTACTCCAACCAATGCCAGATTTGTGAAGAATTATATTGTATAATACAAATACATATCATGGTACATGCATATGACCATAAACTATTTTCACTTACGTCCAACATGACATTAAACTCTATGGTCCATGCATATGACCTTAAAATATTTTCACTTACATCCAACACGACGTTAAACTGTTTCGTCCTTGCTATACGACGTTAAACTATACATCCCTTCTTAAGTCCTTACTGCATGACATTAAACTACACAGTCCCTTCTATTTCCAACATGACATTAAACGATGACCTCTTATCTGCATGACGGTAAACTATAAAGAAGTCCCTTACATCCAGCAAGACATTAAACTACATAATCACCGGTCCATGCATATGACCTTAAACTATTCACACCATCATCCAACATGACGTTAAAATATGAAAAAGTCCCTAATACGTCCAACATGACATTAAACAGTGTCCTTATTAAGTCCTTACTGCATGAAATTAATCTACACAGTCCCCCTTTCTTCCAACATGGCATTAAACTGTATTGTCTCAATCATCTTACCTGCATGAAACTAAACTTTTCAGAAGCAATAGTCCTCACTTCAAGACTTTAAATTTCATTGTCCCTTCATATTTCCTACATGGCATTAAATTTTTCATCATTAAGGTTGTTACTACCTCTTGTTTCTCACACCGAGTATGACTCACATGAGCTTAGAGTAAACTTCAACCATAACAACCTCTATGGGCCACTAACCATGTGTAAGTCCCGACACCATTTTTAGGTCGTTTTCCTCAAGAACAACTTGATCACTAATTCGTTATTTAATTGAACAATGCGGACTTTGACCCTTTCCTTCTAGGCTAGGTACATAGGCAACCTCCTGAGGTTCAAGCCAAAAATTAATCTCTTCACATCGATTCACCTCCATCTCATATGATGTTGATCTGTGAAGCAGCCCCAGAACCAATACTTTTTACATTGGTTCACCATCGTCCTTGCTAAATGACGTTAAACTATTCACACTTTTTGTCTTGTATGAAAATAAACTACAACATTATTTTACACTCTCACATGAGAGGGAATCATTATTTACATTGATATCCAATCATGTTATATTCCAAAGACTATGTGCATACATGGAAATGCTCTAACCTTTTATCTTGGGTCAATCCATCAATGCACTAAAGTCCCCTTTCACACTTCACTTGTACGAACCAAATCTATACAAATGGTATTTCAAGAACTACGTGTGGCTTGATTCCCACCATTATGGGATACGTAGGAACGTTTGAGCATCCCTCGAATCCATCCCCAAGTCTTTGGGCCTTACCCCAAAATTCACTTTCAGTCCCTTGGAAAAAAAGTCCCCTTGTGAAAACATGAATGTGGTATGAAGACCCTAGTCTTCATTCAAATCAGGTTTATAACAAACACACACTGTGTATTCCTTATAATGGTGTGAGCTCTATGACCCTAAACTAAGATCTCCTACGCTCTCATCCAACATGACGTTAAACTGTATTTCAAGAACTACATATGGCTTGATTCCCATCCTTATGGGATACGTAGTGAAGTCCAACACCTCAATTTAGGACCCAGCCACAACATGATTATGGTTAGCATTTCCCTGTGTATCTTCTACATGCATTGGACAATGCCCATTTTAATGTATCCATACTCCTAACCTTAAATACTTCTAGAACTTCGTAACCCTTTTCTCGACTTCTGGTCACAAAATGTATGATACCAGTGAATTCTTTTGTCTGACTATGCAGTACGTGCCCTTAGGCGGCTTTGCATAAACAGTCTACATAACAGACATGTCAGCAAAAAGATGCAATTATTTGACTATGCATCCAACGCCCTTAGGTGGCCCTACATAATTCAACACCCTAATTGGTTTGTCAAATAGTGGTAACTTCATTCTTGAGAGGAAAACCTCTTTTTTCCTTTTTTGTCTTACTGAAAATATGTAGGGATCCACAAAAATAGCCATCCTTAACATATTTGTCTCATACTCTTTTTCATGATCTGAAAGTATTCAAGTCTATGGTTTATATTTTCCTTCCCTACATTTGGGTCAGACCTTCGCAAGAGTTACATGAATCCAATTCTTTGATAATATTGATTGGAAATATCATCTCCATATTCAAGTACGTCTTTCCATGTAGCAGAATCCGCGCTTTGGAAAATTTGAATCTCCATCAACTTCCACTGGCTTTTTAGTAGTGGAAAAGTAAATTTCTGAGAGTTCTTTTTCCTAACTATACAGCACGTGCCCTTAGGCAGCCTTGCATAAGTAGTCTACATAACAACCCCGTCAGCCAAAAGATACTATTATTTGACTATTCGGCCAATTCCCTTAGGCGGCCCTGCATAATTCAACCCCCTAACGGGTTTGTTAAATAGTGGTAAATTCATTCTTGGGAAATATTTCCTCTAATGACTTTTATCCCTTTTCGTATCATTCCTAGGATATAATATTTCTTAGACATTTTTTACATGATTCCCCCCATAATTGAGTGTGGTAATATGTTTTTAGATAAATTATCAAGGAATTGAGTCAACTTCAATCCATCCGGTCAAAGCTATTTCGACCTTAAACATTAGCCTTTTTATGTCCGACTTGTATGACTTTAAACTTCCCACAAAATACAAGGGAACTCTGAACAAAATTCAAGTCCCTGCTCACTAGATATATACATTGTATGATTTAAGTAATATTGAGCAATTAAAAAGATTCAATGTTTGTAGGGTTATTTATAATATTCCTAGTAAAAATAAAACTATGATTACTAGGCCCATTGGATTAGGTAAAAATTTAAAGCATGTAGAAAAATAAGGAATGCACAAATGATTGAAGATGACAATGTCTTTAATTGATGCACAAGAGATAGAAGGAGGTCCACAGACTAGAGTCTCTTCTATTTTCTAAGAATTACAAAAGGCTATCAACATCAATCTTCATTTAATTTATGACATCCCGAGCTTCATCAGCAGCCACTTGAACCTCATGCATTTGGCCAAATTTACTCTTTTCAGATTGATGGAGTGATTTCTTAGCATGTTCAATGGCTTTCATACCATTCGTTTGGACTCCTTCCAATGAATTATTAAGCTGGTCAAGTTCCCCAGCAAGATCGTCTAACTGTTTCCAAAGGTGCATCTGCTAGACAACATTCTCTTTGATCTTATGCTTCATCTGCTTTATCTTGGCAATATTATCAGCCTCAGCTCGGGATACCGCAACCTCAAATTCATTGATATTGCCTAACAGCCTGACCCTGGTCAATAATTGATGGTACTTCTGGTGCTGCTCCCTTCTTTAGATGACTTGTTTTACCATGACATGGATCTCATGATATCCAAAACTGCCAAGTCCCAACATGAAAAACAGGGATGAAACTCACATGATATTCATGACAGCTCTTCAAGAGGCACATTAGATACGATCTTCCATATGTTCTGCTGTGCCTTGCATCGTGAAAATTGGGACACCTTTCGTACTTTCAGGTCTGACTCAGCATTAATGTCACGAGAGGGAATATAATCCTGGATTAACGCACTTACTGAAGTGTCATGTTCTTCTCCTTCCCCCTGACCCTTATTACTTCTATTCCCGTGGGGACGGAGGCTGAGGCTTCACCTCCAGATCTAGCCACTGAAATTGACGGCCCTGCATAGTCAATTGAATATTTTTTGTTAGTTTCAAAGGATAACAACAGTTGATTGGAAATCAGACACAAATATTGTTATCTATTACCCAATAGTAGATTAGCTACAGGAGAAGGCTCCTCCCCATCTTTCCTAGCTTCAATAGGATCTTCAGAACGATTTTGAGGAAGCTCTACTGGGTTCAGCTCCACATGATCCAGTGTCCCTCCAATAATAGGGTTATCTGTAATCCCTTCAAGCATTGGAAGTTCGGTAGCTTGTTCATATGGAATTACACCTTTGAACCAATCATGGTAATAGATGTAATAAGAAGTTATTTTAACAGGAGGAAGGATAACACTCACGTTCAAAATCATCTAGTTTACATGGTAATTTAACATGATCTAAAAAATATTCAAAATATGCGCCAAGTTCCATCATTTCATCGAAAGTTATCTCAAATTCCTGGTTAGTCTCACCAGTGAGAGCATTCGATACGTTTTCTTGGTGACCTTCATGTTATGGCCTCTAATCTTGGACATCGTCTTCAGATAAAATTGTTGCATCATTTGTAGTGGCCTCTAATTGTTCCGGTGCAGGGGTTGAACCTAAAGTATCAGATAATGGAAGATAGTTGATATTTTCATTCAACATATTATGAAGAATTTTTAATTTACCAAAAGAAAACTCTTCTCTCCATCCAACAGCAGTAGGAGGGATACTCAGAACACACATTGGATCTTCTCCAGGAGCAGCCAAATCATCCTGAACTTGTGATTGTTCACCAGCACCATCTGTCATCCTCAAAGGAGAGTCAGTCCTCTCCCTCAGTGGAAAAATTGAAGAAGCCCCTGTAATCCCAAAAAGTATGAGAAATATTTCCCGGTGATATGACTCATGAATATCTGAAGGAAATACCACTATTGATGAATCATTTGGCTGTGGACTTCCTCCTTCGCTGCCTTTTCTTCTTTGTCTTCTTAGGAGTGTTGACATCGTCATCTCCAAATAGAGGATTTGGAGAATGAAAAGACATGTATAACTCCTCCTCCATGGCTTTTTGGCCTGGAGATATCTCACCCGTCTCACAAAGAGATTCATTATCCCCGATGACATTACCACCAGGGATATACTATAGTGAAGGAACCTCATCAATTCCTTTCTTTCTAAGCTTTGGGATGAAGAAAATAAATTCTTTGAGTAAAAAATATTTGACTGAAATTAAATTGAAATGAAAATAAGGAAAAAAACTTACATCTTTAGGAGCCACGTAATCGTGCCACTCCTCATCTCCAGAACCACTAGTCCCCTCAGTGGTGCCATGATCTATCATTTCCTTCACTCTCTTGGTGACAGGAATGGAATCGTCGATGGAATATATGAGCATCTACAGCTCTCAGATGTAAGCCCGCACTTCATTGGGGTTATCCTTGTAACGGATATCTGTAGAAGCTCGAAGATTCCGTATTCTAGGAATTTTTAGCCCCTCGCACTGATCCAGCTAGGCAGTTTCAGCATCTCAATATAAAATTCGCCAAGTCTGGACAACCTCTAGTCGTAGATATTCCACATGTATACCAAAAGGCTGCGAGGAGGGTCCTACAATCTTAGCCATCAGCTTCTTCCCAGCTCCTGCAACTACAGATAAAGGATAAGAAAATAAGACTTGTTGCTCTATAAAGTAATGATGATTAAATTTCCCCAATGAAGTAACTCAGTAGGAGTTTAATGGATTTGGTCTTTTGATTCTGACTAGAGGATTATATCTGGCACGAGGATGCTTTTCCGCATGTTGTGCCTCATCATCACTATCTTGGGAATCCGACAATCAACTCTAGATGGGGAAGAATCACCTTCATGATGGAAGGTTTCTTTCTCTACAGTTCTTTTCTTTTTCCCCACCTGATAAACCAGACAATTTAACACTCCTTCTGGGTATGATGCTATCCAATTCTCGGCATACCATGTAGTCAAGTTACTCACCGTTTTATGAACTGGTAGATCAAAAACTACCTTAGTATTCTCCATAGATGTTAGTAACCATAGTTGTCGGGTAACCATCAGATGCTGCTCTGACCTGACATGCACAGGAGGGGATACAATAGTCTACTGCAGACACTTGAATTGGAACGAAAATCTGTATGGAGCATAGGCCTCACATATAATCTCTCCGTCAATCCCGGTGGCCAGTACACCATCTTTGCAAGCCAGCATGTATGTCCTCAATTCCAGATCAGCGGTTCCATCATCAATAAACCGCCCGGTTGGTGGGTTTCATTAATGAATGAAATCAAATTCCTTGAACATGCTCAACCTCTCCTTCATATCATAATGGTTATGGGAGAATGGAGAAATTCTAGAATATGCCTGCATTTATGGCCTGAAAGAGCTTCCAAGAACCTATAATTCGTTTTGTACTGCATATGTCTTGAAATGAGTGGTGACCCATCGCCACAAAACTTGGAATGATCTGAGTAATCTCAAAGAAGACATACTCATAAAGACATGGAGTAATCCCCTATGAATATTTGCCAAAATGGGGGTGGCCGACCCAACCATTTTCATCTCAGCCAACATGGCTTCCATAATGAAGGTCGTTGGACTGGCGCCTCCCTTCGAATCCCTGACTGGCAGAAGATAAACAGTGAGCAACAAGGCTAAGATTCCCGCCAGACGGGTCTTTTTTCGGATTCTCTGATTTACTCCATATCCCCATTTCTCAAATTCTCCTACTTCCAGGGTCGGCCAAGAACATGCCAAAAGCACCCATCTTCTCTGTTCTGGGGCAGGTGGTAGGGAGAGTACCGGTGGGCCCCTTCTCCTTCAAATCCTTCTCCTCCTTCTTGCTAAAAAACATTTTCATCCCCTCCTCTGGATGAATATCCTTTATAGAATCAGTTAGGGTGGTCTTTGAACTCTTGAGCTTATGGAAGATTTTCAATAACTCCCTAGCCAAAGCTGGAGTTTTCTCGGAATCATTCCAAGTCACCTTGGGGGGATGAATTCATTATACATGTCTCCCAGAATTAGAGCCCCTGAGATCTTGTAGACGTCCCAAAAACTGATTCCTACTTCTCTATGATTCAGATGGAATGAATTGGTTTCTGGGCTCGAGTGGCTGATTAGCTCCATCACAAACTCATCATTCCGGTAATCATATGTCTACCCAGCCCAGTTGGATTCATATATCACAAATCCTTTCAAATACTTGACAAACTCTATACACGTTTGTCGCACCCAGTATGCCCACATCCATGTTGGCTTCACACTTCCTCCGGGACGGAAGTCCCAACTCTTCTTCCAGCCTTTGGATTGATCCGTCTGAGAATTTCGGAAGATTGAAGGATACCAATGTGGTTGTAACTCAAGCTGAAGAGGTTTCAGATCTGGCACAAATGGGATATGATGCATCATATAGGCCTTCTCCACTGTTCCATTATTTACAAATTCTCATCCACTTGAGATATTTGCTGAAGAAAAGTTGGTGTAATTCTGAAACCATGAATTGGGGAGGTAGTTCTTTTCCTCTGGAATGTTGACGTCTTGCAGATGACCATGTCTATACAAAGGCAAGTAAATGCTCTCTGGAAAGTCATGATGATACTTCTTCAAGTTCCTAGCCAAATTTGGAAGTTTTTTATTGCAGATATCATAGTAATCATGGCCTACAGTGTTCATCATATCATCAATCCTCTTGCTCACCAGTTCATCAGCATTTCTGATTCATCTAGGAGCCATTGAATCTGAAAAAAGGTTGAATAATTTACTCTTATGTGAGTTGATTTTTTATAAAATTTTAGAAGAAAAATAAAAAAAATGCCTAAGGCATTGAGGCGCGCAAGTATAATTTTGGCGTGGAAGTATATTTGTGTCGCGTAAGTGTTGGGCTCGTAGGTATCATCGCGCAAGTCCAAATACCTCTATAGAAGCGCGACACAAAGAAACCAGCGGAAAACAAGTAACGTGCGTGAAGAAGGAAACTTGAACGGTGAGAGCTCGAATGTTTGAAATCCGGGTGCTTTGCATGAGAATGAGGCACATATTTATAGGCCATACCGTACCCCTGCGCGCCGAAGCCTGCGCGGCTCTCACCTGCGCGATACCAGATGCGCGCCTCTCACTTGGACGCTGATATCTGCACGCTCAAAACTTGCACGCCACCCTTCCTTGATCTTATTATTTACCTCGGAGTCATATCCACCTTCTTTCGGATCCAACTCGGAAGGGGGATTGTTTTTGACGCTCCTTTCCATCACAGAGTCTAACGACTAAAAAGGGAAATACCTTCGTCCAAAGTGATTCATCCTTTTAAGAAACATAAAAAATTGACAAAGGCATGAACAAGGATTCCTTTAAGTAAGGGCAGCGCATGTTTCATCATGGTCACACAGGTATAATAGCATACCACATATTGGGCATGCAGGTGACCTGCACACCCTATTTTATTTTTTCCCAAGGTCTTCTGAAGCCTTTAAATACCCCCTGTGGGCCCCCCACTTGGGAGGAAAAAATCCAAAAACTCAGATTTCAGCTACCGGAGCCCTAGTCTCTTCTCAAAGCCTTCCAAACACATCTAAGGTAATTTCATACCTTTAATGGAAGGTCTAAAGATGGGGAACAAGGCCTAAGTGTTGAAATTCATTAACACATGTGCGCGTAAGTGGCCATCCCTTAAGAAAAATAGACACACTTGCCCGCATCCTTATTCCTTCAATGAAACTTGTGTGCCACTCATTTAAAAGACTTTAGGGTTAATACTAAGGGATTGAGCTATGTCTCGCCCAAGTATTACCCTAAGGGTTGACCGTCGCGATAGTACCCATATGTCTCGCATGTATACTTGTGCGACCATGAATTGCACGCCCACTCAGTACTTGCGTACCTCTCTCTTTTTGGGTGCCCCTCATACCTATTAACTTGATTTCTTAAAATCCACCTCTCTTCTTCAAGATTTATCCATCAGAATCCTCTTCAAAGCCATTTATGGCATGATTCCTTGGTTAGCTTCCTTATCTGAAAGTAATTATGTTGAACATCTCTCAAAACCTAGTGATTTACATATCTATATGTCATTAAGGTTATAGATTTCAGTCATTCAACATCATCCTTTAATATGAGAAGATCTCTAATATGGGCATCCTCCTTAGGAGTGAGCCCCAAATCCCAAACCTAGGCCTCCTTTTCAAGAGTTTTCCCCAGTCATAATTTCTTATTCCTGGGACTCCTTTTTAGGAGTAATCCCCTATCATAATTTCATAACTTGGGCCTCCTTTTCAGGAGTAAGACCTAGTCCAAGTTCCCAAATATGGGAATCCTCCTTAGGAGTAAGCCCCAAATCCCAAATCCCCTTAACATGGGCCTCGTACTTAGGAGTAAGCCCAGTTCTGAAGTCCCTTAACATGGGCCTCCTTCTCAAGAGTAATCCCCAGTTCTGAAGTCCCTTAACCTGGGCCTCCTTCTCAAGAGTAAGCCCCATTTCTCAAGTCCCTTAACCTGGGCCTCCTTCTCAGGAATAAGCCCCAGTCATAATTACTCTTAACGAGTCTTAACTTATTCTGATTTGGGATTCCTTCTCAGGAATAAAACCCAATCACAAGTCCCCTCTCGATTTGGGCATCCTCCTCAGGAATAAGACCGAAGTTAGAGTATCCAAAGCTCCATAAAGAACATATACCTTTATGAAACTTGTTCACGATCTTCTTATCTAATGTGAGTCCTGATCTTTATCTATTTGGGAAATCATACATACATAATCCCCTTATCATTCCTTGTGACCGCATCTTTGGGATGTTGATCATATGTAATCCCTCCAATACCAAACCAAACTACATGGACTTTGATCTCTACCTTAAAAGTAGAGTACTTAGGAAGCCTTTATGAGGTCCAAGATCATCACCCAATTATTCCCATCTGTCCCATATGACATTAAACTATATCTCAATTCCCGAACTATGTGGGTTCTGATTCCTTTTCTATCAAGGATACATAGGTAGCCCATATGTGGGTACGATCCCAACTCTGAGATAATCCATGTCCTTATGAACAACAATAAACATCATGTTCCCTACTGAGTGTCTTTTAAACCAGTATGGTTATCATAATGACTAAGAGATATTTATATAACGTGTTTAAGGATACCATTGACTAAGAATCTCAAACAAATAAATATTATTATCTATCGATGATGAACCTCAAATACATATAAAATATTTTCTAAATAACATACATATTGAATCATTTATTTTAAGATCTTAAGGAAACCTCATTTTCATACTTGGTAGTGTAATAAGAATTCACGAATATAACATAAATCTAAAAAGATAGTACCGGAGTAGACAATAATTCTCCTCAAAAAGGTGTGATGAGTCCAACCTCCCATAATCTCGACCAATAAAAATTCTTGAGCCTCCTAGGTCCACAACTAATGAGAACCTACCTTTGGAAAGTATGTACAAATGGATATAGAATCATTGGTTGTTTCCGGTTCTACGAATAAACCTGTTAGAAATAGATTGGAATGTTTGAACCTTAAACAAACAAGGTCATCCTCATTTCCATAGGAGACAATCATATTGTGTGTATTTATATTTTTCACACATAATTATTTCATTGATTTATCCTTAATCTAATGATACGGTGTATATAAGAGATTTCGTCTCAATTTACATTCCCTTGAGAATTCATTGTTATTATGTGCCAATTCACTTTTATGTGGTGTATATACTATCCTTTGACATATTATATCATGAATACATTTATTATCATGATATTATAACGTTTTGCTTAATGTTATTCATCAATTATTTGTATTCAAGCGTCTCTCATTTGGTTAGGAACTCTTTAAATAAAATATCGTTTTAAATGTTTTAAAGAGTTATTCTTCTAATTCTTTCTCATTAATTTCCATGGTTTAAAAATGTTTTTAAGGATTTATTTATATGTACATTAATGATTTGAAATTATAATTCCTCTCAAATGTTTAAAAGTGGTATGGGACACACTGATTCAAAAATATCTTTTAAATGAATTCTTTGATAAATAGTGCGACATTTAAATGTTTTCAAGAAAAATGGGTTCTATCTCTAAAATTTTTTTACAGATTATTTTAATTTATGTCAATATCCTTCATTTTCTTTTATTATTGATTGAGTTTTATTTATTATAATACAATATTCCATATTGTATTAAATGAGTTATGTTTGACTATGGATGTTCTATTTTTATACCATTCATGGTTTGTGGTTAAAGTATTGACATTTCATATGATAGATTTCATACCAATGTTTAGATTCTACTTCACCCTTTTCATATGAAGAATTCATTAGACTTAATAAGTGATGGGTGGGGCCTTTTATATCCCCTTGATTCATCGGTAGGTCTCATTAGAAAAACTATTGTCTTGTCACAAGTCCTTGACAATATTTTTATTTTTAGTCTTGGAACAAGTCCTTCACTATGTGGTTCTGCTGTTCGCAATTATACATTCCATAATCATGAGATTAACTATTAATATTACATGAGATTATTCAAATAGTATAAAATCCATGTGAATAAGTAAATGGAATTATTTGATTTATCTTTTCCATATTATGCTGATGTTTTTGTTTAAAAGGCTTGTGATTTAGTCTTATACATTAGATTAAATGTTTATGCTTATTTATGATAGTTTCCACTATATTGTTATCCTTACTGAGCATCTGATCTCACCCCTTTCTTCTATATTTTTTTTTCAGGATGTGAAGAATTATATTTTGACTGACGTGTAAGAATAGGCTTAGGGATGTGATTGTGTTTAAATTAGTCACAATGTTACTTTTGTTATTTCATAATGTAATTTAAAACATGTAAATGTATCTAGTACTTACAAGGCTACTAAACTGATTGGTCTTTCGAAACATGATTTCTTGTAATCATGCCAATGTTATGTAATAATGTACCGACACTAGGTAACTGGGTTCGGGGCGTTAAAATTAGTGATGATTTCCTATAGTTCTTGTGACTCAAAAAACACCTTCATTTGGATGCACCACCATTCATAGTTGTCAATAGAAAATTTCAAAACTTTTAGCTGGATTTCGGTGACCATATTTGGAAATTAGAGGATGAAATGGTACCACCTATGATACTAGTGTGTTGGTTATAAAAGATGGGGAATAAGAGGAAGAAGAAATAAGGAACAACAATACAATAACATTTAAATCTTTATATTTCACATTATTACAACATGACTTAGCCCAATCCTAATTTATAGAAATTTCCCAAAAAATGTGAAGAAATAGAGATAGAAATAACATTAAATGAAGAAACAAAATACAAGACAAAAACATAAATTATCATGGAAAGAAGTGAAAACATGGGGAAGTTGGATGCTAGTGAAAAAGAAGAGTCACATGGTGAGGAGGTGCATGCGAAGACATGTTGTATGGGGAAAGAAACAGCTTTGTTGGAAACAATAATCTAATGCCTTTATTGGATTGTACTTCTAAAAAAACTGAGGCTACCACTATTGAGCTGACTGGTGACGCGACTAATTATATCTGAGCTCACCGTCTGAAGGAGATGACAAGCCATTATATGAAATCGAACAACTGTGTGATGTGTGATGTTGAATCCAATGTTGATTTTGAGGAGATCCAAGAACGAATGTTTCTTTGTCAGTGTTGAAAAGTTGTGGATGAGGTGTTGAAATCAGGTTGGATATTTTTTATGGGTTGATGTTGAATTTAGACATGAATCAAAGACCTATTATGGGAAATTCTGATGGTGATTACCATGTTTAACATTCCAATGGCTAAAGACGGTGCTTCTTGATATACTGATCCTTGACATCATCAAATCCAAAGGTGTAAGATGAACCAAAGCACCCATGAGAATCTTGTTTGAAATATAAAACATGATTTGTTCCCACCATATGCAGAGATATTCCAACTCTAAAGTTGTATATAAACTACTAAAGCTCAATACAAGTTCCATTCTTGATTTGGGTGATCTGAAAACATCTCTATGTGATCTAATGAAGCTATTTCCATGAACTATTGATATACGATCAATAAATCATTGATGCTCACTATTATTATTATTATTATTGTTATTATTATTTTCGGTTAAATGTGATGAAGAAAAAGTATGGGGATTCATACCTTTTACTACTATGGTTACATCATCTTATGAGGGTGCAAATTGAGTGTTTGATTGATTACCTATGATTTATTTATTATTTATTTCTAGTTGAAAATGCGTGATTTAGATCCATTCCAGATGATGTTGAAACCAATGAAAATGTTTGATGTGGTAGTGGAATTGAATCTGTAAGAGTTACAACACCTATTGAGTATCTTTTTTTTCTTCTACAAACTAGAAATAAGATGAATTTTTTCTTGAAGTTCACCATAGTTCTCTGATTATGTTGTGCCTGTGATGGAGGATTATGTGAGTACTTTGGTTAATTTGGTTGAACGTATCTAAATGTAATACGGGGTAATTTATTTCGTGTTTGAGTGTCAGAAGTTGTTTAATATATTTTTTAAAACAATATCCATCGTGGTAGAAGGATGGATTTTTACTCTCTTATTTGGCAGTAACCAAATTCATTCAATGAAATTGGGTGACAATTGAGTGAAAATAAGATGAATAATTATGAAAAATGGAATTAATTTGGAAGAGGGATTTAGAAACACTCACTTTTTATGGAAAAGAGCATCAGGAGTACGCACTAGAAGATTTTATGCAGAACTACTAATCATACTAATGAATATGGAGATTTTATTTCACTCCATCACCTCGGTCATGATTGGTTATTTTTCAATAGCCAAATCTAGTGGATAATCATGGTGATTCTTATTTGAGTTTTATTCCTTAAATTTTTAACTGTGACCATTTCTGGATTGCTGAATATAAATTCTCAATCGACTTTTGATATTAAATCTTTCCATCATTTTTTTTATTTCTTTTTGTTCCATTCTAAGTATGGTGAGTCATCGATTGGAGTGTATCAATCTCTTAATGTGATTTTTTCATTCAAACTGGGTGGGAGTTGAACTTGATCTTCTTTTTATAAATTTCTCATCCATCGATCGAGGACTGTGAGCTCAATGAGAGTTGGATTTGTCAATGTACTCAACGATCATTGAGCACCTAGATCAAATATTATTGTATGTTAACATGCGGCTGAGATCTTGGATATTTTCTTCATTTTGAAGAACTAAATGAGTTTCATGCATTGTGTTCACAGAACGTGTCTTCATAGAGTTATTTATATTCAAATCATTTTAAACGATGAAGATAAGATAATCTATTAGTATTACTAGACTAGGATACTGCTATAATTATGTCATTTCTTCTACATTTAACTACTTTTATACTATCCACTACTACAATAATAACCTCCCATGAAAATTTTAAAAATATAAAATAATTATAATAATTTGTGAGAAAGAAAATTCTAAATGATAGTATCATTGGGAGACAACCTTGTTTGTTAATATACAATAGTACATAGGTTAAAAACATGAAGAAGGTTTTAAAAGAGACACTAAAAAGTCTTAATTCAATTAAAACCATTTATAGCAAGGCTGCCAACAGGTTTTATTAAAAAAACCTTAAGCTTCTTTAAAAATATCAGTAAACAGTAAAAATAAATTATCTTAAAGGGGAAACAATCTATTTCATATCCAAAAATATCTTGAAAAAATCAGAAACTATAATTTCTTAGTATCTAAGAACCAAAATAGTAGAAAAAAGAAAAACAACTAGTAGTAGAAATTGAAAATATAAAAAAATGAAACAAAACAAAAAGAAACACTAAAATAAAATATCATAAAAACGAAAAACATTGAAAACATATTAAACATGGTTGAATATAAAATATTAATGGAGCGTGGTGCTCCTAATTTTTAAAATTAGTAAAACTATCTTAAATACCCTTAAATAAATCTATGATTATATCTTAGATCATGAGTGATTAATCATTTACCTAAATTCCATGGTCTATTGGGATATAGTCCTTATATGCACATACTAGAATTCCACATAGTTTGTATCATCATGAAACTGCAAGGAGTGAGTGAGGATCAAATTCAGATGATATCATTCTCATTTTCTTTGGATGGGTTGACCAAGGAGTGGTTTTAATATTCATAATCCACTACTATTGGGAGTTATCACCAACTTAAGAAAATATTCTTATAATTTTTTCCCTATAATCCAGGACTTCCTCGATTAGAAATGATATTTTTGGAATTGGGAAGCAGAAAGGGGATACCATTCATGTGTTTTGGGAGTGGTTTAAGAAGTTGTGCTCTATCTGCCCACATAACTCAATTTCCAACTAGATACTTATCCAATACTTTTATACGAGTTTAGTTTTTATGGATATGATAATCATTGATGTTTCTGCGGGAGGAGCGCTATTTTAAGGAGACATATAGTTTCCATAAACCACATTTTTATCATGGACCAAAATTCACATTATTTCGCTAATAGGGGCTTGATTCATGTCAAACCAGTTATGGAACTTTCAACTTCTAATTTTGAAAACGTCTGAATAGAGATTCACCTGATCAATCTTGCTAGTTGGATGAGACAAATATTTACTAACTGTGTCCCTTCATAATCATAAGTAGAATTAGTTTATCCCATCCAAATGCATTTTGGTATTTATTCTATTACTAATCATTTATATGATCAATGTACTCAATTTCAAGAGAATTTTGAAAGTTATAATGAAATATTTTATGGAAAAACATTCCAGAACAACTCGAACAACCAATTTTTCCAACAATAATTTTCATTATACTTCTTTTCTATGAAACCAAAATTTCATCCAAGGCTAGAATAACTAACAAAACAATTGTTTTTGGCTAAATGATGAACAAAATGGGAATTCCTAGGCTCAAAATTTTGATCACCTGCTTAGGTATAATTAAAATCAATATAGAATCTCAGTTGGAGGGGATTTATCAAACTTTTAGAATCATGAAAACCCAAGAAAATAAAGCCATAAAATAAATGGATCACACATTTAAGATATTGTTAATAAGAAAAAAATTCAATTCTAAAAAAACAACAAGTGTTGCTAAAAAATCTGGCGACTCAAATTGGTCTGATGGAAACTAAAATTAGTGGTTTAAAAAATCAATAGATTTGTAATTTTCCATCATAATATAAAGTGAACACAAGAAGAAGATAGAATTTTAGTGCAATAATTTTAAGAAGTGTAACTGAAATTCAAATCCACCAAGATGAACACAATGAAAAAGAACATGAAAAATATAATTCTACTTTTGAAACCAATGGAAAATCACAAAAAGTCATTAAACCAAATTCTGGAACTATTTTACAACCTATTAAATATGTATAAGAAATTTCTATCCACACATGTGTAGTTCATAAAAAATCAAATAAGACGAAATAAATCTAGCTTGAATGAACCTATAGGGATTTTAGAAACCTGAATAGATCTTAAAAAGGTGAAAATAAAGTTGAAGATAATTTGAAAATGTATAAGGAGTCATCACCTTATCCGTTGGGAATCCCTCCTACCAAAAACAATGTTGAAACTGAAATAGACCCATAAGTACTTGAAACTTTTAAAAAAGTACATTTTAAAATCCCTTTGTTAGATGCTTGAAAAAAAGCCATTATTATGCTAAATTTTTTAAGGTGATGTGAACCCATAAAAGGAAGGTCAATGGTGGTGAAAAAAGTAATTATAAATGAAATGTTTCTTCCATAATCTAACATTCCCTTCCTGTTAATTGAAAAGATCTGTGTACACTCTCTATTCCCCATATAATTGAGAATCATCAGTTTGAAAATGATATTTTGGATTTAAGATACTCGATAAATGATATTCCTTATTCTGACTTTTCATCTATATAGGTTGGAGATATCAAACAATCTAGTACATTCATCCAGCTAGATAATAAAAGATTAACTAAACAAATAGGATTTAATGAAGATGTTTTTATAAGAGTAAATGATTTATTTTTCCCTTCTGATTTTTATGTGTTAAACATGAATGATGGTAGATCCAGTTCACCTTAACCCTTGATATTTGGAGTACCATTATTGAAAACTACTAATCCAATAATAAATGTTCATAAATGTACTATTTCCTAATATTTTGGAGGTAATATATTTATTTTTCATATATTTGAATCAATAAAACACCCCTTGGAGGGCCATTATGTACACCAAGATAACATGATTAATCGTTTTTCCATAGAGTTGTTTCTTAACTTTATTCAAGATAACCAACCACTATGTTATTCAAAAAATGAACTCTTATTTGAAAATGAAGATGCAGGAAATAGAAAATTGGAAATATGCTATAGTGATGAATCTAAAACTGAATCTATAGTTGAAAAATTTCATGATATTTTTAAATTTCTAAACATTATGAGGATGAAATTGATAGGAAAATAAATTAGGATTTTTATAAATTTCTTGGAACTGTGATGTGGCTAGAAATTTTGAATTTATGTATGAAATTGATCCTAAAATAGCTAAAATTGAATTATATTGAACTAGAAATGATATAAATATGGATAATTATTGATTATCAATTAATGTTTCTTATTAATCCATTTATTTGAATAAAAATTCTACTCAAAATTTCATTTTAGAGTAACCTCATGTATGTCTACATAAATATGGTATTTATTTTGAGGATGAGAAATATTTTCTTCTTGGAAATGATATCATTGCTACTCCTTGAGATTGTAATTATTTTATTCTTGGGTAAGATATAGGGGCTTAAAATGAATTCAAATAAACCAAATAACATTTTTTGTTAAATAGGGACAACCCTACAACACATAAACTTAAACCTTTTCCTGAAAAATTAAAAATATGTATTCTTGGAAGACAAAAAAATCCTTGTTATAATTTCTTGTGGGATTTCTAGTGAGTAGGAAAAAAACATTTAGATATCATTAAGAAGAATAAGAACAATATAGGCTTGTCATTAGATTATTTTCCTAGAATTAGTCTTTCGGTGTATATGTATAGGAAAATTATAGAGGATAGTTCCAGACCCATTAGATAGTTCCAAAAAAGATTAAATCATACCATTCTTATAATGGTTAAAAAATAGGTGACCAACCTATTGGTTGTGGGTCTAATTTACCCCATTTATGATGTTATATGAGTAATCCTTGTTCATATTATACCTAAAAGGGAGGGTTCATGGTTTTTAAGAATGATTTTGGAGAGTTAGTTTCTATCAGTCTGCCCAATAAGTGGAGGGTTTGCATTAATTATAGGAGGATGAACATAGTGACTAGGAATGACCACTTTACCGTGTCTTCTTTTTTGATAAAATACTTGAAAGGTTAGTTATTCAATCCCATTATTACTTATTGGATAGTTTTTATAGGCAATATTAATTCAAATAGCTCAAGAAGGCCTTGATAAAACAACATTCAAATACCCTTTCAGTACCTTTGATTGTATTCAAATTCCATTTCAACTATATAATTATCCTTCCACCATCCAAAGATGCGTGCTTATCATTTTTTATGAGTTTCTTGAGGAATAAATGGATGTTTTTATGGATGATTTTATGATGTATTATCCATATTCTGAGAGCTATCTGAGAAGTGTAGAATCTATTCATAGAGTGTGTATTAGGAAGAACCATAACCTAAACATTAAGAAATGTTATTTTATGGTTGAAAGTGGAATTTTTCTGGGTCATGATGTGTCTGGGAATCGAATTATGGTGGAAAAGTAAAAGTTTGACATTATATCTTTAGAAATATTTCAGAAAGATATAAAGTATATTAGAAAATTTCTTGGCCATGTAGGGTTTTATAGGAGGTTCATACAAGACTTTAGCTAAGCTTCTTTATATTTAACAAGACTTCTTGAAAGAAAATCTGTTTTACTTTTATAATAAATGTAAATAATCTTTTAATGAACTCAAATAGAAAATTTTTCCCCACCGATAGTCCAACCACCTAATTGGTACTTTCCTTTTAAGCTAATGACTGATGCTTTATAATTATCTTTGGGGCCAATTCATGGTCAAATAGTGGAGAAGAAATCACATGTCATTGCCTATACTTATACCACTCTAAATACCATCCAGTTTGATTACTCCATGATAGAAAAAAATTGTCTGCCATTGTGTTTTACCTTGATAATTCTAGGAAATATCTTATTATACATAAAGTTGTTGTTTTAACTAACCATTATTTTATTTGATATCTCCAGAAAAAGAGAGAATCAAAAGAAAGGTTGGTTAGATGAATTTTATTACTCCATGAATTGGACATAGAAATCCAATATAAAAAATGGGTAGAGAAGACTATGAATGATCATTTTCATAGGATACCTACTAAATTATACCAAGATAAATAATTTATTGAAGCTTGTAGAGATTTTTTCCTAGAGAGAAGTTTTATTCCACTATTGTAGACAATAGGATATAGTTTTCAAATATTGTCAATTACTAAGTTGTTGAATTTTTTCTTTAATGGTTTTCCAAGAAACCAGTTTCTAAATTGATTCGTGAGTCAAAGAAATATTTTTGGGATGATCCTTACTTATGGAATATGGTAAGTGATCAAATTGTAAACATATGACTGCCAAATTATGAAATTTATTTAGTGCTGAAATATTTATATAGTTTGATGCGTGGTGGCCACTTTGGGACACATAAGTCTACTAGAAAAGAACTGGATTCATTTCTATTTTGGCCCATCATTTTCAAATTCTCTCTTGAATTTTTTAGGACCTATAAATATTTTTAATTCAAAGGAAATATATTCATAAATACTTGAGATTCCACAACAACCTTTGTTTTTTGTGATTTATTTTATATTTAGAGAATGGATTATATGGTCCCTTTCCCTAATTATATCAGATATTTTTACATCCTCCTTAAAGTGGACTACGTGTCAAAATAGGTTGAATTTGTTCACACTAGGACTGATGATGCTAGGTTTGTGTCCTAATTTATCAAGATCAATATGTTTTTTATATTTAGGATGCCAATATTTATTCTCACAGAACAAATAACACATTTTTGTAATATTAATTTGGATGAATTTTTGAAAAGATATGGGGTAATTCATATTGTTTTTACACCGTATCATCCTCAGAAAAATGGTATGGTTAAATTTTTAAATAGATAGTTTAAAATTATTCTTTATAAAATTATTAACCCCAATAGTAATGATTTGAGATTAAGTCTTGAGGATTCTCTTTTGGTGTATAATAATTCCTATAAGACTTCAATAGGGATGTCACCTTATGTAATGATTTTTGAAAATTATTTTCATTTGCCTATGGAATTAGATCATAATGATTTTTGGGATGTCACGTCATGAAAATTGAATTTTTTTGGAGATGGAAAAGTGAGGAAGCTTTGTTTCCAAAATATAGAAGAAATAAGAAAAATTACTATGAAAATTCTTGTATTTTTAAGTAGAAAACAAATATTGTGCATGACCAGATGATCTTGAACATAGAATTATAGATTAGTGATAAGGTGATACTATACAAATCTAGGATAAGGGTGTTACCAGGTAAATTTGTTTCTTAATGTGATGGTCCTTTTTTTGTAACTCACATTTTCCCATTTGGTGTTGTGAAAATTAGAGATCCTAAGAAGGATATTTCATTCAATATTATTGGACATAGGCTAAAAATTTAGGAAGGTAATAAAGAACATCCAGAGGAGATGTAACGACCCCACCCCAGTTTCCCAGAGTCGGTGCCTTATTTGATTACATTGGAATACAATCAAATAATACGAATCCCGAAGGACCGAGTATTTTAGTATTATTGTAAACAATATTCATACATATGTTCATCATTACAAATTGAAATTAAAAACAACAAAGAAACTCCTTAGAAAACTTCCATAACTCCTAGGTTATTTCAGCATGTCATTCATAATAGAATTTTTCATGCCCTGAGAAAATGAAACATAATAAAGGGGTGATCTCAAATGCTCTGTAAGAGTAAGAAATACAGTGGAAGATTATATAAACATTATACATGGTGAATAATTGAAAACACATGCCTTTAATAATAAACATGAACACATTATGGCAGGAATATGAGCTGAGTAAATAATTCCATAATAAAACATAATCATGGGTATTATACTAATCCAATAACCACATGAAATATCAATATCTGAACTCATAATGATAGAATTCATAATTCCAGACATTCTGAAACATTTTGTCCAGGCCTCGGCCAAGACGTCAAATGATTGAGGCCTCGACCAAAATCCACATCACATTGAGAAAGGCCTCGGCCAATTCCTCATCTAGTTGTCTCATGAGACCTACCGATGCATAAAAGGGATATAGTGGTCCCCAAAAATCACATAATAAGTCAAATTCATTCCTCATTTGAGCGGGGATAAACATAAACAACAAATACATTCATATTGAAACTCTCATATGAAATGTAACTATCTTTCCCCAATCATTAAACATAAAACACTAACCCTTCTCAATAATACAGAGAATGGTTTTAGGATAGATCATCCACAATAGAGTTATTCATAAACCATTAAATAAAATATGGTAGATGACCTCATAAACAATTAAACCCAATAATACCATGGAATCAACAAGAGTGTTGAATTAGATGAAAACACTCTTATAAAATCATTAAGCAATTCTGGAAATAAATACTAAATTATTTTAAAAATAACAGTTCTTTTGGAAAAATAATTTTATAAAACCATAAGTAAAGTAAGATAGTATTTTCATAATAAAAATTTTAATTTTATAAAAATAATATTTTCCAAAAATATATTATAGAGTTCCCTTGAAAATAGGTAAGATTTTGAAAAATTCCCTTGAATCGGGCTAGTATTTTTTTTTTAAAATTTGATAGTTCCTTTTAAAACGTTTAACTATCCATAAAATAAGGATGGAATACGGTTTTTAAAAATATATATGATACTCACATAGAAAATATTATGAGTACATAACAATACTTAAGAATTTAATCGAGGTAATTATACAATTAAAGTATCCGAAATGAAAGTGGAATTTCAAGTGGAAAAACCCTTACCTTAACTCCAAATGTGTTCCTATCTTATAATTAGGATCCTGGAATATGAAATTATACTTGTTATTAAATTATTTCAGAACCTATTAGACATGTATTTAGGTTACCATAATTCTGGTTAGTTCATTTATGTCTTTATAGATAAATTATTGTATTGAATTTCATCGTTCTTGAGTATTCGTTTCCTTTATTTTCATATTCGGTTTACTTGCTTTTATGTAATGAAGTGGAATGGATGTAAATATACAGAATTGAAATTAAATACTATTTATGATCATCTAGATTTTTAATATTCATTTCTATCATTTGGTTACATGGAATGAGGTTGAAGAATTAGATGGAAATCATTTTGATTATTTGGCGGTATTTGTATTATTATGAACTAGTTTTGTTATATAACTTAGTTATATATATACATATTCTGGTTCATGAATATTTATTAGCTAATAATACATATATTATAGTCTGTTTCAACCATGAATATGGTTTCATGACCGGTAATTAAGAATAAATTGAAGAACAAAACTTCTTCGTCCATGAAGGTTATAAACCAGAACCTCATGGATGTCGATTTCATTTATAAAAATAAAAGGGAGGGAGTAATAATATTTATGATGGTTCTTCCATTCACAAGATAGAATTCCAGTATATATATTTTACTGGCGATATCATGGTCAGTTGGATAGAGGAGGTGAGGATAGGATAAAAAAAAGTATATAAATTGAAATAAAACCAAATGAGAAAGAAGGGTGTGTTACCTCTTGAAATTACTTCCTTGAAAAAATCCTTAATGGAAGGGGTTTTGTTCTTTTGGAACGACTAAGACCTTTCTAGTAATTGGTAGTGAATATTTAAGGGTAATTGGGCAGAAATTTGAGGAGCTTAAAGGCATAGAGATGTTAAGAGAAGAGGTAGTGGTTGGGGGTTTTATAGTGGAGGAGAGGGGTAAATTTTGAATATTTAATTTCATTATTTTATAATTTCTATCAAGAAAAACAATTGTATTGTTTCATGTGACCCAAAATAGTAATAAGATCATGTGAGTTCGAATCAAGTGGCATTAAATCCCTTAGTATGTCATAAATAGTGTATTTAACTGATAAATTGAATATATGGTAATTTACCATATTTCACTATTCATCAAAAAATTAAAGAATTTCAGAAAAATACCAAACATTCACCGCTACCATTTTGTGACATATAGAATTCAAAAGTGAAATCCATTTTTCAAAAATAATTATCTTAGAATTATTAATTTAATTTTTAAATAAGGTCATAGTTAATTCGAAAAATAACAATCTTGAAGTGTAATTAGTTTTATGTGACATTGAAAAATTAATTAAGATACTATTGTCATATTTCCTTAAGAAAATAAAATAATATTATTATTTACTATTCATTAGGGTCATATTACTATTCATATTACTATTCTTATTACTATTAATAAGGGTATGTTACTATTCACCAACAATCATGTTTGTTCTATAAGACTCCAAATGACTTACTGAACACAACTCTAGATGACCATTTTTAGAAATTCAAAACATAGAAGAGGAAAAGTTGTGTTTAATTGATAGATTATAAAATTGAATTCTATATTTATTTTCAAAACCTTGGGGTGTTACAGATGAATTTCTTGTCTATGGAAGTTGAATACTAAAGAAAAATCCAGGTTATTTATTCCATTGCTATTTTTTATTTGGAATAAGTGTCGGGGAAGGTTTTAACCATTTTTATGTTTGTTTTTTAAATTTTTATTTCTTAATTGTTTATTTTTAGTAAATAGGATAATCTTGATGAAAATATGATGTTTCTATTTCTTACCATGAATAATCCACTTGGGGATTCTCTTGACATTATCTTCCTTTTAGAATATGATTTTTTTGATTTAATATTATTTGAAAAAGCTACAAGTTGAAGCAAATAAATTCAACCACTTTCATTCTAAACTCCAGATATATATTACATGATTTGATAATCCTTGAATTTAATGACAATATATTTTTATATTTATGATTTTTCAAGATAACCAAAGGGACTTTATAAATATAAAGAAGGGGGTGGGAGAATTTAAGTAAATTTGAATGGAAAAAGAGCTTCTAATTTATGGGAATTATTCATTGAAATTATGAATGTTTATATGCAATCTAAAATTTTGGTGAAGCTATCACCTTGAACATAATTAGTTAAAATAATACTTGAAATCTAAGAGTATTTGAATTCTAAAATTTTTATTCAGTCATGTTGGTTATTACTATTAGTGTGGATATTTTTTACCGTATATTAGTGCTAAACCTTTATTGCTTTACTGGAAATACTTTTAAACACTTACCTGAACATGAACCAGCATATATAACTCACTCTTGAACTGAACTATTGAAGTGGTAACATGTTAGTAAACTTTTTTAAATGTTTTTCACTATATTAATTAATTTTGTTGTGCTAAAAATACATTGATATTTCTTGTAACCCATAGAATATTATTTTAGTATGCTGAATTTACAAATCTTTCTGGAGCTTAAAATTGTATTTATATGACTCTCTACATTTTATTCAACATTGGGGACAATGTTGAGTTTTAGTGTGTGGGAAATGGGTTTTCAATGTGCCAAACTATACCATAATGTGTACCCATTGAAAACCCTATTTTTTCAAAAATTAATCTCTCTCAAGATTTAATAAATCCTTTTTAGTTCAGGTCGGAGGTGTGTAGTGGTTTGGTGTTTGAGACATGGATGATAGTCGGAGGCCATGTGCGGCAGGGTATCGAAATCTTGATAGAGATAGAAGGATACTCAAGCAGACGGGGGAGAGGCTGATATGGTTACCTGTTTAGTTTCTGGCTCTGATGGTGATGGAAGCGGTATCCATGAAGGGATTCATTGGTGTTGATTTTTAGTTAATTTCCTACTTTGATCTTTTGATTCATGGTTCAAGAGGTCTATGGAAGTTTGGGACTAGTTTTTTATGAGGTATCAGATGTCTCTATAGGATTTTGATCTAGTATCATAACATCTAGTTGGTGGTACAACTTCATTAAGGTACAGTTGGGTGGGTGGCCTCAGAAGAGGGATGGGTGTATTGACACCCATCATTCATCCATATGTTCTCCTTGTTGGATGTTTGGGCACTCTGGCTCGATTTTTAACAATTATTTTGGTCTCATTTTTTGTTTCATTAGGTTTACTTATTGTGAGTTCCTCACATTTTTGATCGAGTGGGATGATTGAAAGATAGATAGGTGCATTAGCGAAAATTACCCGGTCATTATTTCACTTTTTAGTATTGAAGATGTTCTTTCCCTCATCATGTTTCTAGAACAGTACAACCTCTTGGTAGGGAGTGGGGGTAGGGATAAAATTTTTTCCCTTGATTATCTTTAATTTTTCTTCTCATTGGAAACATAGGTCCACTCTTTTGCCTTTGGGTCTGGTTTTACAACCACAAAATAGGGTTTTATTAGTGCTAAAAAATGCCTTTATTTGTGCTAATAAAGAGCTGATAATTGAGGCGCAATTAAAAGGGGGTCCCATTTAATAGAGCTTCTTTAGCGCTGATAAAAAGGTCTTTTATCAGCACTTATTTTAGTACTGATAAAAGTTAAAATAAAAATACAATAATATTTAAATCAGAGACCCCCTTTTAAATGTTCTTGATCCCCCATTAACACCGCTAGGATACCCCGCCCATGCCTTCTCCACCCCTTTTAACGTCACTAGGCGCACCCACCCACCCCCGTTAACAACGCTACCCCCCCTACACCCACTCACGAACATTGCCTCTGTTTTCATTTGAACTTGAGACCTCTCCCTTGTGCACCTACACCTTTAGCACTTTCTTATCTTGTTTTGTTCTCTATTTAATGATATATCTATTTATATATATATATTTATTTATTCATATTTAGTCATATATTAATATAGATTTATATATATATATTTATTTGTTTATATTAATATATATATTTATTAGTATACAAATATATATTTATATCTCTTTATTTATATATACATATAGTTATGTTTTTTATCCCTATATTTATTCGTATATTAATATATATTTATAAGATTAGTTTGAAATACATTTATAAAATATGTTTCTGTGTGTCTGTGTTTATAAATAAATAAATACATACATACATATATACAATATATATACACATGTATATATTTTATATATATGTGTATCTGTAAGTATTATTATACATATTTATATCAATTTTTATATATTATATATTCATATGTATATTCATATGTTAGAATATATAAATAATATATATGAGTTTGTTAATATAGAGACGCACTAATATATATACGCATAGACACACACACATTATATAGTTATATAAATCTTCATATAATTTTATTTTAAATAAAATGGATATTATATATATTAATTATTATTCTTTATATGTTAATATATTTAATTTTTTATTTATAAAATTATATTTTTATGCGTGAATATATAAAAACTATGTATATATTGTTATATATTTGATTATAAATAACAATACATTGTGAAAAATGATAAAATTTCAAAGCCATAATATCAATATGAATGTGATCCCTGAAAATAAATTCGGACCCCCTAAAACGAGGCTGAAATTCTATAGAATGTCGAAAATTTTGGGTATCTTGACTAAAACTCATTTTTGGAGGCCTTCTAGACCTTCTTGGCCTAAAAATTATGACCGAAGGTTTATTTGTGTATTTAGTGTGTAGATCTCGTCGCATACTTCGATTTGATAAATGGTATATATCAAACGAATATCCGAATCAAAAGTTATTGTCATTTGATGTTTGAGTTATATTTTCAAATTATTTTAGATATTTTATTGATTTTTTGATTTTTTGTATCTTAAAATTGTTATTAAATGATTATTAATTGATAATAATTATCAGATTATTAATTAATAATATTTTTAAAAATATATTATTTTTCGTTTTCTGTAAATTTATTATATATTAATTGTAAATGTCTATTTATACTTATCTAATACATATTTCTAATATTTGTATTATATTTATATCAATTTAAATATATTTATATGTTAATATATTATTTTTAATGATTTTTCTGGAAATATACCCTTTATCTATGCTAGTAAAAAATATCTAATAAGGACTCCACTTTAATAGTTCTAATAAACAATGTTCTAAGAAAAAGGTACCATTATAACGGATTTTTTAGTGTTGTTCAAGGGTGGTTCTATGAAAACCCATTTTTTGGTAGTGTTTCATTGATAATTTTTACTTTTTGTTTGTAATGGGTTCCCTCTTACCCAATTTTTCAAAAGTGTTTGTCTTGTTTTTATTTTTAATAAAGGGGGCTTGACCATCAACCTATTTAAAAAAATCATTTTTAGTGGTTGATTTTTTTTTAAGTTGGAATATTGTGTAGTGAATTTTAGCTGGTCAATTCTCTAATAACCCTTCAGATTAGCTGGGTAAAACATTTTTCTTTTTTCTTTTGAAAAGCGATTCACTTTGATAAAATATTGCATAAATGTTATGTAATTATCCTTTCCGTTAAACTTTTTGAATTAGATTCAAAATGATAAAACACGCATTCAAAAAAATTATGAAATGAAGATCCTTATCTAGGTTAAACTCATTCTTTTATTCTTTATGATTTTGGATGAGTTATTTATTCCACATTTTTAATTATTATGTTTGTTTACCCAAAATAGAGTGTTAAATTATTTTTATTATTAATTATGTGAGTATGTTCTCCTAGAGGTAATGTGAAGTTTGGAATTTCTTTAGAATGAAAATTAAAGTGGGATTAATCTGATTTCCAAATTTTAAGGTCAATTATCATTGTAAAACAGGAACCAGTTTTGCACTAAAAATATTCAATTTCTTGAGGGAAATTATCTTTCATTTATTGATGAAAATCTATGGGTGGGTATTATTGTGAAACCCGATTTTTTGTGTCCATCTAGTATTTCAAATTTAAGATTCAATATATTCCACTAAATTTGGATCATTGTTTTCTTAAGGAGATAAAAACGTTTTTGTGTGAAAATTTGATGTGGCTATATTTTGATATTATTTTTTCACATCTTTTCATTAATTGAATTATGTTTTAGTTATTAAAATTAAGTTTTTAATTGACTAATTTAATTTTTTTTAATTTTTTGTTTAATTATTTAAACGTGTTCAAATATGTGTTAAATTGTTTAATTTTAATTTTTTAGACGGGTTTTAGTCTATTTTTTTGTGTTCTGTGTATTTAATAATTATCAATATTTTTTTATTAGTATTTTTATATTTAATTATTTTTTAATTACTACAATTAATTTTTTTTTAATAATTTAGAATTATTGATGAAATTATTAAATCTTCTTTTTTATAATTTTTATATTAAATAATAAATTGTTTTGGTTATTAATTTTTAATCTCAAGTTATTTTTCTCATTCTCATATCGATTAGTTTTATATTGTGAAAAATTTTACTTTTAGAAGATTTCAATCATATATCCAGTTTTCTAAAAATCCATGTAGGAGACTTATACATGCATCTACATACCTAATGTTTTAAGGAAACCACATAACCAATTTTGGCTAGGTGATACATAGAAAATTTGCTGATGAATTTTACATAGAAAATTCTAAATATACCTATTCATGTAAGAAAATTTAATGGGAACCACATAATTGATGAGTTGAAGTTGATCTATTGCCAATGGAATATCAGGTGAACTCAGAAGATACCATTCGAACCTGAAGAAATATATATTGAAGTTGAGTTTTATAGAATATTGATTACAGCACCACCATCATTACATATTAAAGTTTTCCTCTTAATATGTACCAACAAGAATATATGCCTTTAAAGAAGGTTAAATTCTCAAGTAATTTATAAGACTGTTGACTAAATTTGGAGCCACCATTGTGAAGATCTGAACTGATGAACGATGAAGAAGAACCAATTTATTCATTTCCATTGCTATGATCCAATATCATAGATGTAACACCCGAGATTTTTATGAGTAATATTTTGTTTTTATGTTATATATATATATCATCAAAGGAATCATTCACTACACACTAGCTTGACTTACTTTACACGCAATCGCGACCTTCCTCGATAGCTTGCGTTGTACGCAATATCGAGTTTCACAAAACAACGATATGCTATTAAAATATTATTAAAACTTGCCGTTATGAATAGTAATAAAAACTTTTTGAAATTTTATAAATTTTATTTTTCAAAATGGACTTCATTTTTGGATTCAGAATATCGAAATTAGCCCAGGGTGAAATTTTGGTATTTTTCTGAAAACCTTCAATTTTTGATGAATAGTGAAACCACCAAGTGGTAGGTTAAAAACTGAATTTTGCATAAAACATAATTTTACCGCTTTTTTGAATGGAATTTCAAAAATCCGACAGACACGGTTGATATCAGTAAGTAAAATGTTGTTCAATGAGATAAAAATAATTTTTTTTGGTGAATAGTAACTTTTTACTTTTTTTACCGCGGTTAATAGTAAATAGGGTAACTAAGGGTAAATACAATATTACTATTACCCTAACACATGTCCTAATTCTATTGGCTAAGTGTAATTCGACCAAAAACAACCTTATGAATATAATATGACCATTTAGGTCCACTTGGATTAGATTATGACATTTAATATTATTTTATTTAATGAATAGTTAAAATAGTTAAAATCAATGTTTAATAACTAAAACATTTTTAATACTGGGTTATACATAAGATAAATTCGACTATAAATATTAATTATAAAGCTAAAAGTATTTCCTACATAATGATATTTTATTTATAGTATTTATACTTTAAATTAATTTATTTATTTATGACACAACGATGATGCAGTAATTACCCTTTTAAAGAAATGTTAACATAATTGATGTTATAAATGCTCAAATAAATGTAATTTGAGACTTTTTATGAATTCCACTAATTTTCTAGGTTACTATGATATATTAGTGTTTATTTAATCAACTTGGTTCGAACATATAATTCTGTTATGGCTTTCACAAAAATCATATATCAAATAGTGTCAAAATTGACACAAAATAGTTTTTAAATCAAATATTATATTATTAATTGTTATTTCATTCCTAAAAATATACGGTTCGGCCGTATGAATTAGATAAGGATATATATATTAATAATAAACAACTTGGGGTTCGTTTGGCATGTTATAGAAAGTGTATTAACCATATAGTGTAAGAAAAAAAAAGTCACAGTAAAAGTTAAATTATTTAACTTAGAGTTAAATCTAATTGATAAGGTTAAAATAATAACCTAAACTTGTAAAAATCCTATTGGTTGATAGGATTTCGACCCATCCCCACTTTACCTTCAAAATAAGTCCATTTGGAACCATTATAAACCGATTTTGACTTTAATATAAAATAATATTTTGAGATATTCCTAAGGTGCCCCTCTCCTCCCTTATAAAAGGGCACCTCCTCCCCCTCCTCCTCACAACAATTTGAGCACTCAAGCTCAGAAAACCCCTTCCAAAATCCCTTCTCCACTTCCCTATAATAATCCTAGAGGTCCTGGTCTTCTTCAAAGACCAATCTTAGTTCCCTAAGTGGAGGATTGAATGAGGCGTTTCAAAGAAGAGGCAATATCCATTACCGATCTTTTCAATTTCGTTCTTCTTCAACTTCTTATTATTTAGTTGTTTCATGATAAAGTAATAACATCAGTATTAATTACATACTGATATGTTATTATAAATATCAAACAACCCTAATTCACCTTCTATCCATCCTACGGAAAAAATAAATCACCACGCGTGTGTATGTACGGAATACCGTCTCCACGCCGTTGTGTAATCTATTTTCCACCATCACCTTACAAGGATGGGTATAATGGTGTAATGAGTAACTATATATGATTACTATAAAGTGATATTGATACTGAAATAGTATTCATATACTCCAATACAATTCCACGATCATAGGAACGATATCATCACTCGTGCGTACGTACGGAATACCGTCTCCACGATGTGATGCGACTCGTTCTACATGATCATCATTACATAGTAATTATATAAATGAATTGAATGAATAAATATGATATATGTTACACTAATACCATTCTGGATATAAGGTATCTATAACCTTAAAATAATAATAAGAATTTATTCGGCAAAACTCGCATAAGAACAAAATCAAATAATGACCCGAGTAACAAGTAACAATGAAATATTACTAATAAGAAGCTAATAATATGACCATATATGATATCATATCAATATGTATGATTCTGGAATAAGTCAATAACATTATTTAAACCATTATACAGGATCTTCGGACATGTACAAAGCAAATCGGACCTAAGGTAAGGGAAATATCACAATCTCATTTTTATCCGAGATTGTTTGTACATTGGCATTTACTGGGGTGTATTTTATCATCCAAATCCATGTTTCCTCAATATGTAATATTATTTCCATCCACCTACAATTGTTTAAATCCAATTTTACCCTTCGATGAGTTTTTAGTAAAGGATATGAAAGGAATCTTTTGTCGTTTTTCGTATGAGATACTTTTTGACATTTCCGACAAAAGTACAAGAAGATAGTTTTTTTTAACTTATTCGGCATGAATGGATTTTTAAAAAATTATTTCCAAGAAGCTTCCCTTACAAGTTTCCAAGTTTATTTTTAATCAACTTCTTTTAGTTTATAATTGTATGACATGTTAAGAAAAGAAAAGTGTTTTTAAAGAAGAAAGGATATTTTCCTCAAGAATGGAGTTCAAATGTTTTATCAAAATTATTTTCCATCTAAGATAATATAGGGTTCTATTTTTATCCCTATTATTACAATGATTTGATTATGTTTTGAGGGAATTATTTTTATGAAGTCATTTACCTTATATGATTTGTTTTATGATGTCATGATGTTTCAAGAATCCCATTTTTGTTACATGTGTTATGCGATGATGTATGATTTATGATTATGTGGCACACATAAGAAAGGATTCATTATAAGATGGGTGGGACCTATATCTCCCTCCAATGCATTGGGTAAAGATTTATATCTCATAAGATAGACATGGCTGTAACGGATGGTTATTTCGGTTCAGTGATACAGGACTGAAACGAGGAGTGAACTCGGTTCAGAAATGGACTTTGTCCGCTAAGATAGTCTTGGCAATGAGTCATGACTAACAAGATATGATTTTCCTTGATTATGTGTGCATGCCACAAAGTTTCAAGTTTTATGTTATGATTATGGGGATCTCAATTTCACTTTTATGATTTATTCCATGTTAACATATTATGATCTCTTTTGCAGGTTATGATTTTCAAAAAGATATTATATTATTTTTATTTCCTTTATTTTCCCTTGCTGAGCATTTGAGCTCACCCTTTTTTGTATGTTTTCTTTTCCCCAGGTCAGGAAGATGGATATTAAGTAGAATATGCTAAAAGGGACCCTAGATATGATGAAATAAATGGGAGACACTGTAGAAGATTTATGAACTAGTTGTTTATGTTTCCCAGTTTCTAAAGACACTATACCTATACGGTCCTTTGTGGTTTTGTTATATGTTGTAATAAGTGTGCTTCAATTTTGATGTATTAACAATGTATGTAAAGTATGGGTCATTATAGTTGGTATCAGAGGAAAGGTATAGTCAACCTTTGGAAACTAGGATGTGAATGCCTTAGTAAGAACCCTAAGGATAAGTCTAAGCATAGAACACAATATTAGTGTTTAAGAAATGGCCATGAATAACCTAGGATAAGACCTTAAGCGTGAAAATTTTATTCTTGAATTATGTGGTTTTACTATTATAATTTGTGTTGCTCACACTATTCTTCTTGGTTTTAGTCAATGGCTGGAACCCGAAGGAACCGTGTTAATGCGGAATGCGATGGGAAATGCAATTATTGTCCCCCTGAGCAACCAAACGATATGGGAGATGGAATGCAAAATCATGTAGCCATGCTCACAAAACTTTCTCAAGCTATGAATCATGCAAGAATTCCAATCGAGCAAAGGAAGGAGCAACATTCTGTTGAATCCTTCATGAGGCAGTGTCCACCTTCTTTCAGCGGGTCTACTGATCCATTAGTTTATGAACAATGGATTAGTACTACTGAAATGATATTTTCAGTTCATCAATGTTCTGAACATGATAATTTCATCCTAGCAGTGTATCGTTTGGAAGGAGATGCTGATCAATGGTGGAATCTTATTAAGAATACGAGGCAAAGATATGAAATTGAGTCCATGGAATGGGACGAGTTCAAGAACATATTTTTCAATAAGTACTTCCCTCGTATTCTCCGAACAAAGATGGAGAAATAGTTTCTTGAACTGAAGAAAAGGGATGATGAATCTGTTGGTACCAATGAAGCAAATTTTACAAGACTTGCAAGATACGGTTCTGGTCTTATTATCCAACCTGAGAGTAAGATCGATCGATTCTTTAGTGGCTAAAAACCAGTCTTCGAAGGGCGTTATCCATAAGGGACTTCAATAGCTATGAGGAAATCGTTTGATGTGCTCTCAAAGTCGAGATGGAGATTGGAGTAACCCATCAGTCATATGGGTTTGATAAGAAGAGGAAAATGGAATTCAAAGGAAAATCTAAAGAGCACACTGAAAAGAAGATGATCTTTCCCTTATGCTCAATGTGTGGAAAGAAACATGGAGGGAGTTGACTTAAAGGGACAAGTAAATGTTTCAAATGTGGAAAGGAAGGTCATCGGGCATTTGAATGCCGCGATAATGGGAAGAAGATGTCTAATGATGCAAAAAAAGGAAGGGATACACAGAATGAACCTACTACACTTCAATGTTTCAAGTGCAAGGAGATGGGGGATTATGCCAATCAATGCCCAAATCCAAGGGTTGATGATGATGGTCGACGTCAACAAACTCTTAAGGCTAAAGAAAAAGGAATGTCACATGCAATTTCTATCTGTGATGTGGAGTACGATAACGAAGTGGTGAAAGGTACACTTTCCATCCACTCTAAAGTAGCAAATGTTTTATTTGATTCTGGATCCACCCACTCTTTTATTTCTGAAGAATTTTCTAAGGTTATCACCGTATTACCTCAACAATTAAATGTTGAGTCAGCTGTGACAACACCTAATGGCACATCAATCGCATCAAAAGTTTATAATTCTTCTCCAATTGACGTTTGTGGGAAAGTGCTTCCTTCAAATCTTGTGATCCTTCCTTTAGTGGAATTCGATGTGATTCTTGGCATAGATTGGCTTTCTTTATACGGAGCTCATATCAATTGCCAAAGAAGGGAAGTCACATTTCTTATTCCAGATCAATCTATGATCGTCTACCAATGCAAGGATGAACATAACCATCCAGTGGAAATTTCTTCCATTTTATGGGTATTGATTCCACTAAATGAAGGTTATTTATCTCAAATGGTTAGTGTGAAACTCTCGATTAAGAATATGCCCATCGTACGGGAGTTTGATGATGCCTTTCCGGAGGAATTACCGGGTCTTCCACCAAATCGTGAAGTTGAGTTTTCAATAGAACTCGTACCGGGTGCTTTTCCTATTTCAAAGACACCTTATAGAATGGCCCCAATTGAGTTGCAGGAATTGAAGAAGCAACTCCAAGAGAATATTGATATGGGATTCATACGCCCTAGTGCGTCACCTTGGGGAGCACATGTTCTATTTTTTAAGAAGAAAGATGGATCAATGAGACTCTGTATTGATTATCGAGAGCTTAATAAGATCACTATCAAGAACAAATATCCTCTCCCACGCATTGATGACTTATTTGACCAACTACGCGGAGATCAATACTTTTCAAAGATCGATCTTCGTTCAGGGTATCATCAATTAAGGGTCAAAAGAAAGGATATACCAAAGACGGCTTTCCGTACAAGGTATGGACATTATGAATTTATAGTGATTCCATTTGGTCTTACTAATGACCCTGCTATCTTCATGGATCTAATGAATAGAGTCTTTAGAGACTATCTTGATCAATTTGTGGTAGTCTTTATAGACGATATTCTTGTCTATTCAAAGAGAAAGGAAGAGCATGAAGATCACTTGAGAATTATATTGAAGACCCTGAGAAAGGAGAAGCTTTATGCCAAATTTAGCAAGTGTGAATTTTGGCTTCAAAAAGTTGCATTTTTGGGTCACATAATCTCAAAAGAGGGGATATCTTTGGATCCAGCAAAAACAGAGGTTATCGAAAGATGGTCGAGACCAACAACAGTAACTGAGATCCGTAGTTTTCTTGGTTTGGCTGGATATTATCGACGTTTTGTGAAAGATTTTTCACGATTATCTAATCCACTCACTAAGTTGACTCGGAAAGGAGTTAAGTTTGTTTGGACAGAGGAATGTGAAGAGAATTTCAAGGATTTGAAAAGAAGGTTATCCAGTGCACCTATGCTCACACTGCCTTGTAGTGGACAAAGGTTTGTAATCTACAGTGATGCATCCAAGAAGGGATTGGGTTGTGTTCTTATGCAAAATGATATGGTGATAGCTTATGCCTCACGACGGTTGAAAATCCATGAGCAAAATTACCCAACACATGATTTGGTGTTAGCTGCAGTAATCTTTGCATTAAAGATTTTGAGGAATTACCTTTATGGTGAAAGGTGTGATATTTATACTGATCATAAATGTTTAAAGTATATTTTCACACAAAAGTAGCTGAATATGCATCAAAGAAGATGGTTGGTTTTGATTAAGGATTATGACTGCTCAATCCATTACCACCCTGGGAAAGCAAACAAGTTGGCATATGCATTATGTCGACAAGACCATGCTAGTTTATCCATTATGAGGATCACAAAAGATCCAATATTTATGGATTTAAAAAGGATGGATCTTCGAATTATAATGGAAGGGGAAAAATATTATCTTTCTCAAATGAATGTTCAACCATCTATACATATAAAGATTAAAGAGGCATAGAAAGAAGATGTCGAGTTACAAAAGAAGGTGAGAAATGTTCCTGAATTCAACCTTGATTGTGATGGGATAATAATGTTCAGGAATCGGGGTTGTGTTCCTGCCATCCCCGAATTAAAGAAGGAACTGCTGGATGAAGCTCATAGTTTTTCATTCTCTATTCATCCTAGAAGCACGAAGATGCATAGTGACCTCAAAGAGTACTTCTGGTGGGATGGCATGAAAAGAGATGTTGCTGAATATGTCTCTCGATGCTTGGTTTGTCAACAAGTTAAAGATGAGAGACAGAAGTCTAAGGGGATGTTACAACCATTACCCATACCCGAATGGAAATGGGAAAACATCGCTATGGACTTTTTCACAGGACGTCCTAAAACATCCAAAGGCAATAATGCTATTTGGGTCATAGTTGATCGTCTTACAAAGTCTGCACACTTCATTTCTATTAGAGAGGATTTCTCTCTAGATCAGCTTTCCAGGATATATGTAAAGGAAGTGGTAAGATTGCATGGAGTACCACTTTCTATTATATCTGATTGGGATCCGAGATTTACCTCGAAGTTCTGGGGAAGTCTTCAGCATACTCTGGATACAGAGTTGAGTTTCATCACTGCATATCATCCTCAGATAGACGGTCAGTCTGAGAGAACAATTCAAACTCTAGAAGATATGTTGAGATCTTGCTCTATGGATTTGAAAGGTGGTTGGGATCAACACCTACCTTTGGTGGAATTTTCTTATAATAATAGCTTTCACTCCAGTATTCAGATGGCTCCTTATGAAGCTCTCTATGGAATGAAATGCTGGACTCCAACTTGCTGGGATGAAGTTGGGGAAAGAAAGCTATTAGGACCTGATCTCGTTGATGAAATGGTAGAAAAGGTCAGATCTATTCAGCAACAGATAAGAGCAGCTCAGAGTCGACAGAAAAGTTATGCCGGCAACCGAAGAAAAGACCTAGATTTTGAAGTGGGTGATAAAGTGTTCTTACGAATATCTCCCTGGAAGAGGGTTATGAGATTTTGAAAGAAGGGGAAGTTGAGCCCTATATATATCGGTCCTTTCGAAATACTGGATCGTGTTGGGAAGGTAGCTTACCGATTGGCGCTGCCACCGACTCTCTCTCAAGTTCACGATGTGTTCCATGTATCTCTCCTGAGAAAGTACATACCTGATCCTTCACATGTACTCAGCTCAGAAGTTGTACCGCTGGAGCAAGATCTTTCTTATAATGAACAGACGATAGAGATTCTGGATCGTAGCAAAAAGTCCTACGAAACAAGACCACTCGCTTGGTGAAAGTTTTATGGAGAAACCACCAACTTGAATAAGCTACATGGGAGCTTGAGGATATGATGTGGGAGATGTATCCTCATATTTTTATTACAAAGTGTTGAATTTCAAGGGCGAAATTCTTTTTAAGGGGGGTAGAATGTAACACCCGAGATTTTTATGAGTAATATTTTGTTTTTATGTTATATATATATATCATCAAAGGAATATTTCACTACACACTAGCTTGACTTACTTTACATGCAATCAAGACCTTCCTCGATAGCTTGTGTTGTACGCAATATCGAGTTTCACTAAACAACGATATGCTATTAAAATATTATTAAAAGTAGCCGTTATGAATAGTTATAACCACTTTTTGAAATTTTATAAATTTTATTTTTCAAAATGGACGTCATTTTTTGATTCAGAATATCGAAATTAGCCTAGGGTGAAATTTTGGTATTTTTCTAAAAACTTTCAATTTTTGATGAATAGTGAAACCACTAAGTGGTAGGTTAAAAACTGAATTTTGCATAAAACTTAATTTTACCTCTTCTGTGAATGGAATATTGAAAATCCGATAGAAACGGTTGATATCAGTAAGTAAAATGTGGTTCAATGAGATAAAAATAATTTTTTGGTGAATAGTAACTTTTTACTTTTTTTCCGCGGTTAATAGAAAATAGGGTAACTAAGGGTAAATATGATATTACTATTACCCTAACACTTGTCATAATTCTATTGGATAAATTTAATTCGACCAAAAACAACCTTATGAATATAATATGACCATTTAGGTCCACTTGGATTAGATTATGACATTTAATATTATTTTATTTAATGAATAGTTAAAATAGTTAAAATCAAAGTTTATTAACTAAAACATTTTTAATATTGGGTTATACATAAGATAAATTCGACTATAAATATTAATTATAAATCTAAAAGTATTTCCTACATAATGATATTTTATTTATAGTTTTTATACTTTAAATTAATTAATTTATTTATGACACAACGATGATGCAGTAATTACCCTTTTAAAGAAATGTTAACATAATTGATGTTATAAATGCTCAAATAAATGTAATTTGAGACTTTTTATGAATTCCACTAATTTTATAGGTTACTATGATATATTAGTGTTTATTTAATCAACTTGGTTCGAACATATAATTCTGTTATGGCTTTCACAAAAATCATATATCAAATAGTGTAAAAATTGACACAAAATAGTTTTTAAATCAAATATTATATTATTAATTGTTATTTTATTCCTAAAAATATATGGTTCGGCCAAATGAATTAGATAAGGATATATATATTAATAATAAACAACTTGGGGTTCGTTTGGCATGTTATAGAAAGTGTATTAACCATATAGTGTAAGAAAACAAAAAGTCACAGTAAAAGTTAAATTATTTAACTTAGAGTTAAATCTAATTGATAAGGTTAAAATAATAACCTAAACTTGTCAAAATCCTATTGGTTGATAGGATTTCGACCCATCCCCACTTTACCTTCAAAATAAGACCATTTGGAACCATTATAAACTGATTTTGACTTTAATATAAAATAATATTTTGAGATATTCCTAAGGTGCCCCTCTCCTCCCTTATAAAAGGGCACCTCCTCCCCCTCCTCCTCACACCAATTTGAGCACTCAAGCTCAGAAAACCCCTTCCAAAATTCCTTCTCCACTTCCCTATAATAATCCTAGAGGTCCTGGTCTTCTTCAAAGACCAATCTTAGTTCCCTAAGTGGAGGATTGAAAGAGGCGTTTCAAAGAAGAGGCAATATCCATTACCGATCTTTTCAATTTCGTTCTTCTTCAACTTCTTCTTATTTAGTTGTTTCATGATAAAGTAATAACATCAGTATTAATTACATAATTATATGTTATTATAAATATGAAACAACCCTAATTCACCTTCTATCCATCCTACGGAAAAAAGAAATCACCACGCGTGCGTACGTACGGAATACCGTCTCCACGCCGTGGTGTAATCTATTTTCCACCATCACCTTACAAGGATGGGTATAATGGTGTAATGAGTAACTATATATGATTATTATAAAGTGATATTGATACTGAAATAGTATTCATATACTCCAATACAATTCCACGATCATAAGAATGATATCATCACTCGTGCGTACGTACGGAATACCGTCTCCACGATGTGATGCGACTCGTTCTACATGATCATCATTACATAGTAATTATATAAATGAATTGAATGAATAAATATGATATATGTTACACTAATACCATTCTGGATATAAGGTATCTATAACCTTAAATTAATAATAAGAATTTATTCGGCAAAACTCGCATAAGAACAAAAGCCAATAAAGACCCGAGTAACAAGTAACAATGAAATATTACTAATAAGAAGCTAATAATATGACCATATATGATATCATATCAATATGTATGATTCTGGAATAAGTAAATAACATTATTTAAACCATTATACAGGATCTTTGGACATGTACAAAGCAAATCGGACCTAAGGTAAGGGAAATATCACAATCTCATTTTTATCCGAGATTGTTTATACATTGGCATTTACTGGGGTGTATTTTATCATCCAAATCCATGTTTCCTCAATATGTAATATTATTTCCATCCACCTACAATTGTTTAAATCCAATTTTACCCTTCGATGAGTTTTTAGTAAAGGATATGAAAGGAATCTTTTGTCGTTTTTCGTACGAGATACTTTTTGACATTTCCGACAAAAGTACAAGAAGATAGTTTTTTTTAACTTATTCGGCATGAATGGATTTTTAAAAAATTATTTCCAAGAAGCTTCCTTTACAATTTTCCAAGTTTATTTTTAATCAACTTCTTTTAGTTTATAATTGTATGACATTTTAAGAAAAGAAAAGTGTTTTTAAAGAAGAAAGGATATTTTCCTCAAGAATGGAGTTCAAATGGTTTATCAAAATTATTTTCCATCTAAGATAATATAGGGTTCTATTTTTATCCCTATTATTACAATGATTTGATTATGTTTTGAGGGAATTATTTTTATGAAGTCATTTACCTTATATGATTTGTTTTATGATGTCATGATGTTTCAAGAATCCCATTTTTGTTACATGTGTTATGCGATGATGTATGATTTATGATTATGTGGAACACATAAGAAAGGATTCATTATAAGATGGGTGGGACCTATATCTCCCTCCAATGAATTGGGTAAAGATTTATATCTCATAAGATAGACATGGCTGGAACGGATGGTTATTTCGGTTCAGTGATACAGGACTGAAACGAGGAGTGAACTCGGTTCAGAAATGGACTTTGTCCGCTAAGATAGTCTTGGCAATGAGTCATGACTAACAAGATATGATTTTCCTTGATTATGTGTGCATGACACAAAGTTTCAAGTTTTATGTTATGATTATGGGGATCTCAATTTCACTTTTATGATTTATTCCATGTTAACATATTATGATCTCTTTTGCAGGTTATGATTTTCAAAAAGATATGATATGATTTTTATTTCCTTTATTTTCCCTTGCTGAGCATTTGAGCTCACCCTTTTTTGTATGTTTTCTTTTCCCCAGGTCAGGAAGATGGATATTAAGTAGAATATGCTAAAAGGGACCCTAGATATGATGAAATAAATGGGAGACACTGTAGAAGATTTATGAACTAGTTGTTTATGTTTCCCAGTTTCTAAAGACACTATACCTATACGGTCCTTTGTGGTTTTGTTATATGTTGTAATAAGTGTGCTTCAATTTTGATGTATTAATAATGTATGTAAAGTATGGGTCATTATAGTTGGTATCAGAGGAAAGGTATAGTCAACCTTTGGAAACTAGGATGTGAATGCCTTAGTAAGAACCCTAAGGATAAGTCTAAGCATAGAACACAATATTAGTGTTTTAGAAATGGCCCTGAATAACCTAGGATAAGACCTTAAGCGTGAAAATTTTATTCTTGAATTATGTGGTTTTCCTATTATAATTTGTGTTGCTCACACTATTCTTCTTGGTTTTAGTCAATGGATGGAACCCGAAGGAACCGTGTTAATGCGGAATGCGATGGGCAATGCAATTATTGTCCCCCTGAGCAACCAAACGATATGGGAGATGGAATGCAAAATCATGTAGCCATGCTCACACAACTTTCTCAAGCTATGAATCATGCAAGAATTCCAATCGAGCAAAGGAAGGAGCAACATTCTATTGAATCCTTCATGAGGCAGTGTCCACCTTCTTTCAGTGGGTCTACTGGTCCATTAGTTTCTGAACAATGGATTAGTACTACTGAAAAGATATTTTCAGTTCATCAATGTTCTGAACATGATAATGTCATCCTAGCAGTGTATCGTTTGGAAGGAGATGCTGATCAATGGTGGAATCTTATTAAGAATACGAGGCAAAGAGATGAAATTGAGTCCATGGAATGGGACGAGTTCAAGAACATATTTTTCAATAAGTACTTCCCTCATATTATCCGAACAAAGATGGAGAAATAGTTTCTTGAACTGAAGAAAAGGGATGATGAATCTGTTGGTACCAATGAAGCAAATTTTACAAGACTTGCAAGATACGCTTCTGGTCTTATTATCCAACCTGAGAGTAAGATCGATCGATTCTTTAGTGGCTAAAAACCAGTCTTCGAAGGGCGTTAGCCATAAGGGACTTCAATAGCTATGAGGAAATCGTTTGATGTGATCTCAAAGTCGAGATGGAGATTGGAGTAACCCATCATTCATATGGGTTTGATAAGAAGAGGAAAATGGAATTCAAAGGAAAATCTAATGAGCACACTGAAAAGAAGATGATCTTTCCCTTATGCTCAATGTGTGGAAAGAAACATGGAGGGAGTTGACTTAAAGGGACAAGTAAATGTTTCAAATGTGGAAAGGAAGGTCATCGGGCATTTGAATGCCGCGATAATGGGAAGAAGATGTCTAATGATGCAAACAAAGGAAGGGATACACAGAATGAACCTACTACACTTCAATGTTTCAAGTGCAAGGAGATGGGGCATTATGCCAATCAATGCCCAAATCCAAGGGTTGATGATGATGGTCGACGTCAACAAACTCTTAAGGCTAAAGAAAAAGGAATGTCACATGCAATTTCTATCTGTGATGTGGAGTACGATAACGAAGTGGTGAAAGGTACACTTTCCATCCACTCTAAAGTAACAAATGTTTTATTTGATTCTGGATCCACCCACTCTTTTATTTCTGAAGAATTTTATAATGGTATCACCGTATTACCTCAACAATTAGATGTTGAGTCAGCTGTGACAACACCTAATGGCACATCAATCACATCAAAAGTTTATAATTCTTCTCCAATTGATGTTTGTGGGAAAGTGCTTCCTTCAAATCTTGTGATCCTTCCTTTAGTGGAATTCGATGTGATTCTTGGCATAGATTGGCTTTCTTTATACGGAGCTCATATCAATTGCCAAAGAAGGGAAGTCACATTTCATATTCCAGATCAATCTATGATCGTCTACCAATGCAAGGATGAACATAACCATCCAGTGGAAATTTCTTCCATTTTATGGGTATTGATTCCACTAAATGAAGGTTATTTATCTCAAATGGTTAGTGAGAAACTCTCGATTAAGAATATACCCATCGTACGGGAGTTTGATGATGCCTTTCCGGAGGAATTACCGGGTCTTCCACCAAATCGTGAAGTTGAGTTTTCAATAGAACTCGTACCGGGTGCTTTTCCTATTTCAAAGACACCTTATAGAATGACCCCAATTGAGTTGCAGGAATTGAAGAAGCAACTCCAAGAGAATATTGATAAGGGATTCATACGCCCTAGTGCGTCACCTTGGGGAGCACATGTTCTATTTTTTAAGAAGAAAGATGGATCAATGAGACTCTGTATTGATTATCGAGAACTTAACAAGATCACTATCAAGAACAAATATCCTCTCCCACGCATTGATGACTTATTTGACCAACTACGCGGTGCTCAATACTTTTCAAAGATTGATCTTCGTTCAGGGTATCATCAATTAAGGGTCAAAAGGGAGGATATACCAAAGACAGATTTCCGTACAAGGTATGGACATTATGAATTTATAGTGATTCCATTTTTTCTTACTAATGACCCTGCTATCTTCATGGATCTAATGAATTACACTAATTTTCTAGGTCACTATGATATATTAGTGTTGATTTAATCAACTTTCGATATAGTGTAAGAAAAGAAAAAGTCATAAAACTTAATTTTATGAATTACACTAATTTTCTAGGTCACTATGATATATTAGTGTTGATTTAATCAACTTGGTTCGAACATATAATTCTGTTATTACTTTCACAAAAATCATATATCAAATAGCGTCAAAATTGACACAAAATAGTTTTTAAATCAAATATTATATTATAAATTGTTATTTTATTCCTAAAAATCTAAGGTTCGGCCAAATGACTTAGATAAGGATATATATATTAATAATAAACAACTTGGGGTTCGTTTGGCATGTTATAGTAAGTGTATTAAACATATAGTGTAAGAAAAGAAAAAGTCACGGTAAAAGGTAAATTATTTAACTTAGAGTTAAATCTAATTGATAAGGTTAAAATAATAACCTAAACTTGTCTAAATCCTATTGGTTGATTGGATATCGACCCATCCCCACTTTAACTTCGAAATAAGGCCCTTTGGAACCATTATATACGGATTTTGACTTTAATATAAAATAATATTTTGAGATATTCCTAAGGTGCCCCTCTCCTCCCTTATAAAAGGGCACGTCCTCCCCCTCCTCCTCACACCAATTTGAGCATTCAATCTCGGCCAACCCCTGCCAAAATCCCTTCTCCACTTCCCTAGGATAATCCTAGAGGTCCTGGTCTTCTTCAAAGACCAATCTTAGTTCCCTAAGTGGAGGATTCAAAGAGGCGTTTCAAAGAAGATGTAATATCCATTACCGTTCTTTTCAATTTCTTTCTTCTTCAACTTCTTCTTCTTTAGTTGTTTCATGATAAAGTAATAAAATCAGTATTACTTACATACTGATATGTTATTATATACATGAAACAACCCTAATTCACCTTCTATCCATCCTACGGAAAAATGAAATCACCACGCGTGCGTATGTACGGAATACCGTCTCCACGCCGTGGTGTAATCTATTTTCCACCATCACCTTACAAGGATGGGTATAATGGTGTAATGAGTAACTATATATGATTATTATAAAGTGATATTGATTATGAAATAGTATTCATATACTCCAATACGATTCCACGATCATAGGAACGATATCATCACTCGTGTGTACGTACGGAATACCGTCTCCACGATGTGATGCGACTCGTTCTACATGATCATCATTACATAGTAATTATATAAATGAATTGAATGAATAAATATGATATATGTTACACTAATACCATTCTGGATATAAGGTATCTATAACCTTAAAAGAAGAATAAGAATTTATTCGGAAAAACTCGCATAAGAACAACAGGCAATAAAGACCCGAGTAACAAGTAACAATGAAATATTACTAATAAGAAGCTAATAATATGACCATATATGATATCATATCAATATTTATGATTCTGGAATAAGTCAATAACATTATTTAAACCATTATACAGGAGCTTCGGACATGTACAAAGCAAATCGGACCTAAGGTAAGGGAAATATCACAATCTCATTTTTATCCGTGATTGTTTATACTTTGGCATTTACTGGGGTGTATTTTATCATCCAAATCTATGTTTCCTCAATATGTAATATTATTTCCATCCACCTAAAATTGTTTAAATCCAATTTTACCCTTTGATGATTTTTTAGTAAAGGATATGAAAGGAATCTTTTGTCGTTTTTTGTACGAGATACTTTTTGACTTTTCCGACAAAAGTACAAGAAGAAAGTTTTTTTTAACTTATTCGGCATGAATGGATTTTTAAAAAATTATTTCCAAGAAGATTCCTTTACAAGTTTCCATGTTTATTTTTAATCAACTTTTTTTAGTTTATAATTGTATGACATGTTAAGAAAAGAAAAGTGTTTTTGAAGAAGAAAGGATATTTTCCTCAAGAATGGAGTTCAAATGTTTTATCAAAATTATTTTCCATCTCAGATAATATTGGGTTCTGTTTTTATCCCTATTATTAAAATGATTTTATTATGTTTTGAAAGAATTATTTTTATGAAGTCATTTACCTTATATGATTTGTTTTATGATGTCATGATGTTTCAAGAATCCCATTTTTGTTACATGTGTTATGCGATGATGTATGATTTATGATTATGTGGCACACATAAGAAAGGATTCATTATAAGATGGGTGGGACCTATATCTCCCTCCAATGCATTGGGTAAATATTTATATCTCATGAGATTGACATGGCTGGAACGGAAGGTTATTTCAGTTCAGTGATACAGGACTGAAACGAGGAGTGAAATCGATTTAGAAATGGACTTTGTCCGCTAAGATAGTCTTGGCAATGAGTCATGACTAACAAGAAATGATTTTCCATGATTATGTGTGCATGCCACAAAGTTTCAAGTTTTATGTTATGATTATGGGGATATCATTTTCACTTTTATGATTTATTCCATGTTAAGATATTATGATCTCTTTTGCAGGTTATGATTTTCAAAAAGATATGATATGATTTTTATTTCCTTTATTTTCCCTTGCTGAGCATTTGAGCTCACCCTTTTTTGTTTTTTTTCTTTTCCCCAGGTCAGGAAGATGGATATTAAGTAGAATATTCTAAAAGGGACACTAGATATGATGAAATAAATGGGAGACACTTTAGAAGATTTATGAACCCGTTTTTTATGTTTCTCAGTTTCTAAAGACACTATACCTATACGGTCCTTTGTGGTTTTGTCATATGTTGTAATAAGTGTGCTTCAATTTTGAAGTATTAACAATGTATGTAAAGTATGGGTCGTTATAATAGATGATGAAAGATATACCTAGAGAAGATGTCTACAACCATGCTGCTTTGGAATATGATCTTCTGAGAAAGAGCTTCCATCTCGATTTTTGCAAAGCCAAGGCCACCACTATAGAGCTGTTTGACGCCACCACTAATTCCGTCAAAGTTCATCTATTAAAGGAGACAACCCACCATTATTTCAAATCAAATAAGTCTCTAATGTGAGATTCCAAATCCAAGGTTGAGTTTGAGGAAATTTGAGATTGACTGATGCTCCTGTTGTGTTTATGGAGGATCTCACAATAGAAAAACAAAATCACACACAAACCCATATTACTTGATATCATCACAAAAACATAAACACAGTGAAATAATGGTATTTATTTCTTCATTCTAGATTATAATTAAAACACACCACATAGTCCCTCTTTATAATGATACAAATATAAACAGAAAATCAAATAATGAAAAATAGACAGAAAATAAGTCCGTAGTTGGTTGTAGTATGTGTCTCCCATGCCTACATATCCAGATACATCAACCATACTTTACTTAATCTATCAGGCCTCCATTTAAATAGTGAGAGTAGGTGTCATCTAAATAAATACAAAGATTAATTTCCAACATCCCCTCTTAAACATTTTTTTTCTTGTGACCCCAACATTTTCATCATGTCCAGATGGGTAACTAAAAGGTATAATGAATTCACCATAGTCATTAGATGTAGTAAATTCAAAATCACATGCAGAAATAGATATTTAGATCACTAGAGGTGATCGTAGGAATTAAATAATAGCATCAGGAAACAAACTATATTTTGCTTCGATTTGGAATTTTTCCATCTTGTACTTATCTTCTGTGATCATATCCTTATTCATGGAATCATTTGCCTCAAATTCTTTCAAAATTTCCCCATTGCTGCAGGAATTCACTGGGACTCAGATGCACTAGATGGAGGCATCACTTTTCTTTGCCAATGAAACCAACATGGAGCTTCAATGCATTATGCAGCCTAAATTGGTGGATGGTTCACATTATACATTGTCAATGTCAATTTCCACTTTCATGAAGTCGTCTACATTCGATATCAATCCATGTTCTTTGATTCCTTCTGGGAAGATGTTTTCAATGAATAACAACTCCATTTATTTGGAATCTTTAGGTGTAGATGATTTATTCAGCTTCAGGAGAAAAGACAAAGGCGATGGGATTCTATCCTTATTGTTGATGTCTGGAAAGAAGTAGAAGGGATCCTCAATGAAATAGAATCTGCTATCTAGGAAATCATTTCTTTTAATAGTGTATATTGCAATGTTTTCTCAGAAATGAAAACATCCTTTTTACAAAATTTAAGATTGATTTTTTTTGAGAAATTGGGGATTGATTTGATTTTTTTAGATCACTCAAAATTTTTTTATAATTTTAATGAATATTTATTTTTTTAGAGGACTAGAGGGGTGGACGTTGGGATGGTTTTCTAGAAAGGTTGGCTTGATGAATTTCAATAGCCTTGATAATTTTTTTTAATAGATGAAGGAATGATGGAGGCAAAGGCCAAATGGTGGGAAAATCATATGGATGAGAGAGGGGGGATGTGAAGGCACACAAGAAAATTGGAGAAAAAAATCCCTTTTCTGACAAGGGTGGTGTGGAAATGATAAGGTAGAAAAGAAATATTAATATGAAAAAGTGGAGAGAAGGAGTAGTAGGAAACATGGTAGAAATGAAATATATTTTCCCTTTTACTTTATGATATAAATTTTATAATTTTTAATCATTAATCTTCACAATTAGAAATCTAAGAAACAAAAAAAGTAGATATGTGTGATAATTATGAAAACCTCATCAATGATTTAATCCAAACACTATTCATTTCCTTCTTCCTTTTACCCCAACTTCTTCATAGCTCCTCCACTACAAGTCAGTAGCTGGTATGAAGGATCTAGCCCACAAATTGCAGAAAACACCTTCAACACCCATTGATACCACAAAAGGTGTTTATGTGTAGTAGAAGAAGGCATCGATATCACAAGACCATCTTCCATCCTTCTATTGATACTATTGATGGAGGATCTCACAATAGTAAACACAACCGCATGTGAACGCAGATCACATGAGGTGATCAAGACAACATAAATGCAATGAAATAATGATATTTATTTATTCACTAGAGATTATTATTACAACATATAACATACTCCCTATTTATAGGGATACAAATATACAAAAAACCAAATGATTAAAAATAGATAGGAAACAAGTATGCAGTTAGTTGCAGTAGGTGCCACTGAAATCTTCGAATCCATACATGTCAAGCATCCTCTGTTGAATCCATCATTCCTCCATTCCAATAGTGAGAGTAGGTGATATATATAGAAAAAACCAGGTTTAATTTACAACATTTGTAAAATTAGAACCCTAATCCAAGCCATGTTAATGGAAATACTGACGACACTCCCCAAGTTCAACATTCTGATGACTAAAGATGACACTTCCTAAGTTACTAATCCCTAATGCTATTGAATCCAAAGGTTGAAGATAAACCAAATCTTTTGATGGAAGCTTGTTGAAAATTTTAAATAGGATTTGTTCCCCCCATATGTACTAGGATGCAAATACTAAATTTATCAATGTGAAATTGAATCATAGTGAATGTTTCATGCTTGATGTGGGTGATATGAGAAATTCTATATTTGATCTAATGATGATATGGCCAAAAAATGTTTTAGTATGATAAAAAATCATCAATAATCACCCGTATTCTATTATATTGGGATCAATATGATGAATAAAAATTATAGGGATCCATACCTTCTACTAATATAGTTGCATCATCATAGGAGGGTACACATTGAGTGCTCAATCAATTGAAAATGAGAGATTTACACTTGATTTAAAGTTGTGAACTTGAGAGATCGATCCATTTTGGATGATGTCGTAATGAATGAAAATGTTTGATTTGGTAGATGATTCAAAGTAGTATGAATTATAGCACTGATTAAGTGTCGTTGTTTTCTTTTTTATGTTATAACTGAGATGAATTTGTGATTGAGGTTCTCCATGGTTATTTGATCATGTGATACCAATGATGGATGATTATGTGAGTACTTTAGCGAAATTAGTTAAAATTAACCGAATCTAAGGTAGGGAAATTAGTTGCATATGCAAGCGCCAAAATTAGTTTAAGATATTTTCTTAAATAAAATTTTTGGTCATAGATGGATATATTTGTACTCTCTAATTTTTCAGTCACCAAATTATGTTTGTGAAATTGGGTAAAAATTAAGTGAAAAATAAAAAATAATAATTCTAGTTAAAACGAAATTAATTAATAATAAGACAACAGAAACACAACCTTTTGTGGATCAGATCATTGAGAGTGTGTACCATATGATTTCTAGGGAATTATCGACCATCCTGAGGAAGATGAAGATTGGATTTCACATCAGTACCTCAATCATGACTTGGTAGTTTTTAGTGTCCAAACATAGTGGATACTCATTGTGATTCCTCTCTGAGTTTTATTCATTCAATTTTTAACTACAACCCTCTCTACATTGCTGAATGATAATTTTCAATTGGCTTTTGACATTAAATATTTCCATCATTTTGTTTGTTTATTTTACTTCCATTCTGAGAACAGTGCATTATTTATTGGAGTTTTCCAAACTCTTAATGTGAATTGTTAATTTAAGCTGAGTAGGAGTTGTAAGTCGATCCTCTTTGTTTAAATTTCTCAGTCCTCAATCGATGATTGTGAGAAAAAAGTGATTCAATTGTGTCAATGTACTTGACAATCATTGAGTACATTAATCAAATATTACTGGAAGGAGACTAGAAGCAAAGATCATTGCTATTATCCTCATTTTGATAAACTAAATAAGATTCAAATACTATGTTCATAGAAAATGTGGTGAGAGAGTTATTTTTGTTCAAATCTTTTTAAATGATACAGAGAGGATGATCTATATGGGATTCTAGACTATATTGATGCTTTTATTCTATCATTTCTATATTTTTCTGTTTTCTTTTATTATTTCATTTAAAGTGAAAGTAATTCCCATTAAAAATATTAAAAATGTAAAATAATAAAAATAAATAATGATAAAGAAACTCTTAGATGGAATTATCATTGGAAGAAAACCTTGGTTGATTATATACTATATTACATAGGATAAAACATGATGAAGGTTCTAAAAGAGATACTAAAAATTGTTAATTCACTTCACATCATATATTGGGAAGTGTTTTGTAGTGACCTAACCCCATTAAGCCCATATTCAGTTCCTGTGACTATTACATTAGAATAAAGTATAAGGAAACACATCCCAATGTATTGAAGAGTTTAGTAGTATTAGTAAACTAGATACATACATGAGTCTTGTATTATAAATGAGTAAAAAAATTACAACATATTTTTTTCATTTCTTTTTCACAAATAACATTATTCTATCTAACATATCACTTGCATATCAATCTTATTACACTTCATGGAATCCTAGGGAAAGGAAAAAAAATAAGGATGAACTCAAATTCTTAGTAAGGGTTAAGTATAAAACAAAAAATAATGAATCAATGAGTATAGTAAATATGGAAAGGTAGAAAAATGAAAACACATTCCGTGTAATCAATAAACTTAGAAGGAAGTTCATAAACAATATGGAAAGGTAAATAACTGGAAAAGTATTCTATTTAAACAACTGGATAAGGGATAATCAACATTGAAAGGTAAATAACTGAAGCCACATTCCATTTAATCAATAAATTGACAATTAAATGAATATATTATATTTTTTCTGTGTGAAAATACAATAGATAATAATAATTTAAATGAATTAAATGACTGATTATCAGATTTCATGTATCTGGCACATGAACCACTATACATTCAAGACCTATTCTCAAGACAGTTTATGTTTGTGGGTAGAAACCTGTCTGATTCTGCTTAGAAGAAAACATGAAGGGTTTTTTGCCAACTAATTTAATCTAATGAGGATACTGATTAATTTAGTGTATATCAGTAATTATTACCCACCCATATATGCACAACATAGATGTAAATGTTTACATAATAACAAATAATTCTCAATGGAATTCAAATTGATATGAATCCCCTCACCACTTGGTAACTTTGGAATTATAAGCCCCATTAAATAAATAACTTCAAATTAAACTTTAAAATACATTAAGATAAATTTATTCATGATATAAAATTTAAATTGTTAGTGTATACAACATATAAAAGAAACTATATTCATAACATTACAATATGCCTTAATGAAATGAAATTGAGACGAAATCCCTTACCTTACACTCCATTATGGCTGAATGCTCTTTAATCTCATGTATAATGGTTTTAACCATATTATTAACTTATTCCATAACTATATTAAAATTAATGATATCATATATTGTGTTTTTATAACATATTATATACTCTTCTATAATAATCATTTCGTATTTTCATCATTTCAGCTATTAACTGCCTTACTATTCGAGTATGTTTTGACTTGTTATTTTTTGTCCCTTTTACATCGATCAAGATTTCACCATCTCTACAATGTAAACCATGATATAAATATTATATAAATTTAGTATATATTTGTTAATATTAATTCATAATATTATGTTATATGGAATTAAATACACTATTCATGGAGATAGTTGACCGTACGTACGCATGAAAGTTGCTTTATTTTTCTAATCATATTAAAAGAAATAAAAGTAAATGATATATATATATATATATTATAGTATCACTTTTCTGTCTTATAAATATCCTATTTTTAATAAATACATCCTTAATACATTCCATGTAATGTGTGAACAAATCACATCGCTATGAGGAGGTGGTAGTCCACATGTCCACGAAGGATGCTATTGTATTCATGCAAAATGGAAATCATGAAAGTATGTGTTATATAATAATTATAGATGCATAAATAAATTATAAATATCATATTTATCATATTTAAACTATAAATAATTCATTAATATCATCCTTTAAATGTTGTAATAAAATAATGAATGACATTGGTTCACGAGGCGGTAGTCCACCGTACACACAAACGATGATTGTGTATATTATTTGATGGAAGTGTGTTTTGGTGTAGGTTTTGCCCCTAACATAAAAACATATCAGTATATTTATAATAATTTAGATATTATATAATTATTATATAATAATAATTTAATTGGGGGAGAAAGAAATAAAACAAAAGTGTTCGTTGACGAACATTACCTCTTTTTCGGGTAACTACTTTTGTATTACACCAAATGACTCCCTTGGTTTCAGTTATTAAAAAATTGATGATTCTAGTATTAGTTAAAGGTTTTTTTGATCTTATTTGGGTAGGTTTTTGATGATCCAAATGGATTTAATGATGTGAATAAGTGAGGGGTGAGTACCCTTTTATAGTGGAGGAGAAGTAGTATTCTTGTAAATATAAAATGATAAATACAATTGGGAGGTATCCCTTACATAATGTGCCTCATATAAATAATGAAATTATATAAAAGATAGTATATGGTATAAATACTTCAATTAAATGGGTGTTGGAAAAGTTTCTAGGTCATTTGGACCCTTATGATTAAAGTCTAACCACTAAGTAAACTCATTATCACCTTAGTCGATGTAATTATTTTTAATTTCATGCACTAATATTTTTTGTAAAAAACAAAGTTTATAATAATAGAAATTATAAATTATTACTATTTAAAATATTTAATCCATTTTTACAAATTAAAATCATATAAGTGGCATAAATGAATTTAAATTAATCCCACAAATGAGATGAGAAAGCAGGTTTTTAAAGTGAAAATGTTCAAAAGTTCACTATGTTTTTATATCTAAATTTATATAAAATAATTTAAATGACATAAACACTATTAATATATTTCAAATATATTGAATAATAATTTAAATTCAAATAAATATATCATTTAACAATATAAATTATTTTGATGAAAAGTCAGTTTTTGATTAAAATTCAGTATTTTTCAATATTCATCAAAAAATGAAACGTCACAGAAAAATAAAAAGTTCACCAAAAGATAATTATAAAATTATTATTTTAAAATTTATGTTCATTTTTTCATATAAAATTTATAAAAGTTCCGTAATTTAGTTCCAAAGTAGGCACACCATCAAAAAGTGGCTAAACTGCCTTTAAAAAATTCAGCTTTTACTATGAATGTCATGAAGGCCTCCATTTTTATTGATTTTTTATAACCCCCTATTCAAGGTATGAGGGGGAACCCTTACAAGGCCCGTAGGCTCATAGATTACATGTAAATTTTTATGGGAAAAATTGAATTTATTCTTATCTAAAATCTATTGAATCTATGGGATCATGATAAAAAATATTTTTTAAAATATAATATATATATATATTTCATTAATATCATTCAACAATAGTAATTAATTTAATTTATTAAGATAAAACTCCTTTGGATGAATAAAAATAGTTTTTAAAAAAACATTTCCTTTATATTCCATTGGGGTTTTTATTCATTTCTAATGAATTATCAACCAATGAATTCAACCATATATTTTTATAAGTTAGTTAATACTATTTATAAACACCAATTAAACATCTATGTTATATATAATTATATTATATAATAATATTTTAATAATATATTGTTGTTCGGTAAAACTCAGCCTTCCGTGTAAGGCAAGCTATCAACGAAAATCATTGTTACATGAAACACAAGCTAACTCACTATTTCATACATTACAAACTATATAATAGATTAAATTTATATAAAATAGTTAATATATCATAATTTCATTATACGTTATATTCATTTCTATTCTTGGTGTTTCATATCATATACACTATCAAATATAATGTTATTATTTTAGAATTATTTGGGTATTACATTCTCCTCTCCTTAAATAAATTTCTCCCCTACAGTTTAAAATCAATCTTGGTAATAAGTTGTTTTATATTTTAAAATTTATTTTTTTAAATCCCACATCGTGAAAAGGGTTAGTAATAAATTCTCTTCAAAATATATAATGGAATGTAACAAGGTCACATGGGACAACACATCACTTGGTTTCTAAATAGGTGAACATTGGTGGAATGTGAAGATATAGACCTGAGGAAAGCATAAATAATTATTGGGAGTGACTAAGGTAATTGATAAAAAATGAGTGAATGATCAATGTAAATTTGAATTCCTAAAATCCGAAAATATGTGATTATTTAAAAGACCTCCGGTTTAACAAAAATTAATATATCAGGATATTATTTTTGTTTCATGACCCTTTTTCCTTGAGTTGAGCAATTATTTCACTTTATATGAATATAATGAAACATTCTTACTTGATACATTTATATTTAATAATAATAATATCATTCATCAATTTTTCGTTCATTAATTTCAAATTTATCCATTTATTCCCTGTAATTAATATCCCAAAATTGAACCATTATGCCTGAAGCACTAAAATTTTCTTTTAATGGATCATAAGATCTATAAAAGAGTGAAAATTATTTTCATTTATGTCAAAATATTTCCAAAAACCAATATTTGTAATACATTAATATATAAGTCTCAAAACTAATAATACTAGTTTATCATTAATATTTATTCATCAAATATTTTAACTACAAATAATGGAATATTAACCAGGACATCACATAGGAAAGTGGTAGGAACGAAACCCTTATCATACTTCAATCATGGGTTCAATCTCCATTGCATTTATGGATTCGATGAGTTCTTACCCTACATACATGTTGACCTTTTTCTAAACTACTTTAATATAATTCACATAACTTTTTCAAAAATTAGGATGGACATCCTTGAAATAAATTTAATCATTAAATATCCATTTTTTCTATGGTTTTCAATGTAAATTTTAATTTTCCACGTTTAATAATATTATTTGAATATAATTACTATTTAATTATTGATTTTATTAACCCTAATGGTTATCAATAACTTTAAACTTATGTCTATAAAATTTAAAGGCATTATTCCTCAAAAAAATTCCATTAAAAAGTTTCTAAACTAATGTGTTATATTGCTATAAATTTTATCTAAAATATCTTTTATTTTGGTATACTCCCATTATAAAAAAAATAAAAATATATTTTTATGAATTAGAACTTATGATCAACATTAATATGATAATAATGTGATGGTACCCATAACTCTTAAGTAAATAAATACATATGTGCTTCTATTCTAATCCACTATGTATATCTTATGGTTATGTTCCCAAATCTACTATTTTCCTAAATATTGTTCTAAATGCCACTACTAAACATATTATGATACCAACTATAATGACGTTTCCCTAGTAATCCTGGAGACTATTCATGATACCATTACGTTGGCATAAGATACATGAAAATTTATCCCAAACGGTTGATGATTTTAGTAGTTTTTCTAAACTAGATACATATATGAGTCTTGTATTAAAAATTATTACAGAAATTAAAAAATATTTATTTTATTTTCATTTTTGAGAATAACTTCATTACATATAGTAAGTGATTTCATATTATTCTTAGTATATTTCAGGGAATATGGGGAAATGAAACAAAATAAGGGTGAGCTCAAATGCTCAATATGTGTTAAGTACATAAGAGGTAATAATGAATCAATGAGAATAATCAGTATTAAAATATATATAAGTAAACACACATTCCAGGTAATCAATAAACAAATAAGGATGTTCTTGAAAAATATTTAAAGGTAAATAACTAAGAACCCATTCCATCTAAACAGCTGTATAAGTCATAATCAACCTAACAAGGTAAATAACTGAAGACACATTCCATTTAATCAATAAAATGAGAATGAAATAAATCCATATATATTTTCATAGTGAAAATAATCTAGATAATAATAATTGAAATGATGGAAATGCTTAATTATCAGATTTCATGAATCTAGAAAATGAGCAACTATATATTCAATACATATTCTCATGAATGTTTAAATCTATGGGTAGAAACCCGTCTGATTCTGCTTGGAAACAAATTATATGGGATTTCACAAACTAATTTTGTCTCATGAGACTAATGATACCTCAAGGGGCTATAATTAACTAGGTCCCACTCATATATACACCACATATAATAAAAATTGTTCATAATAACAAATAAGTCTCAATGAAATTTATATTGAGATGAAATCCCTTACCACTTGGTAAATTTGGAATTAGAAGACCCTTAAAATAAATAAATTCAAATGAAACATTAAATTACATGAAGATAAATGTATTCATGATATAAAATTTAAAAATTGAATTGTATACACTGTATAAAATAAACTCGGTTCATAAAATTACAATATACCTCAATGAAATTAAATTGAGAGGAAATCCCTTACCATACACTTAATTTTGGTTAAACACTCTTTAACATCCTCTATAACAGATTTAAGAATGTTATAAAATTATAACATAACCATATTAATAATTATGATATCATATATAGTCATTTTATTACATATTATAACCTTTTAAAAAATAATATTTTGTTATTTTCATCATTTAAGTTGTTAATTACTTTGTTTTTCGATTATGTTTTGACTTGTTATTTTTTGTTCATTTTACTTTGATCGTGATTTTATCATCTCAAAAATGTAAAACATGATGTTAATATTATAAATAATTAGTATATATATATGTTTATATCAATCCATAAAATTTAGTTATAGGAAATGAACTACATCATTCATGAAGACGGTAGATCGTACGTATGAATGAACACTATTTTAATTTTCTTATTGTACTATATGAAAGAAATGTAAATGATATATATATGTATATTATTACTAAATATTAATTTTTATGTCACATATATCAAATTTGTTTATTAAAACAATAATTAATATATTCTATGTAAAGCATGAACGAATCACAATGCTTTGAGGAGACGGTAGTCCACAAATCCTCAAATGATGTTATCATATTCCCGCAAAAAAGGAAAGCATGAATGTGTGTGTTATATAAGAAATAAAATAGCATATATACATTATAAATATAATATATATCATATATAAAATACAAATACATCATCAATACCATCCTTGAAATGTGTTAATTTAAGAATGAATGACATCGGTTCATGAGGCAGTAGTCCACCGTCGCAAATGACACCTTGTAGAAAAAGATGCCACAAATACTTTTTTTTCACCGGTCCATCAAAAAAAATTGTATTTGCGATGGGAAATTACCCCATCGCAAATAGATTCACTGAATTTAAAAAAAAAACATTTTCAATGGGATAATATACCCACTACAAAAAATTAAAAAAAAATAATATTAAAAAAATTAAAAAAATAATATTTATAAATACTATTTGTGAAGGGAAAATATGCTAGTCGCAAAAAATCTAAATGTTTAATATTAATAAATTTTTAAAAAATAATATTTATAAAATTTTATAAATAAAATTATTTTAATTTTAATTATAACAAAATAATATTAATAAAATATTATAAATAATAATAATATTATTATTATTTATATAATAATAATAATAATAAAATAATATTAATATACTAACAATAATAAATAATTTTAATAAAATAACAAATCAATAAATAAATAATAAAGTAATAAATTATTAATATAATAATAAAAAACACAATATTCGCAACAATATAAAATACTCACTAAACCATGAGTCAAACATCACATGTACTTCATCATCTGTTGGTGTTGTTGCACCAATAAACGACACATTTTCTCCTTATACTATTGTCGCTGCTGTCAACGACAAATCACATTGTGTCTGCTCTAGTATATACCGATCAAAACGCGTGTCAGATTAATGTGTGATTTATTCGTACACATCCCAAAGTCTCAAAATAGTCTTTACTACCAATGTAACCACGTTTCCATTTTCATTCTTTGTCAAAATGTTGACACTACATATTAACTCAATTTTCATAGCTTATTTTTCTTATAATTTAATGTCAAAAGAGGATAGTAAGATCATGATCCCATTATATCATGAGAAGTCATGAGAATGGGAACATAAGCTTCCTTTACCATCTTGTCCTTTAAAAATGAGAATGGTTTTTCAGTTAACAACATTGTAATAATATATAGTGTTGGCATTTTGACAAAGAAAGACGCTGAATATGGAAAACATGGTTATATTGGTAGGAAGAATCAATTTATCTATTTTGTGGTGTGTTGTATATAGGTGAAAACAAAACATGACTTCCTAAAAGATATCTGATGAAAATAATTAAGTATTAGATAAAAATGAAAAGGAAATAAACTTACAAATAGTAGATAAAATGATGAAATATCAATTAAAAAAGTGGTAAGAATTCACCTTTTCTTGATGGTTGCAAGCATTTTTTATTCATTTCCTTGTTATTATTATTTATTAGAATTTATTACTAATTATTACTTTTTATTATTATTTATGATTTTTTAAAACTGTTTTTCACTAATTATAACTTTTTGTTACAAATTATTTCTAATTATTATAATTTAAGCCTGTTTATTACTAAATTTTTACTAATTATTACCAATTAATCCTAAATATTACTATTCATTACTAATTTTTACAAATTATAACAAATTATTCATAATTAATCCTAATTAATCCTAATTAATCTTAATTAATCATAATTATTACTAATTATTAGTATTTATTACTATATATTACTATTTATTACTAATTCTTACTAATTATTACTAATTCTTACTAATCATTAAAAATTATTACAAATTATTTCTAATTATTACTAATTATTACTTAATAATCATAATTATTAATACATAATCCTAATTAAACCTAATTATTACAATTTATTTTTATTTATTAATAACTATTAAAAATTATTACTAATTATCACTATTTACTATTAATTATTACTATTTATTAATAAATAATCATAATTATTACTAATTGATCCTAATTAATCCTAATTATTATTAATTATTACTATTTATTACTATTTATTACTAATTAATGACTATTTATTAATATTTATTACAATTTATTACAATTTATTACTAATTATTACTAATTATTAATATATATTACTAATTATTATTATTTATTATAATTTATTCATATTTATTACTAATTATTACTAATTAATCCTAATTATTACAATTTATTAACAATTATTACTAATTAGTACTAATTATTCTTAATTAATCCTAATTAATCATAATTATTTCTGATTATTACATATTATTAATAATTATAACTAATTATTACAATTTATTACTAATTATTAAAATTTATTACGATTTATTAATAATTATTACTAAGTATTACTAATTATTACTATTTATTACAAAGTATTACTATTTATTACCAATGATTACTAATTATTACTATTTTCTATTAATTGTTACGATGTATTACTAATTATTATTAATTATTACTTATTAACCACATTTATTACTTATTAATCCCAATTAATCCTAATTATTATTAATTATTACTATTTATTACTATTTATTACGCTTTATTACTAATTGTTTCCAATTATTGCTATTTACTATTAATTATTACTAAGTATTACTAATTAATACTAATTATTAATATTTATTACTAATTATTACTAATTATTACAATTTTTTACTATGTACTACTATTTAGTAATAATTATTACAATTTATTACTATTTATTAGTGTATATTACTAATTATTACTATTTTTCATATTTATTACTATTTATTATTAGTTACTTCTATTTATTAATATTTATTACCAATTAATACAAACTATTATTATTTATTACTAATTATTACTCACTATTACTCATTATTACTATTTACTAATATTTAGTACTAATTATTACTAATTATTACTAATTATGACTAATTAATTCTAATTATGACAAATTACTTCTAATTACGACTAATTATCACTAATTATCACTAATTATTACTAATTATCACTAATTTTTAGTTCTAATTATGACTAATTATAACTAATTATTTCTTATTATTGCTAATTATTACTAATTATTATTATTTATTATTAGTTATTACTCATTATTACTCGTTATTACTTATTATTACCCATTATTACTAATTATTACTATTTAGTACTAATTATTACTAATTATTAATATTTATTAATATTTATTAATATTTATTAATATATATTACTAATTATTATTAGCTATTCCTATTAATTAATATTTGCTACTAATTAATCCTAATTTTTACAATTTATTACTAATTATTACAAATTATTACTAATTATTAATATTTATTACTAATTATTAGTAATTATAACTAGTTACTTCTATTTATGACAAATTATCGCTAATTATTACTAATTATTACTAATTATTATTTTTTATTATTATTTATTACTAATCATGACTAATTGTAATTAAGTATTTTTAATTATGACTAATTATCACTAGTGGCTATTAATTAATAATAATTATTACTCATTATTATTATTTACTAATATTTATTTCTAATTGTTACTAATTATGGCTAATTACTTCTAATTATGACTAATGATAACTAATTATCACTAATTATCAATAATTATCATTAATTATTACATCTAATTATGAGTAATTATCATTAATTATTACTCACTATTACTAATTATTACTAATTATTATTATTTACTATTAATTAATACTCATTATTACTCATTATTACTAATTTTTGCTCATTATTACTAATTATTAATATTTAGTACAAATTATTACTATTTATTAATATTTATTACTAATTATTACTATTTATTAGTAGTTATTATTATTATTATTTATTGCTATTTATTTATATTTTTTACTAATTAATCCTAATGGTTACTATTTATTACTAATTATTACAAATCATTACTAATTATTACTAATTATTACTAATTGTGACTAATTACTTCAATTTATGACTAATTATCAATAATAATTACTAAATATTACTATTCATTATTATTTATTATTATTTATTACTAATTATGACTAATTATGACTAATTACTTCTAATTATGACGAAGTATCACTAGTGACTATTAATTAATAATAATTACTATAACTATTAATTCATAATAATTAATATTAACCATACGTAATTATTTGTAAACATAATTTTGTAAAATAAAACAATCTAATTATATTATAATTTAACTGTAGCTGATTAAAAATAATTATAACTAATATAAAATAAAATAAATTAACAAAAAAATAAAAGAAATAGATTAATACCGTAAAATTGAAGCTTTCAGAGAATCTATGACGTCAATGATGCTCCGATTTAAAAAATTAATTTTTTTTAAAAAAAATAGAAAAAATCAAAGTAGAGAAGGAGAGGGGGTGGAGAAAGGGGTGAAATGAGAGAAAAACAGATGTGGGTATATATAGGTTAGTTTTTTTGTGACGAGATTATTTTTGATGTGTCATGTCGCAAATACCAACCTACTAACATACTATTTGCAACGAAATTAACCTCCTGTCGCAAATACTAAAAAACAATGTCGGGTATTTGCGACGAGATTTTATAACCATCACAAATACCCTTCCTGGATTTTGGTGTGGATGTCTTGCCAAACATTTTACGATGGGAAGAATCACCCCGTCACAAATAACTGATTATTTGTGACATAAAGAGTGTCTCGTCGCAAATAGTCTCTTCTAGCTGACTATTTTCCACGAGACCCTCCCCCGTCGCAAATACCCATTTTCCCATAGAGGATAAATATTAATGAATCTAGTAATTCTTGAAAATTTAAAAGTAATAAAGAGTCGTATTCAAATTTAAACTATTGTTCCATATAATTTGATGAAAATAAAATGATGCTTGATCAATTTTTAAACAATATCCTTATTATTTAAGTCATTACAAAACTAGACGTAATGTTTGAATCAAGTTTAAATAATTCATAGCTATTGATTGTTTATACATTTTGTTGCATGTGGGTGTAACCTATGATAAATGAATTAGTTAATTTAACACAGTAATCAACTAATTTTTTGATAAAGATAAATGTTTAGGGTAAAGAGATCACATTTTATTATGAAGGCTATATGCCTTGGTTTTTAGGGCCTCGATTCCCTAGTGATTTTTTATTATTTCCTTACTGCCTTTTGTGTTTTCTCTCGATATGAGCCTTTCTATACAAGATTATGTTAGTTTGGTATGGTTGATGGTTGATGATACAAGGATGGGGAAGCCTAGGTTTGTGGCACTAGTTAGTGTTAGTGATGGTGAGATGGATGCATGGTGATATGCATGGTGGTGTTAGGGATGACACCAGGACTGACGGAAGAAGTTGAATTTGGGCTTGCTTGTTCTTGTCCTGAAATTGGGAGGATTTCTTGTTAATGAATATGCTTTAAAGGATAGATGATTGTGTTTCTTATTTTCATGCATTCCTCTCCCTACTATTTGAAGGAGGTAATTTTTCATGGTTTATGAATCTATTTTATTGTAGTATAAGGCTATTTTTAATTTACATAGAATTATGGAATGAAAATGAATAATAAATGTTTTAACCCATGAGGTTCATGGCTCTCTGAAACAAAAATGTTGATAAATTTGACAAACCATGGGATCAATTAGTTTATTCCTAAAGGGCATGGCTATTAGTTAATTATTATCTTAAATTAATTTCTAATGGTTTATAGAAGAATTAATTATTTAAATGTCTTCTTGAAATGTTTCTATGCTTATATGATAACTAGTCATTAGATGTCGGAGCTGGGTGTCTAAGAGATGATAACTACATTTGATCCCATGACTAGGTAGATTCCCATAGTGTGGTGTGAGATGTATATATATGTATATGTATATATATCTATATATAACCTCTGTGTTATATGATTTCATATGCTACCCCACCCTTTTCGGTGGGGATACTAACACCCAATGGACTCTGAGAGAGTGTTTTCCCAATCATGCAGGTTGGTGAGGAACAGACAGTTGGCAACCCCGGCTTTCCATCTACTCTTCTCCTAGTAGTATTATATACAGGTATGAATGGTAGTAGCCTTACCCATATATATGTATAGAGGGATATAATGGATTGTGCTTTATTCACATACATGTATCTTCAGATATAGTATCATATGGATTATTATTGTTATGATGTGTATGGGCTATTATAGATTGAGGTGTAATACTCAACATATGGGCTATGGTGGATCCATGAATTACCCGTCCAATATCTGGGATATGGAATGAGATGATCAGATGTTGTGATAAATGGTGTGCATGATACATTATAGTAGTCCAACTATATTCAAGATGACTTACTTTTGGAGAGAGATAGATCATGACATGTGATATTAGGGAAGAGTGGGAAAATAATGGGGAAGTGGTAGTGGGGTATCTTCATTGATATTATTCTAGATATTATGTTATTATTGTATGCGATACATAGTGATAGATCCATGGTTAGGCTGGAAACCTATCATACCTATTTAGGTAATCCGTTAGCCTCACTTGTTTATTCACTAGACTTTAGTATGATTTCTTTATCTTTTTGAACAGGAGGCTTTATGGGGGATACTACTGAGTATACCTGTAATACTCATTCTACATATATATAAATAGTTTTTAGGACTATAGGAGTTGGTTGGTGATCAGGTTAGATATTACTAACATATGGAGCTGTTCAAGAGTTGTTTTCACTTTGATGTCACAAGAAATGAAATTTTCATTCAGGTATGTGTAGTTTTTTATAGTTATTCTGTTGTATGAAATTACATGTATATATCGAGACATCTCTTTAATTTTGTTACGAGCATGAGTTGTTGGGTGTTTTTTTCTTATCACTCATATCTCAGTATTAGAGGGTAATTCCTTACATTTGTGTGTATGATATACCTTCGATTCTTGTTTCTAACCAGTGGCATATTGGAGGTAGGAATCAGTCATCATTATCTCCTTTCTCTCATTGTTTTTCTCGGAGTAGTACCATTCGAGGGAGGGGGTTTTGACATTTAAATTCATTAATCATGTATGAACAACATGAGAAAGAGATTTACATTGAAAAACTGAAATGTTTTTTCCTTAACAGTGATGGTTTTCTTGTTCTTAAAATTATTAAATCATTATATGGGTATAAACAAGTACCTAAAGAATAGTAATAAAAGATACAAAGTATATTAAGAAGAATAAATATCATTAATGTAATGGTTTATAAAATGATATATGTCAAGGTAGATAATACAAACATTTTCATTATGATTGTTTGTGTTGATGAAATTTTTTTTACTATAAATAATGAGAAACCTTGTGAAGAATTTTCATCACAAATAAGGATTCATATTGAGACGTAAATGATTGATGCGATGAAAATATTTTTGGGCTTGCAAGTAATAAACATAATAGGTTTTCCCTTTTTCTCATAACAGAAATATGTACCTTAGTTGTTGATGAAGCTTTACATGAGAGACTCAGAAGAGGCTTCAACACCGATAAAACATGGGAATAATATATCAACGAATTAAAAAGGAAAGATTTTTAATCATATAAAGTTTTTAAGGCTTATTTATTATGTACACTACATCATAGTTTCATTAATGAACATCATGATTTTGGTTTCTCACTACGAATGATTTTAATAAATTCCAATGGACTCATATTTAATTTTAGTGAAATGGATCTTATGCTATATTATAGGAACACTTCGTTGTGGATTTTTGAATGATAAGAGCACACTATTTTAGCTTTATGGATATTCTTACATGTAATGGGTAAGTGATGTTGTTAATCAAAATTAAAATTTAGGTGGTTCATTCATTATTAGAAGAATGTTTGTTTCTGAAGTCTCCGTGAAGAAACATTTTGTCACATTTAGTAAATTTGTACCATGATATATTACGACATATCATACTCAGATAAAAATTTCATGGATAATGATATAAAATAATGATTTTGGGGTTGTTGGTTTATACCCTTTTTTGGTAATATATGACAATCAAATTGAAATCAATCTGTCAATCAATATTTTTCAATATTTGAGATTAAAGGATATTAACATTAAGTAAAAAATCATCAATGAGAGAGTGGATAAAAATATAATTCATTGTATATGATTTGGTAAAGGATAAAGTTACATATATAAAGAAAAATGCCTTAATAAATGACCCCTTCACACCCATGAGAGTGTCACAGACTGTGAATTTTATCTGAAAACCATTAAAAAATCCCATGTTTATTTTCTCACATTCATTCATTTTCATTTTTCTACAAATGAGGATAATAGAAAGGAATTTCTATTTTAACAGATGGACACTCATATTTTGTATAGGTAAAATAATATGGAAAAAAATTGATTATATATCCATATAGTGGGATACATGATGTTTTGGTATCATAAGCATAGAGAAGAGCTTACACATTGTTTCAAATATTGATAAAAAATAGGTCGACATTGAAGATAACATGGGGAATATCGTTGACCCCTTTATGATTGTGATTATCGATGTGTATAAAGAACCCTGGTTAGAAAAATTATATAATTGTTTTGACTTTTTTCAGTAGTATTTCATGTTTTTATTTGTAATGTCAATAGTTTAAAATTTGTTTTTATATTTTAAGGAAATTTAGAGCTTAAATAAGCCATAATAGATTAATATAATTCATTATTCAATATTTTGTTTGAAAATTTTTTTACCGATATTTTTAGTATATTTTAGTGTTTAATCATATAAAAGGAGCTTCTTTCTAAATATTACATAAAAAACATAGATTTGTGAAATAATACACTCACATGATAAGATATATTCAAACTCACATTTTATCTTACATTGGAACATATGTCTATAAAAGTTTAACAATATTGTCTCGCATCCTAAAGGTAGAGTATGTCAATGAGCCAATTTTTTCTATGTAATTCCCTAAGAATATATACACTACCAATATAGTCTTATATAAAAACATAAGTAGGAATGACATCACCAATACTACTTCTCATCCCAACCTAATACGACACCTTACACCAAATATTATTTCACGACTGAACACAAATTATGAAAATACTACAACATAAGCAGTATTGTGATTCTTTATATTTAGGATGTTTCAAAAACCACTATTATGTAGTTATAGGGAGATCTAATGTTACCTCAAATCCAAATTCATGATGCCTCAATAAGATTTTGTAATCTCAACCTCCAATGAACACAACAATAATGTATTCCTTCTAACTGAATGTAGATTATGTTATAATGATAACATTTTATTATAATAAAAAAATTATTATATAACTTACCCAAAATGAATATCCACTAAAATTCTTATGGTTTATTAAATTACTCAATTGTACCCCAAAATCATTCTAGGATATTACATAAGCAAGGGGAAAGAACCTATAATATGGAAGGAAGGATATGGAGGTCATCTCCTTGTAACGTGGATGACAATAATAAGGGGGATCGTTATTCAAGGTGTTTCATTAAATTAAAAATTAGACAACAACACCTCCATGTGTAATAACTATGATTTGGGATGCATTATTCATTATATTAATTTGTTATTTATATAAGAGGAAAATCATTGACGATCCTGGAAATTAAGAACCACAAGTATTTGATCTAAAAATATTCTACCACCAATCTAGATTAATAATGGTTAGTTCTAAATGAAAAATGCAGAAGGGGGTTAAATTGAGTTTGATAGAAAATAATGAATGAGGTCAAAAAATGAGTAACATAACAAAAAGGAGGAAGTGGTGGTGTAAGTATTTATAAGGAGAAGGTTGCTGAGATAAAGATAAATATAACACCCAACGATTTTAAAATATTTTCTCTTTAATATTTTTTTTGTGTTTGATAGCTTATGGTGCATGCGGCCCCAAGATTAAACAAAACACAATATTCTATAGAGATATTATTATTTAAACATGACCATTATAACTCTGTAATTGGATTAGAGGGTATTAATAGGAGTAACCACATTATGAAATATATGCATAAAAGTTTTACTAATACAAATTTATTGATTCTTTCTAATGAGAAAATTTATCAATCTTGATTAATAAGAATGAAATAATATAAGGATAATGTAACATCCCACATCTCCCCATTTTCGTGGAAAGGAAGTGGGATGTTACTTGGAATTAGGTGACATACCCAAGATAATAAAATATGGCAATAAATTCTAAGTGATTTAATATAATTGGGGAACTATTTTCCCTTTAAAAATAAAACAACCACAACAAAATATGCCACAACCAAACAAGCACTATATAATGCATGATAAAAAAGTATAGCACTCAAGAATACAAACTGACAACAATACCAAAGTATAAAAAATCACTATATTTGAGTACAATGTAGAAAGCAAGACCAAAATTTGTGTATAAAGGGGAAGATAAAACCAAAAAAACTCAAAGATTCCCAAGACACCAACCCCAAAACTCCCAACATGCTCCAAGATCTAACACTATAATCCATGATAAATTTTTCATGATGCATCATTAAAGAAATGAGATACTTTTCGTTTACCCATGTCTCAATAAACAATATTTGCAAATGCACCAATGTTACCAAGCAGAGGGTGAGTAGTGAAACTTAGGAAGTTTTCCTTAAATTAATTCCCTACTCACTCTATTAGGATAAAACATGATATCACATTTATATAATTCAATTTATATAAAACAATTTAAAAAATATCATATCAAACCTAAGACATTTCTATGAAAAAAAATTTATATACGAAACTAGTTTTCCTAGGCAAAACCATTTTCCATGGGATGTAACCAAAACGTTTTTAAAACCGATTTGACATTCCTTTTTGGAATACCCATTCTAGGATTCACAAATACACCACACATTCAAGATCTAGTGATAGTTCTATACTCATGAGCAGTTTCTCGTTTATCACTATGTCCTCACTAAGTGGCTAATCCAGTTGTACCCAAATGGCACACACCCATTATCCAGGGTCACATCCCTTGTACCCTAATGGTAGATGCCCCTTATTTGGGGTCACATTAAAATCATGAACTCACACCAACCCATGTATGATAAAACCGTGCCAAACCAACCATTCTATGCCATTTTAATAAAATATTTCTTTTATTGAAAACATTTCTACCAAAAAAATTGCATGAATCAAAACAAATCCATATTTTAAAATCATGAATCAAACATTTGTAAAAAAATCCATTTCCACCATTTCACAAACCATCACTAAAGAAGGTTTCTACTACGATTTTCACAATAATATTAGAATAAAATTCATACAATTCCAACAATTTGAAACCAAACATTCAAGTTATAATAAGAGGGGTTGATAGTGAATGCACCCACCTCAGAAACTATGGTGAAAAATAAGAATAAAAAAATTATTCAACAAAACTAGTTTGAAACTCCAAAATACCAGCTTATATATTATTCGGTATCATCAATAAATCCATATATCATCATGGTTGATATTGATAATCCTTGATCAATCCCAAAAATATTGGATTTATCATGGAAAGAGAGGGAAGAAAAATATTATAAGGAAAACCACCATGAATGGATACTTACCAAGGAAATCAAAGATCATCACACCAAGATTTTCCAATAAACCACACTCAGATCAAAGGGAAGGGTCACTAAAACCATTAGGAAGAGATTAATTAGAGTTAGGGTTGTATTAGGGAAAAAAGAACCATTAAGGAGTAAAAATGAGTTATATCCAGAATTTTTAGATCTAAATTTTAGTCATGAACGATTAGGTAAACCATGTTCTAACTGTGCACATGCCTCTACCTCATGATGAACCTTTCATGGTTGGCATACAGGGTAATAAAAATCATGCTCCTACCATGTAGAAGCCCTCTCTCTCAAAATGAAAAGTTTTTACTGGGTGGCCACACAGTTTAAGAAAACCATACGCCTAACCATATGCCCACCTAGAACCCACTATTTCTCATTTTATAGATTCTTGGAGGTGTTTCATAGTTTCTACTAATCATGCTCAAACATTTCATATCTTGAGAAGCCCCAAAACATTCCAAAATTTTTCTAAACCCTCCCAAACATCACCCAAACAATTTACATACTTAAAATATATATATAAAGGGTTAATACCAGAAACTGGGGGTGCTACATTCTCCCTAATATTTGTATTTACATCCTAGGAAAATAAAAAAACACAAATTACATGAAAGAGTTTTTACCATTGCTCAACTATTTCATTTTTCTATTCCCATGTTTCAACTTGAATCTGACCATGTTGCTACAAAACCCACATTAGACTGATAATTTTCCTATGATAAAATTTATCTTTCTCATCCACAATCCTTACTGGAATTTAAACTAATGAAGAATCCAGCTCAAGGTCAACGTGATTCCATTTAATCACATAGTCCGGATCAAGCTGATATATTTTCAACTGAGACACGTGAAACAAATTGTGCACTGAACTAAAATGCAGAGACAAATCCATCTGATATGCTACCTAACCAATCTATTCAAGTATCTCAAAATGGATAATGTATCTAGAAGATAAATTTACTTGATTCCCAAAATAAAAATTCCCATGCCTTGGAGAGATTATCAAGAACTCATGATCAGTCACCTAAAATGACAATGACCATGGACGATGATTCACATTCAATTTATAATGACTCTGAGCCATTTCCATCCTCATCTTAATTGACTAAATGTTCTTTTATTGTCTCTTGGACGAGTCTCGACCCAACCAGTGAAGTCTCAGCTATTTCCACCGAACAAAGTATATAATTACAAGGATTCCAATACAATGCATCAAAATGATCCATATATATCAATGGCTCATAACTGTTGTTATATGAGAACTCCATTAATGATACGTGCTCCTCTCAGGAGCCACCAAAAACCATTACACAAGTGCACAACATGTCTTCCATCATTTGTATCATCCTTTCAGATTATCCAACCATTTGAAGATGATACGCCATACTCATAGTCAACTGAGTCCCAAGAGAAAGCTATAAGTATTTCCAGAAATGAGATGTAAACCTTGGATATTTTTCTGAAACTATAAAAATTTGTACGCCATTACTCTTAATCACTTATTAGATATTGATTTTTGACAACTCCTTCACTATATATTATTCATGAATATAGATGAAATGGACTGACTTTTTGAGACGATTCATTATCATCCATATAGCATCGTGTTTCTGAACTCTTCCTTAGTGACATGTCACAAAATCCATAGTTACCTGCTAATATTTCTAAATAGGAATAGGTAAAGACTATAAGATACCTACTAGCCATTGGTTCTCTTCCATAACCTACTGATAGGTGAGGCACCTCATCACAAACTCAATTACATCCCATTTTATACAAAACCACTAAAATTATGCTTTCAAATCCTTAGACATATTCAATATTCTCATATGAAAATCCCATCTGGAATGGTGGTATGAATGAATTATTTATTCTTAAAAATCAAAAGTTATGACCATTTGACCTCAAATCCTCAAAAATGAACTCTCATCGAGTTTCGATCCCTCAATGGTCTCCCCACCATTGAGTTTTAACCCCATAGAAATTCATTCTAAAACATATGTCTTTGCCTCTTTAACCATATTCACAAAATTAAGAACTAAAGAAACTAGAATGAAAACTACAACACTACCTCATTCCTCACAATCCATGTGTATGTCGGCTATCACCAACATCAACTTCAACTAATTTTAAGCATCTTTATCCAACTGAATATATGAATTTATTGTTAATGAATTCGCCATCGAAATGACCTTAATCGATGTATACATTAAGTAAAATTCAAATAATCAGAGATATTCCATTCATATTATTTTTCTCAGATTAAAATCCCTTTGTAATAAAATGTGTTTCAAAGTCTTACGATCCATAATAATTATAATTTTTTCACCTAAGAAATAATGACTCCATGTATTCAAAGCATGGACTATGAAAACTAACTCAAAATCATATATTTGGTATCCTTCTTATGCAACCATAAATAACATGAGCCATAAGAAACAACATGATAGCCCTACATGAGAACACATCCCAACCCAGATCTCAAAGCATCACAATACACCACACACCCTTGTCCTGGTTCTGGAAAATTCATGATAGATAATGGTGTAAGAAGAACATTCAACACATAAAAATAATTATGACACTCCTTGTTCCATTGTAATGGAACATTTTCCCCTGTCAAATCTATCATAGGCAAAGCTAATAATGAAAAGTCATGAACAAATAATTGGTAATAACAATCTAGACTAAGGAAACTCTGTATCTCGAATAAATTTTTTGGTGGTTTCTAAGAGATCATATACTCTATATTTTCTAGATCCAAAGAAACACCTCTTTCAGATATAACATGGATAAGTAAACATACCACTTATATCCAAAGAATCTCACTTTAATGATTTTTTATACAAACTATGATCCGACAAGATTCCCAACACTCTCACCAAGTGATGCTCATACTCAACCCTTTTTCTTGAATTCATCGATATGTCATCCACAAACACCACCACAAAATAATCCAGATACCTTTGAAATATCCAATTCATCAATCCTATAAAGACAATGGGTACATTTGTACGACCAAAATAATTAAACACATACTCGTAATGACCATATTAACTTCTAAAATTTTTCTTTTGAATATACTCCTTTCGAACCCACATTTGGTGATATCTTGATTGTAAGTCAATGTTAGAGAACCACTGAGCACTCATTAATTGACCGAACAGACCAAATATTTATGGATGTGGATACCGATTCTTTATCATAACTTGGTTAAACTTATGATAATCCATGAACAATGGAATAATTCCATCACAATTTTTCATAAACAAGACCAACACTTCCAATAGAGACGTGATCGAATGAATAAACCTTTTTCTTTCCAAATCTTCCAACTAGAATTTCCACTCCCTTAATTCTATTGGTTCTTGATGATAAAACATAACTGAAATTGGATAGATCCCTTGTAAGAGATCAATCATAAACTACATTTTTCTAGTGGGTGGATAACCTAAGAAATTTTTGGGAAAAACATCCATAAATTGATCAACAACAGCTGGAAAACCACTATTCCTGATTTTATCCATCGATGCCAAGGTCAAATATGCCAACTGGTATGAGGTTATTCTAAAGACTGGTGAAAAAAATCCTACTGATTCTACCTTTACATTATGATATCCTTTAAAGAGATTCTCTATGTCATAATTATTTGTAAACTGAACCCTTCAAATATAACGATCGATGTGATATTTGAACATTGTCAACTAATCCATACCTAGGATTATGTCATAGAATCTATCTCAAGAATAGATAAATTCCATATCAACTCAACACCATCATCAACTATAGAACATGAATTGCATATAAAGGCTCAACATTCTATTTGACTAAGAGGAGTTTGATGTTTCAAAACAGAAGGCATCATCTCAACATCTAAATACAGAATATCAACAACATGAGACACAATAAATGAATGGGATGTACCCATATCAAACAAATCATCAATAAGGATAGAATTTAAAAGAATCATTCCTATTATCGTTGATGGTCCAGATTGATCATCCACAATCACTTTCTAAGATCTATACAATTGATTACTTTCTACACTTTTCTCTTTTTACCCTATTTAGAAAACCCTTGTTGAGGTTTCATGGTATTCCTAGAATCACTCTGGAAAGCTCATTTCTGTTGATGAGAAGTGTTTTTTTCTCCTCTTCCTATCAAATAATATAACGCCTGTAAAACATGAGATGTGTCTCGAGAACCCAACCTTAGAGAAAAGTTATAATAACACTGAAGATTCCCAATCTAGTTGCAATCGTGGAATGCTCTAGGTGGTTTTATACAATATTATTTCATGTGATAAAATGATCCACACTAAAAAATTATAGGTTTACCCTTTAGTTTTGGAGGAAGATTAACAAATCCATCCGTATGATATTGAGTCACTCCACTACCTTTGAAATTGGTGCCCCTCTTCTTCTTTTTTCCAGTATTATGGTTCCCACCATTTTCCATAGGTATCAACATAATTCCTCCGCCCATAGTTCCTAAGATGTCCCTTTCTGCCACTATCTCTCTATTGAAAATATCCATATAATCTTTTATACAAATCCCATAAACCTTTAAGCAAATATCTTGCCTCAACTCTGATTAAAAAATGAATTCTTTCATGGATTGACTAGTAGTAACGCCAAGTGAAAAGTGGAATAAATTCATAAATTTAGCTACATACTATATCAATGAGAGATTCTCTTGTTTCAAGATGAAAAATCACACTATTATAAAAATCATAAAAATGTGAGGATAGAATGGTTTTGTTGAAAAATTATTCAAAATAATCCAATGAAATGCCTCGGTCTAATTTATCTTGAACTGCTAAATTCCACCATCGGCGTGCAAGATCCTCCAATATATACATTACTAAATTGACTTTTAGCTTTGCCGGAGTACCAACGAAAACAAAGTTTCAATTCATCCTATTCAACCACACCTCTAATTTCTTTGGTTCTGAATCACCATGAAATATTGGTGGATTCGTCTTTAAGAACTAATCAAAATGATCCACTTTCCTTAGTTCATGTCATCAGTTTTTTTCTATCCACAGCCTAAAATTCATGGACTATACTTTGAACCAATTGTTGGTTCATTAATGGATTAAGTGCAACCACATTACCAGTAGCTTCTTTTGATTGGTTTCTTCTACACCTACTATGTTTTATTTCTATAGAAAACACTCCATAATTCTCACTCTCTAGAAATAGAAGTATTATAAATATCAAATTTACCATATCACAAATATCATGACAAGGATTTCCCAAAATTCTACATCTATCGTTTTTCAAATGAATTTTTTTTAATTACACTCTTATTTTGAAAATCAACCCATTTTCAAAATAGTAGTGTCATTCCATTTTCGAAATCTCACGTTTGAAAAAAATTTCAATTCTTTTCAAAAATATATATTTTTGAACCAAATCACAAGTCATTACTCAAAATAAAGTATACACGACCAATAAAAAGTCAATTTTATCAATTCATGTCATTATCTTCTCATCAGCTAAACTAATAATGATGTGGTTACAGATCCTATAAGTTTCTCAAAACACTTATGTACCCAACTTCATTGTAACTTTAGGTTCAGAAAAAATTGGTTACTTATGCCTTTTTATGCTCTTCATTTCAAGTCCTAATAATCACACTCCTTACTACCATCCTAACACATTGACTAAACCCAAATGAACTTTTAAATCCAAGACCAAAAAATTACATTTGTCCCAAAATGAAAGATAGACCAGACAAGACTAGTACCATTTGTAACATCTTCCCCCTTCCCATTTTCTTGTGAATGTGGTGGGATGTTACTTTCCTTTAAGTGACATCCCGAAGACACCAAAGGCTGGAAATAAATGCCATGGGTTTCAATACAGTTGGGGGATGATTTTCCATTTAAAAATAAAACAACCACAACCAAATATACTATAACCAAACAACAACTATATGAAAAATGAGAATAAATTATACAACTCAATAATACCAACTGAAAAAAGTACCAAACTATAAAAAATCACCATATCAGAGTAAAATGTGGAAACAAAGACCAAAATTTGAGTATATAGTAGATGAAAAAACCAAAAAAAAAATCAAAGACTCCAAATACACCATCTCCACAACTACCAACATGCTCTAATATCCAACTCCAATATCTATTCTCAATGTATCACAATGCATCACTAATGAAATGAGACACTTTTGCTTTACCTGTGTCTCGATAAATAATATTCTAAAACTCACCAATGTTTTCAAATAGGGGGTGAGTAATGAAACAAAATAGGTTTTCCCCAAATGACATCACTATTCATTCCTCTAGGATAGAACATATTATAAAATTTATATAAAAAAATTTATATAAACAATGTTAATATAGTTTTTATCAAAGCTAATATATTTTTAAGCAAAACTGTTTACAAAAAAAAAATAGTTTTCCGAACCAAAAACATTTCCCAATGGAAGAAAGAAAACCATTATTACAAACCATTTAACATTCCTTTTGGAATAACTATTCCATGATTTACACACACACCATACATGCATTTTCCAATAATAATTATATACTCATGAGAGGTTTCTTATATATCCTCCAAGTCGTCAGTAAGTGGTCAATCTTCTTATGCCCCAATGGCATACTCCTCTTATCTTGGGTCATGTCCCTTGTACCCCAATGTAACACACCCATTATTTAGGGTCAAGTTGAAAGCATGAAGTCACACCAACCTATGTATTCCTAAACCATTCCAAACCAACCATTCCAAGCCATTTCAATAAAACCATTCATTAATTGAAAACATTTTTACCAAAAAATTTCCATGAATCAAAACAAATCCTTATATTAAAATCATGAATTTTTTTTCATTACAATCCATTTCCATTGTTTCATAAACCATCACTAAAGAAGATTTCTACCATGCTTTGGAAAATAATCTCACGATAAAATTCATGAAATTCAAAAAAATGGAAACCAAACCTTTAGGTATAATAATTAGAGTTGAGAGTGAATCCAATTACCTCAGAAACTATACTAAAAATGAAGAACGATAGAAAATCTTAAACAAAACTGGATTGAAACTCCAAAAACCCACATTAGATCATGTTCCCTATCATAAAAACATCCATATATCATCATGATTGGCATTAAAAAACCTAGATCCATCCCTAATGGATTGGATTTTCCATTTCAATAGAGTGAAGAAGAATAATATAAGTAAAAACCAACAAGAACAGATATTTACCAAGGAAATCAGTCTTCAACGGACCAAGATTATCCAATGGATCACTCTCTGATTGATGGAAAGGGTCTCCACAGCCTTTAAGAAGATATGAATTCATTTTAGGGTCTTATTTGGGGAAAATTGACCATCAGTGAGTATAACAGAGTTAGATCCATAATTTTCGGATCTAATTTTTACCCGTGCACGGTTAGGGAAAATAATTAGGAAAACCATGTACTAAATATTCATAGGACTCTGCCTCAAGAAGTGCCTCACATGGTTGGATCACATAGTTAGAAGAACCTTGCACTAACCGTCAGGAATCCCTCAATCGTAAAATGCATCGTTTCTGCTGGGTTTCCTCATGGTTTGAAAAATATCTTGCGCCAAGCTAGAACCCATTGTCTCAATTTACACGGTTTCCAAGAGGTGTTTCATGGTTTCTACTAACCGTGCTCAAACAACACACCTCTAGTAAAGTCTCGAAAACAATCCAAAATTCCCATAAATTCTCCCATAATTCAACCAAACACTTTACATAATTTAAATGAATAACGAAAGTGTTAGTACCAAAAACCATGTGTGCTATAGTTAACATCAATTAAGGGTTAAAAGAGTCATTTCTAAATTAAATATTTTTTGCTTTATATTATAAATTTTCAATTAAAATATATATTTAAAAATTTAAAAATTAAATTTGATAAAAATGAATTTATTTTTTATTTCATAATATCAAATTTATGTTAGGGTATTTTTTATAAAAACATTTACTTCAATATGATTATTGAAAAATACCAATTTTTATAATGTTGTTATTTATTTTTGTTAAATAAAGCAATTAAAAATCCCCATTATATTTTGAATATACATATGTATAATTTTATTAAACACTATTTATCAAATTTTAGGTGAATCCACATTATACTTGATTTTGTTTTAAAATCATTTTTATGCATGAAATGGTTATTTTTCTAAAAATAGTTTTTCATTATGTTTTGAGGATATATATTAAAAAAATCTTCCATTTATGGAAATTGAATATTATAAAATAGATTCTATATTTGAGATCAATATTTTTAAATTATGTAATATGATCAATTTCATTTTTTGGTCATAATGAATAGAAATAATGTTAAAAGTTTATCACCATAGTAAATGGTAAAATATGATAAACATGATTAAAAATTATGATATAGGGACTCAAAATCAAAACATAACTTTTATTTATTTAATTTTATCGGTATATTTTGTGCATAATCAACCTATATTTGAATATTTTCCAGTTTGGTGTCACTTTCCTTTGATTATGTCCTTTATATTAATTAAGGTGATGAATAATTAAAAAATGTCACTCTCTTTGTTTTAATACATAGAATATGTTTATAAAGGGGTAAAAATATTAAATGAATATTTATAAATGGTTATTTTTAATATCAATAAATTATTATTATGAATGAAATTTATTTTTAATTTTTAGTGATGATATAATTACCTTGAATCCTTATGCATTGTTGACGCATGACTTGTGCAAGTAGTATAAGAATAAAGTTAATTTTTTCAAGAGAATAAAAAGTAATATTTTTTGATGAATTATTTTTTTATAGAAGTTAAATGTATAATTTCAAATTATTAATGATTTTGAATGCATTTAAATTCTAATTCTAGTGTTGTCTCGAATTTTCTGAATAGTCCAAAAAATGACCTTACATGGTCTTTAATGTATATAAATTATTTTAAATCATAAAGAAGTCATAAAATACTATATTGAATCATTTGGTTTGGTAAATGATTAGCCTAGAATTCATGGTTCATGTATACTCCACATGGGAATTTTTAAATTACTTTCCTGGCCCTTAATGATTTAAAAATTATTAAAATTCCATAGTTTTTTACATATAAAGGGGACTCAATTTATGATTTCTAAAGGCACACATGAGTTATGTTTTCTACAAAACCTATAACAAATTTCCTCTATAAATTTACCCTACCTCATCCACAATCCCCAATAGTGACCCTAAAACTGTCCTTCAAATTCCGTAAACCTAATCAAACAGAGGACATAACTGATTTCATTTATGATTTTTTAATCTTCCATCCAAATTTAAATTTTTTTATTATATGCCATTTTAAAGAAAAATTGGAAAACCAATGTTCACAACCAAACACCACTACATGTTAAAAGTACTCACAAACTAATTAAACACAAGACTAAGATTACTTGAATCAGCTAGTCTATATAGTTCCCAGTGTAGCGTAGTAACCTGGGTATCTGGATCCTCTCTGATAATCTCTTCAAAGAGAGTAACCATCAATTCCATAGTTTGAATAAATTCCTCTGAGTTGATATTACTTTAATTGAAGCCCTGGTCCACTATTTGATCTTGTTTATCTAACGACACTTCTTGATCCTCATTGACATCCACGTGAAACCTTCGTTCATTAATTCTTTTTATCTCCTCTTCTAATACATTTGGTCGTACTAATTTTTCAAGCATTTCATCCTTGCAGTGCAAGATAAGATTCAAGAACTCCCCATCCTATTCATCCCTGACTCTAGTATTCCTTCTTGATTCTTCACTTTCCCTCTTTTGTAGAGTTCTGTTTCCTTGTTCTTACCCTTTTTGGTCGTCCTGGTCTCCATTGGTTATGGCAAGTGGGAGTAATCTATGCGCCCCTTTTGTTATTTCCCCTAAACCACAAGACATTCCCCTAGGTCTCGAGATCCTTTTTCCCCTATCTTCCTTCTAATTTTTTGACGATATTTCCCTTGAAATCGGTCCGTGTTATCTATTAAAGGGTGACTAAAGCTATCTTCACATGAATAATCCTCCTCTTGAGACAATAGAGGTTCTTGAACATCCAAACCATCAAAATGGCTCACTAACATTATCGTCATGCCCTCTTCGAGGGGCCTCTACTTTCATAGAGACTCCTCTTAACTTCCTTTTTCTCCAGACCGATTTTCTTCCCCCCAGACCTAGCTTCATATGGACTGAAGAGTTAGCAGCGAGGATGTTTCAGTCAAGGGGCCTCAAGAATCTCCCTACGTCCAGCCACCCTTGCACACAATGTGATTCTGTTGCAGCCCACAAAAAGGACTTCCCCTGCACCGTTTCTGATCCTACAAGATGCTCATATCCATGACCCATGAACTGTAGATTTTTGTTAGTGTCCTCCATGCCTCAACCTTGAATTCTATAGATATCTTGAACATCACTCCCTGTCAAGCTCACCACACCTTCCTCGATTGAGCTGGATGTGACTGGAGGATCCACCATAGCCATTGATAAGGTACCCTCTTCTTCAACTCTATTTAGACCCAAATCATGTTTTAAATGGGAAAAAATATCCAAAACCTATGGCTATGCCTCATTAGTCTTCACACTCTTTACTGCCACTGTAGATACCACGAGACACCAATGATGGAGGTGAGACTCTAGGATACTGGACTCAACGACTAGAAACTCCACATAAACTATCACCTTTCCAGCGGCCCCGTGCAACTCCTCATACTTTCCCAAACCACCACTATCCCACACCTAGACTACGAGATCAACATGCACCTCAAATCCCTCAGAATTACTGATCACAGTTTTCCTAACATGGTTCTCGTGACGACAACTAGAAGACAAATGGCCTATCCTATGGCATCACAAGGAGAACGCTAGCCACAATTCAAACACCACCCTCTGTTTTCATAAAAAATATTCTCCTACCAAAATCCAAAGCCACTTCACTGAAGGTATTGAAACATCAACCTGAACACATACGCGAAGTAATATAGGGTGACCAACCGTTGTCGTGCGATCAACAGAAAACAAAAAACTTCCAACCATGTTCCCTAGAATACTTATAATAGAAGTGGTTTGGAAAGTGAGTGAACGATTTGGAAAGATTACCCACACTGCTGACGAAGATGGGTCTCGATTCATGATGAACTCAGAAGAACATCTAAGGAGATGAAAACTGCATCTATTTCAGACATGAGGAGCGCTGGACCAGGCATCAATCAGGTTGACCTCTGAGGAGAAGCAGATCATCAATTGGCACCGATCGAGAAGACCCAAAACTGCTCGATCTTGAAGAACCCATGAATCGAAGACAAACGTATCAAACGTGTCAACCGAGGGACAAAGACCCCTAAATCAGGAAAACAGCGTCGATCTATGAAGGTCTGTGGTTGTGTTGAACTATTTTGAAGAAATCATGAGCTGGTTCGATCCTTCATGAAGGTCAGGAACCTTAGGGCCAAGAGGGATCGACGGGAAAGGAAGAAGGAAAGCCGAGTTAATAAGAGGGGAGAAAGGTCAAACCATTACTATGCTAAAAGTTTGTATTCTAGTGATTAATGTGGTAATTTTGAAGAATTTTTAAATAAATTAATTAATTATGTTTTAATAGTCATTTTACATATTATTTAGTTTTTATTTTAATTTTAATTTTTTATTCTTTTTATTCTTTCATTATCCCAATTTTTTTCTTAAAACAATTAGTTAAATTAATTTTTTTCAATTTATTAATTATTTTTGTAATTAATTTTCAAATTTATAATTTTCAATTCATTAATTTAATAATAATTTCTTTGATTTAATCTTAATATTGTAAATAAATAATTTAGTTTAGTTTTTATTTCTTTAAATAATTAAATTAGTTTTAAAATTTTAATTATATTCATTCAATACTTTAAATTTAATTTAATTATTTAATTTCATTAATTACTTTAAGGAATTTCTTAGTTAATTAATTTATGAAAATTTCCTTAAATAAATTTTTATAAGTATCTTTAAATCCTTATTTTTTTCAGAATAATATGCTATTAATTTTATTTTGTTTTTTTAACTCTGTTTTCCTTCTATTTTGTTTTTAATTTTATTTGTTAATTTAATTGTTTTATTTATTTTTTTGTTGTGTAGGTGTTGTAGAGAATCCACCCATCGTTGACTCAAATGAGTCACCCACACCACTCATCGGTGTCTCAAATGAGTCACTAACACCTGCCTATGGGTGAACCAAGTCCCCAATACACACCCTCATCACTCACCGTTACCCTATCCCCCCTCCTTACCTACCGACACTGCATTGGTGAGACATTTCTCACTGATCCTTCTCATATCACAGTTGCCACATCCACTGCTGCCTCATCTCCATCCCAACGAACATGAGTCACTGATACTCCTCTACACTCCCAGCCACCACCGCACCCTCAAACAGAAGACCTCAAAAACATCTAAGAACACCAACAACGGAATCAAAAACATCAAACCCCCATCCACAAACAAACAGAATAACAAAATAAGAGTAAAAAAATAAATCAAATTAGTATATTCATTCACCAACAAAATCAAATTGAACTCAAAATTTTAGATCATAGAAATAGTAACTGTAATCCATCTCGAACCAGAAAAATTTACTGTAATCAAATTGAACCAGAAAAATCAAAGTAGCATATTCATTCTCCAACAAAATAAAAGTAGCATATTCATTCAAAAGAAAAATAGAATATTCATTCACCTACAAAATCAGAGTAGCATATTCATTCACCAACAAAATCAAATTGAACTCAAAATTTTAGATCTAAGAAATATTAACTGTAATCCATCTCGAACCAGAAGAAGAAACTATAATCAAATTGAACCATAAAAATCAATGTACCATATTCATTCACCAAAAAAATTAAAGTAGCATATTCATTCACCAAAAAAATAGCATATTCATTCACCAAAAAAATCAAAGAGTCATATTCATTCACCAAAAAAATCAAAGTAGCATATTCATTCACCAACAAAATCCAATTGAACTCAAAATTTTAGATATAAGAAATAGTAACTGTAATCTATCTCGAACCAGAAAATGTAACTCTAATCAAATTGATCCAGAAAAATCAAATTAGCATATTCATTCACCAAAAAAATAAAAGTATCATATTCATTCACCAAAAAAATCAAATTGAACTCAAAATTATTGATATATGAAATTTTAGATCAAAGAAATAGTAACTGTAATAAAATTGAACCAGAAAAACTTCAACATGGATCCTTAATTCCAGATCTAGGAAAACCATACCATGCTAGATCTAGAAGCTGGGATCGAAGTTGTCGAGTTTTCCAAGCTCCACTGGCCACCACCTTTCCTCACCGTGCTGCCTTGCTGATTCACTCCACAATATTTGGAGCCAACCACCGCCGAACGAGCCACCCTCCTGTCTCCCGAAGCACCGGCATCGCCCTCCCTCACCCTTCTTGCTCCACGTGACTTCCTCTTTCCCCCCTTTCTAATTTTTATTTTTTTTTTATTTTTTTACTATATATAATTGTCTCTAAACATAATATATATACTATAATTTATATAATGATTCATATAATAATAATACTAATAATAATTTCAGTTAACTTTTTTTTGACAAAGGAATATGATATATTAATCACGAAGGTCGGAAGTTACACAGTCATGCAATCAAAAGGGAAAGTGGTCAAGCTAGATTTGATTCACACCGGACGTGTTGAGTGAATCCAAGTGATGGGATGCTTCATTTCCATCCCTTTTAAGGAAGGAGAAGGAGCAGGTTGTGGAGCTTTGACTGAAAGTCTAGATGTTCCTGATAACGGGGCCAAAAAAAAACAAAAAACGTCATCATTGAGCCCAATAGTGTTGATAATGGTGAGGCAATCAGATTCAATGTGAATAGATTCCCATCCTCAATATTTTGAAAACATCATCACGACAAGGACAGTGATGGCCTCAACAACAGCAGGCTCCCATAGTGTATGGTATGAGTCGTGTCTGGCGCAACGATCTGACCATGACAATCCTGTGCCACAAGTCCAATTCCGACAATTCCATCCATGGAGAGTGATGCATCAACATTAATTTTAAGGTTCCTTTCTGGGAGGTTCCATCTTGATTTAGATGTGTGAGTGCTAGAGAGCCCATGATGGTCAGAGTCCCGTTTCCACCCCTCAATCTAGGATGATGCTCGATCAATCCAGAACCTGGGGGTGCTTTACAATATTATTAAATATGAAGTAATTGTGTCACACCCAGACGATCCATGCCACGATGCATAGTGAAGAAACTTTTTCCACAGTGAAAGAAGAGTACCATAACATCAGCAGTGTTGGTAGGTCCGACGCTATATCCAGCATAATCTCCAAATCAGAGCTCCAAAAAGTCCACATCTCTTCCACCCCCGGGCACTGGGTGATCGCATGCAGAGGGGATTCGAGTGTACCCGAGCAGATGGGGCATTTCTTGTCATTCATGACATGTCATAGGGCGAGGAAGTCCATAGTAGGGAGAATACATGTTCAAAACAACCACCACAAAAAACGGATTTTCGGGGGGACCTTAAGATGCCAAAGGGTTTTCTAAAGCCCTCCCCTTTCCTCCCTTTGAGAATTGAGAGCAAGCTTATACCCGGATTTCACTGTAAAAGATCCTGAGACATCATTTCTCCAAAAGGGACAGTCCGGCCCCACCCCTCTCACACAGGGATGGTAAGTATGATCCTTCTATCCCTTATGTTGAACCATGAGTTGATTTTATCCATACACCACCCAGAACCATGATCGTCGAATAAGCAGCAAACTGCGGGGTTCTCATAGCTAGGTATGGAGGGGGAGGCAGCTTACAAGCCATCTTTATCAATCAACCAGGGGTGGGTCCAAATATTAATTTTTGTACCATCTCCAAACCTCCATCCAAGACCTTTCAAAAGTAAATTTTTTGATCCCCAAAGGCTTCTCCAAAGAAATATGGGGCGGGGGCAAGAGAGGAGTTCAAGAAATATTAGTGGGGAAATTATTTTTCACTAAGAATTCGTGCACAAAGAGAAGATGGATGAATCATGAGGAGACAACCTTGTTTAGCCAAAAGAACATCATTAAAGAGTCGGAGGTCTTGAAATCCCATTCCGCCACCTGATTTAGGGGTACAATGTGACTTCCAAGCAATCTAGTGAATTTTTTTCCTGCCATTATTATGACCCCACCAGATGTTAGAAATGCAGGATTATATATGGTCAAAAAGCGTGCCAGGAATCTTGAACATGGACATAATATAGCTAGGGATGGACGGCAGTGTGTCTTTGATGAGTGTTTCCTTACCCTCTTTAGAGATTCTTTTCAGGGTCCAACATTGGATTTTTTTCTCGATTCTATCCACCGTGGATGAGAAGATTTATTTTTTTGAGAGACCAACAATAGTGGGAATCCCAAGGTATTTATTGTGTTTTTCAACAATTTGAATTCCTGTAGAAAGGCAATGCTCCGCTCTCTTGGTCGGTGGGATGCCAGAACTAAAAGAGATTTCCGGCTTGGCTGGATTGATTGCTTGTCCAGATTCCCTCTCATAAAGCCAGATCACCTGGTAGATAGCGAGGGATTAATTATGAGTAACCCTGGAGAAAAGAAGGTTGTCGTCGGCAAAGAAGAGGTGCGAGACAGGTGGGATGGCCTAACAAACCTTTTCCCCATGTATCCCTTTTGAGACAGCGGCCGAGGAAATGAGGTCAGAGAAGACATTAGCCACTAGGATGAAGAGAAATGGGGAAATGGGTTCTCGTAGACGGAGGCCACGGGTGGGTGAGAAGCCTTGGGTGAGTCCACCGTTAATGTTAATCCGAAAAGAGACGGACGAGACACATTTCATGATCATATCTGTCCATTTGGGGCAGAAACTCATTTTTTTCATGACGTTCTGAAGGAAGTGCCATTCCACTCGATCATAGGCCTTATTCATATCCATTTTCCATGCCATGACACCTCTTTCTGCAACAGATCGCATTTTCATAGAATGAAACACTTCATGATCCATGATGGCATTATCCGAGATAAGCCTCTTTGCTACTAAAGCACTTTGATTTTCAGATATAATAGTAGTTAGAAACGTATGTAGACGATTAACAAGGACCTTTGAGAAAATCTTGTAGGAGATGTTACAGAGACTGATAGGCCTGAAATCCGAGGCCGCAAGGGGTTTTTTGATCTTTGGGATGATGGTAATAATTGTCTCATTAACAGGGAAGAGGTTAATTTCCCCAACCCAAAGGCCTTTTAGAAGTTCACATATGTCAGGGCTGATAATGTGCCAATATTTCTTGAAGAAGAGAGCATGGAAGCCATCAGGACCAGGGGCTTTTGTGGAGTGGATGTGTTTGAGAGCCTGAAGGATCTCATCGTCTGTGAAATCTTTTGGGAGCTGGCAGTTCTTCTCATCGGTAATCAAATGTTTGATGCAGGACTCATCCTCCGCAAACAAGATGAAATCTCCTGTAGTGTAGAGTTTTTGGAAATAACATAAAATAATATCGTGGATACCTTTAATGTCGGAAACCATAACCCCATAACAGTGGGTGAGTATCGAAATTTTATTTTTGCGGTACCTGGCAGAAGCCTTCTGGTGAAAGTAACTGGTGTTTTCATCCCCTTCTTTGATGTGTATTGCTCGTGCGTGCATAGCCCAGAAGCTTTATTTAATGCGAAGAGCTTCATCTAGTGCCCTTTGCGGACATGAAATTTTGGAGAGTATATTTTCCATTGGGGGTTGGGAATGAAGGTTAGTGAGTTGTCGTTCAAGGGAGTTACACATCTTGTCAGGTTGGAGAAATTTTTTATTGCTCCATGATTTCAGATTAGCCGACACCTGACTGAGGTTAAAATTGATGTCTTCCCGTCCACCTTTCTATCATGATTGGAAAAATTCTTCACACTCACAGTCATTGGAATAATAGCTTTCAAACTGTAAGGGTTTCCCGCATCGTGAATTGTGGCCACAATGAGAGAAATCGATAACGATAGGACAATGGTCTGAAAAGTTCGGTGTCAAGTAGGCGATATGAAACATCTTGAAGATATTAGGTCATCCCCAAGATCCTAGAAATCTGTCCAGACACTCAGCAATGCGTGTGCTTTCTGGGTTCCCCTGAAACAAGGGGAAGGGTCTGCCTGCATGGCTCAGATCAGCCAAGTCCTCCCTAGAAATCACATCACAAAATCCTATCATCGAGGCAAAGGACTAATTTCCTCCACCTCGTTTTTCATGCTGGAACATAATCTCATTGAAATCACTGCCAAAGAGGATAAGGCCAGAAATACCTAATATTATGAACATTTATTATATATAATAGTAAATATTAATAAATAAAAATAATAGTTATAATATATATATTTATATATATATATATATTAGTAATAATATTATTAGGTATTTTAAATTTATATTTTTTGTTTATTAATAAGAATTTTTTAACTAATTTAATTAATGATATTAATATATAGAATATATATATATATGTATTCATATATAATAATTATCTCATTTTTATTTTGTTTGACATCATTTGTGTTTTCCATTGTTCTACAATGGGAAAGCTGCTCATGGAGGCAGTGGTACCAGAAGTAGATCATGGGCATTATAGGAAAAAGTGTGAGGGGATCCCTAGTTCATTGCAGGAGGGTGACTACTTTCATAGGAGATTCACTAAAAGATGGAGATACACACAAGAATGGCACATAACATGAATTTTCTACCTGTTAGATTGTCTGTTTTTTCAATTGAGTTTTTCAAATAAGGGGACACACTCCTCTCTGTAGGAAGGGGGAAAACTCTAAGGACTTCACCATCCACCACCTTCCATTCACCCCAGACTGGGGATTGTCCACAACCTAAAGATGGGACCCTTCTATTCCACCTTCATCCATTAACCACTTCTCTATGTTTGTTTTCATTTTCTTTTTTTTATGCTCTATAAAAAATTTTTCTGTTTCATGTTTTGTGATTGCAATTGAGTTTAGTTTTTTCTAACTGTGATGTTGCATTACTCTTCCATCATTTCATGTCGTGATTTGAAATCTACAGTGATGGAGATCTAATTTTCAGGGCCATATCCTTGTTATGAAACCGAATTCAATTTTTAAATCCAATCTTCATTGCAATCCTTGTTTTCTTCTTCACCATAGTAGATCATGCGTTCCAATTTGGGTGCACGTTAGCACTTTTTTTTCTGGACCAGTTTCTACTTTATCATCATATATCTCCCCCTTCCAATATTAATTTCTCAAAATGAGTAATCGAGATAAAATGTGAAATCTAAATAACTCAATAGGTTCATTCTGATTAGTGACATCCTGGCCCGAATGATTCATTTGAGGAAATTAGTTTTCCATTCGAAGGAATGGTCGAGCACTAAAGACTTTTGGTGTTTGATTGTTCACTGAATTGGTGAAGGAGGTGTATGATCCGAGTCATCAGACATGCATTGATTGAGGTTGAGAATTTTTGATTCATTTATTAAGATGATCGATGATACGGAGATGAGGGTGGAGTGGCCAGGGTTTCGCTTTGTTCCTGTTGGCTGTCTGTTGTGTCTGGTTGTCATTTCATTTTCATTGTGTGACATGATTTCTCTGTTTATATTAATCTATTGTTCCACACCCACTATTATTTTCATCTTGGTTCATTGTTTTGGTGTTTTTTCACTGTATTAAAAATATATAAAAATAAAAAATGATTTTTGGAAAGACAACCCAATCATTTGACACTACTTCCTTGAGAACGACCTCGAGGTTAGCCAGTGTGCTATATATTAGGTTTTATAAATGTAAAATTGACCATCCTCATGAAAAGGGAATCTTCAATCATCATCTTTCATGATTGGTTATTATGATGGATTTATGTTATATATATTTTTATATGATATTTATTAAATAATTATGTTTCTATAATTATATAATTGTATATATCTTTTTATCATCCAATTCATTTGAAAACGATAACATCACACGTGTGTACATGTGGACTACCACCTTCATGAATTGATCTAATTAATTTTTAATTTATTCTTAACATGGATATTAATAAGGATAAATTTAATTAATATATATGATATTTATTATTATATTGTTGTTTTATGTATATTTTTTTACTTTCTTTATTTCCATTCATTTGAAAATGAAAATACCACTCCTTCATATGTATGGATTACCGCATCCACATAGTGATATAATTAGCTTTTCATTACCACCTTACATGGATTATTAAAAATGTTTATATAATAAATAAATATAATAATTATATCATGCAAAAAATTATTTGGATGCAAAAAATATGATCACAGTGTAAGGAAGAAAACCACAAAACCAAAACATTCCTGAAAAATGAAACAATTAATACCCAAAATGTTGTTATTAATGAAAAAATATTTATAAATGGGTGATAAGATGTTACAAGTGAGTCATATTTTGTATGATAAGTATTATTTTTTAGTATATATGTATAATAGATCTAAATTATTTATACAGGAGGTTATGTTCATGTATGAATAATGTTTTACCATATAGAAAGGGTCATTCATCTGATTATATTATCATTGAGACTTGTTCCATGTTATGTACCTATTTGTATTTAAATGGTGTATATAATGCACCTTTGATATATTTTATCATGAATATCTTCATATTCATGTCTTTTAAGGTTCTATTTAATGTTATTTATTTTATAGTATTTATGATTCAAAAGTTTTCAAAGTGGTAAGGGTTTATGTGACAATATGATTTCTTTTTAGGATTACCCATGATAAATTTACAATAACTGAAATTAAATAATACTAATATTTTAATCCACATCTATTTTATTATCCTCCTATTATTTCTAGATTTTACAATTTTTCCTTTCATTTCCTCTCATCGGGAATTAAAAGGATCAAGAGAATGTTTTAAAAAAAGTCGATATTATGTCTTCTTTTTAGGCCACGAATGATTATCTTTCATTTCCATGTTCTTAAAATTATTATATCGAAGTTTATTCCTATACATTAAATGTTTTATTATTTTTATTATCATTATATTTTACATTATTTATAATGGATTAAAAGGAATATTTTTAATTTCTTTTGAATAAGTTGTTTTTTTACTTTTTACAAAGGCAAGAAATGAATGTTCACTTTTAACATATACGACATTAATAGATTTTCTCACTATCATTATGGTTATTTTATTTTATGATTCCTTTAAAAGTTTTCATTGCTATTTTCAATGAAAATATTTTTCTCAATATTCTAGAATTTTTTAGTTTTTGACGATATCAAGGAAAAAAATATTTCCATTCTCTTAAATGAAATAATAAAAATGATTTTTTAAATGTATGTTTCAATTTTTTTCAATATCATTTGATTTTAATTATTCTCCCTTATAGATATTCTTTAACAATGTAATCCATATTATTTTTCTCCATGTATGATAATGTTTTTGTTTTTATAATTTTTTTATGAAACCCATTTCTTTCCATTAGTCAATTAGGTTATGATGAAATAATTAATATTTTTATTGTACCATCCACTTATTTTCTCTAGATGGATTATGATTATGTAGTGATAAAATAAATATAAAACCCATTTCTTTTTCAAGGGTTATGCTAAAATTAAATAATGAATGTTTTTATGATCTTAAGATACCCTTATCTAGGATTTTCATTAATAAACGAGATTCTTAGAATTATATATCCCACGAATTCATTATATAGATATTGATATATTATAACATAATTTAAATTGGAACAAGGAGTGAACCTTGTGAAATAAGGGAATCTATCCAATTCCATTTTCACAGAAGTGAGGCTTGAATATGTAAATAATGGGAATGGGGAGCGAACCAAAACTACTATGGGACTCTTTCCACTATGATAGTCTTGGATGTGAGCCTTGACTAAGAAAATTATTTTCTATTATTATATATATGAAACAAACATTTGTCTTATTCTTATGATATGTTCTCATAGATCATGATTGATTATTTATGATCCCACACTCTTATGACCTAGGAACTTTTTAATGAAAAAGACTCATGCAATGACTCATGATTAATGATCTTTGATTGATTGGGTAAGACATTTGTATGTTATGATAATGTTATTATACTCTTATGCTTATGTTATACTTACTTATAATCATTGAATGATATCTTCTATGATTAACATTACTGGTCATCAGGTCTCACACACTTTTTATTTCATTTTCCCTAGGTTATGAAGAATGGTATTGAGTAGGTTATGTCTTAGAATCTCACAAAGAAAGAAGAACTATATGGGAGAAATTAAATATATTATATTAAATAATTAGGTTATTTATCTTGTAACCGATGACACTAAACAATTATGGTTACGGGTAATGTATTATTATAAAATATATTGAATATTTAACTAAAATGTTGTAAAATTTATATATGAAATTCTATGGTCTCCACAGGTGGTATTAGTGTAGTATTTAGTTATTTTTATAAATTATGATTAGAAACCTTTGGTGAAACCCTGGGGATATGTATAAGTATAGGATAGCATCTGGTTGTTTTTTTAACAATGATATTATGTGGTTTCCTTACAATGAAATCCCAATTTTGATACAAACAAGTGAATATAGGATTTGATATAAATACACCTTGGGGTAATAACACCAAAAGGGATGGTTGGGTATTAACATGATCTTCATTTGGTCCATGAGAATGATGTCTAACTACACAACTAGATTTCTACTCACATAGGATATGATTTTGTTAATCCACATTATATTTATGAAATTTTATGAAGGATTTGAATATATTTTATATTGAAACCTATAATTTCATTGGATGATTAAATGGTTTTCTAATTTATGATATCCTATTAATGATTTTAATTATAATATGATTGCTCACTTTAATGTTTGATACTCACACTCAGCCCTTTAGTTTTTGTAAATAGAAAAACCAGGATGTGCCTACTTACCAATCAGTGTCATGGACAGTGCAGTGGTTTTACAGAAAAAAAACCATTTGGGAAAAAAGTAATAGTTCAAAATATTGTGGTTATGCATTACTAGTTATCTCAATTTATATTAGAAACATAAATATATTTGAGTTTCATAACACAAATATTAAGTGAAAAATTTAGAGTCATAGAATTTTGAATGATGAAGACCATAAAGGAATAAAGATGGAAGTTTATTTACATCAGAAATATAGAAAGAAACACCCAGGGGAATGTATCAAGTGAAAATGAAGATGTTTTATATTTTTAAAATAAGGTCATAGAGAAATAATTACTTAGTACAAATAAAAATCTTAGTAAATGAAATGTAATGGGATAATGATTTTCCTTGGGGGAATTATAAATAAGAGGATTGGAAAGTTTGTATGAATTGAGGTATTATAGATGAAAATGATAAAAATGAAAGGAAAAAATGAAAGTTATGAATTATTTATTTTGATAAAAGTATGATTAACGATTAAATAGAGATCGAGAAATCATATTTCATAATTAATATATCATATTATAAGAGGGAAGTATTATGTAATAAGATTTAAAATATTTGTTAAGGGTTTATAATAAATTTTGAATTATTGAAGTATCTATATATAAGGTTTTCAGAGTTATGATTTAATTAATGTGCTGATATGTTTAAAGATGATAATAATATTATATTCATTGATACATTTTGAATTTTCTTAGTGATAGGAGTATGTTGGGATACATTCATTGATTTTTAATAAATGATTGATATATACCCGACCATTAGGTTTATCATATGTTTTGAGGAAGAATGTTATTCTATTTTCAAAAAAATTATAGTATTTAAATGAATGGAATATTATTGGATAATGCGGGATTTTAAGTCAATGTAAATATATTATTCACTCAACCTTTTGAAACATATCTTAAATTATGTCTATAACCTTGAAAAGTAATTAGTGACAAGGCGATATTTTTAGAAGACATGATTTGGGAATATATTTTTTAGTATATGACCTTACAAGTGATTAATGTTGTTTGGAGAAAAATGTTATGTTGATTTTGTAAGAATATGAGATCAAATCATTCAGATTTAGGGTATTGAATATTGTTAGACATATTTTCGAAGAGCTTTAAGGATAATTGTTTATCGAATGACTTATTTTGAACTTTGGGGTGTTATTACTGGTGTTTTTGAGATTAATATATTATTTGATCATTTAAAAGATTATTTATATTAACTTAACCCATGATGCCCATTTTGGTTTTGGTAAATGTAATGAGATAAGAGGAAAGAACATGTAATCCTTTTCGTTATAATATGATCCATTAAATATTAATTTCTGTGCTTCATAAATGAGAAATTAATCATGGCTATTTATTATATGACATGAATCCAATGTGGAAAACTACTAGAAACATAACAAAATGATGAAATTATGAGAATAAATCAACTAAATATATTTTCCCACATTATCTATCTCGATGGTAAATGAATTCATCAAAATCGAGAAAGTGGAAGATAAATATATTGAGTCTTTAGTGGAAAATATATCTTACCTATTAATGTATGCATTTGAAAACCTATTCACATGTACGAGTTTTACAATACATACATGATTTAATAAATATTTAGGAAATGATAATTTTCTTAGAAATAAAATATAGAAAAAAGTCTTTTTCAAAATCATTTGTAATCTATATAAATTAAATGGTATTTATTTCAACTTATGCATAATTATCTTATAATCCTTGTAATTTATTAGAAATATTTTCTAAACCCCCATCTATCAAACACAAGATGAAAAAAAGAGCGAATTAAATTTATTTAAGGTGCATAATGTTATACTGTGATATTTTAAATCGTTTTCTCTTTTATAAAATTTATGCATTTGATATGTTTTATTGCATGCAACACCGAGAATATTTTTTTATATACTATAGAGATACCATTCATTAAATATGACCATTATAACCCAACTGTTTTATTGACCGATATTAATTGGAGTAAACCCATTATGAAATATATTTTGAATTTTTTTTCAAATAAATAAATATTTATTATTTCCTAGGAAAGCAGTACTCAATTTTGAATGATAATAATGAAATTGTATAAGGTTAAGAACAATTAATGATTAAAAGGGTAAATATTATATTTAAATAGTTTTGATGTATATGATGTATTTCATTTAAAATATATGATTATAAATTTCAGAAAGTAAATTTTATAAAAAATATATCATTTTTTATTTCATTATATCAATATTATCTTAGGTTTAATTTTTCGGTTTTTTGGTAAATATTGATTTTTTAGATATTAGTTAATACAACAATTTTTTCTAAGATATTATTTCATTTAACTAAATCAAGTAATTTAGAGTCTCGTTATATTTTAAACTTTATTTAAAAGATACATAAGTATCATTTTATTGAACATAAATCAGCTAATTATATGAGAATATCTAACGAACCATGATTGATGTACATGGACATCACATTTACTTTAAGGAATAATTAATACATTATACAAATAGACTCCAAAAGACTGTATTAGTTTAGTGTCTTTGGAAACTCGATACACATTCTTCTAGCTTGATTAAAGATCTTCAACATCTCCCATAAATATATCCCTCATTAGTCTTCCTACCTAAAACCTTTTTTTATATACTGGGGAAAAGAAAAATTTAAATGTGTGAGCTCAAATGATCATTAAGGGTAATCAGGAAGAACATCAAACAAAACATAAAAAATATGAATGTGAAATCATGAACATGAATTTTGAAAATCACAATCGTGAGTCATGAAATAAATATTGGCAGTACATAAGGCATACATCATAAAATAACATTAACAATGATAAAATAGAATTGGCATAAAACATGGAATTTTGGAAAAAAAAGTAAGTACATAATATGATTTCCATATTAGACAAGGAATTGTTTCTAAGACCATCATAGTGGACAATGTCCATTACTGAACCAGGTTTACTTGCCGTTCAAACCAAGTATTACTGAACCAGATTTATTTGTTGTTCCAACCATGAATTACTGAACCATATTTACATCCTATTCTAGTCACGTCTGTCTCATGAGATATAAATCATTACTCACTGCATTAGAGGGAGATATAGGTCCCACACATCACATAATTAAATCATTTGTACATGTTCCACAAAAACACAAATCATTCATCATAGATTAACACATGAAATAAAATAGGTTTTGTAAACATAATTGCATCATAACAAAATCCATATAAAATATCATTCCATCATTAACATAATAAAATAATTGTGATAATAGATATATAAACATATCCATATTAAAAAAGAATCATTTTATATGGAAAATAATTTTGATAAAACACTCGAACTTGATTCTTGATAAAAATATCCTTTCTTCTTAAAAAAATGTTTTCTTTTCTCAAAATGCCACACAATTTTAAAAGAAAATCATTTTGTTGAAAATAAACATAAAATCATGTAAAGTAATATTAATTTAAATAATCCATTAAGTAGACATAAAAATACATTCATGCCATATAAGTAAAAAAACATTCATCTTGTACTTTTACCAGAAAAGTCCAAAAGTAACTTTTATGGTAAATGAAATAAATATCATTTTGAAACAATGTAATAATAGTCAAAAATTGGTAAAAATGAATTTCAACATACATATAAGATTATTAAACAGTTTATGAAATCTGTTTTATAAAAACATGGGCATGGATGATAAATAAACCCCCAGTAAATACTTACGTATAAATAATCTCGGATAACAATGAGATTGCAAAATTATCCCTTACCAATTTATAATAAGTCAAATCGTATAAAATAAAGAAAGTTATTTTAATATTTAAATATAATAAGCTTCATAATAATAGTAATAAAAACATTGAGGGGTAACATAAATTCCACATAAAATAATTAGATGGTGTATAAGGCATATGTCCCACAAAAATAAAATTGAGGCAAAATAATCCCTAACATTAGGTACGATATGCTTCGTATGTATCCGAAACTCTAGTATAATGATTTAAATAATGTTATTGATGTATTCTAGAATCATAGTAATTTTTATGATAACATTTATTATCATATTTTCATCTATTTGTTAGAAACATTTCATTGTTACTCGTTATTCTAGTATAAACTACTTTATGTTATTATGCATGTTTTTTCAGAGAAGTTATTATTACTAATTTTAGGTTATAATTATATAATTTATAAATTGATATTAGTATAATATATATCATATTTATTCATTCAATTCATGTATATAATCTTGGATTAATTAAGATCATGCAGAATGAATCACATAGCATGTTGGAGATGATAGACCGTACGTACGCATTAGTGATGATATCATTCACAAATTTGTTAAATGGTATTGAAGTTGATAGTGTATAATATTTCATAATTCGTATCATGTTATAATAATAATATATAGTTATTATTCCCATCATTATACCCATCCAATTAAGTTTGTGTTGAAAAATAGATTACACCACGACATGGAGACGGTAAGCCATACATATGCACGCGCGATGATTTCATTTTTCATTGGATGGAATGAAGGTGAAATATGGTTGTTTCATATTTATAATAATATAAAATTATATTATTGATACTGATTTTATTACTTTTTAATGAAATAACTAATGAATATGAATTATAAGAAGAAAGAAGTTTGAAAGAATCAGTAGATGTTATTACCTCTTCCACGACGTGCAACCACTAAAACACTTCTTAGAGCACTATAGTTGGTCATTGAAGATAACTCGAACCTCTAGAATGAAAATAGAGAAGTTGATAAAAAAAATTACAGGGGTTGGACAAAATTTAAGGCTCAAAATCAAGTGACGAGTTGAGGGAGGAAGTGCCCTTTTTATAATTGAGGTGAGGGGCATTTATGGAAACCTCAAAAGATTAATTAATATTAAATAAAACCCCACTTAAAATCATCCAAAATTTTCCAATTTCAAAGATAGGAAGAGATAGGGATGTAATCTCATATAATTATATAATTTAGACATGTTTTGATTTTATTTTAATCCTTATCATTTTGATTTATTCATATTTTATCTATTTAATTTTATTTGTGTTAATAATATTCCAAATATTAAATGGAAAATAATAATTACTCATGTGTTATAAATTATCCATAATTGGATAATTTTTTAAATTTTAGACCATATAATTTTCACTTTGTCATTTTTAATTATTTTTGTGATTTTAAAATAAATTAATAACATGTTATTTTGATAAAATATCAATAGTGTACATTTTGACACTATTCATTAATTTGACATTAAATAAAATCCAAATATAAGATAAATTCTAAAAAAAATAATTAATACACTCCTGAAATGTCATTTTCACATATAAAATTCATGGAGAACATTAATTATTTCTTATTATTTTTATTCTAATATTTTTAAAACCATTTATTTGATATTTCTATCAATAAAATAATTTCTATATCACTATTTCGTCATTATTATTGGTAATTATTAATCTCTAAAAATTATAAATAAACTCACCTGATGTAGATAATTTCAATAGATTTCTATAGACTATTTTTTTATAAGTTTTATAATATTTACTTCTATATTAAAATTACTATACTTATAAGATATAAGAGAGTGACATGATGTCACTTTCATTTGTTTTAATAATAATTAAATAATATTCATGGACAAAAGTTAATTAAAAGAGTCAATTATAACCCTTAAGTGATATGTTTCTACGTTTATGTATCCAATAAGATTGTTTCAGGTGAAAGGGTAATCTTGTTATCCTTCATATTGTTTGCTACCCTAATTTACCCAATTTAACTTTAAGTGTGGTAAATAAAAATTACCGTAGTTACTATTCATAATATCCAAAAAAATAAAAGTAACCTATTAACATAATTTTGACCAAATGATTCTAAATAATGAACCAATTTTTCAAAATTCAAAACATAGAAGTTTCATTAATTAATTTAAAATAAATTCCTGTTGCCAAAACCAGAAAGCGGGTTTTTATAAAGTAATAACTATCAAAAGAATGACATGTGTTCATGTAAAATTTAATTGTCAAATTAATTCCAATGTCCATAATTTGATTAAATGAAAAAATATAATCCAATTACACTTTATAACTAATTAAAAAGATAATCTAACTATATAAATAAATTACATGAAAAGGTAGTTTTAAATTAAAATGCAGTATTTTTCTCTATTCTTTAAAATATGAATTTTATTAGAAAAATACCAAAAATTCAACAAATGTAAATTTTGATGTCCCACTTATAAAGAATAAATTTATTTTTTAAAATAGAATATATAAAACTGTTAAATAACAGATTTAAATTATTGTGCCATCAAAAGGTTGCAAAACTTCATTTTTTTTAAAAAATACTTCTTTTATCTGAAAAATTGAATTTGTTCTTATATAATGTTATAGAAAATACATAATTTGAATGCTAATGTTATATAAAATAAAAAATTTGGTTAATAATATTCATAACAGCTAGTTTATACCCCATTTGAGAACAATATTTTAATAATATATTGTCGTTTAGTGAAACTCGGTATTGTGTACAACGCAAGCTATCAAGGAAGGTCTCTCTTGCATGTAATTCAAGCCAAGTTAGTGTTACGTGTAGTGAAAGCTTCATTTGGTATTTTTTATAACTTAATCCAAACATAGTTCTTATATACATTTAACAAAATCTATACTCAGTGTTGCGTGAAATGAATTTTATCAAAAGAATGTGAAATTTTGCCTAACACAAGCCAATAATAGGGTTGCGAATAGTAAAAGCTAATACGGTGTTATATATAGAGCAAGATAATATTTATAGAACACTTGAAATCAATGAAGTTAAAAATAATCTATCTCACATAATCTCATGGTGTTACATTCTACCCCCTTAAAATGAATTTCTCTTTCCAAATTCATTGTGGTTATAAAAGGTTCACAACAAGAATGTTTCTTTCCTAGAAACACACATCGTAGAAGGAAATACTAAATCTTCATTTTGAAAAGGAAATTTAGAAACATATTGATTACCCAAAGTAACTCATCACTGGGTTTCCACAGAGGAGAACATAGGTGAGAAGTGATTACATAGAAATAGAGGATGAATCCAACCATAATGTTATGATGATGAGTGATAGAGAACAATATTTAGAGAAAGATAAAAATGAGAAATCCATAAATATATAATGATTTAAGGTACCAAATAATTAATCAGATAAGAAAGTAATAGGATAGAGTTTTTGGTTTCAATATTATTTTCCTAAAGTTGATGATTTTTTTTTGCATGAGGATAAATGCTTACTTGATTTCAGTACAATCTCACTATTGGTCATTCCCTAAACAATTTCCACTACATCTCTTGTTTAAAGAAATAAAGTTAAATTTTTCATTCTAGAAGTGTTAGATGATCATGCGATAGAATGCTAGGTCATTCTATCTATCTCAAAAAAGGTTAGAATAGGTTATCAAATATGCATAAGTCCACCTACAGTGAGGTAATACGTTAATCTAACAAACTTCAATTAGAATATATCATATAATATATATAAATGGATAACATTACAATCCTTCAAAAGATTTAAAATATAAAACATTATAAATAGGTGAACTAAATCGACTTAAAAATTGTCTCCCATATCTCATTTTGTAGTTCTTGGTTGTCAGATTCCAAACATTTCAATACCTTAATCATGTATTCTCTTGAAACATGATAATAACATGAATTACTGTAGAACCTTAGTGAAAAAATTCATAAAATGAACTCTTTCCACACACCAAATAAATTTATATACACAAACCACAATATTACTTTGTCCTTATATCAGTCATGAGCTCATTAATACTGTCAGTCATCTCATTATCTTCTTATCCCTTCATTATGTGCATATCATGTGCTTTCCAAAAATATTTCAATCACTTTTCATGGTTACCAGTACCATATAAATATGGAAAATCACAATGGACCAATACATAGATACTTCAATATTCCATAATACCATAAAATTAATTATACAACATTAGTCCTAATAAACATGTAATCATTCCACTATCTTCTTAAACCATTAACTGAGATTCATTGTGTTATTCCTTAACACTTCATTCATCTAATCTATCATTTGTAGTCTCTTCATCATCATAAACATAAATACTACCCATATGACCATTCTGATTCTCTTTATGACATTTTCCCTTAGGGAATCTATTTATATAATGCATGTACATTCCACATTTAAAACTTTTAACCTTCATTCATGTCTTAGAAATACAATTATTCTTTTCCATTGTGATAACTAAACCTTTTCCTTTAAAATTACCAGCTTTGTGTCCTTATTTTCCACATCTAAAGCATATTCCAGTTCGTTTGAAAAAATTTCTTTGATGCCTCTTCCCACATGATTTACATGAGGAAAACTGAACATTATTTCCCCTATGATCACAATAAAAATCAAGCTTTTTCTTATAATCTGGGTCAGGAAACTCAAGAATGTTAAGATTTTTTATCATATTATGAGATGACTGATTAGGAATAATAACAATGTTTCACCTTATAACTCACAATTCATTTGGTTTCTCATGAATAATATCATTCCATTGTCTATCATATTCTTCATTAACATGAATATTACAAAATCCAGACATTTTCTAAAAACCAAAAAGAATAGTGTGAGAGGAGAAAATAATAATAGGAAAACAATATAATCAAGGAGGAATAATTTCAATATCTAACATCTTATTTTTAATCCTAGGTAATTCATGATCCTTACCATAATTCTCGGACTGTAACCTATAGTTAGTCTTATCCATAGGGACATCCCTAGACATACTATAGAAATATCTCTAGGGATCTCACAAAATTTATCACATCCTAGTTTCCAAAGAATCACTAAACCATCGCTCTGATACCATCTCTAACGATCCATGATTGACTTACATATACAATAAATTTATTTTGTATAATACTTAATAAATTACACAAATATATTCCCAAATACTGTATTAGTTTAATGTCTTTGGAAACTCAGAACACATTCTTCTAGCTTGGTGAAAGATCTTTAACATCTCCCATAATGATCTTCCCCATTAGTTATCCTACGTAAAACATTTTTTTATCCTGGGGAAAATAAAACATAAAAAGGGTGATCTCAAATGCTCAATAAAGGTAAACATGAAGAACATCAAACAAAACATAAACATAAGAATGTGAAAAAAATGAACATGAATTTTAAAAATCATAATCGTGAGTCATGAAATAAATAATAGAAGTATGTAAGGCATAGATCATAAAGGAACATTAACAATGGTAAAATAAAATTGGAATAAAACATTGAATTCTGGAAAACAAATAAGAACATAATATGATTTTCATATTAGCCAATGCATTGATGTAAAGACCATCATAGTGGACAAAGTCCATTACTGAATTAGGTTTACTTGATGTTCCAGCCATGTATTACTGAACCAGATTAACTTACCAATCCAGCAATGTATTACTGAACTAGATTTACTTACCATTGTAGTAATGTATATCTCATGAGATATAAATATTTACACAATGAATTTGATGGAGATATAGGTCCCACCAATCTCATAATGAAATCATGCTTACATATGTCACAAAAACATAAATCATTCATCATAGCTTAACCCATGAAATAAATTGGGTTTTGTAAACATCATTGCATCATAAAATAATCCATATAAAACATAATTTAATTATTAATTTAATAAAATCACTGTAATATTAGGGATAGAAACATAACCCTATTTAATGAGCGCCAACTTAGATGGAAAATATTTTTGATAAAACACTCGAACTTAATTCTTGGGGAAAATATCCTTTTTTCTTAAAAAACAATTTCTTTTCACAAAATTCATCGCAATATTAAAAGAAATGAATTTAGTTGAAAATAAAAATGATGTCGTGTAAAATAATATTCATGGAAATAAGTCGTAATGTATACATAAAAATCTGTTCATGCCATATAAGTTAAAAAAAAAATTTCTCGAACCTTTACCAAAAAAGTAAAAAAGTACCTCATATGGTAAACACAAGAAATATTCCTTCAAAATAATGTATTAAAAATAAAAAATGGGTAAAAAATGACTTTAAAAAGACATAGATGATGTAACACCCAAAGCTTCCACGGTACGCTTCTCTTTGAATAATACAATAGTGTGTGTGGTACGCAATTTCGAGTTCTAACACACACCACAACCAATCAAACTAGCCGTTATGAATAGTAATCCCCACTTTTTGAAATTTTATACATTTTATCCTTCAAAATGGACATAATTTATGGATTCAGAATGTTGAAATTATCCAAGGGTGGAATTTTGGTATTTTTCTATAAACATTCAATTTTTGATGAATAGTAAAAAACACTAAGTTATAGTTTAAAACCAAATTTTAATTTAAATAATTATTTATTTTATTTGAATTTATTTTAGGTCAAAATAGATACATAATACCTATATAAGGTCAATGTAATTCATTGGAGTCAGTTTATTATAATTTTAGATATATAAAAATTTTATTGAACTTTTCACCGTCATTTACCCATCTCCTAAGAGAATTCGAAAATTCACATAAAACATAATTTTACCACTTCTGTGAGTGGAATTTAGAAACTCTGAGTGACACAGTTAATATCAAGGAGTAAAATTTGTTTCAATAAGATAAAAAGAATTTTTGGTGAATAGTAACATTTTACTTTTATTTACCACAGTAAAAAGTAAATAAGGTAATTAAGGGTATTAATGATATTATTATAACACTAAAACATGTCCTAATTCAATTGGATATGTATAATTTGACAAAAAACAACCTTAGGAATAAAAAATAAACCTCTTTTGTCCACATGGATTAGATTAAGACATTTATTATTATTTAATTCAAAGAAGAGTTAAAAGAGTTGAAATCAAAGATTAATAACTAAAACATTTTTAATATAGGGTTATACATAATATAAATTCGATTATAAATATTCATTAGAAATATAAAAATATATTCTACATAATATTATTTTATTTATAATTTTTAGGCATTATATAGTTAAATTTATAAATGACACAATGATAATGCAGTAATTATCTTATTAGTGAAATATTAAAATCATTGATATTATAAATAATAAAATAAATATAATTTGAGACTTTTAATGAATTAAAAGAATTTAATTGGTTAATAGGACATGTTAGGATTGATTAAATGATTTTTTTTCTAATTAATAAAGTTATTAAGACTTTAACAATAATCAATTATTAAATAGTGTCAAAATTGACATAACGGAGTTTTTAAAACAAATATTATATTAATAATTGATATAATATTACTAAAAATCTAAGGATCGGCCAAAGGACTTTTATGATCATAGGTATGTCATTAATTAACCACTTGGGGTTCTGTTTGTAGTTTATAGTAAGTTTATTAACCATATAATATAAAAATACAAGAGACATGGTAAATGTCAAAGTATTTAACTAAGATTAAAATCTAAAAGATAAGCGTAAACTAGTGACCCAAAACTGTCTAAAACTTATTGGTTTAGTGGATTGCTACCCATACCCACCTTATCCTCTAAATAAGTCACTTTAGATCCATTAGAAACCGAACATGAATTTATTATAAAATAATATTTCTAGTTTTTCCAAAAGAGCCCCTGCTCCCCCTTATAAAAGGACACCACTTCTAACCAATTACTCACACCTCTCAAGAATTTTTTCTAATCCAACCTCTGAAAATTTAATCTCCCTACATCCCTCTCCTCCTCCTAGAATCCTTACCTTAGGCGTAAGTCACTTCAAGAGTCCTTTTTGGTTCAAACCAAAGGGAGTTACCCAATATAAAGGTAACAATTTTTCTTATCTTCTTTTCATTTATTTTACTTCTCGAACCGCTAAAATGTTTTTATTCATTTCATTTGTAAAAAAAAATAGTATACTAAATATATTGAACTACACTTACACACACTTCCATCTAATGGGTGAATAACATAATGTTTCTGTGGATGGAAACCAAACGCCTCACGAAACGATGATTATTCAATTATCTCCCACCACCTCTCATAGTGGACATTATGATGGCACTATAATTAAATATTATATTTATGATATTTATTTTATATATAAGCTTATGTAATTCCATTTTATATCATACGATTATTCATTTCATGTTGTATATATATATGATAATTTCATTTGAGGAAGTGCGGACTACCTCCCCCTCAAAGTGATATGACTCGTTAATACCATACATGTAATGTATAATGAATGGTGTTAATGAACATAAGTAACAAATATAAAATATTATATTATACTGTAATAAAAATATACCTATTTATCATTTGGTTTGGATTCCTTTTAAAAGGAAAAATGAAATGTATGTAGCGCTCGTGCGTACTTACGGACTACCATCTCCACGAACGCGATGAGATCCATTCCCCATCGTATCCATTCAATTATAATTCTCATTTAATTATTAAAAATAATTTATAAGGACTTGATATCATTGTTCATATGAATAAGATACAACCTATCCATAAAAAACAGGGCTTATGTAACAAAACATATAAAATAAAACGAGTAAGTTAACACCCGAAACGATGATAAAACAAAAATATTATTAAAAAGGTAATGTTAAAAGATCATATATGATATAATATTAATGTATATGATTAATGTATAATTTAATAACAATTATTTCACCATTAGAAATGAGTCTAAACTACCCTTAACCAAGGAAAAGTAAAAGCTAAGGGATTATTTCACAATCTCTTCACTATCTGAGGTTGTTTATACGTGTTTATCTACTGGGACTTCTTTATCACCCACATCCAAGTTTCTTAAAAATGTATTTCAAATCATTTTTACTATTCACTAGACAATGGTTTAAAGTCATTTATACCCTTATGTGTTTTCAAATGTATATTTCTGTCGTTTTCTGAACAAGGTCCTTTTTAACCTTTTTGACGTAGTTAAGGTTAGAATGTATTTTTTTAACTTATATGGAGGGTGCAGCAATTTTACGCCGTTATAAAATCATCTAAGCTTCCCTTAAATTCTTATAATAATATTTTAAAAGTAAATGATTTATTTTATAATTATGTGACTTTTAAATGATTTAAAAAAAAAGAGATATTTCTCTCAAATAGTTTTGATTTCATCTATGTCAACATCCTTTGTTGGATTTTAAGATTATTTGAAGTTTATTTATTATGATAAAAAACATCTATATTGTATTGAATGTTTTGTGATATGTATGACTGTGGATGTGTTATTTTTATACTATTCATGGTTTATGGATAAATTATTGACATTTCGTATGATATTTTTAGTACGAATGTTTATGTTATGTTTAATGTTGTTCATATGAGGAATGCATTGGACTTAGTAAGTGACAGGTGTAGCCTGCTATAGCTCCTCGATGAATCGGTATATCTCATGAGACAAACTAGTGTCTTGGAACAAAGCCTTGACAAAATCTAATTCGTAGAATTGGCACAAGGCCTTGAATATGTGGTTATGATAGTATGGCATTATGTATTCCATCACTATGATAGTGGTTATTGATATTTCATATGATTATTCTACTAGTAGAATATCAATGTGAATAAGTAAATGGCATTATTTCATTTTATTTTTTCCATATTATGTAGAATTTCTAGTTTAAAAGGCTTTTTTTAGTTATACATTGCCTTAAATGTTTATGCATATTTATAAAAGTTTTCTCTATATTGTTATCCTTATAGAGCATCTGAGCTCACCCCTTCCTATATTTTATTTTTCACATGATGTGAAGAAATATTTTATGACTGACCTGTAGGGATAGTCTGAAGGGGATATGAGTGTGGACTATGAAGGCTACATTATTTTATTTTTTCAATTTATGATGCAATGTAAACATTATGAATGTATATAGTTATTCCAAGGCAACTAAACTAATCGGTTTATCGAGACTTGATCTTTTTTGATCATGCCAATGATACATAATAATGCACCGACTCTTGGTAACTGGGGTCAGGGCATTACAGTTGGTATCAGAGTAAGTCTAGTACAATCCTTGGAAGCTATATTTAGATAAACATTGATTTGAGCACATAACCCTAAGATATAATTAGAGGATTAATATAGAAGAATTTCCTAGAATTTTGGTATTGTATAGATTTTTTGAGTTTTCCGAGAAATACATCCCTATCTGGATACGAGCAGGAAGAGGCGGATCTGGAACAGATGTACCTCTTGGTAAAACCTGAAAACACCACTTTGAGATAGAATCGAATGGGAACTGGTGCACAACAATGGGCCTTGCTGTGCTCTTAGTTACGACAATCCCAAGGGATATACTTAGGATAATTATCATTTTATTTACAAACCATTATGAATGGTTTATGAGTATATAATTCCTTAAAGAAAACATTTTTTATGATTATGGATTATATCCATAAACCATTAATTTATGTTATGTGTTTTACAATTTTGGAATTATGTATTTCGAATCATAAATGAATCTAGCTTATGCCATTGTTTAGAAATGGCACTTAGTGGAAGGAATAGAAACTATATCAATGCACATACTCTATGTATGGATTTCCCTCCTACTCAAGATAATTATAGTGGAGTTGGTGATGCAATTGGTTCTGATCTGCTAATCACCATACTGGGACAACTCACTCAGGTTATAAATAATAACCTTTCCCATTTGGAGCACCCTAATCTGTAGCATGGAGGATCAATGATAGATCTCTTCATGAGGCAATAACCACTAACATTCAATCGGGGTAAAAATACACTACTAGCTGATCAATGGATATATTCCTTAGAGAAAATATTCCATTCCTTGGGGAGTAGTGAAAGGGAAAAAGTTATCATGGCAGTTTACCACTTCACTGGAGATGCTGATCAATGGTGGTCATTGATTCAAAACATGAAGAAAGATGATGAAGTATCAAATATGGAATGGAGGGAGTTCATAGTGTGTTTCTTAGAAAAATACATTTCTCGTGACCATCGAGCAGATACGGAAAGGCAATTTCTGAGTCTGATGGAAAAGGAGGACGAGAATGTTGCAAAGTATGAGGATAACTTTACAAGGTTATAAAGGCATGATGCAGATTATATACGTAACCCAATGAGTAAGATTGATCATTTCTTTGATGGGTTAAAACCATTTCTCCATCGGGAATTAGTCTCACAATCCTTCTCGTCGTACGAAGATATTATCTCATGTGCTATCAAGGTAGAAAAGGAATTCTCGAAGTCTTATGACATTAAAGAAAAGTAAGAGAAGAAGAGATCTACTTATCAATCTGGAAATGGAAATAAAGGGATGAAGGAAAAAAGATGAATAACCTTCCTGTAGTAAATGTTGGAAGAAACACCCTGGTACATGCTTGAAAGGAATGAGAGACTATTACAAGTGTGGTGAACAAGGCCACCAAGCTCATGATTGCAAGGGGAAGAAATAAGCTATCGATGATCAGTGATAAAACTGAATGGAGATGAGACATTATAAAAATGAATGTACTAAACGTCAGGGGAACTTACCTTAGAAAAGTCCAAGGGATCAATCCCAAGAATATGATATCACTACTACTGAGGTAGATGCTATGAAAGACATGGTGGCGGGTAATTTAATGGTTTCCTCAAGTTTAGAAAATACATTATTTGATTTTGGATCATCGCATTGTTTCATATCTTCCCAGTTTTCTATGAAAATTCAATATTTCCAATTTGATTTAACAAGGGAGTTGTTAGTTAAAAATACAAAGGGAAATATCATTGCAACAAAGTTCTGTGAATCAGCTCCCTTTAGGGCAGTTAAATGTTCTTTATCTTCTGATCTCATCATCATACCTAGGATTGCGTTTTACATAATCCTCTGTATGGATTGGATTTCAGACCATTATGTGAAGATTTATTATAAGAAGAAGGAGGTTACAATTTTTGATGATGATGATAAAGAACATCTTATCTTTAGAGCAGAATCGTCGCCACCTAATTCTTATCTAGATCCACCCCCATTAGCTCAACTAAATTCAATTATTATGGAGGAATAGAATGAAATAACATTGGGTGAGGAAAAGAATGTTTAAATAGAATATTTACCTATTGTGAAAGAATATGTAGATGCGTTTTCGGAATATTTACCTAGACATCCTCCAGAATGAGAAACTAAGTTTACCATTGATTTAATTCCTCGTTCAAGGCCTATATCGAAGAACCCTTATAGAATGGACACTATAGAATTAGTTGAACTAATGAAACAACTAGATGAATTGAGTAATAAGGGATTTATTCACCCAAGTGCTTCTCCATGGGAAGCCCCTATCCTTTTTGTTATGAAGTAAGATGGATCTATGAGGTTATGTATCGACTGCAGGGAAATCAATGCTAAAACAACGAATAACAAGTAACCTCTACCTCGCATTGAGGATTTATTTGACCAAATGCATGGAGATCAATACTTTTCAAAGATTTACCTTTGATATGGATACCATCAGTTGTGTGTGAAGAAGGAAGACATTCTGAAGATAGCATTTCGAACCAAGTACGGGAATTACGAGTTTACAGTAATGCCTTTTGGATTGACTAATGCACCCTCTATATTTACAGATCTAATGAATAGAGTTTTCAAGGTATATGTCGAGGATTTTGTATTGGTATTTATTGATGATATCTTGGTGTACTCCAAAAGCTATGAAGATCATTAGAATCACTTGCACATTATACTGAAGACTTATAACGAACCATGAGTTACATACATTGTTATTTCTTCAGAATTGAAGCACACATATTACAACATATAACAAAACCAGGAAAGGACCGTATAGGTATAATGTCTTTCGAAATTGGGAAACATAAACAACTGGTTCATAAAGCGTCTACACTGTCTCCCATTTATTTCATCATATATATATTCCCTTTTGGAATATCTTACTTAATAACCTTCTTCCTGACCAGGGGAAAGAAAAAATACATAAGGGTTAGCTCAAATTCTCATTAAGGTTAAACAAACGAAATATCAATCACATCATATTAATAAGAACATAACTTTTGGAAATTTTAACCTGCGAAGGAGATCATAATTTCATACCATGGGATAAATAATAGTAGTGAAATGTAATCCCAATAATCATAACTTAAAACATGAAACTTTTTGGAATACAAACATAATAATAGGGAATCATTTATTAGTAGTCATGACTCATTGCCAAGACTATCTTAGCGGACAAAGTCCATTTCTGAACCGAGTTCACTCCTCATTCCAGTCTTGTTTCACTGAACCGGTTTAACCTGCCGTTCTAGCCATGTCTATCTCCTGAGATATAAAATCTTTAACCAATGAATTTGAGGGAGATATAGGTCCCACCCATCTCATAATGATACCATTCTTATGTGTGCTGCAAAATCATAAATCATACATCATTGCATAACCCATGTAATAAAAATGGGATTCTTAAACAAAATGTCATCATAAAACAATTGATATAAAATAAAGGAATTCATAAAAATAATTCCATCACAACATAATCAAATAAATTTAATAATATTGATAGAAACAGAACCCTATATTATCTTAGATGGAAAATAATTTTGATAAAACAGTTGAACTCCATTCTTGAGGAAAATATCTTTTCTACTTCAAATATTTTTTTTTCTTTCTTAACATGTCATACAATTTTAAACTAAAAGAAGTTGATTAAAAATAAACTTGAAACATGTAAAGGAAGATTCTTGGAAATAATGTTTTAAAAATCCATTCATTCCGTATAAGTTAAAAAAGCATTCTTCTCATACTTTTGTCAGAAAAGACAAAAAGTACCTCGTACGAAAAACGACAAAATATTCCTTTCTTATCTTTTACTAAAAACTCACCGAAGGGTAAAATTGGATTTAAACAATTTTAAGTGGATGGAAACAATATTCTATATTTAGGGAACATGGATGTGGATGATAAAATACACCCCAGTAAATACCAAAGTATAAACAATCTCGGATAAAAATGAGATTGTGATATTTTCCCTTACCTTAGGATCGATTTGCTTCGTAAGTGTCCGAACCTCCTGTATAATTATTTAAATAATGTTATTTACTCATTCCAGAATCATACTTATTTTTATGATATCATATATGATCATATTCTTAGCTTCTTAATAGTAATATTTCATTAATACATGTTATTCGGGAGTTTGTTACTTTTTGTTCTTATGCATGTTTTGTTGAATAAATTCTTATTCTTCTTTTAAGGTTATAGATACCTCATTTCCAGAATTGTATTAGTGTAATATATATCATATTCATTCATTCAATTCATTTATATAATCATTATTCAATGAATATCATGTAGAACGAGTCGCATCACATCGTGGAGATGGTATTCCGTACGTACGCACGAGCGATGATATCGTTCCCATGATCGTGGAATTGTATTGGAGTGTATGTATACTATTTCCGAATAAATATAAATTTACAATAATCATATATATTCATTCTTTACACCATTATAACCATCTAAGTAAGGTGGTGGTGGAAAATAGATTACACCACGACGTGGAGACGGTATTCCGTACGTACGCATGCGTAGTGATTTCATTTTCCGTAGGATGGGTAGATCGTGAAATAGGGTTGTTTCAAAATTATAATAACATATCAATATATGGGTGATACTGATGTTATTACTTCATAATGAAACAACTAAATAAGAAGAAGTAGAAGATGAAATAAAGTTGAAAGAATTGGTAACAAACATTACCTCTTCTTTGAAGCACCTCTTAGAGACCTCCTTTTAGGGCACTAAAATTGGTCTTTGAAGAAGACCAGGACCTCTAGAATGTTTCTAGGAAAGTGGGGAAGTAAAATGGGCAGGGTTTTCTGGAGAATGAGGACTAAAATTATTGTGAGGATGAGAGGGAGGAGGTGCCCTTTTATAAGGGAGGAGAGGGGCACCTTTGGAATAACTAAAAATATTATTTTATTATAAAGTCAAATTGGATTTTTAATAGATCCAAATTGATAAATTTAGAATCTATGGTGGGGATGTGTCTAAATCCTCTCATCCAATATAATTTAGAAATTTTTAGGTCATTATATTAACCTTATCGTTTATTTTTAACTCTTAGTTAATTAGATTGACATTTCCCATGTCACTTTGTATTTTTATATTATATGGTTAATAAATATACCATATACATCCAAGAGACCCCCAAGTGGTCCATTAATGATACAACTATCATGATATAAGTATCTTGTATGATCCTTAGATTTTTAGGAATATAATAATAATTAATAATATAATATTGGTTTTAAAATCTATTTTATGTCAATTTTGACACTATTTTGTGATGGATTTTTGTGAAAATCATAACAGAATGCTTAGTTTGAAAAAAAAATAATTAAATCAATATTAACATGTCATATTGACATATAATATTATTGTAATTCATAAAAAGTCTCAAATTACATTTATTTGGGTATTTATAACATCAATTATGTCAATTTTTCATTAATAAGATAAGTACTCCATAATCATTGAATCATAAATAAATTTAATTATTTTAAGTCTAAAAATTACAAATAAAATACCATTATGTTGGAAATCTTTTTAGCTTTCTAATTAATACTTATAGTGGAATTTATCTTATTTATAACCCTATATTAAAATTGATTTAGTTATTAGACTTTGGTTATAACTATTTTAACCCTTCTTTAAATAAATTGATAATAAATGTCCTAATCTAATCCAAGTGGGCCTAAATGGTCATATTTATTCCCTAAGGTTTTTTTGGTCGAATTAAACTTATCCAATAGAATTATGACATGTTTTATGGTAATAATAATAACACTTTTACCCTTAATTATCCTATTTACTTTTAACTGTGGTAAAAAAAGTAAAAAGTTACTATTCACCGAAAAATATTTTTATCTCATTGAACCACATTTTAGTCCATGATATTAAACGTGTCTCTCGGATTTTCGAAATTCTACTCACAGAAGCGGTGAAATTATGTTTTATGAAAAATTCAGTTTTTTAACTAACACTTAGTGGTTTCACTATTCATCAAAAAATGAATGTTTCCAGAAAAATACCATAATTTCACCCTAGGCTAATTTCGGTATTCCGAATCCAAAAATGAAGTCCATTTTGAAAAATAAAATTTATAAAATTTCAGAAATTGGTTATTACTATTCATAACGACTAGTTTTATTAATATTTTAGTAACATATCATTGTTTAGTGAAACTTGATATTGCGTACGACGGAAGCTAATGAGGAAGGCTGCGGTTGCCTGTAAAGAAATCCAAGCTAGTGTTGTGTGTAGTGAAAGATTTCATTGATGATTTATATAACATAAAAACAAAATATTTCTCATAAATGTCTCGAGTGTTACATTCTACCCCCCTTAAAATGAATTTCACCCTCGAAATTCGACACTTTGTAACAAACTGATGAGGATACCTCTCCCTCATCATATCCTCGAGCTCCCATGTAGATTCTTCTAATTGGTGGTTCTTCCATAAAACCTTCACCAAGCGAGTGGTCTTATTCTGTAGGACTTTTTCACAACGATCCAGAATCTCTATCGGCTGTTCTTCATAAGAAAGATCTTGTTCCAAGGGTACAAATTCTGAGCTGAGTACATGTGAAGGATTAGGTATGTACTTTCTCAGGAGATATACATGGAACACATCGTGAACTTGAGAGAGATTTGGTGAAAGTGCCTATCGGTAAGCTACCTTCCCAACATGATCCAATATTTCGAAAGGGATGATATATCTAGGGCTCAACTTTCTCTTCTTTCCAAATCTCATGACCCTCTTCCAGGGAGATATTCGTAAGAACACTTTATCACCCACTTCAAAATCTAAGTATTTTCTTCGGTTGTCGGCATAACTTTTCTATCAACATTGAGCTTCTCTTTTGTGTTGTTGAATAGATCGGACCTTCTCTGCCATCTCATCAACAAGATCAGGTCCTAATATCATTCTTTCCCCAACTTCATCCTAGCAAGTTGGAGTCCTGCATTTCTTTCTATAGAGAGCATCATAAGGAGCCATCTGAATACTGGAGTGAAAGCTATTATTATAAGAAACTCTCACCAAAGGTAGGTGTTGATCCAAACCACCTTTGAAATCTATAGATCATGCTCTCAACATATATTCTAGAGTTTGAATTGTTCTCTCAGACTAACTGTGTATCTGAGGATGATTAGCAGTGCTGAAACTCAACTCTGTATCCATAGTGTGCGGAAGACTTCACCAGAATGTCAAGGTAAATCTCAGATCCTAATCAGATATAATAGAAAGTGGTACTACATGCAATCTTACCACTTCCTTTACATATATACTGGCAAGCTGATCCAGAGAGAAATCCTCTCTAATAGCAATGAAGTGTGCAGACTTTGTAAGACGATCAACTATGACCCAGATAGCATTATTGCCTTTGGATGTTTTAGGATGTCTTGTGAAAAAGTACATAATGATGTTTTCCCATTTCCATTCGGGTATGGGTAATGGTTGTAACATCCCCTTAGACTTCTGTCTCTCAGCTCTAACTTGCTGACAAACCAAGCATCAAGAGACATATTCAGAAACATCTCATTTCATGCCATCCCAGCAGAAGTACTCTTTTAGGTCCTTATACATCTTTGTGATTCCAGGATGAATAGATAATGAAGAAATATGAGCCTCATCCAGCAGCTCCTTCTTTAATTCGGGGATGGGAGGAACACAAACCCGATTCCTGAACTTTATTATCCCATCGCAATCAAGGTTGAATTCAGGAATATTTCTCACCTTCTTTTGTAACTCTACATCATCTTTCTGGGCCTCTTTAATCTTCACACGTATAGATGGCTGAACATTCATTTGATAAAGATACGATTTTCCCCCTTCCATTATAATTCAAAGATCCATCTTTTGTAAATCCATAAATATTGGATCTTTTGTGATCCTCAACATGGATAAACTGGCATGGTCTTGTCGACTTAATGCATCTGCCACCTTGTTTTCTTTCCCATGGTGGTAATGAATTGAGCAGTCGTAATCCTTAATCAGCTCTAACCATCTTCTTTGGCGCATATTCAGCACTTTTTGTGTGAAAATATACTTTAAACTTGTATGATTAGTATAAATTACACACCTTTCTTCATAAAGATAATGCCTCCATGTCTTTAATGAAAATATTACCGCATCTAATTCCAAATAATGAGTTGGGTAATTTTTCTCATGTATTTTCAACTGCCATGAGGCATAAGCTATGACCATATCATTTTTCATAAAAAAACACCCCAATCCCTTCTTGGATGCATCACTGTAGATCACAAACCTATCTCCACTACAAGGCAGTGTGAACACAGGTGCACTAGATAACCTTCATTTCAACTCCGTGAAATTCTCTTCACATTCCTCCATCCAAACAAACTTGACTCCTTTCCAAGTCAACTTTTTGAGTGGATTAGATAATCTTGAAAAATCATTCACAAAACGTAGATAATATCCAGCCAAATCAAGAAAACTTCGGATCTCAGTTACTGTTGTTGGTCTCGACCATCTTTTGATAACCTCTATTTTTGCTGGATCCACAGATATCCCTTATTTTGAGATTATGTGACCCAAAAATGAATCATTTTGATGCCAAAATTCACACTTAGTAAATTTGGAATAAAGCTTCTCCTTTCTCAGGGTCTTCAATATAATTATCAATTCATCTTCATGTTCTTCCTTCCTCTTCGAATATACAAGAATATCGTTTATAAAGACTACCACAAACTGATCAAGATAGACTCTAAAGACTATATTCATCATATCCATGAAGATAGAAAGGGCATTAGTAAGACCAAATGGCATCACTATAAATTCATAGTGTCCATACCTTGTACGGAAAGAAGTCTTTGGTATATCCTCCCTTTTGAACCTTAATTGATGATACCCAAAACGAAGATCAATCTTGGAAAAGTATTGAGCTCTGCGTAGTTGGTCAAATATGTCATCAATGCGTGGGAGAGGATATTTTTTCTTGATAGTGATCTTGTTATGTTCTTGATAATCAATGCAGAGTATCATTGATCCATCATTCTTCTTAACAAATAGAACAGGTGCTCCCCAAGGTGACACACTAGGGCGTACGAATCCCTTATCAAGATTCTCTTGGAGTTGCTTCTTCAATTCCTGCAAGTCAACTAGGGCCATTCTATAAGGTGTCTTTGAAATAGGTAAGGCACCTAGTACGAGTTCTATTGAAAACTCAACTTCAGGATTTTGTGGAAGACCCGACAATTCCTCCAGAAAGACATCATCAAACTCCAATACAACAAGCATATTCTTAATCGTGAGTTTCTCACCAACCATTTGAGATAAATAACCTTCATTTAGTGGAATCAAGACCCATAAGATGGATGAAATTTCCACTAGAAGGTTATGTTCATCCTTGCATTGATAGACGATCATAGATTGATCTGGAATATGAAATGTGACTTCCCTTCTTTGTCAATTGATATGATATCCTTATAAATAAATCCAATCCATACCAAGAATCACATCAAATTCCACTATAGGAAGGATCACAAGATTTTCAAGAAGCCCATTCCCACAGACATCAATAGGGGAAGAATTATAAACTTTTGATGCGACTGTTGTGCCATTAGGTGTTGTCAAAACTAACTCAACATCTAATTGTTGATGCAATACAGTGATACCATTAGAAAAATCTTCAGAAATAAAAGAGTGGGTGGATCCAGAATCAAATAAAACATTTTCTACTTTACAGTATATGGTATGTGAACCTTTCACCACATCGTTATCATTCTCCACATCGTTGATAGAAATTTCATGTGACATTCCTTTTTCTTTATCCTTAAGAGTTTGTTGTCGTCAACCATCATCATCAACCCTTGGATTTGGGAATTGATTAGCATAATGACCCATCTCCTTGCACTTGAAACATTGAAGGGTAGTAGGTTCATTTTGTGTATCCCTTCCTTTGTTTGCATCATTAGACATCTTCTTCCCATCACTGTGGTATTCAAAATCCCGATGACCTTCCTTTCCACATTTGAAACATTTACTTGTCCCTTTAAGACATCTCCCTCCATGTTTCTTTCCAAACTTTGAGCATAAGGGAAAGCTCATCTTCTTTTCAGTGTACTATGTAGATTTTCCTTTGAATTCCATTTTCCTCTTCTTATCAAACCCATATGACTGATGGGTTACTCCAATCTCCATCACATCTTTGAGAGCACATCGAACGATTTCCTCATAGCTATTGAAGTACCTTATGGCTATGTCCCTTCGAAGACTTGGTTTTAAGCCACTAAAGAATCGATCGATCTTACTCTCAGGTTAGATAATAATACCAGAAGCGTACCATGAAAGTCTTGTAAAATTTTCTCCCTAGGTACCAACAGATTCATCATCCATTTTCTTTAGTTCAAAAAAACTATTTCCACATCCTTGTTCGGAGAATACGAGGGAATACCTTATTGAAAAATAAGATCTTGAACTCGTCCCATTCCATGAACTCAATTTCACCCCTTTGACCCGTATTCATAATAAGATTCCACCATTTATCAGCATCTCCTTCCCAATGATACACTACTAGGATGACTTTATCATGTTTAAAACATTGATGAACTGAAAATATCATTTTCATTGTACTAATCCATTGTTCAGCATCTAATGGATCAGTAGACCCGCTGAATGAAGGAGGAAGCTTCCTCATGAAGGATTGAATATAATGTTGCTCCTTCCTTTTCTCGTTTGGAAGTCCTGTATGATTCATAACATGAGAAAGTTGTGGGAGCATGGCTACAAGATTTTTCATTCCAGCTCCCATAACGTTTGGTTGCTCAGGGGGACAATCATTGCATTTCTCATTGCATTCCTCATTAACACGGTTCCTTCGGGTTCCAACCATTGACTAAAACCAAGAAGAATAGTGTGAGAAACACAAATTTTAATAGGAAAACCACATAATTAAGAATAAAATTTCACACTTAAGGTCTTGTCCTATTTTATTCATGGCCATTTCTAAAAAACTATGATTGTGTTCTATTCTTAGACATATCTTTTGGTTTCTTACTAAGGATTTCACATCCTAGTTTCCAAATGTTGACTATACTTTTCCTCTGATACCAACTATAACAACCCATTCTTTACATAGATTGTCATTTCTTCAGAATTGAAGCACACTTATTACAACATATAACAAACCAAGAAAGGACCGTATAGGTATAGTGTCTTTAGAAACTGGGTAACATAAACAACTGGTTCATAAAGCATCTACACTGTCTCCCATTTATTTCATCATATCTATAATCCATTTTGGCATATCTTACTTAATAACCTTCTTCCTGACCTGGGTAAAGAAAAAATACAAAAGGGTGAGCTCAAATGCTCAGTAAGGGTAAAAAAAGATATATCAATCACATCATATTCATAAGAACATAACTTTTGGAAATATTAACCTGTAAAAGAGATCATAATTTCATAACATGGGATAAATCATAGTAGTGAAATGTAATCCCAATAATCATAACATAAAACAAGAAACTTTTGGAATACACACATAATCATAGAGAATAATTTTTTAGTATTCAAGACTCATTGCCAAGACTATCTTAGCGGACAAAGTCCATTTCTGAACCATGTTCACTCCTCGTTTCAGTCCTGTTTAACTCAACCGGTTTAACTTGCCATTCCATCCATGTTTATCTCATGAGATATAAAATCTTTACCCAATTCATTGGAGGGAGATATAGGTCCCACCCATCTCATAATGATACTATTATTATGTGTGCCACAAAATCATAAATCATACATCATTGCATAACCCATGTAATAAATATGGGATTCTTAAACAAAATGTCATCATAAAACAATTCATATAAGATAAAGGAATTCATAAAAATAATTCCATCACAACAAAATAAAATAAATGTAATAATAGGGATATAAATATATCCCTATATTATCTTAGATGGAAAATAATTTTGATAAAACACTTGAACTCCATTCTTGAGGAAAATATCCTTTCTACTTCAAAAACATTTTTTCATTTCATAACATGTCATACAATTTTAAACTATAATAAGTGGATTAAAAATAAACATGAAACATATAAAGGAATCTTCTTGGAAATACTGTTTTAAAAATCCATTAATGCCGTATAAGTTAAAAAAACATTCTTCTAGTACATTTGTCGGGAAAGTCAAAAAGTACCTCGTACGAAAAACGAAAATAGATTCCTTTCATATCTTTTACTAAATACTCACCGAAGGGTAAAATTGGATTTAAACAATTGTAAGTGGATGGAATCAATATTCCATATTGAGGGAACATGGATGTGGATGATAAAATGCACCCCAGTAAATAACAAAGTATAAACAATCTCAGATAAAAATGAGATTGTGATATTTTCCCTTACCTTAGATCTGATTTCCTTCGTATGTGTCTAAAAATCCTGTATAATGATTTAAATAATGTTATTGAATTATTCCAGAATCATACTTATTTTTATGATATCATATATGGTCATATTATTATCTTTTTATTAGTAATATTTCATTACTACTTTTTATTCGGGTGTTTATTACTTTTTGTTCTTATGTGTGTTTTGTCGAATAAATTCTTATTCGTCTTTTTAGGTTATAGATACCTCATTTCTATAATTGTATTAGTGTAATTTATATCATATTCATTCATTCAATTCATTTATATAATCATTATTCAATGAATATCATGTAGAACGAGTCGCATCAAATCTTGGAGACGGTATTCCGTACGTACGCACAAGCGATGATATCGTTCCCATGATCGTGGAATTGTATTGGAGTGTATGTATACAATTTCAGAATCAATATCAATTTAAAATAATAATATATATTCATTATTTACACCATTATACCCATCCAAGTATGGTGGTGGTGTAAAATAGATTACACCACGGTGTGGAGACGGTATTCCATACATATGCACGTGCGGTGATTTCATTTTCCGTAGGATGGATAGATGGTGAACTAGGGTTGTTTCACACTTATAATAACATATAGGTATATTGGTGATACTTATGTTGTTACTTCATAATGAAACAACTAAAGGAGAAGAAGTGGAAGAAGAAATAATGTTGAAAGAATTGGTCATGGACATTACCTTTTCTTTGAAACGCCTCTTAGAAACCTCCTTTTAAGGCACTATGATTGGTCTTTGAAGAATACCAGGACCTCTAGGATTTTTCTAGGGAAGTGGGGAAGTAAAATTGGCAGGTTTTGGACGATCATGAAGGCTCATATTTTTGTGAGGAGGAGAGGGAAGAGGTGCCCTTTTATAAGGGAGGAGAGGGGCACCTTTGGAATAACGAAAAAGTTTATTTAATTATAAAGTCAAATTCGGTTTCTAATAGCTACAAATTGATATATTTAGAAACTAAGGTTATGATGGGTCTAAATCTTCTCATCTAATAGAATTTAGACATGTTTAGGTCATTATATTAACCTTATCATTTAGTTTTAACTCTTTGTTAATTAGATTGACATTTACCATGTCACTTTGTATTTTTAAATTATATACTTAATAAACATACCATATACATCCAAGAGACCCCCATGTAGTCCATTAATGATACACCTATCATGATATAAGTATCTTGGCCAATCCTTAGATTTTTAGGAATATAATAACAATTAATAATATAATATTTTTTTTAAAAACTATTTTATATCAATTTTGACACTATTTGGTAATTGATTTTTGTGAAACTCATAACAGAAATATTAGTTCAAAAAAAATTAATTATATCATTATTAACCTGTCATATTAACATATAAAATTATTTTAATTAATAAAAAGTCTCAAATTACATTTATTTGGGTATTTATAACATCAATTATATCAATATTTTATTAATAAGATAATTTCTGCATCATCATTGTATCATAAATAAATTAAAATATTTTAAGTCTAAAAATTACAAATAAAATACCATTATTTTGGAAAATATATTTATCTTTCTAATGAATATTTATAGTCGAATTTATCTTATGAATAACCCTATATTAAAAATGATTTAGTTATTAAACTTTGATTTTAACTATTTTAACCCTTCTTTAAGTAAATTGATAATAAATGTCCTAATCTAATCCAAGTGGGCCTAAATGGTCATATTTTATTCCTAAGGTTTTTTTGGTCGAATTACACTTATCCAATAGAATTCGGACATGTGTTCGGGTAATAATAATAACACTTTTACCCTTAATTTCCCTATTTACTTTTAACCGTGGTTAAAAAAAGTAAAAAGTTACTATTCATAAAAAAATATTTTTATCTCATGGAACCACATTTTAGTCCTTGATATTAACCGTGTCTCTCGGATTTTTGAAATTCTACTCACAAAAGTGGTAAAATTATGTTTTATGAAAATTCAAATTTTTAACTACCACTTAGTGGTTTCACTATTCATCAAAAAATTTAAGTTTCCAGAAAAATACCAATATTTTACCCTAGGCTAATTTCGATATTCTGAATCCAAAAATGAAGTCCATTTTGAAAAATAAAATTTATAAAATTTCAAAAAGTGGTTATTACTATTCATAATGGCTAGTTTTAATAATATTTTAATAGCATATCATTGTTTAGTGAAACACTGTATTGTGTATGACGCAAGCTATTGAGGAAGGCTTCTGCTGCTTGTAATGAAATCCAAGCTATTGTTGTGTGTAGTGAATGATTCCTTTGATGATTTATATAACATAAAAACAAAATATTTCTCATAAAATTCTCAGGTGTTACAAGACTCTTAGAAGACATGAATTATATGGGAAGTTTAGAAAGTGTGAATTCTGACTTCAGGAGATTTTTTTCTTGGCCATATTTTCTCTAAATATGGAATTTCTATAGATACTTATATGACAAGAGAAATCCATAAATTTCCATCACCGATGAGTATAACTGAGGTACACAGTTTTATTGGTTTATGAGGTTATTATCGGCATTTTGTCCAAAATTTTTCCAGATTGGATAACCCGTTAATGAAGCTCACATGTAAAGGGGTTAAATTTATTTGGACAAAAGACTGTGAAGAATGTTTTGAATAATTGAAGAAACGATTAGTCAATGCTCCTATATTGACTCTACTATCGAGGAATGATGGGTTTGTTATTTATAGTGATGCTTCAAAGAAATGACTAGGTTGTGTCCGTGTGCAGAATGAATGGGTTATTGCCTATGCATCATGAAACATGAAAATTCATGAGAAAACCTATCATACTCGTGATCTTGAGTTAGATGCTGTAATCGTTTCTTTGAATATTTGGAGACACTATCTCTATGGTGAAAAATATGAGATTAATACTGATCACAAGAGTTTGAAGTATATTTGTTCACAGAAAGAAGTCAACATGATGCAAAGGAGATTACTTGAACTACTAAAGGATTATGATTGAACGATACACTACCACCCGGGGAAGGCAATAAGGTGGCAGATGATTTGAGTAGAATGGATCATGGAGTTTTGAACGTGATGAGAATTGAAAGGGATCCAATTTTCTTGGATCTAGTAAAGTTGGATATGGGAGTCACCATGGAAGGTGAAACATCAATACTTTTTCAAATGGTTTCCAAACCATCTTCACTAGAAAGGATTAAGAGTTCTCAGACCGATGATGAAAAATTTCAAAAGAATATTACAAATGTATATGATGGGAGATTGAGAGACTTTGTGTACGAAGAAGGAATTTTGATATTTGGGAAGAGGCTTTATGTTCCCGATATACCTGATCTGAAAAGGGAATTGTTGGATTATGATCATAGTTCCAATTTCTCTATACACCATGGGAGCACCAAAATGTATAGAGATTTGAAGGAACATTTTTCGTGGGACAACATGAAGAAGAAGATTGCTGATTTTGTGTCAAGATGTATGTCTTGTCAACAAGTGAAAGATTGAAGGCCCCAGCTTGGAGGAGTCATGCAACCTCTTCCCATACCTAACTAGAAATGAGATAATATTACGATGGACTTTGTTATGGGACTACCAAAGACTCCTAGAAGGAACAATGAAATATGGGTCATTCTTGATCGTCTTACCAAGTCAGCACATTTTCTTGCTATATGAGAAGATCTACCACTTGAACGTTTAGCAAGAATATATATTAATGATGTTGTGAGACTTCATGGAGTACCCCTATCAATTGTTTTTTATCGTGATCCCCATTTTACATCAAGGTCCTAGAAGAGTATTTAGAAGGCCTTGGATACTGAACTTCGTTTGAGAACTACCTACCACTGTCAAACAGATGGGCAATTAGAACAGACTATTCAATCCTTAGAAGACATGTTGAGATCCTGCTCACTTGACTTTCAGGGTATGTGGGATCAATATTTTCATCTGATAGAATTTTCCTATAACAATAGCTTCCATTCAAGTATTTGGATGGCACCATATGAAAAGTTATATGAAAAGAGATTTCGTACACCAGTTTGTTGGGATGATGTTGGTGAAAGAAAACTCGTAGGCCCAGAACTGGTGTAAGAAACGATGGAAAATGTGAAGGTAATCCAAAACCACATCAATGGAGCTCAAAGTAGGCAGAAGATCTATGCCGATAACCAAAGGATGGATTTGGAATTTCAGGTAGGAGATCATGTTTTCTTGAAGGTATCTCCATAAAAGGGAGTTATACGTTTCGTTAAGAAATGTAAATTGAGTCCCAGGTACATAGTACCTTTCGAAATTATAGAACAAATTGGGGTTGTAGCTTATCGTTTGACAATTCTTCCAAATCTCTCCAAAGTGCATGATGTGTTCCACATATCACTGTTGAGAAAATACATGCCTGACCCAATTCATGTACTCACCTATGAGGAAGTAGAATTGGAATCCAATCTCTCTTATAGCGAAGAACCCTTTAATATTATTTATATGAGTGAACAAGTGCTGAGAAATCGTACGACTCGTTGGGTAAATGTTCTATGGAATAACCATAAGATGGAAGAGGAAACCTGGGAACCTGAGGAACTTTTGATGAAGAACCACCAGATTCTTTTCATGCGGTAGTATTTTAGAAATTTCGAGGACAAAATTATTTGAAGGAGGGGAGAATGTAACACTGCAAGCTTCCATGATATGCTTCTCTTTGAACAATATAATAGCATGTGTTGTATGCAAATTCGAGTTCTAACACACAACATAACTAATCAAACTAGCCGTTATGGATAGTAATACCCACTTTTTGAAATTTATATATTTTTCTTTTCAAAATGGACTTCATTTTTGGATTCAGTATAACGAAGTTATCCTAGTGTGAAATTTTTGTATTTTTCTGAAAACGTTCAATTTTGAATGAATAGTGAAAACACCGAGTTATTGTTTAAAACCGAATTTTTATTTAAATAATTATTTATTTTATTTAAATTTATTTTAGGTCAAAATAGATACATAATAAATATATATGTTCAATGTAATTTATTGGAATCAGTTTATAATAATTTTTGATATATAAAAATTTTATTGAACTTTTCACCGTCTTTTACCCATCTCCTAAGAGAATATGAAAATTCACATAAAACATAATTTTAACGCTTCTGTGAGTGGAATATAGAAAATCATAAAGACATGGTTAATATGAAGGAGTAATATGTGGTTCAATATGATAAAAATAATAGTTGGTGAATAGTAACTTTTTACTTTTAATTACCACGGTAAAAAGTAAATAGGGTAATTAAGGGTAAAAATGATATTATAATTATCCTAAAAAATGTCCTAATTTTGATGGATAAGTATAATTCGACCAAAAACAACCTTATTAATAAAATATGAACCTATTTGGTCCACATGGATTAGATAAGGATATTTATTATTATTTAATTCAAAGAAGAGTTAAAAGAGTTAAAATCAATGTTTAATAATTAAACATTTTTAATATAGGTTTATAAAATAGATAAATTAGATTATAAATATTAATTAAAAAGATAAAAATATTTCCTACATAATGGTATTTTATTTATAATTTTTAGACATTAAATAGTTTAATTTATTTATGACACAATGATGATGTAATAATTATCTTATTAGTGAAATATTAAAATAATTGATATTATAAATACCCAAATAAATATAATTTGAGACTTTTAATGAATTAAACGAATTTTATTGGTTAATATGACATGTTATTATTGATTAAATGAATTTTTTTCGAATTAATAATTTTATTAAGACTTTAAAAAAATCAATTATTAATTAGAGTCAAAATTGACATAAAGGAGTTTTTTAAAACAAATATTATATTATTAATTGATATAATACTCCTAAAAATATAAGGATCGACCAAAGGACATATATAATTATAGGTATGTCATTAATGAACCACTTTGCGCTCTCTTTCCAGTTTATAGTATGTTTATTAACCATATAATATAAAAATACAAAGATACATGGTAAATAACAATCTATTTAACTAAGAGTTAAATAAAAATTATAAGGGTAAAATAGTGACCCAAACATATCTAAAACATATTGGTTGAGTGTAGTTAGAACCATACCCACCTTATCATCTAAATAGGTTAGTTTGGAGTAATTATAAACCGAATATGAATTTATTATAAATTAATATTTCTAGTTTTTCCTAAAGAACCCCTCCTCCCCCTTATAAAAGGACACCACTTCTAACCAATTCCTCACACCTCTCAAGCCTTTTGGGTCATCCAAACTCTAAAACATTAATCTACCTACATCCCTATACTCCTCCTAAAATCTTTAACTTAGGAAAAAGGCACATCAAGATTCTTTTTTTTGTTCAAACCAAAGAGAGTTACCCAAATTAAAGGAAACGATTTCTCTTAGCTTCTTTTCTTTTATTTTACATCTCAAACCCCTAAAATCTTATTATTCATTACTATTGTAACAACACAAGTATACTAAATATACTAGGATATTTTTATGAGATGTATTCAAACTACACTTACACACACCTCCATCTAATGGTTGAATAACATAATGTTTCTATTGATGGCAACCAAACACCTTACGAAATGATGATTGTTCAATTATCTTCTACCACCTCTCATGGTGGCCATTATGATGGAACTATAATTAAATATGATATTAATGATATTTATTTTATATATAATTTTTTTAATTCCATTTTATAGCATATCATTATTCCTTTCATGTTGTATATATATATGATTATTTCATTTGAGGAAGTGTAAACTACCGCCCCCTCAAAGTGATATGACTCGTTCATACCATACATAGAACATATAAAGGAAGGTGTTATTGAACTTAAGTAACACATAAAAGATATTATATTATACTGGAATAATATTATAACTATCTATCAGTTGGTTTTGATTCCTTTTAAAATGAATAATGAAATGGAAGTAGCGTTTATGCGTACGTACGGACTACCATCTTCACGAACGCGATGAGATTCATTCCCCATCATATCCATTAATGTATAATTATCATTTTATGATTAAAAATAATGTTTATGGACTTGATATCATTCTGGATATGAATAATATACAACCTTTTCATAACAAACATTTCTTATGTCACAAAACATATAAAATAAAACGAGTAAGGTAAAACCCGAAACGACAATAATTCTAAGATATTATTAACAAGGCAATGATAAAAGATAATATATGATATCATATTAATGTATATGATTCATTTAAAATTTAATAACAATTATTTCACCATTATATAGTAGGTTAAACTACCCTCAACCCAGGAAAAGTACAATGTAATATTTTATTTCACAATCTCTTCATTATCCGAGGTTGTTTATACGTGATTATCTACTGGGAATTCATTATCATCCACATCCATGTTTCTTAAAAATGTATTTCAAATCATTTTTACTATTTAATAGACAATGGATTAATGTCATTTATACCCTTATGTGTGTTTAAATGAATCTTTTCATCGTTTTCCGAACAAGTTCCTTTTTATCCATTTCAACGAAATTAAGGTAAGAATATATTTTTTAACTTATATGGTGGGTGTAGCTATTTTACGTCATTATAAAATCATCAAAGATTCCCCTAAAAGAATATAATAATATTTTCAATGTAAATGTTTTATTTTATAATTATGTGACTTTTAAATGATATCAAAAAAAATATATTTCTCTCAAATAGTTTTGATTTCATTTATGTCAACATACTTTGATGGATTTTAAGATTATTTGATGTTGATATATTATGATAAAAAACATCCATATTGTATTGAAGGTTTTGTGATATGTTTTACTATGGATGTGTTATTTTTATACCATTAATGGTTTATGGATAATGTATTGATATTTCATATGCTATTTTTAGTACGAATGTTTATGTTATGTTTAACGTTGTTCATATAAGGAATGCATTGGACTTAGTATGTGACAGGTGGAGCCCGCTATAGCTACTCGATGCATCGGTAGGTCTCATTAGACAAACTAGTGTCTTGGAACAAGGCGTTGACAAAATCTTATTTGTATTCTTCACACAAGGCCTTTACTATGTGGTTATGATAGTCTGGCATTATGCATTATATCATTATGAAAGTGGTTATTGATATTTCATGTGATTATTCGACTAGTATAATATCCATTTGATTAATTAAATGGCATTATTTTATGTTATTTTGGCCATATTATGCTGAATTTCAATATTTAATGGAATATTTTAGGTATACATTTTCTTAAATGTTTTTTCTTATTTATGGAAGTTTCCTCTATATTGTTATCCTTATTGAGAATCTGAGCTCACACTTTTCTATGTTTTATTTATCCTAGGATGTGAAGAAATATTTTATGACTACCTGCAGGGATAGTCTGAAGGGGATATGAGTGTGGACTATGGCGGCTATATTATTGTAGTTTTTAACTTTATGATGTAATGCAAACTTTATGAATGTATCTAGTGATTCCAAGGATACTAAAATAATCGGTTTTTCAAGACTTGATCATTTGTCATCATTCCAATGATACATAATAATGCACCGACTCTGGGTAACTAGGTTCTGGGTCTTATAGTTAGTATCATAGGAAGTTTAGTACAAACCTTGGAAGCTATATTTAGATAAAATTTGATTAGAGCACATATCCCTAAGATAGAATTTGAGGATTAGTATAGAATAATTTCCTAGAATTTTGGTATTGTAGAGATTTTGTGAGATTTACGAGCAATACATCCCTATCTGGATACGAGAAGGAAGAGACGGCTCTAGAACAGATGTACCTAGGGGTAAAACTCGAAAACACCACTTTGAGATAGACTCGAACGAGATCTAGTGCACGAAAATGAACCTTGCTGCACTCTTGGTTACGACACTCCTAGAGGATATGCTTAGTATAATTATCATTTTCTTTACAAACCTTTATGAATGGTTTATGAGTATATAATTCCTTAAAGAAAACTTTTTTTATGATTATGGATTATATCCATAAACCGTTCAATTTATGTTAAGTTTTTTACATGTTTGGAATTATTTATTTCGATTCATAAACTAATCTAGTTTATGCCATTGATTAGAAATTGAGTTTAGTGGACTGAATAGAAACTGTATAAATGCACGTACTCTATATAGGGATTTCCCTCCTGCTCAAGATAATTATAGTGGATCTGGTGATGCAACAGGTGCTGATTAGCTAATCACCATACTGGGACAACTCACTAAGGTTATGAATAATAACTGTACCCATAGGGAGCACCTTTATCCACAGCGTGGAGGATCATTGTTAGATCGCTTCATGAGGCAAAAACCACCAAAATTCAATGGGGGTACAAATCCACTAGTTGCTGAGCAATGTATAAATTCCTTAAAGAAAATATTCAATGCATTGGGGAGTTGTGAAAGGGAAAAAGTTATCATGGAAGTTTACCGGTTCACTAGAGATGCTGATCAATGGTGGTCATTGATTCAAAACATGATGGAAGATGATGAAGCATCAAATATGGAATGGAGGCCATTCAATGCACTTTTCATAGAAAAATTCATTCCTTGTGACCATCGAGCAGATATGGAAGGGCAATTTTTGAGTTTGAGGAAAAAGAAGGATGGGAATGTTGAAAAGTATGAGGCTAATGTTACAAGGTTAGAAAGGCATGCTGCAGATTATATACGTAACCCAAGGAGTAAGAATAATCATTTCTTTGATGGGTTAAATCCATTTATCCATCAGGAATTAGTCTCACAATCCTTCTCGTCATACGAAGATATTATCTCATGTGCTATCAAGATAGAAAATTAATTCTCTAAGTCTTATGACTTTAAAGAAAAGTAAGAGAAGAATAGATCTGCTGATCACTCTAGAAATGGAAATAAAGGGAAGAAGGGAAAAGTTGAATATCCATACTATAGTAAATGTGGGGAGAAACACCCCATTACTTGTCTGAAAAGAATGAGAGTCTGTTACAAGTGCTGTGAAAAAGGCCACCATGCTCGTGATTGCAAGGGGATGAAAGAAGCTACCGATGATCAATGTTTCAACTGCAGGGAGATGGGACATTATGAAAATGAATGTCCTAAGTATCATGGGAACTTACCTTAGAAAAGGTCAAGGGATCAAGTCCAAGACTATGATATCACTACTGTTGAGGTAGAAGCTCTGAAAGATGTGGTGCCATGTAATTTAATGGTTTCCTCAAGTTTAGAAAATGCATCATTTGATTCTGGATCATCGCATTGATTCGTATCTTCCCAGTTTTCTATGAAAATTAGATCTTTCCAATTTGATTTAACAAGGGAGTTGTGAGTTAAAACTCCTAAGGGAAATATCATTGCAACAATGTTATATGAATCAGTTCCCATTGGGGCACTTAAATTTTCTTTATCTTCTGATCTCATCGTCATACCTATTAATGAGTTTTACATAATCCTCGGTATGGATTGGATTTCAAACCATGATGCGAAGACAAATTGTAAGAAGAAGAAGGTTATGATTTTTGATGATGATGATAAGCAACAACTTATCTTTAGAGCAGAATTTTCACCACATAATTCTTATCTAGATCCACCACTAGTATCTCAGCTAAATTCAATTATTAGTGAGGAAGAGAATGGAATAACTTTGGGTTACTAAATGAATGTTCAAATAGGGGATTTACCTATTGTGAAAAAATATGTAGATGTGTTTTCAGAAGATTTACCTGGACATCTTCCAGAACAAGAAATTGAGTTTTCTATTGATTTAATTCCTGGTTCAAGGCCTATATCGATGAACCTTTATAGAATGTCCACTATCGAAATAGTTGAACTAAATAAACAACTAGAGGAATTTAGTAATAAGGGATTTATTCTCCCAAGTGTTTCACCATGGGGAGCCCCTGTCTTTTTTGTTAAGAAAAAAGATGGATAAATGAAGTTATGTATCGACTACAGGGAAATCAATCCTATAACAATAATGAAAAAGTAACCACTACCTCGTATTGATGATTTATTTGACCAAATTCAAGGAGCTCAATAATTTTCAAAGATTGAACATTGATCTGGATACCATCAGTTGTGTGTGAAGAAGGAAGACATTCCGAAGACAGATTTTCGAACCAGGTACGGGCATTATGAGTTTACAGTAATGCCTTTTGGATTGACTAATGCACCCTTTGTATTCATGGATCTAATGAATAGAGTTTTCAAGGAATATCTCGATGATTTTTTAGTTTTATTTATTGATGATATCTTGGTATACTCCAATTTCTACGATGATCATGAAAATCACTTGTGCATTATACTGAAGTGTCTTAGAAGACATGAATTATATGGGATGTTTAGCATGTGTGAATTCTGGCTTCCTGAGATTTCCTTTCTTGGCCATATTGTCTCTAAGGATGGAATCTTCATCGATCCTTCTATGACAAGATCAATCCAGGAATGGCCAGAACCGACGAGTATATCCGAGGTACGCGGTTTTATTGGTTTAGGAGGTTATTATCTGCGTTTCGTCCATGATTTTTCCCAATTGGCTAACCCATTAACGAAGCTCACATGTAAAGAGGTTAAATTAATTTGGACAAAAGAGTGTGAAGAATGTTTCCAAGAATTGAATAAAATATTAGTCAATGCTCTTATATTGACTCTGCCATCGTGGAATGATGGGTTTGTTATTTATAATGAGGCTTCAACGAAAGGACTTGGTTGTTTCCTTATGCAGAATGATAGGGTTATTGCCTATGCATCATGACATTTAAAAATTCAGGAGATAAACTCTACTACTAATGATCTTGAGTTTCCTTCTGTAATATTTTCTTTGATGATTTGGAGAAACTATCTCTATGGTGAAAAATGTGAGATTTATACAGATCACAAGAGTTTGAAGTATATTTTCTCACAGAAAGAACTCCACATGAGGAAAAGGAGATGACTTGAACTACTCAAGTATTATTACTGCATGATACACTACCACTCGGGGAAGGCAAATAAGGTGGCAGATGCATTGAGCAGAATGGATCATGGATTTTTGTACTTGATGAGAATTGAATGGGATCCAATTTTCATGGATCTAGTAAAGTTGGATATGGGAGTCACCATGGAAGGTGAAATATCAATACTTTTTCAAATGGTTTCCAATCCATCTTTACTAGAAAGGATTTAGAGTTCTCAGACCGATGATGAAAAATTTCAAAATAGGATTAAAGCTGTGAATGATGGGAGATTGAGAGACTTTTTGTATGAAGAAGGAATTTTGAAATTTGGGAAGAGACTTTGTGTTCCTAATATACCTAAACTAAAAAGGGAATTGTTGAACAATGCTCATAGTTCCAATTTCTCTATACACCCTGGGAGCACCATAATGTATAGATATTTGAAGGAACATTTTTGGTGGGACAACATGAAGAGGGAGAATACTGATTTTGTGTCAATATGTATGGTTTGTCAACAAGTGAATGCTGGAAGGGAACAGCCTGGAGGAGTCATGCAACCTCTTCCCATAGCTGAGGGAAAATGGGATAATATTATGATGGACTTTGTCGTGGGACTACCAAGGACTCCTAGAAGGAATAATGCAATATGGGTCATTGTTGGTTGTCTTACCAATTCCACACATTTTCTTGTTGTAAGAGAAGATCTACCACTTTAACATCTAGCAAGACTATATATTAATAAAGTTGGGGGACTTCATGGAGTACCCCTATCGATTGTTTCTGATTGTGATCCCCGTTTTACTTTAAGAGACTGGAAGAGTCTTTAGAAGGCCTTGGATACTGAACTTCGTTTGAGAACTGCCTACCACCGTCAAACAGATGGACAATCAGAACGGACTATTCAAACCTTAGAAGACATGTTGAGATCCTGCTCGCTTGACTTTCAGGGTATGTGGGATCAATATTTACCTCTGGTAGAATTTTCCTATAACATTATCTTCAATTCAAATATTTGGATGGCACCATATGAAGCGTTATATGGAATGAGATGTCGCACACCAACCTGTTGTGATGATGTTGGTGAAAGAAAACTCATAGGACTAGAACTGGCGGAGGAAACGATGGAAATGGTGAAGTAATCCAAAACCACATCAAAGCAGCTCAAAGTAGGTAGAAGAGCTATGCTGATAACCAAAGGAAGGATTTGGAATTTCAAGTATGAGATCATGTTTTCTTGAATGTATCTCCATTAAAGGGAGTTATACATTTCAGTAAGAAATATAAATTGATTCCCAGGTATATAGGACCTTTCTAAATTATAGAACAATTTGGGGCTGTAGATTATCGTTTGGAAATGTTCCCAAATCTTTCCAAAGTGCATGATCTGTTCCACATATCACTATTGAGAAAATACATGCCTGACCCAATGCATATACTCACCTATGATGATGTAAAATTGGAACCCGATCTATCTTATTGCGATGAACCCATCAAGTTTCTTGATACGCGAGAACATGTTCTGAGAAACTGTATGAATCGTCTGGTAAAAGTTCTATAAAAAACCATAAGATGGAAGAGGCAACCTGGGAACCCGAGGAAAATATAATGAAGAACCACCCAAGTCTTTTCATGTGGTAGTATTCCCGAAATTTTGAGGAAAAAATTATTTGAAAGAGGGGAGAATGTAACACCCCAAAATTCCACGGTACGCTTCTCTTTGAATAATACAGTAGCATGTGTTGTACACAACTTCGAGTTCTAACACACACCACAACCAATCAAACTAGCCGTTATGAATAGTAATTGTAACATCCCAGGTAATTAAAGAATAAATAATTTTCATATTTATTAATATTAGAGAATTAAATATGAATTTTAATTAAAAGGGGTTGCTATGTTCGATAGCGTACCCAATACGCAACGATGAGTTTCTTTGAAACTTACGCAGCACACTAGTAATATAATAATATTATGTTAGTTAACAAGTAGCAGTTGTACTGGCGGGAATGAATAGAAATAACTAAAATATGAATAGATATGTTTTTAGATGTTTTTACATTTACCCAATAAAAGATAAAGGCTTAAAATATGGAAAGAGTTCAATTTTAGGCTTTTATACTCTAATTTTCACTAAAGGTTCACTTATCACCTTTTAATGGTGAACCGTCATTAAATATAGTTTTGATCACTCTTATACATTCTTTTGGACCAAATAAAACTCTTATTAAGAATCGGGACATCAAATTTTACTTTGTGTAATTTTTGGTACCTTTCTGATAAAGTTCATTTTTTTTATGAATAGTGTAAAATGTTGCATTTTAATTCAAAACCTCTTTTTGATCTAATTTATTTATATGATTAGATTATCTTTTGAATTGGTTTTAAAGTGAAATTAGAAAATATTTTTACCATTTTATCCAATGGTGGTCATTGGAATCAATTTCACTTTGAAATTAGACTTTAACTGGTGTCAATCTTTTGATACTTATTGTTTCATAAAAACACGCTATTTGCTCTGGCAGCGGGAATTAATTATTGAATTAATTAATGTGACTTATATGATTTTAATTTTGTAAAATAGACTTCATTTTTGAATTCAGAATATCAAATATAGCTTAGGGTGAATTTTTGGTAATTTTCTGAAAAACTTCAATTTTTGATGAATAGTGAAACCACTAAGTGGTAATCAAGCAAACTGATTTTTCAGTTAAATGAAATTTTACCACTAATGTGTATTGAATTTTGAAAATCCGACATACATGGTTGTCATTAAGAAGTAAAATGTGGTTCAATGAGATTAAAATAATTTTTTGGTGAATAGTAACTTATTAAGTTTTTAATCGCGATTAGTGGTAATTAGTGTAGTTTAAGGTATAAATAATGATTTAATAATATGAAATGACCTAGACACATGTCCCAACCTTATTGGTTGTGTCATGGCCGACCAAGACAAGCCATGGGTCAACTTGGGGACCCCATGGATCCACTTTTGTTGGGAAATGACATAAATTACTTTTTATTTAATGTTAAAGTGAAAATGACACAAACATAATATGTTTTACAAAAACAATTTTTAAGTGGGGTTATACAAGTCAAAATTTTGATTATAAATATTCATTGGAAAGCTAAAAAGATTTCCTATATCATAGTATTTTGTTTATAATTTTTAGACATTAAATAAATTAAATTATTTATGACATAATAATGATGCAGCGATGACATCATTAATGGATGATTTAAATAAAATAGAAAGATAATGTAAAATCTATGAACTAAACATGTCCAAAACCAATTGGATGAGTGTATTTAGAACCCTTATCACCTTATCCACGAATTATATCAATGTGGGACCTTTTAAAACCGAAACACATTTTCAAATAAAGTAATGTTTCTTTACTTTCCAAAAGTGCCCCTCCTCTCCCCTTATAAAAGGCCCCCACCTCTACCTCATTTCACACACTCTTCAAGCCTTTGGCTCGGCCAACCCCTGCCCATTTTCTCTCTCCACATCCCTCTCCTCATCCTAGAGGATTCCCTTTGGGCAGAATCCTTTCAAAGGAAGCCTTTAGGCTCAACTCAAAAGGAGTTACACTTTTTAAGGTAATTCATTCTCTCATGTTCATTTGTTTTATTTTGCTTCTCCAACCCCCTAAACTCTTTTTATATACTTCTTTTGTAACAACACCAGTATCATCAATATACTAGGATGTTGTTATAAGATTTATTTGATCTACACTCTCACACAAATACATCAAATGGTTAAAGAACATACGGTTTCCGTGGATGGCGAAATTCTGCCTCCCGAAACGATGATTGTTCAATACTCATTTAACACCTTCAAAGGTGGCCATTATGATGTCACTATTTTTATATATGACATGTAATATGTTTATGTTTTACTTGTGCTTCTGTATTTTTCATTTGTGTCTTACCTTTATGGCTTCCATTATGGGTATATGCGATATCTTCATTTTAGGAAGTGCGGACTACCGCCCCCTAAAAGTGATTTGATTCGTTAATACCATATGTGGGATGTGTAAAGGATAACGTTAATGATATTATATATGTTATTATACTGGAATTATAATATACCTATATATAATTATCATTTATTTCCATTAAAGTATGAGATAGAAATGAAAGTAGCGTTCATGCGTACGTACGGACTACCGTCTCCATGAACGGTGCATTTCATTTCTTTTCCCCAAATGTAATTTATTATTAAAAGTACATGTATATAATGGATATATATAATTAATGATATATCTAAATGATGAATATAATTCTGGAATTAAAATATACATACCCCTCATTTAGTTTTAATTCCATTAATATGACAAAGAAATGAAAGTAGCGTTCATGCGTACGTACGGCTTACCGTCTCCATGAACGGTGCATTTAATTTCTTACCTCTAAATGTGATGTAATATTATAAATGAATGTATGTACTGGATATACATGACATATATGATATCTACATCATGAATACCATTCTGGTATAATGAACCTTTGACCAAATTAACAACATGTAAGTATAAGAAGTCTATTTTTGACTTAAGAACCAAATACCGACAAAATGAACATTATTAACTTAAATGATTACATGATGTTCATAACATGGTATAAAAGGAATAATGAACTTGAAAAATATTCATAAGAAAGTAGAGATTAACTCAAGTTTATTATTCAGGAGTTTAAAGAACGGTCGGGTCAAGTCGGATACGAGGTATGGGAACTTCTTAACCCAATTTCCGTTCTTTGGGTTAATATCCTACTTTCAAATTATGTCCTGATATTATTATGTCTTATCTTGTGTTTATACTTTCTTTATGTGTACATATAGTGAATACACATAATAGATCTATTTTATTTAAAAATGATCATTGTATGGGACTTCGTCTCAATCTCCTTTCATTGAGGCATATTTTATTTTATACACAACTTTCTTTTATACGGTGTATAAACCCCTTTGACTTTTACGTTTATTCAAAAGGAATCTTTTTTATACGAAGCATTTACTAAACGACAAAAGGGAATGTTTTTGTCGTACGTATGCGGCGACAACGACTTCTCCGCCGTCGTAACCGTTATTTTAGTTTCGGCTTCCTCTACAAGCCATACCTTCTTTTTTTAAAAGAAAAATAAATACCATGTTTTACTTTGGTATTGAAAATGGTTTTCATAATGTTTTTATAACAATGTGTTGTATTGATATCTCGTGATTGAAATGTGGAAATGTTATGTTTCCATTATGCATGTTTTATGTGATATGATTATGTTATGGTTCTTGGGCATTATTATGAAGACGGGTGGTTCCGTGATAAACTAAGGGCGGGTGAGCCCGTTATAGCTCTCCAATGCATTGGGTAACGCGAAGGAGTGAAACGTTAAGGTTTCTCCGAAGAGATTTTAGGGAATATACTGTGATGGGTATTCCAAACGTAACCAAGAGGGTTACTCCCTACGTAAGAATGTTATGAATGCCTCAAGTTACCTTTATGTCTTATGATTTTTATGATTTATTCATGATTTTATGAGGTATTTTAAAGTGCCTATGTTTTATGGGTAAAGTATGATTTCATTCTTATTTATATATGAACTCATGTTTCCTTTCCATGTTTTTTTTATAACCCATACTGAGTTTTTATGCTCATCCCAAGTTTTTGAAATGTTTTTCACAGGTCAAGGGAAAGGTACATGATAAGATGATAGAGTCAAGGATGTGTCAAGAAATAATCCATGTTTTATTTTAAATGTGTTTCCATTGATGGGAATGAAGAATACTATCTTTATGTAACCACTTTGTTTATATGTGGAATGTAATGCAAGTTTTATGATCTAATTCTCTAAAACTCTAAACCTAAAAAGATCCTCAATGTGTAATCTTGTAATAACACAAGATTAAGTAAGGTTTAAGGCTGGGGCCTTATAGTTGGTATCAGAGGTCGGTTTAGATAACTTTAGGAGTTAGAATTCTATTAAATGATTATCCAAAAATATTTTTTTTTCTTTCGAAATGATATAGCATTTAAAGATTACAATGTTGCTTCATCTAAGACATGTTTGTTCAGAATGGTTTTCCGCAGAGGAAACAGGGAAGCTGTGCTAGGAAGGCATACAGAAGGAAATAACCTTCCGAATCAGTATCCAGAAATGGTCGGAATTGGAACTGAACAGTTTGTTGCAGTAATGGAGCAGTTGACTCAGGCGATAAATGGTGGTGGTATCCATGCACGAGATCAGCCAGATCAACCGCAGAGGAACATGTCAGTGGTGGAACATTTCATGAGGCAACATCCCCCATCATTCAGAGGATCATCTGACCCTGTGCTAGCTGAAGGGTGGATTAAAGCACTGGAGAAGATTTTTGATGTCATGGGGTGTTCAGACAATCAAAAGGTTAGTCTTGCTATTTACTGTTTGGAGGGTGAAGCAGATCAGTGGTGGTCCATGGTTAAAAATATCAGGGACGCCGATGAGATTGATGCTCTTGACTGGGATGAATTCAAAGGTATGTTTCTTGAGAAGTATTTTCCTAAGGCTGTTCGACTTAGGATGGAAAATCAATTCTTGGAATTGAGGCAAGAGGAAGACTCAGTGGCTGCCTATGAAGAAAAGTTCACTCGATTGGCAAGGTATGCTCCAAATTTTATCCGAGACCTTGATAGTAAAATCAATCGTTTTTACTCAGGATTAAATCCAAAGTATCGAAGGGCATTAGCTTCTCGTGAGTTTAAAAGTTATGAAAAGCTTGTTCGATGTGCTGAGAAGGTGGAAATGGAGTTTGCCGATGACCAAGTGTTCTATAACAACCAGCAGAAGAAGCGACCGAGGTGGCAGGTGAAAGGTAAGAATTCTTCAAAAAAGTCTGATGGTAAGAAAACTAAGTTTCCAGTTTGTGATAAATGTGGAAAAAGGCATGCTGGGGAATGTCTTCTGAATTCTGGGAAGTGCTACCGATGTGGTAAGATGGGACATAAGGCTCGTGATTGCACTGAAAAGGATCAAGGTGAAGGTAAGAATAAATTTGATTTACAGTTAGTGAAATGTTATAAGTGCAATGAGATGGGTCACTATGCAAACGAGTGTCCGACAAGGAGCTTGAGTGATGGGAAGCATCTAGACTACAAGCAGAAAGGGGTGGTAAAATCATTTGCAACAACTTCAGTAGATGTTGGGCCATCGAATGAAGTGGTATCAGCTCCAGGGAGCTCAGTATTTTTCGAAGATTGACTAGAGGTCAGAGTACCATCAGTTGAAAGTAAAAGAAGCAGATGTTCCGAAGATTGTGTTCCGTACTAGATATGTCCAATATGAATTTGTAGTTATGCCTTTGGGGTTAACCAATGCACCTATTGTATTCATGGACCTTATGAATAAAATTTTCCATGAGTTCTTGGATAAGTTTGTGTTTGTGTTTTGAGGTTTGTGAGGAGGTTATGTGTGCCTTGTGATTCACAGTTGAAGAATGAGTTGTTTTTTTTTCATCCTGGAAGTACTAAGATGTACAGAGGTCTGCGGGAGTATTACTGGTGGGATGGAATGAAAAGAGACATTGCTGATTTTGCTGTGAAGTGTTTGACTTGTCAATAGGTTAAAGCAGAGCGGCAGTTACCGAAAGGGATGCTTCAGCCTTTACCAGTGCCAGAGTGGAAATGGGAGAATATATCCATGGACTTTGTTGTTGGATTACCAAAGACATCTCGAGGTAATAATGCAATCTGGGTTATTGTTGATCGCTTGACCAAATCTGCTCATTTCCTTGCTATACGAGATACTTTATCTCTTGATCAACTTTCCCGTTTGTATTTTAAAGAGATAGTCAGGTTACATGGAGTTCCTCTCTCCATTGTATCGGATCGTGATCCCAGGTTTACTTCCAACTTTTGGAAAGGCCTTCAGAAGTCGTTGGGTACTGAATTAAATTTTAGTACAGCTTTTCATCCTCAATCAGATGGGCAGTCAGAACGAACAATTCAGACATTGGAGGAGATGCTACGAGCTTGTTCTATGGATTATCAGGGAAGTTGGGACCAACAACTTTCTTTGGTTGAGTTTTCATATAATAACAGTTTTCATTCCAGTATACAGATGGCACCATTTCAGGCGTTATATGGGAAGCGGTGTCGAACTCCAGCTTTCTGGGATGAAGTGGGTGAAAGAAAGTTGATGGGACCAGAATTGGTAGAAGAGATGGTAGAAAAAGTTCAGCTGATTCAAAAACACATGAGAACAGCTCAGAGCAGGCAGAAGAGTTATGCAGATAACCAGAGGAAGGATCTATCTTTCGAGGTACACAATGTTTTTCACGTTTCGATGTTGAGAAAGAATATGCCAGATCCATCTCATGTTTTGAGTCCAGAGGTAGTTCAGCTGGAAGAGAACCTATCTTATGAGGAACAACCGGTCCAGATTCTTGACCACAGGGAGCAAGTGTTACGGAATAAGGTGATTCACCAGGTAAAGGTTTTGTGGAAAAACCACATGATTGAAGAGGCAACATGGGAATCTGAAAATGCTATGAGGGATAAATACCCCCACTTATTTTGATAAGTGAATAAAATTGCGAGGACGCAATTCCCAAAAGGGGGGAAGGATGTAACATCCCAGGTAATTAAAGAATAAATAATTTTCATATTTATTAATATTAGAGAATTAAATATGAATTTTAATTAAAAGGGGTTGCTATGTTCGATAGCGTACCCAATACGCAACGATGAGTTTCTTTGAAACTTACGCAGCACACTAGTAATATAATAATATTATGTTAGTTAACAAGTAGCCGTTGTACTGGCGGGAATGAATAGAAATAACTAAAATATGAATAGATATGTTTTTAGATGTTTTTACATTTACCCAATAAAAGATAAAGGCTTAAAATATGGAAAGAGTTCAATTTTAGGCTTTTATACTCTAATTTTCACTAAAGGTTCACTTATCACCTTTTAATGGTGAACCGTCATTAAATATAGTTTTGATCACTCTTATACATTCTTTTGGACCAAATAAAACTCTTATTAAGAATCGGGACATCAAATTTTACTTTGTGTAATTTTTGGTACCTTTCTGATAAAGTTCATTTTTTTTATGAATAGTGTAAAATGTTGCATTTTAATTCAAAACCTCTTTTTGATCTAATTTATTTATATGATTAGATTATCTTTTGAATTGGTTTTAAAGTGAAATTAGAAAATATTTTTACCATTTTATCCAATGGTGGTCATTGGAATCAATTTCACTTTGAAATTAGACTTTAACTGGTGTCAATCTTTTGATACTTATTGTTTCATAAAAACACGCTATTTGCTCTGGCAGCGGGAATTAATTATTGAATTAATTAATGTGACTTATATGATTTTAATTTTGTAAAATAGACTTCATTTTTGAATTCAGAATATCAAATATAGCTTAGGGTGAATTTTTGGTAATTTTTTGAAAAACTTCAATTTTTGATGAATAGTGAAACCACTAAGTGGTAATCAAGCAAACTGATTTTTCAGTTAAATGAAATTTTACCACTAATGTGTATTGAATTTTGAAAATCCGACATACATGGTTGTCATTAAGAAGTAAAATGTGGTTCAATGAGATTAAAATAATTTTTTGGTGAATAGTAACTTATTAAGTTTTTAATCGCGATTAGTGGTAATTAGTGTAGTTTAAGGTATAAATAATGATTTAATAATATGAAATGACCTAGACACATGTCCCAACCTTATTGGTTGTGTCATGGCCGACCAAGACAAGCCATGGGTCAACTTGGGGACCCCATGGATCCACTTTTGTTGGGAAATGACATAAATTACTTTTTATTTAATGTTAAAGTGAAAATGACACAAACATAATATGTTTTACAAAAACAATTTTTAAGTGGGGTTATACAAGTCAAAATTTTGATTATAAATATTCATTGGAAAGATAAAAAGATTTCCTATATCATAGTATTTTGTTTATAATTTTTAGACATTAAATAAATTAAATTATTTATGACATAATAATGATGCAGCGATGACATCATTAATGGATGATTTAAATAAAATAGAAAGATAATGTAAAATCTATGAACTAAACATGTCCAAAACCAATTGGATGAGTGGATTTAGAACCCTTATCACCTTATCCACGAATTATATCAATGTGGGACCTTTTAAAACCGAAACACATTTTCAAATAAAGTAATGTTTCTTTACGTTCCAAAAGTGCCCCTCCTCTCCCCTTATAAAAGGCCCCCACCTCTACCTCATTTCACACACTCTTCAAGCCTTTGGCTCGGCCAACCCCTGCCCATTTTCTCTCTCCACATCCCTCTCCTCATCCTAGAGGATTCCCTTTGGGCAGAATCCTTTCAAAGGAAGCCTTTAGGCTCAACTCAAAAGGAGTTACACTTTTTAAGGTAATTCATTCTCTCATGTTCATTTGTTTTATTTTGCTCCTCCAACCCCCTAAACTCTTTTTATATACTTCTTTTGTAACAACACCAGTATCATCAATATACTAGGATGTTGTTATAAGATTTATTTGATCTACACTCTCACACAAATACATCAAATGGTTAAAGAACATACGGTTTCCGTGGATGGCGAAATTCTGCCTCCCGAAACGATGATTGTTCAATACTCATTTAACACCTTCAAAGGTGGCCATTATGATGTCACTATTTTTATATATGATATGTAATATGTTTATGTTTTACTTATGCTTCTGTATTTTTCATTTGTGTCTTACCTTTATGGCTTCCATTATGGGTATATGCGATATCTTCATTTTAGGAAGTGCGGACTACCGCCCCCTAAAAGTGATTTGATTCGTTAATACCATATGTGGGATGTGTAAAGGATAACGTTAATGATATTATATATGTTATTATACTGGAATTATAATATACCTATATATAATTATCATTTATTTCCATTAAAGTATGAGATAGAAATGAAAGTAGCGTTCATGCGTACGTACGGACTACCGTCTCCATGAACGGTGCATTTCATTTCTTTTCCCCAAATGTAATTTATTATTAAAAGTACATGTATATAATGGATATATATAATTAATGATATATCTAAATGATGAATATAATTCTGGAATTAAAATATACATACCCCTCATTTAGTTTTAATTCCATTAATATGACAAAGAAATGAAAGTAGCGTTCATGCGTACGTACGGCTTACCGTCTCCATGAACGGTGCATTTAATTTCTTACCTCTAAATGTGATGTAATATTATAAATGAATGTATGTACTGGATATACATGACATATATGATATCTACATCATGAATACCATTCTGGTATAATGAACCTTTGACCAAATTAACAACATGTAAGTATAAGAAGTCTATTTTTGACTTAAGAACCAAATACCGACAAAATGAACATTATTAACTTAAATGATTACATGATGTTCATAACATGGTATAAAAGGAATAATGAACTTGAAAAATATTCATAAGAAAGTAGAGATTAACTCAAGTTTATTATTCAGGAGTTTAAAGAACGGTCGGGTCAAGTCGGATACGAGGTATGGGAACTTCTTAACCCAATTTCCGTTCTTTGGGTTAATATCCTACTTTCAAATTATGTCCTGATATTATTATGTCTTATCTTGTGTTTATACTTTCTTTATGTGTACATATAGTGAATACACATAATAGATCTATTTTATTTAAAAATGATCATTGTATGGGACTTCGTCTCAATCTCCTTTCATTGAGGCATATTTTATTTTATACACAACTTTCTTTTATACGGTGTATAAACCCCTTTGACTTTTACGTTTATTCAAAAGGAATCTTTTTTATACGAAGCATTTACTAAACGACAAAAGGGAATGTTTTTGTCGTACGTATGCGGCGACAACGACTTCTCCGCCGTCGTAACCGTTATTTTAGTTTCGGCTTCCTCTACAAGCCATACCTTCTTTTTTAAAAGAAAAATAAATACCATGTTTTACTTTGGTATTGAAAATGGTTTTCATAATGTTTTTATAACAATGTGTTGTATTGATATCTCGTGATTGAAATGTGGAAATGTTATGTTTCCATTATGCATGTTTTATGTGATATGATTATGTTATGGTTCTTGGGCATTATTATGAAGACGGGTGGTTCCGTGATAAACTAAGGGCGGGTGAGCCCGTTATAGCTCTCCAATGCATTGGGTAACGCGAAGGAGTGAAACGTTAAGGTTTCTCCGAAGAGATTTTAGGGAATATACTGTGATGGGTATTCCAAACGTAACCAAGAGGGTTACTCCCTACGTAAGAATGTTATGAATGCCTCAAGTTACCTTTATGTCTTATGATTTTTATGATTTATTCATGATTTTATGAGGTATTTTAAAGTGCCTATGTTTTATGGGTAAAGTATGATTTCATTCTTATTTATATATGAACTCATGTTTCCTTTCCATGTTTTTTTTATAACCCATACTGAGTTTTTATGCTCATCCCAAGTTTTTGAAATGTTTTTCACAGGTCAAGGGAAAGGTACATGATAAGATGATAGAGTCAAGGATGTGTCAAGAAATAATCCATGTTTTATTTTAAATGTGTTTCCATTGATGGGAATGAAGAATACTATCTTTATGTAACCACTTTGTTTATATGTGGAATGTAATGCAAGTTTTATGATCTAATTCTCTAAAACTCTAAACCTAAAAAGATCCTCAATGTGTAATCTTGTAATAACACAAGATTAAGTAAGGTTTAAGGCTGGGGCCTTATAGTAATACCCACATTTTGAAATTTATACATTTTATCATTCAAAATGGACATCATTTTTGGAATAGTAATATCAAATTTATCCTAGGGTGAAATTTTTGTATTTTTCTGAAAACATTCAATTTTTCATGAATAGTTAAAAACATTGAGTTATAGTTTAAAACCGAATTTTTATTTAAATAATTAGTTATTTTATTTGAATTAATGTTTGTTCAAAATAGATACATTATAACTATATATGTTCAATGTAATTCATTGGAGTCAGTTTATAATAAATTTAGATATATAAAAATTTTATTGAACTTTTCACCGTCTTTTACCCATCTCCTAAGAGAATTTTAAAATTCACATAAAAATTAATTTTAATGCTTCTGTGAGTGGAATTTCGAAAATATGAGAGACACAGTTAATATCAAGGATTAAAATGTTGTTTAATAAGATTAAAATAATTTTTGCTGAGTAGTAACTTTTTACTTTTATTTACCACGATAAAAAGTAAATAGGGTAATTAAGTGTAAAACTGAAATTATTATTACCCTAACACATGTTCTAATTCTATTGGATAATTATACTTTGACAAAAACAACCTTAGGAATAAAATATGAACCTCTTTGATCTACATGGATTAGATTAGGACATTTATTATTATTTAATTTAAAGAAGAGTTAAAAGAGTTAAAATCAATGTTTACTAACTAAAACATTTTTAATATAGGGTTATAAATAAGATAAATTATATTATAAATATTCAATAGAAAGCTATAAATATTTCCTATATAATGGTATTTTATTTATAATTTTTAGACATTAAATAGTTTAATTTATTCTTGACACAATGATGATGTAGTAATTATCTTATTATTGAAAAATTAAAATAATTGATATTATAAATACCCAAATAAATATAATTTGAGACTTTTAATGAATTAAAAAAATTTTATTGTTTAATATGACATGTTAGGATTGGTTAAATGATTTTTTTATAATTAATAAAGTTAATAAGACTTTAAAAAAATCAATTATTAAATAGTGTCAAAATTGACATAAAAGAGTTTTTTAAAACAAATACTATATTATTAATTGATATAATATTCCAAAATATCTATGGTTCGGCCAAAGGACTTATAGGATGATATTTATGTCATTAAGGAACCACTTGGGGTTTTCTTGATAGTTTATTGTATGTTTATTAACCATATAATATAAAAATACAAAGATACATGGTAAATGTCAAACTATTTAACTAAGAGTTAAATCTAAAATATAAGGGTAAAAGAGTAACCCAACTTATCTAAAACCTATTGGTTTTTTGTATTTAGACCCATATACACCGTATCCTTAAATAAGTCAATTTTCTTCCATTAGAAACCGAATATGAATTTATTATAAATTAATATTTCTAGTTTTACCTAAAGAACCCCTCCTCCCCCTTATAAATGGACACCACTTCTAACCAATTCCTCACACCTATCAAGCCATTTGGGTCATCCAACCTCTAGAACATTAATCTCCCTACATCCCTATACTCCTCGTTGAAGCCTTAAAGTAGGCATAAGGAACTTCAAGAGTCCTTTTTGGTTCAAACCAAAGGGAGTTACCCAAATTAAAGGAAACGAATTCTCATAGCTTCTTTTCTTTTATTTTACTTCTCTAACCCATAAACTCTTCTTATTATTTTCTTTTGTAACAAAACCCGTATAATAAATATACTAGGATATTTTATGAGAGGTTTTCAAACTACACTTACACACACCTCCATCTAATAGGTGAAGAACATAATGTTTATGTGGATGGAAACCAAACACCTCACGAAACGTTGATTGTTCAATTATCTCCTACCACCTCTCATGGTGTCCATTATGATGGAACTATAATTAAATATGATATTTATGATATTTATTTTATATATAATCTTATGTAATTCTATTTTATAGCATTCCATTATTCATTTCATGTTGTATATATATACGATAATTTCATTTGAGGAAGTGTGGACTACCGCCCACTCAAAGAGATATGACTCGTTCACACCATACATAGATCATATAAAGGATGGTGTCAATGAACATAAGTAAGAAATAAAATATATTATATTATATTGGAATAATAATACACCGATGTATCATTTGGTTTTTATTCCTTTTAAAATGAAAAATGAAATGAAAGTAGCGTTCATGCGTACGTACCGACTACCGTCTGCACGAACGCGATGAGATTCATTCCCCATCGTATCGATTCAAGTATAATTATCATTTTATGATTAAAAAATTTTTTAAGGACTTTATATCATTCTGGATATTAATAATATACAAATTATCCATAACAAACATGGCTTATGTAATAAAACATATAAAATAAAATGAGTAAGTTAACACCCGAAACGACGATAATACTAAGATATTATTAACAAAGAAATGTTAAAAGATCATATATGATATCATATTAATGTATATGAATCTTTTTTAATTTAATAAAATTTATTTCACCATTATAAATGAGGTTAAACTACCTGCAACCAAGGAAAAGTACAATGTAAGGGTTCATTTCACAATCTCTTCATTATCCGAGGTTTTTTATACGTGATTATCTACCGGGACTTCTTTGTCATCCACATCCATGTTTTATAAAAATGTATTTCATAACATTTTGAATATTTACTAGAAAATTGGTTAAATTCATTTATACCCTTATGTGTTTTTAAATGAATTTTTCCGTCATTTTTCGAACAAGGTCCTTTTTATCCTTTTCGACAAAATTAAGGTAAGAATGTATTTTTTTAACTTATACGGTGGGTGCAGCTATTTTATGCTATTATAAAATCATTGAAGAATCCCATAAAATCTTATAATAATATTTTCAAATTAAATGTTTTATTTTATAATTATGTTACTTTTAAATGATTTCAAAAAAAGAGATATTTCTCTCAAATAGTTTTGATTTCATCTATGTCATCATCCTTTGATGGATTTCATGATTATTTGAAGTTGATTTATTATGATAAAAAACATCCATATTTTATTTAAGGTTTTGAGATATGTTTGACTGTGTATGTGTTTTTTCTATACCATTCATTGTTTATGGATAAATTATTGAAATTTTTTATGCTATTTTTAGTACGAATGTTTATGTTATGATTAAAGTTGTTCATATGAGGAATGCATTGAACATAGTAAGTGACAGGGGAGCCCGCTATAGCTCCTAGATGCATCGTTAGGTCTCATGAGACAAACTAGTTTCTTGGAACAAGGATTTGACAAAATATTATTTGTAGTCTTGGCACAAGGCCTTGAGTATGTGGTTATGATAGTCTAGCATTATGCATTACATCATTATGAAAGTGGTTATTGATATTGCATGTGATTATTCGACTAGTAGAATATCCATGTGAATAAGTAAATGACATTATTTCATTTTATTTTTTCCATATTATGGTGAATTTCATGTTTAAAAGGCTTTTTTTAGTTATGCATTTCATTAAATGTTTATTCTTATTTATGAAAGTTTCCTCTATATTGTTATCCTTATTGAGAATCTGAGCTCACCCCTTTCTATGTTTTATTTTTCCCATGATGTGAAGAAATATTTTATGACTGGCCTGTAGGAATAGTCTGTACGGGATATGAGTGTGGACTATGGAGGCTATATTATTTTAGTTTTTTACTTTATGATGTAATGTAAACTTTATGAATCTATCTAGTGATTCAAGGCTACTAAACTAATCGGGTTTTCGAGACTTGATCTTCTGTGATCATGCCAATGATACGTAATAATGCACCGACTCTGGGTAACTAGGTTCAGGGAATTACAAATGAATAGTCAAAAGTTTATGAAAATGTTTCTAGAAAAATGTGGAAATGGATGATAAATATACCGTAGTAAATACTTACGTATAAATAATCTCGGATAAATATGAGATTGCAAAATTATACTTTATCAATTTATAATCAATAAAATCATAAAAAATAAAGAAATTTATATGCATATTTAAATATTATAACCTTCATAATAAGAATAATAAAAACATTCAAGCGTAACATAAACACAACATAAAAAATTTAGATGGTGTATAAGGCATATGTCCCACAAAAATAAAATTGAGAAAAAATAATCCCTTACCATAGGTCCCATATGCTTCGTATGTATCTGAAACTCGTTTATAATTATTTAAATAATTTCACTTATTTATTATAGAATCATTATTATAACATTTATGATCATATTTTTATCCATTTTTTTTGTAACATTTCATTTTTACGCGTTATTCAGGTATTAATTACTTTATGTTCTTATGCATGTTTTGTCAGATAAGTTCATATTAATCATTTTAGGTTATAGTTATATCATTTTGATATTGATATTAGTAAAATATATATCATACTTATTCATTGAATTCATGTATATAATCATGGTTTAATGAATATCATGTAGAATGAATCACATCGCATCATGGAGATGGTAGGCCGTACGTACGCACGAGAGATGATATCATTCCCAAATTTTTTTGAATATTATAGAAGTTGATGATGTATAATATTTTAAAATCAGTATCATGTAAAAATATTCATATATAGTTATTACTCCCATAATTACACTCATCCAACTATGTAGGTGGTGAAAAATAGATTTCACCAAGACATGAAGACGGTAAGTCGTACGTACACACACACTGTGATTTCATTTTTCATAGGATAGATAAATGATGAAATATGGTTGTTTCATATTTATAATAAAATATTATTATATTAGTGATATTGATATTATTAGATTATAATGAAACAACCAATTAAGAGGAAGTAGAATAAGAAATAAATTTGAAAGAATCAGTAGAGGAGATTACCTCTTCCACAATGTGCTTCCTCTAAATCTATACTTTCAGCATTACAGTTTGTATTTTAAAATGACCATAAACTATAGAATGAAAATAGGTATGTTGAGAATGAAACTTTCAGTGGGTGGTCGAGCTTGAAAGCTCAAAATGAAGTCAATATTTTAGGGAGGAAGTCCCCTTTTTATAAATGAGGTGAGAGGCACTTTTGGAAACCTCAAAAATATTAATTTATAATAAGATAAAACCCATATAAAAACATCCAAAATATCACAATTTTGAAGATGAGATGATATAGGGTTGTAATATCATCAAAAACTAATATTTAGAAATTTTTAATTTTATTTTAAACCTTATCATTTTGATTTATTCATATATAATCTATTTAATTTTATTTGTATTAATAATATTCTAAATATTAAATGGTTTTAATTTTTTTTCACGTATTGTAAATTTTTATTAGTTGTATAATTTATAAAATTTAAGACCATATAATTTTCACTTTGAAAATTTTTAAATATTTTTTTGATTTTTAAATAATTTAATCATATGTTATTTTTATAAAATATCAATAGTGGTTGTTTTGACACTATTCATTTATTTGTCTTTAAATAAAATCCACAAAGAATATTAATTCTAAAAAATATTTAATAAACTAAAAACATGTAATATTAATATATAAAATTAGTGTAGTACATTAATTAGTTCATATTATATATATTTTAATATTTTTAAAACCATTTATTTGATATTTCTATCAATAAAATAATTTCTACATCACAATTGTGTCTTCATTAATGTAAATTATTTAGTCTCTAAAATTTATAAATAAATTCAAATGATTTATCTAATTTCATTATATTTATGGAGACTATTTAGGTTTTATGTTTTATGAAGTTTACTACTATATTAAAATTATTATACTTATAAGATATAAGATAGTGACATGATGTCACTTTCTTTTGTTTTAATAATAGTTACATCATTTTCATGGAAAAAACTACATTAAAAGTGTAAATTATGACCCTTAGGTGATATGGGTCTACTTTTAGGCTTCCAATAAATTTTTTCATGTGTTAGTGTAATTTTATTATCCTTTTCATTTTGTTTGTTACCCAAATTTACCCGATTTACCTTTAAGTGTGGTAAATAAAAAATACCGTAGATACTATTCATAATATCCAAAAAAATAAAAGTAACATATTAACATAATTTAGTCCCACTGATACCAAATATGGAATCCAATTTCCAAAATTTAATACACATATGTTTCATTAATTAATTTAAAATTAATTTCCATTGTCAAAACCAGAAAGCGAGTTTTTAAGAAGTAAAAACTATCAAAATATTGACATGTGTTCATGTCCAATTTAAATTTAAAATTACTTACATTGACCAGATTTGGATTAAATGATAAAAATATAATCCAATTAGACTTTAAAACTAATTAAAATGATAAGATAGATATATAAATAAATTAGATGAAAAGGTAGTTTTGAATTAAAATGCAATATTTTACACTCATTATTATAATATGAATTTTATCAAAAATAAACAAAAATTCATCCAATGTAAATTTTTATGCATCACTTCCAAATAAATTTTTTTTTTCAAATGGAATATATAATTGTGCTAAAATATAGATTTCAAATTGAGGTTCCATTAAAAGTCGGAAAAACTGATTTTTTTCTAAAAATAATTCTATTATCTAAATTTATTTTAAATGTTCTTATATCATGTTCTAGAAAATACATAATTTGAATGTTAATGTTCCATCAAATTCAAAACACAGTAAATAATATTCATAATGGAATGTTTATACCCCATTAAATAATAATATTTTAATAATATATCATTGATTAGTGGAACTCTATATTGCATACAATGCAAGCTGTCGAGGAAGGTCGCTCTTGCGTGTAACACAAGCCAAGATAGTTTTGCGTGTAGTGAAATCATCCCTTGGTGTTGCGTATAACATAAAAAATATTTTTCTTTAATACATTGAACAAAACTTATACTTAGTGTTGCGTGAAATGAATTTTATCAAAAGAATGTGAAATTGTGCAAAACACATACAAAGAATAGTGTTGCATATTAAAACAAGCTAAAATGGTATTGCGTATAACGCGATCTAATATTTATAAAAAACAAGACTTCAATGAAGTTAAAAATAATCTGTCTAATAAAATCTCAGTGTGTTATAGAATCTATATTATACTTGATGTAGTTTTTATATCACTTTTCTGATTAAAATTTGTATTTTACTAAAACTTGACATTCATTGCATTTTGTGAATATATATTAAAAGTGATTTCCTAAAATTTTGGAAGTTAAATCTCATAAAATGGATTCAATATTATAGATCATAATATTCAAATTATTTAATATGGTTTATTTAATTTTTAGTCACAATGATTAATAATAATAGTAAAAGGTCATCACTATGGTAAATGATAAAATTAGTTATGTGGGATTAAAAACTATGGTAAAAGTTCTCAAGATCAATCCAAAACATGACTTTATTTCATTAGGTTAGTTTATTTTGACCATAATGAACATATATTAAAAAAATATGTCAATTTATTGGGACTTGACATTTATTATTACATTTAAATTATTTTAATTAAATAATAATTGAAAAATGTTAGTGTCTTTCTTTTAATACCTATAATATGTTTCTATAGAGGTAAAATGATATTAGGAATTTTTTTAAATGTTTATTTTATTTTTTAATAATTTTTTTATTATATTAACTTATTATCGTTTTTTAGTGATGATATAATTACCTTGAATGCATTCACAATGACGATGCAACACTTATACAAGCAGTCGAAAAATCATGCAAATCATTTAAAAAAACTAGAAGTATTGTTTATTTGATATGTTATTGTGTTACATGAATTTAATGTATAATTATAAATTATATATTATAGTGAAAGGGTTTATATTTTAATTCCTTTGTATCTTGATATGTTTAAAGTAATGTTTTGCGAATAGTCCTAAAAATTACATTAAATGGCATTTCATGTATAAAAATTATTTTTAAATAATTATAATATCACAATAAAAAAATACTAACTCATTTTAAGGGTAATATTTTTACATTATAATTTATGTTTCAGGTATGTTCAAATTTTCAATTTTAAAATTACTTTCATGACCCTTAAATATATATTTTGTTTTGAAAATGTCATTAATTTTTTTCTATAAAAGGGAGTCAATTTATTCTATAAAAAAGTGAATATGAGTATAGTTTCATATAAAACATCTTAAAAATTCCTCTAAAAATTTTCATTACTATATACGTAAGCCCTTAGTGTTACCATAAACATCTCATTCAAAGGCCCAATACTCAATATAATGAAGGACATCTAAAGAGTTGGTATACGTCTTAACTGATTACATTCCAGTTTATTTATTCTCCCACCTGCTTAAAGTGTATTGTATACATTATAAAAGAATGTTTTAAATATAATTAATATAATAAAATTTTATTATGTTTATGTAACAAATATTATCTACCTTTTTCCTATCCAATTTTAAATGAAATCATCACTCGCTCATATGTACATGCTTCCTTTTCCACAAAGTGATGTATTTCATTTTCCATCACCACATTTAATAATTGGTTTTTATGATGTTTTTAAGGTATATAAATATGATATTTATCACATAACTATGTTTCTACAATTATAATATTTTTTCTACTATCTTACCCTCCAATCCATTGGAAAATGGTAACATCACTCATGCATACCTGTGGATTACCACCTCCGCAAAGCGATGTGATTCATTTTTTATTTATTCTTAACATGGATGGTAATAAGGATATATTTTATGAATATATATGATATATATGATAATATTAATTGGAATATGGAGTGAAACTAGTGGAAAAAGGGAATATATCTACTATAGTAGTCTTGGAAGTGAGAATTGACTAAATAAATGATTAGAATAAGGAGTGAACCCAATCCACTGTGGGACTCTATCAACTATGATAGTCTTGGTAGTGAGTCTTGACTAAGTAAATGATTTTATATGATTATGTGTCTACCAAAATATTATGTCTTATGATTATGATTTGTTCTCACGGATCATGTTTGATTATTGATGAGTCCACACTCTTATGAATCATTTAATTTTTTATAACAAAGAGTTATACTATGACTCATGATTAATGATCTTTGACTGATTGGGTTTGAATTTATTAAGTTATGATTATGTTCTCATACAATTATTCTAAAAATATGATCACTTATGATCATTGATTAATATACCCTATGTTTACCCATCACAATCATTATAACTCACCCATTCTTATGTTTCATTTTCCCCAGGATATAAAGGAAGTTACTAAGGATGGTATGTTTAAGAGGGGTATAATGTGAGTAATACATTTCCAGATATTTTTAATTTCTTTTGTGAAACATGTTGATTATATATCTAGTATCAACATTCAATAAAAATTTATAGTTATAGGGTGTGTATTATTATGAAAAATATTAAGTATTCATATAAAATGATGTAATATTTACATATTTAATTATTGGGTCATGTCACTAAATCTAAAGTAGTGTATCTAATGATCTATTAGAGCTAAAAAATCATTATAATGAATCATTGAGCCATTCATTTTATGGTTCTTTAATTCTATTTTTATTTCACATATATATTAGGATGTTTTTTATATATAACCAGATAGAATTGTTTTTTATTGATTTTACCAAAATATGGTAACTCTGAAGGGTTGTATTTATGATTTGAACCAATAAAATTAATACATCACAAACCATGTTAGTGGATAGTTGATTAATGAGGAGTGACTAAAGAATAAAATGTTGAATCTAACCTTAATCACTAAGGGTAGGTTACTAAAACATGGGGTGTGGGGTGTAGGGACGTGACTACCTATTCATGGGTGATTGAAAACAACCCCTATTGAGATTTAAATCCTCATATAAAAACCCAACATTTTTTAACGATTAAACACATTTCATCATGGAGATTGAAAGCCTAATACCCTTTTTTTTGAATGATAGGGAATCCATCGGTTCCCAACGACGGTTTCAGAGATAAGTTATAGGATCAGTTGTTAGTATTGGGTGAGATAGTTGAATGAATCTTCAAATGCAAGTAAAAATCATCTTATGCTAATACCAAATCCAATATAATAGAACCCAAATATAGACATTCAATTAACTATTTTCCTATATTACCTAGTGTGGACCTAATAATCCCCTATATTTTGTTTATTTTCAATAAAAATCAGATATTTTCACTTGTGATCCAACCACAATCCATGTTGAGATAAAAAAGTTACATACCAATTATGTGCCGAAATTACTATATACCCATCCATAGTATTTTTTAGTAACCCTACATACTTTCATCATATATATTTGCAAGCATTTTTAGGGAAATTTGTCAGTTTTAATTGTTTTTATAAAGAAAATAAAAACATTAAGAAATAATTGAAAAACAAAAATAAGGAAATTAAAAAACACCAAATATATACATATAAACTTAATTATCATATTAAATTTTGGGCTCATGTTGATTGTTTTAATTTCATATAAATTTTTTCAGTTGAATTCACCCATCTATTACATATAATAAAATTTGAAATTACAAAAAATGAATAGATTAGTGTGGGGTATTGAATATGAGGAGTGTAACATTTCATTAGTACATGGACATCCATTTTGGTGCTGTAATATATTTGTGATTAGAAAAACTGAATCATTAGAATAAGAGTATAATAGATCTTGGTAGAGGGATTAATATATAACGACCTAATGATTTCCATAATAAATAAATCTCATTTCATAATGACTATTTTATTATGATTTACAATTGAACCAAATAGAAATAATTTTACATTTAATTACAAACAATGAATTAATATTGACTATAACTGCTAGAAATAGTATTGGGAGATAATAAATGAACATTTCACACACTAATTTAAACTCTATTGGATTTAATTATCCAATGAAGATATCTCCTACTATAAAAATAGTAAAATGTAATAGAATAGTTAGTAATATGATAAAAATTTTCTAGTAAAGTGTAAAACATTTATAAGTGAAGTATAGAATGATTAAGTATGATATTGATTGATGAAATTTATTTTGGATAATGGGAAATGTGGCTATCAAGAACTGATTATTACCTAATCACTTGTCAATATGCCCATTGGGTACAATTACTATTGGAATTATTTTATATTATGAGTAATGATTAGAGATAATCGATTTGGATATGAGAGATGATGGCCCCAAGAAGCAGGATTACGCCATTTTATGCATATCTATCAAAACATAGGAGGTGGGTATCATCACTGAGGTATACCCCTGACCAAGCCCAAGCATAGCTTGAACATGTAAGGCTCAAGAGAAATTAATTATGATAGAATTTCATGTTACTGGTGATCACTACTAAATCAATGATTTTTGAGCCTCTCCACGAAAATACAATCATCATTCACCCTACCTTTAAGGAATATGTCGATGTAATAAGGGGTTTTATATCTAGGCCATAGTATTATAAAAGTGTAATTATCTTCATAGAAATAAAATAGTGGTTTCTTCAATGTAGTTATTATTATTATTATTTTATTTAAAAAAATACACATGAATGTTAGACGAATAGGATAAATAGATTTTTGGATGTAAATAAAACATAAATTTATCAGTGAGAAATATATAATTAAAATACACATATATGATAAATTCATGTATTTTAAATAACTATTGTATTCATTAAATAGTATTATAATCCTCAATCTTTATAAATATAAATGATAAAATGATTTTATAACACACCAAGTAATTTTTAAAATGGTCATAAAGTAGTTCATGTCTGAATATTTTTTAAATAAGTCAATAAGGATAAGTATTTAAAATTTAAAATTCAAATATTTTTATTTTTCTTGATAAAATAAATATGATATCTGAAACCATCATGCCAAAATTTGGTTAGGGTGAAATTTTTAGAATTTTTTAAATTAATTTATTTTAGTGAATAATAAAAATATAGTTTTGTGTTTTTATTTTATTTTATGACTTAATAAATATGTAATAATGATTTAATAATTAATAAATAAGAATTATTGACAAAAATTAATTTGTTTTATTAATATATTTTATTTTAAATAAATAAAACTAATTTCAAAAATAATAAATTACATTCCAAATACTAAAATAGAAATTAGGTATCAAAAAACACTATTTTTTGGAAAAATTATTTTCCCATGCCAAAATTGATATAAAATATTGATGTTTTGTTATAAAACTCAAATGTGTCAAAAACATATTCCTAATTTCTTTATCCATGATCCAAAATAAATGGAAAGCTGATTGATTTGTATTTCCCATAACCTAGATATCCAAATCCTATATTCATAAATTAATAAATAATCCTCCCACATTCACTATAAATACCAACATCTCCTCCCCATTTAATTCCCCCCAAGAAATTTTTCATGAACTTCTCCTCATTTTCCTTATTTATAGCCTTTACATAGAGTTTCTACGGTTCCAAGGAACACTCCTAAATCATTAAGATGTTATCCCACAAGGTAGTTGATTCTCTTCCAATGTATTTTTTTTTCAAGTACATCTTTTATAGTTAGTCTTATAATTGAAAAGTTATTATATTCTAATGAACTTATTATCATAAAATTAATTTCAAAATATTATTATATTAGTGATGTACTTCCAATATCTCTCATCAATCTCTTTCTATAAACCACTTTGTATACTCTTTTAGGTGCTTAAATCATTTATCGATTTTCCATGCCTCCCTTTTTATGTTATGAGTACCAAACGCAATTTTTATTCATGGTTATTCATATAAATGTAATTATAAATTTTTTATTTGATATTTCAATATATTAAATCTTAATTCAATTAACTGGTGTTAAAAAGTAAATAAATTTTGAATCCTTTAAACAATTATTCATCTAATTATTTTATATAATTTGTTTTATCCTCCATGGGTTATTGACGAAATGATTTATTTTGATATATAAGGAACAACTAAATTAATTCATATGAAGGGTGTACCTTGATATTACTTCAAAGAATTGGGTAAATAATTAATCTCTTCAGATGAGATGTTTTATGATACCTTGGTGAATAACATTGGTAATATGTTGTGCGAAACCTTGGTATTGAACCTTGGTGATATGGTAACAAATGTTTCATTTTTCTGTTTTAGAAACATTTCCATGTTATATATCATATAAATATGATTATGATATAATTTAATACCTTATTTTTTTATCCATTATGAAACCTCATGTTCAATTTCAGTTGTTTATAAATTACTGGGATTTATTCTTACCCTTTTCCATTGATGCATATCCCCAAGAAATAACATATAGTGAGGTAAAGTAGGCTAGAATAATAAGGGAGTATTTAAAGTGGATTAAATAAAGTTTATGATTTTGTTTTCATTATACATTTCATGTATTATATACATAGTTTCTAAGATACTAAACATTATAAGGTATAACTAAGTTATTAATTTAATATTTTATTAAGGAACTATGTTAAAAATAATGTATTAAAAATGTGGGTTTCTATAGTTGTTATCAAAAGACAGTTTTAGTTATTTTTATAAATTAGGACTACAATTTTTTTCAAAAACACCAAGGATAAATCTAAATATAAGAAATCATTGTAAAATATAGGTAATGTATAAAGTGAGTGGTTTGCATAAAATAAAATAAAAATTAGGATATTACAAATAGATGAGGCTTTGACATATTTGTACCTACTTGTAATACTAATGAAAGGGATTGTCGGGTATTAAATTGATCTATATCTTGTGCATGAAAAAGAGGCCTTGATACATACCTACTTTGACCCTCCCTAGGGATATTATTTGGTTAATCACACACATTTTACAAACCATTATAAAGTATATATAGATAATATAAATTTGAATTATATCATCCTAGAAACGTTATATTAAAAATTTTAGGATTATAATTTCATTTAGAATTATTATTATAATATTTATAATAGTAAAAAATTAATCACATTGGATTTCAACTTCAAAAAATGTTAGGAAATATAGGGACTCATTTAAATAATGTATATGAAGGACAATGCAGAAACAATCACCCTAATGTGACGTAATATGGAGTTAAAAATTTCATGATGATGATGAATCAGTTAACACATATCATGAATAACAACCTAAACCATGTGGAGAATTTGACTTCAATAAGGAACTAAATATTAATAGATGAGTCTTTTATGAATCAAAAATAAAATATTTTTAATGGAACCTCAAATCGAGGTATCATCAGGTGAGGGTGATGAATGAAGTTATCCTAAAGTCTACAATCGAAATAATATAGAGATAGTATGGTTTTATTATTATTCCCATTATATTGATTAATGTTACCTCCAAATTTATGGATGTGAAAAATAGAGTATTTAGGGAATATATTTATATATTTTTGGTGGTATTTATTGAAGATTTAATGATATATTTTAAAAATCATGAAGAGCATGAGGATCATATAATAGTAATATTAAAAAAATTAAAGTGAGATAATATTTTTGCTAAATTTAAAAAATTTGTGTTTTGGTTTGAACAAGTCTTTTTATTGGGATAAATTATGACTAATGAAGTAATCTTGAATGATCCAATAAAGAAAAAGGTCAAAGATAAGTGTCATTGGCCTATAAAAGTAACTGAGGTTCATAGTTTCCATAGTCTAGTAGGATAATATAGATGGTTTATGAAAAAATTTCAATGTTTTATAATCCATGAACTAAGTTAACTCAAAAGGGGGGTAAGTTTACATGGACAAAGGAGCTTGAAGAATGTTTCTGAGAATTGGAGAAGAGGTTGGTTAGTGAACCTGTACAAGCTTTACTCTATCATGAGGAATGATTTTTTCCATTACAGTGATGAATCAATGAAGTGAATAGGAAGTGTACTCAATAAAAATAAAAAAGATATTTCCCATGAATCAAAGGTGATAAAGAATCAGGAATAGAATTATCCTACCCATGATTTGGATTTAACCGATGTTATTTTTTCCTTAATGATTTAGAGACACTATATTTATGAGGAGAAGTCTGATATGTATCCTGAACACCACAGTCTAAGGTATATATTCAAATAAAATGAATTGAACATGAGACAAAATATATAATTTGAACATCATAAGGACTCTGATTTTTCTATCTTTTATCACCTTGGAAATGAAAACAATGTCACTAATATGTTGACTAGGAAGGACCCATTATTTTTTTCAATGATGATGATTGAAGGGTGTCCATTGATCAAGGACTTGTTAAAGACTGACACACAATCCATAATATATCAACATCATCAATATTATCCCATGTTATTTCTTAACAATAAATTCTGTAGAAGATCTTGAAAGTAAAAATGATGATACTATGTTACAAAAAAGATATATGTTCCGAAAATTTGGAATTTTAAAGAGATCAATATTGTTAAATAGGGAATATTGTGGTTTTGAATAAGACTATGTATCTCAACTATTATATTGTTAAAGATATAGAAGGTGGATGAAGCTCAAAACTATTTGTTCTCTATACACTCTAAAATCACCAAAATGTGTAGAGATAAGAAAGATCATTATTGGTGGGATAACATGAATGGGATGATATCTGATTATACTGTAAGATGTTTGGTATGTCATTAAATAAAACATGAGCTATGAATACCGAAAGGAGTGCTGCAACTACTACTCATACCTAAATATATGAGAGTTAAAATTTTCGTTAGAGTAGAACACTTAATATGAGATTGAATTGTGTTTCCAATTAAAATTTCTATTAAAAATATGTTAACATTAAATCCCCTTATTTAATAAAAATTATCAGTTAAATAAAACAATAGATATATATAATTTAATCTTTGAAAAAGGTTCTCAATAGTTTGATCAAAACATACTTAATTTTTTCGCAAACTCTTTCTAAATTTTGAAATAGATTTAATAAAATAATACATAGTATATAAAAAAATTAATGACAATTATCAATGTAATGTTTTCAACTTATTTTTTGAAAAAATATTATATTCTGTTTTAAAATTTGAGTAAATAAAAACAGAAAATTTCATGAAGGAATTAAAAAGGTGGTTCAATCTCAAGATGAGACCTAATCCATTATTCTTGGAAATCAATTTACTCAAAGACGTTTATTAATGAATTAACTAATTTAAAACTAGGATCAGGTTTTACACAACAATTCACAAGGATTTCCAGGCTATGCAGAGCCACTTCCAATGTTTTACATGGGAGAATAAAATGAAAAAAAATACATGCATTCAGTGTAGGAATCACAAAATCTTATATAGTTTTAAATTAGAGTGCATATAAATATAATTTAAATAAACTCTTTATAACTCTCTAGTTTAGTATAGGTGTATGTGTTTACAAATAAATAGAGTAAAACAAATCATATATTTATATAATAATCTAGAAAAATGAGTAAGTAATATAAAGTGTGAGTTTTCGATGTAGCGCAGTTTGATCAACATAAATTGTTTGGGATCCCATGAATATATATTTTAAATGGATCAACTAATATTTCATATAATGTTTATGAAAATAGAGTATCATAGAAGCATAGTGTAAGTCCACTTATCATTTTTAGTAGTGATGCTCTATTTTTCATCCATTGGTAGTTGTCCTTTTATGTATGAGTGATTCCTAAAAATTTATAGCATTTTATATTGTCCAATTATCCATTATAGGATAATAATAAAATAATATAAATACTCATACCAGGAAAAAAACTAGAATGTATAACTTTTTATTTAAATCATATGTGGAGTTTTTGAAGAATTTTTATTCTTAATTCCACGTGGTTTGACAGATATTGAATGAATTAATCATTCCATTAAGAGAAATAAATTTTAATTTAAACCCTGAAATCTATAGTATAAAGTATGATTAGCAGTAGATTATCTAGAATTAGAATCTATTTGTGTTAGATGCACGTTATGGTAGAAACATTTGGTGCTAAATGAACTTACCAATTGTAGTATCTCCTGACAGTAGATATTTGAACTAGCAGTAGCTTGACAGAACTAGTAGTAGTTAGTAATGGTAGGTTCAAGACTTAGCCAATTTTATAAATTTGGTCAAAAAATAGGTGACTATCATAAAACATGAAACTTATTAGAAACATAATAAAAATTATTTGAAATCATTAAAATATTGAGGTACTAGACCAATCAAACAATCTACAACTTTTTGATGATCACAAATGAAAGAATTAATAACCATAAAAAATTAACAGATGAACATTACCCGATTAATAACAAAATTACTTATTCAATTATAACAAATAGTCTTTATCCCCTTTTTGGTATTATCAAAAATAATTAAATAACATTAAATGAATGAAACAAAACAATTATGAATAAATAGATAATATTTTCATTAAATATTAAAGTCAATATAGCACATCATAAAAGGGGAATAAAAAATAAAATACCAATAAAATACTAATATGAGTCTAAAGAATCATCCTCAGAAAGGAAAAATGTTGGATCCATTGGGTACTTTCCTTCTTGATTAATGGGAAGAGAATAAGTGGAGGCGGGAGGAGGTGTACGAGTCCTAGACAACATGGAAGAAGAATGTTTCATGAGATTCCTCACAACATCAATAGGTGTAAGTAGAAAAGGAATAAAAAATGGATGTGGCATGAAGAGTTACTAGGAAGGGTGTAGAAATCAGGGTGTTCATGAGAATGGATATCAGTGCTATAATGATAATCCTATATGTTCAGAGAAGTGGATACATCATCTCTAAAAATAGGGTTATAACCCCACCAACATGCTATATGGCTCTAAATAAATCTATCTTCTCTTCCATAAAAATCCTGAAAAAGAGTTATAAAGTCTTCAACTAATTCACTTGTTCATTGAAGGAATTAGTGACATTAGGAATCCTCATATTTTTTCTATGAAATTAAAATGAGAGTCAAGTTCATGTTTGTTAAAAAATCTAGAAAGATAATACTTGATGTATTTTGTGATTTTTCCAAGAATCTTGTAAATATGCTCACCATAGGATTTTATCTGATTATGTTATTCCTAATGATAAGTAGACGAATCAACTATCCCATACTGTAGATCTCTTCTGAAAACATACCTGGCCAGTATAGCATAAAATGTAGGTATATAGGGAGGTGGAGCTTTGGAGGAAGAATATCCAGGAGTAGATAGATACTCCTTCCTTCATATAATAGATAGGTCTCTCATAGTCAAGTTATCTCTCATGTCTTCTAATGTGGAATGAATAAAAACAATTTATTCAACTAGATTCTTGTGTTGAATATAAATTTTTTAAATTCATTGAAATAGATTGGGTTGGAGGTGATCTACAACAAAGGATAAAGTTAGAGAGATTTTATATTAATTTAGTTTATTATATTATATTGTGGAAGACCCAATCCTTCCATTAATATCAAATAAAAAATATTCATTTAAAATTTTTAGATCATCTTTGGTCAATAAAGAGGCCCGAGGAGAGGAGGAGGAGGTGAAAACCTCTCCTAACTAGGTAAAGGAAATTCCTTATGACTAGTTTCCATGGAAGGTGAACTATAGGAAAACACTTCCAACATACCTAATACATCAATCCTTTCTACTAAGGATCCCTTAAGATATTCTGGAACAATTGAGAATTTAGGTCCACCATGATCTGGTGGACTTCTTATATCATTATCACCATCACCTTTACCATCCAAGTCAGAGTAAGTGATCCCCAACACTGTATCTACTGAAGATTTCCCCCCCTTAGTTGGTGAAACATCCTCACATTTATCTAAATAATTTAGTTAAACTTTTATTCTAGAAGACTGAATCACTTATGTATATTGGGTTATTCTATCCCAATCTTCACTGATAGTGGTAGAAGATTAAAAAATAATTACAAAAATATATTTTATTTCTTATCTTGATATCCATTTTCAATATAAAACTCAATGTTATCGGATAACTCAATAACATATTTTGCACTATATATAGTAGAACATTCAAGTTGATCACTATTTGAAACATCAGTATCTTTAGTTTGATATTTTTCTTCTAGTAATATTTCTTTAGAAGATAGAGAAATAGGTGAATCAAGTGTTCTATAAGAAACATTGAGTCCCATAACAATGTCAGAGTTACTCTCTTCTTCCACTAAAACTAGAAAAAATTCATCAAATTCTTTTTAAAATAATTTCTCTTCAATTTCGACATTAATATTAGCCTCATCTTCTTTATGAGAAGAATAATTCACTACTTCATTTAGATCCAATACAGGGTCAAACAGATTTCATTGTCTGGAAGTATTCTCTATAGGGTTAAATTTATCATATAATTTATCACTGTACAATAACCTTCTTTTCAAAAAAGTATTCCAATTTGGTTTAATCATCTTACATGTGACTTGATTGAGAAAAAATACATCACTTTCTGTTAACTTTTCCTCTCCTTTAGAAATAAGTCCTCTATCTTCCAATAGAGTAGATATCATATTTTGTTAAGTAAGTGAATTAGATCTTAATGTAGGTTTTCATAACTCCATCATGTGTACCATTTTTAATTTGATAGATTGAAGTTTTCCACTCTTTTCATAAGAAACAAAAATAAAATCTCTTGATACATCATAATACTAAATCTTCCCTCTATGGGATACAAAATATGATGGATGAGATTAAAGGGAAACCAAAACTCTATATCCAATCTAACTACAATAGTTCTTGTCATGGTGACATTCCATGTGATCTCAATAAGAGAATAATAAAACATCTAGTTATCATGATTAACTAAAAATTATCCTTGATAATTTTCATATTTTCCATTATAAGTAACTCTCAAGAACTTAGCCCACTGTTTTATAGAAAACACAAGATATTTTCCATTAACAACTATGCTGATAATATCATTCATATCTTTAAACTTAAATATGAAAAAAGGTTCAATTCATGAATCAACCGAGGGTAAATTGAAATATTATACCTTGATAACCAATCTAACTATCCTTGGTCCTATAATAATTTCCAAACAAGTGACTTTATTGAAGATAACCATGAAGCATCACCTTTCTTCCAGTAAAAACAACTCAAGATATAAGAAAAACATTTTTTGGTTCATTAACCTCACTCAATTATCATTTATATATTATTTTAGGATGCAACTCATCCAAATGTGCACTATCACACTTCACTATTACCATTTTTTATAGGATCAAGGGTTGTAGGTTGAAGGTTAAGAGTTACGGGTTGAGATGAAAATATAGGATTCAAAAGGGAATTCACAAGATATTATTCTAATTAAAACTCTTATAAATGTATTTTTATCATTTAGGGATTTAAAAATTAAATTTATATATATATAACATTGAAAATAAAAATTCGATTGAAATAATTACATTACTTAGAAAAGATAGAAATAATACCATGTATAGTGGTAGAAACACAACGGTAGGTCATATAAATATGATGATTAAGGTATAAATCCATGTTATCATTCCAATGATAGAATAAACACTATAAAACAACCAAAATTATTAGGAAAATGGTAGAAATTAAATGGTAACAATCCAATGGTGTGATTTACCTATATTAGAAAAAAAATTAAACTAGAGAATAAAAAGGATACACAAAATTTATCATTCTATGTTCATGTAAGATATAGATCATTATCTCAAAATTATATAGATTTATAAATATGTTATCAAGATAATTTTAAATACCAATGAATTCATGAAATATATCACCTTTTTGAAAATGGTTACTCAAAAACTGATGTCTTCTATCAATATGTTCATTCTTAGAGTGAGAGACATGTTTTTCAAAAAATTTTATAGCACTTGTATTAACAAAATTTCTAGGGATATGAAAAAATTGATATCCATAGTCATGTAATGTGGGTTTTATAAATAGAATCTATACACAATAGCTATATGTAGCTATTTACTGAGCTTTATAAGTGGATAATACATATAAATTCAATTTCGAACTATATATTGAAACTAGAAAATTTTCCAAAAAGTGACATGTTCCAGAGGTTATTTTTTTATCTAACTAATAACCTCTAAAATCCATATCTAAATAATTTACTAAATCAAATTCTTATCCTCTTGAATAAAATAAAACTAAACTAGTATTAATTTTGAGTGAGTCGATTATTTTTTTGATAGTAGTCAAATGTGATTCCCTTGGATTTTCTTGAAATCGGGCACACATACACACACTAAACATATTATCATACTGAATATCACTTATGTAATGTAAAATACGAATCATACTTTTTAAGTGGTTCAATCAACTATTTTTTCAATTTCATCAAGATTTTACTTACAAGTGGTAATCATTGGTGTATCACTTAAGTTAAATCATTTTAATATATACTTAGTGCACTTTATTTGATTTAAAAAAAATTCCTTCCTTATTTTGAAAATTTTGAAAACCATGTCAGAATTTTAACTCACCGTTAAAATCATTTCAAATTTATTTTTTAATAGTTTTGAAAATACAGTACAGAAATAATTTCTTGAAGATCTAATAATAATATAATCAATGTAGATTTTTGAAACCAAAATATACTTTGAAATTCATTCAATAAATAAAGTAGGGAATAAAAACCCTTTTATAAAAATATTTTAAATTAGAAATTAGTTGATCATATCATACCAATCTCTAGGATATTGTTTTAAACCATAACGTGATTTTATTAACTTAAGAACATGATCTATAAAATGAGGGTTTTGAAATCTAGGGGGTCGTTCTATAAAAAAAATATCAATAATATAAGAATTTAGAAAGAAAATATTGATATCTATTTGATATAATTTTAAATTTAAATACGCTACACTAGAAATCAACATTCTGGTAGCATTAAGTCTAGATACTAGTAAATTGGTTTCTTTATAGTCAATACCTTCCTCATGACTATACCCTTATTCAACCAGTATTAATTTGTTTCTAATTATAGCATATGACTCATCAACATTGTTACTAAACACCCACTTAGTGATAATTACTAGAAAGTCCTTAGGTCTTTCTACTAGTTCACAGAATCTATTCCTCTAAAACCAGTTAAATTATTATTTTATTTTCATTACCTAGAATTCATTATCTGTTGCTTCAATGGATTTATTAGGTTCAATCTATAACAAGTAGGTATGATGTTAAACTTGATTTCTAAGATAAGATCTGGTTTTTTTCTCAATATATATCTCCCACAATAACATATAAGAGATGGTATTTACGAACACTAATAGCTCTAGACATTGTAGTATTTGATAAAAAACATTCTTCTATAGGTTCTGGTTCAAACAATTATGTGTTAGGGGATATTTCAATATGTTTCATAAAACAATCAATAGGATTTGTGGAGGAATTAATATTCGATTTGAAAAGATCATCCTCAAGGATTTATAAAGAATTATTAGGCTCATGTAGACCTATTACATAAAATTTGACATGTATATATTTGTCCATAATTATGGATATTTTATTTAATACCCTACATGATTTACTGGATGTGTGATAACAAGGTAATATTCATTCATCAATTTTGTATTCAAATGTTTCAAAATTCTATTTTTTATTGAGTATGATGACTTTGAAACCAAAAAATATAAAGAAATTAGCCTTATGTTTTCTCCCATTCCATAACATGTGAGGAATTATATTTAAAAGATTCCTAATTAAAACTATATTAATAATATTGTAAAATATATTTATATCTTATTACCAAAAAAATAGGAAGGTCATACTCATTGAGCATGGTTCAAGTAATGTCCTAAAGAGTTTTGTTTGTTATTTCTATAAATTAATTATTTTTTTGGAGTCAAAAGAGTATTAAATGTGTTATTATAGCCATGCTATGATAATTATCATTCAACATCTTAATTTTTTAACTCTTGACCATTATCACTTCATAAGTTCATAATACCAAGTTATCTACAATTTTTTTTATTCTTTATACATGAAAAAATAGGAACATGAGTCACCTATGTAAGTTAGGAATAATATCAAGGTTTATCTCAAAAAGGAATATACTAGAACATAAAAAAAGTGGTTACTATTTAAACTAGAAACTCCAGAGGATTCAAAAACGTACATGTGAAACAAATCTTGTGGTTGATAAGTAGATACCACGTTCTTTTGATTGAAGGATATTTTCTCTTTATTTCACTTTGGACATGGATTACACAATTTTAAATTGGAAATTGTATTTATTTAATATCGTTAAATAATGTTTCCCTTGATATCTTTATAATTGAATGAATGTTGTAGTGGGCTAGTGTCCTATTAAATAGACAAGACTCCTTATGAATAGAATATAAATGAGAAATATTTTCAAAAAATAATGGATTTAAATCAACAACATATACATTGTCATAAAACAAAGTAGTAAAAACTAAAACATGCTTAGAATAATAAATTTTACAAGAAATATTCTCAAACATTACATGATAACTATCATCACATAACTATGAGATGTTATGTATATTATATTTTAACTCATCTAAAATAAAAACTTTTGAAATCAAAATATTACTAAAATTACCTCTTTGTCTGATTACAATTATCTTCCCTTTCACGTTATCACCAAAATTGACATATCCACCATCTACATTGATAAGGTTCTAAAGATTTAGTAGTCCCCAGTAATTTGTTAGTATATCCCACTATATATATACCTTAAGTACTTTCTTATACTCTTTAAGTAGGATTCCTATAAGAAATTTATTCCAGAAATAATTTTGGTGCCCATATTTTCATGGGTCTAGAAATGTCAGTAATAAAATATATACAAATACAATGTTTTTAACTTTCTTTCCATAAAAATAATTTATACTTTCGGAAATTAAAACATTATTAGGTCTATAATAGTAAGAAGTGTTTAAATACTTGGTAGAACTATATGAAATAACAAATTTATTCATATAAATATTTCTATGTACATAATGGTAACCAATCCTACTAGTATATTTGGGAGTGGTCTATTTACAAATAATCATAGTAAGAGTTTCTCTAAAATTCATTAATATTTATGGATATTTAATAAGTTTCTCATTATATATCTTAACCACATTTTTTTCTTTTAATAACTGTGCATTCTTGTCCTTCTCAAAAATAAATTCAAATTTAAAATGAACTATTTGGGCAAGCAGTGTCTTTTAAATTTTGTATTTATCTTTAGGTACGTTAAATGTCTCTTCTAGCATTTTAAAATACATGAAAAATCATTATTTCTCATGTTTTTATAATCATTTTGATTCTAAAAATGATTTAAAATATGAATCGAAGATGTATAAATAATATTTAGTTCCTCATATCAATTTCTCATCAAACACAGGTTATCCCTACCATTTACTTCTTCTCTTCTTAAGTAAAAATCAATAAAATTGTACTTACAGGTGACCATGGTGGTTTTTACATCTTTTTTATACCATTTTACTATGTTCTCATATTTTTTCTTATATTTTATCTTTGTAAAATTTTCGTTGATGTGTCTTTTTCTTTTTAATTCATAACAAATTATCTCATTAGTAGAATCATCCCTTTTTTCACTATTTCTTCAAAATTACCCTAATTTTATACTTTCCTATATAATTTAATTTATTGAATAATTTATTATTCTTGTATAACTTTTTGAATATTATATCTATTTGATCCATTTCTTAATCACTATCAGAAGGTGATTCATCATCAATCAAACCATTATCTTTGATTTTCTTTTTTAGATTTTATTTAGAAGTCTTGAAGGATAATAATTTTATATTTGGTTTATATTTTTCGTATTCATTCAATTTCACTTTTTCCTCATACATTATACATTTTTTAATAAAACCCTTTACTAGAAGTCTTATTAGGTTTTAGTATTATCCAATGGAAATGGAATTTCCTATCCACCTATTAGGTAGACTTCTCAGAAGATGCATCACTTGATATATACCAGCAACTGTATCCCCAAATGCATGAATTATACATAAAAAATCATTGAACCTAAGATACAAGATAGAAATGGTTTCATCAGGTTTTATCTTGAAATTATCAAAAATTATGGTATAATTATTGAGACACATTTCTTTAATATCTTATGTTCCATCATGAGAAACAAAAAGTGTGTCCTAGATTTCAAAAGTAGTTTATAAGAATATATCCTATTAAATTTATCTTTCAATAATGAATAATATAATGCATTAATGTATTTATAATTTGAATCATAGGATCATTTTATAGGGTCATACCATTTGTTTCATTCAATTTTGGATTTTTCATATTTTTCCTCTATTGAAGTCCAAATATAAAATCATATGCTCTCTATATTGATTTTCATGTTGATCTTCCATTATACATAGTTAGTTCCATTAAAATATGGAGGCCAGTTAGTATCATCTACCTGAATCATTGAATTATCCATAATGATATAAATTTAGGTAAAACCTAAATTTTTGATCTTTTGGTAAAACTAGATCACAACTATAAGTATGTTGGAAAACATTTGATACCAAATATTGGTCACAGTGGAACACTCAAGTTTGATGGATGGGGGGGATTGCGGTTCTAATTAATTAATTTTTAAATATTTAAAACTTATATCCCCCAATTTAATAAAAACACCGAGTTAAATAAAATAATTGAGTTATATAATTTGATCATTGAAAAAGGATCTCAATAGATTTATCAAAACATAGTTAAAGAAGTTTGAAAAATATTTCAAAATTTTGAAATCAATTTACTAAAATAAAAAAAATTATATAAAAAATTAAACTCCACTATAAAAGTAATGTTTTTATATTTTTTTTTGAAAAAATATTCTAGTTTGTTTCAAAAATTGAGTTAAAAAAACAAAAAATAGCATATTAGAATTAAATAAGGGGTTTAGTGCCAACTCGAGACATAATCTATTCCACTTGGAAATTATCTGACGCCATGTAGTATATTAATGAATAAACCAATCCACAAACTAGATAAGTTTTTACCCAATAGTGCATAAGGATGTATAGCCTACACAAATCCTCTTCCACAATTTTATATGGGACAGATGAATGAAAAACAACAGCTTGTATGTATTCTAGGCTTCACAGTATCTTCCATATTTTCACATGGGAGTATGGATTAAAATAATTGAATGTGAGTGTATAGAAATCTACCATTCAGTGTAAGATCCTATGTTTACAAATAAATAAAGTAAAAAATATATATTAAAATAATAATATAGAACATAAAAAGAAAGAAGTAAAAAATGTTAATATTCAATGCAGCTCAGTATGACCATATTTGGTTGTTTATGAGTTCTTGAATATAATTTTTAAAGGGATCAGATGAGTTTGTATAGAATGTTAAGGAAAAAATACTGTCATTTAATCATAGTATATGTTATCTTATTGTTTTCAGTAGTCAATAAATAGTGGTAATCATATTCATCCTGTAATGTATGATTAATTTCTCTAAATTTATAGTATTTTGGAATTTCCAATTATCTGTTATAGGATAATAGTAAAATAGCTGAATCCCTGTACTTGGTGGAAAATCTGGAAAGTTTGTCTTTTTCATTAAATAATATGTGGAGTTGTTTAAGAATACTCATCCTTAAATCCATGTGTTTGGACCTGAATTTAAGGCCTTAATCTATCCTTCCTGAGAACTAAATTTGAATTTAATCCCTAATAGCTACAATAACAAGTATGATTTGCAGTAGCTACTCTAGTAGTTACAGATCATGGTGGTAGTCACAATTGGATGTATATGAACTTGGAGATAATGATACCTCCTAAAGGTAGCTCTTTGAACTAGTGATAGCTTGATAAAACTTTCATTAGGTAGTCATGGTAGGTTTGAGACTTAACCAATTTTATCATTTTGGCCAGAAAATAATTGACAATTATAAAACATGAAACGTAATAGAAATATAATATACATGATTTGAGATTATTAACATATGGAGGTACTATACTAAGACAACAAAAATCATTATGTAATTTGTTATTTTCCTTCCAAATAAATCCTAGGGAAATAGTTCCATATGGGTAATCATTTATAGATCAAACAATTCTACCCATTTTATTGTTATATGAGAAGATTTCTCCCTTAATAACCTTTCCCATATTTATATTCAATAAGTGGTGATACTTCATGGGGAGTTAATTCCTATTTATTTAGACTATGATCCAAGAATCAATTCTATGTTTTGGAGGAGGCTCAAAAAGTTAATGGACAATGTAATAGACATTATCAGAACATTCTATCTATAAATTTATGGGTATTATGATAGGAATATTCATATATTTAAATACATGTTAAGGTCTATATCACACGATTTTAAATGTAGTTAGGACCAAGAAAATTATTATTTTTAATTCTCCTATAACATAAGTTTTCAATTGTTCATTAAAATTGATCATTATAAAGAACTCTACATGAATAGGTGTAGAACTCCAACATGCTGGGAAGAAGTTGGGGAAATAAGACTATTGGGACCAAACATTTTGAAATACACTATAGATAAGATACATGTGATCTAGAAAAATTTAACAGGTACTTAGAGTTGATAAACGAGTTATATTGATAATAGAAGGAATTGATTAGAGTTCATGTTGAAGATTATGTATTCCTAAAAATATTCCCATGGAAATTGGTCATGGTTTTTGAAAATAAGGGGAAACTAAGTCCAAGGTACAATAGAAAATTTGAGATTCTAGAGCATGTTGGAGTATTTTCCTAACAGGTAGCACCACATACAAATATTTCCACTATCCATGATGTCTTCCACACATCCATATGAATAAAATATTTATAAGGACCAATAAATATATTGGACACAAATGGTATGGAATTAGAACCTAACCTATCATATAAATATGAACTGATCCAGATTCTTGATGAAAGGGAACAAGTTTTGAGAAACAAGACAACCTGACTCATGAAGGTCTTTTAGAGAAATCACATTTACTAAGAAGAGGGGGATAATGTAATGACCTAAAAAATTCCATAATAAAAGAACTCATGATTCATAATGACAATTTTAATTTGTTTTAAAATAGATGAAAATCTAAAGAATTTTATATTTTAATACATATAATGAATTAATATAGATTATAATAGATATATATAATATAATGGATAAACAAAAAATAACAATACACAAACAAATTTTAACTCTAAAAGATAGAATTCTCTAATAATGATCGATTTTATATAAAAATATTAAAATGAAATAGAATAGATAAGAGTATGACAGAAATTATGAAGGGAAATGTAGAACCATTATAAGTGAAGTAGAAAATGATGAAGTATGATAATAGTGGAGTATATATATAGTGGTTAATTGGAAACTTGACCTTTAGGATCTGACAATTCCGACCACCAATTAATATGACTATTAATCAATACGAACTCTATTTAATATGTTTATTCATCAATATACCATTGGTGAATATCAATGTTGGGAATTATTACCATTAGAAGTAGTTTATATTATGAGCAATGGGGAGGTATAATTGATTCCAAAGGGGGAAATGTTGGCCTCAACCAATAGGATAATTCTTTTTGATGCCCATTATCTGAACTTGGGAGGGAAGTAACATCATTAGGGATTTCCCTTGACTAGGTCCAAGAATAGATTAAATAGGTTAGGCTTTAGAGAAATCTAATATGAGATATGTTCATGTTAGTGGAGATCACTACTTGATCAATGTTTGTTGAGCCATCCTATGGAAGTACTATTATCACACACCTTAAACGTCGGGTGTTTGTCGGTGAAATTTGGGGTTATCTATCTAGAGATAATTACTATAAAAGAATTTTTTTTATAAATATAATTGAGGTTTCCTCAATAACATTTTCAATATTATTTAATTTAAAAAAATACACATGAATATAATATGAATATGATAAATCATTTTTTGGATGTAATGAAAAAAAAATTTTATTTTTAGAAATCATATATTTAAAATACAAATTTATGATAATTTCAGTTATTTAATATAAATATTATTTTCATAAAATAGTCTTATAAAACACTGTTTTTAAAATATAAATTGTAAAATAATTTTATAATATCTCAAGAAAATCATTTAAGGGATGAAAAGTTTATTTTATTATAAAAATTATTATTTTTTAATAATTAATTAATTTTATAATTTTTTTTAAAATTCACATATTTTGAAAATTATTTTGATAAAATAAATATTATATTCAAAATAAGCACATTGAAATTAGGTTAGGCTATTTATTTTTAATTTTCTTATACATTATTTTTTAGTGAATAATAAAAAATACAACTTTCTATTTTCAACATGGTTTCTGAGTTCATAATTATTTAATAATGATGTAATAATTAATAAAATAGAAACCATGTCAAAAAATAAGCTATTTTTTTAATATAATAAATTTTAACGATTTAAAATGAATTTCAAAACCTATAAATAAATATATATAGTCTAAAATGGAGGTTAAATTATCAAAAAAAATATTTTGTGGAAACATGATTTTCCCCTAAAAAAGTAACATAAAATATTTATGTTCATTTTTGAAACCTAAATATTTTAAAAAAATCATTTATAGGTCAGAAAGCATGAGCCAAAACTATGGGTAAACCAATGGTTTTCTATTTTACAAATCCTAGATTTCTAATGCCTATATTTAGAAATTAATAAGTAATACTCCAAAATATTCTATAAATACCGACCTCCCCACACAATTTAATTCACTACCAATACATTGAACATGATTTTCACATAATTATACCTCTTTATATACTTTCCAATTAGTTTTTAAGGTTCCATGAAACTCTCCTCAAGTTTTAAGAAGCTGTCATGTATGATATGAGATTCTCCTCCTCACTCTTTTAATACAAGTGCTTATTTTGTAGTTAGTCTTATAATTTTAATGTTATTATGTTCTCATGAACTTATGATCATTCAATTACTATCCAAATTTTGTTGGATCAATGATAGACATATATTCTATCTCATTAATCCCATTCCATAAACCAATTCGTATACTCGTTACACTGCCTAAATAATTCCTTTTTTTCCATGCCACATTTTTATGTTGTGAATACCCATATATATTTATATTTTATGGTATTAATATATATTTAATTATAATTCATTGAATAGGGTTTTCTATATAATAAATCTAAATTCCCTTCTCATGGGTTAAAAAATGATGAAAAGTTCATTTCATTAAACACTTACGTACTCAATTATTTTATTTGAAACCATTATTTATCCTCTATGGGATATTAATGAAATGATTTATTATGATATTTATAGAACACATGAATTAAGAAAAAGGAAGGGTATACCCTGATAGTTCTATAATTTATTGGGTAAACAATTAATCTTTAGAGATGACATGTTTTATGATACCTTGGTGAATAACCTTGGTAATATATTTTATGAAACCATGGTATTGAAATTTGGTGATATTCTTATAAATGTATCATTTTTATGTTATAGCGACATTTACATGTTATATATCATATACTTATAATTTTTCTCTAATTTTATGCCTTTTTTTCTATGGTGATAACTCGTGTTCCTTTTCCTTTGTTAATCCCTTATTGGGATTTATGGTCACCATTTTCTATTGATGTATATCCCATAGAAATCTCGTATAGTGAGGTAAACTAGGATGAAAAAATAGAGTCTTTCAAGAGGATTAAATAATATTTATTGTTCTTTTTTCATCATGAACTTAATATATTATGTTCCTAGTTTCCATGACACTAAACATCAACTAGTATTTACAAGTTATTAATGTAATATTTTTTAAGAATATATGCTAAACATAATTAATTAAAGAGGACAATATCCAAATAATAAATGATATATAAGGTGACTGAAGAGATAAAATAAGACCATTGTTATAGGTAATCCCAATTAATAGAGAATTTATCCCTCATATAAGACATGATTATGATTCTATTACTATTATAGAGAAGCCAACATTATCTATACATGAACTAAATAAGAAGGTTTAGATTTTTGTAGCACAAATTGAAGAGTTGGTACAAGAAATGGGTGATCCTATATTTCATGAAGAAAACATGATGAAGATTTATGAGAAGAATAATAAGAAGAATAAGAATATGAATATGAATTTTTCACATTGGAAGTTCCCAAAGGCTATAATGAACAAGAGGAATTGGAAGACACCATAACCATTATACCACAATCTTAATACTCATATCAAATTTAATATATAAAATACGAATTGGACCATTGATTAAATAACAATAGAAGATGATAATCCAAGGATTGATTATATTATTTGATGTATATGTTTCTTTAATGAAACGTTTGATTTATAGGTTTTTTTCCTTTATAGGATCATATAAGAAAATATAATGTGGTGTATTAAGATAAGGAAGCGATAAACCCTATACAAGGTTGAGATAGTTTTCTATGGATATTAGAGTAAAGGCTGTAAATACATGTTAGTATTTAGTGGCGACCTGATATATAGTGAGTTTTTAGTTTTTATTTTGATTTAATTTAAAATTTAAATTTTCACATTTCTTCCCACCTAGTGTAGTTTTTATTTTTATATAATAGTTGTTGATGTGAAGAGACAAATAAACTCATAAATGAAATATATACACATAACCAATAGAGGAAAATAAGTTAAAGGGAGTATTTTACTAACCTTAGTATTTCATTTAACATTATATACGAATAAATTACTATCAAACAAATTTCATCTCTATTATCATGTGCATTAAGATCATTACATAATTTGTCTGAGGGAATTAGTGTGTATGTAAAAAAAATAGAACATATTTCCATCAAATTATTGAGAAATAACTGTTTCAGAATATATCATCAATTTATTTATAAATTTTGTTATCAATTTTTTTTAAAATGGCTTTAGTTGGATTATATTTTTACATGATCATAATATAATTTTGAAAATTATCATGATTGAATTATCTACTATGTAGAAATAAAAGCCCATATATCCAAATAAAAAATAATATGATAATTCCTTATAACTAGAGTAAATTTAGTATTATGGATCCAATTGGATTTTTTATATGGTGACAAGTCATAACATGTGTTTTTGAAAATTAAAATACATGAATATGAAATAATGTATAATATTAGTTCTACCTAGCCAAACCTTGCTTTCACGCCCTAGTTATCATAATTAACATTGAGTGATATCTATAAGTGTATCTGGAAAATAATTCACACTCTTGAATTCCCAAATATATTCTAGGTTTATATTTTTTTGATAATTATAACTCGCATATTATATAAAATACTATAAATTACAATGTATAAACTTGTAAAAAGTAACCATTTTCCCCACAATATAATTTTTTTTAAATGGAACGTATTATTTTTTCATAAATACTGTTCATTAATTTTAACTTGAATTCTCCTAACATGGGATGAGAACAAAAATATAATTAAAGGACATAAAAATAAGAAATGCAATATTCTAGTGAAAATCATGAAAACCCATAAAATGATTAATTTTATCATAACATTCTTTGAGATTATAAAATAAATCATTTACACATAAGAAACACACATAGTTTTTTGAAATAGAACATTTAAAACCCATAATAAGAAAATAAAACCCCCCTTTGGAAAAATAGTTCAATATATTCATAACCTATGTTAGAAATAACTAGATCCTAGTTAAAACTATCTGATAAACCATACTACTTAACTCCCTACTTATTTCATTTAAGGATAATGAACATTACCCAATATATTGGAGCGCTATCTTGGAGCACACATCGTATAAGCTATATTAAGCTCACTAGTTATATAAGATATATCAGGATCAAGAATCGAATATTTTTAACTAGGCTCAGTCGACATCACCTATAATGATCATGTACCATTTCATGAATAAAACATTTTTATTGTTGCATATTTTATCATAAATCCTTTGATAACCTATTTGAACTCACATAATTTTTTTTTTCAAATATCAAAATACCCTTTCCATTTAAAAACCATTTTAAAAATAAAATATATAGAACAAAGTGCAAAGGGATTTATTTGAATGAAAAATGAAATATTACAAAGGAATCCAAACTTCAAATAGTGGTTACAGTGGTGGAAAAAACGTTGATGTTGTATAAATTAAAATAAAACATTTCTTTTTTTATTTTTATTAAAACATTAAGTGGAAATATTCCTTTTAAAATCCTTTGAATGAAATTAAAAGGTGATATAAGATATCATTTATAATCCTTTTTTACCATATAAAAAAATTTATAAGACATTTTTAAAAAATATCGGCATGGAAGAGAAATAGTTAGAAGGGAGATTTTAAGAGGATTTCTAAAATGAAGTCCATTACCTTGTGTCAAACTCATCACGTACATTATTTTCCTCGTGAATAATAACGTTATTTTAGTTATTTAAACTCTTAAGAATATTTTTAATGTTTATCATTCCCTTTATTTTATTTATTACAATGTTATATACAATTACATAATTAATTATGTTTATGTTAGATATTTTGATGATATTCGGCTCATATTTCAAAAATGACATCAGTAGTTTAGATATTGATAAAGAGATCATTAATCTATAATTAATAGATTAATAATAATAATTATATTCTTATCATTTTTATACATAAATTAATCTTTTAAAACCAATCATGAAAAATGGTCATGAAAAATGAATTACATTACAATCATGGGGACGGTAGGGCATATGTATGTATGAGTAGCATTTCAATTTTTCAACAATCATTATGGAAATATTGTAAGTATTATTTTATATTTATATAATTATAATAATATAATAAATATAATATTATTTCTTTAAATTTACTTATATATATCATCCATGTGATCTTGGGATGAAAAACGACTCATATCACTTCATAGAGGTGGTATTCTACAAATACGCTTGAATGACGTTATCATTTTTTGATGAATGAAAATTTATGAAAATTAATGATATTTTACTTATAAAAAATGTAATTAATGTAATTTATATCATATATATACATTAAATCCATCACTATAACGACCCATGGGAGGCAGTGATGAAAAAATAATTACATTAGTTTACGAGGCAATAGTCCGTCGTACACACAATGTTTTAATTTCTAATTTGATGGAAGAGAAGATGGATATAGTTTATTCCATTATCATAATTAAATATAATTATATATAATATAATTATGTTATTATTTACTCATGTTATACTATGATTTTATGGAGCTATATGAAGAAATAATACAAAAATGGTTGGCTAAGAACTATACCTCTTCTTCAAACAACATCTTATGGTTTACACCAAAATATTTACTACGTTAGTTTTATGACTAAAAATGGTGTAAAAGACATGTGGAGGGATGAAATTAAGGTATTTGGGTAGGTATTAGTTGAAAAAAGGATTGTTTGTCATGATGAAAAGTGTAATTATGCTCTAATTTTTAAGAGATCGGAGGGCCAATCTTGGAATTCTATAACGTATTAAATTAATATAAATTCATTTTCATATTAAAAGAGAACATAATTGATAATATTTGAAGAAAGGATGTGTATGAGTCCAAATCCTCTCATCGAATAAAATTTTAATAATTGTAGATTATTTTTTAACCCTAATATATATTTTAACAATCCATTAACACTTTTGACAATTACAGTAATATCAATGTTTTTACTCCTTAGGGGTCAAAATAGTTAATATAAAAGGAAAAGTGGCCAATAAATCGACCATTTTTTATATTTTTAACCAGATTAAAATCACTTTTCAAAATATATATTTTTTAGGAATTTTAAATCATTTTATAAAATATCATTTACTATAAAATTTCATTAATGTCATTTTTTTGTAACTATTTATTTAATTTGGCATCGAAAAAAAAAGAAACCAAATGAATTAAAATAAAATCCTTACAAGAATAACTAAATTTATGTATTTATTTATAAAATTAATTTACAAAAGAATCCATTCAAATTATGTTAGTTTTAATATTTTTAATATCATTTATATTATTTTCCTTTAAATTAAATAAATATTACACATGGTTATGTAACCATTTAAGCTAATTATTTCATCACTAAAAATCATAAATAAATTATAATAATAAAAAGTTATATATATTTCAAATAAATATTTATAATCAAGCATACCTTCTTTTTATCGTTGTTTTAAAAAGCCAAACAAAATAAAACAGAGAGAATGATATTTTTTTACTTTTCTTTACATAAAATATCATAAAGGCTATAATCATTGAAAAATATAAAAAAAGGTAATATATTATAATATTGGATTATTATAGATGATATATAATCATAAAATAAAATAAATTCAAGTTTTATTGTCTTTTTTATCCCTTGCCATACTATTTTTAACCTTAATTACCCTATTTACCCTTACTGAGGTGACAAAATATTACTATGGTTAATTTTCCTAATGAAAAAAATAAAACATCATTATTTAAAAAAATTGACTTAATGATTCAAAATATGGACTCTATTTTTGAAAATTTATTTTATACAATATTTCTAATTAAATTAAAATCAAACCTACAAAACAAGATGAAAAATGATTTTTTCAAAAAAAATTATTTTTAAGAATAAAACTATATTAATACCAAATTAAAATATAAAATTCATTACAAATATCATAATTGGATTTTTATTAATCAAAAGTATCTATTAAAATTTTTAAACTAATCAAAAAAAGAATTTTAATTTGTAAATACTTGAAAATAAAATAATATATTCAATTGAAATTAGTATTTTTCACTCTTCATTACAAAATCAAACTTTTTAGAAAAATATCAAAAAATTAATCCTAAGATAATTTTTAATTGATGAATTAAAAAATAAAATTCCATTTTTCAAATTAAAATTCTATATTTTTTAAATCATGATTTTAAATAAAAACATATAATAAATTAAAACCCAATTTTGTTGGAAATACTGATTTTTTTCATTTTGAATGACAAATTGATTAATATTATTATAATGAATATAATTATATAAAATCAAATTAATGAAAATATGGAAATTATTTATCTTAATATTACATAGTTTCTTACATTATTACCCTTTTTGAAAATTGTATCCTCAAAATTTTATTTACTTATTAAACAAAGGGGGATACCATTATCTCATAACATTTTTTTATTCCCATGTCAGTTCTTCAACCATATTATTTTTATTAAAAAACCTCAACATGATGAATTACCTTATTTTTAAATGCATTCTCATTGTGGTCAAGAATATATATAGGCTATTCCTCCTAAAAAATGTTATCTTACAACTAAACTTCTTCAGGACTAAAAACAATAGATTAATCCATTACATATTTCTTAACATCAAAACATGAAATACATTATGCACCTAAGATAAAATAAAAGGAATGGAAACCTAGTAGGAAACTGATCTAACTTTATATTGGATTTCATTCGGTCTGATAAACAATAGACTTAGCTTCCCCTATCAACAACAACAAACAAAACTTTTCCATAGAGATACATTAAGAATAAGATGATCACATACCTCAAAAGAATGATATTTCCCCTACTATCAACATAACATTTCTACCATACATGAGCCATCATCATATGTTGTTCAATCATATTCACATTCTAAAACATTTCCTGAATCAAATACAAAACAATAAAATTTGTTTCTCCTACTTCATCCAAAAAACAAGGAGTCTAACACTACTTTCCATATAATGACTCAAAAGGTACCATATGTATACTAAAATTAAAATTGTTATTCCAATAAAATATGAATATTGAAAGGTACCAATCCCAAATTACTTAATAATATAGTGAATAATATTGAATCTTTTATTCCAAGGTCTGAATAATTCTCTTAGACTATCTATCAAATTGTGGATGAAAATTTGAACTGAAATTTAATTCAAAAACCAATGGTTTCAAAAGACCTTAAAAAAATTAAAAGTGAACCTAGGATAATGATCAGATATAATATAAAGAGGAACTACTTGTCATTTGAACATAGACTTGAGATACTATTGAGAAATATGAGCTAAAGGCATAGTATCTTTAATAAGAATGATATGTAATGATTTAGTTAGATAGTCTACAATAACCAAAAATTTCATTATTACCTGTAGATGTTTTTGAAAATCCTACAGTGAAATCCATGGATATATTTTCCCATTTCCACTTCAAAATTGGAAATGGATAAATCATCCCCTATTGTAATTTTCTGTCAATATTAACCTATTACCAGGTCAATCATTTCATGGCAAAGTCAGCAATATTTCTTTTCATTCCATTCCACCACCAATACTATTGAAGGAATCTACTAAAATGAATAGAAAATAGGGAACTATGAGATTTTATCAACTATTATGTCTTAAATTATGAATCAAAATGAACATATAATCCTTTTCCAAATCTTATAACACCTTCTTTATGAAGATTAAACACTAGAAAGTTAAAATTCATAATATATTCTACCTTTTTTGGGAAAAAATGACCATCCTTTGAGATTTCTTAATTATTTCTGATAGAGATGATCGTACTAACATCTAAAAATAGAGGAATTTATGTTATACATTATTTATAGGCCAAAATACATCAAATCATCATGTTCCAAATATAACACGGTTAATGTAGCATAATTTTCTGAATCAAGGAATCAATTTTATTTCTTTTCCGAGATGGTAATAAATCATATAGTCGTAATCATTATTCAATTATAGCTATATTATCTAAATTATCATCAACTCATTATAAGTTAATATATACTTGAAACATTTATGATTAGAATATATTTCAAACATTACTCCATATAAATGAGGCCACTAAATTTATAAAGAAAAAAACACATCATAAAATTATTGATCATGTGTAATACAATATAACAACTGATGTTTAAATTGATGTAAATAATTTGAAATTACCCAATCATTCTGCATTAGGACACAACAATGTACCTTAAAAAATCATATCTATAGATGAAAAATTCTCCATTTTTAAAGGGAAGGTTCAAAACCATAACATTCGCTAATATTATTGCTAGTTCCTGGAAAATATCATTGCAATCTTTTTTCTAGATAAATTTAACTTCATTTTTATTTGTCATAGTTAGTGGGATAGAAATCCAAGAAACCTTTTAAAAAAACTGACAATAGTAACCCATTAATCTATGAAAACAATGAATTTCCATGATAATTATTTATCTTGTACATTATTAAGAAGTTATTTTTAGAAGGAGGTGGACCTAGAATACCCCTCTTAATCATTTAATAGAAGGTGAGGTTTTACTTTTCCTTCTATCAAGGATCACCCCCATTCCCATCCTGGGATTTTCATAAATTTTAGTTTGCCTAAAGTTATAGGAAACTTCAAGGGATCACCTAAAATTTTTATTTCGACCTCCGAATTCACATATTTATCGAGCCTTCTAGACATGATGCTGGTGAATTGTTTCATATCCCATCGACCCTTGGTTTCTGCCACTGATAATTTCTTCTCTATTTCTTGGGGGTTTTAGGTATGTGTAATTTTGGGTCTTCTTGAAAAGTGGAATTTTATGATAATTTTTTCTTCTTCGGAAGACCTTACTAAATCCTAGTTTAGTCCCCGATGAAATTTTAATGGGATTCAATTATTTCTATTATAAAAGTATTACGAATTCCATATGAAATGGGATGTGTCATCTAAAACTTTGTGGATATGTTTTCCTAAAATTTTTCTTCCCTTTCAAAACCCCTCAATTATTCATCTTCTTGGAAACGTGGTTGGTTATTTTATTATCTCAGATAGTATAATGAAATCATTATTTTTTCTGATTTCACTTGCATATATATTTAAGTGTACATCTTGAAGACGTAGGTGGAGTGGATTTGGATTGATGTTAGAGAGGAATTTCATGGAAAACTTGCTATTATTTTTGAATATTTGATAGATTACTGTTTTTATTGTAATCGAATGGGCCATCGTGTTTAAATATTCATCATGGATGTAAAAAGGATTTGGGGGTACCTATTTTGTTGGCTCAAAAGATTACTGTAATTGAGAAGGTTACTGCTTCAATAGTGAACAAGGTGGATAATATCGATCGAATTCTATCCAATTCCCCTCAGAAAGACCCATGCCACAGGAATGTTAACCCAAATGTGGATGATATTTTCAACCATTTGAGGAATGATCTAGTCAATCCAAAGCTAATAGGACATGTTCCTTTGGATTCAGTGGGAGACAAGAAGGTTAGTGTTGCTGGTGTTATATAACCTATCCCCTATATTAGATCCTATGAAGGGGCTATGTGATCAGGCAATGAAAATAACCTTGAAGTGGAGATTCAAATGATAAATGAAGGAGATTCAAGTGGATATAAGGACTGAGAGAAATAATTGAAATTAACTAATGGTTGTATAGTTTCTATGAAGGGGTACATTCCAATAGGTACCATGTCTTTCTTATACTTGAGTAAAAGGTTTGAATGTCTGGGTAATGAGGAGTTGGCTCTGGATCAAAATGAGCCTTTGAGGGAAACATTCTTAAATGATGGGCATTAACAATCTACAGACTCAAGTGATGGTGTTCATGGATTAGGACAAAGTGAAGAGGGTTGGCAAGATATGGGTCTTCACACCTGAGAATAAAAGAGGGGAAGATGGGTTACAGGGGCTCAGGGAGCTGTATCTTGGTCAAGAGGAAGATATCAAAAGGGAGAAAGGATTTTTCATAGCTTCCTATTCCCATAGAGACATAATCGGTTTCAATGTTGATGCCCAATGACATTGGCTATGTATCCATTCATTTAGAGGTAGAATATGAAGGTGGAGTGTCTAAGGATAAAACACAGATAAATAGAGTAATGGTTAACCTTAACCGGATGAAGGGAGATTCTCTAATGGTGGATCTATCCAACAATGGGTCTTTACTAGGGCTGGAAATTCAATGTGGAACGAAATTGACTGACAACGTTGAACAAGAAGTTGGAGGTGTGATGGGAGGACCAATTTAAATTTGGGAATGCTCGATGGTGGTGGATGAGAACACCACCGACTGATTTTATCTGATTATGGTTGTGCTTAATGACCAGTAGAAGGAGGCATGCAACAAGGTTCTAAATAGTGTTAACCTATGAGAGATGATTGTAAATTATGAGGAAGAAATGTTGGAGGATTTTATTTTGATTAATTCCTATCAATAGGATGCAAATAAGACGATTGAGAAACTGCTAATTTTGGAAAAAAAATAAGGAGCAGAAGAAGTGGATCAACAAGAAGGACCTTATTCTGGTAAGTGGTTTCAATGAAGGAAAATTAAAACTGGAGGAGTAAATTCAATCATTGTATAATATGGCTTTCTGGTTCAAATATGTTATCAAAGAATACCTATCTAGAGTGGTAAAAAATCGTGAATGGAAATTAATTAAAGATAATGTGTTAAATAGGTTCAAATTAGACTTTAATGGTTTATCCATTTCGTATGGTTGATGATGGTTTGTATTTTGTAATTTCTTGGGTTCTCACTCTTCCCTTAATAGTGTTTGAAAAATATAAATATAAAATTTAGGCCAGAAATTTTGATAGTTAAGAAATCTTTAGAAATAATATATCCAAGGAAATAAATATATTATAACCAAAATTCCCACTTACTAAATATTCCATACTGTTTCTTTTCATATATGGTTTGAAAAACAATCATTAGGTGTCTCTCATGATCCTCATAAACTTTAAAATATACCAATATATAAACAAAAAACACAACAAAAAAATTATAGAAATATTTAGGAAAAATCTATTCATAAGATCCATGAATATAACTAGTTCATTAGACAATATAATGGGAATAACTACAAACTCATTATTCCCATATCCAGTCGGAATCACTATCTTCCAAATATATTCTTCCTTAACATTAAATTTATGTAACCCTATCCTGAGATCAATCATCAATGTGACACCCTATGATTCCATGGTATGTTTCCATTTGAATAATATTGTAGCGTGTGATGTACGTAACTTCAAGTTCTAACACACCACAACCAATCAAACTAGCCGTTATGAATAGTAATACCCAATTTTTAAAATTTTATAAAATTTATCTTTAAAAATAGACTTCATTTTTGGATTTGTAATATCGAAATTAGCCTAAGGTGAATTTTTGGTATTTTTCTGAAAACTTTTAATTTTTGATGAATAGTTAAAAACACTGAGTTATTGGTTAAAACCAACTATTTTATTTAAATAATTAATTATATTATTTAAATTTATTTTAGGTAAAAATAGATACATAAAAAATATATAAGTTCAATGTAATTAATTGGAGTTATTTTATAATAATTTTAGATATATAATTATTTTATTGAACATTTCACTGTCTTTTACCCACCTCCTATGAAAATTTGCAAATTCACATAAAACATAATTTTACTGCTTCTGTGAGTGGAATTTGGAAAATATGAGAGACACGATTAATATGAAGGCGTAAAATTTGGTTCAACAAGATAAAAATAATTTTTGATGAAAAGTAACTTTTTAATTTTATTTACAATGGTAAAAAGTAAATAGGGAAATTAAGGGTAAAAATGATATTATTATTAACCTAACACATGTCCTAATTCTATTGGATAAGTATAATTCGACCAAATATATCCTTAGGAATAAACGATGAACCTATTTGGTCAACTTGGATTAGATTAGGACATTTATTATTATTTAATTCAATGAATAGTTAAAAGATATAAAATCAAAGTTAAACACCTAATTTTTTTTAATAAATGGTTATACTTAAGATAAATTCGATAATAAATATTAATTATAAAGTTAAAAATATTTACTACATAATGGTATTTTATTTATAATTTTTAGACATTAAATAATTCAATTTAGTTGTGACACACTGATGATGTAGTAATTACATTATTAGTGAAATATTAAAATAATTGTTATTATAAATACCCAAATAAATATAATTTGAGTCTTTTAATGAATTACACGAATTTTATAGGTTAATATGACATGTTAGGGTTGATTAAATGAATTAGGTTTGAAGTAATAATTCTTTTATGAATTTTGTAAAAACAAAATACCAAATAGTGTCAAAATTGAGATAAATGAGTTTTTAAAATACATATTATATTATTAATTGATATTCTATTCTAAAAAATCTAAGGTTTGGCCAAAGGACTTATATAATGATAAGTGTATCATTAATGGACAACTTGGGGGTGCCTTGGATGTATATAATATGTTTACTAACAATATAATATAAAAATACAAAGAGACATGGTAAATGGCAAACTATTTAACTAAGAGTTAAATCTAAAAGATAAGGTTAATATAGTAACCCAAACCTCTGAAAAATATATTGGTTGAGTGGTTTTCGTCCAATAATCACCTAGAAATTAAATAATATAGTATGGAGCCATTAGAAACAGAATATGAATTTATTATAAAATAATACTTTATGTTTTTCCTAAAGAGCCCCTCCTCCCCCTTATAAAAGGACACCACTTCTAACAAATTCCTCATACCTTAAAAGCAGTATGGATTAGAAAACCCATGCCCAAATATCGTCTCAACTTCCCTCACGTAATCATAGAGTCATTACTTTGTCTAGAAAGACAATATAAGGAGGCCTTTTTGTCAAATCAAAAGGAAGAAACTGAAGAAAAGGTAATGTTTTCACCACCCTCTTTCAAGTACCTTTCTTATTCCACTTGTTCTTTATTTGTTATTTTCATTCTAAAATAATAACTCCATAATATTTTATATATTATGATGTTATTATAATTATGGTACAACCATATTCAATATTCTATCCATCCTTTGAATGACATGTCACCATACGTGCGTACGTACGGCTTACCGTCTCCACGTCGTGGTGTAATTGTTATTCAAAACATTATTATTTTTATGGGTATGATAATGATGTGTAATTGATGTAAATAATAAATATAACATGATAATGATTTTGTATATATGATATACCATCCAATTATATATTATTTTAATATCAAAATAAATATATTGTCGCTCATGCGTACGTAAGGACTACCGTCTCTATGAACATGATGAGATTCATTCCCCCTCGTATCCATTCAAAACTAATTTTCATTTGATGGTTAAAAATAATGTATAATGACTTTATATAATTCTAGATATGAATAAGATACATCCCATATATAAAAAATATGTCTCACATAACAAATTCTATAAAGGAAAATGTGTAACACCCCAAGCTTCTATGGTACGTTTCCCTTTCAATAATGCAATAGTGTGTGTTGTACGCAACATCGAGTTCTAACACACGCCACAACCGATCAAACAAGCAGTTTTGATTAGTAATACATACTTTTTAAAATTTTAGAAATTTTACCTCTCAAAATGAAATTCATTTTTGGATTCGGAGTATCAAATTTAGACTAAGGTGAAATTTTGGTACTTTTCGGATAACATTAATATTTTGATGAATAGTGAAAATTACTAAAATTTAATTAAAAACAACATTTTTAATCGAAATAACTAATACTGATAAATTATTAATTTGAGTGGTTTAAAAGTATATTTAGAATATATTTTTACCATTTAATACAATGTTGGTCATTAGATGTAATTTCACATTTAAACTAGACATAAACAAGTATCAATCTTTTGATAGTTATTATATCTTAAAAACACGCTTTTTGTTTTGACAGCGGGAATTAATTTTAAATTAATTTCTTCCACTTATTTGTTTTTAATGTGGAAAAATGGATTCCAAATTTTGAATCATTATGTTCAAATAATGTAAATAGGTAACTTTTATTTTTAGACATTTTGAATAATTAGTTCGGTAAATATTTTATTTACAATGGTCAAAGGGTAAATCCTGTAAATAAGGATTACAAAATAATATTATAATAATAAAAAATTACCCTAAAACGTGTCCTAACCTTATTGGATGATACATTTCCGACCATGGGCTTCTTTGGGTCGATTTTGGGACCCCATGGTGCCACTTGTAAGTGATAGAGACACTTTATTTTAATTAAGTTAAAATGAATTCAAAAATGACACAAGCATATATCTTTTAGAAAAACAATTTTTAAATATGGTTATATATGTTTGGTTTTTTTATAAAAATAATCATTAGAAATAAAAACATATTTCCTAAATAATGGTATTTTATTTAGAATTTTTAGACATTAAATAATTTAATTTATTTATGAAACAATGGTGATGTAGTAATTTCCATAATAGTGAAAATTAAAATGATTGATATTGTAGATACCCAAATAAATATAATTTGATACTTTTAATGAATTACACTAATTTTATAGGTTAATATGACTTGTTATAAATGCTTTAATTAACTTTTTTCGAAGTAATCATTCTGTTATGATTTTTCAAAAAATCAATTATTGAATAGTGTCAAAATTGACGTAAAAGAGTTTTTAAAACAAATATTATATTATTAATTGATATTAAATTCCTAAAAATCTATGGTTCGGCCAAGAGACTTATATCATTAGGTGTATAATTAGTGGACTACTTGGGGGGTCTCTTGGATGTAAATAGTATGTTTATTAACCATTTAATATAAAAAATACAAAGATACATTGTAAAAGTGAAACTAATTAACTAATAGTTAATACTTAATGATAAGGTTAATATAGTAACCCAAACCTGTATAAATTCTTTTGGTTGAGTGGATTTCGACCCATACCCACCTTAAAATTTAAATAATCCAATTAGTAACCATTAGAAACTGAATATTAATTTATTATAAAATAATATTTCTAGTTTTTCCAAAGGTGCCTCTCACCCCTCTTATAAAAGGGCACTACCCCTTCTCATTAATTCACACTTTAAGAGCCTTTTGGCTCGGCCAAACTCTTCCAAAATACTCTCTAAACTTCCTTCAATTCATCCTAGAGGCCTTATTTTATTCAGAAAGCCAAAATAAGAGCCCTTTTGATCAAATCAAAAGGAATAACCCGAAGAAGAGGTAATGATTTCAGCAACCTTTTCCAAGTTCCTTTCTTCTTCCTCTTGTTCCTTCTTTGTTTTTACAATTCTAAACTAATATATCCAGTATCTTATATATACTGGGATGTTATTATAAATATGGTACAACCATATTCAGTATCTTATCCATCCTTTGAATAACATTTCACCATACGTGCGTACATACGGCTTACCATCTCTACGTCGTGGTGTAATTATTATTCAATAAATTATTATATGGATGGGTATAATAATTATGTGTAACTCATGTAAATAATAAATATAACATGATAATGATTCTGTATATTTGATATACCATCCAATTATATATTATTTTAATATCAAAAAAATGATATTGTCACCCGTGCGTACGTACGGACTACCGTCTCCACAAACGCGATAAGATTCATTCTTCATCGTATACATTCAAGTATAATTCTCATTTGATGATTAATAATAGTATCTAAGGACTTGATATCATTCTGGATATTATTAAGATACAACCTATCCATGACAAACACAGCTTACGTAACAAAACATATAAAAGAAAACGAGTAAGTTAACACTCGAAACAACGATAATACTAAGATATTATTAACAAATCAATGTTAAAAAATCATATATGATATCATATTAATGTATATGTTTCTTGTATAATTTAATAACAATTATTTCACCATTATACATGAGGTTAACCTACCCTAACCAAGGAAAAGTACACGTTAAGGGTTTATTTCCCAATCTCTTTATTATCCAAGGTTGTTTATACTTAATAATCTACTGGGACTTCTTTATCATCCACATCCATGTTTCTTAAAAATGTATTTAGAAACATTGTTACTATTCACAAGAATATGGGTTAAAGTCATTTATACCCTTTTTTGACTTTTTATAAGAGTTTTATAAAGTAATCTTTCCATCGTTTTCAAAACAAGGTGCTTTTTAACCTTTTCGACAGAATTAAGGTAAGAATGTTTTTTTAACTTATATGCCGGGTGCGGATATTTTCCGCAGTTATAAAATCGTTGAAGCTTCCATTACAATCTTATAAGAATATTTTCAAAGCAAATGTTTTATTTTATAAATATAATATTCTTAAATGATTTCAAAATAGAAAGAGATATTTCTCTAAAAAAGTTTTGATTTCATCTATGTCAACATCATTTGATGGATTTTAAGCTTATTTGAAGTTGATTTATTATGATACAAAACATCCATATTGTATTGATGGTTTTGTGATATGTTTGACTGTGGATGTGTTATTTTTATACCATTCATGGTTTATGAAGAAAGTACTGACATTTCGTATGCTATTTTTAATACTAATGTTTATGTTATGTTTAAACCTGTTAATATGAGGAATGCATTGGACTAAATAAGTGACGGATAGAGCCCTCTATAGCTCTTTGATGCATCGGTAGGTCTCATGATACAAACTAGTGTTTTGGAACAAGGCCTTGGCAAAATATAATTTGTAGTCTTGGCAAGAGGCCTTGGCTATGTGGTTATGATATTGTGTCATTATGCATTCCATCATTATGAAAGTATTTATTGATATTGCATGTGATTATTCGATTAGTAGAATATCCATGTGAATTAGTAAATGGCATTATTTCTTTTTTTCCATACTATGTTAATGTTCAAGTTTAAAAGGCTTCTGTTTTAGTTATACGTTGCCTTAAATTTTTATTCTTATTTATGAAAGTTTCTGCTATATTGTTATCCTTACTGAGCATTTGAGCTCACCCCTTTCAATGTTTTATTTTTCCCAGGATGTGAAGAAGTAATTTATGAATGACCTGCAGGGATAGTATGTGGGGACATGAGTGTGGACTATGAAGAAAATATGTTGTTGTAGTTTTCATTTTTATGATATAATGTAAGACTTATGAATATATCAACTGTTTCCAATGATAATAAACTAATTGATCTTTCGAAATTTGATCTTTGTTGTGATCATGCCAATGTTATGTAATAATGCACCGACTCTAGGTAACTGGGGTCGGGGCATTACAGTTGGTATCAGAGAAGTTTAGTAAAAACCTTGGAAGCTAGATTTAGATAAACTGTGATTAGTGCACATAGACCTAAGATGGACTTTGAGGATTATTATAGAAGAACTTCATAGAATTTTGGTACTGTAGATATTTTGTGAATTTTCTGAGAAATACATCCCTTTATGGATACGAGCATGTAGAGGCAGCTCTGGCACAGATGTATCTAGGGGTAAAACCCGAAAACACCACTTTGAGCTAGACTCGAACAGGAACTGGTGCATGACAACGGGCCTTGCTGCACTCTTGGTTACGACACTCCTGGGGGATATGCATAGGATAACTCTCATTTTCTTTACAAATCATTATGAAGGGCTTATGAGTATATACTTCCTCAAAGAAAACATTTTTATGATTATTGATTATATCCTTAAATAGTTCAATTTATGTTAAGTGTTTTATAAGTATAGAATTATGTATTTTGATTCATAAACTAATCAAGTTTATGCCATTGTTTATAAATAGTGCCTAGTGGAAGAAATGGAAAACATATCAATGCACGCACTCCATGTAAGGATTTACCTCATGCTCAAGATAATTATAGTGGAGCAGGTGATGCAACTGGTTCCGATCAGCTAATCACCATACTGGGACAACTCACTTAGGTTATGAATAATAACCTTACCCGTATGGAGCACCCTGATCCGTAGCGTGGGGGATCAATGTTAGATCGATTTATAAGGAAACAACCACCAATGTTCAATGGGATTACAAATTCCTTAGTAGCTGAGTAGTGGATAAATTCCCTAGAGAAAATATTTCAGGCATTGGGGAGTAGTGAAAGGGAAAAATTTATCATGGCAGTTTACCGCCTCACTGGAGATGCTAATAAATAGTGGTCATTGATTCAAAACAAAAATTAAGATGATGAAGTATCAAATATTGAATGGAGGGAGTTCAACGATATGTTTTTAGAAAAATTATTTCCTCGTGAGCATCGAGCAGATATGGAAAGCCAATTTCTGAGTCTGAGACAAAAGGAGGATGTGAATGTCGCAATGTATGAGGCTAACTTTACAAGGATAGCAAGGTATACTAGAGATTATATATCTAACCCAATAAGTAAGATTGATCATTTCTTTGATAGGTTAAAACCATTTCTCAGTCGAGCATTAGTATCACAATCCTTCTCGTCGTACGAAGACATTGTCTCATGTGCTATCAAGACAGAAAATAAATTCTCTATGTATTATGACTTTAAAGAAAAGAAAGAGAAGAAGAGATATGCTGATAAATCTGGGAATGGAAATAAGGGGATGAAGGGAATGGGTGAATATCCATCCTGTGTTAAATGTGGGAAGAAACACCCTGGTACTTGTTTGAAGGGAATGGGGGTCTGCTACAAGTGTGGGGCAAAAGGCCACCAAGACCGTGATTGCAAAGGGAAGAAGGAAGCTACCAATGTTCAATGCTACAATTGTATGGAGACGGGACATTATGCAAATGAATTTCCTAATCGTCAGGGGAACGTACCTCAGAAAAGGCCAAGGGATCAAGGCCAAACATCTGCTATCACTACTGATGAGGTAGAAGCTCCAAAAGACATGGTGGCAGGTAATTTAATGGTTTCCTCAAGTTTAGAAAATTCATTTTTTGATTCTAGATCATCGCATTATTTCATTTCATCGCATTTTGCTAAAAAAATTAGATATTTCCAATTTTATTTATTAAGGGAGTTGTCAGTTAAAACTTCTAAGGGAAGTATCATTGCAACAATGTTTTGAGAATCAGCCCCCATTAGAGCACATAAATGTTCTTTAACTGCTGATCTCATCGTCATACCTATGATTGAGTTTGATATAATCCTCGGTATGGATTGGATTTTAGACTATGATGCAATGATTTATTGTAAGAAGTAGGAGGTTATGATTTTTGATGATGATGATAAGGAACACCTTATCTTTAGAGCCGAATCGTCACCACCTAATTCTTATCTAGATACACCCCTAGTAGCTCAACTAAATTCAATTATTGGGGATGAAGATAATGAAATGAATGTGGGTGAGCAAAGGAATGTTCAAATAGAGGATGTACCTGTTGTGAAAGTATATGTAGATGTATTTCCGGAATATTTACATGGACATCCTCCAGAACGAGAAGTTGAGTTTTACATTGATTTAATTCCTGGATCAAGGCCTATATCGAAGACCCCTTATAGATTGGCCACAGTAGAATTAGTTGAACTAAAGAAAAAACTAGATGAATTGAGTAATAAGGGATTTATTCGCCCTAGTGTTTCTCCATGGGGATCCCCTGTTCTTTTTGTTAAAAATAATGATGGATCTACGAGGTTATGTATCAACTATAGGGAGATCAATGCTATAAAAATAAAGAACAAGTATCCCCTACATCGCATTGATGATTTCATTGACCAACTACATTGAGCTCAATACTTTTCAAAGATTGACCTTCGATCTGGATACCATCAGTTGGGTGTAATGAAGGAAGACATTCCGAAGACAGCATTTTGAACCAGGTACGGGAATTACATGTTTAATGTAATGCCTTTTGGATTGACTAATGTACCCTCTGTATTCATGGATCTGATGAATAGAGTTTTCAACGAATATCTCGATGAATTTTTGGTGGTATTTATTGATGATATATTGGTATACTCTAAAATCTACGAAGATCATGAAAGTCACATGCGCATTATTTTGAAGACTCTGAGAAGACATGAATTATATGGGAAGTTTAGAAAGTGTGAATTATGGCTTCATGAGATTTCTTTTCTTGAACATATTGTCTCTAAAGATGGAATCTCTGTTGATCCTTCTAAGACCAAGGAAATCCAAGAATGGCCAGCACCTACGATTATAACTGAGGTACGCTATTTTATTTGTTTGGAAAGTTATTATCGACATTTCGTCCAGAATGTTTCCCGATTGGCTAACCCATTAACGAATCTCACACATAAAGGGGTTAAATTTGTGTGGACAAAAGATTGTGAAGAATGTTTTGAAGAAATAAAGAGAAGATTAGTCAATGCTCCTATATTGACACTACCATCGGGGAATGATGGGTTCGTTATTTATAGTGAGGCATCAAAGAAAGGACTTGGTTGTGTCCTTATGCAGAATGATAGGGTTATTGCCTATGCATCACGAAAGTTGAAAATTCATGAGAAAAAATATCCTACTCATGATCTTGAGTTAGAAGCTGTGATATTTTCTTTGAATATATGGAGGAATTACCTCTATGGGAAAAAATGTGAGATTTATACTAATCACAAGAGTTTGAAGTATATTTTCTCACAAAAAGAACTCAACATGAGGCAAAGGAGATGGCTTGAATTACTCATGGATTCTGATTTGACGATACACTACCACCCGGGGAAGGAAAACAAGGTGGCATATGCATTGATTAGAAAAGACCATGGAGTTTTGAACAATATGAGAATTGTAAGGGATCCAATTTTCATGGATATAGTGAAGATGGACATGGTAATAACCATGGAAGGTGAAACATCAATTATTTTTTAAATGGTTTCCAAACCATATTTACTTGAAAGGATTAATAGTTCTCAGACCGATGATGAAGAATTTCAAAAGAAGATTAAAGTTGTGAATGATGGGAGATTGAGAGACTTTGTGTATGAAGATGGAATTTTGAAATTTGGGATGAGACTTTGTGTTCTCGATATACCTGATCTATAAACAGAATTGCTGAATGATGCTCATAGTTCCGATTTCTCTATACACACTGGGAGCACCAAAATGTATAGAGATTTGAGGGAACATTTTTGGTGGGACAACATGAAGAGGGAGATTGCTGATTTTGTGTCAAGATGTATGGTTTTTCAACAAGTGAATGCTGGAAGGCAACAGCCTGGAGGAGTCATGCAACCTCTTCCCATACCGGAGTGGAAATGGGAAAATATTACGATGGAATTTGTCAAGGGGCTACCAAAGACTCCTAGAACGACCGATGCAATATGGGTCATTGTTGATCGTCTTACCATGTCAGCACATTTTCTTGCTATAAGAGAAGATCTACCACTGGAACGTCTAGCAAGACTATATATTGATGAAGTTGTGAGAATTCATGGAGTACCCTTATCGATTGTTTCTGATCTTGATCCCCATTTTATTTCACGATTCTGGGAAAGTCTTCAGAAAGACTTGGAAACTAAACTTCATTTGAGCACTGCCTACCACCCTCAAACAGATGGACAATTAGAAAAAACTATTCAAACCTTAGAAGACATGTTGAGATCCTTCTCACATGACTTTCAGGGTATGTGGGATCAATATTTACCTCTGGTAGAATTTTCCTATAACAATAGCTTCTATTCGAGTATTCAGATGGAACCATATGAAGAATTATACAGAAAGAGATGTCGTACACCAACCTGTTGGGATGACGTTGGTGAATGAAAACTTATAGGCCCAGAACTAGTGGAGGAAACGATGAAAAAGGTGAAGGTAATCCAAAACCATATCAAAGCAGCTCAATGTAGGCAGAAGAGATATGTTGATAATCGAAGGAAGGATTTGGAATTTCAAGTCAGTGATCATGTGTTTTTTGAAGGTATCTCCATGGAAGGGAGTCATACATTTTGGTAAGAAAGGTAAATTGAGTGCCAGGTACATCGGACCTTTCGAAATTCTAGAACAAATTGGGGCTGTAGCTTAATGATTGGCAATGCCGCCAAGTCTCTCCAATGTTCACGATGTGTTCCACGTATCACTGTTGAGGAAATACATGCCCGACCCAACGCATGTACTCACCTATGAGGAATTAGAACTGGAACCTGATTTTTCTTATTGCGAAGAACCCGTCAAGATTATTGATATGAGAAAACAAGTACTGAGAAACCGGACGATGCGTCTGGTAAATGTTTTTTGGAGAAACCATAAGATGGAAGAGGCAATGTGGGAACCCGAGGAACATATGATGAAGAACCACCTGAGTCTTTTCATTCGGTAGTATTCTAGAAATTTCCAAGATGAAATTATTTGATTTAGGGGAGAATGTAACACCCCAAGCTTCTACAGTACGCTTCTCTTTGCATAATGCAATAGCGTGTGTTGTATGCAACATCGAGTTCTAACACACACCACAACCGATCAAACTAACCGTTATGAATAGTAATACATAATTTTTAAAATTTTAGAAATTTTATCTCTCAAAATGGACTTCATTTTGGGATTTTGAGTATCGAATTTAGCCTAAGGTGAAATTTTGGTACTTTTCGGATAACTTTAATATTTTGATGAATAGTGAAAATTACTAAATTTTAATTAAAAAAAACTTTTTTAATTGAAATAACTAATAGTGATAAATTATTAATTTGAGTGGTTTTAAAGTATATTTAGAATATATTTTTACTATTTAATACAATGTTGGTCATTGGATTTAATTTCACCTTTAAACCAGACATAAACAAGTATCAATCTTTTGATAGTTATTATATCTTAAAAACACGCTTTTTGTTTTAACAACGAGAATTAATTTTAAATTAATTTCTGCCACTTCTGTGTTGTAAATTTCGAAAAATGGATTCCATATTTGGAATCAGGATGGAAATTTTTTTTAAATAGTTAACTTTTATATTTAGACATTTTGAATAATTACTTCGGTAAATATTTTATTTACCATGGTTAAAGGGTATATCCGGTAAATAAGGATTAAAAAATAATATTATAATAATAAAAAATTACCCTAAAACGTATCCTAAACATATTTGTTGATAAATGTATGACCATGGGAATCTTTGGGTCTACTTTGGGACCTCATGGTGCCACTTGTAAGTTATAGGGGCACATTATTTTAATTTAGTTATAATGAATACAAAAATGACACAAGCATATATCTTTTAGAAACACAATTTTTAAATAGGGTTATATATGTTGAATTTTAGACTATAAATATTCCTTAGAAATATAAAAATATTTCCTACTTAATGGTATTTTATTTATAATTTTTGGACATTAAATAATTTAATTTATGTATGACACAATGGTGATGCAGCAATTACCATAATAGTGAAAAATTAAAATTATTAATATTGTAGATACACAAATAAATATAATTTGAGAATTTTTATGAATTACACTAATTTAATATTTTAATATGACATTATAGGAATTCTTTAATTAACTTTGTTCGAAGTAATAATTTTTTTATTATTTTTAAAATAATAAATTATTGAATAGTGTCAAAATTGACGTAAAAGAGTTTTAAAAACAAATATTATATTATTAATTGATATTAAATTTCTAAAAATATATGGTTCGTCCAAGAGTCTTATATCATGATAGTTGTATCATTAATGGACCTCTTTTGGGTCTCATGTATGTATATAGTATGTTTATTAACCATATAATATAAAAATATAAAGAGACATTGTAAAAGTGAAACTAATTAACAAAGAGTTAATAGTTAATGATAAGGTTAATATAGTAACCCAAACCTATATAAATTCTATTTGTTTAGTGGTTTTCGACCCATAACCACTTTAAAATTTAAATAATCGACTTTGGAGCCATTAGAAACCGAATACTAATTTATTATAAAATAATATTTCTAGCTTTTCCAAAGGTGCCCCTCACCCCTCTTATAAAAGGGCACTCCCCCTTCTCATTAATTCACACCTTCAAAGCCTTTTCGAACGGCAAAACTCAGACCAAATACTCTCTCAACTTCCCTCACTTCATCCTAGAGTCATTCCATTAGTCATAAAGCCATCCTAAGATCCCTTTTGATCAAATCAAAAGGAAAAAGCCGAAGAAGAGGTAGTGATTTCACCACCCTTTTCCAAGTTCTTTTCTTCTTCCACTTGTTCCTTCTTTGTTATTACCATTCTAAAATAATAACTCCAGTATCGTATATATACTGTGATGTTATTATATATATGGTACAACCATATTCAGTATTCTATCCATCCTTTGAATCACATGTCCCCATACGTGCGTACGTATGGCTTACCATCTCCACGTCGTGGTGTAATTGTTATTCAATAAATTATTATCTGGATGGGTATAATAATGATGTGAAACTCATGTAAATAATAAATATAACATGATAATGATTCTTTATATATGATATAACATCAAATTATATATTATTTTAATATCAAAAGAATTATATTGTCGCTCGCGTGTACGTACGGACTACCGTCTCCACGAACGCGATAAGATTCATTCTCCATCGTATCCATTCAAGTATAATTCTCATTTGATGATTAATAATAGTATATAAGGACTTGATATCATTATGGATATGATTAAGATACAACCTAACCATGACAAACACTACATACATAACAAAACATATAAAAGAAAACGAGTAAGTTAACACCCGAAACAACGATAATAATAAGATATTATTAACAAATCAATGTTAAAAGATCATATATGATATCATATTAATGTATATGATTATTGTATAATTTAATAACAATTTTTTAACCATTATACATGAGGTTAACCTACCCCAACCAAGGAAAAGTACAAGTTAAGAGTTTATTTCGCAATCCCTTCATTATCTGAGGTTGTGTATACATAATAATCTACTGGGACTTCTTTATCACCCACATCCATGTTTCTTAAAAATGTATTTAAAAACATTTTTAATATTTTAAAGAATTTGGGTTAAAGTCATTTATTCCCTTGTTTGACTTTTTATTAGAGTTTTATAAAGGAATCATTTCGTCATTTTCCAAACAAGGTGTTTTTTAACCTTTTCGACAAAATTAAGGTAAGAATATGTTTTTAACTTATACGTCGGGTGTGGCTATTTTCCGCCATTATAAAATCATCAAAGATTCCCATAAAAGGTTATAAGAATATTTTGAAAGGAAATGTTTTATTTTATAAATATATGACTCTTAAATGATTTCAAAATAGAAAGAGATATTTCTATAAATAGTGTTTTGATTTAATCTATGCCAATATCCTTTGATGGATTTTAATCTTATTTGAAGTTGATTTATTATGATACAAAACATCCATATTGTATTGATGATTTTGTGATATGTTTCACTGTGGATGAGTTATTTTTATACCATTCAAGGTTTATGAAGAAAGTATTGACATTTCGTATGCTATTTTTAATACAAATGTTTGTGGTATGTTTAAACCTGTTCATATGAGGAATGCATTAGACTTAATAATTGACGGGTGGAGCCTGCTATAGCTCCTTGATGCATTAGTAGGTCTCATGGCACAAATAGGTGTCTTGGCACAAGGCCTTGGAAAAATATTATTTGTAGTCTTGGCACGAGGACTTGGCTATGTGGGTATGATAGTCTGGCATTATGCATTCCATCATTATGAAAGTGGTTATTGATATTTCATGTGATTATTCAATTAGTAGATTATCCATGTGAATAAGTAAATAGCATTATTCCATTTTTTCCATACTATTTTGAAGTTCAAGTTTAAAAGGCTTATGTTTTAGTTATACATTGCCTTAAATGTTTATTCTTATTTATGACTGTTTCCACTATATTGTTATCCTTACTGGGCATTTGAGCTCACCCCTTTAAATGTTTTATTTTTCCCTGGATGTGAAAAAGTAATTTATGAATGACCTGTAGGGATAGTATGTGGGGATATGAGTGTGGGCTCTGATGAAAAGATTTTGTTGTAGTTTTTATTTTTATGATATAATGTAAGACTTATGAATATATCTAGTGTTTCCAAGGATACTAAACTAATCAGTATTTCGATATTTTATCATTCTTGTGATCATGCCAATGTTATGTAATAATGCATCGACTCTAGGTAACTAGGGTCGGGGCGTTACAAAATGAATCTGTTAACACCCGAAATGACTATAATACTAAGATATTATTAACAGAACAATGTTAAAAGATAATATATGATATCATATTAATGTATACGATTCTTTTAAAATTTAGTAACAATTATTTTACCATTATACAAGAGGTTAACCTACCCTCGATAAAGGATAAGTACAAGGTAAAGGTTTATTTCACAATCGATTCATTATTCGAGGTTGTTTATATGTTATTATCTATTGTGACCTCTATATCACCCACATGCATGTTTATTAAAATTTTATTTCAAAAAATTCTTGATATTTAATATACTATGGGATAAAGTCATTGATACCCTTGTTTGACTTTTATAAGATTTTTATAAAGGAATATTTCCATCGTTTTCCCAACATGGTATTTTTTAACCTTTTCGTCAAAATTAAGGTAAGAATGTCTTTTTTAACTTATACGGCAGGTGTGGCTATTTTCCGATGTTATAAAATCATCAAATCTTCCCTTAAAAGATTATATTTTTTTAAAATTAAATGTTTTATTTTATAATAATGTTACATTTAAATTATAAAAAAATAGATATTTCTCGCAAATAGTTTTGTTTTCATCTATGTCAACATCCTTTAATGGAATTTAATCTTATTTGAAGTTGATTTATTATGATACAAAACATTCATATTGTATTGAAGGTTTTGTGATATGTATGACTGTGGATGTGTTAATTTTATAACATTCATGGTTTATGGAGAAAGTATTGACATTTTGTATGCTATATTTAATACAAATGTTTATGTTATGTTTAAACCTATTCATATGAGGAATGAATTGGACTTAATAAGTGACGGGTGGAGCCCGCTATAGCTCCTCCATGCATTGGTAGGTCTCATGAGAAAAACTATTGTCTTGGAATAAGGCCTTGAAAAAATATTACTTGTAGTCTTGGCACAAGGCCTTAAATATGTGGTTATGATAGTCTGGCATTATGCATTCCATCATTATGAAAGTGATTATTGATATTTCATGTGATTATTTGACTAGTAGAATATCCATGTGAATAAGTAAATGGAATTATTTCATTTTATTTTTTCCATATTATGCTGAAGTTCATGTTTAAAAGGCTTTTGTTTTAGTTATACATTTCCTTAAATGTTTACATTTATTTATAAAAGTTTCTGCTATATTGTTATCCTTACTGAGAATCTGAGCTCACCACTTTCTATTTTTTATTTTTCATAGGAAGTGAAGAAATATTTTATGACTGACCTTCAGGGATAATCTGAAGGGGATATTAGTGTGGACTATGGAGACTATGTTATTGTAGTTTTTCACTTTATGATTTAATGTAACATTTAAGAATGTATCTAGTGTTTCCAAGGCTACTGAACTAAACGGTCTTTCAAGACTTGATCTTTTGGATCATGCCAATGTTATGTAATAATGCACCGACTCTGGGTAACTGGGGTCGGGGAGTTACAGTTGGTATCAGAGGAAGTTTTGTAGAAACTTGGAAGCTAAATTTAGATAAACTCTAATTAGAGCACATTGACCTAAGATGGACTTTGAGGATTAGTATAAAATAATTTCCTAGAATTTTGGTATTGTAGAGATTTTTTTAGTTTTCTGAGCAATAAATCACTGTATGGATACGAGAAGGTATAGGCGGCTCTAGCACATATGTACCTAGGTGTAAAACCCGAAAACACCGCTTTGAACTAGACTCTAACGAGAACTGGTGCACGACAACGGGCCTTGCTGCACCCTTGGTTACGACACTCCCAGGGGATATGCTTAGGATTATTCTCATTTTTCGTTACAAAAAATTATGAATGGTTTATGAGTATATACTTCCTCAAAGGAAACATTTTTATGATTATGGATTATATCCATAAACTGTTCAATACATGTTAATTGTTTTACAATATTGGAATTATGTATTTCGATTCATAAACTGATCTACTTTATTCCATTGATTAGAAATGTCTCCTAGCGGAAGGAATTGAAACTGTATCAATTCACACACTCCATATAGAGATTTCCCTCCTTGTCAAGATAGTTATAGTAGAGCTAGTGATACAACAAGTTCTGATCAACTTATCACTATATTGGGAAAACTCACTCAGGTTATGAATAATAACCATACCCATATGGAGAACCTAGATCCATAGCATGATGGATCAATGTTAGATCACTTCATGAGGCAAAAACCTCCATCATTCTATGGGGTGAAAATCCACAAGTAGCTGAGAAATGGATAAATTCCTTACAGAAAATATTCCAACCCTTGTGGAGTCATGAAACGAAAAACGTTATCATTTAAATTTACCGTCACACTAGAGATGCATATCAATGGTGGTCATTGATTTAAAACATGAAGGATGATGATGAAGTTTCAAATATGGAATGGAGGGAGTTTAAAGAGATTTTATTAGAAAAAATTTTTTTGCGACCATTGAGCAGATATGGAAAGGTAATTTCTGAGTCTGAGAAAAAAGGATGATGAGAATGTCGCAAAGTATGAGGCTAACTTTACAAGGTTATCAAGGCATGCAACAGATTATATATGTAACTGAAGGAGTATGATTGATCATATCTTTAATGGGTTAAAACCATTTCTCCATTGGGAATTAGTCTCAAAATCCTTCTAGTCGTACGAAGATATTGTCTCATGTGATATTAAGAAAAAATAATAATTCTCTAAGTCTTACGACTTTAAAGCATATCAAGAGAAGAAGAGATCTGCCGATCACTCTTGAAATAGAAATAAGGTGAAGAAGGGAAAATTAAAATATCCATCTAGTAGTAAATTTGGGAAGAAACACCCTGATACATGCTTGAAGGGAATGTGAGTCTATTAAAAGTGTGGTGAAAAAGGCCACCAAGCTCGTGATTGTAAGGGGAAGAAAGAAGCTATTGAAGTTCAATGATACAACTGCAGGGAGATGGGACATTATGCAAATGAGTTTTCTAAACTTCAGGAGAACTTACCTTAGAAAAAGAAAAGGGATCAAGTCCAAGATTATGCTATCACTACTGCTAAGGTAGAAGCTCTGAAAGACGAGGTGGCAGGTAATTTAATCGTTTCCTCAATTTTAGAAAATTCATTATTTGATTCTGGATTATCGCATTGTTTTATATCTTCCCAGTTTTCTAAGAAAATTAGATATTTCCAATTTGATTTAACAATGGAGTTGTCAATTAAAACTTTTAAGGAAAGTATCATTGGAACAATGTTTTGTGAATCAGTTCTCATTAGAGTAGAAAAATGTTCTTTATCTGCTGATCGCATCATCATACCTATGATTTAATTTGATATAATCCTTGGAATGTATTATCTTTCAGACCATGATGAAAAAATTTATTGTAAGAATAAGTAGGTTACTATTTTTGATGATGATGATAAGGAACACCTTATCTTTAGAGCAGAATCATCACCACCTAATTCTTACCTAGATCCACCCCTAGTAGCTCATCTAAATTCAATTATTGGGGAGGAAGAGAATGAAATGACTGTGGGTGAGGAAAGGAATGTTCAAATAGAGGATGTACCTATTGTGAGAGAATATGTTGATGTGTTTCCAGAAGATTTACCTGGACATCCTCCAGAATGAGAAATTGAGTTTTCCATTGATTTAATTCCTAGTTCAAGGCCTATATCAAAGACCCCTTATAGAATGGCCACAATGAAATTAGTTGATCTAAAGAATCAACTAGAGGAATTAAGTCATAAGGTATTTATTTTCCCTAGTTTTTCTCCATGGGGAGACCCGATCCTTTTTGTTAAGAAGAAATATGGATCTATGAGGTTATTTATCGACTACACGGAAATCAATGATATAACAATAAAGAATAAGTATCACATACATCTAATTTATGATTTATTTGAACAACTATATGGAGCTCAATACTTTTCAAAGATTTACCTTCAATATGGATACCATCATTTGTATGTGAAGAAGGAATACATTCCAAAGACAACATTTCCAACCCGGTATGGTATAACATCATGCTTTTTTATCTCATAAACTTTCATTACATTTTACAAAACCGAGGATCTTTGAGGTTTAGTATCTTGGAAACCACGAACATAAAACAGGAAAACATAAAACATTCTTCATAAACACTTGAAAGGATTCTCCTTATGTTCATCCTAGGTTCATTACTACATCTCATAACCTGGGGACATACATCAAAAGAATGGGTGATAAGAAGGCCCAGTAAGGTAAACAAGGGGAAACATTTATAGGTGAACTTCAGATACATCAACAATGTCATGAAAAAGAACATTAAGGCATGAGAAAGAAATCATGAGGCATATCATAAAAAAAATTAATGTTTTTAATAACATGAAGATGTGGCTAAAAAATTTAACAAATACAATCATTTTCGTTTCACCAAGGTCCATCCCCAAGGTGTCAATAAAAATTACCAAGGTTATTCACCAAGGTATCAGTCAAAATGGTCATCTCAAGAGATTAATCCTTTACCCAATGCATTGGAGCTCTATCATGGCGCACCCTTAAATTTTCCTTTATTATCATGTGAGACACATATATCATCATCAATCATTTCAGAAAAAACCCATGTATCATAAAATAAATGGGTTTCATTTCATAATCATAACGTTTTAAAAACTGCTTTAATGACATGATCTTTATGTCACTTTAAAACCCACAGAAAAGGAAAGTGGGTATCATGTATGTAAATCCTAGAATTTAAAATAGAACATTTTGGTATATATGTGAATACCCCTTTAGATGAAAGAGTTGTGAGTATTCACTTAATAAAATAAAATAACTGTAGAACATGAGAGATGGACATTTTGTGACGGAAATTCTGTAGCATACCGACTATGTTTCGGGGTTTAGAAAACATTGAAAAGAGAGGGGACATGGGTCAAACATTCATAAATGAACAATAAATCAGTAGAGGTACAGAATATGAAAGATATGTGAACATGGTAATGAAATTTGAAAGATATACCATATGAAATGAAGAAAATGAAAGGAATACAAAAATAAGATTTCTCTTATGAAAATTCGGCATCCTTACGACGTCACTTAAACTACAAAAAACGAATTGATGAGATCGAATAGGGTCTCTAATCATATGAAAATAAATGATCAGTATGATAGATATAGAGATCATACCCCAAAATAATAAAAAGGAACCTTAAAGACATGACTTCAAAGTAGAACTTTGAAAAATGAGAAAGGTGAATGAATCCCTTAAAAATTCGGCAGCCTAACAGCGCCACTTAAAACATAAAAATACTGAATTGAAGAGATAAAATAGGGTCTCTAATAATTTTAACATATGAGTTCATTATGATAGATATAAAGATCATACCCCAACAAAATAAAAAGGAACTTGAAATACTTTACATGAAAATAGAACTTGAGAAAGGTGAACGAATCCCTTAAAAATTCGACAGCCTAACAATGCCACTTAACATTCTAAAAATTGAATGATGAGAGAAAGAGGGGGTATATCATCATATGAACATGAAAAAGAATGTAGGATTAATATAACAGAACATCCTCCAACATAAGATCATGGAGCATAAAATAGATGACATAAAAGAGATTACATGAAAAGAAATAGGGAGGTGGGATCCCTTACCTTAAAACATAACTCTTAAAAAACAAAGGTTGGGACATTGAAGGATTGGGGGCACCTAGGATGGACTCCGTGGAAGGAAATGAGACCAGAGCTTCATTGGGGGAGAGTTGGGAGTCGAATGGATGAGAGGATGGCTTGGTATTTATGGGGATAGTGAGGGGACAAGGCATTAATGGCCAAGGGACACCTCATTAGGGGTTTTGGTAGAACCATGGGCTTGCCCATGATATTTTCCCATGGTATTGGCCACTTGAGACACCAAATACCTTATCTTACTATTCATAAGTCTACCATATTGATTACATACTTTATACATCTTTTAATGATGTCATTAAACACCCATAACTTAAAAAATTTATTTTCACTATTCATCGAAAATTCAACTCTTAGAAAAATACCAAAATTTCACCTTAACCAAATATCGATGCTCTGATTTCAAAAATGAACTCCATTTTAAAAAAAATATTTTTCTAAATATTTTTAATTAAATATTTAATTTAAATAACTCTATTCACCTGAAAAAACAAATACTTGACTAATAATTTATGAAACCATTATGTAACCATTTTATTGAATCACATTACTTAATCAAAATGCCAAGACTATATTAATGCTTTATTTATGTGAGATTACTAATCAATTTGGTCACATTTCTAATCCTAAGCTTTAAATTACTATTCATAATTTACTATTTATCAACAATTAAGTTGATCTTATTAGACTCTAAATTTTGTACTGAACATAATTGTAAAAGACCATTTTTTGAAAATCATTACACATTTTTAATTATTTAAGGTTTACATAAATTTTTTTTTAAAATGTCATTTCTCTAAAATTCACCAAGAATATGAATACTATATTTATCTGAACATTTGAAAATTAATAAACTTCATCATAAGAAGAAATCAAAATTTTTATTTAAAACAACGAATTACACAAGGCAATTATGGTCTCCTTACATATCCCCTTATCACACCATCATAGGACCTAAGTGTAATGTGTGCTAAGGTGAGATAATCCAAGGGAGGCTCAGCCAACATTGCACGAGTAGTAATTTATATCAGTTTGAACTTCTCGCGAAAGCGATTCCGTTCTAGCTTTACACAATGAAGTTCGGCTTGGGTTTGGTCCAGAGAAAAGCCCCGTGGTGCTACCTCCTTCCCGGGTTCTGTTAGATGTCTTTCGATCGGTCCAAGACTACTGGGTGAGGCCATCAAATCTTATTTCTATATTAAGTAACCAAGATTACTTTTATTTAGAGAAAAATATCGAAATGTTTAGTTTCCAGCGGTCATATTGACCAATGGTCATATAACAGTCAAAACCCAATTGTCACATTTTAATTATACTCATGTAATCCAATGAAACAGTTTTGTTGAGTGTAAAAAAAATAACACACAAAATTAGGAAACAAGATTTATTCCAAATTTCAGGTCGTTACAATCATCACCCCTTAAGAAATTGCATCCTCACAATTTTTAAAACTGGGTTTTGAAAAATCATTAAAAGTCCCACACCAGAAAATGAGTTAGTAAAACTCTTTCTTGAAAAGAAAGAAAGGGAAGTAAAAAGGTCACATGAGTTAACCCATACTAGGATCCTATGTAGGAAAACATGGACATGGAGGAAAAAAGAGTCACGTTCTAAGGGATAGTGATAGAAAACTTGATTAGGAGAAAGTTAACAACAAGAAAATCACAAATTTATGATGGGTCAAATGGTATTTGATTTCCTAGTAGGAAACGTTAATAGACAATGTTTTTTGTGTTTTGTTTCTTTTTCATTGTTTTGAGGAATTAATTTACTACATAGAATAAAAACACAAATAAATATACCTACCTTCATGTAGAGTTTAATCCTTTAATAAGTTTCTACCAAAACTAATCTTTTCTCCAAACGTTGAGCATCCAAATACACTTGGTATCATAAAAAGCACACGAATAATCTTCTAGAGAATCACATATTCCACAAAATAAAAACTATCTATCTTTAAATATTTATCCCAAAAACAGAAAGGGTAAGATAAAATAACTCTTCAAAAATAATGAATCCCATATGAAGGGAAACTACATTTAAATCTTCAAAGTTCCATAGTACTACCCAGAGTTCATCATGGACCATTCCATAAATAATTGTCCTTAAAATTCCTCAAAATAACCTAAACTAAGATTGAAACCCAAACACAAGAAGGACATGATAACATAGTCTTCCGAGATAAAATTTATCTTTCATCTCCAAACAAAATCAATCACTCCTAACATCTTATAACAAAAGTATCTAACCTAAACAAATTTTCCCCAAGATAGGTCAATCATTTCCATAAGTAACCTATAATACCATAAGTTCACCTTAAATTCATCGATTCTTCAAAATATAATTCAAAATTTACACCTCAAAGAAAATACCGTAGTAATATATTTACCTAGATCAAATAGGGTTCCCAAAATAGTGAACGTATTATGAAATAATAATCATCTTTTAATCCCCTAATCATCTCTGTCATATTAATACAGCAATCGTCACATTTCCTATCACATTGGTTGTTGGGTCATGTTCTTCCATTTCCCTCCATTAACTAATGAAAGAAAGTACAATTAGGGGCTCAAATAATTAGCCAATAATCACTAAAATAATACATAAAGGATAGAAGGATAAACATGTAGATGAAAAGTATACCCTAACTTGTGATCCCCTAGGTCCCAATCTAGGTTATCCATGATAATATATTCTTATGTGAATCTTTATTTTATTTTATCTTTGTTCCTTTAATAATGGTTCATACTAAGCTTATGAATTTACCAAATCATATCCCTCGGGAGTGTCGTAACCAAGAGTGAAGCAGGGCCCGTTGTCGTGTACCAGTTCCTGTTCGAGTCTAGATCAAAGAGGTGTTTTCTTGTTTTACCCCTATGTACATCTATCGAAGAGCCACCTCTACCTGCTCGTATCCAGACAAGGATATATTTTCTTGGAAACCCCTTACTCAACACTCACCAAAATACCAGGAAGGTTTCCAATATTTAAATTTTTTTTATAGGGTTCTTCCTAAAGTTTTCATCTCCTAATTTCCATAAATAAATAAACCATACTTTGATACCAACTATAGCATCCCGCCATTTTATCACATAAAAATTCATTACATTTTACAAAACTGAGGATCTTTAAGGTTTAGTGACTTGGAAACCAGAAACTTAAAACATGAAAACATAAAACATTCTTCTTAAACACTTGAAAGGCTTCTCCTTATGTTCATCCTAGGTTTATTACTACATCTCATAACCTGGGGACATACATCAAAATAAAGGGTGAGAAGAAGTCCCATTATGGGAAACAAGGGGAATCATTTACATGTGAACTTGAGATATACCAACAATGACATGAAAAAGAACTTTAAGGCATGAGAAAGAAATCATGAGGCATATCATAATAAAAATAACATTTTTCACAACTTGAAGATGTGTCGAAAACATTTAACAAAGAAAATAATTTCCGTTTCACCAAGGTCCATCCCCAAGGTGTCAATAAAAATTACCAAGGTTATTCACCAAGGTATGAGTCAAAATGGTCATCTCTAGAGATTAAGTCGTTACCCAATGAATTGTAGTGCTATCAGGGTGCACCCATAAATTTTCCTTTATTATCATTTGAGCCACATGTATAATCATCAATAATTTCATAAACAACCCATATAGCATAAAATAAATGGGATTCATTTCATAATCATAACGTTTTAAAAACTTCTTTAAAGACATGATCTTTATGTCACTTTAAAACCCACAGAAAAGGAATGTGGGTGTCATGTATGTAAATCCCAGAATATAAAATAGAACATTTTGGTATATATGTGAAAACCCTTTTAGATGAAATAGCTTTGAGTATTCACTTAATAAAATAAAATAACATTAGAACAAGAGAGAGAGACATTTTGAGACGAAAATTCCGCAGCATAACGACTATGTTTTGGGGTTTTAAAAAACATTTAAAATAGAAGTTACATGGGTCAAGCATTCATAAATGACCCATAAGACAGTAGAGGGACATAATATGATGAATATATGAACATGGTAATGAAATTTGAATGATATACCATATGAAATGATGTACATGAAAGGAAGACAAAAATAAGATTTCTCTTATGAAAATTCGGCAGCCTAACGACGTCACATAAACATCAAAAAATGAATTGACGAGATCAAATAGGGTATCTAATCATATGAACATAAAATATAAGTATGATAGATATAGATATCATACCACAACATAATAAAAATGAACTTGAAAGACTTGACATGAATGTAGAACTGTGAAAAATGAGAAAGGTGAATGAATCCCTTAAAAATTCGGCAGCCTAACGGCGCCACTTAAAACATCAAAATAATGAATTGAAGAGGTCAAATAGGTTCTATAATAATATGAAAATAAGAGTTCATTATGATAGATATAGAGATCATAACCCAACAAAATAAAAAGGAACTTGAAATACTTGACATGAAAATAGAACTTGAGAAGGGTGAAAGAATCCCGTAAAACTTCCGCAGCCTAACGGCACCACTTAACATTCTAAAAATGAAATGATGAGAGCAATAGGGGGTATATCATCATGTGAACATGAAAAAGACAGTAGTATGAATATAAAATAACATCCTCCAACATAAGATCATGGATTATAAATTAAATGACATAAAATAGATTACTTAAAAAGAAAGAGGGAGGTAGGATCCCTTACCTTAAAACGTGACACTTAAAACTCAATGGTTGCGACCTTGAGGGATTGGGGGAACTTTGGAAGGACTCTTTGTGAGGAAATGAGACCATAGCGTCTTTGGGGGAGAGTTGGGAGTCTAATGGATGAGAGGATGTCTTGTTATTTATAGGGAAAGTGAGGGGACAAGCCATTAATGGCCACGAGACACCTCATTATTGGTTTTGGAAAAATCATGGGCTTTCCCATGGTATTTTCTCATGGTACTGGCCACTTGGGACACCTCATACCTTATCATACTATTCATAAGTCGACCATATTTATTACATACTTAATACATCATTTTATGGTGTCATTAAACACCCATAACTTAAAAACTATATTTTCACTATTCATCAAAAATTCAACTTTCTCAGAAAAATCCCAAAATTTCACCTTAACCAAATAGCGATGATCTGATTTCAAAAATGAACTCCATTTTGTAAAAATAATTTTCTAAATATTTTTAATAAAATATTTAATTTTAAAAACACTATTCACCCGAAAAAACTAATACTTGACTAATAATTTATGAAACCATTATTTAACCATTTTATTGGATCACATTACTTAATAAAGGTGCCAAGATTATATTAATGCTTTATTTAAGTGAGATTACTAATCCATTTGTTCACATTACTAATCCTAAGAATAAAATAAATATTCCTAATTTACTAGTCATCAAAAATTAAGTTGATCTTATTAGATTCTGAATTTCGTAATGAACATAATTGTAGAAGACCATTTTTTGAAAATCATTACACATTTTTTAATTATTTAAGGTTTACATAAACTATTTTTTTTTAAAATAGCCTTTCCCTAAAATTCACCAAAAATATGAATAATATATTTATCCGGACATTTGAAAATTCATAAACTTCATCATAAGAAGAAATCAAAATTTTTATTTAAAATAATGGATTACAAAAGGAAGTTACAATTTCCTTACATAGATGCTTATCACACCAGCATAGGACCTAAGTGTAAGGTGTGATAAGGTGAGGGTATCCAAGGGAGGATCGAACAACATCACACGAGTAGTAATTTCTATCATTTTAAACTTCTTGTGAAGGCGATTACGTTCTAGGTTCACACGATGAGGTTTGGCTTGGGTTTGGTCCAGAGCAAAGCCCAGTGGTGCTACCTCCTTCCCAAGTTTTTTTAGATGGGATTCGATCGTTCCAAGACTAATGGGTGAGGCCATCAAATCTTCTTTCTATATTAAGTAACCAAGATCACTTGTATTTAGAGACAAATATCGAAATGTTTAGTTTCCAGCGGTCATATTGACCAATAGTCATATAATAGTAAAAACCCAACAGTCTCATTTTAATTATACTCATTTTATCAAATGAAACAGTTTTTTTTTAGTTTAAAAAACAATAAAATAACACCCAAATTAGGAAACAATATTTATTCAAAATTTCGGGTCGTTACATGCGGGCATTACGAGTTTACAGTAATGCCTTTTGGATTGACTAATTCACCACTTGTATTCATGGATCTAATGAACAGAGTGTTCAAGGAATATATCAATGAATTTTTACTGGTATTTATTGATGATATCATGGTATACATAAAAAGCTACGAAGATCATGAAAATTACATGCGCATTATCCTAAAGACTCTTAGAACATTGGAATTATATAGAATGTTTAGAATGTGTGAATTCTGGATTCATGATATTTCTTTTCTTGGACATATTATCTCTAAAGATAGAATCTATATTGATCATGCTATGCCAAGAGCAATCCATGAATGGCCAGCACCAACGAGTATAACCGAGGTACACAGTTTTATTGGTTTAGCAGGTTATTATCGACAGTTCGTCCAGAATTTTCCCGGTTGGCTAACCCATTAACAAAGCTCAGTCATAAAGTGGTTAAATTTGTTTTTACAAATGAGTGTGAAGAATGTTTCGAAGAACTGAAGAATATATTAGTCAATGCTCCTATATTGACTCTACCATTGGGGAATGATGGGTTGGTTATTTATAGTGATGCATCGAAGAAAGGAATTGGTTGTGTCCTTATGCAGAATGATAGGGTTATTGCCTATTCATCATGACAACAAAAAATTCATGAGAAAAACTATCCTACTCATGATCTTGAGTTATCAGCTGTAATCGTTGCTTTGAATATTTGGAGAAACTATCTCTATGGTGAAAAATGTCATATTTATACTGATCACAAGAGTTTAATGTATATGTTATCATAAAAAGAACTCAACATGAGGCAAAGGAGATGGCTTGAACTAGTCAATGATTATGATTTCATGATACAATACCACCCAGGGAAGGAAAATAAGGTGGAAGATGGTTTGAGCAGAAAGGATCATGGAGTTTTGAACAAGATGAGAATTGAAAGGGATCCTATTTTTATGGATTTAGTAAAGATGAATATTGGAATCAACATGGAAGGTGAAACATCAATAATTTTTCAAATGGTTGCCAAACCATATTTACTATAGAGGATAAAGAGTTCTCAGACTGATGATGAAGAGTTTCAAAAGAAGATTAAAGCTGTTAATGATGGGAGATTGAGTGACTTTTTATATGAAGATGGAATTTTGAAATTTGGTAAGAGACTTTGTGTTCCCGATATACCTGATCTGAAAAGGGAATTTTTGAATGATGCTCATAGTTCCAATTTCTCTATACACCCTTGGAGAAATGTATAGATATTTGAAGGAACATTTTCGGTGGGACAACATGAAGAGGGAGATAACTGATTTTGTGTCAAGATGTATGGTTTTTCAACAAGTGAAAGCTGGAAGGCAACAGCCTGGAGGAGTCATGGAACCTCTTCCCGTACCTGAGTGGAAATGGGATAATATTACGATGAACTTTGTCATGGGACTACTAAAGATTCCTAGAAGGAAAAATGAAATATGGGTCATTGTTGATCATCTTACCAAATCAGAACATTTTCTTTCTATAACAAAAGATCTACCACTTGAAAATATAGCAAGAATATATATTAATGAAGTCATGAGACTTCCTAGAGTACACATATCGATTGTTTCAGATCATGATCCCCATTTTACATCAACATTCTAGAAAATTCTTCAGAATGTCCTGGATACTGAACTTTGTTTGAGAACTGCATACCACCCCCAAACTGATGGAAAATCAGAAAGGACTATTCAAACCACCGATGAAATGTTGGGATCTTGCTCACTTGACTTTCAGGATATGTGGGATCAATATTTACTCTGGTGAAATTTTCCTATAACATTATCATCTATTCAAGTATTCGGATGGCACCATATGAAGCATTATACCGAAAGAGATGTCACACACCAACCTGTTGGGATGACGTTGGTGAAATAAAAGTCGAAGGCCCAGAACTGGTGGAGGAAACAATGGAAAAGGTGAAGGTAATACAAAACCACATCAAAGAAGCTCAATGTAGGCAGAAGAGATATGCCGATAATCGAAGGAAGGATTTAGAATTTCAGGAAGGAGATCATGTTTTCATGAAGGTATCTCCATGGAAAGGAGTTATACATTTTGGTAAGAAATGAAAATTGAGTCCCAGGTGCATCAGACCGTTCGAAATTCTAGAACGAATTGGGGCTGTAGATTTCCATTTTTAAATTCCTCCAAATATCTCCAAAGTCCACGATGTGTTACATGTATCACTATTAAGAAAATACATGCCTGACCCAACACATGTACTCACCTATGTGGAATTAGAACTGGAACCTGATATGTCTTATTGCGAAGATCCCATCAGGATTCTTGACACAAGAGAACAAGTGCTGAGAAACCGGATGTCTCGTATGGTAAAAGTTCTATGGAGAAACCATAAGACAGAAGAGGCAATGTCGGAACCCAAGGAACATATGATGAAGAACCAACCGAGTATTTTTATGCAGTAATATCCTAGAAATTTTGAGGACGAAATTATTTGAAGGAGGGTATAATGTAACTCCCCAAGCTCCCATGGTACGTTTCCCATTGAATAATACAGTAGTGTGTGTTGTACGCAACTTCGAAATCTAACACACCACAACCAATCAAACTAGCCATTATGAATAGTAATACCCACTTTTTGAATTTTTTAAATTTTATCTTTCAAAATGGACTTCATTTTTGGATTCCGAATATCAAAAATATCCTTGGGTGAAATTTTGGTATTTTTCTGAAAACATTATATTTTTTATGAATAGTGAAAAACAATGAGTTATTGGTTAAAAATGAATTTTTATTTAAATAATTATTTAATTTATTTAAATTTATTTTAGGTCAAAATAGATACATAATACCTATATAATTTCAATTTAATTCATTTTATTTCGTTTAGAATAATTTTAGATATATAAAAATGTTATTGAAATTTTCACCGTCTTTTACCCACCTCCGAGGAGAATTTGCAAATTCACATAAAAAATAATTTTACCTCTTCTGTGAGTGGAATTTCGAAATTTCAAGAGACACAGTTAATATCAAGGAGAAAAATGTGGTTTCATAAGAGAAAAATAATTTTTGGTGAATAGTAAATTTTTACTTTTATTTACCACGGTAAAAAGTAAAAAGGGTAATTAATGGTAAAAAAAATAATATTATTACCCTAACACATGTCCTAATTCTACTGGATAAGTATAATTCGACCCAAAACAACCTTATAAATAAGATATGAACCTATTTGGTCCACTTGGATTAGATTAGGACATTTATTATTATTTAATTCAAAGAAGAGTTAAAAGAGATAAAATCAAAGTTAAACAACTAATTTTATTAATATAGGGTTATACATAATATAAATTTGATTAAAAAAATTAATTAGAATGATAAAAATATTTCCTCGATAATGGAATATTATTTATAATTTTTGGACATTAAATAATTTAATTTATTTATGACACAATGATGATGTAGTAATTACCTTATTAAGTAATATTAAAATAATCGTTATTATAAATACCCAAATAAATATAATTTGAGACTTTTAATGAATTAAACGAATTTTACAGGTTAATATGACATTTTAGTGTTGATTAAATGAATTAGGTTCGAAGTAATAATGCTGTTATAAGTTTAGAAAAAACTAAATACCAAATAGTGTCAAATTTGACATTAATGATTTGTTTTAAAATATTATATTATTAATTGATATTCTATTCCTAAAAATCTAATGTTCGGACAAAGGACTTATATAATGATTGGTGCATCATTAATGGACAACTTGTGGGTCTCTTGGAAGTGTATTGTATGTTTATTAACTATATAATATAAAAATACAAAGAGACATGGTTAATGTCAAACTATTTAACTAAGAGTTAAATCTAAAGGATAAAGTTAATATAGTGACCCAAACCTGTCTAAAGTCTATTAGTTGAGTGGTTTTAAGCCCATAACTACCTTATACTTTAAATAATCCAGTTTTGAGCCATTAGATACCGAATATGAATTTATTATAAAATAATACATTAACTGTTTCCTAAAGAGATCCTCATCCCCCTTATAAAGGGACACCAATTCTACCCTATTCTTCATACCTTCAAATCCTTTTGGAAGGGAAAAACCCTTCCCAAATATCTTCTCAACTTCCCTAACTTTATCCTAGAGGCCATAGTTTTATCAGAAAGCCAACCTAAGGAGCCCTTTTGATCAAATCAAAAGGAAGAACCCGAAGAAGAGGTAATGTTTTCACCACCCTCATTCAAGTTCCTTTCTTATTCCACTTCTTCTTTCTTTGATGTTTCCATTATAAAATAATAACTCCAGTATATTATATATACTTTTATGTTATTATAATTATAGTATAACCATATTTAGTATTATATCCATCCTTTCAATGACATGTCACCATACGTGCGTACATACGGCTTACCGTCTCCACATCGTGGTGTAATTGTTATTCAAAACATTATTATTTGCATGGGTATGATAATGATGTGTAATTGATGTAAATAATAAATATAACATTATAATGATTCTTTATAAAAGATATACCATCTAATTATATATAATTTTAATGTCAAAAGAATGATATTGTCGCTCGTGCGTACGTACAGACTACCGTCTCCACGAACGCGATGAGATTCATTCCCCATCATATCCATTCAAGCCTAATTTTTATTTGATGATTAAAAATAATGTTTAAAGACTTTATATCATTCTAGATATGAATAAGATACATCCCATTAATAAAAAATATGACTCACATAACAAAACATATAAAAGAAAACAAATCCGTTAACACCCGAAATGATGATAATACTAAGATATTATTAACCGAACAACGTTAAATGACCATATATGATATCACATTAATGTATATTATTCATTTATAATTTAATAAAAATTATTTTACCATTATATAGGAGGTTAACCTACCCTCTACCATGGAAAAGTACAAGGTAAGGGTTTATTTCACAATTTCTTCATTATCTGAGGTTGTTTATACGTAATTATCTACTGGGACCCCTTTTTCATACACATCCATGACTATTAAAAATTTATTTCAAAACATTCTTACTATTTACTATACTATGGGATAAATTCATTTATACCCTTGTTTGACTTTTATAATATTTTTATAATTGAATATTTCTGTCATTTTCCAAACAAGGTCCTTTTTAACATTTTCGACAAAATTAAGCTAAGAATGTCTTTTCTAACATATATAGAAGGTGTGGCTATTTTCCGTAGTTATAAAATCTTCGAAGCTTCCCTTAAAATCTTATAAGAATATTTTCAAAATAAATGTTTTATTTTATAATTATATGAATTTTAAATGATAAAAAAAGAGATATTTCAATCAAATAGTTTTGTTTTCATCTATGTCAACATCATTTAATGGATTTTAAGCATATTTGATGTTGATTTATTATGATACAAAACATCCATATTGTATTGAAGGTTTTGTTATATGTTTTACTGTGGATGTGTTATTTTTATGCCATTAATGGTTTATGGAAAATGTATTCACATTTCGTATGCTAGTTTTAATAAGAATGTTTATGTTATATTTAAACCTATTCATATGAGGAATGCATTGTACTTAATAAGTAAAGGGTGGAGCCTGCTATAGCTCCTCGATGCATTGGTAGGTCTCATGAGAAAAACTAGTGTCTTGGAACAAGTCCTTGACAAAATCTTATTTGTTTTCTTATCACAAGGCCTTGACTATGTGGTTATGATAGTGTGGAATTATGCATTCCATCATTATGAAAGTGGTTATTGATATTTAATGTGATTATTCGACTAGTAGAATATCAATGTTAATAAGTAAATGACATTATTCCATTTTATTCTTTTCCATACTATTCTAAATTTCATGTTTAAAAGGATTTTATTATAGTTCTACATTGACTTAAATGTTTATGTTTATTTATGAATGTTTTCTCTATATTGTTATCCTTACTAAGCATCTGAGCTCACCCCTTTCTATGTTTTATTTTTTCCAGGATGTGAAGAAATATTTTATGACTGACCTGCAGGGATAGTCTGAAAGGGATATGATTGTGGACTATGGAGACTATGTTATTGTAGTTTTTCACTTTATGATTTAATGTAACATTTATGAATGTATCTAGTGTTTCCAAGGATACTAAACTAATCGGTCATTTGAAACATGATCTTTTGTGATTATTCCAATGTTATGTAATAATGCTCCGACTCTCGGTAACTGGGGTCGGGGCGTTTCAATGAAAAATTACTTCACTCCCTTGAGCTATTCAAAATGATCTCTGATATTAATAAAAATATAATTTTTCATAATTATGATGTTATTTAGGGGTCTATAATCAATGAAAAGTCTCATTGAACCATCTTTCTTTTTTAAAAATAAAACTGTAGAACACTATGTTGAAGTGTTGGGATGAATGAAACCTTTATTGAAAAACTTTTCCAATTTATTTTTTTGAATTAGAAAATTTATACTTGATCAATTCGATAAGAGGTTTCTAAAATCAGCTTACTATTAAGGAACTAATTCAATAGGTAACTCAACCTACTGATCAAGAATACCATAAGGAAATTAATCAAAAAATACATCCATGTATTTTTTTGCTACTAGAACATCAATAATTTGGATAGTTTATTTATTTTCAACAACTTGAGCTAGGTAATTTTATTATCATCTCTAATAAGTTTCTCAACTTCTTGGTATGTAATCAAATGTATAAAACCATTAAATTTAATTTTCTCAGCTAATTAATCTATCATATTCTGTTAAAATCAAATCCAATACATACCCAAAATAATATCAAACCCTTCTATGGGTAGTTCAAAAATGATTTTCTTGAAGGACCATCCCACTAATAATAATAGTTATATTCTTATAAATCTTGTTTGCATTAATATTTACACCTAGAGTTTTCACCAAAAGTATTATCTTATTTTCATAAGGTGATATTTCCATTTTACATGAATATTTTTCTAAAATAGACTAATTTGAAGATCCAACGTTAAATAATGTAAGACGCTGACCCCAATAACCCAGAGTCGGTGAATTATCACATAAGATTGACATGATTACAAAGAATCATGTCTAGAAAGGCCGATAAGTTTAGTATCCTTGTAAGTATTAGATACATTCAACTGTTTTACATTACATTATAAAATAAAAAAAAGTCACATTGTGTCTCCTTTCAACACACTCATATCATTTAGACTATTCCTGTAGGTCAGTCATAATATAATTCTTCGCATCCCAGGAAAAATAAGACACAATAAAGGGGTGATCTCAAATGCTCAGTAAGGATAAAAATATAGTGTAAACTATCATAAATAAACACAAACATTTAAGCCAATGTATTAGACTAAATCACAATCCTTTTAAACATAAACATCAGCATAATATGGCAAGTATAAATCAAATAATGTAATTTACTTATTCACATGGATATTCTAGTAGTCGAATAATCACATGTAATATTAATATCTAATCCCATAATTATGGAATTCATAATGCTAGACATCATAACAATATAGTCAAGTCCTTGTTCCAAGACTACAAATAATAATATTGTCAAGGCATTGTTCCAAGACACTAGTTTGTCTCATGAGACCTACCGATGCATTGAAGGGCTATAATGGGCCCTGCCCGTCACTTTCTAAGTCCAATTCATTCCTCATATAAAAAGGGTGAAACATAATCTAAACATTCTTATTAAAACTAGCATATGAAATGTCAATACTTTAACCACTAACCATTAATGTTATAAAAATATCACATCCACAATCAAACATCACTCATTCAATACAATATAAAAGATTTTATTATTATAAATCAAACTCAATCATGAATAAAATACAGTGAATGATATTGATATAAATGAAAATAATCAGTAAAATTAATTTAGAGAAATATACCCTTTTCTTGAAAACATTTAAAAGTCGTACTATATATGAAAGATGTCATTTAGAAGAGATTTTTGAATCAATGTGTCCCATACCAATTTGAAACATTTTAAAGGAATTTTAATTTCAAAACATTCATGTCTATATAAATAAATCCTTAAACCCATTTTTAAAACATGGACTTTAATGAGAATGATTTAGAAGAATAAATATTTAAAACATTTAAAATGATATTTTATTTAAAGTGTTCCTAACCAAATGAGAGATGCTTGAATACAAATAATTGATGAATAACATTAATAAAAACTTTATAATATCATTATAATAAAGGGATTCATGATATAATATTTTAAAGGATAGTATATACACCATATAAATGTAAATTGGCACATAACAACAAAGAAGTCTCAATGGAATGTAAATTGAGAGGAAATTCATTATAAATAAAATATCCTTCAATTAAGGATAAATAAATGACATAATTATGTGTGAAAAATATAAATACACTAGATATTATTGGATATTAAGTATAATTAAATCTTATGACATTCACATATATTCTTGTAAAAACTAAATCAATGACTTGGTTGTTTAACTCAATGAATGGAAATTCAGTTAAGATTAACCTTATCATGTTCATATCAATGACTTGATAATTTATCAATGGAGTGATTATGTCTATAATAAGAATATCCAAACAAAGGGGAGTGGAAATTTTTAAATTAATAAATAATTAGTGATTCCACTCATAATCTTGGTGTAAAATAATCAATGAAGTATGCGTAAAACCCAATGAATGGAAATTGAAATTTGAAATTCCCTTACCGATTTAGTAACTTAAGAAACATAACACCCATTAAAGAAGGATCATAAAATGAATATTTAAATAACCAAAAATTAAATTATATTACACAAATAATACAAACATGAGCAGTACATACACCACACAAAAGGAAGTAGTGACAAATATAGTATGAATGTCACTGGAATAAAAGGTGATATGAAAACCCCTTACCTTTTAATTTTCCTTAGTTAAGGGTATGTAAACCTCTTATAAAATAGTTAAATAAATGTTATTAAATTATTAAAGAACCATATAAATAAATATGATATCATATATGTTTCTATAATATTTCTTTGTTAATAATATTTCCACAGTATCATTGTTTCGGGTGTCAACTGATTCAGTTTCCATCACATGTTTGGTTATGTAAGTCATGTTATTTATGGATATGATGTATCTTATTCATATCTATAATTATGTTAAGTTCATAAATATTATTTTTATTCATAAAATAAAAATTATTCTTGAATTGTTACGATGGGGAACAAAATCTCATCACATCATGGAGACGGTAAGTCGTACGTACAGACGAGCGACATTATCGTTCTATTGATGGTGAAATAATATATAATTGGATGGTATATTATATATAAATATTAATTAACATTTTATATTTATTATGTATATAAATTATTCTCATTATTATACCCATACAAATAATGAATTGTTGAATAACAAACTACACCTCGATGTGGAGACTATAAGTCGTACGTACGCACATAAGGTGAATTTTTCATTCATAGGATGGATTGAATAAAGAATGTGGTTGTACCATATTTATAATTACATATATGTATGTAAAAGTTAATATATTTATTATTTTATTATGGAAATAATAAATAAATAGATAGTGGAAGAAGAAAATAAATTTGATAGAGGTGATTAAATAATTACCTCTTCTTCAGGTGGTTCCTTTTTATTTGAACAAAAGGGCTACTAAGGTTGACATTATGATTAAATTAAGTCAACTAGGGTGAATTTACAGTATCTGGGAGGATATTTGAGCAGGGTTTGGCTGAGTAAAATGGCTTTGGAGTTGTTAATTTGAGAGAATGGGAAGTACCCTTTTATAAGAGAGGTGAGGGGAAATTTAGGAAGAGCTTGAAATATTAATTTATTATAAATTAATTTTCGGTTTATAATAGCTGAAAAATAGATTTATTTCTAAGATTTTTTTGGTATGGGTCGAAATTATCTCATCAAATAGGTTATAGATCATTTTAGGTCACCATGTTAGCCTTATCTTTTATATTTAACTCTTAGTTAAATAGTTTTACTTTTACCATGTCTTCCTGTATTTTTAGATTACATGGTTAATATAGATACTATAAAACTCCAAGAGAACCTAAAGTGGTTAATTAATTAAATATATATCATTATATAATTTCTTTGGCTGAATATTAGATTTTTCTAAATATTATATCATTTAATAAAATAATAATTGTTTTTAAAAACCCATTTATGTCAATTTTGACACTATTTAATATTTGGTTTTTGTAGAAGTCATATGGACTTCATTACATAGAAAACAATACTTCCAATCAACAATAACATGTCATATCCACCTAGAAAATTCTTTTATGATATCAAAATTTTCAATTTACATTTATTTTAATATTTATAACATCAATTATTTTAATCTTTCATTAATAAGGTAATTACTCCATCATCATTGTGTTATAAATAAATTTTATTATTTAATGTATAAAAATTATAAATATAATACCATGTTGTAATAAATAGTTTTAAATTTGTAATTAATATTTATATCTTAATTTATCGTTTTTATAACTCTATATTAAAAATGTTTATTTAATAAAATCTGAATTTATCTCTTTTTACACTTCTTCAAATAAAATATAAAAGATGTACTAATCTAATCCATGTTGATAAAAAAGGATCATATTTTTTTCTTAAGGTTTATTTTGGTCAAAATACACTTATAAAATAGAATTATGACATTTTTTTTGGTAATTTGATATTATTATAATATTATTTTTACCTTTAATTACCGTATTTACTTTTAACCGTGGTAAATAAAATTCAAAAAGTTACTATTCACCAAAAATTGTTTTCATCCTATTGAAAAAAATTTTACATACTGATGGCAACCGTTCCTATTATATTTTTTAAATTAAATTCATATAAGTGGTAAAATTATGTTTTATGCAAATTTGCAAATGTGCCTAGAAGGTGGCTAAAATACGTTAAACAGTTCAATAAAATTTTATATATCTAATCTTATTATAAAATGACTCAAATTAATTACATTGGAATAATATAGGTATTATGTATCTATTTTTCCTTTAAAATTAATTTAAATTTAAAAATAATTATTTACGTAGAAGTCGTTTTTAAACAATAACATAGTGTTTTTCACTATTCAACAATAATTGAAAGTTTTCAGAATAGTAATAAAACATCACCCTAATCTAATTTTGATATTTTAATTCAAAAATGAAGTCTATTTTCCCAAATTATATTTTTATTATTTTGAAAAATTAATTTTATTATTTTTCACAAAAGGACATAATAAGTATTTCTTTTAAGAAAATAGTTTTTCTAAATATATAACAATTTAACAAAACTTATACATTTCATTAAAAATATGTTTTATTTATGTGAAAACATTATAAATAAAATTTTAAATTTATTTTTTACTATCCATAGTACAATATGTAATTGATAAATAAATAGAGCATTTAAATAATTATAATATTAATGTGTTGTTTCCCAGAAACTCAATGTTGCGTATAACACAAGCCAAGTCGGTGTTGCGTGAAATATAATCAATTAAATTACTTTAAAGTGATAACATACAATGAAATCTTGGGGTGTTAAAAATAGGTTTTTGATATAATGTTAATGGAAAAGTAAAAAACTTGTAACCACTTCATTAAATGTACTATCACCGACAATTGTAGTTTAAAATGATTCTTGTGAACCCTTTTTCTTCCAATCATGATGATTTTTACCTTAAGAAACTAAATTTTAAAAATTGTTCATATATTACACCAAATAATTGAAATTAAAACATCTCAATATTGACTATATATCTATTATCATATTCTTGGATTGTTAATGAATCTTTTCTTTATATCCACAAGCCCTATGACAAATTCGAACACACTGGAAAAAATTTATATATCCTATCAAAAATTTTCTAAAATTTTATTTACCACACTTGCAAGATTATGGGGGCATACCTAAAGGATTACTAGATATTTTCTTCTGCATTTCTATCCACATTGAGCATTTATTAATTTTTTTTCATCTCAAGAAACATAAGTGTCAGAAAAATCCATCTCAACTTTTTCAACACAACAAATGAATTTTGCATAAATTTTAAATTCTGATGTAGTCAAATCTCATTATAATATTAGTTTCCATCCTGATTAAAATCTATTTATTTTACTATAAATGTCCTAAATAAATTTGGTTACGATCCTAGAAAATATTATAAAATTTAATTCAAATAGGACCACTGAATCGTTATATTTTACCTCAATTACAAGAATCATTTCTCCATTCATAGATGAACACCCTTAAGGAAATATTATTCTAGGATAATATTCTTAAATGTATCCTATTCCATGTAATCAAGATCATATTTTTCTCTATAATTCTCTACCATATACCACCATTGATCATATTGAGCTTCAAAATTATAAATGAAAATAGATGCCTTTTGATGTAATGAACATCCCACATCTTCAAATATACTTTCTATAACATTAATCCATCATTTGGCTACCACTATATCTATGGGTCAACTAAAAGATGAATGGTTCAATTTTATAATTTTTTTAACTATCTTCATGATCTTGAATTGTAAATATAGTTTCCCTCTAACATGGATTCCAACTTTTTTTATTTCATACATTAACTAATCCATCACTACAAAAAAAAGTTGCACAATTCTAATTCTAACCATTCTAGGATGATAATTTGGATGTATGTTTTCCTCTTAATACCTTCCTACTTTAGTTTACCTGTTTCCTCTATGGAAAATGGTTTTGAACATAAAAATATTAGACAATGAAATAAGGTAATCTTCAAATGTTATATCATTTCAACTTAACCCTAAAGTAGAATATTTCAAGGGTATTCTATTAATATTATCCTAAAATATAAAGTTATCTAAACCTTTTCTCTAATGGAAACTATAACTACATGACCATAAAACCCGTTTAATTTAGTGTCTTTTGAATTTAATTCAATTTTTTTATTCGCAAATATCATTTAGGTTTAGAGTTTGAGATAATTACATAATAACTCCTATATAAAAAACTCATAGATTACAAAGTGGACACTTCTACCCAGTTTCAATTTTTCCATCAATATTTTTTTAAATGAAACATGTTCTATTTTAATGAAAAATCTTAATGATTTTAAACTTGACTTATTATTTTTTCTTACTCATCCTTAAACCATGTGATTTTTTTTAATACATGGGATGAGCATAGAAATATCGTTAAGGGATATAAAAAGAATAAATCCATTATTCTAGTAAAAAATTGAAAACCCATAAAATGTTAACTTTTATCACATTATTCATTGATATTATTAAATATATAATTTCCATAAGGAAAATAAACCCCATTTACTCAAATAAAACTTTTAAAACTTATAAAAATAAAACAAACACCCCCTTTTGCAATGTTATATAATTATATTCATAACTCATGTAAAAATATCTAGATAATAGTTAAATACATAGGAGAAATCACACTATCTAAATCCATTCTTTTTTCCATTGAATATAATGATAGTTATAGGAATAAAAACATAAAATAATTTTTATGGTATCGGGGAAAAAATATTGATGCCATATACGTTAAAATAAAACATTCCCTTTTATTTTTTATTAATATATTTCATAAAGAGATTAATTATAAAAACCATTGAAAGAATGTAAAAAAATACATAAAATTCCCTTTATAATTATTTTATGTCCATATAAATAAATTAAAATGATATTTTTTAAAAATATGGAAATGTAAGAAAAAGAGTTGGAAGGGAACCTTTAAAAGATGAAATTTAAAAGAAAGTACCTTAACCTGAGTCTTACTCATCATACACATTTTTTTTTATTCCCAAGTAATAAAAATATGGTACTTATTTACATACATAATATCCCTTTTCATGTTTAATATTCCCATTATTTTATTTATTACCATGTTATATACAATTACTTAATCAATAATGTTCATGTTAGATAATTTGACAATATTAACCTCATATGTCCAAAATGACATTAGTAGTTTTGAGATGAAAAAATTTGTCATTATTTCATCATTTAAAGAATAATTATCATTTTTATACATAAATTATATTTTTAAAACCAATCATGAAATATGGTCATGAAAAATGATCTATGTTACAATCATGGAGATAGCAGGTCATACATTTTCATGAGTAACGTTTCCATTTTTCAAAGAACCTTATGAAAAGAAGGAATTTATTATATTATACTTATAGAATTATAATCATATAATAGAAATTTATTATTTCTCTAAATATACTTATATATATCATCCATGTTATGTGGTTATAAAAAATAGATCACATTGCTTTATGTAGGTGGAAATCTACACTTACACCGAAACAATATTATCATTTTTTAGTGAATGAAAAGTTAAGAAAATACAATATATATTAATTATAAAAAATGATAAATATTTCATGAATATATTATATATATTAAATATGTAATTATAACAAGTCATGATAGGCGGTAATGGAAAATGAATTACATCGGTTCGTGAGATAGTAGTTCATCATACAAATGAATTGTATTTTCATTCACTATTTGAAGGAAGAGGAGATGGATATAGGTTATTCCATTAAAATAATAAAATCTCAGTATATAGAAGATAGTTGTGTTATTATTTTATAATGGTTGAATAATATTTGTATGAGTTTTAATAAGACATAAACAAGAAATTCTTGGTTAAGAACTGTACCTCTTCTTCAGACAACTTTTAAGGTTTAAACCAAAATCATTCCAAGATTAGAGTTCTGATGATAAAATATTTCTAAGGAATTTTTAGATATGTAAGTAAGGTAATTGTATTGTTATTAAAAAAACCAAATTTTTTTTAAGTGTGAAGTTAGAAGGAGAGGTGGTACCTTTTTATAAGAGAGGGGAGGGGAACTCTTGGAATTTATTAAACTATTAAATCAACCTAAATTAATTTTCATATAAAAAATAATCCAAATTGATGAAATTATAAAATTAAATTAGTATTATTAAAAATAATATAATCCTATTAAATTTTTACATGTTTATATTTTTTTTGTATCCTTATAATCTTGTTTTATCCCCTAGTAAACACTTTTGACAATTATGATGATATCAATGTTTTTTACTCATTAGGGGTAAAAATAGTTACTATAAAAGGATAATTGGATGATTAAAGGACTATATTTAATATGTTAAACCATATACTAATAAATTGGTTGAATATTTTGTTTTTATGAATTTTAAATCATTTAATAAAATATAATTTATTATAAAATACCATTAATGTCATTTTTAGATCTGTTCATTTAATTTGACATTTGAAATATATGGATAGAAAATGAAATCTAATATAATACTTTAAGACATCCATAAAATGTTTAATTTCTCTATAAAAATCACAGAACACAATAATTCATTCAAATTATGTCAATTTTAATATTTTTAAAATCATATATTTTATTTTCCTTTTAATTAAATAAATACTATGTCAGCGTTGTCTAAGAATTTAAGGTAATAATTTCATCACTAATTTTTTTAAAATAAATTTCCACTATAAATAGTATATTTATATTCAAAGTAAAAATTTATAACTCATCATACCTTCTTTTAATCTCTATTTAAGAAATTAAAAGGAAAAAAAAGAAGAAAATTTTTTACTTTTATTTACCTAAAATGATATAAAATTAAATATCATTAACAAATGAAAAAAGGCCATATATTCAAATTTTGGATGACTATGGATGTGATATACTCATCTAGTAAAATTAATCCCAGTGTTAGGGTCATATTTTAGTCATTATCATTATAATTTTAACCTTAATCCCCAAATTTACCCTTACTGATGTAATGAAAATTTACTAAGGTTACTTATCATAATAAAAATAATAAAAGGTATATATTTATCATATTTCTACCAACACATTGAAAATTTGGAATAAATTTTTCAGAATTAAATTCATATAATAGGTAGAATTGAAATTAAAATTAAATCGGAAAAAACACGATGAAAAAATGTTTTTATAAAAACAACCTTTTTAATCAAATTGATATATTTAATGTTATAAACTAATATAAAAAATAATTATACCTTGTAAATACTTGAAAATAAAATGTATTTTCCAATAAAAATTTTTATTTTTCACTATTCATTGAAAAATGAAATTTTCATAAAATTCCAAATAATTTATCATAAGACAATTTTCACATGAAAAATTCAAAAAGTGAAAATAATTTTTCCAAATTAGAAATATATAATTTTAAAATTAATATTTTAAATAAAACCCTATAGTACATTGAATCCCAATTTGATTTGAAATAAATCATTTTTCCTTTTAAATGAAAAATTACCTGATAATCCTATAATGAATATAAATCTAAAAAATAGTATTAATTAAAATGTGGAAATTATTTATCATAATATTACCTAGTTTTTTAAAAAAAATTATTGTGATTACTTAGAGTAATATTTTTTATACTGATGGAGTAAGTGTTGGACAAATAAAAAGGATTAATAACTATAAAATTAGTTTTGTATGTAGTTCTAAAAGGATATTGAAGGTGAGATAAATAAAAAACTCAAATTAAAAATAGTAAAATACCTTATAAATTTTTTGTATAAGATGTTTTAATGAAGTGAGAAATAAAATAGTAAATAAAGAACAATATATGATGATATTTTTGAAGTTTTTTCAAGCTATAATCTTGATAAAACCTTTTTTAATTCATTTAACTGTCATTTTTCTAATAATTATGTTTGAGTGGAAATGAGATCTTTTGGAATCCTATTGAGGGTGACTAATTTTGGACATAAAATTTATCTTGAGTGGGGAATGTGTTTATATTAATATTTTCCTTGTTTTTGGATTAATTTTCAGTAGATTTTTGTTGTTTTTTTATTTTAGTAGTTTGATAGTTTATTTTATATTTTTAAGAAATTTTAATCATAATTGATCAATATAGGAAAAAGGGATTAAATAAATTGAATAATTATTATTTAGTTAAATAATGTATATAGCCATGTTTTTTAGAATATTTTGGTGTTAATTAATGGCATGGAAATTTGATTCGGAAAAATAAATAAAAAAATTTAAGGTTATACAAAAACAAAATCCCTAATTGAGAGAGTGTGAGCTACAATATGTATTCTGTATTAGGGCATAAAATAGTTCTTACTCATAAATGCTTTCTTCATTTGAAATATATAAGTAATTAATTAGAAAACATAACATTCTTAGTCTCTTTAGAGTATATTCACTACCAATTTAGTTTCGTAGAGAATCCTTTCAAGGAATCACTTTAAAAATGTAGCCACACATGAAAACCTATGACTATGATATACATGTAATGTAATTTTATACCGTAATGACCATTATGAATAATCTCAAATGTAACCAATGTTTTGATTCTCTAAAAATTGGTAATTTTAAATTACACTACAACATATTCTAAGGGAGCACAAAAATAGACTCAAGATACAATAAAGCAGTAACAACGAAATGTAATATCGAAATATAATGCACAAATCCCTAGAATTGACTTAAAAAGATAATTAATATTATTTTGTCACAAGAATACTACCTGAAAATTCTAAAAAATCCTCAAATAATAGTACTAATATATTATCTATAAAAACAATATTTCTTCAAAAGTGTCATAATTAGAACACCTTCAATGTATCAAATTTAATTACAAGTACTTATCTTCTCAAAGTCACTCTAAAATTATTTAATTATTTATTCACAAATTTACAACATTATAATCATTTGTATTTAATTAACACCATATTGAACCAAAATAATAATAAAAAAATTTACCTTACTCTTATATCCTTAAGTGATAATAAATACCAAACTTATACTTTTTTACACATAAAAAATTGATCCATAATAGTTTTAAAAATTTTATCATTGGTATAAACATTGCAATAGAAATGATAGACTAACAAATCCTTGTGAATATAATAATCAAACATATTTATTTCATAATTAAGGTTCCACTCAGTTTTCCAACTGATAAATTTTTTAATCAATTAGGTGGTGAATAATGTAGAAAAATAAGATATACGATAATGCATTTACTATAATAAAAAAGTATAAGATAGTTTTGAATTTATATCCACTATACATACAATGGTTTAATTTGGAGAATCAATATCTCACTTGTCATAGAAAATTCCCAAACATGATCCCGTAGCCTATTCTAAGGAAAATTCCACTGAGATTTGGGGAATGTAATGAATAGTAAATCATCTACTTATATTTGAAACAATATAAATTGTTTTTCATTTGTTTATATAACTCATCTCAGTAAAAAATTTCAATACACTCAAAAAACACACACAAGAATTTTAAATATGTATAGTGAGGCTTCAACCCGGTTTTTTTAAAAGGTAAACTACACAATCCAGTACATATCTCTTTCTTTTGGCCCTTTCTAGGGGATTCAACTATTATATCATTTACCAAAAATTTATATTAGTAATGTTAAACTATAGAATTCCTTTTAAACAATTATATAACTTCTCATTAACTCCTAATATATAGAAAAAATTTATGGTACTATTTCCATTTAGGGATATGTCCTTTCATAATCAAAGAATCATTCATTATCAAGATTTTTTTTTCATGTTTAGTATCTTTCATACCTCTCTAACCATGTGATGTTAGGTATAAAAAATATCACTACCTCCTTTTCACATTTTCATAGATTCATGATTTTTCTTTCCATATCAAATACTTATATTTATGGGAGATACTTCTCATAAAATACTTCTTTGAAATGTTTACACAGCATCTCTGTTACCTTTTCTATATCCCTCATGTTTTAAAAAAATGAACACCATTCATTAATATATACCATTAATTTTTATAGATAGAAAACCGATTTATCCATCTCAAGTCATAAAAAACCCATGAAAATATTTTCTATAAACTAATTATTTTATTTGTTTCCATGGGATTTTTGGTCCCACTATATAATTTTGTATGTTGCCTCCTGATGTGATGAAAAATAATTATGTATTTTCAAAAAGATTAATCCATATGAACAAATTAATTTTTATAACTTTGATAAACTTCCATATTTTTTATATTTGTATCCTATATAACACTATTTTCCTTAATATCACCATCAAAAAAATTATTAAACTAACCCTATTTATTGACACAATTTATATTTCATCTATTATGTAAATTTTTTAGAAAAATATCATATTGTTTCTAGTAATCAAGTAACAATATGAGTTATAAATCCTTGTTTATACTAAATTTATTACAATAGTAAATTAATCTATGAAATTTAATAGATTTTTTCCTACCCATAATATAAAAATTTATACAATTTCTTAATTATTAAATGTAAGGTCTTTATTCATCATAATTTCTCTGAATTCAAGTTTATAATGTTTCTAATAAACTTAATAGTATACCTACTATAATGACATTAAAATTCGTGTTGAACTTTGTTACATTAAAATATAATATATAAGATTAAATATATTTTATCAAAATATCCATAGTCATTGGGAGAATAGATATATTAAAAAATATTTAATGCCATGTATATAAAAAATTTATAGAACATCATTATATATTCTTCATTATAAACTTATACCGTCATACTTATTATATGTTTTCATTACCTAGGAAAAAGGATAAATGTAAAAGGGGTGACCTTGACCACAATGTAATGGGTAATATATAAAAACGTCTACATACATCATAGACATAAAAAAATATGGAATGAATAATTAGTAACCACATACCCACTTAAAAATCAAATGATCATTACATAAAAAATATATAATGATTAAAATATGTATAATTTTATTGAATTGATTTGAACATAAAAAAATTACCATCAAATCATTATGATATAATATTTAATATAAAGTGTTGGGATGCTTCCCTGAACTTGTCATGGTTGGATCATCAGACCTACCCATGAAAATGATGATATATAATCTTGGGACCCATCAATCATATTTTTTAAATTGCTCAACTCTTGTACTCATACTTACTAGTAAATCAATGATTGACCTAAAATTCTTATATATGAAAATTTATGTATTTTTATGATTATTATACTTTAGGATTAAACAAATTTATATTATCAGATTATAAAATTTCTGAATTTCTTTGATTTTATCTATGTATATGGATTTAATATATTTATGTAATGGGAATATTGAAATATTTATTAATAAAATTTTAAAATAATATTATTTTTGAATGGATTATGGGAAAACCTTTTTATTTTACTTTACATAATTATTTTAAAAACATAATATCAAGTATAATGAGTATTTTTATATTCATAATGTTTTTATAACATTTAATTTATTTGATAAAATGTATGAAAATAGTTTTTAAACATAGATTATATGAAATAATTATATTTTTTTAAATATCATTTATAAAATAATTATAGTAGATATTATTTCTATATATTTTTCTTATAAAATGTGTGAGTTTTAGTATTAATAAATGAGAAGTTTTTTTGATTACTTTTAAAAAGGATTATAATATATTTAATGTATTCGGTATTGGAAATATAAAGATGTATTTTATTTAGGATTTTGTAAATATTTTATCATTAAATATATATATTAGCTAATTAGTCTTATTATTCATATATTTAACAAATGATAATACACTTCATCATAATTTTTATTTTACTCTGTATTGGATGAATAATATTTTTTTCGAGTCTAATTGTTTGAATGGGATGTTCTGACGAACTGAAAAAAGTATACATTTACCATAACATAGAAATATCATTTTAATGGAGTGATGATAGAAACATATTTTATGATAAAAAATAAGGCTACATCCATTAGAAAATTGATGTATGTGTTTGATATTGTTCGAACTGAAGCTGAAAAATTTGGAATTTGATCATTGGAGTCTATTACTATGAACATCTATAAATTTATTTTAAGGATTATTTGAATTATACTATGAAAATTAATTTCCAAATAGATTCAATTAGGCTTTTTTATCTTGTTGAAATATATAATAGAAAGTTTCATTTATCATATCTGGTTGTAGTTTTTTTAGTGAGTTTTTTAAATATCTCTATCTGATGATGTTTTTTGTGTTAAGATATTTTAATTTTCTTTTTATTAATTATTTTGTTTAATTAGAAAAATAACTTTTCAGGAATGTGGGATACCTAAAGAATTCTTGGAATTATTTCATAAACGTGTATATATTTATTAAAATATTTAAAATGTAAATGTTTCTACCATGATTTTTTCTTTAATAAAAATTGAATTCTCAATGATATATTAACCATGAAAACAAAAAAAAAATATTAGTTTGTCTAATTAGAAAAAAAAACTTATCAAGAAAGTGGGAAATATAAGGAAAGCTTGAAATTATTTCATAAACATGGATGCATTTTGTAAAATATTTAAAATCTATATGATTATAACATTCTTTTTTTGAGAAAATCAGTATTAACTTATTTTTTTGATGTGAAAAAATAATACATGTACAACCAACCTTGTAATGTAGGTTGTGATGAAGTGGTGTATTATTCTTATTCTAGTTTTCACTAAGCATTATTTGTAACTATTATCTTCAATAAAAATATGGTTTTATCAAATAAATTCATGTAAATAAGATAAAAATTTTATAATAATTTGAGAAATGATGAACCCTTTCACAATTAGAAATGGGAGAATAATACATGTGCTAAAAAAATGTAAACTCACCCCACCAAGAAGCACTATAGGAAACACTTTAATGGAAACATAATCAATGATATTTAGTAATATTTTTATAAGAAATTAACAAATCCCAAATTGACTAAATGCAAACTTATTAATTATAAATGACACATACACTCAAAAAACATTGTTTTAATATTGTTGACCATTATAATAAGAGTATAACTCTACATCAATTTCATTCAATTACATGATTTTATTTAGGTTTAAAATCACAAATATATCTATAGAATAATTTTATAAAGCAAGTGTTAATATAAAAAAAGTCTAAAAATTACATGGTAGACCAATTTTTAAGAAGATACTGTTACCATTCATTAATTTCCAATGATGTGAAATAGTTCTCAAAACTACTAGAAAATGGGACTATCCTCACACAAATAAACCCAAAGTGATAAAAAACTATGGGTATAGAGTCCCTAGAAAATGTTCTACAAACGGTTTTAAAAAAATTTTGATAGTGTTTTAGGTATTCCAATTGTTTTCAAAAAAACATGGGAATATATCCTTCACATATCAGGATCCCCTCACCTCATTATGGAGGAGCCCTAATTTACCCTCCCATACTACAAGGTTTATTCTCCCTCATCCCCTCTTTAGGTGACACTCTCCCCATCCAACTCTTCTTCCTCCATTTTTAGAATTCCTTTTGTTTAGATATTTGAGAGGTAGTATTTTCTTCCCTCCTCTTTTTTATTACCCTCTCACCCGAGTGGTGGATAGTTGTCTTCTCCAGTGTTCATGCCTAATTAAAGGTGGTTTTGATCGTGGCCTTCTTCGACATAAGATTAGCGAGTTCCAAATCCTTCTTCTCTCATGCTGGCTATTGTATTAATTTTTATCTATGCAGGTGGTTCTAATAGTGCATGGTGGAATGAATTCTATCACCATTTTTTTAAATTTATATTCTAATAGATACTAACTAAAGTATACCAAATTCCTCAAAGTAATATTTTAATTTTAATTTATTTATATTAAAAACTATTCTATGGATTATTATAAATTTAACATTAATTTGATATTATTTTGGTAGAATATTTTAAGGATTTAGATATTTTTATTTTTAGGAATAATATTTAAGTTAACTACTAGTGTTAATGTTTGTTGTTATTATCCATGAGTTATGGGATTTAATTATTGAAAATGAACTTGTTATATTATGAACCATGTTTAAATTATTTATTGGAGTATGTAAACCCCAAAAGAAATAATTGTACGATGATGTACATGATTATACTATTATAATTAAATATTGAATATTACTTTATATATGAAGCTTTATTCTTTGTGAATCCATAATTTGATTTATAATATGTATCGAACATGTTTCATATAATTCATTATTATGATTTAGACATGAATTACTGATAATATATTCTTCTAAATAAATAAATATTTATATTTTAAATGATTAATAATTTTAAAACCTTTATTATGTAAAAATATTTCTAGAGGCCTTTGGTAAATGTTATTAAATAATTATATAAGAAATACACATTTTATGCTATTATTCCATAGTTTGTATTTATTCTAATACATGAAACATGTTTGTATTTCTTTTAGAATTTCATGTTTTTTTCTTATGATATTTATTGTCCTTTAATTGTATGGATAATTGTATTATATAATGGTCAATTTCATCAGGCATTCTATTCGATTTTATTTTCTTTTAGTGTTATTGAATTTCCTGTACACTATAATTTTAATTTTTTTTATTGAATTTGGATATCATTCTAGAATTATAGTCAGTGAAATTTAAATTTTCATGTTTATGTACCCATTATAAAGAATATAAATGGGGATATATTTCCGTGATAGATCCCCAAATATGGCAACATAGCCAGTGATGAATAAGTTTTGAAATAAGGGATAAATATTTGGATATGTTGATCTATACAGGATAAGATCATGATTCTTTGACTCTTTATAATTTATCATATAAAAATATTATTTTATTAATGGTTTTTTGAATCCATATATTCATTCCCATTTCATATATCATAAAACTTTTGGCTTCTTTATCCTTTATTAAATTAATGATATATATTTTTATCTTAAAAATAATATTTTATATGATATTAGGATTTGATTATTATTTATATTTACATCAATTATGGTATAATTTCTATGATTTTATTTACCATGTTATAGTGGTTCTAATGTTATTTGAAACATTGTCTTTATTACTGAGTAAATATTTTCCACCACAATGAAAAGAGTATTTAATTGGATTAATGTCATATTTAAAGTTTGCAATTCCTAAAAACAATTATTTCATAAAGACATGTATTAAATTGGATGGTGTAATAGTTTGTTCTCATTCCCTGTCTTATAATTTTTCTGGTTCATTATTTGTAGGCTTCACTTATAGAATATGTTTTTTTTGTTCTTTATTTTATTAGTTACTATTATGCTTTGATGAATTTCAAAATAAAATTGGTTGTAATGAATTTTGTAATTATGGGTTACATTTTTAATTTGAAAATAATTTTTTCACTTGAATAGAATGGACATAATATGGATGTCTGACCATCATCATTTATTTATTTATTTAATGGGAATGAGTACAAAGTAAAAACATCATGAAATAGGTTAATGAGGCCTAAAATAATGAATCCTAATAAAATCACCTCTTATAAGGTTCCCCCCTCAAGTCTTAAGAGGTTCATTATTGGGAATAAAATGACACCAAATCCTTGGTCATCCATGGATGTGAATTTGAATACATTACACTGATCATATTTCAACTGAGTCTCAAAATAATATGGATATTGTTTTTTAATTTTTCAATTAGTAATGATTCAGATTGAGGTCGTAAATAATTTCCATGTTATAATTGTTTTGGAAGACCATGGTTGTGTTGGGAAGAAGTTAATTACCATATAAAAAATATATATTTCCAAAAAACTATTATACGTGGAATCACAATGGAGAGATGATAAAATATTCTACTAAAAATGAAAGAAAATAATGTAGTGGTATAGAGAATTTGATATTTGATTAGTTTAAATTTTTTCATCATCACGAGATAGATAATATAATATCGAAAAAAGACAATTATAGAAATACAGATAGGGAAAAGAATGATGTTGATGATCTTGAGGGAGTGAAAATATTAATAGATGATTCCTGAACTCCTGTATATCTGAAATTTACAAAAAAGAAAAACTTAGATTTTTTAATACAGTTATATCATAGAAAACCCCCCATATGGAATTTCTGACATCATAATTGATTATATTATTACTTTTAAAGGACTTTCTTCCAAATAGTGTATATATCCCCTCAAATCAATATAATCAATGGAAGTTAATTAAGCACCTCAAATTTTATACTAATAAAATAGATTTTTTTTCAGAATGAATGAAGTTTATTTTGGGAGGAGACAGTATAACTTGATGATTATAATGAATATGGTTCATCTTGATGGAAGGAGAATAAATATGTAAAACAATATATTATTCCACAGAAATTTATGTGGAACATTCCATTTATTCCCATGCATTAAAATTATTTAATTTCTTTAAAAATATCACCCAATATGTTATGGAATTATTATGAGAGAATTAAAGGTAAAAATGAGTTAGTTAATTCTGTATATGGATTATAATGGTGGTAATTTTATGGGAAAAATCGTCATTTTTTAGTTGTGGTGTTTAATGTTAGGTTAGGTCTATATGCTGATGGTTTTATTCCATTTGGTCAAATTCTTACTACTCACAACAAATGGTCAGTTTTTATTCTCGTTTATAATCTTCCACCATGAATGTATATTGAAAAATATTTTACTTTATTGAGTATACTATTATCTATGACTTATGATCATAGAAATGATATACAAATCTACATTCAACCTTTAATAAGAGTTTCGAAGCAACTTTTGGATATAGGTGTGCCTACATTAAATGCTTCATTATGAAATATATTTCTGATACATGGTACCCTTCTATAGACTATAAAAGATTTCCATTATTATGTAAATATTTCTAGTTGGAGAATGAAGGGAAAATTATCATGTCCAAATTCTATGAATTATACACAATTGAGAATACTTAAATATTATTGTAGTTTCAATTTCATGGGGAATTGATATTTCATTCCAATTGATCATCAAAAAAGGAATAATCGTTGGAGGTTTGATAACACTATTGACACTAAACAACTACCTCAACATACTTTAGGAATTGACATGCATAGTGAATTGAATGATTTCAGTTTTTTATTAGGGATCAGTCAGAGGAAATCAGAAAATAATTAGAATTTTGACACTAAATCCACTGACATTTTTTAAAGGAAAAAGTATCTATTTTGAGATTCCATATTGGTCTACTAATTTGATACGTCATTGTTTAATAAAAATAGAAATTGAAAAAAAAAATATGTAATTTTTTCGTTGAAATATTCTAAATATCAAGGGAAAAACGAAATATGACTTACAATCTCACTGATACATGTTGGATTGGTGTATTCAACCAATACAGTATCCTATGTGTATATGTGAAAAAATGGAAAGTTTGTTATTATTCTTATATGGTGAAACCCTTAGAGAAAGATAAATTTATTGAATTATTGGAGAATATCATGGTTCCTCATGGATATTCTAGAAATATATCTAAATGATCCAACATAAGGTTGTTGAAACTAAATAACCTAAAAATCCATGTTTGTCAGATCCATCGTCATGAATTTGTTTCAATAGAAATATATCATTTACTATCCAATAATTTAAGTGTGGAAGTGAATCTATCATTCCATTTTTTAGATTCATTTTTTCTAAAAGGTTATCCAATTCCTTCTTGATAAAAATACAAAAGCAGTTCTATTAATATTGTGTAAGATTGAATTTTTTTCCTCCATCATTTTCACTTGTATTCTCATATTCAACCCAAAGAAATTCATGGGGGACTCATTGATATTCAGTTGATGTATCTTATTGAAATAAATATGTGTACAGTGAAATCTAATTTCCAAAAAAAGAATCATCATGAAGGTTCTATTATGAGAGGTTATCTAGCACAAGAATGTATGAATTTTTTTAATGTATTTTTCCAATGTGAGAAAAAGAAATAACCGGGAAATGATAAATGATGATGTTTAGTATGTGGAAAGTGATCCATCATTTCCTTCTCTTCACAAAATGGGAAGAATTTCTGGGTCATATACAATAGCTACATTGAGCCTTGAAGAGAGGGATATGCCACATCACACAATCTTTTTTAACTATTATTTAGATCATTATATCAAGTAATTTATTTGAGTATTTGTATGTTCTATTATACTATTTCATTTCAAAAATTCCTTAAAATTTTATTTCATTTTATGTAGAGAACATAAAAATTGATCATTAGAATTCATTGTTATTGTACTTTGAGAAGGAGAGATGGTTTTCGAAGAAAAGAGCTTTTTTATTAGTTGAAATCAAAGTTATTATCATTACATTAATTAATATAATATTTAGACACCCATTTAATTGTATTATTCATATAAATTTCACATATTGATTTTGACTATTGAATTAGTCTCTCATGAATTAAGAGTGTTGGATTTCTGTACCAATTATTTAGTTGATGAATGAAATACTAAACAATGAAAGGGAATTAATTATTTAAAAATGCTTGTGTGGTGAAAATGAGAACACAACATGATAAAATTATGTAAACTATTACAATTAACATTTATACTAGTGCATCAAATTGTAGTCCTCGATATGAAAATGTGTCTTATTACAGACATGTTGTGAAAATATTTGTATTGGATTATTACTCTCAAGGTTAAGTCACAATGATTAAATTTACATGGATTCCAATGATGTGACATGGTCTACTTATTGATGATTATATATTCAATGTTATTGACATGAATCGATTCCTAGCTACTAGTAAACGAAATATTTTGAAAACAATGGGAAAATAGGTGTTTTATGTGAGAGAGCATCTGCGACCTGATTACTATGTCATTATTGAAGTAATACCAAGACATATTATTCATGATGGTGGGGATGAAATTGACACTATTGACACCCCAATTGTTGTTGAAAATAATATTATATTTCATGACTGAAATTGTCCCGTTGTGAGAATTGATGTTGAACTTGATGTAGTGGTGGGAAATATATAAAATCAACCATATATGTTCACAGTTCATTTAATTTTTCTTGATGTGGTTTTCTTATGTTGGTACTACTGGAATTACTTTAATTTAGTTTCATTTTTTAAGGATAAGTTTTTTTAGTATTATTCTTTCATTTCATTTAATTAAATTTATCTAAATTTAGAATATTTGATTTAAAATGGGTTTAAAAAAATATATAACATGGTATTAAATCATAGTTGCTCAAACATGTTATGACATTGTTTATGACTTATTTGGCTTCTATGTTTTATGTAGAATTTTAAAAACTATTTATAAAATCTGCACATTTCATTCTTATAATAATTTTGAAAGATATTTAAGAAGATCAAAGGAAGATATTATTTTATAATGATTGATGGAATTGAGATTTATGGTTTCCACCTCTGGTTCCTTTAGTGATAATTACAATTTTTATATTTTTATTCTTCTTGATATTTAATGTCATGTTCTTATTCTTTACAAAAAAATTTTAAGTACATGTAGTTGAAGAAGAGTTGAATTCAATTTAGCCTACTAGTATGGGTCCAAGATGGGGTGTTCCTAGTGCTACACAGAGCAACCATCATACCCGTTCATTCCCTGACCTGCCAGTGGAAACCCCATCTACCATACCTTTTCATCCCACACATGAGCCTCTAGGGATGTTCCCACACATGCCTCCATCATCATCATCTTATTTAGCCTCTTATTCTCATACCATGTCTACACTGCCTCTAGAGATGTTCCCACTTATTCCATATCCACATCATATGATGTATCACTTTCCCTTATATCCTTAACCTAGAATGGATATACCCCCTCTATTTCCTTCTATCCATCCAGGTGTTGATGATTTTATTCCTTCGGTTTTCACTCTAGTGCATGCAGATGAACTTATGCATGCATTGTAATAGTCATATTCTTTAAAGGCTACTGCTCCAGAACATCCCATAGATCCATTTTAGCATAATGAAGAACTTTCATCAAGTTTTGTTATTATAAGTGTGTCAAATTATATCACATCATTTTTTTCTTATTTTAGGGTGAATTAATTCCTTTTTATCCTTTGATCTTATTATGTAGTATCTTCTAATAGGTGAAATGGGAACAACAATATGTGTGAGGTCTGGAATCTCCAAAGAAAAATAATGAGGGATTACAATGAATATAATCAGACGATATGTAAAAATTCAAGGTAGTGTAGAAGTTTTATGGTAAATTTATCCAAGTACAACTTTATGATTTCGGTGGAACCAGTATCATGGAGAAATATCGATAATGAAATAAAATGGAAAGAATGGGTGGAGATATGGGTATGAAAATTTGTCAAATTGATGTCAATATTATTATTGTATTTGTCAGAATTAATAGGTTTATTGCTATATCAGTTTAACTTTCCCGACATTGAAGCTACTATGGTCACATGATTAATGGATCATGAGGGGTTTTGTAATCATATAATTAAGGATTATATTTTGGTTGGAAGAGTAGAGTCTTTTTTTATTTAGAGTGTGTACCAATATTCCCCGACTACACAACAAAACAATATGTAGAAATGATCACATATTGGAAGACAAATGAGTTTAAGGTATTCTAAATATATAATGGTTTGCATTGAAAATTTTATTCTTATCAACTATATTGATTTTTTTAGGATTTGTTAGAAAAAATAAAAAATAAAAGAGATTATATAATGTATTTTCACAATTTCAGGCACACTACATGTTTGAGAATGAGAGGTACCTAGTACATTAATATGAATATAAATATTAATATTTATAAGGCCATAAATGCCTATTTAATGACCAAATGTCCAAATGACCAAATGTCCAAATTGCTAAAATGAAAAAACGGCCAAATGGACAAAGGGAAAAATGAACAAAGGTAAAAACATCCAAAGGGACAAATGGATAAAGGGCCAAATGGAGAAAGATAAAAATAGAAAAAAATGACCAAATTGCCAAATTGCCAAAATGGCCAAAATGGCCAAATGACCAAATATTGAAAATGTCAAAATGGAAAAATAGATAAAAATGGAAAAATTACCAAATGGACAAATAAACAAATGTCTAAATGTCCAAATGTAAAAATGGCCAAATTTCCAAATAGCCAAATGGTATAAACGGAAATGGACAATTGGCCAAATGGCCAAATGGCCAACTGTATAAATGAACAAATTACCAAATGATCGAATAACCAAAAAACATAACAAAAATATAATTATATACAAATTAAAATAAAAGACGAATCCATGTAATAACCATGTTTATCATTCAAATTAGTATGAATTGATTATGTTATGGAACTATTATTAAATTTCAAACTAAATGAATATTTAGATGCATCTTTATTTTATGGATTACTCAAACAACTAGATTTTAATTCATATATAGTTTATTAATCTTATATTATTCAATAATGTACAATTATAGTAATTAAGATCATTTTCATCAACTGACATTGGGTATCAAAGGTCGTGTTCACTGGGAAAAATTAATTTCCTTAAGTAAGAAGAAAAATGATAGAAGTGTTATAAATTCACAGACATAAGAAACAAATGTAATCCTTTTTATTGATATTTCAAATGATGATAAGTAATTCATAATTAAATATCTTTATTGTATTTTTAAAAGTGCTCCTTGGAGGCCCATGATGAGAAAAAATATGAAAACATTGGGCTAAAAGATCAATTGAGGCCGGTTTTAGGTGAGGAGATATAAGGTAGAGTCTGATGTCCACACTGTAAAAAAAATTACCCCACTAGGTATTGGACTTCAGCGAGTGTCTCTCAAAAATATGATACCTCCCAGCTTCAAAAAGCTTGTGAAGAAGAAGATGAGGCCAAAAAATAGCTATATGGGGGCATGATAGAAGTAAAAGGATCACTGAATAGTTCTGGAACGCTATGTTAGCTATATATCCATAACTCCCATCAGATTCTTCTACTATTTTTGTTTCATGTATGGAATCAATACAGTATTTATATGATTCCCCATGTGATGTTAATGAGGGTCCTAGTGGAGGTTGAGCTGATGGTATAGGTGGTTGAGCTAGCGCTGATGTTTCTATTGCTAATGATGATGATGATACTAATATTGGTGCTCTAGGTAACAATAATGGTGATGATTATTATGGAACTAGTGGTTATGAGAGAGATATTGATCCCATTCATTTTTTAGTTTAGGTAGATACATGTTTGGATGACTAAAACTAATTGATTATATGGATTTTATATGTATGTTTCAATATTTTCAACAGTCTGAAAAATATCAATAACTTTATGCTTGAATGATAAATATATAATACGTTTACTGAATTAAATTTGTACCATGTTTTGTAATTTATTTGTAGGTTTCATGATAGGTATAGGGTGGTGGTGTTGTTGTCCAATGGGTTGTGTCTATATATTTACGGTTCATAAAACTATATGTAGGGTTTATAAAACTGTGGTTATAAACATTTACCTAGAATTTCATGTTAACCATGGTTAATAAATCTGAACAGGATATACCCACAGTTTCTATAGACCATTGGTATTTGCCTATCCTGATGGCATAAGTACCCAGGTTTTTTGGGATATACCCACGATTCTAAACTGTGGGTATAGGTTAAGATTACAGTAGTGTAAGTAGTGGAATGAATAAGAGACATAAATGAGAATTATGTAACCTAACATTTGTGTTCAATTTATAATGAGTACATTAGGCTTATTATTAGGTTATATGGCTATAGGAAATGTGAATAGTCTATTAGAATCGTTGTATATTTATGGCCAATGTATGTGATCGATTTAAACTAAGGAAATGGTGGAATACTCTACAATCAAATCAAATCTAAATTAGAAAATAATTCATTATTAATAGTTAATGAAAAAATCAATTAAACACTGCCAATTTTATATAGTTCAATTACCTATCATAACTCATTGTTTTCAGATCAAAATAATTGATAGCCTTTGTAATGACCCGCGTTTTCAACCGGGTTAAAAAGTGGGGGGAATTGTACTTTTTCAATTACTGAACCAATAATTTTTCGAATCGGGCTTCGGAATGAGGTTACAAACGTTTGAACCCCTCTTTTTAATGTTTTTGGGGTTGTACGATGGCCTGATTAGGTCCTCAAGTGTTTTGAGGTGTTTTGAGTGCGTCGTAATCAAAGGAGGCTGGTTTTTAAAAGAAGCAGCAGAAGGCACACGGTTGGCGCAGGGTTTCCCAAACCGTGCGGCCTAAAATAGTGAGGAAGTGGAGTCTGCATGGCCTGCACATGGTTTCCCAAACCGTTCATCCATCCCGTGCGGGGTGCCCTGGGTGTCCAGTGGGGTACTGCACGGTTTGCGCACAGTTTGGAAAACTGTGAGGGTTAAACCGTGTGCGGCCCTCCTATTTGGGTTTTGGGATATTTTAAATGAAACTAAAATAAATTCATATAAATTAAAAAAAACCTAATGTAATAAACTCTGCCTCACTTCTCTCAGCCAGAACCCACATGAGCCCTCCCTCCTTGGAGATGCAACACACGGAGCTCCCCATGGCCTCCCTCTCTTCTTTTGGTTTCATCTCAGATTTCTTGAGGTTTCTTCTTCAGATCGTCATGGTAGGTCACTCCCCTCCTTCCCTCTCCATTCCTGGACGATTTTCAGCCTCCCCTCTACCCTAATCCCATTCGGCCAAAAAACCATGTTTAGGGTTTGTTTTTGAGTTTGTTTTCCCTTTGGTTCTTCTATTGGAAAGGGATGCGGAAGGTCTCTCGGGACCACGTGGGTGCACATATGATGTCTGTCGCCGAAGGCGAAGCGGGTTGCAGTGATTTCGGTCTGCCGGTTTGTTTCCGAGGTAAGGGTTTTACTCGTTCTTGGTGTTCGCGACTTCTAAATTATTACCTTAGTTGTTCTAAAGGGTCTGGATATTTCTTTATTAGGGCGTTGGACCTTTGGAGTTGTTTTCTCTTTGCCGGAGCTTAGGCGGCTCACCTGTGTAGGCATAGGTACGTATTTATATGTACGTGGGTTCCCCCGATATGCGTATATTCATGCATGGTAGCGAATATACACGTATGGGGTAGTTGTCCCCATTGCATATATAAAAGTTCCTATGCAGGAGAGCAGAGACAGTCTTATGTGTATGCATGTGTTTAAGGATCCTCTTGCGCACACTCATGACCATGCAGAGCATGTGCATAGAGGCTAGGTATCCTTATATTCATGTGAAATCACATATGTCTCATGGGGAGCAGTAGCAGCAGCTTTAGTTAGAAAGTGCCAAGAGGCGGAGTGGATGGATGGATCGACCTTGAGGTAGGATCCATATCCTACCTTTTTATTTAAAGTGAAGTTTACATGAGTTAATTTATGCACTCCCTTAGTACATTAATTCTTCATGTTTGTCTTCAGTAAATGCTTCTGTGAAAACCATTTGAATTGTAGGAAAAGAAAAAAAGTGTTTCATGCTCACTAAATTACCAATTTAATAATAAAACCCCACAATTAGAGGTGAACTGTCTTCAAGATGAAAAGCAAGAAGTAGACATTTATGTTATCTTGATTTGCCTTTCATTTGTGACAATTACTGAATGGTATGTTTGGCTTCTTGTTTTTTATTTGTTGAATTTTACCAAGTGGTCAAATGCTATGTTACCATAACGCCTCACTTTTCACTTGAACCCTAGGATTTTAATTTCCCTTAAGGTAAGGGGGTTAAGTGAATTTTATTATAATGGGTTAAATGAGATGGGGGAAACTAGGTGTAATGAATAGGACGCTTGCATTATTAATTGTCATGCATGGTTTAGGCTATTAGATGGAATGACCATCATGTGGAACCCTTGCTCAATTTTCCAAATTTAGGCAAATTGGATAAAAAGAATTTGTATAGAGAACGTGCACTGAATGAAATAGTTGAACGGGTTGGGTCGTGAGTTTGATACGGTTAGTTTGAGAGCATAATATGTAATGTCTTATGTGTTGTTTGAAATGCATAAGATATACAACCTTATGCATTCTAACGCAACCGTGATAACGATGATTAGCGATAATGGATGGGAGGCATTCATACCCCATGTCATCTACTTTGAACGGTTATGGATGGGAGGCATGCTTACCCCATGCCATCTTACTTGAGTATGGGTGGGAGGCATGTCTACCCCATGCCAGATGTGATTATCTATACGTGTGTGGAAGGGAGGGATTTATACCCCTTACCAGTTGACTTATAGGGACGAGAGGCATTCTTACCTCATGCCCACTATTCTATATAAGTTTATGGAAGGGAGGCATTAGTACCCCTTTCTAGTTGACCGATACGGACGAGAGACATTCTTACATCGTGCCCACTAATCGTGATTGATGGAAGGGAGACATTCATACCCCTTTCCAGTTGACCGATAGGGATGAGAGGCATTCATAACTCATGCCCGTTATCTTCAGATGATTGGTGGGAGACATGCTTACCCCACGCCATCTTTTATTAATATTGACATATGTAACTATAGTGGCATGAATGGATTTATATCCCGGCAATGAGCCAAAGATAGTATAGCCGTTAGGTTTCCTTTGGGAAAACCTGGACACATGTTGTTATTGTACATTGTTCTGTTTATTGAATCCTGCTATACCTCCTTCCTGCTTTAATTAATATTACACTGTCTGGTTTGGGTTAGACACTGGTGGTGCCGACCTACTGAGATTTATATCTAACTCCCTACTCGGGCCGCCATTGCACTCGGGTACATGAGTAATCATTTCTTGTTTACATGACCTATGTCGGTTACTATGTTTCTTGTACCTGGGGATATGAGCAAAGGACCGAGCGGGAGATCAGGATGCTCAAGAGAATGCTAGTCGGGCCCTTCTGTCTTTTCATTATTCTGTTACATTTTATTGTAAGGATTCCTTATTGTTTCCAATATTCACATTGTATCATTCATCATCACTGTATCATGTAAACTAACTTTGGCCACCTTTTATAAAAATGATCACTATCTGTCTTCCGCTCCTATTTTTTCATTGTTTATCTATTACTGTTTCTGCTACTTGTGTGTTTCACTCTGATAATACCATTTTGCAACTCTTATAAGAGGGTATAGTATCCCCACTATCACCTCCCAAGACCCTCGTTGCTAGTTGGCAGCCTCTTGCATACGAGGTGACGCTCTTGAGGCCATGTGGCAACCGATCCGGCCACCGGTCGATGGTCGGCCAGGCCGTGACATTATAAAGTGGTATAAGAGGAGTTTTCTCTTCAGATTTATTTTACAATTTGGCGACATTAGACAGTGATAGGAAGGATTTGGAATTTGGTAATGAGATGTGTCCAGGATTGGCCACCCCGAGCATAGGGAAAAGTCAAATTTCCTCGAATGCAATTATATTCTAATGATTTTTATTATTACGGATTAATTGATTTCAGTGTTGGGTGACGCACATGTGTTTTGTTGATACTGTTGATTCAATTTTGGGTTCTATTTTTGTTGCAGCCCAATGATACGAGGGAGTGCCACCTCATGCATTATATAGGCACCTTGTAAGAAATTGCATACCATGAATTATTCCATGCCGTCTAGGATGAATTAGTTGATGCATGCTATGGTGATAGGTGTCGTGGTAGTTATTACTTACTCCTATGATACAATATGATATGTGTTACTGATTATGATAACATGCTATTTTTGATTAAGAAGATGTTGTTTTCTTTTGCTGAATTAAGTTATCTAGATTATGATAGGAGACAATTTTCAGTTATAAGGTGTATGGGCGCTTTATGGCTATGAAAGGGGTATCCTATGTAATTGAATCCCCATAAAAAGAGCTTCTAATGTTTTAATTGTAAAATGGAATTGGTTTTCATTAATGGGAAGAAAATGCCATGCTATAAGGTGTATATGCGCTTTGTAGATTGGTAGGTAGACACCCTTATGATTGGATCATTGTACTTGAGCACGTTAATTTCAAAAATGTAATCTATTTTGTTTTTTCGGTTGGGATCCAATTTTCAACCCATGGAGTGTGTGGGCACCTTATGAGTTGGGAACTGGCAACCCATAATTAATAAAATGTCAGGATGTTTTGTGAATTTCTTGTTAGTGTAAAAGTTGTTTGGTTTTGATATGATGTGAATTGGCTTGTTGGGACCCTCATTGGTCACCTGAATTGTTTGAAATGAATTTATTAAGATATATTTCCGGAATGAGATGGGATATCTGATGAATGTTAAACAATTAAAAGGAAGTTTGTTGAATCTTGCCTTCTTTTCTTTGAGCTGTTTGATAAATAGATCAAGTTACTAGCAAATTTTTGTTTGGAAAAGGGTACTTGATGTGTTGAATTTAAGCTTTTAAAGTGATTAAATGATAAATGTGAATAAATATAAAGGTCTTAGAGAAATGAACTTGTAGTGGTGTCCTCTTTTGAGACCCCGTGTGTGGGTAGGATATGTCTTTCTTGTGGGTGCCTTGGAATGGAACCTTACACATTTTCCATGGGCTTTTTTCTTTTTGAAATTGCATTAAATGTTAGGATTTGAGCCCGATGATTTTTGTTGGGTTTAACCATGTTCTTGGTTCGACACTTGTTTTTCGAGAGGGGCTAGCCCGTGGTAGGTAGCACCCTTAGAGCTGATGTGCTTGTCTTTTTTGGTGTACTTTTTGAAGTTTGGTACTATTTGGGTACCGTTGTCCCATATAGGACTTCTAGTTCTAATGATGCCCTTGTTCGGACGGGTGGTCATGTTTCTTTTGACCTTGTTAAGAGATTGAGCATCGGGTAATGTTCTATATCAGTTTTTTGGACATGCCTCGAGCATGGTCGGTCGCGTTATTGGTCATTTGACCCTTTATTTTGCGCAATAATGGATGAATTGACATGTAATTGTCCAAGCGAATGGTCATATAGGGAAGTACGATGTTTGGATGTATCTCTTGCACTACCGTGTACTGTCTTTGGTCATCTCCATGGTAGAGTAACCTGGGCATTTGAGAATCAAGATGTCCCAATGGTCGGGATGATTTTCAGAAGACTCGGGTGGTTGACACGCCGGTCTTGTTTCTTTGGATTCCTTGTACATTTGATGTGGTGATCATCGCTCGGAGGAGCGATGCACGCCCGTTCAGTTAATTATGAACATGTTTTCTTATGAGCAGCTTGTCTTTCTCCTTTTGATGACGCCGACCCTTCTATGGAGGGAAGCGTCATGCTAGTTGAGTAAAGCATGTCCTTTCGGGTATAAGGAACACACCAAGAAGGAACATCTTGGAAAATGGTCAGGTTTTGCTCGAATAATTTTGGGTTTTGGTGGTAAGGATGATCGATGAACTCCTCTTATGAGAAGACGCATCGTGGTCGGATGGGATCTTGATGTGTTGGCAGGTGAAGCTGAGTTTCTTCTTTAGAGTCGACCAAGGGTGGTTCGACTGATCTCTTTTCCTGTTTTTTGGAATTATTAACTGGAATCCGTTTTCAATACTCTTAGTGTACTCTGCTATGCAACGAGCTTGTCATTTATCTTGTTTTCATCCTGGATGTGCTAAGAGAGCGTCGGTCTTATATCGCGCTAATGTTTTTAAAAGATGTTGTGCTCTTTTGGTTATCCCATTTCAGCGTTGAATGCTTCATGTGTGGTTTCATTCATGTTTTGATCTTTGATACGTCACAAAGGGTCGTGTATGAGCTTTTCGGTGAACGTCCTCGTGGTGAATGCGGGATGCCTTAGGAGAAGGCATCTTTGTTCAGCTTGTAATGTTCTGACCTCCTAAGCCAAGCGTCTTCTTGAACAATTAGACGGAGTGGCTTGACTCTTTTTGACTTGGGTTTAGAGGTCGATGGGGAAATAAACCATTTGGTCATTTCAAAATCATGCTAGGTGCGTCATGGGAACTCTTAGAGCGTGCTTTTGAAAGACAGTTCAAAAGGTGGTGGAGCTGTGGTTTGAGTCTGGGCCATTTAACATGAAAAAATTCTAAAGTGGGAAGTGCCTTTGGTTGGTTTCGTGACGAGACAACGGTGTGATCATGTCTCTTGTGGAATGGACTCGGGTAAGAGATTTCGTGTTGGTACGGTGGGAAAATGAGTGTTGGCTCGAGTGATGACGACTTAAATATCGTGTGCTTAAGTAGATGATCGTGGAGCGTTGAACACTTGGAAATGTAACGTGATAGTTAAATAGATCTTGAAGACCCATGTAGGTCGAGTGAGGTGTGTGTTGTTCCCAATGGCTTCTCGGTGACGAGATGATATAAGGTGGGAAGGTTGTAATGACCCGCATTTTGAACCGGGTTAAAAAGTGGGGGAAATTGAACATTTTCAATTACTGAACTGGTCCATTTTATAATCGGGCTTCAGAAGAAGGTTCCGAAGGTTTGAACACCTCTTTTAAATGTTTTTGGGGTTGGGCGAAGTCCTGAGTAGGTCCCCGAGTGTTTCGAGGTGTTTCGAGTGCATCATAATCAAAGGAGGCTGGGTTTTAAAAGAAGCTGCATAAGCCACACGGTTGGCGCACGGTTTCCCAAACCGTGCAGCCCAAACCGTGCGGCCTAAAATTTGGAGGCCGAGGAGTCCGCAAGGCGTGAGCACGGTTTCCCAAACCATGCGTCCAGCCCGTGCTGGGTGCCCTAGGTGTCCAGTGGGGTGCCACACGGTTTGCGCACGGTTTACCAAACCGTGCGGGTTAAACCGTGCATGGTCCTCCTATTTGGGTTCAGGGATATTTTAAATTAAAATAAATTAAATTAAAATAAGACCTAATCAAATAGAATCTCCCTCACTCTTCTCGGCCAGAACCCACACGAGCCCTCCCTCCTTAGAGCCATGACACACAGAGCTCCCCACGACCTCCCACTCTTCCTCTAGTTTCTTCTCCTATTTCTTGAGGTTTCTTCGCCGGATCGTCGCGGTAGGTCACTCCCCTCCTTCCCTCTCCATCCTTGGCCAATATTCGGCCTCCCCTCTACCCTAATCCCATTCAGCCAAACCCCCATGTTTAGGGTTTGTTTTTGAGTTAGTTTTCCCTTTGGTTATTCTGTTGTAAAGGGATGCGGAAGGTCCCTTGGGACCTTGTGGGTGCATGCATGATGCCCGCTTCCGAAGGCGAGGTGGGTTGCGGTGATTTCGATCCGCCGGTTTGTTTTCGAGGTAAGGTGTTTACCTGTTCTTGGTTTTCACGAATTCTAAATTATTAACTTAGTTTTTCTAAAGGGTCTTAATATGTGTTTTTTAGGGAACTGGACCTTTGGAGTTTGTTTCAATTTTCCGGAGCTTAGGATGCTCTCTTGCGTAGGCATAGGTACGTATTTATATGTACGTGGGTTCCCTAGATATGTGTATATTCATACATGGTGGTGAATATACACGTACGTGGATAGTCTTCCCCATTGCATATATAAAAGTTCATGCACAAGTGAGTGGAGACAGGCTTTTGTGTATAAGCATGTGTGTAAGGATCCTCTTGAACATGCTAATGGCCATGCGAAGCATGTGCATAGAGGCTAGGTGTGCTTATATGCATGTGAAATCACATATGTCTCATGGGGGAGCAGTAGCGGAAGATTTAGTTAGAAAGCACCAAGAGCCAAAGTGGATGGATGGATCCACCTTGAGGTATTGTCCCTCTCCTTCCTTTTTATTTAATGTGAAGTTTACATGAGTTAATTTATGCACTGCCTTAGTACTTTAATTCTGCAAGTTAGTCTTCAGTAAATTCTTCTATGAAAATCGTGTGAATTTCAGGAATAAGATAAAAAGGGTTTCCTGCTAACTAAATTAACAATTTAATAATAAAACCCCTCGATCAGAGGTGCACTGTCTTCAAGATAAAAAGTAGAACGTAGAAATTTATGCATGCCTATTTTGACTTGCCTTTGTGATAGTTACTGAATGGTATGTTTGGATACTTTTTTATTCTTTGTTGAATTTTCCCAAGTGGGAAAATTCTATGTTGCCATAACGCCTCACTTTGCACTTGAACCATTGGACTGTAATTTCCCTTAAGGTAAGGGGGTTAAGTGAATTTGATTAGAATGGATTATATTAGATTAGGGAAACTAGGTTCAATGACTATGAAACTTGCATTATTAATCATCCTACCAGGTTTAGGCAACTAGATGGAATGACCCTCATGTGGAACCCTTGCTCAATTTTCCTTGTTTAGGAAAATTGGATAAAAATGACTTTGTATAGGGAATTTGTGTTGAATGACATAGTTGAACGGGTTGAGTCATGAGTTCGATACAGTTAGTTTGAGTGCATAATATGTAATGCCTTATGTGTTGTTTGAAATTCTTAATATGTACTAACTTATGCATTCTAATGCAACTGTGATAACGATTATGAGCGATTATGGATGGAAGGCATTCATACCCCATGTCATCTACTTTGAACAGTTATGGATGGGAGTCATGCATACCCTATGCCAGCTTACTTGAGTATGGGTGGGAGACATGTCTACCCCACGCCAGATGTGATTCTCTATAGGTGTGTGGAAGGGAGGCATTTATACCCCTTTCCAGTTGTAATATATGGATGAGAGGCATTCTTACATCATGCCCTATATTCTTTATATGTTTATGGAAGGGAGGAATTCATACCCCTTTCTAGTTGACCGATAGGGATGAGAGGTATTCATACCTCGGGCGCAATAATCACGATTGATGGAAGGGAGGAATTCATACCCCTTTCGAGTTTACCTATAGGGACGAGAGAAATTCATACCTCATGACCGCAATCGTTAGATGATGGGTTGGAGGCATGCTTACCCCACACCATATTTTATAAATATTTACATATGTAACTGTAGTGCCATGAACAGATTGATATCTCGGAAACGAGCCGAAGCTGGTATAGCTGTCAGGTTTCCATTGGGGAAACCTGGACGAGTTTTGTTATTCTACATTGTTCTGTTTATTGAATCTTACTATACCATCTTACTTCTTTAATTAATATTACAATTTCTGGTTTAGGTTAGACACTAGTGATGCCGGCCTACTGATATTTATATCTCACACCCAACTCGGGCCGCCATTGCACTGTTGTACCAGAGTAGACCTTTATTGTTTCCATGACCTTGGTTGGTTGCTGTGTTTCTTGTACCTGGGGATAGGAGCAAAGGACTTAGCATGATCTTGATATGCTCAGGAGAACGCCCGTCGTGCCCTGCTATCTTTTCTTTATTATTTTACATTGTATTGTAAGCATGCTGTATTGTTTCATGTTATCACATTATATCATTCATCATCCATGTATCATGTAAAATGGCTTTGGCCAGCTTTTATAAAAATGATCACTATCTTCCTTATGCTGTTGTTGGTTCATTGTTTATCTATTACTGCTTTCGCTACTTGTGTATTTAACTCTGATAATACTACTGTGAAAATCTGATAAGAGGGTATAGTCTCCCCACTATCACCTCCCGAGACCCTCGCTGCTAGTCGGCAGCCTCTAGCGTACATGGAGATGCACTTGAGGCCATGTGGTGACCGGTCCGACAACCAGTCGATGGTCAGCCGGGCAGGGACGTTACAACCTTTAAAATCAACACAGTGAAATCAGTCAAAAATCACATCAAAAATAAAATTTATAAGGATACAATGTTTTACACTCTACTATAACCATATAAAAATCATATACTAAGAAATAAAAATAATTTTATGATTAAAAAATGTTAGAATAAGATATCCTACTATCATTTAAATAGAATAAACTATTCAAATATAAAGAGTCAAAAATGATATCATTCATTCCTTGTTTATCAAATTAATCAAACATATTAACACTACTACAATGTGAAATGTTGTTTCTAAAAGGGAAGTAATAATTGAAAAACCATAGATCACAATATAATATACGAAATTTGAAACTATAGAAAAACAAAATCAATGATTCCATGAAGGATCTAATCTGAGTTTCTATGGCATGGGAAGAGTGATAACATTTAAAACCTAAAAAACAACTATAGAAGGGTAGAAGAATCTTTATTCTTAGATCCTTATAAATTAATGAAAAAAATTAAAAAAAATAAGTATTAAAACAAAAAAAATTGAATTTGAGAGATAAAACATATTAAACATAATATTATATGACATTAGGATTTTACATAACTTGAATACAATTTTTTTTACATTTTAAATGAATTAAAAGAAGGTCAACATAACATTATCCAGAAAAAGAGTAGAATAATCAATGAATTATATTAGGACGAGAATGCACTCTAATGTTATAAGTCATATTATGATGAAGAAAAATATTGAATTTAAACACTAAGATAAGGAATTTGAATATCTGAGTTGAAAAATTATTAGATGATGTAATAATAAGTAACTAAAATGCACTAAACACTATAAAGACACAAATCAATAGAAATATTTAATGTTTGTAGTATACTATTTTAGTTTGTTATGGTGGTTATGGTTGGAAAAGATAATTTCATAAAGATGGGTAGGTTATTTATTTTTATACCACTTGAACTCAATGAAAATCTACAATAATAATGAATTTTTAAGATTAAAAACCATAATATTTTGATAAAAACCGTAAAATAGTTAATGTAACTAAACTTATTAAATTCAATCATTATCCCAGTTGTGATTATCTCAAACATGAATCCTAAAACAAAATAAATAAATTTCATCCTTCCTTTTTACGATGAAACTATATTTATGAAACAATAAATTGAAAATAAAAACCAACATATATATATATGTGGTAAAACATATGTTATCTAATATAAAATTTAATTCCCAAGAATTTCATGTAGATAATTTTATTTGGCTTATATATTGAAAATTAATCCCAGTTTAACCATTTAGATTACCTATATTTTCATATATCAATTATCAAAACATATATAAACAATAATAATTAAGAATAAAGAACACATAAAGAAGAATAAAACTTACTTGTTTAACTATTTTCTAAAATATTTACGTACTCTGCCTAGTACACCAACTTAATGAAATGAACAACCCTATAAAATCAAACACAATAATCTTACTAAAAGAAGGAAAAAATTAGTATAAAAACTAATTTATTTAACATTAAATATAAGTTATATAACTAAATCATATTAAACCTATAAAAAATAATATAGAAACTTTAAGAAAAAAATGATTATATAATTTCTCATTTGTTAAACTTAATTTAAAATATACATAACTGAACATTTAAATTTGACCAAACGTAAAAAATGGTTTTCAAATAATAACCCTATAATAAAAAATATAATATAAAAACATTAAGAGAAAAATGATTATCTTACTACTATTTTAAAATCATTAACTAAAAGGGATATAACTTATAATTTAAATGTTAACAATAATAAAAAATAGTTTTTTAAACTTACAATATGGTAATGTTATTCATTTTTATTTGACTTGGATTAATCGAAAACTATAATAATAATGAATGTTACAAAGTTAAGTATGTATGTTACATATGTTTTTTCTAGAGTTACATAAATTAAAGGATATTCATGTTTCCTTAAGTCATTGATTTTCTCTAACTCATATGAGTACATGGTTTGGTTACTCCTATACTTTGTTATTCATGATGTATATTTTTTTTATTAATGTCTTGTGTAATATTGAGATTATATTATAAATTCATAACAATTTATAAAATAGATAATAAACCTGTAAAAATAAATAGAATCTACCTACATAAATAAGAAAATGATTTTCTAAATACTCATTTTTTAACATTTATTTAAGGAGACATACCTGATAATTTAAATCACATCAATACATAATAAATAGTTTTCAAAAAAAACTATAGAGATGGATAAGTTATTCATTTTTATATGACTTGACATCATTGAAAATCTATAATAACAATGAATCTTATAAGATTAAAAAATGGAATATTTTGATATAAAACATAAAATAATTAATATAAATAACCTTATCAAATTTAGTTTTTGATCCAGTAGTGATAAAATCATACATGAATCATAAAACATAAAAACCGCATTCCACCCTTACACTTTGATGATGACACTATGGTTATAAAACATTAACTTGAAAATAAAAAACAATATATATATATATATGTATATAAAAAATTACTATTTAATATAAAATATATTTACCATTATGTCATTGTATATGATTGTATTTTGATACTTTATCAATAATTTATCTTTCTTAAATTTTCTCCAGGAACAAAATTTCATATTTATCAATTAAAAAAACTTGAATAAACAATAAGAATTTTTTTTTAAATAAGTTATAAAAATAATAAAACTTATCTAAGATGTTGCTAAATTTTTAACAAACACAAACTAATAAAGAAAAATACCAATAGAATGTGCATTCATTTAGAAAAAATATGCCTAGCATCCAATGAACTATAAAATATAAAAAGTTCAAAATTAATGAATTTATAATGAATATTAGTTCATAATTATCATACGGTCTTTACCCATTGTGGAATGGAAGAAATAGAACCCAATCTCTATATTTGATAATCTCTCATATATATATATATATATATATATATTTGTAACTATAGCAGAAGTATTCACATATATTACGATATTTGAAATGTTTTATGGATCTATAAGACCATAAAAATCAGTGATCTCATTTTGAATAAGAACCATGTGTAGATACCTAATTAAATATGTAATATACTATGTCACTTGAAATAATATTTATTTAACAAAAGGAAAACTGAAAAATATATTCACCTACATGTAATACAACTGCAGTATAGGAAAGTTGAGTCCATAAATATAATCATATCCATGATATTTTTTTTAAATATTCTCAATGTATAGTCTCTTATACCTATATCATATGTCATTCAAAACTCATAAATATTATCCACGGAAGGATATACATGGGATAATATTTTTAGCCGATTAAAAATGTCACAAGTATATGAACTTGTCGGTTCATGAACCTTTTGTTTCTTTTGAAATAATTATATTTATTTTAGATACACTTATATAATTTATATTTCAGAAATAAGTATAAGTAATTTTCAATATAATGTAAATAATATTATAAAAATACTGAATACCTCATATATCAAATGATGATTAATGGTATCCATCCAGAGTAAAACATTTCCCATACAATCTCCAAATATGGTAACCTCCTTAGTATGAAATGGAAATAGACTTGTTGGATAAATAATATCATGTACTAATATTCTTATATGGACCAACTACATAGGATTGTTATGTAAAGAATCACAAAAATAGGTTTGACTCCATACACTGCAATATATTCATGGGGATCTCTATTATATAACTCACAATATAATTTCTATTTTGAACAAGGAGGTGGAGGATCTGAGTAGGTAGTATGGGTAGGATGAATGGCTGTGAAGGCTGTGCAAGTTGTGATTGTCTCATCCATTACTCTAACAGAACATGAAAAACTGCTTAAATTGGTTACCCATGAACTATTTTAGGTATTTTAGATCATATTTTAAGGAATATATTTTTAGGTCTCTTTATTTCTTACTTTGCTGATGAAAAACTATTCTAATTCCAACACCCACCTCATATCCTTTTATGTGGATTGGTTATTTGATATTTACTAATATAGTAGCAAGGATATAAGTCATTCCCTCACAGATAAAAGTCCCCTAAAGGTCTTTCTCATGTTGTTCATATTAAAATAAATAATTAAAATGGAATATTAGTTTAGTTATTTTTATAAATAAAAATATTCATGGAATATAAAAATTCATATCTTATAATTCTATCACCCACCTTCTTACAATGCTCTGTACGTTAAATTTTATCTGTTTTCCTTCTCACTATATTCTATTTTTCATGGTGAGTGGTGGGGGATATGGAGGAACAAACTTGAACCATTCTGAACGACATCTAGATTAATCTCTTAGTGAATTAATTTTTTTTCATCATTTTCTCCCTTAACAAATGACTGCCACTACATGATAAAGTATGAGGGTATACATTATGCAACTAGATCTCTTGAAGATATATTCTGGAGGCATGTTACATAAAAATTAACTAACAAGTAATCATGTAATATATAATAAATTTTTCAATATAAAATAATTACCACACAATAAATTATTCATCATGTTGGGTGGCTATAAAATTTTCCCATTTATCTGAAACTACAAACCCATACTTGAGTCATGATTTTTCATTATGAATCTTACCAAAAACATAATTTTTTGTAGTTTTTTTAAAATCTGGCCATTGAACAACCCCTAATATTTGACATATTTTCATAATTTATATCATTTCTTCAAAATCTAATGTCAACAACAATTAAATAAAATAATTATTTATCATTAAAAACATATAAAATTGAAAAAATGAGATAAAAATAAATCAATTCATATATTTTACCGTTATGGATTATCACATATTCTCTTTCACCATTTGTTGAAGTAATTCCAATAAGGATATAAAATACTAATCTTGTATTGATTGTGCATGATGATCGAACCTCTGAATTGCATTGCATTAGGTCCATTTGAGTTATTATCATCCTCAAAATTAATATGTATTCTCTGGTACCATTGAGCAAGTGATATTTTTGGTAAATGTATAATCCTATATCAACAAAATCTAGAAATTGATTTCTCTTAGGAAGAAGGAGAAGCCTCCACCGTATGAGGAACATCAATAGTCCAGCAATTATGATTTTTAAATTAAACATTTTCTTTCGTTAAATCAATATATTACTGAATATTTAACAAAATTAAAAAAGATATATACCTTGATAATTTTTTCTCTCTTTTAAATTATACCATTAAAATTGAAAATTGTAAGGAAATTATGTGTACCTATTTATTTTTAGAAACATTAATTAATAAAATCAACGATTAAGAAAATATGTAAGTAAAATAATAGTTTCACACATGTGTAGGATTAAAATAATAATAATAATAATTTCAAGATTATTAAACAAAAAAATTTCATTTCAAATTATTAAATATAAAAATTAAATCTAAAATGATAGAAATGTTTAAAAATTAAAATGTCACACTTATAAAAAAGTTCTTTATATCTGTAAATTTAACTAAAACATAATGATGTATATTAGGTCTTTCTATCAAAAATTTTAAACTATAACTGTTTTATATAAAATTTGAGACAAATATCATATAAATAATCAAAATAAATATTTAATTATAAATCATATAATTTAAAAATAGTGTTTTTAGACATGTAAATTTCATAAAATAAATGAAATATAAATATTTACATGAATAATTAATAGTGTAATTTAGTGTTTCCACATATCCATTCAGCATGGTCATTTCATAAAACATGAACTATTTATGCATTATAGTCATCATTATCATATGGAAATCATGTAATAAATGAATAAACCTCATATAAAACCATAACATCATTATCATCCTCATCAAACAAATGAATTCACTTCCATTGAAATATTATAGACCACTGACCATTTAATGGATCAATGACATAAAATAGTTTTTTTCAGGTGTCTCAAGGATAAATGGTTTCACTTTGAATCAAAATACTTTCAAATCAAGTAGTGTAAACCCATAATCATCATGTTTAACACCACTATTACTATAAACCTAGTTTCACTTTAACTTTTTGAATGAAAATTTAGTATAATAAATTTTCAACATATCCTAAAAGAACTATAAAATTTGTCATTGATATAGAATTTGTGATTTTATCTTTTACACTCAAAAAATATAGTGCTTTAATGACGACCATTGCCCCACTATTTTGAACAGTACTCTTGCGATCCTTACTATTTGTGTAATATATATACCCATTAATATCAAAACCATACCATGTGATCACATTAAGTGATGGTCCCCCTTCAAACTATTTCGATGATTCTCATGCAGATATATCTGTGATAACATTATCTTTAAACCATGAAACCAATGTCTTTTTATTATCAACCATCAACCACTTTTCATTTCATTTTAGATATCTTACCGTTAATTTAGAAATGTGTGATGATATATATGGTTGAAACTCATATATGTTGTTCAAAATGTATAAATCTAACTAGTCACATAATCACATGGAATAAACTTTACCTTTAATCCTCAAATACCTCTACCTTCATAATGAACTATCATATTTTGTGACATAGGGATACCAATATGATTTACATCATACAAATAACTAGTACAGAACTCAATCACCTATTCTAATACATATTTTTGATCAATAGAGCCCTCTGGTCAATGAATATTTTTTACATATCCCTTAAAATTTTCATATATATTTATAAATGATACATACAACATAATTAAATAGGCCCACATATCATAATCTCATGCACCAGATGAATCACCAGATGAACCATTATATTAAAATATATAGGTGGGAAATACATCTATATTTTTCAATTTATAATAGAAGCTTCATTCTCCAACACATCTCACAAGATTGGATCAATGAATTTGATACTAATGGATTTTATAAAATTATATAACCTGATGATAGTATTTCTAAAATCTACTATAAATGTAACACGTAGTGAAACTGGTATTAGTTGTTTCATCAATGCATGATAACCAAGAGATTTCACACCTATTAATTTATAATCCTTTAATGACACAAAATTCTTTAGGTATGATGAATATCCATTGGGTATTTTAATATGATAAAGACACTAACAAAAAGTCATATTCTCACTCTTTCTTAATGTGTGATAAGAAAGAGGTAAATATGTTATATTTCCATTTATAGTAGGAACTAAATCCAAACATATTCCCCTAGATATCAAGTATAATATATATTGGAATCCATATTTTATCTTTCCTTTTCTGTCTAAAAGATTTCCAAAAAAAATTTCCCATATATTTTTCTCAACATGCATAATTTCAGTGTTATGTTTTATTTCTAAAAATATATAATATGTTTTTTAGAAAAATATATAATGTTCATTCTAGATATTTTTTTGATAACCATAAATTTATTTATCTCTAAATGTGAAATCAATATTTGTCACCATGATGTAATATTCTTCAACTGAAAATGGTTATGGGGGATGATTATATTCTTATATATAATTAAATTCTTCTTTCAATCTACGATAATGACGATTAATTTAAAAAAAATTGATACCACATGTAAAATGTATTTCATCCATTATTTAATTGATAATATGAAGTCTCTTCTTCAATAATTGGACATGCATTATGATATTTAACATTATAATTATATAAGATTCAATATATAGGAAATTATTTTTTAGTGAACATTATCATCACATGAAAAATAAAATACTCGTTATTGTATGAATAAAAACTATAAGACCTTTCTCCCATTAAAGATTCAAATCATCAATCAATGGTAAAAAATACACATTTATATTGTTTCTCATCTATTTTTGACCATAAATAATCAATATCATCCTAACAATTTTTTCATTATACATATATGTGAGAAAAATGTTTAAACCGCTAAAAAATAGCCCACAAACTATGTTGGATGTTGAGTCTTTAATATATATTCATTCCATATGGGAACAGTCCCATTAAGATATATGAAACTTCACACCCAAAAGAAAGAAATGGTTTATCAAATCTCTTCCACTGTGGTGAATCAAAAGGGTGACATAAGTTATCATTAGAGACACTCCCATATAAATGTAATTTTAACATTTTTTCATTAATTGAATTTTAAAATAGATGCTTAAAATCCGAAATTATTGGAAGGTACCTAATTGCTTTAGTAGGATGTTTTATTCCAGAACCTGAGAAGGAATCAAAGTTTAATTATTAGAATTATTTTGTGGAATTATTAGTAGTTAAAAAATATATTTAGTATGGGATTTGATTCCAGTACATGAGAATGAATCAGAGTTGAATTTTTCATCCATCTTCTAGTGTGATGTCCCATATTTAGGAAATTTTGATAAAAATTAATATTTCGTTAAATATAAGACACAATAGTTGGGGAAAACATATATCATTTTATACCTTAATATGATTGGATGAATTTTTTTCTTTTCCTCATAATTGGAATATGGGAGCCTATTGCCTTCTAGAATTAACTGTTTTAAATGTTCAAGAATCATAGAAAAACATTTATCACTCTATCCATTTATTACTTCGAAGATTATTAATATTATAAACTCTGATAAAAATATATATTTAGCCTAACCTAAGAATAATAGTTTCTATAAATATCTATAATATTGTTCAACAATTTCTATTTTTATTGTTTTAATGGGAACACCAAGAATGAATTCTTCAATATGATCCTTTTTCCCATTCTGAATACTTTCATCAACATTAGTTATTGAATTTTCCATTCTTTCACCATATCTAATACAATGTGTATTATTTGGGAAAAAACCATAGAAAATGAGATGATACTTTATTTCTATAGAATTTAACTTTATTGTAACAAAACACTACATTCATGGACAGAAATAAAATCTTTATTTTAAACATTTCATTTATAAAAATTCAAGAAATCATTAACTTATTTTTCATATCCATTAGTGGTTCTACAAAATTTATCGAATTATGATATACTAAAAACCTACGTTCACAACATAAGAGGTGAATATATTAAAACATATAAAAATTTAAAAATATATAATAAAAAATAAATTTTAAACAAAAAACATGTTATCAAAATAATCAATTATTGAAAACCATTTGACGATAACAAACAATTATACATAATGATGAAAAAATTATATATAATTTATATTCAAAATTAAAAAAATGTATACATAATTTATCTTTAACAAATATATATATTTTACCTTCAACAAAAATTACAAACAATTATACATAATTTATAGAACATATAATTACAAAATAAATAAATAAATTATCAAAATAAATTATCATAACAAGTAATTAAATATAGAAAATATCTAACAAATAATTAGGAAAAGTAAATATTAAATTACAAAGAATTATAAAAAATATTTCACAAAAAATTATTTAAAAATAACTTAAAAAAGTTATCATTATTAAAATTATACAAAACCCATATGAATAATTATAAAACATTTTTACATAAATAACTAATAAAAAATTACCCGAAAATTTATGAAAAATATCTTATAAAAAATTATTATAACAAAACATTATCCTAAAAAATATTTAAATATAAAAACAAATAATAACTTACAAAAAAGTTTGATAAAAAATAATTATACATAGTTTATTTTAAAAAATAAAAAATTCATACAAATTATGGAGGTCGATAATGAAACATACCTCATGAATTTTGATAAACTAAAGATAATTATATTGTAATAGATATAATACTATAGGATTGAAGAAAAAGGAGTGAAAAAAATAAGTAAAAAAGGAAACAAAAAACCCCTCAAATCGCTGTTGTGGGTCACTCGTAATAGATCAATGATAATGAAATAAGAATAAATAATGGATAATTCAAGAGAAAAAAGTCGAAAAAATGGATGAAAATTGATTGAAATAGATAATCACGGGTCATCAAGGGGTTTCAATGCCGTCAGGTGCCATTATTGTTCTAGAGTCGATCATGATAGAGGGTTTCGAGTGAACGAAAAATAAGGATTTGGGTTGTCGGCATAAATTTTAAAGGACTATTAACATTAGTTTTTTTCGAAAATAGAAATCAAATAGTTTTTTAATTGAGTGTGGACATTTTTTTAATGAATTGTATTAACGAGTTATATTTTGAGGTCATTTTTAGAAAATTGATGCTAAAAATTATTTGATATAATTTTTAAAGTGGTTTTTCATTAAAAGTGATCTTACATTTTTTAAAGAACTTATAACGTCAATTTTTTTGAAAACTAATATTAAAATTAATACTAGAGACATTTTAACACTTATTATGAAAAAATTAATGTTAAAAGATTCTTTCCATTACTTTTAACATATGTTTATTAAAAAATGAGATCAAAATACCGAAGCCAATACCTATATTTCTACTAGTGATAACAAGTTAGTATGTATTTCTGTAATAATAATAAGTATAAGAATTTTGGAATAATCAATATTAGAGTAAATCCCATTGTTAGAAAAGGAAAATATCTACCAGTCCTAATTGTAGTAGTAGATATTAGTTTACCTAATTTCTACAATACATTATTAGGAGGAGAATGAGACAATATGCATTTTAGGATATACTTAAGTGAAAGTGATATCATATTTACATATGGTACATATACATAGAAGTGTTAGTAGAATTTTAGACCATAATATTAACATGAGGAACTGGTAGAACATGTTAGGATGTCCACTTGACAGAAGATGTGTCAATGTAATTACTTGTCTTGATGTATAGTTCTGTGATACTATGTATAATGATTTACACATATTTTCCATGTTGAAAGAACATAAATTAGAGTAATGAACCCCTATGTGGAAAAACCTAAGAAGTAAATATGTCCTATAGAACGAGTTTTTCCAGATTGAGAGGAATAAAGAAGGTAGAATCAGCTTCATATCAAAGTATTATTATAGGCCAATATCTTATAAGGAATTAATATATAATAAATAAGTCACCTGGAAATTTATGAATAATGAAATGCATATGCTCTACAAATTTTCTCCAATTAATTTCAATCGAAACATCCTTTCCTACTTCTTGTATCAAAACTATTTAATTTTTACCAAATGTAAATTTCTACATTATCTATTCCAAGGTTACTCTTGAAAATCATATTCCTGTTTAAGTGAGGGTACACCCTGTATCAACTAGGGTAGTGCATACAGTTATATAATTACAAAACTTTACAAATTTAGCCCATTTTCTCTCTCTTTTCACTAAGTAATGATGATATCATATATCCTAAATGAGATTATACATCCTCACAGATAGTTAATCATACATTCATTTTTATTATCATCATTTTGGAAACTGATGTTCTAATAACTTCTACTGATGTGCCTTTTTTTAATATGAGATCCTTGGATTCTCCAAAGGTTTCTAAAGTATTTCTGATTTTAGATCCTCAATTTTCAAATCTATTCTGCTCGATATTGATCCTTTTCACCTAATATCATCTACATATTATATGATCTAAGAGATGACATGTTTATGTCTGACATTTTAAATAATATCTGGATTAAGTATCTTCTTCCTTCATCATTATTCTAGATCTAGGGAAACGAGTTCTCTAGTAAATTTTAGCTTCTGAGAGTTTAACACATGTGGTTTAATTTCCCTAATTAATGGTCCATTATCTTGAAAAATATTATTAAATGATTCCACAACCTTCATAGAACTAGACTTCTAGTATTGTAGAACTTTAAATAAAGACTTGTAATTACTCCAACAAATCTTCTATTAGGTGGACATCCCAACTCCTTTATCCAATTCCTCGTGTTAATATTATCTTATAAAGTTATATTAAAAGTTATTTCTAGAATTTATTTATAAAAATACAAGAACACTTACACCCAAGAAGATCTATCATGAATATTTTATCATTCTCCTTCTAATAATGAATTGGATAATTAGTTAATCTACCCATACTGATGCAATTAGAAATGATATATCTTCCGCTTTTCTAAAAAGAGGATATACTCTAATCTGTATTACTTCAAAATAAACATACTTAGAAATTTTTGGATATCCTTACTAACCTTTTTTGGTTTTAACAAAGTAATTATAATTAACCCTCTATCTATTTTATAGAATATAGTTTTATCTTAATCTTCAATGATCATAGTCATTTATCAGTATGTGAACCAATAAATTTGGTACAACTTAGGTTGATCAAATCTAGGAATATTCTATTCTTGATAATATATTACTTATTAATGGGTTTCTATTTCTAATGAATGAACTAGATGAAATTCCATATCATCTAGCTTTACTAGCTCTCTATAGCCTTTTGGTGCAGTATCCCATACTCAAATAATTAATATTCAAAGCAAGATTAAAATTGTACTGGGAATATTTCATTCTTCCACACATGATCTGAACTCTTCCACCTATGAGTACTCTATATATAATGAATATAAAACATCATCATGTTACTCCATATTTTCTCCCTAGATAGTCTCAAATAATATTTTTTATGACTCTTCAATAATTATTTCCTTGATACATCTTATTCATTTTTCTATATCTGGGAAAGTGTCATATCTATGAGCTTTCATCCCAGAGAACCAACAACAAGAACAATTGTATAGAGATTTTATTTTATGAAATCTAGGATACATGCTATATTTTTTCCTTAAACTTTTTATTTACATCCTTTTGGATTATATTTGGTCTAAGAAACCTCTTATATTTATCTAGATTTTTACATGAATATAGAATATTTTATAGAATTTCTTGTGTGATCTATTTCATTCACACTAGAGATATTCAATCTCTATTATGAGTGATTTTTTTTGGATTTTCCGAAGATTTTATATAGTTGGAACACATTCGTATCTTTTTACAACACCCTCCACCTTTGGTCAACATGAATAACTCATATATAGAATATTTATAACTTACAAAGAATATGAATCTGTATAAAATATTGTCTTATTACATACCTTATTATTTCTACTCTAAATTGTAAATTATCCTAAAATTTGAAACATTTTGAAAGATGAGTCTTCACGTCTTATTGAACTATTTTAGTCTAACTACTTGGAAGTTTCTATAAATATTTAACTAGATAATATGCATGATATCTTAATCAAAGAATATAATACCAATGTTCAAACTCACAAAGATATTCCTAAAAATAGTACATGTCATAGATTTAGATCTTGGGTAATGCTGGTTAATATTTTTCTATCAATTCTCTATCCTGATCAACCGGTGAATATCCCAAAAATTCTTGTTTGTGAAAATAATATACTACTACTATAACCCCAATATGGAATGTGGTATATTCTATGATATATTTTCTCCCTTCAAAGTGTCATAAAAAACCCCAAAATATGCCTATATTTCTTCAAAATGTAGATTCACTGAAATTAAGTGCACTATCTATGGCCAACTACTTTAAACCAGTATATAACTTATAATATTTAAGGTCTATAGCCTATTAAACTATGTCTTATATAGGATCATTTTCAAAATCTAGCTTAAGTATGATCCCATGTTTCCCAACACCTTTCATATGTTTCTTTTGTGGTCAGTATTATTGTTGAATATAGCTAGGATATGAGGGATTGGATTCCCTATATATTTTCTAAAACAAGTCCTTGAATGAGACATTATATTAATCTTAAGGGATAGGTTTTTGGGTGATCTCCTACCATACTGTCTTAGCTTCCAAAGGTTTTACATCGAGTCCTTTAGTGGGAGATTATTTGTTCTTTATATTAATTTTAATTTATTCAAGTATGGCTTGTAGGTATTATACATTATTGAGATTTTCATTTAGTTCTTTGGTGAAATGTCCTATGTCTCCAAGCTACCATTTCTCTTGAGTAATAATATCGTGGATCTATTTTTTTATTCCTAGATACTTCAATGAATAATCAATTTCGCTTCATGATACTCTTGATATTCTCCTACTAATTTCCAGGAATAATGTTTTGTAGTATATCATCATGATATACATGATTTTTCTACATCCTTGGGTGGATTCATATCAGTGGTAGTGGATCCTAAATGATTAGAAGCTTTTCGTAAAGCTTTTACATCGAACATTTTCCAAATATCTTTAATATTTAGACCAACACTTGATCATCACCCTTCCATATTGATATTTTTAATGAAAAATGCTCCACCTTAAATATATCATATAGTTCTCTATATAGTTTTGACCAAGCACTTGGATTGTGTAAGATGAGATTCATTATGTCTAATTTTTGCCTTTAGTTTTTTGATATTTTCATGAGTTTCTTGGAATTTCTACCATGTATCAATTACTTTGGGTTTTTTCTCAAAAGAAAAATTTTGATTTCTGTATTTTAAAACACTTTTAAAACAAATATAAATGGATTTTATTTCATAAGGATGAAAAATATCATCGAAACTCTTATTCTCATAATATAGTCCTTTAACTATGTAATTCATATGTTTCTTCTACATAATCTACCGAAGTAGAACTATGGATGGATTTTACCCTCAAACTCTAATAAAACATAAAAATGTAAATAAAACATATGAGTGTTACAAAATTAAAGACCTATATTTTATCATTTGTAAATATTTTATTTATCTGTATTATGATATAAATTTTATATATATTCATTTAATATGATAACAAAACATTATTTTTCTAGCACCCAAGTGAGGGTACTATTCTAATAGCCATGTTACTATTCCTAAAGGTCACATTAACATTCCAATGGTTAGATTACTATTCCAATTATCAGATATGTAATAGCAAAATGGGTTCCCAACTTTATATAAATATCTTATATTTCATTCATTCTTCATTAACATCTATTCTCTCCCAAGGTTATATATATTTAATTTTTTGAAATGAATGTTTCATTAATAATATTCTATTTAATTTCTATAATTTGTTAACTATGGTCAATATTTATGACCCTGAAGATCCAAATTTTCATAGTATAGTTATATTATTTTCAATTGGATTCCCATTTTGACAGTTACAATTCCCGTGGATATATTTATTTTCTAAATGTAACTTTCATTTCAATATTAATAATTTTTTTGTTGTCATATGGTGAACATGTTTTATATAATACTATATTACTAAACAATAAAAATTCATATATTTATAAGGGAATTTCTATTTATAAAATTATTAGTCATTAGAAACACAATATAAATGTATTAGTTGATGACTATTCTAGATATACAAGAACTTATTTTCTTGAAGTTATTTATTATGCAATCTCTATTTTCATATTTTTTTTCACTCGTGTTCAAAATATTAAAAACCAATATGTTATTATTATTCGAAGTTATATAGGTGGTGAGTTTTTAAACTATGGGGTTTGAAGATTTTTATTTTGAAATATCACAAATCATAATTTCATAGCCATAATAAATCCACAAAAAAAGTATAGTAGAACAAAGTAATATATCACTTCCGGAAAATACATAGATTATGCCATCTTAATACTATTTTTCGTAGCATATTTCAGTAGAAGTTGTGGGTAATGATCGATGCACTATAAATCATGTTTTATTTCATCAAGTGTTTACTAAAACCCCATATGAATTTTGAACTAGAGGGTAACATAAAAAATTACATTATAGTATTTGGAAACAGAGTATTAATTTTTAATTCAAATAAAAAAATAATAAATTTTACCCAAAAGCTAATTAAGTTATATATCTTTTTTATTCCAAATATAGTAAGTTGTATTAGTGTTTAAACAAATGAACACGTGATATTGAAAAAAAAATTATATACATTGAGTTTTATAAAATTGATTCTTATTTAATCTTACAATATCTAAAAGTTACATATTCAGATTGTGATTTGGAAATAAACTATTTTTTACTAGAATTTTAATACCATAAATAAGAGGTTAATATAGAATAAACTATACTATTTAATGTAAAAATTGTTAAGATAGTCTAAAATATGTTATCTATCTATAAATAAAGATCAATGATTTATTTTATAAGGAATAAATGAGTCTGAAATAATTATCCCATGATGATATTCATTAGTGATGTAAGATAATTCGTTTAAAAATGAAAATTATTTTTTAATGAATGTGATTATATTAAATTTTTATCTCATTATAAACCTAAAATGCATGATGAAGTCTTGGGTAATGAATATTAGATAATTTCTATGGTATAGATGCTTAATCTATTCAAACTGAACAAGGTTTGGACCTTGGTTAAGCATCAAAAATATTTTGAGATTACAGGATTAAAATGGATCCTCATCAATAAATGTGATGAATATTATTTTATTGTATGAAAAAATTAAATTATAATTTGTAAATATTATAATAAATATAAAATAGATTATGGAGAAACTTTTATTCATATAACTAGGCTACAGTCTATATTTATACTTCTAGACTTTGAATGTCAACATACTTTTACTTTATATCAACTCTGTGTAATGTGGAAGATCCATAATGGATATTCTTAAGAGGAATTTTATATAATACAACCCCATGGTTTTGAATATGTAAATTTTATGGAAAATGATTTCAAATATAAAAATATCTTTACAAACATAAAAATCCTTAAGATCCTGGTATATCCATTTCTATAATTTTCTTATTTTATAAATTTTTAAGGAGTGGTTGATCTCGATCTTTTTAATATGAATTTAATAAAGGACACTATCATTGTAAAAATTTAGGTTGATGGAATTATCATTGGATCAACTGAGAAAGATCTGATGAAGAGTTTCTCAGAACATATGTATAGTGAGTTTAAGATGAGTATGATTTGTGAAAATAATATATTTATTAAATTTTAAATTACAAAGAAGATTGAATGAATTTTTTACTCAACATAAGAATATAAGATATTTAATTAAACTCTATGGTTTCGAAAATGATTCATTTTTATTACTATAATATATACATTCTTTAAACATGATCTTTATTGATTTTGTGAAACTAGTTGATAAAATGTTTTTCAAATGGATGATTATAAGATTAATTTACATAACATCTAATTGACTAGAATTTATGTAATTAGTATTATTTTCTACAATATTCTCACCAAATATGAATGAATCCCATGTTATGGTAGTTATGGGGATTATTTTCTACCTTAGAGGAACTCTATAACCCTGCTGATTCTATTCAATCAGAACTAAATTTCATCATAAGAGTTGTTCTAATGATAAATTTGGAATATGAATGATGGATATAGAGAGAAATTTTGGAACATTTCATTTCTTAGTTGAAGCTTTAGTTTCATAGTCCCATAAGAATAAATAACCAGTTTCACTTTACTCCACTAATTAAGAATATGTGGTGATTTGATGTTTTTTCTTGTCATTTTTTTGAATGCCTTATAAAATCACATATTTTTTATTATGTTTCACCCAAATTTTGATTCTTTTTTTAATGAACAAGTACTATATCTTTGTTTAGAAACCCAGAAGATCAATATTTTGTGAAATACCTAAACATTAGAAACTAGTTTATTTAGATCTATATAAAAATTATGATATTATTCTTAACAATGTGAAAAAAATATCTGGTCAGTGAAATTTTCACTAAACTATTAAATTTTGATAGATTTGAATACATTATGTATAGTTTCTGCATAGAAAATGCATAGGGATCATAATTTCCTCTTGTTTTTATAACATCTCATGATATTCAGAAATTACATGAGAAACATGGATTATATTACTTTTTATAAAATTTAAAAAAATATTTCACATAGGTACGTTACATTATCTTCTTTTTCATTAAGTATAATTTATCATATCTAATATGGAAATTCTTCATAACCACAAACAATTTTAGTAACTATATTAATAATTTACATGGAAATTCCTTTCCATAAGGTGTAATTAATTTCATGTTTTTATTTTTATATATTATTTTTATGATCTAATGTTTTTAAATCATATATAATATTCGTATTTATATTCTCTATAGTATTTCTATTTTCTCCAATTTTTTATATTATAGATTTATTTTATTCTCTTATATATTTCATTATTTTCTAAAATCTAATTAAATCCAGGGAAAATAATATATATATAATCATTAGTTTCATACAAGTGTCTATTTTGAGGTATATAAGTTATTTTTTTATTATTATTTTATAATATCATCACCATAAGGATATAATATGTAGGTATCAGAAGATAACCTCACAGAGGTTCACTATTTTTGATCTTTTCATATGGTAATGATTATCATCGACTCTCTTTATATCTATTAATTGTACAATAAATGTGATTGCTTTTTTATCTCTATATTGTAGTAGTAACAAGGTGGTACACACTTTATAAAGAACAAAAATCTCTATGAAATGATATTTTTACTCTTATGTATTCAATATACAACTCAAAAAATTGATGTGAATTTTTTATTATTTTTCTTCTTATATTGAACCTCACATTGAGGCAACATATTTTTATGAAGACGTAGAAAATTTAGGTGATGATTTAAAGTGATTTTAGAGGTATTCCGGGAGTTAATCTATGAGTTTTATATTTTACTTCATTTTAATTAAATGGAAATAATTTATGTTTTTATTCTTTTTATTTGGGTGATTAATTTAGAAGATATTCAAAATAATGGAAAAAATTTTTATATTAAGGAGAGATTGATAAGTTATTTTTTCACAATGGTTGAATGTTTAAAAGGAGGGTAATGATTTAAAATAAAGATGCATTTTTTTAATGTTATGAGAAAATTTTTTATACTATCCTTATGAAATTTCATAAAGGAGAAATATTAGTTTCCTTAGACAATATATTCCGGTAGGGTTTAATTAAAAAATACACAAAATAAATATTTTTATTTTTTATTTTTGTTAATAAACATACCGTTACTTTATTTTTTTCATTTCTGTTTTGAAATTTTCAAATTAGGGAATATTATTGAGTTAATGAATCTTATTTTTTTTCGAAAAATCACAATTCACTTCCTCAAGGTTTTTTTATTTTCCTTTCTTTTGGATGTTTATGTTTTTTTGCATGCGATCTAATTAATGGAATGTTATGTTATAAATAAATAAACTGATTTGTACATCTATCAAATCATATAATATGAATTGTAATAAAACATAGAGAATAAAAAATAGGATTTATGAATATAAGCCTACATCCATTTGACAATGAAGGATGTATCTGGTGTTGCTTAAAAAAATAAATTGATATATTACCATTATAATTTTTTATATTGGAATTTTACAAAATACATTGAAGGGTTCATGAATATTGTGTAAAAATAATAATTGATAAGTATTTTCACAGAGTTATTTCAATTGTTATTAATTATGAAAAAACATGTTTCCAATATATATCTTAATTTTAGACTTCTTTTATTTGAGTTTTCTAAATAACCATGTCCTCTGAGGATTTTAGTGTAATGATCATATCATTTTCCATTTTATTTTTCCATTTTCTAGTCCATTATTTTCAAGAATAATTCCAGTGTTAAAGTGGTATTTTATTATCTGTTTGATCGAGGTATTTCGTATATGAAAAGATATATCCCCTCCCATAGGGTTAAAATTGATAAATATCAGTTTGATTTATAATTCCTCTGTCTGATCAGTATAATCAATGGATTCCAGAGAAATGATGATAGAAAACTACTAATGAGTTTTTCAGCTAGGAAAATATTAGGTTTTGATGTTTGGAAACATTATTTAAGATTACCATAACTCCTTCAACATTATATAAAATTGAATAATCCATAATTATTAGAATTAAATTTCAAGAAAATATCATTTAATTATTCATGTATTTATATTAAGATGTTTGAGAACTATTTTTTTACTTTTATTTTTTTCATTTTAATATATATTCTGCTTATTGATATTATAAAAAACTTAGTTTATCTTTTGATAGGTTTACAATTTTGATTCTTATTCACTTTTCATTGTGATAGTTTATTTGAAATTGTATTATCTACTTAACCTAATTATTCGAGAGATAGAAAAATTGGTATTCACTATTGGAGAAAAACTTATCCCACTCTTGTAGTTCCATATCACTTATATTATATGACAAGAACATATATATATATAATTTATTCTCTTAACATGGTTATATAATGATCAAATATGAAATATCCTTACTTTAGTTTGATGTATGTTATATTTTGAGTTTAGAAATTGTCCTTTCTCGTTAGTTTCAACGCTGATATGGGAGTTAAATAGGTTGGGTTTTAATTGTCGAAGGGTCTAGGAATTGGGAGATAGAGTGTCATGACTAGACTTGTCTATTTGTGGTTAAAAAAATATATTTTCCAACTAGTGAATTTATATAAGTATGTAGGGAAATACAAACCCCACTAGCTAGCTGATGAGGTACTATTGGTCAGTCTATGGTACTGGCAAAACCTAAGTGGTTCTGCTAGGAACACTATCTGGAAGGTGAGGCCCATTGGGTAGCTGATGTGCCCATTTAGAGAGTGAAATTGATAAGACTAAAAGGATTATAATTCCTCTCATTTTGAACCACTTTAACATCTAATTATAAACCCCATGGCCCTAATTTAAATTTTCTACCTCCTCTCAGGAATCGTAGCACTCCCATTCTTCTCCCCTGACTCTCCAATGTTTAGATGATCTAGTGATATTATAATAATGATATCATATTATATATACTCCAAATTCTCCATACCTATTAAGATGTGATTAGGTATCTATTATGAATCTATGGTTTTTATAATTATTTGATAATGAATTCTTCTTTTATTCATAGAATGGTGATGAATCTAGAGAGTTGACATATTTCCTGGGTCAAATCAAGATCCACCATAGAAATAAAATTTATATTACTATTTTCTAATGGATCATAATTATATAAATCTTCTTGATATATGATAAATGATATAACCTTAGTACATTTATGATTACTTGGTATATTGGTTGAGGAATCAATGTGTCAACAAAAACCCCTTGACTGAAGATATAAAATTTTAAAATCATAAATGTTTCCAGTAATGTTTCCATAGAACGATCATCATGATACCTTATAATTATTGAATCTAATATTGAATATATTTTACATTGATAATTTAATTATGGATCAATGATAATTGTCTAGAACTAAGAATATATTTTAGAATCAATGAGTAAATCATGATTTGTTCATGAATTGATAATGGATCTAGTGTTTTGGTAACCTCTAATTCGACATACATTAGAATTGGTTCTCTTGAAGGAATCCTTAAGGTATGTGATTATAGAATCATCCTTTATTATATAGAATCTTATTTATTATACATTATAAACCCATTTCTTTATGATGTGTAATTTTAATTGATATCCTTGATGTATGATCTCATTCTCCATGGGTGTGCGTTATGGTTCAGTCTTTGATAATTTGACGTACCATGGAGTAATTCATCAAGAACCCATGAGGGAGGAAGTTCCTTACCATATAATGCCATTCATATAACGATGTTATAATTTTTTTTGTTTTTTATTGGAAATCTATTCTTGATAAGTGTTTTTATGTTGGTGAATGAGTGGCCCATTAGGACCCTTTCCTTGATGTGTGGCCATTTATTTGTGTGTAGCCTCTTAAAAACAGTTATTGATATGAATTTTTGTTCCTTACCATGATATGTATTTCTTGTATTATTATATATCACATGAAACAATTATTTAGGTCCTAGAATGATCAAATTTCTCATCTTCAATTAGACGAACTATTGGAGGTGTAGTGTAATGACATGACGATGACTATCAAATATGCCTCTCTTGATGGTATATGTTATATCATAGACATGTCTGTTTCAATTCGAGTAGACCATGCACGATAAATGAGAGTTTGTTGTCTATAGGATAACGTAAGATAATTACATGAATGGGTGATGTGTCATCCAATGATTTCAAACATGTCAACTAGGAATTACCATCATCCAAGGATAATGACCACCATCAGGTTGGGTGTGCAATGTTCTTGATAAAGACCACCATTACGGCGTGGTATGTCGTGTTTCCTTAAAGGTGGAACATGGGATGAAAAACATTGGAATACTCATCAAAATAAATTTTAAGTATGAAGGTACAAGGTTCATGGTGACTTGTTTAGCGGATGAGGACATGAAATATGTTTGTGTCTATATGTATATTTTATCATTTATTTATTTCATGACATAAAATGTTATATATTATTGGAACTTATGTTAATGACAAATTTGTTGTGTATTACTAGGTTTATTACTCAAAGCATTCATTATCATCTCAGTGCATTTTTAAATTTCATGACCAAATATCTAGTGATGGGAAATTTACCTATGATAGGGAGTTGAGGTGATAGAGGTTTGGATTCAGAGGTGATATTATAATAGAATTAATAATATTTCTGATGTATTTATATTTTTTCCATCCATTATATACCTTATTTTTTCTTACCACGATATGAGACAGTCTATTTATTTATTTATTGTAGGACATGTATTCAATTTTATATTATTTATTTCCACATTTTTTACTCCAAGTTATTATTTATTATTTATATTAATGGGGAAATTATAAGATATTGAGGGTATAGTATCCCCAATAATTGTGTTAGGACCCTAGTTTCTAGTAGGAAGCCTCTTGTATATGGGGTGTTGAACATAAGTCTTGTGGATCTCCAGAATGGTCCTAGTGGTTCTTGTTAGGGTGTTATAAAATAGTCTCAATGCATTGTTTTCTTATTTTTGTTTTGAATAACCCAGGACATGGTAGAAATGATATAACCATGTGGTACTCAAGTAGGGGAGTCTCCATGTGCTTGAACAAGGCATGTGTGACATACCTTTATGTTATCATTAATGATATTTCTAATACTTTTTTATGATTTCTTAGGTGTGTTTATGTATCATAACTGGAAATATAGAATCAAATGCTATATATATACTGGTTTTGTGATTCATACTAGTTAGTTAATTTAATGAATTTGTGTGTAATATCTATTCGAGATAGACTTGTATACTCTGTTAAGTGATGTATCAATTTTTCATGCTATTGTGATGTATCTGTTAACATTAATTAATACATCCTAAGTATGAAATTTTGTTATATACATATGTGTATTTATGACTGTGACTAATGTGTAGGGATGGGACCATGGTTATATCTACGAGGGATATACCCCAGGTGATGGTTATAATCCTAGGAGAACCTTGTGTGATGCAATAGTCTAGTTAGGATTTATATTAAATTAGTTGATCTAGATGTTTAAAACATTAATTTGATATTTCAGAAATTCCACAATGAGTAAGATTGATGGGAACACTAGTTAAGGTATCTCAGGATGTTCCCATGCCACCCACCAGTGGTGCAAGAGAATGTAACCCAATGTGCTTCTATATTGGAACTAGTATTTCAAGCTACAGATCCATTTCAAAAGGGAATCATTTAGATTGTGCCTATTCAGGGTGAAAACGTATTGAAGACCATGAATGATAATGCTTAAGACAAACAAACCCAGTATCCTTTAGTTTTTCAGGGTACTGGTGGCCTGCAGGTTATAAGGGGCTGACTAGATATTATCATGATCATTTTTGAGCTATTCAATACTCTTAAGGGGGGGAAATAGAATTTGGAAAACACTGTGTTCTAATATCCTTCTAAGAGATGGTGGAATACCATGAATAAATCTAGAATATGAGAGGGAATTAATTGGGTGAAATTAAAGGAGTTGTTTATCAAGAAATATTTTCCTGTATGGATGGATTTAGACCATTTCCATGAGTTTAAGAGTTACAGTAGGGGTCTATGACTGACTCTGTGTACTCTTCTTGGTTTAAAAATCTACTCCACTTTTCTCATCTGTTGGCTCAAAACGAGGTTCCATAGGATTGGAAGTTTTAGATAATCCTTTAAACAGATCTTAGAAATGAAGTGAGCGTATTTGAACTAATGATGTATACACATGTTATCCATAAGGTCCTAACCTTTGAGATGGGGATAAAATTGGGAAAGGCAGTAGGCATACTCTCGGTCTATAATAAACGAATGATTCAGGTTCCCCTCACTAGTATGGGGTATTATTCTTATAGTAGGAAGATGAATGTGGAAAAGGATAATCAAGGCCACAAAAATCCAGTACAGAGATTGATCTCCCCATTATCCTCTATGGGAGATTATTATAGTAGGTTCATTAATTATGGGTAAATGGGAAATTATATAAATGCTTGTTGGAATATATCATTGTAGAAAGGATGTCTATATGCAATTTTTTTATTGAGGGATTAAATGAGGAATTTTGTGAGATCTGGGTAGCTAAGAGTGGATGGACTCAATAGAATATATATACTACCATGACTATAATAACTCGAGGGTAGGGTTATCGAGATGTGATAGGTTGAGATTATACATTGTATCAGACAGTGGTAGATGGTGATGGGGGACCATCTTATGATTGATGTATGGTATTGATCACGTCATAATTTTTTACCAATTTTTTTATTCTATTAGTTCCCATTATTTTATATATATATAATTTGTTAATGGACTTGACTTGTCGATCATGTTTTATTATGAGTTACTTTCTATTGTTACACCATTGAGATTAAAAGGTGACCATCTTCAGTGATTCTTAGAGTGTATTATAGTGGTTTCTAGTTATTTAAATCAATAGGACCTCATGAATGTGGAGATAATGAGATACGATGTGATTCTTAGGATAGACTGGTTGACCAGATTCTGAGATAATATTATCTGCCATCAAAGATAAATATCATTTACATCAACCAAGGTAGAGAAGTATGTGACTAATAGATAGTGGTCACTTAGAGTAGGTATGGTTGGTCTACACTTAAGTTATCATGGGATGACCATTGTAGAGATTCAGGCTTGGATTTTTCAACCGGATCATTAGAAGCCACCTTTTATTTTCTTCTAGTTATGGATATCTATTGAGACATATTTCTAGAAAATGTTATAGGATCTACTTCTGATAGAGGTTTTGAATTAGTTATATAGATCGTTCTAGGTGAAAACCCCATTATTGATACCCCTAATAATATGGATCCAAATAAATTAAAGGCACTCAAGTTATATCTCAATGAATTAGAGTAAAATAGATTCATTAGGCTAATTACATCATCATGGTGTGCACCTATCTTGTTTTATAAGAAGATATATGATATTATTAAACTTTATAAAGACCACTAAAATCTAAATTATGTGATAGTAAATAATAGACACCCCTTTCCAATGATTAATGATCTCCTTGATCATTTCTGAGGATCCAAGTGGTTCTCCAAGATTGATCTTCTATCAGGATATCACCAGTTATGAATTAGAGATGCGGAAATCCAAAAGATTGTATTTTATAGTAGGTTTGGGATATATGTGTACTTGGTGATATTTTTTTGGACAGAGGAATGTGACAATATTGTTCATAGATCTCATGAACAAGATATTCCACCCATATCTTGAATCGTTTATTATGGTGTTTTTGTAAAGACATACTTATCCAATCCTCAAACCTAGAGAAACATAGCATCCATATTTAGATAGTGATCCATACATATTGAGCACATAAACTTTATAAAAAGATGTGAAAGTGTAAATTTTGTATTCAGAATGTTAAATTCCTAGGGCTTCTGGTGTTTATGACAATTATATCCATTTACCCAGAGAAGTTTTAGGCAGTGATGTCCCAGACATGTCCTTGAAATGTTTTCAAGATCATGAACATTATGGGTTTACTGTGATACTAATTAAATTTTATCTGAATATTATCCGGATTATCAGAAACATTTAATTCATTGATGAACAAGGGATTGCAGTTCCAGTGGTTGGAGTAGTGTGAAGAGTATTTTCATGATCTAAAGAGGAGGTTGTATACAACCATAATGTTTCTTCTTCCTATTCTTAGGATTAGTTTTAATATATACTATGATGCATTAGGTGTTGGTTTTGGTGTTGTAATGATGCTGATGGAGCATTTATTAGATTATGGGTCCCTTTGGTTGTGACTCCATGAGAGAAACTATCCTACCCATGAAATGGAGTTGGTAGTTGTGGTTTATGCCTTGAAGTGTTACAATAATATCTTTTTTGGAGACGAGCTTATTCTCAATACAAACCATAAGAACCTTTGATATATCTTCACACACTTGGAACTCAATTATAGGTAGATGAATTTGTTAAATTATCTATAGATGTTTTAAATTTATTTTTATTATATACTATTAAAGGAAATTTCAATACAGATACCCTTATCCTTAAGCTGCAATTAGCTCAAGATCGTAGTGAATGACCTTCTTAGGAAATGTGGTTCCTCATGAGTTTTTCAACTAACTAAAGGTTAGATTCATATAGGTATCAATGATCGATAACATGTTCTCTATTGGTTTTTATAACGTATTTAGTATACTGGGTAAAGGATTGACAATATGTTGAATTAGTGTGTGCTACGATCGAGAAATAACTCACTAGAGGTGACCCAATAACCAGGTGGTCATCAGACAATGATGATGTGATCCTTGTTAATGAGAGAGTTATAGTCTCTGGTTCCGTCAGGGAATATATTATGAGATAAAACTATACCTACAAGTGGGTGGTATATTATAATGTTAATACTTTATACTATTACTTTAGGTGATAGGTCTGGTGTCTAGGGATTAAAAGAAATATTACTAGATTGTTTTCTTAATGCCTTATATGACACAGGATTAAGGTCAACCATTAACATCCTGGTAGTTTTCTATGACCACATCTTATTCCCTTGTGTAAGTGAGAGGACATCATAGTGGAATTTTAGAAGGGGATACCCAAAAAACCAAGGAGTTGTAATGCTATATGGGTGTTTATCGATCAGTTAAAGAATGTTTATCACCTCTTAATGATCCTTGAAACTCACTCAGTTGATGATAAGTGAATTTTTTAAATCTGTTAGAAATTATGTCTTAATGGATATCCCATGAGTATAAAATATTGAAGGGATACATTTTTTAAATTATATATTTGTAAGGACTTTCTGAAGGACTCATAGTCTTAAATAATATTGAGTATAGTGTAACATCCTCTGGTAAATGGAAAATCATTGTAAACTATTCATAGAATATATACATAAATTTCATTGTATAATTTGGTGGAGCTTGATATGATCACCCAGCCTTGGTTGAGTTTTCATACAACAATAGTTACTAAGAATCTATTTATTTGGAACCATATGAATTTATTAATGGTAGGTTATGTAATTCATTGTTTTTTTTGTATGAGGCTATTGAGGTGGTATTTCAATGTCCAGTTTGATACCAGAGACCATTGTGAATGTATAGATGATTCAAAATAGGTTGATAAAAATTCCGAGTAGGTTAGAGTCTTATGAAAACTGTAAGAGGATACCTTTAGAGTTTACTGTATGTGATTAGGTTTTTCTGATAGTGACTCCACATTTAGGCTACTATCATTTGATTAAGCACGGGAAGGTAGAACTATGTTCTTTTAGACCCTTTGAGATCACTGAGTGGGTATGGATAGTGGTGTATCTTCTAGATCTTCCTTCTTGATCCCAAGGTATGAAATTCGTCTTTTATGTGTCATAACTCCAGAGGTACATGCCCGACCCTTTGCATGTCATAGAATGAGAGGATGTTGAGATAGAGTCTGACACATGATATATGGATCACCCAGTAAAAATCATATACCAGAGGAAGAAAGTACATTATGGGAAGACGATAACAGTTTTCAATATTATATGTAATTATAGATGGATATAGGAGGAGACCTAAGAATGGTAGGGAGTTCTTTGGGATTGACATACCAAATTTTTTGAGGAAAACATTTGAAGTCACCTATTATGGTTTAAAATTAATTATAGAGGGAGAATTGTAACATCCTCACTTTATTTATATTTAAAATATATTTCCAACTTTATAATATCTCTTTTATTTTTAGTTTTATCTCTAATATGGGAGTTAAAGAGGTCAGTTATAAGTGTCTAGGGGTCTAGGAATTAGGGGAGAGAGTTTTGGGAGAAGAATTGGTTTTTTGGTGCCTATAAATGTCTACATACCAAATGGTGAGCCCCACCATCCATCCAGTGGAGTTTTTGTATGTTTGTAGGGAAATATAGAACCCATCAACTAGTTGATGAGGGCCATTGGGTATCCAATGAACCAATTATAAATTTGAAATTAATTCACCCTACGGTATTTTAATGACACTAATTTTTACCTCATCAAACATCCTATCCCAAACCCCTAATGCATATTCTATATTTTGGACCACCTCACATGAATCATGGCCCTCCCATTTTCTTCCCTTTCCACTATAATGTTTGGATGATCCAATGATGCTAGAATGGTGAGTTCTTCTTAGAACAATTCCAAATTATCCATACTTATTGAAAGGTGAGAATATATCTATGAGGGATCTATCTCATATACAATGATTCAATGATAATTCTTCCTTTCTTCATAGATCAGTGACAAATCTAGCAAGTTTATGTAGTTCCTTGATCAAATTAGGAAACACCATTGATAAAGAATGTTCTACAAGTAAGTGTTTATGGATTATATTCCTAGAACTCTTATTGATAGAATATTGATGATAAAACCTAAATCCATTGATGATGACATGGTATATTGGTGGTGGAATCGATGTGTGAATAATAACCCCCTTGACTGGAGATATAACTAATAATAACAATGGAAATTTTTAGGAAATTTTCTCTAGAATGATAATCATGAGAGCTTATTCTTATTGAAACTCATCCGGAATCTATTTTTCATTTATGGATTGATGATGGATCGAAGATATTTTTCAAGACCTAAGGATGTCTTCTAATATAGATGAGGAAATCATGATCTATTTTTGAATTGACAATGGATCTATTTTTTTAAAGACCATTACTTTGATATACATCAAAATTTGTTCCGTTTATGGACTCTTTATGGTATGTGATTCTAGAACCACAGTTATTAACGTTACATATTCTTGATTATCACTTTTAAATACCTTTCTTGATAATCAAAAACCAGAATAAACACCATTGATGTGTGATCTTGTTCTCCTTGGGTGTGTGATGTGGTTTGGTCTTCAATCCTTTAAATAACATTAGATTACTTCATCGAAAACCTTGAGGTAAGAAGTTCCTTAACATATAGGGTCTTCAATATGATGATTTTATTTGAGGTTTATTTTTGATAACCCAAGCATGATAAGTATTTTCATGTGGGTGAATGAGTTTCCAATTTAGACACGTTCCATGATGTGAAAAAATTTGATTATGTGTATAATATTGAGAAAAAATCTCAATAAGCCATATTTTCACTTTAGGTGATTTGTATTATTTGTGTTATTTTATAGTTTGTGGACCCATGCTTCATGTATCAGGATGAACAGGTTGCTCAGCTTAAGTTTCATGACCACTTGGAGGGGGAGTGTGATGACATGATAATGGCTATGTACTATGACTCACTTGATGGTATGTTTTAGATCATAGACATATCTATTAATGCTTTAGTATTACATGCATGGGAATTAAGTGTCCTTAATCTATTTTATAATGTTGTAGAATTAAATGTAGGGGTGATGTGTATTCCATTATGTCAAACATATCTTGATTGAATTACCATAATTTGAGGATAAAAACAACCATCAAGTATGGGCATGCAATATTCCTAATTTTGACTATAGTAATTGTGGGATGTGTGGTGTTCTTAATAAATATAAACATTAGTGTAGGGAATGTGGTATTTTATTATAGGTTGAACATGGACTGACATACATTAATATGATGATGTTGTTGGGGCTCATGTTCATTGAGGATATGTTAGTGCACTATGACTCGAAACATGCAAGTGGCGGCATATTTATTTTATGATTTATTTATGTCATGATATATATTCATATATATTATGTTCACTTATTTTAAGTACACATTCATGGTGTCCTACTGGGGTTATTACTCACACACTTGACATGCATCTCATTTAGTGTGTATATTTTATGACTAGGGATCCAGTGAAGGGAAAAGAACCTATGTGAGGGAGTTGAGGAGATGGAGTACTAAAGTTAGAGGTGATGCTGGGATATACTGAGGACTATTGTTATTGTATTTTTTTTCTATCCATCACATACCATTGTCGGGATTTCCATGTTGGGAGCCTATTTCTTTATTTATTTATTGTATTAATAGTATTTCATTTGATATTATTTCCTTACACATTATTTACTCCGAGTTTTTATATATTATTTACATTAATGGTGAAAAATATGATTTGATGGTATAGTCTCCCCACTGATTGTGTTATGACCCTTTATGCTAATCGACAACCTCTTGTTTATAGTGAGGTTAACGAAAGGTATTGTGGCTCTCTTAAATAGACCATGTGGTTTGAGTTTTAACAATACATAATAAAATGTGAATGTATGAGTGAAGAATTTTTTATATATGAACAATTAGTAAGTTAACTAATCATTTTAGTTGGTACTCAATTTCTATAAACAATTTTCTCATTTTTATTTTCTGATGACCATCAATAATCTATATGATTTATTAGGAATTAAAAATAGAACATAGTTCAAGAATAATATTTTTTAATATTTAATTAATGGATGTGAATATTTTGGTTTTAAATTTAAAATATTTGGATACTAAATTAATAAATATAAATTTAACCATATAACGATGTTCTTATTTTCATCTAACTATCTAATAAAAACCATCATAATTTGAAAAATATTATTATTACTTATTTTATAACCCTACCATTGATAATTGATAATGGAAATAACTATTTATTGGAGTATATGATGGTCATTGGTGAAATCCAATTGATATAAAACTCAGAAACATCATGTAAAAATTTAGGGGACATATATTTATAGTAATTACTAATACAAATAAATGGAATATATTTTTCATATATAGTAGTGATTCATATATCCATATTTGAGTTAATGAAAGATGATTTAGTATGTTAGGGTTTGATACATATTATTTTATTTATGAGGACATATTGACTTATTTGATTTCATTTTTATTATTTCCTATAAATAAAACTCATTACATTATACTTTTTTTATTTAAAGTCATTTTTAGTTAATAGTTGTTTGCATCACTTTTTTATATTTTATATTTTATTTTATATGTATTTTAAGTGATAATTATTCCTAATATAGTTTATTTCATCCTGCAACAGTACATTCCATCCTCTATTGGACATGATATGATATATATTTTTTATGTATTTTCCATTAAATTTATATTTTCAAAATGGTTTTATTCCATCCTAGTTATGGGGTTTTAATTTTTTTAAGAATTTTTATGTTAAATATTTTTTTTTGTAAATTTTGGATCAGTTTTAAGTAGATTAGACAAAGCTGCACTGAGGATGAAATAAAACCACAAGTTTTTTCTTATATAAGAATAACTATAATGGCCTTGAGGTCTGAACTATGGATAGAACAATGGAGAACAATGAATATTTCTAACTAAGAAAATAATGGCATGGTTTATATGTGAAAATAAATTTTAGACTATATGGATCTATGATACAATGCAATATATTATTAACATATATCCTCATTTTATTATTAATGAAGATCAATATTATTTGGATTTGAAGTAAAATGGGGAAAATATATAGAAATTATAAAATCAAAAAATTCACTATTATAATATATGATTCTATGTAGAGAATCCATCATCATTTTTCATTGTTTATGGATGATGTTTGTATGATTTTTTTTAGATATTAAAATGAAATCATGGTTTATGATAAAATATTATAGTCAGTTAATACTATTCAAAAAATATAATTTATAGATTTTAAGATATTTTGAGTTGCTAAATTTTTTTGTTTTATAATTTCTATTAATGAGTTATTTTTTTATGTTTATGTCTCCGCGTTTTAGGGAGATTCATTTTATTTTATATATTTTGTTCATTTCTTATATTACCCATTCTATCATTCATTCATAAATTTATTTCATAAATTGTTGAAACCATTGATGATTTATGACCCTTGAATTATGTGTGAGTAGTCTTTTGAGAAGTATGAAATAACGAGAAAAATAATATGTACAAAATTAATTTATAGAAATCGTTAATGGAAAAGTTGTTTTAATTGAGAATTATATTATATATTTAAAATAATATTCTTTAGTAATTCATTTAGAAGATGGTTTATTAAGGTATTATTTCATTGATTAAGTAGAATAATAATTTATATTGATTAATTAATATAAATATTTCACAGAAAAAGTTAAATTTAATTAATTAATTTTAATTTATTTCATTTGGAAAAGGATTTTAGATAAATTAAGTATTATTGGTTGATTCTGACCATAAAGAAATCAAATAAATTGTATAATATTTTGAATAAATGATTAATCTATTTATAATACCTTTGACTATATAATTTAATAAAAACAATAAAATAAAACTTATTTCATATCTCTTATCTATTTATAGTTTCATATTATAATATAAATAAATATTGGAAAATTAAATGATAAAATTTTTAGGAGTATGATTGTTATAATAGTTGGTGAAAAACTTTACATCAGGATCATATGAACTTATTTCATACCTTCATTATTATAAAATTGCATTAGTATTATCTTGTTTCATACCTCTTGATTATTTTTAAACATGGGTTTTGTTTTGACTATCTTAATTGTTTTCAGGTTCCTGTATAGGGAAACTATTACATGATCTTGGATTAGTGATATGACTGATCCTTTATATGACATTAAAAAATATTTAGAGAAAATATTTTATAACTAGATGGAATACATGTAATAGTGAATCCATAATGAGGATAACATTAATTTTCATTGAAATTTCCCTAAAGATGATTCCTAAAATCAATATTAATTATTTCCATGTTCCGAAACAATTCAAAAATATGGTTTACAAACTATTAATGGGGATACCTCAATTATTAGTCAACCACCTACGTTATAGAAAAAAAATAAGATTACATCTTGTTTTGTCTAGATGATACAAAACATAGAGAAAATTATTACAATGAAAAATTAGGATTCACAAAAACATGTTCTAGATTTTTTGAGATTTTTTATGCAATTATGAAAAATAGTGTCTTGTAAAATGACATAAAATATTGAGCATCCCCCTTTTAACTGAAAAATAATTCCATTAATCATATTAAAGTCTCACCAACTGGTTCCATCAAAACTAGGGATATATTAAAACATATATATTCTTATACAAGTATATATCTTGAAGAAAATATAAACTATAAAAAATGAACTAATTTTTTTTGAAATATCTGAAGAGTTTTTTTATAATTAAGATATATTTATAGTGATAATAATTATATTTTCATACCATAGGATAGAAAAATGGTTTAAAATATATACAAGTTACTATATATAATATCCACTTCTTGTTCCATGATTAAAGTTTTCATGGATGAATGATTGATGCTAAAACTCTATAAGTATGATTGGATGTCATTTATAAAATATTTCAGAGTGTTATCCTTTAGAAAATTTCTATAGCACTGATAAGGAGATGCATTCCCCAATTAAAAAAGGTAAATAACTTGGATTCTGAGTTGGAATTATGGATAAAGAATACCAATAGTAATTATGTATCCATTATTATACCTCAAATGATCCATAAAATTTTATAATTTTGTGGTATGTTTCGATTAAAAGAATTATATTTGGTAGAGACAATATTTTTCATATGTAAATATGTCATTGTCTTGTAGTTATATTAATTATAACTATATTATGCATCATTTTAATATTTTTATAAATTTAGAGTTTGAGAAATTTAATTCTAGGATGGGATTTTTTAATCCGTGAAAAAAACAAACGAAATCAATGTACAATACAAGTAACCCCCAACAATTATCAATATATGTTTTTTTGTTTTTTTCATCCTCCAATATCAATTCAATAATCCTCTACATTATCATGATCTATAAACATAATGTGAAAACCCTAAATTTTTATATGAAAACAATATATATTAAAAAATGGATTAGTGAAAGTTCTATCAAGAATCTTCTTTAATGAATTAGAAATCAACTATAAATAATAATGAAATATTGGTGGACAGTGTTTATAAAACCATTTTAAAATAATTACCTTGCATACTACCATGTAACATAGATAAATACTAATGGTAGGTTGTTTAGGTTTTAACAGTAAGAAAATTATGATAAATATAGAAAATTAATATATAATGGGGAATAAATTGAAGAAGAAATTCAGAAAATGAATGGGAAACATTTTATAAACTAGCAGAAAATATATGGAAACCAAATCAAGGAAAAATAGAAATTCAAAAATTAAAATTAAAATCAAGAACCCTATATGAAGAGGGATTAGTAAAATCACTCTCTTACATTATTGGATGATTTAAAGTAATGGAGGATAAAAACTATGATATAATAATTCCAAAATATCCTTATGTAGATCAATATTATCAACCCCTTTATCGATGTAAATTTTCAAATACCATTATATTAAATTTTTCTTAAGGGGTTTTAGTCCAACAAGACAAAATTAGATGTTATAAGTCTAATATCCCTAAGTGAGTAGTGAAAACATTTTTTTTAATGAAAATTTGATTAAAATATTAGTGATATGAGAAGCTTACCAATACATTAAATTATTAGATCATGAACATTTAAGAAGGAAATTTTTGACTCAGTTATAAGCATTAATTTTAATCCCTTATTATTATTTTAGAAGTTGCGTTTAAAAGAACAAAATACAATATGATTTTTACTCAAACTCACAAAAAAAATTAGTAAACAACCCAAATAATATTCCTGATAATATAGATGGAAAAGTTATAAAAGTCGTTTTTTCAACCAACTATTTGATACGTGATTTGGAGGAGGAAAGATATATTGTCAATATTTGTGTTAGAAGCTTCTATTCATTGGGGAATGTGATAAATAATTTTAATTAATAATAATTTATATTATATTATGGTTGTAAAAATATTACCTTTTAAAAAAAAATTCATAAACAATGGGGAATATGTAGAAAACTATGATGATATTTTGTCTACATTTGATAACTCATCCAAAAAGGTTTAACATAGATAATCAGAGTGAAATTTTATATAACACATATAGAAAATTGTGAAAGGTGATACGTAAAAAAAGTATAAAAAGTAAAAAATAAGATGGATAAAAAATATATATAGAATAATTATCAAGGAACTATTACACAATGATGATCGACTATATAATGAATATACAGATGTGGGAATTAAATAATATCTTAAATACTCCATTCTATTCATTTTGGGAAGTAAAGGAGAAAATATTGTTGATGAACAATATAGAATCATAAAATAAAAAAGTGAAATAACTCATTAAGGTATTAAGTAATGTGGATCGATAGCTCATTGTATTGATGATATGAATGGAGTAAACCATATTGACCATGAGAATATCTTCTATAGATTGGATACCAAACCTACACTAACCCTATGTAAATTCCTGAATATCTAGGGTATAGAGACTAAAATGGGGGGGGGGGGTAATTGTTTATTTAGGGGATGATTTACCCTATAGAAATAATAAAAAACATAATATAAGATTAAAAAAATAACCAGTACTCATCAATAAGTCATATATTTAGTATTTTCTATATATGTCCTATTTGAAAAATAGAATATCTGATATGAAGCTAGTACCTAATATATTTTCATAAATAAATATAAAAAAATCTATATATATGTTAATGAATCAATAAAAACTCAAGATAGGCAATACAAAAATTAGAATTCCCAAATAAATAAATAAACACCAATTACCTTAAACAAAAAATGAAACCATAACATTGATATCAAAATTAATTCTCCAATACACCACTATTTTAAATGTGTTAAAAAATACTGCAGACTAAATCATTTAATTTGAAAATAATTCCTATGTAGTCTATAAATATTTCAAACCACTACATGCATACCTATTAGTACTTGAAATGAAAAAAATGAATCTACTTGTCCTCCGAAGATCATCTTTAACTCATGAGTACACATACCCAATAGGCAATAATGATTATCTTAAAACTCAGATGTAACAATTAGTTGTACGCATTAAAATGAATCTTTTATACATACATATCTATTAATAAATAATGTTTTTTATAACTAATGAAACATGTTTGGAATGAAAAATTCATAAATAAATAATTGATTTTTTATAAATATCAACATACAATAGAAAATGGGATAGTGAAATCCCATATATAAAAAACTCATGAATAACTTGAAATTCATAATAAGTACATTATCCAAAATGTCAAACAAAAGTATAAAACTCAGATACATTCAAACTGTATCCTCTTATATGAGGAAATATGATTTAGAGAAACATACTAAATCATTATAGTGAATTCTAAAGAGGAAAATATATACTGAAAAGGGATTAATCCTATCAATAAAGGAAATATTGACAACCTAAGCATCCGTGAAAATAAATAATGAGTACCAAGGAACCCTAGTATATCCATGTGCAAGATGTGTACAAGTAGAATCACCTAGTTGTATCCTAAAATGCACACTCAATTATAATTTAGAGTTAATATATATACAAATATGACATAAAATTATTATAAATATGTCTTAATTCATGATTACATACCAAAAAAGAATAACTAGTTTTCTATAACTTGTTTAAAGTGAAGAATGGGGATAAATAAGGCCAAATTTATATAAATGTTTATGATACTAACCACAATATATACATAATGTAATAAAATAATATTTTTATGTAGAACATATCCAATAAAGTAAAAAAATACAATTTATAACATTGAGATTATAAATGAATACTAATATAAATCCAAATAAAACATATAGAATGGCATAACTGATAATCTAATAGAAATAGTAGAAAATAATAATAGAATAAGGAAAAGAATAACTGAAAACTAAGGAATTCCATTCATGGTAAAATATTATCTTGTTAAAAGATAATTTTGGAAACCTTTTATTAAAAAAAGACTACTTATATTGTTAACATGATTAATGTCATATATTTTAATTGAGAGAGACAATTTTATATTAAATTATGACAATATAATGAGTGATTTATTAAATATGTTTTGGATGAATATGTTTTGTAAAACATAATAATGTACATGAATACAGGAGGAAGTAGTTTCACAATTAGTAAGCCAAAAATAAGATTTTTTATGAAAAATAAATTCCATAATAACTATTTCATCAATATAGGTCTAAGTATTATTTATAATTTAATATTTATTTTATAAATCAATTTCATACCCAAATATTATTAATTCAATAAAATCAATTTATTAATATTTAATTTTACCTTAAAATAATGGTTATACTCAATAAATTATCAATGTAATTGTGGATGTTATTTATGTAATTTATTTTTAATCTCAAAAAATATAACACACATAACATTATAATAAAAATATAATATGTATTTATGAAATTAATTGATAGATTCCACTCAAGAAGATAGGGATTTTTCCATAATCTTGATTTCGTCCCTCTACCCCTCCTCATACTAAAACCTAGCGCATTATTTGTACTCATTCTGACTAGAGATCCTTGTGTGATATTGTTCATAGAGTGGTCTGGTCCTGCTAGAGGGAATAAATGATGATGATTTCTATGATGATAGGTTGATGATGGTAGTGAAGAAAGGTATTTGTTGGGTGTTAGGATACTCATTTGATGTGTTTGCATCATCGATAGGTTTTCACAAACCGAGGGTCATATATTGAGTCTAATTACATTAATACCCATGTGATTGATTCATATGTCTTATGGGTAGCCAATCCTATTACTACGCAAAACATCATTGCTTCTTCTGGGAATCTCTTATTTGTTTCAGTCTGATCTCATCTTTGGTTTGTGACGGATCTGTTGTATTTTTTCTATTCCAACTAAATCAAATAAGTTACTATGGGTTATATACCATACAATCATAAGGGGGTGTTCATCACTCCTAACCAAAGTAAACAATGGGTGGTAATGACAACCAAGGACCAAAATAGTCCCTGATTCTAGTTAAAGATAACCCAAATTTTTTTACTAAGGTGTAATATAATTTTATTTAAAAATCCATATTATTTTTGGTCCTTCATTTGTATTTTATAATATTTTTGGTCCCAACCTAGATTTAACAATCAATTTTTTTTCATGGATTGTTATTTTCATAAAAAATTGAGTATCATATAATATTCATCCCCAATAAAATTTAAAAGGGGTTATTTTAAGAAACAAATACTATCAAGTAATTAATGCTAATAAAAACATCACTTCCACACATAAAAATCATTTTATAGAACACTAATTAGGTCTTCATAACATATTCAATACATTATTCATGTAAAAAAGGCCAAACCCTTACCATGAGTATTCAAAATCCCATTTTGTACAACATACCCACATATGAATTTAAATAATATTTCCATGCATGAGTTATCTCATTTTGTGTTTATCAATAAGCTGAAAATTTGAATTATGATATTTCATGTATCATTAATGGAATATATCGATGAATTTATACACACTAAATGACATTTATGTAATTACATAATAAAAAAACAAAGTACATTATCTATGTGTAATGTAATATTTCCCCCCCTAAAAATAAATACGACAACAAAAATCTAATGGAACTAAATACAAAGCCGAAACAATGTATAAAAGTCTATTTTATATTACATGGGGAAACACTCAAATTATCATATTAAATATACTTTTTAAATTTAAAATTATATTTAAATTTTCTAATAATTATTTATATAGTTGAAAATATGTGAGGGTACATTAAGAGAACTTATTGATTATAAAAACTGATGGATTAGATAAGAAGTCAATTTAATCAATTAGTTATCAGGACTCATGTGATACTAAACCATCAACCTAGAGTAAAATTTCCAAAAACTATTAAAATAAATTAATCATTATAAATCAATTAGATAATATAATTATGTAATTTTATATGCCTTCCAGTCCTATTAGATTAATAGTTTTGGTGTTGGATGTGTTTTAAAGGAGGCTTGATGAGAGTTCTATAGAGTTGGAGATGTAGCTGTAGAAAAGTGGGAAATTCACATCGTGATAGTGGAATTCACAATCTGAATAAGTATTTTATGACTCATGTAGCTGGTGAGATCACAACTTGTATGCGATAGTGGGGGAATCCATGAAACAGACTCAAGTTGTGAAAATGGAATTCACATCATGTATTAATTCAGGTTGAGGTGACTCAATTTTATGAAGAAACCAATGATATAATAAATTCACAAATTGTACATGGTTCATGGATTATAATCCATGGGACATGTGGAATTCATGACATTAATCTATAATTCACATTGTGAAAATGGTTACTTACAGCATATTTATATCTTTTGGTAGACTATTCTTATTCTCATTTATACATTTCTCGCTCTTGTATTTAGAGGAACCCTTGGAACCTTCGAATAATCTTCTAGTCCATTTTCTTCCACTTTGATCCTCTACTTACGGTGGTTGAGTTTTTACGATTCGTGGTGAGTTATTCCTTTTATCACCATCATTTATTTTCATGCTTCCATCCACTACAACAAACCATGCATTATCCAACAATGGATTCTATCAGTGATGAACATAAATCACTGATAATGTTAAATGTTATCATTACTAAGTAAAGAACTAATAAAATTATACCATTTGTCAACTCATTTTTTAGTGATGATAAAGGAAAATATTTTTTAGCAATTTTCATAGGAATAAAAAAAGATTTCAATAAAAAATATTATTAATATATATATCATAATTATATTTATATTAAAAAATTAATGTTTCTATATAGATTTATTACAAAATTCATGTATATAATTAATATAAATATGATATATTAATATATATATATATATTGATAATTTTAAAAATTATATAAATATAAATGATGTATTGTTAATATGTGATATTTAAATTAATATATTTAAATCAATGTCTATGTGAATATATGTGTATGCATTATGTTTTTTCTGTGTGTTTTTGTGTATGTGTATATATTTATGTTGTATGTGGACATATGTATGTATGTGTATGTATATTTTCACATTTTTGTGGGATGTACATATATGTGTGTAGAACATGTGTACATGTGTATGTATGGAATGTATCAATTTCAAATTTGATTTATGTCATTTTTCTTCAGTTTTGAAATAATATTTTTGGAATTAATTATTATTTATAAATATTTACATTTTATTATGTATTCTTTTTAAAATATTTTAAAATTTCGTGATTAGTATTTATTAAATTTTATTTATTAAGTTGTAATATTTTTAACATGAATAAAATTTATACATTTAGGTTATTTATATGTTTTTTAATATTTCCTTCATTTTCGAACATATTTATAATTCATGTCGTTAATATTATATAGATTTATTTTTTAAAATAGTTTTCTCTATTATATTATATTTATTTATTTTTTAAAACTCCATTCATTTAATATTATTTATTGGTTTTTAATATTTATTTATTTTTATATTTGTTTTAATTTAATAATTTTTAATCTTTATATATTCATATTTTTATTTACTATACATGACATATTTTTAATATGCTTTTAATTTATATGAATAATATTTATTCAGTTTTTTATTAAGTTTTATCATTTAAAATGTGTATCAAATTTATATAATTAATCCATTAAATGTATTTTTTGAATATTTTTTTAATTTAAATAGTGAAAAAAAATTATAATATATTTAATCATATTTAATCGTTTTTAATATTATTTCAGTTAGTATTAATTTTTTTTCATTTTTACTATTTATTAAATTTTGATATTGTTTGAAATTATTCATTTTTTAAAATGTTTACAGGTTTAAGGAGTATGTTTTAATATTTTCAATATGTATTCATGTTCATTTTATTATATATTCATATTTAATGTTTTTCAATAAGTCGAATAATTAATAAAACTTACCCAATTTTTTAATATTTTTGAAGTCTCTTCATTTTTAATTATTCAATTTCACACTTTTTTCACATTCATGCCTTTAAGTTTATATATTCATTAAGAATGCCAAAAAATATATATAAAAAATTATATTTGTAAATAAATATTTGTAAATACATATTTATTAATAAATAAATTTATATTTATATATAAATATTTTTATAAATTTGTATTTTCTATATTTATAAAATAATAAATTTATAATTATATATATATTTTAAATGTATTTATATAACAATATATACATATTTAATTAATTTTAAAATTGTAATAATTATATTTAAAAATTAAATATATTTGTTACATTTATAATTAAATTTAATATATTTATAAATTTATACAAATATTCATAACTATTTTTATTTATATTTATAATGACATTTATATATCTAAAATTATATTTATAATAAATATTTACAATTATTTGAATATAATTTTAATTCTACAGATAATATATTTATAAATATATATAAATATATATAATTATAATTTTATTTATAAATACATATTTAAAATTATTTAAACATATCTATTATTATAAAAAAAATTATTTATATTTATATACAATTAAATTTATTTATTATTATATATATTTAAATTTGTTAATTATATTAATTATATTTTTAAAATTAATTATGTAGGTATTTATTAGTGTTTTTAGCATTGATAATGGGTTATATTTATGTGTTCTAAATATAGAGCACTAATAAAATATAACTTTATCAATGCTAAAATTTTACCACTGATAAATATGTGTTTTATTAGTGCTTTTATAGCACTGATAAAGAGGGGTTTTATCATCATTCAGTATTATTTTCACTAATAAAACCTTTCTTGATATTTTAAATAAAACCTAACAGATTCATTAATCCATACGTTGTTTAAGATCTCACGGAACTCAATATTTTTCATCACCTTCCCTCAATCATCTTGGTTGAATCGACACTTTCAATACCCAATGTATGTGACTTGTGATCCATAGCTCCCCCTCAAACATCTTTGTTTGTTTTTAATTTTCCCAAATGGATTTAATGTCATGTATGAACGATCATGTTTTTTCTCTATCTACCTCTCTAATTCCCTACCCAATCTCCATATCCTTTATCCATTGTTACTTTACCCTCTCCCTCACCCCCATGTTTATTTTACTAATTCATCATAATTTGTCACCACAATTACATGTAGCTCCTTGATGCACACTGCAAAACTCTAACCACTTATCATGTTAGGTGGTCACTAAAAATTATAATTAATAGGTGTTTTTGTAGGGCAAGAATGGTAATCCACTCAATTTTCCATGAATCCTTCACACTCCCATGGATTAATATCAAAAAGTTCTTCCAATTTTCTTAAAATACTAAGTAGAATAATCCCAATAATCTAAATATCCCACAATTTTTTTATGTTTTTTATAAAAATTATGAGATGGGTTCAATTTAGTTTGTGTGATTTTAAAAATAAGTATATTTGTAGTGATTTGTGAAAATTTTCTCATGATACTTTTGATACTTATAATCATATTTATAAATATAAATATAGATACATTATTCCGTGTCTACACACAATGATGTGGGAATATGTGCAATGGGATGAGTGGAATCTATATTTATAAATACATACATTTAAAGGATAAAGGGGGATTCAAGAACTCAAATTTTATATCTTGATGTTGGGTTTTTAATGTTTTTCATAAAAATTGGCTTCTCTAAATGGTACTTTCAATAATTGGAAGTCCATTAAATTTATATTTCCCTAGTTGGATTATTTGAATTTTATTTTATGTTTCTTAAAAGGTTATTTTATTGTTTAAATCCTTATAATTATGATAGTGATGGTTTTTTATTCTCTTGGGTAGTTTAAAATTTTTAATCTAATTTATGAAATTTAATGTTTTAAAGTGTTATGTATTGTTTAATGAATTTAATTTCATGGCATGGGTTGTTTAAAGGACCTTTTGATAAAATGTAATCTATTTTAAAAGGGAATGGTACATGGGAACCCCAACCTGATACTTCTTGTTCATTTGATATAATTTTATGATTTTATTAAATCTTGGGGTTCTAAATGCCAAATTATTGGGCCCTTTCAACATTTTAATCATATAAAAAAATTTTAAATTCATCTTCTAATCATCTCATCACTAACTCACCACCTGGACCACCATGCACCATATAAAAAAAATGAGCAAATAGAAAATCCTCCCTCTTGATGATTTTAATTTCTCACTTCTTTTTCTGGAACGTTTATGTATATTTAATCATATTAGATATTGTTGAATTAATCCTACATGTTATATTCTTGTATAAATTTATCACTTTGATTGTATAGATCTCTCGACTGAATAAGGATGTGGATGAAAAGAAAACATATTCATTGAAAAAACTCTATCCAGTAATCATGTAAATTGGTGATTTCAATTGATAAGTAATAAGGGTTTTTGTAGTTCATAGGTGGAAATATGCTCTATGTTCTAGGTATCCTTCTTCCTTCCATGAATTAAAATAAAACAATTCTACCCATTTTCTTCCATTACCATGTAGAACAGCCACAAACCATTTTATATTATTATTGTTGTGAACATTTATGATAGAAATTTTACTACAAAAATCACTATACTCATGTTCTATTAAAATTTCCTTCATTTAAGAATCATACAAAAATTAACTATACATAATAGAAGTTTTTAGATCATTATTAAGTAGAATAATTCACTATTATTTTCATTCAGGAATCCCAATTAAAATTTTCCTTATTTTTATAGTATCTTGTGAACCTCAACCTATGATATTTTGTTAATTCGGTTAAATTTTAAGAGATTCTTTAAATGTTGGGGTCCCAAGACCAAGTTATAAGGCCCTATCAATGTTTTCATCATTTGAGAAAAAATAAAATTTAACTCCTAAGAATACTATACAAAATACACCACCAATATCACCATGTACCAAGTGAAAAAATGAATAAACACCAAATCCTCCCTCGTATTTTAATCCCATTTAACAAAGATAAAAAACTAGTCCTTTATATATGTATTTTGAAAAAGATGAAAATTTATTTATATTATTTTTATCTTTATATATATCACACATTTATTTTCTTCAATAATTTCCTCTATTGGAGGACAATATCAATAAACATTATTCAACTTTTTTTATATTAGAATAATATATTAATATAGCTTAAATAATTCTTTAGGAATTAACTTTTATGGGTTCTAATCTCATACTTGTTGTGTATGTATTTATTTTTACAAATATTAATATTATTGAACCAAATAAGATAGATATGAATGAAATATGGATATATGTTAATTGTAGGACAAATGAGTATGTGGATAGAGTGAAATTGTTCATCATGTATTTACAAGATAATGCTTATGACCCTAATCAAATCATTTTTTATTGTTTAATCTGAAATTATTGAAGTCTAATTAGCCTAGATGAGTTGGAAGAACACTTGATATATCATAAAATAGATCGATGATACAAATTGTGGACTAAAAATGGTAAAAAAGTGAATGTAGCTAGTGATTGGGATAATACTGCATATTATCGATCATCTGATATGATTATAAGAGTGAAAAATAAATATACTATATAAAGGATATGATTATAGGTGTGAATGATGATGAAGATCATATCGAGGAAATAATAATTAAAGTTGATGATGAACTTCGGGATGGTCCAAAATTGTTTTTTAAGTTAAGGAGTTGTTAAAAATGTCATTTCATGTTAGTTTTACTAACTATACATCATTGTCATCCATACTGAAGATATATAATATAAAATATACAAAGAGATATAGTGATTCTAGTTTTACTAAACTAATTTATCTATCGAATGATATACTCTTAAAAGATAATGAGATTCCTTATCAAACATATGAAGCTAAATTAATGCTACATTCAATGGGTATGATCTATAAAAGAATATGTGCCTTTAGAAATGATAATATTGTATTTTTAAAGGACCATGAATCACATAAAAAATGACCAAATTGTGGCACATCTCAATACAAGAAAGATGAATCACGTCCTATGAAATTCGTATGGAACTTTCGAACCATTTAATAGTTTAGGAGCCTATATGGAAGTGAGGAGACTGGAAGGGAATTACATAGAACCCACATATAATAAATAAATATGGGAAAGTTCATAATATGACAGAATCTCCTCAATGAAATAAAATTTATCATGAGTATACTAAATTTTAAAATAATCCAAGAAACATTCATCTCTCACTATATAAAGATATAGTGTATTATTTTTGGTTTTAAAAATAGTACTCATAGTATATGCCTGGTTATATTGGTTAATTATAACTTTCTATAGTGGTTATGCATGAAACAAAAATAAATTATGTTATCTCTACATATATAAAAAAACAAGTAATGATATTAATGTTTATTATGTTCCATTTATCAAATATTTGAAATTAATTTGGGATTTAGGTGTTTTATTGTATGATGATTAACAAATACATATTTCACATTGAGAGTCATATTGTATGGGATGATAAAAAAAATTATTGATTATGGAAAAAATTTAGGATAGATAATTAATGGAACTCAATGGTGTCTCATTTTTGAACACCATGCAAATTAAATTAGTTTAAAACAATCAAAATAAAATTCTTAGACATCACAAATTTCCACTCTATGAAATAAATAATGATCTTTGATTGTATCATTTGATAAGAGTTCAGAAGATGGTAAAATATTATCTCCATTAATAGGTGATCAAATATATGAGAATGTAAAATATATGGAAACTACTTTTGGTAAATGTTTTTTGGAAAACCATATAAAAATTTGTAAGAAAAATAGATCAATTGTTTTGAATTACCATAATAGAATTGTTTGTACACCAGAATTTTCCCTGATGTTATGCACATGGAAAAAATGTATGTGATAGTGTAATTGGAACATTTCTAAATGAACTTATAAAAAATGTATGAAATTACAGTTAGTTTGGACATAATTGATATGGGGATACAAGAAGAGATAACACCAGTGCAGAGTGGAGAACAAACATTTCTTTCTCTAGCTACTTACACTATTTATAGGAAAGAGAGATATTAGTTTTTCAATATTCTGAATGATGTAAAGGTTTCATAGGGGTATTAATCAAATGTCAATAATATCATGTCAATGGATAATTTAAAGATAATGGGTTTGAAATCACATGTCTATCATGTTTTGATGCAAGATCTAATGCATTTATCTTTACATTTAAATTTTCCCAAGAATTTCCATTATATATTAACCAATATATTTTTGTAATATATATGTATCAATGTTTATGTCCTAGTGAAATTACAAACTATGGTAAATGAAATTTCTTTCATATTATGTGACTTGCAGATGGTCTTCCTGCCACCTTTTTTATATGATGGTTCACTTGGTAAGAGAGATTCGACTATGTTGTTCTATGTATTATAGATGGATGTACTAAATTGATTGATATATAAATATTTTGAAAAGTTATCTCAAAAATCAAAGTAGAAAAATGCGGTATTTCATATCAATATGTTGTTGAGGGATCCATATAGTTGTATACCTACTACATGTGTGAAGTTGAAAGCATTTGTCTAACAAAATCTCATTGCATCAGGTGGCTTGTGGGTGAAGGTATTTCTGGAATAGATGTTTTCACAATTTCTATTACAAACCAGGAGTAGGCTCAACATTCTATTCTTAATATTGGTTTAGAGGTTTTTTCATTTTTTGAAACCCACAATGTAATTATTTTTAATTTGAATGCATTAAGGGATGAAGGATGGATATCAAATAGACATAATCAATAGTTTATACGATGGTTTCAAGACATTTTTTTAGGATTCAACAAAAAATATGGGTTTAATTTCAGAATGACTTCACTAGCTAGCCGTAGGACCAGGTGTGCATGTGTTACTTTATAATGGTTATGTCACTAAAGGTCATACATTACATAAAAATGAACATGATTAATGCAGTATAATGAAAAATAATGGAGTTATAATTATTGCTAAATAAATGCATGTATATTGTTCCCAGGATATAAATCCAGTTTATGAGAATATATCATAATTTGAAATCATAAAAAAATATGGTTGTTGGATTATACAACATTCCAAGTGCATTTTTTTAAATTTATGTTTTTTGATAATAGGAGTTCTATTAAAATATATTAATTACGATTCATGAAAATGTATTTTAGTATGTATTGTTATATATACGAACCATTTATTATGGAATCATATGAAACATAAGTATTTTATGTACTACATGATACAAACTAAAAGTGGTAAATTATTCTGTTATTAACAAAAACAAATGACGGGTAAGATGTCAATTCAACTGAGGACAACCCTTTCATAATTATGTTTCAATGATTTCACAATGGTCCCAAGGTATACGGGGTCTTGTATATCATATAAGACAAAAATGAGGGGATCTAGAAACTTGATAAAGGGGTAGAATCCCTTTAACCTGTTAAAAATAATATAGTTCAATAATCAGGTTATATATTTTTTGTAATATAAATTGAGTTACCTCATTTAATTTTCTATTCATTTCTGAATTTATGTATTATAAATAAAATGTTCAACCACTTATTTAGATCATGACTTCAGCACATTATGGTACTCCCAATCCCATGGAACAATAGGTTTGTCAACATGGCAATGCTTCCAATGTAGAGGAACAATAAGCATATTCACTTCCAATACTACCAATACATAGGAACAATATATACATATATTATGTTGAATCCATATAAATTTAAGATGGTGAAAAACATATATAAATAAACAAAAAACTAAGAGAACAGTAGCGTTAGAGTGTTTGTAAAAATTATTAAGGTGGGAAACAATGGCATCAATTACATGGTTGGATGGAATGCACACAACCATCATGTTAACCCCAACAAGTCCATGTTGAATAGTTACATTGGGTTCAACACTTGAATGTATATACCAATTGATTTAGATTACTAGAACAATATTATACTCTCATTTAAGGCAGTAATTTGGGAAGAGATTATGGTTACATTACGAAACAATTTCTTTATTTTACAGAGAATAATAATAAAATATTGATTTATTCTTCATAATACCTTGTAGAGTGCATTTATAGTAGAAAAATAACTAATTAAATTTTTATTAATGGTTATTGGAAAGGATAATAGAGTATTTTGAAATATTCTTAAGAAGTAACATCTTAATGATAGTGAAGCGAAAATAAATCGGCACCCAGCATAGAAGTGTGCACACCTAATAAAAAATGTGGAATGCATTTATTGGTCACCATGAGCTGAAATTTTTTAACATACTTTGTGATTGGTAATACATTTATTGATAATATGTGTATTAAATACTTTGATTAAGAATTTTCAATTTATGAAAATATAACTAAGTAATGAAAATTAGTAACATATAGAAAAGCCAGTATACCCCTATTCTAAAGAAATGACAGGGTATGCCTCACTCGAAAATATGGTATGTATATTAAATCAATAGGTTCACTTTTATGGGGAATGAAACTAGAAATTAATTATATTTATTTGTTTTACACATATTGATGACTTTAAATTCAAATAAACTTCTATCCCACATCATATGATATAGAAGGAGGATCATATAAATAATGACAACTTAATAGTAGATGAAACCAAAAAAATGGTGGGAATCATGTGTTAATATGGAATAAAATTGTTTTCCATTAAATCATTATTAAATAACAATGATTAATTATTTTTATATATTTTTTATCTTACCAAAAAATAAGAATCATCATCTTCTATACGTGATCAAAAAATAATATTTGTGGTCTTGAAGTGACTAGAGCAATATGGATGTGTCGAAGGTGTGATTTTTGGGGCGAACATATTTTGAGAAAAGAAATGAGTAGCGGAGAAAATTAATAAAATTTAGAAGATGTAGCTATGATTCCAAAATCTCTTTATTTGAAGTCTTAGTTGTAATAAAATGTTATGGGAAGTAATCAAAGATAAGAAACAACAAAACAACAATAACTATATGAGTATCCCCCACCCAACAATATTTTAGGATTTTTATTCCCCTGAATGTGCTGTATTAGAAGAGATAATCAATATTTTCCTAAATTTTATGTGAAATGTGAATCGGGAATACTTTGACTCTTTTTGTGTAATGATATTCAATCTAAATGATTATGATTTATATCTATCAACACCCATCCATCTCCATGTGTTGAGGGTTATCGTGCAAAATATCCAAGGATATATTATACTAACAAAACATTCAATAGGTAATGTGAGAGTGGGGATTCATATAGCTCGTCAGTCGATCACTGAGCTACCTATTTCACTTGATGATGTATATATTCTTATGGTTGAGATTTCTGTTGGATCTTTCATATCACGTATGTTTGATCTTGAAAAAAATACTTGTTTAAAATGAGGTATTCCTTATCATTTTATTTTTTATGAAAAAACATTAACAATTAATGAAAAATACATGAAACTATGAATGTTAATACAAATTGACAATGGAAAGGGGGTGTAATAGAAGGTTGAATCAAAATTATCTAAAGGATCAACCAAAATATCAAAATGATCTTCACAAATTAACTTTACCACAAATATAAAACATCCACATTTATTAACATTAATGGTCTATACATATACAATGTTAATATGTGCCGATACAACCATAATTAATGTTGAATAAAAGATGTATGGAGAGACCATTATAGACTATATTGGTCTTGAGAATATAAATTAATCCAAAATCATGAATGACTAGGAGCCCTAGTTTTAAATTTATACATGGGGTGTGTGTTCATGATTTTATTTTCCAATAGATGATCTACTATGTTAATTATGACTAAATACTATTCACAATTTTAGAAGGAATATATATCAACATTATTTTAAGGAAATAGTCATTGAATAGAAACATAGACTCATTAGTCCTCATGTCACTTCTTCACAACTATTCTCATTATAACCAAGAAATAAGTGTTGTAATAGTGGTATTCCTAGACCCCACTGTACAGTACATTTAGATTACCATTTCATGAATACGGTTAGTTATACATGACGTATTATTACCATTATAGTGTATAATTTTCCATGTACACTATTAATGTTTATTCTCCATAGGTTAATTTTCATATCAAAAGGTTATAGAAGATCTTGATCTATAATGGGAATGTGTACATACTATGATATTAATCATAAAAAAAAGTTTATATGGTCTAGATACATCATACTGAATGGATATAGTTGATTTTTGACTATCAGGTGATGGGGGATCATAATCACTGAGACTTTTCTAAAAGATTTAACACTTGTTGATCTCTAGTAGTTAGATAATGAGGATAGAACTACCAATTGCAACACCACATGTTTCTAGTGTCATTGATTGTTCCTATCTATGGACACGTGTATTGGTCTCTTAACATTAGATCATTACCAGTGTGTGCCATTTGATAGCATACTTTGATGCAAAGAAAAATCCATGATAACAAAACTGTGGTGAGGTATCTTGTGATGGGTGTGTATTTGATGGTATGACACTGGATGAATGGATAAGAAAGTATTTTTCCCTTCCATGTTAAGGAAGTAATATATCTTAGGACTGGTTGATTAGGATGGTACTACCTTTATAAGTCTTTGACAAATTTAGTCGAAAGGTAAATCCATCTGGACAGATCAATAAAAAATAATGTATGAAAAGGGAGATCATACGAGTGTTCATACCTTTTCATGAGTTATCTAAAGAAAAATAGATTATAGTACACAATGTATGTTCATAGGTTGTTTCTCATTTCTATGACTATCCTTGTCTCTTTAGGGGCCTTGATGTGTTGCTAGACTCCACTCTTGTTCTGTGAATATTATTTAATGCTATTGAGATAAGTTCTTATAGGCACACACTCAATAGAATATTCAAGAATACAACCTATTATTTTGAATAGGTATATTGGAAATGGTGGGCCCTACCATGGGGTCTGAGTGTTGTCCAAGTTATAGATCACTAAAAAATAAATAAATTCATATTATTCAATTTATGAATATCTAGGTTGAATTTATTTATTAAAAGTATTTACAAGTTATGTAAATATGAGAAATAATATTAATTGAACAAATATTATTTTAATATTCCGAGTTCATTTAAAATTAGCAGGAATTATGATTTGAGTTAAATGACTTGGTTTTATAACACAATATATTTAATATATATATATATATATATATTAAAATTATGTTATAAATTCTAGATGATATTTTGGGTGGTATTTATTTCGTCATAATTATTATTTAGAGGATATTAAATTTTTGGGGGCCGGGGAACCCTACTAGGTGTTTTTAATATACACTATATATAGGGAGTGATTCTTGAACAATGAGGACAATTTATAGTAATTTCACCAAAGCCTCTCTCTACTCCCACTTTTTAGAGAGAGAATCTCTCAATCCAGAAATTTGAATTGATTTCTCTCTCATGCATTGAAGGAACATCAATGCAGTAATCATTGGAACATCGAAGGTGTTGTCAGGTCTCTTTGGTAGAATCTAGAATTCGACGATCGATGGTCCTAATTATGTTTGAATAATGTGTGGATGATCAAGAGGGATCCTTCTTTGGATTCATCAAGAATATATTTCCAATGACAAGAATATTTTGAGTGAAAATTCAGATCTGAAAAAGGTATGTTTTCATTTTATGTTTTAGTGACCTGTTTATTTTTACGCGAGATCCTCAGACCATACCAAAGCTCAGATCATTATAGATGACAATTTCGGTCATCCCAATGATGTGAAGTTTATAAAATCCCACCCCAGCGGATTCTACTATGACTCCAATACCTTAAATTGGTATCAAAGAGATCATGTAAATTTTTTGAATATACTAAAATTAAATTAGCTTTAAATTTAAATATAAGAAATTAAATCGGTCCTAACAAAAAAAACCACATGTTGTTTCGATATCAGTTAACCATGATTTAGTCATATGAAGTATTTTATATATACCATCTTGAGGTTTTGGGTTTTAAATTTGAATTCAATATTGGTTTATATATGAAGGTAGTCCCTGTTTTAATTCTGTTTATTTCCTGATCATCGTTCATACTTTTGCTAACAAGAATTTTAAGTTTTTGGTCAGTTTATTATTACACAACAAATGTGTATATAATAATAATAAAAATAATAATAAAATTAAAATAATTATTATTTTAATGAAAGGTATTGTACAAGACTTTGAAAATAATGAGATGTAAGTATGGGTTTTCCAAACTAGAAAAAAGAGGGAAAGTAATGGTTTGAATTATTAAAAGTTATTCAATACGATAATATAAAAAAGGAGAAGAATTATTCCTTTAGTGTCCATAGCAGTTGACTAAGTGGGATCCTGCCACCTGCGGATGTTTCCCTCTAAAGGTTCTTTATCCTTGCTGGCTAGCCCACAGCCAGTGACCGAACATGGCTACATCACGTTCTACTACCCCATGACGCCATGACCAACAGAAGTGGCACACCTGACCCCTAAAACCTCCTTACACCCTTAGGCAACCACAGGTCCACCCATAGAGTACTTATCACTCACTGATACCAAGAATGGACCTTCCCAGATCAACTTCCTCTTACAGCTCCCACCTCTGTTTGAAGACCCGCCCACCATGCCATTCAAAATCTGGCTTCCAAACTACCGAGGTCATCATCACAGGAGATTCCCTTATCACCTAAGGCACCGACACATACCTCTTCCCATCTCCTACCACCACAAGAGCCACCATTTGGATCCCTATTTCCACCCATATGAGTGCCGCCTTGATCTGGAAGAACTGTTGTCATCAGACCTCATTCAGTCACTGAACTCTCTCCTTGCCGGCTTAGAGCCTTGAAGACGACCAGGTCCCATGTTGCACCCCTAATTCCTCTTGCCTGTGTGTGAGTATTTTTTTACAATTTTTTGAAAACGATGTATGATGTGGACCTCGCTATGATATGTGGCAGACATTGAAAAAGACACTAAACCATGTGGACCCCACCATTATGAGGTTGTATACCTTGATGAGGATGGTGTAAGATGCATGCAACACCAAGTAGAGGTGTTAGTCCAGATAAGCAGTAGACAAAAAGGATGGGGGTGAGATATAACACGAGTCAAGCAGCGACTCAAGTATGATGCCCCTAGGTCATGGTTGGTCAATTAAATTTAAATGGACCAACCAATATTAGATGGTCAAGAATATTTGGGTAGAGTATTTCCTTTATGCTATTATTTATTATTTTATGGATTGTATAATAGTGGAAAAATATAAAAAAATATTAAATAAGAAAATTTAAAAAGAAGCGATGAATATTTTTATATTTATATTCAGTTTTCATCATGACAACATAGATGAACAAGATTAATATAAATCGATTAAATTCATTTATATAAAAATAATAAAAATCCTCAAAGTAATAATACATCACGAATGCCTTCCATCATTTCAATTGGAACACAACGAGGTATTTAGGGTGCTCGGTTAGCCATAGCTGAGGGTGCCTCTTACTGTTGGGGAGTTCGTCTTAAAAAATGAGTTGAATTAACTAAAATTTTAGTAAGTATTAACCATAAATAACTTGATATAATATTAGAGTAATTTATTGTGGGAATCAAGGTTATGATTCTGAGAAGTTGAGACACCACTCAACAAATCAAGGAGTCACGAGTTAATTCAGTTGTCCATTCAAAATCCTACCTTGAACTGTCCGAGTAGTGGTGTACACATAGATTATATACTATTAGGGGATGGTCAAGGATCCTTCCCACTAGAATACTCAATCGATGGAGTATTACGATTCTAGTATAGAGGGTTTATATAATTCTATAAAATAGTGGGAGACATTTAATGATTAAAATAATCAATAATTTCTAAAGTAGTAATCCAAATAAAAGTACAATCTTCTAGAATTTTATTTTTTTAGAAAATGACTTGTAATACAAAAATATAAACTGTGATAAATATTGGACAAAGTAAATTTGAATAAGTGTATTACATGTGATTGTGAACAATACTACTATACTAGAATTTCATGGTTTCAGTGTCCGTATACATGTTATGCCACCTTAGGAAGAGAGGGTGTAAAATTTCTTAGAGGAGAACTTATATAAAGCATACGATGGTTATGTCATAATTATATCACGAACGTTTGATGTTTTTTTCGGTTACAACATCAATACATGGATGATATAACATCTAGACTCACATTTTTGATTTTTATAAGGAGAATTTGAAGCAAGATTTGAATGGGTGATCAATTACACTGGATTTGTGTAAATATGAATAAAAATTTTAATATTTAAAGGAATACTAGTCTTATTCCCAATTAATTCTGTTTCATTTAAGTTTTCAAAATAAATAGGATGGATTGAACACATCAATACCATTTAGGTATGGTTTTCCAAGAAAATAAGAACGTAACGAAAGTACAATCATTAATTCTTATGGTAAAATAGTAGATAAGAATGGTGAAAACACCCATGGTAATTTTAATTCCAAAGGCACATTTGCAACTTACTTAAATGAATTGAGGTTGGTTATTAAATAGGATGTTATTTTTATCATATAACATGAAATAAATTTTACAGAAGTTAAATAGAATGAACTGAATTGAATAAGAAAGTACCCACTTCTTCATTAATGAATATTCATCAACTATGGAAATAGTTATGTTTTAATTCTTTCGTTTTAAAATACAATATGAATATTACATATATGAATTCAAATATAGTTACCTAGTAAGTGTAGAAACATTACTAGATGTTAGGTGTATTCACCAAGTAGCTGAGAAAGGGTGATTCCAAAGTTAGTGGTGAGAAACACATGACTTATAATTTCCTTGTTAATGATTTATGTCAAACTATTATTTATTATAACCAAAAAATTTATCTCATTAGTACATTAGAAATTAAGAGACACTGTTACTAGTTCATGAATGAATATTGTTTGTGGTATCTCATACTCAATCAATAGTGTAGTGATACATGAATCATAGGAATTAAGGGATGCATATAAAAGGTAATAAATTTACTGAGTTATGGAAAGATAGTTATTTGTGATATAAAACTAAATACAGGCATCATTGATATAACTATTATTGTATTTATAATCATTAGAGATAAAAAATGTAGGTATTATCAACATACATTCGTATTTAGTTTTGACAAAGAAACCATTAGAAATAAATGTTTCCACAAAACTATTAGAAAATCTTCAGCAAGAGAGCATGAACATCTCCAAGTGTAATTTATTGGTAAACATACTACATAAGATTCCATTAAGTAATTAAGAAATAATAATGTCAATTTTTCATGGTTAGAAGATACGAGTTACTTCATTCTAGTATTCTATAGAATATCTCAACCAAGCATTCATCGACCAATATTATGTAGTGTATAGTAATTCATAAATTCATATTAACGTATCCACATTATGATATTGATGTTAATAAGTAGGATCAATGATGAGAATTTCTTGCAAACATTGATCAACAAAATATAGCATGGATAAATTCAAAGAACACATTTCATACATTAGAGTATGGTGTATGTAGTATCAATGTTGCAATTTGAAGACACTTCCATTGTATTTCAAGACACACTTTGAAAATAATGGCGATATCCCATAACCATATTCTAAATATAATGAAAAATGGATATCATATGTGACATTTTATAATGGAAAACCATTATTTCATAGAACATGTGTTTAGATGCAAAGAGTATTGTTGGGAAATAAACAAACTTACATCAAGATAAACACATTATGCATCTAAGTGATTACCCTAACCGTTTCATAGGATATTATATAAATCCCTAAGATAGAAAATTTGTAGTCAAGTGATAGGATACAATCTCATGAAAGGGTTCTCATATGTACTAGATATTATGGGGTCCAAAATGACTTGGGATTAGTGAATGCTAGAGATGCACATGTAGTTGGTATAGGAATAAGCTCCACATGTGTATGAACAAGAATGCTCCATAGACAAATACTACATCGTAATTTTAGAACCACCAGGATTATTTTATATTCGCTGTGGCCGGTGATACATTATTCAATGAGAATAATAATTCTTACAAGTATGTAGTATATGGAAAAAAGAAAAAATTAACATGTTAAATTAAAATTCTATAATGGTTTCAATGTATCAAAGGGAAAAGTGGAATATAAATTGAATACTGTGGTGGGTATTCATGTGAGATGATACATGGGTTGTATAAGTACAATACCTATATGGCTCTATTGGTTATACTAGTTCATTATTCCTAAATCCATTAAAACATTACATGTCATAGCTACATTGTAAGACCATTTTATTAATGACATGAACACCTTTTATAGGATGTGTCTATATGAGGAAACTAGAAAGTGATGGTGACATCATAGAATTATATTAAAGGATGCAAGTTATAGAAATCCAATTTAGGATTTAAGTAAGAAAAAAGATCATAGAATATTCATTTTGAATGAAACATTTCCATGTGTCTACTAGAGGTTAGTGGGAGAACCATTTATATCTAAGTAAAATGTGTTCGACATCATATGGAAAAGACAAATTGGTGTTGTATTTAGTTAAGACCAGGTTGAAAGTAATTCTCTAATGGTTAACTTAAAGTAGAAACCTTATATCTTGGGAAAATAATCTACCGAGGAGGATCTAACAGTTTATAAATCCTAGTCAATCATACATATAGTGATGTGGTATTGAAAAATAAAAGATGAAAAAATTCAAGAAATAATTTTTACCAATGTAACATGGAATAAATTACTCCAAGTCGACAAGCAATGGAATATAAGGAGATTAATTGGTGAGTTTGTTTTCATATTCTTCAAAAATGGATCAATCACATATTCCATGACAAGTAAAAAAAATGATATTTCTAGGATATACATCATAGTAGAAAAATATCATTTATTTCTAAGAGAATTAAATGTAAAGTAGTCAAAAATATCTGATTGTACTTTGGTAAGGTCAAAAGATAAGTACCTGATTAGTGGAGAAGAAGGGATACTAGTTATTATGGGACACAAACTAGTATTCCATAGATCCATGTGATCTCGTATCACGGATATGATGAGATAATGTGTGAGATAAGATCATACAAACAAGTGGTATCCATACCTTCCAATGCCAAGTATTTTGTAGCTAAGACACAAATATAAAATGAAATGAATTTTTCCAATTCATGGAATTTCAACAAGTAATTTTTTATCATAATGATAAATATGTTACTATTACATTCCAAGATGTCATGTTTCGATAGGGGAAAAAGTGATATATCCGAGGATACCATCTCTTGAGAAGTTTTACTCAAGGATGTGAGGTTTCATTTAGTAGAATAAAAATTCTATAGAAACATAGTATAACTAGTAGTTAAAGTCGTGGCCCAACATGTATATTATCTTTATCATTTGAGAGATAACATAGATTGTTAGTTAGTTATATCTAGTGAATGTGGGAGTTTTGTAATAGGGGATTCCCTATACCCAACTATACATTACTTTTAGATTGTCATTTTATGTATATATTTAGTTATACAGGATGTATTCTTACCATTATAGTGTACACTTTTCCATTTCATATAGAAATGGTAATGTCTACAGTTTAATTTTCGTATTAAAATGTTAGAGTGGATCTCATGATATAATGAGAACCTATAGATACTATGAAATTAATCTTAAATAAAGGTCCTATAGTATAGTTACATCATACTGACTAGACACAGTTGATGTGTGGCTATCAGGTGCTAGTATATCATAAGCATTGGGAATTCTTATCATGATTTTTGAACGTGGTTATCTCTTATAGTGAGATCATGGGGACATACCAACCAATAGGAACAACACATGTTTCAGGTGTCATTGGTTGTTCCTATGTACAAATATGTGTATTGGACTCCTAAATAGAGATCCTTAACAATGTGTTCCATTTGATCACATTGTTTGATGCAAGAAAAAACCATGACCATAAAATCGTGTCAAGGCATCCTTTGTTGGGTGCGTCGCCGATGGTATGAAATTGGTTGAATTGTCAAGAAAGGAATTTTCACTTCCATGTTAAGGAAGTAATATATATCAGGCCCAATTGAGCAGGATAGTACTACATTCATATGTAGTTGGCCAAAGAAGTCAAAAGGGAAATCGATCTATTTATATCAACGATTAATAAATAAAGGGGGCATGGCACAAGTGTGTGTCGTTCTTTATGAGATACATAAATTAAAATATATTACTATATAAAATGCATGTTTGTAGGTTGGTTGTCATTGATATGACTATCCTTATCTCTCTAGGGACCTTGATGTGTTGTTAGACTCCACTCATGGTGTATAAATATTATTCAATGCTTCTGATATTAAGGCCCAGAGGGGCACACACAATAGCTTATTCATGAATCCTTGTTATTCTGTTTAATAAGTATATTGGACATTGTGGGCCCCACCAAGGGGATAAATTGTTGTTTATGTTATAGATCAATGATAAATAAATAAATTTATATTATTTAATTAATAAATAATTGGATTCAATTTACTTATTAAAATTATTTACAAGTTAATTAGATATGAGAAATAATATTAATCGAATGAATACTATTTTAGTATTCCAGTTTTGTTTAATATTAGTTGGAATTATGAATCAAGTTAAATGAATTGGTGTTATATTTTAATATATTTAATATATATATATATATATAAATATGTGATAAATTATAAATAATAATTATGGCATTATTTATTTTTTTTCATAATTATTATTTTGTGGACGTTAAATTTACGAGGTCTGGGGAACCCTAATGGGTGTTTTGAATATTCACTATATATATAGAGAAGTTCATTCACAATGATGAAAATTCATGGAAATATTTCTAGAGCCTCTCTCCCCTCCCACTTCCTAGAGAGGGAATATCTGAGTCCAAGAATTTAGATCAATTTCTCCCTCATGCATAAAAGGAATGCCGATGTGATGATCATCATGGTGTCTAAGGTGTCGTCAGATCTCTGCGCTAACACCAGGAATTTGATAATTGATGCTCATGCTCATTTTTGAAGCGTCTGTGGATGATCTAGAGGGATCATGATTTGAATTGTTCAAGCAATGATCTCCAATGATAAGAAGATGTCGAGTGTGGATTCAGATCTAAAAAAGTTATCTTTTCAGATTACATTTTTGTGATCAATTTTTTTACGTGAGATCCTTAGACCATATCATATCTTAGATCATTGAATATAGAATTCTTTATCATCCCGAAAATGAAAAGTTTTTTAAATCCCCAGCCCATCGACTTCAACTAGGACCCCAATACCTTCAATATGAAGTGCGAATAAGGTGTAGGTTAGGTAGTTACCTACAACTATATAAAGAATCCAATGGATGTGGACAATATGGTTCGACTCCCATCCATAGTGAGTCCTTTCCCTTTGTTGGATGGGAGGAATTATCTTTAGGCTATAGGGGTGTGCTGGGTCGATGTAGATGTCAGTGTAGAAGGAATAAGCGGACAAGGGAAACATCTTTTAGTGGTGACGGTGGTGTCATTAACGAGGATATTGGGAATTGATATCCACCAACCATTGATTGAGGAAAACCACAATATCTGGTTGAGGGAGACAATGGTAGTACATGATTAGGTTGATGGTGGTGACAATGGATATCCAGATTAGATGATGGTTCACATCATGATGGGATATATCAGGTCATGAAGAGGTGGATGCAGGGGTGATCAAATGAGATCTACCTATGATGGGTGTGGACTTGTAAAGTGGAGTGGATAGTTCACAGATCAAGTGGGTGTGCTAGGTGGTCCTGTGGAGTTTAGGGATTTCTAGTCATATTTTCATGGGTTTTATATCCTCTGGGGATATGGGTCATGTAATGAGATTCCTTTACTGTAACACCCCACGATTCCACTGTACACTTTCTTTGAATAATACAGTAGCATGTGTTGTATGCAATTTCGAGTTCTAACAAACACCACAACTAATCAAACTAGCCGTTATGAGTAGTAATACCCACTTTTTGAAATTTTATAAATTTTATCTTTCATACTAGACTTCATTTTTGGATTCAGAATATCGAAATTAGCTTAGGGTAAATTTTTGGTATTTTTCTGAAATAATTCTATTTTTGATGAATACTGAAAAAACACTGAGTTATAGTTTAATACAAAAATTTTATTTAAATATTTATTTACTTTATTTAAATTTATTTAAGGCCGAAATTGATATATAATACCGATATAATTTAAATTTAATTAATTGGAATTAGTTTAGAATAATTTTAGATATATCAAAATTTTAGTGAACTTTTCACCGTCTTTTACCCACCTCCTAGGAGAATTTGGAAATTCACCTAAAACATAATTTTACCACTTCAGTGACTAGAATTTCAAAAATCCAAGAAACACGGTTAACAATAAGGAGTAAAATTTGTTTAATGAGATGTAAATAATTTTTGGTGAATTGTAACTTTTTACTTTTATTTACCACGGTTAAAAAATAAGGTAATTAAGGGTAAAAATGATATTAATATTACCCTAACACATGTCTTAATTCTACTGGACAAGTTTATCTCGACCAAAAACAACCTTAGGAATAAAATATTATCATTTAGGTCTACTTGGATTATATTAGGACATTTATTATTATTTAATTCATAGAAGAGTTAAAAGAGATAAAATCAAATTTTAATAACTAAAACTTTTTTAATATAGGGTTATACATAAGATAAATTTGATTATAAATATTCATTAGAAAGATAACAACATTTCCTACATAATTTTATTTTATTTATAATTTTTAGACGTTAAATAATTTACTTTATTAATGACACAATGGTGATGAAGTAATTACCTAATTAATGAAATATTAAAATAATTGATATTATAAGTATCAAAATAAATGTAATTTAAGACTTTTTATGAATTGAAAAACTAATCTAGGTTAATATGTCATATTAGGATTGGTTATATAAATTTTTTTCGAAGTAATAATGCTGTTATAAAATTATCAAAAACAAATTACCCAATAGTGTCAAAATTGACATAAAAGAATTTTTAAAACAAATATTATATTATTTATTGATATTGTATTCATAAAAATTTAAGGTTCGGCCAAAGGAATTATATAATGATAGGTGTATCATTAATGGACCACTTAGGGGTCTTTTGGAGGTATATAGTAAGTTTATTATGTATATAATATAAAAATACAAAGAGACGTGGTAAATGGCAAACTACTTAACTATGAGTTAAATATAAACGATAAGGTTAATATAGTTACCCAAACCCCTCAAAAATATATTGGTTGAATGGATTTCAACCCATCCCCGCCTTATTCTTTAAATAATCAACTTTGGAGCCATTAGTAACTGAATATGATTTTATTATAAAATAATATTTCTACCTTTTCCAATGGTGCCCCTCACCCCTCTTATAAAAGGGTACTCACCCTTATCTCTAATTTACATCTTCAAAGCCTTTTGGTTTGGAACACCCCTATCCAAATATTCTCTCAACTTCCCTAAATTCAACCTAGAGGCCTTAGTTTGATCAGAAATCCAACCTAAAGAGCCCTTTTGATGAAATCAAAAGGAAGAACCCTCTTTCAAGTTCCTTTCTTATTCAACTTTTCGTTCTTTGTTATTTCCATTCTAAAATAATAAATCCAGTATCTTTTATATACTTTGATATTATTATAAATATTTTACATCCATATTCATTATTCTTGTAACACCCCAGGATTTCATAGTGTGTTATTTCTTAAAAATAATTCAATAACTTGCACTACACGCAACACCGAGTTCAATCACACCATGACGTACAAAAAAAACCATTAAAAGAGGTCATGAATAGTATTAACAACATTTTGAACTTTATATAATCCTTATAATTTTAGAATCCCTATTATGAGTTTCTTAGTCATAATGCAAGAACAGATTCATTTTCAGTATTGCACTTTTATCAACTTTAATAGTGAAACCTTTTTAAATAAAATATTTTAAACTATCTGAATAAATTGGGACATCAAAAAAAAATTAAAATGAAACATCCCAAGCTTCTACGGTACGCTTTCCTTTGAATAAAATAGTAGCGTGTGTTGTACGAAACCTTGAGTTTTAACACACGCCACAACCAATCAAACTAGCCGTTATGAATAGTAATACCTAAATTTTGAAATTATATATATATTTTATATATTAAAATGGACTTCATTTTTGGATTCGGAATATCGAATTTAGCCTAAGGTGAAATTTTGGTACTTTTCGGATAACTTTCATATTTTGATGAATAGTGAAAATTACTAAATTTTAATTAAAAACAACTTTTTTAATCAAAATAATTAATAGTGATAAATTATGAATTTTAGTAGTTTTAAAGTATATTTAGAATATATTTTTACCATTTAATATAATTTTGGTCATTGTACATAATTTTACAATTAAACCAAACATAAACAAGTGTCAATCTTTTGATAGTTATTACCTCTTAAAAACACGCTTTTTGTTTTGACAGCGGGAATTAATTTTAAATTAATTTCTGCCACTTCTGTGTTTTGAATTTAGAAAAATGGATTCCATATGTGGAATCAGGATGTCCAAATTGTTTAAATAGGTAACTTTTATTTTTAGACATTTTGAATAATTACTGTGGTAAATATTTTATTTACCATGGTTAAGGGTAAATCCGGTAAATAAGGGTTAAAAAATAATATTATAATAATACAAAATTAACCGAAAACGTGTCCTAACCTTATTGGTGGACACATACCCGACCATAAGCATCCTTGGGTCAATTTGGGGACCCCTTGGATCCACTTGTATGTGGTAGGGACACTTTATATTAATAAAGTTAAAATATAAAAAAATGGCATAAGCTTACATCTTTTAGAAGAACAATTTTTACATAGGGTTATACATGTTGGATTTTCGATTATAAATATTCATTAGAAAGCTAAAAATATTTCCTACATAATTATATTTTATTTATAATTTTTAGAAATCAAATAATTTAAATTATTAATGACACAATAATGATGCAATGTTTACCTCATTAATAAATCATTTAAATAAATAAGATTGTAATGATTAAAATATTATCTAAAACCTGTCCAATTCTTATTGGTTGATGTTATTTAGAATATGAGTCATCTTATCTTCGACCTCAATGATTTTTGGACCATTATAAACCGAATATAATTATATTATAAAGTAATACTTTCACTCTTTCCTAAAGAGCCCCTCTTCTACCTTATAAAAGGAGACCACTTCTACTCATTCCTCACACCTCTCAAGCCACTTGGCTCGTCCAAACTCTGCCCAACTAAGCTCCCCACATCCCTCTCATCCTCCTTGAAGCTTCCCCTTAGGCAGAAAGCATTTCAAGAAGTCCTTTGGTTCCAACCAAAGTGAGTTACCTAAATTAAAGGAGGTTAACCTACCCCAACCAAGGAAAAGTACAAGGTAAGGGATTTTTCTTATCTCACATTCAATTCCGTGAGATTTCCATTATTCACCACTAAATTATTGAAAGTGGTGTATTTTGTACTGGCATTTGATATATATTATCATATTCATGTTATTATGTAAATAATTTGGTGGTTATTAACTTTTGGCCATACGACTCAGTTGATTAACTTGGTAAGGGGTTTTCATCTCACTCCTTATTCCCGTGAGATTCATGCCATATTGCCACCATTACCTTTTGTGTGGTGTATGTACTGCCCATAATTATATCCTTTGTGTAATACACTCTAATTTATGTGTACTTACATATTCATTGTATGATACCTCTTTCATGGGTTGTATGTTTCATAAGTTACCAAACTGGTAAGGGTTATTTCACAATCTCTTCATTATCCGAGGTTGTTTATACGTAATAATCTACAGGGATCTCGTTATCATCCACATCCATGTTTCTTCAAAATGTATTTCAAAACATTTTTAATATTTAAAAGAATATGGGTTAAAGTTATTTATACCCTTGTTTGACTTTTTATAAGAGGTTTATAAGGGAATCTTTCCGTCGTTTTCCAAACAAGGTGCTTTTTAACCTTTTCGACAGAATTAAGATAAGAATGTTTTTTTAACTTATACGGCGGGTGCGGTTATTTTCCGCCGTTATAAAATCGTCAAAGCTTCCCTTAAAAGCTTATAAGATTATTTTCAAAGAAAATGTTTGATTTTATATGGATCTTAAATGATTTCAAAATAAAAGGAGATATTTCTTTAAAAAGAATTTTGATTTCATCTATGTCAACATCCTTTGATGGGTTTTAAGATTATTTGAAGTTGATTTATTATGATACAAAACTTCTATATTGTTTTGAAGGTTTTGTGATATGTTTGACTGTGGATGTGCTATTTTTATACCATTCATAGTTTATGGTGAAAGTATTGACATTTCGTATGCTAGTTCCAATAAGAATGTTTATGTTATATTTCAATCTTTACTTCATATGAATGTGTTGGACAAGTATGTTCCAGTTTGGGGACTGGTTAAAGTAAGCCCTCCAGGTTGGGACTGGTAAAAGTAAGCCCTCCAGGTTAGGGACTGGTAAAAGTAAGCCCTCCGGGTTGGTGTCCGGTTATTAGAGGAACTCCGGGTTGGTGTCCGGTTATTAGAGGCACTCCGGGTTGGTGTCCGGTTATTAGAGGCACTCCGGGTTGGTGTCCGGTTATTAGAGGCACTCCGGGTTGGGTTCCGGTTACAGTTAGCCCCAAGGTCTTGGGACGAGGCCTTGAAAAGTAATTAAAGTTTAGCATTATGCATTCCAACATTATTAAAGTGGTTATTGATTTTGCATGTGATTATTCGATTAGTAGAATATCCATGTGAATAAGTAAATGGAATTATTTAATTTTATTTATTCCATACCATGTTGAAAGTTCAAGTTTAAAAGGATTTTGTTTTAGTTATACATTGCCTTAAATGTTTATTCTTATTTATGAAAGTTTCTGCTATATTTTTATCCTTACTGGGCATTTGAGCTCACCCCTTTTCTATGTTTTATTTTTCCCAGGAAGTGAAGAAGTAAATTATGAATGACCTGCAGGGATATTATGAGGGGATTATAGTGTGGACTGTGGAAACATTATGTTGTTGTAGTAGTTTATCATTTTATGATGTAATGTAAAACTTATGAATATATCTAGTGTTTCCAAGGCTACTAAACCAATCGTTCTTTCGAGATTTGATCTTTCTTGTGATCATGCCAATGTTATGTAATAATGCACCGACTCTAGGCAACTAGGGTCGGGGCGTTACAGTTGGTATCAGAGGGAGTTTAGTACAAACCTTGGAAGCTAGATTTAGATAAACTCTGATTAGAGCACGTAGACCTAAGATGAACTTTGAGGATTAGTATAGAAGAACTTCCTAGAATTTTGGTATTGTAGAGATTTTGTGAGTTTTCCGAGCAATACATCCCTGTCTGGATACGAGCAGGTAGAGGCGGCTCTGGCACAGATGTACCTAGGGGTAAAACCCGAAAACACCACTTTGAGCTAGACTCGAACGGGAACTGGTGCACGACAACAGGCCTTGCTGCACTCTTGGTTACGACACTCCCGGGGGATATGCTTAGGATAACTCTCATTTTCTTTACAAATCATTATGAAGGGTTTATGAGTATATACTTCCTCAAAGAAGACATTTTTATGATTATGGATTATATCCATAAATAGTTCAATTTATGTTAAGTGTTTTATAAGTATGGGATTATGTATTTTGATTCATAAACTGATCTAGTTTATGCCATTGTTTAGAAATGGCACCCAGTAGAAGGAATGATAACTCCAGAAATACACATGATTCAAAGAGAAGGAAGGATCATATCTTTCATGGTCTTAAGCTAGAATTTATAAGAGAAATAGTCTCCCATGTATTATCATCATATGAAGAAATAATATCATGTGTTGATAAGATAAGTAAAGAGTTTACTGAGTCCTATGGATTTGAAGGGAATCAAGAGATGAAAAGGATGGAAGAGAGAAAGATGGATAAAGGGAAAAGGGAAAAGAAGAATTTTCCCATATGTGGTAACTGTGGAAAGAAACACCCTGGAACATTCCTGAAAGGAATGGGAGTTTGTTATAAGTGTGGAGGAAAAGGGCACAAAGTACGTGACTGCAAGGGTAAGAAAATGGTTTTAAATGTACAATGCTTCATTTTCAAGGAGTTTGGACACTACGCGAACCTATGTCCCAGTCATCAGACTATGCCGCAAATGATGTTATTGGATAATAATCAAGTTATGATACTACCACAGATGAAGAGAAATGATTAGAGTTCTTATGTTGATTATGTCAATTGAGTGTTGTATCAACAATGTACTTGTTACAATAATCATGGAGTATATAAGGATTGTACTGCAGTACTATTTCATAAAGGACTTGAGATTGTGTGGAACAAAGAAAAGTGACTCAATAGCAGGATAAATTTTTGGAAAATATATGGTTGAGAGAATGATAAATCATAATATAGTTCTGATACTGAGGTAGTGATTTTGGAATAATATGTGATTGTTTTGAATAAATTATATTGGATATTATTGACTACCCTGGAACTGATTAATGATTTGTATATTCCATCATTGTTGGGGTTTAAAACATTTTTGGATTAATGAAGTATATCCAGCATTCTATATGGAATACGGGAGCATGAATGTAATCAATAAGGAATATGGTAATACATGATGAAGGTATTCATATGCTATTACGGGGTAAAAAGGATCTATATTATGTTTACCTTCCTTATAAATGTTAGACTGTGAGTTTGGACAGAAGTATTTTGGATAGTTCTAGTTTGGATTATTTTGGATTGCCATAAAAGGACAACCCGGAGGTCGGGCGGCAACCCGTCGCGTCCGGCAAGGCTGCGAGACTTTAACCCGCAACCGAAGGGCGACAAGGGTGTATCACCTACCACTGGCCCATGAGATGTCCTAGATTAAATAATGTAGTTTTTATTAAAAGATCATGTAGATGAATTATAAATTCGTTTATTTTGGAACCCTATACGAATAGTGTAAATAGAATTTTTTTACATTCTATTATCTTTTAGAGTGAAAGATGAGTTTGTGGTAGAAATTTATTATTGGATAAAACACTAATTATAAATTAAGTATATCTCCTTATGATCTTAGCCAATCTCATAAATAAATTCCTCAACATTAATAAAAGAAACTTATAACAAAAATGTTTTCCTAGATGATACCTTAAATCATCACTAAATAATGGCTTTGGGATTGTTGGCCTTTTCATAGCCATGTTCTCTACCACTCTCCATTAGATAATTGATGGTTAGATTTTTCTTCCATATCCATATTTTCCTACATGGATCCCTAGTATGTGTTATTTTCGGTAATCTTCATACATTCGACTCTTTATTTTAAATAGAGGCCTCATTAATTCATTTTTCGATGTGGGATTTCAACTAAGATATTTTGAAACGTCAAAAATGTGTTATCCTAATACCCTATGTTTTGTTGAACCGATGGTATTTCAAATCATCATAGATTGATGAATTTAAGGACCTCAATTATACACTTGTTTGTGATTGATGATCTCAATCACTACCTATAAATATTTACGTTTTCCTCCAATTATATGTCTCTAATTGCCACCAATGTTCTCCTAATCGAGATCATAATTTGGTGGTGACTCTTTCATTTCTCTTTTCCTCATATTAAGACTAAATTTTAGTAACCTAATTTCCGATGTGGGTTTTCCCACAATGATATTTTCTATTTTCAACCTTTTATTTTCGAAGAACAATTTCAAATTGCGAGGACGCAATTTATTGAAGGAGGGGAGAATGTAACACCCCAGGATTTCATAGTGTGTTATTTCTTAAAAATACTTCAATAACTTGCACTACACGCAACACTGAGTTCAATCACACCATGACGTACAAAAAAAACCATTAAAAGAGGTCATGAATAGTATTAACAACATTTTGAACTTTATATAATCCTTATAATTTTAGAATCCCTATTATGAGTTTCTTATTCATAATGCAAGAACAGATTCATTTTCAGTATTGCACTTTTATCAACTTTAATATTAAAACCTTTTTAAATAAAATATTTTAAACTATCTGAATAAATTGGGACATCAAAAAAAAAATTTAAAAAGAAACATCCCAAGCTTCTACGGTACGCTTTCCTTTGAATAAAATAGTAGCGTGTGTTGTACGCAACCTTGAGTTTTAACACACGCCACAACCAATCAAACTAGCCGTTATGAATAGTAATACCTAAATTTTGAAATTATATATATATTTTATATTTTAAAATGGACTTCATTTTTGGATTCGGAATATCAAATTTAGCCTAAGGTGAAATTTTGGTACTTTTCGGATAACTTTCATATTTTGATGAATAGTGAAAATTACTAAATTTTAATTAAAAACAACTTTTTTAATCAAAATAATTAATAGTGATAAATTATGAATTTTAGTAGTTTTAAAGTATATTTTGAATATATTTTTACCATTTAATATAATGTTGGTCATTGTACATAATTTTACAATTAAACCAAACATAAACAAGTGTCAATCTTTTGATAGTTATTATCTCTTAAAAACACGCTTTTTGTTTTGACAGCGGGAATTAATTTTAAATTAATTTCTGCCACTTCTGTGTTTTGAATTTAGAAAAATGGATTCCATATTTGGAATCAGGATGTCCAAATTGTGTAAATATGTAACTTTTATTTTTATACATTTTGAATAATTACTGTGGTAAATATTTTATTTACCATGGTTAAGGGTAAATCTGGTAAATAAGGGTTAAAAAATAATATTATAACAATACAAAATTAACCTAAAACGTGTCCTAACCTTATTGGTGGACACATACCCGACCATGAGCATCCTTGGTTCAATTTGGGGACCCCTTCGATTCACTTGTATGTGGTAGGGACACTTTATATTAATAAAGTTAAAATAAAAATAAAAATGGCATAAGCTTACATCTTTTAGAAGAACAATTTTTACATAGGGTTATACATGTTGGATTTTCGATTATAAATATACATTAGAAAGATAAAACGATTTCCTACATAATGATATTTTATTTATAATTTTTAGACATCAAATAATTTAAATTATTAATGACACAATAATGATGCAATGTTTACCTCATTAATAAATCATTTAAATAAATAAGATTATAATGATTAAAATATTATCTAAAACCTGTCCAATTCTTATTGGTTGATGTTATTTAGAATATGAGTCATCTTATCTTTGACCTCAATGATTTTTGGACCATTATAAACCGATTATAATTATATTATAAAGTAATACTTTCACTCTTTCCTTAAGAGCCCCTCTTCTCCCTTATAAAAGGAGACCACTTCTACTCATTCCTCACACCTCTCAAGCCACTTGGCTCGTCCAAACTCTGCCCAACTATGCTCCCCACATCCCTCTCCTCCTCCTTGAAGCTTCCCCTTAGGCAGAAAGCATTTCAATAAGTCCTTTGGTTCCATCCAAAGTGAGTTACCTAAATTAAAGGAGGTTAACCTACCCCAACCAAGGAAAAGTACAAGGTAAGTGATTTTTCTTATCTCACATTCAATTCCGTGAGATTTCAATTATTCGCCACTAAATTATTGAAAGTGGTGTATTGTGTACTGGAATTTGATATATATTATCATATTCATGTTATTCTGTAAATAATTTTGTGGTTATTAACTTTTGGCCATACGACTCAGTTGATTAACTTGGTAAGGGGTTTTCATCTCACTCCTTATTCCCGTGAGATTCATGCCATATTGCCACCATTACCTTTTGTGTGGTGTATGTACTGCCCATAATTATATCCTTTGTGTAATACACTCTAATTTATGTGTACTTACATATTCATTGTATGATACCTCTTTTATGGGTTGTATGTTTCATAAGTTACCAAACTGGTAAGGGTTATTTCACAATCTCTTCATTATCCAAGGTTGTTTATACGTAATAATCTACTGGGATCTCGTTATCATCCACATCCATGTTTCTTCAAAATGTATTTCAAAACATTTTTAATATTTAAACGAATATGGGTTAAAGTCATTTATACCCTTGTTTGACTTTTTATAAGAGGTTTATAAGGGAATCTTTCTGTCGTTTTCCAAACAAGGTGCTTTTTAACATTTTCGACAGAATTAAGATAAGAATGTTTTTTTAACTTATACGGCGGGTGCGGTTATTTTCCACCGTTATAAAATCATCAAAGCTTCCCTTAAAAGCTTATAAGATTATTTTCAAAGAAAATGTTTGATTTTATATCGATCTTAAATGATTTCAAAATAAAAGGAGATATTTCTTTAAAAAGAATTTTGATTTCATCTATGTCAACATCCTTTGATGGGTTTTAAGATTATTTGATGTTGATTTATTATGATACAAAACTTCTATATTGTTTTGAAGGTTTTGTGATATGTTTGACTGTGGATGTGCTATTTTTATACCATTCATAGTTTATGCTGAAAGTATTGACATTTCGTATGCTAGTTCCAATAAGAATGTTTATGTTATATTTCAATCTTTACTTCATATGAATGTGTTGGACAAGTATGTTCCAGGTTGGGGACTGGTTAAATTAAGCCCTCCAGGTTGGGGACTGGTAAAAGTAAGCCCTCCAGGTTAGGGACTGGTAAAAGTAAGCCCTCCGGGTTGGTGTCCGGTTATTAGAGGCACTCCGGGTTGGTGTCCGGTTATTAGAGGCACTCCGGGTTGGTGTCCGGTTATTAGAGGCACTCCGGGTTGGTGTCCGGTTATTAGAGGCACTCCGGGTTGGGTTCCGGTTACAGTTAGCCCCAAGGTCTTGGGACGAGGCCTTGAAAAGTAATTAAAGTTTATCATTATGCATTCCAACATTATGAAAGTGGTTATTGATTTTGCATGTGATTATTCGATTAGTAGAATATCCATGTGAATAAGTAAATGGCATTATTTCATTTTATTTATGCCATACCATGTTGAAAGTTCAAGTTTAAATGGCTTTTGTTTTAGTTATACATATCCTTAAATGTTTATTCTTATTTATGAAAGTTTCCGCTATATTGTTATCCTTACTGGGCATTTGAGCTCACCCCTTTTCTATGTTTTATTTTTCCCAGGAAGTGAAGAAGTAAATTATGAATGACCTGCAGGGATATTATGAGGGGATTATAGTGTGGACTGTGGAAACATTATGTTGTTGTAGTAGTTTTTCATTTTATGATGTAATGTAAAACTTATGAATATATCTAGTGTTTCCAAGGCTACTAAACCAATCGGTCTTTCGAGATTTGATCTTTCTTGTGATCATGCCAATGTTATGTAATAATGCACCGACTCTAGGCAACTAGGGTCGGGGCGTTACAATTCTATTCATCCTTTGAATGACATGTCACCATACATGTGTACGTACGGCCTATCATCTCAACATCGTGGTGTAATTGTTATTCAATACATTATTATTTGGATGGGTATAATAACGATGTGTAATTCATGTAAATAAAAAGTATAACATGATAATGATTCTGTATATATGACATAACATCCAATTATATATGATTTTAATATCAAAAAATGATATTATCACTGGTGCGTACATACAGATTACCGTCTCCACGAGCGGGATGAGATTCATTCACCATCATATCCATTAAAGACTAAATTTCATGTGATGATTAAAAATAATGATTAGAGACATGATATCATTAAGGATATGAATAAGATTCATCCCATTGACAACAGATATGGCTCAAATAACATAGAATATAAAGGAAAATGAATCCATTAACACCCAAGACGACGATAATACTATGATATTATCAACAAATCAATGTTAAAAGATCATATATGGTATCATATTAATGTATATGATTATTGTATAACTCAATAACAATTATTTCACCATTATACAGGATGTTAACCAACCCTCTATGAAGGAAAAAGTACAAAGTAAGGGGTTTCTTATCTCACTTTTAATTCTGTGAGATTTCCATTGTTCACCACTTATTGCATGTGGTGTTTGTACTACCCATTTTTGTATTCGTTGTGTAATATACATTAATTCAGGGATATTTACATCATCATTATAAGATCCTTATTTCATGGTTGTATGTTTCGTAAGTTACCAAATCAATAAGGGAATTCAAAATTTCAATTTCCACTCATTCGGCTTTATGCATACTTCATTGATTATTTTACTCTGAGATTATGTGTGGAATCACTATTTATTTGCATATGTCATAATTTACACTCCCCATTCTGTGGATATAATTTTCATACAAATAATCACTACAATGATAAATTCTCAAGTCATCGATATGAACTTGATAAGAGTAATTTTAACTGAATCTCCATTTATTGAGTTAAACATCTAATTCATTGGTGTTGTTTTTACAATAATATGTTTGAATGTCCTTGGATTTTTTTAAACTAAATATCCAATAATATTGACTGTATTTATATTTTTCACACATAATTATGTCGTCTATTTATCCTTAACCTAAGGATACAACCTTTATGAGAGATTTAGTCTCAATTTTACATTCCATTGAGACTCCTTTGTTGTTATACACCAAATCACTTTTATATGTTCTATATAATGTACATTGACATAGTATATCATGAATCCCTTTATTCTCATGATATCACAATGTTTTTATTACCTCAATTATTTTTATTCATGTGATTATCTTTTGGTTAGGAACCCTATATAAAATATCATTTCAATATTTTTTAATGATTTATTATTCTAAATCATTCTCATTAATGTCCATGTTTTAAAAATGGCATTAAGGATTTATTTATATCAAAATTAGTGTTTTCAAATCAAAATTCCTTTTAAAAGATTCAAATTGGTATGGTACACTTCGATTCAAAAATATATTTTAAATGTCTTCTTAACAAATAGTTTGACTTTTGAATAATTTCCAGAAAAGGGGGATATTTCTCTCAATAGTTTGTTGATTATTTTAATCTGTGTCAATATCCTTCATTATTATCAATTGAGGTTAATATGATACAATAAAATCTTACATATTGTATCGAATGAGTTATGTTTGACTATGGATGTGCTATTTTTATACCATTCATTGTTTGTGGTTAAAGTATTGACATTTCGTATGCTAGTTTTAATATATATGATTATTTTATGTTTCAAACATTTCATATAAGGAATGAATTGGACATAGTAAGTGATGGGTGGACCCCGCTATAGCTCCTCGATGCATCGGTGTGTATCATGAGACAAACTAGTGTCTTGGCACAAGGCCTTGAAAAAATCTTTTTTGTAGTCTTGGCACAAGGCATTGACTACGTGGTTTTGATAGTCTGGCATTATGCATTACATTATTATTAACGCGGTTATTGATATTTCATGTGATTATTCAACTAGTAGAATATCCATAAGAATAAGTGAATGGCATTATTTAATTTTATTTCTGCCATATAATTCTGATGATCATGTTTAAAAGGCTTTTGTTTTAGTTATACACTACCTTAAAGTTTTATTCTTATTTATGAATGTTTCCGCTATATTGTTATCCCTACTTGCCATTTGAGCTCACCCCTTTCTTTGTATTATTTTTTCAAGGATGTGAAGAATTATTTTTTGAATGACCTGATGGGATAGTATAAGGGGATATGAGTGTGGAGACAAGATGTTATTGTAGTTTTTACGTTATGATGTAATGTAAACTTTATGAATGTATCTATTGATTCCAAGACTACTAAACTAATCAGTCTTTCGAGACTTGATCTTTTGTGATCAGGCCAATGATACGTGATAATGCACCGACTTTGTGTAGCTGGGGTCGGGGCGTTACAGTTGGTATTAGAGGAAGTTTAGTACAAACCTTGGAAAATATATTTAGATAAAACTTGATTAGACCACATAGCCCTAATATAGACTTTGAGAATTAGTATAGAAGAACATCCTAGAATTTTTGTATTGTAGAGATTTTTTGATTTTTCCAAGAAATACATCCCTATCTAGATATGAGGTGGTAGAGGTGGCTCTGACATAGATGTACCTTGAGGTAAAACCCGAAAACACCACATTGAGCTAGACTTGAATGGGAACTTGTGCACGACAACGGGCCTTGCTGCACTCATGGTTACGACACTCCTAGGGGATATGCTTAGGATAATTTACATTTTCATTACAAAACAATTTGAATTATTTTAATATAAGATGATAATAAATGACCTTGGTTAATCCTAATGTGTTTCAAATTGAGAATATGGTGTCATGATATTCTCTAAATGACTTTATGACTAATGTTACTCACACAATGCTTTCTAGTTTTAGTCAATGGCTGGAGTCCAAGGAAGTCATTGTAACATTGAGAATGATAGACAAGGTCAGAACAGTGGTGGAAATGTGAAAAAAAATGGAATGTTGATAGGCGTAAAAGATATCATGTTCATGCCAAATCAATTTTCCAAAAATATGATCAACAACATATATATTAACCAACTTCCAGACTCAACAAAGAAGAGAAAGGTGATGAATTATAAGAGCTCCAGCAGTGGAGAACATGTAGAAAAGAATCCTCAATTTCCATCATGCAGGAAATGTGGAAGGAGAAACCCAGGAACGTGTCTCAACGGAAAAAATAAATGCTTTACATGTGGGAAAGAAGGACATAAAGTGAAGAATTGCCAAGGAAATATGAAGAGTACTATGGCAGAAAATAAAAATTGTCCCAAAAATATATTTACATTCATTTGCCTTAAATATAGGGGACCTAGCCATTACCCTGGTGAATACCCTATTCTATAGGATATTTTCATGGTCAAAGAAGATGCTATGTAGAAATAAATGGATGGAGAAATGTTTAAAAGTATTAGTGCTCCTTGTTGATGGTATTTTTTTGGAATAATTTTCTCTTTTATTTGTAACCCTACAGTTTTCCGTGTGAGAATGATATTTGAGGAAGACTTCTCTTTTCTCTTGTGAATATAGTTATAAATACCCATTTGGTTTTATATGATCATTGGGTTTTAGGCAATTACAAGTTATTATATTTTTGGATGAAAATGAAAGGTATGAGATAACATTTGTGGTTAAATTATGTTATGGCTATTTTGAGGAATTTATCTCATTTTGGTAATGTTAAAAAATATTGTTTTTGAAAAAGGACAACACACAGACCTTGTGAAAACCCATCGCGTCGGACAAAGCTGTGGGAATTGAACACACAACCAAAGTCCTATTGGGATTTATTTCCAACCACTGAACAACGGGATGTCCCTGGTAAGTGTGACTAATTATTTTTAGTTAATTCATTTTATTGATCAATAATAAGATGATTTGGGATCTAATGTCTTATCAAATGAATACACTTAGTATAGGAAAATGATTTGGTGATTAAGTGATAAATGTTATTTTAGAATATGTTCTCTTTGTTGGGAGCACTATATGCCCAAGGAAAATTGAATACTATGGGATTTCATTTGAGGAGTAATGGTGGATTTTTATCTATGTTTTTATTGTGGACTTATAGTGATTTGGGTTATTTATAGAAATGATTAACCTATAATAGAGAATATGTGATTAGGTTAATTACTTTTAAGTATGTGACTTTAATAGTAGTTGATGTCATTTGGAGGTACAATTTAACGTGGAAGACTACATAACCAAATTCTTCTATGTTTTGGATTTCAATATTAGTTTGGATTATATTGAAGGATATTAATGACAGTTATTTATTGAATGCTATTTATTTAACTTTGGTGTATTGTTGGTTTAATTTTAGAAATTAAGATTAGTGTTTCTTTATCTAATGGAATATCCTTTTTGGGGATCATCATATCTTATACTAACTATTTTGGTTTTGATTAATCTCTATAGACAAGGTAAATATATAGTTTATCCTTCATGGATCATGTGATCCTATAAGAAGTTTATTCGAGCTCTTCCAGTGTGACCAAGTAATATTGACTACACATCATTTAAAAATGAGTTTGTAGTAGAAATTTATTAAATAATGAAACTTTACTTAAAAATTAAGTATACCTCTTTATGTTATTATTCAATCGAAGAAATTAATTCCTCATCTTTATGTAATGTAACTTAAAATAAAAAAAATGTTTTCTGTTTACTTTTCCTACTGGGAAACTAATGACCATTTGTCCCATCACAAGTTTGTGGTTTTCTTGTTGTTAAATTTCTCCTAATCATGTTTTATGTCCCTCTCCATCAGAACTTGACACTTAGTTTATAATCCATATCCATGTTTTTCTTCATGGAATCCTAGTATAGGTTATCTCAGGTGACCATTATACTTATCTTTCTTTCTTTAATGTGATAGTTTTATTGACTCTTTTTCAATGTGGGACATTCCATTATATTCCCATGCCCAATTTAAAAAATTACGAGGACGAAATTTATTGAAGGAGGAGAACATGTAACATCCCAAGCTTCCACGGTACGCTTCACTTTGAATAATACAGTAGCGTGTGTTGTACAAACTTCGAGTTCTAACACACACCACAACTAATCAAACTAGTTGTTATGAATAGAAATAGCCACCTTTTGAAATTCTATAAAAATTACCTTTCAAAATGGACATCATTTTTGGATTCATAATATTGAAATTAGCTTAGGGTGAATTTTTGGTATTTTTCTGAAAACAATCAATTTTTGATGAATAGTGAAAAAACACTGAGTTATAGTTTAAAAACAAATTTTTATTTAAAAAATTATTTATTTTAGTTATATTTATTTAAGGTAAAAATAGATACATAATATAAATATACGTTCAATGTAATTAATTGGATTTAGTTTAGAATAATTTTAGATATATAAAAATTTTATTGAACTTTTCACCGTCTTTTACCCACCTCCTAGAAAAATTTGGAAATTCACATAAAACTTAATTTTACCGCTTTTGTGAGTGGAATTTTGATAATCTGAGAGACATAGTTAATATCGAAGACTAAAATGTGGTTCAATGAGATGAAAATAATTTTTGGTGAATAGTAGCGATTTACTTTTATTTACCATGGTTAAAAGTAAATAGGGTAATTAAGGGTAAAAATGATATTAATATTAACCTAACACATGACCTAATTCTATTGGAAAAGTGTATCTCGACCTAAAATAACCTTAGGAATGAAATATTATCATTTAGGTCTACTTGGATTAGATTAGGACATTTATTATTATTTAATTCAAAGAAGAGTTAAAATAGGAAAAATCAAATTTTACTAACTAAAACATTTTTGATATAGGATTATACATATGATAAATTAGATTATAAATATTAATTATAAATATAAAATTATTTCCTACATACTTTTATTTTATTTATAATTTTTAGACAGTAAATAATTTAATTAAGTTATGACATAATGGTGATGCAGTAATTACATAATTAATGAAATATTATAATAATTGATATTATAAATATCAAAATAAATGTAATCTGAGACATTTCATGAATCACACTAATTTTATATGTTAATATTACATATTATAAATGGTTATATAAATTTTTTTCGAAGTAATAATGCTATTATGAAATTATCAAAAACAAAATACCCAATAGTGTCAAAATTGACATAAAAAAGTTTTTAAAACAAATATTATATTATTAATCGATATTATATTTTTAAAAATATATGGTTCGTCTAAAGGAATTATATAATGATAGGTGTGTCATTGAAGGACCACTTTGGGGTCTCTTGGAGGTATATAGTATGTTTATTTACTATATAATGTAAAAATAGAAAGAGTCATGGTAAATGTCAAACTATTTGACTAAGAGATAAATATAAATGATAATGTTAATATAGTGACCCAAACCATTCTAAAATCTGTTGGATGAAATGATTTCGACCCATAACCGCCTTAAACTTTAAATAATTTAGTTTTGAGCCATTAGAAACCGAATATGAATTTATTATAAAAAAATATATTTCTAGCTTTTCCAAAGATGCCCCCACCCCTCTTATAAATGGGTACCCCCTTCTCTCTAATTAACATCTTAAAATCCTTTTCGCTCGCCCAAACCCTGCCCAAATATTCTATAAACTTCCCTAACTTTAACCTAGAGGCCTTAGTTTGATTATAATTCCAACCTAAAGAGCCATTTTGATCAAATCATAAGGAAGAACCCGAAGAAGAGGTAAGGTATTCACAACCCTAATTCAAGTTCCCTTATTAGTCAAATTCTTCATTATTTGTTATTTCCATTGTAAAATAATAAATCCAGAATCATTTATATACTTTTATTTTATTATAGATATGTTAAAACCATATTCATTATTCTATCCATCCTTTGAATGACATGTCACCATATGTTTTTACGTTCGGCCTACCATCTCCACATCGTGGTGTAATTGTTATTCAATACATTATTATTTGGATGAGTATAATAATGATGTGTAATTCATGTAAATAATAAGTATAACATGACAATGTTTCTGTATATATGATAGACCATCCAATTATATATGATTTTAATATGAAAAAAATGATAGTATCGCTCGTGTGTACGTATGGATTACCATCTCCATGAACGCGATGAGATTCATTTCCCATCATATCCATTCAATACTAAATTTCATGTGATAATTAAATATAATTTTTAGATACATGATATAATTCTGGATATGAATACGATTTATCCCATTCATAACAAATATGGCTCACATGACAAAGAATATAAAGGAAAATGAATACGTTAACACCTGAAACGACTATAATACTAAGATATTATAAACAAATCAATTTTAAAAGATCATATACGATATCATATTAATGTTTATGATTATTTTATAATTCAATAAAAAATACCTCACCACTATATAGGAGGTTTACCTACCCTTGATGATGGAAAATGTACAAAGTAAAGGGTTTCTTATCTCACTTTTAATTCCTTGAGATTTCCATTGTTCACCACTTATTTCATGTGGTGTATGTACTTCCCATGTTTGTATTCATTATGTAATATAATATAATTTATATATATTTAAATCATCATTGTATGATCCTTCTTTCATGGGTTTATGTTTCGTAAGTTACCAAATCAATAAGGGAATTTGAAATTTCAATTTCCACTCATTCGGCTTTACGCATACTTCATTGATTATTTTACTCCAAGATTATGTGTGGAATCACTATTTATTTACTTATTTCATAATTTACACTCCCCTTTCTATGGATATACTTTTGATACACATAATCACTACATTGATAAATTCTCAAGTCATCGATATGAACTTGATAAGAGTAATTTAAACTCAATCTTCATTTATTGAGTTAAACATCTAATTCATTGGTGTTGTTTTTACAAGAATACATGTGAATGTCCTTCGATTGTTTTACACTGAATATCAAATCATATTCAGTGTATTTATATTTGTCACACATAACTATGTCGTTGATTAATCCATAACCTAATGATACGGCCTTTATGAAAGGTTTCATCTCAATTTTACATTCTATTGAGACTCGTTTGTTGTTATACACAAAATCACATTTATATGGTGTATATAATGTACTTTGACATAGTATATCATGAATCCCATTATTATCATGATATTAAAAAGTTTTGATGACCTCAATTATTTTTATTCATGTGTCTCTCTTTTGGTTAGTAACCATAACTAAAATATCATTTTAAAATGTTTTAAAGATTTATTATTCTAGATCATTCTCATTAATGTCCATGTTTTAAAAATGATTTTATGGATTTTTTTATATGGACATTAAAATTTTCAAATCAAAATTACTTTTAAAAGTGTCAAAGTGGTATGGGACACTTTGATTCAAAAAAATATTTTAAATGGATTCTTGAAAAACAATGTGACTTTTAAAAATTTTCAAAAAAAAGGGGGATATTTCTATCAATAGTTTGTTGATTATTTTAATCTATGTCAAATTCCTTCATTATTATCGATTGAGGTTAATCTGATACAATACAATCTTCCATATTGTATCGAATTAGTTATGTTTGACAGTGGATGTGATATTTTTATATCATTCATGGATTGTGGTTAAAGTATTGTCATTTCGTATGCTACTTTTAATACAGATGTTTATGTTATGTTTCAAACTTTTCATATGAGGAATGAATTGGACTTAGTATGTGATGGGTGTATCTTGTTATAGCTCCTCGATCCATTTGTAGGTCTCCTTAGAAAAACTATTGTCTTGGCACAAGGTCTGGACAAAATATTTTTTGTAGTCTTGGCACAAGGCCTTGACTATATGGTTATGATAGTTTGGCATTATGAATTCCATTATTATGAAAGTGGATATTGATATTGCATGTGATTATTAGACTAGTATAATATCAATGTGAATAATTGAATGACATTATTTCATTTTATTTTATCCATATGATGCTGAAGTTCATGTTTAAAATGCTTTTGTTGTAGTTAAACACTGCCTTAAATGTTTATGCTAATTTATGAAAGTTTCTGCTATATTTTTTGCCTTATTGGGCATTTGAGCTCACCTTTTTCTATGTTTTATTTTTCCCAGTATGTGAAAATTATTTTATGAATGACCTGCAGGGATAGTATTAGGGGATATGAGTGTGGAGACAACATGTTGTTGTATTTTCCCACTTTATGATGTAATGTAAACTTTATGAATGATTCTATTGATTCCAATACTACTAAACTAATCGGTCATTCAGGACTAGATCTTTTCTAATCATGCCAATGATATGTAACAATGCACTGACTCTGGGTAACTAGGTTCGGGGCGTTGCATTTACCCAGAAATTGAGATGTTTTTGTTTAATTTAATAAAAAAGTGTTGGCTTCCACCAAATTGTTAAAAAAATATGAAGTAACAGTGAAAAAACTGGCAACAATGTTTGAAAGAAAACTTATAGATGATAGACTCTTATTAATACCTATGACGCTTGGTAAGACGCTACCATTTATTCATGTCATATATATTTTCATTACATTCATTACTTATTCCTTTTTTTATTAGGATATATTGGTTACTCATAGAAATCAATTTAAACAATCCAATGATTTATTTTCAATATTCAATGCAAGGATACAAAACAAAACGACCACACATGATGGAATTTATAAATTTTCCATACACTACATGAAATTTTTTACAAATAAACATCATGTTATACATTTTATATCATGTTTTAATGAAAATTTTTATATGATAGGGTGGTGTTTAAATATCATCAAAATAATGGAATGAGAATAGTCCATGAGTAAAAAAATCCAATCAAGATATAAAAATGAATTAGTATTAGGGTATATATAACAAAATTCCACTCTCAGAACTTTTATCAAAACAAATTACTTATTTTTATCAATGTTTTTTAGTTCCCAAAACAAACTAATAGAAATGATTGTGGTTATTGTATTTTGAATATTTATGAAATATATCATATTCCATAAACAAACTAGTGCAACTAAAAAGGTATTTCCAATGATAATTACAATTCATTTAACATATTTAACAACCCTTTGTTTATTTATATTTTCTAGTAATTCTAGGACTATAAAAATTCATTGTATTTATAAGACGATATAGAGTTTTTTCGTAAATGAATGGGCTGAATAAATTTTCTCAGATTGTTTATATAAACAATGAAGAGGTGACATCCTAAAACTTTTTTAGTTATGTTACTTATCATTTAATATACTTTTTTACTTAATTTTCTTTATCATTTATATCTGATTATTATTTTATTAATTTTTATTTATATCATGCACTAAATAAGGATGATGCACTCATGATGAAGAAATTATCTATTAATTATTAAATTTATTCAACATTTTAGTTAATCAAATAACAATAATCATAGATAACCTGAAAGTTGAATTCAATTCAAAATAAAACGACATTTTGTGAGGATTAGTGGTAATGTATGTAACACCACAAGCTCCACGATACGTTTCCTTTTGAATAATACAATGGAGTGCATTGTACGCAACTTCAAGATTCTAACACACCACAACTAATCGAACTAGCTGTTATGAATAGTAATACCTACTTTTTGAAATTTTATAAATTTTATCTTTCTAAATGGACTTCATTTTTGTATTTGTAATATCAGAATAAGCTTAGGGTAAAATTTTGGTACTTTTCGGATAACATTCATATTTTGATGAATAGTGAAAATTACTAAATTTTAATTAAAAACAAATTCTTTAATCGAAATAATTAATAGTGATAAATTATTAATTTGAGTGCATTTAAAGTATATTTAAAATATATTTTTACCATTTAATACAATGTTGGTCTTATATGTAATTTCACATTTAAACCATACATAAACAAGTGTCAATCATTTGATAGTTATTATCTCTTAAAAACACGATATTTGTTTGGACGACAGGATTTAATTTTTAAATTAATTAATACAACTGATTTGTTTTGAATTTGGTAAAATAGCCATCATTTTTGAATTCATAATATCAAATATAGCTTAGGCCTATGTTTTGGTATTTTTCTGGAATCTTTCATTTTTTGATGAATATTAAAACCACTAAGTGGTAGTTAAAAACATAATTTTTCATAAAACATAATTATAAAACTTTTGTGAGTGAAATTTTGAAAATCCGAGAGGCATGGTTAATATCAAGGAGTAAAATGTGGTTCAATGAGATGAAAATAATATTTGGGGAATAGTAACTTTTTACTTTTACTTACCATGGTTAAAAGTAAATAGGGTAATTAAGGGTAAAAATGATTTTAATATTACCCAAACACATGTCCTAATTCTATTGGACAAGTGTATATCGACCAAAAACAACTTTATGAGTAAATATTATCATTTAGGTCCACTTGTATAAGATTAGGACATTTATTATTATTTAATTCAAAGAAGTGTTAAAAGAGTTAAAATCAAATCTTATTTACTGAATCATTTCTAATATAGGGTTATACATAAGATAAAGCGATTGTAAATATTGATTAGCAATAAAAAAATATTTCCTACATTATTGTATTTTATTTATAATTTTTAGACATTAAATAATTTAATTTATTTATGACGCAATGGTGATGTAGTAATTACCTAATTAATGAAATTTTAAAATAATTGATATTATAAATATCAAAATAAATGTAATTTGAGACATTTTATGAATTAAACTAATTTCCTAGGTTAATATGACATATTAGAATTGATTATATAAATTGTGTTCGATGTAATAATGCTGTTATGAATTTATCAAAAACAAAATTCCCAATAGTGTCTAAATTGACATAAAAGAGTTTTTAAAAAGAATATTATATTATTAATTTATATTCAATTCCTAAAAATATATGGTTCTTGAAAGAGACTTATATCATGATATTTGTATCATTAATGTATCCCTTGGGGGTCTCTTGGATGTATATAGTATGTTTATTAACCATATAATATAAAAATACAAAGAGACGTTGTTAAAGTGAAACTAATTAACTAAGAGTTAATACTTAATGATATGGATAATATAATGACCCAAACCGGTATAAATTATATTGGTTTAGTGGTTTTCGACCCATCCCCACCTTAACCTTTAAATAATCCACTTTTGAGTTATTATAAACCGAATATGTGTTTATTATAAAATAATATTTTTAGCTTTTCCAAAGGTTCCCCTCACCCCTCTTATAAAAGGGCACTCACCCTTCTCACTAATTTACACATTCAAAGCCTTTTGGATCAGCCAAAACATGCCCAAATACCCTCTAAACATCTCTCACTACAACCTAGTGTCCTTAGATTGTTCAGAAAGACAACCTAAGGAGCCCTTTTGATCAAATCAAAAGGAAGAACCCGAAGAAGAGATAATGTTTTCACCACCCTCTCTCTAGTTCCTTTCTTCTTCAAATTCTTCATTCTTTGTTATGTCTATTCCAAAATTATAACTCCAGTATCTTATATATACTGTGATTTTATTATAAATATGGTACAACCGTATTTAGTATTCTATCCATCCTTTGAATGGCATGTCACCATACGTGCGTACGTACGGCTTACCGTCTCCACGTCGTGGTGTAATTGTCATTCAATAAATTATTATTTGTATGGGTATAATAATGATGTTTAATAATGTAAATAATAAATATAACATGATTATTATTCTGTATATATGATATACCATCCAATTATATATTATTTTAACATCAAAAGAATGATATTGTCACTCGTGCATACGTACGGACAACCATCTCCACGAACGTGCTGAGATTCATTCTTCATCGTATCCATTCAAGTATTATTCTCATTTTATGATTAAAAATAATGATTAAGGACTTGATATAATTCTGTATATGAATAAGATACAACCTATCCATAACAAACATGGCTTACGTAACAAAGAATATAAAGGAAAACGAGTAAGTTAACACCCGAAATGACGATAATACTAAGATATTATTAACTAATCAATGTTAAAAGATCATATATGATATCATATTAATTTAAATGATTCTTGTATAATTAAATAACAATTATTTCACCATTATACTGGAGGTTAACCTACCGTCTACCATTGAAAAAGTACGAATTAAGGGTTTTCTTATCTCACTCTTAATTTCGTGAGAATTCCATTGTTCACCACTTGTTTATTGCTTGTGGTGTATGTGTATTTCCCATGATTGTATTAATTATGTAATATATTTTAGTTTTTGGGTATTTACATCATCAATGTATGATCCTTCTTTCATGGTTGTATGTTTCTTATGTTACCTAATCGATAAGGGAATTTGAAATTTCAATTTTCACTCATTTGGATTTACGCATACTTCATTGATTATTTAACTCCAATATTATATGTGGAATCACTATTAATTTGATTACATCATAATTTCCACACCTCTTTCTGTGGATATAATTTTTATACACATAATCACTCAATTTTTAAATTCTCAAGTCATCGGTATGAACTTGATAAGAGTAATTGTAACTCAATCTCTATTTGTTGAGTTAAATATCCAATTCATTGGTGTTGTTTTTACAAGAATATGTGTGAATGTAATCTGATTGATTTACACTAAATATCAAATCATATTGAGTTTATTTATATTTTTCACACATAATTATGTCGTTGATTTATCCTTAACTTAAATATATGGTCTTTATAAGAGAATTCATCTCAATTTACCTTCCATTGAGACTTCTTTGTTGTTATACATCAAATCACTTTTATATGGTGTATATAATGTACTTTGACATAATATACTATGAATCCCTTTATTCTCATGATATTACAATGTTTTTATTTCCTCAATTATTTTTATTCAAGTGTCACTCTTTTGGTTAGGAACTCTAACTAAAATGACATTTTAAAATGTTTTAAAGATTGATTATTCTAAATTTTTCTCAATAATGTCCATGTTTTAAAAATGGTTTTAAGGATTTATTCATATGGACATTAATGTTTTCAAATAAAAATTCCTTTTAATTGTTTCAAAGTGGTATTAGACACTTTGATTATAAAACCTATTTTAAATGGATTCTTGACAAATAGTGTGACTTTTAATTGATTTAATGAAAAAGGGGGATATTTCACTTTAATTGTCTTGATGATTATTTTCTTCTATGTCAATATCATTCATAATTCTCGATTGAGGTTAATATGATACAATAAAATCTTCCATATTGTATCGAATGAGTTATGTTTGACTGTGTATGTGCTATTTTTATGCCATTTATGGTTTGTGGATAAAGTATTGACATTTTGTATGCTAGTTTTAATACTAATGTTTATGTTATATTTAAAAATTTTCATATGAGGAATTCATTGGACTTAGTATGTGACGGGTGGAGCCCGCTATAGGTCCTTGATGCATCGGTAGGTCTCATGAGACAAACTAGTGTATTGGCACGAGGCCTTCGCTACGTAGTTATGATAGTCCGGAAATATGTATTCCGTCATTATGAAAGTGGTTATTAATATTTTCATGTGATTATTACACTATTAGAATATCCATGTGATTAAGTAAATGGAATTATTTCATTTTATCTTTTACATATTATACTTATGTTCAAGTTTAAAAGGCTTTTGTTTTAGTTATAAATTACCTAAAATTTTATGTTTATTTATGAAAGTTTCCGCTATATTGTTATCCTTACTGAGCATCTGAGCTCACCCCTTTCAATGTATTATTTTTTCCTAGAAGTGAAGAAGTATTTTATGAATGACCTGTAGGGATAGTATGTGGGGATCTGAATACAACATGTTGTTTTATTTTTTCACTTATTGATGTAATGTAACTTTATGAATATATCTAGTGTTTCCAAGGCTACTAAACTAATCGGTCTTTCGAGACATGATCTTTCTTGTGATCATGCCAATGATATGTAATAATGCACCGACTCTGGGTATCTACGGTCGGGGCGTTATAGTTAGTATTATAGGAAGGTTTAGTACAAACCTTGGAAGCTAGATTTAGATAAACTCTGATTAGAGCACGTAGAGCTAAGATGAACTGTGAGGATTAGTATAGAAGAACTTCTTAGAATTTTGGTATTGTAGAGATTTTGTGAGTTTTCTGAGCAATACATCCCTGTATGGATACGAGCAGGTAGAGGCGTCTTTGGCACAGATGTACCTAGGGGTAAACCCCTAAAACACCGCTTTGAGCAAGACTCGAATAGGAACTAGTGCACAACAATGGGCATTGCTGTACTTTTGGTTATGAAACTCCCGTGGGATATTCCCAGGATAATTTAAATTTTCTTTACAAACTGATTTGGACTATTATATATATAAGATGAGAGTAAATGACCTTGGTTAATCCTAATGTGTTTCAAATTGAGAATACGGTTACATGTTAATCACTAAATAATTTTATGACTACTGGTACTCACACAATGATTTCTGGTTTTAGTCAATTGCTGGATTCCAAGGAAGTCATAGTGACTTTGAGAATGATGTACAAGGTGGGTATAGTGGTGGAAATGAGCAACAAAATGGAATTTTGATAGGCGTAAAAGATATCGTCTTTATCCAAATCAATTTTCCAAAAATATGATCAAAAATATATATATTAAACAATTCTCGGACTCAACAAAGAAGAGAAAGGTGATGAATGATAAGAGATCCAACAGTGGAGACCATGGAGAAAGGAATCATCAATTTCCATCATGCTGAAAATGTTGAAGGAGACTCCCAGGAAAGTTTATCAATGGGACAAATAAATGCTTTACGTGCAGGAAGGAATGATATAATGTCAATAATTGACGATGAAAAATGAAGAGTACTATGGAATAAGATAAAAATGGTCCCAAGAATCCATTTATAGTCATTTTCCATAAATGTAGGGGACCTGGCCATTACCCGAGTGAATTCCCTATTCTATAGGATATTTTCTTGGTCAAAGAAGAAGCTCTGTGGGAATAAATGTTTAGATAAATGTTTAAAAATTATTAGTGATCCTTGTTGATGGGTTTACTTTGGAATAATTTTCTCATGTATTTTTAACCCTGCAGTTTTCCATGTGAGAATGATATTTGAGGAAGAGTTATCTTTTCTATTGTGGATATAGTTATAAATAACCATTTTTTTATATGATCATTGGGATTGAGGAAATTATAATTTATTATAATTTGGGATGAAAATGAAAGGTATGAGATAAGATTTGTGATTATATCATGTTATGGTTATTTTTAGGAATTTATCACATTTTGGTAATGTTATAAAATATAGTTTTTGAAAAAGGACAACACACAGACCGTGTGACAACTCGTCGCGTCGGACAAAGCTGTGGGAATCGAACCCACAACCAAAGTGCGATTGGGATTATCACCAACAACTGGACTATGTAAAGTCCCTGGTTAGTGTGACTATTATTTTTAGTTAAATGATTTTATTGGTCAACGATAATTTGATTTGGGATCTTATGTCTTATAAAATGAATACACTTAGTATAGGAAAATGATTTGGTGATTAAGTGATAAATATTATTTTGGTTGTTGTTCGCTTTGTTGTGAACACTATATGCCGAAGGAAAATAGAATATTATGGGATTTCATTTGAAGAGTAATGGTGGATTTTATCTATGTTTCTATTGTGGATTTATAGAGATTTGGGTTATTTATGGATATGATTAGGTTAATTACTTTTAAGTATGTGACCTTATAAGGAATTAATTTCATTTGGAGATACAATTTAACGTGGAAGACTACATTCTTATAAGTTTTGGTTTTCAATATTAGTTTGTATTATTTTGAAGGATTTTAAGGACAATTGATTAATGAATGGTATTTATTTAACTTTTTGGTATTAACGGTTTAATTTCAGAAATTAAGATTAGTGTTTTTTTCCCTAATGGAATATCCATTTGGGGGATCATTAGATATTATACTAACCATTTTGGTTTTGATTAATCTCTAAATACAAGGTAAATATATATATTTTATCCTACGTGGATCATGTATTTTTATAGATGTTTATTCTAGCTCTTCCATTGTGACCAAGTATTCTTGAATACTCATTGTTAAAAAAATGAGTTAGTAGTAAAAATTTATTAAAGAATGAAACTCTACTTTAAAAGTAACTATATCTCTTTTTGTTCTTAGTCAATATCATAAATTATTTCCTCGTCCTTCTGTAATGTAACTTAAAACAGAAAATTTTGTCTGTTTACTTTTCCTACTGGGAAACTAATGACCATTTCTCACAACACAAGTTTGTGATTTTCTTATTGTTAACTTTCTCTTTATCATGTTTTCTATCCCTCTCCATCAGATCATAACACTTAGTTTATCGTCCATATCCATGTTTTCTTACATGGAATCCTAGTATGGGTTATCTTGGGTGGCCTTTATACCTCTCTTCCTTTCTTTTAAATTTATAGTTTTATTGACTCTTTTTCCGATGTGGGACATTCCATTATATTCTCAAGCCCAATTTTAAAAAAATTGCGAGGACACTATTTATTGAATTAGGGGAGAATGTAACACCCCAAGCTTTGACAGTTTGTTTCCCTTTGAATAATGAAATGGCGTGCATTGGACACAACTTCAAGATTCTAACACACCACAACCAATCAAACTAGCTGGTATGAATAGTATTACCTAATTTTTGAAATTTTATAAATTTTATCTTTTGAAATGGACATAATTTTTGGATTCATAATATCGAAATTAGCTTAGGATGAAATTTTTGTACTTTTCAGATAACTTTCATATTTTGATGAATAGTGAAAATTACTAAATTTTAATTAAATTCAACTTTTTTAATCGAAATAATTAGTAGTGATAAATTATTAATTTGAGTGCTTTTAAAGTATATTTAGAATATATTTTTACCATTTAATACATTTTTGGTCATTGGATGTAATTTCACATTTAAACCAGACATAAACAAGTGTCAATCTTTTGATAGTTATTATCTCTTAAAAACACGCTATTTGTTTTGACGACATGAATTAATTCTTAAATTTACTAATGGAACTAATATGTTTTAAATCTGGTAAAATAGACATCATTTTTGAATTCATAATATCAATTGTAGCTTAGGCCTAATTTTTGGTATATTTCTGGAAACTTTCATTTTTGATGAATAGTGAAACCACTAAGTGCTAGTTAAAAAATTGAATTTTTCATAAAACATAATTTTACCGCTTCTGTGAGTGGAATTTAAAAAATTTGAGAGACATGGATAATATCAATGAGTGAAATGTGGTTCAATGAGATGAAAATAATTTTTGGTGAATAGTAAATTTTTACTTTTATTTACCACGGTTAAAAGTAAATAAGTTAATTAAGGGTAAAAAATGCTATTAATATTACCCTAACACATGTCCTAATTCTATTGGAAAAGTGTATCTCGACCAAAAAAAACCTTATGAATAAAATATTATCATTTAGGTCCACTTGTATTAGATTAGGAGAGTTATTATTATTTAATTCAATAAAGAGTTAAAAGAGTTAAAATCAAAGTTTATTTACTAAACCATTTTTAATATAGGGATATACATAAGATAAATTAGATTTTAAATATTCATTAGAAATATAAAAATATTTCCTACATTATGGTATTTTATTTATAATTTTTAGATTTTATATAATTTAATTTATTTATGACACAATGGTGATGCAATAATTTTCTAATTAATGATGTATTAAAATAATTGATATTATAAATATCAAAATAAATGTAATTTGATGCTTTTTATGAATTACACAAATTTCATTGGATATAATGACATATTAAGATTGATTATATAAATTTTTTTCGAAGTAATAATGCTGTTATGAATTTATCAAAAGCAAAATACCCAATAGTGTCAAAATTGACATAAAAGAATTTTTAAAACAAATATTATATTATTAATTTATATTCAATTCCTAAAAATCTAAGTCTTTGCCATGATACTTATATCATGATAGTTGTATCATTGATGGTCCTCGTGGGGGTTTCTTGGATGTATATAGTGAGTTTATTAAACATATAATATAAAAATACAAAGAGACACTGTAAAAGTGAAACTAATTAACTAAGAGTTAATACTTAAAGATAAGGTTAATATAATGACCCAAACCTGTATAAATTATATTTCTTGAGTGGTTTTGGACCCATCCCCACCTTAAACTTTAAATTATCCACTTTGGAACAATTATGAACCGAATATTAATTTATTATAAAATAATATTTTTAGCTTTTCCAACGATGCCCCTCACCCCTCTTATAAAAGGGCACTCCCCCTTCTCACTAATTCATGCATTAAAAGCCTTTTGGCTTGGAAAAACCGCTCCCAAATACTCTCTAAACATCCCTCGTACATCCTAGAGGCCTTATTTTGATCATAAAGCCAACCTAAGGAGCCCTTTTGATCAAATCAAAAGAAAGAACCCGAAGAAGAGGTAATGTTTTCACCACCCTCTTTCAAGTTCCTTTCTTCTTCAAATTCTTCTTTCTTTGTTGTTTATATTAAAAAATAATAACTCCAGTATCTTCTATATACTGTGATGTTATTATAAATATGGTACAACCATATTCAGTATTCTATCCATCCTTTGAATGTCATGTCACCATACGTGCGTACGTACGGCTTACCGTCTCCATGTCGTCGTGTAATTGTCATTCAATAAATTATCATTTGGATGGGTATAATAATGATGTGTAATTCATGTAAATAATAAATATAAAATAATAATTATTCTGTCTATATGATATACCATCCAATTATATATTATTTTAACATCAAAAGAATGATATTGTCGCTCGTGCATACGTACGGACTACCGTCTCCACGAACGCGATGAGATTCATTCTCCATCGTATCCATTCAAGTATAATTATCATTTGATGATTAAAAATAATATTTAAGGACTTGATATAATTCTGGATATGAATAAGATACAACCTATACATAACAAACACGACTTACGTAACAAAGAATATAAAGGAAAACGAGCAAGTTAACACCCGAAATGACGATAATACTAAGATATTATTAACAAATCAATGTTATAAGATCAAATACGATATCATATTAATTTAAATGATTCTTGTATAATTCAATAAAAATAATTTCACCATTATACATATGGTTAACCTACTGTCATCTAATGAAAAAGTACAATGTAAGGGGTTTCTTATCTCACTCTTAATTTCATGAGAATTCCATTGATCACCACTTATTTATTGCATGTGGTGTTTGTGTATTGCCCATGATTGTATTCATTGTGTAATATAATTTCATTTATGGGTATTTACATCATCATTGTATGATCCTTTTTTGGGGTTGTATGTTTCTTATATTACCTAATCTATAAGGGAATTTGAAATTTCAATTTTCACTCATTCGGCTTTAGGTATACTTCATTGATTATTTTACTCCATGATTATGTGTGGAATAACTATTCATTTTATTATGTCATAATTTCCACTCCCCTTTTTGTGGATATAATTTTTATACACATAATCACTCAATTGTTAAATTCTCAAGTCATCAATATGAACTTGATAAGAGTAATTTTAACTCAATCTCCATTTGTTGAGTCAAATATCCAATTCATTGATGTTGTTTTTACGAGAATATGTGTGAATGTCGTCTGACTTATTTACACTAAATATCCAATCTTATTGAGTTTATTTATATTTTTCACACATAATTATGTCGTTGATTTATCCTTAACCTTAGGATATGGTCTTTATAAGATAATTCATCTCAATTTACATTTCATTGAGACTTATTTGTTGTTACACACCTAATCACTTTTATATGGTGTATATAATGTACTTTGACATAATATATCATGAATCCTTTTATTCTCATGACATTACAATGTTTCTATTTCTTCAATTATTTCTATTCAAGTGTCTCTCTTTTGGTTAGGAACTCTAACTAAAATGAAATTTTAAAATGTTTTAAAGATTGATTATTCTAAATCTTTCTCATTAATGTCCATGTTTTAAAAATGGTTTTAAGGATTTATTTATATGGACATTAAAATTTTCAAATAAAAATTCCTTTTAGATGTTTCAATGTGGTATGGGACACATTGATTCTAAAATATATTTTAAATGGAATCTTGACAAATAGTGTGACTTTTAAATGATTTCATGAAAAGGTGGATATTTCACTCTAATTGTCTTGATGATTATTTTCATCTATGTCAATATCTTTCATCATTATCGATTGAGGTTAATATGATACAATACAATCTTCCATATTGTATCGAATTAGTAACATTTGACTTTGGATGTGCTATTTTTATACCATTCATGGTTTGTGGATAAAGTATTGACATTTCGTATTCTAGTTTTAATATGAATGTTTATGTTAGTTTTACAAATTTGCATATGAGGAATGCATTGGACTTCGTAAGTGACGGGTGGAGCCAACTATAGCTCCTCAATTCATCAGTAGGTCTCATGAGACAATCTAGTGTCCTGGAATGAGTCCTTGACAAAATCTTATTTGTAGTCTTGTCATGAGGCCTTGGCTACGTGGTTATGATAGTCTGGGATTATGCATTCCGTCATTATGAAAGTGGTTGTTAATATTTTCATGTGATTATTCTACTTGTAGAATATCCATGTGAATAAGTAAATGGAAGTTTTTCATTTTATCCTTGCCATATTATGTTGAAGTTCACGTTTAAAAGGATTTTGTTTTAGTTATACATTGACTGAAATTTTTATGTTTACTTGTGAATGTTTCCGCTAAATTGTTATCCTTATTAAGCATTTGAGGTCACCCATTTCAATGTTTTATTTTTTACAGGATGTAAAGAAGTACTTTATGAATGACCTGCAGGGATAGTACGAGGGGATATGAAGACAATATGTTGATGTATTTTTTCACATATTGATGTAGTGTAGACTTTATGAATATATCTAGTGTTTCCAAGGCTACTAAACTAATCGGCCTTTCGAGACTTGATCATTCTTGTGATCATGCCAATGTCATGTAATATTGCACCGACTCAGGGTATCTAGGGTCGGGGTGTTACAAAGTACTCCCCAATATAATTCAAGGTATTCCTAGTATGACTTGAAGTTTATTATTTTATTCTAAAATTGACATTTAGTTCAAAACATATTTTACGTGATCAAAATAATGAAAACACATTCATATTATTTTGATACTTTAGGAAAAAATCCATAATTCATTTGTGAAATGTTTGAATCTGTTGCATCTCAATAACATACATAGTGATCCTAGTATGAAAAATATAGTAACATGTTTGAAGATTCTCGTACTTGAGATATATTGGAATTGAATTTGGAATGTTATATTATGGTGATAGGGAAATGGGTCATGAATTTATATAGACATCATGAAAAGGTTAATTCTTACTACTTATTTTGTTAATTTTTTCATCATTTAAATTGTTATTTTTAAGATAGTTTCCTTATAATTTTTATATGATACTTATTTAGTTTTTTAATTAATATTTTGAGGATCAATATTTTTCTTTCAACTATCCACAAAAATATAGAAAATATATAACATGTTCCTTTGAGATGGAATTGGAAACTCTATACCACCTGAAATGTGAAGTGAATCATAAGGATGTATCTAACAATGGACTTTTCACTAATTGAATGAAAAGTAAAACTTCCCAAACTATATTTCATTAAAATTGTATTTAATAATTGAGGGATCATACACACCTTAGTAAAATAAACCTCAATCAGATACATTGTGTTCCTGATAGTAATTATATTGTATGTTTTTAGTTAATAATTTATGTTTTATCTGAAAACACACATCACAGACTCAAAAATGGGAAATTACATTTAGATTGTTTTGATACATTAGGAAAAGGATCCATATGTTATTTGTAAAATGTATTAATAATTTAAATACAATCTAACACATTGTGCTACAGGTATGACTCAAAGTGTGTTTTTATTTAAAATTGAAATTTTAGATCAAAACAAAAATCACCTAATCAAAACTGCTCAATTGAATTTGAATTGTTTTAAACGTTTAGGTAAATGATACATAAATCATTTTTTATGAGTAATAATTATCTAAACCTCAATCTGATACACGGTGTGTTTGGTATGAATCAAAGTGTATGTTATCAATTTAAAATTGACATTTTAGTTCAAAACATGTGTCACTTTCTAAAAACTAATAAAATGAACATGGATTGTATTGATACATTAGGAAATTGATCCATGAGTCATTTTTGATGTGTAGGATTTAGTCTCAAATTAATCCTACACATGATGTGATTGGTATGATTCAAAGAGTGTGTTTTCAGTTTAAATCGATTATTTTAAAAGACATGTGACATACTCAAAACTGTGAATATAAATTTACAATTTTTGATAGTTTTTTTTATAATGATCGATAATAAATTTTTGATGTGTAGGAATCAACACTACCGATTAGTTTCATGGTGTGACTGATATGACTTAAAGTGTGTTTTTATTTAAAATTTAAAATTTATTTCAAAAAACATGTCACATGCTCAAAAATATTAAAAACCATTCACAGTGATTTGATACATTAGTAAAATGATCCATAAGTCATTTGTGAAATGTTGAAATCAACTGCACATCAATTTAATACATAGTGTTCCTGATATGACTCAAAAGGTATGTTATCTATTTAAAATTCACATTTTAGTACAAAACATCTATCCATCCCCAAAATACATAAAAACATGTTTGTATTATGTTGATACTTTACTAAAATAATTTATAACTCATTTGTGACATGTATGAATCATTTTTAAATTAAAACAACACATGATGTGGTCGATATGACTCAAAGAATATGTTTTCTATTTAAATAGAAATTTAATAAATAATGTATATTACATACTTAAAAAACACAAAAAATAATTCAGGTAATTTTTATTCTGTAGTAAAATTATTCATAAGTCATTTGTGGAATATAATAATCAAACACAAATCAATCTGACACGCAGTGTGACCGGCATTACTCAAAGTCTGTTTTGACTTTAAATTGACATATTTGTTCAAAAAACACATTATATACTCCAAACCAGGAAAATGAATTCATATTGTATTGATACTTTAGGAAAGTGATACATAAATCATTTATGATGTGTACGAATCATCCACACCTCGATTTGATACATGGTGTTCGTGATATGACTCAAGGTGTATGTTATTAGTTTAAAATTAACATTTTAGTTCAAAACATGTGCCACATAATGAAAACTAATAAAATGTGCTTAGATTTTCTTGATACATTAAAAAATGATTTATATGTCAATTATGACATATAGGAATCATTATCATGTAAAAATGACATATGATGTGACCAATATGGCTCAAATTGCATGTTTTTATTTTAAATTGAAATTTTAGTAAAAACGTCACGTCATATAGTCAAAACTAAGAAAACACATTCAAATTTTTTTTACTTTGGTAGAATGATCCTTAAATCATTTTGATTCATAAGAATCTACCTCATAGTAATCTGATACATGGTGTGACTTGTATAACTCCAAGTTATTATTTTTTAATTTATATTTAGATCCAAATAAATGTCACATAATCAATACTATGAAAACAAATTTAGATTATTTGATATGTTATAGAAATTTTCCATAATCCATTTGTAATGGTAAGTAATTATCCATACCTCAATCCAATACATGGTGTGACTGGTATGACATAATGTGTCCTTTATTAGTTTAAAATTTAAATTTTAGTTCAAAACATATTTCGCTCACTATAAACCATTAAACAATACATGGATTTTATTGATACTTTATTAAAATGATTCATATGTCATTTATGATGTATAAGAATCTATCTCACATCAATCTAATACACAATGTGACCAATATGTCTCAATGTGTGTGTTTTCAGATTGAAATGACATTTTAGTAAAAAGACGTACAACATACTAAAAAATGAGAAAATACGGTAGGATTTTTTAGATAATTTAGTGAAATTATTCTTCTATTGCTTTTATGGTGTAGGATTTAACTGCACATCAATCTGATGCACCGTGTTATTGGTATTACTCAATGTCTATCAATCTATTTAAATAAATCATTTTAGTTAAAAACACATGTCACATAAACAAAATCAAGAAAACACATTAATATTTTTTTATACTTTAAGAAAATGATAAATAGTCATTTTAGACATGTAAGAATTATCCTCACCTCATCATGTTACACGGTGTGGCTGGTATGACTCAAACTGTGTGTTTTTAGTTGAAAAATGATATTTCTTGTTCAAAATGTGTGTCAATCACTGAGAACTAAAAAAAATATCTTCAATTATCTTGATACATTCGAAAAATGATTTATATATCATTTAAGACATATTGGAATTAGTCTCATGTCAAACTAATACAATATGTGACCAGTATGACTCAAATTGCATTTTGTCAGTTTCAAGTGAAATTTTAGTTAAAAATAAACATGAAATACTCAGGAATGAGAAGACACATTTGAATTATTTTAATACTTTTATAAAATTGTCAATAATTAAGTTGTGTCATGTTGGAATCATCCTATGGTGAATCTGATGCACCGTGTGCCCTATATGACTCCTAGTGATTCTTTTTATTTAAAATTGACATTTTTTTTTAAAAACACATGTCACATATTTAAAACTGAGGAAACAAATTCATATTATTTTTATAGATTAAGAAAATGATCTGTATTTCATTTGTAACATGTATGAATCAGCCTCACCTCAATCCAATACATAGTATTCTAGAGATGACTCAAACAATGTGTTTTGAATTAAAAAATTACATTTTAGTTCAAAACACACATGAAATACTGAAAAATGTGAAAAAAAACTTGGATTGGTTTGATACTTTAGGAAATAAATCAATAAGTCATTTTTGATGTGTAGGAATCGACTACATCTCAATCTAATACACGGTGTGACCAATATTACTCAAATTGTGTGGTTTAATTTTAAGAATGAGAATTTTTAATTAATTATTTCATATTTATGTCAGATTTTTTTTTATAATATTACAAAAACAAGAAATTTTTTCTTATACTGGTGGATTCTTTTTCTCGAGATAGGCTGGTTGGTCTGACAATTGATTCTATGACTAGACTTTTTTTAGAGGAGTTTTTGTGACAAATACAATGAAACCATTAAGGTTTTTGATTTTTGATGAAAACATGTAATTGATAATGAAATTATACAAAATAGTGTTTAAAATGTATATAATAATGTTTTTTTTGAATCTTTGATGAAAATTTTATTTCAGTTAAACTATAAATTTTCTATATACGTTTATTTTCTATTATAGTGTTCTATAGTTTTATCATCAAACTATATTATTATAACCTATATCATCACTATTTCTATCACAAATGAAATTTCCCTTTATCAGCCCTAGGAAATAACTGATAAAGGGGTAACATTTTAATAGTGCTTAAAACAACAATTCATTTTATCACTATTAAAGTTTTTTTCTAGAACTGTCTATAGAACAACCTTAAATATTCACTATAGGTGTGTTTTTTCGTTTGGGGTGTGTTTTGGGTGATGTTTTGATATCTCTTAAGAGTTGTGTAGGTTAATCTATGAGTTTATTGTGCTTTTATGGTTTATAGTTGGGGTTTTCTTCACCGTGTAGTGCGCAACAATATCAGAATGTTTTCTTGAGGCAGTGGTTCCCTATTCTCACTCCCTTTACATGCTATGTGTGAGAGTTTCATGTTTTTTTTAGGATGATAATAAGGGTTTTAATAATAAATATAGTTAATTTTCAAAATTTAAACTTATGTGAATGTGGAGTTTATGTATTCTTTAATCCTTTTATTTATGTTGTTGATTATATTGGCCATGCTTGTTGCCAGTACTGAATATAAAGGCTGTTGGAATCATTTTTTGTAATATAAATGATATTCCTTAGGACTGTTTCTCTGTTATTATGTGATCACACCAATAATAAAGAGTGATATAATTAATATACGTCTAAATAACTGGTTTCCCATGGAAGCTAGTTTGTGAGATAATAACAATGATAAATTAAAGAAGCATTGTGATGAAATCCATTGAATTTTTTTTGGATGTTGGAATGTGTATCTGTCACATGTGATTGTACTTTATGTGTTCCCATACATGGTTTGGGATTTTGTGTGGTGGTGGAAGTTACTATATAGGATTTGTGAGGTTTGGGGCTGTGATGTGCATGTTATTTTCCATGGATACGATGTTGGAAATGATGTGATGTAGTTGAGGTGCACAGTGGTGTGGTGAATGGTCATGGTGATGTGTGGTGTTGTTGATCAATGTGGATATGATGTGAGAAGGTTTTGGTGTGCAGTGGTGATGATTCATGGCATTTAGTGGTTGTAACAATGGTCTATGGGATGTGTGGTTGTTGTGTTGAGATGGCTTAGGTAATGTGGCATGTCGACAGTGGTGGATGTGTGGTGTTGTTGTCTGGACTGTGTGAGTTGGGATAATTGTTGTGTGGTGTGGTTGCGATAGTTTCATAGTTATCCATTTAATAACTAATTATTCTAAATTAAATAAATATTAATGGGTGTAATTGATATGTATGGTAAATTTGAATAAATAGGTTTAGTATTTGAATGTCAGTGGGAACATGAAAATTCTAGAAAATGGTAAAAATTGTAATTGAATGGGTAAATGTTGTGTAGCTTGTGTTGTGGTTGCCTGGTGTGTTTCATATACTGGATGTAGTATTTATGAAAAGTGGAATTTGGTATGGTTGTGGTGATTTGGTGTGCACTTGAAATTTTTTGGGAACCAGTCGTTTGGGTATTGGGTGATATTATATACCATGGATTCTATGTTATTTATATATTCACTCCACTAGAGTTAGATAAACTTCCAAACATGAAGAGGTTCTGGGTATTTTTCAAGACATATGAGATGGTGGTGATATAGATTCCATGCTTCCCCCTTTCCCCACACTTCCTTCAGTAGTGATGACCTTAGTGTATTTGGGTGAGATGTGGCGTGATAGACCATGTTTATTTGGGAGGGATGAGGTGATGAGGTAGTGATGTGACGTGATAGCCCCGATGTCTTTGGGTAGGATTTGATGTGATGTGATATGTTGTATGGGGTCATACGTGGTAAGATGAGGGAATGAGGCTTATTTCCTTCATGTTCATGATAATTCACTTCCTTGGTTAAATGATGAGATGAGATGTGATGGTCTAGGTGTCTTGAGGAAACATGTTATGTGATGATGCCTGATGCAAGTAGTCGATTCTATTATTTTCCAATGTGGGGTAGGTAGGGATGCATCCCAAACTATATTAGAGATGTTTGGTATATGATGTGATGTGTTTGGAAGACGTGGGAGCATATGATGTTTGATTTTAAGGTGTGAGAGTAGAAAATCAGCGGTTATTTATCTGTGAGGTGCCTTGGATTATTATGATCTCAATGATATATTATTATATTGGGTGAGTGATTCGGTGAGAATTCCATGGTGAGGCTAGGTTATGGTTAGTTGACTTGTATAGGTGCTTGTTGGTTCGACTATTTTTTCACCAACTCATTAGCATTCTATTTTCACATATGCACTTGATACCTTGGTTATTTCTCTACTGAGTATACATGTATTCTTAAAAATATATATATAATATTCTTTAGGTATCCAAGAGGTCTTCGAGGACCAAGCTAGACATTTCTAGATTGGGTTTGGAGCTGCTATTGTGTCGCTACCATATACATGTTTTTGGGTATATTTGGAGACTTTTATATATATTAGTTTAATTATGCAAGCATTCTGGGATAGTTTTTAGTTTACCTTTATTTTATCTTCTAGATTTTATTGGTGGTTGATTGTCTTATATCCTGATCTTATATTATATTATAGTGGTTAATGCATCCCATTTGTATGTTTTTATACCATCAGTGCTTGTAAACAACTCAGGACCTATTGAAGGTTGGAATCAGGGGTCATTATAACTCTCCCTTCATTGTGGTATCATTGTTAGGAGGGGGTCATGAAATAATGATATAAAAAGTTTTATTGAGTTAGAGTATGGTGTTTAGAGTTTGGTATTATGATGGTTGCATTGATTGGTATGGAAAAAATTCTATTTGACCATGGTGCATGACATAGGATAGGGAGACCAGCAATGACATGAGATTTTAGGTCCCCTTATGATCCAGTGCACAAACCCTAAGCTTATGGACCAAGTGATATGGAACTATTGAATGACCATGTGATTTTAGATCCCCTTATTGAATTACCAAGTGATATGGACCACTTTTTTGGGTAGAGACCTAGGGGAGGTGTATTCATTATTATTTATTGTGTTTGTGTTTAAATTTTCCATTTTTTTGAATGTAAAATGAATTAAATAAATAAATAATCATTGATAAAATTCTAGGACACAAAAATTAGGATATTCTCAGTGATTTTCACGAATGTCTCTTTTTCATTAGTAAAGAGTTTATTACGTAGTTTTGGTTCAGTTGGATGATCTAGTTGATCATCATAGGGTTGACCTGATAGTGGAAGATGTGAATTGATAGAGAAACTTTCATGCCTTTCAGTAGTAGAGTTTGGGTAAGTATGGGGGGGAGAAACTAATATATAGAGATAGAGTACAATTTCGAGAAGAGCGAGATCACTTTCAATCTGATCTGATTACGAGATAGGTTTTTGGTTGTAGTTTTAGTGAGTCATATTTAAGGAGCTACATGTTAGTGGTTGATACTATTTCTTGGACACCATTAGGAGGTAGATTTATTGTGGCCTAAATTTCAAATGGTGTGACTGGTGGAGTTACTATCATCGATGATGAGGGTATACAATAGGTATGAGATTCTATCCATTATGGAGGGGAGTTTTAGTTTTATGGATCTTGAGATCCAGTTCAAAGACCTTCTTCACATTACTCTAGACGTTATCCCTGATAACGAGTCTAGATCAGGATATCTAGAGGAGGCCTCGTGACCAGGGATTTGGTTTTAATTCACAATATTTATGCTCCTGACATATATTTAGAAGTATAAGAAGTATATGTTTATTGAGAGGATTCATTCCTTGGGATTTTAGCATCAATAGGGTGGCCAATAGGGTGTCTCAAGGAGTAAGTCTTCAGGCAGTGGACCACATGTGCTCAAGAAGTTATGGTTCCTTCTGATGGGGAGACCACCATTGAATATTTCCTTCTGTTATTCTAGGGAAGGTGGATCTCAATCACCTACTAGAGATTTTATCATATTAATGTTATATATATGGAGTACACAAGCATTGTCGATATTAGTTTCAAACTACTCAGGGATCCCAGTATTACGTGGGTTCTCATACCCCTTTTTAGTAGCAGTAGTAGTTGCCTTCGAGGCAGTTTTAGTTGTAGAGACTACCAATGTATGTTCAACAATTGAGATTAGGTTGATTTGAAAGTGGGAAGCCTTATTCTGGTCCCCATACATAGGGAACTATACCAGATCATGATTTTAGATTATAGTAGTAGAAAGGTTGAGTGGATGGGAATGATTAGATGCATGTGTTAGAGGCATCAGTGCCGGTATATCTAGGATTACTTTGAGGTAATATCAGTTTATCATCATACCTTTTGTGTTATTTGTTTTATTTGGTAGACTGACACTCCTTTGTTTCCCTAAATGTGGTCTATGCTTTGGGATTGGATGTGGAGAGGATTCTAGTTCCCTTGGTGATATATTTACCTGTTAATGGTCATTCTTATTTTTTTGATGTGTTATAGGGATGTAGACTAGTTATGGGGAGACAGTGGTTAGTATGAGACTTATTCTTATTGCAGATACAAAAATATTATGTTATCATTGTCATATATTTATTATATGTCATGTGGGTAGTCATCGACTATTTCTAGAGGAATGTTTTTTCTAATGTGGAGGGCTAGCGATTGGTATTTGTTGGTGAGAAAGGTTGTCAGATGGGTGGTATGAAAGTGAAGAATATTTTATCATAGTTTGTAGAGATACCAGTGGAAACTGTTTTTGAGGATTTTCCAAAGGTTTCATAGTCGTTACTATAAATTTTTACGGATGAGGTCATGCCACTTCTCCCTTGATGTGATAATGAGTATGGGATCGAGTTACTACTAGGTTCATCCTTGATTTCAATGGTTCTTTATCCAATGGTTCCTATTAACCTATGAGAGTTGAGGTTGTAGTTGGATGATAAGATTTATAAGGGTTTCATTTGATCTAATGTGTCTCCTTAGGGTGATATAGTGTCCTCCAAGAAGGTGGATTATAGTATGAGGCTAGATGGAGACCGAAAAAAGTTGAATCAATAAACAATAAAGAACTATTTCCCTATTTCAAAGACTGATGATCTGTTTGAAATTTTGAGAGGTGCTATTTGGTTTTCAAAGATTGATCTATGGTCCGGATATCACTCGTTGAGGGTCAAGGATGAGGATATCCTGAAGACTAGCTCCAGGTGCAGGTATGGGAACTTTGAGCTTATTTTCATTATTTCATATGCCAAGAATGCACCAGAAATGTTCATGGGACTTATGAACTCAGTTTTTCATGAGTTCTTAGGGTAGTTCATCATTATATTCATTAATGACATCTAGTTGTAGTAGACGATATAGGAGTATCATGCCGATCATCTCAGAGCTAATTTTATGTTCTTTAAGAACACCATATCTATTGAAAGTTGTCCAAGTGTATGTTCTGGATGTGGGAGGTGAATTTACATGGAAAAGTGGAGCCTTTATTAGGTATGGAAGTGGAATCATTGAAGGTTATGGAAATTAGTTCTGAGTCGACACCCAAGAATGTGACAGGGGTCTATAGTTCTATTGGTATCAAAGGCAATTATCAGAGGTTTTATCCTATTTATCATAGGTTACAACCCCACTAACCACATTGAAAAATCAAGACAATTATTTTGTATGGATTGATCCATTTTATCCCATTTATGGTTATGTTAATGAGAATTTGATCATTTATCCAACTCTTCATTATATTAAGGAGGGTGTATTGTTTGATGTTTTCTACGATGCATCCTCTATAGGATTGGAATGCATGGTGATATAGTAGTGTTAAATTACATCTTATGGGTATATTCAGTTGTATCCCAATGAAAATAAATATTCCACCCTTTATTTGGAGTTGGTGTTAGTTGTTATTTCCATAATTTTAGGTGGTATTACCCCATTGGTGAGATCTTCATGATTTTTATGGACCACAAGATCGTTAAATATAAAATATCTAAGTGGGATCTAAATATATCGTAGAATAGGTTGATAATGATTCTTTAGGATTAAAAGTTTTAGATCTATCGCACCCTAGAAAAGGTAAATTTGGTTATTTATGCATTGATTTGGAAGCCTTCAGAAGAAGTGGTTTGTTAGTCTGACGATGTTTTGAAAGGGATGGCGGTGGTTACAGTGATGTATCTCAATATTGGATAGGGAAATGAAGTTTTTTTCTTTATTGTATGACTGTGGAGTCATACTTTATGTAATAGTTTGAGTAGTCTTAATGGGGAGACTCATATGCAATGGTGATGCATGATCATGATGGATATGGTGATGCTTTTGAGGGATGTTTAAGGGAAGGTTATAATTGAGTGTTGTTCCATGGGAATTTTTTCATTCCAAATGTGATGTATGAGGGAGTAATCCTTGAGTTTTATAGGTCACATTTATTAGTACATCATGGTGAAAAAATATGTATCTTTTCTTGAGGAGGAATATTTGGTGACTGGGAATGAAATAATCAGTGGTAGAGTTTGTGAAAAGGTGTTTGGTTTATTAAAAGGTGAACACAAAACATTGTGTTCTAGGTTGTTTGTTACAGTCCTTGGATTTATGTTAGTGGAAATGTAAATACATATTAATGAATTTCTTCATATGGTTACCATTGGATAAGGGAGGTTCTGATGCATTCTGGGTGATAGTGGACAGACCAGCAAATTCATCACTTTTCCCAAAGATCGATGAGTTGAGTGCAATGTATGTTTTTCTAATATGAAATGTGGTTGATGTGGTTAAGCTCCATGGGATATAGAGGACCATTATCTCTAATCGAGATCCTTGTTTTACCTCATCAATATGAATGGAATTTCGACATGCTTTTGACTCCCAGTTTCACCGTTGCACAACATTCCACTCTTAGATATATTGGAAGATGGAGAAGACAGTCTTGACACTAGAGGATATGTTGTGAGATTACGTCCAACAATTTAGTATATCGTGTGTAAGGAACATCCCATTGGTTGTGTATACATACAATAAATACAATTAATCTTATATAATCATGTCCTTATTTAAATCATTTTATGAGTGGCCATTAGATTCTCCATTGTACTGGAGAACGGTTGGGGAGTTGGCAGTTCTTGGTCCTGATGTGGTACATAGCATGACCGAGAAGATCAATTTGGTTGGAGAGAGGATGGGGTTGATGCTAGATGTCACGAACCGAATCTAGTGTCCACTAATACCAGAAACAAATCCATCCCATAAAAATTATATATGGGCATTCCCTATAACCACGGGATGGAATAAGTTCCCGTGAACCACTGAATTTGGTTTGGGAATGATTTACCTGAGTATGAAAGCATAAAACATTAAAAACAATAAATAATAAGAATAATAAATTTCCATGACAAAAAAGTCTTCAGAAAATACTAGAACTGAGCACATGGTTTTATATAAATTAAAAGAGGTCCAAATAGTAATAAAGAAAACAACATGTCATCCACAAAGACTCCACAGGACAAGGGGACATCACCCCCATGTCGTCTCCACAACACCGCACTATAGGAGGGGTCTAACAACCTAAACTGCCTTCACCTGAGGATTTACCCTTACCTGAGTCAAACATAATAAATTATACTTACACCCAAGGGCTGTGAGTCGGGTTTGAGACTATTAAAAATAAGATATCACCCAAATATTCCAAAGAGTATTCAATACAAGGTGAAAAATCTTGCAGTTTTAATATGTAAAGAAAAGCGGGGATAAATTCTAAGAAATGAAACTTTCAATTGAAAATAGTTTTTAAACTAAAACAATAAAAATGTTAAAAAATTTGGAAAATAAATGTTATATACTGTAATATATAGCTAGAAAAACCCTAATACAAGGGAAATTACCACAAATCCAATTAGCACCAAAACCGGGAACACCCCAAGGCACTAGATAGAATTGGGCCCTATAAACCTCGTACCTCAGTGTAAAGTAACCATAGAAAAATACATTCTTGTGCAGAAGACAGTATTAGGGAACATAACCATAACCTTATGGTCATCCATCATCATCATTATAGTTTAGTTGTAGTTTTCATTATTCATTTTCTCAGTGAAACGGGGACAAACCCATCCGGTAAACTTGCCATACTAGTACATATCCTCTCACCTATATACCCAGACTTTCCCATTTGTACTCAAAATATTTCAGCATGAAACACAAATAATGTTTCATATAAAACACCACTACTTGTCACAAACAGAAAATACAGTATCTATACAAACATTATACCACTTAAAATACACAACAAAACATTTTGATTTTAAAAAAAAAAACATTGAAAATCTCACATTGTTTTGCACCCAAAACTCCTTGAAATCTCAACTTTTCACACCATGTGAATACTCAAAAGTCACCAAAACAGAAATGGAACCCCAATAACATTCAATGAAACCATTAAATCATTTTTTGGTCCACCCTATATGAAGCATGAATTGATATCTTTATAAAACCCCCATTTTCATAAAAACACGGCACTTAAAAATTTATGTGTTTCACACACATCATTAAAATAGGTTTTCACAAAAAAAACAAAGGATATAAACATTAAAAACAGTATTTTATTCCCTAAAACACTTTAATAAAACAAAATAAGTAATTATAGGGTTTCCCCAAATGAATCAACAAGAGATTCCATTGAAAAACCCCCAATTTCACATAAAAATGGCATTAAAAATTAATTTTTTTTACAAACACCACTAAATCAAATTTTTCAAAAATAATAAAATTATATAAACATGAAAATACTATTAAAAAGCATGCTATGTCACAATGATTGAATACATAATTGAATCATATAGAAAAAGTGTCAAAAACCTCAAATCGTTGTGAAAAAGTTCAACCACCCCACATCTGCACCACAAAGAAGTTAAAACAGAACAAAAAACAGAATTTCAGACCATAAAACACATGATCAAACCATATTTTCAAAGCACTACTTGATGGACATTAGTAACATCATGAATAAGGGAAGAAACCCTAAGTAAATATGAGCAAGAAGGAAGGAAACCCACTTACTTGAGGGATCGTGAGGAAACATCACAGAATACACCAGTAGGTGAATTTCAAGACATAGAAAAACGAACTTTAGTTCTGAAAAAGTATGAGGAGGTCATTTGGGAACTATAATTGTGGAAAAAGAGTGAAAAATGAAGGATTTATAAATGAATCAAATTACCTCTTCAAATCTAGACGATTTGTGAAATATTAAAAATATTTTCCCTAATACAGGATGCAAATGATATTCAAAGATGTATAAGAGAAGATGGGGTCACTCTGAGGGATATTGATTTCTATTGGGAGGTGGAATCACTAAAAAGGAGTAAAAAATGTATAGGTTATTAAATAATTAAATTTTTTTTTAAAATGGAAATGAGATTCTGGGCTGGCCTGATTCCTTAAATAAAAACCCAACTCCACCATGATTATGGATTCATAAAGGTTTCAAATTAATATGGTGATATTAATATGTTAGGGGAGGACACTTGCGATGTGTAATGGGTGAAAAATAATGAAAAATGAAAGAGTTATAAAAGAAACAAAATTGGTTTTAAAATTTGGAAATGGGTTCACGGTTTGGCCCAAATCATGAAAACTCACTCATTCCACCAAAAATGAATTGGAAACCCCCAAACAAAGAAATAATGTAAATTAAATGAAAAATAACTTTAAATAAGACATATATGGGACAATTATACCCACCATTAAAGGCTTTCTTCCCTAGAAAGACAACATGAAGCTTGATCAGAAAACAAGAATGGGTACTCTTCCTCAACACATGACTTCCGTTCCCATATCTCATGTGTATCATTCTCAGGCTGACGAAGAACTCAGACCAGTAGAATAAACAATCCTTAAATCACCTTTTCATCAAAGTCCACTATTTTCACTGGTCGCTCAACAACAATTAAATCATTCTTTATATGCAACTCCTCCCAATTTTGTACACGGGATGGATCAAGTTTGTTTTTATTCAACTAGAAGACATGGAAGATGTCATGAATGGATGTCAACTGAGAAGGTAGGGGCAAAATGTATGCCACCTTTCCAATATGATCGATGATCTCAATAGGTTTGACAAATCACAATATCATCTTCCCTTTATTTCCCAATAAACAATGGTCCAGACGAGGGGATAGTTTCAAGAATACCATGTCGCCCACAGAAAACTCTAGGTCTCGACGCCTTTGGTCAGCATAAGATTTTTGGTGAATTTGAGTTGTCAATAAGTGATGCCTGATCAACTTGAAATTCTCATACATCTCTTGCACCAGACATGGCCCTAGTAGTGTGGTGTCACCTACCTCATCCCAACATAGGGGGATAGACAAGGCCGACCATATAGCACCTCAAAAGGATCCATTTGAATCGAGGATTGGTAACTATTATTATAAGAAAACTCAACCAATCCCAAATAGCTATCCTAGGATCCTCCAAAGTCCAAAACACAAGCACGGAGCATGTCCTCCAAAATTTGATTCTCCCTCTATGTCTGACCATCAATTTGAGGGTGTTATGTTGTGCTCATCTTAATCTAAGACCCAAAGGCCTTCCAAAAACTGAGAATTGAAGAGGGGGTCTCTATCTGAGATAACTACTGATGGAAAACCATGGATTATCAACACCTCCTAAAGATACAAATGGCCAAACTCATCCACTTTAGTTGTATGATTGATCGGAATGAAGTGGGTTGATTTGGACAGATGATCAATCACCACCCAAATAGAATTCTTACCCTGAGGTGTATGATTCAAGACAACAATGAAGTCCATGGCTACCTCATCCCACTTCCAGGTACGAATGGGTAATGGATTGAGGAAACCAGAGGGCCTTTTGTGCTCTACTTTGACCTGCTGACATGCATAACATCTCCACACAAAGTCCAAGATGTCTTGTCTCATACCAGACCACAGGAACTACAAACAGACATCATAATACATCTTGGTGGCACTCGGATGAACAACCCACTGAGACGTGTGGCTATCCTCCATTACCACCTTCCATAGAGATAACAACAGCATATGAATGGACCTTAAAGCACCAGATTCCCTCGAGAGATGATGACCAATCAAAGGATGTCTCCCCACCATGAAGAAACTGCCTTGGCCGCTGAAAAAACACATCACTAGGATGTTCCCGATGAATCAACTCCAAGATATAACAAGTCAAATGAATGCTCACCAAGAACACACCCCCATTTTTCTCCTTCGTGTCTATATGCATATGAGCCAGGAGTACCATCAAAGTCCACTCATCACAAGACTTCTTGAAAGCCTACACAAGAACTCTTCTTCTCAAGGCATCAACCACCACATTACCCATTCCATGGTTATAGAAAATGTAAAAGTTGAACCCATGAAAGTAATCGATCAAGTGAAATTGTCTCATGTTGAATTCCTTCTACAAGAATATATAGGCAATGATTTTGTGATCAGAGTAGACCAAAAACTTCTCCTCAACAAGATAGTGACTCCATGTCATCAATGTGTGCATCACAACTACTCACTCTAAGTCGTGGGTTGGGTAATTATTTTCATGAGGTCGGAGATGGAAAGAGACAAACGCCACCACGTGATCATCTTGTATAAGCACACACCCAAAAACCATACATGAAGCTTCACAATAGACCACATTCCCATTCCCATCCTTAGGAAAAATTAGCACGAGGGCAGTAGTCAACTATTGTTTCAGCTCCATGAAGGATGCCTGAAATTCAGGGCCCCATACATACTTCACCCCTTTCTTGTTGAGCGCGGTCATCGGTGAAGCAAGCCGAGAGAAATCCCAAACGAATTGCCTATAATAACCATCCAGGCCTAGGAAAATCCTGATCTCGAACACATTATTCAGATGTTCCAATGACATAACCACACTAATCTTCTTAGGGTCCACTGAAACCCCCTACTCCAAGATAACATGCCAAAGAAATTCCAGGTCCCTGATCCAGAAAGTGCACATTGAAAATTGTTCATAGAGGTTGTGATCCTGCAATGTTCCCAGAATGATCATGTAGTGATGTTCATGTTCCTCCTCATAGCTAGAGTATACTAGAATGTCATCCATGAACTCCACAATCAAGAAATCAAGATACTGATGGAACACCTTGTTCATGAGTGCCATAAAGACCGCTAGAGCATTAGTCAATTCGAAGGGCATGATCAAATACTCAAAGTGGTTGTACCTTATTTGGAAGGCCATGTTTGGGATATCTTCCTTTTTAACCCAGAGTTGATGGTATCCCGAACAAAATACTATTTTTGAGAACCACTTTTCCCCCTTCAATTGACCTATCAAATCATTTGTTTTGGGAAATGGATATTTGTTCTTTATTGTTACCTTATTCATATTCTGTTATTCAATGCACAACCAGAGTGATCCGTCAACCTTTTGTTGCAAACACCACAAGAGCAGCCCAAGGATAGATGCTTGAGAGAACGAATACATTGGATTCCAAGTCATCTAGCTATATCGTTAATTCTATTATCTCAGTAGGGGCCATGCGATATGAGGGAAGAAATAACAGTTGTGTTCCCAGTTCCAGATCAATTGAGAACTCCACATCTCGCTATGGGGGAGAAATTGAAAAATCATCGAGGAATACCTCCAGAAACTCATTCACTACAAAAAGTAGTTCAAATTTATTTGAATGAACATAATACTCTAGAACAAGTGACGATAATTGGAAGATAAGACTTCCCAACTCTATGAGTGGAGGTCCTGTACGATTCGACTGAGGATCCCATTCTCCACGAAAAACCTGATGACTCCCATCAGGTGCTGTGAAACTCACTCACCTCTTTTAGCAATCGATGTGTGACTAGAAGTGTATCAGCCAATTCATGTCATGTATCACATCAAAATGATCCATATCTAAGACCAGGATGTCCCACTACATTTCAATCCCTGACATAGAGAGCGCACACGATGGTCACCTGAGACCCTGCTTCTTCTCTCCCAACAGCGTCACCAACTCCATAGCATAAGAAAATAACTATGTTGGAAAATTTAGTGTCTCCAAAATATGGGAAGAAATGAATTAAACATAGGCACCAATATAAAAAAGAGCTAAATTTTTAGAGGATGTGATATGAACGGTACCTTGAATTATCATTGGTACCACCTCTGATCCTACTGGTGCCTGATCCACTACATGGAGATGTCTTCCCTCTACCTAAGGAAAAACACAATTATGTTTTTGTGACTTAAACTAGCTCTACCCAGAAGATGAACCAACCCTACCACCACGACCCCCAAAATGAGATCCTTCAATCCTTGATGGCTCACACTGTACTGGCTCTCCTCTTAATGCCACTGAACCTACCCCACTCGGAAGAGGACGTGCCACCCCGTAGAAGTGATTCAAAATCCCTATGCCTCCACATGGGTAACAAGGATTCGGCAGAAATGTGAATTCTAGTCGGATATTCCCCGACTTCCCACACTAGTGACACATGACTGATCTCGCATGAGAATCAACAGAAGAAAACTTCTTGGAAGAGTGACCTGAACTACTACCTCTACTCTTCACATGTTCCCCCTTCATCCTTTTCTTCTCTGAAGAGCTACCACTTCCCACTACTGGTACTAACCCAGAGAAGCCAAATCTTCCCTTATGATCAAGCTCCACCATACACACCTAGTCAAAGACCACATCATTGGTCCTCAACTTAAACAAGAAAACATAAGAGTATATCTCGGGTCGCAAGCCTTTCTCAAACCTCTAGGCCTTCACTTGTTCATTCGAGGCAATTTCAGAAGCATACCGTACCGACTCAGCAAAATTTTTAGTGTACTCCATTATAGAATGATTCTCCTAAACAAGATCCATGAAATCCCAGGACCTGGGATAGGCCAAGAACTCAGGGAAATAGTACTCATTGAAGACAGCCTTGAAATCTCCCTAGTGCATCTACTCATTATTCCCAGTCTGAAGAGCCAATTCCCAACACCTGCGGCTAGGACCCTCCAGTAGGAAGTGGGAAAATTTCATCTTGATCTCCTCAGGTGTATCCAAGAACTCGAACATGAATTCAATCTTCTCAATCCATTCCTCAGCTTCTTAGGGTACTATGCTGCCTTGGAAAGTGGGAGGTTTATTTATTAGGAACTCCCGGGCATTTTCCTTCCTTGGACCAGTATCATCCTCTCTAACATGATTTGGAATAGGAGTCGGTCCATTTCCTAGTTCGTGGATATCCCGGACCACCACCTCGACTAGCCTTTGTTCAATTGGTGTGGGGGAACTCTATCCAGCTTCCTCCCATGGGCGAATGGGAGTTTTCTGGGGAGGAATGTTGCTACAAAATGAAATAGTCACAAAACAATAGTCTATACCACAATTATGAAAATTTTAATCAAATACATCAAATTTAAATAATCTAAACACATTACAGCAATAAAATAAACAACTACTCCACCCCTCCTGATGAACATGTGTAAACTTCATCCCACACATCTCTCCAAGAAGTGAAGTAAAATTAACAATTCCAATGTCCCATTGTGACTCAAGGTCGGCTAAGAGTGGTGCAGGCCAAGCACTCTACTCATGACCACAACTTTGGGTTCTGATAATCATAGTTCTTGTCTAGCCCGACTCATCCAAAAATAATATTGTAACTGAAAAACATAAACCTTATCTAATAGCATTTTATCATGAACCTCATCTGGTTGCCACAAATAACAGCACCAAATACAAACCATGAGAAGGCCCGAAGGGCGTTCTCTATCCCCGTGGGTAGGAACAAGTTTCCTGGTATCACTAAATTTGGTTTAGGAAGTATTTAACTGAGTATGAAAGTATAAAACATTAAAAACAATCAATAATAAGAATCTAGAATTTCCATGCCAAACAAGACTTATGAAAAAACCAGATCTGAGTACATGGTTTTAAATAAAGTACAAGAGGTATAAATAGTGATAAAAACAATATCATGTCAGGCACAATGACTCCACATGAAATGTGTACATCACCCTCATGCCTTCAACACAACACCGCACCATATGAGGGAACTAAAAACCCGAACCACCTTCACTTGAGGCCTTGCCTTTACCTGAGTCAACTATAATGAAGTCTACATATACCTGAGGGTTGTAAGTAGGGTGTGAGCCTAAGACCAATAGTATTTCACTAAATTATTCTAAAGGTTATGCAATACAATGTTAAAAAGCAAACAATTTTAATATGTAAATAAAAGTGGAGATAAATTCCAAGAAATGAAACTTTCAATAGAAAATAGTTTTCAAACTAAAAAATTCAGAATGTTAACAAATTTGAAAAATACATGTTGTATACTATAATTTACAGCCAAACACACTCCTATACAGGTTAAAATACCACAAATCCAATGAGCACCAAAACCAAAAACACCTTGAGTCACTAGATAGGCTCGGTCCCTATGCACCTCATACCTCGGTATAAAGTAACCATAAAAATATCCATTCCATGCATTATCCACTAGTAGGAAACATACCCATAACCTAGTGGTCACCCATCATCATCAATATAGTTTATTTATAGTTTTAGTTATCTATTTTTCACTGAAACAGGGACAAACCGATCCGGTTCACACGCAGTACTAGTACATATCTGTCTACCTAGTTACTCAGGCTTCCCCCTTTGTGCTCAAACAATTTCCGCATGAAACACACATCCATTTGAATATAAAACACCACTAATGGTCAGAAAAGACAATACAGTATATATACACACTTTGTACCACTTAAAACACACAACACAACATTTTGATTTTCAATAAAACAACTTCTCAAAATCTCACATTGTTTTGCACGCAAAACTCATTGAAATCCCCACTTTTTACACCATGTTCATACTCAAAAGTCACCAAAATAGAAATGGAACCCAAATAAATTTCAATTAAACTATAAAAATCTATTTTTGGGTAGCCCTATATGAACTATAAAGTGATATCTTTATAAAACCTCTATTTTCACACAAACATGACACTTAAAAATTTATGTGTTTCAAAAGTGCCATTAAAAATGGTTTTCACAGAAACAAACAAAGGATATAAACATTCAAAACAATATTTTCAGCCATAATACACTTCAATAAAATCAAATATGTAATTATAGGGTATCCCCAAATGAACCAACATAAGATTCCTTTGAAAAACCCCCAATTTCACATACAAATTGAACTAAAAATTTATTTCCATTACAAAAACCACTAAAACAAATTTTTTCAGAAACAATAAAATGATCTAAACATGAAAATACTATAAAAACCGAAATCTAAGTCACAAAAATTTCATACATAATGGAATCACCTACCGAAAGTGTCAAAAAACTCAAATATTTGTGCGAAAGTTCAACTGCACCACCTCCGCACCACAAATGAGTTCAAACATACCTAAAACCAGAATTTCAGATGACGAAACACAATATCAAACCATATTTTAAAAATAATACTTTATGGAAATTTGGAAATTAAAAAATAAGAAAAGAAACCCTAAGAAAATATCAGCAAGAAGGAAACCCACTTACTTGAGTGATCTTGAAGAAATCTCATAGAATACACAAGTATAGGTATTTACAAATAGCCAAAAATGAAAGTGAGGTTTGAACAATGATGAGGAGGTCATGTAGTAACTATAATGTGGGAAAAAGAGTTATAAATTAATGAATTATGAATGAATCAAATTACCTCTTCAAATCTAGATGATTTGAGAAATCAAGAGAGGATTTTCCTAATTCGGTGATAGAAATGAGCTCCAAAGAGGTATAAGAGAAGCTGAAGTCACGTCTATGGATTTTGGCTATGGGTGGTAGGTGGAATCACTAAAAATAAAAAAAAAATTAATAAGTTATTAAATAAAAAAATTTGTTTTTAAATCTGGAAATGGTCTTCCAGGCTGGCCCAATTCCTTAAATAAAAACCCAACTGCACCATGATTATGGGTTCTTAAAGGGTCCAAATTAATATGGTGATGTTAATAGGTTAAGGGAGTCCATTTTTTCAGTGGAATGAGTTCAAAATATTGAAAAATGGAAGAGTTATAAAAATAAAATTGTTTTTAAAATCTGGAAATGGGCTCACGGTTTGGCCCAAATCATGAAAACTCACTCATTACTCAAAAAATGCATGGGAAACCCCCAAAACAAAGAAATAATGGATATTAAATGAATAATAACTTAAAAATAAGTCATGTATGCGATACAAAACCATCATAAAGTATATTATGATCATTGGTGGTGGCCCCCGTAGTTTGAGGTTGAAGGCCATGTGTTCGTAAGAGTCCCCCCTTGATGAGGGTAGCTGAGGATTGGAAGGAAGAGTAAGATTTATCATTGATTTTTTTGTCCCATTAAATTGTTGGTGAGATAAAAAAGGTGTAATATCATTTTCCATTTCCACCATGGTTTTCTAGGATCGATGAAATCTTACACATGTCCAAGATTTATCAATATCTTTATGATAAATCCCATGTCATTTACTAGGGAGAGTTGAATATCGAGGACGATGCAACATTTGTGGAGTAACCAGTACAGATCCAGGATCATCAAGAGATGGTGTTTTGTGGATGAAACATTCCCATGTTTCTAGTGTTTTGAATTCATAATGACATTTTGGAGAGTACTTTGGGGTGATAGACACAGATGTGTACCTAGTAGCCAAATTTCTCTGGAGTTGTTTTTACCTTTTTTGGTATTACCTGAATTATGTGATGTTGGATCTTAATATTTTGTGATATGTGTTTTTACTTGATGTTGTGATGCATGATAAATCTTCCGACAAAAGAAAAGTGGAAAACCTTATTCCTAATCGAAATTTATTAAACCATTATGTGATTAAAACCATGTGGGTGAGTCAGTAATTCGCAAAGAGAATAATATCTTGTCATGGAATATGAAATTATTTGATATATTTACTCAAGGAAGTGTTGTGTATCAGCTATGAAAGTGGTAGGTTTGTGGATGTGTGGAGGTTAATGTGGATTTATAGAAATGAGGTTGTCTGTGGATTGTTCCTGATGATGTGGTGTTGTTCCTAGTTAAAGGTAGTGATGTGGTTGTGAGAGGTGTTTGTTAGTTGTTCGTGTATTATATGTTTGGGTTGTAGTGGTGATGAGGTCTAATGAGGACCCTGAGAGGTATATCACATGATTGTTTTTAGTCCCCTTTATTTTATTTGGTTTTCTGTCCCCTTTATTTCAGTCCCCTTTATTTTATTTAGATTTGATTCTAGGTGTCGGAGGTTTTCAAAAGGAGGATCGAGGAGAGTTCTGTGGATTCTGATATAAAACTATGTATCCATGAGGAATTCATATTACTAATGTGGGATTGAGGTCATATATAGGTGTTTTGTGAGTTTTATATCTAGTGAGTTCATAGATTGTGTGTGGTAGTGGAGGAATTCATGAAATAGATTCACATCATGAAAATGGAATTCCTGAAATTTATTAATTTAAGTTAGGGTGACTTAATTTTTAGTGGAAACCAAATATATGGGAAATTCACACCTTTTACTAGGTCATGAATTCTAATCCATGGGCCCCATGGAATTCATGATTTGAAAATGTAATTCATTCTATGTATAGGATGAATTAAAAATAATTTATACCTTTTAATCTTCTATTTTCCCTATCAATGAGTCATTTATCCATATCAATTTTGGAAAAAACCTTGGAGTCTTTAGGTGATCATCTAGGTTTTCTTCTCCAACCATGATCATATGGTTCTGATGGTTGAGTTTTAGAAACCTTTGGTAATTTATTCCTTTTATCTCTACTATTTATTTGAATTACTCACTCAGAGATATAACATAGTAGTATTGTTTCATTTGGGGTGTGTTCTAATAACCCTTGGGTGCGATGTAGTTTGATCCATAAGTTTCTTATGTTTGTGTGGTTCACAAGATATTTCTTCTTCCCACAATGGTGTGCAACGAGATCAGAAATATTTCTTGTGGCAGGGGATCCTTATTCTCACTCAATTTATAATTTATTTGTAAGATTTTAAGGATATATATCCTTTGGGTGGAATTTAAGGGTTTGCATAATAATTATAATGAATTATATTAATTGAAATTGATTGGAATCGGGAGTTTTCACATGATTTACTACTTTGAAATATGTTGTTGATGATATTGAATAGGATTATTGGCAATACATAGAATAACAGCTATTGGAATCCTTTTTTGTGTTGTAAATTCTATGTCTTGAGGATTTACTAGGTTTTTTATCACATCCTAAATAAAAGGATAAAGAACATATATATGGATAAATAATTGGGTTCCCCTGGAACATGGTTTGTATGATAATAACCATGTTAATTTATACAAGTAATGTGATGAAATCTATTGAGTAATTTTATGAAAACAAAATGTGTTGTTGTGATGTTTGATTACTATTTTTGTGTTGTTTTATGTGGGTTGGGATGTTGTGTGGGGGTGGTAGTGACCAGCTAGGCTTTGAGAGGTGTGGGGATATGATGTAGTGGTTAGTTGGCATGGATGTGATGTGTGTAGTTATGTGATGTGGTTGAGGCACATAGAGGTGTGGTGTATATTGATGATGTTGTTTGGTGGTGTTGTGTGATGTGTATGTAATGTTCCATGGTTGTGGTGTGCAATGGTGATGATTTGTGTCACGTAGTGGTTGTGGTGCAAGGTGATTTTAATGACGATGGATGAGATGTATGGTTATTTTGACGAGATGACTTGGGAGATGTGGCCCGATAATGATGATGGATTTGTGGTGTTGTAGTAATGGTTATGTGATTTGGGATAATTCATGTGTGGGGTGGTTAGGAGATATTCCTGGTTATCCATTAAAAATTATTATGCTAAATGAAATAAATATTAATGGGTGGAATTGATATGTGTGGTAAATGTGGATAAAGTAGTTTAGTAAATGAAAATTAGTGCGAACTTAATAAGTCTCAAAATTTGAAAAACCTAAAATTGAAAGTGGAAATGTAGTGTTTATTTTGTGGGGGTTATGTGATTTGTTTTGTATAGTGGTTGTAGTGGTTGTAATTGTTGGTGTGCAATATGTTGGTGGTGATGTGTCATGATTTAGTGTTGTGTAAGATATTACCATTTTCTCGAGATGTCTTGATCTCATTTATAAGAACTATTTTACATTTTTTTAGTATATATTTGTTTTATTTTACCTTAGGGAGTTTTTGGGTGAAATTAGAAAATTTAGGAAGGAAGTGGGGTAGTTCATGGTTGGTGTATTGTTTTCTCAAACCGGGAACATAGTCTAGAAAACTATGGGAATCAAAATAAGGGGATTAACATAGCTATTGCATGGATTGTTAAACCACACCACATATTAGAAGTAATTGTGTGACACCCCTAGGCGAGGCACAAGAATAGGAACACAGATAGGGAAAACCATACCACCCATATAAGAAGTCGCGCATGTAGGAAATTGAACCCCCAAACATTAGATTAAAAATTCCCAAACCCCCATACTTCACCTAAAGTCGACCCAACTCAACAGTAACTCTTTACTATTGTTTTTAAAGGCTTCTAGATGAATTCTTAGGGATCTAGTACACCATTATTGACAAATAGAAGGATGCATCGATGGATCTTTACCACTCTAGGTAAGTGGTTTCTTCCCAACCAGGTTTCTCTCTCTCTCTCTTGTATATCTTTCTGGATAAAAAGTGAATGGTTATAATCCATTGGAACGAGTTTGGATATTAGTTTATTGGATCCATTTCATTTTATCTTGGATATAGATCTCATTCTTCATTGTGTTCTTAGTTTTCGCAATTCAATTGGGAACTTCTATAGGCAAGTGTTCATCGTCAATTTTTAGGTAGGTGGTCTAAATTCAATTCCCATAGACTAGAATTTAAATTTTTTGAATGTGTTGTGAAATTTCAATTGAAATACTTGAAAATTGAATCTTCAAATGAATAAATTTATTGCTAAATCAATTTCAAGATTCTTGGAATTGATTAATTGATTTTCCATGTGATTACAAAATGAGTTGAATAAGGGAAAACATAATTTTCGTAATTGTGATTATTCAATTGGTGGAATTGGATTAATTAATTGGAAAATTAATTATTTTAATATTTTTGTTGTGGAATTTATTTATTATTTGAATGTTGATTTGGTTAATTAATGGGATTGTGTAATTGGACAATTAATTTGTTTATTCATTATTTAAAAATGGGAATAATGAGAAGGATGGATAAATGATAATGGGTTAATGGCATACATGATAAAATAATGATAAATGGATTAATGGTGAATTCTCATATTATTCAATGTGATTAATGTATTGAACCATGTTTATTTGAATATGGAAATGGTATACTATGAAGTGAAATGTTGATGATTGTGTTATTGTTGACTAACCTTGTCAAATGTGATATGTGTGTTATGTTTTGATTGAATGATAAATAGGTTTTGGGACATGTAATGATGCTTGAAATAGCCATAAGCTGCTATTAATTTCAATATATACCCAAATTCATTCATGTTATAATGATTGAGGGACACATATTACTACTTCAAAAGCCTAATTTTGATATGTATGTGATAATGAGTGTGGGAAACAAATTGCTACATCAAAATCCAACATGTGTGTTCATTTGTATCTAAGTGTGGGATATAATCTAATACTTTAAAATCCAACTGATGTGATTTCTTGATAAATGGGTTATTAGAAATGGATTGATACTTCAAATACATACGGGGTCCTAGCCATTGAATTTTAGGCCCAAAATGTAGGCTTTGGAATATGGTTCTGAGTAACCATGATATTAAATTTAAATGAAATCGATAAATAAATCCCATGTTTTATAATGATTTGTGAACAAAATATGTTTTATGGTTTAGACTCTATCATGAGACAATTAAGGAACCGAGGGTTTCAGTGTCCCCTGGAAACTGAGGGTTTATGTGGCTAAAAAAATAATAATTGAATATATGTAAACAGTTTAATTTATCGATTTTATAATATTATTTATAAAACTACATAAACTATTATTACCTGGATATTGTATTAGACGCCATTGGTGGTGGCCTACTTGGTTGTACTAACACCCTACTTGGGTTTTCCAATTAGTAACTGAATAGACATCATTTTTGCAGGACATGATAAGGGGAAAATCCTTATGTTAGATGGATGAGTTGGGATATAGCATGGATGATGGAACCATACATGGATTTAGGTACCAATTAGAGATTTTTGTGTCTTTATTTTTGGTTTAATTTAGACACTCGACACCCATTTTGGGTTATCATATTTAATACTTTAGTTTTTGATATTGTATTTCTATTTTTTTCATCATGTGATACTAGTATTATTCTGGTCGTGGTTATATAATTTTTTTATTTTTAATTATTTATTATTTTTTGGTATATTGGTAAAGAGGGTATATTCTACTTTTATTGTTATATATAACACTCACTGCTAGTAGGAAACCTCTAACATATAGGGAGGAATTCATGAGGTTATGCGACTGATCGGATTGGGGAAATGGTGTGCGGAACCTGGGTCCAGACATTACAATGTTGTATTTGAAGAGGTTTTATTTTATTTTCTTTTAATTATTATTTGGGAAATTTATATTGTAGAATAAGATGAGTAAGTCCATGGTTAAGATCTCATGCATGGAAGTATTGAACCCATGTTTGAGGGCAAAAGACAAGTACCTTGGGTGGGATTCTTGTTATTAATGTGTATTGTTACCGTTGAATGTTATTTCACATTGAGTGATGCACTTGTTGTGTGATGTTATTGCTTCTAATGTTTTATTAAATTTCACTCATAGACTAATATGGAATGCGATTTGAGTATGCATTAATCATTCTAGGAACTCAATAATTATTGTGACATGCATAATTTTAGGCATGCACAGAAATTTCGGGTCTGGGTAAGTTTTTGAAATTGATATATTTTCCTTTATAGAGTAATTGGACTGAAAATGGGTTCCAAATGTGAAATTGAAAATTAAAAAAATGATTATAAATGTGGAGAATGGGTGTCTAATTGGAAACATGAATATGAGATCACGTTTACCGTTTTTAAACCATCAACTAGATATATGATAGTTAAGGGTAGTGATGGTGCCTTGGTTTTGAACATGTGGTGGGAAAGGTGGGATGACTTGTTATGGATTTAAGTGGATCCCTCTTTTTAAATATGTTAATGCCATGGGAATTTTATTGAGATGTGGGTTTGAAATTGTAGAAATATTCCCACATGAAGAAGCTTGTCAAGGGTAATATATGAGGCTATGGATGGAGATGATCCACCAGTAGTGTAACCTAAAGAACATATATTTCCATTTTGGGGAGTTGGAGCGTATTTTCGTGAGAACTTTTCACACTTAATGAATCATATAGAGAGAGGAATAGATTGGGTCTTGAAGAGTATATATCACTATACAAGGGAGTTTAAGTTATTGCACTATACAAATTTCACCAGAGAGGGTGGACCGATGAAGATGAGTTCTAGAGTTAGTCTATCCAGATGATAGTTGCCCATTTAAAGACTCCTTATGAGGAGAGTTCCACGTTTGATTATTAAATATTACATGTTTAAGGGATGCATTGTAGGGATATCCAATCTTTGGATGGACAACTAGATTGGTTGAGGTGGAAGGACATTTAGGAGATGTTCTTGGATAAATTTTATCTCGATATGATGAGATAGGAATGAGAAGATGAGTTCATGTGACTGACTCAGGGGAGTATGTCGGTGATGGACTATAATGTATTCTTTATGGTTTTATAATGATTTTATATAGTTTTTACAAGATATAAGGCTACTACGACACAATGATTTTAGGATGGGCTTTAATATGATATTAAGTCCCTGGTGAATATCTTTCAACTGAAATCGTTTTCTAAAGTGGTGAATGAGGATATAATTTTTAAGCAGAACCTGAAGGAGGATTCCAGGGGAGGAACTTTGGTTTCTTATGGGTGGCTGGTAGGTAGATATTATTATATTAGTATGTGTATCATTTATAATTATATCTAGGGTGATAGTGAGAATAGTATTTAGGGGGAAGGGTCATCAACACAAGACATTACTCGAGTGTCCTGTAACTTGTGCTGTAGGATGAGACACTTTTATAAACATTGTACATAACCAATATTAGAGTGTAAAGACTATGGAAATATTATACATCTACAACGTTTCTGTAGGTACCCATGAAAAATGGGTAAGTATAGAGAAAATATAAAAAAAAATAGTAATGGAAGAGGGTCTTCTACCCAATATCAATTTAGTAGTTAGAGTTATATGATCCATGGTGATCAAGGTAGTATATGAGTTTCTCCTAGAAAATAGTTCCCAAAATAGTATTGTGTTGAAGCTCAGGGGACTCAGAATGTATCACCTGAAATGGGGGAATGATTTTTTAATTGAGTTTATCCAACACTTGTCGATAGTGAGGTTGGAATGTCGAAAGTTAGAGGTACTATTCTTGTAGATTATACACTTTATAGTGCCATATTTGATACCAGTTCCTCTTATTCTATTATATATAAACAAATTTTGAGGGGTTTGAGCCTAGAAGTGTAGTTTTTGAGCAAGGTTATGATGATAGATACACCTTTAGTAGTACGATCGAGAGACATCTATTTTTTTAAGCGGTGTTCTCTCGAGGTTGGGGAGTATTGTTTCAGTTGGGATATTTACATCCTTAACATGTCATGATTAGTCCTAAGTTTGGGTATGGACAAGTTAGTAGTATACAGATCCAACATTGATTTCTATCAATGGAGAGTTTCCTTTCCTTCTCTTGAGGGAAAAAATTATATTCATCATGGAGAGTGGGATAATAAGGTAGTCCATGAAGGGCCAGTTTATCATAAACTAGAATATCTCACCACCCAGGTTGCTAGTCTATTTCTAGATGAGGGAGGTGAAATGCATGATTTCTTTCCACCCATAGTGGACAGGTTTTAGGATGTGTTTCCTAGATACTTCTTAGTGTTTTCAACTGAGGGAGATGTGGAATTTACTATTGAGATCATTTCAGGGGATGAGCTAGTTTCTATTCAACCATATAGAATGGATCCAACTGAGCATCAATATTTTAAGGCTCGATTATATGAGTTTATGAATGAGGGGATTATCCACCATAGTACATCACCTTGGTGTTCGCTAGTATTGTTTTCTACGATGGACGAAAAAAATATATGATTATGTGTTGATTATCAAAAGTTGAACCGGATGACTATGAAGAACTGGTATCTGATTCCGTGTATCGATGACCTATTTGACTAGTTGACAGGATATTGTGTTTTTTTCATGATTGAACTGATATCAAGGTATAATAAGTTGGGATTTCAACCTTCTGATATATTGAGAACTTACTTTAGAAGAAGATATGTACATTATGAGTTCTTGACGATGTCCTTTTGGTTGATACATTCCCCTGTTGTGTTTATGACCATGATGAACCAAATCATCCATATATACCTGGATTAGATTGTGGTACTGTTTTTGGATGAAATATTGGTATACTCCAAGAATCATGATGATCATTCCCAATATATTAACATCATTTTGAGTACAGTATGGGAGAATCAACTAAACACCATTCTATATAAGTGTAAATTCTCTATTGATCAGCTACACTACATTGGTCACACCATCTCGTAGGAAGGTGTGTCCATGGACCTAAAGAATTTTAAAACTGTAATATCATGGGAGTATCCTAAGATTGTTTTGGAAATCTGATGTTTTCTGGGGTTTGGAAGTTATTTTCAGAGGATCATCCAGGACTTTTCCCTTCTAGAAGCACCTCTTTCAGGCTTGAAAACGAAGGGTATAATGTTATAATAGATGGAATAATGTGAGAATGCCTTATATGAGTTGAATATTTTTGTGAAAAATTCCCTAATATTGATCATGTTGGAGATGGGTGTGAAGTATATGGTGTTTTGTGATTCTTTTGGGTTCAGTGTTGGTGTTTTGTTAATGCAGGGAGACTGAATTGTGGAGTATGAGTCTTAGAAGCTAATTCCATATGAATGGAACTACCCTACACATGACCTCAAGTTATCAGTAATGGTTTATGGTTTGATGTGTTAGTGGTATTATCTATTGTGTGGAAATACTACAGTATATATTGATCACAAAAGAATAAAGTGTATATTTTCGCAAAAATATTTGAATATTCGACATTGGAGGTGAGTTGAGTATATGAAGTCATTTGATTTTGTGTTGGCATATAAACATGGGAATATAAATAGTGTTTCTAACACTCTAAGAAGGAAAAATTAGACTCATACAGTTCAAGAGTCTAGTTTTGAGTGGAAGATGATGTCTTTTCTTGCTCAGATGCATGTTGTGGTTCTGGAGGGACAAGAACATATGGATATAACATCAGTTTTAGGTGAGTATACACTCTTAGGTAAGATCCAGGAAAGGCTAAACCAATATTCATAATGTTTTTCCTTTAGGGGAAGAGTTGAATTCATGTATTCAACTTTATATTAGACCCTAGATGGGAACTTGATCATATATGTCAGAAATAAAGTTGTTGTGATTACGAGCATGCAAGAGGAGATTATGCATGAATTTCACGACTCAAACTGTGTGGTGCATCTAGGTGTGGCCAAAATATACCAGGACCTACAATTAAAATTTTTTTGGACATCAATTAGAAATGGGAATACTGGGTTCGTGACAAGATGATAAACCCGTCAGTAGGTGAAGGCTGGACATCAACAACCAGATGGTTTACTACAGTCATTACCTATTTCGGACTGGAATTGGGATGAAGTTGTCGTGGAATTTGTGTTGAGTCACTCGAGTACACCTAAAAACAATGATTCTATTTGGGTTATAATAGACAACTGAAAAAGTATCAAAATTATTGCCTGTATAATAGACTTTCATAGTGTATCTATTAGGATATATGTACATTCTAAAGACAGTATATCTTCACAGGGTGCCATGGGGTATTATCTTGGACCATAACTCACATGTTATATCATGCTTTTGGCATGATTTTTATAAGGTGCTTGGTACATTTGTTTTACTGATTATGGAATTTCACCCACAGATAGATGGGTAGTCAGAATATAATATATTGGTTCTTGGGGATATACTATGAGGGTGTGTTCTAGACTTTTTTGAGTCTTGGGGTAATCACATCATACTTGTAGAGTTCTCTTATAAAAAAGTTATGAGGAAACTGTTGAGATTGAACCATATAAGGTAATTTAATGTAATCCATGCATATCCAAATTATGATGGATAGAATGAGGTGAGTTAGAGTTGTTGGGATAGTGTCTCATTCAAGAGATGTTAGAGTAGGTTCAGTTAATTCAAAAATGAATGGTTATAATGTGGAACAGAAAAAAGTAGTATGATGATCAACATCGACCAAACCTAGAGTTTATAGTTGGTGAATTATATTTTCTCTGGGCATCACCAATATTAGACCACTATAGGATCTGGAGACAAAGTAAGTTGGGGCCTAGTTTTGGTGGACCATTTGAGGTTGTTGATAGAATTAGGTTGGTGAAGTACTAATTAGCTCTTCCAAAAGGTATAGTGTAATGAGTGATGTTTTTCATGGGTCAAAACATCACCATCATCACCCTAACCATTCTTATGTTATCGATGAGGATACTGTTGAGTATGAGAGCGATGCACACATTGAGAAGAATATGATATATGTTATAGATCACATTGATAAAGAGTTGAGGGGAAAGACCATGTTGAAAGTTTTTATATTGTCGAAATATGGCTGTGTTCAGGAGGAAACATGGGAGTGAGAAGAAAATATGTGGTCTCCAAGGCCCGATCTTTTACCTTGAAATCTTAGAGATTCTTATGAGTATATCTTGGGGACGAGCTGTTACAAGGTGGGGAGATTGTAAGATGATAAAATATTATGGAGACCTCTCGAGCTTGTTTATGAGTACTCACTTTAAATGTTTTGTGTATATATTGGTTTGGTTTTACCTTGGGGAGTTTTTGGGTGAAATTAGTGAATTTTGGAAGGAAGTGGGCCAGTGCACAGTTGGCACAAGATTTTCCCAAACCATCTACACTAGCCACAAAAAGGTGAAAACCCAAACAAATGGAATTAACATGGATGGATCACAGGGTTTCAAACCATGATAAATTTTAGAAGTGACCATGTGACACCCATTGGTCAGATTCAAGGTAAATTGCACTGTTAGGGAAAACCATGCACCCCAGATAAGAAATTTTGTGTGCAGAAAATTAATCCACTAAATTTTAGATTAAAGATCCACAAACCCATTAAAATATACATAATGTTGACCCAACTATATCGCAACTCATTCCTATTATATTTGGAGGCTTCCAGAAGAATTATTTGGTATATCAAACACCATTCTTGATGAATGAAAGGTTGGATTGATAGATCTTCACCTCTCTGGTTATATGGTTCCTTCCCAATTAGGTTTCTCTCAATATCTCATCTATCTTTCTAGATAAAAAGGAAAAAAATTTCCTCTATATATATGTATTTGGATCTAGCTTTTCATGGATCTAATCTATTTGATCTTATATCATGGTTTGGGATCTAGATCCTGTTTTTCATCATGTTTTTGGTTGTTTTACTTCAAATTGGGATTTATTTTGGTGAGCATTCATCTTCAATTTTGAGCTGGTTGTCTAAATTCAATTCCTATAGTATTGAATTTCAATTTCGTATAAGTGTTGTGAAATTTTAATTTCCACATTTTAAAACTGAATCTTGAATTGAAAAAATTTATATATTAATTAATTTAAGATATCATGGAATTGATTAATTTATTTTCCATCTAATTATGAAATGAGTTGAACAAGGTAAAATTGAATTTTAGTAATCATGATTATGAAATTTTGGGAATTGGATTAATTAATTGGTAATCTTATTAATGGAATTTTGTGATTGTGGAATTGATTGACTAATTGGATTTTGATTTGGTTAATTAATGGGTTTGTGTAATTGGAAAATTAATGTGTATGAATTAATTGAAAAATGTAATTATATAACGGCTAGATTAACCTTAATGGGATAATGGGATCTTGATGAAATGATGATAAATATATTAATAGAGAATTGTCATATTATTCCTTGTGATTAACATATTGTAACATGTTGTATTGATAATGGAAATGGTATACTATGATGTCAAATATTGATGCGAGATTTAGTTTTGAATAACCCTATTAAATGTGATATGTGTGATGTATTTTGATTGATTGATAAATTGGTTTTGAAAAATGGGTTTTGGGACAAGGACAGATGCTTCAAATACCCATGGGGTGCTAGACCTGGTGTTCTAGACCAAAATTCATGCATACGATAATGAGTGTGGGATACAGACTGCCACTTCAAAATTCCACATGTGAGATGCATGAGATAAGAAGTGGGGGACGCGACTACGGCATGAAAAACCCACATATGTACTGATTGGTAAATGAGTGTGGGACATGGATTTTTTATTCAAAATCCCACGTGTTTTATTTCTTGGTAAATGGGTTGTGGGAATAAAACGGATGCATCAAATACCCATGAGGTCCTAACTATGGTGTTCTAGTCCCAAAATGATATCATTTTACTATAGTTCAATGTATTCATGATATTAAATTTAATTGAAATAGATAATAAAATCCAATTATTTATAATGATTTGTGAATAAAATATGTGTTATGGTTTAGAATTTATCATGGTCCGAAGAAAGTATTGAGGGCTCAGGTATCGTTGAGAAGATGGGGGTTTATGTGGTTAAATAAAGAAAAATTGAATATATGTAAAATCTTTACATTATTTATTGTATTATATTCATTATACAACTTCATACACTATTCTTGACTGGACATTGTTTTAGATTCTGTTAGTGGTGTTCTACTAAGTTGTACTCACTCCCTACCTGGGATGAGTGATAGGTACCTAAATAGAATTCATGTCTATAATATATGATAAGGGAAAGATCCATATGTTAGATGGTTGAGTAAGGATGGATAATGGATGAGGGAACCATACATGGTGTCCATACCTACATGGAGTTGTTAGAGTTTTTATTTTAGGTTTTCCATAGACACTTGACACTCAATTTGGCATTTCATATTTATTTCATTAGTTTTGGATATTTTATTCATACATTTTTCATCATGTGATAATTTTATTATTCTTGTTATGGTAATATCATTTAGTTATTTTTATTGATTTCTACTATTGTGATACTTTGATAAAGAGGTTATAGTCTCAGTATATTGACATATCATCCCTCGCTAGAAGTCAGAAACCCATAGAGTACGGGGAGGCATGCTGGAGGTCATGTGACCAACCATCTTAAGGAATTGGTGTGTGGCACCTAGGTCAGGGACATAACATAAAGTTCGTGTGAACCCATAGGTTGGGTATTTTTTACTATCTATTTGTTATGTATTCTATGTTGTTTCTATATAAATGCCACCTGAGTTTTATAACCTTACCAACTCCCAATGTTTCTGGGTTTTTGGTGTTTTCTCTAACATCTAAGATAGTGGTGATACAAATAGATAGCTACTCCCTCAACTCCACTCTTCTTTTATGAATGATGGACTAGGTTTATTTGGGAAATATGTGGTGTGATGGCCTAGGTGTATTCAGGTGAGAGGAGGTGATGAGTTAATGATGTGATTTGGTGGCCCATGTTTATTTGACAGGGGTGAGATGTGATGTGATATGTGGTGGGGGTCATGCATGGTTTGAGGAGGGAACAAGGTTGATATCATTCATGTTCACGATACAATACTACGATAGTTATATGATGAGATATGGTGTGATGAACCAAGTGTCATAGAGAGATATGTTGAGATGGTAATGCAATATGCTAGCACCAGATGCTTTACCTTGTGATGGAGAGGTAGGTTGGAATGCATACTGACCCACATCAGAGATGGATAGAATGTGATGTGATATGTATGGATGGGATAGAAGCATATGTAATTCGATGTTAGGGCTTGAGAAGGGAAACTGAGTGGGGATGTGGCAGTAGAGTTACTTTATTTGTTATGATCGTGATACTATACTATTATATTGGATGCATGATTTGGCGAGTGAGCCATAGTGAGGCCGGGATCAAGTTAGTTGGTCTATATAGGCGATTGATTGTCCTGTTGTTTTTTTTGGAACATTAACATGCCCTTTTCACATGTGCACTTGAGACCTTAGTTATGTCCCTATTAAGTATTAATGTATGCTCACCCTACATATATAAACTATTTTGTAGGTTTATAGAAGGTATTCGGGGACCATTATGAAAATTTATATATTTCTTTTGGAGCTTCTATTATATTTCTTCTATAGGCATGTCTTTTTGTATATTCGGAGACTTTTATATGTAACAGTTTACTTTATTCAATCATTTTTGGATGATTTTTTTACCTTTATTTTATACACGGATGTTGATTGGTGATATTTTCCTATCTTAAAATCATGTTTTATATTATATAGTGAAATGGCTCCCATTTTTGATTTTTTATACCCTTGGTACTTGTCTCCAACCTAGGGCCTACTGGTGTTGAGTCTCAGGGGTCATTATCTCTCTCTCTTCATTACAGCTTCATTAGGGGAGGTTGTTGTGAAACATAATCCTAGAAAAAAATATGAACCCCCACAATTATGTAAATTATACCCCCTACACAAAAATAATTAAAATTACTAATATAAGAAATTTAGATAAACCAAACATATATATAGGATAGTGAAATATCAATGTAATATAAAAACTGGTAATCGATTCCAAAACAATAATTAGGGAAAAAATAATTTTCTAAGTCTCTATTGGATAGGAAAATTAAAAATATAGATATCTTGAAATTATTTTATAATAATTTGATAGAATAACATACTGATCCTAATTCACGAACATAAATAAAATAATAGATGGATGATAATAAATCACTTCACCAGTTAAATAGAACTCCAAACACCTTATATTTATTAAGGTAGAAGTGAAGATGTGGATTAATGTTATAGAGTTTCTTTTTTAATAGAAATCAATCATTTTTCATACACTGTATGGATAGACAGTGGCTACTATGGGATTTTTTTCTTTTCAATTCAACTTAATTCCAATCCTTTACCCCTATTTTTCTGATTATAATATATTAAAAATATTATCAAAGATATTATATATGAATTATAAAAAAAATATTAGAAATGAATACTTTGATATTTCCATATATTATATTTTTAATCAAAATAATTATATTACCAATAATATATATATATATATATTGGTGAATTTCATGTTAGAGAGGATGAATGAGCAAGGGGAATCAGGTGATTTTGGGGACCATGACACTCAAAAAATATTAGATGAGATCATCAACCCTCTAAAAAAATATTTTGTGTGGGTGTGACAATGATATTTTTCTAATCTATTGAAATAGAAAAATGATAAATTGTATATGGTCAATAATCACATGCCATTTGATTTTAAATATGCATATAGTCACCATGGGTTTTTGAAACTTTATTTCACAAAAAAATAAACTAATATTCTTGTATTGAAGTATAGTTTTTCTTTTATTAGAATATTTGATAAAGGAGAAACTATCCACCATAAAATCATGAAATAAATGAAATTAAATATTTTTGGATGGTTTATGGATTATTTTATTGATTCTAGTCATGTTATTATTTTTTTTTAATTTATAGATTATCATTATGACATTTGGAGAAAAAATCTCAGGACTCCTAAAGATTTGGGATGTAGGTTATCAAATGATATATAAACAACAATCGTAAAGAAAAAACATGATTTTTAATTTCTTAATTTTTATCCCCATTCATCACATCCATATTTTAAAGGAATAACCTCTTTGTGTAATTGGGACATCATTTGTAAAATAATAAAAATATATATAATATACTTGCATGTAACTCATCATTTGGTTGTCAGGAATTGTCTTGAAGTTAATATTTCTACCAATATTCTTCCATTTACTTAGATTAATAATGGATTTAATAGATTTTTTGAAGAGTTTATTTATGAAAATATTCCTATATTCTATTTAACATTCAATTCTTTTTCTTTCACATTAAATGGTTATAACATAATGGGATAAACATGTTACTATTTTTCAACAGATTATTGTATGTTGAATAAGAATCAATGAACATATAAAATTACATAAGTAAATAATATTATAAATGATAATCATATATATGATTTCACCCATGAATGGGTTTATTATAATCATTATCGTACTAATGTAGGTTCCACTCAAGTAGGTGATTTTGTGAATAAATAAGAGTTATATCATCTTACTAAGGGAAAGATAAATTCATATTATATTTTTACCACAATGGGTATTATTTTTATTTTTTATTTAGGTAGTAATGATTACATTATGAAATTATGTTTAAATTTTCAATAATTTATTCCAAAGAAAGAAGGAGGTAGGTCTATCAGGGTTTTGGGTGGACATATTGTAGACAAATATTCTTTAATGTAGTTAGGGAGGATGGTTTAAAAAACATGAGTATTTTCATTGATGATTTTAAAGAACATGAGGGAGATATAGATGCGCTGGAAGTGGATATAATTAAGATTAACATTTTTCAATTTTTTTAAAAGGTTAATTAGGATATGGAACTTTTTCAGAGCATTACTTCATGGGAGGAACTTTAAGATTTTTTTTTTGATCCAGTAACTTACTGGAGAAAATGAATTGGTGGGATCCAAGGGACTCATAATTTCCCCACCAATGAAATCTAGAACTAGAAATGTATATTCATTATTATAAAAATTTCCACCATTCAAATAAGTATACAAATAATGTCTTAATTTAATATTAATTCATTTAGTGCTATATAAAATGTTCATCAAATTACTCAATTTTTATTAAAGAGGTTTCTTGAATGGTTTCCTCTAAGGACCTTATTAAATTTTTTTGTTTCAAGGAAATAATCTATATTATTTTTTCCCATAATAATTCATCATTATTCGAAGAAATCACATAATTTTTGTGATAATATCCATTCTTCCATCTATGATGGTCAATTATAATTATTCGAAATATATATTGATATTTTTATGGAAAGGTTTGTTTAATTAAAAACTATATATGATGAAACACTAATTTGAAGGGAGAAACTGATTAATCTATTTGAAAAAATAATTGTGAGTGTTTCTTATAAGGATTAACCTATGATTGATAAAAATGATTATAGACATTCTAAATATGATTCAGTTATTCTTATATATAATTTAGTTCATGATTTTAGGATTTGTGATACTGATATTCCTATTTGGGGTCCAAGATGGGTTTGGTGGTGACAATTTGGGTGTTAATGATAGTACTCAAGGATTTTGATATGTGGGATGCTAGATATTATAGATTAAAGGAGAGTGTGGGATTCTTGTCTCTTTATCATATTATTTTTCTTTTTTTTATTATTTTTCCCAAGGTTTTACTCGATTCATTTTATGGTATTATTATTGATGATTGGGTGCTACCACTCATGGAGTGCCTTTCCTAGAGATCTTTTTTTCTTGGTATTCCATTCCCATATATGTGGTTCATATTGAATTTTCCAATAATTTTTATATATTTCATAAGCTAATAATAATAATAATAATAAATATGTTACATATATATATTATTATTAGATGAGAATAACATCAATATATATAATTATTTAATTTAAAATATTAATGATAATAATAATGATATATATATCACTCATATATTTAAAATTTTAAATTACTATATTTTAATAATACCATATTTATATTATTATTATTTAATTGTAACATATCAATACTAAAAAAATTAACAGACATTACTAATAATATTTTAATTACATAACATGTAATTCTTATTGTATAATTATTAATAAGGAACAAACTATATATATATAATTACATATTAAAAAAATAATATCCCCATTTTCATAAAACACATTTCCCACTAAATAATTCAATTTAAACACATTTAAATCTAATAAATAAAATATAATATGAAAACTCTAGAAAATAAAAGTATAATTAAACAAAAATATACATTAAATTTAATAGTTAAAATAAATAAATCCGATATATACTAAATGGGTACATAGTTCCACTTCACCAGGAACCCAATGGTCTCCTTGAACAACCATCATTATTAGTCACCTCACCAAGTAACCTTTGAGACTCAACATGATATTTAATAGCCTTTTCCACATGTTATTGAATCCAAAACTCTTGAACTTTATTAGAGACTTCAATTTTCCATATTTAATCACTATTTTTTAACATTTAAAATCATTAAAACTAATCCCTCCATTGATCTAAAATAATAAATTCCAATATAAACTATATTTGATAATTGGATATCCCATTTTTAAATCCAAAATTAAACTGAAATAAAATTAATAGGATGAAGGTCACTATAGATTTTCAACTATAGTGTGTTTCATTCTAAAAATCCAAATCAACCACTCCTCATGAAATCTTTTACATATTGAATTAACCAATTTATCTCCAACACACTAATATAATTCCTAGACATACATCATTCATCTGATGTATAACTCTAAAATTTAAAATATAATTATAAACACAGGAGGGTTATATTATCAATAATTAAAACTAAAACATATAAGGATATTTAAATAAAAATTCTGAATATAATATTATCCATACAAGGGACATCACTAAAATAATCAAATATGGTTTTTCATTTAGTTCCCATCTATAACATTACTATTTGGAAGTTACATATAAAAATTGTTTCACTGAGTTTCATATCATTTCTAAAATTATAACATATATTCATTTTAAAAATACAATGTTTCCCAAATCCTCACAATTTTCAAAATATAGTTATAGAGAAACACATCACAATTTACTTTAAAAAATTTAACCAATTATGAAAATGGTTATAAATTTGAAAATTAAATGAAGTTTTGGAAAAAAAATTCAAAATAACATTCCTTTAATTCTAAAAACATAGAGATTTTTCTAAGATGCCTAATGATAAATATGAGAAAACAAATACTTCAGTACATAAATAATAGAATAAATATAGTAATTTAAAAACATTTTTAATAACACAATAGTAGATATATTACGAGTCATGAATAACAATCATTCATTTGTGAGTAAACTTAATTAGCTATATTACACATAATAAGGTATTTAGTAATATATTAGTCATATTATTAGATGATAATAATTAATTACAGATATTATTATATTATAGTGATAATATAATATAAAATTCATATACTTTTATGTGCCATTATACTTATAAATCATCAACAAATATATAATATAGCTCTTAATTGAGTCTAATGACAATTCATGTGTTATACCATATAATAATCATGTTTTATAAAAAAAATACTCCATTAGATATATGGTTATATCTAAATAAATTGGAATAACATGGTAACATGATATTACACCACAAATAGGGTGTTCAATCCATTTTTAAACGTTATATTTCACATCCTATCTATAAAATCCTAGAAAAGTCAATCATTTACCTAGTATAACCTGTGAAAAAAAATATGAGATATTTAATTAACCAAAACCAAACCAACAGTAATACAAACAATATTTTATAGTATCTATGGTTTGAATAATTTTACACAAGTTATGAATACTTAGTTTGATAATAATTTACTCAATTGAAATTTTGAAATTGTCTAATAATATATGCAACTTAACATCTTACATGACACTTTTATATATTATATATTTCTAATATTTATTATAATACCAATACATAAAATTGAGTATCATGTAAAAAAGTTATAATTGTAATATCTATATATTTATATAAAAATTAATTTCTAGATGTATAAATATATCCTGAAAAACATAAAATCTAGTCATACACTATAATGATCAAATATGTAAATATAGAAATATAATTCAAATTAAAACTAAACATTAGTAGGGTTTTGATAACCAAATACATTATCTACCAATAGTATCCCATAATCCAATAATCTATAGGGATAGAGCCTTATAATATCGAACCCACGTATTACTATTTTCAAAAATATATAAACCGCTACATGTATACTAATTAATATTGAAGTGAAACAAGAAATGTTGTATGCCCACCTAAGTCCAAATGTATGATGTGAATAGAAAAAATAAGTATTCATCACTCAATATCTAATCTACCATAGATAATATATATGTGTGTGTGTGTGTACCATTCACATATATACTAATGAATCAATTCTGTAAACTACCAATGAAAAATGAGTAGAATAAATTGTAGATAAATTATGAACAATAATAAAAATATTTGATAACTCCAAATTATATGTGGTTAAAAACCAATGTATACTATATTTGAGTATAACTAAAATCCAGGAAAGGCACTATATATTATTAGTCAAACCATATAGTGAAAATTCACATTCATTTGATCAATATCATATTATAAGAGGGAAAATTCATGTGGAATTTGGAATAAAACCTCTTAATCAATACGAAAATGTGAAATTAAATTGATAAAGGGGACACAAACTATGTAAGTATGGAATATCAAGAAGTCATGTATTTATATGTGTAAATACTAATTACCTAGGAACCACCCATAACTCTCTGTGTAGTTTTAATATACATATTAGCTCATAAATGTATCCCAAAAACTATTCTATGTTAAAATTCCTTATATAAATAGAATACATCAATGAATAAAAATATAATATAATCAATGATAAACATAAAAATAATAATAACTAATAGGATATACCTTTTGTAATGTTCATAATTAAAACATACATTATTGAAATTTTACACATGTGTATATTAATAACCACAATAATAAGTTTAAAAAACCCTATATTACATAATTATAGAATATATATAATGAAATAAGACAAATAGAAACTATAAAATAGAGGTAATCAAATTACATGAGTAAAAATCAAAATAATATATAAGGCATAGTATATCTGAAAATCAATGCATTCTAGAAGCATGAAAAAAATTCATAAGGCATAACATAATCCTGAACCAAGGAATTCCATTCTATGTCAAATGATTATGTGGTAAAACATAGTTTCGGACAAAAATTATTACAAACTACTTTTCATTTAAGGCTAACATCAGCAATTTTACCTATATCAAAGGAATAAATATAATTTAACATCGAATACTCAAAGATTATAAAATTACCATTCTAATCATAGGGGAGTGATATATTTAATTAAATAATAGAAATGTATATGTATATAATAGGTAATAATTTCATAATTAAATAACTAAAAAAATCCAAGTTTGACTTAAGAACTAATTCCATACTCAGTACATTACCGATATAAATATAATAAGTATTTATAAAATTAGTGTTTAATTTATGAATCAATTTCATATTCAATATTTATCAAATTTAATATAACCATTAGTTTTAAAATTAATGTTCATAATAAAATAATACATATATTACATTATCAAAGTAATTACAAAAACATTTGTTTTATAAAAAAATTCACATACTCTACAAATCATAAAATAATCAGTAAATTTTTTTGAAATTTATAATTTTGAAAACCAATTTCATACCCACTAATGCATTTATAATTGAAAAACATCAAATCAAAACATAAAAAATTATTCATATCCTAAAACCACATTTATGATCACAAAATAATTTATTTATTTATATTAGAAAAGTTTCATAATATTAACAATATTCTAATAAAATCATGTCATATATTATATTACCACATATAAAACTCATTTATATATCTATTCATGTTTTATTTCATTTAATGTATATTAATATAATAAAAATTTACCTAATCATATTTCTTGAATCATTAAATGAAACATGTGAGTAAATTATACATACTCCATGAAATTTATATATCATAAGAATGAAATTTCTAATTGAAATATTTTATATTTGTTACATAAGTCTTATAGACAATTACGATATAAATAACAACACATAAATTGGTATACCACCAAATACATAATAAAAAAATCATTTATAAGTTTGCTTCATATTCCATGGAAAACCTTATAAATAAACTAATCAGTAAAGTTTCGATTTATATTTCCAAAGAAATATTTTTAATTTTTAAAATTTTTTGGGAAATAAATATTAAACACATTATATTAAAATACCATTTAAAAGGGAATATAGGGTTGAGGGAAATAAAAACAATAATATACTAGCAATCTCACAAAACTATATCGATCCAAAAGAATTACCCAAAAATTAAATTGTCAATGTCATTACTAATTAAACTTAAGAAATTAGTTTTGATAATTAACAAATATTTAAAACTAATATAAACCATTATAAATAACTCATATTAAAATACTAAAACAATACATCAAAATACAAAATTTAATTGCCTTGGTAAAACCTTAATTTATACAAAAATTATAGAAATATGTAGATAAGTCCACAAAAAAGGAGACTCATCACTAGAACACACATTAAATAATACACTATAAAATATCAGTTCTCTCTTTGTTAAATATAGAAAGAACGTAAAATTTTTTAAAATGATTTCACAATAATCACATAGAATAACATAAAAGAACCTTATTCATTGAACCTAAATTAGAGATGTGAGTAAGGAAAACAGACCACATAGAAAATTCAAAGGACATCTAGACACCCATTATCGATGATAAGAGATTGTATTATGTGGAAGTAGGAGAAGTAGATTTTATTTAATTCCCCCTTTAGAGTATTTCAGTTTACCAGCCATGCACCACTTAGGGACATTGTAAATTTTTGGATCCCATTTAATCTCATAACTTTACCAATTTTTTAATTTTTTTATATATTAAAAAAATCAAATTAATATTAAATATACATTATATCATAACAAATATAATGAAATAATCCGTTATAAAAATATGATAATTTTCCTAACATATATCAATATTAAAAATAATATAATGTATATATTAATATCATTATAATAATAATGATAACATATATATACTCAGAAACTCTTCACATAATAATAATAATCCTAATATTAAAATACACTTATAAATGTATTATATTATTGAGGTTCCAAAATCCATACCTAAAAGAATATTATATCATTTAAGATGAATATTTAAAACATATCTTAATACTACATGCCCTAGAACTATAAAGGCTTAGTGCCTTCTGATACTATATACATATTTAACTAATACAATATATATTTTTTAACATCTCCCAAAAATTTATTTCACACATAATACTCTTATTAGAAAAATAATACTTCATACCTTTCTTAGGTTAGGTATAAAATGGTGATGATAGATGTTATAGAGGGGGTGAATAGATGAAAATAATTTTTTAAAAAGAATAACTAATTATCGATGTTCATTTAAATTATCAGAGTTGGCTAATTATCAAAGTTTAAATAAATAAAAAGAAACGTAGGTAAATTTTTATAATAGTATTGTATATAGTGGAACTAAAATACTCACACAAATCTCTACTCAGGGAGAGATTCATTGTTCACTATAATGATTTTTGAAGGAGAATCAAAACCTGATTATAGAGGTCATTTTCGTCAAAGTAGAGAGATAAAAACACCAACACATTGTCATTTGTATAGGTAGTCACACCAAATTTACAATACTAAATTTATACTCCAATAGTGGCAACCCAAATGATCCTAAATTTAGAATCTAGGAGTTACAACACAAAGAATGAAAGAATGATTTTAAATATAAAATCACAAACAGAAGGTAAGAGCACATTTGTGATATATATAAAGTATTGTTAAAAATAAGATATTGGGATGAAATACATATAATATGAACATGTTAAGAACATATCATAGATCTTTATTAATCAATTAAATCATCTCATCAAGGAAATTATAGTTTAAGATGATGTGGTTCCGCACATGAGAAATCCCTTGGAAGATAAAATAATGACCACAAAAGAATTTATAGAATTGTATTAAACTATGAATGTTCAAGAATTCATTTTTTAGTGAATGGTAATAATTTGAATTTATTATCAATGATATTCAATACATTCTGAGCATACTCAACCTCCCTAAAAATAGATAACTACAAAGACTAAAAAAACCATGCACGTGTAAAATAATTAAAAAATAATAATCGTTATACAATTATTTCAATAATTATCTTAGAGAGTGAAACTAATTTCTATAATTATCAAAAACTATAACATCATTTGAAATTTAAAAATATCTCTTAAATATATTTAAACAAATTTAAAAAATTCCCATAGAAATAAGTCAAACAATATTTGTAAAAAAACATTAAAAATATCAACAAAATAAATGCTAAAATATATCCTTAACACAATAAATAAATTTAATTAACATCCTTCAAAAATATAAATAACTACAAAATATATTTATTAATAATAAAAATTAATTTAGAAATAAATCGATATATAAAATATTTCTGAAATAAAAAATTTAATGTTTATATATGTGAACTGCCAGTATTATCATTAAAATAAATATCAAAATAATATTTTAACAAAAATAGTTGAAAACACTCAATAATAAATTTAAATGGTATAAAAATAATTCATATAAAATATTGTAAAAAAATAAATTAATAAAAATATTTAAAAAAACTTGTAGTAAAATAAAAATGAGAGATCCTATAGAATGGTTTGCGAATAAATCCACAGTCGAAACACAATAAGTATTATGTAGGGTAGAGGACTTCAAAGTAATAACATATAGTTAAAGTTCATGGTCACAGTCCGCAATCACATATCACAGTCGCAGATCATATTAATTGATCATGTTCACACAAGACAACATATGTCCGGGCACATCATCCACATTAGAAGCTCATGGTTGAAGAACACAACTCATGATCGTAGTATACAACTCAATGCTAAAGTATATTACTTAGAGTAGCTAATATATTTTAAAGGAATGGAAGTAGGTTCATGGTAAAAAAATATATCCTATGGATGAAATAAAATAAAATATATTTATTAAGTAGTGAAAATAATTATAATACTTAAAAAATAATTATTATTATTTGTTTAAATTAATGATCAAATAAATAAATAATAATTAATAAACAAAAAAATTTGAATTAAAATTTATGAAAAGTGAGATAAAAATATTGTGATAAGTTTTAACCACTAATTTGACCAATAATATACATTAATAATTTGACATCTCACAAAATTAAATTGGTAATTTTAATTTAATCAATTATTTTTTTTAAAAACTATTTATGGAACTGAATAATTTTGTGTAATAAAAATAGGTTTATATCTCAATTTTAAAATATAACTTTGTATTTTTAGAAATATTATTTTTTTAAAACATAAATGAAAATAAACTAATATGTTCCTTAAATGAATGTATTTTTAATATAATCCATAATTTTTATTTAAAATTTTTTATTTAAAATTATGTTTTGAAATTAACGTTTTTGGATATATTATATTTTTTCATGAAATAATATTTTTATATAAAGTATAAATTCCCTTTTATTTAAAATTAGAGGTATAAATAGATAATTTGATTAAATTTTTATTGGCTTTCTAAAATGACAATATTAAAAATAATATTAGTATGGAATATTATTACATTATGTTATTTTTTGATAAATAACTTATTTTCCTTAGTTAACTTTATTAAATAATTATTACTTGATATGTATTAATATATTGAATTGATTTTCATATATTATTAAATTATTGTTATTTATATAACATCTCTTTTAATAAATAAATTAACAGAATTTTAATTTATATAAAACAATGATTTATAATTATAAATGTTTAAATTGGGATAAATTAATAATAATAATAATAATAATTAAGGGTAAAAAATATTTTTCAGAAAAAATTTTATTATTATTTTAAAGATAATATATTTTATAAATATTTGAAATTATGAATAAAATCTATAATTTTATAAATGATTTTATATAACAAATGGATAAAAATAAATAAAGAAAAAATAAAAGAGATTGTAATAAATAAAGTGTTACTCAAATGATGATATTCCAGAATATGATTGTTGATGTGACAAAAACAAGGGTCAATAAGATGATTTTTGTATCATGAAAAAATGAATAAAATAAATAAATTATTATAAAAAATTGTAAGATGAATTATTTAAACAAAAAACATATAAAGAAATGATTAAAAGGGGATATAATGTGAGACAAAAAATGGGACATGTTTGTTTTAAAAAAACACTTAAGAAGTTAAAAAAATGTGAAATGTTTAAAAAAATGTTAATAAATTTAAAAAAAGGAAAGAAAAAATATAAAAAAAAAGAAAGAAAACCAAAAAGAAAAAAACACAACATATGAAAAAAATAAAAATTGAGATGATTTATTTTTAGAAAAATGCTAAAATGGGGATTCTAATTGAATTGACGATAGGATAAACCCAAAATAAAACTGAAATGATTGAATCATGTTTTTGGATCTTTTGAAACAAACACCCACTTCTGAAAAGTATTCTAATTAAGAATCATAATATTTATTTAATATATATAAAACTGGTGTGTCTGTTGTGTACTGAATTTTTTAAAAACATATATTGGAATAGAACCCTTAACATCACCTTCATATTCCACCACAATATTCAAAAATAATGTATATAAATATGACTCTCTTTTTTGACACCTTCAAACAGCCAAACCATTTCTCGAAGTTATCTCCTCATTCTTACTCTATATCTAACAACCAAAAAACCTGTAGTTCATTTAAGAGAAGGGTAATTTTTAATTTATAAAGTTATATATATATAATTGTATATACATGTTTAAGTGTATTTATACATACAAATTCTTTAATAAATATTTATTAGTATTTCATTTATTTTATTAAGACTCCGTCATAGAAAACAATGCCTCTCATATGTTTTCAAACTATGAATTAACTTATAAACCTTCTATGAAATCCATAAATTTTTTTCTTAAATAACTATATATATATTATGCTTGGAAAAAATGTTATGATAAAATTCTCCATGATTTTAAATAAGTTTGTTCAAAACAATAACAAAACTGTTTTTTTATTTTTTTTTGATTCTTTTACAAATAAATTTATATTAGAAGTGTTATTATTTTATGTATTATATCATTTTATGTTCGATTAAAAAATAAAATTTATCATTTAATGCGAAAACATTCCATCCACATCCATATATGTCACTCATGATTTAGACATGACCATCATCTAAATATATCATTGAAATTTCATACATTTTAGGGTGTGTAATTGTTTTAAATTTCTATGAAATTGTTTTTATTCCATTTTCAAAGATAAAGTGGTCCTATAAAGGTATGTATTTATCCTAAATGTTTTAGAAAAATTTTATGTGATGGTGTGAATATTTTATTCTATGAATATAGTTTATGTTTGGTATTTAAATGATTTTTTGGGGTTATGAGTGAGAAAGGTAAGACCATCACAATGTTTTCTTAAATTATAGATCAAGAATATAGAATGAAAAGTTATGGTATAGGTAGAGAACCCATGACTTCAAAGGGATGCTATTCCACATGTGATACATCTAAGTGGACTTATCGGTTTTTATGGCCTACGGAGTATTCATGATTAATCTAGGATAATTATTATTTTCAAAATGGTGAAATCCAGTGGTTATTAGATCACTATATCCCATATATGGATATTTAAAGTATTGTTTTATTATTTCAAAACCCTTTTCCAAGTATTTATTTTTTATGAAATATTTGTTTTGTAAATTTTTTTACAATTATCGAAGAAGGGTATTTTTAAATGGTTTTAAAACCCCATATAGGGAAAATTAAATTCTCATTATTTGTATAAAATATATTTTTCAAAGGTTTAATATAATTTCATTTGGTGTTTATATCTTATTTGTAGGTGGTTCTCATGAATAAAATTATATAAAATATTTTATCTATTTTTGATAATTTGTAATGTAATTTCTTATTCTCTAAAAATCTGGACCGGAAAAGGTCCTAACATGTAAAATGTTTCTTTTTCTTTTTTAGTTGTGTATTATACAAAAATACATATTGTCTTTATGTAATGAACTCGAAGTCATGGTTTTGGGACATCAGAGTTGGTATCAGTTTAAATGTCCTGAAAACTTTGGAGATTATGCGTTTTCATTATAGAATTTTCTTTAAATATCCTTGAATATTAGGTTCCCTTTTATTTTTTGGTTTTTCTTAACTCTAATGATTAAAATTCATAATTTTTTTAAGTCTGGAAAATGAATTGTGATATCAAAATTATTTTAAGGGGTAATAATGTAACATCCCAAGAAACTGAAATGGAACTTTTATTTTAATTATTTATTTATTTTTAATGATTTATTGAAGTAAAGTATTTTCATGTAATCATAATAAATTTTTTTCTCGATTTTAAAATATATCTTTTTATTTTAAGTAATATTTTTTATATATATTAAATTCCAATAATATAATAAATTTTTTAAATAAATTTATTTTTAAAATTATAAAAACAATATTTTTTTGAAATTATGTTTTTTCAATTATTTGGTTTTGAATATATTTGTATTTTTCAAAAAATAAATTTTTTATTTAAATTATAAATAAATTTTTACTGAAAATTATAGGTATAGTTAGATAATTTGAATAAATTTTTATTTCCTTTCAAAATTTTAATATTATAAATAATATTTTCACGAAATATTATTACGTTCTGTTAAATTTTTTTAATATATAATATATTTTCCTTAGTTAAATTTATCAAATAATTATTAATTGATATGATTTAATATATTTAGTTTATTTTCATAAATAATTAAACCATTTTGGTTTATATAAATTGTGTTTTAATATTTAAATTATAAGAATTTGATTTTAAATAAAATAATGATTTATAATTTTAAATGTTTAAATTTGAATAAATTAATTTTAATAATATTAATAATAATAATAATTAAGGCCAAAAAATATTTTAAAGAATAATATTATTATTATTTCAAAGATAATATCTTTTATAAATATATGAAATTATAAATTAAAGAAATTATATTATAAAATGATAAAATATAACAATTGGTTAAAAATAAATAAATATCAAATAAAAGAGATCATAATAAAAAAAGGTGTGACTAAAATGATGATAGTTTAGAATATAATTGGTAATGCGACAAAAAGAAAAAGGGGAAAATAGATGATTATTGTATCATGAAAAAAATGGAATATCATAAATAATTTATGATAAAAAAGAGGTATATATTTTCTTTTAACAAAAAACATTAGAAATAGAATTAAAAAAGGGATAAAAAGTGAGATTAAAAACAAAGACTTCTTTGGTTAAAAAAATTATAAAATAACATAAAAAATTGAAATGTTTAATAAATTCCAAAGAAATTCAAAACAAGAAAAAAACCAAATAAAAAATGTATACAACTAGAAATAATGAAACATAAGAGACAAAAAAAGAAAAACATAGAAATCCATGTTATATCCTCATAGTTCATTTATGTCCAGTAGCCAAAAAATATCTAGTTCATTTATGGTAAGGGTTATTTTTTATCTAAAAATTTATATATGTATATATGAATGTTTTTAAGTATATTTATACTTAAATGTTCTATAATAAATGGTTATTCGTATTTCATTTATTTTTCTGGATTATTTCATAGAAAACATACTCTGATTTATTTTCAAAAAATTATTCGATTTAAAAACCTTCTATGAAATAAAACCCTTTATTTTTTAATAAAATATATATATATATATATATTATGGTAAGAATTAATGTTATGAAGAATTATTACATGATTTTAATTACGATTTTTTAAAACAACAACACAAAAACGATTCTTTATTGCTTTGTTTCATTTATAAATAAATTTCTATGATAAATGTTAATATTTTTTATATTATACCATATTATATGTGATTTATAAATATAATTTATAAATTATTGTGAAAGAATGTCCCTCCACATCTATGTTTTTCACTTGAATTTTAGATATGACAATCATATAAATATATCATTCAAATTATTTTTATTTATCAAATTATAGACACTGAAATCCGCTAAAGGCCTCAAGAGGACATCCTTGGATAATGAGAAGGCATATTTCGAATCATCATCTGATTCTGAGACATGCCTGGAAGCTACACGCAAAATTGGAGTGGTGCTCGAAAAAGTGATTTCATTCATGGAAAACTGTCACTGTCGACAGGGGTTTTGCGAGCTAGTGTGAAAACCTCCATGCCACCAACATCGGGTCCAGGTTCTCACACAGGTTGAATTTTTTGTTAACCCATGGTCGCTCGATTTCTTATAAATAGAAAGGCTCCCCACATATGTGGATGAAGAATCTGAACCTTCCCCCCTACGTGGAATTCGACTCTTTCGCGTGCAAAAGATGACTTCCAGGTATGGCATTTTCCGTGATTCGCATCTTAGGGGTTCGCCTTCGCATGGTACCACTCAATCTTGACCCCCTTCCAAGTCATTAACAGTTGGGATCCTTGCATGCAAACCCTTCCACTTGCGTGAAAACCCCTGGTCTCCTTGCGCGCAAACCCCTTCACTTGTGTGCAAAACCATGGGCCCTTCCTTGCGCACAAACCCTTCCCCTTGCGTGAAAAACCTCGGGCCCTCTTTGCATGCAAAACCTATTTCATTGCATGCACCCCATATTTTTTATGCTCAACTAGTCCTTTTGCATGAATCATACCCTCTTTATGCACCTATTGTGCTCAAACAACTCCTTTTCTGTGCAATCCTTTTTCCTTGTGTGCGCCCTTTACCATGTGTTTGATGTCCCTCTCACAGGCGCCATCTTTGGACATTTCTTATGCACAAGAAACCTATGTTACACACCCTTCTCCCGAACAGCCCTCCAAGCTTGTACTAAATAATTTGAAGGTTCCTTGGGTGGTGCTTTACGTAGAATTGCTTAGCCTCAGGATTCTTCCCATAAGAACTCTAATGGCTATTGCTTCTTCACATAGCAATGCTAATGGGTGACCCTTAATGGATCACTCAACGACACCCCATTAACAAGGCATTTCTAATGCCATCCCTTCCCCAAGGGGCGGGAGGTACCAGTCATAAAAGTCCTAGGGGGCATGGAGTGCACCTACCTCGTCCGAGATGCAGGAACTTAAACTGCCATGTGCCATCTCCATGTCCACTCATCTCCACATGAGTGACATCTTCCATACATGGAATGAGATTCTCTTTGCTGGAGCGGTGTCTGTCCATGAGGAAGAGAAACCACCTTGGATTAAGTGCTTCACCTTTCTTGCAAGAGGTATCACCCCCTACTCCTATCTTCTTCGGTACCAAAGACTAAGAGGAGAGATGTGTACATGGACTTTCGTTATCTCGTCCCTCTCCCCTTGGGCTTTGTCACCATCTAGGCCTCCATCCTAGAGTAATTTACATTCCCTATCTTCCTAGGCTTCTAACCATGCAGAAGCCCCTATTTCCACTTTGTGATGCTAACCATGTGTAAGCCTCAATCCACTTCCCACTGAAACACCTTTCACAACATGATCGTCAGGTCTATACTACCTATTGTTTCTCACACCAAGCATGACTCACATGGGCTTAATGTAAGCATCGACCTTGGCATCCTCCTTGGGATGCCTTAGCGTGTAAGCCCCAATACCATTTCTAACAAGGTGGACTTTGATCCTTTCTAAGGCAAGGTATGTTGGAAGCCTCACCGAGGTTCAAGACCAACTCCTACTTGATCCGACCACCTTCACATCTGTTCAAAACACCCTCCCGAACTACATGGACTTTGATATTTTCCAAGGAAAGGTATGTAGGAAGCCTCCAGGAGGTTAAAGCCCAACACCTTTTGGTCCCGACCACTTCATGTCGGTTCACCAAACCACCATTCCAAACTACACATAATTTGATCCTTGCCATGTCAGGGTACGTAGGAAGCCTCCATGAGGTTCAAGCCCAACACCCAATGGTTCTGACCACTTCACGTCGATTCACCATCGTCCCACATGATGTTAAACTTCATGTCCCCTTTTTGGTCCTACACAATGTTAAACTTTACCCATCCAAACTACATGGGATTTGATCCCTCTCTCCTAGGAAGGGTATATAGGAAGCCTCCATGAGGTCCCAATCAATGGTTATCCATTGTCCCCAATCGACGATAGGCCATTGTCCCCAAACGATGATAAGATATTTTCCCCAATCTACAGTAAGCCATTTTACCCAATCGACGGTAAGCCTTTGTCCCCAATCGATGGTAAGCTGTTGTCCCCAATCACCTGTAATCCATCATCCTCATAACTGATGGTAAGCCATTACCATCCCCTTCATTGGAACCCACATCTCTGGTCTTCCCCTCAAGCATCAGACCAACCCAAGAAGCTAACCATGTGTAAGCACCAGTATATCATCAGTTTGTTGTCCAATGTGTACACCCAAATTATATTCCATCATCTCATGAACTATGTAGACTTTGATTCCCTTCCATGGGGATACGTATGAAGTCTCTTTGAGGCTTAAGCCCAAATTCACCATCTACCTCACGTCGGTTCCATTTCATTACCCATCAGCTCTCAACCCTCCATCATCCATCTTAATTCTCACCTGGGCCCCACATCCTGGTGGGATAACTCCATCCCATCTCCTAACTACATCTAGCAGTAATCAGATAACTAACCATGTGTTAGCCCCAATATCAGTACTCCCTTCTCTGCTTTCACCCATCTAATCCACTCTTATCAGTGTTCTGATTAGTCTGATCTATCTCTGGTAGATGTTAAACACATGACATACCCTATGTTAAACATGGGAAGATGAGGAAAACCTCAATGACATGCCTATAGAATATAATTCCCCACATTTGATGTGGGATGCCTCGGGATTCCACACCCTCTAGAAGCCCTATCATAAGAGGAAGAAACCCAGACGCGCTAGTGTTCCGGCATCCAGACACACAAATAATGTCAAACATGACAACTCCTCCAACCGAAGGTTGTTGCCCTGAAATGACCCCTTGGAATTTCCTGATAGAAGTAGTGTAATTAACTTGTATCCATAAAGACATGGATCTGGGAAGAGTTTCACGAACAACTTCTTAATCTATGAGGGAGACCTGGACTAGGTAATGAGCTGTGAGGAGGAATCCATAGAAGGAGGAACTGACATACCATCATACCATTTCGATCAAGGAGCAATCATCCCTAAATAAGAGACAGATGTAGATCGCCTTTGGAAAGTGGGACTACGGGGCCACAATCAGCACATCATCCTCAAACAGACGGATGAGTGCCTCCATGAAAGTGTATAAAATAGAAATGGTTAACCCTATACGAAGGTTATTCTCCTCAAATATTGAGATTAGTGTCATTTGAGATATCAGTAGACTAGCGTGTCAGCAGATCCAATTATCTAGCATCAGGTCCCTCCAAGAAAATAGTGGTCCTGGCATGAAACTCACAAGAAGCTGGGGCAGTTTGAAAGTTGGACATATTAATCTGCAAAGTTTTCGGTGTGGATACTTCTTACCATCCATAGACTATAGAATGGCACTGGGGCACTGGATGTCCATTTCATATTTGCAGCACTAATGGTTTAGTCTCCCTGCCTTTAAGGGCCCAAGCTACCGCATCAGGAAACCGATTGCTACCTGCACACTGACGTAGGTGTAGGTGCAACATCAACACAGTAATCCTACATGGCCCCATCGCTTCTACGAAAGCTTCCACACTGATAACTTATGGGAACCCACACTCCATCTCCCCTTATAAAATCGTTCTTAAAAGGGTGATAAATGACCTCGTTCGACGACAGGAGGAAGAAGGGATTATGAAAAATCAAGATATGGCCCACTAGGATTTAGAGGCATATGCACCTTGCCTCTAAAGCCATCCCCTAGGGTCGCGCAAGGAGACACTGCTCCCCACTCCAACACACAACCATTTCGTGAGCCTCTCCCTGGAACGCTTCGATGACTTCCTACCATATGACAATGAGGTGAGGGGTGTCCAGGCCATCCCAGACAGGATCCTATTCCAGGGGCTCCCTAGGAGGTCCCCCACTGGGTCGTACCAGCACCTCCACCAAGCCCCATGAGTCGAGGAGCAGGTAAGCTATGCACCTCCACCACTGGCCCCAGTTTGGCTGACCCGACACTAGTGTCCAGAACATGCCGAGGAGGATGCCCGCCAAGGGGAGTCAATGCCAATGACTACCATGTCTTGTGCCCCCATCGACGTATACCGTCAGGCCCCTATGTATTTTGAGCAGGGGCACACATATACCCAACCCAGATCAAGGCTCAAACCACCACATGGGCAGGCTGGGTTGACTCTCCTGGTTGGCGGTGCATGTTGTTCTCGCCGCGGGCCGACCCACAGCAATGACACCTAGTACAGAGGTCCTCCCCATACTGCCACCATTGAAAATGTAGGTCAGACCTGCTCCCAATCTCGGTGTGGAGGTCTACCCAATGCCACCTTCAATCAAAATGAGGTTCCTCCCCATGGCAGTGACACTCAGTACATAAGCCCCTTTCAGGATCATGACATTGGGTATGCAGTCATTCCTCCTACCACAGGCCACTAGTGTGAATATGTTACACATCTGGTAAATCTCCAGTTTGGTGTCCCTCCACATGTCCTTAAAATAGTTGGAAATGTTCATCCTCACCCTATCAATCGGTGAAGTGACGGTCATCCTCACTTCATCAACACCCAGAATATAGGTCCTACCTATGTTTGGGTTGACCAGTACGAGGACCCTCCTCGCACTGAAACCGTTGGAGGAAAAAATCATGGAGGCCCTACCCATGCTCCCACTGGCATTATCAGAGGACTTACCCACTCCAGCACTTCCCGAAGAGATCCTCTTAACACATTAGCTAGTAGAAACTGAGGTCGTCCCTATAGTCCCTTTGACATCTTCCCAGGTGATCCACGAACCATGGTTCACTTAGGAAGAAGACCTCTCTTTCCTAGCACTATTTTGACCGAAGTTCCTCCTCGTTCTAGGAATCTACCCTATCATGAAGACCCATCCTCGGGCAGGAGGGTGGGTCGTTGCCTCCACAAAAATAATTCTTGGAAGATTCAGACCGAGATTAAACCAATATGATTCTCATATTCTACGGCAGAATATGACATATCAATGTAACCCTCACCTCTGTCCTCTGTGTTAAGGTCCGGGATAGGAACAAGGCGTATCAGCCTCATACTCCCAGAATGCGAGGTCCACCGGACTCCCCGTCCCTCCGAAGATACATCCACTAGAAAGAGTATTTTGTGTCTCCCTAGAGTCTGGTCATACAGTTGCCACCATCATCACCAGAAGCACCCTCTACCTCGACCAAAGATCACAAAGAGTTATTTTGGGGACCGATGGCTGACAAAAAACAGTATGGTCCACTGCCAGCAGTCGTAGTCCCAACGTCAGAAGCTACAGTCACTTGCTCATCTTATCGCCATGTGGTGGCCAAGTCGATGCACTCTTCAAATGATAGCCTGTGATGTGGCGGTTTGTCATCATTCTCATTGTATTCTATACCATCCAACCTACCATCTCAACATTCTACTTTTGTACCGCTACCGGTTACCCATCCGCCTCCAGTTGAAAAGTGGGTCAATAAAGGGCCAGACCCTGAGTCCAGACCGAGAAGCTTGTGGGACATTCTTGCAGCAGACAATTTTCTGAAGATGTTTTGGCCAGTCATAGCCCCAAACATCATTGCACCAGAAGCACTCACCCAGGAATAGGTTGGATTCTTTCGCCAGACCCTCTGGGATAATCAATTTCATCTTCGTAATCAACGAGTGGCCTACCCCAAGAGGCATGAACACTTCTAAGACATTGTTCAACAATTACTTTTTGTTGATTTGGTCTCACTCTCCATGGCCCATCATCGTGAGTTGCTAGGACACCATAGGAACCTAAAAAAATTCATACAGAGCTTCAATGTGCTCTGTAGAATCATAAAGGAGGATTCCCCCCATGTGAAGAACTGCAGTCGGGGGTGGGGGAGTATGCTTCCCTACACATTAGTTCTATTTGACACCATCCCGGCTTGCTAAGAGATATATAGGATATTCCCCAAGGAAGATTTGATGTTAACATTGCAGACCTAATAGGGTAGGAGAATGAGCTGAATCACTTTGATGGAGACCTACCCCCAAGGGCGTCCCACAACTATTGGATCTTTTGGGGATGATCACCCTATATTAGAGAAATCTATTGGGTCTTCTCATGCCCACCGAGTCATTAACGCTCGGCCGGAATTTAAATAAGGGTAAAGAGAACCTCGGAGAAATTAAAACCTTCGACCCATCTGGATCAGTGGAGAAGATGGAGGATGATCCTAAAAATCATCATTGCGCTAACAACACACAGATCACAAGAATATGGTTGATTTCATCCATTCTAAACATGCTATAGAGAAACAAAATGATTATGTGGATCAACGACCAGGGAAACATGGGTAGACAAAACTCCCCTTGGTGATTTGCCTCCAGGTGATCCTGACCATGCCCATCCAAACGGGTTGGAGGCCGGAACATATGGAAAGAGGGCGTGGTATATTTCTTCAAATCCTCCCAAGTGATGTAATAATCCTCATGACCCAGTTCATGTTCCCCCAGCTGCTCTTAAGGTTGTCCCACCAGCCGCTCCATGAGCCACTGGTTCTTCTTATCACGTTGAAGAACCCACCATTGCACTGGTGGTTAGGTATCCTTATAAAGATAGGAACCGACACCTGGATGATCCCCTGGTGGCGCTCATAGCTTGCCTCGAGGCATTAAAAACATGACAGGTGGCTATACTACTTGATGGAAAGCTATATACAACATGGGTGGATGATATGACGGCACCCTGAGGTTTTGGAAATCCTACCTTCTCCCTCTTTAATAGGACGGGTGACCCACGGTAGAATCTGGACCACTTCATTTCATGGTGAAGACCCATATTGGTAACTCCATAACATCAAGAGGCTGCCAGACTCTAGTGTTTTGTACATACATTGGAAGAGCCTGTGTTTGTCTAGTACAACCAGCTGCCCATCAGGTTAGTAGTGGATTGGGAAGATCTTCGCAGGAAATTTCTCTACGAGTTTAGTTCCACCACTAAGAAGACGAGTATCACAGACCTCTTCAACTACCAGCAGAGGCTTGATGAGCATGTGCTGACTTTGTATCCCTGTGGAAAGGGATCACATACTCCCTAGACATGACACTTAATCATTAGAAACTGATGACGATGTGTGTGGATATTGTTAGGATAGAACTAATCACCTCTCTAATCACCTAGAATTACCCCGACGGATTTTGAGACTTTTTTTATAAGGCCCATCATCTAGAAGAGGCCATGTAAAAGGCTATCGAGGCACATCTGTTTCGTCCTACAATTACCACAATAAGGGATGATAGGGATGAGCCCACTGTAGTGGCCCAAATAGAGGTCCCTAGACAACTGGAATTATTACCGGTTGAGCCACCTCTGCAACCTTACAGAGGCCCTCCACCACAACCGCAGCCTCCAGCCTAGCAACATCCACCTCAAAACCAGTATGCGCACTTGAATAATGCGCCGCCACCACCCAAGTGGGATAATCAGGCTCCGCCTCCTCGACAGGCTCCACCAGCCCCTCGTTAGGGTCAGGAACCTAGGGTCCCCTACCCGAACAGGATAAACCAGACATACTCATTCAACGAGGCTCAGGTTGTCAACTATTTACAAAGTTCCTTGGAATATAGGATTATTTCCTTAATTGATTACAGGAGGCCATAAGAGTTGTATCTAACTAATCACCAAATCTAATTCCCCTATCACTGAATCCAAGGAGCACCCTCGAGTAGTGCAATGTGTTTTAATTCTTGCTTCACGATGAGGTCAACAACAATATAGTCAGGTTGGGACCAGCTCCAGCACAAGTGGTAGTGTATTCGTGAAGCCCGATAGTGGTAGTGACAGTGAAGGAGAGTGGAACTGGGTTTCCAACTGTGGGTCCCAAAATTATGATGACTAGATGGATTATAAGATGGTCACTTGTGCTCTTGGTATTATCCGTGGACAAATGAATCATCCTGACCCTACAGAAACTGATGTGTCAGCCACTACTACTTCTGCATCGTCGTCTCAGCTGTCCTCTTCCCAAAAGATAATGCATCGATGGAACAAGGAAAAAAGATATCCCCCACCCATGACATAGTCATCCCATACTCTCAGAGGCTTCATACCCCCAGAGATGGTGAGTTCCCCCAGAATCTGTCCATTGGTGGAGGATCCTTCATGTGAAAGTCAAGGTTACGCCTCAGTTAACACTGTCGAGCTGGTAAACCCCTACATGATTCTCAACGACGAAGAATTATTGGTGGATATTCCTAAAATCCCTAACCATTTCCAGTATCGATAGATCCATGGATATATGGGTCGTTATAGTGCCTTAGTTAGTAGTTCCAGCAAGGTTGTGCATGCTACCAAAACCAGACAGCAAGCCCAACGCAGTGCTCAGCATGCACAACCCCTTCATTTCATGCCATCAAGCCAACCTGCACTGCCATTTTTGTTTCTCAATCTACTAGAGCCATCCTAACCATGCCATGATCAGTCATCTATCCCACATACGATGGCTACTCTATAGGTTGCATCTAATGAGCAGTGGGACATCCACAACACTATCTAGCCACCAGTTATTCAAGAAGATCCATTCATTCCACCTATCATAGAGTGTCCTCTTATAAGTAGAATCACACACCAAGAATAGAATTATGATGTCCTCAAGAACCATTCCAGTATTCCGACAAGTCTTTACATATTTGGGGGCCTTCTTTTATCAACATATATGCGTGATGCCCTCAACGAGGCTTTAAGAATCCCCCTCCAGTTTGAGACGAAGGTAGCAGTCGTTGAAGCCTTCGATGCTGAGGTGGTTGAGCATGCTGAATGCTACGCCATCATTTTGTTCTCTGGAGAAGATGAAGGATCTACCATACAAGAGAAAATCCACCCACTGTACATCAACAACCATTTCAATGGTGTGGAGATTCATCGTTGTCTTGTCGACACAGGCTCTGGGGTCAAACTAATCCCGACCCAGACATAGAGAAATATTGGGTTATCTGAGGATGATCTGATTCCATCTGACATGAAGATCCAAGGATATGATAGGAGAGAAAATACACTGGTCATAACGATCTGTATGAAGACTTAGTTCGATGGTTTGGTATCCAACACCCTGTTAATGGTTGTCTCCCATGACACTGCTTACATTGCATTGATGGGAAGACCATGTCCCTACTTGCATGCGGTGGTCCCTTCATCATATCACCAGTTCCTCAATTACTCCCTTAATGGTTGAGTGTGATTACTCCAAGCTGATGCATCTCCCTTTTCATCTTTTGAAACACAATTCGTAAATGCCAAATATTACAGGAGTAAAGACAAACAGATTTAAGCCAGCAAATTCGAGCCCATTGCAACTGCGACCAACCCATGGGCAGGCCTAGATGATGCCTATATATTCTCGATCCATCGTTTGGAGGCCACCACTCCTAATATGGGAAAATTATTCAATTTTTCTAGAATGAAGGGGGAGCACATTCCCATGTCTTGGAAACTCCAGAAGATCGCCTTGTATTCTTATACGAATCAGGCCCTGGTGATCCCAGAGCTCCCTACCCCCATAAGGTATCGGGATGTACGCCACATGATGACATCCATACGCCATACCTACTTATTCCGCTGGGCTGGGATAAACTGGATCAAGCCAACACATCACAATTTCTTTTATATCATCATGTTTGACCCTTTGGACCGAATGCCCGATGAAATCAGATTGATGTCTTTCATTGCCTTGGTTTCGACAGCACATTAGGCCCTCGATGCGGTGTCTATTACTGCACAGACTAGCACCAGTCTCCCATCGGGATCAATCGACTCAGGGGAAACTCTTCCCACTAAGGATCCCTCCTCCATAATTGAAGAAGAGTATTTAGAGGTTGCTCCTCCCTACTTTGAAGAGGGTGTCTCCACCAAGGTTAATGAATTGTTTCATATGAACATCGGTAGCGAGGCGGATCTAAAGCCCACATTGATCTGTACCGATATGCCTCTCAAGGAACAAAAATAGTATGTCAACTTCTTGAAGTAGCATCGTGACGTATTCATTTGGAGTTATAATGATATGTCAAGACTAGATCCTCAAGTAGTCATCCACTTCCTTAGTCTCATGGTGAATCATTGCGGGTTCAATCAGCCTTCCAGAAAGATTCACCCTTCCCATGGTGCCTTGGTCGAGGCCAAAGTTGATAAGCTCATCAGGGCCAATTTCGTTAAGTAGTTCTAGTACCTCATATGGTTAGCCAACATTGTTCCAGTAAAGAAGAAGAACAGACTGATCATAGTCTGCATCGACTTACAGTATCTCAACCATAATTTTCCAAAGGATGAATTTCCCCTTCCTATAACAAAATTGTTGATTGATTCTACAATTGGGTTCCAGGACATCTATTTAATGGAATGGTATTCTGGGTATAACAAAATCTAAATGACTCCCAAGGAAGAAGTGTCTATAGCCTTTAGGTCACCACAAAGTACTTTATGCTACCACGTAATGCCCTTTATCCTAAAAAATGCAGGTGCCACTTATCAACAAGCCATGCAATGCATATTCAAGATGATCTTCGGGACATTGGTGGAATGATACTTAGACGATATGGTTGTCAATTCTCTCCAGCATTAGGACCATATAAAAGACCTTGACAAAGTGTTTGTATTCCTCCGTTCTTGCTATGAGAAGATGAACCCACTATGTGTACCTTTGGGGTCACCTCCGGAAATTTTATCGACATCATTGTCAGATACAGGGGCATTGAGATTGACTCAAAGAAGATAAAGGACATTAGCCAGATGTCTCCCATGAGAAAAATTCAGAATATTCTAGGCTTCCAAGGCCACTTGTCCTACAAACACGGATTAAATGAGAATTTGGCCAAAAAATGTAATCACTTTTCTTAGCTCATGAAGAAAGGCACTGCCTATGAGTGGGACGAATAATGTTAGACTTTTTTCGAGGAAACCAACTAGTATTTTTTCTATCCTCCATCCTTGATGCTTAAGTTGTTTTTCATTAGGATGTGGTTTTACTATGATCGATCGTTTCGGGAAAATGATATAAATTTTTGTAGGCAAAAGTATTCCTTCTATTGTTTGATCAACTAGAGGTGTTTTGGCCTTTTAGGGGTAGGTGAAACTTGGAAAGGGAGTCCATCAAGGTCTATCAGTTGGTTTTTTTGGAATCTAGAATTAATGTGGCTTTCTAGGGGCGAAAAGCATTATGGTGGGTAGAATTGTAACACATGAATCTTCAATTTCCATGATTTGTTTCAAATACTCTTTTAGTTCTTAGTTTTCTCTTGGTTCCCGGGTGTTCTGGGATTATATATGGTGTCTTCGGTGTCATTGATCTATGCCATAGTCTTGGATGTATTGGATGGTATTTTACCATTTATTTTAATAAATGGAATGTATGAGGATGGAGTTTTTTGGAATCAAATTTGTGACACCCGTAGTGGAACCATCTATGGAGTATGTTTGATGGGGAAGTTTATATACTTGAGTTGGTTGAGTCTCAAGGTGAAACGGTGGTTTTAGTTTGGGTATTATTTCACCCAATCCTTGGAATATATCCCCCCATGAATCCCCCTATCCCCCTTGAATATGGAGAAAAATGGTTGGCTTTTGGGTGGCTAGAACCAGCCACACGGTTTGACCGCACTGTTTGTTAAACCTTGCCGCCAAACCGTGTGGCCCTGTCCACCTCATTATAAACATATTGTAACTCACATTTATCTATTACATAATAAGCCCAAATCTACCAATTTCTTTCCTATTTCGATCCTAGTATCCCTGGGAGGTCTCTAAGGTTCCGTAATCACCCTTGGAACTCATTTTTTAATGTATATTTAATGGGGAAAAATCGATATTTGTTCAAGTAAGTGATCATCTCTTTGATTTCTTCTTTTTCCATAGGGTTTATTCCCTCATCCTTGAAGTTATAAAATGTCCAATAGCTATGGTTCGTACCTAGTGTCTGATTTTGAATCTTTTTGGCGAAATCATGTGGATTAGGGTTCATTTTCTTTCCCTTGTGGTGCGGTGGTAGTGTGGTTGATGTTTCCCACAATGATTTGGGGTTTTTGACACACAAGGTTGATGATTCCATGTTTATGAATCCTAAGATGAGTTATGTTTTAATAATTTATATTTTTATCTTGATCTTATTCCATTGTGTGTGGTACAAAAGAAATTTTTGGTATCATTAGATAAGTGGTTGATTGTAAAGTGGCATTTTGTTTTTCAAAACTAATTGTTTTCATGTGTGTTTTATGTTGAATCAATTGGGGTTACTTTATGGTTCATAAAATTATTTTATTAAATGGTTTTAGGGTTGAAAACTCTGGATTGGTTTGATATTGGTATGCATTTGGTTTCAAAAGAGGGATTTTAGTTGGACATTATCTACAAAGCATGTCTATAATTATTGTAATTGTTTTATGAAAACATTAAATGGTTTATTGATTTACATAAGAGGTGTAATCATGTTGGAAAAATGTTTTTTTGGTGTATTTTTGAAATGGTCCATTATTATATGAAATGGGCCGTTATGTTATGTTATCCATCATGAACATGTTTTATAAAATTATTTTAAGGATTTATTTAATTGTGAAAGAGTTGTAAAACATGTTGGGGTCTGTTTCGACGTGAGTATGATGTTGAAAAGAATTTGAATGTGAAAAGGGTTTTTTTGTGACATGTGCGTGTGATATTTTATGTGTGTGTGATTTTTAAATGTAATATTCACGTGAAAATGGATGTTTTTATAATTTGGAACTTTTTTGATCACAACCGGTGTCTAGATGGGTGGACGTGTACAAGAATGCTAGTGATCCAGAGTGGTTTGTCCCTATTTGATGTAGAACGTTTGACAATGAAAACACTAATGAAACTATGATGATGATGTTGTTGGGGACCACTATTTTATGGAATAATATCCTAATATTGTCTCGTGTGCACGAGAATAGATATTTATTATGGTTACTTTCACCATGATTCGAGGTTCATGGGGCTCACAACTAACTAGTGACTAGGAGTGTTCTCGTATCTAGTGCTCATTAGATATTTTATACATAAAATTGGAATATGGTGTATTTTTCTTAAAAATTCATTAGTATGTGTGTTTTTTTTAAATATTTTCATTCTTTAATATTGACCACTTGAAAACTATTTTTATTTATTGTTTCATCTTTTAGAAACCATTTCTTGTATTTCTTGTTTTGAAAACATGAAAGAATTTTGTCTTAAAATGTTTATCACATGGAATCTACTTTTGGTGGCATCCTACTGGGATTTGGATCACACACTACTTATACCTTTGGGTGTAAGTAAACTTGGTTATTTTTTCATAGGTTTGGGTAAAGCATTTAGTGCCGATGGTTCAGGTTTTTAGCGGTCCTTCTTGGTGTGTTTTCTTAGAGATGGCTTGAGGGTGATTCCCCCTTGCCTTGAGGTGGTTCTTAGGCTGTGCATTTTAGATTTCATCCTTTCTTTTATTCATTGGGATTTTAATAAACCTTGTTTCTAAATTATGAATTTTATTAAAGGATTGTTTTGGGTAAATTTTCAAATTCAGTTTGTTTATTGTATTTGGTTATATTATGTTTCTAAACTCTAGTAAATCATCCCCAAACAATCATATTTGATAACAAGGCACTTGTTCCATCCTAGAGGGATCGAGGATACCCTTTGGGTCTTACCTAGAACTGGACCAGGTGCTGGTTTTGATGACGACCATATTCAGTTCATGAAACTATGAATCATTCAAGATTAAGAACCATGTCTAGAAGGAGTATTGTATCATTTATTGATTCAGCTTCATCTTGAGGATTTGCATAAAAAAAATTTAAAATATCTAAATTATTCATTAAAAAAAGTGTAAACAAGAATTCCATTTCACATTATTTTAGGATAAAATAACATGAAAAGATTCTTCAATAACAATTTTTATTTTATTATAAACTATATAAGCCTTAATATTATTATAATATCAAATAAATACTACCTTAATCACACTTATAAAAACATTTAACAAATTTATCTTACAAATCGAACATAAAAACAGTAGATCTGAAAACTCTAAAATGACCATCTAAAGGGTTTTTACCATTAAAAAATTCAAAATGAATATTCTAGAACAAAGGTTCTATTTGGAATATAACAAGTAGTAAAAAATTTATTCAACCAATAGATATCTAGTCAAATTATATTCACATAATATAGTTCTATCCATTTAAATAAGAGTTCAATTTTTTCATTATACATCCATTTTACTATGTTGTTATAATTATAGAAAAAGTACCAAAATAACTTTTTTCACAAAAATATTCAAAATATATATTATGACATTCACCACCATTATCAATCAAATTAAAAACTATCATACAACCTTTTGTATTTTTCAGTAAATTAAAAAAAGATAAGAATCAGGAGAAAGTGTCATTTTTTGTGCATAAAAATAGACCCATGAAAACATACTTTTGTAATCAATAAGAACTGAAGTATATTTATTTTGTCCAATTATAGATATTTAAGTTGGACCAAATAAATTAGGATTTACTAATTATAATGTTCTATATGTACTTATTTGATCGATAAGTCTGATAGAGACATTGTGTTGTTTCAATTTCATGCAAGCTTCAAAAACATGAATCTGTTCATTCTTTATTATGGGTATCTGTTGTACATTATCATGTTTATAGATCCTATGTAACATTAGGAAATTAACATGAATTAATCATCGATAATAATTAATTCTATCACCTTTTATAGAATTCAAACACTTAAAATATTAAATTTTTAGTTCAAAAAATAAATTTTATAAATATTTTCTGTATGATTAGCATAATATAGTAAAGAATAATCACTAGAAAATAAATGATTATTTTTTGATGAAATTTTATTTCCAATAAACCATAAAATAATTTATATATACTAATTAAATTATGTTTTATTCTTTTATCATATAAAATAGTATAAAAAATAGAATTAGAAGTATAACTTTACAAAACCTTTTCCACTGACTTTGGAATTATCTCCAAATGTTAAAATACATCCCTTGCATTTTTTGTGATAAAATATTATGTGTCTCCAGTCAAATCCCATTAGAATCCACTATCTAGGTACTATAAGTAATTTTATAGACATACAAGGCTTTTTTCCTACAAAAATAAATTTCTCAATAATTTTGACACCCAAGTATCATTGGGTCAAACCAGTGTAGTAAAATATTTTTATGTACACGCATAGAATTAAAATGTGAATTATAATGTACTATAGAAAAAAAAATATTTATAAATATGAGTCTTTTCAAATCCTAATTACAATTTCAATGTAATGTAATAATAATTTTTATAGCTTCTTTTCATACAACATTTAAAAAATTTAATAGTATATGCACAACAATTTTTACTTCTCAGAAAATTATTGTGATACATGTTATTTAATATCATATCACAGACGATATCATCTAGATTTATATTTATTTTTTCATAAGATATTATTTTATGGTAATTTTCATGACCTTGAATAAATAGAAATTTTATTTGTAGGACTTTCAACTTCCTTTTTCGAAATTTTCATTCTAATAGTGTGTACTTTTCAAGTAATAATAATCCTTATCATGAGAAGAAGTAGCATTCCTTATTTTTTCATTTTTAACAAAAGAACATTATTTTAAGAAATAAATTTTTCATTATTTTATTAAAATTCAATATATAAAAAAGAAACGTTGAAAAAATCATTTATCATTGTTTCAATGTCTTCATTTAACTCAAAGAAATTCAGACTTCAAAAATCATTGTCATAATAAAAAATACAAAATAAAATAATGAATATGAAACCTTATTTGTCAATTACGTAAATTAAAAATTAATTGACTCATTTTCCTTTCTAGATTCATTATTAGAATCTTATTCTTTACTACAACACCAACTAGTTTTCCAATGGATTTTTTCACCAACTTTTTGTATTTATCATCATTCATTAGTTTTGGGAATCTATTAATGATATGAAATTTATTTTAATAGTCAATATAAGTTATATATTTGGTATTATATTTATTATTACATTTCTAATATCCCATGGATTTTCTTTTTTGACAATTCTTTCTAAATCAGTATATGAATTCTTTATTTTTCATTTTTATAGACTCTAGTAAAAATATATACAACATATTATTTTTTAGTATCCTATAGTTTATGTTGGGAAAAAATCCCTCAAGGTATCATTGAATCATTTTTGAGGTGATTGTGTTTGTTTACAATGTCGAAACTTGTGTGGTGATTCTTGAAAAAGAAAAACAATGACATACAAATTTGTTGACAAAAGGTATTTCATTGTGGAATGTCGAGTTCAAGAGTTGTGGTGAACAATCCATTTTTTATTCAAGAATATCAACAACGGAATGGATGATCTGGAGGCAGTACAAAAAGAATAGATACAAGGTGGCACCGTTTTCCAAATTTTTGGGCCTGAAAATTGACGAAAAGAGAAAAGTGGTTTTGGAAAAGAGACATAGCACCATGTACTTGAAGTAGAGGAAACTTGCATGCCTAATGTTTTTCAGGATCAGGAGGTCAAAATATGGAAAAAGAAAGTGGGTCACGTAGGTATTTATGTGGTCGCACAGGTCACTTGCACACCATGAATTGACTTGCGCTCCAGTACCTAGAAGTATTGGAAACTTGCGCACCATATATTTTTCAAGATCATAACATCAAAATATGGAAAAGGAAAGAGGGTCACACAAGTTTGGAAGTTGGTCGCGCAAGTGACTTGCAAGAGAACAGACCTATGTGCCGAAACTTGCACCCCGAGGGGAGACTTGTGCGCCGTCACACAGGGTGTCCGAACGCCTATAAATACAGGTTGACCCCTATTCATTTTCAATGGAGTTCAACACTTAGAAAAATTAGAGCTCCCGTCCCGCAGGTGTGGTGGTCACGCAATTGGTGGTGTGTCGCGCAAGTAGGACTTGTGTGCCATATTTGATGAACGGATATTGTTGTTTTTTGCATGTCAACATTGGTATGGGTGTAAATGGAAGTGTTTCGCTCATGTTTGGAGTTGAATAAGCTTGTGTCATGCAAGTTTCTGAGGTGGACATGTGCGCTAGTTGTGACTTGTGCGCCAAGATTTGCGCGCTGGGTTAGACCTTTGCACCAAGTAAGGTTGATTCATCAGAAGTGTTTTCGGGCTGCATGGAAGCTATATGTTTTACTGATACCTTTGGTGAAAAGAGAGATGCATCTATCGGTGAAAGTTGGACTTCAACATAGCATCCACATACAATAGAGGATGCATTCATTAATGATAATGAAGAGACCTACAGGTCTACAAACTATGAGTGGATCCTCTCCGAAGTAGTGATAAAAGGAAGAGGAAGAAGTTGATCCTCTCCACTGGCAGTGAGCCATAGAGAGAGAAACAAGGAGTGACCCTTGGAAAAGTAGAGAGCTGACCCTAAACCTTATAAAGGCAGTGAGCTTGGGACAGAGTGACTGTTCCAGAACCTTTGTATTCACATATAGTGAAGAATAGTGGAATTTGGTATGACTGGAAACTTGTTGGTGTATGCTCCTTGGACATATCCCAGTGAGGCTGAACAAAGTAAAAATATCTATGTCTGCTTTCATACTTCCCTGCATTGCATTTAAAGAATCATCACTAGATAAAGAAGAAAATAAGTGATCATAATAAACACAGAAGTGAAAACAAAGTGACCCTTGTAATAAAGAGGTCAAAATCCAGTTGGGCAAGAAGATCATTGAAAAAGAATATTCATATCCTAATTCACCCCCCTCTCAGGGTATATTGGCCCCTATTGGTCCTAACAATTGGTATCATAGGGAAGGATTCTTTTATCAGATTTTTTTTCTATGACTTGGTTTAGTCGATTTCTGAAGTTAAAAATCCAATATTCTATTATCGTATTGTTCCATGGAAAAGGGAAGAACATCAATGAAGAAGAATAAGGCTGGTGTTATTACCCACTGTGGAAGCATCAATGGAAAGAGTGTGATTCAGTTAAAGGAATTATGTAGTGAATAGAAGAATGGTTTGGATGAATCATACTATGAAAATACATACTCATTCAATGATGCTGAAATAATGAGTGAGGAACCTGATTTTCCAAGTGATTTTGGAACTACTGATGATGAAGAAACACCAAGAATTCTAAAATTAGAAGATGTCCCTAAGGCAAAGGAATTGGATCAGCAATTGGATGAAGAGACGACAACTAAAGATATTCAGATCCAAGCACTAGAAACTGAGATCAAGAAGCTAAGAGGTTTGAATCAAAGTCTTACTAATGTAGCTACTAATCTGAAGGATAAAAATGATTTTCAAGATGAAGAATTGCGAAAAGGAACTACAAAGGTGGAAAAATCAAAAGCTGGTGAACAGGGGATGAATTTGAACTCAGATGAGATTCATAATTTGAAATCTAAAAATGATGATCATTCTACACAGCTATCTGAACAAGTTAAAAAGAATCAAAAGCTAAAACAAGAGAATTCAAGTTGTTTTGATTCTATTTAAGAAGAAAAATTGAATGTGAAGGGGAAAACTGACATGGTGGAAAAGATCACACGGGAACTAGAAGATGAGTTTAGTAGCGGGAAGAATCTCAGAAAAGATCTCAATGCTCTACTTGAATCAAGAAATTAAAAGATTCAAAAATTGGAGGAATTGATAGAGAAATCCATGAATGAAATAGAGATATCAAATGACAAAGGAAAACCTAAGTTGAAGGATTCACTTAACTTACTATTCAGTTATCCTTCAGAAGGCGATGATAAGATGAAAAAGAAGTATGAGATTACTGAGGAGAAACAAAAAAAAATTCTCAGCTCAAAGACTATATATTTTGGGAAAATATGGAATTATATTTGATGAATCCCCTCCTGTTCCTGATAGAATGCAATCTATGAATAGTTCCAGGAGTGGAGAAAAACCTGTAGGTGCTGGAGATAGGCCTTAGAGGACAGTTACAAAAATAAGTGACGACATGTGACATTTTTGCGGGATTCATGGCCACACAACAAGATTTTGTTCGAAGGCTCTGGAATACATTTTGGGCTATGAAAATAGAAACATTACTAAATTTGAGAATAAGAAGAATCATAATGAGAATTCAGAGAGAAGAGTCTCTCAATGGAAAACATTCAATAGATGTTATTACTGTGGAAGAAAGGGACAGACAATGAGTATGTGCCAGGAAGCTCAGGAGATCAATTTCAGAGGAGGAACTCATGATATTTCAACATATCTATAGAGAAATGATGAAATAAGGTATTCCTTTGATGGAAATCATTTTATATGTTCAGATTATGGGATTTTGGAAAGAAATTGCATCAATAAGAACGCAAGAAAGGAAAAGGTACTCAAAAATAGATTATCCACCTCAGTGATGCATAATGAGAAATTCTACACAAGGAGACAACGTGGTAAGGAAAATAATAGGCTTAGAGCATCATGGGAATCACATAGACCTGAACGAAAGGTGTATCAGTCACCTCCTCCGACATACTCACAACAACACTCAAAGAGAGAATGTGAACAGACCTGGAGGATTAAGGGGAGATCTACTCCAGCTATGATAAAGAAGAATGAACATTCAATAGAGGACTCACCACCAGTGAAAAATAGCGTGGGGACTCAGACATTTGATAAAAGAAAGATGAATAAAGAATGTATTGAAAAATTCTCATGTTGTGTTCCACAGTGAAAATTGGAGGAAGGTGCAAGATCCTTGCAATGGTGGAAGAATCAAGGGAAGATGACAAATAGAGAGATTCCCGCTCAGAGCAAGAATCAAGGGAAATGGAATTTTAATGAATCATCAAAGGCAGAAATGTGTAATATTGGGTTTAAACCCCAAATGGTGAGGAAGTTCAGGCCTGCAGAATCATTATATCAGAAAAAGAATCAGCATGTGAGTAATGAATTCTTAGTCATATGGCCAGAGCAGTTGAAGTTGGATAGGCAACTAGAAGAAGAAAAGAAAGAGTATGATGTTATGCAAGAAAGAATAAAAGGGTTTAACTCTCAAGATCAACCGCAATCCTCTTCTTGAGGATTCTAGAAGTACCCCTCTCCCTATGTAAATAAATGGTATTAACTGATGATTCATGTGTTTCAGGTTTTAGGGAGATACGATCCAAGGGGAATTGGCATCTAAAGATGCAATTTGGAAGAGTGATATGCTTCAGAGTTTAGTTGACTCATATAAAGTACCAGAGTTGATGAAAAAAGGGAGCAACAGAGTGAAATAGAAAGTGACTGTGTTATTAATATTATCTCTTATTTCCTACACCGAGTTCCAACTTAGTAGGCTTAGAGATATTGTTAATGGCTCAATGATGAGTGCCAGATTAGAATAAATGATGCATGAAGTGAAGAATGGTTATGAGTCTTAACAGTGGGACTAACACCAGGAAGAGTTTCATAACATAGGGGGAGTATTCAATAACAAAATCAGATGCAAGAGCCATCAATGCAATAATTAGATGACTCGGATCAGGTGTTGTTAATGGAGGGGAGACATATTGCGGGGGAAGCAACAATAATCAACCATTTCATGCCTATTTATTTTTCACTATCAATGTGGTATAAGCTGACTGCTTTCAGGATACCAAGAACCTACGAGAGAAAATCAAAGCTGTGTCAACAAACAAAATATGACAGAAGATGTTCAAAGAAATGACATCATTGAACAATGACACCGTGAAAAGTTTTCTATAAAAATTGAGGATGTGGTAAGTGATCTAGGGAGAGAAGAAGTTATAGAAGTTGACTTAGAAGAAGATATAGATGGTGAGTGCGAGGATGTAAAATCCTTATCTGCACAAAATCCAAAGAGTCAATCTAAAATTGACAGGAAAAATATCAATTGCGATCAGTCAGCTCCAATTCAGAAAAGAATAATGAAATCACTACAGAAGACATCATTACTATCACAGGTTGTGAAGAAATGTTTTGCTGATGCAGCTGAAGTTGAAAACTTGGTTCAGGCCATGAATGAAGAGCTAGATCAGATTGAGAAGAAACAGACGTGGGAGATGGTTTGGAGGCCAGCAGAAAAGAATTTTATCGGGATTAAATGGGTCTATCGCAATAATGTTAATGAAGATGACAAAGTGATTCGGAAAAAATCATGACTAGTGTGCAAGGGATACTCCCAGATAGAGGTAATAGATGTTGATGAGATATTTTCACCGGTTGCAAGGCTGGAGACAATCCGATTATTTATGGCCATAGCAGTGCAAAGAAAGTTTAAATTGTTTTAGAATGATGTAAAATCTGCATTCATGAATGGTGTTCTGGAAGAGGAGGTGTATATTGAGAATCCAGATGGTTTTCTCATTCATGAGGATGAGAACAAAGTTATCAGGATGAAGAAGGAATTATATGGGCTGAAACATGCACCAAGAGCATGGTACTCATGGATTGATTAGTACTTGAAGAAGTTTGGTTTCCAACGTGGGGGACTTGATTACAATCTCTATTTTAACAACAATATAAATCAATGGTTTATGGTGTTGTTTAATGTCGATGACATAATATTTTTTGGATCAGATAAAGATAAGTTCAGAAAATTTTCCGAATTCATTAAAAATGAGTCTGAAATTTCAATGATTGGTTATCTAACATTTTTCCTTAGTCTACAGGTGACTCAAGGAAGGAAAGGAAGATTCATTTCTCAATCTAAATATGCCAAAAAGGTTTTTGTAAAGGTTTTTAATGGAATATTACAAGGAGATGAAGACTCCAGTTGCTTCCCAGATGAAACTTTCCAAAGATGAGGATGGCAAGGTAGTATATATCACAGAATACAGGAAAATCATTGGATGTCCATTGTACTTAACTGCAAAAAGTCCTGGAATTCTTTTTTCCACATGCCAAGAATCATGATATCAGTGTAATCCCAAGTAAAGACATATGATTACAGTGAAAAGAATACATTGGTATATCAAAGGCACCGTGGATTTCGGTCTGATGTATAATGACAAATCTCAATATGTGTTATTGGGTTACATAGATGCAGATTGGGATGGATCAGCAGATGACAGAAATAAATTTTAGGAGGTGCATTATATCTTGGTGGATTGTGTATTTCGTGGCTAAGTAAGAAGAGATATTTCATTTCATTAAGCACCGCAGAGGCTGAGTATATTGCGACCACTCAAGCATGCACACAGTTATTGTGGATGAAGCAGCAGCTTGATGATATGGGAGTCGAAGAGAAGTCTCCGATCGGAATCCAATGTAATAACTGAAGTGCTATAAATCTCAGAAAAAATATCGTCCATTACTCATGGACAAAGCACATTGAGATAAAGTATCATTTTATCAAGGAGAAAGTTGAGCAAGGAATCATTAAGATGAAGTATGTGCCTAAAGGACAATAAGTTGTAGACATTTTGACAATGGCTTTACCCAAAGAAGCATTTGAAAGGCATCGACTGGCTCTGAGAGTTCAGTCAACTCCCCACAAATGAAATATTGTGGATGTGGACACCCCCTCTCCCCATGGTCTGATGTGTTTTTTCCCTAATGTGTTGACATGTGTTCTATACTCTGTTCTTGAATGCAATGGAATGAAATTTGGGTTCGTTTACCAAGGGGGAGAAAATAGTGATTTCTCAAGGGGGAGACAATGTGGAAATTTTACAAATCCAGAATGATATGGGGACAAGCTGATAGGTGGAGTAGCGAGATAGGGGAGCAAGAAGAAATGTGGAGAGAAATAAATCTGACGATGCTTGAAGTGATTGATCAAAGAATAGATATCACGATAGATAATTATCATTATAAAAGCAGAAGAGTGGTGATGGAAGAATATTTCCAAAAATTGGTATCAGTTTGGTAAAAATTGGTATCAGTTTGGTGTCAACAATGGGTGTCAGAGATGAAGTGATTCATTGTCGAACCTTTCATTTATTCTTATTTCTCACACCGAGCATTGCTCATGTGGGCTTAGAGTATGTGCTGAGTAAATCCTTGATCGCTATCAGAATCTAAATGAGGGGAATGGTGGTTGAAGAATCAACGATGTATCATTTTATAGAAGAGTTGTCAACAAACCCAAAGGGGGAGATTTTTGGGCAAAAATACCTCAAGGTATCATTGAAGCATTTTTGACGTGATTGTGTTTGCTGAAAAAGTGGACATCGGTGTAGTGATTGTTGACCAAGAAAACAATGACATAAAAATTTGTTGACAAAGGGGATTTCATGGTGGAATGTTGAGTTCAAGAGTTGTGGTGAATGATCCATGTTTTATTCAGGAACTTCGACAAAGGAATGGATGATATAGAAGCGGTACAAAAAGATCATATAAAAGGTGGTGCCATTTTCCAGTGTTTTCCAAATTTTTGGGCCTGAGAATCGACGAAAAAAAAAATTGGTTTTGGCAAAGAGACTTGCGCACCATGTACTTGAAGTAGAGGAAACTTGCGCACCTAATTTTTTTCAGGATCATGAGGTCAAAATATGGAATCAGAAAGTGGGTCGTGCTGGTATTTGTGTGGTCCTGCAGGTGACATGCATGTCGTGAAATGACTTGTGCGCCGGTACCTAGAAGTATTGGAAACTTGCGCGCCATATATTTTTCACGATCAGAACTTCAAAATATGGAAAAGGAAAGAGGGTCACTCAAGTTTGGAAGTGGGTCGTTCAAGTGACTTGCAGAAGAAGAGACATGTTTGCCGAAACTTGCGTGCTGAGGGGAGACTTGCGCGCCATCACGCAGGGTTTCGGAACGCCAATAAATACAGGTCGACCCCTCCTCATTTTCAATGGATTTCAACACTTAGAAAGATTAGAGCTTCGGTCGCACAGGTGTGGTGGTCGTGCAAGTGGTGGGGTGTCGCGTAAGTAGGACTTGCCCGCCAGATTTGAAGAAGGGAGATTGTTTTTTGTTGCGAGCCAACATTGGTTTGGGTGTAAAGGGAAGTGTGTTGCGCAAGTTTGTAGTTCAAGAAGCTTGCGTCGTGCAAGTGTTTGAGGTGGACGTGCACGCTAGTTGTGACATGCACACCGAGACTTCCGCGCCGGGTTAGACCTGCGCGCCATGTAAGTTGATTCCTCGGTAGTTTTTTCGGGCTGAGTAGATGTTGGAATATTTCCCGATACCTTCGGTGGAAAGAGAGATTCATCTACGGGTGAAATATGGACTTCAACAGAGCATCCACATACAACAGATGATACATTCATTAGAGATAATGAAGAGACGTACATGTCTATAAACTGTGAGTGGATATTTTCTAGAGCAGTGAGAAAAAGAAGAGGAAGAAAGTGATCCTCTCCACCGGCAGTGAGATAGAGAGAGAGAAACAAGGAGTGACCATTAGGAAAGCTGTGAGCTGACCCTAAACCTTGTAAAAGCAGTGAGCCTGGGACAGAGTGACAGTTCCCTAACCTTTTTATCCACATCTATTGATGAATAGTGGAATTTGTTATGACAGAGAACTTGTTGGCATTTGCTCCTTAGATATAGCCCAGTGAGGGTGAACCAAGTAGAAATCTTTGTGTCTGCTTGCTTACTTCCCTACATTGCATTTAAAGAATCATCATTAGATAAAGAATAAAATAAGTGATCATAAAAAACACACAAGTGCAAATAAGGTTACCATTGTAATAAAGAGGTCATGATCGTGTGGGGCAAGAAGAACATTGAAAATGAATATCCATACCGTGATTCACCCCCCCCCCTCTCAGGGTATATAGGCCCCTATTGGTCCTAACAGTTTATAATCATAAGAGTGAGTATATACAAAATTAATAGATTTAAAAACTACACCTTTTCTATTAATTATCTTCTCCTCACCAATATTATCATGTTTTAATTCATACTTGTGGTGAATTGATCAATTCATCAAGGGTTTACTCTTTTATGTTCATTATTTCATCACTGTAAACCTTATTTGTATACCATTCATTTGGTATAGATCATAGGAATCATTCCAAAAGTACTTGACAATCCAATTTTTATCCATGTGTTGTTATTACATTCATAATGGTAGTGAATCTCTGGAAAACCTAGTTTAGAGTTTCTTCTTCACCCATATTAATGTTTTGATACTCAATATAACACATTCAAGGTTTAGTTAAAATAAAATTTCTAATCCAAGGTGATTAACATGTATATATTTTGTATCTCATGATTTTTCTTACATATATAAACATAACTAATAAGATTTCTATTAATAATAGAATATAAGATATTCTTAAAATTATAATTTAATAAATAGTTGGTAGCATCACTTATTATAAGAGTATGAAGGATATAATCATGTAAATTTTATGGTTTTACCATTATAGTCCAATAAATATTTAATTATTGAAGTAAAACTTCATTTGAGTTCACTAGTATTGTCACAAACCATCTCACGTCAACCCTGAACTGGACACTCGATCTGGTCCGCATCATGGGCCGAACGGAATTCCTGATCACCGTGGTCTAGAATCTAGTTACAATAATAATTATAGTACACGAGGGAGTGATTTAAACCAATAAGAAAATAATATACTAAACAATGGAGAGAATTGGTTTGCCCAATATACATATATAAGATTGAACTGAACATCATTTATACACAAAACTGAGCAATAAAACTAAGGTGACTGAAACTGACAGCCAAACTAACTCCATGTAACCCCGCTATTAACTCTCTAATAAAATTATCACACATCTCCCCAGGTGATCTAAATCAAGATAAAACTCTCACAATGGATAAAAACAGAAAATATCTATAGGCATGAGTATTAAAAAATAATAGGTTATCCTGATAATCTATTCCCAATGCCCTTCATTTAAAATAAAAGAAACATCAATTTCAAGTTTGAACTACAATATATAAAAGTATTATTTTCTTTACACTTTACATAAAAAAAAGAAAAATTCATTTCCAAAACCATGGTCATTCCATTAGTGAGGCATAACATTTACAAGTTGAGAGTGATGCTTTCATTTTTAAATGAAAGGAAAATTATAAAACACATTCACTTTAAAACATTTTTCGTATTCCTTTATTAAAATAAACACATAACATACCAAAAAAACATTACACAAGAAAGTACTATAGTAATCACTGAATAAGAAAAATGAAAAATATATACAAAAGTATCCCATTCAACAATACATGAAACTAAGAATGGGTAGACATAGGTGAACCAAAGAGATCATGAATAATATTGATGACACCAATACATGAGACCCCATCCCTACTGGCATGCCCCACACGATGAAATCAAAACACTCAATATGCCCATCCACCCTTTCGTAGGATAAAATGAGGAAAATTACCATATCAATAAACCCAATATATCCACATACTATGGGACATTGGTTAGTACGTAAACTTCCAGTGCAACAATTATTCCCAGATTACTCTCTCAACAAGAATGTTTCCTATTTCTCAAGTATATAATTGGTGTGAGACAACTCATTCAATCTAAGAATCCAATCGAAAAATATATGTATTATAATAATACCTAATGGGTCTCACCCTGAGTCTCCCCATGTACTACTCTCACTCCTTAAAATAATTAGATTATAAATGGTTCCAACCGAGGAACCCATATAATGGAACACGGGGATTCCACGATGAGGATATCCAAACCCTTCCATATCAACAAGGAATGAGAAACATCCAATGGGGGTTTTTATAATATACACTTTTCATCATTTTCCAAAGTGGCCCAACGTGCCCTTATATATTTCACAAAACCAACCTTCATCAATATACAATTCATTTAATAAGAAGAGGTGTTAAACCCAACATTTATTTTTAGAGGAATTTTTTAAACACCTTTCAAAACATTTCCATCCCACTTTCAATCTAGAAAAACTTTCAATGAAAGTTCCAACTTGGAAAAAATTCATCATCACATGACCAATTAATTTTCAAAAGAGAAAATACACATTTCATATGACTTAAACCCATTGAAAACTCTTTCAGAAAACCCAAAATGATCATTTCACATGCCACATAATTATTATCAATTCCAAACCATGCTCTAAATATTACAATAGACTGAGAATGGTCGGCCGACCATTTCATCAAACTCTTGGTGTGTACTACTTATCAAAACCAGCATAAAAATAAAAAAAATAAGGCACAAAACTACCATTTTCACACCAAATAATTAAAACAAGGCTTATACATCAATTCATATTAATCATAGAAGTATAAAAACATGAAATGAATGAATCATAAATTAAAAAGGACAAGTTCATTGGAATCCTACCTTGAATCCATGAATCAATCACAATACACCACCAAAAATGTTCCACAAGGGTTCCAAAACCCTAGATCTACCAAGATAATTTCTAAAAGAACAGAACTCCCAACATAAATAAGGGAAAACCAAACCATAGGTTGAAATGATCATGTGAGGAGAGAAACTCAAGATGAAATGGATGATTATGTGAAAGGGAAGAGATGTGAAGTAGAAAGTGAAGGACTTGTTGAATATATCATGAAGAATCCCTCACATTTGGTGAGGAAATTCTCAAAAGGTGGACCAAAACGAGGTAGAATGAGGGGAGGGGGCATCTGGTTACTGTCCAATAGATAGGGATTCAAATGGGAGGTAGAATCACATAAATCCTATGTTTAGAATGAATGTTATTTAGCCCATAATGGGAGAAACAGTTTTTATGTACGGTTTTGTAAACCCTATGCAAATAGTGTGAGGGCTACTGGAAATTTTTTGCAACTTGTAGGTTTAATTGTTCATTGTTTGGGAAACCTGTTTTCAAATTGTGCAACATGAAAAATTGGACAAAAAACCTAAAATGCACCCAAAACACTTGGGAATCCCACCCAACGATCCTTTAATGATTTACACACAATATAGTGACACTGTGGGTGTCATAAACTCTCCACCATGCAACATTATCCCTACACAGACCAAGATGCAAACATGAAAAAAAACTAGATAAGGGAACACTTGATAACTCAACACCCATCAAACTCAGAACCTGAAAAAAGACCAAGAATCCCACCAAACTAGATCATAATCCAAAACATGAAAAATTGGGAGTTACAAGTATCCATAATATATTCCAATAAATTGAATGTGTACACTCATATTTTTTCTTTTCATCTTAAAGATCATTCCCTTGGAATAAAAAGTCAAAAAAAGGTTTAAAAAATAAAATATAAAAAATAGAGTATATAAACTAGTGGAATATATTTTAGTTATAAGGTGTTTGAAATTAGGAAATGAAATAATTTAAATAATATATTCTTAATAAGGCCCGACCTCTGATATTAATTTTGTTATAAAAAATGGTGATGATAGATGGTCTAGATGGGAGGAGGAGGTGAATAAAATAGGTTATAATTTTAAAGAGATTGATTAGTTATCAAATTTGAAGTACATTATCATAATTGATTAATTATATAATCATGTAAAATAATAAAAAAATTTGGAGATTTGTATGGTAGTTCAGTCATAATTGGACATAATCTATTATTATTCCTCTTAGTATGGTTAAATATGTGTTGTGAAATATACATATTTTTAAAGGAAACCCTAACCTGGTTACAATGATCATTTTCTAAAAAGTGGAGGGATAAACACACTAAAAAACTAAATTACTTATGGGGAGTAACAATCCAATTATAACAATGTATTCAAACTAAGATATTAAAAACCTAAAAAACCCCAACTTTAGAATTTTGGAGTCATAACCCAAAGAAATAAATAATTATTTTAAATAGAAAAGAATAAAAGAAGGTGTGAGAATAGGTATGGGAGATAAGAAGTAGTGTTAAAAACATAATAAGAGAGGATAAAATAAAAAGAAGATGAACAAGAGAATAATAGGTATTAGTTCTTGATTAAATGATAAAGTTGTCTCATCATGGCAACAATTTTCAAAGATGATGGAGTTAAGAACATGAGATGTCATCCAAAGAATGAAATAATTATCACAATAGGTTATACAGAAATGAACAAAACATTTTATTTTTAAAGCTTTTTTCTTAAGGTAATTTTAATATTTCAAAGTTATTATAAATTATATTCAATACGTACCAAGAATACATAGTCTCCCTTCAAATATAAATTTAAAAAGACTAAAAAAGACTACCAATAGGCCAAAAAATTCATTATATTAATTAAAGTTCTATAATTATCATTGTCATTACCTCAAAGAGAGAAATTAATTTATGGAATTATAAATAATAATGACAACATTTTAAATGTAAAAATAGTTATTATTATATTTTAATAAATTTAAAACAATATCCATGAAATTAATTCAACAACTATTTGAAAAACCCCTTAAAAATATCTCCTAAATCTTTTAAAAGATTATAATAGAATAATTCAAATTAATGAAACTCCATTAGAAAATATTGAATTCGTGTAAAACCAATTTATTTATAATAAAAATTAATTTATAAATCAATCGATACATGAAATAATAATTGAAAAATAAATTTGATGACTACCAATGTTAAATTATATTATTCTCATCAAAATAAAGAATAAATAAATAAACTTTTAACCAAAAAATTTGAAATACAAAAAAGGAAAATTTTTCAGTCCCATAATAATTATCATTTTTTTTGAAATAACTAAATTAGTAAATAAAGTTACAAAAACATGAAATAAATTAAAAATTAGAGAAATTATAGAATGGAACCTATAGGAATCCATTGTTGAAGAATTGAATTTACCACTTATGGAAGAATAATTCATGGTTGTGATGAATAATTAAATCTAATATTCACAGTCCATAATCATAGATCATGGTTGTAGATCATGGTCATATATCACTATCTCACAATAAAACATATGTCCAGACATTTCATCTATCGTAAGAGCTCACAATCAAAGAACAGAACTCATGATCATAGTATATATCTCACATATGATGTATAAAACACATTATATCATAAATATTTAAATGGCATGATAGTAGGTTTATGGTGACAATAAAATATAACATATGGATAAAATAAAATAAAATTTAAACATTAACCAGTGAACATAATTAAAACACATAAACACTAATAATTGTTTTTAATTAATATTAATGATCAATTAAATAATTATTAATAAATAAATTATAAATATAGAATAAAATTTTATGAAATGTGATATAAAAATTATATGAGAAATTATAATTACCCATTTGAAATAGAAAAAAATTAATAAATATGAAAAAATAATAATGAATATCATGAGTTTTTATAAATTTCAAAAAAAATCCAAAATTAAATTGAAAAACACATAATACTAACAATATCCCCTATCATATTCATATACTAGGGAAAATGAAACAATAGAAGGGGTTATCTCAGATAATTTGTAAAGATAAACATGGGAGATATTAGTTGATAATCATGAGTGAGAATAATATTATAAAAAAGGTATGAAAAGATGATATTACCAATTGAAAATCATACCCAAAAATTAAAATATCTTAGTTATGAGTTATGACATAAACCATTGGATATTTATAAGTAATTAAACATAAGGAAATCATGTTCCATGATAATGTAACAATGTAATAAAAAAATTTCATAATAGAGTGGAATAAAATGTATAATAATCATATAAATCATATGTGAAGGATATACAGTAAGAAATTCATCCCATAATAGGCTGGAGCTAACCACCTATGTACCATATTGGAATTGGGATAACGACTCATGTACCCGCTCTGGGCATGGGATAATTACCCATGTACCCTTTGAAATCATAAATTAGTAATCATTACCCAATGCAATACAGGGATATAGCAGACCCACCCATCACATAATTATAATCCATTAATTTGTATGCCATAAGATAAGAAAATATCCACTATTTCATGATAGCATAACCCCTGGAAATGAAAATTGGTTTCACTATGATTTAATCATCATAATCAATAACCATATAGATAAATAATAAGGATTATATCATTGGATCATATCCTTATTGAACCATAAATAACATCAGTGTATGTTATCATATATGAAAATATCATTTAATGTTTATTGAAACAGTTTTTGAGAAAAAGAACTTATTATTTTGAAAGCAATTATTTAAATTCAACAAAATTTTAAACAATTTGAAAATAATTTTCATCAAAAATAAACATGAAAACATGTAATCTATGATTCAATTTGATGTGTTTTCATGATTATAAGAAGTGTTTCTCATGCTGTAAATGTATAAAATCATTTTATTCACACATTTGGTAAATCTTTCATCATTCAAAAAATGATATGATGAGAGTTTTTAATATTTTTATAGAAAATAAAATATTTGAAAAAATGAATGTAATAAGTCATTTTAGAATATTAAAATCATTCTTAATTTTCTTAGATAACATAGAAATGGAATTAGAAATATTCTTGAATTAATAGAGAGATAAAGTTGGTTTTATTTAAAAATAATCTTTTGGTATTATGAGTACATAGAGAGAGGAAAATTTAAGGAAACAATTATTCAATATAAACAAAAAAATTAGTATAAAACTAATTATATTTATGATATATATATCATATAATTTGATTATTAAAAATTTAATCATAAACAATCTAAGTTAATAGTGATATTATAACATAAATACCTCACCTAAAATCCAACATGCGTCGTAAGCACTCTAACCTTTTTACAAAAAATTTATATTAATATAATTATATTCTAGAACAATATAAATACTTATAATATCTTACATTGTTTACATATATTACCCTATCACATATTCATTGACAATATTTCATTATTATTATCATTTTGGGTGTCAAATGATTAGTTTTTATGTGTGTTTCAGTTCAATATTTGTCTTCCTTGCTTATTGATCATGGTTACAACACCTAAATAATGTTAATTATTTTATTTATATCGTATTATTACATAATATCATTGTTATTTAACATTCCTTAATCATTCATGTCCCAAACATTACAACATCACTCGTGTAGGTGGTAAAATTGACCTAAACCAAAGTGTGTTATAAAGACCGAATGAGTAAGAACATGATTTGGTATAATATTATATAAAATTTTAAAAATATATTTCAAATAATATGTATTTAATAAATTAATTATATAAAATTTTAATACAATCCATAATATGAGGATATTGAAAATGAAATATATCTCTCATACAGATGGTTGTCCGTATGTACAGATGAACAATACTTCCATTTTATAATGAGAAAGAGGAAAAAAAATTGGATAATACATTTTCATTAAAAAAATTATTATTATATTATAAATATCATATATATTTCATAAATACATCATTATAACCCGCTATGATAGGCACTGATAAAAAATTATCCACATCGCTACATAGAGGTAGTCGTCCGCACATACACATGAGTGACACATTTATTTCCCATTTTATGGAAAATATTTGGAAAATTGTTTTAATATAATGATAATAAAATATCAAATTATTTATGATATTGGAATAAATATATTAGCATGGATACAAAATATTTAAAGTACGTATAATAAAAAATCATCTTTGAATTTGTTAGGTAAAACGTTCACTCCTTTAAGAGACCACATTTGGATTTAACCTCAAGCCTTTATAGGATGGTGTTAGGGTAATAAAATAATATTCATAATAGTGGTGAGGAATCTAGAAATGTATTTGGGTATGGATTAGCTGATATATAGGGATTTAATTGTGTGAATAATAGAGAAATAGATGTGGCCTTTTATAAGTGAGGGGACGAACATAAATGGAATTAATTGAAATATTTAAATAAAATAATGTAATTTTTTTCAAGTAAAAAAATGGAAAATAATTTAAATCTAAGATAATTTTATGTATAAATTTATTCATATAATAATATTTAGAAAATATTGAGTTGAAATTATACCATTTTCTCATAGTTTACCCCAAGTAAACCCTTTAAACCTTAATAAAAATAATAAAATTTTACTTCTTTTAGTATTCATTATAAATAAAGTTAAGGCTGAGTCATTAAAAACTAATACTTGATGATAAAAAATATTCTATTTTATCGAATTCAATTTCTATAAGTGGTAGAATTTAATTTTAAAATAGTCACACAAAATTCAATGAGAAACATTTTTTTGAAAAATGTATTTTTAAGAATAAAACAAAATTTATTCTCATTCCATGCCTATTAAAAACTATTATATGAATGTTAAAATATTTTATTGAATATATATTCTATGTATTTAATTCAAATCATTATTTATTAATTATTTTATTATTTTATTATTATAAAAATATATTTCACACATAAATACGTTTTTCTAAACCTTCAAATGATTTTACATTCATTATTAACAGTTATATAACTAATATATGAATGATTATATATATATATATATATATATAATTTATATTCAATTACAATTACTGATAAATATTCATCAATATATAAAAATATATTATATAAGTAAAAATAATAATTTTTCTAGAAATATGTCTTTTAATCATGAAATAATTCTAATAAAAAATTATTGACTATTTATTTAGCATTAATAAATAATGTTTTATAAAAGAAAATATTTCTATACGCATTTAATAACTTTTTTTATCCTATTAATATAATCTAATACAACATTTATGTTTTAAATGATATAATGTATCTTTATTCATTTAGTCTCAAGGATTCATGTAAATAAAGTTATATAAATCATCACATTAATTTCAAAGGAATACCTATAAAAGATCATGGTGATACATTATACACCCTTATAATATTTTTCAATATGAAATTTATCTATTATGGCATAGAAAACTGAGGATACTTTTTCCTCATCAAATCCTCAGGTTCCCATGTAGCTTCCTCAAATTATTGGATCGACCACAAAACATTAACTAGATGACTGGTATTGTTTCACAAAACATTCTTTCTACGATCCAGAATCTCCATTAGTTATTCCTTAGAAAAAAGATAATGATCTAGGGAAAAAATTTTACTCTAATATATTTGAATCATTAGGTGTATACTTACTTAAAAGAGATATATAGAACCCATCATGAACTTATGGGAGATTTTATGGGCGTGCCAAGTGATAAGTTGTCGTACCTACCTCATAAAGAATCTTGAAGGGTCAAATATACTTAGGCCTCGACGTTCCCTCTAATTTTAATTTCATAACCTTATTATACTGAGGTATTTATAGGTACACCATCTCACCAACTTCAAATTTTAGATATCAATAATGATTATATTCAACAATATTTTGTTGACTCTTATCCATCTTGATGTGACACTAAATAGAACATAATTTCTCTTCTATTTCACATCTAGATTAGGTTGTAATATATTATTTCCTCCAATTTCATCCCAAAATATTATAGTTTTACACTTATTTACAATTATTGATTTATAAAGGGCCATCTAAATTCTCTAGTGAATGCTATTATTATAAGAAAGATCCACTAGGGGAAGGTGTTGATCCCAACAATCTTTTAAATCCATAGAATATGATCACAACATATACTATATGGTATTAATTATCATCTTAGACTTACCATATATATATGGACTATAATAATTACTGAAACACAACTTTATGTCTAATGATTACTGAATAAATAACCAAAACATCAAGAACAACCTTAGATCTCGATCGGATATAATAGAATATGGTACTCTATAAAATCATACCCAATCTTAATGACTAACCTATCAAGAAGATCAATATAGAAGTATTTTATTATAGAAATAAAATACATTAAATTCATAGTGAGATCAATAAAAAACTAACCAATATGATGGATTTAGACATTTTGGGGATTTTGAAAAGGAAATCAATTGTAATGTTTTATCGTTTCCATCATTGTGTGGATAATGTTTATAAAATCTCATTTTACCTTTGTATCTCGGAATTAATGTGATGACATACCTAACACAAATATATATACTCAACAATATATATATTCTTATTTTTACACCATAAATACTCTTTTAGATCTCTACACATATTTAGACATCCAGGATTAATATAATATCATGAACTATAACATTCTTTCAACAACTCATTCTTCAAGTATGGTATTGATGAGACACATAATCAATTCCCAAACCTTATACTCATCACTTTTATGATTGAACGCAAGATCAACCCTAAACTTCTTTTATAATTCAACATTCTCCTTCTATACCTATTTAATATTCACATGGATGGATGATTGAACATTCATATGAGAAAAAATATTATTTTCCCCATTCCACATGATTTAATGGTCTATATTATATAAATGTATAACTATTGGACATATTTCAAACCTAATCATATGAAGAATTGCGTTGTTATTTCAAATTCGAGCATCTACCTCTTTGTTTTCTTTCCCAGGGTGGTAATATAATAAGGATTCATAATATTTAATCAACTACAACCATATTTTCATGTTCATATGTAACTACTTTTACGTGAATGTATACTTAAAGAATTTATTATATGTATATCGATCACACCATTCATCATATAGATAATTCTTCTACATATTAATGAAAAAATTACCACAAATAACTCTAAATCATGTATTAGGTAAATTTAATCATAATAACTCAATTATAATGAGGAATAATTTACCCAGACATATTTTTTCATAACAACACATCCCATCACCTTAGTTGAAGATTCACTATAAATCAAAAACTCTTCTCCACTATAGGGAAGTGTGTGCATTGGTTCACTGGACAATCGTATCTTATGTTCCTTGATTTTTTTTCCACATCTAATATTATAGAGGAAATTGACTCCCTACAGATTTAACTGGACTATTAGACTAGAAATCCATGATAAATTCCTCAAAAAGAGTGAATAATATCTATCAAATCCATGAAAACAAAGGAACTCAGTCATTGTGTTTGTTCTCATCAATTGTTCCATAACTTCTTAATTTTATGTATCCACCGATATACCTTCTATTGATATTATATGTCCCAAAAATGAAAATTTATTTTCAAAAAATTCACAATTTTGTATAATTTTTAAATTAATTTTCCGCCTTAGTATTATGAGTACAATCCTAAGGTGATCATCATACACTACCTTGCTCTTGGAATATATTTGAATATTGTTTTAAATGACTTCCACAAAAAAATGAAGTTACTATATAAATACTCTATTCATTATTTATAATAAGATAATAGTGTAATTAGTAATAAGAAAGGTGTTACTATAAATTCATATTGTAAATACCATGTATGGAAGGCTCTAGTGGGTGTATTTTCAATTTTAAGACTCATATGATGATATCCAGCTCAAAGATAAATCTTGTAAAAACATTGAGTTTCTCATAGTTAATCAAAAAAATCATCAAAACATGGTATTGGATACTTATTCCTAATATATATTTTGTTATATTCTAGATAATCAATTCAATGATGAATTGAAACACATTTCTTCATAATAAAAAAAATACGTACACACCATGGTGATGCACTGGGCTGAATGAATCCCTTATCAAGATTCTACTAGATTTTCTTCTTTAATTACTACAACTCAATCAGGTCCATTATTTAAGGAGTATTTAAAAAAGATGAAGTACCATGAATTGGTTAAATAAAAAATCAAATTCAATATTTTGGGGAATACTAGAATAGTTTTCATGAAAGAAATCATCATTTTCTTGAATAATAGGTATATATTAATTATAGAGTTTATCATTAACCATTTGATATAAAATACCCTTAGTTATATAAATCTTTTCCTATACCATTTCCACATCTGTTCATATTCTTTCTCACACTAGTAGATAATCATAAGTTGATTCAAAATATTAGATGTGATTTATTTATCCTATAAATTTAATCTGATTATATATAGAGAGGTCAAATCAATGTTTAAAATTGTATCAAATTATACTAAATGATGAACTATATGATTTAAATAGTTCACATTCTTATAAAATTTCACATGACATCCCCATCTCTAGAATGGAGGATAAGTGTTCTTTAACAATCTTGATCCACATCATCGATTGAAATAATATTCACACTTCCTTGATCCAAGAGTTGTCCCTTGGGATAGGGCATTGAATCATATGATTCCCAGTCTATCAACGCATAAACAATTAAACTATAAATTGTACTTTAGGATTTAATTTACTTCCCATCCTTAAAACATTCATTTTTTCCTTTGTAACAACACAACTTATTCCCTACTTTTCCACAAATGAAATTTATTATTATTCCTTTAATAGACTTCCTTGAGTTCTTCTTCCCAAATCCATGACATTTAGAAAACTAAATCATATTAACTCTATGGTATTTATCACATGAACAATCCCATAAATCAATTTTCTCTTATTTGGTGAGTTAGGTAACTCACCTAGGTTTTGGTTGTTTATCATAATTTGAGAGAGCTGCTTAGGATAAATCATAATATTTCACATTCAATCCCCGACATAATTTTATTTATCATGTGAATCCTCATTTCATAGGTTATAAGATTCATTTTTGACATGATTCCTACTCATTAAAACAATTAAAGAACACCAAAAATATTATTTTGAGTATTAAACATTAATAATTAGAGAAAGAAGAGATATGATTATAAAAATCATTCATATGATCTCTTAAATTATAAAACCTGCTCAACCCATGACACATTTTGTTCATCCCATATAAATATAGATATTCATAGTATTTCATACATTATATCCATAAAAACAACATAAAGGTTTATAAAAAGAATGTGAATTAACAAAAGAATATCCCCTGGGATTTTCTATATAGGTGTAAAATATTAGACCTAGTCACTGTGCACAAATAGTGATTAATTTAATATTGAATCCTCCCATTTCATTGTTATTACACCTAGGTGCATATGTTCCACAACCACACCCACAATCCAATATCTATATATAGATGTATTAGATAGTAAAGGTACACTCATTTATTTACCATAATGTATGATGTTCTCATATACATAGGGTTATCCTACGGGTTAAAACTAATTTTCTTTATCCTAATTTCCAAATATAACTACACTCTACTCTAATAGTAACTAAAAGATATTTAATTATTATATCATTTAAGATTAATATTTAACAAACCTCATAAAAATACATTCCCCAAAACCATTAATGTTTAGATTTTTTTGATAGAAGAAAAATAATCAACTTATTTCATAAATTTTCTTCAAAATATCACATAGTGTCTTCCATAAATAATACTATTCTTAATAAAATTCATCATATTCTGAAGAAAATGAAATTATAGAGGGATGGATTAGATGATCAGTAATGGTAAACATGGGGGATATTAGTTGTTAATCATAAGTGAGAATAATATAGAAAATAGTTTGAGGGCCTAAGCCGAAAAAAATCAAACCCAAAAATTCATAGACCATATTTATGATTCCTATAATAAACCTTTGGTATTTTATTTGGCGTGAATCATAAAGAAATTTTGATCCATGAGAACCTAACAATGGAATAATAATATGTCACAATAGAGTGGCATAAAATGTGGCATAATTATATAAATCATAAGTCAATGTTACACACTAATAAATTAATCACATAATTGGCATGGAAAAACCATAAGTGAACCTTATTTGGGATTCAGAAAACCACTCATGTACCCTTTGAGCTCATAAAAAATTAATCAATACATGTCACAACCCGTCCCCCGGGGCTCATGCCCTGACTACCCAAAGCCCGCCTTCCATAGGCCAGGGGTTGGCGACTAGCATCAAAAAGTTGTATCCCTAAAATGGGAAGGAATTGACTTTAAACCTATACACACAAACATACTTGAAAGATAAACACAATAGAAGAGTAAGGTGAAACCACACTAGATACCACAACTGCATGTAAGGATAAGTACAGAAATTAAGGGGCCAAAATACAAGACCAATCGAAATGGAAATAAAACAACAAGGAAAATAGATCCTGAGTTCATCCACTAATGATCATAATTGAAGTGTAGGTACAGCTCGTCATGTGGCTCTCCTCATCCACTGGTCAACTCGGTCCACATTAAGTACTGGATCCCAAGTCTCAGTCATGGCTGCCCATTATTTGCACAAGACACAATAAGGTGCGGACAAAGCCCGTGCATGAGTGAGTATAAAAATACCCATTTGGGAACCCGAGTCCCTCGAATGTCTCTCAGAATTCCAAAAAGGAAAACCAAAAATCGTGATATCAATCAAAAAGTACAAATAAAAAGACATATATCAAACCAGATATACTCATCTCATCACCAAAAAAACATAAGTCCCTGACCTCACGTAATTTCTAGGATTTCCAAAGATGGATCAAATCCTAACTTAAGGATCAAGAGTACATGATCCATGAACTAGCCATCCCTGATGGAACCTTTCTGAGAGATGTACTCTATCAGGTACAACTCAACTGTTCCTAATGGAACGTCTGAGAGGACATGATCCATCAGGAACATTCTACTAGATCTTGATGTAGTTCACGACACAAGAGGTCTCGCAGTCACAGTCTTTCACCCAAGGCAAGACCAAGAAAAAACAATTGAAGAGACCCACTCCTCAACATTTTTTCCTATAGTTTAGGGAGCTCCAACTCCCCTGAAGGACCCGCTCACCATCTCTACTTAGATATGGGGGAGTACTACTCCATATGTGAGGACCGACGCCCTACTCGGTAGGGGAGTACAACTCTGGTAGTTTGTTTGTTGTGGGGGACCCTTTCCCTACTTCGTCGGGGGAGTACCAACCCCATACTGGAGGACTCAAACCCTGGAATGATAGGGGATTACTGACTCTATAAGTGAGGACGCACACCCTACCCGATCGGGGAGTAAAACTATGGTATTCTGTTCACTATGGAGGACTCGTGCCCTAGTACGTCAGGGGAGTACTGACCCCAGGCTAGAGGATCCACACCCTGGCCCGATATGGGAGTGCCGAATCATCTATAACATTTCATAAATAGGACTCGGTCCCTGGGTTGACATGGAAGTACCTAATCTTAACACAGGGGACCCACTCCCTTCCCGGTAGGGGAGTATATAACTCTATGTGAGTGAATTATGGATGACCCATGCTGGATTCAAATAGGGGAGTAATGACTCAAAAGATAGAAAAACCAATTAGAGGGAAATGAACCCGCACTCATGATGGGAGGATTTGTGTCTCTATAAGAGAAGAGGAGTAAGAAATAAATGCACCATGAGTCTTCAAGGTGGTATCCATCATAACTCTCACTACAAGAAACACCTTGGTTCTGCTCCTCCAGTTTTTGGTCATACCTCGACTTCTATGAAGTTTCACAAGGAAGTAACTCAATGATTTTTCAAGTCATAAGGGTTCCAACTAAACATACGACAAGTTATCCAGACATCTGGTCTGTAAGGTAAAGGAATTTTAGTGCCAAGATCTCGATTGAAGTCACGTATGATCCAACCCATCCAAACTCCAATTTTCTTTAGAAGTCACCTGTAGTATCTCAAAATAACAGTCTCACTCTAAGTATCTCATCACTGTAGATGGTTCTTCAAACAGACATCTTGTTTGCAAGATAAGACCTTTTAAGCGTAACTGGGCCCGAGAAGGATTCGTGTCTGGTCTGGCCAGACACGAACCTTCCTGGGCCGACCTGACCAATTCTAGTCTGACATGACCCAGTTTGGGTCGACCAAACCTTTTCTGGGTTTGACCTGGCCCGAGTTGACTGGGCTGGGCCGTGGCGGATCGGCTCGTTGGCTGGCGCGACCCATGCGGGGTCACGCAATTTTCTTCACCCAAACAGCTCAAAGGATCCATTTGAATCCTTTATTGGCACTTCCAGGCGTCACCGTCTCATCACCTACAGGACCTATAGGTATCGAGTTCCCTACATCGCCATGGATTCGTGCCGTGACTCCCTTCAGTGCGGTGCGTGATGATGTGCTGCCTCCACCTACGTGATCGGTGGCCTTTCCGACCAACGTGGTGCCAAGCAGCACCGCTTTTCCAACATAGATGGCAATTGTTGGTTGCCACCCCCATCTACTACCCCCTTCCACCGGTGCAAGACACCAGTTCCACAACACTGATGCTTCTTCCGCAGCCCACCGGGTGATCATAGGTGGTCCGTTCTTCCTTCCAGACACACCTAATGACCTCTTGGGATTCCATCATTGTTACGCGCCTCTCAGTTTTAGGGTTCTGTCATGTTGGAACAACCCGCATCTAAAAAATGAAATGAAAACAAGCGGCAGAGGGTCCGGGCCTTGTTCGTTTGGCCAGAACCCTCTATATTAGCTTTATAACAAGTGGGAATAATTTATAATTCACATTAAAATAATGAAAAACCCCATTCAAATCCCCCCACAGCGACCACCCTAAAATTCATGAATGAGTAGAGGAATCGTGAGAAATTATTGAATTACAAGAAAACCCCTACCTCGTGATTCGTTGGAGGTATCATGGTCGATGGTGAAAGGATAGTCCTCATCGAAGTTAGGTCTTCAGTGCTCGTCAATCCTGAAACATCTCCTCCCAAGCTTCCATACTCCATCAGTGGAAGACGTCACGTCACTTCGCCAGAGGTTCCCTGCTTAGTGAAGTAGTTTTAAAATTCCACCCTGATCCTGACATAAATAGAGGGGTAAAATCAATAACTCAATGAGGAATTAATGAGATTCATTTAATGAATGAAATTTTTAATTCCCCCTGGTGTGGTTACAAATAATGTAGATTCAAGTTATTAATTGGCTCGACAAGTCACCGATCTTCTCCACCGCCGCTCATCCACTGGAAAAAAAGAAATAAAATAACTTGTTAAGTTATTTTATAATTTTTTTTATAAAGTAAAAAATATAACTTTTACTCCAGACCTACTATGGTTGATGTTAATATTCCCTTAATCAAATCCTGGCACTTTAGATTTAACGGTGCCCACATATTTTTAATTCGAGAAGTGGTTCAAAAGATATAAAACACTGCCGACACATTTACTGAACGTTCCTTAAAAATGTTCAAAAATTATTAATAGTCACCTTCAACTTGTGTTGGTTGAGGTAATGCTTTTCCTAATAGGAAGACACCCTCAAGAGCTCAACAGTACTCTCAGATTTCCAATCTGAGATACTGTTTAGGAGTTATAGAATTTAACAATAAAATAATTTTTACTTAATTAATTTATTTGCGGCCAAAAACTAACTTCCACTATTGGCCCATGCCAGGAAAAGTTAGGATCATCCTAAAGAAAGAATAACATCATGAGTTGAGCTGTGGTATTAGATTTTTAATCCGAGTCACCATTCGTGAGTTATAAGAATTTGAAAAATAAAATAATTTTATTTATTTATTTTATTTACGATTATGACATTCATGGGTTTTCTCACAGAAGGCATGCGCAGACTAAAAATAAGTTGGGCCTAGGGTAAACCAGCCATCTTGAATGCAACGGTTCCATTAGATTTTTGATCTGAAAACCCATTAAAGAGTTATTCCACTTTTTTAGGAAAACAACTCACGCATGCTATTTTAAGCTTAACACTTTCTCGACGGATCATTCAGGGCACTCCGGGAATTTGAATCTCATGTTGTCAGATTTTGAGATCCCATAAAAGTTCAATAAAACTAAATAAACATTTATACGGAATTTTTGGGTCTTTATATTCTCCCCACCTTAGGACTTTACATCCAAAAAATCCAAAACAAAGGAAAATTAAACAAGTGGTTATACTGAGAATATATTTTTGTATCTCGCTCCCATGTTCTCTCCTAGTGGTTCCCGTGCTGCCAACGAACTCACACTAGAGGAATAGACCTCCCACAAAGGACTCGCTCCTGTCGATCCTATATATCCGTCATGAACTCTGTAAAAGTCACGCTATCATCAAAGTCCAACTCACCCTTGGTGATGACATGCGATTGATCATGCACGCATCTCCATAGTTGCAACCCAAGGAAAAAAAATATGCACCCAGTTAACCTGTGGTTAAATTCTAGATAATACTCCACCATGCTAACTCTACTGAGAATATAGAAATGTTTGATGATCCTTAGAGTCAACTTTCTACCCCGACCAAATATCTACAATCCCCGTCGGGGTGAGACCCGTAGGAAGACATGGTCTCCCTACTCGAAAAGGGTCTCCATCTCCTATCGGCATAAGAATTCTGCCGGCTCAGTGCAGTCTTCATCCATGGAAACTAGTGCTGATGCTGAAGGTCCTGGTACATCTTTTCCACACTAGGATGTACCAGAAAAGGGGACGTGTGGAACTCCCTCAACACCTACTTTGGTTGCGTCACTAGTACCATAGTGAATATTATGAAAAGGATGACATGCTCCCCACCTTCAAAAAATCCATGAAGAACCTATCTTGAGGTTATCTGAGCACATTGGGCCTCGCAGTCCACATCCCCATGTTGTGCCTCCCGAACTCGCTGAAGGTGTGAGGGAGTGACAGTTATAGACCGGCTGGGGTACAATCCAATGAAGAAGTCCCTCACACTGCCGGGAGTTAATCCTGGAAACATATTTTGAAAAGTTTTTCCCACACTCTACCACTACTGTTGGGAACTAAAAACACAAAACTAATGCTTCCATGAGGGTAAGGTTGGCCGACCCAAGAGTGATCGACTGCACCCTCCTATGCATGAGTTTATCTCCTGTTGCCTAGGTTTCCTTTTTCACTGACCAAGGAAAACCCCATTCCAATGCTATAGAGACACCACATCCTTTTTCCTAAAAAAATCAATCTGAGTATGATCTGTGGATGTCTATTCCATACCCAAACTAACGTCATATGGCCTCGATGCTTCCACAATGTGGTTCCAACCGAAACTCTCACCTTAAGGGTCAGATCACACCATCAACATAAGTGTGATTATCGAGTCTCTTCCCAAAGGTATATCCAGACATAAGGGTCAGGTCAACGGTTTAATATGAAACTCAAGGTCTTGAACATGATTTTTGGCAAGATGAAATGATTAGTACCTATGTTTATTAAAAATGTAGCTAGTAATAGACACATATCGTACCTCAAATCATTCCCAGTGCCCATGGGTAACACTCCTTGACTGCATGCAGCTACACCCTTCCCCTGTCCTCCAGCTCCCTGAGCCTGGTGGGGACCACATTGAAATGGTGGTTGTGACTTGTCAAAATGTATACCACCTCATGCAACTCTCCTAGCTCGTCTTCCAAATATGTTTCCCTGCAGAATCATCTATCCCTATCACTTACTCTCCCCAAAACATTTCAAATGATCATGTATTGGAGACGGACGTCGCGTTCCTACTTTTCCACTAATAACAATCACTAATTGTATCTTCTCAGACAAAGAACATTCAACCACAAACGATTTATTTAGCATCCTGAATATAGTAGGAATTCACAGAGGAATTGTGCATGATCGGATGTCCCTCACACATATTTCCCAGAGGTCTGAGCCTGGAAGCACTAGTCATATCATATCTTTCGAGTACTAGGAATAGTCAGTACGCATGAACGAATACTCAGTTACCGACATGTCATCTTGTCAAAGCTGTAGAAGCTGTTGGGAACACATACCCCTTAACTTTTTATCGAAAGATTCCCCATTCTCTGAGGAAGGTTCTTCAGCTCTTTCCATGGAAATGTCACCTCATCGTATGATAGGGGTAATCTAACCCCTACAATTTCCATACTGAGCCACTTAGAATGCTCACTTCCAGGTCCACCATCTGATCTAATGGTGTCCCGTCTATATGGAAACTCAGTCAACACATCAAGCCAGTCCTTAACCTCCTATGAGTCTGGCTTGCATCAGAACCTGAGGGGTACCTTTAACTGAAACTTGTCTAAGTCACTCAGCCTATATGCGTCCTCTAACGGTAGCTCTGGTAGTAACTATTGACCAATGGGCAATGTTATCATTGGGACACTGCCCGAAGGTACCATCTCGGGCAACAGTCCTTGTAATGAAGCCTCATCACACTGTCGACCGTCCTCATGGTCACTCATTGGAATCCTCGATCACTATCTTCATGGAGGTATCTTGAAAGAGAATCAAGATAAACCATGTCCATTAAGATATACATGGTGAGCTGTCTCAAATGAGATGAAAAGTAAAACATTTCCAGAACACATGCAATCAGTGTTCTCATGCACCGAATTGGAAATTAGAATTTAGGGTTCTGGTGTATGGATACATTGGTCTCCACACCAATATTAGACCCTCATAACTGAAAACCACACTCAAAACACTTAACACTATTGCTCCATTAAAAAGATCAGAGTCCTTGTTCTTCAGTAGAACCAAATCCTTTGATAACACTTTGTCACGACCCATCCACTGAGGCCCATTTCGTGTCTACCCCAAGATCTCCTTCCATATTCCAGGGGTTGGTGACTAGCACTAAATAGGCGTATCTATAAAAAGGGAAGGAATTTTCTTTAAACTTGTACACACACACACACGTTCAAGTGAAACACAACGTAAGAGTAAAGTGAAACCACACTAGATACCACAACTGAGTGTAAGGATAAGTACAGAAATTAAGGGGCTAGAATACAAGCTGAACATAAATGGAAATAAAGAAAAATGGAAAATAGATCCCGAGGTTGTCTGTTAGGGATCCTACCTAAAGGGTAGGTACAACTCGTCTCACGGCTATCCTCGTCCACCGGTCACCTCCATCCACTTCTTGTCCTAGATCCCCAAGCCTCAGTCAAGGTTGTCCATCATCTACACAAGACACAACAAGGTTTAGGTGAAGCCCAAGTAGGGGTAAATATAAGAATACCCAGTGCGAACCACAAGACCGCCGAAGGACTCTCAAAATTCCACAAAGAAAAACCACAAAACATGATCTCAACAACAAAGAATAAATAAAAAGATACAGCTCAAACAAAATATACTCATCTCATCAACAATGAAAAATAAGGCCTCGACGTCAATTCATTTCTAGGATTTCTGAAGAAGGCTCAAAGCATAACTTGGGGATCAAGAGTGCACACTCTATGAACTGTCCATCCCTGATGGCACCCGTCTAAGAGAAGTACTCCATCAAGCACAACTCAACCATTAATAATGGAACGTTTGAGAGGAAGGGCTCCACCGGTAACTGTCTTCTAGAAATGCATATAGTGCCCAGCACTAGAAGTGTCATAGTCACAGTCTTGCACCCCAGGAAAGACCATGGGAAACCATGTGAAGAGACCCACTCCTTGATACTGTGTCCTGCCGTCGAGGTAGCTCCAACTCCCCTGAAGGACCCGCTCCCCGTCGCTACTCAGAGATGAGGGAGTACTATTCCAAATATGAGGACCCTCACCCTACCCAGTAGGGGAGTAAAAGTCTGGTATTTTGTTTGCTGTGGGGGACCCACGCCCTAGTACTTTAGGGGAGTATCAACCCTAGGCTAGAAGACCCACACCCTGGAACGGTAGGGGAGTTCCGACTCTATAAGTGAGGACTCGCACCCTACCCGGTAGGGTAGTACAACTCTGATAGTTTGTTTGATGTGGGGGACTTGCGCCCTAGTACGTTATGGGAGTTCCAAACCCAAGCTAGAGGACCCACACCCTTGCATGACAGGGGACTATCGACTATACTGTATCATGACATATGGGGGACATGCACCCTGGGTTGATAGGGGAGTACCTACTCCTAACATAGAGGACCTTCACCCTACCAATTTGAGGATTACCTGACTCTATCTCTGTTTTGTATGGAGGAACCATTCCCTAGTCCAAATAAGGAGTACCAACTACAAAGATATAAAAACAAATCATAGGGAAACAAAGCCACACTCATGACGTGGGGAGTCCAGTCTCTACCAGAGTAGAGGATTAAGGAATACTCGTTCCTTTATTCATCTAGGGAGTAGCCATCCTAACTCTTACTACAAGAAACACCATGGTTCTGCTCCTCCAGTTATCAGTCCTACATCAACTATTATGAAGTTTCACAAGTAAGTAACCCGATGATCTATTATGTCATAAGGGTTCCAACGCAAAAGACAGTGCGTCAACTAGACACCCGGTCTGTAAGCTATAGGTATTTTACTACTGAGGGCCTAGTTGGATTCCGGTACGATCCAACCCGGACAAACTCCAAATTTCTCCAGAAGTCATGTGAAGTATTTTAAAAGGACCTTCTTGCTCTAAGGATCCCAGCGATGTAGAAGGTTCATCAAACAGACGTCTGGTTTGCAAGATATGACCTTTTAAGCATAACTAGGCCTTATAGGGGTCAGGGTCTGGTCCGACCAGGCTGGGCTGGGCCGTAGTGGCTCAGCCTGCCGGTTGGTACGACCCATGCAGGGTCACGTAGTCTGCTACACCCAAACGGTTTAGTGGATCCATTCAGCTCATTTATTGGCGCAGCAGGTGGCGCCGCCTTGTCAGACACAGAACCCATAGGGTGCAAGTCTCCTGCATTGACGCAGCTTCGAGCCACATCTCCCTTCAGCATGGTACATGATGGCACACTACCTTTACATCCGCAGTTGGCCACTGCCAGCCACCTTTCCGACCACTGGGACGCCGAGCAGTGCCGATCATTCACCGTAGCGAGTGACAGATGGTCACCTCCCCCGTTCGCTGGTGCCGCCGTGCCATCTCTTCTTCCACGGGCCACCGGCTGAGCTCTTGTGGTCCGTTATTCCTTTTGGATGCCCATACGGTCCTCTCGGGATGCCACTGTTGTTGCGCACCTCTTGGTTTCGAGGTTTCGTCGAGTTGGAACAACCCGTCTCCAAAGAATGTAATGAAAAGCAAGCATCGAAGGGTCTGGGCCTTGTTCGATTAGCATACACCCTCAGCATTAGCATTATAACAAGTGAGAGTAATTCATACATCACATTAAATTAATGATAAATCCCATTAAAATACCCTACAATGACCACAAGAAAATTCTATAATGATTATAAGAATTGTGGGAAATTCTTGATTTAAAAGACAACCCCTACCTCATGATTCTTTGAAGTTATCTCAGTTATTGGTAGAAGGAGAGTCCCCATCATAGTGAGGTCGTTGACGTTCATCAATCCGGGATCATCACTACCCAAGCATCCATCCTCCGTCGGTGGAAGACGTTGTGTCACTTAACCAGAGGTTCCATGTTTGGTGAAGCCGTTTCAAAACTCAACCCCGATTATCACTTAAATAGAGGGGGAAAAGGTTAGTCACACACCAAGGAATTAATGAGGTTCATTTAATGAATGGACCTATTAATCATCCAATAGTTAAATTACAAATAAAGGAGATTCAAGCCATTAATTGGCTTGAAAAGTCAATGGTCCCCACCACATCCGCTCATCTGCTGGATAAAGAGATATAAAATAATTTATTATTTTATTTTATTTTATTTTATATAAAGATAACAATTAATCTTTTTCTCCCGACCTACTGTAGTTGAATTGAATCTTCCCTTAAGAGAATCCTGGCACTGCGAATTCAATGGTGCCTTAATATTTTTAATCATAGAATTGATTCAAAAGATATAATACACTGCCTATACGTTGACTGAACGTACCTTAAAAAAACTTCAAAAATTAGTAACAGTAACCCTCAACCCGCGCCGGTCGAGGTTAGGATATGTGTAAGGGGAACATGACATCATGAGCTCAACAGTACTATCATATTTCTAATATGAGTCACCATTTCAGATTTTTGGAATTTAACAATAAAATAATTTTTACTTATTTATTTTATTTACAGCGAAAAACTAACATCCACTATTGGCCCGCGCTGGCCAAAGTTTGGATCAACCTAAGAAAAACATTCCCTCACGAGTCCAACAACGGTCTTAGAATTTTAATCCAAGTCATCATTCGTGAGTTATAAGAATTTGAAAAATAAAATAATTTTATTTAATTATTCTATTTACAGTTACGCCATTTTCAGAATTTCTCACTAGAGGCCTATGCCGACTAAACAGAAGTCGCACCTACGGTAAACCCTCCATCCTGAATGTAACAGTGACCTCATATTTCTAATCCAGGTATCCATTTAAGATTTATTCCACTTTTTTAGGAAAACGACTCATGCACGCTATTTTAAGCTTAACACTTTTTAGACGGATCATTTCGGTCAATACGGGCATCAGAATCACGTGCCGTTAGATTTTGCTGTCCCGTAAAAATTCAACGAAATTAAAAACAAAATTATACAGAATTTTCATGTCTTTACATTTCCAAATATAAAGGAGGTCCATAATGGACCTACCCATAATATAATCACAATACTTTTATATGTATGCCAAAAGATCATAAAATCATTCATCACTCTATTATAGTATTACACATTGAAAAGAAAACAGTTTTCACCTTGATTTCGTCATCATAATCAATAACAGTATAAATAATGAATAAGGATAGTATCATTAGATCATTTACCTATTGAATCACAAGTAACATCAATGTCTATTGTCATAGATGAATATACATTTAGATGAACACTGGAATATGTCTTGAGGAAAATACCCTTATTTATTTTGAAATGACTTATTTAAAATTGGAAAACTTCAATAATATTAGAAAAAAAATTCCTTTAAAATAACCATAAAAATTTATAAATGAATATTTAAATAAAATATTATTCAAAATGGTGGGAAAATAATTACATGTGGAAAATATTAAAATAATTATTCAGTTTACACCTTTGGTTAAAGTATCTCGTTTAGAAAATGAAAACAAAATTTCTTTTGAAATTTTTTAAAAAATTCAAAATATGTTTTTAATTGATTGTAAAAAAATCATTAGTGAATAATTTTTTTTTTGAAAAAACATGGATTTGAAAGGGAAAACATTACAGATTAAAAATAGAAATAATGTCTATTTTCCTTTAGAATAATCCTTCAGTCTTATGAGTACTATTAACGAGTAATATTAAATAAAAATGTTTAATATCATGAAATAACCATAGGATAAGAAAATAAATGAGTTTCTTGAGAGAGATATCATATAACTTTATCATCATAAATTTAATCATAAACAATTCATGTAAATAGTGAGAATGTAACATAAAAGCATCCACTTAAGTTTGACATGTTTCATTAGTACTCAAACCACCTATATAATAAATTTAAATTTTTATAATTCTATAAAATAACCATATTTTAAATAATAATACCATAAATATTTTAAATATGATAAATTATGACCTATTCATTAAAAATATTTTATTATCATCATTATATCAGGGGTTAGCTGCTTCATTTTTATATATGTTTGGGTTCAACAGTTATAGTCCTTGCTTCTTGTTCATGGTTCCATAAACTAAGTTTTGATTCTTTTCATGTATATAATTTTTTTATATAACATCACTATTATATAATATTTATTAATCATACATGTCATAAAAAATTATAACAACACTCATATAGCTGTCAAAATCAACAAAAAAAAGAGCATATTATGAAGACAGAATGAGTAATAAAATGTGAATTTATAATCATAATATGATATTTACAAAATATAATTCATGTTAAATTTTTCTTATAAATTAATTATATAAAATATTATAACCATCCATAAATCATTTTTATGGAACATGAAATTTATCACCCATGATCATGGTAGTCTGTTCGTACACAAGAACGATACTTCAATTTTGTAATGACTAAGATCAAAACATCATTGATGATATTTAATAATTAAAAAACCTTATAATATCATAAATAAAATATATATTCAATAAATATATCATTATAACCATAAATATATTCATTTATAGAAAACTAATGACATTTATATGTGGAGGTGGTGGTTCGCGTGTACACACAAGTAATAGTATCATTTACCATTTTGATGGAAATGATGTGGACATTTTTTATACCATAACCACAGTAAAATATAAATATATCTATGATATTGTATTAGTTATTTCATAATGGATACAATATATTTATTAGGATTTATAGGGATAAATAGTCTTTAAAAGAGCCGCGTAAGACCATCAACTCTTCCTTAAGAGACCCCTTTTGGATTGCACATTAATCCTTCATATGCTAGTATTGGGTTATAAAAAAGCTATAATATATGGGTAATTAATCTAGGAATATGTATATTAAGGAATTATTAATGAAATATAACTCAAAATATGTTAATAATAGAGGATAAGAGGTTCCCTTATATAAGTGAGTGGAGGGACCCACATGGAATTACATAAAAGATTTAAATAATATAATGTCACTTTCTTATGTGTGAGGAACCAAAGGACCAAAAATAATAAGGTAAGATAAGATAAGGGTTTAATATCTTAAACTAAAGATATTTTGACAAGTTTAAAAGGAATTTCCACCCTTATATCTTATTTTAACCCTCAGTAAGCCCTTTTGACATTAATCATTGCAATAAATTTTTACTACTATTACAATTCATAATGAAAAAAAGTTAAAGTGGACTCATTAATATTTTTAAATGATGATTAAAAATATATAATAAATCTTATTAAATTCAATTTCTATAAGTTTTAGAATTTAATTTGAAAATAATTTCCTAGATCATGAAGAAACAACATTTATTTTGGAGAATACATTTAATGTATAAAGTCGAATTTATTGTCATTATTTTCCTTATAAAAAATATTATATAAATTTTAAAATATTTTATTCAATGTATATGATATAAATATTAATAACATAATCAATTAATACTGAATTATTTTTATTATTAATATAAACACATATTTCATACATAGAAATAGTTTTTTAAAATTTAACTCTTTTTTAGCTTCAAATGATTTTATCTTCATTCATAAAAAATTAATATTTAATTTGTGAATGATTTTTAATATATTATTCATAAATTTAAATAAAATAAATTTTAAATAGCAATAAATATGTATATATATAAGATATGTAAAAAAATACACTTCACTGAAATAATAGATGCTTTAACCATGAATTTATTTTCTTAAAAATTTATTAACTACTTATTATTAATTATTGAATAAATTTTAATAAAGGATATTTTTTTATATATTTTTCCTAATGTTGTAACTCCTATTCATACCCACCAATCCAATAGCTTGGTGTTAAATATTATAATATAATGTGGCTTATTTATACTCGGGGTTGCGTGTAATGGATGCTATCAAATACATAAAATTTATTTCAAAGGAATACATTAAAAATCTCTAGTGTTATAATTATAATAATTTTTTAAACATTTTTTTGTCTACATGCTTATATATTCTATCACCAAACAATTATAATGTAAAAAATTCAATATATATGTTTATTTATTTTATATATTTTCCAATTATGAATAAAATATTCTAATAACATAATAATTATTATTTAATTATTTAATTACATGGGAATTAATAATTTTTTTACACATAATAAATAAACATATTAATTTTAAATTACCTGTTATCTATAAAATATTATTTATATTTCATATTTATTGCACGTCACAAATATATATATATACATATATTTGTACAAATACTACTTTTATTCTAAAATTCATCACTTATAAATGATAATTAAGTTATGAAGAATTAAACAACAAATAATAAAAATAGAAATATCCACCTGGTTCCTATTAGGTACCCATCTCTCAATTTCTAGATAACCAATAGAGTCCTTAAGAATCACTTACAACTAGACACCACATAGGGTTCCATGTGAGGCTTTGCCAAGTACCCGGTAGCCTCTGCTTTATTTTAATTTATTCAAAAAAACTCTTGAAATCCTCTTAATATTTTACATTAATCTTTCTAAATCATTCATCATTAATGTAAAAAATCAAGAAAAATATCATCCCTTTAACAAACTCTTAATTTGAATAAATAACTAAAAAAATTCATATTATTCACTATTATAATTCTGAGTTTTAAATAAAAAATACAATTAAATGAAAATTTTAAAAAGGGCCACAATATGTGAACAATATGTGTTATTTGAATAATGGGGTAATTATTCCATCATCCCCAATAGATACATTCTCCCATTATGGTTTTTATTTCGAAATATGAAGCGTTACTCTTCTTAATAATGGTATAGTTCTTTTATTATAAATATAAAATGAGTAAAATTATTTGACATCCAACATTTTTTTCATTTTGTTCATTGAAAGAAATTTTTCACATGAAACATATGACACATATGATAAAAACATTATTAAATTAGAGTATAATATTATAGAATAATGAAAATTAACACATTCTACTAATTATATTTGAAACATCATTATAAAAATTAAAATTGGAGTAAAACAACAAGTAAATAAAAATACAATGAATTGGAATCTTCCACAATCATATTTTTCTTTTAAGATTGTAAAAAAATTTCATGAATGGAATATATGAAAACTAATACATATATGATAGAAATATTGGGAAACAAATTAAATATTATGGTGAGTTAAGAACTATATAATGACATATATAGGATTGAAAATGTGTAATATTACTATTATATGATCTTTTGAAATATATATTGCTATTAGGAATGAATACAAATAATGTTATATTGAAAATGATATAATAGACATATATTCTATCTTTTATAAATTAATAATTTACTAAAAACTAAATATTAAACATATATGATAATTATTTACTAGATATATAGTAAATAATTACTGATATTAACTAATATTATATCAAAAATATGATAACAAATTTTCATTATTTAAGAACAAATTATTTTTCAAATTATTATTATTTTAATGTAAATGTTAAATTTTATAAATTTTGATATTAAATTAGATAAAATTGATTTTATTTGTGGAGTCTATGAATACAAATTATGTATATACTTCAATTTCATTTTCAGGGACAAAAATAAATTTACTAGGTTAATAGTTAATGATGTCAGTAAAATATTAAAATGATAAAATATAGTATGTGTATAAAATTATGTACAAATAATTTCAAGATGAGAATAAATGTAAATAATTAATAAAATATTGATTATATTTGGGTTTTTTCACATATGATCCACTTTAATTGTTAAAACTGTATTCCTTAATTAGTAAAGATTGTGAAATTACATATATGTCACCCATACTCATATATAAATGAACCCCTTCTCTTCCATCCCAAAAAACATCTATCTATAAATGTATACTTGAATACACATATAAACATACTCCACAATATCCCTCTATCATGTTGAATATATTCTCATCCCAACATATGGGTCAAAATCATTCATTATGATCGATGTTTTTTTGGGATGGAGTGATTCTGTCAATGTTTGTATCAAATTAGTCTATATATTTATAAAATTACTTCTTATATACACTACACTTATATAAGATATGATAGTCCAATTATTTCATATTAAAATAATTATTCTTCAATAAAAATGATATTAATATCATATAACATCATAATCTTATTCATCCATTTGTAAAACATGTTCTTATTTGGTTGAATTCAACATCCAACATGAATGATTCTATACAATATTTCAAAATTTTCTTTATAAAATTATTGTTAAAACATAAATTGTAGTAATATATGATATAAATGTGTAATTTGAAATATTTATTGTCTTCTAAATTCTTTATATCAAAATATTGATCATTATATTGTTACATATTAATATCATTTAAATTACTTAAATGTGTATTAAGTGAATTTCGTTTATTCAAACCAAACACAGATAATCCATCAAATGAAAATGGTGAATTACATTTATTTTTAATAATATTATTCATCCCTATAAAATATTATGTGAATAGTCAACTGAATAAAATAAAATGATGATAAAAACCTCATTATTGAAAAAAGCATCCTATAATCCAAACAACTATAATATGATAATGAAAATAAACACAAACTAATAAACATAATTTTCATAAGTGGTTACATTTATTAATATATGATATATTAAAAATAAATTATTTCTTTAAATATATTATTTAGAAGTATAATTTTTCTATATAGTAGGTTAAAGTTTGTTCATGGATTTCATGAGTAATAGTAAGGTTTTCTTATTCCAATATATCATCATTCTTGAGATTATCAACAACTAAACATACATTTGGATAATTTGAATTTAATTTTAATATAGGTTCCCATATATTCGTACAATGTAATAAGTAAATTTTATAGCTCTTCATATTAAATATTATAAGACCGAGTAGGCTATCCTAGTCCACTGTGTTATTGGAAATTATTATCCACTTTGCGAGGATGGATACAGCGATCCAGTCTTAACATATATATTTTACATCACTTTTTTAGAATGTAATAGGTAAATTTTATAGAGACCCAATCTTAACATACATATACATTACAACAATCCACTTGGTTACTTTATCCCACCACTATCTTTAGATCAAATTATTTACCTTCCACTACAAGTAATCATGATCATTTAATGTAATTATGATTTTAAATTATCATTCATTTTAAAATAATTTTTTATAAACTATTTATTTACAAATTTTATCAAAATTTAATGGATATTTATTTTTTATTTTCAAAATAAATTATTATGTTTATATAAATGGGATTTAAAATATGTCAATATATATTAATTTCTTATAATTTTTCACTAAGGATATATTTTAACGGAATTATGCACCTTAATTATATGTATGGTTTATTTTTATATATTTAATTTTTTTTATGAAACCAGTTACATTATCAATTTGTAATTATGTTTTGATGTTGTTATGAAAGATTTTTTAATCATATAGAATACATAAATATGGGTTATAATAAGGTGATTGATAAAATATGAATTATATAGCCGTACAATGTAATATGTAATTTTTATAGCTCTTCATATTAAATATTATAAGACCAAGTAGGTTATCATAGTCCACTTTGTTATGAGAAATTATTATACACTTTGCGAGGATGGATATAAAGACCCGGTCTTAACATACATATACATTACATCACTTTTTCAGAATACGTAAAACAATTCAAAAATGAAATCCAAAAGACCATATTAGTTTAGTGCATTTGGAAACATAGAAACATAAGAACTGGTACATAAGTGAGCTATGTTATCTCACACTAGGTTATTCACAACTAAAAACCTTATTAAACACTTCATACATAATAAATATTTTTATAACCAGGGAACGGAAACAAAAAAGGGGTGAGATCAGATGTTAAGTAATGGTAAAAAAGGGAGACAATTAAGAATAGAAATGATTATAAGGGTATGAGAACTTGATCAAAACATTAAAATATCACACCCTATGTATTAAAGACAATAAACATGAATCATGGCACAAATACTGGAAATTCATACGACATGAATTATTATGAAACTAATAACATAATCCATGAAAACACAACATAGGATTAACATATGAAATTATTCCAAACACATAAGAATATAATATAATTTCCAATGTAACCAAGGCATCAATTTTGAGACCATATTAGTAGTATGGGTTCACTCCCCACACCATCGTGGTAGTTATGGTTCCCTCCCATGGCCATCTTAGTAGCATTAATTCACTCCTCAAACCATCTATGTCGTCATGGTTCACTCCCATGGCCATCTTAGTAGCATGATTTCACTCCTCATACCATATTGGAAGTCATGGATCACTCCCATGACAATCATAGTCGTTATGGTTCACTCGTGAGACTATATTAATGTATCTCATGAGATATAAATTATTATCCCATGTATTTTAGGGAGATAGAGGTCCCACCCATCTCATAATGATATCACACATATATGTCTGACAAGAACATTGAAAATCATATCATAACCCAAGAAATGAAATGGGTATCATGAACATGTAATTATATCATAACCATTGAAAAAATATAATGGTTTAATAATAATTTCATCAAAATCGTAACACATGAAAAGAAGAGGATTTCAAAGGCATGTATCTCATGAAAGGGGAAAAAGTTTCATAAACATAATACTATAAAAATATAGACCATTTAGGGAAAGATTTTGAATGAAAACATTGAATAATTTCCCAAAAAAGAATGAGTAACACCAACATATGTCATACTATATGTGAAATAATTTTTAAATATCTCTTAAAAAATTTCAATAGTAAAATATCATTTATTCATTAAAAAGGCCTTTTAATACATAAAACCTTTAGAAAACTATTTTCTTTGAAAATTCATTGAAAATGTAGAAAAAAAGGTTTGAAACAATTTTGAATAAAATATCCTTCAAAACTTATAAAACAATCATTACAAAATTTTGAAAACTATTTTCCTTTAAAACATATAAAATAATTTTGAAAAAACTTCTTGAAAACTATTTTCTTTTAAAACATATAAAATAAGTGTTAAAACATTAGAAAATCATTTTTCATTAAACAGAGATTGAAAACATATAAATAAATCGTGAAGATGTATTAAAAACCATTACTTTTAAAATACATTTAAAACATATAAATAAATTTTCAAAATGTTTTCAATACTATTTCTTTGAAAATACTTTAAAAACTTATAAATAAATCTTGAAAATGTTTGGAAAACATTTTTTATTAGAAAATATATATTTATTAAATATAAATTTAAAATAAATTACAAATTTAAAAATCCATTTTTTACTTTAGGAAAAACCTAAAATATCATTTTAAAACATTTTTTAAAACAATTTTCAAAATATGGTTTTTGAAAAATAGAAATTTTTGACCGAAGAGAGAGATAAAGTCGAACTTTATTAAAAAAATTTATTAACTATTTTTGATAAAAAAGAGTGAAATAATGATACCAATATAGAAATATATCATCAATAAAAATAGGATAAGAAATTTAATGAGATTTATTAATATATGGATCATAATATTTCATAAAGTAAGCATAAATATAAACAATCTCGAAAAGCGAAGAGATTGTTTCAATAAATTCGTATTACTTGGTAACTTGGGATATTACTCTCCATGTAAGATAATGAAATTATATGAAGCATAAAATATCATGATAAGAAGTATTTTCATGACATAACATTTCAAATGGATGTTTACAAACCTTGAAAAATAATGTAGGTGCATAACAAAACTTGTGTCTCAAAGAAGAAAAATTGGGACAAAACAATCTTACTGGTTTGGAAGCTTTTGAAACATTAAACCCAAGAAATAAAGATCATATAATGGCTATATTAATATAAATAAATTTAATAATAAGATTCATGGACTCTATTAATAGGTATTATATACACCACACAAAATAAAAGAGTACTTATAAGGCATGTATCTCACAGAAATAAAAAGTGAGACGAAATTTCCCATACCTTAAGTAATGACTCACTTTGTACCTGTAAAAATATCCTATATAATAAATATAATTTTGTTATTTTTTTAAAAAAATAATATTTTTATATCTACTACCATATATATTTTTATTATTAATTTATATTACCTTTTTGTCAACAAATCTTTGTTAAGGTTTTACTTCAGGTAATATCATCTTTGTTCTTCATATCTATCTTAATTTATTATATATTTCATCATTATAATTATATCATGATTTATAGAATGAAAACCATGATATAAATTTAGATTATAGTAACTATATTTTTATTATAATAATCCATTTAATATTGAAGAATAAAATGGAATACACCGTTCATGGAGATGGTAGGTTGTATGTACGCATGAACATGTTTTCCATTTTATTATCGCATAGAAATAAAGAGAGTGAATTATATATATGTATATAAATGAATATATATATTTATTAATGTAATATTATTATATAATATATATATATATATATATCATTTTATATCACTAAAATCATCCTTAATACATTCCATTTATTGTGTGAACAAATCATATTGCTTTTAGGGGGCGTTAGTCCAAATTATAACAAATGAAATTATCGTATTCACACAACATAGAAAGTATAATGATATATGTTTTAAAAGAATGAAAAAATATTAAAGCCATTATAAATATCATATAATTCATATATAAATATCTTTTCCTTCATAATTACAATTATGAGATATGGTAATTGAAAAATGAACAGTCATCTTTTTGTGAGGTGGTAGTTCTTCGTACACGTAAACAATATGTTAATTAAAAATTAGATAAAATTGTGAGTAAATATTGGTAAAAACATTAGAATAAAAACATATTATTATATTTATGATAACTGTTTTTCAATAAAATCATGTAATAATATAATTTTATTGGGTGGATAATTTAAATAAAATAATATAATTTTTTGGAACAATGTTACCACTTATTCGGGTAAATCCTTCCAGTTTGCACCAAATGGATTCATTGGATTGATTTCATCCCAATGTGATTATTCTAGGATAATGGTAGGTATGTTGAGTATATATTTAGGAATAACGTTTCTGATCCAAATTATCTTGAGAGGTGCGAGGAAGTGGGAGGAGAGGAGGCCTTTTATAGTTGAGGAGGAGTGACACTTTTGTAAATTTTGGGAAAAGTAATTATACCCACGTTTTTCCAATGATAAGTGGATCCAATACTGGTATAATGTATATATAAGTGATTATAGGGTAAAATATTGAAATCCAATGGATTTTGTACAATTTTTATACCATTTAGTCTATTAAGATACAGTTTAGTTATTAGTTAATATTAATTTTACCATAATTCATGTAATTAATTTTAATTAATTTCACTAAATTTTTTGGTGAAAAACTAATTTTACCTTATTATAAATTATAAATTATGATGATTAATAATATCAAATCCATTTTCAAAGATTCTAATCACACAAGTGGCCGAAATTAATTTAAATTTAATCACATTATCGGGTCTGTAATTCTAGTTTTTAATGTAAAAACATTCAATGGTCTACTTTGTTTTTATATTCATTAAAAATTCAAACTTCAATAAAAATACCCAAAATATACCCTAAACTAATTCTTATGTTTCTATTTAAAATGTGAATTTTATTTTGACATATTAAATCTATAAATGTTCCAAAAAGGGGATTCAAAATGAGTTCTGCACTAAAAGGTATTAATAAGGCCTTAGTAAAAATACAGGGTTTTAAGCATAAAATTGGGATTGTTTTTTTCTTATGTCAATAAAATATTTTGGATGAATATAAAAAATATTTGACTGAAAATATAACTATATATTAAATTATTATCACACAATAATTTTATGTAATTTAATTTATTAGGGTAAAATAGTTTTGTGACTATAAAAATAATATTATTTCTATTTATATTCAATCATGTTTAGTATTCATTTATAACCAATTGGTAACCCCTGAATTAAAATATAAGATATTTAATAATATAATATTAAATTTAATGGTTATTTTAATATGATTAAATAATCATATTTTAAAAATGGAATATTGTTCGACAACACACAGTCTTGCGTGTTACAAAAGCCATCGTGGAAATTAAGACTTGCATGTAATATAAGATAACATTAATGTTTTCTATAGAGAAATATAAAATATATATTGTGTGTATTGCATGATTAAATTAGTGTTGTGTATAATTCATGCCAGATATAGTGATTTAATATAAAATTAACAATTTTCAGAGTTTCATGATATTAAAAATATCCAAAAGATTAAATTATTTTGAGAAACATAATTCATAAATTCTAATGGTGTTAAATTCTACACAACATAATATTAATTTCAACCTCAGAATTCATTTTAGTTGTCAAAGGTTAAATACTCTTAAGTTCTATTAATTAAAATCCACATCATACAAATTAACACCAAAACTTCCTTAAAAAAAGTTTGAACCAAAATAGTTACCCAGAGTAGAACATAGTTGGATTTACACATGGGAGAAAATAAGTGGAAAATGAAAATATGGACATGGAGGAAAAGATTAAATAATCATAGGGATTGATTTAGGTAATCAATAAAAAAATGTGACTGATTAATGGAATGTTGAGGGCTCAAAGTCATAAAATAATGATTATTTAAAAGGAAACTTGTAACACCTGAGGTTTTATGAGAAATATTTTCTTTTTATGTATTTTGTTATATGCAAAACCAAAGGAATATTTCACTACACACAACACTGTCTTGGCTTTCATTTCACGTAAGAGCAACCTTCCTCGATAGCTTGCGTAGTACGTAATACTGGGATTCTCTAAACAATGATATATTGTAATACTATTATTATGAACTAGATGTTATGGATAGTATTAACTACATTTAGAATGTTATAACATTATTATTTATCTTACAAATTTTCTAGAACATCGTGTGAGAACAAAATATATTTTTCTAGTAAAATAAGTATTTTTAAAAAAATGCAGTTTTCCACCTTTTGATGGCGCACCTAATTTAAATCTAATTTTTGACATGTGTATTAGTTAAATTTGACAAAAACAAATTTATTTTTTGGAATTATAATATAAAAATTTACTATGGATAAATTTTTCATATTATTCTGATAACATTCATATTTTAATAAATAGTCAAAACACACAATATTTTAATTAAAAACACCTTTTCTTCATCGTAAAAATTTATATGGTTAGATTATCTTTTTAATTGGTTTTAAAGTGTAATTATAATATATTTTTACTATTTAATCCAATTTTGGTTATCGAAATTAATGTCATTTTGAAATTGGATATAAACAAGTGCCGATCTTTTGATAATTATTGTTTCTTAAAAACACGCTATTTGTTTTGATAACGGGAATATTTTTTAACATTAATTAATTCCAATTATATGTGTTTAATTTGGAAAATTAGACATCATTTTTGAATTCGGAATACCAAATATAGCTTAGGCTGATATTTTTGTATTTTTCTGAAAAACTTCAATTTTTGATGAATAGTGATACCACTTAGTGGAAGTTAAAAAAACTGACTCTTTCATTTAAATGAAATTTTAACACTTTTGTGAATTTAATTTCAAAAATCAGACAAACATGGTTATTATCAATAAATAAAATGTCATCCAATAAGATGAAAATAATTATTGGTGAATAGTAACTTCTGACTTTTATTTACCACGGTTAAAGATAAATAGGGTAATTCAAGGTTAAAAGGATATTATAATAATTAAAAATTACCTTAACACTTATCCTAACCCTATTGGATGTGTATTTTCAGACCATGGGAATCCTTGGGTCGATTTGGGTACCTCATTGAGCAACTTGGTAGTGATAATGACAATTTGGATTAATTAATTTAATGTAAAGGAAAAATTGACATTAACAAAAATCTTTTAGTAATTAATTTTTATAAGGGGTTATATAAATTATCTTTTCTACTATAAATATTCATTGGAAAGATAAACAGATTTTCTAAATTATGGTATTTGTTTTATTATTTTTAGACATCAAATAAATTAAATTATTTATGACACAATAATGATGTAGTATTTATCTCATTATTAAATGATTTAAATAAATAAGATTATAATAATTAAAATATTATCCAAAACATGTCCAATTCTGATTGGATTATTTTTTTTCGACCATGATTCATCATATCTTGATCATTAGTGATTTTTTTACCTTTTGAAACCAAGGATAGGTGTATAATAAAATAATATTTTCACACTTTCCAAAGGTGCCCCTCTCCTCCCTTATAAAAGGGAACATCCTCCCTCTCCTCTTTACACAAATTTGAGATTTTCAAGATCGGCCAACTACTGCCCATTTACCTTATCAACATCCCTAGAAAAATATTAGAGATTCTGGTCTTCTCAAAAAACCAAATCTAGTACCTTATGTGGAATTTTAAGGTAGGCGCGTCAAAGAATAGGTAATGTCCTTTACCGATCCATTCAAATTTATTTCTTTTTCTACATCTTCTTATTTATATGTTTCATTATAAAGTAATAACATCAATATCACAAATATAATGATATGTTATTATAAATATGGAACAACCCTATTTCACCTTCTATCCATCCTATAAAAAACCAAATCACCATGCGTGCGTACGTACGGAATACCGTCTCCAGGCTGTGGTGTAATATGTTTTTCCAACACCACCTTACATGGATGGTTATAATGGTGTGAAGAAACACTATATATGGTTATTATAAAATGATACTAATTCTGAGATATTCTATCATCCACTGCATGACCATTCAATAATTATGGGAATGATATCGTCGCTTGTGCGTACGTACGGCTTACCGTCTCCACGATGCGATGTGACTTGTGCTACATGATCCTCACAAAACCATGATTATATAAATGAATTTAATGAATAAATATGATATATATTACAAAAATAACATTTTTAAATAATTTATCTATAAATTAAAAAGAGTAATAAGAATTTATTTGACAAGACATGCATAAGAACATAAATCAATGAACACCCGAATAACAAGTAGTAATAAAATATTACTAATTATAAGATAAGAATATAACCATGTATGATATCATAACAATGAATATGATTCTGTCAATGAAATTATTTAAATTATTATACAGGTGGTTCGCATACGTATGAAGCATATCAGATCTAAGGTAAGGGAAAATCTCACAATCTCATTTTTATCCGACATTGTTTATACTTTGGTATTTACTGGGGTGTATTTATCATTCACATCCATGTTTCTCATTATGTAATATTATTTCTATCCTCCTAAAATATTTTAAATACAATATTACTCATTGGAGAGTTTTTAGTGAAAGATATTCAGGGAATCTTTTTTCGTTTTTAGTATGAGGTACTTTTTGACTTTTCCGGCCAAAGTACGGGAAAACTGTTTTTTTAATTTATATGACATGAATGGATTTTTAGAACATTATTTCCATTAATATTCCTTTAAAAGTATTCAAGTTTATTTTTTATTAAATTCTTTTAGTTTAAATTTTGTTGAGATGTTAAGAAAGGAAAAAAATTTGAAGTAGAAAGGATATTTTCATAAAGAATGAAGTTCAAATGTTTTATCAAAATTATTTTCCATTTAAGATAATATAGGGTTCTATTTCTATACCTATTTTTACATTGATTTGATTATGATGGAATTATTTTTTGCAAGTCCTTTTATCTTATATGATTTATGTTATGATGGCATGATGTTTAAGAATCCCATTTTTATTACATGGGTTGTGCTATGATATATGATTTATGATTTTTTGGTACATATAAGAATGGTATCATTATGAGATGGGTGGGACCTATATCTCCCTCCAATACATTGGGTAAATATTTATATCTCATTAGATAGACATGGATGGGATGGAAAGTTAATCTGATTCAATGATATAGGATTAAAATGAGGAGTGAACTCGGTTCAGAAATGGACTTTTTCTTCTAGGATAGTCTTGGAAATGAGTCCTTACTACTAAGAAATGATTATCTATGATTATGTGTGTATGCCACAATGTTTCATGTTTTAAGTTATGATTATTTGGAATAAATTTCACTATTATTATTGATCCCATGTCTTGATATTATGATCACTTTTGCAGGATATTATTTTAAATATTATGTTCTTATAAATATGATATGATTGATATTTACTTTATTTACCCATACTGAGAATTTGACCTCACCCTGTTGTATGTTTTCTTATTCCCAGGTTAGGAAGAAGGGAATTAAGTAAGATATGCTAAAGGGACTCTAAATATGATGAAATAAATGGGAGACAATGTAGCTGATTTATGAAGCAATTATTTATGTTTCCCAGTTTCTAAAGACAATATACCTATACAGTCCTTTAATATTTTTGTTATATGTTGTAATAAGTATGCCTCAATTCTAAAGTAATAACAATTTATGTAATGTAAGGGTCATTATAAAAATAATTCAACAAAATTAAGGTATTAGAATGAAATTTTATTTCTAGATAATTTTCCTAAAGTAGATAAATTTTCATTAAAATATATACTTGATTGATTTTAAGAAAACCACTCCCTTTGTTGTTCCTTGATCCATTTAACCTATTTCTCCAAAAAGGAAGGTGATTTTTTTCATTCCTAAATTAATAAAAAATCTTGAGATCCAGGATAAGAAATCCTATTTTTAATCAGTTATCATCAACAAAAATTTGTGACATAAAGTTATCTAGTATGTATAAATCCTCATACAGTGAGATAACACTTTAATATTATCGACTTCATCAAGAGTTTATGTTAAACCGTTTATAAATTGATAACCTTTCAACCCTTCTAAAAAATGAAAATCCAATGCTTTTTAATGAATAACATGAAATCATATTGACATTTATACCTGATAAATGACAATGTTGATCTTGGTTTTCATAGTAAAACATGTGAATACCCTGATCATAAATTCCCTTAAAACATGGTAATAATATAAATTACCAGAAAGTTTTTTGAAAAGAATTCAGGCTTCATTATTCTAATGATTCCATGATTTATTCGTTAAATTCAAAAAGTTGTAAAATTTATCCTTGATGACATGGAATACTTTTTCCATAATCAGTTCTAGGGTAATCCATACCATCCAATTTACTTATTCATATCCAATATTTCTTTATCCAAAGATCATTATCTCAACATCATGAATTAATTAAGGTTTACCTTACCTTAATCAAAATATCGCTTTTCTATGAAATCATCATCCAATTTATCCTTTTAATTCCTTAAAAAAACATATATTGAAAATAGTTATATATTTAAAATTCATATAATATAATATGTTAATTAGAAAACACATATACTTCATTCATAAAACGTTATTATTAAACCATTACTGTAGATTCATGAACTTATTCATTAATACCTATTTCCAAAAATAAAAAATATAAATCTTGTATTAAGGTTCCTCAACACCAATCTAATTATCCTTCATATGTTTAATGTTATGAATACTAGAAGAACATCTCATAACATTCACATGTTAGTTGTATTCTCTTTATCTTTATAAGTATAACTAATACTCATACCACCTTCTTGATTCTCTTTATGAGATTTCCACATGGGAATTCAATTTTGATAATGCCCATACATTCCAAATCTGAAACATCCAATATTAACCATGTTCGTTAAAGTTCTATCTATTGACTAAAACTAGAATAAAATGGGTGAGAAAAACCTATCATAGAAGAAAACCTCGTAATGATGGAACATTACTTATAACAAGTAAAAACAATAATCCTAATTTTTAATCAATGATACCTTAGGTTTATCCTAGGTTATTCATAGTAATATTCCATTTAAATCCTTCATGATGGATCGTAAAGAGTTTATATTTTCAAAAGCATATCCACTGGGAGTATTAGACTATGTGTGCTATAATGGCTATTTTGAGTACTAGGTTACCCTGAGTTAGGCTCAAGAAATAGTATAAGAGTCATTACTCCTAGGTGCATCTATTCTAGATCCACATACACTTGTGGTATCTAGGATGGGATGTATTTTTAGAAACCAATTACTATATCATTTACCAAAATTCTAAGTCATTTTTCAATACTTTCCTTTATCCTTAGAATTATCCTTAGAAATGTCCTTAGGTTTCTCACTAAGGTTTTTTCATCCAAGATTCTAAAGGTTAACTAAAACATTTCTATCATACTAACTATAGTGACCCAGTCCCAAAATATATATAAATTACATCACTTTTTCATAATACTTCAAACATTATATAAACGGACACCTGAAGACTGTATTAGTCTAGTACCTTTAGAAACATGAAAAAATACATACTAATACATAATTAGGCGACATTTTCTCTCATTAGGTTTTTCATGACTGGAGACCTTCTTAGATTCATCATACATAATACATATCTTCCTAAAATAGGGATGGAAACATAAAAATGAGTGAGATTGAATTCTCAGTAAGGGTAAAAATGGGATAAATTTAAGCATAAAAATGAGCATAGGTGTAGGAAAACATGATAAAAACATTATAAGGTCATACCCTGCATATCAAATATCATAAACATGAATCTTGGAAAAAATATTCGAAGTTCATAAGACATGAATCGTAAAGAAATAAATAACATCATCTATGAAATAATACCATAGTAATACATTATAGAATTATGGAAAAAACATAAGAATATAATATAATTCCATAGTGACCAATTCATCACTCCCAAGATCATATTAACATTATGGATTCACTCCCCATATATTCTTAGTAGTCATGGTTCTCTACCTTGACCATCATTGTTTCATGATTTCAGTAATCACACTCTCTTAGTAGTCACAACTAACCCTCATGGCCATATTAGTAGCACGTGTTCACTCATCATATAATCTTAATAGACATGGTTCACTACCATGACCATCTTACTAGTCGAGGTTCACTACTAGAACCATATTGGTCTATCTTATGAGATATAAATATTCACCCAATCCATTGGAGAGAGATATAGGTCCCACCAATCTCATAATGAAATAATACATGCATATTTCACAAGATCATTAAAAAACATACGATAACCCATAAAATGAAATGGGTTTCATAAACATGTAATCACATCATAACATGCGAAAAAAGATATAGGTTTCATAATCATTTCATCAAAAGAATATCCCCTGAAAAGAAGCATATTTCAACAGAATATAACACATGAAAAAGGAAAGGGTTTCATAAATATCATTCCATGAAAACTATAAACAAATTAGAGAAATAATTTGAATGGAAATATTGAAACATTTTACACATAAAGGCACAAGTAACACCAATATATGTCATTTTATATGGAAAATAATTTTAAAATATCTGTTAGAAAATATTATTAAGAGAAATCTCATTTATTCTTTAAAAATTATTTTTAAAACACAAAACCATTATAAAACCATTTTCTTCGAAAATGAATTGAAAACCTAGAAAGAAGCCTTGAAACCATTTTGAAAACATATTCCCTAAAATACTAACTTAAAAATAATGAAAAACGTTTGAAAAACGTTTTCTTTGATTTCATATAAAATAAGATTGTATAAATTTCTTAAAACTATTTAACATGAAAACTTATACAATATGCTTCAAAACATTAAAAAACCCTTTTCGATGAAAACACTTCAATAACATATAAATAATGATTAAAAATGTTTTTAAAACCTTATTTTTGAATGTATATTTATAAAATAATCTTTGAAAACAAATAATCATTTTAAAAATCTTTATTTCCTTATGATAAATATTTATGGATCATTTGAAAATATTTTTTTTAAACATGGATATTGAAATATTAAAGATTTATGAGCAAGGAGAGAGATAAAGACAAAAATTCCCAAAAAAACGTTCTTAATTATTTTCGATACCAAATAGTGGAGAAATAGTACCAATATATGAATATATCATGAATAAATAGATGATAAGAAAATTCATGAGTGTTCTCAATAGACTGATCATAATATTTCATCAAATTAAGCATAAACATAAACAATATTGAAAAGTTAAGAGTATGACTCAATAAATTCTTATCACATAGAAAAATGGGATCATACTATCCATGTAATAGAGGGAGATTACATGAATCATGTAATATCATGAAAAGAATGAGATTCTTGATATAACATGTCAAATAGAAGTATATACACCTCAAAAAAGAATATAGGTGTAATGACCTGAACCCATAATCCCAGAGATTGTGCATTATTTTATTATATTTTCATGATCGCAGGAAATCAAATCCTGAAGGACTGATCAATTTAGTAACATTTAAAAATATAGATATAAACAGATGTTTTATATTTCATCTTGAAATGAAAAACTACATTGTATCTCCTTTGGATAAAATATTATCCCTTGGATTATCCCTGAAAATAAATCATAATATACTTCTTACCATCCAGGGAGAAATGAAAAATAAGAAATAGGTGATCTCAAATGCACAGTAATTGAAAAAAAATATCATAAGCTATATTAATTAAGTATAATAATTTAATACAAGAAATATAACTGAAACACAATCTTTTTAAGCATAATCATGGAAATAATTAGTCATATAATTCTATATAAACATTTACATAGATGTTATACTAGTCAAATATTTACATGTAATATCAATAACTAATCTCATAATGAGGAAATTCATAATTCCAGACATCATAACTATCCTGTCAAGGCCATGTGCTAGGACCATACATAATAGGATAAGATGTTAGTCAAAACCCATGATTGTTTATCTCATTATAACCATTGATGCATCTAGGGAGATTCATTAACTAGCCCTCATACCATAGTGCATTTATTAAATGGTCCCCAACCAATCACTTACTATGTCCAATGCATTCTTCATATGAGAAAGAAAAAACATTACCAAAATAAACATTTTTATTAAAACTAGCATAAAAAATAATAATACATTAACCATAAACCATGAATGGTATCAAAATATCACATTTACAATAAAACATACCATAAATACTTCAATACAATATGGTAGATTGTATCAAATGAAATCTACCTCAATTAAACATACAATCCAACAATGGATGGTGACATAGATAAATATAATATAATAAAATCATCAAAAACCTCTTGAAAGAAATATCCCGTTTTTTTAAAATATTTTTGAAAGGGGAATGTAACTTTAAAAAAATATTAGGTAAAATAATATTATAATATTTTAAAGGAATCTTCACTCATTCCTTATAAGCTAAAAAATATTCTTTCTTTATTTTTTCACAAAGATTATAAAGTATATCATTTGGAAAACCACAAAAAATTCTATTAAAAATGTTCTATAAAAATTCAGAAATAGGGAAAATGAAATTAAACAATTTTAAAAAATTAGTAAGAATATGTTGAAATAATTTTTAATAAATATGGATATAGATGATAATTATACCACATTATATTCTTACGTATAAAAAATCTCAGATAATAAGGATATTCAAAAATTAACTCGTAACTTGTACTTTCCTTTAGTTAAGGGTGTATTTTATTCATGTATAATAGCTAAATCAAGATTTAATATTATAAAAGAGCCATATAAATGTTTATTATATCATATATTATCCTCTTATATCATTTTGTTGACAACATTTCACTATTACCATTTTTCATGTGTCAACTACTTCATCTTCCTATGAATGTTTCTGTGTTTAAGTCATGTTTCTTATGAATATGATATATTTTATTCATATAAATAATGGTTTTAAGTTTATAAATATTATATTTACTCATCATATACATTTTTATAATCATTATTTAATGGTTGATGTGGAGAATGAATCTCATCGCGTTGTAGAGACAGTGGACTGTATGTAAGCATGAATGATAATACCATTCCCTTTATGGTTAAACGGTATTGAATTGGATGATGAATTATTTATAAGGAATAATAATCATGTAATATTAATTATTTATATCCACTATACTCATCATTATACCCATCCTTATAATGTAGTGATGAAAATCAAATTACAATATGGTGTGGAGACGGTAAGTCGTACGCACACACACATGGTGTAATTGTTTTTCAAAAAATGAATACAAAAATTAATATAATTGTTCCATAGTCATAATAAAATCTTTGTATATATAAAATACTAGAGGTATTAATTTAGTATATATAAAAACATAAAGATTAAGTAGAATATGAAAATAAATTGAATTGAATTGGTAGAATGATTACAACTTATTTGGTGGACTTCCTTTGGATCTCCTCTTAGGAATACTAGGGATGGTTTTTTTGGAAGACCATGACCTACAGAAGATAACTCGGACTGCTTAAAGTATAATTGTTCAGGGTTTTTTGAAACTATAAGGATCATGGTTGTGTGAGGATTTGAGTAAGGAGGTATCTTTTTATAGGTGAGGGTGGGGGAACTCTTTGAATCCATTAAAATATTAAATTAATCTAAATTGATTTTTGATTTAAAATAGTTTCAAATTGAGTTATTTATAACATAAGATGTTAATTGGTATAGATAATCTCAATAAATTATTTTTAGACAAGTTTAAGTCACAAAATGTACCTTGTCTTCTCAATTTAATCCTTAGTTAAACCCTTCATCTCTTAACCTAAAAACATGAACTTTTACTCTTTAGGGTTAGTATAATTACTATAAAATGCGTAATGAACTCAAAGTGGATCATTGATGATATATTTAGACTTAATATAATTTTTCTGCCAAAATATAGTTTTTTATGAATTTTATATCATTTAATAAAATATTATTTATTTTAAACTATCATTTTTGTCAATTTTGACAGTATTTAGGATTTCTCTTTTTGAAAATTTGATATCAATATGATAACATAGAACTAAAACATATAATATATCTATAACATGCCTAATTTATCTAAATAATTCTTTTTTTGTAATTAATAATGTCAAATCAGATTTAGTTTAATATTTTTAATATCATTTATTTCATATTTCCTTTAATTATACAATTACTACATTATTATTATACAAGCCTTTAATTAAATTATTTTTTTATCCACAAAATAAAGTATAAATATGAAGATAAATTTATTATATTTCAAATGAATATTTATATTATAATTTATCTTATTTATAACCCTATATTTAAAATTATTTACTTAATAAAATTATGAGTATGACATTTTAAACTCATCATTATATAAAATATTATAAAAGTATTATTCATACCCAAGAGTCTAAAGAAGATAATAATTTTGTAGTATGGTTGATTTTGGTATAAACCAACTTATCCTGTGAATTTAGGTCATGTGTTAGGATAAATGGTAATATTATAGTATTATTTTTACCATCAACTACTATATTTACCCTTAACCATGTTACATAAATTAAATATAACTAAATTTAATATTCACTAAAAAATTATGTTGATCCTATTAGACTCAAGATATCATAATAATTACAAAAATTTATGTATGTTTTCCGAATTTTAATCACAACAGTTTTATAATTATGTTTAACACTATCGTGGTGAAAAGGCAGATAAAGGTGACATTTACAAGTTCAATATGTATGTACATCAAATTATTATATAAAATGTTTCCAATGACCTATATTTGGTTAATATATGTATCATTGATATATTCTTTCATTAAAAAATCAATTTAATATATAATAATTATTTAAATGAAATGTTCTATTTTTAACTATAATTTATTAATTTCTACTATTAATAAAAATGATGCTTTTTAGAAAATACCATGAATTTACCCAAATAAGTTTTATATTATAAATTAAAAAATAAATTCTATTTTGAAAAATATATTTTATAAACTTTATAATGCACTTAATACTGGTCATAACCATTTTAAATTACCATTTTGATAGATCATGGTGCGCTTGAACTCAGTGCGGTGTACATCATAAGCTATTGAATTAATTTAGAATGAAACATACCATGGAATATTGTGGTGTTAAATTCTTCCCTCCTTCAAAAATTTTGTCCTTGAAATTTCTAGAATATAAACTTCAAAAATGATCTGAGTGGATATTTATTATAAACTCCTTGCATTCACATACTGCCTATTCCATTTTTGGTTTCTCTAAAGAAACATTACCAGTCGAGTCGTCAGATTCCTCAACACCTTTTATCTAGTACCAAAAACCTTCATTGTGTTTTAACAATAAGTCAAATATGGTACAATTTCTATGTCATTATAGGTGAGTACATGTGTTGGGTCTGACATGTATTTCCTTAACAATGATACATGGAACATGTTATAATATTTTGAGATACTTGGAAACATTGCTAAACTGTATTCTACAACACGAGTTTCTTCCATAATTTCAACAGGTATGATATGCCTGGTACATAACTAAATTTCTTATCAACTCTTATAACACCATTCCATGGTGATACCGTCAAGAAAACATAATCTCACATTTGAAATTTCAAATCCTTCCGTCAGTTATTGGAATAAATCTTTTTCCTACTTTGAGCCTCTTTGATATGGGTTTGAACAATACTTACCTTTTCCTTTTCTTCATCAACAATTGTTAGGACTACAATTTTTCATTCACCAACATCATCCCAACAAGTTGGTGTATGAAATCTCTTCCCATATAAATCTTCATAAGTTTCTATTTTAATACTTTAATGGATGTTATTATTATTGTAAAATTATACCAGAGGTAAATAATGATCCCACATACCTTGAAATTAATGTGAGAAAGACCTCACCCTTTCTTCTAAAGTTCGAATAGTCATTTCTGATTTTCCATCAGCATGAGGGTGCTAGGAAATTCTCAAATGAAGTTTAGTATCTAGGGACTTCTAAAGTCCAATCTAAAACTTTTATGTAAAATGAGGATCATGATCAGACACAATTGATAGAGGTATACCATGAAGTATTACAACCCCACTAATATAAAGTCTTACTATGATTTAAATAGGTAAATATTATCTTATAGAAAAAAAATGTGCTGATTTGGTAGGACAATCAACAACAAACCATATCGAATTAATTATTATGGGTGTATAAAGAAATTTGAGCAATGAAAATCACCCAATAAATCCCTTTTTTGCTCCGGTATAGAGGGAATACAATGCCTCTTCTCAGGTTTTAAATTGATATCTTCATATATAAATTAAATCAATCTATAATAAATCAAAACATTAATATTCATTATAAATTCCTCATCATCACACTATGAACTTTTTATCCTATTTAGGAAAAATTGTTTGAAACCCATTTAAAAAAGTAGCGATGTTTATATATCCTTGATAAATCCCTTATCCATTTTTACAATATCCATAAACAAAGGATCCCTTTCAATTCTAATTCTTTTAAAACTCTATGTTTCATCCTACTCAAAGCATCTTCTACCATATTTTCCTTCCCTCATAGGTAGTGTATTGTGCAATCATAATCCTTAAGTAGCTCGATCGATCTCCTTTACCTCATATTGAGTTATTTATATGATAAAATATATTTAAAACTATTATGATATGTATATATCTTCACCATAGATATAAAGTCTCGATATTTTCATATTAAAGATTACCACTACTAACTCAAGATAATGAGTTGGATAGTTCTGTTCAGGTGTTTTTAATTACTTGTATGTATATGCAATAAATCTATCATTCGAGATAAGGAGAAAACCAATTAATTTACTTAATTCGTTACTATAAATTTAAAATCCATCATTTGAATACGGTAAATTAAAGATACCAGCATTAACCAATCTACAGTTCAATGCTTCAAAAAAATCAGCACACTATTTTATCTAAAAAATATAACCACTTTACATGTGATCTTGGTTAATGAGTTAGAAAATCAGGTACAATTCTATATGAAACAATGATAATAAATTTATAAAGAAATAAAACTATGTATCTCAGTTCGTCTTATCAGTAGAGGTCATTCTTGTATTTACTTTGTCTTTTTTGGATCAATATATATTCAATACTTACAGAAAATATTTCCAGGAAAATAAATATCATGAAGCAATAATTCACACTTTCTATGTTTACAATATAACTTGTCCCTTATAAGAGTCTTACGAATGATCTCTATGTGATTATCATGATCTTTATAAATTTTTGAATACACAAGAATATCATCAATGAATACCACAACAAAATCATCAATATATTCCATGAATACTTTGTTCATTTGATCCATAAACTCCACAGGATCATTAGCCATTTTAAATGGAATTTCTATAAATTCGTATTGTCCATACCTCATCCAAAAAGATGTCTTCAAAATATCTTCATTCTTCATTCATTATTGAAGATATCCAGAACGAAGTCCAGTCTTTGAAAATAATTTATCTCTATGAAGTTGATCAAATAAATCATTAGTGTGAGGTACATGAAGAATGTTGTATGTTGGGAAAACATTAATTTCTCTATAATCAACACAAACACACACACATAGATCCATATCTCTTCTTGACAAGGAGAATAAGGGATCCCCATGGGGAAACACTAGGGAGAATAAATCCTATTTTACGCACTCTTCATGTTATTTCTTAAAATCCACTATTTCGACTGTGGCTATTCTATATGGAGTCTATGATATTTGTATTGCATCAGATATTAAATCAACGGAAAACTCAACTTAATGCTCTGGGGTGTGTCCAGGTAAATATTCATGAAAAACATCAATGTATTCCATTATAATATGTACATCCTTAATTTTAGGATTAATTTATTCATCCCTAGATGTTTTTTTGATTTTTCTCCCTAATAAGTTCATTTAGTAAAGCTACTAGGGGTAGATCTACATAAGAATCAAATGATGATGTTTTTTCATTAAAGATAAGGTATTATTCTGGTTTATCACAAATCAAAAAAAAAATTCTTCCAGTTAAGTTTCACATCATTGTTTGGAAGATATTACATACAAAAGATTATACCAATTTAGACCATAAGTATGTCAACATGGTTAGCAAAACAATGTTATTTATGAATCATATAGGGGATAGATCAACACGTTTTTGTTCCAGTGATAATACCCTTATGTGTTTTGACTAATAATTCCCTTAATAAAGAAAAAGTTAAATATAAGGACCCGGCCTTAAAACATTACATAATCATGAATTAAATGAATAATTCACTTTGAGGATATTTTCAGGTTTAGAGTTTTAGAGAATTAGTACATAACTATTATGTCTCAAAAGGTTATAAAGTTGAAAATTATACTCAGTTTCCTTTTTTTTCATAAAATAATAACTCTAAAAAAGAAACATGTATAGGTCCATGTTTTAGACATCATGTATTTCCTTGATCCTGTCCTTGACCCTATGCATCTTTAAGTCCTATGGGAAACATTTCAAAAACTTTGGATGAGCAAAAAAAGTTCAGTAAAAGATATAAAAAAATACTGAAAGAAAACATTATTCCATGTATACATAAAAATCAATGAAATCATACTTTACTCATAAAACATAAGCACTTTAACATACCTCATGAAATCATAATATTTATGAATAACTCATAGAAATCATAAGACATAAAGGTAACTTGAGGCATTCATAACATTCTTACGTAGGGTGTAACCCTCATGGTTATGTTTGGAATAACCATCCTAGTATATTCCCTAAATCTAATCAGAGAAACCATAGAGTTTAACTCCTTCACATTAACCAATGCATTGGATAGCTATCTTGGGATCAGCTACCCTTATTTTATCATGGAACCACCCGACTTCATAAACAATGCCCAAGAACCATAACATAATCTTATCACATAAAACATTCATAAAGGAAACATAACATTTCCAAATTTTAATCACAAGATTTCAATACAACACATTGATATAATCAAAACATTATCAAAACCATTTTCAAAAACAATGTTAAAGACAATTAAAACATAGTATTTATTTTTATTTTAAAAACAATTTGGATTATAGAGGAAACTGAAACTCAAATAATGGTCACAACGGTAGAAAAGTCATTGTCACCGCATACGTAAGACAAAAACATTTCTTTTGTCATTTAGTAAAATTAATCATGTAAAAGGATTCATTTTGAATGAAATTAAAAGCCAAAAGGGTTTTATACACCATATAAAAAATGTCGTGTAGAAATCAAAAGATTCCTCAATGAAAAGAGATTGAGACGAAGTCCCATACAAAGACTGTATCCTTAGATTAAATATAAATCAATTACATAATTATGTGTGACAAAAATAAATACACTCAATATAAGTGGATGTTAAGTATAAAACAATCATAGGTCATCCACACATATTCATAGTAGGAAATAATAAAGAAGTAGAGGTTTAACCCAAAGAATTGAAATTGGGTTAAGAAGTTCCCTTACAGAAATTCGACAGCCTAACGATGTCATTTTAAAATTCAGAAAATGGGTTGATGATAGATAAAATAGGTATCTAATCACATGGACATAAAATTTACAGCAATAAGGATATATAAGAACATATCCCAACATAATAATATGTAAATTAAAAGACCTAACAAAAAGATGTCTTTTAAAAATAGGAGGGTGAAAGGTTCCCTTATCGACATGGGTAACTTTCGAAACATACACCCCATGAAAGAAAGACTATAAAAAATTTATGTAAATACCCTTAAATGAATTTATATTACACAAAGAGTAGATTAATGGGCAGTACATACACCACTCAAAGGATATGGTGACATATATATCATGATTCAAACGGGAATATATAGTGAGATAAAAATCCCTTACCTCATTGTAATAAATAGAGTCGTATAACCAAAAGATAATAAGAACAAAATGAATCATATAATATCATGAATATAAATAGAATAATTATAATATATATCAAATGGTTGTACTCAATACATCACATGAAATATATAGTTGGTGAATAATTGAAATGTCACGGAATTAAAAGTGAGATAAGAAATCCCCTTACCACAAGTCCGACTAGTCTTGTTCGTTTCTTTATATTCCTGAATAATAAACTCTTGTCAATTTATAATTGAATAAGTACTTACTTTATAGTTTATTATTCAATTAATATCACATTTTTTCATTTTATAATAATTAGTTACTTATGTGAGTTCATATCATATGTTTTGGCGATGTTCGGTACATGAGTCAAAAATGAACTTGTTTGAAAAGAATTTCCCATGTAGTTATATGTATATAATCTCCATAATGGTATTAAATATTTAAATATCATATATATCCAGTATATATTCATTATATACTCTTCCATAAAATTTGGAGATAAAAAATGAAATGCACCGTTCTTGGAGATGGTAGGTTGTACGTACGCATGAACGCTACTTTCATTTCATTGTCATATTAAAGGAATTAAAACTAAATGAGACATATCTATATTATAATTAAGGTATAATATATATATTATATAGGTAAAATAAGTTCATTAATTAGATTATTAATAAATTCTATTTTTGGAATGAATGAGTCACATCACTTGAGGGGGCGGTAGTCCACACATACTCAGAGGAAATTATCGCAGTTCCACCACAAGAAAAGAATAACGATGTGATTTAAAAATATAATTAAGAAGCATATAAAAAAATAAATAGCATATATATCATATATAAATACAGTGAAATCATAATGGCTACCATGAAAGGTGTTAACATAAGATTGAACAATCATTGTTTTGTGAGGCAGTAATTCACCACCCGCAGAAACATAATGTTCTTTAACCGTTAGACTGAGGTGTGTATAAGTGTAGGTATAATCCTTATCATTAAAAAATCATAGTATATTGAGGATACTTATGTTATTATGGGATTAAATAATAATAATATAGTGGTGAGTGAAGAAGGAAAGTAAAAGAAAGAAACTCAAGAGATGACATTACCTCTAAATCGGGTAACTCTTTTTGATTTGAACCAAAGGATTCTTTAGAAAGACATCTGCCCAAAGTGAGGCTTCTAAGAGTAAGAGAGGGAAATGGAGAGATAATATGACAATATTATGAACGATACAAGGGATTTAGAGGTGTGGGTAATGGGGTAGAGGTGGGGGCCTTTTATAAGAGGGGGGAGGGTCACTTTTGGAAAGTCTTAAAATGTTACTTTATTATAAAATGGTTTTCAGATTTTAAAGGTCCCACAATGATATATTTAGAGGATAATGTGATAAGGGTTCTAAATACACCCATATAATAGGTTTTAGACAAGTGTAATACGTAGATTTTACCTTATCTTTTACTTTTATTTAAATAGTTCTTTAATGAGGTAATTACTGCATCATCATGGTGTCATAAATAAATTTATTTATTTAAATTATAAAAATTATAAAAAAATACAATGATGTAGGAAAATTTTTTACCTTTACAATTGCCATTTATAGTCTAAGATATCATTTATGTAATCAAAATTAAAATTTTATTACTTAGGATATACAAACCTTTGTTATAATTCTCTTATTTTAAAAAAAATGTCATAAATGTCACTATTACACCCATGTGACTCCATGGGCTCTTAAGTTTGGTAACAAGCTTCCCACGATCATCCATGACTAAAAAAAGAGGATTTAGACACATGTTAGGGTAATTTTATATTATTATGATATTATTTTATTACCCTTAACTACCCGATTACTAATTAATCATGATAATTAAAGACAATTACCGTTGTTACTATTCATAATGTCCATAAACAAAAGAGACTTAATTATATAATTCAGACCTTACGATTCCAAATATGTAATCCATTTTACCAAATTAAAAACATAGAAATTTCGGTAATTAATTTAAATATAATTCTCGTTGTCACAACCAAAGATGAGTTTTTAAGAAGTAAAAGTTTATCAAAATATTGACTTGTTTTTACATCCAATTGAAATGTGAAATTACTTCCAATGAATAAAATTGTATTAAGTGATAAAAACATAATTCAATTTCACTTTACAACCAATTAAAAGTACCATCTAATTATATAATTAAATTAGATGAAAAAGCAGTTTTGAAGTAAAATGCAGTATTTTTCACTATTCATTAAAAATGAACATTTGTCAGAAAAATACCAAAAATTTATCCAAAGTAAATTTGATATTCCAAATTCAAAAATTATTTCCATTTTAACAAATTCAATACATATATGTTTATTAATTAATTTTATAATTAATTCCCGTTTTCAAAACAAATAGCTTGTTTTTATGAAACAATATCAATTAAAAGATTGACACTTGTTTATGTCTAATTACAATGTGAAATTAATTCCAATGACCACCATTAGATTAAATGGTAAAAATAAATCTCAACTAAACTTTAAAACCAATTACAAATATAATCTAACCATATAAATAAATTAGATTAAAAGGAGGTTTTGAATTAAAATACAGTAGTTTCACTATTCATTAAAAAAAGAACTTTATCGGAAAAATAAAAAGTATTTACAAAAAGTAAATTATGATATCCCGATTCTAAATAGGGATTTTATTTTGTCAAATATAACATATAAAATTGAAAAAAATTAGTTTTAAAAAGTGTTCACCATCAAAAGGCTGTTGATCGGCCTTTTAAAGAACATTAGAATATTTATGCTTAAAATCAAATTCTTTTCTTATTTTAAGACTTTGAATTATATTGGAGAAATGTAAAAATATTTAACAAACATATATAATCATTTTGTAGTCATTTATGTTTATTCCCTCCCTTACAATGGCTAGGCGTTAACTACAACTTAAAATAATATTATTATATTATTTGTGGGCAATTTAAGATTTCAACGAAACTCATTATCACGTATTGGGTACTCCATCAAACATAGAATTCCCTTTAAAGTAATATTAACATTTTATTAAAAAATAATTATAAATATGAAAATTTAATATTCATTATTTACCCGGGATGTTACATCCTTCCCCCATTTTGGGAATTACATCCTCACAATTTTGAAATTGGGATTCGAAACTTTATTGAAAGACCCGCATCAGAAAAGGAGTAAATTAAACTATCACTTTAAAATAAAGAAAGAAAAGTACAAAGGTCACCCGACACAAAAGATACTATGATTCCATGAAAACATGGATACGGAAGAGAAAACAAAGGGTCATGTTCTGATGGAGAGTGATAGAAAACATGTTTAGTAGAAAGTTAACCACTAGAAAATCACAATCTTTTGATGTGTTAAATGGTATTTGATTCCCCATTAAGAGAAGATAACAGATAATATTTTTTTTAAGTTTATTTTCATTGAGGAATTTATTTATGAGCTTAACTAAATCATAAATAATCATACTTTCTTGTCATGTAGACTTTCATCTCTTACTATATTTCATACACAAACTCATATTTTCCCCAAAAGATGAGTATTTAGGATGACTTGTTCACATTAAGAGTTCTATAATAATCTTATTGAGAATCACCTAATCCACCAATGATGAAATATATATTTCCCATGTTTTCAGAACTTAAACAAAACCAAAATTGTTAGTACAAGATCAGATATTCCCAAAAAGGATAATCTTTCACAAAAAGAAAAACTACCCTTAATCGCCAAAATTGTTTCAACAAAACCCAAAGTTCATCAAAGACCATTCAATAAATAGATATCCATAAAAAGTTTCAAAGTAATACAAACTAATATTGAAACACAAATCTCTGAAGGATTTAATCACATATTCTTCCCAGGTAAATCATAACATTAATCTCCAAATTACATTAGTTACTCTTAATGTCTCATACTGAAATGTAATTAACCTAATCACATATCCTCCATGGTAGGTTAATAATTTCCCAAAATCAACTTATTAATGATTCATAAGATCATATAACTAAAAATAATTAGTCTTACTAACTAGGGATTTCACGTAGTCCAGTGGTAAGTGATAAATACCAGTCACACTTTGGTTGTGGGTTCGTTTCCCGCAGCTTCGTCCGACGCGATTGGTTGTCACATGGTTTGTGTGTTTCCCCTTTTCAAAAACTACATAATTTTATAACATTCTCAAAAAGAGATAAATTAATCAAAAATAAAAATAACATATTTTATCGACAAAGGTTATCTAAAAACGTTCATTTCGCATCTCAAAATATATTAACCTGTAATTGACTCAAATTCAAGGATCATATATACCCAAATGGTTCTTTATAACTATATCCACAAAAGAAAAGATAATTATTCCTTGAATAAAATTTTCATATATAGAACATCAGGGTTACACATACTATAAAAATTCTTCTAATGTAATCTCATCATCAAAAGAGCATTAATAAATTTTAGAATTTCACCATCCTAAAATCTACCATATCTCTTGAATCCCTTATATTTTGACTTCTAACTCATTAAAAATTCTTCATGATCCATTAACCAATACATTCCAACTTATTCTCAAATACTTCTTTCCTACAAACAGAATTATGAATCATATCCTAAGATTTAAATAATAGGAAAACATTTATTAAGAAATAATCCATACCTTTTATTGACCATTGTGAGTATCTTCATCCTCAATCGGAATGGAATTTGGTATTGGTAAACAAATATTTGTATGATCTTGGTGATCCCATTCCTGAAACATCTTCATTGGACATGTGATTTTATAATGACCATGAACACCACATTTAAAACATTAAATTGATCATTCAAAAAGAACTTCATTCCCTTTCCTAGAGTCAACTAGATTGTTTCTTTATCCATGGAAGGTTCTTGCTTTATGGCCTTAATTTTCACATCTATAGAATCTTTCTTTCTCTTTGAAATGTTTTCCTATGTGCTTATTTCCACATCTATGACACATAGGTTTTTGAACATACTTACCTTTCCGATTATTACCTGAACTTTCATAGGGATTTGTTTCTCACATATTTGATTCTTTATAAAAATGAATAAGGTTCAGGTGGTTAATAATGACTCTAGATAGTTGGTTGAGAATAACCACAAGTGTTATCATTGAAACTCCTATATCATTCAGTTGCTCATTTAGAAAATCGTCATAGTTTTCTTCACATCCACTTTTACTTTAATACATGATAGATCCAACCATTTAGTAAAACGAAAAAGGTCAGTGTGAGTATATCAGTAAAATCATCATATAATATCTTATGAGGAGGGTAAATACTAACATATACTTATTCATGTTATATTAAACTCATACACATTATAAATATGACTCTTTCTAAAATCCTAACCATTATGGTAATGTCACTTATGATTAAAGAATACCCTAACCTATGAAATTTTCTAAACCGACCACTGATACCAACGATAAGGTCCCATCTTTAAAACATTACATAATAATGAATTAAATGAATAATTCACATTGAGGATATTTTCAGGTTTAGAGTTTTAGAGAATTATTACATAACTATTACATCTCAAAGGATTACAAAGTAGACACTTCTACTCAGTTTCCATTTTTTTCATAAATTAAAAACTGTAAAAAAGAAACATGTCTAGGCCCATGTTTTAAATATCATGTCTTTATATGATCACATCCTTCACCGTATTCATCTTTCAGACCTGTGGGAAACATTTCAAAAACATGGGATGAGCATAAGAATCTCAGTAAGGGATATAAAAAAATACGGAAAGAAAACATTAGTCTATTTATACATAAGAATAAATGAAATCAGACATTACTCATAAAATAGAAGAACTTTTAGATACCACATTAATTCATATGATTTATGAATAACTCATAGAAATCATAAGATATAAAGGAACCTTGAGGCATTCATAGCATTCTTACGTAGGGAGTAACCCTCATGGTTACGTTTGGAATACCCATCGCAGTATATTCTCTAAATATCTTCAGAGAAACCATATAATTTAACTCCTTCACATTACCCAATTCATTGGAGAGCAATCTTGGTCTCACCCACCCATAGTTTTTCACGGAACCACCCGACTTCATAAACAATGCCCAAGAACAATAACATAATCATATCACATAAAACACGCATAATGGAAACATAACATTTCTGCATTTTAATCACAATATATCAATACAACACATTGATATAATAAAAACATTATCAAAAGTATTTTCAATACCAAATTAAATGAAAAGTAAAACATTGAATTTATTTTTCTTTCAAAAAAAATTTATAGCTTGTAGAGGAAGCCGAAACTCAAATAATGGTCACAACGGTGAAGATGTCATTGTCAACGCATACATAAGAAAAAAACATTCCTTTTTTTATTTAGAAAAACTCTTCGTTTAAAAATATTCATTTTGAATGAAATTAAAAGTTAAAAGGGTTATATACACAGTATAAAATAATGTCGTGTAGAAATCAAAATATTCCTCAATGAAAGGAGATTGAGACGAAGTCCCGTATAAAGACGGTATCCTAAGATTAAGGATAAATCAATTACATAATTCGGTGTGACAAATATAAATACACTCAATATATGTGAATATTAATTGTAAAACAATCATAGGCCGTCCAAAAATATTCATAGCATGACATAATGAAGAAGTAGAGGTTTAAACCAAAGAATTGAAATTGGGTTAAGAAGTTCCCTTACAGAAATTCTACAGCCTAACGACATCACTTTAAAATTAAAAAAATGAGTTGATGAGAGATAAAATAGGTATATCATCACTTGTAATGAATATTTACATCAATAAGGATATATAAGAACATATATCAACATAAGAAGTTGTAAATTAAAATACCTAACAAAAAGAAGTCTTTTAAAAAGAGGTGGGTGAAAGGTTCCCTTAACGACTTGGGTAACATTCAAAACGTACACCCCATGAAAGAAGGACTATAAAAAGTTTATGTAAATACCCATAAACGAAATTATATTAAACAAATATTAGAATAATGTGCATTAAATACACCACTCAAGGGAGATAGTGACATATATATCATGAATCTCATGGGAATAAATAGTGAGATAAAAATCCCTTACCTCATTGTAATAAATCAAGTCGTATAACCAAAAGATAATAAGAACCAAATGAATCACATAATACCATGAATATAAATAGAATCATGATAATATATATCAAATTGAAGTAAAAAATACACCACATGCAATAAATAATTGGCCAACAATGGAAATCTCATGGAATTAAAAGTGAGATAAAAATCCCATTACCTCAAGCCCAACTTGTCTTGTTTGATTATTTATATTCATGAATAATAAACATAGGTCAATTTATAATTTCATAAGGAATTCCTTTAAAGTATATTATTCAATTAATATCACATATTATCATGTTATAATAATTAGTTAATTATGTGATTTCATATCATACGTTTTGTAGATGTTCGGTACATGAGTAAAAAATGAACTTGTTTGAAAACAATTTCCCATGTAGTTATAAGTTAATCATCTCCAGAATGGTATTAATGATTTAAATAACAGATATATCCAGTATATATTAATTGTATACTATTACATAACATTTGGAGATATAAATGAAATGTATTTGTTCATGGAGACGGTAGGCCGTACGTACGCATGAACCCTACTTTCATTTCTTTGTCATATTAATGGAATTAAAACTAAATGAGACATATATATATATATATTATAATTCTATTATAATATATATGTTATATAGGTAAAATAATTTCATTAATCACATTATTTATAAATTCCATGTTTTTCATGAACGAGTCACATCACTTGAGGGGGCGGTAGTCCACACTTCCTCAGATGAAATTATTGCACTTCGACAACATGAAAAGCATAACGATGTGATTTAAAAATAAAATTCAGAAGCATATATAAAAAATAAATACCATATATATCTTATATAAATACAGTTACATCATAATGGCCACCATGAAAGGTGTTAAAATAATATTGAACAATCATGATTTCGTGAAGCAGTAATTCGCCACCCACAGAAACAGTATGTTCTTTAACAATTAGACGGAGGTATGTGTATGTTTATGTATAGTCCTTATAAAAAAATCCTAGTACATTGAGGATACTTTTTTTATTATGGGATCAAATAATATGAAGATAGTGGTGAGTGAAAAGGGAATATAAAAGAATGAAACTCGAGAGAAGACATTACCTCTAAATCGGGTTACTTTTTTTGATTTGAAGCAAAGGCTTATTTGGATAGGCTTCTGCCCAAAGTGAGGATTCTAGGAGTAATATATGGATTTGTAAAGATTATATGATCATATCATCAATGATCCATGGGCTTGAGTGGTGTGTGTAAGGGGGTAGAGGTGGGGGCCTTTTATAAGTGGGAGGATGGTCACTTTTGGAAAGTCTTGAAATATTACATTATTATAAAATGGTTATCGGATTTTAAAGGTCCCAAAATGATATATTTCAAGGATAAGGTGATAAGGGTTTTAAATATACCCATAAAATAGGGTTTTTACATGTGTAAGTCTTACATTTTACCTTATCTTTTCATTTTATTTAAAATGATTGTTAATGAGGTAATCAGGGCATCATCATGGTGTCATTAATGAATTTATTTATTTAATGTCTAAAAATTATAAAAAAATACCATGATGTAGGAAATATTTTTAGCTTTATAATTAACATTTATAGTCTAAGAGATCATTTATGTAATCAAAATTAGAATTGTATTACTTAGGATATACAAACCTTTTTATATTCCACTTCTTTTAAAATAATAATGTCATAAATGTCACTATTACACCCATGTGATCAATGGGTTATCATGATAGGTAGAAACCTTCCCATGGCTGGCCATGACTCAAAAAAGAAGATTTGGACACATTTTGGGGTCATTTTATATTTTTATGATATTATTTTATTACCCTTTACTACCTAATTACTAATTAATCACGATAATTAAAGATAATTACTATCGTTACTATTCATAATGTCCAAAAATAAAAGAGTGTTAATTACATAATTTTGACCTTCTGATTCCAAATATTGAATCCATTTTACCAAATTCCAAACATAGAAATTTCAGTAATTAATTTAAAAATAATTCCCCTTGTCACAACCAAAGATGGGTTTTTAAGAAGTAAAAATTTATCAAAAGATTGACTTGTTTTACATCCAATTGAAAAGTAAAATTACTTGCAATGAACAAAATTGTATAAAGTGATAAAAATATAATTCAATTACACTTTAATAGCATTTAAAAGGAACATCTAAATATATAATTAAATTAGTTGAAAAAGAAGTTTTGAAGTAAAATGCATTATTTTTCACTATTCATTAAAAATGAACATTTGTCAGAAAAATACCAAAAATTTATCCAAAGTAAATATGATATTAAAAATTCAAAAATAATTTCCATTTTACCAAATTCAAAACATATATGTTTCATTAATTAATTTTATAATTAATTCCCACTGTCAGAACAAATAGCGTGTTTTTATGAAACAATATCAATCAAAAGATTGACACTTATTTATGTCCTATTTCAAAGTGAAATTAATTCCAATGACCACTATTTGATTAAATGTTAAAAATATATTTCAACTAAAAATTAAACCCAATAAAAAAAACCTAACCATATAAATATATTAGATTAAAAAGCGGTTTTGAATTAAAATACATCATTTTCACTACTCATTAAAAAAATGAACTTTATCAGAAAAAACAAAAATTTACAGAAAGTAAATTTTGATATCCTGATTATAAAAAAGGATTTTATTTTTTCAAATATAACATATAAAATTGACAAAAAGTATTTTAAAAAAGGGTTCTCCATCAAAAGGCAGTTAATCAACCTTTTAAAGAACATTATAATATTTATGCTTAAAATCGAATTATTTTCTTATTTGAAGACTCTAACTTTTATTAGATAAATGTAAAAATATTTAACAAACATATATAATAATTTTGTAGTTATTTCTGTTTATTCCCACCATTACAATGTCTAGGCATTAACTACCATTTAAAATAATATTATTATATTATTAGTGTGCAACATAAGATTTCAAAGAAACTCGTTGTTGCGTATTGGGTACACCATCAAACACAGCATTCCCTTTAAAGTAATATTAACATTTTATTCAAAAACATTAATAAATTTGAAAATTTCATATTCTTCATTTACTTGGGATGTTACAGTAATGGTCTAGTTTTCTTTGAAAGCTGGGAAGATATAATAGAATGAGATGGTCTTGAATCAAATAATTCATTGGCTAAGTTTGAGTAGATGATTAGTGTACCTACCACCACACCACTAGGAACATCAACCTCATGACACTACTACAACTTGGACTTTTATCATCGCTAAAAACCGGCATTAACAGTGCTAGAAAAGTGATGTTAATGCTCGTGTAGATTACGGGGGGGTCCCCTTTATCAACGCTCCTAAATGCGCTGATAAAGGGGTCCCCCCTTTATCTACACCGGCATTAACAGTTCTTTTCTAGTGATCATAAATGTGTGCCTTTATCATCACTACCTTGAGCACTGATAATAGGTCTCTTTATCAATGTTCTTTTATCTCTTTTAAAGGTGTCCTTTATTAGCACTCAAAAAAGCGATGATAAAGGCACCTTCCCCTGCACCTGCAGAACCAACACCTGCACACCTGCACAAAATATCACCTGCACACACTATTTGGACAAACAATGCTATATACATTTAATTAATATCATGAATACAAAAAAACACACCTCTATATACATTTCAAACAATGTTTTACATGGTTACAATTACAATTATCCTACAATAGTTATAGAAATTAATGTTTCAGCCTTTGATATCTGTGATCCTCTCTCAAAAAATTTCATCCACGTTATTTGTTTCTGAAAAAAGCATCCGAACTCAAAGAAAAAATTCACCTAAATAAGAAAACAATTATCATGTTAGTAATACAATAATGAAATAAATTAAAAAATTTATTTGAAAGAATACATTAATATGGAAATATGAACCTAAAATATGGAAATGATAAACTCAAATGTTTTCATTCTGATAACAATGAAAGGGAATAATATAACATAAATATGTTTTTGGATGATTTATCTCAATTAATAAATACTGATTCTTTATCTAATGAAAATCTTTACCGGTCACACCGTGCATTGGATTGAGGTGCAGTTGATTCTTTCACGTCAAAAATGACTCATGGATCATTTTCCTAAAGTATCAAAACAATACGAAGGCATTTGTTTGGTATTCCATATGTCAATAGTGTTGTTTTTTAAAGTTAATGTCAATTTCAAACTGATATCAGAAACTTTTATCCACACCAGTCACACCGTGCATTGGATTGAGGTACGGTCAATTCATACACATCAAAAATGACTCATGGATCGTTTTCAAAAAGTATAAAAATAATCTGAATACGTTTTCTTTGTATTCCATGTGTCAGTAGTGTTGTTTTCTAAAGTTTATGTCAATTTGAAACAGATATCAGACACTTTTAGCCATACCGGTCACACCGGGCGTCATATTGTGGTGAGGTTGATTTTTAGACATCAAAAATGACTCATGTATCATTGTACTAATGTATCAAAACAATACGAACGTGTTTTCCCAGTTTTCTATATGTCACTTGTGTTGTTTTGTAAAGTTTATATCAATTTGAAACTCATATCAGACACTTCTAGTGGTACGGGTAACAACATGCATCAGATTGAGGTTCGGTTGATTCGTAATCATCAAAAATGACTCATGGTTCCTTTTAATAAAGTAATAAAACAATACAAATTTGTTTTCTTGGTATTATGTATGTCAGTAGTTATTTTTTCTAAAGTAAATGTCAATTTCAAACTGATATCATACACCTTTATCCATACTGGTCACACCATGCATCAGATTGAGGTGAGGTCGATTTGTACACGTCACAAATGACTCACGGATCGTTTTCCTAAAGTATCAAAACAGTCCAAGTGCATTTTCTCAGTATTACGTATGTCAGTAGTGTTGTTTTATAAAGTTTATGTCAATTTGAAACTGATATCAGACACTCTTAGCCATATCAGTCACACGGTGAGTCGGATTGTGGTACGGTTGATTATTACATGTCAAAAATGACTGATGGATCGTTGTTATAAAGTATCAAAACAATCTGAACACGTTTTCTTGGTATTCGGTATGTCACTTGTGTTGTTTTCTAATGTTTATGTCAGTTTGAAACTGATATCAGACACTTTTAGCCATACCGGTCACACTGTGTGTCATATTGATGTGCGGTTGATTTTTAGACGTCGCAAATGACTCATGGATCATTTTCATAAAGTATCAAAATAATTCGAACCTGTTTTCCCAGTATTCAGTATGTCAGTAGTGTTGTTTTCTAAAGTCAATGTCAATTTCAAATTGATATCAGACAATTTTAGCCATACCGGTTACACCGTGCATTAGATTGAGGTGTGGTCAATTCGTACACATCAAAATTGACTCATGGATTGTTTTCCTAAAGTATCAAAACAATCTGAATGCATTTTATTAGTATTCCGTATGTCAGTAGTGTTGACTTCTAAAGATTGTGTCAATTTGAAACTAATATACGACACTTTTATCCATACCAGTCACACCATGCGTCTGATTAAGGTACAGTTTATTCGTACACGTCAAAAATGACTCATGAATCATTTTCCTAAATTATCAAAATAGTCCGAACGTCGTTTCTCGGTATTCTGTATGTCAGTAGTGTTGGTTTCTAAAATTAATGTCAATTTCAAACTGATATCTGACACTTTTAGCCATACCGGTCACAACATTCATCAGATTGAGGTGCTGTTAATTAGTACACAACAAAAAATGACTCATATATTGTTTTCCTAAATTATCAAAACAATACGAACACGTTTTTTCAATATTCCGTATGTCAGTAGTGTTGTTTTCTAATTTTTATGTCAATTTGAAACTGATATCTGACAATTTTAGCCATATCGGTCACACCGTGTGTCGGATTGAGGTGTGGTTGATTTTTACTCATCAACAGTGACTCATTGATCATTTTAATAAAGTATCAAAACAACCCGAATGTGTTTTCTCAGTTTTCTATATGTCACTTGTGTTTTTTTCTAAAGATAATATCAATTTCAAACTGATATCAGACACTTTTAGCCATACCAGTCACACCCTGTGTTGAATTGAGGTGCGGTAGATTCTTACACATCAGAAATGACTCATGGATTGTTGTACTAAAGTATAAAAACAATCCGAACGTGTTTTCTCATCATTCTATATGTCACTTGTGTTGTTTTCTAACGTTAATGTCAATTTCAAACTGATATCAGACACTTTTATCCATACCAGTCACACTGTGCGTCTGAATAAGGTGCGATCGATATTTTCAACTCAAAAAGGACTCAGGGATCATTTTACTAATGTATCAAAACAATCTGAATGCATTTGATTGGTTTTCCATATTTTATTAGTGTTGTTTTCTAAAGTTTATTTCAATTTGAAATTGATATCAGAAAATTTTAGCCATATCGTTCACACCGTGTGTTGGATTGTGGTGCGGTTGATTTGTACAAGTTAAAAATAACTCATAGCTCATTTTACTAATGTATCAAAACAATCCGAATGTGTTTGATCATTTTACCATATGTCACTTGTGTTGTTTTCTAAAGTTAATGCCAATTTCAAACTGATATCAGGCACTTTTAGCCATACCGGTTACACCGTGCATCATATTGAGGTGAGATCGATTTGTACACATCAAAAATGACTCATGTATCATTATACTAAAGTATAAAAACAATCATAATGCATTTTCATAGTATTTCATATTCCAGTAGGGTTGTTTTCTAAAGTTTAAGTCAATTTGAAACTGATATCAGACAATTGTAGCCATATTGGTCACACCGTGTGTCAGATTGAGTTGCGGTTGATCCGTACACAACAAAAATAACTCATGGATTGTTTTCAAATAGTATAAAAACAATCTTAATTCATTTTCTTGGTATTCCGTATGTCAGTAGGGTTGTTTTTTAAAGTTAATGTCAATTTCAAACTGATATCAGACACTTTTAGCCATACCGGTCACACTGTGGGTCGAACTCTGGTGTGGTCAATTCATACACATAACATAAGAATCATGGATCATTTTACTAAAGTATAAAAACAATATGAATGTGTTTTCTTAGTCCTTATGTCATTAGTGTTGTTTTCTAAAGTTTATGTCAATTTAAAACTGATATCAGCCACTTTTATCCATACTGGTCACACAGTGCATCAGATTGAGGTGTGGTTGATTCATACACATCACAAATGACTCATGTATCATTTTCCTAATGTATAAAAACAATCCAAATGTATTTGATCGGTTTTATGTATGTCACTTGTGTTGTTTTCTAAAGTTAATGTCAATTTCAAACTGATATCAGACACTTTTAGCCATACCGGTCACACCATGTGTCAGATTGAGGTGAAGTCGATTCGTACACCTCGGAAATGACTCATGGATCATTTTCCTAAAGTATCAAAACAATCCAAATGTGTTTTTTCAGTATTCTGTATGTCACTTGTGTTGTTTTCGAAAGTTAATGTCAATATCGAACTGATATCAGACACTTTTAGCCATACCGTTCACACCGTGCATCGGATTGAGGTGTGATAAATTTTTCACCTCAAAAATGACTCATATATCATTGAATTAATGTATCAAAACAATCCAAACATGTTTGCTCAGTTTTCCATATGTTAGTAGTGTTGTTTTCTAATGTTTATGTCAATTTAAAACTGAAATCAGACACTTTTAGCCATACTGGTCACACTATGCATCGGATTGAGGTGCGGTCAATTTGTACACATCACAAATGACTCATGGATAATTTTAATAAAGTATCAAAACAATCATAATGTGTTTCCCCAGTTTTCCGTTTATCACATGTGTTGTTTTTTAAATTTAATGTCAATTTCAAATTGATATCGAACACTTTTAGCCATACCGGTCACATCATGCGTCATATTGAGGTGTGGTTGATTCATACATGTCACAAATGACTCATGTATCATTTTCCAAAAGTAACAAAACAATACAAACCCATTTTCTCGGTTTTCCATATGTCAGTAGTTCATAAGATTCTCTCATTAAGTTATTCATTACTAGAAACTCAAATCATTTATAAAAACATTTTTCATAATCTAAGGATATGAAACATAAGAAAGGGTGATCATAGATTCTCAATAATTTTAAACAAGGGAGATATCAATGATCATATAAAGATAACATAACTAGTAGGAATTCACCTTCATTGTCTTATTTGTTTACATTTTTCAATCAAGTACCCTGCCCATTCATTTCTAAACACATCTATATCATCTTGTGAATATGAGTTTTTGCGACAGACCTTGTAGTACTGAAAAAATATAAATACACAAAGGATTAATAAATATTTTAAATGAACTCGTAATAATTTTCAAAAATACCTCTTCAGGGATGCTAGTTTGTTCATGAAAGATGATCTCTTTCATAAATTTACAAACATAACATCTACAGACCTTTCCGTTTGTTTGTTTCGGACACTACAGAAACATCGAGAAAAATAAGTAATCTATATTGATATGTATTTGTATAGTGAAATATAGTTATATATACCCTTATACTGGTCCATTTGTAGATCCCGTGCGCCTTGTCGTCCATTGACCCTGGATTCATTCCAGCCTTTAGATAATATTCATACACCACCCTATTATAACATAATCCTCATTAAAAGATAATATAAATTATATAACAAGATATTTAGTTTTAAAATGTTGGATATTGTGTATTACAAATTGAAAATTTCCATCAGGTGTGGTCAGTTTGTTGGATATCCATGCAGTGAATCAAGAAAATAAATCTTTGGAGTATCCAAATTGACTACAATGAGCATCTAATGCTACCTAAAAACACAGAAAGGAATAAGAAATGATAGAAATGAAAATATAATTGAGATTATTAAAATGTAGAGTCTTACCCCTACAACATTGGTATTAAAAAGAGCATGTTATTCATAATTTGGCATTGAAACGTTTTGAGCAGGTTTGACATTAATTTAGCCTGAAAATCGGAATCTATTTCTTTTTGTTGTGTAGACATGGTGTAAGGACTAACGAGCCCAAATTTGGATTCACGGGAAAATCCCTTAAATTTTTTTTCATATATAAGCATGCGATAAATATGAAATGTATTTATCCATAATTATCATAGTATATGAACCTCTGTAAAATCAAATCATGAAAACATAGCTCATGTATACATTTATAACTGAGGCACCTAGCCAGTCGAATGTGATGATTTTAGCTACATCATCATCACTAAAGAAATATAATGTTTCCTCTCCGTACATATCTTTTTCATAAAAAATTGTCTGATTATTTCCATATTTAATTTTCATATCCACATGAGCTTGCAATGATATTAAATGTGGATATATAATGGACGGGGTGAAGGTGCCCTAAGTAGATCGTTTTGAGCAGTTGGTTAATCCTTTTGAGATGTTATTTCATTTTAGCTTGTTCCTTTTTTCCTTTTGTAATAACATTCATTAGTTCATCCCATTTCTAATTAAATGTTAAAGGTTTTTCTTGAAAAATTAATTGAAAATGACTACCTTCTGGTCAACATGTTTTTTTACAAGATTCTACAACCATGCAACGAATGTTCCAATAGATTTTTTCTACCGTATGAATGTCCTCATCATCATTTGGCATGGGTAGCATGGTGATCAGATCATAAGATACATTAATCGACACTTTGACATGACCGGTTGGAAGTGGTTTGGAGTGTAGCATGTCATTTTGCATATTGAACACCGTAGCCCTCACAACAAGGAGATGGGTGGGAGTTGAAATATGTAAATCATAGTCATTTTTACCCTATAGTATATCATTACAAAAAAAATGTATTAGTGGCTATGTGATTCACATATCACAGGGAAAAAAATATTAGAACATTAATAACCTCGGTTAAGTCTGGTCTGTGAGGGGAATGGCTCGCCTCAAAGCTGGTGGGGGTGGGGCATGTTGTTCTTGAGTTGTTTCGTCTCTTCGCCTCTCTTCCATCAATGTTTCTAGCAAATGTCCCTGAATTTAGAATTTTTCTTCAATGGTAGATAGTATAACTCTCATCATTTCCATTTCTTTAGTTTGTTCCTCCTCTTGTTTTTTTTCTGAAAATATGCCCGATATGTCACCCCAAAACCTGCACCTCTGACGTGTCCATACTGTTCTGGTTGTTTCAAGGCCATTGAAAGTATATCTGCATCTAGTGCGGGTGTTGTTGATTCCTGTGACTATGTAAAATAGAAAATATAGGAAAATAAGTAATCATCGTGATGTAATAGTGATTTAAAGAAATAAAATTTATATTATGTCATACTTACACATGTTTCCCACACTTTTTGTGTGTTTTTATCTACCAGTTTCCCCTATTTATTATCACAAGCCTCCTTCCATAGCACATGGAATTGGATGGAAGTGTTTTGGGATTTAGATTCATCAATCTACATATAAATGGAGAAATATGGTTACAGTGTTGTTTTATGTCACATAAAAGTATTACATTACTTTTAATATACGTACCAATTGTTTTTAAGTTGAACCATACCCCAACCTTTCTTTACGGTATGGGTATGCTGGTTTTTCTACCGTTCATTATTTTCAGCATTCATTTACTGTTTCATGAATAAAAAACTATCAATCAAAGTGATGATTACAAGAAACATTAAACAACGTGTTACCAAACACAATGTACCAAAAAAGTCTGCTTTGCACGACGGTTGTAAAACGCATCCCACACTCCGTGGGATATCAAGTGTCGATAAAGAGGAGGTGGGTGCCGATTGATTTTTTCTTCAGCATCTTTCATATGACATTTCTTTAAAATGCTGTGAAATATTCTATGAACCCTTCCTGCTTGTCTTAATACAAATTCTTTGTGCGAGACATCTACTATAAATGCACTCTGCAAGATATGATGTAGAGTTATTTATTATTTCAATATTTTATTTTATTTTATTTTAACAAATTAAATAAATGATATCATAATGTTATCATAATATCTTCCCACATTAATATTTTCAGCCCACTGACAACATGGTGCCACGAATATATATGAAATGGCATGCATTGCTAAGTGACTATTCCAATGTAGCTACTAAACATGGCTTTGTTGGGGTTTACATGCTAGCCTCGCTTATTCCATCCCACCTCATATTTGATGCCTTTTGCTTTTTCCCATAAGGATTTTAGCTAAAATTTTCAAACTACGGCGCGCCTGTTTTTTTTGTGCCGTTGGGGTTTCATTGCATACCATTTCCTCGGTTTCTGTATCATCATTATGTTCCTATGAAGTGCTAGCATTGGCAATGGGACCAAAAACAACAGGAAGAGAAACATGTTGTACATCAAGTGTGGGACCCTCAGCAACAGGTTGAGAGACCTGTTGTACCTCAGTAGTGGGACCAGCTGTAATAGGTTGAGAAACCTGTTGTGTCTCGGGATTGGGTGCATCAGTAGGTGCAGAAGTAATTATCTACAAAAGTGGTTTAACATTTAATTTAGATCACATAAAAGCAACAGTGAACCGATAATAACATAATGTAACACAATCTATATTACAATAAAATAATATCCTGATTATTGAACTCCCTTTTTTTAATGGCTGAAGGGATTTGACCCCTCTATCGACTATCGATATCCCTTCATTGTGATGTCCTCCAACACAGAAAATATTTTCTGCATTAGGACCACTGCAAAATGATTGCAAGTCCCAATGAAAGGGTTATTCTCCATTGAATTTTTATCTGACCATTCATTTGTTTTGGTCGATAATAGAACAATTGAACAGTTTCACTTTGCGGGATCTGGAAGATAAAAAACATGGACTCCATGTGATGCCATGATAAATAGTTCGAATTTCTCCCCTTCCTTACTGAAATCAACATTCACGAATCCCAATTCAACTATTTTAACAGAACTCCTATAATCAACCCACTTGAATTGAAAAACTAGAACTTGGAAATCTGTATAATCCAACTCCCATATTTGTTTTATGATGCCAAAGAATGAAATATTCGCATAAATTGGATTTCTGTCCTTAGTACTGGAAACATTCATCGTTTCAGTTACAAGTGTAACCTCACTATTCTGCATGGTACTTTCTTCATCATGTTCATTAGTATAAAATTTATAACCATTAACTACATAATCGTTGTAAGATAATACATACAAACTTGGTCCTCCGGCTAGCCATCGAAGTCAGTCAGAAATTGACTCTAGATTTTCATCAGACTTCTTAAAAATATAGTCCCAAAACCATCCTATAAACTATCTATTATATGTATCTGATATCCATTTTTCATCCCTAGATAGATTCAAATGCCTAAGAATGTCTTTCTGGGATTCACCATATCGGTCAACGTCGAAATTGTTATGCAAATCATAAACATGGACCAACTCCCGATCTGTAATATTGATTGTGGCAACCTGTCTTCTATAAATTCATTCACCCTCAAGCCGCTTTGTGTTAAGAGATTTCAGTATGTCAATTCTTTCCACACCAGACATGTATTTTGTACAGAATTCAATGGCTTCCTCAACAATATATCGCTCCACAATACAACCCACTAGTCGACATCGATTTTTGACATACCCATTCAAAATCTTCATATATCGTTCAATGGGGTACATCCATCTGTAATGTACATGACCACATAGTTGAATTTCTCTCACCAATTGAACCATTAAATGAACCATCATATCAAAAAATTAAGGTGGGAAGAACATTTCTAATTCACATAATATGACGGAAATTTCTCTTTCCATAGTTGGCAATTTCAATTGGCCTATAACTTTGTTGTATATATCTTTGAAGAAGAAAAACAGTTTCGTTAATGTATGGTGGACATTATTAGGAAACATTCAACATAAAGCAATAGGAAAGAGATTATACATCAAAACATGGTAGTCATGTGATTTCAGACCTTTTAACATCAAATCACTCATTAAAACGTGGTTCCTGATATTTGACGAATACCCCTCTGGAACCTTTATGTCATTCAAGAAGTTGCAAAAGTGATATCTCTCCTTCCTAGAAAGATTGTAAGCAGTAGGTGGAAGAAATTTTCGTTTTTCACCGTTCACTGGTGCTAACTCTTCTTTTATTCTCATCTCAACCATGTCCAACCTAGACTTAATTCAATATTTTGTTTTGCCAGGTGTATTTAGCAACGTGTTGATGACACTATCAAATAAATTTTTTTCTACATGCATAATATAAAGAAAATGTCTGACATAAAAACAATTCTAGTATTGTAATTCAAAAAAAAATTGATCCCTTTTTCCAACCGATTTTAGTAAGGTTTTTTGAAGCCGATTTACCAATAGTAGTGTCCACATTTTTAACTTTCTCAAAAAATTGAGCACCTATTAGTGGATATGGTGTTGTACATTCTTTTGAACATCCATCGGATGATGTCGTCCAAGATAGGTACTTATGTCATCAGGTTAGAATTATATGATGTCCTAGAAAAATGGATTTTGATGAATGTTTCAGCCTAATTAATGGTGTACCTTGTTCGAAAATGTGACACCCTTGAGTTTCATTAATTCTATATCCTGAAAAATTTCCATAAGCATGGAAGTAATTTATCATCCCGTATAACATGGTTCTCAATGTGAAATCATCTTTTTTGTAAGCATCATACAAAGTAACATCTGAATCCCACAATAATTTCAAATCTTCGATCAATAGAGCTAAATAAACATCAATATCATTACCTGGTTGTTTTTGTCTTGATATATGCATAGATAACATGCTCTATTTTCATTTCATGCATAACCACGGTGGTAGTTTATAATTTACCAACATAATCGTCCATGTACTGTGACTGTTTCATTGAAAACCAAAAGGATTCACTCCATCTGTAGATAACGCAAGACGAAGGTTTCTCAACTCGTTTCCAAATTCAGGATACTCATGATCAATTCTCTTCCACTGAGGAGAGTCTACCAGGTGACGTAATATCCCATCTTTAATTATTGTATTTTCATGCCATATCAATTGTTTTACAGTCTCCTCACTTCCATATAGGCGCCTAAACCTTGGAATGATTAGAAAGTACCATAGAACATTAGTATGACTTGATTCATCTTTATTGTATCAAGAAGAACCACACATTGGGAATTATTTATGTGATTTTTTGTCCTTGAAAAATAGTATACATTCATTCGGAAAGGGGTGTATTCTTTCAAGGATCATACCCATCGAGTGTAGCATTCGTTTGGCGTCGTTTGTTCGAATCGAGAGTTCATTATCTTCTGGAAGCACGTCATTCTGGAGAGCAAGTAGTTCCGTAAAACTGGCGTCAATCCACCAGTTGTCTACTTTCATATTATACTGATTCATTATGGCTGGCAGTGCTGTATATTTAGTGCAACCAGCATACAAGGGCATCTTTTCACAACTTTTTAACTTCTCAAACAATTTTTGGCAATCACGAAGTTCATCTTCTATGGTCTTTTTCATTTACTCAATACAATCTTCATCATCATTAATATATGTAGTCACATCCTCCATACGGTCATCTTAATTGTTCATACTTGTAATTATATCAGATGATCCATAAAATATAGTGTTATCACATCCACTACTTACATTCGTTGTTTCCCTATGTTTATTCCAACATGTATAACTCTGATCTATTCCGTGAAAGATCAAGTGTTCTTCCAACTCCTCTGGACTAATTTGTTTTGAATAAAAATAGTGTAAACACAAACAAAGGATTTGAGAAGGGTCATGTCATGACCCCTTCCCACCAAAGATGCCCCTCCTGAGATGGAAATGGTGAAAGTGAGATAATGGCCCCCGGGTCCCGCCTCCAGTAGGCCTCAGGGTGGCGACTAGCACCAAGGGTATGGGTTTTCACAAATATGGGAGGCATTACCCATTTTATTATTTAATATTGGGAAATAGGATGTGTCAACCACCAAAAGAAAAATAAAGGAAAGACAAGTAAATAAACACAAACCATTCCCACATGCATGTTTAAATAGTTCTGAAACAAGTTATAAGTAAAAGAAAGCTCAAAAGTACAATACCAAAAGAAACAAGAGTACAACAACTACAACAACTCAAACTATCCCAACTAGTAGGGTCTCGTAAAGACCTGGTAGACCTCCTGGAAACCTGAAACTAAACGCAGGGTTAGCATACAAGTATACTAAGTAGAGAAACCGAAAGCAATCGTGCACAAGTGGGAAGACAACCTAATGTCCCGTGAGAACAACAGAAGAACCCAAAACCTATCAAGGAATTCAATCCACCCAACCTAACCAGCCACACTCACCAAAAAAAAATCACAACGGGTAGTAGTTTATAAGAACAAGAGTATTGGGTACCCCCCACCATTTCCCATTAGTTAGATGCTCTTCCTAACAGCGAACGTCCGGACGCTACCACACTCTTCCTGCCCACACACAACTGGGCCTCAAGAACCACATATCATGCCCACACACACGTGGGCCTCACAACCACTCATCCCACCCACACACACCTGGGCCTCATCCATAAGATTTGTGGGAATAGTAATAGTAATAGAACTCTCGCTCGAAGACACCTGGGCCTCATCTCCAAGATTCATGGGAAAACAAACCTACCTGAAGAGTCATGGGCCAAAACCACCCCAATCGAAACATACCTGAAGGGTCTTAGGTGTAAGGTCGCCTCAAGCCATCACAGCCTAGGGAAGAAAGAGCAAGAAGGAGCTAGTAACTAAGGGGAAAACACCATCTCCCATGAAATGGGAGTGTTCGGAACTATGTGTTCAACATGGGTGAGGTGAGAAAAAACACAAAGATAATGATATATATTTATTTACCAAACACTCAGACTAACCTATAACTTCTAAACAGATAACTAATCACGTGCCTCGGCACTACTACTACGGAGCATGCATAAAAAAAACAACCCCAACCCCATTTAGGTTTTTATGTTTCAACAGAATCAGTTTATTAGTTCCTTAACTACTGGGAAATCAACCGCAACCAACCATATCAATCGTTCGTAAAACATATCCCTGATATCCACAAATTAAGATAGGAAAACACAAGCAACACACCAAGTCCCTTCTTATTGACCAACCGACCCATTGATTATTATTAAATTTCTATTACCATACCCCACCATTTATTAAATTTTCTATTTATTATTCACAACCCATAGTTCATTCACATTCAAGCCCACCCTTGTAGCCCCGCTTCCAACCACCATAACCACAATCACACTGAAACCCGTACATCATTATCCATTTAATACCATTTATCACAGCCCCACGACCCATCCCTTACATAGCATTTACACCAACCCACAATGAAGCCAACCACAAACCCACTACTCACCTGATCCACAACAACCCACAAAACAACCCCTTCACATAAATTAACCCCAAACATCACCCACATGTTTATTATTTCAATTTTTTTCAACCGGGGTGATCACACAAGGGTTCCAGATTTTAAATCAGCTAACTTTACGTGATTAACCAAATTCTAAATTCAACAATTTTCCATTAAATAAAATGGTCTAGAAAGATAGGGTAGCATTTAATTGAGAAATCAAAGGCCCCCAACGACTGTGATTTTCAGTAGGCATAAGCCTATTCAATTCACAACATAATATCATAGGATATAAAAAAATAACAGTAATCAAAAACTTCCCAACCCCATTATATAATCCAGTTATTATCTTCATTAAACCAGTTCAAAAGTGTTTCATGTAAACAAGAGGACACCCACCCCTCATGATGCACAAATTAGAGAGACAAAGGTAATATCTCTACCTCAACAGGTTGTGGTCACAATGCTCTCCCAGATCAACTTTAGAAGATGTTCGTCGGTGTCCGTCGCTTCTGGAAAAACAAGGAAAAACCTCCTCAAGTGGAATCTTGGAAGGAATGGCTGAAGGAAAAACAATATATCCAAGCTCAAAAGTTCCTCCTCATTGTTATGAACCCGTGGCCATTGACGGATCGTAAATCGGAGCACGGACGAAGAAGTTATGGAAGAAAAAGAGCCTTCGAGTCTCTTGAGAGAGCTATGCTCAGAAAAATGGGGAGGAGAGGAGTGTGTTGAAAAGGAGGAGGGAAAACCTACTTTTATAGGCGTGAAAAACAAATGTACACAACGTGTAATTTATGGTACACGGTGTGTACTCATCCATTTCACACGGTCACCACGCGGCTTCCAACACGGCCTTCAACGCTGCACGCGGCCATTGAATGATCAACACACGGTTTGAAGGTAACACATATGCGGTGAGGGACTACACGGCGTGTAGTATTTTCTATACGACATTTACTCACACTACACGGCATGTAGTTTCAAAATTCTTAAAAGTGTTTAAAAAGTCCATTTTACCCTCTAGAACACTTATTGACCCTATTATTGACAAAGGAATGGGTCGGAGATGTCCTGGACATTACATCACATACCTCTTATTAAATTCTCGTCCCCGAGAATTCAAAATCCAACACATAGGAACCCAACAAGATACCTCTTAGGGCCCTCGTTATAAGAGGAACCCATCCAACAACCCAAATCATTCGTGTTAGGAATTCCTTCTCATATGTCGAGATATTATCCACTTTAGGCGGCATTGACTCGCTTGCACGGGTTTAATCACATCCTCATTAATGGGTCTAGATTAATAATTGGGTCTTCCCACTTTCATACATTATGATTTTTCAACTTGCACTACCCCCAACGCCACACAACCAACACACTTCCCGAACATGTGGTTTGGGGAAATTCATTCTCCTATGTCATGATATTATCCTCTTTAGGATGCACTGACTCACCCGCATGGGTTCAATCGAATCCTCATTAATGATTGTTGATTAAGGGTCAGGTTTTTTCCTTTCCCCACACGTCCGGACATGTTACACATTCCAAGGAACAAGGAAAAAAAATGACTCACAACCGACAAGCCAGTCATTCCATATATCAAAGGTACAGAGTATAACATCAAAACAAAGCTCAGAAGAACAAACAAGTCAAAACAAATCCGGGAACTGAGCATGCATCTGAGCCTGTCACTCCCAAGTGATCTCCTCGAGGCTTCCATGCCTCCACAACACACGAAACAAGGGAATAGATCATCCACGGAGAACCTTCTCTTTACGATCCTCGATTTTCACTAGTCATTCCTTGAAGGTCCCGTTGTCTCCCATATCTAACTCTCCCCAGTCGATAACGTGAGAGTCGTCGTGTAAGTATCGACATAGCTGGGAGACGTGGATGATGTCATGAACCTTCACCAACTGAGGTGGCAGGGCTAGCTGATATGCCACCTCACCGACACACCTCAGCACCTCAAAAGGTCTGATGAACCTAGGTGAGAGCTTTCTCCCTTTCCCAAACATCCTCTTCCCCCGTCGAGGGAAAACCATCAAGAACACATGGCCTCCCACATCGAACTCCAAAGGTCTCCTCTAATGATCAACATAAGATTTCTATCGGTCCTGAGCCGCTTTCATCCTCTCATGTACAAGGTGGCCTTTCTCTGTGGTGCGCTGCACTAGCTCTAGCCCAAGAGCACCAGTCTCACCAACCTCTACCCAACAAATGGGTGAACGACATGGTCTTCCATACAAAGCCTCAAACGGTGTCATACCAATAGTAGAGCGGAAGATGTTGTTGTAGGAAAACTCTACTAAAGGCAATTGTCATACCCCTGATCTTCCAGAATCTAGAACACATGCTCGCAATATGTCCTCCAATGTATGGATAGTCCGCTATGTCTGCCCGTCGGGCTGGGGGTGGAAAGTAGTGCTAAGGCGTAGCTAAGTGCCAAAAGAATGTTGTAACCCTCTCCAGACTCGTGAGGTAAACCGAGTATCCCGGTCTGAGATGATATTCTTCAGAACTCCATGCAAACGCACCACCTCGTCTACGTACCTCTGTGATAAGGTACTCACCAGCCCCGACCCCTCAATTGCTAAGAAGTGAGATGATATCATCAGTCGATCCACCACTACCCAAGTAGCATCATAACCACCCTGAGCTCTGCGTAGTCCTGTGATGAAGTCCATCGACATGTCATCGCACTTCCACTCGGGGACATCTAAAGGATGTAATAGACCACTGGGAACACGATGTTTAGCCTTCACTTGCTGACACACTAGGAATTTAGCCACAATCTCTGCTACTGCATGTTTCACCCGGGGCCAAAAAAACTTTTCCCTAAGGCCTCAGTACATTTTTGAAACTCCCGGATGTACCGCCAAGGCTGAAATATGGGACACTTGGTGAACTCCCTCACACATCACCTCTGAAACAAACAACCTTCCATGGAAAAGCATCTGATGTCGGTTGTCCTCTGACCATCCTTCTGGATAGTTTCCATGATTGACACGATCCCACATTACATCCGCCTCGGAGTCCCCCCACTGAGACTCTTCCACCTACTGCAACAAGGAGGATTACACCGTCATTTGAAACAAACAGCCTCTAACACCTTCTACACTTGCATCCAAGTGCAAGGCGGCCAACTCTCCCATCACATTCCAAGCATCAGTGGATTCCCAAACAACTTCCTTATGCGACTTCCTGCTCAGGGCATCAAGCACAACATTTCACATACCTTCAGTGTAGGAGATCTCGAAGTCATAGTCTTAGAGAAACTCGACCCATCACCGCTGCCACAAGTTCAGTTCACGTTGGGAGTAGATATAACGTAATCTCTTGTGATCTGAGAACACTAAAAAGCGCTCCCCAAAGAGGTAATGTCGCCACAACTTCAGTGAGAACACTACTGCTGCAAGATCTAGGTCATGGGTGGCATAGTTACTCTCATGAGGGTGCAACTGCCTAGACCCATAACAGATCACACCCTTCTACTGCATCAGTATGCACCCCAAACAAATGCTAGAATCATCACAAAACACCTCATACAACAACCATCCCTCTGGTAACCTGAGTACTGGAGCACTTACGAACTTCTCTTTCAGGTAGTCGAATGCATCTGTCACTGCTCGCTCTATATGAAGAGTTGGTTCTTCTTAGTCAAAGCTGTCAATGGAGTAGCAACTCGAGAGAAGTATGAAATGAACCTCCGATAGTAACCTACTAACCCCAAGAAACTACGAACATCTGCCACACTCTTTGGTGTTGCCCAAGAAGAAACTGCATCCACCTTCGACAGGTCCATTGACACTCCATGCTGAGACACCATGTGCCCAAGGAAGTGTACTTCTTGCATCAATAACTTACACTTCGACAATTTCCCATAAATATGGTGGTGTCGAAGGACTTCTAAGACTGCCCTGAGATGCTCAACGTGCTCCTCCTATGATCTTGAGTAGATCAGGATGTCATCGATAAACACAACGACGAACTAGTCCAGAAACTCTCGGAAGAAAAAGTTCATATGTCCCATGAACACAGCTGGTGCATTCGTAACTCCAAATGGAATCACTACAAACCCAAAGTGCCCATACCTGCACCTCAAAGTCGTCTTCTAGATGTCACTCTCCTTTACCCTTAGCTGATGATATCCATATCGTAGATCAATCTTCGATTATCAAACTCCTCCCCTCAGCTGGTCGAAGAGATCATCTATCCTTAGAAGGGGGTAACGCTGATTCAACCTTCGTTAGTCTATGCATAACCTGAGACCACCATCTTCCTTCTTTACAAAACTAATGGAGCACCCCATGGCGACACGCTGGGTCAAACAAAACACTTCTCCATCAGATCGTCAATCTGAATCTGCAACTCCCGCAACACCGAAGGTGCCATCTGATAGGGGGGCATCGAAATCAGACGGCCAAAAAGATTTAAGTCTATCCTGAACTCAACGTCATGTCGGGGGGGGGGGGGGGGGTAGAGTCACAACCTCCTCGGGAAAAACATCGAGGAACTCCCCAACAACCTTCGGGACATCCACCATCTATGTATCAGCTAGAACTACAGATAACCCACATAACATAGAAATGACAGGCTCCACATGCCGGATTCCCACTTGATATCTCCTCTCGCCAACAAAAGGTACACGCTACCCGTCCACATCGGAGAACACGACCCTTCTTCGAAAGAAGTTGTAAAGGCACAAACAGAAAATAACCAGTCGATGCCAAGGATGACATCGTATGGGTGCATATATAGTAAAATAAGATCCCCACTAGATCTATGTGGTCCCAATGTCATCTCACATCCCCGGAAAACACATGATATGCTGGTCTGGCCTCCAATAGGTGTACTCAACACTAGGGGTACGAAAAATCTCTCTACATCTAGAACCAAAGTATGGGTTATATCGTGTACAACAATGGAGTGTTATAACGACCCATACTTTAAATACATTGTTAATAATTCAAAATTGAAGCATAATTTTTACAAAATATAACAAAACAAAGAAAGGACCGTATAGGTATAATGTCTTTAGAAACTGGGAAACATAAACAACTGGTTCATAAAGCATCAACTTTGCCTCCCACTTATTTCATCATATCTAGAGTCCCTTTTTGGCATATCCTACTTAATAACCTTCTTCCTGACCTGGGGAAAGAAAACATACAAAAGGGTGAGCTCAAATGCTTAGTAAGGGTAAACAAAAGAAATATCAATCACATCGTATACACAAGCACATAACATTTGGAAATCTTAACCCGCAAAAGAGATCATAATTTCATAACATGGGATAAATCATGGAAGTGAAATGTAATCACAATAATCATAACTTAAAACATGAAACTTTGTGGCATACACACATAATCATAGAGAATCATTTCTTGTGAGTCAAGACTCATTGCCAAGACTATCTTAGTGGACAAAGTCCCTTTCTGAACCGAGTCACCCTCGTTTCAGTCCTGTTTCACTGAACCGGTATAACCTACCGTTCCAGCCATGTCTATCTCATGAGATATAAAATCTTTACCCAATGCATTGGAGGGAGATATAGGTCCCACCTATCTCATAATGATACCATTCTTATGTGTGCCACAAAATCATAAATCATACATCATTGCATAACCCACGTAATAAAAATGGGAATCTTTAAACATCGTGACATCATAAAACAATTCATATAAGATAAAATAATTCATAAAAATATTTCCATCACAACATAATCAAATCCATGTAATAATAAGGATAGAAACAGAACCCTTTATTTTCTTAGATGGAAAATAATTTTGATAAAACACTTGAACTTCATTCTTGAGGAAAATATCCTTTTTACTTTAAAAACATTTTTCCTTTCTTAACATGTCATAAAATTTTAAACTAAAAGAAGTTGATTAAAAATAAACTTGAAAACTTGTAAAGCAAGATTCTTGGAAATTTTATTTTAAAAATCTATTCATTCCATATAATTTAAAAAAACATTCTTCGTACTTTTGTCGGAAAAGTCAAAAAGTACCTCATACGAAAAATGACAAAAGATTCCTTTCATATCTTTTACTAAAAACTCACTGAAGGGTAAATTTAGATTTAAAAAATTGTAGGTGGATGGAAATACCACTACATATTGCTGTAACATGGATGTGGATGATAAAATACACCCCAGTAAATACCAAAGTACAAACAATCTTAGATAAAAATGAGACTGTGATATTTTCCCTTACCTTAGGTCCGACTTGCTTTGTAAGTGTCCGAACCTCCTGTATAATGATTTAAATAATGTTATTGACTTATTCCAGAATCATACTTATTTTTATGATATCATATATGGTCATATTATTAGCTTCTTAGTAGTAATATTTCATTGCTACTTGTTATTCGGGTGTTTATAACTTTTTGTTCTTATGCGTGTTTCGTCGAATAAATTCTTATTCTTCTCTTTAGGTTATAGATACCTCATTTCCAGAATGGTATTAGTGTAATATATATCACATTCATTCATTCAATTCATTTATATAGTCATTATGAAATGAAGATCATGTAGAACGAGTCGCATCACATCGTGGAGACGGTATTCCGTACGTACGCACGAGTGATGATATCATTCCTATGATCGTGGAATTGTATTGGAGTATATTTATACTATTTCAGAATCAATATAACTTTATAATAGTTATATATAGTCATTATTTACACCATTATACTCATCCATGTAAGGTGGTGGTGGAAAATAGATTACACCACGGCGTGGAGACGGTATTCCGTACGTACGCACGCGCGGTGATTTATTTTTCTGTAGGATGGATAGATGGTGAAATAGGTTTGTTTCATACTTATAATAACATATCAGTATATGAGTGATACTGATTTTATTACTTCATAATGAAACAACCTAAGAAGAAGAAGTGGAAGAAGAAATAAAATGAAAGAATCGGTAACAGACATTACCTCTTCTTTGAAGTGCTTCTTTGAGACCTTCTTTTAGGGCACTAAAATGGGTCTTTGAAGAAGACCAGAACCTCTAGGATGTTTCTAGGGAAGTGGAGAGGAGTAATGGGCAGGGTTTGGCCGATCTAGAAGGATCAAAGTGGTGTGAGTAAGAGGGGGAGGAGATGTCCTTTTATAAGGGAGGAGAGGGGCACCTTTGGAATAACTAAAACTATTATATTATTATAAAGTCATGTTCGGTTGTAAATAGCTCCAAATTTATATATTTAGAAGCTAAGGTGGGGATGGGTAGAAATCCTATCATCCAATAGATTTTACACAAGTTTAGGTTCCTATTTTAACTTTATCATTTATATTTAACGTTAAGTTAAATAATTTTACTTTTACCATGTCTTCTTCTGTTCTTATACTATAATGGTAATAAACTTACTATAAGCAGCCAAACGAACCCCATGTTGTTTATTATTAATATGTATATCCTTATCTAAGTAACTTGGCCGAAAATTAGATTTTTAGGAATAAAATAACAATTAATAATATAATATTTTTCTTAAAAACTATTTTATGTCAATTTTGACACTATTTAGTAATTGATTTTTGTGAAAATCATAACAGAATTATTAGATCGATAAAAGTTAATTAAATCGATACTAACATGTCATATTAACCTATAAAATTAGTGGGATTCATTAAAAGTCTCAAATTACATTTATTTTGGTGTTGATAACTTCAATTATGTCAATATTTCATTAATAAGATAATTAATGCTTCATCATTGTGTCATAAATAAATAAATTTATTTAAAGTATAAAAATTATAAATAAACTATCATTAGGTAGGAAATCGTTTTATCTTTCTAATTAATATTTATAGTCGAATTTATCTTATGTATAACCCCATATTAAAAATGTTTTAGTTATTAAACTTTGATTTTAACTATTTTAACTATTCATTAAATAAAATAATATTAAATGTCATAATCTGATCTAAGTGGACCTAAATGGTCATATTATATTCATAAAGTTGTTTTTGGTCGAATTACACTTATCCAAAAGAATTAGGACTTGAGTTAGGGTAATAGTAATATCATATTTACCCTTAGTTACCCTATTTACTATTAACCGCGGTAAAAAAAGTAAAAAGTTACTATTCACCAAAAAATTATTTTTATCTCATTGAACCACATTTTACATACTAATATCAATCGTGTCTGTCGGATTTTCGAAATTCCATTCACAGAAGCGGTAAAATTATGTTTTATGCAAAATTCAGTTTTTAACCTACCACTTAGTGGTTTCACTATTCATAAAAAATTGAAAGTATTCAGAAAAATACCGAAATTTCACCCTAGGCTAATTTCGATATTCTGAATCCAAAAATAAAGTCCATTTTGAAAAATAAAATTTATAAAATTTCAAAAAGTGGTTATTACTATTCATAACGGCTAGTTTTAATAATATTTTAATAGCATATCGTTCTGTAGTGAAACTCGGTATTCGCGATTTCGTGTAAAGCGGGCCAAGCAAGTGTTGTGTTGAAAAAGATTACTTTGATGATTTATATAACATAAAAGTCTCAGGTGTTACATTCTGCCCCCCTTAAAATGAAGTTCGCCCTCGAAATTCGTCACTTTGTAACAAACAGATGAGGATACCTCTCCCTCATCATATCCTCAAGTTCCCATGTAGCTTCTTCTAATTGGTGGTTCCTCCATAAAATTTTCACCAATCGAGTGTTCTTGTTTCGTAGGACATTTTTGCTACGATCCAGAATCTCTATCGGTTGTTCTTCATAAGAAATATCTTGCTCCAGTGGTACAACTTCTGAGCTGAGTACATGTGAAGGATCAGGTATGTACTTTCTCAGGAGAGATACATGGAACACATCGTGAACTTGAGAGAGATTCGGTGGAAGCGCCAATCGGTAAGCTACCTTCCCAATACTATCCAGTATTTCGAAAGAACCAATATATCTAGGGCTCAACTTCCCCTTCTTTCCAAATCTCATAACCCTCTTCCAGGGAGATATTCGTAAGAACACTTTATCACCCACTTCAAACTCTAGGCCTTTTCTTCGGTTGTCGGCATAACTTTTTTGTCAACTTTGAGCTGCTCTTATGTGTTGTTGAATAGATCTGACCTTTTCTGCCATTTCATCAACGAGATCAGGTCCTAATAGCTTTCTTTCCCAAACATCATCCCAGCAAGTTGGAGTCCTGCATTTCATTCCATAGAGAGCTTCATAAGGAGCCATCTGAATACTGGATTGAAAGCTATTATTATAAGAAAATTCCACCAAAGGTAGGTGTTGATCCCAACCGCCTTTGAAATCCATAGAGCAAGCTCTCAACATATCTTCTAGGGTTTGAATTTTTCTCTCAGACTGACCATCTGTCTAAGGATGATAAGCAGTGCTGAAACTCAACTTTGTATCCAGAGTATGCTGAAGACTTCGCTAGAACATCGAGGTAAATCTCGGACCCCGATCAGATATAATAGAAAGTGGTACTCAATGCAACTTTACCACTTCCTTTACATATATCATGGCAAGCTGATCCAGAGAGAAATCCTCTCTAATAGCAATGAAGTGTGCAGACTTTGTAAGACGTTCAACTACGACCCAGATAGCATTATTGCCATTGGATGTTTTAGGAAGTCCTGTGACAAAGTCCATAGTGATGTTTTCCCATTTCCATTCTGGTATGGGTAATGGTTGTAACATCCCCTTAGACTTCTGTCTCTCAGCTTTGACTTGTTGACAAACCAAGCATCGAGAGACATATTCAGCAACATCTCTTTTCATGTCATCCCACCAGAAGTACTCTTTCAGGTCCCTATACATCTTCGTGCTTCCAGGATGAATAGAGAATGATGAACTATGAGCCTCATCCAGCAGCTCCTTCTTTAATTCTGGGATGGGAGGAACACAAACCCGATTCCTGAACTTTATTATCCCATCACAATCAAGGTTCAACTCAGGAACATTTCTCACCTTCTTTTGTAACTCTACATCTTCTTTCTGTGCCTCTTTAATCTTCACATGTATAGATGGTTGAACATTCATTTGAGAAAGATAAGATTTTTCCCCTTCCATTATAATTCCAAGATCCATCCTTTGTAAATCCATAAATATTGGATCTTTTGTGATCCTCATCATGGATAAACTAGCATGGTCTTGTCGACTTAATGCATCTGCCACCTTGTTTGGTTTCCCAGGGTGGTAATGGATTGAGCAGTCGTAATCCTTAATCAGCTCCAACCATCTTCTTTGACGCATATTCAGCTCCTTTTGTGTGATAATATACTTTAAACATTTATGATCAGTATAAATATGACACCTTTCACCATAAAGTTAATGCCTCCAAATCTTTAATGCAAAGATTACCGCAGCTAACTCCAAATCATGTGTTGGGTAATTTTTCTCAAGGATTTTCAACTGTCGTGAGGCATAAGCTATCACCATATCATTTTGCATAAGAACACACCACAATCCCTTCTTGGATGCATCACTGTAGATCACAAACCTTTCTCTACTACAAGGCAGTGTGAGCACAGGTGCACTGGATAACCTTCTTTTCAACTCCTTGAAATTCTCTTCACATTCTTCCGTCCAGACAATCTTAACTCCTTTCCGAGTCAACTTGGTGAGTGGATTAGATAATCGTGAAAAATCATTCACAAAACATCGATAATATCCATCCAAACCAAGAAAACTTCGGATCTCAGTTACTATTGTTGGTCTCGACCATCTTTCGATAACCTCTATTTTTGCTGGATCCACAGATATCCCCTCTTTTGAGATTATCTAACCCAAAAATGCAACTTTTTGAAGCCAAAATTCAGTGAATTTGGCATAAAGATTCTCCTTTCTCAGGGTCTTCAATATAATTCTCAAGTGATCTTCATGTTCTTCCTTGCTCTTTTAATAGACAAGAATATCGTCTATAAAGACTACCACAAATTGATCAAGATAGTCTATAAAGACTCTATTCATCAGATCCGTGAAGATAGAAGGGGAATTAGTAAGACCAAATGGCATCACTATAAATTCGTAGTGTCCATACCTTGTACGGAAAGCTGTCTTTGGTATATCCTCCCTTTTGACCCTTAATTGATGATACCCTGAACGAAGATCAATCTTGGAAATGTATTGAGCTCCGCGTAGTTGGACAAATAAGTCATCAATGCGTGGGAGAGGATATTTGTTCTTGATAGTGATCTTGTTATGTTCTCGATAATCAATGTAGAGTCTCATTGATCCATCTTTCTTCTTAAAAAATAGAACAGGTGCTCCCCAAGGTGACGCACTAGGGAATATGAATCCCTTATCAAGATTCTCTTGGAGTTGCTTCTTCAATTCCTGCAACTCAATTGGGGCCATTCTATAAGGTGTCTTTGAAATAGGAAAAGCACCCGGTACGAGTTCTATTGAGAACTCAACTTCATGATTTGGTGGAAGTCCAGGTAATTCCTCCGGAAAGGCATCATCAAACTCCCGTACAATGGGAATATTCTTAATCGTGAGTTTCTCACCAACCATTTGAGATAAATAACCTTCATTTAGTGGAATCAAGACCCATAAGATGGACGAAATTTCCACTGGAAGGTTATGTTCATCCTTGCATTGATAGACGATTATAGATTGATCTGGAATATGAATTGTGACTTCCCTTATTTGGAAATTGATATGAGCTCCATATAAATAAAGCCAATCCATGCCAAGAATCACATCAAATTCCACTATAGTAAGGATCACAAGATTTGCAGGAAGCACTTTCCCACAAACATCGATCGGAGAAGAATTATAAAATTTTGATGTGACTGTTGTGCCATTAGGTGTTGTCACAGCTAACTCAACATCTAATTGTTGAGGTAATACGGTGATACCCTTAGAAAATTCTTCGGAAATAAAAGAGTGGGTGGATCGAGAATCAAATAAAACATTTGCTACTTTAGAGTGGATGGTAAGTGTACCTTTCACCACATCGTTATCGTACTCCACATCGCTGATAGAAATTGCATGTGAATTTCCTTTGTCTTTGGCCTTAAGAGTTTGTTGACGTCGACAATCATCACCAACCCTTGGATTAGGTCATTTATTGGCATAATGCCCCATCTCCTTGCACTTGAAACATTGAAGTGTAGTACGTTCATTCTGTGTATCCCTTCCTTTGTTTTCATCCTTAGACATCTTCTTCCCATCATCGCGGCATTCATATGCCCAATGACCTTCCTTTCCACATTTGAAACATTTACTTGTCCCTTTAAGACAACTCCCTCCATCTTTCTTTCCACACTTTGAGCATAAGGGAAATCTCATATTCTTTTCAGTGTGCTCTTTATATTTTCCTTTGAATTCCATTTTCCTCTTCTTATCAAACCCATATGACTGATGGGTTACTCCAATCTACATCTCGACTTTGAGAGCACATCAAACGATTTCCTCGTAGCTATTGAAGTCCCTTATGGCTAACGCCCTTCGAAGACTTGGTTTTAAGCCACTAAAGAACCGATCGATCTTACTCTCAGGTTGGAAAATAATACCAGAAGCGTACCTTGAAAGTCTTGTAAAATTTGCTTCATAGGTACCAACAGATTCATCATCCTTTTGCTTCAGTTCAAGAAACTCTTTCTCCTTCTTTGTTCGTAGAATACGAGGGAAGTACTTATTGAAAAATAAGTTCTTGAACTTATCCCATTCCATGGACTCAATTTCATCCCTTTGCCACGTATTCTTAATAAGATTCCACCATTGATCAGCATCTCCTTCCAAACGATACACTGCTAGGATGACTTTATCATGGTCAGAACATTGAAGAACTGAAAATATCTTTTCAGTAGTACTAATCCATTGTTCAACAACTAATGGATCAGTAGACCCGCTGAAAGAAGGTGGAAGTTGTCTCATGAAGGATTCAACAGAATGTTTCTCCTTCCTTTTCTCGTTTGGAAGTCCTGTATGATTCATAGCCTGAGAAAGTTGTGTGAGCATGGCTACAAGATTTTTCATTCCAGCTCCCATAACGTTTGGTTTCTCAGGGGGACAATCTTTGCATTGCCCGTCGCATTCCGCATTAACACGATTCCTTCGGGTTCCATCCATTGACTAAAACCAAGAAGAATAGTGTGAGCAACACTAATTATAATAGGAAAACCACATAATCAAGAATAAAATTTCACACTTAAGGTCTTATACTAGGTTATTCATGGCCATTTCTAAAACACTAAGATTGTGTTCTATGCTTAGACTTATCCTTAGGGTTCTTACTAAGTCTTTCACATCCTAGTTTCCAATGGTTGACTATACCTTTCCTCTGATACCAACTACAACGACCCATACTTTACATACATTGTTAATACATCAAAATTGAAGCATAATTATTACAACATATAACAAAACCATGAAAGGACCGTATAGGTATAGTGTCTTTAGAAACTGGGAAACACAAACAACTGGTTCATAAAGCATCGACTTTGCCTCCAACTTATTTCATCATATCTAGAGTCCCTTTTTGGAAGATCCTACTTAATATCCTTCTTCCTGACCTGGGGATAGAAAACATACAAAAGGGTGAGCTCAAATTCTCAGTAAGGGTAAACAAAAGAAATATCAATCACATCATATACACAAGCACATAAATTTTGGAAATCTTAACCTGCAAAAGAGATCATAATTTCATAAATGGGATAAATAATGGCAGTGAAATGTAATCAAAATAATCATAACATAAAACATGAAACTTTTTGTCATACACACATAATCATAGAGAATCATTTCCTGTTAGTCAAGACTCATTTCCAAGACTATCTTAGTGCACAAAGTCCCTTTCTGAACCGATTCACCCTCGTTTCAGTCCTGTTTCATTGAACCGGTGTAACCTACCGTTCCAGCCATGTCTATCTCATGACATATAAAATCTTTACCCAATGCATTAGAGGGAGATATAGGTCCCACCCATCTCATAATGATACCATTCTTATGTGTGCCACAAAATCATAAATCATACATCATTGCATAACCCATGTAATAAAAATGGGAATCTTTAAACATTGTGACATCATAAAACAATTCATATAAGGTAAAAGAATTCATAAAAATATTTCCATCACAACATAATCAAATCCATGTAATAATAGGGATAGAAACAGAACCCTTTATTATCTTAGATGGAAAATAATTTTGATAAACCACTTGAACTTCATTCTTGAGGAAAATATCCTTTCTACTTTAAAAACATTTTTCCTTTCTTAACATGTCATAAAATTTTAAACTAAAAGAAGTTGATTTAAAATAAACTTGAAAACTTGTAAAGGAAGATTCTTGGAAATTTTGTTTTAAAAATCCATCCATTCCGTATAAGTTAAAAAAAACTTTCTTCGTACTTTTGTCGGAAAAGTCAAAAAGTACATCGTACGAAAAATGACAAATGATTCCTTTCATATCTTTTACTAAAAACTCACCAAAGGGTAAATTTAGATTTAAACAATTGTAGGTGGATGGAAATAACATTACATATTTAGGGAACATGGATTCGGATGATAAAATACACCCCAATAAATACCAAAGTATAAACGATCTCAGATAAAAATGAGACTGTGATATTTTCCCTTACCTTAGGTCTGACTTGCTTTGTAAGTGTCTGAACCTCCTGTATAATGATTTAAATAATGTTATTGACTTATTCCAGAATCATAATTATTTTTATGATATCATATATGGTCATATTCTTAGCTTCTTAGTAGTAATATTTCATTGCTACTTGTTATTCGGGTGTTTATAACTTTTTGTTCTTATGCGTGTTTTGTCGAATAAATTCTGATTCATCTCTTTAGGTTATAGATACCTCATTTCCAGAATGGTATTAGTGTAATATATATCATATTAATTCATTAAATTCATTTATATAATCATTATTAAATGAAGATCATGTAGAACGAGCCGCATCACATCGTGGAGACGGTATTCCGTACGTACGCACGAGTGATGATATCATTCCTATGATCGTGGAATTGTATTGGAGTATATTTATACTATTTTAGAATCAATATAACTTTATAATAGTTATATATGGTCATTAGTTACACCATTATACTCATCGAAGTAAGGTGGTGGTGGAAAATAGATTACACCACGACGTGGAGACGATATTCCGTACGTACGCACACACGGTGATTTATTTTTCCGTAGGATGGATAGATGGTGAAATAGGGTTGTTTTATACTTATAATAACATATCAGTATATGAGTGATACTGATGTTATTACTTCATAATGAAACAACATAAGAAGAATAAGTGGAAAAAGAAAAAAAATGAAAGAATCGGTAACAGACATTACCTCTTCTTTGAAGTGCTTCTTTGAGACCTTCTTTTAGGGAACTAAAATGGGTCTTTGAAGAATACCAGAACCTCTAGGATGTTTCTAAGGATGTTTAGAGGAGGAATTTCCAGGGGTTGGCCGATCTAGAAGGCTCAAAGTGGTGTGAGGAAGAGAAGGAGGAGGTGTCCTTTTATAAGGGAGGAGAGGGGCACCTTTGGAATAACTAAAACTATTATTTTATTATAAAGTCATGTTCGGTTTTAAATAGCTCCAAATTGATATATTTATAATCTAAGGTGGGGATGGGTCTAAATCCCCTCATCCAATAGAATTTAGACAAGTTTAGGTTTCTATTTTAACCTTATCATTTAGATTTAACATTAAGTTAAATAATTTTACTTTTACCATTTCTTCTTGTTTTCTTATACTATAATGTTAATAAACTTACTATAAGCAGCCAAACGAACCCCAAGTTGTTTATTATTAATATATATAACCTTATCTAAGTCACTTGGCCGAACATTAGATTTTTAGGAATAAAATAACAATTAATAATATAATATTTGTTTTAAAAACTATTTTATGTCAATTTTTACACTATTTAGTAATTGATTTTTGTGAAAATCATAACAGAATTATTATTTCGATGAAAGTTGATTAAATCAATACTAACATGTCATATTAACCTATAAAATTAGTGGGATTCATAAAAAGTCTCAAATTACATTTATTTTGATGTTTATAACATCAATTATGTCAATATTTCATTAATAAGATAATTACTGCATCATCATTGTGTCATAAATAAATAAATTTATTTAAAGTCTAAAAATTATAAATAAAATATAATTATGTATTAAATCTTTTTATATTTCTAATGAATATTTATAGTCAAATTTATCTTATGTATAACCCCATATTAAAAATGTTTTAGTTATTAAACTTTGATTTTAACTATTTTAACTATTGAATAAATAAAATAATATTAAATGTCATAATATAATCCAAGTAGACCTAAATGGTCATATTATATTCATAAGGTTGTTTTTAGTCGAATTAGACTTATCCAATAGAATTAGGACATGTGTTAGGGTAGTAGTAATATCATATTTACCCTTAGTTACCCTATTTACTATTAACCGCCGTAAAAAAAGTAAAAAGTTATTATCCACCAAAAATTACTTTTATCTCATTGAACCACATTTTACTTACTGATATCAACCGTGTCTGTCGGATTTTTGAATTTCCATTCACAGAAGCGGTAAAATTAAGTTTTATGCAAAATTCAGTTTTTAACCTTCCACTTAGTGGTTTCACTATTCATAAAAAATTTAAAGTTTTCAGAAAAATACCAAAATTTCACCCTAGGTTAATTTTGATATTCTGAATCAAAAAATGAAGTCCATTTTGAAAAATATAATTTATGAAATTTCAAAAAGTGGTTTTTACTATTCATAACAACTAGTTTTAATAATATTTTAATAGCATATCGTTGTTTAGTGAAAGTCGGTATTGCGTACGACGCAAGCTATCGAAGAAGGTCGCGATTTCGTGTAAAGCAAGCCAAGCAAGTGTTGTATAGAAAAATTTTCCTTTGATGATTTATATAACATAAAAGCCTCGGGTGTTACAAGTGTGAAGCTCTTGAATCAAACAAGGAAGAAACAAGAGTGTTGAACAAACAAATCGTACCTCGCAACACCTCTTGTCCTCCGGGAGCTGCCAACTCTGTTGTCTGCAACTGTCCACACCCATCTCCTCTGCCTCTCTCATGTCGTCCACCTACCCGACCAAGCCCTGGTCGAGGTCCCTAAAGAGCACCCTGAGGTCGGCCTCCTCCCGCAAAGTCTTCCCTCGGAGGAGCAGGGTCCCGCTGCTGCTGGAAGGGCCTCGTCGGCAACTGGTGCTGTTGAGGTGGGCACTGAACCTGCCCACCTCCACCATACTGAGCTCGGGTCGGGCACCGACTCTGAATGTGCCCGAATCCTCCATAGGAAAAACACTTTAGTCCTGGACTCGTGAAAAAGGTATGAGGACCTGAAGATCTAAACTGGATCATCTGGGGTCTGCTCCCCACTAGCATGAACCTGGAAGGTCCCATCGTAGGAGACATACTGTTGACTGCCTTCCCCGTCAACGAACCTGGTTGGATCCCCTCTCATGGTGCACCTCCCTGTGAGTGCATCCTCTCTACAACATATGGCTTCATATGTACTACCAAGTACATCATAAGGGTGAAGGGGGTGACAGAATACTGGAGCGAAGGAAGAAGTGTCTCCTCCAAACGTCTCACCCGAGACTCCTCATCCGAAAAGAGATCCAGAGAAAAGCGTAGGAGATCTTTGAACTTGATCCCCAATTCTCGTACTGACATACTACACCACTGAAGGGAGAGTAACTCATGTCACTTCTACTCCTTGATCATGGACGAAAGGAATTCCTCTTGGAATTACTTCTCAAAGTCATCCCACGGAACCTCTGCCTCTATCCTCTCTCCGAGGAAGAGCGTCCACCACAGTCGCACCGCACCTCTCACCTGACTGACTGCTAGGGGAACCCAGTACTCCCCCGGAGCACCAATCAAGGTAAAAGTTATCCATATCACCTCAATCCACCCCTCCGTCTCTGTATCTGAAGTACTAACCTCGTACTTCTTGAGGTTTTATCACTGGAAAGAACGAAGAGTCTTCTTCCACTGGCTATCTTCCTCCTCTCGGTCAATCCTTAACTGATCGAATGCCGGAACCTGCTAGGCCTCGGCCGTCTAAGTCACCCAGGGACGACGTCCAGGTGCCATAGCTTTATTGAAAACAATGATCACCTAAACCCAAGTATCAAAGAATTTCCCAAGATTTCATTTTATCATTTTATTTGATTTCATTCCCAGAACACCCAAATCAAGTAAAACACAATCATGATGATGCATGTACCTTCCCTAGGGTCTCTACCCTGCAATCAATGTAGTCTCACTTGGTCATTCGGTAGGCTCAAAGATCTTGCATTGGATCATATGGGGACCTAAAATCCCATGTCCTAGCCGGTCTTCTCTATCCTATGTCACGCACTATGATCAGCCAACAATGTTTCCCTACCAACCCATGAAATCCTCACTGTGCCTAACTCGAAACTTCATCCTATCTCTCAACCATCAGCTTGGATACCATTCTGTCATGACCCCCTCCCACCAAAGATGTCCCTCCTGAGCTGGCAATTATGAAAGAAAGATAAGGACCCCCCGAGTCCCACCTCCAGTAGGCCCCGGGGTGGCGACTAGCACCAAGGGTATGAGTTTTCAGAAATATGGGAGGCATTACCCTTTTTATTATTTATGATCAGGAAATTGGATGAGTCAACCTCCAAAAGAAAAAGAAAGTAAAGACAAGTAAATAAACCCAAACCAATCCCACATTCATGTTTAAATAGTTCTGAAACATGGTACAAGTACAAGAAATCAAAAAGGTATAATACCAAGAGAAACAATAGTACAAAAACTGCAACAACTCCAACTGTTACAACTAGTAGGGTCCTGTAGGGCCCCGGTAGTCCTCCAGGAAACCTAAAAGTAAATGTAGGGTGAGCATACATGTATACTCATTAGGGAAAACTAAAGCTCTCGTTTACAAGTAAGGATACATCCTAATGTCCCGTGGGATCAACAGAAGAACCCAAAACCTATCAAGGAATTCAATCCACCCAACCTCACCAGCCACAGTCACCAAAAACACAATCAAAATAGGTAGTATTATATAAGAACAATAGTATTGGGTACCCCACACCATTTCCCATTAGGTAGCTGCTCTTCCTAACGGTGAACATCATGACGCTACAACAATCTTTCTGCCCGCACACACCTGGGCCTCAAGAACAACATATCCTGCCCGCACACACCTGGGCCTCACAACCACGTATCACGCCAACACACACCTGGGCCTCACAACCACACATCCCCCACGCACACACATGGGCCTCATCCTGAAGATTCTTGGGAACCATAATAGTAATATAACTCTCACCCAAAGACACCTGGGCCTCATCCCGATGATTCTTGGGAAAACAAACCTGCCCGAAGTGTCTTGGGCCAAAACCACCACAATCAAATCCTACCGGAAGGGTCTAAGGTTTAAGGTCGCCTCAAGACATCACAACCTAGGGAAGAAGGAGAAGTAGTAAACTAGTAACTAAGGGGAAAACACCCTCTCCCATGATATGGGAGTGTTCGGCACTAAGTGCTCAACATGGGTGAGGTGCAACAAAACACAAAGATACAGATATATATATATTTACCAAACACTCACCCAAACCTATGGCTTCTAAAAAGAGAACTGTGCATGTGCCTTGGCACTTCTACTACAGAGAATGCATACAACAAACAACCCCAACCCCATTTAGGTTTTTATGTTTCAACAGAAACATTTTATTAGTTCCTTAACTATTGGGAAATCAACTACAGCCAACCATATCAATCGTTCGTAAAACATATCCCCGCTATCCACAAATCAAGTTAAGAAAACACAAGCAACATAACAAGTCCCTTCTTATTGACCAACCAACCCATTGATTATTATTCCCATTCCATTACCATGCCCCACCATTTATTAACTTTTCCATTTATTATTCACGGCCCATAGTTCATCAACATTCAAGCACATCACTGCAGCCCTGCTGCCAACCACCATAACCACAATCACAACGAAACTCGTACATCATTATCCATTTAATACCATTTATCGCAGCCCCGCTTCCCATCACTAACATGGCATTTACACCAACCGACAACCAATTCATATGTAGCCCCGCTTCTCACTCGATCCACAACAACCCAAAAAAACACCCCCTTCATATAAATTAACCCCAAAAAACACCCACATGTTTATTATTTCAGTTTTGTTCAACTAGGGTGATCACACAAGGGTTCGAGATTTTAAATCATCCAAATTTACGTGATTAACAATATTCTAAATTCAACAAAGTTCTATTCACAAAAATGGACTAGAAAGATAGGGCAGCATTTAATTGGGAAAGCAAAGTCCCCCAACGACCGTGATTTTTAGTAGGCATAAGCTTATTCAGTTCACAACATGATATCACTGGATATAAAAAAAAGTAATAGTAATCAAAAACATCCCAACCCCGTAATATAAGCCATTTATTATCTTCATTAAACCAGTTCAAAAGTGTTTCACGTAAACAAGAGGACACCCTACCCACATGATGCACAAATTAGAGAGACGAAGGTAATATCCCTACCTCAACTGGTTCTGGTCACAATGCTCCCTCGGATCAACTTTAGAAGATGTCCGTCGGCATCCGTTGCTTCTGGAAAAACCCTGAAAAGCCTCCTCGGGTGGAAGTTGGGAAGGAAAGGATGATGTAATGACAACAGATCCAAGCTCAAAAGTTTTGCCACATCGTTATGATCCTGTGGCCATTGACGGATCATAAATTATATCATGGACGAAGAAGTTATCGAAGAAAAAGATCCTTCGAGTCTCTTGGGAGAGCTATTCTTAGAGGAATGGGGATGAGAGGAGTGAGTTGAAAAGGAGTAGGGGACCCCTTCTTTTATAGGCATGAAAAACAAAAGTACAAGGCGTGTACTTTATGGTACACGGCGTGTACTCGACCATTTCACAGAGTCACCACGCTGCTTCCAACACGGCCTTCAACACGTCACGTGGATGTTGACTGGTCAACACACGGTTTGAAGGAAATGAATACGCGGGGAGGTACTACACGGCTTGTAGTATTGGCTACACGGCGTGTACTCACACTACACAGCGTGTAGATTCAAAATTCTGAAAGGTGTTGAAAAATTCAAGTTTACACTCCAGAACACTTCATGACCCTCTTTTGACAAAGGAATGGGTCGGAGAGGTCTGGCCCATTACAGGTCATATGTATGATATTTTGCAAACATGATAAGCTCTTTCACGCCTTCTTCATACTCTTTTGTCAACCGATTGGCATTCATCCATTCTTTATTTATATTTATCCTATTTTAAATCCAAAGGATGAGTATATAGGTTAGGGGAGAAGGAATATGAGTATAATTTAGATAAAAAACTAGGTACCTCAAAAATGGTGGGGGCGTGCTCATTAATTGTCTTGGTTGAGGATGAGTATAGCCTAGATAGGTTTTATAAGGCTATTTGAGTAGGTATTAGAGTCTCAGGTCTAAAGAAGATGGATAATATAGTTTTATATATCACGTATGATGGGGCACACCCTCTTAAGGATGTATAAGAGTCATAGTGTGTCTGATGAGTATGATATTCCATATAGGGATTGGTGAAGTGTGACATAGAGGATTTACTCCTTATAATTGGATTATGAGATCTCTAAGAGGATATATGATATAAGTTAGGGACATGGTTATAGTCTGGATGACTTAACATAGGGTATCCAAGGCCCATATAGGCATTTTATACATAATACCATCAACCTACTATTGTATGATCACTTATAATATGTGGTAATAATCATTAATATTATATAAGGTCCATACGTACACTAATGATCTTGTGTAGGTTGAATGATAAAATATTAGTAGGACACTAATAATGGGTAACCTAATATAAATCATAATATACTAGGTTTATCTATATGAATGAAAATAAATAAACAACACACATTATGAAAGAAATAAAGTAAGATTGTTGTATGGTAACTAATAAAACAAAAAAAATAAATAACACTATATTTCATGAGAATCAATACATTAAAACATGGGTTCCAAAAAACAATCTCATCTCCTAATAAAACCATTCCACATACATCACAGTTATTTTCTGAAACCTGAACATACACAAACCATGGGAACTATGCCTCTTATATGGGCTGATAAGAAACTAATACACATGAACCATGGATCCTATTTACGAGTCTAAAAACCCATACCTTGAGGACCATGGATCTTATCTATACACCTAAAATCTAGACACCTCAGTCACCATGGATCCTTTATTGTCTCCTAAAATACCACAACATTGGGAACAATGGATCTAGTTTGTGACCAAAACATACCAATACCATTGTGACTATGAATCTGGTTTATACCCCTAATATACCAATACAATGGTAACCATTGGTATAATCCATGACTGTAGTGTACATATAAGGGTAACATGGATCACGATTATCCCCTAGAATATGTACCCACTTAAATAGAGAAATGTCACCTTATAAGCATTTTTTATTATCATGGCCTGATGAAAAACCATCACACATATATGACATACACAAACCATTTCCTAGATCTCAACTAGACCTTTTTAATCTTCCTTTTATTTTATTTAGACCCATACACTATAATATAGTCACTCTTGAAATATACCTTTATATATAAAACACAACCGAGCACTTACTAATCCATATATTCCATCTCCACTATAAAACAAAAAAACAAACTAGTCAAACTGAAATGGTCAGAAATCTCATCACATTAATGGGAATGAATTCCACATTCTTCCCTAGAAAATCTATTGTGTCTTTACTTGTGGATTTCCACACATATCCACCATCTATTTTATAATCTAATATCCCATAAGCTTTACCTGATTCACTCTCAATACAGCAATTCAAATTCCACCTTCTAAATATTATCACTTTTATTATGGCCATTATACACTATGACCATTTCACAAACAATTCATGAAGAAGTAATAATGGTGATCACATTATAATTCAAACCACAAACCTACAACTAAGATTGATAGTTACCCATGCATACAAGCGAAAAAACTTGGTGAGAGTAGAAAACTACTTAAAGGTGGGGGTGAATCAATGGTTACGAAAAACTCATAATCTAAACGCATTTTCAAATATTGATTAGTGAGAAAAGGATCTTGATAGTGATGGTAAAATTATGATAGTAATTAAATAAAATAACTCACATGGATCAAGGGATAATTACATGGTTCACAAACTCTTGTTATAAATTTTTGTATCCTTAGTGTTCATGATGTCCTGAATCTTGTTGTTGGTTTATTATCAATAAGAATAATGAACAGAGTAAGGATATAACCATATAGTCCCATGTAAGTGATATAATGATCTAAATCTATAAGTTCATCGATTTCCCCTTCATCGACCACAAGTGCATATAGAATTTGGATTATGTGTTCACCGCTATTATTATCCCCAAATGTTAACTAAACCATCATTGGAACAATCCATGGATTGAATGATTGGGTAACTGAAGGATTATTCATTAAAACCAAAGCATTGATTCGGGTCATGTAACACTATATTTATAGAGATTAAATGTTATTTTATGTGAATTATTTCTGTAGGGAATGAATCATAATTTCAAATTACTTAGAAACTATATCCAAAATATCCTTCACCACCTTTATGACCTAACATAACATATCATGAAATGCGATTCATGTATGCTCATATTTACCGCTAACTATAGAATACCATTCATGATGTGACCCTTATAGTTTTTCCATGGTCTGAAACGTCCCTTTAAAGAATGATACACCAATTAATAATGAACAATATACTATAGTTTGAATTAACACTATTATAACGTGAGCCTTTTAATTACATACTAATACCATTGGACCCCCAAACTAGTTCAACATTTATTTTCATGAGCTAGGTATCCCAATGAAGTTATCTCTTCATATTCCCTTAGAGACATCCATTATTATTAAATGTTCCATATTACAATATGTCTCTCCTAAATCTCAAACCCTTCATATTTACAACATCCCTACTATGTTGTGATATCTTACACTAGAGTGAACATCGTCATTTGGAACACTCCCATAAAAGTGTAATCACGTCCTCGTTGTTATGGGACACTTGTTATTCACAGAAAACATAAGTTTTCCATATCTTATCACCTTTAATGATCCTCTATCTCATATATGATAATGTTTTCAATAAATATATTGGAAAAATACATCTAAAACCCATGACTAAATTTCCTTTTCAAGCTAGTAATAATATGCTTCAAATTTTTTCTCCATCTACTCACCATAAAAATTTTTAGAATGGTTGGTTGGAATACTCCTACTCTTAGTTTAATAAAAATTATACTATAATAATGACTTTACTAAGATAAAATTGCATACCACACTTTTAAATTCACTTATTGAGGGGCTTTTTCAAACCAAAAAACTCATTGATTACCCCAAACCATCAAGGGCACTGAAATATCCCAATGGACCCTCAACCGAACTATATTTGTCATTCACTTAAGTAATATCTCTTTTGGATCATAGGATGTACCTCTAAATGGATCCTCTATCTCTTGAACCATATACTTTTACTCATCTATTAATAAAACCCATGAGGCAGAACTATCTTTTATCATTAGCCAACCAAACACCTAGATATGTTATTTTAGGTTGTAGTAATCAAATCCAAATATAAAATATAAATACACCCCTTACTCCAAGGATATCAATGGTTAAAAATATACCAACTGCATCAGCTTGTAGTGACATAATCCAATAAAAACATTATACCACATAGTATGCCATCCTCTATAAGATTCCATAAATTTTTCCTCACATTTTTTCTATCCAATGAATCTAATTTCACTGCTCATTCAGGATTCTATAAAGGTAATAGTCATATGGTTTACACCCCAAATCCTTATGAATTAACACACACACATGCATCACACTCTAGAATGATGCCAAATCATAATTAATCTCAATATCGACAATAAATGAAAACATAATTAATTCATGAAAATTAAATTTTACTCACCATAAGGAGGAGGACCCGGTGCCAGAGGAGAAGGAGGCGTCGACAGCAGCCGTAACAGAGGCAACAGAGGCAGCATGGAGGCAGCGCGAAGGCAGTGCGGAGGCAGCGGAGGTAGTGGAGGTAGCTCGGAGGCATTGGAGGCAACAGAGTAGAAAGAGGAGGAGGAGGAGCTGCGGTGGAGGAGGAGGAGGATGAGGAGCCATGATAGAGGAGGAGGAAGAGAGGTAGGCGCCAGAGGAGGTGGAGGTGGTGGCGGCCACGACAGAGGAGGAGGAGAAAGAGGTAGCGGCCACGGCCTACTGGAGGAAGTGGCAAAGAGGAGGCATAAGTGTAGGGTAGGGCTTATATGAAAGCTTTACAGGGTTTAGGAAGTGGGAGGAAGACCGGGTGAATTTTATAAATCCTGCATGGACTTTTATCAGTGCTAGTAAAAAGCGCTGATAGAGGGGGTCTTTATCAGTGCTAAAATGAAAACTGCCGATAAAGACCTTATAACGCCCCGACCCCAGTTACTTAGAGTTAGTGCATTATTATGTATCATTGGAATGATCACAAAAGATCAAGTCTCGAAATACCGATAAGTTTATTAGTCTTGGAGTCACTAGATACATTCATAAAGTTTACATTACATCATAAAGTGAAAGACTACAACAACATCTTGTCTATACATTCATATATCTTTATATTATCCCGAAAGGTCATTCATAAAATACTTCTTCATATCCTGGGAAAAATAAAACATAGAAAGGGGTGAGCTAAAATTCCTAGTAAGGATAACAATATAGAGGAAACTTTCATAAATAAGCATAAACATTTAAGGCAGTGTATAACTAAAACAAAAGCCTTTTAAACTTGAACATCAGCATAATATGGCAGAAATAAAATGAAATAATGCCATTCACTTATTCACATGGATATTCTACTATTCGAATAATCACATTAAATATCAATAACCACTTTCATAATAATGTAATTCATAATGTCAGACTATCAAAACCACATAGTCAAGGCCTTATGCCAAGACTACAAAAATGTTTTTTTCAAGGCCTTGTTTAATGACACTAGTTTTTCTCATGAGACCTATCGATGCATCAAGGAGCTATAGAGGGATCCACCTGTCACTTACTAAGTCCAATTAATTCCTTATATGAAAAGTTTGAAACATAACATAAACATCTTTATTAAAACTAGCATACGAAATGTCAATACTTTAACCACAAACCATGAATGGTATAAAAATAGCACACCCACAGTAAAACTTAACTCATTCGATAGAATATAGAAGATTGTATTGTATCAGATTAACCCCAATCGAGAATAATCATGGATATTGACATAGATTAAAATAATCAACAAACAATTGAGAGAAATATCCCCCTTTTTCTTAAAAACATTTAAAAGTCACACTATTTGTCAAGAATCCATTTAAAAATAGATTTTTGAATCAATGTGTCCCATACCACGTTGAAACTTTTAAAAGGAATTTCAATTTTAAAACATTAATGTCCATGTAAATAAATCCTTAAAACCATTTTTAAAATATGGTCATTAATGAGATAGATTTAGAATAATAAATCTTTAAAACATTTTTAATGATGTTTTATTTAGAGTTCCTAACCAAAAGGGAGACACTTGAATACAAATAATTGAGGTAATAAATACTATGTAAAATCTTGTGAATAAATGGATTCATGATATACTATTTCAATGTACATCATATAAACCATAAAAAAGTTATTTGGTCTATAACAAAAAATAAGTCTCAATGGCATATAAATTTAGATGAAATCACTTATAATGACCGTATCCTTAGGTTAAGGATAAATCGTACAAGATCGGTACATATGTCATCATGTTAGAAATATATGATGTCCTAGAAAAATGGATTTCAATTAATGTTTCAACCTAATTGATGGTGTACCTTGTTCGCAAACGTCACACCCTTGAGTTCCATTAATTCTATATCCTGACAAATTTCCATAAGCATGGAAGTCATTTATCATCCCGTATAAGATAGTTCTCAAAGTGAAATCATATTTTTTGTAAGCATCATACAAAGTAACACCTGAATCCCACAATAATTTTAAATCTTCAATCAATGGAGCTAAATAAACATCAATATCATGACCTGGTTGTTTTGGTCCTGATATAAGCATAGATAACATGGTCTATTTTCGTTTCATGCATAATCACGGTGGTAATTTATAGTTTACCAACATAATCATCCATGTACTGTGACTGTTTCTTTGAAAACCAATAGGATTCACTCCATCAGTAGATAACGCAAGACAAAGGTTTCTCAAATCGTTTCCAAATTCAGGATACTCATGATCAATTCTCTTCCACTGAGGAGAGTCTACCGGGTGACGTAAAATCCCATCTATAATTCTTGTATTTTCATGCCATGTCAATTGTCCTACAATCTCCTCACTTCCATATAGGCGCCTAAACCTTGGAATGATTGGAAAGTACCATAGAACATTAGGAGGACTTGATTCATCTTTATTGTATCAAGAAGAACCACACATTGGGAATTCTTTATGTAATTTTTTGTCCTTGCGAAATAGTATACATTCATTCAGAAAGGGGTGTATTCTTTCAAAGATCATACCCATCGAGCGTAGCATTCTTTTGGAATCATTTGTTCGAATCGGGAGTTCATTATCTTCTGGAAGAACGTCATGCAGGAGAGCAAGTAGTTCCGTAAAACCTGCGTCAATCCACCAGTTGTCTACTTTCAAATTATACTGATTCAGTATGGCTGGCAGTGATGTATATTTAGTGCAACCAGCATACAAGGGCATCTTTTCACAACTTTTTAACTTATCAAACAATTGTTGGCAATCCCGAAGTTCATATTCTATGGTCTTTGTCATTTACTCAATACAATCTTCATCATAATTAATATATGTAATCACATCCTCCATATGGTCATCTTCATTGTTCATACTTGTAATCATATCAGATGATCCATAAAACACAGTGTTATCAAATCCACTAATTACATTCGTTGTTTCCCCATGTTTATTCCAACATGTATAACTCTTATCTATTCTGTGACAGATCAAGTGTTCTTCCAACTCCTCTGGACTAATTTGTTTTGAATAAAAATAGTGTAAACACAGACAAAGGATTTGAAAAGGGTCATGTCATGACCCCCTCCCACCAAAGATGCCCCTTCTGAGATTGCAATGGTGAAAGTGAGATAATGGCCCCCGGGTCCAGCCTCCAGTAGGCCTCGGGGTGTCGACTAGAACCAAGGGTATGAGTTTTCACAAATATGGGAGGCATTACCAGTTTTATTATTTAAGATCGGGAAATAGGATGTGTCAACCACCAAAAGAAAAAGAAAGGAAAGACAAGTAAATAAACACAAACCAATCCCACATGCATGTTTAAATAGTTCTGAAACAAGTTATAAGTGAAAGAAAGATCAAAAGTACAATACCAAAAGAAACAAGAGTACAACAACTGCCACAACTCCAACTGTCCCGACTAGTAGGGTCTCGTACAGACCTGGTAGACCTCCTGGAAACCTGAAACAAAACGTAGGGTTAGCATATAAGTATACTAAGTAGAGAAACCTAAAGAACTCGTGCACAAGTGGGGAGACATCCTAATGTCTCGTGAGAACAACAGAAGAACCCAAAACCTCTCAAGGAATTCAATCCACCCAACCTAACTAGCCACACTCACCAAAAACACAATCACAATGGGTAGTAGTTTATAAGAACAAGAGTATTGGGTCCCCCCCCCACCATTTCTCATTAGTTAGATGCTCTTCCTAACGGCGAATGTCCTGGCGCTACCACACTCTTCCCGCCCACACACACCTGGGACTCAAGAACCACATATCCTGCCCGCACAAACCTAGGCCTCACATCCACGCATCTCGCCTGCACACACCTGGGCCTCATCCAGAAGATTTTTGGGAATAGTAATAGTAATAAAACTCTCACTCGAAGACACCTGGGCCTCATCTCAAAGATTCATGGTAAAACAAACCTACCCGAAGAGTCATGGGTCAAAACCACCCCAATCGAAACATACCTGAAGGGTCATAGGTGTAAGGTCGCCTCAAGCCATCACATCCTAGGGAAGAAAGAGGAGGAAGGAGCTATTAACTAAGGGGAAAACACCATCTCCCATGAAATGGGAGTGTTCAGAACTATGTGCTCAACATGGGTGAGGTGCGACAAAACACAAAGATAAAGATATATATTTATTTACCAAACACTCATCCCAACCTATTTCTTCTAAACAGAGAACTAAGCATGTGCCTCGGCACTGCTACTACGGAGCATACATACAACAAACAACCCCAACCCCATTTAGGTTTTCATGTTTCAACAGAATCAGTTTATTAGTTCATTATCTACTGGGAAATCAACCCCAACCAACCATATCAATCGTTCATAAAACATATACCTGATATCCACAAATTAAGTAAGGAAAACACAAGAAACACAACAAGTCCCTTCTTATTGACCAACCGACCCATTGATTATTATTAAATTTCCATTACCATACCCCACCATTTATTAACTTTTCCATTTATTATTCACAACCCATATTTTATTCACATTCAAGCCCATCCATGTAGCCCCGCTTCCAACCAGCATAACCACAATCACACCGAAAGCCGTACATCATTATCCCTTTAATACCATTTATCACAGCCCCGCTACCCATCCCTAACATAGCATTTACACCAACCCACAACGAAGCCAACCGCAGCCCCACTGCTCACCTGATCCACAAAAACCCACAAAACACCCCCTTCACATAAATTAATCCCAAACAGCACCCACATGATTATTATTTCAGTTTTGTTCAACCGGGGTGATCACACAAGGGTTCTAGATTTTAAATCAGCTAACATTACATGATTAACCAAATTCTAAAATCAACAATGTTTCATTCAACAAAATGGTCTAGAAATATTGGGCAGCATTTAATTGAGAAATCAAAGGCCCCCAACGACTGTGATTTTTAGTAGGCATAAGCCTATTCAATTCACAACATAATATCGCATGATATAAAAAAAGTAACAGTAATAAAAAACTTCCAAACCCCATTATATATGCCAGTTATCATCTTCATTAAACCAGTTCAAAAGTGTTTCATGTAAACAAGAGGACACCCACCCCTCATGATGCACAAATTAGAGAGACAAAGTTAATATCCCTACCTCAACAGGTTGTGGTCACAACGCTCCCCCGGATCAACATTAGAAGACGTCTGTCGGCATCCGTCACTTCTGAAAAAACACTGAAGAACCACATCAAGTGGAATATGGGAAGGAATGGCTGAAGGAAATACAACATATCCAAGCTCAAAAGTTCCTCCTCATCGTTATGATCCCTTGGTCATTGACGGATCGTAAATCAGAGCTCGGATGAAGAAGTTATGGAAGAAAAAGAGCCTTCGAGTCTCTTGGGAGAGCTCTGCTCAAAAAAATGGGGAGGAGAGGAGTGAGTTGAAAAGGAGGAGGGAAAACCTCCTTTTATAGGCGTGAAAAACAAATGTACACAACATGTACTTTATGGTACACGGTGTGTACTCGCCCATTTCACACGGTCACCACGCGGCTTCCAACACGGCCTTCAACGCTGCACGCAGCTGTTGACTGGTCAACACACAGTTTGAAGGTAACGCATATGCGGTGAGGGACTACACGGCATGTAGAATTGTCTACACGGAGTTTACTCACACTACACGGCGTGTAGTTTCAAAATTCTTAAAAGTGTGGAAAAAGACCATTTTACCCTCCAGAACACTTAATGACCCTATTATTGACAAAGGAATGGGTCAGAAATGTCCTGGCCATTACATCAGATACCTCTTAATACATTCTCGTCCCCGAGAATTCAAAATCCAACCCATAGGAACCCAACAAGATACCTCTTAGGGACCTCGTTATAAGAGGAATCCATCCAACAACCCAAATCATATGTGTTAGGAATTCATTCTCATATGTCGAGATATTATCCACTTTAGGCGCCATTGACTCGCCTACACGGGTTTGATCACATCCTCATTAATGCGTCTCGATTAAGAATTGGGTCTTCCCACTTTCATACATTATGATTTTTCAACTTGCACTACCCCCAACACCACACAACCAACACACTGCCCAAACATGTGGTTTGGGGAAATTCCTTCTCCTATATCAAGATATTATTCTCTTTAGGCTGCACTGACTCACCCGCATGGGTTCAATCGCATCCTCATTAATGATTCTCAATTAAGGGTCAGGTTTTTCCCTTTCCCCACACATCCGGACATGTTACACATTCCAGGGAACAAGGAAACAAAATGACTCACAACAAACAAGCCAGTCATTCCATATATCAAAGGTATAGAGTATAACATCAAAAAAAATGCTCAGAAGAACAAACAAGTCAAAAAAAATCCAGGTACTGAGCATGCATCTGAGCCTCTCGCTCCCAAGTGATCTCCTCGAGGCTGCCATGACTCCACAACACACGAAACAAGGGAATGGATCATCCACGGAGAACCTTCTCTTTACGATCCTCGATTCTGACTAGTCGTTACTTGAAGGTCCCGTCATCTCCCATATCTAACTCTCCCCAGTCGATAACGTGAGAGTCGTCGTGTAAGTATCAACATAGCTGGGAGACATGGATGACGTCATGAACCTTCACCAGCTGAGGTGGCAGGGCTAGCTGATATGCCACCTCACCGACTCACCTCAGCACCTCAAAAGGTCTGATGAACCTAGGTGAGAGATTGCTCCCTTTCCCAAACCTTCGCTTCCCCCGTCGATGGAAAACCATCAAGAACACATGGTCTCCCACATCGAACTCCAAAGGTCTCCTCCGATGATCAACATAAGATTTCTGTCGGTCTTGGGCCGCTTTCATCCTCCCATGTACAAGGTGGACTTTCTATGTGGTGCGCTGCGCTAGCTCTGGCCCAAGAGCACCAGTCTCACCAACCTCTACCCAAAAAATGGGTGAACGACATGGTCTTCCAAAAAAATCCTCAAACGATGCCATACCAATAGTAGAGTGGAAGCTGTTGTTCTAGGAAAACTCTACTAAAGGAATTTTCCATACCCATGATCTTCCATAATCCAGAACACGTGCTCGCAGCATGTCCTCCAATGTCTGGATACTCCGCTATGTCTGCTCGTCGGTCTGGGGGTGGAAAGCAGTGCTAAGGCGTAGGTGAGTGCCAAAAGAATGTTGTATCTCTCTCCAGACTCGTGAGGTAAACCGAGTATCCCGGTCTGAGATGATATTCTTCAGAACTCCATGCAAACACACCACCTCATCTACGTACCTCTGTGCTAAGGTACTCACCAGACCCGACTCCTCAATTACTAAGAAGTGAGTTGATTTCATCATTCGATCCACCACTACCCAAGTAGAATCATAACCACCCTGATCTCTAGGTAGTCCTGTGATGAAGTCCATTGACATGTCATCCCACTTCCACTCGGGGACATCTAAAGGATGCAATAGACCACTGGGAACACGATGTTTAGCCTTCACTTGCTGACACACTAGGAATTTAGCCACAAACTCCGCTACTGCATGTTTCACCCCGGTCCACCAAAACATTTCCCTATGGCCTCGGTACATTTTTGAAACTCTCGGATGTACCGCCAAGGCTGAAATAGGGAACACATGGAGAACTCCCTCACACATCGCCTCTGAAACAAACAACCTTCCATGGAAAAGTATCTGATGTCGGCTGTCCTCTGACCATCCTTCTGGATAGTTTCCCTGATCGACATGATCCCACATTACATCCGCCTCGGAGTCCCCCCACTGAGACTCTTCCACCTGCTGAAACAAGGAGGATTACACCGTCATCTGAAACAAACAGCCTCTAACACCTTCTACCCTTGCATCCAAGTGCAGGCGCCCAACTCTCCCATCACATTCCAAGCATCAGTGGATTCCCGAACCACTTCCTTATGCGACTTACTTCTCAGGGAATCAAGCAAAAATTTGCCCTTACCTTCAGTGTAGGAGATCTTGAAGTCATAGTCTTGGAGAAACTCGACCCATCACCGCTGCCACAAGTTCAGTTCACGTTGGGAGTAGATATAACGTAAGCTCTTGTGATCGGAGAACACCAAAAAGTGCTCACCAAAGAGGCAATGTCTCCACAACTTCAGTGAGAACAATACTGCTACAAGATCCAGGTCATGGGTGGCATAGTTACTCTCATGAGGGTGCAATTGATTAGACCCATAACAGATCACACCCTTATACTGCATCAGTACGCACCCCAAACCAAGGCTAGAATCATCACAAAACACCTCATACAACAACCATTCCTCTGGTAACCTGAGTACTGGAGCACTTACCAACTTCTCTTTCAGGTAGTAGAATGCTTTCTGTCACTGCTCGCTCTATATGAAGACTTGGTTCTTCTTATTTAAAGCTGTCAATGGAGCAGCAACCTGAGAGAAGTCTGAAATGAACCTCCGATAGTAACCTACTAACCCCAAGAAACTATGAACTTCTTCCACACTCTTGGGTGTTGCCCAAGAAAAAACTTCCTCCACCTTCGACGAGTCCACTGACACTCCATGCTGAGACACCATGTGCCCAAGGAAGTGTACTTCTTACGTCAAGAACTTACACTTCGACAGTTTACCATAAATATGGTGGTGTCGAAGGACTTATAAGACTGCCCTGAGATACACAACGTGCTCCTCCTATGATCTTGAGTAGATCAGGATGTCGTCGATAAACACAATGACGAACTGGTCCATAAACTCTCGGAAGAAAAAGTGCATATGTCCCATGAACATAGCAGGTGCATTCGTAACTCCAAATGGCATCACTACAAACCCGAAGTGCCCATACCTGCACCTCAAAGCCATCTTCGAGATGTCACTATCCATTACCCTTAGCTGATGATATCCAGATTGTAGATCAATCTTAGATTATAAAAATCCTCCCCTCAGCTGGTCGAAGAGATCATCTATGCTTAGAAGGGGGCAACTCTGATTCAACCTTCGGTAGTCTATGAATACCCTGAGACCACCATCTTCCTTCTTTATGAATAAAATAGAGCACCCGATGGCGACAAGCTGAGTCAAACAAAACCCTTCTCCATCAGATCGTCAATCTGAATCCGTAACTCCCGCAACTCCTAAGGTGCCATCTGATTGGGGGACATCGAAATTGGACGACCAACAAGATGTAAGTCTATCCCGAACTCAACGTCACATCAGGGGGGGTAGAGTAACAACCTCCTCGGGAAAAACATCGAGGAACTCCCCAACAACCTTCGGGACATCCACCATCTTTGTATCAGCTAGAACTACTGATAACCCACCTAACATAGAAAGGAGAGGCTCTACATACCGGATTCCCACTTGATAGCTCCTCTCGCCAACAAAAGATGCACGTTGCCCGTCCACATTGGAGAACACGACCCTTCTTCGAAAGCAGTTGATAATGGCACAAACAGAAAATAATCAGTCGATGCCTAGGATGACATCCTACTGGTGCATCTGTAGTAAAAGAAGATCCCCACTAGATTGATGTGGTCCCATTGTCAGCTCACATCCCCGGCAAACACAAGATATGCTGGTCTGGCCTCCAATAGGTGTACTCAGCACCAGGGGTACGAAAAGTCTCTCTACATCTAGACCCAAATCATTGGTTATATCGTGTGAAAAAATGGAGTGCGAAGCTCTTGAATTAAACAAGGAAGAAATGAGAGTGTTGAACAAACAAATCATACCTCGCAACACCTCTGGTCATGCAGGAGCTGCCAACTCTGTTGTGTGCAATTGTCCACACCCAGCTCCTCTGCCTCTCTCATGTCGTCCACCTACCCGACCACACCCTGGTCAAGGTCCCTGAAGAGCACCCTGAGGTCGGCCTCCTCCCGCAAAGTCTTCCCTCAGAGGAGCAGGGTAATGCTACTTCTAGAAGGGCCTCGTCGGCAACTGGTGCTGTTGAGGTGTGCACTGAACCTGCCCACCTCCACCGTACTGAGCTCGGGTCGGGCACTGACCCTGAATGTGCCCGAATCCTCCATAGGAACAACACTTCAGTCCTGGAATCGTGAAAAAGGTAGGAGGACCTGATGATCTGAAATAGAACATCTGGGGTGTTCTCCCCACTGGCATGAACCTGGAAGGTCCCATCATAGGAGACATACTGCTGACTGCCTTCCCCTTCGACGAACCTGGCTGGATCCCCTCACATGGTGCACCTCCCTACGAGTGCATCCTCTCTTCAATATATGCCTTCTTATGTACTGCCAATTATGTCATAAGGGTGAAGGGGGTGAAAGAATACTGGAGATAAGGATGAAGTGACTCCTCTAAACGTCTCGCCAGAGACTCCTCATCCGAAAAGAGATCCAGAGAAAAGCGTAAGAGATCTTTGAACTTGATCCCCAACTCTCGTACTGACATACTACCCTGCTAAAGGGAGAGTAACTCCTGTCTCTTCTCCTCCTTGATCATGGAAGAAAGGAATTCTTCTCGGAATTCCTTCTCAAAGTCAGCCCACTGAACCTCTGCCTCTATCCTCTCTCCGAGGTAGAGCGTCCACCACTATCGCACTGCACCTCTCAGCTGACTGACTGCTAGGGGAACACAGTACTCCCCCAGAGCACGGATCAAGGTAAAAGCGATCCCTATCTCCTCACGCCACCCCTCTGTCTCCATATCCGAAGTACTAACCTTGTAATTCTTGAGAGTTTATCGCTGGAAAGAATGAAGAGTCTTCTTCCACTGGAAATCTTCCTCCTCTCGGTCAATCCTCAACTGATCGACTGCTGGAACCTGCTAGGCCTCGGCCGTCTAAGTCACCCGGGGACGACGTCCAGGTTCCATAGCTGTATGGAAAACAATGATCACCTAAGCCCAAGTAGTAAAGAATTTCCCAAGGTTTCATTTTATCATTTTATTCAATTTCATTCCCAGAACACCCAAATCTAGTAAAACACAATCATGATGATGCATTTACCCTCCCTAGGGTCTCTACCCTATAATCAATGTAGTCTCACTTGGTCATTCGGTAGGCTCAAAGTCCTTGAATTGGATCACAGAGGGCCCTAAAATCTCATGTCCTAACCGGTCATCTCTATCCTATGTCACACACTAAGATCATCCAACAATGTTTCCCTACCAACCCATGCAATCCTCACTATGCCTAACTCAAAACTTCATCCTATCTCTCAACCATCAGCTCGGATACCATTCTGTCATGACCCCCTCCCACCAAATATGCCCCTCCTGAGCTGGCAATGATGAAAGGGAGATAATGACCCCCCGAGTCCCACCTCTAGTAAGCCTCGGGGTGGCGACTAGAACCAAGGGTATGAGTTTTCAGAAATACGGGAGGCATTACCCTTTTTATTATTTAAGATCAAGAAATAGGATGAGTCAACCTCCAAAAGAAAAAGAAAGTAAAGACAAGTAAATAAACCCAAACCAATCCCACATTCATGTTTAAATAGTCCTGAAACATCGTACAAGTACATGAAATCTCAAATGTATAATACCAATTGAAACAAGAGTACAACAACTGCAACAACTCCAACTGTCCCGACTAGTGGGGTCCTGTACGGCCCCGGTAGTCCTCCAGGAAACCTAAAAGTAAATGTAGGGTGAGCATACATGTATACTCAGTAGGGAAAACTAAATCTCTCGTTCACAAGTGGGATACATCCTAATGTCCCGTGGGATCAACAGAAGAACCCAAAACCTATCAACGAATTCAATCCACCCAACCTCACCAGCCACACTCACCAAAAACACAATCACAATAGGTAGTAGTATATAAGAACAAGATTATTGGGTACCCTGCACCATTTCCCATTAGTTAGCTGCTATTCCTAACGGCGAATGACCTGATGCTACCACACTCTTCCTACTAGCACACACCTGGGCCTCACAACCACGTATCACGCCCACACACACCTGGGCCTCACAACCACACATCCCGCCCGGACACACTTGGGCCTCATACCAAAGATTCTTGGGAACCATATTAGTAATAGAACTCTCACCCAAAGACACGTGGGCCTCATCACGAAGATTCGTGGGAAAACAAACATGTCCGAAGAGTCTTGGGCCAAAACCACCACAATCAAATCCTACCTGAAGGGTCTAAGGTGTAAGGTCACCTCAAGCCATCACAACCTAGGTAAGAAGGAGCAGGAATGAACTAGTAACTAAGGGGGAAACACCCTCTCCCATGATATGGGAGTGTTCGGCACTAAGTGCTCAACATGGTTGAGGTGCAACAAAACACAAACATACAGATATATATATATTTACCAAGCACTCACCCAAACCTATGGCATCTAAATAGAGAACTGAGCATGTGCTTCAGCACTACTACTATGGAGAATGCATACAACAAACAACCCCAACCCCATTTAGGTTTTTATGTTTCAACAGAAACATTTTATTAGTTCCTTAACTATTGGGAAATCAACTGCAACCAACCATATCAATCGTTCATAAAACATATCCCTGCTATCCACAAATCAAGTTTGGAAAAGACAAGAAACATAACAAGTCCCTTCTTATTGACCAACCAACCCATTGATTATTATTCCCATTCCATTACCATGACCCACCAATTATTAACTTTTCCATTTATTATTCAAGTCCCATAGTTCGTTCACATTCAAGCCCATCCCTGTAGCCCCGCTGCCAACCACCATAACCACAATCACAACGAAACACGTACATCATTATCCATTTAATACCATTTATCGCAGCCCCGATTCCCATCACTAACATAGAATTTACACCAACCCACAACCAATCCATCTGTAGCCCCGCTGCTCACTCGGTCCACAACAACCCACAAAAACACCCCCTTCACATAAATTAACCCCAAGAAACACCCACATGTTTATAATTTCAGTTTTGTTCAACCAGGGTGATCACACAAGGGTTTGAGATTTTAAATCATCCAAATTTACGTGATTAACCAAATTCTAAATTCAACAAAGATCAATTCACAAAAATGGACTAGAAAGATAGGGTAGCATTTAATTGCGCAAGAAAAGTCCCCCAACGACCATGATTTTTAGTAGGCATAAGCCTATTCAGTTCACAACATAATATCAGTGGATATAAAAAAAGTAATAGTAATAAAAAACTTCCCAACCCCGTTATATAAGCCATTTATTATCTTCATTAAACCGGTTCAAAAGTGTTTCACGTAAACAAGAGGACACCCTCCCCACATGATGCACAAATTAGAGAGATGAAGGTAATATCCCTACCTCAACTGGTTCTGGTCACAATGCTCCCCCGAATCAACTTTAGAAGACGTTCGTCGGCATCTGTTGCTTCTGGAAAAACCCGGAAAACCCTCCTCGGGTGGAATCTGGGAAGGAATGGATGATGTAATGACAACAGATCCAAGCTCAGAAGTTCCGCCTCATCGTTATGATCCTGTGGTCATTGATGGATCATAAATTGTAGCTTGGAAGAAGAATTTATGGAAGAAAAAGATCCTTCGAGTATCTTGGGGGAGCTATTCTGAGAGGAATGGGGAGGAGAGGAGTGATTTGAAAAGGAGTAGGGGACCCCTTCTTTTATAGGCATGAAAAACAAAAGTACAAGGCATGTACTTTATGGTACACGGCGTGTACTCGGCCATTTCATAGGGTCACCACGCTGCTTCCAACACGGCCTTCAACGCGGCACGTGGATGTTGACTGGTCACCACACGGTTTGAAGGCAATGCATACGCGGGGAGGTACTACACGACTTGTAGTATTGGCTACACGACATGTAGATTCAAAATTCTGAAAGGTGTTGAAAAAGTCCAGTTTACACTCCAGAACACTTCATGACCCTCTTTTTGACAAAGCAATGGGTCGGAGAGGTCCGGGCCATTACAGGTCATATGTATGATATTTTGAAAACATGATAAGCTCTTTCATGCCTTCTTCATAGTCTTTTGTCAACTGATTGGCATTCATCTATTCTTTATTTATATTTATCCTATTTGAAATTCAATGGATGAGTTTATAGGTTAGAGGAGAAGGAATATGAGTATAATTTAGATAAAAAACTAGATACTTCAGAAATGGTGGGGGCGTGCTCATTAATTGTCTTGGTTGAGGATGAGTATAGCCTAGTTAGATTTTATAAGGTTATTTGAGTAGGTAGTAGAGTCTTAGGTCTAAAGAAGATGGATAATATAGTTTTATAAATCACATATGATGTGGAACACCCTCTTAAGGATATATAAGAGTCATAGTGTGTGTGATGAGTATGATATTCCATATAGGGATTGGTGTAGTGTGACATAGAGGATTTACTCCTTATAATTGGATTAAAATATCTCTAAGAGGAGATATGATATAAGTTAGGGTCATGGTAATAGTCTGGATGACTTAGCATAGGGTATCCAAGGCCCACCTAGTCATTTTATACATAATACCATCAACCTACTCCTGTATGATCACTTATAATATGTGGTAATAATCATTAATCTTATATAAGGTCCATACATACACTAATGATCTTGTGTAGGTTGAATGATAAAATATTAGTAGGACACTAATAATGGGTAACCTAATATAAATCACAATATACTAGGTTTATCTATATGAATGAAAATAAATAAACAACACACATTATGAAAGAAATAATGTAAGATTGTTGTATGGTAACTAATGAAACAAAAAAAATAAATAACACTATATTTAGTGAGAATCAATACATTAAAACATGGGTTCCAAAAAACAATCATATCTCCTAATAAAACCATTCCACATACATCAGAGATATTTTCTGAAACCTGAACATACCCAAACCTTGGGAACTATGCCTCTCATATGGGATGATAAGAAACTAATACACATGAACCATGGATCCTATTTAAGAATCTAAAAACCCATACCTTGAGGACCATGGATCTTATCTATACACCTAAAATCCAGACACCTCAGTCACCATGGATCCTTTATTGTCTCTTAACATACCACAACATTGGGAACAATGGATCTAGTTTGTGACCCAAACATACCAATACCATTGTGACTATGAATCAGGTCTATACATCTAATATACCAATACAATGGTATCCATTGGTATAATCCATGACTGTAGTGTACATAAAAGGGTAACATGGATCACGATTATCCCCTAGAATATGTACCCACTTAAATAGAGAAACATCACCTTATAAGAATTTTGTATTATCATGGCCTGATGAAAAACCATCACACATATAAGACATACACAAACCATTTCCTAGATCTCCACTGGACCTTTTTAATCTTCTTTTTATTATTTCTAGACCCATACACTATAATATAGTCACTCCTGAAATATTCCTTTATATATAAAACACAACCGTGCACTTACTAATCCATATATTCCATCTCCACTATAAAACAAACAAACAAACTGGTGAAACTGAAATGGTCAGAAATCTCATCACATTAATGGGAATGAATTCCACATTCTTCCCTAGAAAATCTATTGTGTCTTTACTTTTGGATGTCCACACATATCCACCATCTATTTTATAATCTAATATCCCATAAGCTTTACCTGATTTTCTCTCAATACAGCAATTCAAATTCCACCTTCTGAATACTATCACTTTTATTATGGCCATTATACACTATGACCATTTCACAAACAAATCATGAAGAAGTTATAATAGTGAACACATCATAATTAAAACCACCAAACTACAACTAAGATTGATAGTTACCCACGCATACAAGCGAAAAAGCTAGGTGAGAGTAGAAATCTACTTAAAGGTGGGGGTGAATCAATGGTTACGAAAAACTCATAATCTAAAAACATTTTCAAATATTGATTAGTAAAAAAAGGATCTTGATAGTGATGGTAAAATTATGATAGTAATTAAATTAAATAACTCACATGGATCAAGGGATAATTACATGGTTCACAAACTCTTGTTATAAATTTTTGTATCCTTAGTGTTCATGATGTCCTGAATCTTGTTGTTGGTTTATTATCAATAAGAATAATGAGCAGAGTAAGGATATAACCATATAGTCTCATGTACGAGATATAATTATCTAAATCTATAAGTTCATCGATTTCCCCTTCATCGACCACAAGTGCCTATAGAATTTGGATTATGTGTTCACACCTATTATTATCCCCAAATGTTAACTAAACCATCATTGGAAAAATCCATGGATTGAATGATTGGGTAATTGAAGGATTATTCATTGAAACCAAATCATTGATTTGGGTCATGTAATAATATATTTATAGAGATTAAATGTTATTTTATGTAAATTATTTCTGTAGGGAATGAATCATAATTTTAAATTACTTAGAAACTAAATCCAAAATATCCTTCTCCACCTTTATGGCCTAACATAACATATCATGAAATGCGATTCATGTCTACTCATATTTACCGCTAACTATAGAATACCATTCATTATGTGACCCTTATAGTTTTGGCATGGTCTGAAACGTCCCTTTAAACAATGATACACCAATTAATAATGAACAATATACTATAGTATGAAGTAACACTATTATACCGTGAGCCTTTTCATTACATACTAATACCATTGGACCCCCAAACTAGTGCAACATTTATTTTCATGAGCTAGGTATCCCAATGAAATTATCTCTTCAAATTCCCTTAGAGACATCCATTATTGTTAAATGTTCTATATTACAATATGCCTCTCCTAAATTTCAAACCCTTCATATTTACACCATTCCTACTATGTTGTGATATCATACACTAGAGTGAACATCGTCATTTGGAGCACTCCCACAAAAGTGTAATCACGTCCTCCTTATTATGGGACACTTGTTATTCACAAAAAACATCAGTTTTCCATATCTTCTCACCATTAATGATCCTCTAACTCATATATGATAATGTTTTCAATAAATATATTGGAAAAATACATCTAAAACCCATGACTAAATTTCCTTTTCAAGCTAGTAATAATATGCTTCCAATTTTTTCTCAATCTACTCACCATAAAAAATTGTAGAATGGTTGGTTGGAATACTCCTACTCTTAGTGTAATAAAAATTCTACTATGATCATGAATTTACTAAGATAAAATTGCATACCACACTTTTCAATTCACTTATTGTGGGTCTTCTTCAAACCAAAAGACATATTGATTACCTCAAACCATCAAGGGCACTGAAATATCCCAATGAACCCTCAACCAAACTATATTTGTCATTCACATAAGTAATATCTCTTTTGGATCATAGGATATACCTCTAAATGGATCCTCTATCTCTTGAACCATATACTTTTACTCATCCATTAATAAAAACCATCAGGTAGAACTATCTTTTATCATTAACCAACGAAATACCTAGATATGTTATTTTAGGTTGTAGTAATCAAATCAAAATATAAAATATAAATACACCCCTTACTCCAAGGATATAAATGGTTAAAAATATACCAACGACATCACCTTGTAGTGACATGATCCAATAAAAAAATTATACCACATAGTATTCCATCCTCTATAAGATTCCATAAATTTTTCCTCACATTTGTTCTATCCAATTAATATAATTTCAGTGCTCCTTCAGGATTTTATAAAGGTAATATTCATATGGTTTACACCCCAAATCCTTATGAATTAACAAACACACATGCATCACACAAAAGAATCATGCCAAACCATAATTAATCTCAATATTTAAAATAAATGAAAACATAATTAATTCATGAAAATTCAATTTTACTCACCATAAGGAGGAGGACCCGATGCCGGAGGAGAAGGAGGCGTCGAAAGTGGACGTAACAGAGGCAGCGAAGGTAGCGCGTAGGCAGCGCGATGGCAGTGCGGAGGCAGCGGAGGTAGTGGAGGTATCTCGGAGGTAGCGGAGGCAGCGGAGTAGAAAGTGGAGGAGGAGGATCCGCGGTGGAGGAGGAGGAGGAGGAGGAGCCATGACAGAGGAGGAGGAAGAGAGGTCGGCGCCGGAGGAGGAGGAGGAGGTGGCGGCCACGACAGAGGAGGAGGAGAAGGAGGTAGCGGCCACGACGTAGTGGAGGAAGCGGAAAAGAGGAGGCATAAGTGCAGGGAAGGGATTCTATGAAAGCTTTACAGGGTGCAGGAAGGAGGAGGAAGACCAATTGAATTTTATAAATCCCGTGTTGACTTTTATCAGCGCTAGTAAAAAGCGCTGATATAGGGGGTCTTTATCAGCGCTAAAATGAAAACCGCTGATAAAGACCCTATAACGCCCTGACCCCAATTACATAGAGTTAGTGCATTATTATGTATCATTGGACTGATCACAAAAGATCAAGTCTCGAAAGACCGATAAGTTTATTAGTCTTGGAGTCACTAGATACATTCATAACGTTTACATTACATCATAAAGTGAAAGACTACAACAACATCTTGTATACACAATCATATCCCTTTATATTATCCCTACATGTCATTCATAAAATACTTCTTCATATCCTGGGAAAAATAAAACTTAGAAAGGGGTGAGCTAAAATTCCTAGTAAGGATAACAATATAGCAGAAACTTTAATAAATAAGCATAAACATTTAAGGCAGTGTATAACTAAAACAAAATCGATTTAAACTTGAACATCAACATAATATGGTAGAAATAAAATGAAATAATTCCATTCACTTATTCACATGGATTTATTACTAGTCGAATAATCACATGAAATATTAATAACCATATTCATAATAATGTAATTCATAATGTCAGACTATCATAACCACATAGTCAAGGCCTTGTTCCAAGACTACAAAAAATATTTTGTCAAGGCCTTGTTTAAAGACACTAGTTTTTCTCATGAGACCTACCGATGCATCAAGGAGCTATAGAGGGCTCCACCTGTCACTTACTAAGTCCAATGAATTCCTTATATGAAAAGTTTGAAACATAACATAAACATCTGTATTAAAACTAGCATACGAAATGTCAATACATTAACCACAAACCATGAATGGTATAAAAATAGCACATCTACAGTAAAACATAACTCATTCAATACAATATGGAAGATTGTATTGTATCAGATTAACCTCAATCGAGAATAATCAAGGATATTGACATAGATTAAAATAATCAACAAACTATTGAGAGAAATATCCCCCTTTTTTCTTAAAAACATTTAAAAGTCACACTATTTGTCAAGAAGCCATTTAAAAATAGATTTTTGAATCAAAGTGTCCCATACCACGTTGAAACATTTAAAAGGAATTTTAATTTTAAAACTTTAATGTCCATGTAAATAAATCCTTAAAACCATTTTTAAAATATGGACATTAATGAGATAGATTTAGAATAATAAATCATTAAAAAAATTTAAATTATATTTTATTTAGAGTTCCTAACCAAAAGGGAGACACTTGAATACAAATAATTTAGGTAATAAATACTATGTAAAATCTTGTGAATAAAGGGATTCATGATATACTATGTCAAAGTACATCATATACAACATAAAAAAGTGATTTGGTGTATAACAAAAAATAAGTCTCAATGGAATATAAATTTAGATGAGATCACTTATAATGACCATATCCTTAGGTTAAGGATAAATCAAAGACATAATTACGAGTGACAAATATAAATACAGTCAATATGATTGGATATTCAGTGTAATTAAATCAGATGAAATTCACACATATTCTTCTAAAAACTACACCAATGAATTGGATATTCAACTAAACAAATGGAGACAGAGTTAAAATTACTCTTATCATCTTCATACTGATTACTTGAGAATTTTTCAATGGAGTGATTATGTGTATCAAAAGTATATCCATAGAAAGGGGATTGGAAATTATGACATAAGAAAATGAATAGTGATTCCACACATAATCTTGGAGTAAAATAATCAATGAAGTATGCGTAAAGCCGAATGAGTGGAAATTGAAATTTCAAATTCCCTTATTGATTTGGTAACTTAAAAAACATGCATCCATGAAAGAAGAATCATACAATTATGATGTAAATATCCATGAATTAAAGTATATTAAACAATGAATACAAACACGGGTAGTACACACACCACATGCAATAAGTGGTGAACAATGGAAATCTCACAGAATTAAAAGTGAGATAAGAAACCCCTTACTTTCAAATTTTACCTTCGTAGAGGGTAGGTTACCCTCCTGTATAATGGTGAAATAATTTTTATTTAATTATAAAATAATCTTATACATTAATATGATATCATAGATGATCTTTTAACATTGATTTGTCGATAATATATTAGTATTTTCGTCGTTTCGGGTGTTAACAGATTCATTTTCCTTTATATTATTTGTTATGTGAGCCATATTTGTTATGAATGGGATGAATATTATTCATATCCATAATTACATCGTGTCTTTAAAAATTATTTTTATTCATCACATGAAATTTAGTTTTGAATGGATATGATGGGGAATTAATCTCATCGCGTTCGTGGAGACAGTAATCCGTACGTACGTACGAGCGATAATATCATTCTTTTTATACTAAAATAATATATAATTGGATGTTATATCATATATAAAGAATAATTTTCATTTTATACTTTTTATTACATGAATTAAACATCATTATTATACCCATCCAAATAATATGTTATTGAATAACAATTACACCACGACGTGGAGACGTTAGGTCATACGTACACACGTATGGTGACATGTCATTCAAAGGATGGATATAATACTGAATATGGTTGTACCATATTTATAATAATATCATAGTATATAAAAGATACTAGTGTTTTTATTTTAGAATTGAAATAACCTAGAAATAAGATGTTGAATAAGAAAGCAACTTGAAAGAGGGTTGTGAAAACATTACCTCTTCTTCGGGTTCTTCCTTTTGATTTGATCCAAAGCGATCTTTAGGTTGGCTTTCTGATCAAACTAAGGCCTCTAGGTTGAAGTTAGGGATGTTTTGAGAATATTTGGGCATGGGTTGGCCGATTCAAAAGTTTTTGAAGATGTAAATTAGAGAGAAGGGGGAGTACCCTTTTATAAGAGGGGTGAGGGGCACCGTTGGAAAAGCTAGAAATATTATTTTATAATAAATTAATATTTAGTTTATAATGGCTCCAATGTGGATTATTTAAAGGTTAAAGTGGGGATGGGTCTAAATCCTTTCAACCAATAGATTTTAGACAGGTTTGGGTCACTATATATTAACATTATCATCTATATTTAACTCTTAATAAAATAGTATGACATTTAGCATGTCTCATTGTATTTTTATATTATATAGTTAATAAACATACTATATACCTCCAAGATACCTTCAAGTGGTCCATTAATGATACACCTATCATTATGTATGTCCTTTGGCCGAACCTTATATTTTTAGGAATATAATATCAATTAATAATATAATATTTTTTTTAAAACTCTGTTATGTCAATTTTGACACTATTGGGTATTTTGTTTTTGATAATTTTATAACAGAATTATTACTTCGAAAAAAATTTATATAACAAATCCTATATGTAATATTATCCTATAAAATACATGTAACTCATAAAAAGTCTCAAATTACATTTATTTTGATATTTATAATATCAATTATTTTAATATTTCATTATTTATGTAATTACTACATCACCATTATGTCATAAATAAATTAAATCATTTAATGTATAAAAATTATAAATATAATACCATTATGTAGGAAATATTTTTAGATTTTTAATTAATATTTATAAGATAATTTATCTTATGTACAAACTTATATTAAAATTGTTTTATTTATTAAAATTTGATTTTATCTCTTTTAACTCTTTTTTGAATTAAATAATAACAAATGTCCTAATCTAATCCAAGTGGACCTAAATGATAATATATTATTCCTAAGGTTGTTTTTTGTCGAGAAACACTTATCCAATAGAATTAGGACATGTTTTAGGGTAATATTAATATCATTTTTACCCTTAATTATCCTATTTACTTTTAACCGTGGTAAATAAAAGTAAAAAGTTACTATTCACCAAAAATTATTTCCATCTCATTGAACCACATTTTAATCCTTGTTATTAACCGTGTCTCTCGCATTTTATAAATTACACTCACTGAAGTAGTAAAATTAATTATTATGTGAATTTCCAAATTCTTCTAGGAGGTGGGTAAAAGGCGTTGAAAAGTTTAATAAAATTTTTATATATCTAAAATTATTCTAAACTAACTCCAATGAATTACATTTAACTTATATCGTTATTATGTATCTATTTTGAGATTAATTAAATTTAAATAAAATAAAAATTTAATTAAATAAAAATTTGGTTTTAAACTATAACTCAGTGTTTTTTCACTATTCATAAAAAATTGAATGCTTTCAGAAAAATACCAAAAATTAACCCTAAGATAATTTCGATATTCCGAATCCAAAAATGAAGGCTATTTTGAAAGATAAAATTTATAAAATTTAAAAAATTGGGTATTTCTACTCATAACGGCTAGTTTGATTAGTTGTGGTGTGTGTTATAACATGAAGTTGCGTACAACACAGGCTGCTGTATTATTCAAAGAGAAGCGTACCATGGAAGCTTGGGGTGTTAAATTATCCCCTCCTTCAATAAATTGTGTCCTCTGAATTTTTAAAATTGGTTTTGGTAATATAATGGAATGTCCCACATAGGAAGAAGATTCAATAAAACTATCAATTTAAAAGAAAGAAAAATAAGTACAAATGTCACCTAAGATAACCTATACTAGGGTTCCATGTAGAAAAACATGGATATGGATGATAAACTAAGTGTCAAGTTATTATGGAGAGGGAAAGAAAGCATGATTATGTGAAATTTAACAACAAGAAAACCGCAAACTTTTGATGGGAAAAATGGTCATTAGTTTCCCAGTAGGAAAAGTAAATGAAAAACTTTTTTTTGTTTTCAGATACATTACATAATGATGAGTAATTCATTTCCGAGATTGAATAAGAACATAAAGATATATACTTACTTTTTATGTAATGTTTCATTGTTTAATAAATTTCTACTATTAACTCATTTTTAAACGATGAGTATTCAAGAAGACTTGGTCACACTGGAAGAGCTAGAATAAACATCATATAGAATCACATGATCTATGAAGGATAAACTATATATTTTCCTTTTTTATAGAGATTAATCAAAACCAAAATGGTTAGTATAAGATCTGATGATCCCCCAAAAGGATATTCCATTAGAGAAAGAAACAATAATATTAATTTCTAAAATTAAACCAACAATACCCCAAAGTTAAATAAATAGAATTCAATAAATAATTGTCCTTAAAATCCTTCAACATAATCCAAACTAATATTGAAATCCAAAACATAGAAAAATTTTGTTATGTAGTCTTCCACGTTAAATTTTATCTCTAAATGACATCACCTACTATTAAAGTCACATACTTAAAAGTAATTAACCTAATCACATATTCTCTATTATAGGTTATTCATTTCCATAAATAACTTAAATCACTATAAATACAAAATAAAAACATTGATAAGAATTCATCATTACTCCTCAAATGAAATCCCATAGTATTCTATTTTTCCTAGGCATATAGTGTTCCCAAAAAAGCCAACATCTTCCAAAATAACATTTATCACTTAATCACCATATAAGTTTCCTATACTAAGGGTATTAATTTGATAAGACATAAGATCCCAAATCAACTTATTATTGATCAAAAAAATCATTTAACTAAAAATAATTAGTCACACTAACCAGGGACTTCACGTAGTCTAGTGTTAGGCAATAAATCCCAATAGCACTTTGGTTTTCGGTTCGATTCCTACATCTTTGTTCGACGTGATGGGTTGTCACACGGTCTGCGTGTTGTCCTTTTTCAAAAACTATATTTTATAACATTACCAAAATGAGATAAACTCCTCAATATCACCATAACATAATTTAACCACAAATGTTATCTCATACCGTTCATTTTTATCACAATATATAATAACATGTAATTGCATCAAACCCAATGATCATATAAAACCAAATTGTTATTTATAACTATATTCATAAGAGAAAATATAAGTCTTCCTCAAATATCATTATCACATGGAAAACTACAGGGTTACAAATAAAAGAGAAATTTATTCCAATGTAATACCATCAACAAATATCACTAATACTTTTAAACATTTATCCAACCATTTATTTCCACACAGCTTCTTCTTTGACCACAAAAATATCCTATAGAGTAGTGAATTCAATCGGGTAATGGCCAGGTCCCCTACATTTATGAAAAATGACTGTAAATGGATTTTTGGGACCATTTTTATTTTCTTCCATAGTACTCTTCATTTTTCCTCATTAATTCTTCACTTTATGTCCTTCTTTCTTGCACGTAAAGTATTTCTTTGTTCTGTTAAGACACTTTCCTGGGTGTCTCCTTCCACATTTCTTGCATGATGGCAATTTAAGATTCTTTTCTCCATGGTCTCCACTGCTGGAGCTCTTATCATTCATCACTTTTCTCTTCATTGTTAATTCCGGGAGGTGGTTAATATATATGTTTTTGATCATGTTTTGGGAAAACTAATTTGGCCTGAAAGGGATATCTTTTACACCTATCAACATTACATTTTGTTGCTCATTTACACCATTGTTCCCACCTTTTACATCATTCTCAAAGTTACTACGACTTCCTTGGACTCCATATATTGACTAAAACCAGAAAGCATTGTGTGAGTAACAGTAGTCATAAAATCATTTAGAGAATATCATGACACCATATTCTCAATTTGAAACACCTTAAGATTAACCAAGGTCATTTATTTTCATCTTATATAAAAATAATTCATACTGGTTTTTAAAGAAAATGTAAATTATGCTATGCATATACCCCTGTAGTGTCATAACCAAGAGTGTAGCAAGGCCCGTTGTCGTGCACCAGTTCCCATTCCAGTCTATCTCGAATCGGTGTTTTCAGGTTTTACCCCTAGGCACATCTGTGCCAGATCCACCTCTACCTACTCATATCCAGACAGGGATGTATTGTTTGAAAAACTCACAAAATCTCTACAATACAAAAATTCTAGGAAGTTCTTCTATACTAATTCTCAAAGTCTATATTAGGGCTATGTGATCAAATCAGAGATTATCTAAATATATTCCAAGGTTTGTACTAAACTTCCTCTGATACCAATTGTAAGGCCCCAACCCCAGTATCCCAGAGTTGGTGCATTATTACGTATCAGTGGCCTGATCACAAAAGATCAAGTCTCGAAATACCGATTAGTTTAAAAGCCTTGGAATCACTAGATACATTCATATAGTTTACATTACATCAAAAAGTGTAAAACTACAACAACATCTTGTCTCCACACTCATATCCCCTTATAATATCATAGCAGGTCATTCATAAAATATTTCTTCATATCCTGGGAAAAATAAACCATATAAAGGGGTGAGATCAAATGCCCAGTAAGGATAACAATATAGTAGAAACATTCATAAATAATCATAAACATTTAAGGCAGTGTATAACTAAAACAAAAGCCTTTTAAACATGAACATCATCATAATACGGTAGAAATAAAATGAAATAACCCCATTCACTTATTCACATGGAGATTATAATAGTTGAATAATCACATGAAATATCAATAACTACTTTCATAAAAAATGGAATTCATAATGCCAGACTATCATAACCACATAGTCAAGGCCTTGTGCCAAGACTACAAAAAAGATGTTTTCAAGGACTTGTGCCAAGACTACAAAAAAGATGTTGTCAAGGCCTTGTGCCAAGACAGTATTTTGTCTCATGAGACCTACCAATGCATCGAGGAGATATAGTGGTCTCCACCCGTCACATACTAAGACCAATTCATTCTTCATATGAAAAGTTCGAAACATAACATAAACAACTGTATTAAAACTAGCATACGAAATGTCAATACTTTAATGAAAAACCTTTAATGGAATTGAAATCGCACATCCATAGTCAAACATAACTCATTCAATACAATATGAAATATTTTATTATATCAGATTAACCTCAACTGAGAATAATGAAGGATATTAACATAGATTAAAATAATCAACAAACTATTAAAAAAAATATCCCCCTTTTTCTTGAAAACATTTAAAAGTCACACTATTTATCAAGAAGCCATTTAAAAATAGATTTTTTAATCAATGTGTCCAATACAACATTAAAAAATTTAAAATGAATTTTAATTTTAAAACATTCATGTCCATATAAATAAATCCTTAAAACCATTTTTAAAACATTGACATTAATGAGATAGATTTAGAATAATAAATCATTAAAACATTTAAAATGATATTTTAGTTAGAGTTCCTAACCAAAAGAGATACACTTGACTTAAAATAATTGATGTAATCAAAACTAAGTAATATCATGAGAATAAAGGGATTCATGATATACTATTTCAAAGTACATCATATACACTATAAAAAAGTGATTTGGTGTATAACAACAAATAAGACTCAATAGAATGTAAATTGAGATGAAATCTCTAATAAAGATTGTATCCTTAGGTTTAAGATAAATCAAAGACATAATTATTTGTTACAAATATAAATACACTCAATATGATTAGATATTCAGTGTAAATCAATCGGCTGACATTCACACATATTCTTGTAAATACAACACCAATGAATTGGATATTCAACTAAACAAATGGGGATTGAGTTAAAATTACTCTTATCATGTTCATATCGATGACTTGAGAATTTATCAATGGAGTGATTATGTGTATCAAAAGTATATCCACATAAAGTGGAGTGGAAATTATGACATAAGAAAATGAATAGTGATTCCACACATAATCTTGGAGTAAAATAATCAATGAAGTATGCGTAAAGCCGAATGAGTGGAAATTGAAATTTCAAATTCCCTTATTGATTTGGAAACATACGAAAAATAAAACCATGAAAGAATCAACATAAAATTATTATGTAAATATCCATGAATTTAAGTATATTACACAATTAATACAAACATGGTTAGTACACACAACACATGCAATAAGTGGTGAACAATGGAAATCTCACGGAATTAAAAGTGAGATAAGAAACCCCTTACTTTATACTTTTTCCTTCGTCAAGGGCAGGTTAACCTCCTATGTAATGTTGAAATAATTGTCATTGAATTGTACAAGAATCATATACATTAATATGATATCATATAGGATTTGTTTACATTGATTTGTTGATAATATCTTAGTATTATCCTCGTTTTGGGAGTTAACGAATTCATTTTCCTTTATATTCATTGTTATGTGAGCCATATTTGTTATGAATGGGATGAATCTTATTCATATACATAATTATATCATGTATCGAAAAATTATTTTTAATCATCACGTGAATTTTATTCTTAATGGATATGATGGGGAATGAATCTCATCGCATTCGTGGATACCGTAATCCGTACGTATGCACGAGCGATAATATAATTATTTTTTTATTAAAATCATATATAATTGGATGATATATCATATATACAGAATAATTCTCATGTTATAATTATTATTTATATGAATTACACATCATTATTATACCCATCCAAATAAAAATGTATTGAATAACAATTACACCACGACGTGGAGACGGTAGGCCTTACGTACACACGTATGGTGACATGTAATTCAAAGGATGGATAGAATATTGAATATGGTTGTAACATATTTATAATAATATGATAGTATATAAATGATACTAGAGTTATTATTTTATAATGGAAATAACAAAGAAAGAATAAGTTGGATAAGAAAGGAACTTGAAAGAGGGTTGTGAAAACATTACCTCTTCTTCGTGGTTGTTCTTTTTGATTTGATCAAAAGGGCCTTTTATGTTGGCTTTATGATCAAACTAAGGAATCTAGGCTGAAGTTAGGGACGTTGGGAGAATATTTGGGTAGGGTTTGGCCGATCCAAAAGGCTTTGATGAATTAAATTAGAGTGAAGGGGGATTACCCTTTTATAAGAGGGGTGAGGGGAACCTTTAGAAAAGATAGAAATATTATTTAATAATAAATTCATATTCAGTTTCTAATGGCTCCAAAGTGGATTATTTAAAGGTTAAGGTAGGTATGGGTCGAAATCCATTAAACAAATATATTTTAGAACGGTTTGGGTTACTATATTAACCTTATCATTTATATTTTACTCTTAGTTAAATAATTTGACATTTACCATGTTAGTTTGTATTTTTATATAATATAGTTAATAAACATACAATATACCTCTAATAGACACCCAAGTGGTCCATTAATGATACACATATCATTATAGAAGTCATTTGGATGAACCTTCGATTTTTAGGAATATAATATCAATTAATAATATAATATTTGTTTTAAAAACTCGTTTATGTCAATTTTGATACTATTTGGTATTTTCTTTTTGGTAATTTCATAACATCATTATTACATCGATCAGAATTTATATAACCAGTCAAACTATGAAATATTAATCCTAAAAAATAGTCTATTTTATAAAATGTCTCAAATTACATTTATTTTGAAATTTATAAAATCAATTATTTTAATATTACATAAATTAGTTAATTACTGCATCACCCTTGTGTCATAAATAAATTAAATTATTTAATGTCTAAAAATTATAAATAAAATACCATTATGTAGGGAATAGTTTTATCATTCTAATGAATTTTTATAATAGAATTTTTCTTATGTATAACCCTATATAAAAAATGTTTTAGTTGTTAAAATTTGATTTTATCTCTTTTAACTCTTCGTTGAATTAAATAATAATAAATGTCCTAATCTAATCCAAGTGGAACTAAATGATAATATTTTATTCCTAATTTTGTTTTTAGTTAAGATACACTAGTCCAATAGAATTAGGAATTGTTTTAGGGTAATATTATTATCATTTTTACCCTTAATTACCCTATTTTCTTTTAACCATGGTAAATAAAAGTAAAATGTTACTATTCACCAAAAATTATTTTCATCTCATTGAACAATATTTTACTCCTCGATATTAACCATGTCTCTTGGATTTATGAAATTCCACTCACTGAAGCGGTAAAATTAAGTTTTATGTGAATTTCCAAATTCTCCAAGGAGGAGGGTAAAAGACAGTTAAAAGTTCAACAAAACTTTTATATATCTAAAATTATTCTAAAATAACTCCAATTAATTAAAATGAAATTATATCGGTATTATGTATCTATTTTGACCATAATTAAATTTAAATAATATAAATAATTATTTAAATAAAAATTTGGTTTTAAACTATAACTTAGTGTTTTTTACTATTCATCAAAAATTGAATGTTTTCAGAAATATACCAAAAATTCACTCTAATCTAATTTCAAAATTCCGAATACAAAAATGAAGTCCATTTCGAAAGATAAAATTTATAAAATTTCAAAAAGCGGGTATTACTATTCCTAACTGGTAGTTTGATTTGTTGTGATGTGGGTTAGAACTCGAAGTTGCGCCCGACACATGCTACAATATTATTCAAAGAGAAGTGTACCGTGGAAGCTTGGGGTGTTACAGAACCCCATTATCAGTGCTTTTTTATCACTGATAAAGTGTGACTTTATTAGTGCTTTTCATTTTAGCACGGACAACGACATTCTTTATCAGCGCTTTTGTAGTGCTGATAAGGACATACTTTATCAGCGCTAATAAAAGCGCTGATAAATGTATAAATTTAATAATTTTTTTATATTGTTATATATTTAATTAAAATGATATTTATGATTAAAATATATATATTTATTAATAATTATAACTCTAAATAAATATATCTTTATTTATACTTATAAAATTATTTGAAAGGTATATTTACATATATATCATTGAAAATATAGTAAAATATATATTTATAATTTAAATATAATTTAATTTTAATTATTACTGTACATTTTTTAGAACATATATATTATATGGGTAACATAATTAATTATAAATCAATAACACATCAGCACGATTTTTAATTATAATCTATAAATGTACATTATTCATGCATGTATATATACGCATGTATGATATATTCATTGACCTCAATTCCTTGAAAAAGACATATATATTCAATAATTTTAATTATACATATATATTAAAATGTATTATATATTTATAAATAAAACAAATAAATTAAATATAAACAAATATAATAAATATATATATATTAGATATATTGAATTAATAAATATAATGAATTAATAAATCTAATAAATCTAGTAAATATATTTTTTATTAATCTTATAATTATTTCATTATATATATTTATATAGTTATAACAAGTGTTTTTCATTTAATGTATACAATAAATATTATCAGCGCTAAGAAAAGCGCTGATAAATGTAACCTATATCTGCGCTAAGAAAAGTGCTGATAAAGGATTATTTAAAGCGCTGATAAATGTACCCTTTATCAGCACAAAAAAACGATGATAAAGGGGGAACTTTTATCAGCTCTTGTCTTAGCATTGATAAATGGTATATTTATCAGTGTTTTTTTAGCACTGATAAAGGCCCACCCCTTTATGAGCTCTTTTCTGTTAGTGCTGATAAAGGCAGACGCCTGCCTTGCCCAGTTTTGTGGTAGTGGAAGTTGTGATCGCATAAGGTTGACCTTTCTCCCTTGCTATTTTATAGGGGAACTTTCCTTGAAAATTAGGACAATTATTTTCATAATGTCCCATTTCATTACAAATTGTATCATCATATATTTAAATCTTCTTTATTCCCCTTACAATCATGGGATTAGTGACATTTTTCTCGACAATTGTAACAAACTCTCATTCACTTTAGCAAAGTACCTTGGTGTTTCTTCCAAAAATTACTATAGGGTGGAATGTCTGCCCTTCCCTTCTTCCCTTTATTTATTTTTTTAATGTGTTCAATGATCTTTTTATAGATTTCATTCCTTTAAATTCATAAGACATAGATAATGTCTTTTCCATCTTGATATCACATGAGACTTTATCTTCATATAATCAGAATGATTGTGAGACCAATTCCCATTGGGGTAATGGTTTTAACCCATAAATAAATCTATAAATATTAATTATTGGTTTAATTATGTAGTATGTGATATGCCTTTATAAACTTGTTAATTTAGCTTCATACTTTGCAACATTCCCATTCCCTAGTTGCCTCGGACTTTGAAATTTCCTTTCCATATCCACTTGTTGTTCATGAGGAAAGTATTTTTCTAAGAAACTTTCATTAAATTACCTCCATTCTAGGTTTTAAATATCTTTGTCCTACTTTGTGTTTTGAATCAATTACCACAATTTACTTACATCTCCTGAGAGACAATAAATTTCCATTACAACCTTTTCCCTTTCGTTCTTGCAAGAAATATCTTCTCTATGAACTCGTCCATTGCTCAGCTACAAATTGAATTGTAGTCCCATTGAGTTTTGGAGGTTATTATCTCATGAAGAGGCCTAACATTGTTCCTCCATGTTCTGGATCAGGGTGTTCCCTATAGTTAAGGTTATTATTCATAACTTGAGTCACTTTTCCTAGTATAGTTATAATTTATTTAACACCAGTTGTATATCCATCTCCACTATCATTATCTATCATAGGAGGGAAATCTCTAAATGGATTATAAACATTGATATAGTTTCCATTTCTTTCACTAGGTTTCATTTATAAATAATGACATATACTAGATTAAATTATGAATCATAATGAATAATATTGAACTAGTATATATGTAACATAAATTGAAAAATTTTATACATATCTAATCTCATAATAATAAACATGAACTATTTGGGTTCAAATTTACTCATAAATCCTTCATAATTTTTTTAAATGAAAATTTGAATTATCCTAAGCATTTATACCATGAGTTTCAAACCGGGTGCACAATAAGGTCGTTTTCGTGTACCATGTTTCCCTGTGTCAGGCCCAAAACACCTAGTCAGAGTTGTTACTCCTAGGAACATCTATGCTATATCCACACCAACTTGAAGAATCCAGAAAGGGTTATACTACTTGGAAGACACACATAATCCTTATTTTACCAAAATTGTAGGATTTTCTTCTATACATATTATCAAATTCTATCATATGGTAATTATACCTTTTAAATATTTTTCTAAATCCAGTTTCTAAGGTTTGCACTAAACATCATATGATACTATCTGTAATGCCTTGACCCGAGAAGCCTGGAGTCAGTGCATTATTTTATTATATTTTCCTGATCATAAGAAATCAAATCTTGAAGGACTAATCAGTTTAGTATCCTTAAAAAACTAGATACAAACATAAGTTTAATATTACACATTGAAACAAAAAAATACATAATGTGTCCTTTGAAAACACTATTATCCCTTAGATTATCATTGTGAATCAGTAATAATATACCTCCCCACTTCCTGGGAGAAAGGAAACATAATAAAGGGGTGAGATCAAATTCATAGTAAAAGTAAAAACAAATAGTTGAAGCTATCAATATTAAGCATTAACATTTTAGGAAAGGTATATAACTAAAACAAAATCCTTCGAAACATAATAAATAAAATAATAAATAATATACTTTCATATAAACCATCACATGGAAGTTATACTAGTATAATATTCACATGTAATAATAATAACAACTAATCTCATAATGAGAAAATGCACAATGTTGGATATTATAACTATACCGTTAAGGCCCCATGCCAAGACCATACATAAATGGGTAAGACTGTAGTCATAACCAAAACTAGTTTGTCTCATGAGAACTACAGATGCATTGAGGGAATTTCATTTACTAGTCCCCAACCCATAGATCTTTCAGTAAATGTTCACCAACACATTACTTACAATTTCCAATGAATTCCTCATATGAAAATTGAAAAATATAACCAACACAAGCATTCATATGAAAACTATAAACTAAAATGTCAATACATTTTCAATAAACCATGAATGGTAACAAAATTTCATATCGACAGTCAAACATATCATAATACCTTATATTCAATATGGTAGATTGTCTAATTATAAATTAACCTCAATGAAACATTAAATCTAATAAAGGATGTTGATGTAGATAAAGATAATATAAAAAATCATTAAAAACTTCTAGATAGAAATATCTCTTTTTACTGAAATTATTTTTGAAAGGGGTGGGTAATTTTAAAAGAAAAAATTTTAATAAAAAATAGTCTTCCAATCTTGTAAAGTATGATTTAGTCATGCCATATAAGTTAAAACAACATTATTTCCTTATTTTTTTAAAAAATCTCATAAAGTACCTCATTTAGAAAATTAAAAAAAAGATCCCCTTCAAAAGGTTTTAAAAAAACTCAATAATGGGAAAAACTGAATATAATTTTTTTTATAAACCTAATAAAAATATTTTGAATATTTTTTTAAGAATCGTGGACATGGATGATAAATATTCCCCAGTAGATACTTATGTATAAACATCTCATATTACAATAAGATTGTGAAATTAACCCTTACCTTGTAATTTTCTTCAGTTGAGGGTGAGTTAAACTCATGTGTAATGGATAAATAATTTAATTAAATTATACCAAAACCATATCCATATTTTTTATATAATATATGACCCCCTAATATTTTTTTTTGTAAATTACATTTGATTTTTACCATTTTTTGGTGTGTTAACTTATTCATCTTCATATGCATGTTTTGTTGTGTAAGTTATGTTTTTTATAAATAAGATATATTATATTCATATCCAAAATGATATTAAGATCATAGATATTTGATTTAATGATCTTATAAATTTTTATATTCATTATTTAATGGTTAAGATGGAGAATTAATCTTATCACATTATGGAGACTGTAGGCCATACATACGCACGATGAATGATGACATTCCATTAATAGTTAAACAATATGGGATTGGATGGTATATTAATTAAAAATAATAAATACCCTATCATATTCTTTATTTATATCGATTATAGTCATAATTATACCAATCCATATAATGTAGTGATGAAAAACAAATAACACCACGACATAGAGACGGTAAGCCGTACGTACACACGCATGGTGATATTATTTTTCGTTAGATGAATAAAAAGAAGAATATGGTTATCTCATAATTATAATGACATATATTTATATAGATTATAATATATTTATTACTTTAGTATGGAAACAATATATAAAAAGGAAGTATAAAAAGAAAATAAATTGAATTGAATTTGTAAAATTATTACCTATTCTTTGGTGGAATTCCTTTCGATCTCTTAATAGGGATAACAAGTATGGTTTTTTTAAAAGCCTAAGACCACCAAAAGAAATCTAAGAATGTTAATAAGATAATTGGGATGTGTTTGGTTTACCTAGAAGGATCATGGTGGTGTGAGGAAGTGAGTAAGGAGATTCTTTTTTATAATTGAGGGAAGGAGTACTCTTGGAATCCTTCAAAATACTAAATTAATATATATTGTTTTACAATTTCAAATAGATTAAATGTAAGTTATTTAGAATATTACATGATTATGGGTATAAATAATTTAACCAATAAATTTTTTACATGTTTAGGTCAAAAAATAACCTTATCTTTTGGATTTAACCCTCAGTAAAACCATTTTACTCTTACCATGGGAATGTGGCTTTTTTACTGATTACGGTTCATATATTTACTATAAAATTCCAATTGAACCCCAAGTGTATAATTTATGAAATCTATAAACTTATTATCATTATTTTTAAGAAATATATAATTTTATGACTTTTTTATCATTTAATATAATATTATTTATTTTAAGTATAATTTATGTCAATTTTAATAATATTTATAGTATATATTTTTAAAAATATATTGACAATATGATTACTTCAAACTAACAATTATAATATATCTATAACATGTCTAAGATATCTAAAAAAATTTATTATGTAATTAATTATTTAAAATAATTTTTTTATATTTGTAATATCATTAATTTGATATTTAGATTAATTAAACAATTATTAAATCATTATTATACAAACCTTTAATTAACTTATTTCTTCTAAAAAGATTAAAAATAAAATATTATGATAAATATAAATTTATTATATTTCATATGAATATTTATAGTATAATTTATCTTATGTATTTCCTTATATTAAAAATGATTTAGTTAATATAATTATGAGTATGACATATTTTACTGATCCTTAAATAAAATATAATAAAATTCTCATTCTTAAACAAGTGGCTTACAAAGAACATAATTTTGGCCTAAGGTTGATTCTGGTTGAAACCCATTTATCCACTGAAATTAGGACAATTGTTAGGGTAAATTTAAAATATTATAATATTATTTATACCATTATTTACATGATTTACATTTAACCATGATAATAATAAAGAATTTACTAGTGTTAATATTAAAAAAATTAATCTAATACTATTAGACTCTAAATATCATTCCAATTTTAACCATGTATCTCTGTTGTTCCAAATTCTACTCACATGACTAGTTAAACTATGTTTGATGCTAATGTGGTGAGAAAGAAAATAAAAGAAACGTTTAAAAGTTCCATAAGTTTTAATATCTAATTTTAATATAAGCCACTTACAATAGCCAATATTGGATATATATAAATATATATACGTATTATTTATATATTGTGAAATTAAAAGATAATCTTAATATATAATAAGTATTTAAACGAAAAAATTAGTTTCTAACTAAAATGTTGTATTTTTTACTATGCCTAAAAAATAAATCTTTTCAGAAAAATATTGAAAATTAACCCTAAGATAATATTGATAATCGGAAATAAAAAATGATTTCCCTTTTGAATAGTAAAATTTATATATTTTATAATGTTGTTAATACAATTCATAGACACTTTTTTAAACGGCTATATTGATATATCATGGTGTGTTCAAAATTAATTTTGTGTGTAGCAAAACATATATAATTAATTTAAAAATAAACATAACATTTAATATTGGGCTGTTACAATAAGTATATAACAAAACATGTGTCTCAAATAAGGTAAATTGAGACTAAATTGTCCTACCGGTTTGGTAGCTTTGAAACATTAACCCCATGAAAGAATGATCATAGAATTGATATGTAAATACCCATAAATTTAATAATTATAATCATGGAATACATTAATGGTATGTATATACACCACACAATATAAAAGAGTAGTGTCTAAGGAATTTATCTAATAGAAATAAAAATTTGAGATGAATTTTCCCTTACCTTAAGTCTTGACTCTGTTTGTACTCATACAAACCTCTTGTATAATAAATGTAAGTTTATCATATATATTTTATAGATGAATATTTTTTATCTAATACCATATATTTTTTATTATTACTTTATATTCCCCTCTTTTTAAAAATTATATGTTAAGGTTTCACTTCGGTTAATATTTACTATGTTCTTCGTATGTGTCTTAATTTTCAGTTTCTTTGGTCCTTATAGTTATATCATGATTTAAATAATGTAAACTATGTTATAAATATCAAGTATATTAAGTATATTTTCATTATAAAAATCCATTTAATATTGATGAATAAAATGGAATATTTCGTTCATGGAGACGGTAGGCCGTACATACGCATGAACATTGTTTCTGTTTTGTTTTCACATTGGAATAACTAGTGTAAATGATATAGATGTATATATATGTATATATATTATTATTAAATTAGAATTATTTTATCATATATATCATAAATGTTCACTAAAAGCATCCTTAATACATTCCATGTAGTGTTTTAATTAATCACATAGCTTTGAGGGGCTGGTAATCCATACATCCTAAAACAAAATTATCATATTTACACAAAATGAAAAGTATAAATACATGTGTTTTAAAATAATTAAAGATGATTTAATAAATTATAAATATAGAAAATATCATATATAAATATATTTACCATTATAATTTCCATCATGAGATGCGATCAAGGAAAAATGAATAATTATCATTTTGTAAGATGGTAGTTCGCCGTACATGTAAATAGTATATTCATTATCCATTAGATTGAAGTGTTTATAAGTTTAGGTAAAAAAATGTCATAAAAAATTAATAATATATTTAAAATGCTATATTTTTTATAGAATCATTTAATAATAAGAGTATAGGTGGTGGATAATGTAAATAAACTAAAAGAACTTGAGGAAGAATGTTACCTCTTATTTGTGTAACTCATTTTGGTTTCCACCAAAGGTCTTACTTGGATTGATTTATTCCTAAGGTTAGGAATATAGTATTAGCTTAATTATTTTTATGATGTAATTGGGATGCTATTATTATAGACAATATAGCTTGATAGGTGTGAGGAAGCAGGATGAGAGGGGGCCTTTTCATAGTGTAGGTGGAGTGTTCCTCTTGTAAATTATGGGAAAATGAATTCCACCCATGCTTTCCCATGGAAGGTGGATAACATTGTAGTAAAGTTATTATACAAGTGATTATAGGGTTGAAATATGGAAAAAAATGTATTTTTGAAAATTTTCTAGGTCATTTAGGCCCTTAAGATTAAGGTTTAGTCCTTAGGTATGCTTAATTTTACATTAATCAATGTAATTAATTTTAATTACTTTCTCTAATCATTTTGGTAAAAAAAATTAACGAATTATAAATTTTAATTTATTTTTATTCCAATTATGGAATCCATTTTTCCAAATTATAATCACTAAATTTGTATAAATTAATTTAAATTTAATCCTATAATTGGGTCAACAATTTGAGTTTTAAAGTAAAAATGTTCAATAGTTTCCCATGTTTTTATTTTTAATTTCAAACTAAAATTGATTAAAATGACCTAAATTGGGTTAATTGAAAAAAATATTATCGAATTAAACTTTAAATAAAATTAAATTTTAATTTAACATTATATTAAAATTAGATGAAAACACAGTTTTGAACTAAAATTCAGTATTTTTCACTATTTATTAAAAAATGAATCTTCGTAGAAAATTACCAAACATTTTCCCTAACCTAATTATTATGCTATTATATAAAATATTAAGTATATTTTGATATATTACAAATATAAGTGTTCAAAATTTTTTATTTAAAATGGGATTTCGATTACAAGCCAGTAAAAATGTCTTCATAAAAAAACAGGGTCTAACGCGTAAAATTTAGTTTGTTCTTATATTATGTATATCAAATATATTGTATGAATATAAAAAATAGTTCATTGAATATATAACATATATATTAAAATAATATCGCCAACTAATTTTAATTAATTTATTTAATTTTCGCAAAAACAACTTTATGAACCAAAAAATAATAATATTTCACTTTATATTCAATCATTTTTCCTATTTATTTATAATTAATTGGTAACCTGCGAATTAAAATATAATTCATTTAATCCTATAAAATTAAATTTAACATTTGTGTTATATCTTATTAAATAATAATATATTAATAACGAGCTCTTGTTTGGTAACACTCGGTCTTGCATGTTACACAAGCTAACAAGGAAAGAATGTCTTACATGAAACATAAGCTAACCTTTGCAGAGAAAGATATAATTTATATTGCGTGTAGTGCATGATTAAATTAGAGTTGTAAATAATTAAATATAAAAATAGTTCTTTAACATAAAAATACTATTCTTAGTGTTTCATGAAATGTAAAATATCAAAACGAATAAATTAATTCGAAAAAACTAATTCACAAAATTTCGGGTTATTACAATGTGGTTAGTATATATGACATATGATATAATTTCCAAATATTATATATGTGACACATGTCTATTATATGCCTCATTATTTTGTAATTTTTCATACTTTTGTTATGATTCATGTTATAATCAAAGGTTTTTATTCATTTGAGAATGACTTTATGGTTATGTCATCATGTTTACATGCTCATATTCCGATTACTCCTTTATGAATTTCTTAATGATCAACTATGATAATTCAATCAACATATCTTATGTTTTACCTTATACTAAGATACTGAGCTCACCCTTTTCATATAATCCCTTTCCCAATGAAATTGAGCATAATATTGCATATGATATTTCTATTAAAGAGTCGAATATTGTTAAATTAACAATAAAATGTACACTATACTATAAAATAATTCATTTATATAGTTGATATATAATGATAATAAAACATTGGATTATATGTATGTGATTTTCTTGTAAGTTATAATGAAAAATCAAATATAATGATATAATTTGTATGTATAAAATGGTTGACACTTCCTAATTGGAAGCATAGTAGGTTTTGGTAAATTTTGGGGTTTAGGTTATCAATAATATTGAAGAGAAAAAATATTTAAACATAGGATAATCCATGAGTGTCATGATTAAAACAAACAATTTAATATATAGGGTTGATTGGTTAAGGAATATTAGTTTTTATTTTGGTAAACATATAACTATATTCATTGGTTATTATTTTTTATTTCAAACATTCACTATTATTGTTTTATAAAATAAATGAATCTAAAATAAATTTGATGAAGGTGAGATAGTTATAGTTGTTATATTTATAAGATTAATATCATGATTCTATATTATTATTCTATAAAAATTTATATATCATAATGTTTTTCTATGAAAATTAATTTATCCTCTATGATTAGATATCTAATTATTTGAGAAAACACTTAGTGGTATGTTGAATACATCCCATGTCTACAACTATTCCCTTATCATTGTTTGTAGATATGTACTGCATAGAAATATTATTATTATTCAATTGATTGAATGTGATGTGATTCTGTAAATGAATGGGATTTCATCCATATATATCATATTAACTATCTAGAAACTTAAACCTACATTCAAATCAAAATCATCCCATGATCACACATCAAATAAAGGATAATGATTAATCCTATGTTGAAACTTCTTCTATTATATGTGTCCTAACACCCAGTAATATTCGATACTTGGCTCTAATAGTTGGAGAGAAATAGAACATTGATGATATGATAATTTTAATGTAATATATTGATATATTTACATAATAGTTTCTTTGTCTTCTTCAGATTACGTGTTTGAGATTATAATTGAACTGATACCTGGTGGAATGCTAATATTGATGATCCCATATAGAATATTCCCCATTTAACTCTTTAAACAGACCAATAAACTATGAAAAAAATTTAACATTAGTTTTATACAAAATAGTTCATCATAATGGGGTATACTAGTTCTAATTTCTAATAATTTGGATGGATTAGTGCACAAATTCATTAATTATAATGAGATCAACATGTTCATGATATTTAATTAATGTCAATTACACCATATTGATTACTTATTTGATACAATTCATGGTTTTCAGTCCTAAAAGGTGTACCTTCAATTTGGATATCATTAACTAAGGATAAAAATGGTTGATATACCTAATAAATCCTTTGATACATGATATGTGTATATTAAACTCATTTTGATATCATTTGAACTTTTAAATTCCCTCACTATCTTTATAGATTTAAGGAATAATGGATTTAGTGATTTCCTTGAATAGTTTTTGGTGGTATTTATAGATGGTATAATTATTTATTTTTTGAGAAAGGAAGAATATGAAGTAAATTTTAGATTTTTAGATATAGAATTGTGAAAAGAGTTTTTATATTTTAATTTTCTATGTGTGAATTTCTTATTCTTGAACTATGATTCATGGAATATATAATCACAAACTATGGTATATATTTGTATCATTTTAAGAAAATAATGATTAAATAATCACACAGAAAAAATTCCATAAAATGGATTGATAGTTTCCATGTATTTGTTGAATGTTAACTGTGTTTTTGGTTAAAATTTTCATTATTATAAAATCTACTAAGCATTTTAACTATGATGGTAGTCAGGTTTTTCTAGTTAAAAAAACAATAAGACAACTTTAAGAAGAGGTTTCTCATTAAACCTATACTCACACCACCCTATATTTGAGAGGATTTTGTGGCATGATAGGATGAGTCAAATATTATCATAGGGTATATCATTAATACAATGACATGGTTTTACCTTATGCCATATAGAAATTAATGGTCCATGAGAAACATTACAAAACAAATAATATGTTACTAATTTTTTTTAATTTTTACATTAGTTATTTAGAAGAATAATTTATACAGGGAAATAATTTATATATATATTATTAAAAGGATCATAAATAATAAATTCACATAGAATGAGTTAAACATCCTTTAATGGATATTTTTATCTTTTTCCAAGGAATCATATTTCTCAATAAAATACCATATTTAATGGAAAATATGTTGATAATACAGAAAATATAAAGAACCACAAAATCATATCATTAATGAGGATTAAAATAGATGGAATATTTATATATATTCATAGGATGGAAATGGAAATTGTAAGGTAGGGGAAACACTCATACCATTTCCCAATGATTTCTTAATAATACATCCATAAACAAATAAGGTAGGTAAAGAGGATTTTTTTCTACATAGTTAGTGAAAAAATAGTCAATATTAACATTGAAAATAATGGAATTATTGGAATTAGTTAAAGAATATGTGTCTCATTCATACTCAAAAATTAGGGGCTATTGGAGGAGACTTATATTTCATCATTATCAAGTCATATTATAAGAATAATGATTTATAGATATAACAAGGGGCACTGGTGGGGTACTATATGATTATTGATTTTCCAAAGAATACATAAGGATGTATAATATTTGATTTAGCTCAGGATGAATTTCCAACGTCTATAGGATAATGTAATGGTCAGCCATATCCATATGTAAATTGGAGTATATCACCAATGATTTTATGAATGGACCTCCCATGATCTAATAGGGAAGTTATGTTATTTCATTTGTGATTGATCAATTTTTGAATTTGACACACATTATTGTTACTAAAGTGGATATATGTCTCAATGAACATTCACATATATACATAATGTAAGTGTTAGGTCCATATAGAGTATGAATTTAAATTGTATCAGATAAATCTAATAGGGTTAACTCATTGTTTTAATTAAGTCCACAATAACCATTGAATATATAATTTAGAATTAATATTGCTTACCATCCATAAACTGAGATCAAATTTTACTATACTATTAAATCATAGGAATATATACTAAGATTCTACATGTTAGATTTCAAAGGTGGGTTGGATTAACATATTAAACAATCAGAGTTATTATAAAATCATTATATATACTCTATCATTAATATACGGAGATGAAATATATAGAAAAGGTTGTTTGATGTAGACATTGCTTAAAAATTTAAGAAAATATTTAATCCATTGATGTAATATAACTGTAGGGACAAGTTGAAAAATGATACATGTTAGTAATCATTGGAAATATTTTGAATTTAATATTGGATAAATTGTATTCCTTTCAATATCACCACAGAAGAATATAATGCGATTCAGGATAAAGTATAAATAGATCCTTAGATACATTGGCCACTTCGAGATTCTTTATCATGAGGGAAAAACAATGTATTGTGTAGTTCCCCCCAACAAACATCATTGAAGTTCATGATTTGTTCTGCATTTCTCTTTTGATTGATTATATTACAAATCCATCAAATGCATTAAAATTATAGGACATAATGTTAGAACATGATCTCTATCATATAAAAAAACTACTAGAGAACACCGATCATATATATAATTGTTTTTAAAAATAGAACACTGAAATTATTAAAATTATCTAATTGAATCATGATTTTGTGGATTAAATATAGATTCATAAAGATGTAATGATATAAATGGAACACCGTCAACATTTCAATGAGTACTGAAATTTTGAAGGTGAAGTATTTTTAAGGGGTTTAGATTTTAATAATTTTTATTTATATTCCTAATCAATTTTAAATATAATTATTTACAGGAAATAGTGGAAAACTATTTAAAACATTTTATTTAATTAGGGGATAATATTTAATCACAATAAATATTGCATATATATTAGAAAGAACTATAAAATATTATTATGGAAATTACAATGGGAATAAAACCATTGGGAAATAAAAATAAAATACAAATAAAATTATCATATATATTTCTTTGAATGGGGATTATACAAATAATTATAACTATGTAAATATTGAAAACTATTAGAAATAAGATAATTTTTTTTGATAATGATAAGAATTTATAAGACGAATAAACTATTGATAATATTTTCAGGATATATATATTATTGATAATGGGTAGTGTGGCCGTTATATAACAATTTGAAATGAATATAACCAAAGTCTATATTGATGACAAATTTATGGGAATTTTATCCCTTTTATAGAAATTACCTATATATTATAAATGATATATTCAAAATATTTAATAAATATTTATCTTATATAAAATAAATAAGGAATGATAGAGTAAATTATTATGAATAATTACAGAATAAATTGTTTTTAATGAATATTTTTTAAAGTTTGATTTTTTTTATTTCTATTTATAATTTAAAAATTTTAGAAATTTAATTTTATAAAATTGGAAATTTATTTGAGATGGTATGAGTCATTTTTAGTGGAATCTGTATTATCATGTTGAATATTAAATGATCTCAGTAATGTGTAATAATGATAAAATAAACAATATTGTTAAAATGATGTATAAAACATATAAAGAAAAAATGTTTATATTATATGTTATCTCATAAATCCATGTTTTTTCCAATTATGTGAAACTTTTAATGTTGTATTGACCTTACCAAACCATTAATTATTGAAGAATGAAAAATATCCCATTCAAAGTCATCTATGAAATGACTCAATATCTACACATCGTAGAAGTATTCTCTCTATTTATACCATATATAACCCCCATCATATAATTCCTACCCTAGAAAAATATTTCACGTTGGGTGGATTATTATAACCAGATTGAATTTTAATTCCTTCATTATGAAGAAATTTGTTTTGTGAATGAAATCGTATATCAATGTATATTTCTAGTTAATATATATCTATTTCAATATGCCTCTCATCACCCATCGTGCTAAATCAAATCCAATGCTCCAATGATGTGTTATTTACATAATTAGAATTTTATAAAAATGATAAAACTATAATATAACCTTATATTTGTACTCATTAACTCAAATTTTTTATTATTTTTTGTGTCTGTTTAAACACCTACAAAAAATATGCTTTAATATATTCATTATTTTCATTTTGGATGAGTGTTGAAATTTAAATACTATAATTATATGATATTGATGGTTAATTAATTATTCTTTTATGATTTTCAAAATTTATAATTGAACTGAATTATCAATATAATGTGACTCATTTATAGTGAAAATTTCAACTGAATCATATACGATGTGAATTTAATTCTTAAAAACCACACCCGAAACATGCATCAAATGAACATTAGACTATATATATCATTATAATATTATGATTCAAAAACCATTAAAACTATGGAAAGGATGAATTTTATAACATATAATGATGATCAAAATTACCTTACATAAATAGAAATCATATATGTCACAACCCCCCCCCCCTAAATAAACCCATGATGGGTTAACAGTAGAGATTAGTGTGACCCCTAAAACCAGTCCCTATTATGCCATAGGTTAGTGAATGAAACCAAGGGGACATTCTAAACAAATGGGTGGTATTTCACAATTAATTCCAAAACATATATAACAAAACAAAAAATAAAATCCCTATAAATTCAAAACTAAATGGATAATATTCCCAATCCCAAATTGAAAGTAAAATGTACTCTATACAATGCATAGAAGACAATAAATAGGCAACCCCCTAGACCAAACTCAATGCTCATAAATAGAAATATCCCCAAATATCCATCAAATAGCCTTATAAAACAACTAAACAAAAATTTAGAGGGTGAGAATTTTGGAGTACTGAATAAGAACAAACATTTAAACAATTATATAACCATGTGAAATACATGTATTAGGATAATAACATTTGAAATTGAATATTCTAGATAATTTAAAATCATGATTATGGATTCGACTTCTCTGTAATTTTTTATGTTACTATATTATTAATGTTCTACATTACATCCACCTTTAACAGCATCACAAGTATATGTTTTATTTGGACATAATTTGGATGTGTAAATAAATGAATATTATATATCATTTCTTCAATCAATGTTGGAAAAATATTATTTCTAGAACACAATAACCATTACTTTTACAATATGCTGTTTTCATGATCAATCTGTCATGTTAAATATATAATCCCACAAGTAAATAAAAATGATTCATGAGTTCCAAGTTCATATAATTAAATAAGGGAAAGGATAAAAGAATATAAAAATAATTTCAAATCAAACAAGACACCACCAAAACAATATCACATCCATTGCTAGAGCATAACTACATTCAAATCACCAAAAACATCACATCATCTCAATCATCACATCATAACTACTACCACATCACCATATCAACAGTCACATCAATTTCACCATCTTATCACCACATCATTATCAATAGATTCTATAAACACAATTCATCATAACCCAAATATACTACACGAATCTGTGCCATCGTAGTCAAAGGGATATGTGTACATGTGATAACATTAAGCCATAACAACCTATAATATGTGTAATTTCCTTATCCTTGGGACATTTTTTCCTACAAACATATATAATGAAATACTAAACATTAATCCATTAAAACCCATGTTAATATATATGTTCATATATTACTCATAATACCTTTCATCATACTAAAGACTATAAATGGGATAACCTTAAGCCATAATAGCCTGTGTATAGAGAAAATATACCTTATGCCATTACACCCCACACATGTATAAAAATATTTGAATGTTATTACAAGCTATATGTATAATATCGAATTCCAAAAAAATAAATCTAATAAATATAAAATCATATAATAAATCATTCAATTAAAAAAGAATATACAATAATATAAAACAGAACATAACAACTTATAAAATGATATAATATTAATTCACTAGTTGATATTTTAACAACATCATTTCAATGGATAACAATCAACACATAATATAATATATCACTATTAAATAATTCTTCTAATGAAATTGTAATACATATGGTACTCATTAAGTATTAGGTTTATATATTTAAATTAATTAACAAATGATCACATTGTATTTATATCCTAAATTATTTATCAGTTATTTAATATTAAACACTTAATTATTGTATCAAGGATGAAACTATAAATGAACATACATAAACATATAACTTTCCCTTAAATTTTCCCCAAGATGAAACCAGACATTAGAAAATTAACACACTCTACTTAAATCATTATTCAAATTAAATAATCCTTAATTCATGGGATTTCATTGTTATTAACATATTTCCTCTATAAATTTTTTATTTAAAAAGTAAAATAGAATATTTTTAGATTTTCTCAATAATAAATCAATGTATAGTAGTATAAATCATCATAAAATAATTAATAATTTATATTATTATTTATTAATCTAGTTTCCATTTTTAATTTTAGAATTCCTTTTTAATATAATTACTTCATTACATTATTATTTTCAATTTAGTCTCCTGATATTAACAAAACATCATTCGCATGATGAAACACAAAATAAACACTTGTGAGATATCATGTTATTATTTTTTCATCAACTGTATATTTGTATATACATTTTTTTATCATAATATACAAATAAAATGCATCAGTGAATACATCATCAATAATGTTGTAATAACATGGAATCGTATCCATTCCACCTTATCTTTTTTTAATGAAAATTTATCCTTTTAAATTTAGTTTCTATGATACCTATAATGTCAGTAGAACATATATATTCTATATTCAATGTAATATAGAGACATAAAGATAATATTACACCGAGAAGAAAACATGTAGGAAATAAACTATAAAATCAAACAAATGATAAATCTAAATCATTAAAAATTTAAATGTGTAGTATTAAAATAAAATTAATTATCCCCCTTTATTTAAATATTATTATTAATATATATGGATGAGTTTAATATGGAATTGATAGATTAATAATAACCCCTCCCCAAGTTAAACTATCTCCTTTGAGATCGAGGAATGAGTAATAATCTTACATTTTCTTATAGGTTCCATCCATGGTTGATTACTTTTTTTTGAGAATTAAAATAATTCTGAGTCATTTGTTTATTGCAGGTTCATTTCTATAAAGAGGAATGATGATGACTCCCACCATTCATTTTGAGTAGGTTAAAATCTAAAAATGAATAATGATTGTTCAATATATTCAATTAGAATTCCTTAAAAATTTAGGGCTTCAATGGATAAAGAATAACCTATTTATTAGAACTCATAGAATTCGAAGAAAAATATAATTCCATAGGATTGAGGAAATGATGTAATATCCACTATATGAAAGATATTAACACTTCCATGTTAAAAATATTAAATATGTGAATCTATATATACATGTGAGTCTTCATCAATATAATATGAAATCAATTAATAATATTGTCTTCCAATACCAATTAACAATGTTGTTGAAACATTATCCATAATATAAATAAGGAATAATGTAGGTAAAATTGATACGTGCTCATGAAATATAAAAAATTCTATATGTGTCACTCATCCATTTAATTTTTTTTAAAAGGATTAATTCACATCTTTTAAATTGATTGTATATAAGATAAAAACACAATTAATAGAATAAAATAATTTTAGTTCTTGTAAACACCACAAATGTTTAATGAAATTCAGGCACATAGTGGATAAAATCATGTTAAATGGTTATATTGTGTTCCCTATTAAAAGTTCCATTTAGTTTAAGCATGATGTTAGCTTTTACATTAAATCCAATAAATTCCTAAAAATATAAAACACACATTGTAAAATTAAATGGTTGTTATTTTTCAATTTATTCCTCAATTAAATTCATTTTATGAGTAATAATGTATTTATTAATTATAAAACATAATTTTACCAACCTAGAATAGATTATAATTTTTTCAAATGGTAGGAATGCAATGTTAGGAAGGATAACTCTTACATAGGGAGAAGAGACTCATACCTGAGTGCTAATGATTCTTAAGATAAAGGGACACACTCTTATACATGAGAAAAGTGAATCTAATACATGAAAGGAAAGACTCTTACACTCTACAATAATCTTTTATAATGAGATCGAAATATTCTTATATATCATATATTTACTTTTATCATAACATGAGTGGATATTCTACAAACAATAATGAATATTACATATGTAAATTTAAAAAACTCATTGAAATATAAGAGTCATTTTAGTAGAGAAATTGTGGGTTATTTTATGGTAAGGGGAAAAATATTAGGAAAATTTTTTAGGAATAATATATTTTCACAATGTGTGATATATTTATTTAAACGAAATTAATTCATAATTGTTTTATATAAATACATAAAATGAATTTGAAATTTTTTAATAATATTGGTTGAATCATAAAAATTACATATTTATATAAAATTTAATTAAACTCAACACCAACCATCCCAATATTATATAATTAACAGAAATTATTCCCATATATCTACAACACTCATGAAAACGTAAATATAATGATTATGGGGAAGTCCAACACCTTATATCAGTTACATCCTAAACAACTTAGATCACCTAGAATTAAAATGAACCCATATACAAGAGAACCTATCACAAGGGATAGGGAAATCTGGGTGTTTACATTATATTGGAATCTAAAAACATTTGATGATGATTTTTTTAAAATCATTGACATATAATACGACACGTAAATATTTTAATATGAAATTCTCTATTAAATAATTTCAATGTTGGATATATCTGAACAAATGCAACAGAAAGCCCAAATATATCATGAAACATTAATATAAAATTATATGTATTAAATATAACAATTTATTTTTTTCATTTAATTAGAACATTTAAATACACGTTATTGTAATATAAAATTTGGTATTATGAAACAAATAAAGTCCATTTTAAATATTAACGCATTGATAAAATTCCAACAATGTAGATCAATGATTATTAAAATAATTTTGTTACACAAAAATATACTTTAATAAAACATTACTTTAATGCACTATATATTTTTATTATGGATAATATATTATAAGATATATTTTAATTTCAATAAAATATAAATATTATTTTAGTTTGATTTTGATAGGAAATAAGAATGAAAACGGTTAATATTTGAAAATGTCATTTTCCTCTAAAAATATTTTTCATTATATATTATATTTCAATTAAAAAGTTATAAAATTATATTCTATAATTTTAATTTGGAAAAACCAATTTAATTTTTGGATCTTGAAGGAAAATATTATCTTCGTATTACTTATTGAGATTTGTCTAGACAATTAATTTTTAAGTGAAAAGTAAAAAAAAACACTGATTTTACAAATATAGAATAATTTATAAATTCATTTGGATATAATCATGAAATTAAAATTTATATAAAAATCCCTAGTAAATGTAAGTTTGATAAGTAAGATTATACATTTATTATTATTATTATTATTAATTTACAAAGCTAAATTTTCCATTAAAAAAATAAATTTGTATTTTTTTTAAATAGTTTCTTTGTACTAAACACATTTTATTTTAGAATTAATTTTTTCCAATTATAGAAAATTATTTTTATTGATTTTTTTCAATATTTGGAAACATAAAATCTAAATTATCTTATAGGGAATATTATTCGTTTAGTTTAATAATATGTTAGCAATGCTAAAAAAAATTCTGTAGTAAAAATTAATTTTGGCTAATAACTAAAAATAAGTATAGAAACCTGAAATGAACTCAAAAAATGTATCAAAATGAGTTAATGAGATGATAAGAGACCTAAAATTATCCCCTATCCATTTTTTATCGTCTTATAGAGTCACATTCCTTGAATGGTGACTATTCCATTTGTATTATTACATAAATTACTCTCTCCTCACTTATAAAAGGATACATGTCCCCACAACATCACATACACTCCAAAAATAATAATTACAGTCTACACAATACCCTTTATTTAAATTCCCCTACATTTCAATCTAATTTTCTTCAATCCCTTAATATATAGAAAATCAATAAATCCTCTATTTATAAGGGGTACTCTATAAGAAGGATTAAAGTCTCAAAGTGAGTACTAATCACTTATTAATTTTTTTGTTCTCTATATTTATCCCCCAGATATGTTTTTTATATCATAATATAATTACAAATTTTTATTAAATATTCTAAAATTTTATTTTTTTTAATGTTATAAACATTATCTACCATTCCCCCTTAGAAAAATAAGATCGTAATTCGAGTATATGGGTAGACTAGTGTCCCCATAAAGCTATATATTTTAGTTTTCATAAAAAATTTAGGCGGATAGTTATAAAAACGAATTTAAAGAGTAAATATGAAATTTATAAAAATCGTATTTTCTAAAATGATAAAGTATTTCCTTCATTTCTCTCATTCTAAAGAAAATTATAATATTGTTAATGATTATATGTGAACTACCTCCACTATAGAGTGATAAACATATTTTCTAATCACCACCCCAAATGGATGGCTTATAAAATTTAATTAATGAATAAATATGATATTATTACTTAAATATTTATTTTTCTATGGATTGGAAGGCTTATATTAATATTTAATGCATTATTACCACACTAACATTTTCTTCAAAAATGTAATGTCCCGGTTCCGAAATCCACCCAGAGGCACCCCGTACCCAGTTGGTCACATGGTCTCAAGCGCATTTCCCTGAACGCCAGAGGCTGCCGACTTGCAGCGGCGACCTTAGGTGTGATAGTGGGAAAAATATTCCCTCATTGGTAGAGTAACACAACAGTACTAGATCAGATATACAATAGCGAAAGTAGTAATAATACCATACAATAGTGAACAGTTGAATACTGAAGAAAGAAACAACTAGAGAACATATATAAATGATGCTTGATACGTATGTCTAGGAAAGCATCGAAACATGTCACAATGCTGAAATACAGTACTAAACCATAGTACAAAAGAAAATAGATAAACTCCTCAGCATCAAAAGCCTTATCTTGGTCCCATCCTCCCCACATCCAAAGAAGTCAAGTACCTAAAGTAGAAGGGAAATTTCCCTTATCTATACCTGCAACAATATAATAGTTTTGGGGCCAAAAGCTTGACCCAAATAGGGCGTGATGAAAATCCCAGTATGCAACCACCCAAATATCGATTCCTAACAGTTGGTGAATATATATGTTAGGCTATAAGAAATAGGAAGATGTAAACATGGATGTATTCAAAAGAAACAATCCCACAGTTTCAATGCATTCAAATTCATATATCAAGTAATCAGATGAACAAAAAAAGGTAACCCTATGGGTGTAATCACAGCCTAACCGCTATGGTTAAACCTTAGTAACACAAGCCACCCTCTGGGTAGTACTCTCAGTCTAACACGTCTGGTTCATCTTAATATTAGACTCTCTGAGGAAGCACTCAACTTCAATTCCACATATAGTCTCGTATCGGTAACTAAAAGGCCTCTGGGGAAGAACTCAATGTAAAATTCCCCCTTTGGCCCACATTGAAGAACTAAAGACACTATGAGGAAGCACTTATGTCCATTCCCTATATAGTCTCACATTGTAACAGTAAAACAGACACTCTGGAGAAGCCCTCAACATCCATTCTCTATATGGTCTACTATACCAGGTTCTCACGGCCTTCTGTAAGTCAATCGTGCACAATGGTATAAAGCAGCCAAAGTAGACCTCAAGAACTACTTGGGTAAATTTACTACAATATATCACAGTGTTCCAGATAAATAATCACTCCATCCTTTAACACTAGGCATGGAAATCAAGAAATAGCCTAACAGGGAAAATGAGACCAAATTTTCAAAACATGAAATCATGGGAAAAGCCCCCATAGCCTATAAAAGTTAACCATAATCACACAAATTAACCTCTATCCAATCAAACTAGGAATATAAAGTGATTCCGGGGCTAAAAACCACAAACACACAATACCCTGATCAAGGTTATTGGGCACTTTTGCACATATAAATCAGAGACTATCTATGGAAAGGCACAAACCACCTACCTTGGTGTTGTAGGATCTCTATATGTGAACATCAAACCTTCAATCTCCCAAGAAGTCTGTAGATCTATAAAAACGCTAAAGACACTCAACTGAGTATAACTCTTAGAAGAGGAGAAATCATGAGATGGTGTTATAGAAGAAAGGAGATCTCACCAATACGATTCCAATGCAATCAACAACAGTTAAATCGGCGAACAAATGCTTCTTCGGGGATCAGAGAAGGATCAGTGTTGTACGGATGCTCTTGGTTGAAGAAGGAGAAGAAGAAGACACTTTTTACAATTAGACATGATCCCGGTCTGTTTAATGAAAAAAATAAAGTCCATGACGTGTACTTCATGAATACATGATGTGTAATTGCCTAACCAGCCCAACATTAGGCGCTCTCTAGGTCACCACACACGACCATGTACTCGGACATTACATGACCTGAACATGGTCACCCTGACAACCGAGTACATGGTGTGTACTTATAATTACATGACATTTACTCAAGAAATTTTTAGAAACTCCTCTTTTTCTCAAAAACACTATAAAAAGGAAAACGATCCTGAAAAAAAGATCATGGTTCTTAAAAACTTCCCCCATTAAAGAAATTCGTCCCAAAATCTCCATAGAGAGGCGGTGTAAAATAAGACTCCCCAAAAATCTCTGGCCACTATGATTATACATCGACTTCACTCTCTCGGGACTCATCATGTGCTCACTCGTGCTGCCATAACACTTTTACGAGAGGAACAGACCGACCACAGAGAACCTTCGCACTGTGATCAGAAATCTGGATAAGATGCTCCTCAAATGATGCATCCACTTCCAACTCACCCTCCCCATGTTGGGAGACATGATATGGGTCTATGAATTAGCGTCGATGCTGAGAAACATGGAAAACATCAGACATAGCATGGAGCCTCTGAGGTAACTATAACCGATAGAAAACGGGCCCGATCCTCTCCAAAAAACACAAAGATATTGACATTTCTCAACTAAATCTTACCCTGTCTCTTAATCCTTCAGTGTCCCAACATCAGTGTGACACACAAAAAAACCTGATCTCTGACCTCTAACTCTAGAGGTCGCCTCCGTCGATTACCATACGACTTGTGTCGAGACTACACAATATCCATCCTCTTATGAACCCACTCTACCAGCTCTATGGTCTCCTGGACAAGACGAGGTCCCAACATAGCTGCCTCCCCTCCCTCTAGCCAACATAAGTGTGATCATCATGGCCTATTGTACAAAGACTTATAAGGTACTATTTGAATAGTTTATTGAAGAATATTATTGTGTATAAACTCCACAAGAGGTATGTGCTTCTCCCAAGAACCTCTGAAATCAAGAATTCATGTTTGAAGCATGTCATCCAGCACCTGAATAATACACTCAAATTAGCCATATCTCTGGGGTTGGTAAGCTATAATCAAAAGTAACTGTGTTCCCAAAGTCATCTATAGCCCCTGACAAACGTGAGAAAAAAATGTGTGTCCCTGTGTGAAACAATGGAGTGCGGGACCCCATGTAAACGTATAATCTCTCAGATGTACATCCGTCTGAGTTCATCAACACTGAAGGTATCATTAATCAACAAGAAGTGATTAACCTTCATGAGTCGGTCAAGGACAACCCACATAACATCATTCCCTCGTGGAGACCTCGACAAACCTATCACAATACTGATCGCGGCATTGTTCCATTTTCACTCAGGAATGGGTAACTGCTGCAAAAGCCCTACTGGTCACTAATGCCCCGCCATCACCTTCTGACAGTTGGAACACCTCATCACAAAACCAACAACATCTCTCTTCATACCTGGATACCAATACTGATGGTGGAGAACCCAATACATCTTGGTGACACAAGGACGAACTGCCCAAACTGAGGAATGAAAGTCCTGCATCATCTCATATCATACGTCTGCTGACACCCGTACGTGCCCATGAAAACACAAAATCTCATCCTCACCTATGGTCCATCCAAGAATATGATCCTCTCCACTCATGATTTCTCGTAGGACTACGACTTCTTAATCTAATAGCTATCTCATTCACACTCAAACAAGAAGAGTAGAGGTAACAACTATTGAAGAAATAAAAATATTCCCCTATCCGTCATGCACCTACAAATGCATCTCAGAGAACAAAGCCATAAGTTTCCACTCACTGCTGGTCTCCTAAACTACTTGTATATGCGTCATCCTGATCAGTACATCAGCCACTGCGTTTCCTTTCCCAGGCGTATAGGCATGTTCAAAGCCAAAAGACCTAAGATACTCAACCCACCTTCACTGTCTCAAATTCATGTCACGCTGAGTGAAGATATACATGATACTTTTGTGTTCAGTGAACACCAAAAATTCTCTCCCATAAAAAATGTCTCCAATATCATAAAGAAATAACAACTACTTCCAACTCAATATCATGCATCAGATATTTTCCCTCATGCGGCCTCAACTGCCGAGACCCGTATGCAACGAATCATGCTCCCTGCATAAGCACAACTCCAAGACCGATACCGGATGAATCATAGTAAACTGTATAACCCTTTCCCAGCTCTGGAAATACTAGTATCAGTGCTGAATTAAACCTCCCTTTAAACTCTTGAAAGGCTGACTCACAAGAATCTGACCACAAGTACTTCGCACCTGTAGAGACCCGAATCTTGACGTACATGGAGATTACATTACTTTTGCAGAATACTTAATACATAACAAAAACAGACACACAAGGACCATAATAGTTTATTGTCTTTGGAAACATGGAACGTAATCTTCTAATCATGGTGAAAGATCTAATCATCTCCCATAAAGAAATTCCACTTTTTGTTTCCATACCTAAAACCTTTCTTTTGATCCAGGGGGAAAATAAAACATAACAAGGGTGAGCTCAAATGCTCAGTAAGGGTAAGAATGGATAAAATAAAACATACCATATACATTTGAACTTAAAAACATGAACATAATGTTTAAACATCAAAATCATGAGCAACGACATAAAACATGGAAGTACATAAGGCATAGATCATAATAGAACATAAACCATGATAAAATAGCATGGGAATAAAACATGTAACTGTGGCATCCATTAATCACATGTAATTATTTACATAGTAGCCAATTCATTTCTGCCAAGACCATCTTAGTGGACAAAGATCCATTCTGAATCGAGTTCACTCCTCATTTCAGTCCTGTAACACTAAACCAGATTAACTTACCGTTCCAGCCATGTCTATCTCATGAAATATAAAATCATTACCCAATGAATTGGAGGGAGATATAGGTCCCACCCATCTCATAATGAAATCATTCTTACATGTGCCACAAAATAAACATACATCATTCATAATAACCTAATAAATAAAATGGGTTTCATAAACATCATCACATCATCACATAATCCATATAAAAGAAATGGATATCATTTCATAATAAGAAATGAGAAACCATGTACATCATAGAGACATTATACTGGAAACATACACATATGAAAATAATGTAACTTTAGATAGAAAATGGTTTTGACAAAACACTTGAAATGAATTCTTGAGGAAAATATCCTTTTTTCTTCAAAATCATTTTCTTTTCACAAATTGTCATACAATTTTAAAAGAAAATGAATTTGTTGAAAATAGTCATGAAATCTTTTTGAGGAAGCTTCATGAAAATATGTCTTTATAAAACTAGAAAAATCCTTTCATGCTGTATAAGTTAAAAAAACATTCTTCTCATACTTTGGACGGAAAAGAAAAAAAGTACCTCGTAAAAGAATGATTCCATACATACCATGTAGTAAAAGTAAAAAAATGGGTAAAAAAGACTTTAAACATACATGAATACACTTTTATAAAACATGGACATTGATGATAGAAATAACCCCAGTAAATACTTATGAATAAGCAATTTCGGATAAAAATGAAATTTGCATAATTATCCCTTACCTTAGGTCCGATATGCTTCGTACGTATCCGAACCTCCTCTATAATGATTTAAATAATGTCATTGACTTATTAAAGAATCATATTCATTGTTATGGTATCATATATGGTTCAATTATGAATTTATATTACATGTTCTTTTGTAAATTCCATGTTAAAGAGCGTTTTGGATAAAATCGTTTCATTTGTCGTCCGTGTTTTGACTTGTAATAATTCATACAATTACTTTGATCATGATTACTTAATTATAGAATATAAAACATGATTTATATATAATATATATTCAGAATATACATATATATAATAGATCGATAAATGGAAAGAAATACACCATTCATGGAGACGGTAGGTCATATGTACGCATAAACGTTGTTTTCGTTTCTTCATTGAATTGACTAGAATTAATTGGATGACATGCATATATATATATATACATAAATCGAGTATCATTATTATTTCATATATTTCATGATTACTTATTATATATACTTTATAATCATTTATGAATGGTTAATCATTGAGAATGAATCTCATCGCGTCGTGGAGATAGTATTCTGTACGCACGCACGAGCGATTATATCGTTCCCATGATTGTGGAATTCTTTTGGAGTGTATGTATACTATTATAGAATAAATATCACTTTACAATAATCATATATAGTTATTATTTACACCATTATACCCATCCAAGTAAGGTGGTGGTGGAAAATAGATTACACCACGGTGTGGAGACGGTATTCCGTACGTACGCACGCGCGGTGATTTTGTTTTCCGTAGGATGGATAGATGGTGAAATAGGGTTGTTTCATACTTATAATATAATATCAGTATATTATTGATACTTATGTTATTACTTCATAATGAAACAACCTAATAAGAATAAGTGGAAGAAAAAATAAAGGTTAACATACATTACATCTTCTTTGAAGCGCCTCTTTGAAACCTCCTTTTAGGGCACTAAAATTGGTCTTTGAAGAAGAACAGATCCTCTAGGATGTTTCTAGGGAAGTGGAGAAGAGAATTTGTGAGGGGTTGGCCGAGAATGAAGGATCAAAGTGGTGTGTGTAAGAGAGGGAGGAGGTTCCCTTTTATAAGGGAGGAGAGGGGCACCATTGGAATAACTAAAAATATTATTTTCTTATAAAGTCATATTCGGTTTTTAATAGCTCCAAATTGAGTTATTTCGAAGCTAAGGTGGGGATGGGACGAAATACTCTAATCCAATAGAATTTAGACAAGTTTAGGTTCCTATTGTAACCTTATCATTTAGATTTATCTTTAAGTTAGATAATTTTACTTTTACCGTGTCTTTTTGGGTTCTTACACTATAAGGTTAATAAACATACTATACCAAGACAAAAGAACCCCAAGTTGTTTATTATTTATATATATAACCTTATCGAATTCATTTGGCAGAACCTTAGATTTTTAGGAATACAATAAAATTTAATAATATAATATTTGTTTTAAAAACTATTTTATGTCAATTTTGACAGCATTTGGTAATTGATTTTTGTGAAAATCATAACAGAATGATTAGTTCGAAAAAAGTTAATTAAATCAACACGAACATGTCATATTAACATAGAAAAAAATTGGAATTCATAAAACATCTCAAATTACATTTATTTGGGTATTTATAACATCAATTATGTCAATATTTCATTAATAAGATAATTACTACATCATCATTGTGTCATAAATAAATTAAATTATTTAAAGTCTAAAAATTACACTTAAAATATGATTATGTAGGAAATATTTTTATCTTTCTAATGAATATTTATAGTCGAATTTATCTTGTGTATAACCCTATATTAAAAATGATTTTCTTAATAAACATTGATTTGAATTATTTTAACCCTTCTTTAAATAAATTAATAACAAATGTCCTAATCTAATCCAAGTTGGCCTAAATGGTCATATTTTATTCATAAGGTTGTTTTTGGTCTAATTACACTTATCCAACAAAATTAGGACATGTGTTAGGGTAAAAATAATATCATTTTTAACATTAATTACCCTATTTACTTTTAACAGAGGTAAATAAAAGTAAAAAGTTACTATTCACCAAAAATTATTTTCAACTCATTGAACCACATTTTACTTACTGACATCAACCGTGTCTCTCGGATTTTTGAAATTCCATTCACAAAAGCCGTAAATTTATGTTTTCTGAAAAATTCAGTTTTTTAACTACCACTTAGTGGTTTCACTATTCATCAAAAATGAAAGTTTACAGAAAAATACCAAAAATTAGGCCTAAGCTGTATTTGATACTATGAATTCAAAAATTATATCTATTTTATCAAATCCAAAACTTATTAGTTGCATTAATTAATTTAATAATTAATTCCCGTCGTCAAAACAAATAGTGTGTTATTAAGAGATAATAACTATCAAAAGATTGACACTTGTTTATGTCTGGTTTAAATGTGAAATTACATCTAATGACCAACATTGTATTAAATTGTAAAAATATATTCTAAATATACTTTAAAACTACTCAAATTAATAATTTATCACTATTAATTATTTCAATTAAAAAAGTTATTTTTAATTAAAATTTAGTAATTTTCACTATTCATTAGAATATGAAAGTTCTCCGAAAAGTACCAAAATTTCACCCTAAGATAATTTCGATATTTCGAATCAAAAAATGAACCCCATTTTGGAAGATAAAATTTCTAAAATTTCAAAAAATGGGTATTACTATTCATAATGGTTATTTCATAATATTATAATAATATCTCGTTTAGTGAAACTCGGTATTGCGTACACGTTATCGAGGAAGGTCGCAATTGCGTGTAATTCAAGGCAAGTCAGGGATATGTGTTGTGCATGATCATTTTGGTGTAGCATAGAACACAATACAGTAATGATATTAAAAAGAATATTTTTTCATAAAATCTCGGGGTGTTACATTCTACCCCCTTAAAATTAATTTCGCCCTCGAAATTCGTCGGGGTTATAAATGGTTTATTACTTGAAAGTTTCTTTAATTGAAGCCCACATCATAAAAAGGAATACCAAAACTTGGATTTAAAAACTAAAGTATGAAATGAAATGGTTACCCGAATTAACTCATCCCTGGGTTTCCACATAGGAGAACATAGGTGAAAATATGGATATGGAAGAGAAATCTAACCGTCATGTTCTGATGGAGAGTGGTAGAGAACATGGCTATGAAAAATCCAATAATAACAAAGCCATAAATTTGTGATAATATAGGGTACCATCTGATTCATCGGATATAAGGGCACTAGGACAACATTTTGGGTTTTCAAGATCATTTCCCTAAAGTTGAAGAATTTGAATTAGAATAAATACTTACTTTATTTTGGAACAATCTCACTATTGTTCGTGCTTTGAAAAATTTCCTCTTCATCTATTAAAGAAATGAAGTTGAATTTGTTATTTGTGAAGGATTAATAGATCATGTGATATAATTATGGGTCATTCCATCTGTTTCAAACAAAAGGTTAGCAAAAGTTATCAAATATATATAAGTCCATCTATGGTGAGGTTAATCGTATACAATTCCAAAAATGAACTTATAAATCATATATCATACCGCGTAATAAAAGAAAACTAGTTTCTACTAACCAGGGAATTTCTGTAGGCCAGTGGTAGGAGATAAAGGCCAGTCGCACTTCGGTTGTGGGTTCGATTCCCACAGCCTTGTCTGACACGATGGGTTGTCGCCCGTCCTGCAGGTTGTCCTTTTTCTAAAAATATATTACTATAACATCCCATCAATAATATCGAAAAAACTTCTATCCATAAACAATACTAACTTATGTCCAGCATAATGCATTCTAATCTTTAGGCTTATCCATAATACTACAGTCCACTCTCATAATATAGTGAAAACGATTACAAAAGATTTAATACCATCGTTGATCCCCATATATCATATGATATGTCTTGTTGGTCACAATAAAAACATTCGAAGGCCTTAATCATGAATTCTCTTGAAAAATGAATACCCATTGAACATTAGTGAAAACATGAATGCAGTTAACAGTTAACACTTTCCACACACCAAAATCCTCAAAATTCTATATACTCAAACAATGATATCACTTAGTCATTATATCAATCATGAGCTCATGAATACAATCAAACATCTCATTATCTTCTTATTCCTTCATTATGCGCATATCAACTACTTTACAAAAATATCTAAATAACTTTCCATGGTTACTGGTACCATTCAACATATAATTTCAAATACTTTTAGGAAAAACAATAGTGTAACAATCCTTAGATGATTCTTTATTCCATAGTACCATTAACTATACAATATAACTCTAGATAAACATACAATCATTCCACTACATTCTAAAACAACTGACTGAGCTTCAACACTTCTTTCAGCTCATATATCATTTGTAGTCTCCTCATCATCATCCACATAAATACTACCCATAAGACCATGATGATTCTCTTCATGAGATTTTCCATCAGGGCATTGTTTTGCATAATTCCTGTACATTTGACATTTAAAACATCTTATCATTGTTGATGTCATAGAAATACCATTAACCTTGTCCATGGTGTTAACTGAACCTTTTCCTTTGCACTTATTGGATTTGTGTCCTTCTTTTCCACACCCAAAGCATCTTCCAGTTCCTTTGAAACAATCTCCATGATGCCTCTTCCCACATGATTTACACGAGGGAAATTGAACTTTCTTTCCTCTATGATCATCATGAAACTCTATATTTCTCTTACTATTTGAGTCAAGAAACATACCAAAGTTGAGATTATTGATCATATTATGAGATTTCTGATTAGGAATAATAACTATGTTTGGACTTCCAGATCCTGTTTCATTTGGTTTCTCATGAAGAATATCATTCTGTTGTCTGTCATATCCTCCATTATCATGAATCCTCCTGTTTCCAGCCATTTTTTAAAACCCAAAAAGAATAGTGTGAGAGGAAAAAATAATTCTAGGGAAAAAACATAATAAAGGGGGAGTTCCCTCAATATCTAAAATCTTAGGTTAAATTCAAAGATCGTTACCATAGTTCTAGGAATATATCCTATACGTATACTTATCCTTATGGACATCCCTAGACATACCTTAAAAATATCTCTAGGGATCTCACTAACGTTTTCGCATCCTAGTTTCGAAAGGTTGACTAAACCTTTCCTCTGATACCAACTGTGGAGACCCGAAGCTTGACATACATGGACATTACATTACTTTTTCAGAATACTTAATACAAAACAAAAACAGACACATAAGGACCGTAATAGTTTAGTGTATTTGGAAACTAGGAACGTAGTCTTCTAATCGTGGTGAAAGATCATCAACATCTCCCATAATGATCTTCCACATTTCGTTTCCTTACATAAAACCTTTCTTTTGATCCTAGGGGAAAATAAAACATAACAAGGGTGAGCTTAAATGCTCAGTAAGGGTAAGCAGGGATAAAATAAAACCTACCATATACATTTTAACTTAAAAACATGAACATAATGTTTAAACATCAAAATCTTGATCAACGACATAAAACATGGAAGTACATAAGGTATAGATCATAATGGAACATAAACCATGATAAAATAGCATGGGAATAAAACATGTAAGTGTGGCATCCATTAAGCACATGTAATGATTTCCATAGTAGCCAAGGCATTGCTGCCTAGACCATCTTAGTGGACAATGTCCCATTCTGAATCGAGTTCACTCCTCATTTCAGTCCAGTAACACAGAACCAGATTTACTTACTGTTCCATCCATGTCTATCTCATGAGATATAAAAATTTTACCCAATGCATTGGAGGGAGATATAGGTCCCACCCATCTCATAATTAAATCATTCTTACTTGTGAAACAAAATAAACGTACATCAGTCATAATAACCCAATAAATAAAATGGGTTTCATAAACATCATTACATCATCACATAATCTATATAAAAGAATTGGATATCAGTTCATAATAAGAAAAGAGAAACCATGTACATCATAGAGACATTATACTGGAAACATACACATATGAAAATAATGTCATCTTAGATAGAAAATGGTTTCGATAAAACACTTGAAATAAATTCTTGAGGAAAATATCCTTTTTCTCCAAAATCATTTTCTTTTCAAAAATTGTCATGCAATTTTAAAAGAAAAGTATTTTGTTGAAAATAGTCATGAAATCTATTTGAGGAAGCTTCATGAAAATATGTCTTTATAAAACCGGAAAAATCCTTTCATGCCGTATAAGTTAAAAAAAATTCTTCTCGTACTTCAGACGGAAAAGTCAAAAAGTACCTCGTAAAAGAAACATTTCATACATACCTTGTAGTAAAAGTAAAAAAATGGGTAAAAAGGAAATTAAACATACATGAATACACTTTTATAAAACATGTACATGGATAATATCAATAACCCCATTAAATACTTACGAATAAGCAATCTCAGATAAAAATGAGATTTGAAAAATTATCCCTTATCTTAGGTCCGATATGCTTCGTACGTATCCGAAACTCCTGTATAATGATTTAAATAATGTCACTGACTTATTACAGAATCATATTCATTTTTATGATATCATATATGGTTCACTTATGACTTTATATTATCCGTTCATTTGTAAATTCCATGTTAAAAAACGTTTTGGGTAAAATCGTTTCATTTGTCGTCCGTGTTTTGACTTGTAATTATTCATATGATTACTTAGATCATGATTACTTAATTATAGAATATAAAACATGATTTATATATAATATATATTCAGAATATACATATATATAATAGTTCGATAAATGGAAAGAAATACAACGTTCATGGAGATGGTAGGCTGTATGTACGCATGAACGTTGTTTTTGTTTCCTCATTGAATTGAATGGAATTAATTGGATGACATACATATATATATACATTAATCCAGTATCATTATTATGTCATATATTTCATGATTACTTATTAAATATACTTTATAATCATTTATGAATGGTTAATCATTGAGAATGAATCTCATCGCGTCGTGGAGACGGTATTCCGTACGTACGCACGAGCGATGATATCGTTCCCATGATGGTGGAATTTCATTGGAGTGTATGTATACTATTACACAATCAATATCACTTTATAATAATCATATATAGTTATTATTTACAACATTATACCCATCCAAGTAAGGTGGTGGTGGAAAATAGATTACACCACGGCAGGGAGATGGTATTCCGTACGTACGCACGCACGGTGATTTCGTTTTCTGTAGGATGGATAGATGGTGAAATAGGGTTGTTTCATACTTATAATAACATATAAGTATATGAGAGTATAATGATGTTATTACTTCATAATGAAACAACCTAAGAAGACGAAGTGGAAGAAGAAATAAAGGTTAACAGACATTACCTCTTCTTTGAAGCGCCTCTTTGAGACCTCCTCTTAGGGCACTAAAATTGGTCTTTGAAGAAGACCAGGACCACTAGGATGTTTCTAGGGAAGTGGAGAAGAGAATTTGTCAGATTTTGGCCGAGATTGAATGCTCAAAGTGGTGTGAGGAAGAGAGGGATGAGGTGCCCTTTTATAAGGGAGGAGAGGGGTACCTTTTGAAAAACTAAAAATATTATTTTATTATAAAGTCATATTCGGTTTTTAATAGCTCCAAATTGAGTTATTTCGAAGCTAAGGTGGGGATGTGTCGAAATACTCTCATCCAATAGAATTTAGAAAAGTTTAGGTTCCTATTGTAACCTTATCATTTAGATTTAACTTTAAGTTAGATAATTTTACATTTACCGTGTCTTTTTGTGTTCTTACACTATAAGGTTAATAAACATACTATAACAAGTCAAAAGAACACCAAGTTGTTTATTATATACATATATAACCTTATCTAAGTCATTTGGCCGAACCTTAGATTTTTAGGAATATAATAACAATTAATAATATATTTTTTGTTTTAAAAACTATTTTATTTCAATTTTGACAGTATTTGGTAATTGATTTTTGTGAAAATCATAACAGAATGATTAGTTCGAACAAAGTTAATTAAATCAACATTAACATGTCATATTAACATATAAAATTATTTTAATTCATAAAACGTCTCAAATTACATTTATTTGGTTATTTATAACATCAATTATGGCAATATTTCATTAATAAGATAATTATTGCATCATTATTCTGTCATAAATAAATTAAATTATATAAAGTCTAAAAATTACACTTAAAATATCATTATTTTGGAAAAATTATTAGATTTATTATGAATATTTATAGTATAATTTATCTTATGTATAACCCTATATTAAAAATGATTTACTTATTAAACATTGATTTGAATTTTTTTAACCCTACTTTAAATAATTTAATAAGAAATGTTCTAATCTAATCCAAGTGGGCCTAAATGGTCATATTTTATTCCTAAGGTTGTTTTTGGTCAAATTACACATATCCAACAGAATTAGGACATGTGTTAGGGTAATAATAATATCATTTTTACCCTTAATTACCATATTTAATTTTAACCGTGGTAAATAAAAGTTAAATGTTACTATTAAACAAAAATTATTTTCATCTCATTGAACCACATTTTACGTACTGACATCAACCGTGTCTCTCCGATTTTTGAAATTCCATTCACAAAAGCGGTAAAATTAGGTTTTATGAAAAATTCAGTTTTTTAACTACCACTTAGTGGTTTCACTATTCATCAAAAATGAATGTTTACAGAAAAATACCAAAAATTAGGCCTAAGCTATATTTGATATTATGAATTCAAAAATGATGTCTATTTTATCAAATTCAAAACATATCAGTTGCATTAATAAATTTAAAAATTAATTTACGTCGTCAAAACAAATAGCGTGTTATTAAGAGATAATAACTATCAAAAGATTGACAGTTGTTTATGTCTAGTTTAAATGTGAAATTACATCCAATGACCAACATTGTATAAAATTGTAAAAATATATTGTAAATATACATTAAAACTACTCAAATTAATAATTTATCACTATTAATTATTTCGATTAAAAAAGTTGTTTTTAATTAAAATTTATTAATTTTCATTATTTATCAGAATATGAAAGTTATCTGAAAAGTACCAAAATTTCACCCTAAGATAATTTCGATATTTCGAATCCAAAAATTAAGTCCATTTTGGAAGATAATATTTATAAAATTTCAAAAAGTGGGTATTACTATTCATAATGGCTAGTTCATAATATTATAATAATATCTCGTTTATTGAAACTCGATATTGCGTACACGCTATCGAGGATGGTCGCAATTGCGTGTAATGCAAGGAAAGTCAGGGATGCGTGTTGTGAAAGATCCTTTTGGAGTACCGTACAACACAATACATTAATGAAATTAAAAAGAATATTTTTCATAAAATCTTGAGGTGTTACAGCACCCTTCTTAGTTAGGCCTGTCAGTGGCGCTGCTAAGCATGAGAAGTCCTGTATGAAATGTCTGTAGTATCTAGCTAGCCATTGAAAACATTATACCTCAATTTAGTTCATTGGATTCTACCATTATTCTACTTCCCTCACTTTCTCAGGGACTACTAACACTAGTGACTCTGATATGACATGACAAAAAAAAGATAATATGGTCCATCAAATAGTGGCATTTTGAGAGATTAACATATAACTGATTCCCTCTTTGTTTACTCAAAACAATCTCAAGATGTGTGTCATGGTCATGTATATTTTGAGAGTACACCAAGATATAATCCACAAAGACTACCATGAAAGAATCCTTGTATGGATGGAACACTCAGTTCATCAGTGCCATAAAGACTAAGGGCGCGTTCGTGAGACCGAACGGCATAACCACAAACTCGTATAGACCATACCTACACCCAAAGGCTGTAAGAGGTATATCATATGGTCTAATGAGAAACTGATGGTAATCGGACCTCAATTAAATCTTCTAGAACACCCAGGCTCCTTGAGTATGATCAATAAGATCATAAATCATCATCAAGGGATATCATTTTTTGACCGTCAACTAGTTCAAGTTCCGATAATCCACACAAAGTATGATGGTACTGTCCACATTATTTACAATAAGGATTGGTGAAACCCAGGGAGAAGTACTAGGTTAGATGAAACTCTTATCCTGTAACTCCTCTAACTACTTCTTGATCTCCAGTAACTCTGATGTAGCCATCATATAAGGAGGAATGGACACCGATGATACACCTAGAACAAGATAAATCTAAAAGACTACCTATATCTATGGAGGAAAACCTAAAAACCACTCTGGAAATGTCCCTGAAACAATCCGCCACTGGAATAATGACCATCTGTGAAGTCCCCTGGTCATCCAGATATAGACTATCAATCTCGGGAGTAACTCCTCCCAACACATGATGCTCGGGCCCTGCTCTTCTTTCCTGAGCATCCCATTTGACTTAATGAATAATGGATTCCCCATATTGCGATGTGAAACTCACCCTACAGTGATAGAAATAGACAATTGCCTAGAAGGGAATTAACCAGTCCATTCTGAGAATGACATCATAGCCTGTCATCTCTAGGACATAGAGGTCCAATAAGAAGTGACACCCACTAACCTTAAGAGGGAACTACTTATGCGGTCGTACACTGACCATTCTCATCCCCAACAGAGTGTCTGGCTTCAAAACATCAGTTGAAGAAAATATACATAGCCCAAGGATCTCCACAACAACAACATATATAAAGATCTATGAATCCCCTGTATCAAAGAGAGAAGAAGCTAAAAATAATGCAACAAGGATCTTACATTGAACTGTATAGGGTTTGATATATTGCTCATCTAGGGTCTTCTCCACTGCAAAATTATGGCTGGTACTGTGGCCTTCTGACCCTGCCTGACCACTCTGAGCTGATCCACCCTGTTGTCATTAAAATTCTGACGACTAACTACAATGACCGTGACCTCCATCTCACCCTGGAAAACTAGAAGAACTCCAGTTTCTAGACTAGTGTGAAACTAGTGGTGCTACTCCTAAACTAGGAGTCAAAGAAGAACCCCTGTCTCCAGCTGCTAGTGAGAAGATCTGACATAAGTGTTCAAGATGACCCATCTTGCCACATGATCGACACTCCAATGGGTCTCTCAAGAAATGTGGCCTCATATTCCCACTCTTCCTGAACTAGTAGAACACCACCTGGCTACCAGATGGAGCAATCCGCCTACTCGGATCCCCATGTGTTGACTCCCTACGGTGCTTCCTACTGTCGGTTGGAGGAAAATCATCTCCAGATGCCAAACGACCATGGATCACAGTAGCTGAATGTCTCATATTATACTCTGTGATCAGAACCTGGATGAATATAGAAGTGATGGAAGTCAACCTGAAGAAGTTGACCTGTTATCGGATGTCATTCCTAAGACCATCCTCAATCTTACTTGTAAGGAATAACACATCACCTCCTCGAATGGGCGTGAAGCGATGCCGCTCTATAAAGCGAGAAGAATAATCCATAATAGAAAGATAACCCTACTCCAGAATCATGAACTCTCAAGCTCTATTGACCCTCAAAGTCTCTACCTAAAAGTAGTCGTAGAAGACACATTGGAACTCATCCCAAACCATGACATGATGACGTCCTACCTATGAGATCACATCCCACCATCTCTTGGCAGAATACCATTTCATATACGTACTGAGCTTGAACCTCCTCTCTGGAGGTGTCTCCAGATGCTCGAAGATTGAGAGCATGGCTTCTAACCATGTCTCAATAGCTTGAGGTCCTCCTTTCCCTGTGAAGGTGAGAGGATGATGCTGCTGGAAAACCTGCATCAGCTCTACAATAGATGGGGCAGGATGCGATACTCCATGAAATGTCTTCATGAAACTCATAAGTCCCTCTCGGAACTGTGCTTCAACACTTGTGTTCAGAATGATGGATGGTGCCACTACTAGCACAACTGGAGGATCTACTGTTAGTCCATGACCAGCCATGTCTGGTGTCTGATCACTACCCTATAATTGGTGTACAACGGGAGGACATCTTGGTGGAATGAATATGAAAGGTCAAGTACACAACTTAGATCATGATTAACAATGAATGAAAAATACAAGTACTAGAAGGGAATATGAGAAAGAAAGAATCATGTTTTTCCAAAACATGACTACATGGCTTGTATAATCCCTACACAGTGTGTTCCCTTAAGCCATCACATGGATGTGTACTTCATCCAAAACTGGTCATGTAACACACCAGACACATAGCATGTTGTCCTAACATACGGCGTGTACTTGAATCCTATTCCCCTGCCTGAGTTCTTATACACGACTGACCAAAACAGTTTTCCTTAAAACAAGACTACATGACATGTTAGTGCTAGACACGACATGTACTAGACTAACTTCACCTACCCCTTTTCTTAGTTACACGACCGATTACACATCTGACTGTACACGGAGTTTTTGTGCCATACACGGCGTATAGAAGGAAGATTTCATTGATCTGTGGAGTTCGTTACACGTCCGGATACTCAGGTTACACTACAAGACGTGTTCTAGATGGACATTATTTGTGTTAGAAATACTCGACTGACCCGTTTTTTTTGTCACATGGATGGTTACACGGTACTAAAACACATTGTGTATATGTGGTACATGGCGTGTCCTTCCAATATTTTCCCAACCTTGTGTTTCTGCCCACATAGTTAGTGACACGATTAGAGAATACAATTCATGTACATAATATACACAGCATGTACTTAATAAAAATAGTTTCTCCCCAAATAGAAGAACACATGGCATATATTCATCCTTTCACGCCATGTATTCCGGGTTTTTCCAGAAAATAAGCCTCATAAACTACTCTGAAACCCAGAAAAACTTTGAAACATTCATTTAAGTTCCAAATTCTGATCCACGAGAGCCCATACTCTCCACAAATCCAAGATTCGAATCTTATACATATCATAAACAAGCATAATAGTGCAATGATTCACCAAATTATGGTCCGTGAGGGCACATAACACCTCAAGAACCAATGATTAGCATTAATTTAAACAAAACCTTACACAATAAATACCCTATCAAAGAGAAGGTATTCTATCAAGGCATATATCACAACAACATGCATATCCAGCACAACATCTATCAAAACAACATGCAATCGCTAATGCATCCTAAATGGCATAGAAAGAATGAATGACAAGCGATCTATAACAAGTGACTATATGATGTATGAGATGGAATACCCTCACCTCCCAGGGTTGCAAAAAAAAAAATAGAACCTCAATAACATTAACAGTAACAACGCAAAACATGAGAATCACCCAGTGGTGAAAATCAAATCAACTGTAAAATTGTCAAACTAGAAGAGTCATCATATACGAGGTAAATTGGATTTTCCCTATACTTGAGTTAGCTACTCCTGGGAAAAACATATTACCATGTACCTATTCTGTCCTATCTCGGACAATAGGCTCCAAACAATAACTCAAGAAAAAAAGTCCTCTAACACCACTTGGTAACGTCTCGGTTCCGGAAGCCACCCAAAGGCGCACTGTACCCGGTTGGTCACATGGCCTCAAGCGCATTCCCCCGAATTCCATAGGTTGCTTACTAGAAGTGAGGGCATTATGTGTGATAGTGGGGAAACTATTCCCTCATTGGCAGAGTAACACAGAGGTAGTAAAATAGATATACAATAGCAGAAGAAGTAATAATACTATACAATAGTGAACAGTTGAATACTGAAGAAAGAAACAACTAAAGCACATATATAAATGATGCATGATAAATATTTCTAGGAAATAATCCAAACAGATCACCATACTTAAATATAGTACTAAACCAAAGTACAAAAGAAAAAAAATAAACTCCTCAGCATAGTAAGCCTCATATTGATCCCATGCTCCCTAGCTCCAAATTTGTAAAGTACCTGAAGTAGAAACACACTTTCCATTATCTATACCTACAACAATATAATATGTTTGGGTCAAAAATCATGATCAAAATACAGTGTCAGACTAATCATAGTAGGAAAACTCCCAAAGAACTATGCCTAACAGTCAGTGAATATATATTGCAGGCAATATGAAAAAGGAAGAAATAAACAAGGAAGTACTTAAAAGCAATAGTCACATAGTTTCAATGCATTAAAATTCAAATATCAAGTAAGAAGATAAACAAAACTAGGTAACCTTATGGGATTACTCACAGCCTAACCCCTCTGGTTCAACCTTATAAACACAAGCAACCCTCTGGGAAGTACTCTCAGTCTAACCCCTATGGTTCAACTTAAGCATAGACTCTCTGAGGAAGAAGTCGTCGTCAATTCCATTTATAGTGTCGTATCAGTATCTAAAAGGAACTCTAGGGAAGAACTCAATGTCCAATTACCCCTCTGTTCCACATCGAGAAACTACATACACTCTGAGGAATAACTTACGTCCATTCCCCCTATGATCTCACATCATAAAAGTAAAACAGACACTCTGGTGAAGCCCTCATTGTTCATTCTTCATATGGTCTACTACACCAGGTTCTCACGGCCATGAGTAAGTCAATCATGAAAAATGATATTAATCAGCCAAATTAAACCTCACGAACTACTTGGATAAATAGTCTACAACATATTACAGCATGTCAGATAAATAATCACTCTATCCTATAATACTAGGCATGGAAAGCAAGCAACAGCCTAATATGAAAAACTAGACCAAATGGTCAAAACAAGAAAACATGTGAAAAAACTCCATAACATGTAAAAGTTAACCCTAATCACAACAATTGACCTCTATCCAATCAAACCAGGCATAACAGGCTATAGTAGGGCTAAAAAACATAAACACGCAATACCCCGATCAAGGGTATTTGGCACTTTTGCACATATAACTCAGAGACTATATATGGAAAGGCAAAAATCACCTACCTTGGTCTTGTAGGATCATTATATGTGAACCTCAAGCATTGAAACACCCAAGAACACCATAGATCTACAAAAATTCTAAAGACGCTCAACCGGGGATAACTCTTGGAAGAGGAGAAATCAGGAGATGGTGTTCTAGAAGAAGGGAGAACACACTGATGTCATTCCAACACATTCAACATCGGTCAAATCAAAGAACATACACTTGATTGGGGTCTTGCGGAAGGATCGACATCATATGGACACTCTCGGTTCAAAGGGTGAAGAAGAATACACTTCTTCCAATTAGACGTGACCCCGATCTTTTTCATGAAAAAAGTACATTGTGTGTACTTGCCTTAACCGGCCCCGCATTAGGTGCTCTCTCGGTCACCACACATAGCCATGTACTCTTCCATTACAAAGCCTGCACACGGTCACCCATGGAAACCGAGTACAGGGTGTGTACTTATATGTACACAGCGTGTTCTCACGAAATTTCCAAAAACTCCCCTTTTTCTAAAAAAACTAGAAAAATGAAAACATACATGAAAAGAAGATCCGAGTTCTTACAAGCTTCCCCCCTTAATAAAATTCTTCCACACATTTGCCTAGTGAGGCGGAGTAGAAGAAGAATCCCCGAATAGATCTGGCCAATGTGATCGTACATCGACTTCCCTCTCCCTGGTCTCATTGTGTACTCACCCATGCTGCCATAGAACTAGTAATAGAAGAACAGACCGACCATGGAGAACCTTCACATTGTGATAAAAAATCCTGATAGGATGTTCGAATGATGTATCCACTTTTAACTCAACCTCCTCAGGTTGGAAGACATTAGGCGGGTTTGAGAAGTAATGTTGAATCTGAGAAACATAGAAGACATCGTGCATATCCCGATACCTCTGAGGTAACTAAAACTGATAGGAAACCAGACAGATCCTCTTCAAAACCTCAAACAGCCCGACGTATCTCAGTGAAATTTTACCAGGTCTCCTAATACTTCGGTGTACCAACCTCAGGGTGACACACCAGAAAAACCTGATCTCTGAACTCAAACTCTAGAGGTCATCTCCGTCGATTAACAAAAAACATTTGTCGAGAAAGCGCAGTAGCCATCATATTCTGAAAAATCTCTATCTACTCTGTAGTCTCCTGGACAAGTTGAGGTCCCAACATAGCTACCTCTCCTACCTGCAACCAACATAAGGTTGATCAGCATGGACTACCGTACGAAGCCTCATAAGGTCCCATCTGAATAGTTAGTTGAAAACAATTATTATAGGAAAAATCCACAAGAGGTATGGGCTTCTCCCAAGAACCTCCACAATCAATAATGCATGCTCGAAGAATGTCGTATAGCACATGAATCGTACGCTCAGACTGGCCATCTCTCTAGAGGGGGTAAACTGTACTCAAGAGTACCTATGTGCCCAATACCTTCTGTTTCCCCTGCCAGACCAGAGATGTAAAACATGCATCCCTACCTAAAACAATGGAGTTCAAAACCCCATGTAAACGTATAATCTCTCAGATGTACAACCATCCCAGATCATCAACACTGAAGGTCTCCTTAATCAGTAAGAAGTGACCAAACTTCATGAGTCTATCAATGACAACTCATATTACACCATTCCCTCAAGGCAACCTCAGAAAACCTATGATGAATTCCATCGCGACATCATTCCATTTCCACTCGGGAATGGTTTACTGTGGAAGAAGCCCTGCTAGTCACTGATGAACCATTATCACCTGTTGATAGGTGGAACACCTCATCACGAAACTAGTAACATCTCTCATCATACATAGACACCAATAATGATGGTGGAGATCCTGATACATATTGGTTACACTAGAATGAACTGCCCAAACTAAGGAATGAAAATCATGCATCAGCTCCTTGCATATATCTGCTGACATCCATACGCGCCCATGAAAATGCAAGATCTCATCCTCATATATGGTCCATCTGGGAATAGGGTCATCTCCTATCATGATTTTCCATATGACTAAGCCTTAAAAATCTGATAGCTTCCACATTTGAACTCAATCAAGTAGAGCAGAGGTAACATCTATTGAAGAAAGAAACATCTTCCCATGTCTACCATGCACCTCTAAATGCATCTCAGAGAATAGAGCCATAAGCTGCCACTCACTATTGGCCTCCTGAACTGCCTGTATCTGAGACCTCCTGCTCAACACATCAGCCATTATGTGGCCTTTCCCAAGCGTATAGGAAAGCTGAATGTTAAAATATTGAAGATTATCAACCCACTTTTACTATCTCAAATTCAGGTCACACTGAGTGAAGATATACTTGAGAGTTTTAAGGTCAGTGAAAACCAAAAAATGCTCTACTAGAAGATAATGTATCCAAAAGTGTAAATCATGAACAACTTCCTCCAAATCAAGATCGTACGTCAAATAATTTCTCTAATGTGGCCTTAACTGTAGAGACCAATATGCAATGAATCCTTCTCCCTGCATAAGCACAAATCCCATCCTGATACCTGAAGAATAATAGTAAACTATATAACTCTTTCATGTATCTGGAAATACTAGTATCGGTTCTGAAATCGACCTCCCTTTCAACTTCTGAATGTCTGAATCAGATGAATCTGACCACAAGTACTTCACACCCTTCTTAGTCAGCCCGTTAGTGGTGCTGCTAAGCATGATAAGTCCTGTATGAAACTTACGTAGTATCCAGCCATACCTAGAAAACTTCATCCCTAAAATAAGTTCTTATACTATTCCCAGGAATCTAATACCCTCTCTTTCTCTAGGTCTACTGACACTCTTGACTCTGAGATAATATGACTGAAAAAGTGAATCTAGTCCATCCAATAGTTTCATTTTAGGAGATTAGCATATAACTGATGCTCTCACAGTGTACTCAAAACGATCTCTAGATTTGTGGCATGGTCAAGTCAAGTGTGAGAGTACACCAAGATATCATCCACAAATACTACCATGAATTAATCCATTTGTGGATGGAACACTCAGTTCATTAGTTCCATAAAGACCGCATATGCATTTGTGAGACAGAACAACATAAACACATACTCATATAGACCATACCTTCTTCAAAAGGCTATAAGAGGTGTATCAGATGTTATAACGTGAAAATGATAGTAAAAAGACCTCATGTCAATCTTTAATAACACCCAGGACCATCAAAGATGATCAAAGAGATAATCAATCCTCGGCAAGGGATATCAGTTTTTAACCATCAACTGGTTCAACTTCCAATAATCCACACAATGTTTGAGGGTACTTTCCGCCTTCATTGCAAAAAGGATAGGTGAACCCCAAGGAGAAGTACTAGTTCAGATGAAACCCTTAAATTGCAACTCCTACTAATACTTCTTGAGCTCCTGTAACTCTAGTGTATCAATCCTATAAGGAGTAATGGACGCCAGTGCCACTCCTAGAACAAGATCAATAGAAAATTATACCTCTCACTCAGGAGGCAAACCTGAAAATACTTCTATAATAATGTACTTCAAATGATCCACCATCGAAGGAAGGCCATATTTTCTCATGTCCATACATTTTCCTTCAATTTATACTTCTCCTCATTAAATCTTCATATGAAAATTTGATTTTGTTTGTCGATCCAAGAAACCTATTCTGTATTCAATTTGTCTTACTATGGTGTTTTGAAAATTATATGAGAATCCTCATTAAAATATTTTTCTTTAAATAATCATTATTTTTTCACTTTATTAAAATTAATTAGGAGCTCCGTGACCACTTCTATATTAAAAACCTCCTTCTATTCACCCATCATATGACTAAAAATTGAATCTGGCTTTGGATCTGGGATTATATCTCTATCATCCCAAGTTCCCATCATAAGTTCTGAATCCATACTCATTCCACACAGATCCTCCTCAACTGTAACATTGGAAGTTGAAAATTTATTACCATGTATACTAAGATTCTAAGTAACATCATCTACACATGTTGATTCTACCATGCTTGTCTATTCGAAAGAGTATTCTTCTTTACTTCATGATTTGGTGACCACGGTTTTTAGTAAATACGAGTAGTCCTTACATGGAATATATTTTTTACAGTTAAAAATTGGGAAACATCATGAAACAAAGTTTTCTTTTATTTACTTTTCATGATTCATACCCAGTGCTCATAACCGTGTGGGGTTTTACTCATAGTATATCATTGGTTTCAAGTTCCTTCACTTATCTCCCAGTTCAGTATCCTTAAGAGGCCTTGATCTATCCTTCCCACTTTTTGATATTGAAATATATGTTTTCCATCCTTCTATATCAATATTATACTTATTATACCTATTCAAGGAAGTAGGATGATTTTGGAGGTGTATTGAGCATGGTGTGGCTTGCAGTCTAAGAGACCTCTACCATAGAGAAATTGAAAGAATAAGACTAGGGGAGATCTGAATCGAAGAGAGTAGGCTTGGAATAGATTATGTTTTATTGGAATCCACCTTGTTTCCTACTTCTTAACTGAGCTCCTTCCCTTTTTCACATGCCTCAATTTTTTATCACATCAGTAAAGGATGGAGATATTGTAATACCCCCTTCTCATTGGCTTGAGTCGGGTCAGAATTGCAACTTGGCCATAAGTGACATCCCAAGGCACCAAAGGCAAGAAATAAATGCTGAAGGGATTCAATAGATGTGGGGGTGATTTTACCTTTAATAATACAACCATAATCTGAAAATTCCATAAAGAAATATATGCTATATGATTCATGAAATAATGAAAGACAACTCAACAATTTAATTTATAGAAAAACCAAACTAAAACCATGTTTTATAGTTTAAGACTACAATATAAAAGTACAAAGTGGAAGAAAAAACTAATTGAGAAAAAGAAACCCAAATAATCTCTATAGCTCCACATGCTCCATGATTCAACTCCACCAATAGCTGATGTATCATGAAGTACTAATAAATTTGTGTGATAATTTACCTTTGACCATATCATTGTAAACAACAACTACAAAATCACTAAAGTTCCATAGATGGGGTGAGTAATGAAACTCTGTATATTTCCCCCAATGACTTCCCTACTCATTCCATTAGGATAAAACATGTTATTAATATTTATAAAATAAAATTTATAAAAAAATTCTAAAATATTTTATATCAAAATATTGAAAGGTTCCCATGAAATCATTTTCTAAAAACACCATCAAGTTCCATGGAAGGAAACCAAACAATTATCTAAAATCATTTTAAAAATTCTCTTTTGGAATAAAAATTCCATTTCACTTATCCACATATCCAACCATGCATGAAAATTTGGAACTCCTAATATTTGTGAGTGGTGAGTCATACTTTAACTATGTTTTCACTTAATGAACAAATTTGATGGGGGAGAGCCCTAACCCTTATCCATCCAAAAAATTATGGGTGAGACTTCTTACACTTATCTTTCCCGAATTCACATGAACACACACAACCATTATACTAAGCCAAATGTCAAAACAATCAATTCAACAAAATCATTATTTTATTAAAAACCTCCATGTATTTTAATTCATTTAAATAGAACCGTCTCATTATTACAGAAAATTTTGATTAATCAATTTATGAAAATTTTACAAAATACATATTTTAAAAACAAGAACCAAATCACTTTATACAAAAATAGTTAATTTCCATGTTTCTAAAAACAATCACTCAAGAGGGCTATCAACAATCATTACACAACAAGTTCACAATCAATTTCACATAGAAATATCAATTTGAAATCAACCCTTCATATTCTAATTAAAGGATTTGAGAGGGAATCCACATATCTTGGTATTTATGTTGAAAATGCATAATGATATGAAAAACATCCACGAATAATGGTTAAATCTCCATGAACCCGCATGATATCACTTCCCCTATAATTGACATGAAAAAATCTAAACATATATGGAATAAACTATCATAGATCTATCCAAAATGGACACATATATAAGAAAATGAGAGGGATAAATTAGAGGATCAAAGAAAAATCACCAAGAACAACAAAGAATGATCACTTACTATGACGATATGATATCAAAACACCAAGGGGAGCCTTCAGATCACCTTCGAATTGATGGGATAAGATTTCACGACCTTGGGGATGGTAGAATATTGAGTTATGGATGCATAGAAGGATGAAATAGGGAGTTAGAGGCTAATAAATGTGAGATCCACATTTTTAGGATCTAACTTTTAACCTGTGCATGGTTAGTCGTGCGATTAGGAAAACTATTCACTAACTGCGTGCATGCTAATCCCTCTAGGGTTGAACCCCAAATGGTTGGGTCACATGATTTTCAAATTTTACACCAACTATTCTAAACCCCACTGTACAAAAAATCTCGTTTTCTCTTAAGATTCCTCTTGGTTTGGACAAACCGTATGCAGCATGTGCACCTATACTTTGGCCCTTGATTCATTATGAACAGTTTCCTATAGGTGTCGTACGGTTTTCCAAAACTTTTCACCAACCATTTAGCTATAGAAAATCCCCAAAAACACTCTATAATTTTTCCATACTCTCCCAAACTTCACCCATATACTTTACAGACCTAAAATCATAATGAAATTCTTACTTTCTTGACACTGGGGGTGCTATATTCTCCCTGCCAATGGTTATTCTTTTATTATAAATTAGGATACCATCATTGACCTGAAAGAGTTATGGACATTGATATTTCATTTAATTCTCCCATTTATAAGTCTCTTCATGGATAAGACCATGTTTCCAAAAATCCCGCACTAGAACATTGTGTTTTCTATGAATGAATTTCTCTTTTCTATCCACAATCCACACTAGGATATACTCTAAGGAAGCATCCCACTCAAAGTCAGCATGATCTCATTGAATCGCATGGTATGGGTCAACCTGATACCTTTTAAACTAAGACAAAATGAAAACATTATGCACCACACTAAACTATGGTTGTTATTGGAATTGATAAGACCTCTCACCATCATGTTCTATTATCTCAAAAGGGCTTAAGTATCTAGGAAATAACTTTTCCTGATTCTGAAAATTGTGATGTCCAAGCCTTGGAGAGATCCTCAAGAACACATGATCACTCACAGTGAATGAAAAGGGCCATTGACAATGATCAAAATAATATCTATGATGACTCTAAACCATATTTATCCATTTTCAGATAAACTAAATCTTCTCTATTTTTTCTTGGATAAGGATTGACCATACTAATGGTGTCTTTCCAATTTCCACCAAATAATGTGTCGAGTGACAACGATGAACATACAATTTCTAAAAAGGATATATATATATATATATATATATCGATTCATAAATGTTTTTGTTATATGAGAAATCCACTAATGGTATGCCCTCTTCCCATGGGCCACAAAAATTCATTACACAAGCCCACAACATTTCTTACAATTTTTTCATCATTCTTTCAGATTGGGTATCCATCTGAAGATGATACAGTGTACTCACTGTCAACTGAGTCCCAAGGTATTTCTTATAAGGATATACCGAAATGAGATGTAAACATCAGATCTCTTTCTGATTTAATTGAAACTAGTATTCCATGCCTCTTTACCACTTCTTAGATAATGATTTTGGACATATCCTCCACCGTATGAGATTCATGAATTGGAATGCATTGGGATGACTATTTTAGCTGATCCACTATCACTCATATATAATCATTCTTAAAAAACGATTATTGGTAATATTTTTACAAAATCCATAGCTACATGCTTCCATTTCCAAAATTAAATAGGTAAAGACTACGACATACCTACCGGTCGTATATATTCTTCCTTAACATGCTGAAAAGAAAAGCATATTGAATAAAACTCATCCACTTTCCTTTTCATGCCGACCCACCAAAACATTTCTTTCAATGACTTATGAATCTTCTGTATTCTTGGATAAACACCCCATCTTGAATGATGTTATTCATGAAGAATTTGTTCCTAAAAATCCCTAGGTAAAACTATCCGATTTATGAACCACAACACCAAACTAGCATATAAATTCCATACCTCAATGGTAGCCCCACCATTGAGTTTTGAAATCATCACAACAAATTATGGATCTGAAATTTGTACCAATTTAACCATATTAAAAAATTCTGGAACCAACAATACTGGGAAGAAAACTACATCATCACCTCTATCTTCACCTTCCAAGTGCATGTCGGCTAAGACCGACATCAACTACCACTCATCTCAGGCCTGTTTTTCAAACTGATCATATGACTTTATACTTAATGAATCTTCCACCAGTTTCACTTACATGATTTAAACATCATGTCATAATCAAACATTTGTGAATACACCATCCATGTTCTTTGTCTCATATTCAATTCCATTTGTGATAATATATGTTTCATGCTATTATTATTTGTAAACATAGTAAATTTATCACAAAAAATTATGAATTTTCTTGTTATTCTCATGCACTCATAACTATATTGATCCATATGAAACCATATGATATCCTTGAACGGTGACCTAACCCAACCTTAGTTCGGAAACATCATAATACACCACATACCCTTATCCTGTTTTGGTAAAATCAAGAGCGATAAAGATGTAAGGTGAAGCTTATGTTCTTGAAATGACTTATGAAACTCATCATTCCATTGAAATGGAACATAATTATTTGTCAAAGATTTCATAGGTGTATATAGTCATGAAAATTCATGAGAAAATCATTGATAATAACCAATAAAACCAAGAAAAATGAGTATCTTGAAGATGTTCTTTGGAAGTTTACAGGATATCAAAACCTTGGCCTTTTCTAGATCCACAAAAATACAACTATCAGAAATGTAATGGAAAATAGAATGAACCTATTTTATCTAAATATCACACTTTGAAAATATGGCATACAGATGATGATCACTCAATATTTCCAACAATGTTTCCAAGTGTTGTCCATGATCAACCCTTGTCCTTGAATACACCAATATATTTTCCACAAACTCTACTACAAGAAAATCTAGATATCTCTGAAATATCCAATTATTCAATTCCATAAACACCCCTGGAGAATTCATAAGACTGAAAAGAATAACCAAAAATTCATAATGGTCACATCTACTTCTGAAATCTCTCTTCAGAATATCTTTGTTCTGGACTCACAATTGGTGATATCCTGATTGTATGTCAATTTTGGAGAAACACGGAACTTCGATTAATTGATTGAAAAGGTTATAAATGTTTGGAAGAGGATATATGTTCTTTATCCTAACTTGATTATACATACAAAAATCCACACATATCCTTAGAGGTCCATCCACCTTTTTGAAAAAAACGACTAGTGGTTCCCTCAAAGACATGCTAGGTCGAATGAAACAGTTTCATTATATCTCTTCCAACTACACTTTCAGACCCCTTAACTTAGTTGGATCCATCCAAAAATATATAAGGGAAATAAGAGAGTTCCCCAGAAGTAGATCAATTATAAACTCCAATTCTCTTATAGGTGGTAACCATGAAAAGTTCTTGGAAAAAACATCTAGGAATGATTAAAAAATACTGTAAAACTATTACTGTAAATATTTTACATCAATTTCAAGGAAAACACTACCAACTAGTATGATATCGTTCTAGCTGTTGGTACCAAAACCCTTGTTGAACACACCATTACACTCTAGTACCCCTGAGAGAGAAGCTCGATGCCATATTCAGTTAGAAATTTGACATTTTTGGTATAACAGTCAATGTGATCCTTGAAAATTGTCAACCAATCCATATCGAGGATTTCATCAAAAACATCCATCTCAAGCAAAAATAAATCCAATTTCAACTCCAATTAATCAACAATTATAGAAGTGTTTTCTACACACAATGGCTTGGCATTCTATTTCACTAAGAGGAGTTTTATGTCTTATCAAAAAAGGAACCATATAAAATTTTAAACTTATTGAATCAAAAAAATATTAAATAAAAGAATGGGATGCACCCATATCAAACAAAACATGCATAAGGTAATAATTAAGATTAATTGTACCTCGCACCATAGATGTTACACGCCAATCATCAACAAAAACCTACTCCACTCCATATAATTTCTTCATTACAAGATGTTGATCCTTGTTTCCCTATTGAGATTGCATTTCCTGAGGAGTCATGGTATTCCTAGAATCACCATTTATATCTCTATTATACTGACATTATTGATTCTTGTTCCCTCACCCCATCAAAGCATAAAACACCTGCGATACCTAAGAAGTGTCCCGATCACCTGACATTAGAGAACTATTATAATAGAGATGATGATTCCCTATATGATTTTAGTTGAAGAATGTTCTAGGTGGTTCCATACACCGTCACATCATGTGGTTAATTGAACCAAATTGAAATCATCTAGACTAGATCTTTGGTTTGGGAGGAAGATTCACTGATCCATCTGTTTGATTTTGATTCATGATCCCATTTTGTAAATAGGAATCCCTCTTCTACAATCCCACAAAATTTGTGTTCCGACTATTTCCCATGAATATCAACATGATTCCTGATATAATAGATCCTGACATGTCCCTTTCATCCATCATCACATTATTGACCATCTCCATATAGTCAATAATATAGAGCACAAAAAATATTCGAGTGAATATCCTATCTCATCCCCAAATAAAATATGCATGCCTTTAAGGATGAAATTGAAACAACTTTAGGTGAAAAGAACCCGAAATTCCACAATCTAGCTACGTAATCCATGAAAGAAATATTTATATTCTTTAGGATGAGGGAATACATCATGATTCTAATTTATAACATGTGGGGATAGAATAGTTTTTTGAACAATTCCTCAAAATCCTTCCAAACAAGTACAGGATCCACATTAGCCTACACAACTAGATCCCACCTCTTGAATGGAAGATCCTCCATTATATTTGTCACCATCTTGAAATTAATCTCTGCGAGAATTCTAATGATATCAATGATACAATTCAATATGTTTACATACACCTATTCTTTATCTGGTTCAGAGTCACCCTAAAGGATTGGTGCTTTGGATTCTAGAATTGGATAGAATGATACACTTGGCATGGCTCATAACTCTTTCTTTCACCTTCAACAGCTTGAAAAGTTTGGGCTATACAATAAACCCATTGTTTTTTCACCTATGGATAAGGTAAAACCAAATTCTCATTATATTTATCTTGTTAGTTCTAGGACTCCTACCAGTTTCCATTTTCTAGAAACAAAATAAAACTCTATAATTCTCACTCTCTATTAACGGAAGGCTTAGCATTTCAAATTCCATTACATCATGCTATCACAAAAGTGACTTCGAATATCATCTTTTTCCACACTCAACCATTTATAAAAAATGTCAACTTTCTTTTTTAAATTCAAACCATTTTAAAATTCCTCCATCATGATCTTTTCTAAAATAATTCATTTGAAAATAATCACAACATTTTTTAAAAATCAATACACTACACCAAGACAAAAATCATTACTCAAAATAAAATATGTAATCCTTATGTGAAGTCATTCATCTAATGCATGTAATGCTAATCTCATTGGATAAACTCATGAAAATGAGATTATAATTCCTATACATGTATCTAAAACACTTATGTACCTAACTTATTGGTAACTTGAAATTCCGTATAAAAAGGATTGATAAATATTTTAGTACTCTACATTTCATGTCCTAAAAATGATATTTCTTCATACGATCCCAATGTATAGAAATAGAAAATCAATACCTAGTCAAAGACCACATGTTCCAAAAAATGCTAGGACTAAGATGATACTACTTATCCAAAACAGACTACTGGATCGAACAAAACTGATACCACTTATAACATCCCCCCTTCTCGTTGGCTTCATTCAAGGTGTAATATCTAATTTACCTTAAGTGAAATCCACAAGGTTCCAAAGGCTGGAAATAAATTTGGTAGGACATTAATACATGGGGGGATAATTTTACCATTAAGAATAAAATAACAACCCAAATATGCCATAACCAAATAAATGATATATGATGGATATAATAATGAAAGAAAAATCAACCATTTAATTTATAACAAAATCATACTAAAACCAAGTGCCACATCTAATTTCTACTATATCAATGTACACAATAGATAAAGAAACTACCAGAACTCAAGACAACCGAATAATCTCAAAAGTACCACACACCCCATGCTCCAACTCCACCAACTACCCATGTATCATGATGTACTACTAAATATGTTTGTATATTTACCTTTTCCCATTTCCAGGTAAAAACATCTAAAAAGAACCAAATTTCAATAGTAGGGGTGACTACAAAAATTTGTAGATTTTCCCCAATGACGTCCCTTCTCACACAACTAGGATTAAACACGTTAGAAATATTTATATAAAAAATAAGTATATAATAAAATTTCAAAAATAGTTTATATCAACATATAAACAAGTTCCATTTAAAACATTTTCTAAAAAACAACATCAAGTTACATGGAAATAAAACAAAAAGTCCTCTGAAATCATTTTAAAAATTCACTTTTGGAATAACCATTCTATTTTCACTTATCCAGACACCCAATTATTCATGAAAACCATGAACTCCCTATAATTGTGAGTGGCCAGTAATGATTTCACTAAGCCATTGCATAATGAACCATTTTTACAGGGGAGATACCTAACCATTATCCATCACACTAATCATGGGGGAGAATCCTTACCCTTATCTGTCTCGAATCCAAGTGAACACACACAACCATTATGCCAAACCAATTCCAAAATAATCATTTCAATTATTTCAATAAAACCATTATATTGTTGAAAACCTTCAACCATTAAAATTCATTAAGAATACCTTTTATTGAGAACATTTTGATGAATCCATATTTCATAATTCCTCAAAATCAAAATTTTAAAATAAAGAACTAAAGAACTTTCAATAAAAACAACCAATATCCAGGTTTCGACATACCATTACTGAAGAGGGATTTTATAAGTAATTACAAAGAATGTTCACAATCAATTATACAGAAAAATATCAAATTGAAATTATGACTTCATATTCTAAATAGTTGATTTGATAGTGAAGCCACCAACCTCATGTTTTTTTGATTAAAATAATGAACCATTTGAAAAAAATTCACAAAATTGTGTTAAATATCAATGAATGTACCATGGATATCATCCTATATCATTAAAAAGAACAAATATCAACATATTTGGAATAAAATATATTATATCTATCCATTTAAGACATATATCTTAGAAAAAGATAGGGATCGACAAGATTATCTAAGAAAAATAACCATGAACATCCAAGAACGGTCACTTATTAAAAATATCAAGCATAAAAACAATGAGGGAATCCTTTAGTTTACCTCTAAATTGGTGGGATAAGAATAATTGATATTTGGTAAGATAAAATATTGATTTAAGGAAGAATAGGTGAATAAATGATGGATTTAGAGGCCGAAACATGTGATATCCACACTTTTTTTATCTCACTTTTGACCCGTACATGGTTAGTCATGTGGTTAAGAAAACCTTGCACTAGACATTCTCAAGTTACTGCCTCTAGGATTGAACCATGCATGGATGTATAGTACGGTTTCCAAACAATATTTTAACCATTCAAAACACCACTTTCCCAGAAAACAAAATTTATCATAGGCTTCCTCATGATTTGGACAAATTGTGCACAACCCGTGCGCCTTCCATGGGGCCCCTGATTAATTGTTCATGGGTTCTTATATGTGTTTCATGGTTTTACTAAACTGTGTGACAACCATGAACCTATTGAAAATCCTATGAAACACTCCAAAGGTTCTCCAAACTCTCCCAAAAATCAACCATAAACATTACATACAAAAAAATACTAAAGAACAGATTACTTACATAATATCAGGGTACTACAAATACCATTGGTGGAGATGGTCCAATATGTCCTGGGACCTGTGTTATCAAACTAGAAACACGCATACCACATTTTAAGTTGGAAAATATATCCACCAAATTGGGATCAACATACACAGCACACCAATAATTATGAAGTGGATAAGCATAGGGGGCCACTCCAATATCGGAATGATCAAAAGAGAGGGTAGCAAGATCATTACCACTCAACCTAGGGAAATAATGACCCCCTTAATGGTCCTTTCTACGTTGCAGGGATGATAAGAACAATTTCACCAATCATTTACATGACGAGAAGAAATATTTCATTGTCTTAAAGACTACCACTTGTTCGCAGCGAATTTCATCATAAAATGAGTTCCACACCCACTCAACTGGATGTTTTGAGATACCAAATTTGAAAAATATAAACAGGGATATAATGTGATCGACAATATTTTTTCTATTTTTCAACCACAAAAAACATCCAACCATATTCCCAATAATGATGGAAATTGTAGGGTTTTGGAAAGGAAGTCGTTATTTGGTAAATATTAACAACATAACCTATTTTGGGGATCATTTTTCATATGGAAATTTTAGGAACATATAATGAGGTAGAAATGTGAGATATTGTGATTTTGAGGAGCTTTGGACCAAGTAATGATCAAATATTTCAATGATAAGAATCAGATCATGATTTTCCACTTGTCAAGGAGGCCAATAGTCACCCCCTCCTATAAGCCCCAAGATCAAAAAAATATATATCTACAGATGAACAAAAAAACTCAATCAATCCACCAAAATCTAGTTCAAGAGAGCCATAATGTTTGTAAACTCCAAAGTAAAAATAGAGAGACGTAAAAATTAACCTATAAGATCATGAAATATAGTGTTGTTCCCAATATTAGGAAATGGGTGGATTAAAACAAGGTTATTGAAAAGGATAAAATGAGGAATTCATTACCCTCAAGACGAGTGTCCTCCTCTGATGGGGAAAGGATAGAAGCAGTGGCTATATCTTCATAGGGAATGGTGATGGGTAGTAGGATGTAGAGCCAAATATTCTCTCCACAAATCCTAATTTACATATATTTTAATTCGATATCCATGTTCACTATTCCTAAATGTATTCTGATTTATTAGTTTCCAATCCAAATATTTTTTTATTTATGCTTATTTTAAATTTTTTATTTCCTTTTTATGAATAAGGATTTATCAATACTATGAGAATGTATATTTTAATAATGGAATTTTAAAATACTAATGTTTTATTCTTTTCATGGTAAAATCATTTATCTTCCACACCAAATATAATCTTGAAAACATTTATTCCTTTTTCTGGGATCCATTAGGGGTATATATTTTAAATATATTTTTAAAAAATATTTTGTCACATTAATTTTTTAAATTTTTTTTTATGGTGAATAATAACTTTTACATTTTACAATAAGGATAAGAAATTTTTTTTAAAAACAATTTTACATTTCACTAAAATTTTAATAATTAAAAAATATACCTAAATCTTATGGTGTTTTGTTTTTTGAATCATCCTATAGATGCCTCTATGAAATATCCATTTTGGATAATTGAATTATTTTATCAACCAATCAACATTTGATATCATCAATAGTGGAAATATGGTTTTTAACGTCATCATAATAACGTCGGTTTTTTAAAAACCAATGCGTATAGTATGTGCGGTAAATTTTTGGCGTCGGTTTTATAAAAGACCGACGCCCAAAACAATTATCCAATGATATTTTGCGTCGGTTTTCACAAAACGGACGCCGATGTTTTAAAAAAAAAATTCCATCGGTTTTGAGTAAAACCGACGCAGAAAATAATTATAAAAAACATTTCAGCATCGGTTTTCTGGAATAACGACGCCAAAAATCCAGTCGACTCATGTTTCGGCGTCAGTTTTCTATAAAACTGATGTTGAAAAAAAATTAAAAAATTTGCGTCGGTTTTTTGGAAAACTGACCCCATAACTCATATTTTTGGCATCAGTTATTTTAAAAACCGACGCCGAAATGTTTTTTTAAAAGTTTCAGCGTCTGTTTTCTCTAAAACCGACGTGAAAAGTCCTTTAAAATTATTCGCGGCCGAAACCCTCATTTTGTTCGATCGTCGAAATCGAGTTCTGTTGCGGCGCTTTCGACTCCCGACGACCTTTGAACATGATTTGCGATCTTGGATGGACCTTGTTGAAGGTTTTGTGCCATTTTCACGATTTCATGTATGCGTTCCTCCTCTTTATCTCTTTTTTAATCTTCCATTGTTTATTTCTTCTTCAAGAACCCTATTTAGCGCGATTTTTATTATTGGTTCGATTTTAGTTGTAGTTTATCATTATTTTTTGTTTTTATTATCATTGTTGGTATAGATTTGTTTGTATTATCATTGTTTGTTTGTATTATCATTTTTTGTATTATTATTGGTTTTTATTATCATTTTTGTGTGATTTTCATTATTTTTTGTATTATCATTGTTGGTATAGATTTTATATTGTTTCTTCAAACACTATAGTGTTTGTTTGTATTATCATTGTTGGTTTGTATTATCACTGTTGGTATAGACTTCATCTCCCTATTTTTGAGAGAAATTTCTTATTAGTGTTCGTTTGTATTATCATTGTTTTTATAGATTTTATAGTTGTAGTTTATCATTTTATAGTGTTTGTTTGTATTATCATTATTGGTATAGATTTTATTAGTTTATTTTTGGATTGAATTATCATTATTTTTTGTTTGTATTATCATTCTATCTAGAACTGATACTATATTCACCATCATATTAATCTTGATACATCTATTTGTTAGTACATAGGTATAGATCATACCCCAAAATCATCAATAATTTATACATATTTCCATGTACTCCACACATTTCACTTATTGCATCCTTTTAATTAATGTACTCTTCAATATTTTTGACACATGAAACATTGAAATATTACAACTATGTAAAATGAACTAATAAATTTTAAAATAATGATATTTTAATTAAATTATAATATCAATATAACACACATGTATATAATATGAAATTAAATTATTTACTCTATTTTTAAACGTGTTTCATATCTGAAGTTTTTTATCTGATTATAAATAGTTTTTATTAAAAATGTTTTTGTTTAAAATTTATCTAATAGATATTTAGATTTTTATTTGTTTTAATATATTCATCAATTATGTTGTTATATCAGGTATTAATGGATCATAATTGGATTTATTTACGAAGAACCACTAGTGAATATGAAAAGGGAGTTGATAATTTTTTGGAATTTTCTAAAAGACATCTTCAAAATATTGATTTGATTTTCTGTCCATGTGTGAAGTGTGTAAATATGAGAAAGTTAAACTCTAGAGAAATTAAGGATCATCTCATTTGTTATGGTTTTAGCTTTAATTATACACATTGGATCTTGCATGGTGAAGGAACTGAAAATTCACCATCCAATGTTGATGATGATATTCATAATGAGGCAGAGGATTGTATTGAAGAATTAATTCATTATTTAGGTGTTGAAACCAACGAAATAACACCAACTGTTGAATGATTGTATGGAGATTCTCAGAAACCATTATTCCCAGGATGCAGTAAATATACAGTGTTATCAGCGGTTTTGAGATTAGTTAACTGAAAAGAAAAAAATGGGTGGAGTGATAAAATTTTCTCCAATTTACTCGAGCTTTTAAAAGAGATACTTCCAGAAGGCAATGGGCTTCCAGATTCCAATTATGAGGCAAAAAAAATATTATGCCCAATGGGATTGGGGTATAAAAAGATAAATGCTTGCCCCAATGATGGTGTACTGTATAGGAAATAAAATGAACATTTATCAAGTTGTCCTACATGTGGGACATCGCACTATAAGATGGATGAGAAAGTCAACTCAGATTCATTCTCAGGTGATGTCATGTAATATTATGAAAAATCAATTTTTTAATTTCCAATGACATCATCCAATATTTCATGCATTAAATTCTGATAATTCAATTCTTATTTATTTTTAGGTACCATAATCAAAACTCCAACTAAAGCAATTTTGTACCTTTCAATAATTCCTCGTTTAAAGAATATATTTGCAAATTCAATTGATGAAAGAAGGTTAATATGGCATTCAGATGAGCGCATCTCTGATGGTAACTTACGTCACGCTGCCGATTCACCACAGTGGAAGAACTTTGATAAAAAATTTCATGATTTTGGAAGTGAAGATAGAAATCTCATAATGGGATTGCGTACTGATGGAATGAATCCATATCGGAGCCTCCGTAGCCAACATAGTTCATGCCCTGTTTTGCTAGTACTTTACAACTTTTCACCACATCTATGTATGGAGAAAAAATATGTTATGATGAGCTTGATGATTTCTGGACCAAAACAACCGGGAAATGATATTGACGTGTATCTTACACCATTTATTGACGATTTGAAACTGCCATGGGAGGAAGGTGTTTATGTTTTCAATGCATACAAGAAATAGTATTTTATTTTGAGTGTTATGATAATGATCACTATAAATGACTTTCCTGCATATGGAAACATATCTGGATATAGTGTTAAGGGACATAAAGCATGTCCAATTTGTGAAGAAAAAACGTCATATTATCAATTGCAGAATGGAAGAAAGACAGTGTACATGGTACATCGAAGATTTTTGCAAATTGATCATACTTATCGTAGATTGAAAAAAGCATTTAACAGTTTACAAGAATACAACCTCCCCCCTCGACCATTGTCAGCTGAAGAATATTATGAAAGAGTGAAAGATATTGATGTGATATTTGGAAAGAGAAAAAGTTCTGGTTTAAAAAAACATATCTGAAAGAAGCAGTCTATTTTTTTCAAACTACCTTACTGGAGATTTTTGGAGATAAAACATAACATTGATGTTATGCATGTTGAGAAAAACATATGTGATAGTTTGATTGGAAATTTTTTAGACATAAAAGGAAAGACAAAAGATGTATTACATGATAGATTGGACTTGATATTAATGAGAATACGTTTGGAGTTAGCTCCCTCTGTGAAATGAAACCGAACATATTTACCTTTGGCTTGTCACACATTAAGCAATATTGAAAAGATGAATTTCTGTCAATGTCTTCATGGTATTAAAGTACCTAGCGGTTTTTCTTCAAATGTGAATAATTTTGTTTCATTTAAGGATTGTAAATTAATAGGTGTGAAATCAAATTATTTCCATGTGTTGATGCAACAAATTCTACCAGTAGCAGTGCGTGGTATATTACCGAAAGCTATCAGAAAGAAAAATAATTAGGTTATGTAATTTCTTTAAATCCATTTGTAGCAAAGTCTTTGATCCAAATTTTTTAGATGTGTTGGAGAATGAAGCAACTCTTATTCTTTGTCAACTAGAAATGTATTTCCCACCCACATTTTTTTATATAATGATTTATCTATTGATTCATTTGGTGCGTGAGATAAGAATATGTGGGCCAGTTTATTTAAGTTGGATGTGTCCTTTTGAAAGATATATGAAAATTTTGAAAGGATATGTTAAAAATCCTTATCGACCAGAGGCCTCTATTGTTCAAAAATATGTATCAGAAGAGGTGATTTAGTTCTGTACTGATTATTTGAATGAGGTGGATCATATTGGTCTCCCTGTATCTCGACCTATGACAGTTGATAGAGAAGGTATAGGGGTTCGAGGCATAAAGGTAAAGTTCATTCCACGTGATGAAGTGATGAAGCACATTTATACATTTTGAACAACACAGATGAGGTTCAACCATATATATTTTCACATATTGCTGAATTAAAGTTACGATATCAGAAAAGAAATGAAAATTGGTTGATGATTGAGCATAACAAGACATTTGTTTCATGGTATAAAGAGAAAGTCACCCCAGACATATCTGTATCAGAAACATTGAAGTGGTTATCAGGGGACCATCTCTTAATCTGATCACTTGGTCTGGTTTTGATATCTATTGCTACACATTTTACACAAAAAACCTGGATGACAAGAGTACTGTTCAGAATTGTGGTGTGATGGTATTCGCTGAAGCAGTGCATTTTTCGAGTGACAAAGATAAAAACCCAATTTCTTCATCAACTTCATATTTTGGATTTATTGAATAAATATGGGAAATTTATTATATTAAATTTTGAGTCAATGTTTTTAAGTGTAATTGGGTTGATAGTAATAGTGGCATGAAACATGATGAATACGGGTTTCAACTGGTTGATTTGAAATGATTTAATCATAATGAGGAACCATTTATCATGGCGACACATGCAAAACAAGTATTTTACATCATTGATCCATCGAATGATCAGTGGTCAGTTGTTTTTCAAGGGAAAAGATATAATATGGGTGATGAGGATGATTCTGATGATGCTAGTGATTTAGATGAGCCTTATTCATCTATTACGCAATTTCCAGATGATTACAATGAATATAAGACAAACATAGTGCATGCAGTACGTACCGATCATGATGAAGGCATGTGGAAAACACTAAATTAGTCTCTTAATTTTTCTGGTAAATATTTATATTTTGTGTCTATTTTTAAAACTTACAAATGCATGCCTCTACTTTTACATATTTATTTTTTTCTTCCTTGTTTCTAATTATTCAGTTTTCTAATGATATGCAGGTACACCAAATTTCTTTACACATTCTAGAAGCAATGTTAGATACAAATAGAGAGGATAATTTACCGAGGTATATCTATTTTGACATATTATTAAATATTTAGTAATATAAATATTTAATGAAATAAAACTGTTAATTTAAAAAACAATTGTAGGACTACTGATGCGTCCTCGGCGGAGGAGACTTCTCCAGTTACTACTCAAAAATCATGTTCTAAAGTTGGTAAATGTGTAATTACATGTTTACCAAAACTATCACTTGCTCATGATCATAACAAAGTACACATCCGTTTTGATGATAATAATAATGCAGTTGGCCCAAATGCAGTTCAGTTTGTCAGTTATATAGCAATGCAGAGCCATTGCAGGATTAGTATTTTATATCCTGATTGGAAGTCAGTGGACAAGACGTCGAAGCAATAGCTTTGGGAGGCCGTGATGGTAAAATATCTTTATTTATTTATTTTATCTCATTTTTTTAATATTATATAGTTTAAATGACATATTTAATTTATTCAATTATAGATGACATTCAATTTTGAGGAAACCAAAGATATTAGGAAAAGACATCTCTCTTTAGCGACGGTTCGATGGAGAGATTTTAAAACCAAACTGACAAAAGAATATGTTTTCAGAAAGAGAAGGTTTGAAAGCCCATGTCTTAAGTATCCATATACAGATGAAGAAACATGGAAGCGATTTGTTGATAGTCATCAAGAAGAGAAATTTCAGTTATTGTAATTGTTTTATATTTTAAAATTTATACTATATTTTCCTTATTACTTGGTAATTTATTTTTATGTAACAGGCCTCCAAGGAGATCTCATCAGGAGATCCAGTTGCAAAATGTATACCCTCATACTTTATCAGGTGGAGGGTACTCATATTTGGAGTAGAAAATGATTGAAGAAAAATTTGAAGCATTAAGAGCTCGATCAAGTAGTGGTTCAGAAGAGGTCATGTATGGTCCTCCATCTCCTCCCACTCTCCATGAGAAATGGAAACGAGCAAGAAGAAGAAAAAATGAACAATATCTTACATAGGAAGCTCATCATGTGTCAGATAGAATTGTATGTAAATATTAGTTATTTTTTAACAATTTTTCTATTTTATAATTTATAAACACTAATATAACTTTTTTATTTTTCATTTCAGGATGAACTTTAGGAGAAAGAGACAGAGGGCTCTTTTATCCCCGAGGGTAGGATAGATATCCTAGCCACTACTTTGGGAAAGGCAGAACACCCCGTCCGTGTTAGAGGATATTAGACGGGTGTTATTATTCGGATGGTTTTTGGTAAGAGTAAGAATTCAAGAGTCCCAGAAATCAAATCCTTAAAAGAAGATTTTCATGATATGAAACGGTCTATGGGTGATCAAATTCAAGCAGCAATACAGAAGGCTTTATTAGAACACATTGCAGAGAAAATCACAGTCTGCGCAGCCTTCCGAGGTGTATTATTTAGTTTTCATCAATTTCTCTTTTTTATAAATTATAAACACCGATATAACTTTTTTATTTTTCAATATTCTCAGCCAACTCACCCGGACTGCCCTGCCTCATCTGCTTACCCAACCCCTTCTGGGCTGCCTTCTGAGGTATATTATTTACTTGTCATCAATTTTTCTATTTTATAAATTATAAACACTAATATAACTTTTTCATTTTTCAACATTCTCAGCCTACTCACCCGGACAACCCTGCGCCATCTGCTTACCCTGCTCCGTCTGCGCAACCTTTTGAAGTATATTATTTTATTTAATTTTTAATCAATTTTCCTATGTTCTAAATTATAAAAACTAATATACCCTATTCATCTTTATTCCTTCTTAGTATGCTCAACCGGACTACCCTTCCCCACCTGCTAACTTTGAGCCTCCACCTCCTCCCTTGGATCAAGCCTTATATTGTGATTTGTTTGCGGGATATCCTCATGTACATATTGTTTCATTAGGACAGGTGTATTTTTTTGGGGACTTGGTACATCATCAACCTATGAAGATGGGTCAGGTAAGAGTATTATTACTTGTTATTATAGATATTATTTCTCTACTACCATTTCCTACTATGGAGATCACCAGTGTTGGGGAATCTAGGGGCCATTTTTTACTTTGGCCAACTGCCCTCCTTCATTATATTTCACATGAGGTATGAGTTTTTTTAAATATTAATTACAAATTATTCCAAGTTACTTATAATGTTTTTTGACATTTAACTTATATAGGAATATCTTAAAGCAAATGAAACTGTACAAATGCAACAAAATGTTCGAGAACAGTCTGTTGTATATACTTCTGATATTTCTTATGGGTTGAAAATATTATCTGGGTCCTCTTCTTACTTGAATTTTATCTATGAGTTTTGGATGATGCCCGATATATGTGGAAGAAATTATCAATTGAGAATACTGAATGAAGATATCATGAATTTAGTTAATTTTGAAGAGATCGGGCTGAATGTGGTGGAGTTGTTTTCCATGTAAGTAAATTGACGTTTGAATTTCTATTTCTTTAATAAAAGATTGTTATGTCATTGAATAACTATATTTTCTTTTTAAATTAGGTATCTACACAGGATTATTTTACAAAATGAAACTACAAGAATCTATAGCTTTATAGATTTGGAGTACATTTCCTTGGAAGTCAAACATGTGAAGAATGATGAAAGAGTTCAATATATATCCGAGAGATTATCACAAACAGAGATTCAGTGCTAGTTTTTTCAATTTCTTGATAATTAAGAACATCAACATAATTTTGAACTAATGATCATTATAATGTCATTAATTGTGAACTTTTTGTATTGTAGGAGGCATTGGATGTTAGGCATATTTTCCCAAATGAATGCACCTTATATTGGTTTTTCTCTTTATTAGGAAAAGTGTGTAAACCATTTTCCAACTTATTAAACAGGTAAGTTGTTTTTTATAAGTTAGTTATGTTTAATTTTCATTGTTTACACAAGTTTTATTAGTTCTTATATAAAAAAATGCAGTTCATGGAAACATTTTACAAAGGAAAACATGTTAGAAAAGAAACCAACAAAAATAAAATATATGGACGTACATGTATTTAGTTTTTATATTATTGTTATATATTAGTTTTTATTATTAGTTAAATGTTTTATAACTGTAGTGTCATCGTGAAAATGGACATGTTGGATGTGGTTATTATATTCTATGATTCATGTACGAGATAATCACAACAGGGGAAACTATTGATTTTCATAAGGTTAGTTGTATTAATTTTTTTATATATTTTCTGCCACTTTTTTCTATTTATTAATTTTATATCATTCAATATTATTGTAGGCATTCAATGATTCATAGTATTATTCCCAATCTGATATGATCCATATTCAATCTAATTTTGAAAACTTATTGTTATGTCTAATTAAAATTTGAGGTATGTATATTGATTAAGATTTGAGGTCTGTATATTCTAATATTTCAGGTACGTGTATTTTAATTCTACTTTACATTGAGTTCTCTCAAGTTCCTCTGCAAAAATAATGTTTGATTATTTTTGTATACTGTGTTTTTTTCAGGGCTTTCGATTTTTTTGGAAGTGAAATTGTAATTATTTTATAAAAAAAATTATTAATGGAATCAGTTATTTTCAAAACTGATGCCGAAAGTTTTTTTGAAAAAAAATGACTTATGGCGTTGGTTTTATCGAAAACCGACATCGAAAATCCAGTCGACTTGGTTTTCGGCGTCGGTTTTCTATAAAACCGACACCAAAAAATACAAGTTTCACCGATTTTCAGTGTCAGTTTTCTATAAAACCGACACCGAAAAGCATGTCTATATGAATTTTTGGCGTCAGTGTTATAGAAAACCGATGCCGAAACTCATAAGAAAATTATTTTTGGCGTCGGTTTTGAAAAATCTACCCGAAAACACTATTTTTAACGTCACCTTTAAAGACGTCGGTTTATAACCGATGTCAAAAATCAATAAAAACCGATGTTAATAAGTGTTTTTGATCTAGTTCATGATTATGTCATACCATTATGAAATGATTTGATAGCCATTTATTTCTATGGTTTTCCTTGATATGATGAATGACTGATATCTTATGGCACACATATGTATTCTTTTTTATGGTTTGGGTGTAATATCTACTTCTAATTAATTGGATATGTTTTTATATATCATTTGAAAAAATTGGAATCAATTTTTGATACTCTAATTACTAATGGGCCTTGAGATATGATGCTTGAGTCAAAAATGGACATAGGAAGTAATTCCTTAGCCAACATACAATGGGTCTGAATATTTTGATACCAGAATAACTATGTAATTTTTTCCTATGATTATGTTTCTAATATTATTCCTTAATATTTTATTATTAAATGAAATTACATATTTCTATTTCACATGAATATGATTTTTCTACAGAGATCCAATTTAATATAAAAAAATATTATTCTATGGTAAATGCTTATTCATTTTAATTTTCATGTCAAACTATCATGAATCATGGAAAACACATGTTTTCCATGTTGTTTTCCATAAGTTATTTTCCCATGGTCATGTATCTTATATGATTAGGATTTAACAATTGACAAGATGTTGATAATTTCTACCTTTTACATGAATCTGAGCCCACCTCTTTCTAATATTTAAATTCCCGAAGTTATGAAGATGAGAATAACTTATGAGAAGTTTATAATTTTTTCTTGAGGGGTATAATTATGGAGAAATGTTCCCAAGTGTACTAATATATGTTTTTTGTTTATCTATTTCGAAAGGAACTATGAATTTGGGTTATGGTATTGTATGATTATTGTGATATTTTATATTTATATTTTTGAAATATATGCAACTTTTTCTTGGTTAATGTCAAATGGAATTGAATATAGATGTAAAGAATGTGTTTTTACCATAGGCTCAAGGAGTTTGGGTCAGAGGTTCCTTAGTTGGTATGAAATAATGATTTAGTTATTTTTACTGATTATTGTTGTTGTTTGTTAGGGATTATGATTAAAAACATTAGTAAGAACCATATTGATAGGTCTAACAATATGAAGTATCCAATAATTTTGGAAAAGTGTAATGTCCCGACTCGAATTCCACTAAACTAATTCCATGATCCAGTTAAAAACTCTCCCCCAAGCGTGACTCCCCATATTCTAGAGGATGAAGACTAGTAGTGAGGTTCCAGGGCGTGATATTGGGGGGAGTATTCCCTCAAATGATAGCATTAAACAACATAATTAACCAGAAAACACCCACAATAGTAATAATAAAAGTGTAGAAGCAATAAATAAACTGAAAGAGGAGCATGGTGTAACAATAAATGGAATTCAATGAATCCATGAATACTTATATCATACAAACAACACTGCAAATACACTGGTTTGACCTTTTAAAGAAAATTAAATAAAATAAATAGTTAAAAATTTATGAGGATCATATATAGACCAATCAATACCAGATATATGTTCTCCACATACATATCTAATTTAACCTACACAATAAATCTATGGAATTAGCCTAATGTGTGCCAATAATAAAGTGAACATTTTCTTGGGTACCATAGTGCAATGGAGGCCTAAGAAGGGTGTAAGTATAAATGTTTGTAGGGAACCACCAACACAGTCGTATAAGTTTCTAGTATTATGAAGTGTATGATCACTCATCATGAAACAAGGTGTCATTTCATATATATATATATATGTGTGTGTGCATATATATCAATATAAATATAAACACACACAAATATATATATATATATATGTGTATTTGAGTAAGGATGAAAATAACATAAGAAAATCAAACTACTGTTGACCCTAGGGTTCGAAATACTCATAGACAAATACAAGCTCCTTATAGTGATAGAAAATTCTTTGAGCGAGCCATGTCACCAAGGGAATACATGTCCTAGCCCTAGGATCACATGTATTGACCTCCAATAATTATAACAAATTATTAGACGCATCGACAAATAACCTTATAAATATGGAACTACATTAACCACAACTTATGTAAAATATGACAGCTATAAAGTCTATAAGGGCCATGAACCAGATCTATTGACTAAGAAATTATATTTGAGACTATTGAGATCATCTATAGAAAACACAATATAATATAGACCTTCATGGGATATGACTCAAGTTCATTGACCAAGGCTTCCACTTCGAGTCCACAAAGTGAATCCATAGAAAATCATGTATAATATAGACCTACCTAGGCCATGACCCATGGCCATTGTCCATGGAATTATGTTTGAATCCACAGAGAAAATCCCTAGAAAACATAGAAAATTTTTCCATACTATCTGGGATTTTCAGTGACATACCCCTCTACCCCACATTAGTGTTGTATCGTGATATTCATATCCCTCAATAAGGTACATGATCTATATCCCATGAAGTATCTCAAGACATATCCCTATAAAGCACTGCATCACTTCAGGATCATCATATAAATATCAAGATGTACCTATATTAATAGAAGATGACTTAATAATAATATAGTGAACTATTAAATAAATGAGTGAGGGTGATTGAATGCCTAAAGAAACTTCTAATATCACAACCCCACTAGATTACACATTTGGTATGTGTTCTAGGTGCCACCAAGAACCATTTTTTCCCAAAACCATGACATACTTTCATAAGTTCATCAGAACATTGAGGCACCCACTAGGTCCCCTAGGTCAGTAATCAGGAGATTTAATCTAATTAGGATCCATGGGGTTCACCTTTAATTGGTGGCATAACACTTGGGATCCTCTAAAACAAAATGTAAGTAAGGGGATCCCTCATGGGTTATCAAAAAGGAACATGCAAGTGGATTCATCCTACATGTTATCATCTAGTCCAAATCATAATTAGAGGGATCCGATAATAGATCCTCTATCTCTATGATAGTCTCAAGTCGGTGTATGAATCCAATACACAAGGGTTGTTATGGACACCTAACTATCTTATTCTTAATATAATAGATTGAATAATTTAAATTATCATTTCATTAGGGTAATTAAAAATGGGGGTAATTTCCATTATAGGAAATCCTATGAATACATTTATTACATAAAATACATAAATACTCTATGGATGGTAAGATAGAATACCATTCTTTATGAATATTTCTATTTATGCAACAAATTATGACTATAGATGTCTAGGATTGAAAAATAGCAACTATGTCATGTTGGGGCCTATTTAAAAAAACCGCCATAAAAAATTATATTTACGAACATTATAATTAATTAATTTAAACCAAAAAAATAAATTTAAAGATTTGTTTTTTTTTTGAAATAGGCATAATGAACAAAACCTCACCAGCCAATCACATCACCCCATAACCATGACCTACCACTTCATAAGAAACCATGAAATAATCCCAACATCAGGGTGGGTACAATCCCTAAAATATTGAATCAACCCCACCATTAAACAATTTGGATTTAATATTAAAATATTTGTAAATTCACCATGGAGATGTACTTCTATGAAACAACATGTGGTGAAGTATAGAAACCATCTCTGGTCATCCACTTCCTAGGTAGAGTAAAATAAATGTCACTGATATCTGATTGACCTATGATTTGGTGGGATTTACATTTAAATAACTAATTGGAGAGACCAAGAGTTTGAATAATCTGAATAAAAACACCCAGATGGCTAATAGAGTCAAAGTATTTTCTCAAGGTTTATAATTCTCTTGAAAATGTATTATTTTGGACAAAAATTAGGGATAATTTTTTTGGAGATAGGGATAAGGAGGGATACATGCATGTGGGAGAAATGGGGATGAAAAGGGTTTTACCCACTTAAAGCCGACAAGGTAAAAATATTTGTTTTCCCCTTTTATGTGAGACACACGATTTGAACGCATTGTTGGCCAAACCATGTGCCAACTATGAGCCCATATTGTCCATGACACACTGAACCTCACACAATTACAGTGCATGGGTAGTAAATTCATGTGCCAACTATGCATCATATATGATGAAAATTGTATTCTACCTACATAGTTTCCTATAACCTACCATCAAACTATGTGCTTTTATACAATAGACCACATAATTAGGCCACACAGTTATCACTAGCTATTCTCCAACCATGCGCCATGAGATTCAACTTTCCAAAACATGGAGTTCATGCCACAAACCCATGAACACTCCTGAAACACCTATGATAAAAACCATGACTCTCCTACATCTAAAAAAATTATTTCTAGGCATTAAAACCTTTATGTTGTTTTCCCAAATATCAGATATAAATTATTTAAGACCCTAGGACACCCTGAGATGGGAGGGATGAATCAGGATGTGAACCTTTTCTTTTGAAGTGATGGATCTTTTTCCCAAATTTGTAGTAACATGTAAAACCATTATAATGGAATCATGTTGTTATTAAACATTCATATAGAGAAAGGAAACACATAAATTTTACATGGTTCACCACTAAAGGCTAGTCCAAGGAGTATATGCCATCATTGTATCATTTGAACCTAAATCCTCTAGGTTTCACTTATTATTATAGAGTAAATAAGATCATACATAGTAACTCTATTCCAAGAAAACTACCTTTAATATAATTTTAGTGGTGGTAAACTACTTCCCTATGATCTATTTTATTGACTCCCCCTTGCACACTACATTGGGATAAGTATCACTCAGTTTATTGAATTGAATATTTCATCAATAGATTGAGCATTTAAATCAATGTCCTTGATTAGAAAGAGACCATTCCTGATCCATAGTTCTGAATTGATGTAGTTAGAAGAACAATGCACTAAGACTAGATGTTCAACAAAACTATTAATGATGCTCATAGATGTCCGGAAACCCCCCACTTTTTTGAACGATACATCCGCCTTCTTGAACCAGCTACTTTTCGCAAAGCTCCCAATAATTACAGTGATCTGAGCAATCACAGAGCTTCAAACAACCCCAAAGCTCATAGACTTTGTGAAGCCCTCTTATCTGAAATTCCGTAAAGTCAAATAGTTATAAACCATTCATTTCCTGAAACTTGAGTTCATGACGATTTTCATATTTTCAAAAGGAATTTCTCCACAAAATCAGTATGTTTAACACTTTCTTCAAATTCTATGAAATTTCAAATGATTTTTTAGCTACCTATTTTAAGAATTATTCCATTATAAAGATCCCAATATCCTAATGGCCTTTTCACTAACAACTACAATAATGTTTATTAATCTTATAGTATTTTCAATGCACTGATGAATAATAAATGTATTGAGAATCTTCTCATAATCACAAAAAATAACCATAAAACTATCATGAATTAACCATTTGTGCAAAGTATCTTGTATAAAAATTTAAACCTCTATGAAACTCTATTCCTTTATGAATCTCCACATCTTCTTGAAACTCAAATCTTCTCAAAATCCAATCCTTCACCATATAAATTAAGAGACATTGCAGGAAAAACTCTTTCGGGAAATCATGATCCTTCCTCCGGATTTTTAGCACCAAATTTTTTGAAAAAACATGAGAAAGACATTACATTAAACACTAAAGATTCCTACATCATAAAATAAACGTCCATGAAAACTTCAGGATCAACCAAGTGTGTAGTGATAAAAAACACAAAATAAAATTTGTTTCGAACTGTGAAAATGTCTTGGATCCAACAAAATCCCACATTGGGTATGTTGGAAATATAGAGAAAAATTTAATAAAGTACCATACTTGATTGATCAAAAACCTTATAGGTCTGAAGTAGATTATACATCAATATAATTCAACATGATAAAATCTTGGTGTAGAAAAGAGGAGTGGAAAAAATAGAATTTTGTTCCTGAAAGACTTGAAGACAACTGATAAATCCTGCACACCAACAATTAAATAAATTCAATATATATTATCTAACCTTATTAAAATAATCCAAAATAAAAGGTATTTGTATGTTTATTGAAAAATCCCCCCCTTGGATCATATCTCCCCCATATTACTACATTACATCCAAAAAATGATTAAGATAATTAAAAAATGGGGAGAGGTGAAAATTTTAACCTACTCATGCAATGATAGGTTTCTAAACACTGTGGTTAAAAATATATTTATTGAAAATTGTTGCTACCAAGTGATTAGTGAAGATGTTCGTCAATTGGTCATCAGTTCCAACATGATCCTATTTTATCAAACATAGTTCAAAATTTTCATTGATGAATGGATATATTATCTCAATAGGTTTGGTGTGAGAGTGGTAAACCAAATTCTCTATAACATCGATCTCAATATTGATTTTACAGTGAATCACCATCAGTTATTTCACCTCATTAACAATATCATTTAGTATTCTCTTTACCCAAAATATCTAAGTTCATGCCTTTATAGTAGAGTTGTACTCTTCTTCAGTTGTTCTAAGGAAGTGATTTCCTATTTTTTACTCAACCAGGAGACGCATTTATTTCTAATGAATAATTTTCCTCCAACTTTGGAATTTATATCCACTATATATCTATCCCAGTCTGTGTCACAAAATGTTAATAATTCATTATATATTTATACTATAAAGTATAATAAAAAACTGAGAGTACTTAAACATACATCATGATAATTTTAATGGATGAAAAATTGCAATCATTCAGATTAAATTGGATGAGATCAGATAATAATGTTGAATAGATGATATCTGGCCATGTTTTAGTCAATTATAATAATATTACAAGGATCCCCCTATACAGGGTGGGATCCAAATATTTTCCATCCTCTTATTTAATATGATTTTTCCCAACTATAATCAAATTCGACATATGTTTGGAGACACTAATGATTAATTTTTTTAGAACCTCTATTGAATATTTTCATGAGATATGAAGGTGTAATCCTTCTTTTGAACCACCTCAATCCTTAAATATTATGTGATTTAAATAAACATATGAATTTAAAATTCATATTTAATGTGATTAGAAAATGAATCCACTGATCTGTGCCTACTTCCACCAAAAATGATATCATCCACAGATGCAAGAACCATAAATTGATCATTCTATGAACTAATGAAATAGATATTATGGTTAAAAAATACGTTTTGAATTATATTTTATTCTGATAGGAATTTAATTGATAATACAATGATTTTGGTGTTTGATTTAGACTATAGAGATCCTTATTTAATCTACAAACCATCGTATCATTATTTCAAATCATAAATTCCACTAGTTGTTCAAAGTTGAATTATTCTTCAATAACTATATTTAAGAAGGAAATTTTGATATACAAATAATAAATATTGTACCCAAATCGAATTTCCATGTAATGAAAGAGCCTGATCAACTGAAAACTAGATACTATAAATAAAATTTATTCAATATCACTTCCTTTAATCTGTGCATAAGCTTTACACACCTCATGTTCCTTGTTTCTTTTCACATTTCCATTATCATCAAATTTGTTTTTTAATATCCATTTTTTCTTTTGAGTTGTGAGTTTATAGTGTCTTGAAAAGATCCCATGTCTGATTCTTGTCAATCTAATCCAGTTCTTCATTCTTGGACTTAACCCATGATTAATCATTTGCAACATATTCAAATAAGGTTCGTTACACAAATGATAGGAAGGTAGAAAGTGATTCAGTCCTCATTATCAATGTTAGTGTATGTGTGATCCAGTACCTACTGATGTTGGATTGATCAATTTCTACTATTCTATTTTTCTAGTGAGGCTTTGTTAATGTTTCTTCAACAAAGGTTTCCTTTTATGTATCTTCTTCTAAATCAACATCATTTTGTGAGACCTGAATGTTTTGCGATCCTTCATCTATTTATAATTTAAATATGTAATTTTTACACTTTTTTATTCATATTAAATAATATTAATATATATGATCCTTGAGTTGTTTATGGTTTTATCCTTTATTAATATACAAGAAATATACCCTCAACTAAAACATCACTATACTTTCTATGATTACCTTATTTGTTTCGGATGAAATATTTATTTGCGAAAAAGAAAATACTTTAGAGTGGTCATCCATCAATACCACATCTCATATGGTGTCCTAGTATCTCCAATAAATATACTTATTTGATTTTTATTGAACACTACTACCTGAGTAGACACTTTACAATAGTGAAAAGAAACAAAATTGTCAATCAACATTGTTCTATCCATATTACTTACCTATTAATTTATGCATTTAATGACCTTATTATTTGAGGGTTCATCACTAAATAAACCTAATTATTTATCCAATTTTTGTGTGGTAATTTTCAAATTCAATGGATATGTATCCTCCTCCATGTTAAGATCATAGAGTCTTTATTGTACTACCATTTTCATCCTCATCTCATCAATAATAACTATTTATGAAATCAATAATTTGTTGTTTCCTCTACATGAACATCAGAAAATCCATTAAACTATAATCATTAAAAAAAATAATTAATTTACACTCTCAATATCATCATGCCTAATTTATTATACCACATACATCTGTATCGACTAGATAGAGAAGATTTTATGCCCATTTATTATTCATCTGATATGAACTCTGAACCGTCATTCCTTGTATGCATTCACCACATTTATTTTCTTGATCATTATTCATATTGAAAATTTTGATACAAATCTCAACATTAGATATATATTCCATTATCTTATAATTAATTTTACCCAATTTCATGTTCCAAGAGTTGTATTCTTCCACAATTATTAAGAAATAATTGTTCACATTACTATCAACTTGGTATGAGTTACTATCTATTTTGCATCCTTTCATGAGAGAATTTCTTATTGTTCCCTTGATAATGAACCCCTTATAATTAAATTTTTCTATCCGTACCAAGTCCACGAATTGACTCACACTCAAGATACTGTGATAAAAACCATATATGGATATATGTTTAGTTTTTAATAGCTCAACATTTTATAGGTATGGATTACCACTATCATCGATCATTATTAAAAACTCATTTCTGAATCTCACTATTGTATCAAAAAAATTCTTAAAATTGTTATAAAATATGTATTTCATTTCATATGAGATGGGAATCCAATATAAATAATCTATATGTTACTGTTCTTTATAGATTTGAGATCTATTTCTGCAAGATTGAATTTCTCAATCTTCCTCATTTCCTTCCATGAGATACTTGATTGAGTAAGGGTAAAATATAGCATTACCAATATATTTTGAAAATTCATGGGTTCATCATTTCCATATTCTTCCTCCATAAGAGAATACTAATTTTCAAGAGTAAATATTCTTGGTATATGGGTTTTGACGTATCACTGAGTTCTGTAGGTATTTTTTTCTACATTTACTCCACCTACAATGAATAGATTTATAAATATAACTAAGAAAGTGAAGACAATATCCATTGAATATTTTTCTATTATATAATTAATTATATAGTCTAATTATCATTTGACGACCTTCTAGTACTTCCCCATACATATAGGTCCATGCCTCTTCATAATAAGATAGAGTATGACCCAAAAATCCAAAAAATTAACATTTCGTAAGGGGAAATATCTTCTCACTTACATTCCTCCAAATGAACACTTCTCTTATAAAGGTAATAGATTGTAGATCCTATTTTGATACATGAGGATTATTCTTATCTATATTTTCTATTTTGTTCAAGTCCTTATTTTTTGAGACATCAGGTGTAGTTGTGATACGTGAAAATTTATTCTGCCCTTTATTTTGGCTCATTATATTTCAAACATTTGTTGTTTCTACATCATCTACAATTACAAATTTTCTTATAACTGTTTATCTGTGATCATTCAAAGCATTCTATACTACTTTAGAACCACATATTTCTCTTTCTAATAGCCTTTCCTTTGAAAATCGTCCAAACTATAATTTATTTTAATGTTTTCTCGGATTTTGATTCAGTTTCTTTTTTACTCTTTAATGTAACAACTTGTTCTTCAAGTCCCTCAACTATGTTAGTATTTTTCCCTAGTTTGGATGTAGGATCATAGATGACTTTTTCTCAGACTTAAATTATGAGTGTAAGTCACACAACCACTTCTAAGACTTCAAGAGATGTTTAATGTTCAACTTCCTCTCCTACCGGTCAATCAATTTCTACTTCATGCCAATAAAAATAATTTGATTACTCTTTTAGAAAAACTCCCATATATACTTTTTTTAATTATTTTATTGTCAAGATCATCAAGAGAGCCTTTAGGTTGAACCTTTAGATCTACAATACCAATCATATGATCATATTTTTCTTTTTTAGGTTCGAACTTTTCTACATTATTCATCATGAATTATTCAGGTTAAAATTTAAACTATGGTTCTACATCCTCCAAAAATTCCATATCGTACAGTTTTTCCTTGAAGATGAATTTCCTTCTTTGTAATTTGTTTCCTAAAATTATGTCTCCCTTATTAGAGAACATCTTATGAAGATTTTATGGGATTTATTCTTCACTTTAGACATCATAAAATTTACTTGGGCGTTGAGGGACAGAGTTCCCTCCTTTACCATAAATAATAAAAACAAAGTAAAGATTTCCTTCAAAACTACCTTGTTATCCCTTGAATTTTCTAGAAAAATGACAAATAAAGTCATCATACACATAAAATAATTTATCACTACCTTTGGAAATGTCATTATTTCCCATGGAATTGAATTCCATTTCCTTTCTTGCTCAAATTGATGTTTCATTAAGTTTGAATCTCATGTCATAAGACACAAAACTGCATAGTAGATCATCAAGAGAATGTTTATACAGATCCATCTACTCAATGAAAGAAACTTTTATAATGTACAAAAGTGAGATCATTCCCATTATTTTCTTCAAAATGTAAAAATTTAATGTAATCCTCAAGATCTTGAAATTCTCTAACAACATCAGTAATTAGGATAAAAAGTTTTCTTTTTTTCATGTGGAGGCATTTTCAGATCATCCAATTTATTGTGGAAAACATACAGTTTATCCTGATACACATTGTTATAACATCCTTATATATTTTATAATTTCTCCCATATGGAATAGTATTAAGTAAAATCATCTCCTGCAAATGGATTTGATTAAATACAGATTTCATAAGAGCATTCTATGCTCTAGCACATACATAAAACATTTTCCAATCTGTTTCATTCTTAAAATGACCCACTGCATCACAGACCTAAATCTCTCTAGTTATTAAAAATATAACATCTATCCCAAATGATTGTATAAGATATATTATTTTATTATTCAAAATATGGAATTTTCTTCCATCAAATAGGGGTAATCCACTATCATTCACTAAATTATCCATGATAATATAAGAGGAAAGATTTAACACCAATAACCTCAATGATTTGATTCCAATTGCAATACCCAAGGACACAATAAGAGGGTTGGTGAGAATCAATGTTCCAACATTATAATTTAATGTGATGGATCATGTTCCCACATTTTTATGAAATTGTAAAACATGACTGATGGAATCATGTAGTTATTAAAAATTCATATATAGAAATTCAACACAATTTTTTTACATGGTTCATCAGTAAGGTCTATTCCAAGGAGAATACACTGATAATGTATCTTTCAAACATAAATATTATATGATTTACTAGTTATTATAGAGTATAAAATATTAGACATAGTCAATCATTCCCAGACACATTGCCTTTACAATAATTTTAGGGGTAGCACACCACCTCCTTCAGATCACTTTAATCGACACCCCCTTACACACTACCTTGGGTGAAGTCTCACTTAGTTTATCCAATTCAATGATAGTTCAATAGATTGATCATTTAATTCATTTTCCTATATTAGCACGAGACTCTTATTTCACAATAGTTCATAATTTATGAACATGGAAGCACCTTCCACAAGACCATATGTTCAAAAAAACAATTCCTGAGTCACCTATCCTTCGTGAAACCCCCATTATATTTCAACAATACTTATGCCTTTGTGGACCAAATACCTTTCAAGAATCTCCAATTTTTCATGACCCTCCCAACCTTTTAAAAAGTCACCAAAAAATCATGAAGCACGTAGTCTTCATGAAACCCCTTTTTCTTAAATTCATCAATTCCAAATAGTTCAAAACAATACTTTTCATGAAGCATGACTTCTTTAAGAGTTCTATATTTTAAAATATAATTTATTCAAGATGTTCCTTTGTGATATAAGTTCTTTTAACCCTTTCCTCGAATTATCTCCAATTTCAAATGATCTGTGTCTGCTTCATATATATAGAAGTAAACCTTTGAAATGGTATGAAGCTTCTAGTGGACTTTTAACTAACTTATAAACTCATTTTCACAAATCTCATAGTATTTGTTAATCTTTGGTGAATATTTCCCATCTCATGAATCTTCTCCTAATAGCATATAATTATTATCAACAATCATGACTCATCCATTATCTCAAATCCTCTTATTTGATCCATCAAAACATCATGAATCCATAATCTTCACAAATCTCCACATCAAAGAAAAATTGTAACCTTTATAAAATCCTTTCATTAACCAACTAAATAAAGAGTTAATCCTGAAAAAAAATCCTTTCAGTAAGATTGCTACTTCTCTTATTTTTTAACCCCCAAAAAATTAGAAAACACGTGAAAATGACTGATAATTCATCCCTAAAACCTCATGTACTATAAAATCACTTTGATTACAAACTCCTTGATCAACCTATTATAGACAGAAAACAAACAAATAATAATCACAATTTCCAACTATAAAAAATCCTTGGTTATATCATATTTAACCCATCCATTGATTGAAAATTAAAAATCCTTTAGAAATTTACATCTTGAAAATACAAAGGATTTTATAGGATTCCCACCTTAGAACTTGTCAACCAATGAAGACTTAATGTGAGTAAAAATAAATAACATGACCTACAGGGGTTGTGAATGAGTTTTTAAAGGTCATGTTATATTTCGGATTTCCAAACATGCCTCCAATAACTAATTTAATCATATGATACTTAACTATAAAAACCTAGTTGATTCCCATAACCAAAGTTGATATAACATTCCATAACTCGCACTCCCAGATCCTGCGATGAAATCCATATCATTACATTCATGGCCTTAATGATGATAGTTATGACCCAATTTTTTTATTGAAACCTTACAACATTAAAAGGGAAACATGGATCCCTTACATAGTAGAGGACCTTTTAGGTTTAGAGTTTAATGGAATTACGATAAATAGATACATAATAAAATTCACATCAACATGGAATCATACAAAAATAGTTCATAAAGTTTAGCATCATCTCCAGTTATACCCAACTATTTTTATTTCACATTAGGTCGTCAAAATTATCCTTTTTAATTACATTATACATAAAAATTGTTAAACGTCATTCTTTGAAATATAGGAAAAGGAAAACATAAGAAGGGTGATCTCATATGCTCAGTAGATGTAAACATAAGCATTAACAATTGACAGTCATCAATTATAAAAATATTTCATAAGGTTATAATGACATAATCAAAGTTCATGATCGTTTCATAAAGGAACTCATACCTATCAATACTTGGATCATCCAATATAAAAACCTATAAAAAACAAGATTCATCAGAATCATTAATCATAATCCATTTGATATCAATCTCGATCATTAAAAATAGTACAAACATTTAAAAATAAAAAAGGAACACGTAAAGGTGTCTTGATACAACATTATAATTTTCATTATTATAATTGGAATAACTATGTCGTTAACTCCAATAGATGTCACTCTTATAAATGGAATAGTGATACAGCTGACTTATATACCCTATTCATTGGAGGGGTATCATAGACCCACAAATCCTTAGTCAACTACCCATCATTGGTTTTTCACTTAACTCCCCATCAAATGCCCATGTAACATTGAAAAATCATCACACATAATTAATTTCATAAACTGAAGGGAGAAAGTAATAACATCATTTTTAATCCATAGAAAAGAAATGGGTTCTATAACAATATCTTTGAAATATGAATCATCCATGGAATGTAAATGGGTTCAATACCAATCTACTCAAAATATGATGAAAACATTGAAAATAAATAGGTCCAACAAAAAATAATTTGAATCTTGAATAACCCATAGAAATGAAATGGGTTCAATAACAATATCTTCGAAACGTGACAAACATCTGGAAAAGAAATGGGTTCCATAACAATCTCTTTGAAACATGATTAACCCATAGAAACTAAATGGGTTTAATAACAATCTATTTTTAACATGTATAACCTATTTAAAGAAAATAGGTTCCATAAATACCTCTTTGAAATAAGAATAACCAATTTAATGGAAATGGGTTCAACAAAAATCTATTTGAAAGAAAAAATAACTCATGTAATGGAAATGGGTTACATAACAGTCACTTTGAAATAAGAATAACCCATTGAAAAGAAACATGTTCCCTAATAATTTCTTCAAAACAATAATAATTCATTCAAATAAATAATGAGGATGATATCAATACAAAACATCACCAATGGAGGATAAGTAAAAACAAGGGTTATTGATATTAAGTAATAGAAATTACCTTAATGTGACATTATAAGTATTCATTATGAAAATAATCTTTATACATTACAAAGCATCCCATGCCACTTTGTAACATTTGAATCATAAGACCCAAGAAACAATAACATTAAAATAAATCTAAAATATATTTATATAAATGAAAATCGTAATATAAAACGACATAGGGAAGTAGATACACTGTATTAAAGTAACCGGGTGCATAATAAAAAATAATTCTCAATGGAAGGAAAATTGAACTGAAACCCCTTAAAATTGTAGTATCATCTCAATTGGAAACCCCAAAAGTAATAATCAAAAGATGAAAAATTTAAATATAGTGAAGATAACATAATAAATTATATAACATATCAAAATTTTCATTATATACACTACACAAAAGAAATAAGTGGTGATTATGAAATATGCCTCTTGGTAGTAAAAGTGAGACAATAATACATGATCTTGAGTCTAATTTGTCATGTTTTACTATATATTACAGAATAATAAAATTATGTTAATTATATTATTGATTAATAAAATATTCCAAGTTTATTATTAATTTTACTTCACATATAAACATTTAAAATAAAATTACTTAATCAATAATCTTTATATCGGTTGTTTTGACCATAATTTGTTTTTGTGTCAAAATATGAATTTGGTAGGACAAGTATGGTCTGTAACGCCCCGTTTTCAGAAGCCACCCAGAGGCACCCCGTACCCAGTTGGTCACATGGCCTCAATCGCATTTCCCGAAATTCCAGAGGCTGCCGACTAGCAGTGAGGGACTTGGGTGTAATAGTGGGGAAACTATGCCCTCATTGGCAGAGTACACAGCAGAAGTAAACAACACATACAATAGCCGAAGTAGTAAATATCCAACAAAAATAAACATCAAAAAAAATAAAACACAAACAACTGGAGCACATATATATGTATTAAATGATGCATGATACATATTTCTAGGAAAGTATCCAAACAAGTCACAATGTTGAATACAATACCAAGCGAAAGTAGAAAAGAAAAATAGATATGCAACTCCTCAGCATCGCAAGCCTCGACTAGGTTCCATGCTCTCCCACTCCAATTCAATAAAGAACCTGAAGTCAAAGGGTGCTTTCCCTTGTCTATACCTATAGTAATATAATCTATTTGGGCCCAAAAGCATGACCCAAACAGGTTGTGAGACTAAATCCAAATAGGGAACCACCCGAAGATCATTGGCTAAAAGTCAGTGAGCATATGGAAGGTAATAATACAGTAAGCAGTAAATAGTAAACATTAAATAGGATGATACACAATAGTAACCGATCCACATATCAAAAAGTAGTAGTAAAGAAAATGGCTAACCACAAACAGGAATCCCTATGGGAAGTACTCACAACCATCCCCTCTAGTCCAATACAATAGGTACCAACAAACCTCTGGGCAGTACACTCAGTGTAACCCCTCTGTTTTGGTCATACGAATTATAAGATACTCTGAGGTAGCACGCTCAGACAATTCCCCTTATAGTCTAAGGTAGTCAGGGACTCTTTGAGGGAGATCATGTGGTCTAATCCCCTTATAGCCCCACGGTCTAGATACTCTATGAAGAAGATCACTCTGTCAATTCCTCTTATTTTCTCAGGTCGATCACATACTCTCTAAGGACGCTCACTCTGTCAATTCCTCCTATAGCCTGGAATGGTTTAAAGAAATTCAAACAAAACAGAGACTCTCCGTGTATGCTCACCTGATCTACCCCCGTGTAGTCTATAATGCTCAAGAATCTCTATGGATGCTCACTAAGTTTATAATCCTATAGTCTATAATATCCAAAACTCTTAGGGAAGCTCACTCGGTCTATCCCCTATAGTCTATAATGTCCAAGACTCTCTGAGGAAGCTCACTCGGTATATCCCCTTATAGTCTATAGCACTAGGATCTCACGGACCCATGCTAGTCAGTGCATAATAATGATATAATGCCAAAGTAAACCTTCATAGCTACTTGGCTAACCAGTCTAAAATATACAAGCATGTCAGAGAACAAACACTCCATCATACGGTCTCAAGGCATGGAAAACATGTATAACGGCCAAAGGTTGAACAAGACAAAAAGGTCATAAACAGAACGAGGAATGGGAAAACATCCAATCGTAGAAATTATCCTCACACATAACCAAATTACCTCTATACAATAATACAAGAGAGGCGAGAAAATAACAGTGGAAAAACAGTAAACACCCAATAACCCATTCAAGGTTATCGGTGGAAATTTAATATAAAACTAAACTACATTGAACAGAAAGGCACATACCACCTACCTTGGTGATAGGAGGTAGATATACTTGAACCCCGAGGTTTTAATCTCTTTATAACATCATAGGTCTACTAAAATTCACAAAACGTTCAACCCATGATAACATGAATAGGAGGAGAAATTGAAAAACGAGGCTCTAGAAGAAGAAATAGCTTACCGCTACGGTTCCAATGCAATCGACGGTGGTCTATTCGGAGAATGGATGGAGGCTCGGGGGCTCAGAGGAGATTCACAACCAACATGAAGCTCACAGTCAAAGAAGATAGAGAAGAAGCGTGTTCTGGAAATTAGGCATGACCCCGGTGTGTTTAATGAAAAAAAGAAAGTACACAGCCTGTAATTTTGGAGTACATGGAATGTAATAGGCTTTTTTGTACTCCATTTTAAGAGGCCTCCACATTACCCCACACGACCGTGTGTGTGTCCCAAATATGGCCATCACACGGCCTCGCGCGACATCGAAGTACCTGGCGTGTACTTATAAAGAACACGGAATGGACTTAATAAATTTACAGAAACTCCTCTTTTCTGAAAAACTCCAGAAAAAGGAAAAACCTACCTGAAACAATGGTCCAAGTTCTTACAAACTACCCCCTTAAATAAATTAGTCCCTGAATTTCACTAGTGAGGAAAGGAAGAAGAAGCCCCAAAAAGCTCCGGCCACTGCGATCATACATCAGCCTTTTTCTCCCAAGTCTCATCCTATACCCGCCCGCGCTGCCATAGCATCCATACTAGTGGAATAGACTGGCCATGAAGAACCTCCGTATTGTGATTGAAAATCTGGATAGGATTCTCCTCAAACAATACATCTGATTTTAACTCAACCACCTCAGGTTGAAAGACATGAGACAGGTCTGAAAAGTAACATCGGAGCTGAGAAATGTGGATGACGTCGTGCATTGATCGGTAACTCTGAGGTAACTACAACCGATAGGCAACCGCCCCAACTCTATTCAACACCTCAAACTTCCCAACGTACCGTGGTGAAATCTTACCCTGTCTGTGAATCCTCTTGTGTCTCGACCTCAGTGCGACATGCGGGAAAACCTGATCCCCAACCTCAAACTCCAGAGGTCATCTTCGCAGATCTGCATAAGACTTCTGTCGAGATTGTGACGTATCCATCCTTTTCCAAATCAAATCTATCTGCTCTGATGTCTCCTGAACAAGATGAGGTCCCAGAAAACCCGCCTCTCCTGCCTCTAGCCAACACAAGGGTGATTTTCAAGTCCAACTGTAAAAATCCAAGTAAGGTGCCGTCTGAATAATTGTCTGAAAACTTTTGTTGTAAGAGAACTCCACAAGAGGTATATGCTTCTCCCTAGAACCTATAAAGTCCATAATGCAATATTGGAGTATATCCTCAAGCACCTGGATCGTGTGCTCAAACTGGCCATCTATCTGGGGATGGTATGATGTACTCAAAAGTACCTGTGTATCCAAAGAATTCTAAAGCCCCTTATAGAACCGAGAAGTAAAATGCATATCCCTGTCTGAAATAATGAAGTTTAGAACTCCATGTAGATTTAAAATATCTCGGATGTACAACTGTCCCAGCTCATCAACACTAAAGGTCTCCTTTATCAGCAATAATTGAGTAACCTTCTTAAGCCCGTTGATGACAACCCAAACATCATCATTCCCTCAAGGTGACCTCTGAAAACCGATCATGAAGTCCATCATGATATCGTTCCACTTACACTCTATAATGGGAAACTTCTACAAAAGACATTTTGGTCACTGAAGCTTTGCCCTAATAACAAGTGGAACACCTCATGAAAAAACCAGCAACATCTCCCTTCATACCTAGCCACCAGTACTGGCGGTGTAGATCACGATACATCTTGGTAATGCCAGGATGAACTGCACAAAATGAGGAATGAAATTCCCACATCAGCTCCTTGCGTATGTCTTCTGGCACCCTTACGCATCCCTAGAAACCCAAGATCTCATCCTTTCCCACTATCCATCCAAGAAGAGGGTCTACTCCTGACAAACTCTCCTGCAGGACTAGGCCTTCTAAATCTGATAGCTGCCTCATCCGTACCCGATCGAGAAGAGTGGAGGTAACAAAAACAGAAGATAGAAATGTCTACCTCTTTCTGTCGTGCACCTCAAAATGCATCTCAGAGAACATAGCCATAATATTCCACTTACTACTGGCCTCCTGATCTGCATGTATCTAAGTTCTGCTACTCAACGTGTTAGCCACTGCGTTTCCCTTCCCAAGTGTATATGAAAGCTCAAAGTCGAAGGACTGATGATACTCGACCCACCTGTGCTATCTCAGATTCAGATAATACTGATTGAAGATGTACATGATACTCTTGTGTTCTGTAAACACCACAAAGTTCTCTCCAATAAGGTAATGTCTCCAATAGCGTAAGGCATGAAAAACCGCAACCAATCTAGATCGTGTGTCAGGTAGTTCCTCTAATGTGGCCTCAACTGTCGAGACCCATACACAATGTCTCCATCTCCTTGCATTAGCACAGCTCCCAACCCGATACCTGATGCAACACAGTAAATAGTGTAGTTCTTACCCAGCTTTGGAAAGACTAGTATCGATGCTGACGTCAACCTCCCTTTTAGCTCTTGAAAGGCTGACCCATATGAATATGACCATAAGAACTTCACACCATTCTTGGTGAGACCTGTCAGTGGTGTTGCTAGGTGTGAAAAGTCTTGTATGAAATTCCTATAGTATCTAGCCAGCCCTAGAAAACTACGCACCTCAAAGACATTCTTCAGCTGCTCCCAGGAAACTATAGGTCTCACTTTCTCTGGGTCTACTTATACTCTTGTCTTTGAGATAACATGACCTAAGAAGTGAATTTGATCCATCAAAAAGTGGAATTTCTAGATTTTATCATAAAGATGATTCTCTCTCAGTGTACTCAGTACGATCTCACGATGGGTAGAATGGTCATGTCGAGTGTGAGAGTACACCAAGATGTCGTCCATAAAACCCACCATGAAGTAATCCAAGTATTGATGGACGACATGGTTCATCAGTGCCATGAAAACTACAGGCGCGTTCGTGTGACCGAACAACATAACCATATACTCGAATAGACCATACCTACTCTGGAATGTTGTAAGAGGTATATCAGGTGTTCTAACGCGCAACTGATGATAACCATATCTCAAGTCAATCTTTGAGAATACTCGGGCTCCACAAAGCTGATCAATGAGATCATCAATCCTTGGAAAGGGATATCGGTTATTTAATTTCATTTCGTTTAGCTTACGATAATACACACAAATCCTGAGGGTGTCGTCTGCCTTCTTCACAAACAGGACTGTCGAACCCAATTGAGAAGTATTGGGTCGGATGAAACCCTTTTCCTGCAACTCCTCCAACTGCTTTTTGAGATCCTGAAACTCAGGTGTAGCCATCCTATATGAAGGAATGGACACTGATGCCACTTCAGGCACGAGCTCAATAGAAAAGTCTACCTCATGCTTTGAAGGAAAACCTGAAAAGTCCTCTGGAAAGACATCTCTAAAACGATCAAGCACTAGAGGAAATTCTAACTGTGAAGTCCCCTGGTCATATAGATATAGACTAGAAATCTGGGCTTTAACTCCTCTTATCCCATGATGCTTGGGTCCAGTTCGACTAGCCTGGACATCCCACTCGCCTCTATAAAGAAAGGTCCCACACTCTGGTGATACGAAACTCACCCTGCAGCGATAGTAATCAACGATTTCTTGGAAGGGGACTAACATGTCCATTCTGAGAATGACATCATAGCTTCTCATCTCTAAGACATAGAGGTCCCAAAAGAAGTGACACCCTGCAACCTCAACCGGGCACTCTCTGCACTGACGTACGCTAACCGCTCTAGTCCCCAATGATGTGTCTAGAGTCAATGTATCAGTAGAGGAAACATTATAGTGCCCAAGTCTCTCCACAGTAGCAACAGAGATAAAGCAATGCATAGCACCAGTATCAAAAAGAACTGAATATAAAACTGAGGATACTACGATTGTACCTCAAACTGTGGAAGGTATGGGATCCTAATCTTGATGGGTCTGCACCACAGCAAAATTATGGCCTATACCATGACCCTGTGACCCTGGTTGACCACTCTGAGATGATCCACTCTGCTGGCACTGGTAACCTGGTGACTGACCACCATGACCACGACCTCCACCTCGGCCCGAATGGCCGATAGAACTCCAGTTCCTAGACTCGTGAGAAACTGGGGATGCATCCCCTGAACGCGGGGTCATAGAAGAACCCCTACCACCAGCTGTAGGTGAGAAGATCTGACAAAAACACTGAAGATGCCCCATCTTGCCACAAGGTCGGAACTCCATCGGGTCTCTCTGTCACTAAGGCCTAGAATGTCCGCTCCTCCCGCACAGGTAGCATACTACCTGGCTACTCGAAGATACATTGTGCCTACTCTGATATCCTCGAGAAAACATCCTACGATGCTTCCTACTATTAGTAGGAGGAACACTAACTCTGGATGTCAAACAGCCCTAGATCACTGCCCTATAATCCATCAGATTGTGCTCTATGATCAGCACCTAGGTGACGATAGAGGATATCAATGTCAACCTGAAGATTTTCACATGGGAACAGATCACATGATTGAGACCATCCTCAAACTTCCTAGCTAGGAACAACTCATCACCTACTAGAATTGGTGTGAAACGTTGCACCTCAGTAAAGCGAGATGAGTACTCCATAACAGATAGAGTACCCTACTCCAGACTCATAAACTCTCAGGTTGGATTGGCCCTCAAAGTCTCCGGGTAGAAGTCATCGTAGAAGATGCACCGAAACTCACCCCACGTCATACTCTTCTAGAGTCCTGACTGCGAGATCACCTCCCACCACCTCTTGGTGGAGTCTCGGAGCATATAAGTAGCGAGCTTCACTCTCTTCTCTGGAGGTATGTCCAGATGCTCAAAAATTGTCATCATGGCCTCTAGCCATGACTCTGCAGCCTGGGGTCTTCCATCGACGGGGAAGGAGGTGGCACTCCCTGGATGGTCTGCATAAACCGCAGAGAGTCTTCCCTAAACTGCACATCGGCACCTGAAACTTGTATAACAACTGGTGCCATGACAGGAACAACAGGAGGATCTACAGGAGGTCCCTGATCGGCCATATCCGGTGTCAGATCACCATCTGGATGCTGACGTACAACTGGAGGAAGTTTCAGTGGCATATCTCTAAAAGTTCAAAAGAATTCCTTACATCTGGATTATCAAAGACTGATAACACAAGATTATAAGATGGGAACATGATAAGGAAACATTAAAGTTTTACAAAACATGACTACATGGCGTGTATAAAAACGACATGGCATTTTATTTTAAGCCATTCACATGGGTGTGTACTTTTTCCATAACTGGTCGTGTAACACCCCAACCACACAGTGTGTTGTCCCCACACACGGTGTGTACTTGAACTCGATTCCCTGCCCGAGTCTCCTTACACAGCTAACCCACACGATTGTAATAATCCTAGACTACATGGTGTGTTCACGGAAGACATGACGTGTACAAGACAAGGTTTCCACAACCCATGTTGTTAGTTACACGACTGGCTATAGGGTTCACTCTACACGGTGTGCTCCCTAAGAACATGAAATGTACTTTGAAGGTTTTCCCCGACCCATTTTGTTCGTGACACGGTTGGGAACTTAGGTTACATGGAATGACGTGTGATAACATGACACGATGTGCAGAGTCGATGTTTCATCTATCTGTGTAGTTAGCCACATGGGTAGACACACAGTCACTACAACAAATCATGTTCCTAAAGGTTTTTCAAAACCTCGTGTTTCTGCCCACATAGTCTTTGACATAGTTTAAAAACTACACGACATGTATCAGTAAAGTACACGCTGTGTATTCTGGTTTTTTCCGGGTAGTAGCTTAGAAACTACTCTGATGCCCAGAAAACAAAGAAAACAAGAGTTAAGGGGCCAAATTCTGATTCGTGGGGGCCCATAGTCCCCACGAATCAAATATTGGAATCTTATACAAGTTATAACAAGGCAACCAAGCAATGATCCACCAAATTCCGGTCCATGAGGGCCCAAAACAAATCAATAACCAATGTTTGGCATCCATTTAAAAAAATTACTATACAAAAAAATTCTCTATCAAACAAAAGAGATTCTATCAAAGTATCTATCACAACAACATGAATAATCTACATAACGTCTATCAAAACAATATAAAATTGCTAATACATCTTAGATGTCATGGAAATAATGCATGGCATGTGATCTATAACAAGTTCCTATATGTTGCATGAGATGGAATACCCTCATCTCATCGGGTTGCGATAGAAATAGAACTGCAATAACCACAATGGTAACAACACAAAGTATATTAATCACCCAACAATGAAATCAAATCAACCGGAAAAGTGAAAACTATTAAAACTACAATAAACGAGGTAGTATGCATTTTCCCTGTACATGGGTTAGCTACTCCCTGGGACAACTTATTACCAAGTACAAATTCTGTCATATCCCTGGCTATGGGCTCCAAATAGTAATTCAATAGAAAATAAATCCTCTAATACCACTTTGTAATGCCTCAGTTCCGGTAGCCACCCAGAGGAACCCCGTAACCAGTTGGTCACATGGCCTCAAACGCATTTCCCCAAACCTCAGAGGATGCCGACTAGTAGTGAGGGCCTTGGGTGTGATAGTGGGGAAACTATGAACTCACTAGAAGAGTACAAAACAAAAGTAAACGACACATACAATAGTGGAAGAAGTAAATATCAAACAACAGTAAACATCAGAAGACTAAAGAATAAACAACTAGAGCACATATATATATATTAAAGGATGCATGATACATATGTCTAGGAAAGAAGACAAAAAAGTTACAATGATGAATATAATACCAAGCCAACGTAAAAAAGAAAACATAAAAGAAACATCTCTGCATCGCAAGCCTCGGCTTGGTCCCATTCTCTCCTACTTCAATGCAATCAAGTACCTGAAGTCGAAGTGTGCTTTCCCTTGTCTATAATTGCAAAAATATAATCTGTTTGGGGCCAAATGCATGACCCAAACAGGGTGTGAGACTAATTCCCAGTAGGTATCTAGTCAATGAGCTGTGCCTAACAGTCAGTGAGAATATGGAAGGTAATAATTTAGTAAGTAGTAAATAATAAACAGTAAACATGATGATACACAACTGTAACCAATCCAATGATCAACAAGAAACAGTGAAGCAAACGGCTAACCAAAAACAGAAATACCTCTATGAAGTACTCACAACCATCCCCTGTAGTCCTATCCCAGGATTACCAAAAACCCTCTGGGAAGTACACTTAGCCTAACCCCTCTGGTTTGGTCATACGAATTATAAGACTCTTTGAGGAAGCATGCTCAGTCAATTCCCCTTATAGTCTAAGGTAGTTAGGGACTCTCTGAGGAAGATCATGTGGTCTAATATCGTTATAGCCCCAATGTCTAGAGACTCTCTAAGGAATCTCACTCGGTAAATTCTGCTTATATACTTAGGTAGATCACAGACTCTCTGAGTAATCTCACTCAGTCCATTCCTCCTATATCCTAGAATGGTTTAAGAAAATTCGAACAAAACATAGACTCTCCGAGGAAGCTCAACCGATCTACCCCCCGTGTAGTCTATAAAGGCAAAGACTCTTTATAGAAGATCACTAGGTCTCTCCTTCTATATTCTATAATATCCAAGAATCTCTGGGAAGCTCACTAGGAATATCCCCTATAGTCTATAATGTCCAAAACTCTCTGAGGAAGCTCAGTCGGTCTATCCACTTATAGTCTATAGAACCGGGTTATCATGGCCCTGTGCTAGTCAGTGCATAATAATTCTATAAGTCCAAAGTAAACCTATAGAGCTACATAGCTAACCAGTATACAACATACAAGCATGTCAGAGAACAACACTCAATCCTACGGTAACAAGGCGTGGAAAATAGGTATAACGGTCAATGTCTGAACAAGACCAAAAGGTCGTAAACAGAACAAGGCATGGGAAAACATCCAAGCATAGTAATTATACTCATACATAACCAAATTACCTCTACACAGAAATAAAAACAAGTCAGTAAAACAACAGAGGAAAAACAGTAAACACACAATACCCCATTCAATGGTATTGGTGGAAATTGCACATATAACTCAATGACTTAGGACGGAAAGGCACAAAACACCTACCTTGATGCTAGGATATTGATTTAAATGAATCTCAAGGCTTGAATCTCCTTTAGATGTCGTAGATCTATGAAAACACACAAAAAGTTGAACCCAAGACAACTTGAAAAAGTGGAGGAATTGGAAAAAGATTCTCTAGAAGAAGAAAGATCTTACCGCTGCGGCTCTAACGCAATCAACTGCGGTAGATTCAGAGAATGGATAGTGTATCTGGGGATAGGTGGAGTTTTGAGGCCATATGGGACAATCTCGGTCGAAGATGATGGAGAAAATGTGTGTTCTGGCGATCAGTTGCAACCCCGATGCGTTTAGTGAAAACAAAAAAAGTACACGGCATGTACTTTTTGAGTACACATTATGTTCTAGGATTTTCCATAATCCGCTTTAAGTGGCCTCCACATCACCCCACATGACCATGTGTGTGGCCAAGAAATATCTAGCACACGACCTCTCACGACATCGAAGTAAACTACGTATACTTAAAAAAATTTCAAAAACTACTATTTTCTCAAAAACTCCAAAAAAAGGAAAAACATACCTAAAACGATGGTATGGGTTCTTACATGGTCAAATTGGAAATTATTAAAATAGATAATGAATAATAATAAAGACATAATTATCATATTTATACATTAATTGTTCTTTTAAAGAAAATCATTTATTATGTTTGTGAAGAATGTACCAACATTGCAAACATGCAGATTGTTGGTTGTACGTACACATGAGTAACGTTCCAATTTTTCAATGATTATTATAGAATGAAATTAAGTAAAATATTTATTTATAGGATGGAAATTTTATCATAAATAACAATTTATTTAATCCAATTTTCTTATATATAAAATTTTTTGGATGTAAAAGGAAACACATACTATCAAGGAGGGGGTAGTCCACACGTCCCTGAATGTTGTCATCACTTTTTAGTCTTTGAAAAGGGTAATAATGATAATGGTATACTATACATTCAAAAAGGTAATTATGTCATGAATATAATATAAATTTCATTTTAATCATATATTTTCTATGAAAACCATGTTTAATAAACTCCATTTAATGTATCAATGTATCACATCGCTTTGAGGAGGAGGTAGTCCACACATCAACAAACAATGTATTTATTATTACAAAGAGTGGATATAATGATGGTATATGTTATAAAAAAATTAAATAATAATCAATAAAACATAAAAAACATATATATCATGTAAAAATATTGTTTCCATCATAATTCCTAACCATTAATGGTGTTAAATGAAAAACAGACAACATTGTTTCGTGAGGTGGTAGTCCACCATACACACGAACGGTAATTTCATTACCCATTTGATGGAAGTATCTGTAGATGTAGTTTGAAACATTTAAATTAAACAATATCTGTATATTTATGATCCTTATGTTATTATTTAAAAATTAAATACTAATAATTTATTAGGTGGACAAGGAAAAAACATTAATGCATGTAGAAGAATGTGACATCATTTTTAGGTAACTCCTTTTTGTTTCCACGAAAGGTCTTCCTGGGATGGATTTAATAACAAAGGGAGGAATATAGGGTGAACATAGGTGTTTTGGGATCTTATTAGGTACGTTTTTTATGATCAAAAGGGCATGATTGTTGTGAATAAATATGGGAGTGTGAGTAACTTTTTATAATGGATGAGGAGTGGCATACTTGTTAATATAAAAAGAAAAAAACTATGTATTGGTTTAACATACGTCATGTTCCTAAAACAATGTTACAAAATAGAGAAAAGAGGTGTTAGGGTTTAATAATGTCTTGAAAATTTGTTTTTGACTAGTTTCTAGGTCATTATTGCTCTTAAGATGAAAGTTTTACCACTATGTAAATCCTTTTTACCTTAATCACTCTAATTAATTTTAATTAATTTCACGAGTCCTTTTGGTCAAAAATTTGACAATATTAGAAATTATAAATTATTATGATTTGAAAACCCAAATACATTTTTTCAATTTCTAATTACATAAGTGGCAAGAATTAATTTAAAATTAATCCTGCAGACGAGATGGAAAAACAGGTTTTTAATGTGAGAATATTCAAATGTTTGCTATGTTTTTATATCTAAAATTACTAAAAAAATTATTCCAATTACCCAAATTTGGTTTAATGTTATAAAATTAATCTAATTATATATTAAAAAAAATTTGAAATATAATTTTACATTATTAATTATCAAGATGAAGAAGATGTTTTCAATTAAAATTTTGTGTCATTTACTATTCATCAAACTATGAGTGTTCTAATAAAAATACCACCAATTCATCCAAAGTAATATTTTATATTATGATTCCAAAAACCATTTCCATTTTTTAAAACACAAATTATAATAGTGTCTAAAATTATATTTAATATAGGTGTTTCATGAAAAGGTTTTCAAACTATCTTTTAATAATATACAGTTTTTTATGATTAAAAGTTCAATTTATTATTATCTTAACTCTATAAAACATCTTACATGAACAATTTTTTTTATTAAATATGTATAATATAAATTTTCATTAATATATTTAAATAAAAACTATTAATTTAATATCTTAAGATAAAATTATAATTATGGTCAAAAAATTGTTTTATTAAAAGCACAATATTTATATTCAATTAGTATTTATTTTCATTTCTAATTAATTTTTCAACATTGGAATAATTATATAAACATGTGTATGACATATATTCATAATATAGTTAATAATATTCATTCATTCCATCCCAATGTATATGTGATATATATTATTCTAACAAAATAATATTAATGTTATATTGTTGTCCGGTAAGACTCACCCTTGAGTGTAGCGTAGGTTATCAAAGAAAACCAATGTTACATGCAACATAAGATAAACCTGGAATCGTGTACAATACAAGAAAAAATCTGAATTGTGTGTAACATAAGATATAAGATAATTTAAAATAATTTGAAATAATATATTTCTTAAAATCTCAGGATGTTAAATCATACGCCCCTTAAAATAAATTTGAACCGAGAAATTCATCTTGGTTATCATAGGATTAATATTTCTAGAAATCTATTTTTGAATCCCAAATTGAAAAAACAGTTAATAAAACATTCTCTTAAAAGAGAAAGTTGAAAAAATAATGGTCATTGGAATCCACACATTAATAGGACTCCGCATAGGAGGACATTGGATGGAATGAAAAAGATGCATAAATAATCATAGAGAGTGATTGAGTTTGTTGAGTATAAATAATTGAATGATCAAAAGAAAGTTAAGGGCCTCACAAACATAAATAATCGATGATAGAAAAGTCCATATATTCATTAAAATAGATGTTACTATGATAATAAATATTTTTTCTAGATTCTTTTCCTAGAGTTAATGAATTATCATACCATCTAGACGAGTATAAAAAAAATATACTTACTTGAAGAGTAGAGTTTCATACATTTGTCAATTTTTAGAAAAATATCATTTTTTTCTCCCAATTATGAGTATTCAAAATTAATTCTTAACTAATAAATCGCTAATATAAACCTTTAAATATCAAATACACATAAAAGGTATATTTAATACATTCCACCTGTCGTTAGTCATTAACCAAAACCAAAATGGTTAGCACATGGTAAAATAATTCCCAAAATGAATAAACCTCCACATGATAAAATAATCATCAAAATTCAATAGTAATAAAAAAGTTTAAAATAAATCAATATATAACCCTCTATCTCAAATAACCTTAATACCCTCAAAATTAATGATTTTATTAACCTCAAGGGTTATGTAATACTATCCAGATTTGAAGCCTAGAATATGGTCATCTTATTTTGATGCAACACTAGTCACTTAGTCACTAAATCATATTTTAATCACGTGATTATCTATACAATAATAATTTTTTACCAGAATCACATTAATATCCCATATCATATAAACTATAATGGTTATAAGTACCTTAAAACTTATTTTTGAATGATTTAAAGGAATACTTCACATTAAACTAGTGTTTTTCATAAACATTAACACAAAAATGTCCTATTAAAATGTCATCTGTAACATAAAAAGTTTTCCACATAAAAAAATATCGAATATCATATGAATTTGAACATATGATCAACCATAATGTTATTGTAATATTATGGTATGAATAACTCTTACAATAACCTGATTTGAAAAAATCCCAATCTCCAAAGTTATCTAAAATGGCTTTTGATACCAACTGTAATGGCCACGAACCCAAACTCTTGGATCCTGTGTTGAAATACATGTCATTAAATTTTCGTCTTTGATGATGACAATGGTGACCCAATTTGTTTATCCAAACCTTAAAACATCAAATGAAAAAATGAATCATTTATATATAGGAGGAACTTTTATGTTTATAGTTTAATAGAATCAGGATAAACTTCTACATAAACAATTCACATCAACTTGGACCCATAAACAACTGGTTCATAAAGTTGAACATCATATGCTATTATTCACATATTATCATATTTCACATTATTTAAAAAACAAAATCCTTATGAAATAAATTATATACATAATTCATTCAACATCATTATTTAAAACATGGGGAAAGGGAAACATAAGAAGTGTGAGCTCAGATGCTAATTAAGGGAAACCATAAGCATTAACAATTGAATGACATCAATTATCATTAAAGTTCATAAGGGTATGATTAAATAATAATATTGAATAATCTTGTAATAAAATAACTCATCCCCATTAGTTATTGGATCATTAAATATGAAAACATGGAAAGGTAAAGAGTCATCATAGTCAATAATCATAAGACACATGATATCAATCTCAATCTTTAGAAGCATTACAAACCTACAACAAGAATAATGAAATAGATAATGTTATCTTGGAAAAAAATCATAATTTTCATCCTAATAAATGTATTAACCATGCGGTCAAACTATATACATATCCCTCTTACAAATGGAATAGCCATATTATTGACTTCCAAACCCAATTCATTGGAGCACTATCAAAAACACACTTGTCCTTGACATATCACGAAATCACCAATTATTTGTTTATCATGTAACCACCCATAAAATGATCAAGTACCATTGTAAAATAATCACATGTAAAATCATTAATAAACTCATTAGAGAAACCAATAACACCTTGATTAATCCATGGAAAATAAATTGGTTCTATAAATATCTCATTGAAACATGAATAAACTAGAGATGAGAAATGGGTTCCATAAAAATATATTTTAAAAATAATTAACCCATGAAAAATAAATGCAAACAATAATAATATATTTGATGAATTATAAAACTATGTAATGTAAATGGGTTCAATAACAATTTCTTTGAAAGGTGAATAACCCATGGAAAGGAAATGGGTTCCATAACAATCTCTTTGAATCATGATTAATCCGTGGAAACGAGATGAGTTCAATAACAATATATTTGGAAGAAAAATAATCCATGGAAAGGAAATGGGTTATATAAAAATATATTTGAAACAAGATAACCCCATGTAAATGAAATGTTTTATAAAATATTTTTTACAGATGAATAACCCATTGAAATGAAATGAGTTCCATATAAATCTCTCTGAAACAATATTAACCGCTAGAAAAGAAACGAGTCCCCTAACTATCTAGTTGAAACAATCATGATTCATGCCAAGAAATAATGAGGATTTTATCAATTAGTAATATCCCCATTGGAGGATATGTAATAACAAGTTTTTTTGAATTGATTAATAGAAACTTCCTTAAAAGAACAGCAAAAAAATTATTAGGAAAATAATATTTATCCATTCCAAAGTGTCCAATACCACATTGAAACATTAAAATAATAAGATCCATGAAGGAATAAAATTAAATTAAAAATATAATATCATTAAATAAATGAAACTCATGAAACAACAAGCCATAAGGTAGTATATTTTCCATATAAAATTTAGTAGGTTCATAATAACAAATAATTCTCATTGAATTTGAAATAGAAATGAAACTCCTAAAAAATGTAGAAGCATATGAATCGGAATACCAGAATGTAATAATCATAGCATGAAACATTGAAATAAAATTAATTTATAATAATTAATGATATGATATATCAAAATGGGAAATAGATACAATGTAAAAAATAAATAAGTGGTGATAATGACATATGCCTCATAGAAGTAAAAGTGAGATAATAATCCCTTCCCTTGAGTTTGATATGTCATGGTTGTCATATATATTCTAGAATAATAAAATCATGTTAGTTATATAATTTCATCAAAACCTATTACATGTTTACTAGTAATTTTACCTCAACTATATTCATGCTATATACAATTACTTAATCAATAATGATTAAGTTGAATGTTTTGACCATATTTGTTTGTGTCAAAAACTGATTTTGGTTGGAAAAACTATGGTCATAGGGGTTATTATTAAAATGAATCTATAATAATAATCATGAAAAAATTATAATAGTTGTACATAAATTATATTTTTAAAATAATTCATGAATGTTGGTTGTGAAGAATGAACCATCATTACAATCATGGAGATGATAGTCTTTGCATACGAATGAGTAACATTCCCCTTTTCCATTGATCGTTATGGAAATGATGTAAGTAATATTTATCTTTATATAGTGATAATTATATAATATAAAACACGTTATTTAATCAAATATACTTATATATATTTAGTGGGATGTAAAAGGAATCACATTGCTTCGAGGAGGTGGTAGTCCCCACATCAATGTACGACATTATCACTTTTTGTGTGTGTGAAAAGGGAAATAAATAAAATGATATATTATAATTAATGAAAGTAAATTATATAATTAATATCATAAATATTTTTATTTATATCACATTTTTTTTCAATCCATTCTTATTACATTCCATTTAATGTCTGAATGTATCATATCAACTTAAGGAGGCAATAATTCGCACGTCTACAAACAATGTTATCGTATTACACAAAATGGAAAGAATGAAGTTATGTTCTATGTAATAATTAATTATATAGTAATAAAGACTAAATATCATATATATAATTTAAATACTGGTTCTTTCATAATTTTCATCCCTGAGATATGGTAAAGGAGTAACAAAAAACATCATTTCACGGGGCAGTAGTCCAGGATACACATGAATGATAATTTTGGTACCTATTTGATTGATGTGTGTGTATTTGTAGTTAAAAAAATTATAATAAAAATAATAATTATATTATAGGTATTTATGTTATAATATAATAATGTAATGAGAATATTTTAATGGGTGTAGAAATAAATAAAACATAAATGCACGTTGAAGAATGTTACCTTGTATTTAGGTAACTCCTTTTGGTTTTCACCAAAGGGATTCCTTGGTTGGATTTATACCCAAAGTGAGGACTCTATATTTAATGGAGGTATTATGTTGGATTATTTTTTAAGGGTATTTATGATCCAAATGGCTTGATATGTGTGAAAAATGGGAGAGGGTGAGTGCCTTTTTATAGTGGAGGGGCTGACATTCGTATAAATATAAAAAGATAAACACTATTGAGAGGTATCTATTACATCATATGACTCCAAAAATGATAAAAATACCAATAAAATTAGTAATATGTTCTAATAATTTCCCTAATATGGGTTTTTACATGATTCTATGTCATTTGAACCCTTAAGATTAAATTTTAACCACTAAGTAAACTCATTTTTACCTTCATCATTATAATTAATTTTAAATAATTTCACTAATATTTATATTAAAATATATGTTAAAATTAGTATAAAATATAAATTATTCTTATTATAAATATGGAATCCATTTTTTCAAATTCAACTAATATAAGTTGTTGAAATTAATTTAAAATAAATCCCATAGACGGGACGCCAAAGTGTCTTTTTGAATTGAAAATGTTAAAAACATTACTACGTTTTTATATCTAAAATCACAATGAATATAATTCTGATTAACTAAATTGGGTTAAATGAAATTAAATTCAAATATTTATAATTTAAAATTAATTTAAAATATAATTTTATGTAATAAATTACTTATATGAAAAAGCGGTTTTCAATTAAAATTTGTTGTCATTCACAATTAATCAAAATATGAATGTTCTTAGAAAACACCATAAATTCACCTAATGTAATATTTGATATTCTAATTTATATAATAATTATTATTTGTTTGATTAAAAATTATTAGGATGTCAAAAATTATATTTAAAATAGGTGCACCTTTTAAAGGTATTAAAACTACCTATTAAATTTACAAAGCTTTTTTATTCTTAAAATCTAAATTTATTATTATCTCAACCCTATCAAAAAATTTGGATGAACATAGAAACATTTGATTAAATTTATTGAATATAATTTTAATTAATATCTTTCATTAATCGTGATTAATTTTATTTATTAAGATAAAAACCCCTTCTTTTCATAAAAATAGTTTTTTAAAAAATTCATCCTTTATATTCTCTTAGTCTTTAAATTCATTTATAATTAGTTGGTAATGAAACTATTCATTATATAGACATTTGTATAAAATATATTCATGACCTATTTAATAATATTCTTTCATTCTATTCCAAAGGATATGTGATAACTACCATGCCAGATAAATAATATCATTTGTATATTGTTTTCTGAAAAGACTCGAACTTGTGTGTAGCACAGGTTATGGATGAAAATCAATGTTACGTGCAACATAGAATAAACCGGGTGTCATGTAAAATTAAATATAAATTTTAATTACATAAAAAAGTTACAAAATAATTTAATTTTATTTAAAATAATATATTTCATACAATCTCTAGATGTTATAGCTAAAACAATAGGATGACACTTATCCTAGACCATATAAACTCAGACATGGCTACATATTTATATCATCCAACATGAATCCTATGGGGGTAAAAAATATAGGTTCTTGATTTTAAATCCAATTCTGAGCCATTGGTACTTCCATCATCAGAATTTCTTTAGGATATATGTTCTAGTTTTATGATGATTCTTATAGAACATTTTTCAACATTATGACCAATATCAATCTAATTGCCCTATATTTTTCCTGAATAGCCTCAATCAATAACTAGTCTTCACATGTCTTATCCCAATGACATGTTCGATGTAGTTCATCATTGAACACATTTATCAGTATGAAAGAATGCAATTTGAACCATCTATATTCCACTATTCTCAAGAAAGATCAACTTTAGCAGCTGACACGTCACCAAAACAGATTCCAAGACCCTTTATCCTAAGGCATTCTGAAATAATTCTGATCATGATCACCAAATCCTATAACCATATTCTAATGAAACATCTTATCCAAACCATACAATCCTCCAAATTTTCATCATATTATTACATAACAACTAAGAGAATAATCGATGCAAAACCATTGGATCACCGTAAGCAACTCTAGGCTTAATTCTCATGCTCAGACTTCATCCAATTCAATATTTGAATCATTAACTAGAAATTATTGATAAATCTAGCTAAACTTTGATCCATTTAATTAATGGAATATGTGATCCAAAATGAATGTATAATATCTAGTATCAAGATCCCATGAACCTTCTCACGTTATGGTTAAAAGCTAGAAACCAACATGCCACTCCCCACCTTACGGGCATCATTGTTGAAACAGAAATAAAACAAAAGGAGAACATGATCACAACAATCTATACCATATCCCTCCAATTTATAATATATGTTATAGATTATAACCTACTCATCTCTAGATTTAACAAAATTTTCATCCCTAACTTAATCCCACTTCCCGAGAACAATTTCAATGATGCTTGTCGAAATTCAAAAAAATGGGGGTCTCTTACCTCAAACAACCAACGGTGTACTACAAAACATCAAGCTTACATTTAAGGCAATCCGTGAGAATAATTATAATGTTTCTTTCATCCAATAAGAAAATGTATATAGGTATCCCAACAAATAGCTAAAACTCTCTAAGTGTGATGAAGACATTTTCATGATATTGGGAATGAAGGCCTTTATTTAGGATTACACTAAGATTCTATTGATAGGTGAGTATTTCTCCCCTGGAACATGATCACATTTATACAGTATTCACTTTCCATATACAAGTCCTGAAACCATATCCCCATAAAATATGTTTCTAGGTCCAAGCATGGATTAATTACTTCCCAACACCTAATTTATTCTCAATGTATCTTTTATCATTGACATACATTCCTAATTTAAACCAAACATTCAGAGAAACCAGGCCTGTAGAATTTATTTTAAACTAACAGTAATCTGATTGCACACATCTTCTCACTATTTTATAGATTAAATTGTACTACATGTATCTAAAAAGTACCAAAACATCCTACATAGTATATTTATAATCTTTTTTAAGTAGATCATCATCACTCAAATCAAGCTCTTGTGATTCAATAATCACAAGGATAAGATGATCATGATACACATCATGTAAATCTCATTAAACCAAAATCTCAATGGGAACTCCTCTTAAAAATTAGACACCTCACTTTTACCATGATTATTATCATTCTTTCTATTCACTCAATTTAATTTTTTTTGAAATTTAATCATCAATCATGAAAGTACTAGTTGACTAGTCTAGGTAGAAAAATATTCTATCCAATTGAGTCTACTCTTGAAACGCAATAAACCTTGGTGATTTTTTAGAAACCAATGGCTTCAACATTCCTATAATGGAAAACCATATCTTGTACTATGCATCAATATTGGTTTGAAAATACTAGTAAGGTCACTACCTCAATGGAATCCATAGGAACCCATCTTAATCATACTCATACATTCCCTTGTGAAAATAAAACATTTACCTATAAGGGTCAAAATAACAACTAGGGGCCTCTATGTATTCTATGTAGCCAAGCTGATCAAGTCTCATAATATGGTAACTAGTTTCGACCAACTATCCCAAAAGGTTATACAATATATCCTAAAAAGTTAATCCTCCCCAAGGTAAAATTTCATTGTGATTCATCCATGCACCCATCTAGGAATAAATAATCTAAAACATCCTTCAAATCATTCTCTTAATATAGAAAATAAAACATCAACCTACAAGGGTAAAAAAATACCAAGCATTCACCCACCTGATCCCTGATCCTCTCTAAGCATCCTCATAAGATACATGCACCAATAGTATGATAATATGAATTTTAGAAAAGTTAAAAATATGATAATCATTGGGAATTATCATATGATAATACCCTATTGAGGTTCCTATTTAACAAAAAAAAATTAGGTATATATCAATATAATACACAAAAAATCAACTAGATCACCATAGAAGAGGTAATCAACTATAAATAATGACCTATGAGGGCCAATAGTAATCATACAAAATCATCTCAATGAACTATTTTATATCCAAAGAATGGAGTTTGGTTAATTATAATGTAATTCCAAGATAATTGAGAAAACATCATATAAGTTGTTACTGGAACATTTAATAACCAAAACTAAGAATCAAAACCCATACAAGTGGTCCAACACTTAGGTATCATGCGAACTATTAAATTTCTAGGGTCACTGCACCTCCTGTACAAGAGGATCGAGTCCTCAACCTCACCATAAAATGTCTCACTACATATCCACACAATTGTCCATCAAAATGAAATATATATTCATGTTGGATCAATTACATAGAATTACACCAATAACCTACATTTAAAAACACAATTAAGGTTATTGTTGACATTTTACAAAATTATATTTTTCCAACTGTAAAACCTAACACTACTAGGCCTATATCATGAAAACCCTACATGCCAAATATAATTAATAAGATGCCTCTTTTCTTTTCTGGAAAATAGCTGAAATTTGTCACTAAAAGTTTTACAATAGGTAGAGAGGTCATATACTACTGCAGATCCATGGGATCATGATCTCGATCGACCATAACTACTAATAACCCAAGAAAAAATGTCTTTGAAAAATGATTTATCTCATATATATATATATATCATTATATATATATATGAGTAAGGTTAAAAGTAACATAACAGCTTCAAAACGCAACTGATCTATGGGTTTGTTTTCTTGATCATCAAATACATTATTTATCCAGTTCCAAAAATATATCTATGAATGCTACGTCAGTGAAGAGGAAACATTTACTAGCTTTGGGATCACCAAAACTCACCTCCAATCACTATAATGAAGAATGTTGTGTATCGATGTAAAATCCTTCAATGATTGAACAACATAAACTATGTCCTATTAAAGATGTATAAAGTACGAGATCTATGAATTCCAGGTACTATGTCTATTGACCAAGGCAACATATTTAATTATCTAGAGAACTTCTATAGTAAACTTAGAATAATATATTCCTATATGGTCTAGGGCCAAAGTACATAGACATAGGTGTCCTCATCGAATCCAAAAAGCGCATCCATAAGAAAATTGGTATGATGTAGAACTATAAGGGATGGGACTTAAGGCCATTTACCAAAGTCACCCATATTGATTCCATGGTTTTTATCCATATAAAACATAGTAAATGTTTCCATACCATTAAGATTTTTTTCTATACCACAATTCCTCTCATCAATTTTGTACCATGATATTCATATCAATTAATAAATCATAGAAGTCAGATACCTAGAAGAACCTCTGTTCATATCCCAGTCATATATGACATCATGTCAGGATCATTTTCAAAATACCAGGAAGTACCTATAGTATTCATACGTCCATTAATAATAACCAAGTGAATGAAAATATAAAAAAGTTAGGGTTTATAAATTCCTAAAACCACCATTACCATCAATCCCCATGAGAATTCAAATTTAGTTATAGTTCTTGGTTCCATACACAACCATCTCTACCTATACCCATGACATACTAGAATAGGGCCATTCAAGAATCAGGGCACCCATAGGGTCATCTAGGTAAGTACAATAGATAGGCATCCTACCAGGATCCTCGTGATTTTCCTATAAATGAAGGCACCCCTATTAGGATCCTAAGTGCATCCATCTTAGGGTCTTAAAAAGGAACAATATAGTGGAGGAAGCCTACATGTGATCCTCTGTGACAAATCATAAGCGGAAGAATACCATAGGGGATCTTATTTCTAAATTATTATCCCACTTTAAAGTATGATTCTACTATGCAGGGGTTGCTAGTGAACCATGGATTTCATCTACTAAATCAACCATATTAAATAAATGAATTTAAAATTTAATTGTTGTAAAACTAAACAGGGGGATTCTCCCTCACAGACAATCCCAATAATTCACATATTATATAAAACTTCATAAGTACTCTATGAATGGTATGTGAGACCACCAACCTTTTGGAAGCTTTCCACTTATTATCCAATGGTTGACACCATCTGCTAAGGCCTGAGCAAGCTCAACCAAGTATAATTGGGTCCTATTTTACAAAAAACACACCACAAATAATTATTTATTTAAATATTATAATTTATTAATTAAAAATATTAATTTAGAGAATTGTTATATTTGAAATTTTAATAATTCTAAAAACCTCACTCATCAATCTTGTGACAACATAACCATAAACTATAACATGATAAATACCCGAAACGTATCCCCAACCATAGTCTGAGCATAATACATTAGATATAGTGTCAAAAAACTATTCTAAAATTTTAATTTAAGCGTAATGGCTTTAGATATTCATGAATGTGATGTAGAACTCCCATTGAGCATATGAGAAGGAGGGATGCTTGCACAGGGGAGAAATAATAAAGAAAAGGGGTTTACCCATTTAATGCATGCATGTTCAAAAAGGTAATTTTCTATTTTTATGTGAGATGTATGATTTTGATGGATGGGTGAAAAAAATGTGTGCCAACCATGTTTTATATGTATCATAACTTGTAGAACCCCTATATAGTTTTCTATATCCTAGTATAATATTTCTCAAACCATTCATTTTTACAAAATGTCCCACAAGGATAGACCACACGGTTAGTACTAATCGTGCACTATATGATCCACCTTTTCAAATCATAAGGTCAGGTCCCCAAACCATTGGGATGATATAGAAACATATGAGATTAAAAGGCCTCATCCTATATGTAAAATCGTTATTTAGAAGTATCCCAACCTCTGAATTCCATTTATTGATTCTCTGATCATGATTTGACATATTTCAAAAATAAAAATGAAAAATCCATTTGAAATTTCAAACTCGAATAATAGTGGTACTTACATCCTCCCCACCTTAAAACTTTTCATCCCTGATAATTATTAGTGGGAAACAATGTGAACAACCTAGCCTACTTATGTCATGAATTATGTTTGAAAGGCCACATTTCACTTCTCAATGCATAAAGCACTTCCAGGTACTACATTATTCATTTGTAACATAACATCTAAAACAAATCCAATGCTCATATCCAATGATGAAACAGTAGGATGATTCTTATCCAATATCATCTAACCTAGGACATGATCACGATGTTGTATCTTCAAACAAGAAACCTTTTTTTCTCCCAACTATATGTTCTTTCATTCATGACTAATTCTGTGCCACAATACTTCCACTATCGGAATTTCTTATAGAGAAACATCTCTTGTTTGTTGAAGATGTTTCTGTCATATTTATCAACATGATACACACAATAAAAAACTAGGTCACTACTCATGGCCCTCGATCCGACTGAATGGACGAATTCCATATAACCAAGCTCAACCTAGTCATGATAGATTTTCAATGAAAATACTCAATGGATATCCTGTCTACATCCATCTCATCTAGATAATGTGCCTGTTGTAGTTCACCAGTGACCACATTTATCTATATAAAATAAAAAATGTTTAATTTCTATTGGTTGACTATTCTTGAGAAATCGTGTATTTAGTAGTTGAAACATATCTAAAACAAATACCTATATCCTTTATACCAATGCATACCATGATTGTTCAAAGAATGCTCACTAGAGACCACAACTAACTTCTGGTGACACATCTTCTCTAAACATTCCATTTCCCAAAATGGTCACTATGTTATAACATAATTACTAATATAATTTAGAATGTAAAACCATCAGATCATCTAAATCTACACTAGGTTCAATGAACACTCTTTGAAATCATCAAAGTCTATATTTGAATATATACCTGTCATTTACTATGAAATACTATCATACATTGATCTATTAATTTAGTGGTATATGAGAGAAAAAATGACCATCTAATGATTGGTCTCAAAATCCCATGAACCTTCTGATGTGAGGTTCAAAATATGAAAACCAAAATCCCACTCCCCACCTTAAGAGAATCTTTGTCATAACGCCAAAAAAAGAAAACTTAATCACAATAACCTATGTTTAGTCCATCCCAAACATAATAATTTGAATGTATTAGAACCCAAAAATCTTGAGTATTAATAAAAACATCCTTCCCAACTGTACCCACTTTATGAGAATAGTATCCACAATAGTTGTTGAAATTCAAAACAAAACAAGGTTCATCACCCTCCAACAAACATTTCTATAATACACATCATTAGGATTACTTTTAAACCACTCCTTTAACATACTTTAATGGAGTTTTAATCCATTAAAAAAAGATACACACATATCCCTACGTATAGTTAATGATCTCTCTTCATACTCAGGATGATTTAATGAAATTGGGCATGATCACCTCTATCTAGGATACACTAATATTCCATCGATATAAGCGTAATTCTCCTCTGATCCACAATGACATATTAACAGACTATACTTGCATTTCCCTACTCTTGGCACCATGTATTCGGAAAATGTGTGTCTATGTCCAACCATGGGTGAAAAGCCCCTCAAATTATGATTTATTATCGTTGTTTAATATACCACGTAGAGAGATTTCTCATTTAGTTCAAAACTTCTAAAAATCCAGGACTATAGTATTTGTTTTAATACAACGGTCCTCAGATCACACACCAACACTCAATAATTTATGATTTTAATGGCACCATTTGTATATTGTGTGTACCAAAATGTATTATGAAATAGGTGTAAAATCTTATGCCACACAATCATCATCACTCATATCCCACTCATGTGAGAAATTAATGACAAGATAAGTGCATGTGCTACATGGAGAATTAGTCTCATTAAACTATAATATCCCTTTTAATCCTCTATAAAATTGACCACCTCACTCTTTCCATGATTATTTCCATGAATAACCATCACTTGAAATTATTTTTTAGAACATGTATGTTTCAACCATCCATCTACTGGTCGACTGGGCCAAAAAAACTATATAGTCCTACCAGTAAAATCTATACTTGAAAAAAAGTACCCTAAGTAATTCATCAGAAATGAAAGGAATCACTAGGAATATAACCCAAAAACCAAGAACCTACCATGTACGAGTCTTAGTAAGACCTTTTTACCAATATCACTACCTCAAATCAATACCTAATAAACCTAGTTAATAAAAATCATAGGTTTCCCTGGATAAAATCAAACATTTAACTATATGGGGTTGAGTCAGAACTAAGGGACTGTAGATCTTCCACGTAGAACTACTAATCATTTCACAAAATAGGTTAGCTAGGTATAACCACCCAATCCAAAAAGTCAGACCACCTATCCTAAATGTTAAAATCTCCCCAAGGTCACATTTCATAGAGAGTTAGCCATGAAATCATCTTGTAATATGGATTCTTACATGATCTTATACACTCTCCCTAAAAATGGTAAAGATAACATCAGCCTGTAATGGTAAAAACTATCAAGCATCAAACTACTTGGGTCCGGATCCTCTATAAGAATCCTCATAAGGTACTTCCCCATAGATTATCATGATATGAACATATAAATGATAATGAACTTACAGTCATTGAAAATCCTCATATGGTAATACCCCCTCAAGATTATTATTCACCAAAAATGTTTATCTATTTATCAGCACTGTACAGAACGACTCAACGAGATCCACAAAAATAAAGGCATAAAATACCATGTTTGACATAGAAGGGCTATAAGTGTTCACAAAAAATCATCTCAATGATGAATGTCATATGATAATCATGAGGTTTTATGAAGTAGAATTTCATTCCAAGAATTGTGGGAAAACACTATACATGTATTTATTGAAACTTTAAATAACAAAACCTATGAAAAAATTCCCCTCAAGGGGTCCAAAACATGATAATCATGTGACTTATCGATCTACTAGGGCCACTGAACATCTCATACATGAGGAATAAATCATCAGCCTACCATCAAACATCTTACAATAATCCCGCATCACCTACCATGAGAAAAAAAATTATATTCATGTATTATGAATTGATAAGAATTCCACAAAGTGAATGTATGGTAAAACACCACATAAGTTATTTCTGGCACTTAAAAAATGAACTTATATCATTTGTACAACCACACACTAGCAAGGGTGTTGAATGTGGGCACTACATGCCAAATATAATGGATGAGACACCTCATGACATTACCATCAAAGAGTCAAAATATGTCATTGGCCTCTCACCAATAGTTTGGGAGCCATATATCTATAATAAAACATAACATCCACACAATATTTTCATCAATCAAAGAAAAAATTATGTAAAACTATAACATCTCATATCATGAAGAACAATCTCATAACACAATATATTCGGAGTTCCTGTCAGTAAGAATTCTTCATGCACCTGTCTAATATCCATGAAAGATTCTAACAAATTCCTAACAATACTATCTACAATATGTAAAATATTAATACAATATAAGAGGAATAGCTATGGTTCGAATTTTTAATGTATCAAACCATATTCCACTAAACCAGTTCCTCGGTCTAGTTCTCTAGAGGGCCTCAAGCATGCATCTCCATATTCTAGAGGTTGTCGACTAACAAGGGACTAGGGTGTCACATTCGGGGGGGGGGGGGGGTTATGATCTAATATTACAGTAGAAAAAAATTAAATAATGAATAAAAATATATAATAGTAATAATCATATCATAGAAGAAATAACTAACTTGAAACAGGAGCATGCTGTAATAATTAATGGAATGCAGTGAAGGCACATATGGTCATGTCATACATATAACATAGATCTTATATACAAGATTAAAAAAATAATAAACAATAATTGTACATGTCTAGAGAACATACATCATGGAATAACATTTACCCAATCTCCGCGTATATATTTGAGTCATCCTTCTTCATCAATCATGTGCCTCAGCCAAACCAGTTCCTATAACCAAGTGAACATCTACTCGGGTACCCTAGTGAAATGGATGATCGAGTAGTGTGTGAGTAAAAATTTCAGTAGGTAAACACCAACATGGTCCCATACATTGATATTAATATGTAGTATATTTCTATGAGATTTACTCATCAATATAATATATATAATAATAAAAATTAAAAAATAAATTCAAATAAAGATGTATATCACATAAACCAAATCTAATCCTTAGGACATTGATCTCTATCGACCAGACCTACTTTAGTCTAAGAAGGAATGTCTCCTAACAAGGTTTCATATCATATATGTATATATGTATATATATACCCCCATAAAAAACACATAAACACACACATATTTATATATATGTGAGTAAAGGAAAAAATAAAATATTAAACCAAACCATAGTTGATCCTTGGGTCTGTAATCATGATCGATAAATATGTTCTTCGATTAGTGCCAAAAAAATTCTTTGAGAAAGCACTGTCAATAAGGGGGATATAGGTCCAATCCCTGGGACCACCCGTACTCACTTCTAATAATAATAATTATGGATATTTTGTACCAATATACAATTTTTTAATGGTTGTACTACATTAACTATTGCCAAAGTCAGATGTATAAAGAATCAGAGTAATGAGGGCCATAACCTAGGGCCATTCATCAAATCATACTATTTGAGTCTAGGGATCTCATCTATATAAATCTCAGTATAATATATACCTACATGGTCCAAGACCCAAGTCCATTGACCAATGCCTCTTCTTTGATCCCAAAAATCACATACATAAAAAAATTGGAATAATATAGTCTTACATGGGCTAGGAAACAATCCCATTTACCAAGGAATCCTCTTAGATTACACAAATTACATCCAAAGAGAACTCAGTAAATGGTTCCATACCATCATGGATTTTAAGTGCTATTCTGCAACTCCCAACTTTAGTGACATTCCATGAAATTCATGTCAATCAATAAGGATGATAATGTAGATACCAAGGAGTACCTCTAGGCATATCCCTATCATGCATCAAATCACATCAGGGTCATCGACCAAATACTAGGTAGTACCTATGTTAATCATAGTTGTGTCAATAATAATCTTATGAAATCATACATAAAAGTGTAGGGTGGATGATCATGTCAACCACCACTACTATAATAACCTCATGGGAATACATGATTAGCGTGGGTTCTAGGTGAAAATAAATACCATATATAACGGGGAAGATAACATACTAGATTAGGTTCATTCAAATATTATGGCACCCATTAGGTCCCTTAGTTCAGCACTCAGGAGTGGAATCCTACCTGATATCCTTAGAGTTCACCTATAAATAGAGGCATCCCTCTTGGTATCCTCTAAATCAAAACAAAAGTGAGGGAATACCTCATGAGATATTCAAAAGGAAAAAACGAGTAGAGGCATCCTACCTAGGATCGTATAGTCTAAATCATTAGTGGAGGCATCCCATAAGGGATCCTCAGTCATAATGATGGTCCTATGTCGAAGTATATATCCTGCACTCATTGGTTGTTAGTGACCTCTGGCATCTATCTTCTTAATATGAAAAATTAAATTATTTAATTTAATAGTTCATGGGGGTAAATTTAAATAGGGGAAGAAACCTTAGGGGAAATCCAAAGCATACACATATAACATAAACATGCACAAATACTATGGGGCAGGCATGTTAGAAAACCTTCCTTTAAGATGCATTCCATTTATTATCCAAAGGCTTCAACAGCTCTCAAGGTCTGACCATGCTCAACTGAGTCATGTTGGGTACTTATTCATAGTAGAACCACCATAAAAAACTTATTATAACAAATTTATAAATAATTAAAAACCCCAAAAATTTAATTTGAAGAACCCTTTTACTTGAAATAGGCCTAACTCCCAAAACCTCACACGTCTATCACCTTATATTAGAACCGTGACCTAGTGGTTGATAACAACCATAAAAATAATCATAACCTTAGTCTAAGTATAATCACTAAGATAAAAATTCAAAATAAAACTAAATAATATTAATTTAAGATTTAAATATTTATAAATTCACCACTACATCATACCTTGATGAAACGACAAATGATAAAGTGAAGACATTCTCCCAGGTTGTCCTCATCCTAGGAAGAGAAAACTCTCTATCACCAGTTTCAAAATCTACCATGCTATATTGGAATTAGGAATGAAATATCTAACTAGGGAAACCTATAATTTTAGGAATCCAAAAAAACATAATGATGGATAACCGATTCGAAGGATTACCTCATGGTTTCCATCGTACAAGACAACGTATGATTCCAAACAATAGTATCAGAGAACACCCATAGAGGAAGGGAGAAGGAGGTATGCTCATATTGGGGAGAAATGGGGATGAAAATGTGTTTACCTTCTTAAATATCATGTGGTAAAATAGTTCATTTTCCTCTTCTCTGTGAGCTACATGTTTTGGCCACATTTTTGTCCAAACAATGCAACAATCGTGTTCCACTATTGATTTAGACAAACCCCACCTTCAATAGTGACAACACAAAGTTAGTAAAATTATGCACCAGTAGTGCATCATGTTTTCAGTAAATTGAAAAACCGCTCCATAGTTTCTTCTAGCATTATAAATATTTTCTCATGTAATGTTCTCGAATAAAATGGCCCATGTGGTTCTGTGACATGGTTAGCACTAATCGGGCAACATAAGTTTCACCTTTCCAAAACATGGGGTTTGGGCCCTGAAACCCTTAGATGATTTTGAAACCTAAATGACAAAAATAAATCTGCACCCCACATCTAAATTAATTATTTTTAAGTATTCCAACATTTTAATTATTGTTCTAAATATCTGATCAATATTTGACCCATCCTATTATTGAAAATTCAAAATCTTATAGAGATTACCAAGTTAAATAAACATGTGATCTTTAGTAATTTATAGAGTATTATGTTTACTTGAAATGAAATCTCTATCTGGATAAAAAAATTTGATATAGGATATTCCATAGATGAACCTTATGGTGATATCTATATAAAGGATTATTGGGTATTGATAGAATCTTGGACTACTGCATAACAAAGTGGCATAACTACAAACCTAGTTTGACACACCTGATGGATATTATTTAGTGGCTCATAGATTATTTTTGAACCATTATAAGGGACTTGAATATATTTAGGTTAAAGTTACTAATTAGAAATGACATTGGATAATTTGTATTGAAAAATATATATTAATATATTAGGTTATGGATATCATTTTATAGTTATAAATTCTATGTTTATATTTTACATTTTTCATTTATTAATTTTCTCATACATTGACTTCCCTTTATTTATATAATGTCTTGATCAATGATAAAGTGAGTTAACAATAGATGTGATGGGAAATTTGATGATGGTGCCAATGATAAATATCATAGGATGAGGGTTGGAGTATAAAATATTGTATCATTTCTCACTCAACCCTCCAACGAAATGGATAATAGCCCAAACCATACTGATATTTTGAACGCACGAAGAGAATGGAATCTTTATGTACATTCCTTTATGATTCAATGTCATGAATCCAGTAGTTTTATTCCAATTAACTAATTTATGGGTAATATATGTATTCTAAGAAGAATATATTTTTTCTCCATTCCTAGACCAGGAATGTTCATCTTACCTACATACCACCTTTAAGGAATGGTTGATCAATAGGGGAACCTCATTTATAATAAAAAATAGATAATTTTTTTTCTATGGGTTTCTAAGTGTTAAAAAATAAATTCATCACTGATATTTTCAAATAACACTTCACAAGAACATAGAGAAATAGTTTCTCATTTTAAATGAAAAGGAGGATTAATCTATTGACACATATGATTTAAATTTTAGGATACTTTAAAGTAACAAATCCATTTTTATTAATGAATTGGATACTAAGATTGGGTTATTCTTTTGTGGCCTATAAATAAGACTTTAAAATGAATTTTCTATAGGATATATTAGTAAATGTGAATAATGTCTTTGATGTGACCTTATAATGGAAATAGAAATTGGTTACACATTTTACTTTAGAGACAAGGAACTGAAAATAGAGATTCATGGAAACTCAGATGAAAAATCACGTGTGGGTAACAAATTCCAATTTCCAACATTCAAAAAATTGGAAAGAAGCACCCATTAAATTAATTAAAACAATTGGGAATATTTTTTACCTATTTTCAGAACATACCACCATTCATGTAATTATCCAAAGAGGAAAATAGGTCTATCAATGAAATAGAGGAGAATATAGACAGATATAATTCTCCACATACAATCTAGTTCTTTAAATTAAATTTTATTAGACATTATACAAATAAATCTCCTAATCTTAGGGATAATAATAATAATCAACCCTAGTAACCCTGAAGACCAGGGGAATTAGGAAGAACCTATACAATAACCACCATGGATTTAGATCATGATAATTAAGATATATTTATCCCCATACACAGATCTGTGTATTTTTGTTTAATTATAGTTCTAGAAATAAAAATATATGTAGAATTATTTCTAGGTTCATTAGATAACCAACCATATGGTTTTACTACCAATTAACACATCATTTTGTAAAGTTACTATTTCCCAATTTAATACTTGTAGGAATTCTCTAGATATAAATTATTTCAGTGAATATAATGATTGTTTGTAAATTGATTTTTTATCTCCATTGAATTAATATTAATTAAAATTTTAGCTAAATTATTTATAATATTACAAACCATCCTTGGATAATCTATTTCTGTAAGTCCTACTATAAAATCTATAACAAAATCAATTCTCTTATATGTGTCATGATACCCAATCATGGGGCATGTTTAACTCAAAGAATTAGATAAAACCACAATATTTGGATGTAAACATCATAAAGAAATAAATGATATCCCTAGAATGACATAAATTAGTGATGTTTACACCATATTAAGATTTAAATATTAATTCATGTATATCATATGGATACCCTATTTAGTTTTCAATAGTGAGTGATAATAAAAATTGCATGGATAAAATTTATTGAATGGGGGAGAATGTAAAACCAAATGATTTCAATATTTAATTACGTTTTAAATAATTACTATTTTGAATGAATTGAAATAAAAAAACACCAAACCAATATGAATCATGGAACTTTAAGATAAAATTATATGTATTAAAGATATCTATTATAATCAATCCATTGAATCAATAACAATAAATAGAGGTAATAACCTTATGAAAAATATTTAGACAGAAAAAATTATGGAAATTTTAAAAACTAATGGATTGATAAAATTAAATTAGTGTTTCTAAATAATTAATAAATCCATTTTATGTATAAAAATATATGTTACTTAATTTTTTTATGCACTATGATTTGTTATTATTATTATTAAAATATGATAAAATATAATTTAAATGTGAATAATATATTAACCGTAGTTTAATTATGAATTGATAGAAAATAATAATAAAATTAGTTAATATTTATAAAATTCAATTTCCTATAATTTGTTTCATAATATTTTATATTTCCATTTAGATTATAAGTTTTTAAAATTTTGTAATTTTAATTTGATAAAAAGAACATCATTTTTTTGATTCAACATATTATTATTATCTTATGATAAAATATTTAGTCTAAAAACAATGGGAATTTTATGACATCACACGTATGTAACCTTGAATTTGAAATTTAAAAACCATTTTTTACAAGTATGTCTTAAAATAGAAATATAATCCATTTATTAATATTATTTGTAATTTAAAAGGCAATATTTCATATTAAATTTATAAAGTTGTATTTTTCTTGGAAACTTTTATGCATTAAAAAAAATTTCATTACAAATTATTTTTATAAATTTTGGATATTTCATCATTATTAAATTTTTACCAAATTTGGAATCATAATATCAAAGTTATCTAATATGGTTAATTTAACTTTTAGTTTAAAAATAAGTTATCAAGGATGAAAAAACAAATTTCACTATCGAAGTAAAACTTTGGAAAATTTTAAAACTAAGGACACAAATCCTAAAATTATCCAATCCATGTCTCTAAATGAGATTATTAAAGTATTCTCCACCCAAAATAAAACTATCACATTTATATCTCAATTTTTGAGCCACATTCATCTAATACTGACTTATCATTTTATATTTTTAGAAAAATGCAACACACCTCACTTATTAAAGGGAAAATCCAGCACCAGTTAATATACAAAGTAAAATCTGAATTCACCTTCATATTATTCCATTTTAAACTCTTCTATTTCCCTCTACAAGTTTACAGGCCCATGGTCCAAAAAAATCTCTAAATCCTCTATTTCAAAGAGTCACTCCACGAGAAGGTTCCAACTCTCAACGTGAGTACTAATCACTTCATTTTTATATATATATGTCTCATCAAAATATATTTTTTACATTATAAAATAATGAAATGATAAATTTTAATACACAGAAATATTTTTATTTTTATTTTATAACAATATCCACACTTCCCCATTCCACATAAAAATGATAACTCCATTCGTGCGTACGTACTAACTACGCCTCCATGAAGCAAAATATTTATTTTTTTATAGATTCCACATTTGGAAGGTGTTCTATGTATATTTAATGAGTAAATATTTATTTTATAACATGTTTATGATTATTAAAATATAAAACCTTTTCTATGTTTCAATATTTCTATGGAAATCGAAAACATCATCTGTGTGTATGTGTGGACTACCACCTATATGATATGATATACATATTTTTTAATCACCACCCTAAATGGATGATTATAATTTTGTAATTAATGAATAAATATTATATTTTTTTTTATTTTTTTTTTGGAAGAGATATATTACCATTTAATGTGTTATTAACATTCAATTTTCTATTTTTAAAAAATTTTGAAAACAAGAATGTCACAGATTCTATCTTCCTAAATCATGAATAAATTTATCAAGGAATGAAATTAAATCTATGTAAATCATCATAAATAATCTACTACATTACTTTAGATAATCTAGGAAGGAAGAAATCGGTATCAATGAACATGAATCATTATCGATGTTTTAAAACAGGCACGAGACAATCAAAATCACTAAAATTTGAGGATTGAAATATAATATAGAAGAGTGATAAATATAATGTAAATTAATATAATTTAATAATATATAGTGTAATTTAAATTTATAAAATTATAAAAAAAGTTATTCATGTGGATTTTTTTGTTATATAGGAGCTTAAATCTATTTAGTGGAAGTCATGATTTGAGGTAAGGGATTCATCATATAAATTTACATTATTGAGACATTTTAGAGACCCGAAGCTTGATGTACATGGACATTACATTACTTTTGCGGAATACTTAGTACATAACAAAAACACACACACAAGGATCGTAATATTTTAGTGTCTTTGGAAACTCGGAATATAATCTTCTAATCGTGGTGAAAGATCTTCAACATCTCCCATAAAGATATTCCTTTTTTACCTAAAACCTTTCTTTATATCTTGGGGAAAAGAAAACATAAAAGGGTGAGCTCAAATTCTCAGTAAGGGTAAACAAAATAAATATCAATCACATCATATTCATAAGAACATAACATTTTGGAAATCTTAACCTGCAAAAGAGATCATAATATCATAACATGGGATAAATCCTAGTAGTGAAATGTAATCCCAATAATCATGACTTAAAACAAGAAACTTTTTGTCATACACACATGATAATAGAGAATCATTTCTTTTTAGTCAATACTCTTTTCCAAGAATATCTTAGTGGACAAAGTCCCTTTCTGAACCGAGTCACCCTCGTTTCAGTCCTGTTTCACTGAACCGGTATAACCTACCATTCCAGCCATGTCTATCTCATGAGATATAAAATCTTTACCCAATTCATTGGAGGGAGATATAGGTCCCACCCATCTCATAATGATACCATTCTTATGTGTGCCACAATATCATAAATCATACATCATTGCATAACCCATGTAATAAAAATGGGAATCTTAAACATCATGACATCATAAAACAATTCATATAAGATAAAAAAATTCATAAAAAATATTTCCATCACAACATAATCAAGTAAATGTAATAATAGGGATGAAAACAAAACCCTATATTATCTTATATGGAAAATAATTTTGATAAAACCCTTGAACTCCATTCTTGAGGAAACTATCCTTTCTACTTCAAAAACATTTTCCTTTCTTAACATGTTATACAATTTTAAACTAAAAGAAGTTGATTAAAAAAAACTTGAAAACTTGTAAAGGAATCTTCTTGGAAATGATGTTTTAAAAATATATTCATGCCGTATAAGTTTTAAAAAAAACATTTTTCTCGTACTTTTGTCAGAAAAGTCAAAAAAGTACCTCGTACGAAAAAATGACAAAAGATTCCTTTCATATATTTTACTAATAACTCAACAAAGGGTAAAATTGGATTTAAACAATTGAAGGTGGATGGAAATAATATTAAATATTGAGGAAACATGTATGTGGATGATAAAATACACCCCAGTAAATGCCAAAGTATAAACAATCTCGGATAAAAATGAGATTGTGATATTTTCCCTTACCTTAGGTCCGATTTGCTTCGTAAGTTTCTGAAACTCAAGTATAATGATTTAAATAATTTCATTGACTTATTACAGAATCATATTCATTGTTATGATATCATATATGGTTCACTTATGACTTTATATTACCCGTTCTTTTGTAAATTCCATGTTAAAGAGGGTTTTGGGTAAAATTGTTTCCTTTGTCGTCCATGTTCAGACTTGTTGTTCTTGACATTATTATTACTTATATCATGATTTACGTACTTAAAGAATATAAAACATGATTTATAAATCATATATATTCAGTATATATATATATAATATATAGATAAATGAAATGAAACACACTGTTCATGGAGACGGTAGTCCGTACGTACGTATGAACGCTGTTTTCCTTTCCTTATTATCTTGAATGGGAGTAAGTAGATGACATACATATATACATAAATCCAGTATCTTTATAATGTCATATATTTAATTATTATTGCTTATATATACTTTATAATCATTCTTAAATGGTTAACATGGAGAATGAATCTCATCGCGTCGTGGAGACGGTAGTCCGTACTTACGCACGAGCGATGATATCATTTCCGTAATTATTGAATTGATTTGGAGTAGATGATACAATATATCAGAATCATTATTATGTTATAATAACTATATATAGTTATTCTTTACACCATAATACCCATCCATGTAAGGTGTTGGTGGAAAAGCAGATTACACCATGGCGTGGAGACGGTATTCCGTACGTACGCACGCGCGGTGATTTTGTTTTCCGTAGGATGGATATATGGTGAAAGAGGGTTGTTTCATACTTATAATAACATATCAGTATATTAGTGATACTGATGTTATTACTTCATAATGAAACAAACTAAGAATAAGAAGTGGAAGAAGAAATAAAGTTGAAAGAATCGGTAACGTAAATTACCTCTTCTTTGAAGCGCCTCTTTGAGACCTCCTCTTAGGGCACTAAAATTGGTCTTTGAGGAAGATCAGAACCTCTAGGATGTTGCTAGGGAAGTGTAGAAGAGAATTTGGCAGGGGTTGGCCGAACTTGAAGGCTCAAATTCGTGTGAGGAGGAGAGGGAGGAGGTGCCCTTTTATAAGGGAGGAGAGGGGCACCTTTGGAATTCTTAAAAATATTAATTTATAATAAATCTAACCCCACTTAAAAACCTACAAAAATTACTCATATTCGAAGATTAGATGAGATAGGGTTGTAATCTCATCAACCAATCAAATTTAGTCATTTTTGGATCTTATTTTAAACCTTATCATTTTGATTTATCCTTATTTAATCTATTTAAGTTTATTTGTGGTAATAAAATTATAAATTTTAAATTATAACAAATAATTACTTATTTGTTCTGATTTTTCCATAATTGTTTAATTAATAACATTAAAGACCATGTAAATTTAAATTTATAAATTTTAAATATTTTTGTGATCTTTAAACAATTTTATAATATGTTATTTTTATAAAATAACAATAGTGTCAATTTTGACAATATTCATTTATTTGAATTTAAATAAACTATATACAGAAGATATGTTCAAACTAAAAGCTTTAATATATTAATAAAAGGTCATATGTATCTATAAAATTAGTGGATAACATTAAATAGTTCATATAATATTTATTTTATTATTTTTAAAACCATTTATTTGGTTTATCTCTTAATAAAATAATTACTAAATCATTTTTGTATAATTATTTAATATACTTATTTGTTGTATAAAAATTTAAAATAAAATCCTATGATGAATATACATATATTACCTTTCACAATAATACTTTTACTCGAATTTATCATCTTAAAATCACAATATTTAAATTGTTATATTTATTAAATTATGAAGGAGACAACTTTGGAATCATTTAAAATAAAATAATATAAGTGTTATAATTGCTTTTATAAGACTCAAAATGGTCAAATATTCGACCATTGGATTATTATAGTTTAAATTCACATGACCAATAAGTTTTGGTCCGGGTTTGGTGCCTTTTATGGTCACTATTAGTTTAATGAAAACTATATTCTTAATTTTTCACTAGATAAATTATTTCTGCATCACTATTGTGTCACAATTAATGATAATTATTTAATCCCAAAAAATTCTAGATAAATTTTCATGATGTATATAATTTTGTTATATTTCTGGAGACTATTTATTTTCGAATATATATGATGTTTATCACTAAGTTAAAATTATTATACTTATAAGATTTAAGAAAGTGACATGTTGTCACTTTCTTTGGTTTTAATAATAATTAAATGATTTGCATGGTCAAAAGTCCATAAAATTAATCTAATCCGACCCTTAGTTGATATGGGTTTACTTTTATCCATCAAATAGAATTTTGGCATGTGTTAGGGTAATTTTATAATATTATATTTACCCTTAATTACCCGATTTACCTTTAACTATGGTAAATAAAATTTATCGTAGTTACTATTCATAATTCCCAAAAATAAAAAGTATCCTATTAACATAATTTGGACCCACTGATTAAAAATATGGAATCCATTTTTTAAAATTCAATACACAGAAGTTGCAGAAATTAAATTAAAATTAATCCCGTTGTCGAATAAAAACGGGTTTTTGTTTAAAACATTGCAAAAGATTGAATTGATTTAACCTTCGAATTCAAGGTAAAATCAATGCTAATGACATACATTATATTAAATGGTAAAAATATATTCTATTTATACTTTAAAACCATTCAATATTATAATTTAACAACATAAGATATTACGATGAAAAAAGTTGTTTTTAATTAAAATATAGCGTGTTTTTACGATTCATTAAAATATAAAAGTTATCGGAAAAATATCAAAAATTTATCTAATGTAAATTTTTATATCCTGATTCCAAAGAAGAATTTTATTTTGTCAAATTGAACATATAAACCTGTCAAAACTAGATTTAATGAGGGTGCTCCATCAAAAGGCGGCAAAACTGCATTTTTTTAAAAATACTTATTTTACCCGAAAAATTTATTTTGTTCTTATACCATGTTCGAGAAAATGTGTAAGATGAATAATAATGATATAAAATTAAAAATTTAGTTAATACTATTCATAACGGCTAGTTCATGATAATATTATAATAATATATCATTATTTATTAAAACCTGGTATTGCGTACAACACACGCTATCGAGGAAGGTCGCGATTGTGTGTAATGCAAGCCAAGTCAGGGTTGCGTGCTGTGAAAGAATCCTTCGTTGTTTCGTATAATATAATCCAACCATATTTCATTTATACATTGAATATATATATATATATATACTCAATGTTGGGTAGAATAACTATTATCAAAATTGTGTGTAACACGGTCCAAGAATAGTGTTGCGTATACTACAAGCTAATACGGTGTTGCATATAACACAAGGTAATCTTGGTGTAGAATACAACACAAGATATTAATGAAATTAAAATAATATTTTTCATAGAATCCCGGGGTGTTACATTCTACCCCCCTTAAAATGAATTTCGCCATCAAAATTCGTTGGGGTTATAAATGGTTTGCTATTTGAAAATTTCTTTAATAGAAAACCACATCGTAAAAAGGAATACCAAAACCAATCTTTAAAAACAAAAGTATGAAACGTAACGGTTACCCAAATAAACTAATCACTGGGTTTCCACATAGGTGAAAATATGGATATGGAAGAGAAATCTAACCATCATGTTCTGATGGAGAGTGGTAGAGAACATGGCTATGGAAGAGCCAGCAATCCCAAAGACATAGATTTGTGATGATCTAAGGTACCATCTAATTCATCAAATATAAGAGCAGTAGGACAACATTTTTGGTTTTCAAGATCATTTCCCTAAAGTTGAAAATTTTGAATTAGAATAAATACTTACTTTATGTTGGTACAATCTCACTGTTGTTCGTGCATTGAAAATTTCCACTTCATCTCTAAAATAAATGAAGTTGAATTTGTTATTCTTGAAGTGTTAGAAGATCATGTGATAGAATGACGGGTCATTCTATCAGTCTCAAACAAAAGGTTAGAAAAGTTATCAAAAAATACATTAGTGAGATTAATCATTTATAGTTCCAAAAATGGACTTATACTTCATATATCATACTGCTTAATATAATAAAACTAGTTTCTACTAAACAGGGACTTCCTATAGGCTAGTGGTAGACGATAAAGGTCAGTCGCACTTCGGTTGTGGGTTCGATTCTCACAGCCTTGTCCGACGCGATGGGGTGTCGCCCGTCCTGCAGGTTATCCTTTTTCTAAAACTATATTACTATAACATCCAATCAATAATATTGAAAAACAAACAATACTAACTTATGTCCAACATAATCCATTCAATCTTTAGGCTTATCCACAATACTGCAGTCTACTCTTAGAGATTTAATACCATCGTTGATCCCCACATATCATAAGATATATCTTGTTGGTCACATTCCAAACATTCAAAGGCCTTAATCTTGTACTCTCTTGAATACCCATTAAACCTTATTGAAAACATGAGTGATGTTAAAAGTTAACTCTTTCCACATACCAAAATCCTCAAAATCATATATACTCAAACCATGATATCACATAGTCCTTATATCAATCATGAGCTCATGAATACTGTCAAACATTTCATTTTATCCTTATCCCTTCATTATGCGCATATCATCTACTTTCCAAAATATTTGATTCACTTTTCATGGTTACCGGTACATTAAAATTATTGAAAACCGCAATAGACCAATACATAAATATTTCAATACACTATAAAAGTACCTCAACAACATTATTCTTGAATACCAATACATGAACACTTCAGTACATCCACTTCAATGATTGTCCTGGAATAAGTCCTTCCTTGATTTAGAAGTAACTTTTTAGGTCAGGGTATTGAGTTGGGTAATGCCCATGTTCTCCGCAAATAAGACATTGAACTCCATAACAGTCTGTCACTCTATGACCGTTTTCTCCACACAGATAACATCGGTCCCTCCATTTGAGGTATTCCTCAAGGTTCTTCTTCCCTTCTTTAGAAATCTCAATCTTCCTTTCTTTATGCTCCTCAACATGCGAACATGAATAATAGTTTATCTTCCTCTTCTTTGATGAATTAGGCATACCACTAAACTTCACCTTGTTAATCATATATCGCGATGACTGATTCAGCATAATCACAATATCTTTCTCTCTAGGAATTACACAATTTTGTTTCTCATTGTCACCAATTTGTCCATTGGATTCAATGTTAACCAAATTCCTTCTGGTTCCCTCCATTAACTAAAACACCAAAAGAATCTTGTGAGAGGCAAAAATCATTCTAGAGAAAACAACATAGTAAAGGGGGAGTACCCTCAATATCTAACATCTTAAGTTAAATTCTAATATCGTTATCGTAGTTCTAGGACAATATCCTATACGTATACTTACCCTTAGGGACATCCCTAGACATACCTTAGAAATATCTCTAGGGATCTCACTAACGTTCTCACATCCTAGTTTCCAAAGGTTGACTAAACCTTTCCTCTGATACCAACTGCAGAGACCCGAAGCTTGACATACATGGACATTACATTACTTTTGAGGAATACTTAGTACATAACAAAAACACACACATAAGGATCGTAATAGTTTAGTGTCTTTGGAAACTCGGAATATAATCTTCTAATCGTGGTGAAAGATCTTCAACATCTCCCATAAAGATCTTCCTTTTTTTACCTAAACCCTTTCTTTATATCCTGGGGAAAAGAAAACATAAAAGGGTGAGCTCAAATGCTCAGTAAGGGTAAACAAAATAAATATCAATCACATCATATTCATAAGAACATAACATTTTGGAAATCTTAACCTGCAAAAGAGATCATAATTTCATAACATGGGATAAATCATAGTAGTGAAATGTAATCCCAATAATCATAACTTAAAACATTAAACTTTGTGGCATACACACATAATCATAGAGAATCATTTCTTGTTAGTCAAGACTCTTTTCCAAGACTATCTTAGTGGACAAAGTCCCTTTCTGAACCGAGTCACCCTCGTTTCAGTCCTGTTTCACTGAACCGGTATAACCTACCATTCCAGCCATGTCTATCTCATGAGATATAAAATCTTTACCCAATGCATTGGAGGGAGATATAGGTCCCACCCATCTCATAATGATACCATTCTTATGTGTGCCACAAAATCATAAATCATACATCATTGCATAACCCATGTAATAAAAATGGGAATCTTAAACATCATGACAACATAAAACAATTCATATAAGATAAAGGAATTCATAAAAAATATTTCCATCACAACATAATCAAGTAAATGTAATAATAGGGATGAAAACAGAACCCTATATTATCTTAGAAGGAAAATAATTTTGATAAAACACTTGAACTCCATTCTTGAGGAAAATATTCTTTCTACTTCAAAAACATTTTCCTTTCTTAACATGTTATACAATTTTAAACTAGAAGAAGTTGATTAAAAATAAACTTGAAAACATGTAAAGGAATCTTCGTGGAAATGATGTTTTAAAAATATTTTCATGCTGTATAAGTTATAAAAAAACATTCTTCTCGTACTTTTGTCGGAATAGTCAAAAAAAGTACCTCGTACGAAAAAATGAAAAAAGATTCCTTTCATATATTTTACTAAAAACTCACCAAAGGGTAAAATTGGATTTAAAAAATTGTAGTTGGATGGAAATAATATTACATATTGAGCAAACATGTATGTGGATGATAAAATACACCCCAGTAAATGCCAATGTATAAACAATCTCGGATAAAAATGAGATTGTGATATTTTCCCTTACCTTAGGTCCAATTTGCTTCGTAAGTGTCTGAACCTCCTGTATAATGATTTAAATAATGTCATTGACTTATTACAGAATCATATTCATTGTTATGATATCATATATTGTTCACTTATGACTTTATATTACCCGTTCTATTGTAAATTCCATGTTAAAGAGGGTTTTGGGTAAAATTTCTTCCTTTGTCGTCCATGTTTGGACTTATTGTTATTGACATTATTATTACTTATATCATGATTTACTTACTTACAGAATATAAAACATGATTTATAAATCATATATATTCAGTATATATATATAATATGTAGATAAATGAAATGAAACACATCGTTCATGGAGACGGTAGTCCGTACGTACGCATGAACGTTGTTTTCCTTTCCTTATTGTCTTGAATGGGAGTATGTAGATGACATACATATATACATAAATCCAGTAGCTTTATAATGTCATATATTTCATTATTATTTCTTATATATACTTTATAATCATTCTTAAATGGTTAACATGGAGAATGAATCTCATCGCGTCGTGGAGACGGTAGTCCGTACGTACGCACGAGCGATGATATAATTTCCGTAATTATTGAATTGAATTGGAGTGGATGATACAATATATAAGATTTAAGAAAGTGACATGTTGTCACTTTCTTTGGTTTTAATAATAATTAAATTATTTTCATGGTCAAAAGTCCATAAAATGAATCTAATCCGACCCTTAGTTGATATGGGTTTACTTTTAGCCATCAAATAGAATTTTGGCATGTGTTAGGGTAATTGTATAATATTATATTTACCCTTAATTACCTGATTTACCTTTAACTATGGTAAATAAAATTTACTGTAGTTACTATTCATAATTCCCAAAAATAAAAAGTATCCTATTAACATAATTTGGACCCAATGATTACAAATATGGAATCCATTTTTTAAAATTCAATACACATAAGTTGCAGAAATTAAATTAAAATTAATCCCGTGGTTGAATAAAAACGGGTTTTTGTTTAAAACATTGCAAAAGATTGAATTGATTTAACCTACGAATTCAAGGTAAAATCAATGCTAATGACATACATTATATTAAATGGTAAAAATATATTCTATTTATACTTTAAACCCATTCAATATTATAATTTAACCACATAAGATATTATGAGGAAAAAATTTGTTTTTAATTAAAATATAGCGTGTTTTTACTATTCATTAAAATATGAAAGTTATCAGAAAAATATCAAAACCTTATCTAATGTAAATTTTTATATCCCGATTCAAAAGAAGAATTTTATTTTGTCAAATTGAACATATAAACATATCAAAAACTAGATTTAAAGTTGGTGCACCATCAAAAGGCGGTAAAACTGCATTTTTTGAAAAATACTTATTTTACCCGAAAAATTTATTTTGTTCTTATACCATGTTCTAGAAAATGTATAAGATGAATAATAATGATATAAAATTCAAAATTTAGTTAATACTATTCATAAAGGCTAGTTCATGACAATATTATAATAATATATCATTGTTTATTAAAACCCGGTATTGCGTACAACACACGCTATCGAGGAAGGTCGCGATTGCGTGTAATGCAAGCCAAGTCAGGGTTGCGTGTTGTGAAAGAATCCTTCGTTGTTTCATATAATAGAATCCAACCATATTTAATTTATACATTGAATATATATATATATATACTCAATGTTTCGTAGAATAACTATTATCAAAATTGTGTGTAACACGGTCCAAGAATAGTGTTGTGTATACTGCAAGCTAATACGGTGTTGCATATAGCGCAAGGTAATGTTGGTGTAGAATACAACATAAGACATTAATGAAATTAAAATAATATTTTTCATAAAATCTTGGGGTGTTATAGACATGAATCATATTATCCAATTATTTTATATTTTATATGTATATATTTACAATGTTTTTATTTTTAATATAAATATAATTTAGTTAAATTTATTTACAAATCCATTTCATATTCCACCATTCACGAGCTTTCAATTTAAGAGATAATGAAGTAGTTAGAGGTTTTCTAAACTCATATTTTTTATTGAGTCATGACTATTACCATTTAAAATGGATTTAAATGATTTATTCCTTATACAATATGATGATAATATATTTAATTTCCTCCTTCATTTATATGGAATTAAATTTTCCCATGAAATACATCTTATTTGATGAATTTCATTCATTAATTTTTTTATAAAGTTATGAATAATTCCTATCCAATTTAAATTATTTTTTTCTCATCCTACCCATGTTAACTCTTTCCACCAATGTTCTAATTTATTATTTTTAAATAAAAATATTTTTTGTTTATAGTTAATTTAAAATTTCTATTTACAACTTATAATTAATGATTTTTTACTATTTTTACGATAATGGTCTCAATAATGGTATTGTAAAATACTATTGTGGTTTTATGTTCATGATGAAATGTTATATATTCCACTCCATATTTCTACAAGAAAACAATTATATCATTTTTAGGGATCCATTAATTGTATTTAATTTAATATGTTATTTTATAATTTTTTTCCCTGTTACTTTCTTTAAAGTGATATTTGATGGGATCTCATAACTTCAACATTTTGAAACAATTTTAAAATATTTTTTTATTAAGAATCATATATGTTTCAATTATATTTTCTTCATTTAATCAGAAAAATATAACTCACATTGTGTAATGATTTATGAATCATCCTAAAAACTATTAATTAAAATTCCTTTTTTAGGTGATTTAATTTTAATATCAACCAATATTCTTTTGATGTATCAAATATGTGATACCATTTGAAAATGATATGAAACCCATTATATTTCTATGTGCTTTAATGATATGATGAATGATGGATATAATATGGCCCACATAAGTTTCGATATAAATGGGTGGTGTTCAATATCAGCATCCAATGCTTTGGTTAAATTTGTATATCTCTATATATAAAAATTATTAATGAGTTATGATACTCTTATAACTAATGGACCATGAGTTATGATACTTGATTATTAAATTAATTTTGATTTATGATTGTATTTTGAATGAGCTAAGAGTTATGATGTTCAAGTCACTAACGGGTCACTAGAAATAATACATGATCCACCATATAATTGGTCACTCAATTTAGTAACCGTAACAATAATGTAATATTTATCAATGATTATGTTTGAACCATAATTCATTGTTGTGATATTATTCAATTTCATTATATATTTATATGTCATATTCTTATGATTATACTCCATGGTTTCAGTTAATTGTATCACACCCTTATACCATGGTACATGTTTCTTCATTTGAGGCTATATATCCCAATATTATGACTTGTAGACAACCCTTATTATTACACTTAAGTTTTAATAAAATATTTATCCCATACTCATGTTTGTCATATGATTATGATTTAACTATTTATGACATGTTGATATGTTTTAGCCCTATTGATAATCTAATCTGATCCCTTGTTTATGATTTTCTTCCATGGTTATGAAGATGAGAATAACTTATAAGAAGTATATATGGGAGTTTAGTGGGGTACATACTCAAATACAAAAAATCATTTCCATCTAGAATCATACCATTATTATGATATTTTATGTTTTATTTATTTGAATATATGTAATTTAAGATTCTATCAGCTCACATGGAATCGAAGCCGGTGGTAATGTATGTGTTTTTATCAAGAGATATGAGAGTGAAGGTTTGGGTAACCTCATATATGTAAAACATGTGAATAATTTATTTATATAATTTTTTCTAAATATAAGTATTGTTTTAAAATATATAATTATTAATTACATGTTGATTTTATTGAAGGTGAGACAATTTTCATAAATGTTAGGGGTAAAATAAAGTTTTTCTCTCATTATCTCTCTTTTAATTTGATATTATCAACTGTTATAATTTGAGTATAGTATTTTTATATGAATATATTTTCATTTAATCTAGTTTTTATGGATTTAAATGAATTTTTACAATTCCCCACCCATTGATTAATAATTATCCTATTACGACATTAGTAATGGGAATTGTTTTTACATATTTTTTATTTTTTGGAATGTTTTTACTCTATCTATATATTCATTATAATGTTGTATAGATGTATTTTATTTCAATACATCTATATTTATAGTTCATTAATTTCTATATTAATTTACATTTAATTTGATATAAATATTTGGAAGGAATCTATTTTATATCCCATTATTTATGTATTCTACTTGGTCAAATTCTCCCACTTTTTTTTAGTTTTAATTATGAATATTTATTTCCATGTTATCATGATTTGTAAAATAATTTTTTACTCACATTATAATTATTATAAAATAATATATGTAGAAATTATTTTCTTTCAAAAAGATAGCATAATTGAAAATCTATTTTTTATGTTTAAAATTTAAATTTGATTAAATGGAGTCCAAATTTAGAATAATCGTGTCAAAATTAGGTATATGTGGTTATCATTTTGTGGTAAAAAACTATTTAACATGATAAAAAAGAAAGTGATACTAAAAAACATAATTTTTTAAATTATGATTGCCCATATTTTCAGAAATATTTTTATATTTGAAAATTATAGAAGACCTTTGTTTTCTATGAGAATCAATCCTCAAATTATCACTAATATTTCATTACCTAATTCTCCTAACTCACATGTTTTTACATCTTTAACCTTCAAGAAAATTATATTTCTCTAAAATATCATATAAATTCCCCTATAATTAATAACTCTTACTTGGTTAGTATCTTCTTATTCAATGAAGGAGACCTAAAGTCTTCATTTATAATCCACTCAATATAATAAGGCGTGATTCCATATATTTAAGTATATTTTTATTTATTGTATTTCATAATTATATACTCATATCCACTATATGAAAATAAATTTCTCTACCATGATTTTGTCCATATAACATCCATATTATTATGTAAAAACTTTATTATTATTATATAACTCTTAAATATTAATCATTCAATAATATGACACGTCCTTGTTTGGTTCAGATAAACAATCAATATAAATAATATTGTACCAATGCCATAATTTTCATCAAGAATGAGTATAAAGACATATTTATTTGTATTATATAATATTAAAAAGTAATTTCTATTTTGATTATGGCTCTATAAGGGTGATAGAAAAAGAATAACCACTATAATGTACCATGTTTCTATTGGTTAAATTACATTAAACCAACTAATTATAAAATAAATTTTTAAGAACCATACCCATATCATCCATCAAGAAAACATGGAAATATATAAATTATTATATTAATATTATTCCACTATGATGAAAAATATAGGAATATTGAATTTGTTATCAGAGAACATGGATTGAAATTGAAATAATGTAACATGTATGAGGTAATAAAAATTAGTAACATCAATTGAGTAAAATAAAATAAATATAAATAATATATATATATGTTAAAGATATATATAATTAAATAGTGTCAAATGATGTTAATATGAGTTATTTTTTAAAATATATGTTTATTATGATTATGTTTATTATACTGTAGGTTAAATCACTTTCATGAATGATGAGAGTAAAGGTAAAGGGTTTCATTTAAAAACACATACTAAAATCATTACTATTTCTAAAAAATGTAAAATTTCTGTAAATATATTTTCTATCTCACTAAAATTTTATTTACCTTCTCCACTTTTGGATATTTTTTGCGATTACATGTCTTTATAAAATTTCTCCATCATTTAGAGAAAAATTTATCTGAAATTGTTATTGTAATTGGGAACAACTCCATCTCTTTTATTTTATTAGGAATATATATTATTTTTTATCATGTTTTAATTGTTTTTCATAGATATATATATATCCCAACATATATTACATATTAAGGTAACATTATATTGATATTTTCTTCTTTTAAAAATATGTGGAGAAAATATTTTAAACTATCACCCATAATGTTTTATGAATTGTAAACGTATTCCATTGAGTTCTCCCATATTGATCCCTAAGATTTAATTTTTTTTCTCTTTATTCATGATTGTAATTATTTAAAATTATTTATATCATTATTTTTTGACCTTCTTATTATAACAAATTTTATTGAGAAATACATTTGAAATCAAAAAAGTGTTATTTATTTTTAATCCTAACAGATTTTTTCATCCACTAATGAATTTTCAATAATTTCATTCATTAATAATTTATAATTTTTCATGACTCATTGGGGATATGTTTAAATGACAACATAAACCTTATATATATATAACTTCTATTAGTATATAGATTTTTCTAAAATCCATTACATAATCATGGGTTATATTATATTGGATAGATATAAGACTTATTTTATAATCATTTGAAAAACATATGTATTATTATCATTTTTTGTGGGGTGGGTGTAGAAGTAAATAACCCTATAATGAAACTATAACATAAACATTAATGATATTATCATTATCACTTGTTTATAATATTATCTCGTTTGATACTTGATAGATATCTCACATGTTTTATCTGTTACCCATTGTCTTATTTGACCCTTTCTTTTCTAACCAATCAACACGTTATGAAAAAGATTATAAAATATGATATATATAGAATTAGGTATTGTGTGTGATGATTGTTTCCAAGTATGAACATTATTTTTAAATAAAATGTTTATCTATCTAATATTTTAATACCCTAATCCCATAAGTGATTGTTTGTGAATTACTATATGATGTAATGGATATTTATTTAAAATTATGTCCAATGAATGATTGTTATGGATGATTCATCTCATTTAGTATTAGAGTGCGTATTAGTTAATTTTCCGGATTATATTTTAAAGAATAAAATTTTGAATACAAATATAACATAAGTAGAACTAGGAGTGAGGACCATAGGTTATTCCAAATGTTATATAGGTCGAACCAGAAAGATCATATGTTAAAATGAAGTTTTCTTAATTTTGGACCTCATAAGATTTATTTTTTATGGTAATAATTTTTTTACACATATTTTTATTTCTTAATATTCACACTGGATTTTTGGTTAATATTAATGGCTATAAATAAGATATCAACATGAAAAATGATTTTTATGGATGATATAAAGAGTTTCTTAGTGAGAAATATTACAAAATGTGTTATGGAGTGGAAAACCTCATGAGGATTCTCACCCAACTACCCGAAGCTTTAAACAATAACATGAGACTTTTTAAATTCCCAGACTCCCCAATGAATGATATGATCACTATTTAGTCATTTATATGGTAAAATATACACTAATTTAATGTATTTTGTATTTTATTAATAGTTCAACAATGGATTAGAAATATATAAATCACATTTTTCATTCACCGGTACCCAAATCTTGAAAAATTGTCTTACCTGTTTATTACTTGGAAGGTTATCCTACCTAGTGTTTTATTGTCATAATGAACATTATGGAAAAATATGAATGTTAATCCATGTAATGAGAGGAGTTTATGATTTTATTATTAAATAAATACTTTTCTAATAACTCTTAACATTAAAATGGGGAGAAAATTCATTGAGTTGATTAAAATTGAGTTTGTAGAAAACTTCACAAGATGTAAAAGATATTTTTTTGATTTTACACTATCCCTAAAAGAAAAATATTTCATTTCATTAGATACGTAATACATGTCTTAGATAATTGTTACCTATAAGGTACTTTGGTAGCTATGAAGAAAACTTTAGCTGTCCTCTGAAGTTATAAATGAAAACTAAAGACTCCCATTGTTATCACGGTTTTATGGAAGAAAGAGAATAACTATGTTATGTGGAAAGATAAATGATATAATCTATAGAGGATGTTATATTCATATTCATACATGATAATAATATGAGAAATAGAATATGGGAATGGACTCAAAGGAATCAAGAAATTATTTAAGTTGGGAAAATTATGGATTCCATAACATGAATTTTAAAAAGGTATTAAGAGGAAACAAATGAAATTTATGAATTAATTCTCAACCCAATTCACCGTCCACACTCTAATATGAAAAATGAATCAATTTTGGAAATGATGATTACTAGTGAACTCATCAATGTTTAAATAATCACGATCGACATAACAACCTCGAAATCTAAGGGTTGAAGGGAAAAATTTTACCATAAAAACAGATGATGTGGGTTATAAAAAATATTTGTTGAAGGGTTATAGATTAATTTACACTATAACATTAAATTCATTATTTTATTATGGCTATAAATACTAGTTCATATATATAATGTCTTCTAAAGGAATTAGTTCACAATACAAACAATTAGTTACTGAATAATTAGTGAAAAATAATTATTGTATATCAATATGATCCTAAGTCTATAATTTATCTCTCATTAAGGTTTTTGGGAAGATACATCCTTGAAATCATATTATCCTCCAATTCTTCACATTTTATATGATTTTGGGACAAGTGTTTTTCATTATAAATAATGACAATAAGGATTTCCATTATAATTAAATCATATTTCATATACTAAATCTACATATGTTCGTTTATTAATGCAAGTACGACTATAAAAAGCTAGGAAAATTACATCTATTATAAGGATCTTCATATATGAAAGTGAGTAATATCAACATAAATTAGTTTATTATATGATCATAATTGGATATATGTAAATTGTATAACAATATATCTATGTGTCTACTAAATATGTTTTTAATCGTGTCCCAAAAACCGAGGTTGACTTTTACATTGAACTCATACCATGTGTTATAATAGTTTTAATAAATATTTAATGAATATAACCCATTATATTGTATATAATTCTAATATACATATCATGTTGTTAAATTTTGTTTATAAATCCATTTTCTATTACACCATTCATGAGTTTTCAATTTATAAGACAATGATGTAGTAAGGGGTTTTCTTAACTCAATTTCTTTATTTGAACCCTCATTATTATCATTCACAATGGATTTAAAATATTTATTACTTATAAAATATGATGATAATATTTTTAATTCTTTCTTTTATTTATATGGAATTCAATTTTGACATCAAATACATCTTATTTGATCAATTTCTTTCATTAAAAATTTGATAATCATAATAATAATTCACATGATCTCTAAAGGAGTTCTTCCGCATCCTACCCATGTTCAATCTTTGAACCAATTTTTTAATTTCATATTTATAAATAAAAATATTTTACATTTATATTTATTTTTAAATTTCTATTTACCACATATAATTAATGATTTATTACTCTTTTTATGTTGATGGTTTTAATAGTGGTATTGTAAAATACTATTCTGGTTTTCTATTAACGATCAAATATTATATATTTCACTTAAAATTTCCTCTAGAAAATATTTATTAAATTTTTAAGGATACATTATTGGTATTTCATTTAATGTGTTATTTTATAACAGTTTTCCATGTTACGTTAATTAAATTGATTTTTGACAGGGCCTCATAACCTCATTTTTTTGCAGCAAGGTTAATATATTATTTACGGTGATTCTTATATCTTTAAATTATGTTTTACTCTATGAATCAAATAAATATGACTCACATGTAGTAATGTTTTATTAATCATACTAAAAATTATTCATTAAAATTACATTATTTAGTGATTTAATTTTTGGGTCACCCTGTATTCTTTTGATATCAAAATTATGTGATATCTTTTGGAAATGATATAAAATCCATTATATTTCCATGAGTTTAATGATACGATGAATGATGGATATAATATGGCCCACATATGACTAGATGTATGTAGGTGGTGTCCAGTATCATCCTCTAATGAATTGGTTAATATTCTCTATCTCTAGAGATAAAAATTATTCATGTGTCATGATACTATTGTCACTAATGGTCCATGAGTTATGATACTAGAGTCATAAATGAACTGTGAGTTATGATAGTTGATTCAGTGGACCAAGAGGTATGATTTTCAACACACTAATGGGTCAATTGAAATAATGAATTATCTACCATATAATGGGTCACTAGATTTTGTAACCTTAACAAGTATGTAATATATTTCAATGATTATGTTTGTGCCAAAATTCATTGTTGTGAAATTTTTCAATGTAATTCTATATTTATATATCATATCCCAATGACTATACTCCATGGATTCAATTAATTATATCACATCCTTATACCGTGGAACATGCTTCTTCATTTGAGGATATATATCCAAATATCATGACTTATAGACAACTCGTATTATTAAAATTAATTTTTAATAAAATATTTATCCTATAATCATGTGTCACATATTATTATTTTATTTAACAATTTATAACATGTTGATAGGTTTTACCCCTACTAATCATCTGATCTCATCCCTTTTTAAGGATTCTATTCTATGGTTATGAAGATGATAATACCTTATAAGATGTATAAATGGGTGTTTAATGGAGAACATACTAAAATACCCAAAATCATTAGGTTCTTGAATTATTCCATTATTGTGAGATGTTATGTTTAATTTTTTTCAATTTATGTAAGTTTAGCTTCGATCATCTCACATGGCACTGAATCTAGTTATAAAATATGTGTTTTTGGCATTAGATATGAGATTGTAGGTCTGGGGAACCTTATATATGAAAAAAATGTGAATGATTTATTTGTATAATTTGTTCAAAATATGAATAGTTTTTTCAAAAATATATTATTAATTATATGTTGATTGTACCAATGGAGAGACTATTTTCATAGATGTTTTGGGTAAAATAAAGCGTTTTATCTCATAATCTCTCTTCTAATTTGAGATTATTTATGACTAAACATCAACTTGGATAATTTGAATATAATTTTTTATATGAACATATTGTCATTAAATCTATTTATGTTATGAATTTAAATTTATTTTTAAAATTTCCCACCCATTGAATCATGATTAACCTATTACAACATAGATAATGGGAATTATTTTTTCATCTTTTTTATTGGATGTAATATTTCAAATATCTCTATATTTTCATTATATTGTTTTGTGGATGTATTTTTTTCCATCCATCAATTTTTATTGTTCCTTAATTTATATATTAATTTACATTTAATTACAGAAAAATATTTGAAATGAATATATTTCATATACCATTATTTATGTTTTCTACTAGGTCACATTATCCCACCATTTTTAGTTTTCATTATGACAATTTCATTACATTTTATTATTTTTTTTAAAATAAATTTTTATTAACATTATCCCTATTATAAAATAGAATATACATAAATTATTTCCTTTCAAAAAGATACCATAATTCAAAGTGTATTTCTCATGTTTATAATTTAAATTTGATTAAATGGAGTCCAAATTTATAATCATAACGTCAAAATTTGGTATATGTGTTTATAATTGTTTTGGTAAAAAAATCCTTAACATGTTAAAAAATATAGTGAAATTAAACCATTTATTTCTGTAAATTAAAATGTCTCATATTTTCTAAAATTAATTTGATATTTGGAAACTCTAGAAGTGCTTTATTTTTTTATGAGAATCAATAATCCAATTATAACTGATATTTACCTAACTAATTCACTTAAATCACATGTGATTCCATATTTTCCCTTAAATAAAATTATATTTATTTGAAATATCATCAAAATTCCCCTATAATGTATCATTATTACAAGTTTAGTCGCTTTTTATTTGTTGAAAGAGGCCTAAAATCTTCATTTATAATATTTTATTTACAAGAAGGTGTGATTCCATCTATTTAAATAAATTTTTATTTACAGTATTTCATAATTTTGTACACATATAAAATATATGTAAATATATTTCTACACCATGATTTTGTTCATATAAAATCCATATTCTTATGTGAACATTATATTATTATTATATAACTCTTAAATCATAATATTTCAATAATATAACATGTTCTAGTTTGGTTCAGTTTGAAAGTCTATAATTATTTTTTTACCAACACAATAATTTTCAACAATAATGCGTACATATACATATGTATTTTCATTGTATCATATTAAAAAGTAATTTTTATTATGATTTTGGATCTATAATGGCATCAAAAAATTTGAATAACCAAAATAATGTACAGTGTTTCTATTTTTTAAATTACATTAAATCAACTCAATATAAAATCCATTTTTATGAACCATACCCATATCATCCATCAAGAAAACATTGAAATATATAAATCATTACAATAATAATAATATTCAAATATCATGAAAAATATTGGAATGTTGAATATGTTACCTGAGAACATGGATTGTAACTGAAATAATGTAACATTTATGAGGTAATAAAGAATACTAACCTCTGTTGATGAAAATAATCAGAATCTAAATAATATATATGTTAAAAATATATATATAATTAAATTGTGTCAAATGAAGTAGATATATGACAACCCATCTCTTTATTACACACTTAAACATAATTTATTACAAAAAATTCACTTGATACAACATAGAAGGTCGATAGGTATAGTTTTTTTGGGGCTTAAGAACATTACATAACAACTTCAAACACGAAATAAAACATCTTTATTGAAAAACTTACTTTACATGACCACTACATTCCCTTGTACTTTTCCATGCATAGAATATCCTGAGGACTTGCATAAGAAAACGGTGAGCTATAAAGCCCATAAAGAGAATAAAAATGGAATTACAAGAGGAATATAGTACATGATATACAATAGGAATATCAATGGAACATAAGAGGAACATAAACATAAGGGCATTATATAACAAGATTAACATCACATAGAAATGTGGGAACAACATTTAACATGACTTTATCATGATCCATGACACATTGCACATGGAGCATGAGTAAACCGTCTTTTCACTTGAATTATCATGAGTAAACCCTCGTTTCACTTGACGTATCATGATACTAACCTTTACACAATGTATTGGAGTGCTATCAGGGCACACCCTTCTTAAACATTTCATTTCAATCATAAATCTGCCACATAGATCATATAACATGGAATCATTCAACATAATAAGTTATACCTCTATTGAGGAGTGTGGAATAAGTAAATGAAAGTAAAATTCAATACATATATGTGAATAAAGGTTAATACAGTTGATAGATAAATTGGCATTGCATTTACAACACAGTGACCTTGACTTGGAAAATCGTCATGCAATGTTGGCAGCATAACGACATGACATAAGAACTCATAAAAAAGGTTTATGAGGGATAAAGGGGTGTATCATCATATTTAAATGAAATGGAATGTATGGTGGTCATATAGATATATGTCCCAATAAAATTAATGGAATTTGGATTCATAATACAAAATAATTGCTTGAATGTAAATGAGAAGAGAGAAAGTGCTTCCAGAATTTTGGCATGGTATTAGGTGTACATAGAAGACATAGATGAGAGATAAAGGGGTCTTCAATTATTTAAACATGAATAGGGAAGTATGGGGGATGTGAGAAACCATACCAAAACATTTATAATTGAAAATAAATGGGCATAACAATTTTATTCAATTTGGATAAAATGAGAAAGGAATGAAACTCTTACTTGGATGTGTGATCCCAAAGGATTGGGAGAGGCTTAAGAGAGGATTATTGGGATTATGGGGCACCTTGGGAGGAATATAGATAGAAGAGGGAATATGTTGGACGAACACAAAAGGCTTTGAGTGAAGAGGAAGTGGGAGCTTGGGTGGGTTTATATAGGAAATGAGAGGGAATTCTTTATTATTTAGGTTTGGGTCACGAAACAATAAACTAATCTCTACCACAAAATATCCCATGGTTTTTTCCATGTTTTTTTCCAACGGGGAGTGGAAAACAATATTATATAAGGGAAATGGCATAAATTCTTAAAATAATGGGGTCACTTATGTTGAGGTGTGTCATCCTCTCAAGGAAATTCATTTAAAAAGGGAAAATGATTTATAAGTCTTGATGGGTCCACTAATTCTTTGTAAACTAAATAAAACAAATCTAAAATCACATTATTTTAATATAAAAACATATATTTTATGAACATAACATCTATATTATTTTATTACATCACTATTGGGTCGTTATGATGTCATAAAACACATTATATATTTGAACAGTATTTAACTTTTACCCAAAAATTTTACTGTATCAGAAAACTATGAAAAATTCACCGGTGGATAATTATGACATCCTGAATAAAAAAACAATATCCATTCTATCTAAATACGTTTCGAAATATGTTAATTTTCACTTTTAAAATAAAAATGACATTTATAAAAAATTCACGGGTTTTGACAAAAACAACTTCCAAACCTTATCAAAAATTTCAATTGTATTCATAAAATTATATGATCATTTATATATAGTAAAAAAAATTAATTTAATAGTAATAGTAATATTTTATTAAAATTTTATTTAATTCAAATAGCCATTAATTATTCAAAATATATTTCTTAGTTAAATATTAACTAAAAATATTATATGCGCTTTAAATACTATTTACAAAGTAACATTAATAAAATGAATGTATATTCATTATTAAATACAAAAATATTGCACATATTCATAGTGCTAAGTTATTATTACATAACACCATATAACACCCACATAAGACCAATGGGTAAGGTGTGCTATGGTGACAGACTCTTGGGGTGGCTCAGATAACATCGCTCGGGTGGTAATCTCTATTAACTTTTACTTATCCCGTAGATTGTTCAGTTTAAGCTTAACGTGTTCAAGATCAGCATGGGCTTGCTCAAGAGAGAAGAAAAATGACTCCACCTCCTTTCTGAGCATAGAATAATGGGCTTTATACGGGGCAGGTCTACTGGATGAGGTCATCGCTTCATTTGTCTGAGTAAATTGGATTTGTTAAAGCACCATATTTATACTAATCATGTGATCAATGTTCAATGACTATATTATCAATTGTCATAGTTCATAATGATATTCTAAAATCAAAAAACCTAAAACCAATTAAGTTAACATTTAAATGATGAGACATTTAATTAGATCCAGAGGAATTTTCATTAATGAAAGTTTGGGTCCTTACAAAATTCCCCTCTTAAGAAATATCTCCCCCAAAATTTCCTTTTTCCACACTAAAATAGATGCGAGTAACTCAGCCTCATCACTTCCTTTGTTTCCCACGTCACTTCTTCAAACTTTTAGTTTCACCACAACACCTTGATGAAGGGAATTTTCTTATTTAGTAGAACATTTTCTCTTCTATCTAAGATCTTCACTGGTTTCTACTCATTAGAGAGATCATCCTCTAACTGTACCACCTCTGAAGAGAGTAAATGTGAATGATCTGGTATGTACTTCATTAAGAGGGATACATGAATTAAATCATATACTTTGTCCATGTTAGGTGGAAGTGCTTGTCGATAGTCCACAACCCTGACATGATCAAGAATCCCGAAGGGGCCGATATACCTTGGACATAAATTCCCTTTCTTTCCAAACCTCATGATCGTCTTCTAAAGAGATATGCGTAGAAATTCCATATATCCAAATTTAAACTCAATGTATCATGGAAAATTATCTGCATAAATCATCCATCAACTCTAGGCTGCCTTGATATGCTGCTGAATGGTTTTCACCTTCTCCACCATTTCTTCGACAATTTCTGGTCCAAGCAGCTTATTCTCACTAACATCATCCCATCATGCAAGTGTTCTGTACCTTTTCTCATAAAGGGATTAATATGTTGTCATTTGGATGCACAAAAGGAAACTGTTGTTGTAAGGGAACTCAACCAGAGGAAGATGTTGATCCCATCCTCCTTTGAAGTCCATTAAACAAGCTCTCCACATTTCCTCTAGTGTTTGGATAGTTCTCCCAGATTGGCCATCAGTTTGAGGATGATAAGTCGTACTAATTTTCATCTCAGTATCCAGAGCATGTTTAATACCCTTCTAAAATATATAGGTGAATCTTGGATATCGATCAAATACAACAGATAGTTGTATTCCATGAAGTATTACCACTTCTCTGATATATATACGTGCTAACAGATCCAATGAGAAATCCTCCCGAATTGCAATGATGTGTGTAGTATTTGTAAGACGATCCAAAAAACCCAAGATAGCATTGTTTCCTTTGGGTGTATTTGGAAGTCCGGTGAAAAAGTCTATGTTGATGTTCTACCATTTCCACATTAGTATGGGTAATGGTTGCATCATCCTCTTATACTTCAACCTCTCAGCCTTCACATGCTGACATACTTGGCACTTTGATATATACTCAGAAATTTTCTTCTTCATGTTATCCCATCAATAATTCTCTTAGACATCTCCATATGTCTTTGTATTTCCAGGGTGAATAGAGAAATTTGAACTATGTGCATCATCCAAAATTTACTTCATCAGCTCCGGACATTATGTAACACATAGCCTTTTCCCAAATCTCATAATTCCTTCTTCATTGACATTGAACTATAAGGATTTCTCATTTTCGATAGTTTCCAATATCTTCTAAATTCCCTCACCATATTTTTGAGAATCCTTTAACCTCTCCAAAAGATACGGTTGAGCAATAATTTGTGAAAGGATTGATGATGATCCCTTCTTTATGATTTTCATGTCCATCTTCATCAAATCAAAGAATATTGGATCCTTTTTTAATCTCATTAATGATAGAATCACTGGGTCCTTTCTACTTAGAGAATGCGCTACCTTTTTCGCTTTTCCCGGGTGGTAATGGATAGAGCATTAATAGTCTTTGATTAGTTCTAACCATCTTCATTGGTGCATGTTCAAATCCTTCTATGTGAATATATACTTGAGGATTTTTTTGGTCAATATATATTTCTCACTTCTCATAAAAGATATAATACATCAAAAATTTTAAAGAGAAGATCACCACAACCAACTCCAGATCATGTGTTGGATAATTCTGTAAATGAATTTTTAATTACCTTGAATCATAAGCAATGACATTGTCATTTTTCATCAACAAAAATCCCATGCCCTTTTTCAAATCATCACTGAATACCACAAAATGATATCCACTTGTGTGTAAATTTAGAACGAGCACAGTGATAGGCATCCTCTTTAACTATTTGAAGCTTTCTTCACATTCATCACACGAAGAAAACTTTACTCATTTCTATGTTATATTGGTAAGAGGGATAGAAAATAGTGAGAAATTTATCACAAATTGTCGATAATGTCTAGCAAACCCCAAAAATATATGAATATCTGTTACAGATATTGGCCTCGACCACCCCTCTATTGCAGCTGTCATGGAGGGATCCATAGATATCCCATTACTTGTGATGATATGACCCATGAATGAGACCTCCTACAACTAGAACTCACAATTTCTTTACTTTTTATAGAGCTTATCCTTTCATAAGGTCTCTAGTACAGTTCTTAGATGCTCCTCATGATCCTCCTTTGTTTTAGAGTATATTAGAATATCATCAATAAATACTACCAGAAATTTATTGAGGTAATCTCAAAAGATTCTAATCATCAAGTCCATGAATATTTCTGGAACATTAGTGAGTCTGAAAGGATTTACTATGAAGTCATAGTGCCTGTATCTTTTATGAAAAGAAGTCTTGGGGATATCTTCATTCACAACCCTTACTTGATAATATCCTGACCGCAGATGAACCATGGAGAAATATTGTGCTCCACATAGTTGATTGAACAATTCATCGATTCAGGACAGAGGATACTTGTTATTTTTCATGATTTTTTGAGCTCATCATAACCAATGCAAAGGCCCATTGACCCATCCTTCTTCTAGATGAAGAGAACTTGTGCACCCTAAGGTGAAGCACTTGGGCGTATAAACCCTTTATCTATATTCTCTTGTAGTTGTTTCTTTAGCCCCTCAAGCTCAAAAAAACATTCTATATGGAGTCTTGGATATTGAAAACTCCCCAGGTATATGATCAATATAGAATTCAACATATCTTCTAGGAGGAAGACAAGACAATTCCTTGGGAAACACATCGGTAAATTACCTTACAATAGGCATGTCTTCAAGGATGGTTTCTTCCTTAGACTCAATCATCTAAGCCAGATGTGCATGATCATAGTGAAGTATATCCACACTTGAGATGATATATCTAAAGAGGAATCATCCTCCTCCTTGAACTTTTATAGAATTGGAGGTCGATTATCCATATGGAGAGTGATTTCCTTCTCATGGAAATTTATGTTGGCTCTATATAAGGAAATCCAATCCATGCTGAGAATTGCATCAAATTCCATCAGAGGGAGTATGATGTGGTTCACCAGTAAGTTAAGTCCACAAATTATTACAGGGAAGGAGTTATATTCATGGGATGAAATGATTTCCCCATTTACTGTACTCACCAACATCTTTAGTCCCATGATTTGTGGTTGTGTTGGGATTGTTCTACTAAACATTTGAGATATAAAAGAATGTATAGAACTATGGACGTTAACCCTACCTTTAACTTTATGATTATAGTTCTACTCATTTAAATTATCCATATAAAACATAGGGAAGATATCTATTAATACAATAAAGGTGAATCCAAAGACAAAAAGGGATGACTTTTAAATTACTTTTATTTCCTAAACTTATGAATCTATAAGATTCAATCTATGTTATCCCGGATCTAGTTCCCAATATATATTTTTAGGGGTATTTTTTTAATTCCCTTAATAATGGTTCATAATAATCTTATGAATTTACTAAATTATATCTCCTGGGAGTGTTGTAACCAAGAGGGCAGCAAGGCCCGTTGTCGTGTACCATGATACCCTGAGTCACGCTTGAAACTCCTTGTTGGGTTTTCACCCCTCAGTACATCTCTGCCAGAGCCGCCTGTACCTACTCGTATCCATGCAAGGATTTATTTTCTTTATAAACCACTTAATCAATACACACAAAATCTTAGGGATGTTTTTATTATAATTAGTCTTGTCTCTATGGATTTACATGGGTTTTCCAATCCCAATCCCAAACATAACTAAACCTATTCTCTGATACCAACTATGACAACCTTGATCTTTTTTATACACATAAACATGATTTATTAAAAATAATTCACTTGATACAACATAGAGGATCAAGAGGTCTAGTGCCTTTGGGACTTAGGACCATTACATAACAAATTAAAACAAGGAATATAATATATTTATTGAAAACATTTCTTTACATGACTACTACATTCTCTCGTACTTATCCTTGTATAGGATATAACGAGGACATGCATAAGAAAAGAGTGAGATATAAAGCCCAGTAAGGTAATAAACATGGAATAAAATGATGAATATAGTATATGTTATACAATAGTCATATCATTGGAGCACAAGAGAAACATAAACATAAAGACATGATATAACATGATTAACATAACATGGAAATGTGGCAACAACATTTAACATGACTTTATCATGAACCGAGGCTCATTGAACATTGATCATGAGTAAATCACCATTGCACTTGAATTAGCATGATTAAACCCTCATTTCACTTGATGTTTCATGATACTAACCTTTACCAATTCATTGGATCACTGTCAGGGCACACCCTTCTTAAACATTTCATTTCTTGCATAAATGTGCCACATGGATCTTATAACATGGAATCATTCCATACCATAAGTTATTCCAAGATTAAGGAGTGTGGAATAAATTCATGAAATTACTATTCAATATATACATATGTATAAAGGTTAATACCCTTGATAGAGAAATGGGCATGGTATTCACTACACCATGACCTTGACTTGGAAAATCGCGGTGCAATTTTGGCAGCATAACTGCATGAAATAAGAACTCATAAAAATGGTTTATGAGAGATATAGGGGTGTATCATAATATTTAAATGAAAAAGAAATTAAGGGGGTCATATAGATACATGTCCCATGAAAATTAATAGAATTTGTATTCATAATAAAATAGAATTTCTTGAATGTAAATGAGAAGAGAGAATGTCCTTACGAAATTTCAGCATGGTAACAGGTGTACATAGAAGACATAGATGAGAGAGAAATGAGTATCCCATCATTAAAACATGAATAGGGAAGTTTGGGGGAGGTAATAAACCATACCCCAACATTTATAATAGAAAATAAATGGTCATAATAATATTAGGAAATTTGGATAAAATGAGAAAGGAAGGAATACCTTACTTGGATGTGTGATGCTAAGGGCTTGGGAGAGGCTTGAGAGAGGCTTATTAGGAGATTGGGGCACCACGGGAGGATTATAGATAGAGGAGGTAAGAGTTTGGATGTACTATAAAGTCTTTGAGTGAATAAGAAGTGGGAGATTGGGTGGGTTAATATAAGAAATGAGTGGGAATTCTTTATTATTTAGGTTTGGGTCACCACACATTAAAATAATCAATACCACAAAGAAGCCCATGGGTTTTTCCCATGGTTTTGGCCAAAGAAGAGTGTAGAAAAATATTTTATAAGGTCAATGGCCGAAGTACTTAATATAACAGGGTGCCTTATGTGGTGTAGGGTCATCCTCTCAAGGAAATGCATTTAAAATGGAAAAATGAATTATAAGGCTTGAAGGGTCCACTAAATCTTTTTAAAATATATCAAACAAATATAAAATCACATTATTTTAATTTTAAAAAATATATTGGCCGAAAATAATGTTTATAGTATTTTATTACATCAATATTGGGTCATTATGATGTCATAAAACACATTATATATTTAAACGGTATTTAATTTTTACCCAAAAATTTGGCTGTCTCGGAAAATTATAAAAAAGTCACCATTGAATAATATCGAAATCTTGATTTCAAATATAATATCAATTTTAACAAAATAATTTTTTATATATTTAAATTTTCAATTTTAAAATAAAAACCGACATTTATTGAAAATTCACGGGTTTTGACAAAAAAAGCTTTCATCCTTTAATAAAAATTACTATTGTATTCATAAAATGATATGATCATTTATATTTAATAAAAAAATAGTAATAATAATAATATTTTATTAAAGTAGTATTTAATTTAAAAATCCATTAATTATTCAAAATAGATTTTTTAGTTGAATATTACCTAAAATTACTATCTGCGCTTTAAATAATATTTACAAAGTAACAATAATAAAATGAATGTTTATTAATTATTATATACAAAAATACTACACATATTCATAGTGATAAAGTCTTGTTACATAACCCCTTATAACACCTGCATAAGACCAAAGGGTAAGGTGTGCGATGATGACATACTCTTGGGGTGGCTCAGATAACATTGCTTGGGTGATAATCTCTATTAACTACCACTTCTCCCATAGACTGTTCTGTTCAAGATTAAATTGTTCAATATTGGATTTGGATCTGTCAAGATTGAAGCCAAATGACACCACATCCTTTTCTGAGCTCTGACAAATGGGCTCATACGGGACAAGTATACTGGATGAGGTCATCACTTCCTTTGTCTCAGTTAATTGGATTTGTTACAGCCCTATATTTATACGAAACATGTCATGACTATTCAATTGCTATATTAAAAATGGTCACAATTCATAATGATATTTTAAAATCCAAAAACATAAAACCAAAGAATTTCACATTTTACATGATGAGCCATTTAATTAGATCAATAGAAATTTTCAATAATGAATGTTTGGGTCGTTATAATATTCCCCCCCTTAAGAAATTTCACCCCCAAAATTTCCTTTTTCCACACTAAAACAGATGTGGATAACTCTGCCTTATCACTTCCCCTAGTTCCCAAATTTCTCCTTCAAAGTTGTGGTTTCACCACAATACCTTGATGAGGGGAATTGTCTTATTTCGGAGAACTTTTTTCTACGATATAAAATCTTCATTGGTTCCTCCTCATAAGAGATATCATCCTCTAACAGTACCCCCTCTAAAGATAGTACATGTGAAGGGTTTAGAATATACTTCCTTAAGAGGGATACATGAAAGACATCATATACACTGTCCATGGTAAGAGGAAGTTCTAGTCGATAGGCCACAGCCCCAACACGATCAATAATCTCGAAGGGGCTGATATACCTAGGGCATAAATTCCTTTTCTTTCCAAACCTCATGACCTTCTTCCACGGAGGTATTCAAAGAAATACCATGTCTCCAACTATATACTCAAGGTCTCATCAATGGTTATCTACAGAACTCTTATGTTGACTCGAGGATACCTTGATATGCTGCTGAATGGTTTTCACCTTATCCACAATTTCTTCAACCATTATTAGTCCTAGCAGCTTACGCTCACTGAATTCATCCCAACATGCAGGTGTTTTGCACCTTTTCCCATAAAGGTCATCATATGGTTCCATTTAGATGCTCGAGTGCAAAATTTTGTTTTAAGAGAACTTAAACAGAGGAAGATGTTGATACCATCCTCATTTGATGTTCATTGAGCATTCTCTCAACATGTCCTCTAGTTTTTGGATAGTCATCTCAGATTGGCCATCAGTTTGAGGATGATAAGTCATACTGAAGTTCAACTCAGTATGTAGAACATGTTGAAGACCCTTCCAAAACATAGAGGTGAAACTTGTATCTCAATCGGATACAATATATAGTGGTATTGAATATAGCCTTACCACTTCTCTGATATATATCCATGCTGACTGATATAGTGAAAAATCTTCCCAAATTGCAATGAAATGTAAAATCTTTATAATACGATCCACAACAACCTATATAGCATTGTTTCCTTTGAATGTCTTCAGAATTATGGTGACAGAGTCCATGGTTATTTTCTCCCATTTTCATGTTGGTATGGGTAATGGTTGCATCATCCCCAAAATCTTCTGCCACTTAGCCTTCACTTGCTAACATAGTAATAAATTTGATGTATACTCGCAATCTCCTTCTTCATGTTATCCCACCAATAATTATCTAGGTTATCTCAATACATCTTTATGTTTCCTAGGTGAAAAGAGAAATTTGAACTATGTGAATCATCCCAAAGTTTCTTCTTCATCTCTGGAATTGATGTAACACATAGTTTTTCCCAAGTCCCACAATTCCTTCATCATTTACATTGAACTTTGAGGATTTAAACTTTTTTATAGTTTCCACTTTCTTCTAAATTCCCACATCAACTTTTTGAGCATTCTTTAACCTATCGAAAATAGATGGTTGATAATTCATTTGTGAAAGGATTTATGATGTTCCCTTCTTTATGATTCCCTTGTCCATCTTCATTAAATCCTAGAATATTGGATCCTTTTCGATTCTCATTAATATTATAATCGTTGGGTCCTTTCTACTTGGAGAATCCCCCACCTTATTCTCTTTCCTAGGGTGGTAATATATTGAGTGGTCATAGTCTCAGATCCGATCTAACTATCTTCTTTGGCACATGTTCAAATCCTTCTGTGTGAATATATACTTAAGGATTTTGTGGTCTGTATATATTTCACACTTCATCCCAAAGAGATAATACCGCAAAATATTTAAAGTGAAGATCACCAAAGCTAACTCCAAATCATTCGTTGGATAATTTTTCAAATGAACTTTTAATTGCCTTGACGCATAGGCAATTAATTTTTCATTTTTAAACAACACACATCTCAGGCCCTTCATCCAAGCATCACTGAATACCACAAAAACTTCTCCACTTGTGGGTAATGTGAGCACGAGCGCAGTGATAAGCCTACACTTCAACTATTTGAAGCTTTCTTCTCATTCATCACTCCATGAAAAATTTACTCCCTTTGAGTTATCGTGGTAATAGGGTTGGACAATCGTGAGGAATTTCTCACAAATCTTTGATAATATCCAGCTGACCCCAAAAAGCTACGGATATCCATTACCGATGTTGGACTCTGCCACCCATCTATTGTATCTGTCCTTGAGGGATCCATATATATCCCATTGTTTGTGATGATATAACCCAAGAATGTGAACTCCTTCAACTAGAAATCACACTTGATGTACTTTTCATAGAGCTTCTACTTTCGTAAGGTCTCTAGGAATGTTCTTAGATACTCTTCATGATCCTCCTTGGTTTTGGAGTATATTAGAATATCGTCTATAAATACTACCACAAATTTGTCGATGTAATATCTAAAGACTCTATTCATCAAGTCTATGAAGATGTATGGAGCATTAGTGAGTCTGAAAGGAATTACTATGAATTCATAGTGCCCATATCTTGTACGAAATGTTGTCTTGGTGATATCTTCCTTTTTCACCCTTACTTGATAATATCCCAACCACATATCTTCCTTAGAGAAATATTGTGCTCCACGTAGCTGATCGAACAAGTCATTGATTCGGGGAAGATGATACTTCTTCATTATCATGATTTTTTCGATCTCATGATAATCAATTCAAAGGTGCATTGACCCATCCTTCTTCTTGATGAAGAGGACTGGTGCACCCCAAAGTGAAGCACTTGGGCGTATAAACCTTTTATCCAGATTCTCCGGTAGTTATTTATTCAATTTCTCAAGCTCCACAACATCCATTCTCTATGGAGTCTGGGATATTGGAAACTCTCTAGGTATAAGATCAATATATAATTAAATATCTCTTCTAGGAGAAAGACCAAAAAATTCCTTGGGAAACACATTGGTGAATTCCCTCACAATAGGAATGTCTTCAAGGATGGTTTCGTCCATAGACGCAATCATCTGATCCAGGTGTACATGATCATTGGGCAATAATATCCACACTTGAGATGATGGAGCCAAAGAAGATTCATCCTCCTCCTTGCACTTGTACAGAATCAGAGGTCGATTTTCCATATAGAGAGTGATTTCCCTCTCATGGAAAATTATGCTGGTTCTATATAAGGAAATCCAATCCATCCTGATAATTGTATCAAATTACACTAGAGAGAGTAAGATAAGGTTCACTAGGAAGTTGAATCCACATATTATGATAGGGGAGGAGTTATATACATGGGATGCAATGATTGTCCCATTTTTCATACACACCTATATAATTACTCCCATGATTTGTGGTGGTGTTGTGATTTTTATACTAAACTTTCGGGATATAAAAGAATGTGTAGAACTATGGACGTTAACCCTACCTTTCACATTTTGGTTATGGTTCTACTCATTTACTTTATACATAAAAAACCTATGGAAGATAACTATTAGACACAAAATTTGAATCCAAAGACAAAAAAAATGACTTATAAATTACATTTATTTCCTTAACTTTTGAATCTATAGGCTTCAATCAATGTTATCCATTATCTAATTCCCAATATATATTTTTAGGGGAATTTTTATAATTCCCTTAATAATGTTTCATAATAAGCTTATGAATTTACCTAAGAATATATCTGGGGAGTGTCGTAACCAAGAGTACATCAAGGACCGTTGTCGTGTATGTGGATACCCCGGGTAAAGCATGAAACTCCTTGTCGGGGTTTTCACCCCTAGGAACATCTTTTCTATAGCTGCCTCTACATGATCGTATCCAAATAGGGATGTATTTTCGTGATAAACCACTTAGTCAATACTTAGAAAAACTTAGGGATGTTTTTATTAAACTTAGTCATTTCTCTAAGGATTTACTAGGGTTTTCTAATCTTAAACCCAAAAATAACTAAACATATCCTCTAATACCAAATATAACAAAACTTCTCTTTATTACACACTTAAACATGATTTATTATATAAAATTCACTTTATAAAACTTATAAGATTGAGAGGTCTAGTTTCTTTGGGACTTATGAACATTACATAATTACTTATAACATTAAATACAACATCTTTATTAAAAAAAATTCATTTACATGACTACTACATTCCCTCGTACTTAGCCTTGCATAGGATATCCTGAGGACATGCATATGAAAATGGTATTCTATAAAGCCTAGTAAGGTAATAAAAATGTAATAACATGAGGAATATAGTACATTCTAGACAATAGGAATATCAATGGAGAATTAGAGAAACACAAACATAAAGGAATGATATAACATGATTAACATAACAAGGAAATGTGGAAACAACATTTAACATGACTTTAGCTTGAGCCAAAACTCATTACACATGGAGCATGAGTAAACCCTCATTGAAATTTAATTAGCATGAGTAAACCCTCATTTCACTTGAAGTATCATGATACAATATTTACCCAATGCATTGGAGCGCTATCAGGGAGAACCATTCTTAAACATTTCATTTCATGAATAAATGGGACACATGGATCATATAACATTGAATCATTCAACATCATAAGTTATTCCATGAATAAGGAGTGTGGATTACATACATGAAAGTACCATTAAATATGTATATGTGTATAATGGTTAAAACACTTGATAGAGAAATTACATTGGTATTCACTACACAATGACCATGACTAGGAAAATAACGGTGCAATTTTGGCACCATAACGACGTGACATAAAAACTCATAAAAATGGATTATGAGAGAGAAAGGGGAGCCTCATCACATTTAAATGAAATTGATAGTAAGGGGGTCATATAGATACATTTCCCAAGAAAAGTAATGGAATTTGGATTCATAATACAAAAAATTTCTTGAATATAATCAGAAGAGAGAAGATCCTTATGAAATTTTGGCATGGTAACAGGTGTACATAGAAGACATAGATGTGAGAGAAAGGGGTATTCCATCATTATAACATGAAGAGAGATTTATGGGGGATGGTAAAAACTATACCCCGACATTTATAATTGAAAATAAATATACATAACAATATTATGAAATTTAGATAATATGAGAAAGGAAGGAAACCCTTACTTGGATGAGTGATCCCAAATGCTTGGGAGAGGCTTGAGAGATGCTTCCTATGAGCTTGGGGCACCTTGGGAGGATTATAGAGAGAGGAGGTAATAGGTTGGAAGAACTCCAAAGGCATTGAGTGAAGTGGAAGTGGGAGCTTGGATGGTTTTATATAGAAAATGAGAGGGAATTATTTATTATTTAGTTTTGGGTCACCACACATTAAACTAATCAATACCAAAAACCAGCCCATGGTTTTTGCCCATGGTTTTCCAAAGGGGAGTGGAAAACAATATTTTATAAGCCCAATGGAAGAACTTCTTAAAATAATATGGTGGTTTATATGGAGGTGAGTAATCCTTTCAAATAAATTCATTTAAAAAGGGAAAATTAATTATAATCTTGAAGGGTAAACTAATTCATTGTAAAATAAATCAAACTAATCTAAATTCAAATTATTTTAAACTGTATTTAATTTTTTCCCAAAAATTGACTATCTCCAAAAATTATGAATAATTAACCATTAGATAATTTTGATGTCCTAATTACAAAAATAATATCTATTTTATTGAAATAATTTTCTAAATATGTTAATTTTCAGTTTTAAAATAAAAACCAACATTTATCGAAAATTTATGGGTTTTGACAAAAAAAGCATTCATACCTTAATAAAAATTACAATTATATTCATTAAATTATACGATAATTTATATTTAATAAAAAACTAATTTATTAATAATAATATTTTTTTATTAAAATATTATTCAATTCAAAAATCTATTAATTCGTCAAAATATATTTCTTAGTTGAAAATTAACTAAAAATACTATTTGTCTACAAAAACTATTTATAGAGTAAAAATAAGTAAATGAAGTATATTCATTATTATATACAAAAATATTTAACATATTAGTATTGCTAATGTCTTGTAACATAACCCCTTATAACACCCGCATAATTTTGAAGGGTAAGGTGTGTGATGGTGACAGACTCCTGGGGTGGCTCGGATAAATCGGTCGGGTGGTAATCTCTATTAACTTCCACTTCTACCATAGATGGTTTCTGTCAATCCCACCTTGGACATGGTTAAGAGCGAATCCCAATGATTCCACATCCCTTCTAAGGTCCAAAAAATGAGATTTATATGGGGCAAGTCTTCTAGATGAGGCCATCACTTCCTTTTTTTGAGTAAATTGGATTTGTTAAAGCCATATATTTATACTAATCATATGGTCACTGTTCAATGGATATATTAGCAATGGTAAAATTCGGAAGGATATTTTAAAATCCAAAAACATAAAACCAATGATGTTCATATTTTACATGATGTGACATTTAATTAGATCAAGTGGAATTTTCATTAATTAAATTTTGGGTCGTTACAAGATAAGAATACATTTTTAAAATATATGATTAAGATGTTTATGTTGATTATACTTTAGGTTATATCAATATCTTGAATGATTAGAGTAAAAGTATACGATTTTTTTAAAAAAAACATAATAAAATTATTATTATTTCTTAAAAATGTCCATTTTGGGAAAATATATTTTCTATCTCTCCAAAATTTCATTTATCTTCTTCATATATGGTTATTTTTAGGGTTCACATGTCTTCATAAAATTTCTCCTTCATTTAGAGAATAATTTATCTGAAATCATTGTTTTAATTGGGAACAAATTTATCTATTTTATTTGATTAAGAATCCATATTATTTATTTTAATGTCTTAATAGTTTTTCATGGATGACTATATCACAACTTATATTACTTATTATGGTAACATAATATTGATATTGTCTTCTTTTACTCATTCATGGAAAAAATATTTTAAATTATCACCCTTAATGTTTTATGCGTGGTAAATTTCTTCCATTGCATTTTTCCAAATTTATCACTACGAATTAATTTTTGTCTTTATTAAAGTGTTTATTTTTTAAAATTATTTATATCCATATTTTTAGACCTGTTTATCCTAATAGTATTTGTTAAAGAATAAATTTGAAAAATAATAATTGTAATTTCTTTTTCATATTTACACATTTTTTCATCTGATAATAGATTTTCAATAATTTCATTCATTAATAATTTACAATTTGTCAATACTTATTGGGGATATGTTTTTATGAAAACATAAACCTTTAATATATATATAACTTCTAATTGTAGTAAAATTTTCCAGAAATAAAGTACATTTTCAAGGGTTATATTTTCATTGATAGATATATAACCTATTTTATAATCATGATGTTAAACATATGTATTACTATCATTATATGTTGGGTGGGATCACAAGTTTATAAACCTCTAATGAAAATATAACATAAAAATTGATGATATTATCATACCCACATGTTTATAGTATTATTTATTTTGATATTTTATTGATATCTGATATGTTTTACCCCTTACCATGTGTTTGAGTTGACCCTTTCTTTTCTATCCAATCAACATGTTATGAAAAAGATTATAAAATATGATATATCTAGAAATAGGTGATGTGTGTGAAAATTATATTAAAGTATTCACAATGTTTTTAAATAACATGTTTATGTATATAGTCATTTAATACCCTAATCCCATAGGTGATTATTTGTGAATTCTTATGTTTTATAATTGATATTTATTTAAAATTATGTATGATGAATGTATGTTATTGATGGTCCATCTACTTTAGTATTAGAAAGGGTATTATTTAATTATTTGGATTATGTTTTATAGAATATTATGTTTAATACTAATGTAACATAACAGGAACTAGAAGTGATAACCATAGGTTTTTTCAAATGTTATATAGGTCGAACAAGAAAGATCTTTTGGTAAAATGATTTTTTCATAATTTTTGACATCATATAATTTATTTTTATGGAAATAAATTTTCTTACACATATTATTATTTCTTAATATTCACAAATTACTTTTTGGTTAAAATTATTTGTGAGAACAAGGAGATGCATGTGAACAATGATTTTGATGGATGATATAAAGAGTTTCTTAATGATAGAGCATTAAATATGTGACATGTAGTAGAAAAACGCTTGGTGAGGCTCACCCAACTACCTAAAGCTTTAAATAATAAAATGATCCATTTAAAATTCCCAAAATACCCAAGGAATGAAAAAATAATCATTGAGTCATTTATATGGTAGGATCAACAAAATTTTAGTGGATTTTGTAATTGATTAGCAGTTGAACAACAGAGTAGAAAAATAAATAACACATATTTCATTCACTAGTACCAAAATAATGAAAAATTATTTTAGCTATTTATTATTTGGAAGGTTATCATTCCTAGTGATGGATTTTCACTATGAACATATTAAAATAGATGAATGTGAATACATGTAATGAGAGGAGTTTAAGAATGTATTATTTAATAACTATTTTCCAATAACCCTTCACATTAAAATGGGCATAAAATTCATTGATTTTAAGAAAATTGAATTTGAAGAAAACTTTAAAAAATGTAAAAGGAGATTTGTTAGTTTTTTCACCAACCCTGGAATAAAAATATATCATTTCATTAGATTCTTAATCCATATGTCTAGTAATTTTTATCTATAAGGTACTTCGGTAGCTATGAATAATATTTTAGATGTCCTCTCATGTTATAAATGAAAACTATATACTCCCATTATTATCATTGTTTTATAGAAAAGAAGATGATAATGGAGTTTTGTAGAAAGTTAAATGATAGAATCCTTAGGAGATATTATATTCATCTTCTTACGTGATAAAAATATGAGAATGAAAATATGGGAACAGGCTCAATGGAATTAAGAAATGTTTTAAGTTATGAAAATTATATAATCAATAACAAGATTGTTAAAGATGTATTAAGGGGTAACCAATGAAATTTTATGAATCAATTCTCAACCCAAATCACCATCCACACTCTAATGTTATAAACTAATCGATTTTGGACATTATGACTACTATTGAACACATCAATGTGTAAATTATCTTGGCTGACATAAATACATCAGAATCTAAGGGATGGATAGGGAAATTTTCGAATAACATTAGATGAAGTTGGATATAAAAAATATTTTGAGAAAAGTAAAAAAATAATTACACTAACATAAAATTGTATTTTTTATTTTTTTAATAAAAACTTTTTTCACTTCTATAATGTTTTATAATGGAATTGCTTCACCATAAAAAAAATTATATACTGAATTATTAGTGAAAAATCATTGTTTTGTGCTGATATGAACCTATATCTATAACTTGTCTACAATTAAGGATTGCAGGAAGATGCATCAGTCAACTCTTTTTACCCTCCCATTGGTCAAATTTTATATAATTTTAGCCTAGATTTGTTCAATATAAATAATGTCTATATGATATACCATTATGGTGGTGATTGATGATGGCCCAGAGCTACCACTGAAATAAACATCAAATGTTTTCATGGATTATCTAGATAGGATTGATGAATTGGTATAAATTTCTATTTATTTTCAAATCCACTAACCAATATATAATGGAATATACTCAAGATATTTTATAATGATGAATATGAAGTTAATTTCATATAGTTAAAGAGAATGTTGGTAACTACACCTGTACACAAATTACTCTTTAGTAGAGAATTATTTTTCATATACAAATGATGCATATATAAAGGGATTATGATGTGTACTTATACATAATGATAAGGTTGTATCTTATCCCTTATATCAATTAAAGGCCAATTTTCAAAATTAAATAATGGCTAATTTAGTGCTAAAATCAGTAAAAAAAATTAAGATATAGACGAATCAACCCTATGAAGAAATGTGTGAAATTTACACCAATCAAAAGATATTAAATTAAATTTTCATAATGAAGGAGTTGAACATGAACAAAAGGAGATTGTTGGAGTGGATCTAGGACTATGATTAATCAATACATTATAACCCCCGAATGTATAATAGAGATTCTGATGCATTAAATTATAAGGATCATGCAACCTCATATATGTTGAGCATTGATATAGGCCACATACAAATTGAATATAAATGGATAAACATGTAAATCATAATAACATGAGAAAAAACCTATCCTACTCAATTTGATTCTTTATCCTCTATTTAAACCAAGATAAAATATTCAAAGAAATAGGATGTGTAATATTAAATAATTAAATTATAAAAATAGAGTTATAATATTTAGAAATTAATATGATCCCTCTGAGAAATATAGTTGAAGAAATTTATGTTGGATGATGGCCAATGTTCATAATTATCTATCCATCATTTAATAATGATAACATATATAATATCAGTGAACATTACTTCTGGGGTGAAATGAAGATGGAGATTTATAATTATATATCGTTATGATGGGTTTCCCAGTAACTCAACGATGAGAATAATAAGCCTATGTAAATGATGGGACTATTACCTATACCCATTAAAAAATGAGGGAAAATCACAATGGTTTTTTGGTTATTCTAATGATGATTATGTACTATAATTCCTTTGGGTTATGGTTGATTATCTTAGGATATCATCACATTTCATTCTTATTCATGAATATTTATCTCTCAATCAAAATTTAATGGATATAAATAAAGGAATTGGTAAATCTAAATAGAGTACCAAATTCAGTTTCATCTAATTATATTTAAGGTTCCTCTTGAAGTTCTAAGGGACAATTCGATATGGATTCAATACATAAATGAGTTTTATAACATCATATAACCATTCAAAAAGTTGTCAATATTGATGGACCATTAAAACTCTAGATCACATCATAAGAATATATATGGTGGATTTCAATTGAGTTTTTGATCAACATATTCCTCTTATATAATTATCATAAAATAATATTTTACACACTAGAATCTAAATGTATACATATGAGGCTTTATATGGGAAGATTTTATAAACTCTAAAAATATGTGATGATGTTTTGAGGGAATATTATTGGTACCAAATATTTATAAATAAATGGAAGAGAAAATTAAAACCATTTGGTTGTATATTCATGAAGACGAAAGATAATATAATAGTATAGGACCACTACATGATATATGTAAGACCACTGATAGGGGTTGAATTATTGATCAATATATTTTTAAATTTATTTTAAAATAACCTTTTCATCATATTAGATTATTTGTGATAATTTATTTTCTCACAACCAAATACACCCCAATACAAGAGAAAATAGAATATTTACATGGTTCACATTTCAATGTGAGATGACTAGTCCATGGTGTGATATCGATTCCTCTTATATCATAATACCCATTATAATAATCATGTCTGTATAATGATCTTGGTATGACCTTGAAACAATTGTTTTCATGACTTATAACTATACTACAGGGCATCTTACACAAAATTGTATCACACACTTTTACATTGATAAATAGTTATTGTAACAAATAATATGTCTTCATCATGTATACTACTATCATTATTTCATGTGTGATGAGTAATTATTTTTATTATTATTATTTTATTATTTCATATTAGTAAGAAACCACATCAAATATTACATGTATAACTTCATGTAACTACCACTATAAGTTTCTTCATCATGAGAAGAGTTATTAAAGATACGTATATAAAAGTAGCTGTTGAGAAAGTATTGTTTTCAACAGTAATTTATACAATTATGATTATGGGAGATTGTTGAGAATTTATTATTTCATCAATACTCTACATTTTTATGATGATTTTGATGCTCACAAGTACCATTTCTTGTTAATATAATGATTTTTCTTGATTATATTTCAGGAAATTAATTTTATTTATATTTATATTTTGGTATAATATTAAAGAATTTAATTCATGTGGAATATTTTAAAAAGAATTTGGAAAAAATTTCAACGAGTTCTAGAAACACTGTTCATGCCCTATGTTAAGGTGTGTACTGTAAGGATAAAATTCTACGTTCACTTTACAGGAGTTTGGAAAAGTATGGTTAATCAACCATACACTATCAAAAAAGTATGTTAAAAAACCTTACATTTGGAAAGAACCTTACGTTTTTAATTTTAGAAAAGTATGGAAGAAGAACCTTACATAAGTATGAAACCTTACATTTTCTTCACAAAAGTACGGATCAACAATCTTACTTTTATATTGAACCTTACATTCTGTAGAAAAGTGTGGATCATGTATCTTACATTTTGGAAAAGAGGAAATTATGGATAATATACCATATGTTTGAAAGTTTAAGAGAAAAGTATAGATGATAAACCTTCAATTTGAGATCAACCTTACATTTAAGAATAGATCATCAACCATATGTTTAGCATCTAGGATTTATTATACGACTTTATCCCACACTGGTCTTTATGAGGAACATTAGGCTGATTTCAAGCCAGATTCAAAGCCTTCTATTAAAAAAAATCTTTCAAAGATTTAAGGCAATTTATTTGTGATTCAAATGATTGATTTAATAGGATGATTTCATGTATATTATTAAGGGAAGTTACGACTTCTATATTATTCAAATATTTGAATATCACGATTATTAATGAGACAATTGTGGATCTAAATTTGAAAGGAAAAGTCTCTTATTTATTCTTTATATACATGTGTTATTTTTATTTAAATATAGAGAGAAAGATCATTGCAAAAAATATCAGATGGACAAGATCTTGAGATTTTTTTACTACATTTTTGACAGAGTTATACGATTCACACAGATCTGCTGCTACAAAGATCTACCAGACTCTATTTTTTTTAAGAAAAGGAAAAATGTTAAATTTTATTATTCTACATTGAAGATCAATTGTTAATATATTATTGTTATATTTTATAATATTCTTTCAAGATCTATTTGAGACTGGATCGACTCAGAACCACTCTTATATAAATAATATCCTTTTTGAAGACGTTGATCAATCTATTGTCAGTTGCGTGTTTTTGCAACCGTGAAGAACAACTAGAATGTATTTTTAGACAAAAACACTTTTCATTTTGAGAAATCTTCTTCTCATACTACGTTGTGTATTCAGCTCTATGTATGAACTTGGAGGCTCTTTTTTAGTCTTATCTTGTAAAGGTTTCAACTGCTTGCACTCAATCGTGGACAACCTGTTGATAAGAGGGACCAAATAGTGAAAATCACCATGTTCATGGAGTGGAGTGTTGGTGGAGAAGACTAGGGGAATTCTGTTCCCCAAACCACTATAAATATTTGAATCCTAATATCTATTTATTTCCTCTTTATAAACACTCTAAAAAGGATAAAAGGACATGATTTCTTATCATCAATATTCCGTAAAGGAGTTTTGAAAAGACACGAATCACCCCCCCTCTTGTGCATATTTGGTATAACCTGATCCAACAATTAGTATCAAATGGTGGGATTTCTTTTGTTGAAACTATAAAAAGATGAATGTTTCAAAGGATTATACTCAGAGATCTCAATGGATGATACAAAAGATGGAATTTCAATGGTTTGGGCTCCATAATTCAATAGTGAAAACTATGGATGTTGGAAGGTGAAGATGATCATCTATCTAAAAAATATTGGATACATAGTATACTCAAAATTTCTTACTCCTTATGAAATTACTAATAAACCTAAAACATGGAGTGCAGCTACTAAAGTAGAGTATGACATAAATTAAAGATCTATTGAAGCTATCTTATGTGGTATAGGACAAGATGAATTCAATAAAATATATCAATGTCCTACTGCATATGATATGTGATAGACAATTGAATTTTCCTATGAAGGAGCTGACAATGTTAGACAAATTAGTTATGCTACAAAAAACATAAAATTTAATACATTCAGAATTTTTGAGGGTGAAAGAATCACTCAAATTAATGGAAGGCTCACAAAGACTGTCAACAACATCACTTCCTTAGGATATCCTACCAAACAAGATGATCAAGCCTTGAAAGTACTGAGAGTACTACCACCCATATGGAATAGGATATCAGCAGCCATTAGGCAATCAACAACTATTAGAAATATAACATTGAGAGAATTGATTGGAACCTGGATGATGTATGATCCTAATATGGAAGATGAAGTTAATGAGAATAAAGTAATGATAAAAAGAGAAAATAATTCTTTGAATGTAACAACCCAAAAGAAGAGTAGAAATATAAAGCAAGCAATCAAGAGAAATCCAATTTGTTCAGATTCATCTAATTCAGATGTGGAAGTATCTTAGTTATCCAAGAAATTTAGTGAATTATATAGAAATAAGAATGGGTTCATAAAATCCTTCAAGAGAGATGAAAAATAACCAAAGGAAGTAAAAATCTATGAATGCAAAAAGTAGGGTTACATAAGACCTGAATGTCCTCAATTAAAAGGAGAAAAGAGAAAGATATTTTTCAAAGAAATTGATTATTATCAGAAATAAAAAGGAGAAATGAAATCTACTTGGAGAATTTCTGAGGACTCCATCATCTCATCAAAGCCTGACCTAGAGAAGGAAGAATCAAATCTAAAAGAAAATATGTGCTTTATGGAAAAATATGATGAGGAAGAATGTCACCGAAGCTGAACTCAAATATGGTATATGGAGAGTGGTTTCTCCAGGAATATGAGTGGGAACTCATCGAGATTTAAAACATTAACTCAAAAGGATATACGATTAGCCATATTTGGTGATGATGCCAAAGGTAAAATAATTGGAATTAGAACTATTGGATATCTAGAAGTTGTCTCAATCAATAAATTACTTTATTTACAAGGATTGTGTAAGGTACAATAGGGTAGATACCCTAAGAGGGGGGGGGGTGAAACAGGGTATGACAGATTAAAACAACTACCCTTTTTAAACTTGTTTTGATGTTAGATAAAACCCTCTTCTTTCTCCTTCCTGATGCAGAGTATGAGAAAACCTTAAAGAATGCACAAGACACAAAAAATTTGAATTGGTTCACCCTCACTAGGCTACGTCCAAGGAGCATAAACCATCAGTGTGCCAATGTACCAATTCCACTATAAGTGCACTATTGTTTACATGTTCGGAGCGGACTCACTGTACCTCCTGGTTTACAACCACTCAAAATATGAATGCTCACAGCTCTCTCAACTGAAGTGTGCTCACTAAATTTTCATAATATCCACTCACAGTTTATAGACCTATAGTTATCTTCATTATCACTAATGAAATATTCATCCTTACCTATTGATAGATGCTCTATTGACATTCAACTTTCACATGTAGATGAATCACACTTTACAACGGATGTACTGGGAAACACCAATTTTTACACGCAGACCTTACAACACCTTTGGTATAATTCCCATACCATGAACGAAATAAAATTTCCACGCAACTCCTCTTTTACATGTAACCACCGAATTTTACATGCAGCCTCAAAACTGCCTTGCGCATAATGTTCCTCCCTTGCGCAAAATCCACTTTTCGCGCAAAAACTCTTTTCTGCGCAACACCTGACTTTAGGTGAAAATGTTGTGTTTACGTGCAACCTCCTTGAGAACCTCAATTTTTCACACCACTACTTGGGTATTCTCTATGTCTTTAAAAACACCAATGAGGGGGGTCACTTCATATTTATAGGAAAAATCAACTCTGTGCGAAAAACCCTCATTAAACACTTAATTATCATTGAGTGTGGAAAAAAATTCTTCCACGCAACACCATTTTTCGCGCACTCCTCCAATATTTCGCGCACCTCATGCCTTTTCCAATTTTCAAGATTCAGACCTCGATACACCTCTTGCACGGAAAACACCAATCCACTATTTCACGCACCATTTTCTTTTTCGCGCATCGGGCAGATATTTCACGCAAGCCGCTATTTTTTCACGCCACACATTATTTTTCGTGTACCTCTCTGATTTTTTGCACTCCCCCCTTTTCCAAAAATTCATCTCTCTAAATTTTCAATTTTGAGGCCCAAAGATTTGGAAAATAATGGAATATGGCTCCACCCTGTATCTTCTCTTTTTGTACCTCCTTCAGATCGTTCATTCCTATTTCGAGGTTCTTCAATCAATCATGGATTGTTGAAAGAATCCCGTGAGCCCGAAAAATCACCATTTAATCCCCCTTTCTCAACACACTCATACACCATGGTATTCTTTTCCAATGAAAAATACATGGAGGCCCACTTTGTCAATAAACACAATCACATCAAAAATGCTTCAATGATTCCTTGAGGGATTTTTTCCCAACAGATTGAAACACAGCCTGATAAGTATCTCTCAACTATGCGATGATGGTTCTTTTGTTGGTTTTTCTAACAATTGTTTTTCTTTTTTTAAATGTAAATTTCTTAAATTTATAGAACCTATTACTGATAATGTTTATACTATAGATTTAAATTCCTTGTGTAAAAAAAAGTAAATTGTTTAACTGCTAAGATAAATGAGTATTGGATATGGCATAAAATACATGGAAATTGAAATATATATGATTTAAATAAACTATCTATGAAACAACTAGTTTATGATTTACATAGTCTTAAATTTGATAGTGATAGATTTTTTGATGCATGTCAACTTGGAATGAATCACAAATCATCCTTTTAATATGTTAACAAAATTGCTACATCTAAACCACTCGAAATTATCTAGAGGATTTTTTGGACCATCTAGAAGAACATGCCTCACTGGTAAATTATATGTGTATGTTATAGTTGATTACTATTCTATATTTACTTGGATTTATTTTCTAAAATATACAATTTAAGATTTTACAATATTTGAATGTATTTGCAAAGCCGTTTAAAATTAAAAAGGTTTCAAAATTATTTCACTAAGAAGTGATCATGCTGAAAATTTTAAAAATATGGAATTAACTTAATTTTTCTCAAATTTAGGTATTAAACAGACCTTCTATGCACTAAGAACACCTCAATAGAATGGGATTATTGATTGAAAAAATATAACTCTTCAGGAAATGGCTAGGACTATGAAAAATGAGTATAATGTTCATACCTATTTTTAGCAAGAAGCGATAATCACAGCCTGCTATATAATGAATAGAGTATTAATCATACTAATTTTTAAAAATACACCCTATAAAATTTGGAATAATAGAAACCCAAAAGTAAAATACTTTAATGTTTTTGGATGCAAGGTTTATATCTTGAAAAACAAGGACAATATTGGTAATTTTGATTGAAAATATGATAAGGGAATTTTCATAGGATATTCTAAATCTTCCAAAGCTTATGGAATTTTTAATAAAAATTCAAGGATTTTTGAAGAATCAGTTCATGTGAAATTTGATGAATCTGATACCTTTGAAAAAAGGAAAGATCGTATTAATGAATCTGACTCTAATGGTAACATGAAACATGGGAACATGATTGATTATTTTGAAAAATATTTCAATAAAATTCAGTATAGTTCAGAAGAACATGACACTGATGAACCTAATAGTGTATTTCCTAGACTGTCTATATCCCTAAATAATCACTCTTTAGAAACGCTTATAGGATACCTAGACATTGGAATAAAAACTAGAAGAAAGGTATTAAGTCTTATTGAATTATCTACTTTTCTATCTCAATTATAGCCTAAGACATTAGAAGAGGCCATAATTGATGATTGTTGGATGATATAAATGCATGAAGAACCAAACCATTTCAAGAGAAATATAGTATGGAATTTAGTTGAAAGACCACAAAACTATCCATTTATAGGAACTAAATGGGTCTTTATAAATAAACAAGACGATCAATGAACAATAACAAGAAATAAAGAAAGATTATTAGCAAATGGATATAATCAAGAAGAAGGTATAGATTATGATGAGACCTTTTCACGTATATCTAGATTAGATGCTATTAGATACCATTTATCCTATGCATCTCATATGAACTTTAAATTATTTTATATGGATGTTAACTCTGCCTTTTGAAATGGTTATTTAATGGAGGATGTTTATGTTGAGGAACCTTCTGATTTTGAAAACTCTCAAAAAACTAGATTCTATTTTTAAACTTACTAAATCACTTTATTGCCTCAAACAAGCACCTAGAGCTTGGTATGAAAGATTAAGTTCTTTTCCTTTGAAATGTAATTTTACTATTGTAATGGTAGATCCAACATTATTTAATAAAACTGTAAACTCTAATATTTTATTGGTTCAAATTTTTTATGATAATGTAATTCTTGGATCAACAAACATAAATATTATCATGAGTCTTCAAATTTAATGAATAATAAATTTGAAATGAGAATAATGGGAGAATTAAATTTCTTTTTCGGACTCAAAATTTATCAAAAAGATATTGGAAATGCTTTGAATCAAAGAAAATACATTACTGATTTACTGAAGAAATTTTGACATGAAAACAACAAGACATATACAACTACTATGTGTACTAATATATAACATGATTTGGATGAAACTGGAAAATCAGTTGACAACAAGTTATATATAGGTATGATTGGTAGATTATTTTATCTTACTGCTAGAAGGACAGATATAATGTACTCAGTATGTCTTTCTTGAAGATTTTAATCAAATACTAAATAATCTCACTTAAGTGCTATCAAAAGAATTTTTAGATATTTAAAAGGAATAATCTTTCAATATCTTCTCTATAGAAAAACTTATGATTTTAATTTTGTTTCATATTCATATTCTGACATTGAAAGCTAAAGATTAGATCTAAAAACCACCTCAAGAACCTGCCACATTTTTGGAAAATATTTTGTTTCATGGTCTCGAAAAAAACAAAACTCAATTTTCTTGTCAACAGTTGAGGCAGAATATGTGTTTGCAGGCAGTTACTGTGCACAAGTGTTGTGGATGCAAAACACTATTTTGGACTTTAGACTAAATAGTAATAATACACCTATTTTTTGTGATAAGACGAGAACAATAAATACTTCAAAAATCCTATTAATTATTCTAGGACTAAGCATATTAATATCAGACATAATTTTCTAAGAGATCATGTTTTTAAAAAGGATATGCTCTTAGAATCTGTAAGTATTGAAATCCAATTAGCTGATAATTTTACTATACCACTTCCCACTTCATGGTTTAATTTTATTAAAGGGGGGCTAGATTTATTTAATTTTAAATGAAATTTTAATTTTAATGTTATGTAATCTTTTTTTAATCTCCATTGTTTTAAATAATTTAATTATTTTCTTTTAAGAATAATTTAAAATTTTGTATGGACTACTATATTTTTTACCACTTATTTTTTTATTTTAAATAATGTAATGATTATTATGTACATAATCACACGAGAATAAAGGATATGTCAAAAACTGTTTCAAATTCCAAAAATCCATTCATTTTCTTTAAACCTTTCGAAACACAGACAACCTTACCGCCTTCGACTACCTTTGACTGACCCATCAAAACCCTAAATCATTGATCCTTCAGAACATTAAGACAAAACTATCCAAGACAAATAGAATCGAGGATGTAGATGCTAGTAATGCTAAGTTTTAATTTTTCGAAGGAAGGATGATCTTACCGGGGAAAGTAATTGATTTGGAATGGTTGTACCAGTCCAATCAAACGCTAAAAAAGATTTTTTTAGAATCTTGAAGGAACATTCAGTGATGAAAACATACATTATTTTTATGAGGTAGCGTTGAGAAATTTCTTCAAATATGTTCAGTTCAGTCTTAAAGATACATGGTACTCCATAGTCACGAATATTGAAGATAAAAAAATTTCTATTTCGTTTGTGGAAAATGTTATAATCTTAAACTGCCCCCATGTGGGAGTTTTTGACATTGATTTGAAATCCGTTGGAGATAATGAAAATAATTAATATGTCATTATGTCATTTTAATTTGGTTCTATGAATATCAGAATGATGTTAGTCATGAATCTGGAGCTATATTTCAAAATTAATGTAAAATTTGTTCAAACCGGGATTTCCACAAGGATTTCTGAAATAGAAAAGATTTAATATCCTGATATATATTTGATGTTTCAACTTATGAGTGACATAAAGTTTAATTTTACTCATTATATAATTAGGTATTTGAACTATTGTTGTCCACCAGAGGCTATAATGAACTTCTATCCCTATGGAAGTTTCATGTAAAAATTATTTTTTAAGTCTAGTATGGTGAGAGAAGTAGATGCCAGAGTGTGATGCCATCACAATAACATGTTCATTGTTAGAACCTTAAGAAAAATAGGATTTTATAGAGCATTATGAAATGAAATATTATGCCTATTGGTCCTGATGAAGATCAGTATTTTTCTTTGGGGGAGAAAACTGGGAAAACCAAAGAAGGAATAACAGAAACCATGATCAATAATGTTTTAAAAACATCAAGAATAATTATTTTTGAAGTAGTGGTTGCATATGCTACTGAGGTAAGTCAAGAGGGACTTCAGAGGACAAGACACTCATCGGTTAATGATGGTAAATATCTTATTCAAATAAATAATATTACAACAGGAGATCTTTTAAGCTTAAAATTTCTAAGAGAATATGTTTCTCAGATTGAGGTGGTACCTCAAATTAAAGAGAAAGTTGTACCTCAGCAAGTGGCAGATCCTAGAAAAGATGAAGTGGCTCGAACTAAAGCTATTCAGGAACCATCTGGACAACCTACTGAATTTATTCAAGAATAAACATTTCAGAAAGAATATATATTAGTGTAATTTAATGAATATGATCATCAGGAGAAACACACTGATGAAAATGTGAATAGAGGATCGAGCCCATGTGAAGTTCATACTTAAGTTTTAATTGAAAATTTTTATATGGATGAGTCAGTTCATGACTCCGAGGAAAAATCAGTCGAGAGACCAGTGGAGATGACTACAGATCAGAGATCCAATGATCAATCATTACCTTTATTCATGATAAATCAGGTAGAGAGTCAAGCACATGGTGCCTCTAATTTTGAGAATAATCACGTGGAGGAATTAATCAGAAAATTTAATAGAGTTCAAGATTAAAATTTTTCTCTGATAAGAGCATTAGAGAAGAAGAGACAAGAAGTTTCAGAACTTGAAAGATACATTAGTTTCAAAAAGGAAAGTGGATGTTTTTAAGGAGGAGATGTTAGATGAAGTTGGAAAATTAAAATCTAAAATTGTACTAAAATCAGATTTTGGATGAATTCTATACATTAATAGAGAAATATTTTGCAACAGTCATGGGAAGTCAACAAATTACATCTAGTACTTCACCTAATCTGATCAAGAGATTCCAGGCCATTACAACAATAATGAGCAATTTCAATGACATGTTGCAGGACTTAAAATGTAATTGTGATTGTAACACCCTGAGATTTTATGAAAAATATTATTTTAATTTCATTAATGTCTTGTGTTGTATTCTACACCAAGATTACCTTGCGCTATATGCAACACCGTATTAGCTTGCAGTATACGCAACACTATTCTTGGACCGTGTTACACACAATTTTGATAATAGTTATTCTACCCAACATTGAGTATATATTTATATATATATTCAATGTATAAATGAAATATGGTTGGATTCTATTATATGAAACAACGAAGGATTCCTTCACAACACGCAACCCTGACTTGGCTTGCATTACACACAATCGCGACCTTCCTCGATAGCGTGTGTTGTACGCAATACCGGGTTTTAATAAACAATGATATATTATTATAATATTGTCATGAACTAGCCGTTGTGAATAGTATTAACTAAATTTTGAATTTTATATCATTATTATTCATCTTACACATTTTCTAGAACATGGTATAAGAACAAAATAAATTTTTCGGGTAAAATATGTATTTTTCAAAAAATGCAGTTTTGCCGCCTTTTGATGGAGCACCCACTTTAAATATAGTTTTTGACATGTTTATATGTTCAATTTGACAAAATAAAATTCTTCTTTTGAATCAGGATATAAAAATTTACATTAGATAAAGTTTTGATATTTTTCTGATAACTTTCTTATTTTAATGAATAGTAAAAACACGCTATATTTTAATTAAAAACAACTTTTTTCATCGTAATATCTTATGTGGTTAAATTATAATATTTAATGGTTTTAAAGTATAAATAGAAAATATTTTTACCATTTAATATAATTTCTGTCATTAGCATTGATTTTACCTTGAATTCGTAGGTTAAATCAATTCAATCTTTTGCAATGTTTTAAACAAAAACCTGTTTTTATTCGACAATGGGATTAATTTTAATTTAATTTCTGCAACTTCATTGTATTGAATTTTAAAAAATTTATTCCATATTTGGAATCAGTGGGACAAAATTATGTTAATAGGATACTTTTTATTTTTGAGAATTATGAATAGTAACTACTGTAAATTTTATTTAAAATAGTTAAAGGTAAATCGGGTAATTAAGGGTAAATATAATATTATAAAATTACCCTAACACATGACAAAATTCTATTTGTTGGCTAAAAGTAAACCCATATCAACTAAGGGTCGGATTAGATTCATTTTATGGACTTTTGACCATGAAAATAATTTAATTATTATTAAAACCAAAGAAAGTGACAACATGTCACTTTCTTAAATCTTATAAGTATAATAATTTTAACTTAGTGATAAACATCATAAAACTTTGAACATAAATAGTCTACAGAAATATAACAAAATTATATACATCATGAAAATTTATCTAGAATTTTTTGGGATTATATAATTATCATTAATTGTGACACAATAGTGATGCAGAAATTATTTATCTAGTGAAAAATTAAGAATATAGTTTTTATTAAACTAATAGTGACCATAAAAGGCAAAAAACCCAGACCAAAACTTATTGGTCATGTGAATGTAAACTATAATCATCCAATGGTCGAATATTTGACCATTTGGAGTCTTATACAAGCAATTATGACACTTATATTATTTTATTTTAAATGATGCAAAAGTTGTCACCTTCATAATTTAATAAATATAACAATTTAAATATTGTGATTTTAAGATGATAAATTCGAGTAAAAGTATTATTGTGAAAGGTAATATATTTATCTCCATCATAGGATTTTATTTTAAATTTTATGCAACAAATATGTATATTAAATAATTATACAAAAATGATGTAGTAATTATTTTATTAAGAGATAAACCAAATTAATGGTTTTAAAAATAATAAAATAAATATTATATGAACTATTTAATGTGATCCACTAATTTTATAGATACATATGACCTTTTATTAATATATTAGATATTTTATTTGGAACATATCTTCTGTATATATTTTATTTAAATTCAAATAAATGAATAGTGTCAAAATTGACACTATTGTTATTTTATAAAAATAACATATTTTAAAATTGATTAAAAATCACAAAAATATTTAAAAATTATAAATTTACATTTATATGGTCTGTAATGTTATAAATTAAACAATAATGGAAAATTCAGAACAAATAACTAATTATTTGTTATAATTTAAAATATACAATTTTATTACCACAAATAAACTTAAATAGATTAAATAAGGATAAATCAAACTTTTAAGGTTTAAAATAAGATCCAAACATGTCTAAATTTGATTGGTTGATGATATTACAACCCTATCTCATCTAATCTTCGAATATGAGTCATTTTTGGAGGTTTTTAAGTGGGGTTAGATTTATTATAAATTAATATTTTAAAAAATTCCAAAGGTGCCCCTCTCCTCCCTTATAAAGGGGCACCTCCTCCCTCTCCTCCTCACACCAATTTGAGCCGTCAAGCTCGGCCAAACCCTACCAAATTCTCCTCTCCACTTCCCTAGAAACATCCTAGTGGTTCTGGTCTTCCTCAAAGACAAATTTTAGTGGGCTAATAGGAGGTCTTAAAGAGGCGCTTCAAAGAAAAGGTAATTTCCGTTACCGATTCTTTCAACATTATTTCATCTTCCACTTCTTCTTCTTAGGTTGTTTCATTATGAAGTAATAACATCAGTAACACTCATATACTGATATGTTATTATAAGTATGAAACAACCCTCTTTCACCATCTATCCATCCTACGGAAAACAAAATAACCGCGCGTGCGTACGTACGGAATACTGTCTCCACGCCGTGGTGTAATCTGCTTTTCCACCAACACCTTACATGGATGGGTATTATGGTGTAAAGAATAACTATATATAGTTATTATTACATAATAATTATTCTGATATATTGTATCATCCACTCCAATTAAATTCAATAATTACGGAAATGATATCATCGCTCGTGCGTACGTACGGACTACCGTCTCCACGACGCGATGAGATTCATTCTCCATGTTAACCATTTAAGAATGATTATAAAGTATATATAAGAAATAATAATGAAATATATGACATTATAAATCTACTGGATTTATGTATATATGTATTTCATCTACTTACTCCCATTCAAGACAATAAAGAAAGGAAAACAGCGTTCATGCGTACGTACGGACTACCGTCTCCATGAATGGTGTGTTTCATTTCATTTATATATATATTATATATATATATATACTGAATATATATGATTTATAAATCATGTTTTATATTCTTTAAGTAAGTAAATCTTGATATAAGTAATAATAATGTCAAGAACAACAAGTCCAAACATGGACGACAAAGGAAACAATTTTACCCAAAACCCTCTTTAACATGGAATTTACAAAAGAACGGGTAATATAAAGTCATAAGTGAACCATATATGATATCATAACAATGAATATGATTCTGTAATAAGTCAATGACATTATTTAAATCATTATACATGAGGTTCGGACACTTACGAAGCAAATCGGACCTAAGGTAAGGGAAATATCACAATCTCATTTTTATCCGCGATTGTTTATACTTTGGAAATTACTGGGGTGTATTTTATAATCCACATCCATGTTTCCTCAATATGTAATATTATTTCCATCCACCTACAATTGTTTAAATCTATTTTTACCCTTTGGTGAGTTTTTAGTAAAAGATATGAAAGGAATATTTTGTCGTTTTTTTGTACGAGGTACATTTTGACTATTCCGACAAAAGTGCGAAGAATGTTTTTTTAACTTATACGGCATCAATGGATTTTTAAAACCTTATTTCCAAGAAGCTTCCTTTACAAGTTTTCAAGTTTATTTTTAATCAACTTCTTGTAGTTTAAAATTGTATGACATGTTATGAAAGGATAAATTTTTTTGATGAAGAAAGGATATTTTCCTCAAGAATGGAGTTCAAGTGTTTTATCAAAATTATTTTCCATCTAAGATAATAAAGGGTTCTGTTTTTATTCCTATTATTACATTGATTTGATTATGTTGTGATGGAATTATTTTTATGAATTCCTTTATCTTATATGAATTGTATTATGATGTCATGATGTTTAAGATTCCCATTTGTATTACATGGGTTATGTAATGATGTATGATTTATGATTTTGTGGCACACATGAGAATGGTATCATTATGAGATGGGTGGGACCTATATCTCCCTCCAATGCATTGGGTAAAGATTTTATATCTCATGAGATAGACATGGCTGGAATGGTAGGTTATACCGGTTCAGTGAAACAGGACTGAAACGAGGGTGACTCGGTTCAGAAAGGGACTTTGTCCACTAAGATAGTCTTGGCGATGAGTCTTGACTAACAAGAAATGATTCTCTATGATAATGTGTGTATGCCACAATGTTTCACGTTTTAAGTTATGATTATTGTGATTACATTTCACTACTATGATTTATCCCATGTTATGAAATTATGATCCCTTTTGCAGGTTAAGATTTCCAAAATGTTATGTTATTATGAATATGATGTGATTGATATTTCTTTTGTTTACCCTTACTGAGAATTTGAGCTCACCCTTTTATGTTTTCTTTTCCCCAGGATATAAAGAAAGGTTTTAGGTAAAAAAAAGGAAGATCTTTATGGGAGATGTTGAAGATCTTTCACCACGATTAGAAGATTATATTCCGAGTTTCCAAAGACACTAAACTATTACGATCCTTGTGTGTGTGTTTTTTTTATGTACTAATTATTCCGCAAAAGTAATGCAATGTCCATGTACGTCAAGCTTCGGGTCTCTACAGTTGGTATCAGAGGAAAGGTTTAGTCAACCTTTGGAAACTAGGATGTGAGAACGTTAGTGAGATCCCTATAGATATTTCTAAGGTATGTCTAGGGATGTCCCTGAGGATAAGTATACGTATAGGATATAGTCCTAGAACTACGGTAACGATCTTAGAATTTAACTTAAGATGTTAGATATTGAGGGTAGTCCCCCTTTCCTATGTTGTTTTCTCTAGAATGATTTTTGCCTCTCACAAGATTCTTTTGTGTTTTAGTTAATGGAGGGAACCAGAAGGAATTCGGTTAACATTGAATCCAATGGACAAATTGGTGACTATGAGCAACAAAATTGTGTAATTCCTAGAGAGAAAGATATTGTGATTATGCTGAATCAGTCATCGCGATATTCGATTAACAAGGTGAAATTTAGTGGTATGAATAATTCATCAAAGAAGAGGAAGATAAACTATTATTCATGTTCGCATGTTGAGGAGCATAAAGAAAGGAAGATTGATATTTCTAAAGAAGGGAAGAAGAACCTTGAGGAATACCTCAAATGGAGGGACCGATGTTATCTGTGTGGAGAAAACGGTCATAGAGTGACAGACTGCTATGGAGTTCAATGTCTTATTTGCGGAGAACATGGGCATTACCCAACTCAATGCCCTGACCTAAAAAGTTACTTCTAAATCAAGGAAGGACTTATTCTAGGACAATCATTGAAGTGGATGGACTGAAGTGTTTATGTATTGGTATTCAAGAATAATGTTGTTGAGGTACTTTTATGGTGTATTGAAATATTTATGTGTTGGTTTATTGTGGTTTTCAATAATTTTAAGGTACCGGTAACCATGAAAAGTGATTCAAATATTTTGGAAAGTAGATGATATGCACATAATGAAGGGATAATGAGAAAATGAAATGTTTGACAGTATTCATGAGCTCATGATTGATATAAGGACTAAGTGATATCATGATTTGAGTATATAGAATTTTGAGGATTTTGGTATTTGGAAAGAGTTAACTTTTAACAGCACTCATGTTTTCAATAAGGTTCAATGGGTTTTCAAAATAGTACAAGATTAAGGCCTTTGAATGTTTGGAATGTGACCAACAAGATATATCTTATGATATGTGGGGATCAACGATGGTATTAAATCTCTAAGAGTGGACTGCAGTATTGTGGATAAGCCTAAAGATTGGAATGGATTATGTTGGACATAAGTTAGTACTGTTTGTTTTTCAATATTATTGATCGGATGTTATAGTAATATAGTTTTAGAAAAAGGGCAACCTGCAGGACGGGCGACAGCCCATCACGTCGGACAAGGCTGTGAGAATCGAACCCACAACCGAAGTGCGACTGGCCTTTATCACCTACCACTGGCCTACAGGAAGTCCCTGTTTAGTAGAAACTAGTTTTATTATATTAAGAAGTATGATATATGAAGTATAAGTCCATTTTTGGAACTATATATTATTAATCTCACTATAGATGGACTAATGTATTTTTTGATAACTTTTCTAACCTTTTGTTTGAGACAGATAGAATGACTCATCATTCGATAACATGGTCTGCTAACACTTCATGAATAACAAATTCAACTTCATTTATTTTAGAGATGAAGTGGAAATTGTTCAAGGCACGAACAACAGTGAGATTGTACCAAAATAAAGTAAGTATTTCTTCTAATTCAAATTTTTTAACTTTTGAGAAATGATCTTGAAAACCAAAAATGTTGTCCTAGTTCTCTTATATTTGATGAATTAGATGGTACCTTAGATCATCACAAATTTATGGCTTTGGGATTGTTGGCTCTTCCATAGCCATGTTCTCTACCACTCTCCATCAGAACATGATGGTTAGATTTCTCTTCCATATCCATATTTTCACCTATGTGGAAACCCAGTGATTAGTTTATTTGGGTAACCGTTACATTTCATACTTTGGTTTTTAAAGATTATTTTTGGTATTCCTTTTTACGTTGTGGGTTTCTATTAATGAAATTTTCAAATAGCAAACCATTTATAACCCCAACGAATTTCGAGGGCAAAATTCATTTTAAGGGGGGTAGAATGTAACACCCTGAGATTTTATGAAAAATATTATTTTAATTTCATTAATGTCTTGTGTTTTATTCCACACCAAGATTACCTTGCGCTATATGAAAAACTGTATTAGCTTCCAGTATACGCAACACTATTCTTGGACCGTGTTACACACAGTTTTGATAATAGTTATTCTACCCAACATTGAGTATATATATATATATATATTCAATGTATAAATGAAATATGGTTGGATTATATTATACGAAACAATGAAAGTTTCTTTCACAACACGCAACCCTGACTTGGCTTGCATTACACGCAATCGCGACCTTCCTCGATAGCGTGTGTTGTACGCAATACCGGGTTGTAATAAACAATGATATATTATTATAATATTGTCATGAACTAGCCATTATGAATAGTATTAACTAAATTTTGAATTTTATATCATCATTATTCATCTTACACATTTTCTATAACATGGTATAAGAACAAAATAAATTTTTCGGGTAAAATAAGTATTTTTAAAAAAATGCAGTTTTGCCGCCTTTTGATGGTGCACCCACTTTAAATCTAGTTTTTGACATGTTTAAATGTTCAATTTGACAAAATAAAAATCTTCTTTTGAATCAGGATATAAAAATTTACATTAGATAAAGTTTTGATATTTTTCCGACAACTTTTATATTTTAATGAATAGTAAAAACACGCTATATTTTAATTAAAAATAACTTTTTTCATCGTAATATCTTATGTGGTTAAATTATAATATTGAGTGGTTTTAAAGTATAAATAGAATATATTTTTACCATTTAATATAATGTATGTCATTAGCATTGATTTTACCTTGAATTCGTAGGTTAAATCAATTCAATCTTTTGCAATGTTTTAAACAAAAACCCGTTTTTATTCGACAACGGGATTAATTTTAATTTAATTTCTGAAACTTTTGTGTATTTAATTTTAAAAAATGGATTCCATATTTGGAATCAGTGGGTCCAAATTATGTTAATAGGCTACTTTTTATTTTTGGGAATTATGAATAGTAACTACGGTAAATTTTATTTACCATAGTTAAAGGTAAATCGGGTAATTAAGGGTAAATATAATATTATAAAATTACCCTAACACATGCCAAAATTATATTTTATGGCTAAAAGTAAACCCATATCAACTAAGGGTCGGATTAGACTCATTTTATGGACTTTTGACCATGAATATAATTTAATTATTATTAAAACCAAAGAAATTGACAACATGTCACTTTCTTAAATCTTATAAGTATAATAATTTTAACATAGTGATAAACATAATAAAACTTCGAACATAAATAGTCTCCAGAAAGATAACAAAATTATCTACATCATGAGAATTTATCTAGAATTTTTTGGGATTAAATAATTATCATTAATTGTGACACAATAGTGATGCAGAAATTATATATCTAGTGAAAAATTTAGAATATAGTTTTTATTAAACTAATAGTGACCCTAAAAGGCACAAAACCCTGACCAAAACTTATTGGTCATGTGAATCGAAACTATAATCATCCAATGGTCGAATATTTGACCATTTTGAGTCTTATACAAGCAATTATGACACTTATATTATTTTATTTTAAATGATGCCAAAGTTGTCACCTTCATAATTTAATAAATATATCAATTTATATATTGTGATTTTAAGATGATAAATTCGAGTAAAAGTATTATTGTGAAAGGTAATATATTTATCTTCATCGTAGGATTTTATTTTAAATTTTTATGCAACAAATAAGTATATTAAATAATTATACAAAAATGATGTAGTAATTATTTTATTAAGAGATAAACCAAATAAATGGTTTTAAAAATAATAAAATAAATATTATATGAACTATTTAATGTGATCAACTACTTTTATAGATACATATGACCTTTTATTAATATATTAAAGCTTTTAGTTTGAACATAACTTCTGTATATATTTTATTTAAATTCAAATAAATGAATAGTGTCAAAACTGACACTATTGTTATTTTATAAAAATAACATATTATAAAATTGTTTAAAAATCATAAAAATATTTAAAAATTATAAATTTAAATTTATATGGTCTTTAATGTTATAAATTAAACAATTATGGAAAAGTAAGAACAAATAAGTAATTATTTGATATAATTTAAAATTTAGAATTTTATTACCACAAATAAACATAAATAGATTAAATAAGGATAAATCAAAATGATAAGGTTTAAAATAAGATCCAAACATGTCTAAATTTGATTGGATGATGTTATTACAACCCTATATCATCTAATATTCGAATATGAGTCATTTTTGGAGGTTTTTAAGTGGGGTTAGATTTATTATAAATTAATATGTTTTAGAATTCCAAAGGGGCCCCTCTCCTCCCTTATAAAAGGGCACCTCCTCCCTCTCCTCCTCACACCAATTTGAGCCTTCAAGATCGGCCAACCCCTGCCAAATTCTCCTCTCCACTTCCCTAGAAACATCCTAGAGGTTCTGGTCTTCCTCAAAGACCAATTTTATTGCCCTAAGAGGAGGTCTCAAAGAGGCGCTTCAAAGAAGAGGTAATTTCTGTTACCGATTCTTTCAACTTTATTTTCTTCTTCCACTTCTTCTTCTTAGGTTGTTTCATTATGAAGTAATAACATCAGTATCACTAATATACTGATATGTTATTATAAGTATGAAACAACCCTCTTTCACCATCTATCGATCCTACGGAAAACAAAATCACCGCGCGTGCGTACGTACGGAATATCGTCTCCACGCCGTGGTGTAATCTCCTTTTCCACCAACACCTTACATGGATGGGTATTATGGTGTAAAGAATAACTATATATAGTTATTATTAAATAATAATGATTCTGATATATTGTATCATCCAATCCAATTCAATTCAATAATTACGGAAATGATATCATCGCTCGTGCGTACGTACGGACTACCGTCTCCACGACGCGAAAAGATTCATTCTCCATGTTAACCATTTAAGAATGATTATAAAGTATATATAAGCAATAATAATGAAATATATTACATTATAACGTTACTAGATTTATGTATATATTTATCTCATCTACTTACTCCATTTCAAGACAATAAGGAAAGGAAAACATCGTTCATGTGTACGTACGGACTACCGTCTCCATGAACGGTGTGTTTCATTTCATTTATCTATATTATATATATATATATATATATATACTGAATATATATGATTTATAAATCATGTTTTATATTCTGTAATTAAGTAAATCATGATATAATTAATAATAATGTCAAGAACAACAAGTCCAAACATGGACGACAAAGGAAACAATTTTACCCAAAACCCTCTTTAACATGGAATTTACAAAAGAACGGGTAATATAAAGTCATAAGTGAACCATATATGATATAATAACAATGAATATGATTCTTTAATAAGTCAATGACATTATTTAAATTATTATACAGGAGGTTCGGACACTTATGAAGCAAATCGGACCTAAGGTAAGGGAAATATCACAGTCTCATTTTTATCCGAGAGTGTTTATACTTTGGAATTTACTGGAGTGTATTTTATCCTCCACATCCATGTTTCCTCAATATGTAATATTATTTCCTTCCACCTACAATTGTTTAAATCCAATTTTACCCATTGGTGAGTTTTTAGTAAATGATATGAAAGGAATCTTTTGTCATTTTTTTGTACGAGGTACTTTTTGACTTTTCCGACAAAAGTGCGAAGAATGTTTTTTTAACTTATACGGAATGAATGGATTTTTAAAACCATATTTCCAAGAAGATTCCTTTACAAGTTTTCATGTTTATTTTTAATCAACTTCTTTTAGTTTAAAATTGTATGACATGTTATGAAAGGAGAAATGTTTTTGAAGAAGAAAGGATATTTTCCTCAAGAATGGAGTTCAAGTGTTTTATCAAAATTATTTTCCATATAAGATAATAAAGGGTTCTGTTTTTATCCCTATTATTACATTGATTTGATTATGTTGTGATGGAATTATTTTTATGAATTCCTTTATCTTATATGAATTGTATTATGATGTCATGATGTTTAAGATTCCCATTTGTATTACATGGGTTATGTAATGATGTATGATTTATGATTTTGTGGCACACGTAAGAATGGTATCATTATGAGATGGGTGGGGCCTATATCCCCCTACAATGCATTGGGTAAAGATTTTATATCTCATGAGATAGACATGGATGGAATGGTAGGTTATACCAGTTCAGTGAAACATGACTGAAACGAGGGTGACTCGGTTCAGAAAGATACTTTGTCCATTAAGATAGTCTTGGCAATGAGTCTTGACTAACAAGAAATGATTCTCTATGATTATGTGTGTATGCCACAAAGTTTCATGTTTTAAGTTATGATTATTGTGATTACATTTCACTACTATGATTTATCCCATGTTATGAAATTATGATCTCTTTTGCAGGTTAAGATTTCCAAAATGTTATGTTCTTATGAATATGATGTGATTGATAATTCTTTTGTTTACCCTTACTGAGAATTTGAGCTCACCCTTTTATGTTTTCTTTTCCCCAGGATATAAAGAAAGGTTTTAGGTAAAAAAAGGAATATCTTTATGGGAGATGTTGAAGATCTTTCACCACGATTAGAAGATTATATTCCGAGTTTCCAAAGACACTAAACTATTACGATCCTTGTGTGTGTGTTTTGTTATGTACTAAGTATTCCACAAAAGTAATGTAATGTGCATGTACATAAAGCTTTGGGTCTCTACAGTGATCCACTGTCTATTCTTTTGTATAATCAAAAGCACCTTATTAAGAAGCTTATATCAACTGAACTAGGAGTAAGAAAGTTACTGAACTGGTTGACTGAAAAGCTGAATAAGTTAATGGAAAATAAATTTATGATTTCATTCGTTTTTCAGAGTTAATTTCCTCGAAGTTATTCATTTGACTCAGGAAGTATGAAATTAGATTATTCAGTTAGGAGATGGACTGATGAAGAGGTTGGGAATGCAGTTAGCCGAGATAAAGAAAGACGTTCAGAGGTTTTGAAGTACCCTTTTTCAAACCCTTATCCCATCCAACCTTGATTCATGTATCAATTATGTACATGTACATATATTTGCAACAAAATATCTTTGAATCTCATTTTTATGTGTTTTTAATTTGCTTTCTTATTCTATCTATGTTAGAATTCTAGAATCCTGATTCATTTATTGATAAACAGTTTATGATAGCATTTACAAACATTCAGTGTTACATTAATGTGTTATATTCATTATTACATCATTCTATTTTATATAACAAAAGGGGGAGAAATTGGATAAACAAAACATTTTATTTTAAGAAAATTGTTAAATCTTTTTCTTAGGGGGAGAAATTTGGATACAATATAACATTTTATATTTTTTTATGTTTTATATATGTGGGAGGAATTTGGATAAAAACAAAATATTATTTTCTTTATTTTACTTTATAAAGGGTTGAGAAATTTTTGAATGAAATTTTAAAGATTTTTTTAAAAAAATATTTTCTTTATATATGGTAGATCTATGGATAACACAATATTTATTTCTTGTTTAAAAAATTCTGTTGAAATAAAATATTATTTTATCCTTTCAAAATTATAAATTATATGAAATAAATTTCATGGGTTATTTCATGGGTTTTGTGATCATAAAAAAGGGGGAGATTATTGAGCAAGTGTTTTTTTCAATAAAACATTATACTATTATGATTAGGGGAGATTGTTGAGCATGTATTGTTTCAACAATACTCTATTATTTTATTATGACTTTGATGATCAAAAATACCCTTTTTTGTTATTATAATGATTTTACATGAGTATATTTCAGGAAATTAACATTCATTATATTTCTGTTTTTTCATAATATTAAAATGTTTAATCTGCTGGGAATATTTTACAAAGTGTTCGGAAATCATTTTAGCGTGTTCTGGAAACAATGTTCACACCCTACATTGAAGAACATTGTGTAAGGATAAAATTCTACATTTACTTTATGGGAGTTCAAAAAATTATGGTTAATCAACCATACGCTATCAGAAAAGTGTGATAAAAGAACATTACATTTGGATGGAACATTACATTTTCAATATCATAAATTTATGGAAGAAGAACCTTACATAAGTATGAAACCTTACATTTTCTTCACAAAAGTATGTATCATCAATATTAATTTTATAATGAACCTTACAGTCTATAAAAAAGTTTGGATAATGTATCTTACAATTTTCATAAGAGGAAAGTATGGATAATATAACAAAAGATGAAGAGAAAAGTGTGGATGAAAGACCTTACATTTGAGATCAACCTTATGTTTGAAGAATAGATCATCAACCCTACGTTTTACATCAGAGATTTAATATACGACTTTGTCATACAACGGTCTTTGTGAGGAATATCAGGCTTATTTCAAGCCAAATTCAAAGTCCGATATTAAAGAACATATTTGAGTGATTTAAATCTATTTATTTACGATTCAATGGATTGATTTAGGAGGAGGATTTCATGACGATTATTAAGGGAAGTTACAACTTCTCTATTATTCAAACATTTGAATATCAGGATTCTTATGGTGACATTTGTGGATCTAAATTTGTAAGGAAATTGCTTGTCCTTGATCTTTTCATATATGTGTTGTTTTTAATTAAACATATAGAGACTAATCATTGAAAAAAAGACCAGAAGAATAATCTATTGTGTTTTTTCGACTAAACTTTTTACAGAGTTATACGAGTTACACAGATCTACTGCTACCTAGATCTACCGGAATCTATTTTTCTGAAGAAAAGGAAAAAACATTACATATTCTTATTCTACATCGAAGATCTATCGTGAATCTATTATTATTAAACTTTATGATTTTATTTCAAGATCTATTTGCAACTAGATCGACTCAGAACAGATCTTTCATGAACAAAATCTTTTCAAATGATGTCGATCCATATACTATCAGTTGCATGCTACTACAACAATGATGAACAACAATAAATTATTTTTAGACAAATAATATTTTAATATTGAATAACCAGGTTATCATACTATGTTGTGTATTCGGTTTGGTGTATGAACCAGAATGCTCTGTTTTAGCCTTATCTTGGAAATGTGTCAGCTTCCTGCACTCAGTTGTGGAAAGTATGTTTATAAGAGAATCAAATAGTTAAAATCACCAAGCTCGTAGAGTAGAGCATTAATGGAGTGGACGAGGGGCCTTCTGTTCCCTAAACCACTATAAATATGTGCATCCTGATGGCTATTTATTTCTGCTGCATAAAAAATATAATAAGGATAATAGAAAAAGATTTATTATCATCAAGATTCCTCGAAAGTGTTTTGAAAAGACACAATTCACCCCTTCTTGTTCATATTTGGTATAACCCAATCCAATAGTAGTGAATTTTTTGTTTTATTTACTACGAACTTCATGAAAAACTAGCTTGATATTTTTTTAAAGTTAGAAATATATTATGTTATTCTTATTTGATGAATATATATATTCATGGGATATAATGTGAATAATATGCAAGTGTATCCTATTTCTTTTGGTATCCCACACGTAATAAAAATGATACCGATTTTCAAATTCGAATTCTCCTAATGATTTCGATCTTTAAAAACACCTCTTACATCCCTTCAAAATTGACATAATAACCACATATAATAATTTTCAAATATTTTTTTAATTCTCCCACAGTATATTCACGATAATTATCAAGAAATAATGACTACATAGAAATATAATCATGCACTAATGAATAATGTACAGTCATGGTTTTATCAAATTTTTTGGCATAATTATTCCCATACAAACTTATACCTCCATTTTATGAAATTTTCATGAATCCTAGTATTAATAATTTTGAATATTTGTTTTACTAAAGAACTAATTATGTTGAATCCTCATGTTCTCCATTTCATTAGATTAAAAATATTTCTTGAAAAACTGAATTTACAAATATCAAAAACATGGAAAAATTTCTAAGCATGAAATCCATATAAGACTCAATGGATTACATTGTAAAAAAACATAAAATTTGAATGTATACACTACTAAAAACAATGTAATACAACTCCTAAGGACTCTCAATTATGAGTTTTATATTGGTTGTACAAAGGCTTACACTCAGTTGGACAACGGTCCAATCCTCCCCCAACATGACTATATAAAATTCACTATCGTATGGTGTCACTTAAATATCCAACAAGAAAATAAAAATAAAATAAAAATTCATTATACAAATCTGATTTTGAGGTTTTTATCTCTTCTTTTTAAGCTTTAAAAAAATATCTATGTTTTTTCTTCAGAAAATTTCCACCACTGATGAACTATATTGTTGTAATTATCATTTCAATATCTAACCCTCATCTTTACACATATCACCCCAATGAATCGACTATGAAGATCAAATTTATATTAAAAAGTAAGAGATCATCCATATGAAAAATAAAATAATATTTATAATCAACCACATGATAGATAAGTGGTCATGAGTGAATAAATTAAAATCATTGATCAAACACACATATAAACTATTGACCATGAAAATATATAATGAGGAAAATAAGAAACCATAATTTGTTGAGATATATTTATTCTTATTTTACATCAAATTACTTGCACCTATAATAACCTCCATTCTATCTCATGAAACTCAAAATCACAATAACAAATTTGTTGATAGTGTCTTTATATCCATAAATAATCATATTTTACTTCAATGAGGGTCAAAACATCAATCATCACATTAAAATTAACTAAAAATTACAGATTTTGAATATAATGTATATGTTTTCATGAATAAAAAATATAAAAATATGATCCACTTCATCTTCTACTGAGTTCATCTTCAATATTAGTCGTAAAAAACACTCCTTTGGATTTTGTTAAAAACCATGGAATATAAACCACATTAAAATTTATCAAACCTAGTAATGAATCATCATTCTATAATTATAATTCTACATAAGTGAAATATATGTATAAAAATAACACTAAATGAAAAATTAATTCATTCCATAAAAAATAGTGATTTATATTCATATATCTTCAACATTTAACCTCTTAAACGTCCCATAGAATCTATAATAAAGAAATTCATTAATGAATTTGAATAAAATATTATTTTTTTCACAAGAAATTAATGCTGATATCATTAAATACCGCTTTTAAATAACCTTATAAATATATTCCCCCTTAAGAGAAACATATATCAATTGATTTCACCCAATAAATAATCTACCATGTTGAGACACATCAAGAGATATATATAATTAAATATTTATGTTTTCATTATATTTAACCTCATTATTAATAATATCTAAAAACAATATGTGAGTAGGGACTAAAAGCTATACCATTTCCTTGAAATTAGTGAGGATAGCCCCCAAAAATCTTCATTAAATTCTGAAAATCTTATTTAGATACTATCATAGTGAGAACATCAACTATTTTCACCCTTATAGAATCATAATAAAACATCGATTAATTTTTCCTAGAAAGATACTTGATAATGTTATATTTAATATTAATTCTATTTCATATTGAATGATAATATATATTCTAAGACAAATTCAATATAATTTGGTTATCACATCCTTGAATTAGAGGAGACTTCACGTTAACTTTGAGATACTCTAATTAGGCCATCCTTTATATTAGTTAGGTTGTTTCATTTATAGAGGAACCATATTATGCCTTTGTAGTTCACAGAGTGACCAAGTCCTACTTCATCACGTTCTAACATACACACATATCTCTTTGAAAAAAACTCCTCCATATGTCGATCTCATAATATCAACCCAATCTACCCAATCAGTATCTGTGTATATAAAGATTTTAAGATTCCATTTATTGTCATATTTCAACCAAAAAGTTTTAATATATATGATGTACCTATGAATCCCATTTTCAAAACTGAAATGGTAGACTTTTAGAGCACTATGGTATCTATAATATACAGTAATATTAAAAATAATTTTTAGTCTGGATGTTCTCAAATAAGGTAAACTTCAAATAAGCTTATATAATTCTCTTTGATCAACATTATTTCCATGTTTATATTTAAATATATTTCATTATTTTTATATTATTATGGAATCAATATTTTATTCTTCTATATAGAATTTAATACCTTGGGCTAAGGCACCTGAATAAAATTTGTGTGGGGATGACACTTGAACTCAGGCACACCTCCCTATATGCCAAAGGCAATTGGTAAGAAGGAACAGTTTGAACATAAAAAAATGGTATAATAGCAGACCTATTGGATTTGTTGTGACATTATAGGTGGACATAGGATATCTATAAATGAGAGATATATCAATCACATTCCATGAAAACATGACATTGGATGAATCATATGTTACTAGAGATATATAGTTTTGGGACTATGCAATCTAGGATAAGTGGGGTACTAGTTTAGACGAAGGATCCTAACATATGGTGTTTGATACTCTGGATGATCCATATGGATTTATTGGGGTATAATTATTTATACATGAATAATGATATTATAATTCTATGGGAATGATACATGCTCACATGGCGGTTTTGTTTGATATTAAAACTTCGTCGAATCAAAATTAATTGAGGAAACATAAAGTAAAAAATGATGTTTTATTATATATATAATATGGAGTGATTGGAGTAGTATGAATAAATGTAGATTAAATGATTTTTATGTTATTTTTTAGATACTATAGGGAAATGGCTTTTGGAATTTGGGGGTTTTTAAGAAAAAACCATGTTTTAAGAATAAAACCAGAGTTTGAATGAAAAAATCATGAGATGAAGTGTGGTACGAATGGTGTGGTTATATAAAAAGGGTTTATATTTCATTTATCATATATCTAGTGATTTTTAAATGGATTTTAATTTTCATGTTTTGATAAAAATTATTGAAATGTTTTTTGAAATCTTGTTTGAAATGGATTTTGAAAAAAAAAATAGTTTTTAGTAAAGTAACTAGATAGGCTAAAACATTTAGTCATTTTTTCTATTGGTGAAAACTTTTGGATGATAATGGGTGTTTAAAAAACTCATGGTAGTTCTAGGGAATGTATTATTTTGAAAAATGTATAGCTTTAAATAAAATATTCATGCCCGTGTAAACCGATCTACATGGATTTTCGATGTTTAACTGAGGTGACTCAAATGCTTGAGTTGTGTGTTTGGATTAATCACTTTTTTATTTTGAAACATCAATTTTTGTTTGGTTAGTGTTGTAATTTTTTTCTCATGATGGGAAGTTAAAAAAATTATTTTATAGATAGGTTTTTTGGATCTTCAATTATTGATTGGTAGATACCTCATTGTTGGTTTGTGCATTAGGCATGTATGTCCAGTTTGTTTTCAGGGAGGCACTTGTAAAAGGATCATGATTGATATATTTTGGGATCTATTTGTGGTGGGACAAGGTATTTTAATGTTAGGATCAAGTAGATAGATGTATTCTAGACTAGTTTGGGGATTTGTCCCCTTGAGGTGCATTTCATAATTTTAAAGGTTGGACCACTTCATTTTTGGTTTATGGGTCCATGATTAGGACATGTTTAACTGTGTTATCATTAGTTGATTCCCATATATAGGAAAAACATTATATAGAATAGTGAATTGGTAGATATTTATGGTGGGTATTAATAATATCCCACGTTTTTCTTTAGTGCTTATTATGATATGTTTTTAAATAAAAAATTATTTCCATTTATGTTAATGTAGTTTTGGATAGAGGCAGGATGGTAAAAATGATGATTGATATTTCTAGGATTCTGTACAGGATTCACCACACCATTATAACTACTATAGATAAATCTATGGTCTCGAGAATTTTTTTCTCTTGGCATGGGAGTCGTCCAGTAGTAGGGATACATCACCATACCCCAACACTTATCATTTTTGGCGGGCTTGGTGGCTAGAAGGATCACCTATTTGAAACAACCATAATCAAATTCCCATGGAATGGGTGTGGAAACTAAAAAGGTCATGAATAAATCAAATTGTAAAATACATTTAACTATATTACAAGGTATGATGTCATCTTGTGTGGGTGAAGAATCAACATTGTCGAGCACACCACATTGTTGTCCCGGGAAAGGTGATGGTCATTAAGGATTTTGAAAAATATTATTTTGTTGTAACCGATGTATTGATAGAACAAATAAATTTAATTTTTATTAGTATTTATTAATTATAAACATTTATTCATTATAAGAAATATATTTAGTATTGTTTAAATCATGAAATAAAATAGTTTAATTAAAAAAATTTATTATATGGATTTATTAATAAGTTGAATTTCTGAATTATTAAATATTAATAGGAAAATATTATTTTCATTTTTTAAATCATCATGTCAAAATTATGTTAGAGTTTATTTGGCATATTTTTTTAAAATATTTATCTTATAGTGAATAGTCATAAATACTGATTTTTATTGAAAACTATATTATCGTTTCAATAATTTACAATGTTCTATTTCAATGTTATGTGTATTATAAGTAAAAATAGTTTACCTATAGTATTTTTAATCCAATTATGTTAATTGGAATGAATTATGTACTTTAATTTGGTATAAAGAAAATTATACGTAGAAGGTATTTTTTTTAAATCTGTTTTTCATTTCATTTTACTGGTTAAATTTATAATCAATTTCTACCTATTCTATAAATTGATTCATAAAAAATGTGTTCCATATTTATAATCAAGGTTTCCAATTTTCTTATATATTTCCATTTTATTTTTATTCCTTATGAATAGTAACGATATTAAATTTTATATATCATCGTGAATGTAAAATGGGTTAATTATGGGTAAAAATAATCTTATAAGGACAAAAAAGTAAACTTAACACCTAGATTAAATAGATTCAATGAGTATGTATCTTTTATAATAATATTTTTTTAAACATTACCTTTTTTCCACATGTCTAGGATTATGTCCATTATAATACATTAGTTAATGAAAAGTAAAAAAAAATTCCATTTTCTTTGATTTATTATTTATAAATTTTTGATATAGGGATAAAAAATGTATTTTCAGTTATACATGGTTATTTTAAATATAAATACTTTTTTATTCATGATAATTTATTTTTAATTTTTAGTAAGGAAATAATTACCTTCAATGATTAAATATATATGATGTAGTATTTATCTAATTAACAAAATATTACATAAATGACTTTAAAAAATTAAAATTAGTAAATGTTGAATAATTTATACTCTTTAATATGTTTTTCAGATAATAATAACATATTTTGGGTGTTCAAAAGGTTTATATTCTAATTATATCTTTTTTGGATTTCTTAAAAGTCTAATTAAATAAGGTGTCAAAATTTAAATTAAATATATTTTATAATAAATATTATTTTATTAAATGACTTAAAGGTGATTAAAATATTATATTAATAAAATTAATAGGTATATGTTTACTTATATCAACCATGGTATATTTATGTATCATTTTCCCATTTATATAAACATTCATGACACCCAAGGATTTAAAAACATTACGATCTGGGAAATAGTCAAAAAGGGTTAGCAAGAGTTATAACAAAATTGTAAGGGTGAAAAAATCACATAATTTTTTTAATTTTTATTATTGAATATTATTTAGTCTCATAATCATATTATATTTTGAATATTATAATATTAGATCAATTATAGTATGAAAATTTATTTATATTAATTTAATACTCTATCAAATTCCAGGAGAACCCCTCCCTCTCTTATAAAAGGGACCCTCCTCTTATATTTTCTTAACACTTCAAAAACCTTTTGTTTTTTCCATGATCTATTGAAAATCTATTATTACATCCCAAAACTTCTTATATTCCACTGTTTTATCATAAAAAAATAATATGAATAATTTTTTCTTAAACCATAAGAGGTTGTCAGAAGAAGAGGAAGGTAAAGAATATATGTGACGAGTCAGGATCAAGGTAAAAAATATACTACATTTAAAACCTCATTTTAATTTTTTTATATATTTAATTTTTAAATATTTCTCTTCCAATAAAATTTTATTAAAATTATTTTATAGATGTATCAATAAATACATGAACAAACTATAAAGGTCATTTTATGTAACTTTTCATTTTTATTCAATGGTTTTAAAAAGGAAAAAAAAATTATTTTGTAAGAAACATTTTGACATTCCTTATAAATAAAAAAAATTAATATTCAGTTTTAACATAATGATTGTAAATGACGTTTCCTACCTGCATAAATATTATTTGACTTATGGGTTCCTTTATAATCGTTTATGTCTTCTTCAATGAAACACACTCTATCCACTATTATAGGAATTTTATTTTTGAAAACTGGGTTTCAATGGAAATGGATAAATAATTATTTATAAATGTTAACATAAGGGAGAGAATAAAATTTTGGAAACTAGTATCTTTTATAAATTATATATATTTTATATCTATTGGGAATGCTTTATAATGAAAGGATGTTCTGTTGTAATCCATGAAAGGGTGGGTTTATGATTTCCCTCCAATTAATTGGGTATGATTTATATTGGATATACACCATGAAAGTTTTTCTATTTATAACCATGAAGGTTATTCCATTGGTAATCATTATGGTTATTCCATTGGTGATCATGAGGGTAATTCCAATTGTAATAATAATGGTTATTCATTATATAAGAGTGATATGAAAATGATTCCTCAAGTTAGCTACTTGATTTATTTATGATTTCTAGGGTTTTATTGAAATATTATGATTTGAAAATGAAAACTAATGTATTAATGATTAAAGATAACTATTTACAACATATAAAGGTTGAAAATTATAACTTTGTGAAAATGTTTTCATAATGTTTTCTTCATTTTAGAGAAAAAATATTTATTTTTATTTTTCTATTTTAATTTTGAATTAAATTTCTTATGAATATATTTTGGTAAAGAATTGATTTCATGGGTAAAATAATTTATTTTAAACCCATAGTTAATTTTTAATAAAATAAAATTCTCATAAGTGTTCAAGGGAAAAAAATTATTTCATTATTTTTTATGTTCCTTAATAATATTGTCATGCTCAGCTGATATTTTAAAAAAATCATAGGGCTTTAATAATTTGTGTGAAACATTATGACATAAATATGAAAATTGTGAAGATGTGTCATGAAAATAACACTTATATCTATTAATGTTTTTTGGAAATAAAAGATACTATGTGTATATTTCCATTTTTTATGTAATATATATTTATTTAAGGGTTATGAACTAATTATTTAAAACTCTAAACCTAAAATATCTTTGGGAAAGTTGGGAAATTAATTCCCATCCTAAGACACTGGAATATTTATGGTTTAAGGTCAAGTATTTATAGTCAGTATCTAATCAAACCATTAGATAATTTTAGAGATTTTGATAAATTAATTAAATACCCTAATGATATTATCATTTAAAGTTATAATGTTTTATAATTTGAAAATTCATATATTTATTCATCTAAATAATGTTTGTTCAGAATATTTTTCCACTGAGGGAAAAAGGAAGCTATAGTAGGAATACATGAAGAAGAAAATATCATTCCAAAGCCTTAGACCAGAATGGTTCAAATTGGAAATAAGAATGTTTTTGTAGTAATTGCTTAGTTGAGGCATTCTATAAATGATGGGGGAAACCATGTAACATTAAAAGCAAATTTACCATAAGAACATGTTAGCTGTGGGAAACTTAATGAGATAAAAACCTCTACAATTCAATGGATATTAATACCAAGTGGTATATAAGGGATGTATATTGTCATTGGATAACATATTATATGTTATGGGTTATTTATATTATCAAAATTTAACTCTTTATATTAATCAATTTGAAGGTGAAGTTGACTAGCAGTGGTCAATTGATAGAAATATTAATGAAAAAAATAGAATGGTTCTTAGAGTGGGATGAATTTAAAAATATTTTCCGAAGGAAATTTTTTTCTATGAATTCTAAAATTACTATAGAAAAGAAAATTATTATATTTTAGTAAAAACAGGGTTGACTCAGTGGTTGTGTATAATTAATACATCACATTATTAGAATGATACAAATTTTTGTATGGTATATTGATACTAAAATTAATTATTTTTATTCAGGACCGAATCTATGATATTAAAGGTAATTAAATTCGAAGGAATTAAAAAGTTATGATAAACTTGTTTGATTTATTGAGAAGGTGGAAGTAGAGTAAATTCATGATAAATTATTCTATGAAAATTAGAAAAAAATGAGGCCCAGCGGGAAGGAAATATGGAATAATCTGTCAATGAAATATGTAGGTGAGATAATCATGTTTCTATTTTGTGATAGGTGTGGTAAAAATAACACTGTAACGTGTTTGATAAAATCTGACAAGTGATTTGATGTGATAAGTATGGGTATATGGATTGTTGTTTCAATGAAAATATCTTTGTGGTGGTAAGTGCAATTTCTATAAGTAGGTAGTAAAGTGCATTAAATGTAATGAGATTGGTCATATTGAATATGAGTGTCTGAAGAAGAACATAATTTATTGGAAGAAACAAGAATACAAGAATTCAGGTGTGGTGAAATCATTTTCAACTACGTTATTTGATTTTGAGTCATCAATTGAAGTGGTAATGGTTATATTACTTTTTTATTTATATTATGTTAATTGAATTTTTTTATTTTGGGTCTATAAATTATTTCATTTGTGAGAAACCTTATAGTAGATTAGGAGTTTTACTTCAAGAAAAAAAATCCAAATCATATGGTAAAAACTCATGGGGGATATATTAAAGAAAAAAGAAGTTATAATAATCATCTTTTTGTTGTCTATATAAAGAAATTCTCTATATATCTTATTTTCTTACCACTATTTTTATTGATCATATTGTTAAAAATAATGGAACTATACAAATTAATGATCTCCTAGTAGTACAAGAATTCCTGTTTGTTTTTACTAATGAGTTTTTTGGTGTTATACCTAATTCAGATATTGAATTTATTATTGACTTATTTCCTAATTATAAGTTAATTTCAAAATCCTTTTATCGAATGAACTAAGAAAATTTTATACAATTGAAAAGGAAGTTTTATGTGTTTCTTGAAAATGGTTTCATTAATACATGATCTTCCCCATAGGGTGATACAACACTGTCTGTTAAGAAGATGAAGATTCTATGGTGCTATGAATTGATTATAAGTATTTGAAAAACCATATTATTAAGAATAAGTATCTACTGAGTCATATCAATGACTTGTCTGATCATATAAAGGGATATTAATATTTTTCAAATGATTACCTAGGTTTAGGGTACCTTTACATGAAGGTCAAGTAGAATGAAATTCCCAAAATAATGTTTTAGATTATATACATGCATTCTGAGTTTGTGGTTATTCCCTTTGGGTTCAAAAATTCCCCAACTATATTTATAAATATTATGAATACATTATTCAATTAATATTTATACAAGTTTTTATTGGTTTTATTTATGTTATATTGATTTATTCAAAATGTTATGTGGATAATGAACAATATCTATTGAATGTTTTTCAATCCCAGATAGAAATTATGTTATTTAAAAAAATTAGCAATTTTATTTTTTGGTTACATCATATTTCATTCTTTGGGTATACCATAAATAAAGATGACATAACTGTTGATCCTCCTAAAAATAATGTTGATAATGAATGGAGAATAACTATAAATGTTATAGAGGTTGTTATTTATCGTGGACTAGCGGGTTACTTCTAGTTGGTTATTGAAAACTATACTCATTTATCTATCCCAGTAAGTAAATTAGAAAGAGTGTTAAATTCATATGGACAAAATAATTTTATTATTGTTTCCATGAACTAGAAAAACTATTAGTGAATTTTATAGTATTTAACAACCCTTTAAAAATGGTGACATTTTCATTTATAGTGATGCATTGTTAAAGGGACTTGGTTTTGTCCCAATGAAAAATGATGAGGTAATTATTTATGCTTCTTGACTAATGAAACATAATGAGTTAAACTATCCTACACATGACCTAAAACCAGATTCTATAGTACATTCTTTTAAAATATAGATACATTATTTATATTAATTAAAGTTTGAAGTATATGTTGATATAAAAATTTTGAAGTATATACTTACTCTGAATGAGTTAATCATGAAACATAAGAGATATCTTGAACTGATAAAGGATTATGGCTTCACAATTCATTACCATTGTGGTAAATAAAAAAAATTAGTTTATACATTGAGTTTGACAAATGTGATACACTAACCATGTTATGTTTCTAACAAGACATTTTTTTTTGTGATTTGATGGATTTTTTCCTAGAAATTTAGCATACAAAAACATCATATATTTTATTTCTGGTTCTAGTATAACAATTCATCTCAGAAATTTTTTGTAAAGATCAGAAGGAAGATAATGTATTATAGGAAAAGGTATAATTTTTTTATAGGTTATGATTTTAATTTTTACACATGATAAAAATCATGTAATCTTATTTGAAAAAATATTATGTGTACCTTTTTATTCCCAGTTGAAGAGAGAATTATGGATTGTAGCTCATAGTTCCCATTTTCTATTTATCATATCAATAATAATATGTACAATTAAATTTGGGAGTATTAGTAGTGGGATTGAATGAAAAGTGTTATTTCTAAATTTATAATGAAATGTTTGACTGGTCAATAGAATAAAGCAGATTAAAAAGTCCCAAAGGGTATTCTTTAGCCTTTTCATATGCAAGAGTTGAAATTTGAAAACATATCTTTGGATTTTTTTTAGGTATTTATATGTAGATAAAAAGTTAATAATGAAATTTGGGTTATTTCTTATCGATTAACTAAATCTGAAAATATTATTCCCATTTGAGATATTGTTGTTAGATCAAATTTCTCAACTATATCTCAAGAATATATTTATGTTACATGGGCTTATTATCTCAATTGAATCTTAACATGAACATATATTCACTTTAAATTATTTTAAAGGATTTAATAATTCATTGGGAATGAAATAAAGTTTCAGTACATCCTCTCATCATCAGTCTGGTAGACTATTTCAGTTGACAATTCAAACCATGAAACTCGTGAATTATTATTTTTCAATAGATTCCAAAGAAATTTAGGATAAACATCCATTATTATATGATTTTTCTTATAATATTATCTTTCATTACATGATACAATTAAAAATCATTGTGCATTTATATGGAAAGTAGTGTCAGAATCTAGATTTATGAATGGAGTACTTAAAATAAGGGTTTTGGTACTAGAGTTGGTAGTAGAATTGGTTTATAAGGTGAATAAAATTACAAAATCTATACTTATGGCCCAAATAAATAAGATAAATTATGGATATAACCTGTGGAAACATAAATTTTTAAAATAGGTGATCATGTTATACTTAAAGTATCTCTATGGAAGGGTATTATGCATTCTATGAAAATGGGAATATATCTCCACAATTCACCAAAAAAAATATGAAATCCTAGATAATGTTTGATTAGTTTCCTACTGAGTGGTATTACATATGATTTTATCCTATATACACAATGTATTTGATGTTCCCGTTTTAAGAAAATATGTGTCAGATACATCTCATATCTGAGCCATGAAATAGTTTAGTTGGAAGATGAAATTTCATTAGAAGAATAAATAGTTCAGATTATTTACCATGGGGAGAAATTTTTATATAATAAGTTAATTTTTCACGTTATGGTTTTCTAGAAAAACCATATGGTGGAAGTAGAAACATGGGATTCTAAAACTGCTACAAGGGAAAGATATCCCCAGCTATTTAAGTAATGATTAAAAATAAAAGAATGTAATTTCAAAAAGGGGGAAGAATATAAAAAATTTGTTAATGATTGAATAAATCATTTTCATAATAATTAGTATTCATAAAATTTATTGGTAGATTCATTAAAAAATACATTAAGTGATTTTTAAATAAGAAATGAAAATTTTTAGTTAAACTATTTTCATGTAAGGATTTTTTAAAAGTTTAATTTTAAAATTATAGAATTTGAGTGTGAAATGATGAAATTAATTTTATGATATCATAATTCCAAAAGTATCATAAAGTGAATTTTTTTTATTTTTATGAAAATAATGATTTTCTTCTGAATGGAGAAAAATATTGATTTTTATTGAGAAATGAAGATTTTTTCAATAATTTAAATAGATTAATTTTAATGATAATTAATTTTAGAGGAAAAAAAGTTTAATTATTTTATTATTAATCCATTTATGTCAATTGGAATCAATTGTATACTTCAATTTAATATAAAATCATTTGTATACATCGATTTTTTTTTTGAAAAACTGTTTATATCGCATTTTATGGGTTTAATTTTAAAATATATTCTGAAATATTAATGAGTTAAGTCACTAATAATGAGTTAAAAACTGGGAATAATGAGGTATAATTTTTTTAAATATTTCCCTATTTTTTTAGTAATTATGAATAGTAATCATATTAATGTTTTTACCATGATAAATGTAAAATGGGTTAATTAAGGGTAAACATAATGTGGTAAGGACTAACAAATAACCCTAACATTTAATAAATTATCTTTTATGAGTATTTTTCATCCATGATTATCTAAAATGTTAATATATTACCTTATTTAACATATTACCATGATTGTGACTTTTATAATTCTTTATGAAAATAAATGTAAAAAAAATCATTTATGTTTTTTTTTCAAATAGGGATAAAACGATTTATTTATAATATAAGTAGTTATTTGAAATATAAAATTTTTTTATTTATCATTATGATTTATTTACAATTTTTTGTGATGTAATATTTACATTAATCTCTTTTGTAACATTGACATAATATTTATTCCATTTATAGAAAATTTTTAAAAGTGATTTAAAATTTGTTAAATGTAGAAAAATTAGAGTGATTTATACTTTAATATGATTTATTTAGATAATTTAAAATTATTTATGGTGTGTAAATGATTTATATTCAAATTAAACATTTTCCTATATGTATTTAAAGTCAAAATAAATGAATAGTGTCAAAATTGACAGTAATGCCATTTTATAAAAAATCATGTTTTATAAAATGATTTAAAATTCTTGACGAACTTATATTCAGATAAGTAAATGGTATATAGTTTATAATATTAACAATGTTCCATTTATCGACCTTTTTTCCTTTTATAGTCACTTTCATTACCACTAAAGTGTAAAAAACACTAATAAGATTATAATTCCTAAAAAGGGTTAACCTGGGTTAAAATAAAAATATAAGGTTGAATACATCACCAAAACATATACAAATTTTTTTGGATGAGATTATTTTGTCCATAATCATATTTGTTTTTTATTTTTTAAGCCATTTGAATAAGATATATAATATATATTAATTTAATACATTTATAAATTCAAGGAGCTCCCATCCCCTCTCTTATAAAAGGGAACATAATATTATTTTATTTACATTTCATATGCCCTTATTGTCGTCTAATCCATTTCAAAATCCCTTCATCACATCTGTTCCCCATTCCTATATTACTTTTTGTTGATAAAAAACCAACATAGGAAATATTTTTATGTAAACCATAATAGGTTTTCTGAAGAAGAAGAAGATAAAGGACGTACGTGAAGAGTCTGACTCAAGGAAAGGGATTTTTTACATTAATATATTTTTCAATGTTTTAATGATTATATTTATAAATATTTAATTTCAAAGACCATATCCATTAAATTGTTGTATGTATATATCTACGTGGACATGAAATAATTATAAAGGAGGTTTTATGTCTCTTTGAATTTCTTTTAATGGTTTTTCAAAAGGAATACTTTTACATGTTTTATGTTGATGGTTTTGAAATTCCTTTTAAAAAAATAACATTCCATTTTATCATATACAACTTTAATGAACTTTCCTTCTTCCATAAAAATTAGTAGATTTTTTATTATTTTGTAATCATCCTCGTTTTCATCAAAGAATCCCTCTCTTTAACTTATTATGATATTATTTTTTTAAACATGGGTTTAATTTTATATTGATGTATCAATATTTATAATTTTTTCATTATGGGTGAATATAAATTGTTTGAAACTATATGAATTTATCTGTTATGTTTATATTGTGGTCCTTGGGAATTTTTTTATGGTTATGGGTGGTTTTGTTATAAACCTAGGATAGTTGGGTCTATGATAGCCCTTCAATTAATTGAGTATGAATTATGTGAAACATTATCCATGAATGTTATTCCATTTGTAACCATTAAGTTTATTCCATTATTAATAGTTGATGTTATTCTGTTTGTAATGATGATGGTTATTCTATTTATAATATTATAGATTATTCCATATGCAAGAGTGATATGAAAATGATTCCTCAAGTTACATACATGATTTATTTAGGATTTTTGTGGTTTTTATAAAAATATTATGATTTATAAAGGTAATATAATGATATAATGATTAGAGAATATTATTTTATACTTATAAATTGTGAGGAGTATGACTTTGTGGAAATATTTTCCTGATATATTCATGATTGTAGAGAAATCTTTATGAGTTTTATTTTTTATTTTTCATTTATTATCAAAGGTTTTTTGAAATGATTTGGGTAGATAAGTTTAATTTTTAGGTAAGAAAACTTGAAATTTGAACCTATATTTTTTAAAAAAATAAATTTTTATAAGAAATCTTTGAATAAAAATTTCATTCATTATTTTTTATGTCCCTTACAATGTTTTTTGTTTCCATACCATGTTTTAAAATATTTTCACAAGGTTATAAGGATGAGTATGGACAAGGATGCAGTAAATATAAAAATTAAGAATATTTGTAATGAAATTATAACTAGTTATATATTAATAGTTTATATTTCACGGTAAAATTTATACAAAGTTTAATTGTACACTTTGTGATGAAATAATTCCTTATGTAAGGGTGATTACCAAATTTTCTAAAAATCAAAACCTAAAAAATCACCTGGAATAAAAGGTAATGAAAAATTTTCTAAAAAAAAGAATATGTAAGGTTCTATGTTGGGTCCTTATATATTTAGATTCCAATCATTAAAGGATAAAACCAATTTCAATAAAAAACATGAAATGGTTTATATAGGATATAAATTGTAACTTAAAACCATTTCACCTTGGAATAACGATCATGCTCTCTCCCATAATTATGGATATTGATTCATGAAGTCTTTGATGAAATTATAAATAATTTCACAGGGAATTTGATGTTCACCTGCATAGATCATATTGTCTTATCGGACTCTTGGTAGGTGTCTTCTCTCCCTCTCATACAAACTGATAACTTCAATCCTTTTATTTTTAAATCAAATTTTGTTGTATGAAATTTAATTTTGGGAAAATATATTTTAAATACCTTGATTTATGGTTTTGTAAAATAAAATTTGTGGGTTTCTCCATGATATAGTTTAAAAATTATTCAATGGATAGAATGACTATTAAATTAATTTTGGTTTGTGAACATAATCATTTAAGGGTTTTATTTTATGAAGGATATGGGATTTTCCATGTTGGTTTGACATGGAAATGGGGTCAATTTGTACATAATGGAATTTACCACCAATAGAAGGTTTGGGTTCAAATGGATGAGTACCGGTCGTGAGTACGCGGTATTCAGTGTGCCTAATTTGATAGGATGTACATTGTATGTGTGAGTTTCATGGGTTTCTGTTCATAAAATATGTGTCTTTAATTGTATGATTTTTATAACAAATTTTGAATATGTGCATCCATGAATATTGTTTTACATTTGTTTCTCCTAAATTACATTAAATGTTAGATAAATATTTTTTATCATAATAGAAAGTATTCAAATCCTTGGGTGGATTATATACTAGTTTGATATAGTAACATAATTTATATATATATACATAAAGTTGTGTACGTATTAATATCTTACCAGGATATATGTAAGATAAAGGTATCATACTTTATGAGATGTGTAATATGATATTGTTGTGTCATTTTTGGGAGTTGGGATTTGGAGACATCTAGTAGTGGAGTTATTCATGGTGAAAATTCAGTGTTGTGGGTTCTTTTTTTGTATCACAATATTTCAAAAATGACTAATTTTTATGTTAGTTTTACTTTTATGATTGTAATAATTTTTTGATCTCTTTAAGTCATTAGAGTATTATTTATATATAATTCATCATGTTTATTTAAAATCATGGAGGGTTTTCTTATATAGATTGTTAATGTAAGTTAAAATCATATCCCATGATCAAGTAAATCCCTTGGAATTTATAGTCATCCTTTAGTGTCAAAGGGATGAAAAATAATGTTAGTGGCCCCTTAGTCATTCCCAATTCAATGAGTCTGATTGGAGGATTACAAATGCTATTAGTTCGGTACAGTCCATAATTAGAGCTCTTGTTAAGGAAATATGATGTGTTAGAATATAAAATGTATTTTATTAAAAGAAATGAAAAAAAATTATATTAAACCTCATGTTACTAGGGTGGTCTGAGTATAAATGTTCCAATAATAATTTCTAGTAATTTTATCTACTCATCATTATTATTTTATATTATGAGTTTTTTTATCATTCATTTTTAATAAAGATCTCCATTATTATTTCATCATCTATTGTGATTTGTTGATTTTTTATTTTAGAAATATTGTACCTTAGTTGTTCTTGTTTTTTAGTTTGTGAAATATAACCATATATTAATGAGATATGTAGTTATGCAATGATACCGTTTTATTCACAAGATATAGAATATAGTAATATGGTATGACTAAGAGCATTATTCCACTAAAAACACAAGAAAAAATAACTTATTTAGAGTATCGTGCAATAATTATAGTTGAATGAAAAGGGAAATAGAATTGAGGAACCATGTTATGGGTCCCACACACTCAAATTCCAAATGTAGAAAACCAATAATATCTTAGGGTGATTTAGGACCCAATAAAGTGGACGTTTGTATTGGGTGGAAAAATAGAATATTTTATTTATTGGTAAAAACAATTGAAATTAAATTGATGCTCGATGTGTATATGCCTAAGGACCTGGCACAAAAGATGATTGAACCTAGATTTTCAGGATAATGTTAATAAAAGCCTCACATGGGATGGGTTTATAGAGCTGTTTAATAAACAATTCTATATATATTCCTTTTTGGTTTCATTCATAATGGATTTTTTTTTCAAATTATGCAATAGAACTGTTAATTTATGGAGTATGTTTCCCAATTTACATACCTTACTCATTTTTCAGTAGTTGTGAAATCTGGTGATTCACTAAACACATGAATGCATAGAGTAGATATATGTTTTATCATTCATTCTTTAGCAGTGATACTCCATATCAAGAATTTATTGAACATGGTGAACAAGACTCTTATGGTAGAGAAATAAATCTCGAGGAAATTTAGTGGAGGGAATAACTTTATCCTCTAAGAAACATGTGGGATCTCGAATATTAGAGAAATATTTAGATGGGATAAATATGCCTTGGTAGTATGGCACTAGATAATTAATTCACTAGATTAGTTTCTTTCACTATACATCATAGTAGCCAACATAGTTGTACTGAATGTGTTTAATTGGAATATTTAAATACCGAATGCATGAAACTACCTTAATAATATAATAATTTTGGTCGAAAGGGGTATATTAAGTTGTAATACAAAAATAATCTGAAGTCAATGGCTGGTGAAAAATTATTCTATATATTAGGATTATAATTCACTACGAAGATGATCTCATCATAGGAGTAGTCATGCTTAGAATTAGGGTACTCATTGATTCTATGAATTATTGTACACCTGATTATGAACTGCCTCAGCAATGATGCAGAATTTAGTTAATGTGAGTATCCATTTTTTTATACTTGAGATGATCATGCCAACTGAGGAAGAAATTCCCAATATGGTTAAAGGTACTATAATCCTTGATTCTAATTTTATGCTCTTTTTATTTGACATGGCTTCTCCTATTATTTTATTTCTTCTTAGGTGTGAAGAAATTAAGCTTACTTAATGAATTGATTCCTCATGTTATGATTATCATGTCATCTCTCTGGGAATAATAGTGTAGAAGGTTAAAATTTTATTCTTATTCCATCACTATGGACTAAAAACCATTTTTCTAAAACGTTAATGTTTTGGATATAGAAATATTTGATTTAATATTCAGAATTAATTTAATGGTAGAATTCAAGAATAATATAGACTGCTCCACTCAGTGTGTGACATTTATCATTCTTAATGAAGTTGTTCATCTATTCAAGGTAGAATGAGATCTAAATTGAAGAGCGGAATGACCTTTAATGATAGCTTTTGGAACCATGTCATATCAATTTGAATAAATATCTATTCAGTCTATTAATGTAACATGAAATTAATACTTTCCTCATAGAGTAGAATGACACGCTGGTGTATTTTCTAAAAAAATCATTGGATTACCACCTGAAAATGAATTGTGATTTTTTATAGACCTAATATAAAGAAGGAAACCTACTTCACTCCAATTATATAAAATTATTCTAATAGAGTTATAAAATATTATGGTATAGTTGGAGGAGTTGAAATGTAATGTATTTATAAGGATAAGTATGTCTCCCAGAGCTGATCCTATTTTAATTTTTAATAAGGTGTATGGTATATTATAAAATTTGTTGAATATCATATTCTGATTTAAGTTATAGGAATGAATAAATAGGCTCATCTTCAAATTAATGATATATTTGATCTATTAATGGGATCTATATGGTTTTCTATGAATTTATCTTCTAGCAGGGTATCACCGATAATAATTTTGGGAAGAGGATATAACATGATATATTTAAGAACCACTTAGGCCCACATTAAATATTTAGTCATTACCATTGGTATAACTAATGAGCCAATACTTTTCATGAAATTTTTAAATCATATCTTTCACATAAACCAATATTATTTCATTACAGTATTTATTAATGGCATATTACTGTATTATCATGAAAAAGATAACCCTAAATTGAATATGGATATTGTATAAGGTACATTATGAAAATACCTTCATCGTGAAAAATTATCAAAATGTGACTTTTTGAAATAAGATGTTTGTTTCATTGGGAACATTTTTTAGAAAAAGGAATATCAGTCAATCCTGAGAAGATTGAGAATGTTATCTCATTGAGTCCACCTATGAACATACTTGAGATATGAAACTTCCCAGTATTATTAGGTTATACCAATAATTTTTTAAATTTTTTCTCACATATAACTTATCTAATGAATATGATAAAAATTAATGGTATTCCATTCTATTAGAGTGGTCATTTTTTAGTCCTTAAATGGAATCAAGTTTTAACTTACCATGGAATGTTTCATTATTTTTCTAGAAGCATGTGAGGGATATATTGTTATTTGTGATGCTTATATATTTATATTGGGTTGTTTTCTCATGATGGGATATCATGTCATATATTCTGGCTCATGAAATATGTGAATACATGAGTTGATCTATCCAGATCATGATCTAAATCTAGATGTAGTGGTACACTTCTTAAAAACATGAAATCACTATCCACTTAATGAAAATTAAATTCTGTTCATAGGTCAAAAAATTCTAAATCACATCACCTCACTAAAACAATTGATTGTATCAAAATAACATTCGATGGAATATCTTTAGAGGTTTTACTTTTACTTGTTATACATGCCTAGTAAAATAAATGCCATACATAGTGATTTTGGTTGGAATTCCAATAATCGGGTGGTAATATAAGCCTAAGACTAGTGGGAGATAATAGGAGTAGTTATTTATATGAACATGGAGGGAACTAAGGGGAAAATTATATGTTTTCCATTCTAATTACCATTTTCCAGGCTTGTTTTAGGTAGTTAGTAAGATCTAACCATTGTCTCCGGATTGACATAATGTGATTTTAGGTCTCAATAGTAGGGATGAAACTAATGGATGGGTAGAATATGCAATTTTAGTATTGCAATTTTGAATATTAAATTTTATTTATGAAACCCCATGATATTTAAAAATAAGAACATTATGTTTGATAGTGTATACGATAGACAAAAACGAGCCTAAACAAACCATGAAATATTGTTATGAAAATAAAACTGTTATAATTTAGGTGTTAAATTTATGGGTATGAATAGGATCAGACACTTTATCAATTTCATATAAATGTACTATCCAGTATAAATTTATATATAAATTCATATTAAATAATAACTTTGTTTTAAGCAACATTGTTTCATTCATCGAAAATTTGTTTTCTAAAAAAAATGATTTTTACCATTTTCCATGGTAAAATATTATTATTTTTTAAAAAATTTTTATAATATGAATTTTATAAAATGAAATTAATTTTATAAATCATAATATTGATATAAACATTGAATGATATATTTGTATTTATCAATAAATATTAATTGATTAGTGAATAGTGAAGAATACCGATGTTTATAAAATTATCTTTTCTTCTTAACAAATTCAGTAATTTAAAAGTCACATTATTAATTTTATTTTATTTATAATTCAAGTATGTACTATTTATTTTTATTAAATAAAATAAATATCATTTAAATAATAATGATAATGGATTTTAGTGTATGCTAATTCATAGGCTTAAAACTCATTTTTATGAAAAAAAATTTTAATGTGTATAATGTCTCTCGATTTTAATTTATTAAAATCACCAATAATTAAGATTTACTTAAATTAAATTTATATTATATATATAAATTTAAGTTTAAGTTTATTTATTTATTATTTAAATTCATATAATTGTTCTAAGATCATCAAATGATAGTTTAAAATAAATTTCTTGAAAACTTTTTTTTACACATCCACATATTTAATTTTAAATTAAAAAATTTCACTTATATGAGGAGAATTTGAAAAATGGATTTAATATTTTAATCAAAATAATTTACATTATCCAATATGGTAAAAAAAATTCGATCATAATTAATTGTGAAAACTGTAAAATACATCTCAGCGGTTAATGTAAAAACAAGTTTAATAGGGGTTTAATTAAAAATAAAAGTTTTAAAAATGACTACAAACTTATGGAATTTAAATTTTATAGTAAAATTTCAACCATATATATTATATGTTTTTAAAATGGTGCATTTATATGACTTTTTCACCAGAAAAATGTGGTTGTAATCCTTTTTTTTAATAAATTCTATTTGTGTCCTCTCCCCCACTTATAAGAGGCCACCCACTCTCGTCTCCTCTTCACACACCTAAAACTCATTGTTTATGATAATACCTTAATGAATAACTTAAAAAAATTCCCCACTGTCATCATAGAATAATTTTTTTGATCAAAAGAACAACCAAAAAATATTTTTTGTATACACAAAAAGAAATTTTCTTGAATAAGAGCCAACGTCCTTAACCAGGAGTTTTATTTTATTTCTTATTAATTCTACATAAAAGAATATTAAAAAAGTATGAAAAAATTTATTCAGTATATTAAAAATACTATGATATTTCTATGTTAATGGAATGAACTATAACTACATCCTCCTCCCTCAAATGGGACACAAAATCCTTGATTGTGTATACTGCAAACTACCGCCTCGAAAACCAATATAATTTTTTTTCTATCACCACTTCTAACGGATTGATATAATAAGTTATATAATGTTGAAATGTGATATTTATGAAATATTTATACATTATTAATTGTAATATTATACATACCTTCTTAGTTTTTATTTCATAGTGAATACGATAACATCACTCTAATGTAGATAAGACTACCACCTTCCAAAGTGATGTGATTAGTTTTTAACATACACCTTATATGGAAGATAAGAAGGATTATGTTTATTCTAATACATAATATTCATGAAATATTAATCATTCTAAAAAATAATTATATCATATACTCTTACACCATATAATCTATTGAATAAATGACAACTCTATTCATGTGTACGGAAGACTACCGCCTCAAAAAGAGATATGGATTGTTTTTACCATATAAAATGGAATTTATGTGTAAGTTTATTTAAAGATATAATAAAATATATATCTTGTATTTATTATCCTTGAAAAATAATATAAAACGTGCCTTCTTTCCATCATGATATTCGAGAAATGGAAACATTACACATGCGTACATATGACCTACAATCTCAATGATTATAATGTAGATAATTTTTAATAACTATATTTCATGGTTGGTTATAATTATATAATTTAAGTATAAAATTGATAATTATTTAATTATCATCATTATATATATGATTAAATTATATTCCCTTTGGGCTAAATCAACTTACCAATGTTATCTTGGAAATATGAGTTGTTTATGGTTAAATTGTCCATCGTGAATTTAATTGGTTAAGTATCTGAATATGACATGGTAAAAAATAAAAAAACGAATAATAAAATTTTAAAGGGTTCTACTGAAACTAATGGTTTCAAATTTTTCACAGTTTTTCAATATTTTTTTGGTGAGTTTGGATAAATTGATTATTACTAAAGATATGTTATGGATGAAATGATGATTTTGGGAGAATTGTTATGGATCCAATATTATATAACTGGAATTCACACTTGTAAAATTGTTTTTTATATGGAATTAGATGTCATTCATGGATATTTATTCCTAGTATTCTATTGTGATGATTTTGTTTCTAATCTTAATGACCAAAGACATGTGTCACGAAGGACTCATTGTTTACAATAGGTGTAGAATATTTGTAGGCCGTGAAATATGGATTTCATATTACTTGAAGTAAAGACGAATTGATAAAGGACATCGTAACATATAATATATATTTTTCATGATAAACATGAGGCAAAAATATGGGGATTTTGTCTTATCATTTGAATTTATATTTTCATATGAATTGAATTTATTTTTTTAGGAATTTTCTATGTAATATAGATTGGGACTCACTTTTGGTTATACCATGACCTCAATAAATACAGAACTCAATGTGGGAAGAAACTTCTTAGGTACTAGTCACCCATAATTTAAAATGAAATAAATAACGGTGGTCATCATATATTATCACGATTTTGAATATCAATCATCTAATTTAAGTTGGAGATCATATTTGACCTCCCATGAATGCGCCTTTGAAAATAATCCTCTCAAAAAGAGGGTTTGTAGACTCAAAACCCAAAAACTTCTTTTTTCCATGTGGGTACATCCAATTTACATTAGGATTTTGAAATTATTATATGTAAATATTGTCAAAAATATTAGAAATTCTTTTCAAGACTGATTATATGATATGTGAAGGATGACATGGGAACTAAAAAAAAGTTCATGTGTGAAAGAGGGTAAGAGATTTGGTACATGGGAGATGATTCTATGCAGTGAATAAATAATCCCATGATTGACTAAAAGAGAAATTATTTTAAGGTGTTGCTTTGTGGATGTTAATAATTCATATTTAGGCTCCTTTACATATGAGGTGATACTAATTTTTTGGATGAGGTCCCTTTTCATAAATCCAAGATGATGATCATGTTTTTTTGTGGTAAATATTCTATACAAAGAATAATACCCTGAATGGTGAGAGTATGTTGATATCATAGTTTTTGAGTATTATGGAAAGATCATTTGCAGATGATGAGTTACTATAAAGAGGAGGTGAGTTTTTAGATATCCATGTGGATAAACCAAATGGTTTTTTTGATAGATGATACATTTCAAATAAAATTCCATATGGCATTGAACCACTTTAAAATTTGTTCACATATTTGCATAATTTTTGTGTGATAACTGGTTTGATAACCACTTCATTGATTCCTATAGAATGATGGGTTTCTATGTGGATAATATATGTAAAGTTGGATCAGTGAATTTTAAGGGACATAATATTCTGATAAAATAAATTTTATCTCAAAGGATGAGATCATGCTCGTGAAGAAATAAAATTATTTGTAGTTATTATGAAGTAGTGTGCATGCATCAGTACAATAAGTAGTATATTTTTATCCAAATTGTCCTTCAGAAGATATATATGATATTCCATAATTATTTAATAAAAATATAAAAAACCTAGAAAACTATATGTGTATAATATAGTTGATATTTCAAGAAGAATTGTTTTATGGATGAATCTATTTAGTGGAGTAATTTAGTATGTGAGCATATGATATTTTATTTGTCTTCAAGGAACAAAAGAAACAACATAATCATTTGTTGTAAAAGTAGTATAAATTTAGAAGTCATGTTTTTGTTTTGTTGTGTAATCAATTTTTTATAACAAGGTAGTGTAAAACTATTCTTCTAATGGGACACTGGAAATCATAGTGGGAATTTATACTACTGATGAAATAGATATTGCAGCCTCTTTTGATTATATTTGCGTATCAGTGGTTAGAGAGTCTAACCCATCACAGTAAGGGGTTGGATTATTTTGAGATCGAACCATATTAAAATATTTTTTTCATGTCCCATTTATTTCAATTGTATTTGATGGATGATGATTTATCATAGGATTGGATCAGATCCAAAAAGGTAACCACCAGTTAATTTCAAAAAAAATAAAAAATGGAAGAAAACCAATGATCAACCCCCCTTATCGGTGGAAAACACTTCCCAAACACATTAATTAGTACCACATCGCAATGTTCACTCTATTAGGATCCAATATGTACTGAAGATGGATAATATAAATTCTATCAAATATAAGGGTGTTCCAAATTTTGATGGAATGAGCTATCATATTCAGAAGAATATGATGTTTCCATATCTTTTGTCAATTGGGTATGAAGTTAAATATGCAATTACTATTGGATTCCCACCTACATCTAATGATACTCTTTTGGTGTTTACTAGTAATAGAAATATCGAATTTGATGGAAAATATCAAAATTCCATTTTTACATGCCTTTTATAATAATTTTACATAATGTTTATGGAACTAAAAAATTCAAAGGACCTTTGTGATAAATTGGAAAATAGTTACGAAGGAAAATATGAATGTCACAAAAACCAAAATATAAATTTTGGTAAGTAAATATAAAGATATCAATATGGGTGACTAATGGAATGTTCATTACAAATTCAAAATATTAAATTAAATTTTCATTTATATTTGGGGTAATGGTGAAAATTTAAAGGATTCAGCTTTTGTAAAAATAGAGTAATTTTCCCAATACGTTTGATCTTAAAGTAAAAAATTTGGAAAATAGTGATGATCTTACTCTTGATGAATTACATGACATACTCATTTCATATAAAATATCAATGATCCCAGTCTTAAAAAATAAAATTAAAAATGAATTATATCACATGTTGAAAAATGAATTAAAATCTTGTCTTTTGAAAAAAAACAATGCTCAAGAAGGAGTATATACTAATATTGAATGAAAAAGACAACATATATGAGGAAAATGAATAATGTGTAACAAAAGAGATTATTTATAATGATGAAACCAAATATAAAAATACAATGTGGATGAAATATAAAATATGGTAAATGACATTGAATAAAAAAGTTCTCTCATAGAATAAGAATAATAAATGACTCTGTATAAATTTCTTGAGGCACAAAATAGATTGAAAACTACATGATATGATTTTTGAAACGTTATTGTGTCCATAAAAGAATCATCATAAACTGGTGAAAAGTGGGGTGGAAAGAAGCTGGTTAATTCACCACTCTATTAATTACTAAATAAAACTGTTATCTCCAATAATTAGTATACAAAAGAAAATTTCATAAAAGTATGGGACATGAATACTAGTGAGGAATCATATTATAATTAAAAGGATAAAGGAAACTCTCTAAGAATATTTTCCAACCAAAATAGATAAAATATTAGTATATTTATAGAAAATAATGAAAATATTGAAGACATGAATATTATTAGTTGGGAAGATCATGATTTATTGGATACTGCTGGTGTTATGGAGAGTTTGGGAAAATATCTTATTTATCTTTCTATAACATTTCCCTAATAGAGATGAGATATGAACCTAGGAGGAGCTACTCCGAGAACTTGAGAGAAAATATTAAATGTAGGAAAGTGGTAATCATGAATTTATTTTATCTCCCAAAATAAAAAAACTGATTGTTTAAAATAAATCTTTTGAATATGTGACCTCAGAGGTCATATTGCTAAATAGTTCATGAGTTTCCCTTGAAGAAGAATCCAATATAATGAATTTCAAGGGAGTTAAGAAACCCAATGAATAAAATTCATGTTTGAATAATGTTTCCTTAAATGACTATTGAAAAAAAGCCCTAGATTCTTGATAGTGGATTTTCATCACACATGATTAGTGGAACAAAAATTATGAGCAACACTGAGAATCATAAAGGAAGAGTAGTGACCTTTGGAAAATACTTCTCACTGAAAATTAAGGGAGTTGAGAACGAAAAGATTAAAGGGAAAAATCTGATGTCCAATAATGCATTATTTCTTAAACAGTTTAAATCCAACATGATTAGGGTAAGCCAACATTGTGATGAATAATGTTAGGTTTTCTTCAAAAATGATTCATGTATATTAAAAAAGACAAAGTATGGAAGAATTATCACTCACGGAAAAAGAAACACTTACAATATTTTACAAATTGGTGATTCTATCAATTCATGTTATTTAATTTCCAAGGATGAAAACTACCTATGGAATAATAGGCATGGAAATCTTGGTCAATGAATTTTAAGGAAATTTTTGAAGCACGATAATGTGAGAGATTTTCTGAGGATAAACGGATAAATGGATGAAATATATGATGCCTCTCAAAAATAGGACCAATGTTCAAACAAAGGAATGGATATCCTATCGTTTTTACCCTTTTATCTTATTCACAGTAACTTATGTGGACCAATGAGACAAAATTATACCTGAGTATATATTTATTTCATTATATTTATAGATTATTATACTCAGATGAATAATGTCATGTTTATCAAACATAGGTAAGAGGAAACAAAAAATGTACAAAAAAATATTAAAGGAAGGATGAGAAGGATATGGGTCTCTATATCAAGAAAATGAGATCATATAATGGTAAGGAGTTTAATATGGATGATTTTAGATGTTATCATTCAAAACATGAAATAAATCATCAGTATATACTCTGAAAATTGATGTAGATGAAAAAAAGAACTGCAGAATAGTTGATATGGGGAGAACTGTGATAGTGGAACCCAATATCTCAATGTATTTTTAAATAGAAGATATATGTATTTCCTATAAATATAAAATAAAGATTTATACTAAGACTAGAAACACAAGAGATAACATATTTAATTTGGTACCATACAAATTAAAATGTTAAATCATTCAGAGTTTTTGGAATCCCTTGCATTATAAAAATATGAGGAATGAATCCTCAGGGGATAGCTATCAAATTTTAATGGCTATATATATTGGAAAAATAATCCAAAAAAATAGTTGAATATAAGATATCAGAATTATTGAAAACAAGAAAAAACTAGATATCATAGTTGATATAGATTTATATTATTTGGTAGAGAATTGAATGAAAATGGAATAAAATAATGGTTATGATACAAATAATTATTGACTTATTGATGATATTCATTTTCAATATTGTAGTGATGAAGATGAACCTAATTAAAACAAGAGAAAAATTTTAAAAAAAGAGAATAAACATATTGATACTGAAAATATCATTGGAAATCAACAATCAAAAGTTTTAAGAAATAGAAGATTGAGAATTTAAGATCAAAATGCACTTATTTCCGAAGGTGAAACTCATATAGTTACAGAAGCAGTCCAACATCATGAATAGATACACAATATTAGTGAGGATCTTGATCAGATTCAGAAGAACTCTACATGGAATATTTTATCAAGACCTAAAAATAAAAATGTCATTGGTACCATGTGGGGTTTTATAAATAAGCAAAATGATAAAGGTAAAGTATCAAGAAACAATTATAGATTGGTGTAAAATGGATATTCTCAAATAGAAGTAATTGGATTTGTAGAAACGTTTACACCTTTAGAGATAGGTATTCCGAATTAGATTGGGTTTTAAGGGATATGATGTTTTTAAAAGGTAATATTGATAGTAACCATTATATGACGGAAATTTCCAAAGGTACTCTTACAGACATTTTTTATGTGTATGGAATCCTATTTGATTGTGACAATGAGTTTCTTGGAGAAATTTTTCTTCAGAAAATGATAATTTATTTTGAGATGTACATATTTGGTCAAATTAAAAAAAAATTAGGATTTTATATAAAGAAGAAACCAAATTCCATATTACTATCATATGAAATGTATACTAGGGAATTACTAAAAATATTATTAGTGGAAAATGAAAAATTAGTTTTAGTACCTATTTCAGTTGGAACTAAACTATAAAGTGGTGAAGTTAAAAATAATATTAATTATAAATAGTTCAATAGAATCATTGGAATTCTTCTTTATCTCACCACATCATTGATAGACATAACTTATGTAGAGACTCTATGTTCTAGATTTCAGATTGACCCAAATGAGTCTTACTTAATGGATAATAATATAATTCTGAGATATGGGAATGGAACTTTCAACTATGGTATTTTATACAGACACAATACAAATTTAAAAATGATAGGGTTTATTGATACTGATTGGTAAGATGATTATAAGATATTAAATCAACTTATTGGAGAACCTTATTTCTAGAAGAAGGATGTATCAGTTGGTATAACAAGAAATAGAACTCAATAACACTAATCATGACTGAGGTTGAATAATTTACAAATACACATGCATTAACATAGATGATTTGGATGAAATTAAAATTAGAAGATTTGAAAATTGAGACTAAGAAACCAATGAAAATATTATTTGATAATGAAAGTGATATTATATTATCTAAAAAACAACACAATATCTAGGATCCAAGCATATGGATATTAAGAATTATTTTATGAACGAAAAATTGGTAGGTGGAGATATAAAGGTAAAATACATTTATTCCAATGATCAGGTTTCATATATTTTCACTAATGAAATTCCAAAAGAGTGGTTTATTTATTTAAGGATGAAACACCATTTTTATCATATCCACTGACTTGAATACTATCCATATGTGCCTTATTATTCCATAATATTTAATGATAATTGTGATAACAAAGAATGGAATTGATGGAGATATGTTTCTCATTCATAATTTTATTTATTTCCATGTTGATAAAAGTGGATGCATTTATTAATGGGGATCCTTCATAAGGATTGAGTCAACTAATAACACTCTTATCTCATTATAAATTGAATTTATTTTATATGAGTTCTTGATTTAATTTATTTCTGAGAAAATGGAAAATTATTCGTATGAACATTAACTTTATGATGTGTTTGATAAAGTGTGTGTGGGATATTCCGTATCCGTTGTATATTTCTTATCAGGCTTTCACATGCTTGGATATTTAAAATATATCTTATAGACCATTGTTTTTAACTTTATTGTTTTCTACACCAGGTAGTCCCATATAGACTTATAGGTTATTAACTAAAGGATTAGTTTGATGTGTCATGTGATATCATACGTTCTTTTAAGAAAATAGGAGAAGAGGGTCTTGAGAAGAACGGGGAGATCAGATGACCCCACTTACCCATTTCATTTGATTGTCTTTATGAGGGGCTATAGCTGATAAAAACATATTGAATTTTATATTATGGGATATATCTGAAGGTATACTCTCAACAAATACAAAGTTGAGATTATTTAACTGAAGTGTTGTATTTGTTGTCATAGTGTGTCTATATATATTTGGTGAGTCAAAGTAAAGTGATGATTATTGGATAATGTTTTTGTATGATGTGTTGATTGATATATAATGTTTATAGATGTCATCATATAGTATTCTTGGTTGAGATTTGACAATCCTTGTTTATATGTTATTGGATGTAACCCTTGGATAGTTATTCATAGCATTTTATTATGATAATTGTTGTGTTGACATTAATGAACAGACATGTGTCACTGAGGACACATTATATACAATATGTGTAGAAGATTTAAAGGACAAGAAATATGGAATTAATATTGCATGAATTGAATAAGAATTGATGAAGGACACAAAAATATATAATATTTGTTTTCGTGATGAACATGAGGATAAAATATGGGGAGTTTACATTATCATCTGAATTGAGATTTGGATAAGAAATGAAATTGTTACATTGGAATTTTGCTATGTAATAAGAAGGAGGCCTCAATTGAAAAAATATGCTAAACTAAGGGATATCCCAATAAAGGCTCAATTAGGTGATTATAGGACCCACATAGGGTTGAACCCTGCTAGTGGTATCCAGACCAAGCTAGATAGAAGGTGGTGTGGTAGTTAGTAATTCCTCTGCAGGCCAATGTATAGGGCATATAGAGTTGAAGATTGAAAGAAGCCTATGTGGGTGCAGGAACAATCCCACATATTAGACAGATGTGGTGCCACTATGTGTGACAGTATGATGGCATGGTATTGATACTTTTGGATTCTCCAAGATGGAGCTTGTTTGTTTTACCATAACCTCAACATATGCATAGCATGATCTGGGATGATTCTTTGTGGATATTGTTCACCCATGTTTTAAAATTATATAATAAACTATGGTAGTCTGATACGATCAAGAGTACTGAATTCTATCTATTTTATCAATGTGGGATATAATCTTCAACCTATCATATATGATACATTACAAATAGACCCCTCAAAAATTATTGTTTGTAGACCAATAACCAATAGAACACTTGGTTTCCATGTGGGATATTCCATGTCACATAGAGAGTTAAAAATGCGTCTGTGTTTGAATTAATACAAAGTAAAAAAATTCTTTCTTATATTGAGAGTATGGTACCAAATGTATAAGTTGAAAACTGTAAAAAAACTGTTCATAAGAGACAGAGGGTATTCATATTTGAACAATGTAGGATGATTTATTATGGTCGTTAACTAATCCCATAATCAATCGAAAAAAATTCTCATTGAATGTTTGTTTTTGAATGTTACTACATCTTGGTGATGCTCATTTGCAGATGAGGTACTACTACATTGTAGGTGAATCCACTTTGTGAATTTCCATATTGATGATAAAGATAAATTATGGATTAATCTTCTACAAAATGATTCCTTCCATGAATGATTGGAGTTTGTAGATATCATACTGATTGAGTATTATTTAATAATACTTTGCGGATGACAAGTTACTGTAAAGAGGAGTTGATTTTTCAGAAAACCAAACAGATGAACCAAATGGTTTTTACATTGATAATCCATCTAAAATAATATTCCTCACAGGGTTCAACCACTTTAATACTACTTCACATGTTTGAATATTTTTTCTGTAATAAATGGATTGATAACCAAAACATTGATTACTATAAAATGATCGGTTTCATCAGAAATAAAATATATTATGTAATAGCACTAATTTAAAATGGATTTAATTTTCTAATAAAATAAATTGTGTACCATAGGTTGAGATCATACTTGAGAATCACACAAATTAATTGCAGTTAGTATGAGGCAATGTATGGAGTGTAGACATATGTTCATGAAGTAGTATATTTTTGTGAAAAATTTTCTCCAAAAGATATATATTATATTCCATAATAATTTAATGTAATTATAGATATATTGGCATACTATATGTGAAAAATATTTTTGAGAAGTCAATAGACATAATTATTAGGAAGAACCTTTTTAGTGGAGTTCTTTGTAATGTGATGATATGATATTTTTTCTATCATGAAGGCTCAATATAAAGATCATCATCTACTATTGTAAAAGATGTAGACATTTAAATGTGTCCTTTACTATACTATTGGGTAATCATATCTTCATGACAAAGAAAATATGACACTATTGTTCTAATGGGAATCTAAAATTGATATTAGGAATCTATTCTAGTGAAGAAATGTATGTTGTAAATGCTTGTGATTATAGTGGAGAGTTTGTGATTGGGGAATCTAACCAATAATAGTAAGGGGTAGTCTCATTCTGAGGCCAAATAATTTTAAAATATTTTTTTTCGGTGGTATTACTTTTTAATATATTCAAAAGAGGCTAATTTATCAAAAGAGTGAATTTGATCCTAATAGGTTAACAATTATTAATCTCAAAAGAAAGAAAAATTGAAAAAAAAACCAGTAGTTTGACTCCCCTTTCTTAGTAGTGAAAATAATACTACACACATCATGTTCTTATGAAAGTAAATAATTTACATATGTTTATTATTCCAAAAGATAAATAATGCACATGACAAATTGGGATCGAGGTATTGGGTGTCTCTGAACTACCATTGTCTTTGGGTTGTGAACATTATCTCACTAGCTCACTTTATCCATCTCTTCAATTTTATGGAGTGATTCTAGAATTATGAATATTCGTATCTATCTTATATATCTATCATATTGTCAAATCATTTTATAGATTAACACATTCCTTATGATCATATCTCAAATTAAATTATTATGAAATATCCTTTGACTATTATATGATGAAATATTGTGTAACCCATTTTCTTTCCATGCGTAATTATTATATTTTACTTATGATTATTAATTTATGCTTTTTAAATAGTTCATCTATATGTTATTATGGGTGAATCCAGATAGAGCTATAATGAATTGGGTAAGTCAATAGTCTTGTGAGGCATTATGTATGGTATTAGGGAGTAAAACTAATCAATTATGGGACCTTATACACCATGTGATATTGTCAAGGAAATTATATTTGACCCATATTTATGTCATGTTATATATTTCTGCAACCCTTATTATAATTTTATGATGCTGTGGTACTATGTTATTTAGTTTTCTCTTCCATTTTATTACACATGAACATTCATTTTTATGAAACAATGTTATATATTTGACTCACATATTATGTCTCATTGTCATGTATATTCCCTTACCGGGGTTTTAGCTCACCATTTTCTTCTATATATTCACCATGTTATGATATGGAATTTTTATAGCTCTGATGGATATAGGATCTCCATATGGGAGATAGAAAAATGGATTACATGTTTTAGTTTCCTTTGATATACTATGATCACATTCTTTCAAATATATGAGGCCTCAAAATCTTTATTTTTTAATTATTGTATATTTATGTTAAAAATAATTTAATAGTATGTTTAAAAAGATGAGGGAACTATTTTTGTTATATTACTAAATGTCAATTTATCCTTTTTAAATTAGTATAATAAAACATTAGTGAGATCCCTAGGGATAGGTTTAAGGATAAGTTTAAGTATAGAAAAATACCATGGAATCATGGTAATTCATAAAGTAGGTGGTTTTAAGAAATTATTTCCCTATCTGGATGATAAATGTGGATGTGGTTGTCGAAAATATGTACCTATGAGTAATAATAATGAGAATTTAATGTTAGTATTGAACAAAACATTACTTAGTACATGAAAATGGGTCTTATTATGCACTTGGTTTGACACTCCCATGTGATATTGGTTGGAAACTCACAAACTCTTTACGAACCATTGTGAAGGGATTGAATGATTTATTATGTTGGAAAACCCAATAGGAATCATTAACATGAATAATTTATTTTTAAACCAATATTATTATAATTCAATACATTATTCTTTATAGGTTTAGAAGTTCCCCCTTTTTATGATAATTCATTCTCTTCTTATTTTTGTAAAAATTTTAATTTATGGTGGGAAATAGGAGAAATAATGTCGACAACCAATGTGATGTGAAATGTAATGATTTCCATAATGCGATACCTAACCTAACAAGAATGGATGTCTAAAATATGATGATAATTGGAAATGAACTATCTTGAATTATGATGAACAACCAAAACATAGTCTAATTTCCCAAAACATCATAGAAAATAAGGGTGACGTATCATGGAATTTCAATTGATAAATATGATAAAGAAAAATGGATTTTCCACTTACATGTCAAGAATATGGGAATAAGTACCTAAAATAATATCTCTAATAGAGGGATAGTTGTTTTCTATGTGGAAATAAATGTATTAGAGTAATGAATTATCATTTAATTCAATGTATTATTAATGGGGAACATGTCCATTATCTTATTTGATGTCGTAATCTAATGTTTATCCCCTAGAATAAGGAATGAATTGAATTATACGAATAATATAGGTAAAGTATTTACACATGGGGATCCTGGAAATATTATTTTGAATTTTTTTATCGATGCTATTTTGTTTATAAGAATCATGAAACTTTTAAGGATTATTCTGCTTTAATTTATCCTTATGGATTTTCAAGAAAATTTTAAATTGTAATAATGAACTAGAAATTTGATTTAATGGTATAGTGATATTTTTTGGAAAGGAATAATATATATAAGAATCATTTTTGGCTAAAAAATTTATTTGATGAATAATTTATTTTTTAAGTTGTTCATCATATTCACGGGAACATTATAGGATCATAGAGAATTATGAATATGTTTATCACACAGGTTTTTTGACAATTCAAGAAAAAGGAAAACCCTCAATCAATGTGGAAATCAATCACATCCAACAAGGATATGAGGATTTAACCTATAACATACGGGTGATAAGGGTTCATCACCTACCACTATCCTATATAATGTACACTTTAGTATTAAATTGTTTTTACTTAAATGATTTAATGAATAATTATTTGTTGATAAAATAATTTTTAGGTCATTAATGATATTTTAGAAGATATTTTATCAGGTTATAAAATATATAACCTTTAGGTTTAAAATAAATGATTATTTAAAAATAACTTGACTAAATTTTTGGATATGTAATATGAAGTGTTTTTTGGATATACACATATTTAATGGATTAAGCTGTAATTTTGGGTCCACTATTTTGATATTAGTGATTAATGTATTATATAGAAAAACTATTTCTAACAATTTTGATGTCAGAAATGATAAATGGAATAACTTTTTTGTAGAGACCCTAGAACCAGTAACTGAAAACCAGTTCCTAATTTATTAAATTTTCTATTATACAAGGAAATAATCCTGAAGGGCTAATTATTTTAGTAATATTGGAAAACTAGATATATACATGATTCCCATAATACATTGAAAAAAAATTAACAAAATATTTTTTTTCAAGAATTACTTTACTCTATCTTTAATATCATTGCATATATTTCATTGTACACTTCAGGAATTCAAGGGGAAAGGAATGAAAATAAGTATTTTCTCCAATTCTCAGTGAGGGTGAAGTAAAATAGAAGCATTCATGAATTAATAAGAATAATATATATGGAATAATAATAATTGAACAAATATTCCATATAATCCATAAACTGATAAGGGGGTTTATCCAATGAATAAATAAATTTAAAAAAATCTTGGATAATAATAAATAGATATATATAAATAATTGAACACACATTACAATTAAATAATAACATGACTATCATAATTGAATGAGGAAGAATCAATATGGGAAGGTAAATAACTGAAAACAAAGTTCATTTATTTTATAAAATGATAATGAAATAAATGTAGATATGTTGTCATAGTGAAAATATCATGGATATTAGTAACTAAAAACTAAATTGAAGAGATTATTAATTATGAGATGTCGGGATACCCAGGTGAATGATACCTATATTTTTGAAGACCATTCACAAAATGGTTTAAAATATACTATATGAAAACACATTTAACAAAGGCTAGAAAACTTATTCATCCCATGCGACTACTGATGCATCAAGAGGATATATATAACCAATACACACTCATGTGATATATATAGCAACAATTCATCATATATCGAACAATTGATTTAATTCTTCAATAATGTGCCTTACATAATATCTGTATTAAGTAATGGATAAATATTTATCAATATTTCCCCAGTTAATCAAAACAAATCCAAGTAAACTACGTATAAAAAATGAAATATGGTTTTGGATATAATAATACCAATGATAAATAAGGTGTATATTTGTGGGAAGATGGATGAAAAATTATTTCTGAAAATTTAATATTTTAATGGAAAGTTTATGACTAAAAAATGAATCAAGGAAGTGAATGTTATTAAATTCCATAGTAAAAATTATCATAAGCCATCCAAAGGGAAAAAAGGATGGTATTAATATAAATATACCAATTATATTAATAATAATGGTTTTATTTCATTGATGAATTTATATAACATAGAATGATATTTACAAATATTCTTGAGGAAAATATCCTTTTCATTATGATTTGTTTGAAAATAATTTTCTTGGAAAATCATATTTACAAACATTTTCATGAAAAGAATCATCCTAAACTCACAAAGGAATATTAAAAAAATGTTGGTAAATAAATTATATAATTATGTAAATTCGTTAAAAGTAAAATAAAACCATTCATTTTTCACTGTAAAATAGTTAGGAAAGATCATTTTTCAGAAAATGGTAAGAATATTTCTTTTACATTTGCAGTAAAATTCAAAAAATAATTGTTTAAAAAAATTATATTACTTCGATTTTTTTTATTAGAGTAAAAAAGGATGAAAATTAACTTTTATAAATCATTTTAAAAATGTTAATAACTTGTTTTAAAACATTTTTAGAAAACATGGTTTTGGAAGAAAACATATTTTTGACTTAAGTGAGAAATGATGTTGGTTTTTTTAAAAAATATTTTGTTAATAATTTACATACCAGAGAGTGAAAAAATGGTTCAATTTATTGAATATATCACGAATAAATAGTGGATATAAAAATGAAATGGGTTTATTAAGAAATATCTTATTAGTTTCCTTCAACATAAACTCAAGAATGAACAATCTGAATTAGAATGATATTGTGAAATAAACCATTAAAATGACCATAATGATGAAGTGAGAATTAATAAATGAGTATATTTTTAGTATCCACTATAAATACACAAAAAAAGTGTAAATACCCCATAATAAAATCAAGATTTATTAAAGTCATAATTTTATATTGATATAATCAACAAAGTGTAAGTTTAACCAAATAAGGGGAAATTGAGTAATAAAATCCCATACTATATAGTCCATTATGGTGGAAATTACATTAACATATTATATAGTGGTTTTTATAATGTTATTAACTTATTATATAACCATAATAATATTTATAATATATTACATGATCCCTTTAATAAACTTATTACCCATTCATTAATAATCATTCATTATTTCCATTTTTCTCGCATCTTAATTTCCTTGTTTTCTCAAGAGTATTTCATCATGAATGATATTTTGTTTTGTTATATTATATAGTTCTATCATCTATGGAACAATAATAATGAAATTATAATCATTTTTTTAGATAATTTCATGAATGATGGTTATGAAAAATGAAGTATGTTATGATCATGGAGACGGTATGTCATTCCTATACATGAGAAATGATTTTATTTTTCACTCATCATTTTGGAAAGTATGTTAGTTATATATTAGATTTATAGAATTATTAATATATCATATTTACTATATAATATTTTTATATATTTCACCCATGTTCAGTGGTGATGAAAAGAGAGCCACATCGCTTTGTGAATGTGGTAGTCCACACGTATACGAATGATGTTGTCATCTTTACTTGAGTGAAAAGGAAAGAAACATAATAATATATATTATCCTTCTCGAATGAATAATAATTCATTAATATCAAAAAAAAATTATTTATATCACATATAATCATTAACATGGTCTTTACCATCATCCCTTTGAATTTTCAATGAAAGAGGAATCACATCGCTTCGCGAGGTGGTAGTCCGACATGCACCTGAGCTATGCTATCATATCTCAAAAAAATAAAATGTATAAATATAAGGACTAAATATATAATAATATGTTATATTTATTATATTTATATCCATCATAATACCAATCCATGAATGTTGGAAATAAAAAAGTGAACGACATCGGTTCGTGAGGCTGTGTTTCACTGTACACATGAATGATGATTTTTTAACCCATTTGATAGAAGTGGAGATTTTTTTATGTCATTAACTTATTATAACAACATCCCATTAAATTTAATATACTATTTTTATTTTATAAAATGGTTTAATATAAATTTAATGTGGTAGAGAAAGAAATTAAATAAATATTCTCAATGAATAACAATAGCTATTCTTCGAGTATCCTTATTAGGTTTTCATTAAAGCCTTAAAGAGCTGGTATTCTATCATGAGTCGTCCTCTAGGGTCCATTCTGTGACTTCCCCAAAACGACCTCCCAATGTCAAGGGGATGCTGACTAGCCCTGAAGGCATTATTCCACGAGTGGGATGCATTTTCCTGAGTACTTGTACACATGCACACACAACCACATCCCAAAAAGATGAAAGGGAAAAACATGAATGCCAATAAAACAAAAACTGAGTAAGGGTACAAGAAGTAGGTCAAATGTTCCAGGATACAAACCCTAAAAAGAAAAACTAAAAAGTGGAATGTAAAAAAGATCACAATAAGGTCTTCGGTAGAAGAACCCACCCTATAGTGTAAGAAAGGAGTGGCTTCTAAAAGCTATAGAAGTGTGTCATGTCTGTCGTATCTCATTGGAAACTGCCTAGTCCCGAGCCACCAAGGTCTATGTAGAAGCACATATCATCTGCACTAGACACAACACATGTGGGAGGAGCCCTTTTAGGGGTGAGTAACACTATACTCAGTAAGGACCCTGAGACACAAGGGAAAGACCATAAAGAAGAGTATACACAAGGTATTTTCAACTCACACATGTATAATTTAAAGAATGGAAGTTAGGACTATCATTCATAATAATTAAAACCTTGTAATACTAAGGTACTCATCCCTGATGAGTATCATGGGTCTATCGGGTCACACAGAGACACTCCCCACTTAGGCCATTATAGCCGGTCCACATAGGGCCGCTCATAGTTAGTCCATACAGGGACACTTATAGCTGGTTCATAAAGAGTATCTTCTAGCTAGTCCACATATAGCCATTTTTAGTTAGTACACATAGGGAAACCTATAGATGTTCCACACAGGGTCCCTTATCATCTTGGCCTATAGGTTTACTCAGTCCCACTGTTCGACAATCATTAGGTCTCAGCCAGCGGCCAGATTCCTATATGGAGTGTGCTTGATTCTTGGATAATACACTCCTCAAGAAATTCATATTATTTCAAATTCAATTAAATCATCCTTATAACATGTAAAACATCCCCCTCTCCCCAAGGGTTCAAACACTGCAAATGTCTCATCAATCAGGCACACTGTTTGAAAGTTAGGACAGTTTTTTTGAAAAGGGGCATATCGGGTGCGAGTCCGGTCTGACCTGGGTGGAATGACCTGAACCGAACCAACATAGGGTCCACCAAAAAAACCATGGTCTACATACCACACATGTTCTAGATCTGACTGAGGAAATTGGATTATAGGTCCGGCCCACCTCCTACCAGCCCACCTCGTGCCGCCACACGGCTAGATGAGGCCGCCCACCCCTGTTCCACATGTGGTCCTCACTAGACTGCTTGTCAGTGAATTCCATGGCCCGCAGCCATGAGATACTCCTCTAACAAATTTGTGTATCCGTTTTCATCCCTGCTAGTCGAAAACCTATGTGCCAGTGGCGACCTCTGCCTCTACACGCCGTTACGGCACACCACCACCAATCACCGAAAATATATTCTATGAACCACTGAGTCTGCTCCAGTAGTCTGTTTTTCGAACCGTCTGGGACCCCAAACTTCATGGGTCACCTTCTGCCATTCTACAGCCTTGAGGTTTCCATACAAATAATTCTAAGGTTATTTCATGAATATCACTACAATGGCCCAAGATGGAGGAATTATGTCCTTGTTCGTGTCATCTCGATTCCTCCACGTTAGAGTTTTTGAAACATGGGAAGAGGAGATTATGGTTCTATCCATGAATAAAGACGATGCATTCTCTGAGATTAAACAAACCACCCAAAAGAACAGATAATCGGTGGATCAACTTGTTCATTGGTTAACCTACTTTCGTTATTTAGAAAGAAATAATGGGAAAACAAGTATCAATCACAAGACACCGTAACTGGTTGGAGTTCAATCACATGATGAATCTATCACTGAAGGAGAAATGTTCTCTAAGGTCATTGATCCATCGTTGAGGGAGTGATATCTCAAATATGAGGGGTTATCTCAAGTTGTTGGTGATTTTCACTTGTGGTTCATCAATGATGATCCTTCAGATATCCAGTGTATTTCTCCCAACATGTCAAGGATACACCCCTCGTTAAAACATTAATGGATGAAACGATTTTCCAATACAATTTCATTTTGGTGCCATTATGATATTTAATTTTTGAAATAGAATTTATTTTTCATTAAGTTACAATGTTGTTTCACTCCAATAATTTCATAACATCAATTTAAAAATTAAATAATCAAGTTTATTTTATTTTAATTTTTTAAAAAAAAAGACTAAAAAGTATCTTTTACCCTCGACTTGTTCCGGTCAAGGTTAAGCTCTGTCAAAGGTAAAAACCATCATGTGCTCAATCGTACTATCGAATTCCAAATCCGAGTTACCATTTAGGTTTTATAAATATTTTAAAATAAATTAATTGTTACTTAATTGTTTTCTTTACAGCCAAAAACTAACTTCCACTTTTAGCCCGCATCAGCCATGGTAAGGCTCTTTTTAGATGAATCTTGATACTCTGAGTTCAATTGAGCCCTCATATTTTTTGATTTGGGTAGTGTTTTAAATGTTATAGAAAACTACTCAAACTATTATTTAATGAACCTCATATATAGTTGAAAAATACATTCTAGCCACTCCGGGCCTTGGAATTACGTTCCGTCTCAAAGCCTCATCTCGAAATAATACAATTTAATTTTAAAAAAAATTACATGGAATCTTGGGGTATTACATTACTCCAACTTTTTGGAGATCTATGTCATTGTAAGAAAAACAAAGTCTAATTAAACAAATGGGGGTACTGATCACGAATCGGAACTTCCCGGTCGCATGTGATCTCTTAAAGATTCATGTGCTGCCAAGAAACATGCACTAAAGGAATCAACCATACATGAAGGCTTGTATATTTTTGATCCTATATCTCTAATGGGAGCTCTGTAAATGTTTCCCCATCGCCAATCTCCATCTCACCATAGTAGATGATGTGAGAAGGTTCGTTCACATATCTCCTCAGCTGGGATACGTGGAAGGCATTATGCTCCCACTCAAATTGCGGTAGTAGAGCCAAGTTGGATGACACCTTGAATACTCTACATATTATTAGGAACGGTCTGATGAACCTTAGTGATGAATTTTCGTGCCAACCAAATCTATGTATCCCTCATTGAGGAGAGACTCGTAGGCAGATGTGAAACCTCCTAGAACTCCAAGGGTCTCCAACACCTATAAGAATATGAATTATATCAGCTCAGTGTTGTCTTTATCCTCTATTGGATGACCTATAACTTCATAGTGGTAACATGTACCATCTTTGGACACATGAGTATTGACTCTCGTAGGCAAGCCCATCATAACGGTGACCTTCATGGTCATTCATACAGTGCCCCGAACGGTGCCATACCAATGGTCGAGTGGTAGCTATTGTTGTACAAAAACATCTCTAGTGGTAGGTGGTCCTCTCAACTGTGACCAAAATCATGGATGCAAGCACGAAACATGTCCTCCCAGTTTATTATTGTTCACTCAATCTGACCTTCAGTCTATAGGTGAAATATTGTACTAAAGCACAGCTGAGACCCAAAGCCTCCAGCAATCCCTTCCACAACCATGATGTAATGTGTGCATAACGATATGATACAATCATATATGGGACTCAATGGATTCCAGATATGTCCTACATATAGAGGCGTCCAATTCTCTCTATAGAACACTACTTTCGAATGGGTAAAAATAGTGTCATCTTGGTGAGTCGGTCATTGATCACCTAGATAGTATAGTGGCACCTGGATGTGTGTGGAAATCATATCACGAAGTCCATCGAGATACCATAACACTTCCAATCCAATTACACAAGTTGATGGGCCAAGCCAGGTGAAACATGATGCTCAACCTTTAGTAGCTGTCATTTGAGGAACTATGAAACAAACTATGCCATATCTTTCTTCATCCCTATCCACCAGTACTGACATCTGAGATCCTGGTACTTCATTTCCACTCTAGGATGTACAACCAAATGGGAGGTATGTAACTCCCTCAAAACCACCTCTTGAAACACCAATGGTACTACTGTGTGCCTATTGAAAAGGATAATGTGCTTCCCTCCTATTGAAAATTCATTAGAATCTTGTCCTGTGGGCAACTAAGCACGTCGGGCCTTGTAGTTGACATCTCCAAGGCATGCCTCCCAAAATTGCTGTAAGAGTGGTGGAGTAACAACCATTGACTAAATGTAAGATGTTTCATCATCAACCATGAAGGGTATTCTAATCGCAACCAACTGATATGACACCTCACTTAGAAACTATAACTTGGATCTCCTATTGACTATGTCTGCCACCACATTTACTTTCACATAAGTATTGACTATCTCGAAGTCGTAGTACTTGAAGAACTCTAGCCATCACTACTACCTGATGTTTAGGTATTTATGGGAGAAGATATACCTGAGACTTTTTTGTTTAGAGTGGACTATAAACCACTCACCCATCAAGTAGTATCACTATGTCATCAGAGTGATTACTACTATTTCTAGATCAATGTTGTGGGTCACGTAGTTCTTATATTTTTTTAACAACTACTATGAACCGTAGGAAATCACTAGTTTCACCTACATCAGGGAACATCTCAGTATGGTCCCTAATACATCGTAGAAAATTTCATATCCAACGCATTCCTCTAGAATCTACAATATTAGGGCACTTGTAAGTCTCGGCGTCATCTCCTGGAAACATTTATGGAAATTCTCCATCCACAAGAAGAGCTATCCCTTCCATGTCAAGGCTGATAAGTGTGATGCTACCTTGAAAAATTCAGGCATGAACTATGACAACCATTCTTTTTATTACACAATTAATAATAATTTATTACATAAACTTCACACAATATAACATATAAGATCGATAGGTCTAGTGTATTTGGGGATTAGGATCATTACATAACACCTTAGAACATGAAATACAACATCTTTGTTGAAAAATTCCTTTACATGAACACTACATTCCCTCATACATAGCATTGAATGGGATAAACTGAGGCCATACATAAAAAAGGGTGAGCTATAAAGCCCAGTAAGGAATAATCATGGAAAAACATGAAGAATACAATACATGTTTGAAAATATGCATATCAATAGGGAAAAATAGAAGAATAAACATAAAGTAATTATAAAGAATGATAATCATAACATGTAAATGTGGAAACAACACTTAACATGTAATTAGCATGAGCCAAGGCTCATTACACATGGAGCATGAGAAAACCCGCATTGCACATGAAGCACAGCTAAACCCTTGCTGCACTTGAATTAGCATGAGTAAACACCCATTGCACATGACGTATCATGATACTATAATTTACTCAATGCATTGGAGAGCTATTAGGGCGCACCCATAAACATTTCATTTCATGCATAAATTTTCCACATGGATCATATAACATGGAATCAATCGACATCATAAGTTATTCCATGATTGATGAATTTGGAGTAAATACATGTAATTACCATTCAATATGTATAAGTTAATAATAATTAATACCTTAGATTGGGACATGGGTATGGTTGTTAGTACATAATGATCTTGGCTTGAAAAATTGCAGTGCAATTTCGGCAGCATAACGACGTGACATAAAAATTAAAAAAAATGATTGATGAGAGAGAAAGGGTTGTATAATCATATTTAAATAAAATGTAAAGTAAGGGGGTCATATAGATACATGTCCCAAGAAAATTAATGGAATTTGGATTCTTAATACAAAAGAATTGCATGAATGTAAATGAGGAGAGAGAAATTCCTTACGGAATTTCGGCATGGTAATGGGTGTACATGGAAGACATAGATGAGAGATAAAGGGGTATCTAATCATTCAAACATGAATTGGTTTGTATGGGGAAGGTGCAAAATTATACCAAAACATTAGAAACTGAAAATAAAAGGACATAACAATATTATGAAACCTGGATAAATTGGGAAAGGAAGGAATCCCTTACTTGGAAGTGTGCTTCCAAAGGCTTGAGAGAGGCTTAAGAGAGGTTTCATGGGAGCTTGGGGCACCTTGGGAGGATTATAGATAGATGAGGGTAGAGGATGGATGAACTATAAAAGATTTGAGTATGGAGGATGTGGAATCCTGTGTGGGTTTATATAGGAAAGGTGAGGGAATGTTTTATTATTTAGGTGTGGGACACCTAAAATTAAACTAATTCAAACCACAAACTGGGAAATGTTTTTTCTTATGGTTTTTGGATAATGAGAAGTGGAAATAAATATTTTAGAAGGCCAAAGTACAATCTTCTTAAAATAATAGGGTTCTTTATGTGGAGGTGAGTCACACCTTTAAGGAAAATAATTTAAAAAGAAAAAAAATTTAATAATTCTTGAAGGGTCCACTAGAGCTTTGTAAAATAAATCAAACCAATCCAAAATTAAAATATTTTAATGGTAAAAAATATATTGGCTGAACATAATTTTTATAGTAATTTATTACATCACTATTGCATCGTTATGATTTCATAAATCGAATTATATATTTAAACAGTATTCAATATTAACCCAAAAATTTGACTGTCTTAGAAAAATATTAAAAATTCACTGTTAGATTATTTTTATGTCCTTATTCTCGAAATAACATTCATTTTATCTCTATAATTTTCTAAATATGTTAATTTCTACTTTAAAAATAAAAACTGACCTTTATCGAAAATTCATGGGTTTTGACAAAAATGACTTTGAACCCTTAATAAAAATTACAATTGTATTCATAAAAATTATACAATATTTTATATTTAATAAAAATTAATTTAGAAATAATAATAATAATTTATTAAAATATTATTTAATTCAATAATCCATTAATTCGTTAAAATAGATTTCATAGCTGAATAGTAACTAAAAGTACTATTTGTGTTTTAAAAACTATTTACAAAGTAATGATAATAAAATGATTGTATATTCAATATTATATACAAAAATAATACACATATTAATAGTTATAATTTTTTTGTTACATAACCCCTTATATCACCTGTATAAGACCGAAGGGTATGGTGTGCGATGGTGACAAACTCTTGGGGTGGCTTGGATAACATTGCTCAGGTGGTAATCTCTATCAACTTCCACTTCTCTCATAGGGGGTTCCGCTCGATCTTAACATATTCAAGCTTGGCTTGGGCTTGGTCACGAGCGAAGCTCAATGATGCCAACTCCTTTCCGAGCTCCGACAAATGGGATTCATATGGGGAAAGTCTAATGGATGAGGTCATTTCTTCCTTTGTCTGAGTAAATTGGATTTGTTAAAGCCCTATATTTATACTAATCATGTGATCACTCTTCAATGGATATATTAGCAATAGTCATAATTCATAACAGTATTTTAAAATACAAAAACATAAAGCCAACGAAGTTCACATTTTACATGATGAGACATTTAATTAGATCATGAGGAGTTTTCATTAATGAATTTTTGGGTCGTTACATGAACCTTTGGTGGTATCCAGTCAACCCCAACTAACTCCCCACCTCAATCATTATCCTAGGTGCCTCCCAAGTAAGAATTGCCTCTATATTCACTGGATCCACTGTAACTCTAGCCTCCAAGATGACGTGTCCTAGAAAGTGGACCTCCTAAATCCTGAACTAGAACCTCAAGAGCTTCCAATAAAGTTGGTGATCTCAGAGATTATTTAAGACTATCCACAAATGTGTCACATGATCCTACTCTGACGCTGAGTACACCAATATTTCATCAATGGAGACCACGATGAACCAGTTCAGATAAGGCTAGAAGATCCAATTCATGAGCCCCATGAACACTACTGGGGAATTGATCATGTTTAAAAGCATCACTTGGAAATCATAGTTTCTATACTGATATCTAAATGATGTCTTCGGACATTCCTCTTCCCATACTTGAAGCTGATGATTGAAAGACCGAAATTGTATCTTCGAGAACCACCTCCCCCCTTTAGTTGATCGAATAGGCCATCATTCCTCGGTAGTGGATATTTATTCTTCATGACCACCTAATTCAGGCATCGATAGTTCAGACATAGCCTCATGAATCCATATTTCTTCTTGGAAAACAACACTGGGGTTGACCATGGTGAAACATTGGGGCATACAAACCCCTACATATCCAAGTCCTCCAACTACAGGTCCAGCTCCCAATGTCCTATTTTAGCCATCTGTTATGTAAGAGTTGATATCGGTGCCATCTTGGGGTGCAGGTCGATACAGATTTAGACCTACCAATGAGGAGGTAATCTCGGAACATCCTTGGGGAAGTCATCATCATAATCTTCCACTACTATAGGGTGAGGCTATCCAACTGGTGAGTGATTAGCGACGCCCCTCTTTGAGAAAGTCCATAAAATATTTTAAGTACCCCCCTTTCACTGGTAAAGGAGATCCAGGTTCCATATTTGTGGATACACCTCACTCTAGGCCTAAAAAAGTCAATCTGAGCATTGACCATTGATAACCAGCACATACACAGAATGAAATCGTACGGCCTTGACGTTGCTACTAGGAGATCCTAGCTGAATATCTCACCTCCAAGGGTAATCTCACACCACCAGCACTAGTGTGTAATCATCTAATCCCCTACCATAAGAGTATATAATCATAATGATCGATCCAACAACTCCAATGGAATCTCCGAGCTCCGAATAAGTTTTGTGGAAGGAATTGATTTACTAGAAACTATGTCTTTAATAACTATAAATAAGGTGGAGAAGACAAATACCATACCTCTAATCATCTTGGGAGAACCGTGGTAATAGGCCTACATCGCTTGAAGCTAATCCCACCCCTATCCACAGGATTTTGAAGACCGTGGAAGACCACCTAGGTGTGGGGGAGGTAGCACCTCAAACCTTCTCCCACCACCTACTGCTCAGCCTTATCATCTTCCATGTCTATCACCCTGTAGAACTCCTCATTCAAACCTCTACCTCTTCCTCAGTGGTCCCATAACCCTCTATTAATCATGTGTATGTAGAGTCAATAAATCACGAGAAATGTGTCCCTACCCACCGAATGAGAAGCACAACCTCTCTACTTATTGACTCCCTCTACTTAGGGAGCCCCGAACTATTGACCCCAAGACCTAGGGTCGTCCCCTAAATGGCCTGGCCCAATTTGGTCCCCATGCCTACTTCTTGCTACCCACTATTAATGACTTTGCTACCCGGTGTCTACTGGTGGCTCCTGATATTGTTTCATAATCTTCCAGAAATCTCTCTACAGGAAGGGATCACACTAGAACCCCATATTAAGTAGGTATGTGGAGAGACACCCTGGATGCTCGGATATCTCGAAGTAGTCCCAGCTCAAAGGCTATAACCCTGATGAAAGGATCTTGCCCCATTTCAGTAGAGTAGCAAGAATGTTTGAAGAATCTCACTGAGTACTCCACTACTATCATGATACCCTAATATAGGTGTAGTAGATCCTATATCCGCACAGAGCACTGAATCGTTGAGAAGAACTCCTCCCTGAAGAGGCACTCAATGTTTGTCTAGGTTAGGGTTGCCTCATCGTCTGTCTGAATTGTCAAGCCCCACTATCTCCCCAACAATCCTTGAAGAAGGATTTAGGATAAGATCATCATATGATCAAGAGGCATCCTCACTATTCGGAAGTTTTTCAACCAACATGAGCCAATACTCTACTACCTGGGGGTTAGTCTCACCCATGAACATGGGAGGTGTCTACTTTTAGAACTTGTGAAAGGAACTGATCTTACATGTTTCCTCTAAAAATTGTGTTGAAAGAAACTGCTGATCAACGGGTGGTTGTAACATTGGAGCACCACCTAGTGGGACCATCTCTAGAAATGATCCTTGGACTGAAACCTGATCACTAGGTGGGGTTTCCTAATAGTCATTTATTGGAATCCGGGTTGGATGTATATGTGGAGGCATCTGGAAATAGATCAATATGTACCAGAGTCAATAGATTATAAATGGTGATATGAATCTGATTCAATAAGAATATGATGAAACACACAATTCCAATATGATGCATGCAACCAGTGGTTTCATGTAATGAGTCTAAAAGTAGAATTCAAGGTCCTAGTGTATGGATATGTCGGCCGCAACAACAACAAAAGATTTCCTGAACCTAAAAGTCAAACTCGAAATATTCAACATAGTTTCCCTAAAACAAAACCATAGAATCTTAGTGTTTAATGTATAACTTACCTCCTCTAATACCAACTTTTCATGACCCATCCCCCGAGGCCCGTGAAATGACTACCCAAATCCTGCCTCCTAAATTCCTAGGGCTGGAGACTAGAATCGAAGGAATTATACCACTAGTGGGTGGCATTTTTCTGTGTACCTGTACACACTCACACACAACCACATCCCAAAAATCTGGAAAGGAAAAATATGCATGCCACTAAAAGAACCCCAAAGTAAGGGTACACGATGTAAGTCAAATGGGCCAGAATGGAAACCCCAAAAAGGACAACTGAAAGTAAGAAAGTATAAAAGATCTTTTAAAGGTCATTAGTAGAAGAACCCCACCTATAGGTTAGGCAGGGAGTGGATACCAGAAGCTGTAGAAGTGTGTCCCACTAGTCATATCTCACTAGGAACTACCTGGTCCCGATCCACCAATGTATCTGTCGAAGAGACTATCATATTCACTAGACACAACACGTGTGGAAGGAGCCTGTACATGGGTGAGTAACATTGTTATCATTAAGTACCAAAAACACAAGGGAAATACCACATAGGAGAGTATACATAAGGTACTGTTAGCTCACGCAGATATAATCTAATGTACGGAAAGCAATACTATTAGTCGTAACACTGAACACCGTAGAATATTGATGTACTCATCCATGATGAGTATCATGGGTCTGCTAGGTCACAAAACACCACTCCCCAATGTGGGTCTATCGAGTCACACAAAGCCACTCCACACATAGGAAATCATAGCTGGTCTACATAAGGCTACTTATAGCTAAACACACAGGACCAGTTACAGCTGGATCACACGGAGCCTCTTGTAGATGTTTCACATAGAGCCTCTTGTAGCCGCTCCAAATAGGGACACTTGTAGCAAGTCCACATAGTACCTCTTATAATCAAGACCTATAGGGTTAGTTACACATGGTCTTCAGTATCCTTCTGGTGTCAGCCAACCACAAGATCCCCACACGTAGTGTGCTTGATTCCGGGATAATCTACCCCTCATTCCATTCGTTGAATTTAATCTTCAAAAAAAGTGTCTTTAGACCATGCCAAAATAACCTCCTTTTCATGAAGTTTTTATCACCACAAATGGATGGTCAATCGGGTGTATTGGTTTAAGGTTATAAAATTTTTTCTAAAAAGTGTCCACTCAGGTTCGGGTCTGGATCGAAAAAGTTAGACCAACCTCACCCAACTCAGGTGTGTCTACTAAACCCAGGTCCAATTTTGTCTAGGTTTTGCCCATCCCGTTCGGTCATGGGTCTGGCTCATTGTGTCGCGGGTTCAGCACACTGGGAGGCCCAACCCACTGTGAGGGTCAGCTCTCATCTTGCAAGAACACCCGAAAGAATCCATCTTATGCTACCTCATTTTCGGTTGAGGCTAGCTGCCCCCTGTCCCCCATGCGGTCCTTGCTGCACCATGTGCTAGCACATTCCATGGCTCATTGCCACATTCCACATTTGTCTCCACCAGCATCCATCCTGGACGCTAATGGCCCCTGACACATTACCGTAGCGCCAGTCAGCTACGACCTTCACCTCGGCATGCCATCGTGGTGTGCCGCCAACCACCCACGACCACTCCCGCTGGTCTTCGTCACCGCCGTCAACACCGGTACACCGATGGTTTCTTCAGCTGATCACTAGGTGGGATCTGATGATTCTTTTCTCAAACTATATGCACCCTTTAACTTCTAATGTTGTCGTCTTTGCTGTAATAGCCTTAAGGATGCCTTACCACTGATTCAAATGTGCAGTCACAATGATCACAAGAACTCCCAATGATGGAGGAATCATGGCCTTGTTCGTGTTGTCCCAATTCCATAGAATTAGAGTTTTTTAAACATGGGAAGAGAAGATTAAGGTTCTATCCTCAAATATCAGCGATACAATCTAGGAGAAAAAACATACCTTCCTCAAAACAAATGATCATCAGATCAACACTTTCATGGTTTGGCCCACATTTATTTCTTATAAAGAAAGAATAGGGAAACAAGTATCAATCATAAGAGACCCTGCCTGGTTGGTGTTCCATTGCAAGAAAAATATGTCGGTGAAGGTGATCTGTCCGCGAAGGTCGTGATCCATTGTCAGGGGAGGGATCTCTCAATGTAGAGGGTGTGTGCTCAAGTCATTGGTAATAATCATTCATTGTTCATAAATGGTGATCCATACGACATTCAGAGTGTTTCTCCCAATGTTTAAAATACGCACCCCCGATTAAAACATTAAAGGAGGAAACACTTTTATGTTATTACTAGATTAGAGTTCTGTAATTCTATTTTCTTTACGAAACAACCGTTCGGTTTTGTGGAGTTACAATGTCATTTTCCTACAACAATTTCCAAAGCTCAAAATAAAAATAAAATAATAATTTTTATTTTATTTTAATTTTTTTTTTAAAAATCCCGAAAACTATATTTCACCCTCGACCCACACTAGTCAATGTTTAGCTCCGTGTATGGGAGACACACCCTCATGGTCTCAACGGTACTCTTGATTATCCAATTCGAGTAACCATTTATGATTTATAAGCATTTTAAAATAAAATAATTGTTGCCTAATTATTTTATTTATGAACAAAAACTAACATCCATTGTTGGCCCACACTACCCAATGTTAGGCCCTTTATAGAAGAATCCCGACACAATGAGTTCAACGGTGCACTCAGATTTTTGATTCGGGCACTAGTTTAAAAGTTATAAAATCCCAGTCACATGATTATTTAATGAACTTCAAAAATAGTTCAAAAAAACGTTCTGGCTACTCTAGGCATCAGAATTATGTGCTGTATTAGAACCTGGTCTCGATATAATCCCATTTAATTATCAAAAATATTTACATAGAATCCATGGGTATTACAATTTCATAAAAAAATAAGGATTCTATGGTTAGGTTATGGAACAACAAAAGTCATTTTTTTAGTGGTAGGTTGATACAAATGGCATGATATTTTTGAATAAGTGATGGGAGTAGTGCCCTTTTATAATTGAGAATGATTTGTATTCTTGTAAGTACATAAACGTATTCAATGTTGGGAGTTCAATATTACCGAAATTGGTATTCAAATTGATAAATAAAGGGGGTAGATGAAAAGGACAATAAAATTATCTAATATAAATAAAACAACTTGTTTTAAATTTTATTTCCTTAACATATATGATTCCTGATTTTTACTGTTTTAGGGATTTCACTACAGTAAATAGTCTTGAAACCTAGAAAATTTATCTATTCAGACTAAATGAAAGTTATATATATTTGATAATATTTTAAAAATAATATATATATGATATCAAAATTATTAAATAAAAATCCTATTTGTGTTGGAAATTAATTTTAACACAAACACATACAATAGAAAAAAAACACCACTTTAACATTAACTCCACTAACATAGTTTTTTAATTTATTGGATAATATATTCATTACAAATGAAAAAATGGTCCATGAGTAAAAAATATTTTATATCAATTAACTATTAAAAATCACTTGGATTAATAAAGTTTTTAGTCATTTTAATTCATTTAAGAAAATATAATATCTTATAAAACTACATTATTTTTGATTTTGAAATTATTCCTTTAATATGAATATAAAAATGTCACGATAGTGATATAATTATAATATATTATGTTAACTGATGTTTTAAATTATATATTATTATTTAATAATCATTAAACATAACAATTAATTCATTTTACATCACTTTTAATGTTATTAGTATCAGTTATTTTATATTATTGTTAACAAAATAATTATTATATTAGCATTTCTTAAACATTTTATGTAGTTATTCAATCTATAAAAATTAAAGATAATTTATTATGATAAAAATCTAACATATATTTTGAAATAATATATATAACTAAAACTATTTTCTTTTATTCCCTATCCCAAAGCTTTATAGATGTGAAAAGTAAGAAATGAATCTTTTTTTTGTTTTTCATTAAATAACTTATTATATGGGTCATATTAAAAGGGGAGTGACAAAAAGTTTCCATATTTTAGATTATTTGATGTACATGGTAGATATAAACTCATTAAGAAAAATTTATATAATAACTTTGGTCATTTTCACTCTTATCATTCCACTTTAACCCATTGGTAAATCTATATTAACCTTAGCTGTGGTAATTATTGTTTACTACGTAAACAATTTATTTGGGTAAAAAATTATGTTTATAATATTAGGTATTATAAATTATTATAATTAAAAATATTTATATATATTAAGAAAATTAAATTAAATTAAGTAGAAATGCTTAATTTAAAATTAATCCCGCATATAGGCTGGAGAACATGGTTTATAATGTGAAAATGATCAAAAATTGAAAAAGTTTATTTATCTAAATACAATATTGAAGTGATTATAAAGAAATAAAAAAACATAATTGATTTATAATTGAAATAATTTTAACATGAAAATATTCCAAAAATATATGTTTACATTATAAATAATTTAAATTAAAATGATATTTTCAACTAAAATTCAGTATTTCTCACTATTCATCAAGAAATGATATATTTTAGAGAGATCAGAAAACATCACCCTTATATAATTTTGGTATTAAAATTTCAAAAATTATGTATAAATTTTTAATATTGATTTTATAAAATAAGAAAATTTAATTTTATATTATGTGCTCCATGCACAACTACATCGTCTTTTAAAAAAATTCAGTTTTTTCTAAAAACATTTCTTTTGGTTTTAAATGAAAGCCATTATTATTTATAATTAGTATAAAAAAATTAAATGTATGTTAAATAAAAAATTTATTTATTTAAAGTAATAATATTCATATCTTCTATTCCAACATTTAATCGAAAACTATCAAATTAGATAACAATAATAATAGTATATTATTGCTTAGTAAAACGAAAGATAATCACTATGTTTTGTGAATTGAATGCTATAGAAAATATTGAATATTTTAAAATAGTAAATATATAAAAAATTATTAGTATTTTATGTCATTTAAATTATTTGTATTAATGGATTATATTCTATCGAATATAATGTTCAGATTTTAAAATTTCTAGGTGTTAAATTATCCCCACTTTAAATAAATTGCATCCTTGCAATTTAAACATTGCCTTGGTAATCAAGGGTTTGACATTTGGAAAATCCATTTTTGAAAATCCCACATCATAAAATATTTAACAAAATGATCCATTAATAATAGTGAATGGAATGTACAAATTTCAAATGGAATAACACACATCTAGGTTTCGAAAAAGGAGAACATTGGTGGCATGTAAATATGTTGACATAAATATAAATCATAAATATTTATAAAGGGAGATTGAGGTCATTTATAAATTCAACATAAATGAAGGACTTGGGATAACATTTTTATTTCAAAATCATTTTCATAATGTTGAGTACTTATTTTATTACCTAATAATATAAGGAAATATAGTTAAGTGATATATTTATATTTTATAAACAGAACTTCATATTTTTTTCACGTTTTTATTTGATTTAAAATTTTCCAATTTACTCCAAGAAATTAATATCCAAAAAATAAAAAAATTTCTAACTCACTAAAAGTCACATTTAATGGATCGTAAGATCTATAAAAGCATGACATGTCCTTCTATATAACTAACTTCAAAAACCAATATGGTTAAAAATATTTATCCAACAAATTAATATATAAAACTAAAAATTAACACTATTGGGTCATGATTAATATTTATATTTTTTAAATTCATTTAAATACATACTGATCAGGACTTCACATAGGCTTGTGGCAGGCTCTAAACCCTTATTATCATCTGGTCATAATTTAGATCCCCAACACCCTTCCGAACATGATGGGTTGTCTCCTACCATATAGGGTGACCTTTTTCTAAACTATATTAATATAATTCCAATAAAATTTTCAAAAAATATATTATGGACATCATTGAAATAAAAATAATAATTAAATAACATTTTAAAAAAGGTTTTTAATGTAATTTGTTTTTTCACAATGTCTAATAAATATTATTTGACTATAATAGTCATATTAACCTTAAACAATATCAATTAATTTAATCTTATATAAATAATATGTAAATTCATTATTCCAAAAATACCATTTTCAGTAAATCATATACTAAACAATTTGGTTGTATTTCTATCAATGTCTCACAAAATATCCTTAATTTTGGTAGTCTCCCACCATATAAAACTGAAATAGTGTCGATTAATAATTTTAACATATGATCAATATGAAACTCATAAACCCATGATTTTATCAATAAATCATAAATTAATTTATTCATATTTTATTCTGTTATAATATAGAGATGTTTCATTATTTATGTTACTAGAACACCATTGAAAAAATACTTCTAAATTTTAATTTTATTGAATCCCAGTCCACAGATACTTCTTCTATTTTATTTCCACATATGCTCATTATTGGTTTATGTTTTATCCCTTGTCATTATTTGTATTTATCTATTAATATCCTTTATAATGGTTTATAAATAAATGTGAGTTATACTAAGCCTACCATTAGGGAATGTCAAACTAGGTGCATATTAAATACCATTATCATGTACCATGTAATGGGCGAGTCAAACCCGATGCACCCTTTTCTGACTTATTAACCCTAGGTACATCTTTTCCAAGTCTACATCTACCAGTAGTATCCATACAAGGATATATTTTAGGGAAAAATACATAACCCCAACCTTACCAAAATATTTGGATATTCTTATATAATTATCCTAAAATTTTATCATTGAGTTATGTTCGATAAATTATCTTTTCCAAAATCTAGTTTCTATGGTTACTACTAAACATTCCTAGAAACTAAATATAGAAAAAACAACCAAAATAGTTCATAATTTATTTCATTGTAAAATGATAAAACTAATCCCATCCTGAAGAAAAAAATATTTTATTAGTATTAGTAAACTAGTAATATTCATAATTCTACAATTTCAATGGAAAACACAAATTACATGCTAATTTATTTTCAAGAATAAATTTATTCCATATAGAATATTATTTATTATCTTTCGTAGTACAATTCATGTGTTTTTAGGGAAATGAATCAAAATAAGAGTGAGCTTAAAAGATTAATAAGGATTATGTTAATTGAATCCATTATAGAATTATTAATAATAATCAATTTAGAAACGTAAATATTGAACACACATGCCATATAATAAATAAACTGAGAAGGGGGAGAATCCATATATAATATTGTTATGAAAGTATCATGGATAATAATCAATTTGGAAAGTCAAATAAGTTAATAGATATGAAAAATTAATAATAACATAACTATCTGATTTGGATAAGGTGGAATCAATATAACAGGGTAATTAATTGAAAACTCATGCCCTTTAATAAATAAAATTATAATGAATTGAATCTAGAGATAATTTCGTAGTAAAAATATCATGGATAGTATTAAATAAATACTAAATTAAAGTGTTTATGAATTATTTGATGTCATGTTTCCCAGGTACATGATACATTTCACAATACAACTTAAAACACACTTGGTGAAAAACAATTTAACTAAGGCTAACTAACTGATTCATCCCTACGGCTACCGATGCTTCCAAGGGATATGTATAACAAAGAACCACCCATGTCATACCTATCTGAATAATTCATCATTTATATAATAATAGACTTAATTCAAAAAACAATATTCCTTATCGAATATATGTTTTGAGTAAATGATACATACTTATCAATATTTCCCTAGTTAACGAAATAGATTTGAAAGTAAACACCATACGTAAAAGTGGTATATGGTATAGGAAATGATCATATCCATGATTTATTATATGGGTAATTAGAGGAAATTTAATTACCAATTATCACATGAAAGCATAAATTTTAATGGAATGTTATTGACTAAAAAACGGATCAAGGATGTAATTGTCAATAATTTCATTCGTCAAAATAATCATAAAACATATAGTAGAAGAATATGGATACAATCAATATAAATTATAAAAATTGAAGTAAAAATAAATATTTTTTTTCATTGATGAATAAAAAAACAAAGAAATATATTTTATAACATTCTTAAGTAAAATATTATTTCCATTTTGTTTTTTTTAAATCATTTATTTTATAAATCACAAATAAATTTTTTTTAAACACAACCATATAAAAATTCAATTGAATCTTAAAAGAAATAATGGTTATGATATAGGTTAATTCAATACATTTAGTAAAATTTTATGAAAATTCCATTCATTTTTCACGGTAAAATTGTTAGTAAAGTTCCGTAGTTATAAAATTACATGAACAGTGCTTTCACATTTTTGTTAAAAGCCAAATGAGAATTGTTTTCAAAAAGACATTAGATTATTTTGAGAAAATATTAATGAGTAAAAATGGGTATAAATTAATTTTAAATGTTATTATAAAAGGTTCAAAACATTTTTTAAAACATTTGGGGAATAAATGGTTTTAGAAAAAAAACATATTTTTGAACAATGGGATAAATGAATTTTAATTTTCCTAAAAACAATATCTTAATAATTTTAAGTATAAAGAGTAGAAAATTAGTACAATTACATGAAAATATCATGAATAATCAATGGGTAAAAAATCATATTTTTTTATTATAAAACTTTCATTTAATTTACACCAACTGATATTCAATAATAAACAATCTTAATTATAATGAAATGGTGAAATAAACCCTTAAAATGACCATAACATTGATGTGATAATTAATAACTAATTTTATAATTTTTATTCAATTTAAGTACACATAAAAAATATTAAATAAAAATTAATATAACCAAAAGTCATTACACACATAATCTTGTTATCACATAACTAACAAAGTAGAAGTTTACCCTAATGAGTGGAAATTGAGTTTAGAAATCCCTTATGTTACACTCCCTTTTGGTTGAACATGATTTAACCAACTGCAAAGTGGTTCAAAAAATGAAATTAACTTATTAAATAACCATATTAATAGTTATAATATCATATATGATCATTTTATAACAAATCAATCCATATTCCTTAATAATATTTCAATTTTTTCGATTTTTCAGGTGTTAATCTCATCATTTTCTCATGCTTGTTTCACCGTTAAATATGCGGTTCTTGCAAATATTATATAGTTATATCACCTAAATAATAATAATCATGACATCATTAAAATATTTTTACATTAATGTTTCATTGAAAATCGGTCATGAATGACAGTAATGAAAAACGTCATATATTACGATCATGGAGATATTTTCTCATACATACAAATAAGTAGCATTTCAATATTTCACTGACCATTATGGAAACGAGGTAATTAATATATAAAATTTATGTAATTGTAATTATATTGTATGTAAAATGTTATACACATATATACATTTCATCTATGTGGTGTGGTGAATAAAAGAGGGTTGCATCGCTTCATGAGGGAAATAGTCCACACATACACGAATTATGTTATCATCTTTAATTGGGTAAAAAGGAATTAAAGAAAATTATATATATTATATATCCATAATAAACAAATATATAGTTAATATCATATTAAATAAATTTATATCATATATAATAATTAAATATATCTTTATCACCATCCATAGGAAGCGTTAGTGAACTAAATATCACATCGCTTCTTGGGGTGGCAATGCACCGTACACCCGAGCGATGTTTTCATATCTTCCACAGAAAGGAAAGTAAAAATATATATATTATATATTGGCTCTATAAGTATAAATATTCTTTAAATATAATATTTAAAATTAATATCCATTATTATACCCAACCATGAATGGTGAAAATTGAAAAACGAATGACATCGATCCGCGATGTGGTTGTCTACCATACACACGAATAATGATTTTTGTAACCCATACGAAGGAATTTGATATTTTTTAGGTCATTGAATTTTTATAAAAACATAAAATTATATTGAATATAATTAGGATTTTATATAATCAGGGTTTAATAAGACTTTAAGGATATGGAGAAATAATTGATATAAATATGTTTTCTCAAGAACATTACATCTTCTTTGGGAATCGACATTGGGTCTACACTAAAGTCTTCATAGGTTGTATTTTTAACAAAACCATGGATTTTATGATGAGGGGAGGAAATTTTGGATGTTCTTAGTGTAGGTTTTGTTTTATACAAATATATTTAGAGGTAAGAACATGTGAGGAGAGTGAGTGCCCTTTAACAGTTGAGTAGGACTGAGATTCTTGTAAATACTCAAAAGTATTCACTATTGGGAGGTTAATATTATCTAAATTTTATAAAAACATTTAATTAAAGGTATGTATATATTATATGATAGATGAAAATCACCACTACACATTTAAAAAAACGTTTTAAAAATTCAATTCCTTAACTTGCAAGTTTTCTTATTTCTATAATTTTGGTTTTATTCTCTATGGTAATTAGTTTCGCAACTTAGTTACTTTATCATTTATTAATATTTTAAAGTTATATTTAGTAGATAAATAATAAATAATGATTATAAATATTATATAAATGTTTTTAAATAAAACACTACGTCTGTTAGAAATTAATATTATCAAAATCGCATGTAATGGGAAAGAACACTACTTTATCCCTAACAGATCTAACAATTTTTTACTATTTAAGGGTTAATATATTCATTAAAAAAGATAACTTGTTACATTAATTTAACATATTTGATATTTATTAACAATTAAAAATCAGTTCAAAGAATACATGTTTTTACTCATTTCAAATCATTTAATAAAATTTCACTTGTTATAAAATAACATTATTGTCAATTTAGACAATATTCGTTAAAATTTAATTTAAAGATATCAAAAAATTGATCTATTTATAATATATTATGTTTACACATATGTGACATTATATATAAATCTATAAGAATAATGGAACATAGTAATCTATTCAATTTACATATCTTTTAATATTTATTGTATCTTTTATTTTTTAAATTATTAACAGAATAAGTACTATGTATGTGTTTCTTAAGCATTTTATGTAATTATTTCATCAATAAAAATTAAAAATAATTTATTTTAAAAAAAATTGATTTAAATATCAAAATAATTTATATATACAAAACCTTTTTTGTTTTCCCTATCTCAAAGCTTTGTAGATGTTAAAAGGAATAATTGTGTCTTTTTTAGCATTTTTAGTTAACTTATTATATGGGTCATATTTAAAGGAATACGGAAAGGAATTTTATTATTTAAGATATTTTTATGGACGAGGTCAAAATTAACTCGTTAAATTAAGTTTATTCAATAATTTATCTCATTTTCAGTACTATCATTAAATTTTAACACATGATAAATCCATTTTTTCATAAATTGTTATAATTAATTTTTAATGTATTCACTATTCATTTGGTGAAAAATAAATTTGAAACTATTATTAGTTATAAATTTTTTGATTCGAAATATTGATTATATTTTTCAAAATTATATTAATAGATTTTTTAATGTTTAATTTTAAATTTAACCCGCAAATGTGATGGGAGAGCACTTTTTTAAAATGAATGTGGACAAAAGTGGATTTTTTATAAAATTAAAGTCAACATCCAAATCATAAAAATGATATAAATTGGATTAAATGATGTATAATTGAACGAATTTTACATTAAACCCAATTAAAAATATATTTGAACAATTAATATTAATAAAATAATAATATAGATTTCAATTAAAATTCTGTATTTTTCAATATTCATAAAGAAATGAAATATTTTAGAGAAATCCCAATAAATAACCCTATGAAAATTTTAGTATAACAATTTTAAAAATGTAGTTTTCTTAAGAATTTTTTTTTTAAATTGGTAATAATTCATTTTAAATAATGTGTGACAAGCATGAATAAATTTTCCTTTATTAAAATACAGATTTTTGAAAAAATTTATTTTTATTTTAAATGAAATTTAATATTTTTTTTATAAATAGAAAACCAATAAATATTTGTAAGCGATAAATTTTTATAATTTAGTTAATACTATTCTTACTAACAATTCGAAAAACTATGTGATGACTCCCATGTTAAATAATATTATTAAAACTATATTTTTTCTTGGTAAAAAGCACGCTAAACTCATTATTTCATGCATTGAATGAGATAAAATGTATTGAATTTATATAAAATAGTAAACATATTTCAATTTATCAAGATTTCATATTACTTTCTATGATTTTCGATTCATTTCATACATGTTATCGAATATGATATTCATATTTTAAAATTTTATGGTGTTACATTGTTATTCTTTTAGGGATTATATTGTCCGTTAGAAGTTTATTTTACTGCTTCAAGAGTGAAAAATTCATCTTGAATTCTCATCATTAAAGAAAATATTATATTTCGGAGGAAATGATTAATGTATGAAATTATAAATGTCATGTTAGTATACTTCCATATTTTCTTAGTTAGTTTGGTAAATAGATCATTAAAATCAGGGGAAAGGATCATGAAACCAAAATTTTATCCTTTTAACATCTAACATGATGAATCGATGGTCTTTTAATTCATTAATGAATTATAGTTTTTTGGTTTTTTAATATCTCTTGATAATTCCCTTTATTGTGATAAATTATCTTCTTAACTCCCCATAATTATTTACGTTTTCTTCCAGGTTTATATATTTACTTGACATGAATTTTTTACTATGCTGAACCATAGTTATGTTATAAAATTTGTATTTCCCCTTCCCTATTTTAAAAAGAATTTTTATCAACCCTTTTTACGATGTGGGTTTCAAAAAAATACATTTCTAAATGTATAATGAATTATCATTGAGAAAAAGTTAAAATAGTGAGGATGATATTTATTTAATGGGAAAGAATGTTACACCATTGTATTTTAAAAGATGAACATTATATTCAAAAGAGTATAATAAATACCAAATCGACCCTTAACAAACCATGAAATATTATTATTTAAATAAGAACATTATAACCAATCCATTACATTAGTGGGTATGAATATGATTTAATAATTTATGGAATTTATATAAATTTCATTGAAAATATAAATTTATTTATAAATTATTATAAACTAATCACTCAATTTTAAGAAAAGAAATTTTATTCATAAAAATTCATTTTCATTAAAAATTTATTTGTACTATTTTCTATGTGAAAATATTATAATCATTAGTTATTATAATTTTAGAAAGTATATTTGATAAACTTTTATGAATTTTTGAAATATTAATATTTTTATTATCCTACTGTAATGTTTTTTCATCTTTTAGAAAATATTAATTTTTCTGTGAATCAGGAAAAATAATGAATTTTAAAAAAATATTTTTTCATCAAAAAATATTATATAATTTAAATGTATCATTATGATTTTATGTTTATTATAAATTAACATAAACATTTTTTATTTATATGAAATATAATTAATTACATTTCAATCATCTTTATATTATATTGTAGTATAGGTTTATTTTTAGGCTTAAAAAAAATTTAACACTGTTTTATAGTGAAAAATGTTTCTTAACAATAATTAATTAAAATAACCTATAATGAGTAAAAACGTAAATTAAGTGTATAGATTTTATATATATAAATTTTAAATAAAATCAATATAATTATCATTTGCTTTTATATAGTTATTATAAGATCCTCTAATTCTTGAGAAAAGTACATTTCTTGAAAACCTGCTTTTTCAACACTTCTACGAGTTAAATTTTAAATTAAAATTTCCCCTAATATTATTTTAATTTAAGAAAATTTATTAAATATTTTTAATTATAATAATTTATATTTTATAATAATTTCAACTTAATTGTTGATCTGAAAATATAGTGAAAATATTGAAAAATAATTTCTTTATTTAAGGGAAAACGGGTTTTCTGAGGGTTAAACTAAAAACATTAGGTTTAAAAATGACCCATTACATTTCAAATTAATATTTTTGTGTTTATATATTGACTTTATATATTATAATATTATAAAATAGTCTTTTTTGAGCCTTGTGTCCTGATAAAAATGTGGGTGTAATTAGTATTATAAGAGATTCCAAATGATTCCTCTCCCACACTATTAAAAGGACACACCCTATTCACTCATTTTAAAAAGTAAAAAACCCATTTATTAGTCCAATACGTACCAAAATATGTTCTTTAAATACCTAACCTAATCATATTATTAATTTTTTATCATAAATACATCATATAAAGGATTTTGATGCAAACCTAAAGAAGCTGTCTAATTAAGATGAACCATCCTTAACCGAGATTTTTATTTAATTTTTTCATCAACATCATTAATATACTCTAAAACTGTGAAAATATAATATCCTCAGTACCTTAAATATATTGATATGTTTTTCTGTTAAGGGTATGACCTATATCCATCTCCCCCTCCCTCAAATGAGAATCAAAATTGTTGATCGTGTTTACAACGGACTGTAGTCTCCCGAATTAGGCTAAATTATTTTTCCTTCAATAAATCTCATGGATGGATATAAAAATGCATAATAGTTTTTTATATGATATTTATGATATATTTATTCTTCAGGTATTATAATATCACAAGTATATATATATATATTCTTATATTCCACTCTATAGAGAATATAATAATGTTTCTCATGTGTGTGATAGACTACCACCCCATGAAGGGATGTGATACATTTTTCACTAAAAAGTTTCATGGAAGGTAAAAAGGATTAATTTTATATTGATTTATTATAATAATTATATATTAATCATAATTAAAAATAAATATATAAAATACATGCTTACCTTATCATCTAGTGAGAAAATGATAATGTCATCCATGTATATGGTGGAGCAACATCTCACAAAGTAGTGTGATATGTTTTTGTTATCACATAGCATGGATGGTATATCTAAGGGTAATTAATGAAATATTATCATATTTATGATATAATAATCAATCTATAAATATAAATTTATACATATGTAGTGAAAACCCAGAAACAATAAAATAATAACGTTGTATTCAATAGTGTCTGTGACACCCAACACCACGTGTAAAAAATAATAAAAAATCCTTGGACATTATGATATATTTAGTATTTTTAAAAAATAAATAAATTATGTATCTTAAAATAGATGAAACAACTAGTTTATCTAAAATTGAATGTAACAATGAGTTTCTTCGAAAAGTTTTTACAGGCAAGACCGAGTTTTACCAAACAACAATTTATTATTATTATTATTATTAAAAATGAAAATTTTCTCATAGCCACTAGAATGATGGGAATAATATTAATAAATAAATTATGAAAATATATAGTTTCAAAATTTATATTATTTATTTATTTATTATTAATAAATTAGTAATCATTCAAAATAAAAACATATGTTTTCTGACAAAACAATATTCATTATGAAAGACAGTTTAATCTCGTTGAGTGCGCAGAATTTAAAATTAATTTTTAAAAATCCTAAAAAATTTATAGGACCAAATAATCATAATTTTTTAATGTGTAATACCAAAATAATATTAGGTTAATTTTTTGGGATTTTTATGAAAATTTTCATTTTTTTGATGAATAATGAAAAATATTTAATTTTATTTGAAAACTATCTTTTCATATAAAAACATTATGTAGATAAATTATATTTTAATTGATTTTAATGTAAAAATAGTTCAATTATACACCTGTTAAAAAATTATTTTTCATTTTAAAAATTTAAAATTTTAATTTTGATTTATATTTTTAAAAAAAAGTTAAACATTTTCTCTTTAAAAATATAGTTTCTCATCATGTATATAGGATTAGTTTTAAATTAAATTCCACCACTTATATGATTAGAATTTGAAATAACTGATAAAATATTTTGAATAATAATAATTTATATAATCTAATACGGTGAACTTAATTATTTTAACGAAATTATTAGTGAAAACATTGAAAATCAATTACAATGAATAAGGTAACATCATGTTTATTTAGTGGATAAAATTAAATTATTAATGGTAAAATGAAATAGAAACCTTTAAAACACCCATTGTATTTCCATATATAGACCCTTATCACCTAAGTATCCATTTTCTTAGTTATTGGGATACTATTCCCTAAAATTGACCTATAAAATATGTTAAGTAATGAAAAAGGAAAAAAAGGAATCTCCCATGCCTTTTATATCTATAAAGATTTGGGATTGGGAAATAACCACTGGGTTGGTTATATATATTATATTTAAATTTATTTTTGAATTTTATCATTATCGTTGATTTTAATTTTTTAGGTGAAATAATTACTTAAAATGACTATGAAATACAAACAATATAATTATTTAATTAATAAAAAATATAATTACCAAGACTGAAAATATAAAATAAATGTAAATTGAATGAATTCTTATGTAAAATTCATTTTATAGATGAATATATCGTTTTACACTAGTGTTATAGTAATAGATTCAAATTCCAACATTGTCTTGATATTTGAAAATTCAAATTAAATAAATAATGTTAAAATTGTTGTTAATGTAATTTAATAATAAATGATATTTTATTAAATGATTGAAAAATAATTAAAATAAAAACATCTTCCAAGTTATTTTTAAATAGTAATAAATATAAAATATGGTGCAATAATGGAATAAATGATACTTTATAATGAACATATTAATCCATAAATAGAAAAAACTTTGTTAATAGAGTTAGGGTGAAAGTAGTAATTTTTTTTCACATTTCATGTGCTTCTGTTAAAATATATTTCCAAAACATCTTGGTTTTATATTTTATAAATTAGATATAATATTTAGAGTAATTGGGTATAAATGTACTATGATTTTCCACTGTAATTTAGTTTTAGTGGAAAAATTACATAGGTTAGAAAACGATTTACATTAGTAAAAAATAAAAATGGTAAAAATATGCAATCATTTATGTTAAGGATTTTTTTAAAAATATGTGTTTAATTTTATTTTGGAGGTGTGTATCTATCATATAATCCCTGACAAAAATTAAATTATCAATCGTGGATCCACTTTAGGTAATATTGAGATCCCAATAGTGAATACTTTTGCGTATTTACAAAAGTGCCACTCCTCCTCAACTATAAAAGGGCACTCATTACCATAACGTTATCACAACTATAAAACAAATTTTATAAAAAAACATTTCTAAATACCATAAATTTTTTTATAAAATCTTAAATGAAATATTATTTTTGGCATAAATCAAACCTATGAAGTATTTATTGAAACCCCAAGGAGGATTCCTGAAGAAGATGTAATATTTATCAACAAGCGTCTTTATTTTACATCTTTCTCTATATCCTACTATTATTAATAAAAATTTATGATATAAAAAACAAATTATATTAAAACTATATAAATGTTTTTAAATAAAGGTTATTACCTACAGCTTCCCACACTTCCATCAAATTGGTAATGAAATCATAGTTTGTGTGTACGACAGACTTTCGCCTTGCGATCTGATGTCGTTCATTTTTCCATTACCAAATATAAAGGTTGGGTATGATGATGGATATAAAATATATATGTGATATATATAATATTATTATACCCATTTATTAGAAATATCATATATAAATTTTTCCATTCTATTATTTAGGAGACATGATAACACTTCTTGTGTGTAAGACGGGCAATCGGCTCACGACGAAATGTGTTATGTCTTACACTAATGCATTAAATATAATGTGATAAAGAATAATTTTAATGATTATATGTTATATAAATAAATTAATTATCATATTCATGAAATATTCATAATTATGGTAATATAATATATCATATTGTTTTCCCTTAATGATGGTAACATCATTCGTGTAAATGGGGATTACCTCCTTTACGAAGCGATGTCACTCTCTTTTAATAACCACAAACAATGAAAGATATACATAAGTATATTTAAAGAAATAAAATGTAAATTATGATATTATTATCATTTTATAATGCTTAAATTTAAGTTACCTAATTTTTGTATTTATCAGTTAGAAATGGAAACATTACTCATACATAGGTATGACCTATCGTCTCCATGATCGTAACATACTAAATTTTTCATAACCACCATTAATTATTGGTTAAAAAATTAAAATTAATGTGTAATGATGAAAAATATTTCATCATTATTATTATTTAGATGATTGAACTATATAACATAAATGTATCTTTAATGGTAAAACACATATAAAAGAATATGGAAATTTACAACTAAAAAAATTAAATTAAAGATTTATTATTGATGAATGGGTAATAACATGTCATATAAAGATAATATATAATATTATAAATATTAATATGGTAATGATTTATGTTAATTACATGTTTATGAAAATTATACATGAGGTTATATCATAATAAATGAAAAAGACACATGAGGTAAGATATTTCTTCTCAATTTACATTCTATTGAAACTTATTTGTTATTATGAACCAATTAACTTTTAAGTGGAATATATAGTTCTCATTTGATATTTAATATCAGGAATATTTCTATATTTATGGTGTTTTAGGTTTAAATTTTAATTATAAAATTCAAGGGGATTTGAGTTGAGAATTACCAAGTGGTTAATATTATTATGCAATCTCACTTTCTTTTGTGATTATAAACATTATCATGAAACAATAAATTTATTGTAATAATTGTCATTAGAAAATAAATTTAAATTAAATATCAATATTCTTGTTTGATGGATAATATTATTTACTATACTATATTCCATTTTTAAATATAGTGATTAATTTTAATGTTTGATTATCTATGGGAATGTTGATAAATTTGTATCCTTTATCCAATATAGATATTTGATGATAAGGCATGTTGTTTCATGAATTAAATTGATTACTTGATATATGAAAAATAATTTTTATATGAAATATATTATTTTGGGACTAGTTATTGTAATCTCAGTGATGCACCAGTAGTCTCATCAGATAAAATTAATTAGAAAAACTCTCTTTATTATTACCAGTTTATTTTAAATTACCTTGTGAAAGGCTCGATATTAGTATGTTAAACCAACTTGTGAAATGTATTGATGGTAAATATATATCATGTTCTTTGTGAACATGACTTCAGATAATTAATAATTTCCATCATTTATAGTTAGTTTTAATTATCCAAGATATTTTCACTATGATTATGTCTTTGTATGAATTTTATTATCAGTTATTAATTAACTGGAATGTGTTTTTAGTTATTTAACTTCCATATTGAATTTTACTTCTAGTTATTTAAATAGAATTTTTTATTAGTTATTTACCTTTCCATTTTGTTTATGCTTACTGATTAATTATATCTTCTACTATACTTAACTATTACAAAGTATTTGAGATCACCCTTATTTTGTTTCCTTTCCTATGCATTACCATAATTTTATTAGGACTAATATATTGAGATACACTGGATTGAATAAAGTTATTCATGTAGAATAGATATATTGTTATTTTTGAATCTAAATGTAGTGTAAGTCTCAAGTATGTATCTAGTTAACCAATAATACTAATCTATTCAGTTCATCAGGATTCAATTCCTTATATCTTATGCCAATGTAATGGTAGTATGAACTAGATCTATTTTTAAAGGGATGGTGTTGCTATATACCTTCTTTGAATCACGATCTTTGAGAAATGGAAATGGTACTCATGCATACATACAACCTATCATCTCAATGATTGTAATAGTGTTTATTTTTCATATCCATATTCAATGGTTGTTTCAAAAAGATAAATTTTTATATAAAATGAATATTATCTCATGTTTACCACGTTTTATATTAGTAAATAATTATATCTTTGACCTTAGTCAACTTACCAAAGTGATTTTTCACATATGATCCAATTATCATTAAAATGTATGATGTGAAATTAATTATTTATGTAATTGAATACAACATGGTTAAAAGGGAATAATAAATATGAAAATAGTTCTTAAGAAATAAAATAAATATATTATTTATTTATTTATTAAGATAAATAATACACTTGAAAAATTGGGCTTGAGGTAAGGGATCTCTCTCAACCACCCTTAACTTCAGGTTATTAATTTTTTCTCCCAAATTCAACTTGTCTCTCTATTTTGTTCTATGGAATTGTTATAAAACAATGTATTTATATCTCTCAAACATGTACCTAGATTATTTTCCCTTCCTTTTATGGGTTAATACATACCTTATGATCATTTATCAAATTCTTTTGTTGTGAAATTTCATTTCAGTATGATATGAAGTATGATTTTGGAACCCATTTTATTTATAAGGGTAATTATTATGTTATACCTTATAATTTATTCCTTTATCTGTAACACATAGATCAAGAAAATGATATCATGGGTGTTCTTAGATATAGTTCTAATGCATAGGGTAATTCTTTAGAATCTTGAGGTATCATTTATGGGATTTGGGTGTAAAACTAATCTATTATGGGACTTCATCCACCAGGTGATATTTTCTATGTAGTTATCCTTGACTCATGTTTATGTCATGTAATATACTAGCACCATGTTTCCTTTTATTAAATGATATTATGATACTATGGAATTTACGTTATGATTCCTTGTGATTTCTCACAAGCCTTCTATTTTAGGATATCATGATATATTATTGACTAAAAATTTATATTTTGTTATCATGTTTATTCCCATACTGAGATTTATAGCTCATTTATTTATTTTATGTATCACATAGGTTATGAAATATAATTTTAGGAGCTCAAATGGATTTAAGATTTCACTATGAAAAAGATAAAAAGGATTATATTTTTTAGTTTCATATGATGTACTATGATTACAGTCTTCCAGAGACATTATGCCTCATGATAATTGTGTTTTAATTAAATTATGTTTATGTTAAAAACATTAAATGATATTTTTAAATGTAATGGGTATTTATACGTTCCTCAATCATTTCAAGACAAACTGATTTATACTTTTCAACATTCAAAATGGGGAATCCACTAGGGTATCCAAAAAATGTATAGGGAAATGGAGGAAAATTTATGGTGGTCAGTTGTAAATAAAAATATAGAGGTTAATTTTATGTGATTAATAACATGTTAAAAGGATAAAGAAAAACATTAATGAAAAGATAACTTGTTACAGTCTTTTCTAATAATAATATAGAAATGGATGAAATTTATTGTCGACATTTTCATAGGACTAACATGGACGCTTCATAGGTATGACACTATTTGGGTGATTTCACACCGACCCATAAAGAAAGATCATTTCATTTGGATTCTATAGAATAATATAAAATATGCCATGGAAATTATCTATATCCTCAAGGTGGTCAAATTACAATTGTTTATCATTTTTCTATTTTCCAGGAGAACGAAACTAGAATAACTTAATGGTTTTGGAAATTAATGTATGATTCCTTTGGGACTATGTTGACTAAATGAATATCATGTCGTCATTAGAAATTTGGATAGTAAATGTTAATGACTCTGACCTTGGGGGATATACCTAGAACCTATGTTATAGAATTTAGTGGTTCTTGGGAATAACATTTTCATTTAGTGTATTTTTAATACAATAATGTTTATCAAAACCTGACACATGTGGACCTGTATGGCGCATTTTATTGTCTTCAATGTTACTGTACACTTTTTTTGGATAAGGTAAGGGAGTCTTCTTGAATTGAACCTAACCTTGTAAATGGGACTATCGAGAAGATTAATATTGTCAATATATATAGGAAAATATCTCAGATCGATCAAAAACACATTTTTGATCAATGTCATTGACCTTAGATTTTTGAAGTGGTCGATCATGTTTTTTTGTGTGTGTTACCAATGTTGGGACATCATCATTTGGATAATAAAGGTGAGTTTGATCATTAATATATATGACCTTTTTAAATACATGAATGAATTATTGAGGGTTCTTATCAGCTATATCTAACACAGAGATTCTATTAGATTTAATACATTTTTCACATATATCAATTGAAAAAGTACTAGCTGGATCTTGATTATGTGATTAGATGAGATTATGTGGCCCTCAATCAGGATTCCTCTTTCTATCACACCCCAATTTGCATCCTTAATATATTGGAAATGTTCTTTTTATAGAGGTGTATTTTTTGGTTTATCTCTTATGTTGAAATTCAAGTAATCAGGAAGATACATTGGATTGTTAATAGATTATACTAGAACATTGGCCATAACAGTTTCAAAAAACCAGAAACCTGCATCTTTTCGAGGATGGAAAGCCCAATTTTGGTGAAAATGTAACACCATATGTTTGTGGTATATGCATAATATTGAATATTCTAATTAAATTTGTTGGATCCATTTTGGTTCATGAATTTTTGGAGTACAGTTTAGTAAAATAAGTGGTGATTGAGATTCTTATGATTCCCCATGGGATTTACCACACCATGGGATTAGTCGTAGTGATGTCTGTGGTCCCAAACATTTTTACTCATCATAGATCAATGTCTCTAAGACATAAGAATTTATCCACACCCTTGAACCTATCATTTTAGTTGGAATAATTTTTAGGAGGATCTCTTATAGGAAAATTAAAGAACAAAATGACCAAGGAATGAGAATGGTTGCTAGGGATGGTTTTGAATAAATAACCCAGTAATATTCACCATATTGTGGTTGAAGTCATTGTCCAATATTTCATGGGTACCCAAAAACATCTTAGACATTCTGACCATGCTATAATACAAGGTATGGTGTGGGTCATCATTGTTTTTTAATTACCAATTTGACCACTAATATTGGGTGAATGAAACCATATTTAATAGGGAAATATATAAAGGTATTTTAGGTGATATAAAATTCTATTTTTAACATATTTCCCAAAAATTAATATCCATTATATATCCTCTAATTATAATGATTGATTTTGATGTTATTAGACTTTATTATTGAGGATTTTCCTTAGTCGAAGACATTCATATTTTATGTATGTGAGTTGAGATTATACATAAGGTTTGTGGGTTTATACCAATATACACTATCTATAAATAAAAATATTTTATTTTGTAATTAATATTTTTTTGAAAAATATTATTAGTTCTAAATTAGTTTAAGAAACCTTATTTGGGATTTTTAAAAAATAATGTGTGTGGTTTTCACCACAACTTTGTTCATAAATTTCTAAAGTTATATATTAAATTTAAATCTTTTTAGGTGGTTGAACATTATAATTTCAAGGTGTAATTTCTTTATGCATAATTGAATTTCATTATTCAGTTAGATTTGATTAATGGATCAATCTGGAATCCAGTGAATTTATTACTAAATAGTAGATTGTGCATAAATGGATGGGTAGCTCTCAAAATTATGGGATATTTATTGGGTCTTTATTAAATATTCATGCATTGGTAGTGTCAATTTCATGGTTATGTTTTCATGTCATGGGAGACCTTTATTGTGTGATTTTTTTTCACTACTTTTATAAATGCATAATGAAGCAGTATTTTATATTGCCTTCACATACATTATATTAAATGTTATCTACTTGTCCTTTTCATTATGGAATATTTGGGATGCCTCTGGTGGATTACATATTAGGTTAATATACTAAACTCATTCATATGCACTTTTTTGTGAATGCATAATTTTTTAGTTTGTTAGTGGTAAAAGGAATGTCTCACACATCACCAGAGGAGAACCATGAGACTATTTTCTAGTTATTGGTACATGGAGCATGGTGACATCTAGAAGTAGAGTTGTACACGGTGTCACATCAATGGCTTGATCTCTTTTTTTGTCACTATGTCTTTCACAGATGTAAATATTTAATCCTTATTTTACTACTAAAACATTGAAGATATGTTTTATCTTTAATTAGTTATATTGTTTTTGGTTTTTGTATCATTAATCATGTTTATTATATGTTATGGTGTTTTGTAGAATATAATCCATTTAGTTAAGGTAAAAAAGGCCCCCATGATCAAGTAAATCTCATGGTATTTAATACTATCTTTTTATGTACAGTGATGTTACAAATGCTTAGTTATACCATGGAACTTCTTAAGACGACAGAACACGTCACGGTGTTACACGAGAACTATAATCTTGTATATGAATTAGTTGTTTCTATTTAATTATTTTTGAATCAATTGGTTCATTTGGAAAATGTATTAGTTCTTAGTGAATGGTGTTTCATGTTGATGCAATATGAGGTATAATTGGTGGCATCCATTCATTACATGGGGTAAGAGACATAACATCACTAGTGGAGATTATATATTTGGTTCTATAGGGAGTTGATAATGTTACTCTAATTTTTTGGAGAATCAAAATGGTTTTTAGAGTATAGTCTTCATTTTAAAAGGGTTATAGGAATGTTAAAACTCATTAGTAGATGGTTGAGGTGATAACAAAATTCTTATGAGTGGTGGACCTGATTTAGGAATTAATGTGAGGAATTCTCCATTAAAAAGGATTTCTTTAAGAACTAGTGTGATTCATGACATGTTTTATAGGGAGAACCATGATTTTTGGAAAGTTTTAGCAGTGAACCATGTTTTGTGGAATGATTGAGGTAGTGAATCATTTGGTTAATCATAGTGTGGTGTCGATTGGATATTGTGTGTTAGAAACAGTCTCATGAGAGTTTTGGAATCTTCTAATAGATTTTGATCATTAATGCTTTGGTTCTCAAGGGAAGATATTTCTAGTTAGATGGGCCGGTAAAAATTCCAACCATGTCTTTGATCCCAGTGTTAGGTTTTAACCTCGATGTGGGCCTTTCATGCTCAAAAAATCCCTTATAATGTTATGAAAAAATAATTAGGTACTGTAGTGATGTGATGATGCCTCGTAGGGTAAGGTATTATGTTCAAGTAATGTGGTGATAAATTGAATGTTATGGATGAACAATTTTGGGGGGAATTGATCATGGATCGAACACGTGGTCCTTTTATAAATAATTTGATGTGTTGTATTAAAAAATAAATTAAAAGTATCACTTAATTTGTGGTTGATTACATTTAAAGATTATATAAGAAATTTTTGGAAGAAACCTAGTGTACATAGGATTCATTTATGGGGTTGAGTAGAAAAATAACATTGGGGGATTTGATATGGAATAAATTTTGTTAGGAAAGAATCAATGGCCCAGGTAAGTAGGGGATTGTGGTTAGCAGAATATCACAACTTCTCAAGTACAAGAATAATCATGGTGAGTATTTCTTTAAATACCAATGTTGTTACATGTATTGAAAATTATATAATGTTTTAGTTTTAATTTGGTACATGGTTCATTCTAAGAACTGGTGATCATGTCGGGTTTCTAAGTATCATATCTTCCTTATAATGTATTTCTAGTCATGTTTTAAATAATAGGTGGTGTTTTTGGGGTTTTTTTATGCCAATAATGATTTGGATGGTTGGGCTATTGGAAAATAAGAGATGGAGGACATATATGGCATGAATCGATCATTCACACCGTGAATGTAAATCATGGGGTGAATAAAAGTCATTAAAGGGATTGATGAGTTAAGGGGGATACTAACACATAAATTCATAACACAAACCATGGTTAGTGCTATGAAACATGTGCCTTTATTTTTTTTTTAAATGTTAAAGTGGTTTCAAAATTTAATACCCAGTAAATGGTTTTTTCATGGATGGTCACAGAATAATTGGGATGATAACCACCATCCTCCAATTACTTTCCATTCGACATGAATGGGTATTTATATGTTTTTATAAATAATTCTAGATAGTTTCCTCATCTTTTCACCTGTTATATAATTCCTCATTAATTTCAATTATTTTGTTTATAATTATATGGTTTTAGAATAAATAATTTTTCCAAAACATAGTAAAATCAGTTATATTATTGAGGATTTTATGTGGATCATATAGGACATTCCAAGATTATGTAAAGAAGAAATAGGTAATTTTTTAAAATATGGTATGTTTACCATGCATGTTTATTTAGGTTTTTGATTTTGAATTTTGGAAAACATTGGAGTTTAATCGGTGATATAAATTTTGAATTTTTTGTTTTCTAGGGTCTAGGATGAATCATGATTGAATCAAACCCAATTAATCATTATTCTATCAACATTGGACTATATGGTGGATCTCTATCCTATTATACAATGTTTGATTTTTTTAAAAAACTAATATATTAATTTGTTGAAAATTTTTAAAGAGATAGTAACATTTGGAATCAATGTAAGTTGGTAGTTACCATTGATAGTGAATTGGACATCTGAATGAGTTTTGGATGTAAAATTTATTTTATACCATTTTTATTTTTGTTATTTCATGTTAATATGACTCATTAATATATCTTCTTGAATGACGCATGATTTTTATGAATTTACCTTTGGTTAGGATAGTCTTATGTGATCCTAATAGAAAACATCCTTGTATAGATTTCTAATGGATTCAATAGTGATGTCCTATTAGAATGAGTTTCGATAGACCAATTTATGGGTTTTATTATGGAATGATTTTGTTTTCAATTGGATAATTGGTTTATTCTTCTACTGTGATTTTAGAAATCAAATTTTATAAGATGGTAATTTCAATGTAAATTGGTGACTTGTAAAAATGGGTTTTGAAATTGTATTTCAAAGATGAAAATTGCTTCCCTTAAGATTTATTGACTGGATTTTGAGAAATATTATAGTGTGAGTAATTTAGTATAATATTTTTCTTAAAATGAACTTGAATGTGTTTTTTGACTTTTGTTCCAAAGTAATTCAGGATGGATTTAGTGTGAGTAGGTTTTGGTCTATTTTTCTGTGTGTGTGATACCTAATTTAAACATGAGTGCTTGTCTGTCCATTGTTGTGATCATATGGTGTGTCATTTAATAAACGATGATACATGTCTTGTATGGGTATCCCCATGAGAAAATTATATTGATGATGATTCATGTGTTGTGTGGATAGCAATGATTTAACATTCCTAAGATATCTAATTATAGGTTAGGTTTAAATGAATATTGATGATTGCCTCAAGTGGTGGAGATAGGGTGTAAGGGCCCAATTGAATTACTTATATAGAGGAGTATGTCTATAGGGGATAATTCCCTAGTGAAGAGTTATAGATATATGATGTGGTCTATGGAACCTATTTTTTGTTTCATTTTGTAGTTTGACATTGAATTATCCATAGTATATAATGACGGGTCAGTGTGATGACTCATCCCTATTCTTTCAGGCATTGGGTCAAGGACGTTGTCCCCAGGATATTGGATCAGCATGATTATTGTGACCTACCACATGCACATGGTTGGGTTGGTCTTCTTTTATTACCCTCCCATGAATCTATGGGGTTGGGTCAGTGTGTTTCTTGGACCATTATATTTGGATCTTTCGTCAAGGAAAGACCATAGGGATGTGTCATGCTAGGATGTGAGGAATATATTATGGACCTCCCTTGAGTGCGGAGGGTTGGGTGGAGGCTTATATGGGTATGATGATTATTTATTACCTCAGGAAAAGGGATGAGGTTTAGCTGATTACAAAGACTAAAGCTCTGGGTAAAAGATGAAAATTGTCTCATTTTTTACCCTATCCATTGTCTTTGTGAATGGGTCAGTATTTTCTATGAGGTGACTTTTTTCCATATATTATGTGTCTAGAGTTAGTAGGATCCAATGTTACGGTTGATGGGTTAAAACTTGTAGGAATGACTTAATTAATTATATTTGTATTGAATTTTATATTTCGAGGAGGGAATGTTACCCAATCACAAGTTCACCTTATATATGTTTTTCATGTACATCATTTTGATCCAAAAAACACTATATATTTTTGAGGAATTATGGATATCTACCCAATTATTGGACTCACCCTTTACCCACATACATTTCACAAGTTTCGATGTACTTGGATAGAAATTCGTATTTTCTCCCAGTACATGGATATTAATTGGAGTTAGAAACATGATACATGTGTAATAGGTTGTGTATGTCATGAACATTGATGGATGGTATGTGATTTGGTCTAGTGGTCAGTTTATTTATTTCCAGATAATATTCAACAGGTACTGGCTAGTGTTCAATTAATTTATATATGGTGCCTATCGGGCATGGCTTGGTAATTTTTTCGCCTCTATTATATTTTGACACATAATTTATACTATCAGACTTCTTTTTTATTATGTATTATGGTTTCCAAATGATCTCTTTGATTTATTTCTATATGTTTTCTAGATATCTAATATATAGTCAGGTCATGATAAACATTTGGTCGAATTTTAGCACGATCCATTGGTTTTATATGAGGTAATTACCTCAGTATGACAAGGTACGACCTATATACTTGTTACAAGCCTTTAAGTATATAGGGTAGTTCACTTATGTTCACTTAGATTCCCCATGTGGGAACCATGTTCGTGGCCTAGGCTATGAAAATACATCAAAATATTTTGAATATTACCTAGCATACTTATATTGAGAATGAAAATTTTGATCGTTCTCTTCTGAAATTAAAATGATATTAAAGTACCTTATCTCTCCCAGAATGGACATTCCAAATAATTTTTTATATTCAATGTAATTTTATCAATTATTTTATCATCATTTTTCATAAATATGATATCATATACATAAAATATAATGGTAAGATATTTCTATTAGTCATAATTGATGTAGGGATTGTTTTCATAATTTAGCATTCTAAAAAAAACTCCATTGAGAAGGTTTATATCTAATCATACTAAGATAATGGGTATTGTTTAAGCCTATATAAATCCTTCTTTATCCTCAATACATAATTATAATCTAATCTAAGAAGGAACCCATAAGTTCTCACAGTGCATACAACCTCATATAAATCCCCAATAAATAAGGAAGACTTGAAATATATTTTTAATAAATTTTATTTCCTTTATAATGAAGTAGTATGAAATATTTATATAGTATCAACCCTTGAGACTGGTGTAAATGTATTTTTAAATTCTACTATAACCATTGAATCACCATTTCACACTAATAATTATTTATTTCTCTTCGTTTCTCTCTTTTCATCCTAATTAATTCAAAATAACCCACATTGTTCTAATAACATTCGTATTTCTAGGTCTATGAGACAAATCCAAAGTCTCACTCTTCTAATTTTTATAAATTAGTCATTTATAGTAGAAACTAATACTTTATTACTTAATAAATCTTTAACATATATATTTTAAACATTAGAGAACAATTATGTATGAGATGTTTTCCCTATAATCCTTGTCTATACCTACTGTCCAAGATTTTGAATAATGTTTTGGACATGAACATACATTCTTAGGCATAAATAAGATGAATATGATTATTATTAATCTCTAAAAATATATTAATATTCACCTATAACATATTCAAATTTAATACTATAATCTATTTATAAAATATCATTAGGTTATTTGATGGAAAAAAATCATCATTAATATTAAAAAATCATTAATTAAAACTTCTCTATTTAAATGTTAAAAGATATTAACATTAGTTGTATCAATAATTTTTCAAAATTATTTTTCATTAATTTAGTAACTAATTATATTAAGAAGATATTATTTATAAATACCATTGACTCATCAACTCTCATAATTCCAATTATTTCACCTTTTACCTTGATATATAAGGGATGAAAATTAGAAAAATATACTTCAATCATGGGTATTTTATTATAATTTATCTGAAAATGTAATATATCTAAATTATGAATTTATAAAAAATGATTTTTAATGATAATCATCAAAATAATTAATTTGCTATAATAACATAAATAATTATCATACTCGACCAACACTGTTGGTGCTATCTCCACTGAACATCCATTTTTTCATTTATCCAAACCATTTTTTTGCTGTGTATAATGAAATATTCCTATTTAATATTACATTATTTCTAGATAAGCTATAAATTTACCATTATTTATCTATATTACTTTTTTTCTAGATGTTATGGAGATAAAATACATACTCTTTTTATACTATTCTGTGTAAAATTTCAAACATTCTTAAGGTCTCTGACTTATGCTTTATAAACACATCATAAGTAATATGAGTCATGTCCTAAATTAAAGTGATAATTTATATATAGTTATTAGTTTATTTATTAATTTTTAAACCAAACACATCGAAATGAATTATCCCCAATGGTTCTTATATTTAATACCTAATTTTTTTTCATGATTTAAAATCATTCCCTTTTGGCATGTTGAGAATATCCAATATCTTTCATTTTTTTCATAGAGGAACGTTATAAAAAGTGTAAAATATTATAATCATATACATATTATTTTTTCATGATGGACTATCCTTATATTCCATAATTCAATCTCTTATATCCCACTAAGATAACATGAATTTCCTAAATCCCTTAATTGAATTTAATTACCACTTATCTCCTACCCTTCTATCACCACTCTTCCATATTAAAGGTTCATAAAAAATAACCCATCATTTTTAAATATTACTTAATTTAATCATTAAAAAAATACGATAAATAGAGAAAAAAAATTTCAATCCATCATTATATAGAGTGTTTTGGGATTTTGGAATTTCATTCATAAAGAAGATGAACCAATTCTGTTTTCTTTAGTGAACCATCATTTTTATGATCACTAAACCTTAATTTCACATATAAAAATCTATGGAATGTTTAAAATCCCAATTAATATCCTAGGATATTAAATTTCCCAATATCTAAGGGAATACCACATTGGATACTTTGAGTGAAACTTCAATAACTAATGATTTCAAAATTCATTTTATTTTCTACTTCTGAGGATTTTTGGTATGGAAAATCATAATATATTATTATTTGTTTAATGACAAGACATTAATTTTAATAGTTTCTATGTTGATCATATCTTCTACAGAATTCATAAAGAATATTAACTCTATTTGGAATTTTTTGTTTAGTGTTTTGAATTTATTTCACACTCTTCATATTTTGAATAGACTAATTAAAGATAAAACATGCCTCAAAAAATCATAGACATGTTATTATATTGTTGGATAAAAAAATAATTTTTTTAATTTCCAAAATAATCCATAGTACCAGAAATAACCACGCAACAAACACATTCCTTTATATAAATAAATTATATCAAGAACAGATGTCTTGTATTCATACTTGACTTGAGTTTTAAATTTTTGTTTCATTCATGAACCAAACATATTATAAGGTCCTAAAATATTGTTCATAATTCTAATAATATTATAATAAATAATATATTCACTATTTATATTTTTTTTGACTTTAGGTGAGTGTTCCAAGAAATTCTATATTTCACTGTTTCTTTATATATGACTACAAAAATGGGTTTTATCTTATTCTTATTCTTCATTTATTATTTTCCATAATTTTAACAATTGTTTACCATTAAAATATGATATTAATTGGATATAAAAATCTTTATTATTTTCATTAAATTATACAGATTTTGAAATTGAGTTATTAAGGTTAGATCTTTATTTGTTAAATTCATCTTTAGTTTTAATAAAATTTTATATAATATAGTCAAAATGATCCTCCTTATATATTTCTATCATTTTTTATTTATTTTAGGAGTCTTGTCAACATCATTATTTTTCATTAATTCATAAGTCACTTTAATGAATTTATATCTATCTTATAAAGTAATAGATTCATATAAATTGGATTATTAATTTTCTTTCATCATCATTTTGAGTTTTTATTCAAATATTGAACAAATTTAGATTCAATATTTTTATTTATTATTTATTAACAATAATGTCTCAATATGTAAATTTTAATAACATACTTTTTTAATGGGTTGTTTTTTACCATCTTTATTGTTGAATGACTCAACTTCAATTTTACTACCATGACTAAAATTTGAAAGAATGATATTCCTTTTAAATTTATATAAAATATTCCAATTTTCATTGAAATAACCCTCAAAACTTTTGGATTACTTGTTTAATAATTTTCTATGCTTATTCGCTTCCTTATCACTTTAATCATCATATTTTTATTTTGGAAAATATTGATAGAAAATCACAACAACTCTATAACTAAATCATTTTAATGGAAAATGTCCCTTGAATATTCTTGTCACTATTCTCATTATCCCTGATATAAAGTACATTAATTCATCAATGTTATCCTCAGTATATTCATAAGAATCTGAATCATAATATTCTTACTCAACAGAACCCTTTTTCTTAATATTCTTTTTCTTTTTGGCTATTAAAAGGGATATCATTTTTAACAAACACATACATTTTAGACAAAATTTTAATTTCTAATTTTATAAGATATAAAATTAATATTTACTATATAAATAATAATTTCACCTTGAGCATTCTATTCCAATTGAGATATGTGTTTTGTAAAATAATCTCTCAAAGAACATAAAATCTTTTAAAAAAATCAGAATCATTTATCTTCTCATCTTAGCCTCCAATAATGATCACGACATAATTTAACCTAGTGAAGATGAAATATATAGTGTTATTATCATACATCTAGATATATTCACACTTATGTCCCATAAAAATCAACATAACCCACAATAAATTAGTTTCACCAACTTAAATATTTTCTAGTTTATATTAATTATGTTTCGCTACTTTATTTCCATTAACTTTAAGAAACTCACTCTATACTAGGGAAAGAGTAATATTTATGGAAGAAACAAAATTTTATATATTTCTCTTCTCTATTACTTTCATGGTACCACTTTAAAAATATTTGAGAAATCAATCAGTTTCAACTTACAAATCATAATAATAATATATAATTATAATAGAAACATATTATCCTTACATATGTGATAACATTGGTAATCTAATACAGGTATCCCTTTTCTATTTAATGAATTTAAATTATACATTATAGATAAAATAAATACACAAAAAATTCTTATTAAAGGGACATAATTATAATTCCCAAATTCAAATAGTTAAACAAAAATGAAGGAAATGAAGATATGATACAACTAGTAGAACCATAGGAGGATCAAATAAATATTACTGAGAAGGGTGAATTAGTTATCAATTCTACTTTTTAATATATTTTGTAAGAATACTTTACAGTTATTATATTACTTTTGATAATTACAATTCTCAAAAAAAATAAACCCCAACATATGATAATACAATAGATTATAAGGTTCTCTTGTTAGTGTGATAAGGCTAGTCCTTGGTGTGATACTGATTCCTCTAAGATCACACTACCATATAGAATAATCTTCTGAGTAAAATAAATAGATTACAACCATGAAACTCATGTTTAAATGTATTCATACTTTTATTTGGTTAATCTTAAAAACAAGTGTGTCTCAAATATTTCAATGATCGATAGTTTGGGTAACAACTGATATATCCTTGACCTATATATTGTTAATGAATTGTTGAGTATTTTGAGTACTTATAAATATTATTTTATTTAAAAATAACTAAATACCACTTAAAATATTACTGTAATAATGTACAAAGATTGAAAAATCGATAACTTCATTATGAAAAGAGTTCATCAAAATGTGTATATAGTAGCAGATTCTTCTTCTTCCTCTCTATCTTCTTTGAACTTTACAAGGAACTCACCTAATATTGATTCATATAACATGAACACTAATACATTATTTTTATTTGATGCATGTAAATATATTCATAATATATCATATGAGTAATATTATATTATTTTTATTTCTTTTATAATCATACACATTAAATAATTCTATTACATATATTGAAATTAGAATTCTTATAAATACGTAGATATTTAAAACCCCACACTACTTATCTTCATTACTAATCAAATAACCGCACACAATATTTGTCACTTAATATTTTAATTATTCATCATTACATAATTAGTAATTTTCATGCATTAATTGACCCATATAAATATATTCATGCATGTGTGAACCAAAATTAGTCATTTCTTCCTAAAATTTTGTTGTATAATTCTTTGAGAAAAAAATATAACTGTAATTGTTTAAATTTTTCTAGAATCAAGAGATACGAAATTTTCATTATTTTTTGTTTTAAATAAATTATTATATATCATCACCTAGAATCCCATTTAATCACAAAAAACTAATTATTCAAACATAAAATTTTTTATGTGAGGGAACTTGATAAAATTGCAATGTTTGATAGACTAATGCTTCTCAATATAAAAAACTGGTAAGAAAAAATAATTATGCTCTTAAATATTATTAATAAAAATACAATGCCATAAGATTTATAAACAGTTATGATAAGAAGTATTAGTTTGGTTTTTCAAAGGAATACACTCATAAGGGATATTACTAGAGTCATAACTGATATTCCTAAAAAATTTAATACAACATGGTGTCATGAGGAATTTAAAAAAGGTGAATATCAAAATCAAAAATAATTTTATAAATCCCACTTTGATGATTTTCTCCACATTTTTCATGATTAAAACAACAAACTAGGTAATTGTTTTCTAAAAAATACCTATATTGTTCCATTGAGTCATGGGTATCAATGACTCCGGATATAGACCTGAACATTATATAGCTGAAATAAATTAATTGATTGTGTAGATAGAATATATATGTATAAAATTAGTAGATCCAACATATATACTATCAACTAACTATGATAATTGAATTCATGTTATACATGAGACCATTCCAGAATAAACTATAGTCATGGACTAACTGCATGAATAGACTACTAATAATGTAGATAAACCATGAGGTGAACAAGAACCATCTATTGATAAACCAAAATGTGTATTTCATTTCTTTTAATATATATACTCCTAAAACCATCTAAAAATATTGATAAGAAGCCCATACACATTACAAAGTTGTTTTACATAGTTTCTTTATATCTAGTGAAACATTTCATTGAATTCATTCAGGATTAAAACCTAAATCATATCATTTTAATCCCTCTGAATCACATTATATTACATAAGATTTATATGATTCCTTGAAAAAAATGTAACAGAAATATGCACTATAGATTCACATAACACCTTCAAGATTGGGATCAATAAAGTGTCATGATAATAATGATCAACATGATTTTTATTTTAATTCAATGATATTTTATTCCATTTAATATCATTATTGAAGTGTTTTTTGATATTTGGGATTATTGAAAAATTTATCAAATGATACATTGGATCCTTCTAAAACCATGTTCATATTAGGATAAAGTCTCATAATTTAACAATTTGACCAGGGATCGCTCAGGTAAATGAATTCTTCCAAGTATATCTTTAGTGGACTTACAATCTAGATCAATCTTAAGAACTCAAATTAGATTCTTTGTAGTAATTAAATAATCTATCATATGGGGAAAACCCATATAGATCACGGATTATAGAGATAATGTGGTATGAAAGAAGACTACAAACCATTACAAATTTCTACTGAAAATCATATATTTTATAAAGAATCATGTGAACCATAAGATGTAATGAGACAAGGTAATCATAATTTTATTTCATATAAATAATAAAATTTTAAGGGATAAATTATTTTAAGGGGTAGAATTTAATACCATTTGTTTTTAATATGTACTTCCCTTTAATTAAAATATTTTTGTTTGATAGATTTTAATTAATTGAAAAATGATTTATAATGAAAAATTCCATATTTCATTTTGGTATAATACTGAAAAAAAATTAAATTCTTTATATGATAACTAAAAGAACCGTAATTAGGGAAATTAAAAAAATAAATTGAACCTTACAAATAAAAAATACAACAGTATTGAAATTACCATTATTAAAATATTCCATGAAGATCATACTAGTGAATATAACATTATATTGAATAAAAATTGTTTGAAATAAGATGAAAATATTGTAAAGTAATTTATTCAATAAATTTTTTTTATAAAATTAAGAATAAAAAAATATTTGATTCTAACATGGTCGTTCGGTATATGGTCGTCAGCAATATTGTCACAGGTTATATAGTTGTTTGTTATATAGTTGTCAGATATACAGTTATCCAAATGGTTTAATTGTTATACGTAAAATTTAGAAACATATTTTAAAATATATAATTCATATATAAAAATTAATTTTTCTATGAAATAAATATGTAATATTTTTTAAAAAATATTTTAATTTTTAAAAACTGAATATTTTTAAATGGTATGAATATGATAGAAAAATTTAATAATGATTTTTAATAAAAGTATTTATAAAAATTGGCTATTTATTTTCATAAAGAATATATTGATAACTTCAAATTAATTTTTAGTATATAAAAAATGAATATAATAATTTTATGATTAAATGGGATATTTTTACAAATATTCATTTTAGAAGTATTTTTTTTCTTTTATATAGAATTAAATTGTTCACATTAATGATGGTTTTTAATAAAATGAGTAATTTATATATATAAACAAATAATTCATCCCTAGTATGATTATTTTTTTATAAAATGAAATATGAATTGAAAACATAAATTTTAATATTCATTTTTTTGAATGAAAAATATTTATGAATATATATTATTTTATACTTTAGTAGTTATATTTATCATATTTAAAATTTTAATTATAGTATTTTGGGACATAGTTTTTAATTATCACATTAAAATTATGTAACTAGAACCAAATTATATATTTTGTAGAAAAACATTTCCATGATAAATAATTATATAATATAAAATGGGGTAAAATAACATGTCTTAAATTTGGATTAACTAAATTTTTTTTTCGAAATTATAAAACTCCATTTTTAATTGTAGAATTCAATCTTGAAATTATAAAAAAATTACCTTAACAAACTCACCTAACTCGCATTTGATTCCATTGTTACCCTTCACTAAACATAAGATTATGAAGAAATGCCTCTAATTTTTACTTATAAAATGCCCAATATTCCTCCCAATCTGAAACAATTAAATTAGTTAATTTTCAGTTCAATATGTTCCAAAATTACAACTTCTAATTTCTCTATAAATTTTCCTAAGATTTATATACGACGAAATAGGTTTAAGTAATTCATTATGAAGGAACATGTTAAAAGGAGTGATTCTATATAAGAATGTATCTAGTTAGTCTCTATCATTTCATGTTACATTATAATAATAAACAATTCAACATTTAATATTAAAAATTTATGACATAACATTCACATTATTATTCTTTTTTTGAAATGAAATTAATATTACATATTTATAAACTTTTTTTATTCATTAGTATAGAAAGATATTATTTGGGTCAGTTCAAAAACTTACATGATTGATGGTATGTAAAGAAAATCATTTTCATCATGAAAGAGGATAAATATATTATAAATATATTAAACAATATTAATGTATAAATTATTTAATGAATATGGTTTTAGAAGTGTAACAAAAAAATGAATGATAATTATAATACATTGTGGATATTGGTAAAATTACCCAAAATGTGGTTGTAAAAAATTTTATTCTTACAAACGATACACATATGATCAATAAAATTAACATTGGAATAAGTAAATATATATATTAATTTTATTCTAATATTGGAAATAATATATTAATGATGAACTTGTAGTCTAGAAATGAGGATCGACATCACCATACCACAACTTGTACGAGACAATCATAACAACTAACATCAGATGGTGAAAATAATATATAACTGACTAATATATATATATATAATAAATGAATATAATTAAATAGTATAAACATAAATGCATAAGAATAAGGTTAGAAAATAATATATTATGAATATTATTTTTATTATATATAAACTCAATTAACTTTTATGAATGTTAGGTGTAATAGAGTTAATATCTTCTTCAATCACACATTGAAATTGAGAATAGCTATACCTCAATTTCAGCTATAGAATAAATTATTCCTCTAAAACTCCATATAAATTAATTTTAATTTTTTATTATTTTTACATGTATTTTTACCGTTTTCCCTTCGTTTGGTTAGCAATTAACCTAAATTGATATTTGCAAGTTTTGTAAACCCCATTAGTTATTTCCATCCAGCAAAACCTATCCTCAATGTCCATGTTTTCATATTATTTTATGGATCCCTTTATGTTAATTTATTTTATTACTTAAGGAGAATTTGGTTTAATTTTATCATCTATTATTTCTATTACATGAAAAAAATATTTTAAAAGAATTAATTAATGTTTTACACAAAGTTACACTGTTACACTTATTTCATCCATATTTAATATCAACATTACCTTGACATTTTTTTAATACGAATTTTTTAGAAATATTTGTATCCTTCAATTGTTGAACCATTTTCACATTATAATTTTATTAATGTAAATGGGACATAATGAAAAGTATTATTTATTTTTAATCATTAATCAATTTTTATCCCCCACTAATGTTTTTTCATCAACGTGAATTTTTGATAATCTAAATTTTTTATGAATTATCATGAATATTTTTTTCTTTTTAAATCTTCCTTCTTCCACAGGATGACTTATATTTAGGTGTAACATTTCAAGAGGGTTACATAATTATCACATGATGAAATATATTTAATCGGTGTATGGGTTAATTTTTTATTAAATCAACTCTTATGTATAGTTATCATTATGCAGATTTTTGGAGTGGAATTATACAAACCTCAAATTCATTGGGTATTTCTTTAAATATTATCAAATTAAAATAATATATTAGGGAGGGAATCTAAACCACTCAGGTTATTGGAATTGGGATTTATCCAAATCCACTGTGGTTCTTTATCATCCATGTGAGGAGAGTTCTGGAAGTGAGACATAACACAAGAATATATATTTTATGATTATGTTTGTGACTAAATTTATTGTTATAACACATTCATATGTTATGATTGTAGGAACATTATTATTATCTCATGCTTCTACATTCCAATTCTATTGTATTTTTTATGATTTATGATTTACTAAGTATGAATTACTTATGAAATATTGATATAATTTAATAATTTTCTCAAAACCATATATTCATTTTATGTCATATTATGATTTATAATTCATACAAGACCTATTTTTACCCTTAATGAGAACCATATATCACCTATTATTAATTATCAATTCAAATCATTATGAAAAATATTATAACATATAATTTTTATAAAAGGGGGAAATGTTTTGGGTGATTATAGGGAATTATTCATAGTTTTCAAAAATAACTTGTATATATATTTAATATACAAATATAATAAACCTATATGTTTGGGGAGTGATTTATTATAACATGTAATATGTATTCAGGTAAATTTATTTCTAATATATGTTTCTTATTATTAGTTCCTCTAAATATTTCTATGTATTACTAATTCATATGTTATTTCATAGAATTATGTTAGGATTTATGTTATTATCCAAGGTTCATACTCCATTGGGTATGATTTTTTATTATGGTCTGATGCTTACATGATCATTTTTCGATTACTCCATTTTGGTATTATTGATGGTATCGTATGTTGATTCGGAAAAAAAATATTTAATGTTCTAAACCGTACTATGTTTTTAGTCTAACACCATTCTAATGATTCAATTCCCTAGGTTTTGAATAAAAATAATAAATATGAAATTTTTAAGAAAGGATTTAATTATGTTAAAAATGTCTAAGAAATGTACACTGTTTTATTATATAATCCATTTATATTGGTAATATTTAATGATTCTAATGTTTTTGGTTTTGGGGGAGTGATTTATTTTTTTATTTTTATTGGATAATAAGGTATAATGATGTTATATATAAGAATATGTTTTTGGTCTCCTTCCATCTAACATCAATTATTATTAATGGAATTATTCATTAAAACATCAATTTTTTAAGGAAATGTGTGAATTATAATTTTGATAGTAATAGGATACATGTTAGATTTAGATTATAACAAACTGAACACAACTACATGTGTGTATGAGCTTCCACTAATATTAACAGATTAAATTCATTAGATATTTTTTAGTCAACAATATTGTTGTTTTTATTAATTTTATAGTTGAAAAAAATGTTATAGGGCGTAATGAACAAAGAGAATAGAAACTCACATGTTTTTATCTGATGTCCCAATCATCAATTATCCTTTAGAATGTCAAATTAACTAGGAATATTTGAATGTTCGATGAAATTTATTTACCAATACATGGAATAATAGGGTATCGCATTCAGATATGATTTCTTCTCTAATGGAAATTCTTTCAAGGGTTGTTAGAATATTTTTGAATTTGAATATGAAAATTAATAATATAAGTGGTTTATGGTTTAATAAAAAAGTACAATTTCACCATTAGATAGGTATTCATACATGGGAATAAGATATATGAATATATATTTTTTATACATCTAAAATAATATTTATACATGAAAACCCAAGGAATACACATGGAATGTGATTTATTGATTTCATGTATACTGAAGATTATATTGTTAATTTTTCATTGATTTCTCCATGAAATTAAATCCATGAACCCATATATGACCAATTTAGGATGAATTAATATTTAATAAATCATGTATGGAATCATTCACCAGTGTTAAAATGATTTTAGAGGATATGAACATCATGAAATCTCCCAAATGGGTGAAATATTTTAATAATTGGTTCAATTCTAGTGATTGTAATATAAAAGAAGAATTGGTGCACCAGGTTAACCCCTTATTTTGATATATAAATTATTCAATTCACCCTCTCAATGAATACCATATTAATCAAAGTATCATTTTCAAAAATATATTTATGATGATTTATTTTTTAGATAGGTTTAGATCATACCATGTAATCTCCATGTTAGTAACCTTTTTATCATGAAATTTTGAGATATGTATTAAATAAAAACTATATACAAACAATGATTATATGGTGGATTTTATTTATTTGAGAGTGTATAAATTTCATTTATGATAAAAGGGATAAATTAATGTGATATTGAATCACTTCTGATGGATGACTTTGAAATTTTTTTAGAAGGATGAAGAAAGTTTCCTTTTGAAGAGTTCTCAGATAAGTATCTATTTCGGGTAAACATCAAGATATTTGGTGGTTTTTAGTAACCCAAATGTATTAATAAAACCAAAAAATTTATCCAAAATTCAAATATAATAAAAGGAAATTTTTAATAGAATAATATCCCAATTTTTATCGATCCTCTATGATTCTAGAAATATTAAAAAAAAGAATTATTTAACAATATAGGCTTAAACCCAAAGCATTAAATAGTGTATTATTTTTTCATTACTCAGTCATATAATGATATTTTGGACTTAATAAAAAAAATTCAAAGACATTATAATGTATATTATTTTTTAAAACTTTGAAAAAGTATAAAAGGTATTTTCACATTCATGTGATTTATTTTAATTAACCTTGAATATCATAAAAATTTGAAAAATTAATCAAACCCAAATTCTAAAATAATAAGTGGATGGTGTATATAGAATGAAATTTAAAACAATTATTACAAAATCCAATAAATTTCTTAACATTAATGTGTATGTGTGTCTAATATATAATAATACGTATAATCAAAGGTGATATATAATAATATGAAATTTATGATGAGGAATTATTACAATAGAATATTTTTATTAATTTTATATTATATGGTTACCCATTAGTGATATATGAACTCACAAAAACCATAAAATTAAATGGGGTATACTAAAATGATACAACCTAAAGAAAAATTCTAGAAAAACATATCACTTAAAAATAAGTAGTAAATTTTAATTTCCTAATTGAAAGATTAAAAAAATATTATAGAAATAATTTTCTATAATAGGAAATTTTAGAATAAGAAACTCAATGATGTATTACAGACAAACCAAATATACTTATAAAATCTCATAAGTATGCATATAATCTAATTTGAATATAATTAATCATTATAAATTCCTACAGAATATAAAATAAATCATATTGGGTTACAAAGAATGTGAATATGCATTTACAATAATCTAGTAAAAGTGGATTACTATAATTATAATAAAATTATCAAAAACAGGAGTGGTGACATGAGAATGTGAAGATTTTGAAGGAAAAGAACAATATGTAGTGTTATTGATGAAAATTAAAAATATATATTAATATACAGGGTATGATACATTAATTTAATTTTTTTTTGTGATGTCCATGTAAATTGTGGAAACCTGGGTCATTTCCTTTCCTGGTGATCAATGTATACCCTTACTAAGAATTTAATATTCCTTGCAAAAATGAAAGAAATTATTTCTTATCAATGTTTATTTGATAGATACTTATAATGATAATTTTCATGAGACATTTTTCTTTTCACTGTTTTTCGACTAATAAAATATGTTATATACCAGTTTAGACTCTAAATAAATATCCAACTAGGAAGAAAAAATTTCCTATGTCAAAAAACACAAAACACATTAATTATTAGGATCATGTAAGGATTCTGGTTGGTTTATATATTATGCAATTATTTTTAGATTAATTAATTTAATATTTTTATGAACCCCTAAACCGACTCAAAAACATTAAATAGAAGGAATTGTAGAATTTAGGATTTGGTATCATAGAGGAAATTAGGAGCATTAGGGGAAAGGTATGGAAGAGAATAGGTTGATCCTACGGTGGTGTAATTTATTTTTTCCACATGGTGGTGGGAAAAGATCATTTATTTCAATAAATAAAAAATAAATCTATAAGAGAAAAATTTTATTTCAGAAATAAAGGTAACAAAATAGTTGGAATTAAAATATCAGAAAAAACAATGAAAAGGCATGGTTATAAAAAGAATTCAAACACAATGTGATGCCATTATGAATTGAGATGAATTCATAGTTTTAAAACATTATATAAAATAATATATATATATATATGTATGTATGTATGTATGTGTATGGATTGATCTACAAGTGGGTTTGGTCTAATTAATGACTTATAACCCACACCTAACCCAAAAAAGTTAATGAAAATTACAATGGTTCTAGAAAAGGATTTTTTTTCCCCAATGATGAAAATGTAAGCTTTGGTGAACATCAACCACAATGATTATTTTTCATCACATCAACCATTAAAACCCAAAATTTGTAAAGTAAATAACCCATTAATATTTTATCATTATTTCACCTAATCATCCCGAACTATTTGGGGAAACATCATAGTCATTAAATGACACCCATTTTTAACAGGTGACACAAATAAATTCCACCAATTTCTTCTATAAACCTCATAATATTTAGTAATATTTTCATAAACACCCTATATGAGGACAACTACCAACCCACCCTAAAGAAAATTCTACTAGTTTAGTCAACTATAAAAAAAATGACCACTGGTACAAAACCATATACTATTTTCCAAGCCCTAAAATATAATAATTAAAACTAATTTATTTCTATATAATGATGAATAAAATCATCATGGGTTTAATAAAATTCAATTAACATAGAAACGTCTTCCATTTTTTGGACCCATATGAAAGATAATACCCTAATTTTACATATATCCCATTAAAATGAAGAATCAGAATGAAAAAACCAATGCCCCAATTTACCCTCAACCCATAAAAAACTATTAATAATAAATTTTTACGAAGTAATATAGTAAATAGGGACATTTAGTTTTCTATTGCATAATCATGTCCTAAAAAATGACTGTTATTAAAATCGTATTTCATTTCCATTATCTCATAACCAATATAACATAATTTAAAAAACTATATAATGAATTGATACCCAAAAATTACACCCGTTTTTCATAAACATTTTCTTGATTTAGAAAACTAAACTAATAAATTCTTAGTCATCATGGAATATAGGTTTCAAAAAAACGAAAACATTATTAAATGAAAATTGTTTTATGAATTATAAAAAAACATATTGTTTTTACTATTGTATACATATATTTAGAGAGTGATGAAGGGAATGTCCTTGTTTAATCCAAACCATTTCCCAAACCTTCATCTTTTTAGAACGTTAACTACATAAATAATCACTAAAAACATAATTTGAATCCCCTTCTTCATTAGTAACCTTAAATAACTACTTCACACATTCTAAACCCTAAATATTACTAAATGATCAACATTTTTCCTCATTCCCCCACTATAAAAAATAATCTACATTTGAAACCATTTTTCATAAAGACCCTAAATTTATTACCTGTTATCAAAACTAATGGATGAATATAGAGTTATAAGTCCCAATAAATATTTAAAAAATTAAATGTTACGCATCATACCCATCCTGCATTTTAATATATCTAGGTCGACCAACATATATTATCCCATCCTAGGTTTCATGAATCATACATAATTAGGGTTCCCAAAAGATTCCAATAATACCTCCTTTCTTGTGAGAGGCTATAGACATGAGAAATTTCCTAAAATAGTCACTGAGAAACTAAATTCACAAATGTAAATCTCTAGGGTCGTGCTCAAGAGTATCAAAAATTTATCACAAGTTATTCATATAAGAAATATCTTAAAATCCTATAGTTCTAAATAAAGAGCCATGATGGCCCTCATAATCATGAATCGAATGTTCAAAATAGACTATATTTGATGCTTCAAAATATTATAGTGTAGCCTAGAAAATATTGAAAAAATGAATCATTATATAACTAAACATACCATCACACTAATTGGTACATGATAAGAAATATAATGAAAAATAGAGAATAAAAGTCTTCAACCTTACTCTTATAACTAGCAAGATGAAGAATTGTTCTATACAACTATCTTGACTTGTAGTATGTGTTTGGATCTATGAAATACCTTTTCATAATAGAAAAAATGAATGTTAACTAATGTTCTTTGAAATCCATGTCATTTTTATGGGAAGGATGTGAGTACAATGACCTAGTAAATACCCACAAGTCCTTAACACATATAATGGTTTTGTGATCACGGGATGTACATGAAATATAAATATGGGTGAAAGAAATAATTGTGAATCACACCAAAAAAAATATAACACAAATAAAAATAAAAGAATACATTTTGGGTATTCATGTACTAACAAGTACACCATGACACATAATCATTCCTAACTCTGATAATAACAGTAACATATATATCATAATGACATCATAAGGAACCACATTGATAAAGGAATCTAAGTAATTGGTCCCATAAATATATGGAAAAACCATGTAAATTTGAATCAAAATTAAATCATTATATGAAAGAAACCAATCATGTTAAATAACAAAATTAAGGGGGTGTATCACAATAAATAACCTCTTGCATAAGTTGAACCATCCTGTCATGAAAATGTCTAATGAACATATCTTGTATCTACTAGTCAATCTACCAAAAGAAATTTTATAAGGCCATCTAAATAGCTAGCCTCTTATACTAGCCAAGCCAAACCAACAAAATGTTGGACTAGTGTATATATATATGTATGTGTGTGTGTGTGTGTGTGTCTATAAAAAAATCTAGAAAATGGGGGAATAATAGTAGGGAACTTATCAAACAATTCGAACTGTCACCCCTTTGTTAGTTTCATTGAATAAGAAGAAATGCACTATCACTAGGTCGATCCTATGGATAATTTTATATCCAACAATACAAACGGTGATTATTGGGTGAATCAAAATATCTATCCTCTTATAGAAGCTAAAAGACACCATCTCTAGGTTAGTGCCAAGAAAAAACTACAACATCTCCATTATAAGGTGGTTCTCATGACTAGTTATAATAATCCACATTCAAACCGTCTCACTTAGAGCTTGGTCTAATACAGATTACAAATAAATTAGTAAGAACAATTTATAACACTATAATATGTAAACACAAGACCACAAGTACATATCAAACATAATAACACCATAATGAATATGCATGGATTCTCTATTATAGGGATCTAAAGGATACTAGAATTATCCATGATCAAGAACCCCACACCACCAAAAATTATTCTTTCAAATCATATAGCTGTATTTTAAATTATTAGGTATTATAATACACAGCTATTCTTGAAAAAATCATTAATAATCCTTTCTACCAAAATTGATATCCCTACTTAAAATAATTTTAATAGGCATGGTTCCATCAAAATTTAGATATTTTACTAATTTCTATCATCTTAGGGTATAATTAGATCAATTTGAACCAAGGAAATTACATTGATAATAGATGAATAACACTATCAGGCTAATTCATGCACTAAAAATTGAAAAATCCCATATAACATTATATAGAAAATATAAAAAAATATGGGGTTTCAATAAAATATATAATCACCATGAAAAAATATTAAAATTCTAGGTAATAATTGGCAGTAAACACATTAATGATTGATGATTTTTAAAATATTAAATTTCCCACACAACATAAATAGAATAAACTAATATAAAAAAACTTTTATCTCTCCTATAAAACAAATTAAAATGATCCATAATACCCACTTTCCTAATGCATCAAATTATATCATTACTCATACATGTATATGATCTGAAATCCTAGTGAAAATAATATTTGCTGAAACCCTAAACTGGTTTTTAATAACTTTTCAACATCATCATATGAAATCAACCCATTCGCAATGAAATTTTATTTTTTAAAAATATCATTACAAATATAATATTACTCACATAACTCTTTCTATACACATTTAGAACATAAATCCAATTTACTTTAAGAAATAAACTCTAATCACAAAAAATTCTATAAATGGGATAACTAAAACACATTCTAACAAGGAACCACCAATGAAAAATTTATCAGGCCACATAATTCAAGTTGATTATTATGCTCACATAGGCCCATCCTAGGTTTTTTGGAAAAACCAATTAAGTCAAGATACATGACAATAACAACAATAATAATTCTCACACATGAATATAAAATAAAAAAATGAGGAAGATACTTATAAAATTAAATTTCACCCAACCAATTCATTATTAATATGTGTCTAGTCATAGAGAAACTATAACGAGTCCAACACTGATTATAATATATTTTATAATCTATAAAAAATGATAATTTTAGAAACATATATATAAAAAAAAATAGATAAAATAAATGAATACACTAGGAAACCAATCTTTACTAATAAATACTCTCTATAATAGATTGTGTGAAGAATGAAAATTACCTGGTGAAGGCCTCACTTAGGGGAGAAGTGAAGAATGGGAGAACAATCGGGGAGTGATGAACTATATTTTCGCCCACAATTTACTTAAAGACTTTTCACATTTCATTTAATAATTTAATCAAAATTTTATGAAATCTAGTGAAATATAATCATCCTATATTTGATAAAGACACTGTGAACCTTACATATCATCTACTACTTTTATGGTGACCCATCTATATTATACATTAAATAAGGCTACTTTTTGTAACCTAATGCATGTGATACAAGTTATCTGTCATAGAATATAATCTTATTTATCGCATGGTACCTTGGAAATTACAGAAATTTCACTACATAAGAAGCATTTCAAATTTGGGAAATAAACCTTATTAATCATAAAGTCATTCATCACTTTAAATAAATTCTAATATAGGATATCCTTTACATAGAAAGGTTTGAATTTTACATATTTCGGTTTTCCATAGAGTTACTTTTACATACTTATAGAAACATTTAATTTAATATTAATAAATTAATATGTTACCATTATATATCAACCCTACTTTATAAATATGTTACCTTTTCTCCCAATCCATAATAGGAAGGTTGTTATGTAAGAGTACCCATATGTATTATGGTACCCATTCATAAGAGTAAACCCTTAAAAAAGAGGAATAAAACATTTTGAAAATAATGTTGGACTCTTAGTGTAACCAATAAAATCTAGTATACTTGAGCTTTTCTATTTTAAAACATTGTTACATGATTCAAAATATCTCATCCTATAGGATTTATTAGTTCTGCAGTATTTAGAGACAAGAGACATACCTGATTCTCCCAATAAATTTAGAAACTGGAAATACAACATAAAATTATAGTGATAAAATTTCCATTTATTCTATTATATCCTTGAAATCATTCACCAATCCCCTCATGGTATCCTAGGTAACGAAAATATAATAAAGGGTGAGATCATATTCTCGGTAAGGGAATGAATATAGTAAAATCATTTATTGAATAATAAGTCATGAATAATATGGAAAATATTTAAAATGATCAAATATTTCATAAACTAATATCATAATACGGGAATATATAAAACAATGGCATAAAAATATAAATAATAACCATGATAATAATAATCATTTTCATACCGATAGAACCCATAATATTAGACATTATAATCTTTATGTTAGGTCCTTGTGCCGAGACTTCTGACAGAAATCGGTAAGTCAGACACAAAATATCCAATCTACATTGTCTCATGAGAACCACTAATGAATCAGGGGGCAATAGAAAGATCCATCCATCATATCATAAGTCCAATTAGTTGTCATATTTATGAAATGAATAAAAATCAATACACAATCAACATAAACATTTTTTTTGAAAAAAATACATAAAAAATGTTAATATTTTCCCCAGTAAATCTATAAAGGTACATGATCATAATCAAAATAATATAATATGGTGTATGTTATCCTTATATAATATCCGTAGTTAAGTAGAAGGTTCATCAAATGATGTTTATATAAATGAAAATACTTTTAAGAGACCACTGTAGCAATTTTTTTAGAAAACCCCCATCTCAAAAACAATAATTTAAATTGTAAAAATTTACAAAAATATTAAGAAAAATAATTTATTTCAAAATTAATATTGAAACATATAATTTATTATTTGAGGAAAATAATATTCATGATGATGAGAAATTTTGTTTGTGTACTAAATATTAAAATAAATATTTTGTTTACACCTGTAGTAAAAAATACCTTATTTTTAAAACTAAAAGAATATTAATATTAAAAGTTTTTATATAAAGTACAAAATGTTTCAAAAGGACTTTAATAATTCATTAGAAAATGATTAAAATATTATTGAGAACACATTAATGAAATTATGTGAAGGAAGAAATAGATTTCTCACTAAATAAGAAACAAATATTGGTTTTCATAAAAATAAACATTCATACTTTTGGGTACATAGTGAGAGTAAATTGAGAGGAAAGATTAAAATTTAAATAAATAACCATATTATAAAAAAATAATATTTTATAGATATATATTATATAATTTCATCATTATAAATTTAATTATAATTAGTACTGGTAAAAATTGTGAATGTAACCTAAAACCCTTACCTTATGTTTGAATTCATTCATAAGTTCTTCTATCCTCATGTATAATAAATTTAAATTAATTAAACTTGTATAAAAAATATAAATCCTACAAATAATACCATACATGTTTTACTTATAACATCTGGTGACACATTCATTAACAATCTTACTATATAATCATCATTTTAGGTGTTAACTACATCATTTTTCATGTTTGTTTTGATTCAAAAATTATGATCATTGAATATTGATCATGGTTACATAATATCCACAATAATAATCCTGAAAAAAAACAATATATATATATATATATTTATAACCCTTCATAAAATATTGATAGAAATAATAATTTCACCGTTCGTGGAGGCGGTAGTCAGTACGTACACACGAAAACTGTTTTCATTTTATAAAAAATAAAATATAAATATAAATAATTTTTTATCATTAAAAATATTTATTATGTCATAAATATAATATATATTTATTTAATCCATAATTATATCCATTAATGTGAGGGGGTGATGGAAATTGAATCATATTGATATGTGGTGGTGGTTCACACACACACACAAGAAATACATTCAATTCCCTTTTGATAGAAATATAGTGAAAAATGGTTGTAACATTATCATAATAAAATAGTAGTAAAATTATTAAACATTATTTAGTATTTTAGGATGCATAATATTGTTTTAGAGGAAGTATAAGAAGAAATAAACATTAAAAGTGTCGATAAAGACAATTGATTCTTTTTTGAGTTATCTCTATTGGTTTAAATCATAAAAATTTATAGGATGGTGTTAGGGGAATAAAAGAAGACCATGAATTAAAAATAATTATTCAATTAACATTTTAATTTTGGTATTATATAATCAATATGGATCAAATATTATAGATAATGGTTGATAATAGGTGTTGTTTTATTTGAGAGGGTAGAGAAACAAAAGAAACAAATTATAAAATTTAGATAATATAAAAAATATATCATGTGAATGTGGAAAAAATGTAATGTAAATAGATGTTTATAAAATTATGGGTCTAAATATAATAAAATAATTATATTTATAAACATTTAGTTAGAAATTTTATAGTTATCTCTTTATTTAACTCCAAATAAACCCATTTTACATTAACCATGGTTACTGATTTTTACAATTTCTAATATTAATTATGAAAAATAATTAATTTCAAATTATTTCCTAATAAAAATTATTATAATTGATAAGATGGAATTAATTTTACAATATAATATTTCTACATTTATAAAAAATTAATTTTAACATATGTTCGTAAAATGAAATAAAAAAATAAATATTTGTTTTTTTCAAGAATAAAAATTATTTTGGAGATGTTAGGTGTCATTTCCAAAAAATAATCCATAACTAAAATTATTTCTAGAATATAATAAATAAGGAAATTACCTGGACATAGTTTACCTTTATTTATGAAAGATATAACACCATTCCATTGAGATACCATTTTGAACTCCTGATCTCCAACATGATATTCAAAACTATTCATTCAGTTATTAGTGCAACTTTTTTCTACTTTGAGAATTCTTAACATGATTCTGAATTGTTTTCATTTTAACTATTGTCACATCTATAAAATATGATCATTTATTATTGTATTTAACAACATGATCCATAATTATTTTGTAAAACCAAACATACAATAAAATTATTCATATATTTCCATTTTAATTCTTAAATGGATGATAATATTAAATGAAAATCCCACCAATGGTATTAGATCACTTTGATAGAATAGAGACCACTAAGGGGGGATTAGTGGTACAATGGTTTACTGACTTTTGTTCTTTTGAATTCAAAATATTGACCTTTTTAAGGTTCTAAACCCCTTAAATGATTCTCATAGTCTCACATTGTATACGTGATTGATACGAGAGATCACAAAACAATGAATTTACAAGGTTTGTAGAAATGACCAACTCATTTCCATGTTGCTTATACCACTATCATGGATTCTCTATTATAATCCTTTTATCAATAACAATGTTCAATATAGATTCAAAACATATCTTAAATCATGAATGCACACATATGTCTCTTTATATTTTTAATGACCTTGATTTTCCATTTAATTTTTTAAGGTACATCCAATAAACGTGCGAACGAAAATTTATAACGTTTGAATTGTTTCTCAGATTAAAAATATGAGGGCACTGTTGATCTCACATCACTGAGATTATCATAGGCGAATCTTAACTTCGACAAGTAAGGTTCATATGAAAATGTTAATTTTTGGACTTTACAAAAAATAAAATAAAATAACTCCATCAGTTATTTTATTTTCTTTCAACCATTGAGTGACGGTGGTGGGACTACGGTGTAACGTCAGGCTTGAATGAGAGTCATTTAATGACATGACATTTGGTTGCATAACTGCGACACTCATAGGTTTTAATGGAACATTCAGTGTAGTTCATTAATGACCCACATTAATGAAACACAATGAAGGAGGTTCCTTTCCACTTATTTAAAGAAATAATTAGCATGTGTATTGGAGACCGATGAAAGGAAACATTGAAGAAACACTGGTGAAATCATCCTCCAACGTAGAATAGAGATTCAAGTATGCTATAAAGGATTCGATTCATAGATCAACAAATGACAATGAACACCCTTCGAACGTAGGTTCCCCTTCCCACATCTGTAGTGCCTTACAACGAGATCTATGTATGGTTTTATTCTAAATTATAAGACTTTTATGAAGTCATATTTTTTTGATGATATTTGAACTCTCCCCTTGTTATAATGCTAACTCGGAGGGTGTGGGTTAAACTGAACAAGGCCTAGACCCTCTACTAATATTTCTTTGGTAGCGTCCTTTGTGGTCGACCAAGAAACACGATGATAAATGAAACTTAGGGCCCTGAAATATAGGCGGAATCTCAGGAGTCCCGTAGATGTAGATGGGAAAGAAATTCGACCTCTGGAGCTCCACCGATGGCCCACTAAAGCTCTATCGGTGCCAAAAACAATAGGAGGTGGTAGTTGTCTCTCGTCGGCTGCGAAGAGACGGTGGCACCTGAAGGTGCCGCAATGGACAAGGTAGGATGACCTTTTCCCAATCGTGTTGACTATGAGAAGCACACCACAGAGGAGGACTACGCCTCTAAGCCATGATAGAGAGCGAAATTGCGCTAATGGGTCCCGCTATTGACCGGTCCACGTGGACCAGTTTAGTGAACCGGTGCCAACTGGAACCCCGAATTTGGGAAGCCTGAATGGATCGTCATCCATACGGGGAGGTAGACCATGCCCAGCAGACGGGCCATTCCCCGCCGAGTGGGCCGAGCCGAGACCGTAACCCGCAGCCCAACGGACTGGACCGAGTTGATCCGGACCATGCCAAGCCCATCGGACTGGGTCGGACATGACCCAGACCCTTTTTGGCCCAATTTTGCTTAAAGGGGCTTTTCTTCTAAATCAGACATATGTTTGGTGAACCTTCTATGGTGATGGAATCCTTATGAAAATGTAGTCTTTTTGAGATAATCTACATCAGTTTTGGTGAAATTTGGAGTATGGTCGCGTTGGATTAAACTCGAATCCAATTGGGCCACGGGCAGCAAAATGACTATAACTAACAGAACGGGTGTCTGATTGATGAGTTTTCTATTGCGTTGTAACCCTTATGAAAAGGAAGTCATTCAGTTTACTCATTCGTGGGACTTCATTGCGGTTAAGGTATGACTGATGAATTGAGGAGAGGATCCTCCTGGAATCAATTATACTATGTTCGGGAATCCAGTGGTCAAGTGTGATGTGAATAATGAATAGCAATCCTGAATGGGTTAACAACAAACGATCCTATGTGGGCCAGTGCTTAACGATCCCGTGTGTGTTAGCTCTTAGCGATCCTCTGTGGTTTAACTCTTGTCAATCCTGTGTGGGTCAGTTCTTAATGATCCAGTGTGGGATAGAGCCTATTGATCTTGTGTGGGTCAGCGCTCAGCAATCCAGTGTGGTCCAACACCCAGAGATCCTATATGGGCCAGAATCTAAGGATCCTATTTGGTTTAGTAGTAGAGCCTCTTTACATTATAATATTATCTACCTTTACGATTAATCATCCGTACTTCTGTACATAAGTTATATTGGGTGTGAGATATCTTTTTCCTTATAATTTGTGATTTAGATCATGCTTTATGGTTCTTCCTTTATGGAATTCGGAGAGACCTTCAGGGGTCTCGAGGTCCCTATTGAGTATTGTTATACTCAACCATGTATGGGCTTCGCCTGCACCATGTTGTGTATTGTGAAGATGATGTGCATCATTGACCGAGACTTGGGAGACTGGACTTGACAGTGTATGGAGGTAACTGGCTGGCGTGGTGAGCCGTAGAGACATGTTGTACCTACCCTTCAGGTAGGATCCGTGGTGAACAAATTCATGAGATATTTTTCATTTTTTTTACTTTCTTTATGGTTGGGATTGTATAATGGCCCCTTTAATTCTATACATACTTTTACATTCATAATTTATAATATGTTTTCTACTTTCATGGTATACATAGTCTATGTGTGTACAGGTTTTGAGGAAATGCCTTCCCATTTCTAGGATATTCATATCCGGTGCTAGTCGCCAACCCTTGGCCTATAGAAGGTGGGCTTGGGGTAGTCATGACACATGCCCCGGAAGATGGGTCATGAAAATATTTGTAAAGACCCGTAAAATTCAAGGAAATTTTTTTCTTAATTTTCTTTAGAATTTTACAAGAGCGCGGTTTCAGACGGCACCTGATTCCGAGGCCCGGAGTGCCCGGAATTAATTTCCGAAGTTTGGCTCGGGTACGTTCAGTGAACGAACGAGCGGGAATTCCTAACTTTTGATCCGGTGCTCGGAATTGAAATCTGAGGGCACCGATGAACTCGCAGCGCCGATATTCGCTTAAAGAGACCTTTTCGGGAGTTGAGTTTGTTGCGAGTTGAAAATTAGTTTTGGGGTTTTCAGTTGAGTTAAATAAAATTTGTGTAAGAAAAATTTTATTTTAACTTATTAAAAACCTACCAAAGGAGGTTGGAAGTGGGACCCACACCCACTTAACCTCCCTTGGAAGGATTAAGTGTGGTGGGGCCCACACGAACCCCTAGTTCTTTTCAAATTCCCTAACCCCTCTAAACCCCCCTCTTTAAGAGGGGGGCGGTCCATGAAAGGGGGGGGGGCAGCAGCCCCCCGGTTTGATCCTCCAAAACCGGCCCCCACGTGGGGCCGATTTGTCACCCAGGCACGGCACAAAGGCCGCGCCACCTTGAAGAAGCGGGGGCTTAGCCCCCCCGCGTTCCACCCACGTGCGGCGCCAGGCTCCGCCGCCGCGGCCCGCCGCCGCCGCCGGCCACCGCGTCGCCCAGGGGGGGGTCGGGCCGGGTCGGCCCGGACCCGGACCCCCCGTTTCGAACCAGATTTGGTTTTTCGCCCATAACTTGAGCCTCGGACCTCCGAATGACGAACCGTCTACGGAAACGCGATCCTTGGATCGAGACGGTCGTTTCAGTATATCGCACTCAAGGTTTCGGATTACTTTGAGTTCGGCCGGGTTGGTTCGTTCACGAAACCAACCGGGCCTTCGGAGCGGAAACGCTCATATCTTGAGCCACGAACGTCCGATTGACGCGCCGTCAGTCGCGTTGCGTTCCTCTTAATGAGATGGATCTTTTGGCATACTCCGCCCGAGGTTTGACGCAGGTGGAGTACGGTCGGGTTGGTTTTGCCTTAAAAACCAACCGGGCCCCGGGGACGAAAATGCCAATAACTCACAGACCGGGCGTCCGATTGACGCGCCGTCTGTTTCGTTGACTTCCTCTTGATGAGACGGAACTTTTGACATACTCCGCCCGAGTTTTGGATGCAGTCAGAGTATGGCCGGGTTGGATTGTACCCGAAATCCAACCGGGCCCCTGGAACGGGAAAACTGATATCTTTCAGACAGGACGTCCGTTTGACGAACCGTCAGCGGCGTTGGTGGTTACGTTGAGTAACGGTCCCTTTGAGTATACCCTATGGGAGTTCGGGGTACAGTTGAGATACGGCCGGGATTGGTTCGCACTCGAAACCAACCGGGCCCCTGGGACGAAAAGGCTAATAACTCACAGACCGGGCGTCCGATCGACGCGCCGTCTGTTGCGTTGAGACCCCTGTGACGAGACGGACTTTTGAGATACTTCTTTGCGGGACTTTGAGATACTTGGAGTATCGACCTGTAGCTCGTGGAGCGGACCCTCCCAGTGACGAGCGTGCGATGTACGGAGACCGTGTAGCTGGCTGAGACCTGACGACTGCTTGACCGACTCGACTTGGAGTGAGTCGACTAGCCCAGTGGACGGAGCACTATTTTCTGAGGTGCAGACCCATGGTGGACGGAGCACTACCTGTGTGACAGTGCAGACCCGCGGTGCTCGTCCGGAGAGTACCTCAGCAGGCTACTAGGGGGTGTGCACTACGGAGTTTGGGTGACATACCTCGGCGGGAAGCACTACTGTGTTTGGGTGGCTGGCCCGCAGTACTCGACAGGAGGAGTACTTCAGCAGTCTTAGGTTAGTGAGCAGTACCTCGGAGTCGTGACAGGACCACTGCACACTCCAGAGACGGAGCTCTTCAGCAGTTACGGTTTCGATAATGAAAATCCTGGTTTGAGCTGAGACTTTTGACCTTGTGTTTACCTCATGATTTAGATGGGTCACTTGCTAACTTGGGTATATGTATGGGCATATACTCGGGTAGTGGTTATCCGTCGTTTTCACAATTCTTGTGTTTCCTCATGATTGAGATGGGTTACTTGATAACTTAGGTATATGTATGGGCATATACCTAAGTAAGGTTTATCTGTTGAGATCTCCCTGTGTTTATCCTTGTTGGTTTTAGTGAGACCTTGAGGGTCTCGGGGTCCCTACTGAGTATCGTTATACTCACCCCTGCACGGGCTATGCCCGCACCTCGTTGTGTTGGTTGCAGACGACGGACAGAGCTGACAGAAGCCGAAGGTTCGAGGACTGGACGGTACCTGGAGGTGGACTATACGACGAGGTGGTACCCGGAGGTGGACCACTGGGCGGGACATACTCGGAGCGGATGGCGGGACCCGAGGAGCAGAGGAGCTATCTGTACCCACCCTTCAGGTGGGATTTCCAGTGGACATCTCAGCGTAGCAGCTTTACTTTTCAGTCGCTGTTTTCCCTTTCGAGTTGTACTTTACAGTTGGGCTTGTATTTCCGGCCCCTTTTTACTTTTCAGCTCTTCTTTTTGTACTTAGTGTTTTACTTCCGCTTGCTTACTCTGTGGTGTTTGTTTACTTTACAAAGGCAATGCCTTCCCTTTTTCTGGGATTTACGCCTTGGTGCTAGTCGCCAGCCCCTGGACTATGGAAGGCGGGCTTGGGGTAGTCACGGCACGGACCCCGAGGGCGGGTCGTGACAAATTGGTATCAGAGGAGTTCGGTTCTACCGCAGAACTTATAACTCTGATGTTTCTTTCTGTGAAGCAATAGTGTTGAGAGTACCGAGTGTGGTTTTCAGTTCAGGGAGTCCAGTGTTGGTGCGGGCGGCCGACGTATCCATACACCAGGACCCTGACAACTGATTTCCGACTTTGTGCACGAAAACACTGATTGCGTGTGTGTTTTCAAAGGTTTTTCCCCTTAAAACAGCTCAAACCAGGTCAGCTCACCAGGTATAATCGTTTGATCGTGTTACGTTGTTTCTTTCAGGATGTCTTTTCTCAGACGACCAGCTAGAGCCCGGAGGGATGAGCGTGCTGACAGTCTGTCGAGCAACGAGGCTTCGGTACAGGGCCCTCTTGCAGTTGAGGCACCAGCGGAGGCACCAGCGGTACTACCATACGTTGGGCCACCGATGCCACCAGCCCCAGCAGTAGGCGATGCACGACGCTTGAGCGCGCTGCACGAGTTCCAGCGCCAGAGACGGACCCGCAGGCGGCTGAGGTTTGGCTGGAGGCTGTGGTGAGAGTCTTCAGGCTAGTGGGGACGCCGGCAGACTTCATGGTGATCTTTGCTACCAGCCTCCTTCAGGCAGCAGCAGGTAGGTGGTGGAGCCACTTGTTTCAGTTTTGCGATGAGATGAACTTCGCATGGGAAGACTTCGAGACCTTCTTCAGGGTGGAGTTTGTGCCAGTATCTCTACACCCCGAGCGTGTACAGGAGATTCTGCCTTTGCCGCGTGTTTTTCGATCAGAAGCCGAGTCATCTGTGGGCAGTAGACAGATGATGCAGAGGTCCAGGAGGACCAGACCAGCAGTTGGGCGATCTCGGGTTTTAGGACCGGTGGTGCAGGTCACCCGGAGTGGGAACAGAGCTAGCCATGCAAGGAGCAGGTTGTGTTACTCATGCCGCGGAAAGGGTCACCTGGCACGTGACTGTCCGACTCCTCGATCCGCAGGCTTGGGGGGGGAGCCACTGAGGTCGAGGCAGCGAAAAATGCTTGAGCAACAGTAAAGCAGGTGGACAGGAGCGGAACTAGTGGATACGTCTCTTGTACTTCTAGTTCCATGTTGATGTTGTTTTTGTGTAGCATCTTTGTATTATGAGCTGCAATAATAAGACGCATACTTTGTGATGTTTTCATTCCTGTCCTCTTTTGTGATGTTACTAAGAGGTTCCAGTTGACTGTTGACTTGACCCTCACTTGTGAGACATCTACTGGAGGAGACCAGTTACCACACACTGATGCCGACAGTGTGACTCAACCCTTGGAGGCGAGAGTAACGGTTGGATCTCTTAGTAGTAGCGTCGAGGCCTTACGACGTCATCTTTGGTATGGATTAGTATCATCCATGTTAGGATTGACTGTTTTAGGCAAAGAATGTGGTTCATCCAGGGGATGAGACCAGGTTTCTCTTATCGGCAAAGAAGAAATCTCGCAGCTCTTGTGGGACCAGAGATGGTCCGGGCCACGTCAGAGGAGGTCCATGTCATCCAGGAGCGGATGAGGACAACACAGAGCCGGCAGAAGTCATACGCTGACAGGAGGCGGAGGCCACTAGAGTTCGAGGATGGTGACCACGTCTTCTTGCGGGTCTCACCTCGACGTGGTATTCGGAGTTTTGGCTGAGGCGACAAGTTATCTCCGCGCTTCATCGGACCCTTCCAGGTCCTCAGCAGAGTTGGTGAGGTGGCTTAACGCCTGGCTCTACCACCTCAGTTGCACCGGGTGCACGACGTCTTCCACGTGTCTCAGCTGAGGAAATACGTGCACGACCCGACGCACATCCTTGACGATGGGGCGACTTTTACGGAGGTCCCGGTGGAGATAGAGGATCGACAGGAGCGGGTCCTACATGGGCGATCGATTCCTCTTGTGCGCAACAGATGGCGGCACGGGAATCTCCAGGAGAGCACATGGGAGCGGGAGGCTCAGATGCGTGCTCAGTTCCCTCTTTTGTTTCCCTAGTTTTTCATGTAGCTTTACGGGGACGTAAAGCCCTGAGGTGGGAGTAATGTAAAGACCCGTAAAATTCAAGGAAATTTTTTTCTTAATTTTCTTTAGAATTTTACAAGAGCGCGGTTTCAGACGGCACCTGATTCCGAGGCCCGGAGTGCCCGGAATTAATTTCCGAAGTTTGGCTCGGGTACGTTCAGTGAACGAACGAGCGGGAATTCCTAACTTTTGATCCGGTGCTCGGAATTGAAATCCGAGGGCACCGATGAACTTGCAGCGCCGATATTCGCTTAAAGAGACCTTTTCGGGAGTTGCGTTTTTTGCGAGTTGAAAATTAGTTTTGGGGTTTTCAGTTGAGTTAAATAAAATTTGTGTAAGACAAATTTTATTTTAACTTATTAAAAACCTACCAAAGGAGGTTGGAAGTGGGACCCACACCCACTTAACCTCCCTTGGAAGGATTAAGTGTGGTGGGGCCCACACGAACCCCTAGTTATTTTCAAATTCCCTAACCCCTCTAAACCCCCCTCTTTAAGAGGGGGGCGGTCCATGAAAGGGGGGGGCAGCAGCCCCCCGGTTTGATCCTCCAAAACCGGCCCCAACGTGGGGCCGATTTGTCACCCAGGCGCGGCACAAAGGCCGCGCCACCTTGAAGAAGCGGGGGCTTAGCCCCCCCGCGTGCCACCCACGTGCGGCGCCGGGCGCCGCCGCCGCGGCCCGCCGCCGCCGGCCACCGCGTCGCCCAGGGGGGGTCGGGCCGGGTCGGCCCGGACCCGGACCCCCCGTTTCGAACCAGATTTGGTTTTTTGCCCATAACTTGAGCCTCGGACCTCCGAATGACGAACCGTCTGCGGCAACACGATCCTTGGATCGAGACGGTCGTTTCGGTATATCGCACTCAAGGTTTCGGATTACTTTGAGTTTGGCCGGGTTGGTTCGTTCACGAAACCAACCGGGCCTTCGGAGCGGAAACGCTCATATCTTGAGCCACGAACGTTCGATTGACGCGCCGTCAGTCGCGTTGCGTTCCTCTTAATGAGATGGATCTTTTGCATACTCCGCCCGAGGTTTGGACGCAGGTGGAGTACGGTCGGGTTTGTTTTGTCTTAAAAACCAACCGGGCCCCGGGGACGAAAATGCCAATAACTCACAGACCGGGCGTCCGATTGACGCGCCGTCTGTTTCGTTGACTTCCTCTTGATGAGACGGAACTTTTGACATACTCCGCCCGAGTTTTGGATGCAGTCAGAGTATGGCCGGGTTGGATTGTACCCGAAATCCAACCGGGCCCCTGGAACGGGAAAGCTGATATCTTTCAGACAGGACGTCCGTTTGACGAACTGTCAGCGGCGTTGGTGGTTACGTTGAGTAACGGTCCCTTTGAGTATACCCTATGGGAGTTCGGGGTACAGTTGAGATACGGCCGGGATTGGTTCGCACTCGAAACCAACCGGGCCCCTGGGACGAAAAGGCTAATAACTCACAGACCGGGCGTCCGATCGACGCGCCGTCTGTTGCGTTGAGACCCCTGTGACGAGACGGACTTTTGAGATACTTCTTTGCGGGACTTTGAGATACTTGGAGTATCGACCTGTAGCTCGTGGAGCGGACCCTCCCAGTGACGAGCGTGCGATGTACGGAGACCGTGTAGCTGGCTGAGACCTGACGACTGCTTGACCGACTCGACTTGGAGTGAGTCGACTAGCCCGGTGGACGGAGCACTACTTTCTGAGGTGCAGACCCATGGAGGACGGAGCACTACCTGTGTGACAGTGCAGACCCGCGGTGCTCGTCCGGAGAGTACCTCAGCAGGCTACTAGGGGGTGTGCACTACGGAGTTTGGGTGACATACCTCGGCGGGAAGCACTACTGTGTTTGGGTGGCTGGCCCGCAGTACTCGACAGGAGGAGTACTTCAGCAGTCTTAGGTTAGTGAGCAGTACCTCGGAGTCGTGACAGGACCACTGCACACTCCAGAGACGGAGCTCTTCAGCAGTTACGGTTTCGATAATGAAAATCCTGGTTTGATCTGAGACTTTTGACCTTGTGTTTACCTCATGATTTAGATGGGTCACTTGCTAACTTGGGTATATGTATGGGCATATACCCGGGTAGTGGTTATCCGTCGTTTTCACAATTCTTGTGTTTCCTCATGATTGAGATGGGTTACTTGATAACATAGGTATATGTATGGGCATATACCTAAGTAAGGTTTATCTGTTGAGATCTCCCTGTGTTTATCCTTGTTGGTTTTAGTGAGACCTTGAGGGTCTCGGGGTCCCTACTGAGTATCGTTATACTCACCCCTGCACGGGCTATGCCCGCACCTCGTTGTGTTGGTTGCAGACGACGGACAGAGCTGACAGAAGCCGAAGGTTCAAGGACTGGACGGTACCTGGAGGTGGACTATACGACGAGGTGGTACCCGGAGGTGGACCACTGGGCGGGACATACTCGGAGCGGATGGCGGGACCCGAGGAGCAGAGGAGCTATCTGTACCCACCCTTCAGGTGGGATTTCCAGTGGACATCTCAGCGTAGCAGCTTTACTTTTCAGTCGCTGTTTTCCCATTCGAGTTGTACTTTACAGTTGGGCTTGTATTTCCTGCCCCTTTTTACTTTTCAGCTCTTCTTTTTGTACTTAGTGTTTTACTTCCGCTTGCTTACTCTGTGGTGTTTGTTTACTTTACAAAGGCAATTCCTTCCCTTTTTCTGGGATTTACGCCTTGGTGCTAGTCGCCAGCCCCTAGCCTATGGAAGGCGGGCTTGGGGTAGTCACGGCACGGACCCCGAGGGCGGGTCGTGACAATATTGAATCATAAATTGTTTCAAAAATATAAATTTTCCTACTCCAGATTCCCACTAGAGACTTAGTTTTACCTTCAAATCCAACTAAGAAACTTCTCATGTTTCGAGCTCTAATTGAAAGGCATACCTACTCTTTACTCAAACTAGGATATTTCCTCTACTTCTATCTACAACTAAAATTCATCATATAATCATTAATCAAACTAATAAAATTCTAATATTATAAAATCATAGATCCACTATTTGATGATCTTTTGATCTTCATCCACTAGGTTACAGGATCTGACTTGATCTTTTACTTTTTCATATACCTTCAACAATTAGTGACTAGGTTTCTTATAATCGATCAGTAATTCTAATCACATAAATTTGATCAATTGATTCATTATTATAGTTTTTATTAAATTCATTATTCCTAATGTGAAGTATCTTCATCACTTAATGTGAGCAAGTTGTGCACACATGTTCTTTAATATTTTATAAAAAAAACAATAATTCAGAAATCCATCCTATTATCTTTTTTAAACCCTATTAAATATTATTAATTACATTATTATTTTATGTGTTATTGTTCATTTTCATACATTATGATCAATGCTAGATTATATTGAACACGGTTATGGTTATATCCTCAAGAGGTAATATATTCACCTCTGTAGAATCCAACATGCATGCATTCTTATCAATCACACAATCCCACATTGGTGGACATTATTATACTACGGACATCTTCCATTTAGTGTGAAAGTATGTTCCACAAGAAGGATTCTTTGAAAAACCTTACTATCCCAGTCTTATTTCAAACTAACTATGCTAGTGTATAGAAAATTTCTTAATGGTGAAATATCGTTTTTATTCTTCATGAAACATAGTGTGATTAGATAAATCAGTTCATGGTTCTTAAAGAGTAAATGAAAACTAGTGTGGTTATGCATAAGGGTATTATGAAATCATATATTGAATTGTGATAAAATTTCATCAAAAAGATATTGGATTGTGTTAAACACATGTTAAATTATTTTTGGATCGGAATCTTCTTCTTCTCTCAAGCAAGGATCTACAAAAGTTATCTTCCACCCTTCATAACATACATGTTTCACAGTGGAACTAGTTTTTATAAATAACATGAGATCATTCTCAAGAATTAGATACACCTCTCAATATTGATTAATATCCTTTTATTGAAAATTTACACTACATCTATACACTACCATAGATCAAAAATTTGTTTCATGTCAAGGCTGATATTTGAAATCCCCCAATATCTGGTATTTTAATATAAAACACGGGTTTTCATTTATTTAGGATTAAAAATATCATGAAGTCTCATGTATTTCAACTGAACTATCCCCATTTATGTGTGATATGGATCTCATGCTTCTCATTATTTTGATGCTCGAACTCATGCATGTTACTTAGTTGTGAAAAAAAACCTCTGTAATTTCATTTTTATTAGGACAATTAATATTCTTCAAATATAAAAATTCATACAAGATGAAAACTACATGAATGATGTTTTAAAGACATGCTTTGTTGCAAAATAAGCCTCCCAATGACCATAGAGATCACATGATTGATGATATTAGTTACTGCATCAATTATTTTAGTTTATTGGAACTCTAGTACATCAGGAGTTTAAAGGAAATCACTCATGGTGATTAGATGGTTCAGATAAACCTGATCTAATAACCACATACATTTCCCTAGAATTTAATGGAAGATGATCAGCAGCCTTGAGCCTTAAGTCCCACAAAAGTTCTCACTTTGGTTATATAGTGCTTAATAATAGATACCATATTGTTGACCTCTAGAACCGATAGTGGTGTTAATAACCCACAACACTCTCACACACAAGACTCACTAGCCACACCTCACTTGTGCTGGAACAGTAGCCCAGTCTCATGAATTCTCACCAATAAATCCCTATGGGATTTATACATGCCCATCCTTCTAATGCCATATAGTCTAGATTGGATGGATCCCTTGCATGTGGTTGATCCTTGATACCACAATTTATGGGTTAATCTATCCTAGATATCCTATATAGGTAACTAAATTTTTTAATAAGTCCACCAATGAGTTATCCAATATCTCATACTCACCACCAAATACCAATCCATAGTCTTCATAAAAAATTAAAATTATTTTATTTTATTTGTTAATGGACTTTTTTATTTTTTAATTGTTATAATGTTTCATCCTAATCATGACTGAAACATGTCTTTTATATTTAAAACCAGATTCATAAATCATAGAATTTGTAAGGATAATTTCTCAAGAAGTACATCCAATTAAATTACTTGAATCGATAATAATTCTATAAGAATAGAAAATTTTCACCATCAACTGACTAAACACATATCAAATCATCATTTAAAAAATATAACAGTAATCTAAAAAATCTCCCCCTTTGTATTTTTTTCTTAATATCTCTTCACATTATAAAAGTCAATACGAGATCTAAAATATTTTCTCCCCCTTATTGAAAATCAAATTTCATGTATATTTCAAATATTTTTTATCTCATTTTCTTTTAATGAAAAAAAATTTTTTCTACCAAAAAAGATAGTTTCTAGAACACTTCTGATATAGGGTGATATCAAATTGCTCTCCAAGATATGAACCTTTAGTTAATAAAATATAATTATAGAAAGAAAAAATGGTGTTGAAAACAAGTGAGATATAACCAAGGCCTTCCATGTTTTCTATAAACTATGAAATATGTAAAATAATTCCCATAAATTATCCATTTTCATATTATGTATTTTAAATAATTATATTATGTAATAAATGAAATAATTTATCCTGAATTTCAATGAACACATAAAAAATTCAAGTGAAATGGAATAATCCCAAATTTTTCTCATCTTATTGTCAATTAGGAACTCCCCCTTATCTGAAGAATATAATTAAAAATATATGATAAAAGTGTAACTGGAATACCTCAACCCTCTATTTTAAAATATTTTATTAACTTTTAGATTCACTAAAATATATTAAAATGATATATAATTCAATAGGTCTTTCCCCATTAAGGGTTTCACTTCTTTTTACACATCAAGGAATTTAGTTGACTCTATGAAATAAAATCTATTCATACATTATAGAAGTCTTCACCTCAACCATGTCTGCCAATTACATTCAATTTATCTTCAAAAACATAATATAATATAGAATAAGGATAAGAAATCATATTATTATGTATTAACAGTTAGGTATAGAACAACCTCTCAACCTGGGAAATAATTTTTTATCAATATCTTTACCATCTTATCAGTTTTTTTATCAACTTATAGGAGAAAGCAGTAAATAGAAAAAAGAAAACAAATCATGATGGTCTAAAGTAGTGAAGATTTATGGAATATCTTATAATGATATTCAAACACTAACCGGGGATGGATCACATACAATAACAAAGTAAAAATCATGCTCATGGTCTATCTTGTAATCATTCTATAGAATACATTTTTCAACTTAGTTTCTATAGCCACATGCTTTCATTCATATTTATAATGTTCTTAAGACTCATCTAATTGCTTATCAAATTCTTGTTTGTGCATCTAAACTACATGGAATACAGTCTTGATATTCCCTAGATTTTAAAAAGTCTACATGACATACAATTATTTTTATATTGAATACCCTTACCCATAATGACGTGGGGAATATCACTTGGTAGAATTTTCATGAATTTCATAGTTGTGTTACCCTCCTTCTTATATTTACCACAAACTACTTTTATGTATTGATATTTGTTCTAAATTTTCATCATAAATGGAATCATTGTTACACCAATATTTCTATGAGAACTTGTTATCATATGTTCTACTTCACTTACCTCTAAATCATGCATGTCTCGTGGAAATTACATGTTATCCAACTAAGAATTGGATTTATACCCATAAATTTGATAGAACCAGCTATACCTTTGAATATAGATCATTCACCTAGATATGCATTCTATTAAGATATTTTTTGTAATTTTACTTCTTTAAACCGAGCCATAATTTCCAAAAGAGGTAATGATTTTCTTGACATAATTCTTTATCTGAATGATATGGGAGAGAATATCACAGTTTTATTATTAGTTCACATTGGTTTAGATTTATATTTTTCACAATAAAATATCAGAAATAATAGTCTTCATTTGAGATACATTAGGTGAAGACCTAGCTTGCCTATTTAGACCCTTTATTTCTCTAGCATTTGAAAATTAATCTTTATCCATAGTTAACATGGTGAAATGTTCTTTACTTCTCTTATATTTTTTACTTTTCGTTATCTTTTACTTCTAATTGATTATATCCTCCTTTAAGTTTCTTGAATTATCATGCTATTCTAATATTCATGAGCATTATGTCCAAGCTTCTCGCAAAAAAACCCAAGCCTTTGAGTATGATTCTCTTATTTTATGGTGTAGTCTATCCATTTTGTATATATTGTGGAAATTACTATTTTTGAGTAGAACCACCACTATTTTGGATAATTATTTGGGAACAATTCATCATATAGTTTTTTATCATCAAACCATAATGTGGTGTGTTTATTTGTATCTTATACCATCTATAAATTCCCATAGTTTGTTTTAAAAGCTATTCTATAAACTAAAATAGAATTCTTACAGAGCACAATTTCTAGGTTATGGGATACCATTTTCTTGAAGTGTAGTACCATTTAATTAGAGAATTATCTAATGGTCTTTAGGTAGTAATGGTCATTAATTCACACTTGTATGTATGTATCTTTTTTTCATAAAATTGTGAATGTTTATTCATTTTTTTATTTCTGATTCTTAAATATCACTTCCATCTATAATCACTTAATGTTGAGAGATTCATTTTAATCCTCAACTGATCTTAGTATATATTCATAATCATTTTCATCTTCTTCATTTATTATTCCTTCATTTTTATTTATTCTAGAAAATAAATTTCCATAACCTCGAATTTTTTTACATTATTCTCTAATTGTGTATATTTAAAAACCATAAAATCTTTTTTTTCCAATTTTGAATGTTCATAGAATACATCCATAAACACAATATCCAAGAATTGTTCCGACAAAAATATCATTTAAATTCCCCAATATCTTGATTATATATTTAATTTTATTGAGAAATTGTTTCATCCATTTCATTCAAAAGTTGTGTGAGAATTTAGTATATTCTAACCTGATTAGAAAATTCATCTTCCATTCTATTAGCCTATTCTTCCAAATAGATGTTTTCATACTGATTACACTTAATGTTTCCAAAAAATAATTTTCCCACATTTTTAGGGGTATTCTATAAATTTTATTTGAATAGAAAATGAAGATCACTATGCGATACATCGTCATTAAATATTGAGTAGAATTTGAAAAAAGAATAATAATCAAGAGAATTATAAAAACATATACCATATTGATTACCTTTAGTTAGTGGTGTCTCTACCTTTACTACTTGAATCTTCTTCAACATCCCCACCCGCCTCTTATTTTTATTCATGTCAGACTTGATCGAAGTATCCATTTGATGAATCTAACTAAATTCCCAGAATTTGTAATTTACAAATACTTACTTGGAATTTTATAGAGAAATTATTATTTGATACCACTAGTATAGCCCCATGATAGATTAGATAGCACTGAGTGGGGGTGGTGAATCTGTGGTACACTAGTTTTGTGAATTCATTGTTTTGATTCAACCAGTTGAACTTGTTATGGTTATAGATCTACTTAGTGATTCTCACAATATCTCCTTACATCTAAGAATGATAAAAGTGATAAAAACACTACATTTACAAGGTTCAACTGAATGACCTAATCCTTTACATTTTTCCATACCCCCAACATGGATTCTCTACTATAATATTTTAATAAATTATAATTGTCAATATAGAATCACACTATATATTTACACCTAAATAAAAATAAGAATATTTTTATATAACATCACCCAATGTAACAAGATTCCATACTAGGTTTCTTCAGAGCCCCACTACAGTCTTCTTCTACCCCTCCCTCTAACCTTGAGATTCCTCCTACTTCCAATTCTAACAGAAATACTTCTCTACTCCCGTCTCCAATTGAGTGAATTCCACTACTTCCATCTCTAATTTGAAGACATTTTATAATCCTAGCTCCAATAAAGATACTTCTTCCTCTATTAAAGGGTTTATCCACTGTTGTATGATCATTCAATCTTCCTCAATATTCTTTCCGGATTTTATATTATCGTGTACTTGTTCAAGTGCCTTCAACAACAACTGATCAGGTCTATCAGACTTTATCTATAATTACCACCACCTATATTTGATCATTTTCCATTGTGAAACCATACTTGGGAAATTATTCCTTATTTAAGTGAAGTACCAAACTCATTAATGTGTTCATGTTGTGAACAAAATTTCTTCAATATGTTTTGTATAAATGATCTAGCACAATTGAATCTTATTGTCTTATTGAAACCAGGGTACAAATTATTTATTTCTTTTTTATTTTATATTATATTGTTTTATTCCATACCTAAATATACACACATTCTTGTAGTAAAAAATGGCTGGTTTATCTTCTCAAGAGGTTATGAATTCATGTTTCCATGATAATTCATGAATTCAATCTTCTACTTCATGAAAACCCTATTGGCATACACTACTATTCTATAAACCTCCTCCTTTTGTGCAAGTATGTTTCAAAACGGGTATTCATTACAAGACCTCACTATCCATGTCTTCTTTAAATGTTAGTATTTAAGCATATGGAACTTCTTGTAAGGGTGGAATATCACAGTTTTTCTCCTATACAACACATAGTGTGATTATATCCACTATTTCATAGTGTCTTAAAAAGTCTTCACAAAACAATGAAGTTAGACATAAGGCTATCACATAATCTCAAATATATTAGAAAAACGTCCATAATGAATATATTTGACTGTGTTAAACCTAATTCAAATTCACTGGGGATATCATGCTTCTCCAACATGAATGTAAGGTGCTTTTTCGGATATCCTGTTACCTTTCTGAAATACGTGCTCCACCGTGGTTTTGTTCTTTTTAAAACATGAGCTCCTTCATAAGTGTTGAAAACATGTCCCAAAATTGGTTCATCTTCTATTAAAGACAAGTTCCACTAATTCCATCCACATTCATAGCTCCACTATTTATGTAATTTCAATGATGATATTTAAAATTCAATAAGATCAATCATTTAAATATAGAATGTATTTTTTTGTGTCATAGAGAATCATTGAATCCCATGCTTGGAAATTAACTTCTCTTCGTGTGAATTCAATGCATCATGTTCTTATCATAATTTTATTTCTCTAACTCATTCATGTACAACATATATAGAGATGGCCTCTGCAACTTCATATTAATTTGGATAGTCAATATTCATTAAATATCTATATGCATACAAGATAAATATTTCATGCAAGGGGGTCCAAATACTAACTCTCTTATAACATTTACTTTTTAATAACCATGGATAACACATATTCGGTGATGTTATTAATTTTATAAATTAATCTAGAGTTCTTGAACTCTTCTACATTGGGTGTTTCTAGGAGAACTCCAACGTTGATCAGATAGTTCAGATCAACCTCATTAGAAGTCCTATGAAATGTCTGTAACATTTTAATGAAATATAAATAGCATCACTGAGTCCTATTTGCCACACAAAAAATTACTTAAATGACGTATTTCTTAGTAATATACCAATACCACATAACTCCCAAGTTAGAAGTGGGTTTTGGCACCCACAACTCTCTCACTCACAAGCCTCAAGGGTGATGACTCACCTATGTTATCCTACCTCTCCATTTCCATGTGTGATGACCTACACATCCCAATGGAATATATTATAGCCCATAATATTTCCATGATTTGGGCGGGGTTGGATGGATCCCTTTCACATGGATGATATTTTATCCCACAATGCTTGGATCGATTTGTCCTAGCTATCATGTGTGGTTGGTCCACTTTTTTTAATAAGGCCTCCAAACACATAGAAATTTTTTCATAATCACCAAAAAAATTAAAAGGCATTGTCTTCAAGAAAAATATAGATAATATATTTATAGTTTTATATGGCCTTCTTCTTCTTCCTTTTGGAGATGTTTCAACCTTTGTATGATTGACACATGTCTTTCATATTTAAGATCATCCGCAAAAATCATCCCATTTGAAAGATGAATTTCTAAATCGTGACAAATAATTCAATTTATTTAATCCAAATAAATTATCCAAAAATCATCAATTCTCACCCTCAACTCAATAAAAAATATTGAAAAGACTTTAAAAGAGTTTATTCATGTTCTAAGCAAAGGTAAATAATGATACCAAAATCCATGAATGCCTAGAGAGCATAATCACAAATTGTATTCTAAAGTATTTATAGTCCTTTTAGTCTAACTATATATTTTAAGATGATTAGTGGCTCTTATAAAAACCAAAATATTTAGATTTAAATAATATTACTCTTGATATATATCTGAACACGTGACATTGAGCTTTAAGTGAATTGTGATATTTTTAAAAAATATTATTTAAATACAACAATTATAACATAGAAATTGAATTTGATGGTATGAAAATGAATAAATTTATTTTTAAATATATTTATTATGGTCAATATCAATAAAAATTTATTTATTAATTCATAGTAAATATGTACTCAATTTTCTCTAAAATCATTTTATTCTTGAAAAATATGTTTTCATCATAAATAGTTTCTATAGATTTTTGGGTAAAAATGTTATAATTAATTTATAAAAATTTTATAAATTTAATTTTATATAATTTTTATCATTTTTGACATTAGTATATCATATTTATCATAGGGGGGATTTTTGGAAATGTTGAGAAAATTTTTATTTTTTGGTGAATAGTGAAAATCTTGATATTTAAAAAAAATCATCCTTTCATTTCTAGTATATTCAAGGAAAAATTAATATTTAGATTGTTTTTGAAATTTAAATAGTCATATATTGTTTAAAATAATTCAATTTAAGCATTTTTTATCAATAATATACTTCATTTTTCTATAAAAACCCCATCTAAAAAAAATGTATTTTTCAAAAATAAAACGTTTTCATTGACTTTTACATTTTTATATTAAATTAATTTATAAAACTTCTAAAGATTTAATATTCAATAACAGATTCCATATTTTGATTAATTATTTCATAACATAGTAGTGAAACCATGTTTTTTTCATTATTAATAGTAACTCTGGTAAATAATTATTAACAATAAAGGGTTAATGAGGATAATTAAAGTTAAAAATACTATGAAAATGATTTAAAATCTACATGAAACTATTTTTCACCATATTTAATGAGTTTAGTTCAAATATACTCATCTAAACTTATAATTTATTTCCACATGTATCATTTTTTCTTTGATAATGACCTATATACTATTTTAATTAAACAAAAATAGAAAATGACACTCTCTTATATTTAAATTAGTCTTTTATGCTCACATAAAGATAAAAATAAGTTTTCAATGAAAATTAATAACTATTTTGATAATAATGAAATTATTTTAATATATTAAATTTTGATATAATTTTTAAATATCTTTTGATTTTCTTAAATGATTATACATGACTGTTACAGTTCTTTCACTAGCAGTGTAAAAATCAAAGTAAATAATTTTATACATAGTAAAAGTAATGTATTTATGATGAATTATGTTTAAAAATAATTTTATAGAAAAAAATAATAATTTTTTATTTATGTTTAAATATATTATACTATAACTCTATTTCTATCGTTATGTATTTAATGTCAAATTGTGTGTATAGTTCCTAAAATGAAATAATTAGTATTTTATGTTAAATAAAATTTTCTTAAATTTCTTATAAATATTAAAAAATATGTAAAGAGTATAATTAAGATTATGAATTGTATATGAGTTCATATCATCGACATATATTATCAAATATTTTAATTACAATAAATATTATAACCCTTGAATATTGAAATAGTCGTTACCCGGTTAAGAATAAATTTGGTTGACAAACGGGTAAAATGAGAATATATGTTTTAAAATACATCGTAAAACAACAAATATTTTATTGTTTATATTTAATTAAACCATATCCAATATTAGATTCCAAATTATGGCCACATTTTTACAGTTTCTCATGAAAATGAATTTTTATATTAAATATTTTTTATTATTTCCTAGCATGTCCTTTCCATCACAAAAAAAGGACACCACACCACTCTCTTATTTACAATAACTTGAGTATTTTATGATTAAATAAACATACCCATTTATCTTATAAAAATACCAATAAATGTTCAATAGTTAATTTTATTCTTAGAAGAACATTTTAAGCATCCTTAATAAGGGATCTAAAATTAATATATTGAGTAATACATAATAATCCTTAATGATATTTTAAAATTTATTTCTTCTTATGCTTAATGAAAATATATTATAACCATACTAAAATAATTAATCCAATAACATAAATACATTAAGATGTTATTATGATTTTGTTTTATCTATTTTCCACCTTTTTCTATTGTAAGGATAATGAAAACATCATTGTTGTGTATATACAACATACTATATCCACATAGTGGTGTAATTCATTTTTCATCACCATTTTACATGGAATGTTATAGATATATAAATAATGAGTATATATTATAATAATTAAATAATTATGGTTATATAAATATAATATATCATTTACCTTCTAGCCATTCACTTAGTCAAAAAAATTATAACTTCGCGCATGCTTACATGTGGACAATAAACTTTTCGAATCAATGTAATTAATTTTTCATGTACACCTTTCATGGATAATTATAAATATGTATATAATGATTATTTATGGTATTTATATCATGAATAAAATTAAATAAATTATTTATCCTTGATAAATATAAATGTAATCAAACCACTGAACCAAAACATACATTAAAAAAGAGACAATTAACACCAAAAAATGATAACATTAAAAAAGAATTATTAATAAAGAAGTGTTGAAATTGTATAAATGGATCTTATATTATGTTACATGTATGTATATGATTTTTGAATATAATAATAATATATATAAATTTATTATATATTGTGTAAAAAGTACTCACGAATCATGTTATACCGTATGTAATGATTCTCATTCTAAATATTGTTTTGTTGAGACATATTTGAGGCCATTCACATATTATTGTTCATAAGGTAAATATACATAAATTTTGACATGATTTATCATTGATCCTTCCTAATTCATGTAATTTAATTTTATAATTACAAATATTTATTGTAAGGGGTTTTTATTAAAATATTACTAATGTCTAAAGGGTTTATTTCAAAATCTTATAAATATTCTGTATAATTAATTTTTAAGATTATATTGGGGGAATTTTTTGATGTTTCTTTTTTTTAACCACATATATTTTCTTCTCCTATAGTTATTTTTTTATGTTAAACTTTTTTCATTAATTTTTCAATATTTAAGTATGCAAATTCCATGGAAATGTTTTTAAGGAAAACTGCCTTTTTCTTTTTGATTAGGAATGTTTTTCTTACATATAAATATTTTTTTAAAATGTTTTAATTAATGTTTTTAATAAAATAAAATGGTTTAATAATTTAATTTTTACAGAAATTTTAATATTTATTATAAGGTTTTTGTGGAATATTATTGTATTTTTCATATGATGGACTTTTTATCAAAGGGTATAATTTAATTTTTTTTTTAAAATACACTAAGTGAATGAAGTTTATTTACTTTATTTATAATATTTTTATTGAATATTATTTTGAATGTATATGTCTCTCTTCGATTTTTTTCTAAATATTTTTATTTTTTTATTTTAATTAAGTGATTTCATAAAAAAAGGGTATTTTCTTCAGGAAAATTTTTAGTGATTTTTTAAAAGAATTTTAATCGATATCAAGATCCATTGATTGATTTTAGTCTTTAATGATATTATACTATAATGATACTAACCACTATATTTATTTTTATGGATTATTTTTTTTATTAGGTAACGTATTGATATTCTGTATGCTAGTTCCTTCAATTTAAATAGTTATTCATTATTAAAAATTGTTGATTAAGTTTTATTGTTTATTAATATGATTAATTGATTAGGATTATTTTTTGATGGGTGTGGACCAAAATTTCATATCCAAACGATGTATAGGTAGGTCTAATAAGACAAAAAGCTAGGGTATTTGGCCGAGTACTTACCCATTTACGTAATATTTATTGTCTCGAGGGCTCAAGGAAATGTTTTTAATATCCAATATTTTGCATTCCATCATTATGAAATAATTTAATGATTCCCATGTAAGTGTAGTTATGATATAAATGGGTAATTTTTAATATAATGAGATTAATTATATGTAATTTTTAGATCATAAGTTAGTCCTACTATATTATTCATTCTTTATTTATTATATGGTAGCTTCTTGTATATGAATTCCATGACTATGTATATGATCTCACCCCCTTTATATTTCTTCCATTCCGTAGGATTCTAGGAAGTGTAATATTATTGATATGAAAAGACATTTTATAGGGAATAATAATTATCTAAAGGAAAATAATTTGTTTTATTTTATGTTTTTAAATGAAATCTGAGATTCAACATTGGATCTAATTTTCTGAGACTATTTAACTATTCAGTCCCCTAAGATATGATCACTTATATCTAGTGAAAAGGTAATAATGTAACCATTGACTATAGATAACTTTAGTAAGGTCCTTATAGTTCTCATAGGAATATCGGTGTCAAGATCATTCTTAAGACCTCTCTAAAATTTCTATTTGAACCATGGTCCATGATTTGATATAATCAAAAGAGTTGAACTGTGAAGTCCCAAAATATCATTAATATAGAATCACATGAGGTGATCAAGAGGTATAATTATCTTATATTTAATAAATTAACATTCTTGGTAAGGTAATAAATAACAACCCATATGGAATCACTCTTTCTCAGAGTCTTCAGTAATCTAGCGACAAAGTCCACAGTAATATCATCCAATTTCCACATAAGAATAGGTATAGGTTGGATGATACCTTTATTATACTTTATTTCATAATTTAACTATTGAAAAAATAGTATTGACATATAGAAATTAACATCTTCTTAATTATTATCCCAAAAAAATTCATCCTTCATATCCTAGTACATTTTGGTGCTACCAGTGTGTATAGTGAAATTTGAGTCATGTGCTTCATTAAAAAACTTCCTTTCAACACTGTCATTGATAAAAATCAAAAAATACTTCAAAATTTAAATATATCCTCTATATAGATCAATTACACTAACTTACCATCATTTAATACATTGATATTATTTTGAATATTCTTATCATCAAGATGGAAACATTTTATATTCACTAATATGGGTTGTTTGGAAATAATTTGTAATAGATGTGATGTTTCCCCTTAATTTCTTATTCATATATCTCAATTTACTAAATCTATGAATATAGGATATTTATAAATCCTAATTTTATCTTGTAATATATGATATATCCTACTAAATGAATGAATCACCTTATTTTCCTTCATTAGGTTATAGTATATTGATAAATAATAATACTTGGGTAGTTCTAACCATCTTATTTAACTCATGTTGAGTTATCTCTATGAGAAGATGTATTTTAAACATTTTTTATTTGTATATATTTCACATATTTCACTGGAAATGTAATTCTTCCATATCTTCTATATAAATATTATGACTGCTACTCTAGACCATAGCCCTAATAATACTATTCATAAAACATTAACTACGTTAATTCATATGAAACAAATCAACAATTATGAATAAGAAAAATCCATGTCCACTACTTTATGTGTCACATTTTCTTATTTTAGAATAAAGATGAAGGAATAATATTGAGGTGAGTTGTACCCATTTAAAAACACTCTGATTATTTAAAATTAACCTTTTGTGATTTGAGAAGAGGTATAATATACTTTTCTTCAAGAAGACTAATTAGATAAATAATAAAGAAAATAATAAATCAATTCTTATAGTGGTTTAGGGTACATAAATACATTATTACACTCCACCAATCCTCTCAATATGAGCATAGTGATTTTCACTAAACATGTCCTCTTATCGAGGACCTAAATAACGGATTGCAAGTATTTCAAACCATAAAAAAAATTTACCAGACCTTAAAGATATTTTAAATGGATCCAAAACATAGTATGATTGGTTTAAACTCCATAATAAAAAATATGAGATAAATATTTTTGAATAACAATTAAAATCACACATATGACAACAACTGACACATGTACAGATTTTCATAGGAATATAATAAAGACTCCACAATAGAGTTCTTTTGAATAAACTATATGTTTCTATAGAAAAAAATCCAAAAAGAATAGTCACATCAAAAAAAACTTCTCAAAATTTGAACAAATACATAATATTAGATTATAACATCTCGGTCTCCAAAGTGTAGTCCTAAAATAGATATCTGCTGAACAATATATTATTATTAATAGGAAGGTACAACATTAGAAGAACATTTAATCTTGAAGATTATTAAATAAATTTTAAAAAAAATATGATTATTCAAAATAATGAAATATTTAATTTTTAGGAAAATATTTGAAAATATTATCTTATTTGTATTTTCTTCTAGTTTTCCACACTCTTCAAAACAAAATATCTCTGTTGAGAATAAATAAAAAATATCATTCAATTCTATTCAGGTAAATATATAAATATCACCAGATGAATCATGATCATCAAAATGATTAGTGCATTTAAAATATTAATTTAATCTCCCACTAAAAAATTTAATTTCCCTAATAAATTTTATATTTTTAATTCTTGTTAAAGATCCTTTGAGACTTTATTTTAATATCATTACAAACTATATTTACTTTTAGAGATCATTGTATAAATCACAGAAAATATCTAGAATTAAAAATAAATAGAATACTGATTCAATATTTGGATTTCTCTATGTATGGATAACTATAAAATTAAGATTCTAAGTATATAGTTGATTCTAAAGGTTTTTTTTAAAAAAACATACATTAAATACTAAAACATAAGGTTCGTTATAGAGGTTATGTTTCTAATCCTAATGTTTACATCAATGCAAGGTTCCAAAAGTATCATACCTTATCGAATGTGAGGATCCCATTTCTTTTGTTCACCTTAAATATAGGGTTATGAATAGTGATTCAAAACAACATCAAAATTTCTAGAACACTTATAAAATTAAACCTCATTTGAATTAATTCTGTAATTATAGGGGAATAATAAATATTCATATTGATAAAATCCTATAATTCACATAAATCAACTTTATTAGTAAAAAAATGACGGTATTTGTTTGCATGAAAATGAATGAGAAATTAATAAAATTGTTGGATCAATATTTTTATGCCAAAAATAACCCCCTTTTAATTAATAACATAACCCATATCAATATAAAAAACATATAGGATATAAATAATATAATACAAAATAATGAATGTTCTTTTTATCTATATTTCAATACCATTTTTTGGAATAAAAATAATTGTAGAAATGGATTACAACACATTCATATTTCACAAAACTATTAGTAAATTCTATTTATGAATGAAATAAATTAATTCTGGAAATAAATTCCATAGAAATTTAAAAATGAGTAAATAATAATACATAAAAAATAATTTAACTTATAATTATTCTCAGAGTACAATGTTGTTTTGGATTGAGTCTATCACTAGTTATGGGGTTGGATAAGAAAGAGAATATCATAAAATATTGATTTTGTAGTCAGGAAATACTGAAAATAAAATGCACTACTTTCAGATTGTCCATCAACCTCATAAAATTCTAATTCATTGGTCCAACCAATTCCTTAATCAAAAACCATGCCTCTTGGAACATCTTCAACATCTCAATTACATTTACATTTACAATATTATTAATAGTGTTTAAATAATGAATATGATTTCTCATCATATTTCAATTCTAGTTGAAAAAAATATCACACCAGGCTTTGCAGAAGTTAACTTCTCAATAATCTATTTCTAATTTTCCATATTAGAATTTTGGAGAATAATGCCGAATTATAAGCTCTAAAATCATTCATACATAAAATTAATATCATAGGATAATAGATCTAATCTCCTCATCACATCATTATATCCTCCAACCCATGATGTAAAAGATCTACTATGAATGGGAGTATATTTTACATTTTCATAATAACTATATAGAATCTTTTCCAACTAAAGAAAACTGATTTTGAAACACATAAAATATTAGTTTTCTAACCTGATAATTTAATATCTATTAATATAAACAAATTGATCGATTACTATTTATATTTATTCAAAACACTGATACAATTTTTATTTAAATTCAAATTTATTTATGTAAATAGAAGAATCAAATTATCTTATCAAGATTTTTTTGAAAACTCCCAATTTTTCTTTGAAACTTAACTACTTAATCATTCAATTGATTAAATTTTGAAACTATAGACATAGAAAATTAATTAGTATTCTCATTAAAATTAGAATTATCAGGAATTGATAATTCCCTCTCAGTCCTCACTCATAGTCCTTGAGCTTCAAATAATTAAAGCATATGGACTTCTAAATTTTTTTATGATAGAGAAGATAACATCCCAGTATATCTATAGTCTATTCAGCTTCTTTAAACTTACTTTATTTGGAAATTTCAACAAAAGAAACATATTTATCCCAGATCAGTTCAATTTTTGTAGATAAATGGGTACTCACATGATCTTCTAAGTGAGTTTTCTAATAAATTGATTCCTCTTTATGAGAAAATTTATCATCTATTCATATACTAGTATACTAAAATATTTATCTAGAATTATTTTTTTAAAAAAAAATTATTAAACTATATAAACTATAGCCTTCTCAACATGATCATCCCTTTTTATGGATAAATAAACTAGTATATATCTTATGTTTGTTTTAGTAGAACGCTCATTAAATGTTATATGAAACTAAACAACTCTCCCTATCATAAAAGAGATATTCTCTTAAACCACTTTCGTATTTTGATTAATGACTTGAATTTTAGTATCTCTAACATAAGAGTATTTTAAACCTCTATCTACATTAGGTACACTATATAATTCCATTTTGTATTAATTAGGCTATTCATCACCATGTATAATAGAACCAAATTATTTCAAGATTCTTTTTTCCTCTTGATCACGAGCTCCTGAAATATCTTCATATATAGCACTAATGGGCATCAAATTACCCATGGTTGTGCACCAAAAAATTCCAATTTTCTAGAGTGTTCTAGTGAAAATGATGTTAATGTGGTCAAATTTCCTCCCAATTTACATGTAATCAATAATTACACTCTTATATAGAAAAATATAAATCAATATACCTTATGGGTATAAGGAAATTCTCTAATAATGATGGAAATAATGCTGAAAATATATTAGAAAGTACCATCTAAAATTGAGTATGATGTCACCCAACATCAAAAAAAAAATATGTACATATCATAGAAGATTATTTTCTCTAACTCAGATATAGTTAAAGCTATAAAATCTATAAATAACTTGAACAATACTTTCTAATCCAGTACAAAACTAGTCACTAATATTTTATTGATTTCGTCAGTTCCCAAAAGGAAGTACAAAACATCCTCGAATTTTTTGGAAGCCATCCCCAATCGATTTAAAACTAAAATTAAAGACACCTTATGGGAGAATTTGAAAATAGGATTTATATCCACTATTGTGACAAAAAACCTTGAAATTCACCTTTGATGGGACTACATCTTATGTATCCCCAAAACTGAACAATTCATGATAATAAATTTATTTTACATCTTCGTCAAATACAAAATATATATTTCTTCCATCAAATATATATTTAATACCTTGAATACTCAGTTCTTATTTTAGTAATATATTCATATAAAGAGCCCATTAAAAATAAATAACATTTCCTTATAGCCCTTTACTTTTAGAAATAAAACTCCTATAAATCTTAATTACACATAGATAGGGCCTGTTTCTTCTCTTTATTTATTCCATCACTAGAATATAATGGTTTAAGATTTGAAATTTACATTTCAAAAGATATAGATAGATTGAATGTCTGAATCAGTGAAATATAAGGTGATAAAGAGATAAGGGCTTTCCTCTGATTGTTTTAAGTAATGTTTTGGTTTATCAAGTGAAATTTTTAGTGTAATCATTCACGATTTAAAATTAAGATGTGAATTTTTCAATACCAAATCACAAATAAAATTTTATATAAAAAACATTTACTAATAGAATAATAATGAAAAAAATAGAATAACATAACTTAACAAACTAAATTAAATTTAATTAATAGGGAAATCAAAATCATTACATAAAATTATAAAAACTATATCCCCCTTAAGAAAAAATAAATATTCAATGGGAATTGGTTTATTACAAATATATGAAACTTGATACTACATAACTAAAAAAATATAAAGATACATCTCATTAATAGACATGATCTCTTGGAAAATGTAATTTAATATTCATATGGTTAGTACTAGAGTGATTCATAGATTTTTAAAAAATATTAATAGAACTATAGTTATCACATGAAATCTGAATATGATCAAATTGATGTCAAAAGTCCAGAAGCATGTGTTTCATCTGCAAAACCAATGTATATAAACTACCATCAGTAATATATTTTCCCCCATCGGTTAAAAATGACACAAAAGGGTTCTTTTTTACTAGGCCATAAAACTATGTTCTTTCCAAAAGTGTGAAAGGTAACTACAGTGGTTCTCATATCTAATCTACACCTTCTAAATTCTACTATCAATATGAAATTAAATTAAAAATAAGAAGATATTTGTATAAATAAGAGATAGAAAAATATCCCCTTTAAATATCATTGAATCTATATAACAAAACTAATATAATATTATTTTATGTTTTATTGAAAACATCCACGAAGGATAATATAAAACATTATTTTTGTTTTATTAGTATAATGATTTTATAAAATTCAAATCATACATCTATATAACATGTTTTCATCTAATATAACATCTTCATCCAAATCCAGTTTTACAATATTAGACATATAAATTTTATAAGACTTAATATTCTAAAATATAATATTTTTCAATAAATAAATAATATATTTTCATTGATTCAATATATTTCCAAAATATTTTAAATAAATTTTAAATCCATGAAAAAAATTCAATTCTCCAATCATACTAATTTTTTATTCATTTTTAATAATTTTTGGAAAATCATTATAAAGATGCTGACTACTTTAACAAAAAAAATAACATCATCTATATAAGATTACACTAATTTAGTATTAGATAAATTGTTTTTATTAAAAAATATTTGGATTAGCTAATCCCACAAAAACCAACTTTTCGAATAAAAATAACTCAACTATTGAAACCAAGACATTGGTTCCTATTTAATGGTATAAATAGATTTAGTATGTTTAAAAATAGAATTTGGTAGATGATGGATTTTAAAACTTGAACATTGTTCAATATAAATATTCCCCATTTAATAACCATTTAAATTGTATTTTTGACATAAAATTGGCATAATTAAATTATCATATGAGATGTGTAGGAAAAAAGGATCCCAATGGACTCATACCTAGAAAATGGGAAATGTTTTCTCCATAATATATTCCAAATATTGGTTATGACCTTTTAAATGTATCTTATTCATATTCATAGTAATTATAATCTGTTCGTTATTATTATTTCTAAAGACACATTTGGTTTCTATCACTAGATGGATTCACAGACTATCGACTAATTCCAAAACAACATTTATATTAAACTGGTTTAGTTATTTACTATATAAATAAAATCCAACTTCTATCATCTAAGGATTCAACTAAAGTTATATGTTTAAATAGGTATATAAAATAATAGAACATAAATATCTTTCTAAAAAATATTATAGTAATAAATCCTTCAACTAAGCCTCATATACAGTCTCTAAATTGAGGTCATGTAAGCGTCTATGCTATCTAGGTAAGACACTTTCAGGATCCATAGTTTCTTGTTGTTTAGGATTAAAATAGTTTTAATCATATTATAATTTAATTTCAACAACATATTTAGATTATAAAATCCTCATGTTATTAAAATATTTATTTAATTCATCCATCTAAATTCTATTGTGATAGAAAGGATCACTTTTATCAAACATTATATGAACAGATTGTTAAAGTAACCTTTAATTTTTATTAAACAATATATAAGAATAATAAGTATAATAATAATAATAAAGATTCATTAATCAACCTTTAGATCAAGAATACTACGGTTTACCTTAGTGTTTTAGATATTCACATTTCATCAAAAAAATTAAAGTATCAAACATTTGTTTCTCTCTAATTCCAGAAGACATAAGGTTTCTTTTTGAGGAATCGAACTAATTAAAATTATATTCATTATATGGAAATCTATATTAATATATTCCTTTTTAAAATATGATAGAAGTATATATTCATTAAATATAGTTACTAAAAATTCTTTAATATTATAATTTCATCATTCCATAATCACATTCTATTAAGGGGATCATATAGTAGAGAAGATACATTTTAAACAGTATTTTGAGAAAATTTAATTTAATTAATTATTCTCTAAATCAATTCCAGAATCACATCATAGTAATTTGTTCTTTTAAAATATTTTTCATTTTGAATATATTTTCAGAAGATATAAAAAATAAAAAAATCTCACTTGTGAACTTTTTGGAAGAAACTGAGGTAAATCTGGAAAAATAATAATATAAAATAAGGAAAAATAATCTCTTAACTAATCTTGATACTCTTAAGGGTTCAAAAAAATCCATGTTTATGAGCAATAAAGGTATATATGTAGAAGATGTGATAGTTGATATGAATGATGACATATACTGATAGATTATTTGGAAGGCATCAGTATGATTATTTCGATCAAATTTATGACTATATAGATCTGAAACTAAATGTTTCATAGATAACATTTATATGGAAAATATATCACAATATCCATGTCTCCAATTCCATATCCATGATTGGATTATTTTTGTAATCAAACAATTAAATGATTGTTCATATAAGGAACTAAGGTTAAAATTATAGAAATTGTATGTTCTAGGATCACTAATCTTATACAGTTTATCTTTAATTACATAATAAACACTATTTACAAAATGAATAAAAAATTAATCATAATATATTTTAGAAATGATTATTATATTATCCATCATCATTTTAACAAAGATTTTTTTCATAAGGATTATTATCACATCACCATACGAAACAAATTTAATGATCTTACCTATTGAATTGACTCCAAATATAACCAGGCCGACGTATAATGTTGATAGTTATAAAAATTTCTAAATTCTACACTCTTGTTCATTAAGAATCCACTGTAATATTTTAATTATTTCCCTATGGGTTTCTACTAAAAAATTATAAAATAGAAGCCTGCCTTAATACCCAAATTATCTTGGGTACTGTACAGTTAGTGAGTAGATATTTTGGAAAATAGATCTATTTATCATAGAGAGAATCAACGTTAAATAATATTCTTTAAAGATAAGCCTTTTAGACTATATTGATCTTATGTTTTTTATGAAACAATTATATTAATTTTCATGAACCAACCCAGGTCAACCATGAACCGGTCACACGAGCCGGTTTGCGACATGGCCTGAGGGGTGTTCCTGATCCCCACGGGCTAGAAACCAGTGTTGAGAATAAAAAATTAACTGTTGGGAATGATGTGGCCGATGAACCAAATATAAATAGATAAATTTAAACTGATGATAATAACAAAACTAGTAATGGAATGAAAACAGAACCAAACCTACCTCCACATAACCTTCCAGGTAACCACCCATCTCCGAACTACCTTCGCTCTGAGATTGATCTAGCACTAATAGAACCTATAACTGAAATGGTAGAATAAGTGTGAACATAAAAATGATTAGTATGGAATACAAAAGTGAACCATATATTCTAAGCATTTTTTAATTCCAAAACAGAACAATAACACTAATTTGAACTACTATCATGAAAAATAAGGTTTTTACATATACACATTTTGAAAACTATAAATCATAATTTAATTTCCATTATAATTCAAAATCTGGGAACATAAATAAAGAGGAGCACACACAAAATTTTCCAAAATAGCTACTTGGAAATACTTTTTAAAACCATCCATACATACAAAATTTATCTAAGAAAACACCAAATCCATTTTCAAGGGTATGATTCCACACACATTACAAGGTAAATGGTACTAACAGTTCTTGTATCAAAGGATCAAAAAAACCTAGGAACTCATAGGAATACTAGAACGTACTATGCATGTGACTCATTCTAAAGGCATGTTCTACTCAATGATGTCAGAACTCCATAATGAACTATCGTCGCCATACCTGGCCTAGTCGAGGGGCCCAATCCCATAACAATAATAATAAAACATACCGCTACTATGGGCCACTAGCCAATGAATAATCTAAACAAGTACAACAATTGTTCTCAGTAAACCCCCTCACTATGATAAGTTTCCATGCTATGTTCACAATGAGGTGTGCCACACATTCAAACAATAATACATATATATAACCAAGCACATGACACAATTTAGCACCACCTCAACCACATAATGATTAGTATCATCCCTAAAAATAAATATTCTCAAAATGAGGCCCATACCAAGGACCCTTTTGTCTCATGATCAATCGACGAGGCATAATACCTAAACAAAGATGGTTTTTCCAACATAACGTATCAAAGATTCCAAACATGCCATTATATTTACCCAATTCAACCATTTACGAAAACATTTAAAAATGTTCCCAAAACAATAATAAATTTCATTTCTTACAAACATGGTCATACGAGCCAAAACATGCCAATATTATTTCATGAAAACATGCATTTACGAAAACACACATTTACCAAAACATACCAAACGAGCATAGGTCCACTTTACCAAAACATGAATTTACCAAAAACACACATTTACCAAAACATGCCAACCAATAAAAATTTATGAAAAATTTTTAAAACAACATTAGAAACCAAAATATGTTTCAATCCAAATGGTAAACCCTTAAGGAACCCATTAAAACCCATGTTTTCCAAAACACATAAAGTAACACTTTATAATAGCTCATTTAAAACTCTCTATAGAAACCACTCAAGGGGACCAAATTTATTTGAAAACTAAAATATATTTTAGAAAAACAATAAACGTTAGGAAACAAGTAAAATGGACCCCTAACTAGTTATAACCAATCACACACCCAAATAACTCACATTTTTCATGTGAACGGGGTTTCCATTCCAAACTCACACCAAATCATATTCACTATACCTTTAAAAAACTCTAAAGTAATGTAAAATTTATAGAAAGGACTAAAAAATTTCTCAAAAATTACATGAACAAGACAAAAAATTTATAAAAAATTTAAATAATAGACCAAATGATTTATAAACAATTTTATAATGAATCAAATAGTTTATTAAAAATATTATAAATAGATGAGACAATTTATAAATAATTTGATAAACATACCAAATAATGTATAAAATATTCATTCAAACTGGAATCCTGATCCCTAACTTTTAAAGACTATTTCGAAGCTGTGTACCATGATTAAAACATTATCAAAACAACCATTGGAAACTAGTGAACAAATTTTCCATAATCACACATGAACATTACCAGAGAAAACACTTAAAAACTATTTTATTTTAACATGCCAACTTACTTGTAAACACTATAGTGGGTAAACTATGCATATCTGGAAGGTGAGAATTAAGTCAAAAATTTAATTAAAACCCTCACGTATTAAGTGAACTTAATCAGAATGAAATATGTAGATTCTCCTACCTCAAAGAAAGAGCGGACCTGAAGGATGCTCAGTAGAATGAGGAGAAATTCCCTATAAACGGAGGGCACACCTAAAAAAAGAAAAAACACACTCAATTTAAACAAAATAGAATGTTTGATTATATTTGCATGACGAACACACTAACAGACGAAGAACACACCAGAAGGGAGAAGTCCACATGTCGAAGGGGAGACAGTGGCACTGCGAAGGAGGTTCGAGTTCGCACCAGAATACCACTAGAAACAGTGGGAAAGGGGGGGTCATAGTATTAGGTCAGAGGAGCGAGTCACTGTAAAATAAGGCACGCATGGGGTTCAAAAAAGTGAATCGTCAAAGTGCAACCTGGCCAGAGGTGTGGAGGGCCAGAGGCTGCGGGGGCAGATGGGGTGAGCGGTGTGTGAGAGAGGTGTGGCCGCTGCTGGAGTAGAGGGTGAGGGAGGCGGAGCAGCTATAGGAGGGGCGAGAGCTGAAGGATGGATCATGGAGGCTCAGGATGACATGAGAGAAGGTTGACCATGAGAGGCTGTGGTCGGGGTGCAGCGCCGCTGCGCATGGTGTAAAGGGTAAGGGGGTGAGTCAGTTAGCGCTAGGGTTTGGGATTTTCCCTTTTTACCTTATAATAACAATATCATTACAATAATAATAACAATAAAACCAAAGATAGGAATAAAAATAATAATAATAACACCAAATAATAATAATAATAATAATTAATAATTAATAATTGTCACAACCCGCCCTAGGGGTCCGTGCCGTGACTACCCCAAGCCCGCCTTCCATAGGCCAGGGGCTGGCGACTAGCACAAAGGCGTAATTCCCGGTAAAAAGGGAAGGCATTGCCTTTGTAAAGTAAACAAACACCACAGAGTAAGCAAGCAGAAAGTAAACACTAAGTAAAAACAGAGTACAACTGAAAGTGCGGAAAAGTAAATGGGCCAGTATACAAACCCAAACTGAAAGTAAATTACAACTCGAAAGGGAAAACAACAACTGTAAGTAAAAGCCGCTACTCCGATCTGTCCACTGGAAGCCCCACCTGAAGGGTGAGTACAAATTGCTCCACTGCTCCTCGGGTCCCGCCGTCCGCTCCGAGCACGTCCCGCCCAGTGGTCCACCTCCAGGTACCGTCCTGCTCTGCAAGTCTCAGCCACGATCAACGCTGTTCGTCGTCTGCAACCAACACAACGTAGTGCGGGCATAGCCCGTGCACGGGTGAGTATAACGATACTCAGTAGGGACCCCGAGACCCTCAAGGTCTCACTAAAACCAACAAGGAGAACCAGAAGAAGATCTCAATAGATAACCTCTACTTAGATATATGCCCATACATAAACCTAAGTTATCAAGTAACCCATCTCAATCATGAGGCAAACAGAAGGTCAAAAAGTCTCAGCTCAAACCAGGATTTTCATTATCGAAACTGTAACTACTGAAAAGCTTCGTCTCTAGAGTGTACAGCGGTCCTGTCACGACTCCGATGTACTGCTCACTAACTTAAGACTGCTGTAGTACTCCACCTATCGATTATTGCGGGTCAGCCGCTACCACCAAGCGCTCCCATGTGCCGCTACAACCAAGCGCACCTCTGTCGTGGGTCTGCCGCTACAACCAAGCGCTCCCATGTGCCACTACAACCAAGTGCACCTCTGTCGTGGGTCTGCCGCTACAACCAAGCGCTCCCATGTGCCGCTACAACCATACGCACCTCTATCGTGGGTCTGCCGCTACAACCAAGCGCTCCCATGTGCCGCTACAACCAAGCGCATCTCTGTAACACACCGGGTCGTACGATCAGCAGTCGTCGGGTCTCAGTCAGCTACACGGTCTTCGTGCTCCGCTCGCTCGTCTCCGGGAGGGTCCGCCCCACGAGCTACTGTTCGATACTCCAAGTATCACAAAGTCCCGCAAGGAAGTATCTCAAAGGACCACCTCATCATAGGGGTCTCAACGCAACAGACGGCGCGTCAATCGGACGCCCGGTCTATGAGTTATTAGCCTTTTTGTCCTAGGGGCCCGGTTGGTTTCGTGTGCGAACCAATCCAGACGTAACTCAACTATACCCCGAACACTCATAGGGTATACTCATAGGGACCGTTTTTCAACGTGATCACCAACGCCGCTGACGGTTCCTCAAACGGACGTCTGGTCTGAAAGATATCAGCTTTTCCGTTCCAGGGGCCCGGTTGGATTTCAGTGCGATCCAACCCGGCCACTATCCATCTGCATCCAAAACTCGGGCGGAGGATGCAAAAAGTTCTGTCTCATCAAGAGGAACTCAACGCAACAGACGTCGCGTCAATCGGACGCCCGGTCTGAGAGTTATTGGCTTTTTCGTCCGAGGGGCCCGGTTGGTTTTTAAGGCAAAACCAACTCGACCGTACTCCACATGCGTCCAAACCTCGGGCGGAGGAGCCAAAATATCCGTCTCACTTAGAGGAAAACAACAAAGCTGATGGCACGTCAATCAGACGTCCGTAGCTCAAGATATGAGCGTTTCCGCTCCGAGGGCCCGGTTGGTTTCGTGTACGAACCAACCCGGCCGAACTCAAAGTATTCCAAAACTTTGAGTGTGATATACCAAATCGAACTTCTCGATCCAAGGATCGCATTGCCACTGACGGTTCGTCAATCGGAGGTCTGTGGCTCAAGTTATGGCCAAAAGACCAATATCGATTCGAAAACGGGGGGTCCGGGTCCGGGCCGCCCGACCCGAACCGAGTCGACCCGAACCGGGTCCGACCCGGCCCGGTTGGCGGCGGTCTAGCTCGGCGGCGCGGCGGCGCGGCCCGGCGCGGCGGCGCGGCCCGGCCGGCGGCGGTGCGGCCTGGCGCCGCACGGGTGCAGCGTGCGGGGGCAAGGCCCCCGCTTTTGATAGCTGGCGGCGCGGCTTAAGCCGCGCCTTTTGGAGAACTGGCCCCCAATGTGGGGGCCTGCTTTGTGAAAAACGGGGGGCCGCCTGCCCCCCTTAATGAAACCGGACCCCCCTCATAAATGCAGGGGCATTTGTGTTGGCCGGGGGAATTAAATTCCCCCAGTCTTTGACCTTCCGTCCGGCCACCTGGCCGGCCGGTTTTTATCCAACAGGACCGGCAAACCGGTCCCCTTTCCGGCTTCCGATGCCGGCGGCCCGGCGAGCCGCCGGTCTTCTCGTTCCGCCGCGGCCCGGAACCGGCCGCGGTGTTCGTCGTCCGGCGCGGTGCGACGGAACCGCGCCCCTCCGCCGCGGCCCTGCTCTGCCCGCGGCGCCTTCGATTCCCTTCGACGCGGCGCGACGGCGTCGCGTTCATGATAAACTTCCCGTGGCGCGGCACGACGGCGTCGCGCGATTATAGCCTTGCGATTCCCGCGTGGTGCGACGACACCACGCCGTCTCGTACATCCACAAGGAAATAATATTCAAGAACAGAGGAGGGGGAGTTCAGCCATGTTTGTGCGGTCCGGACCCCCTCTCGTTAGTCGATAACACTTAACAATAAACCTCAAAAAAATTTCAAGCTAGAACCAAGATCGAGAATAAATAATTAACCAACAAAAACCCCTAGCTTGGTTTCAAGATCGATGATCGTCAACGACCCGCGGAAGACAACGTCGCGGAGGTCGGGCATCCCGGTAATCGTTCGTCAAATCCATTGACGAAGAGGTACGTCCGAAGAGGTACGTCGTTGGCGAATCTTCGTAAGCCGACGAAGGAAGTCCGAGGAGGAAGCAGCGTTCCCTTTCGTTGACACGGAAGGCATCGTCGATCTTCAGAAACAACCGGCTACGAAGAAGAGAGGAGCGGTGTTCTTCGTTGGAGCATGAACGTTCTTTGTCAAAGTTTGAAGAAGAAGGAGGAGCTCTCAAATCCTCTCAAGATGGCTAAACTATTCTAACCAAATAAAATAAGCTAAGGGCTTATTTTATTTACTCAACCAAACCATTTGAATTTCAGAGGTTTGAATTAAGACAACTCAACCCATTAAATAACCCAACTTGCCAACTTAATTTAAAAAGGGGAGTTTAAGGGAGAAGATGAGGGGATGGGGTTCGTGTGGGTCCCACCACACTTAATCCTCCCAAGGGAGGTTAAGTGTATGTGGGTCCCACCTTTAACTCCCTTTGGGAGAAGTTAACCAACAAAATAAAAATAAAAAGTGTTTCCACATTTTTATTTAACATCTTATGATTTCTCCCAAAAACTAACTTTCAACCCGCAATAAATGTAACCTCGGAAAAGGTCCCCTTAAGCGAATATCGGCGCTGCGAGTTTATCGGTGCCCTCGGAATTTGATTCTGGGCACCGGTTCAAAAGTTAGAAATTCCCGCTCGTTCGTTCACTGAACGTACCCGAGCCAATCTTCGGAAATTGATTCCGGGCACTCCGGGCCTCAGAATCAGGTGCCGTCAGAAACCGCGCTCTTGTAAAATTCCAGAGAAAATTAAGAAAAAATTTCCCTTGAATTTTACGGGTCTTTACATTACTCCCACCTCAGGGCTTTACGTCCCCATAAAGATACATCAAAAACTAGGGAAACAAATGAGGGTACTGAGCACGCATCTGAGCCTCCCGCTCCCATGTGCTCTCCTGGAGCTTCCCGTGCTGCCATCTGATGCGCACAAGAGGAATCGATCGCCCACGTAGGACCCACTCCTTTCGATCCTCTATCTCCACCGGGACCTCCGTAAAAGTCGCCCCATCGTCAACGTCAAGCTCCCCATGGTCAATGATGTGCGTCGGTTCGTGCACGTATCTCCTCAGCTGAGACACGTGGAAGACGTCGTGCACCCAGTGCAACTGAGGTGGTAGAGCCAGGCGATAAGCCACCTCGCCAATCCTGTTGAGGACCTGGAAAGGCCTGATGAAGTGTGGAGACAACTTGCTGCCTCGGCCAAATCTCCGCAAACCATGTCGAGGTGAGACCCGCAAGAAGACGTGGTCGTCATCCTCAAACTCTAGTGGTCTCCACCTCCTGTCAGCATAAGGCTTCTGCTGGCTCTGAGCTGTACTCATCCGCCCCTGGATGACCTGGACCATCTCAGGTCCCACAAGAGCTGCAAGATTTCTTCTTTGCCGATAAGAGAATTCTGGTCCCATCCCCTGAATGAACCACATTCTTTTGCCTAATACAGTCAATCCCGACATGGATGGTACTAATCCATACCAAGGATGACGTCATAAGACCTCGACGCTACTACCTAGAGATCCAACCGTTACTCTCGCCTCAAGGGTTGAGTCACACTGTCGGCATCAGTGTGTGGTAACTGGGTATCCTCCAGTAGATGTCCCACAAGTGAGGGTCAAGTCAACAGTCTAAACCGGAACCTCTTAGTAACAACACAAAAGAGGATAGGAAGGAAAACATCACAAAGGTAAGCGCCTTTTATTATTGCAGCTCATATTACAAGGACGCTACACAACAGCAACAAGGAACTAGAAGTACCAAATATGTATCCCCTAGTTCCGCTCCTGTCCAACTGCTCCCAGAGCTCCACAATCGAAGGCCTCAGCTGCCTGAAGCTGAGCTCTCCCATGTTCTCCTGTCCCCTACGGTCGGGGTGGACCTCCTGGTGGTGGTGGTGGCAACACCCCGAAGCGTCGTCCACCTCCAGCTGCACGGCCAGCTCCCCTGTCATGGCCGCCTGCTCCTTGCGTCCCGCCCTGATCGAACCTCTGCCTCTACCTGGGGGGTCCTTCATTCGTCTACTGGTCATCCGTATGGCGGGTCGGACAGTCACGAGCCTTGTGACCAACCCCGCCGCAGGAGTAACACTGCCCTCTCATGGCAAGTCGTTTCCCACCCCGAGTGCCTCGTGCAAACGATCCAGAGTCATGCTGTCGACCAGCTGTAGGTCCTGTCCTATTGGAACCTTGCGTCATCCGTCTACTGCCCGCTGCAGAAGACTCTACCGCATTCCGGTAAGTGGTGGGTCCTGCTGCTGGAGACTGTTCAGTAAGGAAACTCTCCACTAAGAGGGCTCGCTCCAACACCCCTGCCTGAGTCGGAATGTTGAGGGAGATCATCGAATCCCTGATCTCATGCCTCAGTCCCTGCTCGAAGGTCCGGGCCCCGAAGAATCGGTCCCGTACCATGTCGGTTGAGTAGCGTGAAAGATCAGTAAATCTCGCCGAGTACTGGGCTACTGTCATGCTGCCCTGCCGCAGCTGTAGTAGCTCCTGAATGCGCACCGCTCGGAGGGTGGCTGGGACGAACTCCGAGCGGAAGATGCTCTCAAAGTCCGTCTAGAGAATAGATGTCTCGTCATTCACCTGGAGCATCAAGATCCACCATCGGCCCGATGCTGCATGCAGTAGGCTCACAGCGAGGATCACCATGAGGTCTGCTGGTGTCCTCACTAGCCTGAAAACTCACACGACTGCCTCCAGCTAGTCCTCGGCTGCCTGAGGGTCCGTCTCTCCCCGGAACCTGGGTGGCCTCTGGCACTGGAACTCGTGCAATGCGCTCAAGCGACGTGCATCGTCAGCGGCTGGAAGCATCGGTGACTCGGCGGGTAGAGGTACTTCCGGTGCCTCAGCTGTCAAGGGGCCCTGCACCGAGGCCTCGTCGCTGGGCGGGATATCGCCACGCTCTACCCTCAGAACCCTAGCTGGTCGTCCGTGGGGAGGCATCCTGAAAGAAACAACGTGATATGGTCAAACGATAAGAACCTGGTGAGCTGACCTGGTTTGAGCTGACTTTTAAAAACTGCTGGAAACACACACGCAATCAGTGTCTTCGTGCATTAAGTCGTAAATTGAAAGTCAGGGTCCTGGTGTACGGATACGTCGGCCGCCGCACCAACACTGGACTCCCTGGACCAATAACCACACTCAATACGCTAAACACTATTGCTTCACATAGAATAAAGATCAGAGTCTACGGTAGAACCGACCACCTCTGATACCAATTTGTCACGACCCGCCCTCGGGGTCCGTGTCGTTACTACCCCAAGCCCGCCTTCCATAGGCCAGGGGCTAGCGACTAGCACTAAGGCGTAATTCCCGGTAAAAAGGGAAGGCATTGCCTTTGTAAAGTAAACAAACAACACAGAGTAAGAAAGCGGAAAGTAAACACTAAGTAAAAACAGAGTACAACTGAAAGTGAGGAAAAGTAAATGGGCCAGTATACAAACCCAAACTGAAAGTAAAGTACAACTCGAAAGGTAAAACAACAACTGTAAGTAAAAGCCGCTACTCCGAGCTTCCCACTGGAAGAACCACCTGAAGGGTGAGTACAGATAGCTCCACTGCTCCTCGGGTCCCGCCGTCCGCTCCGAGCACGTCCCGCCCAGTGGTCCACCTCCAGGTACCGTCCTGCTCTGCAAGTCTCAGCCACGATCAATGCTATTCGTCGTTTGCAACCAACACAACGTAGTGCGGGCATAGCCCGTGCAGGGGTGAGTATAACGATACTCAGTAGGGACCCCGAGACCCTCAAGGTCTCACTAAAACCAACACGGAGAACCACAAGAAGATCTCAACAGATAACCTCTACTTAGATATATGCCCATACATATACCTAAGTAATCAAGTAACCCATCTCAATCATGAGGCAAACACAAGGTCAAAAAGTCTGAGCTCAAACCAGGATTTTCATTATCGAAACCGTAACTATTGAAGAGCTTCGTCTCTAGAGTGTACAACGGTCCTATCACGACTCCGAGGTACTGCTCACTAACATAAGACTGCTGTAGTACTCCACCTATCGAGTATTGCAGGCCAGCCACTACCACCAAGCGCTCCAATGTGCCGCTACAACCAAGCACACCTCTGTCGTGGGTCTGCCGCTACAACCAAGCGCTCCCATGTGCCGCTACAACCAAGCGCACCTCTGTCGTGGGTCTGCCGCTACAACCAAGCGCTCCCATGTGCCGCTACAACCAAGCGCACCTCTGTCGTGGGTCTGCCGCTACAACCAATCGCTCCCATGTGTCGCTACAACCAAGAGCACCTCTGTAACACACCGGGTCGTCCGATCAGCAGTCGTCGGGTCTCAGTCAGCTACACGGTCTCTGTGCTCCGCCCGCTCATCTCCGGGAGGTTCCGCTCCACGAGCTACTGGTCGATACTCCAAGTATCACTAATTCCCGCAAGGAAGTATCTCAAAGGACCACCTCGTCATAGGGGTCTCAACGCAACAGACGGCGCATCAATCGGATGCCCGGTCTGTGAGTTATTAGCCTTTTTGTCCCAGGGGCCCGGTTGGTTTCGTGTGCGAACCAATCCGGCCGTAACTCAACTATACCCCGAACACTCATAGGGTATACTCATAGGGACCGTTTTTCAATGTGATCACCAACGCCGCTGACGGTTCGTCAAACGGACGTCTGGTCTGAAAGATATCTGCTTTTCCGTTCCAGGGGCCCGGTTGGATTTCAGTGCGATCCAACCTGGCCACTATCCATCTGCATCCAAAACTCGGGCGGAGGATGCCAAAAGTTCCATCTCATCAAGAGAAACTCAACACAACAGACGGCGCGTCAATCGGACACGCGGTCTGAGAGTTATTGGCTTTTTCGTCCCAGGGGCCCGGTTGGTTTTTAAGGGAAAACCAACTCGGCCGTACTCCACTTGCGTCCAAACCTCGGGAGGAGGAGCCAAAAGATCCGTCTCACTTAGAGGAAAACAACAAAGCTGACGGCACGTCAATCGGACGTCCGTAGCTCAAGATATGAGTGTTTCCGCTCCTAGGGCCCGGTTGTTTTCGTGTACGAACCAACCCGGCCGAACTCAAAGTATTCCGAAACTCTGATTGTGATATACCAAATCGACCGTCTCGATCCAAGGATCGCATTGTCGCTGACGGTTCGTAAATCGGAGGTCTGTGGCTCATGTTATGGCTAAATGACCAATATCGATTCGAAAACGGGGGGTCCGGGTCCGGGCCGCCCGACCCGACCCCCCCTGGGTCGGCCCGAACCGGGTCGGCCCGACCCGGGTCCGACCCGGCCCGGCCGGTGGCGGTCCGGCGCGGCGGCGCGGACCGGCACGGCGGCGCGGTCCGGCGCGGCGGCGCGGCCCGGCACGGCGGCGCGGTCCGGCGCGGCGGCGCGGCCCGGCACGGCGTCGCGGTCCAGCGCGGCGGCGCGGCCCAGCCGGCGGCGGTGCGGCCTGGCGCCGCACGGGTGCAGCGTACGGGGGGCAGGGCCCCCGCTTTTGATAGCTGGCGGCGCGGCTTAGGCCGTGCCTTTTGGAGAACCGGCCCCCCATGTGGGTGCCTTCTTTGTGAAAAACGGGGGGCCGCCTGCCCCCCTTAATGAAACCGGCCCCCCTCATAAATGGGGGGGCATTTGTGTTGGTCGGGGGAATTAAATTCCCCCGGTCTTTGACCTTCCGGCCGGCCACCTGGCCGGCCGGTTTTTCTCCAACGGGACCGGCAAACCGGTCCCCTTTCCGGCTTCCGACGCAGGCGGCCCGGCGAGCCGCCGGTCTTCTCGTTCCGCCGCGGCCCGGAACCGGCTGCGGTGTTCGTCGTCTGGCGCGGTGCGACGGCACCGCACCCCTCCGCCGCGGCCCTGCTCCGGCCGCGGCGCCTTTGATTCCCTTCGACGCGGCGCGACGACGTCGCGTTCATGATAAACATCATGTGGCGCGGCACGACGGTGCCGCGCGATTATAGCTTTGCGATTCCCGCGTGGTGCGACGACACCACGCCATCTCGTACATCCGCAAGGAAATAATATTCAAGAACAGGGGAGGGGGAGTTCGGCTGTGTTTGTGCGGTCCGGCCCCCCTCTCGTTAGTCGATAACACTTAACAATAAACCTCAAAAAAATTTCAAGCTAGAACCAAGATCGAGAATAAATAATTAACCAACAACAACCCCTACCTTGGTTTCAAGATCGATGATCGTCAACGACCCGCGGAAGACAACGTCGCAGAGGTCGGGCGTCGCGGTAATCGTTCGTCAAATCCGTTGACGAAGAGGTACGTCCGAAGAGGTACGTCGTTGGAGAATCTTCGTAAGCCGACGAAGGAAGTCCGAGGAGGAAGCAGCGTTCCCTTTCGTTGACACAGAAGGCATCGTCGATCTTCAGAAACAACCGGCTACGAAGAAGAGAGGAGCGGCGTTCTTCGTTGGAGCTTGAACGTTCTTCGTCAAAGATTGAAGAAGAAGGAGGAGCTCTCAAATCCTCTCAAGATGGCTAAACAATTCTAACCAAATAAAATATGCTAAGGGCTTATTTTATTTACTCAACCAAACCATTTGAATTTCAAAGGTTTGAATTAAGACAACTCAACCCATTAAATAACCCAACTTGCCAACTTAATTTAAAAAGGGGAGTTTAAGGGAGAAGATGAGGGGATGGGGTTCGTGTGGGTCCCACCACACTTAATCCTCCCAAGGGAGGTTAAGTGGATGTGGGACCCACCTTTAACTCCCTTTGGGAGAAGTTAACCAACAAAATAAAAATAAAAAGTGTTTCCACATTGTTATTTAACTTCTTATGATTTCTCCCAAAAACTAACTATCGACCCGCAATAAACGCAACCTCGGAAAAGGTCCCCTTAAGCGAATATCGGCGCTGCGAGTTCATCGGTGCCCTCGGAATTTGATTCCGAGCACCAGTTCAAAAGTTAGAAATTCCCGCTCGTTCGTTCACTGAACGTACCCGAGCCAAACTTCGGAAATTGATTCCGGGCACTCCGGGCCTCAGAATCAGGTGTCGTCAGAAACCGCGCTCTTGTAAAATTCCAAAGAAAATTAAGAAAAAATTTCCCTTGAATTTTACGAGTCTTTACAATAATAATAATAATAATAATAATAATAACACCTTAGTAATAATAATATTATTAATTAAATAATAACATTACAATTATTACAATTCAAAAATATAACACATTTTATAAAGATAAAAATTTATTTATTTTAATAATTATTCATTTGTACGGGCACCTGGTCTTACGACGCGGCTACCGCACAATGTGCGGTGACTGCACATGGGTCTGAAACCCACTAAAATTGTTAAACGACAATCCTTTTAAACTGGGACCAAGCCAGAACCTTGGCGCGAGAACCCAGATCCATGAAATAAAAAAATAAAAAAAAAATTAAAAAAGTCGGGGTGTGCCATTTCTCCCCCCCACGGACACTTTCTACCCCCAGAAAGTCACCCAGATGAACAACAGACAAAACAAGAATCCATGCGCAGATGAAACAAAAATAAACCACAACACAACAGAACAAAATCAAACAAGAGGGTTCTCCTTGCCACACGAACTCAACTATTACATAAATTTAACACACAAACATATCACCCCAGGAAGGGGGGATGATTTGAGAACTCTTATCTGATCTAGACTAACTATTAGTGTACTAGAGAAACAACACCTCCACTAAAACTTGGAACTCTCGACCCAAACCAAAAACTAGGAACACTAGAGAAAAACCTCCGAGAAGAAATTAATACCAGTAGTAAACCTAAGCATATCTACAAGCATTGACTCCTCTACATGAACTTACATCTCCAAATGAACACAACTAAATGAAGATCCACCCAAGAAAGGTCCAAACAAACTAATAAGGAAAAAACACTATTCAAGAAACCATAATCAGGAAAAAAAACTATTGATTTACAATAGAACATGTCCATTTTAACATCACAATGAAATAATGGACCTGAAAAAATGTAAAAACCATAACAAAAGAAAAACAAGAAAAAGAAGACTTTAAATGTTCCACCACCAACACAAAACAAAAAACCCGAACTGAGGCTTCACACCGCTGGTAACTTCTGACTATGCGCGAGCTTCACCCCAAGACCTATGGCTGGAGATTTGATGGGGGAAGCATCTCCTACCTCACAGTCAGTCACTGGAATCCTCCAGTCATAGTGTCTTCTTCAAGAGACGCATCTGGTATAACATCTCTAGATGACCTAGACACCCGCAACGATTGAACGTATTCAGAGGGGTGCGGCATGGAAGCTTTGTTTTCCCTAAACATCCACACGGATGGCACACCATTTAACAGTCCGATGAACTGAAATTCAGAACCATTGTAGATGAATTTTTAGAAATAGGTCTCTATGGCACACCCTTCTCACCAGATTGGGAACCTTCATGAGCATCTGGATTTGATGGATTTCCAACCATCTTTTCCCTTGGGACTATCTAAGCTAAGAACACGTCAACCAACAGTATCTCAAAACAATGGTCCCTAGAAGGGAGGACCTGATACATGATATATAGATGAAGAACCCTAATCAAGAAAGATGCATTCATCCAATCTTTTCATGCTAACTATGGATAAAAGGACACAAGTTTTTTGAAATATTCAACATATGCTTTCTGCGTCCATCGGCCTTGTTGAATATGCATGAGCTCTTCCATTTTATTTTCATTTACCTATTAATATATGGACCAAAAAACTATGAAAAATTAAAATAAATCCCATGTTATCCCAACATATAGAGATGGTTGGGCGAACAACTCCAATTTGTCCAAAGATAGACCTTAAAATAGACCCAAAACTGCCTGCACTCTGACAGCTTCGGGAGTTTCCAATGTACTGATGATGTGCTCGACCTCTTAAAGACACTCTTCTTCCTCTAACAGACATCGTTCACCGTGAAGGATATGAAATTTCTGAGAAGGACCAAAAACAGGGTATAAATTTTCAGAAACCATGGGGACATTTCTATGCCGCATTTTCTAAACAACATATAAAAAACAGATCCAAGACCAATATCAAGCCCAAGCAACCTCATTAAAAGTACCTTCATCCAAAAACAACCATCTCAAAAAAACCAAAAAAATACAAACACAACCCAAAATTCATTTTTTATTTAAGATTTCAAAACCGTATTCTTTTAAGGAAACTTTCAAAATACTAATCCTACTTTTCAAACCAAATTCAATTTCCAAAATCATTTACCTTTTTAGATATCACTTTAGAAAAACAAGTTCAAGGAATTAATTCCATGTAGACACCCCAGTAATCCCATGAACTGTTGCACATTTCTTAATTCACTTTCATTCATACGTACCAACACACAATTATTATGTATTCCATCATAGTTTCAAACATTCATTAAGAGTTCCAAAGGTTGTACCCAAAATATTTCTCCACCAATTTCAAGCAGACATCATATTTTTAGACCAAGAGCTCTCAGTTTTGAAACCAATTTCGAAAATTCAAAGACATTTAATGGAAATCATTCACATTTAAACCCCCCACCCTTTTCATTTTGGAACGAACACTTACAAAAAACAAGACCAAGATGATGCTCAACATGAATCAAACTTTTGGAGTAAGGGACTAGTATTAATGCTTAACCTAGTGGCATGGTAGTAGGTGAAGCCCCAAACAAGTGGCAATAACTAGGAGGAATATAAACCATGTACACAGACTCCACTTGGGTCACTACTCCATGTGAAATCATGATGTAACATTTAATTGACTCTATTATCATCACCCAATTTAAATCAAACCAGAAAGAGACAAGGACTCAATTCCCGGACTACCCCTGGCAACATGAGGTTCAGAATCTGCGAGGGTTCAAGACGTCCTCCCATACTTACTTCTCGAGTCCCAAAAGTCTTAGTCTTAATCTATTAGACACCCCAAACAACAATGGCCTCCTCTAATATCATTTTTTAATGAACCAACTGGGGTCAACATTGAACCGGTCACTTGATCTGTTCCGCGACATGTCCTGAGGGGTGTTCCCGATCCCCATAGGCTACAAACTAGGATCGGGCATCAAAAAATAACTATTCTGAATGATTTGGACACTGAAAAAATGATAAAAAATTAAATGATCTAATGATAAAAATAAAACATGAAACAGAAAGAATACAAACCCACAAAAACCTCCATGTGGTGTTCCAGGTCACCACCCAACTCAAAAAGATGTTCATTTCGAGTGCGATCCAGCACTAACAGAAACAGAAACTGAAATGGTAGAATAGGCTTGAGCATAAGAATTCTCAGTAGGGATACCAAAACTAAACCACAAAATCCATGCATTTTATAATTCCAAAAACAGACCGATAACACTAGTTTGACCTGTATTCATAAAAAAGGATTTCACATATACAAAGAATTTTCAAAAACAACTATCACAATTTCATTTCCCCTATAATTAAAATGTATGGAAAAGAAATAAAGAGTGTTGAACACAATCTTTTCCAAAATAGCTACTTTGAAATAATTTTTAAAACCACACATACTTACATATTTTCTCCAATAAAACACCAAAACCAAGTATAAGAGTATGATTCCACACACACATGGGAAATGTTACTAATAGTGCTTGAATCAAAGTATCACAAAAAACCTATGAACATCGAGGAAGAATATAATGTACTATACATGTGACTCATCCTGAAGGCATGTCCTACTCACTAACGTCATAAAGCCCTAACACCCGACCATCGTCCTACCTGGCCTGGTCAAGGGACCCAATCCCATAGCAATAATAACAAAACTTCCTTCTACTATGGGCCACTAGCCAGTGTATAATCTAAACTAGTACATCAATCATTCTCAGTAAACCACCTTTCCATGCTATCTTTTCATGTTAAGTTCACAAAGAGGTGTGCCACACTTTCAAACATAAATCCATATATATAACCAATACCATGACACAATCTGACACCACCCCAACCACCTCATGATTAGTCTCATGACTTGAAAAAAATATTCTCAAATGGAGGCCCATACCGAGGACCCTCTTATCTTAGGATCAATCTATGATGAAACAGAACTAACTAAAGAGGGGTTTTCCCACATACTATTTCAAATATGTGAAATAGGCCTTTAGATTTACATCATTCAACCATTTACCAAAACATTGTGAAATGTTTTCAAAAAAATAATAACCAATTTTTCTTATAAGTAAGGTTAGACGGACCAAAACATACCGATATTCTTTCATGAAAATATGCATTTACAAAAACACGCATTTACCAAAACATTCCAAAATAAAAAAAATTATGAATCATTTTCAGAAAAATGTCAAACACCAAATTGTGTTTCAATCCAAATGGAAAGACGTTAAAAAATCCATAAAACCCATGTTTTCCAAAACACTTAAAGCAACACATTATAAGACCTTATTGAAAACTCTCCATAGAAACCACTCAAGGGGAAAAACATTATTTGAAAATAAAAATCCATTTATTATAAATAATAATCTTTACAAAACATGTAAAATGGTCCATTAACAAGATATATCCAAGAACACACCAAAATACGTAACATTTTTCAAGAGAATTATTTTTCCCTTCCAAACTCAAACTAAATAATATTCACTATGTATTTAAAAAATATAAATTGATGGAAACATTATAAAACAAACCAAAAAAATTCTCAAAAATTACACGTCATACAATTCATAATCTATTTATGTAACATACCAAATAATTTTTAAAAATTTTATAACGAATCAAACAGTTTATTAAATTTTTTATAAAAATGAGAAACAATTTATAAATAATTTTATTAATATAACAAATAATTTATAAAATTTTGCTTCAATCCAGAAACATGATCACAACCAAATAAAGAGTGTTTAGAAGGTTCTTATCATGCTTAAATCATTATTAAAACAACCTTTGGAAACCTGTGAAAACATTGTTTATAAGCACAAATGAATGTAACTAGAGATAAGACTTCAAAAATATTTTCTTTTAACAAATCCAGTTGACATGTAAACACTATAGAGGGTAAACTAAGTATATTGGGAAGGTTCAAATTAAGTCAAAAATGTAATTAAAACACTTAAGTATTAAGTGGACATAATTGGAAAGGAATACGTGGATTTACCTACCCCAAATCAAGAGAAGACAAGATAGATCCTCAATAGATTGAGAAGCAACACCCTGTGGACCGAGTGAATAACAAAAACAAAGAGAAAAATGAACAGAATTTAAACCAAATCTACGGTTTTTCCAAATTTTAAGGAAGAACGAAAAAACAGAAGAAGAACACCCTGAAAGGTAGGAGTCAATGTGTCAGAGGGGAGGCAGAGGCACTACGAAGGAGGTTCGATTTTGTGCCGGAAGACCACCAGAAACAGGGCATACATGTGGGGTTCAGAGTAGCGGGTTGTCAGAAAATTAGGAAGACATGGGGTTCCAAGTAGCACATTTTTAGAGCACGGCCTGGAAAAAGGTGTGGAAGGCCAGTGGCTGTGAGGGTTGATGCAGTGAGCGTAGGGAGAGTAGGGTGTGGACGCTGCCGGAGTTGAGGGAAGAAGAGCGGGTGCTGGTGACAAGGAGGGCAATGGGGAATGTAAAGGCTCAGGAGTAGACTGTGAGGCGGGTGCGGTGGAGTATTTGTAGGAGGGGAAAGCACTATAGGCTGGATTACGGAGGGTCAAAACGAAAGGAGTAAAGGGTGATCACAAGGGTCTGGTGTTGGGGTGCGGCGTCGTTGGGTAGAGGGTAAAGGGGATGGGGGTGAGTCGAGTAGTGCTAGGGTTTGAGATTTTCCCCTTATTCCTTATAATAATAATATCATTACAATAATAATAATAGCAATACAACCAATAATAATAATAATAATAATAACACCAAAAAATCATAGCAATAAAAATTCATAATAATAAAAATAATAAGAATAGTAACACCTTAGTAATAATAATATTATGAATTAAGTAATAACATTTTTATTATTACAATTTAAACATTTAAGTCGCTTTATTTATATAAAAAATTATTTATTTTAATGTTAGAAATTTTGAGCGGGCACCTGAGATAATAATGTGACTACTGCATGTTGTGTAGTGACCAAACATTGGTCTGAAACACACTAAAATTGTAAAACGACAAAAATTTAAAACCTGGACCCATCCAGAACATTGGTGTCAGAACCTGGAGCCATGAAAAAATAAAATAAATAAAGTAAAAATAAATTTAAAAAGTCGGGGTGGGAAAAAAATAATGGCCTTTAATTACATATTAAAAATAGGTAAGCCTAGACATGTTTTGTTTCATTGAACTATAAATAATGTACTTTTTATACAGCTGAGTTATTTCACCATTACATCCAATTCTATATGTTTATTTTATGTGAACATTCTTTCCAATAAATTTTTTTAAAGATTATTATCAATTATAAAATTCAATAGAAGTAATTTTAAAGGATTTTAGTCAATCTATTGACTAAATAATTCTATCTTCAGGCATAGTGTAGATTTACATATATTTGATTAATTTTCATTTTAATACTAGTTTAATTTCAACATGGAATATTTTTCATATAAAATAATATTATTAATATTTAGTAAGTATTTTTTTCCTTCTTATAATTGATTTATATATCTATATAATAATTGTAAAATATTAAATTAATTTACAATTTTAGAATCTTTTAAAATAATATGAATAATAATAATATGATTTTACCTCTTCTTCCTTGGATATAAAGCAGAAGATTGATTTTTGATTTAGTCTCTCCTATTAAAAATTAAAAGATGAAGAGATATCAGAGTCTATAGACACTGTCTATATATACTTAATATTCTTATTTCCTTTATTACCATACTCATATTTAATTTGGCATTTCTTCTATATATTCCATTTTTTATTTCTCTTCCACTAGCCATGGGAAATATGGTCTAATATGCTCCATCTATTTTCACTTGTAAAACCTAACCTCTTTCAGTTCATTATAATTATTATTTGAATCATTGAAACAATTCATTTTACCTTTCTTCCTCTTATAGGACATATAGAAATTTTTTCTAGGTGGCCCATTTCCTCTATTGATTTTGATCATTTTTAATCATTTGACGATATGATATCATCCTTGAACTTCTTTTCTCGATTTAGATTAGTAACAATGACAGATATATTTTCCCATATGACTGCTCTATGATCTTCTTCCAAAACATTCATTTTTAAGTCATACATCATTACTTTAACAATGAATCATATCATTTATATATTCTTGACAAGCTTGAATTCTTTGTTAATAATGAATATTCAATCCCATTTAGAGGGTAAAACTCTAGAAACATTCAACACATGATCTAGTTCTAGAAGTTTATTTAATAGTATGAAAACAATATTGAATATTTTAGTCAATATTTTACTTATTTTACTAATAAATTTTTCATAATATATAATTAATGTATAAAATTTTTATTATGAATGATTTACCTCAACTATATGAAAATATCATTTCTTTTAATGAAAGATGAAATAGTCTTCCAAAAATAATATATATAAGGGAATAAGTAAACATGATTGAATTTCTGAAGACAAAGTCCATAAAAGAATATATTAAATATTCTAGAATTTACATCGTCTTAGAATTCCCTCATAGAAGAAAATAATTTTTGTTCTTATTTAGAAATTTCCAAAGGTTTCATAACATTTATATAAAGATTGAAACTAGGATTTTTCAAATTATTCATCATATAATATTTCTAAAATCAATAATTTTCCCTACTAATGTGTGGCACTCTAATCACTAAAATGAATTTTATGTGCTAAGACATTGACATAATTATTTGTATATATATTTGGATCAATATTTATATAGCTAAATAGGATTTTTTTTAAATTGTTTTTTCTATTTACAATTATTAGTCAGAATAAACTGGAACGTATAAGAGTGGGGGATGAATTGTGTCCTTTTAAAAACACTTATAAAATTTAAAATTAACTCCCCTCTTGTGGCTTCATGTTTGTTATGACCAACACATATATCATAAATCCATCCTTTCTTGATTATAAAGATAGAATTTGTGTATTGAACTATATCTTCATTAATTATTGAAAAAAATATCTACATTCAACTAAACATATGAAATTATACCCTTTACATGTCAACATGGTTAAAAAATTAGTTAATGATGAATAATTTTTAAAAATATTCAATAGAAACCTAATAGCCTAAGGAAACTATGCATCCAAGTTATATTTGTTTGACATTTTCCATTTTTTCATTACCTTTTTATTTGAAGTATAAAATGATAATCCATCTTTATAATTATCATTTTATAGATTTTCCATATAACTTGTTTACTCAAACAATCATAAGAATGATTTTGAAATGACTCTTATTCTCATCATTAGTTTTAGATAATAACTTGATATCATTAAGAAGACCACCTAAATTATTAAGATAATCATTTAATACTCCATTCAGCATATCTATAAAAACAGAGGGTAAATTAGTCATCCAAATGGCATTATTGTAAATTTTGACTGCTTATATCCTGTATAAAATTTCATATATAAAATACCTTCCTTATTTACTTATTGTTGATAATAACCAGAACAAAGATCAATCATTGAAAAATATTTATCTCCATCATGTTGATCAAAGAATTAAATAATGCAAGATAGAGGGTAATATTTTTTTATATTAATGGAATATAATCACCCTAAATTTATCTACAAAATAATATAACCATTAGTATTATTATTAAAAATATACATCTATCCCCATGGGGAAATACAAGGGTGTATAAATACCTCATATAAAACTAGTGTAGTTATTTCATTAGTTCAACTAATTACACTGTTGATATCATATAAATAATCATAGATAATTTTTTTCATCTGGGATGAGATCAATGTAAAACTCAACGACACCCTTAGGTGTATATCAATGTAATTATTTTGGAAACACATCATCATATTAATATAAATAACAAATATCTCCTATGATATGGATAAATTTTCAATTCATAGGTTATGTTTGTTCTTATTATATAATAATTTCTGTATGGAGAGTTACTAGAGGTGGATCTTTACATCATTCAGGTTATATAGTTTCTCTCATGAAGTTAATATATTTGATATCTCTACCAAAAAATTTAACCAACATCTATCAAAAATAAATTTTATCGTTATAATTTGAAATCCAAACCATTTGTAGGATTTTATTAATATCAATCATTTGTATTATAATTAATATTTCAAATAAGGTATCTATGCATTATAATGGGAAATAACTATAATATTTTTATTATAATACTATTTCTACTATGATTCATTACTCAAAACACCACTCTTAAGGTGCTAGGGAAATATCTAATTTTCACAGAAAACATGAAAGTTATATACGAGTAAGAATATCTTGAATTAAATAATGTTTTCCTCAAATTTGAGTTTTTGTTCAAATTACCTTCCACCATACAATTAAGAACTTTAACCACAATTGTTCTGATCACAAAATCACATTCCTTTCTCCATTGTTATTTTTAGAGGAAAATTCCATTAACAATTGGGGATTGTTTTGAATAGTCCCCCATCTGTCTATAATAAAATCATTGGACATCTAAAGCTTATTTCATTATCATTAAATATTGAGATTGATGGATTTTTTATATAATGATGTTAAAAAATCTCACTTTCGTCAAGCATGTTCTTTAATGTTTATTTCCACAATTATCACAAGTTGTAAATTATATCCTTACCTTTATCTATTTTTTTATGAGTACTCAGCTGCCTGCTTCTTTTTTTACTAGATAGAATAAGACATGGAGAATTAATTCTCCATCTTGATGAAACCAAATAATATGTACTTATATATTTAAAATTCATGAGACTCTAATTCCCTTAAAATTATAATATTTATCCCATTAAAGAAGCAACCATTCTTACTTCTTAGATTACATAACCAATCCATAACATGAATTAATATCATTGTAAAGAAAGAATCATCTTAATATTTTATGCTCCATATATAATTATATTGAAGAAATTGCACTCCACATTAGCTTATTGCTCACAAGGAATGAATTTTTTAAAGAATAAATCCTTGAAATTATTCCATTCTATACTATTTATTTCCCTTAACTACTTAGTGTTCTAGATCGTTGACCACCACCGATCAGGGTGTCCAATAAGTTGATAAATTCCCTTGATAACATTAACAAATTCATAAATTCAAATATTTAGAAATATCCTCTACATTGAATTCATTATTTTCACATATAATAATTCATTATTAGTCCCATTGAATTATGATTGATTTGGTTACAAGAAGTTCACTAATACTCATTCCCCATGTTGGGGATCAACATGATGCTCCAAATGGCCAATGTTATTTTTAATTAAAATGTTTAGATACAGAAATATTGTAATAATTTATTCAGAATCATCTCTAGAACGGGCTTTGTATGAGGTTCCATATTCATCCTCTTTTAAATATCCTGGTATTTTTTAAAATATAGATTATGTTTGATAGCATAAAAGATACAAAACACCAAGCATAAATGAATAATGAATTATTATTATTTAAATGTGACCATTATATAATATACATTAAATTGGTTAAAATGAATATTATTAACCACAATATGAAATATAAAATAGTGTTACTCAATTCTAATGTATTAATTAATGGTTTGTAAACAAGAACTCGATTTAAAAAAAAATCATTTTAATCTCCAAAAACACATTTACCTAAAAAATGAGATAATTCTAATTTTTTGGAGGGAATATTAAAATTAATTTTTAGAAATTTAATAAATTTAATTTCATTTTTTAATTCATAATATCAAAATTATTGTAGAATGAATTGTTGCAAATCTTAGGAAAATATTGATTTTTTAAATGCTCTATATTATTTTTATGTATCTAAAAAAAATCCATTTTTTAATAGTTTAAAATTTTGATTAGTTCATTTTTATATAAAATATCCCAATTATAGGTTTTAAAATGTATATTATACTTTATTTTTCTATCAACACATTTTTTTATAGGTCATTTTTTTTAAAATGGAATTTTCATTGCATATTTCTTGTTTAATTTTGAATTAAATTCTATAATTTTTTATTTTTTGAAATATGAAAATTGGATTTTCTATTTGGAATGCAATGCCCCGACCCCAGTTACCCAGAGTTGGTGCGTTATTACATAACATTGGCATGATAACAAAAGATCAAGTCTCAAAATACCGATTAGTTTAGTAGTCTTGGAATTACTAGATACATTCATAAATATTACATTACATCATAAAGTGAAAAACTACAACATCATAGTATCCATATTCCACACATGTATCCCCTTAAGACTATCCATGCAGGTCAGTCATAAAATATTTCTTCACATCTTGAGAAAAATAAAACATAGACTGGGGTGAGCTCAGATGCTCAGTAAAGATAACAATATAGTAGAAACTTTCATAAATAAACGTAAACATTTAAAAAAATGTATAACTAAAAAAATAGACTTTTAAACATTAACATCAACATAATATGGAAAAAATAAAATGAAATAATTCCATTTACTTATTCACATGGATATTCTACTAGTCGAATAATCACATGAAATATCAATAACCACTATAATAATGATGGAATGCATAATGACAGACTATCATAACCACATAGTCAAGGCCTTGTGCCAAGACTACAAATAAGATTTTACCAAGGCCTTATTCCAAGATAGTAGTTTGTCTCATGAGACCTATTGATGCATCGAGGAGCTATAGCGGGCTCCACCCATGCATTCGTCATATGAACAGGTTTAAACATAACATAAACATTCCTATTAAAAATTACATACGAAATGTCAATACTTTCTCCATAAACCATGAATGGTTTAAAAATAACACATCCATAGTAAAACATATCAAAAAACCTTCAATACAATATGGAAGTTTTGTATACTAACAAATCAACTTCAAATAAGCATAAAATCCATTAATGGATGTTGATATAGATGAAAAAAACTATTTGAGACAAATATCACTTTTTTATCATTTATAAGTCACATAATTATAAAATAAAACATCTACTTTGAAAATATTCTTATAATATTGTAAGGAAATCTTCAAGAAATTTATAATGGCAGAAAATAGCCTCACCCTCCGTATAATTTAAAAAAGACATTTTTACCTTACTTTTGTTGAAAAGGTTAAAAAGGACCTTGATTGGAAAACAACGGAAAGATTCCATTATAAACATCTTATAAAAAGTCAACAAGTGTATAAATGAATTTAACACACAGTCCATAAAATAGTGAGAATGATTTGAAATACATTTTTATGAAACATGGATGTGGATGATAAAGAGGTCATAATAGATAATTACATATAAACAACCTCGGATAAAGAAGAGATTGTGAAATAAACCCATACCTTGAACTTTTCCTTGGTCAAGGGTAGTTTAACCTCCTATATAATATTTAAATAATTGTTATTAAATTTTAAATGAAAAAGATACATAAATATGATATCATATATGATCTTTTAATATTTCATTGTTAATAATATTTTAGTATTATCGTCGTTTCAGGAGTTCACTTTCTCGTTTTTTTTATATGTTTTGTTACATAAGCCGTGTTTGTTATCCATAGGTTGTATCTTATTCATATCCATAATTATATAAAGTCTTTAAAAATTATTTTTAATCATAAAATATTTAATTGATACGATGGGGAATGAATCCTCTCATGTTCGTGGAGACGGTAGTCCGTACGTACGCACAAACGCTACTTCGATTTCATTTTTAATTTTAAAATGAAAAAAAAAACAAATGATAAATAGGTATATTATTATTATAGTATATTATAATATCTTATATATGTTACTTAATTTCATTAACACCGTCCTTTATACGTTCCATATATGGTGTGAACGAGTCATATCACTTTGAGGGGGCGGTAGTCCGCACTTCCTCAAATGAAATTATCATATATATATATATATATATATACAACATGAAACAAATAATGGTATGCTATAAAATGGAATTACATAAGCTTATATATAAAATAAATATCCTAAATATCATATTTAATTATATTTCTATCATAATGGCCACCATGATAGGTGGTAGGAGATAATTGAACAATCATCGTTTCATGAGGCGTTTGGTTTCCATCCATTGAAACATTATGTTTTTCCACCATTTGATGGGGGTTTGTGTAAGTTTAGTTCTAATAATTCTCATAAAAATATCCTAGTATATTTAGTATAATGGTTCTGTTACAAAAGAAAATAATAAGAAGATTTTAGGGGTTGGAAAGTAAAATAAAATAAAAGAAGATATGAGAAATCGTTACCTTTAATTTGGGTAACTCCCATTAGTTTGAACCAAAAAAGACTCTTCAAGTGCCTTATTCATAATTTAAGGCTCATAGAAGGAATTTAGGGATGTAGGAAACTTAATTGTTCAAATTTTGGACGAGGAAAAAGGCTTTAGAGGTGTTAGGAATTGGTTAGAATTTGTGTCCGTTTATAAGGGGGAGGACGGGCGGTTTAGGAAAAATGTAATGTATTATTTTATAATAAATACATATTCAGTTTCTAATTTCTTAAAACTAAATTATTTAATGTATAAGGTGGGGATGGGTAGAAACCAACTCAACCAATAGATTTTAGATAGGTTTGGGACACTATATTAACTTCATCTTTTAGATTTATCTCTTAGTTAAATAGTTTGACATTTACCTTGTCTCTTTGTATTTTTATATTATATTGTTAATAAACATAATATATACTTCCAAGAGACCCCAGTGTGGTCCATTAATGATAAATATATCATTATATAACTCCTTTGGCCGAAAATTATATTTTTAGAAATACAATATCAATTAATAATATAATATTTGTTTTAAAAACTCATTTATGTCAATTATGACACTATTTTTTATTTTGTTTTTTCTAAATTTATAACAGAATTAATACTTCAATAATAAGTCATTTAACCAACCCTAACATGTCATATTAACCTATAAAATTCTTTTAATTCATTAAAAGTCTAAAATTATATTTATTTGGCTATTTATAATAAATATTATTTTAATATTTCACAAATAAGGTAATTACTCCATCATCAATGTGTCATAAATAAATTAAATTATTTAATGTATAAAAATTATAAAAAAAATACTATTATGTAGGAAATTTTTTTATATTTCTAATGAATATTTATAATCGAATTAATCTTATTTATTACCCTATATTAAAAATATTTTAGTTATTTAACTTTGATTTTATCTCTTTTAACTCTTCTTTGAGTTAAATAATAATAAATGTCCTAATCTAATTCAAGTGGGTCAAAAAGGTTCATATCATATTCATAATGTTGTTATTGGTCGAATTATACATATCCAATAGAATTAGGACATGTGTTAGGGTAATAATAATATCATTTTTATCCTTAATTACCCTATTTACTTTTAACCGTGCTAAATAAAAGTAATAATTTACAATTCAACAAAAATTATTTTTATCTTATTGAACCACATTTTACTCTTTTATATTAACCATGACTATCAGATTTTTAAAATTCCACTCACAGAAGAGGTAAAAATATGTTTTATGTGAATTTCCAAATTCTCCTAGGAGGTGGGTAAAAGACGGTGAAAAGTATAATAAAATTTTTATATATCTAAAATTATTCTTAACTAACTCCAATGAATTACATTGAACATATATAGGTATTACATATCTATTTGGACCTGAAATAAATTTAAATAAAATAAATAATTATTTAAATAAAAATTCAATTTTAAACTATAACTCCGTGGTTTTCACTATTCATCAAAAATTGAATGTTTTCAGAAAAATACCATAATTTCCCCCTAGGATAATTTCGATATTCTGAATCCCAAAATGAAGTCCATTTTGAAATTTGAAATGTATAAAATTTCAAAATGTGGGTATTACTATTCATAACGGCTAGTTTGATTGGTTGTGGTGTGTTAGAACTTGATGTTGCGTACAACACACGCGATTGTATTATTCAAAGGGAAATATACCATGGAATTTTGAGGTGTTACATTCTCCCCTCCAAATAATTTCATCCTATAAATTTCTAGAATATTACTGCATAAAAAGACTCGGGTTGTTCCTCATCATAAATTCCTCTGGTTCCCACGTTGCCTCTTCCATCTTATGGTTTCTCCATAGAACTTTTACCAGATGAGTCGTCCGGTTTCTCAACACTTGTTATCTTTTATCAAGAATCCTGATGGGATCTTCGCAATAAGACAGATCAGGTTCTAGTTCTACTTCCACATAAGTGAGTACATGTGTTAGGTCAGGCATGTATTTCCTCTACAATGATACATGGAACACATCATGATCTTTGGAGAGATTTGGCGGCATTTCCAAACGATAATCTACAGCCCCAATTCGTTCTAGAATTTAGAAAGGTCCTATCTACCTGGAACATAATTTACCCTTCTTACCGAAACATATAACTCCCTTCCATAGAGATGCCTTCAAGAAAACATGATATCCTACCTAAAATTCCAAATCCTTCCTTCTGTTATCGGAATACCTCTTCTTCCTACTTTGAGTTTCTTTTATGTGGTTTTGGATTACCTTCACCTTTTCCATCATTTCCTACACCAGTTCCGGGCCTATAAGTTTTCTTTCACCAATGTCGTCCCAACAAGTTGCTATGAAACATCTCTTTCTGTATAACGCTTCATATGGTGCCATCTGAATACATGAATAGAAGCTATTGTTATAGGAAAATTCCACCAGAGGTAAATATTGATCGTACATACCATGAAATTAAAGTGATAAATATCTCAACATGTATTCTATGGTTTAAATAGTTTGTTCTGATTGTCCATTAGTTTGGGTGTGGTAAGCAGTGCTGAAATGAAGTTTAGTATCCAAGGCCTTTTGAAGAATTTTCCAGGACCTTGAAGTAAAACAGGGATCACGATCAGAAACAATCGATAGGGGTACTCCATGAAGTCTCACAAATTCATTAATATATAGCCTTTCTAGACATTCAAGTGGTAGATCTTCTCTTATAGAAAGAAAATGTGCTAATTTGGTAAGACAATCAACAATGACCCATTTTGCATCATTCCTTCTGGGAGTCTTTGGTAGTTCCATGATAAATACCATTGTAATATTATCCCATTTCCACTCAGGTATCGGAAGAGGTTGCATGACTCCTCCAGGATGTTGCCTTCCAGCTTTCACTTATTCACAAACCATACATCTTGACACAAAATCAACAATCTCCAACTTCATGTTGTCCCACAAAAAATGTTCCTTCAAATCTCTATACATCTTAGTGCTACTAGGGTGTATAGAGAAATTAGAACTATGAGCATCATCCAACAATTCCCTTTTTAGATCAGGTATATCGGGAACACAAAGACTCTTCCCAAATTTCAAATTTTCATCATCATACAAAAAGTCACTCAATCTCCCATTGTTCATAGCATTGATATTATTTTGAAACTCTTCATCACCGTTCTGAGAATACTTTAGCCTTTCTAGTAAATCTTTTTTGGCATCAATTTGAAAAAGTATTGATGTTTCACCTTCCATGGTGATTCCCATATCCATCATTACTGGATCCATGAAAATAGTATCCCTCTCAACTCTTATCTTGTTCAAAACTCAATGATCTTTTCAACTCAAATCATCTGCAACCTTATTTTCCATCCCCGGGTGGTAGTGTATCATGCAATTATAATCCTTGAGTAGTTCAAGCCATCTCCTTTGCCTCATGTTGATTTCATTCTGTGAGAAAATATACTTCAAACTCTTGTGATCAGTATAAATCTCATATTTCTCACCAAAGAGATAGTGTCTCCAAATCTTCAAAACAAATATTACAGTTGCTAACTCAAGATCATGAGTATGATAGTTTTTCTCATGAATTTTTAGTTGTATTGATGCATAGGCAATAAGCCTATCATTCTGTATAAGGACACAACCAAGTCCTTTCTTCGATGCATCACAATAAATAACAAACCCATCATTCCTCGATGGTAGAGTCAATATAGGAGCATTTACTAATCTTCTCTTCAGTTCTTCAAAACATTTTCACAATCTTTTCTCCAATCAAATTTAACTCCTTTTCTTTTGAGCTTCGTTAATGGGTTATCCAATCGGGCAAAATTCTCGACGAAATGTCGATAATAACCGACTAAACCAATAAAACTATGTACCTAGGTTATACTTGTTGGTGTTGGCCATTCTTGGATTGCCTTGGTCTTAGAAGGATCAAAATAGAATCCATCCTTTGAGACAATATGGCCAAGAAAAGAAATCTATTGAAGCCAGAATTCACACTTTCTAAACATCCCATATAATTCATGTCTTATCCGAGTCTTCAATATGCACAAATGATTATCATGATCTTCATAGATTTTGGAGTATACCAAGATATCATCAATAAATAACTCTAAAAATTCATAATGATATTCCTTGAAAACTCTATTCATTAGATCTATGAACATAGAGGGTTCATTAGTCATCCCAAAAGGCATTAATGTAAACTCATAATGCTCGTACCTGGTTCGAAATGTTGTCTTCATAATGTCTTCCTTATTCACACACAACTGATGGTATCTAGATCGAAGTTCAATCTTTAATAAGAATTGAGATCCATGCAGTTGGTCAAATAAATAATCAATGCGAGGTATGTGATACTTGTTCTTTATTGTTATAGCATTGATCTCCCTGTAGTGGATATATAACCTCATAGATCCATCTTTATTCTTAACAAAATGAACAGGGGATCCCCATGCAGAAACACTAGGGAGAATAAATCTCTTATTATTCAATTCCTCTAGTTTTTTATTTAGTTTAACTAATTCCACAGTGGCCATTCTATAAGGGGTCTTCGATATGGGCCTTGAACCAGGAATTAAATCAATGGAAAACTCAATTTATCGTTCTGGAAGATATCAAGTTGAATCTTCTGGAAACACATCTACATATACTTTCACAATAGGTACATCTACTATTTGAACATTCCTTTCCTCACCCACAGTAATTTCATTCTCTTCCTCCCCAATAATTGAATTTAGGTGAGCTATTTGGGGTGGATATAGATAATAATTAGCTGTTGATGATTATACTCTAAAGTTAAGGTGTTCCTTATCATCATCATGAAAAATCGCAACCTTTTTATTCTTACAATAAATCTTCACATCATGGTGCGAAAGCCGATCCATACCGAGGATTATATAAAACTAAATAATAGGCATGGCGATGAGTTCAGCAGACAAAGAACATTTATATGCTCTAATGGGAACTGATTCACAGAACTTTGTTGCAATGATACTTTCCTTAGGAGTTTTAACTAACAACTCCCTTGTTAAATTAAATTGTATATATCTAATTTTCTTAGAAAACAGGGAAGATATGAAACAATGCGATAATCCAAAATCAAATAATGCATTTTATAATCTTGAAGAAACCATTAAATTACACTCCCCCACGTCTTTCGGAGATTTTACCTCAGCAGTAGTGATAGCATAAGCTTGGACTTGATCCCTTGGCCTTTTCTGAGGTATGTTCCCCTGATGCTTTGGACATTCATTTTCATAATGTACCATCTCCTTGCAATTGTATCATTGAACGTTGGTAACTTCTTTCTTCCCCTTGTAATCACGAGCTTGGTGGCCTTTTTCACCACACTTGTAATAGACTCACATTCCCTTCAAGGAAGTACCAGGGTGTTTCTTCCCACATTTACTACAGGATGGATATTCAACCATTTCTTTCTTCCCCTTATTCCCATTCCTAGAATGATCGGCAGATCTCTACTTCTCTTTCTTTGCTTTAATGTAATAAGACTTAGAGAATTATTTTTCTATCTTGATAGTACATGAGTCAATATCTTCATACGACGAGAAGGATTGTGAGACTAATGCCTGATGGAGAAATGGTTTTAACCCATCAATGAAACGATCAATGTTACTCCTTGGGTTACGTATATAATCTACTGCATGCCTCACTAACCTTGTATAGTTAGCCTCATACATTATGACATTCTCATCCTCCTATTGTCTCACACTCAAAAATTTCCTATTTATATCTATTCAATGGTCACGAGGAAAGTATTTTTCTAATAAAATCTCTTTAAACCCCATCCATTCCATATTTGATACTTCATCGTCATCCTTTTTGTTTTGAATCAATGACCACCATTAATCAGCATCTCCAGTGAGGCGGTAAATTGCCAAGATAACGTTTTCCCTTTCACTACTCCCCAAGGCATGGAATATTTTCTCTAAGGAATTTATCCATTGCTCAGCTACTAGTGTATTTTTACCCCCATTGAATGTTGGTGGTTGTTTCTTCATGATGTTATCTAACATTGATCCTCCACGATATGGATTTGGGTTATCTATATGGGTAATGTTATTATTCATAACTTGAGTGAATTGTCCCACTATAGTGATAAGCTGATCAGCACCAGTTCATTCACCAGCTCCACTATAATTATCTTGAGCAGGAGGGAAATCCCTACATGGAGTGCATGCATTGATATGGTTTCCATTCCTTCCACTAGGATCCATTTGTAAACAATGGAATAAACTAGATCAGTTTATGAATCACAATACATAAATCCAAACTTGTAAAACACTTAACATAAATTGAATAGTTTATGGATATAATCCATAATCATAAAAATGTTTTCTTTGAGGAAGTATATACTCATAAACCCTTCAAATTTATTTGTAATGAAAATGAGAATTAACCTAAGCATATCCCCCGGGAGTGTCGTAACCAAGAGTGTAGAAAGGCTCGTTGTCGTGAACCAGTTCCCATTCAAGTCTAGCTCAAAGTGCTATTTTCCGGTTTTACCCCGAGGTACATATGTTCCAAAGCTGCCTCTACCTGGTCATATCCAGACAGGGATGTATTTCTTGGAAAACATACAAAATCTCTATAATACCAAAATTATAGGAAATTTTTCAATACTAATCCTCAAAGTCCATCTTAGGTTTATGTACTCTAATCAGAGTTTATCTAAATCTAGCATCCAAGGTTTGTACTAAACTTCTTCAGATACCAACTGTAACTCCCAGAATGCAGTTACCTAGAGTTGGTGCATTATTACATAACATTGTTATTATAATAAAAGATCAAGTCTCGAAAGACCGAATAGTTTAGTAGCCTTGGAAACACTAGTTACATTCATAAATGTTGCATTACATCATAAAGTGAAAAACTAAAATAACTTAGTATCCATAGTCCACACTCATATCCCTTTCAGACTATCCCTTCTAGTCAGTCATAAAATATTTCTTGACATCCTGGGAAAAATAAAACATAGAAGGGTGTGAGATCATATGCTCATTAAGGATAACAATATAGCAGATACATACCTAAATAAACGTAAACAATTAAGAAAATGTATAACTAAAACAAAAGCCTTTTAAACTTGAAATTTGGAATAATATGGAAAAAATAAAATGAAATAATTCAATTTTATTATTCACTTGGATATTCTACTAGTCGAATAATCACATGGAATATCAATAACCACATTCATAATGATGGAATGCATAATTCCATACTATCATAACCACAAAGTCAAGGCCTTATGCCAAGACTACAAATAATATTTTGTCAAGGCCTTGTGCCAAGACACTATTTTGACTCATGAGATATACCGATGCATCGAGGAGCTATAGTGGGATCCACCTGTCACTTATTAAGACAAATTCATTCCTCATATGAATAGGTTTAAACATAACATAAACATTTATATTAAAACTAGCATATGAAATGTCAATACATTCTCAATAAACCATGAATGGTATAAAAATAGCACATCCACATTCAAAAATATCAAAAAACCTTATATACAATATGGAAGATTTGTATCATAATAAATCAACTTTAATTAAGCTTAAAATCTATTAAAGAATACTAACATAGATGAAAACAAAACTATTTGAGAGAAATATCTCTTTTTTATATCATTTCAAAGTCACATAATTATAAAATAAAACATTTACTTTGAAAATATTCTTATAATATTATAAGGGATGCTTTGATGATTTTATAATGGTGGAAATTATCCACACCCACCGTATATGTTAAAAATGTCATTCTTACCTTAATTTTGTCAAAAAGGTTAAAAAGGAACATGTTTGGAAAACGACGGAAAGATTCCTTTATAGACAACTTATAAAAAGTCAAAAAGATTATAAATGACATTAACCCATAGTTTATAAAATAGTAAGAATGATTTTAAATACATTTTTAAGAAACATGGATGTGGATGATAATGAGGTCCTAGAATATAATTACATATAAACAACCTCGGATAATGAAGAGATTGTGAAATAAACCCTTACATTGTATTTTTACTTGGCCGAGGGTAGGTTAACGTCCTAGATAATAGTTAAATAATTGTTATTAAATTATAAATGAATCTTATACATAATTTAGATATCATATATGATATTTTAATATTGCTTTGTTTAATTATATTTTAGTATAAGCGTCATTTCGTGTGTTCAGTTACTCGTTTTTTGTATTTTTTGTTACATAAGTCGTGTTGTTTATCCACAGGTTGTATCTTATTCATATACTGAATTATATCTAGTACATAAACATTATTTTTAATCATCAAATGAAATTATTCTTGAATGGATACGATGGGGAATGAATCTCATCATGTTCATGGTGACGGTAGTACGTACGTACTCATGAACGCTACTTCCATTTCATTTTTCATTTTAAAAGGAATAAAAACCAAATGATACATAGGTATATTATTATTCAAGTATAATATAATATCTTATATATGTTACTTATGTTCATTAACACCATCCTTTTTATGTTCCAGGTATGTAATGAACAAGTCATATCACTTTGAGGGGGCGGTAGTCCCCACTTCTTCAAATTAAATTATCGTGTATATATATATATATACAACATGAAACGAATAATGGTATGGTCTAAAATTGAATTACATAAGCTTATATATAAATTAAAAATCATTAATATCATATTTAATTATAGTTCCATCATAATGGCCACCATCAGAGGTGGTATAAGATAATTGAACAATCATCATTTCGGGAGGTGTTTGGTTGCCATCCACGGAATCATTATGTTCTTCACCCATTAGATGGAGGTGTCTGTAAGTGTAGTTCGAATACTTATCATAAAAATTTCCTAGTATATTTAGTATACTGGTAAAGAATATAATAACAAGATTTTAGGGGTTGGATAAGTAAAATAAAATCAAAGAAGCTAAGAGAAATCGTTGCCTTTAATTTGGGTAACTCTATTTAGTTTGAACCAAAAAGGACTCTTAAAGTACCTTATGACTAAGGTAAGGATTCTAAGATGAGGAGAGGGATTTTGAGAGATTAATTTGTTCGAGGCTGGATGATCCAAAATTCTTGGGGGAGTTGAGGAGTTGGTTATAAGTGGTGTCCTTTTATAAGGGGGAGGAGAGACTCTTTAGGAAAAACGTAAAGTATTATTTTATAATATATTCATATTCGGTTTATAATGGCCCCAAACTTGATTATTTAAAGTCTAAGGCATGGATGGGTCGAAAACCCCTAAACCAATAGATTTTAGATAGTGTTGGGTCACTATATTAAACATATCTTTTAGATTTAACTCTTAGTTAAATAGTTTGACATTTACCATGTCTATTTGTATTTTTATATTATATAGTAAATAAACATAAAATATACTTCCAAGATACCCCCAAGTGGTCCATTAATGATATAAATATCATTATATAAGTCCATTGGTCAGACATTACATTTTTTATTAATAGAATATAAATTAATAATATAATATTTATTTTAAAAAACTCATTTATGTCATTTTTGACACTATTTGGTATTCTATTTTTGATAAATTTATAACAACATTATTACTTCGAACCTAATTAATTTAATCAACCCTAACATGTCATATTAACCTATAAAATTCCTGTAATTCAGTAAAAGACTAAAATTATATATATTTCGGTATTTATAATAACAATTATATTAATATTTCACTATGAAGATATTTACTGCATCATTATTGTGTCATAAATAAATTAAATTTTTTAATGTAAAAAATTATAAATAAAGTACCATTATGTATGAAATCATTTTATCTTTCAAATTAATATTTATAATCGAATTTATCTTATGTATAACCCTATATTAAAAATGTTTTAGTTATTTAACTTGGATTTTATCTCTTTTTACTCTTCTTTCAATTAATTAATAATAAATGACCTAATCTAATTCAAGTAGACCAAATAGGTTCATATTGTATTCCTAAGGTTTATTTTGGTCGAGTTATACTTATCCAAAATAATTAGGTCATGTTTTAGGGTAATAATAATATCATTTTTACCATTAATTACCCTATTTACTTTTAACCGTGGTAAATAAAAGTAAAAAGTTACTATTCACCAAAAATTATTTTTATCTTATTGAACAACATTTTACTCCTTGATATAAACCATTCCTTCAGGATTTTTGAAATTACACTCACAGAAGAGGTAAAAATGAGATTTATGTGAGTTTTTAAATTCTCCTAGGATGTGGGTAAAAGATGGTGAAAATTTCAATAAAATTTTTATATATCTAAAATTATTCTAAACTAACTCCAATGAATTACATTGAAATTATATAGGTATTATGTATCTATTTTGACCTAAAATAAATTTAAATAAAATAAATAGTTATTTAAATAATAATTCGGTTTTAAACTATAACTCAGTGCTTTATACTATTCATCAAAAATTGAATGTTTTCAGAAAAATACCAAAAATTCACCCTAGGATAATTTCGATATTATGAATCCAAAAATGAAGTCCATTTTTAAAGATAAAATGTATAAAATTTCAAAAAGTGGGTATTACTATTCATTACCGCTTGTTTGATTGGTTGTACTCTGTTAGAACTCAAAGTTGCATACAACACACACTAGTGTATTATTCAAAGGGAAACGTACTGTAGAAGCTTGGGGTGTTACATGGAATCAGTCAGTTCAAATTTGGTAAATATCGAAATTTGATTTTTTTTCAATATTAATTATAGAAATAATAATTTTTTTACCCTAATACAGATTAAATCATGTAATGAAATATAAAAATAAAATGAGAAGGATTATAAAATGTCCCCAATACATTTATTAATTTTACTTTTTGAGTCTATATCAAACCAATTCATCCGGGAATCAAGAATATAACTTTTTATATTTTTATGTGATGATAAACACAATAATATTTTTTTCTAGAAACGTCCAAAATGATACAATTTTCTTTTTAATAAAAAATAATATGTTTAGCGCAGGGACAACAAGATGACATGTTCAATTATAAATATTATTTTAAAAGATAAAAGTTTTTTTAATTATGGTAATTTATTTGTAATTTTTAGTTATGATAATAATTTTACTAAATATATACACAATGCTGATAAAATAATTATTCAATTAATGAAAAAAATAAAATAAATGTTAATAAAATAATAAAAGAAATAAAATCTGAGATAATTAATGTGATCCATGAATTTTATAAAAATTGAAATTTAATTGAAATAAAAAAATAATTAGTTTTAATTTTACTCTGTTTCATTGTGTAATTATAATCGAAGTAATGAATAGATCAAAAAACCATCATTCCCATTTGGGTTATTTTTTTACTGGAAATGGGTGTTTAAAAAAATGTATTCTGTTTATCAAAATTTGATTTTTATATGAGATTAAAACATTTTTTTAATGGTTTTATAATGAAAATACATATGAATAAAATGTTTTCTACAGTACTTGAGGATTATATGTGAAATGGGTGAGTATGATTTATCCTATACAATATTTTGAGACACATTATAGATTACGGGTGGGGCAAAAAATCTTATACATTTGGTGTGGCTAGATAGCGTAGGGTGAACCCATTATAGCTTATATGATGGGTATGCCCAGATTCCACTATGATCCATTGGGAAATTTACCTTCTAATTTCAGGAAGGATGGATGGAGATATCAAAGGGTTTCTTCTTTGTATTTAATTAGGATACAATTATCTTTGACATGGTTTGAAAATTTTTTATGAATGTGATACTAAAATATAGAAAAATGGTTTTAATTTTTTTGCTACGCTTTTTAATGATTTTCGTTGAGAAAAGTTTTATGAGTGTATTTCATGTTTAAATGATATATTTCATTCTACAAATTAACATTTAGAAAGAGGTAAACATTTCATTGGTTGTTACCATTTCACTGGACTAGTAAATGTTTTATATTTATGTCTCGTACTGAAGTTGTTTTTCCCATCCCATGTTTTAATATTTTTTCATAGGGATTGAAGGATGATTAGGATAAGGGTAAGGTCAATTTCAAATTTATGAAGACATTTCATTAAAAACATGTTTATATTGATATGTTTTGGTTGGTAGGAAAAAGTGGATACTCAATATAAGTGTCCACTTTTTTTGATTATTATATATGGATTATGACGGAAATCTCAAAAACACTAAGACTAAAAGATATTTGGGAATATAAGAAAGTGATTTCTATTATAATGTAACTATAATATGTAATTTTTATTAAAAAAATACTTACATTTGTAATCAGTTAAGGGTTTAGATTACTTTAGAGGTTAAGATGATATTTTAGAATATGTTAATAGTCCTCTATAACTATAAAGGATAATATTTTAAGAATAAATATGGCTATTTTGTGAAATGTTTTGAAGGATATATTAGTGTATATAAACTTTATAATACAGTTTATTGAAATTTAATTTATATAATGACACTGTATTTTGTTTTCATCTTAGTAATAGGTTAGATATTATATGATAAAAAAGAATTATGGATGTTATGGAAAATGCAGTGGTCGTCTAAACAAGAAACTAAATGGAATTGGATTTACAGTGAGAAATAATATAGTTATTATTAACTAGTTATCAAGAGTTATGATTAAAAACATGAACATATGTGTGTCACCAAAATCATCATTAAATAGTTAAATAAATACCCATGGATGTTAAAGTGTTAAATTCAATAAAGATAAAATTATTCACTGACCAATGTGTCATGAATGTGGAAAGAAGAAACCTGAAAAATGTCTTAAAATACCAAGAAGACATTTTATATAATGTTAAGGATGTCAGAAAGAAAGTAAGCTCCAAGGAAAAAAGGAATCATTCAATTAACACCATGAAGGTATAATACATTCTTCTTGAGGTATCAAATGAATGTTTTATATGTGGGGATATTATTCCTTAAACAAATTGTTGTACTAAGGGAAAATCTAAAGAATGGGATATGCAAGATCATATATATGAATATTTAGAAATGCCTACTTCAATTGTTTTTGTATATGAGAAATAAAATATGAAATTTGAACGATATGGATTACATATTGGTATATATTTCTATATTGTTAAATCTTAGTGAATGATTCATATTTTTTCGATAGAAAGGACGTTTAATGTAGTAATATAAAAAAAGTTTCTTAAATGAATATTAAGAACATTGAATGATTTTCATTTCTATTTATAACAATATTAGAATTATGATTTATTTATTATCATAATAATTAGTAACCTTTTGATGTTTTATGTGATTGGATTAATTTGGGAGAAATTTATTTATTATGTATATGTTAACATTAGGTTCAATATGTAATGAATTTTATTTTCGGAAGAATAATATTTTAATTTTTTCAAACATAAGTTTAAAGGTATGAATAACCATTAGGGTTTATATGGTCTCTGATTTTGAGGTGAATATGGGTTAATAAAATTTTGGGGATTTAAAATGAACGGTATGCACTTCCCTATGTGGTGAAAAAAATTCTTTAATGTTGTATATATTAAAACTATTTTTTGAGGATGGTCATAAAATTTTTGGGAATTTTATGAGGATTATAAAAATATAGTTTTAATGAAAAGATAAACCGTAGGATGAGAAATAACCAGTCACATCTTGTAATGTCATGAGGATTGGACCCATGACAGAAGGGAATAAGGGTGAATCACTTACCACTGTCATATGTGATGTCCTGATTAGTATGAAATGTTTATTATATATTTATTCAATCTTAAAAATAAAGGTTGAGTTCTTTTTTAGAATATAATTTCTATCATATACATAATCATGTGAATGAAAAGTGGTTTGTTGATAATAATACTAATGCTATTTCAAAATAAGTTCATGATTTTTTGAAATCTATTTTATTAAGGTAATAAAATACGATATTATTTTATTTTAGGAATAAAGGTAAATATTTATTTTTGAAGAATATATGAATTTGTGTGGATTTATGGTTATTCAGGTTATTTATAGAAATAACATGTATATTTTGAGGATTATATTATTATGAAATTATATTTTTTCAATGAGGCATTATGAGTGATTAATGTTATTTTGTGATAAATTGAAAATAAATTAGGAAGACTTTGTGATAAAATACTTTAGATTTTTGCGAATAAATATTTCTAAGGAATATTTTGGGAAATATATTGATTTTTATTTACTTAATGATTTTTGTTGAACAATGGTTATTACCGTAGATTTTTAGAAATTAAAGTAGTTTTTTACGATGTTTTATCCATTGTGGGAATTATATTCTCATTTCCAAACCATTTTAGTGTAGATTAATTTCTAATAATATGTGGAATATCTTCTTGAAATTTTTTGGATTATGTGAAACATTATAAGTTGATTATAATAATTCATGTAGATAAATATTCTTTAATACTCGTCATTTGGTAAAAAAAATATTAGTTTGTGGTAGAAATTGATTAAAAGATGAAATCCTCAGTGGAAAGTAAATATATTTCCTTCTAATTTTAGTATATATGATAAAGTAATTCCTCATCTATAGGAATAGGATGTTGAACTAAAAACATTTTCTATTCAATTTTCTTAAAAAAAATCAATATCTTTTTAAACCATAATAGGTTTACTATTTTTTGATGGTTAAATTTCTTATAACATTGTTCTATATCACTCTTTATCAGTCTTTTTAGGTTATTATTTTCTTCCAAATCAGTGTCTTCACATCCCACCAATGTTTTCTTACATGGAAACCTAGATATGTGTTATTCCAGATAACATTTATAGTTATTTTTTTTCTCTTTTCAAGTGAAATTATTATTAAAATATTTTATGATATAGGAATTTCATAAAAGGTAATTTGAAAATTCAGAACCCTGGATTTTAATCAATATTTAAAATTTAAAGGGCACAATTTCATAAATTGGATAAAATGTAATAACCTAATATTTCTAAAATAAATACAATTTTTCATTGAATACAAGATACATAACACAAATCGTAAATTAAAAATGAATTATTATTATTTAAATTTGAACCTTATAACATAATCATTAAATTAAAAATAATGAATAGTATTTACCAAAATATTAAATATATAATGGTGTTACTTAGTTATAATTTATTCAATAATTCATTTTAAATAACCACTCGATTTTTATTAAAGTTATTTTATTCTTAAAAAATATGTTTACATCAAAAACTGATTTTCGTTATTTTTTATGAGTATATATTATTATAATTTTTTTAAAATTTTTTTAAAATTTATTTGAAAAAATTTAACTCATTTGTTAATCAATAATGTCAATATTTTCTTAGAACTAATTTTTATGAGTTTTTTTTAGAAAATATTGATTCATTAAAAATTAAATTTTTTTAGGTATTTAATTTATAAAAAATATTTTTTTATTATTTTCTAAATATTATTTTTTTCATTTTATTTAGAATAATGAAATTATTTTTTTTCAAACTAATTTTTCATTTGAACTTAGTATAGAAAATTTAATATTTTAAAATTTTATTTTTATGAAAATATTTTTTTTATTATTTCTTAAATATTATTTTTTTCATTTTTTTTAGAATAATGAAATTATTTTTTTTCAAACTAATTTTTCATTTGAACTTAGTATAGAAAATTTAATATTTTAAAATTTTATTTATATGAAAATATTTTTTTTTATTTTTTAAATATTATTTTTTTCATTTTTTAGAATAATGACATTATTTTTTTTCAAACTAATTTTTCATTTGAACTTAGTATAGAAAATTTTATTTTTTAAAATTTTATTTTTATGAAAATATTTTTTTATCAGGTATTTTCAGATTGATTTAAAATTAAATTATGAAATTTATTTATTTTCATCTTTGTAATATTGATTCTATATTTGGAATCATTGGGTCCACATTTTATAAATATTTCTCTTTTAATTTTTTTCAATATTAATAGAAACCATTGTAATATTTGTTATCATGGTAAAAAGAAATTCAGTTAATTAAACTAAAAAAATAAACTTGAATGGACTACAAAATCAAGCACAAAATTTCATTAATTTTATTTTATGTTTTTATTTATTCCATAATAATTCAATATTGGGTTATAATCCTTTTAGTCTCCATTTTTATATGATTAGAACCATTATAATGTTTTATTTATAGAAAAGTAAAATATGATATACTCTTATTTTTTATAACATTAACTTTTTTTTTGAAAAAATGATAAACATAAAATAAGATTGGATATAAATTGTAATTGGAAATATAAAAGGTTATTATTAAACATGGAAATTTATTTATAATTTTTAGTGAAAAAATAATTAACATAAATTCTTACACAACCTGGATGGATAATTACTTAATTAATAAAAAATTCAAATAAATGATATAAAAAATATGAAAATAAATACATTTTGAGATAATAAAGGTGATACAAAATATTTATAGTTGAAAATGATAGATTATTGATATAGAAAAATAATTGGTGCATATTTAAATTTGTGTATATATGTGATTAGAGTCAAAGTAATGAATAGTTCTTTAATAGACATTAATGATATATTATAATAAGTAATATTTTATTATATGATGAATTTTTATTAAATGATATATTCATACATGTGATTATGATATGATTTATAATATCAATCATGGTCCATTTATGTGTCTTTTATCCATATACAGTAACTATTGTCACTCTGAAAGAGTAAAAACCCATATTGACTTAGTAAGTGTGAAATGGGTTAACAAGGGTTAAAACATAACGATAAGGGTGAATATATAATAAAAACATTTATATTTCTTACTTCATGAGATAATTTTGACCCATAATCATAATATATTCCAATTAATTTAGTTTTGATCCATTTTTAACTGAAAATGTATTTATATTAATTGAATATTTAGAGAAATTTCTAGAGTGTTCCTCCCATCACTTATACATTGGATCTTCTTATTCCCTTTACATAAATATAAAATAACCATTTTAGTTAATAAAATCACTAACCAAATCCCCTAATATAGTCCCTAAACACATTATAGAGTCTTTATTTAGTGAATAACTCTAACCATAGTTGGTTTATGTTGTTAAGAGCATGAGGGTTTACAATGAAAATGTTTCATTATTAATAATGTTCTTATGTTTTATTTATTAATCCACCTACATAAAAGAATAATTAAACACTATTATATAATAAAACTTGTATTTTACATATAATTAGGTATTTTTCAAAGTGAAATAACCTATATCTATCTCCTCTTCCATTAAATTGGAAACTAAATAATTGATCCTGTGTATGGTGGATTACTGCCTCCCACACTCATGTAATTCATTTTGCATCATAGTATCTGATGGATGGATTATAATTATTGGAATAATTTTTATATATTATATTATTTAAATATTTATCGTTATAAAAGGATAACATGTCACTTATCTTCTTAACATTCCATTCACTGAAAAATTATAACATTGTTCTTTCCTATATCTGAACTACCACCTCCATGAAGAAATGTGATCCCTTTATCATCACCACATCACATGGATGATATATATAAGTTCATTTAAATATTTATTATGATTATTATTTTATTATGATAATTTTGGAATTCTAAAATAATTATTTCCTTCATTCCATAATGGAAACAATACTCATGGGTTTGTACAACCTACTTGTCACCATAATTGCAACATATCTCATTTTTCATAATAATTATTCATTATTGGTTTTGAAAGTATGAGTGATATATAAAAATGATAAATATGTTATTATTATTATTATTTATATGGTTTAGTAATTACATGTTTGACTAGATTTATCATACCGAAGCCATTTATAACATATTATCCAAATATCATCAGAAACACCTGATATGAATTTAATGGAATTAGTAATTGTATATAGCTTTTACTAAATGAAAAATAGAATAATGAACATGAATTTTTTTACTATGAAAGTAAAAAACTAACATAAATATGTTTTCATAATTATAAAGAACAGATGTGATTACTCATATTTATGGTAAGGGGCTATCTTTTTAAAATTCCTCTTTCAATGTTTCTCATAAAACTCCCTTTTCAATTCATATCCATTTTTTCTAAAAATTATTTAATAATGTTTTTTACTATTATTTTATTATTTCTTAATGTGATTATTTTTCATGTTTTAATTTTACATAAAAATTTGAAATTACTTTTTTTCCTTTCTCAAAATGAGGTACTTTGTGAATTTTCGGAAAAAATTATTGGAGGAATGTTTTATAACTTATATGAACTGATAAAGATTTATATCCTCCATGGATAATTTTTTTCATTGATGTTTACTTTAAAATTATACATGTTTATTTTCAAAAAAAAAGTTATAATTTTATTGTGTTTTATATATAATATTAAAATGGAAAGGATATTTTCGTCAAGATTGTTTTCATGAACTTTTAATGGTATTTATTTTCATCATTGAAAACAATCTTTGATTTTACTTATGATTCACTATGGATATTGTTTTATGATTCCATGTTAAGTTTTTATCTTGATGGATTATTATTCTTTGAAATTTATTTCTATGGAACTCCATTATTTACCATTGTTTTATCTTGTTATTATGAGAATACTATATTTTATTGTATATAGTGACAAATAATTTCCCACTGACATGAAAATTATTTGATGTTCTTATCCAATTAAAATATTTCTTATTTTTATCAAATAAAAACAATATTTTCCTTTATGAGGTTATATTTTCATTGGAATTGAATTTGTAAATGAAAATAGAATTTTAATATCCAACTTTTTTTTATATTAGATTAATTTTTTAATTCAAAGGTTTTATGATATATAGGTATAAGAATAAAATACTTTATACGGATCTTGAGAATTATATGTGAAACTAGTGAGACTGATACAACTTATAAAAAGGGTTGATTCCCATTATAGCTCACACGTGAGACTGATACAGGTATACATTAGGTATTCCTATATATCATCAAGTGAGCATGTTATAGCTTTTACAATGGATGCGCCCAAATAGAGCTCTAATGTATTGGGTAATGTGCATTATTATTTTGAAAAAAATGATGGAGTTAATGAAGGGTATATCCCATGGTTTTCATTGAGATGTAGTTAATTCTAACATGTTTTTAAAATGAGTTATGAATGTAATGCTCAAGGTTTCCAAAAAAGTATTTACTGGAATAAAATGGTCAATACAATATATCGTATATACTTATAGTTTCTATTATCTTAAAAACCATTAATAATTTGATGATGATATTTTTTAATAACCATGTTCCTTGGGTTTTATTATTTTCTTTTTAATTTTATGGTTAATTACATTATGTATGTGTTTTTGATGTTTCTAAATTAAATCTTACGATGTCTGAAAAACCATATATGTGAAATTTTGGCCACATGGTGTAAACTTCTATTTTTTTCAATCAGTTACATCGATCACATTGGAAAAGGAAATTTATTTTTCAATATGGTATATCCCAGAATCGCCTATGTGGAATTTTCATACATCAACTAGATCACCTCTGTGATCAATCACCTACATGATAATATGGATATAAAAATGGTTACATGGAGCAATGGGTTACATAAATTTTAGCTACATGAAGAAATCAACTCATTCATTTAAATCTTCATTGTGTGTTTCATCCAATTGATAAAATCTGATATGACATTTCAATCGGTTATTCCAGTTTTTGACATGTGAGTAAAAGGATAAAATTATTTAATTTTTATACACAAGTTTAATTACTTATGTGGATTTAAATATCCAATTCAACTACATTGTAATGAAAATTGGTATTTATTACTGTTTAAGCACTGAAGTGAAATATTTAATTCTTCTGTAAAATCATTAAATTATAGATTGTAACATTAAGGAAATATCAATAATAATATGATCCAAGTATTATGACTTAAGAAATGAAAATTTATATTTTATTTTTTCTCTACTGTTTGAAATAAATCTTCATAAAGAAGGACATGTCCATGATGCCAAATTTGAAAAATCATGCGCAATGTGTTTAAATAAGGAGTAAACCATGAATTTTCTGTACAAGTATGTTTGTAATGTTTGAACCTTTTCTACAAGAGATGTTTTCAAAAAAGGAAAGTATAAATGTTCACAATAATATGTAGAGAATTATTTCTCCAAACTCTTATAAAATGAGGCACTATATTTGTAAAACAATTAGTGAAGAATAAGGATAATCTCATCAGACATGCTTGTTGATAATCCTTACTAATTTTAGAAGACTCTACTTGAAATACGTACACTTCACACTATAATAAACATATCATATTGCTATGGATTTATGGCCACCTTTTTTCAAAACCATGGCCATAGGTATTTATAACATGTCTAATGGATCATTTTTAAATAAAATCATGGTTTTAAGTTAAATATTTGTGTTCCTATCCACAGTTCAGTGAAACCGTGTCTATAGAACTCTTTTGAGATCTATTTCCATAGTTTGTCTAAAACAATGGATATATAGTCCTTTTACAATGTAACTAGACATGGTTTGTATAAATCTATAAATATTAAATCTTTTTTTACTACTGATATATGCATGGTTTTTTGTAAATTTGTTGCTATAGAGTCTTTTTTGAATGGATATAGCCATAATTTGTGTAGAATTGTGGCTATAGAGTCTTTTTTCGAGGCCTATAGTCTTGGTTTTTTAAATAAAATGGCTATATAATAGTACCATAGCCACAATTTTTCTAAAATATGAATATAGAGTATTTATTCCATTTTATATAGCTACTTTTTCTCAAAAAATGTGGTTATAGGTCTCCCTCCTTTGCATAGGAAAAGAAATAACACATGAAAAAATTGCGAGAAGGGTTATAACCACGGGTTTCATGTTATAAATGTAAAATACAATGTACATAAAGAAAAATAAATTTTCATATCTATTAATAATTACTAATTACATATAATTTAATAGATACAGTATGTTCAACAATGTATACGATAAATCTAGATTTCAAGTTAAAAACATAGTTTTCTAAAAAATATTTTTACCACATACTGATGGAGAACCCATTTAAAATATATTTTTGACCTTTTTTACTTTTTTTACAATATAACCTTCTTCTTTGAAGGTAAGACATCAAAATTCTATTTGGGTGAATTTTTTACATTTTTATGATAAAATTTGTATTTTTATGAATAGGGAGAAATACTGTGCATTAAATCAAAACTAATTTTTCATCTAATTTATTTCTATATATATACTATCCATTTAACATGTTTTAAATTATAGTTATATTAAAATTTTATCATTTAATACTGTTTTTTCCATTAGAAATAATTTCAAATTGAAATTAGATATAAAAACATTTCATACTTTTGAACGTTTCACTTTTAAAATCCACTTTTTAATTTGTTTTGCGAAATTAATTATGAATATAAATTTTAAAATTTTGTGAATTTAATTCAGATAAATGGATTCCATATTTAGAATCTGAATTCCCAAATTAGGTTGTAATGTAAATTTTAATTATAGATAAAAAAATTTACCACAGTAAAAAAATTATTTAATATAGTAAAAGTAAACTTTTGATAATGGTTAAAATTAAATGTTAAAAGCTTAACATAATTAAAACATCAAAATTTAAATGGATTATTATGTCTTGATCAACCCTTACCATCCTATAGAATATTTATTACTATCCAAATATATGTAATTTAATTTCACCTCTATATTCATAGCTTTTAATATATAGTAATCAAGAAATTAATCACTAGAAATGACCTCTCCTCATGTATAAATAACAACCCTCACCTACCCATTTCGACACACAAGGCCTTTTATATATCAATCTCTACCTAGAAATATCCTCCTCACTCTTCACATGCCTGAGTGCTTTTGGTCTCACCAAAATATTGAAATCAAGGTCCTCAAGTATCTTTCACGGAGGGGATATTCAAGAGGCAATATTCTCAAAGTACCTCTCTTAATTTATTTTCCTTTTTCTAGTTTGTAATCAACTACTTCATCCATAAATGCCTGAAAAATCAATAATCATGTAAATACTAGATTTTTATGTTTCTAATTTAATATCTCATATCCATTTCAGTTATCATTACCTCTTATTCCAATAAATGTAATTGTTTTCCAAATTATGTCAGTTAATCAATTTTGTGAATAATGTTTTTGTTTTTTTCCTTTACCACCTTCATTGATGGTCTTAAAAACATTATTATGGTCAAATAATATTTTAATATGTATATTATAACCTATTTAATATTCTTTAAATATTATATTAAACATACCTTCATGCTTTCCAAATTGGGTTTATACGATAACATCATTTTGGGACGTGTAGACTACCTCATCCTCAAAATGATGTGATTCATTCACAGATCACATTGATTTTATTAATGATTGTTTTATTAAAAATATATTATATACATGAAATATTATTTCCACTTTAATGATAATATATATGTATACATATTTACATACATTTCATTTATTGTTTGTTCATTCAATACGATAGGAGAAACAAAAATAGTGTTTTTGCTTACGTATGACCTCCATCTCCAAGAACGGTATTCTTATTTTACCATAAAATAAAATTATATGTTATTTTATAACTAATATATAAAATATTTTTTTCATGGTTTATATTCTATAGATGATGGATTTATTACCACATGGACTATTGACATCATACCATGTGGATTTTCTATTCAAGAACTAAATATCGACAACACATCTGATATAAACTCAAATAATTGTGTAATTATTATTAAATAGTAATAAGTGATATAAAAGTAATAGTAAACATGAAAAATGTTCTCAATAAAGTATAAATTAAACTATGTTTACTATTTAGGATGAATAAGGAACATACGAGACGAGTCAGACTCAAGGAAAGGGAATTTCATAACCCACATTCTAATTTTGGGTTAAACATATAATTCTAGATTATATTGTTCGAGTATTTTGAGTGAATTTTTTTGGATATATTATCTTTACTTTTTACTTGTTTTGTTTTTATTTATAGTGAAAACAAATACTAAATTTATTTTATTACCAAAATGTTATTTATAAGTGATTTCATCTTAATCTTTTTTCTTTGAAACATTTCATGATAATATGAATATTTATTCATTTATATGGTTTATACACATCCACAAAAACATTTCATATCTATTTTATTTATATATTATTTTTATTTAATATCTTGTTAAATTTATTAATTCATGTATATTAATATTTAAAATTCTATTGTGGTATGGAATACGCTTAATGTTTAAATTATTAATTGTAAAATCATTTTCTTCATGATATTAATTTATATATTTGTTATATGGATATAAAATAATTTTAAATGATAATTTATATATATTTTGAATTTATTTTTATGGTTTAAATAATTAATCTTTCTATCTATTTTATATATAATGTTTTGACAAATGACAAAAGGAATGTTATTTTTAATATATATGGTGAAATAAAATTCTCCACCGCTATGACCGTTATCTGATATTTGGATCTCTTCACAAACCATACTATTTTTAGAATAAAGGGAAACCACTTATTCCATTTTTGGGTGATTTTTTATTAAAAATTGTTTTCAAATAGGATTTAATTTTTCATTATCTTGAAATAATATTTTGTAATTTTATTTTGAAAATGTTTATTTAATTTATTCATGATTTATGTGTTCTGATTATGTATTTGGTTCTTAGAAATATGATGGGATGCAACATAATTAACAAAATATGGGTGGTTACCTTATAAACCATCTACTGGTGGTTCCATGATAATAAAAATATGGTTGGTTACGTTATAACCTTCAAAGCATTGGGTTTGGATGCTAGCCATATGGATATTTTATTTGTAAGAGTGACATGTGTGAATGTCAACTATATGGTTATTCAATTTAAGTATGATGGTGTTCCAGGATTCCCTTATATGTTTTATATTATTTTTATGGGTTTTATGCTAATATTTTTATTTCAAAAAGGTTATGCAATGAGATTATATTCAGTGAAGAGTATTTACTACTTCATGAAGGTGAAAAGTATTATATTATTATAGAGTATACATGGTTTACATGTTTTAAAAAGAATAATAGTTTTTATTATTCATGTGTCCCTTACTAATGATTTTATTATCATCCCAATTTTTAAAATATTTTTTATAGGATTTAATGGAGGATAGATACACTGATCAAATTAATGGAAAAGTTGTGATGTTTAAACAGGAAATGAAAGCATGCTCATATTTAAATTGGTTTTTATAAAAAAAATGGATAGTGAGTATTAGTGAATAATTTTTAATATTTATGTCGTTATGTATGATTTATGGCCTAATTGTCTAAATATATGAACCTAAAAATATTCACAATATAAAATTTTAACATAACTCAAGATTGAGTAATATTTAAGGTTGGAGTCTTATAATTTTTATAATTGTTCTGTTTAGATAACCTTATAGGTTAGGGTAATATTGTCAACTTTATATTGGAGGAGTTTACATTATGATAAAATTGAAATGATATAACTTTTTATGATTAACATGTTGGTTTTCCTAATGTTATATCTATTTTGAATGGTTTTATACAAAGGAAAAATGGATGCTATGTTGGGAAGGAATACAGAGGCAAACAACCTTCCAATTAGAATCCTATGATGGCTGGAATTAGAACTGAACAATTTTTTTATTGATGGATCAATTGAATCAGGATATAAATGGTGCTAGTGACCATGAATGAGATCAACTTTATGAAAAATAGATGAATAAGTTAGTAGTGGATAATTACATGAGGAAACATCCCCTATCATTTAGAGGATCATCTGACCCTCTTCAAGATAAAGGGTGGATTAAATCAGTAGAAAATATTTTTGATGTAATGGGGTGATCAGACAATAATAATTATAGAGTTTTTGTTTATTCTTTTAAATGTAAAAATGATAAGTGGTGTTCAATGATAAAATATTTTATAGGAAGTTAAGAAATTGAATCTGTTGAAAGTGATGAATTGAGAAATATGTTTGTTGAGAAATATTTTTCTAAGGTTGATCTACATACGATGGAAAATAAATTCATTGAATTGAGGCAGAAGGAGGATGAATCTATTGCTACACATGAATAAAATTTCACCTATTTGTTAAGTTATATCCAAAATTTTATCTTGGATATTCATAGTAAGACAAATCGATTTTACTAAAGACTGAAACCGAAATATTGAAGGGAATTAGATTGTTATGAGTTCAAAAGATATGAGAAACGTGTATGGTAAGGTGAGATGGTAGAAATGGAGTTTTCTGATTATCATGTCTTCCATGATAACAAACAAAATATGTGATCCCATTGGTAGTCAATGTAAAATCATTCAACAATGACATTTGGAGGTAAGAAAGGTAAATTTCCATCTTGTGGTATGTATAGTAAAAAGAACCCTAGAGAATCGATCTCATTGACTATGAAGTTCTTCCATTTTCATAATCCTGAAAGTATTTCTGCGGATTACAAAGGAGATGATCAGGAATGAAATGAAAATTTGTAGGTAAGATGTTTTATTTATAATGAGTTAGGGAATTATGAAAATTTGTGTCCAAATTTGATCACCAAGGGTGAAAAATAGTAATATTGAAATAATATGTGTTTGGAAAAATCATTTTCTACTACTAAGTTAATGTGGGACCATCAAATGAAGTAGTTAAAGGTATGTTGTCAGTTTTTTCAAAAAATGAAAATACTCTAATTGACTCTGGATCTCACATTCATTCATTTCTAAGAGCTCTATAAGTAATTTGAAAATATCACCTCATGAGTGTGACATAATAATTTTTTTAAAACTTCATGTATAATTATTAAATAATTCAGGACTAATAAAGAATATTTCTATTATCATTAGTGGGATGGTATTTCCAACAAATATTGTTGAACAAACCATAGTAAAATTTGATATCATTTTGGGTATGGATTGTCTTTCAGTTTATCATGTTAAAATATATTTTAAATCCAAGAATATTTTATTCAATGATTTTATACATTTGATAACATAACAAGAAGCTGAGAGATTGATTAAATATGGAGGTGAAATTTATCTAGCTCATGATGTTGAAAAGGAAGAAAATTGTTTGATTAGTGACATTCCAGTAGTGAATGAATTTATAGTTGTTTTTCATGATGAATTGTCTTTTTGTTCCTAAATGAGAGATTTAATTTACTATAGATCATGTTCTTAATGATAAGACTATTTTTCCCCCTATTTAATGGCCCAAGTAAAACTAGTAGAATTGAAAAAACAGTTGCAAGAATTACTTGATAAAGGTTTCATTTGACCAATAACTTTACAATGGGGTTCTCCTATTTTATTTGTGAAAAATAAGGATAGTCCCATGAGACATTGTATTGATTATAAATCCTTGAATAAAATCACTATTAACAATAAGTATCCTTTGCCTCATTTCGATGATTTGTTTCATCTTGTCTAGGGAGCTCAACATTTTTTTAAAATTGATTTTAGGTTCAGGTACTATCAGCTGATGGTGATAGAGGATAATATTCCAAATATATCACACCGATAGAGATGGGGGAATTATGTGTTTGTAGATATACCCTATAGGTTATCTAATGAACCTTTTGTATTTATGAAAATCATGAATGGATTTTTTATTTAGTTTGATGATTTCTTAGTGGTTTTTTTATTGATGATATTTTTGTATTTTCTAAAATCCAAAATGAACATGAATGTCACTTAAGGATTTTTTATAAAATATTAAAACAAAATGAAACTATATAGAATGTTTTGTAGGATTTAATTTTGGTTGAAAAGAATTTATTTCCTTGGTCACATTGTTTACAAAGAGGGCATAACTATGGAACCTTTGAAATCGAAAGTTGTTGAAGAGTGTCTATAAACTACCAATATCAAATTGATACGTTGTTTTCATGGATTAGAGGGTTATTAACGAATGTTTCTTGAAAAAATTTCTTAGTTATCTATCCCACTATCTATGTTTACAAATTATGGATTTAAGTTCATCCATACAAAGGAATGCAATGATTATTTTAGGGAACTAATATGAAGATCAGTAAATGCTCCAGTTTTGGCCCTGCCTTATAGGAATACGGAATTTGTTATCTATACTGATGCTTTATTGAAGGCAATTGGTTGTTTACTAATGAAGAATAATTAGGTAATTTTTATACTTCATGTCAGTTGAAACCAGAAGAGTTAAATTAAAATACACATGATTTATAATTGGCTTATCTTGTTCTTGAAAATAAAATTGGACGCGTTATTTGAATGATGCAAAGTGTGAAATATTTACCGATCATAAAAGATTGATGTAAATATCAAATAAAGAATAATTGAACATGAGACTGATGAGATGAGTTGACTTAATCAAGGATTAAGATAACACGACTCAATACCATCCAGGAAAATCATATAATGTGGAATATGCTTTAAGTAAAAAAATATAAAGCTAAATTTAACATGCTCTGTTTGGAATGAGATCCTTTGGTTAATATTTGATGACTTTTGTCTTGGAAGTTATTAGTACTATAAATTTCATTTTTTTTTCCTAAGTGTAAATGAAATCATATATATCAGACTGAACTAAGCAAGTGAAAAAGTAATATAGTGAGTTACATAAAAAGGTAAAATTAGTCTAGAAGGGTAAGTTAGGTGAATTTAACAATGATAAAGATACTTTTTTATGATTTGGTAAGAGATTATGTGTTCCTTATAATTCAAAGTTGAAGAAAGAGTTTTAATGTGATGTTCATAGTTCTTTATTTTTAGTTCACCCAGGTAGCACTAAAATGTTTTTGAGATATTCAAGAGTGGTACTAGTGGGATTTAATGAAAATAGATATTACTAATTTTACTTTGAGATATTTGAAATTTTAATAGGTTAAGGTAGATCAGAAGTTACTAAAAAGGAATAATTCAGCCTTTTCTAGTGCCAGAGTGGAAATGGGAAAATATATCCATGGATTTCATTATTGTATTACCATATACTTTTGGAGGTGACAATATGATTTTGGTTATTGTTGATCGGCTGACTAAATCTTATAATCATCTTCAAATTCGAGATACTATATCTCTAGATAAACATAATTAGATGTACATTAAATATATTTTCATGTTATATGTGAATCCCCTATCTATTGTATCTGATTATAATCCCAGTTTGATTTCTAAATTTTTTCAATGCCTTCAGAAGTCATTAGGTACTGAATTAATTTTTAGTACACCTGTTCACCCTCAATTAAATGGGTATTTAGAATTTACAATTTAGTACATGGTGAATATACTACATGCATGTCAAATAAATTACTGGGGAAGTTGAGATCAAAATGTTTTTTGGTTGAGTTTTCCTATAATAATAGTTTTCATTCTAGTATACATATTGAACATTTTAGAGAATTATATGGTAAGAGGTGTTGAACCATATATTTTTTGGATAAAGTAGGTGAAAGGATGTTGATGGAACTAGAATTGGTAAATGAAATGGTACTGAAATTTTATTTGAATCTGAGTCATATAAGGATAAAAAAAATGTAGGCAGAAAATTTATGAGGATAATCAAAGGAAGGATCTTTATTTGGAGGACGGAGATCATGTTTTTCTCAATGTTTCTCCATGGAAAATTGTGATGAATTTTTGTAAGAAATGGATGATGATCCACAGTTCATTAAAAACTATGAAATTCCTGATAAATTTGGATCAGTTTCCTACCGAGTTTCTTTACATATGAGTATATGTGAAGTACACAATTATTTTCATGTCTTAATTTAATGAAAGTATATGGTAGATCCATTTCATAATTTGAGTCCAGAAGTAGTTCAGTGAGAAGAGAATCATTATTATGAGAAATAAAAAGTCAAAATTATTCACCATAGAGAGATTATGTTTTAGAATAATGTGATTTATCCAGTAATGTTTTTGTAAAAAAAACTATATTATTGAAGTGGAAACATGGGAATCTGTAAATTCATTGAGGGAGGAATACCCCCACTTCGTTGATAATTGAATAAAAATTTTGAGGACAGAATTTCAAAAAGGGGAAAGGATGTAACATCTCAATTAATTATTGAATAATATATTTTCTTATATATTAATATTTATTAATTATATATATTTTAAATGATAGAATATTTTTAACAATGTATAAAATAAATCTAGATTTTTTGTTCAGAACATTGTTTTCTAAAAACCAATTTTATCACCCATTTATGGAGAACCAATTATAAATATAGTTTTGAAAAATTTATAAGATATTTTTTAGAAAATAAAATTATTATTTATAATAAGGGACATAAAATTTTATTTTGGTTTATTTTTTTTAATTTTTTAAAAAAATTAGTATTTTAATTTATAGTTAGAAATAATACATTTTAGTTCAAAACTATTTTTTCATATAATTTATTTTTAATTGATAAAAGATAATTTTAATAGGATATAAATTATATCTAAATTATTATTTTATCATTGAATTCAATTTTTGTCAATGTAAATAATTTTAAATTGAAATTATATATAAAAACATTTCAAAGTTATGAATGTTTCAGTTTAAAAATCCACTTTTTTGTTTTGTCTGTGGAATTAATTTTAAATCCAATTTTATTAATTCTATTAATTGAATTAGTTAAAATTGATTCCATATTTGGAATCATATGTAGTATATTATTTTTAAGGAAAATTTCATTTTTAGATATAAAAAATATACCATGGTAGAAAAATTAATTAACATAATAAAAGTAAATTTTTTACAAGGGTTAAAATTAAAAGTTAGAAACTTAACTGAATAAAAAATATATCTTTTTAAGGGTCATTATGGTGTTAATCGTCCCTAAATTGCATATACATCATTAGTTATAATAAAATTTATTTTAATTTATTTCCACCACAATATGATTAGAATTTAATATGAAATAGTAAATAAATTAATCAATTGAACCCTCCCCTCCTCAAGTATAAATAACAAACCTCACATCCACTTTTCATCGCAAAAATCCTTATTGCTCCTAATATCTCTACCCAAACCTCTCCTCCTCACTCTACCCACATCAAAGTGCTTATGTTAACTCCAAAAGTCCAAATTGACGGTCCTCAAGGGTCTTTCGTGGATGGGATATTAAAGAGATAATTATTTAAATTATCTCCCATAATTTATTTTTTTTCTCCTAATTTATCCTCTTCTCCTTCGTCCGTGAATGCATCAGAAAAACATAATCATGTACATATTAGGGTTTTATTTTTCAAGTGGAAAAATTCATATCCATTTCATTTCTAAAAACCTCTTATTTAAATAAATGAAATTGTTTTCCATGTTATGACATTTCATCCCCTCTATGAATAATGTTTTTGTTCTTTTTTCCTTTACCTCTATCTTGGAAAGTCCTAAAAAAAATTTTCTAGTCAAATAATATTATAATAGTTATATTATATCCGATTTTATATTCGTGAAAAGTTACATTATACATACCTCTATGATTTCCAAATTGTTGTTATATGATAACAATGTTTGGGGGACGTGTGGACAACCGCCTCCTCAAAATGTTGCGATTCATTCAAAAATTACATGGATTGTTTCATGGATTTTTTTTGTTAAAATATATAATATTAATGACATATTAATTCATCTATATTTATATAATATATGTATATATATTTTCATATATTTCATTTAATGTTTTTTTCTTTTAATATGAACAGAAACAAATAGCGTTCATGTGTACGTACGACCTACCATCTTTGTGCATAGTGCTATTAGTTTGTCATCATTGATTATTATAAATAATTATATAATCACTATATAAGATATTTATATCATGTTTTATATTCTAGATATGATGGAATAATGACCACATCTACTATTGACATCATACCAAGTTCATTTTTGACCCAAGAAAAGAATATTGAAAAAATATATGAAATAAGCTAAACTAATTAGGTATTTGTTATAACATTGTAATAAATGATATAAAAGTAATAATAAAACTATAAAAGGTTATCAATAATGTATAAAGTAACTTACATTTTTTATTCAAGAATAACGTGGAACATACAAGACGATTCAAACTCGAGGTAAAGGAATTTCTTAACCCACGTTCGATTTACACATCTTGATTATATCATTAAAATATTATGTGTGAAACGAATTTTTAATATATTATCTTATATTTCTTCTTTTTTAACATGTATTTATATTTAAAATGTATAACTGATCTATTTTGTTAACAAAATTATCTTTTTCATGGATTTCATCTCAATATCCTATCATTGAGGAATTTTAAGATAATATGCATCTTTATTCTTTTATAAGGTGTATATAAAACAACTATGACATTTAATATCCATATTTTATCTATAAAAATTCTATTTAATGTCTTATACAATGTATTAATTAATGGATATTATGATTTAAATGTTTAAAGGTGTATGTGATTACTTCAATGTTTAAAATTTTAATTTTCAAATTTTTTTATTCAATATAATAATATACATATTTATTATATGGATGTAAATGGATTTTAAGGGACACATTTTATATATTTTCATTTTAATTAAATTGTTTTCAAAATTAATATTGCCACTTTTTTTCAATGAATTTTTGGACAAATGACAAAAGGAATGTTCATTTTAACATATATGGATACAACAACTTCCTCGACAACATAACTGTTATTTGATATTGGATTCCTTTACAAGCCCTAAATTTTTTTGAATATTGAAAAACAACTTATTCAATTATTAGGTGTTTTAATATTGAAAATTGTTTTGACAGTGGATTGATTATTTGAATATCTTTAAATTATATATTGTTGTTGAAAGGTAGAAATGTTATTTTTTATGATTCATTTATGTGTTATGTTTATGGTTTGGTTCTTGGAAATTTGACAGGTGGTTACATGATAAATCAATGATATGTGGTTATGTGATAAACCAAATATGGGAAGTTTTATGATAAACCATTGAGTTTTGGATACGTTATATCCTTCAATGAATTGGGTACAGAAGTAGGATGTGTGGCTATTCCATTAACAAGAGTGAAATGTGTGTAATTTGACCCTGTCGTAATTTCATTTAAGTATGAGTATTTTACAAGTAAACTTTGTATGTTATATGTAATTTTAATGGGTTTTATGGTAATATTTGTATTAAAAAATGGTAAGAAATGATCTTATATTCAATAAATAATTTTTACTACTTCTAAAAGGTGAAATTTATTACTTTATGATAGAATATTCATGGTTTACATGTTTTTGTAAGACTAATAGTTTTCCATCTTTGTGTATCCATTACTGAGGTTTTTATGATCCTACCATGTTTTAAATTGTTTTTCATAGGAATCATGGGAGGATTGAGACAAGGAGAGAATCATGGGAAAAGTTGTGATGTATAGACAAGAAACACATCCACATTAATTTTTAATTATTTTTAATAAATAAATATATAGTGAGTATAAATGTAGACTTTGTAATATTTATGTTGTTATGTATGATTTATGACCTAATTCTCTAAATATCTTAACCTAAAATGATCTTTAATGTCAAATCATGACCTAACTCAAGATGATGTAATGTTTAAGGATGGGGATATATAAAATCCATGATTCATAAAAATATAAATTACAATATATATATATATATACCTAAGGTCATTTGTGGATCAGTGGTTAGGATGTTGGAGAACATAGTGGAGGTAAGAAGATCGAATCTAGATGGGAAATTATTATTTTGGGCTATAGAAACAGTTTACGTAGGCAATATCAACAGTTTTCAATAGTGGAAATAACATTATTGCCATGGTGGAAAACTGTGGCTCTATCCCAAATATCATGGTGGACAACTAGGGACTAACTGACATGATTGAAAACCATGGAAATATCCTAGAGAACCATGGATATATCTTTTAGATATACCCACACAAATATGTACCACAGATAGCGGAAATATGGGTATAACTTATAGCCATCTTTTTGACCACTATATACATAGTTTTAGGTTGTTTCTATAGAGAAAATTAATACTTGTTTAATGTAATCACTATAGGAGTTACTTCATTTCATTCAATAGCATATTACACCTTGGAGAAATATTTTTTTTAAAAATGATGGTTTATTATATTTTGTTGTAGAGGTTCCCAGTAAAATAACCACTGATGTATATTTTTTGTAAATTCTTTCTAGAGCCTGTTTGAAAGAACATGTTCTCTTACCATGTGTCGACTTCTTCCATACAACCATCCAGTCCCTATAAAATGTATTGGAAGTGCCTAAAAAATAGACATTCTATTGTAAATCATCATAGTCATTTAATTATCTGTTAATGAAAAATTCGTAAATCCTTCATAAATATTAGAGGGTGAATTTCAAAGTGAATAAAAGTTTATATAACTCAAATCACTCAGCTTCATATATCTTAATACAACCATTATCTGAAAACATTTGGTATTAGAGGACATGATTATTTAGTAGTCGACTATATAGGATGAAATATAATGTTCTCTTAAATAAGATCCGTTATTACTGAAAAAGGAGAAGGAATTCCTACATTTAGAGAAACATATTTCAATGGTAAAATGTTTGTATTTTAGAAGTAATATATGATCATATATATATAAAAAACTTGTTTCTTAGGTTTAACTTAATTATGTGAAGCCTTATTAAATTCTAATGACCGATCAAGAAATGTGGGATGTCGAAACTGAAAAAGGATATCATTTGAATTCAAAATATATGAATGATATTATTTTTGTAATAGGTCTTGATGAGTTTAATAGATTTTATTAATGTTAAAAAACCTCATGTAATCTGTACTATAGGTTTGGTTTCTCATTAAGGGGAAGATAAATTGTGTAATATTAGATATAATGTTTTGAAACTAAATGTTTAATCTTTTAGTATGATGGATGGTGAGATTATAAAAAAATTCAATTTTAGGATTATAGTAAATTTTAATTTTTTAAATTCTTTAAGTACACCTATTATTGAATCAGACAAGGATGTGAATGTTTTCAGACAATTATCACTAAGGTGGAGCGGTGTTTCATTTGCAATCACACAATCAACAGAGGTTAAAAACATCAAAATAAAGTATCTAATCATTAACTTCATGTAATATTCAGTAGATATAGAAGATGATTCTAGAGAACATAGGTTAGTTTAGAGGTAAAATTATTCTCTGAAATTATCACCCTCAAATGATTAGAATATGGTAAAATAATTTAAAATATCTAAGACTTCCATTAAGAATTATTTAAGTTGGTTTACATTAGATATGGATCTTTCTCACTATCCTAAAAAATTTAAAAATTCATATTAATAGGGAGTAGGTTTCATGAAACCTTCAAATAAGTAAAATTATTCATATAAAAATTCAAAAGAAGTAATATTTAATTAATTAGAGAATATTATTCATATCAAGAACACATTTCAAAATCTTAAAGCTAAAAACATAAAAAAAATCTGATAATATTGGATAAAAGAGCTTTGAGAAATCCTTAAAGGAAAGATAGAGTACTTTTAGGGGGTTCTAGTGATGTTTCATATTAAGAAATAGATTTTTTACATTCTAATCAGAAAGAGAACATGTCTTTTATGACACGTAGTGATGATGTGTAAAATTTCTACAATTCTAAGAAAAAAATGGAATCAACAAACATGAATTTCTAATTTGAGAAACTAAATTAATATTATTCCATTTTAGAAACTAATTTATAATATTTTAAAAATAAAAATAAAAATCTTAAAAATCATATGATGTGAATTTTAATGAAAAATAGGACTTAACTAAAAAATTATAATTTTCAAAATTAAAACGAAATATTTGTTGCATCATGTTTTGAACATGAAAATAAATTTCTAAAAAATACAAAGATAAGTTTAATCAATAATTTTTTATTAGTTTATTTGAAAAAGTTGAATATTATTTAGGTCGCATTAATGGAAAAAAGAAAACTTGTATGAATAATTTTTAATAGTAATTAAAGTTGATAGACTTAGGTTATAAATGAACTATTTTGTACCCAGTTCCAATAACAAATTTCTTTCAAAAATTACTTGTTTTGATTCTGTAGTGAAAGGACACTATACAAATAAGTATTGTTTGAGAAACATAATATTATATGTAGTTAACCATATTTTTTCAAATAATGTTCTAAGTTATGTAATGAATGTTTTTGAATTCCCAAATAGATTTTGATTCCAACATCCTTTGTTTCTAACCATGGTGGACCGAAGAAAATATTGGAACCAATTGTTTTTTTAATTTTTCTTTTTAGGAATAAAGGATATATTGAACCAATGAATTCTGGTATATATATTATTGATTATTGGGTAAAATGAGTGGATATTTCAATACTTTTTAATCCTTATCAATGATATATGGACGTCATGTCACATTTATTGACAATTATAAATGAAAAATTATGGTACTTCGATCTTTTGGAAATTAAAACTATATCCTAATCAAAAAACTTATTTGTGTTGAAGTCATAAGAAAATATTTGATAAGTATCTGTCAACTCTAGGATAATGGTAATTTCATTTAATTTTCAAATAATGCATGTTATTTATTTAAAGACAAAATTATTAAATTTAAGGCACCATGAAAATTTAATGTCCATACTGTAGATCATAACTCCTCAAGTAGAAAAAAGGTGAACTTTTTAAATATTTTAAAAAATGATTTATGGTTTTAGAATATAATTTTGGGACATTATAATATATAATCATTGAAAAAATTATCCAGTAGACTTCTATTTCATATTTACATAAAAAAATTAATAGAAATAATTTTTTATGCATACCATGTTGGTAAGTAATAGAAGTCATTTATTAAACAAATTAAATAGGTTTTTACTTCAAGACCATGAAAAATATTTACATGGATTCTTTTTGGTCCATTTATAGTTTCAAAACTATGAGGAAAATCGTTTTTTATGTTTTAGTATATGATTCTCTATATTTACATGGGTTTTATTTTGAGGCGATAAAACTGATGATTGATTTTTTATTTGTTTTCGAAAACTCGTTAAAAATGAATGGTTTTTAAATTATTTTTGTAAGAAGTAACCGTGGAAGATAATTTGAAAATCATAATTTTAATGCATATTCTTGATTACATGGTTCCATGAAAACTCTCCCCCCCCCCCCCAAAAGACACCTCTAAATAATGGTGTCTTTAAAAGGAAGAATGATAATTTGTAAAAACATCCATTAACTATGTAATGTGAATATAAATTTACTACTCATTTTTGGGATCAACCTATGAATAAAACATGATATGTCACAAATAGAGTTATAATTATAACTATTTTAATGAAAAACAAATGAAATATGAAATATTAAAATGAAAAAAATTGGATACATTAATTTTTTGGAATAATTGTTAATATTATAAATCTCAGGGATAATATTGTTATGTTTGATCGAAAATATGATGGAGGAATCTTCCTATTATATTCCACTACTTCGAAATAATATATATGATTCAATAGAAATCAAGGACTTTAGAAGAATAAACTAATTTAAAATATGATTAATGTGGCCTCTTTTGATCACTGAATAACTCAAATTGATGAACTAATTTATTATTTTGAATGAATGATATCTAATTAAGTTTTTTTAATGAAAACATGATGAATAATGAGAACTTGATTTTAGATAACTAACTCCTAGATGTTTGGATGCCAATGATCCAAAAATTGTGTTGTGTAGACATCATAAAAACCATATGAACCATCCTTTAGAAACCATTATATATCATGTTTATATGATTGAACTAGAAATTTAAGGAGTGTAGTAAATATTGTAGAGTTTTATTAATTTTAATCCCTATTATAACATAATCTTATTGAATAATCCTTTGTAAATAAATGGTGGGTTATATATATGTAAGAGGAGCTAAACTAGTTCAGGAGGAACAACGTATGAGAATTAGTTGACAGACCCTATGGTAAGATAGTTATAGAAAAAAATGGATTTTAAAGAAATATTAGTAGCTAAAAGCGTAAAATTAGGAAGATGGTATATATTACGAGGTGACCTTTTCCCTATTATCTAGATAAGATGATATTTTGACTATTTTATCCTATACATCATATTAAAATTTTAAATAATATCATATGGATCTCAAATATTCTTTTCTAAACGTTTTTTTAATGGATGATGTTTATGTTGAGAAACCCCCTTGTTTTAAAAAACCCCATTTTTCAGTTATATCCTTTAAACATATTGAATCTCTTTACATCTTTAAAAAGTCTCCAAGAGTAATTTATAAATGTTTATGTTTCTTTCTTTCCATATATTTTTTCAATTGGTATAAAAGATTCAAATTTATTTAACAAAACATTATATTCATATCTTTTTTGCTAAAAATTTATGACGTGGATAAATAAAAAATTATGTAAAAATTTTCAAAACTCATGTAAAATGAATTTGAAATGACTCTGATTGGAGAGTTAAATTGTTTTCAAGGTTTTCAATTTTTTCAAAAATACTTTTTGAATTAAATAAATCAAACTATATACATAGTATACATTCTTACAAGATTTGGACATGAAAATAGTAATGTAAAAACTACCTCTATGAGTTCTAGTGAAATACATGACATAGATGAAGTTGGGAATCCAATTAAAAATTGGATTTATAGAGGATTAATTGGTTGTTTGTTGTATATGATTTATAGTAGACCAGATATTATGTTTTTAGTATTTATTTTTTTTGAAAATAAAATTAATCCTAATGATCCACATTTAAAAGATGCCAATAGGATTTTACGATATTTCAAAGGAACAATTTTTCATTATTTTATTTCCCTAAAATCGTTTCAATTTAATTTAATATCATATTTAGATGATGATTTTGGTGGTTGTGAACAAGATCAGATCATCACTTTAAGAAAAATCCATTTAATATGTAAATATCTTGTATCCTAGTCTAGTAAAAAGAAATACCCTTTTTCATTATCGACAACAAAGACAGAATATATTGCAACATGTAGACATTGTGTACATGTTTTGTGGATGAAGCATACCTAAATGGGATTTGGATTTATATATATGAAAGTCAATATTCAATGTTATAACAGTACTATTGTAGAATCATTGTAGTGGTACTATAGTGGTGGCTACACTATAGCACCAATGGCCATGAAATGGTGGTGGGAACTATAATAGGAATTGTAGTGGAGGAATTAGTGTAGCGAGTACTATAGCATCTTGGGTACAATAGTATCACTATTCCCCAACATGCCATTGGGTCAAAATTATGGGCATATGGGCCATGTAATGGACTTTCATTCCCACTAGGGTTATGGTAAATGTAATGGACTTCATTCCCACTGGGAATATGAGCCATTTATTTAATAAATAAGGCATGTTTGGTGGACTATCCCTGGGGGGGGTTGGCCCACCTTTCCAGCCTATGTGGGTTGTGTGTGTGGGATGATTTTTAATTTTACCCCAATGAACCTAATTTAAATATAGACTTAATGAATCATTTAATAATATATCACTCTCAAAAATGTGATATTTATCTTCATTAAATATCTATAGAGAATTTGTTAATATATTTTTATTAAACCTATATCATATGAGAATTTTGATTTTTTTAAAGGGAATTGGTTTTATTTTATAAAATAAATTAAATGTTATTTATTTATTTGGATTATAATGAATTTATTCTCTTTATTGTTGTTAAAATGTTTAATTACACATTCTATTATAATTTATTGTTTTATACTATATGAAAATTGATCTTATCTATATGTTTCAAATTTATTTCTTCTTATTCGTTATTATAATTATTTATGTATGAGTTATAAGTAATATTAAATGAAAACTAGGAACACAAGAAATTTGGTTTTCAATTAAGTAACCAGCTCAAAATTTACTCTCAATCCTTTTTCTAGTCCCGTAAGTATCATATCCTTGAATTTGAATCACCGTCTCTAACATCTTGATTCATATTCAACCTCTAACCAACCAATTAAAAATAGGAAATTTCAACCAGATGGATGATTGAATGAAAATTTTATCTATTAAATCCAAAGGACTCTAATGAATAGTTGTTATTAGAAAATCCATTGATATTACTTGGCTGAAAACATATTATTTTGTTGAATAAATCACTTGAGTTCTAAGGATCATGTCTTTTTTGATAAGAAGCTGTCATATTATCATTTTGAGATTGAGAAAAATGAGGTTTTAATGAAACTTGAGTTTCAATTTAATCCAATAGAGTGTGTAATCTCGTCAAATATTTAAGGAATAATAATGGTAATTTCGTTTATTGAAATAGATGATTTGTTTCATTGTTCCCATGGGGCTAGTTTCTATTTAATCAAATCCTGGTTGGTAAAATATCAATAGGAACAACAGAAATGTTATGATATTTCTTTCGAACCACAATTTTGAAAAATAAATCTATTAAATTGTTTCCAGAATAATGGAATTATTTATATATGTTTATAAATAAATGTATAACATAAAAGAAAGAAATATGTAGAAAGTTATTTTTCAAGATATTTATTTATTGTATGTATTGATATATAATGTAATGTTTAGTTTTCCAAGATACCTGATTTTGTTCATGCATCATTTTTGTGAAGGAAAAGAAAAATTAAACTATAATCCCTATTTCAAATTAATTTCATTAGTTTTGAAGAAGAAATAAGTAGATTTAAATGAAGGTGTTTAGGTGATCTTTTGTTCTGGAAATATCCTATAATTAACTCTATTTTATATTATAGTATATTTTTTGGATTTTATTTCAAGTAGTTTGATGGTAGTCACTCAGGAAGTTGTGACTTAGGGAGAGTCATCTTAGTCTTCACTACCTAGTGATGAAACATCAAATGAAATAATATATTTTAGTGGAGTAGAGGATACAACATTTGTAAGAACATATTATTTATTTTATGTCATAAGTTCTACATTTGATGATCATATCTAGATTCAAAAATATATGTCTATATAGATACATTTTACTTGTAAATTTTTTTTATGTCTTGAAGGATTTATACATATAGGGACTTTCTGGAGAGAACTATTGCTCATCAAGATAACTGGCTACTTGAAACTGGAATTATGGTATATGAATTTTAGAGAAGTGTAAATATATAAGGAGTAGTGAATAAGATGATCTAATTCTTCAAATATAAAATGATGATAAATTAAGCGATTTTGATCTAGTTATATACTCTTAAAAGAGTTCCCCTAAACAATTGATACCATCTTCTCCATAAAATACACATGAACTAACTCCTCTAGTAAAAAAATATCACAAATCATTGAAAAGGAAGTATTTTATCATGAGTTAATGAGGATTTTTGACAATCTAATATTATATTATTAATATTTAAAAGTGGATTTAGTTACATGAAAGGTTGACACCACATAAATCAATGAGTCTTCATTCTCTAAGTCAAACATTAATAAATAAATTGTAATGGTGGATTCCCAATCAGTGATGATCAATAGTATTAAAACAAATTAACATATCCCACATGATAGTTCTAATTTATGTAAAAAAGAAAATGAGGAAATAAAAACCTTAGTAATTGGTTTGAAAGACATTTTCAAATTGAATTTTGAGTTTGTTGATATTAGTACTGTGATTTCATCTCTAATAGATGTATATCAAAACCCATCATTTGGGAAATCAAATTTATCTGAAGAAGTTCTTGATGGAATCAAAGTGTTTAGTGAAAAATTGAAAGAGACTTTTCAAACATTGAAACGTGTCATGTTAAGTTAGTTTGAATTATTAATTAAATTAAAATACTCATCCACTACTATATAATATTATCTATTTATTCCAAATTTATTTAATTGAGTTAGTCATATGTTATCAGAATTGAGTACTCTTCATTCTTAGGTTCTATGTCTCTAATATGATATTCTTATTCCAGAGATGTTCGATGAGATGAGAAAGAATCTATTTTTTCAATTTAATGATACACATAAATCTATAAAGAAACCAAGTGCTATGTTAGATGTGGTCATGAATGACCATGTTAGTCATATTAAAAATCTCTTAGAGATACGGTAGAAGAGATTTATGGTGTTCGAAATTAATCCAGAGATAAAATTTCATTCTTCATGAAACATAATGAAATAAAATTTCATATTATTTTCAAAAACCTAAAAGATTTTGTTAAAGGTTTTTTCTTTTTATAACATGATAAAATAATGTTCAAAATAAAATTATTCATTAGAATATTTTCCAAATGATTCAGTATATTTTTTAAGAAGGGAGTAAGTTCTTTACAAACCTCATTTAGTTTAATGTTAAGTTGAACCACAATACACTATTATTTCCCATGTGTTTAAATATTCTTTCATATATGTTAAATAAGTTATTCATAATTTTCTAGTACAATTAAATAATATTGATTAACAATTATAATCACTGAATCGTATGCTAATTAATGTGAAAACGTATGTGAATCTAATTTTGAATAAGGTTTTTTTTGGATATTTGTTCTGATATTTATTCTATAGACATTTCCCCTATTCTTTCCCATCATATTTTCAACACATATGCATGTTTCTCTTCTGGGAAAGTGGAATATCTTAAGGATTTTATTAGTAATGGATTAATATAAATAACTCTAATGTATAAGAATACATATCTTTTGATTCATGGAACTTATAAGGCTGATTTTATTCCAAGGATCAATATGTGTGAAATATAATTATTTCAAATGAGAATAAGAAGACCTCCTATTCTTGATCATACAAGTACTTCCCAGCAAGCTAGGATGAGAATAATTTTTTTTAGTGATCCATTAGTGAAATCCTAGCAAAATTCAACTATCTCCAAATATGATCCAATCATAAATGTACCTCCACAAAAACAAAAATATTATATTGAAACCATTCTACCAAACCAGTTTCTTTAACTAATATTTTGTAATTATAATAGATGAAATTATATTTTTATTTCTAATAAATTAACCAAAAATAATACGTTAATTATTTGTTTCAAATGTGTTTCTCAGACATTTTTCTCTAATGAGATCATGTAGCATTTTTTATCAACAATAAAATATTTAGATGAACTGTTATTATTTGTGAATTATTATGGATTAATGAAATGATATTGGATGTCATGCTTGGAAAATTCTCCATGATAAATTTGATGATAGTTGTACTTGATCATTAACTCTCAAGGAGAAGTACGACTGAGTTTTCACATTTTATACTATATGTTAATAAAATTTAAATATTTATTTTCATGATTTAAATTTTCCATTCAATATTGTTGATGTGAAAATAATTTTTTTGAATAAATAATATTAAAGAAGAAATGTATGCGAATGATGAATTGATAACAGACATGGAAATATATAAATATATTTTTTCATGATGAAAAATGATTTTTTTTCATAGAAATTTAATTGATAAATATTTAAATTTCATTTATATGATAGTTATATTTTTTATAATCATGGAATAGGCCTTATATTAAAAATAAAATCCAACCCAAGGGCATTCTATGGCCGGTTCAACATTGGGATCATGTGGGACTCAAGGGTGAACAACGCCCAAAGAAACCATCCCAAGAAACCCTAGAGGTGGAAGTGCTATGTATAAGCCCATGATGGGCCCACATATAAGGACAACAAGGGAATGTGGATGCATGGAGTTCCACTTTATAGTTTTAGTAGCCACGTCCATACAACGTGGTGATGAGGTACATGTGTTTGTGTGATCAGGTCTGATTGTCCTTATCCAACTCGAACATGAATAAATGATTGGATGTTAAATATACTGATGTGAATTTTGTTCGAAGTATAAATCTAGGAAGTGTGATAAAGTAAATATTCATCCATTATATAATGTTATGTAAATAAATATCATAGCATGATCATTTGAACAGAGTTTTATAATAATTATTGGGTGATAATCTTCTACTGATTTTCTTTTCAATGATCATTAATACTCTAGAACCAAAGGATGAATTTATGATCACAAAAAAATAATTTGAGTGTTTTTAATTTATTGAATTAAATAGACAATGAGGTGATTATAACCCATTTAATTAATTTAGGAAATTTAACATATTTCATGAATGTGATGAATTGAAATAACATCTCTTGGTTGAATGAAAATGTGATTTGAAGATGGAATTTGAGATGTAAATGATCGAGTTTAAGAAGAGGACTTATTTAGATTATATATTCATATAGTATCAATTGAATGAATATTTTTTGAATGAGGTGAATGAATATGAATGCTATATGTATTTATTATCTTGAATAAATAAATATAGAGACATAAAATTACTATGGTGTTTTTAAGATGAGATGTGCCATGAGTTTTGAAATAGTGAAAAATCAACTTGAATAAAAATCTTGGTTTTAGTGTTTGATTAATAAATTATTCCCTTATTCCTCATAATGAAAAATATATATTTTGAAATAATCAGGAATTTAAATGAGGTGAATAAATAGTGAGCTGTAGAGATTTCCATCCGTGTAAAAATTAATGAAGAACCTAATCATTTATGCATTTGAGATGTGTTGTATGAGGAAAAAGTCTCAGTTCCTATATGAATGAAGTAAATGATAATTTGAGATAAATCACATCTAATAGATGCATGCATGTGAGGGTGATCCATGTCTCAATCAATGATGTTTTTTATTATGATACCCCTCTCATGAATTTTTAGATACAATGAATTAAATAGAATATAACCCTCATTTATTTTATTTGATATACCATACATGTAATAGAAATACCCAATGATTAATGGGTATTCAAAATTACTATAATATAATACCAAAAAATAATGGGGTTTTCAATGATGAGGAAGTAAATATAATACATATTTTCATTTTTGTATTATTATTTGAAGACATAAATTTAATGTATTTAATTCTTAACATAGATAATTTAGTTTTTAAATATGAGCGTTCATATGACAACCCTGATATTTATTACACAATTAAACATAATTTATTACATAAAAATCACTTTGATACAACATGGATGATCGAGAGGTCAAGTGTCTTTGGGTCTTAGGTCCATTACAGAACAACTTAAAACATAGAATAAAACATATTTATTGAAAACTTCCTTAACATGACCACATCATTCTCTCATACATATCATTTCATGGGATAACCTGATGACATTCATAAGAAAGTGGTGACCTATAAAGCCTAGTAAGGGAATGAACATGGAATAATATGAGGAATACAATACATGTTATACAATAGGCATATCAATAGATCACAAGGGAAGCATAATCTTAAAGGTATCATAAATCATGATAATCATAACATTGAAATGTTGCAACTATAGTTAACATGGAATAGGCATGAGCAAAGTCTCATTGCACATAGAGAATGATCAAACCCTCATTACACATGAAGCACTATTAAACCCTCATTGCACTTGAATTATCATGAGTAAACACCCATTTCACATAACGTATCATGACACTATACTTTACCCAATGCATTGGAGCGCTATTAGGGAGCACCCTTCTTAAACATTTCATTTCATGCATAAGTGTGCCACATGGATCATAAAACATTGAATCATTCAACATATTCTTTTATTCCACGATAAACGATTATTGAATACATAAATTAGACTCTTTAAACAATAATGAAGTGTGAGTAAGGATAAATATCCTTGATTGAGAAATGGTTATGGTATTCACTACACAATGACTTTGTCTTGGAAAAGAGCGGTGCAATTTCGACAGCATATGGACATGACATAAAAACATATAAAAATGGTTGATGAGAGGGAAATGGGTGTCTCATAATATTTTCATGACATGGACAATAAGGTACAATGATTTATAAAACTATTTAATACATTTAATAAAGAGATTTTTGAATCAAAGTGTCCCATAACACTTTGAATATTTTAAATGAATTAATCATTTGAAAACATCAATGTCCATATAAATGAATCCTCAAAACCATTTTTAAAACATGTACATTAATGATAATGATTTAGTTGAATAAATATTTAAAACATTTAAAATTATATTTTAATTAAAGAGATTTTAAGAAAATAAGAGACTATTGAATACAAATAATTGAGGAATAACGTTTAAGCATAACTTTATAATATCTTGAGAATAAAGGGATTCATGATATTATATTCCAAAGGACAGAATATACACCATATAATAGTGAATTGGTTCATAACAACAATGAAGTCTCAATGGAATGTAAATTGAGATGAAATCCCTTATAAAAAGTGTATATTTAGATTAAGGATAAATAAATTAAATTATAATGTGTAAAAAATATAAATACACTCAATATGATTGGATATTCAGTGTAAATCAATTATAGAACATTCACAAATATTTTTTTTAATAAAAAACCAATGACTTTGATGTTTAACTAAAAGAATGAAAATTGAGTTAAAAATACTATTATCAAGTTCTTATTGATGACTTGATAATTTATAAATGGATTGATTATGTGTATCAAAAGTATATACACAAAAAGGGGAGTGGAAATTACAACATAAATAAATAAATAGTGATTCCACACAAAATCATAGAATTAATTAATTAAGAATTAGAATATTAACCCAAGGAATATAAATTGGGTTAAAATGTTCCCTTACCGATTTGGTAACTTACGAAACATACAACCCATGAAAGAAGGGTCATAAAATGAAAATTTTAATTCCAATAAATTGAATAATATTACAAAATGAATACAATAATGTGTAGTACATTCACTACACAAAATTAAATAGGGTCAAATATAACATGAATCTCACGAGAATAAAAAGTGAGATGAAAACCCATTACCACATTGTAATCAATCGAGTTGTATGAAAAAAAGTTAATAGACACAAAAATAATCAAATACTAACATTAATATTAAGATAATAATGATATTATATATAAAATGTCAGTACACAATACACAACATGCAATAAATAAATGGCAAATAATGGAAATATCACGAAATTAAAAGTGAGATGAGAAATCTGTTACCTTGTGTCCAACTTGACTCGTACATTCGTTGTTCTTACTGAATAATAAAATTAATTTAATTTATACATTATTAATAACCTTTTTAATGTTTATTATTACTTTTTTATAACTTATTATCTTTAAATAACACTTAGTTAATTATTTGAGTTCATATCGGACATTTTGTCAATGTTCGTAATTTGAGTTAAAAAAACATGTTATAATTAATATTTGTCCATGTTTTCCAAACTAAATTATACCAAAAATGATATTAATTATTTATATATCGTATATATCATATATATCTAGTATATACATGTATTTATATTAGTACATAACATTTGGAGGTAATATATGAATTGCACCGTTCATCAAGACGGTAAGTCGTACGTATGCATGAACGCTACTTCCATTTCCATTTTGTATTTTAATGGAATGAAAACATAATGATACATATTTATATTATAATTCAGGTATAATATATTAAATAATATCATTAAATCTATCCTTTATACATCCCACATAAGGCATTAACGAGTCATATCATTTTGAGAGGGTGGTAGCCCGCACTTCCTAAAATGAAATTATCGCATTTGCACATTATGGAAACCATAAAGGTGTGATTTAAATAAAAAATACAGAAGAATAAAGAATAAATAAACATAATATATTTCATATATAAATATAGTTCCATCATAATGTCCACCATGAGAGGTGGTAGGAGATAATTGAACAATCATTGTTTAGTGAGGCGTGAGTTTTCCATCCACAGAAACATTATGTTCTTTACCCAATAGATAGAGGTATGTGTAAGTTTAATTATGATCCTTATCAGAAAAACATTCTAGTATATTGAGGATACTTTATTTGTTATAAAATAAAGGATTAAAAAGATTTTATGGGGTTGGAAAAGTATAATAAAACAAAAGAACATAAGAGGAGATGTTACCTTTAAATTGGGTAACTCCCTTTAGTTTGAACCAAATGGGTTTCTTGATGTGTTTTATGCCCAAGGTAAGGCTTATAGTATTAATAGTGGTATCTTTAGAGCTTATTAGAGTAGATTTTTCATGATCCAAAGACTTGAGAGGCATGAGAAATGGGATAGAAGTGAGGGCCTTTATAAGAGAGAGGAGGGCTCTTTAGGAATTATGGAAACAATTATTTTATTATAACCTCATATTTTGTTTCAAATTGTCAACTATTCGTTAAAATAAAATTTAAGAAGAATCATAGTTGAAATAAAATAATACAATAATAATTGTACAGTTTTTTGATAATGTTTTAATATTTATAATCATATTGATTTAAATCATTTATCATTGAGATAAATATTGCATCATTATTGTGTCATAAATAATTTAATTTATTTGATGTAAAAAAATTATAAAAAATACCATGATGTAGGAAATAATTTTATATTTCCAATGAATAATTAAATTCAAAATTATTACTTATATAACCCTATGTAAAAATATATTTAATAAAATATATTTGTTTATGTCGTTTTTGTATTTACTTTAAATTAATTAATATAAAATGTCATTATTACTCCCATGTGGCTCCATGGGGTCCCAAATTCATCCCAAGGATTCCCATGGTCAGATATGTATTTTCCAATAGTATTAGGACACATGTTGGGGTAATTAATATTATCATAATATTATATGTACCCTTATTTACTATATTTACCCTTTAATCCTGGTAAATAAAATATTTACTAAAGTAAATATTTTGAATGTCTAAAAAATAAAAGATACCTATTTACACAATTTATACCTACTATTTAAAAATATGGAATCCATTTTTCGAAATTCAAAACATGGAAGTGGAAAAAATTAATTTAAAATCAATTCCCGCTATTAAAACAAATAGCTTGTTTTTAAGAAATAATAACTATCAAAAGATTGACTCTTGTTTATGTCAAGTTTCAAAATGAAAATACATAAAATGACCAAAATTATATTAAATTGTAAAAATTTATTCCAATTAAACATTAAAACCATTTAAAAGATAATATAACTATATAAATAAATTATATTAAAAGGAACTTTTGAATTAAAAAACGGGATTCTTCACTATTCAATAAAAAATGAACATTACAGAAAAATACAAAAATTTCATCCAATGTAAATTTGGGTGTCCTGATTCTAATGAATAATTTTATTTTGACAAATTAACATATAAAAGTGACAAAAACTGGATTTAAAGAGGTTTCACCATTAAAAGGCGGCAAATCGACCTTTTAGTGAATATTACAGTATTTATGCTTATAATCGAATTCTTTACCTATTTTAAGACTCTAATTTTTATTGGATGAATGTAAAAACATTATCAAACAAATATTATCATATATAAGTTAGTTTTATTAATTTCTTCCAATACAATGACTAGGCATTAAAAATAATAATATTAGTGTGCATCATAAGATTTGAAAGAAACCCATTTTTGAGTGTAAGGTAAGCCATTGAATATAGAATACCCTTTAAAATAAAATTAATGTTTAATTAAAAAAATTAATAAATATAAAAATTTAATATTATTTATTTTCATGGGATGTTACATTATTCCCCCCTTTTAAAAATTGCGTTCTTGAAATTTTAAAATTGGGCTCAGAAACAGAATTGAAAGTCCCACATCAAAAAAAAGTCAATAAAAGTATCACATTAAAATAAAGGAAGATAAGTAAAATGTTTACCTGGGACAATAGATACTAGGATTTACATGAAAACATTGATATGGAGGAGAAAAAAAACCATCATGTTCAGATGGAGAGTGATAGAAAACATTATTAGGAGAAATATAACCACAAGAAAATCACAAACCTATGATGGGTTAAACAGTCCTTGATCCCCCCATAGGAAAATTAAAAAGAAAACAATTTTTTAAGTTTCTTTTTATTTTGGAATTTATTTATGAGATCAACATAAAACATAAGGAAACATACTTACTTGTCATGTAAACTTTTATACATTAATAAATTTCTACCATTAACTCATCGTTTCTTCATACAATGAGTATTCATACCGACTTGTTCACATTAAAAGCACAAGAATTAACTTCTAGAGATTCACATAATCCACAAAAGATGAAATATATATTTCCTTTATCTTTAGAAATCAACCAAAACCAAAATAGGTAGTGCGAGATCAGATAATAACCAAAAATAATAATCCATTATAAAAATAAATATTATTCATAATCTCTAAAATTCAACAAACAGTACCCTAAGTTCAACAAAGACGATTCGATAAACAACATTCCTTCAAATTATTCAATATAATCCAAAATAATTTTGAAATCCAAAACTCAGAAGAATTCAATCCCATAGTATTCCACAGTAAATCTTAAAATTTATCTCCAAATAACATCGACTATTTTTAAAGTCTCAAACTGAAGTGTAATTAACCTAATCACATATTCTATATGATAGGTTAATGATTTCTATAAATAACCAAAATAGCCATATTTCCAAAATAAAACATAGATTACTCTAAAAATAATATTTCAACCATTACTCCATAAATTATATCCAATATTAATCTATTTTTCTTAGGTATATATTATTCCCTAAATAGAGAATGTCTTCCAAAATTACCTTTATCACTTAATCACCAAATTATTTCTATAATAAGGAGATATATTTGATAAAACATAAGATCAAATTATTCTTGATATATAAAATCATTTAACTAAAATAATTAGTTGTACTAACCAGGGACTTCATGTGGGCCAATGGTAGGTGATATTCCTTTGTTGCTTGGGTCAATCCCCAAACTCCTTGTCGGGGTTTTTACCCCTAGGTACATCTGTGTCAGAGCCATCTCTACCTGCTTGTATCTAGACAGTGATGTATTTTCTTGATAAACCACTTACTCAACACTCACCAAAACATTGGTATGTTTTTATTACTCCTGTCTCAAAGGCTTCCCTAGGGTTTTCTAATCCTAATCTGAAAAATAACTAAACCTATCCTCTGATACCAACTATGACAACCCTGATCTTTATTACACAATTAAACATAATTTATTACATAAAAATCACTTTGATACAACAAAGAATATCAAGAGATCTATTGACTTTGGGGATTAGGACCATTACAAAATAACATAAAACATAGAACAAAACATCTTTATTGAGAACTTCCTTAACATTACCACATAATTCCCTCATACTTAGCATTGCATGGGATAACCTGATTAAATGCAGAAGAAAAGGGTGAGCTGTAAAGCCTAGTAAGGGAATATACATGGAATAATATGGGGAATAAAATAGATGTTAGACAATAGGCATATCAATAGAGCACAAGTGAAGCATAAACTTAAAGGTATGATAAATCATGAGAATCATAACATGAAAATGTGGCAACAACACTTAACATGGTATAGGGATGAGCCAAGGCTCATTGCACATAGAGCATGAGTAAACCCTCATTGCACAGGAGGTATGACTAAACCCTCGTTGCACTTTAATTGGAATGAGTAAACACACATTTCACATAACGTATCATGATACTATACTTTATCCAATGCATTGGAGCGCTATCAGGGCGCACCGTTCTTAAACATTTCATTTCATGCATAAGTGTTCCACATGGATCAGAAAAAATTGAATCATTCAATATAATATTTTATTCAATGATAAATGATTTTGGAATACATAAATGAAACTCTTTAAACAATCATTAAATGTGCATAAAGGTGAATACCATTGATAGAGAAATGGGCATGGTATTCACTACACAATGACTTTGGCTTGGAAAAGCGTGGTTCAATTTCAGAAGCATAACGCCGTGACATAAAAAATCATAAAAATGGTTTATGAAAGAGAAAGGGGTGTCTCATCATATTTACATGACATGGACAATAAGGGAAAATTCTTTATAAAACCATTTAAAACATTTAATAAAGATATTTTTGAATCAATGTGTCCCATACCACATTAAAGTTTTTAAATAAATTTATCATTTGAAAACATTAATGTCCACATAAATAAATCATCAAAACCATTTTTAAAACATGGACATTAATTATAATTATTTAGTTGAATAAATATTTAAACATTTAAAATAGTATTTTAGTTAGATAGATTTCAACAAAATAAGAGACTCTTGAATACAAATAATTGAGAAATAACACTAAATCAAAACTTTATAATATCATGAGAATAATGGGATTCATGATATAATATTCCAAAGGACATTATATACACCATATATGAGTGAATTGGTGCATAACAACAATGATGTCTCAATGGAATGTAACTTGAGATGAAATCCCTTATAAAAACTACATCCTTAGATTAAGGATAAATAAATTACATAATAATGTGTAACAAATATAAATACACTAAATTTGATTGGAAATTCAATGTAAATCAATCATATAACATTAACACATACTCTTTTTAAGACAAAACCAATGACTTGGATGTTTAACTCAATGAATTAAAATTGAGTTAAAGTTACTCTTATCAAGTTCGTATCGGTGACTTCAGAATTTATCAATGGATTGATTATGTGTATCAAAAGTATATCCAGACAAAATAGAGTGTAAATTACAACATAAATAAAAAAATAGTGATTCCACACATAATCATATCAAGTCATAAGTAATAATTATAAGATTAACCCAAGGAATATAAATTGGGTTAAAAGGTTCCCTTACCGATTTGGTAACGTACAAAACATAAAACCCAATAAAGAAGTGTCATAAAATGAAAATTTTAATACCAATTAATTCAAGTTTATTACCCAATGAATACACTAAACGGTATTAAATACACTACACAAACGGAAATTGGGGAAAATATAGCATGAATCTCACAGGAATAAAAAGTGAGACGAAAAACCCCTTACCACATTGTAATCAATCGAGTCATATAACCAAAAGTTAACAACCACCAAATGAATCACAAGTTACCATGAATATAAAGATAATCATGATAGTATATATCAAATTTCATTACACAATACACCACATGCATTAAATAAGTGGCGATCAATGGAAATCTCATGGAATTAAAAGTGAGATGAGAAATCCCTTACGTTGTGTCCAACTTGACTCGTATGTTCCTTATTAATCCTGAATAATAAACATAATTTAATTTATACTTGCATCATAAAATTTTTAAATTTACTTATTACTTTTATATATCTTATTATCTTGAAATAATAGTTATAAAATTATTTGAGTTCATATCGTACATTTTGTCGATGTTCGGAATTTGAGTTAAACAAAGAACTTGTTATAATAACAATTTGTCCATGTCGTCAAAACTCCATTATCCCCAGAATGATATTAATTATTTAGATATCAGATATATCATATGTATCTAGTATATACATGTATTTATATTAGTATATAACATTTAAAGGTAAGAAATGAAATGAGCAGTTCATGGAGACGGTAAGCTGTACGTACAGATGAATGCTACTATCATATTCATTTTGTATTTTAATTGAATAAAAACATAATGATACATATTTATATTATAATTCCAGTATAATATATTTAATAATTTCATTAACTATAAACCTTATATGTCCAAAATAAGTCATTAACGAGTCATATTACTTTGAGGGGGCGGTAGTCTGCACTTCCAAAAATGAAATTATCGCGTTTACGCATTGTGGAAACAGTAAAGGTATGCAATAAATGAAAAATATAGAAGCATAAATAAATAATGAACATAATATTTTATATATATAAATATACTTCCACTATAATGGCCTTCATGAGAGGTGGTAGGAGATACTTGACCAATCATCGTTTCGCGAGGTGTTAGTTTTCCATCCACAGAAACATTATGTTCTTTACCCATTAGATGGAGGTGTGTATATGTGTAATTATGATACTTCTAATAGAAAAATACTATTGTATTTAGGATACTAGTTTTTTTATAAAATAATGGAGTAAGAAGAGTTTAGGGGGTTGGAGAAGTAATACAAAACAAAAGAACTTAAGAGAAGATGTTACCTTTAAATTGGGTAAATCCCTTCGGTTTGAACCAAAAGGGTTTCCTGATGTGTTTTATGCCTAAGGTAAGGATTGTAAAATAAATATAAGGATATTTGGAGCTTATTGGAGCTGAGGATTCATGATCCAAAGGATTGATATGTGTGGAAAAAGGGATAGAAGTGAGGGATTTTAATAAGGGAGAGGAGGGGCTCTTTAGGAATGTTTGAAACAATTATTTTATTATAACCTTGTATTCGGTTTCAAAAGGTCAAATATTCTACTAAAATAAAAGATAAGATGACTCATGGTCGAAATAAAATAATCCAATAAAAATTGGACAGGTTTTGGATATTTTTATAATATTTATAATCTTATTTATTTAAATCATTTATTAATGATGTAAATATTGCATCATTATTGTGTCATAAATAATTTAATTTATTTGATGTTGAAAAATTATAAAAATGATGTAGGAAATAATTTTATCTTTACAATTAATATTTATATTCGAAATGATAACTTATATAACCCTATGTAAAAAAAAATTTTCTAAAAGATATTTTTTTATGTCATTTTTGTCTTTACTTCAAATTAATTAATATAAAATGTCATTATTACACCCATGTGGCTCCATGTGGTCCCAAGTTATACCAAATGATTCCCATGGTCGGATATGTTTCATCAAATAATATTAGGACACATATTAGGGTAATTTTATATTATTATCATATTATATATTACCCTTATTTACTATATTTACCCTTTAATCATGGTAAACAAAATATTTACTAAAGTAAATATTTAAAATTTCTAAAAATAAAAGTTACCTATTTACACAATTTGGACCAACCAGTTCAAAATATGGAATCCATTTTTCCAAATTCAAAACATTGAAGTGGCAGAAATTAATTTAAAATTAATTCATGCTTTTAAAACAAATAGCGTATTTTTAAAACATAATAACTATCAAAAGATTGACACTTGTTTATGTCCAATTTCAAAATGAAATTACTTCCAATGACCAAAATTAGATTAAATGGTAAAAATTAATTCTAATTACACTTTAAAACCAATTAAAAAGATAATATAACTCTATGAATAAATTAGATTAAAAGGAACTTTTGAATTAAAATACAGTATTTTTCACTATTCCTTAAAAAATGAACATTGTCAGAAAAATACCAAAATTTCAACCAAATTATATTTTGGTGTCCCGATTCTAAAGAATAATATTATTTTGTCAAATATTACATATAAAATTGACAAGAACTAGATTTAATGAGTGTTCTATATTAAAAGGCGGTAAATCGACCTTTTAGTGAATATTAGAATGTTTATGGTTAAAATCGAATTCCTTACTTATTTTAAGCCTCTAACTTTTATTGGATGAATGTAAAAACATTTAACAAAAATATAATCATATTTATGTTAGTTATATTAATTCATGCCAATACAATGATTAGTTTTTAAAAATAATAACATTATTATGCAACGTAAGATTTCAAAGAAACTCGTTGTTGTGTTTCATGTACGCCATTGAATATAGAATCCCCTTTAAAGTAAAATTAATATTTAATTCAAAAAAATCATAAATAGAAAAAAGTAATATTATTTATTTTCAAGGGATGTTACAGTTTAAATCACGAAATTTATTTTCACCCCATACTAGCCAATATAGTTGTATTCATATGTGAAAATATATGATGAGAAGACAAATCGAATTTCATGATCAATTTGAGAAACAGATACATCATTGTATCAAAGTATGATTGGGAAAAAGATTGTTTTTTCTTAACGAAGGTAAAATCAATGACATTATAATTTGAAGAAAAGAATCCAGATTACACCAATTATTGAAGGATCCACGGGACCCGTTTTTTTTAACATTCTTGAGGTTGTACAAAGGAATGTGTGATCTAATAAGAATGTGGAGATGGATCAAAGAATAAGGTTATAGAAGATCATCTTACGACAATGGTGAATTGTTCTGGTTATACCCCACTGCGTAAGGATTCTCTTGGATGGTACTAGAGTAAGATAAGTATTAATTTCATATGAGGAAATTATATTCACCATTCCAGTAGTGAAATTATAATCACTCATTTATTAGTGAAAAATCAATGTTAGGGGTTATAACCAAGATGTTAAGGATTTGGAATATTTAGATGAACCATGAATATTGTGTGATAGGATCTCTATTATTAATACTACACAAAAGGTGATATAGAGATATATTATAGAGTGGATTGATAACCATATAAAGCTAAAGAGGTATAACTTGAAGGAAAATTAATTCATAAAAATAAAACAATGTTTCACCCCTCCCCTCTAAGTGGTCAATCCAGTCTAGGGCTCTACAAGTGGTATTAAAGGGTTGGTATCATCTAAAGATCCAAGCATGTCATTATGAAGTGAATATTTCAATAAATGAGTGAGATAATTCAGATGAATAATTATTCCACGACTTATGATAATAAAATTAAAATATAGTATATGAAGTTAAAGAAGAATCTAATTTTAAATTTAATAACACATCCAATTAAATGTAATATAAAAGAACAACATATAATAATTATTTCAACTATGATTATTTTTATAAATCCTACTAAAGACATGATAATGATGTATAAATTTCTGATCATCTTTTTATATATAATGTAAATCTAAATAATATTTTGAAAAAACTTCGGAATTTTATAATTATATGATTGATGTCTCTTCAGAATAAAAATTTATAGCTAAAAAAAGACACTGAGGCCATGGGAGAGAAAATCGTTCAAATAGTCGGTATATCAAACACGTTCATGAAACATTTGAAAGAAAAATATGAATTAAAACCGCCTAGAAATGAATTAATTACATATGAGTATAAAATTTTCAATGATATGTTTTTGAGAATGGTTTCTATGATATTTGATTAGTCGATGGATTTTATGGTATGTAAAATTTTCAAATATTTTTATGGTTTTAAAATCTTCTCATCATGAAGATAAAATCAATATGATGAAAGAGATATAAAATTCATTTCATTAGTAAAGAAATATACATTATTCAAAAAGTGAATAAACTGAAGGAATATTGGGAAGACATGCTATAATCAGTTTAGAATGAGAAGAACTATCTCAACATAAACCATTTAGAGCTGGAGTTGAAATTAAAGAATCATAAATCATCATAAGATGGAACTTCCCACATAGCTGTAAAAATTATTTTTTTCAAAAAGTGTTATATGAATACCATGAATCCAATAATATCTTGAGATATTTCTCTAATCATATGGAAACATCCTATATTAAAAAGGCATCTCATAACCTAAAAATTGTCTTATATACTATTGATGTTTCAATTGGTGATATAGTTTCTATACCAAAACCTAGAAAACTATGTGATGATAAAGACACCACATCAAGGTCAAATGTGATAAGAATCATAAATAATTATTTTTCACGACTCGTCCCCCGGGGCTTGTGTTGTGACTACCCCTAGCCTGCCTTACATAGGCCAGGGGCTAGAGACTAGCACCTAAAGGCATATTCCCTAAAACCGTGATGGTGTAGCCTTTATAACCTGTAAACACATGCCACCAATCACATAGAAAGATAAGAACACAAGTCAACTATATAGAAAAAATATTGATGAAAGTAAAAAGGCGCTGAAATACAAGCCAAATTGTAAAGGTACAAGTACAACTGAAAAACAATACAACTGAAGAAAAAGGAAAGAAGCTACTTGGTCATCCTTCATGTTTAATACCAGAAGGGTATGTATAGATCGCCTCCTTAGTACTCCATATATGCTCGTCTCCTCTGTGTACCAACATGCCCTATTTTCCACCTCCGGGCCCTGTCTATTCCTGGTACCCTCAGCCTCAATCAGCGATGTCCATCGTCTGCACTAAAGACAACAATGTAAGGGCATATCCCATGAAGTGGTGATTATAACGATACTCAGTAGGGACCCCGAGACCCTCAAGGTATTAAAAGATCCACAAAGGATAAACCGCAAAGCATGAAGTCAATGGACAACCCTACTTTGGTATATTCCCATACATATACCTATGTTATAAAGTATTCCCATCGCAATCAAGTGGAATCATAGGGCCCAACCCAAAACACCAAAGCTCAACTATTCCAAACAGTATAGAATACCATGATTGTAAGTACCATACAGGTAAAACACACTAAATATTACCACCAAGGTATTACCATGATGGAAAGTACCCCACAGGTACGAACTCTGCTCACACCAGGTATAACTTAAGTAAAGTAGTAGAGATGATTATATATAACTACTAATTCATCTTACTCTATTAAGAGGACGATCCATGAAGGATTGTAGTACATCGTCAGACCCACATAGGATCCTAGTACATCATCAGTGCGTCGTCAGACCCACACAACATCCTAGTACATTGTCAGTACGTCGTCAAACCCACATAGGATCCTAGATCATCTGTAGTACGTCGTCAGACCCACACATGATCCTATTACATCTCTAGTACATCGTCATACCCACAGAGGATATTAGTTGTAACAAACCAAGATTTTATGAGAAGTATTACTAATTTATTTAATGTCTTGTGTTATATTCTACACCAAGATTATCTTACGCTATACGCAACACCGTATTAGCTTTCAGTACACGGAACACAATTCATGGATCGTGTTATACAGAATTTCAAGTTCATTTGATAGATGTTATTCTACGCAACATTGACTGTATATATATATATATATTCAATGTATAAATGAAATATGGTTGGATTATGTTATATGAAACAACAAATGAGTCTTGCACTACACACAACCCTGACTTCGCTTTCATTACACACAATCACGACCTTTCTCGATAGCGTGTGTTGTACGCAATATCGGGTTTCACTAAACAACGATATATGGTTATAATATTATCACAAACTAGCTGTTATGAATATTATTAACTAAATTTTGAATTTTATAACATTATTATTCATCTTATAAATTTTCTAAAACATTTTATGTGAACAAAATAAATTTTTCGGGTAAAATAAGTATTTTTCAAAAAATGCAGTTTTGCCGCCTTTTGATGGAGCACCCACATTAAATCTATTTTTTGACATGTTTATAAGTTAAATTTTACAAAATAAACTTCTTCTTTTGAATCAGGTTATAAAAATTTACATTGGATAAAGTTTGGATATTTTTCTGATAGCTTTCATATTTTAATGATTAGTAAAAACATGATATATTTTAATTAAAAACAACTTTTTTCATCGTAATAATTTATATGGTTAAATTATATTATTGAATGGTTTTATAGTATAAATAGAATATATTTTTACCATTTCATATAATTTATGTCTTTATCATTGATTTTACCTTGAATTCGTAGGTTAAATCAATTCAATTTTTTGCAATGTTTTAAACAAAAACCCGTTTTCTTTCGACAACGGGATTAATTTTAATTTAATTTCTGCAACTTTTGTGTATTGAATTTGGAAAAATGGATTCCATATTTGGAATCAGCGGGTCCGAATTATGTTAATAAGCTACTTTTTATTTTTCGGCATTATGAATAGTAACTACGGTAAATTTTATTTACCATAATTAAAGATAAATAGGGTAATTAAGGGTAAATATAAGATAATAAAATTACCCTAACACCTTCCAAAATCCTATTTGATGACTAAAAGTCGACCCATATCACCTAAGGGTCGGATTAGATTCATTTAATGGACTTTTTTCCATGAAAATAATTTACTTATTAATAAAACCAAAGAAAGTGACAACATGTCACTTTCTTAAATATTATAAGTATAATAAATTTAATTTAGTTATAAACTTAATTAAACTTAGAAAATTAATAGTCTCCAGAAAGATAATACAATTATCTATATCATATGAATTTATTTATAATGTTTAGGGATTAAATAATTATCATTAATTATGACACAAATAGTGATGTTGAAATTATTTCACTGATTGAAATATCAAATAAATTATCTTAAATATATTAAAATAAATATTATATGAACTATTTAATGTGCTCCTATAATTTTATAGATACATATGACATTTTATGAATCTATTAAATCTTTTAGTTCGAACATATCTTCTTTATATATTTTATTTAAATTCAAATAAATGAATAGTGTTAAAATTGACACTATTGTTATTTTATAAAAATAACATATTATAAAATTGGTTAAAAATCACAAAAATATTTAAAAATTATAATTTAAAATTTATATGCTCTAAAATTTCATAAAGTTTAAAATTATCGAAAATTCACAAAAGATATGTAATTATTTATAATAATTTAAAATTTAAAATATTACTACCACAAATAAAATTAAACTGATAAATAAGGATAAATCAAGTTGATAATCATTAAAATAAATTCCTAACATATCTAAATTTTATTGTTTGAGGATATTACAACACTATATCATCTAATATTTGGATATGAGTCATTTCAGAAGTTTTTAAGTGGGGTTGGGATTTAATATAAACTAATATGTTTTATATTTCCAAAGGTGCCCCTCGCCTCCCTTATAAAAGGGAACCTCCTCCCTCTCCTCGTCACACCAATTTGAGCCTTCAAGCTCGTCCACACCCTGCCCATTTCACTTCCAAACTTCCTTAGAAACCTAATAGAGGTACTTGTATTCTCAAAAGGTCAACTATAGTGCCCTAAGATAGAGTTTAAAGGAGGCACTTTGAGAAAGAGGTAATATCTTCTACAGTTTTTTCAAGTTTCATTCTTTTTCTAATCCCTCTTCTTCAGTTGTTTCATTGTGAAGTAATTAAATCAGTATCCCTAATATAATTATATGTTATTATAAATATTAAACAACCCTATTTCACCTTATATCCATCCTACGGAAAACAAAATCACCGGGTGTGCGTACGTACGGAATACCGTCTCCACGCATTGGTGTAATCAGTTTTTCCACCAACACCATACATGGATGGGTATAATGGTGTAAAGAATAACTATATGTGTTCATTATAACATAATACTGATTCTGATATATTATACCATCCACTCCAATTCTATTCAATAATTATGGAAACGACATCATCGCTCGGGCGTACGTACAGATTACTGTCTCCACGACCCGATGAGATTCATTCTCCATGTTAACCATACATGAATGATTATAAAGTTTATATAATGAATAATAATGAAATATATGAAGTAATAATTCTACTAGATTTATGTATATATATATATATATGTATGTTATCTATTTGGTTTCATTCAATTCAATAAGGAAATGAAAACAACGTTCATGCGTACGTACGGCCTACCATCTCCATGAACGGTGTATTTCATTCCTTTTATTGATCTATAATATATATGTATATGATGATTAAATATTATATATAAATCATGTTTTACATTCTGGAATTATGTAAATCAGGATATAAGTAATAATATCAAGAACGACAAGTCAAAACACATACGATAAATGAAATGATTTTACCCAAAACACTGCTTTAACATGGAATTTACAAAAGAACGGGTAATATAAAGTAATAAGTGAAACATATATGATATCATAATAATGAATATGATTATGTAATATGTCAATGACATTATTTAAATCAATATACATGAGGTTCGGATCCATATGAAGCATATCGGACCTAAGGTAAGGGATAACTTTTCCAGTATCATTTTTATCTAAGATTGTTTATTCCTAAGTATTTACTTGGGTTATATTTATCTTCCATGTCCCTATTTTCTAAAAATGGTTTCATGTATGTATTAAGTCCTTTTTACCCATTTTTTAATTTACTACATGGTATGTATGGAATCATTCATTTACGAGGAACTTTTTGACTTTTCCGGCAAAAGTATGAGATAAATGTTTTTTAACAAATACGAAATGAAAGTATTTTTATGGTTTTATAAAGCCTTATTTTCTTGAATCTTCCTCCAAAAGATTTCATGACTATTTCAGACAAAATATTTTTCTTTTAAAATTTCATGATGTTTTGTGAAAATAAATTTATTTTGAAGAAGAAAGGATATTTTCCTCAAGAATTCATTTCAAGTGTTTTATCGAAAGCATTTTGCATCTAAGATGACATTATTTCATATGTGTATGTTTCAAGTATAAAGTCTCTGTGATTTAAATTGTTTCACTTTTCTTATTATGAAATGATATCCATTTCTTTTATATGGATTATTTGATTATGGGATGATTTTTATGAAACCTATTTTATTTGTTGGGTTATTATGAATGATGTATGTTTATTTTGTGGAAAAAGTAAGAATGATTTCATTATGAGATGGGAGGGACCTATATATCCCTCCAATGCATTGGATAAAGATTTATATGTCATGATATAGACATGGCTGGAATGGTAAGTTAATCTGGTTCAGTGTTACAGGACTGAAACGAGGAGTGAACTTGATTCAGAAAGGGACTTTGTTCGCTAAGATGGTCTTGGAAGCAATGCCTTGGCTACTATGGAAATAATAACATGTGCTGAATGGTTTCCATAATTACATGTTTTATTCCCATTATATTTTATCATGGTTGATGTTTCATTATGATATATGCCTTACGCACTTCCATGATTTATGTCTTTGCTCAAGATTTTGATGTTTAAATTTCAGGTTCAAGTTTTTCCTCCAATTGTTAATGGATTGTTTTAAGTTATCTATGTTTTCCCTTACTGAGCATTTGAGATCACCCTTTTTATGTTTTATTTCCCCCAAGAAGTAAATAAATGTTTTAGGTATGGAAACAAAAAGGGGATGATCATTATGGAGGTTTTTGAAGATATTTCAACATGATTAGAAGTTTATATTCCGAGTTTCCAAAGACACTAAACTATTACGGTCCTTGTGTGTCTGTTTTTTTATGTATTAAGTATTTTGTAAAAGTAATGTAATGTCCATGTACATCAAGCTTCGGGTCTCTATAGTTGGTATCAGAGGAAAGGTTTAGTCAACCTTTGGAAACTAGGATGCAAGAACTTTAGTGAGATCCCTAGAGATATTTCTAAGGTATGTCTAGGGATGTCCCTATGTTTAAGTATAAGTATTGGTTATAATCCTAGAATTACAATAACGATCTTAGAATTAAACCTAAGATGTTAGATATTTAAGGTACTCCCCCTTTATTATGACGTTGTCCCTAGCATGGTATTAGCCTCTCACACTATTATTTTTGGGTTTTAGACGATGTCTAGAACCCAAAGGTACTGTGTTGATCAATGTAATGGAAAATACAATGATTGTCCTTCTGACCAAACCAATGTCATGGGAGATGGAGTGCACAATCTTATTTCTCTACTTACACAAGCTATGAATCATTCTGGACTTCCAAATGAGCACAATAGGGAACATTATTCTATTGAGTCCTTCATGAGGCAACATCCACCTTCTTTCAGTGGGTCTTCTAATCCACTTATTGCTGAACAATGTATCAGTACCACTAAAAATATATTTTTAGTTCTTTAATGTTCTGAACATGATAAATTCATCTTAGAAGTATATCGTTTGGAAGATGAAGCTGATCAATGGTGGAATCTTATCAAGAATATGAGGCCGAGAGATGAAATTGAGTCCATGGAATTGGACGAGTTCAAGAACTTATTTTCCAATAAGTACATCCCTCGTATTCTTTGAACAAAGATGGATAAGGATTTTCTTGAACTAAATCAAAAGGATGATGAATATTTTGGTATATACGAAGAGAATTTTACAATGCCTGCAAGGTATGCATCTGGCTTTATCATCCAACCTGAATGTAAATTTGATCGATTCATCAGTGGCTTAAATCCAAGTCTTCGAAGGGAATTAGCTATAAAAGACTTCAGTAGCTATGAAGAAATTGTGTGTTGTGCTATCAAGGTAGAAATGGAAGTTGGTGTTACATATCCATCTCATGGTTTTGACAAGAAACTAAAGATGGAGTTCAAGGAGAAATCTCAGAATAATGGTGAAAAGAAGATGAATGTTTTTTTATGCTCAAAGTGTGGAATGAAGCATGGTGGAGATTGTCTTAAAGGGACTAGAAAATTTTTTATGTGTGGAGAAGAAGGTCATCGAGCAGCTGAGTGTCGAAGTAATGGAAAAAGAGTTACTAATGACAAAGAAAAGACTGCAGAGAACGCCCCACACACACATTAATGCTTCAAGTGCAATGAAATGGTGCATTATGCTAATCAATGCCCTAATACAAGGGTTAATGACGATAGACATGAGCAACCACTTAAGACAAAGGACAAAGTGAAGTCACATGCGATCACTATTAGCGATGTTGAATATGACAAAGATGTGGTGGAATGATTAAGTGTTTATGTAATGGGATTCCAAAATAATGTTGTATATAGTATCGTGGAATATTAGAATATTTATGTATATGTTTATTGTGGGTTTAAATAATATTATGGTACCAGTAACCATGGAAATTGATTGAGATATTTTTGGAGATAATATGATATGCGCATAATGAAGGGATAAGGAGAAAATGAAAGGTTTGACAATATTCATGAGCTCATGACTAATATAAGGAAATAGTTATATCATGGTTTGAGTATATAGAATTTTGGGGTTTTGGTATGTAAAAAGAGTTAACATTTGACAACACTCATTTTTTTCACTAAGGTTTAATGGGTATTCATTTTTCAAGAGAATACATGATTAAGGCCTTCAAATGTTTGGACTGTGACCAACAAGACATATGTTATGGTATATGGGGATCAACGATGGTATTAACATGCTTTTTATATGAACTCTCTATAATCGTTTTCAATATAATATGAGAAATGGACTGCAGTATTTTGGATAAGCCTAAAGATTGGAATAGATTATGTTGGACATAAGTTATTATTTTTTAAGTCTAGAACTTTTTCAATATTATTGATGGAAAGTTATAATATTTTTAGAAAAAAAGGACATCCTGCAGAACGGGTGACAACCTGTCACGTCAGACAAGGCTGTGCAAATCAAACCCACAACCGAAGTGCGACAGGCCTTTATTTCCTACCATTTCTCTACAGGAAGTCCCTGGTTAGTAGAAAATATTTTAATTTTATTATGTGGTACGATAAATAAAGTATAAGTCCATTTTTGGAACCATATACGATTAATCTCACCATAAGATGGACTTATAACTTTTTCTAACCTTATGTTTGAAACAGATCGAATGACCAATCATTTTATCACATGATCTGCTAACGCTTCACAGATAACAAATTCAACTTCATTTCTTTAAGAGATGATGTGGAAATTGTTCAATTCACGAACAACGGTGAGATTGTACCAAAATCATGTAAATATTTCTTTTAATTCATCAACTTTAGGGAAATGATCTTGAAAACAAAAAATGTTGTCCTAGTGCCCTTATATTCGATGAATCAGATTGTACCCTAGATCATCACAAATTTATGGCTTTGTGATTGTTGGCTTTTTCATAGCCATGTTCTCTACTACTCTCCATCAGAACATGACGGTTAGATTTCTCTTCCTTATCCATATTTTCACCAATGTTCTCCTATGTGGAAAACTAGTTATTGGTTAATTTGGGTAACCATTACATTTCATACATTAGTTTTTATAGTCATGTTTTGGTATTCCTTTTTACGATGTGGGTTTCCATTAAAAAAAACTTTCAAGTAGAAAACCATTTATAATCCCGAAAAATTTCGAGGGAGAAATTTATTTTAAGAGGGGTATAATGTAACAACCCGAGACTTTACGAGAAGTATAATTAATTTATATAATGTCTTGTGTTGTATTCTACACCAAGATTATCTTCCGCTATACGCAACACCGTATTAGCTTGTAGTATACGCAACACAATTCTTGGATCTTGTTATACACAATTTCAAGTTCATTTGATAGAAGTTATTCTACGCAACATTGAGTGTATATATATATATTAAATGTATAAATGAAATATGGTTGGATTATGTTATACGAAACAACAAAGGAGTCTTTCACAACATGCAACACTGACATGTATTTCATTACACGCAATCACGACCTTCCTCAATAGCGTGTGTTGTACGCAATACCAGGTTTCACTAAACAACGATATATGGTTATAATATTATCATGAACTAGCCGTTATGAATATTATTAACTAAATATTTAATTTTATAACATTATTATTTATCTTATATTTTTAATAAAACATTTTATGTGATCAAAATAATTTTTTCGGGTAAAATAAGTATTTTTCAAAAAATGCAGTTTTGCCCCCTTTTGATGGTGCAACCACATTAAATCTAGTTTTTGACATGTTTATAAGTTCAATTTTAAAAAATAAACTTCTTATTTTGAATCAGGATAAAAAAATTTACATTGGATAATGTTTTGATATTTTTCTGATAATTTTCATATTTTAATGAATAGTACAAACACGCTATATTTTAATTAAAAACAACTTTTTTCATCGTAATAATTTATATGGTAAAATTATTTTATTGAATGGTTTAAAAGTATAAATAGAATATATTTTTACCATTTAATATAATGTATGTTATTATCATTTATTTTACCTTGAATTCGTAGGTTAAATCAATTCAATCTTTTGTAATGTTTTAAACAAAAACTCGTTTTCTTTCGACAACGGGAGTAATTTTAATTTAAATTCTGCATATTTTGTGTATTGAATTTGGAAAAATGGATTCCATATTTGGAATAAGTTGGCCCAAATTATGTTAATAAGCAAATTTTTATTTTTGGGCATTATGAATAGTAACTACGGTAAATTTTATTTACCATAATTAATGGTAAATCAGGTAATTATGGGTAAATATAAGATAATAAAATTACCCTAACACCTGCCAAAATCCTATTGGATGACTAAAAGTCGACCCATATCACCTAAGGGTCGGATTAGACTCATTTAATGGACTCTTTTCCATGAATATAATTTAATTATTATTAAAACCAATGAAAGTGACAACATGTCACTTTATTAAATCTTATAAGTATAATAATTTTAATATAGTGATAAACTTAATTAAACTTAGAACATGAATATTATACATAAAGGTAATACAATTATATACATCATATAAATTTATTTATAATTTTTAGGGATTAAATAATTATCATTAATTATGACACAATTGTGATGTTGAAATTATTTTATTGATTGAAATATCAAATAAATGATATTAAAAATAAAACAAAATATTATATGAACTATTTAATGTTCTCCACTAATTTGATAGATACGTATGAAATTTTATTAATCTATTAAAGCTTTTAGTTTGAACTTATCTTTTGTATATATTTTATTTAAATTTAAATAAATAAATAGTGTCAAAATTGACACTATTGTTATTTTTTAAAAATAACATATTTTAAAATTGTTTAAAAATCACAAAAATATTTAAAAATTATAAATTAAAATTTATGTGGTCTAAAATGTCATAAATTGTTAAATTATGGAAAATTCACAACACATATGTAATTATTTATAATAATTTAAAATTTAGAATATTATTATCACAAATAAAATTAAATTGATAAATAAGGATAAATAAAGTTGATAATCTTTAAAATAAATTCATAACAAGTCTAAATTTTATTGGTTGATGAGATAACAACCCTATCTCATCTAATCTTCAGATATGAGTCATTTTGGAAGTTTTTATATGGGGTTGGGATTTAATATAAACTAATATTTTTTATATATCCAAAGGTGCCCCTCTCCTCCCTTATAAAAGGACACCTCCTCCCTCTCCTCCTCAAACCAATTTGAGAATTCAAGATCTGCGAACCCCTTCCCTTTTCACTTCCCCACTTCCTTAGAAACCTACTAGTGGTACGGGTCTTCTCAAAAGATCAACTCTAGTGTCCTAAGAGAATGTTTAAAGGAGGAACATCGAGAAAGAGGTAATATCTTCTACCGTTTTCTTCAATTTCCATTCTTCTTATTCTCCCTCTTATTTAGTTGTTTCATTATGAAGTAATAACATCAGTATCCCTTGTATACATATATGTTATTATAAATATAAAACAACCCTATTTCACCTTTTATCCATCCTACGGAAAACAAAATCATCGTGCGTGCGTACGTACGGAATACAGTCTCCACGCCGTGGTGTAATTTGTTTTTCTACCAACAGCTTACATGGATGGGTATAATGGTGAAAAGAATAAATATTTTTTTTTATAAAATCATAATGATTCTGATATATTATACTATCCACTCCAATTCTATTCAATAATTACGGGAACGATATCATCGCTCGTGCGTATGTACGGATTACCGTCTCCACGACGTGATGAGATTCATTCTCCATGTTAACCATACATGAATGATTATAAAGTTTATATAATGAATAATAATGAAATATATGAATTAATAATGCTACTGGATTTATGTATATATATATATATGTATGTAATCTATTTAGTTTCATTCAATTAAATAAGGAAACGAAAACAGCGTTCATGCGTAAGTATGGCCTACCGTCTCCAAGAACTATGTATTTCATTCCTTTTATCGATCTATAATATATATGTATATGATGAATATATATTATATATAAAAAAAATTACATTCTTTAATTATGTAAATCAAAATATAAGTAATAATATCAAGAACGACAAGTCGAAACACATATGATAAATGAAATGATTTTACCCAAAACACTGCTTTAACATGGAATTTACAAAATAACGGGTAATATAAAGTCATAAGTGAATCATATATGATATCATAACAATGAATATGATTATGTATTAAGTCAATGACATTATTTAAATCATTATACATGAGGTTTGTATCCATACGAAGAATATCTAACCTAAGGTAAGGGATAACTTTTCCAATCTCATTTTTATCCGAGATTGTTTATTCGTAAGTATTTACTGAGGTTATATTTATCTTCCATGTCCCTGTTTTCTAAAAATGGTTTCATGTATTTTTAAAGTCCTTTTTACCCATTTTTTACTTTTACTACATGGTATATATGGAATCTTTCTTTTACGAGGTACTTTTTGAATTTTTCCGCAAAAGTACGAGATGAATGTTTTTTTAACTTATACGAAATGAAAGGATTTTTACGATTTTATAAAGCCTTATTTTCTTGAAGATTCCTCCAAATGATTTCATGACTATTTTAAACAAAATATTTTTCTTTTAAAATTTCATGATGTTTTGAGAAAAGAAATTGATTTTGAAGAAGAAAGGATATTTTCCTCAAGAATTCATTTCAAGTGTTTTATCAAAACCATTTTCTATCTAAGATGACATTATTTCATATGTGTATGTTTCAAGTATAAAGTCTCTATGATTTACATGGTTTCACTTTCCTTATTATGAAATGATATCCATTTCTTTTATATGGATTATGTGATGATGGGATGATGTTTATGAAACCCATTTTATTTGTTGGGTTATTATGAATGATGTATTTTTATTTTGTGGCACAAGTAAGAATGATTTCATTATGAGATGGGTGGGACCTATATCTCCCTCCAATTAATTGGGTAAATATTTATATCTCATGAGATAGACATGGCTAGAATGGTAAGTTAATCTGGTTCAGTGTTACAGGACTAAAACGAAGAGGGCACTCAATTCAGAAAGGGACTCTGTCCACTAAGATGGTCTTGGCAGCAATTCCTTGGCTACTATAGAAATCATAACATTTTCTTAATGGTTTCCACAATTACATGTTTTATTCCCATTATATTTTATCATGATTGATGTTCCATTATGATATATGGCTTACCTACTTCAATGATTTATGTCTTTGCTCAAGATTTTGATGTTTAAATTTCATGTTCAGGTTTTTGCTTCCAAATGTTTATGGAATGTTTTATATTATCTGTGTTTTCCCTTACTGAGCATTTGAGATCACCCTTTTTATGTTTTATTTTCCCCAGGAAATAAGGAAAGGTTTTAGGTAAGCAAAAAAAGGGTAAGATCGGTATGGGAGTTGTTGAAGATAATTCAACATGATTAGAAGTTTATATTTTGAGTTTCCAAAGACACTAAACTATTACGGTCCTTGTGTGTCTGTTTTTGTTATGCATTAAGTATTCTACAAAAGTAATGTAATGTCCATGTACGTCAAGCTTCAGGTCTCTACAGTATACATCTCCAGAATGTCGTCAAACCCACACAAGATCCTAGTATATCTCCAGTACATCGTCACACCCACACAGGATTCTAGTACATCTCTAGTACGTCATTACACCCACAATGGATCCTAGTACATCTCTAGTACGTCGTCAGACCCACACGGGATCCTAGTACATTGTCAGTACATTTTAAGACCCACACAAGATCCTAGTACATCTCCAGTACATCGCCAGACCCACACATGATCCTAGTAGATCTACAGTACGTAGTCAGACCCACACAAGATCCTAGTACATTGTCACAACCAGCTACAGGGTTCCCGCACTAAGCTCGCTTGTCTCCAAGAGGGTCTGCTCCTCAATAAACTGGTTGATACTCCAACTAACGTGATGTTCCACGAAGAAGTATCCCAATGGTCCTCTACATCATAGGGGTCTCAGAGCAGCAGACGGTGCATCAATCGGATGCCCGGTCTGTATGTTATTATACTTCTAGTATCCAGGGCCCGGTTTGTAAGTTATTAGCCTTTACAGTGGAATCTTCTCGGGCATTTCACGGTTTTTCAGACTGTGAGGGAAATCCGTGTGAAGTCCCTGGGTGAGAAAGTGGAAAACGCACGGTTGAAGCATGGTATTCCAAACCATGCGGTGTAACCATGAAAAAACTTAAAGTTTGGGTTTTAAGTCCCGTGCCTCTCATGATTTCCCATTTTCCCTCGTTCTGCCTACCACTCATGGCTCACGTGGGAGTTCCAATTTTTTAGAGGTTGGGGGAGCTCCTTAGCATGATTTGGAGGAAAAAATATTGGGTTTCTTGGTGAATCGAAGGCAGTTTTCCTCGGGTAAGTCGCTCTTTTGGCGCCAGGGTCGCGGTGCGGCGGGGTGATGTCACGGCTGGCTGGATGGCTAGTCATCTTCTCTTCACGGTGTGGCCGTGCATCACGCTATCATCATGTGGCTGGCCTCCGGTTTCCATCTTCCTCTATAACAAAGTTTTCATCAAAAAAACAAGGTTTTGCGGAGAGATCGAGCCATGTTTGTTTTCCCCGCACCCTCCACATTTGAGATGTAGCAAGCGGTTCACAATTTTTTCTTGAATCTTAAAGAATTCCCAAAAATGGGTAAGGGGGAAATCCAACAAATCTCCCTACAACCACCTTCAATGATTATTTCCAATTCCACAAAACTAAATTTTCTGCGGATCAAAAACATAGTAAGTTGATCCCCATTCTTTTTTTTAGAAGGGATGAGAATGGGAATAGTTGATCACACATAATTCAACCCCTACCTCGAAGGATTATTGTTGTGTTGCAAGAGAGAAGTCGAAGATGTCGACGTTCGTCGTGCCTGCCACAAGCTTCCAATCCCGATCTTGTTCGTTAGATAAACGCTCTTCGATGGAGGTGGTCCTTCATTGTTGAATATGTCCATAATTGGAGAATGTCACGAGGAAGGATTCGAAGATGTTGAATAACGTCAGCTTTCTTAATTTGGAGAAGCTTTCTTCCTGGAAGAAGTTCTTCATTGTAGAAGTGCAATCCTCCCAAAAGCTCTCACCTTCTCCTTTGCCAAAAACATTCCCCCAATCCCCACCCAAAATGAAAAATCCAATATAATAGATTATGTTATCTATTTAGTTTGTTGGCATATTTTCTATTTTTATTAATTAATTAACTAATGAGTTGGTATAATTAATCAAAGGGGGTGGCACAATTAAAGTGGGGGAAGTTCAAGAGGCTTTCCCACATTTAAGAGGGAGTTTACGGGTTGCTCCCATTATGAGGGTTCGGGTGGTCCCTGCCATTCGGAGTTCAAATTGGGGGGGTTTAGCCTCAGGTGGACCCTACAACCATAACCCATTTGGGAGGTTTTATTTTAGGTGGTCCCCAACATTATAACATCTACATGGAAGGTTTCAACAAATAAAAATGTTAAAAAAAATTATTTTATATTATTCTTTCATGAAAAACAGAAAAACTAACTTTCATCCTCGACCAACTTTCGTCGAGGTGAATGTATCCTTTAGCATATACTAGAGTTGTGAGTTCAACAGTGTCCTCAGATTTCAATTCCAAGAATCGGTTGAAAAGCAACAAAAAACAGCTCACATGTTAAGTTAACGTACCCGAAAAAATGTTCAGAAATTATTTACACGCACTCCAGGCCTTGGAATAACATGCTGTCAATTTTCACAGACTCGTAAAATTACCATTTAATTAAAAACATTATAGGGAAATTCAAGGTCTTTACATTCTCCCCAACTCAGGTATTTTCATCCCTGAATTCCACATCAAAAAACAAAGAAAACATGTTGGGGGGTACTGAGTACGAATCTGAGCCTCCCACTCCCATGTGCTCTCCTAGAAGTTCCAATGCTGCCAGCGAACGCGTACTAGGGGTATCGACCACCCATAAAGTACATGATCATGTCGATCCTCAATCTCTACTAAAACCTCCGTAAATGTCACACCATCATCAACGTCCATCTCACCATGGTAGATGATGTGAGAAGTGTCATGCACATAACTCCTTAGCTAAGATACGAGGAAGATGTTGCGTACCCGGTACAACTGAGGTGGAGGCTCTAGGTGGTAAGCCACCTCCCCAACTCTATTGAGGACCTGGAAGAGTCCGACGAACCTCGCAGATAACTTAACTGTAGAGACCCAAAGCTTGATGTACATGGACATTACATTACTTTAGCGAAATACTTAATACATAACAAAAATAGACACACAAGGATCATAATAGTTTAGTGTATTTGGAAACTCATAATATAATATTCTAATTGTGGTGAAATATCTTCAACATCTCCCATAAGATCCCCCCCTTTTTGTTTTCTTACCTAAAACCTTTCTTTAAATCTGGGGAAAAGAAAACATATAAAGGGTGAGCTCAAATTCTAAGTAATGGTAAGAATGGATAAAATAAAACAAATCATATACATTTGAACTTCAAAACATGAACATAATATTTAAACATCAGAATCTTGAGAAATGACATAAATCATGGAAGTACATAAGGAATAGATCATAAAGAAACATTAATCATGATAAAATAGCGTGGTAACTAAACATGTAATTGTGGCTAACCATTAAACACATGATATGATTTCCATAGTAGCCAAGTAATTTCTACCAAGACCATCTTAGTGGACAAAGTCCCTTTCTGAATCGAGTTTACTCCTCATTTCAGTCCTGTATTACTGAACCGGTTTAACTTGCCATTTCATCCATGTCTATACCAGGAGATATAATTCTTTACCAAATGTATTGGAGGGAGATACAGGTCCCACCCATCTCATAATGATACCATTCTTATGTGTGCCACAAAATCATAAATCATACATCATTGCATAACCCATTTAATAAAAATGGGATTCTTAAACAACATGACATCATAAAACAATTCATATAAGATAAAGGAATTCATAAAAATAATTCCATCACAACATAATCAAAACAATGTAATACTAGGGATAGAAACAGAACCCTGTATTATCTTAGATGGAAAATAATTTTGATAAAACACTTGAACTCCATTCTTGAGGAAAATATCCTTTCTACTTAAAAAACATTTTCCTTTATTAACATGTCATACAATTTTAAACTAAAAGAAGTTGTTTAAAAATAAACTTGAAAACTTGTAAAGGAAGCTTCTTGGAAATAATGTTTTAAAAATCCATTCATGTCGTATAAGTTAAAAAAACATTATTCTCGTACTTTGGCCGGAAAAGTCAAAAAAGTACCTTGTAGGGTAAATAAAAGAAAGATTCCTTCCATACCAAGGGGTAAAAGTAAAAATGGGTAAAAAGGAATTTAAACATACATGAATACATTTTTATAAAACCTGGACATGGATGATAGCAATAACCTCAGTAAATACTTACGAAAAAGCAATCTCGGATAAAAATGAGATTTGTAAAAGTGTCCCTTACCTTAGGTCTGATATGCTTTGTACGTATCCGAACCTCCTGTATAATGATTTAAATAATGACATTGACTTATTACAGAATAATATTCATTGTTATGATATCATATATGTTTCACTTATGACTTTATATTACCCGTTCTTTTGTAAATTCCATGTTAAAGCACCGTTTTGGGTAAAATCATTTCATTTATCGTATGTGTTTCGACTTGTCGTTCTTAATATTATTACTTATATCCTGATTTAAATAATTCCATAATTTAAAACATGATTTATATATAATATATATTCATCATATAAATATATATGTTACAGATCGATTAAAGGAATGAAATACACTGTTCATGGAGACGGTAGACTGTACATACGCATGAATGCTGTTTTCGTTTCCTTATTGAATTGAATGAAACTAAATAGATGAAATACATATATATATACATAAATCCAGTAGAATTATTATTTCATATATTTCATTATTATTAATTATATAAACATTATGATCATTCATGTATGGTTAACATTGAGAATGAATCTCATCGCGTCGTGGAGACGGTAGTCCGTACGTATGCACGAGCGATGATATCGTTCCCATAATTATTGAATAGAATTGGAGTGGATGGTATAATATATAAAAACTGGTATGATGTTATAATAACCATATATAGTTATTCTTTACACCATTATACCCATCCATGTAAGGTGTTGGTGAAAAAACAAATTTCACCACGGCGTGGAGACGGTATCCAGTACGTACGCACGCGTGGTGATTTCATTTTCCTTAGGATGGATAGATAGTGAAATAGGGTTGTTTAAAACATATAATAACATATCAGTATATGAGTTATACTGATTTTATTACTTCATAATGAAACAACTAAAGAAGAAGAATTTTAAGAAGAAATAGTGTTCAAAGAATCGGTAACGGACATTACCTCTTCTTTGAAGCGCCTCTTTGAGACCTCCTCTTAGGGCACTAAAATTGGTCGTTGAAGAAGTCCAGAACCTCTAGGATGTTTCTATGGAAGTGGAGAAGAGAATTTTTCAGGGGTTGGCCGAGCTTGAAGGCTCAATGTGGTGTGAGGAAGAGAGGGAGGAGGTTCCCTTTTATAAGGGAGGAGAGGGGAACCTTTGGAATAACTAACAATATTATTTTATTATAATGTCATATTCGGTTTTTAATAGATCCAAATTGATTTATATAGAATCTAAGGTGGGAATGGGTCTAAATCCTCTCATCCAATCGAATTTTGACAATTTTAGGTTCCTATTTTAACCTTATCATTTAGATTTAACTTTATTTAAATAATTTTACTTTTACCGTGTCTTCTTGTTTTCTTACACTATAAGATTAATAAACTTACTATAACAAGCCAATAGAACCCCAAGTGGTTCATTATTAATATATATATCCTTATCTAAGTCATTTAGCCTAACATTAGATTTTTAGGAATAAAATAACAATTTATAATATAATATTTGTTTTAAAAACTATTTTATGTCAATTCTGACACTATTTGGTACTTGATTTTTGGGAAAATCATAATTGCATGATTAGTTCGAAAAAAGTTACATAAATCAACTATAACATGTCATATTAACCTATAAAATAAGTTTAATTCATAAAAAGTATCAAATTACTTTTATTTGGGTATTTATATCATCATTTATGTAAATATTTTATTAATAAGATAATTACTGCATTATCTTTGTGTCATAAATAAATTAAATTATTTAATGTCTAAAAATTATAAATAAAATACCATTATGTAGGAAATCGTTTTATCTTTATAATTAATATTTATAGTCGAATTTATCTTATGTATAACCCTATATATTAAAAATGACTTACTTATTAAACTTTGATTTTAACTATTTTAACCCTTCTTTAAATAAATTAATATTAAATGTCCTAATCTAATCCAAGTGGGCCTAAATGGTCATATTTTATTCCTAAGGTTGTTTTTGGTCGAATTACACTTATCCAATAGAATTAATATATGTGTTAGGGTAACAATATTATCATTTTTACGGTTAATTATCCTATTTACTTTTAACCATATTAAATAAAAGTAAAAAGTTACTATTCACCAAAAATTATTTTCATCTCATTGAACCACATTTTAGTCCTTGATATTACCCGTGTCTTTCGGATTTTTGAAATTCAATTCACAGAAGTGGTAAAATTTAATTTAAATTAAAAAAAGTCAGTTTTTTAACTACCACTAAGTGGTTTCACTATTCATCGAAAATTGAAGTTTTTCAGAAAAATAACAAAACTTCAGCATAAGCATTATTTGATATTCAAATTCAAAATTGATTTTTATTTTTCCAAATTCATAACATATAAGTGGAATTAATTAATTTTAAATTTAATTCTTGTTATCAAAATAAATAGCGTGTTTTTAAGAAACAAAAACAATCAAAAGATTGATACTTGTTTATATCCATTTTCAAAGTGAAATTAATTCCAATGAACAAAATTGGATTAAATGGTAAAAATATATTCTAATTGAACTTTAAACCCAATTAAAAAGATAATCTTACCAGTTAAATTATTGCGATGAAAAAAGTTGTTTTTAATTAAAATATAGCGTGTTTTTTCTATTCATTAAAATATAAAAGTTATCAGAATAATATGAAAATTTTATCCAAAGAAAATTTTTATATCCTGATTCCAAAGAAGAATTTTATTTTGTCAAATTGAACTTATATACAAGTCAAAAACAATATTTCAAGTGGGTGCACCATCAAAAGGTGGCAAAACTAAATTTTTTGAAAATTACTTATTTTACTCGAAAAATTGATTGTGTTCTCATACCATGTTCTAGAAAATGTGTAAGATGAATAATAATGTTATAAAATTCAGAATGTAGTTTATACCTTTCAAAACTAGTAGTTCATATAACATATCGTTGTTTAGAAAAACTCAGTATTGAGTACAACACACACTATCATGGAAGGTCGTGATTGCGTGTAATGCAAGCCAAGTCAGGGATGTGTGTTATGCAAGATCCTTTTGGTGTAGCGTACAACACAAGACATTAATGAAATTAAAAAGAATATTTTTCATAAAATCTCGAGGTATTACATTCTACCCCCCTTAAAATGAATTTCGCCCTCGAAATTCGTCGGGGTTATAAATGGTTTACTACTCGAAAGTTTGTTTAATAGAAACTCACATCATAAAAAGGAATGCAAAAACATGGAATCAAAAAATAAAGTATGAAATGTAACGGTTCCCCAAATTAACTCATCACTGGGTTTCCACGTAAGAGAACATAGGTGAAAATATGGATATGGAAGAAAAATATAACCATCAGGTTCTGATGGAGAGTGGTAGAGAACATGGCTATGAAAAAGCCATCAATCACAAAGCCATAGATTTGTGATGATCTAAGGTACCATCTGATTCATCAGATATAAGGGAACTATGACAACATTTTTGGTTTTCAAGATCATTTCCCTAAAGTTGATGAAATTGGAATTAGAATAAATAATTTCGTGATTTTGGTACAGTATCATCGTTGGTCGTTCTTTGGACAATTTCCAATTCATCTCTTAAAGAAATGAAGTTGAATTTGTCATTTGTGAAGTGTTAGTAGATCATGTGATAGAATGATGGGTCATTCCATCTATCTCAAACAAAAGGTTATAAAAGTTATCAAAAATACATAAGTCCATCTATAGTGAGATTAATCATATATGGTTCCTAAAATGGACTTATACTTCATATCTCATACTGCTTAATACAATAAAACTAGTTTCTACTAAACAGGGACATCCTGTAGGCCAGTGGTAGGTGATAAAAGCCAGTTGCACTTCGGTTGTGGATTCGATTCCCACAGCCTTGTCCGACACGATGGGATGTCGCCCGTCCTGCAGGTTTTCCTTTTTCTAAAACTACATTTCTATAACATCTCATCAATAATATCGAAAAAAGTTCTATCCTTAAACAATACTAACTTATGTACAACATAATCCATTCCAATCTTTAGGTTTATCTAAAATACTATGGTCCAAACTAATAGTATAAAGAAAACGATTACTTGAAATGTCATCATCCAAGAATGTGAATACCATCATTTATCCCCCATATATCTTGTTCGTCACATTCCAATAATGTGAATACCCTAATCATGTATTCTATTGAAAAAATGAATACCCATTAAACCTTAGTGAAAACATGAATGCTGTCAAAAGTAAACTCTTTCCACATACCAAAATCCAAAAATTATATATACTCAAAACATGATATCACCTTCTCATTATATCAGTCATGAGCTCAGGAATACTATCAAACATTTAATTTTCTCCTTATCCCTTCATTATGCGCATATCATCTACTTTCCAAAAATTTCTTAATAACCTTTCATGGTTACTGGTACCATTAATCATACACTTTCAAAACTTCAGGAAATTCAACAGTGTAACAATCCTTAGATGTCTCTTTATTCCATAGTACCATGAGATTACTTATACAACATTACACTTGATAAACATGTAATCATTGCACTACCTTCTTAACCCATTTACCGATCTTCAACAATTCTTTCATCTCACATATCATTTGTAGTCTCTTCATCATCATCAACATAAATACTACCCATAAAACCGTACTGATTCTCTTCATGAGGATTTCCCTTAGGGAATTGGTTTGCATAATTCCCGTACTTTCCACATTTAAAACATTTAACCATTTTTGATGTCGTAGCAATACCATTATCCTCATCCATGGTGTTAACTGAACCTTTTCCTTTTCACTTACTGGATTTGTTTCCTTCTTTTCCACATCTAAAGAATCTTCTAGTTCCTTTGATACAATCTCCCTGATGCCTCTTCCCACATGATTTACATGAGGGAAATTGAACTTTCTTTCCTCTATGATCATCATGAAACTCCATCTTTCTCTTATTATCTGAGTCGGGAAACTTACCAAAGTTGAGATTATTGATCATATTATGAGATTGTTGATTACGAATAATAACAATTTTTAGACTTCCAAATCCCGTTTCATTTTGTTTCTCATGAAGAATATCATTCCATTGTCCGTCATATCCTCCATTATAATGAATCTTCATGTTTCCAGCCATTTTCTAAAACCCAAAAAGAATAGCGTGAGAGGAAAAAATCATGTTAGGGAAAAAACATAGTAAAGGGGGAGAACCCTCAATATCTAACATATTAGGTTAATTTCAAAGATTGTTACAGTAGTTCTAGGACTATATCCTATACGTATACTTATCCTTAGGGACATCCCTAGACATACCTTAGAAATATCTCTACGGATCTCACTAACGTTTTTTCATCCTATTTTCCAAAGGTTGACTAAACATTTCCTCTAATACCAACTTTAGAGACCCAAAGCTTGATGAACTGGAAATTACATTACTTTAGCGGAATACTTAATACATAACAAAAACAGACACACAAGGATCGTAATAGTTTAGTGTCTTTTGAAACTCGTAATATAATCTTTTAATCGTGGTGAAATATCTTCAACATCTCTCATAAGATCTTCCCCTTTTTGTTTTCTTACCTAAATCCTTTCATTAAATCTGGGGGAAAAGAAAACATATGAAGGTTGAGCTCAAATGCTCAGTAAGGGTAAGCATGTATATGATAAAAAAAATCATATACAGTTGAACATAAAAACATGAACATAATATTTAAACATCAGAATCTTGAGAAATGACATAAATCATGGAAGTACGTAAGGCATAGATCATAATGAAACATTAATCATGATAAAATAGCATGGGAATTAAACATGTAATTGTGGAAAACCATTAAGCACATGATATTATTTCCATAGTAGCCAAGGCATTGCTACCAAGACCATCTTAGTGGACAAAGTCCCTTTCTGAATCGAGTTCACTCCTCGTTCCAGTCTTGTATTACTGAACTGGTTTAACTTTCCGTTCCATCCATGTCTATCTCATGAGATATACATCTTTACCCAATTCATTGGAGGGAGATATAGGTCCCACCCATCTCATAATGATACCATTATTATGTGTGCCACAAAATCATAAATCATACATCAGTGCATAACCCATGTAATAAAAATGGGATTCTTAAACAACATGACATCATAAAAAAAATCATATAAGATAAAGGAATTCATAAAAATAATTCCATCACAACATAATCAAATCAATGTAATAATAGGGATAGAAACAGAACCCTATATTATCTTAGATGGAAAATAGTTTTGATAAAACACTTGAACTCCATTCTTGAGGAAAATGTCCTTTCTACTTCAAATTTTTTTTCCTTTATTAACTTGTCATACAATTTTAAACTAAAAGAAGTTGATTAAAAATAAACTTGAAAACTTGTAAAGGATGCTTCTTGGAAATAATGTTTTAAAAATTCATTCATGTCGTATAAGTTAAAAAACATTCTTCTCGTACTTTGGCCGGAAAAGTAAAAAAAGTACCTTGTAGGGTAAATAAAAGAAAGATTCCTTCCATACCAAGGGGTAAAAGTCAAAATGGCTAAAAAGAAATTTAAACATACATGAATACTTTTTTATAAAACATGGACATGGATGATAGGAACAACCCCTGTAAATACTTATTAATAAGTAATCTCGGATAAAAATGAGATTTGTAAAATTATCTCTTACCTTAGGTCTGATATGCTTCGTACATATCCGAACCTCCTATATAATGATTTAAATAATGTCATTGACTTATTACAGAATCATATTCATTGTTATGATATCATATATGTTTCACTTGTGACTTTATATTACCCGTTCTTTTGTAAATTCCATGTTAAAGCAGCGTTTTGGGTAAAATCATTTCATTTATCGTATGTGTTTCGACTTGTCGTTCTTGATATTATTACCTATATCCTGATTTACATAATTCCAGAATGTAAAACATGATTTATATATAATATATATTCATCATATACATATATATATTATAGATCGATAAAAGGAATGAAATACACCGTTCATGGAGACGGTAGACTGTACGTACGCAAGAATGTTGTTTTCGTTTCCTTATTGAATTGAATGAAACTAAATAGATGAAATACATATATATATATATACATAAATACAGTAGAATTATTATTTCATATATTTCATTATTATTCATTATATAATCTTTATGATCATTCATGTATGGTTAACATGGAGAATGAATCTCATCGCGTCGTGGAGACGGTAGTCCGTACGTATGCACGAGCGATGATATCGTTCCCATAATTGTTGAATAGAATTTGAGTGGATGGTATAATATATAAAAATCATTATGATGTTTTAATAACCATATATAGTTATTCTTTTCACCATTATACCCATCCATGTAAGGTGTTTGTGGAAAAACAGATTTCACCACGGCGTGGAGACGGTATTTCGTACGTACGCACGCGTGGTGATTTCGTTTTCCGTAGGATGGATAGATGGTGAAATAGGGTTGTTTCATACTTATAATAACATATCATTATATGAGTTATACTTATTTTATTAATTCATAATTAAACAACTAAAGAAGAATAATTGGAAGAAGAAATAGAGTTGAAAGAATCGGTGACTGACATTACATTTTCTTTGAAGCGCCTCTTTGAGACCTCCTCTTAGGGTACTAAAATTGGTCTTTGAAGAAGACCGGAACCTCTAGGATGTTTCTATGGAAGTGGAAAAGAGAATTTTTCAGGTATTGGCCGAGCTTGAAGGCTCAATGTGGTGTGAGGAAGAGAGGGAGGAGGTGCCCTTTTATAAGGGAGGAGAGGGGAACCTTAGGAATAACTAAAAATATTATTTTATTATAAAGTCATATTCAGTTTTTAATAGCTCCAAATTGATTTATTTCGAATCTAAGGTGGGTATGGGTCTAAATCCTCTCATAAATTATAATTTATACAAGATTAGGTTCCTATTTTAACCTTATCATTTAGATTTAACGTTAAGTTAAATAATTTTACTTTTACTGTGTCTTCTTGTTTTCTTACACTATATGAATAATAAAATTACTATAACAAGCCAAACAAACCCCAAGTGGTTCATTATTAATATATATATCCTTATATAAGTCATTTAGCTGAACCTTATATTTTTAGGAATAAAATACAATTAATAATATAATATTTGTTTTAAAAACTATTTTATGTCAATTTTGACACTATTTGGTACTTGATTTTTGGGAAAGTCATAATAGCATGATTAGTTAGAAGAAAGTTACTTAAATCAATAATAACATGTCATATTAACCTATAAAATTAGTGTAATTCATAAAAAGTATCAAATTACATTTATTTTGGTATTTATAACATCTATTATGTAAATATTTTATTAATAAGATAATTACTGCATCATCTTTGTGTCATAAATAAATTAAATTATTTAATGTCTAAAAATTATAAATAAAATACCATTATGTAGGAAATCATTTTATCTTTCTAATTAATATTTATAGTCAAATTTATCTTATGTATAACCCTATATATTAAAAATGACTTACTTATTAAACTTTGATTTTAACTATTTTAACCCTTCTTTAAATAAATTAATATTAAATGTCCTAATCTAATCCAAGTGGGCCTAAATGGTCATAATTTATTCCTAAGGTTGTTTTTCGTCGAATTAAACTTATAAAATAGAATTAAGACATGTGTTAGGGTAATAATATTATCATTTTTACCCTTAATTATCCTATTTACTTTTAACCATATTAAATAAAAGTAAAACGTTACTATTCACCAAAAATTATTTTCATCTCGTTGAACCACATTTTAGTCCTTGATATTAAGCGTGTCTCTCAGATTTTTGAAATTCAATTAACAGAATTTGTAAAATTTAATTTAAATTAAAAAATGTCAGTTTTTTAACTACCACTAAGTGGTTTCACTATTCATCGAAAATTGAAGTTTTTCAGAAAAATACCAAACATTCAGCCTAAGAATTATTTGACATTCCAAATTCAAAATTGATTTCTATTTTTCCAAATTCATAACATATAAGTGGCATTAATTAATTTTAAATTTAATTCCCGTTATCAAAACAAATAGCGTGTTTTTAAGAAACAAAAACAATCAAAAGATTGATACTTGTTTATAACCAATTTCAAAGTGAAATTAATTCCAATGAACAACATTGGATTAAATGGTAAAAATATATTCTAATTACAATTTAAACCCAATTAAAAATATAATCTAACCATATAAATTATTGTGATGAAAAAAGTTGTTTTTAATTAAAATATAGCGTGTTTTAACTATTCATTAAAATATGAAAGTTATCATAATAATATGAAAAATTTATCCAAAGTAAATTTTTATATCCTGATTCCAAAAAATAATTTTATTTTTTCAAATTGAACTTATAGACAAGTCAAAAACAAGATTTAATGTGGGTGCACCATCAAAAGGCGGCAAAACTACATTTTTTGAAAATTACTTATTTTACTCGAAAAAATGATTTCGTTCTCAAACCATGTTCTAGAAAATGTGTAAGATGAATAATAATGTTATAAAATTCAGAATTTAGTTGATACTACTCATAATGGGTAGTTCATATAACATATCATTGTTTAGTGAATCTCAGTATTCCGTACAACACACGCTATCGTGGAAGGTCGTGATTGCATGTAATGCAAGCCAAGTCAGGGATGCGTGCTGTGCAAGATCATTTTGGTGTAGCGTACAACACAATACATTAATGAAATTTAAAAGATTATTTTTCATAAAATCTCGAGGTGTTACATTAACACCCCGGACAAATCTCCACAAACCTCATTGAGGTGAGACCCATAGAAAGACATGGTTGTCATCCTCAAACACCAGAGGTCTCCGTCTCTTATCCGCATTAGACTTCTACCTGCTCTGTGCAGTCTATATCTGTTCCTCGATGATCTGCACCTTCTCTGTGGTAGTCCATACCATCTTTCGTCCAATGAGTGCTGACTGCCCTGGGTCAGTCCAGCACATAGGTGATATGCAAGGTCGACCATTCAACACCTCAAAGGGTGAAATCCCAATGGTGTAGTGATAGTTGTTTTTTTCAAACTCCACCAAAGGCAAGTGATCATCCCAAATATGACCAAAGTCGAGGAAGAAAGCACGTAGAATGTCATCGCGGGTCTGAATGGTCCACTCAGTCAGACCATCCGTCTGAGGAGGGAAGGAGGTTCTCAAATGAAGTTGCATCTCAAAAGCCTCCTACAACCCCTTCCATATCCAGGAAGTGAAACATGTATCACAATAGGAAACAATCATCGAGGTAACTCCATGTATCCCCACAATCTCCAGTGCATAGAAGCTTCCCTAGCTCTCTACTAAATGGTGATCTCTGATCGGTAGGAAGTGGGCCGACTTGATGAGTCGATCGATGATCACCCATATAGAATCATGACCCATGGATGTATGTGGAAGTCTGGTCAAGAAGTCAATGGATGTCACATCCCACTTCTACTCTGGGACCTCTAAAGGTTGAACCATGCCAGGTGGTACCTGATGATCCACCTTCACTTGCTGACAGGTGAGGCACCGAGATACAAACTTTTCTGCTACATTCTTCATTCTTGGCCACCAGTGTTGTCGTCGGAGATCTTGGTACATCTTTTCCACTCCTAGATGCACTTATAGAGGGGATGTGTGGAACTCCATCAACACTTACTCTTTAAGAAACACTGGTACCAAGGTACGTCCTCTAAAGAGGATAACATGCACCCCACCTTCATAAAATCCATCAGGTGCATGTCCTGTGGATATTTGAGCACGTAGAGCCTCACATTCAATGTCCCCATGCTATGCCTCCCTGATTCACTAAAGAATTAGAGGAGTGTCTATAAGAGACTGAAGGAAGTTTCTCCATCTCATTCGACAAACGATATCTGCAAAGCAGTCAGCTGCTCCAACGCCTCACCTAGCAGCTGTATACCAGATCTCTAGCTGATTGCATCCGATACAATGTTCCCCTTCCTAGGATTATAGACTATCATGAAGTCATAGTCCTAGAGAAACTCAAACCAACATCGTTGTCTCAGGTTCAGGTCCTTCTGAGCGAATATATACCTGAGACTCTTGCCATTAGAGTACACCTTAAAACTCTCGCCAATCAAGCAATGTCTCCACATCTTCAAGGTGAAGACCACTGCTGCTAACACCAGGTCATGGGTAGTGTAGTTCTGATCATGCTATCTCAGCTGTCAAGAACTGTAAGTGATCACTGCTCGCTCATGCATTAGGAAAAATCCGAGCCTGGTCCCTGATGCGTCGCAGTAGACTACATAACCTATGACCTCATTTGGTAGCCTCAAGATGGGGGCACTAGTCAATCTCTGACTCATCTCCTGAAAACACCGATGGTATCTCTCTGACCAAACTAAGGGTTTCCCCTTCTTCATCAATGCTGATAAAGGTGTTTCAACTCTAGAGAAATCTAGAAAAAACCTCTAGTAGTATCCAGCCAAACTAAGGAAACTTTGTACCATGTCACACTCTTAGGTGGCTCCAAGGCAAGTACCACCTCGATCTTCACTGGATCCATTGAAACACCAGCATGTGATATGACATGTCCCAGAAAGTGAACTTCTCAGATCCAGAACTGGCACTTTGAGAGCTTACTATAAATCTGGTGCTCTCAGAGTGTGTCCAGTACTAGTTGAAAATGATAAGAACGCTCCTCCTCGGTAGCTGAGTAGATCAAAATGGCATCGATGATGACTACAAAAAAACTATCATGGTATGTCTGAAGTATCATGTCCATGAGTCCCGTGAACACTGCTGGAGTGTTGGGTATGCTGAATGGCATTACCAAGAACTCGTAATGGTCGTGCCAAAATCTGAAGGCCATCTTCTGCACATCCTCATCTTGCACTCTAAGCTGGTGATATCATGACCTGAGGTCTATCTTCAAGAACTATCGTGCTCCCTCTAGTTGATCAACGTGTACTTCAATCCTCGGGAGTGGGTACATGTTCTTCATGGTCACCTGGATCAGGCACTGATAGTCAACACAAAGCCCGATTCTCTCATCTGCCTTCTTGGTGAACAAAATCGGTTCTGCCCATGGAGAAACACTGAGCCGAATGACCTCCTTCCCCTATATGTCCTCCAGCTATACCGGAAGCTCACAGAGTTCTACAGGATCCATCCGATATGCTGGTGTACATATTAGTGTCATCCCGGGGTACAATTTAATGTAAAATTCCACCTCCCTTTGAGGAAGTAGACCCAAAAAATCATCCGGGAAAACTTCCGCGTACTGGTCCACCACTACAGGATAACTCAGACTCTCCACATCAACTTCTCTGAGGTTAAGGCTAGCCAACTGATGTGTAATCGGCTGCACCCTTATCTGGGTAAGTCCATCCAATATTGAAAATTCTCTCTTCTTGCCGGTAAAGGTAAACCTAGTCCCATCCGTTTGGACACAATGTAATTTACACCTAATACAGTCAATCTAAGCATGGACTGTAAATTACTAGTCCATACCAAATATAACGTCATAAGGCCTCGACGCTGCTACTAAGAGATCCCAGCTGAAGCTCTCGCCTCCTAGAGTAAGATCGAACTGTCTTAATTAGTGTGTAGTCTTCGAATTTGCTCCTATAGGAGTCTCTAGCTGTAAGGATCGAGCCAACAGATCCATCGGAATCGTTGAGCTCTAAACAAGGGTAGTGGAAGTAAAAGAATGACTGGAACATCTGTCTATAAGTAATGCAGCTAAGGTGGAGTAGACACAGATCATTCCTCGTATCATCTTTGGAGTGACGTGATCGTAAGCCTCAGCTACCTAGAGCTGAGCTCACCCCTTTCCACTTAATCCTTGTGGTCGGGGTGGACCACCTGGTGGTGGTGGTGGTAGAATCTCTAATCATCACCACACCGCAAGCTGCACGGCCTGCTCTACTACCACATCTGCATGCTCCCTCCTGACCTCCTCATTCAAACCTATGTCTCTGCCTGGGTGGTTCTTTGACCATCTTCTGATCGTCTGTAGGGCGGGTTTGACAGTCACGAGCCATGTGACCCTACCCGGTGCATGTTAAACATTTCATGTTCCTCGCATGACTAGCTCTATATCTTGTGACCCGCATAACCAATCCTAAGTGATGTGGTCATCCACATGTAGGTATTCTCCTCTTTGACCTCTATGACATATGTCTACTACCTACTGTAGAAGACTATGATACATGATTTCTAGTGGTGGACCTCGCTGCTGGTGACTGTTCAGCAAGAAATCTATCCAATAAGAGGGCTCACTCTAACACCCCCAACTGCGTTGGGATGCTGAGTGAGATCATCGAAGCCCTGATCTCATGCCTGAGTCCATGCTCAAAGGTCCAGGCCCTGAAGAATGGGCCCCACACCATATTAGTGGAGTAGCGTTATAGGTTGGTCAACCTTGCTGAGTAATGATCCACAGTCATGCTGCCATGCTGCAGATAAAGTAGCTCATGTATGTGCACTGCATGAATGGTCAATGGGACAAACTCAGCCCGAAGCAGGCTCTCGATGTCTTCCTAGAGAAGCGTCACCTCATCATTAACCTAAATCGTCAAGATCCACCATATGCCTGCTTCTCCCTGTAGAAGACCTATGGCAAGGATCACCATGAGATCAGCTTGTGTCTCTTTGAGTTGGAAGACTCTCAGTACGACCTCTAACCAATCCTCTCCCTTCTGTGGGTCCATATCACCCCTAAACGTGGGTGGCCTCTGGCGCTAGAGCTCATGAAATGCACTCAAGTAGCGTTCACTCTCTACTACTGGGGATGGTGTCATCGGTGGCCCAATGGGTAATGGTACCGTTGGAGCTTCTGATGGTGCATCTATTGGAAAAGGGCCCTACTTGAGGCCTCGTCACTCTGTGGGATATCAGTGCGTACTACACTCAGAAACCCACCTAGTTGTCTGCGTGGAGGCATCTTGAAAATAAACAGTTGCGCCATGGAAAATAAGTTATACCTGGTGAGCTAACTCAGAGAGACCACAAAGAAAACTCTTAAAGACACACACACACGCAATCTGTGTTTTCGTCCACTGAGTCGGAAATTAGAAGTCAGGGTCCTGGTGTATGTATACATCAGTCGCCGCACCAACACTGGGTTCCCTAAACATATAACCACACTCACTACACTTTAAACTATTTCTGTTAAAAATATCAGAGTCATATGTTCTACGGTAGAACCGACTCCTCTGATACCAATTTGTCATGACCTGTCTCCCAGGGCCCATGCCATGACAACCCCAAGACCGAACTCCATATGCTAGGGGCCGGGGACTAGAACTGAAAGTCGTATTACTTAAAACCGGTAAGGCATTATGTTTATAACCTGTAAACACATGCATCCAAGCACACATGAAGATATGAACACAAGTCAACTGTATAGAAATAAGAGTGCTGAAAGTAAAAATGGGTCGGAGTACAAGCCCAAAAGTAATGGTACATGTACAACTAAAAAAATAAAACAGAAGAAAAAGGTAAATAGCTACTCTGTAATCCTCTGAGGTTCCTACTTGAAGGTTACGTACAAATCTCTTCCTCACCACTCCACATCCACCCATCTCATCTGCGTACCGACACGCCGTATGGTCCACCTCTGGGCCACGTCTATTCCTGGTACCCTCAGCCTTGATTAGCGTTGTCTGTCGACTGCCCCAAACACAAGAATGTGCGGGCATAGACTATCCAGGGGTGATTATAACGATACTCAATAGGGACCCCAAGACCCTCAAGGTCTCACAAAATCCACAATGGTTAAACCACAAATAATGAAGTCATCTGACAACCCTACTTAGGTATTTTTCCCATAAATATACCTATGTTATCAAGTATACCCATCTCAATCAAGAGGAAACACAGGGTCCAACCCAAAGGCCTGAAGCTCAACTATTCCACAAAGGAAGGAATTACACAAAGGAAAGTACCACATAGTTATTCCACACAGAAGAATACCACCAATGTATTACCCTGAAGGAAAGTACCACACACGTACAAACTCAGCTCACACCAGGTATAACTTATCTAAAGTAGTAGAGATGATTATATGTAACTACTAATTCAACTTAATCTGTTAAGAGATGGATCCATGAAAGATCATAGTACATCTTCATACTCACACAGTATCCTATTACATCGTCAGTACGTCGTCTGAACCACACATGACCCTAGTACATTGTCATTACATTGTCAGGCCCACCCAGGATCCTAGTACATCTCTAGTACATTGTCAGACCCACACAAGATCCTGGTACATCCCTAGGATGTCATCAGATCCACACATGATCCTAGTGGATCATCAGACCCACATAGGATCCTAGTAGATATCCAGTACCTCGTCACACCCACATAGGATCCTATTACATCTCCAGTACATCGTCAGACCCACATAGGATCCTAGTACATCTTCAGTACGTTTTCAGACCCACACAGGATCCCAGTACATCATCAGTACATCTTCATACCCACACATGATCCTAGTACATCTCCAGTACATCATCATACCCACACAAGATCGTAGTACATCTTTAGTACGCCGTTACACCCACACATGATCCTAGTACATCGTCACAGCCATCTATAGGGTTCCCACACTATGCTCACTTATCTCCGGGAGGTCCACTCATCAAGCCACTAGTCGATACTCCAACTACTATGAAGTCCACGAAGAATTATCCCAAAGTTCTACCATGTCATAGGGGTATTGATGCAATAGACGGTGCATTAATCAGATGCCCATTCTATATTTTATTATTCTTTTAGTCCTGAGGGCCTGGTCTATAAGTTATTAGCCTTGACATTGGGCTCAGTATGGGCGGCAGAAGGTTAGTCATACCGTTCGGGAAATCTGTGTGAAGTCCCTGGGTGAGACAGTAGAAACTCCATGGTTTGCGCACACTTTTCTGAACCGTGCAGGGTAACCATGTATCCACTTAACATTTGGGTTTTTAAGTCCTGAGCCACTCAGGATTTTTCATTTCCCCTCATTCTTCCTCCCACTCATGGAGGACGCGAGAGTTCTGGTTTTTAGAGGTTGGGGGAGCTCATTAGATCGTTTTGAAAACATATATAAGTGGTTTTTTAGTGGATCAAAGATAGTTCTCCTCGGGTATGTTACTGGCACGAGGGTCACGGTGCGGCGGGGTGCCTCCAGGGCTGGACACATGGCCACCCGTCATCCCCACACGACGCAGTCGCGCCCCACGCCCTCATCTTGTGGTCGACCTCTATTTTTCATCTTCCTTCATCACAAATATTTTACCAAAAACATAGGGGTTTGCGGAGAGTTCGGGCCATGTTTGTTTTTCCCACACCCTCTGTATTAGAGTAGTAGCAAGCAGTTCACAATTTTTTCTTGAATCACGAATAATTTCCAAAAATGGGTAAGGGGTAAATTCAAACAACAATCCCTACAACCACCTACAAAAATTATTCCCAATTCTGCAAAAGTAAATCATCTGTGGATCAACTAATTAGTGAGTTGATCTGTATTCTTTGTTTTGAAGGGATGGGCATGGTAATCGATGATCACACATAATTAAACTCCTACCTCAAAGGTTTGATGTTGTTTTGTGAGAGAGAAGTTGAAGATATCGACTTTCTTCATGTCATCCACATGCCTCTGATCCCAAGCTAATTCATTAGATAAACACTCTTCGATGGAGGTGGTTCATCGTTGTAGAATATGTCCACTAATGGAGGGTGTCATGAGGAAGGAGTCAAAGATGTTGAAGAACGTCAGCGTTCGTTATTTGGATAAGAATTCTTCGTGGAAGAAGTTATTTTTTTAATACATGTAATCTTCCCAAAATATATCCCCTTATCCTTTTCCAAAAACATAACCCCAATCCACACCCAAAATGAAATATCTATAATAATAGAATATGTTATCTATTTAGTTTGTTGGCAGAATTTCAAATTGGATTAATTAATTAAGTGATGAGTTTGTATAATTAATCAAAGGGGGTGGCACAATTAAAGTGGGGAAAGTTCAAGAGGCTTCCCCACATTTAAGAGGGATTTTAAGGGTTTCTCCCATTATGAGGTTTCTAGTGGTCCCCAAATTTAGGAATTCATAATGGGGGGTTTCGGCTCAGGTGGTCTCCACTACCATAACCCATGTGGGAGGTTTTAGTTCTAGTGGTCCCCACTTTTATAACATCCACATGGGAGGTTTCAACAAATAAAAATGTTAAACATTTTTCTTTTATTTTATTATTTCATGAAAAAAAACTAACTTTCACCCTTGACCAATAGTCATCATTTTGAAAGTCTCCTTAAGTGAATATTGGTACTGTGAGTTCAACGGTGACCTCATATTTCAATTCAGAGAAAAATTTCCCATAATAAGTGTCAAAAGACTATATAAAGGTTTGATATATCCCAGAATAAAATTTTGAATAATGTAACACCTTTAAATCTATGTAGATTATCCAATCATGCCATCAAAATTTCCAAAAAAATGTTCTAATTTTTCTTTCTGATTTGGAGAAAAATAATAAGTTAGTTGAGGCACATAAAAAATCTACTGTTGAAGGAAAAATTATCATTCCACATGTAAAATATGAATTTTTGAGAGGTTTATAATAAATGAAAAATCTTCCACTAAATATATTATGTGTGAGAGATTAAATAAGGATAGACACTATTAAATACGATGTTTAACTACATTGATTGGACATGTAGAATCCTTGAAGAGAATAATTCTTGCATTATTAGATGCATATGATTTGGTGTTTATAAAAAGATAAAATAACTCACATAATGAAGTTGTAGGAGTAATAATATACATTTTACCAATGTATAAATCTTATTTTATAATCATATATAGATGTATGAATACTAGAGCTACTGTAGGAACGTTTTTGAGAAGACTATATCAACCTTTTTGTTTAGATTGAGGAAAAATCATTACTTTCCCTATTCCCTTATATATCAATTCATTTGTACTGACTTGTAGTGAATTAAATGATATGGTTTAATCCCTTGAATATGAGAATTTGTGATATAAATCAATTAAAATATTCACTACAAAGTAAATGATGATCTTCTAAACAACTTAAAAAAATCGGATAATGAGGTTTTCCAATCACACATTAATCACTAATTATTAAGTTTATTAAACATATCAACGAATGGGTATGTAATTATTGATAAAAAATGAGAAAAGTGGGATATATATCTTTTTCACTAGAAGATTCTGACATGTTTGTTGAAGTATTCATTAGATTTAAAATTTTATTGAAATAGATATTTTCCTAAGACCCCTTATAAGATATTTTTTAATTTTTTAGCATGTTTTCACTTGCATGGTTTTATATTGGAAAAAAGGAAACTGTTTGTTATATCTCCATTGTTTTGTACACTGAGTTATCCCACATAGACTATAATATTATCAATTAAAACACATTTTCTAAGAGAACAATGGGATATAATCTCTATCTTAGAGGTGATCAAGAAATTTTTATATATGGGGGATGATCATATATTTAATAAAAAATGAGTTGAGAATTCCACCACTGATTCTTTTCATTTTATTATTAATGGGGGAGAATGATTATACACACTTATTGAATTATTTAGTATTCTAAGAGATATTGACAACAAAATAAAAAAAAGAAATATTATTAATAGCTTGTTTCATTTGTTTTCAATAATTAAATATGTGGATCTTGTAACGCCCTAAGCCCAGTTACCTATATTGGGTGCATTATTACGTATCATTGGCATGATCCCAAAAGATCAAGTCTCGAAAACCGATTAGTTTAGTATCCTTGTAATGACAAGATACATTCATAAAGTTTACATTACATCATAAAGTAAAAAACTACAATAATGTAACCTCTATAGTCCACACTCATATCCCCTTCAGACTATCCCAGCAGGTCAGTCATAAAATATTTCTTCACATCTAAGGAAAAATCAAACATAAGAAGGGGTGAGCTCAGATGCTCAGTAAGGATAACAATATAGCAGAAACATTCTTAAATAAGCATAAAATTTAAGGCAATGTATAACTAAAAATATCTTTTCAAACATGATATTCAGAATAATGTGGCAAAAATAAAATTAAATAATTCTGTTTACTTATTCACATGGATATTATACTAGTTGAATAATTACATGCAATATAAATAACCACTTTCATAATGATGGAATGCATAATGCCTAACTATCATAACCACATAGTCAAGGCCTTTTGCCAAGACAACAAATAATATTTTGTCAAGGCCTTGTGCCAAAACACTAGTTTGTCTCCTGAGACATACCGATGCCTCGAGGAGCTATAGCAGGTTCCACTCGTCACTTGCTCAGTCCAATGAATCCCTCATATGAACAGGTTTAAACATAACATAAACATTCATATTAAAAATAACATACGAAATGTCAATACTTTATCCCTAAACCATGAATGGTATAAAAATAAACATCCGCAGTCAAACATATCACAAAATATTCAATACAATATAAAAGTTTTGTATCATAATAAATCAATTTCAAATAATCTTAAAATCAATCAAAGGATGTTTACATAGATGAAATCAAAACTATTTGAGAGAAATATTTCTTTTCATTAAATAATTTAAAAGTCACATAATTATAAAATAAAATATTTACTTTGAAAATATTCTTTTAATTTTTTAGGGGAAGCATTTATGATTTTATGAAGGTGTAAAATAGTTGCACCCTCTGTATAAGTTATAAAAATACATTCTTACCTAAATTTTGACGAAAAGGTTAAAAAGCACCTTGTTTGGAATAAGATGGAAGGATTCCATTTAAAAATCATAAAGGTATAAATGAATTTAACCCATTGTATAGTAAATAGTAAAAAAAATTTGAAATACATTTTTAAGAAACATGGATGTGGATGATAAAGAAGTCCCAATAGATAATCACATATAAACAACCTCGAATAATGAAGAGATTGTAAAATAAACCCTTACCTTGTACTTTTCCTTGGTTGAGGGTAGTTTAACCTCCTTCATGATGGTGAAATAATTGTTATTAAATTATATAAGGGTCATATATATTAATATGATATAATATATGATCTTTTAACAATGCTTTGTTAATAATATCTTAGTATTATCGTCGTTTCGGGTGTTAACTTACTCATTTTATTTTATATGTTTGGTTACATAAGCCATGTTTGTTATGGATAGGTTGTATATTATTCATATACAGAATGATATAAAGTCCTTAAAAATTATTTTTAATCATAAAATGAGAATTATATTTGAATGTATATGATGGGGAATGAATCTCATCGTGTTCGTGGAGACGGTAGTCCATACGCACGCATGAACACTACTTCCATTTCATTTTTCATTTTAAAAGGAATAAAAACCAAATGATACATATGTATATAATTATTCCATTATAATATAATATCTTATATGTGTTACTTAATCTCATTAACACCATTCTTTATACATTCCATGTATGGTATGAACGAGTCATATCACTTTGAAGGGGTGGTAGTCAGCACTTCCTCAAATGAAATTATCATATATATATATACAACCTAAAATGAATAATGGTATGTTATAAAATGGAATTAAATGAGCTTATATATAAAATAAATATCATTAATTTCATATTTAATTATAGTGCCATCATAATGGCCACCATGATATGTGGTAGGAGATAATGGAACAATCATCGTTTCATGAGGCGTTTGGTTGCCATCCACAAGTACATTATGTTCTTCACCCATTAGATGGAGGTGTGTGTAAGTGTAGTTCAAATAATTCTCATCAAAATATATTTTTATATTGAGTATACTAGTGTTGTTACAATATAAAATAATTGTAACACCCCAAGCTTCTTCGGTACGCTTCTCTTTGAATAATGTAATAGTGTGTGTTGTATGCAATATCGAGTTCTAACACACCACAACCTATCAAACTGGAAGTTATGACTAGTAATAACCACTTTTTGAAATTTTTAAATTTTATTTTTCAAAATGGACTTCATTTTTGGATTCAGAATATCGAAATTACCCTAGGGTGAATTTTTGGTATTTTTCTGAAAAACATCATTTTTTTGACGAATAGTGAAACCACTAAGTGGTAGTTAAAAACTGAATTTTTCATAAATCTTAATTTTACCGCTTATGTTTGTGGAATTTCAAAATTCTTAGAGAAAAGTTAATATCATGGAGTAAAATTTGGTTCAATGAGATGAAAATAATTTTTGGTGAATAGTAACTTTTTACTTTTATTTGCCACGGTTAAAAGTAAATAGGGTAATTAAGGGTAAAAATGACATTAATATTACACTAACACATGCCCTAATTCTATTGTACTAGTGTATATCGACCAAAAACAACCTTAGGAATAAAATTTTATCATTTAAGTCCACTTGGATTAGATTAGGACATTTAGTATTATTTAATTCAAAGAAGAGTTAAAAGAGTTAAAATCAATGTTTATTTACTTAAACATTTTTAATATAGGGTTATACATAAGATAAATTCAATTGTAAATTTTAATTAGAAATCTAAAAAGATTTCCTACATAATTATATTTTATTTATAATTTTTAGACAAAAATTATTTAATTTATTTATGACACAATGATGATGCTGTAATTATTATAATAGTGAAAAATTAAAATAATTGATATTATAAATACCAAAATAAATATAATTTGAAACTTTTTATGAATTAAACTAATTTTTTAGGTTAATATGACATGTTGAGATTGATTTAATTAACTTTTTTAGAAGTAATCATTCTGTTACGATTTTCACAAAAATCAATTTTCTAAATAGTGTCAAAATTGGCATAAAAGAGTTTTTAAAACAAATATTATATTATTAATTGATATTCAATTCTTAAAAACCTATTTTTCGGCCAAGAGACTTAAATAATGATAGGTGTATCATTAATTGACTACTTGGGGGTCTCTTGGAGGTAAATAGTATGTTTATTAACTATATAATATAAAAAATACAAAGTGACATGGTAAGTGTCAAACTAATTAACTAAGAGTTAAAACTAAAAGATAAGGTTAATATAATGACCCAAACCTGTATAAATTCTATTGTTTTAGTGGTTTTCTACCCATCCCCACCTTAAACTCTAAATAATCTACTTTGTATCCATTATAAACCGAATATGAATTTAATATAAAATAATATTTCTAGCTTTTACAAAGGTGCCCCTCACCCCTCTTATAAAAGGGCACTCCCCCTTCTCATTAATTAACACCTAAAAGCCTTTTGGTTCGTCCAACCCCTTCCCAAATACTGTCTCAACATCCCTCACTTAATCCTAGATGCCATCCTTTAGTCAGAAAGCCAACCTAAGGATCCCTTTTGATCAAATCAAAAGGAAGAACACGAAGAAGAGGTAATGTTTTCACCACCCGCTTTCAAGTTCCTTTCTTCTTCATATCCTTCATTCTTTCCCATTATAAAATAATAACTCCAGTATCTTATATATACTGTGATTTTATTATAAATATGGTACAACCATATTCATTATTCTATCCATCCTTTTAATAACATGAAATCATACGTTCGTACGTAAGGCTTACCGTCTCCATGTCGTGGTGTAACTATTATTTAATAAATTATTATTTGGATGGGTATAATAATGATGTTTAATTCATGTAAATAATAAATATAACATTATAATGATTCTGTATATATGATATACCATCCAATTATATATTATTTTAATATCAAAATAATGATAATGTCGCTCGTGTGTACGTACGGACTACTGTCTCCACGAACGTGATGAGATTCATTCTCCATCGTATCCATTCAAGTCTAATTATCATTTGATGATTCATAATAGTATCTAAAAACATGATATAATTCTGGATATGATTATGTTACATCATACCCATGAAAAAAACAGCTTACGTAACAAAACATATAAAAGAAAACGAGTACGTTAACACCCGAAACAACGATAATACTACGATATTATTACCAAATTAATGTTAAAAGATCATATATGATATCATATTAAGGTATATGATTCTTGTATAATTTAATAACAATTATTTCACCATTATACAGGAGGTTAACCTACCCCAACCAATGAAAAGTATAAGGTAAGGGTTTATGTCGCAATCTCTTCATTATCCGAGGTTGTTTATGCGTAATAATCTACTGGGACTTCTTTATCATCCACATCCATGTTTCTTAAAAATGTATTTCAAAACATTTTTTTTAAGATTAACTAGAATATGGGTTAAAGTCATTTATACCCTTGTTGACTTTTATAAGTGGTTTATAAAGGAATATTTCCGTCGTTTTCCAAACAAGGTCCTTTTTAACCTTTTCGACAGAATTAAGGTAAGAATGTTTTTTTAACTTATAAGGTGGGTGCGGCTATTTTCTACCATTATAAAATCGATTAAGCTTCCCTTACAAGCTTATAAGAATATTTCCAAAGATAATGTTTGATTTTATAGATATATGACTCTTAAATTATTTCAAAATAGAAAGAGATATTTCTCTAAACAGATTTTTTATTTCATCTATGTCAACATCCTTTGATGGAATTTAAGTTTATTTGAAGTTGATTTATGATGATACAAAACTTCTAGATTGTATTTAAGGTTTTGTGATATGTTTGACTGTGGATGTGTTATTTTTATACCATTAGTCATTTATGGATGAAGTATTTACACTTCGTATGCTAGTTTTAATACGAATGTTAATGTTATGTTTAAACCTTTTCATATGGTAATGCATTGGAATTTGTCACGACCCGACCCTACCCGAGCTCGAGCCGCAACTACCCCAAGCCCGCCTCCATTGGCCAGGGGCTGGCGACTAGTGCTGAAGGCACAATAACTCGGGGAGGCCTTTGCCTAAGCACCTGTACACACACACGCAGCAAACTCAATGCAAAAGTCCAGAGTAAAAGAAAAGACAAGTAAAGAAACGGAGAGGGCAACTGCTATATAAATACCATAAAGTGCATCAACCTCTACAAGTACAAAGTAAAAACTAAAAAGAAAATGGGGAAAACACGCACCCAACCAAAAAAGGTGCCACAACCCGGCAACAGGTAAACAAAAGAAACTGTCGATGGGTCTCCCACCTGGAACCCGGCCACGACCACCGCACGCGGTCCAAGCTCCCAAGCTCCTACGCTCTACTGAAGTCACGCTCCACCTGTCTGTCGTCTGCAAGGGAACACAAAGTTCGGGCAAAGACCAAGCAGGGGTGAGTATAAAAAATAATCAGTAGGATACCGTGAAGGCTCGAGGGAGAAACAAAAGGAGGTACCGAAGGGTGAGCAGTAGAGTGAATAGAAAAGTAAAGGAATACAACAGAGAGTGCAGTAAAGAGCCCAGATCAACCCAACAAGAGGAAAGAAGGTAGACTCATCCAGACACAAGGAGCTGGAAATGGTGAGAAGATGAACTTCTCGTCGAGTCTTCGCTACCTATAGTAGGAGAGTAGACTCGTCCAACCGTGAGAAGCTAGACACGGAAAGCACGTGGCATCCCCCGCGCGTCTTCACCTCTCCTGGAAGGAGAGTATCCAAACCCAAGAAGTGGGTGTCGGAAACAAGGTATATACATATGTATGCTCTGTCAAGAAGCCCGAACAAACTCGTAAGGGGATCTCCGTCCCATAGCTCATCCCAAGAAAGAGTATCCAACAGTCCCAGAAGTAACACCATCGATGCCCAGCATCCCGCACGTCTTCCCCGAACTGCAACCCAAGGGGCTCAATCACCACACCTCGACACTATCCTCTTTGGGCGGCACTGACTCGCCCGCATGGTTTTAAGTCACGTCATAAGGATGCATCTTGGTGGGGGAAAGTGCTCCCCGTACTTGAGAGTTCTGGGGGAACGTCAACCACAACTCGTCACTGCCCCGGAGTCGAGAGATCTGCTCAAAGTCGACAGGCGACCCCTACCCAGCCCCGCTGGAGGATCCCTGGAAGTCAATGGGTTCCCACTATAGGGAGACCCGGAAAGTCGACAGGTGCCTCACTGCCCAGTCCCGTAACAGGGTAATCCACTGGAGGACGACCCAGCTAAAGTCGGTGACGGGACCACTGCCCAGCCCATCTAGAGGTAACCCAGCATCGGGGACCACTGCTCAGTCCAGCTGGAGGTAAGCCCGGCATCGGGGACCACTGCCCAGCCCAGCTGGAGGTAAGACCGGCATCTGGGACCACTGCCCAACCCTGCTGGAGGTATGCCCGGAATTGCTCTGGTCATCCCTACTGGATGGTACTGCTCGGTAAACACCACTGTACTGGCCATCCCTATTAGATGGTAACCCACTGGCGAGCCCCGCTTGAAACAACCTCAGCTCTGCTGGAACAACCTCAGCCCTGCTGGAACAACCTCAGCCCGGCTGGAACAACCTCAGCCTTGCTGGAACTTCCTCAGTCTTGCTGGAACAACCTCATCCCTGTTGGAACAACCTCAGCCCTGCTGGAACAACCTCCTGGGTAGAGGATCGGTGCCCGCGTAAAGTGTTGGTCACACCGAAACCACAAGCTCTACCAGGGAACACGGAGAAACGGTAGAAACTCCCCAGGCCTCACAAGGCGATCCCGCTCCAATCCGCTGAGTCACTGTCGAAGCGGACCGAGACACCTCATCCCAGAAAGTGGGGAAAACGCCCACGCTGCACGAACACCCGTAGTCGCAGAAGGTGTCGCAGTCCGGTGAAAGGGCACAGTACTGAAACCCTTCACAGCCAAAGAAGCAGAGGAACCAAACCATTTCTGCCAGCCAAACCATCGAGCACAAGACCAGGGGGAGACCGCTCAACCCTGCTGGTCAGACAAAAGAGCACCAGGCCAGGGGAAACTCCACCCTGCTGGTCAAACAAACGAGCGCAGAGCCATGGGAAAACTCCTCCCTGCTGGCCAAACAAACGACCACAATGCCAGGGGAAAACTCCACCCTGCTGGTCAAACAAACGAGCGCAGAGAGACCCTTTACGTCGCGAGAGGTCAAGTACGCAAAGCAGATCATGGAACGCATGTGGCGCCCACACGACGTGTGGCCCCAAGTCAACCCCAACTAAGCGCACAAACATCCTCAGGTACAAACAACCATACGTACCTCAAAGCGCTCCCGTATACTCCCAGAGTATACCTCATCCCAGCCCAAAGGCTATCGTGCACAGGACACCCAGCGTCAACGAGAAGGCGTGACGTAACAACTCCACCTCAAAGTCCCAGGCACGGCCGACCACATCTCGTGGACCAATTTTATCACTCTCCCAAGAGTGCGCGATCACACGCCAAGGGTCCGCTACAACAAGGTAGGGCGAACCACCACTGGAGCACCTTCTATGCTCCACATTTAATAAGATCACGCAAGAGGCTCCACACAACCAAACGGATTTCACCGTTGTAATCCTCGCGGAAAAACACACTAGATCGACTACTTACTCGACTCAAACGGATATCCGATGAAAAAGTCACCAACACCGCCTCACGCCCGAACGGTGTCCCGTGATCCCGAGCCTCGGCCTTGAAAATATTTGGGCACACCACACCATTGCGATCCCCTCGGGAAAACACGTCAAAAGCACTACTCACTTGAGTGCAACGGATATCCGGAGAAAAAGGTGCATCCCGGCGCACCGCACACGAGCGGTGCCACGTGGGACCCGCATCCCGGTCCCGAAACTCAATGAACGGATCGCACTGTTGTGATCCTCTTGAAAAAGTACACGAAATGGACTATTCACTTGTCGAAAACGGTCGCCCGGTGATAAAGCTGTAAATCATCGTCAACTCCCGAAACAGCCCTCGCGGGGCTCGCACCATCGTGTGGAATTACAGTGGGCAGATTGCGCCAATGCGATGCCCTCAGAAAAACACCCAACATCAACTACTCGCACGCCCAGAACGGACGTCCGAGGAAAAAGTCGCTAAAAGCTGCACGCAGCTCAAAAGACGGGTCGTGGGGCCCACACCTCAACTCCAGCCTCAACGCCCGGAATCGCACCGGAAACCTCCGCCTCAGTGCCAGAGTCACAACGCCGCTGACGGTGCTCAAAATGGATGTCGGACGCGTCTGCGCCGTCCAAAATAAGAATCCCGGGAAAAACGCTCGTCCACTTAAGGACGTGTCGCACCTCAGCGGCCCCTCGTTTCGGGAATTAAAAATTCCTGAAACCATCTCAAAATGATTGTCTCGTCAATACGGTGCCACCGCCGCAGATGGCACTCAAAACGGACACCCGCAGCGGAAAGTACGGGTGTCCGAACACCGAGGGGGCAAGACCCCTGGGGCTGGACCGGCCTGGGCCGGCCCGCGGCTTAGCTGCGCAGACAGACCACGAGGGCCTATCGCGGCCGTCGCGTGAAGACCCGCGCGGCGCGGGTCTTGGTCGCCGCACAGGGGTCGCGCGACGCGACCCTGCGGTCGCCGCTCCCTGGCGACCGTGCCTCGTCGAGTGCTCCGCCAGACACCCGCGGACGCCCGCCAGACACCCCCGCCGACGCCCCAGCACCCCCGCCGTACACCCGCGCTGACACCTCTGCCGCGCCCAGCACCTTCACCGGACACCCGCGGACACCCCTGCCGCGTCGTCCGCCCTCGCCGCGCCGCCGCTCGAACCCGCCGGAAACCGAAAACCCGCAAAGTTCGGCGGATCATTGCGGATGCCACGGAGCTCGGAATTTGAATCCGAAAGATGCGCTGAAAAGGGAATTTACTCTACTACGCATTCATGGGATTCGTTCGAAAATCCGATAGATTTTCAATAAAATTAATCGTGTTCGAAGTAGGTGCGGTGAATGAAAACGCAAACGACAAATCCTACCTCGCGGGGCTTCGCCTGAAGCTTCGCGACGATCCGTCGGCCACCACGCCTCGCCGGAGCTGTCTTGCCGGAGTCTCTCTAGAGATGGAGGAGGAGGAGGGAGAAGAGGGGCTGCCATGGGAAAGGGGAATGAGAGTAAGGAGGAGGGTGTGTTAAGTGTTTGAATAGAAAACGCTTAACCACCCGCCCGTCGGCCCGGACCTGAACTCTCAGCAGGGTCGAGGTTAGGCCTCCACTAGGGTAAAAACCAACTCCCGAGCACAACAGTGGTCTCGGAATTTTAATCCGAGATCCCGTTCAAAAGTTATAAAATTTAACGTCTGAAGCCGCTAAATTACGGAAACGCCCCTGGGGCCATTTTTCACAAACGGCCCACGCCCGCGAAACATATACACTTCCTAGGGTAAATGGCACGCTCTGAACTCAACGGTGCCCTTGGTTTTCCAATCTGAGCCACCGTTTAAGAGATACCTGCGTTTCAACATTAAACGAATTAATTTAATTTATTTAATCCGTTTAACGTTCCAGAAGCGAGCGAGGGGTCCAAACATCCCACGCCGACAAGTTTTATGTCGTTCCTAGGGTAAACACCCCATTCCGGACCCATCCGTATACTCAGATCCCTGATCCGGAACTCTGTTTAGGATTTATCTCATTTATTTAGTGTTTCCAGTGTGAACGCACTGAAAATTTAATTCTGGCCACTTCGGGGCTCGGAATCGCACGCCGTCTGAAGGCACTACTCTGGAATAATATCAAGAATATTCCAAAGTCTTCCGCAGAAAAAACCGGGTTCTTAAATCATTCCCTCCTTCAAGATTTTCATCCTCGAAAAGAAAAACTAGGGAGCAACACATGGTACTAAGCCCACTCCTGGCTTTCCCATACCCAAGAGAACCCACGCACAGCTCTGCATCACCGCACACGGACCAAAGGATTGATCTGTTCGTGCGGGGTCGGCCCTTGCCGACGTCGTGCACCCACTCCAGACATTGGGGTTAGGGCAAGGCGGTAGGGACCCTCACCATCCCTTTGCATAGTCTCAAACGGCCCGAAGGCCCTCGGGGGTAGCTCACATCCCCAGTCAAACCTCTACGTCGCACACCGCGACTGGAATCACCGCCCGCACCTGGAGCAAGGCCCGGTGATTACCCTCCTTCAGAATATCCATATGGTGAAACACCCAAGGATATCTGGTAATACAAGATTCCACGGTCGATGCTCTCTTACACACTCCACAGGCGATGGAGCCAACACCATCGACTAAAAGAAAAGGTCTCGCGCCTTTTTCCTTACCAACTCAGGGTTACACCCGACGCCCTACGTCACCCTGGTAACACCTCAAACAAGGAGAAGGGAGGAAATCATATCACACAAAGAGTCTAACAATTCTACTGCACAAAGGTAGAGGATCTGTATAGCATACCTCTTATCACCTCATACTTTGTAGGATAGTAGACATCCAAAGCTCGCGGCTACCCGCGGTCCCAACAGTCAGCTCCCGGAGCCTGACGTGGACCGCCTAGTGGTGATGGGGAGACCTCGTAACATCGTCCCCCACTATCAGCTCCTCCTGCTCCTCTGCTAGCACCAACTCTCTGGGTACCAATCCGATCACGGCGTTGCCTCTGCTGTGGTGGTGCACTTGCTGCCTGCCCGAAGCTCCCAGCAACTCGCGTCGGGCAGTCTCGTGCCAAGTGACCTCGTCCGTCACAAGCATATAACTGACTCTCTCTGGGCTGCACTGGTTACCTCCGGCGCCACTGTGGTTTACGACCATTCCCTTGAGTCCGGTTTTCAGAAATACACATGCGTTGAGGTCCTACTTGCCGACGCCCACTAGCTGCGGCAGATGTCTCAGCTCCAACGTGCATGCTTCCACCACCAACTCCAGAGCGTGATAGGAATCCCTCTATCACCAACGCCTGCTCTAGCACCCCAGAATATATGGAAATTTCCAAGGGTACTATGACAGTACGAATTTCTTGGCGGAGACCCTGCTCAAACTTTCGCGCTCTGAGGTTGTCGTCATGGACCAGGTCCGGGTAAAAGCGTGCACAATCTGTAAAACTAGCTGTATACTCGGCCACCGTCATCCCTCCCTGCTGAAACTGCAGGAGATCTTGAATCCGAACGGAGATCATGCAGGAGGGGAAAAACTCCTAATGAAAAAACAACTGAAATTCATCCGACGAAAGTGACGACTCGTCAAGAAACTGAGTCACCAGACTCCACCAATGCCAAGCTTCTCCACGAAAAAGGGTGGATGCCAAAGCCACTCTCTGATCATTTGGCGTCTGCACAAGCCTGAAAAGGTGAACCACTAGCTCAAGCCAAACCTCTGCTGCCTGAGGGTATGGCTCACCACTGAACCTCAGTGGTCTCTGTCGCTGGAACTCACAGAGCGCGCTCAACCTGCGCTCAAGCTCAGCCTGCTCTGCTGAAACTGCCTGCTGCTTAACAGGTGGGGGTGCTGCTACCGGCCCACCCAAAGAAAGGGGCTCGCATGATGGGTCCTGGACTCTGGCCTCGTAGCTCACAGGGTCGTCGTCATGAACCAGAGCTGGTATCCTGGCTGGCTGTCCTCGCGGAGACATCCTGAAAATTGTCAAGGAGTGCCGCAGTCAGATGAGCATATATGTATATACCAATAACAACAACGATGGGGAGCTGACTCAAGAAGGACAGTCAAGACTCAGTCCTATGTGATGCACAAATAAATTTTCCCTGCAACAAGTGTCTCAGCATGCTGAGTCGACATGCGGGTTATCAAGGTCCCGGTGAATGGATATGTCGGTCGTCGCACCATCACTAGACTCCCTGGCCTGAGAGCCGCTCTCAAGAAACGTTAACACTGCTGCCCTATATCCCAACCAATTCCTCTTTTTGGGACATCCGCACAACGTCCCAAGGAACGAACCACCTATGATACCACTTTGTCACGACCCGACCCTACCTGGGCTCGAGTCGTAATTACCCCAAGCCTGCCTTCAGTGGCCAGGGGCTGGCAACCAGCACCGAAGGCACAATAACTCGGGGAGGCCTTTGCCTAAGCACCTGTACACACACATGCAGCAAACTCAATGAAAAAGTGCAGAGTAAAAGAAAAGACAAGTAAAGAAAAGGATTGGGCAACTGCTATATAAATACCACAAAGTGCATCGACCTCTACAAGTACAAAGTACAAACTGAAAAGAAAAGGGGAAAAACACGCGCCCAACCAAAAAATTTGCCACAACCCGGCAACAGGTAAAAAAAGAAACTGCTGATGGGTCTCTCACCTAGAACCCTGCCACGACCACCGCACGTGGTCCAAGCTCCCAAGCTCCTACGCTCCACTAAAGTCACGCTCCACCTGTCCGTCGTCTGCAAGGGCACACCAAGTGCAGGCAAAGCCCAAGAAGGGGTGAGTATAAAAAATACTCAGTAGGATACCCCGAAGGCTCGAGGGAGCAACAAAAGGAGGTACCGAAGGGTGAGCAGTAGAGAAAACAGAAAAGTAAAGGAGTACAACAGAGAGTGCAGTAAAGAGTCCAGCTCAAGACAACAAGAGGAAAGAAGGTAGACTCATCCAGACACAAGGAGCTGGAAACGGTGAGAAGATAAACTTCTCGTCGAGTCTTCGCTACCTATAGTAGGAGAGTAGACTCTTCCAACCATGAGAAGCTAGACACGGAAAGCACGTGTCATACCCCGCGCGTCTTCCCATCTCCTGGAAGGAGAGTAGCCAAACCCAAGAAGTGGGTGCCGGAAACAAGGTATATACATATGTATGCTCTGTCAAGAAGCCCGAACAAACTCGTAAGGGGATCTCCATCCCATAGCTCAGCCCAAGAAAGAGTAGCCAACAGTCCCAAAAGTAACACCATCGATTCCCAACATCCCACACGTCTGCCCCGAACCGCAAGCCAAGGGGATCAATCACCACACCTCGACACTATCCTCTTTGGGCAGCACTAACTCGCCCGCACGGTTTTAGGTCGCGTCACAAGGACGTGTCTTAGTGGGGGAAAGTGCTCCCCATACTTGAGAGTTCTGTGGGAATTTCAACCACAACTCGTCACTACCCCGCAGTCGAGAGATCTGATCAAAGTCGACAGGCGACCCCCTACCCAGCCCCGCTGGAGGATCCCTGGAAGTCAACAGGTTACCACTACAGGGAGACCCGGAAAGTCGACGGGTGCCTCACTACCCAGTCCCATAACAGGGTAATCCACTGGAGGGCGACCCGGCTAAAGTCGGAGATGGGACCACTGCCCAGCCCATCTAGAGGTAACCCGGCATCGGGGACCACTGCCCAGCCCAGCTGGAGGTAAGCACGGCATCGGGGACCACTGTCCAGCCGAGTTGGAGGTAAGCCCAGCATCGGGGACCACTGCCCAGCCCCGCTGGAGGTAAGCCCGGAACTGCTCTGGCCATCCCTGCTGGATGGTACTGCTCGGTAAACACCACTGTACTGGCCATCCCTGATGGATGGTAACCCACTGGCGAGCCCCGCTCGAAACAACCTCAGCTCTACTGGAAAAACCTCAGCCCTGCTGGAACAACCTCAGCCCTGCTGGAACAACCTCAGCCCTACTGGAACAACCTCAGCCCTGCTGGAACAACCTCAGCCTTGCTGGAACAACCTCAGCCCTGTTGGAACAACCTCAGCCGTGCTGGAACAACCTCCTGGGTAGAGGATCGGTGCCCACATAAAGTGTTGGTCACATCGAAACCACAAGATCTACCAGGGAACACGGATCAACGGGAGAAACTCCCCAGGCCTCACAAGGCGATCCCGCTACAATCCGCTGAGTCACTGTCGAAGCGGACCGAGACACCTCATCCCAGAAAGTGGGGAAAACGCCCACGCTGCACGAATACCCATAGTCACAGACGGTGTCATAGTCTGGTGAAAGGTCACAGTACTGAAACCCCACACAGCCAAAGAAGCAGAGGAACCAAACCATCTCTACCGGACAAACCATCGAGCACAAGACCAGGGGGAGACCGCTCAACCCTGCTGGTCATACAAAAGAGCACCAGGCCCGGGGAAACTCCACCCTGCTGGTCAAACAAATGAGCGCAGAGCCAGGGGAAAACTTCTCCCTACTGGCCAAACAAACGACCACAAAGCCAGGGGAAAACTCCACCCTGCTGGTCAAACAAACGAGCGCAGAGGGACCCTCGACGTCGCGAGAGGTAAAGTACGCAAAGCAGATCATGGCACGCACGTGGGGCCCACACGACGTGTGGCCCCAAGTAAACCCCAACTATGAGCACAAACATCCTCAGGTACAAACAACCACACGTACCTCAAAGTGCTCCTGTATACTCCTGGAGTATACCTCATCCCAGCCCAAAGGCTATCATGCACACGGCACCCAGCGTCAACACGAAGGCGTGACGTAACAACTCCACCTCAAAGGCCCAAGCACGGCCGACCACATCTCTTGGACCAATTTTATCACTCTCCCAAGAGTGGGCGATCACACGCCAAGGGTCCGCTACAACAAGGTAGGGCGAACAACCACCAGAGCACCTTCCATGTCCCACATTTAACAATATCTTGCAAGAGGCTCCGCACAACCAAACGGATTTCACCATTGTAATCCTCGCGGAAAAACACGCGAGATTGACTACTTACTCGCCTCAAACAGATATCCGACGAAAAAGTCACCAACACCGCCTCACGCTCGAACGTCGTCCTATGATCCCGAGCCTCGGCCCCGAAAACAGTCGGGCACACCGCACCATTGCGATCCCCTCGGGAAAACACGTCAAAAGCACTACTCACTTGAGTGCAACGGATATCCGGAGAAAAAGGTGCATCCCAGCGCACCGCACACGAGCGGTGCCACGTGGGACCCACACCCCGGTCCCGAAACTCAACAAACAGATCGCACCGTTGCGATCCTCTCGAAAAAGTACACGAAATGGACTATTCACTTGTCCAAAACGGTCTCCCGGTGATAAAGCTGGAAATCATCGTCAACTCCTGAAACGGCCCTCGCGGGGCCTGCCCCATCGTGCCGAATTACAGTGGGCAGACTGCGCCAACACGATGCCCTCGTAAAAACATCCAACATCGACTGCCCGCACGCCCCAAACGGACGTCCGAGGAAAAAGTCGCTAAAAGCTGCACGCAGCTCAAAAGACGGGCCGTGGGGCCCACGCCTCAACTTCAGCCTCAACGCCTAGAACCGCACTAGAAACTTTCGCCTCAGTGCCAGGGTCACAACGCCGCTGACGGCGCTCTAAACGGATGTCGGACGCGTCCGCGCCGTCCAAAACAAGAATCCCGGGAAAAACGCTCGCCCACTTAAGGACGCGTCGCGCCTCAGTGGCCCCTGGTTTCGGGAATTAAAAATTCCCAAAACCATCTCAAAAAGACCTTCTCGTCAATACGGTCCCACCGCCGCAGACGGCACTCAAAACGGACTCCCGTAGCGGAAAGTACGGGTGTCCGAACACCGAGGGGGCAAGACCCCTCGGGCTGGACCAGCATGGACCGGCCGGTCCGCCCGGCCTGGGCCGGCCCGCGACTTAGCCGCGCGGGCCAGCCGCGGACACTCGGTCCCTGCGCAGACAAGCCACAGGGGCCTGTCGCGGCCGCCGCGTGAATACCCGCACGGCGCGGGTCTTGGTCGCCGCACAGGGGTCGCGCGACGCGACCTCGCGGTCGCCGCTCCCTGGCGACCGTGCCTCGCCGGGTGCTCCGCCAGACACCCGCGGACGCCCGCCAGACACCCCCGCCGACGCCCCAGCACCCCCGCCGGACACCCGCGCTGACACCCCTGCCGCACCCAGCACCTCCACCGGACACCCGCGGACACCCCTGCCGCGCCGTCCGCCCTCGCCGCGCCGCCGCTCGAACACGCCAGAAACCGAAAACCCGCAAAGTTTGGCGGATCATTGCGGATGCCACGAAGCTCGGAATTTGAATCTGAAAGATGCACTGAAAAGGGAATTTACTCTACTACGCATTCATGGGCTTCGTTCAAAAATCCGACAGAGTTTCAATAAAATTAATTGAGTTCGATGTTGGTGCGGTGAATGAAAATGCAAACGACAAATCCTACCTCGCGGGGCTTCGCCCGAAGCTTCGCGACGATCCGCCGGCCACCATGCCTCGAGGGAGCTGTCTCGCTGGAGTCTTGCCAGAGATGGAGGAGGAGGAGGGAGAAGAAGGGCTGCCAGGGGAAAGGGGAATGGGAGGAGGGAGGAGGGTGTGTTAAGCGTCTAAATAGAAAACGCTTAACCACCCGCCCGTCGCCCCGGACCCAAACTCTCAGCAGGGTCGAGGTTAAGCCTCCCCTAGGGTAAAAACCACCTCCCAAGCACAACGGCAGTCTCTGAATTTTAATCCGAGATCCCGTTCAAAATTTAAAAAATTTAACGTCTGAAGCCGCTAAATTACGGAAATGCCCTTGGGGCCATTTTTCACAAACGACCCACGGCCGTGAAACTTATACCCTTAATAGGGTAAAAAGCACTCTCCGAACTCAACGGTAACCTCAGTTTTCCAATCTGAGCCACCATTTAAGAGATACCTACGTTTCAAAATTAAAAGAATTAATTTAATTTATTTAATCCGTTTAACGTTCCAGAAGCGAGCGAGGGGTCCAAACATCCCGCGCCGACAAGTTTTATGTCGTTCCTAGGGTAAACACCCCATTACGGACCCATCCGTACACTCGGATCCCTGATCCGGAACTCCGTTTAGGAGTTATCTCATTTATTTAGCGTTTTCAGTGTGAACGCACTGAAAATTTAATTCCGGCCACTCCGGGGCTCGGAATCGCACGCCGTCTGAAGGCACTGCTCTGGAATGTTATCAAGAATATTCCAAAGTCTTCCGCAGAAAAAACCAGGTTCTTACAGAATTAATATGTGATGAGTGGATCCCGCTATAGCTCATCGATGCATCGATAGCTCTCAAGAGACAAACTAGTGTCTTGGCACAAGGCCTTGGAAAAAATCTTATTTTTAGTCTTGGCACGAGGCCTTGGCTATGTGTTTATGATAGTCTAGCATTATGCATTCCATCATTATGAAAGTGGTTATTGATATAGCATGTGATTATTTGATTAGTAGAATATCCATGTGAATAAGTAAATGACATTATTTCATTTTATTTTTCCATACTATGTTGAAGTTCAAGTTTAAAAGGATTTTTTTAGTTATACATTTCCTTAAATGTTTATTCTTATTTATGAAAGTTTCCGCTATATTGTTATCCTTACTGGGAATTTGAGCTCACCCCTTTTCTATGTTTTATTTTTCCCAGGATGTTAAGAAGTAAATTATGAATGAAATGTAGGGATAGTATGAGGGGATAAGAGTGTGGACTATGGATACTATGTTGTTGTAGTTTTCATTTTTATTTTGTAATGTAAAACTTTATGAATATATCTAGTGTTTCCAAGGCTACTAAACTATTCGGTCTTTCAATATTTGATCTTTCTTGTGATCATGCCAATGTTATGAAATAATGCACCGACTCTGTGTAACTGGGGTCGGGGCGTTACAGTTGGTATCAAAGGAAGTTTAGTACAAACCTTGGAAGCTAGATTTAGATAAACTCTGATTAGAGCACATAGATTTAATATGGACTTTGAGGATTAGTATAGAAGAACTTCCTAGAATTTTGGTATTGTAGAGATTTTGTGAGTTTTCCGAGAAATACATCCCTATCAGGATACGAGAGGGTAGAGAAAGCTCTAGTAAAGATGTACCTAGGGGTAAAACCCGAAAACACCGCATTGAGCTAGACTCGAACGGGAACCGGTGCACGACAACGGGCCTTGCTACACTCTTGGTTACGACACTCCTGGGGGATATGCTTAGGATAACTATTATTTTCCTTACAAATAATTATGAAGGTTTTATGAGTATATACATATTCAAAGAAAACATTTTTATGATTGTGGATTATATCCATAAATAGTTAAATTTATGTTATGTGTTTTATAAGTATGAAATTATGTATTTTGATCCATAAACTGATCTAGTTTATGCAATTGTTTAGAAATGGAACCTAGTGGAAGAAATGTAAACCGTATCAATGCATGCACTCCATGTAGGGATTTCCCTCCTGCTCAAGATAATTATAGTGGAGCTGGTGATGCAACTGGTGTCGATCAGTTAATCACCATACTGGGACAACTCACTCAGGTTATGAAGAATAACCTTGCCCATATAGAGCACCCTGATCCACAGCATGGAAAAACAATGTTAGATCGCTTCATGAGGTATAAACCACCAACGTTCAGTGGGAGTAAAAATCCCTTAGTAGATGAGCAATGGATAAATTCCCTAGAGAAAATATTTCAGGCTTTGGGGAGTAGTGAAAGAGAAAAATTTGTCATGGCAGTTTATCCCCTCACTGGAGATGCTGATCAATGGTGGTAATTGATTCAAAACACAATGGAAGATGATGAAGTATCAAATATGGAATGGTGGGAGTTAAAAGATCTATTTTTAGAAAAATACTTTCCTCTTGACCATCGAGCTGATATGGAAAGGAAATTTCTGAGTATGAGACAAAAGGAGGATGAGAATGTCACAAAGTATGAGGATAACTTTTCAAGGTTATCAAGGTATGCTAGAGATTATATACATAACCCAAGAAGTAAGATTGATCATTTCTTTGATGGGTTAAATCCATTTCTCCATCGAGAATTAGTCTCACAATCCTTCTCGTCGTACGAAAACATTGTCTCATGTGCTATCAATGCAGAAAATGAATTCTCTAAGTCATATGACATTAATGAAAAGAAAGAGAAGAAGAGATCTGCTGATCAATCTGGGAATGTAAATAAAGGGAAGAAGGGAAAATTTGAATAATTATCATGTAGTAAATGTGGGAATAAACACCCCAGTACTTGCTTAAATGTAACGGGAGTCTGTTACAAGTGTGGTGAAAAAGGCCACCAAGCTTGTGATTGCAAGGGGAAGAAGGAAGCTACCGATGTCCAATTCTACAATTGCAGGGATATGGTACATTATTCAAATGAATTTACTAAGCGTCATGGGATATTACCTCATAAAATTCCAAGGGATCAAGGCCAAGCTTATGCTATAACTACTGCTGAGGTAGAAGCTCCGAAAGACATGGTGGTAGGTAATTTAATGGTTTCCTAAAGTTTAGCAAATGCATTATTTGATTCTGAATCATCGCATTGTTTCATATCTTCCCAGTTTGCAAAGAAAATTAGATATTTACAATTTTCTTTAACAAGGGAGTTGTCAGTTAAAATTCCTAAGGGAAGTATCTTTGCAACAAAGTTTTGTGAATCAGTCCCCATTAGAGCACATAAATGTTCTTTATCCACTGATCTCATCGTCATTCCTATGATTGAGTTTGATATAATCCTCGGTATGGATTGACTTTCATACCATGATGTGAATATTTATTGTAATAATAAGGAGGTTTTGATTTTTGATGATGATGATAAGGAAAACCTTATCTTTAGAGCAGAATCGTTACCACCTAATTCTTATCTAGATCCTCCCCCAGTAGCTCAACTAAATTCAATTATTGGGGAGGAAGAGGATGAAATTACAGTGGGTGAGGAAAGGAATGATCAAATAGTGTATGTACCTATTGTGAAAGAATATGTAGATGTGTTTTCAGAAGATTTACCTGGACATCCTCCAGAATGAGAAGTTGAGTTTTCCATTGATTTAATTCCTGGATCAAGGCCTATATCGAATACCCCTTATAGAATGGCAACTGTAGAATTATTTGAACTAAAGAAACAATTATAGGAATTGAGTAATAAGGGATTTATTCTCCCTAGTGTTTCTCCATGGGGAGCCCCTATTCTTTTTGTTAAAAAGAAAGATGGATCTATGAGGTTATGTATCGACTACAGGGAGATCAATGCTATAACAATAAAGAACAAGTATCCCCTACCTTGCATTGATGATTTATTTGACCAACTGCATGGAGCTCAATACTTTTCAAAGATTGACTTTTGATCTGTATACCGTCAGTTATGTGTGAAGAAGGAAGACATTCTGAAGACAGCATTTCGAACTAGGTACGGGCCTTACAAGTTTACAGTAATGCCTTTTGGATTGACTAATGCACCCTCTGTATTCATGGATCTGATGAATAGTCTTTTCAAGGAATATCTCGATGAATTTGTGGTGGTATTTATTGATGATATCTTGGTATACTCCAAAAGCTACGAAGATCATGAAAATCACTTGCCCATTATCCTGAAGACTCTGAGAAGACATGAATTATATGGGATGTTTATCACGTGTGAATTCTGGCTTCAGGAGATTTCTTTTCTTGGCCATATTGTCTCTAAATTTGGAATCTATGTTGATCCTTCTAAGACCAAGGCAATCCAAGAATGGCCAGCACCTACGAGTATAACTGATTTACGTAGTTTTATTGGTTTGGCAGGTTATTATCGACGTTTCGTCCAGAATTTTTCCCAATTGGCAAACCCATTGACAAAGCTCACACCAAAAGGGGTTAAATTTGTATGGACAAAAGAGTGTGAGGAATGATTCGAAGAACTGAAGAGAACATTAGTCAATGCTCTTTTATTGACTCTACCATCAGGGAATGATGGGTTCGTTATTTATAGTGATGCATCGAAGAAAGGACATGGTTGTGTCCTTATGCAGAATGATAGGATTATTGCCTATGCATCACGACATTTGAAAATTCATGAAAAAAACAATCCTACTCATGATCTCGAGATAGCAGATGTGATCTTTGCTTTGAAGATATGGAGGCACTACCTCTATGGTGAAAAATGTGATATTTATACTCATCACGGGAGTTTGATGTATATTTTCTCACAAAAAGAACTCAACATGAGGCAAAAGAGATGGCTTGAATTACTGAAGGATTATGATTGTACGATAAAATACCACTCGGGGAAAGCAAAAAAGGTGGAAGATGCTTTGAGCAGAAAATACCATGGAGTTTTGAACAATATTAGAATTGAAAGGGATCCAATTTTCATTGATCTTGTGAAGATGGGCATGGGAATAACCATGGAAGGTGAAACATCAGTGCTTTTTCAAATGGTTGTCAAAACATATTTACTAGAAAGGATTAAGAGTTCTCAGACCGATGATAAAGAATTTCAAAAGAAGATTAAAGCTGTGAATGATGGGAGATTGAGAGACATTGTGTGTGAAGAATGAATTTTGAAATTCGGGAAGAGGCTTTGTGTTCACGATATACCTGATCTAAAAAGGGAATTGTTGGATGATGCTCATAGTTCCAATTTCTCTATACACCATGGGAGAACCAAAATGTATAGATATTTGAAAGAACATTTTTTGTGGGACAACATGAAGAGGGAGATTGCCGATTTTGTGTCAAGCTGTATGGATTGTCAACAAGTGAAAGCTGGATGGCAGTAGCCTGGTGGAGAATTGCAACCTCTTCCCTAACCTGAGTGGAAATGGGATAATATCATGATGTAATTTGTCATGGGACTACCAAGGACTCCTAGAAGGAACGATTCAATATGAGTTATTATTGATCGTCTTACCATGTTAGAAGATTTTCTTGCTATAAGAGAAGATCTACCACTGGAACGTCTACCAAGACAATATATTGATGAAGTTGTGAGACTTCATTGAGTACCCCTATCGATTGTTTCTGATCGTGATCCCCGTTTTACTTCAAGATTCTGGAAAAGTCTTCAGAAATCCTTGGATACTAAACTTCATTTAAGAACTGCCTACCACCCTCAAACAGATGGACAATCAGAACAAACTATTCAAACCTTAGAAGACATGTTGAGATCCTTCTCACATGACTTTTAGGGTATGTGGGATCAATATTTACATCTTTTAGAATTTTACTATAACAATAGCTTCCATTCGAGTATTAAGATGGAACCATATGAAGCGTTATATGGAAAGAGATGTCGCACACCAACATGTTGGGATGACGTTGGTGAAAGAAAACTTATAGGTCCAAAACTGGTGGAGGAAGCGATGGAAAGGGTGAAGGTAATCCAAATCCATATCAAAGCAGCTCAAAGTAGGCAGAAGAGCTATGCCGATAATCGAAGGAAGGATTTGGAATTTCAAGTCAGTGATCGTGTTTTCTTAAAGGTATCTCCATGAAAGGGAGTCATAAGTTTTGGTAAGAAAGTTAAATTCAGTCCCAGGTACATCAGAGGTTTCGAAATTCTAGAACGAATTGGGGTTGTAGCTTACCGTTTGGTAATGCCGCCAAGTCTCTCCAAAGTTCACGATGTGTTCCACGTATCACTGTTGAGGAAATACAAGCCTGACCCAATGCATGTTCTCACCTATGAGGAATTAGAACTAGAACCCGATCTATCTTAGTGAGAAGATCCCGTCAAGATTCTTGATACGAGAGAACAAGTACTGAGAAACCGGACGACTCATCTGGTAAAAGTCTTGTGGAGAAACCATAAGATGGAAGAGGCAATGTGGGAACCCGAGGAACTTATGATGAAGAACCACCTGAGCCTTTTAATGCGGTAATATTATAGAAATTTCGAGGACTATATTATTTGAAGGAGGATAAAATTTAACACCCCAAGCTTCTACGGTACGCTTCTTTTTTAATGATGCAATAGTGTGTGTTGTACGCAACATCGAGTTCTAACACACCACAACCAATCAAACTAGCCATTATGAATAGTAATACCCAATTTTTGAAATTTATAAATTTTATTTTTCAAAATGGACTTTATTTTTGGATTTGGAATATCGAAATTAGCCTAGGGTGAATTTTTTGTATTTTTTTGAAAAAATTCATTTTTTTGACGAATAGTGAAACCACTAAGTGGTAGTTAAAAAACTGAATTTTTCATAAAACTTAATATTACCGCTTATGTGAGTGGAATTTAGAAAAATCAAGAGACACGGTTAATATCAAGGAGTATAATTTGGTTTAATGAGATGAAAGTAATTTTTGGTGAATAGTAACTTTTTACTTTTATTTACCACGGTTAAAAGTAAATAAGGTAATTAAGGGTAAAAATGAAATTAATATTACCCTAACACATGCCATAATTCTATTGGACAAGTTTATCTAGACCATAAACAACCTTAGGAATAAAATATTATCATTTAGGTCCACTTGGATTAGATTAGGACATTTATTATTATTTAATTCAAAGAAGAGTTAAAAGAGTTAAAATCAAAGTTTATTGACTAAAACATTTTTAATATAGGGTTATACATAAGGTAAATTCAATTGTAAATATTCATTAGAAAGATAAGAAGATTTAATACATAATTATAATTTATTTATAATTTTTAGAGAATAAATAATTTAATTTATTTATTACACAATGATGATGCAGTAATTACCATAATAGTGAAAAATTAAAATAATTGATATTATAAATACCAAAATAAATAAAAATTGAGACTTTTTATGAATTACAATAATTTTCTAGGTTAATATGACATGTCAGAATTGATTTAATGAACTTTTTTCGAAGTAATAATTCTATTATGATTTTCACAAAAATCAATTTTCTAAATAGTGTCCAAATTGACATAAAATAGTTATTAAAACAAATATTATATTTTTAATTGATATTCAATTCCTAAAAATATAAGGTTCAGCCAAGATAATTATATCAGGATAGTTGTATCATTAATGGACCACTTGGGGGTCTCTTGGATGTATATAGTATGTTTATTAACTATATAATATAAAAATAAAAAGTGACATGGTAAGTGTCAAACTAATTAACTAAGAGTTAAAACTATATGATAAGGTTAATATAATGTCCCAAACCTATCTAAATTATATTGGTTGAGTGGTTTTTGACCCATCCCCACCTTAAAATTTAAATAATCCACTTTGGAGGCATTAGAATCCGAATATGAATTTATTATAAAATAATATTTCTAGCTTTTTTCAAAGGTTCCCCTCACCCCTCTTATAAAAGGGCACTCCCCCTTCTCATTAATTCACACCATAAAAGCATTTTGGATCAGCCAATCCCGGACCAAATACTCTATAAACTCCCCTAAATTCATCCTAGAGGCCTTACTTTTGTCAGAAAGCGAACCTATGGATCCATTTTGATCAAATCAAAAGGACGAATCTGAAGAAGAGGTAATGTTTTCACCACCCTTTTTCAAGTTCCTTTCTTCTTAAACTTATTCTTTCTTTCCCATTATAAAATAATAACTCCAGTATATTATATATACTTTGATGTTATTATAAATATGTTACAACCATATTCAGTATTTTATCCATCCTTTGAATAACATGTCACCATACGTGCGTACGTACGACTTACCGTCTCCACGTCGTGGTGTAATTGTTATTCAATAAATTATTATTTGGATGGGTATAATAATGATGTTTAATTCATGTAAATAATAAATATAACATGATAATGATTCTTTATATATGATATACCATCCAATTATGTATTATTTTAATATAAAAAGAATGATATTGTCGCTCGTGCGTACGTACGGACTACCGTCTCCACGAACGCGATGAGATTCATTCTCCATCATATCCATTCAAGTATAATTCTCATTTGATGATTAATAATAGTATATAAGGACTTGATATCAATCTGGATATGATTAAGATAAAACTTATCCATGAAAAACACTGCTTACGTAACAAAACATATAAAAGAAAATTAGTAAGTTAAAACCCGAAACAACGATAATACTAAGATATTATTAACAAATCAATGTTAAAAGATCATATATGATATCATATTAATGTATATGATTAATGTATAATTTAATAAAAATTATTTCACCATTATACAAGAGGTTAACCTACCCCAACCAAGGAAAAGTACAAGGTAAGGGTTTATTTCGCAATCTCTTCATTATCCGAGGTTGTTTATACGTAATAATCTACTGGGACTTCTTTATCATCCACATCCATGTTTCTTAAAAATGTATTTCAAAACATTTTTTTTATATTTACTAGAATATGGGTAAAGTCATTTATACCCTTGTTGATTTTTATAAGTGTTTTTTAATAGAATCTTTCCGTTGTTTTCCAAACAAGGTCCTTTTTAACCTTTTCGACAAGATTAAGGTACGAATGTTTTTTTTAACTTATACAGCGGGTGCGGCTATTTTCTACCGTTATAAAATCGTCGAAGCTTCTCTTACAATAATATAATAATATTTTCAAAGAAAATGTTTTATTTTTTAGATATATGACTCTTAAATTAATTAAAAATAGAAAGAGATATTTCACTAAAAATATTTTTGATTTCATCTATGTCAACATCCTTTGATGGAATTTAAGCTTATTTGAAGATGATTTATTATGATACAAAACTTCTAGATCGTATTGAAGGTTTTGTGATATGTTTGACTGTGGATGTGTTATTTTTATACCATTCTTGGTCTATGGATGAAGTATTTACATTTTGTATGCTAGTTTTAATACAAATGTTTATGTTATGTTTAATCCTTTTCATATGGGAATGCATTGGACTTAATATGTGACGGGTGGAGCCCGATATAGCTGCTCGATGCATCGGTAGGTCTCATGAGACAAACTAGTGTCTTAGCACAAGGCCTTGGCAAAAATCTTATTTGTAGTCTTGGCACGAGGCCTTGGCTATGTGGTTATGATAGTCTGGAATTATGCATTTCATCATTATGAAAGTGGTTATTGATATTGCATGTGATTATATGATTAGTAGAATATCCATGTGAATAAGTAAATGGAATTATTTCATTTCATTTTTCAATACTATGTTGAAGTTCAAGTTTAAAAGGCATTTGTTTTAGTTATAAATTTCCTTAAATGTTTATTCTTATATATGAAAGTTTCCGCTATATTGTTATCCTTACTGGGCATTTGAGCTCACCCCTTTTCTATGTTTTATTTTTCCTAGGATGTGAAGAAGTAAATTATGAATGAATTGTATGGATAGTATGAGGGAATAAGAGTGTGGACTATGGACACTATGTTTTTGTAGTTTTCATTTTTATGTTGTAATGTAAAACATTATGAATATATCAAGTGTTTCCAAGGCTACTAAACTAATCAGTATTTTGAGAGTTGATATTTTTTGTGATCATGACAATGTTATGTAATAATGCACCGACTCTGGGTAACTAAGGTCCGAGGAGTTACAAGAATAAGAAGAGTTTAGGGGTTCGAGAAGTAAAATAAATGAAAAGAAGCTAAGAGAAATCGTTACCTTTAATTTGGGTAACTCCCTTTGGTTTGAACCAAAAAGGACTCTTGAAGTGCCTTCTTCCTAATGTAAGGCTTCTAGGAGGATGAGAGGGATGTACGAAGCTTAATTGGGGAGAGTTTGGACGAGCCAAAAGGCTTGAGAGGTGTAAGGAGTTGGTTAGAAGTGGTGTCCTTTTATAATGGGGAGGAGGGGCTCTTTAGAAAAAACTAGAAATAATAATTTATAATTAATTAATATTCGGTTTCAAATGGATCCAATGTGACTTATTTTAGGGAAACAATGGGTATGGGTCTAAATCCACTCATCAAATAGGTTTTAGATTCGTCTGGGTCACTATTTTACCCTTATCTTTTAGATTTATCTCTTAGTTAAATAGTTTGAAATTTACCATGTCTCTTTGTATTTTAATATTATATGTTTAATAAACATACTATAAACTTCCAAGATAATCCCAAGTGGTTAATTAATGACATACCTATCATCATATAAGTCCTTTGGCCGAAACTCATATTTTTAGAAATATTATATCAATTAATAATATAATATTTGTTTTAAAAACTCTTTTATGTCAATTTTGACACTATTTCATAAATGATTTTCGTTAAAGTCTTAATAAGTTTATTAATTCTAAAGAAATTCATTTAATCAATCCTAAAATTTCATATTAACCAATAAAATTATTGTAATTCATTAAAAGTCTCAAATTATATTTATTTAGGTATTTATAATGTCAATTAATTTAATATTTCACTAATAAGATAATTACTACATCATCATTGTGTCCTTAATAAATTTAATTTTTTAATGTCTAAAAATTATAAATAAAAAAAATATAGGAAATAATTTTATATTTCTAATGAATATTTTTAATATAATTTAAATTATGTATAATCCAATATTAAAAATGTTTTAGTTATTAATCATTGATTTTAACTCTTTTAACTGTTCTTTGAATTAAATAATAATAAATGTCCTACTCTAATCCATGTGGACCAAAGAGGATAATATTTTATTCCTAAGGTTTTGTTTGGTCGAATTATACTTATCCAATAAAATTAGTGCATTTGTTAGGGTAATAATAATATCATTTTTACCCTTAATTACCATATTTACTTTTTACTGTGGTAAATAAAAGTAAAAAGTTATTGTTCACCAAAAATTATTTTTTCTTATTGAACCAAATTTTACTCCTTGATATTACCCGTGTCTCTCGGATTATTTAAATTTCACTCACATACGCGATAAAATTACGTTTTATGTGAATTTTCAAATTCTCTTAGGAGATGGGTAAAAGATGGTAAAAAGTTAAATAAAATTTTTATATATCTAAAACTATTATAAGCTGACTCTAATGAATTAAATTGAGCTTATATGGGTATTATGTATCTATTTTTAGCTAAAATAAATTTTAATAAAATAAATAATTATTTAAATAAAAATTCAGTTTTAAACTATAACTCAGTGTTTTTCACTATTCATCAATAATTTAATGTTTTTAGAAAAATACCAAAATTTCACCCTAGGATAATTTCAATATTCCAACTCTAAAAATGAAGTCCATTTTTAATGATATAATGTATAAAATTTCAAAAAGTGGGTATTAATATTCATACCGGCTAGTTTGATTGGTTGTGTTGTGTGTTAGAACTTGAAGTTGCGTACAACACACACTACTGTATTATTCAAAGAGAAGCATATCGTGGAAGATTGGGGTGTTACATTCTCTCATCCTTCAAATAATTTCATCCTCGAAATTTCTAGAATACTTCCGCATGAAAAGACTCGGGTGTTTCTTCATCATAAGTTCCTCAGGTTCCCACATTGCCTCTTCCATCTTATGGTTTTTCCATGGAACTTTTACCAGACGATTCATACGGTTTCTCAGCACTTGTTCTCTCGTATAATGAACCGTGATGGGTTCTTCACAATAAGACAGATCGAGTTCCAATTATACTTCCTCATTGGTGAGTACATGTGTTGTGTTAGGCATGTATTTTTTCAACAGTGATATGTGGAACACATTGTGCACTTTGGAGATATTTGGAGGCATTGCCAAACAAAAAGCTACAGACCCAATTAGTTCTAGACTTTGGAAAGGTCCTATGTAGCTGGGACTCAATTTACCTTTCTTACCGAAACGTATAACTCCCTTTCATGTAGATACCTTCAAGAAAACATGATCTCCTAACTAAAATTCCCAATCCTTCCTTCTTTTATCGGCATAGCTTTTCTGCCAACTTTGAGCTGCTTTGATGTGGGTTTAGATTACCTTCACCTTTTCCATCGTTTCCTCCCCCAGTTCTGGGCCTACGAGTTTTCTTTCACCAACATCGTCTCCTAACAGTTTGGTGTCAAACATCTCTTTCCATATAACGCTTCATATGGTGCCATCTGAATACTTGAATAGAAGCTATTGTTATAGAAAAAATCTACCAAAAGTATATATTGATCCCACAGACCCTGAAAGTCAAGTGAGCATGATCTCAACAAATCTTCTAAGCTTTGAATAGTCCGTTCTGATTGTCCATCTATTTGAGGGTGGTAGACAGTGCTCAAATGAAGTTCAGTATCCAAGGGCTTCTGAAGACTCTTCCAGAATCTTGAAGTAAAACGGGTATCACGATCAGAATCAATCGATAGAGGTACTCCATGAAGTCCCACAACTTCATTAATATATATTCTTCCTAGACATTCAAGTGGAAGATCTTCTCTTATAGCAAGAAAATGTGCTGACATGGTAAGACGATCAACGATGACCCATATTGCATCGTTTCTTCTAGGAGTCTGTGGTAGTCCCATGACAAAGTCCATCGTAATATTATCCCATTTCCACTCAGGTATGGGAAGAGGTGGCATGACTCCTCTAGGCTATTGCCTTCCATCATTCACTTGATGACAAACCATACATCTTGACACAAAATCCACAATCTCCCTCTTCATGTTGTCCCACCAAAAATGCTCTTTCAAATATATATACATTTTGATGCTCCCAGGGTGTATAGGGAAACTGGAACTATGAGCATCGTCCAACAATTCCCTTTTTAGATCAGGTATATCAGGAACACAATGTCTCTTCCCTAATTTCAAAATTCCATCTTCATACACAAAGTATCTCAATATCCCATCATTCACAGCTTTAATCTTCTTTTGAAATTTTCATCATCAGTCTGAGAACTCTTAATTATTTCTAGTTAATATGGTTTGGCAACCATTTGGAAAATTTTTGATGTTTCACCTTCCATGGTGACTCCCATATCCAACATTACTAGATCCATGAAAATTGGATCCCTTTCAATTCTCATCACATTCAAAACTCCATGATCCTTTCTGCTCAAAGCATCTGCCACCTTATTTTCCTTCCCCAGGTGGTAGAGTATCATGTAATCATAATCCTTGAGTAGTTTAAGCCATATCATTTCCATCATGTTGAGTTCATTCTGTTAGAAAATATACTTCAAACTCTTGTGATCAGTATAAATCTCACATTTTTCACCATAGAGATAGTGTCTTTAAATCTTCAAGACAAAGATTTCAGTAACTAACTCAATATCATGAGTAGGATAGTTTTTCTCATTAATTTTTAGCTGTCGCGATGCATAGGCAATAACCCTATCATTCTGCATAAGGACACAACCAATTCCTTTCTTTGAAGCATCACTATAAATAACAAACCCATCATTCCCTAATGGAAGAGTCAATATAGGAGAATTGACTAATCTTTTCTTCAGTTCTTGAAAACATTCTTCACACTCTTTTGTCCAAATAAATTTAACCCCTTAACATGTGAGCTCTGTTAATGGGTTAGCCGATCGGGAAAAATTCTGGACGAAACGCTGATAATAACTTGCTAAACAAATAAAACTGCGTACCTCAGTTATACTCGTAGGTGCTGACCATTCTTGGATTGATATTGACTTAAAATGATCGATGAATATTCCATCCTTAAAGACAATATATCCAAGAAAAGAAATCTCCTAAAGCCATAATTCGCACTTGTTAAACATCCCATATAATTCATGTCTTCTAAGAGTCTTCACGATAATGCGCTAGTGATTTTCATGATCTTCGTAGATTTTGGAGTATACCAAGATATCTTCAATAAATACCACTACAAAATCTTCGAGATATTCCTTGAAAACTCTATTCATTAGATACATGAATACAGAGGGTGCATGAGTCAATCCAAAAGACATTACTGTAAACTCGTAATGCTCGTACCTGGTTCAAAATGTTGTCTTCAGAATGTCTTCCTTCTTAACACGCAACTTGGTATCCAGATCGAAGTTCAATCTTTGAAAAGTATTGAGCTCCAGGTAGTTGGTCAAATAAATCATCAATGCGAGGTAGGGGATACTTGTTCTTTATTTTTATATCATTGATTTCCCTGTAGTCGATACGTAACCTCATAGATCCATCATTCTGTTTAGCAAAAAGGATCGGGGCTCCCCATAGTGAAACATTTGGGTGAATAAATACTGTATTACTCAATTCATCTAGTTGTTTCTTTAGTTAAACTAATTATATAGTGTCCATTCTATAAGGTTTGTTCGATATAGGCCTTGAACCAGGAATTAAATCAATGTAAAACTCAATTTCTCGTTCTAGAGGATGTCCAGGTAAGTCTTCCGGAAACACATCTATATATTCTTTCACAATAAGTACATCCTCTATTTGAACATTCCTTTCCTCACCCACAATTATTAATTCTATTCCTCCCCAGTAATAGAATTTACATGAGCTACTGGGGGTGGATCTAGATAAGAATTAGGTGGTGATGATTCTGCTCTAAAGGTAAGGTGTTCCTAATCATCATCATCAAAAATCATAACCTCCTTCTTCTTACAATAAATCACCGCATCATGGTCTGAAATCCAATCTATACAAATGATTATATCAAACTCAATCATAGGTATGACGATGATATTAGCAGATAAAGAACAATTATATGCTCTAATGGAAACTGATTCACAGAACTTTTTTGCAAAGATATTTCCCTTAAGAATTTTAACTGATAACTCCCTCGTTAAATCAAATTGGATATATCTAATTTTCTTAGAAAACTGGGAAGATATGAAACAATGTGATGATCCAGAATCAAATAATGCATTTGATAAACTTGAGGAAACCATTAAATTACCTGGCACCACGTCTTTCAGAGCTTCTACCTCAGCAGTAGTGATTGCATAAACTTGTCCTTGATCCCTTGGCCTTTTCTGAGGTAAGTTCCCTGATGCTTAAGACATTCATTTTCATAATGTCCCATCTCAATGCAGTTGTAGCATTGAACATCGGTAGCTTCATTATTCCCCTTGCAATCATGAGCTTGGTGGCCTTTTCACCACAATTGTAACAGACTCCCATTCCATTCAACCAAGTACCATGGTGTTTCTTCCCACATTTACTACAGGATGGATATTCGAATTTTCCCTTCTTCCTTTTATTTATATTTCCAGAGTGATCAGTAGATCTCTACTTCTCTTTCTTTTCTTTAAAGTCATAAGACTTAGAGAATCCATTTTCTATCTTGATAGCACATGAGACAATATCTCCGTATGACCAGAAGGATTGTGAGACTAATGCCCGATGGATAAATGGTTTTAACCCATCAAAGAAATGATAAATATTACTCCTTGGGTTTATTATATAATCTACAACATGCCTTTCTAACCTTGTAAAGTTAGCCTCATACTTTGCAACATTCTCGTCCTTCTTTTTCCTTAGACTTAGAAATTTCCTTTTTATATCTGTTTGATGGTCACGAGGAATGTATTTTTCTATGAAAATCTCTTTGAAGTCCCTCAATTCCATATTTGATACCTCATCATATTCCTTAGTGTTTTGAATCAATGACCACCATTGATCAGCATCTCTAGTGAGGTGGTAAACTGCCATGATAACTTTTTCCCTTTCACTACTCCCCAAGGCATGAAATATTTTTTCTAAGGAATTTATCCATTACTAAACTACTAGTGATTTTTTACCCTCATTGAATGTTGGTATTTGTTTCCTCATGAAGCAATATATCATTGATCCTCTATGCTATGGATCAGGGTGCTCCATATGGGCAATGTTATTATTCATAACCTGAGTGAGTTGTCCTAGTATAGTGATTAGATGATCAGCACCAGTTGCATCACCAGCTCTACTCTAATTATATTGAGGAGGGAAATCCCTACATAGAGTGTGTTCATTGATACAGTTTCCATTCCTTCCACTCGGATCCATTTCTAAACAATGGCATAAACTAGATTAGTGTATGAATCGAAATACATAATTCCCAACATGTAAAACACTTAACATAAATTGAACGGTTTATGGATATAATACATAATCATAAAAATGTTTTCTTTGAGGATGTATATACTCATAAAACCATCATAATGGTTTGTAATTCATAAGAGAATTATCCTAAGCATATCCCCCGGGAGTGTCGTAACCAAGAGTGTCGCAAGGCCCATTATCGTGCACCAGTTCCCGATCGAGTCTAGCTCAAAGCGGTGATTTTGAGTTTTACCCCTAGGTACATATGTTCCATATCCACATCTACCTGCTTGTATCCAGAAAAGGATGTATTGCTCGGAAAACTCAAAAAAAATCTCTACAATACCAAAATTCTAGGAAATTATTCTATAATAATCCTCAAATTCTATATTTAGGCTATGTGATATAATCAGAGTTTATCTAAATCTAGATTCCATGGTTGTTATTAAACCTCCCTCTAATACCAACTATAGCGCCCCAACCCCAGTTACCCAGAGTCGGTGCATCATTATGTATCATTGGCATGATCACAAAAGATCATGTCTCGAATGACCGATTAGTTTAGTAGCCTTGGAATCAATAGATACATTCATAAAGGTTATATTACTTCATAAATTGAAAAACTACAATAAAATATCCTCCATAGTCCACATTCATATCCCCTTTAGACAATCCCTGTTGGACGGTCATAAAATATTTCTTCACATCCAGGGAAAAATAAAACATATAAAGAGGTGAGCTAAAAAGCTCATTAAGGAAAACAATATAGCTGAAACTTTCATAAATAAACATAAATATTTAAGTCAATTTATAACAAAAAAAGCATTTTAATCATTAAATTCAGAATAAAATGGAAAAAATAAAATGAAATAATGCCATTTACATATTCAATTGGATATTCTACTAGTAAAATAATCACATGAAATATCAATAAACACTTTCAAAATTATGGAATGCATAATGCCAGACTATCATAACCACATAGTCAAGGCCTTGTGCCAAGAATAAAAATATGATTTTTTCGAGGCCTTGTTCCAAGTCACTATTTTGCCTCATGAGACCTACCGACGCATCGAGGAGCTATAGTGGTCTCCACCCGTCACTTACTAAGTCCAATGCATTCCTCATATGAACTGGTTAAAACATAACATAAACCTTAGTATTAAAAATAGCATACTAAATGTCAATACATTATCAATAAACCATGAATGGTATAAAAATAACACATCCATATTCAAATATATCACAAAAACTTCTATACAATATGGATTTCTTGTATCATAATAAATCAACTTCAAATAATCTTAAAATCCATCAAAGGATGTTGACATAGATGAAATCAAAACTATTTGAGCGAAATATCTCTTTTTTGAAATCATTTAAAAGTCACATAATTATTAAATAAAAAAATTACTTTTAAAATATTTTTATAAACATATAAGGTAAGATTCGATGATTTTATGACGGTGTAAAATAGCCACACCCGCCATATAAGTTAAAAAAGACATTCGTACATTAATTTTGTCGAAATGGTTAAAAAGGACCTTGTTTGGAAAACGATGAAAAGATTCCTTTCAAAACACATAAGGGTATAAATGAGTTTAACGCATTGTATAGTAAATAGTAAAAATGTTTTAAATGCATTTTTAAGAAACATGGATGTGGATGATAAAGAAGTCCTAATAGATAATCTGGTATAAACAACCTCAGATAATGAAGAGATTGTGAAATAAACCCTTACCTTGTGCTTTTACATGGTTGAGGGTAGTTTAACCTCATGTATAATGGTGAAATAATTGTTATTAAATTATAAAAGAATTATATAAATTAATATAATATCATATATGATCTTTTAACAATGCTTTTTTAATAATATCTTAGTATTATCGTTGTTTCGGGTGTTAACATACTCATTTTATTTAATATGTTTTGTTACATAAGCTGTGTTTTTTATGGATCGGTTGTATCTTAGTCATATACAGAATTATATCAAGTCCTTAAAAATTATTTTTAATCATAAAATGAGAATTATACATGAATGGATACGATGGGGAATGAATCTCCTCACATTCGTGGAGACGGTAGTCCATACGTACGCACAAACGCTACTTCCATTTCATTTTTCATTTTAAATGAAATAAAAACCAAATTATACATAAGTATATTATTATTCTAGTATAATATAATACCTTATATGTGTTAATTACGTTCATTAACACCATCCTTTATATGTTCCATGTATGGTATGAACGAGTCATATCACTTTGAGGGGGCAGTAGTCCGCACTTCCTTAAATGAAATTATCATATATATATATATATATATACAACCTGAAATGAAAAATGGTATTCTATAAAATGGAATTAAAGAAGCTTAAATATAAAATAAATTTTATAAATTTCATATTTAATTATAGTTCCATCATAATGGCCACCATGAGAGGTGGTAGGAGATAATTGAACAATCATCGTTTCGTGAGGCGTTTGGTTTCCATCCACAGAAACATTATGTTCTTCACCCATTAAGTAAAGGTGTGTGTAAGTGTAGTTATAATAATTCTCATAAAATATCCTATAATATTTAGTATAATGTTTTTGTTATAAAAAATGAATAAGAAGTGTTTAGGGGTTCAAGAAGTAAAATTAAGGAAAAAAATCTAAGAGAAATTGTTACCTTTAATTTTGGTAACTCCCTTTGGATTGAACCAAAAAGGACTCTTGATGTGTCTTATGCCTAAGTTATGGATTCTAATAGAAGTATAAGGATGCATGGAGCTTAATTTGATAGAGGTTGGATGAGTCCAAATGTTTGATATGTGTGAGGAATTGGATAGAAGTGGTGTCCTTTTATAAGGGGGAGGAGGGGCTCTTCAGGAAAAACTAGAAATATTAATTTATAATAAATTTATATCCAGTTTATAATGGCTCAAAAGTGACTTATTTCGAGGATAAGGTGGGTATGGGTCGACATCCACTCAACCAATCGGTTTTAGATAGGTTTGGGTCACTATTTTACCCTTACCTTTTAGATATAACTCTTAGTTAAAAAGTTTGACATTTACCATGTCTCTTTGTATTTTTATATTATATGATTAATAAACTTAATATAAACATCCAAGAGAACCCCAAGTGGTTCATTAATTACATAAATATCATAATATAAGTCCTTTTTCCAAACATTATATTTTTAGGAATATTATATCGACTAATAATATAATATTTGTTTGTAAAACTCCTTTTTGTCAATTTTAACACTATTTAATAATTGATTTTTGCTTAAGTCTTAATAACTTTATTAATTCGAACCAAATTCATTTAATCAATAATAACATGTCATATTAACCAATAAAATTCGTGGAATTTATTAAATGTTTCAAATTATATTTATTTGGTTATTTTTAATATCAATTCTTTTAATATTTCACTAATAAGATAATTAATGCATCATCATTGTGTCATAAATAAATTGAATTATTTAATGTATAAAAATTATAAATAAGATCCCATTATGTATGAAATATTTTTATCTTTCTAATGAATATTTATAATCTAATTTATCTTATGTATAACCCTATATTAAATATGTTTTAGTTATTAAACATTGATTTTAACTATTTTAACTCTTCTTTGAATTAAATAATAATAAATGTCCTAATCTAATCCATGTGGACCAAAGTGGTTCATATTTTATTCCTGAAGTTGTTTTTGGTCGAATTATACTTATCCTATAGAATTAGGATATCTTTTAGCGTAATAATAATATCATTTTTACCATTAATTACCCTATTAACTTTTTACCGTGGTAAATATAAGTAAAAAGTTACTATTAACCAAAAATTAATTTTATCTTATTGAACCAAATTTTAGTCCTTGATATTATCTATGTCTCTAGGATTTTTTAAATTCCACTCAGAGAAGTATTAAAATTATGTTTTATGTGAATTTACAAATTCTCTTAGAAGATTGGTAAAAGATGGGGAAAAGTTCAATAAAATTTTAATATATCGAAAATTATTATATACTAAGTCCAATGAATTAAATTAAACTTATATAGGTATTATGTATCTATTTTTACCTAAAATAAATTTAAATAAAATAAATAAATATTTAAAAAATTGGTTTTAAACTATAACTCAGTGTTTCTCACTGTTCATCAAAAATTTAATGTTTTCAGAAAAATACCAAAATTTCACCCTAGCCTAATTTCGATATTCATAATCGAAAAATGAATTCCATTTTGAAATATAAAATGTATAAAATTTTACAAGGTGGTTATTACTATTCGTAACGGAAAGTTTGATTGGTTGTAGTGTGTGTTACAACTCGAAGTTGCGTACAACACACGCTACTGTATTATTCATAGATAAGTATACCGTGGAAGTTTGGGGTGTAACAGATGTAGTGTGATTCATAGAGAATTTTTATAGATTCATGAAATGAAATTAGCTGTCATGACTTGAAAATTATTCAGTATTAATGTGATGATTGTTGAAGATGGTCTTTTATTGTCAAAGACATGTACGATGAAGTTTTCACAATGTATACAACAAGTAGAGATAATGAGAATATTTATTTTCATGATATTAAGATTCCATGAATTATTATTGATATCCATGAAATTTAATTTTATTATTATATTTTTGAATAAGAAATTAATGTGGATGATTAATTGATAAAGGTCATGAAAAAATATGAAAACTTATTTTTCATGATAAAAAATGGATATTTGTTTCAAGGAAATTTAATTGAAATGTCTTTTTATTTCATTTATATGATATATATATTATTTATAATTGTTGAATGTTTCCTATATTAAAAATAAGTTCAAACCCATGGGCCTTTGAAGGCCAAATCGACAATGGGATCATATAGGAATCGAGGGCCATCCACTCCCAATGGATCCATCCAAGGAAATCCAGAAGTCTGGTGGGATATGTATAATCTCACAAGGAGGATATGTATAATGCCTGAAAAATAAAATGGGAAAGTTTAGTGTTCCTATAGAGTGTTTTTCTATGCTACTGTGGTACAACCATGAGTTGTGTGTGTTAGTGCGACCGATGTTGTTCCCTAGTACCCACCTCAAATGATCATCGATCACCACAGAGTAATATACTGGAGCGATGTTTTGTGGATATTCCGATGTGGATTGTGTGATATTTGGAACTATTACTACAGAACATAAAATATCATACATAACTATCAACACGTGATCATTTTATTTGATATGTGTGATCTATGTTGGGTGATTGTCTTCTTCCCCTTATCTCATCGAGGATCTCCAATATGCCAAATCAATGGGCCAACTATCGGATGATCAAATAAATTGTGAAATGTTTGTTCTATGATTGAGATAATGTGTCGATGAGGTATTTAGATAAAAAATGTGATTTATACAATCTAATTTCATTCATGTATTTAATGAATTCAAATAACATGTCTTAGAAGGATAAAAACATACGTTTTGGATGACATTGAAGAAGTGAATGCTTAGGATTAAAGCATAAGGTTAATATAGATAATATATTCATATAGTTTAACATAAATGAATATTAATTTAATGAGGCGAATGAAGAGGAATGATGAACATTTTTATCCTAATGTATGAATGAATAAAAAATCCATGGATCCTTTTGGTATTTTGAAGATGAGTTCTACCATGATTTCTCAATCAAGGAAGAATCCACATGAATAAATAGGTTGTCCGAGTCTTTGAAAATTTATTGAAGGATATTGTGGTATTCTTTTATTCCTCGCAAATAAAAATATATATCCTAAAATATTATGTCCTTCAAATGTGGAGAATACACAGTGAACCATTGAGGCTATCTTCTACGTAGGAATAAATGAAAAACCCAATCATTCTGGTATTTAAAATATTCCAGATGATGAAAAAGAGTCACTACCTCCTTGAATGCGTAAAATGAAAATTTAAGACAAATACTAGGCTTGAATTTTTGATCCACAATATAATCAATACCCTAGGAGAAGATGATAACCCACTCTGGTATTTCGAGATGCATCGAATGAAACATGAAATACCCCTATGGGTTGTTGATTTTATATAAAATGCAGGTAAAAGAAAATACCAAAAGATTCATATTTATGAAAAATGAGAATAAGTAATACCCATAAATAATAGTTTATTTAATGATGAGAAAATCTAAAAATTACAATTTTTTATTGTGTATTATTACTTGTAGATGGAAATTAAATGTGAGTATATATTAATATATTTAATTGAAAATCTAAAAGGGGTATTTCAAATCATGAAATTTATTGAGACTCCATATACCAAAATACTGTCTTATAAATATTTGTATATAGGTGATGAGGAAAAAATATTAATATCATGATCATTTTAATAAAATGATACATATTTTAATGAAATTAAGAGTGAGAAAAATTCTGGGTTTCTTGTAGATAGAGATAACATGCACCCTATAAATTGATGTAAATAATTCAGATTGCACCAAATATTGAAGGAGTCTTAAGACCAATTATTATTAAGTTCATTAGGTGCTACAAGAGGATGCTTTATCCATCATGACTGTGGAGGAATATTAAATAATCATTCTATAGTGGATAAACCTTCAACAATGGTGAAGTAATTTGTTTGGAGCCAGGAGTAGATGGATTCTCTTGGTTAGAGATAGAGAAAGATGTCTCCCAATTTTCTTCTGAGGTCATTTTAATTATTATGATATTAATTAAAATGTAATAATTCATTTATCAATGGAAAATCGATGTTGTTGGTGTAAAAAACATTTTAATGAGTAGTAATTTTTAGTCAAGTGTTTTAAATATTTTTTGGGGTTCATTATTATTACTACCACACATGGGGTGAGATAGAGATATATCATAGTGTGGATTTATAACCTTAACATGTTCAATAAGATGGATTTAAATGAGAATGATATCATAAATATAAACCTTTGATTCAAACCTCTCATCTCAACAGTTAATTATTCATGTGGTCTACGTCTTTATTTGATGTTATTTATGTTATTGTTTTATTTAATGAAACACAATCATTCCAAAATTTTAAATTCACTTTTCACACAACATTTAAATAGTTTATAATTTTAAAGTGTTATATTAACGTATGTTTTATCCCTCTCATTCTTCATTCTTAATGAAAGAAAAGGGGGGAGTTTTTTTACCTTATAGAAAGTGGAGGCATTTAAGGTGGAGAATATTTCTACCATAGGGGTAGGAATTTATATCTTTTAAAAGTGATTGATGTAACTAAGGGGGAGAAACACTAAATGTTAAACTCTATATATCATATACATTTAAAAAATTAAATTTTTTATCTTTGATATCAATTATTATATCTAATGGGTCTTCTAATCATTAAAAATTGGAGGTTGTTGGAATAATATTTTTGATCCAATATATCCCATGTACTTAAGGTTTTTATGATATAAAAAATCTTCATTCGTTTCTTCTAAGTGTGTCCATCAGGTTTTTCTTTACCCTAATAAATTTGGGGAATAATTTCATTATGTATGCATTCTAAATAAATTTTGGATGAAATATGTCTATGTATGAAAAATTAAATACATGATATTTTGGTTACATTGTGTAAATGACAACATTGATCAATTGGATATGTCTATGAACTATGTAATGTAAATGGCTACATCAAAAAATATCTTACATAGAATTTTCCTATGTCGTCAAGATAAACTGTTTGAAAAATCACCTACGTGATTATTTGACTTCATAAAACAGTTACATGGAAGAATCAATTATCTCAGTTTGGGGTACATAATGAAATAAGATACATCATTTCAATTGGTTATTCTAATCTTAGTTACGTGAATAAATTGTCTATGTGATTTCATTTATCTACATTAATATTGGATATATGAGTAAAAAGTCTAATTGATTTAATTCAGATATGTGAAGGTAAATAAACTATTTGGATTAAATTATTAAATTTTGGAAATCTATGATAGAAATTGGTGTTTATTACCCTTGAATAACTTAAGTGAATATTTTAAATTTATTGAATAATCATTAAACTCTATACTAAATTTTTAATGAAATATAATTTATAATAAGTTCCAATTAAAAAGAAATGAGGCATGGATGAGTATAATTTTTTTATCTCTACTTTTTGAATGAATTTTCAAGGAAAAAGGATGCTTCATTGATACGTGATTCTATGGATCATCTGAAGTGAATATATATAAGAAGTCGTACATGAATTTTCTCTGTAAGTTAGTGAGTAATGTGTGATTTTTTACTGCATGATATATATTTATAAAGGATTGAACTGAAGAGAACTAAAATGTAGAGAGAATTATTTCTCAAAACTCTTATAAAACAACCCTCATTTTGTATACTCATTTTTTATAATGACTATTCTCTTGAGCTATCAATTGAACATTTTATATGTGGGTAGAATAGTCATTATACTAATCTATGTCCTAGGGGGAAATCCCAAGAATGGGATCAGAAATACTATATATATGAGTGTTTAATAATGTCTAATTCTATTATTATTGATGATGAGGAAACATAAAATGACATATGAAAGGCATGCGTTATATCTTGGCCTATGTTTTGAAAATTTTGAATCTTATGGAATGATTTATATTTGGTTTATATGAAGGATGTATAATGGAATAAGTTATAAAATCAAGGTAAAAGGATTATGAATAACGTTGTATAATTGATTTATCTATGCATAGAGAATCATCAATTATGATTTAATTTTTATCATAAAAATTTGTACTATTTTGTTGTTTTATGTGATATATGTTCTTTGGGAGAAATTTAATTTTGAGGTATATAGAACATTTATGTATAACATGTAAAAATGAAATTTGAGGAATAATTATTTTTTGGTTTTGTGGATATAAGATTAATGTTATAGATATCCTTTAGGGTTTATATAATATTTTGAATAAATATGGGTTATTAAATTTATGGGGATAAAAATTAAATTGAATGAGAGAAATATTGAGGTTAAAACATTTATTTAATGTTGAATATATTACGATTAATTTCAGAGAATATTTTACAAATTTATGGGAATCATAGAAGGATTATATTAATAGGGTATTGAAAAATGAAAAAATGTAGGCCGAGTGACAACCCGTATCATCTAACAATGATGGGAGTCTTGAACCCACACCTGAAAGGGAATATGGGTGTATCACCTACAACCACCCTTTGTGATGTCTGGGTTAGTATGATACTATTTTAATATATTTATTCGATGTAAATAATATTTGCTAAATAATTTTCTAATAAATTTTTTATCTTATAAATAACCATGACATTGAAAATTGATTTAGTGATTATCTAATTAAAGTTATTTCAGATTAATTTTAATATTTTTAGACCCCAATTTAATAAAGGTATATATAATATCATATGAATTTCTAGGAATAAAATTTGAATTATTATGTGGAAGAATATATTATTTTCATGTTCCTTTATGATGAGTCATGTTATTTATATAAATGATTAGCATATAATTTTGATCATATTTTTAGGGAAATTTAGTTTTTTTGAATGAGAGATTAAGAGCGATTGATTATATTTGGAGATAAATGATAAATTAATTATAGAAGACTATGTGATCAAATCCTTTTAATTATTGAGTTTCAATCTTCGTTTGGAGTATTTTGAGGAATTTTATGGAATGTTTTATATTGAATTGTCTTTGTCAAACTTTAGGTATTACAATATAATTTTTTAAATATTTTTTTTTCTCTTTACGATCATTATTAATTTTGGGAATTATCTTATCTTCTCCTAATAATTTTTTATGTAGTTAACTTCTAAAGATTGAAGGAATATATTGTTATTTTTTTGGAATTTATTTATCCATTATGATTTTATTCTAGTGATTTTAGAATAAATAATATTCACCTTGAATACTCATTATTTGGAAAAATGAAATTGTGGTCGAAATTATTTAAATGAAAAAATACTTCATGAAAAGTAAGTAGATTTACTTTTTAAATTAGTAAAAATCATAAAGGAATTACTTAACATTATGAATGTATCTTGAAATAAAAAATTATCTATTTACTTTTCTAATAGAAAACTAAATGGCCTTTCAACCCATCACACATATATGATTTTGTGATGGTTTACTTTTTCATGACCAAGTTCTTTATCACTATCTATAATTCCTTAGATTTTATGTTTTTTCATCCTTATCAATGTATGAAATTCCCTATAATATTTACCTATATGGGATTGTAGTTATATTTTATTCCGGATAAACTTCAAACTTCTAATTTCACTATTTTCAAGTGGATGTTTTATTAACCATTTTTATGATGTGGACATTTTTAAAAGGTATTTTTAAATTTAAACACATTATTTTTTGATCCAAGAATTAAATTCTTATTATGAAATGTCAAAAATAATATATAATTCAATTTCTATATACTTATATAAAATAAGGAATATGTTTGATAGTGTACAAGATACACAACACAAATTTTAAACAAACAATAAATTATTATTATTTAAATGTGACCACTATTAAATTATCTCTACATTGGAAATAATGAATATTACTAACCATATTATAAAATATATAAGTGTTTTATTCATTTAAAATATATTAATCTAATCTTTGTAAATGGGAACTCCTTTTTAGTAACTTCATTTTCTCCTTAAAAAATAAGTTTCCCTCAAAAATAGGTTTTATTGATTTCTAATGAGTGAATATTAAAAGTATTTTTTATAAATTTTATAAAATTAGTTTACAAAATTTTATTTCATTTTTAACCCATAATATCAAAATTATCTTCAAATGGATTTTGGATAATTTTCTGAAAAGACTGAGTTATGTAAACTTTTATTATATTTTTAATTATTTATAAAATAATATTTTATTTTGTAATTTTTTTAAAATGTAATTAGTTCCTTTTGATTTAATATAGTTGAATTTTTGGTTTTTAATGTTATTTTATATTTTATTTTGGTCTTAAAACATTTTATATGATTAATGGAAATTTATTGAAGAAATTTTTATTATCTCATTTTAGTGGTTTTATTTGAAATTAAATTATGATATATATGTTTTTTTAATTTTTTAAAATTAATTCAATATTTGTAAAATGTTGGTCCCATGTTGTTAAATGAGAACCTTTTATTTTTGGTAAATCTGAATATTAACCTTAGTAATGTTTTTACCATGGTAAAGGGTAAATCAAGTAATTAAAGACAAAAACAAAAGAATATTATTATAGAATTAACATAACACATGACTTAATTTTATTTTATGAGTAAATTTAATCTATAATCATCCATGATTAGTTTATATAGCTTTGTTATTCCACTTTTATGTGATAATGTCCTTTATAATATTTTATTTAAATAAAATTATAAAATGTACCACTCTTATTTTTAATATCAATAATACTATAAATAACGGTATAACGAGAGGCTGTGCTTGGTTAGAAATATTATTTTGAATTATAAAATTTTTATCTTAATCATGGTACTTTATTTTCAATTTCTAGTGAATATAAAATTACCTTAAATTTTTAAACAATGTTGATGCAATAATTATTCAAATAATAGAAAAAAGAAAATAAATTATATTAAAAATATTAAATGAAACTTTATTTGAGATAATCAATGTGATACAGAAATTTTATAGATAAATATGAATTTATTTGGATATAATAAATTAGTTGTTTCAAATTTTTCTTTTTTCTGTGATGTTATTATAAATAAAGTATTGAATAATGATTAAAATAGACATTAATGATATATTTTCATAAATAATATTTTATTAAATGATGTAAAAATCATAAAAAAATTATTTCCAATGTGAATAGGATATGATTTAAAATATAATCCATGGTCCATTTATGGAATGTTTATCTATTCATATTAGCAATTATGACCCCCAAAGAGTAATAATCCATGTTGTCTCAGTAGGTGTGAATTTGTTAACTAAGGGTTAAAATAAAAAATAAAAAGGTAACAATGTGATACAAAGATATATAATATTTATTTTATGAGATATGATAGACCCATCCTAATTATATAATGAAAATAAATCAGTTTTTAGAAACTTGTAATTGGAAATCAATTTATATAAATTTAATATTTTGATAAATTCCATGAGTGCAATCCTCTCTTCTAAATTGTCCCCACTTCATAACTTTAATTAAACCATATAAACCATTTTGGTTCATCCAATATCTGACCAAATAATTTTCTATCCATCATTCATATGTTCTAGAGTCCTTTGTTAGTGTATAACACCAACCTTAGTGGTCTTATGGTTTTATATAGGGGAGGTTGTCCAAAAAAATGTATCATTACTAACTAAGAGTTTATGTTTTATTTCATCTTCGAAATCGTAAAAATAACTAGTAACCATGATTATAAAATTTCACTAGTATCTCCCATATAATTATTTTTATTTATATTAATGGAACATCCTATACCTGCTCCTATTCCATCTAATGTGAAATGAATCTATTATTAATGTGTAAGGAGGAATACCCCCTCATGAACCAATGAAATTATTAATCCATCACCATATCTCATGGATGGTTTATAAAGATCAAATTAATGTTAATATGTGATATTTATGGAATTAATTTTTATTAAATTAGTGTATATCATTTACATTTTTACCATTCCACTTTGTTGAAAATGATAACTTCGTTCACGTGTATGAGTGGACTACAACCTCCTCAAAGAAATGTAATTATTTGTTCCACACCACATCATATGAATGTTATATATTTGTATATTTAAATAATTAATATGGTAATTATGATATTATGATAATTACCAAAAGAAATAATAATAATTACCCTCTTTCAACAATTGAAATTCTACTCATGAGTACATACGACCTATCAGCTCAATGATTGTAACGTAGTTCATTTTTCATAACAATATATTTTTATTTGATTTAAAAGTATGATTAATGTATAAAAATGATAATTATTACCTACTTATTATTCTTAATATGGTTTAATAATTACCACATTGACCATATTCAACCTACCAAAGTCATTTTGAACATATGATAAAGATATCATCAGAAATGCCCGATGTGAATCAATTTCATTAATTAATTTTATATAACATAAAATTAAATGAAAAAAAGTTATAATTAACCTGAAAACGATTCTTAGTAAAGTATAATATTAATATATTTTTTATTCAGGATGATAAATAATGTAATTGATGATTTTGGATTAGGGAAACATTCATTCTCTTTAACTAATTTCTTCAAAATGTTCTCTTAAAACGATTTTTTATTCCATATCCATTATTAAAAAAATATTAAACATGGTTTGTAATAATATCCTATGATTTTTTAAATTAATTATTTATAATAATTTACATTTTACAAAATGGTTTGAGAGGAATCATTTTTTTCATTTTCGAAACAAGGTACTTTAGGACATTTCTCACAAAAGTATTGAAGGAAAATTTGTTAAACTTATACAACATGAATGTAATTTCCTACCTTCATGAATAATTTTTTATTTAAATATTCCCTTAATTGTTTAAATGGTTTTCTTAAAAGAAAATTTTTTCATTAAAATTGTGTTGTTTTTCTATAATTGAAAATTCATTGGATATTTTCCTTCTGGGTGATTTTATGATACATTAATGGTATTAATAATCATCGAAGAAAACAATCTGTGATAACGTATTGGGGTATTTGGTTATTAATCTATCATAAATATTTTTATAGAAATATAATTATTTTTTAAAATAGATTTTCATGGAACCCATTTATTTTTAATGGGTTAATCATGTTATGAAAAAATGATCTATTTTAACATATATAGTAACAATGATTTTTGACACCATAAACATTATTTACATATTTGAATCCTTCACAAGTTTTTCCATTAATGAAATTCCTCTTTGTATTTTTTTTTAGAAAGTGTTTTTAAAATAAAATGGTATTTTGATATCCGAATGTGTTTTTTCAATTGGGTTTAAATGATTTTATCATAGGTTTTATTTTGAAAATTCATAAGTATAAAATGTTTTTTTGGTGATTGAGAATTATGTGTGAAAAAAATTAGCACGATATATCTTATATTAAGGTTTGAGCCCCTGTATTGCTCATGGGTGAACATGGTATAGCTTATATATTGGGTTCACCCAGATAGTGCATTGTGATCCATATAAATATTATGTGATTGGTGTGACCATATAAGAATCCAATAAACTAGGTAATATACATTATCTTTTGAGTAAATAACGATGATTTTAATGAAGGATTTCTTCTAGGGATTTAGTTATGCTCTAGTTATTTTTGACAGTGGATAAAAATGGGATAAACATTTGATTCTCTATGTCGAGAAAAATTTGTTTTATTTTCATTCTAAGGGTTTTAATGATTTTATTTGAGAAAAGTGTGTGTTTTTTATGTGGAAGTGTATTAATTAATTATATCAATGAATTTTGTGGTAAATTTAAAATTTCTATTTGGTTTCATGTTTTCCAATAGAGAAATTGATTTCTTATTTTTGTGTCCCTTTTTAAGGTTTTTCTTCTCATCCCATGATTTCAAATGTTTTTCATTGTTATTTAAGGATGAGTCTTGAAACGGATGAGGTCAAGATCAAATTTGTGAAGACATATCTGGAAAATAAAACATGTATGTTTTTAAAATTATTTTTTGTGGGAAAAATTGATACGGAATAGAAGATTCCATATTGTTATATGTGGGATTTTAAGGTGATGTATATTTACTAACTCTCTAATACACTAAACCAAAATTATCTATGGGAATGTAAGAATGTGAATTATAATGTAAAATAATTATTATATATAATGTTTAATGATGGGTCCTTATAGTCCTAGCCCTGAGGGAAATACATAAAATGATTACATGCATTGACACACTTTATATTCCTTACACTATGATCAATTTATAAAAAATGGAATGTACTAAATTAACGACCAAAATTATAAAATTTTTATCATATAACATATTTATAAATATTTTGTAACACTTAACATAAATAGAAACTTTATTCATTCCTAATCAGAGAATAATAAGATTAGTATCATTTGGAATATCTTTAAATAAATAATAATGGTTTAAAATGAGTCATTAAATTAAACAATGTATATACCTTGTGAGTGTATAACTAGGTGTGTACTCTTAGTACCACGCATCATGCATAGTGTAAAGATCAATTTGACACTAAAAAAAATTTTTATTGTGTTTATCTGTCAGTACATCTATTCCAAAACTAAATCCTCTTTCTACTTCCATGATAGGGATTCAAATTCTTGTAAATGAAACATTCTCCATCATAAAAAATCAATATAATATTTTCATATACAATGACTTATCCTTATATTCTATCATATGATTATATTCTCTAATATATTTTTTTCATAAATATAAATCCCAAGATTATACAAAACATCCTATAAAACCAAATGTAACACACTAACTTCATTAACATAGATCTAATGGTTATATTACTATATTAGAAAAGATATAAGAGATTGTTTCATGAATTATTGAAGTTTTAATAGTGTTTTGTGACAAGATACATACATTATTCTCAAATTACATTGGAAAAATGAAATTAAACATAACATTTTAGTGATAAACATATTATTTATTATTATATATACATTAAATCATTCATATATCCATTCTCAATATCATTTGGAAAGGAAAAAATAACATTGGGTGACCTCAGATACTTAGTAATGGAAAACATACAACAAAATATTTCATTGAATAAATAAAGCATGGATAATTTTATAGAGCTAACAAATAATAAAATAAACCATATAAATATTATCATAAAGGGGAATATATCCATGGATTACATAATAACATAAATAATCACATAGATAATAATAAATAGTCTCATAATGATATAATTCATAATTTTAAATATCATAATCATTACCCAAGGACTTGGGCATAGAAATATTAGATAAATTGTTTAGGAATATTCCAAATACCCTAACTAGTGTTTATCATGAGACATAATGATGAATTAAGGGGATATAAATGGCCCCAACCGTCCATTACTTAGTCTAATTCATTTATCATATGAATTAAATGAATAAAATTTAGATACAAAACCAACATAAATATGTGTATTAAGAAACTGGCATATGAAATGATAATATTTTCCATAGTCAATCACTAGAGAATTTGATCATATGAAATCTATAGTAATAAGATGGATGGTATCATCAGAATATATCCCTAGTGAAGCATAGTATTTATCAATGAATGTTGGAATATGTGAATATTATTTTACAATATCACTAGAACATTTATTGATGAAAATAGCCATTTCAAATCACCTAAATAAAATTAAAAAATTACCATAACATTATGGAAAATATTTTCTATGAAATGACCCATGTAAATAATATACAAATATTGAAAGAAAGTGATAGTCTTGATAGTTGGGAAATTCATTCATGTATTAAATGTTAAAAAATATTCTGTTGACATCTTTATTTTAAATTATCACATTCTGAAAATGAAAAGAATATTCTTTTTTTAGTAGAGACAAAATCATGGGTAAAAATGAAAATAATGGATCATTAGTGAATAAAAATATATTGGAATCATTTTATTGAAAATATGGATATGTAAGAAATAGATTCATGAACAAATATAAAAACATTTTGGGGATACTTTATAAACATTCCTTCAAACTTTTGAGTACATTGAGGGAGGACAATCGAGGTTATTCGAACATTACAAACATAACTATTACATAATTTTGGTTGAATATTCAATAAATATCATTTCATTGGAGACTTGATTAATACACATCCAATTTCATAAAAAACTCTTATATATCCCACACTATTCTTGTAAACTTATACACTTTTTATACATATCCTTCATAAAAACATTAATCGTAATATCGGGAATGGAAACATAAGAAATTGAGATCTCTAGTGATCAGTAATTGTAAAAGTGAATGATATCAATAAATTATTATATGTAATCCTAACATGAGGTTAATTGTATGAAAATATGAGCTTACCATTGGAAAATTGAACCTAATAATTAACATATCATAATCAGGGCATAAGGCTTTGATAGTCCATAAGGCATGAGGCATAGAAGAATCAAATATCCTGGTCCATGAGATAATATAATAAACATGATAACATTTCATATAGCATGGTAGAAAAATCATGGTATAATCATAATCATATAATCCTTATGTAATGGATAATCACCAATACATTCATCACATGATAGGTTCGGGCTAACCACCCATGTACCCGCTTTAGGATTGGTCTAATCACTCACATACCCTCTTTTATGTTGGGTTAATTTTTTCCCGTATTGGTCATGGTATAACTACCCATATATAAATTTATATCCAAAAACATTAATTATTATCCAATTCATTGTTGGGATATAACTAATCTTTCCATCACAAAATAATAATCCATTCATATGTATGACAAAAGATTATGGAAACATTTACCATTAACACCTAGCATAATGTGGGGAATAAAAAATGGGTTTCATCAATATATAATTGTCATAATAAATATCCATGAAGATAAATAATGATTATATTAACATTTTATCATACTGGTGATATATCATATGACATATAAATGGATTTTCTTATTGATTACAATACCTCTAAAAGACTGCTAAATCATATCTTGAAGAAAATAACCTTTTCAATTTGAAATAAAAATTTATATAATATAAGGAAAACCATATTCATTTAAAATAATATTTAAACATTACAAGAATTATTTATGTAAAATAATAGTAATTATGGAAAGATAATCATTTAGTGCAGCAAACATTAAAATAATTATCTAGTTAACACATATAGTAAAAAGTACTTCATTAAAAATCGAAAAGAATATTATATATATATAAAATTATATTTATATAATATGGATACAAATTAATTCAATAAATAATTGGATTATATTAAAAACATTCATGAAAACATTTTAGAAAATATCTATATGAAATGGAAAATATTCTGAACAAAAGAGAGAAATATATTTAGTTTTCCTTAAAACTTTTATGTCATAATTGTGAGTATATAGAGAGATGAAATTTTAATGAAAATGAGTAATATATAAAAACTATCATATGGTATGAAAATATTTGATATTTATGAGAGATAGTTAACATAATTTCATTATATAAAATTTAAATAAAAACATTCTTGATAAAATGTTAGATTGTCACATAAAACCTTTACAACATTGAAAACATTTGAATCATAACACCCATGAATGAAATAACATAAAATGAAACATTAAATGCCATTAACTTAAATAAAATCATGATAGAACATATATATGATTCATTATATACACCACATGAAATGAACAAGTTGTGAATATGGAATATGTCTCACAAAAATTAAATTTATATGAAATACCCTTACCTTATGTCTGATTTGCATCATAAGCACCCCAATATGTTGTATAATTAATTTTAATTTATGATAATATTATAAAACAATAATAATAATAATTATAATTAAATTCATTTTCTATTTATATCATATTACACTCCTTTCTTTAATAATCATTCATTATCATCATGATTTTAGGTGTTAACTGCTTCAAATTTTTTATGTAGGTTTCAGTTAGGTTGTTATTGTCACGACCCGTCCTCGGGGCCCGTGCCGTGACTACCCCAAGCCCGCCTTCCATAGGCTAGGGGCTGGCGACTAGCACCAAAGGCATAAAATCCAGATAATTGGGAAGGCATTGCCTTTATAAAAGAAAACAAGCACCACAGAGTACAATCGGAAGCAAAAAACTAAGTACAAAAGAAATGCTAAAAAGTAAATGGGCCAGAATACAAACCCAAAAGAAAGTGTGACTACAACTGAACAAGGTACAATAGAAAAAATACAAACAGCTGGAAGAAGAAAGCAGCTCCTGGGTCGTCCTCCTCAGATCCTACTTGAAGGGTAGGTACAGATAGCGCAGCTCCTGGATCGTCCGCTATGGATCCTACCTGAAGGGTAGGTACAGATAGCCTCCTCAACGCTCTCGCTCGCCAACCACCTCTGTGTGTCGTCTCGCCGTGAAGTCCTCCTCCAGATACTGACTTGTCGTGTGGTCCACCTCTGGGTACCGTCCAGTCCTCGAACACTCAGCCTCTGTCAGCACTGCCCGTCGTCTGCAACCAACACAACGAGGTGCGGGCATAGCCCGTGCAGGGGTGAGTATAACGATGCTCAGTAGGGACCCTGAGACCCTCAAGGTCTCTCTAAAAACAACAAGGATAACCACAAAGAAGATCTCAAAAGATAACCTCTACTTAGGTATATGCCCATACATATACCTAAGTTATCAAGTAACCCATCTCAATCATGAGGAAACACAAGGATCATGAAATCAATAGATAACCACTACCCAGGTATATGCCCATACATATACCTAAGTTATCAAGTGACCCATCTCAATCATAAGGTAAACACAAAGGTGAAAAGTCTCAGCTCAACCAGGATTTTCATTATCGAAACCGTAACTGCTGAAGAGCTTCATCTCTGGAGTGTACAGTGGTCCTGTCACGACTCCGAGGTACTGCTCACTAACCTAAGACTGCTGAGGTACTCCTCCTGTCGAGTACCGCGGGCCTGCCACCTCACATAGTAGTGCTTCCCGCCGGGGTCTGCCACCCAAACACAGTAGTGCTCCCCCCTCATAGCCTACAGAGGTACTCCTCCTATCGAGTACCGCGGGTCTGCCACCTCACATAATAGTGCTCCTCCGCTGTGGGTCTGCCACCTCACAAAGTAGTGCTCCCCACTGGGCTAGGAGGGTCCGCTCCACGAGCTAAAAGTTGATACTCCAAGTATCTCAAAGTCCCACGAAGTAGTATCTCAAAGGACCGCCTCGTCATAGGGGTCTCAACGCAACAGATGGCGTGTCAATCAGGCGCCCGGTCTGTGAGTTATGAGCCTTTTCGTCCCAGGGTCCCGGTTGGTTTCGTAAGCGAACCAACCCGGCCGTATCTCAACTGTACCCCGAACTCCCATAGTGTATACTCATAGGGACCGTTTCTCGACGAGATCAACAACGCCGCTGACGGTTCGTCAAATGGACGTCCTGTCTGAAAGATATCATCTTTTTCCATTCCAGGGGCCCGGTTGGATTTCGAGTACAATCCAACCCGGCTATAACCCAACTACATCCAATACTCAGCCGGAGGATTCCAAAAGTTCTGCATCGTCAACAGGAACGCAACGAGACAGACGGCGCGTCAATCGGACGCCCGATCTGTGAGTTATTGGCTTTTTTGTTCTAGGGGCCCGGTTGGTTTCGTGAGCGAACCAACCCGACCGCACTCCGATGGCATCCAAAGCTCGAGCGGAGTAAGCCAAAAGATCTGTCTCACTTAGAGAAATCCATTAAAGTCGACGACACGTCAATCGGACGTCCAGAGCTTAAGATATAAGCATTTCTGTTCCGAGGGCCCGGTTGGTTTCGTATCCGAACCAACCCGGCCGAACCCAAAGTAACCCGAAACCTTGAGTGCGATATACCGAAACGACCGCCTCGATCCAAGGATGGTGTTTCCGCTGACGGCGAGTCTTTTGGAGTCCCATAGCTCAAGTTACTTGCATTTGACCGAAAGTGGTCCGAAAACGGGGGTCTGGGCCCGGGCCGACCCGGTCCGACCCCCCTGGGTCGGCCCAAACCGGGTCCAACCCGACCCGGGTCCGACCCGGCTGGGCCCGGCCCGGTCCGGTGCGGTCTGGTTCGGTCCGGCCCGACCGGTCGGCCGCTGCTCGGCCGGCGCGGCCGAGCGGACTCCGCAGGCGGGGTGCGCGGCTCCCCCCCCCCCCCCCTTCGCCACTGATTGAGGCCGGTTGCGAACCGCCGGCCGCATCCCTTCCGGCGGCGCGCCGCCGCCGCCGGTTGCTGGCGCCGCCGCGCCGGCGTGGCACGCCGCCGCCGCCTTCCGCGGACCACCGGACGCACTCCGGTGGTCCGTTTCTCCTGCCGCCTTCGCCTATTGTCCTCCCGGGACCCGACCTTCACAGCGGAGGCCTCAAAATCACCTTGCGGCCTCGTTTGTCGTCGCCCGTCGATCCACACATCAATAAACAATCTGCGGAGGGTTGTCGGGCCGTGTTCGTTTGGCCCGCACCCACCCCGTTAGATAATAACAACGGGAGAATTATTCAACACATGAAACAACAATTTTAATAAATTAAAATTGTTCATATGAAACTGGTTCTTTAATTTTAAAGAAACGTTCACGGGAATATAAAGGTATTTCCAAAATAAAAATCCCTACCTCGTCAAGTCGTCGCACACGGGTTCTTCGCGGATTTGATCACCGCGGAAGGAGGAAATCGTCGCTTCGCGGAAGGCGTCGCGTCGTCGCGGAAGGGCGTCACGTCGTCGCGGAAGGGCGTCGCGTCGTCGAACTCCGAGGTTCAAGAACAAAAAGATTTAATTAATAATAATTAAATCTGTGCGTTGATAAAAAAACACAAAGGAGTTCTAAAAGGAACCCGAAATCTCTTACCTCCAACAGATGATTGAAGATTTTGTTGCGGAGGAAGGAACGTCGCAGAAGAGGAAACGTCGGCGTTGCGGCACACGGCATCGCGTCGTCGATTTCCGCGGTTTCGGCGTTCTTCGTCGGAGTCCGGTGTTCTTCGCGTTCTTCGCGTTCTTCACATTCTTCGCATTCTTCACGTTCTTCGCGAAGAAGGGTGAAGGCACAAGAATTCTTTCAAAGGTCTCCCAACGTGTAATCCTCAAGATGTGGCGTTGGTCTTATTTTATTACTACACCAATGGATTTCAAACCGGTTAAGAAACGAATAAAGAGATAAGTAACGACCCATTAATTCGTAGAATTAATTCAACGAAATAAACCGCCCAATTAATTCAATGAAGAAAACCGCCCAATTAATTGGTGCGTTAAGAAATTAAGAAAACGTGTCAGTTGACTTTCATAATGACGGGTTTTCGCGGGTGCATTACTTAGCGGAAAAGAAACGGTGGGGCTCGTGCGTGTCCCACCTCACAAATATCCTACCAAGAGGGTAGGATATTTTTGGATAGCACCTTATCCGTAACAACTCCACTTAAGCAGCTTTAAGTGGGTTTCAGGTGGCTTCCAAGTGGCTTAAGTGAAATAAAATAAAGTTTGTCATACAATTATTTTATTTCTTAACTTTAAGCCCGAAAATTAAAAACCACACCCGAGCAAACGCAAATCCAGAAGAGGCCTTTCTAAGAAATTACCGGCATTACGATTACATCGGTGCCCTCAAAATTCGATTCTGAGCACCGGTTCAAATGTTAGAAAAACCCGCTCATCCGTTCACTAAACGTATCTGACCCAAACTTCAGAAAATTGATTCCGGGCACACCGGGCCTCGGAATCAGGCACCGTCAGAAACTGCGTTCTTGTAAAATTCCAACAAAAATTAAGAAAAAAAATTCCTTGGAATTTACGGGTCTTTACATTACTCCCACCACAAGGCTTTACGTCCCCGTAAAGCTTCACCACAAACTTAGGGATACAACGGCGGTACTGAGCACGCATCTGAGCCTTCCGCTCCCATGTGCTCACCTGGAGGTTCCCATGCTGCCAAAGAAAGTGTACCAGAGGAATCGATCATCCCCGTAGGATCCGCTCCTGTCGATCCTTGATCCTCACTAGAACCTCTGTGGAAGTAACCCCATTGCCATTGTCCTGCTTCTCATGGTCGATGATATGCGAAGGGTCGAGCATGTGTCTCCTCTGTTGAGATGCCTGGAAAACATCGTGCACCTAGTGCAACTGAGGTGGATAGGTCAAGCTGTAAACCACCTCTCCTACCCAGCTGAGGACCTAGAAAGGTCCATTGAACCTCGGAGATAACTTGCCTCCCTAGCCACATCTCTGTAAACCTCGTTGAGGTGAGACCCGTAAGAAGACGTGGTCGTCATCCTCGAACTCCAGAGGTCTCCATTTTCTGTTAGAATTGAAACTCAAAATGACTGCTGCTATGAGGGTAAGGTTGACCGACCCAAGAGTGATCGTTCGCACCCTCCTGTGCAAGAGTTACCCTGCGCTGCCTGGGGTTTCCTTTTTCACCGACCAAGGAAAACCCATCCCGACGTCATAGTTAAACTACAACCTTTTTGCCTAATACCTTCAATTTGTGTATGAACTGTGATTGCCCAGTCCATACTCAAACCAACGTCGTAAGGCCTCGACGCTGCCACCAAGAGATTCAAACTGAAACTCTCGCCTCGAGGATCTGACCACACCGTCGGCGTAAGTGTGATTATCGAGTCTCCTCCCAAGGTATCTCCAAACGTGAGGGTCAAGTCCATGGCTTACCGGAAACTTTAGGTCTGGAACAAGATTTGTGAAAGCAAGGAATGATTCATATCAACGTCCATTACTACAGCAGCTAGTAGTGGACACAGACAGTCCCTTGAATCATTTCTAGAGCCATTGGGTCACACTCCTTGACCGCAAGCAGCCACACTCTTCCACCACCCTCCAGCTCCCTGAACCTGGCGGGGATAACTAACGTGGGTGGTTGTAGCATGTTAAGATGTACACCACCTCATACTGCTCTCCTAGATCTGCCTCCACGTCTGCTGCTTCGCAGACTCATCTATCCTTAAAGCTTCCACTTCTTGAAACATTTAACACGCCCGAGTCTCTAAGACTGGCACCAGTTTCCGGTTTCTTACTGCACTGTGCAGTCTTCATCCGCTCTTGGATGACCTGGACCTTCTTTAGTTTCCCAAGAGCTTCTATGATTTCTTCTTTGCCGATAAGAAAAATATGGTCTCATCCCCTGGATGAACCACATTCGTTGCCTAATACAGTCAATCCCAACATGAATGATGCATTCATGCCATGGATGACGTCGTAAGGCCTCGACGTAACTACCAATAGATCCAACTGTCACTCTCACCTCCAAGGGTCGAGTCACACTGTCGGCATCAGTGTGAGGTCACTGGGTCTCCTACAGTAGAAATCTCGAAAGTGAGGGTAAAGTCAACAGTTTTAACCGGGACCACTCAATATCAACCAAACAAAAGGACAGGAAAGCAAAGAAAGATAAGTGTCTTTTTATTATTGCAGCTCATAATACAAAGACACAAATACAACAACAACATGGAACTAGAAGTACAAAGGACGTATCCACTAGTTCCTCTCCTGTCCACATGCTCCCAGAGCTATACTGCCTTGTCCACTGCTCGACTGTTTCTCAAGCACTCGTCGCTGTTTCTGCCTCGGTGGCTCCTCCAACGCATGCGGATCAACTGTACGAGGAGTCGGACAGTCACGTGCCAGGTGACCCTTTCCGCCGCAGGAGTAACACAACCTGTTTCTGGCACGCCTGGCTCTGACCCCACTCCGGGTGCCCCGCACCACAGGTCCTAAAACCCAAGATCGGCCAACTGCTGTTCTGGTCCCCCTGGACCTCTGCATCATCTGTCTACTACCCACAGATGACTCGGCTACTGATCGAAAATCCGGCGGCAAAGGCAGAAGTTCCTGTACACGCTCAGGGAGTAAAGCTACTGGAACAAACTCCACACTGAAGAAGGTCTCTAAGTCTTCCCATGTGAAGGCCATCCCATCACAAAACTGGAACAAGTGGCTCCACCACCTGCCTGATGTTCCCTGAAGAAGGCTAGTAGCAAAGATCACCATGAGATCTACCAGCGTCCCCACTAGCCTGAAGACTCTCACCACAGCCTCCAGCCAATCTTCAGCCTCCTGCGGGTCCGTCCCTACCTGGAACCTGGGTGGCCTCTGGCGCTGGAACTGATGCAATGCGCTCAAGAGACGTGCATCCTCTGCTGCTGGGGCTGGTGGTATCAGTGGCCCAACGGGTAGTAGTACCGTTGGTGCCTCCGCTGGTGCCTCAACTGGGATAGGGCCCTGTACTGAGGCCTCGTCGCTCGGCAAGCTGTCAGTACGCATGTCCCTCTAGGCTCTAGCTAGTCGTCCACGGGGAGGCATCCTGAAAGAAACAACGTGACACGGTCAAAAGATTATACCTGGTGAGCGGACCTAGTTTGAGCTGACATTTAAATAAAATTTCTGGAAAACACACACGCAATCAGTGTTTTCGTGCAGAAAGTCGGAAATCAGTTGTCAGGGTCCTGGTGTATGGATACGTCGTCCGTACGCACCAACACTGGACTCCCTGAACTGAATACGACACTCGGTACTCTTAAAACTATTGTTTCACAGAAAGAAACATCATAGTTATAAGTTCTGCGGTAGAATTGAACTCCTATGATACCAATTTGCCACGACCCATCCTCGGGGCCCGTGCCGTGACTACCCCAAGCCCACCTTCCATAGGCCAGGGGCTGGTGACTAGCACCAAAGGCATAAAATCCCGATAACTGGGAAGTCATTGCCTTTATAAAACAAAACAAGCACCACAGAGTACAAGCGGAAGAAAAACACTAAGTACAAAAGAAATGCTGAAAAGTAAATGGGTCAGAATACAAACCCAAAAGAAAGTGTGACTACAACTGAACAAGGTACAACAGCAAAAAGACAAACATCTAGAAGAAGGAAGCAGCTCCTGGGTCGTCCTCCTTGGATCCTACCTGAAGGTTAGGTACAGATAGCGCAGCTCCTGGATCATCCACTATGGATCCTACCTGAAGGGTAGGTACAGATAGCCTCCTCCGACGGTTGGTTTCGTGAGCGAACCAACCCGACCGCACTCTGACGGCATCCAAACCTCGAGAGGAGTAAGTCAAAAGATCCTTCTCACTTAGAGGAATCCATTAAAGTTGACGGCACGTCAATCGGACGTCCGAAGCTTAAGATATAATTGTTTCTGCTCCGAGGGCCCTGTTGGTTTCGTATCCGAACCGACCCGGCTGAACCCAAAGTAACCTGAAACCTTGAGTGAGATATATCGAAACAACCGTCTTGATCCGAGGATCGTGTTTCCACTGACGACGAGTCGTTTGGAGGCCCGTAGCTCAAGTTACGCGCATTTTACCAAAAGTGGTCCGAAAACGGGGGTCTGGGCCCGGGCCGACCCCCCCCTGGGTCGGCCCGAACCGGGTCGACCCAACCCGGGTCCGACCCGGCTGGGCCCGGCCCGGCCCGGCCTGGTCCGGCGCGGTCTGGTTCGGTCCGGCCCGACCGGCCGGCCGAGCGGACACCGCGGGCGAGGTGCGCGGCTCCCCTGCCCTTCGCCGCTGATTGAGGCCGGCGGCAAACCGCCGGCCGCCGCCGCCTTCCGCAGACCACCGGACGCGCTCCGGTGGTCCGTTTCTCCTGCCGCCTTCACCTATGGTCCTCCCGGGACCCGACCTTCACTGCGGAGGCCTCAAAATCACCTTGCGGCCTCGTTTGTCATCGCCCGTCGATCCACACATCAATAAACAATCTGCGGAGGGTTGTCGGGCCGTGTTCGTTTGGCCCGCACCCTCCGCGTTAGATAATAACAACGGGAGAATTATTCAACACATGAAACAACAATTTTAATAAATTAAAATTGTTCATATGAAACTGGTTCTTTAATTTTAAAGAAACCTTCACTGAAATGTAAAGGTATTTCCAAAATAAAAATCCCTACCTCGTCAAGTCGTCGCACGCGGGTTCTTCGCGGATTTGATCTCTGCGGAAGGAGGCGATCGTCCCGTCGTGGAAGGCGTCGCGTTGTCGCGGAAGGGCGTCGCGTCGTCGTGGAAGGGCGTCACGTCGTCGAACTCCAAGGTTCAAGAACAAAAAGATTTAATTAATAATAATTAAATTCGTGTGTTGATACAAAAACACAAAGGAGTTCTAAAAGGAACCTGAAATCTCTTACCTCCAACAGATTATTGATTATTTCGTTGCGGAGGAAGGAACGTCACAGAAGAGGAAACTTCGGTGTCACGGCACACGGCGTCGCTTCGTCGATTTCCACGGTTTCGGCGTTCTTCGTCGGAGGCCGACGTTCCTCACGTTCTTCGCGTTCTTCGCGTTCTTCGCGAAGAAGGGTGAAGGCACAAGAATTCTGTCAAAGGTCTCCCAACCTGTAATCCTCAAGATGTGGCGTTGGTCATATTTTATTACTACGCCAACGAATTTCAAACCGGTTAAGAAATGAATAAAGAGATATGTAACGACCCATTAATTCGTAGAATTAATTCAACGAACTAAACCGCCCAATTAATTCAATGAAGAAAACCGCCCAATTAATTGGTGCGTTAAGAAATTAAGAAAACGCGTCAGTGACTTTCATAATGACGGGTTTTCACGGGTGCGTTACTTAGTGGAAAAGAAACGGTGGGGCTCATGCGGGTCCCACCTCTCAAATATCCTACCAAGAGGGTAGGATATTTTTGGATAGCACCCTATCCGTAACAACTCCACTTAAGCAGCTTTAAGTGGTTTTCAGGTGGATTCCAAGTGGCTTAAGTGAAATAAAATAAATTTTGTCGTACAATTATTTTATTTCTTAACTTTAAGCCCGAAAATTAAAAACCACACCCCGAGCAAACGCAACTCCGGAAGAGGCGTTTCTAAGCAATTACCGGCGCTGCGATTCCATCGATGCCCTCAGAATTCGATTCCGAGCACTAGTTCAAAAGTTAGAAAAACCCGCTCGTCCGTTCACTGAACGTACCCGAGCCAAACTTCAGAAAATTCATTCCGGGCACACCGGGCCTCGGAATCAGGCGCCGTCAGAAACTGCGTTCTTGTAAAATTACAAAGAAAAATAAGAAAAAAATTTCCTTGGAATTTACGGGTCTTTACAGTTATAATTCTTGAATCATGATCATGGTTCCATAAACTTAATAATTTTAATAATATAATTAATGTCATATTATTATTTATTATCGAAATTGTTTAATATTCCATATACATTTATAGCAAAAAATTATAATATCACTCTTGTTAGTGGTAAAACCAACCTGAGGAATAGAGGGTTTCATTGATCGCATGAGTAAGAAAAATATAGTGTATATTATTAATAGAATATTTGTATTGACCCAAACCCACCGGGTACATTTCTTTGCCAAAACACGGCTCCACCAAAATAGTGGCACCGGTCACGGGGGGCACCGGTTGCGGTGTCACTTTGACAGTCGCTCACCGGTGACGGTTGCATCATGACGGTCACACACTTTTCACGGTGGCACCAGTGAAGGTGGCATCGTAAGGGTGACACCATGATGGTGGCACCGTGTCCTTACCACGTTCATTTCCAGTCCACCGAATTTTTCTCTCCCACAACATATATCTTCAGGTAAAGATAATTTAATTCCCCTTTTTAAAGCCATTTAAACCCCATAAATAATATCTAAAATCCCCCAAGGGTTGGGAATTCCATAACTTACCAAAACGTGTGGTTTTTCCTCGGTGTCATGCCCTTCCCCGTACCTTCCAGTTTTCCCCTGTTACACGTTTCCTTATGGTTAAAGAAAACTATTTAACGTATAGCCATTATGACCACCCCTCTGGGGAGAATTGTTAAATGAAAATTACTTCCATCATGTGTAACTTCTCAACCGCGTGGTGAAACCACTATCCAACATTATATCTATTCAAAATTCCATATCCCGTAACCATGAGATCTCATCCTTATATCACACAGAAATCCCTTATTCTCATTCATCTTGTATGGTCTCTTTTTCTTCCTGGTGTGTTTGGAGTTCCCCTTCTCGAGGAAAGTGGTGCGCCTATGCCAGTGCCTTTCTTCTCACCCTTGGAGTCCCAGACATTTCTCCGCTGCAAGTCGCGCATCCCTAGTTCTTGGAACATTAAGAATAACTTAGATACTTGATCAACCAAGTAGGGTTTTCCTTCGTCTCTCCTTACTGTGTATCATGTGGGGTGGGTACACTATTGTTTCTGTGGGACTGGATGAAACCAACCATTAATAAAGATAATAAATAGACTGTTAAAGAATAATGGTGTGCGTTTGGCAATTCTGTTGTACTCGTTTATATTACTATATGTTGTGAACTGTATGGGATTATGCTCACTGAAAATCATGGTCGTTGGTGGTCTTTTCTTGTTCACTAACGAACTCTTGTCTTCCATGATGATTAAATAACAATAACATGGAAACTTGTTAATCACTTACCTCAGTTGGTTAAATTGATACCTAGTGAACATCAATCCTTGTGTGGTCACCCCGGTTAACCAACAGAAATAAGAACCTAATGAATGATGTTCTTGAACTTGGATGTTTCCCTACTCTGTTTTGGTAGTATGTGTGTTGTTCTGTTTGATGCTTATGGGGTGATGTGGACGAGGATGGGATCCTCTATTGTGGAACGATTGTTGGTTGGGAATCTAAAGTTGTTTAGGACTATATATCGAGGCTTGGTTTGGTTCCAGTACTTTGAGGGATCTCTCTGATTCCTTTGTTGTTGTGACTTCACAATAGAAGAAGGAGTGAATGACTAAATTTCTATTTGGCCGTTTCCCTTTCTTTGGCTTTTGGTTATGCCTATTTTTTTCTCAGTAGTGTAGAATTCGCCTAAATGGGATTACTTGAACATGAAAGCATGAATGAGTTAAATGGGGAATTTGTTTTGGGAATGACTTGTGACTTGGTCGTGAGTGATGTGCCTTTATTTTAAGAATGAATAGTAACGTGGGTGTTTGTTCTTAGGTTGGCTTTCGGAAACCCTAGGATGGGATGAGTTCTTCTTACCTATACATATAATTGTAGTTCTTATGTTTCTTATTCACGCCCCACCGAATTTGGGCACTTTTTTCCGAACACCACCATTTCATGGGGGACGGTGTTTTTTCCCAACACTCCTATGAGTGGATGGTTATTAGCTCCTTTTATTCTCCCTTTCCCAAATAACCCAAGACTCTTAAGCAGAATGTGATGGCTGGAGGTCCATTATAGCCCATGATTCTTCGGTCAGGGTTGTTGTTGTGGTTGGCCTAGGTGTGTGCGAGCAGGTTGTTTCCCAAGAGTCTTCAGTATGAGGCCCAGGTGTCTTTGGGTGTGGAAATAGTTTTTCTGGACTAGGTGTTTAGGCTTGGTTACACGTGGTGGTTATGGCCCTGGTGTTTGCGGGCGGGATGTGTGGTTGTGGCCCAGGTGTGTGCAGGTGGGGTGTGGAAGTGGGACTGCAGTGAGAATTACGGGAGAGGTTTGATGCGTAGGATGTCTTCAATAACCAGTGGGAAAGTGGTGTGGGGTACCCAAATAACGATGTACTATTACTATACATTACTTGACTTGTGTAATTTGGGGACTGTTCCTTTTTTAGGCTTGGGTGGATAGTTTTCCTTGCTAGGTTCTTTGGTTATCTCTTTCTCACATGGCCTTAGAATGCCTCCCCACATGTGCACGAGAGTCTTTGGTTTTCCCTACTGAGTATACTTGTATGCTTACCCTACATATATAAACTGCTTTCAGGTTTCTAGGATAACTTCATGAATCATGCAGGGCCATACTAGCTCGGGCATTGGGACAGTTGCAGTTGTTGTTTTTCTTTTCTTTTGGTACTTTTCCTTTTTAGCCTCCTTATACATTGTGGAATTTACTTTTGTAACATTAATATGGGAATGGTTTTCTTTGGCTTAAATTTTTCACCCATTTTTTGTGTTTTTAGGATTTAATATCTTATCTCCCGCTCCTATTAAAGAAAAAGGGTAATGAATTCCATATTGCATGTGATTATTTTCCCTTGGTTCTAGTCACCACTCTGGGACCTATTGAAGGTGGCTCTCAAGGGCCATTATCTCCCCTTCAACTTGAAGAAGGAAGGGTCTGGAAATTTGTTGTCCCTTGTCTCTTTTTGGTGAAGGCGGGTTGTGACATAATGGTATCAAAGGATGAGGTTCAGAGATTGGATGGATTATAGTGTTAGGTACAGTGATGATTGCATGAAATTGTAGGGAAATAGTGTTGTGTGATCTTGGTGCGTGAAATAGGCCAAGGAAGACTGGAAAGTACATGGGATTTTAGGGCCCCCCATGATCCAATGCAAGGAATCGGGGCCTACCAAACGACCAAGTAAGGCTATACTGATTGCAGGGTAGAGACCCTAGGTAAGGTACATGCATCACAATGACTTTAGTCCTTATGTTTCATGGGTATTTTTTTCTTCTTCTTTTGGGGGCTTAAAATGAATAAAAAGTCTAAGAAAATTTAAGAACTATATTCTACACTACTCAGGCATAGGCATTCCTTGTTTACCATGCTACTATGGCACCTTGGAGACGACCACGAGTAGTGTGGGCTATTGAGGCCCAGAAGGTCGAATTAGATGATAGATAGAGGGATGACCGAGAGGAGGAGGATGATCAGTGGCAGAAGACGCTTCGTTCCTTTCAACGACAGACCCCTTGGGAAGTACGAGGGCATCATCTCTGACATGGGGACAAAGAGATGGCTAGAGGAGCTAGTGACAGGTTTCAGATTTATCTGGGCTCTGATGGAGTACTAGGTTACTCTGGCTATAAGCCAGATGCGGGGAGCATCACGTCAGTGGTGGACACTTTATCGTGGGGAGAAGTGGGAGGCTGAGGTGACGTGTGATGACTTCGGGAGGGAATTCCTTGTAGAATTATTCTCTTCCACGATGATGGCTGAGAAGAGGCAGGAAATATTATCCCTCTAGTAGGGTATTACGTTAGTGAGAGAGTTGGGGATCAAGTTCAAGGATCTCCTTCACATTGCTCCCGACTTATTTCCGGATGAGGAGTCTCGGGCGAGGGGTTTGGAGGAGGCACTTCAACATTCTCTAGAATATGATGTTACTCCCTTCACCTTACCAATATACTTGGAGGTCAAGAAGAATGATGAAGTGGTGTAAAGGATTCACACGATGGGAGTTGTATCGCTAGAGGGAATCTAGTTTGGCTCGTCGAAGGGGAAGGCCATCAGAAGCAGACATCCAATATCAGGTCCCACTAGGTTTCGACCAGTAAGAAGAAGGCCTCGAGAGTTCCAGTTACGATCTCCTGGCCCTAATCCTTTTATTTGGGGCCTAGGGTAGATATGTTTCATCTGTGGAAGCCATGGGCACCTTCGGAATCAGTGCCCGGATAGAGTCCATTACAGTGGGGCTGGGCCAGTGCAGCACCTGCCCCAGCTGCAGTAGTTTCTAGATAGGCCCTTTCAGCAGCAACAACAGGGTTAGGAAGCCCCTGCTCCTTCGAGGGCAGATGTTGTCGGGAGAGGCTGACTTCAGGGCACTCTTTAGGGTCCTCGACCAGGGCACGGTCAGGGAGGCGGCCGACAGTCGAGGGGTAGGGGAGCCGGGCGTGGGCTGTTGCACGCCGTAGAGGCAGTGGTTCCAGCTGGTCTTGAAGTCGTTCCATGTATGATCAGCTTGTTTAGTACACATACCTATGATTTGTTCGATACAGGAGCTTCACACCCCTTTGTTTCACCCAGTCTTGCCTGTGCTCTGGGTTTAGACGCTGAGAGACTTCCAGTGCCCCTATTGCTGAGCACACCAGTCGGAGGTTAGACTGACTTGTTTTATGTTTTCCAAGGGTGTAGACTAATGATGGGTCCACATCGGTCTATTATAGATCTTCTACTATCATAGATACAACCATACGACGTCATCATAGGAATTGATTGGATGTTCTCTGTATGTTTCGTCATTGACTGATTCTGAGGAAGGGTCTTTTTTGCAAATTTGGGTGGCCGACGTGTAACTTTCATCTGCGAGCGGGGTGTCTATAAAAACAGCAGGCGAGAGGAGCCCCTCCTTTCCTTGTTAGATGAGATATCAGTGGAGTCGATGGATGTAGAAATTGTAGAAGTTCTAGGGGTCATAAGGGAGTTTATGGACGTCTTCCCTGAAGAGGTTGCAATTCTACCCCCTCGATTAGATGTTTAGTTTGGGATAGACTTGAATCCTGGTGCTCGTCCGATTTTTATGGATCCCTACCAGATGGAACCTTCTGAGTTATGGGATTTGCGGATTCAGATTGACAATCTGATGAAGAAGGGTTTTTTTCAACCAAGTGCATCACAATGGGGTGCTCGAGTCTTGTTCCCAACGAAGGAAGATGGTGGTCTCAGGCTGTGCATAGACTATAAGAGACTGAATCAGGTGATGGCCAGGAATCTCTACCCTCTTCTGAGGATAGAAAATCTCTTTGACGAGTTGAGGGGAGAAAGTTGGTTCTCTAAGATCGATCTACGGTCTGGATATCACCAGTTGAGGGTTAACGAGGGTGACATCTTGAAGACCACCTTCAGGTGCAGATATGTGCACTTTGAGTTTTTATTCATGACGTTTGGCATTACAAATGCACAAGTTGTGTTCATGGGACTCATGAACTCCGTCTTCCCAGAATACCTGGATCGGTTCGTAGTCGTGTTTATTGAAGACATCCTGATCTACTCAAGATTATAGGAGGATCACGATGAGAACCTGAGAACAGTTTTGGAGGTCCTCCGATAGCACCAACTCTATGGGAAATTGTCAAAGTGCATGTTCTGGATGGGAGAAGTGCACATTTTTGGGCACGTGGTGTCCGAGCAGGGAATAGCGGTGGACCCATCGATGGTCGAGGAATTTGTTTCTTGGGAATCACCTAAGAACGTGGCATAGGTTCATAGTTTCTTTGGACTAGCAGGTTACTATTGGAGGTTCGTACCCAACATCTCCTGAGTTTCCTAATCTTTGACATCTTTGACCATGAAGGACCAGGCCTTCGTGTGGAATGGGCAGTGTGAGGCAGCCTTCAACTATTTGATATGGAAGTTGGTAAGTGCTCCAGTGATGAGGTTTCCAGAAGAAGGTGAGGCGTATGAGGTGTATTGTGATGCTTTAATACAAGTCCTCGGGTTTGTGCTGATGCAACGGCAAGGGGTGATCTCTTATGGGTCTAGACAGTTACGTCTTCAAGAGAGTAATTATGTTACCCATGATCTAGATCTTGCGGTGGTCGTTTTCGCACTAAATTTGTGGTGACATTCCCTCATCAGGGAGCGATTCGTGGTCTTCCTGGATCACAAAATCTTGAATTATATACTCTCCCAACAGGACCAAAACATACGACAATGAAGGTGGATGGATTTCCTTCAAGACAACTTCTTGGAGATTTCCTACACCTCAGGAAAATGGAATGTGGTGGCCGATTCCTTGAGCAGGAAGTAACAGAAGGATGCGATTCGAGAGCTGGAAGATGCTTGGAAGGCGATGGAGGAATTGGTTGCCCTACACTTGGATGTGAGGACGGATGGTGGTAGGGGTTTCTTGTATCAGATGATAGTGTAGTCTGCTCTGTTGTGACAGGTGGAGGAGTCTCAATGGGGAGACTCATAAAGTGAAGTGATGCATAACGGGGTTAACCAAGGTGATTCCCCTGAATGGTGGACGGAGGATGGTCAGAATCAGATGATTTTCCGAGGTAAGTTGTTTGTTCCAGAGGCGATGCATGAGAGGGTTCTTGGTGATTTCCACAACTCACACCTCGCAGTGCACGTGGGAATTTAAAAGATGTACCAGGTTCTGAGATGTCAATTTTGGTGGCCTGGGGTAAAGGGGGCGGTGGTAGAGTTCGTGGCTAGGTGCCTAGTGTGTCAGCAGGTGAAGGATGAACACTGTTTTCTAGGTAGTCTATTACAACCTTTAGATGCCCCCGAGTGAAATTGGGATGACATCTCGATGGATTTCATCTCAAGGCTACAAAATGATCAAGGAGGTTGTGATGCTATCTGGGTAGTGGTGGACTGGTTGATGAAATCAGCTCACTTTCTGGTGATCAAAGAGCCGGGTGTAGTGGATGCCTTATCTAATAGGTACGTGGATGAGGTGGTTTGATTGCATGGAGTTCTGAGATCCATAGTCTCATATAGGGATGCACGGTTAACTCATGAGTCTGGAAGGGATTGCAGCATGATTTTGCCACTCAGATACGTCTTAGCACGACCTTCCACCCCCATATAGATGGACAAACAGAGCTCACTATCTATACATTGGAGGATATTCTACAATCATGGATTTTGGACTCTGGGGGATCGTGGGAATGAAACTTTCCTCTGGTAGAGTTTGCCTACAAAAATAGCTATCACTCTACCATTGGAATTGCTCTGTTCGATGCTTTGTACGGAAGGCCATGTCGCTCACCCATGTGCTAGACTAAGGTTAGGGAAATAGGTGTTCTTGGCCCGGATGAGGTGCATAGCATGATGGAGAAGGTTCAGATTATATGGTAGAGGATGAATGTGGCCCAGGACCAACAGAAATCTTATTCCCATAATAGGAGGAGACCCTTGGAGTTCGAGGTTGGGGACCACATGTTCTTGAAGGTCTCCCCTCAGCGTGGGAAATTAAGGTTCCACAGGGGGAGTGAGATTTCTCTCAGGTTCGCCGGACCGTTCGAAGTGCTGCAGTGGGTCGATGAAGTGGATTATCAGCTAGTGCTACCACCAGCGCTTCTGAGACTGCACGATGTCTTCCATGTTTCTTAGCTATAAAGATATCTACATGACGATTGAAACGTCCTCGACTGGGGAAGGCTGGATATTGAGGGAAATGGGACTTTTGTGGAAATACAAGTGAGGATTGAGGATCGTGATGAGAAGATTATATGTAGAAAAACAATTCCTTTGGTTTGTGTGTTGTGGAGAAATGGTGGGCTTGTGGAAACTTCCTAGGAAAGGGAGACACATATGCGCGCCCAGTACCCAAAGCTGTTTTGAGTTTTGTTCTATTTTGTTTGTACATGTTTGTGACAGAACACTTTACCTTGTTAACTATAGAACATGTGTTTTTCCTTATTTTTTGGATGTGTGTAAGTAGTCCTGAATATGGGAAGTGGAAGACCTGATCCCTAATCAAGATGCATTAAGGTGGATGCGATTAAACCCGTGCGGGCGTGGTAGTGCCACCCAAAGAGGATAATATGTTGACATGGAGGATGAAACTCCATAAACCATATGACTGGACAGTTTAACATTCAAATATTTCCTGGTTACTTAAGGGAGAGGTGTTCCTATATGTCAATGAGGTTTACTCATGAGAGGTATCTTTCAAGGTGGTTGTTCGGAACCCATCTTTTTTAGGTCTATTTTTGATTCTCGAGGGCAAGAATAGATTAAGAGGTATCTGATGTAATGACCCAGACCCACCAGCTCCATTACATTTCCAAAACACTGAACCACCGATATTGTGGCCCCGGTCATGGGGGGAACCGGTTTCGGTGGCAACGTGACGGTCTCACATCGGTCACGGTGTCACTGGTGACAGTGGCACCGAGACAGTCGTACACCGGTCACGATGACACCGTGACCCTGGCACCTTCTCCTCACAACATTCTTTTCCAGTTCCTGACTTTTTCACTCCCGAAACATATCTCTTGACATAAAGCTAATTTAATTCCCCCTTTCAAACACATTTATATCCAATAAATAATATCTAAAATCACCCAAGGGTCGGGAAACCCTTAACTTACCAAAATGTGTGGTTTTCCTCAGTGTCATGCCCTTCCCCATACCTTCCAGTTCCGCCCCTATTACACATTTCCTTAAGGTTAATGAAAACTGTTTAACGTATAGCCTTTATGACCACCCCTCCGAGGAGAATTATTAAATGAAAATTAATTCCATCGTGCATAACTGCGCAACCGCGTGGTGAAACCACGATCCGACTTTATAGCTGTTCAAAATTCAATATCCCATTACAACGAGATCTCATCCTTATATCTCATGAGAATTCCGTCTTCTTCTACCACTTGGATGGTCTCCTTTTCATCCTGGTAAATTTGGAGTTCCCCTTCCCAAGGCAAGTGGTGTGCCTGTGCCACAGCCTTTCTGCTCACCCTTAGAGTCCCCGATGTTTCTCCCCTACAAGTCACACATCCCCAGTTCTTGGCTAGTGGAGAAGAAATTCGATCCTTGATCAACCAAGTAGGGTTTTTCCATCGTCTCTTCTTATTGTGTATCATGTGGGGTGGGTACGCTACTGTTTCCATGTGACTGGATGAAACCTACCCTTAACAAATATAATAAATAGAATGTTAAAGAATGATGGGGTGCATTTGAAAATTTTGTTGTACTCTTTTATATTTCTATATATTGTGAATTGTATGGGCTTATGCTCACTAAAAATCATGGTCGTTGGTGGTCTTTTCTTGATCACTAATGAACCCTTGTTTTCTGTGATGATTAAATAACTACAACACGTAAATTGGTTAATCAACTAAACTCAGTTGGTTAAATGGATACCTAGTGAAAATCAATCCTAGTGTGGTCACCCCAGTTAACAAACAGAAAGAAAAACCTAATGAATGATGTTCTTGAACCTGGAAGTTCCCCAACTCTCTTTTGGTAGTAGGTGTGTTGTTATTTTTGATGATTATAGGGTGATGTGGATGAGGATTGGATCCTCAATTGTGGAACAGTTGTTGGTTGTGAATCTGATGCTATGTGGGGAAGTATCTCGAGGCTTGGTTTGGTTCCAGTACTTTGAGGGGTCTCACTGATCCCATTGTTGTTGTGGCATCACAAGAGAACTGGGTGTGAATGCTTAAATTTTGGTTTGGTTGTTTCTCATTCTCTGGATTGTGGTTATGCTTGTTAGTTTCCCAGTAGTGCAGAATTAACCTAAATGGGATCACATGAACATGAAAGTAAGAATGATAAAAATGGATAATTGGTTTGGGGAATGAGTTGTGACTTGGCCGTGAGTGTTATGCCTTTCATTTTTTAATGAATAGTAACGAGGGTGTTTGTGCATAGGATGGCTTCAGGAACCCTAGGTTTGGATTAGTGCTTGATACCTATACATATAATTGTAGTTCTTATGTTTCTTATTCACACCCCACCCAGGATGATCACTTAGTGCCGAACACCCCCTTTTCATGGGGGAAGGTGTTTTTCCCAACACTCATATGAGTGGCTGGTTATTAGCTCATTTTCTGTTCCCTTTCCCAAATAGCCCATGATTCTTCGGGCAAGCTGTGATGGCTTGAGGTCCATTATAGCCAATGATTATTCAGGCATGGTAGTTATGGTGGTTGGCCTAGCTGTGTGTGGGAAGGTTGTTTCCCAATAGTCTTCGGGATGAGGCCCAGGTATCTTCGAGTGTGGAATTAGTTGTTCTAGCCAGGTGTTTGCGGGAGTTGTTACGCATGGTGGTTATGGCCCAGGTGTTTTTGGGCAAGATGCGTGGTTGTGGCCCAGGTTTGTGTGGGAGAGGTGTGGCAGTGGGACTGCGGTGAGAATGGAGGAAGAGGTTAGATGTGTAAGATGTCTTCAATAACCAGTGGTAGGAGGCGCGGGGTACCCAAATATCAATGTGCTATTACTATACATTACATGACTTACGTTATTTGGGGAGTGTGCCTTGGTGAGGCTTGGGTGGATAGTTTTCCTTGAAAGGTTCCTTGGTTATATCATTCTCATAGGGCATTAGAATGCCTCCCCACTTTTGCACAAGAGTCTTTGGTTTTCCCTACTGAGTATACATGTATGCTCACCCTATATATATATAAACCGCTTTCAGGTTTCCAGGAGGACATCAGGGATCGTGCAGGGTCGTACTAGCTCGGGTGTTGGGACAGTTGCAGTTACTGTTATTCTTTTCTTTTGGTACTTTACCTTTGTATCCTTCTTGTACTTTGTGACATTAACTTTTGTAACATGAATATGGGAATGGTTTTCTTTGGCTTACTTTTTACCCCCCCCCCCCACTTTTGGTGTTATTGGGATTTATTATCTTATCTCCTTCTCCTAATAAATAAAAAGGTTAATTTCTTCCATCTTGCGCGTGATTTTATACCCTTGGTTCTAGTCGCCACTCTAGGACCTATTGAAGGAGGGTCTCAGGGGTCACTATCTCTCCTTCAACTTGAAGAAGGAAGGGTTTGGAAATCTGTTTTCCCTTCTCTCATCTTGGTGAAGGAGGGTCATGAAAATGTTTTAAAAATATTATTAAGGTCCAAAATAGAATATATATTCAATAAATAAAAAATTGGAACCATACGAATAATAAGATTACGGAAAAAATTAATTATACATTTGATGGAAGTAGTAGTTTTTACATAATAATGAAAAATGTTTTAATTTTGTAATGAAAATAAGGAAATAAAGATAAATAATACCTTAAAATTATAGAATACAAATTACATAATAAATATTATATATATTAATAAAATATATAATTATATCTATGAATGGGAGGTGGTGAAGTAAAATGAATCATATCGCTATGTGGAGGCGGTAGTCCACATATGCACATGAGAAATACATTCATTTCCCATTTGATAGAAAGGTGACAAAAAATGGTTGTCCCAAACACATAATAATAACTTCTAATATAAATCAAAAAAAAATATTATTCAATTTTGGATTAAATATATTTATAGGACTATTAAGAATAAATAATATTTGAAATAATTGGGGTAAAATAATTATATCTTCTTTGAGATGAATTATTTGGATTACACCTTAAGACATTCTAGGATGGTATTATGGTATGAAAAGGAGGTAAATAATGAATAGATTTAGTAGTGTATTGTTTTGGGGTAGTTATTGGATGAGTTATAGGGGTCAATGTTTTTGAGTAAGGGAAGATGAGAGGTTCCCTTTTATAAGAGAGGGGAGGGATACACATGAAATTACATAAAAACATTAAATATTGTAATGCAAATTTCTTATAAGAGGAAGAAAAGGAAAAAATGGATTTTAAGATTATATAATGTTTAAATATCTTTAAACAATAATATTATTATATGTTTAGTTGACAATTTAACCCTTATCTCTTATTTTAACCCTATAGTAAAAACTTTTTACCTTTACTGTAGAGTTGTTTTTTACTATTTTACTACTCATTATGAAAACAAATAAAATTATCATTGATGAAATTTTTTTGTTATACTTATAAAAAATATTGAATAAATTTTATCAAATTCAATTTTCATAAGTTGAATAAAATAATTTAAAAACAATCATAGAAAATAGAACTCAACCCGTTTTTTTGAAAAATGGATTTTAAGCATAAAGAAGATTTAATTTCATTACTTTACTATTTCAAACTATTAGATGAATCTTATCCTATTTATTGAAAATAATGTCTAAAAATTTCATTATTATCATTAATCAATTCTGATTTATAAAATTTATTAATATAAAATCATATTTCACACATGAAATTTTTTTTTAAAAAAATAACTATTTTTCGTCAATTGATTTTATGTCATGAATAAATACTAGATAACTATTTTTTTTGAATTATTATTCATAAATTATACATAAATATCACTAAAGTAACTTTTAAATTGATATTAAAATATAAAGATAAATGTTATTGAAAAAATATAATTCTTTGAAAAATAGGTTTTTAATCAGAAAATTAATTTATTAAAAATTCAATGATTATTTCATAGGAACTAATAATAACATTTTAATTAAGGGAAAAATTATATATATATATATATATATTATATTTTTTATTCCAATTAATACTCTATAATTCAATGACTAGGATATAAATGATATAATATATCATGGTTCATTTACAACAAGGGTTTCTAACTAAAATCTCTACTGGTTGGTCTTCATAAGTAAGATAATGCTACATAGAAACAGCTTTTGAGATCATTACATGTGAGGTATCAAGTATATAATTCCTTAAAAATATTAATAAAACACATCATTACCATTAAATATTTTAATTTGAAGTTCCAGGTGATAAGAAACCATCCTGATTCGATCAATAATCACAAATGGGATTATATTTCTAGGGTTCAGTTTCCCCTTATTTCCAAATCTCACATCCTTCACCAATAGAATTATCTTTAGGAACAACATATGACCAACATTTCAGTCTAAATATCTCTAATGACTGGAAATATAAATTTATTTTGTTGACTATTAGAATCCATGATGTTCTTCTAAATGAATCTATCAGCCTTTTCTATTTCCTCAATTATCCCCTATCAAAATATATTTTTTTCTCAAACATTATCCCTTTATGTCAATGTTATTCACCTATTTACAATGATTAATTAATAATGATCCATTTAAATACTCGATCAAGAGCTAATATTATATGAAAATTTGATAAGAGAATGGTGTTTACGTCAAACATATTTCAAATATAGAGAACTATGGCTTAGAATATTTTTTAGGGATTAAACTTTTCTCAACAATTGACCATATATCTGAAGGTGACAAGAAGTACTGAAATAGAACTCCATTTCAAGATATTTTTGAATATTTATCCAAAATACTAACTTAAACCTCATATCTCAATCAGATATAACAAAATATGGTACTCAATTCAACTTTACCTCCTCATTAATATATATTAAGGAAATATGATGAAGTGATAAATATTCTATGATAGTAATGAAATGTGTTGTCTTCGTAAGGTGATGAACACAAATAAAATATTATTATTCCCTTTATATGTCATAAGGGTTCATATGATGAAATAATAAGTGAAGTTTTCTATTTACATATACGGATGGGAAGGGGTTGTATCATTCTCGCAGACTATTTCTAGTCATCCTTAAAATGTTGGCAAATGAAGAAAAAAGATATATAATTTAAAATATATATCATCATGTTATACCATTTTAAATTCTCATTGTGTTATCTATATTTATTTATAATTTAATTATTAATTTATAATTATGATCTAATAGATTCATATAATATATCTTTCATTAATTCTGGTATAATAGGGATACATAGACTATTCATGAACCTTATCATTCCATCACAATCAAGGTAAAACCTGGGAACATTTCTCACCTTTTTTTGAATATCTACATCTTACTTATACACATATTTAATCATAACATAGATAGATTATTGAACACTTACATGATCACAACAATATTTTCCCATTTCCTTCAAATTTTCATGGTCTATCCTTAAAAAATCCATAAATACTTGATCTTTTACAACCCTCTTCATCGATAATATAGCATTCTTCTTTCAACTCAAATAATTATCCACAATGTTCTCTTTCCCCGGATGTTAATTTATTTAGGAGTCATATTCATTAATTAACTCTAACCATCTTCTATGGGGAATATTAAACTATTTTTTGGTGAATATATTATTTAAACTATATGATCGATGTATATGTCACACCTTTTTATACAAGAATAATTCATTCATTTTGTTAATAAAAATATTTCCACTACTAAATTTATGTAATGGTTTGGGTAATTCTTTTCATTAAATTTAAATTGATGAGAGGAATAAGGTATCACTATGTAATTCTGAATATTAATTCGTCCTAGTCTCTTCTTAGATGCATTACTATAGATTAAAACCCCATGTCCACTATAATGTAGTCTATGTAAAATTAAACTTACCAAACTTCTCTTAAAATAAATGAAATTTTCTTTAAATTCATTTGTCATAAAGAACATTAACCCCATCAGAGTTAACATGATTAGTATATTAAATAGCCACGTTAAATTTTTCACAAATCATTGATAATATCTATAAAATCCATGAAAACTATAGATCTTCGTCAAAATGGTTGGTCGAGGAAAATGTTAAATGGAATATATTTTATAACTATATATTATTATACAATTTTTTTGTTCACATGTCCTATGAATTATAATTTATGTGACAACAATTCATAATTTCAGTGTTTGGAAAATAGTTTATCATTCCTTAGGGTCTTCAATTCATTTCTGAAGTGATATTTTTTCTTATATTTTTTTAATGGAGTATGTAATAATATTGATTATGAATTATACTAAAAATTTATCGTGGTAATTTATATATATTCTATTCATTAAATCCATGAATATAGTATTTGAATTGTTTAATCAAAATGGAACCAATATAAATTCCTAGAGTCCATTGCACAAATTAAAGTCTATGTTAGGTATATCTCTCCTTTGACATCTTATTGATACCATATATAATGATGATAATCATTTGAGAAGTATTAATAAACTCTTAGTTGATAAAAAAATCCTTAATACAAGTAATATGATGTTTATTATTTATTTTGATCTTGTTAAGTTACCAACAAACAATTAATAATTGCAATGATGCAAATTTCTTCATGATAAAAAGAACTGGTGTACCCTATGGTGAAACAGTAGGATAAATGAATATCGTATCTAGATTCTATTTAAATATATTATTAAATTCCCTTAACACAATTCAAGTAATCCTATTAGTAATTTTTCGAATATGTGTAGTACTAGGTATGAGTTCTGTTGAATCGTACCTTCATGATTCATAGGAAGGATGGAGATGTCTTTATGAAATGCCGTAATAGACTCCTATTAAATAGGAATATATTTGATGCTGATTTTATTCCTAACCATTAGAGATAAATACCATTTATGAATACGATTTGTTTCATAAGAATGGAAGTAATTTTATTTTGAATACCATATCCATCCTTACATCGATATATGACCATAGGTTTATTCAAAATATAAAAAATGACTTTCCTTCCATGTAATTTTAAATGGGCTCTATATATAGAGACAAAATACTTTCCCAAAATAACATAAAATTCAAAAAGAGGGACAATAAAAAAAATTTAGGAATAATATTCCAAAACAACTAAATAAGAGAAGAATCATAGATTGTGATGAGATCAACATACCATTGGGAGTTTTCACGGCTAATTTGGTATCTAATAACTGAGAATATGAATTAAAATTCTTCTAGATATATCATGAAATAAATGAATTAATATTACCAAGATTAAATAAGATACTACATTATTTTAGTGTATATGTGACCACCACTATAACACCCCTATATTTTAGAATATACTTCTCATTAAATAAATTGTAATTGTTTTATAGATTTCTTGACTCACAACATGAAGAAAAAAAACAATGATATATTATAAACGAGGTGTTCAATTCATGGGTATGAATATGTTTAACCAATTATGAAATATATATAGAAATTTTTTAATTAACTGAAATTTATTAGTTAATTATTAATATATAAATACTCAATTTTAAGTAAATTTGTTTTATTTATCAAACATATTTTTTTATCAATAATTGTTTTAATTTTTTTTGTGTTAAAATATTATAATAAAATTAACCCACTTTTAGAAATTAGTTTTAAAAAAATTAAATAATTTTTGAATTCATAATATCCAAATTAACATAGGATAAAATTTTGAGATATTTCTAAAATGATTGACATTTCATTGAATAGTGAACATACTTATTTTTAAAATACTGTCATTTATATTCCTCAAATAATGACATTTAACAGTCCCATTATATTATTGATTGGGTCTAAAATTTAAATAATATAAATTTTAATTTTAATAATAAAATTAATTCTATTTTAATGACTAATTTTCATGATTTTGTTATATATAAAATTTTATGCTTATAAATGCATTATTCTAAAAAATAATTTTTTTTCATTTTTTGTATTTATTTTAAAATTTATTTCCTCCACTAATAAATATTTAAACATGAAGAATGGATAAAAAATTTTGAATCTGAAGGTTTAAATTTTTTAAATTAAACCCTTTTATTTTCTGTGAATATTAATAGTAATCGTGTAAAATATTTGTCAACTCGGTAAGGGTAAAATGGGTTAAATAGGGTTAACACCATGATATATGATCCCAAAATAAATCAAAAACACTCCAATATTTTATTATATTGAATAAATTTTCACATAAACATATAAATTTTTAATATATTTCATTTTGGTGTGATTTACCCTTGATAATTAAACTTACACAAATTAATGTATAGAAAATTCCAAAGTTTAACTCTCTTGACTTTAGTATATCAAATAAATTTCAGTAGTTTAAAAGAGGATATTTTTTTATAAAAATTTAGTTAACATAATTAAAATTTTTTATCATTATAATTTATTTAACATTTTTAGTGATTTGATAAATAGCTTAAATTCATACGCAATGCCGAAACAATATTTATTTTCTTAATATTAAAAGAAAATAAATGATTTTTAAAATTTGAAACAGTTATTATTTTTAATTAAATCATGTGGTATATAAATTGGTAGATACATATATCAAATTTGGGATGTGTTAAATTTGTATATTCTAATTGAATAACTATCTGGATTACAATAAAGACAATGTAAATGTATAATGTTTAATATAACACTAATAATATTTAATGAAAAATAATATTTTATTAAATTATTAAAAAATCCTAAAAATATTTAAACTGTAAATTTTTATGGAATTTTTCAAAACATTCATCCAATTTCAATTTATAAGCAACTTTTACCATATATGTTAAATTAAAATCCTTTATGATTTAAGAATTAGTTACTATAGTTAAGGTTAAAATTATTTAAAATAGGGTCAAACAATATTATAAGGATTAAAATAAAACAATAGACTATATAAATTAAATTTTATGATAATATGTTTTACATATAATATTTTTATTTGAATCTATATCCATTTTGAGGAATTAAGATTTCGAAATAAGTAATTATATTTTAATAATTTTAGTAATCCTAATATATGTTCGCCTCACTTAATGAATGACACCCGTTCTCTCTTTATATTACACCACATTAATCCCTATATCTCGATCAAAACATACTAAATTATCTTATAAATATCATTAGAAATGAAATATATGTGTTGGTATTATCAAAAGACCATTCCCATGGTTCTTAAGAAGGGGTCTAAAGGAGCCCAACCAAAGAAGTGAAAATCTTCTTATCAGACCTATTTCAATGTAGTTCTTATAATAAATCATCTAATTATTTTGTATTTAATATATATTAATAACATAAATTTATTTGATATACATAAATTGTATTATGATTATGGAACTACAAGAACGTCCCTAAACTTAGTAGTCCAGAGTTGGATGTTACATTATTACAAAGGCTTACTATATTGTGAAGAACTTCCTAAAGGACCGAACAATTTAGTTGTTTTGTAAATCAAGATACAAACATGAACCTTCAATTAAAATTGATCATATAAAATAAAGCACTGTGAATCCTTTGAGGATATCATTATTCTCCAAACTCAACCCTTTATTTCAATCATAATAAACTTCATTATATCTAGGGAAAAATAAAACATAAGACAAGGGTTACGTTAAAGGATAAATAAGTGTATGTATACTGTAGAAGTTATTCTAAATTATAATTTACAATCATGTTATGGTAAATAACTGAAACAAATTTCATTTAATCAATAAAATGAGAATAATATGTCTATAATAAAAGTTTACAAAATAATTCATAAAAATTATCACATGAGATTGACAACATAACAACGGATATTCTACTAATCATATAATCACAAGTAAATCGATAAATAATCTAATAATGATGGAATGCATAATATTGGACATCATAACATATCATCAAGGTACCATACATAAATGGGTAGACATGATCCAATAACAAAACTAGTTTATCTGATTAGACCTACCGATGCATCAAGAAACTATACCAGGCCTCTCCTTCAACTTCTTAGTCCAATGAATTCATTGTATAAAAATGGATAATGAAAATAAAAATAAAGATTCATATTGAAAAAATATAATAAAAAATATGAATAATTTCCCCTATCAATAAACATAACGATAAACCATCAATAGTAATAAAGTGAATGATATTAAAATAGCACATCTATAGTCAAACAGATTATAATCCATCCAAATAAAGAATAAGGATGATATCAATAAAATACATCCCTAGTTTACTATAATTACAATAAATTAACGATTTAATTGATGAATAAAAATACCATAAAAAGAACCTTAAAAACACTTTTCTGTAAAATATCCTTTTCATTTTAAAAATCACAAATAAAAAATGTTTAAAAATCATTTTGAAAATATTTTCCTTTTAAAATAACCTTCAAAACATATAAAGAAACATTAAAACAACATATTGGTCATAAAGGATGAAAATCATGTTCTTTCAATACATTATAAAAAAATTATTCCTTTCACTTTTCCTCTAAATTCCAATAGTTCATTGTTTCTTAAATGACTTGTAGATTCTTTTCAAAACATATTGTATAAAATAAAACATGAGTAAAAATTACAATAATTTTTTAGGAGAATAGTAAAAAAAATTAATTTCATTTTGAAATTATTTTCATTCAATAAATAACAGCTTTAAGTATAATTTAATTGAAAATAGTATTATATTAAATGAAAGACTCTTAAAAATATCATATCATTGAAGTGATCATTAATCAAATAAATTCACTGTTTTTACCCACTATAAATCCACAAAAAACAATTGTAGATACAACATAAGGTAAGAAAATGTCATTTCACTAAAAAAATTTCCATGAAAAAAATAAATTAACTATACGTTTAACCCAATGAAGGTAAATTGAGTTATGAAATATCTTACTAGGTGCAAACAATTGAATTGTTTTCCCTATAAAAGTAATAATTATTAGATGAAACATTTTATACCATGAAGATAATGAGATTCCTTATATTATATATTAAAGGGCCATATATATCCATAGAAAATAGATTAGTGGTCAGTGAGTCATATATCTCACAAAATTAAAAGTAGGACAAGAAACCATTAACCCACACTTCCTTTAAGTTTTTCATTCTTTATCCTCCTTTATTGTCACACCCATGATTACTTTTTTGTGTTATTTTTTAAATTATCATTTTTTGATCCATTTTTTTCCTTTGGGTTTCCTTTTTTTGAGAAAATTAGAATGTTTGGGTTAACAACAAGTGGCGCACAGTTTGTCAAACATTGCGCCCTCACCTAGGAAACTGTGCAAAAAACTGTTTTTTTTTATAGATGAAAATTGCTTGGTTGGCACACTATTTGGGAACCATGTGGACTAACTCTATGGCTTAGTTATCTTAGATAATAAGGGTTTTATAGTTTCATCGTTGATTGTAAAACCATGTGGGAAAACCGTGTAAAATTTCTAGGCCATTAAAAATTGGATTTTTCTATATTTTGTCCCCTATAAAATTTTAACCCTAAACCCCCAAACCCTCCTCACTCAGGATTCTTCACTATATGACATCTTGCTTCTACCCTATTCCACCAGTTTGGGGAGTTTTTTTGGGATTTATCAAAGAATTTTCATTTATTTTCCCCGTTTATTTATTACTCTTTCTTTTTTTGTGGTTCTCTTCTTCTTTCATGGGGTTTCATTTTCCTAGCGGGTGGGGTGGAATTTTTATTGTTGGATCTTATTCGTTAGGGTTGTATCTTGTTCTTTTTCATTCGATCATTATGTTTATGGTTTCATCATTCCCTTTTTTGGGTTTTTTTGAGGTTTGGTTGGGGTTTTGCAGCATTTTATGGATGTTTCTTCACTTGAGGTAGGTAGTTCCATGCTCAAACTTTATTTGGTGACATTGATATTCTTTCTATAATTCTTGGTTATGTTATATTCATTGAGTTTGAGGTGTGAAATGTCTTTTATAAATGATTCACTGTGTTGTTGGGTTTAAAAGTGGGTTTTTTAAGGGAATGGGTTATGATATATGAGAGTTTCATGCGTGCACTACAAGAAATTCAGTCATTAGCGACCAATAGATGACTCATCACAAATATTATATTTCATGTGATTATTTGTGACATAATTAATATTCTATTACAAATAATGATTTTTTGTGATGGGGTAAATAATCCATCACAAATAGTTTTGGGAAGAATTCCTACCACCCAGCAATAAAAGTAATAATGATGATCATTTATAATAGATAACAAAATCTACCACAAATAGTCATAAGCTCATGATTTTTTGGAAAATAATTAGTTACCAAAACAAGTTATTTTTATGTGAAAATATTTCTGAAAACATTAATTCATTTTCAAATACTACTTCGCAAAAAACACATGTCATTTTAACACCATGCGACACTCATTTCTTCCTAATATCCTTTCACATCCCTCTCCCGAATGACACTGGAAACCCAACCTGGTTACACAAAATGATGAAGCTCTATGTAGATCTATTCTTCCTGATTTTGGATTATTTCTGCTAAAATCTTCAAGGTATGGACTCTGATTATACACTCCATCAATTTTTTTGCGTATTTTGGATTAATGTTAAATATTTTAGTATGGTAAGACCCTAGGATTTGAAATTTCTCTTATTTGTCTGATTTTTATGATGTATTTGATATTTAGGATTGACATAATTATAATAGAATATATTTTGATTTTAATCATGTTTGTTTTTTTTGCATATTTTAGTTAAATTTTAAATTTACTGGTTTGCTCAGACCCTAGGATTAGAAATCTATTTTATTTTTATGATTTTTTTGATATTTATGACTGACGTAATTGTATTAATATCTATTTTTATTTTAATTGTATTCATGTAATTTGTTTTAATTTATTTTTTAGTTCTCTAATTTTTTTTTAATTTTGATATTTATACGTATTTGGTATATATATATATATATATAAGTATGCTTGTCTACCTGTTAATTTTGATATATGTATGTGTATATATATATATTAACAAGTGTTTATTTAATTTTGAAATTTGAATGTGGTAATATATATAAAGATGTAAATTGTTTTAAAAATATTATTATGGTTTTTGATATATATAGAAATATACTTATTTCTATGCATGTATGTATGTTTTTATATATGTATATATAAATTTGATATGTATATTTGTTTAAAATAAATTCCACAATATATTTGATATATTTATATTAATTAATATATAATTTAAAATAAATACATATTAATAATACATGTTGATGAATTATGAAATTTTTTAGTATGAATATATGTAAACAAAACATTCAGTGTATACATTTATAGTCATTTTAAGAAACCTGTATTTTTTTAATATATATATACATACATGTATATATATTAAAATCTGAATATATTTATATAAGTTTTTAAAAAATATTTAATGTTTATTATATATTATATATAGATATATTTAAATAAATGTTTTATAAAATATGTATGGTTTTAAATATATTCATATATATATATATATACATTTTTATATATTAACATGTAAATATATATATATAAGTTGTAAAAAATGTGTAATTCTTTTGATATATACATACATACATTAACTTATATAAACTTTAAAGAAATATATAATATTATATATATATATATACATATCTTATATATATTTGTTTAAAAAACATGTAAAAGTATATTTGATTATGAAATAGTGCAATATATATATATATATATTAAAATCTGAATATGTATATATATAAATTTGAAAAATACATGTAAGGTTTAATATACATATATATAGATTAGATATGTATATTTATTTAATAAAGAGGTAGAATATATTTTATATATTTATAATAATTACGAAATAGTGATATACATTAATATAATACTTATTAAATATGTAATTAATATTTTAAATAATTAATAATAATAATTACATAATTTATAATAATTAATAATAAATTAGTGAATATTTTTAATAAATATTGAATATTTATATATATTTATATCTATGTATATATAAATTTACTTTGTATATCAGTTTAAAAATAATTTTCAATTTGTTTTTGTATATTTATATTAATTAAGAAAACATTTAATATAAATATATATAAATAATTAGTTAATTTCTATTAATAATAAATAATAAATAATAGTTCAATTACAATATATTATTAATAATTTGAGAAATTATAGAAATATATTAAAATTTATGTTTGTTTTCGTGTATGTATGTATATAGATTTGATAAGTAAATTTGTTTGAAAAAACGTGAGAAAATTTATTTGATGTAAATAAATTTTATTATGTGTTATATATATATATACAATGTATGAAATAAATATAAATGATTGTTTTTTTTATGAATGATGCGAAAATTAATTTAATGTAAACATTTTAACAAAACGTTATTTATATGAAATTTTTATATTAAAAACATTAAAAAAACTGTTTAATGTAATAACAATAAAAATTTAAAGATTATTAATATTTATAAAAAACATAGTTAGCAATAATTAATATAATTTTTTGTAATACATTAATTATAATTATAACAATTATAAGAGTTATTAAAATTTATTACAAAATATTAATTATTAAAAATATATTCTTCAATTAAAAAAATATAATATTTAAAAATCAATGAGTCATTATTTTTAATAAATTGTTAATATTACTACTAATTATAAAATTAGAATAATAATTTCTAAAATATATATATATATATTATAAAAGTTAAAAAATTATAGAATTAAATAAAATATTATACTAATAATAATAACAACATGATTTATAATAACTTATAAATTATTTTCCAATGTTATTAATATATAGTAAATATTATTGTTAATTTCAACGTATTGTTAATAATTTGACAAAATGAGGAAATAAAAAAAATTTAAAATTTGAAAAATAAAAAATATGAATAGTTGTTAAATAATACTATTATTTATTATAAATTCAAATGTTATGTCACACATAAGGTATACCCCACACCCCATACCCAATGGTGGTCTATAATTTTTCATACGATACATAATATGGAAGATATTTTTAATTTTTAAAAAGAAATTATAATAACAATTTTAAATGAATTAGTCTCGAATAAAATATAATTAACCCCCTGATACACACATATGTAATATTTCATCTACGAAAAACCCCACTTCTCATACATAATAAGGTTCTCATATTTCTTATATGAGACAATAGTCGATATATATTATACTATTTTCAAAAAAAATATTTTGTGTCATATTTAATATATATAATATTGTTTTTTATCTATGTCGAGACACTACGGGCCTTGTTAACCAATTATAACCATGTGCCTCACTCTGATCATATTCCACAGAATATTTGAAGGTGTTAAAATATAAATATAATTTAAAATTATTGAAAATGATCTGAAATAATTATTTGTATATTGTTGTTTTTTAGATAACTATTGACTTGGGAAGTAGAAACTAGTATCCATTACATGATCGTGATTTGATTAATAATCAGAAAAATCCTTATGGATCTGGTTTAAATCCTGTATACATTTAATTTGTTTAATCATTTATATCATTTACATCATCAAATTCATATTTTCTTTCTGAAGGAATAATTAAATTTTCGTGTCAAAAATGTGATCTTAGGACATTCGAAACATTTGAAAATTTTTTACTTTATGTATTGCATTCCAATTCTCAGAAACATTATACATTTTTTGTATCAAGATAGTGACAAGAGATTAGTAAAATACAAAAAAAATTGACTCCAGATCCCTCATTTTAGAAATTAGTATATGAGGCAATTGATCCATCTATTCCTGAAACAACAACTAAAATGAAATTCAAATATTGAATCAGAACCCTTTCAATTTTACAATTTTTTGAAATTCACTGAGGCGGACTTATATTTGAGAACCCAAATGAGAAAACACAATGATGTGATGTTAATAAATTTATGCTTATTAAATCAAATTTTTTAATTTTTAAAAGTTTTTTTGGACAGAATTTATCTTTTTTCATGTCATTGTTTCCAGACAGAAATAAATTACCTATAAGTTTCTATGAAAGTAAAAGGATGGTTCATAATTTAGTTCTATGTTATTATATTATCCATATATGTTAAAATGACTACATATTATTTTATGGTCATTATGAATCATTGATTAATTGTCCAACATGTGGAGAACTATGGTATAAAGAGACACGACAAGGAAAGTATATAGTAACTATAAAATATTTGAGATATTTTCCAATTACAACCCATTAACAACGTTTATTTATATCTCGTAGAAAAACTGGATTGAAGACATAAAATAAATCAAATATTTCAATAATAGAACGCCTAAATCATCCATGTGATGGTGAATCATGGAAACATTTTGATCAGACACATCATACTTTTTGGTCAAAACCTCACAACAAAATGTCTGGCCTTTCTACTGATGGCGTTTTTCCATTTGGTGCTTACAATAGTCAAAATTCATATTGGCCAAATTTTATTAATCATTGCATATTTCATCCTTATATATTGATTAATGAACCATATATATATATATATATATATTGCTCTGTTAATTCCAAGTCATCAAAATCAAAATATTGATATTTATTTGAATCCACTAATTGATGATTTAATTTCATTATGAAAAAATAGTGTGACTATATTTGATATATCTAAATTTATAAATATTATATTGATGGTTGCATTAATGTGGATGATTAGTGACTTTATGACATATGGAATTTTATCTAGATGGATAAGAAATGGTCTAAAATTATTTCCATCATGCATGGATGATAAAAAATTGTTTATGATTTGTAATGGGAGAAAGGTTAGTTATTTTGACTATCCCTGGTGATTTATTCATGCGAATCGCCCTTTTCAAAGGGAAAAATTAATTTTACCAAAGTTTTAATTGAAGAAAACATCCCTCTATCAGTGCTATTAGGTAATATGGTAAAATATATTTTCTCTGGATTACATCATGTTAAATTTGGACCAACCATAAATGAGGAAAAGATAAATTAATTTGGGAGAGATCATAATTGGATAAAGAAAAGTATTTTTTGGGACCTTCATTATTTGTATGATGGTTTGTTTCATCACATGTTAGATGAAATTCATATTGAGTAGAATATTTTTGAGACACTGTTTTATACCATGTTGGACACACCTAGTAAGACCAAAGATAATAAAAGGAACAGTTAGATCTTGTGTAGATTTACATACATCATGAACATGAATTTTTTAAAGATGAAAGATCACACAAATTAATGAATCCAAAATAATCACAATCCCTTATTTACTATAAAAGATTATTATTCTATCAATTGACTAGGTATTTGTTGTTACCAAATGTTTATGCTTTCAATTTCTCTCATTTAATCAGAAATGGGCATATTATTGGGTTAAAAAGTCATGACTGTCATGTCATAATTGAATGATTATTGCATGTTGGTCATAGAGGGATGTTTAATTCATAAATTTGGTATGTGTTGACCGAAATATCAAATTTTTTAAAAGATATATGTATGGAATCATCAGATTATAATGCATTGAGTTTGAAAGAAAAAATTGTTTTTGTAATTTTATTTAATTCGACCAAATATTCCCACCAAGAATCTTAGATTCCACGGAACATTTAATATTGTATGTTCTATATGAAGCTAAATTTGGAAGGGCCAATACAATTCTAGTGGATGTATCCATTTGAGATATATAAGTAAAAAATAATTAATAAAGGACATAACAATGCATCAATTGAATGGTCGATTATATAAGCATTCATGCTGGAGGAAATTTCAAATAACTGCTATTATTATTTTCAGTCATAATATCCTTAAAAATTTATTCTCATGGGTTACAATGAGACAAATTTTGATGATGTCATAGAACATCAACTGTGAGTTTTTTATTAGCCTGAGCAATGTTTGGGTGGTTATTGTGAACTCATACTTATGTTCTGCTAAATTGTTAATAAGTGACATGATTTGTGAAGTATGTACTACTTATTTATTATTTTGGTAATTAGTTATAAAATATAATCATATTTTAATTAAAAATTTAGTAGACTATATGATGACCATATCAAAAAATAATTTATACAAATTACATCTATTTCTCATGAAGAATGATGAATTTGTTTTCATATTGGATTCAATGACTTGTAATTTTGGATTATTTTAATGGAATAATAAATCAATTTTTAAATGATATCAATTATTAATAATTTTTATTGTTTACAGGTAACACAACATTAAAATAAAATTGACAGTCGATTATGTGTGCTCAAAAAACCTCCATCAAAATTGGTAAAATCTTATAATAGGTTTATGGTTAATGGATTTAGATTCCATACAGGTATATATGGTGACTTATAGAAATAAATGAATAGCAGTGTTCATTTTAAATGACCCCATCATTAATAAATTGATATTGACTTTTATTGTATACTAGATGAAATAATTGAGTATTGTTTTCTTGGACGAAATTATGTTACAATGTTTAAATGATATTTTTTTGATATTGATCGTGGGTTGTGAGTTTATCCACGACATGGAGTAATTAACAACAAATATAACACTTTTCATTTTTGAAATGAACCATTTATGTTGTCACATCAAGAAAATAATGTTTACTATGAAAATTATTGTGATGTTTTGTGAGATTTGAAGGAATGGTGGTGTGTGATGAAAATGAAATCACATGATAATCAATTCATTGAATATGAATATAGTTCTGTGGATGTTCTAAATACTGAATTTCTTCAAGAAATATACCATAATATAACTCTTACCTGATTTGATATAAATAACGATGATAAAACCCCCTATTTAAGGGTTGATTATATAGATAACGTTGATGAAGTAATAAGGGATGGTGAAACTAAAATTCATATGGAAGGTGAAAATGTTTAAGATGGAGATAAAGATATCAACGTTGATGAAAATGGTGATGAAGATAATTATTGATGTATTATATTCATGTATTTAGTTTTAGGTAATTATCATATTATGATATTTATTAGTTTATTAAAAATCATATTTTATCAACAATCAATTATAGGTACCATTATTTTATTTTGACATTTATTAGTTTTTTATATTTCATTTCTATATTAACAATCTCTTACTGGTGAAAATATTTATTTCAGATGGCTAGAGCTGATCCTAATGATCTAGTATGTTCTCTCACAGATGTCGGACTTCTTGATGATGTGACTAATTCAGATCCCCCTCCTCTGGCTAGTGCATCTATTAGGAGGTGGTACAGTCTTTCTCGATTACTAATTCTAGATCCTATTCTAGAGAGGCGACCATCTGTTGATTTTGATCCTTATTTACATAGTTATATTTATGTGTTTATGAATTTTTTAATACTAACTAAGTGTTTTAATGTTGATAATAATTTTATGATTATATATTTATTTCAATATGAAATGTTTTTTTCTCATTTAGCCATAAGACATGTTGGCGCAATTCTGAAAAATTATTTTTCCAAGCCATGGCTGTCATGGGACTTGGTACCCATCACTGTGCATGACTAGATGTTGGACCACTGGATTTTACATTATTAAATAATATATACTTTTTTAAAACTGATTTAATTACTAAAATATTTTTTAATTACTTATAGAATTTATTTTCACTTATATCTGATGGTCAAAAAGGTTCTATTTAAATGGCATAGGATAAATGTATATGTGGGTGCTTTCATCAATTTCTACACAACATGAGAAAGCAATATGTTGATAAATCTTGTACTACTATTTTTTTATCATTCTTTTGTATTTAATTGTATTGACTATATATCAGCTCATGTATGGGATGGATTGTTCTCCTTCTAGAAAGGAGATACATTTAGGATGAGATCATCATATGTATATTAGAGATGGGGGATAAAATAGGTCACACATAGGCACAATATTCATACATTTGGTATATATCGATGACATATGGTAAGTAGTGTTATTTATTAATTTATATGTATTTTAACTTCAAAATGTCTATTATATTATATTGGCCACTACTAAACCATCTATTACATAGTTTTAAGTTCATAAGATTTTTATAGTGATCCCCATACAGGTTAATTTCTTGGAGAACAACAAGACAATATTGTGGATAATGTTTTTGTTTAAAATTTTAATGAATATTTATTTTTTTGTTTTTATAATTTGTAGATATATTTAAAGAAACATATGATGTTACAACTTCATAACCACATGAGAAGAAATATAAGACTATAAAATATATCATTAATAATTTATGTTTTGATGATGGGGATTGAACACAGGTGACTTCGCAGGGTGTCGAGAAAGGTTGAGTGATATGTATTTATTCTTGATTGGAACCTATAAGTTATTATGGTAATTCTTTGATTGAATCAATGAGCATGATGGTAGCTCCTTGAGAGTCTCCATTAATGTGGCCATCTACTACACATTATGAGGAGAGTTTGAGAGCACAAGATGAGTTGATACAACATATGCAAAAAGAGTGTGATGAGTGTGAGAAGCATTATATGATAAATGACAAGATGATGGAGTATATGTGGTTCCTTGTTTTAGAGATCATGGCATTTCCTTGATCCCATCCTTGACACTATTCCATATTATGTCATTTGAAAAAAAAATTCAAAAAAAATGGGATGAGCATAAAAAGCTCAGTAACAGATACACAAAGAAAGAAAAATATTAGTTTTTCAAAACAACAAGTAAACCATGAATGCCTTAACACAAGTAATTCTTTTCACCTTTATGAAGTTGTAAATACTCTTAACTTAATAAAATATCACTACTTACCCTTTTGAAACCAATCGATTAGCCTAAAACCCATATAATGAACACATAACATATATAGGTAACTTGGGACATAAACATACCTAAATGGAATAACCATATGGTCAACATCCACACATATCATTAAATAGAATAGCTATAAGGTTGAATTCCATACCCAATTCACTGGAGGTTATAATGTAACCCCCCATTCTAGTTTTACCGACACCACCTGTAATTTGGTTTATGACGTAACCACCCATCAAATGTTCAATTACCATTATAAAATCATGAGACATAAATAAATATAAAGGAAAGAAAACATTTCCATATTTAAATAACAATATATAACTTAAATATATTGACATAACAAATCCATTATCAAAACCATTTTCAATACCAAAATACATAAGAGGATATATGGTATTTATTTTCTTTAAAAACATTATGGATTTTTTAGGAAGTCAAAGATCAAATAATACTCGTGGTGGTGGAAATGGTCATTTTCACCACTTATGTTAAAAAAACATTCCGTTTTTGTCATTTATTAAAACACTTTGTAGAAAAATATTCCCTTTGAAAATTCAATGGTGTTTATACAACATATAAAAGAAAGTCGTGTATTAAAATAAAATATTCCTCAATGAAAGGAGATTGAGATGAAGTCCCTTACAAAGTTCATTTTGTAAATAATGTAGATAGCTTATGTGTATTCACCATAATATCACATAAAAAAAGTATAGATACATGATGATATATAAAAAATCATTTCTCATATAATCAATGAACGACATAAATATGACAGATAAGTTCAACTCAAAGAATGAGAATTGGGGTAAGAAGTTCCATTACCTCGTGTCTGACATGACTCGATCGTTATTTAATCTCCTGAATAATAAACTAATGTTAATTTCTACTTGATCCAGAACCATTTTCAAGTATAAAATTCATTTTATATCACTTATTACCATGTTATAAACATTATGTAATAATTTATGTTAATAATGGTCATTTTGTCGATATTTGGTACTTCAGTCAAAAATGAACACCTTATATTTACAAGTTATTCATGTGGTCAATAGTCCATTATATCCATAATGAAATTCATTATTTAGATATCATATATATCATATATATCTAGTATATATATATTTAAAATAGTACATATCATTTGGGAGAAAGAAAAGAAATGCAGCGTTCATGGAGACGGTAAGTCGTACGTACACATGAACACTACTTTCATTTCTATTTCCTATTTTAATGGAATTAAAACATAATGATACATAGTATTATTATAATTCAATTGTTTTATCATATATAATATCATTAAATATATCATTTATTCATACCATTTATGGTATGAACGAGTCATATCACTTTGAGGGGGCGGTACTCCGCACTTCCTCAAATAAAATTATCGCATTTACCCATAATGGAAACTATAAAGGTATCATATAAATGGAAATTACATAATTATAAAGAAAACATAAACATAATATATATCATATATAAATACAGTTCCATCTAAATGGAAACCATGATAGGTGGTAGGAGATAATCGATTAATCATCATTTCGTGAGGCGTTAGTTTTCCATCCACAAAAAACATTATGTTCTAAATACATTATATAGAGGTGTGTGTAAGTGTATTTTGAATAAATCTCATAAAAAAATATTAGTATATTGATTATACTGGTGTTGTTACAAAATAATGAATAAAGGAGTTTAGTGGTTAGATTAAAAGAAAAGAAAAGATGTTAAGAGAAACTGTTACCTTTAATTTTGGGAAACTTCATTTGGATTGAACCAAAATGACTTCTTAAAGAGCCTTTTTCTTATGTTAAGGCTTTTAGGAGAAGGATAGGGATGTAGGGAGCTTAATTGGGAAGATTTTGGATGAGCCAAAAGGCTTGAGAGGTGTGAGGAATTGGTTGGAAGTGGTCTCCTTTTACAAGGGGTAGGAGGGGCTCTTTAGGAAAGTGTGAAAACATTATTTTCTTATAAACATATATTCGGTTTAAAAAGATCCAAAAATCATTAAATTCAAAGATAATAGGACTCATATTCGAAATAAAATCATCTAATAAAAATTGGACATGTTTTAAATAATATTTTAATCACTATAATCTTATTTATTTAAATGATTTTTTAATGAGGTAAACACTTCATCATTATTATGTCATAAATAATTTAATAAATTTTCTATCTAAACATTATAAGAAATAACATGATGTAGGAAATATTTTTATCTTAACAATGAATATTTATACTCGAAAAATTAACATATATAACACCATGTAAAAATTAATTTTCAAAGAGATATTTGATTATGCCATTTTTGTCTTTACTTTATATTAATTAATCTAAATTGTCATTATCACTCCCATATGGCTCAATGGGCTCTCCAAATTGACCCAAAGATTCCCATTGTCGTAAATGACTCAAAAAATATGTTTTGGACAAGTGTTAAGGTAATTTTGAATTATTATAATATTGTGTTTTACCTTGAATTACCTTATTTCCCTTTAACTGCGGTAAATAAAAGTCAAAAGATAATATTCACCAGAAATTATATTCATATTATTGAACAAAATTTTATTTACTAATAAAAACCATGTATGTTAGATTTTCGAAATTCAATTCACAAAAGTGGTAAAAGTTTATTTAGATGAATATGTTAGTTTTTCAACTACTACTAAGTCGTTTCACTATTCATCAAAAAATGAAATATTTTCAGAAAAATACCAAAAATCCAGCCTAAGATTTTTATGATATTTAGAATTATAAAATGATGTCTATTTTTAAAAATTCAAAACATATATGTGGAAGTAATTAATTTAAAATTAATTATCATTGTTAAAACAAATAGTGTGTTTTTAAGAAACAATAACAATCAAAAGATGGACACTTGTTTATGTCCACTTTCAAAGTGAAATTAATTCCAATTACATATATTAGATCAAATGGGGAAAATATATTATAATTAAACTTTTAATCCAATTAAAAATAAAATATATCCATATAAATAAATTATATTAAAAGGTACTTTTGAATTAAAATACAATATTTTCCCCTATTCATTAAAAAATGAACTTTATCAGAAAAATTCCAAAAATTCACACAAAGTAAATTTTGATGTCCCCTTTCGAAATAAAGATTTTATTTGGGCAAATAGAATGTATTAAAGTGACCTAAACTATATTTAATGATGGTTTTCCATTAAAAGGAATTAAATCAACCTTTTAATGTAAATTATGCTTAAAATTAGATTCATTCATATTTTAAGCCTCTACCTTCTATTGGATAAAAGTAAATACATTTAGCAGACAAGTATAATCATATTGTAGTTTGTTTTTTTCATTCCCACCAATACAATGGATTAAAGTTAACTACCATTTAAAATAATAATATTATATTATTAGCGTGAAATTTAAGATTTCATAGAAACCTGTTGTTGTGTATCGGGTACGCTATCGAACATAGCAACCCCTTTAAAGTAAACTTAATATTTAATTCAAAAATATTAATACATATGAAATATGTCTTATTCTCTATTTACCTGGGATGTTAAATCCTTCTCCCTTTTTGGAAATTATGTCCTCACAATTTTACTTATCAAAATAAGTGGGGTATTTATCCCTCATAGCATTTTCATATTTCCATGTTGCCTCTTCAACCATATGGTTGTTTCCAAAAAACCTTTACCTAGTAAATTACATTATTCCGCAAAACTTGCTCTCTATTGTAAAGAATCCGACTGGTTATTCTTCATAAGTGAGATTCTCTTCCAACTGAACTACCTCTGGACTCAATACATGAGATGGATCTGGAATATATTTTCTCAACATCAAAACATGAAATACATTTTGTTCTTTGGGATAAACATGGAGGTAAAGCCACTATATACGCAACTTATCCAACTTTCTCCAGGATTTTATAAGGTCCAATAATCCTTGGACTCAATTTTCCCTTCTTACCCAAATGCATCACACTTTTCCATGGAGAAACTTTGAGAAAGAAATGATCACCTACCTCAAAAGAAAGATCCTTCCTATGGTTATCTGTATAACTTTTCTGTCTGCTCTGAGTTGTTCTCATGTGCTTCTGAATCAACTGATCTTTCTCTGCCATCTCTTCTACCAATTCTGGTCCCATCAGCTTCCTTTCACCTACTTCATCCCAAAAATCTGGAGTTTGACAATGCTTTCCATATAATGTCTCCAATGGAGCAATCTGTATACTGGAATGAAAACTGTTATTATATGAAAATTCAACCAAAGAATGATGTTGGTCCCAACATCCCTGATAATCCATAAAGAAAGAACGTAACAAATTCTCCAATGTCTGATTTGGTCATTCTGATTTCCCATCTGATTGAGGATGAAAATCTATACTAAAATTTAATTCAGTACCCAACGACTTTTGAAGTCATTTCTAAAAGTTAAAAGTAAATCTGGGATCATGATCAGATTCAATGGAGAGGGGAACTCCATGAAACCTGACTATCTCATTAACATACAACCGAGAAAGTTGATTTGGAGATAATATATCTCGAATATGAAGGAAATGAGTATATTTAGTCAATCGATCAACAATAACCCAGATTTCATCATTACCTCGAGATGTATTTGGTAATCCCACAAAGAAGTACATTGATACATTTCCCCATTTCCATTCTGGAACTCGTAAAGGCTGAAGCATCTCTTTCGGTAACTACCACTCAATTTTAACCTGTTGACAAGTCAAACGCTTCACAGTAATATCAGAAATATCTATTTTCATTCCATCCCACCAGTAATACTCCTGAAGATCTCTGTACATCATAGTACTACCAGGATGTACTAAAAACGGAGAACTATGAGCTTCACATAATAACTCATTCTTCAAATGTGAATCACAAGGTACACATAATCTCTTTCCAAATCTTAAAACACAATCATTTTCAATGTTAAATTTAGGCAACATACCCTTCTGAACGAACTCTACATTTTTTTGTAACTCACTATCTTCTTTTTGTGCTTGTTTTATTATGTCGGATTGAGATGATCTCACTGACACCTGAAACAAAACAAAATAATTTCCTTTACCAAAAACATCTTTTCAAATGTTTATCAAATCAAAAACCAAAGGATATCGTTCGAAACGTAGCATGGTTAATAAACCATTACTTTATTAATTCAAAGAAATCTCCCACTTTATTTTCTTTTACCAGATGGTAAAGGATCGTACAACCATAATCCTTGATTAATTCCAACCATCTCCTATGTCAAATATTTAATTATTTCTGAGTGAATATATACTTTAAACTTTTGTGCTCAGTATATATTTCACATTATACTCCATACAAATGAATCCTCTAAATTTTTAAAGCAAAAACAATAGTAGTTAATTCCAAATCATTTGTAGGGTAATTTAACTTATGGGGTTTCAACTGACGTGATGCATAATAAATTACCTGATCATTCTACATAAGGACACACCCATGTCATTTCCTTGAAGTGTCAATGTAAATAAAAAACTCACCATTGTTGGATGGTAGTGCCAAAAATAGATAATTCACCAATCTTCTTTTCAATTCCTGAAAATAGTCATCACATTCTTTTGTCCAAATAAAAATAACACCTTTTCAATTTAACTTAGTCATTGAACTAGAAAACTGTGAAATGTTTTGAACGAACCTCTTGTAATAACCTGCGAAACCATGAAAACTACAGATCTGAGTTATATTTGTGGGTCTTGGCCATTCTTCATGGCACCACCCATCATTTGGTTTATCATGTAACCACCCGTCAAATGTCCAAGTACCGTTATAAAATTAAAATACATAAAACAAATATAAAAGAAAGAAAAATTTCCACATTTCAATCACAATATATCACTTAAATATATTGACAAAACAAATCCATTATCGAAAACATTTTCAATACCAAAATTCATAAAATATTTTATGATATTTATTTTCATTTAAAAACAATACGTCTTGTTGAGGAAGCCAAAGATCAAATAATACTTGCGGCAGTGGAAACGGTCATTGACACCACATAACTTAAAAAAGAATCCTATTTTTTGTTTAGTAAAACACTTCCTAGAAGAAGATTCCCTTTGAAAATTCAAGGGTGTTTATACATCGTATAAATGAAAGTCCTGAATTAAAAAAAAATATGCCTCAATGAAAGGGTATTGAGGCGACGTCCCTTAAAAATATCATTTTTCAAATAAAGTAGATAGATTATGTGTATTCACTTTAATCTCACAAAAAGAATTTATAAATAAATGATGAGATATAAAAAATTAATTTCTCACATAATCAAAGAAAGTCATAAATAAGAAAGATAAGTTCAACACAAAGAATGGGAATCGGGTTATGAAGTTCCCTTACCTAATGTCCGACTTGACTCTATCATTCTATAATCTCCGGAATAATAAACTAAAGTAAATTTATACTTCTTTAAGAACCTTTTTCAAGTTTATAATTCCTATTTTATCACTTTCTACCATGTTATAAACATTATGTAATCATCTATGTTAATAATGGTCGTTTTGTCGATATTTGATACTTGAGTAAAAAATGAACACCTTAGGTTCACAAGTTGTTCATTTGGTCAATAGTCCATTATATCCAAAATGAAATTAATAATTTATACATAATATATATCATAAATATACACTATATATATATTTATAACAGTATATATAAATTGGAGGTAAGAAATGAAATGCACCATTCATGGAGACGGTAAGCCGTACGTACGCATGAATGCTACTTTCATTTCTATTTCTTATTTTAATGGAATTAAAACATAATGATACAAATTAGTATTATAATTCCATTGTTTTATAATATATAATATCATTAAATCTATCCTTTATATGCACCACATATGGTATGAACGAGACATATCACTTTGAGGGGGCGGTAGTCTGCAGTTCCTCAAATGAAAGTATCGTGTTTACCCATAATGGAAACCATAAAGGTATTGTATAAATGAAAATTATAGAAGCATAAATAAGACATAAAAATAATATATATCATTTATAAATACAGTTCCACCTTAATGGCCACCATGAGAGGTGGTAGGAGATAATCGAACAACCATCATTTCATGAGGCGTTTGTTTTCCATTCACAGATATATAAGGTTCTTCATCCATTATATGGAGGTGCATGTAAGTATAGTTCAAATACTTCTCATAAAAACATCCTAGTATTTCGAGGATACTGATGTTGTTACAAAATAAATGAATAAAAAAGAGTTTAGTGGTTGGAGGAGTAAAAAAAAAGGAAAGAAGTTAAGAGAAACCATTACCTTTAATTTTTGTAACTTCCTTTGGATTGAACCAAAAGGACTAGTTGAAGTGACTTATTCCTAAGGTAAGGCTTATATGAGGAGGAGAGGGATGTAGGGAGAATAATTGGTCAGAGTTTTGATGAGAAAAAAGTCTTGAGAGGTGTGAGGAATTGGTTAGAATAGGTCTCCTTTTATAAGGGGGAGGAGGGGCTCTTTAGGAAAGTGTGAAAACATTATTTTATTATACACATATCTTCAGTTTCAAAAGGTGAAAAAATCATTAAAGTAGTTGATAAGATGACTTGTATTCGAAATAAAATAATCCAATCCGAATTGGACATATTTGGATAATATTTTAATCATTATAATCTTATTTATTTAAATGATTTATTAAGGAGGTACACAATGCATCATTATTATGTCATAAATAATTTAATTTATTTGTTGTCTAAAAATTATAAAAAAAATACCATGCGGTAGGAAATAATTTTATATTTCCAATTAATATTTATAGTCGAAAAATTAACTTATATAACACCATGTAAAAATTAATTTACAAATAAATATTTGTATATGTCATTTTTGTCATTACTTTAAATTAATTAATCTAAATTGTCATTATAACTCCCAAGTGGCTCAATGGGGTCCCAAAATAGACCCAAAGATGCCCATGGTTGTAAATGACTCAACCAATAAGATTTTGAAGAGTTTTTAGGTAATTTTGAATTATTAAAATATTCTTTTTACCTTGAATTAACTTATTTACTTTTAACCGCAGTAAAAAAAAGTTAAAAGTTACTATTCACCAGAAATTATTTTCATCTTATTGAACCAAATTTTACTTAATAATAACATCCATTTATGTTGTATTTTCGAAATTCAATTCAAAAAAGTGGTAAAATTTCATTTAGATGAATATATCAGTTTTTTAACTACCACTAAGTGGTTTCACTATTCATAAAAAAATAAAGTTTTTCAGAAAAATATCAAACATTCAGCCTAAACATTATTTGATATTCTGAATTAAAAATTGTTTTATATTTTGAAAAATTCAAAACATAGTATTGGAATTAATTAATTTAAAATCAATTCACGTTGTTAATACAAATAGCGTGTTTTTAAAAAACAATAACTATCAAAACATTGATACTTGTTTTGTCACTTTCAAAGTGAAATTAATTCCAATGACCAACATTTGATAAAATGGTAAAAATATATTATAATTACACTTTAAATCCAATTAAAAAGATAATCTATCCATATATATAAATTATATTAAAAGGAAATTTTGAATTAAAATACAATATTTTCCACTATTCATTAAAAAATGAAATTTATCCGAAAAATTCCAAAAACTGACACAAAGTAAATTTTGATGTCCCCATTATAAAGAAGGACTTTATTTGCTAAAATAGAATGTATTAAAGTGGCCAGATCTATATTTAAAGAGGAATCGCCATTAAAAGGTAGTAAATCGACCTTTTAATGTAAATTATGTTTAAAATTAGATTCATTCATATTTTAAGCCTCAAAATTTTTTTGGATAAAAGTAAATACATTTTAAAAATATGTATAATCATATTGTATTTAGTTTTTTTTATTCCCGCCAATACAACATCTAGGAGTTAAATACAATTTAAAATAATAATATTATATTATTAGTGTTCAATATAAGATTTCAAAGAAACCCATTGTTGTGTATCAGGTACGCTATCTAACATAGAAACTCCTTAAAAAAAATATTAATATTTAATTCAAAAATATTATTAAATATGAAATATGTATTATTCTCTATTTTTATGGTATGTCACATCCTTTCCCCTTATTGAAATTACACCCTCGCAATTTTACATTTCAAAATAAGTCGGGGTATTTATCCCTCATTTCATTTTCAGACTCCCACGTTGCCTCTTCAACCATATGGTTTTTCCACAAAACCTTTACCTGGTGAATTACCTTATTATGCAACACTTTCTCTCTATGGTCAAGAATTTAGAGTGGTTGTTCTTCATAAGAGAGATTCAATTCCAACTGAACTACCTCGGGACTCAAAACATGAGATGGATCGGCCATACATTTTCTCAACATTGAAACATGAAAAACATTGTGTACCTGGGATAAACATGGAGGTAAGGAAACTCTTTATGCAACTGATCCAACTTTCTCAAGGATTTCAAAAGGTCCAATAAACCTCATACTCCACTTTCCCTTCTTACCAAAACACAACACAATTTTCCATGGAGATACTTTGAGAAAGACATGATCACCTACCTCGAAAGAAAGATCATTCCTCCGGTTATCTGCATAACTTTTCTGTCTACTCGTAGTTGTTCTCATAAGCTTCTAAATAAACTAAACTTTTTTCCATATCTTCTACCAATTCTAGTCCCATCAGCTTCCTTTCACCAACTTCATCCCAAAAAGTTCTAGTTTGACAATGCTTTCCATATAATACCACAAATGGAGCCATCTGTATACTGGAATGAAAACTGTTATTATATAAAAATTCAACCGAAGAAAGATGTTGGTCCCATCTTCCCTGATAATCCATCGAGCAAGCACATAACATATCCTCCAATGTCTAAATTTTTTATTATGTTTTCCCATCTGAATGAGGATTAAAAGCTGTTCTAAAATTTAATTTTGTACCCAACGACTTCTGAAGGCCTTTCCAAAAGATAGAAGTAATCCTGGGATCACGATCAGATACAATGGAGAGGGGAACTCCATGGAACCCGACTGTCTCATTAACATACAACCGAGAAAGATGATTTAGAGACAATGTATCTTGAATAGGAAGGAAATGAGAAGATTTAGTCAATTGATCAACATTAACCCAGATTACGTTATTACCTCGAGATGTCTTTGGTAATCCCACAACGAAGTCCACTGATACATTTTTCCATTTCCATTCTGGGACCGGTAAATGCTGAATCATCCCTTTCGGTAACTTCCACTCTGTTTTAACCTATTTACAAGTCAAACACTTCACAGTAAAATCAGAAATATTTCTTTTCATTCCTTCCCACCAGAAATACACCCGAATATCTCTATACAACATAGTACTACTAGGATGAACTAAAAATAGAGAACTACGAGCTTCACATAACAACTCATTATTCAACTATGAATCACAAGGTACACATAATCTCTTTCCAAATCTCAAAACACAATCATTATCAATGTTATATTCAGGAAACATACCCTTCTAAACCAACTCTACCTTTTTGTGCAACTCACTATCTTTTCTCTATGCTTGCTTTATTCTGTCTGATATATATGATCTCACTTATACCTGAAACGAAATTGAAGAATTTCCTGCTCCAACAACTTCTATTCCAATGTTTATCAAATCAAAAACCAAAGGATCTCATTCCAAACGTTGCATGGTTAATGAAGAATTATTTTTTAGACTCAAAGCATCAGCCACATTAATTTTTTTTTACCAAATGGTAAAGGATCGTACAATCACAATACTTGATTCATTCCAACCATCTACTCTATATCATATTTAATTAATTCCGAGTGAATATATACTTTAAACATTTGTGGTCAGTATATATTTCACATTTTACTCCATACAAATGATGCCTCTAAATTTTTAATGCAAAAAACAACAACAGCTAATTACAAATTATTTGTAGGGTAATTTAACTCATGGGGTTTCAATTGACGTGAACCATAAGCAAAAACCGAATCATTCTTCATAAGGACACACCCAAGTCCTTTCAACAAAGAATCACTATAAATAACAAACTCACCATTTCTGGATGGTAGTGCCAAAACTAGATCATTCACCAATCTTCTTTTCATTTCCTAAAAACAATCATCACATTCTTTTATACAAATAAAATAACACCTGTTCGTGTTAACTTAGTCATTGAACTAGACAACCGTGCAAAATTTTCAACAAACCTCCAGTGATAAAATGCCAAACAAAGAAAAATACGGATCTTAGTTATATTTGTGGGTCTTGGACATTATTCTACGTCTTTTGTTTTAGCAGGATCAACTGTTATGGAATCCTTAGAAACAATGTGACCAAGGAAAAAAAAATTTTGTAACCATAACTCACACTTTCTAAATTTCCCAAACAATTTATTTTTTTAAGGTTTGCAAGACAACCATTAAATAACTTTAATTCTCCTCCTTACTTTTAGAATAAACCAAAATATCATTAATAAACACAACCACCATCTATTACATGATTCAACTGAACCATCACTACAGTAAACTGCTCAATTCTGATTTTGACAATCTTAGGATGTGGATTGGAAGGTTATTCTCCTCTGTATGCCTTCCCAGAAAATATGCATTGTTTCCTCTATGAAAAATAATTCTAAACATAGAAATACCTTTGGCGAAGAAACATGGTAAACTTTAAGTTCTATATCATTTAAAAATTACCATAAATTAATTTTTTTACATTTAGTTAACAATACCGTAAGTACTAATGTTATCTAAACCAACCTCTGATACCAACTATAAAGACCCGGCCATAAAAATTAGATAATATTGATTTAAATGAATAATTCACATTGAGGATATTTTCACGTTTAGTGATTTAGAGAGTTATTCCATAACTATTACATTGAAAAATATTACAAAGTAGACACTTCTATTTAGTTTCCATTTTTTTCATAAAATAAAAACTCTTTGAAAAAAACTCATGTCTAGTTCCATGTTTTAGACAACATGAATTTTCCTTGATCCCATACTTGAACTTATTCCACATTATATCCTTTGAAAAACATTACAAAAAAACTTGGGATGAGTATAAAAATCTCAGTAAGGGATACACAAAGATGGAAAACTATTATTTTTTCAATACAACAAGTAAACCATGAATACTTTAACATAATTAATTATTTTCACCTTTATGAAGTAGTAAATACTCTTCACTGAATAAAAGATCACTACATACCCTTTTTTTTTACAAAATATTACCATAAAACCCATATAAATAACACATAACATATAAAGGTAACTTGGGACATAAACATACTTAAATGGAATAACCATATGGTCAACATCCACACATATCACTAAATGGAATATCCATACGACCGACTTTTATACCTAATGCATTGGAGGTTATTGTAACGCCCCGAACCCAGTTACCCAGATTCGGTGAATTATTACACATCATTGGCCTGATAACAAAAGATCAAGTCTCGAAAGACTGGTTAGTTTAGTAGTCTTGGAATCACTAGATACATTCATAAAGTCTACATTACATCATAAAGTGAAAAACTACTACAACATCTTGTCTCTACACTCATATCCCCTTATAATATCCCTGCAGGTCATTCAAAAAATACTTCTTGACATCCTGTGAAAAATAAAACATAGAAATGGGTGATCTCAAATGCCCAGTAAGGATAACAATATAGCGAAAACTTTCATAAATAAGAATTAACATTTAAGGCAGTGTATAACTAAAACAAAAGGCTTTTAAATGAGAACTTCAGCATAATATGGAAGAAATAAAATAAAATAATACCATTCACTTATTCACATGGATATTCTACTAGTCTAATAATCACATGCAATATCAATAACCACTTTCATAATAATGGAATGCATAATTCCAGACTATCATAACCACATAGTTCAGGCCTTGTGCCAAGACTACAAAAAATATTTTTTCAAGGCCTTGTGCCAAGACACTATTTTGTCTCGTGAGACCTACCGATGCATCGAGGAGCTATAGAGGGCTCCACCCGTCAATTACTAAGTCCAATGCCTTCCTCATATAAAAATTTTGAAACATAACATAAACATATGTATTAAAACTCGCATACAAAAGGTCAATACTTTAACCACAAACCTTGAATGGTATAAAAAGAGCACATCCATAGTCAAACAAAACTCATTCGATACAATATAGAATATTTTATTGTATCAAGATTAACCTCAATTGATAATAATGAAGTATATTGACATAGATTAAAATAATCAACCAACTATTGAGAGAAATATCCCCCTTTTTCTTGAAAACATTTAAAATTCACACTATTTGTCAAGAAGCCATTTAAAATATATTTTTGAATCGAAGTGTCCCATACCACTTTGAAACTTTTAAAAGTAATTTTTATTTGAAAACATTAATTTCCATTTAAAGAAATCCTTAAAACCATTTTTAAAACATGGACATTAATGAGAAAGATTTAGAATGATAAATCATTAAAACAATTTAAAATTATATTTTATTTAGTGTTCCTATCCAAAAGAGAGACAGTTGATTAAAAATAATTGAGGTAATAAAAACATTGTTATATCATGAGAATAAATGGATTCATGATATACTATGTCAAAGTACATTATATACACCATATAAAAGTGATTTGGTGTATAATAACAATAGACTCTCAATGGAATGTAAAATTGAGATGAAATCTCTCATAAAGGCCATATCCTTATATTAAGGATAAATCAATGACATAATTATGTGTGAAACATATAAACACACTCAATATGATTGGATATTCAGTGTAAAACAATCAAAGGACTTTAACACATATTCTTGTAAAAACAACACCAATGAATTAGATGTTTAACACAATAAATGGAGATTGAGTTAAAATTACACTTATCAAGTTCATATGGATGACTTGAGAATTTATCAATGTAGTGATTATGTTTGTGAAAAGTATATCCACAGAAAGGGGAGTGGAAATTATGATATAAGAAAATAAATAGTTATTCCACACATAATCTTTGAGTAAAATAATCAATGAAGTATGCGTAAAGCCGAATGAGTGGAAATTGAAATTTAAAATTCTTTTATTGATTTGGTAACATATGAAACATACACCCATGAAAGAAGGATCATACAATGATGATTTAAATATCCATGAATTAAATTATATTACATAATTAATACAAACATGGGCAGTACACACACCACATTAAATAAGTGGTGAACAATTGAAATCTCACGGAATTAAACGTGAGATAAGAAACCCCTTACTTTGTACCATTATTTCTTCGAGGTTAGGTTAACCTCTTTTATAATGGTGAAATAATTGTTATTTAATTATAAAATAATCATATACATTAATATGATATCATATATGATCTTTTAACATTGATTTGTTGATAATATCTTAGTATTATCGTCATTTCGGGTGTTAAAAGATTCATTTCCCTATATATTCATTGTTATGTGAGCCATATTTGTTATGAATGGGATTAATATTATTCATATACAGAATTATATCATGTCTCTAAACATTATTTTTAATCATCACATGAAATTTAGTTTTTAATAGATATGATGGGGAATGAATCTCATCGTGTTCGTGGAGACAGTAATCCGCACGTACGGACGAGCGATAATATGATTATTTTTTATATTAAAATCATATATAATTGGATGGTATATCATATATAAAAAATCATTACCATGTTATACTTATTATTTACATTAATTACTCATCATTATTATACCCATCCAAATAATAATGTATTGAATAACAATTACACCACGATGTGGAGACGGTAGGTCGTACATACACACATATGGTGACATGTCATTCAAAGGAAGGATAGAATAATGAATATGCATGTACAATATTTATAATAATATCATAGTATATAAATAATACTGGAGTTATTATTTTAGAATGGAAATAAAAAATAAATAAGAAGTTGAATAAGAAAGGAACTTGAAAGAGGGTTGTGAAAACATTACCTCTTCTTTGGGTTATTCCTTTTGATTTGCTCAAAATGGATTTTTAGGATCGCTTTATGATCAAAATAAGGCCTATAGGTTGAATTTAGGGATGTTGAGAGAATATTTGGTCAGGGTTTGGCCAATCCAAAAGACTTTGATGATGTAAATTAGAGATAAGGGTGAGTACACTTTTATAAGAGGAGTGAGGGGCACCTTTGGAAAAGCTAGAAATATTATTTTATAATAAATTCATATTTGGTTTATAATGGATCAAAACTGGATTATTTAAAGGTTAAGGTGGGGATCGATTTAAATCCTTTCAACCAATATATTTTAGATAGGTTTGGGTCACTATATTAACCTTATCATTTATATTTAACTCTTAGATAAATTGTTTGACATTTACCATGTCTATATGTATTTTTATATTATATAGTTAATAAACGTACTATATACCTTCAAGAGACCCCCAAGTGGTCCATTAATGATAAATCTATCATTATATAAGTTATTTGGATGAACATTATATTTTTAGGAATATAATTTCAATTAATAATATAATATTTGTTTTAAAAACGCTTTTATGTCAATTTTGACACTATTGGGTATTTTGTTTTTGATAATTTCATAACAAAATTATTACTTCAAAAAAAATATATAACCAATCCTAATATGTCATATTAACATATAAAATTAGTTTGATTCATAAAAAGTCTAAAATTACATTTATTTTTCTATTTATAATATCAATTATTTTAATATTTCATTATTTAGGTAATTATTTCATCACCATTGTGTCATAAATAAATTAAATTATTTAATGTCTAAAAATTATAAATAAAATACCATTATGTAGGAAATAATTTTATTTTTCAAATGAATATTTATAATAGAATTTATCTTATGTATAACCATATATTAAAAATGTTTTAGTTATTAAAATTTTATTTTATCTCTTTTAACTCTTCATTGAATTAAATAATAATAAATGTCCTAATCTAATCTAACTGGACCTAAATGATAATATTGTACTCATAAGGTTGTTTTTGGTCGAGATAAACTTATCCAATAGAATTAGTACATGTGTTAGGGTAATATTAATATCATTTTTACCCTTAATTACCCTATTTACTTTTAACTATGGAAAATAAAAGTAAAAGGTTACTATTCACAAAAAAATTATTTTCATCTCATTGAACCACATTTTACTACTTGATATTAACCGTTTCTATCTGATTTTATAAATTACACTCACTAAAGTGTTAAAATTATGTTTTATGTGAATTTCCAAATTCTCCTAGGAGGTGGGTAAAAGACAGTGAAAAGTTCAAAAAACTTTTTCTACATCTAAAATTATTCTAAACTAACTCTAATGAATTACATTGAACTTATATTTTTATTATGTATCTATTTTTACCTTAATTAAATTTAAATAAAATTAATAATTTTTTAAATAATAATTTGGTTTTAAAATATAACATATTATTTTTTAACTATTCATCAAAAATTTAATGTTTTTAGAAAAATACAAAAAATTCACCCTAAGCTAATTTCGATATTCCAAATCCAAAAATTATTTCCATTTTGATTGATAAAATTTATAAAATTTCAAAAATTGGGTATTACTATTCATAATGGCTAGTTTGATTAGTTGTGGTGTGTGTTAGAACTCAAAGGTGCGTACAACACATGCTACTGTATTATTCAAAGAGAAGCGTACTGTGGATTATTGAGGTGTTACATTATCCCCTCCTTTAATAAATTGCGTACTCTCAATTTTTAAAATTGGGCATGGTAATATAATGGAAAGTCCCACATCAGAAAAAGAGTCAATAGAACTATCACTTTAAAAGAAAGAAAGAGAGGTACAAAGGTCACCTGAGATAACCTATACTAGGATTCCATGTATAAAAACTTGGATATGGATGATAAAATAAGTGTCATGTTCTGATGGAGATGGACAGAAAACATGATTAGGAGAAAGTTAACAATAAGAAAACCACAATCTTGTGATGGGAAAAATGGTCATTAGTTTCCCAGTAGGAAAAGTAAACGGACACCATTTTTTGTGTTTCAAGTTACATTACATAATGATGGGGAATTCATTTCTGAGATTGACTAAGAACATAAAGAGATATAATTACTTTTTAATTAAAGTTTCATTCTTTAATAAATTTCTACTACCAACTCATTTTAAACGATGAGTATTCAAGAAGACTTGGTCACACTGGAAGAGCTAGAATAAACTTCTTATAGAATAACATGATCCACGAATGAAAAACTATATTTTTACCTTGTATATAGAGATTAATCAAAACCAAAACGGTTTGTATAAGATCTGATGATCCCCCAAAAGGATATTCCATTAGAGAAAGAAACACGAATCTTAATTTATAAAAGTAAACCAACAATACACCAAGGTTAAATAAATATAATTCATTAAATAATTGTCCTTAAAATACTTCAATATAATCAAAACTAATATTGAAACCCAAAACATAGATGAATTTGGTTATGTAGTCTTCCACGTTAAATTTTATCTCCAAATGACATCAACTACTATTAAAGTCACATACTTAAAAGTAATTAACCTAATCACATATTCTCTATTATAGGTTAATCATTTCCATAAATAACCCAAATCACTATAAATCTAAAATAAAAACATAGATAAAAATCCACCATTACTCCTCAAACGAAATCCCATAGTACTCTATTTTCCTTGGGCATATAGTGTTCCCAACAAAGAAAACATCTTCCAAAATAACATTTATCCCTTAATCACCAAATAATTTTCCTATACTAAGGGTATTCATTTGATAAGACATAAGATCCCAAATCAAATTATTATTGATCAATAAAATCATTTAACTAAAAATAATTAGTCACACTAATAAGGGACTTCAAGTAGTCTAGTAGTAGGAAATAAATTCCAATCTCACATTGGTTGTGGGTTCGAATCCCACAGCTTTGTCCGACGTGATTGGTTGTCACACGGTATGTGTGTTGTCCTTTTTCAAAAACTATATTTTATAACATTACCAAAATGAGATAAATTCATCAAAATAGCAATAACATAATTTAACCACAAATGTTATCTCATACCATGCATTTCCATCCCAAAATATAATAACATGTAATTGCCTCAAACCCAATGATCATATAAAACCAAATGATTATTTATAACTATATTCACAAGGGAAAAGATAAGTCTTCCTCAAATATCAATCTCACATGGAAAACTGTAGTGTTAAAAATACAAGAGAAAATTATTCCAAAGTAATACCATCAACAAGGAGCACTAATACTTTTAAACATTTCTCCAAACATTTTTTTCCACACAGCTTCTTCTTTAACCAAGAAAATTTCCTATAGAATTGGGCATTCACTCGGGTAATGGACAGGTCCCCTACATTTATGGAAAATAACTGTAAATGAAATTTTGGGACCATTTTTATTTTTTTCTATAGTACTCTTCATTTTTTCTCAGCATCTCTTAACTTTATGACCTTCTTTCCCACACGTAAATCAATTCATTATTCCGTCGAGAGACTTTCCTAGGTGTCTCCTTTCACATTTCTTGCATGATGGAAATTTATGATTCTTTTCTCCATGGTCTCCACTGCTAGAACTCTTATAATTCATCACCTTTATCTTCTTTTTTGAGTTCGGGAGTTGGTTAATTTATATTTTGTTGATCATATTTTGGGAAAACTGATTTGGCATGAACACAATATCTTTTACACCTATCATCATTACATTTTGTTGCTCATTTCCACCATAGTTCCCACCTTGTACATAATTCTCAAAGTTACTATGACTTCATTGGACTCCAGCCATCGACTAAAACCAGAAACCATTATTTGAGTAACAGTAGTCATAAAATCATTTAGATAATATCATGACACCATATTCTCAATTTGAAACACCTTAGGATTTACCATGGACATTAATTATCATCTTATATTAAAATACATCAAATTGGTTTGTAAATAAAATGTAAATTATCCTAAGTATATCCCCCGGGAGTGTCGTAACCAAAGGTGCAGCAATGCCCGTTGTCGTGCACCAATTCTCGTTCGAGTCTGGCTCAAAGTGGTGTTTTCGGGGTTTACCCATAGGTACATCTGTGCCAGAGCCACCTCTACCTGCTGGTATCTACAAAGGGATGTATTTCTTGGAAAACTCACAAAATCTCTACAATACAAAAATTCTAGGAAGTTCTTCTATACTAATTATCAATATCTATATTAAGGATATGTGCTCTAATCAGAGTTTATCTAAATCTAGTTTCCATGGTTTGTACTAAACATTCTCTGATACCAACTATAATGCCCCAACCCTAGTTACCCCAAGTCGATGCATTATTATGTATCATTGGCCAGATCACAGAAGATCGCATCTCTAAAGACCGATTAGTTTAGTAGTTTTGGAATCGTTGGATACATTGATAATGTTTACATTACATCATAAAGTATAAAACTACAAAAAAATCTTTTCTACAAACTCATATCCCCTTATACAATCCCTACAGGTTATTCATAAAATACTTCTTCACATCTTGGGAAATATAAAACATAGAAATGGGTGAGCTCAAATGCCCATTAAGGATAAAAATATAGCAGAAACATTCATAAATAAGAATAATCATTTAAGGCAGTGTATAACTAAATCAAAAGCCTTTAAAACATGAACTTCAGAATAATATGGTAGAAATAAAATGAAATAATTCCATTCACTTATTCACATGGATATTCATCTAGTCAAATAATCACATGCAATATCAATAACCACTTTCAAAATAATGCAATGCATAATGCCAGACAATCATAACCACATAGTCAAGGCCTTGTGCCAAGACTACAAACAATATTTTGTCAAGGCCTTGTGCCAAGACACTAGTTTGTTTCATCAGACCCACCAATTCATAGAGGAGTTGTAGCGGGCTCAACCCGTCACTTTCTAAGTCCAATGCATTCCTCATATGAAAATTTTGAAACATTACATAAACATATGTATTAAAACTAGCATATGAATTGTCAATACTTTAACCACAAACCATGGATGGTATAAAAATAGCACATCCATAGTCAAACAAAACTCATTAGATACAATAAATGATTTTATTGTATCAGATTAACCTAAATCAAGAATAATGAAGGATATTGACATAGATTAAAATAATCAACAAACTATTGAGAGAAATATCCACCTTTTTCTTGAAAACATTTAAAAGTCACACTATTTGTCAGAAATCAATTTAAAATATATTTTTGAATGAAAGTGTCCCATACAACATTGAAACTTTTAAAAGGAATTTTGATCTGAAAACTTTAATGTCCATATAAATAAATCCTTAAAACCATTTTTAAAACATGGACACTAATGAGAAATATTTATAATAATAAATCATTAAAACATTTTAAAATGATATTTTAGTTAGGGTTCCTAAAAAAAATAGAGACACTTGAATAAAAAAATTGAGGTAATCAAAACTTTCTAATCTCATGAGAATAAAGGGATTCATGATATACTATGTCAAATTACATTATATACACCATATATAAGTGATTTTGTGTATAACAACAAAGAAGTCTCAATGGAATGTAAAATTGAGATGAAATCTCTCATAAAGGCCATATCCATAGGTTAAGGATAAATCAATTACATAATTATGTGTTACAAATATAAATACACTCAATATGATTTGATATTCAGTGTAAAAAAATCAAAGGACATTCGCACATATTCTTGTAATAACAACACCTATGAATTAGATGTTTACCTCAATAAATGGAGATTAAGTTAAAATAACTCTTATCAAGTTCATATTGATGACTTGAGAATTTATCAATGTAGTGATTATGTGTATCAAAAGTATATCCACATAAAGGGGAGTGGAAATTATGAAATAAGAAAATAAATATTGATTCCACACATAATCTTGGAGTAAAATAATCAATGAAGTATCCGTACTACTGAATGAGTGGAAATTGAAATTTCAAATTCCCTTATTGATTTGGTAACATACAAAACAAACAACCATTAAATAAGGATCATACAATAATGATTTAAATATCCATTAATTAATGTATATTACACAATGAATAAAAACATGGGCAGTACACACACCACATGCAATAAGTGGTGAACAATGGAAATATCACGGAATTAAAAGTGAGATAAGAAACCCCTTACTTTGTACTTTTTCCTTCATTGAGGGTAGCTTAATCTCTTTTATGATGGTGAGATAATTGTTATTTAATTATACAATAATCATATACATTAATATGATATCATATATGATCTTTTAACATTGATTTGTTGATAATATCTTAGTATTATCATCATTTCGGGTGTTAACAGATTCATTTTACTTTATATTCTTTGATATGTGAGCCATATTTGTTATGAATTGGATGAATATTATTCATATACAGAATTATATCATGTCTCTAAACATTATTTTTAATCATCACATGAAATTTATTCGTGAATTGATATGGTGGGTAATGAATCTCATCTCATTCATGGAGACGGTAATCCGTAAGTACACACGAGTTATGATATCATTCTATTGATATTAAAATCATATATAATTGGATGGTATATCATATATAAAGAATAATTATCATGTTATTATTATTATTTACATGAATTAAACATAATTATTATACCCATCCAAATAATAATGTATTGAATAAAAATTACACCATGACGTGGAGACGGTAGGCCGTACGTACACACATATGGTGACATGTCATTCAAAAAATTGATAGAATACTGAATATGGTTGTACCATATTTGTAATAGTATTACAGTATATAAAAGATACTGGAGTTATTATTTTTAAATGGAAATAACAAAGAAAAAAGAAGTTGAATAATAAAGGAACTTGAAAGAGTGTTGTGAAAACATTACCTCTTCTTCGGGTTCTTCCTTTTGATTTGATCAAAATGGCTCATTAGGTTGGATTTCTGATCAAACTAAGGCATTTTGGTTAAAGTTAGGGATGTTCATAGAATATTTGGGTAGGGTTTGGCTGAGAAAAAAGGCTTTGAAGATGTAAATTAGAGTGCAGGGGGAGTACCCTTTTATAAGAGGGGTGAGGGGCACCTTTGGAAAAGCTAGAAATATTATTTTATAATAAATTCATATTTGGTTTATAATTTCTAAATAGTGTATTATTTAATGTTTTAGGTGGGGATGGGTCGAAATACATTCAACCAATAGATTTTATACCATTTTGGGTCACTATATTAAGCATATCATTTATATTCATCTCTTAGTTAAATAGTTTGTCATTTACCATGTCTCTTTGTATTTTTATATTATATAGTTAATAAACTTACTATATACATCTGAGTGACTCCCAAGTGGTCCAATAATTATATACCTATCATTATATTAGTCCTTTGTCCGATCCTTAGATTTTTTGGAATATAATATCAATTAATAATATAATAATTGTTTTAAAAACTCTTTTATGTCAATTTTGACCCTATTGGGTATTTTTTTTTGATAAATTCATAACAGAAACATTGCTTCGAAAAAAATTTATATAACAAATCAAAATTTGTCATATTAACCTAGAAAATTATTTTCATTCATAAAAAGTCTCAAATTACATTTATTTTGATATTTATAATATCAATTATTTTAATATTTCATTAATTAGGTAATTACTGCATCACAATTGTGTCATAATTTGATTAAATTATTTAATGTCTACAAATTATAAATAAAATAACATTATGTATAAAATCTTGTTATCATTATAATTAATATTTATAATAGAATTTATTTTATTTATAACCTTATATTAAAAATGTTTTAGTTATTAAAATTTGATATTATCTCTTTTAACTCTTCTTTGAAATAAATAATATTAAATGTCCTAATCTAATCCAAGTGGACCTAAATTATAATATTTTATTCGTAATGATGTTTTGGGTCTATATACACTTTTCCTATACAATTATGACATGTGCTATGGTAATTTTAATATAATTTTTACCCTTAATTACCCTATTTACTTTTAACCTAGGTAAATAAAAGTAAAAAGTTACTAATCACCAAAAATTATTTTCATCTCATTGAACCAAATTTTACTCCATTATATTATCCATGTCTCTTGTATTTTTGTAATTCCACTCACTGAAGTGGTAAAATTATGTTTTATGTGAACTTCCAAATTATCCTAGGAGGTGGGTTAAAGAAGGTGAAAAGTTCAATAAAATTTTTTATATCTATAATTATTCTAAACTACCTACAATGAATTACATTGAACAAATATCATTATAATGTATATATTTTGAACTTAATTAAATTTAAATAAAATAAATAATTATTTAAATAAAAATTTGGTATTAAACTATAACTCAGTGTTTTTTCACTATTCATCAAAAATTGAATGTTTTCCGAAAAATACCAAACATTCACCCTAAGCTAATTTCGATATTCGGAATCCCAAAATGAATTAAATTTTGAAAGATAAAATTTATTAAATTTAAAAAAGTGTGTGTTACTATTCATAACGGCTTGTTTGATTAGTTTTGGTGTGTGTTAGAACTGGAAGTTGCGTACAACACACGTTATTGTATTATTCAACGAGAAGTGTACCATGGAAGCTTGGGGTGTTACATTCTCCCCTCCTTCAATAAATTTTGTCCTCTAAATTTTTAAAATTGGGCTTGGGAATATAATGGAAAGTCCCACATTAGAAAAAGAATCAATAAAACTATCACTTCAAATGAAAGAAACAGATGTACAAAGGTCACCCAATATAACCTATACTAGAATTACATGTAGAAAAACTTGGATATGGATGATAAAATAAGTGTCATGTTCTTGATGGAGGGGGACAAAAAACCTGATTAGGATAAAGTTAACAACAAGAAAACCACAAAATTGTGATGGTAAAACCGGTCATTAGTTTCCGAGTAGGAAAAGTAAACGAACAACAATTTTTTGGTTTTAAGTTACATTACATAATGATGAGAAATTCATTTATGAGAATGAATAAGAACATAAAGAGATATACTTAATTTTAAAGTAATGTTTCATTCTTTAATAAATTTTTACTACTAATGCATTTTTAAATGATGAGTATTCAAGAAGACTTGGTCACCCTAGAAGATCTAGAATAAACTTTTTATAGAATCACATGATCCATGAAGGATAAACTATATATTTTCCTTGCCTATAGAGATTATTAAAAACCAAAACGGTTAGTATAAGATCTGATGATCCCTGAAAAGGATATTCCATTAGAGAAAGAAACACTAATATTAATTTCTAAAATTAAACCAACAATATCCCAAAGTTAAATAAATAGAATTCAATAAATAATTGTACTTAAAATAATTAAATATAATCCAAACTAATATTGAAAACCAAAACTTAAGAAGAATTTGGTTATGTAGTCTTCCATGTTAAATTGTATCTTCAAATGACATCAAAAACTATTAAAGTCACATACTTAAAAGTAATTTACCTAATCACATAATCTCTATTATAGGTTAATCATTTCCATAAATTACCTAAAACACTATAAATCAACAATAAAAACATAGATAAAAACCCACCACTACTCCTCAAACAAAATCCCATAGTATTCTATTTTCCATGGACATGTAGTGTTCCCAACAAAGCGAACATCTTCCAAAATAACATTTATCACTTAATCACAAAATAATTTTCATATACTAAGGGTATTCATTTAATAAGACATAAGATCCCAAGTCAACTTATTATTGATAGATAAAATCATTTAACTAAAAAAAATAGTCAAACTAACCAGGGACGTCATGTAGTCCAGTGGTAGGTGATAAATCCCAATCACACATTGGTTGTGGGTTTGAGTTGCACAGCGTTTTCCAATGCGATGGGTTTTCACATGGTCTGTGTATTTTCCTTTTTCGAAAACTATATTTTATGCCATTACCAAAATGAGATTAATTCCTCAAAATAAACAGAGCATAATTTAACGACAAATGTTATCCCATACCTTGCATTTTCATCCCAAAATATAACAACTTGTAATTGCCTCAAACACAATGATCATATAAAACAAAATTTTTCTTTATAACTACATTCACAAGATAAAAGATAAGCCTTACTCAAACATCATTCTCACATGAAAAACTACAGGTTTACAAATAAAAGAGAAAATTATTCAAATGTATTACCATCAACAATGACCACTAATACATTTAAACTTTTCTCCAACCATTTATTTCCACATAGCTTCTTCTTTGACCAATAAAGTATCCTATAGAATAGGGAATTCAATAGGGTAATGTCCGGGTCCCCTACATTTACAGAAAATGACTGTAAATGGATTTTTGGGACCATTTTTATTTTCTTCCATAGTACTCTTCATTTTTCCTCAGCAATTATTCACTTTATGTCATTCTTTCTCACACGTAAAGAATTTATTTGTTCCATTGAGACACTTTTTTGGGTGTCTCCTTCCACAATTCCTGTAAGATGGAAATTTAGGATTCTTTTCTCCATGGTCTCCACAGCTAGAGCTCTTATCATTCACCACTGTTCTCTTCTTTGTTGAGTCTAGGAGTTGGTTAATATATATTTTGTTGATCATATTTTTAGAAAACTGATTTGGAATGAACACAATATCTTTTACGCCTATCAACATTCCATTTTTTTGCTCATTTACACCATTATTCCAACCTTTTAAATCATTCTAAAAGTTACTATGACTTATTTGGACTCTAGCCATTGACTAAAACCAGAAAGAATTGTGTGAGTAAGAGTAGTCATAAAATCCTTTAGAGAATATCATGACACCATATTCTCAATTTTAAACACATTAGGATTAACCAAGGTCATTTATTCTCATCGTATATTAAAATACTTCAAATTTTTTTGTAAATAAAATGTAAATTATCTTAACCATACACCCTGGGAGTGTCGTAACCAAGAGTGCAGCAAGGCCCGTTGTCATGCCTGAGTTCCGGTTCGAGTCTAGCTCAAAGCGTTGTTTTCAGGTTTTACCCCTAGTTACATCTGTTCCAGAGCCACCTCTACCTGCTCGTATCCAGACTGGGATGTATTTCTTGGAAAACTCACAAAATCCCTATAATACAAAAATTATAGGAATTTCGTCTACACTAATTCTCAAAGTTTATATTAGGGCTATGTGCTCTAATCAGAGTTTATCTAAATCTAGTTTCCATGGTTTGTACTAACCTTCCTCTGATAACACCTCTAACGCCCCGACCCTAGCTACCCAGAGTCTGTGAATTATTACGTATCATCAGCCTGATCACAAAATATCAAGTCTCGAATTACCGATTAGTTTAGCATTCTTGGAATGACTAGATAAATTCATAAAGTTTACATTACATCCTAACGTGAAAAACTACAACAAAATATTGTCTCCACACTCATATCCCCTTATACATACCTGCAGGTCATTCATAAAATACTTCTTCACATCCTGGGAAAAATAAAACATAGAATGTGGTGAGCTCAAATGCCCAGTAAGGATAACAATATAGTGGAAACTTTCATAAATAAGCATAAACATTTAAGGCAGTGTATAACTAAAACAATAGTCTTTTTAACATAATATTTCAGAATAATATGGAAGAAATAATATGAAATAATTCCATTCACTTATTCATATGGATATTCTACTAGTCTAATAATCAAATGCAATTTCAATAACCACTTTCATTATAATGGAATACATAATTCCAGACTATCAGAACCACATAGTCAAGGCCTTGTGCCAAGACTACAAAAAAAAATTCCAATGCCTTGTGCCAAGACACTAGTTTTTCTAATGGGGCCTACTGATGCATCGAGGAGTTATAGCGGGCTCCACCCTTCACTTACTAAGTCCAATGCATCCCTCATATGAAATGTTTGAAACATAACATAAAAATCTGTATTAAAACTAGCATACGAAATGTCAATACATTAACCACAAACCATGAATGGTATAAAAATAGCACATCCATAGTCAAACATAACTCATTCAATAAAATATAGAAGATTGTATTATATCAGATTTACTTCAATCAATAATAATGAAGTATATTGACATAGATTAAAATAATCAACAAACTATTGAGTGAAATATCCCCCTTTTTATTGAAAACATGTAAAATTCACACTATTTTTCAAGAAGCCATTTAAAATATATTTTTGAATCAAAGTATCCCATACCACTTTGAAACATTTAAAAGGAATTTTTATTTGAAAACTTTAAGGTCCATATAAATAAATCCTTAAAACCATTTTTAAAACATGGACATTAATGAGAAATATTTAGAATAATAAATCTTTAAAACATTTTAAAATGATATTTTAGTTAGGGTTCCTAACGAAAAGAGAGACACATGATTAAAAATAATTGATGTAATCGAAAATTTTAAATATCATGAAAATAAAGGGATTCATGATATAGTATGTCAATGTTCATTATATAAACTATATAAAAGTTATTTGGTCTATAACAACAAAGGAGTCTCAATGAATTGTAAAATTGAGATAAAATCTTTCATAAAGGTCGTATCCTTAGGTTAAGGATATATCAACGACATAATTTTGTGTGACAAATATAGATACACCCAATATGATTTGTTATTCAGTGTAAAACAATAAAAAAAACATTCACACATATTTTTGTAAAAACAACCCCATTGAATTAGATATTTAACTCAACAAATGTAGATTGAGTTAAAATTACTCTTATCAAGTTCATATTGATGACTTTAGAATTTATAAATGTATTGATTTTGTGTATCAAAATTATATCCACATAAAGGGGAGTGTAAATTATGACATAAGAAAATAAATAGTGATTCTACACATAATCTTGGAGTAAAATAGTCAATGAAGTATGCGTAAAGCCGAATGAGTGGAAATTGAAATTTCAAATTCCATTATTGATTTGGTAACTTACGAAACATACACCCATGAAATAAAGATCATACAATTATGATGTAATTATGCATGAATTAAAGTATATTACACAATGAATAAAAACATGGTTAGTACACACACCACATGTAATAAGTGGTGAACAATGGTAATCTCACGGAATTAAAAGTGAGATAAGAAACCCATTACTTTATAATTTTTCCTTCGTTGAGGGTATGTTAAACTCATTTATAATGGTTAAATAATTGTTATTGAATTAAAAAAGAATCATATAGATTAAAATTATATCATATATGTTCTTTTAACATTGATTTGTTGATAATATCTTAGTATTATCGTCATTTCGGGTGTTAAGGGATTCATTTTCCTTTATATTATTTGTTATGTGATCCATAATGGTTATGAATGGGATGAATCTTATTCATTTCCATAATGATATCATGTCTCTAAAAACTATTTTTAATCATCACATGAAATTTAGTCTTGAATGGATATGATGGGGAATGAATCTTATCGCGTTCGTGTAGACGGTAATCCGTACGTATGCACGAGCGATAATATCATTCTTTTGATATTAAAATCATATATAATTTGATGGTATATCAAATATACAGAATCATTATCATTCTATACTTATTATTTACATGAATTACACATCATTATTATACCCATCCAAATAATACTGTGTTGAATAACAATTACACCACAATGCGGAGACGGTAGGCCGTACCTACACATGTATGGTGACATGTCATTCAAAGGATACATAGAATAATTAATATTGTCACACCCCGACCGCGGACGTCCGTAATTTTTCTCTTTTCTTGGTCCCGGTTTGAATTTTTCGAAGATTAATTGTGATTGGTGGTTTCGCGCCGGTGCGCGGTCATCGCGTCGCTAGCGATGGTCGTGCGTTCGGCCCGGGGGACGATGTGTCCACCCGGCGTTTTAAATATTAAAGTTTTTACATTGACCTTTTATTATTATTATTATTTGAGTTGTGTTATTATTATAATTAACTAACTTTTATTTACTTTAATTATTTTATTGTTATGATTATTATTATAAAGTATTATTAAGATTATTATGAAGGTTTGTTCTTAATATTATAAAGCGATTATTATTATCACAACATTTTATTATTATTATTATTATAAGTTTTATTTTTATTATATAAGTTTTATTGTTATTAAGATTATATGTTTTATTATTATTATTATAATTATAATTATTATTTTTATCACATATATATATATATACCTAAAACCTACCCTAACCCTAGCTCTCTCTTTCTCCCGTAGCCGCCTACCCCTCTCCCTTCTCTCCTCTTCCCGCAGCCCTCCCCTCTCCTCTCCTCTGCTCGCCGTCCCGCTCGTCCCCTCCCATCCGGCGGCCCGAACGCCGCCCTGCTCCGCCCGGCCTCCGGCCTCTCCTCCGTCCGGCGCTCCGCCTTCCCTCGACCCGACCTCCCCGCCCAACCGGCCTCGTTCCCCCCTGCTCCCCCGCCTTGCGCCGACCCCGACCGCCGCGACCCCCCTGCTCCCTGTCGTCCCGCCTCGCCCAAGCCGAACCCCGGACCCCCCTGTGCCGACCTCCAGCTTCCGACGCGCCCCTCACCCAGCCGCCGCCGCGCTCTCCCGTTCCACACCCCCCTCCGGCGCGTTTCCCTTCCGGCGTCGACCCTCCCCATCCAGCCGGCCTCGCCTCTCCTCCCACCTTCTCCGCCAGCCGACCACCGACTCTCTCCGGCCTCCCACCACCTTCGCCACACCCAGCGGCAGCTGCGCCGACCCGGCTCTCCTGCTCACTCCCGTCCGGCGCACCCCCCCTGTTCCGTCACCTCAACGCCGCACCGCCCCAGCGCCCTGCTCCTCCGCCTTGCTCCGACCCCGTCGCCGGCGCTCCGCCGGCCTTCCCTCCCCCTGTCCGACTCCCTGCTCGCACCGCTCCTGCTCCCGCTACCGCGCCGCGTGACCTCCGAACCCCCGACCTCCCCTCCGGTCTCCGCCGCGCGCCTCCAGCGCGACCTGCACCCCTGCGTGAGTTCTCCTTTTTTTTTATTTGTTATTTTTGTTTGTTTCGTTTTATTATAATTATTATTATTATATTACAATTATTATTATTATACTATCAATATTATTGTTATTGTGTTAATTTTATTATTAATATTATTACATCATTATTAAAATTATTATTATGTTATTGTTATTAATTCTATATTATTATTATTATTATTATTATTATTATTATTATTATTATTATTATTATTATTATTATTATTATTACTATCATATTATTAATATTAATATTTTTATTATTGTGATTATATTATTATTATCATTATATTATTATTATTGTGATTATATTATTATTATATTATTATTATGTTGATATTATTCTATCCTTATTATTTTTATTATATCATTATTGTTTTTATTGTTATATTATTATTATACCTATTAAATTATTATTTGTATATCATTCTTGTTATTAAAGTATGTTATTATTATTATATTATTATTATTAATATATTATTAAGATTAAGATTATTATTATTTTTATTATTTTCAAGTTAATATTGTTAAGTTATTATTTTGTTATGATATTGTTATTATTATGGTTATGCTACTATTATAAATATAATAATATTATTATTATTATTATTTTCTTATTATTATTACTCTGACTTTTACTTGTGCTTTGTTAGGGGTTTTCTTCATCAATTTATACTTGTTTTTGGTAGGTTTAAGACTTTAGGATCCGCGCAGGGCGTTTCTGAGAAAGCGACATCGCCGCGCCTTGTTTCCGAGGTTCTGCCGTCTCCGCGCCTCAGTTTCGAGAGTGTTGGACTTTATCACGTGGCTTCGGACACACGTCGTGTCATCGCGCCTTGGTTCCAAGGTCGTTTTACCGTCGCGCTTGGATCTTGAGGTAGGTCTCCCTTTGCACTCGCCTTTAAATTTAGAATTTATTTATTCCTTGACCTTTTATTAAGTTTCAGCAAATTCAAAAGTATTATTAAGTAGTTATCTATAGTTTGGTGATCTGCTGATGATAAAAGTTGTTTTAATTGTAGCGTTTCATTAAAAGCGTTTTCTTGGATTTAATTGTGTGCTTCCATGGTAGTTTTGCTGGATGGTTCTTCCTGATTAACGAAAGATCATGTTGAATTGGGTTCTGAAGCGGTTTTGGTGTGTGTAAAATGGTAGGTGTATTGGTTATGGAAAATGGTATTTTTATTTGAACCTTGATTAGAGGAAGTGCCGTGTGACCTTTAAACTCGAGTTTTGGAAGCATTAAGCGTGGTTCTTGGTAGTTGAAAAAGAAAAAAATGTTTTCCTTTGATGCGTGATTAAAATTCTGGATTTCATTTGAGAAATATTATTCTTTCAAAAGGTGTTTAAAGGCCCGTTTGGCTCTTGATAAAAGTGGGGTGCGTTTGGAACTGGGAAAAATGATTTCTTACTTGTGATACCAACGTCTTTCAGGTTTGAGATGCTGATTTGAGTTTCTTAAATAAATTTCTAAGTGCGTTTCTGGTTTTCAATGAAATGGCGTGTGTCATCCCTCTTTAAAAATGCTTTAGTCTTAAATGATCAAAATGTAAGTGACATGACGGCCCGGTTGGCACTTTATTGAATGTGAAGTGATTATATATATATATACGTACTTGTGAGGGCATTTCTACAGGGGGCTTCCCTTCGAGGGTTGTCGTGTAGCGATGTCCGTGTAAGGGGTTGGCAAGTGCGGTGAGATGAGTCACGCGTGCGCGGGTCTCCCACTTACACAGTGTTACAAAAACTACTATGGGTTCCTGGGCGTCTTGTAGATTATCGAGTGACGGTTGCTTGCTAACCCTGATTAGACGGGTTAGTACCCCCTGGAGTTACAGACAGGCCAGGAGGGATGTGCCACTGGTTGGCTGTTAGGGCGGCCAGTTGGTTATTGACTATGGAGTACCATGCCGGCAGGTAGTCTGAACCCGAGTACGTCCAGGGGTTTTCTAGGGATGTTCAGGATCACCCATGGTTATTGTTGATAACTTCTGGTTTATTTGTACTTGCACTTGGTTTTCCTTACCTGTTTACCTTTACTTGCACTTGTTTTCCCTGCTTGTTTTCTTTCAGTCATATTTCACAGCCTATACTGTTAGACGTTGAGAAAAAATGGTTTTTAAATGAAAATGCTTTATTCTCTTTGGGTTAGATTTGAAAATGTAATACTTTGCTTTTCAGAATGAGTTTAAAACTAATGAAATGGAACTAACTTTCGAAAAGGAATAAGGGAAATGTCTCGTGTTTGATTTTCAAGTAAAGCATTGTGAAAACTTACTTTTATACATTATAGTTCAAACCTGGATTATGTAGATTCTTTATTTACTGGAGGTGCATTGGGATTTGTTGTGGGGTTCACCTACTGAGTACTTCTGTGCTCACGCCTATCTTTCACCATTTCAGTCGCAGGTCTTCTGTTTTGAGTCGCTCAGTGTTGGAGCGAGGTTGCTCTCTAGTTGGGTGGTGACCTGAGAGGTCACATGGAGGTACGTGGTTGTGTGGTTTTTATTTCTTTTCCACTGTTAGTGTTTGTTTATTCTGTTCTATTTACTTTTGTTTTGGGCTGAAATCGTTCCCAACGATCAAGTTTTAATGCCCGGCACTCGTTGCCATCCCGGGGGGATCGGGAACGCCCCTCGGTACTTGCCGCGGACCGGCTCGGGTGACCGTTTCAGGGTCGACCCGGGCTGGTTCGTGACAAAATGGTATCAAAGGCTGGTTCTTGTTATTTGGGTTGTCCGGTAGAAGGAGATTAGGACTGTCGGAACTCGAGGGGTAGGTAAGGGAAGAGCGTCACGAACTCTTGCTCGCACTGATCCTCGAGTTACCAGGGGTAGTTCGGGAATTGTGTCCTTGTCTTTCTTGGTTTGTCTTGGATTGAGAGATGATAATGGAGGCAAGCCGACGTTACATCGTAATTTCACATGGAGTAGTGACCCATGTGGAGTTCGAGTACGTGGTTTGAATTCCTCCTAGTGGTCGACGCTGACTTGGGACATGGCCCACTACCATGTCGCCAGGTTGAGTGTGACTACTAGTCCCTCATTTTAGTGGTTGATGCAAATTTGGATCCTGCTTTTGTTTTGGTTTGTGTGAGTGCGTTGTTGGAAATGAAAAAGGTTTTTTGAAAATTGGATTGGTTTCTTTTAAAAGACTTTAAATTTATAAAATGGGTTTTGAAACTGAAATCTCTTGATTTGAAAGTCTGTTGTTTGCTTGGAATTGGATAAGAATGATTTGGGTTGAAACCCCAGGTCCTCTTTATGAACGTTTTCACATGTGTGAGAATGCATGGAAAGTGTGTGTTGATGCACGTATGAATGGAATGTGGATAAAGACATGTGCAACGGTTCATGAGATTACCTGGGTGTGTATTTGAAGTTAAAGGCTTGACTTTGTTTTCTAAATTGGTTTTAAATGGGAAACAGTTTTGGAAAGTTTTTGGTTTGAAAATGGATTGGTTTTTGGAAAGTGATCTTGAGAAAGGGTGGTTTTGAAATCAAAAATGAAAAGGGAATTTTAAAGAGGAGATTTTATTTTGGGTTGTGTTGTATTTGTTTGGTCCTGGTGCTGACTGTTTTGATGAAGGTGCTTTTATTGATGTTGCTTCGATTTGATGTTGGTTTTGGCCTTGTGTTTTATATATCGCTCAGGAAATGCCGCCCAGAAAGGTCTCTAAGGATTCGGATATGTCATGCCCAGTTTTTAGTCCTCCTCAGACTTTGCCTGTTCTCCATGGTGATCAGGGTCCGTTAGAGGCAGTGGAATGGCTCGAGGAAGTGGAACGTGTCTTTAGAATGTTGGGAACTCCCGATAGTGTTAAGGTTCGTGCAATTATGAAGTTGTTCGAGGGCCCAGCTCTGGACCAGTGGAAGGTGGTTGCCCCACCATCGGCGCAAGTTGAAATGACGTGGGATGTCTTCAGAAATTGTTTTCATCCAATGGTTTGTACCTGAGGAAGTGAAGCTGGAGAAAAAGGGAGAGCTTGTGAATATTCAACAAGGTCAACGGACGGTGAAGACGTATGTTGACCATTTCAAGGGACTAATTTCCTTTTCTCCAGAGGTAGCGTCGCATGAGCTCATGAAGGCCTCTCTTTTCACTAGAGGTCTTCGTCCAGAGATCAAGGAGCGTGTCCTCCCTTCTAAAGACCTTTGTTTCGAGAAGCTGGTGGAGAAAGCTTTCTTGGCTGAGTTGGTTTCCGGTGTGCGGGTGACTAATACTTCATCATCCCCTGTTGTTCGTAAGAGTTCCCCCTCTGGTGAGGAAAAGGCGCGAGAGATACCTGTCCCCAATGAGTTATCCCCTTTGGTCCCAGCTTCCAGTTCATCAGATCGTTCGATGGTATGCTTTCAGTGTGGTCGTTTCGGGCATTTAAAGCCGTCTTGTCGCAACCCTCCAAGGACGTGTCATCGTTGTGGTTGTCTGGGTCATCTGGAGAAGTTTTGCAAGAAGCGTCACTTGAAGAGGAAGCTGTGATGGGAGAATGTCAGTACCTGACTATGAGGCAGAAGATGCTTCAACCATCAGAGCCCCAGCCACAAGTCTCGGGGTGAAGCTCGCGCACAGTCAGGAGTCCCCAGGGGTGTGAAGCCTTGGTCCAGGCTTTGTGTTCTATGTTAGCAGTGGAACAATCAAGATCTTCTAGTACTTATTTTCTGCTGTTAAATTTTGACGTTGTGGTATGTTCATTGTTTTACCATGGGTTTATCATGGACTTGTTCTATTATAATCCAAGTGGTCTGGTTTATGTAAATGTGTTGTTTTTCTAAAAAAGTGGCAATGGACTTTTTCTATGATAAATCTAAGCGGACTTGTCGTGAGAATGTAATATTCCGAATCGTGTGTCCTTCTTAAAAGTGTGTTTGACTCTCATGTGGGTTGACCTCGTTCTAGTAATGTTGTCGATGTGGTTATGTTTTGTGGAATTCGGTGGATTATGTCTCCAGTTTGATGTTGGTTAAATGTTTTTCTATGGTTTTTCCCTGGTGTTGAAGGTTGTTGACTCTGGTCGAGGATTTAATGTCTAGACGGAGGTGTGGTTTTAATTGTTTTGTAAGAGTTGGTTTAAATTGGTTGGGAGTTCCCGCGTCGACCCCCTTTTCTAGGGTCTTCCTTTTAGATGGTCAACTTTCCTGCACTAGTTAAGTTCTTGTGGTGGGGAGAACCCCTTCGTGTTCTCCCCTCAATCTCAGACCTCAGTTTCCTCCTGAATCGGTCGGGTGTGACCTGTGTGGAGTAAGGTCATCCCCGAGATTCTCAATCCTCTCTGGTTCCTTTAGTTATGTTTGGGCATAGACTTGGTTTTTGGTTGACTTGCGGCCTGGTGACTTTCTGGGGGCAGAAAGTGTCTGTGGTGGGGAGAATTGTCACACCCCGACCGCGGACGTCCGTAATTTTTCTCTTTTCTTGGTCCCGGTTTGAATTTTTCGAAGATTAATTGTGATTGGTGGTTTCGCGCCGGTGCGCGGTCATCGCGTCGCTAGCGATGGTCGTGCGTTCGGCCCGGGGGACGATGTGTCCACCCGGCGTTTTAAATATTAAAGTTTTTACATTGACCTTTTATTATTATTATTATTTGAGTTGCGTTATTATTATAATTAACTAACTTTTATTTACTTTAATTATTTTATTGTTATGATTATTATTATAAAGTATTATTATGATTATTATGAAGGTTTGTTCTTAATATTATAAAGCGATTATTATTATCACAACATTTTATTATTATTATTATTATAAGTTTTATTTTTATTATATAAGTTTTATTGTTATTAAGATTATATGTTTTATTATTATTATTATAATTATAATTATTATTTTTATCACATATATATATATACCTAAAACCTACCCTAACCCTAGCTCTCTCTTTCTCCCGTAGCCGCCTACCCCTCTCCCTTCTCTCCTCTTCCCGCAGCCCTCCCCTCTCCTCTCCTCTGCTCGCCGTCCCGCTCGTCCCCTCCCGTCCGGCGGCCCGAACGCCGCCCTGCTCCGCCCGGCCTCCGGCCTCTCCTCCGTCCGGCGCTCCGCCTTCCCTCGACCCGACCTCCCCGCCCAACCGGCCTCGTTCCCCCCTGCTCCCCCGCCTTGCGCCGACCCCGACCGCCGCGACCCCCCTGCTCCCTGTCGTCCCGCCTCGCCCAAGCCGAACCCCGGACCCCCCTGTGCCGACCTCCAGCTTCCGACGCGCCCCTCACCCAGCCACCGTCGCGCTCTCCCGTTCCACACCCCCCTCCGGCGCGTTTCCCTTCCGGCGTCGACCCTCCCCATCCAGCCGGCCTCGCCTCTCCTCCCGCCTTCTCCGCCAGCCGACCGCCGACTCTCTCCGGCCTCCCACCACCTTCGCCACACCCAGCGGCAGCTGCGCCGGCCCGGCTCTCCTGCTCACTCCCGTCCGGCGCACCCCCCCTGTTCCGTCACCTCAGCGCCGCACCGCCCCAGCGCCCTGCTCCTCCGCCTTGCTCCGACCCCGTCGCCGGCGCTCTGCCGGCCTTCCCTCCCCCTGTCCGACTCCCTGCTCGCACCGCTCCTGCTCCCGCTACCGCGCCGCGTGACCTCCGAACCCCCGACCTCCCCTCCGGTCTCCGCCGCGCGCCTCCAGCGCGACCTGCACCCCTGCGTGAGTTCTCCTTTTTTTTTGTTATTTTTGTTTGTTTCGTTTTATTATAATTATTATTATTATATTACAATTATTATTATTATACTATCAATATTATTGTTATTGTGTTAATATTATTATTAATATTATTACATCATTATTAAAATTATTATTATGTTATTGTTATTAATTCTATATTATTATTATTATTATTATTATTATTATTATTATTATTATTGTTACTATCATATTATTAATATTAATATTTTTATTATTGTGATTATATTATTATTATCATTATATTATTATTATTGTGATTATATTATTATTATATTATTATTATGTTGATATTATTCTATCCTTATTATTTTTATTATATCATTATTGTTTTTATTGTTATATTATTATTATACCTATTAAATTATTATTTGTATATCATTCTTGTTATTAAAGTATGTTATTATTATTATATTATTATTATTAATATATTATTAAGATTAAGATTATTATTATTTTTATTATTTTCAAGTTAATATTGTTAAGTTATTATTTTGTTATGATATTGTTATTATTATGGTTATGCTACTATTATCATTATAATAATAATATTATTATTATTATTTTCTTATTATTATTACTCTGACTTTTACTTGTGCTTTGTTAGGGGTTTTCTTCATCAATTTATACTTGTTTTTGGTAGGTTTAAGACTTTAGGATCCGCGCAGGGCGTTTCTGAGAAAGCGCCATCGCCGCGCCTTGTTTCCGAGGTTCCGCCGTCTCCGCGCCTCAGTTTCGAGAGTGTTGGACTTTATCACGTGGCTTCGGACACACGTCGTGTCATCGCGCCTTGGTTCCAAGGTCGTTTTACCGTCGCGCTTGGATCTTGAGGTAGGTCTCCCTTTGCACTCGCCTTTAAATTTAGAATTTATTTATTCCTTGACCTTTTATTAAGTTTCAGAAAATTCAAAAGTATTATTAAGTAGTTATCTATAGTTTGGTGATCTGGTGATGATAAAAGTTGTTTTAATTCTAGCGTTTCATTAAAAGCGTTTTCTTGGATTTAATTGTGTGCTTCCATGGTAGTTTTGCTGGATGGTTCTTCCTGATTAACGAAAGATCATGTTGAATTGGGTTCTGAAGCGGTTTTGGTGTGTGTAAAATGGTAGGTGTATTAGTTATGGAAAATGGTATTTTTATTTGAACCTTGATTAGAGGAAGTGCCGTGTGACCTTTAAACTCGAGTTTTGGAAACATTAAGCGTGGTTCTTGGTAGTTGAAAAAGAAAAAAATGTTTTCCTTTGATGCGTGATTAAAATTCTGGATTTCATTTGAGAAATATTATTCTTTCAAAAGGTGTTTAAAGGCCCGTTTGGCTCTTGATAAAAGTGGGGTGCGTTTGGAACTGGGAAAAATGATTTCTTACTTGTGATACCAACGTCTTTCAGGTTTGAGATGCTGATTTGAGTTTCTTAAATAAATTTCTAAGTGCGTTTCTGGTTTTCAATGAAATGGCGTGTGTCATCCCTCTTTAAAAATGCTTTAGTCTTAAATGATCAAAATGTAAGTGACATGACGGCCCGGTTGGCACTTTATTGAATCTGAAGTGATTATATATATATATACGTACTTGTGAGGGCATTTCTACAGGGGGGCTTCCCTTCGAGGGTTGTCGTGTAGCGATGTCCGTGTAAGGGGTTGGCAAGTGCGGTGAGATGAGTCACGCGTGCGCGGGTCTCCCACTTACACAGTGTTACAAAAACTACTATGGGTTCCTGGGCGTCTTGTAGATTATCGAGTGGCGGTTGCTTGCTAACCCTGATTAGACGGGTTAGTACCCCCTGGAGTTACAGACAGGCCAGGAGGGATGTGCCACTGGTTGGCTGTTAGGGCGGCCAGTTGGTTATTGACTATGGAGAACCATGCCGGCAGGTAGTCTGAACCCGAGTACGTCCAGGGGTTTTCTAGGGATGTTCAGGATCACCCATGGTTATTGCTGATAACTTCTGGTTTATTTGTACTTGCACTTGGTTTTCCTTACCTGTTTACCTTTACTTGCACTTGTTTTCCCGGCTTGTTTTCTTTCAGTCATATTTCACAGCCTATACTGTTAGACGTTGAGAAAAAATGGTTTTTAAATGAAAATGCTTTATTCTCTTTGGGTTAGATTTGAAAATGTAATACTTTGCTTTTCAGAATGAGTTTAAAACTAATGAAATGGAACTAACTTTCGAAAAGGAATAAGGGAAATGTCTCGTGTTTGATTTTCAAGTAAAGCATTGTGAAAACTTACTTTTATACATTATAGTTCAAACCTGGATTATGTAGATTCTTTATTTACTGGCGGTGCATTGGGATTTGTTGTGGGGTTCACCTACTGAGTACTTCTGTGCTCACGCCTATCTTTCACCATTTCAGTCGCAGGTCTTCTGTTTTGAGTCGCTCAGTGTTGGAGCGAGGTTGCTCTCTAGTTGGGTGGTGACCTGAGAGGTCACATGGAGGTACGTGGTTGTGTGGTTTTTATTTCTTTTCCGCTGTTAGTGTTTGTTTATTCTGTTCTATTTACTTTTGTTTTGGGCTGAAATCGTTCCCAACGATCAAGTTTTAATGCCCGGCACTCGTTGTCATCCCGGGGGGATCGGGAACGCCCCTCGGGACTTGTCTCGGACCGGCTCGGGTGACCGTTTCAGGGTCGACCCGGGCTGGTTCGTGACAAATATGGTTGTACCATATTTATAATAATATCACAGTATATAAAAGGTACTAAAGTTATTATTTTAGAATGGAAATAACAAATAATGAAGAAGTTGAATAAGAAAGGAACTTGAAAGAGGGTTGTGAAAACATTACATATTCTTCGAGTTCTTCCTTTTGATTTCATAAAACGATCTCTTTAGGATGGGTTTCTAATCAAACTAATACCTCTAGGTTGAAGTTAGGGAATTTGAGAGAATATTTGGGAAGGGTTTGGCTGATCCAAAAGGCTATTAAGATGTAAATAAGAGAGAAGGGGGAGTACCATTTTATAAGAGGGGTGAGGGGCACCTTTGGAAAAGCTAGAAATATTATTTTATAATAAATTAATATTCGGTTTCAAATGGCTCAAAAGTGGATTATTTAAAGTTTTATGTGGTTATCGGTTGAAATCCTTTCAACCAATATATTTTAGATAGGTTTGGGTCTCAATAGTAACCTTATCATTTATATTTAACTCTTAGTTAAATAGTTTGACATTTACCATGTCTCTTTGTATTTTTATATTATATAGTTAATAAACTTACTATATACCTACAAGAGACCCCCATGTGGTACATTAATGATACAAATATCATTATATAAGTCTTTTCACCGAACCTTAGATATTTAGAAATATAATATCAATTAATAATATAATATTTGTTTTAAAAACTCTTTTATGTCAATTTTGACACTATTGGGTATTTTGTTTTTGATAATTTAATAAAAGAATTATAACATTAATAAAAATTTATATAACCAATACTAATATGTCATATTAACCTGGAAAATTAGTGTAATTCATAAAAATTCTCAAATTAAATTTATTTTGATATTTATAATATCAATTATTTTAATATTTCATTAATAATGTAATTACTGCATCACCTTTGGGTCATTAATAAATTAAATTATATAATGTATATAAATTATAAATAAAATAAAATTATGTAGGAAATATTATTATTTTTCTAATGAATATTTATAAAAGAATTTATCTTATGTATAACCCTATATTAAAAATGTTTTAGTTATTAAAATTTTATTTTATCTCCTTTAACTCTTATTTGAATTAAATAATAATAAATGTCGTAATCTCATCCACATGGACATAAATGATAATATTTTATTCCTAAGTTTGTTTTTGGTCGAGATACACTTGTCCAATAGAATTAGGACATGTTTTAGGGTAATATTAATATCATTTTTACCATTAATTACCCTATTTACTTTTAACCGTGGTAAATAAAATTAAAAGTTAATATTCACCAAAAATTATTTTCATCTCATTGAACTACATTTTACTCCTTGATATTAACCGTGTCTCTCGGATTTTTGAAATTCTATTCACTGTAGCGGTAAAATTATGTTTTATGTTAATTTCCAAATTCTCCTAGGAGGTGGGTAAAAGGCGGTGAAAAGTTCAATAAATTTTTTTATATCTAAAATTATACTAAACTAACTCCAATGAATTACATTGACATTATATCATTATTATGTTTCTATTTTGACATCAATTAAATTTAAATAAAATAAATAATTATTTAAATAAAAATTTTGTTTTAAACTATAACTAAGTGTTTTTTCACTATTAATAAAAAATTGAATGTTTTCGGAAAAATACCAAAAATTCTCCTTAAGATAATTTCGATATTCTGAATCGAAAAATGAAGTCCATTTTGAAATATAAAATTTATAAATTTTCAAAAAGTGGGTATTACAATTCATAACAGTTAGTTTGATTAGTTGTGGTGTGTGTTAGAACCCGAAGTTGCATAAAAAACGTGCAACTGTATTATTAAAAGAGAAGCGTACCGTGGAATCTTGGGGTGTTACAGTTATAACGTAACCACCCATCCTAGTTTTCACGGCACCACCAGTCATTTGGTTTATCACATAACCACCCGTCAAATGTCCATGTACCATTATAAAATAATAAAACATAAAACAAATATAAAGGAAAGATAACATTTCCACATTTCATTCACAATATATCATTTAAATACATTGACATAAAAAATCCCTTATCAAAACAAATTTCAATACCAAAAATACATAAACGATTATATGGTATTTATTTTCTTTTAAAAACATTACGGCTTGTTGAGGAAGCCAAGGATCAAATAGTACTCGTGGAGGTGGAATAGGCTGTTGTCACCGCTTACGTTAAAAAAATTCTTTTTTGTTGTTTAGTAAAACACTTCGTAGAAAAATATTCCATTTGAAAAGTCAAGGGTGTTTATATAGCGTATAAAAGAAAGTCATGTATTAAAACAAAATATGCCTCAATGAAAAGAGATTGAGACGAAGTCCCTTAAAAAGATAATTTTGTAAATAAAATAGATAGCTTATGTATATTCACTATAATCTCACATAAAGAAAGTCTAAATACATGATGAGATATAAAAATTCATTTCTCAAATAATCAAAGAACATCATAAATAAGAAATATAAGTTCAACCCAAAGAATGAGAATTGGGTTAAGAAGTCCCCTTACCTCATGTCCGACATGACTCGATCATTCTATAATATCTTGAATAATAAACTAATGTTAATTTCTACTTCCTTAAGAACCTTTTTCAAGTTTATAATTCCTATTTTATCACTTTTTACCATGTTTTAAACATTATGCAATCATTTAAGTTAATAATGGTCATTTTGTTGATATTTGGTACTTGAGTCAAAAATGAACACCGTATATTTACAAGTAGTTAATGAGGTAAATAGTCCATAATATCTAGAATGAAATTCATTATTAAGATATCATATATATCTAGTATGTATATATAGTTATAACAGTACATATCATTTCGAGGTATTAAATGAAATGCACCGTTCATGGAGACGGTAAGTCGTACGTACGCATAAACACTACTTTCATTTCTACTTCTTATTTTAATGGAATTAAAACATAATGATACATAGTAGTATTATAATTCCAGTGTTTTATTATAAATAATATCATTAAATCTATCCATTATATGTATGACATATGGTATGAATGAGTCATATCACATTGAGGGGGCGGTAGTCCGCACTTTCTCAAATTAAATTATCGCGTTTACCCATAATTAAAACCATAAAGGTATGATATAAATAGAAATTAGAAAAGCATAAATAAAAAATAAACATAATATATATCATATATAAATAAATATTCGTCTTAATTTCCACCATGAGAGATGGTAGGAGATAATCGAACAATCATCGTTTCGTGAGGCGTTAGTTTGCTGTCCACAGAAACATTATGTTCTTAATCTATTAGATGGAGGTGTTTGTAAGTGTAGTTATAATATTTCTCATAAAAACATCCTGTTATATTGAGTATACTGGTGTTGTTACAAAATAAAGAAATAAAAATATTTTAGTGGATGGCGGAGTAAAACAAAAGAAAATAAGTTAAGAGAAACGTTTACCTTTAATTTGGGTAAATTTCTTTGGATTGAATCAAAAGGACTTATTGAAGTTCCTTCTGCCTAAGGTAAGGCTTCTAGGAGCAGGAGAAGAAAAGTAGGGATCTTAATTGGGAAGAGTTTGGATGATCTAAAAGGCTTGATAGGTGTGAGGAATTGGTTAGAAGTGGTCTCCTTTTATAAGGGGGAGGAGGGGCTCTTTAGGAAAGTGTGAAAACATTATTTTATTATAAACATATATTCAGTTTCAAAAAGTCCCAAAATCATTAAAGTAGAAGATAAGATGACTCATGTTGGAAATAAAATCATACAATCAGAATTGGACATGTTTTCGATAATATTTTAATCATTATAATCTTATTTATTTAAATGATTTATTAATGAGGTAAACACTACATCATTATTATGTCATAAATAATTTAATTTATTTGTTGTCTAAATAATAAAAAAATACCATGATGTAGAAAATATTTTTATATTTACAATGAATATTTACAGTCAAAAATTTAACATATATAGCACCATGTAAAAATTAATTTACAATGTGATTTTTGTATATGTCATTTTGTCTTCACTTTAAATTAATTAATCTAAATTGTCATTATCAATCCCATGTAGCTCAATGTGGTCCCAAAATCGACCCAAAGATTCACATGGTCGTAAATGAATCAAACAATAAGGTTTGTAAAAGTGTTAATGTAATTTTAAATTATTATAATATTATTTTTTACATTGAATTACCTTATTTACATATAATCGGGTTAAATAAAGTCAAAAGATACTATTCACAAGAAATTATTTTCATCTTATTGAAAAACAGTTTACTTAATAATAAAAACCATGTTTGTCGGATTTTTTGTAATTCAATTCACAAAAGTGGAAAAATTCCATTTATATATAAAAGTCAGTTTTTCAACTACTACAAAGTGGTTTCACTATTCATCAAAAAATGAAGTTTTTCAGAAAAATAGAAAAAATTCACCCTAACATTTATTTTATATTATGAATTAAAAAATGATGTATATTATAAAAAATTCAAAACATTGAAGTGGAATTAATTAATTTAAAATTAATTCCTATTGTTAATACAAATAGCGTGTTTTTAAGAAACAATAACTATCTAAAGATTGACACTTGTTTATGTCCACATTCAATGTGAAATTAATTGCAATGACCAAAATTATATTAAATAGTAAAAATATAATGTAATTACATTTTAAAAAAAATTATTAAGATATTATATCCATATAAATAAATTAAATTAAAAGGCACATTTGAATTAAAATACAGTATTTTCCACTATTCATTAAAAAAATGAACTTTATCGAAAAAATCAAAAAAATTACACATAGTAAATTTTGATGTCTCCATTATAAAGAAGGATTTTATTTGGGAAAATATAATGTATTAAAGTTACCAAAACTATATTTAAAGAGGTTTCTCCATTAACAGGCTGTAAATCGACCTTTTAATGTAAATTATGCTTAAAATTAGATTCAATCATATTTTAAGCCTCTAACTTTTATTGGATAAAAGTAATCACACATTTAACAAACAAGTATAATCATATTGTAGTTAGTTTTGTTCATTCCCACCAATACAACGGCTAGGAGTTATCTACCATTTAAAATAATAATATTATAATATTAGTATCCAATGTAAGATTTCAAATAAACATGTTCTCGCGTATTGGGTACACTATCGAACATAGAAAACCCTTTAAAGTAAACTTAAATTTTAATTCAAAAATATTAATTAATATGAAATATGTCTTATTTTCAATTTACATGGGATGTTACAATTTTATTCTCTAAAATCACATTTATCTAAAAAAAAGTTAGATTTATTTTTTAATAGGGGACATTATAATTAATTTTTTTAAAATTTAAGAAAGGAATTTAATTTTATAATTCGTTATATAAAAATTATCATTGAATGAATTTTTGAGAATTTTTTTGAAATTATATATTTCATAAAAAAAATTATTTGATTATTAAGTATTTAAATAGTAAAATACCATTTTGGAATAGTTTTAAAATCTAACTAGTTAATTTTTATTTAAAATATCTAAATTATGGTTTTTAAATGTTTTTATAATTTATTTTAGCATTAAAATATTATTTTGGCTTAAAATTAAATTTCTATAAAAAATGATATTTCGATGCATATTTCTAGTTTGGTTTTAACATAGATTCTATAAATTTATATTTGATATTTTAAAATTTTATTTTTTTATTTGGAATTAATTGTTCCAATTTTCTTAAATACCTTAAATTTAGTTTTTTCCAATATGAACAGTAATAATCATAATTTTTGTAATCATAATAATGATTATATCATATAATTGTAGACAAATATAAAATGAGAATGATTATAAAATGAACCATTTTTAAAAATTTATTTTTTTAGTGTATTACAACCCAAATCATCCACAATTTGGTAATATGAAATTTTTTCCATTTAGATGCGATTATGAACTTTATAATATTCTTTTTAAAGAAAATACTAAAACGTTACACTCTTGATTTGAATAAGAATAATTATTTTATCTGAGGATAACTAGACGATATGTTTGGTTATAAGTATTATTTTGAAATATAAAATTTTTAGGTTCATTATCAAAATCTATTGATAATTTTAGTTAAGTGAATATATTTTTAAATATATTCAAAATTTTGACACAATAATTGTTCAATTAATGAAGAAATAAAACAAATGTTTTTAAAAACACTAAAAGTAATAAAATTTTATATAACTAATGTGATCCATGAATTTTATAAGAAAATACATTTTAAGGATATTATAAAATAATTATTTAAAATTTTACTCATTTTCTTGAATTTATTAGATTAAATGTAATGAATAGTTCAAAAATAAACATTAATGATATATTAAAATATATATTATTTTATTAAATGATATTAAATTAGTAAAAATTTTATATTTCTTTTTTAATTAAATATGGTTTATAATATCATTCATTGTCCATTTATGCACCATTATTTCATTTATTTTAACTATAATGACACTAAGAATAAAAATCCATGTTTTCACGGTAAGTGTGAATGAGCTTAATAATGGGTTAAAAAAACAGTAAGGGTAACAATGTGATAAAAAATATTCTAATTTCTATTTTAGGAGATAATTCTAACCTATCCTAATCATATATTCTAAATAAATTATTTTGTATTCAATTTAAATTGAAAATTAATTTATATTAATTTAATATTTTGAGATATTAGAAGAGTACCCCTGCCCTCTCATATAAATGGGCACCTATTATTACCATTAATCAAAAAATAAAAAGAATTGTTTTTCGGAAAATATATTCCCAAATTTATTATTAAAATTCCTAATAATGTTCTATAGTTCTTAGTTAGGGGATATACCCATCCTTATTGGTCATAAGGTGTTAAGAAAAAGGGACTGCTCATATAAATGGTTTCATTCTTAACCGAGCATTTCAATTTTATTTCTTCATCCACCTAATTAAAATATTCATGAGCCATGAGTATATAATAAAAATAGTATATTAACTTTAATTGGGTTTTTAATGTCAATTGAAGAAACTATATCCATCTCTTCTTCCCTCAAATGGGAAACAAAACCACAGTTTGTGTGTACTACACACTACCACCACATAGACTATTGTAACTCATTATCATCATCGTAATTGATGGGTTGATTATAATGATGTAATTAAAATTTATATATATTATATTAATAAAATATATATAATTCATAAAATATAATGTATAATTTTCCTTCTTATATTTCCATTCAAATTAAAATGATAACATCATTGATGAATTTCTTTGGACGACCACTTCCATGAAGAGACACAATTTCTTCTTCATCACGACATCACATGGATGATATATATTAGTATATTTAAAGAATAAATATTATAATGATGATCTTATTATAATCATGGAACTAAAATAGTACTTATTAACTTTTTATAATGGAAATATCACCCATACGTATGTACGATCAACCATCTATAAGATTATAACATAATCATTTTTCAAAGAAATCTATTATGACTTGTTTAAAAATTATGATTGATGTAAAAAATTATAATTATTAAATTACTATCATTATATATACAGTGGCATAATTACCATATTGACCAATGTCAACCTATCAAATTCATTTCTAAAATAGGTGTTGAATATCATTTAAAACGCCATATGTGAATTTAATTGATTATGTAATTGTTAATAAAATTGTATTAAATTAATCAAAGAAATATTGATCGTGAATATGAATCTTATAAATGTATAAAATTAATATAATTTTATTTATTGAGGAGATAAATGACATGTGACAATTTTTACTCATCGTATGCGACTTTATTTTTAAAAAGCATAATTACAAGTTTCCCTTAAAAATCTCTTTTTTCCATATCCATGTTTTTAAAAAAATGTTTTCAACAAGGTTTGTGATATTGTACTGTGATTTTTAAATTAATATTACCCATTTTTGAATATTTACTAAATAGTTTGGTAGGAATATTTTTTTTAAATGATATACTTTGTGACTTTTCTGATAGAAGTATTGAAGGAATATTTTTTAACATATACGTTAGGAATGAATTTTACTCGCATCCTAACTAATTATTTTTATTTGAATATACCATTACCTATTCACATGGTTCTTTTTAAAGAATATTTTTTCCATTATAATTTCACAATTTTTGATATGTCATTTAAAAATGGAAAGGATATTTTTCTCATGAATTTTTAATGATATTTTATTGGAATTTCTATTCATCAAAGAAAAAAAATCCACAATGTCACTTATTATAAAATTATGATATGTTTTAATGATACCATCTCAATTATTTCTCTGGATGGATTATTATTGTTTAAAATATATTTTCATGGAACCTATTTCTTTTCCATAGCTTAAGAGCATTATGATAATACTGCACTATTTTTACATATAAGCTAGTAAATAATAATACATCATTATAAGCATTATTTGATTTTTTATTCCATTAAAATATTTCATGTTTGGTTTTAATAAAATATAACTTTCCCTTTTTTGGTTTATTTATGTATTTATGATCAGTTATTAAATGAAAATTGTATTGTTACATCCAAATGTGTTTTTTATATGGGGATAACAGTGTTTTATAAAAAGTATGGAATATTGTAAGGACAAAATGTTTTATAAGATAATTTAAAATCATATGTGAAATCAGTGAGCCCAATATATATTATCAAATGGGATTATCCCATTATATATCAAGAGTGAACCAAATACAACTTATAAATTGGGTGTTCCCAAATACCATGCATTTATCCTCATACAACTTTTATGATGGGTGAACATAGATAGTTCTCTAATAAATTGGGAAATGTATCTTGTACTTTTAAGAAATAATTATAGAGTTAATTATTTGTTTTTCATATGGATTTAATTGGGATCTAGTAGTTTCTAGTGAGGGTTTAAAATAGTTTTCAATGTGATGATCTAATTAATAAAAAATAGTGTTTATTTTCCTTCTATAGGGTTTACTAATTTTTTTCTGACAATTGTTTTTCATATAGAAATTATATTATTCATCCTCATAATGAACGTTGAGAAAAATATAATAATTTAATGGGTTTTCTTGTTTTGACCATACTAAAATATTTTTTATATTTATATCCATTGGTGAGAATTTTCTGTTTATCCGTGTTTTTAAAATTTTTTCCAGAAGGATTTATGGATTAATAGGGACAATGATGATTTCAATATCAAAATTATGAGGATATTTCCGAAAAAAAATAATATTTAATATTAAATTTTTGTTTAGTCGAAGAAATGGAGATTTAATAGAAGTGTCCACTATGTAATATGTTTAATTATAATGTAAAATTTATAACCTATATCTATAAATAAATAATCCAAAAATATTTGAGAGTGTAAGAATATGAATTATAATATAATTTCACTAGAATATTTAATATTTAAAAACATTTCCTTACAATTGGTATCAATAAATGGTTTAGATTACTTTATAGGTAAGGATATTATTTTAACATAAGATAAATTTATTTCTATTAGAAATAAATAAAATCTTATATAAATTATTTTCATTTTCGATACCTTGGATAATGATATATTATTTTTTATAATCTTTATAAAATGTTTTAATTTTATTTTATTGATATGCTGACATTACCTATTTTTCATTTAGTAAACATTAGAATCTTTTAGTATCCAAAGTATTAATTGATGTGATGGAAAACTCGGTGGTTTTCTGAATGAGAAACAAAAAAAGAATGGGGGCTACAGTTGGAACTCTTATGGTTATTCTCAACCTAACATAAAGTGTTTTATTTTTCAAAATGAACCTAATTGAGTCTCATATCTCATTAAATAAGAAATAATTGAAGATACATTGATGTTTGAGTAATAATGGACATAACGGTATATATGATAAATGACCTATGTGTCATTAATGTGAACATTAAAACCTAGGAAAATGTCTAAAAATAATAAACAGATGTTCTATATGTGGAAAATGAGGTCAAAAAATAATCATCGATGAAAAAAGGATGAATTCAATTAACTCCTTGATGGGGAAATAAATTCATCCCAATGTATCAGTTGAAAATTTTATACATGGGAGAATTGACATTCTGAAAATAGATATCATAGGGGGAAGTCTCAAGAATGGGGTGAACATGACTATATAGATGAACATTTATATGTACATAATTCCATTTTTATTAATGTTGAGGAAATAAAAAATAAATTTAGACGGTTTGGATTATATCTTGTCCTATGTTTTGATATTGTTTAATATTTATAAATGTTTCATATGTTGTTTTCATGATGAATGTATAAAAGAATAAGATAGAAAATCATGGTGAATTGATTATGGAGAATGTTGAATGATTGTTGTGTCTATTTATATGGAATCAAGTATAATTATTTAAGGATGACATAAAAAGTAGCACACTTTTGAAGTTTTATGTCATGGATATACTTTGAGAGACATTTATTATTGAGGTATATGTAACCTTTATGTTTAACAAGTAAAAAAAGGTTATTTAAGGAATAATTCACTTTTAATTTTGTAGAAATATTTTTAAATTTATGAATAAAACTTGTGGGTGAAACATTTAGTTAATGATGAATATATTCAGATTCTTTTTTTGAGGACTTTTATCACATATCTAGGAATGTCACAAGGATTTTATTAATATATTTTTAGTAATAAAAAAACGTGTAGGAGTTGACATAAATGATCACATATGGTAAATTCATAGGGATTAAAAATATAACTTAATGGTTAAAAGTGTGTATCACCTACCATTGGACAACATGATGTCCTGGTTTGTATGAAATTGATATTCTTTATTTAATCTATATGAAAAATAAAGGTTATTTTTTATGAAATTTTTTTGTTGTATAAATACCCATGATATTAAAAAGTGATTGGGTGACTATGAGATTAATGTAATTTTGAAATAATTTCATTGTTTTGGGAGCCTGATTTGATTAAGATAAATGGGATAGTATAGGATTTTATTTGAGTAATAATGTTTGAACTATATTTTGGAATCATATATGATTTTAATGTGTAATTGTGGTGATTTATGTTATTTATATATATTAATTTAATATCATGGAGATTATTTTGGTTGAGGAATAACATTTTTGGATTAATATAAAGAAAGTGATTGATGTTATTTAGAGATAAATGTTATATAAATCATTAATGTCTCGGTGATCAAATCATTCTAATATTTTGATTTCAATATTAGTCTGGAATATTTTGTGGAATTTTAATCTTAAATATTTAATGAATTATCTATAATTAACCTTGTGTATTATAACAAATATTTAAAAATTAAAGTAGTTTTTATTCTTATTATGGTTCACTCACATTGTGAATTATCTTATATAGTCCTTAGAATTCGTATTTTTTCTTCTGTCTAATGATAAGATAAATATATTAATAAACTTTTCTGGATTATGTGATCCCTTATATAATGATACTAATAATTTTAGGAAAATAATATTTATGTTGAATACTCATCATTTGAAGAAAAAAGAATACTATATGGTGGAAATTAATTAAAATATAAAATAAATTTTGAAAAGTAAGTATATTTCATTATGATTTTAGTACAAATGATAAATAAGTTCTTCAACTCTACCAAAAGGATCATAAAATAAAAAAAATCCATTTTGTTTTCTTATTGAAAATGTAATGTCTTTTATCCCATTATAGATTTACAGTTTTTTGATAATTAACATTTTCATAACCATATTATATATCTCTCTATATCAGTTATTTAAAGGTTTGATTTCTTATACATATCAAATTCTTAACTTCCCACAAATGTTTTATTACATGGAAACCTAGTGATTTTTTATTCCCTATGACCTTATTACTTCCTTTTTCTCTATTTTAATGTTGATGTTTTATTAACCCATTTGACAATGCAAGAATTTTAAAAAATGAATTTAGGAAATTAAAATGACTAGTATTCAATCTTGAGATCAACTTATGATGAAAAAAAATCATAAATGAGGTAGAATTTAATATCGTTAGATATTTTTAAAATACTTACTATTTTTATAGAGTACGTAATACACAACACGAAGTTTAAATGAGCTATGAATTACTATTAAATAAATGTGACCATTTTAACCTAGTTAATAAATTAGAAGGAATGAATGTTATTAAGCACATAATGAAATATTTAATAGTATTATTCATTTATGTGTCATTAATTAATTCATTGTAAATATGAAATGGATTTTTAATAATTTAATTCTATTCATCCAAAAATATTCTTTCCACAAAAATGTGATTTCTTCATTTTATATGATTTAATATTTTAATTATTTTTTTGTAAAGTTTAGTGAAATTATTTTAAAATATTTATTTAATTTTTGAATTTAGAATTCCAAATTTTACTTAGAATGAATTTGTGAGAATTTTTCTAAATGACTGATTTATTATAAATTATGTTTTATTTTTATGTGTTGACAAAGTAAAATTTAATTTTGAATTAGTTTTAAAATTTAATTAGTTCTTTAAGTTTTAAAATAATAAAATTATTGTTTATAAAATTTATTTTATATTTAATTTTAGTATAGAAAAATTATACTTGAAAAGGTCATTTTTCTGAAATCTATTTTTCATCACATTTTTTGAAGTTTAATTTAAAATTAAATTATGAAATTAATTTTTTTGGAATTTTAAAAAATAAATTTCATATTATGAATTAGTGGGTCTACATTTGGTTAATATACCTCCTTCAGTTACAGTCAACATTAATTGCAATCATTTTAATTTTTATTACCATTAGAAAGGGTAAAATGGGTAATTAAAGTCAAAAATATTATAAGCATTATAAAATGACCCTAAAACATGCCTAAATTTTATTTTATGAGTCAATTTGATACATAAACATCTAAAATATGGTTTTATGGGATTTTTTTACCATTTGGATGTGACTGTAACCTTTGTATTATTTTTTTATTGAAAAGTAAAAAATTTCAAACTATTGGTTTTAATAAAAATAATATTTTTAACACAATGATGACCAAATGATATATTCAATTATAAATATTATTTCCAAATAAAAATTGTTTTATTCATCATTTTAATTTATTTATATTTTTAGTGAATAAATGATTACATTATATGTTGAAATAATACTGACATAGTAGTTATTCAATTAAAAGAAAAAAATAAAATAAATGAAAATAATTTTTAAAAATAAATATTATTTTAAATATTAATTATTATTAAAAGTAATTATATTTTATCATAAAACATAATAAATATATTAAATAATTTTTTGAAATTTAACAGTACTGTCGATGTTATTAGAGCCAATGTAATGAATAGTTATAGAAATAGATATAGATGATATATTAAAATAAATATTATTTTATTAAATGATATAAAATTTATAAAAATATTATATTCTATGAAGTAAATATTATATGTTTAATAATATTATCCATAGCTCATTCATGGATGGTTTTCCATTTATAATAAGATTCTTGATCCTTAATGTTTAAAAATCATGTTATCTCCGTATGTGTGAAAGGGGATAATGAGGTTTTAAAACAAAAAGATAAGGGTAAAATGTTATAAAAAACTTTGTAAATTTAATTTTATGACATAATTTAGACACATAGTCATCTTATATACGAGATAAATTAGTTTGGAGCCATTTTCAATTAAAAATTATTTTATATTAATTTAATAATTTGAGAAATTCAATGATTACCTCTCCATTATTATAAATGGGAACCTCTTATTACCATTACATAAATCCTAAAAACCATTTTGGATCAAAAAAATAAAATAAAATACTTTACTATAACTCATAACCATGTTCATTAGGCCTTAGTTAGGTAATAACACCAACCATAGTAGTGTGATGGTTTTAAGCAAAGGACGTTGTCTAAAGAAATGGTATTAATCTTAACTGATTGTTTCTATTACATTTCTCATTCCGCCTTCTTAAAATAATAATTATACATTATTATATAATTACAGTAGTATATTACATATAGTTATTTTATTTTATTTGAATGAAACAACATATATCCATGTCTTCTTCCATCAAATGTTAAACAAAGCCACCATTGATGTGTACGACAAACTACAAGTAGTGAAAAAATAGAATTTAATGTTAGTTTTATTTAATTTTTAAAGATGATTATTAATGGACGTTTATAATGGCAACATATGATATATTATTTTCAGCGACAGTTTTCTCAAATCTGACAAAGAAAATCATTTTCGTGAAGTGTTTCAACATTTTTTTTTTCTAAAATTGATGTAGAAAATAATTTACGTTAAGGATTTCTATATCAGATTATTAAATAACAGATGATGAAAAATGATTTTCAGCATCTATTTATTTAAAAACATATTCCTAAAACCAATTTTTTTGACATGATTTGGTGTCATTTCTAAACCAATGCCGAAAGTTAAAACATTTTTTTAGAATATTCAGAATATTACCATTCGAAAGTAATCAAAACCTGTGTAACAAAAAAAACAATATACGATAATAAATAAGTATTTATCATTTAATAAAAATCTATAACTTATATTATTTTATCTATCTAATGAAAAAAATATCTACGCATTTTTATTATGAATTGGAATTTAAATACACATACCATAAATTAAAAATATGAGCATTATTGGTAATTGTTGAAGAATTAAATTGATTATTAGTTTGTTCAAAAAACTATTATATCAAAAGATTTAGTTTTTTTAACCCATATGTAATATTATTTAGAAATATTATAATATACATACCTCAAATCCTAATCATAATAAAAAAGTATTTTGAAAATATAGATTGAATATGGGTATGATCATCTTGAGAATAAGACTTGTAATCATTGAATGCCTACAATAACATTGAATGATATGTGATGAAAAAATAGAATAATATGGAATAAAATATAAAAAAATTAATACAACTAACCATATCAAATTCAGTAGTTTCCATAGTTGTGATTATCTCATACAAGAATCGTAGAATATAATATCCACATTCAACATGTCCATTTTGATGATGACAATGTAGTTATAAAACATTATACTGATAATAAAAAACAATATATAAAAAACCAAAGTAAAATCTAATATAAACCATAGACTGTTTCATATCTTTTAACTTGACTTTTAAGGATTTTACTTCTAGGTCTCTTGATCGCTTACTATGTATAAAAACCATCGGAATACTAATACCCACGTAATATCCTCTAACACTATTGGGGTGTTATTCCATTCCCAAAGTAGTGGCTAGGATGTCCATCCTACCATCAAGGATGAAAGATCCCTATGTCTCTTTCTCTGGATGTTCATCTTGAAATGAATAATGAAAAATTTATATTAGTGGTTAAAATTTATAAAACATAAAATTTGATGATAACTTAATAATATATACTTACAATTTTTAAGCTACATTATTAGAGTCCTCTATAAGATACTATTCATTTTTGTTTCTTCTTGGTTGCTTCCATTTTTTCTGGCGAGTGGGAGGAGACAGAGGACCAAACATGAACTCTTCTGAACCACTACTAGATCAAGCACTTAATGCTTCAAATGTTTCTTCAAATATTTTCTGCTCCAAATAAAGATACTATGAAACTACTCTGCATCGATATATAGCTGATAAAGTGAACTACATTTGGGCCAATTTCATAATAATTATCCTCAAAACAGATGTTTAGTCTATCATCATTATGATGAAGTGATTGTTTGGTTGAACATGTAATACCATGTTTAACAACTTGAGAACTTGATTTTTTAGTAGTAACAAGATAATTTTCCTCCACTTATGACGCATTAGTAGTCTAATTTTTTTTGTAAATTAATAGTTTTGTTTCATTACTTAACCATATTACATAAAATTTACTAATATGAAAAAATAGATATACCTCAGTTACTTATCCTCTATATGTATCTTACAATACTAATAGAAAATGTAATGAAATTCTGTGTACCTGCATATCATTTGAAAATTGAATATTTAGAAACAAGGAAGACACAAATAATTAAGTAAAAAAAAGAGGCATTCATTTTTAGGATTCAAAAAAAAGAAAAAAAATATAAATATTTACCAGAAAAATCTGGAGACTAGTTTAGTGTTTTTTCAAATGCCTTCTTTATGATCATTACATACTTCATTAACAATGTATGTCTTATACTCATTTTAATCTTCTAGATATTGTGTAATAGATGAATAAGGATCTTTTAAATCAATAACATGACCAGAATAATCCTCATCACCCAAATGGTATCTTTTTCCTTAAAAAACTATGGACTACTAATCATTCGATTGATCAATGACATAAAATAATTTCATTGCATGTGTCGCAATGATAAATGTTTCTTCATTGTAATTAAATCATTTCATATCAACTATTTTAAACCCATATTCATCATGTTTCACACCACTATTACTATCAACCCAATTACACATATAAACAGTGACTCAAATTTTAATATAATCAATATCCCATATGTCTTCAAGAACTCCAAAATATGCCGTTGATGTTGAAATTGGGAATTTAACTTTGGAACATGAAATATTATCTCCTTAAAAAACCATTACACCACTATTCTGAATAGTACTCTTCTCATCCATATTTTTTTGTAAAATTTATAGCCATTAATATCAAAACCAGACCATGTGATCACATTATGATATGGTCCCCCTACTAGAAATTTCAATGTTTCTGATATAGATATATGTATGGTGACTTTCTCCTTAAAACACTAATAAAATTTCTTTTCATGCTCAATCCTCATCCACTCTTTTCTGATATCGTAATATTAATTCATCAATATGTGATGATATATATTATTGAACATCATATTTTTTGTTAAAAATGTTTCAATGTGCCTACATCACTTCATCACACGGAATGGAATTTACCTTTAAACCTTGAACCCCTCTACCTTCACTATCAAATACCATATGTCAAGATATAGGGACACCAATATACTCCACCTCGTATAAATAATCAGTATAAAATTCAATCACCTCTTCAGATACATGTTTTTTAACAATAGAGGCCTCTAATAGATAAGGATTTCTAATATCCTCTTTAAAAAATTTCTTATATCTTTCAAAAGGATTCATCCAAATTAAATAAACATGCCCAAATATTCTTATCTCATGAACCAAATAATCATTACATGAACCATTATTTCAAAAAACATTGGTGGGTAATAAATTTCTAGTTGAAAAATAATATGAGTTGCATCATTCTGCAACACATCGAACAAAATTGGATCAATGACTTTGATATAAATTGACTTGGAAAAATTACATTACCTGATAATAGTATTTCTAACAGTGGTCGATAATATACCATACAGTACTACAGGTAGAAGTTCTTGTATCAAAACATGGAAATAATTATATTTCTTACCTATTAATTTACAATACATAAATTACACCAAATTATTCACATTTGATGAAAAACCACAGGGTACTTTCACCACAAGCAGAATCAGAACAGATAACCCTTACTTAGGTATAATCCCATACTTATTCCTATGATATCAAGTAACCCATCTCAATCATGATGAAACACAAAGATTGTGAAATAAACAGATAACCACTACCCAGACATATGCCTATTCATATACCTAAGTTGTCAAGTGACCCATCTCAATCATGAGGTAAACACAAAGGTCACAGACTCACCTCAAACCAGGATTTTCATTATCGAAACCATAACTGCTGAAGAGCCCTGTCTCTGGAGTGTACAGTGATGCTATCACGACTCCGGGGTACTACTCAGTAACCTAAGACTGCTGAAGTACTCCTCCCTTCGAGTACCGTGGGCCAGCCACCCAAACACTATAGTGCTTCCCACCAAGGTATGCTACCCAAACACAGTAGTGCACACCCCCTAATAGCCTGCAGAGGTACTCCCCAGACGAGTACCACGGGTCTGCACCCAAACAAGTAGTGCTCAGTCCGGCATGGGTCTGCACCCAAACAAAGTAGTGCTTCGTCCACTGGGCTAGACGACTCACTCCAAGTGGAGTTGGTCAAGCAGTCTCCAGGTCTCAGTCGGCTACACGGTCTCTGTACTCCGTATGCTCGTCTTCGGAAGGGTTCGCTCCATGAGCTACTGGTCGATACTCCAATTATCTCAAAGTACAACGAAGAAGTATCTCAATGAACCTCCTCGTCATAGGGGTCTCAACGCAATAGACAGCGCGTCGATCAGACGCCCGGTCTGTGAGTTACTTGCCTTTTCGTCCCAGGGGCCCGGTTGGTTTCGTGTGCGAACCAACCCGGCCATATCTCAACTATACCCCAAACTCTCATAGGGTATGCTCATAGGGACCATTTCTCAATGGGATCACCAACGCTGCTGACGGTTCGTCAAACGGACGTCCGGTCTGAAAGTTATCAGCTTTTCCGTTCCAGGGGCCCGGTTGGATTTTGGGTATAATCCAACCCAGCCACTATCCATCTGCAACCAAAACACTGGAGAAGTATACCAAAAGTTCTGTCTCATCAAGAGGAATCCAACAATGTTGAAGTTACGTCAATCGAACGTCCAGAGCTCAAGATATAAGTGTTTCTGCTCCGAGGGCCCAGTTGGTTTCGAATTCGAACCAACCTGGCCGTACTCAAAGTTCTCCGAATCCTTGAGTGTAATATACTGAAAAGACCGTCTCGATCCAAGGATTGCATCGCAGCTGACGGTGCGTCGATCAGAGGACCGCAGCGCATGATATGGGCAAAATACCATAAGAGGTCCGAAAGTGGGGGTTCCGGGCCCGGACCGACCCAGCCCGAGACCCCCTGGGTCCGTATGAATTGGGTTGACCCGATCCGGGTCCTGGTCCGGCTAGATTGGGCGCAGCCTGGGCATGGCTCGGCCCGGCCCGACGCACTGGTGCGGCCAGCGTGCTCCTTTGGCCAGATGGCTCGGCTGAAACAACCGAGTGTTTTTGGGGTGCGGGGGGGGGGGGGGGGCGCTGCCCCCCGCCAGTTCATATCCGCGACCCCCATGTGGTGGGCCGCTCTTTTCCGGCCAGCCGGGGGTCGTAACCCCCGGCTCCTCCTCTGACCGGCCGGCCCGCTCCTGCCGGCCGGCTGCTACACCATGGGACCGGTGCGGGCCGGTCCCCCAGCTCCAGAGTCGGTGGCCGGAAGTTGGCCGCTAGTCCCTGCTCCGCCGTGGCCTTGGTCCATCCGGCGTCGCGCGACGGCGTCGTGCCCCTCTGCCGCGGCCCCGCTCTGGCCGCATTGTTTTTCGTGATTCTATGGCGTGGCACGACGGCGCCACGACCTTTTTTGACTTCATCGGTGCGGTGGGACGGTGCCGCACATCCTTTCCCATTCCCATTGTTTCTGCGCGGTACAACGGCACCGCACCGCCTTCGCATGTGCCGCAATAAAATCAAACAAACAAGGGGGAGGAGAGTCGGCCATGTTTGTGCAGTCTGTCCTCCTCCCGTTATTGCGGAAACATGTGGCCCAATTTGAAACTAAGAAATGGCTAATGAAGTATTCATGAACAAAAAAATAAATCCCCTACCTCGAGCATAGTCGTCGAATGAGGTATGTCGCGGAAAGGGACGTCACGGAAAAAGAGGGATCGTCGCGTCACAGAGGAACGATGTCTCCCTTCCATTGACGCGGAAAGAAGGAATGAGGAGATGCGCGTCGGGTCGTCGATCTCCGAGGAAGGAATCTCTCACCGTCGTCCATCGTTGGAGGTCGGCGTTCTTCATGGGCGGTGGCTCATTCTTCGAAGAAGAACGAAGAACTCCAAGTCTCCCCTTTTTCTCTCAAAAACTCAACACAACAAGCCCAAAAATAATAAAATAAGAAACATACTTATTTTATTACTCAAGCCTTAAGTTTGAAATTCAAAAATTGAATCAACCAATTAATTGAATTTAATTGCAACGATTAAACCTCCCAATTAATAGAGGCATTTAATATTTAAATAAACGCACGAGTTGACTTTCATTAATTGGGGGGGTGCGGGTGCGTTACTGAAATTAAGGAGGGTTTGAGGAAGTTGAAAAGGTGGGGTTCGTGTGGGCCCCACCCCACTAGTATCCTACCTAGTGGATTAATTAGGATGTGGGTCCCGCTCAACCACTTTAGCTTAGGTTAACACTTCCTTGAATAAAAATAAAATATGTTGCACAGTATTTTATTTTATTCATTAGTTAACCCAATTAAGTAAAACTCCACCTGAGAAAACGCAACTCCAGAAGGTGTCTTCTTAAGCAAAAACCAGTGCTAGGAGTTCATTGGTGCCCTCGGATTTAAATTCTGAGCACTGGTTCAAAAGTTAGAAAAAACCAGCTCGTTCGTTCACTGAATGTACCCGAGTTAATCCTCGGAAATTGATTCCGGGAACACCAGACCGTGGAATCAGGCACCGTCAGAAACTGTACTCTTGTAAAATTCTAAAGAAAATTAAGAAAAAAAATTTCTTTGAAATTTCCGCGTCTTTAAATTACTCCCACCTCATGGCTTTACATCCCCGTAAAGCATTAACACAAACTAGGGATACAAAAGAGGTACTGAGCATGCATCTAAGCCTTCAACTCCCATGTGCTCACCTAGAGGTTCTCGTACTGCCAGTAAAAGTGCACCTAAGGAATCGACCGTCCTCGTATTATCCGCTCCTGTCGATCCTAGATCCCCACTAGAACCTCCGTGAAAGTCACCACATCGCCAACATCCAGCTCCTCATGGTCGATGATATGCGAAGGGTCGTGCATGTATCTCCTCAGGTGAGATACGTGGAAGTTGCAGTGCACCTGGTGTAGCTGAGGTGGATGGGTCAAGCGGTAAACCACCTCGCCTACCCTGCTGAGGACCTAGAAAGGTCCGTTGAACCTCATAGATAACTTGTCGCCTCAGCCACATCTCCGTAAACCTCGTCGAGGTGATACCCGTATAAGGACGTGATCGTCATCCTCAAACTCAAGAGGCCTCCAATTCCTGTTTAGAACTGAAACTCAAAACTCCTGCTGCCACGAGGGTAAGGTTGAAGGTCTCAAGAGTGATTGGCCGCACCCTCCTATGTATGAGTTTGTCCTGAGCTTCATGGGGTTTCCTTTTCGCTGACCTAGGAAAACTCATCCCGACATTGTAGATAAACCACAACCATTTTTCCTAATACCGTCAATTTGTGTATGAACTGTGATTGCCCATTCCATACCCAAACTGACGTTGTAAGGCCTTGCCGCTGTCACCAAGATATTCAAACCGAAACTCTCTCCTCGAGTGTCTGACCACACTGCCGGCGTACGTGTGATTATTAAGCCTTCTCCCAAGGTATCTCCAGACGTGAGGGTCAAGTCTATGGCGTACCGGAAACTCTAGTTCTGGGACAAGATTTTTGAATGGAAGGAATGATTCATATCGATGTCTGTTACTACGGCAGCTATTAGTGGACACAGACTATCCCATGAATCATTTTTAGAGCCATTGGGTCACACTCCTTGACCGCATGAAGCTGCATTCTTCTCCTGCCCTCCAGCTCCATGAGCCTGGCGGGGACAACTAAGGCAGGAGGTTGTAGCATGTTAAAATGTTCACCACCTCATGATTCTCTCCTAGCTCTACCTCCATGTCTGCTTCTTCGCAGACTCATCTCTCCTTAAAGCTTCCTCTTCTTGAAACATTTAACACGCCCGAGTCTCTAAGACTGGTGCCAGTTTCCTGTTTCTTACTGCACTGTGCAGTCTTCATCTGCTCCTGGATGATATGAACCTTCTTTGCCTACGATCTGAAAGAGATGCTACAATTTCTCCCTTGCTGAAAAGAGAAACTCGGTCTCATCCCTCAGATGAACCACGCCCTTTGCCTAATATAGTTAATCCTGACATAAATGATGCATTAATGCCATGGATGACTTTGTAAGGCCTCGATGTTACTACTAAGAGATCCAACTGTCACTCATGCCTCCAAGGGTCGAGTCCCACTGTCGGCATCAGTGTGAGGTCACTGGGTCTCCTCCATTAGAAATCTCAAATGTGAGGGTCAAGTCAACAGTTTTTAACCAGAACCTCTTAGTATCAACTGAACAAAAGGACATGAAAGAAAACACCACAAAGATAAGTGTCTTTTATTATAGCACCTCATAGTACAAAGACACGAATACAATAGTAACATGGAACTAGAAGTTCAAGGGATGTATCCACTAGTTCCTCTCCTGTCCACCTGCTCCCGGAGCTCTACTGCCTTGTCCACTGCTCGAATGTTGCTCAAGAACCTACCGCTCCTTCTGCCTCAGTGGTTCCTCCAACACCCTCGGATCAAATGTGTGGGGAGTCGGATAGTCACGTGCCAGGTGACCATTCCTGCCGCAGGAGAAACACTGTCTGTTTCTTGCACACCTAGATCTGACTCCACCCCAAGTGTCCCGCACTACTGATCCTATAACCCGAGGTCGCCCACCTACTGTTCTGGTCCTCTTGGACCTATGCATCATCTGTCTACTGCCTACAGATGACTCGACTACTGATGGGAAAACATGCGGCAAAGGCATCAGCTCCTGAACATGCTCGGGGTGCAGAGCTACTAGTACAAACTCCACCCTAAAGAAGGTCTCAATGTCTCCCCATGTGAAGGTCATCCTATCGCAAAACTGGAACAAGTGGCTCCACCACCTACCTGCTGCTACCTGAAGGTGGCTGGCAGCAATGATCACCATGAAGTCTTCTGGCATCCCCACTAGCATGAAGAGTCTCACCACAACATCCAGCCAATCCTCAGCCGCCTGCGGGTCCATATCTCCCCGGAACCTAGGTGGCCTCTGGCGCTGGAACACGTGCAATGCGCTCAAGCCGCATGCATCGCCTACTGCTGGGGTTGGTGGCAACGGTGGTCCAACATACGGTAGTACCGTTGGTTCCTTCGATGGTGCCTCAACTGTAAGAGGGTCATGTACCGAAGCCTCGTCGCTCTGCAGGATGTCAGAACGCACATCCCTCTAGGCTCTAGCTGGTCGTCCGTGAAAAGGAATCCTGAAGAAACAATGCGACATGGTCAAACTATTTATACCTGGTGAGCTAACCTAGTTTGAGCTGTTTTAAGGGAACCCCTTTGAAAACACACATGCAATCAGTGGTTTCGTGCACAAAGTCATAAATCAGTTTTCAAGGTCCTGGTGTATGGATACGTCGGCCGCCCGCACCAACACTGGACTCCCTGAACTAAAAACCACACTCGGTACTCTTAACACTGCCGCTTCACAAAAAGAAAATATCAGAGTTATATGTTTTGTGGTAGAACCAAACTTCTTCGATACCAATTTGTCACGACCCGTCCTCGGGGACCGTTCCATGACTACCCCAAGACCGCCTTCATAGGCCAGGGGCTGGAGACAAGCACCAAAGGCATAAATCTTGATAATTGGGAAGGCATTGCCTTTATAAATGTAAACAAAACAACACAGAGTACATGAAGAAGTAAACACTAAGAACAAAAGAATGTGAAAAAGGTAAATGGGCCAGAATAAAAACCCAATCGAACGTACAGCTACAACTGAACAAAAGTACAACTGAAAAATACAACAGCTGAAAGAATGGAAGTAGCTCCTGGGTCGTCCTCCTCGTATCCTACATGAAGGTTAGGTACAGATAGCACAACTCATGGATCGTCCACCATGGATCCTACCTGAAGGGAAGGTAAAAATAGACTCCACAATGCTCTTTCCCGTCAACCTCCTCTAAGTGTCGTCTCATCATGAAGTCCACCTCCGAATACTAACTCGTCGTGTGGTCCACCTCCGGGTATCGTCTAGTCCTCGAACACTCAGCCTCCGTCAGCACTGCTCGTCGTCTATAGCCAACACAACGAGGTGCGGGCATAGCCCGTGCAGGGGTGAGTATAATGATACTCATTAGGGACCCTGAGACCCTCAAGGACTCTCAAAATCCAACAAGGATAACCACAAGCAGAATCACAACAGATAACCCTTACTTAGGTATAAGCCCATACTTATACCTAATATATCATGTAACCCATCTCAATCATGAGGAAACACAAATATTATGTAATAAACGGATAACCACTACCCATATATATGCCCATACATATACCTCAGTAGTAAAGTGACCCATATCAATCATGAGGTAAACGCAAAGGTCATAGACTCATCTCAAATCAGGATTTTCATTATCGAAACTGTAATTGCTGAAGAGCCCCATCTCTGGAGTGTACAATGATCCTGTCACAACTCCAAGGTACTGCTCACTAACCTAAGACTGCTAAAGTACTCCTCCTGTCGAGTACCGCGGGCCAGCCACCCAAACACAGTAGTGCTTCCCGTCGGGGTATGCTACCCAAACACAGTAGTGCACACCCCCTAATAGACTGCAGAGGTACACTCCAGACGAGTACCACGGGTCTTCACCCAAAAAAGTAGTGCTCTGTCTGCCATAGTTCTATACCCAACCAAAGTAGTGCTCCGTCCACTGGGCTAGTCGACTCACTCCATGTCGAGTCGGTCAAGCAGTGTCCATGTCTCAGTCGGCTACACGGTCTTCGTACTCCGTACGCTCGTCTCCGGGAGGGTCCACTCCACGAGTTACTGGTCGATACTCCAAGTATCTCAATGTACCAAAAAGAAGTATCTCAAAGGACCGCCTCATCATAGGGGCCTCAACGCAACAGACGACACGTCAATCGGACGTCCGGTCTGTGAGTTACTTGCCTTTTCGTCCCAGGGGCCCGGTTGGTTTCGTGTGCGAACCAACCTGGCCATATCTCAACTATACCCCGAAATCTCATAGGGTATTCTCATAGGGAAATTTTCTCAACGTGATCAACAACGCCGCTGATGGTTTGTCAGACGGACGTTCGGTCTGAAAGTTATCATCTTTTCCTTTCGAGGGGCCTGGTTGGATTTCAGGTACAATCCAACCCGGCCACTATCCAACTGCAACAAAAACTCAGGTTAAGTATGCCAAAAGGTCCTTCTCATCAAGATGAATCCAACAAAGTTGAAGGCACGTCAATCGGACGTTCTGAGCTCAAGATATAAGTGTTTCTGCTCCGAGGGCCTGGTTGATTTCGTATCCGAACCAACCCGGTCGTACTCAAAGTTCTCTGAAACGTTGAGTGTAATATACTGAAATGACCGTCTCGATCCAAGGATCACATCGTAGCTGACAGTTCATCGATCGGAGGAACATAGCCCATGATATGGGAAAAAGACTATAAGAGGTCCGAAAGTGGGGGTTTTGGGGCCCGGACCGACCCGGCCCGAGACCCCTTGGGTCGGCCTGAACCATGTCAACTGGACCCGGGTCTGGGTCGGGCCCTCCTGGGCGTGGCCCGGCCCAGCTGGCGCGGCCCCCATGTGGGGGGGGGGGGGGGGGGGGCGCTTCCGCCACAATTTCGTAACTACAGCCCCCATGTGGGGGGCTGCTCTTGTCCGGCCAGCCGGGGGTCGTAACCCCCAGCTCCTCCTCTGACCGGTCGGCCCACTCCGGTCGGCCGGCTACTAATCCACCGGACCGGCATGGGCCGGTCCCCCTGCTCCGACACCAGTGGCTGGAATTTGGCCGCCGGTCCCTGCTCTGTCGCGGCCTTGGTCCGTCCGGCGCGGCGCGAGGGCGTTGCACCCCTCCGCCGCGGCCCCACTCTAGTCGTGGTGTTTTTCATGATTCTCCAGTGCGGCGCGACGACGCCACGACCTTCTTCGACTTCATCGGTGTGGTGCAACGGCGCCGCCCATCCTTACCCATTCCCATTTTTTCTGTGCGGTGCAATGGCACCGCGCCGCCTTCGCATGTGCCGCAATAAAATCAAACAAACAAGGGGGAGGTAGGTTTCCAATGTTCGTGTGTTCCGTCCTCCTCCCGTTCTTGCGGAAACAGGTGGCCCAATTTGAAACGAATAAATGGTGACTGAAGTATTCATGAAAAAACAAATAAATCCCCTACCTCGAGCGTAGTCGTCGAACGAGGTTTGTCGCGGAAAGGGACGTCGCGAAAAAAGACAGATCGTCGCGTCACGGAGGAACGGTGTCTCCCTTCCTTTGACTCAGAAAGAAAGAACGAGGAGATGCACGTCGGGTCGTTGATCTTTGAGGAAGGCGTCTCTCACCGCCACCCACCGTTGGAGTTTGGTGTTCTTTTTCGGCGGCGGTGTGTTCTTCGCATTATTCGACGAAGAATGAAGAACTCCAAGACTCCCCTTTTTCTCACAAAAACTCATCACAACAAGCCCAACAATAATAAGATAAGACACCTTCTTATTTTATTAATCAAGCCTTAAGATTGAAATTCAAAAATTGAATCAACCAATTAATTGAATTTAATTGCAATGATTAAACCGCCCAATTAATAGAGGTGTTTAATATTTAACTAAACGCACGAGTTGACATTAATTAATCGGGGGGGTGTGGGTGTGTTACTGAAATTAAGGAGGGGTTGAGGAAGTAGAAAAGGTGGGGCTCTTGTGGGAACCACCCCACTAGTATCATACCTAGTGGATTAGTTAGGATGTGGGTCCCGCTCAACCACTTTAGCTTAGGTTAAAACTTCCTTGAATAAAAATAAAAGCTGTTGCACAATATTTTATTTTATTCATTAGTTAACCCACTTAAGTAAAACTCGACCCGAAAAAACACAACTCCAGAAAGGGTCTTCTTAAGCAAAAACGGGTGCTACTAGTTCATTGGTGCCCTCAGATTTCAATTCCGAGCACCTGTTCAAAAGTAAGAAAAAACCCGCTCGTTTGTTCACTGAATGTGCCCGAGCTAAACCTCAGAAATCGATTCGGGGCACACCGGACCTCGGAATCAGGCGCCGTCAAAAACTGCACTCTTGTAAAATTATAAAGAAAATTAAGAAAAAAATTTCCTTTCAATTTCCTGGTCTTTACAACATATGTTTTTAGTGAAAATTTATTTTGATGATAAATAATATTTTATGTAATGAATTTTCAAATTTCATGAAAAAATAATTTGAAATGGGCTTGACATGTTAGGTAAAGTGTTTTCTAGGTTTTCAAATTTATCAACAAGACATTGGGAATACACTATATAAAACCATAGATGTACTATACTTTCGTAAAATATTTGGACATGGAAATGATAATGTAAAAAACTACCCCTATGAGTTCTAGTGAAAAACTAGACATAGTAGAAGCTTTGAAACCATTTGATAATAGGGTCAATAGAAGAATAATTGTTTGTTTTTGTATATAGTTTTTAATAGATGAGATATATGTTTTTATTATGTATTTGTGCTCAATTTCACTACAATCCTAAATAATCTCATTTAAAAAATTACAATGTATTTTAATATATTTTAAATGAACAATTTATTTTTGTTTTTGTTTTCTAAAAAATTATGATTTAAATTTAATATAATTTTAAAATTCTTTGTTTGCTGTTTCTAAAATAGATAAGAATATCACTTTTGAAACATTCCATTATTAGGTAAATATCAAGAATCCTATTCTAGTAAGAAGTAATGCTCTGTTCCATTATCCACTAAGGACGTAGAATATATTGCTACTGGTCGTCATTGTGTACATCTATTGTACATGAATTATACCTCAATGGGATTTGGATTCTTTAATATTTAAGTGTCAGTTAAATGTTATAATAGTAGTGTGGTAGAAGCAATGTAGTGGTGCTGCATCAATGACTACACTGTAGCACTAGTGTTACTATAGTGGTGGTGGGCACTATAATAGGAACTATAAAGGCAACATCACTATATCATGTATTGTAGTAACCCTTGTAGTGTAGTATCATTATTCATCGATGCTCCTTTGGATCGGAATTAAGGCCTTAAGGTTGATATAAAGGTATTTTATGCCCTTTAGGCCAATGGTACATGTAATGGTCTTAATTCCCATTAGGCATACGAGCTATGCGTTGAATAAATAAAGCCGGATGGGTGGGTTATCCGCTTTGGGGGCGGTGGACTATCTTTAAAGCTTATAAGTGAGGTTTGTGTGTGTGTGTGTGTGATTATTTGTAATTGTACCCCCAATAATAATATATTTATATATATGTAGACTCAAGGCATTATTTATCAAGATTTCATGCTAAAAAAGTTAATATTTATTTTGATTTAATCTCTATAGATTATCTGTTAGTAGTTATTTTTTTAAACACATTTCCTATGAGTGTTTTTATTTATTTAAAATTTAATTGGGTTTAATTTTTAAAAATAAATTTAAAGTGATTTAATTATTTTTATTTATAGTAATTTCTTCTATTTATTATTGTTACAATTTAAAATTGAATATTATATTATTGTTTTTCATTATATACTAAATTAAAATTAATCTTATCCATGAGTTTCAAATTTTTTACTTCTTATTAGTTGTTATTATTATTTATATATTATTCATAAGTAAACCTAAATGATAAATGTGTATATAATAAAATTATTATTCATGTACGTGAGAGATTCAAAATTAATTGTCAACGATTTTTCCATTCACAAATGTTACATATCCTTGAAGATAAACCATCATATCTAACATATTTATTCTTATTCACCTTTGTCAATATGTTCAAAATGAGAAACTAGGATCATGTGGATGTTTCAATCACAAGTTCATATAATAAATTCCAAGTAAGCTAATGAAAGTTTATTATTGGAAAATCCCATTATATGTTATGGAAGAAGCAAATTAAAATACTGCTGAATAAATAAATTTAGTTCTAAGGATTACAATTTTTTTTAATGAGAGTATTTCAGTTTTTCCTTTTTAGGGAGAAATTAATGAGTTTTGTATGAATCCTTACTTTCTGATTAATCTTATAGAGGTAGTAATATGATCAAATATTTATGAAAAACGAATGGTAATTTCCACTATGGTAATGGATGATATCTATCATTGTCCTAATGAGGGGTAGATTATTACAATTGGGTCCTTGATGGGAAAATATCAATAGGTCTAACAGAAATATTCAGATTTGTGTTTAGAACACCTATTTTCAAAAAGAAACAAAAAATGAGCATATAGAATAATTAAATTCTTTATAGAAGTTTGTACAACAATTTATACCATGAAGAGAACGAGAGATGGGGAAAGTTATTTTTCATGATATGTATTTGACTCATGTCTTGATCAATAATGTAAATTTTGTTTTTCCAAGATACATGATCAGGTTCATATGTAAAGTTTTTTACAAGAAATAAATATTAAACTACAATTCCTATTGTATATTAATTTCATTAGTTTTGGAGAAGAAATAATTAGATTTAAATGAATGTGTTTCAGTGAAATTTCAAATGGTAATACCCTATGATGAACTCAATTTAAGATGATGGGATATATTTTTTGATTCTATTTCAAGAAGTTTGATGGTAGTTGGTTTGGAATGTGTGACTCATGTAGAGTTAGATCATACCTCACTACCTAGTGATGCAACATCTAAGGAAATGCTGCCTTTCAGTGGAGTAGAGGAGACACAATTTGTAATAACAGAGTCATTAGTTTCAGACATCAATTTTTTTAGTTTATGAGCCTATCCAAAATCAAAAGGATTTGTCTACAGAGATTCATGCAACTAGTGAATTAGTTGTATCTCCTTAGAGATATGTTCATATTTGGATAGTTTTGGAGTCAATTATTTCTCTTCTAGATGATAGGCTATTTGAAACTGTGATTATGGAATCTAAATTTCATTGAAGTCTAAACATAAAGGAGTCTATCTAGAACATGATATAATTCTTCCAAGATTATATGTTAATAAGATAAGGGATACTGATTTGGTTATAGAATCTGAAATGATTTTGCATACACAATCATTAGAATCTTCTACTTAAAATTCTCATTAAGTTACTCCTTTAGTATGAGAAATATAAAAAAATATTATAAAATGAAGTATTTTATATTGAGGTAATGATAGAGATTGACAATATAATATAATAATATTATTATTTAATAAAATTATCTTATTTTATGAAAATTTGAGACTATATAACTCAAATAGTCCATTTTATCCAAGTTAAACATTAATAAGTTAGTTGGAATGGTTTCTTCTCAATTATCAATGATCAATTGTCTTCGAACAAATACACATATGCCATTAGATAGTTATAATTAAATTTATAAAGAATGTGATGAAATTAAATCCATAGTAATTAGTTTGAAATACATGTTCCCTTTGAAGACTAAATTTTTTGAGAATAGTAATGTGGTTGCATCTCTAATTGTTTTATATGATAATCCTTTATTAGTGAAATCACGTTTGTCTGAAGAAGTTCTTGATGAAATCACATTGTTTAGTTCTAAAGATAATGATACATTAGACACTATAAAATGTGATGTATTAAGTTTGTTTAAATTTTTTATTAAATTTCAACCATCAACTACTACTACCTTATAATATCCAATTCTTCAAAATTTATTGAATGGATGTAGTCAGATGTTATCAGAATTTAGTTCTTTTACTTTTCATTTTATGTGTCCTTAAGACGGTATGATTTTTCCTGTGATGTAGTATGTGATGAATAAGGTTCTATTATGTAAATTTCATGATACATATGAATCCATTAAAAATCATAGTGTTGGGTAAGATGTGTTCATTAATGACCTTATTAGCCATATTTTAAAATATCATAGAGATATATTAGAAGAGAATTTGTATATTTTAAAGAAATCTAGATATAAAATTTCATTCAACATGAAACATAATGAAATAAAAATTCATAATAATTTCAAAATCCTGAAATAAATTTTAGCAAAAGTTTTGGATCAGTATTACACAACACAATAATGTTCAGAATCAAGCTCATCTTTAGAATAATATCCATAAGAGTTAGTTCAGGCTATAAGAAGTTAGTTGGTTATTTACAAAACCCTTTAGATTAATGTTTAGTTTAACCACAGTATACTATTATTGCTAATATTTTTAAATCTTATATCATGTATGTTAAATATTTTTTTTAGAATTGTCTAGTAGAAGTAAATAGCATGGATGAAAATGTGCAGTTATTGACTTGAATGCTAATTTATGTTAACATTTGTGCGTATATAATTATAAATAATGTTATTTTGGATATTCCTTTTGGTAAATATAATGTTGAAATTTCCCCTATGCTTTTCCCTCATGGATTCTGTGAATTTTCAAGTTTCTCTTTTTGGAAAGTGTAAAATCTTAAGGCATTTATCAAGAATCTCTTAGTATAATTATATCGAATTCATATGAATTCATATCTTTTTATTCTTTTATTTTCTATGTCTGATAAAATTCCAAGGATCAACACATGTAAAAAATAATTACTTTACATGAGTAGAATAAGACCACGTGGTCCTAATCCTACTAGTACTTCTCAGCAATCCAAGCATAGAATAAATGCTTTTAATGATCCATTAATGAAATAATAATCAAAACTAACTATCTACAAAGTTGATCCAATTTTATATATACTTCCACTAATACTAAATTATTATATTGAGTCCATTCTACTAAAAAATGTTCTATGACTGATATTTTTTAATTGCACACTATGAATTTATATTTTTATTTTAGTGAAATTAATGAAAAAAATTGTGATTTATTTTTTTATAATGTGTTTATTAATTATTTTTGTATTATTTAGCCTATGTTTCATTTTTATCAACAATAATGTATTTAGATGAAGTGTGATTCAAGGTGAATTGGTATTTACTTATAAAATGAGTTTGGATGCCATGCCTATAAAATTTTCCATGTTAAATGTGGTGATTCTTGATCTTGATCTTTAATTGTTAGAGACATGTATGATTTTTTATTTCACTGTAAATACAACAATTTATTACAATGAAATTATATCATTTCATGATTTAAATATTCCCCGCATAATTGTTGATATTGATTTAATTTTATTTGAAAATAATAATATAGAAGAATATATTTATGAGGATGATGAACTGATGAAGGCCATGGAAAAATATAAATATATTTTTTTCATGATAAAAAAAGTTAAGTTTTTTCATGGAAATTTAATTGAGAAGGATTTTCATTTCAATTATATGATACTTATATTACTTCTATGTATAGAATGAGCCTTATATTATAATTAAGTGCCAACCAAAGGGACAACAAAGGAATACTCGTACATGGGATCAAGTAGTACTCGAGGTTCATCCATAACCAAAGGAACCATCCCAGGAAAGATTGATGGTGGAAGGATAGTGAATAATCCCTTAATGGGCCCATGTATAACTCTCAAAAGTTAATATGTGTGCATGGAGTTCCTCTATAGGGTTTTAGTGTCCATGTACATGTGGCATGGCTATGAGGTGTGGGTGTTTGTGTCACCAATGTTGATTTTCGCTATCCATATTGAATAAGAATCAGTAATTAGATGTGTAACAAACTGAAGTGATTTTTATTGGAACTATAAATGTGGTATTTGTGTTGAGGGAATTGTTCATCCATCATATAAATTTATGAAAACAACAAGCACCACAAGATCATTTGATCTAAATTTTCTGGTCAATGATGGGTGACTGTCTTCCTACTATTTTCACTTCATAGTTCTCCATTACACTTGAACAGTGGGATAAATGTTTGATGATTAAATCAATGGTTCCAGTGTTTTTCTATGATTGAGATAATAATATGATGTGGTAATCATAGCCCACTGAATTAATGTATGAAATTTAACATCGTTCATTCATATGAGGAATTCAAATAAGATGTCTTGTTTGAATGAAAACATGAGTTAAATATGGAATTAGAGAGTTAAATGATTAAGATTAATGATTAGGTCTTATTTGGATAATTCATTCATTTACAATCAAATAAATGAAAATTATTTTTATTAGAAGAATGAATATTCATTCTATAATTATTTATTATCCTCCATAAAGAAATTTAGAGACCTCATATCGTTCAAGTGTTTTCAGGATGAGTTGTGCCAGATGTTTTCCAATAGTAAAGAATCTGCATGAATAATCATCATGTTTTAAGTCATTGATCATTTACTAAAGCAAAATAAAGTATTCCTCTATACCACATGAATAAAAATTGAGATCAGAAAATCATTGGTCTTTTAAATGAGGTGGAGAATGAATGAGCCCCAAAGGCTTCCTTACATGTAAGAAGAACCGAATAACTTGATCCTTTAATATTTTGTGATGCAGGACATGATGAAAAAGTCTCACAATCTCTAGGAATAGTGTAAATTATAATTTGATATAAATATCTTGCTAGAGATGCCTCCATGTTAGGGTGATCCGCATCAAAATCAATGTCATGTTAGATGATCAAAACCCTCTCACGTATTTTGAGATAAAATGACTAAAACATAAAATACATGATGCATATTTTATTTGATATATTGTTCATAGAACAAAAATACTAATAAATTCATGGGTATTCAAAATTAATATATAATAGTAACATAAAATAATAGGGTATTCAAAGTTGAGGAATTAAATATTATACATATGGTTATTCAGGTTTTATTATTTAATGAAGGAAATTAAATATGTTTAATTCCTAATATTGCTATTTTTGGATTTATGGAGGATAATTTAAAACATGAAATTTATTGAGACCCCATGAACCCCAATATAGTCTTATAAATATGTTAAATAAGGTGATGAAAAAATAAATATAATTACTTGATCATTTTTAGAAAATGATACATCATTGTAATGATGTAAGAGTGATATAATGTTGGGTGTTTCTAGATGAAGGTGATAATATGCACCCTAGAATTTGATGAATATAATCTTTATTACACAAAATTTGTAAGGATTCTTAAGACATTTTGTTTTAATGTTTTTATGGTCGTATACAATAATGAGTGCTCTAATGAGCATACAGATAAATATCAAAGAATCATCTTACAGTATATCATTATTCAACACATGTGATGTCATTTAGTAGGATCCAAGAGTAGAAAGAGTATCTTGGTTGGTTCTAGAGTAAGATATCTCTAAATATCATATGAATATATTTTATTCACTATTCTATTAGTGAAATTTTAATCACTCATTTATCAGTGAAAAATCCACGTCACTGGGTACAACCAATAAGGTAAAGAGTATCTACATTTAGACAAATAAAATAAATATTATGTGAGGATCTAGATTGTTAATACTACAAACAATATGAGATAGATAGGTATAATAGAGTGCATTGGGAAAACTAACAAGTTCAAGAGTTTGAAAATGAAGAATAATGAATTTTTAAAAAGAATCCATTGATTCACCCATCCATTCTCAGTGGTTAATCAGGCCTTGGTATCTAAAAGAGATATCAATGGGTAGGTATCCTCTAATTATATAAAATTTTCATTATGAAGGGATGATTTCAGGAAATGAGTGAGATAATTTGGATTGATATTCATTCCAAGACTTAGATTAGTAGAAAGAAAATATCAAAGAGGAAGTTAATGAAGAATATTATTTTAAATATATTGACATATTCAATTGAAGACAATGTAAAAACGCACACACTACCGTAATTATTTTAACTATGATTCTTTTAATAAATCATGCCCATGAAATTATAATAATTATCACATTGTGATCATAATTCTATATATAATGAACATCAGTAGAATATTTTGGAAAAATGTTTTGAATTGTATTTTTGGAGTTTTGCAGTCTCTTTAGAATGAAAAATTAATTTTGGATAAAGATAGTGAGTCTATTGAAGTGGAATTCCATAAAAAAATTTGGTATATTAAAAACTATCATAAAACATTTGAATGAAAATTTTGACATAATATATCCTTTCAATGAATGATATGATAGAGAATTTGAAAACTTTTATTGATGTGTTTTTGAGAAAAGTTTTGTTGAGATTTTATTTTTTGTTAGTTTATATGAATTTGAAAAATTCCATGAAGTTTCTCTACTGTCAAAACTTTTAAATTGGAATATAAATTCTATTGAATAATAGAGATATCAAATTCAATACGTTAGTATAGAAATATATATTAATAAAAAATAAATAAATTGAAGGAATAATAGGAAGACAAGATAAAATAATTTTAGGATGAGAAGAACATTTTCAACATTAAGTGTTTAGATTTGGAGGTAAAATTCACTAATCATCCATATTTACATGCTAGAACATACAACACCTTTAATAATATTAATTTTGTTGATTAATTGTTCTATAAGGACCATTGAATCAATAATATAATTATATATTTCTCAAATCATATAGAAATATCCTATAAAAAAGAAATCTCATAACCCAGAATCTATTTTATATACTCGTGATGTTTCAATTTCTAATGTAGTTTCTATACCAACCCCAAGGAAAGTATTTGATGATAAAAACACTATATTATAAGTGGATATCACAAGAATCATAAATAATTGTTCCACCAAAAGTGTGAAAAATATTTTTTTTCACTTGGAAATAGGATGGTTTACAATATGTTATGTATAAACAAATCTCACTACAAAAGAAGAGCTAAAATATCATAGGCTATTGTTGGTGTAGCAAGAAGTTTAAATACAAGGCGATTGAATATTGGAATATCATATATATTCATGTAAACAAAATGATTTCTATAATAAGGGGATAATATTTTAAGAAAAAATAAGAAAATAAAGGGATGAAGAGCTATCCTTGGGTAGATGTATGAAAAATATTGTTGATGAAATTACTCCGAAGAAATTTCAAAAAAATATAAAAAGGACTGATACATCTGAGAAAAAATATTTCAATAAATTCATTCATTTAAATCCATTTAGATTCTCCAAACAAGCTATCAACATTTTCGAATACATTATTGTGATTTTTGCAGCTGATTTGGATAAAGATAAAAAGTTAGTATAAGAACATGAAAAAGAAAGCGGTAAAAGAAAAAAATGAAGATTCCACATAAATAAAGAGAATTTTGGGGGAATTTGTAAAGAAGTGAAAACACTTGCATTTAAGATATTATGTATGGGATATTAAATAAATCTAGAAACTATTAAAGATGATGTTTAAACACATTTTCTACAAAAAAAGAATCCTTGAAGAGAATGAATATTGCATCATGGGAAGTATATGATTTAATATTTAAATAAAGATAAACTAACTCATATGATGATGTTGTAGGTGTAATTAGATCCATGTTAACAAAGGATAAATAAAATTTTATAATCATATATAGAAGAATGGATAAAGGATAATGTGGATCAACATGGTTGAGAATACCATATAAACCTTTCGGTTTATATTGATGAACAAATATAACCCTACTTTTTCCCTTATATATAAATCCATTTGTACTAACATGTAGATAATTAAAGGATATGTTTTAATTTATTTAGGGGGAGAATTTGTGAGATAAATATATTAAAATATTCACTACATATTGAATGAGGAACTTCTAAACATCATTATGAAAATGAAATATACGGTATGCCAATCACACTTTAATCAATCATTAATAATTTTTTTAAAAATTTCAACTAATGGGTATTTATGGGTTGATAAAAAAATGAGAAATAGCGATATTTAAATATTTTTCACCTGACTATCAAATGTATTTGTCGAAGTATGTGATGGATTTATAATTTTATTTAAATATATGATTTATTAAAAACCCTAATATGTGATTTTAGAATATGATACAGTGATTTCTCTTGCAAGGTTATTTATATGTAACATCTAAAAACATGGTTATATCTATCTTGTTTTGTAAACTAGGTTAGCCCATATAGACATGGACTTAATTAAATAAAATAATTTTTTATAGAGAACCATCCGGGATCATATATCTCTTCTAAGTGATCAAGTAATTTTTATATATGGAATAGGATCAAATTTTTGATAAAAATTTTAGTTGATAAGTCCCCAACTTGTCCTTATAATTGACTATTCAAGGGGGATAAATTTTACAGAAATATATTGAATTAATTAATATTTGAAGATATGTGTACAATAAAATAAAAGGGAAATATTTTTAATGCCATGTTTCATTTTTTTTTAATCAATAAATATTCAGATGAAGTGTGATTCCTAGATAATTTTTATGGATTCATGAAATGAAATTAGATTTCATGCCTACAAAACATTCCAAGATAAATGTGATGATTTTTGAAACTAGTATTTAAATATAAAATACATGTGTGGTGTATTTTTCATTATGTAGACAACAATTAAAGACCATGAATTTTTTTTCAATGATTTGAAGTTGAAATATAATAATGTTGAGTTCTAGGAAATGTTATTTCAGAAAAATAATATTTATGAGTTAATGAATGAGTATGATTAATTGATTATGGGCATAAAAAATTTAAAATATATATTTATTCATATTATAAATGGAAATTTATGGCATCTAAGTATAATTGAATATTATTTTCATTTAATTTATATGATACATATATTATTTCTAATTATTGAATGTGCATTATATTAGAATAAAATGAAAAAACAATGGCCAACCAAAGATAGATCATCAATGGACTCTTGTGGGAATTGAGGGTCAATCACTCCCAATGGAACCATCCCAAGAAATCTTAAAGGTGGTGGGGATGTGTATAAGCCCATGAAGACCCCATGTATAAGGACTAAAAAAGATGATTGGTTCATGGAGTGTTCCTATAGGGCACTGGTGGCCACACTAGTGTGGCACGACCATGAGGTGTGTGTGTTAGTGTGACTAGTGTTATTCAACAGTAGCCAACTTGAATAATCATCAATCACCATTTTAGAAAAATACTTGAGTGAAGATCATTTTAAGAATAAATGTGGTTTGTGTGACAAGGGAATTATTAATGTCTAATTTAATATTACAAACATTAATAGCACCACATATTTATTTTATCTGATCTGTATGATCGATGTTGTTTGATTGTTTTCTTCACCTTATTCTCCAATGATCTCCAACACACAAGAATAATGGTCCGACTACCTGATGATCAAATCAATCATGAACGGGATGCTTTTTAATTGGGATAAAGAAGATATGAGGTATTTTGAACCTACAAAATTATTTCAGTCAATCTAATGTATTTAATTAATGTATATAATTCAAATAACCTGTCTTAGCTGGAAAACAATGTATGTTATAAACATTATTCAAGAAGTAAATTAATTGAATTAAAGAATACCATTGATTGAGATAATATATTCATACAGCTGCACATGTATAAATAAAAATAGACTAAAGATAATGAAGAGATGTGTTACATGTATTTATAATATTTAATGAATAATTAAAGAGACCCTAAATCCTTTGGGTGTTTTAAGGATAAATTCTACCATTGATCATAAAATATGGGAGAATCCATGTGAAACATTAGCTTAACTGAGTCATCAAGAATTTCTACAAGGATAATTTAGTATTATCTTATTTTTCATAAATAAAAATAATGAACCAGAAATATTTGGGCCTCTAAATGAGGAGAATATACAGTGATCCCTAGTGGTTGTCTTCTGTGTAATAAGGAATGAAAAACCCAACCATTAAGGCATCTGAGACGCACCACGTGATGAAAAATACTAACTGCTTCTATTAATAAATAAAATTAAAATTTGAGATAAATAAATTGCAAGAATGTATGATCCATAACTTAATAAATTCCCTTTGAGAAGATTATACCCCTCTTATAAATTTTGATATGCATCGAATGTTACAGAATATACGCCTTAGGGTTTTGATTTTATAAATAGTGCATGTAAAAGAAAATACTGATAGATTCATAGGTATTCAAAATGAGTATAAAATAATTCCCACAAATAATGCGATATTAAAATATAAAAAAATCAATATAATCCCAATTTTCAATGGGTATTATTATTTTATGAAGAAAATTAAATGTCCATAATTCTTAATATATTTAATTAAGTATTTAAATGGGATATTTTAAATCATGAAATTTATTATGACCCCATAGACCCAAATATTGTTCAATAAATATGTACATACATTTGATGATAAGTGCAATATAATTATCATGGTCATTTTAATAACAAGATACATCTTTGTATTAATGTAAGAGAGAGAGAGATCTTGGTGTTTCTTATAGATGATGATAACATGCACCCTAGAAATTGTAGAAAATAATCCAGATTGAAAAAATCTAGAGGATGTCTCATGAACAATTATTCTTATATTCATTAGGTGGAACCTGAGGATGTGTGATCCATCAACCTTGTGGAGAATTATTAAAGAATCATTCTACATTGGATCAACATTCAAAAATGGTAAAGTATTATGGTTGGAGACAAGAGTTAAATGAGTTTCTTGGTTGGATCCAGAGCAATAAGTCTCTAAATTTTATCTGAGAGAAATTTAATCCTTCTGATAGTAATGAAATTGAATCCATTTATTTATCAATGATAAACCCATGTGTTTTTGTATAAAAAATATGTTAATGTGTATGTATTTTTAGTCAGACCTTTTATATATTGTGTGTGGCTCTCAATTATTACTACCACACATGAGGTGAGATAGATAGATATCACAGGGTGGATCAAGAACCTTAACAAGTTAAATAGGTTGAATTTAAATGAAAATTAATTCATAAAATAAACCCTTGATTCACCCCTCTCATCAGAACGAATAATTCTACATGTGGCTATACATGTTCATTTAATGTTATTTATATATATGTTTTATTTATTGAAAACCAATCATTCAAAAATTAAATATTTATTTTTCTCACTACATTTAAATAGTTCATAACATTAAAGTTCTATATTAACATATTTATTTTCCTCTCTTACCCTTCCATTTTAATTTCGCAAATGGGGGGATTTTTCTACCTTATAGAAATTGGAGATATTTAAGGTGGATATATTTTATACATTAAATAATGGGTATAAATTTATATAATTTATAATGGAATGAAGTAACTATGGTGGTAAAATACAATATTTTAAATTGTATATATCCTTTAAATATAACACTTTTAATTTTTTTTGTTTTATATCCATTAGAATATCTAATAGTTTTGTGATCATAAAAAAAGGGTTAATGATGGAGTAATATTTTTGAACCAATATATCCCAAAAACATTATAATTTTATTATCTAAGAAACACTTCGTTTTTTTCAAATGATATTTTCATCTAAGTGTGTTAATTATTTTTTTTTTTTATTCTAATGAATTTCGTGGTCAATTCCATTATGTATTCATTGTGTACATTTTTTAGTTTAAATCTATCTCTGCGTGAAAAATTAGCGACATGAAATTTCTGTAACATTGGGTAAATGACTAGGTTGATAAATAGGATATATTGGTCACCTATATATTGAAAATTTCTAAATCAATCATCCACATCAAAGATTCACAAAAATGGAATTTTCCTATGTAGAAAAGATTGATAAAAAGATAAATCACTGGCACAATGATCTGAATACATAAAATGGTTACATGGAGGAATCACTATGTTAGGTTGGGATACATAACAAAATCATCTACATTGTTTCAATTGGCTATTTTAGTTTCGGATAGGTGAAGAAATTGGCTATTTCCTTTAAATCACCTACATCGGTTCTGGATATATGAGAAAAAAACCTCTATGATTTAATTTGCATACGTCAATCAAAATCACCTATGTGGATAAAATTATTCAACTCAGCTAAGCTATGAAACATGTTGGTATTTATTACCATGGATGCACTCAAGTGATGTTTTTAATTCTACTAAATAATCATTGAATTCTATATTTCCTATTTATATAAATAACAATTATAATAAGTTCCATGTAAGGAGATAGAAGATACAGATGGGTATATTTTATTTGTCTCTTCTATTTCCAAGGAATGTTTAAAAAAAATATTTTTCATGGGTCCGTAATTTTATGGATCATGTGATGTGAATTTAAAAAAAAGTAGTAGTGCCTTAATTTTCTGATCAAGTTAGGAATTATAGTGTTAATATTTTCTATATGATATGTTTTTAGAACAAAATCTAAGAGAATAATAATATATAGATAATTATTTATTAAAACTATAATAAAATTACCCTCAATTTATATACAAAATTATGTAAAAATAAATATCATCTCATTATCTATGCTTATTAAAAATCCTTTCTGAGTTCATAAGACTCTCCTTGAGATTATTATTCTTCATATAATCTCAGATAGAGATCCTCCATTTTTTCTAATTGTCTTTTATAGATGTTATATGAAATTAATTAGACTTAGTGGTACATTATCTTTCATTGTAAAGGAATTTTGTAAAAGAAACATTGAATTATGTTGTTTGTAATTTTTTTATAGCTTGGTGGAAAGATCATGTATTTGTATGAAGTGTTGATAACATTAATTTAGTCATGCTTTCCATAGAATATTTATTGGATGTCCATGAAAATAAGATTGGTCTAGTGAAAATCATTACAGACATAGATGAGGGTGGTGGTGGACTAGAGTAGGAGACTTCTATTCCCATAACTAGTATAAATATGTGTTTTTTCCACTTTTTTATGTTTTTATTTTTAGTGAATGTTTTTTTAAATAAAAGATCATAAAACATTCATCAACATGAGATGGTGATTCTTCTAATTTAAAAAATATTTATTGAGATCAAAAGACCACCACTTGAGTCTTAATATGGCTAGTCCTTGATAATAGGGTTTTCTATTTTCATTTTATGGGTCGTAATAACTTTATGTGAGGAAAAAGTATACAAATTTTTCTTATAGAGGCGATTTGTTTCATTTTCTCAAAGAAAATTGATAAAAGTTAATCATTTCATTTTTTACTTTTTTGTTGGAATAATAGATTCCTTTATTTTATGTCCCTTAATGATATTTTTTGTTACTATACAATATTTTAAAATATTTTTAACATGCTTTTAATGATGATTAGGGAGAAGGAAGAGGTTAAGATAAGAATTATAATGACATATCATGAGAATAAAACATGTTTCTTTTTAAATGTTTTTAATTGGAAAACAGATATTATATTAAAGTATCCACCTTTTCATATGTGGGATTTTTATGTAATATTAAGGATTTAACTCTCTAAAACTATTAAAATAAAATATATTTTCTAATGTAGGAATGTCAATTATACAATAAAGTCACTGAAATGTGAAATGTTTAAGCACATGTAATTATAATCGATATCCGTGTAGGGATTAGAAGACATTAGTGGTTAAGATAATAATTTAACATTCTTTAGAAGTACAATATAACCATAAGGACAATATATTGGGGAGAATTATTTTTATATATGATACATTAGTTAATGACATAATAGTAGTTATCATCCTTATAATATGGTTTGTTGTGATTTTATTTATACATTCATAATGATGATTTTATTATTAAATGGATGGATCTTATAAGAACAATAGTAATTATGGATTTGAAGGAAAATGTGGTGGTTGATTGAATGAGAAGCTAAATTGAATGAGATAAATATCGAGAACTATTGTGGTTATTTTTAACTCTTTTGTTTGGTGTAACATGTGTCACATTTTTGTATCTTTGATTCTGGTTTTTTCATTAATAATTTTTTCTAACCTACTACACGGAGATCTCAAAATATATTGATATGATCCATGTATGTTTATGTGATATATTCCATAATGGTAAATTTATTCAATGTCCAATGTGTTATGAATGTGGAATGTACTACCCCAGAAATTTCTTAAATGAATGAAATGATGTTTTATATAATAGAGGTCATGAAGAAATATTCCTCATATTGAAAAGTGAATAATTTAATTAAATTTATAAATGGGAAATAAGTTCATCATGTGGTATTAATTGAAATTTTTATTTGTAGGCTATATGATCATTATAAAAATCAATGTCCTAGGGGAAAACCCCAAGAATGGGATTATAAAGAACATATAGGAGAGTGTATAGTAATGCATAATTCCATTATTAATGATTAAAAGGAAACAAAAAATGAAATACAAAATTTATGGATTATATATTAACCTATGTTTTGAAATTGTTAAATCATATGGAATGATTCATATCTTGTTTATATGTAGGTATTATATAAGAATAAGAAAAAACCCTTGGTTAAATCATTATCAATAAAGTAAAATGATTGATGTGTCCATGTATATGGATTCAAGAATTATGATTTAAGTATGATCATGAAAAATTGTACTCTTTTTATTCTTTATGTGAGAGAAGTACATTGGGAGAAATATAATTTTGATGTATATATAACCATTACGTATAATTTATAAAAAATTTATTAGAGGAAGAATTATCTTTTTGTTTTGTGGACATAAGTTTAAAGGTATATATAACCGTTGGGGTCTATATGATCCTTAATGTACTTATGTGTTATTACATCTATAGTGATGAAAATTAAAAGGTATGAGATACACATTGGGTTTCAAAACATTTCATTAATATTGAATATATTAAGAACATTTCTTGTGAATGTTAATAAACTTTATAGTAATATTATAAGTATTATATTAATATATAATAGAAAAAAAGAAAACTTATAGGTTGAGCAACAAATTGTAGCATCCAGTAAGGCTAAGAGTCTTGAACCCACAACAAATGAGTGACATGGGTGTATCCCCTACCACTATCATATGTGATTTCATGGCTAGAATGAAATTTTATTTATTTATTTATTTGATTTGTGAAATAAATGTTAATTTACTTTATTTAATATAATTTATATCTTATTAATATCCATGATATAGAAAATTGATTCGATAATTAGGTCATTAATGTTATTTTAGAAGATGTTAACTATTTTGAAAACCCTATATAAATAAGATAAATATTATATTATATGATTTTTTTAGAATAAAAGTTGAATTAACTTTTTGAAGAATATATGATTTTTATTTTCCTTTATAGGGAGTCATGTTATTTATATAAATTATTATCACATCTTCCATATCACATTTTTAGGGAAATTATAAATTTTTAATGGGAGATTAAGAGTGATTGATGATATTTGGAGAAAAATGTTGAATAAATAATAGTAGAATATGTCATAAATTCCTTATATTATTTGGATTTAAATCATAGTATGGTATATTTTTAGGAATTCTATGGATTGTTATTTATTGAATGATCTATATTGAAATTTTGGTATTACTATAAAATTTTGGAAAATAAAGTAATTTTTATTCATTCGATCTTTTATTAATTTTGGGAATTATTGTATAATGTCCTAACCATTTTTTTTTGGAAAATTTCTAAATATTGAAGGAATATCTTGTATTTTTTTTATGTTAAACAATATAATTTCATTATGATGTTTTTGGAATCAAAAATAATTAATCTTGAAAACTCTTTATTTAGGGACAAAAATGAAATTGTGGTGGAAATTGTTTAAATTATGAAATAGTTTATAATAAGTCAGTATATTTCCTAATGATTTTAGTTCAAGTAATAATTTAATTCCATAATATTATGAAGGGATAATGAAATAATAAATTATCTATTTACATTTCTAACAAAAAAATAGCCTTTTAACCCATCACATAAATATGATTTTGTGATGGTTGAATTTCTCATTACCATATTATCTATGACTCTATATCAATCCTAATATTTAATATTTTTCCTCTATATACATGTTTTCAATTCCCACCATTGTTTTCCTACATTGATACCTAGTTATGTGTTATTTCAGATAGCCCATATACTTTCTTTCTGACTATTTTCAGGTGGGTGTTTTATTAACACCTTTTTTGACGTGTGAATTTCAAAAAAGGTAATTTAAAATATAAACCCATTTTTTATCTTGACATTAAATTTTTAGTATGAAATTTCTTTAATAAACTATAATGCAATATGTTTATATTTTTATGAAATGAAGTGTATGTTTGATAACGGTCAATATACACAACATCAAGCTTAAATAAACAAAGAATTATTATTATTTAAATGAGAACACAATAAAATTAATGGTAAAATAAAAAAATGAATAGTATTAACCATATTATAAAATATATAATTATATTATTAATTTCTAATTTTTTATGTTAATGATTAGTAAATAAGAACTCATTTTTAGTAAGATCGTTTTATCATTCAAAACTATGTTTCATTCAAAATGGGTTTCATTTATTTTTTATGAGTGAATATTGTAATTATTATTTATAAATTTTAAAAAATGAATTTCATTTTTTAATTCATAATGTCAAAAATAACATAGAATGAATTTTAGATAGTTCTTTGAAAATATTTATTCATTTAACAATGTATTTTTTTTAGTATTTACAAAATGAAAATATATTTTAGATTACTTTTAAAATTTAATTAGTTCTTTTTGATTTAAATTAATCAATTTTTTATTTTAATTTATTTTAAATTTCAATTTTCTATATAAAAAATTTTATATTTTTAATGAAATTTAATGAAAAAGGTTTGTTGTCCCGTTTTACTAGATAGATTTCAAATTAAATTATTATATTAATGTGTTTTTAATTTTGAAAAATTAATTCAATATTTGTTATCAGTGGGTCCCAAGTTGTTAAATAAGAACATTTTATTTTTATTCAATTTGAATATTAACCATAGTAATTCTTGTTTCCATGGTAAAAGGTAAATCATGTAATTAAAGATGAAATTTATATGAAAATGATTATAAAATTAACATAAAACGTGACTTAATATTATTTTGTGAGTAAATTTATTCTATTCTCATCAAATATGTAGTTATATGCTTTTTATTCCATTTTATGTGATTATATGCTTTATAATATTTTATTTAAATAAAATTTAAAAATGTACCACTTTATTTTGCAATAGAAGAAATATATTAAAAAAAGGTATAACCAGAGGATGTGTTTGGTAATAAATATAATTTTGAATTCCGTATGTATTATATTTATCATGGTTATTTATTTTAAATTGTTAGTGAATATAAAAATAACTTAACATCATAAACAATGATGATGGATTTATTATTCAATTAATGGAAAAAGAAAAATAATGATACTAAGAATTTTCAATAAACAATAATTTGTGATAATTAAAGTGATACATAAATTTTATAGATAAAAAAGAAATTTTGGATTATAATAAAATAATCAGTTCTAACATTTCTTATTTTCTTGATGTAATTATAGATAAAGTAAACAATATTTTTTTAATGGTATATTTGAATAAATTTTATTTTATTTAATTATATAAAATTAAAAAAAATGTTATATTTTCCAAAGGTATTAGGATATGGTTCATAATATAATCCATGGTCCATTTATGGGACGTTTATCCATTTATAGTAACTATTGTGGTTATCAAAGAGTCAAAATCCATGTTGCCTTGGTATGCGTAAAGGGACAAACTAGTCGTTAAAAGAAAAAGATAAATTTAAAAATGTTATAAAATAAAATTTAATATTTATTGTATGAAAGAATTTAGAATAATCCTTGTTATATATTTAAATAAACTAGTTGGAGAAATTTTTAATTGAAAATAAATTTATATAAACTGAATATTTTGAGTAATTCCAGGAGTACCAACCTCTCGTAAAAAAGGGAACATCTTATAACCTTTAATTAAAACATAATAACCATTTTGCTTCATCCAATATCTATGAAAATCAATTCATATCATTTTTTCCTATGTTATCGATGACTTAGTTCTGGAAGAACACAAACCTTAGTGGTTTTAAAGTGTTATGTAAAAAATGTTGTCTAAAGAAAAGGTATCATTTTTAACTATGTGTTTATGTTTTATTTCATATTTGATCTCATAAAGGTAATCATTTAACATGATTCTATAATATCACTATTATCTTCCATATAATTATAGGTTTATATCTTAATGGAACAACCTATATCCCTATCATATTCCATATAATGGGAAATGAATCCATTTTTTATCTATAAGGAAGACTACCACCTCACATTCCATGGGAATGATTTTTATCCAACCAAATATATTTTAATTCCTTATTATTATAGTTTGTTTTTATGTTTAACAAGTTGATTGATCTTTTGAATTTCAATGTTCTTGTGTTTTGACTCTTGATGTGGATCTGATGTGTCTTTGCTGGACTTCTCGTGGGGATATAACATTAACTGACTTCACTTAGTTTTTTCCTCTCTTGAGGATCTTGGTCAGTGTCTGTATCCATTATATACTTTGGATTTATCTTATTTCTTTTTATGTAGAGGTAGTTTTTTCTCAAGCAATGGTATGTTGGTTCTTTAATCTATGCTTTGGCATATTGGTTGGTTTTATTGTGTTTTTTTCATGTCTTGGTTCATTTTGGATTGTATTGGGGAAAGTTGTTGTAGTTTCTCTATTAGGGAGAAGTTTTCCATCAATTATTAGTATTTCTAATCAATAAGGTTCTTGTAAGTGTCAGTGTAGTAAGAGTTGATTAGGAATGTATGTGGATAGAATTTGGTGTTCATTTTGTATTTTCTTTCCAGGTTGAGTTTTTAGTATGATATTGATGTAGAATTTTTGCATGAGAGATGTTTTTCAGGCCATGAAGATTATATTGATCTGTTTAACAGAGGGTTTAAAGACCGAATATAGGATGTATTCAGATTTATTATTTTTAATATGCAGTTCTGTTTCATGCTTTAATCTATAGGGTAACATGCATCTCAATTAGTTAATGTCACTCTAATGGTGTTGTGTTGCAACTAGACTTCATGGAGGTTGTGTCTGATAGTTTGATGATAGGACTTCATGGACACATCTTCTGAAATATTAACTTTGGTTTTCTTTTTTAAATATCATATTGTAATCCCCTCAATCCCGTGGTGGTGTAAGACATTTATACATCATATTTGTATTGTATCTATTTATTTTTAAAAATTACTTCGGTTCGTGAATTGGGAGACCAATTCCTATTACCTCTTTTATAAAAAAATAATTAAATTTCTACCATTCAAATCACAGAAAATTGATAATATTGTTCAAGTGTATGGGTGGACTACCACCTCCCCATTGAAAAATTAATCTTTTTTCATCACCACATCACATTGATTTTATATATAATAATATTAAATGAATTATAATTATAATTATGATGTTATGATAATTATCAAAAGATAAAATAACAAATACCTTCTTTCCATAATGGAAATCTTATTCATGTGTATGTATGACCTACCAATGTAATGATTGTAACATAGTTCATTTTTCATAACAATATATTATGAGTTGTTTTAATAGTATTTTTGGTGTATAATAATGATTAATATGTCATTATTATTCTCATAAATATAGTTTAAGAATAAAACTTTGACCATAGTCAACATATTGAAGTCATTTCTATCATATGACACATATATCATTACAAATTTCTGATGTGAAATTATTTGATTAGTTAATTTTATATAACATAGTGTTAAATGAAAAAAGTTATAATGAACATAAAAATGTTCTTATTCATATGTAAAATTAACCGAAGGTTTTTATTATTGGTGATAAATAATGTACTTGAAGTGTAACGCCCCGACCCTAGTTGCCTAGAGTCGGTGCATTATTACATAACATTGGCATGATCACAAGAAAGATCAAATCTCAAAAGACCGATTGGTTTAGTAGCCTTGGAAACACTAGATATATTCATAAGTTTTACATTACACCATAAAATGAAAAACTACTACAACAACATAATGTTTCCATAGTCCACACTATAATCCCCTCATAATATCCCTGCAGGTCATTCATAATTTACTTCTTCACTTCCTGGGAAAAATAAAACATAGAAAAGGGGTGAGCTCAAATGCCAAGTAAGGATAACAATATAACGGAAACTTTTATAAATAAGAATAAACATTTAAGGCAATGTATAACTAAAACAAAAGCCTTTTAAACTTGAACTTTCAACATGGTATGGCATAAATAAAATGAAATAATGCCATTTACTTATTCACATGGATATTCTACTAATCGAATAATCACATGCAAAATCAATAACCACTTTCATAATGTTGGAATTCATAATGCTAAACTTTAATTACTTTTCAAGGCCTCGTCCCAAGACCTTGGGGCTAACTGTAACCGGAACCCAACCCGGAGTGCCTCTAATAACCGGACACCAACCCGGAGTGCCTCTAATAACCGGACACCAACCCGGAGTGCCTCTAATAACCGGACACCAACCCTGAGGGCTTAATTTTACCAGTCCCTAACCTGGAGGGCTTACTTTTACCAGTCCCCAACCTGGAGGGCTTACTTTAACTAGTCCCCAACCTGGAACATACTTGTCCAACACATTCATATGAAGTAAAGATTGAAATATAACATAAACATTCTTATTGGAACTAGCATACGAAATGTCAATACTTTCACCATAAACTATGAATGGTATAAAAATAGCACATCCACAGTCAAACATATCACAAAACCTTCAAAACAATATAGAAGTTTTGTATCATAATAAATCAACTTCAAATAATCTTAAAACCCATCAAAGGATGTTGACATAGATGAAATCAAAATTCTTTTTAAATAAATATCTCCTTTTATTTTGAAATCATTTAAGATCCATATAAAATCAAACATTTTCTTTGAAAATAATCTTATAAGCTTTTAAGGGAAGCTTTGACGATTTTATAACGGCGGAAAATAACCGCACCCGCCGTATAAGTTAAAAAAAACATTCTTATCTTAATTCTGTCGAAAAGGTTAAAAAGCACCTTGTTTGGAAAACGACGGAAAGATTCCCTTATAAAACTCTTATAAAAAGTCAAACAAGGGTATAAATGACTTTAACCCATATTCTTTTAAATATTAAAAATGTTTTGAAATACATTTTGACGAAACATGGATGTGGATGATAACGAGATCCCAGTAGATTATTACGTATAAACAACCTCGGATAATGAAGAGATTGTGAAATAACCCTTACCAGTTTGGTAACTTATGAAACATACAACCCATGAAAGAGGTATCATACAATGAATATGTAAGTACACATAAATTAGATTGTATTACACAAAGGATATAATTATGGGCAGTAAATACACCACACAAAAGGTAATGGTGGCAATATGGCATGAATCTCACGGGAATAAGGAGTGAGATGAAAACCCCTTACCAAGTTAATCAACTGAGTCGTATGGCCAAAAGTTAATAACCACCAAATTATTTACAGAATAACATAAATATGATAATATATATCAAATGCCAGTACACAATACACCACTTTCAATAATTTAGTGGCGAATAATGGAAATCTCACGGAATTGAATGTGAGATAAGAAAAATACCTTACCTTGTACTTTTCCTTGGTTGGGGTAGGTTAACCTCCTTTAATTTAGGTAACTCACTTTGGTTGGAACCAAAGGACTTCTTGAAATGCTTTATGCCTAAGGGGAAGCTTCAAGGAGGAGGAGAGGGATGTGGGGAGCTTAGTTGGGCAGAGTTTGGACGAGCCAAGTGGCTTGAGAGGTGTGAGGAATGAGTAGAAGTGGTCTCCTTTTATAAGGGAGAAGAGGGGCTCTTTAGGAAAGAGTGAAAGTATTACTTTATAATATAATTATATTCGGTTTATAATGGTCCAAAAATCATTTAGGTCGAAGATAAGATGACTCATATTCTAAATAACATCAACCAATAAGAATTGGACAGGTTTTAGATAATATTTTAATCATTATAATCTTATTTATTTAAATGATTTATTAATGAGGTAAACATTGCATCATTATTGTTTCATTAATAATTTAAATTATTTGGTGTCTAAAAATTATAAATAAAATATCATTATGTAGGAAATCTTTTTAGCTTTCTAATGAATATTTATAATCGAAAATCCAACATGTATAACCCTATGTAACAATTGTTCTTCTAAAAGATGTAAGCTTATGCCATTTTTATTTTTATTTTAACTTTATTAATATAAAGTGTCCCTACCACATAAAAGTGGATCCAAGGGGTCCCCAAATTGACCCAAGGATGCTCATGGTCGGGTATGTGTCCACCAATAAGGTTAGGACACGTTTTAGGTTAATTTTGTATTATTATAATATTATTTTTTAACCCTTATTTACCGGATTTACCATTAACCATGGTAAATAAAATATTTACCACAGTAATTATTCAAAATGTCTAAAAATAAAAGTTACCTATTTACACAATTTGGACATCCTGATTCCAAATATGGAATCCCTTTTTCTAAATTCAAAACACATAAGTGGCAGAAATTAATTTCAAATTAATTCCCGCTGTCAAAACAAAAAGCGTGTTTTTAAGAGGTAATAACTATCAAAAGATTGACACTTGTTTATGTTTGGTTTAATTGTAAAATTATGTACAATGACCAACATTATATTAAATGGTAAAAATATATTCTAAATATACTTTAAAACTACTAAAATTCATAATTTATCACTATTAATTATTTTGATTAAAAAAGTTGTTTTTAATTAAAATTTAGTAATTTTCACTATTCATCAAAATATGAAAGTTATCCGAAAAGTACCAAAATTTCACCTTAGGCTAAATTCGATATTCCGAATCCAAAAATAAAGTCCATTTTAAAATATAAAATATATATATAATTTCAAAATTTAGGTATTACTATTCATAACGGCTAGTTTGATTGGTTGTGGCGTGTGTTAAAACTCAAGGTTGCGTACAACACACGCTACTATTTTATTCAAAGGAAAGCGTACCGTAGAAGCTTGGGATGTTTCATTTTAAATTTTTTTTTGATGTCCCAATTTATTCAGATAGTTTAAAATATTTTATTTAAAAAGGTTTCACTATTAAAGTTGATAAAAAGTGCAATACTGAAAATGAATCTGTTCTTGCATTATGACTAAGAAACTCATAATAGGGATTCTAAAATTATAAGGATTATATAAAGTTCAAAATGTTGTTAATACTATTCATGACCTCTTTTAATGGTTTTTTTTTGTACGTCATGGTGTGATTGAACTCGGTGTTGCGTGTAGTGCAAGTTATTGAATTATTTTTAAGAAATAACACACTATGAAATCCTGGGGTGTTACATTCTCCCCTCCTTCAATAAATTGCGTCCTCGCAATTTGAAATTGTTCTTCGAAAATAAATGGTTGAAAATAGAAAATATCTTTGTGGGAAAACCCACATCGGAAATTAAGTTACTAAAATTTAGTCTTAATATGAGGAAAATAGAAATTAAAGAGTCACCACCAAATTATGATCTCGATTAGGAGAACATTGGTGGCAATTAGAGACATATAATTGGAGGAAAAACGTAAATATTTATAGGTAGTGATTGAGATCATCAATCACAAACAAGTGTATAATTGAGGTCCTTAAATTCATCAATATATGATGATTTGAAATACCATCGGTTCAACAAAACATAGGGTATTAGGATAACACATTTTTGACGTTTCAAAATATCTTAGTTGAAATCCCACATCGAAAAATGAATTAATGAGGCCTCTATTTAAAATAAAGAGTCGAACGTATGAAGATTACCGAAAATAACACATACTAGGGTTCCATGTAGGAAAATATGGATATGGAAGAAAAATCTAACCATCAATTATCTGATGGAGAGTGGTAGAGAACATGGCTATGAAAAGGCCAACAATCCCAAAGCCATTATTTAGTGATGATTTAAGGTATCATCTAGGAAAACATTTTTGTCATAAGTTTCTTTTCTTAATGTTGAGGAATTTATTTATGAGATTGGATAAGATCATAAGGAGATATACTTACTTTATAATTAGTGTTTTATCCATTAATAATTTTTTACCACAAACTCATCTTTCACTCTAAAAGATAATAGAATGTAAAAAAAATTCTATTTACACTATTCGTATAGGGTTCCAAAATAAACGAATTTATAATTCATCTACATGATCTTTTAATAAAAACTACATTATTTAATCTAGGACATCTCATGGGCCAGTGGTAGGTGATACACCCTTGTCGCCCTTCGGTTGCGGGTTAAAGTCTCGCAGCCTTGCCGGACGCAACGGGTTGCCGCCCGACCTCCGGGTTGTCCTTTTATGGCAATCCAAAATAATCCAAACTAGAACTATCCAAAATACTTCTGTCCAAACTCACAGTCTAACATTTATAAGGAAGGTAAACATAATATAGATCCTTTTTACCCCGTAATAGCATATGAATACCTTCATCATGTATTACCATATTCCTTATTGATTACATTCGTGCTCCCTTATTCCATATAGAATACTGGATATACTTCATTAATCCAAAAATGTTTTAAACCCCAACAATGATGGAATATACAAATCATTAATCAGTTCCAGGGTAGTCAAGAATATCCAATATAATTTATTCAAAACAATCACATATTATTCCAAAATCACTACCTCAGTATCAGAACTATATTATGATTTATCATTCTCTCAACCATATATTTTCCAAAAATTTATCCTGCTATTGAGTCACTTTTCTTTGTTCCACACAATCTCAAGTCCTTAATGAAATAGTACTGCAGTACAATCCTTATATACTCCATGATTATTGTAACAAGTACATTGTTGATACAACACTCAATTGACATAATCAACATAAGAACTCTAATCATTCCTCTTCATCTGTGGTAGTATCATAACTAGATTATTATCCAATAACATCATTTGCGGCATAGTCTGATGACTGGGACATAGGTTCGCGTAGTGTCCAAACTCCTTGCAAATAAAGCATTGTACATTTAAAACCATTTTCTTACCCTTGCAGTCACGTACTTTGTGCCCTTTTCCTCCACACTTATAACAAACTCCCATTCCTTTCAGGCAAGTTCCAGGGTGTTTCTTTCCACAGTTACCACATATGGGAAAATTCTTCTTTTCCCTTTTCCCTTTATCCATCTTTCTCTCTTCCATCCTTTTCATCTCTTGATTCCCTTCAAAGCCATAGGACTCAGTAAACTCTTTACTTATCTTATCAACACATGATATTATTTCTTCATATGATGATAATACATGGGAGACTATTTCTCTTATCAATTCTAGCTTAAGACCATGAAAGATATGATCATTCCTTCTCTTTGAATCATGTGTATTTCTGGAGTTCTCATTCCTTCTACTGGGCGCCATTTCTAAACAATGTCATAAACTAGATCAGTTTATGAATCAAAATACATAATCCCATACTTATAAAACACTTAACATAAATTGAACTATTTATGGATATAATCCATAATCATAAAAATGTTTTCTTTGAGGAAGTATATACTCATAAACCCTTCATAATGATTTGTAAAGAAAATGAGAGTTATCCTAAGCATATCCCCCGGGAGTGTCGTAACCAAGAGTGCAGCAAGGCCCGTTGTCGTGCACCAGTTCCCGTTCGAGTCTAGCTCAAAGCGGTGTTTTCGGGTTTTACCCCTAGGTACATCTGTGCCAGAGCCGCCTCTACCTGCTCGTATCCAGACAGGGATGTATTGCTCGGAAAACTCACAAAATTTCTACAATACCAAAATTCTAGGAAGTTCTTCTATACTAATCCTCAAAGTTCATCATAGGTCTACGTGCTCTAATCAGAGTTTATCTAAATCTAGCTTCCAAGGTTTGTACTAAACTTCCTCTAATACCAACTGTAACGCCCCGACCCTAGTTGCCTAGAGTCGGTGCATTATTACATAACATTGGCATGATCACAAGAAAGATCAAATCTCGAAAGACCGATTGGTTTAGTAGCCTTGGAAACACTAGATATATTCATAAGTTTTAAATTACATCATAAAATGAAAAACTACTACAACAACATAATGTTTCCACAGTCCACACTATAATCCCCTCATAATATCCCTGCAGGTCATTCATAATTTACTTCTTCACTTCCTGGGAAAAATAAAACATAGAAAAGGGGTGAGCTCAAATGCCCAGTAAGGATAACAATATAGCGGAAACTTTCATAAATAAGAATAAACATTTAAGGCAATGTATAACTAAAACAAAAGCCTTTTAAACTTGAACTTTCAACATGGTATGGCATAAATAAAATGAAATAATGCCATTTACTTATTCACATGGATATTCTACTAATCGAATAATCACATGCAAAATCAATAACCACTTTCATAATGTTGGAATGCATAATGCTAAACTTTAATTACTTTTCAAGGCCTCGTCCCAAGACCTTGGGGCTAACTGTAACCGAAACCCAACCCGGAGTGCCTCTAATAACCGGACACCAACCCGGAGTGCCTCTAATAACCGGACACCAACTCGGAGTGCCTCTAATAACCGGACACCAACCCGGAGTGCCTCTAATAACCGGACACCAACCCGGAGGGCTTACTTTTACCAGTCCCTAACCTGGAGGGATTACTTTTACCAGTCCCCAACCTGGAGGTCTTACTTTAACCAGTCCCCAACCTGGAACATACTTGTCCAACACATTCATATGAAGTAAAGATTGAAATATAACATAAACGTTCTTATTGGAACTAGCATACGAAATGTCAATAATTTCACCATAAACTATGAATGGTATAAAAATAGCACATCCACAGTCAAACATATCACAAAACCTTCAAAACAATATAGAAGTTTTGTATCATAATAAATCAACTTCAAATAATCTTAAAACCCATCAAAGGATGTTGACATAGATGAAATCAAAATTCTTTTTAAAGAAATATCTCCTTTTATTTTGAAATCATTTAAGATCCATATAAAATCAAACATTTTCTTTGAAAATAATCTTATAAGATTTTAAGGGAAGCTTTGACGATTTTATAACGGCGGAAAATAACCGCACCCGCCGTATAAGTTAAAAAAAACATTCTTATCTTAATTCTGTCGAAAAGGTTAAAAAGCACCTTGTTTGGAAAACGACGGAAAGATTCCCTTATAAACCTCTTATAAAAAGTCAAACAAGGGTATAAATGACTTTAACCCATATTCTTTTAAATATTAAAAATGTTTTGAAATACATTTTGAAGAAACATGGATGTGGATGATAACGAGATCCCAGTAGATTATTACGTATAAACAATCTCAGATAATGAAGAGATTGTGAAATAACCCTTACCGGTTTGGTAACTTATGAAACATACAACCCATGAAAGAGGTATCATTCAATTAATATGTAAGTACACATAAATTAGAGTGTATTACACAAAGGATATAATTATGGGCAGTACATACACCACACAAAAGTTAATGGTGGCAATATGGCATGAATCTCACGGGAATAAGGAGTGAGATGAAAACCCCTTACCAAGTTAATCAACTGAGTCGTATGGCCAAAAGTTAATAACCACCAAATTATTTACAGAATAACATGAATATGATAATATATATCAAATGCCAGTACACAATACACCACTTTCAATAATTTAGTGGCGAATAATGGAAATCTCACGGAATTGAATGTGAGATAAGAAAAATCCCTTACCTTGTACTTTTCCTTGGTTGGGGTAGGTTAACCTCCTTTAATTTAGGTAACTCACTTTGGTTGGAACCAAAGGACTTCTTGAAATGCTTTATGCCTAAGGGGAAGCTTCAAGGAGGAGGAGAGGGATGTGGGGAGCTTAGTTGGGCAGAGTTTGGACGAGCCAAGTGGCTTGAGAGGTGTGAGGAATGAGTAGAAGTGGTCTCCTTTTATAAGGGAGAAGAGGGGCTCTTTAGGAAAGAGTGAAAGTATTACTTTATAATATAATTATATTCGGTTTATAATGGTCCAAAAATCATTGAGGTCGAATATAAGATGACTCATATTCTAAATAACATCAACCAATAAGAATTGGACAGGTTTTAGATAATATTTTAATCATTATAATCTTATTTATTTAAATGATTTATTAATGAGGTAAACATTGCATCATTATTGTGTCATTAATAATTTAAATTATTTGATGTCTAAAAATTATAAATAAAATATCATTATGTAGAAAATCTTTTTAGCTTTCTAAGGAATATTTATAATCGAAAATCCAACATGTATAACCCTATGTAACAATTGTTCTTCTAAAAGATGTAAGCTTATGCCATTTTTATTTTTATTTTAACTTTATTAATATAAAGTGTCCCTACCACATACAAGTGGATCCAAGGGGTCCCCAAATTGACCCAAGGATGCTCATGGTCGGGTATGTGTCCACCAATAAGGTTAGGACACGTTTTAGGTTAATTTTGTATTATTATAATATTATTTTTTAACCCTTATTTACCGGATTTACCCTTAACCATGGTAAATAAAATATTTACCACAGTAATTATTCAAAATGTCTAAAAATAAAAGTTACCTATTTACACAATTTGGAAATCCTGATTCCAAATATGGAATCCATTTTTCTAAATTCAAAACACAGAAGTGGCAGAAAATTAATTTAAAATTAATTCCCGCTGTCAAAACAAAAAGCGTGTTTTTAAGAGGTAATAACTATCAAAAGATTGACACTTGTTTATGTTTGGTTTAATTGTAAAATTATGTACAATGACCAAAATTATATTAAATGGTAAAAATATATTCTAAATATACTTTAAAACTACTAAAATTCATAATTTATCACTATTAATTATTTTGATTAAAAAAGTTGTTTTTAATTAAAATTTAGTAATTTTCACAATTCATCAAAATATGAAAGTTATCTGAAAAGTACCAAAATTTCACCTTAGGCTAAATTCGATATTCCGAATCCAAAAATGAAGTCCATTTTAAAATATAAAATATATATATAATTTCAAAATTTAGGTATTACTATTCATAACGGCTAGTTTGATTGGTTGTGGCGTGTGTTAAAACTCAAGGTTGCGTACAACACACGCTACTATTTTATTCAAAGGAAAGCGTACCGTAGAAGCTTGGGATGTTTCATTTTAAATTTTTTTTTGATGTCCCAATTTATTCAGATAGTTTAAAATATTTTATTTAAAAAGTTTTCACTATTAAAGTTGATAAAAGTGCAATACTGAAAATGAATCTGTTCTTGCATTATGACTAAGAAACTCATAATAGAGATTCTAAAATTATAAGGATTATATAAAGTTCAAAATGTTGTTAATACTATTCATGACCTCTTTTAATGGTTTTTTTTGTACGTCATGGTGTGATTGAACTCGGTGTTGCGTGTAGTGCAAGTTATTGAATTATTTTTAAGAAATAACACACTATGAAATCCTGGGGTGTTACATGAAGATTTGGGCTCAAGGTAACATACATTCTTTTTAAAAATCAACTTCAATAGGAAATATTATGATAGTTTTTTTCTTCCATATCCTTGTTTAAAAAAAATTACTACTATCAAGTGATTTTTAAAGTAATTTTTACCCCTATTTGAAATTTCAAAAATTAGTTTGATATGAATACTATTTTAATTTTATGAACATAGTACTTTGGGAGATTTCTGAGAAATGTATTGAAGAAATATTCTTTATTCTTATACGACATGAATTAATTTTCCTGCATTCATGAATAATGTTTCATATAAATAATCCTTTACATGTTTATATGGTAATATTTAATGAAAATTATTTCCATTACAATCATGTAAATTTTTTTACATTAAAATGGAAGAGATATTTTCCTGAAGAATTATTAATTGATATTTTAATGGTATTTATATTCATAAAAGACACCAATCCTTATTAATTATTATGATGAATCTGGGATATTCTGTTATGATACTATCAATATTAATTCTATAGAAAGATTATTATTTTTTAAAATATATTTTCATGGAAGACTTTTATTTTCTACAGGCTAACCATGTTATAAAAAAATTCTCTATTTTAAGATATATAGTGAAAAATACTTATCATTCAAATTAAAGTTTATTTATAGTTCTTATTACTTTATAAAAAAATTTCTCTTAAATGAATTCCCCTATCCCCTTTTTATGTTTATGTTACTATTGAAAATGAGTTCTTAAAATAAAATTGTATTTTAATATCCAAATGTTTTTTCAATTTGGTTTAAAAGAGTTTTTCAAAGGTTTTATGTTGAATATTCATAATTATAAAATGTTTAATTTGGTAATTGAGAATTACATGTAAAAGAGTTGAGACCGATAAAACTTTTTTGAAGGGTTGAGCCCCATATAAGCTTATTGGTGACCATGATATAGCTTACATGTTGAGTGATCCCAGATAGAACCTGTTGATCCAATTAAATCTTATATGATTTTTGTGCCCATATAACACTCCAATGCATTGATTAATAAATTGTTTCATTTTATTAAATGAGGGTGGATTTATTTAATGGTTTATTCTAGGTAGGCATCTTAGTGCAATTTATTTTTAAGATGGGTGTAAAACGAGAAATGGATGTGATTATTTATGTTGACAAAATTTTGTTTCATTTTCTTTCTATGGGATTTAATGATTTTAGTGGATAATTTTTTCTTTTGTAAGTTATTTATTTTATTATCTCAAGGAACACTGTGGGAAATATAAAAAATTAAATGGTTTTCATGTTTTCTACTGGATAAATATATTTCTTATTTTCATGCTCCATTCCGAGATTTTTGTGCTCATATAATAGTTTAAAATTCCTCTCAATATGATTTAATGATTAGTTGGGAAAAGGATGAGGTGATGATAACATTTGTGATTTTATTTCTTGAAAATAAATCATGTTAATTTTTAAATTTTTTGATCGGTGGAAAAAAGGATTCGGAATAGAATTTTACACATTTTTATATGTGGGACTCTTACATAATAGTTATGAAATAACTCTCTAAAACACTAAAACAAAGTGATCTTTGAGAATGAATGGAAGTTAATTATATTGAAATGAAATTATAATATATAATTCTTAAGCATGGGTCCTTACAGTCTTGACCAGGTGGAAAATACCTACAACAATTACATGCATTGATACAATTTCCATTCCTTCCACTATGAACCATTTTAAAAAAAGGAATACAGTAAATTAACTCAGAAAATTTTGAAATTTAATTAATATAATATGTTTCTAAATCTGGTGTAACACTTAAAATAAATAAAAAATTTATGCATGACTACTCTCAGAATAATAATACTAGTATCATTTTCAATGCCTTCAAATCATTAAAATAGTTTCAAATCATTTATAATGTTTTAAATGAGTCTTTAATTAACAAAATTATATCAGTTTTTAGTGTGTAAATAGGTGGGTATTCATAGGACCACTAATCATGTGTATAGTGAAGATAATTTTGATACACAACAATCCTTTTATTATGGTGTTAATTCGTCAGTACATTTGTGCCACAACTAAATCTAAGTTCTAGTACCATGATAGGGATGTAATTTCTAAGAAATGAAACATTTTCCATCATAAAAAAACATTATGATATTATCCTATATTTATATTTATATTTATGTTATATCATAGTATTATGTTATGTAGTCTATTTTGTAATATTCAGTGTTATAAGAAATAAGCACGATTTTCCATAGCGTAATAGATACGCTACATCGAGCATAAACAAACATCAGAATATTATAATTTAAATGTTAAAGTTATAACCTATCCATTAGAATGGATATAATGAATATTTTCAACTAAATTATGAAAATATGGCTTTCACATGTTTAAATAATGATTCATTTGTTACCACATTTATTATAAATGAAAATAAAAACTAATTAAATATAAATGATGTGTTTTAATGAAAACCTATTTAAAAGATAATAATTGTGTTTATATAATCATATCACTATTTATGAATTCATTTATGTTATATATTCAATGTATTATTTTAAATTTATATTATATATTTTCTATATATGATATAAGAAAAAGACAATTTTTTTCAGAAAAAAAAAAAAGAAGTCTTTTAAAAAAAGTCCTGTTTTACAGCCTCTTGTTGGCGAACCATTTTTAAATCAACTTGTTATCACTTTTATATATTATATACAAAAAAATAAACTTTTTATTTAGAATATGTAAACAATAATTTTCTTTGGTTTAATTTTGGTATTTTCTTAATAAGTTTTTTAATGAATTGTGAAAAAATTCTCATTTTTAATTCAAAAATAATTTTCCATGTAAACATTTAGTATAGATATATTCTCCATTTAAAAGGTTTTAATGTTTAATTAGATTATTTTTTTATCATTTAATCCAATTTTTTCAATTTTTGTAATTTTACATTGATAATAGATATAAACCCACACCAATATTTTCATGGTTATTACTTTTTAAAAAATCATTTTATCATTTTGAAAATGGTATTTAATTTTAAATTAATTACTATATATATTATGTTTTGAATTTTTAAAAATGGATTCTATATTTTTAATCAGATGTTACAAATTATGTAGATAGGTCCCATTTATTTTTGGATGGTATGAATTGTAACTATAGTAATTATTTTTATTTACTATGGATAAAGGGTAAATCAGGTGAATAAGGGTAAAAATAATATCATAAATATATAAAAATACCATAACATGTATAATAATCATATTTTATTAGTTTTGTCCAACCAAGAAAATCCTTGGATAATTTTTATGACTCCTTGGAGCCACTTGGGGGTGATAATGACATGTTATAATAATTAATTTAAAATAAAAAGAAATATAACACAAACATGTAACTTTGTAATAAACCTATTTTAATATGCTATTATATGACTAATAACTTTGATTATAAATATTAATTAAAAAGATAAAAATATTTTCTACATCATGTTATTTTATTTATAATTTTTTGACATTAAATATATTAATTTATTTATTACATAATGAGGATGCATTGATTACCTTATTAATGAAAGATTCAAATAAATGATATTATAAATAATAAAATAAATAAAATTTTAACATTTTTATTCCATAAATTAATTTTTTGGATGCTTATGACATTTTATCTTTGAGTAAATGATGTTTTTTTAATGAATCGTGTTTTCATGACATTAATAAAATCAATAACTTTATAGTGTCATAATTAACATAAATGTGTTTTAAAAACAAATTATATTTTATTAAAAGAAATAATAGTAAAAAAAATTAAATATCCAGACCAATAACTTATATAGTGTACCAAATTTCATTAATTATCCACTTAAGGTTCATTTAGAATTTTATAGTATCTATATAAAACATATTGTGTAAAAATACTAGAATACATGGTAATAGTTCATTTTTTAACTACGGTTTAAAGCCAAAATATAAGGTTATCATTGTGACCTAAAATTATCAAAATCATAATGATTGAGAGTATTTATGACAAAACACATCATATCTATGAAATATTTCACTTTTTTAATATTATAATTGGAAAATAAATTTATAATAAAATAATATTTCAAGACTTTATTAAAGTGTAAATCCCCCCTCATATAAAAGGTCACCACCTCTACCCACATACTCACACCACTCAAGACCCATGGATCATACAAAATATGATCAAATAAGCTCCCAAAATCCCGAAATTTTTCTGGAATCCTGACCTTTGTATGAAGGAAACTCAAGGAAGACTTTTTACTAAAATCCACAAGAGATACCAAGTTTAGAGGTAATGTCTTCTCCCAATATCATTTTATTTAATTTTATTCTCCAACCAACTAACCTATAATTTATCCATTATTTTATAATAGAAAAATTATTATAAATATACTATTATGTTTTTATGATATGTTATATATCTACAAATACACACACCACCATCTAATGGATACAGAATATACTATTTCTCTTTACAGCGAACTACTGCCTCATGAAACAATGATTATTCAATTTTCTCCTACCACCGATCATAGTGGAAATTGTGTTGGAAATTTATTTAAATATGATATATATTATTTTTATATTGTCTCTATGATTCTGTAATTTTTATTTACAACATACCTTTTTTCATTCCATAATGTGTAAACATGATAATTTATTTAGAGGAAGTGTGGAATACCGCCCCATAAAAGATATATGACTCATTCATTCCAAACATGGAACATGTAAATGATGGTTTTAATGAACTTATTTAACACATATAACAATAATATTTTACTATAATTATAATTTACTTAGCCATCATTCACTTTTAATTCTTTTAATATAACAATGAAATTTAAGTAGTGTTCATTCGTACGTACGAATTACCGTCTCCATGAATGGTTCATTTCATTTATTCTCAACATATGTTATAGAATAATCTAAATAAATATATTATTGATATATTTTATTTTTAAATAATTAATAATATTCTGGAGATATTGAAATTTTGACTATATGTAAAATTAACATCAAAACAATTTAATTTTGGACTCAAGTAACAAATATTTAAAAAACAACAGATATGATGTTAAATAATTATGTACTTTTTATAACATGGTAATATGTTATATAAAATAAATAATAAACTTTAAAAGGGTTCTAAAGAAATTATAATTTATCTTATGTTTATTATTTAGGAATATAATTATTGTACATGACGAGTCCGACTCAAGGTAAAGGAAATCTTAACTCAATCTAATTTCCTTGGGTTAAGTATTCATGTCATTGGTTTTGTTTTTTAAATAATATCTATGAATAACCTATGATTATTTTACACTGAATGTCCACTTATATTGGGTTTATTTATATTTTTCACAAATAATTATGTCATTTATTTATCCTTAATCTAAGGTAACGTTCCTTGTAATGGACTTCATCTCAATATCATTTCACTAAGGAATATTTTGAATTATACATGACTTTATTTTATATGGTATTAATAAAACCATTTTACTTTTAAGGTTATTCAAAAAATTTAAAAAGGAATTTTTTTAATGAAATGTTTTACTAAATGACTAATGGAATGTTTCTTTTTAGAGTATGTGGAGACAATGAGATTTATAGAACCATGATCATTATTTGATATTTGTCTTCCTACACAAGCCATAATGTTTTTGAACAAATAATAAATACCATTTACCCATTATATGAATTTTTTTTTGGAAATGGTTTTGATAAAGGATTTATTATGTGAAGATCATAAAATTATCTATTTTGATTGCAATGTGGAAATTTTATTTTTCCTTTATGATTGTTTTATGTGTTATGAATATGTTATGTTTCATGGGAATTGTTTACTTATAATAGTGGTTCTGGGAAAAACTAAGGGTGGGTGAGCCCGTGATAGCTCTCCAATTCATTGGGTAATGTGACAAAGGAAAATGATAATGTTTCTCCTTGGATATTTAGAGAATATACTATGATGGGTATTCCTAATGTAACAATGAAGGTTACTCCTTATGTAGCTATGAAATCTATAATGTAAGTATGATATGGATGACACAAGTTACCTTTTTGTTTTATTACTTATATGATGTATTGTAGAAATATTATTATTACATGATTTAAGCTAAGTAATGTATGTTTTCTGCATGATAAGTATGATTTTGTGAAAATATTTTCATTGGTATTAAATGTTCATGGAACAAATCTTTTATTATTTATTTTATATTCCTTACATATATCTTCATGCTCATGCCATGTTTTGAAATTTTTTTCAAACAGTATAATGATGGGTAATAGAAAAGAAGAATCAAGAAAATTGTTATCATTAAAAAGAAATAATGTTTTGTTTAAAGGCTATCCTTGGGTGGAAAAGTATAAACTCAGTGTAATAGTGTGCATGTAATGTATGGGTTTATTATGTAATAGTTATGGTGTAATTCTCTAAAACCATAAACCTATAAATACACATAATGTGAATTATTAACTGAACTCAAGATTGTGTAATTTTTAAGGTTGGGGCCTTATATTCCGTATCACATGATGGTTTAGAAAAATTTGGAAATTAGGATATTTTCATAAGGGTTATATATTTCATCATGGGTTTATTATTTTATGGTGTATCATAAGTTAAATGTCATATAAAACCCTTTTGTGTTATTATGATCTGAAATATTATGGGGACTTATGGTATTTTTGGTGATATTCACCTTTGAGGATATTATGGGTTATTAATTTTTAAGATGAAAAATGCTAGGTTTGAGATAACCATTGATGTTAAAATATATTATGGTTACTTTTTATGATTTTATCTCATTTGTGGGAATGTTATAAAATTATATAACTTTTTGAAAAATGACAACACACAAACCGTTTGACAACCCATCATGTCGGACAAATCTGCGGGAATCCAACCAACAACCAAAGTGCGACTGGGATTTTTCACTTACCATGTGCCTATATGAAGTAACTGGTTATTATAACATATTCTTTTTATTTTAAGGATATTATGAATTAATAATATGTTCAATTTTGGAACTTATGTTTTATCAAATGGATATCCTCAGTATAAGAAATTGATTTGGTGATTATGTGATAAAAGTTATTTTGGAAGACATTTTCTATTTTGGGAAAACTATATACCTAAGAAAAATAGAATACTATGTGATTTCATTTGAAGAGTACTGGTTTAATTTTATTTATGTAAGTTTTTTTCATTTTGGACATATGCGGATTTGGTTTATTTATCAAAATGATTAACATATGATGTAGAATACATGTGTAGTTTAATTACTTTTAAGTATGGGACATTAAGAGTAGTCGATGTTATTTGGAGATTAATGTTAAGATTTATCATGGAAGTCTATGTGATCAAATCCTTCTGAAGATTGGGTTTCAATCTTAGTTTGGATTATTTTGAGGAATTTTTAGGCATTTTTTTGTTGAATGGATTTTGGGGAACTTTGGGTATTACTGTTGAATTTTGGAGATCAAAAGTGGTCCTTCACTTTATAAAGGATTATTACTTTTTTGGGGATTATCTGATCTTGTAAAAACAATTATTGATTTGGTTAATGTTTAAAGGTATTAGAATTATATAGTTAACCTTTTATGGATGATATAAGTTTTTATAAGTTGATTATAGTTCTTGAGGCATGAAAAATTCATCATTAATACTCATCGTTTAAAGGAAAGGATGAGTGTTTGGTTGAAATTGATTAATGTATGATACTCCACTCTTCATGAAAGTATATCCTCTTAAGTAACTATTTTATGTAGTAAAATGATTCCTCAACATTATGAAAAGAAAATTAAAACAAAAACATTTTCTGTTTAATTTTCCTACTGTAAAATAAAATATAGTTTAACCCATCACATGTTTTTGTTTTTTTTTATTGTTAAATTTCTTCTGATCATGTTTTCTATCACTATCGAAAAGAACATGACACTTATTTTTTATTCCATATCCATGTTTTCCTATTTGGAACCCTAGTATGTGTTATCTTGGGTGGACATTGTACTTCACATTCTATCTTTTAATGTCAAAGTTTTATTAACCATTTTTTACATGTGGGTTTCCAATAAAGATATTATGAAAAGACACACCCTACTTGAGAACCCCAAATTAAAATTACTAGGATGAAATTTATTAAAGGGTGTATTATGTAACACCCCAATATTTATGGAGGTTACACTATGTTCAATATAATAAGTGATACACTATATCGAGCTTAAACATACAAGTAAATATTATTATTTAAATGTTAACCTTATAACCTACCGGTTGGAATTGCATAAATGAATAGTAACAATTGAATTATAAGAATATTGTTTACACATGTTTAAATAACAATTCATTTGTTACTAAATTTATTTGAGATGGAAATATAAATCAGTTGAATACAATGGATGTATTGTAATGAAAATATATTTAAAAGATAATAATATTTTTTATAAAATCATATCAATATTTATGGAGTTTTTATGTTATATATTATATTTAATGTTTAAAATTTATCTTATATGTTTTCATGATATGATATAAGAACAAATCCAATTTTGATTGATAAAAGGTGTAATTTTCAAGAAAAAAATACAGTATTATCACCTTTTTTAAAGAACTCTTTTAATTTTGGTATTTTTAGGAAAAAAATTTTTTTAATGAATAGTAAAAAATACTGTTTTTTTATCGAAAACTACATTTTCGTCTAATTTTTTATATATCTAGATTGTTATTTTAATATTTTTAAATGATTAATTGGAATATGTTTTTATAATTTAATCCAATTTTTCCCATTTTATACATTTTTACATTGAAATTACATATAAATGCATGTCAATCTTTTGATGGTAATTACTATTTAAAAACCCAATTTATCATTTTGACAACATGAATTAATTTTAATTAATTACTAAAAATTTTGTGTGTCAAATTTATAAAAATAGATTCCATATTTGGAATCAAAAGGTCCAAATTATCTAAATAGGCTTCCTTTATTTTTGGACATTGTGAATATTGACTTCAATAATTATTTTTATTTACCATAGTTAAAGGGTAAATCAAGTAAATAAGGGTAAAAATAATATTATATTAATATAAAACTACACTAACATGTTTCATAATACTATTGAATGTGATATGACCAACCTTGAGCATCGTTGGCTCGATTATTGGACTCCATAAAGCCACTTGGGTGTGATAATGATATGTTATACTAATTAATTTAAAGTAAAGAGAAATATAACATAAACATGTATCTTTTTAATAAAACAATGTTAATATAAAGTTATATAATAGATATTTTTTACTATAAATAGTAATTATAACGATAAATAAAATTTCTAACATTATTTTATTTTATTTATAAATTTTAGACATTATATAAATAAATTTGTTTATGACATAATGATGATGTTGTGATTACATTATTAATGAATGATTCAGTTAAACGATATTATAAATATAAAAATAAATGTAATTTGAACATTCTAATTCCAAAAATATATATTTTATTATTATTATGACATATTACCTTGGTTTTAAAGTAATTCTTTTAAATGAATCTTTTTTTTCTGGAAGTAATAAAAATAAATTACAAAATAGTGTTAAAGTTGACATAAATGAGTTGTAAAAACAAATACTATTATATTAAATGGTGTAATAGTCTTAAAAATCTAATATTTTTCCAAATAAATTAAACTGTGTTTAAAATGACAGTAATTATACACTTGAGGAACCCAATCAGTTTTATATTAAATATATTAATTATAAAGTATAATATATACTGAAGGCATGTTAAGAGTTTACTAATTAAAATAAGTGTTAATGATAAAGGATAAAGTTATATTTGTGTGCAAAACATGTATAAAACCCATTGGTTGATAGTATTTCAACCCATAATCAAATTTACATCAAAATATATAACTTGGGAGCTGTTATAATTATAAAATAAATTTATAATAAAATAATAGTTCAAAACATTCCTAAAGATCCCCTTCTCCCTCTTATAAAAGTCCACCACCTATACCCACTTACTCACACCTCTAAATCCTCTTGGCTCACCCAAAATTTGGTCAAATAATCTCCCAACATCCATCTATTCCACCTATGATCCTTACCTTGGGAATAAGGAAACTCAAGGAATCCTTTGGCTAAAATCAAAAAGAGTTACCTGATTTAGAGGTAATGTCTTCTCTCAAGCTCCTTTCATTTATATATCATCTTCAGCCTTCTAAACTCTTTCTTTTCCATTATTTTATAACAAAAAATGTATATTAAATATACTAGGATGTTTTTATTCTAATGTTTCTACCTACACTTACACACACCTCCATCTATGGGATATATAATATGTTGTTTTTGTGTACGGTAAAACTACTGCCACACAAAATGATGATTGTTCTATTTTACCATACCACATCTCATGGTGTCCATTATGATGAAACAATATTTATATATGAAATATATTATATTTATATTGTATCTATTATTATTTAATTTTTATTTTAAACATACCTTTATTACTTTCATAATGTGTAAATACGATAATTTCATTTGAGAATTTGTAGACTATCGCCCCCTCAATGTGATATGACTCATTCATACCGTTCATGGAACATATAAAGGATCATGTTAATGAACATATGTAACATATATAACATATATAGTATATTTTAATTATGATATACCTATGTATCATTTAGTTTTAATTCCTTTAATTTGACAATTAAATGAAAGTAGTGTTCATGTGTATGTACGACCTACTATATCCATGAACGATGCATTTCATTTGTTATCTCAAAATATTATGGACTATTATATTAAGATATATAATAGATATATAATATGGTTATATTAGAATAGTAATATATATATGTTGTAATTTTTACCACATGGACAATTTAAATAAAAAAAACTTCATTTTCAGCTAAGTTACTGAATATCAACAAAACGATTGATATAAACATAAATAATTATTTAATTTTTATAAAATAGTAATAAGTGATGTAAAAGGATTAATAAACAATAAAAATATTCTCAAGAATCTATAAATAACCCTATGTTGGGTTTTCAGGATCATAAAGATTATACGTGAGGAGTTGGACACAAAGTAAGGGAAATCATAACCTAATCTCATTTCATTGAGTTAAATATCCATGTAATTGGTTTTGTTCTTACAAGAATATGTTTGAATGAATTATGATTATTTTACACTAAATATCCACTTATATTGGATGTATTTATATTTTTATCACAAAATTAGGTAATTGATTTATCCTTAATCTATGGATACGATATTTGTAAGGGACTTCGTCTCAATATCCTTTCTTTGATGAATATTCTTATTTATACATGACATTATTTTATATGGTATATTATAAACCCTTTTGACATTTAATTTAATTCAATGGTTTTTAAATGTAATATTTTTCTACATAGCATTTTACTAAATGAATGTTTCTTTATAACATACCCAATAATAATGACCATTCTGGCACCGTGAGAATTATTTGATATTTGGTTACCTATACAAGATGTAATGTTTCCAAAATAAAATAAAACAAATATATAATTAATATGTATTTTGGTATTGGAAATGGTTTTGATAGAGGATTGATTAATTATAAATCATGAAATAATCGATTGTGATTTCAATGTTGATATGCTATTTTTCCTTTATGCATGTTTTATTTTTTATGATAATGTTATGGTTATTTTGCATGATTTATATATATGGGTGTTTATATGACTTTATGGGGGTTGGTTAGCCTATGATATCTCTCTAATTCATTGGGTAATGTGATAGAGGTAAATATTGAGGTTTTTCCATGCAGATTTATGAAATATATTATGAGGGGTATTACAAACATAATAATAAATGTTACTCCCTATGTAGTTGTGAAATATACACTATAAGTATTATATGGATGCCACAAGTTACCTTTATGTTTTTCTATTTCTACTATGATATTACGAATCTTAGGATTACATGATGTAAGATAAATAGTTTATGTTTTATGGGTGAGAAGTATAATTTTTTGAAATTTTTTCATGGGTTTTAAATTTTCATAGGCTGAAAGTTTTATTTCCTAATATATATTCCGTACTAATATTTTTATGTTCATCCCAAAATTTGAAATATTTTCCATAGAGTATAAATATGGGTAAATGAATGGAAGATTTCATGATGATATTAATCAGGAAAAAAATCATGTTATGTTTAAAGGGTTTCATTTGGCGAAAATAGTGGATACTAAGTGTAAAAATCTGTATGTAATGTTTTGGACTATTATGTAACAGTTATGGCCTAATTCTCTAAAAATATAAACCTATAATGATCATTAATGTGAATTCCTGACATAACTCAATATTATGTATTGTTTAAGGCTATGGACTTATATATATTTTCCTAAATATTGTTACCAATATTCTAAGAAAATTGTATGATACCAAGTGTAACACTATAACATCAATAACCTAGATATGGTGGTTATTTTAATATATCAAAAAAGGTATAAGAGATTGGTTCATGAAGTATTGAATAGTTTAACAGTATTGGGAGACATGTTATATACATGATTCTCTCATCAACTTTGAAAACATGATATTAAACATAAAATTTAAGTGTTAAATTTAATATTTTTTCTAAAATATCCGATAAATCATTCATAGATACCCTATAGGTATCCCATGTAAGAGAAAAAATATCATAGGGTATGCTCAGATACTTAGTAAGGGAAAACATACAACGAATGAGTTCATATAATAAATAAATCATGAATAATATGGTAGAGGTAAACCATAATAAAATATAATATATAAATAATATAATAAAAGTATAATGTATCCATGGATGATATAATAACATAAATAATAACATGGATAATAATTGATAGTCTCATAATGATAGAATACATAAATTTATTCATCATAATCTTACCCCCTAGGACTCAGTCCAAGACATATAACATAAATAGTTTTTTAATATTCCAGATACTTAAACTTGTTTTCATCATGAGACATTATTATACATAAAGGGGATACAATTGTCTTAAACCGTCACTTACTATGTCCAATTCATTTTTCATTTTAATTAAATGAATAAAAATTTGATAAAAATCAACATAAATACTTATTTTGAAAAACTAGAATATGAAATGTAAATATCATCCAAAGTCAATCATTATAGAAACATGATCATATGATATCCATAGTAATATAATAGATGGTATCATAATAGTATATCCCTATTAAAGCTTAATATTCCTCAATTGATTTTTTATATATTAAAATGATTTTAAAAGATCACTAGAAATGTTATTGAGGAAAATAACCATACTAAATCACTTAAATAAAATTAAAAAAATACAATAATATTAGGGAAAACATTTTATTTGAAAATAACCACGGAAGATTAAAAATAATGATTTACTAAAATGTAGATAACTGATATGGGGAAAATAAATTCACGTGTTAAATAGAAAAATAGATATTTTATTGACAGCTTCAGTAAAAATTACCACAATCAAAAAAATGAAAAGATGATTCATTTTAATTCTTTTGTAGATATATAAAAATGGGAAAAATTAAATAAATGAACAATTAGAGAATATAAAAACCAATCATGAAAATATTTTAAAGAAAATATGTGTATGAAAGAAATGGATTCTTGATCAAATTGGAAGAAATGTCATTTTTCTTTAGAAACATTCTTTTAGAAATTTCAGTATATCGAGGGAGTAAAATTGAGGTGATGTGAACATTATATACATAAATTATACATCATTTTAGATTAATATTAAATAATTATGATAACAATACACCCCCAGTAACCGTAAATTATTAGTGTCTTTAGTGAATAGAAGCATAAACATCCAATTTTATAAAATAAATTCCATATCACCCATGATGTGCCTGTCAAATTATACACTTCATAGACAAAGCCTTCCAAAAAAATTCGTCACTGTATAGGAAAATAAACCATAAGAAAGGGGAATCTCAGAAGCTCTGAAATAGAAAAAATATAAGATATTATCCAATTATCATATTAAACATAACATGATACAAAGGGTATGATATTATGCAATTAATATTGAAAAAAAACCAATTATTTAACAGATCATAAATATGCCATAAGGATTTGGTTTTTTCACAATACATGAAGCATAAAAGAATCAAATATCATCATACATGAGATAATATCTTAAATATAAGAACATTTCATAGTGGGTGGCATAAAAATATTGGTATAATCATTATCATAGAAGCCATATGTCATGGCTAATCACTAAAAAATTAAATATATGATTTTATTGGTCTAACCAGGCATATATCTGCTTTTGTTTTGGTATAATAACTCACAAACCCTCTTCTATGTTGGGTTAATATATACCATTTTATGGGATTGTGATAACTACCCATATATACTTTGATATAAAAATCATTAATCATTACCTTATTCATTAGAGGGCTATAACAGACCTTCCCATAACATAATTATAATCCATTCAGATGCATTCCACATGATCAAGACAACATTTACCATTAAGACACAACATAACATGTTGAATAGAATATGAGTTTCATAAATATTTTATTATCATAAAAACTAAACATGAATAGCAATAATAATGATTTTTACATTGGATCATATCACTAATAAATCATAAGAAACATATAATAATGATATTATAAATTAAAATAATTATAAAATATCACTAAAACATTTCTTGAGGAAAATAACCATTTCAATTTGAAATAACACATTTAAAATATAAATATATATGTAATATTAGGTAAAAATTATCATTAAAAATAATAGGTGGAAATTTAAAAAATAATCATTAAGTAAAATAAAAGTTATGATGGCTATAAAATACTTTCATGTGGTAAATTTTAAAATAATGATTTCATTAATACCTATCATAAAAATTAATTCTTTCAGAAAATGAAAAAATAGTAGTTCAATATGAATTTATTGAAGTTAAAATATATATGTAAATTAAATAAATAAATCATTGGATAATAGTTGAAAAATCATGAAGACATTTTACAAAACACGTATATAAAAGAAAAAATATGCAGAACATAATGAAAAATAAAGTCAGATTTCCTTAAAAATATTTTTTCATCATTTTATGTACATAGAGAGTGGTAATCGAAAGTAAAATTTTTAATTTATAAAAAAAATTATATGGGAGGAAAATAAATGATATTTATGAAATATAGGTCATATAATTTCATTATCTGAAATTTAAACACAAATATTCATGATAAAATGATAGATTTCCACATTAAACCATTACCACATTAGAAACATTTGAATCATAACACCCATGAAAGAAATAAAATAAAATGAATATTTAAATACCATTAATATAAATATAATTGTGATATTACAAATAAATTAATCATTATATACACCACATGATATAAATAAGGTGTAAATATTTAATATGTATCATAAAAATGAATATTAGATGAGAAACTCTTGCTTTATATATGATTTTTAACATAATCAACCTAATATATATTATAATTAATTTATAGTTATCATAATTTTATAATATAATAATATTAATAAAATTAATTATATTTATGGTATATTTATAACATCTTATTATGCTTTGATTGACAATCATTCATTATCACTGTCATTTCAGTTGTTAACTGCTTCATTTTTTATGTATGTTTTTGTTTGGAAGTTATGATCCTTGAATCATGATCTTGTATAAATCACAATAATAATGGTAATAATATAATTTATATAACATAATTACATAATATAATCATTATTTAATATTTCTTAACCATTCCTGTCAAATAAATTATAACATCACTCTTGTATATGGTAAGATCAACCTAATAATGAGGGGGTTATATAGATCGAATGAGTAAGAAAATGATACGTTATATTCTTAATACAAAATTTTAATAATATTATTATATTCCTAAAAATTATATGTAATCATTACATAAAATATTAGAACCACAAACAGAATAAAAATACTGAACAATTGAATTATACCATTCCTGGAGAGGGTTTTTTTACATATGAATGAACGTTGTTTTATTTTTCTAATGAAAATAAGGAAATGAAAATAAAAAATATTTTATCATTATTAAATCATAATTATATATAAATATTATTTATATTTATAGGTGTGGGGAGGGACACACATGTAATTAAGAATTATTAAGAAGGTATTATGGTATGAAAGTGATGTCAACAATGATGTAAAGGAATATGGGAAGGTTTTGGGGTAATTATTACATGCGTTATTGGGATTAATATTTTTGAATAAGGGAGTATTAGTGGTTAACATTAATAAGTGTGGGGAGGAACACACATGCAATTACATAAAAACATTAAATACTTTAATGTCACTTTATTGTAAAAGAGTTTCAAAATGGACAAAACTTGTAATTTAAGATAATTTAATATTTACATATCATCAAATATTATTATTATTATATGTTTAAGTGTTATTTTTTCCCATGTCTCTTATTTTAACCCTTAGTAAACAGTTTTATCCTTAAACCTTGTCACGACCCGACCCAACGGGGCTCGAGCCGCGACTCCCCAAGCCCGCCTCCAATAGGCCAGGGGCTGGCGACCAGTGCAGAGTAGGCTATCACACACATGGGAGGAATTAGCCTAAGGTACCTGTACACACGCACCCACAAACACCTCCATGCAACAGTGCAGAGATATAGAAACTAGAAAGTAAATGCATGCATACATTATCCCACAACCAGAGAGCAACAGCGAAAGTACAAAGGGCAAAACAGGGCCCACCAAAAGAAAACTACAAAGCGCGTCCAACCTGCTCTGAAGAAGGGGAACGCTGCCACAAACACCCGCCGGAAAGATCCCTCGGCACAGCTCCGATAAACACCCCAGTCAACTCGCTCACTAAGCTCCGCCTGCTCCGGGTCCTCCTGGGACTCTGTCAAAAGGCATGTGGTCTGCACAAGACACAAACATGTGCGGGCAAAGCCCGTGCAGGGGTGAGTATAAACATACTCAGTAGGCACCCCAAAAACCCAAAACCCAAGGGAGCAACTGAAAGGCAACAGTCCGCTCAACCCAGCCAGAGGGAACCCAGACGAGAGAGAAACTCCATCTCGTGACCATCCTCGGCTAAACACAACTAGTCAGCTCAGCTCAGGTGTATGCCCATACATACACCTTGAACAATCCAGATATACACAGCTCACGCCACAAAGCCACAAGAGGTACAGACCTCATCACCAGCAACTGTCCACAACTAGGAGAGTACACCACGAACACTGTCATACCAGATGACACTCATCCGAGAGATACACTCCATCGGGATACTCGCAAACATCACAGACGCTCACCCGAGAGACCACGCTCATCAGATAGCATCACTGAGGAAACATCGCTGAGACAACATAACCACCAAATTCCTCGGAGAGGGGATCGCCGCTAGGGTCCGCTAAGGGATACCAAGACCCACTCCGGTATACGTAACTCATAGATAGGGGATCACTCCCAGGGTCCGCTGGGGGATACCACGACCCGATCTGGCATACGTAGTTCTCACAGATGGGGGATCACACCCAGGATCCGCTGGGGGATACCACAACCCGATCTGCACTCGACAGAAGCTCCACACTCAGATAGAGGATCATCGTCCATATAAAGATGGTCACGACGATACCGGAACCCTATCTGGGATAACTCGCGATGGAGGGGATCGAACCGACGATGCCACAACCCTACCGAAACCACGCGCTGAGTAGGGGATCGCATAACCAACGATACCGCAACCCTACCAACACCAAGCGCTGAGTAGGGGATCATATAACCAACGATGCCGCAACCCTACTATAAACATAATGCTGAGTAGGGGATCGTAAACCCGACGATGCCACAACCCTACTATGCATGACCCACCGCGTAGGGGATCATATTCCCGATGATGCCACAAACCCTACGGGGTTAACCTTCTAGATAGGGGATCGCTGCCCATGAATAAGTGGTCAAAGCGATACCAAGAACCCGATCTAGGGTAAAGATGCTAGAGGATCCACTCCGGGCCCACCGGAGGGATACCACAACTCTAACAGTTTAAACATCCCATCGAGAGGATCACAAACCCATACGAAGGTTGTGATACCACACGAACCCTCGTAGGAACGAACCAAGGGAGAACCCTCAACCACTGCTGGTCCAAACATCGCTAACCCGAGCGACTCGCCCCAAAGCCACACTGCGCACCTCTGAAGCCAAAACTGAGGCCACCATCGCGTTCCACGCAGAAAAACACGCAAGATAGGCTGTTTACTCGCCTGAAACAGAGCACCGGTGAAAAAGGCAGTATTCACCGTAGCTAGCTCGTGCGAGGCCCACACAACGATCCCGAAACCCATCGAGAGGATCACACCACGGCGATCCTCTCGGAAAAACAAGCGGAATCGACTACTCGCTCGCCCAAAACGGACACCCGGTGAAAAAGGTACTATTCACCGAAGGCCAGCTCGGGTGGGGCCCACGCCTGGATTCCGAAACTCATCGAACGGAACGCACCATTGCGATCCTCTCGAAAAAACACACAGGATCGACTATTCATCTGCCAAAATCGGACTCCTGGTGCAAAAGCTGCGTTTCTCCGCAAATGCCAAAACCCGGCCTCGTGGGGCCCGCACCCCGTTCTCAGTCCCAACACCCGGAAACCATCTCAAAAAGTCCTTCGTACCATCAGGGTCCCAGCGCCACTGACGGCACGTCAATCAGACGCTCCGGGTAGAAGTTACAACGGCCCGAAGTCGTAAAATAATAAAATAATATTATTTTATAGGACGTTTCTAACTCTCGGGCCACGATCCCGAACCATAAAATTCTCAAGGTGATTTCAAAAGGTCCGTCTCGACGCAAGGAGCGCGTCTCCGCAAACGGCTCGCAAATCGGAGTTACGGTTTGCGAGTTACGGGGGTTTAAAGAACCCCCGGAACAAACTGGCCGGACCACCGCAGGGTCGCCGGAAACAACCGTGCCGCCGCCGGACTCCGCCGCGCCGCCGCCGGACTCCGCCGCGCCGTCGCCGGATTCCGCCATGGCCGCCGCCGGAAAACCGGGTTTGCGCCGGAAAACTTCCGGGAGCCACCGAGAGCACCCCGGTGCTCCAAATTCAGATCCGAAACATGTTTTGGAAAGCTCGGGACCCGAACTATACAACCCATGTAAAAATTTGAAGAAAAACAACACAAAAACGGGATCCGGGATTGTAAAACTCAAACCGCCTACCTCACGGGCGAAACGCCGACGTTCTACCTCAGATCTGCGCTCCAGAGCTTCCATTGCGCGCTCCTGGAACGTCCGCCGTCGAATTCTGAGCTCGTGGGCGCTCTGTTTGCTCGATTCGGTGGAGTGACGGCGAAGAACGGCGAAGAACGACAAAGAACGATTAAAAGGGGGGGGGCGCTGATATTTATATCAGCCGCCCGCCGGCGTCAAACTCGCCTCGGACCCGACGCCCGATGCGAACAAAAGTAAGGTCACCCCTAGGGTAAACGCGTCGTTTTGAACGCAATGACGGTCTCAGATTTTCCATCCGAGACTCTGTTCAGAAGTTATTCGAGCCGACGCTCGCCCACTAAGTTGCTACTTATTTACGGAAACGCCCCTGGTGGCGTTTCTCACCGCAGGCCCACGCCCGCAAAGTTTACACCCCGCCTAGGGTAAATGGAACGTTCCGGACGCAACCGTGCCCTCATATTCCCGTTCTGAGCTACCGTTTAGGAGATATCACACCCCCGCCATGTGCATAGTATAAAAATACTTAATATTTTTATAAAATTAATTCCGGGCACACCGGGCCTCGGAATCGTACGCCGTCTTCGCGCCTAGCTCTGAATTATTCGTAGAAATATTCCAAAGTCTGACAGGGCCAAAAACCCGAGTCGCTGCATCCTCCCCCCCTTAGAACTTTTCGTCCCTGAAAAGCCCCAAGCACAAGGAAAGCGACTGAACTCTCAACTGGGTCTCACACACCAGCGAGCTCACCAACAACAACCACTCAGGGTCTTACCAACGCCCTGAACAAAACTCGAGCAAGCAACAAAAGGAAAGAGTACCGCTAAACAGTGTCTGACAAACTACTGCAGTAAGCAGAAAAGACACAAGGCGTACCTCTATCCATCCGCGGTGCCTCTGGGTCAACAGCCTCCAGGGCATGCAGCTGTCCTCGCCCTCGACCACTAGCTCCATGAGCTTGGCGTGGACCACCTGGGGGTGGGGGTGGTGGCAACTGGTACTGTCTACCACCGCCTCCCGCTGCACCAGCTCCGACGCCACGTCCGCCGCCATGCGGACCTCCTTGCTCGAGACGCTGCCTCTGCCAAGGCGGCCCATCGACCGGCTCCCTCTCAGCAGCACGTCGGGTCGGACAATCTCTAGCAAGATGTCCCCGACCATCGCAAGCGTAACACCGCCTCTCCTGCGGCTGACCAAACCTGGCCTGCGAGCCCTGTGAGCCCTGAGGCTCAGATCCTCCATCCTGGGGTCGCCTCCTGAAATGTCGGCCACGTCCAGACCCCTGAGTCTGACGTCGGCTACCAGATGTCGATCCGACCGACGAAGTCTCCGCTCTCGAGTGCCCAGCACTAACAGGGGAAAACTGCTCAGCTAGAAAACTCTCCACCACCAACGTTCGCTCCAGCACTCCAGCATAGGTGGGCAGGCACAAGGAAACCACACCCGCTCGGATGTCCCTGCGTAAGCCCTGCTTGAAGGTCTGAACCCTAAAGAACGGGTCTCGAACCATATCCAGGGAGGAGCGCGACAGGTCTGTAAACCTCGCTGAGTACTCTGACACAGTCATGCTCTCCTGACGAAGCTGCAGAAGCTCCTGGATCCGCACTGACCTTAGTGTCACCGGATAAAACTCCTCCCTGAAGAGCCGCTCAAACTCTGCCCACGTGAGTGTCTCCTCATCATGGTACTGCATCACCAAACTCCACCATCGCCCAGCAGAACCATGCAGAAGGATCGCCGCAAGGACCACCATCTGATCTGGAGGTGTCCTCACTAGGCGGAAAACTCGGGTGACTGCCTCAAGCCAGTCATCAGCTGCCTGGGGGTCTGGATCACCCCGGAACCTCAGAGGTCGCTGCCTCTGGAACTCGTGCAGCGCACTCAGCCTGCGCGCAACCTCGTCCTGCCCCGCCGGCACAACCAGCTGCTCGACAGGTGGTGGCTCAACTGGCAGACCACCTAGAGGTGCAACCTCAGAACATGCGCCCTGCTCCACAGCCACTACACGGGGCGGGTCATCAGCACAATCCTGCTGCGGAAACCTCACTGGCTGTCATCGTGGAGGCATCCTGAAATACATTCAAAACACACCACAGTCAAAGAGTATATCTGGAGAGCTGACTCAAGAAGGACAAGGAAAAACCAAAAACCCAGTCCTATATGATGCATGTACCATGATGTCCCCGCGACCAGTGTATGAATGTCCCGAGTCAAAAGACAGGTTATCAGAGTCCTGGTGTATGGATACGTCGGCCGCCGCACCAACACTGGAGTCCCTGGCCTGAAAGTCGAACTCGAAACATCATAACACTGCCGCTATGCAACCCAAACCACGCTCACAGCTAGACCAGCTACGCTCTGAGATCCCAAAGGTGGAACCTCCTCTGATACCACTCTGTCACCCCTAGGGTAAACGCGTCGTTCTGAACGCAACGGCGGTCTCAGATTTTCCATCCGAGACTCCGTTCAGAAGTTATTCGAGCCGACGCTCGCCCACTAAGTTGCTACTTATTTACGGAAACGCCCCTGGTGGCGTTTCTCACCGCAGGCCCGCGCCCGCAAAGTTTACACCCCGCCTAGGGTAAATGGCACGTTCCGGACGCAACCGTGCCCTCAGATTCCCATTCTGAGCTACCGTTTAGGAGATATCACACCCCCGCCACGTTCATAGTATAAAAATACTTAATATTTTTATAAAATTAATTCCGGGCACACCGGGCCTCGGAATCGCACGCCGTATTCGCGCCTAGCTCTGGAATTATTCGTAGAAATATTCCAAAGTCTGACAGGGCCAAAATCCCGAGTCGCTACATCCTCCCCCCCTTAGAACTTTTCGTCCCCGAAAAGCTCCAAGCACAAGGAAAGCGACTGAACTCTCAACTGGGTCTCACACACCAGCGAGCTCACCACCAACAACCACTCAGGGTCTAACCAACGCCCTGAACAAAACTCGAGAAAGCAACAAAAGGAAGGAGTACCGCTAAACAGTGTCTGACAAACTACTGCAGTAAGTAGAAAAGACACAAGGCGTACCTCTATCCATCCGCGGTGCCTCTGGGTCAACAGCCTCCAGGGCATGCAGCTGTCCTCACCCTCGACCACTAGCTCCCTGAGCTTGGCGTGGACCACCTGGGGGTGGGGGTGGTGGAAACTAGTACTGTCTACCACCGCCTCCCGCTGCACCAGCTCCGACGCCACATCCGCCGCCATGCGGACCTCCTTGCTCGAGACGCTGCCTCTGCCAAGGCGGCCCATCGACCGGCTCCCTCTCAGCAGCACGTCGGGTCGGACAATCTCTAGCAAGATGTCCCCGACCATCGCAAGCGTAACCCCGCCTCTCCTGCGGCTGACCAAACCTGGCCTGCGAGCCCTGTGAGCCCTGAGGCTCAGATCCTCCATCCTGGGGTCGCCTCCTGAAACGTCGGCCACGTCCAGACCCCTGAGTCTGACGTCGGCTACCAGATGCCGATCCGACCGACGAAGTCTCCGCTCTCGAGTGCCCAACACTAACAGGGGAAAACTGCTCAGCTAGAAAACTCTCCACCACCAACGCTCGCTCCAGCACTCCAGCATAGGTGGGAAGGCACAAGGAAACCACACCCGCTCGGATGTCCCTGCGTAAGCCCTGCTCGAAGGTCCGAGCCCTAAAGAACGGGTCTCGAACCATATCCAGGGAGGAGCGCGACAGGTCTGTAAACCTCGCTGAGTACTCTGACACAGTCATGCTCTCCTGACGAAGCTGCAGAAGCTCCTGGATCCGCACTGACCTCAGTGTCACCGGATAAAACTCCTCCCTGAAGAGCCACTCAAACTCTGCCCACGTGAGTGTCTCCTCATCATGGAACTGCGTCACCAAACTCCACCATCGCACAGCAGAACCATGCAGAAGGATCGCCGCTAGGACCACCATCTGATCTGGAGGTGTCCTCACTAGGCGGAAAACTCGGGTGACTGCCTCAAGCCAGTCATCAGCTGCCTGGGGGTCTGGATCACCCCGGAACCTCAGAGGTCACTGCCTCTAGAACTCATGCAGCGCACTCAGCCTGCGCGCAACCTCGTCCTGCCCCGCCGGCACAACCAGCTGCTCGACAGGTGGTGGCTCAACTGGCAGACCACCTGGAGGTGCAACCTCAGAACCTGCGCCCTGCTCCACAGCCACTACACGGGGCGGGTCATCAGCACAATCCTGCTGCGGAACCCTCACTGGCTGTCGTCGTGGAGGCATCTTGAAATACATTCAAAACACACCACAGTCAAAGAGTATATCTGGAGAGCTGACTCAAGAAGGACAAGGAAAAACCAAAAACCCAGTCCTATATGATGCATGTACCATGATGTCCCCGCGACCAGTGTACGAATGTCCCGAGTCAAAAGGCAGGTTATCAGAGTCCTGGTGTATGGATACGTCAGTCGCCGCACCAACACTGGAGTCCCTGGCCTGAAAGTCGAACTCGAAACATCCTAACACTGCCGCTATGCAACCCAAACCACGCTCACAGCTAGACCAGCTACGCTCTGAGATCCCAAAGGTGGAACCTCCTCTGATACCACTCTGTCACGACCCGACCCAACGGGGCTCGAGCCGCGACTCCCCAAGCCCGCCTCCAATAGGCCAGGGGCTGGCGACCAGCACCGAGTAGGCTATCACACACATGGGAGGCATTAGCCTAAGGTACCTGTACACACGCACCCACAAACACCTCCATGCAATAGTGCAGAGATATAGAAACTGGAAAGTAAATGCATGCATACACTATCCCACAACCAGAGAGCAACAGTGAAAGTACAAAGGGCAAAACAGGGCCCACCAAAAGAAAACTACAAAGCGCGTCCAACCTGCTCTGAAGAAGGGGAACGCTGCCACAAACACCCGCCGGAAAGCTCCCTCGGCATAGCTCCGATAAACACCCCAGTCAACTCGCTCACTAAGCTCCGCCTGCTCCGGGTCCTCCTGGGACTCCGTCAAAAGGCCTGTGGTCTGCACAAGACACAAACATGTGCGGGAAAAGCCCGTGCAGGGGTGAGTATAAACATACTCAGTAGGCACCCCAAAAACCCAAAACCCAAGGGAGCAACTGAAAGGCAACAGTCCGCTCAACCCAGCCAGAGGGAACCCAGACGAGAGAGAAACTCCATCTCGTGACCATCCTCGGCTAAACACAACTAGTCAGCTCAGCTCAGGTGTATGCCCATACATACACCTTGAACAATCCAGATATACACAGCTCACGCCACAAAGCCACAAGAGGTACAGACCTCATCACCAGCAACTGTCCACAACCAGGAGAGTACACCACGAACACTGTCATACCAGATGACACTCATCCGAGAGATACACTCCATCGGGATACTCGCAAACATCACAGACGCTCACCCGAGAGACCACGCTCATTGGATAGCATCACTGAGGAAACATCGCTGAAACAACATAACCACCAAACTCCTCGGAGAGGGGATCGCCGCTAGGGTCCGCTAGGGGATACCAAGACCCACTCCGGTATACGTAACTCACAGATAGGGGATCACTCCCAGGGTCCGCTGGGGGATACCACGACCTGATCTGGCATACGTAGTTCTCACAGATGGGGGATCACACCCAGGATCCGCTGGGGGATACCACAACCCGATCTGCACTCGACAGAAGCTTCACACATAGATAGAGGATCATCGTCCATATAAAGATGGTCACGACGATACTGGAACCCTATCTGGGATAACTCGCGATGGAGGGAATCGAACCGACGATGCCACAACCCTATCGAAACCACGCGCTGAGTAGGGGATCACATAACCAACGATACCGCAACCCTACCGACACCAAGCGCTGAGTAGGGGATCATATAACCAACGATGCCGCAACCCTACTATAAACATCATGCTGAGTAGGGGATTGTAAACCCGACGATGCCACAACCCTACTATGCACGACCCACCGCGTAGGGGATCATATTCCTGATGATGCCACAAACCCTAAGGGGTTAACCTGCTAGATAGCGGATCGCTGCCCATGAAAAAGTGGTCACAGTGATACCAAGAACCCGATCTAGGGTAAAGATGCTAGAGGATCCACTCCGGGCCCACCGGAGGGATACCACAACTCTAACAGTTTAAACATCCCATCGAGAGGATCACAAACCCATACGAAGGTTGTGATACCACACGAACCCTCGTAGGAACGAACCAAGGGAGAACCCTCAACCACTGCTAGTCCAAACATCGCTAACCCGAGCGACACGCCCCAAAGCCACACTGCGCACCTCTGAAGCCAAAACTGAGGCCACCATCGCGTTCCACACAGAAAAACACGCAGGATAGGCTGTTTACTCGCCTGAAACGGAGCACCGGTGAAAAACGCACTATTCAATGTAGCTAGCTCGTGCGGGGCCCACACAACGATCCCGAAACCCATCGAGAGGATCACACCACGGCGATCCCCTCGAAAAAACAAGCGGAATCGACTACTCGCTCGCCCAAAACGGACACCCAGTGAAAAAGGTACTATTCACCGAAGGCCAGCTCGGGTGGGGCCCATGCCTGGATTTCGAAACTCATTGAACGGAACGCACCATTGCGATCCTCTCGGAAAAACACACAGGATCGACTATTCATCTGCCAAAATCGGACTCCTGGTGCAAAAGCTGCGTTTCTCGGCAAACACCAAAACCCGGCCTCGTGGGGCCCGCACCCCGTTCTCAGTCCCAACACCCGGAAACCATCTCAAAAAGTTCGTCGTACCATCAGGGTCACAACGCCACTGACGGTACGTCAATCGGACGCTCCGGGTAGAAGTTACAACGGCCCGAAGTCGTAAAATAATAAAATAATATTATTTTATACGACGTTTCTAACTCCCGGGCCACGATCCCGAACCATAAAATTCTCAAGGTGATTTCAAAAGGTCCATCTCGACGCAAGGAGCGCGTCGCCGCAAACGGCTCGCAAATCGGAGTTACGGTTTGCGAGTTACGGGGGTTTAAAGAACCCCCGGAACAAACTGGTCGGACCACCGCAGGGTCGCCGGAAACAACCGCGCCGCCGCCGGACTCCGCCGCGCCGCCGCCGGACTCCGCCGCGCCGCCGCCGCCGCCACCGGAAACCGCCGCCACGCCGCCGCGCCGTCCCGGATTCCGCCATGGCCGCCGCCGGAAAACCGGGTTTTCGCCGGAAAACTTCCGGGAGCCACCGAGAGCACCTCGGTGCTCCAAATTCAGATCTGAAACATGTTTTGGAAAGCTCGGGACCCGAACTATACAACCCATATAAAAATTTGAAGAAAAACAACACAAAAATGGGATCCGAGATTGTAAAACTCAAACCGCCTACCTCGCGGGCGAAACGCCGACGTTCTGCCTCAGATCTGCGCTCTAGAGCTTCCGTTGCGCGCTCCTGGAACGTCCGCCGTCAAATTCTGAGCTCGTGGGCGCTCCGTTTGCTCGATTCGGTGGAGTGGCGGCGAAGAACGACGAAGAACGATTAAAAGGGGGGGGTGATATTTATATCAGCCGCCCGCCGGCGCCAAACTCGCCTCGGACCCGACGCCCGATGCGAACAAAAGTAAGGTCACCCCTAGGGTAAACGCGTCGTTCTGAACACAACGGCGGTCTTAGATTTTCCATCCGAGAATCCGTTCAGAAGTTATTCGAGCCGACGCTCGCCCACTAAGTTGCTACTTATTTACGGAAATGCCCCTGGTGGCGTTTCTCACCGCAGGCCCGCGCCCGCAAAGTTTACACCCCGCCTAGGGTAAATGGCACGTTCCGGACGCAACCGTTCCCTCAGATTCCCGTTCTGAGCTACCGTTTAGGAGATATCAAACCCCCGCCACGTGCATAGTATAAAAATACTTAATATTTTTATAAAATTAATTCCGGGCACACCGGGCCTCGGAATCGCACGCCGTCTTCGCGCCTAGCTCTGGAATTATTCGTAGAAATATTCCAAAGTCTGACAGGGCCAAAAACCCGAGTCGCTACAAAACTGGATACAAATTTTTATTGATTTACTACTCCTTATGACCAAAGATTAAAGTCTACCCCATTAAACATTTTTTGTTATATTTTTCAAAAATGTGGATTTTCTTTATCAAATTAAATTTCTATTAGTGGAAGAAAACATTTAAAAAAACATTGAAAACATAACATAATAATTTTTTAGAAAATTAAATTTTAAGCATAAAATATAGATTTAATTTCAATAATTTCTTAGTAAAAAATATTATATTAATGTTAAAATATTTGGTTGAAAATAGTATCTACATATTTAATTAACATCGTTAATCAATTGATATTTTTATCAATTATTAATATAAAATCACATTACATAAAAGTAAATAGTTTTCAGAAAAATAACTCATTTTCATCAAATGATTTTATCTTTATTACTAAAAATAGATAACTATATATGAATTATTATTCCTAAATTTAGAAAAAAATATCACTATAATAATTTTAAATTTTTTGGTACATATATAAAATTAAATGATGTTAAAAATATAAATATATAATTTTGTGAAAATATATATTTTAATAATGACATTTATTTAATAAAAATATATTAATTATTTCATAGAAACAAATAAATGCATTTGAATTAAAGAGAAAATTATGTGTATATATATTTCATAATTTTTTAATCCTATATATACCTTATAGTATAACTACTTAGATATGAGGCTTAAAATATATCATAGTTAATTTACAGTAAGGGTTGCGAACAAGAATCTCTAATGGTTGTTCCTCATAAGTAAAATCATGCTCCAGAAAAAAAAACCTTTGAGTTCAATACATGTGAGGGATACCGTTTGTACTTCCTCAATAAAAATTCAAGTAACACACCATAAAAATTAGAGATATTCATTGGATGTACCAAGTGATGAGAAACCATCCTGATTCAATCCAGAATCTTGAAAGGGATGATATATCAAGGGATCAACATCCACTTATTTCTAAATATCACAACCTTACCCACTATAATTATCCTTAGGAACACTATATCACGAATATGTAACTCCAAAAATCACTAATTATTGGAAATAAAAACTTTTTTTACTATGAGTAGCCTTATTGTGCTTCTAAATGGATCTAACCTTCTCTTCTATTTTCACTGCTAACTCATGGCCAAGAATCATTTATTCTCCATCTGAATCCTATTATATAAAAATTAGTAACTTATTTTAAAAGATATATTCCTAAGGATACATATAAATACTCAAGTGATAGCTAATTCAATAATAAAATTTGATATGAGAATGGTTTTTATCTCAAACAAATATTAAATATAGAGAAAAATATCTTATCATATTCTCTAGAGTTTAAATTTCATATCTAAAATATACCATCTATATAAATATGACATGAAGTACTAAAATATGAATCCATATATAAGTATTTATGAATATTTCTCTAAGAAATTATGGTAAATATCATATCTGAATAAGATACAATAGAATATGGTACTCAATGAAACCTTACAACATCCATAATATATATCAAGGAAAGATAATCATGTGAGAAATGCTCTATGATAATAATAAAATATGTTGTCTTTTTATTGTGATGGACTAGAAACCAAATAGTTTTATTCCCTTAAGATTTACGATGGATAGATATCAGTAAATCTATGGTGAAGATTCCTATTTAAATATAGGTATGTGTATTGGTTGTAATATTCCATCAGACTTATACTACTCTTCCATAACCTTTTAGAATACCAACCACAAATATATATACTTTTCAATATATCTATTCATGTTATCCCATATAACAATATCATTAATTTATCTTCAAATATTATTATTTCATTATTAATGTTTAATTATTATCTATGATATTAATATAATATATCTTTCTTCAAATATGGTATAACAGATTACAACAGACTATTTCAGAACCATATCATTCCATTACAATTGAGGCTAAAAATGGGAACATTTCTCACCTACATTGTTATTTATACATCTTCCATATACACCAATTCAATTTTCACAAGGATATATATTTGAACACTTACATTATGAATATAATATTTCTACCCTTTGTAAAAAATTTCATGGTACATCCATTAAAAATCTAAAAAAATTTGATCTATTATGATAATATTTTTGGATAATATAGAATTATCCTTTCAAATCAAACCTTTAAAAATAGTCTTCGCATTCCCATGATGGTTAATTATTGAGCAGTCGGGATCATTAATTATCTCTAACCATCTTCTGTGGGGAATTTTCAACTATTTTGAGGTGAATATATTCTTTAAACAATATGATCACTATATGTTATTCACCATTATCTAAAAAGATAATACATACACTCATTTAATGAAAATTTTACCACTACTAAATCCATATATTGGGTTGTGTAATTCCTCTCATGAACTCTTAATTGATGACATGAATATGATGTCATAATGTAATTATACATAAGAACAAATCACAGACACTCCTTAGATGCATTATTATAGATCAAAAACCATTTTCCATTGTAGCGTACAATGATTATAGGTGAACTAAAAAAATACTGTTTAGATTCATTATATTTTCTTAACATTCAGTAGTCTGAAGGAATATCAACCCCTTTTGAGTTAATATAGTGAGTGGATTCGATATCAATGTTAAATACTTCACAAATCATTGATAATGTCTATAAAATCCAAAAAAAACTATAGATCTTAGCCAAAATGGTTTTTCATGGAAAATTTTAAATGGATAATATTTTAGAATGATATACCAATTTGACCATATTTTGTGATAACATGTCCCAGGGCTGATAATTTATGTTATATGAATTCAAAATTCTAATGTTTTGAAAATAGATTATCCTTTTGTACGGTCTTTAACACAATTCTCATGTGATCTATATGTTCATATTTTCCTTCTAGATTATATAGAAATATTATTTTAAAATTATAATAAAAAATAATCAAGGTGACATCTAAATAATCTATAAATTATTTCCATTAAGATAGGTGACGAATTATTTAATCCAAATAGAGTAAAAATAAATTGATAGAGTTGATTCCAAATACCAAAGGATATCTTAGGTGTATCTTCCCCTATAGAATTTTATTTATAGTATCCAAAATTAATATAAAATTTTATGAAGTATTATTAAACATTTATTTGATTAAAAAAATACTCAATACATAAAATATGACACTTATTCATGATTATTGAAGTTGTTTTGTTACTAGTAAACCATTTATAATTGCAATGATCCATATTTATTCCTAACAAAAAGAATTGGTTTACCCCATAGTGAAGAAATACGCTACTTGAATATCATATCTAGAATCTCCATGGATTTCATCTTCAATTCATGAAACTCAATTGAGTCCATTCTATAAGTAATGTTTGTAATATGTGTAGCACTTGGTATGAGTTCTATTGAATCATAAATTCATGATTTATAGGAAGACATGGTAACTCTTCAAAAAACACATCAATAAACACATGTTAAATAGGAAAATATTTTATTATGATTTTATCACCAACCATTATAGATAAATACCATTTATGAATAATAATCAAGTCCTAAATATTTTATTTAATTTCTTTTTGAATCTTATATTCATCCTTTCATCGATATATGATCATAGGTACATTCATAATGTAAAATATGAATTTCCATCCATGGTAATTTAAATAGGATCTATATATAGTGAGAAAATATATGCCCAAAATCACATAAAATCCAACTATATAGATAATATAACTATATTAAGGAAGAATATTCCAAAAACCATAAATCATAGAAGAATCAAAGGCTTGTGATGAGATCAACATACCATTGGGAACCTTCATGGCTAATTCGGTATCTAATCGTTGAGAATATGAAATAAAATTCCTAGAGAAATATCATGAAATAAATGAATTCATATTAATAATATTAAATAAGATAATACACTATTTTATTGTATATGTTACACCTCTAAAAAACCCATATAATTTAGAATAAATATTTCATTAAATTAATTTTATATTTTTGGTAGCTTGCTTGGCACTCAACACCAATCTTAAAAAGAACTATGATGTACTATAAAATATATCCTAAATTCATGAGTATAAATAATCCTAACCACATTATTAAATATATGTATAATTTTTTTACTTAAGGCAAATATATTTGTTAATTAATAGTATATATATACTTATGTTTTTATAATGTTATTTTATCTTCCAAAAATATGTTTTCTTCAAAAATACTTTTATTTTGTTTCATGTGGAAATATTATTATTAATATTACCGCTTTTAGAATTTTAATTTAATAAAAATTAAATAATTTTTGAATTTATAATATCAAAATTAACATAAGATACAATTTTATGATTTTTCTAAAATGATTGACTTTTTAGTGAATATTTTAAAATATATATTATTCAAATACTATCACTTCTATTTATTAAATAATGAAATTTAATGGTCAGATTATATTATGGATTTGGTATTAAATGTAAATAATATAAATTTTAATTAGAATAATAACATTTATTCTATTTTAATTATTAATTTTCATGATTTTTTTATAAGTTAATTTTTTTCTCAAAATAGAATTATTCTAAAACAAATTAAGTTGAATTTTAAATATTCATATAAAAATTGATTTAATCTACTTATAAATTTTTAATAATGAAGAATTGATAAATTATTTTCAATTAGTAGGTTTGAATATTGTAAATTGATCTATTTGATTTTTATTCATTATGAAAATTAATTATTCTTAATATTTATCACCACAGTAAATGAAAAATGTGAAAAACATGGTTAAAACTGTGACATAAGATATCAAAATAATTCCAAAAAATGCAATTATTTCATTATATGAACTACATTTTCCAAAAAGAATATATAATTTGAATATATTTATTTTTGGTGTTATTTACCCTTCATAATTAAACATACACTATTATAAGTAACGAAAAGTCCAAAATGTCACTCTCTTAACTTTAATATCTCTATTTTTACACTAGTTTAACAGAGGATAATTTTGGTTATAAATAATTTTTGGACGAAATAATAAATTTTCATATCAAGATAAGTTGTTTATGATTTTTAATAATTGAATAATTAACTTAAGTGTATACCAAATTATAAAACATTATTTAGTCAATTAATAGAATATTAAAAAATGAGTTATTAAATATCAAACACTAAATATTTTTCATCAATTAGTGTGTTAAAAACTTATTTTAGATAACTATAAAAAAATATTGATGCCTTATAGTTTTATATTATAATACCATAAGAAACTTTATTACCTTAAATTCACATTAAATTTTTTGTGTGTAAAATAACATTTATAATATTTTATGAATAATAATAATAAACTAAATTATTTAAAAAATAAAAAAATTTGAGTGTGGAGAATTATTATGGAAATTTGTTTAAATACTCATCAAATTATTATATATAAGAAAAATTTAGGCTATACCTTAAATTAATACCCTTTATGTTTTAAGAAGTCATTACCACAGGTAATGTTAAAATTTGTTAACAAATGGGTCAAATAAAAAGATGAGGATTAAAATGAAACAAACGAATATATCAATTTCATTTTATGGTGTTATATTAACTGTTGAATATTTTTATTTGAATCTATATCCATTTTGAAGAATTTATATTTTGAATTGATGAATTATATTTTAATCATATTAGTAATCCCATGTTGATCCTTCCCCTCACTTATTAAAGGACAACCATTCACTCTTTATTTTACACCACATTGATCCATCTAAATCAACAAAAAACATACTAAATTATCTTATAAAAAACATTAGACATGAATTATAGGTTTTGGTATTCTTATAAGATCATTTCAATGATCTTTAAGATTGGATATAATAGAGGATTACCGAAGAAGTATCAATCTTTTTACCAAACCTCTTTCGATTGATTTCTTCTTATAAATCATTTATATATTTGGTATTAAACATAAAATAATAACTGAAATATAATAACAGATACTAAAATTATATTATAATTATTGAGATATAGTAATCACCCCGACCCTAGTAGCCTACAGTTGTTGGTTACTTTATTGCATTGGAATAATATATAAGTAAACACATCTTGAAGGAACGAACAATTAAAATTAGTTTTGGAAAACTAGATACACACATGATACTTAAATTAAAATTAAAAATATAAAATATAACACATTGAATCCTTTGAGGATATTTTTATTCTCCAAGCCTAACCCTACAATTCAATCATAATCAACATTTTGGTATCCTGGGGGAAAATAAAAAACAACAATTGGGTGAGCTTATATGATCGATAAGTGTACGTATATAGTAGTAGTTGTCATAAATACGTAATAACAATCGTGGAATGGTGAAAAACTGAAACACATTCCATTTAATCAACAAATTGAGCATAATATTTACGAAATGAAAGATGATAAAATAATTCCATATAAATAATCACTTGAGATAGACAAATTAACCATGAATATTATACTAATCGAGTAATTACATGGAAATAAATAACTAATCTCATAATTATAGAATTCATATTTCAGGACATTATAATATACCCTCAAGGAACCATACATAAATATGTAAGATATATTCCAATCACCACACAAGATTGTCTCATGAGACCAACCGATTCACCAAGGGGCTATATAGGGCCCCACTATCCACTATAATGTCCCATGGACTCCTCATATGAATGAGAAAAAACCTAAAAGAATAATTATTCATATTGAAAGATGAGAATATGAAATATGAATAATTTCCCCTATCAAAAAACATAACCATAAACCATCCAAAGTAATATGAAGAATGATGTTAAAATATCAAATCTAAAGTAGAAGTAGTCATAATCCATACAAAGAAAGAAACATATGATATCAATACAATATACCCCTAGTTTTTTTATAATTACAATAATTGGTTGAAACAAATGATGAGTATAAATACCAATAGAAGATCCTAAAAAATATTTTTTAGTAAAATTCCATTTTCATTTTTAATATCACTATTAAAAAAATGTTCAAAAAACAATCTGAAAATAATTTCATTTGAAAATAACCTATGAAACATATAAAAGAAATATTAAAACTGTTTAGTAGACATGAAGGATTGAAATTATTTTCATTCCATACATTCTAAAACAATTATTCCTTTCAATTTTTGTTATAATTTCTAAAAGTGCATTGATTATTCAATGACTTGTATATTCCTTTAAAAACATTTTATATAAAATAAAACATCGGAAAAATAGACTATAAAAAATACTATAAGAAAAATAAAAACATTTTTGTAATTTTATAATGAAAAAAATTTCATGGAGGATAAAATTGTTTTAAGGGATATTTAAAAGAAAATTCTATTATATCAGAATAATGTCTATAAAAAATATCATATTATTAAAATGAGCATTAATAAAACAAATTGATTTTATTTATCCACTATAAATCAAAAAAATTGGAAATAAAACTTAAGGAAAAAAATAGTCATTTCACTCATAATTTTAAAGTTACAAAATCAATGAAGTATTATTTCAACCCACTGGATGGAAATTATGTTAAGAAATATCTAACCACTTATAACTAATTTAATTTTATTCCACATAAAATTAATTGTTATCAAATGAAACATTTAATACCACAAATATAAAAAGATTAATTATATGATATATTAAATGGACATATATATACTCCCAAAAGAAATTGGTGTCCAATAAGGCTATATCACACAAAAGTAAAAGTTGGATGTCAAAATATTACCTTAATGATCATTTTAGTATTTCATACATTAACCTCATTTATTATTACACCCATGATATATTTTTATTTAATAATTTCCATTTATTTTTGTTTTAGAATTTTTCCCTTTGGGGTTTCCATATTATTTTTGGATAAAAATAGATTTTATTGGACAATAGAAAGAGGCACATGGTTAGTGTATGGGTTGTCAAACCATGCATCCATGTGGGGATTTTTAGAAAATGGAAATCCCACAGAAGGATAATGGTTTGGAAACCATTTGGGATAATCGTGTAGCATGCTCCAACTAGAAAGTGAGGGTCTAAGTGTTGAGAAACCATGCGGGTAAACCATGAAACTTTTCCATGTCATTAAAATTCGGATTTTTTACATTATTTCCTCATTAGATCTTAACCCTAACCCCCAACCATGCACAGTCGATATTATTCACCACATATGCCTCTCCCTCTCAAGTTTTCTTCCCCGGTCCTCTATTTTTTGGAATGAGTTTGGTGGTATTTCTCCAAGATTCTTCAAATAAGTTCCTCATTTATTGATTTCTCCCTCAATTCATGGTTTTCTCTTCTTCATTCATGGGGTACCATTTTTCTAGCGGGTGGGGTGAAATTTTTAGTGTTGGATATTGTTTATTAAGTGTCGAACCTGATGTTTATGGTTTAATCCTTCCTTTATTTTGTTCTTTTGTGGTGTGGTTGTGGTTTTGCTCCATTTTCCAGAAGTTTCTTCACTTGAGGATGATGGTTCCATTCTCAAAGATTATTTGGTGACTTTAATATGCTTAATTTTCTTCTTGGTTATATTCTATGAATTGAATATGATGTAAAAAATGTGTTTTAAAATTGATTCATGGTGTGTTTGTGTGGGAAATATGGGTTTTAAAGCTAATGAGTTATTAACAATTTTTGTTTCATGTGTACTTCTTGTTATGCTTGATAAAAGAGTTTGATAAAAAATGTAGTGGCGAAAAAATATTCTAAAATGGTTTTGGTGTGAATTTTATTGTGAAAGTGGTTTTGGTTGTAAAAAAGGTATTTCATCAATTGATTTTAAATTTAATTGGTATGTATGTAAGTGAATATTGTAATATATGTGATGTGTGAAGAGAAATAGAGTACAAATAGAATCCTAGGTGAATATGGGATAGGAATAGATCTAGTATTATTTTTATATTAGTGGGTATGTGGTCCATTTAATTATAGAATAATGGATGATACAACAGTAACTAAAAAATGGTGATTGGAAACCACAAAAATTTTGGTTAGATTCTTCACTATTGGCTCTTAAATGATGAACATTATCATTGTAGTTATCATACAATGTTTCATTGATATATTATGTACCTAGTTTCCTACTATATCTAGTACCTATAGGGATTTTTGGTGACATATTTCTCTTATTAATATCATACATACCATTTCCATACGGTAAACATTGTTGTTCCTTTCAAAAGAAATCATGTTTTTCAAAAAATTGGGTTCTATAAAAATGTTTACATATTTTATTTTTATAAAACATTCCTATTAAGTTTTCCTATAATGTTTTTTCATGGAATATCTTTTATTGGGTCGAATCCTACTAGGCTCTGGTCACACCCTCTATAACCCAATGGGTGTATGTAGACATTGAAATGTTTTAATCATGAAAATAAAATATGTATTATTATGGTGGTTCAGGTTACAAGCGATATTATCCTATAGGTGTTCATAGTGGTGGCTTGATGATGATGCTCCTATTTTTGTACAGAAGTCTTTGGGATAGTTCCATAGATCCCTATTAATTGTAGTACTTTTTGTTCTTTTCTATGGTGTAAACATTGAATATGAAAATTGTTATGTCATGGTTGGTTATGGTTATTCAATTATGACTTATTTATCTCTGTTGGTAATTTATACTTTTGAATTTTGGGGAAATAATATACATGATATATCATTTATACCCAGGAAATTGTGATGATATGGGACATTCTTTAAGCAGGAAGGTTCCAATGCATGCTTTGAAAGATCCCAATCATGAGTGGACCATGATGGGTATCTTTACATAGATGCACAAGGAGATTAAAGAGAAAATTTTAGATGCATTCTTAGCTAGTTTTTAGTTGACTCCCTCTCTACAAGAATTTATTCGTAAGGAGAATACCAATAATGGGTTGTGTTAGGAGTCTATGGAGTTCCACTATGATGGGGAGATTCGTTATGACTGGTTATCATCTCCTGAAGAAGCTTCTAGATCCAAGGGCCTATTTGTGGTTCCATTTACTGTGAGGATGTTTTTGATACATGATAGTCCCTATTCTTAATGGGTTGTTCATTTAGGTGATACCAAGATGTATTATGACATGAGTTGGCAGTTCTAGTGGCCAGGTAGGAGGCAGGATATAGTTAACCTTTTTTTTTAGTGTCATATGTGTTAGTAGGTCAAACTAGGGAACCGAATTCTCTCTCATTTGCTTCAGCCACAACTCATTCCAACCTAGAAGTGGTATGAGATAACCATGGACTTTTATATAGGCTTTTGATGTACACCTTGGGGAAGGAATTCCATTTGGGTGGTGAATGACAGTTTGAAAATATATTCCCATTTCATTCAAATTAAATATTCAACAAAGGTGGATGAGTTGGGTCGATTATATGTTTAGGAGCTTGTGAGGCTACATGGTGTTCCATCTACGATTATTTATGATAGGGTCCCCATTTAACCTCACAGTTTTTTGGTAGGTCATAAAAGGGCACTAGGCTCAAAGGTCATGTTGATCATGACATACCATCCCCAAATGGATAGTCAGAGGGGGAAAGAAAAAAATATTTTAAAGAAAATGCTTCAAATATTTTTCTTTGTTTTCAGTGGTTCATGGGATAGCCATTCGGGATTGAATGAGTGTTCATATAACAAAATTTAAAAATCCTTGTTTTGATTGGCCCCATTTGAGGTGCTTTATGGTCTTTCATGTCGGTTTACCTTTTTTCGGGTTTAGGTAGGTGAGACTTCATAGATAGGGACAATCTTAGTGAAAGAGACATATGAGAAGTTAAATCTGATCATGCAGCATTTTTTGACAGCTTAGAGACGCTAGAAATTATATTACAATTAGAGACACTGAGATCTAGTGTTTTCTTTGGGTGACCGAGTGCTCTTGAAAGTGGAACCTTTTTTGGGCCATTGTTGATTGCGAAATTAAGGGAATATAATTCAAAGGTATATTAGGCCTTTTGAGATCACCCAATGGGATAGAACTATGGAATACACGTATCATTTCATACGTAATTTTTTTCAATTCATGAAGTGTTCCATGTCTCCCAACATAAAAAGTACAACCAACTTCTATATCATGTTTTGAATTAAGAAGGGATGGAAATAGAGCCTGATTTATTAGTGTTTGTGTCGATAGTACATATTATTCATTCCCAATAGAAATTTCTTCATAATAATCCTATTTTGTTGGTCCATATCCTTTTCCAGTAATCTAATCATGATCATGAAACATGGGAGTAGAATTCATGGGAGGAACAAGAGTATCCACTTTTATTCTTTGTTCATCTTTTGAGTTGGATTTATGGGGATGAAATGTTTTCATGGTGGGGAGTTAAAGTGCCCAGTAAAAGTAGTGTATCAACTAAAGGGGGAGGGGTGAATCAGTGATACTCTTTTTCATTTATTTTTCATTTAAATTTAAATAACCTTCACCTCCTATTAAAGATTTCATCTACCAAATGATAAAATAAATCAATACACAACTAATGTAACAGAACTATTTACAAGGTTCATTATTCAATAATAATATGTACATCTTTGGTATGGTTTGGAAATGATCCAAATCCATACAATAAACTAGAATGAAACCCATGGATTACAATGAGTAGGATTTACCCTTTCACTCGTGTAGTACTATGAAACAATCCCACTTGTGTGTATGCACCCTGTTAGAAAAATGAGTTAATATAATTGTTTTTTAACAACTCATGTTACATTAGACTCATTACAATTAAAAAAATGTATTCAATTTTTTTTAAAAAAACACATCAATTCCTTACCCAGAAGACATGTGAAAACCACTTGGACTATGTCAAACAATCTTTTCGATTACACTAAGTACAATGCTCCCAATTCGAATCATCTTGGTCTGATCTTCTTTCAGTTGAATACAATAGAATATAATTATCACCATTCTGATAGTTGTATACGATAGTCAAGATAAATAGAATTGGAACCACATAAAAACTTGTATATATTAGTCGAGAAAAATAGAATTGGAACCACAAAAAAATTTATGCAATATTCATGCCAAATAGAATCAACACCACATAAAAACATGAGACTGATAAAGAGACTCAGTACGATTCTTCCTCAACCTGAGAAGTTCAATATGAAAACACCCAATACGGAAAACTCGGAACCGATTAATTCAGCCTAATATGATGACCAGTTTAAAAAGAATGTATAGCTGAATACTGTTCACATATTCATCTCTCTTTAAAACCTAGAGCCTCTCTCTTCTATGCTATGAATAATTCTCATTATTTGAATGTACAAAGTACCTCCAGCTTCTAAAGGCGACAATTAGCGGGATCCAAATTTTTCCCCGTCAACCAAAATTTCCCAAATTTGAATTTCCCTCTAAAATCAGGGTATACATTTTGACTTCTTCAATATTTCACGAAGATCCTTGAATCTTATCCAACTGTCAACTTAATCTTGACCCCTCTTCATTAGTTTCCCATTTCAATTGATGAGAATTATTTCAATTGTTAGGAATACATGGGACATATCAACTTAGTCTGATTCATCATACCGATTGTTGAATATGATTCTAAGAACCCATTTCAATTGAAATTTTGTACCTTTTTGTTTATCTCCCCCTCAAAAAATCATTCAGTAATTTTATTCCATTTTCATTTATCTTGACCCACTTGAGAAACCATACTTCATTCACAAGAATTTTCTTGTATCATGAATTCCATAATGACATTGAATTCATTGAGGATCAGTTTTACCATCGTCTGATATCAATTGGAATGTATTATAATTTTCTATTCATTCATGGTTCTTTCTTTTCCACTCAACCCAATCATGATATATTCTAAATACAATGGTCTGGAAACAATCATCTTAAATATCATCATTTCTAGTTACGATCATTTTGGTTACGATCATTATAGTTACCATTGCTGGTTACAATTTTTGGGTATGATAAAATACAATCTAAAAAATAATCACCATGGATAAAATAAAATACAATCTGAAAAGAATTGTATTCTTGGCTACAACACAATCTGAAAACAATGATCAGCCCAGACACCATACAATCTAGAAACAATGATCTACTCATATACAATATAATATAGAAAAATGATCTTCCAAGATATGAACAATATGAAAAAAATGATCTTCTCAGATATAATATAATCTAAAAACAATGATCTGTCCAGATATGATACAATATAAAAACAGTGATCTTTGATCGGTACCATGCCCATTCTTTCACTTTCATGAAAAAATGTTTATTTCGAGAAAAAATCAGCACCATATCTTACTCTTTTACCAACACCCCTTTCCAATTGACACCACTTTTCAAAGACACCACTTTTAATAGAACCATCTTTCAGTAGAACCACCTCTTTACTCGGCATCACATAAATAAAAATTGGCACCAGGAAATTTACTTCCACTAGGTATATAATTGTTTGGGAAGACAATCAATACTATCTTTTTTTCTTCTTATCGGTATGACTTCTTTAATTAGTATTTCCTCTTCAATGTGGATATGATTTTTTTTGAAAAAAAAATCAGAACCACCTCTTCAATATGGATACAATTGTTTTGAAAAACAATCATCACCACCTCTTCAATATATATGTGATTGTTCTGAGAAACAATCAGCACCACATCTTCTATCTGGATACAATTGTTTTAAAAAACCACTAGAATCTCTTCTTCAATCTAGATACGATTGTTTTGAAAAACAATAAATTCAACTTCTTTCTCTAGGCCATCCAGATACAATAAATTTGAAAACTACTATTTTTTTTTTTTAGAAAAAATTGGTAACTATTATTTTTATCTTCCATCAGATACATTGAATCTATAAATGATTATTTTCCAATTTTTTCGAAAAACAACGGGTACCACATCTTTATCTCTACCACCCAGATATGATAAATCTGAATATAATTATTTTCTAATTGTAAATATCTCTTTCACTCTGCCTTTCTTACATCAAGCTTGCATTATGATTTATCAGTCCAACTTATGGTTTGTATGAAATAAAAATCAGCAGTGTTCCATCAAAATTAATTCAATAATATTCATAGTGACTCTGATTCTCATAAAAAACAAACACCTCTTTCTGATTGTATTCAGAGTGAATCTGATGACCATCTTTTTCCAGAAAGATGTTTTCACTTTCAAATATGATTCTTCTCCTTACAATAGACATTAAAAATTATTCCTATTTCTATCAATACCACCACTAGTACAATTGCTTCAAGAAACAAAGGGATTTGAATCAGAATACATTTCTTATTTCCAATAAAATCGTATCCCCATCAAAACAAACACTTATTTCTATCTTATTTATTCTTAATTCTCATTCATCAACATAATATCTTTCTTCATAAAACATATTGATTGAAAAAAATACAACCAAAGAACAAAATGGTCATAACAGTATCCACCATTGTTTTTTTCAATACCCTCATCAAACACTTCAATCCAAACCATTAGTGGTTTATTTATCTCATTCAAAAATATCATTTCTTGCTCCCCCAATTTATTTTGTCTCTATTCCTTTCTCTTATATTTCCCCCTTATTGACAACAAAATTCAAAGGGGGATATCATGATAAATTTATCCTTTATTCAAAAATGATCCCAACTTTCAAAGGTTGGGACTTTTCATTAATAATGGTGTCACATGATTTTCTAAATAAATAACCTTTATCTAAAACACTCTATGTCTACGTGGGAAAACCCAGTGTAGAAAGAAAGAGTGTATAATCAAGGTGATAAATGTTGTCCTTAAAACCACTTTAATTTAATATTTTTCATTTATTCCTTCTATATTTTCATTAATGGGGAAAAATTAAAATAAATTATCCGAAGATAAAATTGACCTCCACCCTCAACAAACACATTAAAATGTTCATATGTATAAAACAACATATCAAAAATAAACATCTCTCATTCTCATTACATTATTTTACATGAAAAATCAGAAACTCATCAATTCCATATACCTTATATATATTCCTTCAATTTTCTACAAGTTTTCACAAGTATACAAATATATTGGGAATAAGTATGAATCTCAATTATTTGTTAGAAACAACAATTGGACTGAGAATCCTCTCTTAGTCTTACCTTCTTCTTATTCTTCTTATTAAATTATTCGTTGGATGTTTTTTCTTCCTTCTATTCATCCTTCTCGACTTTTGTAATAGCATTTGTCTTACCTATAGTATATTCTGATGAGGATGATGACTTTTCATCATCTTTAGGAACATCCTTGTTGCAATTAGTTTTCTTCTTGTTGTTCATTCATATATTTTGCTCTGGAAAGATAGTTGAAAAAGTTTTGAAATAATTTCATTCTTGCTCTTATTTACCATATATTGATACCCTTTTGTTATCATTTCTCATATCATCAAATGTATTCTTCTTCCACTCTTCTTTCACTTTCTTTTGTGATTCCACCAGTTTCTAATCAAGGTCAATGTGTTCTGGCCAGACAACTAAGAACACTTTTTTTTGAAACTTAGCAGATTTATATTTAATAACTTCCCAAACATCTTGATTTCTAGAATTGTTAAGAATATTTTTATTGTGTTGGTATCAAAACAATAACTCCTTTTGCAAGGTGTCCATGTTTCTTACACCTTTCACTAATTGTTTTCAAAGGTTAGAACCTATTTTCAATTTTTAGTCCATTTTTCTCAGATTTTTTCAACACAACATTCTCAGATATTTTATTTTGATATAATTGACTCCCCCCTAAAAATTTTACTTCCATAACATGTGGAATAATATATATAATGTTGGTTGAAACAATACATATTCCTTGTATATCCAAATCCACCACAATACCACAAATATCTATAAAAGTAGTACTTGACTCTGAAACATCCATTCTGACCAAAATTGTGAATGTGGTTCTCATACACCTTCTAATATTTCCTTTTCAATCCACCAACCATTATATTATAAATCAGGTTTTTTCTTTTCTTTTATGAATGTTCGAAACCAGAAGTATTGGAAACATTTCCAGATACAAAATGAATCAAAACAATACCAACCATGTTGGTCATGTCCACATTCATAACATTCTCACATATCTTCTTTTCAAAAAAATTACATTCTTCATCTCTCCCTTTGAAAGAAACATTTGTCAATAATTCAAAAATTTCTCATTCCAAGAACATCAAGTAATTTTAGTGATTGATTTTTTTAAACATTTATTTCTCAGTTCAATTTCAAATAACTTTTGGTGGACAAGTACCAACTATTATTCCTTCCTTCAGCTTCACTACTAGATACTGATTATGATTCGTTTCTCCATAAAGATATTTTTTCAAATCATCAATATATTCCTCCATCTTATATTTATATTAAAAAAAATTATCCATTTATTTTTTAGGAAGATTCATCTTACAGGTTTTTGTTTTGTTTTTATATAATTATAATTTTTTTCAAGAATACATTCAATTAATCTTTAAAATTCATCTCAAGTGGACTATTTACTTCATTAGAACTAATGTTAATTAATTAATCATCATTCATTATTGTAATAAATATATTTTACCTAGCATAGTCAATGTAAATTTCATATTTAGCTTCACATTCTTCTTCTTCTTCAGCACAACTACATTCATTACTAGAATAAACTTCTTCACTAATAATAGGAATGAACATGTTGTCTTCACCATAATTTTTATTATACTCACTATCATTTTTCATAGAAAACACTTCTCATTTGGGATTTGGAGAACATCTTATCTTCCATCTTAGAATATAATTTTTATTTACCACCCTTTTCATTCAAGAACTTTTGGGACTTATTTATTCATCTTCGAATTCTTCTTCATCACATTCTTCTTCATTTTCTATTTGAGAATAATTGGAAACAATATTCCCAAGGTATCAACATCCAAAACATTTCAAGGGATGTTTCCATTTATAAAATATTATAACTCTATTAAAATTCATAAAAAACAAGGACCAAATTAAATAATGATTTTTTACATACCTAATTTTCAGAGTCAGAATCTCCAGCTTCTTCTTCTTCAAGAAACTTTTTCTCTTTCTTGAAAGACCTGAAAGACATTTCTCTATCAATTTTTTTTTCATTTCATATTATTTTCCCTTCTCATTTCGTAAGTAATGAGAGTACAATGTAAATTATCAAGAGATAATGATTCAATATCTCTTTCTCCCATTGATGAAACTTTTGCATCAAATTTATGAGGTAAGAATCTTAAGATCTTTTCAACCACATTTGAAACATCCATCTTTTGACCAAGACATATGATAGTACACACTAATTTATTAACTATGGTAATGAAGTCCCCAATATATCCATGCTCGTCCATCTTAAAATCTTCAAACTTTAATATCCATATTTTTATGTTTTCTTTCTTCACTTTTTCATTTCATTCATATATGTTATTAAATTTATAACATTTACCATAGGTTGTGGTAATACCTATTACTCTAAAAAATCAATTTTATAAAGTTATAACAATATAACAGTCTTTTTCCTTCCACCATTCTTCATATTTCTCTTATCAACAGCTGTAAATGGAGTTTTATCATTAATGAGAGGAAAGACAACTATTGCAGCTCCAATAACATCATAGATGATAGACATAAGATATGACATCATTCTATCATTCCAGATATGATATTTATTTCTGTAAATGACTAGAATGTCGTTACTATTCACACAACTCAGAATCTTCACTAGCAAGGAATAACATAGAGAACCTCCCTCTAATACCAATTGAAAGTACCCAGTTAGAGTATTTTATCAATGAGAGGGGGAAGGGGAGAATCAATTATACTCATTTTCATTTATGTTTCTGTTCAATGGAAAAAACCTTAACCTCCTATTAAAAATTTCAATTCCCTAATGAGAAATAAATCAACACAAATCCAAAGGAATATAATGATTTTCAATGTTCACTATTAAATAAGAACAGCTACATCCTTGGTATGGTTTGGAAATGATCCAAAACCATACAATCCAATAAAAATAAATCATTGTATTATAATTAGTAGGATGTATCCTTTAACTCATGTTGCACTATGAAAAAATCCCATTAGTGTGCGTGTCTACCCTCTGAGCACAATAATGTAATACAATTATTTTGTAAAAGCTCATATTACATGACCTTATTTTAAATTCATCAAATATATTCAATTGAAATTTAATTCATTAATTCTGTACCGAGAAGAAATATATGAACCTCTTGGACTATGTAGAAAAATATTTCTGATTACCCTGAGTGTGATGCTCCCAACCCGATTCTTATCAGTGTAATTTAATTTTAATTGAATAAAATATAATATAATTGGCACCACTCTAATAATTTCATAAGGTAGTCAAGACAAATAAAATTGTCACCACTTAAAGACATCTATGTAATTGTTAATAAAAATTAAATTGTCACCACATCAAAACAAGTATGCAATAGTTATGAAAAATAGAATCATCAGTAGTTCAAAACATGAGACTGATAAAGAGACTCATTATGATTATTCCTCAGTCTGAGAAGCCCAATACAGAAAAACCCAAAATTAAAAACTCAAATAAATTAATTCATCTTGATATAATGAACACTTTAAAACAAAAGTCGAGTTGAATACTCTTAACCTGTTTTTCTCTTTCTAAAATCTAGAGATTCTCTATTCTGTACTATGAATAATGCACATTATTCAAAAGTACAATGTACCTCCACCTTTTATTGGTGAGAATTTAAAAGATCTAAAATTTGTTTCCACTTACTCAAATATTCTGAAACATTATTTTCCCCCAGAAATTATGGGATACATTTTGACTCCATTAATGTTTCTCGGAAGCTTCTTGAATCGTCTCGAAAATTCATCTCAATCTTCACCTATTATTATTTAGATTCCCATTTTAATTGATAAGACAAATTTCAATTGTTAGGAAGACATGGGTCTGATCAACTATGTCTAATTCTTTAGGCCGATTTCTAAATGTGATTCTCAAACTGATTTTAATCAAATTCATGTATTTGAAATTTCAAATACCACTCAACAAATCATTCATAAATCTTCCTCCATTTTCTTTTATCATGACCCACATTAGAGATCATTCGTATTTGGATAACATTTTCTGGTATAATGAATTAATTAATGACTTTTAATTCATTGAGGACTATTTTTTGCATCGTCTGATATCAATTAGAACGTATTGTAACCATCCATTTATTCATGCTTCATTATTTTTATCTCAACCCAAGAATGATATTTTGTGACTAAAAATGGTTTAGAAACAATAATCATTAATATGTTCATTTCTAGTTACGATCATTTTGGTTACAATCATTCTGGTTATGATTGCTGGGTACAATCATATACAATCTAAAAACAATGATCTAACCGAATATGATACAACAGAATCTAAAAACAATGATCTACCTAGATAAGTTACAATCTAAAAACAGTGGTTTTCATGGTTATGATACAATCTAAAAAATATATATTCATCAATATGATAAAATCTAAAAATAATGGTCTTCCCAGATATGATACAATCTTAAAACATTGATATTCCCATATATGATACAATATGAAAACAATGATTTGCCTGGATACGATACAATATGAAAACAATGATCTATCAGGATATGATAAAATCTAAAAACAATGATCTTCCCAGATATGATATAATCTGAAAACTATGATATTTGATCGGTACCATGTAGATACTTTCACTTTTACCAAAATACAATGATTTTGAGAAACAATTAGAACAATCTTCTACTCTTCTGTCAACACCCCTTTCCAATCGGAAAAACTTTTAAAAAACCCACTTTTCTTTGGAACTATTATCCATTAGCACCACATATTCAATCAATATAACCTAAATATAAATCAGTAACATATATTTTAATTCCAATCGATATCCAATTGATTTGAAATACAATTGATATTATCTATTTCTCTTCTTATTGGTACGAATTCTTCAATCAGCACCGCCTCTTAAATCTGGATACGATTGTTTTGAAGCACAGTCGACATCACCTCCTCAATCTGGATATGATTTTTTTTAAAACTATCATTATCACCTCTTCAATTTAGACATGAATGTTTTGGAAAAAAATCGGTACCACTTCTCTCTCTCTTCTATCTAGATACAAATAATCTGAATATTATTTTTTTCGATTATTTAAATAAATAATTGGAACCAGTTATTTTTCTTTTCCATCAGATATGATAAATCGGAATACGATGATTTTTTGATTGTTTTGAAAAACAATTGGTAACAATACTTTCTTTCTTCATATGAGATATGATAAATCTGAATATGATTCTTTTTCAATTGAAATCATCTTATTCACACACACTTTCTTCCATCAATATTACATCAGAAGTTCTCAATCCATATTAAGATTTATATGAAATACAAATCAGAAAAGGAAAATTTAATTCAATAGTAGTCATAGTGGGTCTAATTCTCCAGAAAAACAAAAACCACTTTCTCATTTTATTTAGAGTGAATCTGATGACCATCTACTTTCAACAATATGTTTTCAATTTGAAATATTCTCTTTCTCATTACAATAAACATTCACAATGATTAGTATTTCTATCAATACCACTAGTAGTATAATAGTTTCTGCAAACAAAGTAAATCGAATATGAATACATTTCTTCTTTAGAAGAAAAACCTATCACCCAGAAAATAAACACATCTTTTAATCACTTTCATTATGAATTCTCATTCATCAACATAATTTCATTCTTCCTCAAACCTACCATTTGAAAAAAAAATACAACCAAAACAAACTATGGGACCAATAGTGAGAATTACAACACCCATAATTTATTTTTGAGGTACTTTTCCATTTTTGTGTCAAGAATTATTCCCATCAGGTTTTCCTTGTGGTTTAGAGAAATATTTAAATTTTTGGTCAATGGAAGGTGGCACATGGGTTTTCAAACCCTAAGGCCAAGTGGTGTTTTTAGATATAGGAAAATCACATGGTTTCTACATGGTTTAGAAAGAATATGGGTTAACCTTACTTCTTGATTCTATTGGAATGTAAGAAGTGCACATTTATTGCAGAGATCGAAAAATCGTGTGGGAAAATCCTGCGACTTTTACATGTAATTAAATTATGGATTTTCTTAATTTCTTGATGATTTCAATTTTTTTAGAAAAAACCTCACAATCCATCCTCACATGGGATTATTCACCCTATGATCCAATAAAACTGCCATTTTATCACTTGGGTCTCTATTTATGGGGTGATTTTAGTGGTATATATCCATAATTCATTAAGTAAGTTCCTAATTTGTTGATTTCTCCCTATTTTATAGGGGTTCTCTTATAATTTCTAGGTATTTTGTTTTCCATTACGTGGGTTGAATTCTTAGAAATTTATCTATTAATTCAGGGGTCGATATTGATGTCTATGGTTTAATCTTTCCTCTATAGGGTTCACTTGGGGAGTGGTTGTGCATTTTCATCATTGTAAGTGTATTTTTCACTTGAGGTAGGTGGTTCCATGATCAAAAATTTCTTTTTTACATTGATATACATGGATTTATTCTTGGATATATTCTATTCATTGATTATTATGTGAGAAAGGTGTTTTGAAAAGGATCCAAGTTGTCTTTGTGTTAAAATGTGGGATTTTTAAAGTGAATGTGCTATTAACTATGTGTGTTTCATGTGTGATTTCTCATTATACTCCCTAATGGATTTTGATAAAATGTATATGTGGTGAGAAAAATATTTGGAAAAGGTTTTGGTGTGAGTATTTATTTGAACGTGGTTTAGTTTATTGAAAAGTGTTTTATCAAGTGTGTTTATATTGTTTGTCATGTGTGCAAGTGAATATGTTGTTCTATGTGATGTATGTAGAGAAATTGTGCACAAAAATAATCCTAGGTGACTAGGTGGATGGATTAGGACTAGTATACCAGTTCGATTGGTGGGGTCGAGGCCTACTTCCATATAGCAGGATTTATGATACAACACTAACTAGACTATGATGATTGGATACCGCTTGAATTATAGATATAATATTCTCTAGTGGCTTGTCCACAATTATGTTGATAAGTGTGTTTCCTATACCATGTTTCACTGAGATATGAATTACTACATGTCCTACTAAAGATAATCTCTATATGGATTTACTGTGACCTAGTTATATTTTATAATATCATACTGATCATTAGCATATAGTAAATTTTTTTGGTTATTTCAAAAGCATGCATGTTTTTCTTAAAAAGGTTTTCTATAAAAATGTTTCTAGATTTTAGTTTTTATTAAACATTCATGTTATTTTGTTTTATAATATTTTTTAATGGAATCTATATTATTGGGTGGAATGCTAATGGTATTTATATCACACCCTATATAAGCTTTCAGGCGTATGCAGACCATTATATGTTTGAATCGGGTAAAGGAAAGATATATAATGATTGTCTTTTATGTGGATAGTTTTATTGACCTATATGTGTTGTTGGTGGTGTCATGGGGATTATTCTAATCTTTTGGTATGGAGGTTTTTCAGATAGTTTCAGTATACCCTTTCAAATATAGTCATTTTGGGTTTTGTTTAGATTTGAAAACTTTGAATATGAAAATTGTTATGTCACATTTGGTTGTGGATAACTAGTTATTTCTTGTCTATCTCTATTGGTTATTTATGCTTATATAAATGGGTAAAATAATTCCCATGATTTATTATTTTTACCCCAAGAAAAAGCAATGTTGTGTCACATGATATGAGTAGGATAGTACCAGTGAAATCATTGAAAGAGTCTTGTGATGAGTGGACATTGATGGGGCTCTTTTCTCAGATGAACATAAAGACCATGGAGCATAGTGTAGGTGTGTTAATGGTTGGTGTTCAATTAATGCACTCTTTCTTGAAATTATCTAACACGAGTAGCCTAATAATGAGTTCTTCCAGTAGTCCATGGAGTTCCTTTATGGTGGGGAGGCACCATGTGATTGTGCATTGTTTCCCAAGGGCCGAGTTTTGGTATTGTTGACAATGAGGGAGGTGGTGATGCATTATAGTCACATGTATCAGTGGTTATTCATATTGGTGATACTAGGATATATTATGATACGCTTCAGTAGTTCTGGTGTCTAGGTATAAGGCATGATATAGCTAACCTTGTATCACAGTGTTACACATGTCAATAAGTCAATGTACAGCACCAAAGGCCCATCGACTTTCTTAAACAGCGGGCCATCCCTATATGGATGAAGAATGGGAAATAAAATGAATTTGTTATCATAGATCCTCATAAACATTGTGCAAGGAATTCCATTTGGGTAGTAACTTACCGCATGAACAAATATTTACATTTTATTATGATCAGGGACTGTTTAATTTGTGATAAGTTGGTCTGATTATATGTTCAAGAGGTTGTGAGGCTTCATGGTGTGTCATCAGTGATTATTTATAAAAAGAATCACATGTTTACTTTATAGTTTTGGGAAGGCCTTTAATATGATTTTATGTTGAAGGTAATGTTCTTCATGATATACCATCCTCAAAAATGATTGTCATATTGAGAGTGAAGACCTAGATTTTAGAGGACTTGCTTCAGGAATGTGTCTTAGTTTTCAGTGGTTTGTGGGATAACCATTTAGGATTATCCAAGTTTTTACATATCAGTAGTTAACAATCATCGATTTGAATGGTGAGGCACTCTATGTACACTATATTAGTTTCCCTTGTTTTGGTCATGGTTAAGTGAGACCTCATTATTAGGGTCATGCTTAGTACAAAAGAAATTTGATAAGGTAAAGGTGATCAAGAAGTTGTTATTGATGGATCATTGTTAACACAAATCCTATTATGATTATGGAAGATGATATCTAAGGTTTTATGTGGGTGACTGGGTGATTTAGAAAATGGTACATCATTTGGTTCATCATCTCATGGGAAAATAAGGGAAGCTAATGCTCAGGTATGTCTAACCTTTAGACAACACTGAGAAGGTAAAAAAGGTGTCATACATATTATATATTCCTATATGTTAATGTAAATTCATGTATGGTTCCATGTATCTTAATATAAATATTACCTCCCATATCTATCTCATGTATTGAATTGGGATGAGTTGGAAATAGACCCTGATTTGTAAGTGATTGAGTAGCCAGTGCACAATGTGGATTCCCAATAGAATTATATTTGTGGTATGATTATTCAATTTGTACAAACCCTATAGATGTATGGTAATTATTAGCATGAAACATGGGATTGGATGTCATGGATAATCCAAGATTATCATTTTTTATTCTTTGGTAATGTTTCGAGTTGACTTTCCAGGGAATAAAATTTTTTATGTTGGGGTGAATTTTCAAACCTATGATTTCTTTTTTAGTTAATTTTGAATTTATTTTTCATCTACAATATTTCCTTTTGGTTTTAATTTTTTTTAGAGAAAAATGGAAATTTTAGTTCAATAGTAGGTGGCACATAGTGGGCACATGGTGTGTCAAACCATGCACCATTTCATAGGTAATAGTGTGACCAAGTGGTTCCTTTAGACCGAGGAAAATCACAGGGTTGGCACACCATCTATAAGAAGGGAGGGATAATAATGCTTCCCTCTATTATTTTAAAGTGATGGGTTCATGGTTTCGACATGGTTTGGAAAAACCATGTGGGAAAAGTGTGCGACATGTACCTATGATTAAAAACTGGTATTTTTTAGTTTCCTAACACTTTTGATTTTTAACCCTAAGACTCCCAAACCCTTCTCACATGTGATTATTCACAATACATGCCTCTTCCACACCATTTTTCTCCCATAGGTTTCAATTTCTTGGTTTATTTTTGTGGAATTTCACCATGATTCTACAAGTATGATCGTTATTTCTTAATTTGACCCTATTTTCTAGGGTTTCACTTATTCTTTCTTAAGGTTTCATTTTTTAAGCTTGTGGGGTGAAATTTTTAGAGTTTTAACATGTTTCTTAGTGGTTAATATTGATGTTTATGGTTTAACCATTCCTTTATAGAACTCTGTTATGGTGCGGTTGGGGGTTTTCACCATTTTCTAGAAGTTTATTCATATTAAGTACAGGTTCCATGCTCCAACATTATTTGGTGACTTTAATTTTCATACATTTTAAATTTTATTATATTATATTAATTGAGTATGATTATAAAAATGTTTTTAAAAAAATATCCAATGTTTTTTGGTGATCAATGGTTTCTAAAAGGGAATGGGTTATGAACTATGTGTATTTCGTTTTTTTGTTATTCTTACTCTCCCTAGAGATGTTCGATAAAATGTATAAGTGTTGAGAAACATATTTTGAATTTTTTATGTGAGTTTGGATTTCAATTTTGTTTTGGATGTGAAAATGGGGTTTTATCAAGTGGGTTTAAATTTATTGGCATGTTTGCAAATGTATATAGTGATATATGTGATGAGTAAAGAGAAATTGATCATAAAGGGCATCCTAGATTACATGGTTAGTAGAGTAGGTCTAGAATAACAGTTGGATCAGTGGGTCCAAGGCCCGGTTTTTTATAATGTTATTTATGATACAACACTAACTAAACTATTATGATTTGAGAACACAAGAATGTTCGATAGATTCTTGTCTCATGGCTCTTACATGATGATGATGATCATTGTGCTTGCTATACCACATTTCACCAAGATTCAACGTACCTAGTTCTTTAATTTAGCCATAACATATTGGAATTTCCCCTGACGTACTACTCTTTTCTAATATCATACCTACCATTGGTATATTGTGAAATTTTTGGTTATTTCAAAAGAAAGCATGTTTTCATAAAAGTTTCTTCAATAAAAATTATTGTACAATTTATTTTTATAAATCATGCAAGGTAATTTTTTAGATAATGTTTTCATGGACCTATTGTATTAGGTGGAATAAAATAGGTATTTGAATCACAACATGAATATGGCTTTGGGTGTATGAAAACATTGATATTATTGACTCATGTAAAGGTAATATGTATCATGATGGTAGTTCGGGTTGCTAGTGGTCTTCTCCAGTAGGAGTTTTTAGGGGTGGTGCGACAATGAAAACCCTCTCATTTCATGGAGGTTTTTGGTTATTTTCATTGTTCCATTTCCATTGTAGTCCTTTTTGGTGTTTTTAATGTTGAAAACATTGAATCTGAAAATTGTAATGTCATGTTCGGTTATGTTTACTCAGTTATGCCTTTTTTATCTCCTTTGATTATTTAATATTATGAAAATGGGTTAAATCAATCCCTTTATGTATGTTTTATATGCATACACTTTTTTAGCCCTTGGGGATTGGGAATGTCCTTCGAACTATGCCACGGGCCCAGTCAGGTGTCATGTTAGATGGCATATTGGATTTGTTTGTGATATCTATAATGGGTTAAATAATGTAATTAATTAATTATATAACTACTTTAAAATATATAATACCATATATGATCCTTTTAAAAACATGTTATAAACTTTTTATTAATAATATTCCATTATTTTCATTATTTCATGTGCCTTCATTTTAGGGATTCATGTCCAATTCACATGTATATAATCCTTGATATTCTTATCAAATGGAAATATAACATTAGAAGTAAAATGAAAAGGAATTAATAAACATACATAATTTTAAATGGTTCCATATATAATTTTTCCTTTTTACATGAGGTTTATACATTTTATAAAAATATAATGATAACTGTTTCGTTTATTTTCGTCAGTTTTTGGACCATCACTACCTAGTTACATTTTATTTAATATTATGTTAATATATTACATCCAGAACATAAAATAGGTTATAATATATATTTAAATATTATGGATGTATAATAATATTTGTTTTATCATAATTTAATGTGATAATGGAAAATGAAAAATCATTATTCATAGAGACGGTTAGGCTCCATAATTTGGACAATGGATTCTTTTTTTGGATATGAAGAGATAAGAAAAGGAGTGGATATAAGATACACCATTAGAAATATAAAAAGATATTATATACATGATACTATATTTATTATTATTTTATGGATTAATTAGGTGAGGATAATGTATAAGAATAAAGGAAATTAAGAGATGTGGTTTGAGAAAGTTACCTATTGAATGTCATCTCCTTGAAGAAGCCCTTATAGAACATAAAATTGGTCTTAGGGTGAGACCATAGGAATGCGGACGTGGAGATAATGGAGAGGATAGTTTTTGGTATAGATTTATATAAATTCAAACTTTTTTAGGACAATAGGGGTGGTGAGGAGTTGTATTTATACATTGATAGGTGTGGTGTTAAGGGTTTCAATAATGAATATTTTATATTCATGGCCAAACACATTTTGGGGGTCATTAACTCCAAATAATTTGGTTGATATTAAATTTTTTGAATGATATTTAAGGTTTCGAAACAAATCAACCACTCATTTAATGTTATATGTTTTTTCGGGTTTTTAGTCTTTTACATGTTAACTTTATCCCATTACATTACTTTACATATACTTTAGAAAACATTTTATATTTTACCACGTTACATTTTTTATACTTAAAAATGAAAATGACATTATCAACTAATTTTTAAAACCTTATTAGAAATATGAAATATATATTAATTTATTATACTTATAAATATGATAAAAATCACTTCTAAAAATGATATTCATATAACTCTAAAAAATAGTTTTTAATGGTGAAAATCATAGTTTTCTAAATTGCAAAGGATGTGTTTCTAAATTTAAAAACAAAAGTATTATGTAATTCAAAAATTAAATATGTTTCAATAATAAGGGTAAATAAATTTTAAATAACGCTTTTTATACAAATTATTTATACGAGTTATGGTATTTTATAAGAATAGTATTTTCCCTCAAAAAAATAATTTTTTTAGAAAATTCTAAAAAAATAATTTTTTATGAAAAGTCTAAAAAAATTAACCTAATAAATTGTTATAGAAAATGTCCAAATATAAAGTTTAATTATTCAAATATATTTTTTAATTTTTTGTAAAATTAATTATAATTATTTTATTATTTAAAGTGAAGAAAATATATGTTTGAAGAAAAAATATATTTGAAGAGAAAAATGACATTCATAATTATGTATTTCCTTTCAAAGAATAATTAAATTTGAATTGAATATAAACATAATATTTATGCCATAATATATTTAATATTACTCACACCCAAAAATTCTTTGACTATTTTATAACAGCTATGTTAAAATAATTATTTTTTGAGGATTTGTTAAACATATTGTTTTGGGAAATGTAAGCTACCAAATATATTTTATTTTAAAATATCCGGATGTTACATTATCCCATAATTTAATAAATATATTCCACCAAATTTGAAATTTCACTTCAACCATAAAAGGGTGATATATACTTATTCCTTTGTGGTAATCCCACATCATAATAAGGGATAATAAAACTTCCACTAAAAAAGATATAATAGAAAACACGATGGCCACCAAAAATCTAGGATTCTATATATAAGAACATTAGTGGGAAGTAAAAATAATTTTAATGGAAAATAAGTATATCTATTAGGTTCTGAAGGAGATGGATGAAAAAATAGTCATTAGAATGTTTGTGATCACAATATCATAACTATGTTATAGGATAAAAGGCCAGTGATTTTATGGTAGGAAAATGAAACAAATCAAATTTTTGTTATAATATCGTTGTTCAAGAGTTGAGATATACTTCTATATCCTTGAGTAAGAACAAGAGTAAATATAATTACGTGATTGGTAGGGTTTCAATCATTAAAAAAATTTCCCCATGAACTCATCTTTTTCTCTAAAATAATATTCAACATTTATTCCACAAATAAAATTCCAAAATATTATCTTTATCATAATCATTTAGGGTTCCCAAAATGAACTTATCATTTATTTGTATTAAAATTTATGGAAATAAATTTTTTTATACTATCATGAAAATCATATAGGCTAGTGGTATGAGATGATCCCTTGTCTCCCATATATTAGGGGTTTAAGTTGCAAGGACTTTCCTGATGCGATGAGTTGTTTCCTGACCTAAATGTTTTCCTTTTTCTAAATCAATATCAATAAAATTATTTCAATGTTCCAAAAATAAAATTAATATATTCAATACTAAATAAATGTTTTATCCTCAAAGGTTATATCATATGTTTCATTTCTCATTACCATATTGCATCATTCTTTCGTATAGTATTTGGTAAATATATGAAAAAGTCCATTGTTATGTCATCACTTACTCTAAGAAATGAATATCCAAAAATTATTTTTACTCCTTGAAGCACTAAAATTTGATTTTAACTGATCATATGATCCATAAAGAGTGAGAATTTGTTCTATCTATGTCAAACTATTTTTCGAAACTAATATGGTAGGAAAATATTATCTGATATGCACAAAAACATTAATAATTAAAGCCTCAGCCATTGTTTAACATAAAGCATTTTATAAATGGTTAAACATACAAAAATTACAAAAGATAATGATGTAATAATTCCGAAATAAGGTTATTTATTATTCAAAATGAACATACCATTAATCTCTCAAATAACATGATGTAGATCTAAATCATCACATACTAATCAAATGATTTTTTTTTATAAATTCTCTTGAAACGTGTCAATAATCAGAGTTATCATAAAAAAGTATGGAAAACATGAAGTCATCCTCATTAATTATGTAAAACATATATTATTGGATATTTTACCTAAATCCAAACATGTTGTCAATACCATCAACAATAACATAAAAAACGTTTTCAATATATAATCAATTAACTTCAAGGTAAGTAGTAATATCAAATTTACATTATCCATATCAATCATTATATTAATCTGAAAATTATTATCTTATCATAAATAATATATTAAGGGTTATTGTTCTATAAAACATCTCTTTTCTAATAAAGGTATACCTTCCACTGAATCATTTTTCTTGGTACCATTCGACAAATTCTTTCAAATCCAGTATGAAATAGTATTCTATTACAATACATAAATGACTATAGAATATCATCAATAAAATACATTTACAAAATATATCATGGATTCAAAAATTGATGAAAAAAATCATTTCATTTCGGCTATATCAAAATCATAATATTGACATTGAACCCTTAGATTCTTCTAAGGTATATTCCCTTGACTCTTGTGATCTTTTTTCACATGGTACACCATATACATGTATTTTAATCATTTCACATTGTAAAATTCTTACATTCCCTTATAATCATGATCATGGTTTCTTATTTCTCCATACGTGAAAAAAAATTCTTTTAATTTTGAGCAAGTAACAAGGTGTTTCCTTCTATAATTATAACATGTTGTGAAATCATTCTTTTCCTTTCTCCCTTTATCCATACTTGTGTATATCATCCTCTTATTTAATTATTTCCTTCGTAGACACAATACATAGATAATTATTTTTATGTATTTTTAACACATGATATTATATCCTTATGTGATAGGAATTTTTGGGAAACTAGTTCCGTTTGAAAGAGTATCATAATCTCGCCTAGTAAACAATCATTCTCACTCTTTGGATCGTGTGGATTGATGCAGTTCCCATTCATTATTCATAGAGAAGTTACTGAAATATAGAATATAGTAGATTACGAATCATAATATAATTCATATTGTCAAAGATACATTTCATAAATTGAAAATTAAAGTAAAAATAATCTCCAAATCATAACTTGGGTTTATTTTGGAATATATCCAAAATATGTAATAGTGTTTTTTCTTGTAATATATGTTTTCCTAAATATAATTCCCGGTGTATCTACTAAATTTTCTCTGATTCCAACTAGAATGATACTGACCCTTGTCAGTAGGTTTTGGTGGTCACATTATTACACTGGAACAACATTCAAGGAGACACATCCTGAAAAATTGAACAATTTATTAGTTTTGGAATAAATAGATACATACATGAAAGTTAAATTAAAATTGAAAATATAAAAAACAACAAAGTGAATCCACTGAGGACATGATTATTCTCCTAGATAAATGATTCATTTCAATCATAATAAACTTCATTGAATACAAAGGAAAAATAGAACATAACAAAGGGGTGAGATCAGATGATAAGTAATGGTTTGTATAATCTAGAAGTTATTATAGATAATAAATAATAAATAAGTTTAGGTAAATAATTAAAACACATGCTATTTAATCAATAACCTGAGCATAATATGTCTAGATTATAATAATAGAAAATAATTCCATATAAATAATAACATGACCTAGAGAACTTAACCATGGATATTCTACTAACCAAATAATCACATGGAAATAAATAAGTAACATCATTATTATAGAACCCATAATTCTAGAAATCATAAAATACCAATAATGATTAATCCATGAAACCATATATAAATGATTAAGATAGAATCCATTCCCAAACTGGTATAACTTAGGAGCCTGCCAATGCATCAATGGGATCTATGGGGCCTTCATGTCACTTAATAAGTCGACTGAATTCATCATAAGAAGATAGAGAAACAAAGAAAAACATAATCATTTATACAGAAAAACTATTATACCAAATGTGACTAATTTCTCTGATCAATAAACAAAACTATAAACCATATAGAGTAATATAGAGAATCTTATGAAAATATCCCATCTATAGTCAATCATCATATAAAACATTAAAATAAACAATATGGATGATATTGATACAATATATCACCAATTTATTATATGTAAAATAAATGTTTGATGTCATTAATGGTTGTAATACCATAAAAATATCCATAAAAACATTTTTAGGTAAATAACCATTTCATTTTGAATATCACCTTTTAAAACAAAATGTCCAAAAAGAATTTTGAAAAGGTATTAAATCAAAAATGAACATAGAAGATTATAAAATAAAATTTACAACATTTTATTAATCATGAAGTTCATAAATTCCATTCCTTCCAGACACATTAAGAGAATGATTTATTTCATTTTTCAAGAAATGTCAAATGAGCATTGTTAAATAAACGACTTTTAGATTCCATTCAAAACATTTTAAAAAAGTAATAAATGTGTAAAAATTAATTTAACCAATTTTAGGAGAATATTTGAAAAATTTATAGAAATCAATATAAAAAACCTACCATTGTTGGAAAAGTATAATTTTATGGGAAATTTTATACAACAAATATTTTTTTAAAAAAGAAAGAATCTTAAAAATAACATATTATTGAAGTTATAATTAAAAAAATGAATCTATTATGTGTATATATTTAAATGAAAAATAATAAAATTAGAAATAGAATAGGGGTAATAAAAATCAATTTCACACAGAATATTACCATGAGAGTATCAACAAAATAGAAGTTTAACCCAATGAATGGAAATTGAGTTATGAAATCCGATACCACTAATAATCAATCAAATCAATAGACCCGTAAAAGAAATAATAATCAAATGAAGTATGAAATACACTGAATATATTAATATACTTAATAATATATATCAAATATAATTATATACACTACATAAAAGAAATAAGTGGGGAATAAATCATATTTATCACATAAGTAAAAGTTAGATAATAAACCCTTTTCTAATGTATCCCATTAATTTTTAATTATTTTACTTTATTTATAATCATTAAAATAATGTTATTAATTAATTAATGAAATATATTCAAATTTAAAATACCTTATATGATTCTTTTAAATCATAATATCACCCATTCATTAATAATATTTCACTATTTTCAATTTTTTGGGTTTATTCATTTCATGGTTTCATGGCCGGTTCAGTTGTATATATTTATGGATGTTCATTTAAAATTTAAATAAAACTAATGATGTGAAATTTAATGGTATTAATTAAAATAAATATATTTAAATGGTCCAATATATAAATTTTATTTTTGTACGAGGTTGAATTATTTGATTAAAAGTTAATGATAAATGTTTAGTTTATTTTGATATTTTTTTCAATCATCATGAACTAGTTTAATTTTATTTAATATTATATATATATATTTGTTCTAGAATATTAAATAAATCATTACATACCTATTAAAATATGATTTAACCATAATAATACTTTTAGGAGCAACCTCAAATGAGGTGTTGAAAATTGAAAAAAATATTATCCATAGATACAGTTAACAAATATAATTTGGACAATGGTTTTGATTCTTGGAATGTGAGGAGATAAAAAAGGGTAGATATAAGATATTCCATTATCAATATAATATTATAGTATATAAATTTTAGATACCCAAATCTTGACATACATAGACATTACATTACTTTTGTGGAATACTTAATACATGACAAAAACAAATACCCAAAGACCATATTAGTTTAGTGTCTTTGGAAACTCGGAACATAATCTTCTAATCATGGTGAAAGATTTTCAACATATTCCATAAATATCGTTCCATTTTTTTTTCTTACCTAAAACCTTTTTTATATCAGGGGGAAAAGAAAACATAAATAGGGTGATCTCAAATGCTCAGTAAGGGTAAACCTGGAGAACATAAAACAATCCCTAAACATTTGAAACTAAGAATATGAATATAAAACATTAAAATCATGAGTAATGACATAAATATTGGTAGTGAATAAGGAATAGATCAACATGGGAAATTAAACATGACAAATTATCCTGGTAATAAAACATGTAATTGTGGACACCATTAATCACAAGATATGATTTCAATAGTAGCCAATGCATTTATTCCAAGACCATCATAGTGGACAAATTCCTTTACTGAATCAGGTTTACTTGTCGTTCCAGCCCTGTATTACTGAACCAGATTCACTTGCCGTTCCAGCCATGTCTATATCATGAGATATAAATCTTTACCCAATTAATTGTAGGGAGATATAGGTGCCACCCATCTCATAATTAAATCATTCTTTCAAGTGCCACGAAACAAACATAAATTATTCATCATAACCCAATGAATAAATTGGGTTTCATATACGTAATCCCATCACAACAAAATCTATATAAAATAATGGATATAATTTTATAATAAACAAAATAAAACCATCTAAATAATATAAACATTATACATTAATCATATTAAATAATTTTATCTTAGATAGAAAATAGTTTTGGATAAAACACTTGAAATGAATTCTTGAGAAAAATATACTTTCTTATTCAAAATAATTTTCTTTTCATAGAATGGCATGAAAATTTAAAAGAAAAGTATTTTTTAAAAAATAATCATGAAATCTAGTAATGTAAGATTAATTAAAATAAGGCGTTATGAAACCGTAAAAATCAGTTCATTCCGTAAAAGTTAAAAACACATTCTCCTCTTAATTTTAACAGAAAAGTCACAAAGTACCACAAATTCTAAACAAAAGAAATATTCCTTCCATAACACAAATTAAAATTAAATGAGGGGTAAGGATGAATGTAAACATACATTGAATAATACTATACACTTTTTGAAAAAACATTTTTATGGAAATGCATGAAAAATGTAACCCTAGTTAATACTTACGTATAAGAAATCCCAGATTAAAATGACATTGTAATCTTTTCCATTACCTTAGGTAAAATTTCTTCAATATGAGTAAAAAACTCTTGTATATTGGGCTTAAACATATTATTATCTTATAACAGAACCATAAAAATATTTATGATATCATATATGATTCACTTAGGACTTTAAATTACCCGTTCTTTTGTCAATTCCATGTTAAAGCAGCGTTTTGGGTAAAATCGTTTCATTTATCGTACATGTTTTGACTTGTTATTCTTGATATTATTACTTATATCATGATTTAATTAATTCCAGAATGTGAAAAATGATTTATATATCATATATATTCAGTATATATACATAATTGATAGATAAATGAAATGAAATACATCGTTCTTGGAGAGGGTAGATCGTACGTACGCATGAATGCTTTTTTGTTTCCTTATTATATTGAATGTATGTACATAAATAACATATAAATAAATATATTATAATTATTATGTCATATATTTCATGATTATTTATTATTTATACTTTATAATCATTCTGCAATGGTTAACATGGAGAATGGATCTCATCGTGTCGTTGAGACGGTAATCCGTACGTTAGCACGAGCGATGATATCATTCCCATAATTATTGAATGGAATTGGGGTGGATGATATAATATATCCTAATTATAATCATTTTATAATAATCATATATAGTTATTATTTACCCCATTATACCCATCCAAGTAAGGTGGTGGTGGAAAACAGATTACATCACGACATGGAGACGATATTCCATACGTACACACGCGCGGTGGTTTCATTTTCCATAGGATGTATATAAAGTGAAATAGGGTTGTTTCATATTTATAAAAACATATCAGTATATTAGTTATACTTATGTTATTACTTTATAATTAAACAAATAAATAAGAGTAACTATAAGAAGAAATAAATTTGAAATAATCGTTAAAGGATGTTACCTCTTCTTTGATGCGCCTCTTCTAAACCTCCTCTTTGGGCACTAAAATTGGACTTTTGAGAGGAACAAGACCTCTAATATGCTTATAGAAAAGTTTATAAGATAAATGGATAGGGTTTTTCCAATCTTGAATTCTAAAAATGTTGTGAAGAGGAGAGGGAGGAGGTTCTCTTTTATAAGGGAGGAGAGGGGCACTTTTGAAAACCTCTGAAATATTAATTTATAATAAATTTAAAACCTACATAAAAACATCCAAAAATGACTCTAATCCTAATATTAGATGATATAGGGTTGTAATATCATAAAAAAATAAAATTTAGACTTTTTGGAAAATTATTTTAAACCTTATCAACTTGATTTATCCTTATTTAATAAATTTAATTTAATTTGTGGTAATAATATTCTAAATTTTAAATTGTTATAAATAATTACTTATATGTTGTGAATTGTCTATAATTGTACACTTTATGACATTTTTGACCATATAAATTTCAATTTATAATTTGTAAATATTTTTTTAAACAGTTTTATAATATGTTATTTTTATAAAATAACAATAGTGTCAATTTTGACTCTATTCATTTATTTGAATTTAAATAAACTCTTGAGAGAAGATATGTTCGAAATAAAAGATTTAATATAATAATAAAATTTCATATTTATCTTAAAAATTAGTGGAGAACATTGAATCGTTCATATATTATTTATTTTAATATTTTTAAAACAATTTATTTGATATTTCAATCAATAAAATAAATTAAACATCACTATTGTGTCATACATAATGATAAATATTCAATCCCTAAAAATTATAAATAAATATACATGATATAGATAATTTTATAATATTTCTAGAGAATATTAATTTTTGAAGTTTTATGAAAATTATCAATAAATTAAAATTATTACACTTATAAGATATAAAAGAGTGACATTTTGACACTTTCAATGGTTTTAATAATAATTATATAATTTTCATTGTCAAAAGACCCAAAATGAATCTATTCCGACCCTTAGGTGATATGGGTTGACTTTTATTCAACCAATAGAATTTTGGCAGGTTTTAGTGTAATTTTATAACCTCATTTTTACCCTTAATTACACGATATACCTATAAATGTAGTAAATAAAAATTAATGTAGTTACTATTCATAATATCAGAAAAATAAAAGTAACCTATTAACATAATTTTGACCCACTGAATCTAATTATGGAATCCATTTTTAAAAATTCAAAACACAAAAATTGAAGTAATTAATTAAAAATTAATCCCATTGTTAAGAAAATGAGTTTTAAAAGGTAAAACATTGTCAAAGTTTGAAATGTTTTTACCTATGAATTCAATGTAAAATTAATGAAAATGACTTGAATTGTATTAAATGGTTCAAATATATTCCATTTTTACTTTAAAACTATTAAATATTATAATTTAACCATATAAATTATCTTGATGAAAAAATTTGTTTTAAATTAAAATTTAGCGTATTTTTACTATTCATCAAAATATGAAAGTTAACAGAAAAATATAAAAAATTTATCCAAAGTAAATTTATATATCCTTATTTCAATGACTAAGTTATTTTGTCTAATTGAACATATAAAAATGTCAACAACTAGATTAAAAGTGGGTGCACCATCAAAAGGTGGTAAAACCGCATTTCTTGAAAAAAATACTTTTTTTTATCAAAAAATGGATTTTGTTTTCATATCTCATTATAGAAAATGTGTAAGATGAATTATAATGTTATAAAATTCAAAATTAAATTAATATTATTCATAAAAACTAGTTCATAATATTATTATAATATATCATTGTTTAGTGAAACTCGGTATTGCGTACCACACAAGCTATCGAGGAAGGTCCCTCTTGCTTTTAATGAAATCCAAGTCAGGGTTGAATGTAAGGAATGATTCCTTTGGTGTTGTGTATAACATACTCAAAATATATTTTATTTATAAAATGATAAAAATCTATACTTGGAGTTTTGTAGAATAATTTCTACTAAAAGAACTTGAAATTGTGTGTAACACGGGCCGTGAATATTGTTGCATATACTGAAAAATAATACAGTGTTGCGTATAGTGAAAGATAATCATGGTGTAGAATTCAACACATGAAATCAAATTTAAAAAATGATTCTAATTAAATATTGGGGGTGTTACATTCTACCCCCCTTAAAATGAATTTTTCCCTCAAAATTTGTCAGAGTTATAAATGGTTTACTACATGAAATTTTCTTTCATAGAAACCCACATCGTAAAATGTATTTCTAAAATATAATTTTTAAAACTAATGTATGAAATGTAATGGTTACAAAAATTAAATCATCACTGGGTTTCGACATTGGAGAACATAGGTGAAAATATTGATATGCAAAAGAAATCTAACCATCAAGTTCTGAAGGAGAGTGGTAGAGAACATGGCTATGAAAAATCCAACAATCACAAAGCCATAAATTTTTGATGTTTTAAGGTATCATCTAATTCATCGAATATGAGGGTACTATGACAACAATAATTTTTTCAAGATCATTTCCCTAAATTTGATGAATTTTTTCAAAAGGATAAATACTTTGTTGATTTAAGTGTAACATCGTCGATGGTCATTCCATGAACAATTTCCACTTCATCTTTTATTTAAGGAAATGATGTTGAATTTTATCTTTCATGAAATGTTTGAAGATAATGCGATAGAATGATTGGTTATTTCATCTATCTCAAAAAGTTATCAAAAGTAATTAAATATGCATAAGTCCATCTATGGTGAAATTAACCATATATGATTCCAAAAATGGACTTATACTTCAAATATCATACCGCTTAATAAAATAAAACTAATTTCTACTAACAAGACACTTTTTGTAGGCCAGTGGTAGGTGATAAAGGCCTATCGCACATCGGTTGTGGGTTCGATTCCCGCATCCTTTTCTGACACGATGGGTTGTCATCCATCCTATAAGTTTTTATTTTTCTAAAACTTCACCATAATAACATTTCAGGAATAATATGAAAAAAATGTTCTAGAATTAAAAAATAATATTTGATGTCCAACTTAATCCATTCCTATATATAGGCAAATCCAAAATAATTCTATCCGATCTCATAGTATAATGTAAACGATTTCTAGAAATTTTATCTACCGATCATGTGAATACAATCATTTATCATATGATATATCTTGTTGGTTACATTCCAAACATGTGAATAACTTAATCATGTATTCTCTTGAAACATAAATTAGCATAGAACCATAGTGGAAACATGAATTCTGTCAAAAGTTAACTCTTTCTGCATACCAAAATCCCAAAATTTATATAAATTCAATCTATGATCTCACATTGTCCTTATATCATCCATGAGATCATTAATAATATCAAAAATATTATTTTTCTCCATATCCCTTCATTATGAACATGTCATCTTTTTTCAACAAAATATTTCCATAAGTTTTCATGGTTACCAGTACCATATTCTTATAGAAAACCACAATGGACCAATACATAGATATTCCAATATACCATAAAAGTATCTCGACAACATTATTATTTAATTCCAATACATAAACCATTCAATCAATCATCTTCAATGATTGGAATGGAATATTTCCTTCCTCAATTAAGAAGTAACCTTTTAGGTTAGGGCATTGAGATGGGTAATTCGCATGTTCTCCACAGATAAGACATTGAACTCTCTAACAGTCTGTCAATCTATGACATTATTCCCCACATAGATAACATCTTCCCCTCCATTTTAGGTATTATTCAATGTTATTATTCCCTTATTTATAAATCTCAATATTCCTTTCTCAATTCTCCTCACCATGATAACATGCATAAAATTCCATCTTCCACTTATTTGATGAATTAGGAATACCACTAAAGTTCACATTGTTAATCATATATCACGATGGTTTATTTGGAATAATCATAATAACTTTATCTCTAGGCATTATCCAATTTCATTTCTCATAGTCACCAATTTTTCCATCAGATTCAATGTTAACCCAATTCCTTATGGTTCCCTCCATTAACTAAAACCAGAAACCATTGTGTAAGAAACAGTTAAAATAACGAAGAACCGCATAATCATAAAAAGTCACTTATAGATGTATATATTATGACACCTTCTTTAACCTATGATAGCTTAGGTTCACCCTTGGTTATTCATGATCATCAACATAATTCTAGGACTGTAAGCTATAGTTATACTAAACCTTAGGGACATCCCTAGACATACTTTATAAATATTTCTAGAGATCTCACTAAATTTTTTACATAATAGTTTCCATATTTAATTAAACCTTCATTCTGATACCTGCTATGGATACCCAAAGCTTGACGTACATAAAAATTACATTAATTTTTCCGAATACTTAATAGATGACAAAAACAGATGCCCAATGACCATATTAGTTTAGTGTCTTTGGAAACTCAGAACGTAATCTTCTAATCATGGTGAATGTTATTCAACATATCCCATAAAGATATTCCCCTTTGGTTTTATTACCTAAAACCTTTCTTTATATCACGTGGAAAAGAAAACATAAAAAGGGTGAGCTCTAATGCTCATTAAGGGTAATCATGTAGAACATAAAACAATCCCTAAACATTTGATCGTAAGAACATGATCATAAAACATCAAAATCAAGAGTAATGACATAAATCTTCATTGTGAATATGGAATAGATCAACATGGAACATTAACCATGATAAAATATAATGGGAATAAAACATGTAATTGTGGACACCATTAATTACATGATATGATTCCAATAGTAGCCAAAGCATTTCTTCCAAGACCATCATAGTAAACAATGTCCATTACTGAACCAGGTTTACTTGTCGTTCCAACCCTATATTACTGAACTGGATTCACATTCTGTTCCAGCCATGTATATATAATGAGATATAAATCTTTACCCAATGCATTGGAGGGAGATATAGGTCCCATGCATCTCATAATGAAATCATTCTTTCATGTGCCTCAAAACAAACATAATTCATTCATCATAATCCAATGAATAAAATGGGTTTCATATATGTCATCCCACTATATCATAATCTATATAAAAAAATGGATATAATTTCATAATAAAAAAAATATAACCATGTAAATAATAGGTACATTATACATGAATCATATAAAATAATTTCATCTTAGATGGAAAATAGTTTGTATAAAACACTTGAAATGAATTATTGAGGAAAATATCCTTTCTTATTCAAAACCATTTTCTTTTCAAAAAACGCCCTGAAATTTTAAAAGAAAAGGATTTTATTGAAAATAATAATTAAATCTTGTAAAGTAAGCTTCATAAAAATAAGGCATTATGAAATTGTAAAAATTCATTCATGCTATATATGTTAAAAAAACATTCTCCTCGTACTTTGAACAGAAATATCAAAAAGAACTACGTACATTAAAAAAAGAATGATTTCTTCAATAACACAAATTAAAAGTCAAATAGGGGTAAACATGACTATAAACATACATTGAAGAATATTAAACACTTTATGAAAAACATTTTTATGGACATGGATGAAAAATGTAACCCTAGTAAATACCTACGCATAAGCAATCCCAGAAAAAAATGAGATTGCAAAATTTTCCCTTACCTTAGGTCCAATTTCATTCATACGTGTCTGAAACACTTTTATAGTGGGTTTAAACATATTAATAACTTATAACAGAACCATTATAATATTTATGATATCATATATGATTCACATAAGACATTATATTACATGTTCTTTTGTCAATTCCATGTTAAAGCAGCGTTTTGGATAAAATGGTTTCATTTATTGTACGTGTTTTGAATTGTTGTTTTTGATATTATTACTTATATCATGAGTTAATTAATTTTAGAATGTAAAAAATTATTTCTATATCATATAAATTTAGTGTATATATAATAGATATATAAATGAAATGAAATACACTGTTCATGGAGATTGTAGATCTGATGTACGCATGAACATTGTTTTCGTTTCATTATTAAATTGAATTGAAGTAAGTAAATAATAGATAAATAAATCCAGTATCATTATTATTTCATATATTTAATGATTATTTATTATTTATACTTTATAATCATTCTAGATTGGTTAACAAGGAGAATGAATCTCATCACGTCGTGGAGATGGTAATCCGTACGTACGCACGAGCGATGATATCATTCCCATAATTATTTAATGGAATTGGAGTGGATGATATAATTTCACAAAATTAAAATCATGTTATAGTAATGATATATATTTATTAATTAAACCATTATACCCACCCAAGTAAGGTGGTGGTGGAAAACAGATTACACAACGGCGTGGAGACGGTATTCTGTACATATGTACATGCGGTGATTTCATTTTCTATAGGATGGATAGAAAGTGAAATATGTTTGTTTCATATTTATTATAAAATATAATTATATGAGTTATATTAAAGTTATTACTTTATAATGAAACAAATAAATAAGAGGAATTAGAAGAAGAAATAAATTTGATAGAATCAGTAAAGGATACTACCTCTTCTTTGATGTGCCTCTTTTAAACCTCCTATTAGGGCACTAAAATTGGTATTTTGAGAAGACCAGGACCACTATTATGTTTATAGGGAAGTGTAGAAGATAAATGGACCTGGCTTGGCCGAGCTGGAGGGCTCAAAATGTTGTGAAGAGGAGAGGGAGGGGGTTCCCTTTTATAGGGGAGGAGAAGGGAACTTTTGGAAACCTCAGAGATATTAATTTATAATAAATTCAAACCCCACATAAAACATCCTAAAATTATTCAAATACAAAGATTATATGAGACATTGTTTTAATATCATCAACCAATAAAATTTATACATGTTGTGAAATTATTTTAAACCTTATCAACATGATTTATCCTTATTTAATCTATTTAAGTTTATTTGTGTGAATAATATTCTAAATTTTAAATTGTTATAAATAATTACTTATGTGTTTTGAATTATCCATAATTGTATACATTATTAAATTTACGACCATATAAATTTAAATTTATAATTACTAAATCTTTTTTTATTTTTAAACAATTTTATAATATGTTATTCTTATAAAATAACAATAGTGTCAATTTTGACAGTATCCATTTATTTGAATTTAAATTAAATTCACACAGAAGATTTGTTCGAACTAAAAGTTTTAATAGATTCAAAACATGTCATATTTATCTATAAAATTCGTGGAGAACATTAAATAGTTCATATAATATTTATTTTAATATTTTTAAAACCATTTATTTGATATTTCAATCAATAAAATAATTTCAACATCATTATTGTGTCATAATTAATGATAATTATTTAATCCCTAAAAATTTTAAATAAATTCACATGATGTATATAATTTGATTATCTTTCTGTAGAATATTCATGATCGATTTTTTTTGAAGTTTATCACTAAATTAAAATTATTACACTTATAAGATATAAGAGAGTGACATTTTGTCACCTTATTTGGTTTTAATAACAATTATATAATTTTAAAAGTCAAAAGTCCATGAAATGAATCTATTCTGACCCTTAGGTAATATGGGTCGACATTGATTCATCCAATATATTTTTTTATGGTTTTAGGGTAATTTTATAATCTTATTTTTACCCTTAATTACCTGATTTACCTTTAACTGTAGTAAATAAAAATTAATGTAGTTGTTATTCATTATATGAAAAAAATAAATGTAAACTATTAACATAATTTGGACCCAATAAATCTGAATATGGAATAAATTTTTCAAAACTCAATACATAGAAGTTTCAGCAATTAATTTAAAATTAATGATGTTGTTATGAAAATGGGTTTTAAAAGTTAAAACATTTTCAATGATTGAAATGATTTTACCTATGAATTAAATGTAAAAAAATGGTAATGACTTGAATTATATTAAATGGTAAAAATATATTCTATTTATAATTTACATCTATTCAATATTATAATTTAACCATATCAATTATCTTGATGAAAAAATTTGTTTTTAATTAAAATTTAGCATATTTTTAATATGCATCAAAATATGAAAGTGAACAGGAAAATATAAATAATTTACCGAACTTAAATTTTAATATTATTATTGTAGTGAAAAATTTTATTTTGTCTAAATGAACTTATAAATTTTTCAAAAACTTGATTTAATGTGGGTGCTCCATCAAAAGGCGGTAAAAATGTATTCTTTGATAAAAAATACTTCTTTTATCGAAAAATTTATTTTTTTCATATCTAATTATAGAAAATGTGTCATATTATTTATAATGTTTTAAAATTAAAAATTTAGTTAATAATATTCATAACAGATATTTCATAATATTATAATAAAATATCATTTTTTAGTGAAACTCGGTATTGCGTACTACGCAAGCTATCGCGGAAGGTCGCTCTTGCGTGTAATGCAAGCCAAGTCAGGGTTGCGTGTAAGGAAAGCATTCTTTAGTGTTGTGTATAACATACTAAAAATATATTTCAATTATACATTGATAAAATTCTATAAATGGTCTTTGGTAGAATAATTTCTACAAAAAGAACATGAAATTGTGTGTAACACGAGACAATAATATTGTTCAATATACAACAATCTAATATGGTGTTGTGTATAGCACATGCTAATCTCGGTGTAGCATTCAACACAAGACATCAAATTAAAAACAATATTTCTCATAATATCTTGGGGTGTTACAAACATGATACTTGAGTTATTTTTCATTGATTAATGAATGAGGAGAGGAGAGATTAGAAGAAGAATAGAAATTATGAGAAGAGGTTCCATAAATTTACCTCTAGAATAAGTCCACTTTGAAGGACCCCTTAAGGAACGTGGAATTGATCAATGGGTGAGACCATCAGCACATGGATGTGGGTATAATGGTTAGAACATTTTTTATCAAGATTTGAATATATTTATGTCTTTTTAGGATAAAGGGGGTCGTGAGGAGTGGTATTTATACTTGAGGAGAGGTGGGTTTAAGGGATTAAATAATGATTATTTTATATCTATAGACAACCACATTTGAATGGAATTAATACCAAAGAATTTGGTTGATAAAAAATGTTCTAAATGCTGCTTAAGGTATATCAACCTATTAACCACCCATTTAATGTTTCAGTTTTATGTATTTTAATATTTTACCTTTTAACATTAACTCGATACATTTGATAGCTATACTACTGTAAATATCATTTTTTACCATAGAAAAAGTTTAATGACTAAACGTTAAAATGAATTTATAAACAAATTTTGACATCAATGTTAAAAATAAGGAACCTATTTCAGTTGATTTAATTTAGAAAATTCTTAAAATTAAATTCTGAATATGTTATGCATAAAATTAATAAAAATGTTTTTATGGATAAGATATTTGTTTTAAAATTTAATGATCATTTTTTTATAAATGTTAAAAATTATGTATTATATCATTTAATAAATAAATTTTTATGAATACTATAGTTTAATAAATAGGAAATAATGATCATATAAGAATTATTTCAATATATTTATAGTATTTTATAGGGACCGCATTTTCAATTTTAAACCAAAAATTCAATATTCTTATAAGATTTTCAAAATATAACTAATCTATTTTTCACATCAAGAATCAAAAAATTATGTTTATTTTTTAAAATTATTTTTTAAAAATTGTCATAAATTTATTATATTTAATTTCTCATATAATGTGATAAAAATGATTTTTAAATAGAACATATATTAAAATTATAAAATGAATTTACAAATTATGAGTAAATTTAACAATTATGATTAATTTTCCTTAATATTAACATCATATTTGTTTCGTAATATATTTTATATTATTTACACTCTCTGATTTAATTTCTAGTTTATAATGGTCTTGTTATAATCATGATATTTCGGAATTCATTTAAGACTGATGTTTTTTGAAACCTAATATATCAAATATATTGTTCCTTAAAAATCTTGTGGTGGTAGAAATACCATTATTCATCTTCTTTTCCATTAAATGGGAAGTCAAATTATCACTCAATCGTACTTGTGGAAATACACCTCCATGTGTAATATAATTCATTTTATATACCTATATTTTAGGGATGGTTATTATGATATGTCTGAAATTTATATATGATATTTATAATATAACTATACTTATGTAATTATAATATCATATCTTCCTTGCAACCAATCCATTTATTATAAAATTATAACTTTTCTAATCCGTACGTGTGGACAACCATCTCTATGAGTTAATGTAATTCATTTTTTTAATTTATTATTTACATGGATGATAATAAATATATATTTAGAATATATATATATATATATGATTTATATTATATACTAATTATTCTTTTAATGTGAACTATTATGGAATATTATTTTTTCAACATTCTAAAAATGAAAATTTTGTTCATGTATACGTATGACCTACCATGTCCACGAACAGAGTAATTAATTTTTCTATATGTACCCTTTATAAATGAATATATATAAATATATGATGAATATATATGAAATTTATATCAGTAATAATTTTCAATAGATAATGTAACGATAATCAACATATATGTTTCTAAAGTACTAAACCAAATTTCTCTTTAAAATGAAGCATTTAACACCCAAGAATGGTGATCTAAGTAAGGAATTGTAAATAAGAGGGTATTAGATTGTTATAAGTGGATCATATATGATATTATTATATAAATTTTTATTATATATAAATATAATAAATTTAAATTTATTATAATGATGGATAAAATAGCATACACAGAATTCTAGATATATGGTAAAGGATTTTTTTCATACTTTTATTTTGTGAGACACATGCCATATTCAACCGTTTTATCTTTTGTTAATATTAAAAAATTCCAATAAATGAAATTTATGAATAGTATTATAAAAATTAAGGGGAAATAAATATCCATATATGGTTTTCCCTTTAATGATATTTTGATATTAATGTTACCAAATCGTTAAAGGATTTATGTTACAATCTCATTGTTTTCCAAGACATTGTTTGTTTAGTTTTCCAATGATTATATTATATGAATTATCTCTAAAGATGTTCATGAATTTTTTTCTACTATAGTTATTTTTGGATATTGAATGATTCCATTAATTTTCCTCTCTTTAAGAGTTAATGATTATTAAATCAATGTTCTAACGAAAACCAACTTTACTTCTCCTTTCGATCAAAAATTATTTCTCTTTAATATCCTTTTTTATAAAAATTCCATCACGAATTGTTTTTAATATTCTCTAATTAATATTTAATTTCATTTTTTCCAATGATAAATTTTTTTAATATGGGTTAAAACTAAAATTATTTTTATTTTCTGAATGATGTAACATTGAATTTTTATTTAAAATATGAAAGGAATCATTGTTTTAATGTACATGTAATGAATAAAATACCCCACTAGTAATACAAAAAAATGTTTTGATACATAATTAAATTCTTTCTGAGGATATTTTATAAGAAAAATTTTTCCTTAATATTTGAAAACATTTCACATTTTTATTATTGATTTACATGTGAAATAGGAATTTTTACTCAAGAAATTTACCGGTACTATTTTATAGTAATAATCTACTATGACAATAAGTATATGTTTTCTAGGGATATGAACCAATTAAACAAACGTTATTATTTTTTTGGTTGGTCTATGACAAAGAAGTATACATTTTCTGTATTCTAGAATCAATAAATATATTTGATGACTAATAAGACATTTTTGGAAAGAATTGTGTTAATAATTCAAAATATAATGAATGCTTAGTATATCTGTGTGACTGGTGAGGCCCGGTTATATATATCACCTCAATTCATATGTAGGTCTAATGAGACAAAAAATTGTACCATGTTGTGTAGGTTGAGGATGTAAAATCATGCCATAATAGTTGGATACTTGGGGTATTTTTTCCATAAAATGATAATGTGTGGTTGATAGAAATTGATAGAAATATAATGCATTGGTTTATAGTACATTATGGGAATATTCATGATTTCTTAGTTGAGAGGCATTGACAGTAAGATTCGGGATTTCTCAATTGAGAGGCCTTGATCATTATTGTCCCTAATTTTTTATTTCCATAGATAAGAAATCATTATTCCTTATACATGTGTTTTATATAGTGATATTATTAATGAGATCTAATTGAAATAATGTTTATTATTGGATTACGTGTGTTTTGATACTCTACTATTCAATGATAATTACTCCTTATTTACTCATGATAGCTTTTAATATACCTAACCCTTAATGAGAATATTTGAAACACCCCATATTTTTATGTACTGTTATTTTTTTAAAAATAAATTATATTTGATATATTTTTTTACAAATAAAACCATGTTACTCTTTTAGTACAAATGTCAATTGGTTAGCTTGTGTTACCCTTGATAATCTATTTTACAAAAAACCCTCATATGTTATTATTAATATTTATATTCAAAGGTGACCATAGTAACATAGTAATTAAACATAGGGGTATTAATAACAATATATATGTTTAAAATACATTGTATAATGGTTTTATATAAATAAAAAATATTGATAACAAAAGTACTTGCTTTTTAGAAAAGTATTTATATGATTGGAAGACCCTAATTTCTCAAACAAAAAATTTTTTATTTATTTTGTAATGATTAATATTTTTTTCACACTATTATAAATTTAATTTGAGAAAATAAAAAATATTCATTAAATTATAATATCAAAATAATGTTATGGATAATTATGTGAAATTTTCAAGAATGATTTATTTTTTAATGAATAGTTAAAATAGTGAATTTTAATTGAAAATTTTAATTAAATTTAAATTAGTTATAAAGATTAATTATTATTTAAATTTAAAAAAATTAAAAATTAGTTCGACTAAACCTCCTTTAATACAATTTATGTTATATTATTCAATTTCATATTTATTTTTGATATAAAAACATTGTAAACTTTTTACCATTGTCTCTATAAAACCCTACTTCCTCGTCGCATATGCAAGATTAACTTTATATTAAATTTTCCTACTAATGTGAATTTATTTGAATAAAATTATTCCATATTATGAATCAATATAATTTATATTATTTAATAACTTCTAATTACTATTTTACCCAAATAAATAGAAAAGATAGTAAAAATAATTTACTGTGATTAAGATAAAGATGGGTTTATCGGGGTTTAACCTAAAATAATAGGGGTTAAAAATAAACAAAAAATTGTAAATAACCCATTTTATGGCGATATATAGACCTTATATATTCAATTATCAAGAATTATATAATTTTTTATCCTTCTGACATGATAAAAATGGGTGGAATTATCCCTTTTAAAAAATTATAAGTGGGATACTCACCTCAATTATTAAAGGCCATCCCCCTCTCCTATCTTCTACACACTATAAATCACATTTTTGGAAATGTTTTACAAAATAACTACCAAAATAACCTCATCTCATTTCAAATTCCTTATATTGGAAAAAACCCAGCCTATGATGGCTTTGGGTGTAAACCTAAGGAGGATACTCGAAAAATAGGTAACATTAATCCACGATCATTTTTGTTTTATTTCTCCAAGAAACTAAATCAATTTTTATTATACAATGATTATATATTGACATAATAAAAAAATATTTTTATTTCTTTATGTAAAATTCATTACCAAAAACTGTCTCAACATCTATCAAATGGGTTATGAAATCATCATTCGTGTGTATGGGGTACTACTACCTCACAAAAAAATCATTCATTTTTTAATTAAACCACTAAAGGATAAATATAATAAAAATTTTCTATTTATAAATCATGTTTTCGATATTATTATTAATATGTAGTTATTATATCAAACGTAACATCATTCTCTCCATTTTATGGAAATACTCAAATGTTGCATCAGTGTGTGGAAAATTACCAGCTCATAATGTGATGTAATTCATTTACACTATATAGAAGTTAATGAGGCTGGGATTAAAAAATGTTGTATATATATGAAGTAAACTTTTAATATAATGATCATATATCTTTTATGATTGTTTCTTTAATATAATAAGAAAATAGAAACATAATTCATGAGTACATACGACATTCTATATATATGAACGATGTAATTCATTTTATATCACTAAATTTTATGGATTAATATAAAAAAAATATAATAATAAATAATAATATTATATTATATATAAAATTGGGTAAAGTATTAAATCATGATTACATTAAGAGGACCCAAATAATTAAAACATATGTGAAAAATGAAGCAGTTTTTATACAAAATATTTGTTGAACCTGAGATTGTTAATAAAAAAGTAACAAAAGGTCATTAAAAATAATATATAGTTTTATAAATATAATTTTTTTATATATATTTATAATGAACATATATTGATTATAAAGGAGTCTTGAATGAGTGTGATGGAATTTAAGACTTATGGAAAGGGATTTCACTCTCATTTTTTACTTTTGTGAGACACATTCCATATTCTCCACCTCCTACTTTTATATGGCTCATATTTTTCCCATGAATATATTATATGATAATTCTCAAAACAATTATGGGTATTTAAAAATAAACTTGAGGATATCATTTTCTTGGGGATTATGATTCAATGATACCAATTTGGTAAGTGTTTCATGCTACAATTCATCCATTATTTGGATATATCATAAATATACTTCTAATAATGAAGTGATATGACCAATCTCTCGAGAAACATACGTTTATTATTATCCAATTGTTATTTTAATATAAAACATGTTTCCTTTCATTAGACTCTTTATTTAATCAAGATTATGAAATTATATTTTTAATTGAAATCAAATTTTAAGTCAAAACCCCTTTTACATCAAAAACTATGTTCTCCAAAATTGGCTTTTTAAAACGTTTTTATAATTTTTTTATTGTTTATTAAATTTATTTTTACAAATACATTACCATTTTACAAAATTTACTTAAAGGAATATTTATTTCATTTTCCAAAAAAATACATTATTTTATTATACAAAAATGTTAACCAAATAATTGTTTTAATGTGTACATCTTGAACAGATTTTCCTGACATCATGAGCATTATTTTTTAATCTTACATTATAAGTCTTGAAGTATATTTTCAAATAAATGATCCTTAAAAAAATTTGTTTTAAAATGTTTTTTCAATGTTGAAAGGGTATTTACTCATGAAATTTTTGAAATAATTTTTAAATCTTCCATTATAATTATTCAAGTTTATTTTCAAAGAAAATGATTTCCAAAATGACTAATGAATTAAAAATTAACTTTTAAGTAAAATTTATTATATTTAATAAATATTACATGTAATATTTAAAAATAATTTTCTAACAAAGATTAAATATTTTATGTTACTTTTTCTTTATGGGGGATATAATCCAAATAAACCATTGTTATTATTTATATGAATGGTTAATGGTTAATAGGAAATGATTTTTATGGAACCTATTTCTCTTTCCTAGAATATTCCATGATATAATTAAAATGAAACTTGATTTTTTAAATAGGTTATTCAATGATTTAATGATGAAATGATTATGAAACCGACATATTTTTTATATTTTATTATATGATGAAATGTTTAGGAATCCAATTTCATTTCATGGGTTATGATATTATGACTTTTTTCTAATCTTATAAAAAAACATCTATATTGATTTCATTGTGTGACATGTGGGACCTATATAGACCTCCAATTTATTGGGTAAAGATTTATATTTAGTGAGATATAAATGAATATATGATGTAGTGGGCTTGATTTAGTAAGGTACTTTCTCTACTATGATAGTATTGGGAGGTACAATGAACTTCTATGATGGTATGCTAGTAAAATCATTCCTCCATTATATATTCAATAGTTTTCCTTGATTAATATGGAAATTATTTTTTATTCTTATGTGTAGTCCATGAATTCCAGGTATTATTCTAATGTTATACTCTCATGGCTCATGTTATTTGAATCCTATATGATTTATGTATTATGAACATACAATATTTATTACATGACTAATTATTATGATTTTTTATATGTAGTGTATTGTTTTATTATGTTTTTCTTTAATTTTCATACCGTTTTTTCATGTTAATATTACATATGTCCCTTTTTTAGATTTTCTATTCATCTGAGATCACCATTTCATGTGATTATTTTACCATGTTTTTGAAGAATGTTTTTTACATATGATATGTCTGAGAAGGGTTCTAGCTATGAATATCATAGTGGGATATTATTTATTATACCTATGAATAATATTTTGTGTTTCCATGTTTCCAAACACAATAAACCATTATGGTCCTCAAACATGTGTTTATCTAATGCAATGAATATTCATCTAAAAAGATTTAATATCTATGTATGATAATACTAGGTCACAATAGTTTGTATCATATTATGGGTTCATTCAACCATTACAAATTAGGATAAATTTTTTTTGTGATATACCAATGGGAATGAATAAGGATAAGTATTAGGATGAGTCAGTTTATAGGAAATTGTCCTAGAATGTTGGTAAAGGATAGGGGAAGTGGTTTCCAATAAATTATATCCATATCTAGAAAATTCAAGTGGATGTGGATCTATCACAAAGGTACCTATGGGTAATAATTATAAAAATAGAACATTTATATAGGCATTATCATCAAAGACTGCATGAAATGGGCCTTGATGCACAACTTTTTTGACACTCCAAGGGGATAATACTTAGAAATTCATATACACATTAAAAACAATAATATAAGATTTAAATAGATTATGAATATGAATGACCTTGGATAATAATAAAATTTTATAGATTAAAAATAATTTGTCATAATTTAGACATACTATAAGTGATTTTCATGATAATCTGGTTCCTCACTATAATTATTATTTCTTATACTTTGTTTTTTGGTTGTAATTAAATGTTGGATCCCAAAGAAGTTGTTTTAAAACTGATTGTAATGGAAATTTAATGTGTTTCCTCTTGATAATATAATCATCATGGGAGCTATAGTGAAAAATATCATTCCCATGACCACAAAACTTTCTCAATATATTAATCTCAATGGGAATCCAAATGAAAAAAGGAGGGAATAACAATATGTTGAGTTATTCATGAGTAATAATATAACATTCTTTAATGGTTATTCTTAACCTATAGTTTTTGAATGGTGTATCATCATAAGTGAAAAGGTGTTTTTCATTCTCTAGTTCTCAAAAAATAAAACATTCATTGTGAATGTCTACCGTTTGGAAGGTGAGGTGGGTAAATGGTGGACTCTTATCAGGGTAATAAGACAAAAAGTTGAAATTGACTCCATGAACTATTATGAGTTAAAAAAAATATTTTTTAGCATGTAAATTCCTATTTATATTCATAAAATGGTATATAAATACTTCATTGATATAAAGAAAAAGGATGATGAATCCATTCATAATTATGTAGAAAATTTTACAAGAATTACGATGTGTACTTACAGTATTATCATGTAACCAGAAAGTAAGGATAATCAATTATTAAGTAGATTAAAACCATATCTATAAGGGGAAATGTCTATAAGAGACATTATAATGTATCAAGATATTGTTTGATGTTATATCATGGTGTAAATGGAGTTCAAATTTACATATCATTCTCATTGTTTCTAAAACAAGAAAAAAATAGAATTCAGAGGAAAATGTCTGAACCATGGAGAGGAGAATGTGGTATTTAATTTATGATCAATGTGTGAGATGATACATGGATAGAATTTTATTAATTGTTCTATTAAATGTTTTATGTTTGGAAGATAAGGTCATTGGAAAAATATTATAAAATTAATGGGATGAAGTTATCAAATAATGTGAATAGAGAGAAGGTTTCACAGAATGTACCACCCACACACTAGTGTTTCAAATAATTATTATATGGGAATTATGATAACAATTTCAACAACTTATATGTTAATGAAAATTATTGAATTCATCAAGATATTAAGACAATATAGAAAGGTAAAAGTCATGTGATCACTTTTTCTAAAGAGGAGAGCAATAAGAAAATGGTGAAAGGTGCACGCACCATAAACACAAGAACATCTATTGTATTATTTGAATATATATCTACTAATTAATTCAAATCTAAATAATTTTCTCATGGTATTACTATTCCACCAAAACTATAAGATGTAGAATTATCATTGAAAACTGATAGTTGTATGATGATCCCATCTCAAGTATATAATTCCCATCTGGTTGATGTTGGTGGGAATGTTCTTCCCAAAAAATATATTCATTCATACTATGGTAGAATTTCATTTCATCTTAGGAATGAATTGGATTTCTATACATAAATTCTGCATCAATTACTACGGTATGGATGTCTTATTTTATATTACAAAAAAAACCTATTATCTTCTATCAATTTATCAATAACTATAGACTTCTGATGGAGATCAAAATCATTGTATCTATCATAATTTATTTTAAGACGGAGTGTTTATCTCAAATGTTTTGGAAGAAACATAACATTGATTATATCTTTGTTGAATGTGAATATGTTGATCTATTTCTTTATGAGTTTACTAGCCTTCCAGTAAAATGTGATTTTGAGTTCTCAATAGAACTCATACCTAGTGCCACAAAAATATCAATAAATCTATATAAAATGGCACTAATTGAGATTTATTAATTGAAGAAGTGACTTAAGAAAACATTAACTCATGATTCAATCAAACAAGGGGTTTCATTATGGGGTTTACATGTTTTTTTATAAAATAATAATGGGTCAATGTGACTATACAATGATTATTAGGAGATAAACATGATCAAAATTAAGAATAAGTATCATCTTCCCTCTATTGATGACTTGTTTTACTCATTATGTATAGCTCATTACTTTTTCAAGAGTAGTATTATTTTCATTATCATCAATTATGTTTCAACTTGGAGGATATTCCCAATATGAAATTCCATATAAGGTAAAGACACTAGGAATATATAATGATTCCCATCAGTCTTACTGGTTATCCAACTATCTTCATAGATATAATAAATAATGTCTTTATAGATTTCGTTGATCTATTTTTGGTAGTCTGTATAGATGATATTATTAACAATTCATTGAGAAATTGAGAGAATGTTTAGCAAATGATAATTATACCAAGGCCCCTAAGGAAGGAAAACCTCTATAAAAATATATAATATGTTAATTTTGGATATGAAATGATTCATTTTTATGTCATATAATCTCAACAGGGTGTATATCAAAAGATAAATCAAATATAGAGTTAAGTTAATGTTGGACCTGCCAACCACATTGACAGATATCTAAAAATCCGTTGGTTTGGGATGATATTATCAATGGTATTTGGGTAATGTTTCTCACATATTTATTCCTCTGACCATCTTAACATAGAATGTAGTAAAGTTATTCTTTATAGTTGAATATGAGGAAAAATTGAAGGAACTAAAGAGAATATTAGTTAGGGATCCTATGCTTACATTACCATATGATGGATAAGGGTTTTGTAATATATATTTTTGCATACATGAATATGTTGATATGTGTTCTAATGCACAATGATATTAGTATATCTTATGTATCAAAAAAAATATTGTTTATTTAAAAAATTACACAAGTCATGATTTGGATTTAGCTACTATAATTCTTTCATTAAATACGTAGAGGTATTATCTTTATAGAGGAATGTGTGATATATATTCTGATAAAAAATAATACATAATGCATTCACACTAAAGGAGTTGAATATGTCTAGAAAAGATGTTTTGAGCTGATTAGAGACTAGAACTACTCAATACATTAGCACAATGGGAAAAAAGACAATGTGGATTATGATTTGTTTCAAAAGGTTCATTTTATCTTATCTATGATGAGGTTTAAAATGATACAATATTTCTTAGATTATTAAAAGATGAATATGGAAATACTAATAGAAAGGGAAAAGATTTATCTTACTTATTTGAATATCCAACCGTACAACTATGTTTAAATTAATGATGAGAAGAAGGATGATATAGATCTATAAAAGAAGTTTATAAATATTCCTATGTTTAACAATGGTCATGATGGTGTGATAAGGTTTAGGAACTTTGTATTCATTCAATTCATACTAAATTTCAAGCAGGAGTTGTTAGAGTAAAATAATAGTTCTTAATTCAATATTCATATCCGAAGTAGGAATATGTATATATATTTAAAAATGTATTTATAGTGGTATTTCATAAGGAGATATATTGAAGAGTTTTTGTATCGGTATTTGATATGTTATAAATTTATGATTGAGTGAAAACCTTATAAGGTGATATTACACCCTCCACCCTTTCTAGAATGGAGATTGGAAACCATCATCTTAGTGTTGGACTCCTCAAAATTTATAAATGTAATAATGTTATATGGGTTATAATTGATCATCTTATTAAGTAATCAACATTCATCACTATTAGATAATAATTCACCATATATCAGTTTTCTAGGATATACGTTTACATGGTGGCAAGGTTGCATAAATTACTATATTCCATTATATCTGATTGTGATCTGAGGTTTTCCACAATGATCTGGTGAAATATTTAATAAGCTCTTAATATGGATTTGAGTGTTATCATTATGTATCATCCTCATACATATGGTCAGTTTTTGTAACAATTAAAACCCTATAAAATATGTGAAGATATAATTTTGAATATTTTAATGGTTATTGGATTCAACACCTCCCTCTAATTGAGATTTCATACAATAATAGATTTCACTCAAGAATGTAGATGGATTAATATAATAACGATTATAGAAATAAGTAAATAAATCCAATGTGTTGGAATGATGTTAGATAAATAATGATATTGGTACATGAGATAGATGACAAAATGGATGAGAAGATCAGGATTAGAATAAACGTTTTTCTAAAAATCATCGATGAGATTTAGAATTTGATTTTGCTGATAATGTGATCCTAAGAATTTCTCCCTGGAAGAAGGTTATATTATTCAAGAAGAAACAGAAACTAATCCATATGAATATCTGTCTATTTTAAATTCATGATTATATCGGGATGGTGGTTGACTAGTTAGATCTTCCACCAAATGTCTCACAAGTCCATGATTTATTATATGTATCTATCCTTACGAATTACATACAATGTCATTCAAATTTTCTAAATTCATAGTTCGAACCATTGGATCTGGATCATTGATATGATGAATAACTGGTGGAGATTACCAATTATCTAGAGAAATTTATAGTAAATAAAAATGATCAACTAGTTAAACTTTTGTGGTGAATCAACCAATTTGAGGACCCTATGTGGGAAATTGAGTATATAATTATGTAAAAGAATCCTTTTTTTTATTTCAACGTGACTAATTTAATGGAAAATTCATTTTAAGGGGGGTAGAATGTATCACCCAATTGTTTTTTGATTTTTTTGAATAAATGAAATCTCATTGATAGATTTCGTGACATCCAATTTATGTATTAAGATACTCTTAAAACCCTTTTACATCATTAATTGGTTGGGTATCATTTAGGGGTGCATGAGGTGGAATTTTATAAACATTGAAAATTTCCTTGGTTGTGTATGGTTGACACACTGTTTTCACAAACTGTGAACCTTCCCAGTAGAAAATTGTGAAAACCAAAACCATGGGGGTTTTCATGGTCGGTGCGTGGTGTGAAAACCAGTTCAACGACATAGAAAAAACTATGCACTCCACTAGAGTGGGAAATGATTAGGGTGAATGGTTGGTCTAACCATTCGTTCATGCCTTAATAAACATGCAGATTGGATTTAATTGTTATAAATGATTATTTTAAAATCCTGAACCCTATGGTTTAAGTTACCAAAGATGACACATGACCATAATATGATGTATTATTCCATGGAGGCTCCCTACTTGTGATTTTGTTACCTCTAAATACCTTCCAAAGTGAATCAAATTGGGGGGAGGATGTCATTAAATCTATTCTTGGTAAGATTTTTTCTCCCATTTTATATCTTCTTATCTCTTCCTCTCCCCTCCATAGGGTTTAATAGATCATTTTGTTATTGGAAGACATAATCTCAATTAATTTAAATCTTGAATTTGGATTTGATTATCGGACACCTCATGTTGATATTCATCATTGGAGGATCATGTTGTGGATGTTGTGTTTCGTGATTCAATGATCAATGGTAAGTGGTTTAGTTTATGTTTATCCAATTTATTTAACACCAAATTGATTGATTTGAAGTAAAGTAATTTCAATTGGATTACAAAAACACCAATTCACAAATAATTGGTCTTTTAATTTATTTGGCATGAAATTGGAGAAAACCCCCAATTCTAATGAATTTGGATGTGTTTTTGGAATTTGATGTAGTTGTGATATTATGTTTTGGAATTAAATTTTGAAATTTATTTTTGAAATATTCCTTTTAGAAAAGTGGATTAACATTTTTTATTATGAACATGTATGTTTTTATCAGAGAAAAAAGGCATAAATTAATTAAAAAACACAATTATGATTTTAAATATAAATTTTCATATTTAAGTGTAAAATGATTTAATTGTAGTTTGAGAGGTTTTAAAATAAAGTTCCCATTATTGATTATTGGTTGATCACGCATAGCCATAAGAATCTAATTAGTTATTTTAGAAACACTCTTTTAATTCTTTAAAACTCAAAAAAAATACTATTGTAGGTTCCATCCCTGATGTGTTGATGATGAGTCCTCATTGACCAGTGAATGAGGGGAATGTGTACACATATTTCCATCATCACCTATTTGAGTGTGTGAGGAATCGGTATCCTGGAACTATCTTACCTATTAGAAGATGAAACTATTGTTCAATTCTGATTATTTTTATATTTTCAATTGTTTATAAAATATTTTAGGCATTCCTTGTTAATTTATATAAAATTGTTTATATATATTTTTTATGTTGACATTTATTTAAAGTATTTACATCATTTGAAATTTACAATATTATTTTTTAAGTAATATTTTGTTGTTTCATGAATTTTTTGTTTAAATTTAAATTTTTATTTGGTTAATTAATGTTTAATATTATCATGGAATACATGGTGAGACCCTATTGTAATTTTCTCTCGTACCCTTCCCTTGCATTCATGTGTTTTTTGGATTTTCTTCTACCAGGTTCGAGAAAGGGAAATCTTCCACATGGAGGTGGTTCTTATTGTTGATCCTTGGTATATGGAGATCATTTTACATTTGGTCTTTTGTTTTTTTGTTCCTTTTTTTACATTAGTATTGTACTTTGGGTTTTTATGTATGTGTGAATTCTTGTACAGTTCTCCGTATATATTTTTCGTTTGAACATAAAAAAATCATAACTATTTCTTCCACTTCACATGTGGAGAAACCATTACCATGAATTTTTTTTTTTGATTCTAGATGTATTGTCGCAAACTAACGGGGATATAGAATTCCCTTCGGGCCATGTCAAGTCGGGATTTGAATTTAGGGTACCAAGGTATCCGGTCTGGTTCATGAAAAATGGTATTTGTGGTCTAGGTTATGAATAATTATTTGATGTTATTATTTTGTTTGAAATATATTCAAGACATAAGAGGTAGTTTTAATGGGTGATTAGAAGACTCTCACTATAATTAGCCTTAATAAAACAATGGTGGTTTGGGTTAGAATTCTTGAACATTAGTTATAGTCATTTACATACATTTGATTTTGGAAGATTGAAATAAAAATAATGTTTATGTATATGTTGGGATGAATTTTTCATATTCATCCTATTTGAGTGACTTTCTAGGTAACCATTACGATGTATTCAATGTTGTTTTTTTATTATGTGTAAAATCATGGATTCAAGAGGTTGTAAAAATATGATCCAAGTGGAAGCTACTAATGATCCACAATGAGTAAATCCTCCCATTGGACAAAATCTAGTTGAAGTTATTCTATGGGTTGCCCAATCCATGGGACATGCACCTACATCCGTTTATATTTAGGCTCCAGCTGTGTATCTTTAGAGGGATGAAGTTAGGATTCTATCTCAAGATTTCATTTAAAAAATTCTATCTTTGTTCCATCTCTCTAATGATCCTCAAAATGATAAGAATTGGTCGAGAAATATTGAGCATAAATTTATGTTATTGGATACACCAGTTGAAATCATGGTCAAATGTGGCACCTTCAAACTAGAGGGGACTTAGAGGAGATAAGGGGAAAATATGGTGATAGTAAAGGAAAACAAGATCTTTGAGTGGAATGAAATTAATTTTACTTCACCAACCAGTTCTATATAGAGTATATGGAGTTGGTAAGTCTATTTAATTTTATTAATCTCGACCAGGAAGACAAGACCATATAAGAATAAGAAAATCATTTTTTCTGGGCTAGTGTAGTTTGAACATGAGATTATGTCAAATAAGAATATGAATACTCGAGAGACTGAGATAAAATTTCAATATGATATTCATTATCAGGATTTATTGTTGAAGCTACATTCATATGTTGATGTGATGTATAGAGGGTGATGTTTGGGATGTACCTCGCAGGTTTATCATGGTTTACGGGAGTTACCATTTCTCCAAGTCACATTTAATTCACTTACCATAAATGAAATAAGAATGGTGATGATTCTTATATTAGTTCTCAAAATTATGGCTATTATGGACCTTATATATTTCATGTAACAATCCCCTTGATTTGAAACTAGTTTGGAATGGAAGGAAATTCATAATGGGTTTTTTAGAGGCTCTCAAGGTATGTGCTCCCATGGATTCTCATGCCCATTTATGATATTCTTCCATGTATATAATACTCCCTATTGTGTCATGGGATAATATTTACCTAAAAATTTTGTGGTGAAATTATATTCCTCAAGGAATACGGGGTTCGATCCACAGAAATCTGGAACAAAGCTTATCCACATAGTGGAAGAGTTTCTAAAGGATGCATATTTGGGTCCAGGGACTCTGAGAGGTACCATAACTATTTCTTCATCTATAGTGACTACTTTATTTTATATTGGTACATCTCATTCATTTATTTGAACCCATAATTTCAATCTAATAAATCTACATGGAGAGACTTTATCTTATGTGATGTATATTACTACACCCCAATGAATAAATAAAGAACATGGTCTCTGTTGTCCTACTTGCATCTTCTCATTACTAGAGATTGAAATTTCATGGATTTTTTTGTTATCTATTGGAAACCTCTTAACATCATATTGGATATGGATTGGATAATCACTAATAAGTCATAAGTTGATTGTTATCTTCAATGGGTCTCCATTACTACACCAAATGGGGTGTTCCATATCAAGCAATAATAATGTGTCCCAAGGTCAAGTAGAGACTCACATTCATATATATGGTAGGGGAAATTGATAACTATGTTTTATTTTGAAACTGATAGATAATCTTTGAGTGGTGATATCCCACTATTTGTCATCAAGATTCCACACATTTCTTCTCTTGACATCCCCAGTTTTTCATCAATAATGGAAGTATAGTTTTCTATAGAGCTAATGAATGCTATTACAGTTGATTTTTTCCTTATTATATTAGGGATCCATCTAATATGAAAGAATTGAAGAATAGGTTGGATAATATGTTATATATAAAATGTCTTTATATGACCGGGCATGTCACCTTGGGAAGCACTTCTTCTCTTTGATAAGAAAGTTGATGAGCCTCTTAACTTCTGTGTTTGTTACTGAAAACACAATTGAGTTTTAGTAAGGAACAAGTATCCATTTCTATTGATTTATGATCTTTTTTACCTGTTGAAATAGGAAAAGTGGTTCTAGTAGATTGAAGATTGATCCAGTTACCATCAGTTAATAATAATAAAATATGTCATTTCAAAAACTTTATATTGAAGTTGTTATGTGAATTATAATGTCCTTGTCAATCCATTTGGATGATCCAATACTCCTACAGTCATTATGGATTTGACCAAAAGGATTTTCCATAACTATATTGATACATCTATGGTTGTCCTTGGGGAAGACATCAATTTTTTTACTTTATGTTTTAGGAGGTTCATGTGCGTCATCTAAGAGTAGTTCGAGAATTGTGGGAATCACCAACATTATTCCATGTTATCAAAATGTCATTTATTAATTAGATAAGTGAACATCTTGGGACATGTATTATAGAAAAATGGTATATCAGTTGATACTAATAAGGTATAATCTATTATAACATGGGAACAACCACAAAAAGTATTCTAGATTCAGAGCTTCTTGGGTTATATTGTGCATTATCTCTAGTTTATAAAGGTCCTCTCAACTTTTCCTTTATCGATGACTACTCTAACTCATAAATGGTTATATGTTTCTTTTTTTGATATATGATAGAGTTATTTTTTGGATCTGAAATATCTTTTTACAACTATACTGGTGATGACTCTTCCAAAGGCTAGGAAGGGATAAGTGGTCTTCTGTGATGCATCAGGTATAGGTTTGGTTTGCGTTTTTTATGTAGGGTGATCATTTCGTTGTCAATGTCACTCGATAGATTGGCCACATGAGAAGAATTATCTAAACCATGACCTTGAACTCACAGTTTTTATTCTTGGAGTTAATATTAGGTGGAATTACATTTTTGGAGAAAGGATTACAATATATTTTTACAATGAGAACATGATTTATATATTCTCTACCAAATAGTTTGATATATTCCCAAGGAATTGGGTAGAATAAAAAAAATCCATTGTCTCTGATATCACCAATACACAAGAGAAAGTGAATGTCATCGTCGATTTTTTGAGCAGGAAACATCCCACCATGTCTAAGAAAAAAACATCAAAAGAGTGGAAATAGATTGTTCTTTTTTCACAGTTTCATAATAGATTTTAGGATTTTGGGGAAATGATTACCTAGACAGTGCTCAGTTGACTTATGATCTTCTCTTGATGATTCATTAAGAGAAGAATGTTAATTATATGTTCCAAATAATTAGTGACTCTTTATTGTGGGGAGACTGTTGCTAAGTGGTAATTTTCCCTAAAGGGGATTCTATGTTTCTAAAGCCGGTATATTATACCTTTTCCTACAAGAAAATCTATTTTGAGGGATTTCAATAATTCCTAGTGGGCAGTGCACCAAGGAATCATGACTGTGTTTTATGATATGTAGAGGTGATTCTAGAGGAAATGTACAAGACCAAAAATTGTTGACTTTTTCTCTCATTGTATATAATAGGAAAAGTCATGGTAAAACACTAGAGACCTTAATGTTTTCTTTACTAACTTCTAGTGATGACATGAAAGTTGGATGATATGTCAATAGACTTTATGGGTGTGTTTTTGTGTACCTAGTGAAAGAAGAATGGGATATGAGTTACGATCGATAGGTTGACGAAATTGGGGCATCTCTTACACATTCGTTATATAGACAATGTTGAATTGCTGCGAAATATATATTTGAAAGAGATTGTTCATTTTCCTGGTGTTCAGTATATAATAGTTCTAATAGAAATCCATGGTTTATTTATCAATTTTGGAGAGGTCTACAGGAGGCACTATGATCTTAGGTTCACATGAGAACGACATACCATCCACAGTTGAGTGGAAAGATAGAAATATATATGTCGATTCTTGAGGATATGTTTCACACCTGCATTCTATACTTTTGAGGGGCTTGGGATTACCGTTGGGGAGTTTTTCAATTCTCTTATAATAGTAGTAACTAGTTTGTGATCAAGATGTCTCTTTCTTAGGCATTGTATGGCTAGCACTACAAAGATTTGTTGCGTTTGTTGGATATTGGTAATTGTTCCATAGTGGTACCAAGCTTGGTTAGAGAGATGACATCGAATATTCAGTTGATTCTACAAAAACAATTTGATGACAAAAGCTACTATAAGCCTTATAATGATTGTTATTATAGACCAATATTTGAATTTCTAGTTGGTGAAAAGTATTCTTGAATGTTTCACCTTATTTGGGTCATCAAAGGCTTGAAAGGAAAGGGAATCATGCACTCATTTCATGGGACCTTTTGACGGACTGAAAATTAATTTTTTTTTTCAAAAAAACTTTTGACAAAAAAGTGGGAAACCAGAATGACATCATATACAAAAGACATAACCATGTCTCCACGACCAAGATCATCAAGACCAAATACAATCTAATTCAAAATCAAGGAAAAGCTCCACCCAAGCAACAAAAACAATATGATCAGCGTCCACCTTCCCATCGCTGCTCGGCTAGCTGCCCCGTGTAAGGATGCATGGGCTCGATACCGATGGCAAGAGTCATACTCTCTCAAAACTTCCAATTTCGGATAGTGATGATGAAGAGAATGCTCCCTGCCTTGAACATCTTCTGAAACAGTGCCTTGTAAATAAGCTAGATGCACTGTCTCAAATGACAAGACAGCAGTGCCATAATTGAACACACAAAATTCAACCACAAACCCTTCAAAATGAACAGAAACATAAACCAAATGAACACCTTCATTGCATAATCCCTTATAACCGCGGCCTACCAAGACCAAATCCAATCACTTCCGGTATAACATCATTGTCCTCCTCCATCTGAACATAATCAACCAAAAAAACCAAACAACACCGAAGCTGCCAACCCATGTGATTTTCGAAAACCATAAAAGAGAAATAGCCTCGCGAAAAGCCGAAGAGCCAGGAAACACAGATCACAGATTCATAAAAGAAACAATCAAAAGCAACGCGCAGACTCAGCAATGGAACCAGAAAAACCCGAACCAAACAACTTATGGGGAATGCAGCATCAAAACCCTGCCTTTGTTAACTGGAGGAAATCAATAAAATCCTCAGACAATATTATTGCGGAAGCCAATGAACCAGATAATCAGCACCTAATCCCGGAATCAAAAAAAGGGGAGCAAACACTGTCGAACAGACGCACGATCCAACAAATTCCAAACCAAATCGATAGCAAAAAGTGAAAACAGAAGAGTATCACCAGTACGCCAAAATGGAGACCCGCCGCTCAGATCCCGTCGCCGCCACCCATTACGCACTCAAAGACCACGATGAGGCACCAAAAACACACAACGAAGTCAAGGCAGAGGCCTTGGGCGCTGGATATGGAATCTCCGTCGTGGCCTGGCACCGCGCTTCCATGGGAGACCATTTCAAACGATGAAGGAATAGGGTGGAGAGAGGCCAACGATTGTACAAAAGGGGAGACGACCGAGTCCACGAATCACAACTGCAGCCACAGATTCACCGCCAGAACTCGCCGAGCAGCAAGAGTGTCACCGCATCAATCCAAGACAACGGGGGAAACCATGAGGGGAGAAACCCTAGCGCATGTAGATGATTGAAGTTCCATGGGACATTTTGAGTTTATTTAGAATGGGTCGAAAGTGTCTTATTATTTATAACTTATTCCAAATATGAAATTTATACATAACATGTTCCCTGAATCTCATTTACAAATGTGTCTTTCTGGTCCATCTCATGTTCTCTACTTGTTGTTGATCCTAATTTATATATTACTAGGAATTTTGTCAAGATATTTTATTCTAATCCCAGGTTACTTCATAGAAGGAAGATTTATTTGGTTCACGTGGTATATGACCATTTTTATGATACTAATGAGATATTGGACATGGAGGAACTAATGAGAGAGAAGTGAGCTCCACTTTTTGACTTGGAAGCTTTTTAACAGGCTTTCTGATGAAAAGAAGTTTCTATGGTGGGGATGTTCTGACATACAATTAATTTATATGGTACTCCTCAAATCATATTTTGATCATGTTTTGGAGGGGTCTCATTTAGGTGTACTCTAGGTGAAATTTTGTATTGTTTGGAAAAATATTTAGCAGTGCCCTATTGGGGCGCAATATTCCCAAATATTACATCCTCCCAATGGAATCCATGAAAAAAGAAACATTGGGGGTTTACAATTTGGGGGTTTAAAAATCCTGTATATGGTTTGAAGAATTGTACTCCCACCTACTAAAAACTGTGAACCACACTAGAGGGGTGCACATTTAGGGTGCATAGTTTGTCTAACAGTGTGGCCATACCTATCGAACTTTTCATTCGAGACATTACTATTCCAAAAATTTATTTTAAAATACAAAAACACCTAGTTTATGTACCCGAAGAGGCTATTAGACCCTGATATTATTTATACATCCTTGGAGGCTTCATATATGCAATTTTCTCTCTTCTAAACCTACATTTTATTCAAACCAAATAATGGAAAATTTATTTCTATCACTTACAAATAAGCATCCCTCTCGAAATTTTAATGTTTTCCTCTCTTCCTCTCTCATACATATGGTTCCTCTCTCCTCCTTAAGGTTTGATTATTTAATATAATTCATCTTGGTTTTATTAATAGTTCCCCATTGTTTACATTCTTCATTTGTATATCCCATTGTGAAAGTTGTGGTTCATGATACTGTGATCTATTAAAGGTAGTTCCATTTATGTCAGGATAATTTATTTAAACCAAAATTGATTGATTTAAATTAAATTGGTTTTAATTTGATTATAAAAACCCAATTCGAATATAATTGGGATTTGAATTTGATTTGGAAAAAATGGGGAATACCCTCTAATTCCAATGTATTGGGGTGTGTGTTTGAAATTTCATGGAATTATGAAATGTAGTTGCGGAATTAAATTGTGAAACTGATTTTTGAATTTATTATTTCATAAAAGTTATTTAAATTATTTTGATTAGAACATGATTTTTTTTATCCCAAAAAATGTAAAAATTTGATTAAAATAGAATTTTTAGGGTTTAATGAGAAATTATAATATTGAATAGGAAATGGGTTAATTTTATTTTGAACAGTTTTAAGTTAAATTCTCCTTTATTGATTAGGGGTTGATTACAAGAAAGCATAGGCATTTAGTGACATATTAGGGAAAATAGTCTATTGATTCATTACAAATTTAAGAAAATAACTTTAGCTAGAAAGAACCCTATTGGGATGTTGATGAGTCATCTTTGACCAGTGTCTGGCGGACGCGTGTAAAAATATTACTGTGATCACCTATTCAAGTGTGTGAAGATCTTATAACCTATAACTTTCGTACCTCTTGGAATATTACCATGATTTTCTTTATTTATTATTTTGATATATTATATGGTGTGTAAAATATTTTATAAATTCCTTGTGGATTTATATAATATATTTTATATAAAATTTTGTTCAGTCCTTTTATTTGATGTATTTTTATAAATTAAAATGTAAATCATGGGTTGTTTTAATTTATATTTTTCACTTCCATGCATATTTTTATTTTAAATTAAAAGATCAATTTTTTAATTAATGTGGGATCATATTATGGAGTCCTTGGTGTGACCCTACTGGGTTTTTACCTCACACACTACCTATTCCATGGGGTGTTTGTTGATTTTCTTCTTCGAGGTTCATGAAATGATATTGTGCCACTAAGAGGTGGTTTTTGTTGTTGATCCTTGGGATATAGAGATATTTTTCCATTGGGAATTGGTTTATTTGTATTCATATTTTATGGTACATTGATGTTGTAATTTTAATTTTTTTTCTTTGTTTGACATATGGTATAGTTTTTCCTATGGAGTTTTGTTTTGTGAATATTGACTTTAAATCAGTTCTTCTACTATTGATGTGGAAAACTTGTTCCCTCCTTATCAAGTATGATGCTTGGTGGATTATTGCCAAGCTATTGGGATCTGGAATACAATTCTAGCCATGTTATGACCGACATTATTATTAGGTTACCATGGTATATGTAAATTTTCTTGATATCGTGTGTTATATGAAACACCATGTAAATCTTGTGGTATATGAAACACTGGGTCAGCTTGTGTTACATACAACAATGAGTTTTATCAAAAACTTGATATGTTATTATTAATATTTTTATTCAAATGAGTCATTTATAAAATAGATGATAAAATTATATATATGAATAGATGTAAATACATATTATATATATATTTAATGGTTTTATATAAATAAAACATATAGATAAAAAATAATATAATTTTTGGTAATGTCTTTATTTGTTTGAAAAATTTTATTTTCTCAAAAAGAACATTTCTATTTCTTTTTTTGATATTAATAATATTAATTTTTCACAATTTCTGATGAATAAATTTTTAACACAAATATTATTTCTGAAATAATATTTTCAAAAATAACTCAGGGTTAATTTTTATTATTTTTATAAGAGGTTTAATTGTTTGAGGAATACTCAAAAGTATTTAATTTTAATTTAAAACTATGTTTTTATTTTAACTATTTATACAGTTAGATTAAAATTTTAATTTGTTTTAATGTAAACTTATTTTAATTATAAATATATTAATCAAATTTAATTAATTTTAATCAATTTAATATCGATTTTTGATATAAAAACATCATAAACATTTGAATATTTTCTCCTTAAAAGCCCATTTACTCTTCATTTCATTGAGATTAATTTCTGACAAACAAATTCCCAAATCAATGAATTGAACTGTAAAAAATGGATTCTATATTTTGAATCTTCATAATATATATTATCTAATAAGGGCAACATAATTTTTGACCAAAATTAATAATGAAAAAAATGAAATATTTACCTTGATGAAGGTACACATGGGTTTATCAGAGGGTTCAAAACATGATAATGGTTAGAAATGAGCCAAAACAATTCCAAAACCCATTTAATTTTGCATATTTCTCCCAGATTCATTAAATTATAATTAATTTTCAATCATTGGATCCTTTTGACCAGGAAAAACACTTGGGGGAATCCTCTCTTTTAAAAAATTACAAGTGTTTCACTCATCTCACTTATAAAAGGCCACCCACTACCCTCTCTTCTTAACACCATGAAACCATTTCTTATCAGAAAATACCTTCCCAATGAACTTCAAAAATTTCATAATCTCATCTTATAATGTTTATAATCAATATAAATACATCCTATGAAGGATTATGGTGCAAACCTAATGAGGATAAGAGAAGAAGAGGTAACGTCCATCAACGAGTGTTTTTATTTTATTTATTTATCCACTTTTGTAAATTATTATTATACCAATATGATATAATTTCTTAATTATATTCCATATATATAGATGTTTATATATTAATTTCATGACCTATAACCATCTTTATTTACATGAAATGGTTTATGAAATCATCATTCATGTGTATGAAAAACTACAGCCTCATGAACCTATGCCATTCATTTATCCAAAACCAACTCTCAAGTAAGCTCATAATGATGTATTTATGATTAATATATTAAATTTATGAAATTATTATATTTATTTATTTTTTATATCAATCATAGCTTCATACTCTCCATTTTCAAGGAATACGATAATATCACTCATGTGCACGGCAGACTACCACTTTGTGAAGTGATGTGATTCATTGACACTTTACATGGGAGGTAATAAAGATGTTTTAATAATAATATGTGATATATATGACATAAAAATGATTATATAAGTAAAATATATCGTCTAAATTTATTTTTATTAATTGGATAATAAAATGGAAACACCATTCATGCATACATGTGTATAATCGTCTCCATGAACGATGTATTTCATTTTCAATCACGAAGTTTTATACATTACTGTAAAACATATATAATTAATATATATGGTATTTATATAATGGTTTAACATATTGATATTATGAAATCTTGATCAATGTTTTAGTACAAAAATTTAAGAATCAAAATATATATGAAAAACAAATAGGTTATTTCTTAAAAAGTATGTTTATCATGGGATTGTTAATAAACGGGGAATGAAAGTTATAAAAAATTATATAATGAATTATATATTTATGTTTTTTATATAATAGATGTATTGTAAACATATAATTATTATTAAAGTGGGTTTAACATGTATGATAGATTTAAGTGATTTCCATCTAATTTTTTTATTTTTTTGAGACACATGCCATATTCAACTCCTATTTGATTTATTTTTTTAAATAATTCACATTAATTTAATTTATGATTCATCTCTTAAAAATTATGGGGATTTTTTGTATCGATTTTATTATCTCTATTTCATGGGTTTTGGGATTCAGCTTTACCAAATTGGTTGGGATTTTATGTTATAATATCATCCTTTATCGGGATCGCGAACGATTATTCAAATAATGGTGAAATATTATGATCTATATCTATTAAAACCCATGTACATTTTTCGAATATATTTTGTTTTAGATAATATATTATTTCCTTTCATTTTAATATCTCTATTTACTCAAGTGTTTAGTTGAATGTTTTTATGATAAATTGTCTTTTCATTTGAAACCCATTTTTCATCAAAAACCAATTTTCATAAAATATTTTAAAAAATGTATTTTATATAATTTAAATTACTTTTAAATTAAAATTTCTCCAACTTTTTAATATTTTATTTTTTTAAATGAATCTTCATGATTTTTTTGAAATAAAATCTAATTTCAATTTTTTTGAAAATCTAAAGGAATCATTATTTTAATGTGTACGACATGAACATTATTTTCCTCAATTCTAATGATTATTTTCTTCAAAAAATAATCTACAATTATTCAATTCTATTTTCAATGAAATTGTTTTTAAAAATTGATTTTTTAAAGTTTAGTCTCAATGTTGAAATGATATTATCCTTTAAAAATATTTCAAATTATTTTTAAAGATTATGTTCAATGTTATCATGTGTATTTTAATAATAAATGATTTCCCAAATGTTTTATTTTTATAAAATTATTTTCAATGAAAATTTATCTTCCTCAAGATAATTTCCATATAATATTTCCAAATCATTCACTATATTAGATGAAATCCTTTGGTGTTAGTTATGCATTTTTTGGGACGTGATCCAAGGATTTAATTCTTATTATTTCTATGAAATGTATTTTCATAAGATGAAAAGATATTTATGAAACTAGTTTTATTTGAAAAAATTAATTCCATGATTAAATTCTCAAGAGACCCACTTATTTTTCCATGGGTCATGCAATGATGAAATGATGAAATGCTTTTTAAACCTACCCCTTTTTTATAATTTGTGATATAATGAAATGTTTATAAAACCTACATCCTATCATGGGTTTGTATATGATAATTTTATATGATCTTATAGAGCACATACATATGATTTTCATTATGTGATGGGTGGGGAATATATCTCCCTCCAAATAACTGTGTAAATATTTATATCTCATTAGATATATAGTAATGGAATCATGATTTAGCACATTTTTTCATGGGAATTTATATTCAATGATATTCTAGTGAGTAAACCCTGACTACTCTGATAGTTTGGGGAGTGAATAAATTCCCATATGATGTCTTTATAATTGATCGTTGAATAATATGGAATTTATTTTCTTTACATATTTTTATGCCTCAAATTTATTTTTATAATCTATTCTTGTGCTCTCAATAGATCATGATATCAGATTCCCATATAATTCATATCTTATGAACAACGAATATTTATTCCATGACTTGAGAAAATGATCATTGATATGAAGGGAATGATTTTGAAATTTTATGATCTAGTAATAATACCCTTTTGTTAATGTTATGACTATGTATCTACACTTTTTACCCTTATAGAGCCTCTGATCTCACCCTTCCTCATGTTTCATTTCCCCATTTTATAAAGAAATGTATTATGTGTGATATATCTATAAGGGGTTCTAGTTATGAATATTTTAGTGGTGATGATATAGGTTATCTATGAACTATATTTTTTTATGTTTTTCCAAATACACTAAGGAATTATGTCCCTTTGGTGTTTGTTTTTAAAATTTAATGATCATTAGTCAAAAATAAGGAAATATCTATTTTTTATAATCATGAGCTGCTAAAATATGATATCATCCATTTATTTTATTTTCTTTACATGGGTTATGATAAATTATATTATGAATGATATTAATTATTCTATAATAATGTTTCAGATGCTATGATTTAGTATTAAAATGTAATTTAATAATTAAAAATGTATTTACATTACAAAGACTACAAAACTATTTAGTAATTTAGGAAATAATAACTTGTATCTAGTTCCCATGTAAAAATGACACCATATACATTAGGCCACTAGGGTACGGTTTTCAACATTTTTTACCATATAAATTTCAATATAAATATAGATAATTATTTTTTAAATTAAAATATATAATATGATAATTATGATAATACCTTATATTAGTAGATAAATTTTAACATATAGTTGTTTTTAATTTATAGATCAATATTCATGATCATTATGAGGTAAATTGGTGTGTTCCATTGATCAATGATGGACTCTAATGGAATAAAGGGAATAAAAACCTATAATCAATATAGGGACTTGTATTCTAATTAAGGAAATATAACTAGTGTTGTAACTTAGTAGATCATGGGTATATTACAGAATTTCACTCAGGATATGATGAATATAATTACCCATATAGAAGAAACCATTTTTCCACAATGTGATTCACCTATTTTATATTGCTTTATGAGAAAAATCCATTATCATTTAATAGATGTACTAATACATTGGTAGATGAATAATGTATTAAGTACCTTCAAATTATATTCCTGGTTTTAAGAAGTTTTAAAATTGTAAATTTTATTCTACTGGGTTATTATTTGAAGGGACATATTGATCCATCCATGAATCCAGAGATGGAATTTTTTTATTTAAAATATATATCTCAAAGATATAATGTTTGTCTAATGTAGTTTAAATTAAACTCATCCGAGAAAATTATATTGGTACACTTGGTGAGGAGGGGTACTATTGTATTAAAAAATATTATAGGATTTCCATGTCATCCTTTGGAAAATATGTAATACATAACATTATTTACCTCCCACAAAGTGTGAATCATGTGATCTTGATCCACCTATCTTTTTCACCATCTGATGTAGAAAAAGATGAACCATTGAGTGGTGATTTTATTTTGGAGAGATATAATAATGTGAAATTAGTCTTTGTCAATTGTTGACAAAGAGATATTGACAGATTGACACACCTCAATGCCATTAATCAAAGCCCTACCATAAGTGAGAAGAGAGGTATCATACCTATTAAATATTTTTAATGTAATGACCATAAATCCATTAGGGTCACACAACACACCACCTCAACACATGATTCCACGGATACATTCATCATCGGTTTTGAGTTTGAAAGCATCGACTGGATAAATTTTTAATTTACATTCATTGATAAATACATTCCTTGTGCGCAACAAGATGATAAGAAAATATATTTCCCTGATCTAAGATAAGTGGAAAAGGAAAGTGTTTATGAATATATGGTTGACATTATAATATTAATATGGAATTATATAGAAAATATACATAATATGGAAATTAATATTTACCATTTAATTGATGGGATTATGTAAGGATTCTAAAAGACACTTACCTCAAAAAATATTTCATCATATGATGACATGGTATTAATTTCCATTATAAAAAAATATTTATCCATGTTTTTTATTTAAAATGGAAATAAATTGAAGAAGATAATGATTAAGCTTTAGAAAAAATAAACAAGGTGAATTAAAATAAGGGAATGAGGTTACTTCCCACATGTTATAATTATCAACGGAAACAACCATGTACTTTTTAATGAGAACACAAGTTTGTTTCAAATGTGGAGTAAGGGGTCCTAAGGATCATGAATGAAATTAAAATAAGCAAAAAATTTCTATGAAATTCATTATCTATGAAGACATGGATTATTATCCAATACAATGTCCCTAGAATAAAGAAAAGATACTACATAAGATTCCAATGGGAGAAGTCCAAGAATATTCAATAACCACAACTAAAGTTGAAATACATAAATTTGTAATGATAGGTAAATTAAATTCATGACATATTTCATTTTAAATATAAATAATCTTTTCATTGATATTGAATGTTCCCCTAACACATTAAGGAAGTAATTATTAATCAAGACATCTAGTTTGAATATGGTAATTTCCCAGTTTCTATTAAGATAAACAATTATTCCGTAGTTGGAAACATGATTTTAATACTTCTGTATATCTTTAAAATAATGCTTATTTTTGGGGTTAATTTAGTTTTTATGATTCAGGAACATAAGATGATACATAAAATACTATAGTAAATGGATTAGGAAATTTTTAATTTGTTGTTTTTCCCGGAATTCTAAAAAATTAGTGGTATTTTTACCCCTCACTGATATATTACTTTTTTCGTCATGAACATTATTATTCCCTTTTTTATATACCACTCAATTTTATCCTTGAATTTTAGTTATCTCCTCTATGTTTTATTTTTAACATCCCAACAAAATTCACTTTATAAGAGAACCTAATTGTGGGTTATTTCATATAACCTTTATGTTTCCCACTTCCCCTTTTTAGAGGATATTTTATTATCCATGTGTATAATGTGGGTTTGCAATAAATGTATTATCAAATTTTTAACCTTTTTATTTCATGATCAAAATATAGAGCGTCATATTTATTTAAGGGGGTATAATTTTACACCTTTTTATTTTAGAATATATTTCTATTTAAATTTATTTTAAGTGTTCTATAGATTTCATGACTTGAAACACCGATGTTAAAAAAAATTGCGATATATTATACAATTTTAATTACATTTAAAAGTATGAATAGTAATAAAAACATTATGAAATATATATAATTTTTTACTTAATTAAAATGTAATAGTTTTTTAATAATATTTCAGTAATCAATTTTTTAAAAAGTTATATTATGTTTCAAACATTTGTTTTGATGAAGGTGGTGCCTGGCCAGAAGACAAAGGCATAATTATTATAAGGAAAAGGGCTAAAAGAGTCTAAAATATGGAAACATATTATAATATTTTTGATGAAAGGGGATTATATCACGAGAAGATCATCAAGCCACGTAATATCATGATTAATCCCCTTATTACAAAGGCCATCATCAACTATGTTTACTTCTCGATAAGTGTGAGTGATTATGTCGTTGATGTCAAGAAGAGTACAGATACAGCTCATATAGTGAGTGGTGATCGACCACACAAGATTAATCACACCATTCCAAATATATTGCACAATGGCGGTTGAGTCATTCTCAATCCAAGTGTTTGTCCAACCATATTGTTTGGGAAAGGAAACAACATGAATCATGCTCACCATTTCAGCTTCTAGAGAAGAGGCAGTACCACAGCTCCCATAGAAGCATCCATGGATCTGACCAGCATGATTCCTCATGATTCCACCACAACCTACAGGGCCCTGATTTCTTTTAGATGAACCAGACACGTTACTTTAATCCATTCAAAAAGAGGGGAATGAAAAAAGACTTCGAAAGTGCAATGAGGTTGGAAGTGATTTCCATCAATACCGAGTCATCGTAGAATGACAAAATCATGCACCATATTGTTGCAGTTTCCCTTTTGGATCAGAGAAGCTTTATGTATGGAAATAAGTATCCTTGTACGTCCTAAATCCTAACATAATGAGAATTTATTATGAATAAGAGCATTTATATCATACCAGATCACATGTTTGAACTGTGCAACAAAATAAAGGAAAATATTCTTAATCTGTTGAGAATCATCCATCTATACACATATCTTTAATTGAGATTTGATAGAGTTATGTATCAGCCACCTATAGTTAAAAATGTCAAAAATATAATTCCAAAGAGCATAAGCAGTGGCACATTAAATAAATATATGATTTTCATGTTCTATATGTTGGTTATGGAGACAACATTTAGAACAGAGTTGAATACCATGCAATTATGGCAATCATTTGTTGGGATCCTATTGTGAGTAAGCCTCCATATGGGGGTAACCCTTGATAGGTTTATCCAATGTTTTTCAAAGTTTTTAATCCACCCAAAATCACTTTTAGAGTTTCAAGAAAGTTTTTTGAATAGTTTTTTGAGTTATGAATTTCATTATAAGAAGGATCCCAGAATATGAAATCATCAGAGATGGAGAAAGTATAAGTATCAATGACATTCTTGACATTTTAAAGAAGATGATCATTTTCAGAGAATAGGACATCTATAATGGAGAGGATGGTGCTCTCAGAACTTTGTCCAAGAGGTTTTCTGAATATTAAGTGGGTTTCAGTCCAATTATCCACCTAACAATTCAAGGAAGAATCTTTAGAGACCATCCACCGGGCATTATTCATAATGGAGGAAAAAGACTTTTTATAGAAGGCCAAATAGAGGAGGTAAGAAAATTTGAGTTACCTTTTTTAATCTTTTTGAGAAATCTTTTTTTAATAAAGCTAATTGAATTAGAATTATAATGTAATAGATCCCAGGTGAGCTTTCTATGAAGCACCTCATTAATGTGATTGAGATATTTAATGCCAATGCCTCCTTTATCAATGGGTTTGCAAAAAGTTGGCCACGGTATGGTGATGAGTTTCCTTTACAACGTGCTACCTGTCAAAACAAAAATTTTAATAGAGTTGTTTATTTTTTTAATAAGACCAATAAGACACTTTTATACCATCATATAATAGACCATTTTTGAGACAATAGTAGATTTAACAAGAAGAATTCTACCTACCATAGAAAGGGATTTTCCCTTCCAAGACGAGAGTTGGTTTATGACCAGGGTAGAAATTTCAGAGAAATGTGATGCTTTAGGTCTTCCCTAGAATATGGAGAAACCCAAGTATTTAAAAGGATGATATCCTTCCATTATACCTAAATAAGTTATAATGCTGCATTTTCTATTGGGGTGAAATTTTTTCCCAAAGAAGATAGACAATTTGTTCTAACTAATCACTTGTCCAGATATCTCCTCATGATGAGAAAGATATTTTTGAAAGGTTTGAATGTTTCTTTTATCACCTTGGAGAAAAAGAATTATATAATTATCATATAATAGGTGAGTAGGAGCATTAAAATTGCATGACACGTGAATGGGCTTGTGTTTATTTTGATCAACAGGACATGTGATTAAACGACTAAGATTATCCTCCATAATGGAGAAAAGGATAGCAGAGAGGGGTTCCCCATATCTTACACCTATAGTGCATTTGATGTATCCTCTGGGGGATCCATTGATCAAAATGTAAATGGAAGTGGAATTGAATAATGTTCTGAGAGTAGTGAGGAAAGCATTACTAAAAAAAATATTGAATCACCTTAAAGACAAAACTATAGTCCATTGTATCAAAATATTTTTTAATTTCAAGCATAATTGAAATATTACCTCAAATGTTGAATTTTTTTAAAGTGTAAAAAGAATCTGAAGCAAGAAAAATGAAATTTTGGATGGATCTACCATTGATAAACCAAAATTGATTTCAGGAGACTATTTTATCTGTGATGAGTGAGATCCTATTGGAAATTATTTTTGTAATAAGTTTTTAAAGAGTGATGATGAGAGCGATGGGTCTAAACAGATGTATCTCAGAAGAATTTTCAACTTTGGGTATTATAGAGAGGAATTGGGTATTTACACCATGAGGAAGAAAACCATTGGTAAAAAAGGATTTGACAAGTCTGAAAACATCATATTAAATAATATCCTAGTATTGTTGGAAGAAACCATTATTAAAGCCACCAGGTCCAGGGGCACTATCAAGATTTAAACTGAAGTCCACATCTTTAATTTTATGATCTATAGGAGTGTCAAGAAGAATGGTTTTATCTTTATCATTGAATACTATCAGAATGATCCATAGTAAGATATCCTTTTTGTTATCAGGGCCATTGAAAATAGTTTCATTGTATGTGAAAATATGGTTAGTAATGAAATCTTCATTGTCAAAAATGTTGCCTCCAGCGTGAATAGTGGAAAGAGGCCTATAAGCTCTTCAGGCTCATTGAAGAGAGTTATAGAACCATGTATTTCTATCACTGCTAGAAATCCATTTAACTTTGAAGGATTTATACTTCCAGTTCTCCTTAAAAGTGAGTAGGTAATTATGCTTTATTAAGGTATTAATTTCAAGATTTGGATCAATGTTAAAATCGGAGCAAGTGCTGTAGGTTTGGAGTTGGTTGAGCTCATTCTCAAATAGTATGATATCTTTATTGATTTTTTTAGAATGAAGGCTACACCAACCATTAAACATCTATTTAATAGATTTTATTTTGTAAGAGAAAACAAAGGAATCATTGTAATGTGGCGCATAGATCCAAAAGGTTTTGATGATGTCAGTGTGTTCAATGTTGTTTTACCAAACATTATTGAATATAAAAGGAAGAGGACGTATAATAGTGTAAGCTAATAGAATGACCGAAATAAGATTGTGTTCAGAATGGATCTTGTGAAGTCTGGTTCTGGTTATGGAGTTCCAAAAATCTAAATCAGGATCATTTGTGAAGGCCTTATCCAATTTAGAGGCAACCATCTTATTGTGATGCTTCCTATACCAAGTGTATATGGCACACATAGTATTTATTTTAATGATATTGTTGTCTTCTATAGTTGATTTTAATTCTATTGTGGATGTCATAGCATGTGAGGGGCCAATTTTCTAATTTAAGTAAAGGATAGAATGAAAATATCCAATAACTACACATGGAAAGTTGATGTTGGTACCTAGTGAAGTAAGACCATCCCAGAGGGGCCTTCTTTTTTGGTATCTAATCTTGGCATAATCAAAAGAGAAAAAATATAAGTCCCTTCAATGACAAAATCACAGGTGAAGGATTTCTCTAAGATGTTAAAAATATTGATATTCTGAATAAAGCAATGCGAAAAGATCCAAAGAGTATCAACTGAAGAGGAATTTTTTGTTTCACCATCAAATTAATAAACATGATGACATAAGTGTTGATATTTAGAGGAAAAATTGACTTTTTGTTCAATAATAAAACATAATATAGGGAAGTGAGTGTTAACTATACGTTTTAAGATAGAAAGGGTGTCAGAGTTGGCAATTCCCTGACAATTCTATAATGTAATATTCATTTGAACCTAAATTTGGATTTAGGAGTCCCTTTTTTTGTATTTTTCAGTCCATTGTTCCTAGTATATATTATATTTTGTTTGGTAGGATTTGGGTTCTTATATTTTTCTTGACTAAATTTATAATCATTAGAAGGGATGAATGAAATAACAGTGTTATTGCAACCCTTCATAGGTGAGTTCATAATGCATTTATTGTCATTTTGATCATTATCATCTTGACTATTCGGTTTCCCAGAATTCACTGGAAAGGAAGTATGATCAATTGACTAAAAATGATCTATCGACTGACAAGAAAAGCGTAAATGGTGCATACTTGAAGAAGTTACAACATAAATTCCATACTGAGAAGTACCTGAGGAATTATCAGAGCATTGCTCAGAGCTTGGAGGAAGTGCAGTGGTGATTTTTAGGTCCCTGTGGTTCTGTTTCAATACCACTATCATAGTAGTTTTGTCCAGAAGTCCAGAGCCATCCAGATTTAGGGGATCCACTAGCAGTAGATCCAAATTTACAACTTCCATTGGTTCTGGTGTCTTGAGCATTTATATTCTTAGTGGTTATTATGGACATTCTCCTAAACTGCAACATTCCGGTTTTTCACCAAATTTGGGCTTCTGTTGAATCTTCCCAGGATAAATCATATAGTCTTGTTGGGCCACATTCAGAAGGATCTCTATATTTTCACCGAGGTATTTTGAGGATTCTGAAAGAGAAGATCTTGGCTCCTTACACAGATCCAAGTAGGGGAGAAAGTGGTTGCAGGATGGGGTCTCTTGTTGTTTTTTTGTTCATGCATTAGTCAGTACACTAAAAAGATTCCCAAAAACAATTTCATTGTTCTTGCTTTCAGAAAAAAAATCACTTTTTTTAGTTGAGTTTCACCCGAGTCCAAAAGCCATGAAAATACATAGAGATTGTGGTGCGAGGATACCTCACCCGTTTCTTTCATTCCATAATTAGATTCTAATTTTTTTTTCATACATCCAACACCACGAACTCTAGTTCATTAAGGAGATGATTATCATTGTTTTCTTCTTCTTCTACAAGTTTATCCCATGAATGATTCAAAATATTCATTATTTTTTAGGTTTATTGGCCTTCTTTAAACATTCATCATTCCTCTTTTCTGATGTTTCTGGAATATCCAAAATGGATGGAATACCTTTTTTATAATTTTTCATTTCCTTCCATTCATTTTCTAGTAGTTGGACCACTTGTTTTCTAATCACCTTGTATTTTTCTATGGTATGGCCAATGGGTTTGCAAATTTCACAGAAATGCTTCTATTTTTCATATTATATCCAAATTTCTGTTTTATAATCTTTGGAATTGAATAATATTGAATTAGGAAGAGAGGTATCAAGGTTTACCTCTACCATTACCCTCACAAATAGTCCCAAATAAGCATTTAGAGTTTGTTGGTCAATTTTTAGGGGTAGTCCAATACAAGAGACAATATCATTTAGTATATTTGCATGCCAAAAATAATAGTTTAATAGATGCAATATAACCCATAACTGTGCCATTGTGTTCCTATGGGTGTGTGGATAAAAGTAAAAATACCATATAAAAATCCTAATCAAGACATGCTTTAGTTGGATATTGCCTAATTTACATACTATTTCTAGGTCAGATTGAGAGTTGAATAAGATATGGAAGTACCCGCGGCCTTGGGGAACCAGTTTCCAATTTGAAAAACCCAAACAAATAGTAATTCTAGGTTTTAAATCAGTTAGAGTGCAAGGTCGATCACCTTTCAAGTATGAAACATAGCCCATGATGGAGAATTTTCAGAGCATCACATATTGTTGAAGTGCTTCAGGGTATACTCTAACAGATTAACCACCACCTTCCATCTTTATGAATAGAGGTGGCTGTGTTGATTGATGTTATTTGTTTATATCACTTCCTTTGAGTGCATCTAGGAAAAATATACCTTTGATTCTACTCGCCTTTTAGTGATTAACAACTTCATCATTCGGTCTTTCCACGTTGTTCACAGCTGCGAATCCTCACCGCTCATGGTCATGACTCCGAAAAAGGTGGGGGTCAAATCTCTTGGGTGAAAGAAACATATCATCCATGAAGAAGATTAAGCAAGGGGTTTGTGAACCTTAGTTTTTCGCGATTCATATATAGATACAGTCTCCCATCTTTCTAGTCATTTTTCAATATTTCAAACATATGTTGTCATAAAAAATGGAGTTTTTCATTATTTTTTGTAATAATACACTAACTAATTTCTACAAATTTTAGTAATTTGATTTAAAAAAATACATGATTTTTGAAGTTATAATATCATAATTAAAATCCACTAATAATTTAGGATTTTTCATAAATAGTATATATTTAAGTGTGAAGTGAAAAATCAACATTTCAAATAATGTAATTTTTTAAGTATATAATGTAATTTTAATGCCCTATTATATTTGTTATTTTTTATTAATGTTTCAAAATACCCCTTTGATTTATAATAATCTATTTCATTCAATTTAAATTTTTAATATTCCAAATTTTAAATAAGTTAATTTTTTTTCTTAAAAACAATTTTTTAAAAAATCTATTTCTCATTAGGTTATATGAATTTCTATTAAAATTGATTCCTTACACTTATATATATTAAATCATAAAAAATGGATACCATATGAATAATCAAGAGGTTCAAATTTGATAAACAGGGACCTTTTAATTTTTCATTATGAGTAGTAATCAAAGTAAATAATTTTCACCACAGTAAAGGTAAAATCTATATAACAAGGCTAAAACTATGAGATAATGTCTACAAATAAAACAGAACCTTACATTTATTTTGTTGTATTGAATAAATTTGTCACGAACAGTCCTCGGGGCTCGTGCAGTGACTACCCCAAGCCCGCCTTCCATAGGCCAGGGGCTGGCGACTAGCACCAAGGCGTAAATCCCGATAAAAAAGGGGAAGGAATTGCCTTTGTAAAGTAAACTAACACACAGAGTAAGCAAGCATAAGTAAACACTAAGAAAAACTGGGTACACTAGTAAGTGCGGAAAAGTAAGTGGGCCAGAATACAAACCCAAACTGAAAGTAAGGTACAACTGGAATAGAAATACAGTAACTGAAAAGTAAAGCTGTAACGTCAAGCTATCCACTGGAAGTCCCACCTGAAGGGTGGGTACAGATATCCTCCTTAGCTCCATGGGTCCAACTGTCCACTCCGTGTACATCCCGCCTAGTGGTCCACCTCCAGGTACCGACTTTCTCCACAAGCCTCCACCACGATCAGCGTTGTCCGACGTCTGCATCCAACATAACGTAGTTTGGGCATAGCCCGTGTAGGGGTGAGTATAAGCTACTCAGTAGGGACCCCGAGACCCCCAAAGGTCTCCCAGAATCCACAAAGGGTAATCCACAAAGGAAAGATACAATCACGAAGTAACATCCAACACAACTTAGGTATATGACCATACATATACCTAAGTCATCAATTCCAGATTGACTCCAACATCCGAGCCCAAGTTCTATCACGTCCACACAGGATAACACAACACAATCCATATAGGAATGCAAGTCAATCATATCGAAGATAATGATTGAAAGTCAGGACTTAGCTCACACATGAATTCTTCTTCGTAAGATGATAGAGATGATCAGATGTAGCCACTGATTCATCTAAGCCATCAGACCCACACATGACCGATAGGTACTGACCCCCGTAATGAACCACAAAGGATAGATAGGTACTAACCCCCACAATGACCCACAAAGGATCGATAACACTGATCCACACAGGTTCGTTGAGTGCTGTAGTCATCGTCGTCGAATCCACGGATGATTTCTGTACAGTCGTCATCGTCGTCGTAGTCGCAGCCAGCTCTAGGGTTCCCACACACAACAAGCTCGTTCAGGGAGGGTCCGCTCTACGAGCCCAAGGGCTGATACATCAACTAACAGGAAGTCCAGAGTTGATGTATCCAAAAGTTCCGTATTGTCAAAAGGAACTTAACGTGACATACGGTGCGTCAATCGGACGTCCGGTCTGAGAGTTATTGGCTTTTTCGTTCCAGGGGCCTGGTTGGTTTTTAAGTCAAAACCAACCCGAATGCACTCCAACTATGTCCAAACCATGAGCGTAGTAAGCCAAAAGGTCCGTCTCACTAAGAGGAATCCAACAAAGTCGATGGCACATCAATCGGACATCCGGAGCTCAAGTTATAAGTGTTTCTGCTCCGAGGGCCCGGTTGGTTTCGTGTTCGAACCATCCCAAATGTACCCAAAGTTTTCTTAAACCTTGATTGTAGAATAAAGAAATGACCATCTCGATACAAGGATCGTATCTCAACTGACGGTGTGTCGATCAGAGGTCCGTAGCCCATGATATGGGCAAAAGACCGGAAGTGGCCTGAAAATGGGGGGTCTGGGCCCGAACCGACCCGGCCCAACCCCCCTGGGTAGGCCCGAACCGGGAGACATGAATCCGGTCCAGGTACGGACCAATAGGGAGCGGCCCGGCCCGGTGGGCGCGGCCTAGCTTAGCCGGCGCGGCCCGGCCCGGGGCGGCTCGGCGCTGGCCGAGTGGGTCGGCTCGGCGCTGGCCGAGCGATCGTGCAAAGGGGGCACTGCTCCCTTGATTGGTGCCGCGGCCCCCATGTGGGGGATGCTCCTTTCCATAGGAAGGGGCCCGGCGCCGTGTGGAACACGGTCCTGCATGACAGCGGGAGCAGCCGCGACGGCCGTTCCCGGCAGCACGCCGGGCGCCGTCGTCGTCGTCGTGCCGGCGTGGCACGCCAGTGGGGTTTTCCGCGGACCACCGGACGCGCTCTGGTGGTCCGTTATGCCTGCCGACTTCTCCAGAGGTCCTCCTAGGACCGGCTCTTCACTTCGAAGACCTCAAAATGCCTTTGCGGCCTGCTTTTTCGTTGCCAGTCGATCCACACACCAAGAACAAAAAAACTGTTGGTTTGGACTTGTTCGTTGGTCCGCACCCACCGCATTAGAGGTTCAAACGACTTCTGACAATTAAACACTTTTAGATGATATAAATCACATAGATTTAATTAAGCCAAAACACCCTACCTCAATGTGTTGATGAACTAAAATTTTCACGGGAAAAGAACTTCGCGGAAGAAGTTTCCGTAAGCGTCGACGTCGTCCCGGAGAAGAGAATCTTCGGCGTCGCGGTACACAGCGCCGCGTCGTCAATTTTTTAGGATGGATTCTCTCACGGGCTATGGAGGGGTAGGAAGACGGTACGACAAACTCCCCTTTTCGGTGACAGAGTTCTTCGTTGAAGGCTCGACGTTCTTCACGTTCTTCGTCGAGGAAGAATAACTTCAAGACTTAGAGCTTTGTCCCCACAATTCTTCTCGCACAATGCAACCACATAATAAAATAAGTATTTCCTTATTTTATTACACATGCCATCTGTTTTTTTGTTGTAATTCAAAAACAGATCATGATTTAATTATCGAGCGTTGTCAAATTAATTAGGCGTTTAATAATTCTATTAAACGTGAGAGTTGACTTGGCATTTAAGAGGGGGGTGCAGGTGAGTTACCAAAATTTAATTGGACGTGTAAGGTAAAAGAAAAATAAAGGGGTGGGGCTCATGTGGGCCCCACCTCACTAATATCCTACCTAGGAGTTAGGATATAAGTGGGTCCCACTCCAACCGCCATGCCTAGATTAACACTTCTTAGAATAAAAATAAAATATGTTGCACAATTTTATTTTATTTTATAGTTAACCTCAAAAATTTAAATAACCTCACCCAAGCAAACGAAACTCTGGAAAAGGTGTTCATAAGTGAATACCGGCGCTACGGTTCTATCCGTGCCCTCAGATTTCGATTCCGATCACCGGTTTAAATATTCGGAAAACCCACACATTCGTTTACTGAACGTACCTGAGCCAAACTTCGAAAATTGATTCCGGGCACAACGGGCCTCAGAATCAGGTGCCCTCAGAAACTACATTATTGTAAAATTCTATAGAAAATTTAAAAAAAATTACTTGAATTTTATGGGTCTTTACATTAGTCCCACCTCAGGACTTTACGTCCCTGTAAAGATACATCATAAACTAGGGGAACAAATGTGGGTACTGAGCATGCATCTGAGCCTCCCTCTCCCAAGTGCTCTCCTGGAGGTTCCCGTACTGCCATCTGATGCGCACTAGAGATATCGACCGTCCACGTAGGACCCACTCCTATCGATCCATGATCTTCACCAGGACCTCCGCAAAGGTTTCCCCATCGTCAAGGTCTTTCTCCCCATGGTCGATGATATGTGTCGGGTCATGCACGTATCTCCTCAGCTGAGATACGTGGAAGACGTCGTGCATCCAGTGCAACTGAGGTGGTAGAGCCAGGCGGTAAGCCACCTCACCTACCCTGCTAAGGACCAGGAATGGTCCGATTAAGCAAGGAGATAACTTGCCGCCTCGGCCAAATCTCTGTAATCCCCGTCGAGGTGAGACCCGCAAGAAGACGTGGTCGCTATCCTCGAACTCCAGTGGCCTTCGCCTCCTGTCATCATAAGAATTCTACTAGCTCTGAGATGTCCTCATCCACTCTTGTATGACTTGGACTTTCTTTGTCATGTCCTGGACCATCTCCGGTCCCACAAGTGCTGACTCCACAGGGTTTATCCAGAACAGGGGTGATCTTCAAGGTTGGTCGTACAACGCCTCGTATTGTGCCATCCCGATGGTGGAGCGGTAGTTGTTGTTGTACGCGAACTCCACCAAGGATAGGTGGTCCTCCCAGCTACGACCAAAGTCAAGGACACATGCACGGAGCATGTCCTCGAGAGTCTGAATGGTCCTCTCTGTCTGACCATCCATCTGAGGGTGAAAGGTGGTGCTCATATGTAGCTGCGTCCCAAATGCCTCCTGCAACCCATTCCAAAGCCGGGAAGTAAAGCGAGCATCTCGATCATAGACGATAGATTATGGCACACCATGAAGCTGTACAATCTCCTGAACATAGAGACGTCCCAAGCTCTCTATGGAGCCCTACTCTCTGATGGGTAAGTACTAGGCCGAGTTGGTGAGTCGGTCGACAATCACCCAAATGGAGTCGTGACCTCTGGAAGTACGTGGAAGTCCAGTCATGAAATCCATAGATATCCCATCCCACTTCCACTCCGGGACCTACAAGGGTTGTACCAAGCCTGCTGGTACCTAGTGCTCTGCCTTCACCTGCTGGCAGGTGAGGCATCGAGAAACGAACTCTGCCACAACCTTCTTCATACCTGGCCACCAATGCTGTCGTCTGAGATCTTGGTACATCTTCGACACTCCAGGATGTACCGCTAAAGGGGAAGTTTGAAACTCTCTCATCACCTCCTCCTGCAAAGCAGCTGGTACCATGGTACGTCCCATGAAAAGGACATTGTGCTCTCCTCCTACAGAGAATCCATCAGGTGCCTGTCCTGAGGATATCTACGCACGACGCGTCTCACAGTCAGCGTCCACATGCTGTGCCTCCCTGACCCGCAGTAGTAGTGGAGGAGTGACTGTGAGTGACTGAAGAAAGGTTGCTCCATCTCTATCCACAAAGGATATCTGCAAAGAGGATATCTACTTCGACGCCTCCCCGAGTAGCTGGATTCCCGTCCTCCTGCTGAGGGCATCGGCTACCACGTTCCCCTTTACAAGAGTATAGAATATCTCAAAGTCATAATCCTGGAGGAACTCGAGCCATCGCCGCTATCTCAGATTCAGGTCCTTCTGCGAGAAGATGTACTTGAGACTCTAGTGGTTAGAGTAGACTGTAAAGCGCTCACCCATCAGATATTGTTGCCACATCATCAGAGCGAAGACCACTACTGCTAACACCAGGTCATGGGTAGCGTAGTTATACTAATGTTGCCTCAACTGATGTGATCCATAGGCGATCATGGACCGTTCCTACACCAGGACACATCCGAGCCCGGTCCCTAATGCATCACAGTAGACTACGTACACTACTCCCTCCTCTGGTTTCCTCAAGATAGGCGCAATGGTCAATGTCCATCTCAGCTTCTGGAAGCTCTGCTGACATCTGTCTCACCACACAAAGGGTTTCCCCTTCTTCGTCAAAGTTGAGAGTGGTGCTGAAAATCTGGAAAAGTCTGGCACAAATCTCTGGTAGTACCCAGCTAGCCCCAATAAACTCCGCACCTCCGTCACGCTCCTGGGTGGCTCCCAAGATAGCACTGCCTTGATCTTCATGCTATCCACCGCAAATCCCGCCTCAGAGATGACGTGTCCCAAGAAGTGGGTCTCACGTAACCAGAACTGACACTTAGAGAGAATTCCATATAGCTGGTGCTCTCGGAGTGTGTCTAGTACAACCCGCAAGTGGTAGGCGTGCTCCTCCTCAGTGGTCGAGTATATAAAAATGTCGTTGATGAAGACCATGACAAATCGATCAAGGTATGGCTGAAAGATACTGTTAATGAGACTCATGAACACAGCTGGAGCGTTGGTTACGCCGAAAGGTATAACCAAGAACTCATAGTGGCCATACCTACATCTGAAGGCCGTCCTCTACACGTCCTCGTCTCTAAATCTGAGCTGATGATAACCTGATCTAAGATCTATCTTCGAGAACCACCGTTCTCCCTTGAGCTGATCGAAGAGGTCGTCAACCCTCGATAGCGGATACTTGTTCCTCACGGTCACCTGGTTCAGAAAATTATAGTCGACACAAAGTCGCAAGCTCCCATACTCCTTCTTGGAAAACAATATCGGGGAAGCCCAGGGTGAAACACTAGGTCGGATGAATCCCTTGCTCTGAAAGTCCTCCAACTGTACCTGTAGTTTTCGAAGCTCTGTGGGGGCCATCTGATATGCTGGAGTGGATATCGGGGCTGTCCCGGGGTATAGGTCAATATAAAAGTCTACCTTTCTACGAGGAGGTAGTCCTGGAACATCTTCAGAGAAAACGTCCTCATACTGATCCACCACTGTAGGAAAACTGGGACTCCGCACATCAACTGCTCCTAGGATGAGGCTAGCCAACTGATGAGTGATGGCCTGTCCTCTGCTCTGCGAGAGTCCATACTGTGATTCAAAGGCTCCCTTCTCACCGGCGAAGGTGAACCTGCTCTCGTCGGTGAGAACACACCGTATCTTGTGCCTAATATAGTCGATCTAAGCATGAACTGTGGATAACCAATCCATGCCCAAGATGACGTCGTAAGGCCTCGACGCCGCTACAAGAAGATCCAAGCCGAAACTCTCGCCTCCTAGAGTAAGCTCACACTGCCGGAACCAGTGCGTAATCGTCGAGTCTACTCTCGTAGGAGTCTCTAGCCGTAAGGATCGAGCCAAAGGCTCTATAGGAATCTCCGAGCTTCGAACAAGGGCAGCGACAATGAAAGAATGACTCGCTCCTGTGTCTATAAGAACTGCAGCAATGGTGGAGTAGACACAGATCGTACCTCAAATCATATGTAGAGCGCCGTGGTCAAAACAGTATACCTCGTGAGTTGACAAAAAGTAATCACATAGAAAACTTTGAACACAAATGAAATCAATGTTTTCGTGCACTAAGTCGAAAATTAGAAGTCAGGGTCCTGGTGTATGGATACGTCGGCCGCCACGCCAACACTGGACTCCCTAGACTAATAAACACACTCAATACTCTTAACATTATTGCTTCACATAGAAAAATATCAGAGTCCAGAGTTCTGTGGTATAACCGAAGTCCTCTGATACCAATTTGTAATGACTTGTCCTCGGGGCCTGTGTCATGACTACCCCAAGCCCGCCTTCCATAGGCCAGGGGCTGTCGATTAGCACCAAGGCGTTAATCTCGATAAAAAAGGGGAAGACATTGCATTTGTAAAATAAACAAACACATAGAGTAAGCAAGCATAATTAAACACTAAGAAAAACTGGGTACAATCGTAAGTGCGGAAAAGTAAGTGGACCAGAATACAAACCCAAACTGAAAGAAAGGTACAAATGGAAAAGAAATACATCAACTGAAAAGTAAAGCCGCAACGTCGAGTAATCCACTAGAATTCCCACCTGAAGGGTTGGTACAGATAGCCTCCTTAGCTCCACGGGTCCAGCTGTCCGCTCTGTGTATGTCCCGCCCAGTGGTCCACCTCCAAGTACCGACTTCCTCCACAAGCCTCCACCACGATCAACGCTGTCCGTCGTCTGCATCCAACAAAACGTAGTGCGGGAATAGCCCGTGCATGAGTGAGTATAAGATACTTAGTAGGGACCCCGAGACCCCCGAAGGTTTCCCTGAATCCACAAAGTGTAATCCACAAAGGAAAGATACAATCACGAAGTAACATCCAACACTACTTAGGTATATGCCCATACATATACCTAAGTCATCAATTCCTGATTGGCTCCAACATCCGAGCCCAAGATCGATCACATCCACATAGGATAACACAAGACAATCCACATAGGAAAGAAAGTCAATCATATCGAAGATAATGATTGAAAGTCAAGACTCAGCTCACATAGGAATTCTTCTTCGTAAGACGATAGAGATGATCAGATGTAGCCCTTGATTCATCTAAGCTGTTGGACCCGCACATGATCGATAGGTACTAACCCACGCAATGGCCCATAAAGGATCAATAGGTACTAACCCTCGCAATGACCCAAAAAGGTTAGATAACACTGATCCACATAGGATCGCTGAGTGTTGTAGTCGTCACTGTCGAATCCACGGAGGATTTCTGTACATTCGTCATCGTCGTCGCAGTCGCAACCACCTCTAGGGTTCCCGCACACAGTAAGCTCGTTCGGGGAGGGTCCGCTCTACGAGCCCAATGACTGATGCATAATCTGACATGATTCCAGAGTTGATGTCTCCAAAATTTCCGTATCATCAAAAGGAACTCAACGTGACAAACGGCGCGTCAATCAGACGTCTGGTCTGAGAGTTATTGGCTTTTTCGTTCCAGGGGCCCGGTTGGTTTTTAAGTCAAAACCTACCCGACCGCACTCCAACTGCGTCCGAACCACGTGAGGAGTACGTCAAAAGGTTAGTCTCACTATGAGGAATCCAAAAAAGTCGATGACACGTCAATCAGACGTCCGAAGCTCAAGTTATAAGTGTTTCCGCTCTGAGGGCCCGGTTGGTTTCGTGTTTGAACCAACCCGTCCATACCTAATGTTCTTCGAAAGCTTGAGTGTAGCATACCGAAACAACCATCTCGATCCAAGGATCACATCACAATGGCCGGTGTGTCGATCAGAGGTCTGTAGCCCAAGATATGGGAAAAGACCAGAAGTTGCCTGAAAATGGGGGGTCTGGCCCCGGACCGACCCAACCTAACCCCCCCTGAGACGGCTAGAACCTGGGTGACCCGAACCGGGTTCGGGTCCGGCCTAGTGGGCGCGGCCCGGCCTGACCTGGGCGGCTCGGCCCGGTGCGGCCGGTCCGGCTCAGGGCGGCTCGGCGCGGGCCGAGCGGTCGCGCAAAGGGGGCGCTACCCTCTTGATTGGAGCCGCGGCCCCCATGCGGGGGGCCTCTCCTTGCCAGCAGAAGCGGCTGGGCACCGCATCTCACATGGTCCCGCGCGACCGCGAGACCCGCCCCCTGCCGCTGTGGCTTCAGCCACGGTGGCCCTTCCGGGCGGCGCGCTGGGCGCCGCCGTGCCGGTAGGGCGCGCCGGCGGGGTATTCCGTGGACCACCGGACGCGCTCTGGTGGTCCGTTTTTCCTGCCGTCTTCACCAGCGGTCCTCCCAGGACTGGCTCTTAACTACGAAGACCTCAAAACGCCTTTGTGTCCTGCTTTGTCATCGCCAGTTGATCCGCACACCAAGATCAATGAAATGGTGGGTTAGGACTTGTTCGTTGGTCCGCACCCACTACGTTAGCGGTTCAAACGACTTTCGACAATTGAACACATGTCGAAGATATAAATCACATAGATTTAATTAAACAAAAACCCCCTACCTCAAGATTTTAATGAAAAAAGATCGTCGTGGCAAAAGATCGTCGCGGAAGAAGTCTTCGTAAGCATCGACGGCGTCCCGGAGAAGAGAATCATCGGCGTCGCGGTACACGGCGTCGCGTCATGGATTTCCAAGGATGGCGTCTCTCACGGGCTGTGGAGAGGGAAGAAGACAGTATGACGAACTCCCCTTTGCGGTTACGTAGTTCTTCGTCGAAGGCTCGACGTTCTTCGTGTTCTTCCTCGAGGAAGAAGAACTTCATGACTTAGAGCTTTCTACGCCAAATTCTTCTCGCAAAACGCAACCACATAATAAATTAATGGTTGCCTTATTTTATTACGCATGCCATCTGTTTTTTTTTGTAATTCAAAAACAGATCACGATTTAATTATCGAGCATTGTCAAATTAATGAGGCGTTTAATAATTCTATTAAACGTGAGAGTTGACTTGGCATTTAAGAGGGGGTTACGGGTGAGTTACCAAAATTTAATTGCAAGTGGAAGGTAAAAGGAAATAAAGGGGTGGGGCTCGTCTGGGCCCCACCTCACTAATATCCTACATAGGAGTTAGGATATCAGTGGGTCCCACTCCAACCGCCATGCCTAGATTAACACTGCTTAGAATAAAAATAAAATATGTTGCACAATTTTATTTTATTCTATAGTTAACCTAAAAAATTTAAATAACCTCACCTGAGAAAACACAACTCAGGAAAAAGTGTTCATAAGAGAATACCGGCGCTGCAGTTCCATCGGTGCCCTCAGATTTCGATTCTAAGCACTGGTTTAAAAGTTAGGAAAACCCACTCGTTCGTTTAGTGAACGTACCCGAGCCAAACTTTGGAAATTGATTCCGGGCATAGCGGGCCTCAGAATCAGGTGCCATCATAAACTGAATTCTTGTAAAATTCCAACGAAAATTTAGAAAAACATTTCCTTGAATTTTATGGGTCTTTACAAAATTTGACCGTATAGAAACTAAATTATAATATTAGAATTTTAGCACCGGTTTCCATTGATAATGTAATTTATATAATTTTATGTAAATAAAATTCCAAAATGTCACCCTCTTGAAATTAATATCAATAAGTGTTTTCATTATGATTTTAGAGGATATGCTATGTTCTAAATTTTTATTTGGAATAATAATTAAATTTTTCTCATGATAATTTATTTATAATTTATATCGATGAAATATTTACCGTAAATTCTTACACAATGATGAGACAATATTTTTTATGGGTTCATATTCCCATAGGATAGAGAGAAAATATTTTACATTTTTATTTATTATTGGTTTTACACATGATGGTTTATATCATTGTTGGTTTCTCATTTTTTATCACATGTTTTATCCATGGTTTGATTTTTTCATACTTTCATTGTTTCATTCATATACAGGTCATATTCCATATTTCAGTGAATATAAAAGAATTTTACAAAAACAAAATGATGATTTATTGAATGGTTCTCTTTGAGAAAACTTCATAAATGGGTTTTTTTAAATCTAGAGTGGAAATTGTCATGCTATTTGAGTTTTTATAGATTCTTTGGTAAAATAATATTGGTATATGTACTCACACCCTAAATTTTCCTTTAGGAGTATGTCTATGTGGTTTAATTCAAGTAAAGGGAAATGATTTTTGTAGTGCGTTGAATTTTTTTATTATCACCTCCTTCTTCATTTGACATTTTTGTGGTGATGGATTTACACATGGAGGTTTGGATTATGTATTTTCCTATTTTTCTTTTTATTTTAACCCATTTTATTTTTTTGTATATCTCAGGGATAAATTATATAATTATTCATTTTAATCTATTGGACTATCTTATTTAAGTTTTTCATGAGTCATGGTCAATTTATTGTTGATCTTTTCTTATGGTATGATTTCTTGGGTGACATTTTTGATTAAAATGGGATGGTTTATTAAAAACTAGAATTATATCCATTGTTTAGTAAAAAATGTTATAATATTCTATGGGTTTGGTTTAATTTATTTAGTAGATAGATTTTTCTGACCATTGGAATTCAGGTAGTATGTGTGGGAGGGTTCCTGACCACCTCAATTTTGTGTCTAATCTCATGTTGCCATGGGTTTACAAGTATTTTTACAAAGCCCAAGACATGGAATATGTGGTTATTTTAATGATAAATATTTGGAGTTTATTTGAATTAATCTTTTTCTTTTTTCCTTCACTATTATAATATGTGGTTTCCTTGAATTATTTATGTTTAAATTCATTGATATGGATTCTTAAATTTTCATTTTGATTCCTGAAATTATCTTAGTCTAATTGGATATTGGATTTTGTGTTGATTATAGTAGGAACCACATATGTTCTCTCCAAATTATTGGAAAGGATTTTACAAGAAATGTTATAAAGGTAAATACTTCAGTAGTGCATTCTATAGTGGAATATTGTATCCACACAATTCATTCTATGACTTGGGATAGTATTGGAAACCGTGAATTAATGGTGGATACCATATAATAATTTACTATGTTGAATCCATACTTATTCATGAAGAAAAAAGACCCTAGGAATATGAGGAGTGGGTTGATTCGATTGAATGGATATACTATTTTTAAAAAATATAAAGTATTCTAAGATGGATTTCTCTACTTATATGCTCAAAGGATCCCGAAGGAGATCGTGCGACTCTATTACAAAAGCTATGTTGCATGAGGATCTTATTAGGACATATTTTGAGAAAATATTCAACAATCAATTTTAACTTGAAACATTTTTTCTGGGGATTACCCATGAATTTATAACCATAGATCAATGTAATAGTTTAATTTCATAGAATTGTACTCATTTTTCAATGTTAGTGCACCGAGAAGCCATGATTGGTACTAATGACTACCACAATGCTTTGAGGTTTGAGATGGTGTTGGGGGATGATATTTGGTTTGTGATGATTCTCTTTATATAACTAAATTTATTTTAGGTTGTGAAAAAAATACACTATGTATGATGTAGAAATAGAAGGGAATTTGGGATTAGCTAGAGATTCAAATTTTGAATCGAGTATATAGATTGTGTCATCCTAAAAGAATGATAAAAGTAAAGGTGTCTTAGTTTTTATTGGGACCAAATTCAAGGGATTCATTAGGATAAAAGTTTTTTTGTTTTCTATTGGAGTAGGAGGCCTAGTCATAAAAATCATAATTGTAAGGGATTACCCCATGAAAATTAATCATTGAGTATAATCTAGTCTTTTTAGTTTTTTTTGTAATGATGCACCAATGTAGTATGGATGGATCCACTCTAACAATGGGATTAAAGGGTTTTTATGATGCTCCAAATAGTGGTGAGTCTTATCCACATGTAATGGTGGTTTATTTATGTGCCTAAGAGGATTATAAAGGATTTAAGAGAAGACATCATTTTGAAGTGGAGTATGTACTCAAGAAATCTGAAGCAGGGCCAGTTATTGTTAGACGTATGGTGTTAATTTTTTCTTATATGATACTTTATTTTTTTTTGATATAGGTACTAGTAATTATTTTATATCAATAACTTTAATTGTTATGTTTTGATTTCATTTTGAACAAATTCCTGTCATGTTGGGTCATTCCACAACCCTAAGAAAGAGTTCTAAACAAGGTTTTAGATTTCGTACCTTTCATGTAATGATAACTATATTTGATGTGTTGTAGTATTTATTGGTTCCTGATATTGATATAATATTACTAATTATTAGTTTGGTTTTTATGATTTTATTTATGTACCAGATATACTATTATCATCATCAAGTTTAGTTTCTATCCTCAGATGGTGACAATATTGTCATCTATGGTGATAAGTACTCTATATATGGGAGAGTCGAGCTTTTTTTTCGTTATGCTAAAGCGATATCATTCCATTTGTCAATGATGTTCCTAGATGTCACTAAATCCCACTTTAATAGTCCACTTCTTATAGTTTTGAATACATACCCCAAGGTATCTCTAAATTAGTTATCGTGGTTACTATAATAGATATATTTTGAGATCACCATTAACCTTCTCTCTACCATGATTTTTATTTATATGCCACATTATCTTATGGAACCTGATAATTTAAAGAAACATATGGTTTATATTGTGCACTACGAGGTTAAGGGATCTATTTTCCCAAGTTTGTCTCATTTGGATTCTCTAGTGCTTTTTTACAATATGGAATATATATGCCTCATATTTTTTTAAGGATAAAAATATAAATTAGATAACCATTAAAAATATGAATCCATTTACGAGTAATGATTATATATTTAATAAAAATTGTGGTGATCATTAGTTTTCCAAAATTTACATGCATTAAAGATTTAATCAGTTGAGATTATGAGGTTATGATATACATTAGGGAGTGTTTAGAAGCCAGTAACAACATTTTGAGTTTGTTTTGGAATTCAACCCCTCTAACTCTCCAATGATGTTAATGGAATTGATGAAATAAATATTTTATCAGTTCATGAAAGATTTTATAGTCATGTTTGCAGATGATATTTTGGTATAATCCATGTTAGAGGATAAGCAAGAGGATCATTCAGATATCATAGATATAATATTGAATGAGTATTTATTATATGGTGATCTTTTTTATGGTGAATTTTAGATCCAATCAGAGATATTTTAATGGAATTCCATATCTGATAGGGGTATATCCATGGATCTTGAAAATATATATGTTGTACTTTCATTGAAGTATCATAAAAATTTGTGTTAGATACCAGGATTATTAGCCTTGGTTGGTTATTATAGATAGTTCATTAAGAAATTCTCCAAGATTACATCTCTAATGAATATCAAAACTCATAAGGGCATTAAAATTTAAGGGAATTAAAAATGAAAGGAATTTTCAAGGAACTATATAAAAGATCAAAATTTATACTTATTTGGATTCTCCCATAACTGAGTCTGGGTTATGATTTTCACTATGATACCTCATTTTTAGGATTGGGATGTGTCTTTATGGTGGGAATGCATGTGGTGGATTATAGACCTCACTAAAGATTCCCTATTTAGAAGAACTACCACATTGAAGAACTCAGGATTCCAAATATCATGTATGATCTTATGACATGGTTACACTATATCATTATGGTGAAGTATATGGTATATTATAATAATAAAATACCTATGTATATATTTTTTGAGAGGGATATAAATTTTTCACTGCCACACTTGTTTAGGTATCATCCAAAACATGATTTTTACATTTCTTATACTTCATGAAATGGGAATGTGGTCACTCATGCAGTGATAATGAAATTTTTTAATTAATCCATAAATATATTAGTTGATTAGTCTTAATTGAGTATCTTATTTTTTTCTTACATTATCATGGTATTGGAAGTAGCTTGTGGGTTGGTGTTACCAGAATTGAAGACGTTTTAATTGTAATTTTTGGTCGAGTTCAGCTCGATCAGGTATATTACTCTGATTTACTTAACACTAGTAAAATATTAAATGCTGTGGAATCTTATAGTGATTTTTCTTTTCCAACCACTAGTAATTTGTGTTTCTAAGGAATGTTGGTTGATCATGTATCTCTGAGGTAGGAATTGATGAATAATAGAAACTGGTGTTGTTTGAATAAACAACCTAGAACGTCTATGAAATTTCATGATATAAGAAATTATTTTTAATTTCAAGGGATCATGTTGTATATTATAGACTTCATGACATGATCCCTTACATTTCAAATAATAGAGGGGGGTCTCTAGAGACCTTCTTGTTTTATGTAACCATTTCCTATTCCAGTATGGAAGTGGGATGATATTACCATGGACTTTATCATTGGTTTCCACATACACATTTTGGGAAGGATGAAATTTAGGTAACTATAAATCAACTTCTAAAATTAGATAATTTATCCCTATCAAGTTGACAATGAAGGTGGAGTAACTCATGATCTTTTAAATCCATAATGTTGTGAGGATTCATGGGGTTCTATCTATGATTGTTTCAGAATGGGACCCAAGGTTTATATATTTGTTTTGGAAATATTTTAAATAGGTGAAGGGTTCCCACCAAAAATTAGAAATGAAATAACATCCATGGATATATTAGAAGACTAATATGGATATTTATATTCTTGTGGATTTTATACAGTTAAGCATGATTTATTTTTATGGTTCTTGGAAAAAGAAACATCTATTGATAGAATTTTCTCCCAAAAAATAGTAATCAAATGTCAATTAAAATATCCACATATAAAGAGTTTTATGGGAGACTGTTTATCTCCCTTATACTGGTCAGAGTTGGGAGAGTGGTCCTTGAATTGGTCGATCCCAATTAAAGATATGAAAGAGAAATTGCAACTAGTCTATAAGAGGTTATAGGTTGCTCAAGATCATAAAAAATGTTATGTAGACCTTATTAATCATTTGTTAGAGTTTGGGTTTGGTGAGTAGGTATTTCTCAGAGTTTAACCTCGCATGGGGAACCATAATTCTTTTGGGAAGGGTAAGCTGACATCAAGGTTTATTGACACATTTTAGATCATCTTATGATATCAAATGATTTTTTATCCATTGGAATTATTGAATCTATTGTCACCAATTAATGATCTGTTTTTGTTTCGCATTTAAGGAGGTATCAATCAAACCCTTCAAATGAGATCAAATATGAATATGTTGATATTGATCCTAACACTACTATGGTTCAGTAACTATTAATATTATGGATCTCTAATATAATGTATTGTTTTGTAAAACAATTTCCCAATTCTATGATCCATCATAGTATGAATGGGATAACCACAAGACATGGGAGCTATAATTGTTTGTGTGGTATTAGGCGACATCTTTTTTTTGAATACATATTCGTGAGAAATTTCTATGGATTAAAATGTTTTATGGTTGGGAAAATTATATCCCCATATTGGTCACAATTATTCTTTTTTTGAGATTGTATTATCTTTAGGGTTATTCTAGAGGTTTCAAAGAGTCATAGGTTGAAATATTATGTTTTAGAGGAAACATGAAACTCAAATGGTTTGGGAATACAATTAATACAATCCACGTGGTAAATTTTCAATATAGATTTGTGATATTCCTGAGGAATTTTTCAAGGTTTTAAAATGACTAATAATCTATGTATCTGGCTATGGAGACCTTGTGGGTGTTTGGGTGATTATACAGGGGTGTCAGACGACTTAATAAAGATATTCACAAACCATACGACTCATCAATATAAAATAGTGAACCCTATTTTCCATTAAATGAGTCCATACATGTTCCGAACATTATTATTCAAACCCTATGACCTAACTAGAACCCCAATATAAAACATTAAAAAGTTTGAAATTACCTCTTATACCTTGATCATTTTTAGGTATAATCTCCCGTAATATTCATTTACATTGAAGTAAAACATCATTATTACTCAAGATGAAACTTCCCATAGATTATTGATGTTTCTAATTCATTCTTGTAGAATATCTTTAATGTATATTCCTTTTTGATTTGATTTTCATTCCACTTCTTAGATTGTCTATTTATATATTATCCCTTTTTCTCATTGGAACTCTATTAGGTTATGGATACCAGATCAATGGTTTTTGATAGAGAATTTATGATGATTATTATGGATGCAGGATCATGTGTTCCTGATCTATACATTTCCAATATCCATTTTTTTAAATGTGACTATATTTACAATATATTTTAGGAATGTGACTTTACAGAATGTTTCTATCTCATGAATTACTTGATGTTATTGGTAATTCCATTACTTTTTTTTATTAAATTGTTTGATTTGATATCAAATTTTATTTTCATCAATAGATTCATGATTTTAAAAGGGGGATTTATTTAAAAATAAATTTATTTATACATGTTTTTTTGATTAGATTACTTGGGATTTTTAACAATGGATGTCGTAATTATTTGATGTCAAAATGTTTTATAAATAGTCACAATGTTTTCAAAATGCTTTTTGAAGACATAGAAAATTGGTAACCTTGGGTGCCTCAGGTAATGGACTTGTGAGTTTCGTGTGTATAATACAACTAGATGTTTGGTATCAACATAGTGTGACATGACATGATATGGTTGAATTCACATTATTCCTGGTATAGTTTTCCTTTTAATGTTAATGTACAAATTCCGATAGGCAAGATCCCTAATCTTGTGGTTTTTCATTTCTTATTGGTTTTACACATGATGGTATATTTCATGGTTGGATTCTATGTTTTTTATCCTATGGTTGATCCATGGTTGTATTTGTGTATAATTTTTTGGATTCATTCATTTACTTTTCATATTCTTTATTTTTTTTAATATGAGTGGATTTTATAAAAAAAATTTATCTTACAAAATGACTCTCTTGAAACTACCTTATAAGTTGGTTTTCATTTAAAGATAGATATAAAATTTTCTTCCCATTACTCTTTTTATAGATTATTTGGTAAAATCTTATTGTGATATGTGTTCAAACCATATGTTTTCATTTATGAATTTATAGATGTGGTTTTACAGGATTCAGGTAATGGGAAGGTTATCATATATTTATCCAACTTCTCTTGGTTATCATTGCCTTAATAGTGGGGTAGTTTGGTGGAGATTTACAGTCACATAGCAATTTTTCTTGTGGATTTTTTTTTAATTTTAGGTTTAACCCATTGTGATTAGAAATATTTCACTCGAGGAAGTATACTCTCTTTTCAAATTATACACTATTGGATAATTCTTTTTTCAGGATTATCATGATATTTTTCTATTTTTTGATGGTATTTATATTATAGTGGCCTAACATGGATGATGTATCACTCTAACCCAGGTTGGTTCATTACAATGGATGAATTAATGAGTTTTTATTAGTGAAGAAATATAATTTTTTTAGCTTGATTGTTTAATATGAATTTTAATTTCTTGATGTGTTATGTGTAGTATAAAAAACATTGTTTGAAATTTTTTAATATGCATAAAATGTGATTATAAAAAATAATTTATTTAAAAACTGCATCTAAAAATAATTTTATATATATAATTTTCACACTTTCATAGAGATGTTCTTTCATTTCATCTTACATTCCCTCATTATAAAACATAACATCATGGGTTCACATTTGATTTGAATAATAGGGATCCATATTAACATAACTCATTCCTAAATAACATATTTAAAAATTGAATTGAAAAAGAGAAATATATTCAAAAATATTGATGTGTGCATAAGTTAAATTTTATCAAATAATATATAATGTTAATGTATATATCATATAATAAGAATTTCTTCTTCAATATCAATGAATCATTTAATGAATAAATATTTAATGGTGTAACATGAATAAAAATTTATTAACATTATTTAACATTTGAATGTAAAATAATATTTATACTTTTAAATCTTAAAAATCAATTTAATATTATGATTTATTATGTAAAAAATAATTAATATATTATTAATGTAATGTGGTGAATTATTTTTAAACTTTTTGGGGATATTTATTTGGGGAAAAATATTTTAATTGTGTTGAATCAATTAGTGAAATTTTGAACTCATTTTTTTTATATATTATTTGATTTCAAGAAAATTCACTCTTTATATAATTTTGTTTTTCATTTTTTGGTTTCACGTTATAGTTATTTAATGCATGAAATTTAATTATAATGTATTTATAATTTTCTATATAATTATTTTTAATATTTTAACACTATTTCTCATAATATAAAATATTTATTTTACCCATATAAAATATGCTATAATGTTTAAATTATTATTTTATATATTATATTATTTTCTCCATTGAATGATTTGTTTATATGTTTCCGAATTATTGAGATAAACGATCCTGAGTTGGGCTAACATGTTACTCAAGATAACCTAAAATAAATCCAAAAGAATGTTCCAAATTTTGGGGTGCTAGTGAAAATAACCTAGGTATCAAAATAGGATATAATGTGAATGATTTGACTCTAAACATCCCCAAGACATCTGTCATATTCTAATGGATTCCTATAAAAATATAGACCCAGAAATTCTACAAATAGGAAGCCAAAAAAATAAGCATGTGGAATAAAAAACCCCAAATAGTTCAGAACACCTGAAAAACTAGAATCCAAGATTCAATCTCCACGTGACCTTCAGTCGCACCACCGTCATAAACTATAAGAAGTGGATGATGAAAATGATGATCAATCCAGATATATGATTCTCTTCCCATTACCATAGTCCTAAAAATTCAAGTCTTGAATTAGATAAAAGAATATATAGGATGAAATGGAACACTAAGTACGATACCATAATGAATATATAAAAAGAATCCCTTATGAAAATATAAGTATAAGTTTAAAAATAGTTCCATAAAGAAGTAAAAAATGAAACCACATTTTCATAATACATCCCTTTGGTTTTACTTTTATTTAAAATCCATATCTCAGTCCTTAATAACATGAAAGTAAAAAATGATTCATAAATAAAGGTCAATAACCTGGAAATCGATAAATCTTAAAAAAATTGGGAAGAAAAATCACAATAATTAAATTCATCTCTATAAAAAAATATACAAATGAGCCATAAGGTGGAGTCTATAACACCATGGAATCCAAGGAACTCTATACAACATAGTGAATCCTCGGTCCCAGATAGAGAATGTATCAAAAGGTCTTACCTAGGTTCAAATGTATAAACCATTTACATTCAAGAGAATACAATGCCAATATTTTCAAATCAAAATTGTGAAATTTCATCAAACACCAAAATTCATAAAAACTTATTTAAAAAACCACTTTTAATCAATTTTCTTCCCCACCAACGATCAAGTATGAATCATGGATTTTAATTTATCATTTAGAAACATCAATCCAATAAGTTTTTTATCACAAAAATTAAATTTATTTCCCTTGAAAGATTAACATATGTCTGAAGAAATAATCTTTTTGTTAGAGAAACCTTCCTTATAGACTGATTAAATGTCAACAACATTGAAATTGCTCATGGGAAACAAAGATATTTCACTGTCAAAATAATTTATCTATAAAAAATTTCATGAATTATCTTTAGTAACCCTATATCAAACAATCAAATCCCATATTTGTGCCAACATATCAAGAGAAATATATTTTGATGTTAGATCTATAGAAAAGAGGAGAAATCAAGTGGAAATCTAAAAAAACCTTGTAGATATACACCCAAATTGATAAAAAAATTACAATCATGGAGAGAGGCCTCTAGACATTCAAGGAGGGTATATTTTACGCTAACATGAGATTAATAAGAGATTACTCTAAAAATGTAGAAGGTGATCAGATTAATTTTTAATTTTGATGAAACATGCATGTGTCTCAAGGTTAGGCCTCATGGAAATAAAATCTATATCCTAATTGTGTGGAATATTCTATCCCTTGAAAAAAAAACATGGTAATTTGGGATTAGCTGCACCATTATAAATATTTTTCTAAAACAATAAAAATTACCATTAGTACCAATAGATCCATTTACCATGGACACTGTAGAGTTACTACTAACAATGTGTAGACTGTGTGTGTAGCTTCTTTCTCCAAAATCTCTAAATTCAGTTCTAATAACACCTGAAAATCATTATAATATCTAAATAGATAAAATATGATAAAAAATTAACATTACCATGACCCAAAGAGAGTAATAATTATCCCCATTATGATACATTATACACCTAAAAAGCTCTCACAATATAGGACCAACAAAGAGATGCGGCCACCACATCATCTACAGTTCTTTCCACTCCCAAATATCATGGAAGTCTCATCCACAATACCAAAATACATTTAAAAAATGAATCATTTTAACATGAATTACCTTATATTAGTAATACATAACATGAATTGGTTACTCAAACAATAATGTTTTAGGATCTAGATAAATTTCATTTCATTAAATCTTTTTGTAATTTTTTTTGATACTGCTTTAGTTGGGAAACATATAAAACTTCATGAATCATACCAAATATATATTATAATTCAAATACATATGATATCTTTCTATCCCACTCTATTATTTTTAATGCACCAATATTTCATGGAGCCAACATTCCATGATTTCCCAAGTGACAATTCTATAGATGAGGAGTTGTTTTAAGAAAAACATGATCCCCAAACTCAAATTCCAGTGGACGATGATGATAGTATATTTATTATGTACAAATAATAAATCACAAATCAATTCTAAATATACTTTTCCTTATCAATTATCTCCTTAAGTAGTCTCTTCTCAATAGGCCACTCACTATGATCTTCCTAAAACAAATGGGTCCTACAAGGATGACCATATTATTCTGAAAAGGTTTTGATTCTAATAAAATCATAATAATTGTGGTTATAATAAAATTAAATCCAGGGAATATCAATCTCTCATGAAGCACTAATGTTAAGTACACACTCGAGAAACATATCCTCAAGAATCTAAATATCTTACTTAATATAAAAATTCATTTGAGCGTGATACATCATTCTTAACATTAATTGAGTACCAATCACATCTTAAAAATTCTTCCAAAACCTCAAATTAAACCATGTATCTTTATTAAACGAAACCTTAGTAGAAAATCCTTCAAGCATGAAAATATCTAAGACATTCAGGTTCATGAGATATTATACCTTAATAAACTTATTAATATGATGTGAATGAGTTTATTATTTTGTTGATTGATTATCACACAAATAGAATCCATTCCACTAGGTATTTGATTTAGTCCAATCATGAAATCCATAGTAACACCATATAATTTCAAAACTAAAATATGTGAATATTGTGGAAAAATGAAATGTTTCAAGTTCTTATATTTAAACATCACAAAAGTAAAATACCATAACATGAAATTTTAAATCAACTCCCTCATCCTCATCCACCAATACTGACATCTGAAAACATTATACAACTTGTTTGTCCTGGTGTTCGCATACCAACTACATCAATTTACACTATCCATCAACTTTTACATCAAAATACATAAATGACCAATATTCCTCGAAAACACAAGACACTATCTATTGATTGAGACCAATCTTTTGAGGACACCCCACTTTAAGGAATTTTACTAGAATGTGGAAAATCAATTTATATTTCTTTCTGATGTCAAATATGATGGTCAACTGATGAATCAGTTTAAACATAAGCTATGAACACATACCGATCATCATCTTATACCTTAAATATCATCTCATAAAAATAAATCACCAAAAAACACTCATCTATTGATTCTTTCAATATTTTATTTATTAGTATCTTGATAAACACATCAGTGACCACATTCCCATTTCCATCTGATTATGAAATATGAAAATAAAAATGCTGATGATATTTAACTCAAAATACCGGTCACAATTTCAAGTATATCTAGGTGAAAATATATATAAGACTCTTATGATCATAATACATAATATACAACTCCCTGAGGAGAATGTGGTTTTATGTGTTAGGGGAATTCATCACGGATACTAATTAAATTTCATGGGTAGGATAGTTCATCTTTTGTTGGTTTAATTTTTGAGAACCTTATGAAACAACAAACTATTTCTACATTAAGACACATTCCTACCTCATACATGAGGTATCATAATAATTATTAAATATAAAACTCAAATCATTAAAAATAATATCGTGAGCAAAATTCAATCTCCAATATATCTCCTCAACTAATTTTGTCAATTATCAGTCCTCTCAAACGTGACACCCTTGTTTGTAAGCTCTTTAGATAGAAGACTCAAGCTTAGAGAAGTCCCAAACAAAGCATATATAATATCAAACTATACCTACAAAGATCCATGTCTCAAAAACATTCATGGGTTATTCCGAACACACACTTGTAAGAATGTTTTCAGGATCTATGGAGATGTTTCTCTTAGATTTGACATTACCCAGAAATAGAACTTGTTGGATCCCAGTTTGACACTTGAATAGTTTTCATTAAAGAAGATATTCCTTTAGTATTCTATGGATTATATCTAAATAATTCATGTGTTTCTACTCTAACATATAGTACAATAAAATTTCATCCACAATGATAACTATGAATGAGACCATCAATCGATAAAAAATCTAGTCCATCAACACCATAAATAGTAGTAGAGCATTAGAAAGACATAATGGTATAAATAGGGACCCAACATTCAAATTTTTTAATCATAAACACTTATTTACATATAACTTCTTGTTAGACTCTAAACTGATGGTACCCAGTTAAAATGTATATCATTGAAAACCATTCAATTCCTCTAAGTTGATCAAATTGAACATCAATCCAAAGAAAATGTTTATTTTTTCTTATTAATAAGTAGATTATAGTCTTGAAACTAAATCTAGAGGATTTTTATACATTTATTGTAGAGGTAACTGGATAATATAGTGGTCATATAGTTGGACGAATAAATCCATCATCCTAAATATCGACAAGATAAAATCTAGTCTCTATCATGTTGTTGCGTTCCAAATGATAAGATGGAAAATAGATGAGACTTCTCTCTAAAATTATTTCAATAGATAACTCAACTAAGCTCTATAATGTTTACCTAGAAAAAGTATCAAGAACATGTTTCGGGTAGTCACTAACCATTATAAGAAGCTAACTTAAAAAATTATGGTAAACAACATAAAAAATTTCTAAATATGGAATGAGGTCATTACAATATAAAGAGAAAGAGGAACTGATCTCCTTGATGAAGGATCAAACTCACCCTTCATGATAAAGGGGGATCTATGAGAAGAATGGAAATAATTTTTGTGATGATATCAAGAGATTTGGGAATTAAAACAACTCAAAGAATCCATGCTAATAATAATGTCAAGGATATAAACATCAAGAATGATGATATACCACATAATGTAGAACATGGAAATCATCATTTGACACTATTGGAATTTAATAAATTTTCCCTTAACCATTCACAACGGTGTGGAAAAATAATTCATGTGGTGAATAAGATCTGAATATAAATATAGTTTATCTATGAATGTAAGTAAATTGATGGAATGAGATACACCTATATAAAACACTTCCAAAACCATAGAAGATGAAATGAAAACTGCATTTATTTTAGTAACTAGACGAATATTAGGTCTCTTTAATGAACACTCCACTATATAAAGAAGTCTAGAATAATGTTATCCTTACTCTTCTTTCACGACAAGAGTATCCCCTTTACAATAAGAGTGAGAACCACTTCATTTTCCTACATCAAACTATAAATTATAATATTAGGTAATAATTAAAATATACATACTATATTGAGTTTTCCTTAAACAATAGAGATATGTATGATTACACTCTCCTCATATATTGAATACTGGGAGTGATGTCCTATAATCAAGATTTATGTTACCATATATCAAAGATTTGATACAGAACACATAATCATTTCCTTATTTATGTTCTTCACCATTTCCACCACCTTGGTGTGCCTCACCATGCCAGTTGTTTTGATTATAATTCATGTATTATATTTCCCTTATATTCAATTAAACTCCACAAAGAAATGTTTTATTGGATATTTCTACATTATATGTACATTCCTTTTCAACCAACATTGAATATGTTAACTATAACATGAAAATATGCATCAGTCAGCTATCAAGATTAATACCAATCTAAATCTTCCTAGCTTTATGGTAGTCATTTATAAATATATATAGAGACAAATGAACTAACTCAAAAGCATTATTTAATTTCTCTATCATATATCGATCTCCTTTCACCAAGGTCACAAATTCCCATCACATAGCCACACAGAACCTTCCATTGAAGAACTTTTGGTTGAATTCCATATTTAAGGGGTCCCAACAGAGGACATTATGGAGTTTATAAATCTTAATGGACTCCCACTAAATCCTTTTATGTCCACCAGACATATATGTGAAAAATACCACCCAAATTTCCTTAGTAGTATTAAATATTTGGAAAATTCCATTGATCCATTTGATCTATTACTTTTTTTTCTGAGGCTACCTTTTCAATTTGATATATAGGTGGGATCTTTTTACTATATTCTAAATAATGATCCACCATCAATTATTAGTTTCCACCACCAACATATCCTATAGATCAGATAGATTGGATTATTTTTTTCACTATAACACTTTCAAAAAGAGTATTTTACAATATAGTTTGACAAATTACATTATGTTTATATTGAATTGATTTTACATGAATTGGTTAAATGGAAAGAAAATCATGAATACTATAGGATCTTACTAGTTGATGCATTATTCAGTTGTATTGGTATGTTTTTGTGACTAATGGTCTCATTGAGATAGTCTCTTGGCTCATTGATTAAATTTTTTTCTTCTCCATTAGGTATTTGTCTTATTATGTCTCATATTCATTTTCAGAATTAATATTTTTATTCCATTTATGGTTCATATTCATATTTTTTAGTACATCATACACGAATTAGTGTTTTTAAGGTTTTAATCATTCCAATTCATTCCTATTTTGATACTCTATTGCTTTCCAAAGGCATAGGACATTCAAGAACACACTTGGGCCTTATGGGGGTCCATCTCTAGTGACTTGTTATGTTAACCCAAGTTGTTTCATTACAATTATTTTATACATTTACCCATTTTTAACATTCAATAAAATATTTTTCTATATTAAGAATGAATAAGAGCACAACTAAATATTATAATTAAAGTCCTTGGGCTGTTTAATTCAACCATATTTTATAATCAATGACATGAACATATTATATTCCATGATAAATTTCATGATGAATAAAAAATTATTTTATAGGGGAAAATAATTCCATGTCATTTCTATTGTCATAGTTCATGAGAATGATATATATTTTTTATTAACTATAGTGAAAGTCACCCAATAAGATTATCCTATATCGACTAGATTACGTAATGGGAAACTAAAGCAATGTAACATGTCTAAAATGAAAACATATAGACATAAGAGCTTCTAATGGTCCATGAAACTCGTTTTTAGTGGGATTTGATATTTTTATATATTGAAATTGGCTACTGTTATTGGATATCATCAACTTGGAAAGATATAGTTGTGGATTTATACCAAGAGAAATCCAATTTTTGATAGATAGGACATTATCATAACAAAAATTTTCATGTTAATGAATGTGGAAATATTGATATATCACTACCAAAAATATTGTCACCATATAATATATCCCTTTAATACTAAAAAATAATCAAATGGAACTGATACACCATGTGATCAATATCTATGACATGATGATATTATCTTCTATTACATGGTCATATTTAATGATTTGATCAACAAATATAACATTCATGATATTTTTAGATATCATATCATTTCATGATCCATCTTCAAATATTTGAAAATTAAGAAATTAAGAATAAGTGTTCTGGATCTCATTATATATCTATATAGAGTATATATACTCAATGAAATAATTAATCAACAACTTATTCAAACATGATTGAAAATGAGACCTCTACAATTTTCACATGATGAGATCATGTGGTAAAGAACACAAGGAAGTATAATTTTCAACCCTCAGACTATATGGAATAATTTAGGGTACTATGTGGTTTAGATTTATTTCGCCACTATCTATATGCACTAATCATGAGAAAATAAATATCATGTTAACCATCTAATAATTTTATAAATTTATTAAATTAATCATGATGATGAAGAATAATTAACTAAGGAAACACATGAGGATATAGGTTCATGTTGGAGTGGAATAAAAAATAGAGTGTAAACATCAATCATGTTTCATTGTATCTAATTGAACATATTAATGATATAAATATCTTTTCTGTTAGATAGTCAAATAGATCATTGGATATTTATCCTCCATTGTAAATTAATTTTATTTTTTATCCTTTGTATTTTATAGTGAGTATAACAACAAACATATATCAAATTGTATTTTTATTGCATAACTATTGGTTAGTAAATTTAGGGTGTTTAAATTAAGGCACCCTATTATTAATGATTATTTCGGGGTACTATATGGTATAAATGTATTTTACCACTATCTATATGTACTAATCATGAGAAAATGAATCTCATGTTAACCTTCTAATAATTATATAATTTAATGAAATTAATCAAGATGATGAAGAATAATTACCTAAGGAAACACATGAAGATATAGGTTCATGTTGGAGTGGAACAAAAAATAGAGCGTAAACATCAATGAATTTTCATTGTAGCTAATTGAACTTATTAATGATATAAATATCTTTTCCTGTACATAGTAAGATAGATATTTGGATATTTCTCCTCCATTGAACATTAATTTTATTTTTTATCCTCCGTATGTTCTAGTGAGTATAACAACAAACATATATCGAATTGTATTTTTATTTCATAATTATTGGTAACTAAATTTATGGTGTTTAAATTAAGGCACCCTATTATTAAAGATTATTTGGTTGGCCAATCAATAAATGATTGAAGAGTGTGAAGGATTTAATGATAATTAGAGTTCAAATTTTAATCTATAAAACTAAATTTTATCCAATAAGATAGGGTATTGTGGTATTATAATTTACACATGTTATTATTGATGACCCATACACCTTACACCATAATTCATGAGGTAGTTTCATCACATACAAGACTATTGATTCACCAATCATAAATACATTATGATGATCATGTCTGGAAAATTCATAGGATACTATCATTCCATTATAATGGATTGGTGGTGGATTTAGAGATCACCCTCAATGGAATTATAGTGGAAACATGATAATCATATAGAAGGGTCTTATAAATCATAAATGATTGTCTAGGTATAAATTTTATAATAGTTTATTCCACTCATGTGAATGTTAGTTTTCTTAGTTTTTACTCTTGGGATATGAATGACCAGTATACTTACCCATTTATAACATAGATGGTCATCCCTATCCATTACATATTTCATATAACACTTATCTAAAAACCCATGTAATTAGATAATTGTACCTATAAAATTACCTTGTTAAATAGTATAAATATCTATCCTATAATAGACCCCATGCACTTTTATGTTACATTAAACAATAAAATTTAAAATTTTTTAACGTATTTTTGTTTTATAAATGATTGAAATCCTGAATATCATTAAAATATCATTATTTAGTAATTATTTTAATATAAAAATTATTGAAATATCATATTTTGTATAGTTGAGAGGAATAAATAATGGGAAATAATTTATATTTCAATTTGTATAAGAGATGTTGATCATTAATCAAAATTTTTCTACTCATTTTAGTGATGTAATTTACCTAAATTATACTATATTTGAGGGTTTGAAATTATTTAAGTCAATTACATTGGATATCCATAAATTTTACTATTTAGATAGATTTTTTACTAAATGATATTATTCATTATTATTAAAAACCAATTTTTCAAATTAATTTTATATTTCATATTTGTTCAATACTTTTCAATAATAAAAAAACATTACTTGGAAAAATTATATAAACATTATTTTTCTTTTTTATTGGGTTGAAATTGATGAATGAAATAATTTTATGATTATTATGTCCTAAAAGAAACGATTTTATAATTTAGTAATATGATTTCTATTTAAATTTAGTTTTGGGACTATATATATAATTTTAAAAACATTGACACCATCTTGGAATAAACGAGACTAGCGATTATGAAAAATTTTAAAATTTAATTTATATTGAATTTTGATTTAAGTATATAGATTAATATACTAGTTTCAAGGTGTTATATATCAACCAAATCATTAAATAATTTAATAATGTGAAATACATGGTAGAAGACATGATATTAAATCATAAATAACATAGAAAACCTTATAATTATATTTATTGATGATGAGATTAATAATATTTTTCATATTGAAACATGTAATATATATAAATCTCAATACATTTCCTCAATAATAATTATATATGTCTATCTCAATGGATTAAATACAATATCTAAATTTGGTAATTTAATATTCCATGTGTTTGGTATATGATAAATTTATCCCTAAAAATATATGTTTTTTTGATTCGTTTTTATCAAAGAGATATCAATATAGTATTTGAAATAATTACAAATAGGCCATTAAATATTTATCCTAATATAAAGATGAATAAATCCCCACTAAAAATAAGCATGCATAATTGATGTCAGGAGTTATCATTAGGGATAAAAACATTCATGAATAATCACCCAATTGTGAATACATGGATAGTAATTGTTCATTTATGCTAATATACAATGTACTCTCATTTGGGTCCAAAAAATGCTAAATTAGTTATATATTACATTAGCATATAATGAAGACCATTTTCATAAAATTTTTATACAAAATACTATAAATTTTTGATATACATATGGATTTACATAATAATATGTAAAAGAGTTTTATTGAATGAACTAGATGTTTTCTAGTATAATTTTTATTCTTAGAATAATAATAAATTTATTAAAATTTTATAGTAATGTATATTTTACTTGAAATATATAGTTAATAAACATATTGTATAATATCTGAATAGAAAAATAAATTTCACAGGGTAATTTCAATGTTCTTTAAGTATTGATATAAATAATGATAGATAATAAAAATGGTGTCCTTGATTATCACTTATAATACCTAAAATAAGAACTCAAAAGTAACAAGAGAGATTCTTGAAGAGACTTAATGCTGAGTGAGAATTTAATAGTTCATGTTGAAGAGATCTGGAGTCAATATAAATAGATTTTGGAGGATATCATTTAGTGAAAACATGGAGAGTTGTAAAATAACGTTTTATACATTTCATCACTTGATGTTTCTGGAAAAATAAATTTTTATGACCAACGCTAGGTTTTTCCTCATGGTTAATGAAATTTGAACAATTATTTTTGTGATTTATAAATTGAAACTTTAAAATCCCATGTTTTTTTATTATTTTAACTATCTGATTAACTATTGATAATATATGATAGTTTTTTCAGTGGTAATATTATTTTTAGTTTAATAATTTTCTGTTACTATAAAAATCACTTTAATATGTTTTATTAATATTATTTAAATATGAATCATAATTTATATCTTATATAGAAATTTATTAATTTTTCGTACATTTAATTTCATAGTGTTTTGATAAATATCCCTATATACAAGTTATATATTTTAGTAATAATTAGAAAATAATGCCATATTAGGATTTTTTAAAGAATAATTAAATAAACATTTCAAAATTACTATATCACATAAGATATAAATATATAAGAAATAATTTTCTATATAAGATAAATTTATTTATTATACAAAACATTATTTGTCTCAAAAGTTACATGTACAATATAAAATTATTATATTTTATTTAGTTTTCAAAAATTGTTCTCTAAAAATTAGAATAATATAATATCCTATATACATGTAATAAATTAATTTTATTACTTGTTTTGGTAATTTAATTTTTTTTATATTAATATAAATAGTAAAATAGTCATTGGGAAATATTAAAAGATACTTAAAATTATTATAGAATCATTTTCCATCAAACATTCCGGAAAAATAAATTAATTTAATACTAAAAAGTCATATATCATAATATAAATTTCTGTAAAAAATATATTTAATTTCCATATGTACTTCCATAACATTAATGTTTTTTAGTATTAATTATTTATTTAAAATTAAAACATATCTCGTTTTAGATTCTAAAAACATCATTCAATTTTTTTATTAGTTATAATTATTAGATATGGCCAATAGAACTCTTCCATTTACTATGATACTAGAGGTTAATTAATGTAATTGATATTTTATTCAGTTAATATAATGAATGTATAAGATTTATGTAATTTTTCTATACAAAAAATATTGAGACATACATGTTTTACCTAATGATCTAATTTGAGAGGTTCATACTAAAACAATATTTGTGAAAAAATAAAAATGACCAAATGACAAAACATAAGAACACATTTCCTTGGATTGTTAGTTTACTCCACATGGCTAGTTGAATGAGTTTATAGATTAGCTATATATTAAATCATGTTTCACACAAAAACATATTAACATCATAAGCCTATAAATACTTTCTTCATCAATTATCCTAGATGTTAGATTATTATAATTTTATAACCCTCCCTTCCAGAAATAAAAATTATTTTGTTTATAATGATTCTTGAAATAAGGATATATGTAATATTATAAAAAAATATTTGGTTTTACCATTTATATTTTAAGAACATGTAGATCTTATTTAATTAAATATTAATTTTATACTTAAAAATGAAACATTTATAGTTAAAATGAGGGCAATAGTTTGATTCATTTTTTGTTGATATGAGTCATATTTATAATAATACATTTAGTTGAAAAAACCCCTACAAAGATGGAAATTAGTTATTTTGATATATATTCATTTATAGAAATTTTACGGGGAAAACTTATGAAGAAAAATATTAGGTTTTGAATATGGATATTATTTGGATTATTTAGAAACCAAAGTACAATAACTATACAGGACATGAATAATGAAACAATTATTTTGAATCATTAAACTATTTAATTTGGTAAACAATAATTAAAATATTAATTATGATTTAGTATTTTTTTATTTCTCAAATAAATAATTTATCATATTTTTTTATATAATTGTTTCACATAACATGACTCACATAAAACCTCTCCACCCCCTCCATCCACACGAAATTTAGATAAGTTCATGGTGATCTATTTTTTAAATTAGAGGTAAAAACCATATTCATCTTCCATTTCTATTATTATTCGTTGTTTATGTTTTAATATTGTGAGGTGATTTCTTTAGGTATTTTAATTTTTTTTATTTTATAGAATCATGTAAAAGAATTAAAAATTAATGGTATTTCATCTATGGATATTTTAAATTTTCAGTTCTAATAAAACACAATCTAATTGAAATTTGATAAATGGTGACTTATATTTTTTTCCGTATTCATTAGTTTGAGATGATATTTTATGTATTTTATACAATTGGATTTCATATTATTAGAGAAATTGTTTTAGTATGACAAATTAAATTAATTTAGATTGATATTAAAAAATAAATCTATTTATTGGTATTATTTTATAAACGTGGCATCATTTGATGAAAAATTATTATAATTGAAATTTTATTATAATATTCAGTATAATTTAATTAAATATTTTTGAAATATAGTTTTCGTATAAGTATTATTTTTCATTCCATATAAGGAAGAAGGCTTAAAATTGATTAAAATTTAATAAATTGATCATAAAACATGATTAATGAATCTTATTTATACTGACGTAATAAATTTTAGTAATGTATTTCAATAATGAGGGAATTATTGGGAACATTTTTGTTTTTTCGTGTTGTTGTGATGACGGTCACAAACACCCTAAGAGGTGGGGTGACAGAAATTAAAATATATTTTAAATCCCTTTAGTTTGATCATGTTATAGTATTAGATAAAAAATTGAATTTTTCATAAGAAAAAAATAAGTCGTAAAAAATATTATCAAATGTTATATGTAACACCCCAAGATTTTATGAAAAACATTCTTTTAATTTCATTAATGTCATGTGCTACACCAAGATTACCTTGCGCTATACGCAACACCGTATTAGCTTGCAGTATACGCAACACTATTCTTGGATCGTGTTACACACAATTTTGATAATAGTTATTCTACGCAACATTGAGTATATATATATATATATATATTCAATGTATAAATGAAATATGGTTGGATTCTGTTATACGAAACAATGAAGGATTCTTGCGCAACACGCAACCCTGACTTGGCTTCCATTAAACGCAATCGCGACCTTCCTCGATAGTGTGTGTTGTACGCAATACTGGGTTTTACTAAACAACGATATATTATTATAATATTGTTATGAACTAGAATTTATGAATAGTGTTAACTAAATTTTGAATTTTATAACATTATTACTCATCTTACACATTTCTAGAACATGGTATAAGAACAAAATAATTTTTTCAGGTAAAATAAGTATTTTTCAAAAAATGCAGTTTTGCCGCCTTTTGATGGCGCACCCACTTTAAATCTAGTTTTTGACATGTTTATAAGTTCAATTTGACAAAATAAAATTCTTCTTTTGAATCAGGATATAAAAATTTACATTAGATAAAGTTTTGATATTTTTCTGATAACTTTCATATTTTAATGAATAGTAAAAACACACTATATTTTAATTAAAAACAACTTTTTTCATCGTAATATCTTATGTGGTTAAATTATAATATTGAATGGTTTTAAAGTATAAATATAATATATTTTTACCATTTAATATAATGTATGTAATTAGAATTGATTTTACCTTGAATTCGTAGGTTAAATCAATTCAATCTTTTGCAATGTTTTAAAGAAAAAACCCGTTTTCTTTCGACAACGAGATTAATTTTAATTTAATTTCTGAAACTTTTGTGTATTGAATTTGAAAAAATGGATTCTATATTTGGAATAATTGTATCCAAATTATGTTAATAAGCTACTTTTTATTTTTGGGCATTGTGAATAGTAACTACGGTAAATTTTATTTACTATAGTTAAAGGTAAATCAGGTAATTAAGGGTAAATATAAGATTATAAAATTACCCTAACACTTGGAAAAATCCTATTGGATGGCTAAAAGTAGACCCATATAACCTAAGGGTTGTATTAGATTCATTTTATGGACTTTTTTCCATGAAAATAATTTAATTATTATTAAAACCAAAGAATGTGACACCATGTCACTTTCTTAAATCTTATAAGTATAATAATTTTAATTTAGTGATAAACTTCATGAAAATTAGAACATGAATAGTCTCCAGAAATATAATACAATTATATACATCATAAGAATTTATTTATTATTTTTAGGGATTAAATAATTATCATTTATTATGACACAAAGATGATGCATTAATTGTCTTATTAATGAAATATTGACATAATTGATGTTATAAATGCCCAAATAAATGTAATTTGAGACTTTTTATGTCTTACACTAATTTTATAGGTTAATATGACATGTTATTATTTATTTAAGTAACTTTTTTTGAACTTATAATTCTTTTATGAATTTCATAAAAATCATGTACCAAAGAGTGTCAAAATTGACATAAATTAGTTTTTAAAACAAAGATTATATTATTAATTGTTATTTAATTCCTAAAAATATAAGGTTCGGCCAAATGACTTAGATAAGGATAGATATATTAATAATAAACAACTTGGTGTTCTTTTGGCTTGTTATGGTATGTTTATTAACCATATAGTGTAAGAAAACAAAAAGACACGGTAAAAGTTAAATTATTTAACTTAGAGTTAAATCTAATTGATAAGGCTAAAATAATAACCTAAACATGTCTAAAACCAATTGGATGAAAGTATTTAGACCCCTCCCCACTTTATCTTCGAAATAAGACCCTTTGGAACCATTATAAACCTAATTTGACCTTATTATAAAATTAAATTTTGAGATTTTCCTAAGGTGCCCCTCTCCTCCCTTATAAAAGGGCACCTCCTCCCTCTCCTCCTCACACCAATTTGAGCATTCAAGCTCGGACAAACCCTGACAAAATCTCTTCTCCACTTCCCTAGTATCATCCTAGAGGTACTGGTATTCTTAAAATACCATCCTTAGTTCTTTAAGTGGAGGTTAAGAAAAGGCACGTCAAAAAGAGGTAATATCCATTACCGATCTTTTTCAATTTCTTTCTTCTTCAAATTCTTCTTATTTAGTTGTTTCATGATAAAGTAATAAAATAAGTATTTATTATATACTGATATGTTATTATAAATACGAAACAACTCTAAATAACCTTCTATCCATCCTACGGAAAAAGGAAATCACCGCGCGTGCGTACGTACGGAATACCGTCTCCACGCCGTGGTGTAATCTATTTTCGGCCACCACCTTAATTGGATGGGTATAATGGTGTAATGAGTAACTATATATGATTATTATAAAGTTATATTGATACTGAAATAGTATACATACACTTCAACACAAGTTCACTAACATGAGAACGATATCATCGCTCGTGCGTACGTACGGACTACCGTCTCCACGACGCGATGAGATTCATTCTCCACATTAACCATTCATGAATGATTATAAAGTATATATAATGAATAATAATGAAATATATGACATGTTAAATCTAATGTATTTATTTATATATATATGTATGTCATCTACTTACTTCCATTCAAGACAATAAGGAAAGGAAAACAGCGTTCATGCGTACGTACAGACTACCGTCTCCATGAACGGTGTGTTTCATTTCATTTATCTATCTATTATATATATATATATACTGAATATATATGATATATAAATCATGTTTTATATTCTATAAGTAAGTAAATCATGATATAAGTAATAATAATGTCAAGAACAACAAGTCCAAACACCTACGTTAAATGAAACGATTTTACCCAAAACGCTTCTTTAACATGGAATTTACAAAAGAACGGGTAATATAAAGTCATAAGTAAACCATATATGATATCATAACAATGAATATGATTCTGTAATAAGTTAATGACATTGTTTAAATCATTATACAGGAGGTTCGGATACGTACAAAGCATATCAGACATAAGGTAAGGGAAAATATCACAATCTCATTTTTATCCGAGATTGTTTATATTTTGGAATTTACTGGGGTGCATTTTATCATCCACATCCATGTTTCCTATATATGTAATATTTACATCATTATAAAATAGTTTATATCCAATTTTACCCTTTAGTGAGTTTTTAGTAAAAGATATCAAAGGAATCTTTTTTCGTTTTTCGTACGAGGTAATTTTTGACTTTTCCGAAAGAAGTACGAAAAGAATGTTTTTTAACTTATACGACATGAATGGATTTTTAAAACAATATTTCCAAGAATATTACTTTACATGTTTTCAATTTTATTTTTAATCAACTTCTTTTAGTTAGAATTTTATGACATGTTAAGAAAGGAAAAGTGTTTTTGAAGTAAAAAGAATATTTTCCTCAAGAATGGAGTTCAAGTGTTTTATCAAAATTATTTTACATCTAAGATAATATTGGGTTCTGTTTCTACCCCTATTATTAAATTGATTTGATTATGTTGTGATGGAAATATTTTTATGAATTCCTTTATCTTATATTAATTGTTTTATGATGTCATGTTGTTTCAGAATCCCATTTTTATTACATGGGTTATGCTATGATGTATGGTTTATGATTTTGTGGCACACATAAGAATGATATCATTATGAGATGGGTGGGACCTATATCTCCCTCCAATGCATTGGGTAAAGATTTTATATCTCATGATATAGACAGGACTGGAATGGTAGGTTATACCGATTCAGTGACACAGGACTGGAACGCTGGTGACTCGGTTCAGAAATGGACTTTGTCCACTAAGATAGTGTTGGCAATGAGTCTTGACTAATAATATATGATTCTCTATGATTATGTGTGTATGACACAAATATTCATGATTTATGTTATGATTATTGGGATTTCATTTCACTACTATGATTTATCCCATGTTATGAAATTATGCTCTCTTTTGCAGGGTAAGATTTCTAAAATGTTATGTTCTGATGATGTGACTGATATTTCTTTTGTTTATCCTTACTGAGCATTTAAGCTCACCCTTTTATGTTTTCTTTTCCCCAGGATATAAAGAAAGGTTTTAGGTAAAAAAACGGATGATCTTTATGGGAGATGTTAAAGATCTTTCACAACGATTAAAAGATTATATTCTGAGTTTCCAAAGACACTAAACTATTACGGTCCTTGTGTGTGTGTTTTTGTTATGTACTAAGTATTCTGCAAAATTAATGTAATGTCCATGTACGTTAAGCTTCGGGTCTCTACAGTTGGTATCATAGGAAAGGTTTAGTCAACCTTTGGAAACTAGGATGCAAAAACGTTAGTGAGATCCCTAGAGATATTTCTAAGTTATGTCTAGGGATGTCCCTAAGGATAAGTATACGTATAGGATACAGTCCTAGAACTATGGTAACAATCATAGAATTTAACCTAAGAAGTTAGATATTGAGGATACTACCCCTTTATAATTTTGTTTTCCCTAGCATGATTTTTTCCTCTCACACTATTCTTTTTGGGTTTTAGATGATGGCTGGAACCCGAAGGAACCGTGTTGATCAATGCAATGGACAATGGAATGATTGTCCTCCTGAACAAACAAATGTTATGGGATATGGAGTACAAAATCTTATTGCTATACTTACACAAGCTATGAATCATTCTGGACTTCCAAATGAGCAGAGAAGGGAACAATATTCTATTGAGTCCTTTATGAGGCAACATCCACCTTCTTTCAGTGGGTCTTCTGATCCACTTGTTGCTGAACAATGGATCAGTACTACTGAAAAGATATTTTCAGTTCTTCAATGTTCTGAACATGATAAAGTCATCTTAGCAGTATATCGTTTGGAAGGTGAAGCTGATCAATGGTGGAATCTTATCAAGAATACGAGGCAAAGAGATGAAATTGAGTCCATGGAATGAGACGAGTTCAATAACTTATTTTTCAATAAGTACTTCCCTCGTATTCTTCGAACAAATATGGAGAAGGAGTTTCTTGAACTAAAGCAAAAGGATGATGAATCTGTCGGTATATACGAAGCAAATTTTACAAGGCTTGCAAGGTATGCATCTGGATTTATCATCCAACCTGAAAGTAATGTTGATCGATTCTTTAGTGGCTTAAAACCAAATCTTCTAAGGGCATTAGCTATAAGAGACTTCAGTAGCTATGAAGAAATTGTGTGTTGTGCTATCAAGGTATAAATGGAAGTTGGTGTTACTTATCCATCTCATAGTTTTGAAAAGAAACGAAAGATGGAGTTCAAGGAGAAATCTCAGAATAATGGTGAAAAGAAGATGAATGTTTCCTTATGCTCAAAGTGTGGAAAGAAGTATGGTGGAGATTGTCTTAAAGGGATAAGTAAATGTTTCAAATGTGGAAAGGAAGGTCATCGGGCATTTGAATGCCACAATAATGGGAAGAAGATGTCTAATGATGAAAACAAAGGAAGGGATACATAGAATGAACCTACTACACTTCAATGCTTCAAGTGCAAGGAAATAGAGCATTATGCTAATAAATTCCCTAATCCAAGGGTTAGTGATGATCGACATGAGCAACCACTTAAGGAAAAGGACAAAGGGAAGTCACATGCGATCACCATTGGCGATGTTGAATATGATAACGATGTGGTGGAATGATTAAGTGTTTATGTAATGGGATTCCAGAATAATTTTGTATATAGTATCTTGGAATATTGGAATATTTATGTATTGGTCTATTGTGGTTTTCAATAATTTTATGGCATCGGTAACCATGAAAAGTGATTGAAATATTTTTGGAAAGCAGATGATATGCACATAATGAAGGGATAAAGAGAATATAATATGTTTGATAGTATTCATGAGCTCATGATTGATATAAGGACTAAGTGATATCATGGTTTGAGTATATAGAATTTTGATGATTTTGGTATTTGGAAAGTGTTAACTTTTAATTGCATTCAAGTTTTCACTAAGGTTCAATGGGTATTCAAGAGAATACATGATTAAGGCCTTTGAATGTTTGGAATGTGACCAACAAGACATATCTTATGATATATGGGGGATAAATGATGTCATTCACGTGATAATTTTATTTATACTATGAGCTTGGACCGAAGTATTTTAGATAAGACTAAAGATTGGAATGGATTATGTTGGACATAAGTTAGTATTGTTTAAGGATAAAACTTTTTTGATATTGTTGATGGGATTTTATAGTAATATAGCTTTAGAAAAAGGACAACCTGCAGGACGGGTGACAACCCATCGCATCGGACTAGGATGTGGGAATCGAACCCACAACCGAAGTGCGACTGGCCTTTATCGCCTACCACTGGCCTATAGGAAGTCCCTGGTTAGTATAAACTAGTTTTATTTTATTAAGCGGTATGATACATGATGTATAAGTTCATTTTTGGAACCATATATGATTAATCTAACCATAAGATGGACTTATAACTTTTTCTAACCTTTTGTTTGAAAGAGATGGAATGACCCATCATTCTATAACATGATATTCTAACACATCATAAATAACAAATTCAACTTCCTTTCTTTAAGGGATGAAGTGGAAATTGTTCAATTCACGAACAACAGTGAGACTGTACCAAAATCAAGCAAGTATTTATTTTAATTCATCAACTTTAGGGAAATGATCTTGAAAACCAAAAATGTTGTCCTAGTTCCCTTATATCCAATGAATCAGATGGTACCTTAGATCATCACAAATCAATAGCTTTGTGATTGTTGGGTTTTTCATAGCCATGTTCTCTACCACTCTCCATCAGAACATGATGATTATATTTTTCTTCCATATCCATATTTTCACCTATGTTATCCTACGTGGAAACCCCATGATGAGTTAATTTGGGTAACCGTTACATTTTATACTTTAGTTTTTAAAAGCCATGTTTTGGTATTCCTTTTTACGATGTGAGTTTCTATTAAACAAACTTTCGAGTAGTAAACCATTTATAACCCCGACGAATTTCGAGGGAGAAATTAATTTTTAAGGGGGGTAGAATGTAACACCCCGAGATTTTATGAAAAATATTCTTTTAATTTCATTAATTTCTTGTGCTACACCAAGATTACCTTGCGCTATACGCAACACCGTATTAGCTTGCAGTATACGCAACACTATTCTTGGATCGTGTTATACACAATTTTGATAATAGTTATTCTACGCAACATTGAGTATATATATATATATATATTCAATTTATAAATGAAATATGGTTGGATTCTGTTATACGAAACAACGAAGGATTCTTGCGCAACACGCAACCCTGACTTGGCTTGCATTATACGCAATCGCGACCTTCCTCGATAGTGTCTGTTGTACGCAATACTGGGTTTTACTAAACAATGATATATTATTATAATATTGTTATGAACTAGAAGTTATGAATAAAGTTAACTAAATTTTGAATTTTATAATATTATTACTCATCTTACACATTTCTATAACATGGTATAAGAACAAAATAAATTTTTCGGGTAAAATAAGTATTTTTCAAAAAATGCAGTTTTGCCGCCTTTTGATGGCGCACCCACTTTAAATCTAGTTTTTGACATGTTTATAAGTTCAATTTGACAAAATAAAATTATTCTTTTGAATTAGGATATAAAAATTTACATTAGATAAAGTTTTGATATTTTTCCGATAACTTTCATATTTTAATGAATAGTAAAAACACACAATATTTTAATTAAAAACAACTTTTTTCATCATAATATCTTATGTGGTTAAATTATAATATTGAATGGTTTTAAAGTATAAATAGAATATATTTTTACAATTTAATATAATGTATGTCATTATCATTGATTTTACCTTGAATTCGTAGGTTAAATCAATTCAATCTTTTGCAATGTTTTAAAGAAAAAACCCGTTTTCTTTCGACAACGAGATTAATTTTAATTTAATTTCTGAAAATTTTGTGTATTGAATTTGAAAAAATGGATTCAATATTTGGAATCAGTGTATCCAAATTATGTTAATAAGCTACTTTTTATTTTGGGCATTGTGAATAGTAACTACGGTAAATTTTATTTACTATAGTTAAAGGTAAATTGGGTAATTAAGGGTAAATATAAGATTATAAAATTACCCTAACACTTGGAAAAATCCTATTGGATGGCTAACATTAGACCCATATAACATAAGGGTTGGATTAGATTCATTTTATGGACTTTGTTTCCATGAAAATAATTTAATTATTATTAAAACCAAAGAATGTGACACCATGTCACTTTCTTAAATCTTATAAGTATAATAATTTTAATTTAGTGATAAACTTCATGAAACTTAGAACATGAATAGTATACAGAAAGATAATACAATTATCTACATCATAAGAATTTATTTAGAATTTTTTGGGATTAAATAAGTATCATTTATTATGACACAAAGATGATGCAGTAATTGTCTTATTAATGAAAAATTGACATAATTGATGTTATAAATGCCCAAATAAATGTAATTTGAGACTTTTTATGACTTACACTAATTTTATAGGTTAATATGACATGTTATTGTTTATTTAAGTAACTTTTTTCTAACTTATAATTCTGTTATTAATTTCATAAAAATCATGTACCAAATAGTTTCAAAATTGACATAAATTAGTTTTTAAAACAAATATTATATTATTAATTGTTATTTAATTTCTAAAAATATACGGTTCGGCCAAATGACTAAGATAATGATATATATATTAATAATAAACAACTTGGGGTTCGTTTGTCTTGTTATGGTATGTTTATTAACCATATAGTGTAAGAAAACAAAAAGACACGGTAAAAGTTAAATTATTTAACTTAGAGTTAAATCTAATTGATAAGGCTAAACTAATAACTTAAACTTGTCTAAAACCTATTGTATGAAAGTATTTCGACCCCTACCCACTTTATCTTCGAAATAAGACCCTTTGGAACTATTATAAACCGAATATGACCTTAGTATAAAATAATATTTTGAGATTTTCCTAAGGTGCCCTTCTCCTCCCTTATAAAAGGGCACCTCCTCCCTCTCCTCCTCACACCAATTTGAGCATTCAAGCTCGGAAAAACCCTGAAAAAATATCTTATCCACTTCCCTAGTATCATCCTAGAGGTACTGGTATTCTTCAAAGACCATCCTTAGTTCTTTAAGTGGAGGTTAAGAAAAGGCGCGTCAAAAAGAGGTAATATCCATTACTGATCTTTTTCAATTTCTTTCTTCTTCAACTTCTTCTTCATTAGTTGTTTCATGATAAAGTAATAACATCAGTATTTATTATATACTGATATGTTATTATAAATATGAAACAACTCTAATTAACCTTCTATCCATCCTACAGAAAAAAGAAATCACCGCGCGTGCGTATGTACGGAATACCGTCTCCACGCCGTGGTGTAATCTATTTTCCGCCACCACCTTAATTCGATGGGTATAATGGTGTAATGAGTAACTATATATGATTATTATAAATTTATATTGATACTGAAATAGTATACATACACTTCAACACAAGTTCACGATCATGAGAACGATATCATCGCTCGTGCGTACGTACGGACTACCGTCTCCACGACGCGATGAGATTCATTCTCCACATTAACCATTCATGAATGATTATAAAGTATATATAATGAATAATAATGAAATATATGACATGTTAAATCTACTGGATTTATGTATATATATATATGTATGTCATCTACTTACTTCCATTCAAGTCAATAAGGAAAGGAAAACAGCGTTCATGCGTACGTACGGACTACTGTCTCCATGAACGGTGTGTTTCATTTCATTTATCTATCTATTATATATATATATATATATACTAAATATATATGATATATAAATCATGTTTTATATTCTGGAAGTAAGTAAATCATGATATAAGTAATAATAATGTCAAGAACAACAAGTCCAAACACCTACGATAAATGAAACGATTTTACCCAAAACGCTTCTTTAACATGGAATTTACAAAAGAACGGGTAATATAAAGTCATAAGTGAACCATATATGATATCATAACAATGAATATGATTCTGTAATAAGTTAATGAAATTATTTAAATCATTATACAGGAGGTTCGGATACGTACAAAGCATATCGGACATAAGGTAAGGGAAAATATCACAATCTCATTTTTATCCGAGATTGTTTATATTTTGGAATTTACTGGGGTGCATTTTATCATCCACATCCATGTTTCCTCAATATGTAATATTTAAATCATTCTAAAATAGTTTATATCCAATTTTACCCTTCAGTGAGTTTTTAGTAAAAGATATGAAAGGAATCTTTTTTCGTTTTTCGTACGAGGTAATTTTTGACTTTTCCGAAAGAAGTACGAAAATAATGTTTTTTTAACTTATACGACATGAATGGATTTTTAAAACAATATTTCCAAGAATCTTCCTTTAAAAGTTTTCAAGTTTATTTTTAATCAACTTCTTTTAGTTAGAATTTTATGACATGTTAAGAAAGGAAAAGTGTTTTTGAAGTAAAAAGAATATTTTCCTCAAGAATGGAGTTCAAGTGTTTTATCAAAATTATTTTCCATCTAAGATAATATAGGGTTCTGATTATACCCCTATTATTAAATTGATTTGATTATGTTGTGATGGAAATATTTTTATGAATTCCTTTATCTTATATGAATTGTTTTATGATGTCATGTTGTTTAAGAATCCCATTTTTATTACATGGGTTATGCTATGATGTATGGTTTATGATTTTGTGGCACACATAAGAATGGTATAATTATGAGATGGGTGGGACCTATATCTCCCTCCAATGCATTGGGTAAAGATTTTATATCTAATGAGATAGACATGACTGGAATGGTAGGTTATACCAGTTCAGTGAAACAGGACTGAAACGAGGGTGACTCGGTTCAAAAATGGACTTTGTCCACTAAGATAGTCTTGGAAATGAGTATTGACTAATAAGATATGATTCTCTATGATTTTGTGTGTATTCCATAAAGTTTCATGATTTATGTTATGATTATTGGGATTTCATTTCACTACTATGATTTATCCCATGTTATGAAATTATGCTCTCTTTTGTAGGTTAAGATTTCTAAAATGTTATGTTCTGATGATGTGATTGATATTTCTTTTGTTTAACCTTACTGAGAATTTAAGCTCACCATTTTATGTTTTCTTTTCCCAGGATATAAAGAAAGGTTTTAGGTAAAAAAAGGATGATCTTTATGGGATATGTTGATGATCTTTCCACACGATTATAAGATTATATTCTGAGTTTCCAAAGACACTAAACTATTACGGTCCTTGTGTGTGTGTTTTTGTTATGTACTAAGTATTCCGCAAAAGTAATGTAATGTCCATGTACGTTAAGCTTTGGGTATCTACATTATATATATAAATAGAATAAATTAATGTAGTTCAAATAATGTTTAATTTCAAATGTCCATATAAGAAGTGATATAATAGTATACAAAATTTCCATTGTAACATATTTTTAACTATAATATATTTATTTTATTCGCCATTATAAAAGATGATCTGACCCTATTCTTAACACTATATCAACTATATTAATTAAAGGAAACAATAAATGATGTAAAATATGGAAATTTAAATGTAAATACAAATATATAAAGTTGTAAAAATGAATGTTTTCATTCAGTACATCTATATATAGATAAGAAAAATATGTCAATCTTTCTTTGCATCATAAGATATTCAATTAATTGAAAAATGATATAATCACATTTTTTACAATATTCGTTTCTCATAAATATTTTCTTCACTTATTTATATTTGTAATCCTTGATTATATAATATGAAATTTCCTCATCCCCACATATATAGTTGGGATATTCATTATATATATTGTATTTCTAATAGTTGTTATATTTTCTATACCAAATAAAGGGTAGTAATCAATGTCCACATATATTAAATTGTATATCACCTGAATATCTCACATCATACTCAAATATAATTATAAATAATTAGTAATGTCTTAAAACAATTTCAAATCCTAAAAATATAAAATATTTACTGAAACATAGTTTTATTTTCTAGTTAACATCGTACCCTAGAAATTCTATACTACTATGATAAATTTCTATATGGCCCTGTCGGTTCTTCCTGATCACTGGAGCCTCTTAACTAATTATCTTGGTCAATGAGTATATCATTGGATTACATTTACATAAAAATTATTTATCATTAAAATGAATCTAAATAAAAAATAAATAAATATTAAATTGAATAATGATTTATTATTCATAATAAATTCTAAAACATTACGATATAGGTTCACAATAATATAATGAAACATTATATGTTATAAATAAAACCCAAGTATAAATATTATATATTTCATAAAAAACCATTAAAAATAATAATGAATACTTTATGGATGAATCTGAAATAATTACAATATAATATTTATGACGTCACTTGAAATAAATTTCTAGAAAGAATTTTATGCTTCATTAGGAAATTTTAACACACATAAAACATGAACACACATAAGGATTGTGTAAATTTATAATGGAATATTATATGCGGGTACCTCACTAACCCAAATGATAAATATGAAATTTACATGCTCATGTATGATTTTTTATGCTATCAACTGATTTAAAGAAATTAATAAACTAAATGCATTGAATGTTTTAGTTAAAAATAAATTCATATTGAATCACATATACATTAATTAACAAAATAATATTTAAATCATATAATGTAATAAAAAAATTTGATTTATATAAACATTTTTACTAATGTATTTTAAAAACAGGAATAACATAAATTATCCTTTAAAAATATAGAATATTTAATATATATGTTCCAAATAAAAGGCCTTTCAAATCCCTATACCCTTATAGTATTATACCATATCATATCGCAAATCATATATTACCAAAAATTATCTAATATCTAAGAAAAAACATATTAGAAATAATTTTTCATAATGAAACAATAAAATTAAAAATTTATAATATGAAAATATAATATATATTTAATTAAATTTATTAAACATTTGTTCAAACGCTTTAATAAATATCATTAAAATATTAATTTACCAAAAACTATATTTTATATTTTAACTTTAATTTCCTATAATAAATTTTCCCTTTAAAACTATTATTTTTATTTCTTATTTCATGCTTCCTTTTTTTTAAAAAATAACAGTTAAATTTCCATTTTTTCAAAAGAAAATTTTAATATCCGTCATTTAATAATTAAAATTTTCTAATATTTTTAAAACCCCAATAGTTCAAAAACTAATGAATTTTAACTCAACATTTAACTGGAACTATGAATTAAATATACCTATAAGTATAAGTATAATATTTTAACACCTTTAGATAATTTTTTATCTAATATATTCAAAAGTATTATTAAATGTCATCCTCACACTAGAAAATTATCTCTTATATATTTAGCTTCAAAAAATCATTATTTAAAATTCTCATCATGATTTTCTAGTTAATGATCTTACTATCCAGTAGTAAATAAACATTTATAAACATATTTTTAATTAAAATAATATATTTACCATTATTTTATTCCCAATAAATTATATAAATTCTGAAACCAGTAATTTTGAATTGAATCATGAAATAAATTTATCCAAAAAGTAACTTCAAAATTATAGTTTTTATGTACATAGCCAAATTATATGGGACCCATATTGAATTTGTTTTTTCTTATTAATTAAATAGAATCAAGGAATTAAATACATGTTACAATATTTAAATATTTTAGTGATGAATAAAATTAAATATTTCATGAAGTTCCCAAGAATATAGATGATAATATGTTTGAATAATTATAGTAGATTTTAGGATTGCTGAGAACAATCATGTATTTCCCATGAAAGTTAGTTTGATTATAAATATTTATTGGGGTTTGATGGTTTATATTATGGCATAAATTTAATGAATGTTGCTTCCATTATCAGTTGTTTGGAAAAGAGGATTGAAGCATTTCAATGAAATTAATGGAGATCCAGTCACATATTTGTAGGATTTTTTGGTGATGAGAGATGACACATTATTCATAGAAAACAGTAAGGGTAAAATTATATTAGTCCATATGAATACATTGTTAATGTATACACAATGACTATTATTATATGATTCCATTGTATTTTTTTAATGATCTATTTACATGGAATATATTGGATGAAAATTTTTCTTGTCGGTGATTGATGTATATATTAGGTTCTATTAGGTTTGACATGATATGTCCTTATGACAGTCATAAAAGTTTACAAGGATGATGTTGGAATTTACATGGAATGATTTATGTGTTTTATTTTAGGTTAAATACTAGTATTGAGGTTTACCATTATTTGAACCATAGAGGGGGATACGTTTGGTGGATGCATTCTTTTGGATGACATAGAATGGGATGTAATAATTGATAAAAAACATTATAAATGAAGTCATGGTTTTTATGTGTTGATTTATGATAGTTTGGATGATGTTGTGATATGTTTTGAGTAGATATTGTACTGGATGAGAAGCTTCAGTGAAGTTTTGAAGTGGCTCTAAGGACATTTCCATATTATATATAGGTTTTTTAATAATCATCTACATATATATAATAAATTTAACAATAATTTTATGGTTTTAAAAGATTTTTCTAGGTAGGAATCAGTCTATGTATAAATCATTATTTAGGATGTGTAAGCATTAAATTATATACATAATCATAATCTTGCAGTTTTGTATTACCAAATCTGTGTAAAATCATGAAGTCAACTGATTTTTGAAAAACATTTAAAAGTGAGTAATAATTATAAATAATTATTTTACTAGTTATATGATGAAAAATAATAATAAATATCATGAAAAAAACATTAATAAAATCATATAATAAAAGAGATTATTTATTTATATATTATTCAAGATGACATGTCACATGATGGGGGTCTAAGGAAGATTCAATGGGACACAAGATAAAAGGGTTGTTTGGGAATTGAGATGAGTTCTAAACCATAACAATTTGATCCACATCATCACTTCATCATTCCCTATAGATGTGGTATTAGATTATAAATAAATTAGAAGCTATATTTTAGTTGAAAATGATGATATAATGATATTCTAATACTTTATAGTGAATCTAAAATATTTTTCCTAAAAAATTCCAAAAAAATGAGAATCTAAATGCAATAATGACTAAGAATGATATAAGCTATAAGGGTAAGTTTTCAATTTTTTAGATGTTGTGGATTATTGAAATTCAAAGGACCATAGAGATAAGGTTAATTGAATATAAAATATGATATTATGAAGAAATAAATTATAAAGGATTATTTTATGTGTTGGTATTGAAATTTATTTCTATGTTTAATGATGAAAAGGGGGTGATAATAATATTTTTAATAAATTCACAGGTGTATTTAAGAATTTTAGAGTCAGCCATTGATATTTTCTGGAAATGAAAAAGAAAAAGAAGAAGAAATATGTTATAACAGTTTCTAAAATACACTAATAGTGACTATATAAAATCCTATGAAAATGAGAGAGCCATTTTACATTGATCTTATATAATATTTTATAGATAAAACATTTAGAGAACCTACTTGATTACTATGATTGAGGAATATTAATAACCATAGCATCCAATACATACATCAATGATCCATTTTTTTCTATTCTCAAGGAGCATGTAAAAACATGAAATCTATAGAGCTTATAGAACATTAAGAGGTTTCTAAATTTTCACCCAAATGATGAGAATTAATAATTTCAAGGGAATACCCTTCCATGATTTTATTTTTATAGAATTACAAAAACTGTACACATCAAATAATAACAAAAACACTCCCAGGACATTGCCATCCTAATAGAGGGTAACCATGTCATAAAATATGGGTGTTCACTTTTATTACATTTTGTATCTATAATTTTATAATGACCAAATGATGTAATGAGACAAAGATATAATCTCAATAAATAAATAAATAGGTGATAAAGTGATTTTTTATACCATGAGAAACATTTATTTACTCCTCCACTTAGTGCTGTACACATCCATATATGATCCTAACACCTAGTATCAATTCAAATTCTATACCTCTGTTGGATTTTCATATTTGAGATTCTTTAAAAAATCGTTTCTCTTTTAAAAGGTGATATAAATTTCATATGTGATAAATCTTGTGAATTCATTATGAAAGTAACTATGGATGCAAATTCTATCAAGATAATGGATAATATAAGGAAAATATATATAATAAAGTTAATAATGTAAAATATATTAAATAGGAGGTTAATGAGTTTAATAATTAATGTTAATAAAAGTAGATAGAATATCAATATCTCTATTGATCATATCACTCTAATAAGAACTTTGTATTCTATGTCGTCTCTCTAGGGTAATGGGAATGAAAAATAAGTATCCCCATTTATCCATTTTGATGAATGAATGTAACATATGGAACATGAATACTTTGTTATTGAATCCACCACAAAGAAAGTGTATAATAGTTATGGCCTATGTAGTTCACCATCTCTATAAGAAGCTGAGGAAATAAAAGATTCTAGAAAAACGACTCAAATAGATGAATCAAGTAAATAAGGTAATGATCAAATCATTAACGAATCACATGATGTTTTATATATTGATTAATTCAACTATTTTATGAAGACTCTATAAAATATTCCATGTGATATATTCACTTTTTTATCTATCCTAGGATCATGTAGGTGGAGATCACCCAACTTGTGGAAAATTAATAAAATACAAAAAAATCATTGGAAAAAATGGTAATGATGAGTATAAAACTATCCAACATGATAAGATCTAACAATACCCTAAATTTAGAGGTTGAAAAAGGAATCTCATGTTTCTTGAATGAATAGAATAATTCAATTCATGACATTGATGAATCCAAGAATTTTCTAGAAGAAAATAACTATGAATTTAAAGAACTCCTCTTATGATGGATTTGAAATAGGTGAATACAAGTATGTTTCAAGAAATTAAACATCTACTAGAATAAAATGAAAAATAATTATGATTAAGATAAATATATGAGAAAATAATGTGAATATGTAATAATGATAATAGGAAATAGAAAATATATATTTAATATAAGATGATTGAAACGTGAAATTAAATTTAAAGTCTATAAGAAACTAAAACCATGTCTACAGAAAAAGATAAGATGAATTTTGTTTCCAAAAAAACTAAAAACGATGATATTTATACACAAAGACCTCTAAATTTTGGAAAAAACATTCCATAATAATATATTGATTTTTTAAAATAGTTATAAAAGGATTGGTAGTATCCATCTCAGAAAGAAATTTTTTTATGTTTAATCGCTTTTTTTAAAAGTGTGATGCTTTAAATTTAAAATATTTACAAAAATGGGTAAAGATAGGTGATAGGAATACCAAATCCAAGTCAATAGTAGAGTGATGAGTTTATATTAGAGTTTTATCTCCAAATTATTCTCAAAATGTTTAGGAATTTCTAAAAAACAATATATCCACTAGTTATGAACCATCTTCACAATATATAGTTAAATGAAGTAAACCATGGTTTATTGGTCGGTTTTTTATTGTAATAGATTGAAGAATATATCTTTGCACTGCTAGCATAATATTTTAGCTTATAGAATAAGATATGAACTTATATCAATGGAAATTGAGCCTAGATTTTGGAAAACACAACAACTGAAACAAAATGATGTACCTATTACAATCATATTTTAAAATCACAAAATTTTTTTTGTGTATAAGACATATATGGTCTGAATGTTGACTCATCCATAATTAAAAATATGTCAAAATAAAATTTAAAATGGAGTCCATAAAAAGAGTCAAAGAATAATTGGAAAACCTTGATAAAAAATGTTTTACAATGGAAAACAAAATACTGTCATGAAGAATGAGGAGAATGAAAATTATGTATCAATGGATATCAGAAAAATATAAACATGATTCAAAAAAATAGAAGAAGCCAAGTAGGGGTAATATGATAAAGTTGATTAACAACATCTTTTAATGAAAAATATGGAATACCATAAATAGATGAATAAAAACCATGGATGGATGTGCTGAAGGAAGAAATCTTATAATTAATGAAAATTAAATCCAAAATAAAAATAAAACAACTGAATTGTAGAAAGATTATCCAATGAAACCACGTGTATTCACTAAATAGGCATAGAACACACTAAAAGTGTGTTTTAAAATTTATCTATTTCATTTGGATAAATAATGATAATCCAAATAAAAAGATATGGAATGATCATAATTGAATAAAAATATTACACAGAAATAATAAATCAAATTTCAGTAGAGTCTATCAATAAATGACAACCAATGGTGTTTTGAGGTACTTTGTGGTAGGTCAATTTAAGTTAGATAAATTTCATATGAGTGTAACACAATATTATAATCCAAATAAGAAATAGTATAAAATATTAATGCTACACCATGTAATGTATATCCCTCGTTGGTTTATGTTAAAAGTGTTTTCTCGTATAAGGAGACAATAAAATTATCAATAATTCCCATGATTTCCCTAAGATACAAATATTATTTTGTGAAGAGTTCATCTGAAAATAGAGATGAAAAGAGAAGATATTCATGGATAGAAGAAATTCATTGATTTATTTCTCTTAATTTATATAATTTTTTAAAATATTATTTCCCTATTTTCTTTATAAATAGATTTTTATAGAATTGAATGAGATGTAGGTTCTCAAATAGGGAAATAATGAAGTGAAACAATAAAAAAAGTTTATTCTATATATTATGTGATCCCCATATTTGTAAGATTTAACATTTTTATTTTAATAAAAAATCTAATAATAATTTATACGTTGATGATCTTGATATGAAGATCATCCCTAGATGGGATTTGATATTGAGTAGTTTCTAGAGTCACTTATTTTAAGAAAAGACCCGGTTTCTCAAATATTAATGAAAAAAAATCAATGATGAGGATTATATATAAATTATCACCTTTATATATATGAATTAATAGTTTTTCATTTATAGTGATAATTTAAACTAATCTATTAAATAAATTGAGAATATTGAGGAGTTGTATGACTGGTCAAAAAATTTAAAACTGTATATATAAACATGAATTATTTTTTATCTTCTATGTTTAGATGGCTGTAGGGACTTATATTTTTTTCTAGTGATACGTAATTTTATCAATTGGTGCCACCCTATTTCATCTTAAGATGATTTTAAAATACCTTAAATGAGTTTTAGCAATGAGTTATATGATTTGGTATCATATTATGTTAAATTATAGACACCCTTGATTTCTAAATAATCCCATTTCTTTTTATACGTCATCCATGGCCGATGATGACTTAGTGGGGGGTGATTAATTTAATATATAATATTAATATAGAAACCCTAGCCTTTGACGCAAATTATTACATGATTTTGAGAATAATTTACCAACAAATACACCCAAGGATCGTAAAGCATAGTGTCTTTGGATGATTTGGTACATAATTTGAAAACATGAAAAAAAACTTCAAACATGTTTTATTTTATCTTAATAATGATCTCTTTACTAATTTTGAGACCTAATATCTATATAGGATATCCAGTGGAATAAATTAACAAAAGGTATGAGATAAAAATCCCATTAAGTGAATTAGTATAGGAATAATCATAACACATGTGTTAGAAGATATAACATGAAAAAGGCACAAAACATTAGTAATGATAATGAAGTGTAACATGAATAAGATAAGAACATATTATCATAACATCATAGGAATGTGGAAACTATTTATAACAATTCATAAACATGAGTTGAGGCTAGATTCTAATACCATATCACATGGTCAAGAAAGTACCCTAAAAGAAGCAGGTTCAATCGTTGTCCCAACATAACATCTCAAGAGAATAATCATTACACAATTAATTGGAGTTACATATGGGAACAACCATTATAAAATGTTAATGAACATGTGTTTCACATGAATTATCTTACATAATTAATGAAACATAAACATAATGGTTAGCCATGGAAATAATTGGGTATCATAATCATGTCAAAAGGCATAACATAAGGGAATATCATAATGGTCTCCATCAAAAAAAGGATTCAAGTCATAAATGGAAATTAATAAGAAAAAATATACATATATCATGATATGTTATTTTAAACTAATTTTAATATATTTAAAATTAGTATTTTGTAAACTTTATAAATAAAACATTTTTGTGTAGTTTAATGAAAATATTAATGATTATTTTAAAAAGATAAGGAAAAATTTTTTGTATAAAAAAAGAAATGAACCATGATATTTTTTCATGATTAAATGAGTGGTTTTAGTAAAAAATGATGGATTAAATCATATTTTTGTTATTACATGAAAATCTGAATTAAATTGGGAAGTTCCCTTGAATTAGGTTTGCATATTAAGATGGATTTAGAAGGGGACCTTTTTAAAAGATATATTTTTGCTTCAAAGAAGGATTATCTAATCTAGATGAATGATTTTGGAACATATAAATAGAATTTATAATAATTAAATAAAAAAGAGTAATTAAATTGGTTTAAAGGGAGACAAAGAGTATCCTAAAGAAAAAATTGAGGTTTAGAAGGAATCCATTACCTTATTTCTAGAACTATTATGCAGTTGAACTTAATGTCATGTATAATCCAATTGAATAAATAAAATAATTAATTAAGAACCTTTGATACATATATTTTTTATTATGTTTAATCATGGAATTTTTTATAAGTTATAATATAATATTATATCATTTAGGAGCCTTAATTTACTTGGTTTTTGGATCAGTTATTGGTATACATGTGTGAAAAAAACATGGTAAATGAGAATATTTTTCCATAGTTGAAATTATATGTCATTAATGAACTTATAGAATATTAAATTATCTTATAAATCATTTTTTTTATTTATTATGACGATAAATTATTATATAATTAGTTAATGATAATCATTTACGTTATGTTTGGAGATATTCGATAATAATGAACTCATTTTGTTTGATAATTTAGTATTATGTATATGTATTATTTCTAAAAAATAACAGGGTTAAAAAAAAGATTTAAATTTTTTTTATCTACTATAATGATTTTATGACCAGCCTTTAAGGTGGAAAAATATTTTGAAAACATTTCATCCTTGATTGCGATAAATTAACACATCACAAAAGATGTTCTTTTTTTAAAAAAAATATTGGAGGGGAAAGAATTTATGATGGAATATCCCATAAACATAATAATATTACTATATAAGTAATTTATTTTAGTCATTATACCACATTTATTAGGGGATTTCAGAAGAGAATATTAAAATAAAAGAACATGAAATGGAACTAAAAGAAAAGAAATGGGGGTTTACCCCTTGAATTATCATCTTTGAGAACCTCCATATAGAAATTGGTATTGGTATATTGTCAAGATTCATGGAAATGGGGTAAGGTCATGGGATGATATTTGAGGATTATTTGGACAAGGATAATGGATTTTTATGTGTGAGTAGGTGAGGTGGAGACGAGTGGTATTTATTGGGGAGGACAAGGGTGTTTTCCCATTATTTTCTTTAATAGTTAAATATTTTTCTCAGGGAAAAAATAGTCTGTATTTTTCTGACTAAATATAGTAAATATTTCATGTGTTTTGGATATAATGGTCACTAACATAATCCATGACTCAATCATGACACACAAATTCATATATTTTCTGATACTATAAATTAACATATTTCACTATTCACCATAAATGTAACAATTTTAGAAAAATAACAAAAAATAATCAAATGGTTTTTCTTATTTAAAAAATGAGCTCCATATTTGGAAAATATTGTTTTAAATATTATAATTTCAAAATTTAATTAAAATTATCTTTTATTTGGAAAATACATCTTTTTAAATTATTACTAATTGAATAACACTTCATAACATTATTCAATGTTTAATAATATTATATTATCATCATAAACCAAAAAAATATTAATTTTTTAATACAATTAGTGAAAATATATTTTCATTTATATCATTATATAAATAATAAAATTGAAAATAAATATTTATGTTTTATAAAAATATCAATAGTTAAAGAATAATTTATAAAACTTTTAATTAGTTATACAACGATATTATTATATCATATTTTCATTTAAAAGATACTTAAATTTTTTAATACTTTCATGGGTGAGGTAACTATACTATTGGTCACATTAATATTCACATGTGTCATATTACTATTCTAGAGGTTATGTTACTGTTTCATCGATATATGTTCCACTACTTCTAGAAATACCTCTTACTTCATTCATTAATTATTTATAATGTTTTTATAATAGTATCTAAGTGATTTTACATGTTTTAAACTATATGACATAATTATAAGAATAGAATTTCAATTGATATGATTTTGGGTCATTAAATTCTTCCCCACATATGAAAGAACTCACTTGAAATTTTATTTTACAGACAATGATGGAAACAAGTGAGGATTATTCTCGTTTATCACATCATTTGGTTCCCATGTTTCCCTTCATACTTTTGGTTCTGCCATAGTACTTTTACCAAGTGAGTAGTCTTTTTGTGTAGAAAATTATCTCTATGATCTAATATTTTTACTATATAATCCTTATAAGATATATCATTTTCCAATTGTACCACCTCTGAATTCTATAGAAGTGAAGGATCCATTATCTACTTTCTCAATAGGGATACATGGAAAATGTTATGTACATAAGACATGGTTTGTGGAAATGATAGTCTATAGGTAAATGTTCTAACACGAAAAGGATCATGAAGTGATCGATGTATATAGAACCCAAATTTACATTCTTCCCAAATCTCATGATCCAATTCCATGATGATATATGGAAGAATACCATGTCTCCAACATCAAACTGTATATCTCGTTAATAATTTTCTACCTAAAAATTTTGTCAACTCTGGGCTTCCCAGATATTCTTCTAAAAGGATATTACCAATTCAACAATTTCTACAACTATTTCATGTACTATAATAATATGTTCATAGAATTCATCCAAGCATGAAAGTTTTCAACATATTTTCACATAATGGGCATTATATGGAACCTTTTAGATGGTCGATTGGGAACTCTTATTGTAAGAGAATTCTACAAAAGGTAGATGTTGGTCCCATCCTCCCAAGAAATACATATAAATCCCTTATAACATGTATTCCGTTGTCTGAATTTGTTTCTCAGATTAGATGTTAGTTTGGGGATTATAGGTCATACAGAAGATCAACTCAATTCACAGAGCATGTTGGATACTTTTTAAAAACATAGAGTTGAAGCTATGTTCTCAATTGGATAAAATTGATATTGGTACTCCATATATCCATAAAACATCATTGTTTTATATCCATGCTAGTCGATCTAGTGAGAATCCCTCACTGGTTGTGATAGAGTGATCTGTGTTTATAAGACGATGCCCAACAACCCATATTTCATTGTTTCCACAAGATGTCTTTATTAGTCCAGTGGAAATGTACATGGTGATGTTTTCACATTTCCATATTGGTATGAGGAATATTTTCATTATCCTCTATTTTTTATCCTTTCATCCTTCACCTACTGACATACCAAGAAAATTCATGTATATTTAGCACTCTCATTCATTATATTGTCTTGGAAATAGTTCACTTGCAGATATTGATACATATTTGTGCTCCCTAGGTGAATAGAGTAGGTTGAGTTATATTAATCATACAAAAGATAATTCATTATCTCTGAATTGTATGGTACACATTATTGGGACCTAAACCTCATGACTCCTTCCTCATTTATTTTGAACTATATGGATTTCCTATTTCACATGGCTTACACATTGTTTTGAAAATCCACATCACTTCTTTGACAGTAATTTATTTTTACTATGTGGTATGTGTGAGAAATAATATTAGAAAGTATTGATATTGATCCTTGCATAATGATTCCCATGTACTTTGTTTTATGGTCTAATAATATTTAATCTTCCTCAATTACCATTATTGATAAAGATGCAACATCCTTTCTAATTAGATTCACTTCTACCTTATTTTCCTCAATAAGAAGGTAGTAGATATATAAGTTATAATCATTGATGATCTCTAACCATATTAAATAGTTGATATTAAGCTCCTTATATATGAATTTGTATTTTAGGATCTTATGGTCACTATATATCCCACACTTCTCCCCATATAGATAATTCCACAAGATTTTCAACATAAAGATCACAACCTGTAAATCTAGATCATGTGTGGGATATATTTTCTATGAATTTCTAACTGACTTGAAGTGTATACATTATCATTATCAATTTTCATCAGTACACATCCTAATAAAACAATTCAATCATTTAATTACACCACGATGAGTTCCCCACTATTCAAATGTGTGAGTACTGGTTCAATGATATGAATCCTCTTCAACTCATTGAAGCGTTATTCACATTCACTGGTCTAGATAAACTTTACCCCCTTCAGATAAAGATTATTTAGTGGGTAAAAAAATCATGATATGTTTTTGGAAAATCATTGGTTGTACAGAGTTATAACATTTAAAATATTGATATCCATTATAGATGTTTACCTATGCCACCCTTTGACTGAATTTGTCTTGGAAGTCTTCCCAGATATTTCTTTTCAGATGATAATATTCCCCAATAATGATAAATTCTCCATCATAAACTCACAATTATTATACATTTTATAGATTTTTCCCCATCATGAATTCATTATCATAGTATTAAAATGATACTCATGTTCGTCTATTAAATTATATTATATCATAATAACATATATAAATTCCAACATAATATTTTCAGGAAAATATATAAAGACTCTATTTATTATGTATATGAATATTTCCTGATCATTTTTTTGTCAAAAAGGAATAAAATTTAACTTATATATTCCTCTCCTAATTCAAATGTAATTATTGGGAATGTCTTCCTTCTTCGCCATTAGTTGGTCATATCACGACCAAATGTCCACCTTAGTGAAATAACTATCCCCACATAGCTGATCAAACAATTATTCTATCTATGTTGGGGGATACTTGTTCTTTAATTGAATTTGATTGAGCACATGAAAATTGATATAGTGGAAAATTGATAAAAAATTATTCATGACGAAGAGGATTGATGAACCCGATGATGATGCACTTGGGAATATACAACCATTTTATATATTCTCCAATAACTAATAATATAGTTATTCTAACTCAAAATTTTATAGGCTATAAAGTGTCATTAATATAGTAAGTGATTGAGGAATATTTTAAATTGAGAACTCAAACTCTCTATTAAGAGGAAGACCAGACAATGCTTCTGGTAATACATCATTGTAATCCCCCATGATTTGAATTACATAAATAATGATTCCATCCTTTATATTAATTATTTTATATAGATATTATTTCTCATTAGACAACAATATCAATATTTGTGACATTTATTTTGAAGGAGATTCATTTCCTCCATACACTTGAATATAATTTGAGGATGGTTTGGGATGTGAAGAGTTATATCACATTCCAGACAGTTGATGTTGTATTTATATAAAGGTACCAAATCCATACCCAATATAGCATCAAACTCTACCAAAGAAAGTATGAAATGATTTTCTAAGAGGATCAGTACAAAAAAATTAACTAGGGAGGATTTATAAAAATTGGATACAATAATTGGCCCATTTAAAATTTTTATTGATAAATGAACCTCTAAATTTAAATGTGGTGATTTAATTGTTCTAATAAACATGTAAAATATGAAATAATTCATAGAATTGTAATCAAGTAGTTTCTTTCATACTTCTAAATGGATAACTAGTGTAGCATTCACAATATCACTTTAGGGTTCCACATCAGCAATAGTAACAATATATTCCCTTATATGCTTTCTTGGAGGTTGTTGTTTTTTATTTCCTCCAATGACCCTTAGTTTATGGAAATGTCTTACCTAATTACCATGTTACTTTTTTTTGAATCAAAACAATATATAATGAGTGTTTATCCAAAACATTATTGTTTCTTCCATAATTGTGCTATTCTTCATACATCTTTGGTAGTTACTGGCCATATGCGCCTCTCTTTCAAATTTGGAGCATCTCTTGGTTCCCTTTAAACTATTTTCAGGATGCTTATTCCCATACTTTTGACATGTAAGATATTGGTTATTTTTCCCATTACGTGATATATCTATTGATCTTCCCATGTTAAAAACCAATTTCATATATTTTTCATGGGGCCTAGAAAACCACTTAGAGTCTCCAATAATCATTTCAACCATAATATAATAAAAAAAATCTCTTCATAACTACGAAAATCTCGAATTATCAACACTTGTCATAGAATTTGATTTAGATCCCCAAAGAAGTGATCCACCTCACATTAGATGTTAAAAAAACTTCTAGAGGCATATCATGAAATCCTTGAGGATTTCTCCTCATATGCCCTGATAGAGTCATATTCCATTGACTTTTGTATAAATAACTCCCTTTATATCATAATATTGAGGGTTCATGGAAAATATATATTGAATAATATTTTCTTGGAATATTCCCATTATATAGAATCAATTTCCTCCATGAATATTGTGTTCTTGATCAGTGTCCACCATTGATTAGCTTCCCCATCAAAATTATAGACTAACAACACTACATTCTCTTTTTATGAGCACTAGAGGATAGAAAATATCTTCAAAATGGAATTACTCCTTTTTTCTACGATGATGGTATGATAATCTCCACTAAATATGGGAGGCCCTATTGGCATTAATAATTCTAACACAACATTCTCTCTCTTGTAATAAGGAGGAAATTACACATGATTCAAGTAATTATTCATAACTTGATCTAGTTGTTAATGTACTATAATGATGTTTTGAGATCATGTTCCTATCATATTTGGCATATCATTAGTGAAAATTTCAAATTTCTTATCCCATTGATTTTCAGAACACATTCTTTTATATACACCCATTAACTATGTAAAATTATGTACAATTAGGGGGATTAAATACATACTTAATAAGTATATAAAAATAAAGCATTGAACCTAAAAGTATACTCTTGTAAATGAAAATAAATCCAAAATTGTGATACACTATATTTCAATATAGTTTATCTATGGTGTTATAATTATCCCTAGGGTTCTTAATAATGTTTCATAGTTCTAGTCTCCAAAAATAACTATACATTTCAAATGATAACAACTATAGTGACCCTAGATTTCTCCACATATTAATACATGATTTTATTAAAAACGTACCATAAAAAACAATAATGGATCGTAAAGTCTAGTGTCTTTGAAAGATTTGGAATTTTTTTTTGAAAACATGAAAACCAAACATAAATCATATTTTATTTTCTCTTAATAATGAAATCTTAACACATTTTGATCCCTTATATATTCTTAGAATAAATTGGGGAATAAATAAAGAAAACAGATGAGGTAGAAATCCCATTATGGGAATTAGAAAAGGAATAAACATATCACATGGGTTAGAAGACATAACATGATAATATACAAGTCATAGAACCTTAATAAACACAATGATGTATAACTTGTATAACATGGGATCTTATAATCGTAAAATTATTGGAATTTGAAATCAAAATATAAGATGAAATAATCAAGAGTCCATGATAACTTCCAACACTATATAACATGGTGGACAAAGCCCCATAAAGTAATTAGGTTCACTCTATGTCCCAACATGATGTCATATGAGACTAAAAATTTCCCAATGCATTAGATTTATATCTTGGTTCACCAATCATTATATGTTTCGGAATATGTGTTTCACATGAATAGTCATACATATTTAATGAAACTGAGACATAAGTGTTACCCATGGAAATAATTTGGTATCATAATCATGTCAAAAAGCATAAAATAAGGGACTATCACAATGGTGTCCATGAAAGAATGAATTTTAATCATAAAATGAAATTAATAATGTAAAATTGGAATATATCCTAATAGGTTATGTCAATTTTTTGTTAATATATATATACAAAATAAAATGTTATAAATCATTAGAAATAATAAATTTTAGTGAGGTTTAAGGAAAAAATTAATTATTTTTTGAAATAGAAAATGCATAATTGTTTATATAAAACAAAAAATTAACCAAACAATTTTTTCAGGATGAGAGAAGTTATTTTTTAAAAATAATTTTGGTATAAATAAAATTATAGATATCACATGAAAATTTGTAATGAATCGAGATGTTAAATTGAATTGGGTTTGCATATTGGGAAGAATTGAAAAGAGAGCCTTTTTTGAAGATGTATTTCACCATAAAAGAATGATGGACGGATCTGGATACTTGAGTTTTAGAAATATATATAAAATCTATATTAACTGAAAAAATAAGTAATAATTACATTAAATTTAAGATAAATAAAGAGTAACCTGAAGGAAAATGGATGTTTGGAAAAAATCCCTTACCGAATGTCTGAAAATGATCTGCATTTCATTGTAGGGTCCTGGATAAAAAAATTTCCATATTTAAATAACTGATTGATAATATTTTATAAATTTAATTTACTTATTATAATTTTATTCTTTTTATTAATAGATTTTTTTGATGAGGTATAAGATATTATTTTATCGTTAAGGAGCATTCATTTCCTTGTTCTTCAAGATCAGTTAATTGTATACATGTATGGAAAAACTTTTCAAATGAGAATATTTGTCTAAAATTTAAATTATATGTTATTAATGAACTTATATAAGATAAATAATATTATTAATATTTTTTTTCAATTATTATGAATCATTATATAATTACTTAATGACAATCCTTTAGGTAAATTTTGTAAATTTTTGATAATAATGAGATCATTCTGGTTTATAATTTAAGAATATGTATATGAGTTAGTTAATTACCCTAAAGAGGGTTATAAAAAAAATTTAAAATCTCTTTCAACCATTTTAATTCTTGTGAGTCCATCTATGATAGATATAAATGAAATTGACAACCCATCACCCCTGAATACATGAAATTTACTCATCTTGGATGATGTTTTCATTTTTAGAAAAAAAGGGGATACAAAAGATTTCTTTGTGTTACCCAATAAACATAATAAAATTATTGTATATTTTATTTATTGTTGTCACCCTTCTACTTAGATAATTGGGGGTAATGAGATTATATGAAAATAATATAACATGAAATTTAAATAAAATAAAAGGAAGATGATTTTACCTTTTGAATTATCCTCCTTGAGAACCTCCTTGATGAAATTTTTTATCGTATTTTGTTGAGAAAAAGGTACCAAGACATGGAGGATATTCTTGAAGAGATAATTTATCATAATTTGGAAAAGTATGAAATATTTATAGTTTGTGAGGGTAGGTATTTATAGGGGTGGGGATGTGTGTTTTGTCACTATTTTATTCATTAGTTTATTATAATTTTTTCAATATAAGAAATAATGAGGATTATAATGAATAAATATTTTAATTAGTTAATGTGATATCAATCCAATGGTCACTTACATCATCCATGTCCCATGAATGACAGAAAAATTTCATTAATACATATATTTAACATTACATTACTTCACTATTAAAAAAATAAATAATTTTAGAAAAATAGAAATATTTATCCGTACCATTTTTTGAATTCTGTAATTAATAAAAGGACTCAATTTAAAGAAATTAATTTTATAAATATGATAATTTTAAATTTTATATAAAACCATCATTTATTTTGAAAATACAATTTAAAAATTTTAGCTAATTTTATAACGCTTTAAAAAATTCATCTAGGTATAACAAAATTATCATATAATCACATGAAAATAAAATATTAATTTATGAATAAATTTTGTAAAAATAAATTTTATTTTAAATCATTATATTATTGACTAAAAATAGAATAAACATTTTTGTTTTCTAAAAATATCAACAATTAATCATAATTTCTCAAACATTTATTAACTTATATTATCATATTATTATCTTATATTTTCATTTATTATATACATAAATTTTATTATTCATTCAATGGTGAGGTAACAATTTTATTAACCCATTTACTATTAATAATAGTCATATTTCTATTCTAGTGTTTCAGTTATTATTTCATTGGTATAGGTTCTTCAACATCCAGAAATACCTATAATTCCATTCATTATTTATATATAACGTTTTCACAGTGTTATATTTGTTATTTCATGAGGTTTCTACTCTATAAGAAATGATAATATGATATTTTTAATTGATAAAATTTTCGGTCATTATAATTATTTGAAGTTATATAGTCCACACAATATTCTTTTTATATAGTTTTAATAGGGGGAGAGGAATGAAAGATGTAAATGGTGAATTAATTTGGCAAAAATATTTTCAACCTATTATTCAGTTGAGTATTGAAAATAAATACATGGGGCTTGGATATTTCATACCAAATTTGTGTTGGTTTTGTGAATATTTGTTAATAAGGATCATGGTGCAAAAAATTATCCCTGATGTTAATTTTTTTGATGAGTAATATCTTGGGAAATTTCTTGATGTTTGCAATCAAATTTATGAGAATATATTGAAAGGAATATTGATGAATACATTCTTTATGAGAAGAGTCATAGATCCAATAAATAGTTGTAATTTGATTATAATTATTTCTTAGGATTAATATTTTACCATGTGACATAAATATGATGTAAGACTCCACTATCACTTTTTATGTGGAAATTATAATAGAATTGCTAAAATAATATTCATAGAGATCCAATCACATAAAGGAATGTATGATTTGGTAAAACATATATGTCCACTATTCATATGGAAAATGATTTGGAAGAAACTTTGAGTCCATATATAGAATATTTTAATTAATAATTAATAAGACATAATATATGATTCCATTAGATTTTTCCATGATCCATTCATTTAGAAATGTTGGATTAAAGATGCTTCTACTTGGTGATTCATGTACATACTTGTTTCATTCATATTAGAGAACATTCTACCATATGAATTTTATGAAAATAGACATTGATGATGTTATAATTGACTTTAAAGATTTATGTTTTTTATTCATGTAAAATAATATTACTAGTGCAGAATGTATTTACTCTCACATATGTGAGTGAGTTGGAAGCTTCTTGATTTTTGATGAGTCTTTATTAGATTGCATGCTTGACATGTTTACTATTAAAAGAATTAATGGCACAAAACCATTGAATGAATAACATTTAGATGATGTTATATGATGTTTTGAGATGATTTTAGTGTTTATAATAATACTTTTATATGATTTAATGTGGTTTTGATGAATATTTTATACTCTTTATAAGCTGTGTGAGAATCATATCCATAATCATAATCTATAAAAACATCACTTATAAGGTTGTGTAACAATGATATACATTGGGATCAGTCTTTATGACCACCATTACTATATCTTATTATGCGTTATATGATCTATGCAAACATGATTTGGCTACATCATATACATTTTAAATTAATATATCATCATTGTAAGCATCATGCAATTATCTAATTTTTTTTAAAAAATATATATTAGAGAAAACATCAAAATAAATTATTTATGTGGATATATAAGGAATATTAATAACTAATATTATAATTATAAGGATATTTATATTATATTATGATGATTTATATATGTTATTCATAGATTAAAAATCAATATAATATACACAAATATGACCAAATCGGTATTAGAGGCATACCAACAAAAGTGGATGTTTTGATGTTGAGATGAGTTGTAGACCATATAAAGACGAGATATGCCACATCTATATAAGCATGAACACAAGTTGAAAAACATTATAAACGAATTTAAATTTGTGGTATTGGTGGGGATATATATATGTATATACTAAAATATTTCATTGTGAATCCAAAATTTGAGTCCTCAAGAAGACTAAAAATATTGAGAATTATAATTTAATTAAGTATCAAGAACACTAATTTCTACAAGGCCAAGATATCTATATGTTTTAGATACTTATGATTATATGAATTCAAAGGATTGTGTTAATTATGTGAAGTTAATATAATATATGATATTAATAAGAATGAAAACAAATAGGTTTCCCAAAACCACGTGTAATGAAAATATTCTTCACCTCGAAGAATGATATGGCGGTGTAGATACTATTCCCTAAAAAATACCTTCATAGAGAATATTTTGAAAGAGACTGAGTGTCATTTATATACACTAATCAGAAAGAAATATATGTTTATAAGTTTATTCATACTTCACAATTGATGAATATATCATTACAGAAGAATTTGAGATATCTAGTATGCAGTAATCATCAAGTGTTGAAGTCTTGGGGAATATGATAAATCCTACATTAATGCTCCATGTGAGGAAGAATGTCCTCAATATCATCTTGGTTCGACATTGGTGTTACATTACTGATATTCATCACATGAATCAGGCTAAAACCTAGATTATTCAGAGCTTACATATTCTTGAGTTTGTTTCTGTCATTATACCTAGATGGTTCAAGTATAATGAGTTTAATTATATAACCATTTTCATATTTTTTTTCTAAAAACATGGATCTTGTGACTATGGGATAATATCCATGACACTCCAAATATATAGTAATCATTCGGGTCGAAAACCTCATCAATAAAACTAGGGGTTCTCTTATGATTCTCTTATTTTCTTTATCTACATACTTATTAAATATAATAAATAGGAAAAGATATCCACTTAATGAATAATTTAATAGGTGATAAAGGGATAAATAAAAAACTATTTTTAAAAGTACACCAACAATGATTCACCACCCATATTTATGATGGGAACATCCTTGTTTGATCATAATAATTATGAATTTATTAATAATGATAATATAATCCTACTATTTGTGTGTAATAAATTTATCAAACACTCAAAAATTATTTAATTTTAAATAATAATACTAACCATGAATCATATGCACAAAACATATTTTTTTCATAAATTATTATTTAATATTATTATTTTTATATTGAATGGAAACCCCTTATGATTAAAAGATAAAAATTTATAATTAACCATATCAATACAAAAATAAAATAATAGAGTTTAATTAAAACCTAATAATTGATTGTAGGTCACTTACCACTTGTTTAAGAAAAATTCACTAGTAATGAATTTCTATTCCTTATAAAACCATAATAAATACAAAAATAAATCTAAATAAATGAATAAAGTGATGTTAAAAAGTTGTGTTATGATGAATTTAACAGAGTTAGATAGAATTATATAGAAATAAAAGATAGGTATATCATTTTAAATTCAATTTTAATGACATTAGAATATGTAAAACTACACCACATTAAAAGGGTGTTTTATTTGAACCATAATAAAAATTAGACAGTCCTTGTCTTTCACCAAAGTTAAGTGATCTTGTATTTAAATATTTATTCAAATATACTATTTATAAAATATAAAAAATTCATTTTTTTATTTCACTAAAAAATTAATTTCTAGATAAAATAAATTAAATTCCACTCTTACATTAAAATATCTGGTTTGAAAAAACATCCCACTAAATGGGACTTCACCTTCAAAGAACATAATTTAGGGTATTTACTAGAAAAAACTATACATTATGACATCATATCATAATTGCAGTAAAACTAATCCCCTTTTCACTAACACTATTATAAGAAATATCATACATAAAGCACATACCAATCGTTAAATATCACATTTTTATGACCAATAATATGTATTTTTTAGTCAATTAAACGAATTTCATTCACCAATACTATATCATTATAATAAAATATCTGATATATATCATTATTTTATATGCCTAACTGGGAAACATGAAATATATCATTTCCCCACAATACATTATTATTTATTATATTCAATAAGAAACCACTTAATAATTTTCCATGTATATAAATAGTCCTACAAAATTAGTATGTTATTTCCCTTCGATTCTCAGTTATTATAAACCCAATCACGGTGAGACTTAATGAGAGGCATGATCTCGAAAAAAATGATAGTTCAATTTCTATAATTAGAATATGAATCATTCTTACTTCTAATAATAGATAATATATTCTTAATCAGCAAATCATAATTTGATATTTCCTTCCACATGAGACAACCTAACTGTGATACCAATCTAAGATCTATCTAACATAAAGGCAACTAGTATACTATACAATACAAGGTCTTAAATAAATCAATATTAATAAAATGATTCTAATATTTTTAATCAATACATCCTATAATTCAATATGATAATTTGATATACCACAAATATGAATGAATCATGCAAAAATAATATCCTCTTGAATACTGACCCAACACATATATTATCCAAAATTTTATTGAAAATAATTCATAGTCAATTTGTTCTGATCCCCAAATTATTTTCACATGATATTCTAGAAAAGAGAATATACAATCTATTTATAGAGATAAATTGTATTTTATTTTCTATTATGTAGTATCCTTATCCATCTGACATAAATCATTGATAATACCTCAAATAACTGAGTTTATTTAATCTGTATGAAATAATGTTTTTTGTTAAAGAATTAATTATTACCCAAACTATGTTGAAACTGTTTGGTGATACTAGAAATTAAGAAGATAAATCCATCATAATAACATGAATTTTCCATTCTAAAAAATGTTATAAAAAATTATACATAATGTACTCTAAATTATTTTCTTTAGCTATTTAAAGGTAAGGAACCTCTACATAAATATTTCTATATACCACATTATATTTTGAAACCAAAAATAATATTCATATCTATGGTACATTATAGATATAACATTATGAACTAACCATTTGAGAAACAAAAAGTTAGCATGTATATTTTTTTTATAAAATCCCTTTAAACCCATAATTCATCATTGAAATATTTTAGGAGAATTAATATATTGAATTCATTTGAGAAACATCTCCAACTATATATATTTTCATGGAGAACATAACACTCAAAACTAAATCATTAACCCACATTCAAGGACATCATCAAAGAATAAGATATGAAAAATAATTCCAGGACTACAGAACTACTCTTCAAAGATAAATCTATATATATCTCTATGAATAAAAATATATGATTTCACCCATGTTTAATTTTATGAAAAATATCATCCAAATATTTCTTAATATATGGTCCCAAAAGGGAATTTCACATTTCCTATAGTATTTAGAAACTCAAAATAAAATGATTTAATATATAAAACCCATATCCTATTCTAATGATTATAATTTCTCTAATAAAAAATAATTTCAATATTTTTTTATTAGTATCTAAAATAAATTCTCATAAAAAAATAAATTTTCAACTCCTGAGTTCGTACACTACAGATAAAAAACACTAATAAAATATTGTTCGATTATTCTTAGTCATCCTATATTTATAAACCATTTTTCATCAAGTAAACATCGTATATAAAAACATACCTTATTCTAAGAGGGGGTGAATATCTATAATCCTCAGAGTGCTTTCATAAATCGTGAAAAATATGAATAGGAATAGAGATTAATATACTTTTATATCTTGAAATTGAATCTCACATATATCATCTGATGAAATACCACTACATTAATTTTAAAAGTTTTTATTGGTATAACTATTTTGTTGAATTAATGGATTTTAATATAACCAATTATCCATGAGATATTATATTTTAAATAAATACAGTTTAAAATAACTTAATGATCCGAATATATTAATGATTCGAACATGAAATTTCTATTATAATTATCCTCTATAGTCCATAAATGTGATTTTAACATTATAGAATCTGGTTTATGATCTCCCATGTATCCAACAAAATAACAATAACACTCATTAATTTTACATATATTATCTTGACAATATCAACATATAATCGACAAATATGATCAATAACGAGTAAAAATAAGGATGAAAAATGAGTTCAAAAATGCCATGAAAATAACTAATATGTTCACTACACAAAATGAAATCAATATGAAATAAAATTGACCAAAAATAGTTAAATAATATCCATAGCACATCCTTGGGTCCTACGCTATTCATGTGATAACTCAACCATATATCAATAATAAAAATCCATCAACCTCCCCTTATATGGTCAAAAAATTATCCATGCTTTATATTGGTTATTGTTTCATTATTATAACATGGATATTTCGTATATAGTAAAAAATATCTGTTGTATCGTGTTGAACTTATTCATAAAAAACACTAGAGGACACCGTATAAAAAACTATTATAATGAAATTTCTGGATTTATTATCTTTTAAATTATTATTTAATTATTTATATTTATCTAGTGTCAGTCTATAAGATAAAATAAATATATATTTAATCACTAGTAGGAATTATTTTATAAAATCAACCTTCCCATTTAGATATAATCATACAGATTCCTCAATAGTCATTGTATATTAGTTTTCCATAACATGAATAGGAACATATCAAATAATATATTTATTATGTCGAAGAGATATCATGAAAATATATGATTTGATCACCCTAAAATTTCACAAATCAATGTATTATGTGGATTATTTAAAAATATAATTTTTCTAAAAAAATTATATAATAGAGATTTAAAGTCACTATTAATCAATAATTATGAATATAAATAATTAAAAATTTTAAAAGACCTTAACTATAATCACATGAAAACCGTAAATGATAATAATAATCAATTCCCAAATATTTAAAAATAAACTAATAGCAATGAAACATGTTTGAATTGTTTTTATGTAATATTATATCCTCTATAATTGAGATGTCATTGTTTAAGATATAGATATAAACACAATAGTTAAAAAATATAATTACATAAAAAATAATTAGCGAGAGAAACATATATAAAACTACAAACTATCCATTTTAGAAATTTATAATATCACACAAATTTTTATTAAATTTCCCTTAGACATTCAAGATGTTCATATATACAATAAATAACTAGCTTGTCCCTGATCAACGATGCTGGTCTTGAGTCACCTTATTTTCACAATCAACCTATGACTATTAACATTATCTCTTAGAATCCAATTCAACCCACACACAAATACCTGCATGAAAATATATTCATAGGCATACAATAAAGATAACTAAACTTTACCTGTGATTCTAGATGGAAACTAGAATATTTAACTTTAATCCCATGGGGACCCATCTACAATGATTTTTTTAAGATTATATATTTTTTCATAAGAATAATATTCTCTTAAATCCCTAATAAGTAGATCATGAATATATCCATTATAGCTACAATGAAAACACTATTTTAGTATAATAACTCTTTTTTATTAATAATATAGATCCTTCCCCAGCTCCCTAAGTCATTCATTTGCCTCATAATAGTAATTTAGGATCATTTTCATGTAACACATAAATCAACTACCACTCATTGAATTCATCACTTCCCTAGAATTATTATTCTAAACCTATAATTAATTTATATAACAATACTCTAAACATATAAGAATAATACAACCTCACCCCTGACTGAATCTTGTTTTTAGAGTATATTGAATAGGTGAATGAGTAGTTAATAATAATACTTTAAATTAATAGAATCATTTAATGTTCAAAAAAGTATCTTATGTATCATCTATGTGCTTCTTTTGTGTTATGATTACAAAAAACAAACTCCTCAATCAGTTAGAATTTCAAATCATCACATCAAATATATTCCCATGACACCAATTCTATTACTTTTTGAAAAGTTAATTAATAAAATTAACTCAATCACATAACATCACTAATCACATCTCTCTATTTTAGATAATTGATTCGTTACCAGTAACCTATTCAAGAATATCATAATTTATTTTTAATAATTCAATTATTTAACTATATCCAAATAAAAATTGAAGTGTATTCACATTTAGAAGCACATAATTAATTATCTTATGTTCTGAAATGTTGAAATAATATAAATCAAATCACCATTAGAATACATAATCCCTTTACCACTAAATAACATACATAAAAAAAATGTTTTAATTACATTGATCTTTGAAATTAAATATTATTTATTCATGAAAAAAATATATATAATATTTTATATTAATTTATGAGTTGTAATATTATTTTGAACATTTCCCAAAAATAAATAAATAAAATAAAAATAAACTGCTCGGATTCATTAGTTTAATGTTGAATTCTAACATGATCATGCTTGTATGGTAACATTCCACATATACTAATGTGATATACCCGATAATCGGAGTCTATTAAAAGGAATAGTGGTTCTATGAGTATCATTGTTAGTAATATTTACTCTTATATGGTTCATTTATAACTAGAATCACAATAAATAACCCAAATAATCAAGAGTATAATAATATATTTTTAATATTACAAGTAAACTGTCAAACCATGTTACATAATTAACTAATGATATAATAAATCCAATTTAGGTGTCAATAAAACCCAATAATATATTTTATTATAATTATATATGAAAAAATAAGATCAAAATAAATTAATAGTAATTATGTAAGACTCCAAAATATAAATACCATCTCCATTTTTTATCGAAATAGAAACATAAAATAATTGTACATCTTTTAGTTGCCTTTAGTAATATGCATAAAATAAATGATCTCATGAATTGTGTAGATATAGTGTGTGATAAATTATCTTATTATATTTAAACACAGCCCCAAGCATCACCTAAATTTTGATATTATTATATATGAGTTCTATAATGTCTTGTATTATTTTAAGAAATACATGAAAATTCAGTATTTGAAGTTATATGTTTTACCATGTCAACATAAAACACATATGACCACTGAAATTCAATCAATAGATAACTCTAAATATTAATCAAAATATATTATACTATAACTCATGTCCAATTTAATTCTTTCTTAAAACACATATAAAAAAAGCTATCCTAAAAAAATTGAGTAAATAATATATCATGGTAAAACATAAGGCCAATCCAATATAATATTATTTTGAATTTACAAAATCTATTTTTTCAATTTATAATATATATAATATTATTTAATATTTTATTTTATAATAAAAAAAATAAAAAAATAAAAAATCTATATTTTCATTTATTATTTCGTATGTATTCACCTATAATCTAAATACAAACCTTTATATATAAATATATTAAAAAATTTATATAAAACCATGGATAAACCCAAAATTCTAGTTTTCTGTTAATTATTTTTTGAATTATTTGTTTAATTATTATTTTTATAATTTAGTGTAAAAATAGAATTTGAAAAACATAATATAGATTTCATGGTTTGGTTGATCAACCCGCTTAACATGACATAAAATCAGAAAATTATAATTTTCGAAAACATAAGAATATAGACAGGGTGTACATGATATGACTAATATTTTAAGAAGACCTTTTAACAAATAAAATATGAAATTTTTTCAATTTTTTGAAATTCATGAATATTTTTGGGGACCTTAATTTTCACTTGTACATCTATATAAATCTATAAAGAACTGCCCCTCAATGAATCTCTTTCTAATGTTATATAATTTGATTCATTATTAATATTTTATCATCAAGGATCAAATATTGGTTTATATGTGTGACTCTAAACCCCCTTCTTTGTCGTCTTCTTCCATATTTTTTTCAAATATTTCTCCCTAGTTGCCATTATGGCCATGATTTTTTATTTCCTAACAATTTTTGTTGTGCGTATATGTGTTTTGGTTTTCAAAATTTGTTTATGGGTTATTAATTTTTTCTACCCGTGAAAACATGTTGTTTCATAATAAATTTATGAATTCATAATAGTTACAACCAAGTCAACCTATTTATCCAATGAAACGTGAGTTTATTATATATTGAAATGATTATTTTGGTCGTATTATATGTATTTTTTCAACTATTGATAATTTATTACTATTATAATGATTTTTCTTTATATATTAAATAAATAATGACATGAAATTTTTTTATATGTTTAAGAATGTATTTGTTTAATTTTATAAACATAACTTAAATTTTAATGGGAAAAAAAATTGTTTTTAAGAATTTTCAAACATGGTAATAATGTATTTATGAATGTATTTTCTAAAAAATAATTATCCTTTTTATTTAATCTTGGGATAAATTAAAATTTTGAATCATTAATTATTTCCATTTTCCATTAGTTATTATTTTTAAAGTATTTAATGGATTAATATCATATTTATTTTTTGGTGAATTGTTAATATTGAAGGAATGTGTGATCTCATGCATTTATGTTCATTGAAATAATAGTTTGAGTCTATTCAAGATATATGGGGAAATATCATGGGTATTAGGAAGGATCCAAGGGCATTGTCCAATATTGGATATAAATAAAATCTCTCAAGATTATTTTCATTAGGTTATGATTAGAAACATACTAGAGTGGATAGTAAGGTTGTGATTCTTACTACACTATAATATGCATCTTTTAGTTCATTTTGATTATCTAGAAGAAATATTACATGCATATGGATAGGGATGGAAAAGTGATTATAGATATTATTGTGGTAGGGATATTGATAATGTATATGTTTTGAACTATGATATCTGGTATCCCAACATTGTGAACTTTCGACTAACCCATGATGTTTTAATTTATTAAATTTTCTTTCAAAAATTCATTCATCCCTTGTATTTTAGTTTATTTATCTTTTTTAATTATTCACTCAGAATCTTTTATGCGATAAACATTACAAATTTTATTTCTATAGAATAAATGATATCAATTTTTTATATTGTTAAAAAGTGTTTGACATGGTTTATTTTATAATTTATTTATATCGAGAAAATAGAGAATACCTTATAGAAATTTTATACAAAAACTATACGTACACCCTTCTGTATTTCGTTGCCCTTATTTTCATGAAATAGCCAAAGGAAAAAATCAACTATTACATAGTGTTTTTGAAGTAGTTTTTGATTATTGTAATTAAAATGGTGGAATGGTTAGAGATTCCCTCTAATTATATGGATATATGAACCACCAAATAACATCTATTTTTATATACATTTTAATCCTTTATACATTCAACCATAATATATTACCATAAAAATTTCTATATTACTATTAGTTGAATGATAATTTTAATATAGAATCAATCAATACGTGTTATTTATATTGGTCTTTGTTTACACATTTTATGACATTCTATCATATTTATGCTTTTAATATATTGTTTTTAATCATTATATTTAATACAATCTATTATATGTGTGTAACTAACTAAGATATGGAAATATTAAGTCAAAAACATGGGTAGATGTTTTAGTGATTATTTTTCATTTAAAAAGAATGGGTCATTACCAGTTAATTTTATCTGATGACCATGAACTAGTTTCCTACGTGTGGTGATCGTGAAAGTATTTTAGTATTCAAGAATGACTTCCATAAGTATAAGAAAAGGGAAGTTCGGGGTAGTTTCATAACAAAATTGTATTCGAATGTGGTTTTAATCTCTATTATTTGGTATGTTATGGTTAATAAGATATTAGATTATTAGAACTAATTGTATATATTATAAATATGTTTCTACAAAACACTTGTTATAATGAGCCTTGAGTTTCCATGGGACTTTGCGATTTTTTTTGGGTTGGACCTTTTATTAATTTTTATATTTTTTTATATTGAAAATTTAGATTTTTTGGCAAATATAAATGTTTTGGTCAATTTTAATGAGTTGAAGACTAGGTAATTTGACCCTGAAAACTATTTTAATATTTCCATTAAACCCTAAATATTCGGAGAAGTCTTTTGTGACCATTAAAAAAAATCATGGAGCCAATAAAATTAAATTTCCTTGTTATTTTCCCTATAGTAGCCTTCAAATACATTTTTACCATGTATGATTATTATGATTTAAATTGAGGCTTTTATTTGATTTTACATTTATTTCCATGTGTTTGAATGAATTATTGTTTTATATTTTATTTCATATAGTAATATTCCACTATATATAGTAGCATTAAACCTACAATAGAGAGATAGAGAGAGAGATAAATAATTTTCCATAGGCAAATACTCAAATTGGTAATTATCTTATTAAGGTAGTATTTCAAGGATTTATTCCAAAGAGTTTCATTTAAATTAGTCACCATTGTGTTTAAGAATTAATGATCCTTAGGATGTTGGTGACTAGCTTGAAAATTTTGAAAAGAAATATAATTTAATGAAACTTATAATGAATAAAAAGTGATTTGTTCCACCGTTATAAATAAAATGGTATTTCAAGAGTGATGGAAATATGTTTGTTTACTTATGAATTCATGAGTAAATGTTTTAGAAAGAGTTTATCATCATATTTACTTGATAGTTTTAACATTATATTATGGTGTTGAAAAATTAAGGGAGATTTTTTTCGTATAGTAATACAATTAGAGAGAAATAGGGTATAAATATCACTTAACTAGGCTTATAAATTATTTAATTGAAATGGGATAAATTATAAATTTAATCTTCTATGATTTGAAGTTACTATTTACCCAGAGATAGATTATTAAGGAAATATATTCAAAATATTCATCTATGTGGAATTCATTCAGGAATATTTTATGGAAGAGAAAAAATAATCTAGGTTTCATAAAACATGTATAACCTTATCTAATTATGTTTGTGGAAGTGAAATATGATTCACTATTAGTAAAATAAAATGATATAAATTTAAACGTAGATGTGGAAGTGGATTGATGTAATTTTATCTACAAGTCTCATTGGGAACATTAGAGTGATAGAATTTTATATTTCATATGTTTAAAAGGTTATATTTTTCAAAACCAACATTTCTAGAGTCTAATAATAGTTTTCATGCATATGAATGAATGGTCCATGAATGATATTTTTTTAAATCAATCTACTAAAAATAGTATTGAATCGCCTTTTACTTTAAAGGGTCCCAAGTTGGAATCAGATTCCAAAACCCGAGTGGGATATCAACTACTAGGGAATAATTTTATAGGGGTTTATTCATATATGTATAATATATTGAAGTCTGAGCTTTCTGATATTTTGAGGCTGTATACTATGCTCGAATCTTGGATGTTTCATGAAGGAAGTAATTTCTAGAATATTATATTGTATTATAATCTCTCAATAATTTATAGATATTGTTTTATTTGATATAGCCGCCTCAATCTATTTTTAATATAATCATTCAATTTGATTTTAGAAACTCTCATATAAAATTGATCAATTGGAAAAAGTGGAATATGGTGTCTATAAAATGAAAAAATAGCACTGCATATGTTGTCCTTCAATTTGTATCTCCATATTAGAATGAGTGTTTTCTTTAGATTTCCTAATTCATGAAATGGATCTCTTCCATGTTATCTGTTTGATGGATTTCATGGTCTTGAACATAAAATGTGTTGATTATTTTCATAATAGGTTTGTACTCATCCTTTATTATGGAGGTTACATTTATTTAATGTGTAAAGGGATCTATAACATCCATAATTTAGTAAAAACTTTTCATAGGGTTACATTTTTATTCAATTTAATGAATACATACTAAACTAAATTATAAATATTTCATGATATAAATAAATTAAATATCACTTTATTAATTAATAATATAAAATTATGACAAATATACAAAAAAACTATTTGGTATAATCAATTGGTGATTTTATTTAGTAAAATTTTACAAAATAAAATCATATCATAAATAAAAATAAATAATAAATTTACAATTATATAATCATGGATCATATTAAACACTAAGTATCAAAGTTTATTGATCTAAACAAATAATACGAATGAAAATCAATAATAAAGAAATTATTTTTAGTATCCTAAACAATTTAATATAACATGATGTGTGATTTTAAATATAAAAGTGGAATAAAAATATAGAATGTAATGAGGGGTGATTTGGATATTAAATAACAATTATATGGTTGTTAATTATATATTGGTTTTCTATATATTATTTGTCTATACATGCATAAGATAAATATATTGATTTTGCCTAGTATTATTAGGTTAATGTTAGTAACATATTAAAAAGAATATATTTAATATAAAATTTTTATATACAAAATAGTTCTTATATAAAATATAATAATAGTAATTTATTAGAATAAAAATAAAAACAAAAATGTGTGAATTATATATATTAAATATCTCAAATTTACGGGATGAATTTAATTAAAAGTATTTATGAATTGAATAAATAATTTAAAAACGAAAGTATTGTTTAAATTGAATTACTGGGCACAATATAATTAATTCATTCGTTATTAAAATCATTAAATGTTAAAATGGGTATTTTCAAATATATTTTTTCTAAGTACTATGAATTTGTATGTTAAGAATTTTTATTGATAAATTTGAAGGTATATATTAACTAAAATTTACCTAATATATATATATATATATATACAATTTATCGTTATTATAGTAATTTTAAAATAACTCTAGAATTAGCAATCATGTTTTGTGTATTAAGTAATGATTTTAAATTATTTGATGATAGTGATGCATGTAATAATGATTGTGATGCTTAATAGTTTTGGTTACTTTAATGTTATGCAATAAATTTGGAAGGGGGAAAGAATGCTCTATCTGGGCAATTCCATATTTTTTCCATGATATTCAGTTTCTTTTCATTGGTATAGGGATATTTTCTTTCATCTTATTTGAACACCTCAAAAGTATCCTTTCTCTAATATTATATTTTTTCATTTTAGAGTTAACATTATCATATTTAGATTTTAATTTTTTTTAAATAAGTTATAAATTTATTTCATCATATCAAAATTATATTTTATGTGTCATACTTTATTATAGACAAAAAATAATTAATTATACATATACTTCTATAATATAGAATGAGTTAAAATAGTAAAATTAAATGGAAATAATTTCCAACATGAATATTAATTTTAAATAACTCTAGAAGAAAATTTTAATTTCATAAGTCAACCCAACCATTTAATGGAATATTTCCTTGCATAATATACCTAACTATAATGTTAATCTTTTATTACCATTCCCCTATCTTATAATTCAAAATAAATATCCCCCATTTTTATATATAAAAGGTACTATGACCCACTCACTCAAAATCAATTATCACTTTTGTTTTCACTTGAATAATATTCGAAATATTATCTTCCAAATTATTATATCACATAGTTTATAATTATTTCATTATGTGGAGGAACAATAAAAATATACTGAAAAAATGAATTGCCAAAATGGAAAATTCCATCAGTGGGTGTAACAAGGTCCTATCCATTTATTTTATTTACCATCACATCAATACACATAAAAAATAAAATAAACCACTATAATTTTTTATTATTATCATCATTAGGATTATATCAAAATGATTTTAAAACCACATAAATTAGTAATTTTACTCACCTATATTTTACAATGTTTTCATTTGTATGTCAGTTTTACCACTTAAATGAATGGTGTACAAAAATATTGAAAATATATATTTAAGAACATTAGAATTAATTAAAAATAATATGTTAGTGTTAAATTTTAATTATTTATTCATGTTTTATATTTTAATAAATATATATATATTTATTTTAAATAACAAATAAACTGATTTTCAAGATACAAAATCCACCAAAAAAGTTGAATTTATCACCATTGAATAAAAAATTTCCCCTAGAGATACATGAAACAATAATGTATCACATGGAACCTATAATACATATCAATATAAACCCCTTAAAATTATATAAGTTAGGAAAACATGATCGATGATCAAGGGCCAAAATCGCTAATTTAAATCAATAGTAATGCAAATGGAATGATAAAATCAAGGTGACTATTTTTAATAAAGATTTTTTAATAATTGTATTATAATAAATTATAATAGATGTTGTTATCTAATAAATAAATAAATAATTTTTTAAAATAGTTGTAAAAAATAATTAATCAATTATATGGAATTTTAAATAATTTTTAGCCATGTATGAATATGAGGTAAGGGTTTTTCATTTCATTTAATCCAGATATGTTTCATATTATGCAATGATTGTTTCATATATTTTGTATAAATGAATGATATAAATTTTTTATCAAAAATAAAAGTTTATTATTTGGATAAAAAATTCTATTTTTTATATCGCCTGTTAATTTTATTTTAATACATGTACAATTAATATTGAACAATTATTTGTTGACTCAATATTTATTTTACTGAGTTGTACGTTTTCCGCATTGTGTAATGTAATATATGTGTGGTATTTTCTTATTTTTCTCTCTCTTTTATGGTATTTTTCCTCTCTTCTTTAAATATAAAATTTCATTACAAAAATATAAATTTTTATTTACTCTATCTTCATTAAGATATATGATTATAATAAAAATTAGTCATTAAATTTTTTTGTCTAGTTTTATTCCATCTTAATATTAATTTTTACAAATGATGTCTTATTTTATTAATTTTAAAGTTATATGTGCATTCTCTTCCATTCACATAACATTTATCCATATATTTATTTAAAATATTTTTTTTATAATTTCTTTGTCAATTTTGGTTTGATTTAAAATTTTTAGAATCCTAAAATTTTAGTTCCTTCCACTGATATATATATTTTTATTTCCCACCCCAAATATATTATTCCATTCAATTATTTCATTTCTAACATTCAATTATTTGTATTATTCATAATTAAAAATTAAAAAATTATTTTTTCATATTTTTCTAAATTATTTGAATGTTTGTTTCATATTTTTTATAGATACTTCCATTAAAATGAAAAATAAAACCACTCTTTAAGATTTCACAACATTATTAATCATTATTTTAAAAGTCTGAATCATCATGAAATTTATCATACATGAATATACCTCAAATTATGCGTAAAATATAATTTTTTGATTAATGATTCTGTATATTTGAAGACAATTTTAGAAACATTAGATGTGATACCCCTTGAAATTGTATTCACACCCACATTTTTAATGGCCATGTTTTTTTCTCATGAATACATTATTAATTTTTTCAGATGGGTAGTTACTTTGTGGAATGGTTTGTTATTTAATTTCATGGTTTTTCTTATACTCCATGGTCATTGTATTATGGATTTAATAGTTGTGTTCTATTGGGTTAATCATACAATTGATGTATGAGATTTGTGGTGACTTTATTTTTTCATATATAAGGGGAATTTATTCTTGATAATGGTATTAAATAAAAATATCTAAAAGAATATAAATCTCACTATAATAAATTTAATGAGCCAAAATTGGGCTAGTCTACATAAACTCATGACAGTAGAAAATTATTCATTATATTTTATGGGGGATTGAAAATTTTCTTTTCACATTAAATCTCATGTTGATAGAGAGAAAATGTTCTTTGATGATCCTATAATATAATATATTTTTTGGAGTTAATAATTATTCCACAAATATTTTTATTACAAAATTATTAGTCTAACTTAGAATATCATTATAAATAGTGGTTGAACCCTCTTTTCATCATGTTTTTATTTCCTCAATAATCCTATTGTATTTAGGTGATAAAATTTTGTGGCCTTAGCAATATATAATGGTCCTTAAATATATAATGATCATCTTGTAATCCCTTGGAACACTTGGAGCATAAATTTGAATGTCATTGAAGCACACAATTCGATGTATGGCCATTTTCTCGTCACATTCACTATTATCCCATGTTTAAATTACGAATCTATATATTGTTATCCACATATTCCTGATGATATTTCTAATGAAAATACCTATCGGTTCCTTTTATAATTTCACATTTTAGATGTGAACACTTTTTAAATATTTTAAAATTTTCTTTATTTCATTACCAAATCATTTAATCAGTTCCTTTATCCTTCTTCTGACTAGATAGAGAAGAAGCCATATTTTTATGATTTAATATAAATTGTGTTCATTTTTAGTGAAGTAATATTATGAAGTTGGTGCATAGAAATACTTATAAACACACCATTTTTAAAAATTACCACTCCCTATCAGTTCTATATAGGATTGAAAGGTTATTCGTAGAGATTAATCTCACAAAGATGACATGTGTTTCATTATTAATATTAATAAAGGTATACTAAGATGTGAAAATTTTGGATATTATGTTAATATCATAGAAAGAGCCTGTATGTGTAGTTATAGAAAGGATAAGGCATCTATGGGAATTAGATATGACCTGAAAATTATTAGGAATACTATAAAATAAAGGTTTTAGAGATTTCAGTGTGACAATCCATATGATAATATATTTATAGAATCCTGGAAGTAATGAATCTTCTAAATAAAATTATAGACATTAATTTATCATTAAATTAATATTTTTTTATTTCGGAACGATGATATATTACGAAGATTATTTTTATGAATTAAACATAATGATACATGTCACTTTGGCATCAGAGTTGAGATGAGAGAATGTTATGGTAGTTTGTTTTCCAATTCCATATAAGAAAATTGACTGGGTTTGGGAATGAAATGGGGAATATACAACATGGTTTGATACACCCATAGATTCATATCAATTACAAATCATTGATTTATTATAAGGTTATAGATTTGGGTACTCCCACATAGTCATGGGATTTATATCCTCAATTGTTTGTTCATTGAGTCAGTACTCTATTGTACATGAAATTAGAAGTGTCATCAATAAGATAAATATATTTTGGTACTACCATGGTTTATAATCATTGAATCAGTAGAGAATTGTCCCTATATTTATAGATTTATGAAATATATCATTTGATGACCATACATGAAGATGAGTGAAACATCCATTGTAGTTCTCATACATAATGGAATAATAATAATTATTGAGATGGTAAGGTATCACACTGTAGAATGTTTGATGATATATGATTATATTAGTTATGTAGCATAGAATCTGGGTTTTCTCAAGGTGATTAGTTTCTTAGAGAAGTTGGATATTGATTATTGTAACTCAGTGGAATGTTTTGTTCAACATAAAATAAAATATTGGTGTTTATTATTGTTTACTAATTACTTATCCACTTTATCCTCTACGTCTAAGGATTCAAACAAAGTTGTGAATTTATTGGTTCCTTTGTGGGTTTTTGGGAATCCAAATTGGAATTTATATACTCGACCATGTATTCAGTTTCCATTTAAACATTTCATATCTCAAATTAATGATTGATATTTTAGTAGTGGATTTAGTTACCAAAGAGTGTTATTATATTTCTATCCAAACAATAAAGTATTAAAAAAATATGTTTCTATAAATTTTTTTCTTTTGAAATGACTTCTCTATAGTTCCATTAGTTTTATTTCCCCTTTTAGTGTATTGGGAATGTATTTTCCCACATTTACAATATTTATTATGAACCTATAATTATTTTATCAATTATAAAGTGAGTCATAAGTATTTATTCATAGTATACTTGAGTATTTATAAATTATTTCATTATTATTTCCTTTCATGGATACTGATGGATGTGTATACGTATTTTAGGATTAGGAAATCCACAATATGAGATATGAGAACAAAATTCTAGTTATACGACACTTAATTATTAGAGGGATTAGGGTGTAATTTTATAACACATAACCATTCTTATTGGGGTTCATTTGGGTTGGTTCAAGTCCGAGTTGAATTAATGTGAGGATATCATTAGGAAACAATATGGGGTCAAGGGTTTGTTGTTATAGTTTGCATCGAAAATAAAAAAATCTGTAAGGGTTTTTGTAATTTGATTTTAGGAAATTTTTTTATGGTGTTAGAAATATTCATTCCCCATGAATTTAATGTTCTTTTTGTTGACTAAGAATTCTATGACCAACTCGTGGGGATTAAGTAAAATGGAACATGAAACATATACAGACTACTTATCTATTTTTTGTGTCCTTAATAATTAAACTACCCATATACACTTCCATGATAGTGGTTAATCCATTTAAAAATAGGATTTTTATACATCTATAGCTATCTATGTCCATGATGCATGGTTTTCAAGTTTCCATGCTAATTATTTAGCTTCTTTTCACTAACCTACTAAGTAAAGGGGCTTCCATCTTGGTATATAATCTTTATATTACCCCCCAGGGTGACTAGGGAGTAATTATTCATACTATTATATAGATAACATACCCTCTAAACACCTCCCAAGAAGACAATATCCTATAAAAATCATAGTGGAAGATACTAATTGGTTAGGATGAAGATAAATGTAGGTGGAGTGTGCTCAGGTAGTTTCAATGATATTGACCGCCCATGTTTTAGAGGATCCTAATCCTTATATAGTTATATATTTTCATGAGGGATTTATTCATGGATTTTTAATTTTCTTAATATCTTGTGATATTATGGTGGTTATAATATCTATCCTTTTAGTTATTATAGTGTGTCCCTTGGGGACCATGATCATATATAGAAATTATGAGGTGTACTTCTTCAGATGGAGTTAGAGTTCCTATATCATAAAAATAACTACCTAGATACATTACTGTCTGCCACAATTTGGGACCAGTTTGATTTATAGTGGTGTAAAATATTTGATCCTTATTTTTTTAGGTTTACTAACCTTATAATGTAATACCATGATGTTATTTTAGATGTATTCATTTGACCATATATGTTCAATCATATGCTTCGTAGATAGAAATTATCTTAAAATTTTCCCATTTTAATCACCATATATTTTGTGATTATAGAGAAATACACCACGATAGAAAAAATTTCATGAGATGATAAAAAGTAGATAATGTTTGTGGTGGTCATTTAGGGGTAGACTCATCGGTTGCAACCGACCATCGATTTCCATCATAGGAAATTCATCAGTTTTATATTTACTCATAGTTTCCAATCCAAGGATACTTGGACTTCACATTTTTATAGAGGATACATCCAATTAAGAGATAGTATTTGTTGTACATGTATAGGATGATGCCATATTGACTATTACTACCCAACCCATTATGAAGTAGATACAGTTAGGTGGTAGATAGAACCCTATGTCAGAGAAATTGATGTGGTCAATTACCTATCCAAGGTATACATGTTGGTCTTATAGGGTGTGGGTAAAGTTAATGGGTTGAAAATTAACATAATGGATGATATATAGGTAAACAAAATTATAATCCTCTTCTACCAAATCCACTGGAAATGAGGTATATGATAAGCTCAGGAAACATTATTTGAGGGAAACTCCTAGATGTTGGAAATTGATCATAATGACAAGAAACCACCAACTATGACTTTAGGAATGATAATTTTTTAATATATAATAGAAACCATTATCATATATACCTATTTGGGAAACCTCTTTGTTGGTTTATCCAATGTTTGAGTGTTTTATAACCTATTAGAGAATTTACCCCAACCTATGTTGCTGTAAAATCATTCTCAAAGTGATTATAAACTCACTTATAGTAAATGATGATATTAGAATGTTATTTGTGGAGAGGGGTCTTATAGGACCACATTGGGAATAATTCTAATTCATGATAAATAATCCATAGTATATATGAGATATCCTTAGTCCTTTTTTGGAAATAATTATATGATAATTGTGTTCTAAGTTATTTTGTTTACAGATCATATATTATTTTCATGTGTATGCGGGACCTTAAGAGCCTATGAATATGTAATTTTCTTTAGAAGTTATATATGATAAGTCATCAATTTGTTAGTATTGATCTATGTGATATATATGAAATAAATATCTTATTTATGCTATGTAGTTGAACATTAAAATCTACCTGAAGGATGTACCTTGATTTCCCCTTTAATGGGAGATCGATTTTATTATCAAGATTCACCATATGTCCACTTAGATAACTTCAACAACATATCATATAGACATGGGTATGATCTAGTTATTGAATATATATTAAGTTTACCTTATAAATAATGGCACATTTTGACCCAAAATATTCCCCTATATAGATTTGGAGATTTTTCAAACATGGTGGATAATTGATTGTGGGTTAATATAGTCTATAACCACCATAATCAAGTAGAATTGATGAATATTTCCATCCTTTATATTTTTAAGTATCCATCAAATATAATAAAAGTTATATGTTCAATTTTACTATAATTGTCTTCAATTTTTCATGTATGTTACTCAAAAGATGGAATTCTAATTTCATTACAGATATTTTGAGTTTCCAGTGATTCCCATGGGAATGAAGAATTCCCTGGTCTCGTTTATGAGTATCATGAACTATATTTTAATCCCTTATTTTAATAGTTATGGTGTTTAAAATTATGACATTCTTATATATTTATCATTAGTGAATAATAATTCATTGAATTTCATTACAAACATGGAGTGTAAATTAGTGAAACAACTATGAAAATTATTATCAAGTTATAATTTTGGATTCGTGATGTCCAATTAATGGGAAATTATTATCCATGAGTGGTGTAGCTATTGACACCATAATGATCAGGTCTATGATATCATTGAATCCTCCCAATATATTTTTTTGAGCTATAGAGTATTCTTGTTTGAAAAGGATACTACCAATGATTGTGGAATAAATTTCGTAGAAAAAAAACGACCATGGATTCCCTTAACCCAAAGGGAATACATTCCCCATTATTTAGTGACCTTGGAGATAATTCAAGGAGTATAATAAATATTAATTAATGTTCTTGTTTTGAAAATATTATAGGTAGGAATTGAGTATATTATGTTTTGTACTTCTTCAAGAGTTAGAATTGTTGTCTGCTGATGTAGAGGTTGGTGCTAATTACTATTTCTCCTCGATATTTAATAACATATATGTTTAATTACATACTCCATGGCATAAACATAGCTACAATAGTGTTCACCTTGAAAAATTTGAGACATTTACTTCTTGGTGGGATGTTTACTCTCTACATGAACCATTAGAGCCTCATATATATCATGACATGGGAAAATCCTTATATATTGTAGTGTATTTGGTTGTAGTTTCCATATAACTATGAATTCATGGTTTTTATGCTTAAGGGAATGAATGTTTTTTTGATGATTAATTAACCAATATATATTGAGTTTAGTTGATATTTATTAATGATTAAGATATATTTAGAGTATCAATAAGAAGTGGTGTTTCATAAATTAATGTTACTGCCCCCTCCACCTATATTTAACATGTTATTGGCCTTGTAGAGATATTATTATTGTGATGAAATTCACAAAAAAAATGAATTAAATAAATATACTATTTCGTGTTTTCGACTGGGGGTGGGGAGATCCTCCACTTTCTAGGACTCAAAATATACAATTTCAAAATCTTTTCTAGAGATTATTTTTAGAGTTCCTCACTTAACCATAATAATATATCTATGTTAGGTAATGATTTTAAAATAACATTGATTTAATTATTTCTTACTAAATATGATGTGGATAATTTCATTGTTTATCTCTGGATTCCTCACATGCTAATAGGTGAAGGATGAGCCCCATTTTCTACTAGTCTTATCCCGGACACTAGAAGTTATGGAGAATATGTGGAATATTATTCAAATGGAATTCATGATAAGGCTTCTATTTTATTTGAAAGATAATGATGTAAATTTTTTATCATATTTTGGAAATCATGTTGGACCGTGTCCTTTATATCTCATATTAGATTTTTCTAGAGTGTCTGAATTGGGGATTACGATGCATAGAGATTTGCAGATGTAGACATGGTTTTATATCAAATTCAACCATTGAAATTATGGGATTTCAAAGAGAACAATTTGGGTTCTCATGGATATAAATTTCATCATGTGTGCTCAATTTGGTCTATGGGTGGAAGGATAAAATATGAATAGTGGAAATAATAAAAAAAAATCTACAAATTAACTATTATTATGGAACCATTGGTGGTAATGTAATGGAGACCATGCCAGTCACCATACTGTTAGATGGAAATTATAAAGTAATCACCAGTAGGGAATAAGTTTTTTTTGTGAAGAGAACACAATTTTATATAATCCAAGAAAAGATAATGATAGATAATTCCCATTAGAAGTAAATTATGTGTGAATATAACTAATTTTTGAGTTTGAATATGTAGTACCTATAATCTAGAAGGACTAACAATGATGTATTTTGTAATGAATTTTATGAAGAAGAAATTTATACTTAATGTTAATCCAGATGTACAAGATTTTATGTGGGGTGGGAGGGGTTACATTCAATACAGTTCTACCACTCTAACCTATACAAACTAAATAAAATTCATCTATGTCTTGAAATCGAAGAGGTACATGCATCACCAGTCATACAACTTTGATATACAAGTTATATATTTCATTATTTATTCTCCCTTATATATGTACTTGATGGACATTAATGCACAATTGGAGATGACCCATTAGGATAGTTGATAAATTTAATGTGAATTCTATGGAAATATAACGACCTTTCATAGATCCCATGGGATTATTGTTTTTAATATGGTCTATCTACACTCCATTATTTTGAGTATATTTTTATTTTCATGTTTCAAAATCATTCAAAATGGGGAAAATGTGATGATCATGATTTATGCATCTAATTTCATTATTAATTATTGTGTAGGAGGGTTTCCATGAAGGGTATAATGATAGTCTGCATAGTGATTATTCCATTATTTCATAAATTTTAAATTACGTCAAGATTAGACAACTCCTCTTCAGTTAATCTTATCAAGGAAGAATGAGATTTGTGGAACCATTGGTTTTATCTTTTGTAGGGGTAATTCAACTATGATTATAGTATTAACATAGTTCTTTTTAGAGGATTATAGATTACCCCACACTGAATTATTTTATACCTAATATTGGATTATTTCACATGGGTATATTAGAAATAAATGATTTTTCAAAAGGTTTATGAGGGTTTTTTCTACATATATTATATTAAAATTAATTAACCGACCAATGTTGTAGCATGATGGCCTTATCACATCAAGGTTTTTCAAATAAAAAGATTTATAATATTTTTTTACATTAAATCATGATTTTATTAGACTAGTATTTCATGAAAAATAATATTAATCATCTCGTAAATTTTTTTGTTTCTCAATAAAAACTGTTAAACTAGTACTATGTTTATATATCTTTAGTCTTACTAGATGATATTTTAAATGATGATGATCACATTGTTATCCATTGTGTCATGGCCCGACCAACATGGGAATTCCTAGATAGCATAATACTAATCTATAACTTCACTAAGACCTCCTCCATATGCTAGGGGCTGGTGTCTAGTGCCAATTGGCTTAACCAAATTGGTAGGCCATTTCTAATTTACCAATACATATGAACCCACCTATATTGATGGTGATATGTACAGGAATAAAAAGAATATACAATACTAAATATAGTAACAACTATTCATGTAACAACCACTATGGAATATTAAAGTGTATGATTGCATAATCTCAAAATTAAAGCAGTAAAACAAACTCCAAACCCGAAAATAATTTTTAATATGAAAATAACATGAAAAAATAAATGATAAGAAATCTCATCTCCAAATAACTAAGACTCAACCACCACACATGGTAAAATGTAACTAGGTATCCTTATGATCCTCTAAATTCTCTATAGACCTTTCTATCATCTGTATAAGAAAAAACATGTGCGAGTTAAACCCATGTAGGGGTGAGTATATACATACCCTATAGGATGCCCTGCAAAATATATGCGGAGTAATAAGATACATGATATAAGTAAATAGATCAACCTATAGAAAGTAGACACAATACATAGTTATTCATATATATTATTATAATAGAACACTAAATGATAAAGAATGAGAATCTGAATCTCTAAACCCATCCAAAGACGATTAGATTTCCAAATATTGCAAAAGGGTCCACCAATGACGACCAACATCTATCATGGATATCAGAAAAACTAACTACATAATTTTCTACCTATCTATTATACCAAAAAAACCAAGGGGACACAATCTCTAAGTATATGAACCATTACCCAGTAAAATTGGAGGGTTACCCACTATTATTCAAGGACCCATGACATGATTCAAAATGATATTTCCACTCAGTGGGTATATGAACCATTTCCTGATTTATTAAGTGGGTGTCACTCATTTGTTGGAGGACACATTCTCTTATTCAATTGATAGTTAGAACTCAGTATATAGAGGACATGTGCCTTTAATGAATAGAAATTTTCCACTGAGTATGAATAGAAATTGTGCTCTAATCTAATAGGAGGGTGACACAGAGTTGGTAGACAAACCATTCACTGATTAGATAAAAGGATTCCACTCCATATGTAGAGAGCGTATGGACTAATCCAATAAGAAGGTGCACTCAATATTTAGAGGACCCTTGTACTGATCCATAGGAGGGTTCCACTCTCTGATGATCCTGACCGATCACTCTCATCTTTGAGCTCCACCAAAAGAAGAGTTACTCTTGGAACATAACAAATCATATCTCTTAAATCAACTATACAAGAAAGTAACATATTCTATATAAAATTATTCACAAGATAGAATACTCACAGACCAAAATCTAGTCCCAAACGAATGACATGCATGAGATAGAATGTTCATAATATAGAACATAGTGTATAAGGGACCCACATAGAATATGGGCCCTCTGTTCCATGTAGTACTACACAGAATGTAATATTATTACATGATACATATCTACCTCCAGGGGTAGAGCCGTTATCTCTTAGCAGGTCCAATGTCCTTAGGGTTGTGTTTTTGTATAGTTTTCATGTATTAATAGATGACGTGTTCCCCATATTACATGACACGTAGGTTTACAATGGATTTTTGGAATCCACTCCACATGAATGATGAGATAGATAATTAGTGGTCACATGGAATGTGGCCCCTCCACCCAGTGTGGGATATTTAATTGCAACACAGAACTCTATCCTCCACATAAACTGGACTACTCAATGTATAATCTTTTGAATACAAAATATGTAGTAAGAGTTTTCCATATGATGTTATATCTACTTTATGTCTCTCAACATTGTTTCTACCACCATAAAATACCCCATTTGACTAGCCAAAAATGGATTTAATCACATCCAACTATTGATTTTAATCATATGGTGGCTATAAATTGATTTCATAATTATTTTCTCCATGAATCCACATGCCTCATGTTCCTGGATTATTACTTCAATATCTCTTATAGATCCAAGATCCATGAATCCATCACTACTATTCACAATCCCCACCAATTATTCATCCTAAATCCAATCTTTTAGTTGTTCGTCATATAAAAGTTGGTTCACTAGACCAAGCATAATCAATACATTTGATTTACATACCATTTGTATAGTGAGTTATGCAATATGTAAACATATAATTATAGTGTATACCTTCCTACACCAACTATTTAATGGTAATTCCCATATATAATTTTTCATATCAAATGGTTATAGATGATACCATGCTATAATGAGAAACATTAGATACTATGACCGTAATCTTATATATATGTCCTATGGTCTTGATCTATAATACAAATAGTGAATAGTTGATTCCTGACTATCAGGTGATGAGTGATCATAAGCATTGGTACTTATTCTCACAATGTACACACATGGTGGTCTTTGGTTGGTAGGATCATGAGGTAGACATTTCAAAAGGAACATCACATGTTTTTTAGTGTCATTGGGTGTTATAACCTATAGACATGTTTATTGTTCTCCTATCATGAAATCATTATCAATGTATTCCATTTGATCATGTACATTATTTAAAGGAAAAACCTAGGATATTTAAATCATGGTGAGTTTTCTTGTGTTGGGTTCATTGTTGTTGGCATTACTTTGGTTTAATTGTCAAGATATAATTTTTAACTCTTTATTCAAGGAAGTAATATATCAATATTGGTTGATCGGGATGGTTATACCTTCACAAATACATGGATGTGTTAGTTGAAAAAATGTTCATCTAGTTAAATCAACACACAACTAATCAATGAAGGATGATGGTACAATTGTGCATAATACATAATGAGATATTGTAAAATAATGAGAATATATTATATAGTGCTTTTTCATAGGTTGGTTGTCATTGTTATGACTATGAGCTGCTTTTTTTGGGCCTTGATGGGTTTCTAGAGTTATATTTGGGTCTGTGATTATTATTCACTGCTATTGACATAAGGGCCTAGAGGGTCACACACAATATCACATTGAAAAATCATCTCGATTATAATGAATGGGTATATAAGTCATGGTGGCCCCACAACGGTGTTCGAGTGTTGTTTATGTTATATCGATCATTGATAAATAAACAAATTCATTATTAATCAGATATAAAATAATTAGGTTGAATTTTTTATTAAAATTATTTACATGTGTTTAGGTAAATATAATTAATATTATTATTCTAAGGAATATTATTTAAATATATCCATTTTCTTTAATATTATCGCGAATTATGAGTCAATATAATCAATAAGGTTTATAATGTTATAAATTTAATATGTATTAAAAGTATTTGATATCCTATAAATAATAATTTTTACACATGTAGTTTATAATAATTATTTATTTATTTATTATTTAGTTGATGTTAAATATAGGGGGTTGGGACCCCAAACCATTTATTTAGACATCCACTATATAAGACATAGAGAAGATCCTTCCATGTGATTATTCACTATGTTAGAATTGATAATGTCTCCCTTGTCTTGAATCCAATAGAGATAATCACTCAATCCAAGAAAACTATCCAATCATTACTTCATTGGTCGAAGGATGGAGATCATGGTGATTACTGTGTTATAGAAGTGAATGTTGGAGCTTTGTGCTAGAACCCAAAATCTAATGAACAATAAGTACATGGATTCATTAAGTCTGTGTGTATGATCTATAGGGTTTCATCTTTGTATCACTTGAGAAACGATCACTAGTGTTAAGATGTAGTCGGTTAAACATTGATTCGGAATATGGTTCTCATTCTATTTATTTTTTGTTCTTTGAATAATCTATATGAGATATCTATACTATACCTAGGCTTGTAACATTATATATAGCATGTTTCATTACTCTAGAGGAGAAAATTTCTAAATATATGTGGCATCAATTCTGATGTGCACCCTGGTACCAATAGTATGCACATACACTACGAATTCAGGGGTCCTCTCACATTCAGACCTGCTCAAAAATGGTCAAATCATAGCCCCATGGTCTAATGATTATGAATGTAAATAAGAGGCAGTAATACGCATTGAAAAAGTTATTACCATAATTTCCAAAAAAAAGATTCCATAGATCACAAAATCTGTGATTTTCATGGTTACTTTAGGGCATAATCAATAATAATTCTATAGAATAATTCGATTTGATGCATTGGATCATGATTAGGGTTTAAATTATATATAGATAAAATGAGAGAAAAAAAAAATCATGAAAATTTATTTTATAATAAGTGGAAATGAAAATTGATATTCATATATATCTAGATTAGAGTATTCATTACGAAAGGATGAATTTTCTAATTATGGAGAGGATTTTTTTCATTTGTTCTGCCTCGATACAACTTGATCCTATCACTGGTCGATCTCGATTCACCAATGAAGTGTGGTGGAATATCCTGTCAAAAATATTAGGTTTATGTGTATAAACCTCTAGATTCTCTGTAAAATCAAATTTGAATGTGAATAAAGTTTTAGATTATTTAATTCATAATAAATAATTTAAATTCCTATTTTTAATACACACACCCAACCAGAGCTGTTTATATAGGGTGTCCCATACTGACTATCTTTAGGATGAATCTGTAGTAAATGTCAAACTCCATATGCAGCCGTGGTATTGAATATTCATGTTGAGACTTTTCTCATAAGATATTTCAATTTTTTTGAAAAACTATGTTCTTATGATATAAATTATATTTTATATTTTTATAAAATTAATTTCCGGCTGACCATGTCACAGAATCACATGTTATCACAATAGTTAGATCTAAAAATATTACTTTTATATTCTAAATCAGTAAAAGTAAAAAACCAGGGTTTATAAATTATTCCCTCCATGATTTTCACCTATGAATTGAACAAACTAAAGAAAATGTGTGGATTCTATTCACTCATCTGGATCACCTTCTCCCAGAATATCTCTTTCATATTCAAATGCCACCACAACTCACAAACTAAAGAAATTTCTCACCCATTTAATATCTAATGCTATCGATAATTGATCTCCACTATGTACTACAGGAAGGATAATCCTCTATCGATGTCCATCTCACTTTAAATTGTGACTTTCGTAGGGTCATTCATGTATATCCTCAGCTACGATACAATAAAGACATCATGCACCCGCACAAACTATGGGGGTGTGGTGCGGTGGTGAGAAACTTTAACAACCCTATAAAAGAACTCAAACTACCATATTATCTATAAGGATACCTTCCCACCCCGTTCGAACCTCCATAACTCTTATCATATGGATGCTCTCAGAAAAAAAAGGTATCCATACCTAAAATACAAGGTTGTATGATGCTGATCTACACATGATTTATTCCTTCCCTATGTTTTTCTTATCCTTTATCAGTTCACCTGAACCTTATTCACTGTCTCCATTACCCTCTCTGACCCAACAAGAGACGTCTCACCAATCATTGTCAAATATATGGTTGACCTATAGGGTAACCCAAATAAGTCCTCTAAATGTATGTTGTCACTAGAAGAGTGATTAATATTATTATAAAAAAACACTAATAAGGATAAGTGATCATTATTTCTCTTGAAAAACAATCAAATGAATGATCTCAAATTATCCTCCAACACCTGTATCGTGCACATGATCGAACCATATTTATAGAGGTGGAATGAGGTACTCATCCTTATCTGGGACTTGAATGCCTCATAAAGTATTATCTATAACCGTAATTTTAACCATGCATTATTTTAAGATATAATAATTGAGGGAACTCCATAAGATTGATGAGCATCTTCATGTAAAATATTCCTCAAACTCTCCACAAAACACTTATACTTGATATAAATTAAGTGTTCCGACATGGTATGTCAGTCAAATATCTCCCAGATAGCATCCGAACCTCTAAATGTCCATATAATCCTTATAAAAATTTCCATATATATTCCATCCCACTTTCAATTTGGGATCTCAAGATGAACCAATAAACCTTCTGTAATGTAGTTACCATCATTCACCTACAGACATGTGAGGCACTAAGAGATGAACTCAACCATACTGTGACGCATGGAAGCCTAGAAAAACTTACATTTAAGGTCTCTATACATATTATATATATTGATATATATAACAAAAGGATAAGTGTGAAAATTTATAATCACAACCTATAAAATCATGACCAGGACCATCATTCGTCCAATGAATAGGATAATGTGATTATCTCCAAAAAAAATACATATGGTGAATCTCGTGAAGTTATCTGGTCACGTATGACCTCCCAATCATTGTCTCCTAACTGAGACTCCTTCACATGCTATAGAATAAGTGGATCTAAGACCATTGATAGATGAAAAGATAAACCCTCCTCCTCTACCGAGGATAGTAGTAATGAAGAAAACTACTCACTTTCCTATCCTTCGTAAAAATCCTCAGACATTTAGAAATGGAAAATTACTACTATGTTTCCCTTCTGAGGATTATAGACTATGACAAAGTCAAAGTCCATTAGTAACAAAAACTAGTGCCTCTATCTCATGTTCAGGTCCCTTTACATGAAGACATGCCTTATACAATGATGGTATAAGTAAACAATAATTCCCCATCCCAAAAAATAGTTCTTCCACATCGACAGAGAAAATACAAGTTCAAAAAAATAAAAATCAAGAATAAAATAGTTATTCTCATGGGGTCTCAATTGCCTCAGACCATATGTGACCAAAACCTACATTTTCATCAATATACAACTTATACTGGCTCCATAGGTACTGAAATACACTTCATACTCAACTCCATCTTTCGGTAGTCTCAGAGAAGTAAAAGTTATCCTAAGCCTCAACTCCTCAAAAGATTTCAAACATTGTTTAGTCTAGGAAAATTATTTCTTACTCCACATCAAATTAGTTAAAGGGGTTTTAATCCTAGATAAGTCTACCATGAACCTCATATTGTACAAAACAATTCTATGAAAGCTCTGCACCTTCAAAATTAAAATGGGTAGATCCTATGAAATAACTCATTTAATCTCCATCAGGTCTATAGCTAATCCATGATCAGAAATGAAATTCTCTAAAATGGTAGCCTTTAGAGTCCAAAACATTCAATTTGAGAGCATACCATAATGTTGTTTCTTCTAAAGAATGTTTATTGCCATATTAATGTGCTTTTTATGCTGTTCCTATGACAATAAATAATTGAGTATATCATCAGTGATGAAATAATAGTGTCAATCAATGATTGGATGATATTATTCATGAAAGGAATTTTTTTTTTACATTCTTCGCATTGAAAAGCATCACATAAAATTTATATTGTACGTAGAAACATCCAGAATCAATCTTAAAAGTATCAGTCTTGTAAACTCTCAACAGGTTTTATACAGACCTAAAATTGATCTCTGATGACCATCTTATGCATCTCAACTAATAAAAAATCTCATAATACCCTAAAAGGGGTTCATTTTTATTATTTTATCTTGGTTCATGCGATGATAATCAACACAAATCTATAAACTCAGGTCTACCTTTTTTATGAAAAAATCCGGAGTCACCCAAGAGGACAGACATGGTCTAATAAAACCCTTATTTTGAAGGACCTCTGACTACACAACCAACAATGAATTTTTATTAAGAAGGCCAAAAAATAAGTTGTGGTATAGGCCAAACAAAATGAACATGTTAGGGGGGGGGGCTAAAGTAGTGGATTCCAAGATGGTCTCTCCTAATTAGGTTTATCCCCTCAGCTTTAAGATGAATAATATTCATCAAAACAGACACATTAGTGACTTGAGTTTCCTCTTCCATCGATGCGATGTAATCTGCCACCATATTACCCCCTCGCCAAGTATGATTCACATGAATCCCCTTCTTTTCCAGCTTCGACTACACCCTCTTTATAATATGAGAGATATCCCAAGGTGAAGTAATATTACCCTACAAGAAATCAAGAATAACCTTGGAATCAGTCTCTATTATGTTGATATTTAGTCCCATCTGCTCACAGATAATGAATCTAGACCATAAGGCCTTAGACTCCACCTTTATAGAGATAATTTTCCCATAAAAGGCCGCAAAATCAAACACCAACTCCCCTTTGGGATCTCAGACCACTCCAATGTCCCTCATAAAGCCAAACAAGAAAGAACCATCAATGTTTAACTTCAGACCCCTTCCAGGCCGAGGGCAACATATCCATTTACCTCTTCCCACAAAGTCAGAATGTTGAACCACATCCTTCTGTACCTGTAGAATGTGAAACGAAAGAGGCATATTCAATTTTTAATTCCAACAACTAGATTAACCAGCAAACATTTGATCCTCACAGTAATAGATTACCATCAACATCTCATGCCCAAAAATCTGATTCTGTTCCTGTCCGACAAAATACACCAGCAACCTATATTCAGAATCATAGATCTGGCCATTTTTTCCGGACACACTGTAGTACCTCCAGGGAACCATCATTAGAGGAAAGGAATATTCATGATAATAGGTGTCATAAAACTAGTGAATTCACCAAAAAATACCCACACTTCCCTTTCCCAATCACTTTAGAAAAATAGTTGATGTGAGCTCTCCTCTTTGTAAACCCTGCAGTAGTGACATTTAGAAACCATGTTGATACCCAACCTTTTTACATTCTCATATTTTGAAAATGTTTGATTCATTATTCTCCATAAAAGGAAATGGAATTTGATTGGTATTTTTTCACACCAAACCATGCTATTCTAGGGATCCTGATAACTTCGAGTAGATGATATTCAAAAAAAATCCCTCATCCTGAAGTAACCATAATTAGAAGCTAATAGAACACATTTATCCAGATCAGAATTCAGCTCAATAAGATCAAATATTTTCTTATGATCATTGTTGAGAATTCCATCAATAAAAGATGGATAATTACTGGCCTCTTTAAAAGTTATCATGGGAGCATGAAAACCAGGAATGACCAGGGTAACTCCCACCCAATTGGAGTGCCAAAAAGAAACATCCCCAACCAATAATCCATCTAGAATGGTTTTTAATGCATTGAATTAGATCTTGAACTAATATCCACATGGTAGAACCATGAGAAGCTGAATTTACAGACATAATCTTCCCCCAAAGTGTCAACATTTCCACCAATTTCCATGAAAGCCTTGCATGCATTCCATGAATAACCCCAAAAAAACTTCTCACATTGGTACCACCCTCATTTACTGGCCATTCCTACATACTCCATGAATCCTAATGTCTTTTACCCTCCTCTTGAGCATCCCAAATAAAACTAACCAACACATTATCAATGGATGAAACGACTCCCTTTGGAACATTAAAACATAAAAGAGCATGAATAAGGATGGCCCCAAAAACACTATTAATCTAAATTATGTGACCCCCAAAATATAATAATCGATTCTTCCTATTCAACACTCAACTGACAATTTTATTCATAATTCCATCAATGTCACAAATCTGAACACGACCAGGGGTTATAGGTGATCCAAGATACATCATCGGAAAATACCCCCTCTTCATGTCTAGCCTGCTGCACAAGGATCTAACTTGATTCACACCATAGTTCATTAATGAAAATAATACTGATTTTAGATTGATTAATTAACTGGCCAATCCAAAGACAATATTCCTCCAAAATATCCATTAGAACTTTAACTGACCATCCACTTCCATTAGTGAAAATAAGGGTACCATCCACAAACATTATATGATAAATTTCTTGTTGATTCATGGGTCTACGATATGAAAGAATCCATCCAATTGAATTTTTTTATTAATGAGGTGACTAAGAGAATCCTTCATAACAATGAAATTAGTCAGAGAGATAGGATATCCTTTCCATAGACCACAAGAAGGTTTAAAAAAACTGTGAGTTTTTTCCATGAAAGACACTTCCATCCAGGTGGAGCTAAAGCATCTGAAAACAATGTATGTAGCTCATGAAGAGAAACCCATAAAATTCAGAACCTAATTAATGAAACACCATTCCATATGATCATACACCTTACTCACATCCAACTTAATGGCCATAATAGAACCATGTGTTTTGAATGTAATATCACAGAACATCTCTTGAGCCAAAGAAACTCCTCCATGAATAGAGCATCCATTAACAATCCCATGTTGTTCAAGAGATATCCATTGATTAATAAAACTGAACAATCATGAATTAAAAATGTGTGGTAATATTTTATAAGGAAAATTGCACATACTAACCGGCCGATAGTCCTGAATAAAAGAAGGATTTATGACCTTGGAAATCATAACAAGAGTAGTAGCTCCATCCACCATCATGATAATTCCCCCCAGTAGAAGTCTTGAATAGACATGATAATATCCTCTTTAATAATCTCCCATGATCCCATATAAAAATCTCTAGTAAAACCATCTGGCCCCGGAGCACTTTATGGATTAAGATTCATTATAGCAGCATAAATTTCTTTTTCACATGGGAATTTTTCCAAAACCTCATACTACACAATTAGATAATGGATCTTGGTAGGATCCATATGATATTCCATAGAAGATATCAGTGTGGTCATAAGTAGAAATTTAGTGTAAGACTTCATCTCACACCTCATAGGTAGACCTAGACCATCCTTAAGGAAGATGTCCATATATCCTCTATGACTGATGGGATATAGATTCATGATTATCCCACTATACCAAGGGATAAAATATATAACAAATTGGTGATGGTTTTTAGCTTCCTTCTCATAATACCCACTCACTCTTCAACGATATCTCTCTCAGTCACATAGGAAAATCTCATCCCATCTATCTAAAGGCACCAAACTTGCTGGCATTTATAGAAACTATAGGATTAGACCATAGAAAACTAGTCAATACACATGATGAAATCATATAGTATCATCATGAGACCATGATTTCTAAAAATAAACTCCATCCACCATGATATAACCCACTCGACTGGAGGGTAAATGATATCATAGATGTGTTCCCTATAGGAACCTGAAGAAAAATATGTTTGGATAATATCTCCAAATGGATCCCCATCTCTATCACTTGGATCAAGGAGATAAAGGAATTAATTTTCAAATGTATCTAATGGTACTAAATTAATTTTATAAAAATAATGATCATACCACTAATAATCTCATGAGTTTTTTGGTATTATGTCTCCATTACCTACAACTTCCTACATCCCTGAATTCTATCTCCCATTGCCTGACATGATCGGCTTGGTTTTGGTGGTGGTTATAGATCATAATGTAATCCACTACCCATAGATCCCCCTCCCAGAGACTCATCTTCTCTGATACTATATATAGATTTCTATGGAATGACCTGACCATTATTTGGAGATCCAATATAATGATGCTTCCTCTATAGAGGCAGTCCATCAACCATATATCTTCCACCCTCGTCACGTCATGATAGTAATCATGTTCTATATGAAATCTCACATCCCAAACATAAAATCGTGTCTCTCAATTAAGACATTTTACTCTTAATAGTTAATCTACCATATGATCATATTATCGAGTTTAGTCCTATGAATATTTCTTGCTCTGAGACCCTGCCAACTAGGACCTACTAGCTGCTACAGATGAATCATTCCTTTATTTCCCACTTCCATCTCAAGTAGCATGGTGTACCTATGATTGAAATATATTTGTCTCCATAACCTTCTCTAACACTCCAACATATGTAACAATGGATATGTTTACCACACTAGCATTGATGTCTTCTTAGAGACCATTCTCAAACTTCCATGTCCAAAATTAGCCATATTGAATCATGTTGTTAGAGTAACACATGAGGTCTGTAAACATCACATCATAATCAACTACTTTCATTTCTACCAAATTTAACTAAAAAATATCCTAAATTCATACTAATAATAATAAAAAGGGGTAATACTCATTAAAAAGTTGTTGATGGATGTGAGACCTTGACAATTTCAACTCGTCATGAGCCTATGTGACTCGACTCCACCAAATCCCTTCTACTCCATGGAAAAGAGAGGATGGGAGCTCAATCAATTTATTATTTAGAGTATAGATATTTGAGAATAATTATTTCAACGGATCTAGATAATACTCAATTTCTTAAGGATCTGGATCATCATGGAACCTTTATAGCCTCTGAAAATGGATCACATATAGTGCACTATGTATATGTGTATCCTCATCCTTCTCTACTAGTATAATATGCTGGTTGACGGGTATGGTTTCTTAAACCTTCCCTTTAGGAATTTATATCTCACCGGATGGCCCTTGATCTAAGGCCTCATCAATCATAAAATTGTTATCATGATACTGAAACAATAACCTAGTTAACTATCTTCACAAAGGAATCATAAAAGCTATAATTACATACCACAATAACAGGATAATATATATATGGGGATATGACTTGGATGGAAAAATAAAAAACTCAGTCCTATATCATGTGTGTAACAATGTTCTCTTTAAAAAATGTCTATGTATGTCGAGTGTAAAAGTAGGTGGTCAAAGCCCTAATATATGGATATATATACTGACTTACATCTACTAGGTTCCCTCGCCTACAAGTTGTACTAAATAAAAATTGAAATAATTTTCCCATGCCCCAACCAAATTCTCATAATATGAAAATTACAAACCCATCCCATTGAATGAATCACGTTTAATACCAATATTTCATGATGCAACCCACTAAGACTGACCTGGGTAGCAGAAGCCTGATCCACAACTACACCAATCCCACCAACATAGACCAGGGGCTGGATCTTACCTCTAAAATTTATAAATAAAATCAGAGGCCTTTTCTTAATTTCCCAAAGATATGAAACCATAAATATCTATACAAAACATCATAGGAATAAAAATAATATACAGTAATTTCAATGGTTTCAACCATGCATGTAACACCCTCTAGGGAATATAAAATAGTATGATAGAGTAATAAGAAAATTAAAGGGAAAACCCCACATGGCCAAATAGAAAAGATGTTTGAACCAAACAATAACTAGAAAAAGATATACACTAAGAGATCCCATCTCCAAATCACAATGCCTCAACCACCATGTGTAGTCAAATTTACTGAGTTATCCCTATGAACATTTACTTTTTTTACCAACATGTATGTTTTCATCAAAATAAATAAAATGTTCAGGTAAAGCCCATATAGTGGTGATATATACATACCCAGTAGGACACCCTGAAAATAAGAGAGGGAGAAATAAAACCCATGGTAGTATTATACATCTCAATCCATATAAATGCAACCAAATACACAATTATATATATATTCTCATAAAATAAACCAGGATGTGAGAGAAAGGGTATCTCTATCTAACATAAAATCCCAAGATGATGTGTCTACCAATAGTTCCAAAAGGGTCCAACAACAATGCCCAACATCTTGTGTGTTTTCCTGAGGAAGTATCTGCATGGTGTCACAGCTAACCATTATACTACAGAGTGTAAGGGACATAATATCTAGGTAGAGAACCCATTCCATCATATAATTGGATGGTGTCACTCAGTAGGTAGAGGATCCATGACATTATCCAAAATTAGTTTCCACTAAGTATCTAGTTGACTGATGCCCTGATTCAATAGGTGTTTGAAAATTAATAGGTAGAGGAACCATTCCTTGATTCAATGGGAGGGTGTCACTTATTAGGTAGATGACACATGCCCTGACCCAACACGAGGGTTACAATCATTATATCGAGGACCCATGACTTGATTCAATGGGAGGGTTCAACTTAGTTATTAGAGGACCCATTCCCTAATCAAATAGGATGGTGTCACTCATTAAGTATAGAACTCATATCCTGATCCAATAGTAGGGTTACACCCATTGATGATCCCACCCAAGCATATCCATCATATTTCCCTACCTATATAAGTTTCATGCTTAAAACATATCACTTCAAGTCTTCTATGAAGGTAACCATAACATAATATGTTGAAATATATTCATGATATGCAACTAGTGGACCAAAATATGACTTGAAAAGAAAATTATTTAGGATATAAGATATAGAATATTCATAAGAGAGAATATGATATTTAAGGTACCCACACGCCATGTGGTTCCACTATTCCATATTGTAAGACAAAATATTTATGTGTACTAAAATGTGTGTCTCGACTTCCCAGGGTTGATCAATGTTATCCTGATTGTGTGTGTATCCTTCAGGCTCTGCCCATGTACGCTGGCTAAGTATCAGTACACGATATATGCCACACAATACATGGCATATGGGGTAACATGGGCTCTCAGAATGTACTCTATATACACGCCAATATAGATAAGTTGGGGTAACATGGGGCCCCTCTACATAGCATGTGATATTTAATTCCATCACAAAACCCTAGCAGCTATAAAATTTTTAATGCACATCATGTGTTCTTCAGACTACACGACATGTGGTCTAGTTTTTATTATAGAATGTTAGATGTTATTTTCATATCCTAGATCCATTAAAACCACACAAAAAAATATTTCATATAACCACTAAAAATGGTTGTAATCAACTTTAGTTATATATTTTGGACCTCTATTGGTAGGAAATCATGTTTCTGATGATCCACTTGAAGCTTCCATGCACCTCGTTTGCCTGCTGTTCCGCTTCAACCTCCACTTCAAATACCAGATCCCCAAATATATCACCACAAAAAAAAATCCTCACTAATGTGTCCTCATAAATCAAAATCCATATTGTATGTACATAAATTTTTAATTTGGGGGTCCGATTTCGTTCGGACCTGCTCGATAATTTTCGAATCCTGATCCTATGTGCCGGTGATGAAAATGTGAAGAAAATTTTGGAGGAAAGACACAGGAAAAATGTGATGTCATTATTGGTCAAACATTCTTGTACATAGATCATATAAATATGTATTGGAAGGTTTACATCATGTCATAGTAAAAAATAAATCAACTGAATAAAACAATTTGATACATTGGTTCGGGAGAAAAAATTTAAATTAATCACAAATCAAATGATATTAGATAAACACATTATAAAACTTTTAATATAGGGAAAACTGCTATTAATGAGTCACACAATGAGAATGGATCATTTTATAGTGAATAACATAGTGTCTAATAATGGATATGATTTTTTGTGTTCGATGAGCCTCAATTTAGAACAATTATTTTACTAGTCGATTTGGAATTTCTAGTAAATGGTAGTGGAACTTCCCCTCAATGATCCCAAATACTTTTAAATAACTTCCGTGATTTACCATAACAACACATTAATTAATGAAAATGGTTTAGTTCATTTAATTCAAAAAATAAATAAATTATTTATTTTAATTAAACACAAACTCCCATGACTACTTAAACATGGTGACACCTATCAACTAACTTTAGGACACACTTATAGAAAACTCATTCTCTAGATTCCATCTGGGTCATAGATTTTCCATTCTAAACTCCAGTGAATATATTTTACATTATCTATGAAAAAACCACATATTATTGATATAAAATATATTTTAATGTTTTAGTAAAATTAGTTTAGGATGCACTTGTTCATGGAATCACATATCGCCTTATTAGATAGATAAAAAAATATGCCTTGATATATTTCATGATATTACAAGGTAAAAAAAATGTTTCTATATATTGGATCTTATATTATAGAGATTTATAAAACATAAATGATTGTTATCAATTGTAGATCATTTTTACTGTCATATTTACTTTCATAACATGGTTAAATATTAAATCAATCAAATATTATTGATCATTTCTAATGATATCCCCATTTCAAATCCATATCAATCTATTTTAGAATTTCTATTTTTGGAAGAAAACCCCAATTGAGTATTTTTCAATTTTCAATATTTAATTATCAAATATATATCTCTAATAAAATAAAATAAATTATAATATGATTCAGTGGATATCCTTTTTCTATAGTATATTGAAACCATAACAAAACATTAGTGGATGAATGCAATGAAAGTAATAGATGAGGATGAAATCATTCATAAAAACATAATTATTAAATGTACCATAATGTTTCTCCATGATAGATCATGTCATATGAAAACTAAGGGTCTCATGAATTTTTCCATAGTCTACATGGTGGGTTTTGTCCACAACACTCCATGACATTGTTTACTAGTTGTATGTCTGATAGGAATGGATGCCTTTGAGATTAACTTACATAGTGGTCACAATATTATGAGTTTAAATATTATAAGTAATATTGTTACATGGAAGTTATTTTAGGAATACAAAAGTGGTTACTATCGAATATATTAGTAGTGGAAACATGGTGATGTTTTATTCATATATATTTTGCAGCTTTAGTAGTTCAAATTAGGAATTTAATCTATAAGGTGAGGAATTTTGGTGTAAAAATCATTCTCGAAACACGAAAATGTTGAGAGAAAAATAGATCGACAATGAATGATCGACATATGTTATTTTATGTATATTTTAAAATTTTGGTGGATTTTAAATATGATATAGAATAAAATAAAATTAATACATCTAAAAAATGATGTTAAAACTAAGAGTGGAATCTGTAGTGAGACATGAGGTGGTTTAGGTAGTTTTTTATCCTTATCTCCAAAGGTTCTATGATTTTATTTGATAATGAGGAGAAGTGTTTTCCCCATAGATTGATAATCCCATTTATTTATGACAATTAGATGAGGAAATTACCCCATATGTTTATATTTTTTAAAATATATATATATATTTGAATTATCTCTACTATAATTCAGTCATAGAGTTGGTAAAATATTTCACCTGGAAAGGAGAACTCCCTCTATAGTGTCAATAGAGTTCGATAATCACATTTTTTATATTCCATAAATCATCAAGATGTGGGTCATATTTTTTAATATTTTATTAATACCTTATTCTAAGACCCAATTAAATTACGATTTTGTACTCTATTGAGGTTTCAAAACTCCATTTGAATGACACTTTTAATACTGAGGTGCAGGTCCCCCAATGTAATTAATTAGATGATGTCAGATTGGATTATCTAGGTAGAATGTATTCATGGTCTCTAAGGGGTTTTATATTTTGTTTAATATTTGTCTGATGATGAGTGGGACTCATTGAATGTGATTTCCTAACTCAAACACATATCTAGGTTGGGAATTTCCGATTTTTAGCCAAGTGTTTTATACTCTTTTTTTTGGTTCTGAGGAGGTATAGTAATGTAGTTTTTTCATTACTATTTCTATGGAATAATATTGTGTATATATAAAATAAACCATCCATGTAGGTTTTACTAAGACATATAATTTCTTATGTAGACAAAAGAAAATTTATTGGTGGATTTGGAGATCCTAGAATCAGTGGAGTGCAGTCTTAGTGGTACACATGGGAGACTATAATAGATGATGTTTCTAGATATAGATAGTTCAATGTGGAGATCCCATCACCTCAATTGTTTTAGGTTGGATTCCCCTTTTTGGAGGGAATTAATTTTTATACCATTACATTAATAATTATCCACAAATCAGTCCATTATTGATATTATCATGATTCAACTGAATTTATTCATTATATAGTTGGTTATTTATCTAGTATTTCATTATTTTTATCCTATATGGAGAATAGTATGTTGACTATATTCAAAGAGGTAATTTCTATATCACCTAAAAAGTAATAATTATTCAATAATTGTTATTTTTATTAATATATCATACTCTTAAAACCAATAACGAAGTATGGTTATGATAAATGAACTATGGTGCAATCATTGAGATGGTAGGTCAAATGTACTCATGAGAAAATTTCAATTTTTCAACGATCGTGATAGAAATATGGTAAGTGTTAATTTTTATTTAAATAATGATCCTTATATTATATATATCATAGTATTTATTTAAATATAATTATATCTATCATCCATGTGACGTTGTAATAAAAAATGAACCACACCACTTCATGAAGGTGGTAATCCACCCATACACACAATCAATACTATAATCTCTTAATGAATGGAATGGTATGAAAATATTTGATATATTTATTTTAAAAAAGTATTAATATGTCACTAATATAATATATATATATATATATATATATATATATATATAAAATAAATCACTATAAATTTTTGGAACAAAAATTTTATGGAAATCAAATTATGTCGGATCATAAGGTTGTATTCCACTGTATAGACGAATAATGGGTTTTTTTACAATTTTCTGAAAGAGGTGATAGATATAGGTTATTCCATTAAAATAGTAATTTCATATTTCAATGAATATAATGTTTTTATTATATAAAAATTATAGAATAACATTATTAATAGGATTAAAACAATAATTAAAAAAACATGGTAAATAATTATACTTCTTTTTGAGACAATATCTTTAGGTTTTCACCAATGGGATTACTATGTGAATGTTTAATAAAATAATTGACTATATTAGATGGTTTGTTTAGTAAGGAAGGTATTTGGGTTGGTATTTTTCCATACATAAATTGTTGGGAAAAAATCCCTCCAGGCATCATTGAAACATTTTTGAGGTGATTGTGTTTGTTGAAAAAGTGGACTTCTGTGCTGTGATTGTTGACAAAGAATACCATGATATAGAAATTTGATGAAAAAGGGGATTTTATTGCGTAATGTCGAGTTCATGATATGTGGTCAACGATCCATATTTGTTTCAAGAATTTCAAAAAAGGAATGGATGATCTGGAGGCGGTATAAAAATAACAGATACAAGGTGGCGCGGTTTTCCAGTGTTCGCCAATTTTTTGGGCCTGAAAATCGACAAATGAAGAAAACTGGTTTTTGGAAAAGTGACTTGTGCACCGTGTACTTGAAGGCTTGGAAGCTTGAGCACCATATATTTTTCAAGATCAGATCATCAAAATATGGCAAAGGGATAAGGGTCACGCAAGTATTGGTTTGGTCGCACATGTGACTTGCATGTTGAGAAAGGACGTGCACACCGCTGCTTATGAAGATTGGAAACATGAACACGTGTTGTTTTTCAAGATAAGAACATGAAAATATGTCCAAGGGAGAAGGGTTCCCATGTTTGGAAGTGGGTCGCGCAAGTGAATTGCAGGGGAAGAGACCTGTGTGCCGAGACTTGCGCACCGAGGGTAGAATTGCGTGCCGTCGCGCAGGATGTCCACATACCTATAAATACAGGACCACCCCTCCTCATTTTTTATGGATTTCAACACTTTGAAAAATCAGATCTCTCGTCGTGTTGGTGTGGTGGTCATGCAAGTTGTGTGTGGTCGCGCAGGTGGACTTGCACGCCAGTGTTTGAAGTTGCACGCCGGTTGGTTGTTGCGCGCCAATATCGGTTTGGCCGTAAAAGGGGTTGAGTCGCACATGTTTGGAGTTGCATAAGATTGTGTTGTGCAAGTGGTTGATGTGACTTGTGCACTAGTTGTGACCTGCGCGCCGATACTTGCGCGCCAGGTTAGACTTGCGCGCCAAGTAAGGTTGATTCACGGTTGTTATTCAGGGTTGCGTGAATGCTGAAAGATTTCCCGATACCTTCAGTGAAAACAGAAATTTATCTATGGGTGATAGTTGGACTTCAACAAAGAATCTACATACAAAAGAGGATGCATTCATTAGAGATAATTAAGAGACCTAGAAGTCTATAAATTGTGACGGGATCCTTTTAAGAGCAGTGAGCAAAGGAAGTGGAAGAAGGTGATCCTCTCCACCAGCAGTGAGTCATAGAGAGAGAAATAAGGAGTGACCCTTGGGAAAGCAGTGAGCTGACCCTAAACCTTGTAAAGGAAGTGAACCTGGGATAGAGTGGCTGTGCCCAAACCTTTTAATCCACAGGTAATGAAGTTTAGTGGAATTTGGTATGACCGGAAACTTGACGGTGTATGCTCCTTGGACATAGCCCAGTGAGGGGGAACCAAGTAAAAATATTTGTGTCTGACTGCTTACTTTCCTGCATTGCATTTAAAGAAGCATCATCAGATAAAGAAGAAAATAAGTGATCATAACAAACACACAAGTGAAAACAAAGTGACCCTTGTAATAAAGATGTCAATATCCAGTGGGGCACGAAGAACTTTGAAAAAGAATATCCATACCCTGATTCATCCACCCTCTCAGGGTATATAAGCCTCTATTGGTCATAACCTAAATTCTTTTGAAATGTGAATAAAATATGAGAGGTGGGTCCCTTTTATTTGTTAGGGGAGGGCTAATTTTGGAATTTTATAAAATATGGAATTAATTAAAGATAAATTTCATGCTAAAATGGATCTAAAAATTATTATTCAAATATTGGATGATTATAGGTAAATAGACTATCATTATATAAAATTGGGAATTGTATAGATTATTTTTTTACCCTATCCACTTTATTTAAAACCACATTATTATTTTTTATAATTATTAGGATAAAATTATTTTTCTTATTTTGTTGTAATGATAGTTTAAAAAAAAAGAAAATAGGGACATAAATGGCCAATAAGTGATTTTTATACATATATCAATCATTTTTCTAAATACAGGATTTTAATGAATTTTAAATCATTTAATAAAGTATTATTTATTATAAAATATTAGTAATGTCAATTTTGACACTATTCATTTAATTTGATGATAAATACATCAAGAAAAATATGAAATTAATATATACACTTTTATAAAAAAATATGTTATATTAATCTATAAACATAGTGTATCACAATAAATATGTAAAAATATTTTACTTTAAGTATTTATATAAAGATATTTTTCATTTTTTAATAATTAATGAAATATTCTGTTGGTGTTTCCTAATTATTTAAGGTAATTATATAATTATAAGACATTAGAAATAAATTAATATCAGGAAGATAATTTCATTTTTCAGAATAAAATAATTAATATTAATTCAGAAAATATTTTTCTCTATGTGAACATAGAAGATATATTTTAAAGTAAGAAAGTGAAATTTTGTATTTTTATTTACTTAAATTACTATACATGTCACTTTCATATAAAATCGAATGAATGAAAATATTGAACCTATATTGATAAATATATAAATAAATTATTCCCGAAATATTTAATATGGTACATGGTAGAATTATCACTTTGTTTTAAAACAGGTTATCTTAATTAACAGAGTTACCATGGTGAATTTTTTTTACATTTTTTAATGTTAATTTTGTAAAAAATAATTTTATCTTATTTAATAATTTTAATTATTCTATTTCCAAAATTTTAATCCATTTTAAAAAAATCAGTCCTTATATGCTTTATAAATTTACTTTATAATTATCCTTTGAAGCACGCATAATAATGTTTTTCTGAAAAAAAATGCATTTTTTCATCTAAACGTATTTTTTACCAAGATCACATAAAATGTTGATAAACTTTTAATTAGTTTTATTAATTAAAAATAATGGATAATTGTATTAATTTTGTATAAAAATCAAAATATCGTGTTTCTTTTCAATGAAATAATTGACATGTTTAAAAAATATGGAATTGTTCACTATTCTTAGAAAATTCATTATTTTCGGAAAAATTTAAAGTTTCACCCAAAGCATAAATTTTGATGAAAATTTCAAATATAATGTTTATTTTTGAAAATAAAAATCTATAATTTTCATAAATTAATTATAATATTTTCTCACTAAAATAAAACATTTTTATTACAAATATATTTTTGAATCATGTAATGACTAATAAAAAAGTTGTACATATTTCAAAAAATATTTGATTTATATAAAAAATATACATAATTTAAAAAAAACATTATTATTATTCATACATAAAACATTAAATTCTTCTTTATAATGGTCATATGTAACAATTTTAATGTTATATCACTCTTTGATTAATCTCAGTGTTGTATATAAAATAATTTATATATGAAATTATATTTATTTAAAGTGAATTTTGTTATCAAATAACTGATAGTTACATTCTTTCCCCCAGTAAATAAATATCACCCTTATAATTATCTTTTTGTTATCAAAGGTCTTACCTTTTTTGAAAAATACCATTTTATATAGGTATTATAAAACATCATTAAATAAATTTGAAACCATAAATGTGTCCTGAATTTTCATGTGTTCATGTTCCATGATATTGAAAAAATTGGTGGGATGTTAAAATATTTACATGGAAGAGAATGCTAATTTACAGGGTTAATATAGAGTGATAGATAATATGATTATGAGAAATTTTATTTCCAAAAAAATAATTAATCAATGAGTGGTGAAAAGACCATCAAATCTACAAACATGAAGGAAATATTATAAAAATATTATTTCAATATCCATTTTCTAGAGTAGTGGAATGTCATTACAATATAGAATAAGAATAAAGGAATTCTAATTACTTGAAATTTAAAATTTCATCCTTTAATTATTTTCAACAACAATATCATTTTTTCTCCTAGTGATGAGTATTTGAGGTGATTTATTATGCCTTAAGTACTAAAATAAACATCTATGTGATCATATTATCCAAAAAATAAAAACAAGTTAATCCTCATATCTTTAGTAAACCCAAAATTTTTATCAAAGATTAATATAATAACCAAAATGAATAAACCTTCATATGAATAAAGAATTCATTGATCTCCAAAATTAGAAAAACAAAATAAAGTCTTAACATAGAACATTCCTTAAATAAATATCCCTATTTCCAAAATTACCTCAATAGACTCAACATGAAAGCATGATTTAAACTTAATGTTTATCTCATACCCTTAAAATTATATATAAAAAATTGCAATAGAATTCTTCCTAAATAGTCCATTATATTAAACCAAATGGTTATATATACCTCAAACCAATAAATGGACTCCTAAAATATCAATAATCACATAAAATTCTGAAAATGTAAAAATGATTTGATCCCATATTATTTTTTCCCAAATCAAGTAAATATTTTTCTATAAAAAAATTTATGTAAAAAACAATTCATTCAAAATAGGGATTCACATTGTCTAGTGGTTGGTACCACATCCTTATCATCCTTTAGTAATGAGATGATGACTTATGTACATTCCATATTTGACTGATTTTTTTCCCATCACATGGTTTCTCATTTTTATAAAACAATATTAGTATCATTTCTATAACGTTCTAAAAAATAAGATGAACATTCTCTAAAATTGTAATAATCATATAATATATTTTTATACCAATGGTTATATATATGAGAAAAAAATATTTCCAAAATTTAAAAACCAATTATTACCCTTTCAACATTATTCATATAAACCCTAATGTTAATACATAGCTTCAAACATATGTCAATTGAATAAAAAAATTATTCCTCAAATAACATTTTCACTAAATCATATACTGAAGAAATGTTTTATATTCCTATAAATGTATCCTAAAATATCTTGAACCATGTAAAATTCTAATTATAAAAAATCTCATAAACGGTATTTATGCTTTAAAAAATATTATCAACCACAAACTTATTATCCCAATACACTTTCTATTTATCTGATTCCACTACGGAATAACATTGGTTTAAATTTATTCTATTATATTATTTATCATAATTATTTATAGAGAAAAATGAATTATACCAAACATATCACCCTGAAGAGTCTATCCAATGGTGTATATGGGGTATTATCACAATGCTCTTGAATGATGGACAAGATATACATGACCAACACTCTATTGTGTTAATACACCAATATGTGTATATTCTAAATCCACATCCACATAGAGTGTCTAGACATGGTTATATTGACATGATAACCAAAAAATATTTATCATACCAAAATATTAAGATTTTATCCTATACATTGAATTATCCTCAAAATCAGGGAAAGGTTTATGTCCCATAATCTATGTTTTTGAATTCATGTTGCCATGGTTTCTACTGAATTTGTTCTAATAGAAACTGCGATGGACACAAATATAGTAGAATAAGGATGATTGTTATTTTATTTCATTAGAATAAGATAAAAACTATCATGTCCCATAGGACAGAGTTGTTTAATTGTCTTAGAATAGTAGATACAAACTGGAATCTCACATTATATTTGAAACCATGAAAAATAAAAGGCATTATAAGTATGTATTCTGTATCATTGAAACCATTCAAAAAATATTTCATCTTATCCTAGAGAAATGGTAAAAACTTATGGTTGAGATTAAATTCATAGTAGGGGTGTCTTATAGCAGAATATATAATGAGTAGTTAATGAATAATAAAAATGGATAGCTAAATAACTAAACACATTCCACTTAATCGATAAGTTGATCCTAAAAAACAATATGGATAGAGTAAATGGTGATCATGCGATGACATAAAAAATCACTGTTCATTAAAAATATCCATGTATATTTTTCAAAATAATCATAAATTATTAATAACTGATTTCATAATGATGGAATTAAAAATTTTAGAAATATAAAACATTCCATCTAGGTCTTTTTCAAAGAAAATATAATCAATGGATATATATATATATATATATATATAAATAATAAAAACCCATTTAATAAGGCTAGCCTACTAGTTTTTTCATAAGAAATTTTGATGCATTGAGGGGATATCTATGACTAGGTCCCACCATACACTACACATATAGTTCAATATTCATATGTTTAACGATCAAATCAATTTGTAATCAATATTTATTATCAATAAATTGACTTATTGAGTAATAAATGTAGGTCTATCAATATTTTACTTAGTTAGTAAAATGACATTCATTATAAAGAGTTTATGTAAAAATGGAATATAGTTTAGGAAATAATCGTATCTGTGATGCATAGAATGTGGATATTTAATAGAAATATATTGTCTAATGATTAATATAAATTTAGTTTTTAAGATAAATATGAAAACCTCATTAGTAATAAGTGATATGATATAATCATATCTTCATTGAAAATATAGGTTTTGAAATTAAAATAATTAACTTTTAGAAAATATAGAAAATATATGGTTAAAATTAAAATCATCCTTCGTGAAATATTGTTCTACTTAAATCATTGAAAATATGGTAATGAATCTAAATATTATATAATGGTTACAATGGAGAGGAATTATATTAACACTATTTATGTTAAAGACATTCTTGTTGAATTTTTGTAAATAACATTCAAAATGATAATTTTGAAAAAAACCGAAAGATCCCTATAAAAACAGTTTAAATTTAAAATATATCTTATTAGGCCCTAAATAAATTATTTGAGTAATAAAAGAGAGTTTTGGAAAAAAAATAAAAAATATGGACATGGAATAAATATATATATTCTTCTAGAATAGATATAAAATTAGTTTCTAAATTGATTGTTTTATTGCTTGATTTCTTTTCCAAGGAGGGTATATATTAAAGTAAAATATGTAAAATCCTTAAATATTCAATGGAAAATAAAATAAATGACTCTTACGAAGCATATCTTATGATATTCCTTTAATTAAAATTAAGGAAATCCCTAATAAATGATAATTTAAAATAAGTCATTACCTCTTTGTTCACATTCAAATTGCAATACATTGGAAAAAAAATTTAAATTTAGAAATTATTCATAATGAATAAATAGTTATTATTTTTTAATATATCAAATGGGATGTAATTACCCCACATCAAATTAAATTTGTACATAGTATAAAATATGTCTCAATGGAATGAAAACAAAGAAGAAATACCTTATATTGATCACACAGTTTAAGAGAGAAATAATCAATGATTAGATTATATTTAAATAATGTAGATAAAAATAAAATAGTGTAAATGAAAAAAATAAAAAAATTTATTAATGCACATAATTTTACAATATCAATAACAATGAAAGAGTAATGTAACCAAATGAAAACAATTGAGTTATGAAACTCCATATCTCAGGTATGAATCATCACATATATTATTTATCTTTCATAATAATAAATTTATGTTATTAATTTACATATGAAAATATTTCATGTTTATTATTCACATTTTTTTATTTAATTCCATGCTATATTTAATAACATAATTAAACAAGTTGACATCAGATTTTTTGATAATATTCAGTTCATATGTCAAAAATGAATTCTGTAGATTTAAGATGGTAAAATTAGTCATTATTACATAATATAAAAATAGTAATGAAATAATTATCTTTTTTATAAATAAATTATTCTTTTAAAACTGAGCATTAGATATGGTTATGAAAAATGATATATGTCACAGTCATGAAGACTACAGGTCGTACATATGAACGAGTAACATTTACATTTTTGATGATCATAATAGAAAAATGAGAAGTGTTTTTACCTTTCAATAATGATTACTACATATGAAATATTATTTTATTTATTTAAATATACTAATCTATACAAACCTTGTGATGTGGTATTAATAAACAACTCACATCGCTTCGTGGAGGTGGTAATCCACATATACATACAATAAACATAATCATGAGTAAATTAGTAGATATGTAAGAAAATTTATTATATATTAGTCCAAAATAATGATAAATAGGTCATGAATACCATATATATACAATAAATTTTCCATCATAAATAGTCATGAGAGACAATGATGGGAAATGAATTACATCGATTCATGAAGCGGTAATTCTCCGTACACAGGAACAATGTTTTTGTTTTCTGTTTGATGGAAGGAGATATGAGTATATGTTATAAAATTAATTTAATACCATAAAAATATATTTATGATATCTATTTTTTATATTTAAAAGTTTGAATAAATGTTTAATGAGGTGTAAGAAGTAAAAAGCGCTCACTTTAGAAAAGTACCACTTCTTCAAAAAATCTATCGGTAAAATAATTAATGGATTTGTGTTTTTATTTTGGGAAACAAAATAATTTTTTTTATAAAGTGAATAGGATAGGAGGTTCCCTTTTTTAAATTATGGGAAGGGCACTTTTGGAATAAAAAAAGTAAATTCATATCAATTATTTCTCATTGTAAAATATATAAAAACCAATATAATTAAAATATTTGATTCTTATAGGTAAAAATAAAATTATAAAATAAATCTTCGTCATGTTTAGATTAGTTTTTACCCTTATCTATTTATTTCGACCCACATTAAACCTTTTTGACAATTACCGTGATAATAATTTTTTTACTAATTAGGTGTAATGATATTTTATGTAAAAGAAAAAAGGAGCCATATATTGACCATATATTATATTTCTAAATATATAAACACCAACTATATTATAAAAATAATTTTTGAGTTTTAAATCATTTAAAAAACTATTATTTAATTTAAAATAACACAAATATCAATGTTGAGAATATTCATTTACATTGAAATAAAATAAATCAATAAAAAGGGTAAATGTGAATATAAAATTTTAGAACATCAATGATATGATATATTAAAATTTTATTTTTTGGAGCACTATAAATAAAAAAAATTATATTAATACAAATATTTATGAAATAATTTATTTTAATTTTATATTAATTAATTAAATACTTTTTCAACATTTTATAATATTTTTAAGTAATAATAGAATCAATATAACTTTTAAATAAATTATTAGCATGATAATAAAATCATTATACCGAAAATAATAATCAATATTCATTCCCAATATTTGTTTGTCCCTATATGAACATATAAGTGATATTAAAAAGAAACAAAGTGTCATTATGTATTTTAGTTAATTAAAATATTATATAGGTATCATTCTAGAAAACGTTACCCATATATATATATATATATAGGAAAAGGTGATAAATGTAGAAATAACTTCATCCAATAATATTTATGATGAAAAACAGTAGCCTTATCACTTATTTTTAACCTAGGTTAACGCGATTTACCCCCTTATCATGATAGCGAATTTGAACTATTTTTACTAACCATTATGAAGAAAAAATATGTTTGAATTATTAAATAAATTAAACTAGGATCATTAAAAACATATAATTCATTTTATCAAATTTAATCTCTATAGTTTTTATATGTTCATTTTTATTTATCCTGTAAATCCCTAAGAAAAGTTGTTTTCTAAAAAAATGCATTTTAAGTCTAAATGTATTTTCATTCAATGATCACATATAATATTTATTCATAGGTAAATACTTATAATAATTATAAATAAAATAAATTATATTAATTTAGTATCAAAATAAAAATATTATGTGGCTTTTTCAATAAAATGAAATGGATATTTTTAATAAATCATTATTCTTCACAAATCATTGAAAAGTCAATATTTTTAGAAAAATTTGAAAATTTTAACCTGAGTTAATTTTAATATTTTTATTACAAAAAAGTTGTTAATTTTTTATAATATTGTTTCTAAATTTCGAATATGTTACGTATATTATGACCACATAAAAAAATAGTGAAATCATTTTTGATGAAAAATATATTTTTAAATTATTTAAAGAATATAATAATAATTCTGTAAAAATTTAACATTATATTTGATTTATCTTATATGAATTATTTTTCAACTTCAAAAAATTGTTATATCAATTATTTCAACTATTTTTAATATATTGGTTATAATTATATCATTTATAAAATTTAATAATATATTGTGGTTCGTTTAATCTCTATATTGCGTGTAAGACAGGCTATCTATGGAATAAAAATTATTTTAAGGGAAATATATTCTAAAATGTGATAGTGTTAAAATAAATATTACATAAATTTGATGATTACATCCATTAAGAGAGTATAATTTTTTTTAACAGAAATAGTACTGAATAATATATAAAGAGTGGATGGTTCATTTATCAATGATCCATATGTGGTATAGGGATTTAAAAGAATCATTTTAAGTTTCTATTAGCTGGTATCAACCCTACAATGAAGGAGGGATACTCAAGTGAAAATGATGATCTTTTTTATTACATTCCTTGGGTGGTGTCATATTGAAGGAATTCCATTTTGGAGGGCATGTGAGATGAAAATTAAATATCAAAGGGGATGTCCTCCCTCAAGAGTGATTGTTTTCCAGGTCATGACTACTTCCTAGGGTAATTTTACTTAGCATCTTCACTCCTGGTGTATGATGATATTTTTGTGAAATACGATATTATTTCAAGGGGATCATTCCTCGAGTGTCCTATATGACAACCCTAGTCCGCATCCCAAAGGTGAAATATCCATCCTCTATAAAACATTATAGGAACATCAGCATCAATAATTATCCATATAAGGTTATACCTAGCATTTTAGATAGGAGACATTCTTATCATATAGACACTTGGGTTTCTTTCGAACAATATGGGTATATCAAAGGTATCTCTTGGAAAAGTGATATATTCATTGTGCATGCGATGAGGGAAGAAATTAATAGGAAATACGCAGATGATCTAATTTCAATTAAGATAAATATAAATAGTTTATATGATAGAATATAAGGATATTAATAAAAAAGGTTCTAGGATTTCTGGTGTTCTCCACCTAGGTGATTATATTAAGTTTTAGGTGCTTTAATTATCCTTGGTTCTCAATTTATATCATGGTAATGACATATAGTTTTCCCAAGTGCACTAGAGTTCACATTTAATGAGATCCCTAACATCCCAAATTATTCATAATGGTCTAGGATTCTATATCAATATTCCTCAACATGTATGTGGACAACATGATCATTATCGCATATAATTTTAGACATCTATTCATTGGGGTATCTCATATTATCTTCATGAATGATATAATGTACTACATCAATGGGATATATAATTATATAAAATGTTTAAACAATTGTATCTTTTATTACTACAAATGATATATATGATTGTAAATTAGGAACAAAGAATCATATTCACTTTGAGAATCTATTCAGATAGTCTATCATGGGTGATGAAGAGTAGGTTGAGAAATCACATTGGTGTCTTCACCAAGTAATATCCCATAGCCCCCTTATACACAAAGAATAAAATGAATCCATCACATCTATGGACTTATTGAAATTATAAGCAGTTGGATCAATAGATGAAATATTTTTTCATTTCTATTGGTGGAAGAATCCCATTAGTTAGTCATCTTCTCACATCGATTACCATGAATTTTTATTTTTCCATAAATCATCCTAAGATAGTGGTGAGAAGGATTTAAAAATGAATTCCTTTTTTTATAGTGGATTCCCCATAAATAATGTGATGCCAATATGCCTTATAGGATAGCATATCATGATAGGTTATTGTTGGGGGGCTGGTCTGAGTAATTTCGTAGCCACCATGAAAAGACTCCAAACTAGATATACTTGTGAGTTCATTGAGGGAAATTTGATTTGGGGTATTTTCATTACTAAAAAATATTCTAGTGATTTATCTCATCCAATTGGAAGTGCCTCTAGATTTTTTCAAAATGTTTTTTTATATTCATGAACTTCTTTTCCACCCTCATTGGTTCATCGGTTGAGGTGATATTAATTTTTGGGCTCACAAATGGGTTAGAATGACTCTCAACTTCGATGGGTTCCTGATGCTTTGAATATCCTCTGTATAGCCTAGGAATAATCAGGTTTCAATTCTTGAAATCATGTTCCATCATGAATGATAGCGTTTTAATGGTATAATGAAAACTAATGTTCATTATAGGTTCATTTTCATTGTTTCCTCATTAGGTTTTTTCATCTAATGATAATCTTTATGATATTAAATATTTATATGAATGAAGATATGACATGGGGGTATTATTGGTGCATCAATGTACAATTATAGTTAAATATGTTTTGTCAAACCTATGGAACAACACCTTACCCATAGAAGAGGAGATCCAACGTAAATGTATTAACCTTATCTCTAAGTGTTTTTTGTATTAATCCTAGGTGTGAGTTGATCCGACATATTTTCTTCAAATATGAATGGGATTTGAAAACTTTTACATCCCTCAGAAACTTCATAGGTATTCCATATTATACACTTAAAATCATAAATATCATCCAATAATGGTTCAATAGAGTGGGTTCTAAGAATAACAAGAGAAAATAAAGATGTATCTACATGGAAGTGAGTTGTTTTCATATATAGAGTTCTAGAAATAGCATAAGTCATGTGACTGACTCCAATTGAAATGTGGATGTGCCGGTTATAAAAGGAATAATGATAGATGATTTCGATTCCCTCATGAACTATAAGGATTGTCTCTATCACTGAGGTTGATAATGGATGGTCAGGTCTCCACCTCATGTATTCAAAACATCTCTTCGTTCAACTACTATGTATTTTTGATTCCCCTGGATATAGGACTCAAAAAAAACATTGATGGATCATGAAATAAATGGATCATGATATGGGAGGATTCCTTTATATGCTAGGTGGTATGGTCATTTTAGGATTCTTTATAATCTATGAGAATAAAAAATCCCTCACTATAGAAGTTAAATCTATACTCACCAGTCTCGAATTGTACCACTGTAGATGAATTTTCCTACTATCAATGGAAATTGACTCACCAATTTAAATTCACTAATATACCCCTCTTTAAATCCATGTTCAGTTATTTACTATATTTGTAAATGAAAAAATATAAAGGATAAAAAAACATATATTCTTCACAAATGGAATGAGGGAAACAAGGTCGATTAATTCTTAGGATGTCAAGTACCTTCTTTATTCTGTATTATGTTATTCCATAGTACATAACCCCACCATCATGTGTGTGTCATTATTATTAAAGTTTATGATCTTGGGATGAATTATTTTAAGCCCATATGAATTCTCGTGTATTTTGTTTCCTACTCCATAATAATAAATATATTTACTTTTAGGTAATAAATAATTGTCCAATTAACTATCATGTAATAATAATATAATATTTATAATATTTTATATTCAAAATAGGATTACATGTAATTAATATTTATTAATTCTATAACATTTAAAATATATATTTTTTTATCAAATTTAAATTTGAAATTAAAAATTATATTTTAATAGTAATGATTTTTTAAAAATAAATTGGTGGTTACTATATATTTATTTAATTATTATTAATGTCATTTATAAATAAAATTTGATTTTTATTTTATTGTTTTTCTATGTTTTGTATTTTCTATCTTAGTAAATTAAAATGATCAAATATAAACAATTTATTTAATGGAATTAAATTTTTTATAATAAAAATAAATGAATATTTATCTAATGATTAATAATATTAACAAAATAATACTAGAACAATTTAGATCTCTGTAATTAATTTTTCTAAAAAAATAGTTTTCTTGTACATTATATGTACTCGTTTTAAATACAATTTAGTTAATTTATAATTAGATTTTATTAAAATGTTCCAAATTTGGAAGTAAATGATATATACTATGTTATATGTGTTATATATTATTCTTGGTAAAAATAAAAAACAATTTAAATATTTAGGTAATGTAAAATGATGTTAAGTTGATAAAATGATAGAACATGAATTTTTAATTATTAAACTATAATATAATCCTCATCAAATACCAATTACATTTTTTGGAGTAAATCCTACAATTTAAAAAAAAAATATTATCTCCCTACTGATTACACAACCATGTGATTCCAGGTTTTCCTTTCACCTAACACATGTTTTGAATGAAATGTCTCTCATTTTCAAATATAAATTGTCCACTCATTAAACCACATGAAAACAAATATCCTTTATTTGACAAATTTTCACCATACTGAATATTCACTTCTAAATTCCTCTCAAATGTTGGGAATATCTTGTTAAAAAAATCATCCCTAAGTACATTTTTTAAGAAGACATTGTGAGAATTAACGATTATGTTAATATTATTAATGAGTTCTTCTTCATCTATTAAATTTACTCTATACTGCATAATCTTAATAAATACAATAATATAGTGTTATTATTAATTATTAATGTAACTTTTATTCTATAAAAAATTATATTTTTTCCATATAAATTAATACTTGTAATCTTCCATTCATAATAATGTTTTCTTTTTTGGGTTAGTTTTTCAAACATTGTGAATAATTTTATAAATGTTTCTTCATTCATGATTAACAAAACCTATATTAAGGTAATATATACTATACCTAATAAAATATTCTACATATTTAGTTATATAATTTTAATATCTATAGTTATAAAAATTATTAATTCCATGTTCTTAATTAATTAAAAGTCAAAAAAATAAAAAAATTTCAAACTGTTAATTACAAACCATCATCAGAACAATCATGTAAATAAATTAATGTACCTACGAAAGTCACCAATTATGTATTAATAATTGGAATATAATAAAACTCATAAATACCATATAATTATATTTTTATGTCTTTGTGATAATATTTATCCATCACCTTCAATATATAATTGGAATCAAAACAATCAATTGTGTGTATGGTGGACTACATCTTCGTAGACCAATATAATTTCATTTTATCACCCCCCACATAGATAGTCATAATGATATAAATTATGAGGACATATAATTCTTATGAAATAATATTTATTCAATAAATTTAATGTATTATCTAATATATTACCCTTTCATATTGTAAAAACTAATAATGTCAGTCGTCCATATGTATGGCTTACAATCTATATGCATCGATGCGATTCATTTTCCATATAAACCATTCAAGACTGATTAAAAAAATAGATAAAAAGAGTATATATAATATTTAAAACATTTATATAATTTTGGATATGATTAAACTATAACCTATTCAAAATAATTAGAAAAACATTGAAATATATTATATGAGAAAATAAAGCAGTTATCAATGGAAACAATGATAATAATGAAATATTATTGATGAATGGGTGATATAATTTCATAAGAGGATAATATATTCTATTATATATCTTAATATGGTTCTATTATTAATTAATAAAAAGTTTAAAACATGTATAAAAGAGGATAAATAATTAACATCAATGTAGAAGTGTGATATTATTAATTTTTTCTCAATTTCCACTCCATTGAGACATATTTGAAATTATGCACCTATTTAATTTTATAGGTTTGATATAATATCACATTTATGTATTTCATATGAATATAAATTTATTAATGATGATTATTATTTCAATTTATGTTTAATCTTTCAAGGGGTTACATTATTAATTCTACCCAAGTGGTTAAAATGTATTTTCCAATCTAATTTTTTATTACATAATTTTTTTAGAGGAATATTAAAATACATCCTTTATAAAAATCATATAATTTTTTATATTCTTTATATTTGTGGAGTTTCATTGTTTTATTCCATAATTTTTTCTATTTGGAACTATAATATAGCTAATTCATGTTTAATTTAAAATTTTATTTTATTTATATTTTTTATTCGGTATATTTTTGTTGAATATCTATATGTTTCAAAATTATTTTACAAATGTTCATTATATTTAATCAAATGATTTATTAGGGAAATTTTAAATCATTTGTTACATTTTAAATTTTATCAAATAAATTTTTACTTTTATCAAAAGGGATATCTTTTACTCTTTTAAAAAAAATTTAAAATGAATATTTCCTTTTAACATGTATGATTATAATGAAAAATTATTACAACTATAACCATTTTATGATATTTGACATCCACTAAATGATTTAAATGGGTTTAATAGTATTAATAATATTAGAAAAAATATTTTTTGTTTCATTTCACTTTGATTTATTCTAAAAAAAAAATTATTTTTTGAAAACCTATATTTCGAATATATTAGTGGTCTTATATTATCGCTTATTAAATTATTTTCTATTAACTTTATTAGGTTAAAATATACCTTATTGTGATCGTTTTTAATTAAAAATTAGATTTCTCTATGATATCCATATTCATTTCATTAGGGACATTCTTTTTCTTAAACTGTAAACCATTTATATATATATGATGTTTTACTTTTAATGTTATTTAATTGATTAAATAAATCTTAGTATTACTTTTTCTTTACTCACTTTGAATATTATTTTATAAGGCATATTTCTTATGAACTAAATAGATCATTCAATGTAATATGAATTAATTGTACATTTATTGGGGAAAATTTATAGAAATCCCTTCCATGAATATATATGTCTCATGAAACCAATATGTTTTCTAGACATATTAAATATGTTTTTGGTTTTTACATACCCAACGATTAAACTGTCTTGGTGCAATACCCAGAAATTAACTATATCACATTGATTGAGATCATGATAACTACCATTATAAATTTCCTTTATTTATAATTCTATTATTATTATCCATGAAATTTTAACATTTATAAAATCCACATATTCTTTTTATGATCATGTTATTTACTGAATGGAATATGTTTTTATTTATTCACCTTAACATATTGATTATGGTTTATTTAGTCACAAAATATTGTATTTACCATAACCCTTAACAAGTTTTTGATTTCACCCATAATTTTTTCAATTCCCAAGTGTATGAAGAAGGAATATTTTCTTGAGTTAAAGGATGTAGAGTATTTACTTCCAATATGTTTTATATTTAATTTACATTGTAATATATGGGAATCATGTATATATATATATTTCATCAAGAATAATAAGTTGAACAATATTAGTGATGTGTTATGTTATATTTGTGCCCATTTAATAAAGTAGAAACTAATTCTAGGTTACTATATTTGTGATAATTATAGTTATTATTAGATAAATTTTAATAGTCATAGTGGGAACTAGATTTAGGAAAACCATGATTAAAGAATAAAACCAGTTTATGGACATTAAATATATCTGTATGTATATGATAAAATTATAATTCTTTGGAATGGTATATAATATTTTGTTATTCTAGAAATACATCCATTTCAAAAGAGCATAACTAGATGTAGATTTATCATAGATTTATCTAGGGTTAATAACCTAGAAAAGAATTGGTCAAATAAATCATCAACATCAATATGGTGCAGAGTGATTATTCCCTTACTACGCACCCAATTTGACACCTATGGGGAATATGTTTCAGTTAAATCAAACTTTTTAATGATCCATTATAAAATATTTTAATGAAAGAAATCCATGAATAACCATGATTATACCTAAAGTGTATTATATTGAGAAGAATATGTCATGATTTTGAAATATTATAAATTATTTTCATGATTATGTGGGTTCCCAAAATAATTATTTGTTATCATAAGGTTCTTACTATATTAGTCAATGTTACCAACTAGAAAAAACCATGCTAATGCTAAATGTAACAGAAAATGTAATGATTGACCTCATGAAAAACTAAATGAAATTCGAACAAGATGGTAAAACATAACAATTATGCCTAATCATCCATATCATTATATGATTAAGAATGTAAACATGGTCGAGTTTCCTGGCACACCTAACAAGAGAAAGATTGAGATTTCTTGATGTTAAAGTGATAAAACGGTTGGATGAAAGTGATTAGACATCATATATGTTAATAATTTTATAAGTGTAACATGATTAAATATATTAATGAATGAAAAAGATGTTTTATATATGAAAAAAAAGAACTGAGCATTATACTTCACATTATATATTTAAAAGGACAGAAGACCAGGATAAAGATTATAAAGGTCATGGGATTGATGTATTATAAAATATATATTATATGTATATCTTTTTATGAAGAGCTTATGATAAACATATATGATGACTGGATTATTATATTAGTTTTCCAAAAGTAAAAAATGGATATATTTAAATAGAGGAAATTAGAGATATAATAAATATTTATAATTATAGAAACGATGTATTATGATATAAAAAACCATATTGGTAATATGTTTATGAAGAAAGATGAATGATTGATGTACCTATGTATTGGGATTTTAAAATTATGAGATGTTGTTATTTAATGATACTAGTTTTACATCAATGAATAATCCTACTCATATTAAATGTAATGAAATTGTATGGAGGGGTTAGAAAATTTAAATCATTAGAATATATAAAGAATTGTATTGATAACATTAGGTTTTAGTATGATCTTTTCTGTTGAGGTAATCATGGATTATTAAAATTTATAAACATATTTTTCTATCACATTGACAATGAAATGATTAAAATAGTATTTGGTAACAACATGATTGATGTTATTACATTTAAAATTCACAATATATTTTTGGGTGAATTATAAAATTAAGTTAAAGGAAATATTATTTTATTGGAGGTGATTTATTTTGGGGGATAAAAATTTAGTTAAAATGTGAAATAATAACGGTTTTTGTAGAGATTTTATAGTTATTTGTGTTATTTTAAAAAATTCATAGAATATTATGTATAATATTTGATTAAGGTATACGAATGATTGGTATGTGAAATTATGAGATAGTTTATTTTTTATGGTGTTAAATACTTGATAAATTATTTTTTATTTTTAGTTTTTGAATTTTTTTCAACCATATTTTGTGGGTGTCTTAAGGTTAACTATTTTTTCTATGTATTATGTTAAACTTTTGATGTTATTGTTGAAGTTTTATTTTTTAATGTATTACATTTATCAATATTTCAATACATATGCTAACAAATTTGGTTGTGTTAAGTATTTATAGAAAGAAGGAATGAAGTTTTATTATTTTTTGTTACTTAAGATTCATTAAAAATTAATTTTAGTCCCCAAGGATGAAAAATTAATCTCAAAAATTAATTTATTGGAAAAAGCGATAAAGTGTAAATTCATCAAAAAAAAATAAAGGAATAAATTTTGGTTAAAATATTGAAATAAATAAACTATGTACATGTTATCCTAATATCTATCATTACTATAAAATATTCTATAAATTATTAGAAGTGGAAATTGAAATAAAAAAACTTACCATTTTTCCTCCTTTTCCAATTAATTGATGGCCTTTTCACCCCACAATGATTCAATATTTTATGGTCATTAACTTGCTCATTACCATATTATCTATCACTATCTATTTTTCATTTGATGTTTACATTATATTCCATTAAATTAATTTATCTTTCCAACAATTTTCCCCTTCTCTAGGTACCCATTTATGTATTTTTTTCTGAAACCATTTATCCTTCATACTTGCCATTTTTAAATGAATTTTTATTATCCCAATATACCTTATAGATTTTAAAAATTAGTATTTTAAAAAATTTATACTTTTATTACGATATATAATTCATATGGTGAAATTTATTAAATGGGGAAAATTTAGCACCCTAAAAATTTAGTTTAAAATAATATTGAGCTCCACGAATTGAATAACATTCAATATCGAGCATTAAGTGAATTGAGATATAATATAAAAATTTAAATGTGATTGTTATAACATGGATATTGATTTTGAAGGTATGACTATGAATATTAGAATTATGAAATATATATATAATGGTCATACTAATTACAATTAAATTCTCTTGAAATAATCACCCAGTGAATATGGATGTTATTTTAGGAATTAAAAATGAATTTATTGAATTGTGTTCATGGGAAATATAAATAAAATTTTCCAATATTAGAAATTTTATTTTTCAAAATTAACGTAATTTTTGAAATCAAAAGATCAATATTAACATAGGTTAAATTTCAAGGTTTTGTAAAAGGAAATATGTTTTAGTGAATAATAAAAACTATATATTTTTCAAATAAATTTATTTATTTTCATTAAATAAATAAATTTAAATGATACATTACGTTATTTATTTATTTTAGTTACATATGATCCATTTGGATTATAATTATCTAATTAATTACATTTAAAATCAAGATATTCATGTCTTTTGTATAAGATAAGTTTTATGATTGAAAACCAATTTTTCTAAAAACTATTCTTCATTGTGTTTTATGAAATTGTATTAAAATTATTTTTTACCACATATAGAGAATGGATATTAAAAAATCAATACTATATTTGGAATTATTATGTTCAAATTTGGTAAATAGGTGCCTTTTATTTTTTATCATTATGAAATGTATCTATTGTAAATATGTGTCAACTATATAAGGGTAAAATTGGTAAAAAAGTTTTATAATTATGAGATATGGTCTGAAAATACTCTATGAATCACACATATTTAATTTAATGGGATATATTATACCATATAGAACCGAAATATGAATAAATTTCATTTTTATTCTTTTCCATTGATAATAAATTTTTTATTTTAATTAATGAAAATCCCAAAATGTTACACTCTTACTTTTAATTTTTTTTATATGTTAACATTGGAATAATAATACGGTGTTAATGATTCTAAAAGTGTAATATATAAATTATTATTTTATTATTATGATTATAATTTTTTTTTAACTTTTTAGTAACTGTATAATTACATTAAAATATTACACAATGATGATGATATTATTCTGAAAATAGAATAAGAACCAATATAAATGATCCAATATCATCAAAATTTAATTATTTTTAGAATACATATAGTGTTAGTATAATATTATAGTCAATAATAATATATCATTTATAGTAAAATATATTATATTATAATTTATTTATTATCATGAAGTCTTTAATTTCAAATTAAACAAACTATATCAAAAATGATATTGGTGACATTTTAAATAAAATAATATTTTATTAATTTATTAAAAAATAAAAAAAGATAAGTATTAGATATATAAATAGTTGAAAATTTCACCACTTGGTAAATTATGAGAAAATTGTTAACTTATACATAATATTACATCCCTTTAAAATTGAAAAACATGTTACTATGGTTAAGGTTAAAAATAGATAACGAAGGGGTTAAACAAAAAGACATGTTTTTAACTAAGAACATGATTGTACATCATTGGTTAGTCATTCTTATAACTTAAACTTATCACCTTCTAATATGATTCTTTTTGGATCCATTTTTACAGTAAATAGACATAATAATAATTTAAATCATCAATAAATAAACGTATGTCAGTGACCAAAAATATAAAAGGAAACCCCACTTATTCAAAACTATTGATCCCTTTATCCTGACCAATACATGGATAAATTTCTCCACAAAATTATTATCTACATTACATAGGATTTTTTCTTTATTACACCCTGATATTTTAATATATATTTACCTTTAAATAATTATAATATCATGCAGTACACACAACCCTAAGTCTATATGAACCGTAATATATTATATCATTATAAACTATCCATAAAATTTGTGTGTATAAATATGTATAAATAAATTATTAATATTTCTTATATTAAATACTTTTATTGATTATCAATTGATTATAATTTGAAATAAAACTCATTTAAATGTTAAAGAGAGGTTTTTGTTGAGAAACGGTTTTTATATGCACAACATGTTTTTATCATAATAAATTAAATTTATCAATATTGTGAAATTATTTTTATTAAATTTGTATATTATATAATAAATGAAAAAAATTTAAAACTCATACAATATTTTTACAATGCATGGGATAATTATAAATCAAATTTTTTCTATAAAACTCTATTTTTTCTAAAAGATGTTTTCCTACTATTTTATGTATTTATTTTATAATAAATGTATTCTACGTATTGGTACTAAGTTGGATAAAATGGTATTAATATTTTTAAATTTAATGATAAATTTTTAGAAATTGTTCCCATGTATTTTTATGCATATTGAATTGTATCTGTGGTAAAAAATTTCAACTCGTTAATGGGTAAATTGGGTTAATCTAGAATAAAACTATCTCTTAAGATATCCCTTTTCCTCAAAATTCTTATAAAAATAACTTCAATAAAACACTATAAAATTATTCATTAAATATATCTCTTTAAGGGAAATTTTAACATGAAAATAACCATTGTATTATTTAATGTAATGAGAAATACAAAATGTCACTCTATTACATTTATGTATATCTTATGTGTTTACACATGTAAAAAATAGAGTGGTGAATGAAATAATGTTTTTATTTTTTTAATATTAAAATTATTTATATGATGGTAATTAATTTATACTTTTTATGTGTTATATAATTTCCTTGAATGAATATGCAACACTAACATAATATTCACTCAATTTATGGAAATATTTAATAAATGATTATAAAAATATGAAATGAAATAAAATTGTTAGAGTTATTGAGATCCATGATTTTTTGTAGATAAATATAACATATTTTAGATATATTAAAGTTTTAAATTCAAATTAAAACATTTTATTGACGTACATGATGAAAATTAAATAAATAGTGGTAAAATTGAAAATAATGATATTTTATAAAAGTAATATTTTATTTACATATTTCAAAATAAATAAAATATTAAAATATTAAAAGTGTGTAATATGTGGTCAAATTTGCATCTATTAGAAATTAATGATAAAAATATAACCATATAAGTAATATTATAAACCCTTAAGAGTGAAAATGATGTTACCTCAGTTAAGAATAAAATAGGCTATCTAAGGCGTCAAACCAAATGACATGTTTTAAAATACACAATAAACCTTTAAAAATATTATTTTTAGATGATATTTTAACCATATACTACTATAAATTCGAATATATAGACATTATGAATAATTTTTATTGACAATTACTTTGCAATACTTTACTCTCTTTTCTAATTCATAGTGTGTCTTTTACCTCACTTATGAATGTACATCCTTTCTTTATCTTACTTACACCACATTAAGAATCACATAATACCAAAACCTACCCAATTCTCTTATAAAAATTCATTTCCATGTTATATAGGTGTTCGTATTCTCTAAATAAAAACACCATGTTCTATTGGAAAGTTTCAATTTGAGGTATCCTAAAGACTAGGTAATATTTTACCCGGAACTATTTCAGTTTATATCATTTTTTGACTCCCAAACATATATTATATTTATCATAAAATGGTGAATTATTTATCCTGAATATAAAAATATCATATTATTGTTATAATACCACAATTATCCTCCCTCTTTTCTATCAAATGGAAGGTGGAAGTATCACTCATGTGTACATACGACTTATCAACTCTATAGAGTGATACAATTTATTTTCCATAACATTATTTTATGGATGGGTATTGAGATGGGTTTAATTTAAATATAAATTATTTTTTATAACATTATTCTTCTAGAATTATTATATCATATATTCCATCATACCATATAATTCATTGGAAAATGATAATGATTCTCATGCGTACGTGCGGACTAAAACCTTCATAAAGTGATGTGATTTGTTTTTAGTTTATATTTTATATGGATAGTAATAAGATATATTTAATGAATATATATTATGAATGTTTTATAATAATTATTTTTTAAAGGTGAATTATTACTTACCTTTCTATTGTTTCTTATGTTGAAAAGTCATGAAAATGTTCATGCATACGTAAGACATACCATATTAAAGAAAAATATAAATAATTTTTTTCTCTATTTTTATGCATTGTTATAAATAAATATAAAGTGAATATATATTATATTTATATTATGGATAAAATTATAAATATTATTTACCATTGATAAAATTAAATGGACTGAAACTATCAAACAAAAACATACATGGAAAAAGCATTTATTACCTAGAATAATGATTTCTTACAAAGTATTTCTAATAAATGGGTGATATTATATTATAATTAAATAATATATGGTTTTATATATGTAATTATGCTTCTTTAATACATTTATAATAAATATATATTTATTACATCATTGGTTTGGACACATTTATCAGAAATTTAACATCTTATAATGGGTTTTTTCACAATCAAATTATTATTTGGGGATTATTTATGTTTAAGTCATTGTTGAAGGAATTATTTGATATTTCTACCATAGACAAAATATTTTTTAATCAATTGGTTATTTATATAAATTAACTGTTTATTTTTTATTTTTCTCCATATAAGTACTCAAGATAATAAAATAATAATTTTTAGGCAAAACCGACCTCATTTTTTACTTAGTAGAATCTATTTCTCTTCATTGTGCACATTTTTCATAAAATTTATAAAATATGTATTTAACATTATAAAATGATTTTTCAAATATATTTTTACCATGTTTTAAATTTTTACATATTGGTTTAAAATTAATAATATTTTTCAATTTCAAAATAAGGATATTTTTGAAATTTTTTAAAAATTGTGGAAATTATGTTTTTTTAAATTATTGGGCTTGAATGAAATTTAACACCACCATGAATACTCATTTAAAATAATAATAATGTATAATTTTATAGGGTTACTTTCAAATAATATTTTTTGTAATATTATTCTAGAAATATTCTATAATTTAAATAAATTGTTTCAATATGAAAATGAAATTATCCTCTTGAAATTTTAAAATTGTATTTTTAATGTATAATCATCTATATAATAATCCATTATTTTATATTATATTTAAGATAAAATATAATTATACCATGAACCATAATTACATGGATGGTTTATTGTCATTTTGACTTGATAATTTATTGATATATTTTATATTATTTCTTCAAATAAAGAACATATTGATTTTTATGGAATATTAATTAAAATGTATATTTTATTTATATACTGAATGAAATGTAAATATTAAATGATTTCCAAGGAATAAAATTATATATTCTTTAGATGCATGGGAAGGTCTCATGAGATAATTTATGTTGGGTACTTGTCCAATACATTAAACATTTATATAAATGTTCTCACATGAGGATTTGACAATATTTTTAGATGTCTTGGAACAAGGACTCGATGGAGACTTCATAGGTTTGGTAGTATGAATTCCATCATTTTGAAATCATTTATTTATTTCCATGATTTTATTTTAATAGTTTTTATATCCATAGTTATGTTTCGAACTCATGTGACATTTATATGGAATTGTTTTGTCATCATTTATTCCTACCATAGTATTCATTCCTTATTTATCCTCAATTATATAGAACCCCTTAAAGAACATTTCAGATAACCCCATTTGTTTTATTTCCAATGGATTCTAGTTAGTGTTTAATAAATAAATTTTAGATATATGATATAGAAAATAAAGATTATCCAAAATAAAACACTATGTTTTATTTTACGTTTTCAATGATAATGTGGGTTTCAAGTATTTATCTTATTTACTAGGAATACTAAAATATTCTGTCCATGATGATGTGATTTCCAATATTTAGTTCTGAAATAATAACATAACCCTTGGCTCTAGACTACTAGTGTTTGGTCCATTTTTAATGGTGTTAGAGAAACTTTATTAGTAAAGGAAACATCCGTAGTGTGAGGTACTTAACCCCTTTAATTATGATATTTTAGATTATAAACCGCATATGAGAATTATAGAGTGTTTTGAAATTTTTTGTATATTTATAGTTTTTAAATAGTTATTTGTTTTTGAAAAGTTAGTAGAATTTTTTTTTACCATCTACAAGTTAGCGTGAAACCGTTTTTGTGAGTCACTCGATAGGCACACATTTGGCACATAGTTTAGGAAAGCCATGTGAATTCCCATAAAAAACCATGAAATGTTAAATAGGGGGAAAATGGATGGAACCCATTTTTTAACTATGTTGTGGTATGATTTAATATATTTAATGAAACATTATCTATAGCTAGATATAGGCGATGTTAGTTCCATTATTCATTTTCAAAAATCATTGAGATTTAGGTGGCTTTTATCTCATCTCTATCACTCATGAACACAATGTATTATTATTTATTAAATATTTTTCAATAAATTGTGGTGCAAATAAAGTATGATTATTGAAATAAATTCATTTTTTATAATAATGGAATTAGTTGAAATTTGATATTTTGTTGAAAACCCCCTTTGATTATAGTATTAAAATGTTTGTTTCTTAATAGGTGAATTTTATTAATGTTTTCTAGGATATTACTACATTTTTTCAACAATTATTTCATTTTATATGAAGATTAATTTTAAAGGAGATTTTTTATACATGGTTGGTGTGAGTTCATTTGTATATGTGGACTTGTTCAAAGGCCCTATGCCATTACGGTGCCAAGATATTTGTCACCATGAGATTACTTGGTGGATCGATGAGAGACCACTAGTGATTAAAAAATTATCACATTGAATGCATGTGTGTTTGTGTGGGTGTGTGGGATAAAAAATGGGTATGTCATATAATGATAAATGATTTTAATACATTGTTTTTTATTTATATGGAAATTGCTTATGTATTTTATATTTTGTTTTAATTTCACTAAAACTATTTTAAATAAAATACGTAAAATGGTTCTTGACCTAGTTGTGTGTAATGGAATGTATTTATGGAAACCCATTTTTTTTATAATACAAACTTTCATGTGTTTATTGGTTCATTTTCAAATTTCATCGATTAATATATAGTGAAAGCGAACATAACGAATTTTTCCAGTGATTCATTTTGATATTATGCACATGGAATGTGGAGTTGGAGCTTGGAAAATGTCAGGTGTTTCTCTATATGAATCTACTTTAGAATCCTTGGGGTTTTTAATCTTTTAGTTATTACAGGTTATGTATTTTATTTCAATTGATACTCAGATATTTGGATTTACTATTGGTTATAATTGTTGTTATATTGTTTATTAATCCACCATATATGATGATTAGATGTTTATTTTTTTCGTTTTACTATTTTTGTATCTTTCAAAATATATTTCTATCCCATAACAGTCTTAATGCCATTGGAATTTATTTCAATCCATTTATATATTAGGGATGTCAACTTTGTCTGTTACATCATCATCACTTATCACGACAGTGAAGTGTGGTTGGATGTTGAATATTAAATCAATTTTGTTAAGTCTATGAGTTGGAAATTGTGCTAGTTAGGTCCTTTATTTTTGTTATTAGTAAAGAGATAACATCATCATGAATATAAATTTTCTATTAAAAATAAATATCTAACATTATTATTTTAGACTTATGTTAGTATAGTGGTTTGGGTATAATTTTTTAATACCCTTGTCTATGTGTCATTACATCATATTCATTGGTTTTTCCACTGAGTGAAGCATATCATGCAATAATAAGTAGAATAAAAACATGGAAATCAATATTCATTATAAATTTTAGTGTTTATTTAAAAAATTAAAAATGATTTCAAATATTTCGACTTAAATTATGGCTCTAGTAAATGTTGATATTGAAAATTGAAAATTCTACGACTTTAATTTCGAGAATGTGAGAATGAATAATGTTTTATATAGTTATAGATAAAGTAACACTTTATATTCCATATTAATACACCAGAAGAGGTAATAAAAAATATGGTTACACATGATTCATAGGTGATCCAAGAGTTGGTCCAATGTGTGATTCAATATTTCCAATCTATTGATAATGAAAATGAGAACGATGAGACTCAATATATAGACTAGTTATTTTATATTCAGACATATAATCCACCCACTATTCAAGGGTGATTATCTGCTATAAAATTTGGAGGTTGTGATAAATAAGATGTTTCATATATTGAATTTCATTCAAATTATAACTGAGTTTAAATTAAAATTGGTGATGCACATGCATGATGATGTGGAATTCCAGTGGTGGGATTTAGTTTTTTATGAACAAGTATACCAATTTATTACATGGTAGGATTTGGAAGAATTTATTAATGAATAATTCTACCCCAAAATATTCAATATTTATAGAATATATGATTTATTCAACCTAATGAAGGGAAACCCCTCAGGGATAAAATAGGTCACTATATTTATGAAATAAATTTTATTTTATCTAGAAGAAACCGCAAGAGCATCATTGTATGATTTTTTTTGAGTAGGGATAAGAAAAGAAATTCAATCCAATATTGTTATAATTTGTATTACGAAATAGATAAAGAAGATATATAATGAATATAAGAAAGAGGGTTATCTTATAAATATGTTCACACGAATCATTTTTATCAATACAAGAACACGTGGAAGCACTAAATCTAGACATTAGAAGAAAATGGACACCTACTTCAAAAGTGGTTGTATATCTCAAAATCAGACCATGGGATCAATTAATTACCCTCCTCAACCAAAAATTTATTAGGTATGTTTCCAATCTAGTTCTATTAATCATATCGGGAAAAATTTTAGGGAACGACCTAGGGAATGTCGCACATGTAACTAGATGGATCATATCTAGCATTATTATCCATGAACTCAGAACTTTTTTACTGGAAATGAATCTCATTATTATCAAATATAGTCATGTTTATTATTGGAACACCATTACTGCTTAGTAGTGGTAATCTCTATATGGAATAAAATTAATAGGGGTAGAAACTAAATAATTATACAATTTTGAGTACATGTTTATGGATGATCAATCCCTTCATCAATGTTGCGAGGTACAATTATTTTTAATTAGACCCTAATGTAGGTATTTTAAAAAAGGGTGCATCCTACTAGTTAATTTACTATCATGTGGTTCATCTTATGTGTTTCTTTGTTGATATGATACCTTCCTTTTTGGAACAATGAACTCATCTAAGAAAATGAAAGTGTTGAGAAGTTAAATGTGATTCCAATTTGATAACAATGAATATGGTTAAATTAATTGGTTATTTCTCTATTTTTGGGAAGGATTTTTATGATTTGATTTTTCATTTGGATTGGTTGACATCCTTTATGGCACATATTTATTTTTATACCTGAATGGTGAGTTTCACATATTTTAATGGTATTAATAATTTCATTAAATTAGAATGGAATGTGAATGAAAGAAGAGAATTACCTTTTCTACCAGTGGTGGGAACCATACTTAACTATTTTGTAGAGGTTTTATTTAAATAATTATATGAAATTAAAAAGTTAGCTATTCTAACCATAGATGACTAATTTCCTGATGATTTCCCAACAAATTCCCTATGATTCTACCCAAATAATAAGTGGAATTTATTATTGATCTACTACCAATAAAAATTACAATTAAACATCCATATTATAAGTTATAAATTAAATAATGTTGTGAATTGAATGTTTAGTTGGAATAGATGGAATATAAATTGTTTATTCAACCGATCATTTACCATTGTTAGTCACTAGTTACTTTTGTAATGATTAGGATGATACATTCAGATTTTGTGTGGATTATCATAAGATTTACCAAGTTACAAAAAAGGATCATTATCCTCTTCCACACATTTATTATCTTTTATTATTATTATAGTGAAGCTCAATGGTTCTCTAAAAGTGACATATGTTCTGTGTGTCACCAAATAGGATTTCAAAAGTAGTATATTAGGAAGATATCATTATGAAGTTGATAGGTACATTATTATTTTTTTAATTTTTCCCTTTGGTCTTATGAATGCAACAAATGTATTTATGTCATTGAATATTTATTATATATTATCTATAAATATTCCATTGTGGTTGTGGTCATTAAATTTATGATATGGTATTATATGAAAAAATTAGTTCATGAGAAATAATTGGATATAGTGTTGGTCATCTTGCGGGAGAAACATATTTATAATAAGTTGTTTAAATGTTATTTTTGGATACATCTGGTATGTTTAATTGGTTGTGATATTTTTATAAAATGAATTTCTATAGATATTGAATAGAAAAAATAAATTATCTCATTACAACCACTAAAATATATTTTATAGATACATTTTTTTCATGGATTTGTAGGATACTATCGAAGCTTTGTTAATGATTTCAAAAGACATGACTCACCGATCATAGCTTTGATTAGGGAACATATTCCTTCTCAATGGGATAATGAGTTCTATAAGTATTTACAAGAACATAAGGTTTTTCTTACATCAACACCTAAACTCACATTTCCAAAGCATATATAGGGATATTTAGTTTAGTGTTATTCATCGGGTTCTGGGTTTTGATGTTATCCCATGTTTAGAGATAATTTTTATTCTATGGCCCATGAAAGTTAAGAAATTAGGAAAATAAATACCCAACACAAGATTTTGAGTTGGTGGTTATGGTCCATGCCTTGAATAATTTATGTCATTATAATTTTTGTGAAGAATATAAAATTTTTACATATCATAATTGTTTGAAAAACATTTTATCCCAAGGGGATTTTAATTCAAGGAAATAAATTTGGATGTAATATCTTCTGATGTTTGAGTCTAACTTGATTTATTCACAGGGAAACAGAACTCTATAGCTAATGAATTTAGTAGGAATTTGTATTACCAGATGGATAATGAAGATTGATGATAATGGAATATAATGTTAGTTAAAGATAACATGAATCCAGATTTTTCAAGAAAGGTAATGTTTTCATTTAAAAAAAAATTCTCTTTTGATATTTATTTGGTTGTGTATATAGGGGATGATCAAAAACTATAATCGAGAATATTAGTAAATGAGGTAAACACAATGATTGGAATTCTATTTAAAGATGGTTTCTATAGGGGAACTCTATATTACAGTATAGAAATTTTATTTTGGTTCCTCCATGTTATTAGGAACAACTCATAAATTCATAAAACTATTCAAAATGGGTTGTTAATCATGGTTTCTAGAAAATTCTCGAGCAATGGATAATAGAATATGTGTATATTTGAATGAAGAGAAAACCTTTGGATGATATCTAAACATTCCTCAATTATCATCATGTCAAGGTATAACACCAATGACCAAAATTTATATTTTATTCTTTATTGATAATCATATGGAAATGGGAGAATAAAGCGATTTAGTTTGTTATCATGTTATTCATAATGATTCTGAAAATGATTCCATATGGGTGACTATGTATCAACATAATCATTCAGCTCAATTTTTAAAAATGTATTAAAATAATATATTGGATTACATATAATAAATTTATATTTTAGAAGAGGTAAATAATCACAACATTATATTTTTGGTTGTATCTGAATGAGACCCCAATTTCACATATCATTTTTAGGAATAATTACAGAAATACAGTGGAATAATTTTGACCATCATTATAACCTATTACAATATAATGGATGCAAAATATGAAATGAAAATAAAAAAAATATAATATATACTTAGGGATTATTTTATGGATTTTGTTGGATCATAAGAGGAACATATTTCATCAATTTAGTTCTTTTATAATAACATATTTCATTCCGCGATACGTATGGATCCTTTTGAAGAATTATATGGATGTAATTTTCATTCTCCAATTGTTTGGCTGGAAACAAGTGATAATTGACCTATCAAACCTAGCCTCATAAATATAATATTCTAGAAGTTTCAATTCATTTGGATGAGAATAGATATAGCCCAAATTCATTAGAAATATTATGTTGATCACTTTTTTCTTTTATTGACTTTTGAGGTGAGTGATCATGTTTTCTAACGAGTCACTCCATTTCTTTGGAGACATTTTTTTGATAAATATGGATTGTCATATCCATGGAACATTTTTCATTTTGAGATATATGGATTTATGGGTGATGTCTATTATCATATTCCTTTACTATCCGGGTTTTTTTCTCTGAATGTTTTTTTTCAATTTCTTTAATTGGAAATTCGCCAACCTAATTATAACCATATTATTTAATAAGAACAAATTGATTTTGAACCAGATGATTCATTAATTCATGTGATGGTATAGATTATGGATATTATGTAGAGGATATTTGGTAGTAAAAGCATTGTTTTAGGGAATGTTTTATGACAACATGTTTATACTTTAGAAGAGACATGGAGAGTTATAAGGAAATGTTATAATAGTTGTAACACCCCAGGTAAATAAAGAATATGAAATTTTCATATTTATCCATATTTGAGAATAAAATATTAATATGACTTTAAAGGGGACGCTATGCTCGATAGCGTACCCAACTCGCAACAACGAGTTTCTTGGGAATCTTACGTTGCACTCTAATAATAAAATAATATTATTTTAAATGGTAGTTAACATGTAGCCGTTGTATTGGAAGGAATGGATAGAAATAACTAAAATATGATGATATATGTTTTTAAATGTTTTTACATTTATCCAATAAAATATAAAGGCTTAAAATACGGAAAGAATTCAATTTTAGGCGTATATGACCTAGTTTTCACTAAAGGTTCACTTATTGCCTTTTGATGGAGAACTGTCATTAAATATAGTTTTTTTCACTATTATAAATTCTATTGGACCAAATAAAACTCTTCTTTAGAATCAGGATATCAAAATTTACTTTGTGTAAATTTTGGTATCTTTCCGATAAAGTTCATTTTTTTAATGAATACTGTAAACTGTTGTATTTTAATTCAAAACCTATTTTTAATCTAATTTATTTATATGAATAGATTATATTTTGAATTGGTTTTAAAGTGAAATTGGAATATATTTTTACCATTAAATCCAATAGTGGTCGTTGGAATTAATTTCACTTTGAAATCAGACTTAAACTAGTGTCAATCTTTTGATACTTATTGTTTCATAAAAACACTCTATTTGCTCTGACCGCAGGAATTAATTATTAAATTAATTAATGTGACTTATATGTTTTGAATTTTGTAAAATATACTTCATTTTTGAATTCGGAATATCAAATATATCTTAGGGTGAATTTTTGGGATTTTTCTGAAAAACATCAATTTTTGATGAATAGTGAAACCACTAAGTGGTACTTATAAAAACTGATTTTTCGTCTAAATGAAATTTTACCACTTCTGTGTTTTTAATTTCAAAAATCCGACATACATGGTTGTCATTAAGAAGTAAAATGTGGTTCAATGAGATTAAAATAATTTTTTGGTGAATAATAACTTTTAAGTTCTTAATCGCGATTAGAAGTAATTAGTGTAGTTTAAGGTAAGAATAATGTTTTAATAAAATGAAATGACCTAGACACATGTCCTACCCTCATTGGATGTGTCATGGCCGACCAAGACAATCCATGGGTCAACTTGGTGACCCCATGGATCCACTTTGGTTGGAAAATTACATAAATACCTTTTTATTTAATGTTAAAGTAAAAATGACACAAACATGAGATGTTTTACTAAAACAATTTTTACATGGAGTTATACAAGTCCTATTTTTGACTATAAATAGTCATTGGAAAGATAAAATGATTTAATACATCATAGTATTTTTTTATAATTTTTAAACATTAAATAAATTAAATTATTTATGAAATCATGATGATGCAGCGATGACCTTATTATTTAACGATTTAAATAAAATGGAAAGATAATGTAATATCTAAGACCTACACATGTCCAAAACTTATTGGATGAGTAGATTTAGAAAACTTATCACCTTATCCTCTAATTATATAAATGTGGGACCTCTTAAATCCGAATATCATTTTAAAATAAAGTGACTTTTCTTTACTTTCCAAGAGTGCCCCTCCTCTCCTCTTATAAAAGGCCCCCACCTCTACCTCCTTACCCACACTCCCAAAGCCTTTGGATCAGACAAACCCTGCCCAGTTTGTCTCTCCACTTCCCTCTATTACTCCTTGGAGCCTCAATTTGGGCATAAGTCTTCCCAAGGAATCCTTTGAGCTCAAACAAAAGGGAGTTACCCGATTTTAGGGTAATGTCTTCACTTGAGTCCTTTTGTTTTATTTTGCCACTCCAACCCCCTAAAATCTTTTTATTCATTTATTTTGTAACAAATCTAGTATATTCGATATAATAGTATGTTGTTATAAAATTTATTCGAGCTACACTTACACACACCTACATCTAATGGTTAAAGAACATACTGTTTCCGTGGATGTTGAATTTCTGCCTCACGAAACGATGATTGTTCAACACTCATATAACACCTTCAAAGGTGGCCATTAAGATGTCACTATATTTATATATGATATATAATATGTTTATGTTTTACTTAAGTTTATTTATTTCTCATTTTTGGCTTACCTTTATGGATTCCATTATGGGTATACGCGATATCTTCATTTTAGGAAGTGCGGACTACCGCCCCCTCAAAGTTATGTGATTCGTTAATTCCATACGTGGGACGTATAAAGGATGGATTTAATTTTATTATATATGATGTTATACTGGAATTATAATATACCTCTATATCATTATTATTTCTTTCCATTAAAGTATGAGATAGAAATGAATGTAGCGTTCATGCGTACGTACGGCTTACCGTCTCCATGAACGGTGCATTTCATTTAATTTCCCCAAATGTAATGTACTATTATAAGTACATGTATATAATGGATATATATGATTAATGATACATATAAATGATGAATATAATTCTGGAATTAAAATATACTTACCTCTCATTTAGTTTTAATTCCATTAATACGACAAAGAAATGAAAGTAGCGTTCATGCGTACGTACGGCTTACCGTCTCCATGAACGGTGCATTTCATTTCTTACCTCTAAATGATTTTGTGATATTATAGATACTTTTATATTATATATATATATATTATATATATGATATCAAAATCATGAATTTCATTCTGGATATAAATAACCTTTGACCACACGAACAACATGTAATTGTAAGAAGTCCACTTTCGACTTAAGAACCAAATATCGACAAAACAAACATTATTAAATTAAATGATTAAATAATGTTTATAACATGGAAATAAGTGATATAAAAGGAATAATGAACTTGAAAAAGGTTCTTAAGAAAATATAAATTAACTCAAGTTTATTATTCAGGACGTTAAAGAACGATCAAGTAAAGTCTGACCCGAGGTAAGGGATCCTACTCCTCTCTTTCTTTTTAAGTACGCTCTTTTATTCCTTTTAAAGATCATATTTCTTGTTATTGGGATGTTATTTTATATAAATCTTACTGTAAGTTTTATGTTCATATGATGAGAGACCCTATTCCCTCTCATCAATCCATTTTGGAAGTTTTGAGTGGCGCCGTTAGGCTGCCAAATTTTCATAAGAGATCTAACCTCTCTTTTTTTAAGTACTCTCATTTATGTCACTTCCTTTAAGCTCCTATTTTTTATGATGGGGGATGTTCTTTTCTATTACAATTGCTGTAAATTTTATTGTAATATTATGAGATACTCTATTTTATCTCATCAATCCATTTTTCGAAGTTTTAAGTGGCGCCATTAAGCTGCCGAGTTTTCGTAAAGGATTTTTCATCTCACTTTTATTCCCGTGAGATTTATGCTACATTTGCCACAATTTCCTTTGAGTGGTGTATCTACTGCCCATTATATTACTCATTGTGTAATATAATTTGATTTATGAGTATTTACATAAATGTTGTATTTTCCTTCTTTCACGGGGTGTATGTTTTGAAAGATACCCATGTCTGTAAGGGAACCTTTCCCCCTCTTTTTTAAAAGACTTCTTTTGTTATGTCTTCTAATTCACATACTATAATGTTGGGATATGTTCTTCTATATCCTTATTTATGTAAATTGTATGTCCAAGTTATGAGATCCCCTTTATCTCTCCCATCAACCCTTTTTGTAAAATTTTATGTGACGCCGTTAGGCTGTCGAATTTTACCAAGGGAACTTCTTAACCCAATTTCGATTTCATTGGGTTCAACATGTAGTTATTGAATATGTCATTCTTTTAATATGTGTGAATAACCTTTGATTGTTTTACACTTAATATCCACTTATATTGGGTGTATTTATATTTGTCACACATAATTATGAGACTGATTTATCCTTAATTTAAGGATACCTTCTTTATAATGGATTACATCTCATTTTAAATTTATTTTGAGACTTCATTGTTGTTATGCACCAATTAACTCTTATATGGGGTGTATACTGTCCTTTGATATATTATATCATGAATCCCTTTATTCTCATGATATTATAAAGTTCGGATTAAATGTTATTCTGCTATTATTTGTATTCAAGAGTCTCTCATTTTGTTAAAAACTATTTAACAAAAATATCATTTTAAATGTTTTAAAGATTTATTATTCTAAATATTTATCTTTAATGTCCATGTTTTCAAATTGGTTTTCAGTATTTATTAATATGGACATTAATGTTTTAAAATTATAATTCCATTAAATGCTTCAAAGTGGTATGGGACACTTTGATTCAAAAATATCTTTTAAATGGTTTTTGAAAATGGATTGATTAATTCAATATCTGGGAATTAATTATTGTGATTGAAAATGCAATGCTGTTCTTGAAATGTTTATATTTTCAATATTTTATGTGTAATGATGGTACTTGGAAATTTTATGGGTGGTTACGTGATAAACCATATGACGAGTGGTGCCGTGAATACCAGGACGGGTGGTTACGTTATAACCTCCAATGCATTGGGTATGGAAGTCGGCTGTATGGCTATTCTATTAAGTATGTATGGAAGTTGGCCGAATGGCTATTCCATTAAGTGATATATGTGGAAGTCGACCTTATGGTTATTCCACTTAAGTATGTTTATGTCCCAAGTTACCGTTATATGTTATGTGATCTTTATATGGATTTTATGTTAATCTTTTGGTTACAGAAGGGTAAGTAATGAACTTTTATTCAGCGAAGAGTTTTTACTAATTCGAAAAGGTGAAAAGTATTACTTTGATAAAGTATACATGGTTTACTTGTTGTTTTGAAAAACTAACAGTTTTCATTCTTTGTGTATCCCTTACTGAGATTTTTTATGCTCATCCCAAGTTTTTAAAATGTTTTTCATAGGACTTAACGTGGAATAGGGTCAAAGATGGGTTCAAGGGAAAGTCATGATACCTAAAAAATGGAACTAGACATGTTTCTTTTTAAGAGTTTTTATTTTATGGAAATTTAGTAGAAGCGACTACTCTGTAATCTTTTGAGATGTAATAGTTATGTCCTAATTCTCTAAAACTCTAAACCTGAAAAGATACTCAATGTGAATTACTCATTTAATTAAATATTATGTAAGGTTTAAGGCTAGGGCCTTATAGTTGGTATCAAAGGTCGATTTAGATAACTTTAGAGGTTAGGGTATTCTTTAAAAATAAGTGACATTACCATAATGGTTGGGATTTTAGAAAGAGTCATAATTTTTAGATAAAGTGAATGAGTAAGTATATCTTCCTCATTAGTACATGATGGTTCTGTTGATATACTCACACTGACAGTTCTATTTTTAGTGAATGGATGGATCTAGCAGGCACCAAAGAGACAACAAGTTTGAAGGAAACCGTGGTGGTTCTCTGATTAAGATACTAGATTAAATGGAGGATTCAATGAGGAAACTCATGGTTATTCTCAACCAACTATCAAGGAGTCATGATCAACCACTTAAACCTTGGTACGTTCTATAATGCATCATGTACGAGATGACCAATCGATGTGGAAGTTCAGATAATAATTATAAAGGTAACAATTAGAGTTTATATGATCCTTACTTTTGAGGTAATTATGGGTTACTCTATGATATGATGGAAAATGAAAGGCATGAGATAAACTTGAGGTTAAAATATGTTATTATTTTTTTGAAGATTTTATCTCATTTTGGGGAATGTTTTAAGAGTTATATAGTTTTGGAAAAAGGACAACACGCAGACCGTGTGACAACCCGTCGCGTCGGACAAAGCTGTGGGAATCGAACCCACAACCAAAGTGCAACTGGTATTTATCGCCTACCACTGGACTACGTGAAGTCCCTGGTTAGTTTGACTGATTCTTTTTAGTTAGATTATTTTAGGAATCAAGTGTAAGTTTATTTTGGGTTATCTATGGAAATGATTAACCTATCATGGAGGATATGTGATTAGGTTAATTACTTTTCAATATGAGAATTTAAGAGCAACTGATGTTATTTAGAGATAAAAGTTAATTTGTACCTTGGAAGACTATGTGATTAAATCCTTCAAATATTTGGGTTTCAATCTTAGTTTGGTTTACTTTGAATAATTTTATGGACAAATTGTTTATCGGATGGCCTCGTTGAGCTTTGGGTTTTGTTGGACAAATTTTGGAGATTAAGCATAGATTTTCTTTTTAAAGGGTTATCCTTTTCTGGACTATCTGTTCTTGTACTAACCTTTTTGGTTTTGGTTTTGGTTAAATCCTAAAGACATGTGAGGTATATAGTTCTCTTTGGTGGATTAGGTTATTATCTAGAAGTTTATTATAGTACTCTTAATATGAACAAGTCTTCCTAAATACTCGTCTTTTGGAGAAAATATGAGTTTGTGTAAGGAATCTAATAAAAGTTGAAAGTCAACATGATAAGTGATTATGTTTCCTTATGAATAAATTCCTCAATAAAAAGTAACTTAAAACAAAAATGTTGTATATTAACTTTTCCTACTGGGGAATCGAATACCGTTTAACCCATCACAAGTTTGTGATTTTCTTATGGTTAACTTTCTCCTAGACATGTTTACTATCACTCTCCCTCAAGAACATGACCCTTTTCTTTTTATTCCATGTCCATGTTTTCCTACACGGAATCCTATTATGGGTTAACTCGGGTGACCTCTGTACTTATCTTTCTTTATTTTAAAGTGATTGTTTTACCGACTCTTGTTCCGATGTGGGACTTTCAAGGATGTTTCCAAGCTCAATTTTAAAAATTGCGATGACGCAATTCCCAAAAGGGGGGAAGGATGTAACACCCCAAGTAAATAAAGAATATGAAATTTTCATATTTATCCATATTTGTGAATAAAATATTAATATGACTTTAAAGGGGACACTATGCTCGATGGCGTACCCAACACTCAACAACGAGTTTCTTGGGAATCTTACGTTGCACTCTAATAATAAAATAATATTATTTTAAATGGTAGTTAACATGTAGCAGTTGTATTGGCGGGAATGGATATAAATAACTAAAATATGATTATATATGTTTTTAAATGTTTTTACATTTATCCAATAAAATATAAAGGCTTAAAATACGGAAAGAATTCAATTTTAGGCGTATATGCCCTAGTTTTCACTAAAGATTCACTTATCGCCTTTTGATGGTGAACCGTCATTAAATATAGTTTTTTTTCACTCTTATACATTCTATTGGACCAAATAAAACTCTTCTTTAGAATCGGGACATCAAAATTTACTTTCTGTAAATTTTTGGTATCTTTCCGATAAAGTTCATTTTTTAATGAATAGTGTAAAATGTTGTATTTTAATTCAAAACCACTTTTTAATCAAATTTATTTATATGATTAGATTATCTTTTGAATTGGGTTTAAAGTGAAATTAGAATATATTTTTACCATTAAATCCAATAGTGGTCGTTAGAATTAATTTCACTTTGAAATCAGACTTAAACTAGTGTCAATCTTTTGATACTTATTGTTTCATAAAAACATGCTATTTACTCTGACCGCGGGAATTAATTATTAAATTATTTAATGTGACTTATATGTTTAGAATTTTTTAAAATAGGATTCATTTTTGAATTCTGAATATCAAATATATCTTAGGGTGAATTTTTGGGATTTTTCTGAAAAACATCAATTTTTGATGAATAGTGAAACCAGTAAGTGGTACTTATAAAAACTGATTTTTCATTTAAATGAAATTTTACCACTTATGTGTTTTGAATTTCAAAAATCTGACATAAATTGTTTTCATTAAGAAGTAAAATGTGGTTCAATGAGATTACAACAATTTTTTGGTGAATAGTAACTTTTAAGTTCTTAATCGCGACTAGAAGTAATTAGTGTAGTTTAAGGTAAGAATAATGTTTTAATAAAATGAAATGACCTAGACACATGTCCTACCCTCATTGGATGTGTGATATCCGACCAATAAAATATATGGGTCAACTTGGGGACCCCATGGAGCCACTTTGGTTGGAAAATGACATAAATACCTTTTTATTTAATGTTAAAGTAAAAATGACACAAACATGAGATGTTTTACTAAAACAATTTTTAAATGGGGTTATACAAGTCAGATGTTTGACTATAAATAGTCATTGGAAAGATACGACGATTTCCTAAATCATAGTATTTTTTTTATAATTTTTAGATGTTAAATAAATTAAATTATTTATGACATCATGATGATGCAACAATGACCTCATTATTTAACGATTTAAATAAAATGGAAAGATAATGTAATATCTAAGACCTACAGATGTCCAAAACTTATTGTATGAGTGTAGTTCTAACCCTTATCACCTTATCCTCGAATTATATCAATGTGGGACCTCTTAAATCCGAATATCATTTTAAAATAAAGTGACTTTTCTTTACTTTCCAAGAGTTCCCCTCCTCTCCTCTTATAAAAGGCTCCCACCTCTACCTCCTTACCCACACTCCCAAAGCCTTTGGCTCGGACAACCCCTGACCATTTTGTCTCTCCACTTCCCTATATTACTCCTTGAAGCCTCAATTTGGTCAGAAGTCTTCCCAAGGAAGCCTTTGAGCTCAAACCAAAGGGAGTTACCCGATTTTAAGGTAATGTTTTCACTTGAGTCCTATTGTTTTATTTTGCCTCTCCAACCCCCTAAACTATTTTTATTCATTTCTTTTGTAACAAATACAATATCTTAAATATACTAGGATGTTTTTATAATAAGTATTCGAGCTACACTTATACACACCTACATATAATGGTTAATGAACATACTGTTTCTGTGGATGGTGAATTTCTGCCTCACGAAACGGTGATTGTTCAACACTCATATAACACCTTCAAAGGTGGCCATTAAGATGTCACTATATTTATATATGATATTTAATATGTTTATGTTTTACTTAATCTTCTGTATTTTTCATTTGTGGCTTACCTTTATGGCTTCCATTATGGGTATACGCGATATCTTCATTTTAGGAAGTGCGGACTACCGCCCCCTCAAAGTGATGTGATTCGTTAATGCCATACTTGGGACGTATAAAGGATGGATTTAATGTTATTATATATGATTTTATACTGGAATTATAATATACCTCTATATAATTATTATTTATTTCCTTTAAATTATGATATAGAAATGAAAGTAGCGTTCATGCGTACGTACGACTTACCGTCTCCATGAACAGTGCATTTCATTTCATATCCCCAAATGTAATGTACTATTATAAGTACATGTATATAATGGATATATATTATGAATGATACATATAAATGATGAATATAATTCTGGAATTAAAATATACATAACTCTCATTTAGTTTTAATTCCATTAATATGACAAAGAAATGAAAGTGGCGTTCATGCGTACGTACGGCTTACCGTCTCCATGAACGGTGCATTTCATTTCTTACCTCTAAATGATTATGTGATATTATAAATAAATTATATTCTAGATATATATGATATATATGATATCCAAATCAGGAATGTCATTCTGGATATAAATAACCTTTGACCACATGAACAACATGTAATTGTAAGAAGTCCACTTTCAACTTAAGAACCAAATATCGACAAAACAATCATTATTAACTTAAATGATTACATAATGTTTATAACATGGAAATAAGTGATATAAAAGAAATAATGAACTTGAAAAAGGTTCTTAAGAAAACATAAATTAACTCAAGTTTATTATTCAGGACGTTAAAGAACGATCGAGTCAAGTCGGACCCGAGGTAAGGGATCCTACTCCTCTCTTTCTTTTTATGTACGCTCTTTTATACCTTTTAAAGATCATATTTCTTGTTATTGGAATGTTATTTTATATTAATCTTACTGTAATTTTTATGTTCATATGATGAGAGACCCTATTCTGTCTCATCAATCCATTTTGGAAGTTTTGAGTGGCGCTGTTAGGCTGCCGAATTTTCGTAAGAGATCTAACCTCTCTCTTTTTTTAAGTACTCTCATTTATGTCACTTCCTTTAAGATCCTATTTGTTATGATGGGGGATGTTATTTTATATTACTCTTTCTTTACATTTTATTTTAATATGATGAGATACTCTATTTGATCTCATCAATCCATTTTTGGAAGTTCTAAGTGGCGCCGTTAGGCTGCCGAGTTTTAGTAAAGGATTTTTCATCTCACTTTTATTACCGTGAGATTTATGCTACATTTGCCACAATTTCCTTTGAGTGGTGTATGTACTGCCCATTATTTTACTCATTGTGTAATATAATTTCATTTATGAGTATTTACATCAATTTTTTATTGTCCTTCTTTCACGGGGTGTATGTTTCGAAAGATACCCATGTCGGTAAGGGAACCATTCACCCTCTTTTTTAAAAGACTTCTTTTGTTATGTCTTTTAATTCACATACTATTATGTTGGGATATGTTCTTATATATCCTTATTTATGTAAATTGTATGTCCAAGTTATGAGATCCCATTTATCTCTCTCATCAACCCTTTTTGTAAAATTTTATGTGACACCGTTAGGCTATCGAATTTTACCAAGGGAACTTCTTAACCCAATTTCGATTTCTTTGGGTTCAACATGTAGTTATGGAATATGTTATCCTTTGAATATGTGTGAATAAACTTTGATTGTTTTAAACTTAATATCCACTTATATTGGGTGTATTTATATTTGTCACACATAATTATGAGATTTATTTATCCTTAATTTAAGGATACCTTCTTTATAATGGATTCCATCTTATTTTACATTTCTTTTGAGACTTCATTGTTGTTATGCACCAATTCACTCTTATATGGTGTGTATACTGTCCTTTGATATATTATATCATGAATCCCTTTATTCTCATGATATTATAAAGTTCGGATTAAATGTTATTATGCTATTAATTGTATTCAAGAGTCTCTCATTTTGTTAAAAACTATTTAACAAAAAAAATCGTTTTAAATGTTTTAAAGATTTATTATTCTAAATCATTATTTTTAATGTCCATGTTTTCAAAATGGTTTTCAGTATTTATTAATATGGAAATTAATGTTTTAAAATTATAATTCCATTAAATTCTTCAAAGTGGTATGGGACACTTTGATTCAAAAATCTCTTTTAAATGGTTTTTGAAAATGGATTGATTAATTCAATATCTGGGAATTACTTATTGTGATTGCAAATGCAATGATGTTATTGAAATGTTTATATCTTCAATATTTTATGTGTAATGATGGTACTCGGACATTTTACCGGTGGTTACGTGATAAACCATATGACGGGTGGTGCCGTGAATACCAGGACGGGTGGTTACAGTATAACCTCCAATGCATTGGGTATGGAAGTCAGCTGTATGGCTATTTCATTAAGTATGTATGGAAGTTGGCCGAATGGATATTCCATTAAGTGATATGTGTGGAAGTATACCTTATGGTTATTCCACTTAAGTATGTTTATGTCCCAAGTTACCTTTATCTGTTATGTGATATTTATATGGGTTTTATGGAAATATTTTGGTTACAGAAGGGTAAGTAATGAACTTTTATTCAACAAAGAGTTTTTACTACTTCGAAAAGGTGAAAAGTATTACTTTGATAAAGTATACATGGTTTAATTTTTGTTTTGAAAAACTAATAGTTTTCATTCTTTGTGTATCCCTTACTGAGCTTTTTATGCTCATCCCATGTTTTGGAAATGTTTTTCACAGGACTTAGCGTGGAATAGGGTCAAGGATGGGATCAAGGGAAAGTCATGCTACCTAAAAAATGGAACTAGACATGTTTCTTTTTAAGAGTTTTTATTTTATGGAAATTTAGTAGAAGTTACTACTTTGTAATCTTTTGAGATTTAATAGTTATTTCCTAATTCTCTAAAACTCTAAACCTGAAAAGATCCTCAATGCGAATTTCTCATTTAATTCAATATTAAGTAAGGTTTAAGGCTGTGGCCTTGTAATAGTGGTCCAAAATATTCCCATAAAACTATGGTTTTCTAATTTCTAATATAGAAATTGGAAATGGTGGGTCAAATATATTAGCAACTTATTTTTGGTTCATGACCTATTTAATTTTGGTATTTGATATTATATAATACATGGGTGATGTAATGGAATATTCTGGTGGGTTTTTTGGAGTGTTTTAGGATAGTTTTAAAGGGTAATTGATTTGAGAATAGAAGTTGAAACTATAATTCATATTGCGGTACATGTGATTCATTCTGTAGGATTCATAGTGTAGTCATAGAGTTGAAACATTATTTCGATAAACCATGAGAATAATATAGACATGAAAATTGAGATAGAGGGAAAATAACGTTTTGAGAATGGTTTGAATAATCATGCAAGCCAACCATTCAGGGTGTGATATTGATACAATTTCACCACATGGTTGTGGAATGGTTTCTTATAACATGTGTCCCAAACCATGTTTTTACTCTTATTATAATGTAGCATGTCTATAGCTGGATCATAGTGTGACTATCCATGAAACCCAACCAAAAAACATGAAATTATTTCCCACCAATTTTTGGTTTTTAATTTGAATTATGTACTATAGATCTAATTAGTCACATAGTATGTGAAGATTATCAATTTTCTTTCCATTCATGGATCCTTTAGTGTTCTCTATGATATGGAGACATCATATGTTGAATAAAATAATTTTTTATATCCATATTATTTAATAATTCCTCATTCTTCCCTATTTTTCAAAGATATACTCTTCTCATCTCTCATAGAACCATAGATATACTATTTGATTGATAGTTCTATGTTCAATTTTGGGAATCAGGATTTGATATTATTGAATATTTTAATGTAAATAATATCAATGGTCAAATCTAGTATATATTAATGTCCTTATTCATTTTCACCAATCATTGAGAAGTAGGTTGATTCTCTCTCATCTCCACCATTCCAGATCATCAAGGTTTTTTCGTGATAAACATTTTTTAATTAAAATTATTTTGAAAAACATTTATGGTTGTTGAGGGTAATCCATTTTTTATGGAATTTGAAATTTTTAAAATTGGATTTTTTTTCAGAAAACCCTCTTTGTTTATAATTTTAAAATTATAGTTGTTTAAATATGGATTTTTATTTCATACATGATGTTTTTTTGATGAAATGTTTTCATGAAAGGTTTATTTTTTGTGAAATATAATTTGGAATGGTGTTTGGTATATATGATTGTAATGAGTTAATTTGTGGAACTAACCATTAATAATTGGTTTATGGAATTAGGGAACCTGGCATGTTGTGCCAACTTGGTGGACCAATGAGATACCACTCATTAGAATAAAACTATCACTTGTGGAGCTTGTGTTGGGTCTGGGTGAGTGTGAATACACAAAAATTAGTAAGATAAATATTGGTAAATGGGTTTAATGCCTTTTTATTTCATTACATTGAATTTTTTATGGTATTTATATAATAAGTTTTAGTATATTATAAACTCATTTATATTAAATGTGATAACCAATTCTTATCATAGTGGTGTGTGATAAGATGTCTTTTGGTAAATCATACTGTGTTTATTTTCACCCCCTTCTTGGGAACGTCACTATGTTTGAAGATATAATTTATTAGGATACATAAAAAAAGATATTATAATATTTTCCTTGTGATGCATCTTTTACCATGGGAATGGAATCTTGATTTCCATCATAGAGAAATATAGGAATGCAATTTAATGATCCCACATTTTCATCCTTTATTTATGTAATCATTATGGTCGTCATGATTATGTCTTTTATTTTTATTGGTACTCTTATATACTTTTCACTATTAGGAATAAATATGGTTGTATTGTTTATTCATATGTCATATGGAAGGATTAGATTCATATTTTTTATGTTATGATGGTTGTTTTATCATTAGAAATTGAAAATAATCCTCCAATTTTATTTAATCCCTTGGAATTTATTTGCATCTTTTGGCATCTTGGGGATGCCACCTATGTCCAAAAACACCAGCATCACTTCTCATTCCAATGAGGAGGAATATAATGTTATAAGAACCTTGGGATCTAGATTTATGATATCATCAATTAGTAAACACAACCCTTTGACAGATCATGAGAATATTCACAAAAAACAATGTTTATGATTATGATATTGGCTTTATATAAATTTTCTACTAATGTTAATGTTTTAGTAGTGTTAAATTTATATTATGATCTAATATAACGTTTTCCATTATTTATAAATGGATCCTTATAAAAGGATTGTAAACAATATCAATGCACAAAATCCATGTAGATATTTTCCATATAGAAAACATAATGACGATGAATCATGAGTTATAGCTATATCTGAAAAAATTATTACTATATTGGTATAGATGACATAGGCTATGGTCATTATAATTTCACAAATGGTGATCAATTTGGATCCGCAATGCAGTGTTACAATGTTATACTACATCATTCTTCATGAACCGTAATCATATAGTCAGACCAAAAATCCTATTTGTAGCTAACAAATGGAAATGTTTTATAGAGATGATATTTCATTTTTTGGAAATAATGAAAGGGGTAATATTTTTGAAGACTTTTTTCATCCATCATGGGAAAAGGATCAATGTAATTCCTTTGATTCAAAACATTATGGGTTAAAAGAAAATTGGGAACATAGGATTGAAGGATTCAGTAGATCTTCTCATGGAATCAAAATTTCTAAATGACTGATGAGTGGATAAGATGAGATTATTCCCGATTCTATTACAAAAGGAAGAGAAAAATATTTATAGTTATGAATCCAAAGTTACAGGGTATGAAATATGCACTTCATATTAAATATGTAAACCCAAGATTAATATTTTCTGTTAATATGAGGGGTTGAATAAAATCATTTGAAGGGAACTACTCTGATAAACATTCTCAAAAAGTGTGGATATAGTATAATTTTATATCAAGATAAGGAAATAATTAATCATGTTTTATTGATTGAAAATAAATTATGAGAATAAGGGGATGATAGAGAAAAAAATAGATTATGGGAAGATTAAAAAGAATAATATTCAAACATGTCATAATTTTGTAAGGATATCCCAAAGTATATTCCAAAAATGGAAATGATTTTTCTACCTATAAGGAAGAAAAATCCTTCATGATCAGGATTTAAAGGCTGTGAGATAAGACAAGATAGAATAGTACTTCAATTACAAGGATATATGAAATTTTTCTGACCAATTCCCCATACCTCAAGGGAATTAACCAAATAAGAAGCCAAGGGTTGAGTACTAAGCTTATGTAATTACTACAATTGACATGAAAGTTCATAATAACACGGTGAATTAGACACTTATCATCAAATCCCGGATCAAAAATGATTTATTTGATTCTAGTTTTAAAAACTCAATCAAATCTGAATAATTTTCCAGGGTTATCATATCACCACCTAAATGATCAGATATTGAGTTGGTGGTGAAAAAAACTAATGGTTTTATGAATGCATGTAATGTTTATAGCTCTACATATTTAAATGTTTATGGTATGGTTCTTCATGAAAATAATTTTATTATTACTATATGTGAACTTGATTTAATTTTAGGTATGGATTGGCTCTCACAATATGAATACAATATCAGAGTTTCTATAATGAAAGTTAAATGTGATATGACAAATCAACCTTTAATCATCTTTCTTCACAAGGATAAACATGAACACCCAATGTAATTCACTTCCTCCTTAATATTTTTATTACTTCTTCATGTGGATCATTTATCTCAAATGTTTGTAGGGAATTTCAAAATAAAATAATCATATTGTTTGATAATATATAGATGTGTTTCATTATGACTTATCTACAATTAACCCAAATTGTGAATTTGAATTTTCAATAGAACTCATACTTGTTACTACACCTATTTCAATGAATCTAAGTAGAATGTCATTGATTGATTTGTACGAATTAATGAATTAACTCTTAGAGAATCTCAAAAATGGATTCATTCAGCTATATAATTCTCCATGGGTTGAACCTTTTATTTGTGATAAGTATAAATATGGGTCAATGTATAACATAAAAATCATTATTAAGATAAATTATCAAATAACCTATATTGATGATTTTTTTGATCAATTAGAGGGAGCTCCATAATTTTTTCATGATTTTGATATGGATATCCTCAGGTATGGGAAATTATGGAAGATATATTATTGAGATAATATTTACATCATTTTTATGAATTTAAATTATTTTAATACAGTCAAATTATCAATTTGACATTATATAGAACAATTTTGTATTTATGATCTGTTTTGAAAAAAATTAAGAGATGTTCTTAATTCTAGATTTTTATAGATTTTTACATCATGTGTATTTTGATCATTTATTTAAACCAATAATTTCAAATTGAGTGCTTTTATTTTGAAAAACATATTTTATTTCCATAAACATTTTCATCTTCATTAGGGGCTGATTCGAGTATCAAGAGTGCTGGAAAAATTCAGTGAATTTGGGAAATGTTCTGGGCAGACAAAATGGAACCCACCTCCGCAATGGATGTATAAATCAAGATACAAAACTTTAATTGAAAATATTCAAACCATATATGACCTAGGACAGATATATGAGATATCGTAATAAATTTAATGTAGTTTTCATCTATTTTTATAGTAATTGACTGTCATACATTGAAATAATATTCATAGAAATTTCATCGAGAAATATCAAATGCCAATAAAAAATTAAAAACATGTACATGGTGTCGATAATTATAGTTCACTTTTGATGGCTGACTCATGCGATTATTTGGAACAACATTTTTGAATGAACCAATGAATGAATATGCCATTCTCATGGTCATTAATTCATTATAATCTGTAATTTTGAAATCTGGAGAAGCTGACTGGAAAAAATAAACACTCAGAGTAAAATAACCTTAACTCCCACAGAACATGTCAAAATACTATGAAATTTTTATGGTGTACAGGACATAAAATTTTGAATAAAATTTATGAATTTCTAAATGCGTTATTGGATCATTAATTTGGTATTACACATGCCAAACATTTGAGGAAAAATAATTTCTCTAAAGGTAGTCGAGCTCCCACCTCTCAAATCATTCAATTCCATCCCCACACCATCTAGACCACCAAGGAGAGGAGGCCAAGGGGTCATTTAGGAATTTTTTATTTGATTTTTTTTATATTTATTTTTATTTTCACATGTAATTCATTCGTATTATTAGTAAAGTGATACCACATTCTTATTCCATCTATTTTTCACTTCAAATCTCTATCTCATTCTCTCTTTTTCATCATCCACTATGATTTTTTTCACAGTGAAATGGAATGTGAATAACCCATGGTTTGGCCCTGAGATAGGTTTCATAGTTGTCGTTATTATTTCACATCAAATTGAAAATATTCTAATTCTATTTGAGGTGTATGAGGGAATATTGCACGGGTGTGGAATACGTCCACTACGACACTATTTAAAAATCCATTTCCTTTCCTTGATTAATTTATTTTATCTTCCTTATCATAATAAAACACTTTATATGGTGGAGTTTGGGTTTCTATAAGGGGAGAAATGGCAAACAGTGGTGCTGGATCATTTTGGTATAGAAATCTCAGTTGATGTGTTATCTTATTTGAATATTTGAGGAGATATGGTTTAGTGTTCCTAAGGCATGATAAAATACCACTCTTAATAAATCAATGGAAATAAATTCATTAATTATGTTTCATAAAATTAATTGTAAAAATTAATTTAATCAAAAAATAAATAATTAATGAACCTGTCATGTCAAACCCTAGGACTGAGAATGTTCCCCGCTAATATCATTATGTCTCAACTATATCTGTATATAGATTTATTATTTTCATTTCATTATTTTAATTTATCTATTTACCAAAACCTTTAATCACAAATTTTTTTGGTAAATTAAAAAAAAAATTAAAATAGGAGAACTAGAATCAGTTATTGAACTAGCTATGAAAATCTTAAAGTGAGATGACCCTGGTCAGCCTCTGTCCTATATTAAGAAAATAAATATTACTTTTTCATTCCATACAATAGGCGTTCATGAAAAATGGTTTCATTTCTAAGGATATAAATTGTTATTTCAATATTTTTTTTAAATTTTTTATTTTTTAAATATGTTTGTTTGTCTTTTAATAAAAATATTAAAAAACAATTCTTTTCCAATGATGTATTTAAATTCAAATTAGTATTCATGGGATGATTACTAGCATGTGGAATATCAAGAACAAGAAGGGGATTATATTGATATAAATGGATGAGTGTCATGGATATAAATACTCTGGATGAATTTGGGAGGAAAATGGAAAAAAACATTTCTCTATGTTCATGCATTGATGGAGCAACCAGACCCTAAACTAGAAAAGTAACCTACAATAGTGCTGAAATAAATTTCAACACTCATTATTGAAGAACCAGATGTCATCAATGTGGTGGTACCTGAATATTCATTCATCCTCACTCAACCAGTTCTGCCAGAGATAAATGAAAACGAGGAAGACATTTTTGGTAAACCAAAAGTCAGAGATCAATGGGAATTGGGTAAATTATACAGTGAATGTGAGGAACTGATTGATCTCCCCAAGCCTTGAATCAAATAAGATGTGGCACCACTGAAATAAGACACCACCGAAGTGGTTGAATTTGAATCCAAGATAGAGGAGCCCGACTACCTACCTCCATCCATTAATGATCAACTCCAAGAGGAACATTCAATTGAAGATGAGATTATAGACGAATAAACTCAGGTATATGATATAACCATGAACTCAGAATAATTTGATTTCATTGATAATAATTGGTGTATTACACTAAAATGTTTTGAATTTTAATATTTGGCCTACTCGTATTATACCCTAGAGGAATATGAAGAATAATAAGATTAACCTGTTGAGGAAAATTGGAAGATCCAAAAAAAATTGAACATTCATTTGATGGATTACAAGAAGAGAAAAATAATGTTGTATAAGTATAATTGAATTACGAGGAGGCTCCATACATTATCATACCCCCTCCATTCATGTTATACCATATTGTGAAAGGGACCGATCTATTGTACTCTATCGATGGATCATCCCTCACCTAGAAGGATGAAAAACATGATCAAAAAAGCTAAAAGTGGTGGATCATTTCCAAGAAGATCCACCCACAATTAGATTATGGATATCAGCCGGTAATTCCCATTGGAGGTAGTAAAAATTTAGGGCCAACATGGGGATCATTCCATGACTTATCCCTTACAATAATTTTAAGATTTTAGATTTCAATTTAATTTCTTAAGAAGCATTCTAGCCTGAAATCCACTAACTTCTATCTTTACAATCATTAATGAAAAAAAATTATGCACAAGTGAGTAATTCTCTTTTTTCGGATCATAAATAGGAAAAGGAAGCCTAAAATAGTGGAATAGAAGGACTATTATTCTTGAGAATGGGAGTTTATTTTTATTTATTACCCTTTTAAATTACATATTTTTTTTTCAAATCATGTTTTGGTGCTTAATGTGATAAATTTCATTCCCGTAGTTGTATTCATGTTTTACATAACTTATTTAAGAGACATGGGTTTCTTATGAATCTTGTGTTTCCATGTTTTAGATTTAAATAATAATGATATTGAATGTGTAAAATGGAGAATAAAATGATTTAATAGAATCTTATGTATTGAAATGAGAACTCAAGATTTGATGGAATTAGTTGATTCATGTAAATTAAATTTCCCAGCCATTTTTCATGCTAGGGATTTATGAAATTCATGTGAAATGATTTATTACTATTAATCATTTCTGGAGTGATTTTCCAATATCATATGTCTCATTTGTAAGAAGATTTCTATACCAATTACCTCCACTTTATTCATTATGATATTTCTTGAGTGATCATGGTATATGTCACCTACCAGAACATGTATTGGAAAATTTCATAGCTATGAATATACACAAAAACATTTATAATTATTGAGTAATCTTTTGAAAAGCCCCTATCATTAAATACCAACTTAACACAAATCCTTATTTTTTCAATAGATATCATGAATGACCATTGATGGGGTGATTCATGTTTGAAGTCATTTCTTGTCCATTCCGACCCTACTCATAGTATTTTCATGATTTTTAGAGTTGAAGTGTGGGGAAAACGGAATTATGGTGGAAGGGATGTTACACATTATAAGATAGAAGTTCTAGGTCCTATTTTGGGAATTGTAAAAGGTTGTGGAATCATTCGTTGTACTCTATTGTTTTATCCTTATTGAATAAAAAACTGAAAAAATGAAATAAAAATTGGTTGTGATTTTGGAAAACTAAATATCACCATTTTCTAGACCGATGATATTCTTATTTTATGTGGTTAGTTGATGTATGTGTGACTTGACTATTTCATTATCCCAGATAATGTTTTTTCTGGTTTGGAATCACTACATCTATGTGGTTTCCATTCGATTTATTTATGGAATAAGAAACATCTAATGGTTCTTTATCTAAAGGGACCTACTTTTCAAAGGCTTGTGTTTGGTAATTTTGAACTGATGATACTTAAGAACATGCATTGGTTTAGATAATGAGAGGATGGACTCATCACACCCTTTTGGGGAGAATTATTTCATTCTATGGGACTCTCTTATAGATTTGTAATATTTTCATAAATATTTATTAATTCTCCTTGTATGACATAGGTTTCACTTGGAATTTTCAATCAATTATTAGAATTTATGAGATTTGGAGTCATTCATATGTATTCGAGGGCCTTCATTAATAGAGACATCTATATGTATGTAAGGTTATCCATCAATGGTATCCTCTCATTTACTATTTAAAGATTCTTTTAACCATCATTATGATGATACAAGTTTTTTAAGACTCTCATTGGGGACTCTAGATTTTATTGTTGTCTAGGGAGACGACGGTTGGTTTTCATATCAAGATTGTACCCTTACATGGGATACCTGTATATCCTTGTGAAGGAAATTAGATCCCATATAGGGTAGTGCCTCTTAATGGGGAAAACCATACATTTTATGGTTGTGTGATAAGGAAAAATCTATATTGGTTAATGTCACGTGGTAAAGACATCTATTTGAAAGGTTGTTTGTTACGGTTTGGTATTATATTTATGCTTGAGAATCCCAATGAACATGGAGTCAATATGGGTTTCCAAATTATATTAGACCATTTTGGAAATATAACCCAGGATGAACATTGTTTATTTGATGTGGTGGATTTGAACCTTATTGAGGTTTCTTATGTATCCCATTGGGATGGGAAGAAAACACCATGTAGTTTGATGAGTCTCATTAGAGAGTATAGTTTTTTGAGAGAGATGAGTTTGCGCTTGCTTCTTAGAAAAAATTCTTATGTGAATTGGGGGATTAACTAGGGGATTACTCCTTCGGAGGATGCCTATTTGTGGATGAAATGAGATATATCTTGAGCCTTTGGAATGCTTCCATCATATCCAAATTATGGTTGGAATTAGAGTTATTGTAGTTCATTAGGGATGGTGTTTGTACAAACATTGTGATCATGAAAAATATATAATAACAAGTGATTCATGTTTGGTGTGATATATAATAGTATGTTAAAGATTCAACAAAGGATCACACAATTTTTCTCTTACTCTAGTTGAAGAGGACAATCCTATGATGGCGAGGGTGGACAAGGATGAGGCGAATGGTAAGAGGGCTAGGTGACGAGCCTTCAAATTATTCTCTTTACATTGGACAATGTTCCAATGTAAGGAAAGAGTGAAGGTAGAGGAAGTTTAGAGGAGCAAGACTGAAACCTTATAATTTAATGGTTATGGGATTTCACTAGGATGGCTACCGTAACATTGGTCCTGGAGTGGGAGGGATAATATTCATTTGTTCAAAAGGAAAAGTAGGTTTCAACCATACCTTCCATAATAGAGACCTAATGTTCCTGGTTTTACAGATGATACAGGGAGGATAGAACCCAAACCCTAATCCTTCAAATCAGGAACTTCCCAACACTATTCGTGGGAGAATGGTCTAGGTGACTATGGATATAAAAACCCACATACACTCCATGAATCCAAAACCCATTCTAACAAATGTGGGAAACCCTTGACTGAGGATATACAAAACAAATAGAATACTCACTGATGTGCCATTCCCAAAGGTTTTATGGGTCCGAAGGGTTGGTGGAGGTTTCAACATAATCCCTTTCAGATAAGAGAGCAAAGGAAAGAGAATTATTTCCATGAATGTTTTTGAAGAATGATTGGTGAAAGTCGTTGTATACTAAAGGTGTTATGTCAATCAAATAAGGGTACCCATGTAAGTATATGACTCACAGGTATGGGAGCACAAGTAGGCTTGTCCAACCTAATTTCAACTTATTTGATGATAAACCAAGATGTTAATTATTTGGAGAGACTTCACTCAAACCTTTAATAGAATTCATACTTATTTCAAGAAGTGGGGCGCTCACGTTCCTTTGACAGGAATAGGTGGCATGTAAGGGTTTTTGATTTAGATAGGTTGGGGACATTATGCATGAAAGTGTTATGAATTTCAAAAAATAAAATGACTTATGTCCTATGATCCTCCTGGTATTCGTCTCAGCATGGTGTTAAAGAACTACCTTGAAGGTTTCAAAAGTCTTGTGTGATTCACTAGGCCCCCTAGAAAAACAGTTGAACAACACGGAAATTCTTCCATACAAATGAAGGCCCCAAATGTCTATTTATAGGAAAATAAGTGACCCTGGGTGAAAAAATGTTGGGCATGCAAGTATATTTCATGCCAAAATGGTGGCACACAAGTACCTTATGTTCCGATTGTGTTTTGGCTAAACTAGGCACCACATTGAGGACATAGCCAAAATAATTACTTCATTCATCTCAAATGTGGTGGTGTGTAGGTGTATGTGTGTATGTACCTTGGAACCAATTTGGGGAAATAGAAATATTTATTGTGCAATACTATGGGGGGATGCGCCCCACCCCATCTTGGGATTACTGCTAGGATGTGGTCTTTTCCCTTTGGGTCGATGCCTTTCCTACCACCAGTAACCCTGTGAAAAATAGAAAGTCACACTTTGATCTTTTCGAGTGTTGTTGACATCATTTTGAGTTAAATCAAATTGAAGGACATCTTCCGTTTGAAGAGAAGTGCTTGGAACACATTTTATGGTGTCTACATTGACCTAATCATAACATTTGAGAAAAGAAAAAAATTAACAAAATAAAAATAATTCAACAGGGTTCATATGTCATTCATTATGTTTATTGATCATAACCTTTACTTTTTGTTTTTGGGAAGTGGGTGTTCCGACTTTTAAGGGGATAACTCCATTACAATTTATGATACAAATAATTTTACTTAAAAGAAAACTCTCCTCATTGATTATTAAATTTTAAAGCTTAAAATCCTACCATCCATAAGCCTTATAGTCATTTGAACCATTATTTAATGTTCTCATGATTTTATGTTGATTTTGTCTTTAAAAAGTGGAGAATGTAGTTCATTTACAAAACTATTTATATAGAGAATTTTCAAATGATATGAACATAACTCTACTTGTTTTTTATCATGAGAAATGAGAGTAAAAGGTGAGGTAAACCATGATGTGGAATGCATACTAATAATGAATTTATGAGATGGAATGAATGAAAAGATAATTTCCGTCATTCATTAAAGGGGAAAATTAAAATACATGAATTGAATGTTTATTTGAAAAATGGGTAATTAAATTGATAGTGTGTGTGGATTTTTTAAAATTTTCTTTGACATTGAATATTGTTTGATTTTATTACTGGGGAATTTGAATATTGGAATCATTGGTGCCCTTTGAAATTTAATGTACAGATTTTATAATTGTCCCTTAGAATGGTTTTATTGTGGTGGAATTGATAGAGATAAAGTTTTCAACATTTTGAGATTGCATTTAAATTGTTTTAATCCTCCCAAATTATCAATTTGAGCATATATGTATTTATTTTGGATTTATGATGTGGTTTGTGTAATCATATGAAAAGTTCTTCATACAGTATGTTTTTAACATATTTTTAATTCATGTTTATTTTGGTAATTTATTTAAAATTATTATTCTATAATTGAGTGGTTCAATTTTTGTTGGAATCCCTATTTTATTTCATTTAATTTTTTCTTATGGACGAGGGTTAGATTCAAGCATCTAGAGGCCCGATGAATTCAATAAAGTTTGGAAATGTTATAGGTTGACTACATGGACCCCACCTAAGAAATGGATTTATAAATATTTCTACACACCTCCAATGTATTTTAGTACAAACGGATATGAATGAGGACATATATATGCGCTACCTAAATAAATTTAATGGAAAGTTTCATCCATTGTTATCGAAATTGAATGACATACATTGAATGAAGCATCCTATAAATTTCATCAATAAATATAAATAGCCAATAAAAAATTCATAACATATACATGGGGTGGCCAATTATAGTTAACATTGGGGGTAGGCGTAGAATATGATTTGGATAAACATCCACGAAGGCACCAACACATGAATATGTCGTTGTCATGGTCCTTAATGCATGATAATCTTGATGTTTGTAATCTTGAGAAAATGACTCGGTTGAATACAATTCTGAGTAAAATGGCCATAACTCCCACACAACATGTCCAAATACTATTAAATTATGAGAGTGCATAGAAAATTAAATTTTCAAGTACATTCATTATGGGATAAAAACGTGATTAGATCATTAATTGGGTATAAAATGTGCCAACTTTTGGATGAAAAAATCTACCTATAAAAGGAGAGGAGCTCCCACTTTTCAAGTCATTCCATTCCATACGCACACCATCCTAAGTACAAATAATAGGAGGCCAATTGGTCATTTAGTAATTTTATTTATATAATTTACTTGTATAGTTTTAATTTCTCATGTAACGCGTTCATATTTTTATTAAAGTGATACTATTTTTTTATTAAATTTATCTTTATCTTCAAATCATTATCTAAATATGCTTATCCCATATTTTAGTATGATATATTTTCACATTAAAATGGAAAGTGATTGACCTGAGGCATTTCTATGTGATAAGTTTTACAGTTTTCTTCATTATTTCACATCAAATAGAAAATGTTTTAAATTTAATTTGGATGGAGGTGGGAATATTTCCCAGGTACATCAATCATACACCATGACACTATTTTAAAATCCATTTATTTTATTTTATTAATTAATTTCTATCATTTATATTAGGAAAACCCTTCATACTGTGGATTTGGGGTTTTTATAAGGGAGTACACGGAATATGGTGGAGGTGGGTTATTTAGGAATTGCATTCTCAGTTGAGGTGTTGTCTTATTTGACTATGGGAGGAGGCGTGGGTTGGTGTGTAAGAGGCAACATAAAATCACACACTCAATAAATCAATGAAAATTAATTCATAAATTAGATTTCATAAAATGATTTATCAAAGTGAATTTAAATAGAAAATATATAATGAATGAACCTTTCATGTCCATCCCTTGGATTGATACCTTTCACAACTAATTTTAATCTATCTACATAAACATCTTCATTTAAATTTAATGTTTTTATTTCATTATTTTTATTTCAATTTTTCTCTAAACCATTGAAAATATCATTTTTAGTAAATTATAAAAAAAATAAAAAGACTTAAAGCAGGTGAACTAGAATCAATGATTGAACCTACTGCGACGCTCCTCAAATGGGATTACCCTTTTCAGCCTCTATGATGCATTATGAAAATAAATTTTCTTTTTCCCATGACCTATGATAGGCTTTCATCAATATTACAAATACGATCCTCTGTATTAGTTATGGTCATTATGCATTCACAGTAATTCTATTTTGACAGATCAACGCTTATACAGTCGACATGGATTTAATGAATATAATATTAAATATTTTCTTAATCATGTTTGTGTTAGTATTTATTAATGATAATAATATATATTAAATGTTATAGGAAGTTAATTAAAACAAATATAAATTTTTTTATAGATCCTAATGAATGAAATTTTGTATTCTAATTTAACAAAGTTTGAATTTTAGCAATAAAAGGTTTCAGTATTGATTTATGTAGTCTCAATTATGTTTTTATCATAGCATCCTTAAAATAATAAAGTAATTATGTAGTTTAAAAGACCATCTATTATAACCAAAATAACTAATTTTTTGGGGATTAATAGATACTAGTGAATTTTTTTCAAATATTTATCATGATAATGAAATCAGATCACCTTATTGAATTAGAGGAAGGTTATGTTATTGTGGACGTATGAATGAGAATATATTTTAAAAAAACCGAATATAATGTATTTATGGACACATATTCTTTCAATAAAATAATATGGATAACTTTTTTTAATATCTAGGGATTTATAAAATAATATTAGGGGATGCATCCTCATGCAGATTGATAGGGTGGTAGCTTATTCTCCAAGCCACTTGATGGTATGTGAGGAAAATAACGTAACAAATGATTTAGAGTTGGTAGTGGTAATTGTTTCATTGAAAATTCAGAATAATTAGATATATAGTGAATGATGTGATATATATAATGATCCTAAGAGCTTGAAATATATATTTAAATAGAAAGAGTGGATCATGTTCCAAAAAATATGGTTACAGTTAATCATGAATTATGATTTCTTAATATATTACCACATTGGGAATGTAATCAGGGTGGTTGATGTTCTGATTTGGAAAGGTCGTGAATTTTTTTTTCATGACAAGGATTGAAATAGATCTTATACATATGTATTTTTAGAAGATATATCGTGATATCAAATGCGGATAGGGGATGATATTATACTTCCAAGTTGAAAATTAAACCATCCATCCTAGATAAATTAAAATAGTCTCAAAGGAAGGTCTAGAATTATAGAAAAAGGTGTGGGATGTTCATAGGTTGAACTTTGATCTTTATGGAATGAAAAGGTCTAGTACCTGTGTATTTTTCCTATACATACCAAAGCTACTGAAGCTATTAGATGTGGAACATAGTTCTTCATTCTGTATTTATCCTAGTAGTATGAAGATGTATAATGATCTAAAATATTATTTCTAGTGGGAAAATATTTAAAGATATATTATATTGAATTTATCTAAATTCCTAGTATATCAGTAAGTTACGGATGAGAGATTGAATTATAAGGGGTTGTTATATCCATTAACAAATCTCGAATGAAAATAGAAATGTATACCCATAGATTTTGTCATCGGACTCCAACAAAACTCAAAAGGCTAAAATGAAATTTGTGTTGTAGCTAATCAACTTAAAAATTCATCAAAATTAATTAATATCATAAAATATTTCTCTCTTTATCAACTATATAGAATATATACTATGTAGGTGGTAAGGTTTCATGGAGTAACACTATATACTGTATCTAATCGGGATACAAGGTTTACCATAATGTTGTGTAAAAGTCTTCTATATGATCTGGATAAACAGTTGAGTTTCATTATGAAATATCATCATCAAACAAATTTTTAGTTTTAAACAAACATTCAACCCCTATAGTATATTTTGGGATATTTTATATAAATTTTTAATGTGTTTGGGATCAACACTGTCCCCTAGTTGAGTTTTCTTACAACATTAAATTTAACTCCAGTATTCAGATGGCTCATTATAAATCCATTTTTGGAAATAAGTGTATTACATCAAACATATAGATTTATGTTTTATAAATAATTCTATTGGGATCTTATCTAGCTAAGGGAATGGCCTAGAATGTTTGATCCATCACACATCACATCAAAGAAGCTCAATGTTGATAGAAATTTTGTGCTAACAATCATTGGTATGAACTAGAATTTGATTTCAATGAGAATGTTTTTATATGGATTTCAAAATGGGATACGTGTAATGGATTCATAAAAAAGTTAATGTTGAGCCATTGGTATACAGTCCCATCTATTATTCTTGATCAAGTAAGGACAATAGCTTCTCGTTTAATGCTTTCACCGAACCTCGTCTGTGTTTATAATACATTATATGTATCTCTATTTTGGTAGTAAATACATAATAACTAAAATATACTAAACTCATAAATTTCTCCATTGGATCATGATATTTTATATGTGGATAAATCAATTAAAACATCAATCATAGTTATAATGTTCTATGGAACAAGACTACTCTCCCGGTTAAATATCTCTGGAGAAATAAAAAATTTATAGAATATAATTTAGAATTGATGGATGCAATGAAATAGATACATCTTTTACTATTTGTATCATAGTTATAAAATTTTAGGGACAAATTGTTTTTAGTTATTTTTTGAATATAATACCCCATTATTTTAATATATATTTCTCTTCTAATTATATTTTTGGGTAGCATTCAATACATGAAACCTAGAGTCTAAATTAACTGTCATATAGTAAAAAAATATTACCAACTATTAAATTGGAGGTTATTAATAGGATTGACTAAATAATGAAAATTTTATATTTATAGTTAATTAATTTATTAAAAATTTATTATAAATTGAAATAAAAAACATTTGAATGGAAAATAGAGGTTTTTTTGGAAAACTATTTTATATGTGCAACATGTTTTTATAATAATAAATTAAATTAATAAATATTTGTTATTAATTTTAATTATTTATATAGAATATACATTCAGTAAAAAATTAACATTCATTTAATAGTTCTACTATGCATGGGATACGAATAAATCCATTTTTATGTTTAAAAGATGTGTTTTTTAAAAACAGATTTTAATTTCATTTTGCGAACATATTTTAAATTTAATTTCTATCACTTGGTGATATTAAATTTGATAAAATTTATTCTATATTTTGAGTTAGGATAATAAAATATGGAAAATATGTTCCTTTTTTATATTCCTTATAAATACTAAATGTTTTAAAATTTATCACCTCACATAATGGGTTATTTAGTTTAATCTAAGTTAATGCTATGTAATTAGGTCACTATTTCCATAAAAATAATATTTTGTTAATTTAATTCAAGTATAATCACATTAGACCCAAATTTATTTTATCATGGGACAATATTCCCTGAATATTACATATATAATATTTAATGCAATGAAAAATAAAAAATTTCACACTATATGTTTTAAATATATCTTACATTTTCACATATGTAAAATAGAATATATTGAATGAATATATATTTTTATTTTCAGAGTAATAAAATTCATTTCATGATGATATTTTTTTTATTCTCAGTATTATATAAATTCCTTAAATGTGTACACAACACTGACACAATATTTATTCAATTAATTGGATAATAGAATAAATGATCTTATAAATATTGAAAGTAGTAAAATTTGGGGTATTTATTATGATACATGAATTATGTTGATAAATATCACATGTGATGAATATTTAAAATCTGTATACTCAAATAACCTCATTTTATGGAAATACATAATGTCAAATTAAATAAATTGGTTCAAAACTATTAGTATTGAAACTTCATGAAAATAATATATTATTAAATTACACAAAAATAAATATAATATCACAACAGTAAAATATGAAAATATATGGAATAAAATTTCACCCATTTTCTATTTATAGTTCAATTTTGACATTATTAAAATGATATTAAAATATAACTCTAAAAAATGTATTACAATGGTTATGTTTAAAACTGGTTAACTAAGGGTTTAAACAAAATGAGAAGTTTTAAAATACCACAGAAAAGATTTAAAATTTAATTGGTTAAAGATATTTCAACCATATCCTACCATATATTTGGATATATTTCCATTTTTAAGAGTTTTTATTGATAATTACTTACTAATATTTTAGTCTTTTTATTAATTACAATTGTTTCATTTCTCTCCATTATAAAACAAAACATATTCCTCATCTTATATACAATACATTGATATTCCTAGATTTCTTGATCACTGATCATTTTTCATATAATGTTAATTATACATGTTTTATATGTGGTTTTCACCGAAACAAACAACCCAAGGTTCCAAAAGAAATGATCTAAAGGAGGTTTTCCATCGTCTTATGAAAAAATAATTCAACTTAGTTCCTCTTTTACCTACTATAAATATTTTTGTATTTATAATAAAATAATAATTTATGTTCAGTAAATATAATTAAATATTTTTTTCAATTACAATACCAAAAATATAATCCCGATTTTCAATCAAATGGAAAGTGAAACTATCTTCATTGCATATATACAACTTACCGTCTCCATGTATCCATACAATTCATTTGACATCAATATATTTTATGGATGGGAGTTATGATGGTTTTAATAGTTATATATGATATTTATGACATAAATATGCTTCTATAATTATAATTTCAATTCAAATTCTTACCTTATAATCTGTTGGATAATAATAATGCCTCTAGTGCGTACGTGTTGACTTCCACATCCACGAAGCGATGCGATCCCATTTTAATTTCAATTTTCTATGAATTATTATAAGTAAATATTTAATGAATATATTTAATTCATATTTTATAATAGTTATTTGGAAGATGTAAATTATTATTTACATTTCATTTATTCCATCGACAAAAAAGTGAAAAAAGCATTAATTCATATGAACATCCTAATGTATCCATGAATTGTGTAATTCATTATATATATATATATATATTTATGGATTCATGTAAATTAATATACAAAGAATATATATTATAATTATAAATGTTTTAAAAATATGTTGATTATCTTTCTATAATAAAAGTTAGAGGACTGAAACTACCAAACCAAAGAAACCTGAAAAATAAGTAGTTTTTACCCAAAATAATGATTTTCACAATGTAATGTAAATATATAGGTAATAAAATATTTTTAGTAAATAATATACGGTATTATAAATATGATTATTTTTATATAATATAATTATTATAAATAAATGTTAATTATAAAAGGGATCTAGACACATACGTATGAATTCGAACTTGAGGTAAGGGTTTTTTTTACAATTTCATCATTATTCAGGATTTCTTATGTTTGTGAAAATATTAGGGGAATTATTTGATCATCGCATAAAAAAAAATATATTTTTTATCCTTGGATTATTTTTATAATTTAAAATTTTTCCATTCATTTACCTATCTTGATGTACTCAATATAACGTAGTAATATTTTTTATAAAAAATCGACTATGTTTCTCTACTCATGTCGGGAATATTTCTATTAAATGTCCATGTATTCCATAAAAGTCCTAAAATTATTATTCTAACATCAGCTACTTTCTTATTAAATACATTTATACTCGTGTATTATTTTTTAAAATGTTATAAAATTATATTTATTTCATATTTTGAACGAGGTACTTCTTGACCTTTATATAATAGTTTTGAAGGAATATTTTCTATCATATAATATATGAAAACAAATTACCAACATTATTAACACTAAATTGATTAAATCATGATTTAAATTTTTAAAGTGATTCTTTTAAATGAACCTTAATATCTAAAAAAATTTGTTATAATTTAAATAAGTGCTTTAATATTAAAAAGGGTATTTTCCTCAAGAAATTTTTCAATGATCGATTTAAAGTGTCATCATCTATTTTAATATCATTTTTTGAATATTATACTATGGAAATAATATAATGATACAATCAAAAATATTTTTATGTATTGTTTAAGTTTTTTTTGATTGGGGAATGTAGTGATATTTCACATGCTAGTTCTTCGAATAACAATAATTATTGATTTTTAGGGGTTTCTTATTTTGTTTTATTGTTTATCGATATGATGAATACACTGTACTTCTTCTATAGTGGTTGGGGATTATAATATCATATCCCATCACTGTGATGTCTAATGAGACAAACTAGATTGTGTACTTGGTCGAGGTATTACAAGTTTATATAGATGTCTTGGCTTGAGGCCTTGACGATATTTTTAGATGTCTTAGCACATAACCTCAATAGTGTGTTCAGATGTCTAATATTATGAATTACATCATATTAAAATCAATTATTTATGTCAATGTTTTTATTTTAATATCTTTTATTTCCATTTATAGGTTTTAAACTCATATGATTATTTATATGGAATTATTTGGTCACCATTTATTCCTACCATATTATTCCTACTTTATTTAACTTCTATTGAATACATTCACTTAGTGAGCATATAATATCACCCTATTATTATTTTTCTATCCCTAATGATTCGAGGAAATATTTTATGATTAATAGAAATGGAAATTCAATATTTAATTAATATTATCCAAAAGAAAAAACTATGTTTTATTTTATGTTTTTAAATGTAGTGTAGAATTCAAATATGTATCTTGTTTAGAAAGGATACTAAACTTTTCAGACCTTTAGGTCATGATTTATCATTTTTGGAAACAATGTATTAATATGAACACCATATCTACACTACCATGGTTGGGGATGATATAGTCTTATCATAAGACCAATCCTATAATCCTTAAGAAGCGATCTAATAGAGGTTTCTCTATAGGAAGGTAACCATCTTAACCAAGCTCTTTCTTTTTTTTACATCTTATTTTAGGACATTCAATAATGTAATTAAAATTAAAATATAATAAAATTATTTTATTCCATATAATTAGATTATATTATTTTGATGGAATAATATTTATCTATCTCATTATTTATCAAATATAAATCAAAACCATAAATTATGTGTGTGGAGGACTACTGCCTCACAAATCGATGAAATTTATTTTCTATCACAGCCTCAAATGTATATTCATAATTATAAAACACATGAAAAAATAAGATAATTAATACATAATATTTATTTATATAATAAAATATATCATCTACTTCCATACCATTTCTTCCACAAAAATTGATAACATCACATGTGCGTGTGTACCACTTTCCATCTCCATAATGTGATGTTTTTCATTTTCCTTGACCAACATTCACAAATGGTTCTAAAAATTTATATAATTAATAAATATAATGTTTATAAAATTAATATAATTACTAAATATGATGAAACTATAACCTATTCATAATAACAAGAACACACAAAATATAATATACCTAAGAAAACTAAATGTTAACTCCCGAAATAATGATGACATTGAAAGGTTGTTAAGGATCATGTGATAAATTTTTAAAGTCGATGATATAATAGATTATAAATATGAATTTAGTTATATTAGAAATTAATAACAAGTAAATAACCATTACCAATGGATTTAAATCATGAATAGTTAAGTGGAATCATGAGTTAGGGGATTTCATATCAATTTCTACTCCTTAGATAAAATTAGGTATTATACACCTATTTAATTTTTTGTTGATTATATATTTTCCTTTTTATAAATTTAAAATTAAAATCTTTTTATTCATGATGAGTAATTTTACAATTCGTTTTTACATGTTTAATAAGATAAAATTTAAACATTACTAATGAGGTAAGAATTTATTTAACATCTTATTTTTCTAGGATTTGTTATTATCTCCATTGGAGGAATATAATATTTTTTCTTTTTCAAAAAAACTTATTTTATTATCCTGTAGATATTTCTAGAGTTTCCATAATTTATTTCAACCTTTTTCACATCGTATTTTTAATAGATTAATGAAATTTTTAAAAGAAAAGATAATCTCATTTATCTTCATGATCAGTTTTATATTTCTTTTAAATATATATATTTTTAAATATAATTTAATAAAGTCATACATATTTACTAAAATGATCTATTATGGAAATTTTAATTGAACCTTTAATTTTGAAAAATATTTAAAATTTAAATAACTATTTTTTTTCAAATGGTTCATTTTTACACTTTTTATATAAAGATAAAAGAAATTCCTTTTTATTGTAAATGAAATTAATAGAAATTCCCACTAGCATAACCATTAAATTTTATTAAATTTATTATAAAAACATTCAATTGATTAAAAAATAAAACTCTTTGATGAAAAAATATTTTAATATTTTTCTTCCATATTTTTATTCCACTAAATACGTGAATTTATTACAAAACTTATATTTCTGATGAATTAATAGTCATCTTTTATATCAAATTAATTTTTTGGTCATCAAAAATTCATTTATTTGTGATAAAATTCTATTTGAAATTAAATTTATCTACAATATTCATATTAATTGAATAATTAATATGATTATTACCTATACCATATATCGTTTCTAGATATGGTGTTTTACTATGACTATTATTCAATAAACTGATAAAATATATGTATTCTATATTATTTAATAAATATAGATATTTATTGATAAGATATATTTTTTATGAATTTAATTTTTCTTTTAATATATGATTAAGGAATTGGACATTTAATGATAGGTGGGTGTAGATTGTTTTAGTGCAATTACATGACATAAAATATATCATCCTGTCTAAAATCATGGTTTCAAGCATTATCAATTTCATTCTGTGATAATTCAGTTATTTTTTACTATTATATTTTATCAATTATATTATCTCGAGAATCTTTTCAGGCTCAAATTATTAATTAAATGACATCCATTTTAAATTATTTACCTTACAATATTTATTATTCTATATTTACTCCTCATATATTACACTATTCATAACCCTTACTAATCATTTTATCTCAATATTACTTTTTCCCATCTCTAGTATATGAATAAAATATCTATGAATGATTTCATGTTTGAAAAATATTAAATCTCAATATGTTTTATATTATATTCCCAATTTAACAAAATGGAATTTTTTACATATAAAGTTCTTAAAAACTATTAGATTTATAAATCAATGGTGATACAAACCATTTTATTTATAATAATTTAAAAAACAAACACCCATTATGGGTTACTAGAGATGGGGTTGTTACATATCTAGCCTTGCGAGCAATCTTAGGCACACTCATAATTCACTAAGTGAAGATTATGTGAATAATGAACTATCCTTTTTTATGATGATTACCCCCAAGTGAATCTTTTCACAACATTATCCACATAATATTATCCATATAGGTTTGTAATCACTTAGATAATTGAAAAATAAAATCTTTAAAAATCCTTTAGATATTATCCTATACTAAGAGTTATCCCTTGGGGTTTCACTAATTTTCTGTAGTAATAATCACCAAAATAACACAACTATTCCATTGAATCCAAATATTTGAACCCCAAAATTAAAAAAATGTAGTTCATTATTCATAATATTTTTTTCCAATAATTAAACTCCATAGATTGAGAGGTCTAATGTATTGGCATATTAGAGACATAAATACACCATATTAAACATAAATTACATTACCATTATTTAAATTTCCACATGACACTACTAATTCCCATAGGTATTCTAAATTTGCATACGATATTATATGGAAAAAATGTAATGAAAATCATGATCTAGATATTATAGTAAGGGAATTAACATGATAATGAATCATAACATGTTATACAAGAGGAATAACAAAATATTAGAAAAATAGAATTATTATAAGAATTGATTCATGGAACAATGAAATGATAACATAAGAACATAGAATCATAAATATGTTGATAAAACATAAAACATTAAATCATAAGAATAATTAAAGGCTCTATTCTAAGACATTCATTATTGAATGACTCCTATAATGGATTGGGTTCACTTCCCATTCCAATAAACATAATTGATAGAATACCAAGTGGATTTGTTCCCTTTCCATTCTATTTCATATAACCTTATTATATATAATCATATCTTAGTTCATTAGAGGGTATAAAATTATAGGCCCAAATGTCACATATATAAAATTATAATATTTCTATTAATACATGATCTATATGAGAAAATGGAACCATATATAAAGCATAAGCATGATAAATAACTTAAGAGAAAAAGTGTGTTTCATAATTGTTTCTCATAGAATTACACAATACAATATTATAATGACTAAAAAGATAAGGATTTAAATAATATTTTATTTTCATATATTGATAACGATTCATATGACCTGGTCATTGAGTTATAGTTTAGGAAATTTAATTTATGCATCAAGGATAAGTTAGGAAAAAATAATACCACATACGTGATAATTTTTTAAATGAAAAAATGATCATCTAATAAATAAAAGGGGGTATTATTTTATATTAATCCATAATTCAAACCAGTGGGTTATTGGAAAAATAATATGGGTTTAAAAAATATATTCAATGTAAAAATAATTTCGGAGTTGACACTTTTCATGAAATAAGTAATCATAATGTTCCCTTATGTTACGTTTACATAAAATTATGAATTTTTATGGGGACATAAAACATTTATTATATTAAAATTAAATGTAATTTATAAAAAATATATATTTATTTAACATATATATATATTATCTTATATATTATAGTTAAGATAATTATGGAAAATAGTGTGAAATAAGAAGAACACTTAACTCAAATATAATGACAGTTGTGCCGAAGATCCAATACATCTAGTCCAGATTTGAGCTTCATGTGAACATAACTTCCCAAATAATCAAATTAATTATATTAGAAAATATATTAATAATTTCTATACATAAAATAATATGGCCTGACAATGAAAATATGTAATTAATTTACTATATATTATTTCTTCATGTTAGTTACTTGATATTATTTGGTCAATTTCTTTGTAACCCTTTCAGTATGTTTATCATGGCCAATGGTTTTGCAAAATGGATTCATAATATACACATTTTTTAAAGTCTATTTATTTTATTATTAATTTTCAATCAATTTATAGTGTTTTATATGTCTCCAAAATGGAATGAAATTACAAAATGGTCCTTAAGAAATATCCTTCTAAACTGTTTTGTTTACCATAAATATTTATTATTAATATCACCTAAATAATGCATTGTATTATAATTTTAAAAAATTAATAGTTCTGTATTTATCATTTTTATGTAATAGTTACTTTAATTTAATATTTTCCAATGTTGGGGATAATGAAAAACGAAATGGGTATTTTCGTGGAGGCGGTAGACTGCATGTACACAAAAGTTACGCTCTAAATTTTGATTAAATAAAATAACATTATATACTAATGTAATTTATGATATAATATATATAATAATGATATAATTAACATATTTTTTCAATAAATTATAATTTTAAACTATTTGAGTAATGATTCAATGGAAAATAAAACTGGCGGTTAATTGAGGAGGAAGACCACACACTCATGATTTCGTCTACATTTTTTCAATGGATTTGGTGTTAGGTAGAAAATGGATATTCCATTCGTAAAATATAATTTTTTAATATTAATAATTCTAATTTAATATTAAATTAATTGATATATAAATTTTTGGAGAGGAATATTTTGAGGAAAAATATTTTTTTAGTTAGTATTACTCACATAGATATATTGAACTTTGTCTTGAAAGTATTATTGGAAATGAAGGGATTATGATGAAAAATAGATACTATATAAATATAGAGCTGAAATGGAATTATTTAAGATGTTAAACTGTGAATATTTATAATAATATTTAATAATGTAATATTAGAAATGAATGGGTGGACGTGATCTCATTTTATTGGTGGAGGAAAATCATATTTTTGTAAATACCTTTTACATCTCAAATATTCCATGGTAATATTTTATAGTTAATTGCTAAAAAATTGGGATATATTTGATTATTTTGGGGTTTTGGTTGATTAACCCTCAACCATTAAATTTTAAACATTTCTTATAAATTTTTTTAATCATTTAAAATTAAATTTTTACACTCTACCATCATTGGATTTTATCATTGTAACTTGTTTTTTAACTAGGTAATTTATGATTTTCTAAAAATGTAATATATACACACTTACAAAGTTGGGTATGAGAATATTAAATTTTTCCTCAATTTTATAAAAATAAATTTTTAAATATAATTAATTTATATATTTAATCAATACTTGTAATATATATATATATAAATTATATTTTGACCATTATTTTTTATAAATTTTTTATTAAATTAATTATCAATAAGATGATGGATAATAAAATTTCAAATATTATAAAAATCATATTAATGTTCTTATAAAAAATATTTCAGTTTAATTTATTATATTTAAATAAAATTATATTAATTAGATAAATATTTTAAAATAATAGTATTATCATTATCGTAGTAATAAACTGTTATCCTTGTATAATTTTTTATAGATAAAACTGAAATCATAATTTTTATAAAAATTTTCGATACTAATAATAAATCACTATTAAAAATAATATTTTAAGGTCAAGAAAAGTTAATTTACATATTAGTTCAATTAATATGTAAACCCCAATTTTTTAGAAAACTATATTTTAATGAACAAAATGACATTTGTTTTTTTTATAACATTTTAAATAGCATTTATAAGGATTATACTTATTATTCACATCATAAAATTTAATTTCTATAATATATCTATCAGGTTATATAATTTTATTTTATTGTATCATGGTTTTAATTTATTGTTACATATAATGAAAGATACTCAACAATATTTTTATTTTGATAAATATATTTATAATAATTGTGGGTCCTTATAGTATTTACCATTCTGAATCATTTTTATAAGATTTTTTATCAAACTGAACCTGAAAACGGTAAAACATCATTGTAAATGGTTTGTTTCTAACAAACAAGAAATTTAAGATGTTTTGGAAACCCTAAAACTCGCCATCTATTATGATAAAAAATATTACACACTCTAGTTTTACATGAATTACAAAAAATATAATAAATAAGAGTATAATTCAATGATCATAAATGAATAGATTTCTTCCACTATAACTCTCCACCAGATCATTATTCCCATGATAATTATTTCTAATTATTTTTTATTATATTTTTACCATACTAAAATATATTCACATTATCATGTTCAAATAATTCTACCACATCTCTAATGAACCTATCTCATTCTCCACCATAATCATTTTTACCTTGATTATATGATATCAAATTAATGAAATGTATGACCCCTTTTTTCAATAAAAAAGGTCAATTATTTTAATTTATTTTATAAAGAATGATTACTATCTCAAGTAGAAATTTTAAACATTCAATTGGTTGTGGGGCTTCCATAGCCAAAATGGTTATGTATGGGCAGTAGATTGGACATCAAAATTTGACTAATTCTTCTCAAATTTTTCTTTTGGTTTAGAATATATCATGATTCCTACAATATGAAACTTCAGGAGAACATAATATAATATATCCAACACATGATCAACTTGATCATTAATGTAGTGATATTTTTTTGAATATGATTCATCGTTGATGGATTCATATTATTTCTTATATGATTCATAGAACATGAATTAATCCATTTAATTTTGAAGGAATAATTCACTTCATCTCCTACAACCTCAAAAAGAAATTCATCCAAAGAGTTTCATCTAATATTTATTAGATATAATAAATTTATATTATATAGTATTTGTCAAAATGAAATATTTTTTCATGATAATATAAGAAATGAATGTTAATCTAAGATATTACATACCATATGATGTTTTTTCACTATAATAATGTAAACTAATCCAATACATATATGAAATTCCTAATAATTTCTATTTTCATGTTCAATGACAGAACTTCCCAAAGTGAAAATTACTATAGATATATTAAAGTACAAATTTTAATGATATGTTTCATATTTCCATTGGAAATCAGTGTTAACAAGTTTCTTTTCATGCCAGAAATACAATGTTACGTGATGTTTCAGTTAAGTTCAATATGATCCTAATAATATTCATATACTCTATGATATTGAACAATTTACCACTATAATATTTTGAAAATTTTATCTGAGATGCTTCCAATATAATTAATATATTATAATCCTCTATTAAAAACCTCTCAATTACCACTTTATGGATATATCTATTGATAAATAAAATATCCATGGATTACATCATGTACATGAAAAATGTTTAAAAATATTATTTCTCCAGTCATGGAAATTTAAAACTCTCAATACATATATTTCATAAAAAATATCAAATTTGACCAGTTTCATCCACCAAAATACCTATAATTAAAATATATCACCCAAAAACCATCTGATCCATATCCTTTTACATGTTTCAATTATGATAAACATCACCTTTGTTTAATCAAATAATACCCATGCATTGACCAAGACAACGATACCAGTCTGCTGGTTCATGCATCATCCAATAGAAAAACATCATTAACCAACAAACCTATCTATTATTTTATTCAAAAAGGAACCTACTTAGTACCTCGACATACACCTCCACCTAAAAGAATAGATTGATAACCAATGATTTTTATCCATTTTGTATACGATAATATTTATTTTCACAGATATTTTTATGAATATATAAATAGTTTCCAACTAGCATATGAGGGTAAATGTATTCACAACATTAATTCTTATAATATGATAATATCCCATCTACAGTAGTTTTTACATCTTCTAATTATTTATTCTCTCCTTAAATTTCTAATTATGTAAAAAACATGTTTCTGATTATGTTTTTAACATCAGACCTGGGAATAATTAACCACCTATGATTCCTCTCAATTTTTTCATGATCTTTTTGTACCACTAAAACTAAATTCACATGATTGTTAATTTCTTAAAAAATATGATATAATTTTGAAAAGTGTTATTTTTTAGATTACTAATTATTATAATTTCTTTAGTTTCATTTGGTCACCAATGATATTCCCCAAAAAAAAATTATGATATTATTTTTAAATATTATATTGTTATCAGAATAACATAATTTTATGCATCATTAATGTATTATTTAGTATTATAATTATTACCTAAAGTTGACCAAGAGTCATTTATCTTGTCATCTCATTAATCTGAAATTTTCTGACATTATTTCTAAAGATTTTGTTCATTACTCATTATAGTGATTTTATTGAATTCAAAAATATCTCTAATTTTCTTACTGATGATTTTTTAATTCAATTTTAGAATTATCCTAGGAAAATTCAATTGCTTACGAGATACTAAAAATATTATTATTTATTATTATTGGGAATATATCACTAACAACCATGTATTTGAAATTATTTCAATATTAGATTTATTATTTTATATACCTTATATAATGTCTACTCTTAAACTAGAAATAAAAATGATCTATTAGAGATTTAATCCAATTGCATGATATCATTCTAAAAAAACAACATTTGTAGGTATTCTCAATAAGCACCATTCTAGATAGGTTTTTTATGATCTAGTTTTAAACTCAACAAAACAATTTTTTGAGGAGTCCCCTCTAATGAAACTTTTATACTTATCTCATGGTTATAAATACAATAATCCACCAATATGATGGAAAATTCTATGCTCACATTAGTGTTAAAATTCATATTTTTTTAACAATGAATATTTTCTTCCTTTATCTAAATCTAAGATATGCAACTAGACACTGTAGACTTGTGAGTGATAACCATAAACCAAGAAATCCATCTATAAAAATTAATAAATAGTATAAGGTACCTCATTTAATTAATGGATCTTGGTGGCATCATCCCACACACACCAACATTCAACATGTCAATAAATCTAGGTATACCTTTTTATTTCATTTGTGTATCCACTGATTTATATTACCTTTTTCATAAACACTTTATGGGTATGTATTATCATGTCATGCATTGGAGATAACATGAACTCTATTCTTTTATACAGAACTTCCAAGGACTGTAAGCATATGTGTCCAACCCTTTTATGAAAAAGTTGTTTTCATGTTACATGGATATAGGGAAAATATCTTCCACTCCACTAGTAAGGTTTAGAGGTCCCTTTATGTTATTCTTTACCATTATAAAATTTCCATCCTTCCAAATGATGATGTAATTAATATTAAGGAAATTAATTTACTTTTATGATTGAATAAATTTACATACTCATTGAAAGGTTTTACCAATTCCAATAAAAAATTTGGTATCCTCACATTCAATGTAATTATTAAAATACATTACCTTTAAAAAGACAATTTCTTTTAATCAATCATTGTTTATTAATCTTATAAAACAACATTTTTTCCTTGACTCATGTTGTAAGATTCTCATTTCATATTATATGAGATGTCCACCCATTGTAATGAATCTAAACTCTAGCCTGATCTATCAACCCCAAGGAAATTATTACAAATACATCCATCTAAATTATTTTCATTTTGATTAATGTATTTGACATAAAAACTAGTGTAGATTCATACACTTGATATTCTATGGAATATGGGAGAACAAATTAATAGTTAATAGCTATAGAGATATTTTTTATTTTCATCCCTCCTATATATTCCCTAAGTTATACATATGATATATTTGGTTTATCATTCACATGTTCCCTTAATTAATCGATGATAAATACATATCCATATGATTTTATCACATATAATGGAAATAGTGATCCTTAAAATCCTAAATGATGTATTATACTACTCCTGGTTTCTGTTAATTATCTTAAGACCTCTAGTACAATGTATCTATGGAAGACTCATTCAAAGAGAGTAAGAACATTCCCCAATAATAACACCAAACTTGTGGAATATTCATGGGTTTCCCAAATGTAAAACGAGTAAACTTTTGGTTTCATTAAGTGTTCTACTTATTATTCACAACCAAATAAATATAAAATAGTAGAGTGGTATATTGGTTCTTGGAATCATCCAAAAATTCTTCTTACATTCCATTACACACTTTACTGGATTCTTCTTTATTATTTTGTTTTATTCTTCTTTAAATAAACATGAATTTGATTTCATTGGCTTCTATACATGTTCTTTATGTTCAATCTACCCCATTAGATAATATTTCTGAACATCATATATGTAGATAATAGTCTCTCTTACATTTCTATTTTCACTATAGGTAGAATATTTGTCCCTCATGATATTTTATATGTTTGGAAAAATCTTTTATTGTGTTACTGAAATTGATGATAAATCTAATTATGATATACAATATTGATTCTATAATAAATAAGATTCTATGGATTTAAAAAAAATATTTGAGTCTTTGAACTTATTCCTTCAACTGAAACATCTCTTCTTCCTACTGATTCATGTAATGTTTGGTATCCCAAATGAATCGAAAAACCTTCTTCATCTTGGAAATTCATTTTTATACTTGAGAAAGTGAAACCTATAACTATACATCATGGGCTGCCATTATTTTTATGTCTTTTTCATTATATTCAATTTATATATATATTTAAATGTCTTTTACACCATCCCTTAGAATATATTTATTACATTCTTTAAGTCGTGGATTTATTCTAATTCTATCTCATTAAAGTTATTGTCATCATGTGAAAGATCTTATTATTGATGTTTCTCATAGTACACCCTCTACCATTCACATAAGTTTATGATTTATTCATGTAAAGTTCGTGACACATATTTTAATATAAAAACATTATATGACATATATTTATGGGGTTCCTATCCCTTCCAAAATGAAAGCATATGAGTTCATATTTCCCATTTAACTTTACTTTTCAACATTTTGTATATGAAGAAGGGAATATAATGACATCAACATCCAAAATATTATTTTCACCATATTCCATTATGATATTCTTCATGGCCTTTAATTATACCTCCTCATACTTCCCATTTTTTATACCCTCATTATCATTATTCATTACGATATACGAAATAAGAGTACCACAAACACTATTCAATGTCAGATCCTTTGAACCATTATCTTTAACCAAAAAGACATTCATATTAAACCATTGTTGAAATATTACAAAGTTATTCTTTACAATCCTTATATAAATTAGTATTTCTACAAGACCATACATATCCTCCAATATAAATGTTACCATATCAAATAAACAATCCCTATATTAATTCTTGTGTGTCCCCATGTCTTTATATTTTTCTTATAAAAAATTCAATTTTGATTCTTTTACCATCATGTCACCTTAATAGATATTATTAATATTTTCCTCTATAGAATGTGAATATTTACATGACATCACCTTTGCATAATTATTTTGGTATAGGATATACATAATTTATTGATTCCCATTTCATCCACATCTCATATTTATGATCTCTTTTTTAAAGGTCTCCAATTTTTGAAACTCCCTTAGTAAAATTATTGGATCACTATGTGTGTGTGGATAAGTGATAAAATTTAATTTAATAACAATGTATATCAACATCATATTGAGAAATTACAGTTCTCTGAAAAATTGATAGTTTTATGATCCACTCAGATATAAATATCATCCTCACATCTTGTATACCAAAAATATACTGAGAGAGAAAAAAATATTTTCATGGTTCGGTACCAAGTGATTCTTGTTTCAATATTTGTTAATCCCATAATATGAATTCTTTTACTAACTTTACGGGATTACTAATGTATATGCCTCATTTGGTTTTACACCCTAATATTAGTTCCGCCAACACACTTTAGTCGTATAACGCATCAATAAACTATTCTGCCAAAACGTTTTATTCCCCTCAAATTTTCCTTCTTTTATACCATTTATTCATAGATAGTTATTCACCCCCTCTAAGAATCCTTTTTAGTAATTGGTAATAACCTGAGCTACATTAATTTTCCTTATTCGTTTTTATCCACTCTAGAATGATCATCTCTTCCTACACAATCATGTTGGATCAAATTTTCATTGGGAAAATAATTAAGATATTAAATAGCCCTGTTAAAAGTATATTACTCTTAAAACATACTCCTAGTAATTTTAGTAATGGATATCTTCAATATTAAACTTTCCCAAATTTGTTTGGAAATCAGCCATATAAAATTTCATCCATTCGACTCCATCAAATTTTACACTATCCAATGGCCCCATCCATAATGTATCTACTTGTTTCTCATAAAAATATATTAAAATAGTCAGATATGTTCAATACATCTATCTAAAGACTCATTTTAGTGTACATATGTTTTATGGTTATCTGTCTATTGGGCCTCTATTCATTAGATCTCTGATCGAAGATCCCTTTTCTGATTCACGCTTCATCTATTGAGTACAAACTCTATTGTAATCTCAATAAATTAATTATTCATCACTTTCAATTTTTCACATATGAACAATTTTTCTTTCATAATATATGAAATCCCATTTACATATGTGTTATTTAAGCGGTTTGGATGCGAACTGAAATAAATTTTCAAGCATAGAAAAGTTCCAAAAATTGATTTCCTTCTTAATTGAATTTCACTTTAATGATCATCAACACATATAGAATATAAAAATAATAATCATTATGTTTTTCAAATGATCCCAATTTAATTAAACTAAAATATAATTACGTTTATTTGTAAATTTTTCAAACTTACTTTACATCACATAGATATTAAATTTTGGATAACATTAAAAAATCACAATTATTTTTATAGATTTATAATGTTTTTTATAATGCTTCAAAAATTCCTTCCTATGTAATTGTTTTCTATTAACTTCACCCATTAAATTTCATCTGATCAGAAACCACAACTTCATTACTTTACTTCATAAAAAACATTGTTCCCTATCATCCAACCTCAATATAAATTTTAATATGAACAAACTTATATAAAATAACCATATGATGGATCTTTATTCAATAGATATTTTTCATACAGATGTTTTTTCAATGTATTTATATTTCTCCATCAGATAACTTTATAAATTATTTTCTTATAATTTTTTTTTCAATTAAATCACATATTTTTGTCTAATGTCTATCCATTTGATGTATTTTCATCTAATATACTATATCTACATACATTACTTCTACTAAACACTTTATAGATTGTTAATATTGAACATCATACATTTTTTAATAGAGACTTATACATTTGAAAACTTCATACAAAAGAATTACATCTTTTAAACATCCTATAGTGATGATGGATAAATACATTTTTCAAACCTATAAAGACATTATTTAAATCAAACTTCTATATCTAGTTCCATTCTTAGAATTCATATATTATATTATATTTATTTAAAACATGGAATCTCTAATTTATTTTTACATAGATAAATACTCAAAAACTAACATCTAATTTTTAAATTTCTCTATATTTTCAATTAATTTAAAATATTTGAATGTCTTCTGATTTTGTTCATAGTCGCAAACAAACATTTTTATGAACATTGAGAAATTCATTGACTAGAATATTTTCATGTATATCATCATTTAGTTTCTCAAACATCGCCTTTATAGAAACCTGTACAAACTCGACAATACCAACCGCTCAATTGTTTTTCAATTCTATTCAACCTTGATTATTTTAGTGATGTTGTCAGAAATTCAGTTAGAAATATCATCTAGAAATCATACACTCTTTTTTAAACTCTATCATCAATATTTCTCCCTTTTAATTTTCTTTACAAACTATACATGGATCATGGAAAGCTTAATGATGCTACTAAAATTGATGAATGTCTTGGAATCACCAAATATCAATAAGAAACATCATTGTAACCAATAATGAAAATTATAATAACTTTCATAAGTAAAATCCGTAAGTAAATTTTATTGCATATTCATTAAGTAATTTTATTATGGAACCTTGTATTTATGATCATATATATATATTGTCAAAAAATTCAATTGGAACACATTTGATCCTAATAATATCATCCTTTGTTTTTTGTTAACACCAACATAACACATAAAACCTCCCCATAATCAATATGTGTACTCAACTCTTTATCCCATAAGATGATTGAATCATCTTGATCCCCCTAAATTATATATCACCCTTATTGAAAATCAAATTTACATGTGAAAAATCATCTCATATTCCATCATATCTCTTACTTGAAAACATTTCATAAGATAAGGTTAACATCACACGTGTTTCCAAACGAATAGAATTTAATGTCTTGGTCGACATGGTCTAACCCAATATAGAAAACACAGATGTACAATTATGATGATAAATTTTGTATATAACACTAATTTAATACAATATATTCTTTTTGATAATTCTAGTATTTTTTATATTAATGGAAATATGATATGGTTTTTTATAAAATACCCTTCACTCATCCCAACAAACTTATTAAAATAGTTCACATTTATAACCAAAACATTCCCAATATCTCATGTTTCTTAATTTCAAAAAAAATATTTTAAATGAAATTATGATACTTATACCTCATCAAAATCTCTTATTTCCTTTAAGGATAATAGTTCACTCCTCATCATGGTGGAAACAATTTACCATGTTGTATTTCTCATGTTTACTAAAAAACATTTACATTACCCATATAGATTCTTTACATATTCATTGATTCTATAAAATTTAACACAAATAAATAGTATATTTGGATTATATAGGAACCTCATTATTCCTAATTACTAAGTATTTAATTGTAAATCTTCTCCAAATCTCAAATTATTCAGTTTATTTCCTGATTTATCATTGAATTTTCATTATTTCTAATAATTAGTGCCAATATATTTTTAATTTATTTCATTATATCTATATAATATTAATATGAATCTATAATCTTTGCTTTAACTTCCATATTATAATTTGTTACCTTGATTTTCAAACAACCTGTTCATGCTTTCTTATTGGGACAGAATGATAGTCATATAACTTTTTGTAACACGCCCATATTTCTCATATCTCATTCACTTTTTTTGAATTTTTGATCCACTAACTATAAAGACATGGAAATTTCTATGTAATTTTCTTTAATATATGTGAATTTTATGATTCTGTGAAAGTTGGTGGTGCGTGATTCTGAGGTCTGATGTGCTTGGAATTAATTTCTAATGTTTTGTTTTGGTATGTTCAGTAAACATGCTAGAGAGTTTTTCTAACTTTTGAACCAGTTCTCAGAATTGAAATCCAAGGACATCATTGAACTTGCAACGAAAATATTCTCTTAAAAAGACTTTCACCTTGATGACAGCTGTTCGATGGTGAATGTTAGTTTTTGGGGTTTTTTCAAAGAAATTTAAAAAAATAAAATATACTCATGTTTTATTTTACATTTTATAACCACCTAAGTGGAAGTTGTAGGTGGGTACCACCATACCTTAACCTCACATGAGAGGTTATGGTGGTGGGTCCGACCCGAACCTAACCTCCCAGGAGAGTTTACGGTGTGGGGACCACCAGAGACTAAACCCCCCAATTAATTGAGTAAAAACTCTCAACTCCCTCATAAATGAGGGAGAGTCTCTCGACCTCCCTTAACATCATGGTGCCACCACCCCCCTATATTAATGGTGTCAACCCTCCCCCTTTAATTAATTGAACCACCTCATTCAATTAAATGCTACAATTTGAATTTTAAACCCATCAAAATAAATAATAGATAATTTATTATTTGGGGGGGGGGCTATCTATTCATTTGTTGGAAAAAAGATGGAAAAGAAAGATTATAGATCTTGAGAGAAAGCACTCCAAAAAATAATGCTTTCTCCATGAATAACGCTCCACCGATGAAGAAAATCGACCCCGACTTCGACCTTCTTCATCAGGTCTTCCTCTAACATAGGACGACTTCAACTACGACGATCCGACGCAAAAAACGATGATCGAGGAAAATACTGAAGACACCGACATCCATTTTTTCCCAACGATTCATCTTCTTCCCCGCGACTCCATTAGTGAACCATGAACAATTTAGGGGTTTTATTTTATTTATGTATTGTTTTTTCCATTATTCTTCTTTTATATCAAAATGAAGAAGGGGGATGTTTTCGTTTTCCAAGAGGGTTGTTATGATTTTTTCATGATGAATGGATTGATACCACCCGAAATGCAGAGGGTGTGGGACAAACAAATGTGGATCGACCCCCCATAGATCTTCTTTGTGGTGTTTTTTGAAATGGTGATGAAAACGACAAAGTTAACGGTCACGCCACCCGCGGCCTCAGCAAACTGTGCCACCCCCGCGGCATTCCGACCGCCATCCAAACCAGCCCACGTGCCCCATCTGTGCCACACCCCAGCCATGTCACCCTCGCAGGCCCCACGGTGCCCCGGCCGCGCCTCCATCGCCGAATGCGCTACACCCCGGCAGCGCCGCCCCCAACGGCCGCCCTCGCCGGTCGTTCCGCCCTCGCCAGCCACGCCTCCTCGTCGGTCGTGCCTCCCTTGCCCCCGCCCCCAGCCCCCCCCACACTGCCCCGTCGGCCGCACCTCCCTTGATGTTCGTGTTACCCCTAGCCGAACAGACCCCTCGTGGTGCCCATCTGGTATGCGCCGTCCCAGGCCGGCCCGAGATTCCCCACACCCTTGCAGCTCTCCGCGGTTCCTCATGGCCGGCTGGGTGGGGCCCAGCAGTCCAGGCTGAACCAAACAGGCTTCCCCACCCAACAGGCTAGGCCAGATCCAACGTGTAAGTCTAGGTCAACCCGAACTAGGTCGGCCTGGACTAGGTCATGCCAGGTCGGTGCGACTGGGTCAGAACGAACCTGGGCCCACTATGAGTATATTACACTAGAGTTTGGGGTATAGTTGATATATGGTCAGGTTGGATCATGCATTAATCCAACTGGGCCCCCGGGCTAAATGGCTACTAACTCACAGACTGGGCATCTGATTGACGCGCCGTCAGTTGTGTTGAGACTCCTATGACATGGAAGACGTTTGGGATACTTCTTCCTGGGAATTTGTGTTAGTGGAAAATCGACCAGTAACTTGTGTAGAATATCTTACAGAGACGAGTGATAATTTGTGCGGGAACCTAGTAGCTGGATGAGACTTGACGACTGCTGACTGATTGACTCGGTGTGACTCAATTAGCCCAGAGGAGAGCACCTGGTTGTGTTGGCAGTCCAACGGCGGTGGAGTGACTGTTTGTGGTGGAAGACCCATGGTAATTGATAGGGGGAGTACCTTTGTAGGATATTAGGGGGAGCTCATGGTTGTGGCGGTAGACCCACAGTGGGTAGTGCCTCTATGTGACACACGAGACCCATGATACTCTACAAGAGGAGTACCTCCGTAGTCCAAGGCTAGTGGGAAGCTTTCTTGGTGTCGTGGAGGGTCCACTATACTCGACAGAGGATGAGTTCTCTAGCAGCTGAGGGTTCATTAATTTGAATCAAAATCCTGGTTGAGATCAGTCAATTTCTCTGTGTTTTCCTCATGATTGAGATGGATGAGTTGATAACTTAGGTATTTGTACAGGCATATACCTAAGTAAGGTTATATGTTGATTTCATACATTTTGGTTTATCCTTGATGGATTTTGTGAGACCATGAGGGTATCGGAGACCCTAATGAGTATCATTATATTTACCCCTGTACATGCTATGCCCAAACCTCGTTGTGTTGGATGCAGATGACAGACAACGTTGATAGAGGCTGAGAGTACCAGGACTGGACGATACCTAGAGGTGGACTATACGGTGTGTTGGTACATTAAGGAGATGGACATATGTGGATTGTTTAGGAGGTGATCTATACCTACCCTTCAGGTATGAGCCTCAGAAGATGACCTAATAGTTGTTTTTCCTTTTTCCTCACTTGTACTTGTACTTTCATTTTCTTATACTTTCCAGTTGGGGTTATATTTTGGCCCCTTTTTACATACTGTACTCAGTTGTTGTTTATAAAGTTTAATCTTGTTCGTATCTCCTGTGTCAGTTTACAAGTTACAAAGTCAATACCTTACCAGTTTTAGAGAATTATGACTTTGGTACTAGTCTCCAGCCCCTGGCCTATTAAAGGTGGGTTTGGGGTAGTCACGACAAAAGCCCCGGTGGATGGGTCGTGAAAAATTGGTATCAGAGAAGTCGGTTCTACCATAGAACATAGTATTGTTATCGTTTTTGTGAAGCAGTAGTGTTAAGTGTAATGAGTGTGGTTTTCAGATCAAGGAGTCTAGTGTTGGTGCAGCAGCCGACATATCCATACACAAGGACCCATAACTTCTGATTTCTGACTCAGCGCACGAAAACACTGATTGCGTGTGTGTTTTCAAAAGTTTTAATTATGTGATCTCTACCACATCAGCTCACCAGGTATAAATCATGACTGTGTCACATCTGGTTATTTTAGGATGCCTCCACACGGACGACCTGCTAGAGTCCCAAGCGTCATACACACGGATAGCCCACCGAGCGACAAGGCCTCGGTGCAAGGCACTTTTACAGTGGAGGCACCATCGGTACCTTTTCCCATTGGGCCATCGATGCCACCAGCCCCATCAGCAGATGGTGCACAACATTTGAGCGCATTGCACGAGTTCCAATGCTAGAGACCACCCAGGTTCAGGCGAGAGATGGACCCACAGGTGGCTGATGATTGGAAGGATGTTGTGGTGAGAGTATTGCAACTGGTAGGGACACCAGTAGAACTCAGGGTGACACTTGCAGCCTGCCTACTACATGAAGCAGTGGGTAGATGGTAGATCTTGAAGCTCTAGGTCCACGATGTGATGACGCTTCTCAGGGAAGACTTCGAGAGCCTTTTTCTGGAAGAGTTTGTCCCAATGACTCTTCACGCAGTGCGCATACAAAAGCTACTTCTTATGTAGCATGGAAGCTTGAATATTGCTCAGTACTAAGCGAGGTTCACAGACCTATCACACTACTCCACCGATATTGTGCCAGACCCATTCTTTAGGGCCCGAACCATTGAGCAGGTACTCAGGAAGGAGATACGGGATTCAATGATCTCACTCTGCATGTCGAAACAGATGAGAGTGTTAGAGAGATAAATCATGGTAGAGAGTTTTTTTGTTGAGCAGTAAACAGTAGTGAGACCCACTACCAATCATCACGTTGCTGTGTCTTATGCAGCTAGAAGCAGACATTCGACACAGTGGTCAAAGAGGACCAAACCCACGGGTGGATGACCTCATGACTTAGGTTCTGTTTTTCGGGGCATAGGAGACAGAGCCAGACATGCTAGGAGAGGGCAGTGTTACGCATGTGGTGGGTAGGGACACATGGATTGTGATTACTTGACCCATCGTTTGGATGATCAGCAGATGGTCGAAGGACCTCCCAGGCAGAGAAAAAGATTCAATCGAGGTAATCCTTAGGGAGAAGGCGGACGTATCAGATGACCTGGACATGTAGATGGCGGTGGATGATGTTTTGAGGTGTTTCCACCACCACCACCAGAGGGTCCACCTCGACCGAATGGAGCAGGTGGAAAGGCGAGAGCTTAGCTCCAGGTAGCAGAGTCCTACAATCACGGTGCTCGCGAGATGATATGAGGGATGATCTGTGTCTATTCTATCTTAGATGCAGTACTTATAAACACAACTTCCAGTAACTGATTCATTACCACTGCCCTCGTTCGGAGCTCGAATATTTCGATGGGGTAGTTGACTCGATCCTTACGACTAGAGACTCCTACGAGAGCATATTGGATGATTATGCATTGGTGCAGGAAGTGAAAGCTTACTCTAGGAGGTGAGAGCATCAGATGAGATCTCTTAGAAGCGGCATCGAGGCTTTATGACATCATCTAGGGTATGGACTGTCTATCTATAATCCATTCTTAGATTGACTGTATTAGGTGAAAATTGCGGTGTGTATGCACGGATGGGACTATGTTTACCATCATAAGTGATAAGGAAACTTTAGAGACCCGAATCATGACATACATGGACAATACATTACTTTTGTGGAATACTTGATACATAAAAAAAACAGACACATAAAGACCGTAATAGTTTAGTGTCTTTGGAAACTTGGAAAATAATCTTCTAATCGTGGTGAAAGATCTTGAACATCTACCATAAAGATCTTCCCCTTTTGTTTTCTTACCTAAAACCTTTCTTTATTTCCTAGGGAAAATGAAACATAAAAAGGGTGAGCTCAAATTCTCAGTAAGGGCAAACATAGAGAACATAAAACAATCCATAAACATTTGAAAGAATAAACATGAACATGAAATTTAAACATCAAAATCTTGAGAAAAGACATAAATCGTGGAAGTACGTAAGGTATATATCATAATGGAACATCAACCATGATAAAATAAAATGGGAATAAAACATGTAATTGTGGAAACCATTCAGCACATGTTATGATTTCTATAGTATCCATGGAATTACTTCCAAGAACATCTTAGTGGACAAAGTCCCTTTTTGAATCGAGTTCACTCCTCGTTCAAGTCCTATATTACTGAACCGAATTAACTTATCATTCCAGCTATGTCTATCTCATGAGATATTAATATTTACCCAATGCATTGGAGGGATATATAGGTCCCAACCATCTCATAATGAAATCATTCTTACTTGTTCCACAAAATAAACATAATTCATTCATCATAAACCAATGAATAAAATGGGTTTTATAAACATCATCCCATCATAACATAATCCATATAAAAAAATGGATATCATTTCATAAAAAGAAAATTGGAAACCATTTAAATCATAGAGACATTATACTTGAAACATACACATATGAAATAATGTCTTCTTAGATGTAAAATGGTTTTGATAAAGTACTTTAGATGAATTCTTGAGGAAAATATCCTTTCTTCTACAAAATCATTTTCTTTCACAAAATGTCATGAAATTTTAAAAGAAAAGAATTTTTTTGAAAATATTCATCAAATATTTTGGAGGATGCTTCATTAATATTAGGCTTTATAAAACCGTAAAAATTTGTTCGTGCCATTGAAGTTAAAAAAAAATTCTTCTCATACTTTTGCCGGAAAAGTCAAAATGTACCTCGAAAAACAAAGATTCCATACATACCATGTAGTAAAAGTAAAAAATATGTAAAAATTAAATTAAACATACATGAAACCATTTTTAAGAAACATGGACATGGATGAGAACAATAACCCTAGTAAATACTTACGAATAAACAATCTCGGATAAGAATGAGATTGGAAAAGTTATCCCTTACCTTAGGTCTGATATGCTGCATATGGATCCAAACATCCTGTATCATGATTTAAATAATGTCATTGACTTATTACATAATCATATTCATTTTTATAATATCATATATGTTTCACTTATTACTTTATATTACCCGTTCTTTTGTAAATTCCATGTTAAAGCAGCGTTTTGGGTAAAATCATTTCATTTATCGTATGTGTTTCGACTTGGCGTTCTTGATATTATTACTTATATCATGATTTAAATAATTCTTGAATGGAAAACATGATTTATATATAATATATATTCATCGTATTTATATATATTATAGATCGATAAAAGGAATGAAATACACCATTCATGGATATGGTAGGCCGTACGTACGCATGAATGCTGTTTTCGTTTCCTTATTGAATTGAATGAAACTAAATAGATGACATACATATATATATATATACATAAATCCAGTAGAATTATTATTTCATATATTTCATTATTATTCATTATATAAAATTTATGACCATTCATGTATGGTTAACATGGAGAATGAATCTCATCGCGTCGTGGAGACGGTAGTCCGTAGGTACGCACGAGCGATGATATCGTTCCCATAATTATTGAATAGAATTGGAGTGGATGGTATAATATATCAAAATCAGTATGATGTTATAAGAACCATATGTAGTTATTATTTACACCATTATACCATCCATGTAAGGTGTTGGTGGAAAAAATAGATTACACCACGATGTGGAGACGGTATTCCGTACGTATGCACAAACGATGATTTTGTTTTCTGTATGATGGATAGAATGTGAAATATGGTTGTTTCATATTTATAATAACATATAAGTATATGAGGGATACTTATTTTATTACTTCATAATGAAACATCTAAATAATAGGGAGTAGATGAAGAATGGAACTTGAATTAAACGGTAGAAGGTATTACCTCTTTCTCGAAGTGCCTCCTTTAAACATTCTCATAGGGCACTAGAGTTGGTGTTTTGAGAAGACCAGTACCTATAGTAGGTTTATAAGGAAGTTGGGAAGTGAAATAAGTAGGGGTTGGCTGAGCCTGAAGGCTCAACGTGGTGTAAGGAGGAGAGGGTGGAGGTTCCCTTTTATAAGGGTGGAGAGGGGCACCTTTGGAATCCTAAAAAATATTAGTTTAATATAAATTTAAACCCCACATAAAAACCTCCAAAATGGACTCAAATATAATATTAGATGAGATAGGGTTGTAATATCATCACCCAATGAAATTTACACATGTTTTGATCTTATTTTAATCCTTATCATTTTGATTTATCCTTATTTAATCTATTTTTGTTTATTTGTGGTAATAAAATTCTAAATTTTAAATGGTTATAAATAATAACTTATGTGTTGTTAATTTTCCATAATAGGATACTTCATTCCATTTTCTACAATATAAATTTCAATTTAAATTTTTTAAATATTTTTGTGATTTTTAAACAATTTAGTAATATGTTATTTTTATAAAATAACAATAGCGTAAATTTTGACACTATTAATTTATTTGAATTTAAATAAAATCTAAACAGAGGATATATTCGAAATAAAATATTTAATAGATTCCTAACATGTCAAATTTGTCTATAAAATTACAAGAACACATTATACAGTTCAAATAAAATTTATTATTATATTTTTAAACCCATTTATTTGTTATATCTCTTAATAAAATAATTAGTACAACATTTTTGTATAATTATTTAATATACTTATTTTTTGCATTAAAATTAAAAATAAAATCATTTGATGAAGATAAATATCAAATCTTTTATAATAATAATTTTACTCTAATTTATAATCTTAAAATAACAACACATAATTTTTTTATCTTTGCTAAATTATTAAAGTAACAACTTTGGAATCATATAAAATAAAATATTATAAGTGTCATAATCGCCTTAATAAGGATCCAAATGGTAAAACATTCGGCCAGTGGATTATTAGGGTTTATATATACACTAATAATAAGTTTTGTTCATATTTTTGGACCTTTTTGATATGTATTACTATTTCAATAAAAACTACATTATTGATTTTTCACTAAATAAATAATTTCTGCATCATTAATGTATAAGGTAATAAGGTAATTAAATAACACTTAAAAATTAAAAATAAATTACCATTATAAAGATAAACATTTTATCATTAAAATGAGTATTTATAACCGAATTTATATTCTATATAAAATTATATTAATAATACTTTAATTATTAAAGTTGAGTGAGACATATTTCACTTTCCTTTAAATAAAATGAACTAAAGGTCTTAATCACCTCCAAGTTGGTTCCAATGGATTCCATTTCGACCCAAATATGCCTTAGGACAAAATATAAGCATCTAATTATAATAATACAAGTGTAGGTTAATTTTAAAAAATTATATTTAACCTTAATTACCCGATTCATCTTTTACTATGGTAAATAAAATTTACCGTAGTTACTATTCATAATGACCAAAAATAAAAAGTAGCTTATTAACACAATTTGGACCCACTGATTCCAAATATGGAATCCATTTTTCTAAATTCAATACAAAAAAGTTGCAAAAATTAATTTAAAATTAATCCCGTTCTTAAGAAAACGTGTTTTAAAAGATATAACATTGCCAAATATTGAAATGTTTTTACCTATGAATTCAATGTAAAACTAATGTTAATGACATACATTATATTAAATGGTAAAAATATATTATGTTTAAACTTTAAAACCATTAAATATTATAATTTAACTATTTAAATTATTGCGATGAAAAAAGATGTTTTTAATTAAAATATAGCATGTTTTTACTGTTCATCAAAATATGAAAGTTACCAAAATAATATGAAAAATTTATCCAAAGTAATTTTTTTTATTCCAAATAAGAATTTTATTTTGTCAAATTGAACTTATAAACATGTAAAAAACTAGATTTAAAGTGGGTGCGCCATCAAAAGGCGACAAAACTGCATTTTTTGAAAAATACTTATTTTACCCGAAAAATTTATTTTGTTGTTATACCATGTTCTAGAAAATGTGTAAGATGAATAACAATGTTATAAAATTAAAAATATAGTTAATACTATTTATAACGGCTAGTTCATAATAATATTATTACAATATATCGTTGTTTAGTAAAATCCGGTATTGCGTACAACACACGCTATCGAGGAAGGTCGCGATTGCGTGTAATGCAAGCCAAGTCAGAGTTGCATTTAGTGCACAAATCCTTTGTTGTTTTTTATAACAAAATCAACCAATATTTCATTAATACATTGAATATATATATATATATATACTCAATGTTGCGTAGAATAACTATTATCAAATAGACTTGAAATTGTGTGTAACACGATCCAAGATTAGTGTTGCATATACTGAAAGTTAATACGGTGTCGTGTATAGCGCAAGATAATCTTGGTGTGGTGTATAGTAAAATATATGAAATAGATTAAGAAGAATATATCTTATAAAATCCCGTTTTGTCACATTCTACCCCCCTTAAAATAAATTTCGCCTTCGAAATTCGTCGGGTTTATAAATCGTTTACTGTTCATAGAAATCCACATCGTAAAAAGGAATATTAAAACTTAATTTTAAAAAATAAAGTATTAAATGTAATGATTACCCAAATTAACTCATCACTGGGTTTCTATATAGGAGAACATAGGATAAAATATGGATATGGAAGAAAAAGCTAACAATCAAGTTCTGATGGATAGTGGTAGAGAACATGGCTATGTAAAAGGCATCAATCACAAAGCCATAAATTTGTGATGATCTAACATACCATCTGATTCATCAGATATAAGGGCACTAGGACAACATTTTTGGGTTTCAATATCATTTCCCTAAAGTTGAAGATTTTTAATTAGAAGAAATACTTACTTGATTTTGGTACAATATCACCATTGTTCGTGGATTGAACAATTTCCACTTCATCTCTTAAAGAAATGAAGTTGAATTTGTTATTCGTGAAGTGTTAATAGATCATGTGATAGAATGATGGGTCATTCCATTTGTTTCAAACAAAAGGTTATCAAAAGTTATCAAATATACATAAGTCCATATATGGCGAGGTTAATCGTATACGATTCCAAAAATGAACTTATACTTCATCTATCATGCGCTTAATAAAATAAAACTAGTTTCTACTAACCATGGAATTCTTGTAGGCCATTAGTATGTGATAAAGGCCAGTTGCACTTCAGTTGTAGGTTCGATTCCCACAGCCTTGTCCGACGCGATGGGTTGTCTCCCATCCTGCAGGTTTTTCTTTTTCTAAAACTACATTACTATAACATCGCATCAATAATATCGAAAAAAGTTCTATCCTTAAACAATAATAAATTTTGTCCAACATAATCTATTCTAATATTTATAATTATATAAAATAATTCGGTCCAAGCTCATAGTATAATGAAAACAATTACTAGAAAGGTTATCTACCAAGAATGTGAATACAAGCATTTATCCCACATATATCATAAGATATATCTTGTTGGTTGTATTCCAAACACATGAATACCTTATTCATATATTCTCTTGAAACATAAATTACCATAGAAACTTAGTGAAAACATGAATACTGTCAATAGGTAACTCTTTCCGCATACCAAAATCCCAAAAATTCTATATAATCAAACCATAATATCACTTAGTCTTTATATCAGTCATGAGATCATGAATACAATCAAACATCTCATTATCATCTTTTCCCTTCATTATGCACATATCATCTACTTTCCAAAAATATCTAAATAACCTTCCATTGTTACTAGTACCATTCAATATATACTTTCAAATACTTTAGGAAAAACAATAGTGTAACAATCCTTAGATTATTCTTTATTCTATAGTACCATACATTATTCTTTATAAACATGAAATCATTCCACTAACTTCTTAAACCACTGACTGAGCTTCATCATTTATTTCATCTCATATTTCATTTTCTGTCTCTTCATCATCATCCACATAAATACTACTCATATGACCATGCTTATTCTCTTCATGAAATTTTCCCTTAGGGAATTGGTTTTCATAATGCCCATACACTCCACATTTAAAACATCTAATCATTGTTGATGTCGTAGCAATACCATTATCCTTGTCCATGGTTTTAACTGAACCTTTTCCTTTGCACTTACTGGAATTTTGTCTTTCTCTTCCACACCCAAAGCATCTTTCAGTTCCCTTGAAGCAATCTCCCTGATGCCTCTTCCCACATGATTTACATGAGGGAAATTGAACTCTCTTTCCTCTATGATCATCATGAAACTCCATCTTTCTCTTATTATCTGATTCAGGAAACTTACCAAAGTTGAGATTATTTATCATATCATGAGATTTTTGATTAGGCATAATAACGATGTTTGGACTTACAAATACCGTTTCATTTGGTTTCTCATGAAGAATATCATTCCATTGTCCGTCATATCCTCCATTATCATGAATCTTCCTCTTTCCATCCATTTTCTAAAACCCAAAAAGAATAGTGTGAGAGGAAAAAATCATGCTAGGGAGAACAACATAGTAAAGGGGGAGTACCCTCAATATCTAGAAACTTAGGTTAAATTCTGTGATCGTTACCATTGTTCTAGGACTATATCCTAAACGTATACTTATCCTTAGGGACATCCCTAGACATATCATAGACATATCTCTAGGAATTTCACTAATGTTTTCGCATCCTAGATTCCAAAGGTTGACTAAACCTTTCCTCTGATACCAACTGTAGAGACCCGAAGCATGACGTACAAGGACATAACATTAATTTTGTGGAATATTTGATACATAATGAAAACAGACACACAAGGACCGTAATAGTTTAGTGTCTTTGGAATCTTGGAAAATAATCTTCTAATCGTGGTGAAATATCTTCAACATATTCCATAAAGACCGTACACTTTTGTTTTCTTACCTAAAACCATTCTTTATTTCCTGGGGAAAATGAAGCATAATAAGGGTGAGCTCAAATTCTCAGTAAGGGAAAACATAGAGAACATAAAACAATCCATAAACATTTGAAAGCAAAAACTTGAACATGAAATTTAAACATAAAAATCTTGAGAAAAGACATAAATCGTGGAAGTACGTAAGGCATATATCATAATGGGACATCAACCATGATAAAATAAAATGGGAATAAAACATGTAATTTTGGAAACCATTCAGTACATGTTATTATTTTCATAGTAGCCAAGGCATTAATGCCAAAACCATCTTAGTGGACAAAGTCCCTTTCTGAATCGAGTTCACTCCTCATTCCAGTCCTATATTACTGAACCAGATTAACACACCATTCCAGCCATGTCTATATCATGAGATATAAATCTTTACCCAAATCATTGGAGGGATATATAGGTCCCACCCATCTCATAATGAAATCATTCTTACTTGTGCCACAAAATAAACATAATTCATTCATCATAACCCAAAGAATAAAATGGGTTCCATAACAATCATCACATCATAACATAATCCATATAAAACCAATGGATATCATTTAATAATATGAAAAGTGAAAACCATATAAATCATAGAGACATTATACTTGAAACATACACATATGAAATGATGTCATCTTAGATGGAAAATGGTTTTGATAAAGTACTTTAGATGAATTCTTGAGGAAAATATCATTTCTACTTCAAAATCATTTTCATTCACAAAATTTCATGAAACATTAAAAGAAAAGGATTTTGTTGAAAATAGTCATGAAATATTTTGGAGGAAGATTCATTAAAATAAGGCTTTATAAAACTGTAAAAATCCATTCGTGCCATATAAGTTAAAAAAACATTCTTCTCGTACTTTTGCCGGAAAAGTCAAAAAGTAACTCGTAAAAGATTGATTCCATACAAACCATGTAGTAAAATTAAAAAATGGCTAAAAATGACATTAAACATACATGAAACCATTTTTAAGAAACATGGACATGGATGACAACAATAACCCTAGTAAATACTTACGAATAAACAATCTCAGATAAGAACGAGATTGGAAAAGTTATCCCTTAACTTAGGTATGATATGCTTCGTATGGATCCGAACCGCCTATATAATGATATAAATAATTTTATTGAATTATTACATAATAATATTCATTTTTATGATATCATATATGTTTCACTTATGACTTTATATTACCCGTTCTTTTGTAAATTCCATGTTAAAGAAGCGTTTTGGGTAAAATCATTTTATTTATCGTATGTGATTAAACTTGCTGTTCTTGATATTATTACTTATATCCTGATTTACATAATTACTGAATGTAAAACATGATTTATATATAATATATATTCATCATATACATATTTATTATAGATAGATAAAAGGAATGAAATACACCGTTCATGGAGACGGTAGGCCGTACGTACACCTGAACGCTGTTTTCGTTTCCTTATTGAATTGAATGAAACTAAATAGATGACATACATACATATATATATATATATAAATAAATCTATTAGAATTATTATTTCATATATTTCATTATTATTCATTATATAAACTTTATTATCATTCATGTATGGTTAACATGGAGAATGAATCTCATCGGGTCGTAGAGACGGTAGTCCGTACGTACGCACGAGCGATGATATCGTTCCCATAATTATTGAATAGTATTGGAGTGGATGGTATAATATATCAGAATCAGTATGATGTCATAATAACCATATATAGTTATTTTTTACACCATTATACCAATCCATGTAAGGTGTTGGTGGAAAAACAGATTACACCACGGCGTGGAGATGGTATTCTGTACGTACGTACGTGCGGTGATTTTGTTTTCCGTAGGATGGATAGAAGGTGAAAAAGGTTTGTTTCATATTTATAATAACATATCAGTATATGAGGGGTACAGATGTTATTACTTCATAATGAAACAACTAAATAAGAGGGAGTAGAAGAAGAATGGAACTTGATGAAAACTGTAGAAGGTATTACCTCTTTCTCGAAGTGCATCTTTTAAACTTTCTCTTAGGGCACTAGAGTTGGCCTTTTGAGAAGACCGGTACCTATAGTAGGTTTATAAGGAATTGGGGAAGTGAAATGGCCAGGGTTTGGCCGAGCTTGAAGGCTCAAAGTGGTGTAAGGAGGAGAGGGAGGAGGTTCCCTTTTATAAGGGAGGAGAGGGCACCTTTGGAATCCTAAAAAATATTAGTTTAATATAAATTCAAACCCCACAAAAAAACCTCAAAAAATGACTCAATTAAAATATTAGATGAGATAGGGTTGTAATCTCATCAACCAATCAAATGTAGACATGTTTTGATCTTATTTTAATCCTTATCAATTTGGTATATCCTTATTTAATCTATTTACGTTTATTTGTGGTAATAAAATTATAAATTTTAAATGGTTATAAATAATCACTTATGTGTTGTCAATATTCCATAATTGGATACTTTATGCCATTTTAGACTATATTAATTTCATTTTATAATTTTTAAATATTATTTGATTTTTAAACAATTTAATAATATGTTATTTTTATAAAATAACAATAGTCTCAATTTTGACACTATTAATTTATTTGAATTTAAATAAAATCTAAACAGAGGATATTTTAGAACTAAAATATTTAATATATTCATAACATTTCAAATTTGTCTAGAAAATTTCTGGAGCACATTAGAAAGTTTTTATAATATTTATTTTAATATTTTTAAAACCATTTATTTGGTATATCTCTTAATAAAGTAATTAGTACAAAATTGTAGTATAATTATTTAATATACTTATTTCTTGCATAAAAATTAAAAATAAAATCATTTGATAAATATAAATATTAAATATTTTATAATAATAATTTTACTTGAATTTATCATCTTAAAATAACAACAAGTAAATTGTTGTCTTTACTAAATTATGAAAGTGACATCTTTGGAATCATTTAAAATAAAATATTATAAGTGTCATAATCGCCTTAATAAGGATCTGAATGGTCAAAAATTCGGAAAGTGGATGATTAGGGTTTATATATACACTAATAATAAGTTTTTGTCATATTTTTTGGCTATTTGATATGTATTACTATTTCAATAAAAACTATATTATTGATTTTTCACTAAATAAATAATTTCTGCATCATTAATGTATAATATAATAAGGTAATTAAATAACTCTTAAAAATTACAAATAAATTACCATGATAAAGAAAAACATTTTATCTTTCTAATTAGTATTTATAACCGAATTTATATTCTATATAAAATTATATTAAAAATACTTTAATTATTAAAGTTGAGTGAGACATATTTCACTTTCCTTTAAATAAAATAAACTAAAGGTCTTAATCACCTCCAAGTGGGTTCCAATGGATTCCATTTCGACCCAAATATGTCTTAGGACAAAATATAAGCATCCAATTATATTAAGAGAAGTGTTAGGGTAGTTTTATAATATTATATTTACCCTTAATTACCCGATTTATCTTTTACTATGGTAAATAAAATTTACCGTAGTTACTATTCATAATGACCGAAAATAAAAAGTATATTATTTATACAATTTGGACCCACTGAATCCAAATATGGAATCCAATTTTCTAAATTCAAAACACAAAAGTTGCAGAAATTAATTTAAAATTAATCCCGTTGTTAAGAAAACGTGTTTTTAAAAGTTATAACATTGCAAAATATTGAAATGTTTTTACCTATGAATTCAATGTAAAATTAATGTTAAAGACATATATAATATTAAATGGTACAAATATTTTTTTTATACTTCAAAACCATTCAATATTATAATTTAACCATATAAATTATTGCGATGAAAAAAATTGTTTTTAATTAAAATATAGTGTGTTTTTACTATTTATCAAAATATGAAAGTTACCATAGTAATAAGAAAAAGTTATCCAAATTAATTGTTTATTTATTTATTCCAATGATTATTTTTATTTTTTCAAATTTAACTTATAAACAAGTCAAAAACTAGATTTAAAGTAGTTGCGCCATCAAAAGGCGGCAAAACTGCATTTTTTGAAAAATACTTATTTTACCCGAAAATTTTATTTTCTTCCTATAAAATGTTCTAGAAAATGTGTAAGATGAATAATAATGTTATAAAATTAAAAAGATAGTTAATAATATTTATAATGTCTAGTTCATAATAATATTATAACAATATATCGTGGTTTAGTAGAACTTGGTATTGCGTACAACACACGATATCGAAGAAGGTCGCGATTGCGTGTAAGGAAAGCCAAGTCAGAGTTGCCTTTAGTGGATGAATCCTTTTTTGTTGTGTATAAAAAAATCAAACAATATTTAATTAATACATTGAATATATATATATATACTCAATGTTGCATAGAATAACTATTATCAAACAAACTTGAAATTGTGTGTAACACAATCCAAGATTAGTGTTGCATATATTGAAAGCTAATACGGTGTTGCGTATATCACAAGATTATATTGTTGTAGAGTATAGTAGAAGATATGAAAGAGATTAAAAAGAATATATTTTATAAAATCTCGGGTTGTTACAAAAACCTTTGCAGCGCAGGATGGACATACCCAGAAAAGAGTTCAGCCGATCACTCATCAGTTAGATTGCCTTACCCTCAGAGCTATTGATGTGGAGAGTCCTAATTATCTGTAGTGGTGGACCAGTACACAGATGTTTTACCTAATGATGTCCCAGGTCTACCTCCTCATAGAGAGGTGGAATTTTACATTGACTTGTTCCCCGGGATGACTTTGCTATCTATTTCAGCATATCGGATGGCTCCAGCAGAGCTTTGTGAGATACATGTATAGATAGAGGACTGGCAGAGGAAGGGATTCATCCGTCCTAGTGTTTCTCCCTGGGCTAGACTGATTCTGTTCACCTAGAAGGCAGATGGGAGCTTGAGGTTTTTTATAGAAAATATGCGCCTAAACCAGGTGGTCGTGATGAACAAGTACCCACTTTCGAGGATTGAGGACCTCTTTGATCAGCTAAAGGGAGCACGATGGTTCTCTCAGATATACCTCAGATCAGGCTATAACCAGCTTAGGGTTTGAGATGAGTATTCGTAGAATAAGGCCTTCAGGTGTCGTTATGACCACTAAAAATTCTTGGTTATTTCATTCGGTTTAACCAACACTCCAGCACGGTTCATGGGTCTCATAAACAAGATCATTCGGTCATACCTTGATCGCTTTGTCGTAGTCTTCATTGACGACATTCTGATCTACATGACTACTGAGGAGGAGCATGCCTACCATTTATGGGTATCTCTGGACACACTCTGAGAGCACCGGCTTTATGGTAAGCTCTCGAAGTGCCAGTTCTAGATCTGAGAGGTACACTTTCTGGAACATGTCATACTGCAGACTATATTTGCAGTAGATCCAGTGAAGATTGAGGAGGTACTTTCTTGGGAGCCACCTAGGAGTGTGATGGAGGAACATAGTTTCCTGGGATTGGCTGGTTATTATCGGAGGTTTGTACCATACTTCTCCAAGAGTTGAAGCACCACTATCAGCATTGTCGAAGTTGGGGAAACCCTTTTTGTTTTGGTAGTGATTTCACCAAATCATTCAGTAGCTGAGGCAGAGGCTGACTAGTGACCCAATCTTAAGGCTTCTAGGGGAAAGCGTAGGATATGTAGTATACTGCGACACATCTGGGACCGGACTCGGATGTGTCCTGATACAAGAGCGAGCAATAATCGCATATGGTTCTCGACAACTAGTATAGTATGAGCAGAACTACGCTACCCATGATTTGGAGTTAGCAGTATTGGACTTTGCCTTGATTAGGTGGTGACACTATCTGATGGGAGAGCGTTTTACCATGTACTCTGACCATAAGAGTCTTTGGTATATCTAATATAAGAAGAAGCCGAACCTGAGACAACGATGTTGGCTTGAGATCCTCGAGGAGTATGATGTCGAGATATTCTGTACTCCTAGTAAGGAGAACGTTTTTGCAGATGCACTTAGCAATAGAACTGGTATACAACTACTTGGAGAGGTGATGGAGAAGCTAGCTGCTTAATAGATATACTTTGTGTATAGAGATGGAGCAGCCTTCCTTCAGTCTCTTACAGTCGCTCCCCTGCTTCTTTAGTGTGTCACAGAGGCACAACACAGGGACGCTAATTTAAAAAAACGATGTGCTCAGATATCCACGGGATATGCACCTGATGGTTTTTCTGATGGTGGGGAGCATGTCATCCTCTTCAGAGGATGTACCATGGTACCAGTGTCACTTCAAGAGAAATAGTTGATGGATTTCCACACATCCCCTCTAGAGTTACATCCAGGAGTGGCAAAGATGTACCAGGATCTCTGACGACAACACTGGTGGGTGAGAATGAAGAAATCAGTTGCAGAGTTTGTCTCTTGATGCCTCACTTGTTAGCTAGTGAAGGAGGAACATCAGGTACCAGCAGGCTTGCTTCAGCCTTTAGATGTTCCATAGTGGAAGTGGTATGGGATATCCATGGACTTTGTGATGGGTCTTCCACGTACATCGAGGGGGCATGACTCGATTTGGGTGATCGTTGACCGACTCGCCAAGTCGTCCCACTTCCTACTGACCAGAGAGCAGGGATCGGTATAGAGGTTGGGGAGCCTCTATGTGTTTGAGATTGTGCGGCTACATGAATTACCTTCGATGATTATATCTGATCATGATACACAATTTACTTCCCTACTGTGGAAGGTGTTACCGGAGGCTTTCGGGATTCACCTTCATTTGAGCACTGGCTTCCATCCTCAGATGGTTGGTCAGACTGAGTGGACCATTCATATAACGACCCATACATTACATACATTGTTATTTATTCATAATTAAATCACACTTATTACAACATATAATAAAACCAGGAAAGGACCGTATAGGTATAGTGTCTTTAGAAACTGGGAAACATAAACAACTGGTTCATAAAGCATCTACACTGTCTTGCATTTATTTCATCATATCTATAGTCCCTTTTGGCATATCTAACATAACAACCTTCTTCATGTCCTGGGGAAAGAAAAAATGCAAAAGGGTGATCTCAAATGCTCAGTAAGGGTAAACAAAATAAATATCAATCACATCATATTCATAAGAACATAACTTTTGGAAATCTTAACCTGCAAAAGATATCATAATTTCATAACATGGGATAAATCATAGTAGTGAAATGTAATCCCAATAATCATAACGTAAAACATGAAACTTTGTGTCATACACACATAATCATAGAGAATCATTTCTTAGTAGTCAAGACTCATTTCCAAGACTATGTTAGCGAACAACGTCCATTTAGGAACCGAGTTCACTCCTAGTTTCAGTCCTGTTTCACTGAACCAGTTTAACCTGCCTTTCCAGCCATGTCTATCTCATGAGATATAAAATCATTACCCAATTCATTGGAGGGAGATATAGTTCCCACCCATCTCATAATGATACCATTCCTATGTGTGCCACAAAATCATAAATCATACATCATTTCATAACCCATGTAATAAAAATGGGATTCTTAAACTAAATGTCATCATAAAACAATCCATATAAGATAAAGGAATTCATAAAAATAATTGCATCACAAAATAATCAAATAAATGTAATAATAGGGATAGAAATAGAACCGTATATTATCTTAGATGGAAAATAATTTTGATAAAACACTTGAACTCCATTCTTGAAGAAAATATCCTTTCTACTTCAAAAACATTTTTTCCTTTCTTAATATGTCATACAATTTTAAACTAAAATAAGTTGATTAAAAATAAAGTTGAAACATGTAAAGGATGCTTCTTGGAAATAATGTTTTAAAAATCCATTCATGCTGTATATGTTAAAAAAAACATTCTTCTCGTGCTTTTTTCAGAAAAGTCAAAAAATACCTCGTATGAAAAACGAAAAATGATTCCTTTCATATCTTTTACTAAAAACTCACCGAAGTGTAAAATTGTATTTAAAAAATTGTAAGTGGATGGAAACAATATTCCATATTGAGGGAACATGGATGTGTATGATAAAATACACCCCGGTAAATACCAATATATAAACAGTCTCGGATAAAAATGAGATTGCGATATTTTCCCTTACCTTAGGTCTGATTTGCTTCGTAAGTGTCCGAACCTCTTGTATAATTATTTAAATAATGTTATTTACATATTCCAGAATCATACTTATTTTTATGATATCATATATGGTCATATTTTTAGTTTATTATTAGTAATATTTCATTACTACTTGTTTTTGGGTGTTTATTACTTTTTGTTCTTATGCGTGTTTTGTCAAATAAATTCGTATTCTTCTTTTTAGGTTATAGATACCTCATTTCCAGAATTGAATTAGTGTAATATATATCATATTAATTCATTCAATTCATTTATATAATCATTATTCAATTAAAATCATGTAGAACGAGTCGCATCACATCGTGGAGACGGTATTCCGTACGTACGCACGAGTGATGATATCGTTCCCATGATCGTGGAATTGTATTGGAGTGTATGTATACTATTTCAGAATCAATATCAATTTAAAATAAACATATATATATTGATTCTTTACACCATTATACCAATCCAAGTAAGGTGGTGATGGAAAATAGATTAAACCACGGCGTGGAGATGGTATTCCGTACGTATGCACGCGCGGTGATTTCATTTTCTGTAGGATGGATAGATGGTTAAATAGGGTTGTTTCATACTTATAATAACATATAAGTATATGGGTGATACTGATTTTATTACTTCATAATTAATCAACTAAATAAGAAGAAGTGGAAGAAGAAATAAAGTTGAAGGAATTGGTAACAGACATTACCTCTTCTTTGAAGCGCCTCTTAGAGACCTCCTTTTAGGGCACTAAAATTGGTCTTTGTAGAATACCAGTACCTCTAGGATGTTTCTATGGAAGTGGGGAAGTGAAATTGGTAGGTTTTGGCTGAGCTTGAAGGCTCAAATTGGTGTTAGGATCAGAAGGAGGAGGTGCCCTTTTATAAGGGAGGAGAGGGGCACCTTTGGAGTAACTAAAACAATTATTTTATTATAAAGTCAAATTCGGTTTTTAATAGCTCCAAATTAATATATTTCAAAGCTAAGGTGTGTATGGGTCGAAATCCTCTAATCCAATAGAATTTAGACAAGTTTAGGTCATTATTTTAACCTAATATTTTAGGTTTAACTCTTAGTTAATTAGATTGACATTTACCATGTCACCTTGTATTTTTATATTATATAGTTAATAAACATACCATATACATCCAAGAAACCCCCAAGTGGTTCACTAATGATACACATTTCATGATATAAATATCTTGGCCAAACCTTAGATTTTTAGTAATATAATAAACCTTAATAATATAATATTTGTTTTAAAAACTATTTTATGTCAATTTTGACACTATTTGGTAATTGATTTTTGTGAAAATCATAACAGAATGATTAGTTCGAACAAAATTAATTAAATGAATATTAACATGTCATATTAACATAGAAAATTATTTTAATTCATAAAAATTCTCAAATTAAATTTATTTGGGTATTTATAACATCAATTATGTCAATATTTCATTAATAAGATAATTACTGGATCATCATTGTATCATAAATTTATCAAATTACTAAAAATTACAAATAAAATACCATTATGTTGGAAATCTTTTTATCTTTATAATGAATATTTATAATCGAATTTATCTTATGTAAAACCTTATATTAAAAATTATTTAGTTATTAAACTTTGATTTTAACTATTTTAACCCTTCTTTATGTAAATTGATAATAAATGTCCTAATCTAATCCATGTGGTCCTAAATGGTCATATTTTATTCCTAAGGTTGTTTTTGGTCGAATTAAACTTATCCAATAGAATTAGGACATGTGTTAGGGTAATAATAATAACACTTTTACCCTTAATTACCCTATTTACTTTTAACCGTGGTAAAAAAAAGTAAAAACTTACTATTCACCAAATTTTTTTTTATCTCATTGAACCACATTTTAGTCCATGATATTAACCGTGTCTGTCGGATTTTCAAAATTATACTCACAGAAGTGGTAAAATTATGTTTTATAAAAAATTCAGCTTTTTAACTACCACTTAGCGGTTTCACTATTCATCAAAAAATGAAAGTTTCAAGAAAAATACCAAAATTTCACCCTAGGCTAATTTCGATATTCTGAATCCAAAAATGAAGTCCATTTTGAAAAATAAAATTTACAAAATTTCAAAAAGTGGTTATTACAATTCATAACGGCTAGTTTTAATAATATTGTAATAGCATATCGTTGTTTAGTGAAACTCGATATTGCGTACGACACAAGCTATCGAGGAAGGCTACGGTTGCTTGTAAAGCAAGCCAAGCTAGTGTTGTGTGTAGTGAAAGATTCCTTTTATGATTTCTATAACATAAAAACAAAATATTTCTCATAAAAGTCTCGGGTGTTACATTCTACCCCCCTTAAAATGAATTTCGCCCTTGAAATTCGTCACTTTGTAACAAACAGATGAGGATAGCTCTCCCTTATCATATCATCGAACTCCCATGTAGCTTCTTCTAATTGGTGGTTCCTCTATAAAACTTTCACCAAGCGAGTGGTCTTGTTCCGTAGGAGTTTTTCGCTATGATCCAGGATCACTATCGGCTGTTCTTCATATGAAAGATCTTGTTCCAAGGGTACAACTTATGAGCTGAGTACATGTGAAAGATCTGGTATGTACTTTCTCAGGAGAGATACATGGAACACATCGTGAACTTGAGAGAGATTCGATGGAAGCGCAAATCGGTAAGCTACCTTCCCAACACGATCCAGAATTTCGAAAGGACCGATATATCTAGGGCTCAAATTTCCATTCTTTCGAAATCTCATGACCCTCTTCCAGGGAGATATTCGTAAGAAAACTTTATCACCCACTTCAAACTCTATGTCTTTTCTTCGGTTGTCGGCATAAATTTTCTGTCGACTTTGAGCTGCTCTTATGTGTTGTTGAATAGATCGGACCTTTTCTGCCATCTCCTCAACACGATCAGGTCATAATAGCTTTCATTCCCCAACTTCATCCCAGGAAGTTGGTGTCCTGTATTTCTTTCCATAGAGAGCTTCATAAGGAGACATCTGAATATTGGAGTGAAAGCTATTATTATAAGAAAATTCCACCAAAGGTAGGTGTTGATCCCAACTACCTTTGAAATCCATAGAGAAATCTCTCAACATATCTTCTAGAGTTTGAATTGTTCTCTCAGACTGACCATATGTCTGAGGATGATAAGCAGTGTTGAAACTCAACTCTGTATCTAGAGTATGCTGAAGACTTCGCCAGAACTTCAAGGTAAATCTCGGATCCCGATGAATTATAATATAAAGTGGTACTCCATGCAATCTTACCACTTCCTTTACATATATCCTGGAAAGCTGATCCAGAGAGAAATCCTTTCTAATAGCAATGAAGTGTGCAGACTTTGTATGACAATCAACTATGACCCAAATAGCATTATTGCCTTTGGATGTTTTAGGAAGTCCTATGACAAAGTCCATAGTTATGTTTTCCCATTTCCATTCGGGTATGGGTAATGGTTGAAACATCCCCTTAGACTTTTTTCTCTCAGCTTTAACTTGCTCCAAATGAAGCATCGAGAGACATATTCAGCAACATATCTTTTCATTCCATCCCACCAGAAGTACTCTTTCAGGTCATTATACATCTTTATGCTTCCATGACGAATAGAGAATGAAGAACTATTTGCCTCATCCAGCAGCTCCTTCTTTAATTCGGGGATGGAAGGAACACAAACCCGATTCCTGAACATTATTATCCCATCACAATCAAGGTTGAATTCCGGAATATTTATCACCTTCTTTTGTAACTCTACATCTACTTTCTACGCCTCTTTAATCTTCACATGTATAGATGGTTGAACATTCATTTGAGAAAGATACGATTTTCCCCCTTCCATTATAATTCCATGATCCATCCTTTGTAAATCCATAAATATTAGATCTTTTATGATCCTCATCATGGATAAAATTGCATGGTCTTGTCGACTTAATGCATCTTCCACCTTGTTTTCTTTCCCAGGGTGATAATGAATTGAGTAGTCATAATCCTTAATCAGCTCTAACCATCTTTTTTGGCGCATATTCAGCTCTTTTTGTGTGAAAATATACTTTAAACTTTTATGATCATTATAAATGTCACACCTTTCTCCATAAAGATAATGCCTCCAAATCTTTAATGCAAAGATTACTGAAGCTAATTCCAAATCATGAGTTGGTTAATTTTTCTCATGTATTTTCAACTGCCGTGAGGCATAAGCTATGACCATATCATTTTTCATTAGAACACACCCAAATCCCTTCTTGGATGCATCACTATAGATCACAAACCTTTCTCCACTACAAGGTAGTGTGAGCACAGGTGCACTAGATAACCTTCTTTTAAACTCCTTGAAATTCTCTTCACATTCCTCCGTCCAAACAAACTTGACTCCATTCCGAGTCAACTTGGTGAGTGGATTAGATAATCGTGAAAAATCTTTCACCAAACGTCGATAATATCCATCCAAACTAAGAAAAATTCGGATCTCAGTTACTGTTGTTGGTCTTGACCATCTTTCGATAATCTCTGTTTTTGCTAGATCCACAGATATCCCCTCTTTTAAGATTATGTGACACAAAAATGAAACTTTGTGAAGCCAAAATTCACACTTCCTAAATTTGTCACAAAGCTTCTCCTTTCTTAGGGTCTCCAATATAATTCTCAAGTGATCTTCATGTTTTTACTTGCTCTTCGAATATACAAGAATATCGTCTATAAAGAGTACCACAAACTAATCAAGATAGTCTCTAAAGACTCTATTCATCAGATACATGAAGATAGCAGGGGAATTAGTAAGATAAAATGGCATCACTATAAATTCATAGTTTCCATACCTTGTACGGAAAGTCGTCTTTGGTATATCCTCCCTTTTGACCCTTAATTGATGATACCCTAAACAAAGATCAATCTTGGAAAAGTATTGAGCTCCGCGTAGTTGGTCAAATAAGTCATCAATTCTTGGGAGATGATATTTGTTCTTGATAGTGATCTTGTTATGTTCTCGATAATCAATGCAGAGTCTCATTGATCCATCTTTCTTCTAAAAAAATAGAACATGTTCTCCCCAAGGTGACTCACTAGGGCGTATGAATCCCTTATCAAGATTCTCTTGGAGTTGCTTTTTCAATTCCGGCAACTCAATTGGGGTCATTATATAAGGTGTCTTTGAAATAGGTAAAGCACCTGGTACGAGTTCTATTGAAAACTCAACATCACGATTTGGTGGAAGACCCGAAAATTCCTCTGGAAAGACATCATCAAACTCCCGTACAACGGGAATATTCTTAATCATGAGTTTCTCACCAACCATTTGAGATAAATAACCTTAATTTAGTGGAATCAAGACCCATAATATGGAAGAAATTTCCACTTGAAGTTTATGTTCATCCTTGCATCGATAGACGATCATAGATTGATCTGGAATATGAAATGTGACTTCCCTTCTTTGGAAATTAATATGAGCTCCATATAAAGAAAGCCAATACATGCCAAGAATCACATCAAATTCCACTATAGGAAGGATCACAATATTTGCAGGAAGCACTTTCCCAAAAACATCAATCGGGGAAGAATTATAATCTTTTGATGCGACTGTTGTGCCATTAGGTGTTGTCACATATAACTCAACATCTAATTGTTGAGGTAATACAGTGATACCCTTGAAAACATCTTCATAAATAAAATAGTGGGTGGATCCAGAATCAAATAAAACATTTTCTACTTTAGAGTGGATGGTATGTGTACCTTTCACCACATCGTTATCATACTCCACATCGCTGATAGAAATTGCATGTGACTTTCCTTTGTCTTTAGCCTTAAGAGTTTGTTGTCGTCGACCATCATCATCAACCCTTGGATTTGGGAATTGATCGGAATAATGACCCATCTCCTTGCACTTGAAACATTGATGTTTAGTAGGTTCATTCTGTGTATCCCTTCATCATACTTTTGCTTTAGTTCAAGAAACTCTTTCTCAATCTTTGTTCGGATAATACAAGGGAAGTACTTATTGAAAAATATGTTCTTGAACTCGTCCCATTCCATGGAATCAATTTCATTCCTTTGCCTCGTATTCTTAATAAGATTCCACCATTGATCAGCATCTCTTTACAAACGATACACTGCTAGGATGACTTTATCATGTTCAGAACATTGAAGAACTGAAAATATCTTTTCTGTAGTACTAATCCATTTTTCAGAAACTAATGGATCAGTAGACCCGCTGAATGAAGGTGGACGCTGCCTCATGAAGGATTCAACAGAATGTTGCTCCTTCCTTTGCTCGTTTGGAAGTCCTGTATGATTCATAGCTTGAGAAAGTTGTGTGAGCATGGCTACAAAATTTTTCATTCCAGCTCCCATAACGTTTGGTTGCTCAGGGGGACAATCATTGCATTGCCCGTCGCATTCCGCATTAACATGGTTCCTTCGGGTTCCAGCCATTGAATAAAACCAAGAAGAATAGTGCGAGCAACACTAATTATAATAGGAAAACCACATAATAAAGAATACAATTTCACACTTAAGGTCTTATCCTAGTTTATTCATGGCTATTTCTAAAACACTAATATTGTGTTCTATGCTTAGACATATCCTTAGGTTTCTTACTAAGGCTTTCACATCCTAGTTTCCAAATGTTGACTATATCTTTCCTCTGATACCAACTATAATTACCCATACTTTACATACATTGTTATTTCAATAGAATTGAAGCACACTTATTACAACATATAACACAACCAAGAAATTACCATATAGGTATAATGTCTTTAGGAACTAGGAAACATAAACAACTGGTTCATAAAGCGTATACACTGTCTCCCATTTATTTCATCATATCTATAGTCCGTTTTGGCATATCATACTTAATAACCTTCTTACTGACATGGGGAAAGAAAACACACAAAAGGGTGAGCTCAAATTCTCAGTAAGGGTAAACAAAAGAAATATCAATCACATCATATTCATACGAACATAACTTTTGGAAATATTAACCTACAAAAGAGATCATAATTTCATAACATGGGATAAATCATAGTAGTGAAATGTCATCCCAATAATCATAACTTAAAACATGAAACTTTGTGTAATACACACATAATCATAGAGAATCATTTCTTAGTAGTCAAGACTCATTTCCAAGACTATCTTAGCGGACAAAGTCCATTTCTGAACCGAGTTCACTCCTCGTTTGCGTCCTGTTTCACTGAACCGGTTTAACCTACCGTTCTAGCCATGTCTATCCCATGAGATATAAAATCATTACCCAATACATTGGAGGGAGATATAGGTCCCACCAATCTCATAATGATACCATTCTTATGTGTGTCACAAAATAATAAACCATAAATCATTGCATAACCCATGTAATAAAAATGGGATTCTTAAATAAAATGTCATCATAAAACAATTCATATAAGATAAAGGAATTCATAAAAATAATTCCATCACAAAATAATCAAATCAATGTAATAATAGGGATTGAAACATAACCCTCTATTATCTTATATGGAAAATAATTTTGATAAAACACTTGAACTCCATTCTTGAAGAAAATATCCTTTCTACTTAAAAAACATTTTTTCCATTTTTAACATGTCATTCAATTTTAAACTAAAAGAAGTTGATTAAAAATAAACCTGATACATGTAAAGGAAGCTTCTTGGAAATAATGTTTTAAAAATACATTAAAGCCATATAAGTTAAAAAAACATTCTTCTCGTACTTTTGTCGGAAAAGTCAAAAAGTACCTTGTACGAAAAACGACAAAAGATTCCTTTCATATCTTTTACTAAAAACTCACGGAAGTGTAAAATTGGATTTAAAAAATTTTAAGTGGATGGAAACAATATTCTATATTGAGGGAACATGGATGTGGATGATAAAATACACCCCAGTAAATACCAATGTATAAACAATCTCAGATAAAAATGAGATTGTGATATTTTCCCTTACCTTAGGTCCGATTTGCTTCGTAAGTGTCCAAACCTCCTGTATAATGATTTATATAATGTTATTGACTTATTCCGGAATCATGATTATTTTTATTATATCATATATGGTCATATTCTTAGCTTCTTATTAGTAATATTTCATTACTAGTTTTTATTCGGGTGTTTATTACTTTTTGTTCTTATGCGTGTTTTGTCGAATAAATTCTTATTCTTCTTTTTAGGTTATAGATACATCATTTCCAGAATTTTATTAGTGTAATATATATCATATTAATTCATTCAATTAATTTATATAATCATTATTCAATGAAGATCATGTAGAACGAGTCACATCACATCGTGGAGACGGTATTCCGTACGTACGCACGAGCGATTATATTGTTCCCATGATCGTGGAATTGTATTGGAGTGTATGTATACTACTTAAGAATTAATATAAATTTTCAATAATCATATATATTCATTCTTTACAGCATTATAACCATCCAAGTAAGGTGGTGGTGGAAAATAGATTACACCACGGCGTGGAGACGGTATTCCGTACATACGCACGCGCGGTGATTTCATTTTCCATAGGATGGATAGATGGTGAAATAGGGTTGTTTCATACATATAATGACATATAAGTATATGGGTGATACTGATTTTATTACTTCATAATGAAACAACTAAATAATAAGAAGTGGAAGAAGAAATAAAGTTGAAAGAATTGGTAACAAACATTACCTCTTCTTTGAAGCGCCTCTTAGAGACCTTATTTTAGGGCACTAAAATTGGTCTTTGAAGAAGAACAAGACCTCTAGGATGTTTCTAGGGAAGTGGGGAAGTGAAATGGGAAGGGTATGGCCGAGAGTTAAGGCTAAAATATGTGTGAGGAGGAGAGGGAGGAGGTGCCCTTTTATAAGGGAGGAGAGGGGCACCTTGGAATAACTAAAACTATTATTTTATTATAAAGTCAAATTCGGTTTTTAATAGCTCCAAATTGATATATTTCGAAGATAAGGTGGGGATGGGTCAAAATCCTCTCATAAAATATAATTTAGACATGTTTAGATCATTATATTAACCTTATTGTTTAGTTTTAACTCTTAGTTAATTAGATTGACATTTACCATGTCACTTTGTATTTTTATATTATATAGTTAATAAACATACCATATACATCTAAGAGACCCCCATGTGGTCCATTAATGATACAACTATCATGATATAAGTATATTGGCCGATACTTAGATTTTTAGGAATATAATAACAGTTAATAATATAATATTTGTTTTAAAAACTATTTTCTGTCAATTTTGACACAATTTGGTAATTGATTTTTGTGAAAATCATAACAGAATTATTAGTTCGAAACAAATTAATTAAATCAATATTAACATGTCATATTAAAATATAAAATTATTGGAATTCATAAAAAGTCTCAAATTATTTAAATTTTGGTATTTATAACATCAATTATGTCAATATTTCATTAATAAGATAATTACTGCATCATCATTGTATCATAAATAAATTAAATTATTTTAAGTCTAAAAATTACAAATAAAATACCATTATGTTGGAAATATTTTTAGCTTTCTAATTAATATTTATAGTCGAATGTATCTTATTTATAACCCTATATTAAAAATGATTTAGTTATTAAACTTTGATATTAACTATTTTAACCCTTCTTTAAGTAAATTGATAATAAATGTCCTAATCTAATCCAAGTGAGAATAAATGGTCATAATTTATTCCTAAGGATGATTTTGGACGAATTACACTTATCCAATAGCATAAAGACATGTGTTAGGGTAATAGTAATAACACTTTTACCCTTAATTACCCTATTTACTTTTAACCGTGGTAAAAAAAAGTAAAAAGTTACTATTCACCAAAAAATATTTTCATCTCATTGAACCACATTTTAGTCCTTGATATTAACCGTGTCTCTCGGATTTTCAAAATTATACTCACAGAAGCGGTACAATTATGTTTTATGAAAATTTTAGTTTTTAACTACCACTTAGTGGTTTCACTATTCATCAAAAAATGAAACTTTTCAGAAAAATACCAAAATTTCACCCTAGGATAATTTCGATATTCCGAATCCAAAAATGAAGTCCATTTTGAAAATTAAAATTTATAAAATTTCAAAAAGTGGTTATTACTATTCATAATGGCTAGTTTTAATAATATTTTAATTGCATATCGTTCATTAGTGAAACTCGGTATTGCGTACGACACAAGCTATCGAGGAAGGCTGAGGTTGTGTGTAAAGCAAGCCAAGCTTGTGTTGTGTGTATTGAAAGATTCCTTTGATGATTTATATAACATAAAAACAAAATATTTCTCATAAAAGTCTCGGGTGATACAATTCAGACCCTCGAAGACATGCTGCGTGCTTGTGTCCTCAACTTCGGCCACAAATGTGAGGATCACTTACCTTTGGTGGAGTTTTCATACAACAACAGCTATCACTCCACCAAAGAGATGGAACCTTTTGAGGCGTTGTACGAGCGACCTTGCAGATCAAATTTGTGCTACAATGAACTAGGATAATCAACCCTCATGGGACCAGAGATGGTACGAGCTACCATAGAGAAGTTGAAAATAATTCAGGAGTGGATGAAGACTACACAAAAGAGGCAGAATTTGTATGAAAACAAGAGACAGAGACCTCTGGAGATCAAGGATAGCGACCGCATCTTTCTATGGGTCTCACCCCGATGAGGTCTACGATGATTTGACAGAGGTGGTAAGTTATCTTTGAGGTTTATCAGACCTTTTCAGGTCGTCAACAGGGTTGGAAAGATGGCATACCACTTAGAACTTCCACCTTAGATGCATCGGGTGCATAACATCTTCCACGTATCTCAACTGAGGAGATACATGCATGACCCTTTTCACATCATCGACCATGGTGAGATGAACATCGATGATGGGAAGACTTTTACGGAGGTTCTAGTAGATATTAAGTATCTACATGAGTGGGTCCTTCATTGATGGTCTATACCTCTAATGCGCATTCGCTGGCAGCACGGGAACCTCCAGGAGAGCACATGGGAGTGGGAGGCTCAGATGCATGCTCATTACCCCAAATTATTCCCTTAGTTTTGAGTTGTGGCTTACTGGGACGTAGAGCCCTAAGGTGGGTAGAGTGTAAAGACCTATAAATTTCCATGAATTGTTTTATTATATAGAAATTTTGCGAGTCTGTGAATGTTGACGGCATGTGATTCTGAAGCTCGGTGTGCCCGGAATCAATTTCTGATGTTTTGTCCGGGTACATTCAGTAGCCGTACGAGTGAGTTTTTATAACTTTTGAATCAGTGCACGGAATTGAAACTTGAGAACATCGTTTAACTCACATCGCTAGTATTCCCATAAGAATACTTTCACATTGATGACAGTTGGTTGAGAGTGAAAGTTTTTTTGGGTTTTTTTTCATGGAAATTATAAAATAAAATAAATGCATGTTTTATTTTATATTTTATAACCACCCAAGTGGTTGATGGAAGTGGGGACCACCACACCTTAACCTCACATGAGAGGTTATGGTGGTGGGACCCATCTGAAGCTAACCACCCATGAGAGGTTACAGTGTGGGACCACCCAGGACTAAACACCCCAATAAATTGAAGAAAACCACTCAACTCCCTCATAAATGAGGGAGATTCTTTTAACCTCCCTTAACTTAATGGTGCCACCACCCCACTCTTTTAATGGTGTCAACCCTCCACCTTTAATTAATTGAGCCATCTCATTTAATTAAATTTTAAAATTTGAATTTTAAACCCATCAAACTAAATAATAGATAATCTATTATTTAGAGGCGTTATATATTCATTTCTGGAAAAAGGTTGGCAATTAAGGATTAGAGATCTTGAGAGAAAACTCTCAAACAAAGAATGATTCCTCCATGATAAATACTCCACCGATGAAGAATGTCGACCCCACCTTTGACCTTCTTCCTCAAAACTTTGTCTGACGTAGGATGTCTTTGACTATGACAAGCCGGCGCACAAACATATGTTCGACGAAAATGTCGATGACACCGACGTCCGTCTTTTCCCAACGACCCGTATTCTTCCCCGCAACTTTGTTTGCAAACAATGAACAAGGTAGGGGTAAGATTTTATTTATGTATGATTTATTCCCATGTTATTCCTTTATTTAAAAACAAATAACGAGGATGTTTTTTTTGTGGAAGGGTTGTTGTGCTTTGTTTTTGATGAACCAATTGCTACCACCCTAAACGCGGAGGGTGCATGACAAATTAACATGGCCTGACTGCCTGTATATCTTTTCTGTGGTCGGCTACACCTCTATCACCGGCCGCGCTTCCCTCGCCGGCTACACCACCACATCGGCCGCACGTCCCCCGGCCGAACTGGCACCTCGCGGTGCCCTTCCAGGCCCATCCACCCCGAGACTGGCCGAGCTGCCCCACGCCCTTGCAGCTCTCTGCGGTTCCTCACAGCATGCTAAGATGGGCCCAACGGGCCGGGTCGATCCTAATGGGCTGGCCCGCCCAACTGGCTAGGCCAGACCTAACGGGTTAGGAATGGTTGACCCGAACCAGGTCTCCCTAGAATTCTTCATGACAGGCCGGTCCGACTGAGTTGGATCGACCCTGGGCCCACTACAACCCTTTACTTTCCTGTGGTAATATATTTTGAACAAGACACCCATTTGATTAAATATTAGCGATGCTGGTAATCTTAGAGTGTGGTGGTCGCTTTGAGTATATTCCATTGGGGTTTGGGGTATAGTTGAGATATGGTCACTTTGGAACATGCACGAATCCAACCAGGCCCCCGGGACTAAAAGACTAATAACTCACAGACTGGGCGTCCGATTGACATGCCGTCATCTGCTTTGAGGCATCTATGACATGGTAGACCTTTGGTATACATTTTCATGGGACTTCGTGGAAGTGGATAATCGACTAGTAACATGTGGAGCGAATCTTTCGGAGACGAGTGAGCATTTATATGGGATCCTAGTGGCTGGAAGAGACTTACTGACTGCTGACCGATTGACTCAGAGTGACTAGACTATCCCATTGGGGAGCACCTGGTTGTGGCAGCAGACCCACAGTGGAGGAGTGCATGGTTGTGAAGGTTGACCCGCAGTACTCGACAGGAGGAGTACCTCAACAGGATATTAGGGAGAGTGCCTGTTTATGGAGGTAGATCCACGGTGGGGAGCGCCTCTGTGTGACGTAGCAACCCCACAGTACTTGAAAGGAGGTGTACCTCCACAGTCCATGGTTTGTGGGAAACACGGTTGGTGTCGTGGTGGGCCCACTGTACTCGAAAAAGGAGGAGTTATCCAGCAGACGAGGGTTTGTTAATGTGAATAAAAATCCCGGTTGAGTTGAGTCAGTTTCTTTGTGTTTTCCTCATGATTGAGATGGATCACTTGATAACTTAGGTATATGTCTGGGAATATACGTAAGTAAGATTATCTGTTGATTTCATACTTTGTGGTTTATCCTTGTTGTAGTTTTTTGAGACCTTGAGGGTCTCATGGTCCCTACTGAATATCATTATACTCACCCCTGCACGGGCTATGCCCACACCTCGTTGTGTTGGATGCAGATGACAGACAGTGTTGACCGAGGATGAGAGTACCACGACTGGACAGTACCCGGAGGTGGACCATATGAAGTGTCGGTACATGGATGAGACAGATAGACGTCGAGTGCAAACGAGGCGATCTGTACCTACACTTCACTTAATAACCTCGGAGGACAACCTAGTAGTTGTTTTTTTCTTTTTTCCTTAGTTGTACTTGTACTTTCTGTTTCTTGTACTTTCCAGTTGGGCATATATTTTGGCCCCTTTTTACTCACTGTACTCACTTGTTGGTTATACAGTTTTCCTATTTTCATATCTACTGTGTGTGTTTACAGGTTATAATGGTAATGCCTTACCAATTATATGGAATTATGCGTTTGGTGCTACTCTCCAGCCCCTGGCCTATGGAGGGCGGGCTTGGGGTTGTCGTGGCTTGGGCCCCGGGGGATGGGTCATGACACTAACTATTAGAATATATTTTATCAACTTTTTCACATATTTTAAAATATGTTTATTTACTTTTGCGTTAGTATAATTTTTTTCTTCCTTAATTATTTTACCCATCATCATTTTCTATGGACAAAAAATTAATTACTCTTTCTTTAAAAAATCAATATTTTTGAGCGCCCTTCCTTGATTAAATTTATTACTCTATTCAAAAATAATAAAGTGCTAAATATTCTTCAGTTTTTCAATTTTATTTTCTGATGCTTGAATATTTTCCACTTTTTGAATTTTTTTTCTTACTCAATATAATTTATTTAAAATTTTATTATTGTTTGATCATTATACCCGCCCTTTGATTCAATCATGTTCCATAGTAATGACATGTTGTATCAAAATGAGTGTGACCAATGCTCGAAAACACCAAAAAAATTGATGTGAACTTTTAACTTTTATCTTTTAGGTAGATAATTGCTATGATGTTTTTTATGATTCATTTTTTATGAAATGTGGGAATACATTTTCAGGGAGGTAAATTCTTGGTGAAATCAACTCATTATTTGTGGATAAAAATTTGTACCAAATACTTACTTTTAAACATATATTTTTAGTATAAGAATATATATATATATATGTGGATTATTTAGGAATATAAATAACATAATTATGTTAAACTATCTTTTCATCAGATTGTAACGATCATCCTTTAAGCTCAACTTCTTTGGTGAGGTCCTATCTCATCTTTGTTAACTCACTTTATGTTGTAAGAGACACTAATTATTTTTCTAAAAAAAACTTTTCTTCTCAACCGAAATTCCTTTTAGATAATTTGATATCATCTAGAATTTATCTAATATCATTCTTTTCTATTATCAATTTTCAAAAAGGAAGGATTCAACCATGTTGATAGTTTCATGTATGACAGAATTTTCCTTAAAAACTTATTTTTCTCCCAAACATTCCAATTTTTATTTTTTGATCTATAATAAAATTTAGGATTATCTAATCAATTTTTATTCTCATAACTTTTTTATAAGTTATTTACATAAAATATTTCTTCAAATTCTTCAATCACATTTTGATTATTTAATTTTCCACAATTATTGCGTCAAATTTTTATTTAGAAGCAAATTAATTTCTATCATATAATCACCATCATCAGTACATCCTAATAACGAAATTTCCATATTAAATAATGAAGATATGTTTATACTATGATCTAATTCATTTCTGGCTATAAAATCATCCAATCGTCTAATTATCATGTAATTTTTCTTTCAATTTTAGGGATTGTTTTTATACGTCTAACCAATTTTTGATTTTGATACGCCCTATCTTAATTTTATTAAATAAAATAATCACATTTATTAAATATATTTTCTTATTAAATGACATTTTTCATTATAATTTTATTATATTAGAGATTTATTACCACTAACATTGCAAATTCCCTTTTTCAATTTTGTAAAATGAGAAGAAATAGTTTCATTGCATTATTGAATCACATGATTCGTTTACAACTTCTTTATATATGAGTTTAAATTTTAACAAAGTATCTAAATAAATTTTATCCAAATCCTTTTTCATAATTGCTATATCCTTTCTTATTTTATATTCTATAATTATATTATGAATTTCATTTAGATAAAATTCTTCATGAAAATATAATGATGGCACTATGGAATCAATTATATTTGTAATGTTATTCATCTGTTTATTAACAATAGTGGAATCATTATACTTACCCCCACAACAAATAAAATTTCTGAAAATATCATTAACTCATAAAAAATATGAATTGATATACTATTCATAAACCATTGTAATAGCTTCAAATATGCTTATCCGGATTTATAAATTAAATTCCTTAACATTCCCATTCACATTATGAATACTTATAAACAAAACCCACATTTCTTAGATATTGGAAACCTTATAATATTTACATAAAAATATTCTATAATCACTATCAATATTGAATTATGTGCATTTAAATCAGCTTTAAAATTTATGTTATCACCAGCTATCATTAAAAATTAATTAATGAAATAAAATACCACTATAACTATTTCTATAAATTTAGGGAAATAGGTATAAGATAGGGAAACGTTATATTATTCCAATTATGATAGTCAATAACATCTAAAATATTAAAACCAATTAGTTTATTAAAAATAAATTATTTATTCTCAAAGATAGATATTTCTTAGGGAACATATTATCTGAAAAAAATTTCTGTTCCCTATGATATATTATAGTATGATTGAGAGGGAGGGGGTGAGTTAATGATCAATGTTTATTTTATAGGAATATTTCTCAACTATATAAGGAATTATCACAACCTATTAAATCCTGATACAATTACAATCAAATAATATAAAAATCCATATATCAATTTTAATAAGAAAAAAATAAAAATACTATAGAACATGATATATACATGGTTTTGTAAATAACATTTACTCTATTACTTATTGGTTATTCCCCATAAGATGTATTATTTATGTATCATCATAAGATAATAAAAAAACACGATGAAATAGGTTCTATAACCCATTATTAGTTTCTAATGAAAACATTAGTTATACACCCCATCAATAAACTCTCCTACCAAAATTGGTTATATCCTCACACTATACTCTTAATATTTTAATTTTTCATAGCTGATTATACACCCTACTAAACGATCCCTTTTAATAACGGGTTATACATGTATCCCCAATATAATTCCTTACTCTTCTCTAATCCACTATAGAATGATATTTTATTCATCTACATGAATTTTGGATCACCTTCTCTTATATACTAAATTTGAGATCCGCAACAAATATCATAAGATTCTTCTGCCCTTGATAATTTACCTAGATATTTTTTTGTCATATATATTATAATTTGAAATTTTCAAATCGTTTCTAGAAAAATATCCTTATTAATAGTTACTATCTTTTAATCCATATATTTTTACTCTTTCCAATGGATTTATGTGATGATTTTCTCTATGCCTCGGTTTGGTGGGTTATACTCACATTCTCTAACTGATGACTCTATCTACTATACCTTTTGCTGATGGTTCTCCATATACTGGGTCTCCATATGAAAGATATTAGATATATGGTCATCTATATTATTTAATATTCTTTAACTGATTTGAATCTCTATTAGAGACCCACACATTTAAATCATCATCATTTTGCTCATTTTAATGAATAATAATTTTTTTTCACATTGTTTGACCTCCCATTTATATACATGCAATTTAGGTTGTTTGGGAAGGAATAAACATGTTTTTCCTCAAAAAAGGAATTCCAAAAATATATTTACTACTCAATTGGATTTCACTTGAATTATTTTCTATTCTTAAAGATTATTCATTAATACAATTTAATTTTTCTTGAAACCTCCCTATTTCATCAAACTTCTATAGAATCTGATGATAATAGAATTTTTTAAAAATCTTTTACCTTAGAAATATGTGAAATATTGTAGAATATAACAACATCAACATTAGTTTTATGGATTTTTAAATATTATTATAATTTTAGAAGACTCCATATTTTAGAATTTTTATTAATAAAAGTTATTATGAAATATTCATCCATTCAATAAAATCCTATTTTCAGATTTTATTCATCTAATAACCTCTATAGAGTAATCCTCCCACAACATAGATTTTTTTTTCAAACAAAATTTTCTATATTTTCTATCTAATGGATGAATTTTAGAAGGATCAAAATTTCTTCCATGAACACTTTGTAAATCACTTCATGGGAAATTATTTCTTAATGACATCATGAAAGTGTGTATGATGTCTATATTTCTAATAGATTGTTCTATGATGTTCTCAATCCACCTAACGTCCCTCAACTAAAAAAAACTATAAAATTTCAACATCCAACCTTATACAAATTCGTAATATTTATTTTTCTATTTGAAAACATCATACAAAAACTGTATGTCTTGAACACATCATCCAGAGAAATTGGTTTACAACATTGTTATAACTTCTAAAGAGTTCAATCACATGAATCGTCAATGTATGGTTATATCCTTTTATAATTATTTTTATTTTATATTGAGTTCAAATTTATTCCTCTGCCTTTATTTTTTACAGAAAAAAACTAAAAAATGACATCTCATTTTTTTTAATTTCCCCCATTATATCACCATTTTTTAATATTAATATTTTCTTCTCCTATATATACCAATAAAAAATGAATATAAATTTCATGAAAATATTTATCTTGAAAATATATCAGTTATATCTTCTTATATGATCATAAACTCCCCTTTGTACAATAATGTTCAATTTCAATAGTAGAAAATTCTAACAAATTTTGACCTAGTTTCATCAACTCTGGTTCATCCAGTGATGTTGTGAAAACAGATTCGAATAATCCTCATCTAACAGTATCATAATCTTCTTCAATAATCTGAAATATATATTTCTGACTTTTTATAAATATATATACAATATTCCTAGTTCGGTAAAGACATTTTTATGTTAGTATGATTGATGAACATATTAACATCTTCTAATTTTAACAAGAATCTTCCCCACTCTTCTTATGTAATGCTCGTACAACTTCATTAAAAAACATGCTTATGGAAATTTCAAAATAATCATAATTAAATTTCATTCTGTTGGAATTTTCTTGTAAAAAACATGTTGATAAATAGAAAAGAAATTAAAAAAAACCCAATTGGGTATAATAATTTCAATACTAACTAAGATACCAATGATAATTTCTATGTAACCAAAAAAACCTAATGATTATAAAGAGTGATTTATCTAATTACTCACGAGATTAATGTATTTCTATAAATTATCATAATCCCATTTTGATTTATTGTTTTCATTTCATCCACTTAATAGATAGTTCCACAAACACTATATTAGTGCTTTGAAACAACCTATTAACCCCAAGCAAAGTAAATACCCTGGGGGGATTATGGGATGTTTATTTCTTTTGAATGACCAAAAAAATGTTAGTTTTCTACTATAATTAGGAATACATATCTTCATTATACAATATACGAAGTACTAAATCTACCAAATAGGGATAAAATTAATTTTTAGATGGTTCACATGTGATTGTTATTCTATATAATATTCAATAGTGATTTCCCAAAGTAGAAAAATCCACAAAGTGCCTTATTTTTTGAAATTATTGAAGAAGAATAACTATCCCTCCTAGTTTAAGAATATTTAGGTCTATAACATACTACTCTGCAATAATATTATAACTCACTACTCCCTTAACTATAGTGTATTAATTGTTTGTTTAGAGTATAACTATTATATATTTAATAAACATTAATTACCCCAAAATAATTGTGTCACAAAGCTCTTCAATTATCCAAATGATCAATCCCCCATTACCATATGTATAATGAGAAATTCATGGGAAATTAATGTTCCTACCTCTTTCTATAATAATGATGTGTATATAGAAATCGATCCCTTAATGTTTTTTTCACAAAAAAACAACATATTTTCTACAAAAAATTGATGATCCTGTAAAATGTATTCACATATAAACTAAAATCATGTTCTTATTACAAGGAACAACGCTATGATAATATTCATAATTATCTATAATTTATTAATTATGGATTATTATCCTATTTATAGGTGGGTCCCACATTTTACACAACTCTCCATACCCATAAAACCGGTTCACACCACTATAACTACTACTGAATATCGACAATCAAGAAACAATTTTTTGAAACTCTACTTATGTATGAGTCATCTTGAATTTTATTTAATCTGTGAATTACAAATTTTTCGAAACAACCTTATCCAGTTCAATGAGAGTCATAAAAACTTAGGTGAGAATACTTCCATTGTCTTACAAGATATGAAATTTACTAAAACACTCATAAAAAGTTCTACAACCATTCCTGTATAATTAATTCATTCCCTTCACTATCCTAAATCATTTTCAACATTCTTCGTCAAAAAAATGACCTAAAACTCTAAACTGTCACTTTGAGGGATTTTTCCAATATTTTCCATTTAGGAAACACCTTCATATTATATATAATAACCTATAAACACTATCCACATTATTAGTTGTCATGTGGAATCACTAATCTAATTTATTATAGTTTGTGTTTTCAGTTGATTGACATTCATGAAATGTTTGTGAAGATCTTTTTTTGGTATATTAATTCATAATTGTGCATCTTTGTTACTAATCAGATAAACCTATCACTACTACAATTTTAAAACATTTCTCATAATATTTCTTATATTATTTTAATTTTAAAAAATATACATTGCTTTGAATTTATTTCACCTCATTGGCAGACAAGATCATAGTGTTATTTAGAGAAAATACTTTAGAATAGAAAATATGTAATGAATAATTGATCATAACAACAAGTTTTATAAAACCATGTCTATATTATGATTTCAGTTTTGGTTTTTTGTATATTTTTAAGAACATTTGTATTCATAATTGTGGATATAGATAACAAAGATAAATGATTACATATTCATGGATACACAACTTGACCTATTTTTTTAATAAATATTTTTAGAAAAAAAAATTTAAAACAAACTTTTGGGGGTAAAAAAATATATTATTAGTAATATCACACTCAAAATAAATAAACACTTTTTTACAGGGAAATTAATTCACATAATAGTGTGACATTCAATAAAATATTCCAGTAGAGTTTAAAAAATCAATGAAAATCTAGAATGATAATGTTTAATTGATGGTTTAATAAAATTAGGGATTTGGTAATGATATTGACTATTAATATAAATCAAAGGGTTATTTTAATGATGAATAAATTTTGTATATTGAATCAGGGAAGAAAATAACTCCTAAATATTGAATAATTGGAGGTGGGGAAAATGAGGAGAAAGAGTATATTAAACATACTAAATTTTCAATGACTTATCACATCCAACACTTAAAGAGTAAGAGAATGCTTATAAAATTTATGATATATTAATACATTTAAATAGTGTAAATCAAAAAAAGAAGTATTTGAGAAATGGAAATATCATGTTTTAGAATTTTTAGAGTTTATATTTATTTTATTACAACATTCCTATGAATTTATTTCACCACAATAATGTGTCTTCATGAAACCATGGAATTGAAGTGAAAAAATACTCTAGATGAGATGAATTTAAAATCATGGTTAAATACTGTCACAATAACGTCTTTCTATTTTTCTAATTCATGAAACACTATAAGGAATTATATTTTTAATAGAATATATAAATAATATTATGAGAGGGAACATAAATTTATGTATTTATTTCATGGAAATTAGCTTTATGAATTATATTAAGAATTCTCAAGTTGGTGGTGTGAACTGTAATATCTTATTTATCTTCAAAATGATCAAACCACTCACATTACCTGATAAATTTTATTTCTTATCTAGAAAATAATAAGAAACAAGATGAGAGACTGAATAATAATAAATGAGTGAATTTTATTATAATGGCGATATTTTAATATCTTTATTATATTTTATATATTCGTGATAGTATTACATGTTTTTTAGAGAAATTATTAGATAAAATACTCATGAATAAAATTAATCGAATTCACCCATGGAATATATTTATTTTCTTATAAAACATGATGATATATGGGAATTAAACACTTATGAAATAAAGTTTTTATTATTAAAAAATATTAATTAGTGAGGATCTTAAATTCAAAATAAATGTGTGAATTTTTTAAGATTATATTTTAGTTCCAATTTTATGTTATTATTTAATGATTTCTGATGTTATATATATTATTTATTTAGATTCATGGATTATTTGATTTAGATTATCATTTTTAGTTTTTATTCAATTACTTTACTGACTAATATCGTGTCTCAAAATCTTAAGAGGTTTCCTAATGAAAATTTGAAATAACCATTAATATAATATATTTGTTGAGAGATTCTGAGGATTCACATCACCCAGAGAAATTATGTGATTTTTATATCAATGAATTACAATTCTCAACCGCATTAAGATGGTTGAGGACATCAATCGATAACTTTCTTCCCATTTACCCAATATAAAAAAAATTGTGTTCATTTTTCATGATTTTATTGACCATGTTATGCATTGAAGGATTCCATAATAAATTCTTATTTATCCATCCAAAAAAATGTATTTGGTACTGATTTAATGATTTGTTTTTTGGGAAATTAATTTTTGGTCAGAAATCCATGAAAATGAAATAGCTGAGATTTTTTATTTTTAATTTTGATGGTTGGATCACAAATTATTGTGATTGTGCTTAAAATTTTCTCAACTTTTTATGAAACATTGTGATGCAAATGATGTGAAAAAAATATACCAATGGTTAGAAATTCATCATGTTTTTCAATTTTCATATTATAATCATATGAGGTATAGGATAATGAAAATTGGTAGTTGATATATTTAATTGGAATATGGGCAGGATTATATTTTCTATTGAAAATAATTTAATGTATTTGAATTTATCCTGTAGATTGTACTTACTTTTTCAATCCATAATTTTGAATGATTACATCATGAACCACCTACCTTATCCATAGAGTTAATAGTACCACAACGAATCCCCATATGACTATTTTGGTTTGATTTATTTATAGAGGCTTATATTTATTTACAAAAAATGTATAGAGATTTTATAAATAAGATTAAGTATAACTCTAATCAAATGACCATGAGTGATGAAATAAATGTTTTTTCAGCAACGTATATCATAATTGGAATGTATTTTATGTAATATTTGAATAAAGTAATTAGAAAATTAAATGTCTCATGGAAACAAATTATATATGAGTGATTATTTGTCACTATTTATTGGGAATATTTGTTTCATTTTGAAATTTTAGTTATAACAATATGTTTATGAGAATAATGATTTCAACACTTCCCCAATTAATTTAATTATTCACTATGATTAAATGTTGATATCAGAATATAGAAAAATGAAGTTTTATGTTTGTGGGAGGATGATACCCAGATTATAAATATCTTTTTTGGATATTTATATTGAAAAAATAAGTTATCCTATATGAATATAATGTATTTCAATGTATAGTGGAAATAAATTTAATTATGTTTCAATTTGGTTAATTTTGATGTTATTTTAGTGATATTTTATGAAATAATAAAATAATTGTATAAATATTGAAATGATAATAACATACATAAGAGTAACTTCATATGATATTGGATAATTATATAAGTGTAATAAATTGGCATATTATATGAATTAAAATAACTAAAATTTGTCAAAGAGATGTGAACTAATAGAAAAAATGGGTTTCATGTCTCATGTAATAATAAATATACTATATGAATGTATTAAATTCTTGAAATGTGTTTTAAAAGATTATAACTATAAAATTCAATTGATCATATTTGAATTACTTGGTAAGAGACATTTCTATGTAATTTTAACACTCATAGGAATAATATTTTTATTTCTCTATGGGTGATTAAATTAAAATTATTATTCTTCTAACTCCCATGTATCAAATAAATGAAAGCCTAAAGACTAGTTTAACCTGAATATATGATATTAAACTGAGAAAAAATGTCTACATAACAATGAAGAGATGGTGTCCATGTAATATTATGTTGAATTAAACACACATTGTGAGATTAATTCAAGCCTAATAAATCTTTCTATAAAACTGCTATCTCATAGAGAGTAATTAATTCAAAAATTTCAACATATTTAGAAAATAATAAGCATTATTACTATATAAAAACCAAATGAGTGTGGTAAATGGTAGTCAGGGGTCGAACAAACAATAGTAAATTCAAAAAACACATAGTTGAAATATGGATTAATGGAAGAAATGCAGATATAGTCGAAAACATTAATTAAATAAAGCATAAAATGCATTAGAAAATCTAGGTCCATATATTGGGAAAGTTAAATATAGAACAATCGTTCCACATTGTTATCAGAAGTGGGTCAAATAAAATCTTTGGTCGTAGTTTTCAATATATAATTGAAAATGCTACTTTTTATATGGTTAGTCACATTGGTTAATTATTGAGAAAGGTGACCTAGAACCTTATGTACAAAAAATACCAAACTCTCCTAAGGGTTAAGAATTAATCCATGATCTAGTAATTTATTGGATAAAAACTTCATAATATAAAAATTCCTTTAACATTGCTAGAAAAAAGTGCTGATAACGGTTCCATTTATGAGTGGGTTTTTACCAGTAATAAATAGAATACTTTATCAATGAATTTTTTTAGTGCTAATAAAAGGTTCCCTTTATTAGCACCATATATTTACCATAGATAAAGGGTACTAGTTATCAACAGTTTATTTTCAACACAAATAAAAGGTACACTTCATCACCACTTTATTTTTAGCACCCATCAGTTGATCCTTTATCAGAAATTTTTTAGTAGTGATAAAATTCTGAATAATAAGAAATAATTAAATAAATAACACATAAAATGTGTTTATTTAAAAATATTAAAAAACTTATTAATTAAATAATTATTGATAAAAAGGAATAAATTTATTATACTATATATAAATTATTAATATTAATACAAAGTATATATTAAATATATATATATATGTAAAATAGACATTAATCAAATTAAAAATTAAAAATAACTAAATTGAGAAATCATTGCACATATTTCTAATTAAATAATTATTGATAATGTTAATTAATATTATATATTAAAATCATATATTTATATGAATGATTGTAAATATGATTTATATAATTCAACATATTTATTATTTTCATTAAATAGCAATATATATAGTGAATAATATTTTATACATAAAAATTAATATGAAATAGAAATACTAACTTATTACATCGGGTAATATGCATTATTTAATGTTGTCCGTTTTTTTAATTTAACATAGATCCAATGTATGGTATATTCATTTCATATATACATAATTAAGGGATTCTTATATAAAATGAAAACACAAAAATTATTTTAGGAATCTAATAATTTTATTTTATTTATTATATATATATATATTATGTTTTAATATTTTCAATATGTATTCATCTTCATTTAAATATATATCCTTTTTTCTATAATGTATATTTAGTAAATGACACATATCGAAATCATCAATATCATTAAAGTGTAGTCATTTTTAATTATTCAAGTTCACTCATTTTTAACTTCCACGCACTTAATATTAAATATTAATTAATACTGATAAAATATATTTTTAAAAAATATAATTTTATAGAATTTTAAAACATAAATATATTTATAAATTTATATTTACTAATTTTACATATTTAAAATTATAAAAAAAAAATAAAAAAAAATTATATAATTATAAATAATTAATTTCATATATGTAAATAATTATAAAGCTATAATAAATTTATTAAAATAATGAATATATATATATTAATATATAATTATTAAATATATATATATATATATATATTTATATTTATATTAATTTTTATAAAATTATTTGTACAATTATAAATAAATAATAATATATTTAACGAATTATAAAATTATTAAAAAAATATTTAAAAAATAATATACTTTCTATATATATATATATATTTTTATGAAATATATATACTTATATAAATATAATTACAAAAATTATTATATATAATAATAATAATAATAAACCTATTATTAGTTCTTGATTAATTAGTGCTAATAAATATTCCTTTTATTTGGGCTAATTAATCTACCTCTGGTAAATGGGATCATTATCAAAACATTTTTTGGAAGCACTGATAAAAGTTTACCGATATAATTAAACAAACCCTAACCAGTTTCAAACTCGGCATGATATCTGAAACATTCCACAAAAGACACACATTGTTGGTACTCATCCTCTATGAATCGAAGTTTGAATCAATTCTTGAATCAAGGATCGATCAATTCCAATGCTCAAATGCATGTATCATACGATTCTAGGGTCGATCAAATCCTAATCATGATCATTTTCATGGTTTTAGATATCTCTACACTCTTTCGGCTGATACAATACTTCAATCCATTTTATCTTATTTTTTCCACATCCTCCTCCCTTATTGATTGATTGTTTGGAGAGATATATTTGTTTTTTTAATAATCAATCATAAATTTCCATTGGAATATCCCTATGTACAGTAATGTTTATTGAGGATGTTTGGTATAATGGAGATAAATATATCATTCCCTATACTGCTTCACACTCACCCCTTATTGATTCTGTACATATTTCCCACCACAACACCACTGAATGAAGTAACTGTTTATTGAGGAGTATAATAATTCCATTGGAATCATGGATCGTTAATTATGATACTTCATTCCACTCTATAACTAATAAGGGATGCATGGATTATTATGTTTCTCATTTTTCTGCAATGTCAATTTATTCGATGATAAAAATATTCTTATTATGGGGATGGGTATTGTTAAAGTTTATTTTTCATATGAATGTTATATGAACACAGAATGAGTTAGACACATACCAAGTTTATAGATGAACATAATTTCCATTCTTCAAATGAATAAAGTAATATTTGGCTCATGGTTGATGAATGAAAAGTGTAAAATTACTCAGGGTTATGTGGTTTCAGATATACGTTTAAAATACATGATTTATTATATATATTCACACACATATGTTGTAACGCCCCGACCCCAGTTACCTAGAGTCGGTGCATTATTACATAACATTGGCATGATCACAAGAAAGATCAAATCTCAAAATACTGATTAGTTTAGTAGCCTTGGAAACACTAGATATATTCATAAGTCTTACATTACATCATAAAAATGAAAACTACAACAACATGTTTTCTTCATAGTCTACACTCATATCCCCACATACTATACCTGCAGGTCATTCATAAATTACTTCTTCACATCCTGGGAAAAATAAAACTTTGAAAGGGGTGAGCTGAAATGCCCAGTAAAGATAACAATATAGAGAAAACATTCATAAATAAGAATAAACATTTAAGGCAATGTATAACTAAAACAAAATCCTTTTAAACTTTAACTTCAACATAGTATGGCAAAAAGGAAATAATGCCATTTACTTATTCACATGGATATTCTACTAATCGAATAATAACATGCAATATCAATAACCACTTTCATAACGATGGAATGTATAATGCAAGACTATCATAACCACATAGCCAAGGCCTCGTGCCAAGACTACAAATAATATTTTGCCAAGGCCTTGTGCCAAGACACAAGTTAGACTCATGAGACCTACCGATGCATCGAGAAGCTATAGCGGGCTCTACCCGTCACATATTAAGTCCAATGCATTGCCATATGAAAAGGTTTAAACATAACATAAACATTCGTATTAAAATTAGAATACTAAATGTAAATACTTCATCCATATACTATGAATGGTATAAAAATAACACATCCACAGTAAAACATATCACAAAACCTTCAATACAATACAGAAGTTTTGTATCATAATAAATCAACTTCAAATAAGCGTAAAATCCATCAAAGGATGTTGACATAGTTTAAATCAAAATTCTTCTTAGAGAAATATCTCTTTATATTTTGAAATAATTTAAGAGTCATATATTTATAAAATAAAACATTTTCTTTAAAAATATTCTTATAAGATTGTAAGGGATGTTTCGACAATTTTATAACGGCGGAAAATAGCCGCACCCGCCCTATATGTTAAAAAAACATTCTTAACTTAATTTTGTAGAAAAGGTTAAAAATCACCTTGTAAGGAAACGACGAAAATATTCCTTTATAAAACTCTTATAAAAAGTCAAAGAAGTGTATAAATGACTTTAACCCATATTCTTGTAAATAGTAAAAATGTTTTGAAATACATTTTTAAGAAATTGCAAAATAAACCCTTACCTCGTACTTTTTCTTGGTTGAAGTAGGTTAACCTCATGTATAATGGTGAAATAATTTTTATTAAATTATACAAGAATCATATAAATTAATATGATATCATATATGATCTTTTAACATTGATTTGTTAATAATATCTTAGTATTATCGTTGTTTCGGGTGTTAACTTACTCATTTTCTTTTATATATTTTGTTACGTAAGATATGTTTGTCATGGATAGGTTGTATCATAATCATATCCATAATAATATCAAGTCCTTAGATACTATTATTAATCATCAAATTAGAATTATACTTGATTGGATACGATGGATAATGAATCTTATCACGTTCGTAGAGACGGTAGTCCGTACGTACGCACAAGCGACAATATCATTCTTTTGATATTAAAATAATATATAATTGGATGGTATATCATATATAAAGAATCATTATCATGTTATATTTATTATTTACATGAGTTACACGTCATTATTATACCCATCCAAATAATAATTTATTGAATAACAATTACACAATGACGTGGAGACGGTAAGCCATACGAACGCACGTATGGTGACATGTTATTCAAAGGATGGATAGAATACTGAATATGGTTGTACAATATTTATAATAACATCACAGTATATATAATATACTGTAGTTATTGTTTTATAATGCTAATAACAAAGAAGGAAGAAGTGGAAGAAGAAAGGAACTTGGAAAAGGGTGGTGAAATCATTACCTCTTCTTCGGGTTCTTCCTTTTGATTTGATCAAAAGGGGATCATTGGATGGATTTATGACTAATGGAAGGAATCTAGGATGAAGTTAGGGGGGTGTAGAGATTATTTGGGTAGAGTTTGGCTGATCCAAAAGGCTTTGACGATGCGAATTAATGAGAAGTGGGAGTTCCCTTTTATAAGAGGGGTGAGGGGCACCTTCGGAAAAGCAAGAAATATTATTTTATAATAAATTCATATTCGGTTTCTAATGGCTAAAAAGTAGATTATTTAAAGGTTAAGGTGATTATAGGTCGAAAACCACTCAACCAATATAATTTAGACAGGTTTGGGTTACTATATTAATCTTATCATTATGTAATAACTCGTAGTTAATTAGTTTCACTTTAACAATGTCTCTTGGTATTATTATATTATATGGTTAATAAACTTACTATATACATCCAAGAGACCCCCAAGTGGACCATTAATGATAAAAATATCATGATATAAGTCTCTAGGAAGATCATTCGATTTTTAGGAATTTAATATCAATTAATAATATAATATTTTTTCTAAAAACTCTTTTACATCTATTTTGACACTATTCAATAATTGATTTTTGAAAAAATCATAATAGAATGATTACTTCGAAAAATGTTAATTTACGCATTCCTAACATGTCATATTAACCTATAAAATTAGTGTAATTCATCAAAAGTCTCAAATTATATTTATTTGGGTATCTACAATATCAATCATTTTAATTTTTCACTATTATTGTAATTACTGCATCACCATTGTGACATAAATAAATTAACTTCTTTAATGTATAAAAATTATAAATAAAATACCATTATGTAGGAAATCCTTTTATATTTATAATGAATATTTATAGTCAAACATCCAACATATATAACCCTATGTAACAATTGTTTTTCTAAAAGATATATGCTTGTGTCATTTTTGTATTCATTTTAACTTAATTAAAATAAAGTGTCCCTATCACTTACAAGTGGCACCATGGGGTCCCATAATCGACCCAAAGATGCCCATGGTCGGACATGTATCAACAAATAAGGTTAGGACATGTTTTAGGGTAATTTTTTATTATTATAATATTATTTTTTAATCCTTATTTACCGGATTTACTCTTTAACCATGGTAAATAAAATATTTACCGAAATAATTATTCAAAATGTCTAAAAATAAAAGTTACCTATTTAAAAAATTTGAACATCCTAATTCCAAATATGGAATCCATTTTTCAAAATTCAAAACACAGAAGTGGTAGATATTAATTTATAATTAATTCCCGCTGTCAAAACAAAAAGCGTGTTTTTAAGATATAATAACTATTAAAAGATTGATACTTGTTTATGTTCGGTTTAATTGTGAAATTATGTCCAATGACAAAAATTGTATTAAATGGTAAAAATATATTCTAAATATACTTTAAAACCACTCAAATTCATAATTTATAACTATTAATTATTTTGATTAAAAAAGTTGTTTTTAATTAAAATTTAGTAATTTTCACTATTCATCAAAATATTAACGTTATCTGAAAAGTACCAAAATTTCACCTTAGGCTAAATTCGATACTCCGAATCCAAAAATGAAGCCCATTTTCTAAAATTTTAAAAAGTAGGTATTACTATTCATAACGGCTAGTTTGATCGGTTGTGGTGTGTGTTAGAACTCGATGTTGCGTACAACACATGCTATTACATTATTCAAAGTGAAGCGTACCGTAGAAGCATGAGGTGTTAAATTCTCCCCTAATTCAAATAATTTCATCCTAGAAATTTATAGAATACTACCGCATGAAAAGACTCGGGTGGTTCTTCATCATAAGTTCCTCAGGTTCCCATGTAGCCTCTTCCATCTTATGGTTTCTCCACAAAACTTTTACCAGATGCGTTGTCCGGCTTCTCAGTACTTGTTCTCTCGTATCAATAATCTTGATGGGTTCTTCGCAATAAGATAGATCGGGTTCCAGTTCTAATTCCTCATTGGTGAGTACATGCGTTGGGTCATGCATGTATTTCCTCAACAGAGATACGTGGAACACATCGTGAACATTGGAGAGACATAGCGGCATTGACAATCGGTAAGCTACAACCCCAATTCGTTCTAAAATTTCGAAAGGTCCGATGTACCTGGGAATCAATTTACCTTTTTTACCAAAACGTATGACTCCCTTACATGGAGATACCTTCAGGAAAACATGATCACCGACTAGAAATTCCAAATCCTTCCTTCGATTATCAGCATAGCTCTTCTACCTAATTTCAGCTGCATTGATGTGATTTTGGATTACCTTCACCTTTTCCATCATTTCCTCCACCAGTTCTGGGCCAACAAGTTTTCCTTCACCAACATCATCCCAATAGGTTGGTGTACAACATCTCTTTCTGTATAACACTTCATATGGTGCCATCGGAATACTCAAATGGAAGATATTGTTATAGGAAAATTCTACCAGAGGTAAATATTGATCCCACATACCCTGAAAGTCAAGTGAGCAGGATATCATCATGTCTTCTAAGGTTTTAATAGTTCGTTCTGATTGTCCATCTGTTTGAGGGTGGTGGGCAGTGCTCAAATGAAGTTCAGTATCCAAGGATTTCTGAAGACTTTTCCAGAATCTTGAAGTAAAATGGGGATCACGATCAGAAACAATCGATGGGGGTACTCCATGAAGTCTCAAAACTTAATCAATATATAGTCTTTCTAGACGTTCATTTGGTTGATCATCTCTTATAGCAAGAAAATATTATGACATGGTAAGATGATCAACAATGACCCATATTGCATCGTTCCTTCTAGGAGTCTTTGGTAGCCCCATGACAAAGTCCATCGTAATATTGTCCCATTTTCACTCTAGTATGGGAAGAGGTTGCATGACTCCTCCAGGCTGTTTCCTTCCAACTTTCACTTGTTGACAAACCATACATCTTGACACAAAATTAGAAATCCCCCTCTTCATGTTGTCCCACCAAAAATGATCCTTCAAATCTCTATACATTTTAGTGCTCCCAGGGTGTATAGAGAAATTGGAACTATGAGCATCATTCAGAAATTACCTATTTAGATTAGGTATATCGGGAACACAAATTCTCTTCTCGAATTTCAAAATTCCATCTTCAAACACAATTTCTCTCAATCTCCCATCATTCACAGCTTTAATCTTCTTTTGAAATTCTTCATCATCAGTATGAGAACTCTTAATCCTTTCTAGTAAATATGGTTTAGAAACCATTTGAAAAAGCATTGATGTTTCACCTTCCCTGGTTATTCCCATGTTCATCTTCACTAGATCCATGAAAATTAGATCCCTTTCAATTATCATATTGTTCAAAACTCCATGGTCTTTTCTGCTCAAAGCATCTGCCAGCTTGTTTTCCTTCCCTAGGTGGTAGTGTATCGTGCAATAATAATCCTTTAGTAATTAAAGCCATCTACTTTTCCTCATGTTGATTTCTTTTTGTGAGAAAATATACTTCAAACTCTTTTGATCAGTATAAATCTATCATTTTTCACCATAGAGGTAGTGCCTCCATATCTTCAAAGCAAAGATCATAGATGCTAACTTGATATCATGGGTAGGATAGTTTTTCTCATGAATTTTCAACTGTCGTAATGCATATGCAATAACCCTATCATTCTGCATAAGGACAAAACGAGGTCCTTTCTTCGATGCATCACTATAAATAACGAACCCATCATTCCCCAATGGTAGAGTCAATATAGGAGCATTTACTAATCTTCTCATCAGTTATTCTAAAAATTCTTCACACTCTTTTTTCCAAACAAATTTAACCCCTTTACGTGTGATCTTCATTAATGGGTTAGCCAATCAGGAAAAATTCTGGACGAAACGTCGATAATTACTTGCCAAACCAATAAAACTACGTACCTCAGTTACACTCGTACGTGCTGGACATTCTGGGATTGACTTGGTCTTAGAAGGATCAACAGAGATTCCATCTTTAGAGACAATATGGCCAAGAAAAGAAATCTCATGAAGCCAGAATTCACACTTGCTAAACTACCCATATAATTCATGTCTTCTCAGAGTCTTCAGGATAATGCGCAAGTGAGTTTCATGATCTTCGTATGTTTTAGAGTATAACAAGATATCATCAATAAATACCACCACAAATTCATCAAGATATTCCTTGAAAAATCTATTCATCCAATCCATGAATACAGAGGGTGCATTAGTCAATCCAAAAGGCATTACAGTAAACTCGTAATGCCCGTACCTGGTTTGAAATGCTGTCTTTGGAATGTCTTCCTTCTTTACACACAACTGATGGTATCCAAATCAAAGGTCAATCTTTGAAAAGTATCGAGCTCTATGCCGTTGGTCAAATAAATCATCAATGCGAGGTAGGGGATACTTGTTATTTATTGTTATATCATTGATCTCCCTATAGTCGATACATAACCTCATAGATCCATCTGTATTTTTTACAAAAAGAATAGGGGATCCCCATGGAGAAACACTAGGGAGAATAAATCTCTTATTACTCAATTCCTCTAGTTGTTTCTTTAGTTAAAATAATTCTACAGTGTCCATTCTATAAGGGGTCATCGATATAGGCCTTGATCCATGAATTAAATCAATGGAAAACTCAACTTCTCGTTCTGGAGGATGTCCAGGTAAATCTTCCAAAAATAAATCTACATATTCTTTCACAACAGGTACATCCTCTATTTTAACATTCCTTTACTCACCCATAGTCATTTCATTCTCTTCCTCCCCAATAATTGAATTTAGTTGAGCTACTGGGGGTGGATCTAGATAAGAATTAGGTGGTGATGATTCTTCTCTAAAGATAAGGTGTTCCTTATCATCATCATCAAAAATCATAACCTTCTTCTTCTTACAATAAATCTTCACATCATAGTTCGAAAGCCAATCCATACCAAGGATTATATCAAACTCAATCATAGGTATGGCGATGAGATCAGCAGATAATGAATATTTATGTGCTCTAATGGGGACGGATTCACAAAACTTTGTTGCAATGATACTTCCCTTAGGATTTTTAACTGACAACTCTCCTGTTAAATCAAATTGGAAATATCTAATTTTCTTAGAAAACTGGGAAGATATGAAACAATGCGATGAACCAGAATCAAATAATGCATTTGATAAACTTGAGGAAACCATTAAATTACCTGCCACCACGTCTTTTGGAGCTTCTACCTCAGGAGTAGTGATAGAAAAATCTTGGCCTTGATCCCTTGGCCTTTTCTGAGGTAAGTTCCCCTGAATATTAGGACATTCATTTGCATAATGTCCCATCTCCCTGCAATTTTAGCACTGAACATTGGTAGATTCCTTCTTCCCTTTGCAATCACGAGCTTGGTGGCCTTTTTCACCACACTTGTAACAGACACCCATTCCATTCAAGCAAGTACCGGGGTGTTTCTTCCCACATTTACCACAAGATTGATGTTCAACCTTTCCCTTCTTCCCCTTATTTCCATTCCCAGATTGATCAGCAGATCTCTTCTTCTCTTTCTTTGCTTTAAAGTCATAAGACTTAGTGAATTCCTTTTCTATCTTGATAGCACATGAGACAATATCTTCGTACGATGAGAAGGATTGTGAGACTAATGCTCGACGGAGAAATGGTTTTAACCCATCAAAGAAACAATCAATCTTACTTCTTGGGTTACGTATATAATCTCCAGCATACCTTGATAACGTTGTAACGTTAGCCTCATACGTTGCGACATTCTCATCCTCCTTTTGTCTCAGACTCAGAAATTGCCTTTCCATATCTGCTCGATGGTCACGAGGAAAGTATTTTTCTGAAAACAGATAATTGAACTCCCTCCATTCCATATTTGATACTTCATCATCTTCCTTCGTGTTTTGAATCAATGACCACCATTGTTCAGCATCTCCAGTGAGGCGGTAAACTGCCATGATAACTTTTTCCCTTTCACTACTCCTCAAAGCTTGAAATATTTTCTCTTGGGAATTTATCCATTTCTTAGCTACTAAGGGATTTGTACTCCCATTGAATGTTGGTGGTTGTTGCCTCATGAATCGATCTAACATTGATCATCCACACTGCGGATTAGGGTTCTCTATACGGGTAAGGTTATTATTCATAACCTGAGTGAGTTGTCCCAGTATGGTGATTAGCTGATCGGAACCAGTTGCATCACCAGCTGCACTATAATTATCTTGAGGAGGAGGAAAATCCCTACATGGAGTGCGTGCATTGATACAGTTTCCATTTCTTCAACTAGGCACCATTTCTAAACAATGGCATAAACTAGAACAATTTATGAATCAAAATACATAATTCCATACTTATAAAACACTTAACATAAATTTAACTATTTAGGGATATAATCCATAATAATAAAAATGTATTCTTTGAGGAAGTATGTACTCATAAACCCTTCATAATAATTTGTAAAGAAAATGAGAGTTATCCTAAGCATATCCCCCGGGAGTATCGTAACCAAGAGTGCAGTAAGGCCCGTTGTCGTGCACCAGTTCCCGTTCGAGTCTAGCTCAAAGTGGTGTTTTCAGGTTTTACCCCTAGGTACATCTATGCCAGAGCTGCCTCTAGCTGCTCGTATCTAGACAAGGATGTATTTCTCAGAAAACTCACAAAATATCTACAATACCAAAATTCTAGGAAGATCTTCTATACTAATCCTCAAAGTCCATCTTAGGTCTATGTGCTCTAATCAGAGTTTATCTAAATGAAGCTTCTAAGGTTTGTACTAAACTTCCTATGATACCAACTGTAATGCCCCGACACTAGTTACCTAGAGTCAGTGCATTATTACATAACATTGGCATGATCACAAGAAAGATCAAATCTTGAAAGACCGATTACTTTAGTAGCCTTGGAAACACTAGATATATTCATAAGTCTTACATTACATCATAAAAATGAAAACTACAACAACAACTTTTATACATAGTCCACACTCATATCCCCACATACTATCCCTGCAGGTCTTTCATAAATTACTTCTTCACATCCTGGGAAAAATAAAACATTGAAAGGGGTGAGCTCAAATGCCATGTAAGGATAAAAATATAGCGGAAACTTTCATAAAAACGAATAAACATTTTAGGCAATGTATAACTAAAACAAAAGCCTTTTAAACATGAACTTCAACATAGTATGGAAAAAATTAAATAATTCCATTTACTTATTCACATGGATATTCTACTAATCGAATAATCACAGGCAATATCAATAACCACTTTCATAATGATGGAATGCATAATGCCAGACTACCATAACCACATAGTCAAGGGCTCGTGCCAAGACTACAATAAGATTTTAACAAGGCCTTGTGCCAAGACACTAGTTTGTCTCATGAGACCTACTGATGAATCGAGGAGCTATAGCAGGCTCCACCCATCACATATTAAGTCCAATGCATTCTCATATGAAAAGATTTAAACATAACATAAACATTCATATTAAAATTAGCATACGAAATGTAAATACTTCATCCATAAACTATGAATGGTATAAAAATAAGACATCCATAGTCAAACATATCACAAAAAATTCAATACAATACAGAAGTTTTGTATCATAATAAATCAACTTCAAATAAGCGTAAAATCCATCAAAGGATATTGACATAGATGAAATCAAAACTCTTTTTAGAGAAATATATCATTCTATTTTGAAGTCATTTAAGAGTCATATATTTATAAAATAAAACATTTTCTTTGAAAATATTCTTATAATATTGTAATGGAAGCTTAGACGATTTTATAACGGCGGAAAATAGCCGCACCCTCCGTACAAGTTAAAAAAAAAACATTCTTACCATAATTCTGTCGAAAAGGTTAAAAAGCACCTTGTTTGGAAGGCGACAGAAATATTCCTTTACAAAACTCTTATAAAAAGTCAAACAAGGGTATAAATGACTTTATACAATATTCTTGTAAATAGTAATTTTTTTTGAAATACATTTTTAAGAAACATGAATTTGTATGATAAAGAGATCCCAGTGGATTATTACGTATAAACAACCTCAGATAATGAAGAGATTGCGAAATAAACCCTTACCTTGTACTTTTCCTTGGTTGGGGTTGGTTGACCTTCTGTATAATGGTGAAATAATTGTTATTAAATTATAAAATAATCATATATATTAATATGATATCATATATGATCTTTTAACATTGATTTGTTAATAATATCTTAGTATTATCGTTGTTTCGGGTGTTAACTTACTCATTTTCTTTTATATGTTTTGTTACATAAGCTGTGGTTGTCATGTATAGGTTGTATCTTAATCATATCCAGAATGATATCAAGTCCTTATATACTATTATTAATCATCAAATGAAAATTACACTTGAATGGATACGATAGAGAATGAATCTAATCGCGTTCGTGGAGACGGTAGTCTGTACGTACGCACGAGCGGCAATATCATTCTTTTGATATTAAAATAATATATAATTGGATGGTATATCATATATACAGAATCATTATCATGTTATATTTATTATTTACATGAGTTACACATCATTATTATACCCATCCAAATAATAATTTATTGAATAACAATTACACCACGATGTGGATACGGTAAGCAGTACGTACGCATGAATGATGACATGTTATTCAAAGGATTGATAGAATACTGAATATGGTTGTACCATATTTATAATAATATCACAGTATATATAAGATAATGGAGTTATTATTTTCTAATGGTAATAACAATGAAGGAAGAAGTGGAAGAAGAAAGGAACATGGAAAAGGGTGGTGAAATCATTACCTCTTTTTCGGGTTCTTCCTTTTGATTTCATCAAAAGGGATATTAGGTTGGATTTTTGACTAAAGGAAGGAATCTAAGATGAAGTGAGGGAAGTTTAGAGAGTATTTGGGCTGAGTCTTTTTGAGCCAAAAGGCTTTTTAGGTGTGAATTAATGAGAAGTGGGAGTGCCCTTTTATAAGAGGGGTGAGGGTCACCTTTAGAAAAGCTAGAAATATTATTTTATAATAAATTCATATTCGCTTTATAATGGATCCAAAGTGGATTATTTAAATTTTAAGGTAGGGATGTGTCGAAAACCACTCAACCAATAGAATTTAGACAGGTTTGGGTTACTATATTAACCATATCATTAAGTATTAACTCTTAGTTAACTAGTTTCAGTTTTACAATGTCTCTTTGTATTTTTATATTATATGGTTAATAAACATACTATATATATCCAATAGACCCCCCAAGTGTTCCATTAATGATATACCTATCATGATATATGTCTATTGGCCGAAACATAGATTTTTAGGAATTTAATATCAATTAATAGTATAATATATTTTTTTAAAACTCTTTTACGTCAATTTTGACACTATTAAATAATTGATTTTTTTAAAATTTTAAAAGAATGATTACTTCGGAAAAAGGTAATTAAAGAATTCCTAACATATCACAGTAACCTAGTAAATTAGTTTAATTAATAAAAAGTCTAAAAATATATTTATTTGGATATCTACAATATCAATCATTTTCATTGTTCACTATTTTGGTAATTACTGCATCACCATTGTGTACTAAATAAATTAAATTATATAATGTCTAAAAATTATAAATAAAATACCATTATGTAATAAGTCCTTTTATATTTCTAATGAATATTTATAGTCTAACATCCAACATATATAACCTTATGAAAAAAGTGTTTTTCTAAAAGATATATGCTTGTGTAATTTTTGTATTCATTTTAACTTAAATAAAATAAAACGTCTCTATCACTTACAAGTGGCACCATGGGGTCCCAAAATCGACCCAAAGATGACCATGGTCGGACATGTATCAACCAATAAGGTTAGGACATGTTTTAGGGTAATTTTTTATTATTATAATATTATTTTTTAATCCGTATTTACAGGATTTACCCTTTAACCATGGTAAATAAAATATTTACCGAAGTAATTATTCAAAATGATTAAAAATAAAAGTTACCTATTTACACAATTTGAACATCCAGATTTCAAATATGGAATCCATTTTTCAAATTGAAAACATAGAAGTGGCAGAAATTAATTTTAAATTAATTCCCGCTGTCAAAACAAAAAGCGTGTTTTTAAGATATAATAACTATCAAAAGATTGATACTTGTTTATGTTCGGTTTAATTGTGAAATTATGTACAAAGAACAACATTGTTTTAAATGGTAATAATATATTCTAAATATAGTTTAAAACCACTAAAATTCATAATTTATCACTATTAATTATTTTCATTAAAAAATTTGTTTTTAATTAAAATTTAGTAATTTTCACTATTCATCAAAATATTAAAGTTATCCGAAAAGTACCAAAATTTCAACTTAGGATAAATTCGATACTCCGAATCCAAAAATGAATTCCATTTTCTAAAATTTTAAAAAGTAGGTATTACTATTCATAACGACTAGTTTGATCGGTTGTGGTGTGTGTTAGAACTCGATGTTGCGTAAAACACATGCTATTGCATTATTCAAAGAGAAGCGTACTGTAGAAGCTTGGGGGGTAACATATGTATATTTTTAAAATTAATAAATAAATAAATAAATATATAATATATATATATTAGACAAATACATTATTCAAATATATATTATACAAATTAAAATATATATTATAATATACAAATATATATTATACAACTATATTATACCACTATATTATGAAAATGTACTATATAAATATATTGTACAATTATATTAAAAAATTTTATATTATTAAAATTCCTTATACAAATATATAAAATAAATTTATATGTATACAAAAAAAAATTTAAAAAAATTATGACCCAGTCTTAAAAAAAATTGTTTTGAAGTGAGAGGAATCTTCTTAAGTACAATTGGATGATGAATGTCAACCATTGAATAAACTCTATTGAAATATATTTTTTAAATATATTTGTGTAAAATATTTTTATAATATATTAGTAAAATATATTGTTGTAATATACTTGTGTAATATATATTTTTATAATATATAATTTTTTATTTTATAATATATACATATATTTATTTATTTATTTTTATTTTTGTAATATATATAATTATTTGTATAACAATTATTTTATTTTTATATATTTTTAAATATACTATATATATATATATATTGTATAATATATATATATATATTTATAAAATTGATTATATATATTTTTTTAATATATTATTTTATTTAAATATGAATATGTAATTATAAATAAATAAGTAAACAAATATTTATTTATAATATAAAATATTTTAAACCACTATATGTTCCATTATTTCTATTATTCGTTTCTTATGACTAAAAGTTTATACTATGTTTCCGAAATCACCATAGAACCCATAAAATCCATTATAATGAAATTTTATTATAAAGTTTGTTCTTCGTGTCCTTGAAAATAATACTTTTTTTCAACCTATCTAGACCTAATTGTTGGATCATTTTATCGAATTTTAATTTTTAAATGTTTTAAACCATTATTTTTATTATGTATATTCTTTTCCTAAATATATTTTTTCCATTCCTTATAAATTTTTTAATTAAAATTAAAATTTATGAGTGGTTAATTAATATTTTATATACCATTAATAATAAATGTAATGATTATATTGGTTGTTACATAACATGTTCAAAAAATAGAATGGAGGTTATCAAATTTTAAATATGTAGGAATAGTTATTAGAAAATATTTTTATGTATTCATCATTTTAATTATACATGTATAAGTTCTGCCCAAAGGAATATCTAATTAAAATCCATTAATATGAAATCACTATTTATTTATTTAAATATTTTCACAATATATCTTTATATATTCTAGTAGATCGAATGATAAATAATTATTCGTGTTTATCATATTTGGGTTTCTTATTACTCCTTAAGTGATTATATTATATTTTAATTTGTTTAGTGGATTTATGAATGAATTTTTGGCACAGTTTATAAGAGGTAGGACTAGTTTTAGTTGAAGGATTTAATGTATTAAAAGTGATATTTCTCATATAAATATAGAATCCATAGAGGCCCCAATGATTTGTTTATTATAAAATTTCCCCACAAAGGCCACTTGAATAAAAAATAAGAGTGTTTATGCCCCCCAATCATCGATGTTAACAGTGCATGAGTTAATTACTACTGTCAATGGTGTAATTAATCAAATGTGAGGCATTACTCCATTTAAAGAAAATAATTTAGTATAATTATCATCATCATCCACTTCATGTCCTAAATTGTATTTAAAAATTATCTACTTCATACTCAACCTCAATCTATTTTATATTTCTTGTACTACTCTGATCATTATTTATCCCACGGATAACTAATTAATAGAATATTTCAATAAACATAAGTACATGTCCAAAAGATATGGAGTATGTGTGTAAAACTATAAAATGAAATGATTAATGTTCCATAGATGAGTTGATCATGATGATAGTTTTCTAAAAATTTTACCTTTTAATAAACATAGAGGATAAAATATGAACCATTTATAATTGGATTTTTCATGGTGAATTTTCGTGTTAATGGGTAAAAATTATATCCATTCATAATCATTATGTTTTCATAGTAAAATAATTGTCAATATAATTAATGTATTTTTTATATTTATTTTATATTTTTTTATTTTTTTACTAATATAATAATTCATTTCATACATAGGTGAATGTATTTTATTTGATATAGGGTGGTTTATTCAATGATTCTCATACATTTGACATATTAGACTTCAAGCCTACAACTGAGATAACTGAAATAATGAAATGCATAAATAATGAATACAACTCTCATTAAATGTTGAATTCATAATACCCAATTAATTAATTTTATAATCATTTTATCTAAAATTTGAAATATAAATTATTTATGATTTTGATCTAATACTTGTTTAGTTTTTATGATGAATATTTTGGGAAGAAATATTTTACATTCAACTATCTCCAACTATTCACAAAAGGAGTTAAAATGTTTCTTTATATTGATGTTACCATGATTTCCATTTCAATTATCATTATGTTTCAATATTCCAACACTATATATTGACTCTATTTTCTTAGCTGAAAAAGAATTATCAATTTTGAAATCACGAAGAGTAGATGAAACTCATTTTCCCATTTTACTGACTTATCATGATGTAATGGGAAGCTTATCGTCGACTGCTCTTTTAGCATTCAACAATGATAACTCTTTGTTTTTGTAAGAACGTCGAATCACAATTCACTGTTGGATGTTCGATAAATGATGGAAATGGATGTGTAAGAATCAACTACACCTCAATCCGACAAATGGTGTGACCGGTTTGACTCAAAGTGATTCGACTTATTTCAAAGTGACAATAATGTCAGTATAAAAGTCAACTGACACACTCAAAATAGAGAAAATTATTTAAATTATTTTTATATTTTATGAAATCAATATATAAGTCATTTTGATGTAAATTTATCATCCCCACCTCAATATGATAGATGATATGTCTGATATGACTCACTGTATCCATTTTTAGTTTAAAATCGAAATTTTAGTTCAAAAAAATTCACTCATTGAATAACAATAAAATTTTCTTTATTATTAAAAATTTATTAAATCTATTCACAAGTCATTTTGACATGTAAGAATTGGTATCACATCAAACTGACACATGATGTGTCCAGTATATGTCAAAGTGTGTGTTTCGATTTTAAATTGAACTTTTAGTTAGAGAAAGTGACATACTCAAAACTTAATAAATGCATTCTAATTATATTGATAATTTAGGAAAATGATTCATAAGTCATTTTAGGTGTGTATGAATCAGCCACACCTCAATCTGATTCTCTATGTGACAGATATGACCCCAAGTGAATCTTTTTATTTAAAATTAACATTAATTTTAGTAAAAAGGACCACTGACCAAGTCAACCTATGAAATTTTATTTATATTTATTTGATACATTAAGAAAATGATCTATAAGTCATTTTTTTGTTTAAATATTATCCTCACCATAATCATTCACATGATGTGCCCAATAAGACTAAATTTGTTCCTTATCAGTTTAATATCAGTAGATTATTTCAAAGAGAATCACTCACAAAAAAATTTGTTTATAGATTTGAAAATATATTCATAAGTTATTTTTGATGAATTGGAATCAATCTCAGAGAAATTCACAATGTGATCAAAATTAATAAAATTGCGAGTTTTGAATTTTAATTGAAATTTTCTAAAAAAATTAATTGTGACACCCTTAATACTATGTAAACACATTCATATTGTTTTGAAAATCATTCCAAAACATCCATAAGACATTTGGGATGTATTGGAATTATCCTCACCACAATATAATACACAAGGTTACCGGTATGACTCATAGAGTGTCTTTTTATATTAAACTGACATCAATTTTAGTAAAAAGGTCAACTGAATTACTCAAAACCAAGAAAATGCATTCAAATTAATTTGATACTTTTTTAAATTGATCCAGATGTCATTTTTGACATGATAGAATTAGAAACACCTCATTTTGATACATGATGTGCTTGGTATGACTCAATGTGTCAGTTAGTAGTTTCAAATTGATATTTTAGTTGAAAAATTTTCACGCACTAAAATCATTTAAAATATTTATTTTATTGATAATTTATTAGATTGATTCATATTTCATTTGTGATATTTATGAATTACACTCACATAGAAGTGATACATGACGTGATCGATATGAGTAAAAGTGCATGTTTCCAGTTTAAAATGACATTTTAGTAAAAAAAGAAGTGATGTTCTCAAAACTATGTAAACACATTAAAATTGTTCACATATATTGGGAAAACTATCCATAAGTAATTTTGGGTTTTTAGGAATCATCCTAACTTCATTATGATGAGTGATGTGACCTATGTGACTCTATATTAAACATTTTATGTAAAATTGAAATTCTTTTTTAGGAAAATTTAAATGTAACCAATTCAAAACTAGGAAAACAAACTCAAATTGTGTTGATATTTCAAAAAAATGATCCATAAGTCATTTTTGATGTGTAGGAATAATCCACACATCATTTTGATGATCAGTGTAACTGGTATGGCTATAAGTGAGTCTTTTTATTTAAATTTGACATCATTTTTAGTAAAAAGGACAACTGGATTTCTCAAATCCTCATAAAATGAATTCATATTGTTTTTATACTTTATTTAAATGAAAGATAAGTCATTTTGGATGTGTTGGAATCATCCAAAACAATATCTGATACATGATGATCTCAGTTTTACACAAGGTGTCCGTTATCAGTTTAAAATCAACATTTTAGTTGAAAAAGTGTCCCTCCATAAAACCAAGAAAACACAATTACATTCCCTAAATAAATTAGTATAATTAGTCAAAAGTCATTTTTATATTATAGGAATTGGTATCACTTAAAACTGACAAATGATGTTCTTGGTAGGAGTTAAAATGCATGCTAATAATTTTGAATGTCATTTTAGTAGAAAAGACATGTAACGTACTCAAAAAAATGAAAACACATTCTGATAATTTTGATACTATATTAAAAAATTCCATAATTCATTTGAGACATGTTGGAATAAAATGAAACTCAATATAACGCACGGTGAGACTGGTACGACTCCAAGTGTTCCTTTTCAATATTTATCTATCATTTTAGATTAAAATAATCTTCACATCACCAAAACCAAGAAAACAATCCTATTTTTTTAAATAACTAAATATACTATTACTTAAATAATTAATTTATCATTTTAATATTGTACTTATTTAATTAATTATCATAGAGGTAATGCATGTAGAAGAACAAGAAATGGTGTGACATGCAATAATCAACCATAAATCAATCATATACAAAGTGTTCCTTGTATAACCCAATGTTTAGTTTAATTTTTTCACTTTATAATAATATAAATATTTATATTATTACTAACATATGAAGTTCGTTCTTATACATATGAATTTCTTACTTGAAAAGGTGTCGGGATCAAAAGGCAATGGAACACAATTGTTTTTTAATGTATTCAATAATTTCTACTTATTTAATTGTATAGACCAATGTTTGAAATGTCTATAATACATTATTTTTCTGTAATTTTTTTTTTAAATTTTAATTCATTTAAATTATTTATTGCAAGTTTATTTTTATGATTTGTTGGTTATTTTGGTTGTGTATTTTGATGTTACAACACACTACAACATGCCCCTTTATTAGATCTTTGTTATGAACTAAAAGTTAGTACTTTTATCTGCATTTTTAATTGAAATAATAAAGTTATACCATATTAGTTCCTTTTTAGAACAAATAATATACTGGTGATTTTATTCTGCCATGGTAGCAAGCACATCTCTAGTACAGATAATGTACATTTTCAGCATAGTTAAAGGCATATTTTTTAGTACTATGTTAATACTCCTGAGATGAATAAGAGATGTACAAAAATATAAATTAAAACATTAAGCATTAATTAATAATAAATGAATACATCACTATCTAAAATACCTCATGATAATTTACATTGATGTAAACCTCTACATCTTAAAATTCCATAGACATAACGTTAAAATAAATGAATGTAACCCATACCACAGAAGTGGACTGAAGTAATGATGTTCCTAATATTCAACTTCCGTTTAGATCAAATTATATTTCTCTGATGATGTTCCAACCAAAATTTATAGGAAATATTATCCTATATATCTCCATATATATCCATTATATATATCAATATATATCCCTCTTTATATCCTACTCCAACTATATAAATATAGTCATCCAAAACTCAAGAAAATTTACCTCAAAAATCTTTATAATGAAATGATAGAGGATGAATAAAAATAAAAAATGAATAATAGTTTTAGATATATCATGATATTTTTATAATTATTATTTATATAAAAAACTTCATTATGTCACACCTGTTTTTCCTTTCTCTATGGAATAATATTATCTATCCTAAGTATTCTTAACTCTATATTATTTATATTCTCATTTACAGAACATAGAAATTATAAATTGTATGGTGAAAATAATTAACAATTCTAATAAACTCCCAACCATGAGAAAACCCTTTAAATTTAAAACATCTCTAGATTCATGCAAACACTATATTAAAATGAAATGTGTATATCGTTGTGGACATTTCATTTATACGTTGTTGTAACATCACATTGTGTCTTAAATATAGATTAAAATATACATAAATCTACACTTCATCCCTTAATGTTTTTCTTTTTTATTTTCCTTATTAATCATGGTATAATAATTTATAATCATTTCACATTCAATTTGAATAGATAAGAAAAAATATATCATGGAAATGTTAAAAAACTCATGTAGGAGAAAAAATATGCATGCCCAGCATCCCATACTATTAAAAAAATACCATTAATATCCATGGGATTATAATTATTTCATTCTCCTTGGGCATAGTATCATACCATCACCCCCTCCACCACGAATTAGTTTTTATTAATTTAGTGTTTTAATTTAAAATTTCCATTTTAACTCACAAGTCCACTCCAACACTTTGGGATTTCCTGTAGGATTTTTATACGACATATATAAAAGAATCAACATTCCTCATGATTGGTCAAATAATTCAACCATAATTTATAGCGCAAAATATAATGAAAAAGGAAATATAAAATTAATATTTATTTCTTATATCTTTTTACCTCAATATGAGCCCTCATTCATGACATTAGATAGCATAATTAACTATTTTAAACTCTATCAAAGAATTATTGAGTTAAATATTCCATTCTTATCGACCCTTACAGGATTAAAATACTATTAACAATAGATGAAGGGATATAATTCATAAATTCATTCTTATTTTTTTTTGTTTTAATGTAGACTTTTAATGGTCATTTTTTACATTTGTAAAATCCCTCATGTTTTATCTCGATCATTAGACATGAAATTAATGGAATTTCTATTAGAGTTTTAATGGCTATTTTAAACATTAATACCTCAGATAAAATAATGATATTATATAAAGGATAATTTCACATTTTCATCATTCAAATATCATTAAACTAATAATTATCATTTCATATAATCCTACATAGGTGCTCTTATATCCTAGAGGATTTTTTATAATATTGGGTGTAACAAACAACTCATATTGTCTCCTTATGGTTTCACCTCAATCTAAATTAATCATGATGTGTTATAATGTTTATAACCTAAAGTTTGGATTGATTAGTATGAATAGAATTAACCACATTAAAAAATATTTATATATTTTTTTAATTTAATTCAAATGTATTTATTTATTCTTAAAAATATTCATTAATTTTTTATAAAACCACTTCACGACTAAAAGCTATATTTTCCAAAGAAATATATTCTTCTTTGTGCTATATAATTTAATAAAAAAGTAATTAATCACTATTAATTTTTTAAGGAATTGTTTTAAAAATGTATTAATAATCATTCATAAATTAGTATCTAATCATAAGGAATAAAGAAAATTCATTAATATTAAAAAAATAAAAATTTTCCAGAATATTTTTTGTGTGTGTTAAATATTTTATATCATTAGAAATTAAATTAATTATATTTTATGATATAATTTATTCATATGTATATATTTTATATTATAAAAATTATTTTCCACCCTTTTAATAGGTTTTAATATTCATGTAATGAATGTAAATTAAGTTTTATGGTTAAAATTATTTTTTTATTTAAAAAACTATTTTCCTCAAATTTTAAAATAATATTTTAAAATTAATTTAAATGTATTATTGGAATTAAATATGAAAAATTTAAATCCATATTATTAATCAACAATTAAATTTTTTTATTGGTCCAACATTAATTTTTTTCCATAATGAATAGTTAAAATAGTAAAAATTTGTTAACATGGTTAATGGTTAAACGAGATTGCTATATGTTAAACTATGATATTAGGGAATAATTTAAAAATAAAATCTTCCAAATATTATTATATGAATTAATTTATACATTAACTCACCTAAAAATATATTTATTTTCAATTTGGTTCTACTTTAACATTAATGTGTCTATATTTTGCATAAATATTTTATGGAACACCATGTGTGTTTCTCCCCTCACTTATAAAAGGGAACATATTCTCATCCCTTATTCAAATAAATTTAGAGTTAATGAAAAAAATTAACCTCCCAAACACATTCCATGATTCATTACCTTTTTTATTGATCATATTATATTATACTATGACCATATTAAGAAGGCTCAACCTGTAATCCAAAACAAGCATCTCAAAGAAGAGGAAATTGTATTACCCAAATCATTCGAAGTTTATTTATTCTTATAATTTATATAAATTGGTTGTATTAACCATAAAATAATGACTCAGGTCACATAAAAATAATTATATTTTATTATGATGATGTTAAATCCATTTTTCACCTCCAATCCATGAAATAAGAAATGATATGTTGCTCAAGTGTATGTGTAGACTTCCGCCTCTACATAATGGTATGAGTCAGTTTTCCATCGCTATATTTCATGGATTTTATTTATAATAATTTTAATATTTATATACAATATTTATTAAATAATTATTTATATTAAAATATAATATCTAATCTACCTTCTTACAACCCCATTTGTTGAAAGATGATAATTTCGCTCGTGCATTCAATGGGACAACCAACACTATGGTGTGATGAGATCTATTTATCATTTATGATTCACATGGATGGTAATAAGTATATATTTAAGGAATTTATATGATATTTATAATATAATAATTATTAAATAATGTTAAATTATTTTTATCCTTTATTTCATTTCATCCAATAAAAAGTGGAAGCATCACTCAGACATATGTAAATACCACCGTCTGATTGAAGTAATGTAAATATTTTTTCATGTAAAATTTATTTTTAGGGTAATATAAATGTATATAATGATTAATTATTATAAATATGACATGTTAAAGATTATATTTATGATGTAACCGTTATTGAAGGGCATCGACCATAAGTTTCAGACCGAAACATACATGAAATATGAAGTAGTTGACACTTGAAATATTGATGATAATGGATAAATATTAATTAATGAGTTGTCAGATGTTTTATGTAAAATATGTGTTGTTAAATAAGTAATAATATATTTCTATTATAAAATAATAATTTTAAATTTATTATATATGAGTTTAAAGAACTTTTAAAGCAAGTTTTATTTGACTTAAGCGATTTATATTACAATCTTATTTTATTTCATGACTATTCTTCATCATACTTAATTCAGAAAAAATATATCACCCTAACAACATAAAACCCATTTGTTATTTAATAATATTTTTATGTTTGGTTTTAATTTTATATTTTCCTTTTCATCTCCTTATGGATCACATATCAATAAGCAAGTTACATGAATGAGTTTCTCATCTTAATTTTTCTTCTATAAGACATATGTCATATCAAGAATGTGGTGTACGTATTTACCATTTGAAATGTTTTATCATGAATCTGTTTATGTTAAAGGAATTAAAATACTCATTTAATGTCATTTAATTTATGATGGTTACAATTCTAACATTACCAATGTTGGAAGTGTTTTATGTTTAAATCACACTTTTTATCTAGATTGTGTATTATTAAATATATGACTATAAAATTATGTAATATATTACATTGAAGTATTATATCATTTATTATCTTCAAATTATTTGTGGAAATTAAATATTTTCATTTCATTTTAATATACCAATGTACTCAAAAGTGAAAAAAAACATTATTAATGAAAAAGGAAACTTCATTTCTATTCAGTCTGGAATATTTTTTATTTCATATACATGTTTTAGTTATGATAGTTTCCAAAATAATTATATTATATCCCAATGATTAATTAATTTCATGTCCCCCCATGTTTTACTTTCTAAAATACATTTTAAAAGGAACAAACTTTTCATTATCCAATTGACATCCTTTTCTATCAAATGTGGGGACATAATATTTATTTTAACATATACTGTATGAATGATTTTTCCCACCATAATTAATATTATTTTCCTTAATAATTATTTTTTAAGTATCCATATATATTTTCAATGAAATTTTTGTCCCTAATATTTCCAAAAAAATATTTTTAATAGGTGTTTAAAAAATGAAAATGATGTTATCAAAAATAAATGTTTCCTTTTGATTTTAATAGTGTCATTATCTACAAAAACATACATTGATGTTACATATTATTCATTAGGGATATGATTCCATTATACCATTTCTATTTTAGTAGATTATATTTTATCTAGTGCCTTGTTTTACATTTGAGGCTCTCATTCATTTATATCATTAAAACTAGTTATTGGGTTCAGCCTAGAGGTGGAGTATATGAGCAGAGTAATGGATACCAATTCACCATTGGGAAACAATCTTGAGATATCTATCTATGAAAATAATGTTCACAACTTATCAGGTGTGTATAATATTCTATGGTATCTCAATGACCTTGATATGACTGACTTCAACATGGTTATATGTATGGAAAGGTTAGTCGCAAACTGATCCCACAATGATTTTTATCGTAGGAGAGTGACCATTCTGTCTCATATGGGTGACCAGTAAGTTCATAATGGAGGGTGGGAAATCAAGTTATGCTTTTTTGGTCTAATAACTATGAAAATGAGAGCTCTCGAAGCCCATGTTGTTTTTCTTATTGTTCTATGATGCGGGTTGTATGCAAGATTTCCTTCTGCTCATTCTATAACTGTTCCACGATGTCATTCCTAAAGACTTCCCAAGGATACTGCCTAATATAGATTGTGAATATACAATTGAGCTCATACATGGGATGAAACAATATATATTCCACCTTACAGAGTGTTACCGACTCATCTTCAGTTGGTTAAGACTCAGTTAAAGGAGTTATAGGATAATGGGTTTATCCATCCAATAACATCCTCTCGGGGATCAATTATGTTGTTTGTAAAGAAGGCTAATTGGATTTTATGTTTTTTCATCAACTAATAGAAGCTAAAAAATATTATTAAAGAACCGATATCCACTACTTCATAGCAATGATCTATTTGACTAGTTGAGGTGAGATTGTGTGATGTAAATGATTGATTTTAGAACACTGTATCATTATGGGAGATTTTGGAATTATGATATACCATGGACCACCTTTAGAATTATGTTTTCCATTTATGATTTTTTCATAATTCTTTTTCGGTTGAAAAATGACCCGGCAGTTTTTTTTTCCTTAATGAAAATTTTGTTTCATCCAGACATGGAATAGTTTGTGGTGGGTTTCAAGGATGACATCGTGGTGTACTCCATGTCTCGTGATGATCATCCCTAACATCTTGACATCATCCTAGGTATCTGGAGAGAGAATACTTTATATTCCAATCTATCTATGTGTCAGTTTTGGATTGACCAGGTGCACTTTTTGGGGCACGTCATCCCATAAGAAGGAATGGTAGTGGACTCAGAATAGAATCAAGGATTTTTATATTAGTAGTATCCGAAGAATGTTTTTGATATCTAAATCTTTTTGGGACTAGCTGGTTATTAATAGAGGTTTGTTGAAGACGTTTCCTGATAGGAAGCACTACTTATGGGCTTGGACAAGAAATGGGTATTTCTTGAGTGGATCGAAGTATGCAAGATTTATTTCCAAGAGTTGAAGAAGAACTTGACAGGAACACCAATTTTGATCCTTTTTAAGTATGGTGAGGAGTAAACGGTTAATTGTGGTGCTTCTGTGATTGAAAATGTATCAGTATTAATACAGGGGATCAAGTCATTACTTAGAGGTATCGACTATTGTGGCCACCTGAATAGAATTACCATACACATGAACATGAGTTTTTAGTAGTGGTCTTATGCTCTTAAGTATTGGTAAAACTAACTTTTGGGTGTAAAGTTTATAGTTTATATATATCATAAAAGTGGGATGTACTTATTTTCATATTGTGATTTTTATATTTAGTAGCGAATATGGATAGAGAACATGCATTCGAATGATTTTGAGTGGTTAAATATTCCTAAGAAGAGAATAGTGTGGCGGATACCTTGAGCAGGAAAACTCAGAATTAGTTGGTACATGAGTTGATTGCAGAGTAAATGTTGATGACATTATAGGATGAAATACATGTAGTGGTATAAAAGTGTCTTGACCAAATGAATCTTGATTCAGTAGGAGTAGATTATACACTATTGTGACATATCATATACAGGCAATATGAGGCTCTAGAGTGTTTATCATTGCAGGAAATTCATAACGGTGGGGAGTCACCGTCATAATGGTTGATAGATGAGGATAATGTCATTGTTGTGAAAAATCATGTTGTTTTTCCCACGAGTGTATGAGATGAGCTCATGTGGGAATTTCAATCCCCGAAGTGGGTGGTACACCTTGGTGTGACCAAAATGTACTTTGACCGATGATGATTATTTTGGTGGCATGTCATGATGATGGAAATAATAGGGTTTGTGATAAGATTATTCACCTGTCAGTAGGTGAAGTAAGAGAATCAATTACTAGGATGCCTTTTATAGTCATTGGCTAATATAGAATGGAAGTGGGACGATGTGACTATAGATACATTGGTAGGTCATCCAATGAATCTTATGAAGAATGATTCTATTTGGGTCACTATGGATCAACTAGAAAATGTATCACATTTTTGACTTATTTGGGAAACCATAAAAGTTTTTTAGTTGGGAGAGATATTTGTTTGAGACATAGTTTGTTTTCATGAGGATCCATAAAATATTGTTTCGGATCATAATTCATGATTTACATCATGATTATGGTAGGGATTGAAGAAGGATATGGGCACACAAGTTTTTTTTATTATGGATTCCCATCTACAGAATGATGGACAGTCGAAGCATACTATATAGGTTCTAAAGGATACATTGCAGGAATGTGTGCTTTAATTAAGTTGTTCTTGGGAGAAACACTTGGATTTAGTGGAGTTCTTATATAATAACAGTTATCAGGAAACTATTCAGATTGAACCATATGAGTCACTTTATGGTAGGCTATGTAGATCACTATTATTCGGTTTAGAGGTGATTGATTCAGAGTTATTCGGACCATGTCTTGTGCAGGAGACATCAGATTTGTTGCACTTGATTCAAAAACTTATGGCTATAGATCGGAGTAAGTAGAAGTCGTATGTTGATAGATGTAGATAACCCCTAGAGATTATAGAGTGTGATCGTGTATTTCATTGAGTGTCACAAAGGTCGGGTCACAACAAGATACAGATGCATGGAATGATGGTACCAATGTTTTAGGGACTGTTTGAGGTAGTAGAATAAATCGGGCTAGTAGACAATGGATTGGCTCTTTCGCAGAAGTATAACACTATTAATGATGTATTCCTTGTATAAAAACTACATCAGTATCACCTCGACTATTTTCAAGTGATCTACATGGATGAGGTTGACCTCAAGATCAATTCCTCTATTGAGGATCATGTGATAAATGTTGTGGATCATAGTGAAAAATTTTTCATGAAAAGGATGTGCGGATAGTTTGTTTGTAATTGAAACATGGAAGTTTGAGAGAGGAAAATTGGGAACATGAAGCAGATATGAGGGATCAATGGACCAGTATTTCTGGTTTGGAATATTAGTGATGTTCAGGATTTCTTGTTGAGGATGAGATATTTTATAGTGGGAATATTTTAATTTCCTAGCCTTTTCTGGAGTTATATCTGGCACATTTTTTAGGTACAAAATTTTAAGTACATTTTTTTGGAGTTTTGGTTTAGGGTGACTATCACTGATGTTTTATGAAAAATCTATAGATATAGGAATTTTTATGTTTTAAACACTTATTGAAAAACTGTGCACCAAAACCTAGTTAACTGCACAGACATTGAAAGTGAGGACTGCACGGTTTGTGCAAGATTTCCTTGACCATGTGCCTATACAAGGTGATCATGAACAAAGAACTAATTTCTATAAAAATTGCTTTTAAAACAAATAAAACCCCCATAAATACTCTTATTCAACCTCGACATATGATTTTACTATTTTATATGATCCCAATGCATTCAAATGGAATTCTATGGCCTTTTGAATACTATTCTTTGAGATTAAAAGCATGAATTGAATATTCACTCTTATACTGGTAAGTGTATTTCATCATGATGCTTCTCTATTTATTCCCTATAAATTTCTTTGAAATTATCACGTAATATCATCACTCTTTCTATGGATCTAATCCTATGATTTGAGATCTAGATCTAGGATTTCAGATCTACATTGATATTTCCAAGATCTTGATGCTTTTGATCTTAATTGTGGGTTTTGGTATTTAGATCCAGGTCATGATCAAGGTCGTTATTCCACTATGATTTTGGGGATTTCCTTTGGGAAACATTCCATAAAAAATGAGGTAGGTGGCATAAATCAAACTCTAATGGTCATGGATTTCATAAGTGAATAAGAGAATAATGATTTTCAAGTATCTAAAAGTAATTTTTTTCTAAATGGGATAATTAGGAATATGCAATTGACTTTTCGGTGTTTGGGGGACATAGATGATTAATTGTTGATTTAGTAATGAGACTAAGGGGCTTCTCGAATAAATAATTGATTTGGGGAAAATCGTTATGATTTGAGATATTATATTTGAGATATTTAATTAGTAGTGTTTGAGATAATAATATGGGGAATTAATTAAGAGTTAGTGATTTGTCTATATTGATATAATTAATGGTGGATTATTTATGTGCTTTGATGGTTGATTCAGATAATTAATAGTGATATTAATTTTGAAAAGTTGGTATTTGAATTGGATAATTATTTTTTGGATAAATAATTATGGAATAAGATATTGTTTGAATGATTATTAAATTGATGAATTAATTAATGGATTTAATGTGCATGGTTAATTTTTGAGTTAACAAAAAATTATTTTTGTTTAACTAATTGTTGAATTATCAATGTATTGATTATAAATTATTAAATGAAAATTGTTTTTTTATTATTATTCAAATACTTTGGAGAAATAAGTGAGAAACCAAACATGACTTCACCAATTCACCACTTCACCACTTCCCCACTTCACCAATTCCCCACTTCACCACTTCACCACCTCACCACTTCTCACATACAAGACTTCAGAATGAAAAAAATACAAGCACAATGGATGGGCAATCCATTAAAGCTTCAAGCAGGAAAACCTTGAATGGTGGAGTTGAAATTGTTAAGAGAAGGTTGAGGATCCACAAACCAGGAAACATGATCATTAGAAAAGATGGAAAAACCACATAATCGGTCTCCTCAATCACCCAATGGTGTGACCGTCAACTCCAGCCCAGATCCACAAAGGTGACATCGTACTCCAGTCATAGTACACCTAAACCCTCTAGCAATGTGAGATGACCCAAGCAGACATCCATAAAGGGTGACGAAGAAATCAGAATGAGGAATATCAGGCCGTCCAGAACCCGCACCCTGTAATGAATTATTAAATTAAGAATTTAATGTGTGGTTACATGGTCTTCCAAATGTTTTATGTGTGAATGGTAACATGGTCATTTGGCATGAATTAAAGGGTGGTAACATGGTCATCCAAATGTGTGATGTTTGAACGATAGCATGGGCACTCGATATGAATTAAAGGGTGGTAACATGCTAATCCAAATATGTGATGTGTTAATGGTAGCATGGTCATTAAATGTGAATTTAAGTGATGGTAACATGGAATTCCAAATTATGAAATAATAATATTAATATGAGTACTCTGAGTGGTGGCCTCACATGAGAATATTTTGGTCTTCGGCATGAGTCGAGTCATGTATTGAGAGACCATACACCTTTGATGACTTCAGGCATTGGCAAGTGTCGAAGAAGCAATTAAGTTATGGTATTTACTGGGGAAAACATCGGGCTCCAACATGAGCCAATGTTAGTGTTGAGGTACGAGTATCATTTGGAACCCTGGAGGTTTATGTGGTGAAATAAGGAATAAATGATAATTTTTTAACTATATATTTATTCCATGTCATTATTTATTTATTAATATGAATACACTATCTTTCTATTGGACTTGTATAGACACTGTTGGAGGTGGACGACTGAGTTGTACTCATACCCTATTTGGTCCACCTAATCAGAAGCTAAGAAGAAATTATTGTTTCAGGATAGGATAATGTAAAGGCATTGGGATAAATGTATATTTTGGGGATGAATCATGGTTTAGAGACATATATGTGGTTTGGTAGACTCTTGGGAGTCATTGTGTATATTCTTTAATATTCGTTGTAGACACTTGGCACTTGCATTATCATATCATGCATTACCTTTGAATTGAGTATTTTATTTCCTATTTGGTTGGATTGTGGGTTTTTTCCTAGTTATTTATATGAACCCATATTTGTTTATTTTTGTTTTGTTTCAATGGTATTTTACTCTGATAAAGAGGGTATAGTATTTCTATGGTTTACATAGAAAACCCTCCCTGCTAGTGGGAACCATCTAGTATACAGGGAGCTGCATTTGAGGGCATGTGACAAACCAGTTGGGGGCACCGTTGCATGGAACACAGGTCGTGATGTTGCAGTTACCCCAAGACCAAAGTTTGTATAAGGGTAGTAATCCAAAAACTAACATATGGTGAATATCTTGGTATATAGACTTGAAAAATGATTTATATGATTATGTTTATTCCACACAATATACCACTATCTTATGGCATGTTACATATAACATACTTGGGATTTTATACGTAAATATTATATATATTGAGAAGAATATTCAATACATTTCAAAAATACATTCTTGGTGACCATATAGGTTTAGTGTCTTATGATACCAGATTAACAATATTATTATTTCATGAAAAAACTCATTGAATCTAATAAATATATTTTCATTTAATACCCTTTATAGATAGGCCTTACATATAACCATTATTAAAAACTAGGGGAAATAAAATATAGTAAAGGGTGATCTCAGAAGCATAGTAAGGAAAATAGGGTATATATTAACATAACATGAGCATAATGGAATGAGAACATGAGAATGACTATTGAAAACCATACACTATATATCATATATCATAAACAAGTATCATGGAATAAATCTTGGCTTCTATAAAGACATAAATCATAAATTAATCAAGGAAATAAAATGTATTAGAGCATAAAATTTTCATAATACATAGACATAATGAATACATATGTTGATTTAACATTTTGATCACGTATAAATAGAAATGTCTTCCCTCATTATATTATGTACATGACATCATGACCTCGAAAAAACTTGTGGAAATGAAATTTATGTCTTTGTATACTCCAGTGGACATGATTCCAGGTCCACACATAAGGTTATGTACATGAAACCAATTCTATAAAAAACCTTATAAACATGAAACCATATCAATAATTATCCATATAGACATGAAACCTTGACCACATGTAACATTATGAACATGAAATTAGGTTCATGCATAAAACAAAATTAACACATATGTTATCCATCTTTTCCCAATGCATTAGTTTACTATATAATTCCAATCCCACTATTCACATATTTATAATAACAAATATGTGTCCCATAAGAAACTAAAATAATCTTCATTACATAATGTAATGAAATGAAATGTGGTTTATAAAAATCTCATCATATAATAAACTGTAGAAGATAAATGGGGTTTATAAACATTTCATCATTTCATTATAGCATTACCTGTGGAAATATGTGGATTTCATAAAAATAATTTTATCAAAATCATAAACCATTGAAAAAGGATACAGATAATATCTCTATAAAAAATTCACAAACAATCATACTAAATATCTGAAGTTGTTGTCATTGGTGAATATAAATACAATAAAAGACCATCAAACCATTATTTAGGAAAATATATACTCTATTTTGAAATCACTTCATTTGAATATAAAAATTTTCTAATATTAAAGAGAAAAATTCATTGAAAATAACATCCAAAAATTTTATTATAATCATTAAATCATTGAGGGATTCTAATGGTAGGAAATAAAGTTCATGTTGTACACATTTAAATATATATTTTTTTCACATTTTAAAATAAAGAGTCAAAAGCTTCTCATTATGAAAATTACAAGAAGATTGCATTTAATTTTTTATAAAAGGTCAAATTGGGGTAAATATTAATTTAATACATTTATTTATTATAGTAAAAAAAATTTAATTTCTTTTATATCATGGATATAGAAGTGATTGGAATTTCAACTCACGAGAGAAATAAATTTGATTTCATAATATAAGTTATTTTGGTCTCATTAGTTTATAAATAGGTAAAAATTAATGGATAACTATTATTATATAGAAATTAACAAGGGATAAGAAAATTTATGAGATCCTTAAGAGGTAGAGCATCATTTTAAATGATTAGAATCATAATCAAAAAAATTCCAGATAAATATTGAGATTGTAATATATTACCATTAAAACATTCGTATCTTTTGAATTAGAAGAACCATGAATGGAAAATCGATATATAGATATGTAATTAAAAATAAATTCCACAATAATAATCATAAAATTCATTCATTTGAGTTATATAGATCACTAAAAATAAAAAATTAATGAATATGGAATTTTGTATCGCCAAAATAAATGTGAGAAAAATACCATACCAATTTGAAAACTTTTGAATCGTGATCCCCAATAAAGAATAAGAAACTGAAACATTAAATATAATTTAAACAAGAATAATAATGATATTAGGTGTAAAAGGGGTAGTATATACCCTATATAAAAGACCCGAGTGGTGAATATGGTATTTGTCTCGTATAAAAAAAGAGACCAAAATTCCCTACCTAATGTTTCAACATTCATTATACCTGTTCGAACCCCCAGTAAAATAAATGTAGATTTATTATAAATATATTTTCAAAAAATATACATATATATCATTACAAATGTTATTCACCTATTTCCTTTAACCACCAATTCACTAATAATATTTTTTTGAAATCACTGTCTTGTGTGATAACAACTTTGTTTTTCATGTATGTTCTGCTTCGGTAGTTTTGTTCACAATAAATTGATTATGATTCCATAATTTCCATAATATTAATCATGGAAGATTATCAAATATATTAAATATGTATATATTATTTAGTCATTTATTAATGTTATATAGGAAAAAATGAATTACACCATTCATGGAGATGGTATGTCTATATACACATGAATGTTCATTCGATTTTTTTGATGAATGGAATGAAATAGTGACATATATTAATTAAATTTTATAGAATAATTTTAATATAATATATAACATATATTCATTAAATCTCTCCATATTACCATCCATTTGAAGAATAAAATAAAAAACACATCACATTGCTTCGGGGAGGCGGTAGTCCACACATACCCATGAGGGACGATATCATTTTCCAACAGAATGGATGATTAGAAGGGAGTTGTGATATTATAAATCCATAGAAATAATTATTTCAAATATATTATATACATATATTAAATTAATCTTCATATCAACTAGGGATAGGTGGTGATTTAATACAAATTATATTGGTTTTCAAGGCAGTAGTCCATCATACACAAGACCGAGTGTTTCATTCCCCATTTGATGAAATATGATATGGATATAGGTCATTAATTTAACATAATAAAATATTATTATATGTTAGGTACATATTTTTTAATATCATAATTATTGAAAAAAATTTGAATGAGGTCGAAGAAGAAAGAAAAGAACTCGGCTATGAATGATAAATCTTCTTCAAAACCCTCCGTTGGTTTTCCCCAATAGCTCTTGTAGGGAATTATAATCAAAATAAGGCCTCTAGAAATTTATCGAGGAAATAATTATTATATTTTTGTAGTTATGGGTGAAACCAAAATTATTTTGAAGTGTAAAAAGGATATGATATGGGTTTCCCTTATATAAGTGGGGGAGAGGACACAATTGTAATATTTGTATACAAAAAGGTATACCCTTATTTTAAAAAATATAAAAGGATCCAAAATAACTCATTATTGATCCTTAGGTAATATAAGATCGGTATATGGTCATAAATTATAATTTTAAACTACTATAGTTCATTTTATCTCTTATATTTTTAGTTTAACCCCCCCCCCTCAGTAAAACTATTTTAACCTTTACCACCATTTTTTTTCCTATTTTTACTAATCATTGTTAAAAAATTAGGTAAAAATTATTATATAATATTATTCATACCGATCTAAAAATATATAATCTATTTTTAAAAATTATGTTCTCAAAAGTGGTTGAATGAAATTTAAAATTTATTCTGCAGAAGTGACTGAAAAATGGGTTTCCAAAGGAAAAGATTTCAAAATTATAAAAAATATTTATATAAAAATTGATCATGAAATTGATTCTAAAGAAAAAATTATATTAATAAAAATTTAATTGAACTTATTTTACTTTTAAAACATTTGAAATCATAATTTATCTTAGTAAATGTTTTAATGAAAATGCATTTTTTTTATAAAAAATGAATTTTATCACTATTATTTTATAATTTAATTACCTCAGAAAATTGTAAAAAAATTTACAATAATATTGTTTTGACATGTTGATAAAATATTTTAATTTTATTAACTCAAATAATTTTTCTATAATTATAAAAAAATAATTTTCATATGTTTTTTGAAAATGTAATAAAAAATTGTTATTCAGAAAAAAATTTATTTTCTAACCAAATAAGGACATTACCAAAAAATAAGTAACATTTTTTCTATATTATTTTTTTATCTAAAACCTTAAAATTTTAATTTTAAAAATTGATTTATTTCCATTCATTCTAAAAAATTTATTGTCTATGTTGTAACTATCATATTACATGATATTTTAATAGGTTATCATGGTTCATTTAATGTTAGTGTATCCTGTAGAAAAACCTTGTGAGAAAATTAAATTTATCTAAAAAACAATCATAAAATTTTGGATTTTTAATTTATATTCAAAATATTTATTCTCATGGATCATTATCTTTGATTATATTATATATTTGTTCTTATGATGATTGAAATATTTTCATCGTGATTCATGTTTATAATCTATTAATTATTTGTGTGATTTTCTAGTGTTAAGATTATTATTTCATACCATTTTTTTTATCTTTTTCTAAATTGTGATAATTTACTAATATCTCATATTTTTACCCTTATATAGAATCTAAACTCACTCTTTATTATGTTTCCATTCCCAAGGTTATTAAAAATTGGTTTAAATAGGGTATGACTAAGAAGTGTAGCATTCTTGAGGACATTACTTTATATATTGAAGATCATTCACAAAATAAGTTGATTATGTATCTAGTATCAAAATATAATAATATAATATAGACCATAGTTGTGTATTCATATAAATATTATTATGTATTAAACTTATACTATTTAATATATATTTATGTTATGATCTATCCACCTCCATTAGTATTAGAGGATAGTTTATATTTTTTTGAGATTAGGGTATGAAAATATTATTGAAAACGCTTAGAATAGTCCAAAGAATAAGATACGATCCTATGTTATGGATAATAAATTAGTTTTGGTTCCCATGTAAACTCACATCTATCTTTATATTGTCAAGTGGTAGATTTTTGGGCACATATTCACTTAGGCGTAACAACAATGAATGGGGTGGCTTACGTAATAACTCAATCATAACTACCGAATGTTGAGTTGGACTAATTTAATCCTCTAAGTAGACACTCCTGGGATATATTATTTATATAATTTTAAGTTTATTTATGAATAATTATGAGTAATTGGAATATATGATGATAATGGTTGACTTAGGTTAAACATAAGGTATAAGGAACTCAACTTAAACATTATATATTCAATTGCTTTTTAACAAGAATCCACATTATTACATTCTAAAAATATATTTTTATTATAGATGTTTAGATAATTTGCTAAAAATAATATATAAAAACTATAATATTTTAAATTAGACACTTCTACTCAATATCATTATATTCAAAAAAAAACTCATTAATAATAAAAAATGTTTTTTTTCATGTTGGATCTTTATAATTTCATCTTGTCCTCATCCTCATCGAAATTTTCCATTACCATGTGAAAAATTTTAAAATATGGTATGATAAAAAAAGCTATGTATGGGATATATATGGACACAAAAAATTAGTATAGTAAAAATCAATGAAAACATTTTCATTAAAACATACATTTTTATTCATAAAAATGATTCTTATTTTCAAAAAAATCACTATTCTACCTATTTAAAATCAAAAAAATTTCATGGAAATTCCTTATAAAGAATAAAAATATTAGTAGGTAAATTGATAAATCAATTTACATATCAATCTCAATTTTTTGATCAATCAGTTACAAATGGAGTAACTATTGTAGTTACATTTGAAATGATAACTGCATCAATATTCCTAAAATATCTTACGAGAAACCTAAGAGGTTCCTCCATCCCGTTAACCAATGAATTAGAGAGATATAAAGGGATCACCTACCCAAGTTTTATCACATGACCACCTTCCCACATAAAAATTCCAATGAACCATAACATAAGAACCACACATAAATCCTGCATAAAATAAACATTCCTGCTGAAAATAGCTTTTCTATTTTGAAATAACTATTATTTTTTCACAAAGACATGCAATAATAAATTAAAAAAATTTATTTGAAAATGGAATTATAAATATATAAAATACTATTAAATATATAATAGTGTCACAAATTTAATAAAATATTTTCATTATATATATGTTAAAAAAATAATTCTTTCATATTTATGTTCAAAAAGTCACAATGAATATCTTTTTGAAAATGAAAAAATTAATATATTCAAACCATTTTGAAAAAAAATTAAAAATGGTTCAAAATTTATTTATGAAATTTTATGAAAGTAGTTTATGCATTTTTTAACTTATTTTTAGAAAACATGGACAATAAATAAAAAGGGAGTTTAAAGTGTATCATAAAAAGATATTTTTTAGAATAAGGTCCCACAAAAATATCACATCGTTGAGGTGTGAATTAATGAAAGGAATAAAATATGTGAATCCACTTTATATATACATAAATAAATTTTAATAAAAAATTAAAATATAATAATAAATTTCCGAGATAATCTCAGCATGAAATAATCAAGAAGTAAAATAATCTACCAAAAAATGGAAATTGGGATAAAAAATTCTATTACCCACATTTGAATACCATAAAACATGTTAAAACCGCTTTTCTAATGGTTTAAATACATTATGTCCTTATTTTAAATATATATTAATATTTAAAATACCTTAGTTTGTCATTTAATAACAACTTATGACAAATTTATTAATAATATGTCATTATTTTTATTATTTCAAGAGTGCTTGTTTCATAGTTTCAGGATAGGTACATTTGTGTATAATTACAGATGTTCATGAAAACTGATTTAGTACCCTAGAAGTTTAATGGAATTGTATCAATGAACTAAAATAAGTTTTAATGGATTCATATTTTTTTTTTAATTTTTACATAAGGATGATTCATTAGATAAAACCTTAATGATAAATGTTTAGCATCTTTGTGCGGGTTTCCTGAACATCACTAAATAGTTTCACTTTATTTAATATTATGAGTTTATATTATTTAAAAAATATGAAATAGTTTATGATATATCTATATAAGTCCTATTTGACCAGAATTTTATTTTTATGTTCATCCATGAAGGTGGAAAAGGGAAATGAAAAATTATTATTCACGAAGATGGTAAATGGACATAAATTTGATAATATTTCATTTTCATTGAATAACGTAAATAAAAATGAAATGGATATGTAATATTAAATTATAAAAATAACACTCTAGTATATAAATCATTATGTAGCTATCATTCCTTGATGAATATAGGGTCTGTGGAAACTGTATAAGAAGAAAAGAAGTTAAGAGAGATGTTATGAGAAAATTATATCTTGGATATCAACTCTTTAAAAAACCACCATAAGGAGATTGAATTTAGTATTTTGGTGGTTCCATTAGCACTTGGCTATCAGTAGAGTTAGGGGGAGAAGAATGGGTTTATATATGAAGAGATACAATGATTTTGATTTCAAATAGGTTGTTGAGGGGTGGAATTTATACATTAGGAGATGTGGGTTTGAAGTTATTAAATAATGATTATTTTATATTTAATGACAACCGCATTGATTCGGAATTAAATTACATAACATTGGTTGATAATTAGTATTTACTATTTTATTTAGGGTCAAGAGAAAAAATAAAAAAACATTTAACATTTTTACATTTTAGGATTTTTATGTCTTTTCATTTTAACTTTAACCATGGTCACTATTTTACCTATACTATGAAAAATAAATTTTTTACCCTGCTAAATATATTATACCAAAAAATAATATTGCACATAAAATCTAATTTAAAACTTATTATTTGATATATGAAATCCATTTTATTTAATTGAATACATCGATTATGAAAAAATATATTCAAAAATATTCTGTCAAACAAAATCAAAACACAGGTTTTTAAAATTAGAACATCGAATGTATGAAGTGTTATTTTTCAATTTCAAAATGAAATTGCTTAAATGAAATATTTTTTTATTTATACATGTTTTAACTAATTATTCATTAAAACCAAATTCAAATATAAATAAACTTTATAAATTATTCAGATGAAAAAGCTACTTTCAATTGAAATGCATTATTTTTCACTATTCATCAAAAAAAATCTTCTCATAAAATTATAGAAAGGTTATTATAATATATTTTTCACATTAATATTTCAAAAATTAATTTTATTTTTTCCTATAAAAATTCTCAAAGTGTAAAGAAAATTAATTAAAATTGGTGCACCACCAAAATAAGGAAAAATTGTATTTTAGAAAAAATATAGCTTTTTTGTAATTAAAATATGATTTATTCTTATACCAAGAATATAAAAATTAATACATGAATTTTGAAATTTTTTATTAAATTTAAAAAATAAATATTTTAATTGAGGAATTTTATTAATATTTATTATTTTAATTTTCTAAGATATAATTTCATTATGGGGAAAATAGATTCTTTTTATAAAAATGCATCATTTATAATCAACTAGGTTTAAATTTTAATTTATACTTAATTAGTAACCAACTAATTATTTTTACAAACCATTTTAAACTATATTTTCATAATTTGGTTATTCTCTATCATTACCGCCATTCCAATAGCTAACTGATTAGTATTAATCATTTGTTTGTGCTCGATGTATTGTATCTTTTATAATATTGTGCATAGTGTTTTATTTTAAAAATCATAAAGTGTCACATTATCCAACCCTCTACTACATTGTATCATCACAATTTGAGATCAATATTAAAAAAGTTGTTATTCGAAATTTCCAAATAGGACTGTTGAAATACCATATCAGAAAAAATTTCAATAAAACCAACACATAATAAGAATGAAAATAAAGTACATTGGTCACATAAGATAACAGATTCTAATATTCCATTTAAAGAAACCTGTATATTTAAAAAAAATCATACTATCATGTTTTTGATGCATAGTGATATAAAACATTGTAATGAGGGAAGTAGATCATTAGAAAAATGTAAATCAGTAATAGTTTAAAGTGAAATTTATTTCTTGGTAAGAATAGAAAATATATAACATTTTTTAACAATCTATTCATAGTATTTATTAATTCTTTTACAACTTGTACTTAGAACATAATGAAACATACTTTCCTGAAATTTTGAATTCAATCCTTATATTTTCTCCAAGAGATGAGTATACAAGTTGAATTTTCACACCCAAAGAATCAGAATCAACCTCTTAGAAAAAAAATCCTTAAGAATACAAATATTTATTGCCACTTTCTTTAGTAATTTACCGAAAACAATGTGGTTAGTATAAGATAGTGTGATTATCTAAAAGTAATAAACCGTGATATCATTAAAATATACATAAATCACCAAAATTCAATATTAGTACCATTAGTTCATCATAGATCATTTGAAAAAAAACTAACCTTAAAATTCTCATTATAATCCAGTCTAAAATTAAAACCCAATAAATAGAAGGATTCGACCTCATAGTATTCGAAGAAAAGTAAATATTTTTCCACAAATAATATCAACTAGTTGTAATGTTTCATAACAAATTTCAATTTCCCTAATCACATAATCTTTTAAATATACTATTATTTTCTAAAAATAACCTGAATCACCATATATATGTTTCAATAGATAACTAATTCATTATATCCCAAATAAAATCATGTATTATTATATTTACCTTAATGATATAATCTTCCCTAAATAGTGAAAACCATCTAAAATAATATTAATCACTGAATGACAAAATCATTTTCAAATACCATGGTTATTAATATGGTGAAGATATTTTCCAAAAATTAACTTTTCGTTCATCTGATAGATATTTTAATGAAAAAAACATACTATCAAGGACACCATGTTAGCTAGTGGGATGTGATGTACACATATCACGCTTCAATTGTGGTTTTGATCACCGCAACCTTTCCGGATGTGACAAATTTCTACCCATAATTTGGGTTTTCATTTTTTCTAAAATTGTATTAATATAATCTCTATAATGTTCTGAAAATCTAGAAAACATTTTCCGAAATATACTTAATATATTTTAACCTCAATGATATCTCATACCATTAATTTTTCATCCCAAAATTCAAGAACTGATAATTACCTCAAATTCAAAGTTCATATAAACCAATAATACTGTGAGTGAATTTAAAATTATATCAACAAAAATTAAATGCAATTTCCCTCAAATAACCTTTTTCATACAAAAAAATTAAGGGTTACCTATAACATAAAATTACAACATTTCAAAGTTATCAACTCCATCTAATTGATGTTTCCAAATTTATGAAATCAAAACCTAATATATAATAATCTGGAGTCATTCCATGATTCCCATAATATTTGTAAAATTTTAATATATAAGAAATTTAAGAACTCATTATATAAACAAATATTTTATTCAAAGTCATTCTTAAACCGTCAAAAATAGATTTTCCCTTTATTCCTTTATACCATATTTATTAAATATTTGATCTGAATTATATCCTTATGATTCATCAATATCAACCCAAAAACGTTTCACACTTATAAGATAATAAAAGAATTAGAAACGTAGACTTATATATCATAATTTCATTGATACTCCTTTATTTTTGAACCTGATTCCAAACATCCAAAATTTAATTGGTCATTTATTTTTTGGAATTTATCTTTTTGAGAGAGTTGGTAAAGTTGAAAATTTAAAATCAAATGATAATGATACAATGAAACATTAATTCATTAGATGAAAAATGTATTAGACTATTCAAATAGTTTCTTGTAAGTGATTTGAATACTCCTAAAACTATGAAAATAATTTCAGAAATATTTTTCAATAATAGTGATAATAAAATCATCCTGAAAGGATAAGAATGTTTTAGAAGATCACTTTCCTTCCATCTTGATAAAAAATACTTAATCGAGAAGAATGCATCATTTAAATATTAAATGAATTATAAAATATTAAAATAAATTAATATTTTTAAATATTATACACATATAATCTCTATATTAATTTAACCATCAAATCCATTGTACCAAAATTGGGTTACCATATTAAATATAATATCCAAAAAAAATTTATTAATCTTCCCAAAATCTATCACATTAAACCAAAAAAGGGGGGGGGGATTAATCCATCATAATTTTATCCAGTACTAAACATGTAATCCCAAGATGCTATCTATATCTCCTAAGAAAACCATACATAGAAACATAATAATCTCAATATTTTCTAAACCCTTCTCTAATACCAAATATAATGAACCGACCATAATCCTTACATATTCTATTGAATTTAAAATATAAACCACATTATTACATTCCCAACAATTTTTTGGTTTATATTTTTAGTGAATTGGGTCATAAATCATACATAAAAGCTAGAATATTTGAAAGATAATACATTCATCCAATATACATTCTTTTCATGAAACAATCCTTTTTAATAATAAAACATGGTTTCTTTTCATGCTCAGTCTTAAAAATTTTAATCTTGTAGTAATCCACATCACTAATTATCACCTACCTTTTCAATCACATTTTAAAACATTGTATAGAATAAAAACATATTAATGTGCATTATAGAAGGAAAGATATTAATCCAGTGAAAATACATAAAAACCTTTTCATAAAAAATAAATTTTCATTAAGAAAAAAGAATAATCATTTCAAAAAGACAATTATCATACATTTTGAAAATCAATATATTCTCATGAAAAAACATTATCAATAATCAAAAATATAATTAGGTAACTTTATATATCATTTTTTTATGTCACTCTTACAATCATTTTTGATCAATTAGCTTCAATGGGAGCAACCATCATAGTTTCATTTGAAAAAATCACTTCAGAACTATTCTTAAAATATCTTAAGAGAAACCATAGTAGTTAACAATATCCTATCACCCAATGTATCAGAGGGATATAACAGATTAGAAGACACACATATTATCATTAAACCACCCTTCCTCATAAAAAATTATCATGAACTGTAACATAAGAATATCATATAAATATTGTATAGAAGAAACATTCTTTTGGAAAATAAAAATTCTATTTTGAAATAAATTTCCATTTTTGACAATGAAACACAGTCATAAATGAACGATTTTTATTTTAAATTAAAATTTATAAGATTTAATTTATGATTTGAAATATGAAACCATTATTAAATATCGATATTCAGTTCGTTCCGTATATCTTAAAAGACATTTCTTTAATTTTTTTTTGTAAAAGTCAGAAACAAATATCAAAAATGAAAAGAAATATTGTAATTTTTTTTGTAAAAACATATATATAGCTATAAATTAATTGAAACGGTAAAATGAGAATATTAATAAATTGGAAATATCTTTATAAAACATGTACATGGATGAAAAATAGAGATTTATGGGTACCATTAAATTTTTTTTAAAAGAAAGCCCCTTATAAATCTCACAACATTGAAGTGGGAATTAATAAAATGAATCAACAATATCAAACTACTATAAATCTATATATTAAATTCAGATTAAATTATAATATATAAAAATTAATATAAAAAATACTATTAGAGTGACATATTATAGGCATTTAAGTTCAACCCAATGTAAGAAAATCCGGTTAGGAAAATCCCATACCTCACATTCTATTTCTATTAAATGTGTTAATTCCTTATAGATAATTGTTTAAATATAGTTATTACCTCATTATATAACGATTTTAATATTTATAATACCTTAGGTGACGATTATATAACACCTTATGACCCATTGATTAATAATAACTCATTATTTTCATGGTTTCAGGTGCACTGGTTTAATGGTTTCATGATAGATTAGTTTGGTTATAATTAAGGATGCTCCGGAAAAATGGAATTGAAACTATATATGTGAAATGAAATAGTATTATTAAATTTATATAAGTACGTATGGTCACATATATAATTTTGATTTCATATAGGAGGATGATTCACTAGATAAAATAGTAATGATAAATGTTTAGTATATTTTGGTGGTTTTTCAAACATTGTGCAGTAGTTTCATTTTATTTAATATAATGCGTATATACTAGTTACGAAACATTAAATAGATTATAATATTAAAATTGAAATTTCATCAATCAATAAATTACACCTTTATGACTATCCTTGAAGGTGATAAAAGAATGAAAAAATTACTATTCATAAAAATCGTACATAGATATAATTTGTACAATAGTTTCATTTCATAGAATAACAGGTGATGAGAAATGAAATGGATATATAATATTCAATTAGAATCATAAATATATGGTATATAAATTATTATAGAGAATTAATTTTTTTTGGTGTGAAGGAGGTGATGATTATGCAGAAGAAGAAAATAAATTAAAAGTCTTGATTTGAGAAAATTACATCTTGGAAATCACCGCTTTGAAGGACCCCATTAATCACATTAGATTTGGTATTTTAATGAGGCCATAAGCACTTCAACATAAAGAGTGTGAGGGTATATTATTATACATATATTTATGTTTCTAAAATTCATGGGATTTGAAATGTGGTGGTAAGTGTTGGTATTTATAATTGAGGATTGTTGGGTTTTACGTGATTAAATAATGATAAATTGAAATTTAATGTCAAACACATTGTGATGGAATTAAATTACAGGACATTAGATGAAAATTAATATTGTAAGGTCTATTTTTTTTTGATAAATACCTCAACTAATGATTAATTTTATTAGTTATTATGTATTTTAAACCTTTATCTTTTAACATTAACCCCTGTCACCATTTGACCTATAATATAAAAAATAATTTGTTTACCATGGTAACGTTTTTATACATAAAACATTGAACATAAATTCTATTTTTGACCATATGAATCAATATATGGAATCCATTTTACATAACCAAATTCACATAATTCTTAATATTTTATTAAAAAATAACCTCATAGAAACAAATGAAAATTCTCATTTTAAATTGATTACTTCTAAAGTCTAAATGATTTCTATATCCAATTTTAATGTTAGAATGATTCTACTGACTTATATTGGTTTTAAGTAAAATTGAATTACATATTAATTTAAACCACTATTTTTTATATAAATTTAAAATAAATTTTTATCCAATGAAATCATTTTATAAACATGTGTAATATATATTTTCATAATTTGATTAATATCATTCATTCTATCCATTCCAATGTCATGGTGATAACTATGACATTTAAATAATAATATTTAGACATTTTTATGATCGATGTGGCATATCGTGTATGATATTGTTCATAGTGTTTCATTTTAAAAATATTATGTTGTTATATAGGATTCATTATATTGAAAATGAGGCTTCATAATTTAGACATCTTGAGAATGATTTTTCATGAACATATTATTTCTCGCAATGATTAATGTTTCTCAAAACGACTTTTAAATTTTATCTGATGGCTGGAACTATGAGGAATCATGTAAAAAAAACTTTTATTGTCGATGAAATGATCATAATCATAAATAATTTATTAAATTGTATATGGAAATAAAACATTTTTATTATGACTAACTATATATATTGATACATGATTAACAATATTTAATTGGGTGATTCAACAGAATCACTTAATAAATGAAAATAGAGTTTTATAGGAGTACAATTGATATATAAAATGAAGTAAAATGATTCAACTTATTACATGTCGAGAATATGCGAAGAAGAACCAAAGGAAATGTCTTAATGAAACATGAATATGAGTTATGTGTAAAAATGGGATCATAGAGAATTTAATTTACAACAAAAAAATAGATATATTGATAGAGATAAATAAATTTCATAGTAATGTACAAAAACTAGTTTAATGTATTAAATGTGGTGAACTAGGGAATTATCTTAGACAGTTCCCTAATCTATGTACTATGTCATAGGACATGTAATAGACTATTGTATATCAATTATTAGAGGGTACCATGTTGGTTAAGGCACATTTATCCTTCACTCTAGTGTTGGTTATGTCAAGTTGATTTTTTAAAGAATACTCCCTATAAAATTTTTATTATTTGATCTTCAATGGAATTAGATGAAATATTGAGAACTGATTAGATTTCTCTCTATATAGATCCATTTTATATTTATATAAAAGGGAAATAACAATTGATATTTTAAATCTACCAATGATCATTTTTAATTGCGAGGATGACCATGAAAATTTATATGAAAATACTTAAATTGTTTTGATCTAGATTTATATTCATAAGAGGTTTTTATTTTAGTTAGTTATGGAAACTTAACAATGATGATATTCCTATTGTATGAATGTTTTTTATTTCATTCTTAAATACTTTCAATGTCTTCATCTGAATCATGATGGTTTTCTTCTAATATATTTCAAACATGGAGATTCAAATTTTTGAATGAATTTATAGAGAATAGACACAATTATGTTGTTTGAATTGAAGAAGAAAATCAAGGAAAATCTAGAGAGAGGATACATCTATAAAAGAACTTCACTATGGGGTGAATAAGTTCTATTTGTTATGAAGAAATATATATATATTGAAGTATTTATTATTTATTAGAAATATAACATGATTTTAATCATGAATAAGTACCATATTCTTCATATTGATTATTTTTTTGATCTATTGTAATGAGAACAATACATTTCCATGACTTTCCATAACTATGGAATAAATAAATTGTGGGTAAAAAGTGAAGTCAATCATAAAACTTTTTTTCATTAAAGGTATGGACACTATGAATTTATATTGATACCATTTGGAAATACTAATTCCCCCACTATCTTCGTAGATTTAATGGTTAGAGTATTCAGATATTATCTCTTTCATGTTGTGGTAGTCATTATAGATTATATTATTATATACATTGAGACAAAGGAATTGTATAATGTTCAATTAGGAATTGTATAGACTACCCTAGAGAAGGATAAACTATATCCCAAATTATAAATATGTAAATTATGGTAAGATAAAGAAAAATTATTGGGACACATGATCACAAGTGGTGGTATATCAGTAAATACGTCTAATATGGATGTCATTGAACATTGGCCCAGAATGACCAATATGGTTGACATCCGTAGTTATCTCAGACTAAATTGTTATTATCCACTATTTTTGAATAAATTATCATTGATTTATATTCCACTAAAAATGTTAATATAAATGGGAGTCATGATCATTTAGATTGAATAACATGAATAACATTTTAGTGAGATGAAGAGAATGTTATTTTGTGAAGAATTATGAAGAGTAACCTACATAGAAAAATGGTTTATGATCAACATTGTTATGTCTTTGAAGGAAATGTGATGTGATATTATAAAAAATAAAATGGTAAGAGATTATGCCTCACAACAATTAGTTTCATGAGAAGAATTACCTGACATTTCACTTGTAGTAAGTTGTGTTAATATTTACATTAATGATATGGTCGTATTATATTTGTGAATAAAGGTGTGAAATATATAATTATCATAATATTTATATATATATTTTCCAAGAAAGAGATAAATATGAGACAAATAAGATGTATATATTTGATTTAAGATTATGACTACTAAATACATTACCTTCAGGGGAAAGTGAATAATATGAGTAATTAATTATCTTGAAAGAATCATGAAATACTATCTGTGTTGAGGATCATAAAATATCCAATATTAATGTATTTTAAAATGATATATCTTGATTTATTAATTATTGAAGGGTAGAAATCATATCTCTATAAAATTCATGTTTAACCTAAAATTAATGTGAATATTAAAAATGAATATACTAAATATTTAGATCTATAAAAGATAATGGGAAATATTATTCATTTCAACCATTATTGTGATGTAACGATAAGGTTTAGTAACAAATTATTATTCATTATTATAACAAAATTAGAGATGGATCAACCAGATTAAACTCATAAGTCATCATCCTATATTAATCTAACAAGTATGAATATGTATAGAGAATATAAGGAGATTTTTTTGGGGGGTAACATAAAGAGTGTTATTGTAGAGACCCAAAACGTGAAGTATATATACATTACATTACTTTTGCGTAATACTTAATACATGGCATAAAAATATGGCCAAAGACCGTATTAGTTTAGTGTCTTTGGAAACTTGGAACATAATCATCTAATCATGGTGAAAGATCTTCAACATCTCCCATAATGATCTTACCCATTGTATTTCTTACCTAAAACAATTCTTTATATCCTAGGGTAAAGAAAACATCAAAAGGGTGAGCTCAAATGCTCAGTAATGGTAAACATGGAGAATATAAAACAATTCTTAAATATTTGAACGTAAGAACTTGAACATAAAACATCAAAATCATGCGTAATGACATAAATCCTTGTAGTACATAAGGCATACGTCATCAAGTAACATTACCTATGATAAAGTAGCATGGGAATAAAAAATGTAATTGTGGAAACTATTAAGCACATGATATGATTTCAATAGTATCTAATGCATTTCTTCCAAGACCATCATAGTGGACAATGTTCATTACTCAACCGAGTTTACTTTCCATTCCAGCCCTATATTACTGAACTAGATTCACTTTTCAGTCCAACTATGTCTATCTCATGAGATATAAATCTTTACCCAATGAATTGAAGGGAGATATAGGTCCCACGTATCTCATAATGAAATCATTATTTCGTGTGCCACAAAAAAACATAAATCATTCATCACAACGCAATGTATAAAATTAGTTTCATATATGTCATCCCATCATAACATAATCCATATAAAACAATGCATATAAATTTATAAAAAAAAATAAAAACATTGTAAATAATAGGGACATTATATGTGAATCATATTAAATAATTTCATCTTAGATGGAAAATAGTTTGGATAAAACACTTGAAATTAATTCTTGAGAAAAATATCCTTTCTTATTCAAAATCATTTTGTTTTCACAAAATGCCATTCAATTTTAAAAGAAAATTATTTTGTTGAAAATAATCATGAAATATAATAAAGTAAACATCATGAAAATAAGGCGTTAGGATACCATAAAAATATGTTCAATCCGTATAAGTTTAAAAAACATTATCCTCGTACTTTTAACGAAAAATTTAAAAAAGACCACATATGGTAAACAAAAAATGGTTCCTTCCATAACACAGATTAAAAGTATAATAGGGGTAAACATGAATTTAAACATACATGTAAGAATATTAAACACTTTATGAAAAACATTTTTATGGACATGGATGAAAAATGTAACCCTAGTAAATACTTACGTATAAGAAATCCTAGATAAAAATGAGATTGCAAATTTTTCCCTTAACTTATGTCCAACGTCTTCCATATGTATCCAAGACACCTATATAGTGGGTTTAAACATATTAATAACTTTTAAAATAACCATAATAATATTTATGATATAATATATGATTAACTTTGGACTTTATATTACCCGCTCATTTGTCATTCTCATGTGGAAGTCAAATTTTGGGTAAAATCGTTTCATTTATCGTACGGGTATGGACATGTTGTTCATGATATTATTATTACTTATATCATGATTTACATACTTCCATAATGTAAAAAATGATTTATATATCACATATATTACTTATATATATATATATTATATAGATAAATGAAATGAAATACACCGTTCAGGGAGATGGTAGACCGTACGTATGCATGAACACTGTTTTCATTTCCTTATTGAATTGAATAGAAGTAGATGATATATATATCCATTATCATTATTAGGTCATATATTTCATTATTATTTATTATATATATACTTTATAATCATTATTGAATGGTTAACATGGAGAATGAATCTCATCATGTCGTGGAGACAGTAATCTGAACGTACACACGAGCGATGATATCATTTCCATAATTATTGAATGGTATTTTAGAGGATGATAGAATAAATCAGAATAAGTATTACATTATAATAATCATATATAGGTATTATTTACACCATTATCACCATCCATTTAAGGTGCTGGTGGAAAACAGATTACACCACAGCGTGGAGACGGTATTTCGTACGTACGCACGCACATTGATTTCGTTTTCTGTAGGATGGATAGAAGGTGAAATAGAGTTGTTTTATATTTATAATAACATATAATTATATGAGTAATACTTATGTTATTATTTTATTATTAAACAAAAAAATAATAGGAAGTAGAAGAAGAAATGAATTTAATAGAATGGGTAAAGGATATTACCTCTTTTTTTGATGCGCCTCTTCTAAACCTCCGCTTAAGGCACTAAAATTGGCCTTTTGAGAAGAACATGACCTCTATTATGTTTATAGGTATGTGGAGAAGAGAAATGGACATGTTTTTTCTGATCTTTAAGGACAAAAAATATTGTGAAGAGGAGAGGGAGGTGGTGCCCTTATATAAGGGAGGAGAGGGGCACTTTTTGAAACCTCTGAAATATTAATTTTTAATAAATTCAAACCCCAATTAAATACATCCAAAAAAGACACAAATCAGAATATTATATGAGATAGGGTAGTAATATCATCAACTAATAAAATTTAGACACGTTGGGAAATTATTTTAGACCATATCAACTTGATTTATCCTTAATTAATATATTTAATTTTATTTGCGGTATTAATATTCTAAATTTTAAATTGTTATAAATAATTACTTATGTGTTGTGAATATTACATATTTATATAAGTTATGACACTTTAGACCTTATAAGTTTCGATTTATAATTTTTAAATATTTTTATTTTTATTTTTATACAATCTTATAATATGTTATTTTTATAAAATAACAATTGTGTCAATTTTGACACTATTCATTTATTTGAATTTAAATAAAATCCACACATAAGATATGTTAGAACTAAAGGATTTAATAGATTCATAACATTTCATATTTATCTAGAAGATTCTTGGGGCACATTAAATAGTTCATATAATATTTATTTTAATATTTTTAAAACCATTTATTTGATATTTCAATCAATAAAATAATCTCAACATCACTATTGTGTCATAATTAATGATAATTATTTAATCCCTAAAAATTCTAAATAAATACACATGATTTAGATAATTATATTATATTCTTGGAGAATATTCATGTTCTATGATTTATGAATTTTATCACTAAATTAAAATTATTACACTTATAATATATAAGAGAGTGACATGTTGTCACTTTCACTGGTTTTAATAATAATTATATATTTTTGATGGTAAAAAGTCCATGAAATGGATCTATTCAGACCCTTAGGTGATATGGGTAGACTTTTATTCATAAAAGAGATTTTTTCAGGTGTTAGGGTAGTTTTATAATCTTATTTCTAACCATAATTACCCGATTTAACTTTAACTGTAGTAAATAAGAATTACCGTAGTTACTATTCGTAATATCAAAAAAATAAAAGTAACCTATTAAAATAATTTGGACCCAGTGAATCAAATATGGAATCCATTTTTAAAAATTCAAAACAAAGAAGTTGCAGTAATTAATTTAAAATTAATCTTGTTGTTATGAAAACGTGTTTTAATAGTTATAACCTTGTCATAGATTGAAATGTTTTTAGCTATGAATTCAATGTAAAATTAATGGCAAGGACTTGGATTATATTAAATCATAAAAATATATTATATTTATAATTTAAAACCATTATATATTATAATTTAACCATATAAATGATCTTGATGAAAAAAGTTGTTTTAATTAAAATTTTGCGTATTTTTACTATTCATCAAAATATGAAAGTTAAGAGAAAAATATAAAAAATTTATCCAAAGTAAATTTTTATATCCTTATTGCAATGAATAAGATTATCTTTCTAAATTGAAATTATATATATGTTAAAAAATATATTTAATGTGACTGCGCCATCAAAAGGAGGTAAAACTGCATTTTTTTAAAAAAAATTATTCTTTAATCGAAAAATTGATTTTGTTTCCATATCTCATTCTATAAAATGTTTAAGATGAATTAAAATGTCATAAAATTCAAAATTTGGTTAATAAAAATCATAACGGCTAGTTCATAATATTATTATAACATATCATTGTTTAGTGAAACTCGGTATTGCATACAACACAAGCTATCGAGGAAGGTCGCTCTTGCGTGTAATGAAAGCCAAGTCAGGGTTGAGTGTAGGGAAAGCAAACTTAAGTGTTGTGTATAACATAATCAAAATATATTTCAATTATAAATTGATAAAAATCTATACATGGTGTTTTGTTGAATAATTTCTACCAAACGAACTTGAAATTGTGTGTAACACGAGCAAAGAGTATTGTTGCATATACTGCAAACTAATATGGTGTTGTGCATAACACAAGTTAATCATGGGGTAGAATAAAATAAAAGACATCAAAGATACTAAAAATAATATTTCTCATAAAATTTCAGGGGTGTTACATTCTGGCCCCCCTTAAAATGAATTTCACCCTCGAAATTCGTCAGGGTTATAAATGGTTTACTACTTGAAAGTTTCTTTCATAGAAACCCACTTCATAAAAAGGAATACAAAAAAATTATTTTACAAACTAAAGTATGAAATGTAACGGTTACCCAACTTAACTCATCATTGGATTTCCAAATAAGAGAACATAAGTTAAAATACGGATATGGAAGAGAAATCTAACCATCAAGTTCTAATGGAGAGTGGTAGAGAACCTGGCTATGAAAAAACCAACAATCACAAAGACATAAATTTGTGATTTTCTAAGGTACCATCAAATTCATCGAATATGAGGGTACTAGGAAAACAATTTTTGTTTTCAAAATCATTTCCCTAAGTTGATGAATTATTTCATAAGGATAAATACTTACTTGATTTTAGTGTAATATCTTCGTTGGTAATTCCATGAACAACTTCCAACTCTTCTCTTATTTAAAGAAATGAGGTTGAATTTGTCTTTCTTGAAATGTTATTAAATTATGTGATTGAATGAAATGTTATTCCATATGTCTCATAATGTTCACAAAAGTTATTAAATATTCATAATTCCATCTATGGTGAGATTAACCATATATGATTACAAAAATGGACTTATACTTTAAATATCATACCGGATAATAAAATAAAATTAATTTCTACTAACTAGGGACTTCCTGTAGGCCAGTGGTAGGCGATAAGGGCATGTCGCACTTTGATTGTGGGTTTGATTCCCATAACCTTGTCTGATGTGATGGGTTGTCGTTCGTCCTGCGGGTTGTCCTTTCGCTAAAACATCACCATTATAACATACCAAAAATAATATCGAAAAAAGGTTATAGCCTTATACAATACTATCTGATATCCAACTTAATCCATTCTAATATTTAGTATTATCAAAAATACTTCTTTCTGATCTCATTTTATAGGGTAAACGATTACTAGAAATGTTATCTACTGATCATCTGAAGAATATCATTTTTCATATAATATATCTTGTTGGTCACATTCCAAACATGTGAATAACTTAATCATGTATTCTCTTGAAACATTAATTACCGTAGAACCTTAGTGAAAACATGTATTCTATCAAAATTTAAATCATTCCGCATACCAAAATACCAAAATTTCAATATATTCACACCATGATGTCACTTTGTCCTTATATCAGTCATCAGCTCATTAATAATTTCAAACATATTATTTTATCTTTATCCCTTCATTATGCACATATCATCTTCGTTCCAAAAATACTTCAATCACTTTTCATGGTTATCAGTGTCATATAATTATAGAAAGCTACAAAAATACAATACATAGATATTCCAATATTCCACAATACTATAAATGGGATTTCATAACATTATTTTGGAATCCCATTACATCAACACATAATCATTCCACCACATAATTTTCATACTCAACATCTCCAATAGTATTCTTATGTGACTTACCATTGAACTTTTCCTTAAGAGGTTGTTTATGTCGGTCATCATTAACCCTTGTATTAGAGCATTGGTTAGAATAATTCCCCATTTCCTTTCACTTGTAGCATTGAAGTGTTTGTGGAGGATTATCTGTAGTCTTTTCTCTATTCATGTCATTAGAAACCTTTTTCCCATTACTTCGGCACCCAACTGATCGATGGACTTCTTTTCCACACTTGAAACATTTTCAAGTACGTTTTATACAATCTACACCATGCTTCTTTCAACACTCTGATCATAAATAAACATTCACATTCTTTTCACTATTGTTCTGAGATTTTTCCTTGAACTCCATATTTTATTTCTTATCAATGCCATGATATGGATAAATAACACCAACTTCCATTTCTACCTTGATAGCACAACACACAATTTATTCATATCTACTGAAGTATGTTATTGCTAATTATCTATGATGACTTGGTTTTAAGCCACTAATGATTCGATCATCTTTAATTTCAGGATGGATGATAAAGCCATATTCATACTTTGAAAGCATTGTAAAATTCAATTCGTATATACCAGTAGATACATCATCCATTTTCTTAAGCTCAATGACCTCTTTTTCCATCATTGTTCGAATAATATGAGGTAATTACTTATTAAAAAACATGTTCTTGAACTTTTCCCATTCCATGGATTCAATTTCATCATGGGGCCTTGTATTCTTAATTAGAGTCCACCACTGGTGTGATTCACCTTCTAACCGGTAAATAGCCAAAATGAATTTTTCATACTCTGTACAGCGAATAATGGAAAATATATTTTCAATGGTTCTGATCCATTTTTCAGCAATAAGTGGATCAGAAGACCCATTGAAAAATGGTGGATTTTAACTCATGAAAGAATCAACAGAATATCAATCCTTTTTATACTCATTTGGATGTATAGAATGATTCATAGATTGTGTAAGTATAACAATAATATTTTTCACTCCATCTCCCATCACATTTGGTTGTTTGGGAAGAAACTCATTTCATTTTCCATTACATTGATCATCAAGGTTTTTTCGGGTTCTATCCATCATCTGAAACCCCAAAATAATAGCGTGAGTGGAAAAAATCATGCTAGGAACACAACATAATAAAGGGGGAGTACCTTCAATATATAACATCTTAGGTTTAATTCTAATATATTTACTATAATTCTAGAACTATAATCTATATGTATACTTATCTTTAGGGACATCCCTTGAAAAACCTTAGAAATATCTCTATGGATTTCACTAATGTTTTCGCATCTTAGTTTCCCATGTTTAAATAAACCTTCTCTCTGATACCAACTTTAGGGACCCAAATATTTAAGTACATAGACATTACATTACTTTTTGGGAATACTTAATACACGACAAAAACAGATGCCCAAATATCGTATTATTTTAGTATCTTTGAAAACTCGGAACATAATCATTTAATCATGGTGAATGATCTTCAAAATCTCCCATAAAGATCTTCCCCTTTGGTTTTCTTACCTAAAACCTTTCTTTATATCCTAGGGAAAATAAATCAAAAAATGGATGACATCAAATTCTCAGTAAAGGTAAACATGGAGAACATAAAACAATCCCTAAACATTTGAATATAATAACATGAAAATAAAAATCAAAATCATGAGTAATGACATAAATCGTGGTAGTGCATAAGGCATAGTTCATCAAAGAAAATTAACCCTGATAAAATAGTATGGGAATAAAAAATGTTATTGTGGCAACCATTAAGCACATGATATGATTTTAATAGTATCCAAGGCATTTCTTCCAAGACCATCATAGTAGATATTGTCCATTACTGAACCTGGTTTACAGGTTGTTCATGCCCTGTATTACTGAACCAGATTCACTTATCATTCCATCCATGTCTATATAATGAGATATAAATCTTTACCCAATGTATTGGAGGGAGATATAGGTCCCACCCATCTCATAATAAAATCATTCTTTTATGTTCCACAAAACAAATATAAATCATTCATCATAACCCAAGGAATAAAATGGGTTTCATATACGTCATCCCATCATAACATAATCCATATAAATCAATGGATATAATTTCATAATAAAAAAATAAAACCATGTAAATAATAGCGACATTATACATGAATCATATTAAATAATATCATCTTTGATGAAAAATAGTATGGATAAAACACTTGAAATGGATTATTGAGGAAAATATCAATTCTAATTAAAATTAATTTTCCTTTTCACAAAATGCCATGAAATTTTAAAAGAAAAGTATTTTGTTAAAAATAATCATGAAATCCTATAATGTAAGATTGATGAAAATAAGGCGTTATGAAACCATAAAAATCTGTTCATGTCATATAATTAAAAAAACATTTTCCTCATACTGTTTACGGAAAAGTCAAAAATTACCACGTATGGTAAACGAAAGAATGATTCCTTAAATAAAACAAATTAAAAGTCAGAGAGGGGTAAAAATGAATTTAAACATACATGGAAGAATAATAAAAACTTTATGAAAAACATTTTTAAAAACATGGATGAGAAATGTAACCCCAGTAAATACTTACGTATATGCAATCCCGGATAAAAATGAGATTCCAAAATTTTCCCTTACCATATCTCCAATTTATTCCATATGTGTCCAAGAATCATTTATAGTGGGTTTAAACATTTTATTAACTTGTAAAAGAATAATATTTATATTTATGATATCATACATGATTCACATATGACTTTATATTACCAATTCATTTGCCAATATCATGTTAAAGCCACGTTTTGGGTAAAATTGTTTTATTTATCATGCATGTTTTGACTTCTTGTTCATGATGTTATTATTACTTATATCATGATTTAAATAATTCCAGAATAAGAAAAAATTATTTATATTTTACATATATTCCGTATATATGAATAATAGAAAGATAAATGAAATTAAATACACCGTTCATTGAGACGGTAGACAGTAAGTACACATGAACGCGATTTTCTTTTCCTTATTGAATTTAATGGAAGTAGATGAAATATATATTTATATACATATATTTATAAATCCAGTAAAATTATTATGTAATATATTTCATGATTATTAATTATATATATACATTGTAATCATTCTTGAATGGATATCATGGAGAATGAATCTCATCATGTCGTCGAGATGGTAATCCATACATATGCCCGAGCGATGATATCGTTCCCATAATTATTGAATGGTTTTGGAGAGGATGATAGAACACCTAAAAATTAGTATCATTTCATAATAATAATATATAGATATTCTTTACACCATTATGCACATCCATGTAAGGTGATGGTGGAAAACAGATTACCCCACGACGTGGACACGGTATTCCGTACATACGCACGCGTGATGATTTCATTTTCCGTAGGATGGATAGAAATTGAAATGGGGTTGTTTAATATTTATAATAATATATCAGTATATGAGTGATACTTATGTTATTACATTAATATGAAACTAAAAAATAAGAGGAAGTAGAAGAAGTAATTAATTTGAATGAATCGGTAAAGGATATTACCTCTTCTATGATGCACCTCTTCAAAACCTCCACTTATGGAAGTAAATTGGTATTTTTAGAAGACCAAGACCTCTATTGTTTTTTTGGGGAAGTGGATAAGATAAATGGTCAGGCATTGGCCTAGCTTGAAGGCTCAAAATGTTCTGAAGAGGATAGATAGGAGGTGCCCTTTTATAATAGAGGAGAGGGGAACTTTTGGAAACCTCTAAAATATTAATTAATAATAATCTCAAACCCCCAATAAAAAAACCAAAAATGACTCAAATAAAAATATTAGATGAGATAGGTTTGTAATATCATCAACCAATAATATTTGGACATGTTTGGAAATTATATTAAACCTTATAAACTTTATTTATCCTTATTTAACCTATTTAATTTTATTTCTGGTAATAATATATTAAATTTTAAATTGTTATAAATAATTAATTATGTGTTTTGAATTGTCCATAATTGTATACTTTATGAAATTTTAGACCATATAAATTTAAATTTATAATTTTTAAATATTTTTTTTATTTTTAAACAATTTTATAATATGTTATTTGTATAGAATTAAAATAGTGTTAACTTTGACAATATTCATTTATTTGAATTTAAATAAAATCCAAACAGAAGATATGTTCAAAATAAAAGAATTAATAGATTAATAACATGTCATATTTAACAATAAAATTCGTGTAACACCTTAAATATTTCATATAATATTTATTTTAATATTTTTTAAAAAAATTATTTTATATTTCAATCAATAAAATAATTTCAACATCACTATTGTGTCATAATTAATGATAATTATTTAATCCCTAAAAATCCTAAATAAATTTACATGATGTAGATAATTTTATTATATTTCTGGTGACTACTCATTTATGATGTTTTATGATGTTTATCAATAAATTAAAATTATTACACTTATAAGATATAAGAGAGTGACATGTTGTCACTTTCTTTGGTATTAATAATAATTATATAATTTTCATGGTCAAAAGTCCATGAAATGAATATATTTGGACCATTATGTGAAATTGGTCGACTTTTAATCATCTAATAATATTTTTTCAGGTGTTAGGGTAATTTTATAATCAAAATTTTACCCTTAATTACCGTATTTAACATTAACTCTAGTGAATAAAAATTACAGTAGTTATTATTCATAATATCAAAAAAATTGTAGTAAGATATTAACATAATTTTGACCCACGAAATCCATATATGGAATCCATTTTTCAAAATTCAAAACATAGAAGTTTCAGTAATTAACATAATATTAATCACGTTGTTAAGAAAATGAGTTTTAAAAGTTAAAACATTATAAAAAATTGAAATGTTTTTACCTATGAATTCAATGTAAAATTAATGTAAATTACATGAATTTTATTAAATGGTAAAAATATATTCTATTTATACTTTAATACCATTCAATATTATAATTAAACCATATAAATTATCTTGATAAAAAAATTTATTTAATATTTAGCGTATTTTTACTATTCATCAAAATATGAATGGTCACAGAACAATATAAAAAATTTATCCAATGTAAATTATTATATCCTTATTGAAATTAATAAGTTTATTTTGTCTAATTGAATTTATAAATGTGTCTAAACTTTATTTAATGTTTGTGCTCCATCAAGAGTCAGTAAAACTACATTTTCTTAAAAAAATAATTCTTTTATCAAAAAATTGATTTTGTTTTCATATCTCATTCTATAAAATGTGTAAGATGAATTATAATGTTATAAAATTAAAAATTTGGTTAATACTATTCATAACAGAGAGTTCATAATATTATTATAATATATTTTTATTTAGTGAATCACAATATTGCGTACAACGCAGGCTATCGAGGAAGGTCTCCCTTGCGCGTAATGCAAGCCAAGATAGGGTTGAGTGTAGGGAAAGATAACTTTGATGTTGTATATAACATACTAAAAATATATTTCAGTTATACATTGATCAAAATATATACTTGGTGTTGTGTAGAATAATTTCTATGAAAACAACTTGAAATTGTGTGTAACACGAGCCAAGAATGTTGTCGCATATAATGAAAACTAATACGGTGTTGCGTATAGCCCACGCTAATCATGGTGTAGCGCACAACACAAGAGATCAATGAAATTAAAATTAATCCTTCTCATAAAATTTCGGGGTGTTGCATTTATTTTAGAGTATACATCTCGTGGCATGTTATTCCATATATTTAAGGTTGATCCAAAAAATTCAAATTGAATTTTACAACCATTTACAATACCTATATGAAAATTAGAAATTATCACCATGGATTTTGTAATATGAATCCTATGAAATCTAAATGTAATAATGCTACTTGGGTTATAGTCAACCACATTAATAGGATATCACATATCATTACTATAAATTTTCATTTCAGACATGATAATATTTTCGACGTATAAATTAAGGAATTTATAAGGTTTCTTGGATGTAATGTCCCTGATTTTTTGTGTTTTATTTGTAAATATTATATGGATTAAATTTGAGACCGAGAACTGAGATGGCGTACAATTTCATTTCCTGTTGTTCCTGGATTTTTTCTTGAAATATACTAATTTATTAAATATGCACACACACGTAGTTTTACTGAAAACTAGAATAACATCCCAATGGTTGCAAAAATTATAAATCAGAGGGCATTATTGCATTTGGAGCAGCAAATTTTCCATAGCAGTGTATTGACATCATGTGTTGCAGGTCGGCTCTGAAATGTAGTTTCAGGCATTTTTAATGAATCAAATAAATTAGATATTTATTTTATTTTTTCTATTTCATTGACATATTGATGAAATGTTGCATATTATTTTAATAAAGACATTAGTCATGGATTGAATGTTAGGATCATAAATATGGAATTCCCAAGATATCATGGAAAGAAAACATAGAAAATTTATCTTGATGGACGTGGAAGAGACTTGGATTAGGGATCATTCTTGATAGATATCACTAGCAGCAATAAATATTCAATAGATAATGATCCAATTCCTAGGATAGATGTTTTAATTTTTATTTCATTCCCCATTATTATATTAAACAACAAAAATAGACCAAACAACAAATAGGTTTCCCTGTAGTTTGATCATTCCTTCCGTGATGGGTTGTACTCTGTAGGATTTCGAGGTTTGATTATTGTGAATATATTTTTATTTTTTCATCATTTGTATGGGAATAGATCAAGGTTGTAAGGAACAATATTTGAGGATTTTCCTTGGTGTTCTTCCTTGTCTTTTCTCTCCCCTATTTTCTATGCATGTTATTCATTCATCGACACATTTATGAACAAACAGTCATTTCACTTTCTTGTCATGGTGCACCGATACAAAATTAATGATCTAACCATAGGATAACCTAGCAGAGGTTCAACGGTGAAGATGAAAAATTAATCAAAATAGGTTAGGAGAAACCTTTATTCGAATGGTTTTCATTAGGATGAAAATAAATGGATTTGTAAGCCGATTAAAATCTAGAACCCATATGATTCGATGTTTTAGGGGTGAGATTACCTAGGATCTAAAGAATCGAGGTGAACCAACTCCCATAGTGGAACCTAGGACATCAGTTGAGGTAGTGGAGGAGGAACATGATTGTTCTGTAAATTCCATAACACGCGGTATGTAGTATGGGTTATAAGACATTTGTTTTTCATCACACCACTCAATGTGTACTATGTGAGTACACGGGAACAGGGTGGAGTGAAAATGTTTCCTACATGGTTTGTAATCCCCCACACGGCTTGGCTTGGACTAGCACATTGACTCCCCCATGTACAATACATAGGTATATATACATGGGTTGACATTGTATACTAGCACACGGCTAGAGTACACAGGTGGACCTTGAATCGAAGGGCACTATTTGTGAATTCGTTTACATGTCTTATACCCATATTTTACACAACATTCTTTGGAATGACATGGGTCAATGTACAAAGGTAGTACCCGAGTTCAACATACCCGACATATGACCCTACTACATGTCTTGTATGCATTTCTACGTGGCTTGAATCACTTTTCTACCATATGTTGGACAAGTTTAGTTGGGATTCGTGCACTTGATAATTTCCCTGATGATTTTTGTGTATAATTTCCTAATCATATGGGTATAATCCGTTTAGCAATGCTTTATAGACATAGTTGCTAAATTTTTCTTAAGAGGACATGAGCATAACCTGTATTCATTCTTCATGACATCGGAAGATTCATTAGAATTTATGTGACCAGCTTCAATGGGAATCGATCCTCTACATATTGGTTCAATCCATATGGGTTGTTGGTATCACCCCATGGACATGAATATTATTCTCAACTTCATTTCATTTTTCTCTCTATAGATCTGTCAATGTATCTCTATCATGACTATTCCTGACGGGCAATAATTATCAGAGGAACGTCATCAGTGTCATCAAACTCAGGGCTACGTTCTCCTAGATAATTGCTTCATGGAATCTTGAAGCTGAGTCCTTAGTGTTGGTATGTAGTGCTAATGAATTACCCAAGACTAAGTGGTATGGACTGTTTATATCTAGATATTATTGTTATAGGTGATGTAGTAATATATTTTGTAGATATTACTGTACACTCCTCTATGTATTTATTTGTGGTTTAGGGGTGTCCTACAGATTATTTTTATACCCACCCATACATGGGATTTTCTCGTACGTGTTGTGTATTGTGTAGATGAACATAGTTTTGATGGAGTTTTTGGTGGGCTAGGATTGGAAGGATCTTTGTGATATCAGGTAGGCTAAGGTGTTCCTATGGTTATAAACATAAGTCACAATACCATTTCTTACATGTTTTACATGAGGATAAATAATTTCTTTTTTGGGATTGTATTTGGAACAACACCAATTTACTTTACACTATTGACATACTCTTTTATGGGGTTAGATTGGTATGCATTCAATATTTCATTAGCGGATTTTACATTTCTGCATTAATAGTCATTGGAGATTTTTGTGTGTGTGTGTGTATAGGTGCATAGTCAATTCCTATCATAATAGTGACATGCTTACCCAGTGCTAGTCACTAGCCCCTGGCCTACTGGAATAAGGCTAGGCGAGTCATGGTATGGGCCCAACTGGGACAAGTCATGAAAAAATTGTATTAGAGGTGGTCGATTCTAAATTAGGACTTAGAGTATATGTGACTAGTTTAGGGTAACAGTGTTAAGTGTATTGAGTTCATCTCTAAAGCTAGGGACTCCATTGTTGGTGTGATGACCGACATAGCCAAACATAAGGAGTCTAATAACTTTCTTTTCGACTCGGCACACGAGAACATTGGTTGTGGGGAAAATAACGTTAGATGCACCATATAAGAATTGTTTATGGTACAATTTCCATCTTGAGTCAACTCTTCATATATATTAATTGATTTTGGTACATGTTATTTTTTATAGGATTCCCTTGAGATGTATACCTACTGGGATTCATCATCACAATCATGATGATTACCCCCTCAGTGACATGTTATAAATACAAGGACCAGTTCCCAAATTGTTACTTCTAGGTAGTTCACCAGCCAGACCAACACTTATGGAGCAGCACATGGTACCCTAAATACCAATAGATTTGGATCCCATGATGATAAATGTTCATGAGTTTCAGAGATACAGAACCCACAGGGTCATGTGAAAATCATATCCCTCGGGCGGATGAGGACTTGCTTTAGGTAGTGACCTTAATTTTTCATGTAGTCAAAACACCATTGGACCGGATAGTGTTCCTAGAGGAAAGACTTATATACTGTTCAATAGGTTGATTGCGGAGTTTGGATGTCTAGACTCATGACGAGAGGAATCATTCTTGGACCGAGTTCAAGAGTCTCTTAGGAGAGGATTTCTCACCAGTTATGTTGTGAGCTACACATATTCAAGATCATATTCATCTTAATAAAGGTAGCATGACCATGGATGATTATTCATCAAGGTTCATCAAACAATCCTTTTACTCTATGGATAAGGCTATATATTATTACTTCAGGGATCATACCTTTATATGAGGTTTGTGTAGAAACATGTGATCTAGCGTTATACCTCTATTCATTACTACTTATGATGTGGGTCTTCAGTTTACATTCATGGCCAAATGATTCTTTCCTTTGTAGATACAACTGGTGATATTTATTATTCGATGAGCATGTTCAGAGACAATGACAGTAGGGAGACAATTTCATTATAATGTATCAAGAAAAGGGAGTTGTTTTAGGAGGAGGTCCTTGGATAGATGATTTGTAGTTAAGGGCTCATATGATGGGTTTATTCAGCCTAGTGAGAGGAGTTGATATCCAGGTGATGGTAAGATACATCTCACTCATTATTTTCCAACCCACCATACTGCAAAGAAGGTGATAGTGGATGGACCACTAAGGTAGAGACAATAATCGGAGTAAGAATATTGGCAGGGCGGAAGATGTGGCAGAGGAGTTGGAAGAGAATCAAAAGGTGGTCAATGTTTTAAAATGTTACGACCACCACCCCCGAGAGGTCAAGGCTAGGCTCAGAGAGCTTGCGGATAGGATCGGGGAAGCTATATGTGGTCAAGGCATGTGAACTTGAGGCTCTAGGAATGATTCAAGGTATGATCAGTGTCTTCTCTACATAATCTATATTACTAATAAACACGGGTTCTAGAAATTCCATTCCAACCGAAATCAGGTTGAAGACCTAGATATTCCTGTTAAACTATTGACTCGACCCTTACTCTTGGAGACACCTACTAGATATGACTCAGTAGCCAAACATTTGTGCCGACAGTGTGAGTTGACACAAGGATGTGGGTGTTTTGGTTTGAACCTCTTAGTGGAAGCTTTGTGGCCTTGCGACATTATTCATGGAATTCATTGGTTATCTATAGTCCATTCCCAGATAGAATATTTTAGGTGAAGGTTGCAGTGCGTATGCAATGATAGAACATGGTTTTCCATTTTCAGTGATATTAAAACTCATGTACCATTGGATGGACTCATGCACCGGAGGGTGCATCCAATTACAAATCATTTGGATATTTTATCCATTGGTGCATGGGATTTAATGAGTAACTAGTATCCTATAGTGGTGGAAGAGTATGTGGACATCTTCCCTTATTATTTACCAAAATTACCACCCCACCTAGATATAGACTTCTGAATTTATTTACTCTAACTGAAAAATTTGATATTTGGACCATCATATCATATGGATCCCAAAGAGCTTCACAAGTTGAGGGTGTAGTTAGAGGACCTATAGGGGAAGGGATCTGTGAGACCTAGTGATTCACCTTGGGGAGACCCAGTTTTGTTTTCCAAAAAGGAAGATAGAGATTGTTGTTTTGTGTGGACAATCAACGCCTATACTAGGTGAAAGAGAAAAAAAGAATCCTCTACCGATAATCCATTACCTCATTAACCCATTTATATGGTCATGATACTTCTCAATGGTTTTCCTCAGACAAGGCTACCACCTTATGTGATTTTGAGACAATGATATATCGAAGAAGAATTTCAAATGTCGTTATAGTCACTATGAGTACTTGGTCATTCACATTGGCGTGAAGAAATCCCCAAAAATGTTTATGGGACTCATGAATTGGGTCTTTTAGCCTCATTTAGACTGGTTGGTGGTAGTCCTCTTCAATGATATCCTTGGGTACTTGGCGTCTGAGGAGGATCACATGAGACACTTAAGAATGATTCCAGATGTACACCGACTGCATCATCATTATGGGAAACATTTGATGTGGCAGTTTTGGATTCAGCTGGTCCACTTTCTAGTACATGTTATCTCAGCGGATAAATTGGTTGTGGACCCATCTATAGATGAGGCATTATTATCATGGGAGACACCTTGGAGCATGACAACAGTGCATAGTTTCCTTGATAAAACTTTCTATTACCAGAGAATAATACATGATTTCTCACTTATATGAACACCTATGACATCTTTAACTCAGAAAGGGTATCACATAATGTGTTAAGAGAAGTGTGAGAAGCAGTTTCAGCAGTTGAGGTAGAGTTTTATGAGTGCTTTGATCATGAGATTCCTATAGGAGGGTGTAGAGTATTTTGTGTTTTGTGATGCATCAAAAATAGGGATTCACTATGTCGTGATGCAGAGGGAATAAATTATTTCTTATGGGTCATTCTTGTTGATACCACATGGGAATAAATACACTACCCTTCATCTTAAGTTAGTTGTGGTAGAATTACCATTGATTATTTGGCAACAATACATGATGGGAGAGCGGTTTATCATCTACTCAGATCATAGGATTCTCAAGTATATCTATTCTATGAATGAGATAAACATAATATATAGGCGATGGATAGAGTTCTTCATAGGCATTGACTTTGATATTGTTTATACTCATGTGGAGGGGATGTTGGTGTTCATTATCTTAGTGGGAGATCTAATTCACAGTTGTTGAACGAGGAATCAGAACAGTTGGCCTAATTACATTTATCCTTAGTGGATAGAGATGGTGCATCTTACATCCAGTTTATGGTTGTTTCCCCTTCACTCTGATAATGAGAATGGGAGGCATAGATTGTGGATACAGACTACAAGACTCTTCTTACTCAAACTTCCACAAGTCATGCTCCTGATGGAAATTTAAAAGTTGGATTGCACATAATCTTATTTAGTGGATGTAATGTAGTACCAGTAGTGTTGTGGGAGGATGTTAGAAGGGAATTTCATAAGTCCCATTTGGTGGTACATCCATGTGTGCCAATAATGTACCTTGACCTACAATGTTAGTTTTGAAGGCCATGAAAGAAGAAATGAGTAGCAGGGTTAATTTCACAATGCCTTACTTATAGCTAGTGAAGACTAATCACATTGTTATAGCATGTTTAGATCAACACCATGAGGTGCTGGAATGGAAGTGGGATGGGATATTTATGGATTTTGTGATGGGTTTACCATGTATATCCATGGGTTGTGATGCTATCTGGGTGATCTTTGACATACTCACTAGGTCGACCAACTTCCTAGCTATATGAGAACAGTGTTCAATAGAGAGATTGGGATAAATCTATGATTAGGAGATAGTTGATTCACGTGAGTTCAATAAATGGTTGTTTCATATCATAAATCTAATTTTACATCCTAGTTATGGATTTTATTATAGGAGGAATTTAGAGCCCATGTACACTTGAGCACAAGATTTCACCCACATATGGATGACCAGATAGAGAAGACCATTCATGTTATGAGGACATTCCATGTGCTTGCTTGTTGTAATTTGTCCTTAGTTTGAAGGATCACCTTCTACTGGTGGAGTTCATGTAGAATAACATCTATCATTCCACCATTGGTATGGAACCATTTGAGGCTTAGTACGAGTGCCCCCTCAAGTCACAACTAGGGTGTATTTTCCAAGGACATTTAGCACTCAAGGGCCTAGAATTAGTGAAATAATCTAAAAAGAAGTTGAAGGTCATCAATGATTGGACGAATACTACCAAGATCCATCATACGTTTTATGATGACTGGAACCGGAGGCCTTTGGAGTTTGAGGAAGGAGACCTTGTATTCCGATGGGTTTAACATCAATGAAAATTATAGAGTTTTTTTCAAGGATTTATGTTAACTCTGAGGCTAATTATCCCTTTTTAGATCATATATAAAGTTGGTGAGGTGGCATACCACTTATCCCTAGCCCCGTAGTTGGACCGAGTACATGACATCTTCCACGTTTCATAGACGAGGAGGTTCATGCATAACCCATTGCACGTCATCGACTATGGTGAGATAAACATTGAGGATTGAGCAACTATTTCTATGTAGCTAGTGGAGATCAAGGATTAGTAGGAGAGTATCCTTCATGGATTATTGATCCCTTTTGTGCATTTATGGTGGCATCACAAAATCTATAATAGAACACTTTAGAGTGGTAGGATTAGATACGTTCTTTGTTCCCACATCATTCTGAGTAGCCTTTGTTTTGGATTTTTGGGGTCATAAATCCCAAGGTGTAGAGAATGTAATGTTTCATATTTTCCATGTATTATTTATAAATATTATATGGATTAAAATTTGGACCATGCACTAAGAGAGAGTAAAATTATACTTCCCAGTATTCCCATAATAAATGTTTGAAATATATTAATATATTAAATAGAAAGACTTCACAGTATTTCTAAAAAAGTGGAATAACTTCCTAACAGGTTCTTGGATTAGAAATATGAGGTCACTGTTGTATTTAGAGTAGTTTATTTACCCAATGTGTGGATTAATTTCTACTGGCATTGGTCAGCTATGAAATTTATTATTGGGTGTTCTAAATGAATAAAATAAAATGATGATTTATTTTACTTTATTTGTTATGTTGATGCAGTAATGCAGTGACACTTATTCATTTAAGAAATCCATTAAGTAGTATTCTATGGTTAGGCTCATGACCCTAGAACTCACTAGAAGCTATGGAGTGAATATCTGGAGAATTTTTCATAATGGAGTTGATATAGAAATGGAGAAAAGATCATTATTTATGAATCTCACTAGTGAAAATAAATATTAAATAGAGAACGATCCATATACTATGTAGCATGCATTATTTAGTATTTTATCACTGTTTATAGATTCAATGATGAAAGAAGATCAACAAACAAATAGGTTGATTCACAGCTAAATTTTTCATTATGGGATTGTTTATACATTGCGGGATTTACATGATTTTCTTATTGGCAACCGATTTTTATTTGTTGATCATTCATACTAGAATAAATCGAGGTCGAAAAAAATAGTAGAGGATTGTTCCTCAGATTTGTTCCTTGTGTATTTTATCCCCTATTTTCTACATGTGTTCTTGCTTCGTCGACACTTTTATATATGAATGATCATTTCACCTTCATTTCTTGGCGCAACAATCCAAAAATGACGATCTGATATTGGGATGAAATAACAGAGGTGCGATTGGAAAAAGAATAGATGAATCATAATTTTTCGGGATAAATCGTTCTTCAAGAAGTATTCATCATGATGAAAATAATGGTATTTATGAGCCTATTGAATTCCTGAAACAATTATATTTGATGATGTGATGGTGATATGACCATGGATCAGATGTTTTGATGTGGACGGACCACCGAAGCAGAACCCAGAACATTATAAAAAGTTTTGGAGCAGGAACCTGAATGTTTTGGAAATTCTAGAACACATAGAAAGTAGTATAGTATAAAAAATGTCTGTGCATCATCAGAACACTCGACATGTACTTTGGGTCTAAAAGGTAATGTGGTGGAGTACACGGGTTCCCAACATGGTGTGTACTCTCCCACACAGCCTGGCTGGGATCATGTACATGAACTACCCCATGTACTGGTATAATGGAAGATATAAATGGGTTTCCATCGTGTACTGGTGCACAGACATAGTACATGGGTTGATACAGGATGGAAGAACATAGCATGTGACTTAATCTACATGTTGTGAACCTATATTCAACATGAAACAACATTTAATGAGCTAGACCACTGTACATGGGTAGTATACAGGGTCAATGGACATGGCGTGTGACACTACTACACATCGTGTATACCTTTCTACATGTCATGAATAGATTTTGCACTGTATATTATATCAGATTCATCAGGATTTGTTCCCTTAATAATTTCACTGATGGTTGGTGTTTAGAATTTACTAATCATAAGAGTATGATAACTTCCACAAGAAATTCTATATAGAATTGATGGAATCTTCAAGAGGCCCGGAGTCGATCAACTTTTCATTATTCATGTCCTATATAGAGTATTTTGTATTGAAATGACCTATACTAGGAAATAGTCTTTAATATAGTGGGTTAATCCTGATGGAGTGGTTATTATCACCCCATGGCCTTAGCTAGGATCCTCACCTGTGTATTATATCTATCTCTTAAGATATGTCAGAGTATATCTCTCATGACATTTCCCAATGAATATTATTTCTCGTACAAACATCATTAGTATTATCGGAATCATGAGTGAGTTGTCCTAGATGACTGTTATGTGGAATGTTTTATCTGAATACCTTGCGTGGGAATGTAGTTTCTATGACTTACCCCTGACTGTGTGGTATGAACTGTGTATATCTACATGTTCTTTTTATATGTGTTGTAGACATATATTGGCCAATGATGACTATACTTTCCTTTGTGTGTTTCTTTGTGGTATTGGGGTTTCCTACAGAGTATTTTTATATTCACTCCAACATGATCTTTTCATGCATGTGTCGTGTATTCAGCAAACGAGGAACCATTTGATAGAGTCGTAGGCGGAAGGGGACCATAAAGATACTTGTCAGATCAGGCCAATTGAGGTATTCCTACAGCTATATATAGTAGTCCCAATACCTTTGATTATATTCTAGACTTGTTGTCACATATACCCTTTGGTGGGATAGTATTTGGTCCTATTTCACATTACATTAACTATATTTCATACTCTATTTCTTGGGATATAGTGGTATGCATGCATTGTTTCATTATGTATTTTTACATTTTTGTCATTTTTTTGGGCTTGGAGATGTTTGTGTGTGTTGAGGTATATAAGAAATACCTCCCATGTTAGTGATATGCCTGCTCAGTTCTAGTCCATAGACCTTAGCCTATTGAATGCGGGATAAGGGAGTCACTGCACGTGCCCCACTAGGATGGGTTGTGATAGTGAATTACCACATTTTATTGTATCTATTCAAGATGATATGTTTACCTTAATATTTGGGAGATTTATTTATCATGATATTGATAATGAGTTGTGTTACAGTACTACATATTTTCATCAGACATATTGTTATAATAAGAGAACCATTAAATCCTTATAAGATATTATGAGATCCTATAATATGGATTTCAATGGTGATCAAACCCATAACCTTCCTCTTATCAAATTTTATTTTAAAAATAGAATTTAACCGAGAATTCATATAGATCCTTATGTATCCCACCATAGAAAGAAGTAGAAAAATTCAAAATGCTGGGCTGGATTTTGAGAATGAAACCGATCGTCACCATGGATATTAGAGGCAATGTTAAATAATTCTAGAGACATTCATCCCCACATCATGATAAATTAGTGTAGACAGAAGAGTTAATGAAAAAATAAATAATGAGATCTAGAATTTGATGTTGGAGTTACGGTTTTTTCTGAAAAAATATCTATGTAACTAGGTTTTGTGCTTAAAAAAGACGGTAATGTTGAGATCTAGGTATATTTTACCCTGATATATTTTTGATCGGCTAAATATGGAAGATAATTACTCATTTAATCAACTAAACCTCTCTTAATTTCATTATGTGTTTCATGCATATCTTTTGAAGATGTAGATAATTGATCCTTAATTTTTACTATACTCAACGGTTATATCACTTAAGCATGATATTTTATATAAAGAATAAGCAATGTAAATAATCGATCATAGGGATAATGTTCTATGTAACAAGACTACTAAATTGATTAGCAATCATTGGTGGAATCAGAAATTCGAGGAAGCTATATAGGAACCAGATGATGTAATGAATTTTAAGTATCCAATTTCTTTTCATCCCAATTTTGTAATTTTGACATGAAATTAATTTTAAGGGTGGTAGAATTTATCACTATAAGATTTTATATGTATTCATTTCAAATGAATATTATGTATTCAACATCTTAATTCACATACAACCTGAATTCAAAATGAACCATGATATATTATAACATTTATACCCTAGTCATCAAATTGGAAGTTATTAATATGACTAACCACTGAATGGAATATATATAGATATTTTTTCAATAATTTTTATATTAAATACACAAAAATAATCATTAGTATTTTAATAAAATGATTTCATGTTTAATAGTCTTATTTTTTGAAGAACTATATTTTCCTACATATTATATAAATTTCATAAAAAAATTTATTGATAAAATTTATAATTTTATTTTAATTTAATGTTTTAGTAATTTATTAATATTTAATCATATATTAAATATCTAATTTTTTTAGAATGATGATAAATTTTTTTGAAGGTAAACAATGTCATTTTAAAAAAACTTTTTTATGTGTGCAATATGTTTTAACTTTAATAGATTTAATTATTCAATATTGGTGAGTTAATTGTTTGAAATTTATAGACTATATATTTGATCCATCATTTAAAAATTCACCTATTAGTTTTTACATACCATTGAATAAATGTAAAATCAGTTTTAAGATTAAAAATACATTTTTTCATAACATATTTATTATTATGTTTTGTGTGATAATTTTAGAATTATCTTATTCCAATTATATATATATATATTTAATTTGATAAACATTATTACATATTTGGAGTCATTATGTCAAAATTTTGTAAAAATTGAACTTTCATTTTTGGACATAATTAATAATAAAAATAACTAAAATGTTACCTAAGTTAGTGTTAAATATTTTTTACGAGTGTTGATAAATTGATTGATAAAGATAAAAATTCCAATTAAAAATTGATAAATATTATTGGATGAAGATACATTGATAAGTTATTATCATTCCTTTTATTACATCACTATTTTTTTCCTTTTTCGAACGAAATCATCCTTATATTGTTGATATATTTAATGTAATTCCATGTCTGTCCCTACCCTCAGTGATCTTTCATAACTATTCTCCATATATGATGAAGTATTTGGTCCAAGTGACCTTTCAAAAATAGTTTTCCATATATGATGAAAATTTATTTTCCAAGTGATATTTCAAAACCATTCACCATATATGATGAAATATTTGGTTATATTTTGTGATGTACTAGGGATATGATCCAAGGATACCATTCAAATCATTTCTCTAAATGTTCTATTTTTTGATGGCTTTATGATTATGAAAAATGTTTCTCTTCAACATGATACACTATAATTACAATTTAGGAAACCTTCTCCCTTTATTTGATTGTTATATGATTTTATGATTATAAAACCCGTATAGTCTCCATAGGTTATGTAATTAATAATATTTTATGATAACCAATACCTTTCATAGTTAATGAGATGATGTTTATGAAACCCATCTCTTTGTATAGGTCATGCTATTATAAATGTTTTATTATCAGGTGGAAAATATATGTATAATATTGTTATGTGAACGGTGGGTCATGTATCTCCCTCAAACTAAATGTGTAATGATTAGTTGTATATGAGATCAAAGGGTACATGCATTGTAACCCAATCATAAAAATTTGGGTTCATGGGTTATAGCATATTCCTGAAAACAAGTGGCTGTATTGGAAGAAGCATAAGCCAAAAAATAAGAGGGAACATGGGTTCTTAGTGTCACACCCATGATTTATTTTGTAGGTGTTATTTTTTTTATCAGTTTTCTCTCAATATTTTCCTTGTGTTTTGAAGAAAAATGTAAATGTTTTATTAACAATAAGTAGACATTGTTTGGGGCATGGTTTGGGAAACCTTGCACCCTTTTGAGGTAACTGGGAGGCAAGGTGGTGTATTTGAATAGTGGCTAACCCCCCACTTATTGCATGGTTTGTAAAGCATGCAGGGTAACCGTGTGGCATTCTCTACTAAGATTGTAAGGGGTGGAGAGTTGTTGCACGGTTGGGGAAAACATGTGGTTAAACAAAGTAGTTTCTCTATGTAATAAAAAATTTAAAATGATGGATGTGTCCTAACGAGATTCAATCCCAAATCAACCATTTTCTTCCCCACTAAATATTTTCAGCATAAGCGCCTCCAACCCTCCTCCTTTCTCCCTTAGACCTCCATTTTTGTGGTGATATTTGTGGGAAATCTTCAACGAACTCTAGGTGTGTCCCTATATAATTTATTTCTTCCGATTTTATTGGGTTTGACCTCTTATTTTTTGGGATTTAAAATATCTACTAGGTTGGGTGACTTATTTAGGGTTGGATATTGTTCTTTACGATTGAATATTGATGTTTTTCATTCAATTTTACCTTTATAGGTTCCCTCAATGGTGAAGTTGTGGTTTAGAATCAATTAATAGAAGTTTGATCACTTGTGGTTGGTGGTTCCATACTCAGTAATTATTTTGTTTTTTTGATATTATTCTTTTTCTCCTTGGTTTTGTTTTATGCAATGTGTATGAGGTACAAAATGTGTTTTTGATAGGTTTCATGACATATATGGATTGAAATTGGATTTTATAAGGTTATTTGGTCTTTTTAAAGTGTGATCCTTTATTGTGCTTCTTGAATGTGTTTTATAAATTGGGTAATCAGTATAATGAAGGGAGAAATCAGTGAGAAACATGTTTACAAATGGGTTTGGCATGTGTGTATAATTGAAAATGGATTTGTATGTGGAGAAAGTTAGGTTTTAAATTATGTTTATATTATTTGGAATGGTTCTATGTGAATATAGTGATCATTTTGAAATGTGAAAATGAAAACTGATCATGAAAGGAAACCACAGTATCTAAGCGGGTGGAATAAGAATAGTATGAAAGTTGACTCAGAAGTGGCCTTGACAAGATTCATCTATCATGAAGGATGATTACAACACTAACTAAATGATGATAATGATTGGATACCACTATCCCATTTGGATAATCCATACAAGTAGATCATGCACGTGAATTCTGTTGGTCATGGTTTCTATAACACATATATCCAAGATATGAGGTTCATAGTATCCCAATTGATCTAGTGATTATAAGGATTTCCCATTACATAGTGTCCTATTGTAATATCATAACTACCATTGGCATACGGTGCACTTTGCTGGTTATTTCTGATGAACAAAATTAATTTCTTTAAAAAGATCCTATATTAAAATTTTCTAGATTTTCTACCATAAAAAAAGAATGTTAATTTTCCATATAATGTAATGGAATGAAATATCTTCATTGGCTGACATCCTACTAGCCATTGGATCAAACCCTGCATAAACCATTGTATGTGTGCAGACTTGGTTGTGTTTGAATGAGGTGAAGGAAAGATTTAAGGTGATGGTGGTTTGGTTTTCTAGTGAACATATCTTTCTGATGTAGGTGGTGGTGGCCTGAGGATAAGGATCCAATTATTTATTGGAGATTTTTGGGATATCTTTGTTCTTCCCTTTTTTGATATCTCTCTTTTTTTTGTCTAATGTTGTAAAAAATTGAATTTGAACATTGTTATTCCTTGTTTTTATTTTGTTATTCATCGTTGTGATGTTTATCTATGGTTGTTTTTTATGCATATAATAATGGATGAAATCATTACAACATTGTACTATTGATTCCCAGTCAACAGTTTCATGTTTTTGGGGAACTAGAACACCATTTGGGCAGTGGAACAAACTATGTCGGGAGTCGGGCTGGAAGAAACTCTGACTACTTTGTGACAAAACATTATCATAGTAGGTTATATATTTTGGGTCTAGTTATTTTAGGATGATTCTAGATATATTGGAGCTATAATTTTTCGTGCCTAATTTTCATGTTGCAAGTGAGGTTCCTGGATATCAAAGGTTGCGATGAGACTCGAGTCACCATGGGATGTTTAGATTTTATTCGAATTCTCATCCAGGAGAGATGTACAAACTAAGGACTGTTTATAGACACCAGAATGACGACAATGGTTTCTTTGGTTTAACTTTTTATTATGATAGATTTGTTAATATTTTTATTTGCAGATGTTTGTGATATTTTCTATTATTAATGAAATTTTCTAGAATTGTAGGATTCATGATTTTATATGTGTTTTATTCTTTTTGTAGAAACATACCACCTTAGATAATTCATATGAAACTATGATAAGAGTACTAAGAGAGTACTCCCTCATCTACATATCGAAGACAAGTAGAAGTTGTGTTTCAAAATATCCATGCTTTTGGATATGGAGTGGTTTCATGTCCTACACCAGTTAGAGAAATTGAACTATGTATTATAATTTATAATGCATAGAAGTTTCCTAAGAACAAGAAAACTTTTTTCTGATGCAGTACTAATCATCACGAAATAGAGGAGTGGATTGAGAATATCAATTGGATGATTAATTTCATTGTCACTCCTCAAACATTATTGTGAAATGTGATTCATTCTTGATATAAGATCCCAATCGGAGGTGGTCAGACTTAGTGGTCCAAAAATGGTAGAATGACCAGATGAGTTGGAATGATATCAAGATTCTTCTCAACAAGCAGTACTATCTTGTTTTGTTAGCGTAATCCATATCATGGGATTTCATGGATATTTTTCAACGAGATAGAGTAGTGACGATGTATGATAATAATATTGTGGAGATGATAAGATAAATACTAGAAGTCAATTCAAATGAGAAGATGAAAGCTCAAAGGTGAAAAAGGGGGTTGTGGCCAGATATTTATTGACAAGTATTTCTATTTAAGAAGAAAACCTATGACAAGGTGGTTTATCATGGTTATATGGTATATAATGATTTCATGCTCACCTCTTGTATCATTGGGGATGTGATATCATCAGGCAGTGATAGTTCATCAAAAAGAAAGAGGAAGTGGGACGATCAGGGAATGAATGGAGGTGGTAGTTCATGCCATCCTTCCTAGTTTTCAACATCTTTGGATTATGATGCTAGGTTGGTTAGGTACCATTAGTGGGGGAAGGTAGCTCACATACTTCCTACATTCACATCACCTCCCAAACCATGTCATTGATTTTGGGAAATGGGAATCATGGATTTATTTTGATAAGTGGTTCACCCTATTCATACTGGTGCATGATATTTGGTTTCTTGGGGGATTTCAGGCTAGTCAAAACCATCCAAGTCATCAAGTTCTCAATTTTTTGGTCAAGGTGGTAGGGTTAGATCATCAAATGGGAAGATCTAGTGCATAGCTAATCTATAGGGTATTGGTCATTATATGGGACAAACTAAGGTGAAGAATCACCGTGCCATAGACAAACAAATATGGGAAGAATATGTCTGGCCTGAGACAACTCAAGGAACCATTTTGATTACATCGTCTACAGGGGCTGTTTAATTTGATATTGGTGATTCAATTTCATTTATTTACTCCCAAAATGTGAATCTGTTGATTTTTCCAACTAATATTATGTCGTATGCGATGGAGTTTGTAACAATTCTTGGAAATATTCAAGATAAAGTCCTCCAGTGTATGCCTTGATCATTCTCCATGTCATGTTTTTCATTATAAGGGGATGTAATTGTTTTAGAGAGATTCCTCCTTGTTATAATAATCAGTATGGAATAGATGGTGAACTTTTGGGTGCATATTGATTTCTATAGGTGGTGGGTGAGCTTTATGGATCCTGATTGAAGTACCCGAGACATTCTTTGAGAAATGGATCCTCGTTCGGGTCATATTATTCCCCAACATCCCGAATTTGATAATATCATTTTTCAATTATCTTCCCTCACGATGGAGACTATGGATGTTCTCTTGAGGGTTGATTACTATATATGGTCGATGAGTTCTAAGAGATTTTTCAGGTGGATTTCTTATGTTTTACTCTAGAGTGGGATGATGAGTTTTCTATTGATTTGATTATGTTTTCATAACTGATACCCCTCACCTTATATTGTATATCCCCCACCGAGTTGAGGGAATTAAATGTATGACTATAAAATTTGGAAGAAAAAGGATTCATGCACCCGATCATCTCTACTTGGGCCTCCATAATCATTTTTCTGAGGAAGCTTGATGTATCCATTTATTTGTGTATTTTTTTGAAAAATATGAAAAAGGTAAGGATAAAAAACAAATATCCTTTACATGGAATTAGTGACAAGTTTGAGAAGTTAAAATTTGTAAGGTAGTTTTCCGAAATTGATCTATGTTTTAGTTATCACAAAGTCAGTGTGAAATAAGAGGATATTCAAAAATCCTCATTCTGGATAAGATATAGTCATTTTGAGTTTTTGATCATACCTTTTGGGGTGAATAAATCTCATGCGGTCTACATGGTGCTTTGAATGCGGTGTTCCACTAGTATCTCGATTCCTTAATCGTTGTATTCATGGATGAAATATTGGTTTATTCCAAACCTAATGAGGAGCATGAGCTATATTTTTGACTCTGATTTGGTACACTTTGGGACCATTGTCTCTATGAAAAGATTTCTAACTATACCTTCTGTATTGAATCAGTAAGGTCTCTTGACCACATGATCCCAAAATGAGGGGTTTTAGTTGAAAATGATAAGATCAATGTAGTAATGTCATGGGAACTGCTGAATTTTTTTTGAGATAATAAGATTTCTAGGATAGGTAGGATATTATATGTGATTCATCTCAAGATTTAATTCATCCATGACAACACTCAACAGAAAAGGAGTGAAGTTTGAATGGATCTCAGAGTTCCAAGAATCCTTTGAGGAGCTTATGTAGGGATTGAATACTACTCTTGTGTTGATATTTCTAGAATCTAGGAAGAGATATGTGGTTTATTACAGTGCCTCAGGTTTGGGTCTTAGGTGTGTAATTATATTTAATGAACATGTGGTGGTGTATGTACCTCTCCAACTCTGACCACATGAAATGAACTACCCATGCAATGGAATGGAGTTATCAATGGTGGTGCATGCCTTGAAGACATGGAAATATTATCTTTTTGAGGATAAATCTGTTTTTATGCTAAACATATGATATTGGCCGAAATTTCCTCTTAGAAGGATATAAACTTAAGGTTTCTTCATTGGGATGAGTACTAGTAGGGTTTTGATTTTGATATTTTCTTTACCACATGAAAAGGTAACATAACAATAGTTGCTTTGAGCATAAATATTTCTGCGCAAGCATTAAAGACATCCAGTGATGAATGGATGTTGATGTGATTTTTTCCTCAGATTAACCAGGATTCTAATGAGCATATTGTTGGTGTGTTCTGGGATAGTGTAAAAAACACACCCTATCTTATTTAGTTGTTTCTGTAGGATCAAACTATTGTTTTTTTGTGCCAACATCCATGATGTTCTTCACTGAGGGTAGACAACTTGCAGTTGGTTGATTTCTCCTAAATGAGTTTTATTAATCAAGGGTTGTTTTTTAGTTTCATTCTCATTGATAAAGGTGATAATGAAGTATATATAGCAGTCTCAATTTGTTATTCATCCTAGTACATACAAGATGTACTGTCGTATGTTTTGGAAGTTATGGTGGCTAGGTATGAGACCAGATATAGAAAAATTCAAATCACAATGTTATACATGTTAGTTGGTAAATGAAAACCACCAAAGGCCCTTTGGCCTACTCCGGCCACTACCTATTAATACCTAGAAGTAGGAAGATATCGTCCTGGGCATTATTATTTGCATACCCTATACACCACATCGATGTAATTCTATTTGAATGGTGATTTACCATTAAACCAAATATTCTAATTTCACTTCGATCAGATATGCAATAAAGGTGGATGACATAGTTCAGATATATGTTTAGGTGGTTCTTAGGATTAATGGTGTGTCATCCATAATTGTCTATGAAAAAAATACCCCTAGTTTTCTTTACAGATTTGGGAAGGCCTTCATAATGAATCAGGGTTATTTGTTAAGTTGAGAATGGCATACCAACCTCAAATAGATGGTTTGACAGAGTTGGAAAACAATATTTTGGAAGAAATTCTCCGAGAATGTGTGTTGGATTTTGTAAATTTTGAGTAGATATATTTGATTTTCTGAGTTTTAAAGTAATAATAGTTACTAATGATCGATTTGAATGGATTCTTTGAGGAACTCTATGATCAGTTATTTCATTATCTATTATGTTGTGCTGAGGCAGGTGAAACCTCATTATTGTGGCCAAGATTACATCAATAGACATATAATAAGATCAAACTATTTAGTAAGTGGGTTTTAATTGCTAAAAGTTAAAAAAATCCTATAATGATCATATATGTTGAGATCTTGATTTTTCTATGGTTGACCGGGTGATCCATAAAGTTCCATACCACATGGGTTATCTTCGTTTGGGAGAGCAATGGAAACTAACTCCATGATATGTGGAACGTTCCATGATAACCATGTCTGTTAGTAAGGTGGAATACAGGTTAAGCATGACTTTGTAGTCGATGTCACTTCATGGAGTGTTTCTTGTCTCACAATTGAATAAATATAACCCAGATACATCTCGGGTATTGAATTGGGAAGAGTGGGAGTTAAAATTAGTTTTTTTAGTATTTGAGTGGATAGTGTGCATTGTTTATTCCCAATAGAATTTTATTCTGGTGATGTCTCTTCATATAGACTATATTCATTTGAATCATATTAATTATGAGCATGAGACTTGGGAGAAGAAACCAAGGGTGGAGCAATAGTATCCATTTGTATTCTTTGCGCATGCTTTGAGTTGACTTTTTGGGGGTGGAAGGTTTTCATGGTGGAGATACTTTTCATAATTGTGATTTCTATTTGAGGTAATTTTCTATTTATTTTTCTTCTACCACATTTATATTCTCGTTTTAATTTTTTTCGAGAAAAGTGAAAATTTTAGCTTAACATCAGGTGGCCCAAGGTTTTTACACATGTTTTCAAACTGTGCACCCTTTCCCAAGTAGCCGTGTACCCATGTTGTGTTTTTTGATAGTGGACAATCACATGGTTAGTACATGAATTTTAAATTGTGCTGGATATGATTGTGGAATTTCCATCATGGAAACTAATGGGTGCCCTGTTTCCACTCTTTTTGATAACCATACGGGAACAACCATGCCTCTTTTCCACGTCATGAAAAATAAAAAATTTATAGATGTTACCTTTTAAGAATTAAAAACAAACCAAACAAACTCATCCCCACTCAGTATTTAGATCCCTAAGAACCTCCAAAAATCCTCATTTCTCCCTTATACATCCATTATACTGGTGATTTTGGAAGGAAATTATCATGGAAGTCCAGCTAAGTCCCTTATTTCATGATTTATTCCAATTTTCTAGTGTTTCTCCTCAGTTTTTAGGGATTTTTTTTCTAGTTGTTTGGGTAACATATTTATGGTGGGATCATGTTATTAAGGGTTGAATATTAATGATTTTGTACAATATTTTGTTTCTGGGATCCCTTGGTGGTGTAGTTATGGTTTAGCTCCAATTTCTTATTTCATAGTCAGATAAGGTAGGTGGTTCAATGCTCACACATTATTTGGTGATTTTGATATGATTTATTTTCTCCTCGGATGTGTTTTCTAAATTTAGTATAAGGTGTTAAATGTAATTTATATTGGTTATAGGATTCATATGGATTGAAAGTGGGTTTTCAAAGGGCAATTAGTCATTTTTATGTTTGTTCCATTGTTTTGCATCATAAAGGCGTTTTATCCATTATGAAAGTGGTTCAATTAATAGGGAAAGCAGTGAGAGACATGTTTTTAAATGGTTTTGGTGTGCCATTGGATTTTAAAATCATTATGGTTGTCGAAAAATGTTTTTTTATCAATTAATTTTATATAGATTAGAATTTTTTTATGTTAATGTAGAAATATTAGTTACTTATGAAATTAAAATTGGGAACAAAGGGAAACATGGGTTTCTAGGTGGGCGAACTTGGACTATTAATCTATTTGAATATTTTTGGCTTGTCCCTAATTCATCTAGTTGGATTGACTATTAAAACAACAACTAAATGATGATGATGATTAGAGACGAATAGGATCGTGGGGTGTTCCCTCCTAGTTGATTATGTATGAAAATGTTGGTGGTTTTGGTTTCTATATAACACTTCATCGTGATACGATGTTCTTAATATCCTATTTTAGCTAGATCCTACAGGTATTTCCCATGACAAAGTGATATTTTTTTTATATCGTACCTACCATCGGTATAAGGTTCACATTTTTGGTAATGTAAAAAAGAAAAGCATGTATTACATAAAAAATTATTTATATTAAAATGTTTTCATATTTTCTCCCATAAAACTATAATGTCAATTTTTCATATAATGTTTTATCTTGGAATATCATACAGGGTTGAATCCGAATGGGATTTTTGACATACCCTACATACACATTTCAGGGTATGTAGACGTGATTATGTTTTACTCAGGTAAATGCAAGGTCTATCGTGACTTTGATTCGGGTTTCTCATGATGCTTTCTTATAGGCATTGGTAGTGGTTCCCTGAGGCTGAGGCTCCTCCTGTTGTGTGGAATTTTATGGGATAATCTTGTTGTTCCTCACTTGTGGAAGCTCATTTTGTTTTTGTCTAATGTTTTAAATCCTTGAATTTTTAATTTTTTATTCATTTTTCAGATTTGGTTATTTATCTTTGGGGTTTTTATCTATATTGACTGTTATTGATTATTATAATGGGTGAAATAAATCTCACATTATACTGATGATACCCAATCACTATTTTCTAGCCCATGGGGATCACGAACGCCTTTTGGGTCATGCCATAGACTTGTTTGGGTGTCGGGTTGGATGGTACACCAGCTTGGTTTGGGACAGTTAGACCAAGCACAAAGGTGGTAAATGGGTAGTATCCCAAGACAAACATGTTATAATGGTCTTAGTATGTCTCCATAAGATAATATTTTACCTGATTATGTGTATTTCATAAATTATATGTCTCATTCGTTAGCTTTTCATTCATGGATTCTTCTGTTGATTCTATTTTGATTTCAGTCTTATAAGTTCCAATAATTATCTCAGGTATCATGATTACAATCTTTGATATGTAGGGTATGATCTTAAAATGATATTATTATGTTCACATACCATTATGTTAATGTTACAATTATGTACCCCCTTATTTACCCATACTTATCATTTAGGATCACCCCTTTTATGGGGGTCATTTGCCTAGGTTATGAAGAATGATTTTATATAGAAGTACTAAAGTGGATGATCTCTATGAAAAACATTGAAAATATTTCACCAAGATGGAATATTTTGGTTACATGTTTCCAAAGACACTACACTATTATATTCATTAGGCATGTAATTTTATAATATTCTGTATATTCATATATATTTTTATAATATCCATTTATGTTATGCCTGGGTAAATATATTTGGTATCAATGGAAATCCATACTCAACCATTGGAAACAATGATGAGAAAACTTGCATGAGAAACCTTTGTATATTTAATGGATATGTATAGGTAACTCTCAAGGGAAAACAATGAGGATGATTTAATGTTTAAGAAAATGGAATTGAATTTTGGTAAAAGATAATGTAGTGGTTTCCTAGAAAAAATTTCATATCAATATACTAAAATTGGATTTGGTTCTATGAAATATGTATCTAGGTGTAATAAAATCATCAATGTCAAACATGCCTGGATTGAGCACAACTTGGTATACAAAAACTGGTCATATATCACACCTAGTTTGACATTCAAAGGGGGTATGCTTTTATAATTCTTACTCCCTTTATTATCCATCATGATTGATTTAAAAATAAGTGGAATATAAATAGCGTACGATAGACCAAGAATGTCATAGACTAAATATCATTTCATAATTTATAAATCCTAAAATTTATTTTTTATAGTTATGTGATTTTCAGCTATGGTAACTATTTCTCACCCTATGCTTTCTGGTTTTTTTCAATAGAAATAAGTAGAAGGAACATAATTAAAATTTCATGTTCTAGATGTGGGAGAAGGGGAATTATGAAAATATTTTTCTTTAGGGGAAATATCATTAAGAGAATCAAGAAGGTGGTTTGAGTATTGGTTATAGTACTGAAGATAAAGTGTCTTCTAATTACATGTGAAAGCAATGGGGTGTTCTTCTAGTATTGTTTACATTAATCATAAGAAACAACAGTGGATTGAGGTTGAGGAACAATAATACATTACTCATATTTCATATTCAAGGAAATATATATTAAGGAATAATATATTGAAGCTTATATATTGGTTTAAGAATAATTTTTGATGATTAGAGTGTATATGTTTCAGAATTGAAGGATATTGTCATCCAAATCCTGAAATATATATGTATTTTTAGTATGTGTATTTTAGAGAGGATTGAAAAGGATATGTTTGATGGTGATGAATAAATTTAAAAGTGATTTAATGGAAAAGTGATGTTTTTTAAGGGAAGGTAACTATTAATGTGTTTAAGGTAAAAGTATTTTTTTCCCGTGGATAAAGAGATGATTGATTTGGAAAAAGTACATTGGATAATATCACTAACCGAATAAATTATCATGTATTTGATGATAAAGTGGTTTATGTTCTCATGGATCAAGATTAAAACATATTATATATAAGGAATTTATCTTCTAATCTTTGTAATAAGGAATCATGTATGTTTTCCATAATTATTTATGGTAATTCAGGTTATTACAATGATTAAAGAGAATATATGATGAGGGTATTCACAATTTTGGAATGTGACAATAAATATATACTTTTTGATATATGGGTGGATCAATGTTTCGATGATTTCACGGCCTTAGTTTTAAATTTTTGTATCCCCAAATTTTTAAAGGTTTATAAGGATTATCATTTATGTAAATTATATGTTAATCTATAGATGAAGTTTGTGAGATTAATGTATTATCTTGCAACATGATGATTTATGCATATTGTATAATATATTCTAACAATATTATATTTATGGTAATTGATGACAAATAATATGGCTTATTATGGATCCCATGGTCTCTTATTGCTTCAACAATGAAAATATAACCTTCATTTTAGGATAGAGTGGATATGTGGAAATTTATAAGGACACAATAAAGGGTGATATTGTACTGAAACAAGCATGTATATCTTGTCATGAAAATTATTCAACTCCAGGTAAAGTATTTTGAAATCAATATGGTTATCCCAATAACATCATTTCTAATGAATAAAATATGCTTTAAGATCATCATAGATTTATGGATTTGTGATTTTCAACTTTCACCTAACCATTCTTTCTATCAAAATCTGTAACATGATAGTTATATTTACCTTCCATGTCCTTGTTTACACTTCCCACCTATGTTCTCCTCTGTAAGAATCTAGTAACGCATTACTTAGGGTAATTTTCATGTTTATAACATTCCCTTTTTAGATGTTGTTTTATTATTCATTTTTAGGATTTCCATTTTAATTAAAAGACTCTTCAATTATTAATAATTTTATATTATAGATTAATTTCGAGTGTGAAATTCATTATAAGGGTTGTATATTATAACATCACAAGATTTATGTGAAATATTATTTTGGATATTTTTTTCACAAAACATTTAAGAACTATGTTTGGATTATGATCACTACATTAAAAACATCGATTGTCATTTTGTACTCAGAAACCAACTTTTGTCATGAATTACTCACAATACTGAGTCCCCTAAATAGGATGCCTTTCATGAAAGACGTAGTTTTTACTAAGCTATAATGTACTAATAATATGATTAATAATATAATATTTTAGATTTAACATATCTATTAGAATGGATGGTATGAATAAGATTTACTAAATTATGAAAATATTATCTAAAATTTTATATCAAATGAATCATTTATTTATAATTTAGTATAAGTGAATGTATGAAATATGTTAAAATAATGAAATTAAATTTCTATGAATAATAATTTCTATGTGAAAATATAATTTTATCTCAATATATTTAAAAAAACACTTATGATTAATTTTTTTCAATATATATATATATATATATATTATGTTTAATAAATATATTTGATACTCATATAATATTTTTTATTAGTATAAGGTAATAATAAATCTACATTTATGAATGAAAAATGTATATGTCAAAAAGGTAATTTTACAGCATTTTAATGATGGACACATTTTAAATATGATTTATATCACTTTTAAAATTTTTATTTAAAAAATAATAATTTTTGCAATACGAACATAAATGTTATATTAGGGTGAATATGTTATTTTTTTTAAACTATCAGTTTTTGATGAATAATGAAATAGAATAAATTTTAACTGAAAACTTATTCTTAATAAAAATAATTTTATATTGTTAAATTGTATTTTATTATGTTTATAGAGTTTAATTAGATAAATTATATATTAATTAATATAATTTCTATCATTTCAATCAATTTCACATTTAAATAGGATATAAAAATATTTCAATCTTTTGATCATTTTTACTTTAAAAACTCGCTTTGTCATCCCATCTACATGAATAAATGTGTATTAATTTTTACCAAATGCGTGATTATAAAATGAAAAAATATACATCGTAATTCTAATCATAATTATTTCTAATTTCTAATAATTTCAACTTTTAAAAAAATATTTTGGTGAATGTGATAAGAGTTAATAACATTGAATTAGAAAGAAATTAGATTAATAAGGACTAATTGTTAATCATAAGAGGGAAAATGACCTAGAAACATGTACAAAATAAACTGTCTACAAAGATTTTCACCATATTATCCCCTTTATATATTTTTGTTTACTATTAGTACCGCATTTCATGTGAAATATTTATGAAACTCTCGTTTCAATCATTTTGAAGAATGCCACTCCTCATCCAATATAAAAAAGAGTTACCCCTATCACTTATCCACACCTCTCAAGCCCTTTTTATCGCACATAATTTAATAATATAATCTAAAAAAATCCATCCCTTACCAATATATTCTTCCCTTTTGTAGAGATTCATCCAAAGTTTCCCTTTGGTTCGATGTAAAAGGATTTACCTAAAGAAGAGGTAACATCCTTCTTTAGGATCCATTGTTATTTCCATCATCCACCACCTCAATTCTTATTATTACATGATTACATAATAACCTGAGTATCCCAACTATACAGTTATATTTTTATTCCATGTTACTCACATAAACATACATACACTTACATCAAATGGGTAACAAACATAATGTATTTAAGTTGGATGAACTACCACCCCACAAAATGATATTGTTCATTTTTCCTTCACCATCATTCATGGATGGGACCTAAAATTGAAAATATATTATTATATTATTTATAATATATAAAATATATATTTATTATTTTTTAATTATAATATAACACATACCATCATTCTTAATATATTATCTAAATATGATAATTTCTTTTTGGAGAAGTGTGGACCACGACCTCCTCAAAGCGCTGTTATTCGTTTACTCGACATGTAATGTATTAAGGATGAGTTTCGTGGAATTTTTTAATTTAAATTGTATAATAATTCCAAATTTATGGTATTATATATATAAAAATATATTTAATTCACTTTCCTTCTTTTAATATGACAATAAAATGGAAACATCATTTATGGCTATATACAACATATTGTCTCAGTGAACAATATATTTATATTCATATTAATATATTCTTTAGATTACTATAAATATATATATAATTAATACATATGATATTTATACCATTATTTAAATTATTTAAATAATAAAATCATGATCTATGTGATAAGATCAAGAGTAACAAGCCAAAACATATATAAAAAACAAACCATATATGACCCGAAATGTAACGTTAACATGGATTTGTTAATAAAATGGTAATATAATCTTATAAAACAAAAATATAAGTTATTATATATAATATTTTGGTTATATTAAATATTTATAAAAACTCATATTTATTTTTTAAGAGTTTTTTATGTGTACAAATTTTTTCAAGACCTCTGGTAACTAAATTTCATCTCACTATTTATTTTAGTGAGATACATGCCTTATTCATCACTCATTTATATTTTATGGTGTGTATAATGAACATGGAAATATTATAGGACTAATATATATAAATTTATGGTTTACTAAATTTCCATTTAATGATATTTATTTATGGGTTTTATGTTTCAATGGTTACCAAATCGGTAAGGCAATTTTGTCTCAATTTTCCTTCTTTGAGACACAAGTCATTTTGTTGACATATATTTTTATATTTGGTTTATATTATGGGTTTGAAATGTTATATAATGAATGGAATTATTTTAATTTTGATTTAATCTTCATTTAATTTTATTCATTCCATTTATTAAAATTCAATGTTACCAAAGTGGTCATCATTTATAGATACAATCTCATCGTTTATCGAGTTGTTTATGATTATTATTATATCAATGAAACATTAGGATCAATCTCTCAAATAATACTAATAAATATTTACCCATTTATTATTCATGATATATCAATTTAATTGCACCATTTTCTACTCTTTGGTACTTAAAATAATTAAGAAAATGTTTTATGAATATTTTACCTTATTTCTCCTTAAGATATGAAATCAGTGTTCTTTAAAAACATTTTTTCTTAATGAAATTGTCAAAAAAGGTTTACTATTTACTATTATTTATAAAAATCTTCTTTCCATGTATTAAATTTTTTAAAAATAGTTTTAATTGTAATATTCTTGTTATTTTTCTATCAAATCACTATTAATATTATTTAATTTCAAAAATGAATGTTTGGAATGTAAGGACACACCTTCCATCATTTTCATAATATCCTTGGTGATTAAATTGTAAATATACATTGTTTTTTTATTAAATCATTTTAATAAATTTTCTTAAAATTTGTTGATTTTAAAATTATTTTCAAAGAAAAAGGGTATTTCAATTTTTTTTGTTAAAAGTGTTTTTTATTTTTTTTATTTATTAATTAAACTTTTTTTAGAAGGTTGTTTTAAAATAAAAGTAATTAAATTATTTCAAATATTATTTTATATTTTATCATTGAAATTCAAATAAAAATATTTTTAATAAAATTTGAAGATTCTTTATATGTTTTAGAAGTTATTTTCATGGGAAATGCCCTTCAAAATGATTTATGCTCTAAAAAGATATTTTCAATGGAATTTTATATTTTATGTGATATTTTAAAACCAATACCCATATAAGATGACATACATGGTTATATTTTATGATTTAATAGTTATTAGATTGAATTATAACATTCATATTATTTATATGGATGGGTTATGTTTTGATGTCTTCATGTATATGAATCACATTTTTCTTCAACGAGTTATACCATGAAAAATACATGTGAAATCCAATTCCATTCATGGGATATTAAAGGATGATATGATTAGAAAATTTACACATTTTTTATAATTTATGATATATTTAAATTTTTAGGATACAAATTTTATTTCATGGGATATGATATGATGTTTATGAAACCCATTTATTTTTATGGGTCATGATATGACACATGTTTTATTATCTTATAGACCATGTGTGTATGATTTTATTATGTGATGTGCAGGTTCTATATATTCCTCCAATTTATTGAGTAAGTATAAGTGGTATATGAGACCAAAGGGTACATGGTTTATACCCTAAGATCGAATACAATAGGGTACTTGAGTTGTACCCCAAGATCAAAAACAAGAGGGTTCATAGGTTATAGTCCAAGGTCAAAAAATGATGGTTTACAGGTTGTATCCTAAACTAAAAAATAATAAGGTTCGTAGGTTGTAGACCAATCCTTAAAATAAGATGGTAAATGGGTTGTTTGACCAATCACAAGGCAGACACACGAGTTGAATTCCAATCCAAATATGCTATGATGTTCTTGGAAGGTATTCTTGGCATATGATTTTATATGTTATTGTGTATGCCTCAAAATCTATGTATTATTCCTAAATTATTATTTAATGGATTTTTATCTAGAATACCTTAGGATTAATGTCTTAATAACTTTAAATTATTATTCCATGTCTCATTATTATGAAATTTTTTATGCCGTGTATGATTTTCATATTATATTGTCATGTTATCATACCCATATTTTCATGATATTATTACATACATTCTTTATAACTCGTACTATTGATTTGAGCTCACCCATTTTTTATGTTTCCTTTCCCAAGATTATAATGATGTATTTTTGTTTATATGGTGATGGTGTAGATCTTCATGGGATATTATGAAGATCTATCACCATGTTAGAGGATCTTGGTTATATGTTTCTAAATACACTAAACTATTATGGTCTTTAGGAATTTACTTTTCTAATATTCTGACTATTAATTGATATTGATCTAATATCCATGTATGTTAATAATGGGTCACTGTAATACAATTTAACATTGAAGAAAAAAAATAAAACCACTAGAGGAAATATTTGACAACAAATTTATTGGGGTGGTTATTTAATGACATTATAAAACATCATAGGTATACTGGAGTTCCCATAATCAAATTATAACAAGACATATACAACACCTTATTATATAGAACTAGTACCTTACATATTAAGATTTACATTTATAGTAGTTCAGGAATTTTTATTCCATTTTCCTCTTGGTGTTTGAGGTTGGTGATATTAATCATATTGGTTAGTACTAAGATTATTGATTTGACAAGGATAACACCAATGTTTCCCAAACATAAAAAATTTATTTAATAGGGGGACAATATAATGAAATATATTTATCATAAAAATGTAAACTAAACTCATTAATCCCGATTTTAGTTGGGTTCTCGATTCCCACCACTTCTATATGTAAAAAATCATCTGATCACAAAGAGGTAATCCCCTTAGAGAATACTTCAATTTTTTTTACATGATGGAAATTGAGCCTTATTTACTTCATTATATTATTCATTAAAACTATCATGATACCCCATCCTTATCATCTTGAGTGTACTCAGGAAATTATCTATTGATACATTGATAATCACAGTTTGAAATAGTTGGTTTGGAATAATCCCTATATTTCTTTATCTGTCTCCCATTGTAATGGTTTGATCATTGAGGAATTCATCACTATGTCCTAAAATGACTAGGTTAAATAAATTCCTTTTAGTTCCTACTATCAATTATATTTTTTAAGATTAGTGATAAATATTTAGCATCATAGAGGGATAATTATTAACAATATTATAAATGGTATTAAACCATAAAAACAATTACCCTTTTTACATTATCACATTATAATAAAATTTCTCATATTCAACATATATTATAATTTTTTTATCATATGTTAATTTATTATTGGTAACCTTATACTTCTCAATATAGTACATTAAGAGAACTAAAAAATAAATCCATAACAGTGGTTTCTATAGAGTATATGGTAATCCAAAAAATATCCCCCATGAGTGTCTATCAAACTATAAATTCATAGAGACACTCATTTTTAATTAGTGTGATAATAGAATCAATGATCAATAAATTATTTTTAGGGTAATTAACCCTAGGTTCATCTCTTCCATAGTTTATTCCTATTTCTAGAATTGAGATAGGGATATAACTTCAATGATGACCATGTACTCAAAACATTCTTGGATTTTTTGGATATTATCATATACATAGACATATCCCATAGAATTATTCCTTGGATTATAACTGTAGTTTTATTATCAAAAAATTATAAAATAATTGTGCCATCATTTAATACCAACTATAGTGAATGAAAAATTAAACAAAAATTATTTCATAATTTTTAACAAACTTTTAAATAAAATATTCAATGGATATAGAGTAAACGTGTCATTTTAATATTTGACATAAAAACATCATATAAAACATAATAAATCTAATTATTTGACACTCTACATAATTATTCAAAATACTTTTGATATTTTAATACTATATAAGGTATCCTAGGAAAAATTATTTAGGGAAATGGTGATCTAGAAATTCTATTAAGGTAATAAACATCAGAATAATTTATACTTTTAGAGTTAAGAGGATTAACATGATATTATATGACGTATTATAATAAGAATTCTGACATGGAATAATGTTATCAAATAACATGACCATAAACTATTGGAAGTAATAGAAATTGTGATATCATCAAATTAAGTCATGTGTCACTCCCAAGACCATCATCATAAAGTGTAAAATGTAACTTTTTAGATTAGGTACACTCAATAATGATTTATAAAACATATAATGATATATAATTACATATACAATGTTAAAGAGGTATATATGAATCCATCCCACCAATAAAATAAATTCAATCCACAAATATCTGTTTGGATAGATGAAAATAAACCCAAAAAATATCATAAAGATAATCAATTACAAGAGATGGTAGTAGAATTCATAATTCTAATTCAAGGAATAAAATAATGGAAAATATGATTGATTCCAAATAGAATAAGTAATTAAATAATCTTATATTGATATTTTTAAATTAATAATTAGACCTGATCATTTATCTGCATATCGAGAGTTAACGAGATGCATCTAGGTGAAAAAAAAACAGAATTGTACCACCTGGGTAATGTTTTATGAAATATATAATGGATTTTTAAAATAAAAAAGACCTTAATATTTTCCATAAAAATAAGATTGAACTAAGATGGTTATCTATAATAAATTTTTTTTTTTAAAAGATATTAATGTTTTTAAAAATTTTGGATGGTGATTTTTAATGTAAAGAATGAAATAGAAAGGTTCTCTTAAATCAGGTATACATTAATGCTAATATTTCAATGGGAACTAAAAAATGAATTAACATAGAAATAAAATGTTAAATTAAACAATGAATATACATATATATACACATAATATAGTGTATATACTATAGAATGAGGTAATGGACATGGGAGAAATAATAAAAGAACATGACAATATAAAATAATGAGGGTGATTCGTAAGATGACTTTTTAGGTTTTAAAAAACATTTTTTTTAAATTTAACATCATAAAAATTATAAAAACACATTATATTGAAAATAATATAATATAAATATGTAGTTCACAAGAGATAAAACTTTATTATGTTTACAATTATAAAGTAGAACATAAGAAGGAAGGGCTATTTGGGCAAGTAGGGGAAAGCATCATTTAAGAAGATGTGGATTATTCATAACATAGTTTCATTTACAAGAATGATTAATAATCCTAATGAAATAAAACATGAATAAATTTAATCTTATAATAAAGAAATATTTTATACCATATTAAATGTAAGGTGAAACTCAACGATAAAAATTATATCTCTAGAATGAAAATTGAGTTTTGAAATACCCTTATATTCTAGGAGAGACATCAATCATTTCCCACAAAAAGTAAGAGGATTAATTAATTTGATGTTACATTGTAAAAAAAAATTTAGGATATTATAAATACTTTAAAATTTATTTAATCCATATATAGGAATATTAGTTCATAATATCAAAGAATCCTTAAATGATGGGTTATGGAGACAAATACCATTACCTCATGCCTGAATGTGCTCTATACATGAACATAAAATTATAAATCATCAAATTTCTCATATTAAAAACATTTATAATAACCTTATTAAATTATATTTCTTTTTATATAGAGTATTTATTATTATGTGACACCAATTTGTTACATAATTTCAACTTATGTTCGTCACTTGATGTGATTTGTTCAATTTCAAAAAAATATTCAGGATATAACGACCCATGTAAATATGTAGTAATCTATTTCATAAACTCCATTACTATATTTTTTCATTTATTATTCCAATATCACAATATTTATGTTTTTAAATTGGTTTTCCATTAATGGACAGAAATTTGAAAAGGTACTTTAATACCTCATTTTTAGCAGTTATATTTTCTATAACCATTTACTATTAATAAATGCTATGGAATTTATAATAATATAATTAGTAATGATAATGGTTTATTGTATTAAATTTTTATATATTTCATATGAGTTTTATTCCAATATTTTACTTGATATCTAAAACATAAGAAAAACATTATCACATGGAGGTGGAAGTATACACACCCACATACACACAAACAACACACTCATTTTATAGAATATAAGGATTGTATGATATAATATATTATATAATTTGAAAACAATATCTTTTAATATATATCATATAATCATATTAAATAAATTATTTCATCTATAAATGAAATAATTGGATGAAAAGTATTACATATTGATTGTAGAGGTGGTTATCCACACATAAGCATGAAGACACTATCATTTTTCCAATTGTTTTGGAGGAAGGTATAAAATTTATATCCCATTAGTATATAAATATAAGTGTATAATAAAAATAATTTTTTTATCATTCTCACCATGATATAATAGGTTTTGGGTTATAGAAGTAGAAAATATATAAGAAGTTGTGGTGGAAAAGATTACCACATTATTTGAATGTCCTCAATTGGTCACAAACATAAAGTAATATAGATTGGTATTTTGGAAATATAACATTTTATAATATGTTGTAAGATGGTTTCAAAGATACAATGAAATATTTTCATCTCTGACTATATTGAATTGAATGTTTAGATATGTGAAGAAGTGGTAAATACTTTTATAAATGATGAGAATGTTATTTTTGGCACATAAAACTCTTTATTATAATGTGATCAAAATATTCACAATGAATGTGTAGCCATAATGGATAATAAAATATTATTGGAATGGGTATGTTATAGAATATCATAACATCACATTTAGAAATAATTTTTTAGCATTTTTTAATTTATTTACTCATTTATGTTTTATGTTCACCATTTTTGGTTTTTGTATGAAGATATGTAATTTTTTCCATAAAAAATTTATTTCTCATACATAATAAAGTATATTTATTAGATAATTTGCACCAAGAAATTATTAATATAAAATTTAATTTATAAATTAATATTTATATGGGTAATAAAAAATATATTAATAGTATCACATTTTATAACAATGCAGAATTATCATACATAGAAATTACATTACTTTTTTCAACATACATAATCCAATAAAAAAATAGGCACCCAAATATAGTATTGGTATATTTCTTTTGAAAACATGGAAACATATAAAGTAGTACATATACGAGATACATTTTATCTCACTAGGATATTCATGTTTAGAACCATTCTTATTCATAACATACATAATATAGATCCTCATAACCAGGGGTAAGAAACATAAAAAGAGGTGAGCTCAGATGTTTAATAAGGGAAAACAAGGGAGACATATAAGTAGAAGTATGATAATGGAGGTATGATAATGTGATCATAACTTCTGAAGATCATACCATACACATAAAATATGATAAAAATGAATAATGGAATAGGTTTTGGTAGTTTATAAGTCATGTGTTATAAGGAAATATGGAAAATTATCCATGGAAGAATAGAAAAGATATAAGATCTAATATTTTGGTATAAAAGGACATGTGATATCATTCCCTACAAGTCAATAATCATTTATATTATGTATCATGGCACTTTATAAGAACCACTCATAGTGGGTGGGACACACTACCGTCCCCAGTCGCGGTCATTTTCATATAAGGGATCATGTTTTCCCAACATCCCATAGTTGATCGGGTATCCCCATCTTCCAAATTCATAGTGACTATACCAACTTGGTAGGACACACTACCATCCCCAATCACAGTCCATTATTTGCAAGGTATCGTGTTTCCCCATATTCCCATATTTGATCGAGCACATTGATTTAATTAACATTATTATCTTATGATATATTAATCATTACCAAAGGATTGTATGGGTATATTGGTCGCACACAACTCATAAAAAATCATTCATATGTGTTTCAAAAGATAATAAAACAATCATCAGAAAATTTCCCATTAAAATTTATGGGTTTTATGAACATAAAATAATATCCCATGATATGAAATGGTCATCATTAAAATTTCATCATGTTATAACCTATTAAAAATAGATATTTTTCATAATCATTTCATCAAAGCATAACATGTTAAAAAGAGCGATATTAATATGAATATAACCATCAGAATATGAATAGGTTTCATAAACGTAACTCTATGAAATCATTAACCACTAAGAGAAGAAATATGAATGGATCCATTAAATCATTTCCCATAATGGAATGAGTAAAATCACGATATTTCATATTATAAGGAAAATAATTTTAATTTTTTTTTCAAAAAATTTCTTGAGTAAAATATCATTTTTCATAGAAAAGGGTACTTTAAAACATATAACCCACTAAAAACCCTTATCTTGAAACTAGATGTGATATTTTATAAAGAAATATTTTGAAACATTTTAGAAACCATTGTCATTGAAATCATATAAAGAGAGATTCAAAATTTATTGAAAACTATTTTCCTTGAGAAATTATTAAAGTATCTTGAAAATGTTTTAAAAACTATTTATTTAAAAATAAATTGAAAACATATAAATAATTATTCAATAAATGTTTAAACTCTTTTTACTAGAAATCTTATTTATGAAGAATGAAAATGTTTTGGAATCCATTTTCCTTAAAAACTTATGAATGAGTATTAAAAATATTTTGAAAATGTGTTTATATGAAAACATATAAAATAAAATTAAAAACGTTTTGAAACTATTTTCATTTAGAACACATTAAATAGTATATAAAAGGTTTTGGAAAACCATTTTCATTTAAAAATATAAAATAATATTGAAAAATTTGGGAAAACCATATACCCTTGAAAACTTTTAAATTATGCTTAAAAAAAATTTGAAAACCTTTTTCTTTAAAACTGAATTAAATAAAAAAAATTCTAAAATATTAGCAATGTATATTCTTTTAAAAAATAATAGTCTAATATTATAAAAGAATCTTATATGAAATTATAATCATAATGATGGGTAAATCCGTACATGCCAAACATTCCATTTTCGCCGTAAAAAGATTCTAAAAGTTCCTTGATCAAGAAATTATAAGTATATTCCTCTATAAATACATTCTTTTTAAAAGTAATAACATGTGTAAAAATTTCTTTTAAGTAAATTAGTATAATATTATAATATTTTTTTATTATTTTAGAAAACATGGTTTTTAAGGAACACAAATTTCTTGACCTAAGTGAGAGGTAATTTCAGACATTCATGAAATCATTTTCATAGATATATTAAATGAAAAAGAGTGGAAAAATTTTACTAATAAATGAAGAGATCAAAAATAAATAGATGAGAATAAATATCAAGAATATATTTAGATATGCATCCTAATATTTCATCAATGGAAGCGTAATCATAAATTATCCAGATAAGTGATATGATTGTTTGAATAAACTCTTACCACCTGGTAACTTGGGATAAAACTCTCCATGTAAGAAAATTAAAATACATAAATATTAAAATATTATTAAAATAAATATATTAATCATATAAAATGTCAAATACACCACCAAAAAATGTAGATGCATAAAAAACACATGTCTCAAAGAAGGAAAACTAAGACAGAATTATCTTAAAGAATTGGTAACTTTTGAAAATTAATCCCCATGTGATAAAGATCATAAATTGGATATTTAAATAACCATAAATTTAAGTATATTATTCATAAAATACATTCATGGTAAGTATATAAACCCCACAAATGAATTGAGTGGGGGATAAGGCATGTATCTCACAAAAACAAAAAGTGAGATGAAATCCCCTTACCTTATGTTTTGATTGTCAAATTACTCATTCAAACCTTATGTATAATAAATATAGTTTTAATATAAATCTATAAAAAACAATATTTATATATATAACACCATATGTGGTTTTATTATGGTTTTATTTTACCCTATTATAAATATTTCTATGTTATGGTTTCACTTTGGGTAATATTATCTTTTTTGACATGTGTCTTAATGTATTTTATCATTGGTGTATATGTATAATGATTAAAATAATTTAATACATGATATAAATATCATTAATATTAATTATATTTTTATTATGTAAATCTATTGAATATAGATGTAAGAAAATGGAATGCACCGCTCATGAGACGGTAGGCCGTATGTATGCATTAACTTTGTTTCTATTTTATTATCTTATTGAAAGAAATAAATAACTTAATAATACATATATATGTATATATGAATATTATATTAGAATTATTATGTCAAATATATAATATATGTTCACTAATTTTTTTAATACATTCCATGCAGTTTGTGAACGAATCACATCACATTGAGGGGGCGTTAGTCCACTAATCCTCCAATGAAATTATCGTATTTACACAAGATAGAATGTATAAAGGTATATTATAAATAAAAATTTAATTATAATAAAGATATTATAAATATCATATATATCATATATAAATAATATGTCTATCATAATTTCCACCATGAGAGGTTGTAAAGGAATAAATGAACAATAATCATTTTGTGAGGGGGTAGATCGTCGTAAAAATAATGATTATGTGTGTTATCTATTAAATGGAACTGTCTCTATGTTTAGGTAAAAAACATAACATAAAACAACATATTATATTTAAGATAATTTTTATATAATAATATAATAATAAGGGTTGTTGGAGCGGATAATGGAAAAAAGAAAGGAATATGAATAAGGATGTTACCTTCTATTTGAGTACCTCTTATTTGTTTTCACCAAAGGGCTTCCTTGGATTTATTTCAAAAAAATGGAGGCTTCAAGGATCAAGGTAGGTGTTTTTTAAATTGTACTGGTCATATCGTGGAATATCTTAAGTTGTTTGAGAGTTGTGAAGAAGAGGGGAAGTGGTGTACTTTTATAGGGAAGAGCGGGGACAAAGTTTGTACTGTTTAAAACCGGTTAGCTATACCCACATGTTTTCATAAAAAAAGTCATCAAAAAAAATATTTGATGTTTTATGGAATAAATATGGAAATAAAATTGGGTTTTCACAATTTTATACTTCATTTAGGCCCTTATTATTAAGGTTTAGTTGTTTGTTAAGATGAATTTTTCCTTAATCGATGTAATAAATTTTAATTACATTCACATATATTTTTTCTCAAAAAATAATTTGACATTATATAAAACTAAATATTATTCATATTCCAAATATTGAATCCATTTTTATGAGTTCCAATCACATATTTTTTCAAAATTAGTTTAAATTTATTCTTTGAAATGGCACAACAATAAGATTTTTAATATAAAAACATCCAACTATTTACTATGTGTTTATATTTAATTTTAAACTAAAATTGAATAAAATGACTAAAATTATATTAATTGATAAAAACGTGATCTAATTAAATTTTAAAACCAGTTTAAAATAAAATTTAACCATATAAATAAATAAAATGAAAAAATAGTTTTGAAATAAATTTTAGTATTTCTCACTCTTCATTAAAAACTAGAACGTCATAGAAGAATACCAAAAATTTATATGATCATAATTTATAGGTTTATAATTAATCTAAAAAGTTCATTTTGAAATATAAAATCCATAAATGTTCCCTAAAATTAGATTTCAAATAGTTTCAGCATTAAAAGGTGATAAAAATTTATTAATAAAAATATTGTCTTTTATCCATAAAACTGGGTTTGATTTTATCTTAAGTATACCAAATATAGTTGATGGATGTAAAATTTATTTTATTGAATAATATATATATATATATATATGACATTAATTTCAAAATCTATTTTTTTAATTTAATTTATTACTATAAAATTGGTTTATGGGCATAAAAATAATAATAGTTTCCAATATATACAATAGGATTTCATATTCATTTCTAAATAATTTTTAACCAATGGATTAATTTTATATATGTGTGATCCATATAATTTCCTAATTTATTTAACCCTTTTCATATCAACTAATTTGACAATTGGGTTATATTAAATAATTTATTTAATAATACACCATCATCACTATTCTATCTTGCATGTTACACAAGCCATCGAGGATAGACATTGCTGTGTGTAAGGAAAATTATCCTCAGTGGTCTATGTAGAGTACGAAAAAATTTATGTTGCGTGTAGTGCCCAATTAACTTCGTTTTTTATTAAATTCAATCCAAACATACTTATTTAATATAAAATAAAATAGCTTTAGTGTCATCTAAAATGAAAAATTTCAAAATGATTAAATTAATTCAATAAAAAATCACAAAATCATGGGTAGTTACATTTCACCCCCCTTAAAATTAATTTCACCCTCGAAATTCATTAAGGTTATCAAATGTTTAATACTTGAAATTTTCATTCCTTGATATCCACATCTTATAATGAAATACTAAAAAATTCCTCAAAAAGGGATAATTAGAACCATAACAGTAACCCAACATAATATATAACTAGGTTTCGACATATGAGAACATAGTTTATGAGTGAAGACATGACATGGAGGGAACAAATAAATATTTATAGGGAGTTATTGAGGTCATCAATCACAAATATGTGAATGATAAATGATATTATTATGTCCTAAAAGTCATAAATCTATGATGATATAAAAGGCCATCAGTGACATCTAGTCTATATATTAGTTATTCAGGATGGGAGCACTTCCACGATGCCCTAGACGACAACGGCCGGCAGGACTGCTCCTCCCCCCTCTATGGGGAAGGGACCTTCTTCGATCTCCGAGGGCACCCACTCCCAGTATTTTCCCCCCTTTTATGACACTGATCTTATCCCATCATTCCCTCGGATTTCGATTTTCCCTAATGTCCCTAATTTTCTTGACGACCACCCATATATATGCCACTCTCGATTTCTGAATTCAATGAAGATTCTTCTCTTCTCAGATGGATGTGGATCGCTCGGTTCAGTCACCATCACCCTTCGGTGGATGATTTCGATAGATTTGTTTTTCAGATCATGGGGGCTATAGGAAAGATCTACGATGGGGATTCTGGAAAACAAACACATCATGATCACATTTGCATCGGAGGAAGACCTGATTCAGGCATGGCCCTTCGCTTCCCGCATATGCAATGGCTTTAGATTCTACTTTTTCCGATGGAACTGTGACTTCCACATGAAGCGGGATTCTCCAACTATGGAAATATGGGTTAGTTTTCCTCACCTCCCACTACCCTTTCAAAACCCCTCCATAATCTATATTTTGGGGAACCTAGTCGGTAGATTCCTATGTTATAATAATAGAACCCATTATGTTTTCCACCCCATCTCTCCTCGAGTTTGTGTTGAAGTGGATTTGTCGAGAGGGCCGCTTGACTTCATTTGGATTTCTGTTGGAGAAGAGTTTCGGTATAAGAAATTTGTTTATTATGAATCTTGGGTGCAATTTTTTCCGTTTTTCATGAAGATGGGCCATTAGAAGAAAGTGTGTAGGCACGGGGGTGGGACTGAGTTCCAGGAGCTGGAGGAGGTATTGGGAAGCATGCCGTCTATTCCAGGTGTATGTTCAAAGGAGTTAGCCTTGTTTGGTGACAAAAGAGATCCACTCAAAAATTCTAAGGCTGTGTGAGTTACTCGTATTGAGGATGATCCTAACATTCAAATGGGGAGTGCAACTGACCAACAGATTTCCTATGGAGTAGTGAAAGATGTATGCATCTAGTAGAAGTCTCTAGGGCTGCGTTCAGATCCAAACGGTTCTGTTGATGGCTATGAAGGATTTGGTCGAGGTTCTGACAAGAATGTTGGTACCATTTGTACAAGGGAAGCTGTGAAGAAAAAACCAGTTATGGTTTTACCTCCTGAACCGAGGGTATCTAGAGTTTTTAAAAGGCTGAGGAGCGATCTGGCGAGTCCTTATGGCGACAGGGGTGCAAAGGGCTATGCGATCTCAAATCTATGCACCTATGCTATGGCTGTTCTGTGCAGGAAGTAGTAACAACTCTATAAGGGAGATACAACCGAATTGCGGTAATAAGTATATGGATGTCCAGGTGTGGGAGCAGACATTGCATGGTGTAAGCATCCAGACCAATACGACGACTCTGGCAAGTCTCAACTTAAAAAATTGATTTGATTGTTTGAGTAATGAGGGAGGGATTGAAAGAAACTCCATTTGTTCCACCGACATTGATGGAGATGGAAAACCCTCAAATGGCTATGTTATAGGAGGGGTCAGTAAAGGCCTACACAGTCCATGAAAGAAGAAGGGAAATAAGAAAAACAGGGACCCATGGAGTTGCATTGTTTCCAAGAAGTTGAAACCAAAGGGGCGAAAAGACTATTCCCAACTTCCTAGGCCTATGGATACTTGGTTAGCCAAAAAAGAAATTAAATCCAAGGAACATGATGTCCAAATAGTGGAAGGTGTGGAGGTTCAGAAAGTTGGAGACATCAGGTCTCAAGAGCACCACACCGAGGCCTCAAATGTAGAAGGTACCTTGACAGATTTGGCGACCCCTCATGGGGATGCTGACAAGATGTTAGAGGACCACCAAGGGGATATACATATTCCATACAAGGGGGTGATTCTAGTGAAGGAGGATGATCTATTACCTGGACAACAGTTTGAGGTTGGGAATCCCGACGGCTCATAGAGGCAGAAGGTTGCGAATCTAGAACATTAAATCGATTTACTCTTGCACTCTGGTGAAGAAATGTGGGAGGTCATTCTGATGATTAAGGCGATGAAGGATGATGAAGGAAGATGTGGATCAAATGATGGGAAGATTACTCCAACTGGATACTACTAGGGATCAATGTGAGTGGATTGACAAGTAAGATCTCATATTAGTTATAGGCTTCAACATGGGGAAGATTAGTAAAGAAGAGTAAATGCAAACATGGGACTATCTAGCGTCTCATTATGATTATATCTTAAAGGATGATCCAGATAGCCAGGTAAATTCCTTTCCTTGGAAATTGTTTAGGGAATGTGATTCCAACTGTCTCAGACTTTCCTTTAATAAGTCAGATGACTCTTTTTCTACTTGATCTGTTTCAAATGTGAGGGTTTTCACTTTCCCCTTAAAAGTATTTGAAAATAAAAAAGTTAATTTGGAGTGAAAATTCCATCGTTTCAAACAAAATTAATGTATTAGGACCAATCATTTATTTAACCATTATATTATATTTGAGTAATTATTTTATTTACCAAGTAAATATACATACATGATATCTTTTTATGAAAAATAAATAATTTTTTGTCCTTTTATCTGTTTTTAATTCATCCATTACATCAAAAAATTGATATCTAGAAATTAAATTTGATGCGCGAAGAACTAAAATAATGTTTTAGCAGATTAGAAGGCCCATAAAAGAATGAAAAGTATAAATATTTCCCTATAGATATCCTTAAAAATCAATATGGTTAATTTATTAATCTTTAAACATAAAAAGAATCACTAATATTTTAACATAAAAATTTATTCCCTATTGATTATTATATATTAATCTGGATATCACGTAAGAAAATTATAGCCGTGAAAACCTTAACATCCTTAGGTAATGGATTCATGACCCATGGCCTTTCTAGACTTGATTGGTTTTCACCCGACCTAGATGATTTATTTTTCTAATACTTTACTAATATAATTTTGAAAATAAATATGATGGAAATTATTGAAATATATTTAATCACAAAATAGACTCTAAACCAATGTTTTCAAAATAATAAAAGTACAAAAATACTTGATCTGATGTTTAACAAAAACATTTCATGGATGGTTTACATTATAACCCTTTAAAAAGATAAAATAAAATACTTTAGAAAGATTTTAATGAATGATGCTTAACATAGATTTCAAAAATATCAATATGAACTACATGGTTGTCACATAACAAACATGTGAATACCCACATCGAATATTCTTCTAAATTAGGGTAATCAGCTGAATATCAATAAATAATTTTTGAAAACATGAATACATCATTATTCCAATTATTAAAGGATACATTATTTAGAATTGATAACTTTTACACATCACCATTGATGAAATATACCACTTGTTCAATAATCAGTTACAAAGTAAATTATACCTTCTAATTAACTTATTTATATCCAAAATTTTCTTATCCAAATGTCAATATCTCAATGAAAACATTTAATTAAAGGTTACCTTCCTATAATCAATGATATCACTTTTCTATGTCTTTATCACCATTCAACACACCCTTTTAAATCCGTAATGAAAATTGAAACATAAAATAATTATATATTTCATGATTCATATAACATAATCTTGTAATTCCAAAACATAAATAATTTATTCATCCATCTTTATTCTTAAACCATTAGTGAGGCTTCATCAACTTATTCCTTAAAACATCTTTCGAATAATATGAAACATGAATCTTGTTTTAAGGTTCCTCAATTATAATATATTAATGATTCTTAATCATAATGTAATCAATACTAGAAGAACATCACATACCTTTCACATGTTTTTTGTAGTCACTTTATATTTTGAAGCAAAACAATTTCTCATACCACCTTACATATTCTCATTATGCGATTTACCCTTGGGAAATCAATTATTTTAATGCTTATACATTCCACCTATAAAACATTCAATTTATATAGTTTTCATTATAGTTGTCTCCGTTTAATAAAACCAGAAAGCATAGGGCGAGAAACAAATGTCATATATGAATAACACATATTAATGAAAAAAATAACTTGTGTGATGCCTAAATAATGAAACATTCTTATTTAATATATGAAACATATGGTCAATACTAGGTTATTCATAGTCATTATATATTTAAACATTTAATGATGGTTTTTAATAATTTTATTAATTCCCAAATCATATCCCTCAAGAGTGTCAAACCAGATGTGCAGTAAGGGATGTTGTCATATACCGAGTTATGTAGAGTCATTACCACCGCACATAGATAGATTTGTTTCCCCTAGGTATATATGTTTCATATCAACATACACTTATATTATCTAGATAGGGCTGTATTTCTAGGAAACCACTCACTCAATCCTTTTCCATAATTCCATGAACTTTTCCTAAATCACAACTCATCCTTATACTTATCCTTAGAGAGATATCTATAAATATCCTTAGAAATATACCTAGGGATATCAATATGGTTTTCTCGTAATAGTCTCACAAGGTTAACTAAACCTTTTCTCGAACACAAACTATAACAATACGATCTTAACATACATATATATTACATTAATTTTGTGGAATACACAAACCAAATAAACAAACAGATTCTTAAATACCATATTATTATAGGGTCTTTAGAAAATTAGAAACATAAAATATTGTTCATATGAGAGATAAATTATCTCTTAGTAGGTTTTTCATGACTAAAATTGTTCATAGAAATATCATTCTTGTTGATCCCTAACTTGGCACATCATATCTTATTTTTCCTTATAATAAATTTTGGGCTATTATTATTATTATGTATGGTAGGTGTTATTTTATTTTATTTTATTAGTTCTTTATTTATTTATTTATTTTAATTTTTTTCATTCTTTATATCTCCCTCTAACCTTTTCCACCACTCGCATTGCGCCACACCCTTCCCCCTGTTCACATACACCACACATCCGTCCCCCCCTTTGGCTGCTCTCCCTCATGCGACATCTATCATACGAGCCACCGCTGGTGCCCCGCTCTCCCTCACCATTCTCTTGTTTGACCCACATCATGACACACCAGTCCAAGGGGGTCATTCCTTTATCACACATCTTCCCCTCTATAGACCTCATTTGTGATTCTATTTCATGTGTGGTATCGTCTAATTTTATCAAAAACTATGATGTATGCTTCTCTCTCACTTCTCCTCCCACATTCCAGTAATGTTTCACTCTCTCTAGAAACCTATAAAGTTAAGATAAATCCTAGGTATTGGGGGTTTCATTGATTTTTGGTTTTCTTCTATTTATGTTGGCGAAAAGGGTCTCCTGAGGACCTATGGTGTGTGTCCCCTCAACCACTGCCGAAGGTGAAAATATTCAGTTCATTTTGTTCCTTCGACTTCGACCCTATGTGATTTTTTTTCATGGAAACTTATTTCAGTCCTCTTGAATTTGGATACTTATGTGTTTTGGACTCCCTATTATGTTTTCAATTGGGAATTTTATAGTTTCGGGTTGGTTCATATCATTTTTGTTTGTCGCCAACACCTGAGGTAAGTGTTAATGTCATTGGTTGGTTTCTAACCTTGTTATGTGGTGTCCTTATGTGTTTTAAGGTTTGTAGTAATTGTCTTGTAGTCACCTGGTTTCATCATTGTGATTTCGATCCATCTCAGTTAATCAGACTCCATTTTAGGTGAATTATCTCTTACTTCCATGATGAATTTATATTTATTTTAAGCCATTTGTTATTACTATATTTCCTTTTTATTAAGTCGTGGTGTGGATTTTAGTCATCTACAATGAACATCTATATGTATATACAAGGGTTATAATGTATATATACATATCACACTTGAACATGTTCCCTCACAACATGAGGAAAATGTTTTTTAATCGAAGGATATATATATATATATATAAATGTGTATGCATGCAGTTGAAGTGGTCTCAGGCTTCCTAAATCAAATGAAACATGTCTTGAGGTATGTTTTTCTACATTGTTTTTTCTTATTTCTACTTCTTGGTTGTCTCTCCATTTAATTTATGGTCATTAATCATTTAAAAGGTCCTTGGATAATGTTTTGTAGTTCGGTGGACTGTTCCATGTGGTTTCAAGTTGCTGGTCCAAGGGAGACATGCCTCTGTGTTCAAAGGTAAGTAAATATACAAATGTAGGTTCCACCATTATGTGAATATTAATCCATGGCATTGAGTGAAGACTGGTATATGAGTATAATCATACCTATAAGGATCCCCTTTCACATGTTCATTGGGCATGTGAATGTGTGCATATGGGATAGGTGTCCTTGCATGTATGCAAAGAAGCATATGAACAGTTGGAGAGTTTTTACTTTTATTTATAAAGCAAATAGATCTGAAGTGGATGCCTTGATTCAACTATGAGGTATCTTCCATAATCCTCAATCATTGATTTGAATATTTATTATTGCTTAGTGTGGTTTTGAAAATGTTTTTTCTACTTTGTTATAAAATACATATGCTATATATATGTATGTATATATAAATGGTTGTGGTTCTTGAAATGTGTTTTTTCTAGATGTTTTTAATGTGAAATGGGTATTTCTAAAGACAAGTGGCCTTTCAGCCGATTCTGTTATAAAAAGGGTAATGACCTATTTGATTCCCCAAAGAGTTCCAAAGTGATATTCAAAATGGGTTTTACTATGGAAACAAAATTAAAAGCTGATCTTACATTAAAAAAGTGGATTACATCATTGTAATAATGGATTTAATCTTCATTTTAAATATGTAGTACCATCATCGTATAATTAGAATGTCAAATGTATTTGGAACATAAATGTTTTAGGTGAACATGTTTTCTAAAGAAAAGCCATTCTTTCAGAGTAATGAGGCTCGTGATGAACTTTGAAAATGATTTTTGAAAGTGAAAACCCCCTCTTAAGGAATCCATATTTTTTTAGAAACATGATGTGTATGTTTAATGTGTGATTTGGCATATGTTCCAAATAAAGAGTCGTATGCGATGTTTTGTGACATAAAAAAGGATAAATGAACATAAGAAGATAGAATAGTAGTGAGAGGTTGAATGGGTATTTGATTAATAAAGTGCTATGTTCATTTATGTTCATTTGATAAAACATCACCACTATTTGGAATAAAGCACATTGGCAACCACAAGTATCTAGGTGGGAAGAATAGAACTAGTGTTCTAGTGATCTGAAGTGGTATCATCTATGTTTCACACAAAAAGTGTGATGCTTACAACACTAAATAATCTATTATGATGATGTTGGGGAAAACTAGGTTTGGGTATGTTCCCTACTAGTGGATCATGCATGAGATCAGATAATTATTATGGTTAATTTTAATCAAGGCATGAGGTTTTAGGATCCCCCATGTGCTGGTTACCTATAGGGATTTCCCATTGGGATCGTTTGTGACATGATTCTTGTGATGTGATTTCAATTTTAGTTGTTTCATGCTCTCTCTCTCTCTCTCTATCTCATTTGGAAAACCCATAAATTAATTTAACATTTATTACCTTTCATTTTTATGACTTAATAAATGAATGGTATTTTTTTGAAAATGTAGTGGTAGGGAAATTTTTTCTTTAAAAATATAAACTTTTAACTTGATTTTGAGACGAAATAAAAAAATTAATTTAATATGTCTTATATTCAAACAAGCATGATGGGATTATTTTTACTGGAAATTGAATATATAATTTTTATTCCTTGGATTTTTGACAAAGCATATCATTGCTCACTCTTAATTTATTTTTTTTGTTTCAAGTACTAGTATTGGATTGCTCTCGGAGCGAGTGTGGTTCAATGTTTGGTGGTGCCAAATGGGATCTCATGGAGGTATATCTAGCTAGCTATCTTTATTTTAATTTCCACTTTTAGTGTTAATCTATTTTTTTGAGTTTATTTATCTTAATTTGTCTTTTATAATTTGGGATATATTGTTCCAAACTACATGTTTTGATGCCTGTAATTAGTTTTCAGCCCGTCGGAATTGGGAACGCCCTTCAGGCCATGCCGTGGACCGGCTCAGGTGACTACTTCAGGGTTGATCGGGGTTGGTTCATGAAAATACTTAATACATATCATCATAAAAAGGGCATGGAAACATAAAAAGGGTTGATATCTGATTCTTAGTAAGGGTAAACATGGGAGACATATAATCATAAACATGAGTATATGGGTAATATAATGCGATCATAACATTAAATGATCTTACCATGCATTTCAAAGAACATAAAAATTAATAATGTCATAATGATTGGTAGCTCATAATACATAAATCATATGTAAATAAATAACATATTCCACTAAAGAATATTATAGGAAAAGGATATGGAATCTTTGATTATAAATACATGTGATATGATTCTCTATAAGTCATGTATAATTTATAGAACATATAAATAAACTCCATGGGAACGTCACCTACTAGGTGGGATTCACTAGCATCCTCAGTTTCAATCATTTCATTGAAATGGATTTTTATTCCCCATAGTCTCATAGTGGATTGGGTTTCCCCATCTACCAACTTCATGTTGACTACAGGTACTGGGTGAGACAAAACATCACCCCCGATGGCAATTCATTCATTGTTATGGATCAAGATTCCCCATCTTCTCAAAGTGGATAAATCCCATCAACATTATTCACATCATTATCTCATGAGATATAACTATTTAACCTCTACATTGGGGGTAGAAATAGGTTCCACCCATCTCATAATAAAATCCGTCATACATATGCCATATGATAATAAAAATATCATCATATCATGACCACTAAAAAGAGGTGGTATTTATTAACATAAAATCATAACCCATGATATTTAATGGGTATCATTGAAATTCCATCACATCATAACATTGGGAAAAGATTTAGGTTTCATAATAATTTCATCAAAGAATATATCTTGAAAAGAACCAAGATTCAAAAAGAAAATAACCCTTGTAATGTGAACATGTTTCATAAATATCAGGTTATAAAAACTTAAACCATTTAGATAAGGAATAAGAATTGAACCTTTGAATAATTTCCCATAAGGGAATGAGTCACATCAATTTATTTTATCAAAGATAGGGAATAATTTGATAATATCTTTTAAAAACCGTTCTTAATGAAAATATAATTTCTTCATTAAATTTTTTTCTATAAATCTTATAACCCATTAAAATAATATTTTTTTAAATAAAATTGAAAAAATATAGATAAACCTTTGAAAAAAAATTTGAATCATTTTTCATTGAAAAATATATATATTTCTTGATTTTTTTAAATCCATTCTCCTTAAATTCTTATAAAAGTATGTTGAATCATTTTTAGAAAGAATTTCATTGAATATACTTTTAAGACATATAAATTATCCATCAAAATATTTGGGAAAAAATTACTTGAAAATATTTATATTATATTTAAAATATTTTGAGAACCATTTTCATTTAAATCATCCGAAAGAGTATTGAAAACGTTCTGTAAAAAATTTATTTGAAAATAATTTTAATACTTACAAATAATTCTTGAAAATTTTTTGAAATCATTTTTACTTGAATACTTATGAAATAATATTGAAAATATTTTGAAACCCATTTTTCATGAAAAATATGAAATATGACTGAAAAATTTTTAAACCACCTTTTCCCTTGAAATCATAAAATAAAATTAAAAATATTTTGATAACCTATTTACCTTGAACACTTATAAAATAGGATTGAAAAAATTTGGAGAAAATTTTTCATGAAAACGACATGAAAACAATGAATTTGAAGAATATTAGGAATATATTTTCATTAAAAAAATATCATTGGAATCATTACAAGAAAGATACAATGGAATGATGGTAATGACATTGGTTATATTCATACATTATGAGAATTTATTTTATAGTGTAAAATGATTAGAAAATATACTCAACCAAAAATTGAAAAGCATAATCATTTTTGAAAACCCATTTGTTTAAAAGTAAAAACATGGGTAAAAATGTAATCTAAATATCATAGTAGAATACTAGAATATATTTCTAAAACATTTATAAACACTGGTTTTGAAGGAACATAGATCTCAAAAAAATGATAGAGGTAAGGCCAGACTTTAATAAAAATAATTATTTGTTATCATAAAGGCCAAATTGTGTAAAAAATTTACTAATAAAATAAGTGATATTTAATAATCCAAGGGTAATTAATATCCATAATGTTCTCATGATATGGATCATAATATTTCATCAATGGAAGCATAACACTGAAAAATCCTATAAATGATAGGCTTGTTTCAACAAACTCCTACGACATGGTCACTTTGGATCATAGTCTCTTTGTTGGAAAATGAAATTACATGAAGCTTAAATTTTAATTAAAATAATTATATTTTGGATAAAACATGTTAAATACACCATGAAAAAATAATTTAGGTGCCTAAAAATACATATTTATCAAAGAAAGTAAATTTACACAAAAATATCATAACAATTTGGTATCTTTTGAAACATAATACCCATGAGAGAAAGTTCATAAAATGGATATGTGAATACCCATAAATATTAGAATAATATGAATACAATACATTAATGGGAATTATATAAACAACATGAAATAATTCAGTGGTGAATAAGGTATGTATCTTACAAAAATAACCATTGAGATGAAATCTCCATACCCTGTGTCTCGATGCTCGTTGTACTAATTCAGTACTCTTGTACAATAAATATATGTTTAATATACATCCATAACATAAACATATTATTGTATATAATAACATATATGGTTTTATTATGACATTATATTCTTCTCTTTTTAAAATTTCTGTGTTATGGTGTCACTTCAGGTAATATTCACTATATTTTTTGCATGTGTCTTAATTTGTTGTATCCTTGGTCCTTATAATTATATTATGATTTATAGAATGTAAACCATGATATAAATATCAATAGTATTTATTATATTTCTATTAAAATAATCAATATAATATATATGTATAAAAATGGAAGATAATGTTCATGGAGACAATATGTCCTTCATAAGCATAAAGGTTGTTTTGATTTTATTTTCATATTGATGGAAAGAATTAAATTTAAATATGTGAATATTTTTATATAAAAGGATTATAGTACCATTATTATTTCATATATATCTTATAATTTCAATAAAGAAATCCCGAATACATTCCAGGTAGTGTGTGATCATATAACATCACTGTGGGTGGGTGGTAGTCCACACATGACCAATCCAAATTATCATATGTACACAAGATGGAAAGCATAAAGGTATGTTATAAATAATAATTACAAAATTATAGAGACATTATAAATATAATATATATAATATAATAATAGTGGTCCATCATAATTTCCACTATGAGCGGCTGTAAAGGAAAAATGACCGATCATCCTTTCTTAAGGTGGTAGTTCGCCTAAAGGTAAATAATATGTTTGTCTCCCACTAGCTGGAAGTGTGTATAAGTGTAGGTTAAACTCTTAAAATAAATAAACAATACATTATTAATGATAAATTTTTATAACATCATTAAATAAGAAGTGTAAAGGGAGTGGAGTTTAATATCCTGATTTTTAAAATGATAATAATAACCCTATTGTAATGAAATATTATTATCATAGGGGAAAATGATTTATAATGAAATAGAATAATAAATGTGTTAAAGGAGTTAAAATATAGTTAACACTTTGGAATATTTAATCAAATATTTCTGAAATCAGATTCCATGTTGGTGCATCATTTCAAGGCCCGTAAATCCTTGACAAAAATTAAATAAAATTATGAAATATATTATATTATGTGGGAACAATTTATTTAAAATAATTGAATAAATATGAAATTTTATACTGAATGAGAAAAATGATACCACCAATATGTGTAGAATGTGATTTATACCCTAGGTGCATTATAACATTTGTAAACATCAGAGATCAAGATGGTTCACCTGCAAAGATAATTTATTTAAATGTTTTTATAATATTATATTTTTGGAAATAATTTCATATCATTCAAATGGTGTGTCATATAAAAAATATGAGTCTACCATTGAGGTTGGAATGAGGGGTTTACCGTAGTTTGTATATAACATCTTTTCACAACATATGTTTTATAATATTTAATATTTATGTTAAGTAGTTAATTGATTATATTAATTAATGTAATATGATATTCTTTTTTTACATGGTCCATCTTCTACAATGGAGATACCGCCATTTTTTATGGAAGACATATTTTAAAACCACCATTTTTTTTACAATTCTTGAGGATTTCTATCCCTAACTCATTAATTGAATAATTTAAATCACCCCACCATAAATTTTCAGTTATAATAGATTAAATAATTGTTTTAGCTTCTTGGGTGAGTGAAAGGTAGTAAGATTTGTTTCTAAATAACTGAAACCATATTATGTGGTATGTTGATGATTAGGTCTAATTTGGGGACCCTATTTTCTTCATGTAGGTGATTGAGGATGTACTATCCCTCTTCTATGGTCTTCTCCTCTAGCAATAGTTACTATATCATGCACTAGTCTTGTGAGTGGTTCCTCAGGTTGGTGTTTCTTTTCATTATTTTTCTTCTTTAATCTCATTATTTTCACTTCTCAAAAATACAATAAATGGTTGAAAAATTATATAATGAAACCCAAATTATCAATGAATAATTATGTGAAATATCCAATGATAGTTATCAAAATTTTATTTCATGAAATTGTGGGGAGATATGTAAATAATTATGTGATGCAATTTATAGGGATAATTATTAATACTAATTTGATGATAATCACATTATTAATTTCATATGAGAACAAAATCACGTTAAAATAAATAATAATGGAAATTAATTATCAACTAAAGAAGAATTAAGTGAAATTTTAGTGAAATAACTCACATGATTTAGAAAATTAATATTTTATCAATTAATTAAGTGAAACATTATTTAAAATTTTCAAATTATAACTATTATAATTAAAAAATTATAATGAATTATCATAAGATATATATATATATATATGTATGTATATATATATATATATCAGTAAACTCACTTGTGATACTTTATTAAAAATATATAATGTTATTTATTTTTTTATCAAAAGATAGATATACACAAACAAACACACACACATATATTGTTAGATATATTTTTTTCATAATCAGTTTATAATTTAAGGATACGTTTTTTAAATATAAATTTATAAATTTGTAATTTCAATATATATTCAAGTATGATTTCAAAAACATGCATTGTTTTATTTCAAGGATAATTTAAAATTTTCTTGGAGAGAAAATTATCAGCACATGTGATAATTTATCTAATAATTTGAATATTATCCAAGAGAGTGTGTATCATCAAATATAATGTTTTATTTCTATATGAAATAAAATATAAGTTTTTATTCTAGGAAACCATTGATACAACTAGATCATTGACACATCAATGTTTATGGTAAAAAGTTCATGAAGAGTTGTTCTTCAGTATTGAGGTTTCCACTCCAGCTATCGAACCACATTGGGTGGTTTATCTTTTCCTATGACATCGATGAAATTTGAGGTAGGATGTTACTTACCTTCATAGGCTTGAATTTACACTTATTGTGTTTATTTTTGTTATTGTTGGAAATTAAATTGATCATTCATAATTTGGATCACATGTGAGTGTGTGTGTGTGTGTGGCCTATAAAATCTAGTGTTAATCCATGAGTGATAAAAGTATACCGTTTATGAATTTTTAATTATGATCACATGTTATCATGTAAGCTATTATATAATTAAGTTGATATATTTTTCATACATGTGTTCTTATCCTGTATATTTATTAACATTCCTTGTTAGTATTTTTTTTTATTTGAGATAGGTGGATCGACATGACATATTTATTCTCTAGTTGGGGAGAATTATTGAATGCAACCACAGCGACGAGGCACTAGAGAACAAGTTGGAGGTACTTGGATTCCATGGTGTCATGTCAAGGGTGCGACTAAGGAGGCCTTGATTCCCAGTTCCATTCATAATGAGATCTCTTAGTCAATTTGAATTATTCTTGTCTACAAAATTATGTTGACATGGTCCACTTGATGGACAGTTGGCATCAGGCATCAAATCCATGGCACTATGAGGATGCCACACAAGGGGTGGTTTGTTTCTTAAAACTCATCCTTTTATCTTCTACTATGGATCAAATGTTGGTAAGACCTAGGGTTTTCGATGATTGGTTAGCATGGTACCACTCAGTTTTGGATTGTATGCTTATGAGCATCCTGCATTTTATTATTGTTTTCACATAGACTCATATACATGAAGAACATCAGGTCAAGGATGCATCAGTGGTTTTATACTGAGGGTTTTAGTCACACCATACATTGTAATTTCAATTCTCTTGTAGATTTCATGAGATAACAGGTGAAGGGAATTGTCCATATGGTGGATGGAAGAGTAAATAGATCTTGGAGTTGGGACGGACCTGGGCAGACAATGCAGGACCCCTCATTACTTTTACTTATCATAATCATTTTATTTCTATAGAAAAAATTACATTTGGGAGATCTTATTTATATTTTAAGGATTTAATCATTAGTTCCTTCATTTACTCTAATTATTTAATTATTTATCAAATTTTTATTATATATTATTCTTCTTCATGTCATGATACAAAGGGTATAATCTCCCTATTTTCATACATAATCCCTCACTCTTTTTCGGCAACCTCATTCCTATGGGGAGGCATGCATGAATTTATGTGGAATTATGGCTCTGATAAGGTGGATCAGGTCGAGATTTTATAGAGATAATGGAAAATAAAAGGAATGATCTTGATAAGGGATGTTACCTCTTCACTAGGTAACTCCTTTTGGTTTTCACCAATGGGATTCCTTGGATTTGGTTCCTCCCAAAGAGAGGCATCAAACAAGAATGGAGGGATGTTGGAAAGTGTACTAGGAATATCTTGGATTAACCTATTTGTTTTGAAATGTGTGAAGAATTGGGTGATGTGGTGTCCTTTTATAGGGATGGTAGGGGACACACTTTGAATTTTTTAAAACAACTTAGGAGTAGCATGGTTTTTTTCTAAACAAGTCATCCAAAACAACAAAAATCAATAATTAATGGTTTATGGATTAGATATGGGTAATAAATGGGTGATTTAAGAGTTTATAGGTCATTTAGTCTCTTAATTATATAGTTTCTCTCTTGTTAAAAATATTTTTTACATAATCAATCTAAATAATTTTAATTACATTCAATATTATTTTTGGTAGAGAATTAATTTTACCTTATAAAAAATTATAAATTATGATGATTAAAAATCTGAAATCCATTTTTCCAAATTTTAATCACAGAAATGGTTTAAATTAATTTTAATTTTATCCCACAAATGGGACGACAATGTGTGTTTTTGATGTAAAACTCTCCAAATGTGTTATGTGTTTTTATATACTATTTCATTGTGAAATTTAGAACAATGACAAAAATATAATTTAATGATAAAAATATTATATAATTAAACTTTAAAACCAATTTAAAATAAAATTTATCCATATAAATTAAAAAGATGAAAAAATAGTTTTCAATTTAATTTTCATTTATTCAATATTCATTAAAACATTAAATATCATAGACAAATACAAAAAATTACCGTCACCTTATTTTTTTGTTTTTCTATCAAATTTGATGTTTATATTGACATATATAAAACATAAATATTCCAAAAATATTATTTAAAATATGATCTCTATTTAAATGTGGTAAAATGACTTAATAAAAATATAGTATTCTAAACATAAAATGGGGGTTTTTATCTTATGCCAATAAAATGTATTGGCTGAATATAAAAAATTATTGATTGAATTTATAATATATACATCACATTAATATCACTCAACAATATTAATTTAATTAATTTTTTAGGGTAAAACAGATTAGTGGGAAAAAAATGTTAATATTTTCTTGTATATTCAATGGGTTTTCATATTAAATTCTACATCATTTTAACCAGTGAATTCATTTTATATTTGTATAAATCATATATTTTCATAAGTAAGTCATCCCTTTTCATAAATTAGAATTTAATGTCTAGTTTATGTTAAATATCATTTTAATAATATTTCATTGTCGTCATTGGGTATTTCATGTTACAAAAGACAACAAGGAATGTCATTGTTGCAAGTAACACAATCTATAGTCCGTATTTTGGGTGGATCATTATAGAATTTAAGTTCTGCGAAATACATTATTGACTTTGTTTTTCATATAATGCAAGTCAATGATTTATTTTTAATATAGAATAAACAATATTTAGTGTTTGGTTAAATGATAATTATCAAAAATATTAAATTTATTCGAATAAATAATTGACATAATTGCAGCGTGGAACACATTTAATATGAAAAACACGTTTTTAGAAACATATATATTTTTAATAATAACACGATTCTTTTGGATAAAAATTTCAATGATTGGGTTAATATTAAAATTAAAATAAATATTACCATTCAAATTATATTTAATTAACATTAAAATAATTCTTAATCCTAATTCGAGGAAGAAGTTTTTTTAATTACAAGAAACATAAGAAAAAGTGGATTTCTTAAAATATTACCTAAAAATTATATAATTTTATTATGGGTTGTATATATCAACATAGTGTTTCAATAAATTTTCTAAAAAATGTAAATATATTTCCTATAGTAAAAAAGGTATCAAAACAATCATGTAATTCTTGTATAGTAATTTCATAAAAGTAAGAGTATTTGGAAAAAAAATATTCACTATTACCATAAAAATAAATTATTTTAGAAAGATATGAAAAAATATGATTCAATAATTTAGAAATTATTAATACAAAAAATAATTTATATTTATCTTACTCAAATTCTAAAATTTATGAATTTTTTTTAAATGAAAATACAAAATATAAATATAAACATTTTTATTGATAAATAAAATTTTTAAACATCAATCCATCATATAATTATTTCATATAAACATAATATTTAAAATATGTTAATATGTTAGTTCACATATAATATATTAATGGATTTCAACATTAACTATTAAGATTTTGTATACCTTATATAAAAAAATGGGTTTCTGAAAAACCAAATATTTTAATTTTACACAGAATATACATTAACAAATGACATTAAAACAATTAATTGTATTATTTCATTTAGATTTTTTATCCATAGATATTAAAATAATTATTTGAAATTTATTTATATATTATATAATATTTTCATAACAATGAAAATAATATGAATACATTATTCGTAATTATATATATATATAATAATTTAAGATCTATAATTTATTACAATGTATGTTATATTATTTTAAATATATTACATAAAAATACATGACATGATTATAGATATTGGATATATGAACATTGACAATTTTTGAAACCCCCATATTGGAAACACCCTTATCTATAACTGATAGATTTCATTCTGATATATAGACATATAAAAATAATTTATTTCTGCCACTCTCAAATTACATGACTAGTTGTGATGCCCCAAACCAAAGCTCTTAATCTGAGGCCTAGTAACACATAACCCCATATATGACTCCCCATATACAAGAGTCTGTTGAATAGTAATGAGGTTATAATATAATATGTGTAGGCTACACCCTTTATAATCATATCATTCACATTTTAGTACGATAAAACTATATTACAAACAAATAAAACAATTAAATAATAATAATAAAAATATTTTAAAATAGATTTCATGCAATTTCATACATAACTAATGAAGAGACACCCAATTTGGAAGTTAAAAATGTAGAATATAAGAAATGTTAGTGAAAAATAATGATAAAAATGTACTACAATAACTATCCTCTTTCTGTATTGATACTGTCTCCATCTCCCTGCTATATCCTCCTCATGATAAGGATCACTATTAGAGGGAAACCATTAATCCTCAATTCATGAGGAACATTTTTAATTCATTCAAAATTGTGCAATTTTTTCATAATGGGTTGTACATGGTATTTAAAAATCATTGGTGTCCTACGGGGAATTTTCACAAGTGCCTTGGGTGTATCACCTGAGTGGTGTGTTCCTTGTTCACAGCTTGGTAAACTATGAAAAAATAATGTGGTTTGGATCAGGTTATTAAAAGTGTTGAATGGCGTGGTAGGAGCACTGTATTCAAGTCACGTGGTTTTTGTGGGTAAAAATGTTAAGTGTACCTAGCCTATTAATTTTCCAATGCACAGTTGGCATACGGTTTGGAAAACTACATTGAGAAACTCTACAGCTTACCTGGGTTTCTATTTTTTAGAAATCATTAAAAAAATAATTGTTTTAGTTTTAGGGGTTTCAACCAAAATTATCCCTTATTCACATAAACTTTTCATTGGGAGCCAAGAGGAGATCCAACTTCCTTATATTTATTTGTGAGTTTCATTTGGAAAATTTTATGACAATTTGAGTAATTCATCCTCTTTTGATCTCTTCTTTCCTTCTCCCTCTCTTATCTCTTGGTTTTTCCTTCTTCCATGCTCCCTATATCTCTTTTAGATTATTTTAGTGTTCCTTTTATGTTTAATATTTGTTTGTTTCTATTTACTGTTTTTAGAAACAATCCATATTCTTATGGGTGTTCTTGATATTAAGGACTTCATGTTTTATCTTGATTCTCATCACATCAAGGTAGGTGTTTTTATGAAATTATATCATTTTTGATTTAAATGTGTTCTTATTTTTTCTAAATTCTATTTTAATGAATCTATGAATATATTTGATTCCATGGGGTTTTTTGAATTAATATTATCATGTTTTGATCTTATCATAATTAGATTTTCATGTGAATTTCATGTTTTTATATTTGAATAGAAATGTTTCATTATTCTATGATTTTATGATTTTATTGATTGGATCATTCAATGGTTTAAAATTAATTTGATGTATTTTGATCCAAATTTCAATTTTTTAATTAGTGGAAACTAATATTTGAAGGAAATTTGGTTTCAATGCGGGGGTGTTGACATCAAATGTTTTAAAAAAGGTTTAATTAGTGGATTTCAAATGGTGATTTGAAATGCGTGTGTGATTTTCCCCATGAGAAAATGAAATAATGCCTCCTTTAAAATGTTCGAATGGAAATTGATGGTCTTTTAACTTGTTTTGGGGTTTCTAAAGGAAGACCTATATTGAAGGGGTTCATTGAAATATTTTTTTTAATTTAGAGGTTTCATTAATTTTCTTAAAAAAATATAATTGGTACGTTATGAAATAAGAAAGGCATTTGAATCCCAATCCATGTTTTGGTTTTGAAATCATGGTTGAAACAATGGTTTTAAAATGGTGATATTTAATTGAACCGCCTGAATTCCCACCTTATATTTTTACCCCTTAAGTGGGTAATTTGTCACAATTTTATGTTAATAACTAACTTCTATAGGAATTTGAATGTTTATACTGTAGGTGCGTATTATATATGGGTTTATTCATTTTTTAGGTTAGGCAGATGTAGTTATGGTTATATATTTTTTTCTAGCTGTATCTTCCATGTGCTTTTTAATTACTTAATTATTGTTCATTGGTAAATGAGTAATATCTAGGGGATATAATTTGTTATTCATCTTTGTTCACACACCGTTAGTGTCCCTCTAGTCAATATAAGAACAAAGGGTATGAGGCGCTCATCAACGCAATATGTCTTGTGTGATTGGTGATTAATTGTGGGTAGTTTGATCTAGTGAATTTTTATATCATTTCCCAAATATTAATTATTATGGAACCTTTCATTATTAATATTGTTATGTTACTTATTAGGTGTACTTCTTGATTCATTATTCTAGGCTATAGTGTATTATTGTTCATTTCCTTTTATAAAAATGATCATTCAATGATGTTTGAAAAATATATTGAAAATATAGACTTTTTTTTGGTTTCCTTAAAATGTATTTCAAAATGGGTGTTTTTGCTTAAATATTAATTCACCTTTTAAAATTTTTATTGATATCATTTTAATTTAATTAAAACAAATGAATTGTTTTGAAAAATCAAAATTACTGTGTTTTATTTAGAAATGGTGCTGGTCAGCAATTTTTTTTTGAATATTTGTTTTCATCATTGGAAAAAAAACAATGTTAGAAGATGGTTATAGATTTTTTTTTAATTTCCCCAGTGTCATATGTGAAATTATTTCATTATATTTTATTTTCATACTCGAACTAATAATTTTCCTTATATTCCATATAACATATATTTAGTAGGTCGTAGACACCTAATGGTCATTTTATCTCATGTCTAAACATATTTCAATTTACATGTTTTTAGATGGATCCTTTATTTGTTCCTTTGAGGCTGATATGGGGCGAGTTGGGTGGTGGTGAGAAATTAGGCATTTGTTGAAGTTGGTTCCAGATAAAGTCAAATTAGATCATTGTTATTTTATTTTAGTGATGTAGTTTCCAATCTTTGTGTATTTATCCATTATTTATCCTTTTTATTTTTATATATGGAAATAGATTGGATAGATTTAGTTTATTATAAATTTTTTTTATATTTTATTTATTTTTGATCTTGTATATTTTAATTGATTATTTTATATATTTTATTTGGAAGAAATCATTCCCAATTCGATTCATGTGATTCCAAAGAAATAATTTCCAACTCATAGGGATATTGAACACCCCTTGACCCTTGAGAGGGCCATCTTGGGTTCCATTTCCTATTGTATGTAGGATCATTTTGTTACAAAAAAATGGTATAATAGACAATACCCATCCAGAAGTACAATGAAACTACCTGGTTTGTTTTGTGGGTTCCAAAACAAGGATGTTGTACTTTAATGCGGTGGATAGTGTAACACCCCTAGAAATGTGAGGCATAAAATGAAAAATTATTCTACTCGTTTTAACAATGTTTACCATTCATTTTGGGATACTATATGATTAAAACACCTAATTTATGAATGTTGTGATTGATGTAGTGAATAGGATGGGAGACCTATTGGATTGTTTCCTAGTGTGTCTATATAAGGAAACAACACACTTAAAGAACAACAATTAAACATTTGGGACAATCATTAATTTGATCAATGACCCCATTTGGTAATATTTTGTGGCATTCTAAGATAGAAACCAAGATAATAAAGAATATATATAGGATTAATGAATAGGTTCATCTCCTGATGAGGTTTGGTAATAGAAATCATAAATAGATCCTCTTTTATAGCCCTCTTTATTTGATGATGTCATGATATAAAAGAGATTATGGTTTTTTGGCCTTGAGGAGTATGGGTTTGGAGTGTCTAACAACATTTGGACCATCCCCAACATCATACATTCATGGGAGGTTGTGGTTTGAATTTTGAATTCATGTTCCATTAGTTTGATTATGGATTTTGATATGAATTTATGTTTTGGTCACTATTGACGCTCCTTTATCGTCACATTTTCTAAAAGAATGTAAAGGGAAATGACTTAGCACAAATTGATTCATCCTTTTAAGAAAACATCATAAATCGAGAAAGGCATGAACAAGGATTCAAAAGAACATGTTCCGTGCAAGTTCCATCACTGTCGCGCAAGTCTACTTGCGCGGAGCCTAATGGTCGTGCAAGTGACTTGTGCGCCCCAAAGGATAACTGCCTGGGGTTTTCTCCAGCCTATAAATAGACCCTGTGGGCCGCCAATTTCGGGAGGATTTTTTTCCAGAAACTCAAATTTGAGCTCCCGACACCCTAGTCCCTTCTCAAAGATTCCAAAACAGTTATTAAGTAATTTCATACCTAGAACGGAAGATCTAGAGAGGGGGAGGAAGGCCAAAGTGTTGAAACTCATCAACACTTGCACGCCTAAGTGGCCAGCCCTTAAGGGAAAATGGCCACACTTACGTGATGCCTAACTCCTTCAATAGAACTTGCACACCCCTCTTCTGGATGAACCTCAAGAGTATTCTATGGGCTTTTACCAAGAGTCGCTCAAGTATTACCCTATTGGTTAACCGTCGTGCAAGTACCCATGTGTCGCGCAGGTATACCTGCACAACCAGGACTTGTGCGCCCACGCAGTACCTGCACGCCTACCAGGACTTGTGCGCCCCTGCCTTTTTGGGTGCCCTTCTTTCCCATATCACCCTCTTAATCCATTCCACCTCTCATATTCACGATTCAGTCTGCAAAACACTCTTCAAAGCCATTTATGGCCTGATTTTTTTATTTGACTTCCTTATCTGAAAGGAATTCTATGGAATATCTCTCAAAACCTAGTGATTTACACATATTAATATCACTAAAGATTGAGATTTCATTCATTCAACCTCATCCTTTAAGATGAGAGAACTCATTAACCTGGGCCTCCTTTTCAGGAGTAATCCCCTGTCATAATTTCTCTTAACCTGGGCCTCTTTTTCAGGAGTAAGCCTCAGTCATAATTTCTCTTAACCCTGGCCTCCTTTTCATGAGTAATCCCAAGTCATAATTTCTCATAACATGGGCCTCCTTTTCAGGTGTAATCCCCATCCATAATTCTATTAACATCATCATCCTTTTTCGGAGTAAGCCCCAATCCCATAATTTGGGCCTCCTTTTCAGGATTAAGCCTCAGTCCCCTAATTTGGGCATCCATCTCAGGAGTAAGCCCCAAGTCCCTTACTTTTTCAAGTCTCTTAACTGGGGCCTCCTTTTCATGAATAAGACCCAATCATAATCATTAACCTGGGACTCCTTTTCAGAAGTAAGCCCCAGTCTCAAATATGGGCATCCTCTTCAAGAGTAAGCCCCAATCATAATTTCTCTTAACCAGTCCTAATTTACCTTTGATCTGGGGTTCCTTCTCCGGAGTAAAACCCAATCATAAGTCCTCTCATAATTTGGGCCTCCTTTTCAGGAAGAAGTCCCATGTTAGAGTATTCAAATATCCATAGAGCACATATACCTTTATGGACCCTGTTCATGGATTTCTTCCCTGAAGTAAATCCTAATATTCATTTATCTGGGCAGTCATACATATATAAGTCCCACATTATTTCTTATGATTGCATCTTTAATGGTACAATTGTATGATTTTTACCAATACCTCTTGTTTTTCACACCGAGCATGACTCACGTGAGCTTAGAGTGTAAAAGTAATTATGACATCCTTCTTTGAGCCATCAATCATAAACATCATATTCCCTTAATCGAACTACATTGGTTCTGATTCCTTTTCTAAAAAAGGATACGTAGGTAGCCCATCTGCGGGTTCAATCCCAACTATGAAATAATTCATGTCCTTCTGAATGACAATAAACTTAAAGTGACCCACTGAGTGGCTTCAAAACCCATATGATATTTATAATTACTAAGATACTTTTACGTATCAAAGGATACCATTGACTATGAATCTCTAACAAATACAGATGATTCTTTATCAATGAAAAACCTCTAATACATATAAAAGATTTTCTAAATTTCCTACATAACGATCATTGATTGTCAGATCTAAAGGAATGCACATTTTATACATGGTAATATAATAAGGATTCACGAACATAACTTAAATCTACAAAGAGAGTCCTGGAGTAGACAATAATTCCCATCAAAAAGGTGTGATGAGTCCGACCTCCCATCCTCTCGACCAATTGAAATTCCTAAGCCTCATTAGTCCATAACTAATGAGCGCCTACCTTTGGAAAGTAGGTCCTACTGGATGTGGGATCATTGGATGTTTCATGTTCTACGAAAAAACCTGTTAGATTCCGAGTGGAATGTTTGAATCGTCAATCAAGGAGGCCATCCCCAAATTCCGAGGGAAACAAAAAATGGTGAACCCGATGTGAATTCTTAACCAAGTTAAAATGATGTTTTACCTTTTTGTTATTCCCCTATTTAAAACTCAGTGAGAGGGCCAACAAAAAAAATCATTGACATATGTGCTCATCCAAAATATGTAGTGGCTGAATTTATCTTGATTATGTCTGTTATATCAAACATGCACTCTTTTCCATGATATTCTTCATTTTCAGAATGGATACTCTCAAGTTCACACCTGTGAATACTACTACTAAAAATTCCACTATTGCTACTCCTTGTGGATCGTCGTCTGTTCTGAGGATCACATCACCTATACAGCATCTTCAATGATGGGTATCAAATGCGCTGGTTAAGGAGTACCGTCAACACAGTACCATCCCAACTCTGGAGGCTTCCTAACAATCCCTCCACGTGAACAACTCACACCGGTCGTCCAGACAACGACAACCAGTGATCAAGAAGAAGGCAGTGATGACTACCATCTCCAACCATTTCGTGTCGTTATCCCCAGAATGAAATCACCATTCACTCCCTTATTCTGGGGTGGTGAATGAGAAGGTCCCTCAGGGACTTAATTCAAACAGACATGAGTCCATCCTGAGGGCTCCAACCAACAATCTCCGCCCGACTCGTGCGGCAGTGTGCCCTCAACATGATGAGGGTACCGAATCCAGGTGTTCGGCTCAGGTTCCTCGAACCCGAGCATGCAAGACAGACCACCAGAGGAGGAATCCCATCAACAGTGAGTAGGTTCTCATCTCTTCCATCTCCGGAGAAGTCCACCAACCAAACTTGGTGGTAAGCAACGAGCGGGCACACACACCTGCCCGTTTTAATTCCGATGTCCAGCAAACTCGTCTGGTAGCATGACACCATTCCTGCAAGGAAATTCCAGTGGAGTACTTTAGGTAGGAACATACACCTGTATATACATCATCAGCTAGTCAACAGGCTCATATAACTACATATGATGGAGCTCGTCAACCACATTTGGAAAATTTCAATCAGCAGGCACATACACCTGCTAGTATTAATCAAGCCTACCAACTGTCTCGCTTGGTAGCATTTGGAGAAGTCAGTCGGACAGCTCCAGTGACAAACAGGAGGCAGATTCAACTCTCTTCCCCTATACTTGAGTACTGTCAGGATTCACTGACAGGAAAAGGAGGACAGGAGCAGGCACCCACACCTACTCCAAGCATGGAATGGACGTATATCCCCATTGAGGCAGCTTAAGTCACCAAGCATATTTTATCAATGGCGAATGAGAAAAAGAAAATCCCTACACATATTCTGGTCACTTTCTAGGATATTATAACAACTTCAGTGGCTTCTCAAGGAAAGACACATAAATCTATCATTACTAGTGGAGTGACACATCAACAATTCACTCCAGAACAGACACACACATCTGTTCCAGTCCAAGATGGTTGTGGGGAATACTCCCCCATATCACACGGACAACCAAGTCAGGCACATACACCTGATTTGAGTGGAGATCGTCAGCCTAACCTGGCCATCTTTCCTGATCAGGAACATACAACTGCTCAAAGCAGCCACTTTCATCAACAAGTGGTTTCCAAGGAAAGTAAGAGGGCGTCTAAGAAAAAGACCAGCCCAGCACAGTCAGGAGATCAAGAGAAAATTTGTAACAAGGCCTTTCTCGATGATGAAGTTCTTAAAGCCCTCAGACAGTTATCTGTTGGAATTCAAGATTCCACACCCTCATTTCCCAATAGTGGTAACATTAATTCCGAAGGTCTTCAATAGACACTTCCTCATGAAGGCTTGATTCAAGACAATTCGGTCGATCTCGATGTTTCATCTTCAGATGAGAGCCACATGAACCCTCTGTGTGGTCAGAAGAACAAGGAGAAAGAGATCTCATCTTTTGCTGTAACTCACCATGGTGGTCCCCCCCATGATGATGAATTTTTCTGCGAAAGTCCACTCTGCAGTAGTGATGCACATTGCCCGGAAAATGCTCCAGTGGATGATGTAGTGCCGAGAAATCCCTCTTATATTGAGGCACATGCAAATGCGAAACTAGTCATGTATGATGCTTCATCGCAAGAAGGTGAAATACTTTATCAATCAGAAGATAGAATAGGGTGTAGGTCATTCTCCGAACCACCACTAAGTCATGCATCTTATAGTTTGATCAATGATTTCTCTACCAATATTTTTGATTCCGATGAAGCAACAAGGAAACACCAACTCTGGACAAATTAGGTAGAATAATCATCATTTAATTATAATGAGGAAATTCTGATCATGAGAAAACAACCAGAAAAAGGTGAAGTACCAGTCATGTTTTAGCCTCTGGCTGACTCTCAGTATGACATTCCAAAGATGTTGACAAAAGATGGAATTCATTATATTCGTCTCAACATATGGAAAAATCTTTTTCAGTTGAAGAAGAATGTATTATCTTATGATGAATATGAAAATAATATTAAGATAATAGAAGGGTTACAATGTCAGATTGATTTTCCATCTCTATCAGTCTCTCGATATCTAACGGCTGAAAAGCAGCAGAGAGCCCTTCAGCGTTCATGCCTTGGAGCACAAAGAAAGTTTCACTAGTTAATTTCCAATGCCCCATCTGGTATTCATGTCTGATGATGGGGCGTTCATGGAGCACTACATTTCACGGTACTCTCCAGTCAGCAAAGCCCACCGAAAATGGTCTCATGCAATGTTATTGCCCATGGCCGGCCACAAATACCAGGCTCTGTTTGTAATCAAAAGCTATCCCAAGAACAAGCCTCAACAAGTTCCTCTCAAAATCAAGAATATTGATAAAAAGTTGTTGAATTAATCCTTCATCATGAAAACTAGAATATTGAACATGCCTCTCACATGGAGCAAGCACATCATCAATTGACAGAAGTGTCAAAAATTAACCAATGAACTTTTGAACTAGGTGATAAAATTGGATGCAGATTAATGCATCTAGCTAATTTCTGGTCTAAGGTTCGCATGATCATGAGAGATTTTAAAGAATGTCTCAGAAATAGCATGTCAAAAGCCACCCCAACTCTCCAGAATGGGGGCTCTTTTAAATAAACCCTCGGAATCAACAAATAGGATTCGAGGAGATGAGCGGGAACAAGAAGAACAGCCCCAGTCCACCGGACTGGAGACTTTTTCAAATCATCAATCCCCTCCTCAGAGAAAGTCGGTCTTTTCCCGAGTGGGGAAGAATCTTCAAGAGGAGCGAAGAGCCAAATTATCAGGAGATTCCATCAAAATTACGGTTCGTCAAAAAGTTCCTAAGGGATCGAATAAACAAAAGGAAATGTCTCATCATGGACATGGAAGAAGAAAATATCATAGAAATGCTGATAGAAAGGATGTGATGCGTTATGCACCAATCAATGTCATCAATGTCATTATTGCTGATCCACCAGATGAGGTTCACTCAGGGGACTCTGATAAAGAGGTTCCTGCTCAAGAAGATGTACGCACCGACACAAATGAATAAGGAGTGGGTACACAAAATCAAAGGGTTATTCAGAACCTAGGTAATCTTTTAAGTAACCTACTTCCCCCTCTCCGAAAAGGATCCAACAAAGGGAGGGGAAGGAATCAGGTTACATATCCTTCCTCTGGAGAAGGACAATCTCTCTCACTAGAGAAATGGTTTGCACAACATGAGGAATAAATGAATGAATTAAGGAGGTTGAATTCAGAACTATTTCAGAGTAGTATTATTCTTAAGTGTGCTGGAGTCAGTCAACTAAAGGAATTTTTTGCAACTACTGAGATGGATGAAGAATATCCTCCTCTATCTGTACACCCTCACAGGTCTCATCCTATAGGTCAAGTGCAACAATAGTTGGCAGTGCTACAATCAGTTTCAGCACCAATCACCACATCTGTCCAAGCTCCATTCATTGCACCTACCCAAGTCCAAGTTCAACCGGATGTTTCTCATAAGTTAATAACTACTATTGAGTCATTAACAACTCGGTTAAAAACTATGGAAGGGAAACGTGCGCAGGTTCAACCGGAAAAGAAAGCTTACCCTGAATGGGTAGATTCAATCTCTCCCCCATCAAATTTTTGTAACCATGTATTCCCTATTTTCAATGGATCAGGCGATCCTAAACATCATTTAACACATTACGTGTCATGTTGCTATCATAGGATTGGAACTCCAGAGTAGCAAGAAGCAGTGAAACTTAGATGCTTCATGTGAACCTTGCAAGGACCAGCTTTTTTCTGGTATAAAAGCTTGAAATCCCAGTCAATTACCTGATGGGTAGATCTCTGTCAACGATTTCTTCTTCAACTCAGCTCAACTTTTCCAATGATAATAGTTTTTGATCTTACAAACTGTAATCAAAGGGAGAATTAAAGAGTCTCTGATTTCATTGCTCGCTAGAAGGGGTTAACATATTTCTTGAGCCTAGAACTCCCTCAAAATGAACTGTTGCCAATCTGTGTGGAAAATCTGCGTGACGAATTACGCACGCCGTTGATCAATGTGAAATACACAGGAGGGTTTCGAGACCTTAATTCTATTTCTCAGCAGATTGATGATTCCCTTATATAGGATAAGGCTAAATCTCATGTAATTTCATCACCTCTAGGAAGGAGAATGGGTAAAGAAGAAACTTCTATAGTTATGCTTAAACAAGAACCTGTACCTATTTCTACTTCAAAACCTTTATCTTCTCGAAGGGCTCCACCTCCTGAGCGCCAAAAAAAAAGGCTGTTTCTTCCAGATGATCGAAGAGATCAAAGACGAATACAATTTGAGGATCTGAAGAGAAAAACATACTCTTTCCGAAATGAAAAATTTCAATGTAACTTCATTTCAGCTCTGGAAAATAATCTGGTTCAATTGCCAATACCCAAGAGGCCAAACAATAAAGGAGATGAAGACCGTCCCAATTATTTCCCTTTTCATCAAATGTTGGGGCATCCCATCCAGCAGTGTTTTTTCTTCAAAGACATCTTGCAAAAGATGGTCGACATGGGACAAGTCAAACTGAAAGGTTTGTCATCTCATGTAGCATGTGTTACTGCTACAGTTCCATAGGAGTAAGGCGAATGGCAAGAAGCAAAAATGAAAAAATGCACAAGAGTGTGATGATTGGATTGTCAGAAAGACAATCATCCAAAATCATTCTATTTTTCAAACACAATTAAAGAAACCGACTGTGTCTTCTACCATGAATGTTGCGACAAAACCCTCTTCATCAAAGGGAAAGTGCACAATGAAATGACATGATTCAATGAAAGAAAAATAATCATATGAAGATGAGTATGTGTCAAATCCTAAGTTGTCTTCGACTCCGGAAGACTTTATGTCATCTAATTCAAATCCATGGGCACTGCCCCACCAAACGGAATAGCCTAAACAGGCTAATCAGGCAGAGTCTTCATCAGGCAAAGAGTTAATCTTTGGTTCTGTTAATATGATTCAATTAACGGATCCATATTCTAGTCACAGTTTCTATTTCGATGAGTCTGAATTCCCTATATCAAACAGGGGAATCAGAGGATGTTCCAGAGGCTCAGGATACAGGGGAAGATGTTGATCTTTCAGAAGCCACTACTCCAATTATACCCCTTCTAGAACTGTGTTCGCAGAAGAAACTCGTGGTAAATACCTTAATCGAGCTCAGCATGAACAAGAAAGTTCTTCTACCAATAACAAATTCAGTCCTGGCACAGTTATTTTTGAAGACCGGTTGAAGGTTACATCTTCTTCCTCTCAGCAAGTAAATGGATCTAATCAGTCTGATCTTCCAAAACCAGGAATATTGTCAACTCCTATCCCAATACAAAATGCATTAACATCCAATGAATCTGCTTCCAAGGCACCTGCTAAACCACATATTCTTGTTGGGAAACGCAGACCTCTGGATCAAAAGGATGATGTATTGAAACACTTGGCCCAAGTACCTTCCAATTTATCAATTCTCGATGCTTTGAATCTTTTAAAAGATCTTCTGGAAGCACTCATCGGGGATTTGTCAAGTCCTCATGAGTTTGAAACTGAAATTGTTGCAGTTGAAGTCTATGAGATAGAGAATAATCTTGCAGAATTCCATGCAGTAATATCTTTTACTAATGAAGATGATGTTGTGCATGTGCATATTAGGCCTTTGTACTTATCTGTCAAGGTAAATTGCGTAGACGTCTGAAGAAATGTCATTGACAATGGTTCTTGAGTCAACCTCATGCCCATTCGTACACTTCGTCGATTGGGCCTCACAGAATCTGATTTATCTCTTTCAACCATGGTGTTACAAGGATATGATAAAAATGAACAAGAACCACTAGGTGAGGTTACACTCAGAACTCAGTTTGGAGATCTTGTATCTAATTCGGATTTCATAGTTATTGATCAAGACTCAGCTTTCAACATCTTACTTGGGAGACCCTGGATACATGAACATGCGACTATCCCTTCATCATACCAACAATGTCTCAAATATTGTTTCGATGGTCAAGTTGGGATATTTTATGGTGATAAGGCACCATTCAATGCATGTGAGTCTCAATACATTGAGGCGGAATTCTATCACATGAAGGAAAATGAGAAATCTAAAACAAAGTAGATTACCAAAGTTAATGATACATATGGTTTGGAGAAGATTACAGTAAATCCATTGACACATGTGAGTACAAATTATGTGTTTCCTATCAGTCAAATTGAAAAGATAGACCCAAATCAAAATACTCTTATTGAAAGATCCATAAAGTCAGTTACGACAATCTAGCTAGACAACTTGGGAGAAATTGGTAACCCACCAAGCAGTAATGAAAGCACAAATCATGACGTCTTCATTTCATCTGCTGAAATCCAACAATTCTATACATCAACAATTAGGCCAGAAGAAGTTATAGAAACATCAAAGGTGAACAATGATGTTTATTCTCAATCCATCATCTCTTATTTATTACCCAAATAAGACCCCCCATCATCAATCAGGTCAGAAATGGAAGCTTCTTCCTCATGATGTGAAAATTTTGACATCTATTCTGACCATGAAAAATCTACTTTATCATATACTATGCATGTAGAAACAGAAGAAATGACACATGATAAAGAGGAAGAGGAAGATCTCAGATATGCTCGTCCAGCATTTGAAGAGGGTATCTCTACCACTGTGGATGAATTCATAGAAATAAATCTGGGTACAAAAGAAGATCCACGCCCTAATTTAATCATTGCAGCAATGACTCTTCAAGATAAAGAGATGTATATTTATTTTCTAATGAAAAATAGAGATATATTTTCTTGGAACTATACAGAAATTCTCGGGCTTGATCCTGATGTTTCTACTCATTATTTGGGTATACTAGAAGAACATCGAGTATTTAAGAAAGCTGCGAGAAGAACACACCCAACTTATGCACCTAAAATTGAAGATGAAGTGGACAATCTTATCAAAGATAACTTCATCATAGAAGTTCATTATCCCAAGTGGTTGGATAATATTTTCCCTATAACGAAGAAGAACAGACAAATTAGAGGTTGCATCGATTTCAGAGATCTTAATCGGCATTATCCTACGGATGATTTCCCAGTTCTGATTACAGAACTTTTAATTGATGAAACAGCTGGCTATGAAGCACTTTCCTTCATGGATGGATATTCCAGATATAATCAGATTCGAATGGCCCTAGAAGACGAGGAATCCATAGCCTTCAGAGCCCCTCAGGGTGTGTTTTTCTACCGGGTAATGCCCTTTGGCTTAAAGAATGCAGGTGAAACATATCAGTGTGCCATGCATTGTATTGTCAAAACCTTCTTAGGGATGTTTGTTGAATTCTATGTAGACGATTTAGTGGTTGAATCAAAACAACGTTCTAATCACTTGGCTGAATTGGAAGTCATATTTCTCAAGATTCGACAATATAATTTGAAGATGAACACCTTAAAATGTTCTTTTGGGGTAACCTCAGGAAAATTTATCGACTTTGTTGTACGCCATCGTGGTATTGAAGTCGATACTGAGAAGACCAAGTCAATCCTTGGTATGTAACCTCATCAAAATTTGAAATAATTAGGAGGACATAAAGAAAACTTTTCCTATATTCGGCATTTCATCGCCAATTTGGAAGGAAAAAATTTACCCTTTACCAAATTGATGAAGAAGAGAGCCACTTACCAGTGGACTGAAGAATGTCAAGAAGCATTCAATATTCTCAAGAAATACCTATTGATTCCACTGGTACTCATGCCACCTATTGAAGGAAGACAACTTATCATCTACGTGACAGCTCTAGAGCGATCATTGGGTGCCTTTCTTGCTCAAAATTATTATGATGGGAATGAAAACAACCTCTACTATCTCAGTCGAACTATGCTTGAAGCAGAAAACCAGTATTCAAGTATTGAGAAGTGCTGCCTGGAATTAATCTTTGTAGTTCAGAAGTTGAGACACTACCTGCAACATCACGAGGTCCAATTGGTATCTCACAATAACCTTCTCAAATTCATCATTAGTCATCCAATGCTTACAGAACGTCTGGCAAGGTGGGTAATTATTTTTCAGCAATTCGACATTCAGTATGTGTCTCAAAAGGTGATAAAAGGCCAAGCTCTGGCTGATTTCCTCGCTGAACACCCTTATGTAGAAGACACATCTTCAGATATTGGATTCCCTGATGAGGAAGTCTTCTCCATTCAAGAAAGTCCTCAATCATGGGAAATGTATTTTGATGGTGCTTCCAGAAGTCCAATATGGAGGAAAATGGAAAATCCTAAATTCAACAAAGTTGGCTTATGAATTGTGCTCATTTCTCCAGAAAAGGAAGTGTTACCTTATTCCTTCTTATTGTGGGAAAGTGGTACCAATAATGAAGCAGAATACCAAGCTCTCATCGCAGGCTTTGAATTAGCACTTCATGCACAAGTGAATCATTTAAAGGTGAAAGGTGATTCAGACTTGGTAATAAAAAATGTCAATGGGGATTATGCCATCAGAAAATAAGAACTAATCCCTTTGTATGATTATGCTAGAGAGTTAATGGTGGAATTCCCTTCGGAACTGACATTTTCTTATGTCCCAAGATCACAAAATGTTCAAGCTGATGCACTGGCTAATATAGCCACAACTCTGGAAGATCCAAATCGGGATGAGACAACCATCAATATTGCCCACCGTCATGCAATTTCACCTTATGTTCGAATCAGAACAGAGGAAATTAATGAAATTAGTCCCATTCCTGAACCATACGGTCATACTACAGGATGGTTGTCACCTATCAGGGAATACATTCAAAATGGAACATTTCCGCCTGATAGAGCTGAGAAAGAACAAATATGGTGACGTGTGGTCAATTTTACTCTTTATGATAGCCCAGATTACCTAGGTAAAATTAACCACAAACATGGTTTTGATAGAGTTCTCTTTAGATGCATTGATGGTGAAGAGATAGTGGCTGTCATGAAAGAAGTGCATGCATGAGTCGGTGGTGCCCACCAGTCTGGACATAGACTGTTTGATTAGATTCGAAGGCTTGGATACTTTTGGCCTTCAATGATACAAGATTGTGTTGATTTCACAAAGAAGTGTCATTAATGCCAGGTACATGCCAACTTCATTCATCAAAATCCAGAGATTCTTGATACAGCTAAATACTCATGGCCATTTTCCACATGGGGAATGGATGTGGTTGGACCTTACCCTTCGGCTACGACCAAGCAGTTTAAGTACATTCTTACTACTACTGACTTCTTTTCCAAATGGATAGCAGCAATACCTTTCAAGGAAGTCAGTTCTAAATGCGTTGTTAGCTTCATCAATTCTAACATCATTAACAGATTTGGTGTCCCTCATACCATATTGATGGACAATGGAACCAACTTCTGTTCATCCGAGGTAAAGAAGTTGTATCAAGAATACAACATCAAATCCAACCATTCATCTCGGTATCATGCAGCAGCCAATGACCAGATAGAAGCCTTCAACAAGTATCTTTCAAATATACTGCAAAAGATGGTGGATAAAGATAAGAAATCATGGCCTAATAAAATCTTTCATGCTTTATGGGCTTATCGGACTACCACCCGTACTGCAACTCAGTCCACTCCATATTCATTGGTATATAGAATGGAATTAGTCTTGCCCATTGAAGTTCAACTACCCTTGCTCAGAGTTTCCATTTGTGATCAATCATCTACAGATGAACAATCTCAAAAGTGATCGAATGAATTGGAATGGTTAGATGAGAAAAGATTGTCCACTTTTCACCACTTGGAAGTCTATCAGAATCGAATAGCACGAGCTTTTAACAAAAAAGTTTATATTCGTTCATTCACTCAGGGAGAATTGGTATTAGTTCTCAGAACTCCAATGATACCAGGAAAGTAACCTCCCAAGCTTGAGCCAAAATGGGATGGACCTTACTCAATACATAGGGTCTACTCCAATAGAGCTTATTCATTAATCTCGATGGATGGAGAACTCATCACTACTCCAACCAATGGCAGATTTTTGAAGAATTATTTTGTATAAAAACAAAATATATCATAAATGGTCCAGTATGACCTTAAAATGCATCATCAATGGTCATTACATATGACCTTAAACTATATATACTTTCGTCCCACACGACGTTAAACTGTGAAAAAAGTACCCTAAATGGTCCATATATATGACCTTAAAAAATTTGTACTTTCGACCCACACGATGTTAAACTGTGAAAAAAGTTCCCTCATGGTTCAGTATGACCTTAAACTACATCATCAATGGTCCAGTATGACCATAAAATGCATCATCAATGGTCCATTATGACCTTAAACTGCATCCCAAATGGTCCATACATATGACCTTAAACTATTAGTACATTTTTCCCACACGATGTTAAACTGTAAAAAAGTACCCTAAATGGTCCATATATATGACCATAAACTATTTTTACTTTCGTCCCACATGATGTTAAACTATGAAAAGAGTTCCCTCAATGGTCCAGTATGACCTTAAACTGCATCATCAAAGGTCCAGTATGACCTTAAACTGCATCCTAAATGGTCCATACATATGACCTTAAACTATTTGTACTTTCGCCCCACATGACGATAAACTATGAAAATGTTCCTTCAATTGTCTAGTATGACCTTAAACTGCATCATCAACGGTCCATACATATGACCCTAAAATATTTGCAAGTCCCTTACGTCCAACAAGAGGTTAAACTACAACGCCCTAACTACATGACGCTAAACAGTATAAAAGTCCCTTGCATCCAAAAAGACGTTAAACTACATAATCATCAAAGGTCCTGTATAACCTTAAACTACTCCAACATCTAACAAGATGTTAAATTGCACCATCCACCATCCATGCATATGACCTTAAACTATTCCCACTTTCGTCCAACATGACGCTAAATTGTATCATCCCTTTTTCGTCCAACATGACGTTAAACTGTGAAAAAATTCCCCAATATGTCCAAGATGACGTTAAATGGTGTACTCTTTTGTCCTCACTGAATGACATTAAACTGCACAGTCCTCCTTTCATCCAACATGACGTTAAACTATATTTTCCCCATCGTCCTAACTACATGACGCTAAACTGTACAAAAAATTCCTTGATATGTCCTACATGACATTAAACTATACATTGTCCCTGCTACATGACATTAAACTGTGCATCACTAATAGTCCTAACTGAAAGACTTTAAACTGCATAGTCCCTTTATATTCCCTACATGAAATTAAACAATGTATCGTTAAGGTTGTTTTTACCTCTTGTTTCTCACACCGAGTATGACTCACGTGAGCTTAGAGCAAACCTCAACCATAACACTCTCTCTGGGATACTAACCATGTGTATGTACCAACAACATCATTTTTAAGGTCGTTGTCCCCAAGAACAACATGATCATTAATTAATTCTTTAATTGAACTATGAGGACTTTGATCCTTGACTTCCAGGCTGGGTACATAGGAAACCTCCCAAGTTTCAAGCCCAAAATCAATCTCTTCACATCGGTTCACCTCCATCTCATACGATGTTGATTCGTGAAACCACCCCTAGAATCAATATCATTACATTGGTTCACTTTCATCCTTGTTATACGACGTTAATCTATACAACACTTTTGTCCAGTATGATAATAAACTACAATATTTTTTGATACCCTCACCTAAGAGGGAACCATTATTTACATTGATTTTTCAATCATGTTTCATTTCAAAGACAATGTGCATACATGGCAATGCCTAAAACCTTTTATCTTGGGTTAAACTATCATTGTACTAAAGTCCCCTTTCACCCTTCACATGTACGAACCAAATTTGTACAGAGGGTATTTCTAGAACTACGTGGGCTTGATTCCCATCCTTATGTGATACGTAGGAACATTCGAGTGTCCCTCGAATCCAGCCCCAAGTCTTTGAGCCTAACCCCAATTTCACTTTCAATCCCCTGACTAAAAAGTACCCATGAAAACACACACTGTGTATTTATTACAATGTTCAAAGCTTTATGACCCTAAACTAAGATCGTTAATCCTTTTGTCCCGCGCGACATTAAACTGTAGTTTAAGAACTATGTATGCCTCGATTCCCATCCTTATGGGATACATAGTGAAGTCCAACAATTCCATTCAGGACCCAGCCATAACATGATTATGGTTAGAATTGATCTGTGTATCTTTGTATACATTAGACAATACCCATATTTATGTGTCATAATCCTAACCTTAAGTATTTTTAGATCCTCATAGCCCTTTTCTTGACTTCTAGTCACAAAAATGTCAAATTTCTGAGAGTTCTTTTTCCTGACTATGCAGCACGTGCCCATAGACGGCCTTACATAAACAGTCTACATAACAGACTTGTCAGCCAAAAGATATTATTATTTGACTATGCAGCCAATGCCCTTAGGTGGCCCTACATAATTCAACCACCTAACGGGTTTGTTAAATAATGGTAACTTCATTCTTGGGAAGAAAGCCTCATTTGTCCTTATTGGTCTTAAATGATAGTATATAGGGATCCACAAAAATAGCCATCCTTAACATATTTTCCCCGTATCATTTTTCATGATCTGAAAATTATTCAATTCTATGGTTTATATTCTCCTTCCCGACATTTAGGTCAGACCTTCGTAAGAGTGATATCCATCGAGTTCTTTGATAATCTTGTTTGGAAATATATTCTCCATATTCGATTACCTCTATCCATACAACAAACTCTATACTTTGTAAAATTCGAATCTCCATAAACTTTCACTGGCTTTTAGCACTATGAAAGTAAATTTATGAGAGTTCTTTTGCCTGACTATGAAGCACGTGCCCATAGGCGGCCATTCATAAATAGTCTACATAACAGACTTGTTAGGAAAAAGATACTATTTTATTTAACTATGCAGCCGATTTCCTTAGGTGGCCCTGCATAATTCAACCCCCTATTAGGTTTGTTAAATAATGGTAACTTCATTCTTGGGAAGTACTTCTTTTAATGCCTTTTAGCTCTTTTTTTATATCATTCCTCAGATTCAAATATTATTAAGTAATAGTTTACATATTTTTCCCTCATACTTGAGTATGATACTATGTTTTCAGATGAATTTTCAAGGAATTGAGTCAATTCAAATTCATTAGGTCAAAGCTATTTCGACATTAAACATTACCCTTTTTATGTCTGATGTGCATGACTTTAAACTACCCACAAAAGAGAAATGAACTCTAAATAAAAGTCAAGTTCCAGTTCACTAAAAATTCATTTTGTATGATTTTGGTAATATTGATCAATTAAAATTTTCAAAGTTTGTAGGGTTATTTACATTAATCCTAGTAAAAATAAAACTATGCTTACTAGGCCCATTGGCTTAGCTAAAATTTAAAGCATGTAGCAGGAAAATACAAGAAAAAATGATTTAAGATGAAAGTGTTTTTTATTGATGCACAAGAGTTAGAAGGACATCCACAGACTAGCGTCTCATCTCTTTTTCAAGCATTACAATAGGATTTGAACACAAGTCTTCAATTAATGAACTGCATCTCGAGCTTCATCAGCAGCTACTTGAAGCTCATGCACTTGACCAAATTCAATCTTTTCAGCCTGATGGAGTGCTCTCTTGGCATCCGCAATGGTCTTCATACCATTCGTTTGAACTCTCTTCAGTGAATTATTGAGTTGGACAAGTTCCCCAGGAACAACATTTAACTATTGCTGAAGGTGCATCTTTTGGACGACTTTTTCTTTGATCTTATGATTCAGCTCCTTCATCTTGGCAGCATAGTCAGCCTCAGCTCAGGATACCGCAGCCTCAACCGATGTTGACTGACCGTTTCACCCTAGTCAAATCTTCGTGGCACATTTTCTCCTGCTCTCTCCTGAAGATGACTTGTTTCACCGTAGTATGGATCTCTTGGTATCCAATACCACAAAGTCATATCAAGATGAATTGGGATGAAAATTGAGGGGTATTCAATGATATCTCTTATAAAGGCACCTCAGATATGATTTTCCATATATTGTTCCATGCCTTGTGTCGTGAAAATATGAGCACCTTAAGCACCTCTAGGTCTGATGCAACATCATCATCATAGGGGGGGGAATGTAATCTAGGATTAACGCACTTAAGGAAGTTCCATGTTCTGGTTCTTCCCCCCTGAACCTGGTTACTCCACCTTCTACTACTGTTTGGATAGAAGTTGAGACCTCACCTCTAGTTCTAACCATTGAAGTTGATAGCCCTATCTGATCAATTAAATGTATGGTTAGTTTCATAGAACAATGGAAGTTGGTTGTCTATCTTGAAAACTAAGTCCGATCATTACCTAACAGTAGATCAGCAGATTGAGTAGACTCCTATCCATCTTTCCCAGTTTCAACAGGATCTTAAAGATGGGTCTCAGGAGAGTTTATTGGATTTAGTTCCACTTGAACTAATGTTTCTGCAATGGTAGTATTGACATTAATGTCCACACCCTCTTCAGGCATTGACAGTTCAACAGCTTCAATGGATGGAACTGCATATTATTTTTAGTCATGATTAGAAGTGTAAATTATATGAAAATTTATTGGGCGAAAGATAACACTCATGCCCAAGGTCTTCTAAATCACATGATAACTTAGAATGATCATAAAATTCATCAAAAGGCATGCCACGATCCATCATTTCATCCAATGATATTTCAGAATCCTGTTTAGTCTCACAAGTGGGAGAATTTGATGTATCCCCTTGGCGACCCTCATTCTACGGCCCTTGACCTTGAACAGCTTCTTCAGGAAGAATGGCAGATTCAGATGCTGTGGCCACCAATTATTCTGGTGTAGGTTCTTCTCTACTTGTAGCAGCAACAAAAGCAGTACTGAGAATAGATGTTGGCTCTTTTTCATAAGCGGCCAAGCCAGCTTGAATTCGCGTTTGTTCCACAGCACCCTCTGTGGTCCTCAAAGGAGGATCAATCCTTTCCCTTAGAGGGGAAATTTAATATGCCCCTGTAATCCCTAGGAAAACAAGCAATCGTTTCATGTTTTAAGACTCATGATTACACGAATGACTTACCACTTCTAATGAAGCGTTTAGCTATGGACTTTCTCCTTTTCTGCCTTTGATTCCTTGGTTTTTTGGGAGTATCAGAAGTCTCCCTTATTGGAACTTGGATTGGAGAATGGAAGTCTATGTCCAACACCTCATTCATGGATTGCTGGACTGGAAATATATCACCATGTTCACGAGGAGAATCAGTAGTAGCCCCGATGGAAATACCACCAGGGCTATACTGTGGCAAAGGATCCTCATTTCCTTTCTTTTCAAGATGAAATATGAATAAAATAACTTCCTTAGGTAACAAATCTTTGACTGGAATCAAGTTTCAATGAAAATAAGGAAAGAAAACATACATCTTCAGGAGCCACATACACATGCCACTCCTCATCTCCAGAACCACCAGCCCCCTCAGTGGCGCCACGATCAATCATTTCCTTCACTCGCCTGGTGACATGAACAGAATCATCATTAGCGTATATGAGCATTTACAGCTCTCTGATGTAATCCCGCACTTCATTGGGGTTATCCTCGTATTGGAGATTTATAGAAGCCAGATGATTCCATATTCCAGGAAGTTGTAGGCCCTCACACAAATCCAGCCAGGCGGTCTCAGTACCACAGTACACACTCTGCCATAACTGGACAACCTCTGGTCTTGATATGAAGGCTGTGAGGAAGGTCCTACAATATTTAAATTCAATTTCTTCCCAACACCTACAACTACAGATTGAGAATAAGAAAATAAGACTTATTTCTTTATAAAGTAGCAGTGATTAAATTACCACAATGAAGTAACTCACCAGGAGTTGATGGAGTGGGTCTTTTAATTCTGGTTGGAGGATTATATCGGGCAGAAAACCACTTTTCCATTGGTTGTGCCTCATCATCCCCATCATGGGAATCTGGTGAATCGGTTCTAGAGGAGGAATCTACCGAATCAGCTTCAGGTGGGGAAGCATCACCTACATGAGGAAGGGTTTCTTTTTCTACAGTCCTCTTCCTTTTCCCCAACAGATAAACTGGGTGATTTAGCACCCCTATGGGGTATGATGCTATCCAGTGTTTGGCATAATATGTAGTGACATTATGTGCCACTTTTTCAACTGGTAGATCAAATACTTCCCCGGTCTTCTCCCTTGACATCAGCAGCCATAGTTGCCGAGAAACCATCGGTTGTTGCTCTAACCTAACATGTACTGGAGGAGATATAGAAATATGTTGCAGAAATTTGAATTCACATGCAAATATATATGAAGCATAGTCCTCGCATACTATTTGTCCGTCAATCCTGGAAACTAGCACACCATCCCTTCATGCTAGCATGTATGCCCTCAAATCCAAATGTGATGTTCCATCATCAACAAACCGCTCGGTTGGCGAACTTCCATAAGAAAAGAAATTGAATTCATTAAACATGATCAGCCTCACTTTGATTTCATATGCAATAAAATCTAATGTAGCAAATACAGAGAATGCTTATACTAACGGCGTGAAAGAAATTCCAGGAATTTGTAATCCATTCTATACATTGTAAGTCCTGAAGTGAGTGGCGATCCATCCCTATAAAACTTATAATGGTCCCACTATTCTTAAAGGATATTTATCCATGAAGGCATGAAGTAAACTACTGTGAATATTTGCTGAAATTGGGGTAGCCAACCCAACCATTTTACCCTTAGCCAACTTTTCCGCAATGAAGAAGGTCCCTGGCCTGACGCCCCCCTTCAAATCCCTGACTAGAAAGAGATAAATGGTGAGCCACATTGCCAAGAAGCCCGCCAGATGAGTCTTCTTTGGGTTTATTTTATTTACCTCATATCCCCACTTCTCGAACTCTCCTGCTTCTAGAGTTGGCCAGAATGTGCCAGGAGCACCCCTTTTCTCAGGTTTTGGGCAGGTGGTAGGACGTTTGGGCCTCTAATCTGTGGATTTCTTTTTCTTGGATCCTTTTTCTTTCGACTCCATCTCATTTGGCTCCCTCTCTTTCTTCCCAATAAGAAATATATTCATCCATTCTTCCGGATGAATATACTTTCATGAAAGAGTTAATGAGGTCTCTGAACTCTTGAGCATGTGGAAGATCTTAAATAAATACCGATCTAAAGAAGGAGTCTTCTTTGAATCATTCCAACTCACCTTGGGAGGAATGAATTCATCATAGAAGTCACCCAAAAATTGGAGCCCCTGAGATATTGTGAACATCCCAGAGATTGATGCCTACTTATCCATGAGTCAGATGGAATGAATTAGTTGCTGGACTCTAGTGGCTAAGGATCTCTGGCACGAATTTATCATGTCTGTAAACATATGTTTTCCCATTCCAGATAGCTTGGTATATCGCCACCCCTTTCAGATCCTCGAAAAACTCTCCACAGGTTTGTCGCACCCAGTATTCCCACATCCAAGTTGTCTTCATGCCTCCCCCAGGATGGAAGTCCCAACTTTTTTTCCAGCCTTTAGATTGATCCATCTGAGCATTTCATAAGATTGCAGGATGACAATGTGGTTTCATCTTAGGCGTATGAGGTTTCAGATCTAGTGTAAAAGGGCTATGATGCATCATGTGGGCCTTCTCCACTGTTCCAGCATTTAAAAATACTCTTTCACCTAAGATATTTGCTGAAGAAAAGTTGGTGTAATTATGAAACCATGAAAATGGGGGATAGTTCTTTGCTTCTGGAATAGTATCTTCTCGCAGATGACCGTAGTCATACAAAGGCAAATAAATCCTTTGGGGGAAGTCGCGATGATATTTCTTCATATACATAGCCAAATCCGGTAGAGTGATACTTTTGACGTTATAATAATCATGGCCAATGATGTTCATCATATCATCAATCCACTTGCTAGCCAGTTCATCAGATATTCCGGTACTAAGATCCATTGAGTCTGCATAAAAGTTAAGTAAATTAACTTTTATGTAAGTTGATTTTTCATAAACTTTTTGAAGGAATTTCAGTAAAAAATGGAAAAGGCATTACGACACGCATGTATGGATGTGTCGCGCAAGGGTCAAATGTGCCGCGCAAGTTTCTGTCACGCAAGTATCACCGCGGAATTTCTATTACCTTGACAGCAGCACGACGACAAATAAATAACAGAAAATGGGAGACTTGCGTGGTGAAGGTGACCTGCACGGCGAGAGCTTGAGAATCCTAAATCAGATGCTATGCATGGAAAATGACCGCGTATTTATAGTCCTGGTTGCCCATCTGCGTGCCTACACCCACTGCGCTTCAGGCCCTACGTGATGCGCACTTGTGCGCCTCCCTTTGCGCCATCAAGACTTGTGCGCCACCCTTCCTTTGGTTTTTTTCTTTTCCCCATAGTCACATCCCCATTTCTTTCAGATCCAACTCTAAGGGGGTACTTTTGTTCATGCTCCTTTTTCGTCACATTGTCTAAAAGAATGTAATGGGAAATGACTTAGCACAATTAATTCATCCTTTGAAGAAAACATCAAAAATCCACAAAGGCATGAACAAGGATTCAAAAGCACATGTGCCGCGCAAGTTCCATCAATGACGCGCAAGTCTACTTGTGCGACTCCTAATGGTCGCGCAAGTGACTTGCACGCCCCAAAGGATAACCGCCCAGGGTCTTCTCCAGCCTATAAATAGACCCTATGGGCCCCCTATTTCGGGAGGATTTTTTCCAAAAACTCAAATTTGAGCTCCCGGCGCCCTAGTCCCTTCTCGAAGATTCCAAAACACTTCTTAGGTAATTGCTTACCTAGAACGGAAGATATTGAGAGGGGGAGGAATGCCTAAGTGTTGAAACTCATCAATACTTGCGCGCCTAAGTGGCCAACCCTTAAGGGAAATGGACACATTTGCGTGCTTACTAACTCTTTCAATAGAACTTGTGTGCCCCTCTTCTGGAAGAACCTCAAGCGGATTCTAAGGGCTTTTACCAAGAGTTGCTCAAGTATTACCATGCTGGTTAACCGTCCTGAAAGTACCGATGTGTCGCACAGGTATACCTACATGACCAAGACTTGCGCGTCCACGCAGTCCCTGCGAGCCTGCCACGACTTGCGTGCCCCTACCTTTTTGGGTTCCCTTCTTGCCCGTTTCACCCCTCTTAAGCTATTCCACCTCTCTTATTCAATATTCAGTTTTCAAGACACTATTCGACAACATTTATGGAATGATTTCTTGATTTGACTTCCTTATCTGAAAGAAATTCTGTTGAATATCTCTCAAAACCTAGTGATTTATACATCTTGATATCACTAAATATTGAGATTTCATTCATTCAACCTCATCCTTTAAGATGAGAGAACACATTAACTTGGGCATCCTTTTCAAGAGTAAGCCCTAGTAATAATTTCTCTTAACCTGGGCCTCCTTTTCAAGAGTAAGCCCTAGTCATAATTTCTCTTAACATGGGCCTCCTTTTCAGGAGGAAGCCCCATTCATAATTTCTCTTAACTTGGGCCTCCTTTTCAAGAGTAAGCCCCATCCATAATTCTCTTAACATGTGAATCCTTTTAAGGAGTAAGCCTCAATCCCCTAATTTGAGCCTCCTTTTCAGGCATAAGCCCATGTCCCCTAATTTGGGCATCCTCCTCAGGAGTAACCCCCAAGTCCCTTATTTTTTCAAGTCTCTTAACATGGGCCTCCTTTTCATGAATAAGCCCCAGTCATAATCATTAACATGTGAATCCTTTTCATGAGTAAGCCCCAGTCTCAAATATGGGCATCCTCTTCAGGAGTAAGCCCCAATATTAATTTCTCTTAACCAGTCCTAATTTAACTTTGATATGGGATTCCTTCTCAGGAGTAAAACCCAATCATAAGTCATCTCATAATTTGGGCCTCCTTTCCAGGAGTAAGTCCCAGGTTAGAGTATTCAAATCTCCATAGAGCACATATACCTTTATGGACCCTGTTCATTAATATCATCCCTGAAGTAAATCCCAATCTTCATTTATCTGGGAAGTCATACATACATAAGTCTCACATTATTTCTTATGATTGCATATTTCATGGCACAATTGTCTGATTTTTACCAATACCTCTTGTTTCTCACACCGAGCATGACTCACAAGATCTTAGAGAGTTAAATTAATTATGACAACATTCTTTGAGCCATCAATCATAAACATCATCTTCCCTTACTCGAACTACGTGGGTTCTGATTCGATTTCTAAACAAAGGATATGTAGCTAGCCCATCTGCGGGTTCGACCCCAACCCTAAAATAATGCATGTCCTTCTGAATGACAATAAAGTTCATGCGCCCCTCTGAGTGGCTTTAAAACCAGTATGGTCATTATAATGACTAGGAGACTTTTACATATCAAAGGATACCATTGACTAAGAACCTCTAACAAATACAGATGATTCTTTATCAATGAAGAACCTCAAATACATATAAAAGATTATCTAAATTTCCTACATATCGATCATTAATTTTCAGATCTATAGGAAAGATCATTTTATACTTTGTAATGTAATAAGGATTCACGAACATAACTTAAATCTATAAAGAGAGTCCCAGAGTAGACAATAATTCCCCTCAAAAAGATGTGATGAGTCCGACCTCCCATCCTCTCGACCAATGCAAATTCTTAAGCCTCATCAGTCCACAACTAATGAGTGCCAACATTTGGAAAGTAGGTCCAAATGGATGTGGGATCATTGGATGTTTCCGGTTCTACGAACAAACCTGTTAGAAACTGATTGAAATGTTTTAATCTTCAATCAAGGAGGTCATCCTCAAATTCCGAGGGAAATAGTCACCTTTGGGAAGGTTAGTGATTTTATGGGTAACTCTTTTTTGGGGGAAATATAGGAAAACTCATGATTTATGATTATATAGAATGTCAATGGAAACCATGTCTTTCCTACAGGGATGAGTCCACCAATTTTATACGTTGTCATGCATCATTTGTGAGTTATTTCCCAACACACATGTCTAAAAAAAATCAAAAAACAATATTTCCTCTAGCTAGTCTCTGTGAACATACATTGATTCAGGATCATTAAAAAATTGATTCTCACTTGTTGGTGGGTGATTGATGAGTATTTTGGTTTTATTTTGGGGTGTAGTTATTGTGATTCTTCCTTTCAATCTTATGTTGACATTTTTTGTAGTTTTTTAAACACATGTTTTATAAAATGAGGGAATATTTTGGATGTAAATATTTTATTCAAGAATAGTTTTATGGGATTCTTAAAAAATAGTTTTTTATTTGTGTATGCTGTTTTAAAAAGGAAAATTCATTTTTATCAGAATTATTTGGAATCTCATTTTCCAAAACAAAATAGAAATTTAAAAATATTTTTTTGTGCCTTATTTGTGTTGTGTGTGTTCCACCAAGGTGGTTTTTTTAATGTTGTATTGGAATATTATATGAATATTCTCCTTAGTGGAGATATATTTGATAATATCATTTAGAAAATTGGGGTTTTAAATGAAAAATCTTTTGATGTGTCTCTTTCATGATAGCTTGAATTTTTATTTGATTCATGGATTGTGAAGGAGTCATTTGTGTTACATTTAGAAGAATAAATTGGGGATTTTTAGATATTATTATATGGTTTTCATCATAAAATAGAGTTATCAAAAAGAATTATTTAGTTCTATATCCTATCCAAACTCTAAGTGATGTGGAAGAAAAACCAACATTATTCTTGGACACCACAATAGACATCATGATTTTGCATCAACATTATTTTAGTGATGATCAAGGGTTAGTGGAAGTTGTGAGGTGGTTATATAGGACTAAGGTGATCCATGAATCTGTTTGTAAACTATAATCTTCATGGTTAGGTGTTTTTGAGAGGTTGAATATCAGTTTTATCTTAGTCTGGTAGGAATCTCTGGTACGTTATATGTTGTGGAAAGGTATGTTTTGGGAGATTTTCAATATGTTGTTTGTTTAGTTGTTATTTACTGGGGAAATGAAACTATAAAAAGAGAACGAGATCATGGTACTACATAATGGTGACCAATTATAAAGAGATTACATCGATCTCTTTTTAATGTTGATTATTTTTTCTCCATATATGGCCATTAGAGATTATAAGAAATCATGTTTCATCATAGGTGGACTTCACCCTTATTTTTGTTTCTTCAATTCTTGTGTCTCGTCATTCATATTTTTAGGAGGTTTTAAAAGATTATGTTTGAATGGAAGATTAATAATACAGTAATACTAATTTTTTTAATGACTTGGTTCCTTATGGTGGTAAAATGATAATCCAATGAGTAAGGATAAGAATTCAGAAGATCCAAGGATATAAGAAATGTGCTATTCTTTTTGGAGAAGACGATTTCTCGAGTGATTCAAGTGTGGGATTTTGGGGCAGTACAATCACCCATATCATTAATATCCTATAATTATACTATATTTATGCTCTTTGGATATTAATAAGAGGCCTTGTATGATTATTTTTCTTAAGATGTCATGGGTGTGATACTTTTTTATTGGTTATTGTTTTTGGAGCATTCCTTTTGGGGTTGTAATCTTTTTTTGGAGACTTCATTATGGTAATTAAAATCCTATGGATGAATCCTTTTTAGGATAATCATGTGTGTGATTTGAATTAATGTTATGGAATTATTTCTTTTATTTGTGGAAATCCCCCTCCCATACCCTTTTGGGTTTATTTCATTGTGGGATGTGAGTGGCATTTATTGATTGTTGTTACTTGGGTCAACTTTTCTAGGGTTTTTGGACCATTACAATTTTCTTATTAGGCCATTTAGGTGATAATATTTTCTTAAATGAAAAATAACTTGGGTTCATTGATGGGATACTTTGGGTGTGTTTTCGACCTGTTTATTTTGATATACTAGCTGATTTTGGTTGTGTCCATTTAGGGTACACTATGTGAGAGTGATAAAGTTTATGGATCTATGTTATTTGAGTGTGTTCTGACCAGAGGAGTAATATAATGTCAATATTTTGTGGGTTCTTCTGGTTGTTATTCTTTAATTGAGTTAGGAATAACTTTTTTATAGTGAGATAATCTAATGATTTGTTGGTTGTTTGGGGTTAGGGATCTTAGTAGTTCTCCCAGGTACCACCATGTTAGCGGAATTATAATAGTGGATATACCAAGTTAGTTTTCCTATACTTCATGCAAATTAATGATTGAGAATGTTATTTTCATTGTGTTTAAATAAATTTGGTAATATTTTGGATGATCCGTTTTATTGTATTAGTGTTCCTGGATACTGGTTTTCATCATAAATAACTTTGAGTGATTCTTTGGTTAGGTAGTATTTTGATCTCTCATTTTCACTAATCTATTTGTTTTTACCATGTAATTTCTGGTGTAAAAAGAATATTGGTTGGGATTTTTTGACACACCATATATTATAATATTATAGATTCATGTTATTTTTTATAGATGATGTTCAGTTTCAACTTCTATTGATTTTTCTCATAAAACATGGAATTTTTTAGGGGTTTCTATTCATTGAACCATAAGGTGCACAGTTAGAGTGAAACTGTATAACATTAATTCATGAGAAATCTTTATAGTTTGATATAATCTATGTATTGTTTTCCAGTGCGGGATAAACATGGTTATGTCTAAACCATATAGGACATATGGGATATAATGAGAGGGATTTGGGTGTGTCAGAGGCATAGCGCATAGTTTGGCAGATAGTGAATCAATATTTCACTTTTGATCTGATATTTGATATTGTCTAATGGAAAGGTTATATCAAAGTTCTTAATATTATTAGTGTATAGGGTAAGATTTTAGAGGGGTTTCTTGCAAATGCATTGCCTAATTCAATGTTGAAAAATAGTTTGGAAAACATCACAACTTTCTATGTTACATAAATTCTGGGAATTTCCTAAAAATTCCCTCTTCTAATTTTAGACTTTTATACCCCTACTCTCAAACATTCATGTTGGTTTAACCTTGGAAGAAAAATATGATCCTCATATTTCTCCTAGTCTATATTTTTTATCTTTCTTTGGTGATTTACATGAGGATTTTAGGTATTTCTCCATCTATTTCTATCTTATTCTTGTCTCCTTATATTGTCAATTTATTTTGGATTCCCTTATTAACCCTAAATATCAGGGGGATAAAATTATAATATCAGGTGCATATAATGTATGGTTTTTGGTTTCTAGGGTTACAGTACATTGTTTTTATTCTTGTGGGTGTACTCTCCATTGATGGTGAATTTTTTTGAGTGATTATAATGTCATTGATGTGGGTGTTCCTATGTAATTATTTTATTTTAGAATACAAAGTGTCCCAATTATTTTTATATTATTTTTTATTGAATATATGAATAAATTTTATATTTCTAGGGAAATTTAAAACCATTTCATTATGTTTTTATCATGGCATAAATTGTTCTTTTATTTGAATTCGAAGTATTTTTATTTGAAATGGAATATTTTATTATGTTTGTATTTCTTAAAATTCACATGTGGATTTATAAATGGATTTTAATAAAATCCTATTATTTTGATCTAGTTTATAGTTTTCAATTAGTTGAAACTATGTTTTAACTGGATGTAATTTTGAATGTGTGGATCTGACCTCAAATGGGTTGTAAAGGTGTTCTTTAATAGATTTCATATGGTGTTTTGAAATGTGTGTGTGTTAAAACCACTGTGAAAATTCCTTGATGGATCCATTAAATTTTTTAGATGGAAATAGATGGTATTTGGACTTGTTTTTTTTATTTGTGTGGAATCCCTTTTTAAAGCGGTGGATTTGAAATTATTTAGTGAAGTGAGTGTTTCATTAAACCGATTAAAATGTTTGAAGTGGTATTTTAAGAAATTTGAAATATATTTTAATCCTAATCCAATATTTGTTATGAAAAACATGGTTGGACCTTTTGTTTTTTAATTTTTTTTTGTGAAGAGATCCCATAGAATGAACCATATCTTATTTATCCCTTGGGTGGGTTATTATTTAATATGTGATTCTTGTGATTCTCTTTTGTGAGATTGTTCTGGTTTATTATATAGGTGAATCATCGATTTGGGTATATTCATTGCTGGATATTGGAGGTGAGATATATATGACATGCATTATGTGTTAGGGTAGGAAGAAATTTTATTTCCCCTCACATCCTTTTAGGTTATGGGTAAATGGGATGTAATTATGAGACATATTATACCATTCTTCTTATTTCACATACTGGTAGTGGGCTTCTAATCATCTTATGGACAATGGACTAGAAGAGTTCATTATCTCAATGGGGCATGTGAGGGATAATTAAATGAATATTTTTTAATGTTTATCACAAGTCGATAGTTGGTTCATAGGTTAGTATAATATTTTATGGTTAGATGCTCAAGATGCATGGAATCATTAGGTAGAGACCATAACACATTTTATTGTTTGATTTTTGATTGGTTAGATGGTGTTTAATATCATTATTGTTTTCATCATTTACTCTACATTAATTGTTATTAAACTATTCATTTTTAAATTGATATATTCTTTGGGATGTATGGATCCAACTTCATTTTACTTGAATTATGTTCTTGTTATGTCATTTAATTTAGGAAAATAAGAATCCAGTGATGTTTTGAAAACATATTAGTAAATTAATGTCTCTTATGCGGGTTTTACAAAAGATTATTTCAAAATGGGTTCTTTTGTTTAAGGATGGATTCATCTTGTAAAATGTTTGAAGTGATTGTTTTATTTTTTTATAATGATTGATTTTTTAATGATGTAAATGGGTTGTCTTTATTTTTAAATGGAATTAGATTATGTAATTTCTTTCAATCATCTGTTTGTTTTTTTGTAAATGACGATAAATGTTATTAATGATGGTTGTAGAACTATTTTAGTTTTAAATGGGATATTTTTTTGAATTTTTACATTATTGGTTATTCCAAAGCTAGTATTGATGAATTAGATAATGAATCAAATTTCATAGATTTAGTGGGATGTTGTTTCCTACAAATATATTTTATCAAAGCAAAATATATTTTAGGTTTTATGTTTTTATTCGTATCCATCCTATACTCATTTGATTCAAAAATATTGTGGGTTGGGTGGTGGTGAGGAACAATATGTCTATTAGAGTATTTTTTGGATTGTCTTCTCTTAGTATACTATTGTACTATTTTTAGTGATTTTGAATCATTAATTCCTAGATGAATGTTTTTTATTGATAGTTTATTTTTTTATTTGAAAATGAGTTTGGTCAGTTTTGTTTGTTCTAACACGTTTGGATAGATTTTTTATTTTTTCTGTTGTTTTTATTTATTCTGATATATTTTATCATCGATTTAGGAAATAATTCAGAATGAGATTCCTGGGACTCCCAAGTTCTAGATGATAACTCATGGGGATTGATAATTCCCTTTGATCCTTATGGTGGTCTGGGATAGATGATTGGTGTAGTTTAATATTTGGATAGTTCATTACATGACCTTCACTAAATCCCATGTAATTAATTTGGGATGCACACCAAAATTCCATTTCAAGGTCTGATTATAAACCTAGTAACACACCAAAAATTCATCCCTAACATAACTACACATGAATATTTTGGATTATGACATACCATAAAACTAAATCAATAGACAATAACATGAAAAATCATAAACCTAGAAAACATGTGTAGACCATGACACCAAGAACTTTTGTTGTACATTCTTGAGTTCCATGATGGAAGAGTATCATAATAGTGAATGAAAACATATATCATTCCATGTTACACAATATGAATTTATGGAGCATGCACTGTTTTTCAGCATGTGCGGATAGCGAATGTCCTTCAGGCCTTATTGTGGGCTCAGTTGATTGATCAATTTAGTGGCAAGTCAGGTTGGTTTACTACATTTCCCTTACTAAATCCCTAGTCAAAAATTCCACATCTGCAACAAAATTCAAGTTCATGGAGTGCTTGTAATCCTGATTGAACACCAAAAATAAATTCTTAATGTAACAACACAATAATATATAGGAGCGTAACATGATGAAAAACTAAATTCATGCATAAGAATATTACTAATAGTAATTTGAGAAAACATGTGTAAACCAAGACGCTATCAGCATCAGGCATACCCACACCAGTACCAAACAAGAATATTATAAGATTTTTCCCCAAAACATAGATTATGCTATGAAATTCTATATAAATTTATATAAAAACCCCACTCATATTTTTAAGAAGAATTCAATCCATATTAAAATAAAAGAATAATACACTATTATGGAATAAATCTAGAGACAACATAAGGGTATGTATTACCCATGAATCATGACTTACTACTTTTCCAATGATGGAACATATTATATTCCTCACCCAAATAATATACTCTCTATGCTATGAATTTATTTCCAATTGGTTATATTACACTATCAAATATACACACTCTTCTATAAGTGTTTTTGAATCACCCCATGTATGGAAAATAATAATAAAACCATTATATATAATCTATCACCAATGAGTCAGGTCATCTGTATTTCCCCTACAAGGGGATAAGTATATCTATCAGTTCCACCAATTAACCATAACACTACGAAATAAATTCTACAATCTATTCAAAAAACCTCATATATGGCATAACACCGACTGGAAAAATATATCTCAACATGTAATTACAAAGGATAAAAAACATTACACAATTAATAAAAAACATAATGAGGAATTAAGAAGCCACATTAAGAAACCATCTTAATCATAGGTGTCAATAGTCACACACACACACAAGTGATTAATATCAAACATGAATCTCACGAGCTACAAATTCATATTATTCATAATATATCATGAATAAGTCTCAATACTAGGAACACAACCAATATCAATAATGAAAAAAAAACATTATAAAAACCCATAAAATGTAAAAGACTTCCTACCTTAATCTCATCAACGTTAATTGTGAGGTTCATCAAGTGATTCTTCACCCAAACCAAGTTATCTTAAAAACTAGAATATCCTCAAAAAACATGAGTTCCTAGATCCAATTAAAATCCAACATGAAATTGGTAATGGAATTTGGATTAAGAAAGAATAAATATAAGGTGTTTTAACTGAAACACACCCAATGAAAATTACCATTAGTGGTAGTCATCAAGAACATTTAATGGAAGGAATTTTTTTTAAGGAATATTGAACCAAGAAGAGACACACATATATTTTAAATCTAAATCAATGAGGAAAAATTATATATTTCATGGTTAAACAAGAAATAAAAACACATGATGAAGTTTTAGGATTAAATGTATCCCAATTATGTAGTTTCTAAATGTATATTATCTGAAGTCTTTCCAACAAATCAACCAGAATGTCATCCTGTACTTATTTGGAATTAGTCTCTATTAAAATAAAAAATAATTATGTAGTTTATTTCAAATAATATTGGTAACAATAATATTAAATATCAGACTAAATACCCATAATAATTAATTCACGTGTTTATCAAATGAAACATTCATGATTTGATGATGAAGGTGGTTTCTTCAACAATTTAAAACTATGGGATGACCATCACCATGACCTTCACTATAAACTCCACAATAAAATAGTTGCTTCAAAAGTGGAAGATGAAAATTTAAAGTTCCTATAATGTGTTTTCAAGATCAATTACATTTTCCATCACCATTACCTCCACCATGGGAATGGAGATTCCACCATGTCCATGAACCATAAGAACCTTTCGTGAGTAGCACAACTATGGTCATGCATTGGGAAATCCATTTATCTTCTCCCATTTTACATAAAAAATCACTAGTTACATATATGTATTACACTACAATCATGAACAAGCACATGATGAAACAAAGAGTCTCAAAAGCCTCCAAAAGCTACTCAAAGGATCAACTAACCTTTCCAAAACATCGATCAACCCAAAAATATAATTTAGAATATGGAAATGAGGATAAAAATTCAATGAGAAATTTTCAATGACATTATAATATCTCTTTATAATGATTTATCAATATGGAGTAGTATTAATATTAGTAGAACATGAAAATGTTAGGCCATTGTGCTTTAATAATAGACTCACATTCCAATGTTTCCTCCAATATCCATCCATACTTCCATTGGACATGAAAAATTGGCATTGTATTCCCCTATAACACTTTCACTACTAAGTTTATGATATTCATTGTTCACTCTAAAAATGATGTATTATATTATAGATCAACATATATGTAGTTGATAACATGCACATGATCGGGCTTCAACCTACGAAGGTGAGAAATGTGGAAAACATCATGTATACCATGTTAATATGGATGAATTTCTAGTTAATAATAAACTGCACCAATAGATTTTTTTATATCCACTATTCTCATAATCTATGCAACTGACATCCCTTACTTATGAAAATAATGATTCCCCAATTGAGCTATCTCCCATAAGACATGTTGGTCACTAATAGCGAGTTCTAAATGTTATCTACACAATTTTAGATTAAATAAATACTTTCTATAATCAGTATCGAGCCACTTCCTGATACACTGCACTCTTTTGAAGAATGATGCACTGTACCCGACCCAATAAGTACTGCCTCACCCACCTGATGCTAATAGATTAAAAAATATCCACAAAAGGATATATATGTATAAAATCATTTAATGTAATATTTTATGAAAATTTAAAAAAATTCTATGAGGTTATACCAAGATCTAAGAAAATCATGGATTCATTCCATCAATATATCTTCTAATATATGTATCATCATCACCAACTTACTATTTATTTACAAATAACACACTATTCACATTTTCAACTAAGTAGAATTTTTTTTTCAATAATCCCAACTAGAACTGTGATTTGAAACACAAGTCTCTATTATGTACTATTCTCCCAAGAGCTCTATAAAGTAATATAACAACCAATATATACTAATACCCAACTAATATACTAAAGGGGTATCTTGAATCTATAAGACCTGAACCATTTTTGTTAATCAATCAACTATCAACATAAACATACCATGACTATTTAGCGAAATATGAAACCATGTAAAAAAATGCTGTGTAAAATCATCACGCAGTAACATAGGCACCAGATGTAGTTGAAGAATTCAAATAGGATGTCAATGCTCAATTTTCAATACTATGGAAGGAAAGGTATCATGAAAAAAAAACCAATGGAGTCTATCTTCTTACATAGCCACCAAAAATGAAGTTGAATGTCCTGATAAATATTTTATTACCCTAGATGAATGAAAAATATATAAACACATGTTTCTCTAATAAACTACCCCCATAATGAAGAAGGAAAGACTACCTTCCCATGGATATATATCACATTTCTATCCTACAAGGACCACCCTTGAAAAGAATCATTCCCCACTAATCATTCCAGAATCAACATGAACACAATTCCTGACTCTTGGATCACATTCACAAGGTCAGCCAAAGAATAAATGATAACCAACAGTGAACATATCATAATACCATGATCGTCCAATGAATCTAGAATTCACTTATCTATAAAAATCTCAAGATTTCATTATTACTCTAATAGTTTCCAAATAATATCATTTATCTACAACATCTTACAAGTAATATCATATATGATGAAATTACCATTACCTGGATCATAGGACATCAAATACTAAATTTCTATGGATACTCTACCTAGAGCCTTTGCCTCAAATTAAGATATCACTGAGAGAAGTTATATCACATACACTTGTAGTCCTTATAAACAGTAAATATCCCTTTAAAGGGATAGTTTAACAAAAAACATATAAGGGTGGACCAAAAATTCCGAATATATTTCATGCATTGGATTGTTACTATCATTGGGTATAATCTAGAATGACCCATATGGGACTACATAATCTCTCTACCTCAGTAATACTCCCAATGAACTAAAAGTATCAAATTAATCCAAATACGAAATAATAATATATTGATAAGTCAATATTGTGTTATTTTTATTCATCTATTTAGTTCATGGAATACCTTTTCAAACTGATTGTACCACTTAATCATTATATTATTTCAGGTCAGATCAACCATTAGTGCTTCCCAATATGAAATGTTATATATAAAGTTTCTACAAAACCCCCAAAACACAAAAAAATAAAAAAATAAAATTGAGTCTTAGGACATGTCAATGAATCATAACATTTATGATCTCTTGGTCTACTATAATCCCTATCATCAAGATCACATTCCTATGAAGATGAACCTGAAAAATCAAAAAGTGATTCTTCAACAATTGAAAATAATGATGACATGATCAAACCATAATTAATATTGTATCAATGTGTGTAACAAGAATTGATGATGTCTCATAATTTATCATGGAATTTTCCATGAATAAAATAATGAAATTATCATGATACGATTAGATGTTCAAGTACATGACATCCATGAATACTATTGGAGAATTTCCTAACCAAATGAAATAATAATGTTCATAGAGTTCAGATCTATTCCTACATGATGGTAAGGGAATATTCTCTTCTCTAACCCATGGAAGATGATATCCCGAATGAAGACCCATCTTGGAGTACCCTCAGGCTATGTATAACTCATTAAACATTTCATTAATCCATGGCAATGTTTACCATTTATTCACTGTTACCTTATTTATGATTCTATAGTTCATAAAAATAAATACATCACTGTATTACCTCATGGAAAACAACATAAGAGCACCCTATAGTGATTATTGGTGTTTAATAAATACCATGTCCTCTAAATAATGAAACTACACCTTTAAATCTATCAAATCCTTTAGTTCCAAACAATAATGTGTAATAATTATCAGTTATTCTACAGGAATAGTATCAATACCAAAATCAATTCATATACATGGAGGTAGACCTAAAAATTTATATGGGATAAAATCCAAAAATGATCCCCAATTGGAGGAAAGATATATGGGGCCACTGCTGATTCTTCGAAAAGATCACATCTCATTACTTACATTATAGTGGCTTCGAGATGACATATATTTGGTTTTATACTGCCTTATATTGTATCCCACTTACTAGTCAACACATACATATGTCCTCTAGGTACAATAAATGCCAGGGGTCTATAATAATAGTATATATTAGCTTGATAAATTTCCAAACAATTCATTCTAAACATCCCATCAAATTTTGTCATCTCTAATATCATGAATTCACACAGGTGTCCATAGCTAGTGAAAACTACAAGACACTCATGAAATTACTGGAGATAGTTTAATTTTGTCTCCATGTGCATATCTAGAGAAATAGTAGCAAATTTGAAAACAAAATTATTAAATCTATGATTGAAAACAATTTATAATATATTAAATAATGTGAATCACTAGTATCAACTAAATACTTTGATAGCATAGAGTTAATCAATATTATACCTCTATCTGTAGAGGTCACATCTCCATTAATTGGTGGAACCTTATCATATTCATAAAATCTTCATTCCCTTGGAACATGAATTATTTGAGTCACTCATATCTATGGTGTCTATGACTGTTTTTGAGGGTCCCAGACTACACCCAGACTTTTACATCTCAAATATAGACATGTAATCTTATAATAAAATACCTTTATATTTACCATATTTCCACATCGGTTACATTGAATTGGTTTCCATTTTTATGATTTATTCAAATGTACCTTACTCACGTTGATATAGGACATGGTCATACAAATACCCATAGAGGGAGTAGAAGAATCACTAATCTTTTTTTTCTACCAACCCGCTTGATGTGGCCCCTCATCATTCCTCTTCCTACTACTAGAATATGAAACTATTTGGACACTGGGAATCCTGATCATCAACGCATAATAATCTAGATGAGAACTAGAAACCTATCCTCTAATGGACCTTTCTCAATGTATAGAATATTAAGAAGCACCTATGTATATTTCATTAGGTCAAATCCCCTAAAATGTAGTCTAAGAATGGGATGAAGGCCAATATAGAACTTTTTTCCCTTTTTTCACACATTACCGTAGAAATGGAGAGAAAAGTGTATAAACTATTTGAAATGATTCGAGTATGAATAGATCATTTTCAACTATTTGGGAATATACATAAAGTATCAAGATTGATATTGATTCACTATATTAGTAATGAAATAGTCATATAATTACTCTTTGGAGGCCTCTCGAGTAAACCATCATGTCATTATACCTATTCCATGAAACCATACCACCTCATGGATGGTCATTGAATCATAAAGGCTTCATGATTCATGTTCTTATACCAGATATTCTCCACTTGGTCAATGATTCACTATAGGATATAAATAAAATCCTAAACATCCGTTGTACCATAAGTTCCCCAGAATATTGGTGGATGATGATGATGAATTTATTGAGTATATTAAACAAACTTCTTCTATAAGACTTGGGGATGAGAACATATTCACTATATAAAACAATAGAACAAGTTTGAAAGCATGCACATGTGTATCCTCCGACATATCTTGTTGTATAATGAGTGTGTCAGCTAGAGCTAGATTAATTATGCTTCTGCAAGGTATTTTTTTTATGAAATTTAGAATGAATTTTTATAAGGACTATAAAATCATTCATATGATAACAAAATATGTTCTAAATTACATCAAGAAAATTTATATTGGAAGACTCGTCCTTAGATAAAGCCATAAAAGTGGTTTCACCCTCCTAGTTCTACCTAAGGTTCAATATATTTCTCTGAAACATGCATTTTAATCACAAATATATATATATATATATATATATATAATAAAACCGTATAGAAATTTTCAACTAACTATTACCATATAGATATATCAGAACAATAATAACCCTAAAATATTTTTCAAAAGAGAATGCATGTCTGTGTAGAATTTCCTTTAAAATGAATGAATTACATTAAAGAACTATGATATCGTAAAAAATATGTATATCAATGGAATTCGATTGTATGTGCCTACTCATGAGGCAAGGATACATTATAATCCCATAAAATTGTAACAAAAATCCAATCACTGGTATATTGGAGGTGTAAGAGGACATGTTTTTAAAATATAATTTTTTTTTTCAATAGTGTAACTTACATGAAATAACTATATTATAAGTTTATATATTAGTCATTGAATCTACAATATATATCTTTTATAAAGTATATAACTTCTTCTATAGCTGGTGGAACATGTAACCTTACGCCAAAATTAACGGTAATATAGTATTTTGTTAAAACATAGTAGTTAAATTGGAGATTATGAATAATAATTAATAAAGTATGATTATTATAAGGTTGAAACTTGTATAAAATAAAGTAAATTCCAATTTATTTATTAGAAATAATATAGGAATCATTTTAATATAAATAATGATTATATAAAAACAATTTTTTTCATTTGAAATGGTTTATCTCTTTTTCCCCACATACGATAATATTATTTATTTTCCAAATTTAGAAAATCTGATTGATTTATAGGAATATAAAAATCAAAATTATTTTACTGTTAATATTTTTTATTTTTTTGATAAGTTTAATTTTATTGTAATTAACAGTAAAAATACTATATTTTATTTGGAATATTCCATTTCATTTAAATTATATATAATGTTAAATTATATTTTAAAATGGTTTTCAAGTAAAAATGTTCAATTATAGATAATATAATCAAATATTGGTAATTGGAATCAATTTCATATTGAATTTTGATAAAAAACTTTGGAATCTTTAGAACATTTTCTCTTTAAAAGCATGTTTTCTCATTGTGTTTGCGTGATTAATTTTAATTAAAATTTCCCAGTTATATGAATTGAATTTGGAATAATTTATTAAATATTATAAATAATTATAATATATATTATATAATAAGGTAAAATTAAATTTTGTAAAAATTTTATAGTGAATGCAGTAAAAAATTATTTTCCACGGTTAAGGTAAAAAAGGGTCTACTAGTCGGTTAAACTAAAATAATAGTGGATAAAATGACCAAAAATAAGTATAAAATATATTTTATAGATATATTTAGAAATTATAATATCTATATGATGATAATAATTAATACTGGACTCTTATGTCATGTTATAAATGTGAGAATACCTTTTTCTTTCTAAATATTACTAATACGACACTCAACTCACATATAAAAAGTCACCCATTATCCTCTCATACATACAACATAAAACATTTTCAAGTAGAAAATACCTTAAAAAACATATAAAAATATATAACCTCATTATAAAATACATGGTTTATTTATTAATCCATTCCAAGAATACTTATGGTATAATCTTATAGAGCTGGTCCAAGATGAGGTAAAATTCCTAACTATGTGTTTTTTTAATATTTATCATTCATCCTCATTAATATATTATTAATTTATTATTATATAATAAGAAATTATCTATCATATACTAATATGTTGTTATGTTATGTTAATGGACTGTAACCATCCCCAGATTCACCAAATGGGTTACAAAATCGCCATTCGAGTGTACGTCAGACTACAACCTTGTGAATCGATGTCGGTAAATTTTCCATAACCAATTATCATAAATGGTTCTGATGATGGATATACTGTATTTATATTATATTTTTAAGATAATTATACCTTTTTATTTATTATATCATATATATATTTATACATTCCATTCCATAGAGAATACGATAATGCCATTTGTGTGTACGACAGACTACTGCATCAAGAAGCGATGCGATTCGCTTTTCAATAATACTTTACATGGAATGTAAAATATGTAATTATAATAATTATTTGTTGTATAGATGAATTAATTAATTTAATAATGAACTTTTTAGCAATCATAATTGAAAATATATCATTTTCATTCTTACACTGAAGAATGATAACATTGTTTATGTATATGGTGACTACCACCTTCACAAAGAGATGCATGTGTCTTTTCATTACCATAACACATAGATAATTTATATAATTATATTTAGAGAAATAATACTTAATATATGATATTATTATATTTCTATAAATATTAAATATTACTTTTCCCTTTTCTATATTGATGACTGGAAAATGGAAACATCACTAATGCGTATGTATGACCTAATGTCTACATGAATGTAAAGTAGTTAATTTTTCAAAATCATAATTTTTTGATTGCATTAAAAATATTAATTAATATATAAATATTACAATAATATAATTATTATTCTTATGGATATATTTAAAAAATTATTTCTTTGACCATAGTCAACTCTTGAATTTTCATTGCTGACATATAATTAACATATTGTAAAAACATATGATATATACTTAATTGACTATGTAATCACATATAAAGTGGTAATATGTGAAATAAAATGAATAATAAACATTAGAAAAGTTATTAAGAATGTAAATAATGAAAATATGTTTATTATATTGAATGATAAAATATGTACGTGGAAATTCGGACTCAGGGTAAGGGATTCTCATCTCACTTTTACTTCTATGACACTTAAGACATAATAATTATTTATTTATTTTGTGTGGTCTATATGATGATATTAATTATGATAAATAATTAATTGAATTATATTTATTGTATTTAATGTATCATTTAATATTATTTATTTCATGGGGCCCATAATTCAAAAGTTACCAAAGTTTTAAGGGATTAATTTACAATCTCATTGTTATTTGTAATTTTTTATATTTAAGTGGCCCTTAAAGTAATTATTTTATATTTATTTATTATAGTCAATAAATAATCCTATACTTTATTTATTCATGATATTTTATATGTCATAGTACCTTTATATTAGTATTTTTTACATAAAATGAAAGAGAAAATATTTTCCAAAAAATCAGACTTTATTTCTATCTTCGGTCAAAAATTTATTTCCTTCTAAAGCCATGTTTTCTAAATTATTTCTCATAAATGTTTTAAATTTATCAAAATTATTATCTAAAGTTATTCGTACACATGTTTTACATTTTACATAAATTACTAATGGTATTAGTATTGTGTTTTATAATCAATTAACTTTCATAGCAATTATATATTGGAAAAGGATGATTGTTTTTAATATGTACATGTATGGAATAACCCATAGTCATGAAGGTAATTTGATTGATTATCCCATTATATGTTGACAATGTTAGTTTTTAGTGAAACATTCTCAGTAATAGAATATAAATTATATGTTTTTAAATATTATTTTCAATGTAATAGATTTTGACATTATTTAATGAATTTTATAGTTTGAAGATAAGAAGGGTGATTTTCAAAGAAATGTTATTTACCTCAAAGAATTTTCCAAATGATCTATTACAATAATTCTTAATCTATGAAGACAACCTTTGTTTTTACATATTATTTAATTAGAATATGATCTGATTAGACTATCCTTATTATTTCTTGGGATTGTCTATGATCAGTTTGAATGGGGATGTACTATGTTGATACAATACATTTTACTCTATATGGTTTAATATTGTGTTTATTTATTAGAGTATATTTTAAATTTTTTGTATTCTTGTTTTTCAATATGAATTTTTATGTTGAATATGTTTCACCCATTTCATATGAGTAATGAATGGGACTTATTATTTGATGGGTGGGGCCCAAAATTACATAGCCCCTCGATGCATCAGTAGTTCTACTGAGAAAAACTAGATTGGGTTTTTTCTGAGGCATTATCCATTTATATAAATGTATTGGGATAATTCCTTGTGGTATTTTGATGTATTCTCACTATTCCTTTATATTATGTTTAAAAATCTAGAACTATTAATTTCTTTATTATGAATCAAGTTATTTATAATACATGTTATAATTTAATTAACTTGAAGATCTGTGTTTATGTTTCTATCCCATGTGATTATTTATATGCCAATATTTGATCATCTATTATTCTTTACAAATTATTATTACATTATTGATTAAATTAAATGTGTTTCAGTACCCGTCAATATTGAGTATTCCTTATTGATTCAATATTTTTTCTATTGTTCACTTACTATTATTGAGAATCAGATCTCTCCCCTTTTGTATATTTTATTTTCTTTAAGATATGAGGAAGTACTTTTTGATAGATGTATAGGTATATGAAAAGGTGAAAAGTGGTATTCTCAAATAAAATTGTATTTGTATTATATATTTTAATGTGTAAGGTGAATTTCAAAAATTCACCATGTTCAACTAGTTTACTCAACCATTCATTCCTTCATGATGCGATTTCTTCTATAATATGCCAATGTAATAAAATTATCACTATCACTAGGTTACTAGGATCAAGGTTACTACAGTTGGTATCAAAGGATGTTTAGTATAAAATATGGAAACTAGATTTAGGGAAAAAATATACAATGAAAAAGAAACATATAATATACCTTAATAATAGGTATAGAAGAACATCTTAAATATTCAGTAAGGAAGAAATTATATATTTTTTTAGAAGAACTATAACTCTATCTGGATATTACAAGTGTATGTTTTTTTGGAACAGATTTACCTAAGGGTAGTAACCTTGAAAATGGAACATTAGGATTGACATATTTGTCACCTGAATTAGGTAAATGTACCTTCATTTACACGTTATTGGACACTCTTAGGGAGAATTCTTAAGAAAATTAACATTTTATTTAAAAATAATTATGACAGAGTTGAAAATAAAGATATCTCAAACGAAACAATGATTATGTTTTGAAGAATAACAGTGAATAAATTTCAATTTATTTTATTTATTTCACTTTATTTTGTATTACACAATATGTTTCATAGTATTATGATCTAATATACTGTATTGGATCTTTTAGAAATGGTTCTTAATAGAAGGAATGGGAACCAAATCAATTTAAATAATCAAATGTGTAAGAATGATTGTTTAATTTATTGGTTTAAGATGATCTTTTGAAGGGAAATAGTTTACCAAAAACAATCACCATATTAGGAAATATTATCAGGTGATACTAAGATATATAAATATGTATCCATTTCTTATGAATTCAATGGAAAGAATGATAATAATAGGATGTCATTGGAAAATATAGATAAATGGATGAAGGGAATGAAGGATTTTCCAAAATATGGTAATTTTGGAATGAAACAACATGTTACATGATTAAATTGAAAATCAGTTTGAATCAAGTGTGGAGAAAAATACATCATGATCATTAAATAAAGTGTTAGGGATAATCCCTCAATGTGTAGTGATATAACTGTAATGAGATGGGAAACAATTCTAATCAACACCCCAAGAATAATGGGAATATAACTCAGAAGAATGTAATGGATAAAGGTCAAGTTTAAGTTATTGATTCAAATAATGTAGAATAATTATAGTAATCTTATATTTGGATCTATTAAATTGTTTTTTATATTATCATTATAATAATCATTAAAAATATTGGGATTTTATTTGAGTAGTATTTATTTAAGGATTCGAAATCCTGTTTTGAATAGTACAATGGAAATTGATCTTTTCGAAGGATTATCAATTTGTAAAACATGTGAGAAATTGAACACATCCAACAATATTTTCTCAATTATTACGTAATAAAGAAAATGACATGTGTATGTAAGTATATTGGTGGCCATAAAATATTTCAGTTCATTGATGGTTAATGTTTTCTATACTGATGTTTACTTCCTTAATGATTTAATAATGTTTATATGGTGATCAAGGTATTTATAAATTTATAATGTGATATTAAGACCCACTTAATGATTTTGATCATTTTCAAAATATTCAATTCCATCTTTTGTTCTCTAATTTGGAAACCTATTATTTTTTATTATATTAGTCCATCACAATTCCACAAAAATATTATATGGAGGATATTTTATTTACCCGTTTTATTATTTGTGTCTGTAAAAACATTTATTTTGATATGGAAGACCCTTGATTAACAACATTTGCAGAAAATTGTGAGGATAAAATTTATTTAAAGGGGTAGAATGTAACAGACCATGATTTTAAAATATGAACATAATTATTAATGGTGAATTTCACATGAGAAACCATTATTACAATATAATATAACACCCCGTGAATGTATAATAAATTTATTTTATAATATAATTAATTTCATTGATAGCTTTTATAACAAATAACATCAATCCTAAATGAACTGTAATACTGTATACGGTTATGAAAAATCAGTTTTATTTGTGGTTATAAATTGTAATAACAAAATAATGAAACATATATGGTTTAAACATACATAAATTAAAATAAAAGGATATATATATTTATTTTACATAAAATAAATATCATTTAAAAGTAAAAAATTTATTTTCTGAATAACTGTATTTTTCAAAGAATGCGATTTCATCACTTCTAACAACCTAATGATAAAAAAAATTTCATACTACTTATTGAATTTTTTTTGATAAAGTAAAATTATTTTATGAAAAATAATTTTTAAAATAATATTAGGGTGAACCTTTGGGATTTATCTGAGAATATTATTTTTTTATTAATAAAGCAAAATAATTTATTTTATATTTGGAAATTCCATTCCGTTTAAATTATTTATAAATTTAAATTATTTTTTAAATTACATTTAGAGTAAAAATAGTTAGATTATATAACTATAAGTCTAATTTAGGTCATTTTAATTTATATAATATAGAAGGTTGATATAAAAACACTGTAGAACTCTAAACATTTTCTTTTTGAAAACCCGAATTCTCATCACCTATGTGGGGATAACATTAGTTTACAAATTTCCACCTATGTAAATAAAATTTAGAAATTTTATTGATATATTTTTATTCATAAAAATTTATTATATCTAATAATTTCAAATCAATTTTAATCAAAATTAATAGACATAATATTAAAAATAGTAATTTTCACGGTTAAGAATATTTGTTTTTATCTAGGGCTATAAAAATATGATAATGGTTAAAATGATAGAAAAACTTGTCTAAAAAATATTCATTCTTTATTAAGATCATACAATTTATAAGGACTGATATTACACAATATAGGACTCTTGAGGCATGTGAAACACATGGTCACTCAATTTTCCTTTCAAAAATTACAAATGTGCAACTAACCCTCGTATAAAAGGCCACCCCTATCCAATCTTATACACACATTAAAACCTTTTCATTTTGGAAAATACAAACTCAAATAAACTTTAAATTCCATACACACATCCTATATTCCTTGGTTAGGTCATAATTCTATTTTAAGAATAAATTATGTATAATCCTAAAGAGGTGCTATGCGAAGAGCTAAAATTCTTAATGTTTCTTTTTTATTTTATTTCATATTAAACATCCATAAAATATTATTAGTTAATGATTATAAAATAATAAATTTATATACCATATATTTAGGTTTTTTAATTTATTTTCATTAACTACTATCACACCATGTCCATCAAATGGTTTAAGAAATTATCATTTGTGGTTATGAAAGACTACTTCCCTACGAACGAATGTTATTAATTTTTTCCATCACCACCTATCACGATTGTTTATGGTGATGTATATAGATTATATATTTATTTTATAAAATAATAATACAATTATTGTAATTATATCGTATATAATGTTGTACATTCTATTCCGTAAGATATACAATAACGTCGCTCGTGTGTATAGAGGACTACCACCTCACGAGGTGATGTGATTAATTTTTCTGTAACGCATTACATGGATGGTTATAAGGATATATTTAATGAATATTTATGATATAAATGAATTAATTATGATATAAATGACACATTTATCATTCTAAAAAGATAATATATAATTTAACTTTCTACACTTAAAAATGATAATGTCATTCGTGTATGTGTTTATTATGGCCCTCATAAAGCGATGAAAATATATTTTCATAACCACACATTATATATGTTATATATATGTCTATTTATGGAAATAATATTTTAAACCACATAATATTATCATTATGGAAATATATATTATTACTTAGCTTCATTCCATGGATATCAATTAAAAATAGAAGCGTTAATCATGCATATGTATTACTTAACTCCACGATTATTGTAATGTAGTTAAAGTTTACAAAATAATTCATTACAAGTTTTAAATGTATAATTGATTTATAAATATGATTATTATTTAATTATTATTAATTTTAATACATTTAAATAATTTCCCCTTTTCATTTTTGATACATAAGATAAATATCATCGAAACATCCAACATAAACATAATAGATTATGTAATCATCTCAAACAAGGTATAAAGTTAAACAAAACTAATAATAAACGTGAATAAGGTTCTAAATATGTTAAATAACTTACATAAATTTATTATTTAGGATTATAATGAATGAAAGTGATTATTTAGACTCAGGATAAGGGTTTTTATTCTATCTTTTTCTTCTGCAAGACAAACACCATATTAACCATTTATTAATTTTTTTAGGTGTATATACATTCATTTTTAAATATTATGTCATGAATTCATTTATACTAATTGTAATTAAAATTTTATGTAATTTTATTTATTTCGTGGGGATTATGATTCAAATAATTTCAAAGTGATAAGAGTTTAATTCCCAATCTCAACATTATTTGAGATTTTTTATTTTTAAGTCTCCCTTTGGGAATTTATTTTATATTTATATGATGAAGTAAACATATCATCCAATACTATAGTTATTCATGAAAATTATTAAGTAAAATTCCCATATTTATCATATATTGTACTAAAAATGATTGAGAAACTATTTTTAATAAAATAAGAGATTATTTATATCTTTAGTTGAATAACCATTTTATTCTCAAACAAAGTTTTAAAAAAAAATTTCAAAAATGTGTTGACATTATCAAAATGATTTATTAGTTTAATTTTTACCCATTTATTAATTTTTTAAGATATGAATCTTATTTTTATTTCCCAAAGAATATACTTTTATAGACATTCAACTATTAAAAAATAATGTTCTTTTTAACTTATATAGCATATACATAATTACCCATTTTATTGTCTATAATTTCTTTCATTCATAATTTTCATTTTTAAAATGTACATTTTAATGAAATGTCTATCCATAATATTCATAAATTCATAATTTAGAAATTTTATTTTCAAACATGAATTTTGAAAATATTTTATGAATTTTAAAATTTGAATATGAAGAGGGTAATTTTCAAAGAAAGGTTATTTTACTAATAGAATGATGATAATGATTTAAAAATAATAATTTACATCTATGAAGAAATTTTTTTTGTTGCCTATGTTTTTATAAGGATATACTATAATTATACAATCTTTTTTATTTATCTGGATAGTACATAATCTCTTTTTCTAGGGATTTAATATATTGATACACTTTATTTTACACTGTATAGTTTATAATTATGTTTATTGATTTTAGAAATTGTTATCAATTTGTATTCAAGTTATTCAATATGTAACTTTGTATTTATTATGTTTTGAACCATTTCATATGAGGAATATATTGAAATTATTATGTGATGGTTGGGTCTTGTAATTACATAGCATCTCGATTCATTAGTATGTCGAAGGAGAAAAAAATTATTTTTTCTTGGTTGAGGTCATAAATATTTATATAGATGTTTTATCACAAGGAATCAATTTTTTTAGATGTTTTGGAACATGGCCTTTATTGTATCTTGAGATGTCCAACATTATGTATTATGTGGTTACGAAACCAATTATTGAGATTCCATTTTACTATTCTATTTGTTATAATATCCATTGTTAAGTTTTAATATCATGTAATTATTTGTTGGTAAATATTTTGTCATTATTTATTCCTTCCATATTATTCTTTATTTATTTGTTAAATGGAATGTTTTTCAGTTATTTACTTTTCCATATTAATTGTGCCTTATTTTTTCATTATAGGTTCTGCTGTACAGTTAACCTCATAGAGAATCTGACCTCACAACTTTTTTATGATTTATTTTTACAAAGATACTATAATTTATTTTGTGATTTAAATACAATGATACACTAAGGGTAATAAATTTGTTCTAAAAAAATTATTTTGTATTTTATGTTTCAACCGGTAATGTTAATTTGAGTTATGAATCTAGTTTACAAGGACTATAAAATTATTCGTTCCATCAGGATGTGATAAATTTTATATTATCCCAATGTAATAAAAAATCTAATGGATCTAGGTTACTAGGGCCAGTGTAACTTGAAGAGTTTTGTTAATGATAATTTGTCTAGGATCATAGAAACTCCCTTAATCAAGTTCCACATAGTATGTATCCTTTATACCATAACCCAAAAAGGATATAATGAAAGTAAAATCTATCCTTTGTAACCATTTCTTATTTATACCTTGATTAAGATGAAGATGGTTGTCTTAAAATGTTTTCATTTGTCGTAAATTAAGTATTTGTTTTTTCAATGAATCTTAATACGAAAGGGAAATCACATCACTTTATATTGGATGGTAGTTTTTAAAAGAAACAAACTCATGTTTTATGAAAAATTCATTCTCACATAGTCTATAGTAACAATAATAAGAAATGATTTTTATCAGACTAACCATGGGATTTGTATGGGATAAGATCGTAATATATAATTTTTTATCGTCAGATTTATTCTTGATTTGATATCAGTGTAGCGTTTGTTTTGATAAAGTATTTGATTCTGCATGAGTACAATAAAAATAAATTTGATGATTCCTTTAAGATTTAAAATTCACATAAATATTATGATTTTTTTTGCGAACATATGATGGAATATTTATTGATAAGTTGAATAAAAAAATTATGTCAATTGAAAAGAGATATTATCCACTTTATTCATTTCCTGGTGGAAGATAAAGAAAATATTTTTCTGATTCACTATATCATCTGATCATCCATTACATGAATAAAACAATTTCATACCCTTGATGATCATACTAAAGCTCATGAAGATAATGATAGTATCTAGAATATTCATCCCTTGAATGATCATTTCCACGTTAACTATACTAAAAAATTCTGTAATTGGGCTGAAAAGAAAAGAAAGAACTTTGGATGAATGAAAAGTTATAATACATAACAATTTATGTCAGACGATGTTGAATCTATGCTTAAATGAATTTAATGTCATGTAAGAAGTCATGATAAAAGAACCAGTTTTTGAATGAAGGTTGTTGCTAAAGATGATCCCGGACTTTTTTTCAAAAGTCTTAATCATGTGGGTCAAGAGTTGAATAAAATTGTTTATATTTCAAGTGAATTGTCATGCGATTCAAGAGTAATAAATTAAGGAGATGTTGCTGTTTCATGTGAGTTGAGAGAAAAGGTGAAGATGTATAAGTGGTATGAAGAAAAAAAAGGAGGTTGTCGAAAGAGAGATTAAGGGAGAGCTTGGAATTCAAAAGAATGGCCATATTCAGTATTCTAAACTGAAATCCATTTGTTCACACAATTTCAAAAATTTGGTAAAAAGAATTTTTTTGATGAAATCAGATTCATAAAAATTTACCCACGAAATGAAATCATAATGGCCTTTGAAATTAATGTCCATGGAAGAAGTGAATATTGTAGATGAATTGAGAAGTGTCAAGAAAACTTGATGAATTCAAAATCCACCAGAGTGTTTTAGGAAAATTGAGATTATGATGAATTTTATTGAGCATGAGAATTTTTGGGATTCCCATCGAAGCCAATTGAGGGTCACCGATTAGAGGTTAAAAGTACATTGTAATTTTATGATGACTGATGTACTATTCATGACAGAGAAGCTCAGAACCTTAGTGAAAAAATAATTTTTTGTATTAATTTGTATTAAATATGTCTTTATGGATCGAAGTGAAAGAGAAGAGACAAGGTCACAATGCTGTATTTAGCAAGTATTCATACTCTGGGATTATCATACTCAATATATTATTATTTGGTTTTTCATTTTTATTTGTCCAATCATCATATTGGATGAGAATAATAGGATTTGGATTTTCGTATTGTATTTTACATACTGAGGAATAATATTTATGAGTTTCTCATACACAGAATTGATGATGTTGACACATTTGTACCATAATAGGTCAATGTCATGTTTTTTGTATTGTTAATAATAGTTTTTTTAACAATAATATTGAGTATAATCTTACTCGGAAGAATCATACTGGAAAAATCATACCCTGAAGAATTAGACTGATCATTTCTTAACAAATTCAAGGAGGTTATTACCATCTTTAGGGTAAAGAATTGAAGAAGCGTTTTCAAATTAATACATTTGTGGAAGTGAAAATAATCATAGGTTACATGAGTTGTTATAGAAACATTATATTACCTATTTGTTCTAAGTTGGTGCACAAAAACTATTAGAATTTTTTACAAAGTGCTACCCGAGTGTAATGGTATATCCTACTCATTGTAAAAAAATAATTTTTAGTGGATTGTATGGTATTGTATCATTTCCAAAATCTACCAAGGACCTAGATATTCATATTTAATAGTGAGCGTTATCAATACATGTGTCCCTTTGGATGTGTAGTTGAATTATTTTTAGTAGGGAATTTAATCATTAAAAGGATGTGGAGGTTGTTTCATGGAAACATAAAAAAGAAAAGATCACAAATTCACACCTCCCCTTCTCATGGATATAATCATCTTGACTAGAAATTTTCATGTGGTATTATAGTGCTTTCTTTCCTCACTTATTATTTACTGATAGATATTTTGAACTATGTGAACAATAAAAGTATTCCAGTCCTCGATGGAGATAATTATCAAATATAGAAAGATATAATGTTTTCTTATCTTATGTACATTAGATACGATGTTCTTGATTTAGAAACAGATGGGTTTATTCCTATTGATTTTAAATATCCTCTTACATATATTTATATGAATAATCTTGATAATGATGGAAGGTTTAATAATTCTATATAATCATCACATTAAAAAATTAATTATTAAGAGTGAATGGTGTTTCCATATCCAAAGGTATGTGGGATAAATTGAAATTTTTTAATGAAATCAATAAAAAAGTGAAGAAGGAAGAGTTACAAATCTAGTTATTGAAATATAATGATTTGATGATTGGTGAGCATGAATGTTTTTGGGGAATTATATAAAAGGATAAATGAAATTGTGAGTACTAACACATGTCTTGGTGAAAAGTTAGATGATTCTATTGTGGATGAAAATATTTTTAGAATCCTTCTTGATACGATTGATGGCAATGTTTCATCATTGGAATACAAATATCTTGATACATTATGTCTTGCATATTTTTATCTCACATTCATTACTTACAAATGATATGTGAGAAACCAGTAAAGATAAAAGCAAAGGATGAAATATAAATTCATTGAAAGATGCCAGGAAAGAAAAGAAGAAAAGATTCTTATTTATGATTAAGATGGAAAATCATATTCTTAATAAGAGGTATGTAAAAATGATGTTGAGATTTTATCCGTTTTTTATATAAATGTGAAAATAGTTACAGAGAAATAAAAATACAAACATCCCATGAAATGTTTTAAATGTGGAGGTAATGGTCACATTGAAACTAATTTCCCTAAATGAAAGGAATTAAAGGATAGTTAAGGATATTATTTAAAGCCATTATGATCATTGAAGAAATAGGGTGACATTAGAAAATATTATTCTATAGGGATTGATAGGAAATTTTTAAGTTACAAAAAAATAAGGTTCTTTTCTAAAGATGAAGAAGATGGGGGCAGTGATGTTGAATCTGAATAGATTATTTGCGTACGGTAAGGAGAATACTTTTAATAAAATTGTGAATAATGAATAATTTAGAAGAATTAGTTATGAATAATAAAAAAATCACCTTAGAATACATTTGAAATATGATTTGAAATAATTTCTCTGAATGATATGAAGGCTTGATATGAAAATCAATGTTGGAAGATGAACACACTTCAACAAGATATCTAGACTATCTTTCTGTTGAGAATATGAATCTTGTAAAATATTTTGATATATTGATGAAATATCATGAATAAGAAAATAATTATAAGGATAAGATAAAGGTGAATTTGGAGGAAAAAAGAAGAATTAAAACATATACACTTAAAACTATCTAAAGATGAATTGGGAATAAAAAGTTTCCAATACACTATTTTTTATGTTGGCGAATGTTTTCAAAATGAAAAACCTAAAAAAGTTCTTGAAAAGATACCTTAAAAGTGTGAGTATATAGATATAATGGTTTCGAAAATAAAGAATTTTGGGAATGATATGAAGGTTCCCATGACAAAAAATTTCATGAATTCATTACTATAATTAAACCCTGAGTCTAAAAATGATTTAAAAAAATCTATGTTTGAAAATGGTTGACATAATATTGGTTCCAAGAATTTAGAATATAAAATTGTTAATTTTCTGATAATATAATGGATGGTGGATCAAAAATGAAAGTGAATAAGGTGGCTCAAAAATGTATTCACAATTTCTTCCAGTATGTATGTTATAAATTAAAATACTCATTTAATAGCTATTTCTGGTATTTTGGTGGATTTGGACATACAAAAAATAATGGTTGGATTAATTAAAATCATTAATACTATTACATAGGATATAAAATGAAATGGTTGAGTGGGAATCAATTCCATCAAAAGAAGAAGTCTGAGAAGGATATTATAATTACTCTTGAGAAAGGTGGAGTAAAAAATTGAAAATAGATTCCAACCTTAAAAAACTATTTGTGAATGATGTGAACATCCTAGACACATTTCAATAGTATTTCTTGTATTTTTATGGACACAGAAAAATATTCTTACCTATCCATCAAATCCAATGATGATGAAATAAAAGTAAGAATTTAAGTCTCTTATTGTTGAAACCGTATTAAAATATTAAAAAGTATAAAGGCAATGGATTCATTGTAGTGGGTGTTCTTCTCATATGATATGATATTTTAGATTGTTAAAGAATGCGAAATATTTTAAAAAGGAATAGTTAAATTTGGAAATTTGAAATCCTTGAAAATTAATGTTGTTTGATTAACTATCATTGGGAATGAAAAGATGAAATCCAAGAATGAATTTTTTGTTGATTGGATAAAACAAAATTTTCTATGGGATTCACAATTGTGTGTTGAGGGTAACAAATTAATATTAATACCAGATGTGATTTATTTGTAAATTGAAGAATATGGAAAGATTATTATAAGAGGACAATATACAAAAGGTAATTTATTTCAGATTGGTGAAGGAAAAAACTATTGTTACAAGAGTATATAGTAAGAGAATAAAGTGTGGCATAAAAGGCTGAGAAACACATTTCAAAGGAAAATGATCAATTTATATAAATGATATATTGTTTGAGGCATTCTTGTTTTTCTAAGAAGAAGATCTTGGTGTTGCACTACTTGTTCAGAAGGATACATTGTAGAGTCAAGGCATAAGAATGTTAAGATTTGTTCAAAACAACCCATGGAGATGATTGTTTTTTCGATCTATTGTCCAATGTAAAAATTGTCAATAAAAATAAATATATACACCATCACTATCATTGATGATTTTTCTCGCATGAATTGTTTGGTGTATATGAAACATAAGTAAGATTCTTTGAAAATTATTAACTATTTTAGAAGGTATGCTGAGAAAGAATATTAGTACTTAGTGAAAAAGTGGAGAACATACAATGGTGGTGAATACAGAAGTAATTAATTCAAAGTTTGTCTTCAAAAACATGGATTTATGCATGATTATAGTTCCCCATTCACTCTTCAACAATATGGGGTTGATGAAAGAAATAATACATGTTTGGTCTAAATGGGAGGTACTATGTTACTTGAACATGGTCTTTCACATTACTTTTTGAGGCAATCCATATGTACTATTTTTTATATCCATAATAATTTTTTATTTAGGTCTCTATCAGATATGACCCTATATGAATTATTTTATTGAATGAATGCACATTTAAAACACTTAAGTGTTTTTGGGAGTCCATGTATTACAAATAAGAAAGATGGAATCTATGGAATGATTGAGTAGAATGGTGATGATGTAATATCACTTGGCTATGCTCTGAAAGGAAGATGATATAGATGCTTCAACAATGAGTGAAAAAATTTTGATTCTATTAATGTGAAATTACTTGAAAAATATGAGAAATAAAAACATATTTATGGCGAAAAGGATGTTATGAAAGTTGAAGATAACGATTTTTATAAGGATACAATCAATAGTATTACAAATCATGAAGATGAATCTGAATTATCTATTTCAATTGATGATGATGATATTGTAATATCTGGTATATGAATGAGGATGCATGTAGAAGCTCATTATATAATTGGTTATCAATATCAGAAGGTTCAAACAATAATAACAACAAATTCAATGACACATAATTCTTTTTATTCAAATATGAAGCTCAATGATGTGAGAGAATATTATTAGTATCTAGAATGGGTTTATTATATGATCAAAGAATAGGATCAAATTAAAAACAAAGATACTTGGGAACTTGTACGAAAGCCTAAAAAACCAAAATATAATTGGCTTAATGATTGTTTTTCAAAACAAGTTGAATGTAGAATGTGAAGTGATAAGAAAAAAAGAATGCTTGGTGTCCAAGGGTATTCAGAAATTGAAGGTATTGACATTGATGAAACCCTTTATCTGTTGTCAAGGAAAGAAATAATATAATCTTTATTTCTATTTGTACATAATAAGTCTACAAGATCTTTCATTTGGTGGTTATATTTTCATTCAATAATGGTGATCATGAAGAGGATGTTCATATTGAAAAAACCACATTTATTTTTATTGGAAAATATGAATGTTAACTGTAATGATTGAAAATGTTTTGTACAGCCTAAAACAATATCCTAGATCATGGTATTAATAATTGTATACACTCTTAAGGAATATGATTTCCATGGAATGAAGAGTGGATAACAAAATATAATAAAGAGAAATCCAAGAGTATTTCCTCATTGTGATTTTTATATTGATTACATTATATTTATTAGGAATGATGAAAGGTGTTGGGAAAATAAATTTTAGTGAAATGAAGATGGTATTTGAAATGTCTATGCTGGGGTGAAATCAATATGTTCATCTATTTAAGATACATCAAATAATGAAATACATTTCTCTTTCTCAAAAAACGTATAATAAAAAACATATTAAGATGTCTGGTATGGAAAAATAAAAATATTTTTTCACACAAATATTTGAGGTAATTTTTTAAAAAAATATGGATTTGGAAAAAATGTTTATCAGATAGAATTTCAAAATTTTATTAGATTTTTGTTGTATTTGACTCCCTCAAGTCCCCATATTGTTTATGTTGATAAATTATGTTCATGATTTTAGATTTCTCCAAAAGAATATCATTTAAATACTAGGAAAATATTTATTAGATACATTAAAGGAAAAATATAATTCAAAATAATGTATGGAATCATAAATAATATTGCATTGTTTTGGTATTCTAATACTGACTGGGAAAAAACTATTGCTGATAGAAGATCCACATATGGTTGATTATTCATTCTGATAAAGAATTGTGTTATTAGTAATTCAATGAAATATTATTTTTTAACTCTCTATTCACCTAAATCTTTGTATGTTTCTTCCACTCAACCCACTACTCAACATATGTGGATGGAAACTCAACTAGATGAATTACTTGTTTAAGTGAAATTTACCTTGGAATTGGGTTGTAACAATCACATCAAAATCTATCTCACCTGGAATCCTTTCAACATTCTCATTCAAAACATATATATATATATATAATATATTATTTCATGAAATAGAATTTGGATAAGAATAAGTTGATGAAAAAATATATTCTAACATTGGATGATGGTGCTAGGATATTTAGAAACCCTTTATTGAAGGAATAATTTTCTAATTTAAGGTTGACCATGGTTTACCAACCTATTTCTCTTCAATGTTTAGGTATGTATTTTTTATCCCCTCATATATTACCTGTGGATTTTATTTTCATTGAGGAGAACTATTTTCATAAATCAATGATTTTAATTTAAAAAGATGGAGATGTGGATAAGTTATGAATTCAGAATTGTTTTTTTAGTGAACCATTCTATCATTTTTTTATGTCATTGTATGAATAGAAATTTTTTTAGTCTCGTGAGGATAAAGAGAATGTGAGGTTGAATAAGATCTGAGGAAGGAAAAAGAAAAAGATTTTCATAATCACTACTTTTGGAAAACATGCTTTTGTTGTAAATGATTCTTGTTTCCTACAACGAGTTAGCTCGTGTAGGAATAGAGTTATTGATATGAAATAAATTTAATTAGGATACAAAGATTATTAATTTATAAAAAATTGGTGAAAACAATATCAATAGGGGTATATTGTTTGCACCAATCTGAAGACGAGGTTTTATTTTTTCAAATGTTGTTAAGTATGTATTTGTTTTGTCAAGGAAGATTACGATGATAGGGAAATCATCTCACTTTGTATTTTATTAGTTTATTAAATATAATCGAGGTCATGTTTTCTAAAAAACCATACTCACTTCTATCATAACAAGAAGACTAAATGGTTTTGATCATACTCACCTTGATAATAGTATGGGAGAAGATTGAAATGAGGAATTTTTCATCATTAGATTCACTCTGAATTAGATATGAAAAATGTGATTATTTTGATGAAGTATCATAGTTTGAAAGAATATGATAAAAATAAATATTATGATTCCTTTCTAATTTTGGTTGGACATAAATCATATATTTATTGGAGAACATATGATTCAATAATGTTAAATGAATGGAAGAAAGTGATGATATCAATAGTAAAGAAATAATACCTAGAGTATTCTTATCTGGGTTGAAGTGTCATGAACAGAATCTGGTCGCCATTAAACCGGCACCAAACCCAGCTCATGGAAAGGTCCTAAGGGCATTCCCTATCCCCATGGGCTGGCACTAGTGGCCAGGTATCAAAAAAATTCATTTGGGAATGATTTACCCGAGTTTGGATTCATAAAATAACCAAAAAACAAACAACAAACCAAATCTGAAAAACTATTCCAAACAAGACTTAATAAAATTCATAATTGAGTATATGGGTTTAAACAAGACACAAGAGGTCTAAAGGTGTATAAATGTAGCATAAAAAATCCCATGAGACTCTACACGACAAGGGGTCATCACCCACGAGTTGTCTCCACTACACCACACCATTGAGAGAAGCTTACAACCCGAACCGCCATTACCCAAGGCCTTTCCTTTGCCTGTGTCAAACATGATCAAGTATACTTACACAAAAATGTGTAATAAGATTTTGAGAGTAATCCCAATAAGATATCACCCACGGATTCCATGTGATAGGCATTATAAAATAAAAAATATGCAAGAGTTATAAACAGAAAATGGTAGCATTTATTTCTAAAACTGAAACATTGAAATGAAAATAACATTAAATGGTGATAACTGTAAAAAATGAGTTCATTTGAATAAAACATGCAAGATACTGGTTTTCACATACAATATTACCATAAGGTAAGGATAAATTCCAAAAAGGCCACGAGCACCATGCATAGGAACACCCCAAGGTACTAGTTAGTTGTGAGCCCCAAGTACCTCATACCTCGGAGATAGTAACCATAATAAAATTCATTCTCATACACGAGCCACTAGTTGGGAGCATAATCATAATCTAGTGGCCTCCAATCAACTCTATTATAGTTTTGTTATTTTTATCCATGTCAATCATGCTTAGTGAACCATGGTCAAAACCCCTCCATTCACTAGTGTACTAGTCCACGTTAGCCCACTTAGTTACCCAAGATTCCCATTTTATGCTCAAACAATTTCCTCATGTTATAAAAATACATTTTAACATATAATAATCAGTTCTGGTCAAACAAATTTCAAACATTAGATACACATACTTTTCACCATTTATGTAACCAAATAAACTGCTTATAATTTCCATAGAACATTTTCAAGAAAAGTAACCAAACTTTTCACATAAAATTCATCGAAAATCCAACATTTAAAACCCAATGGAAACTGATATTATATGAAACCAAAAATTTCAGAATCAAAACATTTTTATAAATCCATTCCATGACTTATAAAACATCACAAAAAGGCACAACATAGGTTGCACATGTAAAACAACTATTTTATTACTAAATTGTAACTTAAAAATCAACCGCTATGAAAATGCTACCGAAATCAATTTTCACTGTAAAAAAATGAAATAGGAACATAAAGGAAGAAAAAATATATCAATCCAACTAATTCTGAAATACCAAGATATGGAATAACCTACCAAAAGAGTCAAAACCCCCAAATCCTTGTGTGTCACTTCAACCGAACCGTCGCCGCACCACAAGGGAGTAATATTGACCCTAAAACCAAAGGATTGGACCGAGAAACTCATAACTAAAACCCAAGGTACGAAGCCCAAGCTTTTGGACATTTGGGGATTCAATAAAAAAATAAGAAACCCTATGAAAAATGGAGGAGGAAGGAAGGGAACCAACTTACTTGAGAAAGATGTATGATTTTTGGATCTTGAAGAGTTCTGCCCTAATTGTCGATGAATCCGAGCTCCAAAGAGGGGAAAACGAAGATGGGGGTGCGTATCGGTTCAGTACGGACATGTGAGAGGTGGATTCACCGAAAAAGGATAAAAATGAATATTTTATGAAAGAATTAAAAATATCTTTTAAAACTAGAAAATGGGCTTTTGGGTTGGCCCAATACCTAAATTGATCACACAAATCCAAGATTCTAATGAATTTTTAAGGGGCCCAAATTTATTTGGTGGTTTGAATAGTTAAATTAAGGTAATTATAGATGTTTAATGAGTGAAAAATGTTGAAAAAAGAGTTTTTAAAGAAACAGAATTTATTTTTTAAAATGGAAATGGGCTCTCGGGTTGGCCCAAATTTTTAAAACCCACCATTTCCTTAAAATATTCATGGAAACCCCCCAAAACAAATAAATAATGTAAATTAAATGAAAAAAAACTTTAAAATATGTCATTTATGTGACAATTCTCCCCACCATAAAGAAATTTTCACCCTAGAAAGTCAACCTGAGGCTTGATCGAAAATAGGTTCTGGTACTCTTCCTCAACCAATGACTTTCACTCCCATGTCTCGTCCATATCACTCTCATGTTTCCAAATGAACTCTGACCAGTGGAATAAAGATTCCCATATGAAACGTTTCTTTGAAGTCCACTATTCGCACTGGCTACTCAAAAATAGATAAATAAGGCTCGATATCCAACTCCTCCCAATTCATCACATGGGACGGACTGAGTTGTATTTTTTCAACTGGGGGACATGGAAAAAATCATGGATGGATGTCAACTAAGAAGGAAAATCCAACCAATATGCCACCTTACCAATATTCTCAGTGATCTCAAAAGCTCTGACATACCTCGGTGTCAACATTCCCTGCTTCCCCAAGCGGCGGTGACCCAGACGAGGGGCCACTTAGATAAATACCCAATCACCCACAGAAAACTCTAGTTCTCGACGCGTATTATCCGTATATGATTTCTGGAGACTCTGAGCTATTAATAAATGTTTCCTGATCAACTTGGTCTTCTTAGATGTCTCTTGCACAAGAATCTGTCCCAACAGCGATGTCTCACTACCTCAGCCCAACATAGAGGGGATCGGCAAAGCTGACTGTAGAGTGCCTCAAAGGGAGCCATTCAAATCAAGGATTGGTAGCTATTATTATAAGAAAACTTGACCAATATAAAATGGTTATCCCACAAACCACAAAATTCCAAGACACATGCACGAAGCATGTCTTCTAGGATCTGATTTTACCGCTCTGTCTAACAATCTGTCTGAGGATGGTACGCTGTGCTCATCCTAATTTGGGTCCCCAAAGCCCTATAAAGGCCTCCCCAAAACTGAGAGGTGAAGTGGGGGTCTCTATCTGAGACAAATTCAAATGGATCACCATGAATCCCTACCACATCATGAATATAAAATTGGGACAACTCATCCACTTTAGCTGTATCTATGATAGGAATGATGTGGGCAGATTTGGTCAGACGATCAATCACCACAAAATTAGCATTCTTACCACGAGGTGTACGAGGTAATCCGACAATGAAATCCATGTAAATCGTGTCCCACTTCCAGGTAGTAATGTGTAATGGCTAAAGAAAACCAGAGGGATTTTGATGTTCTTATTTCACCTGTTGACAAGTATTGAATCTCGATACAATGTCAGCAATGTCTCATCACATACCTGGCCACCAGTACTGTCGATGAACATCATAGTACATCGTGGTGGCACCAGGGTTGACGACCCACTGTGACTGGTGGATATCTTGCATTACCACCTTCCTCAGAGATAAAGTCACCACTGAACGGCCCTTGAAACACAAGATACCATTAGGGGAAGAAGACAAATCAGAAGACGTCTCCCAATCATGAAGAATCTATCTCGATCGCTGTCATAACTCATCACTGGGATTCTTTCACTAAATCAAATCTACAATAGATGGATTCAACTGAACACTTTCCTAGAATGCACTTCCACTGTTCTGCTTGGTCTCCACATGTATCGGAGTAAAGTGTCCCATAATATTACACTCATCACTGGACATCCTCAATGCCTGCACTGGTACTATTCTGCTCAAGGAATCTTCTACAACATCACCCTTCCCCGGGGTATAGATGTTATCAATGTCAATCCCCTACAGGTATTTGATCCAGCGATCCTGCATCAAATTGAGATCTTTCTGGGATAAGATTTGTGATAAAATTTTAGGATCAGAGTAGACCACAAACATCTCCCCAATGAGATAGTGGCACCATGTCTTTAAATCTTGTGTTACCACTGCTAGCTCTAGGTCATGGGTCTGATAATTCTTTTCATGTGGTCGAAGATGACGAGAGCCATACACTACCACATGATCATCCTGCATAAGTAGGCACCGAAGACCCATACCTGAAGCATCATAATACACCACATAGCATTTCCCAAACATTGTAAGGATCAAGACTGGGGCAGTAGTCAACCTCCTCTTCAACTCTTCAAAGGACGCCTGACATTCTGGCCTCTACAAAAACTTCACCCCCTTCCGGGTGAGCGTGGTCATGTGTGATGTAAGCTGAGAGAATTCCCGAACAAACTACATGTAGCAACCAACCAAGCCAAAGAAACTCCTGATTTAAAACACATTCTTCGGTTGCTCCCATGACATAACTGCACTGATCTTCTTGGGATCCACCGAAACTCCATGTTATGAGATCACATTCCCCAAAAAAATCACCTCCCTGATCAATAAGGTACACATGGATAGAATATCATAAAGGTGGCGATCCCACAGAGTTACCAACACGATATGCAAATGGTGCTCATGCTACTCCTCAGATCCAAAGTAAACCAGGATGTCATCCACAAACACCATGACGAATAAATCGAGACTCTGGTGGAACACCCTATTCATGAGTTCCATAATGACCGCATAAGAATTGGTTAATACGAAGTGCATGACCAAATAATCATTGTGGTTGTACCAACTTCGGAAGGCTGTCTTCGAGATATCTTCCTCTTTCACCCTGAGTTGTTGATAACCCGACCACATCTATTTTAGAAAACCACTTTTCCCCATTCAACTGATCAAATAAGTTATCTATTTGGGGAAAAGTATATTTGTTCTTAATGGTTACCTTATTCAGCTTTCAGTAATCTATACACAACTGGAGGGAGCTGTCAGCCTTCTTTACAAAAAGAACAAGAGCTGCCCAAGGAGAGATGCTCGGGCGAATGAATCCTTAGGATTATAAATTGTCCAGCTGTATCATTAATTCCCTCTGCTTAGTGGTGGATATACAGTATAAGGGAAGTGATATCAGCTATGTCCCCATTTCCAAATCAATCAAGAACTCCATGTCTCGCTCTGGGGGAATGCCTGAAAAATCATCTGGAAATACCTATGGGAACTCATCCACCACATGAGGTTATCCACCCTCAAGAGGATGACCATCATCATCTAGCACGAGCGATTATATCTATATGATAAGATTCCCTAACTTTGGGAGTGGAGTCCCGCACGAACTGAACGAGGGTCCCATTCCACATGAAAAACTTGTGGACTACCATCAGGTGCCATGAAACTCACCGTACGCCTATAGAAATCGATGTGTGCCTGATAATGTACCATCCAGTCCATGCCGAGGATTACATCAAAAAATTCCATATCCAAGGCCAGCAGGTCCCACACCATATCCACCCCCGACACGGAGAGTGCCCATGAGGGGCACCTAAGACCCTGCATATTTTTCATTCCCAGCGGCGTCACCAACTCCATCGCGAAAGATAAAAGATCAGTTGGCAAGTTCAGTGTGCTCACAGTACGTGTAGATATAAATGAAAATAAAGCACCAGAATCAAAATGATCAAAAGATAAAGAAGATTCAATCAAAACGGTACCTCGGACAGTCAATGGACCTACCTCTAATCATGCTAGTGCCTGCTCCATAGCATGAAGATGACTCATCTCTGCCTTAGAACGACCACCCGAATGTGGCTCTGACCTAAACTAGCTCTACCCAAAAGAGGATCTAGCCCTACCACCATGGACGCTGAACTGAGACCCCCTTTCCCTCAATGGATCTGACTGAGCTGTCACTCCACTGGGAGCCATGGATCCCACCCCAATTTGATGTGGACGTGCTATCCCAAAAAATCATTTCACATGCCCCATACCTCTAAACTAGAAGCAGGTCTTCGGAGGATAAGGGCATGTTGGATTGATGTGACTTGTCTTCCCACAATGGTGGAACATGACGATCCTCACATATAAAGTTACTGATGAAAACTGCCTAGAAGAGTGTCCTGAACTACCACCCCCCTTCTTTCCCTTCTCTTCCCGCTTCCTCTTCATTTTATATGAGCTAGTAGTGCCCATAGAAGATACCACTCCAACGATCTCAGAATTCCCCTTCTGCTCAATCTCTACCATGAAAGCATGATTGACCACCTCATTATAAGTTCCCAACTTAAATAGGAAGACTTGTGAGTAAACTTCTAGTAGCTTCCCCATCTCAAAGTTCCGAGCTTTAAATCTCTCATTAGAAACAATGTTAGGCATTTACCGTAGTAGTTCAGAAAAATGGGTAGCATATTCCATTACTGAACGATATCTCATGGAATGATCCCATAATTCTTCAAATGTTGCATAGGATAGAACCTCTGGACAATATTACTCGTTGAATATGGCCTTAAAATCTCTCCAAATCATGTTTTCATGCTTCCCAAGTTGAAGCACCGATTCTCACCACCTACAGCTCGGACCCTCTAGCTAAAAATGGGAAAATTTCACCCTGACCTCCTTAGGTGTGTAAAAGAACTCGAATATAAACTCTATATTCTCAATCCATTCCTCTGCCTCTTGAGGTTCTGAGATACCTCAGAAACAAGGGGTTTATTTTTTTTGAACTCCTAGGTCGTATCCTTTCTGGGGCCAAACTCATATTCCCTGGCTGGAGTAAGAGCCAGAACCACTCCTTGTTTGAGATCCTGGATGGCCTGTACCACGACGTCTGTCATACTTTGATCGAGTAGTGTGGGTGAACTCTCTCTGGCTTCCTCCCATGGGTGCGTGGGAGCTTTCTAGGGAGGCAAGTTGCTACAAAAGGAAACAGTCAGAAGAAAAAAATCAGCCCAATTGTTCGGAAAATTTTAGACGTAACATCAAATATAAATAAACCAAACACATTAAAATTGAAAAATAAAAAACTACTTCACCACACTAGATGTCCACGTGCAGTCTTTAACCCAAACATCTCACCAAGAAGTGAAGATAAACAAAACATTCAGACATCCCATGGTGACTCGCAGTCTAGCACAAGGGGTGTGGGTCAGGCACCCTAATCATGACAAAACTCTGAGCCCCAATAGTCCTACCTCTTGTCTAGCCCGATTCATCCCCATGGGCTGTCACAAGTTCCTGGGTATCAAAAAACTTTATTTGGGAATGATTTACCTAAGTTTGTATTCATAAAATAACCAAAAAACAAACAACAAACCAAATCTAAAAAATTATTCAAAACAAGACGTAATAAAATTTAGAAATGAGTATATGGGTTTAATAAAGACACAAGAGGTCCAAAGGAGTTTAAAAGTATAAAAACAAATCCTATGAGACACCATATGACAAGGTGTTATCACCCACGAGCCATCTCTACAACACTGCTCCATTGAGTGAAGCAAGAAACCCGAACCACCATCATCCACGACCTTGCCTTTTCCTGTGTCAAACATGATCAAGTCTACTTACACACAACGATGAATGTATGGTGTGAGACTAATCCAAACAGGATATCAACCAAGGATTCCATGTGATAGGAATTATAATATAAATAGCTTGCAAGAGTTATAAACAGAAAATGGTAGAATTTATTTCTAAAAGATCAACATTGAAATGAATATAACATTCAATGGGGATAACATTAATGAATGAGTGAATTTGAATAAAACATGCAAGATACTGGCTTTCACATACAAAAATACCATAAGGCAAGGATAAAAGCCAAAAAGGCCGTGAGCACCATGCATAGGAACACCCCTAGGTACTATTCAGTTGTGAGCATCATGTACCTCGTTCCTAGGTGAAAGTAACCATAATAAAATTCGTTCTCAAGCACGAGCCACTAGTAGGAAGCATACCCATAACCTTGTGTTCTCCAATCATCAACTTTATAGTTTTTTAGTTTTATTAATTTCAAGCTTGTTATGTGACCCCTGGTCAAAACCCCACTTTTCACTAGCGTACTAGTACACATTAGCCCACAAAGTTACATGAGCTTCCCCTCTTATGATCAAACAATTTCCTCATGTTATGAAAATCCAATTCAACATATAATCACCAGTTCTTCTCAAAGACATTTCAAGCAGTATCTACACATGGTTTTCAGCTTTTATATAACCAAATAAACCACTTGTAACTTCTATAGAATAATTTCTAGAAAAGTAACCAAACATTGCACATAAAAATCATCTAAAATCCCACTTTTAAAACCCAATAAAAACTAATATTATATGAAACCAGAAATGTTGAAATAAAATTATATTTATAAATCCATTCAATGAATTATAAAAAAACATAAAAGGAACAACATAGGTTGCACATGTAAAACACCCATTTTTTCACAAAATTTGAACTAAAAAATCAACCGCTTTGAAAATGCTATGAAAATCAATTTTTGCAGTAAAAATAATTAAATAGGAATATAAAAGAAACAAAAATACAGAAATCCAATTCTTTCTAAAATACCTACATATGGAATCACCTACCAAAAGAGTCAAAACCCCCAAATACTTGAGCGTCACTACAAACAACACCTCCACCACACCACAAGGGAGTAAGAATGAAACTAAAACCAATAGATTGGACCAAAAAACTCATAACTAAAACCCTAGGTACAAAGCCCTAGATTTTGGACATTTTTGGATTCAATAAAAAAAGAATAAACCATAATGAATAGGGAGGAGGAAGGAAGGGAACCAACTTACATGACAAATCTGGATGTTTTTTGGATCATGACGAGTTCGGCCCTAATTCGTGATAAATCTGATATCCAAAAAGGTTAAAATGAAGATGGGGGTGTGGATGGGTTCCGAGGGGACATTTGAGAGGTGGAATCACCAATAGATAATAATAAATGAATATTTTTTGATAGAATTAAAAAATACTATTAAAATTAGAAATGGGCTTTCAGGTTGGCCCAATACCTAATTTGATCACCCAAATCCAAGATGCTAGTGAATTTCATGGGGGACCAAATTTCCTTGGAGGTTTTAATAGTTGAATGAAGGTCAATTTTGAAGTTTAATTGGTGAAATGGGTTGAAAAATAAAGGAGTTATTAATGATACAAAATTTATTTTTAAAACTGGAAATGAGCTCTCAGGTTGGCCCAAATTTTGAAAACCCTCTATTTCATTAAAAATGCATGTAAAACCCCCCAAAAAATCATGAATGTAAATTAAATGAATAATACCTTTATAATAAGACATGTATGTGACAGGAATATAAAGAAAGAAGCTATTTATTCACTATAGTATCTGATCATCCATCATATGCATAAAAAACTTATCATAACTAGGATGATCATACTCATGCTTAGGAAGAGAATGATTGTATAGAGAATGATAGTGCCCAAAATGGTTGTATTCAGGTTAATCGTACTCAGAAAATATTGTGCTACGACTGAAAATAAAACACTGAAGATGGGATGAATGGAATGTTATGATTCATTCCAATTATTTTTTTATGATGATGTTGAAATTCTCAAATCAGTTTAATGTCATTAAGGAAGTCATGATACAAGCACTATTTTGTGAAATAAGGTTGTTTTTGAAGATAAGCACTAATTTTTTTTTCATCTTTCTTCATCAATTTCTTCAAGATTTGAATCACTCTATTTACTTTTGAAATGAATTGTCAAGTGAATAATGATAATGATATAAAGAAGATTATGTGTATTTTATGTGGGGGAGATAATAGGTGAATATGTAAATGTGTTTTTAATAGATGAAATAAATGAGGTTGTTGAATGTTCTCTCAAGGGGGGTCTTGTAATTCAAAATAATGGTCATGTTTAGTATTAAAAAGTGATATCCATTTTTACGTAACCGTTCTTACAATTTTTACAGAGCCCTCTTTTGAAGAAATCAGATTTGGAAAATTGGAAAATTGAATGAAAATGATAATGGACATTTAAATGAATGTCTGAGGAGGATGTTTAGATTATAGAAGAATTGAGATTTTTGGAGAAGAGTTAGAGAAGTAAAAATTCACCGATTATTTTTAGGGAAATTGAGATTATGGTGAATTTGATGGAGTAGGAGAATTTTTGGGATGTCATCACAGATAGTAGAGTGTGACTAATAATGTAAAAAATTACATTGTACTATTTTGATGACTGATTTACTGTTCATAGGAATGAAGCTCCATGGTTTAGAGAGAAGAAGAAATTTTTGTATTCACTTGTATTTAATATTTTATTTATGGATTTCATTGAAAAAGAATAAACATGATCACAATGTTTAATTTAGATGATCATCATACTATGTGATTACCATACTCAATTGTGTACCATATTCGTGTTGTCAATAATATTTGATTGATCATCATATCAAACTAAATTAATCCACTAGAGATTTCTGTATTGGTTTTTCTATTATGGTGTTGCATCATACTGGGTTTTCCATACTCAAAATTTTAGTGGTGTAAATTCATCTCTTCTGTATTATAACTTATTCATATTATTCTTGTCTGGGAGAATCGAATATAGAATAATTGTACCTAGAATCATCGTATTGAGTAGAATCATTCTCAGAGGAATTGATTTGGGAAAATCAAACAAGGAAAAATCAGATTGTTCTTTCTTATAAATTCAAGGAAGTTCTTACCATCTTCTTTGTAAGTAATTGAAAAAGTTTTTCCAATTTAATATATTTAAGGAAACGAAAATAATAACAATTAATATGAGTTGTGAAAAAATATTGTATTAACCTATTTGTTCTAAGAGGGTGCACACACTCTATTGGAATTGTTTTCAATGTGCTACACAAGTGTATGGGTATATCCAAATCATTGTAGTACATGGATTTTTTATAGTGAATTATATGGTATTAGATCATATCAAGACCATACCAAGGAAAAATATATTCTTTTTGAATAGTGAAACTCTTAAATAGTTTTCTTACATTGGATGTGTGAATGCTTTTTTCTCATTAGGGAATTAGATCATTAACAGAAGGAGATGTTTGTTTCAAGGAAATAAAAAAGAAAAAGTATCACTGATTAACCATGCCCCTCTCAGTAAAAAAATCATTATGAATGAAGCATTCATTTTTGACTTCACAACCCAAACATATTGGTTCAATATGAAACCATTCATAACCTCAAGTTTTTTCCCACTTAAGGATGAGGTTTATGAAAAATTGTGATGATATAATGTATTAAAACATGGAGAGACTATATACTCAATAATCATAGACATCAAAAGTTGATATAAAAAAACCACAATCCATGTTAATATTATAACCATGAATAGAATAAATTAATTCTATTATAGATGGCTTGTAAGTCATACATATGTAATAAATGAACCCCCAATATGGTAGGTCAATAAGTACAACAGAGAAAATTGGGATAATAATTAATGAAATAAATGTACTATATAAATATCATAATTTACTCAAGGAACCATGTCTATCTCCTAGCACCATACTCCTATGTAAACCTTCTGGTTCCTTTCCTGTTATGAGATCTCTATTCATGATGTCTACATGCACACCATGGTTCCAATAGAGGTTTTGGGTATAAACCTTTTATGACACCAACAATGCATCCTTAAAATAAGTGTACATACTTATAGAGGTGTATGAAATACGAAAAAGTAAATGTACACACAAGCATACAACCAATCATACATCGAGTAAATTTGTACTGACCACGAAACAATGAGACTTGGTTGAACCAATAGTAGCCATGCATATGAAGAGTATCATTTTAGTACCCTATGACATAGATAATCATAAGAAACTCTCCCTTCCATTAGATGAAAACCTCATACCGACCTATAAGAGAATGTATTTTATCCCTTAAGGTAAGGACTATTCAACAATTATAGAACAACACTAATAAACCCTCTACGAGAATGTAATACCCATAAATCATTATTACCAACTTTTCAAAATGGGAAAAATTTCATAGAACACAAAGATAATGGATTCTCTTGCGTATGACAGGTTGTTCCTGTGGTTAGATCTCACTAGTATTTAGAGAAATTATTCCAAATGTTTATATGGATTTTCCTCATGAATTTCATTCTACAGAACTATCCATCCAATTTAATCCATCACAAATGAGTAATGGCATCCACACTCACCCTATATGGAGCCATGTCATTCATTTAGGGCCACCAATCAACCTGAATACCAAAACCAACATTCAACCATCTGTGAAAAAACAATAAATAATTAACAACATCAAAAAGAACAATTTACATCAAAAATTAATTCCATAATATATGAATTATTAAACAAGTAATAAATGACATTGAATTATATAAATTAAATTTACCAATAAACCCCGATCTAATCATTGATGGCTTGGGATATTTTCCCCATATAGGGAATTTGATCTCACCACTTTCATGATTTTCCCTTCCTTAAGTTATAAGGTTTTTTATAATATATGAGAAGTATATAAGTTGTTCTATAAGTGTATGATTATATATATATTTTCACATGCTTTTTAAAATAAGTTTTTCATGTAACCGGTCATAAAAATATACTAAATCTAAAGGTCATCCAAGGTATGTGTCATTATTGTGAGATATAACATTTAAATTACGAAATTGATGTAAAATAAATATATGTTTAGCTTGATTCATCTTACTTGTTCACATAAAAGTGTTTAGTTAATTTTTAATATTAGTCTCATTTTTTAGATATTAGACAGATAGTACATTATTGAAATCCCCAGGGATATGTTTAGGTGATAATTTTATATATAGAATAAGATCATGAAATTTTTGTACAGTTTGGAGTATGTGGTTTTCCTATAAATTTCATATCATTTTGGATATATTAAAGTGTATATGAATATGAATCTAATAAAAATACTTTTAATCCCCTTGAAAAGGATTTTTTGAGTATTGAATCAATATTCACTTTGATGAATAATGATTTGGATAAATAAGACACACCTAGATAGTCACTCATTGGGGATGTTATTTGGTTTATAATTTTCTCTTTACACACAAATATAATAGATTTATTTCCTAGTTAAATTAATTTAGTAGGGTTTTAATGATAAGATAATAAAATTGAATGTATCCTATATTAATAAATTTATTGATATAAGTTAAAAGAATGTAATTATAGGGAAATATGATGATGTAAAAGGGTAAATGGTTTTGTGGTTAAATATATATTTTTTTTATTGATTATGATAATCCCCAAATGATGATAAATATTTTGATCTAATGTTAACTAATTTGGATTTAGTAATTGATGAAACTAGAGGGGACTAAGTTATCCCTGAGAATGAATGACAGTATAATGATTACCATAATGATCACCGCATCAAAATTAGAATTTGAATGAGAATTATAGAGATTATTCGAAATTAACTATCATGGAATGTGATTAACAATTTAACTATAATTGTGAAATTAAGATATCCAAAGAATAAAAGTACAAGGACTACCAAAAATTCTGGAAATTAATGTAACGCCCCGACCCCAGTTACCTATAGTCGGTGCATTATTTTAATACATTGGCATGATTACAAGGAATCAAGTCCTGAAGTACCGATCAGTTCTGCTATCTTGGAAAATAGATTATATACATTGACATTACATTACAATTTTAAACATAAAACACAACGTAAATAGTTCTTTGAGAACACCATTATTCCCATTAGCTTAACCCTTCATATCAATCATTATACACTTCTTAGAATCCTGGGAAAACCATACAATGTGGTCAGCTCAAACGTGCAGTAAGGGTAAGCAATACAGCAGAAGATAACATAAATATTAATCATGAAGAATAATTGAAACCACATATCATTACCAATAATAAACGCGAATACTTTTATGGAATGAATATGAGCTGAGTAAATAATGCCATTATAAAACATAATCATGGGTATTCTACTAGTCGAATGGCCACATGAACCATCAATATTATTTCCATAATTAGGGAATGTATAATTCTGGACATTCTGAAACATTTTTTCAAGGCCTCAGCCAAAATCATATATCCAATTGGGAAAGGGCTTCACCCAATTCCATGTCTAGTTGTCTCATGAGATTTACCGATGCATCGAGGAGCTATAGGGGGCTCCCCCCGTCACATACTAAGTCCAATACATTTCTCATATGAAAAGGTTTAAACGTATCATAAACATTCATATTAAAACTATAATTGGAAATGTCAATACTTTTCCCATAAACCACGAATGGAAAAAATATAACACATCCATAGTCAACCATATCACAAAGCCATAAATAAAATATGAAAGATTTGTATCATGATAAATCAACTTCAAATCAAGTTTATAATTCATTAAATTATTTTGATATAGATGAAAATTATTTGTAAAACTCTTTGAGATAAGTACCCCTTTTTCATGAAAACATTTAAATGTAACACAATTTAAAAAGGAAAAAATTTAAAGAATTTTTTTAATCAAATTGTCCCATGCCACTTTGAATGTTTTTAATGGAATACACATTTTAAAAAAATTTATGTCCATATAAATAAATCCTTAAAACCCATTTTGAATACTTGGACATTAATGAGAAATATTTATAAAAATAAATATTTAAAACATTTGACATAATTTTTTAGTAAAAAATTCCATTAAAATAATTATTTTGAAAACTATTTAATGAAACATGGACATGGTTAATAAATATGTCCTAGTAGATAATTACATTAAAAATACCTCGGATAATAAAGAGATTGTGAAATTAACCCTTACCAATTTGGTAACTTACAAAACATACACCCCATGAAAGAGGTATAAATCAATTAATATTTAAAAATAAATAAATTAAAGTTTATTAAAAAAAATAATACTATCGGAATTAAATACACCACACAAAAGGTAATAGTGGCAATATGGCATGAATCTCACGGGAACAAGGAGTGAGATGAAAACCCCTTACGTTGCACTTTCCTTTAGTCGAGGGTACGTTTAACCACCTGTATGAAGACTATAGTATGTTGTTAAAATATACCAGAACCATATTAATATTTATGATATCATAAATTATTCATTTATGACTTTATACTACCCATTTAATAATAATTTCCATGTTATATTAATATTTCAGGTAATAATCGCTTTCTTTATCGTACGTGTTTTACATGTTACTTTTGATTGTATCACGTAGATCATGATTTAAATACATAAAGAATATAAAACATGATTTATATATCATATATATTTGGAATATAGATATGTATAATAGACATATATATGAAGTGGAAAAAACTTTTTATGGAGATGGTAGTCCGTACGTACCCATAAACACTGTTTCCATTTTCATATAGTATTGAACAGAAGTATGTGAATAAGATATATGTAAGTACATAAAAGCTTATATATATAAATAGATATATATATCTCCAGTATCATTATTGTGTCATATATTACATACTTATTTGTAATATATATATATTCTTATAATCGTCGATGAAGGGTGAACTTGGAAATGAATCTCATCGCGTCGTAGAGATAGTAATCCGTATGAACGCACGAGTGAAAATATCATTATTTTTTATATTAATTTAATATATAATTGGATGGTGTGTCACATATTCATAATAATTATCAAGTTATATTTATTTTTTACATTAATTACACTTCATTATTAAAACCATCCAAATAATAATGTATTGAATAACAATTACACCACGACGTGGAGACGGTAAGCCGTACGTACGCACGTATGGTGACATGTCATTAAAAAGATGGATAGAATACATAATATGGTAGTAAAATATTTATAATAACATAATATTTAATAGAAGATAATGGTGTTTTTATTTTAGAATGGAAATAACAAAGAAAGAAGAAGTGGAAGAAGAAAGGAACTTGAAAGAGGGTGGTGAAAACATTACCTCTTCTTCTGGTTCTTCCTTTTCATTTGATCAAAAGGGAACCATATGTAGATTTCTGATCAAAATAAGTCCTCTATGTTTATGTGAGGGAAGTTTAGAGAATATTTGGGTAGGTTTTGGCCGAGCCTAAAGTCTTTGAAGGTATGAATTTGAGAGAAGGGTGAGTGCCCTTTTATAATAGGTGTGAGGGGCACCTTAGGAAATGCTAGAAATATTAATATATAATAAATTCATATTCGGTTTCTAATGACTCCAATGAGACTAATTTGGAGGAAATGGTGATTATGGGTCCACATCCACTCAACCAATAGGTTTTAGACATGTTTGGGACACTATTTTACCCTTATATTTTATATTTAACTCTTAGTTAAATAGTTTTACATTTACCATGTCTCATTTAATTTTTATATTATATGGTTAATAAACATACGATAAACTTCCAAGAGAACCCAAAGTGGTTCATTAATGACTTACCTGTCATCATATATGTCTTTTGGCCAATAATTAATTTTTTAGGAATATTATATCAATTAATAATATAATATTTGTTTTAAAAACTCTTTTATTTCAATTTTGACAGTATTTAATAATTGATTTTTGTTAAAGTCTTAATAACATTTTTAATTCAAACCAAATTACTTTAATCAATCTTAAAATGTTATATTAACCAATTAAATTCTTTTAATTCATTAAAAGTCGCAAATTATATTTATTTGGGTATTTATAATATCAATTATTTTAATATTTCAGTAATATGATAATTAGTGCATCATCATTCTTTTATAAATAATTTAATTATTTAATGTCTAATGATTATAAATAAAATAATATTATGTATAAAATCTTCTTATCTTCTTAATGAATATTTATATTCAATTTTATCTTATGTATAACCCTATATTAAAATTGTTTTAGTTATTAAACATTGATTTTAACTCTTTTAACTCTTATTTGAATTAAATAATAATAAATGTCCTAATCTAATCCATGTAGACCAAATAGGATCATATTTTATTCCTAAGGTTGTTTTCGGTCTAATTATACTTATACAATAGAATTAGGTCATGTGTTATGGTAATAATAATATCATTTTTACCTTTAATTACCCTATTTACTTTTTACTGTGGTAAATAGAAGTAAAAGGTTTCTCTTCACCAAAAAATATTTTTATCTCATTGAACCACATTTTACTCCTTGATATTAACTGTATCTCTAGGATTTTAAATTTCCCTCATAGAAGAGGTAAAATTATGTTATATGTGAATTTTCAAATTCTCTTAGGATATGGGTAAAAGACGGTAGAAATTTCAATAAAATTTTATATATCTAAAATTAATATAAAATGACTCCAATTAATTAAATTGAACTTATATAGGTATTATGTATCTATTATGACCTAAATAAATTAAATTAAATAAATAATTATTTAAATATAATTTTTATTTGAAATTATAGCTCAGTTTTTCTCACGATTCATCAAAAATTGAATGTTTTCAGAAAAATAACAAAAATTCACCCTAAGCTAATTTCGATATTCCGAATCCAAAAATTAAGTCCATTTTGGAAGATAAAATTTATAAAATTTCAAAAAGTTGGTATTATAATTCATAACGGCTAGTTTTATTGGTTGTCGTGTTTGTTAGAACTTGAAGTTGCATACAACACACGGTACTGTGTTATTCAAAGAGAATCATACCATGGAATCTTGGGGTGTTACATTCTTCTCTCCTTAAATAAATTTCATCCTCGCAATTTATGCTCGGTATTGGAAACATGGGGTTGAAAATTCAAAATATCTTATTTAAAATCCCATATAGATAAATTGATTAATGAGGCCTCTATTTTAAAATAAAGAGTGGTAAGTATGATGGTTACCGAAAATAACACATATTAGGGCTCCATGTAGGAAAACGTGGATATATAAGAGAAATCTAACAATCAATATTTGAAGGAGAGTGGTAGAGAACATGGCTATTAGAAGGCCAACAATCACAAAGACAAAAATTTGTTATAATATAAGGTAAAATCTAGGAAAATGTATTTGTCCTAAGTTACTTTTCATAATGTAATAGAATTTATTTATGAGATTGGAGAAGATCAGAAGGAGATATACTTACTTTATAATTAATGTTTTATCAATTAATAAATTTTTACCAAAAACTCATCTTTCACTCGAAAACATAATACAACTCATAAATACACTATTTATCCTAATCATATAGGGTTCCAAATATAATGAATTTATAATTCACATATCAGAACCTTTATAAAAAGTAAACTACATTATACCATTCAGAACCTTCGCGTAGTCCAGTGGTAGACGATGAATCCCAATCACACTTATAGTTGTGGGTTCAATTCTAACAGCTTTGTCCGACGCAATGAGTTGTCACATGGTCTGTATGTTGTCCTTTTAAAAAAAATCCAAAAATAACCTTAACAGTAGTATTCAACTTCAAACGTTATCCACACTACCCTTTATACTAATTCAAAATTCTTTTCTCCAAACTCATAGTCCAAAATTCATAAGGAAGGTAAACACAATGAATATCCATTCTTCCACATAATAACATGTGAACACCTTCATCATATATTATTTTAAAACATCGTATCATGCTAAAATACCATAAAACATTATTGATTACATTCATGCTCATGTATTCTTTATAGAATATGGGATATAATCCTTCTATCCAAAAAGGTTGTAAACTCCAACGACGACAACTCATTAATCAGTTTCAAGGTAGTCAAGAATATCCAATATAATTATTCAAATAAACCTACTCCTATTCAAAAATCACTACCTCAATATTGAGACCATATTAAGGATTCGCTTTCCTTCGACCATGTATTTTACCAAAAGTGTAGCTCACTATTAAGTCACTTTTCTTAGAACCATATAATCTCAAATCCTCAATAAAATAGTACTGCAGTACAATCCTTATTTATCTGTATAATTCATATAACCAGTATATTATTGATACAATAATCAAATGAAATAACCCTATAATAACAACATAAGAACAATAGTCATTCTACTTCATATGAGGTAGTATCATATCTTGATTATTATCCAATTACATCATTTGGGGCATACTCAGATGATTTGGACATTGGTTTGCGTAGTGTCCAAACTCATTACAGATGAAGCATTGTAAATTTGAAACCTTTTTCTTACCCTTGAAGTCACGTACATGGTTTCCTTTTTCTACACACATATAACAAACTCACATTCCCTTCAGGAATGTTCCAGGGTGTTTCTTCCCACAGTTATCACATATAGGAAAAATCTTATTTTCCCTATTCCCTTTCACCATCTTTCTCTCTACAATACCTTTCTTCTCTTACTTCCCTTCAAATCCATAGGACTCAAAAAATGCATCACTTATCTTACTAACACATGATATTATTTCTTCATATGTTGAGAGTACATGTGAGACTATTTCCATTCGAAATTTTTACTTAATAACAAGAATGATATGACACTTTTTGCTCTTTGGATCATACATATTTCTGCATTTCTCATTATTTCTAATGTGTGCCATTTCAAAACTATGGAATACACTAGGTCAGTTTATGAATTGAAATTCATAATTCCAAACATGTAAAATACCAAACATAAATTGAACAGTTTATGGATATAATCCATAATAACAAAAATGTTTTCATTGAGGATATATATACCCATAAACCCTTTATAGTGGTTTGTAATGAAAATGAGAATTATCCTAAGCATATCCCCCGAGAGTGTCACAACAAAGAGTGAGGCAAGTCTCGTTTTCATGCACCAGTTCCCATTTGAGTCTAGCTCAAAGTGGTGTTTTCAGGTTTTACCCCTAGGTACATTTGTGCTAGAGCCGCCACTACTTGCTCGTATCCGGATAGGGATGTGTTTCTTGGAAAAATAACAAAATCCCTACATTACCTAAATTCTAGGAATTTCTTCTATACGAATCCTCAAAGTCTATCGAAGGGTAATGTGTTCTAATCAGAGTTTATCTAAATCTAGTTTCCAAGGTTATTGATAAACATCATCTGATACAAACTATAACTCCCCAAACCCAGTTACCTAGAGTCATTGCATAATTTTAATACATTGGCATGATTACATGGAATCAAGTCCCGAAGGACCGATCAGTTTAGCATTCATGGCAAATAGATTACATACATTAACATTACATTACAATTTCAAACATAAAACACAACATAAATAGTTCTTTGAAAACTCCATTATTCCCTATAGCTTAACCCTTCATATCAATCAAAATACTCTTCTTGGAATTGTGGGAAAAATAAAAATTAGAATGGTGTGAGCTCAAACAGTCAGTAACGGTTAGAAATTCAGCGGAAGATAACATAAATATTATGCGTGGAGAATAATTGAAACCACTTGTCTTTACCAATAATAAACCTGAATACTTTTATAGAAATAACATGAGATGAGTAAATAATGCTATAATAAAACATAATCATTGGTATTATACTAGTCTAAGGACCACATGAACCATCAATAATATTTCCATAATGAGTGAATGTATAATGTCGGACATTCTGAAACATTTTTTCAAGGCCTCGACCAAGACGTCTAAACAGTATTAAGGGCTCGGACAAACCCATATATAAAATTCAGAACGGGCATCAGCCAATTCCACATCTAGTTGTCTCATTAGTCCTACCGATGCAGCAAGGGGCTATAGCAGGCTCCACCCATCAGTTACTAGGTCCAATACATTCCTCATACGAAAATGTTTAAACATATCATAAAACCTTATATACAATATGAAAGATTTCTATCATGATAAATCAACTTCAGAACAAGGATAAAATCCATTAAATTATTTAGACATAGATGAAAATTATTTGTAAAACTCCTTTACAGAAATACCCATTTTTTCATGAAAATATTTAAAAGTAACACAATTTATAATGGAAGACATTTAAATAAATTTTTGAATCAAAGTGTCCCATACAACTTTGAAACTTTTTAATGGAATTAACATTTTAAAAACATTTATATCCATAGAAATAAATCCTTAAAACCCATTTTGATGACATGGACATTAATGAGAAAGATTTAGAAGAATAAATATTTAAAACATTTGAAATGATGTTTTAGTAAAAAATCTCTTAAAAAACTCTTTTGAAAACACTTTCATGAATCATGTACATGGATAATAAATATTTCCCAGTAGATACTTACTTAAAAACAACCTCGGATAATAAAGAGATTGTGAAATTAACCCTTACTAATTTGGTAACATACGAAACATACACGAAATGAAAGAGTTATCATACAATGAATACATAAATACACAAAAATTAAAGTTTATTACAAATATAATACAATTATAGGTAGTACATACACCACACAAAAGTAACAGTGGTAATTTGGCATGAATCTCACGGGAATAAGGAGTGAGATGAAAACCACTTACCATGCACTTTCCATTAGTCGAGGGTACGTTTAACCACTTGTATGAAGAATATAGTATGTTATTTAAATTTACCACAACATATTAATATTTATGATATCACACATTTTTAATTTATGTATTTATACTACCCATTTAATAATAATTTCCATGTTATATTAATATTTTGGGTAATAATCACTTTCTTTATCGTACGTGTTTTAAGTTGTCACTCTTGATTGTATCACGTAGATCATGATTTAAATACATACAGAATATACAACATAATTTATATATCATATATATTTAGAATATAAATATGTATAGTAGACATATATATGAAATGGAAAACACCATTTATGGAGACGGTAGTACGTACGTATGCATAAATTATGTTTCCGTTTTCATATAGTATTGAACAGAAGTAAGTGAATAAGATATTTTTAAGTACATAAATACATAAATATATATATAAATATATATCTCCAGTTTCATTATTATGTCACATATTACATAATTATTAGTAATATATATATTTTTACAATCGTCGATTAATGGTGAACTTGGAAATTAATCTCATTGCGTCGTGGAGATGGTAATCTGTACGTACGCACGAGTGACAATATCATGTTTTATTATATTAATATAATATATAATTGGATGGTGTATCATATATAAAGAATCATTATCATGTTATATTTATTTTTTACATTAATTACACTTCATTATTATACCCCTCCAAATAATAATGTATTGAATAACAATTACACCATGACGTGGAGATGGTAAGCCGTAGGTACAGACGTATGGTGACATTCCATTCAAAGGATGGATAGAATACTGAATATGGTTATACCATATTTATAATTAAATCACATTATATGGAATATACGGGAGTTATCATTTTAGAATGGAAATAACAAATATAGAAGAAGGGGAAGAAGAAAGGAGTTTGAAAGAGGGTGGGGAAATCATTGCGTCTTCATCGGGTTCTTCCTTTTGATTTGATCAAAAGGGATATTTAGGATGGCTTCATGATCAATATAAGGCCTCTAGGTTGATGTGAGGGAAGTGAGAGAATATTTGGGAAGGGGTTGGTGGATCCAAAATGCTTTGATGGTATAAATTTGATAGAAGGGGGAGTGCATTTTAATAAGAGGGGTGAGGGGCACCTTAGGAAAAGCTAGAAATACTAATTAATAATAAATTCATATTCGGTTTCTAATTGATCCAAAGTGACTTATTTAGAGTATAAGGTGGGGATGGGTCGAAATACACTCATCCAATAGGTTTTAGACAAGTTTGGGTCACTATTTTACCCTTATCATTTATATTTAAATCTTAGTTAAATAGTTGGACTTTTACCATGTCTCATTGTATTTTATTTTATATGGTTATTAAACTTTTGATAAACAGCCAAGAGAACCCCAAGTGGTTCATTAATGAAATACCTATCATCATACATGTCCTTTGGCCAAAAATTAGATTTTTATGAATACTATAAAAATTAATATAATAATATATGCTTTAGAAACTCCTTTATGTCAAATTTGACACTATTTAATAATTGATTTTTGTTATAGTCTTAATAAATTTATTAATTCAAAAAAAAATTCATTTAATCAATCCTAACATGTCATATATAAAAATAATTTTTTTTTAATTTATTAAAAGTCTCAAATTTTATTTATTTGGGTATTTATAATATCAATTATTATAATATTTCACTAATAAGATAATTACTGCATCATCATTGTGTCATAAATAAATTAAATTATTTAATGTCTAAAAATTTATAATAAAATACCAATATGTAAGAAATATTTTTGGCTTTATAATGAATATTTTTATTCGAATTTATCTTATGTATAAACCTATATTAAAAATGTTTTAGTTTTTAAACATTAATTTTAAGTCTTTTAACTTTTCTTTGAATTAAATAATAATAAATGTCCTAATCTAATCCTTGTGGACCAAAGAGGTTCATATTTTATTCATAAATTTTTTTTGGTCGAATTATACTTATTCAATTGAATTAGGACATGTATTAAGGTAATAATAATATCATTTTTACCTTTAATTACCATATTCATTTTTTACCGTGGTAAATAAAAGTAAAAAGTTATTATTCACCAAAACATATTTTTATCTTATTGAACCTAATTTTACCGCATGATATTAATCGTGTTATTCAGATTTTCGAAATTCCACTCACAGAAGCGGTAAAATTATGTTTTATGTGAATTTTCAAATTCTCTTAGGAGATGGGTAAAAGACGGTGAAAAGCTCAATAAAATTTTTATATATCTAAAATTTCTATAAACTGACACCAATTAATTACATTGAACTTATATAGGTATTATGTATCTATTTTTAAATAAAATAAATCTAAATAAAATAAATAAAAATTCCGTTTTAAACTATAACTCAGTGTTTTTCACAATTCATAAAAAAATGAATGTTTTCAGAAAATACCAAAAATTCACCCTAAGCTAATTTTGATTTTCCAAATCCCAAAATGATGTCAATTTTGAAAGTTAAATTTTATAAAATTTCAAAAAGTGGGTATTACTATTCATAACAGCTAGTTTGATTGTGTGTGGTGTGTGTTAGAACTCGAAGTTGCGTAAAACACATGCTATTGTATTATTCAAAGAGAAGCGTATCGTGGAAGCTTGGGGTGTTACAGTTAATATGATGAAAGAATTGATATTCAACCACCTATATATCCAAAATTAAGGAAGAATCACCAAATTAAAAAACTCTAGGGGACATGAAAAATTATTACTTGAGGAAGACGTGTTCATTGATTATCTATGTCTTGTAAAAATATGAAGATGTTGGTTAACAAATTGGTGGTGAAAATAATTCATCCAAAATAGCCATTAATGGCCCAATTCCTTATGTTAGGAAAATTAGACATTAACCTTATATATTTCATACATCCAAGGATAATAATAATGATAGGTGTTAGTAACCACCACAACCAAGGGAACATGATTCAACATGTTCAAATATTACTAATGAGGTGGATTATGAAAACTAAAACCTCAAAATCAAAATTGTGAATATATTATTTTTATTCCATCCACTATATTGTTTCCTAAATTATTTTAAATTGTGTTCTTCCATTATGTTTTTTTATCAAATAAAACAGCTAGTTCTATGATGGTTAACTTTTTAACTTTTTGTTTACTATAATATAAATCATAGTGTGGGTATTATATGTAGATTTAACATTATTCATGTAATAGATTATATATTTTAATATATATTCCATAATCCCCATTCATGATTATATTACCCACAACATCATCATTTTTAGTAATAAAAATAAGGGGTAAATAAAACAACCATTAGCTACCGCATCGAGATATTAACATCACTACAACAAAAAACCCTATCAATATATCATCTTTATTGACATCCATCAATGTATTAACACAATATTTAGGCCTCTATTATTCAAGAAATTTTGAAATCATTATTCAACTAGTGTTATTAGAATACTACCCACATTGTCACCGCTAGTGAAATGGGACATGGTGTTTTTAAAAGAAAAAGGGGGCCACATGGAATCATCAAAACTATGAGTAATTGAAGAATAAGTTTTAAATACCTAGAGAACATGAGGAAATGAATCATGTGAAAATAATAGATAAGGTATCATAAGGATCTATTATGTCACATAAAGATCCACCTATAGTTGATGTGGAGAGAAGACTATCCCCCACCAACCCTTATCTTATAGGGATTCACAAAGTGGGAAATAAATAGACTATTATAAATAACAGATGAGGGGATGGGCGATCATCCATTGATGTTGGAGGCACAAACAAGGGATAAGATGGAGAGGGTGCAAGTCAGTGCAGTATTCACAGTGACTCTAGAAAGTGTTATAATGGTATTGAACATGTATCTAAATGAACCTTATGATGTGGACATGAATGTTTCATCAAATTAAACATTTGACAACAACATTTGGTTATCACCATCACTTTGAAGAACAATGTGGGATGAGATATATGTGTTTTTAGTGCATCTATTATAAAAAAATGGAATCACATTTTATTCCTTAATCAAATTTATGATAAACGTTTACTGAACGTATGACTATGAACTCAACGAAAAATATAATAATTTTTAACACTAAACCTTGAGTGGTGTTTAACTCAAATAGTTTAAAAATATATATGGATCATGATTATTATAGGTGAATATATGTGATTATAAACTCATTAAAAAATTAAATATTTACTCATATAATATATAATGTTATATATCTTTGTTGGAAATAAACAATTCAAATTATTAGGATGTAATTTATTTACGGGGGGAGAATGTAACAACCTCAGATTTAATTTTATATTCTCTTTAAAAAATAATTTATAAAATAGTGTTTCCCGCATGATTTAACAATAAGAATTGAAAAAGTAAATTATACATTTTTGAATATTAAATATTATCATCAAATCATAGATGTTAAATTAGTTGGTATAAACTGAATTAACCATATCCGAGACTCAATAAGGAATGTTACTAGAAATGGGGTCTTGAATAAGATTTTTTTCATAAAAAGCTCATTTTTGAGATCAAATTGGAGGTATCTGTTCAATTATTTTCAATAGAACAATTCCAAGATGATCCCAATAAATTATGTTTCTAGTGAAACAATATATATTAGAATTTAAAGATGATATATATTACAATAAAGACAATTCTAGCTGAATGACCACCAAAAATGATAATTATAGCTTATCTCATGCATAAGAATTACATAGTGATCAGAAGGGGTTATTTAAGTAGAAATTTATATTTTACCAATATGTAATAAAAATATTTATATTACTAGATATATAATCATTTTGTAATCTTGTTGAAATTTTATTTTTATGGGATCCATTATATTCCAAAATATGAATTTTCGATAAATAGAAAATCTATTTCAAGATGAAATGTATTGTATTATTTAATAATAACAGTATATATATATTTTTTAAAAATAATAAGTTAAAATTGGGTTAATTTTAAATTTATTTGAATAAAATTAGTTAATTTACAACATTTTTTTCTAATATAAAATTTCTTTTCAGTATATTTTATATTTTAAAATTTAAATTTAAATTTTCAATATTAGGACAACAATTTGAAAAGAAAAATTTACTTTTTATATTCGTAATGGAAATATTAATTGATTTATTATTTTTTTGGGACACTACAAGAAATATCGGATTTTTAGATATAAAGTTAAAAATATATTTTTCTAAATGGTGACTTCTAATAAATTATCACTATATAAGAAAGATATTTTTTTTAAAACTTTTATTCAAATAACATTTTATTTAATGAAAAAATTTCATAATTGTATAAAATTTTATATAAATTTTAAACACTTGTAAAAATATTTAATTTGTTATTTCTATAGAAAATCTAGTATTTATTTATTCAATTAATTAAACCTTATTTTGGTAAAATTTAGTATTGGGTTTATTTAACTGGCACATAAAATTTTATTTTACAACAAAATAATTTTTTTCCTGAAAAATAGAAAATGTTGATAATATTATAAAATGATTATATTAAATGTTCAAAATGAACCGTTTCAAAAGAACTCTTGTTTTCATTAAGAAGAAAATATATTAAAACAAATAAAAAATAATATATATCGACCATATAAAATTAATTATAGATGAATTAATATATTGGATATATATTCAATGTAATTAATTCAATTACAATGAAATTTAATAAAAAGTGAAGAGTAGATTTGAACATGACGTAAGCGATCTTTCCTAAAACCATTATTACTTATTGGTTAAACATTCTCTTCATGTTTCTATTATTATGAAATGTTATTATCATGAAATTAATCTATTTTTACCATATGTTCATTGAAATATAAACATAGTTAAATATAATATTCATTTTTAGGGTTATACATGTTTTTATTTTCCATTAATACTCCCACTTTAATATAAAATCGATATAAGGGATTATTCTTACTACTAATCCAAGGTAAAATACTTCCACCATAAATTATTTCTAACCCATTAATATATTTTAAAAACTATAAATACAGTATGTACAAACCTATTAGTTCAATTCTAGTTTTATGGAAAATAATACGTTCATTCCTTCTTTAATAATATTGTTAGTTATTTTATGAAGCATTTCTTATGTTGTTTTTTTTGATTCATTATTATCTTAAATAAATCGCATGAATTTTCAACATTGGGAATCCATGTTCAAAAAATGAAACATTTAAATTATTAAAGTTAAAAATGATTTAATTATTCTTCGCTTAGTAATTCTTATGGTTTATCGTCCTATTTTTCCATGATTCGAAATTATGAAAACCACTTATTTCTCATGGGTTTGATCAAATATATGGATTATGTATGGTTTGTTTTCCTCATATGGTACAGATAAGTATTATTTTTATTATTTTATGAGTTGGGAAAAAATTATATATCCATATAATGAATTATTTAATGATTTATATGTAATTATATGCTATATATCGGATTAGGGAGTGAACCTAATCCATTATTGGTACTTTCCCACCATTTATGGTGAACAAGGGGCTATCTTGAGCACAATATTTTATATTATTTTGATCCTAAAATTATAAATCCTTTGAATTTTTTTCGTAAATTATATTACTCATGATATATTTTATAATGTATTAGGTATAGAACCTAATCATTTATGATTATTACTATTATATTTTTAGGAATTGGGATTGAACGTAGTCACCCATGGATCTTTGTAACTGTGATTGTTGGAATATGGAGTAAACTCTATCCACCACGATACATTGTTAACATTATGATTATGATCTTCTGAGTAAACTTTGACTTAAATTTCTGATTTGGAATCTATGTTTTTATTTTATAATGAATATCTTGACTACATGGACATCATTAGAATTCTCATTGAAGAGAAACTCCAAGCCTATCCAAAAAATTATATGAGGTATTTGTGTTGGAAATAATTGGGACCTCCTTCGATCATAGTATTCAATGAATCATATACTTTATTGTTTTTCATATATTTGATGTACCTATTTTCTTTTGTAATGTGCTTCCACCTAAATAAAAATAAACCAAAAATTGAATTCCAAAATTCTAAAAACTGGCCATATTAAGAAAAATTTCAACTCAAACTCATCAATATAATGATGCCTTCCTAAACAATTAAAAAACCAAATGTATTTTTCTAATCCAATATATACCAACATTTCCAACAAAAAAATACCCTTCATCTTCTCAAATCCAGTAGTCTAAACAAGGATCATTGAAACCAGCAATACCAATGATGTATTCCATATAAAGTAAGGATTTATATTATAATGTAACAATAGGTCATATTTATCTTTCTTTTAACTTCATATAAATAAGCATAAATATTATTGGCCACCCGTACATCATAAAAAATAACGTATTTCTTTTATAATGATATTATTATTAAATAAATTCATACAAAAAACTAAATTATAGTGTCTTCCTATTTGTAAAATTTTAACCTCTACATGGATAGTGCTATAAATTTATCATTATGGTTGATGATGAAAAAATATATTTTAACTAATGAATTCAATGATCAATTTCATAAATGTTATGAATTTTTGGATATTAATATATATATATATATATATATATATATATATAGATTTAATGTTTTTGGATAGATTAAATAGTAAAAAAAATGATAATATTTCTAAAAAATATTGAATAACTATTATAATCAAATAATTGATATAGAAATTGGATGTAGAAACTATATAAAACTTATATATATCATCTTCATGAATATTATTTTTGTAATAAACATGTGATAAATGAGAAAGGACTGAAACTGATATACCAATGTAAATTTAGAACAAATGGAATAATTAACATTTTATAATTAATACTATGTTTGAGTGATGAATAAATGTTGAATAATATATCTATGTAGATTATATTGAGTAACAATTTAAAATAATTTATTTAAATAGTATATAAATGTAAATTTTTTTATTATATTTGATGTTAGAGAATGTCTGAGTATAGTTGGAGTCTAACATATGGTTTTTCATCATTCAATGTATCTTTATTTAATAATAACCTATCTAGAAAAAGAAATATGGAATTTTTTTAACGAATGGTAATAATAAAGAATAAAAGAAGCCTGAAATAGTAGATACCCAATGAGTCTTCTCTAAAAATATGCATACAATCCTAAGGAAAATAATCAATGAAAACATAGAAAAATATAATGCGACGAGGAGACCCTATAAAATCCAAATCATTTTCCACTCTGTTTCCCTCACTCTATTTATTCTTGATATCTACATCGCAATCTAAAAGTGCCTTGTTAGATCTAATCAAAAATATAATAGAGTAGTTAGGGGTAGAATGTCCTATAATAAAACTATGTAGAAAATTATAATCCATCAAAACATCATGTATATAAATTTTATCAAGACGACAAATATGAATTATTATATGGCCTTGGCCTGAAACATAAGTGACATTTTAGATCTATAATATTTACTGAAGGAAACCTTAACTACACAAAAAATTTTATTAACCAAACTGACACCCCATGTAACTACTTACAAACTGGAACCATCCCTGTTGATCTTCCAACAACTAACTAGCATGGTCCAAAACACCAAATGGAAAATTTATTTGAGACAATCATGATTTGAAGATGACTGATATATGAGCCTCTAGAGAGTATGATATCTATAACATAAGATGAATTGACCACCAAACTCTATAATGAGGAAATGAGATTTATCATTCTTACTAATAATGGAGGAATTACACTCATGAAAAATAATAATATTATGCGTATCCCAAATAACCCACCATCCCACCATAATAATAAGGTGACCAACTTAGCCCCTCCAAATTTGTTTCTATCTATCAACCACTAGTTTAGAAATCCATTAATAACATCCCTATGAATGTGGATACCCACCAATCCACCCAACATATTCCAAAAGAACCTCTATCACTCATCCTAAACAAATAGATGTGAAACGGTTTTGACTAGAATATAGGAACAAAAAATACAATTTTAGGAATGAAAAATATTTCTCTTTTAAACCTCACTATCAATAAAAATAACATGCCGATAAATATGCAAAAGCGTGAAATTATATTTTAATGTAATACCTTAAGGAAAAAAAGTTCTCTTAACCATCCTCACTATTATCAACCTAATTCAAATGTATGCTTTGAAGAAGATGAACAACATTGAAATAACCATATGAGAAATAAATAATGATGCACATGTCATCTTCCACATAAAAACAATTGTTTTCATACATGGATTTCGAATAGATATAAAAAAACTCCTTAATAAACTAAAGTGATTAGCTACCTTATTGAAGAGTATAGTTTAGGATATGATAATCTAGATAAAAATTAAAATTACTTTCCAAATTTTTTCTCCAAAATTTGACCCCACCATTCACCATGGTCTACTTCTTACGATCAAGGAGGAAAAAAATTGACCATGCATAAATCTGCAGAACATCAAAATTCCACCATGAAAGTAAGAAGAAAAAACATTACTGAACATATATTCCCCCTCATGAAATTTACCAAAGATAAAATCCAACCATAATTTCCCAAGTATGGTTATCCTGAATATATGAAATGGATTCCTCAAAATTTGGTACGTTAATACCCCTATTCAATATGTTTATCCATTATATTAGAACAATCCTAGTAATATCTACCTTATCTACGAGAATCCCATATTTGATTGTCTAATTTTCATTCGATTGAACTTATAATTCATTAATATTTCCAAATCACAGAAATCACATGAATAGTAATAAAAGAGAGTATGAAGTTGACCAAGGTGATCATATAACCAAAATGGTAAAAACCGTCTCTTACAATATTTTTAAAAAAATTGATTCAATTTCCTTAAAATTTTATAAATTTCTCTCAATATTTAATTAACATTATCCTAATTTAATATCATATATCAACTATTGTGAAATACATTATTATAATACTAATTTATATGTATTTTAACATATTTTAAATTATTTGATATGTAACTTTCATGATTATTTTTATAATAGTGCTTGTATTGAATTAACAGAACTCATTTCATGAGATCTCATTAATTTATTTTATTTATTTGAGTGATCCACCAAATATAACTATTTAATATCCTTAATTTATAACTAAAACATTCACTTGTTTGAATTTTCATTTGGTTTCATTAATTTTTGATATCATCTGATCAATATATTAATTTATTCTTATACAATATCATATAAAAATGGTATGTAACCAAATTTAATTTCTTGTATTAATCATACTACTATATTATATTGATATCATGTATAAGAAGTATTTATGATGATATCATTATTTTCCCTGGGTGTTTGAATCTATGGATGTAATACCCTGAAATTTTAAAATAAGGGTGTTTGATAATGTACATGAAGGGGAACACTACGTGTTAATGTCCACAAAATATTATTAATTATTTATAACTATCATAACCATTCCTCTTAAATGGAAGGTACAAATTAGAGTATAAAAATTTTCAAATATATATAAGTAGTGCTCAATATAAGGGTATTTTTAATACATCTAAAATAAACAACCAATTTTTTTAAAGTCATTTTATGCTTCCGACATACATTTTCCTAAAAAAATTGTGAGTGAATATAATAATAAATTTATAACAATTTTAGAAATTATAATTGTTAAAAAAAATTTAATTTGTTAAATAATCACATATTTTCTATGTTATTGTGATTTTTTATATTATTTTGAAATGAAATATTTTTCAATTAATAGTTAAAATAATTTTTTTTATAAAACATTCCATTACATTGAACTATTTAAAGATTAAAATTTATATATTATTATGTTTCATACTTAATTAGTTTATTTTTAATAAAAATCATAAAATTAATGTCATCGTAATAAACATTATGATTAATTTTCATATGATAACATTTTTATACTTAAAAATGAATATATATGAAAAAAAAATTTCTTTCTCATTTTACATGATTTTTTAAGTATTTTATTCCACTTATAGTGATTGAATGTGAAAAAATGGATACCATATTTTAAATCACATTTTTTTAATATTTCTGTTTTCAACGTTATTTTTTATCATAATTAATAATAACAAAGGTAAATATCTATCACCATATTATAGGGTAAACTATGATAACAAGTGATAAATTTAATGTTAAAAGGATTTAAAATCACTATGAAACAATTCTATAATCTACTGTACGAGTGTTATTCTACTACCATTTCAATTTATTGAGAAAATATATTTCATTGGATATTTTTCTCTAATTATGTCGTTTTTATTATTTTATGTAATGTATTATTCCAAAATGAATATTTCTTTCAATTAATATATATAATATTTATCTATTGGTTTACAACAAGTATGGAATGTTTAGAAATGTTTTTTTGGATATTAATAATTTTTATTATGATTGTAATTATTTATGATTTTTGTGATTAAATAATTTCCAAAAATGCATATAAAGCTCTAAAAAAGTGTATGTGCATGAAATAGAAAAATAAAATGTATGATATTAAAAATAATAAAAGTAATATTTTTATGGTTTATTTTTTAGAAAATGTGTTGATTCTAAAATTTCATTAATTTTATTGACGTATTCATGCTCATAAACGCCCACATTTATATTAATAATTAATTCTCCTTTAAGTGAATTTCAAGAAAATAATATTCCTTAGAATATTTATTAATGAAGAATACATAAGTCACTAATCTATAGATAATATTTTTTTAATATTCTTGTCATGTTCAAAATAATTATAGAAACACTTTTCATTCCTTATATTTTTAATCAAAACACATCATTTAGAAGCCCTAAATTTGGAGGAAAATATATGGATCTTTTAAACAATGATTGGAAGAAAACAATCATTTTAGGAATAAATGTAGTGTCCATCAACCCTTGTTTTGTGAACATCCATATTTTTCCAACTCATCATTTGGTTTTTTCCACTATGTAAAGGAAACATAAATTTGAATATTAAATGATATTGTTTTAATTAAATATGTTAGCATTTATTTCTACAATGTTCTTGACAGACATAAACATCTCTTCAAAGTTGTTTTTGAGTAATTAAAATGATCATATTCAATACATTATATCATTAATATTTCAAAATGGATGTTATGACACTCTTTATGAATTTGAAAATATATATATATATATATATATTTTATTATGTGATATTGATGGTGTTTGTTTTACCTGACCCTATTCGGCCTACTGTATAAATACTGAGATTATCATCTTTTAAAGATACACAGATATATAGATATACGTACACATAAACAAATATATGAATAGTCATGTGCGTGAATATAGTAGTATTTCATCACATTTAGAGATACACTTTAGAGAAATACATTTTTAGATCTATCTTATTGACTCACTACTATTGATATCGTCAATGCTACACCTTATTGTTACATCTTGTTCTTCAAGTTTGACAAAAAATTTCTCAGACTGACACATTGTAGATATATATGTATATTTATATATCTGTTGTTTTATCTATTTATATTTGAATAAAGATTGTAAAGTAAATGAATATTATTTTTCTTATACATTATGTTTATACAGATCAAATAAATCAATTATTTTCATGCAGAAACTGTGAAAAAAATTGTTTTATCATTCAAACCAATCTCTATTGATTTATTTGAGTATCTCATGGTCATAATCAGTCATGGAGGTGATTGGGTATCAGCTTTATATACTCAAATATGGATTTTTAGTTCCCTTTAAAAGAACAATAATTCCATGTAAAATCCTTATTATAATGTATCAACTACATGAACATAGTTGTGGAAGGCCCAGGTAAAAGTACATACTAGTGAAATTTCCAGTCTCACTACAAGGGTGTTGGTGGACTGGGCTAAGTGATCATTTTTACCTAAACCAAAATACATCATTGTTTTATTATATTCATTTTTTTAGTTAAATACTCATCATTGAGAGTAAAAATTAATGAATCACTAAATGAAAAGTGGGATTCATTAAATTCATCAAATTTTTTATAGGATCACAATTCACCCCTATCTTTTATCTTCACCATATTCATATCTGACACAATAAGTGGTTTCATAGTATTGGATCTACCTTTATATTTTTTTCATTTAATATTCATCAATATTTTAGTTATTCTATACCAACACATGGTACCAAGCATGATATATATAGAGCCTGGACTCAATTGATAATATTTCTCATTATGGGAATTTTTCACTACCTAAAACCGACTAGGGTTTTTAGATGTGGTTTACAAAGTTTGAGTTTTGTCATAATATCCTATATGAAAATGGTATAAAATAATTATAAATTCGGAAAAGAAAGTGAAATTAGAGATTATGACTCATGTACATCTTGAATACATTTTTCACTAACAAAAATAAGTTAAATATTTGAACAATATAAAATCCTTGAATGATCGGTCATAGATATGGTATTTCAATGATCCAAGATTCATATTTTAATGGTCATATTTAGGGATTGTGGAAATATCTCATGATTATATATTTCAAAAAATATTGTAATTGGAGTTTATCTAAATTTTGATGAGCCTTATGATGTTCATCATGAAGATATGGAAAAATGGGATAATGAATATGGAAAATAATATGATCTAAATACAAAAATATTGAATTCTATTTTCTCTAGATTAGGGATAGATGACTTTAATACTATATCTAAATGTTTTACATTCAACAAAATCTGTAAAATTATTTCTTTTTATAATGATGGATATAAAAATGTCATAAAATTATGATAAACCAATTAAAAAGTAGAATTTTGATATATTATGATTTAATAATGGTGAAGGAATATTTCAAATAAATGGAAGACTAACTGAGATAGTTAATAATATTTATGGAATTGTAAATTCAGTTTCACAATTAGAAAATATTTAAAAATATTTAGAGTTTTAATTTATAAATGTAATGGTATATCTACTACTATATGACAACACACACTAGTTATAAAATTATTAATGAAATAACATATTGGTACATTGGGGATGTATAAAGCTAAGAGTCAAGATGAATTTGAAATTCAAATATCTGTAATTTTTTTTGAACATTCTCTATAAACTACATGGGATGAATCATTTGATTCATTAAATATAGAATCTTGAAAATATTTATAAAATACATCTCAAATATCTGGTAAACCTTTCAAAAGTAATAATAGAAAGTAATAGAATGATAGATTCTATGAATAAAAGAAAATGAAAGAAACCCAATGCCTAAATTCCCTAGGATCATAGCTCAAAAGATATATAATAATAAATCAATATGAAATAATTTTGGAGGACATGTGAGTGTGCTACTTATGGTTCAATTGATTAATCTACTATGAAGATGAAGGATGAGAATAAAAATCAAATAATAAATCTATCTTATGTCTCATACTGATGACATACAATAATCATTATCTCAAAATTGTAATTCCAAAAATCATCATTATAATTAAGAAAATGAATATTCTTTTAATTTATATACTAGTATTAATCCTTATAATCATATTATAAAATTATTAGAAACAATTATAATGTTTTTTCAATATAAAAGAAATTTTCAAAACGATTTAACAAATAAAAAACAAATAATTCCAATTTTTGGCTGATCTTAATGGTGTTTAAATTAGTTATTTTTTATGTGAGGTAGATAATATAATTAAATATTCATGTATACTTATCAAAATAGGAAATTACATAAATAAAATTCTTGGTAAAAATAATATACATAAAGGAAAATTTGGAATTGGTTGTAATAGTGAAAGGATAATATTGTAAAAAAATATAATTTTATCCCATGTTTAAATAAAAAAAATATATTTTAAATGTTTTTGTTGTGGTTTTAATGAAAATTAGTAAAACTAATCATACCATAGAAATCATTTGTTTTCTGATGTCATGAACGAATATTGTTCAAAAGGACTATTTTACTTGAGTAGCAGAATTTCTACAAAAAATTAATATTTTTTGTTACCCAAAACATTAGTTGTTAACACTTCAATACCCAAAAGAATATGGGTACCAAAAGGAACATGTACATGATTCTTATAGGAATACACCACTTAACTATAGGTTTTTGGAATAATGGAAGAGTGAAATTGGTCGTGAACAACATTACTTTTTTACATGAAATATTATCAATTCGATATTTATACACCGATAAATGCTCTGATCGATGGAATTGAATCATATATTATAGAAAACTAACAGAATTCAATTTCAAGAGAGATGCCCATCACATATTGTTTATAATAAATTTAATTAATTAAAGAATTAACTTGTTGGAATTATATCCTCATTGATGGATATAACAATAGATATGCATTGTATTGTATTTGTGTTGTAAGAATCAAGAGAATATACCCTCTAGTGGTGATCCACACATGTTCCATAAAAATTATAACATCATTGTTGTAATCTTCTGGTGCTAGCATGGCAGCTTCAATGACATGTATCATCCAACTCTGATCACCTTTAGAACTACTCCCAAATCATTATCTTATATCATTCTTTACATGAGTGTGGGAGGTGGAGGTAGATCAATATCCTTTCCTAGGAGAGTCTTGGGGAAGGGTTCTCTCTAGGGCTTGAGGGAATTCTCTAAATCCATTATTCCAACTAATCAAAATGAATTCCCTCTTTTATAAAATAATATAATTTGGTTTATATAATTCTAGGTTTTAAATAATATAATTTCACAAGTTCCCTTTTGAATTTATTTAATTACATAAAAATCCAATGGAAAATAATAAAAATATTTTTTTTCTTGACAGGAACATAACTTGTGAATTAAATAAATTATTATTTAATAAAATAAAATTCAATATTTATTATTTCTCACCAGAGCATTAAACTCAGTTCTTCATTCATCCACAATATTTATTAGTCCATGAATAAGTGCTATTTATTTATGAAAATTGGTTCTTCATTCGGGCTATGTAATGGGTCTCCCTCTATCCAGTTAAAAAGGGGTCTTTGATTTGATTTAATAATACAAATGAGGCTTCGGCCCCAACCTTTTAAAAAAATATTTTCATTATTTTATTCATGAATAATTAAAAAAAACATTATATTCACTAAATAAAAAATACATATTTATGATAAATTTCACTTACACTATATTATCTTGAGTAACTGGTGATGGAATTTATGTGATCATGAAAACATGAATAATTATTAAACCACAAGTAAGAGTAATAATTGTTGTACTTGGTAAATAATAAATGATAATATCAGTATTTAATTTAGATTCTAGATACACTTAGTGTGTGACACTCCATTTCTCTTTCTCGGTGGCATTGGGAAAAGTAGACTAAATTCCATGTTTAACATTTAGAAACATGCCAAGGAATCAATATATAATGAAGTTAATGCTGCAATGAAATAATACATCACACATAAACTTGTTGTGATGTATAATCCCTTTATCATGAGATCACAAATCAAGGAATTTATATATTGGCGTCATCAACCTTTTTCCTCAATTTATCTGTCTTTGACTTCTTAGAAATTGAACTTTCTTGTAGAATAACATGTTCATGGATTTATATCGGCTCTATCATTTCCATCAATGTGTATGATATATCATGTTTCATTGATGAATAGAATGGAGAAATCCATTCACGCATTATTCAATAATTCACTATTACTCATGACACACACATGATATCATACCTCATCAAGAATATCATTCGTCATGGGATATTTCAATACATCCAAGTAAAAGGCTCATAAAAATAATTATTAAAAATATTAATGTATAATTATTAATATGTATGTCCAAATATAATAATATACAATGAAACATACAAATGGGAATTTCTTAATGGTGGGTCTTGTTCTCATAATATCGTACTACATATTACCAAGCGAGTACATAATGAGAAGATGTCTCAATGTCATATGAGTCTCCACCCATGATAGCATGTATCGTTTTTTCCATCAAATGATATTCTTCAGATTTATAAAATATATTTACCAATAACGTCTTAGCACTTTTGTGTTGCCAGCATAGCGGGGAACTATTATGTCCTTTCGGTTTGATAACTTCTCATTGGACAATATCACATACTATAATATATAATAGAAAAATCATGATGTGATTAGGATTTTATTAATCTTCAAAACGAAGAATTCAGGTTATCATAAATTAAAATGAAGTTAATTATAAGGAAAAAACTCCAATAGACTACCACTTTAACTATACCCAATTACAAACAAGATTTAGTCAATTAACCCTACCATGATACTCATGCTTCTGTTGAGGTTGTATTTTATTCATGGGAGCTTCCCAATATTTATCCATGGGTACTCTGCATACTAAAAATTCTACCACTTTGATAAAAATTCATCAATAGGAGATATTTTTGGAGTATATTCTTTGTCCATTGGTGTGGCTTTGGCACTTTTTCAAGAGTCACCACTGTAGTAATATACCAATACAATATGGCAGGGTCATTATTGCTATGTACCACATCATGTTCCTGGATAGAATTACGGATCCAAATGGATTACGTGGATACATTAGAAGTCTATATATATAATGCATTCTCTATAAAATCTGAGAAAACTATATTATTCGAAATCTCCCCCCTCATAGATCATCCAATGAGATAGAAATCATATCCCAATTTCAATTTCAGATCATTCTTATCTGTCTTTAAATTTGTTTCAGTATAACACCTTATTACTATCTCTTAGTCACCTCAACAGATGAGGAATATATCCTTATTTATTCTCATATACTTAAGGATAACAGTAACAGTAGAATGATGTTTTTTTTCTAGATCATCTTGATATATTCCCACCATACTAAATACATAAGAAACATTAATTATAGTACATACAATGGTATAAATGATTGATCATGTCATTAATAACTATGATATCTTACATATTATCCCTTCCCAATGTTGTGTTTGAGGATGCATTTTTCTAGAAAGATATAAACCATGTGACACTAGAAACAATACTATCTTGGATTGTTCCATACTAAATATGTTTAGTATCTAGTAAACATATTTAAATTTACATAGTCCAACATCCTCTTGGATCTATCATGAACGATCTTGATCCCTATAATATGGGGTTCTTATCTTTATAGCTTCATAGAAAAATAGTTTTTAACCAGTCTTAAATAGATTTTAATACTAGTATGTCATTTCTAATAATTATTTAATCATCAAAATATACTACTAAGATAATATTTATATTCCCACTAAACCTCTTGTAAACACATGACTCATATTAATTCGCAATGAAAGAAAATTATTTTATGGATTTTTCAAATAAAATTTCCCATGATTTGATTATTGTGTCATTCCACCAATAGATCTCTAAAACAGGAAGATACATTTGGATTCACCATGAGTTACAAAAACATATGATGGTTTCATATATAAATATTCATGAAGGTTCCCATTATGGAATTTAGTTTTCACATACAAATTCCAAATATCACTTTCATGGTACATTACTATAACATGTCGAATTGTGATGGATTTAACAATGGACTCTGGTGAAAATATTTCATGATAGTCATTTCCTTGGCATTTTTTAATACATTTTCCCTCTATCCATGCTTTATAGGAATTTAATTTACCTTAAATGTACAGTTATTCTCTTCAATACCTTTTTTATCCAACATGATATACATCAAATAGCGCATCTAATGGAATCCAAACTTGTTTCTGATTTATGAAATACATTTCAAAATTCATGGTTTCGTTCCATAATGAATCCTACGAGCTCTATACTACCTCTTTATAGTAGTGAGGTTCATTACTGTCAACTAATAAGGATTCACCATCTTCAGTGGTTAGAAAAACCCATGTCTATGGTTCTCTTACAACACTCAGACTCCTATGTAGTAATTTTGGTTTGGAAACTATTTCTTCCACAAGGACCTACGAAATATATTCGTATAAAATATCTTTTTATCCTGAGTATCGGCGTTATCAATGTATGTATTTATCTCACTATCCATTTTTATGATATGGTCCCAATGAAAAAATTCAACTTTTATGGGGAAAAACGTTTTTATTAATGGTATTTTATAGTTATTATCTATTTTTTCCATGGTATACCCTATAAAGACACACATTCTTCCATGGATTTCTACTTTTTTCCATGATTATGGCTTAATAAAAACCTCACAACCTCAAAAATTTGTATGCGACAAAAATGATTTTTTACACTCTATAACTGGAAGGGAATTAAAATTTTCTCTTTAGTTTGTACTCAATTTAAGTTGTTTTTCCAAGTTTCTAATGAATATACCCAAAATTATAATGGAAGATATACATGACTGAAAATAATACAAACCATGTCTAACAAGGTATGGTTCCTCCTTTCACTAACACTATTCCACTATGGTGTATATGAGGTAATGAGTTGAGATAGAATCAAAAACACTAGTGGAAAGTCGATGAACTCTTGGATAATAAATTCATCACATTGATCTAATCAATTCTCTATAATCATTATACCACATTCATTATTTTCTTAATTCCTGAATTCCTTGAATTTCTAAATGGAAACATACTTATACAAAATCTAGTATACATATCTGTGTATACTCAAGTCATCAATAAAAGTAATGAAGTAATAATATCACCTATAAATTCTAATAGAAACCATCCTCACACATGAGTTATTATAAATCCTAAAAGATCTGTGGATCATTCACCTAGTCCACCAAATGGTGGTTTAGATGTTTTTCTTTATAAAAAATAATGACATATTTCAATTCGTGTCAACTCAGATGAGTCTAAATATCCATCATGATGGAGCATTGTGAAACACATTTTCTTTACATGACTAAGCCGATTATACCATAGATAGTTGTTACATGGGTCATGTTAACATGATTCATCATTAATATCCAGTACTTGGTATTTGTAAATTAATACATAAATAATTTTTTTAAATGTTTTATACCATAATATATGTTTTTCTTTTAAAAGAATCAAATTTTATTTCTAGTCTTGGAAATAAACCCATCGGCATCTATCCATGATACGAAAATTATATTCATGGTAACCATAGGTACCTAATAACAATACTTTAAAACAATAATCATTCTTGTTTGAAACGGAAGGCAGTAATAACCAATGGATAGATCAACACACATCACACCATTTGTGGCTCATAGATACAATTCTCCTCTTTAGATCATTCATAATGTACTTGGTTCCAAAATTTGGATTTGATGTGAGCACTACAAGCTGTATCTCACCGTCAACATGTAGATATATAATGATTACACTTTATAATGAATGCACTTGTATCATCCCCTTTTATATTGATGTGGTTCCTATTATCATGTACTATAATTAAACATTAGAATTATATTCCCTCCTTTCCCTATCCCTTCATCTAGATCGTCCTTTTCTTAGGAGGATGGTGCATAGGGTATTTAGACTTGTTGTGAGTATTGGTCACCTTTTTTTTATTATTTCTTTTCCTTTTCACAATAAGATCCATGAATTTTTCATGCCCCATTTCCTTATCCGCATGTAAAATAAATGTAATAAGTTATGAAATACACTTCTCATTATTTTTCATATTTTAATTTACAATAAAATGAAACAAGTTTATTGGAAGTGATATATAAGAGATTTGTATACAAATCATCCTAGAAATTATTTCCTAAGATCTCTAAGCATTCGATTTTCCCAATAAGAATGCCTTTATTAGGCCAAAGTAGGGTAGAATGTGAAAGATTTGTTATGAAGAGAGGATTTTACATCTCAAACCTCCCTCTTCTCACCTTCTCTTTAGGTATATCTCGAAGTTGATACATCATGATATGAACATACATGTCATCATGTTTCTTCAAAATCTCATCGAATGTGGATGATATCTTGAATTGTTAAACATATGTGGATTTGTTCAAATGTTTTTGATGTACTAATAACTATTCATCACCTACCTCATTACCAAGAGAATCATGAATAGGTTCTTCTATAATATATTATTTCATTACATGGAAATGGATAACGCATAAGAACCTTTTCCCATGATGGAAATTTGTTCTAGTAAGACGGTTATCCTTATAACATATGGATCATAATGATATGATTGAATTCATTTTATGGTTGTTTGTATAATATAATACATTTTGAATTTTACTAATTTATCTTATAATATATAACCAAAAAAATGAATATTAAAATTTTTATTATCCCACTATTTTATCGAAACCCAATAACACTAAACATTAGCTTTATAATATCATGTTTCTTGGACCTTCTAGTGAAATGGATTGAAATTACACTTCTCATTTCCCTAACATTGGTTAGTCAAGAAACTCGGAAGGTTTTAGGTAGGAATTCAAAATTATAACAACATTAACTCATAGATACCTGATATATTGATTTGACTCACCATACCTAAAATACATAAATTTGATATTGTCAATCCTTGATTCTCAGTTACACCAAGCCCTTCTTTAAAATTCAACCCTTGATGTGAACAAAGTTAATTCAACCCAACACTACAAGTTGGAATTTCCTAATAATTTAAAGCACCCCTGCTTTGGATGGTCAATAATTTTGAACAATTGTTTGCATTACCTCAATTCGTTGAATACTATACCGATTTAATATATGTAATCAAGGGATTTTATACTATATGCATAAATTTTGAATTATAATATTTATTACATTTTTGTTAATATTTATTGGATTTACTTATGTGATTATCCATGGCTTAAATAATATTTATCCGTTACCTAATTTATTTTAGTTGAAATTTTTATTCTCATTAATTTAATTAATTCATGTGATCATGAGAAAACATCCAAAAATAAATGATAGCGATACTCGAAAGAAATAGAATAAAATTGTTATATGATCTTGTGATTTTACAAATGTTAATTAATCCATGGGTTGATAAACTATCCATTTAACTATGTAAAAACAATTTTAACCGAATATGGTTCATGTTATATATTTTCACCTATCCCCTTATGTATCTCTTGTGGATTGGTTACACCTCAACTCCAAACTTGAAATCCCTACACTGGATTTGTAGGTCCGTCCTTTACTTGTTTTTTTTCATCACATACATGGGAGGGTAAATGTGTTGACATGAAAGAAACCATGGATATGCATGCCCTTATATAAATAGAGGACAAAAGGCACACATGAAAACATTTTAATTTAATAATTTATTAATTTAAGCTAATACAATACAATGGTATGGTCTATTTTCATGATCGTCTACATGCATGCAACAAATCATGCATCTAATATATCTATAATTTAATTTTTATTCAGTTTTATTTATGATAGAACACGGTAAAATAAATTAATTATTATATTTGATTAATCAACCATTTTATCTTAATTCTCATCCAAATTTCCATTATATTTCAGTCAATTATAATTTCAACAAACTAATTAATTTTTAAAAAAATTAAGTGTGTACATAAATCTACCATAGAAGAAACGTGGTGAATACCCATATGAATCTACCAAACATGTATTATATTCATATAAAATTTATTATTTTTGATATATATAATACAAAAATTATCATGTAATTTCATGATTTGTATTATAAATTCAAGGAATATATAAATTATATGATTTTTCTGTAACATTTTATACTTCAATTCACATAGGGTAACAACTATAATATTAATCAAACATCAAATGTAGATCTAAAAATTAAACAGATATTAATTATCATTTATATAACTGACAAAAACTATTACTTGGTGGGTCCTAATGACTTAATGAAAACATTAAAGAACACGCGGTAATGATTTATACAGTATAATAAATAAATTTTAAATTTGCGAAATTTAGTAAAACTACACGATGTGTACAAGAATGGTACATGGCTTGTACATCTCTCACTATGTATCCAAGGAACATGCATAGGGACTAGGTGCATAAATAGTGCCTCAACAAATTGGATTATATGATCTATATACGCAACTAAACAGATTGTTGTCTCCATGTTTCCTAGTCACAAGTTTGGTAGTCCATTAATAGTGACACATGACCCATATTTCACTGGAAAGGACTACACACTGTATGCGTAGGATACATGACATGTATGTTAGTTAACCATACACCACCGTGGCCCCATCAACATGTAGTGTATGAAATAATTACATCAATTTCCATTAATGCACACAACTTGAATTTACATCAAAAATAATTCCAGATGCATGGAACATATGTTCAGGACATTGTAAGTCTAGTTACATAGTTTTTACTAATGTGTTTTCTAACCAGAATCCCTGGAACCTATTAATGAGTTAATAAAGTTTATTTCATTCATGAAATTATTCATTTTTTAGAAAAATTATAAATAATATATGTTGAAGCATATCTCAAAAATATTATTAATATAACAACTAAAATTTTATAGAAAACAAATTTAAATTTTTTTTATTAAAACAATGATCATTTAATAATTATAAATAATTCTGTGACAAATATAACACCACTTGTAGGTTCTGAGAGGAACATAACCATGTGATGGGTTGTTCCCAACTTTTATTTTTATCTTGATAAATGATAAATCTAATATTTAAACATTGTCAAATGTATGATCTACAGAATTGAGTCAAATAATATAGACAAATGATAGAATGTCGAAACTATAGAGTGGAGAAACATATATTATTTATAATCAATTTATTTAATTAAAGAATTATATTTTTGTAATTATTTATCCATTGAAGGATTTGATAATAGATCTATGTTTCAACATTGTTGTATTGAATTAATCAATAGAATATTCCCTCTAGTAGTGATTCACATGTGAACCAAAAATAACCGAATGTCGTCATAGGAACGACTGGGTGGTAGCCTAGAAAATCGTATCACTTGCATCATCCAAATTTGATCACCTCGAGAACTGCTTCTAAAGCATTGTAATGTAATTCTATTGAAATGAGAGTCCTTGGTGGAGGAAGATCACCCTCCTTCTTGGGGGCGTTCTTGTATAAGGGATCTCTCTATGGGTTGAGAGGATTATCCAAATATGTTATGGAAAACCAAACACAATTAATTGTCTATTTTAGATAATAATATAATTGGGTTTATATACTTCTATGGATAAAATAATAATATTTCACAATTGAAATTTATTATTTATTTTATCCCTATAGAATCCCTTTTCAAATAATAAAAATAGTTTTATTATTTATTGACATTATCTTAACATGAAAACTAAATTGAATATTATTTAATCAGATAATATTTATTGTTTATTATTTCTTTGCTAGACCACACTCATTTTGTCATTCCGATACAATATTTATCAATCCTTGAATAATTACTATTTATTTAGTAAATAAATATCAGTTTATTATTTATAAAAAAATAGATGAATAATATATTAACTAAACAAAATGTAAATATTTATTAAATACTATGGTCACATTATATTCAATATAATAACTAGTGATATAATAAATGTGATCATGAAAACATGATTAATTATTTAAAAAATGGGGAAATAATATTTATTCAACTTGTTAAATAACATTTAATAATATTATATTTTAAATAATATTTTGTATGCACTTAGTGTTTGAATATCTATGCCTCTTTCTCAGTTCCATTAGGAAAAGAAGCCTAAAGTCCATGGCTAGCAAGTAGAAACAAATCAAGCCAACAATAGAGAAATATATCAATTCGAAAATGACATAATACCTTATAGATAATATTAATCTGTAATATAATCCATTTATCACAATATCGTAAATCAAGAAGGTTTCATGTCAGTGCCATAAATTTATGTGCTCGATGTATCATTTTTTGTCTTCAAAAAAATTGAACATCACTATTAAACCCTGTTGCCTTGTATTTATTTAGGTTGTATCATTTCCATCAAAGGGACTAAGATATAAACTATCATTAAAAAATATAAGGGATCAATACTTTCATACAATATTCAGAAATGAAGTATTACTATTGACACACCCTACATATCCTTCCTCATTGTGAACATTTGTCATCATGGTTTTTTCAATACATAATATTATGTGACTCATAATAAGAAGTAATAAAAATATTAAAGTATAAGTATTAATAAATATGTCTGCAGATATGAATATCTAATGAAAAATATAAATGTGTATTTCCTAATAGCAGGTCTCGTTCTCATAATATCCTACTTTATATTACCACATGCATACATCAAGTAATGATGCCTCAAATTCGAAAGAGTCATCACCCCTAATAAAAAGTATTATTTCTGTCCCTAAAATGATATAATCTATCTATGGAATATATATTTAAGAATAGTGTGATTTCACGACAATCACTCTTAAGAATTTGTCACATTCTATGTTATGTAGAATAAAAATCCTGATATGACAAATATTTTATTAATATTACAAACAATGAATACATGTTATCATAAATAAAGATAAGATGGTTCTAGGGAAACAAATATAACATGTACTGTGTTGTTAAATTACTAAAAGTATAAATCTTACTAATATATGGAAATCTCCCCCAAAGGGAGTGATCAACTATAAATTTTTTCATTATAAAAATACTTAAAACTGGAATCTATGATATACGAAGTAAGTTATTACTATTTTAATATATATATATTCTAATGAAATGAACATTTTATATTTGGTAAAGAGATTTTCAATGATAAATCAATTCTTACTATTTCAGTCAATTCTTAGTCAATATAATTTCATATTCTAATTTCTATGTATTCAAAATTCAAAAAACATTTCTTTAATATTTAAATTATAAAATATTTTTTATTTATAAAAGGTTAATATTTATTACTTTTCTTTTAAATATATTATGATCATTGTATTTCTGGTTTTTAAAATATTAAATTTAAAATAATTTATTATATTAGAAAATAATTCTTACATAAAATATTATTAAAAAATAAATATTGATAATGATTATTCTTTATTTTTCAACTCAAGAATGTGATGCATAATCTGAAATATTTCAAAGCATGATGAAATTGTTTCTATTTAAAAAACATAGATTTTTTATATTAGAACATATTATAATATTATATCTTTATTTTTTAAATATACATTTAAAATAATTCTATAACTAGAATGAGAAAAATGAAGTGTTCATAAACTCATAATTCATTGGAATGTATTTCTCTAAAGACAATAGAAGGTATAACTTCATTCGATATATAATTAGAATATTTGGTTTCACATGATAATTATTAATTTGAAAAATCTTCCAAAAAATTATGGATGATCATAGTTATGAAGAACTGGAGGTTTTTTCATATCATATTTTCAAAAGAGTAATGCCTTATGAAGTGATTATTTTTAAGCTTAGTAAATTGAATAAAGAATAAGTAAATATTCAACTTATCTGGATGTGTCTAGAAACTAATATGAAGAACTAAAAAGGGATTATTTGAATTTGAAATAACATATAACTTCAAAAAATGATTTTTAAGTGTTCAAAGTCGAAATGATAAGCCAATTGAAGTTAATCAGAAGGGGTTTTGTTACTATATTGGACCTTGTAAAACTGAAAGTGTTATTGGTTGAAAACTTTTCATCTTCTTCCACACATCAAAGTTATATAGATGTTCAAATAAGAATAAAAAACTATTAATAGTTTTTATATATTTTTGTGGTAATGTATGATGTATTGAATGTTAGAATAGTAAATTCAATCTTCCATAACATCCAATATTTAATCAATTTTTTATTATGATATCAATAATTATTATATTTTTTTAAATATTACGATTTATAAAATTATGATATAAATTGATTCATAATTTATTTTTATGTTTATAACATATAATATATATATATATATATGTTTCATATGTGTATAATGTATGATTAATGATTAATCATTTCATTACACATGAAAAATTAGTCTATTATTGAGAGTAATAAATGAATTTTTTCAATTGTGACTTGTGAATTTTTTTTTAAAGTATATTATTCCAAAAAAGTATTTTAATTCCTTTAATATATTATTAAAATATTATATGTCTTAGGGAGAGATATTTTAATATTAACATGAACTAAGTGATTTAATATATTTACTACAAACTAATTTTATTCCATGAAACATGGTTAATTTTTCTTTTAATATAACTTATTCATGTTAAAGGAAGAGTTAATTTAGTGGAAGTTTATATTTCTACTCTCATCATTTTAATGTACTAAAAATGTGGAGAAATTTATATTTTAGAAAACTATATCAGATAATTTTAAATTTATATGGTTGAAATATAAATTTACATGATAGGAAACCACTATGAATGGGGATAATATATATAAAAGGGGATACATGTTCTTATAATTTATTTATATTTGTGTAAATTTATTATTATAATTTTTTAAAATTTTAATAGTAATTGTTTGATTTTTTGTAATGGTATTTGTAATCATGAAAAAGGTGGATATTATTGATCATTTGTTGATTCAATAATTTCTTTAATTTCTTTTTGGTAATTATGCTTCAAAACACCCACATTTTTATTACATATTATTATTTTTTGATATGAATTGTAGGATGATAATATTCCTTACAATATTTATTCTGGAATCTTACAAAATTAATTAATCTATGGTGAATATTTTCTTAAGTGTTCCGGATATGTTTCAATGTATTCTGGAAACATTGTTCGTACCATATGTTTTTAAATGTAATGTATAATTTGGAAACACTATGTTTGGATAAAAAAGCATATATCATGCACCAAACATTTGATGAAAACACTACATTTGAGGAATAAACGTATTTATCAACAGACATATTTTTGTGGATAACCTTACATTATCAACCAAACATTGGGAGTTTTTCGCTATGTGAAGGAACCCAGCATTTGACTGTAATATTATATATATTTTGTTTAAATATATTATCCTTGACTTATGCAATGGTCTCAAGGGACATAATTGTATCTATAAAGTTGTTTTTACACTTTTTCAAATGCTCGTATTCAATAGATAAAATCATTCCTACTTATAAGGTAAGTTATAACTATTTTGAATGATTCTAAATTCAGATTCTTGTGATTTATTATGCTATATTTCTAGATTTGGTCTGACCTAGATCTACTCACCCTATAGTATAAATATTGGGATGATTGTCTTTTAAATATAAACATAGATATAGATATATATATACATATATATAGATATATAAAAATATTTTCCCACAAAAATAACAATGTATTATCACCTTCAGATATATACATTATAGACACAAATTTTTAGATCTATCTGATCCACTCACATTTGTTTCTAACCCCACTTCTAAAACATATTGTTACATCTTCTTATAAATGATCGACAATGAATTTTTCATTGTTTTAATTTGTAGATATGCATGTTTATTCAACTATGTGGTAACTTCTCTATCACTATTTCAATAATTCCTGGGAAAATATTAAAGATTAATCATTATAATGTTGAATATTATTTAATGTCAAATACATCTATCTGTTTCATGATTCTATTGTGTGATAAAAATGTGTTCTAAATGAAATTAAAATTTATTGATTCATTTTATTATAGACTACTTAGACATAGTAAAAGAGGTGAAGTAGTATTACCTTCTCGTACTAAAATGTGTATTTTTGGTTCCCTGGAAAAGAACTATAAGTCCTTGTAAAGTCCACGTTATAAAGTTTTCAACTGCATGTACTCCGTTGTAGAAGTCCATATTAAAAGTAAATTCTAGTGAAACTGCCAGACTCGTTGAGAGAGTGCTTGGAGAGTGGACTACAAAATATTAAAGACACGATACACTATATATCTATTTGTTCTTTAATTTATTTATTTCTACATGATACTCTACTTTTACAGTGAAAAAGAAATAATCATTTCACGAAAAGATGGATTGTGTGAATTTATCAATGTTTTAAAAGGATCACAATTCCCCCACCCCTCTTCTATCATCATCATATTCATATAAAACTCAGAAAATTTATGGTGTTACATTTGTTTTCTAGATTAATATAATGTATTTTTGATTTTTTAATGTATTATATTTGACCTACATTACATTATTGATTTTCTGACATTAATTATTTGAGAAGAATTTAAAATGGCATTAATGGAATTTTATGATAAATAAAAAATTTTAATTTTTTTTATAACACATGAAAATATTATATTCTTCTAATTGGATGAGAAATTCCCAAGAATATCATGTAATTTCTAATTATGGATAACTTTTCCTTTTATGATAACATTCATGACACCTAATATTTTTAGTACTTTGATATCGTTGTAATCATCAAAATATTTATTTTATGATAGAACTATGTGACAACGGTTAAAGCATAACTAAAAATGTCTATATGGTTTTGAGTATTTAATATTATACACATCCTAGTTTTAAAATAAATTAAATTATTTCCACATGAGTATTAATATTATTTTATATTGATTTAACACATTTAGTAATTCCAATGGTTCACATCTCTTCCCATAAATAAGGACACCAACAATCCTATCTTCCTTAAACATCATGGTACCCATATCTAGTCCGAATCTAGAAAAAACATCTTCTTTTATACAATAAATATACTTTTACAGGTGATGGTATTTTTAAAATACCATACATAGGGTTCCTAGGGGCGATCCAAAGGATGGTTTTCAAGGAGGACAAAAATGTCTCAACTGAGTATTTTCAATTTAATTATTCTTCTAAATCCTCTAAATTAGTCCTAAAAAAACAATAATAATTACAACAGTATCTTACATTTAATGATACATTATTATTTTAATTTCATATCCATTTACATATCCTTTTTCCCATAAAATGTAAAATTAAAACATAATTCATTTGTATGTGTGGACTGCCGCCTCATGATACAATGATTTTTTCCTCAACACCACCATTGAAGGAAGTATATTAATATGTATTTAATGATTAGATATTATAATCATGATATAAATTTGATATTGTAGCTATAATACCAAATCTATCTTTATAAAATTTCAATCATTTAAAATAGAATCATCATACATTGATATGTAAGTACTATCATCTCTACATATTTATGCACATTGTTTATCAAAAACTACCTCGCATAGAAAGACATTGAGATGGATTGAATGAAGTTATTTTACATTTATTACATCACTATGATTTTGAAAAGTTAAAATTTTTATAATTTATTTATTTTCCAGTGAATGCGAAGTAAAATCATCGCACGTATCTAAATACATACTACCACCACTCAAATTGATGTATTTTTTTACAATTACATTTCATAAACAATTGAAAATTTTATTTGATATATAAAAATATTAATTATCTCATGAATAACATTATTAAGATTATGTAATGATGACCCATTTGACATCATTAAGAATTCAAAATTAATTTTTCAATTATCGACCAAGTATCCAAAAAAGAACTATGATGGACTAAAACGATTATGAAATAAAATATCCCAATTTTTTTTGTGAAAGTGGAATGATACTGGAAATGGTGCCTCAGTAAATAAATAACTAAATTAAATATATTATACACTAGTTTAATAATATATATTATCATGACCCATCCCTCCGAAGTTACCCATGTTAGGACGAAAATGAATGGAGATATTTAATGACCACTAAGTCCAGCGTTCAGTATGCACCACATCTAGAATTAGCACTAAGGGTATAAATATCCCACATATGATAGAAATTTACCTCATTAATGAAATAAGATCATGATATAGAATAAAAAACAACTGAGATTCTCGAGTAAATTATAATGCCCCGACCCCAGTTACCCAGAGTTGGTGCATTATTATATAACATTGGCATGATCACAAATGATCATGTCTTGAAAGACCGATTAGTTTAGTATCCTTGGAAACACTAGAGACGTTCATATGGTTTAAATTACATAATAATGTAAAAACTACAACATAATCTTGTCTCCACACTCATATCCCCTTATAATTTCTCTGCTGTTCATTCATAAAATTCATCTTCACATCTATAGAAAAATAAAACATAGAAAGGGGTGAGCTCAGATGCCCATTAAGGATAACAATATAGCAGAAACTTTCATAAATAAGCATAAAAATTTAAGGCAATGTATAACTAAAATAATATCCTTTTAAACGTTAACATGAGCATAGTATGGCAGAATTAAAATGAAATAATTCCATTTACTTATTCACATGGATATTTTACTAGACTTATAATCACATGCAATAATAATAACCACTTTCATAATGATGGAATTCATAATGCTATACTATCATAACCACATAGTCAAGGCTTTGTTCCAATACTACAAATAAGATTTTTTCAAGGCCTTTTTCCAAGACACTAGATTGTATCATGAGACCTATCGATGCATCGAGGAGCTATAGTGGGCTCCACTAGTCATATATTATGTCCAATGCATTCCTCATATGAACAGGTATAAACAAAACATAAACATTCGTATTAAAACTAGCATAAAAAATTTCAATATATTCCCCATAAACCATTAATGGTATAAAAATAACACATCCACAGTCAAAAATATCACAAAACCATCTATACAATATGGATGTTTTGTATCACAATAAATAATCTTCAAATAAGCTTAAAATCAATCAAAGGATGTTGACATAGATGAAATCAAAACTATTTAAGAGAAATATCTTTATTTTGAAATCAATAAAATGTCACATAATTAGAAAAGAAAACATTTACTTTGAAAATATTCTTATAAGGTTGTAAGAGAAGCATCAATGATTTTATAATGGCGGAAAATAGCCGCACCCTCCGTATATGTTAAAAAGACATTCTTACATGAATTTTGTCAAAAAAGTTAAAAAGGACCTTGTTTGGAAAATGACAGAAAGATTTCATTATAAACTTCTTATAAAATGTCAAAAAGGGTATAAATGACTTTATCCCATAGTCTGTTAAATAGTAATAATGATTTGAAATACAATTTTGAGAAACATGGATGTGGATGATGAAGAGGTCCCAGTATATTATTACGTATAAACAACCTCGGATAATGATGAGACTGTGAAATAAACCCTTACCATGTACTGATAATTAGTCAATGGTATGTTAAACTCTTGCATAATATTTAAAACACTGTTATTTAATTATACTAGAACCATATACATAATTATGATATAAAATATGATCTTCTAATAATTCTGTGTTAATAATATTTTAGTATTATTGTCGTTTCAGGTGTTAACTTACTCGTTTTATTTTATATGTTCGGTTACATAAGCCATGTTTTTTATGGATAGGTTGTATCTTATTCATATCCAAAATGATATCAAGTCCTTAGAAATTATTTTTATTCATCCAATGAGGATTACACTTGAGTGGATACAATGGGGAATGAATCTCATCTCGTTTGTGGAGACGATAGTCCGTACGTACGCACGAGTGACAATATCACATTTTTTATATTAACATAATATATAATTGGATATTAAATCATATATACAGAGTCATTATCTTGTTATATTTATTATTTACATGAATTAAACATCCTTATTATACCCATCCAAATAATAATGTTTTGAATAACAATTACACCACGACGTGGAGACGGTAAGCCATACGTACGCATGTATGGTGACATGTCATTCAAAGGATGGATAGAATAATGAATATGGTTATACAATATTTATAATAACATCACAGTATATAGAGGATAATGGAATTATTATTTTAGAATCATAATAACAAAGAAATAAGAAGTTGAAAAATAATCAAACTTGAAAGAGTGTGGTGAAAACATTACATCTTCTTCGAGTTCTTCCTTTTGATTTGATAAAAAGGGATCCTTATTTTGGCTTTCTAATCCAACTAAGGCCTCTAGGTTTAAGTGAGGGATTTTGATAGAATATTTTGGGAGGTTTTGGACAAGACAAATGCTTTTAAGGATTTAATTATAGGGAAGGGGAAGTTACCATTTATAAGAGGGGTGAGGGGTACCATTGGAAAAGCTAGAAATATTATTTTATAATAATTTCATATTTGGTTTATAAAGGCTCCAATGTGGATTATTTAAAGTTTAAGGTTAGTATGGGTCGAAATAATTTCAACCAATTTATTTTAGACAGGTTTGGGTCATTATATTAACATTATCATTTATATTAAACTCTTAGTAAAATAGTTTGACATTTACCATGTCTATTTGTATTTTGATATTATATAGTTAATAAAAATACCATAAACATCCAATAGAACCCCAAGTGGTTAATTATTGATAAATCTATAATTATATAAGTCTATTTTCCGAACCTTATATTTTTAAGAATTGAATATCAATTAATAATATAATATTTGTTTTAAAAACTCTTTTATGTCAATTTTGACACAATTTGGAATTTGTTTTTATGAAAATAATAATAGCATGATTACTTCTAAAAAATAATAAAATCAATACTAACATGTCATATAAACTATAAAATTAGTGGAATTCATAAAAAGTCTCAAATTAGATTTATTTGGATATTTATAATATCAATTAGTTTAATATTTCATTAATTGGGTAATTACTGCATCACCATTGTGTAATAAATAAATTAAATTATTTAATGTCTAAAAATTATAAATAAAATACAATTTTGTAGGAAATAGTTTTATCTTTCTAATGAATATTTAAAATCGAATTAATCTTATGTATTACGCTATATTAAAATTATTTTATGAATTATTCCTTGATTTTAACTCTTTTAACTATTCTTTAAAATAAATAATAATAAATGTCCTAAACTAATTCAAGTAGACCTAAATGATAATTTTTATTTCCTAACGTTATTTTTGGTCGAGATACATTTGTACAATAGAATTAGGTCATTTTTAGGGTAATATGAATATCATTTTTACCCTTAATTACCCTATTTACATTTAACCGTGTTAAATAAAGGTAAAAGATACTATTCCTCGAAAATTATTTTTATCTAATTGAACCACATTTTACTACTTGATATTAACAGTGTCTCTTGGATTTTCCAAATTCCACTCACATAGGTGGTAAAATTAAGTATTATATGAATTTCCAAATTCTCTTATGAGATGGGTAAAAGACGGTGATAAGTTCAATAAAATTTTAATATATCTAAAATTATTATAAATTGACTCTAATGAATTACAATGAACTTATATAGGTATTATGTATCTATTTTGACCAAATATAAATTTAAATAAAATAAATAATTTTTTAAATAAATATTCAATTTTGAACAATAACTCAGTGTTTTTCACTATTCATCAAAAAATGAATGTTTTCAAAAAAATACAAAAAAATCACCCTAGGCTAATTTCGATATTCGGAATCCAAAAATTCAGTTCATTTTGAATGATAAAATTTATAAATTTTTTAAAAGTGGGTATTACTATTCATAACGGCTAGTTTGATTAGTTGTGGTGTGTTAGAACTCGAAGTTGCATACAACAAACGCTATTGTATTATTCAAAGAGAAGCGTACCGTGGAGGCATGGGGTGTTACATTCTTCCCTCATTCAAATAATTTCTTCCTTGAAATTTCTAGAATACTACTTAATGAAAAGACTCGGATGGTTCTTCATCATAATTTCCTCAGGATCGCACATTGCCTCTTCCAACTTATGGTTTCTCCATATAACTTTTACCATACGAGTTTTCTAGTTTCACATCACTTGTTCGATCGTATCAAGAATATCGACATTCTTTTCGCAATAAGATAGATCAAGTTCCAGTTCTAATTCCTCATAGGTGAGTACATGTGTTGGGTCATGCATGTATTTTCTCAATGGTGATACGTGGAACACAACGTGAACTTTGGAGAGATTAGGCGACATTTCCAAATGGTAAGCTACAACACCAATTCGTTCTAGAATTTCGAAAGGTCCGATGTACCTGGGACTCTATTTACCTTTCATACTAAAACGTATAACTCCCTTCCACGGAGATAACTTCAAGAAAACATGATCTCCTACCTGAAATTCCAAATCCTTCCATCTATTATCGGCATAGATCTTCTACCTACTTTGAGATTCCTTGATGTGGTTTTGGATTACCTTCATCTTTTCCATCATTTCCTACACCAGTTCTGGGCCTACATGTTTTCATTCACCAACGTCATCCCAACAGGTTGGTGTGCGAAATCTCTTTCCATACAACGCTTCATATGGTTCCATCCGAATACTTGAATGGAATCTATTGTTATAGGAAAATTATACCATAGGTAAATATTGATCTCACATACCCTGAAAGTCAGGTGAGCACGATCTCAACATGTCTCTTAAGGTTTGAATAGTCCGTTCTGATTGTCCATCAGTTTGGGGGTGGTAGGTAGTGCTCAAATGAAGTTCAGTATACCAATATTTCTAAATACTTTTCCAGAATCTTGAAGTAAAATGGTGATCACGATCAGAAACAATCGATAGGGGTACTCCATGAAGTCTCACAACTTCATTTATATATAGTCTTGATAGAAATTCTAGTGGTAGATCATCTCTTATAGCAATAAAATGTGCTGACTTGGTAAGATGATCAACAATAACCCATATTGCATCGTTCCTTCTATGAGTCTATGGTATCCCCATGACAAAGTCCATCGTAATATTTTCCCATTTCCACTACGATATGGTAAGAGGTTTCATGACTCCTCCAGGGTGTTGCCTTCCAAACTTCACTTGTTGAAAGACCATACATCTTAACACAAAATAAGAAATCTCCCTCTTCATGTTATCCAACTAAAAATGTTCCATCAAATATCTATACATTTTGGTGCTCCCTGGGTTTATAGTGTAATTAGAACTATGAGCATCATCCAAGAATTCCTATTTTAGATCAAGTATATCGGGAACACAAAGTCTCTTCCCAAATATCAAAATTTCATCTTCATACACAAAGTCACTCAATCTCCCATCATTCACAACTTTAATCTTCTTTGGAAAATCATCATCATCGGTCTGAGAACTCTTTATCCTTTCTAGTAAAGATGGTTTAGAAACCATTTGAAAAAGTATCGATGTTTCAACTTACATGGTAATTCTCATATCCATCTTCACTAGATCCATGAAAATAGGATCACTTTCAATTCTCATCATGTTCAATACTCCGTGATCCTTTCTTCTCAAAGAATCTACCACCTTATTTTTCTTCCCCGGGTGGTAGTGTATCGTGAAATCATAATCCTTGAGTAGTTCAAGCCATCACCTTTTCATCATGTTGAGTTATTTCTGTGAGAAAATGTACTTCAAACTCATTTGATCGGTATATATATCACATTTTTTACCATAAAGATATTGTCTCCATATCTTCAAAGAAAATATTACAGCACCTAACTCATGATCATTAGTAGGATAGTTTTTCTCAAGAATTATTAGTTGTCGTCATGCATAGGCAATAACTCTATCATTCTTCATGAGGACACAACAAAGCCTTTTCGTCGATGCATAATTATAAATAATAAACCCATAATTCCCCGATGGTAGAGTCAATATAGGAGCATTGACTAAAGTTCTCTTTATTTCTTCAAAACATTATTCACACTATTTTGTCCAAAAAAATTTAACCCCTTTACGTGTTAGATTTGTTAATGGGTTAGCCAATCTGGAAAAATTCTGGATGAAACGTCGATAATAACCTGCTAAACCAATAAAACTACATACCTCGGTTATAATCATTGTTGCTGGCCATTCTTGGATTGCCTTGGCATTATAAGGATCAACAGAAATTCCATTCATAGAGAAAATATGGCCAAGAAACGAATTCTCCTAAAGCCAGAATTCACACTTTTTAGAATTCCACTATAATTCATTTCGTGTCAGAGTCTTCAATATAATGCACAAGTGATTTTCATGATCTTCGTAGATTTTTGGAAGATAACAAGATATCATAAATAAATACCACTACAAAATCATTGAGATATTCTTTTAAAACTCTGTTCATTAGATCCATGAAAATAGAGGGTGCATTAGTCAGCCCAAAAGGCATTACTATAAACTCTTAATTCCCATACCTAGTTCGAAATGTTTTCTTCGGAATGTCTTCCTTCTTCAAACACAACTGATGGTATCCAGATCGAAGGTCAATATTAGAAAAGTATTTAGCTCCATGCAGTTGGTCAAATAAGTCATCAATGCGAGGTAGGGGATTCTTTTACATTATTTTTATAGAATTGATTTCCCTGTAGTCGATACATAACTTCATAGATCCATCTTTCATCTTAACAAAAAGGACAGTGGCTCCCCATGGATAAACACTAGGGTGTATAAATCCCTTATTCCTCAATTCCTCTAGTTGTTTCTTATGTTCACCTAATTACACAGTGGCCATTCTATAAGGGGTCATCGATATAGGCCTTGAACCAGGAATTAAAAAAATGGAAAACTCAATTACTAGTTCTGGAGGATGTCCAGGAAAATCTTCTGCAAACACATCTACATATTCTCTCACAATTGGTACATCCTATATTGGAACATTCCTTTCCTCACCCATTGTCATTTCATTATCTTCCTCCCCAATAATTGAATTTAGTTGAGCTATTGGGGGTGGATCTAGGTAGGAATTAGGTGGTGGTGATTCCACGCAAAATATAAGGCGTTTCTTATCATCATCAAAAAAATAGTAACCTCCTTATTCATACAATAAATTTTAGCATCATGGTATGAAAGCCAATCAATACCGACGATTGTATCAAATTCAATTATAGTTATGACGATGAGATCCGCATATAAAGAACATTTATGTGCTGTAATAAGGACTGATTCACAAAACTTTGTTGCAATGATACTTTCCTTAAGAGTTTTGACTGAAAACTCCCTTATTAAACCAAATTTTAAATATCTAATTTTCATAGAAAACTGTGATGAAATGAAACAATGCGATGATCCAGAATCAAATAATGCATTTACTAAAATTGAGGAAACCATTAAATTACTTACTACCACGTCTTTCAGAGCATCTACCTTAGCAGCAGTGATAGCATAAACATGGCCTTGATCCCTTGGCCTTTTCTGAGGTAAGTTCCCCTAACGCTTAGGACATTCATTTGCATAATGTCTCATATCCCTGTAGTTGTAGAATTGAACATCGATAGCTTCTTTATTCCCCTTTTAATCACGATCTGGGTGGCCTTTTTTACCATACTTGTAATAGACTCCCATTCCTTTCAAGGAAGTACTTGGGTGTTTCTTCCCACATTTACTGCAGGATGGATATTCAACTTTTTCTATCTTCCTCTTATTTCTATTTCTAGAATGATCTGCAGATCTCTTGTTCTCTTTCTTTTCTTTAAAGTCGTAATACATAGAGAATTCCTTTTCTCTCGTGATACTAGATGATACAATATCTTCGTACGACGAGAAGGATTGTGAGACTAATGCTCGATGGATAAATGGTTTTAACCAATCAATGAATGATCAATCTTACTTATTGGGTTACTTATATAATATTTAGAATTCCTTTCTAACCTTGTAATGTTAGCCTCACACTTTGCAACATTCTCATCCTCCTTTTTCCTTAGAATGAAAAATATCTTTTCCATATCTACTCGATGGTCACGAGAAAAGTATTTCTACAAGAAAATATCTTTAAACTCCCTCCATTACATATATGATGATGTTTGGGACACATATCTGCATATCACAATCTACCACATGGTATAACATATTGTTTTAGCATTATTTATCTTGACATCACAGCCTCATCACATAATCAGGGCAGTAAGGTATCATTAATTTGAATTACATCAACTATAGACCCTGCTATTACCATGCCCAACCCCCACCAAATGTTACATCCTCATTACCAATAGGTAATATCCAACACTAAACCATATCATAATTTGTTCATCTATTAAATAAACCCATATCACCACTACCACTGAAGGAGGAGATGCGAAGTTAGGGTAGCTAACCGTCTACTTCACCAGCAAACTAGATATTGGTGAAAAATGCTAGAACCTATCTTTTTGGGATTGGTAAATTAGAAAATACATGTTCAATTCATAAATAAATGACACAAAAAGAAATGATATATAGATATCACAAAATAAAAAACCTATGTGTTTATATCAACTTCATTAGCATACTCCACATCACCACTGTTGTACCTCACAACACATGTTTCAACCATTAAAGACAAAAAATTCATTATACTAGAAGACTTACTCACAAATCCAAATAATTCCATTTTCAATTATAGGTTCCATGATTTTTATAACCAATTTTTTTTCAACTAACTCTCATTTACTATTCTTTTCAATAAAATGTACACAATCCATTCATTTTTTTCTAGTCTATTCTAATGAATTTACCGAACCATATCAATTTGGTTTTAGTATATTATTTTCATTACATAATTGACCAATAAACTAAAATAAAAATCCAAAAATTAGCCATCCATACCACATCATGCATCACCACAACACATCATATTTCTATTACTATTTCACCCAAACCATCTCACCACAACAACCACTCATCACAGCCTTCTCCTATAATCCTATCCAAATCCAATGATAACCAACCATAAATCAACTACTCAATAAATACCACACCCATTCCAGTAACGACCATCAACTTACAACATCAAAAAACACACAGTGATAGACATCACGAAAACCAAGACATAAAAACACATCCTAACTTCTACATTTTTACCATAATCTCATATTTAATAAAAGGGACCTTAATCACATTACATCCTGACATAACATCTGAATTATCCCAAAATATTAAATTTAAAATAGAAATTAGTTCATTATACATATATATTTCATTGTCATTTTTATTTGACGTGATCTAAAATAATCATCAAAATAACGGTTTTTTGGTTATCAAAACTGTAAAAAAATGTTTCTAATTATCTTCACTTTATATCAATGTAATTAGGAAAATATAATCACATAATAAATAAAAAAATAGTAAATTTTTTTATTACTCATCATTAACATTCAGATTCATATTTATCCAATTAATTATCTTCTTACAATGACCCATAATATCCATCAAATGGTATAAAAAGCCTAAAAACAACACAAATTCACATATAATGGAGATAAATAGGATCCCATACCTCAAACAGTGAATTTTAAATCACTATAAAAGGATAAAATAAGAGGAATACAACCACCAAGAACCATAATATAAGAGAATAAGCTTGATCAACATGAGACACAACATTCCCATATACCTCCCTCTACAACACTACTCAAACTATCTATCTCCCAAAAAAACATCCCTAAGGAAAGGATCGAGAAAAAACTGATATGAAGAAGGAATTAGTCAACTTACAGTAGCCAATTCTAAATAACTAGACTCCATGGATGAAAGGAAACATTGATTGGGTGAAAGGACACAAAATAACACCAAGCAATAACTCTAGATTTGAATGAAAATATTTGAGGAAGATGGGATTTGAAGGGGTATGGAACTATATAGCTAAACAATAATTCATAAAAATATTACACTAAACTCCACACTATGGTAGAAAGGTTATATCATATGAAAACATTATGAATTAAAGGAAGGGACCACTCCACAATATAGATGATGAAAACCTCATATGAGAAACATGGAAATACCGACATAGTAGATCTGATAAACCAGGAGGGGGAAAATTGTGCAACCGAAACCATTATGCCCTGAATGAAATTTCCTACAATAATTTTTTCCATAGCCTAACCTTATAACATTTCTCACTAGAAATTGAAAAAACAAAAATAATCCCTCCTATAAGACTCCACACCACAACCTATCTCTCCATGATTATGTTATGAATAAAATGGATGAACCCTAAAAAATACACCTCCATGACACTAAATAGTAACAAGTCTATCTATACTACATGCATGACCTTTATGGATCTCCATAATTATACATGAGACAAAATACTCTCCCCGATATAACTCCACCAACCACTCCTTAACACCCCAATAACATCCCCTGGATATCTCTATTATAAGAATTACCAAAAAATTTTCGAATTGTTATTCTTGTTACATTTGATAAATCTCAAAAAATTACTATCCATGAGAATCAAATAGAAACATGGGGGGGGGGGTATAAAAAACCATCTCATTAGATACCTTATATTTATCATGTTACACCCAAAACACTCCCACAAATCCGGAATATATAGCCCATACAAAACATCCAAAAAAAGTTCCCACAAACCCACAAGGCCATCTTCCACTATGCACAATAGAACACCATCTCAATCTAAGAACATAAAACATATCTTATATATAACCTTTCACACAAAAATATCAACCCCTATCTATACCATGCCAAACATCACCTAAATATTCTAAGAACACATTCTTATGTGTGAAAATCAATGAAACCCATCCATCATATAAATATATTTTCTACTTTATGAGGAAATGAACCACACAAATGATTTTAAAACGTGTCAAAAATATAATAAATATTGAATGGGAATGGTTTTTTACTTATACTCATGCTCATGTAATTTGTAACACATATCACTAACCATAGAAAAAGGCACATATCTTAAATTAAAAACATGAAGACCACAAACCATTAATAAAAAATAGTTTAAGGTAAAACTAAAAACAAATCTGTGTATATGGGGAATATCTGCTTCTCAAACTCTAATGTACTCTCCTCCACTTCACCAATCCTCCACAACACATGAACCAAAGGGATGGTTCATTTATATAGAACTTTTTTTCATATATCCTTGTTTTCTACTAGCCTATACATGAATATTGTGTCATAATTATTATCCAATCCTCCATAGACAATGATATACATTCCATCATGAAGACACAAATAATGTTGGGACATGGGGAAGACATCTTGGAACCTATTCTTCCACAATAAATGAAAGTACTAATATTCATCTTTTACAACATATCCCACCACCTCAAAAGGATAGATGAATTGTATAAAAATCATAATCAATGTGTAAATCCTCTATTACCCATGATGATGGGGAGACACTAATGGGTATATTGTATCTAACATGAAAATTTAGAAAACTCCACTAATGATCATTATAGGAAATATAGTGGCCCTCAACCATTCCCATCTACACTCAGACCATCTTGATCATCATTATCATTCTCTACACTACATCAGATATGAGAATCACTAATCATTGACTTCTAGTCAACATAATTTTGAATGAAATAGTATACCATAACATTAAAAATTTAGAGACATGCCAATATATGAGTGATAAATTTTATTGTATAGGAACTCATCCAAGACTAGGTGTTTTACCCAAGGTCCAAAAAAATATAAGACACAATATAACAAAAACGTCTTCAACATATTGATTATGTTATCTATCTTACCGTTTTTAGTATAATAAATTAATCTTGATTTGTAATTAAGAGAAAAAATTCGTTTTTCTATCCCCACAAAACATGTGAGGTAAAATTAGTATCTCGACCATAGATGATAGTCTTCAGTACTCCGTGAATCCTAACTATATCAACCCGATACTAACCTATTGAATCATCTATTTCAATAGATTCAAAAGTATTTAAAATGGGAAACAACTCTGTCAGTTAATCCATTATCTACCAAACTGCATTGGACTTCCATGTATCTTGGGGTAAATCAGAGATTAAATCCAATAAAATTTTCTCCCAATTACACATGCTGATATGAATGAGATATAAAATCCATATGGAAACTCGAGGATCAACTTTCACCTACCAATAGACTGGACACATGACAATAAAATCTTCCACTGAAAACATCATCCCAGGATACCAAAGCATCCTCGTCAAGAAATTATATATATATTAGTCACACTGGGATAAAATTCTAATGTCGAGTTATGAAAATCATGGAGATATCCTTCACCAATTTCTAATAGAATAAACAACATCGTGTATAATAGAATCTGGTTCTGACAATCCTCCTTCCATCACTCTAGAGAATCACTATTCCCAGCATGGACGCTCATAATCTCTAAATCATAGTCTATGATTTAATAATCTTCCATGTGATAAATTATGGATGATTCAAGATTCATCCGATAAAGATATCCTCATTCCCAACTTCCCCCACAACAATATGCATCACTGGAAGCTCCTCATTTCTTCTACAAATGTTTCTAGACCCTCGATCCACATCACATCATCCCTTCTGACTCAATTCATCAAAACAATATTATCTTATATCTGGTTATATATGATCTCAAAATCATAGTCCTTGAGAAACTATATCAGGAATTTTTAGCATAGATTTAAATTCCACTAACAAGAGATATATTTTAGGCTTTTTTTGACTATGAAAACCATGAAACAATAATCGATGTTGAAATTCATCTAAAACATCAGTGAGTACAAAACCATCGAAAATAGAGATCATAGTTAATATTGTTACCCTCATGTGGGAATAACTAGATAGTCCCATATGACATCACTACACTCTTTTTATTTACGGCATATACCAATCCTAGTGGTGGCATTTCAAAAAAAATCACAAACATCACTCCATCCTTAGGAAACCAAAGCACCGAGGAAATAATTAATCATTTCATAAGGTAATAGAATTCCTATTATAACACATAAGTCTATAATAAAATTGTATTTTCATGGTAGAAGCTTTCATTGGTGTTGTAATATGTGAAAAATTGAGTACAAACCACCAGTAATAAAACACTATAATAATGAAACTATAAACCCCCACCATGTTCTTGGGTTCATATCATGGAATAGATATCAGGATATATTATGGATCCATGACCACAACCTAAAGATACATGAGAGGTATAAGGAAATTCACCACTCACATACATAACATGCACTTAGACAACATTCTGTAGAGCCGATGATGTAGAAGAACAAAAAAAGAAGGAATGAGATGATCAATATACTCATATTCTAACATATATAATCCAATATTGCATTGATTAACATGAAAATGAACATTGGGATTAAAAAAATATGGAGTTCATGATCCCCATGAACACAGCTGGTGCAATCATGACATTGAAATACATGACCATGTAAACCAAGTGGCTATATCAGCACATGAAGATAGTCTTCAGAACATCAACTTCTTTCACTCTCAACAAGATATATTCAGTCTGCATTTTGATCTGTAAAATCAAAATGGAACTATTCAACTAGTCGAATAGATCACCAATCCTCAAATGTGGAAAATGTTCTTGACTGTTTCCTTATTCAACCTACTGTAGTCCACACATATCCTCTGATAACCATACCCCTTCTTGTATAACAATAATAGGGATCCCCAATGAGACAAACTAGGTTAGATGAATCCCCGCTACATCATATCAACATCCATCATCCACAAATATATTAGCTTCATAATATCTTTTCGATTAGTATCCATCTAATTAGAAATGAAATCAATTTAAAATATATACCAAAATAGACATCATGTCATTGGGAATATTGTCAAAAAATTATCTTGAAACAAAAACAAGAAAATACTATAAAACAGAAGTGAAATCCTATTATTTACCATACATTGTCATCTCTTCCAACCTATATAATGGGGGAACTATATTACATAAACCTATCAAGTGCAAACATTTACCAATGAACACCACTCATTGACCATTAATATAAGAAAACAAACCCATCCTCAAAACGAAATCAATGACTACATAAAAAAATATATCCTATCCATGAGAAGGATATCCCATTATTACAATATTTATGAAAATTAAAATTTACCATTGATTTATATTTCCATACCACCAGTACATATTCATGAAAAAATATCAAACAGTGAATCATGATCTCTAACTCGTGTAGATAAATCTAGGGTCATGATAAGTATATCTACCTCTATTACTAAATCACAAACCAATGAATGAGTAGAAAAAGAGTGTGAGGACCCCAAAATAAACAAGGAACAATATGTGTTAGATGATAAATAGATTTTACCTCAAACATCCTCTAGTCTTACAAGAACTACCACCTCTATCGCATGATTCATCCCACACTCAGCTCTACTACATACTTTATTTAAGCCTTCATGTCCATTATTTATTTCGTTTTTTTCATGTTTACCATATTGTGGCTTAATCCAATTTAATCTTCCATATATTTTGGAACATGAGAGGACAACCACTTATAGTCAAACTTCCTCATTGTGAACTATTTTTACTATTAAAACTGTGGAAACCACTTTAATGATACCACCCTCTCTGATATATCAAACTCTGATCCTGGTGGATTCTATGAACCCCGGAGACATAGAATAAAAATAAAAACCCCATAGTTTATACATGGAATCCAAATACCCCATAATGTAATGTAAATGGATGATAAGTTAAGATACTTAATGGTCAAATCCCAGACTATCTAGTCTTGTATGATCCATTACCTATTGCTCTGCTCCTCAAGCTACCATGATGGACACTATCATGAGGAAAACATCCTAGAAAAAGCATATTCTTGATGACCTATTCCTTATTGTATAAATATAAATATGTAGGAATCATAAATGTTCTAGATAAATACAAGATATTTGGAAACATCGACACCTCAAGACACTATACTATAGACTCCTCATTTGGGAAGGCATATAGGGAAAAGTGAATGAGGATATTGAATTAGATATGATGATCCCACACACTCAAGATCCCTTATTGAAGGGATATAATTTCATTTAACTTTTCTACATTTACGATTGATAAATGCAACTAAAAATGGAAGACCATCTAATATTACACCCAAGAAACATCTACCTCCTTCAATCCACCAGGATAAAACTCCCACTACTGATGTGAAACTCCTTACTTTTGACTAATTTCTAAGGATAAATAAAACCTATTCTGAACATGAATTAGACTAAAAGTGATTAAAATCTCATAAAACGGGTTCACTAACACCATATTAGAGATTCTTCTCCCAAACACATGTATTCTCTCTTACATAATGGAATTGAAGGAACTATATTATGCCTCATCCTTATATGTTTCTTCAATCCTTAAACTATCAAGTGGATCAGGCTGTTCAACCTCTACTACATGGACAACATGAGGAAAATTACCACGATCTATTCGTAAAATGTAAAAAAAACCTTAAGCATTGTAGCATGAAATTTTATCACAGTCCATTAAATCAATTGATTTAAATTTCCCAAAATCACACAATTTAGACACAAATATATCTAATTATAATTAACATACCAATACTGATTCCCTTGCTTGAAAATAACTCCACCTCACTTAGTCATCAATTATGTTCATATAATTTTCATCGGTGAAAAGGGGACCCTAATATCCCATGTCATATCTAGTATCCTTGGAATATGTCACACACCAACATCAGTTTGGACAACTATCCTACTAAACAATACAATTATCATAATGCATAACTTTGAAATCTGTCTTTTCTCTCAACCAATACAATTAATATAACTCTATCATGACCCCAACCTCTAATTATACCCTTGTTGGGTCTATATTGAAGGTATATAGATTAAGACCCTCAGGTCCCACCTCCAGTAGGACTCGAGTTAGTGATTAGAATCATTGGTATCAAAATATCATATATAGAAGGATTTTTTCCCATTAATAAACCAATATTAGGATATAAAACAGAAAACCACTATGAAACTATTGTACATATTAAAAAATTAATGTAAAATAGTCCCACAATTTTCAAACATGGTCAATAAATATAATGAAAATTTCCTAAGAAAATACCAAAAGACATCACAAATGGAGTTGACAAGATGTTTTCACAATGAAATTAAATGTTTCTGCATCCATTTTTTAATATTTATGGTGTATTTATTTCATTTTTTTTTGTGAAATTAGTGAATATTTAACACATTTTTTGAATTTATAATTCATTGAATGTTATATTAAATTTGATAATTTTATGTATTATAAGGATGAAATGGAATATGGATATTTTCCATATATTATAAGAATATTTCTATTTGATGAGTTTTTTTTGGTATTTTTGATATTTGAACTGAAATGTTTATTATGATATGGTTTTGCAATTGAAATATATTAATTTAATTTTAATTGGGTTTTTTATTTATACATAATATTTTGTAAATCAATATTAATATATTTTTATATTATATATAGAAAATATTAACATTTTTAATTAACATATCATTAATCTTTTATTCCTTTATGTTTTCTAATTAATTAAATTTTTATTCAATGAAAATTTGTAATTAATTTCAAATCAGTTATTATTTATTTTTCTTAATGAGTTTGAATTTAGATTTTAATATTCTTAATTTAATGTTTATGTGTATTTTTAATTAATTAGTGACATAAAAAAGGAAAATTTATTAAAATTTTTATATTTTATTTAAGATATTTTGGCTATTTGAATTTATATTACAATTGAAATTTTAGTGGAGCGATTTAATTATTTTCTGGTTACATCAATATTTATGTTCTGTAAATTATGAATGGTTATGTACGAGTTTTGTGCGCAACACCATCACATAGCCAAATTTATAAATTTAATTCATATAACTAAATATGGGAATACCTCTACATATTAGAATTCAATGTATATCACATAGAAAATTCAATGAGATCATTACATAACTAGATTCATTTCCATGTTTTGTATAGGAAATTTTTCCAAAACCCACATGTTGAAATTTTCATAATATTCACGTATCCAAATTCCATCAAAATATAGTTCTATGTATGAGAATTGTATGGGGGTTTTCATACATTAAACTTATATTGTTTTTTGATTAATAAGATTCAGTTAGAGATGAGGATCGTTGATAAATGGCCATGGAACCACATCAGTTTTGAAATACACAAAGGATAATGGATTGATCAATATTGTATTTGATTATGTTTTATTTTTTGGGGGTTTATAATTTACAATCCAATACTAAATATGATAGAAACCTCAATGATTTTCAATTTTTTATCATATAGTTCATTAAGGAACATATTCCATGTGTTCGTTAAATTTTCTATTGGGGGTGGGTAACAATTGATGACAAGATGAAGTTGGATGATGTGAATTTTCAGTATAGGTTCTTGAGAATTGTTTCATGTTTATGGAATTTTGAGGTTGACCATGAGATTATTTGTGCGGATTGCTTATAGGGAAATTAGTTTAAATAGTAAATTAAAGGAAAATAAAGGTGGAAGACAAAGAGGGTTGAAATGTTGAATTATAGCTTATTTATAGGTGTATTGCTTTAATAATTTTATAATAGATGGTAGGTTGTGAGAGAAGATATGTGTTTAAAAATGTAACATGTCTTTGGGAATTGACACTATCTTATGAGGTTAATAAACTATATTTAGTGGATAAAAATATTTTAATGGAGGACCAATATTTTTAAATTTAGGACATGACAATTTGATTTTTATATAAATTGAAAAAGAAAGAGTATACTATGGATAAGTGAGCTTGAGAAAACAGAAAATCACTCTTGACTCTGTAATCAAAATATATGGAGCTTAAGGAGGAACATCTCTTTGATAAGGAACCTTCCTTTCTAACTTTTTTCTTTATTCTCGATTAGAGATGAAATTTATTAGATATAGTTTTCATTCTATTTTATGGAACATAATTTTTAAATTATTTTAGAGGAATTATATTGGAATATATTGAATTTATTTAATACACTTTGGTTCAATTTTCATATTATATTATAGAAATTTAAATTCTAAAGGTATTATTTTCACTATTAATGAGTATTAATTTTATTCTATTCTATATAAGCATGGTTGATGATAGAAAATCATTTCACATTGGATCATTCATATAAATTAAGGAAAATTTGAAAATGATGATGAATTAATTCTCCAATAATGAAAAATTTTGTTCATAAATTTTTTTTAACAAATAATATTTTTTGAGATTTTATTATACTGTAAAAATAATTTGTTTATAATTAAGAATTTTAATGAAAATTATTCATATTCACCGATATGTTTTTTCCATAATGTTGGATTATAAAATATATTTTTAAACAATTATGGTCGATCCCTTCCCCTGATTTCATCTCATTTCAATATCTCTCTCTCTCTCATTTTTATAATTTCAAAATCACCAATGCGACATTAACTCCATAATATTCAATTTCATTTTTTATATTTGTTTTTATAACAAAATTTCAAATCACCGTCCTTGGGTACTTGATACTAACAATCATTACTATACTAGATTGTGTAGGATTTATAAATAATTATATTTATCTGGAATCAATGACATCATAATATAATCTTTTGTGTCATTTAATTTTAAGGGATGTTTAAAAAACCAAAAAAAGTAAAAAAAGTTATATTTAATCTGTTTTAGAATAAAAAACTGAAAAAAATATTCAACCATTTTCATTGGAAAATAAATTATAATGAGATTTCTAGAAATTGATGAAATTGGAGATGATGGATTAATTATTATGATGACATTCATCTATGAATTTTTTTAATAGAAAAAAGGTTTGATAAATTTGGTCTAGGGAATGTTTACCAGATAAATTCTCAACATGTTGAGTTGGAGAAATATTTTTAGAATTGTGACCTTATGATAAAAAGTCACATATATTCAATTACAAAACATACATAAGAAAATTTTTAAAAAAAATTAAATAATATAATTAGAAATAAATAATTATCATCTCCCTTTCCATGTACGTTATATTCATTATTATTGCATTATGGTTGAAAAACATTGATTCTGCCAAAAATGAAAAATATTATTTGTGAAGTTATATTGGTAGAGATTGTCTTTTTGGAGTTTTAAAAGGATGTGTTTTATTGTGTTTCCAAAATATAATTTTCTTATAGATTTCTAATCTAGGTATGTTGATTTTATTCATGTAGTTGAGATATATGTGGAGGATGATTATTAAATGAATGAAAATATAAAACAATTATTTCAAATTGGATTTGATAACCCTCTTCATGAAACTATTTGTTTAAAATCATAAATTTATATATCTATTTGATATATTTTAGAATTTATTTACATGTAAATAAATTGTTATGATCATAAAACATCCTTAAAAACATTTACCATTCCATTTTCACATTACGAAAAATCCATTTTTTTTTTCAAATATGTGTCAATTAAAAAAGTGGGCAACGAACCTTACCATATTCATTCTGGTGATTTTTTTCTATATAAATTCTTAAGAGTGTAATGATTGTGTATGATGGATTCCTATGTTTTACACATTAGTTATCGACCTGTTAAAACATTATGAATGTTGTTCTGGTTGAGGAATTTTCTTCTATACATGGAGAGTCTTTTGAGGAGTCCATTGATGATTAGAAGTATTTTATATTTCAATTTTCTATAGGTAAGATGGTTGATATATAATTTTGGATTGTTTAAGCCCAAATTTGTTAATCTAAAGAAATTAAAACCTTATGTTTTGGTATATTTACGATAAAAAAACATCCTATTATTGACTGTAGTTAGATAATAGTGGAGTTTGTTGTGGAGAATTAAAGCACAGTTTCCTAGGAGACAACCCATGGTTTTTATATATTTTAATTTTTTCTTTTCTAAATAATGGTTTTATAACTATGTCCCATTCATTCCCTTGATAATATCACGCTCCCTTCCATGTGTTCCATTAATAAAATGTTGTCAGTTAGTTTGATGAAAATTATTCACTTATATAAGTAGTTACAATAGGAACAATCAACATGAATGTTCCATGAATATTATATATGGATACATTATTTTCTGGAAATAAGTTTATATATTATAATTATAAATATTTAAAACTTGTAGGTACTATATTTGGGGACTAAATTTATTTATTATAAGGAAAATAGTATAGTCATTAGTATAAGAAACAATGATAAAATATTCTTCATTCCAAGTGATGATATATTTTAATTATTATTTTTTTCAATGGGTTTTTATATATTATAATTAATATTATAGTATTTTTTATCATTACAAAAAATAATTTCAAAAATTATATTTTTAATTTTATAATGTTAGTGAATCTCATTGTTTATTGAGGCTTTTAACCATTTTGTGCTACAATTGAACATGTGCATACTATTTTCTATGATCATTGACAATAATTGATGAATTAAACTATAACAGCTTCCATTTTTTTTTATAAATTTCATATTTTGTGATAAATTTATTTACAATGTCCAACCGAATTCTCGTATATATTAAAGCTATTTATTTTGTGTGGAAAAATCATTTTTTACATTATTATAACCCTATACATGATGATTAACTACTTAATTATAAATCATCTTTGTTTTTTTTAACTATAATAATTATTCTTCAACCATTAATAGAGAATTAGGGATAATGATGAGTTTTATATGTGGGGGATAGATTATTAATTGTGCATAAATTGAATTCTAATGTGAACCCATCAAAAACACCATATTTTTTTCGATATTGAGTGTTTTCAGGCATCACTTTGAAATATTTCATAGGGTAACAAGTTTTCATAAAATTAATGGTTTTGAGGTGTATTTTATAAGATTAATAATTATTACCTTATGATTTTTAATGGGTAAATCTATTTTATTCCACACATAATTTTTTTTGGAAAATAATTTTAAGAGTTTTAAGCAGTATTTGTTTTCCATTTACTTTTTATTTATCTCATAAGACATGCATCCAAATGAAATATGAAATGAAAATCGTAATTTATGTAAAACTCATTATTTTAATCTATTCATTAATTTTTCATCATCATTATGATGAATAATTTATACCACCATTAAGTCACTAATACTCATCATTTAATAGTTTATGTATTTATTTCTACTTCATAAAATACTCATGTTAATTTTATTAGAGGTAAAGAGAGGCTTAAATTTTTTTTGGATGAATGTATTTTAATCTATATAAAATTTTAAATTTTACACACATTTTGTAAAAGAAATTACAAATTTTAGTTGATGAAATTTATTTTTAGAAGATAATAAAATTTACATCATAAAATAATTGATGAGGGAAAATAATTTTGAGAATCAATTCGTAGTCCAATTTCAAATGATCAATTTTATTATTGATTATATCGTATTGTATATTTATAAAGGATTACTTTATAGTAAGAAATATTTTAAGTATTTAGGAATTTCATGTGGCCTTAATGAATTATATTTTTTCATCTCCATTTTTTATCATTTTTTGTGTATTTAATTCTTTTATGAATTTTATTTGTATGATTATTAAATTCTATAATTTTTTTTGTTATTTATAAAAAAATATTTTAAAGAAGATATTTTTTTGTTTTTTTATGATGCAATGATATATGTTTCAATTTCTATATATTATATGAACATTTTTTGATGGATGGTTTATATGGTTTTTTGGTTGAAATTTTATTTGAAATAATTTAATGATTTTAGATTTGGTTTTTTATAATTAAAAACAACTTATTTAATTATTATAGGTTTTTTCTATTGGATTTAATTTTCATCAAAATTTATTTAAATTTATTTTATTTTTATAACTCTAAAATAATCTTTACAAATTATAATGAATAATTAAAAAAATTATTTAATATTATATTCATTTTTATCTAATTAGTCATTTAATTAATTAATAAAAAACCTTCAATTTAGAAAATATAATTGTATTAAATGTTAATGAGTTTATATTTTACTTTTGATCATTAATGTTTAATTATATAATTATTTTGTCAATTAATTAGTCATTTAATTAATGAAAATTAATTTTACTTTAAATTTTTTAATTTATTTATTTTGGGTATTTTAATTTATATTTTCATTGGATATTTAATTTAGTGAATTTATAATTTTTTGTATGTATTGGGAATTATGTTTTTGAAATTTTAATTGATTATGTAAGTGTTTTGAAAAATACACCCTCACATATTGAAATTTCCAAATAGAAGCATGTTGTTCCAAATGATCAAATGACAATTTGGCGGGGGGGGGGGGGGGGTGGGTTGAATGAGTTGTTCATTTTTTATATTTTTATGTTCCTTTAAAAAAAACCATGAAATCTGTTAAGGTTAATATCATTATGAATTTCTAGTAAATACTCATGCTTATAAAACTAGAAAATCAGGTAAACCACACATGGTTTACAAGTTCCAACCACAGTGGGAGAACATATATCCTTGTCATATCCACCTATATGGGACATTATATATCCAATATTATGAAAAAGTGAATACAACAAGTGTGGCTTCCAGATAGACACCTTCAATATCTGTATTTGTATGATTATGTTGACCCCCATCAGTTTACAATGCTTTCTTATAAAAAAATGAGCAAAACAAAAGAATAAAAACTGTTAAAAATTATTGACAATTTCTCTATTAGAATCCCCTATCCAATTTGGATGGATCTAATTTTATCAAATCGATAATTCATGAAACTATTTTCTAAAAATGATAATTATGGATCCATTTATCTCAAAATAGTGATTCTATATTCAATTTTATAAATATAATTATTCTAGTTTTGATTTTGTAGACATTATAATATTGGATAAAATTATCTGAATATGATAATGATGGATCTGATTCACTAAATATGATAATGTTGGATCTGATTTTCTAAAATGAGGGAATAAATCATCAATCAACAAAACTAAAACTGTACTAGAATTCTCAATACAATTCTTCTTCAATAAAATGGGAACATTCACTATAAAATTATCCACCGCTCTACCTTTTGCTTGTGAGTGAAAGTTGTAAATGGATGAATGATAATATAAATTATTTATAGGTAACACATAAAGATAAAGTGGGAAACAAGTTAAAGTTCCATATTTCTCCAAATTTCAAAACTCTTCAAATGTCTCACATTTAAACATCAAATTTTACTTATTCTATTCCACTTATATTTCTACAAGATTTAAAAAAAATGAAGGTCATGTTTGACTTTATCAACTCTTAATATCATTGTCATCTCATTACATTTTTTTTATTCTCAAGGAATTATGATCTATTTCATTATTATTACAAGCTCTCTATTATGAAAACTTTTATATGATTTACTTAGTATGAAAATAAATGTACGAAAATCTCAGAATGACTTTCCATGTATGAAAATCTCAGTATGAAAATATGAGAGTAGAAATATAAGTATGCCTCTTCCTAGTACAAAAAATCCTAGTAAGAAAATCTCAGTATGATGATCCATGTATAAAAATCTCAGTACAAAAAATATGAGTACACAAATATCTTTAAGAAAATAACAGTATTAAAATTTTAGTACAAAAACATAAGTAAAATTTTCCTAGTATCAAAATACCAATATTAAAATATGAGTATGAAAATATTAAAATTATTTTCCCAGTACAAATATCCCAGTACAAGAATCCCAGTACGAAACTCCTAGTATGATTTATATATTCTTTATTCTCATCAATAACTTTTTCATTCCTATCTCAATATAATGTAATTTAAATTACGATCGAAATAAAAAAATGACAGAAATATGGTTTTGTAGTTATGAAATTATTCAAACCTCCCCACCATTTATTCAAACTATTTTATGATGAGGGTTTTCATGATTTTTGAGAACTTCTTGATCTGTGAAGAATTTTTTTATTTGTTTTATAAATTATGAAAACATTAAAACTCTTGAATTTACATTATTATTTCGAAAATCCTTAGTAAGAATATGACTTCTTCGAGGAGAAACATTTGTTTCAACAACTTCTATCATTTTAACTCAACAACTTCATTCTTTACAACATAAAAATTTCATTCATTCATGGATTAATGAATAAAAAAACACTAGTAAAAAGAAAATTCAATATCAGATATTTTGAACCAAATGATTTTCAATCTATTTCTGATGGGGATATATATGATAAAGTGTTTGATATATAAAATCATCTTCCCAAATTCTTTTATGTTTTATGGGACTCAATACGAAAACATGAGTCTCGAAACATGTGTCCAGAAATACATCCTCATGTCAATAGACTTAATCTGGTCCTGGAAAAACAAAAACACACTTAAACATCAATGATAGTTTTCAATAAATACAAAAACATTATAAAAAAATTTACAAAGATTATTTAATCTATACATTTGGATTTGTTGACAACCCTTGGTAGAAACTAATTCAAACTCACATAATTTGTTAACAACAATTTTTTTTGACATTTATCAAAAATATATTCCTTCTCAAATGTGAGTTTCCTGACACCATAGTGGTGGTTAAAGTAATTTTTTTGAAGGAATTACATCCCTTGATGAAAATTAAATGTTTTGGCCATATGAAGGAAAAATATCCTCACTTTTATATTCAATTTTTTATCCCTCCCCTAATATTTATTTTTTCACTTTCTCAATTTCATTTACTCTATCCTATTATATGATAAACACAGCTTCGAATTCATTAATTAATTTATGTTAAAACATCATTCAGTGTATAATGCTGTTACATTCTGTCACCTTTGTCAATATAATCCAATTCAGGGTGGGGTTTCTTATTTATGAGGTTTATAAAGAAATTTGAGTATGTTGGATTTGAGGATTCATGCTCTATTCCACAAACCATTTTTTCTACTATTATTTTTTAATGATATCAACATTTTGATACTTTGATTAAATATATTCTCGAAAAAACATCTCTAACATCAACCTATTCATTTATAATGTGAAAAATTATATCATATTGTTTTGATCTTGAATAATGGAAAATATTCTTATAAATATCTATTGCACTTTCATTATCACAATGTATCTTCAATGATTTAGAAAAATTTTAATTTAAATCTTCCAATTGAACCATCTTTCTAAATATTTGAGTATAATCTTGAAAAGCTCTAAAATATTTAGATTCAGTTGTGTTAAAAGATACTGATCTTCGTATCAAACTATTCCAACTCACACAACATTCACCCAAGAAAAAATGTTTTTCCTGAGGATGATTTTATATGCCTAAAATCTCATGGATGATGAACATTAGTATGCCCGAGAAACTTCTTCTCACTATTTATTATACATAACAACCCAAGTGATGTTTTTTCTTTGAAACATTTCAAAATATTCTTTGATTCCAATATATGTGATTCTTCTATATTTCAATGTTACATGGAACATCCAGTAAAAAAATAAAAAATATTAGCCCTTGAGGTTTTATGGTAATGAAAACATCCTATAAGATTCCAATAGTATTTTCAATTCACACATATTCCAGACTCATCATTACCCAACATTGTTCTCATAAAATAGGAGTTTAAACATGTTCTGATTCTTCCATCCTAAACATTTTTAACAATTAAATGGTATACATTTCCTGAGATAATAAAATTTATTTTTTATGTTTGTAAAACTTTTAACACAAGAAAGAATTTTAATTCTCCCCATATAGGTATTTAAAAATTATTCACCACCTCCTCTGAAATTTTATTACCATCATATTCTCTATCTCCAGCGAAAATTATATCATCCACATGAACAATTACAATTAAAGCTCTAGAGACAACATCATTCACATATATGTTTCAATAAAATATTATTTTATAAAAGTTCAATATTAGAAAAAAATTGTCATGATTATAATACCAATAATGTGGAGCTTTTTTCAAACCATAAAAATCTTTTTTCAATTCACAAACATTCTATTCACCTGAATCATGTTGAAACCGACATGGTTGTTCAATGAAAAATTTTCCCTAAATTCCACAATTTTAATCCATGAATTTAAATCCATTTGAAAAACATTTTAATTGTGTTGAGAAGTCACCATAATAAACATTCCAATAGTTTGTATACTTTCAATGGGGGAAATGTTTTCATCAAAATCCTCACATTCCTTCTACACATATCCTTTACAAACTAGTCTTTCTTTTTTTCTTTGAAACTTCTATATGCACATTGATTTTTTTTCTATAAACCATCTTTATTATGATAAAATTTTTATTTTCTGTCCTTTAGAACATGTTCCATCAATTAATTTATCTCAATCTGATCCAAATCATCATTCATAGAATCCACCCATTCATTATGTTGAATATCCTCTGAAAATAATTCTAGTTCAACTTTTGATATATGTGTAGTTTGATTTTATAATCTCAACATCATTATAGTATGAACCATATCCTTTCACTTTCTAATAATTTATTTAGATACAATATGATCGAGTAAGGTAGGAAATGTCAATGTTTATTTCCTAGATTGAGTTTATTCATCACATGATTCTTCTAAATCTTGATAAGGATGTTTTTAATTACTTTCACTATTGTTTAAAATCTACATTTTTTTCATGAAAAATATTCTAATAAAAATTATTACAAAATATAGATTTTCAATTACATTCACATTATACGACTCCACCGAATTTGGTAGAGTTTGTTCAAATATTTTTAACTTCTCGTATTTGATGAATAACCGAAATATGTTCCATCCCCATCTTTTTTATCAATCATTCCATAATCCAAATTTTTTATTATTAGATATCATTGAATTTTATAAACATTGAAATATTTAAATAAATGGTTTATATTATTCCACATTTCATAAGGAGTCATGATATTTTCTAGTCTAATAAAAAATATAATTTTAACATGTAATATAGTACCCCATATTCTCTCTAATCGAATTTTGAATGTTTGTATAAGGATAAAAAACATCATCCCATTTTCTAAAAAACATATATACTGTTTCTTTTTTATACTAAATTTATTTTTGGAGTATAGGGAGAATTATGCAGATATTTGATTCCATTCTTCCTCATATAAGTTTATAAATTATTTATTATGTATTCGGTAACATTATCTGTTATAAACATATTTATAAAAACCCCTATTTATTTATAAATATATTTTATAAATAATTTGAGAAATTCAATAGCCTCTGTCATGTGCTTCACAAACTTGATTTTTTTTCATTTGAGTGAAATAATAAAAAAAAGTGATAAAGTATAAATATACTTTTGTTTATTGATGTATCATCATCACAAATTAATCAGAATGAATAAACTCAAGTGGTATGGTATATTGAATGTGAATTCTCCTATGAATTTTGGTAGTAATATTTCTTTTATAGAAAGTAATACAAGTATAATCTTCTCTTATTTTAAATTTTGGAAAATTTCAGACAACATAAACTATAGAATTTTTATTCATGTATTTCTTACCAAGGAGGCCAAGTCTTCAGTTGCATAATTTTTTTCTCTTCTTCAACAATCAAGTACCATTAGTTATTGAAATCACTTATTTGAAAGAAATACCATGGGGTCCTTTATTCCTATGTAATAACTTCTCCATATTTTTCAATTTTGATGATAGAAAAACTTATTTTCTAAAAAAACTAATTTCCCATAATCGAAATTCTTAGATACAATAATTAAGTGATGTTTTAGACCGTTGAAAAATAAAAAATCCTTGTATTTAAACTTATTAGCTTCAATATCAGCCATTCCGACTCCTCTAATTTTTATGTAATTATAATTAATAAATTTAACGTCTCATCCATCATGTGTTTCAAAACGTTTCATGATTTTTATGTCACCTATCAAATGTATATAGAAAATGTTATCAATTATCCATGGTTTTTTCATTTTATGCAATTTCAAAGTTGTTTCAATAAAAAATATTTTCCCTCGACATCATTCTTTTCAGATTTATTTTATTTTATATGATTAGAAACATGTTCTAGAAGGAGTGTCATACATTATTCAAAATTAAGAAAATAATGATAAAATATTCCACAAACATATTCCAGACTTTCATATTAATTTATGGTTGGGAAGTTTCAAACATATTGAGAATTTAGTTTTTCAACATTATATAGCTTCAGAAAGATTATCATTCTACTCTCATTTTTTCTTCCACATTTCTTTAATCTTATTCTATGTGAGGATAATTTGTGTCAATAATTATAATAACCATTCCCATAGATTCCACATCACTAGAAATAAACATATAATCTTAATATTATTTAAATGAAATATTTATCTATTGAATATTTGTTGAGTCTGGTAACTTCATTCAACTATAACATAATTAGGACATGGACCATCATTTCATTTAAGTGATTTTCATAATTATTTATATTTGATAGATTTATCTCTTCTCTTATCCACAAAATTATTATCAATACATTTTCTAGATCCTGAAATGTTAAAAGAATCAGATGAAACAGTAATTTTGGTATGATATTATTTCACTTAATTATCATATTGAGCTTTCTCAGTAAATTTAGAAGTCTGGACTTTTAATTATGATTGATTTATGAAGTTTTAACTCATCTTCATAAAATTATTTTGTTAGATTATAGAATATTGGATTGAAACTTGTTAACCTCTTCTTAGATAGCTTAAATCTTCTGAATATGACCTTTGAACATCTTTACCCATTTTAAAAATCTATGAATGTAATATAAAATATCAGGAATGTGTTCATCCTTTTTATTGGTGACATCTTTTCAAACATCAACAAATTATTCACGATCTTTCCTCATTTCTATAATTTCATTCATGATACTTGTTTTCCTTAAGACATTCAACAACTTATATTTTGATCTGGTATTCTTTATAATATTCGTCACCACCTTCATCACTCTCTAACGAATCTTTTTTTATCAACTCCTGTAATGTTGTTTATAAATTTTTTATAATATTTCATCATTAGAGTAATTGTTTTAGATTGAGTTTGATTCAACTTTCTTAATCAACATTATTCTTTTTTTTCTAGTAAACTTATTCATGTATCTGTTTGAATAATTTTATTCCTTATCTTTTATTCCACTTCATCCGTTGAAGTTTTCCATCGGAATAATATCAGCATTCCTTATATTTGTTCATGTGGAAATTTATAGAAAACTGTGTGATTCAACCACAATCAAAAAATTCCAATAGATTTTACTTAAATTCATTCCTCTTCCTCTTACATATTTTAATGATATTAAAGACTTGATTTTTTTCTTCAACTCATCATCATATTTATCTTCAGATTCATGTGGATGACCGTATTCAAAATATTTAATATTAAACATTTCCATAGCTCCAAATGAGATTTCATCATTCATATTATTTTTAAACATTGGATATTTACAAATTTTATACGCAGTAATAAATTTATTATAATTCATCTGGAGATAAATTAAATTTATATTCTAAAGACTAAATTTTAAATTCAAACAGTTCTAGAATGATTCTCATATGTTTCTTCACAATTATATATTCTTCCAAGACATCTCCAAATTCTTTGATGTTGTAAACAATTTTATTTAATCTAGTGAATTATTCATCCATTTTTTATTCATCTATCATTCTGATATATTCATACTTACTACACCATATTTGTATAATTGCTTCCATAATTTTTGTATTCACTTCAAAAACACATTCCAAATTTTCCGAAATAAATTTTTATGTTCTAAGACCCCTCAACATAAGATAAAAATCAATTAATAAGGAAATTAACACAGAATTTCTAGCCTTACCATCAACTTATATACTTTTTTTATTATAAAACATTATATATGTATACTTCTAAATATATGGAAAACAAATCCTTATATATTCAAAAACATAAAGGACAATAGATATGAGATAAAGAATCAACCTATTTTTTATCCGTAATAAATTTTACCATCAAATGATGAAAATACTATACTATTGACAGAATTAATTATATCCATGATGAGGATACAACAAGGGAACCTTTAATCTAATACAAAATTATGTTTAAAAGGATAAAATAACAATTTAATGGTGTGGGGGTTGAATAAATTTTTATTTTTTATAATTTTAAATTATTTTCAACACATAACCCCTAAAATCTGTTATGAATAATTTCCTTATCAACATTGAGTAAATTATAATGAATGAAAAGGTAGTATAGAATTTAAATCACACAATATATTAATGGTACTACCTTAATGTCAGAACCTACATCATTGACATTGCCACTAATGTGGTTCTATAGAAATCCATTATTATTAAGATGTAAATAAAAGATGTATCAACTATCATTAGACACTATATATCTTCCAATATTAATGATTATACTTGATCTAATTAGTTTAAACTGTTTTACTATAAAATAATTTACTAAAATAAAAGAAATAATAATTTTATATAAACGATCTTTAATTTTTCAGTGTGAATCGTCAGTCTGATTTGGCTGGATCAATGTTTCTCAATAAAATAATGATGGATCTTATTTTCTAAAAATGATATCAATGGATCTAATTTTCTCAAAACAATAATATTGGATCTGATTTTCTCAAACAATGATTCTAGATCAGATTTTATGAATTTGATAATAATGTATCTAATTCTATGAATATGATAATGCTGGATCAGATTCTCTGAATACGATAATTCTATATTTGATTATTGGAAATGATGGAAACAATATTTAATCTATAAAATTCAATATATAATAGAATTTTGAAAATAATTCCTCTTCAATGAGATATGATCATTCACCTGAAAATATCCAGCACTCCACCTTTTCTGTGTTTGTTAATGTTGTAAATGGATGAATGATTTGAGAATATATTTAAAAGTATCTAAAAAAGTTAGAAATAGGAAAACAATACCCTCTTCCTAAAATTGAAATATTCCACAAATATCTTACATTTAAACATCAAAAATTAAATTACTCCATTTTAATTAGATTTAACCAAGATTAAACTATATTTTATTTTATTTTTTACGTCTTAATCTCTTAATATAATTATCAGCTCATAAAATTATGTTTCCTTCTCGTATTTTTATAACGTGTTTATTCTTCAGTACGAACTCATTATAATGAATAATTAGGTTTTATTTCTTCATTATATAAATATTGGAACAAATATATCAATACGATTTTCCTAGTTGGAACATATCAGTAAAAAATGTAGCGTATGATATTTTATGTTTTATTTTTCACAGTGTGAAAATACCATCCAAAAAAACCCCATTATGAAAATCTCAGTGTGAGATTCTCAATATAAATACTTTAGTATGGAAATATCATTTTATTTTAGTAGTTAAAAAATATCAATACAAAAATATTATTGTGAAAAACTAATAATGAAAATATCAGTATGATTTTCCTAGTAAATAATCATAGTACTAAAATCTGATTATGAAATTATCAGTATGATTTTTCCTGTATGAAAACCTCTGTATGAGAATTATAGTATTAAGATACATTTATGATTTCATTCTTCCATAGGATATACATTATCTTTTTATCGTGCGTGTGTTCATAATTTTTCATAACTTCATGATCTGGAAAACATTGCTTGATTTGTTTTAGTAAGAATGAAATCATTTTAACTCCTGACAACATATTCTTCTTTCAAAACATTTCTATAATAATCTGACTTCTTCAATGAGTATCTTCTATCCCAAGTAATTTTTTTATTATAAATTCATCAACATTATCATTTATAACTCAATAACTACAATCTTTCTATGATTAAAGAAAAAAAAACCTATAGATTGAAGGAAATTCCACCACAGATGCTTTTGAATCCAATGATTTTCAACATTAGGTCGATATCCCTAAAAAAAATAATGTTTCTAGGAAATAACATCATCTTCCAGACATATTCTATATCTAGTTTATCTCAATAGAAAGTCCAGGGTCCAGAAACATGTGTCTGAAAAAACAACCTCATTACAGTGGACAGGTTCTGATTCTTGAAACATAAAAACACTCTTAAACAAAAAAGGTTAGTTGTCAAAAATTACAAAAGCATTGTAAAAAAACACTTCACAAATGTTCATCAAATCCACATTTCCAAATATGGAAGTAAATATATGTATAAGAATTAAATACATATCACATAAAAAACTCAAATAGATATTCACAAATCAAAATACATTTCCAATTTTGATAAAGAAAATTTTGTAATACTATATCTTTTCGAATTCCTAGAATTTTCATAAGTCCAAATACCAAATAAACAAATTATACTTATGTAAGTGTATGGGAGTATCAATATATATAAAAAAATGAGTGTGAGCCTAATAAGACTCAGTTAAAGATGATAATAAAAGGGAGACCAAACTATAAATTAAAATAGTCAACTAAGATTGATCCATAAAAAACTAGACCAATAGGTGTATTGGTCTGATTCCATGGTATGATAATATATAAAACGATATAAAGAATAACCCTAAACTGATACTAGGATGTTATGAAAAAGGAAATGTTTGAAGTAATATTTCCTTCAATATTATATAAGAATTTAGAGACAATTTAATGGAATAATAAAAACAAATACCTCTGATGAAATTCTTGATAGAAAAAAACTATGAATTGATGAGGGATTTAGTAGAAGATGTTATTTTGGGATTCATTGATGTTGAATGTGTTGAGGTCGACAATGTGTATATTATGCTGATGACTTGAGGTAGATTAATTTATAAATAAAATTGATAGTTTATAAAGATGAAATAGAGGATCAGGAATAATTGATCTTGGTTTGATATTGACTCTATTTTTGTGGAAGGTTTAGAGATAGATGACACAAAAAATAGTGATAAGGAAAATATAATCCACTGCATATTATACAAAATAATTGAATCTATTTAAATCTAAAATATAGGAGAGAATGTATCTTCCAGGATTTCGATGAACGAAAATGAAAATGGTTCGAGCAAAAAAAAATTTTATGCTGTTTCATTTGTGCGATTTTTTTCATTTACATGAAAATCAAGTAGATGATGGGGTAATTAGTGATTTTCAATGTCGTATCTTAGGATATATTTTAAATGGGAATTAGGTTATCATTATATTTTCTTTGGTGGTGGGTGACTATTTATGAAAATTTAATGGTAAATGACGTGTATTTACCATGTAGGTGCATCAAAGTGTGCTTATGTTTGTGAAAATTGAATTTCTTTCAGATCAGTTATTTCAAAAAGTATTTATGAATTTGGAGGACAAGGTAAATTCCATAAAATGTAACGTCATTGGCATAAATGGTAGGCACATGGGTTTATAAAATATGTAATATATGGTTCAAAAGAGTGGAAATTATTTCTTTATTTCTCAGGGGTATTAGTTATGTAATTTTACTTCAGTTATAAGGACATTATATAATTTTAAATTAAATAGATTAAAATCTAATATAGGGGATTGAAACTATCCATTGAGCATATAAAACAATACTATGTAGAACAAAATCATTTAATGGAGGAACATAAATTTTATAAGTTGGGCATACACTGTAAGATAGTATGTCTAAGTATGATATAATCTATAATACCAAATGTAGGAACGAATATATATACATGAGATGCTCAAATACAAGAGGGGGGTGAATTTTATTCATTAAAATATCTTTAATGAAATTTTGAATTACCAAAATTCACAACACCTCTGAGTTCTAATAACTTGTTTGATTCCAGAAAAGTGACTCCGGAAACGAAACTTACCAAAAGTTTACACCATCTATGATCATACCTTAAAGTGTATAGAGTCATATAAAATCAGAGTAAAAGTTTTAGGAAGTATATGAATGTTATACTTTCCTCAACAACTAAAATACAAAGTGGAAACAAAATATTACATGTGACAAGTAATTACTTTTTTAACCCAAAGAAGAGGGTATCCAATAACCCTAGATAAAAGGTCCCTTGATTTATACTTTTAAAAAAGTATGTCTTACCAAAACCTACGTAATCCCTAAACCCAAAGATTGGTATCTTTCTTACTATCCCTTCAAGCACTTGATTTGTATGGAAATCGACACCTCTTACTTCACAACCCAATGTCTCTGATTTGAAGGAAATAAAACCTCTGCACTAAGTTAATATGCATGAAGAAAAGATTGAACAAGTAGTTCAAAACTTTCTGCACGAAGCCTAAGTGTTTATAATATCCTCTCTCTCTAGAAATCACATCTGAAAGTTATGAGCTTTAAAAACTCCAAATGTCTTGAGGTCTTTCAAATGAGCTCATATTTATAGGCACAACTCCAATGGTCTGATCCCTCCTTCAACAGTCACATTTTTCCTTGAATTTTGGAGGGACCTGTACACATGTCACACAAACAGCGGTTAGTGAGTAACTGAAAGTATGACATTGTTTTAAAACTAAATAGGTGTAATCATAACCAAAAACTGATATTCAAAATGAAAGTAAATGAATGTTCAGAGTCTAACAAAAAATGAATTCAGAGTCTATTAATACAACGATATTTGGATTCTGTTATCTAGGAATTTGGAACCTGAATTCTGTAGAATTCCGGTGTCTGAATTTCAAGGAAATTCAGAGTCTAGATTCACAAGAATTTTGAACCTGATCATACAAAGTTCGGAGTCATAGCTCATGAGAATTAGGAGTCAAAACCCATAAGATTTCAGTGTCTGCATTAAGATAACTCAGAGTCAAAACATAGAATGTTCGTAACCATTATTCAATATTAGATATCGGAGTCAGAACTTAGAAAGTTCATATCCATAATTTTTATTCCAAATTCAGAGTCGGGAATTAAAAACATTGTAACTAGAATTAAGATTCCAAATTCGGAGACAGAACTCAAGAATGATCGTCACTAGAATTCTGAGAATTCAGATCCTAGAATAGAATGCTTCATATCTAGGTATTTATAGGATTTTGATATTTTGGTCTCAATCCAAATTTTATACTCATGAAAAATTATAATAGGGACAATGAAACAATGTAAGGATAAATATCCTTGGGGAAGGAAATTTTTCCTTATAGAAGTAAAACAAGGGTAAAAATAGATTTTCCTTAAGATAAGGTGTTTGTGATTTTCAAAACAAGAGAAATAGTGAAGTCATATGGAAACTATAATTACTCAACAATCTCCCCCTTGAATAAAGGAATGAAAAAGTCATAAGCAAAACCGTATTGACTCAACAATATACCTCTGTTTGGAAAGAACAAAAAACCTTACGAAAAAGAGTAAAGGACATAGAAATATTTTTCTAGACTTTGAAAATAAAACATATCTTTGTCTTATATTAGCAAAGATGAATATGACTTACTCCCCCTTAGGCTTTGGAACTCTAAGGATCGTATTCTAGATTTCCAAAATGAGAATTTTTGTTATCTTGATAATGAAAATCGTCGTAATGAAAAATCCCCCTTAGATAAACTCCCCCTCACATAGGGATAGTTCTTATTTAAATAGAAATATTTTTCTTTCTCCCCTTTTAAATTCTATTTCCTTCTCCCCCTTTGTGATTTTCAAAAAGAGTTTGAGGGAATGGAAAAACATTGGTACCTGAAATATTAGAAAACACATCCAATGAAAACATGGAACCATAATTTCATTATTATTGGTAGAATTAGTACAAGGAAGAAAAATAGATACAACAAAAGATCAGATTTGTGGCTATTTTAGTTCTTTTTTCTTAGGCATAAACTTCTTCACAATGGTATTTAGATTTTTCAGCTCCTTGTTATCCTCCTCTGCTTTCTTTTCCAATGTAGTGGTCCTATCTTCCTGAGCCTTCATAACGTATTCCTGAGCCTTCAGCAATTCATCCCGATTCACTAGCTTTTCTTGAATCTCAATCGAGAGATCCTTTTCTGTTTTCCATATTTGGACAAAATAACTCAACTTCCCATTCAGATCTTTCACCTCTTGAATCTGAGTATTTTGTTCAAGACTCATATTTACCTTAATGATGTTTGTATGATCCTTGATCTTGGTATATTTGGAATCAAAATCTTCTTTGACATCTTCCTGAAATTGATCAAGGTCACTCATATCTTGTACTGTCTTCTTTGACCAGCTAGATATTTTCTTACATGAGTTTCTATGAGCTTCATAGCATATGAAGAATGTTTTTAAATCTAATTCCGTCTTGACACACTTTTCCATAACCATGGAAACAGAATCCGATTTGTGATTAAGAGAATGTTGAAGCATCTGGAATGTAGAATCTATGGTTGAAAAAGTCGAAAAGGACCCGACCAGCTTCTTCAATGATTGATCAACAAAATCACGACCAAGTGAAGATGATTCAGAATCTGAGACTCTTCTTGGTGAGGCTTGTTTTTCTAACTCAACAAGATTCCTCTTTGATGTTCCAAAACTTCATTTTTCTTCACTATATATTTTCTAGGAGTGTCAACAAAATCTTGTTTACATTTATCAATTCTCGATACGACATCCTCATCAGGTGATTCATGCCCACTTCCAGACAACTGTACAATTTTGTCTTCATCAAAAATTTCTTTCTCAGCACCAACCTCAACATATTATAGATGAATAAAGTGATTATTAAAACTCTATTTTTCAGACAACTTATTTTGTTCCTCTTCTTCACCCTTCTCTTAAGATCCAGGAGTAGAAAGTATTAAAGATCCGGCTTGAGAGGTCCATATTGATAATTTATCGGAAGCTCTTTCCTTATCATGAAAGTATTATACTTTCTTTATCAAGTCAACTATATCTTTAAAGATTTGAGCTTCTTGAACTTCCTCCACAACTTCTTTATCAACTTCCTTCTCTTTGTCTTTTTCTGGGGACATGAAATTATTTCCCGGAGTCTCATGATATTGACATACTGGAAAAGTTTCTGGTATAGTAATATTCTCGGATACAAATTCCTTAGACTTCAAAAGATATTGGACAATCTCTACCTCATACATCTTTTTCTTAAACTTCTATTCCTTGGATTTATTTTCTAGTTCATCAGTAGCCGTTTCATTCATACATTGGCCTCTGTAGGGTCCAAGCCAAACAGTCTCTCCCCTTCTTTCATGTTTTACTTATCCTCCCTCTATTTCTCTACAACTTCATCTGGGTTGGTTTTTTGTTTCATGGGTTTATGAGGTGTAGATTTAAATTCCTTAGTCTTAGGGTTTTTTTCTTCTACATCCAGTTCCTTAAGTTTCCTCTTCTTTACTGATTTCTTTAAAGGTTTGGATTATTCAACATTATTCGGAATGGCTTATGCCTCTTCTACTGGCAGATCATAAAACTCCCCTGACTGCTTAGAGAATCCAAAATTCATTCTCTTCAAGGTTTCATCACTTACTATCATTACTTTTCAATTTCTCATCTTGGAATTGTAGGGGATCTTGAATGATTCAAGACACCGAACTATCAGCTTGGAAAGTAAGGCGTGATACATAATAATTTGATATCTCAGATTTCCATTCCTGATATACTTTATTTTAATGAGAACGTGCCTTATGAAATTTATTTTCATTATATTTAACATTAAATCCAAGAAATACATGTCACTTTTATTAAGGGTGTCTTTGTCACCCTTTCTCCGTACAATAAATCCTTGAATCCATAACTATTGAATCTGATTGTTGGTAGATATATTGGAAATTTTTGTTGTCTTCACATAAGTAAGTCCAATGTATTCCATAGCCTTCACGATGATGAATAACCCTTGAACATCTAGCAGTTTTTGAGAGAAAAATTCATCTTCTCCTTTATATGACAGCCCCACCAAGCTTGGAACCTTAGTGAAAGAAAGATTATATGTCTTCCCATAACTCTTTAAAGAATACTTTTCTCTATATTCTTCTATAAAGAAGAAAACTTATTTATAAAATTCAATGAGAAGATCCAGATAGGAAACATCCTGAGCTTCTTCCTTTGAAATAGCTACACTCTCCCATCCATTAACCCTGATATTCTTTGAGATAATAGAGTCATACTTATTGAAGAATATTGGGTGTACCAACCTCTCCCTGTAAATTTGGCACTCTACAATCGGCTTGACAAAAGACATATCTTGAGAAAGAGTTTCTACAGAGATTCGGACTTGAGAACTTCTGAAGAATTCAGAATGAGATTTTGTAGAGGAAAATATCTTCGACACACACAAGATTGAGAACCGATGCGGGATAACTGCTGGGGTTCCCCTTTATATAGGTGTTTAAGCGACGTTTGAACTTTTCATCTCAATCCATTACTTGAGATTTCTTCAGATTTGATCTGACGGTTGAAATGATTTCCGTTAGGAAAAATTTGGTTGAATATGATCTTTTGAGGTTTTAAAAAACATTGATATTTAAGGAAACAAGAGACCAAAAATTTTCAAAAGAAACTAACAACAAGTAAAAGGTGATAACAAAAACTCAAGAAAGAATCTTACCTTTCGGATCGCTAAGAAGATTATTCGTACTGAAGAATATTCTTATTGATGAACATTGGATTCCATAAAAACATGAATGAAAAAAACACATCACTACGAACATTTTCAAATTCGAAAATTTCCCTTATAAAAATTTCATGTCCGAAGACTTTCATTACGAATACCTCGGATCTGAATATTTTCATTATGAAAACATCAGGTCTGAAGAGTTTAATTACAAAAACATCAGGTTCTATGATTTTCATTACGAAAACATGAAAAACAATAATAGAAAAAACTTGAAAAATTTCATTATGAAAAATATGAATAAATTATTTACAATAAATATGAAAACATTATTAAGAATAATATGATAAACATAATTATGAAATATATGGAAAAATTCATTATGAAAAATATGAAAAACATCATGGAAAATGTACTCCCCATATGGAAAAGAGTTTATTTACTATAAGGATATTGTTGTTTCAAGAAGTTAATCAAGGAAGATTACCTTACAATTATCATTCATATCTTCTATTTAATGTATTCAAATCTATTGGAGGGTAAATATTTTGAAAAAATATCAGTAAGTTGGTCTTGCGTTCCGATGAATTGAAGAATGAAATCTCTTTTAAGTGGGTGATCCCTAAGAAATTGATTCCTAATATCTATGGGATTTTCATGAGAGTGATGTGCATGGTTTTTACTATGGGTGATGGAACTTGTTTTATCACACATAATTTTTGTTTTGGTAAAACTCAAACCATAGTCTTTGAGTGTCTGTTGAATACACAACACATGGGCACAACAACTTCCAACTGCTACATATTCATCTTTAGTAGTGGAAATTGTTACTGAGTGTTTCTTCTTGTAAGACAAAAAAATTAATTAATTTCCTAATAAATGACATGTTCTAGATGCACTCTTTCTATACATTCTATATCCAACAAATTCAGCATCCGAAAAAAATTTTATAATTAAATCATTTGTAGAAGTATAAAATATTCCTAAATCCATGGTTCCCTTTAAGTAGTGAAAAATTCTTTTCACTGTCTTTAAGTGAGGTTCCTTGTGACTGGATTGATATCTTACATATAAGCATTTGGAAAAATTTAAGTCTGGAAGAATAGCTATCAAGTAAAGTAAACTGCCTATAATACCTCTAAATATTGTTTGATCTAATGGTTTCCCAGCTTCATCCAGATCAAGTGTGTTTTAGGTACGAATTAAGTACTTATAATTTTAGTGATGTCTTATCCATACTTTTTAAGAACATCATTAATATAATTATGTTGGGATATGTAAATTCCTTATGGTTTTTGAGAAATTTGAAAAACAAGGAAAAATGTTAACTCACCCATCATACTCATTTCAAACTCAGATTTCATTAGTTCCGCAATGAATCATTTAATGATTGCTGAGTTTAATCAAATATAATGTCATCAAAATAAATTTGAACAATCAAAACATTTTTTATTATATTTCATTTTAAAAATAGTTGGTTCTGAATTTCCCTTAACATAGTTTTTTTTAAGAAAAAATTCTGTAAGTCTATCATACCAAGCTCGATGGGCTTGTTTATGACCATACAAAGCTTTGGTAAGTCTAAAAACATGATCAGGATATTTTGTATCTTCAAAACCTCTTCAACATAACCATTAAGCAAAAGAACATTTCACATCCATTTGAAGAAGTTTCAAATATAATAATTCTGCACAGCCATGTAAAATACAAATAGATTCAAGTCTACCTACTGGAGCATAGATTTATTCAGATTCTATTCCTTCTTGTTGATTATAGCCTTTAGAATCTAATCTAGCTTTATTTCTAATAATGATTCCATTTTCATCAAATTTATTTATGAAGACCCATTTTACACCTATAATATAAGCTTCCTTAGGTCTTTCAACCAAGGTCCAGACTTTATTCATTTCGAATTCATTTAGTTAATCTTGAATGGCTTTTATCCAATCATCATCACCTAAAGATTCGTCGGTACTTTTTGGTTCTAATTGGGAACGGAATGTTAGATGTTGTACTTTCTTCCATAATTAACTTCTAGTCCTTATAGGTTGATTCACATCACCAATGATACTATCACTAGGATGATTCTTTAGAAACAACTGATTTGGGTTTTTTAAAACATGTTCATCAACATAGGGTTGGAAATTATCTGGGGTAAATGTATCAGAAGTATCTTCTTGAAAATTTTCCTTATCCGAAAGATATTCTATCAAAGGTTGATAAATAGTGTTTTAAAACACATCTGAAGATGTAGGTTGTGGTTGTTTAAACACAAAGGGATCAGTTTCATCAAATTTTCACATGAACCATTTCTTCAACAGTATAAGTGTTTTTATTGAAAACTCTATAAGCCTTAGAAGTTGTGGAGTGTCCTATAAAAATTCCCTCATCAGATTTTGGTGTGAATTTATGTAGATTATCTTTAGTATTCAAAATGATTACCATGCAACAAAAAACCTTAATGTAGAAAAGTATGGGTTTTATACCATTCAATAACCCTTAAGGAGTTTTATTAAGAAAAGTTATAATCAAAACAAGATTTATATTATAAAAATCAATACTTACAGCTTTAGGACAAATATGTTTGGCTACAGGATACACACTGAACATTGTTCTAGTTATCTCATGAAGAATTCAATTTCATCTTTCAACAGTAGCATTTTGTTGTGGTGTTCTTGGTGGTTAGAAATAATGTGTAATGCCTTTTCTACTACAAAATGTTTCGAAATCATAATTTTGAAATTCTCCTCCTTGATCACTATGAATATTTATCAATGGATGTTTTTTCTCATTTTTGACTTGGGATCTAAAACTTATGAAAACAGAAAAATATTCAGACTTATTTCCTAGAAAATAGTCCCACGTATATCTAGTGTACTCATCAACACAAACAAATACATAGTACTTTCCGCCAATGCTTCCAGTTGGTGTATGACCAAAAAGATCCATATGCACCAACTTTAATGCATCAATAGTTGAGACTTCACCTATTTATTTAAAACATGAATTATGTTTCTTGACATATTAAAAAGGATAAAAAATATTAGATGAATCAAATCTATGCTCCGGTAGATCCTTAACTAATCCTTTCATAGAATGTTTACATAAGTTACTAAGGTTACAGTGACCCAACCTTAATTTCTATAATGATGAATGATCTTCTATTACACTAGGTCAAGGTAAATCGTGGATCCTATGTTCTTCTATTCTACTCTGTAATGATTCTCTTTCGTATGGGAAGAATTAATAAATTCTTCCTTGGAATTGTGTACTAAGAACTTGTCATTCCTAAAATTCACAAGGTAACCTTCTCCACATAATTGTCTTAGGCTATTGAGTTTATGTTTAAGGCCCTTAATAAATAAAACATTTGAAATCAATGTTTTTCCAAGAAGAACAATGTTACCTATACCAATAATTTCTCTCTAAGCATTATCTATGGAAGTTACTTTCCCTCCATTCATCTTGATAATATTTTCAGAATAGTTTTTGTTACCAGTCATATGCCTGGAACATCCACTATCCATGTACCACATATTGATGTTGGTACCTTATTTATCTTTATGAAATTAAGAAAGATAGACATTCAGAATCCAATCATTCTCAGATCCAGAATAGTTAGAAATTTTTTTTGGGTATCCACATATGTTTAGAAATATTATCTATATGAAACCCATGATATTGAACCTTATTCTAGGAGAAATTTTTCTTTCAGTGCCCACCACTTTGACATTTAGTGCAAAAATGGGGTTTAGAAGGAACAAAATAATTGTTTTTGAAAACTGGTTTTTTGGTGAGTATAACGTACTCCAGTAGTATTTACATGAGGTTTAATTTAAGAGTAAATCTTGTCAAAATTTTCCTTCATAGAGTTAAAGTTTTCAAGAAGCTTCTTAAGAGAAATTATTTCTGATTTCAGTCTGATGACTAAATTCTTATCCTCAGGAATCATTTCCATAGAGTTTGTTTTTTCCTCAAAAACATTCACCGTTGAAATATAATTCTTAAGAGATTTAGAATGTTCTTCCATAACAAAATATTCTTTCTCAAGGTATTTAGAATGTTTTTCTAAATTCTCATCTTTATCTCTATGATCTAAAGATGGATTTGAAATCTCTTTTGTAAGAATTTGTTCCCTAGTATTTTACTTAACTAATTTTGTAGAAATTTTACAATTTTTTGTTTCATGTAACTTGGAAAATCTAGATACTTCTTCATATGAAGTTATTTCTTCATTTTCTGAAGATGATGTATCTTCATTAGAAGTAATATTTGTGGAATAGTAATTTTTATCAAGAGATAATTTTGTTAAATCCTCAGAAGAGCGTCCCTTGGACATAAGACATTTATTAGGGAAAGAAGTAGTAGAAATGAATCTCATATTCTTCCCTGTTGATGAATCATATTCAAAAGATTCACATTCTGAAGCGTCTCCACAGCTAGCACTCCAAGTATCATTATCTTTACGACTTTTATTGTGCTTTGATTGATAGAATTTCTTCTTATTCCTTTCTACATTTCATTCCTTCTTTTCCTTCTTTTTCAAAAAAGGACAATGAGGTCTGATATGACCTGTTCTTCTACATTCATAACATGTAACTTATCTATCTTTTTTATATATTTAGTCTTTCTTCTTGTACCTATTCTAATGATTCATTTGAGCTACAATCATGTTCATTCTCTGACCAAGATTACATAATTCATTCTCAGACTTTTTTATACCACTAGATTCTGACTGAATAATGAATTACATTAACATTGATCTAGTTACTCTTTCAGGGGTCTTGGATTTCTTATGTTTAGATGTGGTTGTAAAAGAAACTCCTACATTCCCATTCTTCTTCTTAACATTTTTTTAATCTCCCTTTATTCTGGTTTTATGCTGAAGAAGGGTTCCAAACAACTCATCTAAGGAAATATGAGTGGCTTTCATGTTCGCATCAATAGTTGTCCTCTTTGAATACTATTAATTTGGTTAGATATATATGATCTTATCAACATGAGTCTCATAATCCAAACCTTTTTCTCCCATATGTTGTAAACTATTCACAATAGTCATAAACCATTGTTGTACTTTACATATGTGTTCTACATAAGGAAAATTAAAACCATGATATTTAGCTATGAGCATGGCTCTTCTTGTTTCAATAACATTGGAAGTTCAAAATTCAGTAACATCAAGTTTCTTCCATATATAATTTTCCTCTTCACAAGATGAAATTTGGCTATATATATATTTCAAGTCATTGATCAAAGTAAAGTATTGCGTACCTTGTAATTCAGTTGATATTCATGTTTTTCTTGATTAGTAAATGTACTAACTTCCTTGTCAAGGATTTTATATCTTCCAGTAAACATAACAAAATTATCAACACCAGTATTGACAATGAAAGTATTTATATGATCCCTCCAACACTCATAATCATTTCCATCAAAGATAGCCGGTCTTTTTGGATTGATAATATCAATAGAACCAACATATAAACCTGCTATATTAAAAAAATATTTGGAACACAAACTTATTAGTAGTAAGAGTTTGTAAACAAGGGAAAATATCCTAAGAAAGGAACTAGATATTGTATCTCTAAGAAAAACTGAATCCGAAATATATGATTCTGAATTACAGATTCTGAAAAAGTTTGAATCTAGAAGTTCTATTCTGAGAATTATATTCTGAATCTAATCATGAGATTAATTCAGATTGAACCAATCCCCTCATACAATTTTCTAGATAGTATGTATGGGTATGATATAATCTATAATACCAAATTTATGACCGAATTTATAATCATGAGACACTCAAATACAAGAAGGGGGTGAATTGTGTTCTTTAAAAAATCCTTAAGGAAATTTTGAATAACAAAAATTCACAGCACCTCCAAGTTCTAATTACATTCTGGATTCCAGAAAAGTGACTCTGGAAATGAAATATAATAAATGTTTACACTAACTAAGATTCTACCATAAAGCATATAGAATCCTATAAAATAAGAGTACAGGTTTAATGAAGTATATGAATGTTATACTTTCCTCAACAACTAAAATACACAACAGAAAACAAAATATTACAAGTGAAAAGTAATGACTCTTTTAACCCAAAGAGGAGGGTATCTAATAACCCCAGATAAAACTTCCATTGATTTATACTTTCAGTCAAGACAGTCTTACCCAAACCAAAGAAAGCCCTCAATCCGAAGATCGATATATGTCTTGTTATTTCAGAAAGCCCTTGATTTGTAAGGAAATAGGCACCTCTGACATCACAACCTAATGTCTCTGATTTCAAGGAAATCGAACCTCTGTACTAAGAAAATATGAATGAAGCAAAGTCTGAACAAGTAGTTCAAAACTTTCTGCACGAATCTTGAGATTTTATAAGAGCCTATCTCTCTATAAATCACTTCTGAATGTTCTGAGATCCAAAAATTCAAAAATCCCTGAGCTCTTTTAAATGAGCCCATATTTATATGCACAACTCCAACAGTCGGATCCCTCCTTCAATAATCACATTTTTTCCTGAATTTCAGCGGGACCTATACACGTGTCAGTCAAGCAACAGTTTGTGAATAACTGAATGAACAACAACATTTTAAAACTAAACAGGTTTAAGCATAACCAAAAGCTAATATTCAGGATGAAAGTAAATGATAGTTTGGAGTCTAACCAATAATAAATTCAGAGTCTATTAATACAAGGTTGTTCGAATTCTATTTTCTAGGAATTTGGAACCTGAATTCTGTAGAATTCCGTAGTCGTAATTTCAAGGAAATTCAGAGTCTGGAATCACAAGAATTTGTAACCTGAACTTACAAAATTCGGATACAGAGTTCATGAGAATTCGGAGTCAGAACCCATAAGATTTTGGAGTCTGTATTCATTGAATTCAGAGTCAAAACATAGGAAGTTATTAACCATATTTCATAATCGGAATTCGGAGTTAGAACCTAGAAATATCGTATCTAGAATTTGTATTGCGAATTCAGAGTCAGAACTCAGAAAGAAAGCAACCATTATTCTGATTCGAAATTCGGAGTCTGAACTCCGAAAGTTTGTAACTAGAATTCTGAGAATTTGGATCCTAAAACAGAATGCTTCATATCTATGTATTTATAGGATTCTGAGATTTTTCTCTCAATCCAATTTTTATAGTTATAAAAAGTTTTGATATTGACAACGAAACAAGGTAAGGATAAATATTCTTGGGGAAGGATATCTTTCCACATAGAAGTAAAATAAGGGTAAAAATATATTTTCCTTGAGAAAATGTGTTTGTGATTTTCTAAATAATAGAAATGATAAAGTCATTAGGAAACCTTAATGACTAAATTTTTTTGCCATTGAATGAATGAATGGGAAAGTCATAAGGATAACCTTTTTGACTTAACATACACAAATAATTTTTAGAAAAATGGGAATGTGGGGATCCAATTTTGGTGTGATGTGTTTGACCATAAATGAAAACACTATATGTAATAGCCCAAGTAATTGTTATAAAAATAACTTTCATATAATAATTGGTTATATTTTATACTGTTAAATTCATTAAAAAAATTTATAAAATGGTTTGTTAAAAAGAAAAAAGAGTTATTTTTAACCAAATATTTTTATATTTATTTATTTAAAGATAATAATTTAAAAATTATATAATATTAATTTAAAAAAATGAAAATAATTTATAACTGCATCATGTTAATATTATTTTAAGATGTACTTTTTTAGAATTTACTAAAATATGTATTTTTAAGGAATAGTAAAAATACATATTTTATATTAAAGCTACTATTTATTAATGTATTTTAAAATTAAAACAATATTTTTGATTTATTTTTAAATTTTCATTCTCACCATTTGAATAAAAATATTTTAATTAATGATTTTTAGATGAATTTTATATTTTAATATAGTATGAAAACAATTTATACATAAAAATTAAATTTTTCTATAAAAATGATTTCGTTTTGTTTTGATGGTTTACATTTAAATTAATTTATTCCACATAAATATTTTTTATTTTGAGAAATAGATTACCTATTTGGAACTAGTGGTTTTAAATTTTGTTAAATAGGTCATTTTCCTTTTTTTCAATATGAATAGTGACTATAGAAATGTTTTTACCAAGCTAAAAGGTAAATCATGTAAATAAAGTTACAAATAAAATGAAAACCGCTATAAAATTATAAATAACAATGCCTTAAATTTATTAGATAATCCCAATTCATCTATACTCTTACCAAATGTGGATACAAATTTGTTTTTGTATATTGGGTTTGATTATGACCTTTACATATTTTTATGTAATAAAATGTAAAAAACGAGACACACTTGTTTTCTAATATCTATAATATTTTTATCATAGGGAGAAATGGATGAAATATTTAGTTTTAGATATTATTTATAAATATAAATTAATTTTTTATGGTAATACACTCAAAATTTTTATCGACAAAATAACAACCATAAATGGTTAAATAATACTAATGTTTTAATTATTGAATTATTATAAATATTAATGGAGTGATATAAAAAATATTAAAAGAAATATAATTTTAGATAATTAATGTTATACCTTTATTTAATTTATTATAAGTAAATGTTTAAGAAATAATATTTTTTTTGACTTTTATATGTTATTTTGGTTAATAAAATAAATTTATTAAATAGTTAAAAAATGATATTAATTATATTTTTTAATAAATAATATTATAATAATTGATATAAAATTAATAAAAATATAACCTTAATATAATTTATTATTATATAGTTTATAATATCTCCCATTTATCATTTAAGGGCCTTTTTCCACTTATAGTAATGTTATTTACCCTCAGTGAGAAAAATCCTTGTTTTTTAGGTATGTTTTAAAAGTGATAATATGCTGTTAAAACCATTTTATAAGGGTATATATGTTGTGTAAACTTATCAATAAAACTGAATGAATAGATTATGACCCATCATCATCATATCATTGAAATAAATTATTTTTGAGCTATTTGGAATTGAAAAATATTTTATATTAATTTATTATTTTGTGAAACACAATGAATTCCCATCCCATTTCATATTTATTGGAACCTCTTATTAGAAATTATAAAAAAATTAATAATTATTTGGTTCGTCAAATCCCTACCCATATCTTTTACTACAATTCATACCCTTATTCAAGCGTTATTGGATTAGGCAGAATGCCAACAATAGAGTGTCAAAGGTGTTAATCAAATGAGACTTTCTAAAGAAGTGGAAGATTAAAAATGTGTGGTATGAGTTAGACTCAAGGTATATATATTTATATTATAAATAATATTTTAACCCCCCCCCCCCTTAAAAACCCTTTGTACAATTAGAAAATACAAATATTTTTTTATCATTTTTGACATGAACAAAAAATCCTTCTATCATGGAATGTCAATGCTCTGATGCTTCCATTGTATACTTATATTGTTCTTTTCAAAGAATTTTTTTATTATATGGGTTGTTTATATATTTTAGAAAATGATTTCCTATTGGTTTTTATTAAAATAAATGAATTTTAATTGAAATATATTTACGTAATTTTTTACTATTCATTTACAAGAGACAAAATTAAATTTTTTATTTAAACATATGTTGTGATAACAACATTACCCAACACTAAAACGATTTTTTTGTTTGGATTCCTTTATAATATTCCAAATCTTATTGAAAAAACATTTTTTTTATTTTATTCTGATTTTATTTTTGATTTTTTTAAATGAATTTTATATATTAATATCTAAAAATTCATTCTTGTGTATGTTAAGAGTGTTTTTATAACAGAAGTTTTCCTGTTTTGTGATTATGATAATATTCTTGTGATGTTTTTTATAATGAGATGTTACTTTATAAGCCAAAGATATGTGGGTCCAAGATATCCCTCTGATTCACATGGTATCTTTAAATGAAATGTCAAATGTCAAATTTTATATTCTTCTATTCATTTGTTTATTCATGGTCATATATTGGTATCATATTCTCCTTGAGTGTTTTTTTAGAAATATGGGTTAATTTTCCAATACAAAAAGTGGTGAATGGTTGGTGCACAATTATAGGAAACTGTGTTCCATCCCAGAGAAAACTGTGTGCCTTAGAGAGTGGTCCTATCTATGATGGACGAATTTCTACACATCCATGCAACAATAACTAGGATATTGTGCATCCTCGTTACTCCTAGACCAAGCAAGATAACTGCCTGACCTATCCAGGTCATTTAGAATGGGAAATTTATTTTTTTCTTTAATGAATCTAACACTAAATCACCCATAATACAATATAGAATGGATTTTCGGCACAAGTTTATCTCTCTATATATTCTTGGGCCTCTTGAGTATAAATCCATGCGTAGTCTTATTCCTTCTATCTTGAAAGGGTCATTATGTATACCTCTTTTCTCTTAATTTCTCCCTTCATCTGGGGTTTCAATTTTATCATTCTTGGGTCCTTTTCCAACAAGTTTTGTGACATAATGTAGTTTTAATCTGGTATAATTGGGTGAAATCATGATGGTTTTTATTTGATATTTTATTTTATAGGGTCTTTATGAGGTGTAGTTGTAGTTTTCCATTGGATTCGAGAGGCTTCCAATCCTGATGTTGGTGGTTCCATGCTATTTCATTATTAGATGATATTATCATATTTCAATGTTCGTGTAAATGTTTTATATAGATTATTTTAGTGGTGAAAAATATGTAATAAAATGGTTTTGAGATTCATATGTGATGAAAGTTAGTCTTCCAATGGAAAATGGTTATATTTCATGTGTTCTTAACTGCGTTGCTTCTGGAATATGTTTTATGGTCCATGTAAAATGTGAAATATCTATTTTTACAATAGATTTTATGTGTAAATATGTTGAATGTATGGATTCCAATACAAATTTATTTTATTCCGTGATTTATTCTATGTTTCTCACATTTAATGTGGTTTGTTAATTATAAAATTGAAGTAAAACTTGTTATAAAATTTATTTGATGTGTGTATGAATTTGAAAGTGGATTTTCCATAGAAATGGTTTGATTTCTTTTTTTATTTTCTTGTAGTGTTTATAAAATTGATTTATGAATTGTGAAAGTTGTGAGAAATGTTTTTCCAAATGTATTTGGTGTCCATGTAAAATAAATGTGGTTTTCTAAAGATGTTAGTGGTTTCAATGTGATCATAGATGATTGGATGAATGTGATTTGTGAAAATGATGGGTTTTCCATGTTTATATTATAATTTGAAATTCTAAGTCAATGAAATGATATATGAGGCATGTGTAATGAGTTAGAACAATAATGTAAATTCTACGTATCTATGTGGAAAAAGTATATTTATTGCACTAACTGATTCGGTGGGTCGAAGGCCTAATTTCATCTACCAGGAATGATGATAAAACACACACTAAACAAGTGACATGATCAGATAACACTATTACTTGGGATGAATCCACCTATAGTTGATCATACATGATGACTCTATTGGTTTTTTTAAAATATGAAGATAACTAGATCTTGGGATGGGATCCCCTTTGGAGGATCATGCTTGAGGATGATGTGGGTTTTGGTTGGAGGATCATGATCAATGAAGTACAAAGTTCATTAGGATCCTACTAGTGATAGTTTCCTATAAGTATTTATTATTCTACTCTATTGTGACATGATTCTTTGTTGTTGTGGTGCCAACTGCCAGTATGTTGTCTATCTTGTGTAGATTGTGGTTTCATAGAAGGTTTTTTTTGGGAAAAGATTTTCCTTAAATGTGTTTTCCAGAAATTGATTCCTTTAAATGTTCCTAAAAAATGAGTCCAAATGTTATTAAGATAATGTTAATATTTATTTATCCTCTAATGTTGTAGTATGAAATATTTATTTTCTGTAGAAACCAAACGACCATTGGCACACACCCTATATACAACTTTGGGTGTATGTAGAAATTGTTATGTATGACCCAGGTAAATGAATGATGTTCTGTGGTGGTGTTGGTGGATCCATTTTGTATTCTTCAACTTCTTTTAGGTGTTTGTGGTGGTGGATTAAGGTTGATGTCCCTATTTGTACATTGATGTTTTTGGGATTCTTTAGTTGTTCCCTTTACATTTTTTTTGTATTAGTTAATGTTTTAAAACATTGAACCTGAAAATTTTGTATCTCATTTGATTATGATTATTAGTTATGTCTTCTTTTATTATCATCTGATTCTTATTGTTATTTATATTGGTGAGATCATTCCGAAAATTAATTGTTGATACCCAGACACTAGTTTCCTATTGGTGGGGACCAAGAACACCCTTGGGCCATGCCATGGGTCGGGTTGTGTGTCAGTATCGATAGACCCCCAACATTATTCATGAAAATATGGTATTAGAAAATGTTTCACTATTTTTTTGGTTAAGTTATTTGTGAAGAGTCTGGATAGACTAGAGTTGGAATTTTTTGGGCATAAGGTTATGAATATGAGTGGGGGTGTATGGAAAACACACATCATGATAGGAATTGAGTTTTCATGGGATGTTTTGTTTTCATTTGACTTCTAGTCAAGGTGAGACGTACATGATGCAGACTATATGTAGACACAAAGTAGGTGTGGAGTGGATTGTTTTTATCATTATTGTTATTAATTTGGTTTTATTATGATTTATGAATGTGTTTGTAATAAGTGATTATTTCAATAAATTTTCTATAATTCTACGTTGGATTTTGTATTGATGGGTTTTCATTGTGGTTATTTCGTGATAATTAAAAATGATGCCCTATATACCTCATGTATAGCCCTGGGAATAGGTTGAATGGAGTACTCCCTCAGAAATTGATCTGATACTAGTGGAAGCCTTCAGTCAAGCTATCTATGCCATACATAGGGAATGGTAATTGGACCTTCTCAAGTCATGGAAGTAGGACTTAGTTCAGGGAATGATAAATAACATGAGTTCCTCAGGAACAAGCCCCCTTTAAGCAAGGATAGTGCTGATCCCCATGAAGTTAATGATTGTCTTGAGAATTTATTTATGATGTTTGAGTTTCGTGAAATTTTAAAGATATTAGTGTAATGTGAGATTCGTTCATATTTAAAGGAACTAGTTAGAAGTGGTGGGACACAATGGTGGAAGCTAGGAATCAAGCATAGATGGGAAGGAAGTATTTCACATCCATCTTCAATGAGCAGTATTTTCAATAGAGAATGGCCCCATCTAATACTTGAGTGTTTTTGGAACTTCATTAGGTGGATCAGACTGTAATGAAGTCTTCCGGCCATTTCGTTTTTTTATTTTGGTTCCCACCCATGGTTGTTCCCAATGATAAATTTAAGGATTAAATGTTAAATATTGGTCAATGACCAGATATCTAAAATTACATCTTATTTTTCATGGTGAGGACATATTTTTGGGTACTTGGTCACACTTTGATGGTTGAAATTGACCCTAGATGTAAATATGGTTTATATGGGGTGGTTTTAGTAGTGGTAAGAGACTGTTATATGGTAAATTAGAGGATTATAGACGAGAAGGATAAATGGGAGGTAGTATTTTAGGTCGTCCACTCCAACTATATTTGTTTATGAAATCATGTTATAGGTTATTCATGTGCCACCAGTATGGGAAAGCATGAAACATGGGATTAGAATGATTTACACCAACAAGGACTTATCCTAACTATGGAGTAATATGATACCAACAATGATTTCACTACTTAGTTCACCCATATTAGAGTAAGAATGGATCTGTATCATTCAAAACGATATCATACTGTTTAGAACCATCAATGAAAATAGGTTTTTGGTTTGTTGCTCATAGTGGTGGGGATGTATTTTCTTATTAGCAGAGTTAGTATAGGGTATAGTTTTTGGTGAGTGGTCATTCCCGGTGTTAGGTTGAGGAGAGGAATATTCATGCTCTAGAATGAGCCTAGCATAATCAGATGTTGGGCTTGCAACATTTCAAGGTAACTTTCTTACATCATCAAATTCAATTGTTACTCTTGTTGATATTGGTTCCTCTATTTCCTTTATTTCATCATATCCCAATAATTTTTTAATATTTTGGACTGATCTTATTCAATATGTGATGGAGTTACCGTCGCCTCTTGGTAAGAAGAAAGTGATGTGTTTTTGGTGTATGTCTTATGAGCTCGCTATGTGAATGGTCGAGCTGGAATGATATTTCCTAGTTTTGTAAATGGACATATATTATGTGATATTTTTTATGCATTGGATGGTTCATTTTTAGGATCACATAGATTGTTATCAATTGTTATTATTGTTTTCTACAGCTGATGGATGTGCCCAGCCATTTTTTGGGTGATTGGGATACTCAATTTGGTTGTTCTCGACCAATACAACCAGAGTTTAGAAACCTCATTATTCATATTTCATCACAAATATTAGAGGATAATGATGGCTCTTTTGATGGTGGATTTCCACCCATGGTGGATGATTTTCAAGAGTTATTCCCAGGGGAAAATTCATGTTTTCTTTCACCACAGGACATTGAGTTAACCATAGAATTGGATGTAGGAGAAACCCCAATATCTATTTTTCATACCATATGAACCTCACTTGGATGAGTGAATTATAGGTACAACTAGAAAAATTTGGAATCCAAAGGATTCATTGGCCCGAGTGTTACACCTTTGGCCACCCTAGTGTTTTTTCTATAAAGTGATGATGGATATCTTTGAATATGTTTTGATTCCTAAAATTAAAACAAGGTGATGATCGATAAAAATTTTACAATCCATCATATCAATTAGATTTTTGATCAGAGTAATGGGGAAATTTTTTTATATAAGACCAATTTTCATTCTGGGTATCCCCAAGTCAAAAATAGAGTAGTGAATGTTCCAAAAAATAGCTTTACAAAGAATGTATGACCAGTTTAAGAATAAATTAATGCCTTTTTATTTTTATAATGCTTCTATGGTCTTTATTGATATTTTAAAAAAGGTGTTCCATCAGAATATTTATTATTTTTTGTGGTATTTTTTGGATGAAATCTTGCTATATTTTGAGACCAATGATGATCATGACCAGCATTTGATTATTCTCTTAGGTACCGATGAAGATCTTCATCTTTATCCAATGATTTCAAAGTTTACCTTCTAGATTAGTATGTTTACATTTTTAGGTCATGTGATCTCAGAACATGCGGTGTCAATGGTTCTTGAAAATAATAGTGAATTAATGATGATGGAATATCTGAATAATGTTTTTGAGATTATGATCATTGTAGGTCAGGTAGGGTATTACATGCATTTTTGGAATTTATCACGGATCACTTCATCAATGACATCACATATCGAGATATGGGTAAATTTTGAGTGGAAGTGAACATTTAACATTCCCATTGATTATATTAAGTGACAGTTTATCAGAACCCCAATTTTATATTGAATTTGAAAAGAGATAAATGGCATGTTGTGACAGTTTAGGTATGGTTCATGTGTGTGTGATGTTGTAGGATGACTGTGCGGTGGTGTATGAATGCTGATAACTATTACCCCATTAAAAGGTTTACCAAAACCTTGACCGAGAGTTGGTAGTGGTGATTCATTCCATGAATATGTCGAATAATTATCTTTTATGGGAGAAGTTTTTAGGTTTATTCAGATCATAAAATTTTTGATTACATATTCTCTAAGAATGAACTGAATCTAAGGTAGCTTCATTTGGTTGAGTATCTAGATCGTTATGATTTTGATATAATGTATACCCCTGATAATATAATTGTGGTTGTAGATTCCTTTTGTAGGAAGGTGAGAGTGAATGAACTAAAGGAGTCATGTGATGAGTGGACCTTAATGGGTCATTTTTCCAAATTACATCTCAAGAAAAATGATCTCAATTGAGGTTTGTTATTGGCCAATGATCATCTAACACCATCCATTCTGGATTAGAATTGGAAAGATAAACCCAATGATGAGTTGGGATAACATTATATATAGTTTCTTCTTAGTGGGGAGGTTTCTTGAGAATTATCATTGTCTCATGAGAGAGTTTTGTGCCTCAAGGGTTTCTTCATGGTGTTGTTGTCATTTTGGAAGGTAGTAACACATGGCAGCAACCAGTCATAGTTGGGCATTCATATTTGTTCTACCAAGATGTTTTTATTGTGTTTAATTTGTTTTTTGGCCATGTATGAGTCATAATTATGATAAATTTGTATCGCAATGTTATATATGTCATTAGGTTAAATAAGATCAACTGAGACCCTCTAGTGTGCTTTATCCACAACCTATTCCTACCAGGAAGTGGGACACAATCTCCAATAAAGTTGATGTTTTATTACTTCATACACCATGGGATTGAAATTATATTTTATTAGTGATCTACCTTCTAAACAAATCATCCCACTTCATTTAAATGATGGATTCAGCCTAAGTACATGAGTTGTTTCAGTTTTATGTTGATGATTTAATGAGGATTCATAGTGTGATATAGGTATTGTTTAATATAGGTACTCTTGCTTTACCATATAGTTTTGGAAAGGTTTCAGAAGGTGGTAGGATCGCAGGACATGTTGTGTATGGAAAACCACCACCAAATAGACAATCAGATACAGCGAGCGAAATAGAATTTGGAATATATACGTCAGGAATGTGTGTGGGATTTCCTAGTCTTGTGGGATAGATATTTGGGATTGGTTGAGATTACATATAACAGTAGTAACAAATCATTATTTTGTATATCACCATTTGTGGTTCTTTAAGGCCCGTTTTGTCGGTTTCTTTTATGTTGGGTTGGGGTGGGTGGGAAATCATTGAGGGGACCAAGATTTGTATATGAAACATCTGATAATGTCAAAATAATCAGAGAATGTTTTATGGTAGTGAAAAGACATCATAAGTCTTATTCTAATCACAAGGAATGAGTTTTGGAATTCCATATGGGAGATAAGGTGTTTTGGAAAGTGGTTAATCACTTGGGTCACCATAATCTTGGTATGAAAGGGAAGATAACACCTCGGTATGTTAGACCTTTTGAGATCACCAAGAAGGTAAATAAGCTGAATTATCAGTTTTATTTTACATCCCATTTTATTTCAATTTAGGAGGTATTCCATATCTCTTAGCTGAAAAATAATAACCTGGATCTGTCTCAGGTGCTGAATTGGAAGGAGTTGGAGTTTACCTTGCTATGTCATTATTCGAGTGGCCAATATGGATTATGGATTCTCAGGAGAATGTGCTTTCTAGAAATTATATATCATTGGTCCAAGTTATCTATAAACATTTTAGTTGTGATCATGATACATGGGAGAAGAAGTCTTGGAATATGTATGATTATTTGTTTTTGTACTCTGATCAGACATTGGAAGGACATTCCGGGGGAGGATGGTTTTCATGGTTGAGAGAATTATAACCTATGTGATTTTATTTTCAGTTGTAAATTTTTTCATTTTTGTTCTTATATTGGTCTCTTAGTATCCAAAATGTTGGTGATGAAAATGTTTATTTTTGGGCTAGAAATTAAGTGTAACACGGTTGGAGCATGGTTTTGTGAAACTGTGTGCTTTCCTAGTGAAAACCCTCTATATTGGACTTTTTCCATGAGAAATGGATTTCAAACTATGTTGGCTAATTTTTTGAACTATTTAGTTCATTAAAAATGGTAAATTTACTATTTTTCTCTCTTAACATTTAACCATAAATCACCAAAAATCTGATCCTAATGGGATTTTATGCAATTTGATCTCCCTATAAAGATTCGTGTACCTCTTAAAAATTAATCCATGGTTTTTCTGTCCTTGGATCATTAAGGAATCATCATTTAAGCCTCTTTTATCGATATTTCATTGTACTTCTAGGTTTTCCCCTCCATCATTCTTGGGTCATTCTATTCTAGTGGGATGTATGAACTAACAAATGGTAGTTTCTGTGTTTTTGGGAGAAATCATGATGGTTAATGTATAATATTTCCTTTATATGATCTTGTTGAGGTTTAGATGTAGTTTTCCATATGATTCCAGATTATTACAAGATTCAAGTAGGTGGTTCCATGATTTTACATTATTAGATGATTCTGGCTTATTCCATATTATTTAAATGTGTTTTGTAGATTATTTGTGTTGTGAGTTATATATTTTGAAAGGGTTTTGAGATTCATATGTGATGAATGTTGGTTTTATATGGGAAAATAGTTATGTTTCATGTGTTCATTATTATGTTGTTTGTTGACTGTGTTATATGATTCGTGTGAAAGAAAAAAAAACATTCTTCAAAAAGGATTTTAGGTGAGAATGTGTTCAATGTTTTCTTTAAAAAATTAATGAAATTTGTGATAGGTTGGATTCTATATTGTGAACATTAAAATATTGTTTTTGAATTATGTATATGATTTGAAGCATGTTTTAAATAATATTTGGCGTGTGTATGAAATGAAAAGGGGATTTTACCATAGAAATGGCCTGATTTCATTTTTTATTTTTTATATTTTCCAAATTGTATTTATGAAATTTTCATATGGTTTGACATTTGTTTCCAAATGTATTTGGTTTGGGTGGGAAATGAAGGTGGTTTTCGTTTTAGCAAATGAGGTTTCGATGTGTGATTTATCATTGGATAAATGGGAATTTTGAAAATGGGGATTCAATTCTATGTCCTTATTGTTTGGAATGTTAATGTAAAAGTGATGAATTATGTGACATGTGAAATAAGTTTGAAAAAATGGAATTTATGGTATCTAGGTGGGAGAACAAGAATTAGTACATTAGTTGATTCTATGGGACTGAGGCCCAGTTTATTTTGATATGATTGATGCTACAACACTAACTAAACATGTGATTTGATCATAGGGCTTGAGACCTCGAGATGTGTTCACATATATGGGATCATACATGAGGATGTTGTGGGTTTTGGTTTATGATATGGAGACCACTAAACATTGGGATGCGATCTCATCTAGTGGTGTGTTTCCAAGGACGTTGTGGGTTTTTGTTAGAGGGTTTAGATCATTAAAGAATGTGGATTATATGTAACACCCCAAGATTTTATGAAAAATATTCTTTTAATTAAAGTCTTGTGTTGTATTCTACACCAATATTACCTTGCTCTATACGCAACACCGTATTAGCTTGCAGTATACGCAACACTATTCTTGGATCGTGTTACACACAATTTTGATAATAGTTATTCTACGCAACATTGAGTATATATATATATATATTCAATGTATAAATGAAATATGGTTGGATTCTGTTATACGAAACAACAAATGATTATTTCACAACACGCAACCCTGACTTGGCTTTCATTACATGCAATCGCGACCTTCCTCGATAGCGTGTGTTGTACGCAATACCAGGTTTTAATAAACAACAATATGTTATTATAATATTATGATGAACTAGCCTTCATGAATATTATTAACTAAATTTTGAATTTTATAACATTATTATTCATCTTACACATTTTCTAGAACATGGTATAAGAACAAAATAAATTTTTCGGGTAAAATAAGTATTTTTCAAAAACTGCAGTTTTGCCGCCTTTTGATGGCGCACCCACTCTAAATCTAGTTTTTGACATGTTTATAAGTTAAATTTGACAAAATAAAATTCTTATTTGGAATCATGAAATAAAAATTTACTTTGGATAAATTTTTCGTATTTTTCCGATATTTTTCATATTTTAATGAATAGTAAAAACACGCTATATTTTAATTAAAAACAACTTTTTTCATCGTAATATATTATGTGGTTAAATTATAATATTTAATGGTTTTAAAGTATAAATAGAATATATTTTCACCATTTAATATAATTTATGTCATTAGCATTAATTCCACCTTGAATTCGTAGGATAAATCAATTCAATCTTTTGCAATGTTTTAAAGAAAAACCCGTTTTCTTTCGACAACGTTATTAATTTTAATTTAATTTCTGAAACTTTTTTGTATTGAATTTGGAAAAATATATTTTATATTTGGAATCAGTGGATCCAAATTATGTTAATAAACTACTTTTTATTTTTGGGAATTATGAATAGTAACTACGTTAAATTTTATTTACCATAGTTAAAGGTAAATCGGGTAATTAAGGGTAAATATAATATTATAAAATTACCCTAACACATGTCTAAATTCTATTGGATGACTTAAAGTAGACCCATATCACCTAAGGGTCGGATTAGATTCATTTAATGGACTTTTGTCCATGAAAATAATTTAATTATTATTAAAACCAAAGAATGTCACAACATGTCACTTTCTTAAATATTATAAGTATAATAATTTTAATCAAGTGATAAACTTCATGAAACGATGAACATGAATAGTCTCCAAAAATCTAATACAATTATATACATCATAGTAATTTATTTATAATTTTTAGGTATTAAATAATTATCATTTATTACAACACAAAGATGATGCAGTAATTGTCTTATTAATGAAATATTGACATAATTGATGTTATCAATGCCCAAATAAATGTAATTTGAAACTTTTTATGACTTAAATTAATTTTATAGGTTAATATGACATGTTAGTGTTGATATAAGTAACTAGGTTGGAACATATAATTCTGTTATGAATTTCATAAAAATCATGTACCAAATAGTGTCAAAATTGACATAAATTAGTTTTTAAAACAAATATTATATTATTAATTGTTATTTAATTCTTAAAAATCTAAGGTTCGGCCAAATGACTTATATAAGAATAGATATATTAATAATAAACAACTTGGGGTTATTTTGGATTGTTAATGTAAGTTTATTAACCATATAGTGTAAGAAAACAAAAAGACACGGTAAAAGTTAAATTATTTAACTTAGAGTTAAATCTAATTGATAAGGTTAAAATAATAACCTAAACTTGTCTAAATCCTATTGGATGAGATTATTTCGACCCATACCCACTTTAGCTTCTAAATAATCCCATTTCTAACCATTATAAACCGAATTTGACCTTAATATAAAATAATATTTTGAGATTTTCCTAAGGTGCCCCTCTCCTCCCTTATAAAAGGGCACCTCCTCCCTCTCATCCTAACACCAATTTGAGCATTCAAGATCGGCCAACCCCTGCCAAAATCTTTTCTCCACTTCCATAGTATCATCTTAGTGGTCCTGGTCTTCTTCAAAGACCATCCTTAGTTCTTTAAGTGGAGGTTAAGAGAAGGCGCGTCAAAAAGAGGTAATATCCATTACCGATCTTTTTCAATTTCTTTCTTCTTCAACTTCTTCTTCTCTAGTTGTTTCATAATAAAGTAATAACATAAGTATTTATTATATACTGATATGTTTTTATAAATATTAAACAACTCTAATTAACCTTCTATCCATCCTATGGAAAAAGGAAATCACCGCGCGTGCGTACGTACGGAATACCGTCTCCACGCCGTGGTGTAATCTATTTTCCACCACCACCTTACTTGGATGGTTATAATGGTGTAAATAATGACTATATATGACTATTATAAAGTGATATTGATTCTGAAATAGTATAAATAAACTCCAATACAATTCCACGATCATAGGATCGATATCATCACTCGTGCGTACATACGGAATACCGTCTCCACGATGTGATGCGACTCGTTCTACAAGATCCTCATTTCATAATTATTATATAAATTAATTGAATGAATGAATATGATATATGTTACACTAATACCATTCTGGAAATTAGTTATCTATAACCTAAAGAGAAGAATAACAATTTATTCGACAAACACGCATAAGAACAAATTAATAAACACCCGAATAACAAGTAGTAATGAAATATTACTAATAAGAAGTTAAGAATATGACCATATATTATATCATAACAATATGTATGATTATGGAATAAGTCAATAAAATTATTTAAATCATTATACAGGAGGTTCGGACACTTACGAAGCATATCAGACCTAAGGTAAGGGAAATATCACAATCTCATTTTTATCCGAGATTGTTTATACTTTGGCATTTAATGGGGTGTATTTTATCATACACAACCATGTTTCCTCAATATGTAATATTTATATCCTTATACAATAGTTTATATTCAATTTTACCCTTCGATGAGTTTTTAGTAAAAGATATGAAAGGAATCTTTTGTCGTTTTTCGTACGAGGTACTTTTTGACTTTTCCGACAAAAGTATGAGAAGAATGTTTTTTTTAACTTATAAGGAATGAATGGATTTTTAAAACATTATTTACAAGAGGCTTCCTTTACATGTTTTCAAGCTTATTTTTAATCAACTTCTTTTAGTTTATAATTGTACGACATGTTAAGAAAGGAAAAGTGTTTTTGAAGCAGAAAGGATATTTTACTCAAGAATGGAGTTCAAGTGTTTTATCAAAATTATTTTCCATCTAAGATAATATATTGTTCTCTTTCTATCCCTATTATTACATGTATTTGATTATGTTTTAATGTAAATATTTTTATAAATTCCTTTATCTTATATGAATTGTTTTATGATGTCACGATGTTTAAGATTCCTATTTTTATTACATGGGTTATGTTATGATGTATGGTTTATGATTTTGTAGCACACAGAAGAATGGTATCATTATGAGATGGGTGGGACCTATATCTCCCTCCAATGAATTGGGTAAATATTTTATATCTCATGAGATAGACATGGCGGGAACGGTAGTTTATACCGGTTTAGTGAAACAGGACTGAAACGAGGGTGACTCAGTTCAGAAATGGACTTTGTCCACTAAGATAGTCTTGGCAATGAGTCTGGACTAATAATATATGATTCTCTATGATTATGTGTGTATGCCACAACGTTTCATGTTTTAAGTTATGATTATTGGGATTTCATTTCACTATTATGATTTATCCCATGTTATGAAATTATGCTCTCTTTTACAGGTTAAGATTTCCAAAATTTTATTTTCTTATGAATATGATGTGATTGATATTTCTTTTATTTACCCTTACTAAGAATTTGAGCTCACCCTATTATGTTTTCTTTTCCCCCGGATATAAAGAAAGGTTTTAGGTAAAAAAAGGGGATGATCTTTATGGGAGATGCTGAATATCTTTCACCACAATTAGAAGATTATATTCCGAGTTTCCAAAGACACTTATCTATTACGGTCCTTGTGCGTGTGTTTTTGTTATGTACTAAGTATTCCGCAAAAGTAATGTAATGTCTATGTACGTTAAGCTTCGGGTCTCTACAGTTGGTATTAGAGGAAAGGTTTAGTCAACCTTTGGAAACTAGGATGTGAGAACGTTAGTGAGATCCCTAGAGATATTTCTACGGTATGTCTAGGGATGTCCATAAGGATAAGTATACATATAGGATATAGTCCTAGAACTATGGTAAAAATCATAGAATTTAACCTAAGACATTAGATATTGAAGTTACTCCCCCTTTATTATGATTTTTTCCTCTAACACTATTCTTTTTGTGTTTTAGAAAATGGCTGGAAACAAGATGATTCACGATAATGGAGGATATTATGGACAATGGAATGATATTTTTCATGAGAAACCAAATGAAATGGGATTTGGAAGTCCAAACATCATTATTATGATGAATCAGCAATCTCATAATATAATCAATAAACTCAAATTTGGTATGTTTCCTGACTCAGCTAATAAGAGAAAGATGGAGTTTCATGATGATCATAGAGGAAAGAAAGTTCAATTTCCCCTATGTAAATCATGTGGGAAGAGGCATCAAGAAGAATGTTTCAAAGGAACTGGAAGATGCTTTGGGTGTGGAAAAGAAGGACACAATGCCAGTAAGTGCAAAGGAAAAGGTTCAGTTAACACCAGGGATGAGGATAATCGTATTGCTACAACATCAACAATGGTTAAATGTTTTAAATGTGGAATGTACGGGCATTATGCAAACCAATTCCCTAAGGTAAAGTCTCATGAAGAGAATCAGTATGGTCGTATGGGTAGTATTTATGTTGATGATAATGAAGAGACTACAAATGATATGTGAGATGAAAGAATTGTTGAAGCTCGGTCAATGGTTTAAGAATGTAGTGGAATGATTACATGTTTATCAAGTTTAATGTTGTATAAGTAATCTCATGGTACTATGGAATAAAGAGACATCTAAGGATTGTTACACTGTTGTCTTTCCTTGAGTTTTGAAAGTGTATGATTAATGGTACCAGTATCCATTAAAGGATATTCAGATATTTTTGGAATATAGATGATATGCCCATAATGAAGGGATAAGGAGAAAATTAAATGTTTGATAGTATTCATGAGCTCATGAATGATATAAGGAGAAGGTTATGTAATGGATTGAGTATATAGAATTTTTGGATTTTGGTATGTGGAAAGAGTTAACTTTTGACAACATTCATGTTTTCACTAAGGTTTAATGGGTATTCATTTTTCAAGAGAATACATGATTAAGGTATTCACATGATTTGATTGTGACCAACAAGATATGTGGGGGATAAATGATGGTATTCACATGCTTGGTTGATGACATTTCAAGTAATCATTTTCTTTATGAGCTTGGACCGAAGTATTTTAGATAAGCCTAAAGATTGGGATGGATTATGTTGGACATAATTTAGTATTATTTAAGGATAGAACTTTTGATATTATATAGTTTTAGAAAAAGGAGAACCTGCAGGACGGGCGACAACCCATCGCATCAGACAATGCCATGGGAATCGAACCCACAACCGAAGTGCGACTGGCCTTTATCGCCTACCACTGGCTTACATGAAGTCCTTGTTTAGTAGAAACTAGTTTTATTATATTAAGCAGTATAAGTCCATTTGAGGAACCATATATGATTAATCTAACTATAGATGGACTTATGTATTTTTTGATAACTTTTCTAACCTTTTGTTTGAGAGAGATGGAATGAACCATCATTCTATCACATGACCTGCTGACACTTCATGAATGAAAAATCCAACTTCATTTCTTTAAGAGATGAAGTGGAAATTGTCTAAAGAACGACCAACAGTGACATTGTACCAAAATCACGAAAGTATTTCTTCTAATTCCAATTTCATCAACTTTAGGGAAATGATCTTGAAAACCAAAAATGTTGTCCTAGTGCTCTTATATCTGATGAATCAGATGATACCTTAGATCGTCACAAATTTATGGCTTTGTGATTCCTGGCTTTTCTATAGCCATGTTCTCTACCACTCTCCATCAGAACATGATGGTTAGATTTCTCTTCCATATCCATATTTTCACCTATGTGGAAACCCAGTGATTAGTTTATTTGGGTAACCGTTACGTTTCATACTTTTGTTTTTAAAGATTGGTTTTGTATTCCTTTTTACGATGTGGGTTTCTATTAACGAAACTTTCGAATAGTAAACCATTTATATCCCCGACGAATTTCGAGGGAGAAATTCATTTTAAGGGGGGTAGAATGTAACACCCCGAGATTTTATGAAAAATATTCTTTTAATTAATGACTTGTGTTGTATTCTACACCAAGATTACCTTGCTCTATACGCAACACTGTATTAGCTTCCAGTATACGCAACACAATTCTTTGATCGTGTTACACACAATTTTGATAATAGTTATTCTACGCAAAATTGAGTATATATATATATATATATTCAATGTATAAATGAAATATGGTTGGATTCTATTATACGAAACAACGAAAGATTCTTTCACAACATGAAACCCTGACTTGGATTTCATTACACGCAATCGTGACCTTCCTCAATAGCGTGTGTTGTACGCAATACAGAGTTTTAATAAACAACGATATATTATTATAATATTGTCATGAACTAGCCTTTATGAATAGTATTAACTAAATTTTTAATTTTATAAAATTATTATTTATCTTACAAATTTTCTAGAACATGGTATAAGAACAAAATAAATTTTTCGGGTAAAATAAGTATTTTTCAAAAAATGCAATTTTGCCGCCTTTTGATGGCGCAACCACTTTAAATATAGTTTTTCACATGTTTATAAGTTCAATTTGAAAAAATAAAATTATTATTTGGAATCAAGAAATAAAAATTTACTTTGGATAAATTTTTCATATTTTTCCGATAACTTTCATATTTTAATGAATAGTAAAAACACACTATATTTTAATTAAAAACAACTTTTTTCATCGTAATATCTTATGTGGTTAAATTATAATATTGAATGGGATTAAAGTATAAATAGAATATATTTTTACCATTTAATTTAATGTATGTCATTAGCATTAATTCTACCTTGAATTCGTAGGATAAATCAATTCAATCTTTTGCAATGTTTTAAAGAAAAACCCATTTTCTTTCGACAACAGGATTAATTTTAATTTAATTTTTACAAATTTTGTGTATTGAATTTGGAAAAATAGATTCCATATTTGGAATCAGTGGATCCAAATTATTTTAATAAGCTACTTTTTATTTTTGGGAATTATGAATAGTAACTATGGTAAATTTTATTTACCCTAGTTAAAGGTAAATCGGGTAATTAAGGGTAAATATAATATTATAAAATTACCCTAACACATGTCAAAATCCAATTATATGACTAAAAGTCGACCCATATCACCTAAGGGTCGGATTAGATTCATTTAATGGACTTTTGTCCATGAAAATAATTTAAGCATTATTAAAACCAAAGAATGTGACAACATGTCACTTTCTTAAATCTTATAAGTATAATAATTTTAATCTAGTGATAAGCTTCATGAAACATAAAAAATGAATAGTCTCAAGAAATATAATACAATTATATACATTATAGGAATTTATTTATAATTTTTAGGGATTAAATAATTATCCTTTATTATGACACAAAGATGATGCACTAATTGTCTTATTAATGAAATATTGACATAATTGATGTTATAAATGCCCAAATAAATGTAATTTGAGACTTTTTATGACTTAAATTAATTTCAAGGTTAATATGACATGTTATTGTTGATATAAGTAACTGGGTTCTAACTTAACATTCTGTTATGAATTTCATAAAAATCATGTACCAAATAGTGTCAAAATTGACATAAATTAGTTTTAAAACAAATATTATATTATTAATTGTTATTTAATTTCTAAACATCTATGTTTCTGCCCAATGACTTATATAATAATATATATATTAATAATAAACAACTTGGGGTTCGTTTGGCTTGTTATGGTAAGTTTATTAACAATATAGTGTAAGAAAACAAAAAGACACGGTAAAAGTTAAATTATTTAACTTAGAGTTAAATCTAATTGATAAGGTCAAAATAATAACCTAAACTTTTCTAAATCCTATTGTATGAGAGTATTCTGACCCATACCCACTTTAGCTACAAAATAAGACCCTTTGGAACCATTATAAACCGAATTTTACCTTAATATAAAAAAATATTTTGAGATTTTCCTAAGGTGCCCCTCTCCTCCCTTATAAAAGGGCACCTCCTCCCTCTCCTCCTCACACCAATTTGAGCATTCAAGATCGGCCAACCACTGACAAAATGTCTTCTCCACTTCCCTAGTATCATCCTAGAGGTCCTGGTCTTCTTTAAAGACCATCCTTAGTTCTTTAAGAGGAGGATAAGAGAAGGCACGTCAAAAAGAGGTAATATCCATTACCGATCTTTTTCAATTTCTTTCTTCTTCAACATCTTCTTCTTTAGTTGTTTCATGATAAAGTAATAACATCAGTATTTACTATATACTGATATGTTATTATAAATATGAAAAAACTCTAATTAACCTTCTATCCTTCCTACAGAAAAAGGAAATCACCGCGCATGCGTACATACGGAATACCATATCCACGCCGTGGTGTAATCTATTTTCCACCACCACCTTACATGGATGGGTATAATGGTGTAAATAATGACTATATATGACTATTAAAAAGTGATATTGATTCTGAAATAGTATAAATAAACTCCAATACAATTCCACGATCATAGGAACAATATCATCACTCGTGCGTACGTACGGAATACCGTCTCCACGATGTGATGCGACTCGTTCTACATGATATTCATTTCATAATGATTATATAAATGAATTGAATGAATGAATATGATATATGTTACACTAATACTATTCTGGAAATGTGGTATCTGTAACATAAAGAGAAGAATAAGAATTTATTCGACAAACACGCATAAGAACAAAAAGTAATAAACACCCGAATAACAAGTAGTAATGAAATATTATTAATAAGAAGCTATGAATATGACCATATATGATATCATAACAATAAGTATGATTCTGGAATAAGTCAATAACATTATTTAAATCATTATATAGGAGTTTCGGACACATACGAAGCATACCAGACCTACGGTAAGAGAAATATCACAATATCATTTTTATCCGAGATTGTTTATACTTTGGCATTTACTGGGGTGTATTTTATCATTAATATCCATGTTTCCTCAATATGTAATATTTATATCCTCCTAAAATAGTTTATATTCTGTTTTACCCTTCGGTGAGTTTTTAGTAAATGATATGAAAGGAATCTTTTGTCGTTTTTCGTAAGAGGTACTTTTTGACTTTTCCGACAAAAGTACGAGAAGAATGTTTTTTTAACATATACGGCATGAATGGATTTTTAAAACATTATTTCCAAGAGGCTTCCTTTACAAGTTTTCAAGTTTATTTTTAATCAACTTCTTTTAGTTTAGAATTGTACGACATGATAAAAAAGGAAAAGTGTTTTTGAAGCAGAAAGGATATTTTCCTCAAGAATGGAGTTCAAGTGTTTTATCAAAATTATTTTCCATCTAAGATAATATATTGTTCTGTTTCTATCCCAATTATTACATGGATTTGATTATGCTGTGATGGAAATATTTTTATGAATTCCTTTTTCTTATATGAATTGTTTTATGATGTCACGATGTTTAAGATTCCCATTTTTATTACATGGGTTATGTTATGATGTATGGTTTATGATTTTGTGGAACACATAAGAATGGTATCATTATGAGATGAGTGGGACCTATATCTCCCTCCAATGCATTGGGTAAAGATTTTATATCTCATGAGATAGACATGGCTGGAACGGTATGTTATACCGGTTCAGTGAAACAGGACTGAAACGAGGGTGACTCGGTTCCGAAATGGACTATGTCCCCTAAGATAGTCTTGGAAATGAGTCTGGACTAATAAGATACGATTCTCTATGATTATGTGTGTATTCCACAAAGTTTCATGTTTTATGTTATAATTATTGGGATTTCATTTCACTATTATGATTTATCCCATGTTATGAAATTATGCTCTCTTTTGCAGTTTAAGATTTCCAAAATGTTATGTTCTTATGAATATGATGTCATTGATATTTCTTTTTTTTACCCTTACTGAGCATTTGAGCTCACTGTTTTATGTTTTATTTTCCCCAGGATATAAAGAATGATTTTAGGTAAAAAAGGGAAGATCTTTATGGGAGATGTTGAAGATCTTTCACCACAATTAGAAGATTATATTCCAAGTTTCCAAAGACACTAAACTATTACGGTCCTTGTGTGTGTGTTTTTGTTATGTACTAAGTATTCCAAAAAAGTAATGTAATGTCTATGTACGTTAAGCTTCAGGTCTCTACATTATAGGGTCCAATTAGGGATAGTTATATATATGAATTTTCCTTGGTTCTATCTTGAGACATGGTGTTGTTGTGATGGAGCTAATAATTTCCATATGTTGGACCATGTGTACATTGTTCTTTCACAACATGTTTCTTTCAATAAATGGTTTTCCTTAAATGTTTTTTCCAAGAAATATTTTCCTTGAAATGTTACTTGAAAATTTTTCTAAATGTTTTTATGAGAACATGCATGTTGATTTTTCTGTTAATATTATAGCCTGAGATCTTTCTATTTGGGGGAATTCTACGAGGATTTGTCTCACACCCTAGATATACCTTTATGATTATGTATAATTTTTAATGTGTGAACCAAGTAATGGAATGATGTTTCACGGTGTTGATGGTGGATCCAGTTTTTAATGTTCCACTTCTTTCAGGTGTTAGTAGTGGTGTATTATGAGTGATATACATCTAGTTACATAAATTATTTGGGATGTTTTACTTTTTCCCTTTCCATTATGGTATTTCATGTATATGTTAATGTTGAAAAAATTTAATTCTGATGATTACTTCATATCATTTGGTTATGATTATTAGTTATGTGATTTTTATTCTCATGGGTTCATTATTGTGATTTACATGTATGGAATCATTCCTAAAGAGAATTTTTTATACCATGGAACTATATTTATAACCACGGGGATTAAGAAATTCATTCTGTCTATGCAAAGGTTGGGTTGGGTGTTATTTTGGATTGCACTTGGTCTTGGTTCACTATAGTGAAAGTGGACTATAATTGTTATTATAATTGAAACTATAATGGTTAATGTAAGAATAAATGGATTTGTAATTTCAAGAATTACCATGAGGGTTATTTCATATGTAACCATGATGGTTACTCTATATGTAAGTATAAAATGAAATATTTTCCAAGGTTACCAATATTATTTATCTTTTTAACCTATTATTTTTATGTAAATAGTTTTATTTCACAAGGAAATGGAATGTATATTATACTTTATATGGGTGAAAAGTATAAATTGTTATGAAAGTTAATTTTTTTTTTCATGATTTCAATTTATGTTTAATATTTTTATTTTTCCTTTAGGATTTATTTTGAAATTTTTTAAGAAAATCATTTTTATAGAAGTTTATTTCTTGAGTAATGTAATTTTTATTCTTAACCCAAATATTATATTGAGAATATAATATTTTTATAATTATTCATGTAACAATGGTTTATCTCATTATTTTTATGTCCCTTAGTAAGATTTTTTTTCTCATTCCATCCTTAAATATATTTTTCACAGCTCTTAAGTATGGTTATGGGAATGAAGAAGTGATTTTTATTATCATGATGATTTTTCATGAATAAAAAATGATTTTCATTAAAACATCATTATATTATAGAAAATAGGGGTACTAATATGAAGTTTATACTTTGAATAAAGAAGTTTATTTTATGTATGATTTATAACCTAAAACTCTAATACTCTAAACCTAAATGATATTTTGAAATTTAACAAATATATTTATTGTTTAATTTTACACGAATATGATATATTTCTGGAAATGTCATTATAGTTAGTATCCGATAAAATATTAGATAACACTAGAGGTAAATATAATGTTAATATATTTCCTATAAAATATTTTACTTAATGGTTTTGTTGAAATAGTATAGAATATGGTCATTACAATGTTTCATTATTTAATCCATTTCTACTCAGAATCGTTCTCCATAGTTGGAACAATGAAGGTGGACTAGAAAGGCACTAAAGGGACGATATCCTTATGAATTAGTCACTTCTAATGGTTGGAATTAAAAAAACAACTTTATCCAATAATGGATCAGTTATTGCTTGATAAAAATGTAGTGGTATCGATGTTAGAGTGTAGTCTGACATATCATAGAATAATATGATGATATTGGGACACAATATTAGGAAAACCACTCTAACATGTAGTGGATATCCTAACCAAATGGTAGATGAAAGATGCATTAAATCACTAGAAATGATATATGATGTCATGGGATGATCAGATCAAAAATTCGTAACACATTACATTTATAAATTTTAAGGTCAAGATGATCAACTGAGGAAAATGGTTAACTATAATAGAGAATGGTAAGAAATTTATTTCTTCGAGTTGGAGGACATTAAGAATATTTTATTTAGGAAATATTTTCCAAAGGCTATTTTTCTTAATATGGAAATAGAATATGAGAGTTATAGACTATGATAGGGGATTATATGGTCACATATGAAGAAAACATCTCCCAAATATAAAGGAAAACAACAAATTTTTTGATGATACTGTTAGTAATATTAATTATTTTTACTATGTTTCAGATCCATGGTATCAAGGTAAATGAATTATTGTGACATGAAATGTTATATTGAATTATATTGATGTCCTAACATGGTAAAAATAGTGTTTTTCAATTATCATCTATTTCATTAAAAAATCCGATGAAAAGTGCCAGATGGTTGGAAAGGGGTGGATATCAGTCAAATAAATCTTATGATAAGAAAACAATGTTTCCTATTTTTGGAATGTTTTCTAAAAATAAACTTGGGGAATTCCTTATGAAATATAGGAAGTTCTTAAAACATGTTAAGTCTTGGAATATGGCCATGTATTTCAATGATAATGATCTATGTATTAGTATTTTAAAATTTGATAACCATAGAAAAATTTGTTTTAAATGTGGTGATATGGGTCATTATGCCTATATATGACTAGAGAAGGACTATAATGATGGGAATAATCCATACTATAAGTAAAAACGTGTGTAGAAATCCTTTGTAACTACATTAATAGATGATTGTCTATCAAACAAAATGGTATCGAGTACATTACTTGTTTATTCAGATGATGAGAATTTCTTTTCTGAATTAGTGACTACAAATTCAGTCATTTCTAATTATTTTAAAAAATATTAAGTTTTATATCAAGAAATTGATCCATAACATATGGTTAAAGAACTATGAAAGAATTATTGAAAAAAAATTATATGAATCATGTAGTCATCTTTTGTGGAAAGTCATCAACTACAAACATTGTTTTCCTTCCCACATAAATGCATGTTGTTATTTTGGGTGTGAATTTTTTTCCATTTACAATTTTATTATAAATTATAAAGATATATAATCTATTTTAATTGAAAAATATCAGTTCAATTATATGAAGGAACTGATACCATTTATAACATATGAATAATCTAATAAACAATTAAAATACGGTATTGAAGGTTATCCTACACCTATTATTGAGAATAAAGCATCTATACAAATTAATAACGGTCTAATAAAAATTAATACATTGATGATTTTACTGATCTATTTCCTTTTGTTATATCTTATTGAGAATATTAATTTAATTTCCACTTACTTCTTGATTCTAATCCAATTTCAACCCCCTTCTTAAATGGCTCATGTAGAACATATAGAATTAAAAGAGAAGTTTCATGAATCTCCTGATAAAGTTCCCATTCCTCATAGAACATAACTATAAGGTGATCATAGTTTTCTTATTAATAAGAATTATGGTTCTATTAAGAATTTTATTGAATATAGATCTTTGAATAACATCACTATGAAGAATTATTTTCCTTACACACATATCAGTGTCTTATTTGATCAAAACTAGGGAGATCAATATATTTTGAAGGATAGCTTGACATCATCTACCATCTATTGAATGAGGAGTAATATATTTAAAAAAAATTTAATCTAGATATGGGAAATTTTGAGTTTATAGTAATTCCCTTGGGTTGTAAAGTTCCACTGATTTTTATGTATCTTTTGAATATAATCATGAATGAATATTTTGATATGTATTAATTGTCTTTATTGATGATATTAATATATAATAAAAAATATGTGGGGATCCTGAAAAATAACTAGGTATTTTTTTTAAACCCATAATGAAAATAAGATCTATGAAAAATTATTAATATTTTTTTTTTGGTTCCAACATATTTTATTGCTTAAATACATCATAAATAGATATTAGAATTTTTTTATCCCACTATGACTATAGATTTTTACTGATGAAAAAATCATACCAAAAATACAATGATCATGTGTAATATGGATATCATTTAATATTGTCTAATTTATTTTTAATTTTTTCTATCCCATTAAAAATTTATACATGAGATAAAGATAAATTCATTCGGAAAAAAATGTGATGATAATATTCAAGAACTCAAAATAAATTTGGTGAACACTTTGGATTAGGCCTTAGCTTGTAGGAATATAAATTTTTTCATCTACAATGATTCTTCATTGCAGAGGATTGGTTGTGTCCTCATGATGAATAATCATGTAATTTTTATAACATATATCAATAAAAAACAACATGCAATAAATAATCATATAGATGAACTGGAAATAACTACTATGTTTTTTTATTTAAAGAAATAGATGATTCATGAATATTGATCCAAGTGTGAAATATATACTGACTTTATTATATTTAATTCGATATTAACTTATAAAGAGTCCAAAAAGTGATATAGGGGGTGACTTTAAATGATAAAGGATTATGATTTCACATTTCATTTTCATCCTAGAAAAGAAAAAAAAGCAGCTAATACTTTGAGTCCGAAAAACGTTGATTAATTAAGTATATTAGCTTTGGAGATGAAGCTTTAATTAATTGTTGGGTGAAATTTTTACTAGAAATTTGGGAACCAAAAACATCCCTTGGTTTGTTTTAGGTTTCACTACAATTATCTCTATAAGAAGGAATTATGGAATCTTAGAAGGAACACCATGAGTATCAGGAAATGATAGAAGTGGTTATAAATGATAAGTTTCCTAAATTTATCATTGATAAGGATTATGTTTTGATATTCTCAATGAGATTATATTTGAATTTTTACTGTAATTGAATATATAATTATTGATTAAAGATCATGGTTCACCATTTTCCATTCATCCGGTTAGCACTAAGACTTATAGATACCATTGGGAGTATTATAGGAGGGACAAATGGAAATGTTATATTATTTATTTGACCATGAAATGGTTTTATTTTTAATAGGACAATGTATAATGGATATTTAGAAAAGGAATACTTTATCCTTTTCCTTGAAGGATTGGAAATGGGAAATAAATATCTGAATATTTCATAGTGGGATAGAAAAAGACATTTTCAGGTAATAATGAAATTTGGTATATTTTTAACTGATTAACTAAACTATAACATTTCTATTCATTCAAGATATATTGAATTTTGATCTATTTTCTCAACTGTATCATAATGAGATAATTATATTACATGGAGTTACTGTATCCATTATACTTGACCGTGCTCCTAGGGTCACATGAATGTAATTTAATCTACTTTAGAAGTCATTCTGTACAAATTTTAATTACAGTATGTATTTTCTTCCTCAATCGGATGGGAAATATATGAAAATAATTTATAACCCGGGATATAAGGTTTTTTTCTTTTTCAATATATTACAAATGAATATGGGAACATCATGTTTATTTTTTGAGTTTTCATATAAAAAACATATCATTTTAGAATAAGAATGGTTCTTTTGAGGCATTATATGGAATGTGATGTTAGAATCTATCTTTTTGGGATTATGTTTATGAAATAAAGTTTATGGGACAATAATTTTTTGATTAAATGGTTTAGAAGGTAAGGAAATTTAGTAATATATGTAGAAAACATATATAAATCAAAATATTTAAGAGGATAATTAAAGGAAAAATATCTATTTCAATGTTGGTTACCATGTTTTACTTTATGTGTCTTAATGAAAAAATGTGATTTAGATTTTCAAAAATGATATGTTTAGTCCATTATTCATTATACCATATGAAATCATGGATTATGTTGGAACAATTACTTATTGTGTGATTATGCCTATGATTTTATCCCATATAAACAGTGTCTTTCATGTTTTGATATTAAGAAAGTATATGTTAGATTCATATTTGATTTTGTGACCCATGGTTATACATTTGGTAGAGAACCATTATTATGAGGAACAAAAAATTAATATTCTAAAACATAGATTGAAATTATTTACATAAAATTGTATTTTTTTTAAGTAGGAAAAAAATTTGAACAATGACCTTTTGGGGCCTACAATGATAATTCCCAAGTAAACCAGGACTAAAAAAATAAATATTTCCAATAAGAAGAGAGACATGGATAGTAAAAAACATATAGGTGCTCTCTGAGATAACCCAAATAAATATATATCCTAGTTCCCTCTCATGATGTGTCTGGAGAAGGGTAGTTTAATCATCAATAATATCCTTCCATCATCTAATTGGGTATGTAATTGTCTAGGTTACAGTTATCCATCCATGGAGACATTTATGAATAATCATCGATTCAGTCTCTAAAAATGATAACAAGATTTTCTTATTGATACAAATTTATAGATCATCCCGCATTACATATGCCTTGACTATAAGAGAATCACACAGACCAAAAGAAGCACTGAAAGTGAGCATAAAATATGTTATTTATTAATGAACAAGACCACCTCTACAAATAAAACCAGAGTAGAAATACTCATCCACATTGAGAATTAATCAACTAGGTAGAGGGATCCAAAATATCATTTTACCCTAGGATAACATGCACTTATTGAGGGGGTGTGAGGAGAAACCCTACAAGAAGCTTATGAGTGACGGGGAATGATCCCACATCTTAAAAATAGGCACTAACTCATATACCAAGAATCTTGAGTTGGCAACTAGGGATATAATTGAAGTAGAAAACCCCTCATGATGGGGGATGATCCTCTCATTCTAGATATTCCAACACCCAACCTGTGGTAGAAGAACCCTCACCTTAATTTTTGGACTCCCACATGAAACACAACTAAAAATGATGGTGGAAGTAAAAAAGAATATATTATGAATAATGTAATTCACTTGGTTATGGTTTTGTGAAAAAAAAACTATATGGTTTAAGATGAAACATGGGAGTCTGAAAATTTAATAGGGTAATGGTATCTCCACTTGATTAATAAGTGAATAAAATTATGAGGATGTAATTACCAAAAGAAATGTAGGATGTAATATCCTAGGTAATTTTAATATTAAACATTTAAAAAAATTTATTTGTTTTATTTTATAATGTTAAATTCATTATAAAAATATTAAACAATTTTTTTATGAAAATGAAAAATATATTTAGTTCTAAATGAAATGAATTTTGATGGGTTTATAAAAAATATTGATTTTAAAATTTTTTAATTTTAATTTTAAAAAATTTACTTCATTTCGGAATTCACCATTTAAAATTATCTTAATATGATATTTCGATAATTTTCTAAATGGTTTTATTTTTCAATGAATAGTGAAATATAAATTTATTTTTGAAAACTATATTTTTATTAAATGTTTTATAAAGTAAAATTCTATTTTTAATTATTTTTTAAAATATAATTACAATATTTTTATTTAAATGAATTCAATTTGGGGTTTTAAATTAATTTTATACATTAATTTGTTACAAACCAATTTTATACATAAAATTACATTTTTTATAAAAAAAGATTTTTGTTACATTTTCTCTGTTTATTATTAAATTTCATTCTACCACTTACGTGTTCTGAATATTGAAAAATTGATTATATATTTTGAATCACTAGGGGTCAATTTCATATATATCTCCCTTCTTATTTTGGTCACTATGAATTGTATCATTAATAATTATTTCCATGGTAATGGGTAAAATAATAAATTTAAAAGGGAAAAATTAAAAAAAAAGTTAATTAATTTTATTTAATGAGTAAAAATCATTCACAGTCATACAAAATTCACTTATATGGCATTTTTTCTATTTTGGATTGATTTTTTCATTATTATTATTTTACGTAACAGAAAATAAAAAATATCACACTATCATTTTTAATAACAACAATATTGTAAGCATTGAAAAGGATATGAAAGTTTATAAATATAATATTGAAATATAAATGATTTATATTCATCATGGAAAATTAATTTTAATTTTAATTCAATAAATAATTACCTTAAATTATTACATAATGCAGATGTAGTAAATTTTCATTTATATAAAAAATAAAAAAATAGTATTAACAATATTAAAATAATTTTTATTTTAGATAATTAATTTTACAAATTGAATTTATTGAAAAATGAAATGTTTGGGATATAGTAAAAAACTTGATTCAAATTCTACATGTTGTATTATTGATATTCAAATCAATGAAAATAAAAGTCTAAAAATTGTCATTAATGATATTTTATAATAATTAATATTTCATTAAATGAAAAAAAAATTCATAAAAAGTAATATATTAGGAAAAGGGGATATGATGATTTTGTTTATATCAATCATTTTCTATTTATGGGCATTTTTCTAGTTATAGTAGTTATATTGACCCTCAAAGAGATAAAATTATTGTGTTCATTGTTTGTTTAAAAAGGGATTATAAGAGGTTAATACCAAATAATAAGAGTATTATTATTAACTTAACTTGTTAAAAAAATATTATATAGTAGGATGTATACCTATAGTAATTATATCTTTGAAATAAATCAGTCTGGATTTATTTTTAAAAAAATTATATTAATTTAATATTTTGAGGAAATCTAAGAGTTCCCCCCCACTCTCTCATAAGAGGTAATATCTACATCTTATTATTTCACACTTCAAAGAAAATATTCTTTTTTCCAATAAATATAGAAATCCATGGTTATAATCCTGCCATCATTACACATGTATTTATTAGGGAGAATACAATTGTTGTAGTACTTATGGTGGTAATCAAAGGAGACATTCAAATGAATAGAAAGATAGATAACATGTACGATGAGTCAGACTCAAGAAAAGATAATTTCACTTAAAAATTAATTTTTTTAAAAAAAATTAAAATATTTTAAAAATGGAACAATAAATTTATTTTTTAATATATATGACCTGAACATAAATTAATCCAATCATTATGCCTCAATGATTTGATGTCTCCTCAAAAAATTTTCATGGTTCATTTAAAAATACTGGTTTCTTTATTATGTTTGTAGTTTCTAGATTTTCAAAACTGACTTATTATAGATATTATATTTGGAAATAAAATAATTATAATCTAAATATTATATTCTATTTTACATTATTTTAATGTCTTTCAGAAGTAATCATTATTATGGAATGATTTAATTTTTCTTTTACAAGAGGAAATATAATTTTTTTATTTTGACATATATGAAGACAATGATAATTCTCACTATTACAACAATTATTTGTTATTTGGATTCCATTATAGTCATATAGGATTTATTTAATGAGAACTTGTATTCCCTTTTACTCTAGAATTTTATTTTGAAAATATTATTTTGAAATGAATGGCATTTATCAATATATGTATATGTTTACCTAGGGATGTTAAGAATGTTTTTATGATGGATTTTTTCATGTTTATAATGTTATGGTTTTTGTAAATTATTTAGGATGATGGGTGGTTTTATAATAAACAAATTTTTTTGGTTCTATTATATCCCTCCAATGTGTTGGGTAAGTGTACAATAGAAGTTGATTGTGAGACTTATTCTATGTGTAATTGGGATGGATAATATAAGAATAACCATGAGGGTAATTTAATGTATAACCATATGGGATATTTCATGTGTAACTATAAAGGTTACACCATAATTAATTATGATAGGAAAATGATTACCCATTTTAGCTTCTTGACTTATCTATCCTTTCATCAGGGTTTTATAGAAATCCTATGATTTCACAATGTAAAAGCAAGTATATGATACATTATATGGATGGAAATAATAACATTGTGAAAACAATATTATGATTTTCATGATAAAAATGAACAATAAAGTGTTTTATTTTTTAAATTAATGTTTTTTATTTGACGTAATTTAAAATATATTTGATATTGTGGATTCTTTTTTGTGTAAAAATGATTATTTTGAGCCCAAACATTATTTTTTAAAAGGAAGACTTGTATATGTATTCTTCGAATAATAGTTTCCTTCATTATTTTTACATCACATTGTGAGGAATTTATGCTTCGACCATTTTTCAAAATATTCATATTAGGTATTTGGGATATTTAATTTAATGGAGGAAGTCTCATTGAATGAAATGTATATTTTTCATAAAAATAAAATGTATTTTGTTATAAAATTTTTATATTATTGGAAAATTGGATACTAAATAAGAGTGTCCATTGTGTATAAATATTGGTTTTTTATTAAAATTTTATAACTTTAACCTCAAAAACTATAATAATAAAATATCTTTGGCAATGTGGTAAATTTATTTTTTGTTTAAAGTCTCATTAATATGTAATGTTTAAGGCCACGTACATCTACCCCTGAATCATGAATCGTAGGAGATAGAGCTTGTGGGAGAAGGTTACTTCAATATAGAATAATAATATATATATTCTCCATATTCCAACATTGAGATTAACTTCAATGGTTATTTTTTTATTATTTCTGTATGAAAATTTGAGATTTGCAATATTTTAGGAAAATAGACTGGAAAAGTTTTTTTTGATTTAATTTATTTTTATTTTTCTTTCATAATTCTGTTAGCGCAATTTAATGTACAATGAATATTTTTTTAATTTGTAAGGAGTATTAATATTATTCTATTATATGTACCAATGGGTGATTATAATGAATATTTTCACTATCGATAATTCAACCCAACTCTCAAAATTTTGAAAATGATAATGAATTTTTTTTCCACTTATGAACAATTATTTTAAAAAACATTAGTTCATCAGTTATATTTTAATAGAGTATGTTGTACTATGGATATAACTTATTGAAATTTGTATGTGTCAAAATAATTTATTCACAGTCTGTAGCTCAATTGGGTTTTTTGAATGTTTGAAAAAAAATTCATTTTTAATTAATTTTTACTGATCCAATCCACCTATTTCATCAATAGTCATTTTCTCTCTATCTATCAGTTATCTTTTTTCAAAATTTCCATCACATTAACATTTTAATTATTTTTAGTTCTTTTTTTTCATATGTTTCATTAGAAATCTTCCATATCACCTAAAGTGTGGATTCGATACTCCTAATCTATATTATACTTGTAAAATATGGGTTTATAAATAATTAAATTAAACTAGATCCAATGAAAATCACTTCATTACTCAGCAACATATTCAATATTCAATCATTCAATGACCATATTGATTAATTAAATCTACCTTGGAACCTAAAAAATATAATATATACATACATAGTTTTGTCGTAACATGTATATTCATTAGAATCATACCCATGGCCTGTCATTATCTTGTTAAAATATACTACTAGTGAAACATAAAATAAAAATTAGAACCAACATAAACCTATATAAGTAAACATACCTAACCCAACCTTTGCATTGATTTATTACCAAATAGTGCATACATATAGTAACATTGTATTAAATGAATACAATGAAAAGGAACCCCTTAACCACTTCTCCATTTTTTTCACTCTCAAGACCCAACGTTCAAAATTATGTTCTTTCATACATTCCATGAATATGAAATCATGAATCTATCCATATATGATGTTGGTTGAGAATCATCCCTACCTATTCTAACCTCATATAGGTCCTAGTATTTGGTTTTAGAAACAAACATCATAACATCCTATCCTCTTCACATTATCAAGGTTGTAGTGTATCCAAAAGATGAAAGAAATCAACGTCATTCCTTACACCATCTATGTATTTCCCCCACTATATTCCACATCCTCATCAACACTAAGTGATATCTAAAAAACACAGATTATTATTGGGTAATCTATAACACCAACACATATCATGACTACTACGGAAGGGATAGTGGGGAAGAGGTGGTATCCATATAATTGTACCACCACTAACCTATATATTCGATGAAAAAACCTTGAACCCAAAACATTTAGGCATTGGTAGATCATAAAACTCGGAAGGGGTTTTTAAATAAATAAGGTAAAAATACATGATATATAGATTTTTATGAATACCCAACCAATGGGATAATATAAATTACAATAGCATACAACACATTAATACTACATCACCCCGCAACATCCATCTAAACCACTACCACTACAAAATGAATCAAACGACACAACCACAATATATAGAAAGAAAATTCCACATTTAATTGTAGGATCCTAATTTTTTTTAAATAATTAGTTTTTACTAACTCTTATTTAATAATGAATTTCATTAACATTAACATAACCCTTGTATTTTTTTATATCTCATCCCATGCATATTTTTTTTCAATCCCCTATATTTTATGTTTAATTATTTTGATTTCATTCCATATATAACTAGGAAACTAACTCAATGACATCACAGAATGTCCCATCCATCGAACATCAAAAATCACTATAAAAAATATTCATATCCATCATTTAAACCCGAACATCTCACCACAATGTCCATTATTTACAAAAATATCACATTTTCTCATTTTCAACCCTTCCAAACAACCATGGATGCACTTCATAACACATACCAAACCTAGGTCAACCGAAACAACCACTAAATAAAATCCCACATCACACAAGGAAACCAATCAAGAACACCAATGCATACAAACTCATACTGTTTTTGACAATTTTACCACAAAATCATATTCAACATAAAGGGACATTAATCACATTACATCATTACATAGAAATTGTATTATAATTGAATCCATATATTATATGTGAGTCCAATTAATTATCCATATATATGTAATTATCCATTACATTAAAGTTGATTTCAATAAACAATAACAATATCGAGTTCACAATTATCACAACTATATGACATGAAAGGCTCCCAATAGTATTGATTTTTCATTAATGAAATCATGAATGTATAATAATATAGCTTATATAATATAAATTGTAAAAACATGTGATTAATATCTATTCATATTCAATATCAGATATATCAAATTAATTATCATTTTTTAATTCCTCATACTATCCAACCAATTGAATAAAAAATCCTATAATCCCCACAAATTCACATAAAAAGGAGAGAATAAGGACCCCTAACCTCAATTGAATATTTTTAATCACTATACATGGATGATACCAGTGCATGACCATGACCATGAACCACAACATAAGGAAGAACCTTAATCATCCATGGACACACCATCCATAACTATGTACCTTATTAATACAACCAAAACTATACCAACCCTAAAATAACCTTATTTAGATAAAGGATTTGAATAAATATAGAGAATGAGAAGTGGGGAAACATCATAGAATTTTCATCACTCGATCTCGGAATGATAAGCCTAAAATCCCAAATGAAGAGGGTAAAAGGACACCAAAGAGATGACTAGGAGTCTCTCAAGAGTCACGAGAATGTACTAGAGGAATATGTTCTTTGATTGGGCTTGGGAATTTATAGGGAACTAAAATTTATAAAAACATGGTGAAACACTTATCACTATGGAACAAAGGTGATGATATTGGACAAGACTATGTTATAAATGGTGGGACTACACCATTGTGAGGTTGGCCAGATGTATATATTAGAAACATTATGAGAACCACGACATAGATATTTTTTACTATGATATTGACCGAAATGTAATCCACAACACTACACAATAAAATGAAATCACCATAAATAAGGCCACTCACTGACTTATACTTATGGAGAAGCTACCTGAACATTAAGGAACAATAATAATAGATCAAATAAGAGTCAATTCCATATCCTATCTCTAAATATTAAAACTATTCCAAATTATTTGTAACCATTATAAATATATCTATGAGACTGTACTCCACATCTATTATCTACGTGATATATACAATACATTTATGGCACAGCACAATACTAAATTCTTTAAAATCATTTCCCACCATACAATTTACCATCTTCTCATAGAATCCCTTAGAAAATCCACTATACACCTACATCACAATATTTTCCCCAAATTATTAGGAATTTTTTATTTATATATGCATCATGTTTGTAATAAAGGTAAGGGCTTCTTAACTGAATTTAAATTCATTAGGTTATTACACATTTTTGTTGACTATGTTATTTAATGAATATATGAAAATTAATATTTAATTTTTCTATACTTTTTCTACGTTTTATATTTGGATTTACATATGTGCCAATAATAACATCATATATTAATTTTCAATTCAAATTTTATGATAATTGTATGTGTTTTACTTGTCTCAATTTCATTTTCATGAGACATTTCTGATATCATGCACTTTGATTTATTTATATGGTATAGTTAATAACTCATTAATAATTTTATATATATTAATAAATTATTTTCATGAGTTTATATATCTATAACATATTCTTGTATCCAATGGACTTTGATTCAATAGTGATTATAGTAATAAGGGTTTCTCATCTCATGTTTTTTTGAAACGAATGCCATGTTCACAAATTTTTTATTTCATGTCGTGTATATATTTTCCCACTAAAATATTATGTAATTATTATATTTATAATCATGGAATTTAATTTCGTGTTTGATGTTATGTCTTCCATTGGGGTTATAATAAAAAATTACAATTGTGGTAATAGTTTTATGTTATAATCTCCCTTTTTATCAGGAATATTTATGAATAAATTTTTAATAAATAATTTATATGATAAATTTCATAAAAATACTATTTATTTAATTTTTATCTTATCTTTTCTAGAAATAATATGTTTTCCTTTCATTTTCCACTTATAATAACGAATTTTCTTGAAAATAATATTTATTTTTAGAAATTATGACACTAAATAATTTTCGCATCACCATAAATATTATTTTTTTGAATCTTAATTTATAAAATACTTTTAATTTTAAATCAAAATAATTATATATATATATTTTTTAAAATAGATTTTAAATTTAATGATGGGAAATTAATTTCTCTCATATTTTCATATAATTTTTTAATTTTTATTTTAAAGGTATTTTCATTTATGTCAACATTATTTATGTACTGATATACTTCATGGAGAATATAATCATATCTTACAGTCTATATTCATTCACTTGATTTATTAAGATTATTTTTTGGAAGATATTATCCTGAAATCTGTTTCCTTTCCATGGTTAAATCAAGTTATAATGTAATGAAAGTATTAATTAAAAAAATAATGATTAAAAATAATGATTTCATGTGTTATATTCATATAGAGTACATAGACATCATTGATGATGATGGGTGATCCTGATACAACTTATACTATGGGTGACACTTATTAAACTTATATTATGGGTGATGTTAGAACCTGTATCTTATTTTCAGGAATTGTTTCCCTTTTTAATCATTTTTTAGAAAAAATAGGAATTTCTGGAAATTTTTAATGTACACGCCATGTAATTTATGAGTACACACCGTGTACTTTATGATTACATGTCATGTACTCGGTTACATTAGGTATCCATGTGCTAGTCGTGTAGCGGCCACAAACATGACCATGTGGGGGTGACCTGAATGACACCTTAAGCATAGTACAGAAAAGGAAAGTACACGTCATTTAATTCAAAAGCACACCCAATGTATTTTATTTTTTTTAAATGCATCGGGGTCGCTTCTAATATCTAGAATGATATTCCTCTAGGTCTCATTCGGCCGGGACCTCCCATATGACCATGATCTTTCTCTGAGCCCCCAACCAAGCATCCATACTCTGATTCGAATGTCATCAATTGCATTAAAATTGCTTCGGTAAGCTCTCTCTTCTTCTTAAGCTTTGTTTCATGATTCATTCTCTTTCTCAAGTTGTCCTCCATTGCACCTCTTAGGAGTTTTTGTATATCATTTATGTTATAAGGTGATTGAAGCCTTGATATTCACATATAGTGATCTCTAAACATCAAGGTAGGTGGTTTGTGCCTTTATGTTGAATGTCATTGAGTTTTATGTGTAAAATTGCCCAAGACCCATGAACGGGGTATTGCACCTTTACTTTTTTGACCTATTGTTTTCATGATATGATTTTATGCTTGAGTAGATGATAATTGATTGTGAATCAGGTGAATTGATGTGCTTTGGATGTGATTACAATGCTTGTTTTCCTAGTTTTAACATTTGGGAGTAGTTTTTTTGTTAGGTGGCTATTTATGTTGCCATGCCTAGTATTGTAGGATGGTGTGATTGTTGTTCTGTTATGATGTTATGCTGTAGAATGATTTGAAAGTTGTTTTTGAGGTTTACCTTGTCCAATACGTGCTTCTACACATGCTTTAATTACATTGGACCGTTAGAACCTGGTCTATAGACCATAGGGAGAATGGATGTTTGGGGCTTCTCCAAAGTGTCTTTATAATTTTTAGGATGCAAGACCACAAGGGTAATTGACATTTAGTTCTTCCTCAGAGTTCATGTAGTTTCTCGACATACTCCACTAAGTAAAGGTGACATAAGTGCTTTCCTAGAGTTCCCTTAGTTACGATACGAGAATATAGGGGGAATTGATGGTGAGTGATTCCTTAGAAAGTCTATGATTAAGCTAAACCAGATGGGTTAGACTGATTGTACTTCCCATAGGGATTCTTTTACTTATTATGCAAAACCAAAGGGGTTAGACTGAGTGAGATTCCCAGAGTGTTACTTATTGTGTTTATCTGCTTGTTTAGTTGTTTCTTGATATTGAAAGTGTGGATTGTTTACTATTGAGTACCTTCCTGTTTACTATTTCCTGTACTTTTACCTACCATATACTCACTGACGGTAAGACAAAGATCATCAGGTGGTTTCCTAATATGATTTAGTCTCACACCCTATTTGGGTCATTCTTTTCAGCCCAAACATATTATATTATTGTAGGTATAGATAAGGGAATGTTCCCTTCTACTTCATGTACTTGACATGTTGTGGAGATGGAGAGTAGGGGACCAAGCTTAGGCTTGCGATGTTGGGGAGTTGTTTATTTATTTAATTTTTTACTTTTGTTTATTACTTTTTTTATTCATCATTGTGCATTTTTTGGATACTTACCTAGACATAGGTATCATGCATCATTTATATATATATATATATATATCTATGTGTCTGTGTCTGTTATCTAGTTGGTTATAATTTTAGTCTTTCGCTATTTATTATAGAATACTTACCGCTTCTGCTATTGTTATCAGGTGTTTACTTCAACTATGTACTCTGCAAAGAGGGCATTGTTTCCCATCTATCACACAAAATGCCCACACTTCTAGTCGGCAGCTGGTGGCATTCTGGGAAATGCACCTGAGGCTATGTGACCAACCGGGTATGGGGAACCTCTTGTTGGATTCTGGAACCGGAACGTTACAATGTGGAATCAATGTAATTATTTTCCCTCAACTTACTATTTGGACCCTTAGATAGGGATATGAAGGGATAAGTACTTGGTAATATGTTGTTCCCGGGATTAGCTAACTCTTGTAAAGGGAAAAGACAATTTTCCTCGTAGATTTCAATTTTTCTAGTTTTTCAATTGATTTTATTTCACTTTGAGTGATTCACATGCTTGTGATCTTATTTTTGTTATTATTGAGGTTCTATTTCTATCACAGCCTGATGAGATGAGGTTATTCAATCTCATGCATCATTTCTGAACTTGTTAGAAGTCACATGTCATACATTCTTTCCATGAAATTTTGGATGCATTATTGATTTTATGTTGTTGTGGTAGATGATGTGTAGAATATTCATGATGTTGTGATACATGCCTTGAAAAAAATTCCTGATGTTTGATAGGGTATTTTTTGTCTAAGGTTTTGTTTGAATGAATGTCAAAATTTGGATCTTGAGGTATTATGGGCCCTCATGGACCAGAATTTTGTGGATCAGTTCCTTTCTTATCTTCTTTATAACTTGTATAAGATTCTAAATATTGATTTTCAGGGATTATGGGCTTTCAAGAATCAGAATTCGGCACATTTAATATTCATTTCAGTGTTTCTCTGGGTTCCAGAGTAGTTTCTGAGGCTTACTATCTGAAAAACCCCAGAAAACACGCCATGTAGTATTGACTACACGCCCCGTGTTCCTCTGTTTGGAAAGAAATAGTTTTTCTTAAGCACACTCCATAAACTTAATGTACACACTGTGAAGTATCTAACCATGTCATAGGCCGTGTGGGCATAGACACGGGATGGGGACAGTCTGGATGGAACACATCGTGTATTGGTTGTGCATGCCTTGTAGTGTTTACCCTATGTCCACCAGTGTAACTAACAACACAGACAGATAAACCCTAAGTTATACATACCGTGTTTGGATTTAACACGTTGTATAGTGTGACACAGGTACCTGACCGTGTCACTAACAACACAGGTCTGTGTTATCCATTCACGTACACCCCATGTATACTGTGAACATGCAGTGTAGTCTTGTCTTAGAAGAGCTTTGTGGCTTAACCGTATAGAAGGACTCGGGCAGAGAATGAGGATTCAAGTACAGGCCATGTGTTAATATAACACACCATGTGTTTGGGTTGTTACACAACCAGCAGTTGCAGGAGTACCAACCCATGTAAATGAATTAAGGGAACATGTCGTGTAGTAATTGTACACACAGTGTAGTTATGTTTTTTAAAACATGAGTAATTTCTTTCTCTTTTTCCCTTCCTATACATCCTTTTTTCAGTCCATGATAATCTCCTTTTAAGTGTGCATTTGACCTTGTAGATTCATTCTACTAAGACGTCCTCCAGTTGTACTCCAGTTAACAGGCGATGATCAAACACTGGACATGGCTGATCAGGGACTTCCAGCGGATCCTCCAGTTGTGCCAGCCTTGGCACCAACCATTGTACCTAACATAGGTGTTGATTCACAGTTCGAGGAAGGGATTATGAGGATGATGTATACCTTTAAGGGAACAATGCCTCTTACCCCGTCAATGGCTGACTTGACGTGGGTTTTCCAGCAGCATCATCCTTCCACTTTCTAATGGGATGGAGGAATTTAGGTTACAGAGTCATGGCTAGAAGCCATGCTGACGATCATTGAGCATATGGAGACACCTATTGAGAGTAGGTTCATACTCACTACCTATATGCTTTGGGACTCTACTATGATGTGGTGGGATGTGATCTCATAGGAAGGATGCCAGTTGTATATGGCATGATATGAGTTTCAACTAATCTTATATGATTTCTTTTATACAGAGTCTGTGACGGCCGATTGAGCCTGGATTTTATGAGTTTGGAGCAGGGTAATCTTTCTATTATGGATTATTCCTCCCGCTTTACCGAGATGCATCGCTTGATGCCTATTTCAATAGATGATCAATTTTTTATGTATAGAAAGTTCTTGGATGGTCTAAGGAATGACATATGATCATAGGTAAACATCTTATGTTGGACTTCTATCACTTTTATCGTCAACCAAGCACTGATCGCAGAGCGCAATCCGAGGGATTCCAGAGATGTGAGCCAGGGCGGCTCATTATCTAGAGTTAGCATCCCTCCTATTTATAGTAGAAAGCGCCACAGGGAGTCTTTGTGTGGTTATCCAAGGAGGTGAGACATTTCTTCTAGTAGCCAGGTGGTGTGCAACCAGCTTGGTAAGAGAGTGAATACACGGCCACACTACTCGGGAGACCCAGTGGAGTGCCGATCAGGCGGAAAGACGGGTCCAAATCAGTGCTTCTATCACATCGTCTCACCAGCAGCTAGTGATAGGGGCTCTTCTATGACTAAGAATTTGAGAGAGGCACCACCAGTTTCTCACCATTCCGGGAACTGGAGTTCTTCTAACCGTTCTGGTCGTGGTGGAGGGAATAATCCTGGTGGTCAGTAACTTGTATTTCAGCGACAATAGAGTGGATCACCATAGAGCAGTCAGGAAGGGTCACAAGGCTGGGGAGTAGGCTAGACCATTGTATTGGAGCAAACCCTTCAAGGGAAGGATCCCAAACCTTCTACAGTTCTATGTATGATCTTATTTGCCTCAGTTTTAGTTGTTGCACTATTTGATATAGGGGCTTCCCATTTCATTATATTAGTCGCCGTTTTGGAGAGCCTTGGGCTTTGTATCTTTTCTTCTGTTGATATATTGACACTAGACACTCCGTTGGGGACTAGAACGCTGAGTGTATGTCAGTGCAAGCAGTTCCCTCTAGAGTTTTGTAGGTGTCACTTTTTTATGGACCTCTATGTCCTAGAGATGACATGATATGATTTCATTCTCGAAATGGACTGACTAGTTCCCTTCCTGGTAGTCGGAAACAGTTATCGTCGCAGGGTGAGTTTCACATCACCATTGGATGTATCGTTTCTTCACAAGGGTGAATGGGATGTACAGGAGAGCAGAGCGTGACCCAAGAATCACGGGTTGGAAGGAGTTAAATCCCGGATTTCTAGTCTATATTTGGATGACCAGGGGACTTCATAGTCTAAATTTTCTCTAGTGGTGGATCGTTTTAGAGAAGTATTTCAGGAGGACTTTTCAAGTTTTCCTCTAGAGTGCAATGTAAACTATTTTATTGAGCTTTATCCAGGAGCAGCACCGGTGTCCATTCCACCTTATTGGATGGATACACCATAGCTGCAGGAGCTCAAGAAGTTGTTAGAGGAGTTTCATCCAAAGGGTTTCATCCAACCCAGTACTTCTCTTTGATGATCGTCTGTCCTGTTTACAAAAAAGGAAGACGGTACCCGAAATCCTGGTGTGGAATATTTGGAGATGAACCAGTTGATGGTCAAGAATCGACATCCCTTGTCAAGGATTGATGTTGTCTTTGATCAACTTCAGGGAGCTCGGGTGTTCTCAAAGATTGACTTGAGGTCCGGTTATCATTAGTTGCATGTTAGACCATCTGATATACCTCTCACAACCTTTTAAAGCAGGTATGGTCTATACGATTATATGTTTTTTCCGTTCGGTCTCATGAACTCACCTGCATTTTTCATGGAACTGATTAACTGAGTGTCCCATCCACACTTGGATTCCTTCGTGGTGGTCTTCATGGACAATATATTGGTGTACTCTAACAGTTGACATGACCATTCTACCCATCATGAGATCATTATGAGTACACTGAAAGAGCATTAGTTATATGCTATGCTCTCAAAATGACACTTTTGGACAGATCTGATTCCCATATTTGGTCATGTTATATCAGAGAATGTAGTGTTAGTAAATCTAGAGAAAGTGATAGAAGTAGTTTCCTGGGAGCAGCCGAAGAACATCTTTGAGGTGCGATGTTTTCTACAGCTGGATGGATACTAGAGGCGTTTCATACAATACATTTCATGCTAAGAAACACAACAGATGGGTTTGACTAAGAAGGGTGAAAAGTTCTTGCGGTCATATTCTTGTGAGTTAGCCTTCCAGGATCAGAAATAGAGGTTGAATTTAGCCCCGATACTAGTATTTCTATAGCTGGGAAAGAGATATACTATTTAATACGATGCATCAGGTATTGCTATGAAGCTGTTCTTATATAGGGAGAATGAATCTTCGTGTACGGTTCTTGGAATTTGAGGACACATGAGATGGATTACCTGACACATGATCTCGGGTTGGTAGCTGTTGTTCATGGCTTACGATGTTGGAGACATTAACTTCGGGGAGAGCATTTTTTGGATTTCACCGATTACAATAATCTCAACTACATCTTCACTCAGTGTGATCTGAAACTGAGATAGTGAAGGTGGGTTGAGTACCTACAATACATTGATTTCAAGCTTGACTATATTCCTGGAAAAGTCAATTTTTTGGCTGATGCATTGAGAAGGAAGACTCAGATATAAGTAGTTCAAGAGGCCAACAGTGAGTAGCAGCTTATGTATTTGTTCTCTGAGATGCATTTGGAGGTGAAAAAAAGATATATGTAGACTTTATTTTCATCTTTAGTTGTTACCTCTACCCTTCTTGATCAAATACAAATGAGGAAGCTATCATATTAAAAAATCCTAGTCCTATAGGAGAGAGTTTCAATAGAGGACCCTTTTCCTGGATGGACCATAAGCGAGGATGAGATTTTGTGTTTCTAGGGGCGCGTATTAGTGCCGACAGACATACGCGAGGTGCTGATGTAGAGCTCTCATTGCTTAGTTTGGGTAGTTCATTCTGGTGTCACTAAGATGTATCGTGATCTACACTGTCGATATTGGTGGGCGGGCATAGAGAGGGAAGTTGCAGGTTTCGTCATGAGGTGTTCCACATCTCAGTAGGTGAAGGTGAAGAATCAACGACTGAAATGGCTTTTAAAGTAGTTTCCTATTCTCGAGTGGAAGTGAAACAATGGCACGATGGATTTCCTGACAAGTTTACCAAGGTCTCCAAGAGAAAATCATGTAGTTTGGGTTGTCATTGACAGAATCACGAAGGATTATCACTTCTTTCCAATAAAGGAGACCTTCAGTGTAGATGAGCTGGGACAGTTGTACATCCACGATATTGTACGTCTGCATGGAGTTCCACACACCATTGTTTCATATAGAGATGCATGATTTAATTATTGGGTCTGGATGTGGCTACAGAATGCCTTGGGTACACAAGTACTTTTGAGTACAGCTTAACATCCCAGACTAATGGTCAGTCCAAGCATACAATTCAGGTTCTTGAGGACATGCTCCAAGCATGCATCCTGGATTTTGGATGTTCTTGAGGGAAACATAGACCTCCTGTGGAATTTGGGGACAAAAATTATTTTCATGAAACAATTCATATGGCACCTTATGAGGCATTTTACAGAATTCCATTCCGATCACCATTGTGTTAGCTGGAGATAGGAGAGGCATCTTTTCTAGGACATCGTCTTGTCCAAGATACTATAGAACAGATAGAGATGATTCGAATGTGGATGGATATTGCACAGTCTTGATAGAATTCTTATGCTAATCAACAGACATGACCTCTGGAGTTTGAAGTCAGGGATTAGTTTTTCATGCATGTCACACAAATTTTGGGATACAAGAGGATTAAGAGACATGGTATGCTTTCTCTAAGGTACTTCGGGCCGTTTCAGGTGTTAGAGAGATCGGGCTGGTTGCCTGTCAGTTTCAATTACCTCAAATGTACCGGTCTATGCACGACATTTTACACGTTTCTCATCTTCAACGTTACTTCTCAGACCCGTCTCATGTTTTCCATCTTGAGGAGGTTGAGTTGGAAGTGGATGCATCACTCGATGAGCATCATATCTGGATTTTTTTATCGTAGTACAAAGGTTCTACATGGTCGGTCTATTCCTCTAGTGCGAGTGCTATGACATCCCATGAGGGTAGTGGATGAGCCATGGGAGAGGGAGGCCGATGTAGGAGCCCAATGGCTGGAGCTGTTTGGGGTTTCATCTTCTACACCGTGCTAGGGAAATTTGGGGATGAATTTCATTAGTGGGGGATGTTTGTAAGAACACAGATCTTTTTTTTTCAGTTATGTTTTCTTTTTTAGGTCGTTTTGAGAAAAAAGTTAATTTCTAGAAATTTTCGAATTACACGTTGTGTACTCGGTTACCGCAGGTAGCCATGTGATGGCCGTGTAGCGGCCATGCAGACAACCATATGGGGGTGACCTGAAGGTCACCTTAAGAAGAGTATGGAAAAGTAAATTACACACCTTGTATTTATTTTATTAAATTCACTGGGGTCACGTTTACTCTCCAACACGATCTTATTCTAGGTCTTTTTTGGCCAAGAGCTCCCATATGGACACGATATTCCTCTAAGCCCCCGACCAAGCATCTGAACTCTGAATCGACCCCCATCAATTGCGTTGGGATTGTATCAATATGCTCTATCTTCTTACTGAGATTCGTTTCATGATTCATTCTATTTCTAAAGTTATCCTCTATTGAACCTTTTAGGCTTTTTTGTAGATCATCAATGTTCCATGGTGATTTAAGCCTCTTGAATCACAAATAGCGATCTCCTAACATCGAGGTAGGTGGTTTGTGCCTTTTTGTTGAATTTTCCTATGTTTTATGACCAAAATTGATCAATACCCATGAACGGGGTATTGCGCATTTACGGTTTTTCCCTATTGTTTTCCTACTTTTCATATATGATTGAGTAGATGATAATTGATTGTGAATTGGGTGAATTATTGTGATTTGGATGTGTTTACCATGAATGTTTTTCCTGTTTCGTCCTTTCGGTCTAGTTTTCCTATTAGGCAGCTATTTACATTCCTTTGCCTAGTACTGTAGGATGGTGTTACTATTTTTTTGTTTTGCAGTTGTGTTGTAGAATGCTAGTCAATTAGTTATTGAGGTTTATCTTGGCAGATACGCCCTTCTACACTTTCTTGTCTTATACAGGGTTGTGAGAACCTGGTTTATAGACCATAGGGAGAATGGACGTTGAAGGCTTCTCTAGAGTGTCTTTATAATTTTTACAATGTGAGACCACATGGAGAATTGATGTTGAGTGTTTCCTTAGAGTGTCTGTAGTTCCCCGATGTAGGCCACATAGGGAATGTGAAATAATTTGTTCCCTATAGAACCTTTATTTGTTATACAAGCCTACTGGGGGAATTGACTGCGAGTGCTTCCTCAGAAATTGTATGCTTAAGCTGAACCAGAGGGGTTAGACTGAGTGTACCACCCAGAAGGTTACTTGTACATGTTAGGTAGGACCAGAGGGGTTAGACTGAGTGTGCTTTCCAAAGGGTTTCCTTCTGTGTTTATCATTTTGTTTAGTTGTTCATTGATATTGAAACTATGTATTTTTTACTGTTGAGTACCTTTATGTTTACTATTTCATGTACTTTTACCTACCATATACTCACTGACTGTTAGGAACAAATCTTCGGGTGGATGACTAATAGGATTTAGTCACACACCCTGTTTGGGTAATGCTTTTGTGCACAAATAGTTTTTATTTCTGCAAGTATAGATAAGGGCAAACACCCTTCTACATTAGGTACATGACTTGCTGTGGAGCTGGAGAGAAGGGGACCAAGATTAGGCTTGCGATGCCGAGGAGCTATTTATCTATTTCTTTTGTACATTGGTTTAGTAATGTTTGTATTTATCATTGAAACTTGTTTGGATGATTTCATTGACATATGTATCTGGCATCATTTATATATATATATATATACTCCTGTTGGTTATCATTTTAGTCTTCCGCTATATTTTTATGGATATTTACTACTTCCACTCTTTTTATCTGTTGTTTAATTCCTCTGTGTACTCTGCCAATAAGGGAATAGTTTCCCTACTATCACACCCAAGGCCCTCACTGCTAGTCGGCAACCTCCGATGTTTGGGGAAATGAACATGAGGCCATTTGACCAACCGGGTACGGGGCGCCTCTGGGTGGTGTCTAGAATCGAGACGTTACATGCGATCCCAATATATCTTATATGATGGGTGATAGCGATATATCTCTTCAATGAATTATGCAATGTTGATATTCACTAATGAAAAGGAGGTAGTTTCCCTGGATGATTAATCCTAAGGTTTTAGCTATGTTCTAGTAATATATTACATGAGCGAATATATGTGAGGAAGATATTTCTCTTAGGTACCAATATGATTTCTGTAGGATTGATTTTATAATGTCTTTTTTTAATCAAGATTTATTTCACATGTCTCATGATTAATGAATCATATTACTCTTACATTTTCTAAGGATTTATGCCTCTTCATATGATTTGGATCCATTTTTTAATGTTTATTAATTTTCTTATGTTATGTTTAATGTATTTGTAGCTATATGACCATCTCATACTCACTTAAGATATTATATTTTCAATAATTGTTTTACACATTATGGGTATTTGAGCTGTCCCTTTTATTATTTTTCATTTTTCCTTCGGTTATAATGATAGATGTTATGTAATATATCTCTATAATGGTTTTATGTTGGATATTATAAAGACATATTGTGTACAAATACATGATATGTTGTATTGAGAAAATTATAACTTAATGACCTGAGTAATGATATGTTAGAGGCTTTCCTACTTTTGGATAACCATAAACCAAAAAGGTTCTTTTCTATGTAAGTAATATAATATTTATTATTGATGTTGTATTTTTTAGATGACTTAGATTGGGTAATGATTATTAGAATCATATAATGAAATATTAGAATCAAATCTATGAGTGGGGGTTTATGGATATTATATTTAGTATTAGAGGCTGTGTTTTAACAACTTTGAGGATTATGATTTTTCATGTGAGATATCATTATGAGTTATGGATATAATTATGGGAATATATGTTTAAGGTTGATTATATGATCAATTTAATAGAAATTCCTTTGTGTTTTATGTGATGTAATTTTAATATGATTACGGTCAATTTGTGAGACATTTATTGTGTTTTAATAAAAATATATGCAATATTTTCCCTGATGTCTAACTTGTGTAATAATAAAAATGTTATTTTTGGAATAATGATTTTACATTTTATTTACATAGGATGAAATTAATTGAAAATATTTATGGTTAATAAGATCTTTTTTTGAGGTAATTATGTTTGTCTAGGATAGAATGGTTTTTACAAATTTGGGAAAAGTAAATTATCATATAGATAACCATAAGATTGAAATGTGATTTTTTGACTATTTAATTTATATTAATTCTATTGATGTTCAATATTTTGGGAAATTATATGCATATGGTAATTAGAATTATGTTTAGATAATTTGGTATTTTATTTTATTAATAACGATCGAATTATCGTTTTTATGTTTAGGTGATTTTATCGTGTCTTTATTGTGATTTGGGTTATTTATAGAAAAGACTAAAATATTTTGTAGGTTATTTGATTAGGACATATAGATTTCTAGAAAAATTAATGTATTAGTGGATATTTTTTGGATATAAATGTTTAATTTATTTCCAATGTATTTTTGATCATGTTCTTCTAATGTTTTGGTTTTGATCTTGGTCAAAAGTATCTTGAATAGTTTTAAGGTAATTCATTTATGGAATGTTTAATGTTTAAAACATATTGTTATTATGAAGGAATTTATAATAAACATAATATTTATTTCATATTGGATATAATCTTTCCATGTGATAATTATTTTTTATTTTTTTATATATAATACATGGTGGAATAAATTCTTCCCCTTAATTGGATCATGTGATCCATTAGATATTGATTTTCTCACTTTAGGTTTGAATACTATATCTACAATAATCATTTCATGGAATATGTGATGTGATGAAAGTGGAAACTCATCAATGAACAACCAATAGATGAAAATTTTCTAATCAATTGTAAAAAAATCAAGTATATAATATTTCTTGTGTTCTTTATCCTAATGGTAAAGTATTCCCTCAACACGAGGGTAAGGATCATGAAATAAAAAATGATGTCCGTTTATGAATTTTTTTATTAATTATAGTCTGTTATCTTCAAAAAATTATCTATGATATGGATATTATTTAAAATTCTATGTTTTCACTTATTTCAAATGTTTTTTTGTTTAAATTTATTTTTGTTTTATTCTTTATGTCTTTTATATTTCCCTTTCCCTCTTTTGAAAAATAAATTTTATTAACACTTTTTATAATGTGGGTGTTCAACAAATGGATTTTGAAAACTAATACCTCGAATCATCATGCATTAGATGATTTTTAGGATGAAATTTCATTAAGGGATAGTATATAATACACAGATATTTTAAAATAATACAATATTTGATAGTGTAAAAGACACACAACACAACGATTTAATGAAAAGTAAGTATTATAACTTAAATATGATGGATATGACTAAATTGTAGAATTTGAAAGTATAATTTAGGATAATAAAAATATGATATATATATATATATATATTAAACACAACAAATATTTAATTATTATTTCTTAGTAAATAAGAACCAATTTATTAGTAATTGTTTAATTTTTAAAAAATATGTTTTCTAAAAAAATCAGTTTTATTGATTATTTGGGTGAATTTTATAATTTTTTTTTAAATTTAAAAAAAATATTACTAAAAAAATTATACAATTTTGTAAAACATAATAAGAAATAATATACTTGTCAAATTTTGAGTTATTTCTAAAAGTATTGATTCTTAGTGAACTATGAAAAATAATTATTTTATTGAGAAATGTCATTTAAATTAAAGTATTAATAAAGTTTCATTTTATTTTGAATTAATTTAAATATTTCACTACTTAATTTTGATTTAAAATAATCCAATAAATTTAATTATAATTGATATTATTCCAAATTTTAGGAATTTTGATTATATTTGAAAATGCATTTTTCATGAAAACAATCTTTGATCGTGTATGGCATGATTATTTTAAAAGTAATTCAAGAAAAATATATTGGATTTAGTTATATAAAATTGATTACTTCTATATAATCATCATGTAAAAAATATTAAATAGTTTAAATTTATTTTTGGTCACAATGAATAATAAATATGATAAATACATTTATGTATTGTAAATGGTACATTTTGTTAACCAATGGTAAAAATCATCTGAATAGGCTTTAAAATCACAATATCAGTTTAATTTAATATATTTAATTATTTTCTTATTACCAAACCAAAAAATATTATATAATATGAAATTTGGGATCCATTTTTCTTTGATAAATATCATTATATTATTTTAAGAAAAATAGAATTCCATAATTTATATTTCTTAAATTTTAATATCGATAAAATTGTGTCATTGGGATTACAAAGTTATTAGTGGTTATAAAATGATATTTTCAATATAGATATCTTATTTATTAATTAAATTTAATATTAATTTTTATTTATGAAATAAATTTTTTACATTGTTATGCAACCCCGACACACTTCTTGTGCTCAGAGTATTAAAATAAAATAGATTTTTTAAAAAAAAAATATAAATGTAATAATATGTACGTGAGTAATGATTTTTGAGTAATTTATAAAAAAAATAATAAATTATTATTGTGTTTCAGTATAATATTTAAAATAAAGACATATGCTTTTTTAAAAGTCAATTATAGAAATATTCTCAAATTTGACATCAATGGTATTTTATAAATAAGAAAATTTTATTAAATGATTTAATTTTATAAAAAATATTATATAAATACAGGTGAAATTTATATGGTCTATAGTATGATAACTTTTCAACATATTTTTCATTTCCCTTTTAATGTAACATTTCCTAACTCATAAATAGTTAAAAACATTGATATCGCGGTAATCATCAAAGGGTTAACAAGGGGAATAAAATATATAGATTAGGGTTAAAAAATCAACAAATATTGTATTGATTTTATTTTATTAGATGAAATTTACTATTCATTATTCTATACTGAAAATAATTCATATTATTCAACATTAACTAGAAAATTAAATTATATTAATTTAAAACTTTTCCGAATTCCATGGATGTCTATCACATCTCTAATATAAAGGCATCACCTCTCATCCCATTCTCATAATTAATGAACAACTTATCAAGAAAATAAATAAGAAAATAACATACTATAATTTTTATCTACATTATATTGGATTTATAATTCATAAAATACCATCCATGGGGTTCACTAGGAGTGATCTGAGGGATGTTCTTCAAGGAGGAGGTAACCATCTCAACTAAGTTCTTTCATTTTAATTCTTCTTCTTCCCCCATAAAATTTCCAGAAATTATTAAATAATAATTACATAATTATTCCCCATGTTTTGATGTGTTGTTAGTTTATTATTATAACCTTATTCATATAATTTTTTCATCAAAAAGTAAAGGAAATGATCGTCCATGCATATGTGTAAACTACCACCTCCTGAACTTTTGAATTTCATTTCAAACCAGCTCAATTGATGGATTGATTATTATTATGAGATAATTTATGTATATATATATATTATAATTGATGTAATTATGAATATAGAGATATTATATCTCATATATCATTCTCCCATTCCAATCATTAAAAAATGAATCATCACATATGTATACATATGTACTCACATCTCCACGTAGATATGTTCTTCATTTATTAATAAATGTTTCACATGATTTATTGTGGGGATTGTTTTAATGAATTTAATTTTTTTAATATGATTATATTTTTGGAATGTTATATTTTTTAATTATTTATTTTTAATCCAATCAAATATAAAAACATTACTAGTTTGTATGTGTAAACTACAACCTCATGAGATGATGTATTTTTTCCTAATCCATTTTTCAAAGATAACTCTAAAAATATATATAATATGAAAATAATATATTTATATAATTAATGAATATATATATATATATGATAGAAAAATAAATAAACAGAGCATGGTCAACCTAACATATTCATTTTCAATTTACAAACCAAGTGTCTGCAATGCAATAGATATAACCTTACCAAATTATGTAATTAAATATATCATTGAAAGAAATGGATTAAAAATAAAGTTAAAAATGATAATAATCACGTAAATAATTACTATTATATTATTATCATGCATTTTTAATAAATATATAGATATTATGTACTTGAGGTAAGAGGTTTTGTAACTCAATTTCCTTTCATTAGGTTATAAGACATCTTTATTATCTTTGTTTGGACCTGATTGTGTGAAAATTAATCTCTCAACCATTTTATGTTTTATATCGATTATATTAAGTGGGTTTAATTATTTTCACAAGATCACTTCATTGATTAATTATCACCTCAACTATTATGATATCTGTTAGTGTTTTCTTTGCCGCAATTTCATTTTCATGAGATATATTTCATATCATGAACCATAATTCATTTTTATAGTGTTCATCAGGACCCATGAATTAATTTCTACATTTTGATTCTTGAAATTCATGGGATTTGAAAATTATTTTTTTATGAATTATTCTAATATATTTTGATTCGATATTTACCAAAGCGGTAAGATTTTCTCATCACACTCTTATCTCTGTGAGACAAATTCCATATTAACCTCTCTTTGCATTCATGTGGGGTACACAATTCCCATATGATTTGTTACATCATTATAATATTTTTAATATTGTTAATTAATAATTAACTTTAAATTATTTCATTCATTCGGACTATGAATCAAATGTTACCAAATTGGTATATGTAATATATTACAGTCTCACTTTATACCATAATTATTTATCCATAAATTGACCATAGTGAAAATAAATGTTATATTCCTTAAAAATAGTATTTATATTTATATTATTTGTTTTTTTTCTAAAAATAAGTAATTTTCAATTCATTTTCCACTTTCTCTATATACTCAAATGTTTTAAAGGATTAATAATTTTTATTATTTACAACGCAATCTAATTTTCCCACTATCATAACTGTTTTTGTTTTTATGATTATATTATATGTTTCTATTGTTATTTTCAAAGAAAAATAATTATCTCCTTTTTTATTAATGGAACCAAAATAAAAGTGTATTTTCTCCTATTTTAAAATAAATTTTTTTATGTTATTGTAATGTAATTTTTTTCATTTTTGAACCTGTTTAATGATTTCTCTTCCACACTAGAAAAATCATATTACGGAACCATTCATTATACTTATTTGGATGTATTATAGTAAATTTTAATGATATTATCATTGAACACATTTCTTGTATATGGTTAAATAAATTTATTTATTAACACAAGATGTTGTTAAAATATTAAATATAAAAATACATGCTTTTATATGTTGTATTTAGGTATGATAATATGAAAATATAGAAGAAAACGATTGAACCTGATTTAAATATTACTATAGGTGACCTGATATATCTTATCTGATGCGTGATCCTGATTTATATTGTATGATTGATGATCGAAATATAGCTATCTGATTCATTGGGTAATGTTCCTTGACATTAAAGGAAATAAGGGGGATGTTTATCGGGGTGGTTTATATTATTTAATTTACAAGTCTTAGGTTTTTTATGACATGAATGAACATTGGTGATGGAGATAATGTACCAAGATAAAAACATTTATCTCTATGCGTGAGTGTATTATAATTCGTTTGACCATGTATTATTTTAAATTGATCATGCTTAATGACTCTTATAACTCTTGATATTTCTACAGCTATATTTTGTGCAATGTATATAAGGAACCATACATATTACATTAAAGATTCTTGAATTTAGTCAAGAAATCACTTAAATTCAAATTGAGGATATTTTAATGTTTAGAGCTTTAGATAATTTGGAAGGAATACATTCATAACATTACACATTAATGAATATTGGATACCATTAAAATAGTATTCATTTATTCCAATATATATCACTTTTGAAATGTTACATAATTTATTTAAAAACACATCAAACATTTAATATAGATTAATTTTTTTTCTTACACATCATTATAATCTGTGAAAAACTTTTAAAAACATGTGATAATCACATAATTATCAGTAAAGGATATTAAAAGACATAAAGAACACATTAGTCCATCAATACTTGTAACGTATTAAATCATTTTTCAAAGATATAATTTTCACCAAAATATAATTACATTGTGAAACATGATTTTTCCATGTGATTACCACAAACATAAGAACATAAATATAACAAAAAATATATATTGGGGTATTACTTACATATTCTTATAACCTTCTGGGAGACATCATAATTTGTAACCCTCATAGCTACCTTACCATTTGTGTAACCATCGTAGTTACAGTTGAAGTAACCATATGCCTGATCTCAAACATACACATACCCAATGAATTGGATTGAAATATAGATCCTTTACTTCATAATAAACAATGACCAAGAACCCAAAAATAATCATAAAAGATGAATAAATTAAAAAAACATGGTTTTTTAATTCTGTAAAATAGAATTTTTAAAAATGATTTTGGAAAGAAAATCCACATAAAATAGCTTATAATTGAATATAGACATAATAGGGTGGATTTAATATGTAAATAATCTCTAAATAAAAATAATTCATCATTATATAAAAAAATTTCATCACAAAAACAATTTAATACCACATTAATATTAAAGTATAAGGGTACCCCAAAGAGTTGGAACTGGTTATGAATTCCCTTACCTCAGGTTTTTCTAACATCATCCTTTTTTAAAAAATCTATATTACAATTAAAATAGTGTTATTAGTTTCTTATAGAAATGTATAAATATATATTAGACCATATATGATAATTTAATTATAACATTTAACCCTCTCATTTTTAGTATTTTGTTCCTTGCATTGTTTTGGATGCGTTCTTTACCCGATTTCCATGGCCGGCTTGTAATTGAATTTCTTGTCATATGGAAATGAAATTACAAAATTGTAACTAAATGGTATTAATATGTTTCAATAATATATAATTATAACATAAATTAATTTTTTATATTATATTATGATGGATCCTTTGAAAAAACATTAATGATGTTTGTTTAAATAATTTTTGGAAGTTCTTCAATAATCATGAATTTGTTTCAGGATACAATTTAATTTCATTATTATAAGTTCATTCTATAACATAATTTTTTTTTTAAGATGCACATTAAATTATTTTTCAACCATCACAGGGGTTTTATGATTAACTTTGAATGGAGTAATTGAAATTGGAAACACATAATACATGATTTTCGTAAATTGGCACATCAAGGATGATATTTTATTTTTAGAAGATGTGGGAGAGGGGAAAAGATATGATGATGAAATATTCCATTATAATAATATTATTATAGAAAATTTAAGGTACTTTATTTATCATAACAATTGTTTGAGTGGTGATAAGGAACGAAAAAGAAAATAAAGGAACTAAAAAAAGGAAATTTGGGAAATCCCATATGAAAATTAAGGTGCCTAAAGACGTCACGTAAAAAGTAAAAAAATAATTTTATGAGAGAAAAAGGGTATATCATAATTCATACATATTATTGAATGTAATGGATATATGTAATGACATATACCAACATAATCTAACTTAAATTAACAGATAATAATATAATAAGAGTGCTTGAAAAAGAGAGAGATTTTGAGACAAAAATTCTGCAGCATAACGTCTATAAAACAAGGTTTTCCAAAACATTAAAAAGAGAGGTTACAAAGTTATCCCATCAATAAATGTCTCTTAATAAATTATAGGTAATTAATATAATGCAAATAAGATCAGTTTATGGAAACATGAAGTTATAAAACGTAAAATAGAACTTGAATGCAAAAACAAAGAAGTTGACAATTCTATTAACTTTTAGAGTAACTCCTCAGACTCAAAGGTAGGGATGTTGTGGGATGATGACACTATTGGAGGACTACTAGGGAGGTTATAAGACTTATTATTTTTTGAAGAGTAATTGTGAATAAATGGAATGATGATATGGGTTGGTATTTATAGCAAAAGTGAGGATATATTTTATTAATTTCCATGGGACATCCCATCAGTAGTATTTTAAAGACCATGTGCTTTCCCATGGTATTTTCCAATTGTGTTGGCCACATGAGACACCCAATATCTTATTTTACTATACAGAAGTTGAACATAATTTTATTTTAAAAATTAAATTAGTATGATATCATTAAATATAACAAAAACTCAAAAATTTATTTTTATTATTCGTGAAAAATTCAAGTATTTTAGAAAACCCCAAAAATTCACCGTAACAATTTTTTGAATAGCGGAATTAAAAAATGAACACTATTTTTTGAAAATAATTTTCTAAAAAAATTTAATTTATTATTTACATAAAATCATTATTTATTCAAAAATAACAATTACAAATCTATAACTATTTTTAATGCCTTGAAAAATTAATCAATATCCCGTTATCTTTTAACCATAAGAAACTAAAATAATAATACAATTTACTATTCATTAGGGTCATATGACAATTTATAAGGGTAGGTTACTCTTCACCAAAGATCATTTTTGTTCCATTTGACCCCAAATAAATTACAAATCACAATTTTAGATGACCATTTTTCAAAATCCAAAACATAGAAGCTAAAAAATTATGTTTAAAGGCTATTTATAAATATAGTATTAAAACAAAGATTTATGAATTTCAATTTATTTCTATGAACATGAGGTGTTACATTAACCCCACCTTCATGAAATTACATCCTCACATTTTTATATACTTATTAAATAAATGTGGTACATTTCCCTCAAAGCAATTTTAGATTCCAATTTTCCCTATTAAACCAGGTGGTTTCATTAGAAAACCATTCCTTGGTCAATTACCTTATTCTTCTATAGATGTTATCTTCAATTAAGAATTTGAAGTGGTTTCTCTTCATAGAAAACGTTCTCTTCTAGCTGAACTACGTCTGGTCTAAAAATATAAGATGAATCTAGAACATACCCTTTCAACATAAAAACATGAAAAATATTGTGTACCTGAGATAAAATCAGAGTCAAAGCTACTCAAAAGGATTGATGGACCATTTACATAGAATTTATTTCATAAAAAAAATACATCACCCTTTTCCGAGGAGTGTTTTTATGGAATATGTGATCACTTGCCTCGAAAGAGAAGTCATTCCTTCTTTTATCTACATAACTTTTCTGCCTAATCTGATCTGTACTAATGTGTTGCTGGATCATAATCAATTTCTTAGCCACTTCCTCTACTAATTCTAGACCAATCATCTTTCTTTCACCAACTCCGTCCCAAAACGCTGGAGTTAGAAACCTCTTCTCATAGAATGCCTCAAAACATGCCACCTATATACTGGATTGAGAACTATTATTTTAAGAAAAATCATCTAAATAATGATATTGATCCTAAATTCCCAAGTGGTCCATTAAAAAATCTTGAGGAACATCCTCCAATGTTTGAATCGTTCATTCATACTTCCCATTTTATTAAGGATGAAAAGCTGTACAAAAATTTAATTCTATGCCCAATGAATTTGGAAGGACCATCCAAAAGTTAGACATGAACCTGTGATCCCAATCAGATATAATTGAAGGAGGAACTCCATGTAACCTGAAAATATCTTTAAGGCATAGTCGATAATGCTGATACAAAAACATTGTATCTTTAAATGGGATAAAACGTGCATATTTTGTCAGTCGATCAATAACAACCCAAATCACATTGTTACCTCGATAAGTCTTAGGTAGTCCCACCACAATGTCCATGGATACATTCGTCTATTTCCACTATGTAATTTTATAATGTTGAAGCATCCCCTACAGTAACGCCACTCCGGTTTAACCTATTGAAATGTCAAACATTTCATTGAAAAATATGTAATAACTCTTTTCATTTCATCCCCCTAATAATACTCTCAATGGTCTCTGTACATCTTAATGCTTCCTGGATGAACTGACCATGGAGAACTATGAGCATCACACACAAAATATTTCATCACATGGGAATCACAAGGAATACACAAAATTTTACAAAATCTTAAAACATATTATTTATCAAGGTTACATTCTAGAAAAATACCCATTTTATCGAAATCTACCTTTTTCAATAGCTCACGTTATTTTTACTGAACTGGCTTGATTCTATTAGATAACAATGACTGTATTAAAACCTAAAAAAAAGTGGTAATTCTTACACCAACAACTTCGAACCAAAATTCACCAGATCATTAATCAGGGGACCATGTTCCAAACATAACATTGTTAATGATGCATGATTTTTTCGACTCAAGGCATCCACCACTTTTTTACTTTTCCAAGATGGTAATTGGTCATGAAATCATTATAATTTATCAGTTTAATCCATATTCTATACCTCATATTTAATTCCTTCTAAGTGAATATATACTCCAGTTTTGTATGGTAAGTATATATTTTACTTTTGGCTCCAAATAAATGATTCCTCCAAATTTTCAATGCAAAGACAATATATTCCAATTAAAAATCATGTGTAGGATAATTTAACTCATCAGTTTTTAGTTTTCCTATAGCATATGAAATTAACTGATCATTCATCACTAGAACACTACCAAGTCACCTCAATGATGAATTAGTATAGATGAAAAAATCACCATTTCATGAAGGAAAGGCCAATACTAGAGCATTACCCACCTATTCTTGTGTTCCTGAAAAAAACATCACATTCATCTGTCCAAATTAATTTATCCCATTTTTTCATTAACAAAGTTAGTTGGCTAGATAACCATGCAATTATTTTAAAAAACTATCTATTAAATATTTGTAATCCAATCAAAATACGAATCTCTTTAACATTTTTTGGTCTCGGCCATTCTTCAAAAACATTTATTTTGGAAGGATGAACTATTTTTCAATCCTTATTTACAATGTACCCATGAAAAGAAATATGTTGCAACCAAAAATAAAACTTTCTTGAATTTTACACACAATTACTTTTCTATTATGGTTTGAAAATGAACCCTTAGTTGTTTTTCATGCTCCTCTTTACTCTTAAAAAATTATATAATTTCATTAATAAACAGAGCAACAAAATTATCTAGGAACTCATGTAATAATCTATTTATAAGAACCATGAATACAACATGTGCATTAGTTAAACGAAATGACATGAAAAAAATTCATAATTCTCAATTATAGTACAAAAATATATTTTAGGTATGTCATTCATTGTCACCTTTAGCTGATGGTATAGAGATCTCAAACCAATCTTGGATTAGTACTAAGCTCCATAGAGATGATCAAACAATTCATTGATGTGAGTAAAAGGATACATGTTTTTCTATAGTGATTTTATTCAATCCTATATAATCAATTCAATGTCTCGTGGAACCATATTTATTTTTAACAATCATAACAGGAGTACCCCATGGTGAAGTGCTAGGATGAATGAGACATATATCAAGAAACTCTTGCAACGAATTTTTCAATTCAATAAGTTCCTGTTGATCCATTCTATATAGGGGTTTTGAAATTTACTTAGCATAAAGAACTGTTTCAATTATTATTTCTACTTCCCGATCAGGTATGACACTGGGTAAATCATGAGTAAAAACATCAAGGTATTCATTTACCACTCGCACGTAATTAATCTTCACTGTTCCCTTGTTTTCAACAATATGATCAAGGTATCATTTATTTCAATCTTTCAAAATTATCTCATCTTCCTAATATGTTACCAAATGTATGGGTTAGTTCTGGTATACAAGAAGAAACTATTTCTTAAAAAAATCTTTTTAGACCTACATTCAATCATAACATAATAAATAGAAAGCCAATCCATCCGAAAATGGCTTAAACCTCTTCTAAGGGAAACACTACAAGGCTTTCAAGTAAAATATATCCACAAAACATAATAGAAATATTATTATAATTCCAATTTTCTATAATATTCCCCCTAGTGTTTTAACAATATGTTCGGATCTCATTTTTCGAGGTGATATTTCCAATTTACCTGATAATTCCTCAAAAATAATGGTATGTGTAGACTAAAAATCAAACAAAACATTGGAAATATCTGAGTAAACAAACAATGTACATGATAAAACTTCATTGTATGGCCCGACATTTTCTGATGTAACCGCAATGTATCTCACTACACCTTTCTGCTTATAGACATTCTTCTATGCATCATTCTGATCACTCTTTGGGCTCGCATTTGAATAATGACCCATCTCACCAGATTTAAAACACTATATAATATACTTATTAGGATTAGACTTGGGATCATTTTCATTACAATATTAGGCCACATGTCCAAACTTACCACATCTAAAACACTTACCAGTTTGGTTAAGGCATTCCCCAAGGTTCTTTTTTTCCACACCCGTCACAAATCGGTAACTATGTCATCTTACCATAAGATCTATTGGGTTGATTATTACCCATCACATGCCATCTAGACCTTATCTTCTCCTTATCGTTAAAGTTGAATTGATCATCAGAAATCTCTATCTATACTCTCTCAGCACACCATAAAATGTTTTCATAACTTTTAAATTCATGAGAGGCAAACAACATTCAATACCTTGGCTTCAATATTGAGTAAAATCAGTTGATTCTTCTATTAGGGTCCATTATAATATTTGTATTACACTTCTATATCCTTGATATTCTTGACCCTTGACCACCACTAATCAAATTCACCTTCAAAATGATAAATCACATGACATTCCTTTTAATTACAGGAACAACCCATAACATTGAATATCTTTTCAATGGCCTTATGGAATCCTTCTGTAGCTACTATGTAAGAAGTTCCACTATAAGTATGAGGGTGTTGTATCACAAATGTTAAACTATCATCTTGTTCCATTTTGGTGCCTTTAGTTTTTATCATTGATGGATGTCACCATCATTTATTACCTATATCGGCTATTCCATTGCTGTCACAAAGTCCGTAGTTCTAATTCATAATATTTTGGGATATAGATTCGAAAGGATATCATTCTACACATGCTTATCCTCTTCAACTTCACTATTTCTTGTAACGACCCAAACTTTCATTAATGAAAATCATTCTTGATCTAATTAAATGTCTCTTTATGTAAAAGGTTTATATTAAATGTCAACAAATTTGGTTTTATGCTTTTGGATTTTAAAATGCTGTTAATAATTGTGACTATTTATAATATATCTATTGAACAATGATCTCATGATTAGTATAAAAATAGGGCTTTAAAAAATCCAATTAAATTAGACAAAGAAATTGATGGCCTCATCTAGTAGACGTGACCCATATGAAGACCCATTGTCAGATCTTGGAAAGGAGGCAACGTCTTTGGTATTCACTCTTGACCAAGCCCAAGAAGATATTGAATATGTTAAGCTCGAGTGGGATCACCTACATGATAAGTAGATGTTGATAGAGATTACCACCCGAGAAATGTTATCTGAGCCACCCCAAGAGTCTGTCACCATCACACACTGTACACTTCAGTCTTATGTGAGTTTGATAAGGGTTAAGTAACAAGACCCTAGTACTATGGTCATGTACATTATTTTTGTATATACTAATGAATATACATTCATTTTATTATTGTTACCTTATAAATAGTTTTTAAATCACAAATACTATTTTTATTTAATGTTAAACTAAGAAATCTATTTTGATGAATTAATGGATTTTAGAATTAAATAATATTGTAATAAAATATTATTATTATTATTATTATAAAAATAATTTTTATTAAATATTAATGACCATATAAATTTACGAATGAAATCGTTATTTTTATTAAGGTTTGAAATCCATTTATTGTCAAAAAGCATGAATTTTGGATTAACATCGGATTTTATTTTAAAAGTGAAAATTAACATATTTATAAAATTATGTAGATACAATAAATATTATTTCTAGTATCAAGATATCAAAATTATCCAATGGTGAATTTTTCATAATTTTTTGAGCCAATCAAATTTTTGGGTAAAAATTAAGTACCGTTTAAATATATAATGTGTTTCGTGAGATCATAATAACCCAATAGTGATTTAATAAAATACTAAAAAAATTATGTTCGTCCAATATATATTCCACCATTAAAATAATTTGATTTTGGCTCTGTTTTATTTATTTTACATAGCATTAATGGACCCTTCAAGGCTAATTAATCATTTTTTCTTTTTAAAATGTTTTCCTTCGGAGTGTGACTCACCTCCAGATATGAAACCCAATTATTTGATGAATTTTGTACTTTGGCCTTATAAAATATTTTTTTCCACTTACCTTTTTCAAAAACTATGGGCAAAAACCATGGGCTAGTTTGTGGTTAGGATTAATTTTACGTGAGGTGTCCTAAACCTAAATAGTAAATAATTTCCTCACCATTACAATATAATCCCACCCAAGATCCCACTTACTCCTCACTCAAATCCTTTGTAGTTAGTCAAAACTATTCCTCCCTCTTTCTATAATCCTCCCATGGTTCCCCAAGCTCCCATGAATCCTCTCTCAACCCTCTCTCATGCCATTGGAAGCACACTTCTAAGTAAGTCTTTTTCTGTTTTTCTCATTTTTATCCAATATTATTTAAGTTGTTATTCCATTTTAATTTAAATTATAAATGTTGTGGTATGGTTTCTAACCTCCCATATAATTTCCTCTATATGTTTGAATGATGGGAGACACCTTTCTATCTTATTAATTTCCCCCCATGTGCAGCTGTTATTACGATAAAACTTTGAAAGGAATTTCTCTCTCGTCATTTACATTCAAGCTATTATTTTGTATCATGAATCTAAATTATATTAAATATTTTGGGAAATATATCTATATAAACCCAACACTATCCATGTCATTTAAATTTGATGAGACACCCCTTTCTCTCTCATCATCCATTTTTATGAGTTCTTATGTCTTGTCATTATGCTGCCAAAATGGCACTGCGCTTTTCCAACCCGAAGGCATTGTATAGTGAATACCATTACCATTTCTATATCAATGTTATTTACATTTAAGAACATTTACTTATTTTTTAACGAGTTTAATTTACATATTCCACATTTTTTATCGTTAAATAAATGATTTGGTAGAATGATTCAATGTTTTGTGATCCATGTGGTACACTTATGCATGAAATGAAATGTTTAATAAGGATGTGCCCTGATAGCGCTCCAATGCATGGGGTAAAGTATTGTATCATTATAAGCAGGTGAAATGGGTGTATAGTCATGCTAGTTCAAATAAAATTATTGTTTACCCATACTTCATGTGTAATGAGTGTTTACTCATGCTCCATGTTCAATGATCCTTGGCTCATGCTAATTCCATGTTCAGTATTGTTGTCACATTTATATTTTATGAATATAATGCTTTATAATGACTTTATTTTTATTATTATCTAGTTCCCAACTGATATTCCTATTATATAACATTTATTGTATTCCTCATGTCATTCAATGATTATTCCCTTACTGGGCTATATAGCTCACCCTTTTTATGCATGTCATCAAGTTATCCCATGAAATGCTATGTATGAGGGAATGTAGTGGTAATGTAGAGGAAGTTTTAAATAAAGATGTTTTATTTCATTTTTTAAGTTGTTATGTAATGATCCTAAGCCCTAAAGACACTATAACTCTCAATATTCTATGTTTTATCAAGTTAGGTTTTTGTAAAAAATAACGTTTAATTGTGTAATAAAAATATGGGTTGTCATAGTCGGTATCAGAGTATAGGTTTAGTTATTTTTAGGATTAAGATTATAAAACGTTAGTAATTCCTTATAGACAATACTATGTATGATAAAACCATCTCGAATTTTTGGGGTGTATTGAGTTTGTGTTTTATCAAGAAAATACATCCCTGTCTGGATACAAGCAGGTAGAGGCTGCTCTGACACAAATATATCCTATGGTTAAAACCATTAAACACCGCTTTGAGCTAGACTTGAATGAGAACTAGTGCACGAAAACATGCCTTGCTGCACTATTGGTTATGACACTCCCAAGGTATATTCTTTAGTAAATTCAAAAGCTTAGTATGAACCATTTTTAAGGCACTACAAAATTCCCTAAAAATATTTGTTAGAAATAAGATCATGGATAACCTAGACTGAAGCCAAAATATTTATATGTTAAGGAAATAACAGTTATTTATTAGTCAACAGTTTTTTGTATTATCCTTTATGTGATACCCCTAATATTCTATTTCTTCCAACCAATGGTCGGTAATTGGAGTTCTCAGGCTAACAACCAATGTGAAGATCAATGTGATGACAATACTAATGAGATTCTCAATCAAATGGGAGTGGGAATCGCGAACATTGTCACACTTCTATCTCATCTATATAAAGATTTGAATAGAATCATGGGTCAAGAGGAACGTTAATCCCCCCCTAATAATGAAAAAGTAACCATATAGTACTTCATCTAACAAAGGCCTCCTACTTTTAATGGATCATCTGATACCTCAATCGCTAAACAATGAATCAACTCTATAGAAATGATCTTCTTCATCCTTCAATGTTTTGAGAAAGAGAAGGTTCTCTTGGATTCTTATCATATAGAGGGTTAAGTTTATCAATGGTGTTAGCTGATCAAAAATATGAAGCCTGAGGAGGAGATCGAGGCATTAGAATGGAAGGATTTCTGGATGATGTTTTTCGATAAATATATTCTTCACACCCTCAGGCTTACGATAGAGAGGGAATTCGTCACCTTCAAGAAAAAGGATGATGAATATATTGGAGAGTATGAGGAAAATTCACAATGCTTGCATGATATACCTATGTCTTTCCCGTCACCCCAGAATGAAAGTTTGACCGCTTCTTTGGTGGGTTGAAACCTATCCTGCGGAAAGTGATGGTGATTGGTGACTTAGAAAGTTATGAGGAAATTGTCTGATGTGGCCTCAATGTCAAAATAGAGATTAGATAATCTTAGTGGTATCATGGGGATAATAATTGTAAGGTGTAATTCAATGTTGGAGGTCTGATGGATAAATATAACGGTGCTACGAAGTTCCATCACCCCACTTTTCAAAGGTGCGGAAAAAATCACCCTGAAAATTGCCTGAAGGGAATAAGGAAATGTTTTAGGTGTGGAATAGAAGGGAACCTAGATATTAAATGTCGGCATGAAAGACCTGCTGCTGTGACATAGGATAGGTATGCTTTGTTAGAACCTCAACACATGTTTCATTGCTAAAACTGCAATGAACGAAGTCATATTTAAAATTAGTTCCATAAGACAAGGGTTTTTGGAGGTAACCCACATCCTCCAAGGCAGAAAGTGAGAGCTTTTTGTATCACTACTGCTGAAGTTAACCCCAACAACGAAGTGTTGATAGGTACTCTATTTATTCATTCAGGAATAGAGAACATACATTTTGATTCAGGTTCTATATATTCTTTTATATCTTGAATGTTTAGTAGAACAATTCCAGCACCACAAAAAATCATGGAAGTGATGATGTCAGTTAGTACGGAAAATTGGGGAATCACAGCATCCCATGAATATAACTCCTCCCATATCATAATCTATGATTTAAACTTCCTGTAAAACCTCATTATACTCCCTAGGGTGGATTTTGATGCAATTATTGACACTGATTTTATTTCTTTATATAGATCCAACGTTCATTGCTGCGAGTGGGAAATCACTCTCCATGTAGAGAATCGACCCCTGACTCTTTACAAGTGAAACGAGAAAGATGAACCTTATTTAGCTCCATCATCTCAAGAATGGATATTACTACCTTATGAGCATGCATATCTGGTTCAGATTATTGAGTCTTAGGAGGCAACCATCCAAGATGACATGCATGTTATGAGGGAATACACTAAAGTGTTTCTCGAGTAATTGTATGGTCGTCCTCCTAGAAGAGATATTGAAATATAAATTGATCTTATACATGGGGAATTTCAAATATACAAACATCATATAGAATGGATTTTGTGGAGCTTGAGGAGGTGAAGAAAAAAATACTGGGGAATCTGGATAATGTTTTTATATACCCAAGTTCTTCACCATGGGGTGCACCTGTCCTCTTCATTGAGAAGAATGATGGGTCAATGTGCCTTTGAATAGATTATCATGAGCTTAGAAAAATCATGATAAATAACAAGTATCATCTCCCACGAATTAATGACATGTTCGATTAGCTTTGTGGAGCACAATACTACTCTAAGGAGAAATTTTGGCCGGGTTATCATCAAGTAAGGGTGAAGAAGGAAAAAATCCCCACGGCTGCCCTTCGTACAAGATACGGGCACTATGAATTCTTAGTAATGCCTTTCAGGCTCACTAATGCTCCATCAATATTCATGGAAATGATGAATAGTGTCTTTAGATATTAACTTGACAAATTTTTGGTAGTCTTTATAGAAGCTATTCTGATATACTCCAAAACCAAGGAGGATCATGAGGAGCATATAAAAACTATACTAGAGACCTTGTAGAAGGAGAAGCTCTACTAAAAGTACAGAAATTGTGAGTTATATTTAAAGTAGGTATCATTCTTGGGTCATATCATCACAAGCAATTGGATATCTGTTGATCCCTCCAAAATAGATGCAATTGAGGCATGGTCGAGGCCAACATCGGTAATGGATATCTGTAGCTTCTTGGGTTTAGCTGGATATCATCGATAATTTGGGAGAAATTTAACAAGATTTTCCAACCCTCTAACAAAGCTAACTCAAAAGTGATTAAAGTTTTATTAGAGTGGTGAATGTCAAGAAAGCACCAAGGAGTTGAAACAGTGGCTTATCACGACACCGATGCTCACATTACCCACAAGTGGTAAAAATTTTGTGGTATTCAGTGATGGTTCGAAGAAGGGCCTGGGATGTGTGTTGATGCATACATACATTTTCATTACCTATGCTTCAAGGCAATTGAATGTTCATGACCAAAACTATCAAACACATGACCGCAAGTTGGCTGCAATGATCATCAAATTTAATATTTGGCGGCATTATATCTTAGGGGAGAAGTGTCAAATATATACAAACCACAAAATCATCAAGTATATATTCACAAAGAAAGAGTTGAACATGATCCAACAAAGATGGTTAGAGCTAATCGAAGACTATGAATGGTCAATCCATTACTACTGTGGGAATGTGAACCAGGTGGCAGATGCCCTATGTAGAAAGGACCCATCCACTCTATAGTTGATGAGAATTGAAAAGAATCCAATATTTTTAGATTTGATGAATATGGACATGGGAATCATAAAGAAATAATCATCAACAATCCTTGCACAATTGATTGCTCAACAGTCACTTTTGTAATGGTTAAAGGATTCAAAAAAGGATGTTGTGGGAATTCGTGAAAAATTGGATGCTATCGGAAAATGAAAATAATAGAATTTTAATGATAATGAAGAAGGAATTGTAACATTTGGGAACATACCATGTGTTCTATCATGTTCGTAGATGAAGGAGGAAATTTGGGATGATGCACATAGTTCAAATTTCTAAATTCACCCTGGACACAGAAAGATTTATCAAGATCTCGGAGAGCATTGTTGGTGGGATAATATGAATAAGGATATTAGTAAATATACATCAAAGTGACTTGTGTGTCAGAAAGTGAATGTAGAGAGGCATAAGTCTATGGGGGTGATGCAACCATTTCCCATACCATAATGGAAATCGGAGAAATCACCATGGACTTTGTCACTGGACATCTGAAGACATCCAAAGGATACAATCAAATCTGGGTTGTTTTGGATCATCATTAAAATGCTACACACTTCATTGCTATTTAGGTGTATTTTTCATTGTATCATTGTTAACAGATATATATTTGGGAAGTGGTAAGGATTTATTGAGTACCACTATCTATTATTTCCAATCGAGATCCAAGACTCACCTCTATGTTTTGGAAGAGTCTTCAATATGCTCTGAATACTGAACTAAAATCAGTAAATCCTATTAACCATAAAATAATGGATTAAAGACTAGAAAATTTAAAAGAAATATTTTTTCATAAATACTTTGGAATTTTTCGAGTATGTGGCTTTTGACGGCACTTGATTCTGAGGCTCGGTGTTCCTAGAATCAATTTCCAAAGTTTATCTCATGTTCGTTCAGTGAACGAATGAGTTAGTTTTTATAACATTTGTTCCAGTGCACAGAATTGATATCTGAGGGCACCGATGAACTCTCAACACCGATAATTTCTTGAGGTGACCTTTACCATCCATGCATTTTCATGGGAAGAGATGTTGAAAAATTGTGGATTAAATGAGAAGTGAATAAAATTGTGGAACAATTTTTTTTAAATCTTAGGTGGTTTTATCCTACATGGGGGAGTTAGGGTGGGACCCACTAGCACCTAACTACCCATGTAAGGATAAATGGGAGTTATGGCCCATACGATCCCCAACCCATCACATTCCAAAAAACACTTTAATCCCCCCTCTTAATTTTGTAAGCTCTTTATTACTTGTGAAACCCTTCCACCTTCTCTCTCTCTCCCTCTTAACGTTTTCCAACACACTTAAATCAATTAATTAAACCACTTAGATTAATTAATGGAGTGCTTTAAAATTTTAATTTTTAATGAATGACATGATTAAATAAAATAAGGAGAAGCCTTATTTTATTTTTGTTTGTCTTTTTGTGTTGAGATTTATGGGAGAGAGCTCTTGAGTTTAGAAGAACGCTTCATCTCCTTTGGTTAAGAACGCCAATTCTTCAACGGAGAACATCGAATCGGCGACCCCAGATTCACCATCCTCTTCTTCCTCTGATACAAGGTAGGATATAGCGAAGCGGGAACTCGCCAATGACATCCTGCCTTGTTTTCTTATCTCCGTGATAAAAATGGGAGACTTGCTTCCTCCTCAGAAGCTCTCCGTCAACGTCTACGAATCCTCACCTCATGATGCCATCAACCTTGACGCAGATGTTCATCATATTTTTTGAGTAAGGGGTTTATTCTTGATAGTGTATGTTTATGTACCCCGTTCTCATTGGAAATCGTTGTTAAATATGGTCTATTACTATCGTTTTACGTGGAGGGTTCATGCCGAACAAACATGGCCCGAAAACCCTCCGTTGTTCTCATTTATTAATAATGAATTGGAAATTGATGGAGGATGAGGAACGACGCCGTCGCGATGTTCCAGGAACGTGGTTAAAGGAACTGGCGCCATAACTCCGGTTGTGCGGGAAGATCTGCGGCCCGCTACACGGTCCTCTTCTGCGGAGGAACCGGCCAGCCCGTCGGTCGGCTGGGCGGAGCTGGACCGCGGTGCCAGGAGGGCTCCATGATGGAAGACTGGCGGGCCACCCATATGGGCCGCGTGCGTAGAATACCGGCCAATTTGGGGATGGGCGGCCCCGCCTAGCACCACCTGTATGGAAAACCTGGGGGGGCACCCCCCCTAGAAACCGCTCGGCCAGCCGGGCCGCGCGGGACCGGGCCGAGCCTCACCGGGCCGGGCCTTGCTGGGCCACGCTGGGCCGTGCCAAGCCGGGAAGCGCCCCTTCAAGCTGAGTATTGTATTTCTTTGGACCGCCCCGACACCCCTGCTGGATCGGACCCATCAAATTGGGTTAACCCAACAAGTCCGCCCACTGGGATAAACAGGTCGGGCCCGTTTTTCATTTAAACTGGAATAACTTAATGACCACGCGTCAGATCGACGCGCCCTCTACGGCACTAGGACAATTTCGATATGAAGGTTCATACAAGATACTCTAAGTGAGTTTTTCACAACTTTGGATATCAGACAGGTTATAAACGAGTGTATTTCTAACCGGGCCGCTGGAACGGAAAAGCCTTTATCTCTCAGACCGGGCATCCGATTGAGGCATCGCCTGTCGCGTTGAGTTTCTATTGACAAGGCAGAGGAGCTGGACGATCATTAGGTGGTGGAAGACGCTTCAAGGCTCTACCACCACCACCACCAGAATATCAACCCCGACCATAGGGAGCTGGAGAACATAGGCATGCTCGGCTTCAGGAAGTGGAGGCTTACGACCAAGGCGCACCTAAAATGATTTGAGGTACTATATGTGTCTAATCCACCCTTGCTGAAGTTCTTATACACAAAAGAGAGAGTCATTATTTTATTGTCGTTGCCCTTGTTCAGAGCTCGGAGATTATGACGGAGATGTTGGCTCGATCCTTACAGCTAGAGACTACTACGGGAGAAGACTTGACGATAACGCACTGGTGCCGACAGTGTGATCTTACTCTAGGAGGCGAGAGCTTTGGCTGGGATCATCTTGTAGAGGCATCAAAGCTTTACGACGTCATCTTGGTCATGGATTGGTTATCTACTGTCCATCCCCAGATTGACTGTATTAGGCGAAAAGTGTGGTGTGTCTGTAAAGATGGAAGAAGGTTCACCAACACCGGCGAAAAGGGAGACTTTTCAGCCCAGGATGGGATTATGTATAGGAGAGGGCACCTGATCACTCATCAGTTGTCTAGTCTCATCCTCGGATCGGTTGATGTGCGAATTCTGAGTTTTCATGTTATGGGGGATCACTATGCGGACGTTTTCCCTTACGACATTCCAGAACAACCTCCTCGCAGAGCGGTAGACATCTATATTGACATGTACCCCGAGATAGACCCGATATCTACTCTAGCATATCGGATGGCTCCTGTTGAGCTTCGTGAGCTGCTGGTCTAATTGGAGGACTTTCAGGGAAACAGATTTATCTGAACTACTGTTTCAGCCTGGACATCTCCGATTTTATTCACCAGGAAGGCGGATGGGAGCTTACGACTATCTATCGACTACCGTCACCTGAATCAGCTGACCGTAAAGAACAAGTATCCACTCCCAAGGATTTACGACTTCTTTGATCAGCTCATGGGAGCAAGATGGTTCTTGAAGATATAACCCAGGTCAGGCTATCATCAGCTCATAGTTCGAGTCGAGGATTTTCAGAAGATGGCCTTTAGATGTCTGTATGGACACTATGAGTTATTGGTTTTGAATTTTGGCATAACCAATTCTACAGCAGTGTTTATGAGTCTCATGAACATTATATTCCATCCTTAGATCGATTTATTTGTAATAGTATTCATCGACAACATACTAATTTACTCGAACACTGAAGAAGAGCACACCTACCACAAGCGGGTTGTACTGGACACACTCCGAGAGCACCGGCATTATGGTAATCTCTCAAAGTGCCAGTTCGGGATTCGAGGGGTTAACTTCTAGGGGAAAGTAATCTTGGAGGAGGGAGTTTCTATGGATCCTGCGATGTTCGAGGAAGTACGTGCTTCGAATCCACCCAGGAGCGTGACGGAGGTGTGGAGTTTCCTAGGTCTGGCTGGGAACTATCGGAGATTTATTCCAGACTTCTCCAGAGTTGCAGCACCACTTTTATCTTTGAAAAAGAAAGGGAAACCCTTTTTATGATCAGATAGATATTAGTAGAGCTTCCATGAGCTGAGGTACAGATTGACCAGTGCACCCATCTTGAGGCTTCCAGAGGATGGCATAGGGTGCGTAGTTTACTGCGATGCATCAGGGACCAGACTGGAGTGTGTCCTGATGCAGGAGCTGGCATGGATCACTTACAGATCACGACAGTTGAGGCATCACAAGAAAAACTATGCTACCCATGACCTATAGTTAGCAGCAGTGGTCTTCACCTTGTTGATGTGGCGGCACTACATTATGGGTGAGCGCTTTACAGTCTACTGTGACCACCCGGGTCTCAGGTACATCTTCTCGCAGAAGGACCTGAACCTGAGATAGTGGAGATGGATCGTGTTCCTACAGGACAATGACTTTGAGCTATTAAATACTCTTGGGAAGGGAAATGTAGTAGCTGATTCACTCAGTAAGAGTTCTGGCATTCAGCTACTTGGGGAGGTGACAGAGAAACTAGCTATGTTACATATATCCTTCATGGATAGAGATGGAGTAGTCATTCTATAGTCACTCACAGTCACACCTCCACTACATCAGTGGTTCAGAGAAGCACATCATGTGGATGTTGACTATGAGACGCGACGTGCTCAGATTTCCACAGGGTAGGCGTCTGATGGATTTTCTGAAGGAGCAGAGCACGTCATCTTTTTTAGGGGACATACCATGGTACCAGTTGCACTGCAGGAGAAAGTGCTGAGAGATTTTCACACTTCCCCTCTTATGGTACATCCAAGAGTGGCGAAGATGTACCAGGAACTCAGATGATAGTACTAGTGGTCGGGTATGAAGAAGGCTATGGGAGAGTTCATTTCATGATGCCTCACCAACCAGCAGGTGAAGGTGGAGCACCAGGTACCAGCAGGCTTGGTGTAGCCATTAGAGGTCTTAGAGTGGAAGTGGGATGGGATATACATGGATTTCATGACGGGGCTTCGATGTACTTCTAGAAGACACGACTCCATTTGGGTTTTCGTAGATCGACTCACCAAGTTGGGCCACTTCCTACAGATCAGAGACTAGATCTCAGTAGAGAACTTGGGACGCCTTTACGTTCAAGATATCATACAGCTTCATGGTGTGCCATCGACTATTGACTCTGATCGAGACGCTCGCTTTACTTCCCGGTTATGGAAGGTGTTGCAGGAGGCATTCGGGACACAGCTACGCCTGAGCACCACCTTTCATCCTCAGATGGATGGCCAGATGGAGATGACCATTCAAACGCTCGAGGACATGCTCCGTGCATGTGTCCTTGACTTTGGTCGTAGCTGTGAGGATCACCTAACCTTGGTGGAATTTGCGTACAACAACATCTACCACTCCACCATTAGGATGGATCCATACGAGGAATTGTACGACCGACCTTTCAGATCAACTCTATGCTGGACTAACCCTGGGGAGTCAGCACTCATAGGACCCGAGAGGGTCCAGGATATGACGGAGAAGGTGCATATCTTCTAGGAGCGGATGACGACCAACAGAGCAGCCAGATGTTCTATGCTGATAGGAGGAAGAGAACACTAGAGTTCTAGGATGGTAACCACGTTTTCTTATGTGCATCACCTCGACGTGGATTACAGAGATTTGGCCGGGGCAGCATGTTATCTCTTCCCTTCATCGGACCATTTCAGGTCCTTAATAGGGTAGGCGAGGTGGCTTATCACCTGGCCCTTCAACCTCAGTTGCACCAGATGCACGATGTTTTCCATGTATCTCAGATGAAGAGATATGTGCATGACCCGATATATATCATTGATCACGGGGAGCTAGACATCGATGGCAAGGCGACATTTGCCGAGGTCCTGGTGGAGATCAAGGATCGACAGGAGCAGGTCCTACGTGGACAGTCGACTCCTCTAGTACGCATTCTTTGTCAGCACGAGAACTTCTAGGAGAGAACATGGGAGCGGGAGTCTCAGATGCGTGCACAGTACCCTCATTTGTTTCCTACTTTATGATGTATCTTTACTGGGACTTAAATCCCTGAGTTGGGAGTAATGTAATGACCCAGATATTTCGAGGAATTTTTTTTCATAAATACATTGGAATTTTTCAAGTATGTGGCTTCTGACAGTACTTGATTTCGAGGCTTGGTGTGCCCGAAATCAATTTCCCAAGATTATCTTGGGTACGTTCAGTGGACGAACAAGTGGGTTTTTCTATCTTTTGATCTGGTGCTCGTAATTGAAATATGAGGGCACCGATGAACTCGCAATGCCTGTAATTTCTGAAGGGTATCTTTACCGTAGATTCCATTACATGGGAAGAGAAGTTGATAATTTGTGTATTAAACTAGAAGTGAAAAAAATTGTAGAAAAATTTTATTTTTATATCTATGTTGGTTTTATCGTAGATGGGGGAGTTAGGGTGGGACCCACTAGCACCTTACTACCCATGTGAGGATAAATGTGAGGTGGGGCCCAGACGAGCCCCAACCCTTCACATTCCCTAAAACACTTTAAACCCCCCCATATTAGTTTTGTGAAATCCTCATTACTTGTGAAACCTTTCCACCTTATCTCTATCCCCCTCTTGCCTTTTTCCAACACACATAACTCAATTAATTGAACCAATTCAATTAATTAATTAATCATTTTGAAATTTAAATTTTTAAATGCATGGCATGATTAAATAAAATAAGGAGAAGCCTTATTTTATTTCCGTTTGGGTTGTTGTGAAGAGATTTTGGGGAGAGCGCTCTTGAGTTTCAAAAATGATTCATCTCCTTTGTTGAAGAACACCAACTCTCTGTTGAAGAATATCAACTCGACAACCCCACATTCACCATCCTCATCTTCCTCCATGACAAGGGAGGAGACACCAACATGGGAACTCACCAATGATGTCGTGCCTTGTTTTCTTCTATCTGTGATAAAAAGGGGAGACACCGCTTCCTCCTCAGATGCTCTCCGTCGTCGTCTACGAATCCTCACCTCGCGACGCTGTCAACCGCGACGCCGATGTTCGTCATCTTTTGTTGAGGAATGAGTTTATTCTTGAAAGTTGATGTTTACGTAACCCGTTCTCATTATAAGTCGTTTTTAAATATATAAGATTGCTATCATTTTACACTGAGGGTGAAGGCCGAACAAAGATGGACTGACAACCCTCTATTGTTCTTGTTTATTAATTTCGAATTGTAAATTGATGGTGGAGTAGGCACGACACCATCGTGCCGTGTTGGGAACGTGGTGAAGGGAAATAGCGTCGTCGCACTGGTTATGCGGGATAAACCGCGGCCCGCTACATGGGCCGCTTAGGCGGAGGAACCGATCGGCTCTTCGGCCGGATGGGCGGAGCTGGACTACTGCGCCGGGAGGGCGCCGCGCTGGAAGACCGATGACATACCCATGCGGGCTGCGAGTGCAGAAGACCAGCCTGTTTGGGGAAGGGCGGCGCGTCCTGGCACTGACGGTGCGGAAAACCGGGGGGGGGGGGGGGTGCTGCGCCCCCTCTTGGAACTCGCTCGCCCTTCGGTCGAGCTGCTCGTCCAGCCAGTCGTGACAGCCGGACCTCGCTGGGCAGGGCCTCGCCGGGATGTGCTGGGCCAAGCTGGGTCGTGCCAGGCCACACCGTGCCGGGCCGCGCCTGCCTCTTTGTACCGTGCCACGCCACTGCGGGCCGGGGCGCTCCCCTATGGGCCGAGTTGTGTATTCCTTCGGACCGGTCTGACACCCCTGTTGGGTCGGGCCCGTCAAACTGGGTTAACCCGACCCGTTAGCCCACTGGGCTAAACAGGTCATGCCCGTTTTTCATTTAAACAGGAATAACTTAATGACCGCTCGTACGATCGATGCACTGTCTACGGAACTTGGACCCTATCGATGAGATGGTTCTTTTGCGATAATCTAAGTATGTTTTGGACAACTTTGAATATCGGTTGGGTTAGAAATGAGTGTATTTTTAACTAGTCCCCTGGAATGGAAAAGCCTTTATCTCTAAGACCGGGCGTCCGGTTGACGCGCCGTCTGTCGTTTTGAGTTTCTATTGTTGAGACGGAACATTGGGATACATAAAATCTGGACCTTGTGATAGTTTATGTATAGACCCCCTTGGCTCGTGGAGTGGACCCTCCCAGAATCGAGCGTGCTGTGGGTGGGAACCCTAGAGCCGGCTGCGACTATGACGACGATGACGACTGTACAAGGATCCTACGTGGGTTCGGAAGCGAGGATGACTGTACTTGGATAATCCATGGGTTTGGAAGAAATAAAGACTGTACTAGGATCCTACGTGGGTTCGGAAGCGATGGTTAATGTACTTGGATCCTACGTGGGTTTGGAAGCGATGACTTTTATACATGGATCCTAAGTGGGTTCGGCATTGGAGATGATTCAGAGGATACATCTATCATCTCCACCCCTATTCATGAGTAGTATACCCGTGTGAGATGAGTCTTGACATTCGATCATTATCATAGATGTTATTGAATTGCTTTCCTATGTGGACTGGGTTGCGCTTTCCTGTGTGGAATGGGTTGTACTTGGGCTCGTGAGTTGGAGCCGAACTGGAATCGATGACTTAGGTATATGTATGGTCATATACCTAAGTAGAGTTGGTTGATACTTTGTGTTTGTATCTTTCCTTGCGGTTTATCCTTTGTGGATTGTTGGAGACCTTCGGGGGTCTCAGGGTCCCTAATATGTATCGCATACTCACCCCTGCAAGGACTATGCCCGCACTAAGTTATGTTGGATGCAGAAGACAAGCATCATTGATCGAGGTGGAGTCTTGTTGAGTGGGATAGTACCTGAAGGTGGACCACTTGGCGATACGCACACAGAGCGGACGGCCGGAACCGAGGAGGTGAGGAGACCATTATTTCCCACCCTTCATGTGGGATATCCGGAGGACGACTCAGTTGTTGCTGGTTTACTTTACTACAGCTGTTCTTTCTTATTGTTGTACTGTACATTTAGTTGGGTTTGTATTCTTGTCCATTTACATTCCAGCACTTACTTTTGTACTCATTTAACTTAGTCACTTCTTCAGATTGCATAATCTATTGTGCATGTTTACTAATATAAAGGAAATGACTTCCCTTTTAACGGGATTTTCACCTTTGGTGGTAGTCGCCAGCCCCTGGCCTATGGAAGCCGGGCTTGGGGTAGTCACGACACGGGCCCCGAGGATGGGTCCTGAAAGAAGGCCAATACGAGCAGACTGTCTAAACACTTGATGACATGTTGAGAGCATTTTAAATGGACTTTAATGGAGGATGGGATCAACATCTTCTTCTGGTTGAGTTCTCTTATAATAATAGTTTCTACTCGAGCATCCAAATGGCACCATATGAAGCCCTTCATAGGAAAAGTTACAGAACCCCGACGTGTTGGGATGAGGTCGGTGGGCGTAAGCTAGTTGGACAAAAAATGGTCGAAGAAATAGTGGAGAGGGTGAAAACCATTCAGCAGCATATCATGGCAGCCCAAAGTCAACAGAAGAGTTATCCAGATAACCGTCCACGACAACTTGTGTTTAATGTTGGAGACATGGTATTTCTACGCATATCATCGTGGAAGAAGGTCATGAGGTTTGAAATGCAATGGAAGTTAAGTCCAAGGAACATCAGCCCCTTTGAAATTCATGATCGTGTAGGGGTTGTGGCCTATCGACTAACACTAACACCTACCATGGCCAAATTACATGATGTATTTCATGTATCTCTTTTAAAAAAGTACATAACAGACCCTTAACATGTAGTCTATTCAGAGGTGGTATAGTTAGATGATTATCATTCTTATGAGGTGAAACTAGTGAAGATCTTATATCGTAGAGAAAAAGTTCTATGTAATAAGACAATGCCCCTCATCAAGGTGTTGTGGTGAAACCACATGTTTGAAGAAGCGACATGGGAATTAGAGGAAATGATGAAGCAGAGTTACCCACATCAATTTTTGTGTGGAAAAAAGAAATTTCGAGGGAAAAGTTTCTTTATGGGGGAAGATTTTAACGACCAAAACATTCATTAATGGAAATCCCTCTTGATCTAAATAAATGTCACATTATGTAAAATGATTATATAAAATGAAAAAATCATTGGTTTTATGCTTTTGGATTTTAAAATACTAGTACGAATTGTGACCATTGCTAATATATCCATTGATTAGTGATCACATGATTAGTATAAATATAGGGCTTTAACAAATCCTATTTACTCAGTCAAAGGAAGCGATGACCTAATCCCGTAGATGTGCCCCATACAAATCCCATTTGTCAGAACTCAAGTAGGAGTTTGCATCTTTGGGCTTCGCTCTTGACCAAGGCTAATCCGAGCTTGAATATGTTAAGCTCGAGCGGGACCACCTACGATAGAAGTGGAAGTTGATAGATATTACTACCTGAGCATTGTTATCCGAGCCTCCCAAAGAGTCTGTCACAATCACATGCCTTACTATTCTGTCTTATGCGGGTGTTATAAGAGGTTATGTAACAATAACCTATTACTATGGTTATATACATTATTTTTGTAAATAATAATGAATATACATTCATTTTATTATCGTTACCTTTTAAATAGTTTTTAAATCAAAAATTGTATTTTTAGTTAATGTTAAACTAGGAAATATATTTTGATGAATTAATCGATTTTTGAATTAAAAAATATTTTAATAAAATATTTTTATTAATATTATTATATTCATTTTTATTAAATATTAATTATCGTATAAATTTAAGAATGCGATTGAAATTTTTATTAAGATTTGAAAGCCATTTTTATCAAAACCCTTGAATTTTAAATAAATGTCGTTCTTTATTTGAAAAGTGAAAATTATCATATTTAAATAATTATTTTGATAAAATAAATATTATTTCTAGAATCAGAACATCACAATTATCAAACGGTGAATTTTTCATAATTTTCTTAGATAGTCAAATATTTGGGTAAAAATTAAATACCATTTAAATATAAAATGTATTTTATGACATCATAATAACACAATACTGATGTAATAAAATACTATAAACTCTAATTTCGGCCAATATATGTTTTAATATTAAAATAATTTGATTTTGGGTTTGTTTGATTTATTTTACAATGCATTAGTTGACCCTTCATGACTTATTACCCATTTTGTCTTTTTAAACTGTCTTCCATGGGAGTTATTCTCAACTCAACATAAACAACCCCATTATTTTAAGAAGTTAGTACTTTGGCCTTATAAAATATTTTTTCAAAATCCCATTTACAAAAACCATGTGCAAAAACCATGGTCTGGTTTGTGGTTTGGATTAGTTTAATGTGAGGTGTCCCAAACCTAAATAATAAATATTTCCCTCACTGTTCCCATATAAAACCACCCAAGCTCTCACTTCTTCCACACTCAAAGTCTTTAAAGTTCATACAACCTCAGACCTCTTCTTTCTTGAAACCTACCAAGGTGCCTCAATCTCACAATAATCCTCTCTCAAGCCTCACTCAATCCTTTGGAAGTACACTTCCATGTAAGGGTTTTTCGTCGTTTCTCATTTTTTTCCATTAGTCATTAAGTTGTTATGCCCTTTTAATTTAAATTAGAAATGTTGGGGTATGGTTTCTATCCTCCCTCAAACTTCCCTATACATGTTTTAATGATGTGATACCCCTCTATATGTCATTAAATTCCCCCCATGTACACCTGTTACTATCCCCAAATTCCGAAAGGAATTTCTCTCGCCTAATTTACATTCATGCTACTCTTTTGTATCATGAATTTAAATTAATTTAACTTTGTTGGGACAAGAATCTATATCAACACCTTAATTTCAATGTCATATAAATATTATGAGACATCTATTTCTCTCTCATGAACCATTTTTATGACTTCTTATGTCACGTTGTTATGCTGCCGAAATTGCATCGCGCTTTTCCAAGCCAAAGTCATTGTGTAGTGAATACAATACCCATTTCACTATCAAGGGTATTCACCTTTATGTACATTTACATATTTTTTAAAGAGTTTAATTTATTTATTCCACATTCATTTTTTTGGAATAAACTATAATGTTTAATGATTCAATGTTTTATGATCAATGTGGCACACTCATGCATGAAATTAAATGTTTAACAAGGGTGCGCCCTGATAGCGCTTTAATGCATTGGGTAAAGTATAGTATCTTTATACATCATGTTAAATGGGTGTTTAATCATGATAATCAAGTACAATTTGGTTTTACTCATGCTCCATGTGCAATTAGGTTTTACTCATGCTCCGTGTGCAATTAGCCTTGGCTCATGCTAATTCAAGGTAAAGTGTTGTTGCCACATTTCCATGTTATGAATATCTTGCTTTACCATGAATTTATTTTTATTCTTCTATTGTTATCTATTTATATGCCTATTTTCTAGCATGCATTGTATTCTTTATGTTATTCCATGATTATTCCCTTACTGGGCTTTATAGCTCACCCTTTTCTTATGCATGTCCTCAGGTTATCCCATGCAATGCTAAGTATGAGGGAATGTAGTGGTCATTTAAAGGATGTTTTCAATAAAATGGATTTATTTCATGTTTTAAATTTTTTTTAAAGATCTTAATATCCAAATACACCATACCTCTCGATCGTCTATGTTTTATCAAGTGAATGTTATGTTATAAATTATGTTTAATTGTATAATAAACAAAGGTTTTTCATATTTCTTCTGTGGAAAACCATTCTGAAGAAACATATCATAGTCAAAGAAACATGTTAATTGTTAAATTATATATAATTTAAAATTAATCATCGATTAAAAATCATTTATGGTATTCTATTGACATTATCCTACCACATAATGTTATCTAAACCATCCGACGATACCAACTATAAGGACCTGACCTTATTGAATTTTATAACCCTGAATTTAGTCATGAAATAATTCCTTTCACATTGAGTATATTTTAAATATTATATATTCATATATTAGGTATATAATAAATTTATAATATTATACATTAATACATAGTGCATTCCATAAAAACAATATTCACTTCTTCCAAAATATAAAAAATTTCAAATAAACATGATTTCATGGATAATTATTCAAAAATTTATTATGGCTTCCGTAGCTATCTTACATATCCATATAACCTATGAAAATTATTTTAAAAACATGGGATGATAACAAAAATAATAGTAAAGGATATAAAATTAATGAAAGAATGCATTTGTCCGTGAATTGTTGTAATGTATGAAATGATTTTTAAAATACATACTTGTCAGCCACATGTACTTACATTGTGAAACATGAGATTTATATTAGAATCCCCAAAAAATAGAAAAATAAATAGAACCATAAAGTTTTCTTGGGTCATTACTTATGTAATCATGTAACCCTATAGGCAACCTTATAATTTGTAACCCTCACGAAAATATTACAATTTGTGTAACCATCACAGTTACACATGGAGTAACCATATAGACGAACTACAACATACACATAACAAATTAATTAGAAGGAAATATAGGTCAAACCTTCATCATGAAATATCAATAATTCCATAAAAATATTTCGTTTGAATTTCCTAAAATAGAATTTTAGAAGAGGATTTTAAAAGGGAAGTCCATTAAAAATATCATATAATTGAAGAGAGACTTAATTGAGTGAATGTAATATGTATATACACTATAAACACACATTATTGATCATAATATATACATATTTAATCATACATTCAATTTTAATACCACGTAAATAACGAGATAGAAGGTTAACCTAATGAATGGAAATTTGGTAAGGAATTCCCTTACCTTGGGTATGGCTTACATCAGATATTTTTAAACATCGTGTATAATAGTTAAAAATGTGTTATTAATATCTCAATGAAACTTATTAAACATTATAATATATCATATTATCATTTCATGACATCATTTCACCCTTTAATTGTTAGTATTTTGTTCAGTGCAGGGTTTTGGGTGAGATCATTACATGATTTCCATTTCCAATTTGTATTTCATTTTATTTTAATATAGAAATCAAATTAGAGAAGTGGAAAGAATTGGTATTAATATATTTATAGAATATAAAATTATAGCATAAATTTTCTTTTATCATATATGATGATGTATCATTAGATAAAACATTAATCTTGTTTGTTTAAATCATTTATGGATGTTCTTGGAAAATAACGAACTTGTTTCATTATATAATTTAATATCTTGCATATAAGTTCATAGGAGAACATAAAAAAGATTATAAAATACACTTGAAAATATATTTCAATAATTTTAAGTGTTTTATTATAATCACTTAATGATGTAATGTAAATTGGAATCATGTTGTCCACGATTTTGGTACATCAGTACATCGATGACGGTATTTTATTTTTAGAATAAATGGGACATGGGAAAAGAGTGATGATGATGAAATATTCTATTAGCATAATAATATTACATTTCATTGAAGGTAATATAATTATCATAGTAATTGTATTAGGAGATATGAGGAATTAATAATAAAATAAAGGAAACCTAAATAAAATAAAAGTTGAGGAATCACTTACGAAAATTCGTCATCCTAATGACATCACATAAAAATTCATAAAATATTTTTAATAGAGAAAAATAGTATCTCATAATTAATAAATATTTTAGAAATTAAGAGCGATATGGAATAAAATATCCCAACATAATACAATTTAATTAAAATATAATAATATAGTAAGGGTTCTTGAAAAGGATGGAGATTTTGAAACGAAAATTCGGTAGTATAAAGGCTATACAACAAGGTTTTATATAACATTAAAAATGGGGGATACAAGGGTATTCCATCCATAAAGTACTCATAATAAATAATAGATAATGAATAAAATTGAAATAATAACATGATATGGTAATGTGAATGTCATACCACATAAAATAGAACATGAATAGAAAAAAAGGGAAGTTGGGAATTATCTTACCATGTCGAGTAACTCCTATGAATTGATGGTTGGAACCTTGAGGGATTGAAGAAACCATGGGAGTACTACTAGGGAGGTAATAATACAAGAGATTTGTTATGGAGTAATTTTTAATGAATGGAATGAAAAAATAGGTTTTTATTTATAGAAAAAATCAAGGAATATTTTATCAATTTCTATGGGGCACCTAATTAGTGGTATTTTCCAAACCATGGGCTTGACCATGGTTTTTTCACATTGAATTGGACACATGAGACAACTCATATCATATTTTATCATAAAAAAGTCGACCAGAATTTTATTTTAATTATTACATTAGTATGATGTCATTAAATAAACCGAAAACTCAAAACATTTTTTTTACTATTCGTGAAATAATCTAGTATTTTAGATAAATCTCAAAAATTAAACATGACCATTTTTTTTCTTGTAGAATTAAAAAAGGAAATAAAATTATTTAATTCAATTTTATAAATATTATTAATTTAATATTTAAATAAAATCAAAATTTAATCAATAATGAAAAATTTTAATCTATAACTCATTTTTAACAAATTTAAAAATTAATCAATATCTCATTATCGTATAAACATTACAAAATAAAATAATAATACAATTTACTATTGATTAAAGTATTATTACTATTCATAACTACAAGTAACTATTCACCAAAAATCATGTTGGTTCCATTAGGCTCTAAAAAACTAACTAATCATAATTGTAGATGAATTTTTTTTGAAAATAAAAACATAGAAGCTGAAAAATTATGTTTAAAAGATAGTCTTAAATATATGCTTAAAACAAATATTTATGAATTTAAATTTATTTATAAAAACATTAGGTGTTACAACATATTTCATGACCCTAGTTTTCATGCGTATGAATTCTCTTATATTTTGTTCACTTTATTCATACCCATATGGTCATCTCAAGAAAAATAAATATATTCAATTTTTAATTCTTTTGTGCATCCTTTTTAAAGACTTGGTTTCACTCATTTCATTAGATTAATTTTTTCAAAGTTATAAAGAATTATATTATGTAATATAGGAATATAAGTGTTTCATGTGAGAGATGATGAAGTATTACAATGGAATAAGAAACTTTAGGTATATTGGGATAAATTACAACCTTAAGACTTCAATGTAATTATGTTTGAGTTTTTTCTAACTCTATAAAAATATAATCTTAAAAGGTAATTTGGTATGTAATTTGACCATTTTTTATGATTTTGAATGTTTTGGATGACTAAAATCTTTTCATGAATGTTGTTACAATATCCATAAAATGAAATATTATGTTCTTAGCATCATATCCATATGTTCAGGTTCATGTCTATTATAACAGGACCCTTACATTCATTCGGTAATGTTTTATATCATATTTATATCCTATAGGATTTGGGTAATGAATCAAAGTACACTATGTTTCTGGATGTGGTAGGTGATGCCGAATACACTATATATGGGGTGATAGAATGTGAATCCAAATCGACTATGTCATAATTGTTTTATCAATTACCATTTAAAAATGTTATGAGTTTATATGATTATTCTTATAGAATATTCATAAATTATGTAACCATGGTTCATTATTTTTCTACTCATATTCTTATTCCATAATATATATTTCAGATTCATTATGGTATTTTATATAGCTTTACTCATATTTAACGAACTATAGTTATAATTTGTGTGATTTTAGTATATTATAAAATTTATCATTCCATTTAAACCATATTAATATTCCACTCATGTTTAAGGGATAATAGTTTCAAGTAAATATATATCTTATTTTGACATAGGTTGGTTATATAGATAATTTCATGTAAATGAATCCTTTTTTTTAGAAGTGTGTTTTATTTTTTATATATACTTCAAAAATCGATTAAATGATATAAACTAAATGTAAATTAATTTTGATATATCAGTGACTGTATTGAAGAAGTGTTTTTATAGATTTGTAGAATATGTTATGAATAAGAATAATATTCAAAATATTTCTCCCAATCATGAATTGAATTTACAATAATAAAAATCAATGTTCTCTTTGGATAATAAATTTGAGGATTGATTTTTCATAATAGTATAACTATTTAATATGAGTTTTTGTATATATAATTATTTCAAACCAATGTTTTCTATTTTTTTAATGGATGAAACATATATGAACCGATTAAACAATTAATGTGATGAATTCTCTACTAAAAATTAAAATAATGAAATATCCTACATAAAAGTTCATAGAAATTCATACATACACACTTATTTTCAATAATAATAACTATAAATATGTTGATCCCTAAAATTCCCTAAAGAATAAGCAAAATGTTATTCAGAACTTCATGAGAAAATAACCAACATTCTTTTCTGCATCTTTTGATTCAATAATTTCTAATAAATGGATAGATATTATATAAAATATATTTCAAAAACGTACATGATACATTTATGGAAATATTGATTTTTAATATTTGTTAATTTAATATTTAAATTGTCCAATTGTTGATATTTATCAATGATATGAGGAAAATAAATAGTATTTACTCCATGTTATGGGAGGAATTTTTGAAAATAAGTTTTAAAAATAACTTCCTTAAACTATTTTCATTTAAGATACTAGTAATTCATTGACTATATGAAATTTTTTGATGAATCTGTTGGATTCGTTAATGAAATCATTACAAGATATTAAAGTTGTGTTATTAATGTAAAAATTGATCATAATAAAAAATTTAATTTATTTATTAGTGTATTTGACAAAATATCTATAAATTAATAGTCATTAATGAAATTGGAATTCACGATGAATTTATTTTGTGCATAAAAGTGTTGGAAATATAAATTATAGAATTTTATTTTAATTATTTTTTTGGGGAAAAAAATGAAAATGGACTTCTGTTTGATGGTAAAATGAAAATCCTCATGGGGGAACAAATATTAAACTACATAAATGTTAAATATATATGTAGATATACTATTATTATTGAATAAATGGAACTATAAGACAATTTAAATGATTTAAAAGTGTCTATAAATTAAAATATTTCCATAAAAATATCAATAGGTTGATTACTAGAATAGGAAAAAATAATGTTATAAATAATGAACCACCAATAAATAAATTTTCCATGTGTAAAGAGACTAAGAATTAAAAAATGAACTTAACTATTCTAATGTCCAATTAGATCAATAAACTCTAGAAACATTTAAAAAAATAGGATAACAGAATTTATTATGTAATCACACATACTGAATTGTTAAAAAGTAGTAAAATTTAATCTTATTATCCATAAATTAATTATAAATTTGTGATTGACTTTTTTTTCATCACATTCTGAAATTTCATGAATTATTTCTATAAATATTTTCTCACCAACAGAATAATATAAAATTGAGTAATCTCTGAATAGATATAAAATGAGAGATAATATTTATAATATGAATAAAAAATGTCTCATTATAATTTATGGAAATATAATTCCTTTAAATCTTGATATTTTTCTCATGATAAAACTTAACTAAATATTTGGACTGAATTAAGTCACTCTATGTACGTTACAAATTATTAATTAAAAAATAGATAAAATTTATCATTTCCCCAACAATCACATTTTCATATTTTTATATATGAATGACTATGAACATACACTGTATACAAAATCCATGATATGGGTCTTCATAACTGGTCATGACATACATTTTTCCAAAATTATTTGTAAGAGTCTCAAAATTTAATATTTACTAATTAAACAAGAATATATTTGTGTATTTATTGATTAAATATATGTTATAGACTATAATATGGAGGTAATTATTTAAGTGGAACCTATTCATGATTCTATAGTTATATTAATTAGTTATTATAGAATAAATCCCTTTGAATTTTAATAATTGAAGAAGTAACTACATGATAATATTGAGAGGGGCTTTTTGTGACCATATGTGTTACAATGTCATGCAAAGGTCCACCTTATTAAGAGGGTGGATTGGGAAATAAAACATTATATTTATTTTTTTATAATAGAAATATAAAAACCAAGTACGAGTATCATTTTCTATATTTTTAAGACATTACTAATCAATATAGAAATTATAAATACTTTTAAAAGGTTCATATTGAATTTTTATATGGACAATAAATTTATATAATGGATTATATACAAAAAAACTCTATATAATTATTGGGAACATTTATTTTTTTAATAATTTAATAATTATAAATTCTCCATTATTATTGGAAAATATAGTTAAATTATTCATTATTGTGTATAATAATAAATTTTTTGTAGTACTTATGAAAAAAATTCTGACATATTCCTTGTTAAAATATCATAATAATGAAAATTTAGGGACTATGTTCAAGACCATATGGAAAGGTAGATTATTTACTAAATTATAAAAATATTCATTTTACCTATAAAAGGTATCATACATGGTTTCTAAAATTAGAAGTCTGAAAAAATATATGGATCATTTAGTGATTAATATTATGGTATAATGTACTAAACCATCATCTATAATGGTGATCAATTATTTTCATTGTTTTATTATATATTTCATTTTTATATTATATATCTATCATGATTTTTAAATTCATTAAATGAGTTAATTTTGAAGGGAATTATGATTCTTTAATGAGTAAAATATGGATTGAATATATCAAAAATATTAAGAAGAGTTTAGTCATTATACCTGAATTCAAATAACTTATTTATAAAGAAATAATTTTGATATTCATAATTGAATAAAATTATGGCTTGGGGTTTCTATCTTCAACAATAATACAAGAATATATTACAGCTCGTATCAATTAGAAGATTCAATGAAAATTTATATAGTGAATGATCTTGTGTTAGCTGTAGTAATATTTAAATTAATTAATTTGACCTATTATCTATATTATAAAAATTATGATATATATACAGAAACAATTATCCTAATAAACATATTTAATCAGAAGGATTTTATCATGTTTGAATGTAGATAGTTAGACTTGTTAAATTTATTTTTACACTCGATTCATTATCATCATAAGAGGGAAAATAGTTTGGGTAATGATTAAAATAAAAAGAAACATTTTGCCTTATCCAAAATAAGTTTGGAATGAATCATAATTTAAATGTATATAAAACTGAAGAAAATTGAAATATAAAATTAGAATGAAATATTATCTCTCATATTTTCTTCTCAATAATTCATTTTTATATGATCAGGAAGAAATAAATAAATTATATTATGATAATGGAGAAGGTGATAAAAAATATAATGATCATTTATGAACAAGTTGATTTTATAATATTTTAATCATAAAAATTTGTATCACTAAGACCATAAAAAATGAAATGGAATTTCATATGATGAAGATAACTCATCATTATCCATTCAAAAAGGATGAATAATATTGTAGAAAAATCATAAAAAAACCCTATGGTGCGACAAAAAGAAGGGGTTGATTAGAGACAATATATTACAATGCATTATTTTTAGAAGATGCAAATATAGAACATCTGAATTCTAGGTGAAACAATGAAATTTCTCATAGGATTATGAATACTAGAGAGAATCACCATTAATTTCATCATATATATTCTAAATAATTACAATGGAAAAATTTCTATAAGTTCTTTGATTGACATACATAAATTTTAGTACATCTCATTTCTATTATAGATGATTTATCGATGTTTCAAATTTCATATATATAAGAAATAGAAATGGAATGGAAATAATATGTTTAATAATAAATAATAGATAACAATTATTCGATAGGAACATCCTTGTACTAGATAAGAATTAAAAATAAATTAGATGTATAACATAACACATGTATTACTAGTCATCTATACAAATACAGTCATTCTATAGGGACCATTCTGACACTGAAATATATACAAAGATCCTTCCCGATTAATTCGATTGAGTCTGGTGTAAACATATTCCAATAATAGAGATGTAATAAGTTACTTGTAAACACTTTTTTAATATAATTAAATCATGTTAAACATTATATATTGGAGTAAAACATGTTTAGATTATGATAGTGCAAAATATTAACTGGTCAAAGGTAATTCTTAGGAAACCACAAGGATATTTATGACCAATCAGTGACATATTACTGTAGCATTGTGTAAACATAATATCTATGATGATAATAATAAATTAGATTTATATATTTATGTTAAAGAAATTATATTCCATGAAATATCACCACTGAGGATGTAATTGATATTTTGGATGAATGGAATGTTGGAAACCATATATATTGGCCCATTCAAAGGTCATAATTATGTGGGGACTATAGTTTAAGGCATGGTTCTTCAACCAAACCAATCAAATGTGAAAACATTGTTCCTTATAAAAACTTTAAAAACTATATACCATATCTTTAACATTTAATAAACATATATTATAGTTTCCCAGGTATTACATTCATATATATTACATTTTTTTATTAAATTCAATATATTTAACATATAAAAATGTTTGGGAGGCATAATGGTTTACTATAAATGGTTAATAGATAGATATATATCTTATTTAAATACAATATTTATTATCTAAAACATCTTTATTCATATTATGTACCATTATATATGCATCATACACACTACACTTGTTCATAATCTGAGGAAAAATAAAAACATAAGAATGAGTAATCTAAAATTCCCAACAAGGAAAAACATGGGAGATAATAAATCAATGATCATATGTAAGAATATTATTATCATTTTTTAATGATAATATTTTATTATCAGTAGAAAAAGAATAAAATAATTCATTCATCAAAATCCAATGTAATGGTATGAAACATTATTATGTCACAATAATGTCAAATCATCAAAAAACCAATCTTATTACACGAGTTAAAATTATAAGCATATTAAAACTCCACCAGAGTGTGGCACTATCATAGGAATATAAACATTGTCATATATTAATTATAACTATCAAGAACATCTTATCATAGATGATGAATAATCGTAGTCTATTTCCCATATTAAAATGGATAACGAATCTTAACTCAATTCCTATTGTGGATCTATCATATAAACCCATTTCCCATAATTATCTCGTGATATATAAGGTTATAACGAATTAATTAGAGTAATATATAATTACATTCACACCCATTGCCTAATAAAAATTATACATATCCGTTCCAAAATATGATAATATATTCATAATCTCTTTATAGTGTAACCCATAGAAAATAAATGGGGTTTATAAACATATCAAAAAAAATATAAAGAAACATCCATATAAATAATAAATAACATATCATTAGATAATATATATTGAATATTAATATTCCTTAATGGGTAACTTCAAAGATGAAAAATTCCATTAAAAGATAATTTAAACATTTATTTGAAATCATGAGCAAATATATTTGTTTATATGGTATCATTTTAACTAGAAATTAAAAACATATATAGAAAATCATTTTTATTGACCATAACCAAAAAGAATAATGCAAATATCATGAAAAATTATAGCCATGATAGTGTAAAATTAAATTCACGCAGTGTGTGTTACAATAATGATTTTGATCACCCCATCGGTAAAAGGAGACTTGTTTGTAAATGAAGAACAATATTCCATGAAAATTTTATATGGAAAGAAAAAAAATTAGAAAATTGTTATAAAAAATCGATTTATTGTATTAAAATAAATCTTGACAAAATTTTAAAGAAAATATAACTCATTAAAAATGATTCTATTATGAAAATAAAAATGAATAAAATATCCCCAAAAACAATATTTTTTTAATTTTGATTACGTAGAGCAAGGAAAATTATAATTAAAATGTTTTGAATAAAAAAACGAAAGGAGAATAAATGATTTTTTATTTGAAGGATCGTATCATTACTGTTTCCCTTAATGACTTTTATCATGGAAAATTCTTGAAAAGAAATGAATTTACAACACAAACCCTTACTATTTTTGTATCTTTTGAATCATCACCCACTGAAATAAGTAAATTAAAATGAATATTTAAATAACATAAATTATTAATGGTATAAAATATTAAATTTTAATTATAAACATCCTATTAATGATGAATTTTGTGAATATGATGTATGTATTAAAAAAACAAAAGTGACATGATAAATCCTTGCCTCATGTCTCTCACGCCTAATAAGAGATCATGAATAATGTATTATTAATTTAATTTTAATTTTATTATTTAATATAATCATATAAATACTTATAATATCATATATATTCCAATTAAAACATTTCAGCAACCATTTGTTAATAACTCTTAATAAAATTATCATTTCAGGGAGTTAAACCATTCAATTTTCACATATGATTTGGTTCTATATTTCTTTTCCTTTAATCATTATAACTATTCCATCATATAAATAAAGTTAATAATTATATAAATATAATATATATTCATTATATTAGTATTTATTACAATCCAGAAAATTTAGATACTTATAAATGAATCACATCTTCATTGAGTGAGTAGTGCATATTTACACTTGAACATTATTTTAATCTTCTAATCAAATGAAGGGAAAATATAATTTAACCCTTATAGATTCATAATTATAAATTAAATTTAATATATAAACATTAAATAGATCTGTAAAAATATCCATTTTTATTGGGGAATAAAAATGATTCATATCACTACATGGAGCTAGTAGTCCACACGTATGGAAGAGTGAAACATTCATTTCCAATTAGATTGAAATGAGGTGAAAATGGGTTGTCTTATCATCCTAATAACACTTATGTAGTCTTATTATTCTAGATTAATCGTTTCATGATGGATACAAAATATTTAAATAATATGGATGAAGAATAAAATGAAATATCTAGATCAAGATTTATACCTCTTTTTTGGGAGACCTCCTTTCTCATACACCTTATGTATTTAAGTATTGTTGTTTGTATAAGAATAATGCATCAATAAAAAATTTAAGGAATATAGGATAATATTTTAGAAAATATTTTCCATGTTAAGAGTATCATAACGTGTCAATAAGTGAGTAGAGGTGGTTTCCTTTTATAAGTAAGGAAAAGGACACACTAGGAAATGTTCAATATATTTAAGTATGTTAATGTATTACTCACGAAGAAGGGCTCCAAAAAGAATCATATCTGAATAGGATATTATATAGGGTAATATTATGGCCATAATAAATTATCTAGATAATTTTTTATATCACACTATCCCTTATGATATTAGTTTTTACATGTTTAAATTATTTTTATGGAAGCTAACTGTTTTTGAAATGTTACTATTCACACAGACCAAAAAATGAAGGTGTCGTCATTAAATTTTTTTAAAATAATGATTATAGTTATTCGTTATATTTTTTTAAATTAAATTTCATTAATTGATATAAATTAATTCTAAAATAAACTTATAAAATGTGATAAAAAACTATTTTCCAAAAAAAATAATTTTAATATATAAAAATGTTATTATAGGGAAAATAAGATTATTGTCAAATATAATCAAATTAAGTGGATTTATAAAATTAAAAAGGAAATAATAAAATTTTAAAATACGGTTAAATCAAAATTTTACCTTGTAAAAAATTATGAATCAAAATGGAGTTCTATAATGTCGATAATATTTCACAATTCACTGAAAAATTAATCTATTCTGGAAATCCCAAAATTTCATATTGACATTATTTTTATTTTGATATTTAAAAAAATATATTATTTTTATAAAACTAAATTTATTAAATTTTGATATATTAATTATATTGACTATGAATAAATTAAGAAAAACCAGTTTTAAATGAATTTTTATTTTTGAAGGAAAAAAATCTTTTTTATCTTTCATTAAATAATTAATATTATTAAATTATTGTGTACATTGTTTTATTAAATCGTTAAATTTCATTTATGTCATTGATAAATAATTATTAATTTAATTTATTATTGTAAAAACACATCACATAGATAAAACATGTTCTACGAAAAATAATACTTTTAAAAATTAAAAGATTTTATCTTCATTATTTACCATTAGATAACATATTAAGGGATAATTATTCACTTTTTCATTTAGAAAATCAATATATTTCTTTCAAATAATTTTCCATTAGTGATAAATATACATTAAAAAAATACAAGATCTAATGTAACTCACTAAAATTTCATTCAAATAATTTTCCTCGGGATCCCATGTAACTCACTAAAATTTCAGATTACTCTAATGAACTTTGACAAATTTAGTAGTTTTATTCCATAGAAATTAATCATTACGAACAATGAGTTCAACTGATTTTTCTTTAAAGGAATATCATTCACTAGTGGTACAAACTCTAAATTCATCAAATGCGATGGATCAGGTATGTTCTACCTTAGGTGATATATTTGGAACATATCATGAATATGTGAGAGTTTTGTGGAAGCACTGATAGATAAAAAACCATCCTAATACAACCAAGAAATATGAGGGTATAATATATATAGGTCATTACATAACCTTATATCTAAATTTTATCACCTTATTACATGGATATAATCCCAGGAATTCTTTATCACCATATTCAAACTCTATTTTGAACCAATGATTTATCTATATCTTTTCCATTAACTACTAAAAATGATGATATATTATTTAATATCTCTAACCATCTATATAATTTTCTCATCTAGATCATCTCCCAATAGATTTGAGTTTACAAACTCATACCAATAAATTACTTTATGTTGTTTCTATCACATAGGGATTCACAATGTGCCAAATAGAATAATCTTTTGATAGCAATTATTATATAAAAATTCCATCAATGGATGTTTTAATTCAAAACAACATTGAAATACCTTGATAAAACTGTAAAAAGTTATTCTATAGTTCGAATGGTCCTATAAGATTAGTTATATGTCTGGTGAAAATTATATGTACTAAAACTCAACAATGTGTGTAGATCCTACTATATATTTCATGAGAACCTCATGGTAATCCTTGTATTGTAAATTTGATATAATTGAGTGTTGTAATTGAGGAAATATTAGAACATAACAATTTATATCATTGTATGTTTATCAATAGATAAATAATATCTAATATCAATGAACTTTACAGATTCTATAAGGAGATTATCTATATCCAAAATAAAATTATTTCTATTTGGTGATCATGGGAGTCCAAAAAAAAGTATATGCTGATGTTTTCCCCATTCCATTATAGTATGGGTAATTTTAGAAATTTCACCGAAGGATTCAATCTATCAGCCTTAACTTACCGACATACAGTGCATTAAGATATATATTTTAACACATACATTTTATTTTTTTCCCACCTAAAATACAACTTTAAATTTCTATATACTTACATACATATAAGATAAATATAAAATGATGAACTATAAAATTATTCCATCAACTCCATATTCATTTTTTTTATAAATGAGACACATAATAGGTTCCTATTGTATATTTTTCTACCATAATCATGATTTAACATAAAAATATTTCCCATTTTATACATAGTTTTAATTCCCAATTCAATTCTACTTTAACAAAAAAATGATGTATTTTTAAACATTCATTTATTAAAGATATGATTTTCCATTTTCCTCATTATTTCAAGATCCATCATCTACAAATAATTAAATATTGGATATTAGTCAATCGTCATCATGTAAAAACATGCATGTTATTTTCAACTCAGATCCTCAACCAATTTGTTATACATCTCAATGTTGTAATGTATTGGTAAATCATATTCTATATTCAACTCCAACCATCTTATCTAGAGTATATTAAACACTTCCTCAGTGAATACGTACATAAATATTTTATTCTTTGTATATTTTACACACCATTATCTTTAAACATAATACTTTGATATCTTTAATTAACAAATAAAACTTATATTTTGAATTCTTAATTCAGATAATTATCATAATGTATTTTCAATTAGTGAGAAACATATGATATAAAAATAGCATTATGCCAAAGGTAACATCCTATTCCCATAATTTATGCCTCACTAAAGACAAAAAAACAGTTTTATACTACATGGATGTGTAAGAAAAACTACATAGACTAACAATATATTCAACTCCTTGTAATTATATTCACATTAATTTGACTATAAGAACCTACCCATTTTCCATTTCATCTTGTAGTGTTGATTAATTAGTGGTGATAAATCTCTCATATTTTGTTAGTATGACCAATCCATCAAAAGAACACTATAGATCATGGTTACCATGGTTTTTCTTAAATATTTCTTAATAACTTCAGTCTACAAAGGATCCATTCATATATACCCTCTTGAGATTATATGAAGAAATAATGAAACTTTATGTACCAAAAAACCACACTTGGTAAATTTTTAATATAAATTTTCCTTCATTGGGTTATTATGTACAATTCATAAGTAATATTGATAACCTTTTTTAAAATTGATATATTTATGAATATCATCAATAAATATAAAAAAATTATTGTGATAATTTTTAAGGACACTATTTATTAATTCCATGATAATAGTGGGGGAGTCAATATTTTCAAATGACAACACAATAAATTCATATTTAATATATATAACATGTAAGTATGTCTTTGTTGTATCATTAACCACATCTCTCAATTGATGATATCAATAAAAAATATCAATCTTTTAAATGTATTAATATCATTATAATTTATCAAATAATCACTGATATGTGACATATATTACATTTTATTGATTATGATTTTGTAATGTTCTCAATAATAAATTTAAATATTCATTGAAAATTTATTATTATCAATAAAAAATATATATATAACCAAAGGTGATAAACTGGGTAATATGAATACCTTATTAGGATTATCCTAGAGTAGACTCCAAATAATTTATAACTAAATTACTGTCATTCTATATAGAGTATTCGATATAGGTGTATCCCCAAGCATGAGTTTTAATGAAAACTCATTTTCACGATTCAAGGGAATACTAAGAAATTAATAAATAATTATATCATCACAATCTTGAGAAATATGAATATCCGTGATGCTATTTTATTCTCCAACAACGTGAGATAATTATCCATAATTAGTATTATGTAATACCCCTATAATGGAGGTAACTTTTTTATGATGTTTATATCATTCCCTACACCAATATATGATCAATAGACGATTCATAATAGAAAACGTGAATTACCTTATTCATAAATTGATATGGACTATATACAGAGATAACCAATCCATTCCCAAAATAAAATCAAATTAAATGTGACGAAGAATCACTATATTATCAAGAAATATGTTTCCATACACTTATAGAAGAAAGGAGATATAGAAAATAGATGTTATCATCATACCCTTAGGAGTATTCATTACTAATTCAACATATAATTTTTGAGGTGGTAATTTGATACACATAGTAAATTCATTTTTTATAAAAGAGTGGTTATGTATAATAATCAATTATGTCATTAAAAATTCACGAGTCTATGATAAGTTTACCTTTCCCCATAGTATTATCATAATTTACTTTAGCAGTCAATATCACCTGTGATTTCCCTTCCTCTTTGCAATTAAGAGGTTTTTGATGATATTCATCATCATTAAATGTTAGATTCTAGAAGAAATTATCATAATTCAAGTAATAATTACATTTTATGTAAAGGAGTGTGGGTGGTGAAATAGTTTTCATATTTATTTTATTCATAGAAATATCCAACCTATTTATCACCATTCAAATCTGATGGGCTTTATGACAATCCCTAACACATTTAAATAACCTCTTGATTCTATTAAAACAAATTCCTTTTATTTTATTCCCAAATTTTTAGAATAAATGTGATTGGAAACGATTTCCTTTATATTATTTATTCATTTTTTCATGAGACTGCATCTACATTTTCTTATAAAAAACATGAGAATGATAGAAATCAATAAATTTCATTTTTACCTTCAGATAAAATCAAATTATTTCATCATGTGTATATAATTCTTATGTATTTAAATTGTTTTAGAAACATGATTTTATGTCTCCAAATAGTAAATGAATTTTTCATTATGGTTAGATTTTCAAACTATAATAATAAATTGAATAAAATATAAAAGTATCCTCATAGAAACCAATGGTTTCGTCGTAAATCTACATAATATCAACATATTATTTCTATAATTTTGTACTTATAATACAAGTGATGTACTTTTGGAAAAATGTCCACCTACTATCAACCCATTCATTTTATTCCTCTTTACTTTTATTCATAATAATTTTATTCCATTAATATTCTTCTACTTCCTAATGCTAAATTAATAAGACAATTTTTTCAAGTTCTGAGCACTACGGAACATAAATTGTTTTCATTGTGATTCTGATCCATTTCTCATCGCTAATGGATCACAATACTGACTAAAAGAAGGTGGATGTTTCGTCACGGAACACACTATAATACATTATTACCTTCATTGATTACTATGAAGAACAAAATTACTAATATGATCCTAAATTTTTTAAATCATATCCCTAAGTCACTAAATTCTAGCTCTAATAACATTTGGCAACATAAGTTGATAATCATTGTCATGTGTATCTCATTCATTATAATCACATTACAATATGGTTATAGCTGTTGTCAAAAACTGAAAAAAAGTTTATGTTTTATGTTACAATAATCAAAGTGAGAAATCATATAATCCTAAAAGTAAATAAAAAATTTCCTAAATATTTAATCCTTCTTTCCAAAATAATAAAATTATTGTTCATCCAATATCACATTATGTTCAACATGAGATTTTATATTCTCTATCCCCATATTCCTCATTATATAATCTAGAGAATAAATATACCCTCATTTTCATACCCATTATATAAACTCAAGTATATCATATATAGATATAATATTTATTTTTTTGAATATTGAATATATAAAACCCAAATAATAATTCGTTAGAATTAAATATTATTGTACTTGGAGACCAGATACATAAAAAAATATTTCAGTACAACCATCACCATATCAGTCATTTTTCCTTACATATGAACCCCTTATAGACTTGTCAAAAAAACCTCCATAATAACCTAAAAAACATTAGAATGGGAGAGATTCGCTCCTCAGAAAAGATAAATATGGTAGATATCAATCAATGATAATATGTAGTAATATCACGAGAATAAGGGTATGATACCATTTGATAATTTAGAGAAAACCATAACCAAAAATTCAAAAATCATTATAAAGAACCATGATATACAACTTTTGTATGTCATATGATTGCAATATCATTAATAAATAAAGCATGGTCCTAAGTTCAAATCACAAGAATATAAAAAATTACAATTTATTTGGAACCATTATTAGAATACAAAAAATATCAAAATTCATGCTTAACTCCGTGTACTATCATATCACAGTGGACAAGGCATCACCACATGTTTCCCATATCATAATAGATTAGGCATCCTAACCTATTTCTTATAGAGAATCATTCAGATCAAATAATTCTTCAATAATTATGTCAAGATATATAATGCTTTACCTAATTAATTTTTGTAATATATAATTATATTCTAACCCATTACATATTTAAAACCTAGTATATTCTTTCCAAAATATAACAGAATATTCAATATTTCATCATAATAATACACATGAAAAAAATGACTTTCATAAACATTTCAAAAACCAAATAATAAAAGTATATTGAATGAATAAAGATGGTATCCTTTGATAAAATACCTAATATATCATAATAATTTACAACAGATGTAAATATATATAATAAATTAAAATAAAATATAATTAAATCATTTTTTGTGAATACATGTCAACATATAATTTACCTTTGATAACAAATGATGTAAAAATTTCCATAATATTGAGAAAATAATTTTCATTCAACATAAATGTGGAATATTTTGAATAAATCATTAATTAAATGAATAATAATTATAATGTAAAAAATTCATTCTTGTGGTGTATTTTAAAATAATGATTTCCTTAAAACTATTGATTAAAAGTACAGTGTTAAGAAAATAAAAAGAAGATTACATTTAAGCATTTTATTAAAATTAAATATGGGTACAAAAAAAATTTAAAAATCCTATATGAATTGTAAAACCAATATAGAAAACTATAGAGAGAAAATATAGACTATGAAGAAAATATTACAAGCTAAATTTATAAATAATACCATGTTTCCATTTTTTTGGAATTTTGAGTACAAATATAAAGGAAAGTGTATTCGGAACATGTCATTTCTAGAAATAAAAATAGGAGAATTCTTGATAATGGGTTTAATGGTTGATATCTATATAATTTCCCTCAATTGAAATTTATCATAGTTAATCCCTCAATGATATGAGATAACAATAAAACATTTACTATATTGAAACATTTTATATCCAAAACACAATGAAAAATATAACATCAAATGAAAATATAAATAAAATGAATATAAATATATTCCAGTTATAACATAAAAATTTGATATTATAAAGAATACATGAAATAAAAATGTAGGGAATATTTAATATTTCTCATATAATCAAAAGTGAGTTAAGAAGCTCTTACCTCAAGTCCATCATTATTTTTAGTCAATATAACCTCCTTTATAATAAATTTCATTTTATTATGATTCTATATCCAAACCATATAAATACATATATAATCAAACATAATAAAATGAAATCATTTCAATACCCAATAATTAATAGTTCAATATTCAAATCATCATTTCTAAGTGTTAAATAAATCATTTTTCATTTATGTGTTTGTTCAAAAAAATTTGCACTTGCATCCAAATTAGGGTTAAGTAATCTATATATTTTAATTCATGTGGAAAATATTTAATATATTAATTATCTAATTACTTCTATCAAAATATAAAATGCATAAATAGACAATTAAATTACACCATTCATGGAGATGATAGTCCATACCTACATACGAACATTGTTTTTATATTCTATATAATTGATGTAATGAAAAAAAATATCTCATAATTTAAGAAGCATAATTTTTTCATAAATAATATATATATATATTAAATACAAATTTATAAACATCCTTGGTTTGAGATATGGAAATCGAATCATATCGCCATGAGGACACGGTAGTCCACACATACAGACGAGCGATAATTTCATTTTCAATTTTATGGTAATGAGATTTAAAATGTATGTTAAATCATCGTACTAAAGTATTTGTATATTTTTTCTAATATATTAATAATTTTATAATGGATAAAATGGTTTTATAGAATATGGAATGAGAAATAAAATATAAAGTTATCAGTTACGATTTATATATCGTATTTAAGAGACCTCCTTTAGCTTTAAACACAAGCCATGAAATATTGTCTTAAAGGAAGAATAAAGGATTTAGGATGTAGGTAATAAATTAAGGAAAGGATTTATGACTATATTATCCAATATAAAAGGATATTTATGTGTGGATAAGTAGGGAGTGGTAGTGTCCTTTTATAAGTTAGGGGGATGCCACACATGGATGTCTTCAAAATATTAAAATATATTAATGTATTACTCTAGAAAAATTTCTGAAAAATCAACCATATTTCAATAGTTCTGAGATAGGGTTAAAATATGATAAAAAAATTTAGTTTATAAAATTTCTATGTAATTTTGACCTTTATCATTTTAATAATAACACTTTTAAGAAAATTGAAACTCTTACCATGGTATAATACTTTTCTTAGAAACATTACTTTTAAAAATGACAAAAAAAATGAAAGTGGAATGATTAAAATAAATTTAAATGATGATTTTAAATATTTAATATATTTTATCAAATTTAATTTATATTTGTTTTAGAAACTACATTTCAAAATAAACCTCATAACATGATGTGAATTTTTTTTCCTAAAAAATGAATTTTAATGTATAAAGCTGTCTTTAAAAAACGTTATTGAATTTTATAAATTAAAATGATATTAGTTGGAATAATTTATTCAAAATGAATGAAGTAAATTTTATTATGAATAAAAATAAAAATGGGGCTTTGTAAATAATTTAATTGAAAGTTTTGTTTTATAAAATCAAATAAACCTATTTTTAATGAAAATATATTTTTTTAAGTGTAAAATTACATTATTATCTCTAATTTACTAATATAAACAAGTTAATATATATTTAAAATATTTTTTAGAGTCTATAAAAATAATTAAAACTATTAATTGATAAATATTTATTTAATATATTATGATTAAAACACAGTACATATATAATAAAAGTTTTATGAAAAATAGATCTTTTTATGTTTAAATGTTTTTACATTAATTTCTATCATATAGACAACTAATATATGGATTATTATTCATTTACATATATAAATTATCCCCATAATTCACTAAAATAATTTCATAAATTTTAATAAATATATTTTTTTGACATAAAATACAAAACATGTAGAAAAATACATTTGTTTGAATATGGGTCTTATAAACATCCCAAGATTTTATTAATAAATTGATTTCATTCCAATGCACTTTTATCAACCTGGTCTATAATAAAAATATTTTATAATTCTATTAATCTTATTCATAATAACTATTATAATGGAAATTTTACAATTTTATTCTATATCACATTTCATTTAGACTAAGGGTTTATAATAAAAAAATCTATCAAATGCATCAAATTTATTCTATTTGAAATAAATTTACAATATTTTTGTTTTACATAGATTTATTAAACCGGATCATGATCTCACTTGTAACGCCCCAACCCCAATTACACAGAGTTAGTGCATTGTTATATAACATTGGAATTACCACAAGGAATCATGTCCTGAAGGACTGATCAGTTTAGTATCTTTGAAATTAATAGATTCATACATTAGTTTTACATTACACTATGAAATGAAAAAAACAACATTGTGTCTCCATTGAACACACTAGTATCCATTAACCCATCCATGCAGATCAATAATAATATACATCTTCGCATCCTGGTAAAATTTAACATATGAAAGGGGTGAGCTCAAATGCTCAGTAAAGATAACAATCTATTAGAATCTATCATAAATAAGCATAAACATTTAAGCCAATGTATAAGACTAAAACCCAAGCCTTTTAAATATAAAATTCTAAAAAATATAGAAAAGATAAATCAAATAATTAAATTTACTTAATCCCATTGATATTATACTAGAATAATAAACACATGTAATATAAATAGCTAATTTCATAATGATGGAATGCATAACTCCAGACATCTTAACCACAAAGTCAAGGCCTCATTCCAACAACCAAATTAAAAATTGTTTTAAGGCCTTATTCCAAGTCACTAGTTTGTCTCACGAGACCTACTGATGCATTGAGGGGCTATAACAGGACCTACCCGTCACATACTATGTCCAATGAATTCCTCATATGAAAAGGGTTAAACATAATCTAAACATTCATATTAAAACTAGCATGAGAAATTTCAATCCATTAACCACAACCCATTGATGGTATAAAAAAAATCACATCCACAATCAAACATAACTCATTGAATACAATATAGAAGATTATATTATAATAAATCAACCTCAATTAGTAATAAAATAAAATGAAGGATATTGACATAGATGAAAATAATCTGTAAAACTATTTGAGATAAATAACTTCTTTTTCATGAAAACATTAAAAAGTCACACTATTTATCAGAGAAATCAAAAAAATAGGATTTTTTAATCCTATTTTAACATAACACTTTGAAATTTTTTAAAATAATTTTATTTTCAAAATTTTAATGTCTATATAAATTAATCATTATAACCATTTTTAAAATATGAACATTAATAAAAAATATTAATAAGAATAAATCTTTAAAACATTTAAAATGATATTTTTGCTAAAGAGTTCCTAAAAAATGAGATATGTCTGAATACAAAAAATTGATGAATAACATTAATAAAAAAATAATAATATCATGAGAATAAATAGATTCATGATATAATATTTTAGAGGACAATATATACACTATATAAAAGAGAATTGATGCATAAGAAAAAATAAGTCTCAATAAAATGAAAATTGAGATTGAATATCTTATAAAGACTATATCCTTAGATTAAGGGTAAATAAATGACATAATTATGTGTGAAACAAATAAATATACTCAATATGATTGGATATTCAGTGTAAATCAATCATATGACATTCATACATATTCTTAGAATAAAAAACCAATGACTTGGATGTTTAACTCAATGATGGAAATTGAGTTAAGATTACAGTTATCATGTTCATATCAATGAATTGAGAATTTATCAATGGAATGACATTGTGTATTAAATTTATATCCACACAAAGGGTAGTGTAAATTACTATATAGACAAATAAATAGAAATTCCACACATAATCATTGAGTGAAATAATAAATGAAATATGCATACAACCCAATGAGTAACAATTAAAATTTGAAATTCCCTTACAGAGTTGTCAACATATGAAACAAACACCCTATTAAAGAAGGATCATAAAATTAAGAATTAAATACCCATAGATTAAATTATATTACACAATGATTACTATAATGGGCAATATATACACCATAGAAAAAGAAGTAGTGGAAAATATATCATGAATCTCACGAGAATGAAACTATGATGAAAAACCCTTACATTGTACATTTCCCAATATCAGGGTATGTTAAAATCTTGTATAATGGTTGAGAAATTGTTATTAAATTATAAAATAACCACATACAAAAATATGATATCATATATGATCCACTCATATTGCTTTGTTAATAATATTTTAGTAGTATCATTGTTTCAGGTGTTAACTAATTCATTTTCCTTATTATGTTTTGTTGCCTAAATCATGTTCACTACCAATATAAATTATTTTAATAATATCCATAATTATATTAAGTTGTTAAACACTATTTTTAATCATGAAATTAAAATTATTCTTGAATGGTTATGATGGGGAATGAAATCTCATCGCGTCGTGGAGACGATAAGCCGTACATACACACGAGGAAAAATATAAGTCCATTGATGATGAAATCATATATAATTGGAAGGTTTTTAAAATATATATAATCATTAACATGTTATATTTATTATTACAGCAATTATATCTCATTATTATATCCATCCAAATAATTAAGTGTGGAATAAGAAACTACACCACGACTTGAGACGGTATGTCGTACGTACACACGTATGATGACCTTGTGATTCATATGATAGATAAGATAATGAATATGGTTGAACCATATTTATATTAAAATAACAGTATATATAAGGTACTAGATTTGTTATTTTGGTATGGAAACAACAATGATAGAGGATGTGGAAGAAGAAAATAACTTTGAAAGCGGTGATGAAATAATTACCACTTCTCTGGGTTCATCCTTTTGATTTGAACAAATGGTATTGTTAGGTTGGGTTTTTAACAAAATAACAGACTCTCGGTTGAATAAATGGTAGTTTGGTGGAGATTTTATTACTTTTTGGATTATCCAAATGGCTTTGGTGGTGCAATGTTTATAGGAGGTCAAGTACACTTTTATAAGAGACGTGAGGGGCACTTTAGGAAGATCTTGAAATATTATTTTATTATAAATAAATTATCTGAATATAATAGATCCAAATGTATTTTTATCAAGGATAAGGTGGTTATTGGTCGAACTACTCTCAAACTATAGGTTTTAGACATGTTTAAGTCACCATATTATCCTTATCTTTTAGATATAACTCTTAGTCATATAGTTTAACTTTTACCATGTCTTCTTGTTTTTTATTATTACATGGTAAATAAGAATACTATAAAATTATAGGAGAACCTCAAGTGGTTCATTAATGAAATACCTATCCTTATCTAATTCCATTGTCCGAATCAGATTTTTTAGGAATATTATATCATTTAATAAAATAGTATTTTTTTATAAACTCATTTATGTCAATTTTGACACTATTTAGTGATTGATTTTTTTGGTGTCATAAAAACTTTATTACATTAACCAAATTCATTAAACTAACCATAACATGTCATATTATCCTTGTAAATTTGTGTAATTCATCAAAAGTTTCAATTAACATTGATATTAATATTTATAATATCAATTATCTTAATCCTTCATTAATATGGTAATGATTGTATCATCATTGGGCCATAAATAAATTAAATTATTTAATTTCAATAAATTATAAATAAGATACAATGATGTATGAAATATGTTTTTCTTTCTAATGAATATTTATATTTGAATTTATATAATCAATAACCCAATATTAATAATGATTTAGTTCTTAAAATTAGAATGTAACACATATTACTCTTCTGAAAATAAAATATAATAATTATCCTAAACTAATAAAAGTGGATTAAAAAGGTTAATATTTTTGTCCTATGGTTGATTTTAGTTGAATTACACTTATACAATTGAATTATGACATTTTTTGGCGTAATTATAATATAATTATTACCATTAATTATCCAATTAAATTTTAACCGTGGAAAACAAAATTCAAAATGTTATTATGAAAAACAATTATTTTCATCCTATTGAACCACTTTTTAGTTACTAATTTCAACTATGCCACTTGGTTTTTTGAAATTAAATTTAATGAAGCGGTAAAATTATGTTTTATGAAAATTTTCAACTGTGCCTAGAAGGTGGGAAAAAGACGTTAAAATGTTCAATGAAATTATATATATATAATCTTCTTCTAAAATGACTCAAATAAATTAAATTTGATTAATATTTGTATTATGTATCTATATTTACATTAAAATAAATTCATATTTTAAAATAGTTATTTAAATAAAAACATGGTTTTAAACAATAATGTTGCGTTTTTAACTATTCATCAAATATTGAATGTTTTCAGAAAAATACAAAAAATTCACCCTAAGATAATTTAGATATTCTGAATTCATAAAATTATATCTATTTTACCAAATTAAATTTTTAGAAGTGTGTGAAATTAATTTTATTATTGTTCACAAAAGGACATAATAAGTAGTTCGATTAATAAAATAGTTTTTCGAAATATATAACTATTTTAACCAAACATATAAATGTCATTATAAATATGATTTATTTATGTGAAAACATATTAAATAAAATTTAAATTTTATTTAATACTATTCTTATTAAACTATTTAATTTATAAATAAATTTATCATTTTATAATTATAATATTAATGTGTTGTCTCACAGAAATTTAATCTTGTGTATAACGCAAGCCAAGTAGGTGTTGCATATAGTATAAGCTATTAAATTACTATAGAGTGATAATTTACTATAAAATCTTGGTGGGTTACATCTATAATGATTAACTACCATTTCAAAGTCTATATCTTATACATATAGTACAATGAAGAAAGGCTCATCACCTATTAAATGTTCTAAGATGAAATACCATGTCTTAGAAAGTGAAATGGGACCCAAAAGGCGTTATGATAAAAATAACCTCATATATTATAACATACATAATGTTATTTTCTGGATTAATTTATTTAAATGGGGGTGGATGTAACATAATGTTTCTTTAGTTTAATTATTCGTTTATTAAAATAAATTAATTATTCCATAGAAGTTACAAAACTGAAATGGAAAATGCCATATATTATTATGGTAGAATATTACCAAATAAAATAACATAATACAATAAATGTAAATGGAATTTAATTATTTAAATTATATGAGAAATAAAATAATATGTAAATTAATAATTATAATCCTCATATATTCAACCCCATATTCATCTATGAAGTTCATATCACTGAAGATAGTTGTTGAATGAATAAAATGAAAAATAAATATTATAGAAATGTTGATATTTGGTTTAATTTATTTAAATTGATAAATATAATTTTAAATAATGGGTATAGTGATATCATATTGAATATATGTATATTTGATATATTGTTTTCTTGGTATGTGGTTTTTAGTTATACACATAAAATATTTATATTAAACATGTTTATTTGTCAAGAAAAAATTATATAGAAGATACTGAAAATTTATATTTGAAATATAATTAAAATATAATAAATAAATCTTGAATAAAATGAAGCACTAAAATTTTATAGGAAAAAATATCTTATATATTAAAAATGTGTGTTTTTATACACTATTTTTTATCATAGAGAGTTCTCTTTATAAATTTAAAAGAATGATATAAATGAAATTAATATTATACATATAAGAACAAATACATTATAAATGATCTAGTGATTTATACATTGTAATTAATAATAATAATTTTAATTAATATTTAAATAATTATATTTTTATTAACTATTTTATCGTAGTGTATATTTTGTATAACTTATTTATATATATTTTGGGATTAGAATTAATATAATTTAAAAAAAATAATATAGAGTTTTTAAATTTTTTTAATCTATCATTATTATTTTTCTCTAAATAGTATATCCCCATGGTAGAAGTGAGTTTCAATGTTAAATAGAAAATGTTGCATGAGGATAAAAATGTATAAAATTAAAAAAAATATTCATTTATAAATAAGTTATAATTTAAAAATTATATTTCAGTTGCATTATGAAATGAGTGTTTTAAATTATTCTTTAGAGATTCATATGTAAATTGTTCCCTGATCCACCAATTATGTACTAAACATGTCGTCTATTTTTATATAAATAATTACCAAATTATCTCATTATAGATCACCCTTATTTTTCAAATCCCTTAATTTCAAGAATGGTATAAAAATCATTTAAAATAAAATAAGATTTCTAAAGGAGGACATGTTTCTACTGAGAAAGTAATGAAACCTTCAATTTATTTTCCATTTATATTTAGAGACGAAATATTCTTAAATATTACTTAACACAGTTATATATTCTAATTAATTTCATTTTAATTTTTCTAAATTATATTCTTCCAAACTTATTTACTTAGTACAATAACAAATATATTAAGATAAAATTCATAACAATTCAAAAACATAAATTAATAATGATATAATATTTTTATTGTAGATGATTATCAAAAAATTTATAATAATTAACAGATTTACGGATATATTTTTTTATTTTTAAAATTCTTATTGTCTAATATATATAATAATATTATTTAAAAAATGATTATTTTTAATGTTTCAATTATCACAAATTGGGAAAAAATCAAATTGATAATTCTTAACAATTAACATAGAATACATGAAATAGTCATGTGACTCAATAACTCTATGAAAAATATCTATATCATATCTATTTCTATTATAGAGTTTATGAACACTTGTTTCAGGGGGAAGGACTCAAACCTCCACATAAAAACAATCATTGAAAAAAATTCAGTTATTACCATCTAGTGAGTAAAATTAAATGAGAATGGTCAATAAATGGGTATATATATATATGCGATATTATGAAAAAAATAATTTAAAATATTTTTTATATTGATGAATAATACAAATAAATTGATTATTCAAGTAGTCAGCATTTTTTTAAGAAATAGATAATATATGGTAATTGTTTTCATGAGTTGATCTGATTTAATAGATTTATTCTATCCCTAATCCATATTTTCATTAAAATATAACTCATTAATGAATACATATAGAGTAATTAATGATGTAAAAAGTAGTGAGGCCCAATGCAATTCCCATGAATAATTATTTTACATGTTATGAAGAGAGAGAAAATAGAAACAAAGTCTATTTTCATAGCCTCGAGGACCTCTCCGAATGAAAGTGAGGTATCTTACATAATCTCAATAGGTTGAGTGAGTATTATTTTCATGTGTGAGTCCACTAGTACTATAAATTTTTTATTGTACAATTTACAATCAAATAAGCTAAATTATATTTATTATTGTACTTGGAAATGTTTTCAGAGTCCATATCTATGAATTATAAAATAATACCATGATCATTTACAATTGTTAATTCAATAATCATTTTAATGACCACTAAATTGAGTGGATTTATTATATCCAACTAGGACATACATTCAAATATATAAACCCCATAGAGTTTATGGATAGGTAACAACCTCTCATTATTCCATAAAATCACGATCCATCTGTGTTGAGTTTAAAGAACAATTTAAGAGAATGATATCCTACCCTTTTTTTCCATCACATGTACAATGAAATTCTTTGATACAAGAATATATTCAATTTTTAGGGTATTTGGGTTAATCGAGGAAAAAAACCTATTAAATATATAGAAAATTCACTAATATTATATGATTTTTTGGTAGGTCAAAGGTAGAACCCTCAAGTATCTCGTAGATGAGTGCATTCTAGATTGAATAGTAGCCATATATAATTAATATAAATCATAATCATACATCAAAATATGATATGTATATATTGTATAACCAATATATGAGGGATTGGTTGAATAAAAGTGAATTTAAAATTGGTATTCATGATGTTGGTGAGAAATGTAAAAATATGGATCTCCTAGTCACTATATTGAGTGATATACAATATCAACTCTAATTTTAATATGTTCAAACACACATAGTTTTTTATATGAATAATTAAAAAAAATGAGTTTCCTCAATAATGAAGATAACTTATGTGGAATATGATAAAATAATTGTCTATATACATTGGAATGTAAGATACCTAGATCAAGTTTCATGGATGAAAATTTCCTTTGACGTGTGGAATAATCTTCTTAGTCCACCTATATTAATAGAACATGGTATTGAATCTATAAAAACTTGTACTCAATTCAAATTTTAAAAGAAAATGTAGTTATATTATTTAACCATATCATGATCCTATCATGAAAATAGGATATCTAGATATTGAATCCCAATTTTGAGATATATTCCCTTATTCTAGTGGCTTGAAATGAGTATGTTGGTATAAATACATGTAATTACATAATTAATTCATTATTTTCATCAAAATATATTATTATTACATTTATGTTATTCTAAATATCTATAATAGTTGGTTCCAATGTGGTGAGGGTGTGGAAAACCTATATATAACATGTTTAGTACACATAAATATTTTATAATAGTGAAATGATCCAATAGAGAGTGTCCTTCATGGTATTCCCAGGTGAGATTAGATTTATATCCCAAAATAGTATATTATAGGATTAAAATGTTGACATCGTTTAACTGAAACAATTTCGTGGTTCTCCTCTAATTGATCTTTGAAATATTTTCCATGATTGACAGCCTCAAAGAATGTAAACAAATATTCTTTCCATTTATTGGAAAAATTATTTCAGAACCATGATCACTAAAAGAATACTAATTTCCATTGAGGATATAAAAATTTCAATCAGAACTATTCTCACACAAAAGGAATGAACATAGTTTATCAGGATGTTAACATTATATGTTATTTTGGACAATGATTGATGGAATTCTATGGTGCGAACCATGTCATCTTATATAGGTTCACCAATAGATCAATTGGATATTTATTTACCATGATGTTAGTATGTATTTATATCATTTGTTATATCATATATGATGATTCATTACAAATATATGTTTTGAGTTATTGATATTTTATTTTGGATGGTCCACCATTCACAACTCTCTAAGAGTTCTTTCAAATAATTTGTTAAATGTTTTTTAATTTTATAAAATCCTTCAGTTCATTAGTAAAGTGGAGATTAAAAATATGTGCCTTTCCAAAATGGAATTTGAAATAACTCATGGTTTGGGCATCCAAAATTTGTTTAAGTTGTTTTCATTAAGCATATTTTTCTATGATAAAGATTTTAGGGGAGTGGGGGTTACGAAACATTGTTATTTGAGTGGATTTTAAAAAGAAAAACAACTGACCGATTAATTATATAGATAAATATGGTGATAAAATACATCTAAAAAATATCACAAACCGAAATTAAAACATAAGGGAAAAGTTGAATCTTTATTTAATTCCTCATTCAATCTAATGATTTCTTCCTGTCCACATTGAGAATGATATTTACTATCATGACCTTCCTTCCAATGTATTAATAGAATGATTATGTTAGATCCATAACATTATGAATAAAAATACATCATGAACCAAACCATGATGTTTATTCATTAGATGCCCGAGCAGGCCCATTACATGGACCAAGGGGAATTTAATTTCTTTATAGGTTGGTGACTAGAAATACAGAGACATACACAACATAACATTATATGAACAATATGTATCTCAAAAATCTCCTAAAAATCATATATTATATAATAAACACTAAATATTTAAATAAATGTAAAAATCAATCTCTATCATAACATGAATCATCGTGTTTGAGCAATATTGACACATGAACTCAAGTGTCAATCCCCTTACACCATAGGGTATTGACTAGTGTAAAATGTCATCATGTTGAATTATGGGAAATGTATACCCTCAATTAGAGTAAAATAATAAAAATATATAACTAAACATGTATTAATATAGAAATAGAGTAAGGAGTAACCATAAGAAGAAAATAATAAGCATGAAAATGGAAATAACAGTATACAAAATCAATTGTCATACAAAAAAATTATGGATACACAATGGGCCAATCATATACATGATAGAAAAGAACATAAGTAAATATCACATTTTTTTCTCATAGTGAGATATCCCATATTTTTTCTCATTGTGAGATATCCCATGAAATGATCATACTCAGGGATTGAACCAAGTTGAACATACAAGAAGTGAGAGAGAATTGGGTACCCTTGTATTATGGATGGTTGTCCATCATATGAATACAACCTAGTTGGGTACCAGCTACAGAATCATATTTTCTACTTTTAGAATAATTTTTGTATTTATTTAAAAATCACATTATAAAGTATACATTAAAAACATAGACTATCCAGAATATAATATAATCATTGATGCATGCGTAGGTTATAAAAATCCATATTTCACACATTTGTGTGATAACTAACCTGCTAAAACCCCTTGATATAACTCATGTTGAAAAATTTTAGATGAATATCATATGTAGTAATACATGATTTTTTTAGGGCATGAAACTGATTCTAGAGTTAAAGAAAATGCCCATTCCACCTTACGAAACTACTACACACACAAACACTATAATTATGCATTTTTCCACTACCCACCATTATGGATTAATCTAGACATCCTGTGATTAGATAATGGTTAATATATCATACAATCCTTCCCATCATGGAAATAATCATCCATATTTGGATAGTAGTTCCCATGTTTCATATAATAAACAATGATTCTTTCATCTCATGAGAAGCATCATATTTATTTATGAAGAAGGACCCATCATTTATAGAGTAATATTACATGAAATGAATAAATAAAAGAGGAAAAATAAACCATTATATCATAACATAAATGAGTTATAAACATAAAAACCACATGTAATAAAATATAGAACATTGGATTTCTGGATATATATTACCAATAAATAATCATCCATCATTGTTTTGGAATCATTTTAACATAATAGGTCCAATGTTACCCATGGAAAATTTTATATTCATTATGAATATCCATTTAACTATTTAGGGAAGGTTGTTAATAATAAAATTAATTGTGGAACTGCATAATTCATTTTAATTGATTAGGACAATAGTTTAAAATATCTTTCTGGGTGTCCCATTTGGTTTTCTAGGAATTGCATGTATCTGATGGCCAACCACTCTAGTGTGAAATAACATCATATCAGAAGATAATAAATAAAAAACAATAAAATATGGTTGTTTAAAAAACAACCCACATCTAATGAATTCAACTCCCAAACCAATCAAACCCCATCAACTTTTTCTAAGTCATCCATGCTCATTCAGCCTCCATCGATCACAATGAGATTCTATCTCTTGCCCATGTATTATAAATAATTAATTATAAATCAGTTATATTTAATTAAATTTTTATAAGGGAAATAAAATTAATGGTATAAAGAAATAAATGAATAATGTTTATGGGATATCTTATTTTAGCTAGAACCTCGAATGACTATCCAGGGATTGTTGGTTACAGTATCCTGTCTTCATTATGGGAAAATACCCCACCACATAGAAATAATAAATAGACTAAAATATTATAATTAGAAATTAAATTATATAATAATTCAACCAGGTGACACATTTATATTGATCCAATGTTTGAAAACAAGTGAACATTGACTTGGGTTGTCCTCTACATAGGTGAAGCGTTAACCGTATCTGAAATGGTCAATTTCATGATACCTGAGGTAACATAAAAAATATCTAAAACAAAACTAAAAATATTGGAATAATTTTGGATGTTAAATTCATAAGGATGGAATAGTATGATCCATAAATCCAACACTGTAAAATCATTCTCAAACCCTGCAAAATCAATGTAAAAAATAAGTGATGAAATCCTCAGTCATTCCCTCCATTATGTAACTTGATGATTCAATGGAAGGGGTGTTCGTGCAAGACCCTGTTATTAAATAAGAAAACAACATGGCTTGTTTCACAATGTGATTCTATTTAAAGACCCGTAAAATTCAAGGAAAATTTAATTTCTTAAATTCTTTGGGATTTTACGAGTACACAGTTTCTAACAGAACATGATTTTGAGGCCCGGTGTGACAGGAATCAATTTCCGAAGTTTAGCTCGGGTATGTTCAGTGATCAAACAAGCGGGTTTATCTATGTTTTGAACTACTGCTCGAAATTGAAATCCAAGGGCAACGATGAAACTGCACAGTCAGTATTTTCTTAAGAGGACCTTTACCAGAGATGTGTTTTCTCCGGAGGAGTTGTTAAAAATTGTGGATTAATATAGAATTGAATAAAAATTGTGGAACAATTTTTTATTCTTTATCCAAGTGGTTATATCCAACATGGGGTAGTTGGGGTGGGACCCACCACCGCCTAACTACCCATGTGAGGATATTGGTGAGGTGGGGCCCACACGATCCCCACCACTTCAAATTCCTTTAAACTCATCTAACCCCCCTTTTAAATTAGGTAACTCATATTAACTTGTTAAACTTCCCCTTTAAGTGGGTGACCCTTCCTCTCCCCAGTCTCTAAATTTAATGCTTACCAACACACATTTAATTAATTAAATAGACCTCAACAATTAATTGAATTAAGTGTTTGTTTTTCAAAATTTGAAATGATTGGCATGAGTAAATAAAATAAGGAAAATCCTTATTTTATTTTGGTTGGCAATTGTGGTGTTAAGAGAAAGGGGAGGGAGCTCTTGAGATTTGGATGATCGGTTCAGATTTTTGTTGAAGAACTCTATCCTCAACAAAGAACGCCAACTATTCGATGAATAACGTAGACTCGGAGACTCGGTTTCTCCATCCTCTTCTCCCTCTATGACAAGGGAGGAGACACCGACGACGACGAAATTGATGCCATCATCTGCGGTGATTGACAACTGCGGACTTCCATCGATGTAGGGGTTATGTTCAATTTTAATGAATTAAAATTGGGCTTTGTTTTCTCATTGGTTATCTCGTATAATTTTTCCGCTTTTTATCGTCATAATAGGAGGAGATTAGACCGCGCAAACATGGCCGATCCTACTCCCATTTATATTGTTGATCATCGTTGTCATTTGAGGCGAAGGTGGAAGGGTTTCGTTGCACCGCGCGGGGACGAAGAGAACCACGACTGGAGTGGGCCGTGGCGGAGGTGTGCAACGCTGTCGCACCGTGCCGATGATGTCTAAGGGACTGTGGCTAGAGAGGGCCATGAGGGTGGTGCGCGGTGCTACCGCGCCGCAACAGAGAAGACAAGGGAGGTTGTGGTGTCATCGTGCCGCGCAGGTCAAGAAAGAGCCGCAACCTTAGGCCAGAACTGTCCAGCAGGGGCGGCCGGCTGTGCCGGTCACCGACGCTTCAGGCCGCGGGGCCCCTGCAGGTCGCCCGACAACTCACAACTGGCCGAACATTAAGGCTGGCCGTTACCCAAAACAAGGGGGTGTGTAACCCCCCCCCCCCCCGGAAAATTCCAAGGGTGGACCCCATGTGTCCGCCATTTCGGAAAGAAGGGGGCGGCGCCCCCTTCGCACCCCGCTCGGCCGACAGCCAAGTCACGTCCAGCTTCCGAGCCGAACCGGGTCGTGCCCAATCGGGATGGACCCAGACTCGGGTCGGGTTGACCCAGTTTGGGCCGGCCCAGTGGGTATTGGGCCGGGTCGGACCGCGCCCAGACCCCCTATTTTCGCACTAGGTTCGTTCAAATGCCTATATCATGGGCTACAGACCTCAAATAGACACAATTCCTATTGAATAGGGATCCTTGGATCGTGGTGGTCGTTTTGGTATATTACAATCGAGGTTTCGATGAATTTTGGGTATAGCCGGGTTGGTTTGAACCTGAAACCAACCGGGCCCTTGGAGCGGAAACACTTATAACTAAAGGACCGAATGTACGATTGACTTGCCATCAAATATGTTGAATTATTCTTTGTGAGAAGGTTCTTTTGGCTTACTCCACATGAGGTTTGGACGTAGCTTGAGTATGGTCAGGTTGTTTTTAGCTTAAAAACCAACTGGGCCCCTTGGACAGAAAAGTCAATATCTCTCAGACCGGGTGTCCGATTGACTGTCCGTCTGTCGCGCTGAGATCCTATTAACGAGACAGAACATTGTGATACATCAACTCTAGACTTCATGACAGTTGATGTATTGACCTACTTGGCTCGTGGAGTAGACCCTCCTAGAATCGAGCGTTCTGTGTGCGGGAACCCTAGATCTGGCTGTGACTGGGATGACGATGGCGACTGTACTTGGATCCTACGTGATTTCGGCAGTGGGGATGACTGTACTAGGATCCTCTATGGGTTCCGAAGCAATGAAGACTATACATGGATCCTACATGGGTTCGGTAGCGATGTTTACTGTACCTGGATCATTCATGAGTTCGGCAGCGACGACTTCTGTACTTGGATCCTACATGGGTTCGACAGGGGAGATAATTCAAAGGATACATCTATCATCTCCACCCCCCTTCATGAATAGTATACCTGTGCGAGTTGAGTCTTGACATCCATTCAATATCATCAATATGATTGACTTTCTTTCCAGTGTGGATTAGGTTGTGCTTTCCTGTGTGGACTGGGTTGTACATGGGCTCGTGAGTTGGAGCTGAACAGGAATTGATGACTTAGGTATATGTATGGGCATATACCCAAATAGAGTTGGTTGATACTTAGTGTTTGTAAATTTCCTTTGTGGTTTATCCTTTGTGGATTCTCAGAGACCTATGGAGGTCTCGGGGTCCCTACTGAGTATCTTATATTCACCCCTACATGGGCTATTCCCGCACTACGTTGTGTTAGTTGCAGATGATGGACAACGCTGATCGTGATTGAGGCTAGTAGAGCGGGATAACATCCGACGGTGGACTATCAGGCGGGACGTACACTGAGCGAACATACAGATTCGAGGAGATGAGGAGACCATCTGTACCCACCCTTCAGGTGGGGTTTTTGGAGGACGTCTCGGTGGTTTCTGATTTACTTTTCAGTTGTTGTACTTCACTTTTATAAGTTGTATTGTACATTCTGTTGTGTTTGTATACTAGACCATTTACTTTCCAGAACATACTTTTGTACTAAGTTTACATAGTGTTTACTTCATCTTGTGTACTCTGTTGTGTTGTTTACTTCTATAATGGAAATGGATTCCCTTTTTATCCATATTTACACCTTTGGTGCTAGTCTCCATCCCCTGGCCTATGGAAGGCGGGCTTGGGGTAGTTACGGGATGGGCCCCGAGTACGAGTCATGAAAAATTGGTATCCAAGTAGTCGGTTCTACCACAGAACTCAAGACTCTGATAGTTTATTCTATGTTAAGAAATAGCGTTAAGGGTAATGAGTTAGGTTATCAGTTCAGGGAGTCCAGTGTTGGTGTGGCGGCTGACGTATCCATACACTAGGACCCTGAATTCTGATTTCCAACTCACTATAATAAAACATTGATTTCATGTGTGTTAAGAAGTTTTCTTTGTGATTGCGTTGTGCCAACTCACCAGGTATACTATATTAACTGTGGAACACCTATTTCTTTTCAGGAAGGCCCCACGACGATAGACATCTAGGGTTCCCAGTTACATGCGAGATGGAAGCCTACCGAGCGACGAGGCCTCGGTGTAGGGCACCATTACCACGGAGGCATCAGCAGTACCTCTACTTGTTGGGCCACCGATACCACCAGCCCCAGTAGTGGAGAGTTCATGCAGCCTGAGTGCACTCCATGAGTTTCAGCGATAGAGGCCACCTAGGTTCCATGGAGAGACGGGCCCTCAGGCATCACAGACAGAACTACGCTACCCATGACCTGGAGTTTGTCGTAGTGGTCTTCACATTGAAGATGCGGTGGCACTATCTGATTGGCGAACACTTTACAGTCTAATCTAACCACCAGAGTCTCAAGTATATCTTCTCGCAAAAGGACCTACACCTGAGATAGTGGCGATGGCTCGAGTTCAACAAGGAGTATGCCTTTGAAATAGTCTATACTCTTATGAAGGGGAACGTAGTAGATGATTCTCTCAGCAGAAGATCAAGTATTCAGCTACTTGGAGAGGCAACGGATCAGCTAGCCCTATTGCAGATATCCTTCATAGATAGAGATGGATAAGCATTTATAAAGTCATTCACAGTCAGTCCTCCACTACATCAGTGGGTCAGAGAGGCACAACGTGGGGATATTGACTGTGAGATGCGACGTGCACAGATATCAACAGGAAAGGCACCTGATGGATTTTCTATAGGAGGAGAGCACATCAACCTCTTCATGGAACGTACCATGGTATCAGCGACATTATAGGAGAAGGTGCCGAGAGAGTTTCACACTTCCCATTTGGCGGTACATCCTGGAGTAGCGAAGATGTACTCGGATCTCAGATGACAGCACTGGTGGCTGGGTGTGAAGAAGGTTGTGGCCGAGTTCATTTCACGATGCCTCACCTGCGAGCCTGTGAAGGTCCCAGAGTGGAAGTCGGACGTGATATCCATGGATTTCGTGATGGTACCTCCACGTACATCAAGAGGACACGACTCCATCTGGGTGATCGTCGAAAGACTCACCACGTCGGCCCACTTCCTACCTATCAGAGAGCAGGAAACATAAGAGTGCTTTGGATGCATCTATGTTCAGGACATCATACATCTTCATGTTGTTCCATCATCTATCATCTAAGATCGAGACCCCCGCTTTACTTCTCGGCAATGGAATGGGTTGCAGGAGGCATTTGGGATGCAGCTACGCCTGAGCACCACCTTCCACCCTCAGACGGATGGCTAGACGGAGAGGACCATTCAGACTCTCGAGGACATGTTTCATGCATGTGTCCATGACTTTGATAGCAGCTGGGAGGATCACCTACCTTTAGTGGAGTTTGCGTACCACAACAGCTACGACTCCACCATCGGGATGGAACCATACAAGGCATTGTACGACCGACCTTGAAGATCACCTTTGTGCTGGACATTCCCTAGGGAGTCAGCAATATCAAGACCAGAGATGGTCCAGGCTACGATAGAGAAGGTGCAGATCATCCAGGAGCGGATGAGGACTGCACAGGGCCGACAGAAGTCCTATGCTGATAGGAGGCAGAGACCACTGGTGTTCGAGGATGGCGACCACATTTTCTTACGTGTCTCGCCTCGACGTGGACTATGAATATTTGGTCTGGGAAATAAGTTATCTATGTGCTTCATCAGACAATTCCAAGTTCTCAGCAGGATAGGTGAGGTGGCTTATCCCCTGGCTCTCCCAACTCAGTTGCACCGAGTGCATGACATCTTCCACGTAACTCAGCTGAGGAGATAGGTGCACGACCCGACACATATCATTGAACACAGGTAGATGAACATCGATGTCGTGGTGAAATTTGTGGAGGTTTCGGTGGAGATCAAGTATTGACAGGATCGGGTAATACATGGATGGTCAATTCATCTAGTGAGCATCAGGTGGTAGCACGGGAACCTCCCGGAGAGCTAATGGGAGCGGGAGGCTCAGATTCGTGCATAGTACCCTCATTTGTTTCCCTAGTTTATGATGTAGCTTTACGGGGATGTAATTCCCTGAGGTGGGAGTAATGTAAAGTCTATTAAAATTCAAGGAATTTTTTCTTCATAAATTATTTGGCATTTTACGAGTACACAGTTTCTAACGACACTTCATTCTGAGGCACGGTGTGCCCAGAATCAATTTCTAAAGTTTAGCTCGGGTACGTTCAGTGAACGAACGAGCGGGTTATTATATCTTTTGAACCGGTGCTCAGAATTGAAATCCAAGGGAACCGATGAAACTGAAGCATCGATAATTGCTTAAGTGGACTTTTACTGAAGTTGTGTTTTCTTAGGAGGAGTTGTTAAGAATTATGGATTAAATAAGAATTGAATAAAAATTGCAGAACAATTTTTTTTCTTTATCCAAGTGGTTATATCCAACATAGGGTAGGTGGTGTGGGACCCACAAATCCATAACTACCAATTGGAGGATATTGTTGATGTGGGGCCCACACGAGCCCAACCCCTTCACATTCCTCAAAACTCCTCTAACCCCCCTCTTAAAATTTGTAACTCATCTTAACTTGTTAAACTTACCCATTTAGTCGGTGACCCTTCCTCTCCACAGTCTCTAAATTTAATGCTTTCCAACACACATTTAATTAAATAATTGAACCTCAACAATTAATTTAATTAAGTGTTTTTTTTCAAAATTTGAAATGCTTAGAATGAGTAAATGAAATATGGAAAAGACTTATTTTATTTTGGTTGGCAATTGTGGTGTTAAGAGAAAGGGGAGGGAGCTCTTGAGTATTGGAAGATCATTTCATCTTCTTGTTGAAGAACTTCATCGTCAATGAAGAACGCCAACTCTTTGACAAAGAACGTCGACTCGGTGGCTCGGTTTCTCTACCCTCTTCTTCCTCCGTGATAAGGGAGGAGACACCGATGACGACGGAATCGAAGCCATAATCCGCGGTGCTTGAAAATTGAGGACTTCCTTCAATGTAGGGGTTAAGTTCAATTTTAATGAATTAAAATTTTTCTTTGTTTTGTCGTTGGGTATATCGTATTCTTTTTACGCTTGTTATCCTCATAACGTGAGGATATCGGACCGCGCAAACATAGCCGATCCTCCTCCCCATTTTATTGTTGATCATCTATGTCGTTTGAGGCGAAGGAGGTGGGGTGCGGTTGCACTGCGCGGGAACGAAGAGAATCGCATACGGAGTGGGCCGTGACAGAGGGGTACAGCGCCGTAGAAACCAATCGAGGTCGAGGCCTGAGCGGGCTGCGCCGGAGGGGCGCGACGACGTCATGCCGCACCGGTCATGCAAGAGCCGCGACCTTAGGCCGCGGCCGACCAGAAGGGCCGGCTGGCTGTGCCGGCCACTGGCGCTCTAGGAGGCGGGACCCCCATGGGTCCCGCGATAGCTCACAATCGGTCGACCAATAAGGCCTGTCGTTACCGTAAATAGGGGGGGTGTGTAACCCCCCGGGAAGATTCTTAGGGCAGACCCCAGGGGTCCGCCATTTCGGAAACAAGGGGTGGCACCAACTTCGCACCCTGCTCAGCCGACAGCCATGCCGCGACCGGCTTCCGAGCCGGGCCAACATCGCCGGGCCGGGCCGCTAGTGCCGGGTCGGGCCGCCAGCGCCGGGCCGGGCCGCCAGCGCCGGTCCGGACCGCCAGTGCCGGGCCAGGCCGCGCCAGCCGGGCCGGGCCGCGCCCAATCGTGCTGGACCTGGACCCTAGTCAGTTCGACCCAGTTCGGGCAGACCCAGGGGGTATTGGTCCGGGTCAGACCAGGCCCAAACCCCAAATTTTCGGGCCAGGTTTTTTCAAACACTCCTATCATGGGCTACGGACCTCCGATCGACGCACAGTCAGTTGGGTTGAGATCCGTGGATTGGGACGATCGTTTTGGTGTATTAAACTTGAGGTTTCAGTGAAGTTTGGGTATGGCGAGGTTGGATTGAACCTGAAACCAATCGGGCCCTTAGAGAAAATACACTTATAACTGAAGGACCAGACGTCTGATTGACGTGCCATCAAATACGTTGAATTCCTCATAGTGAGATGGTTCTTTTGTATTACTCTACTTGAGGTTTTCACACCGCATGAGTATGGTATGGTTTGTTTTATCTTAAAAACCAATCGGGCCCCTTGGATGGAAAAGTAAATATCTTTCAGACCGGGCGTCCGATTGACGTGCCGTCTGTCATGTTGAGATTTTATTGAAGAGACAGAACATTGTGATACATCAAATCTAGGCTTCCTGATAGTTTATTTATCGACCCCCTTGGCTCATGGAGCGGACCCTCTTGGAATTGAGTGTACTGTGTGCGGGAACCCTAGAGCTGGCTACAACTTCGAGGACGATGCCAACTGTACTTGGATCCTATGTGGGTTCGGTAGCGAGGATGACTGTACTTGGATCCTCCATGGGTTTGGCAGTGATGACGAATGTACTTGGATCCTATGTGGGTTCGGCAGCGATAGTTACTATACTTGGATCCAACGTGAGTTTGGTAGAGATGACTTCTATACTTGGATCCTACGTGGGTTTGGTAGGGGAGATGATTGAGAGGATACATCTATCATCACCACCCCTCTTCGTGAGAAGTATACCTGTGTGAGCTGAGTCTTGACATTCTATAAATTTCATCGATATGATTGACTTGCATTCCTGTGAGGATTGGGTTGTGCTTCCCTGTGTGGACTGGGTTGTACTTGGGATCATGAGTTGGAGTTGAACTGGAATTGGTGACTTATGTATATGTGTGGGAATATACCTAAGTGGAGTTGGTTGATACTTAGTGTTTGTAACATTCCTTTGTTGTTTATCCTTTTTGGATTCTGGGATACCTACAGGGGTCTCAGGGTCCCTACTGAGTACCGTATACTCACCCATGCACGGGCTATGCCCACACTACATTCTGTTGGTTGCAGATGACGGACAACGATGACTGTGGTTGAGGCTTGTGGAGTGGGACGGTATCCGGCGGTGGACTATCAGTCAGGACATACATGGAGCGGACGGATGGATTCGAAGAGCTGAGGAGACTATCTGTACACACCCTTCAGGTGGGGTTTCTGGAGGATGTCTCGGTGGTTGCTGCTTTAATTTTCAGCTATTGTACTTCAATTTTCTCAGTTGTACTGTACTTTCTGGTGGGTTTGTATACTATCCCATTTACATTCCATCACATACTTTTTTTCTCAGTTTACTTAGTTTTTACTTCAACTTGCGTACTCTATTGTGTTGTTTACTTGTATAAAGGAAATGCCTTCCCTTTTTGTCAGGATTTAATCCTTTGGTGCTGGTTTCCAGCCCATGGCCTATGTAAGGCGGACTTAGGGTTGTCACGAAACAGGCCCTGAGGTCGGGTCGTGACATTCATGGTATCACACAATGACTTTTCAGGCTCTACTCCCTATGTCTTTTTAGCTTCTTAATGTTTCTTAGAATGCCCCATAATATTATTTAACAGTTTGAATACACTATTCATGATCGGAAAAGGCTTATGTATTACTTTTCATAAGTTATATTCCACCGAATACTCATCTTTAATCCATTTTAATCCTTAGGTAATCACTATATCCTTGATCCCAATACCAATACACAATTATAAAATTCTTACACTATCAAAAATCAGATTGATTATTGGTTAGAAAATTTAGCCATGCATAAAAAAAGATAACATTTCCCCTATAATTTGTAACCCATAATGGTGTACCATGTTATAATATACCCACTATATCACTTATCAACCTCAATAAGTTGTTTTAGCACAAAACACACGTCCTTAAACAAGAATCAATCATTATTCATAAGAGTTATATTCATTCAGAAATCAAACTCCAACTCTATGGTACAAGGACACACTTTAAACCTGATTTCCAATCACACTCCTACTACACCACTCTAATAAAAAGATACAATAATGATGAGATAAAATATTTTTGTTACCAAAATATTGAGATCATTGTCACAATATCCATCTCACTGAACAAGATTCTATGTATTATTTTGATTTCTTTAATTGACTCACATTTCTCCCCACCACAATAATCTCAAAATGGAAGATGAATCCTATAATAAAATGATAAAACCTAATTTGTTCTATTCTATCAAGATAAATAATTGATATAAACATGTCAAAATACGATACCAATAACTGGTTTTTAGTTTCAAGACAAACAATTCAATTTTTCCCTCACAACACAACCCGAACAACCCCACATTTCAAAAAAAATATTATACAATTATCAACATCTGGGTTATATCTAATAAAACGTTCTCAATGTGGTTTAAACCCAACAAATTAATGATCTCATGGATACAGAAATCGGTACATTTCCATCTAGGAACCTTCAGAGATACATGACATTAAAAATTGAAACCCCAGTGTTATATCGATCATGATTCTTTATTCATGATTCGAATTATTAAATCTATCAAATATCATAATTTAATTTTGAACCATATTCATTTGGAATTTTCTTGTTGATTTAATAACCACTTACATTGGCCACACGTCACATAACCATGAGTCACACACAAATTACCAGAATCCCTCTTAGAACACTATAGTTTTCTCTAGATTAAAAAAAATCATACATGGTTTCCATATAGTGATATATTAGAATCAATATCAGACATTTCACATGGAAAAAAATATTATCGACCCATAACAAATTAGTATCCAAAGTCACCACAATAATCTATCATTCAGTTCTTCCTAGACCAGGAATCTTCTTAGATGAAATTCATTTCAAACAATACCAGGTCAATGCTTTCCATTATAAGAGTATTCTTTTATTTTACACAAAAAACTATTATGAATCTATTTGTCCCAAGACTATTTTATAATCAAATGTAAAATTTATATGTTTTTTCCTATCATTACCAATTTTCAAGAAACATCCTACAACGTAACATACCTAGATATCCAGAACACAATCCTCAACATTCATCGATCTATTCTTGATGTGTGAAATATCCTTCAATAGCCTAGGCATGGGTTAGGACTTCTAACATAGTTCAGTCTCATCCACAAATGGAAGATGCTATAAGGAACCAAAAAATTATCATCAATGAAAATTTGGGTTTACCAAAAAAATTATACCTCTATTAATTAATGATGGTATATTCCACAACTAATAAGTCACAATAATAATAAAACACTATATTACTAAACCATGTTTGTCTCACTGTAAATATATTGATTTCTTACATTAAGGGTGACCCTGAAACTAATCATCAGTGGATTAAATCCAATATCAATTCCATGTACATCACTAGAACCAATAAATTCTATATAATATCCAAATAATTTAGAATATATTTATCTTTAAATAATTTCTTAATTTTTTTCTATTTTCTTATACGTAACATTATATTTGAACAAACCGAAATATAATAACAAAATATTATTATTTAAACATGATTGATATTAACTACCCATTAAATTGGAGTTTATTAATATAATTAACTAATTTATGAAATATATATAATGTTTATACTTAATATAAATTTATTTATATATTTCTAATTCATAATCACTCCACTTTAATAAATATATTTTACTATGAAAAAATATGTTTCTACCAAAAATATTTTTTATTTAGTCCATATAAAATTATTATTATTAATTTTTAGAACATTTAAAAAATTTATTTTATAAAATAAACATGTTTTTTTTAATCATAACCATATATAAGGTTATTTTGTTTGGATTTTTCTAAATATTCTATTCATTTAGTGAATAGTTAAAAGTACTACTTTTTTGTTAAACAATCATTTTTTGAAAAATAATGTAATTTAAATGTCCCATTACTCATTCATAAGAATTAAAATTAAAATTTTAATTATCTATATATATTTAATTGAATAAATTAGATTGAAAAAATTATTAAAATTTATTTTAATATATATTTATTTTTAGGTTTTAATACACCATTTTTCTAAAATCTATTGTATTGTGTACAATGTTTCTCCATTTTACCTAATAAAAACAACCACTGTAACGACCCGAAATTTTGAATAAATCTTGTTTCCTAATTTTATGTGTTACTTTATTTTATTTTTATACTCAAAAGAAATGTTTCATATGATAACATGAGTATAATTAAAATGAGACCGTCGGGTTTTGACTGTTATATGACCACTGGTCAATATGACCCCTGGAAACTAAATGTTTTGATTATTGTCTCTAAATACAAGTAATCGTGGTTAATTATTATAGAAAGAAGATTCGATGGCCTCACCCAGTAGTCTTGGACCGATCGATGCCCATCTAACAGAACTTGGGAAGGAGGTAGCGCCACTAGGCTTTGCTCTGGACCAAACCAAATCTGAACTTCATCGTGTGAAGCTAGAATGGAATCTCCTTTGCGAGAAGTTCAAACTGATAGAAATTACTACTCGTGTGATGTTAGGCGAGCCTCCCTTAGATTCTCTCACCTTAGCACACCTTACACTTAGGTCCTATGCTAGTGTGATAAGGGGCTATGTAAGGAGACCGTAACTGCCTTGTGTAATCCTTTGTTTGAAATAAAAATTGGGATTTTTTCTTATGATGAAGTTTATGATTTTTCAAATGACCTGATAAATATATTATGCATATTTTTGATGAATTTTAGAAAAAGTATATTTTAAAAAATGTTTATGTAAACCTTAATTAATTAAAAATGTGTACTGATATTCAAAAAATGGTCTTCTACAATTATGTTCAGTACGAAATTTAGAGTCTAATAAGATCAACTTGATTTTTGATGAATAGTAAATTATGAATAGTGATTTTATGCTTAGGATTAGTAATGTGACGAAATGGATTAGTAATCTCACTTAAAAAAGTATTAATATAATCTAGGCACCATGATTAAGTAATGTGATTCAATAAAATGGTTATATAATGGTTTCATAAATTATTATTCAACTATTAGTTTTTTCAGGTGAATAGTATTTTTTAATTAAAAATTAAATTAAAAATATTTAGAATTTTTTTATAAACTGGATTTCATTTTTGAACTCAGATCATCGATATTATGTTAAGGTAATTTTTGGGGTTTTTTCTGAAAAAATGAATTTTCGGTGAATAGTGTATTTATTTAAAAATTAAATTAAAATTATTTAAAAAATTATTTTTATAAAATGGAGTTCATTTTTGAAATCAGAGCATTGATATTTGGTTAATGTGAAATTTTGGGATTTTTCTGAGAAAGTTGAATTTTCAGTGAATAGTAAAAACACAGTTTTAGGGTTTTGGTATGTTTAATGACATCATAACTATGTCATGATGATTCCATGAGATATTTTATGGGATGGTCGACAAAAGGTGATTAATTATTGTATGGGGGCCCCATGTATCCTAATTCCATGGGAAATACCAAGGGAGAGCACATGGTTTTGAGAAAACCACTTTTGAGGTGTCCCTTGGCCATTAATGCCTTGTCCCCTCACTTTCCCTATAAATACCAAGCCATCCTCTCATCCATTTCGACTCCCCACTCTCCCCTAACGAATTTCTGGTCTCATTACCTCTCAAGGTGTCCTCCCAAGGTGCCCCCAAGCCCTCAAGGTCCCATCCTTTGTGTTTTAAGAGTGACATTTTAAGGTAAGGGATCTGACCTCTCTCTTTCTTTTCAAGTATTCTCTTTTATGTAATTTCTTTTTTGCTCCATGTTATTATGCTATATGATGTTGTTTTATATTCCTCTTAAAGCCCTTTTCATGTTCATATAATGAGAGATCCCCTCTTACTCTCATTATTTCGTTTTATGATGTTTTATGTGGCACCGTTAGGCTGCCGAAATTTTTGTAACAAATTCTTTCTTCCTTCTCATTTTTCAAGATCTATTTTCATGTAAAGTATTTCAAGTTCCTTTTTATTATTTTGGGGTATGATCTATAAATTTATCATACTTATCTTTTATGATCATATGATGAGATACCCCATTTGATATCTTCAATTCTGTATTTTTATGTTTTAAGTGGCATCGTTAGGCTGCTGAATTTCTAAGGGATTATTTCACCTTTCTCTTTTTCAAGTTATATTTTCTGGTCAAGCATTTCAAGTTCCTTTTCATTATGTTTGGGTATGATCTCTATATATATCATACTGATCATTTATGTTCATATGATGAGAGACCCTATTTGATCTCGTCAATCCATTTTTGGATGTTTTAAGTGACGCCGTTAGGCTGCTGAATTTTTAAGGGATTCTTTCACCCTTCTCTTTTTCAAGTTATATTTTCTGGTAAAGTATTTCAAGTTCCTTTTCAGTATGTTGGGGTATTATATATATATCTTTAATACTGATCATTTATGTTCATATTATGAGCGACCCTATTTGATCTCGTCAATCCATTTTTGGATGTTTTAAGTGACGCCATTAGGCTGCTGAATTCTCGTAAGAGAAATCTTATATTTTTTCTTCCTTTCAAGTTCTTCGTTTCATATGGTATATCTTTCAAATTTCATAAACATTTTCTTAAATAGTTTATGTTCTGTTACCCTACTATTTTATGTATCATTTTTGAGTCGGTAACCCATGTCCCCTCTCTTTTCAATGTTTTCTAAAACCTTGTAACATAGCCGTTATGCTGCAAAAATATTCGTCTCAAAATGCCTCTCTCTTTTTTTCAAAATTATTTTATGTTATTAAGTGAATACTCAAAGCTCTTATTTCTACAGGGGTATTCACATATATATCAAAATGTTCTATTTTAAATTATGGGATTTATAGACATGAAACTCACTTTCTCTTTCCGTGGGTTTAAAGTGACATAATGATCTTGTCATTAATGTAGTTTTTAAAACGTTATGATTATGAAATGAAACCAATTTATTTTATGCTATATGGGTTATTTATGAAATGATTGATGATAATATATGTGGCTCACATGATAATAAATACATTTCAAGGGTGCGCTCAGATAGAGCTCAAATGCATTGGGAAAAGACTTAATCTCTAGAGATGACCTTTTAGACTGATACCTTGGTGAATAACCTTGGTAATTTTTAATGACACCTTGGGGATGGACCATGGTGAAATGAAATGATTGTCAAGATTAAATGTTGCAGCCACATCTTCATGTTATGAAAAATTTTATTTTTATTATGATATATCTCATGGTTTCTTTCTCATGCCTTAAAGTTCTTTTCATGACCTTATTGAAGTATCTCAAGTTCACATGTAAAATGTTTCTCTTGTTTCCCTTACTGGGCCTTCTTCTCACCATTTCTTTTGATGTATGTCCCCAGGTTATGAGATGCAGTAATGAACCTAGGATGAACACGATGATAATCCTTTCAATTGTTTACAAAGAATGTTTTATGTTTTCATGTTTTATGTTCCCGGTTTCCTAGACACCAAACCTTAAAGATCCTCAGTTTTGTAAAATGTAATGAATGTTTATGTGATAAAAAGGCGGGATGTTATAGTTGGTATCAAAGGATGGTTTAGTTATTTGTGGAAATTAGGATATGAAAACATTAGGAAGAATCCTATAGAAATGTTTATATATAGGAAATCTTCCTGGTATTTTGGTGAGTATTGAGTAATGGGTTGCCACGCAAATATATCCTTGTCTGGATAGGAGAATGTAGAGGTTGCTCTGTCACAGATGTACATAGGGGTAAAATCCAAAAACACCACTTTGAGCTAGACTCAAACGGGAACTGGTACACGACAACGGGTCTTACTGCACTCTTGGTTACGAAACTCCAGAGGGATATTCTTTGGTAAATTCATAAGCTTAGTATGAACCATTATTAAAGGAACAAAGATAAAATAAAATAAATATTCACATAAGAATATATAATCATGGATAACCTAGATTGGAACCTAGGGGATCACAAGTTAGGATATACTTTTATTCTACAAGTTTATCCTTTTATGATTAATGTTTCATTTTCATGATTATTGGCTAAGTATTTAAGCCCCTAATTATAGTTTCGTTTCTTAGTTAATGGAGGGAAATGAAAGAACATGTTCCAAAAACCAATGTGAAAGGAAATGGAACGATTGTCGTATTAATATGACAGAGATGATTAGGGGATTAAAATATGATTATTATTTTGGAAGACGTTCACTGTTTTGGGGAATCTATATGATCGACGTAAATAGATTACTATAGTATTTTCATTGAGGAGTAAGGTTGACTTATATTTTAAAGAATCAATGAATTTAAGGTGGACTTATAGTAATTTAGGTTACTTATGGGAATGATTAACCTATCTTGGGTAAAATATGTTTAGGTTAGCAACTTTTGTTATAAGATTCTAGGAGTGGTTGATGTTGTTTGGAGATGAACAATGAAGTTTATTTTGGAAGACTATGTTATCAAATCCCTCTTGTATTTGGGTTTTAGTCTTAGTTTGGTTTATTTTGAGGAATTTTAAGGACCGTTATTTATGGGATGGTCTATGATGAACTTTGGGTAGTACCATGGAACATTGAAGATTTAAAAGTAGTTTCCATTCATATGGGATTATTTCTTTTTGAAGAGTTGTTTTACCTTACCCTTTCTGTTTTTGGGATAATGTTTAAAGATAGATGAAATAGATTGTTAATCTTTTGTGGATTATGTGATTCTATAGAAGATGATTCTTGTGTTTTGATGAGACCAAGTAGTTTTGAATGCTCATTATTTGGAGAAAATATTAGTTTTGGTAGAAACTTATTAAAGGATTAAACTCTACATGAAGGTAGGTATATTTTCTTATGTTTTTGTTCTATGTAGTAAATTAATTCCTCAAAATTATGAAATGGAACGTAAAACAAAAACGTTGTTGGTTTACATTTCCTACTAGGTAATCAAAGACCGCTTAAACACATCATAAGTTTGGGATTTTATTATGGTTAACTTGCTCATAATCATGTTTTCTATCACTCTCTCTCAGAACATAACCCTTTGTTCTCTCCTCTATGTCCATGTTTTCTTACATGGAATCCTAGTGTGGGCTAACTCGGGTGACCTTTGTACTTCCCTTTCATTCTCTTAAAGTAATAGTTTTACTAACTCCTTTTCCGATGTGGGACTTTCAATTAAATTTCAAAACCCAATTTTAAAAAATGCAAGGATGCAATTTCTTGAGGGGGGAAGATTGTAACGACCTGAAATTTTGAATAAATCTGGTTTCCTAATTTTATGTGATATTTTATTTTAGTTTTATACTCAACAAAAATGTTTCATTTGATAACATGAGTATAATTAAAATGAGACCATATGGTTTTGACTGTTATATGACCATTGGTCAATATGACCCCTAGAAACTAAATGTTTTGATTATTGTCTCTAAATACAAGTAATCTTGGTTAATTATTATAGAAAGAAGATTCGATGGCCTCACCCAGAAGTCTTGGACCGATCAGAGCCCATCTAACAGAACTTGGGAAGGAGGTAGCACCACTGGGCTTTGCTCTGGACCAAACCCAAGCCGAACTTCATCATGTGAAGCTAAAACGGAATCGCCTTTGCGAGAAGTTCAAACTGATAGAAATTACTACTCGTGCGATGTTAGGCGAGCCTCCCTCAGATTCTCTCACCTTAGCACACCTTACACTTAGGTCCTATGATGGTGTGATAAGGGGCTATGTAAGGAGACCGTAACTACCTTGTGTAATCCTTTTTTTAAATAAAAATTGGGATTTTTTCTTATGATGAAGTTTATGAATTTTCAAATGACCGGATAAATATTGTATGCCTATTTTTGATGAATTTTTGAAAAAGGATATTTTAAAAAATGTTTTTGTAAACCTTATATAATTAGAAATGTGTAATGATATTCAAAAAATGGTCTTCTACAATTATGTTCAGTACGAAATTTAGAGTCTAATAAGATCAACTTGATTTTTGATGAATAGTAAATTATGAATTGTGATTTTATGATTAGGATTAGTAATGTGACCAAATTGATTAGTAATCTCACTTAAAGAAATTGTTAATATAATCTAGGCACATTGATTAAGTAATGTGATTCACTAAAATGGTTAAATAACGGTTTCATAAATTATTATTCAAGTATTAGTTTTTTCTGGTGAATAGTGTTTTTTAATTAAAAATTAAATTAAAAATATTTAGAAAACTCTTTTTATAAAATGGATTTCATTTTTGAACTCAGAGCATCTATATTATGTTAAGGTAATTTTTGGGGTTTTTTTCTGAAAAAATGAATTTTCGGTGAATAGTGTATTTAATTAAAAATTAAATTTAAAATAATTAAAAAATAATTTTTATAAAATGGAGTTCATTTTTGAAATCTGAGCATTGATATTTGGTTAATGTGAAATTTTGGGATTTTTCTGAGAAAGTTGAATTTTCACTGAATAGTAAAAATGTAGTTTTAGGGTTTCAGTATGTTTAATGACATCATAACTCTGTCATGATGATTCCATGAGATATTTTAAGGGATGGTCGAAAAAAGGTGATTAAGTATTTTATGGGTGGTCCCATGTTGCCAAACTCCATGGGAAATACCATGGGAGAGAACATGGTTTTGAGAAAGCCACTTTTGAGGTGTCCCTTGGCCATTAATGCCTTGTCCCTTCACTTTCCCTATAAATACCAAGCCATCCTCTCATCCATTTCGACTCTCCACTCTCCCCCAACGAATTTCTGGTCACATTAACTCCTAAGGAGTCCTCCCAAGGTGCCTCCAAGCCCTCAAGGTCCCAAACTTTGAGTTTTAAGTGTTACGTTTTAAGGTAAGGGATCCGACCTCTCTCTTTCTTTTCAAGTAATCTCTTTTATGTCATTTCTTTTATTCTCCATGTTCTTATGTTAGATGATGTTGGTTTATATTCATCTTACTTCCCTTTTCATGTTAATATAATGAGAGATCCCCTCTTACTCTCATTATTTCGTTTTATGAAGTTTTATGTGGCGCCGTTAGGCTGCCGAAGTTTTTGTAACAGATTCTTTCTCCCATCTCATATTTCAAGATCTATTTTCATGTAAAGTATTTCAAGTTACATTTTATTATGTTGGGGTATGATCTCTAAATTTATAATACTGTCCTTTTATGATCATATGATGAGAGACCCCATTTGATCTCTTCAATTCAGTATTTTGACGTTTTAAGTGGCGTCGTTAGGCTGCTGAATTTTTAAGGGATTATTTCACCCTACTCTTTTTCAAGTTATATTTTATGGTCAAGTCTTTCAAGTTCCTTTTCATTATGTTGGGGTATGATCTCTATATATATCATACTAATCGTTTATGTTCATATGATGAGAGACCCTATTTTATCTCATCAATCCATTTTTGGATGTTTTAAGTGACGACGTTATGCTGCTGATTTTTATGGGATTCTTTCACCCTTTTCTTTTTCAAGTTATATTTTCTGGTCAAGTCTGTCACGTTCCTTTTAATTATGTTGGGGTATTATCTCTATATCTATCATACTTATAATTTATGTTCATATGATGAGAGACCCTATTTGATCTCGTCAATCCATTTTTGGATGTTTTAAGTGACGCCGTTAGGCTGCTGAATTCTCGTAAGAGAAATCTTATTTTTTGTCTTCCTTTCAAGATCTTCATTTCACATGGTATATCTTTCAAATTTCATTAACATGTTCTTAAATACTTTATGTTCTGTTACCCTACTGTTTTATGTATCATTTTTGAGTGGGTGACCCATGTCCCCTCTTTTTTCAATGTTTTCTAAAACCTTGTAACATAGACGTTATGCTGCAGAATTTTCGTCTCAAAATGCCTCTCTCTTTTTTTCAAAATAATTTTATGTTATTAAGTGAATACTCAAAGATCTTATTTATACCGGGGTATTCAAATATATATCAAAATGTTCTATTTTAAATTCTGGGATTTACATACATGAAACCCGCTTCCTCTTTTTGTGGGTTTAAGGTGACATAATGATCATCTCATTAAGGAAGTTTTTAAAACGTTATGATTATGAAATGAAACCCATTTCATTTATGCTATATGAGTTGTTTATGAAATTATTTATGATGATATATGCGGCTCACATGATAATAAATACATTTCAAGGGTGCGCTCAGATAGCGCTCCAATGCATTGGGTAAAGACTTAATCTCTAGAGATGACCTTTTAGACTGATACATTGGTTAATAACCTTGGTAATTTTTAATAACACCTTGGGGATGGACCTTGGTGAAACGAAATTATTGTCAATATTAAATGTTTCAGCCACATCTTCAAGTTATGAAAAATGTTATTTTTATTATGATTTATATCATGATTTCTTTCTCATGCTTTAAAGATCTTTTCAGGACCTTATTGAAGTATCTCAAGTTCACATGTAAAATGTTTCTCTTGTTTCCCTTACTGGGCCTTCTGCTCACCCTTTATTTTGATGTATGTACCCAGGTTATGAGATGCAGTAATGAACCTAGGATGAACATGAGGATAATCCTTTCAAGTGTTTAAGAAGAATGTTTTATGTTTTCATGTTTTAAGTTCCCGGTTTCCAAGACACTAAACCTTAAAGATCCTCAGTTTTGTAAAACGTAATGAAAGATTATGTTATAAAAAGGCGGGATGCTATAACCAAAAATAAGGAATTGTTTAAATGATATATATATATAGTTCATACCTATAATTATTAAATTAAAAAATTTAATTATTATTACTTTTCATATAATTATTATCGAATCATCTTATGGCAAAAAAAATCATATATCGAAAAACTTTTTTTTGACATGTCCGTGTGATTAATTTTATATTTAATTCTTGTACATATGTGAATTAAATATAAAAAAATCTATTCCATATTTTTAATAAGATTTATTTATATTATATAATACTTCAATCTTATTTTCATTTTATAATTAACAGTAAAAATAGTAAAAAATAGTTTCCACAGAAAAAGAAATTAAAAGTGTAAAAGTGAGTAACGTTATAGATAAAGAGGATACCATTATTTAAACATATTTATTTACAATGTAAGAGTTTTTTATAATCATTATAGATCTCCCAATAATATAGTTTTTTATTTTTGATGAACTTGGATAGAGATTTACTTCTCATCTTTTAATAATTCTGTGAATTTACATAAATTACTATATCCCTCCCTCATAAAATCATACCCCCTATCATCTATTTTACACACTTGAAAAACCCATTTTACTGGAAAATACATAACAAAATGACATTCTTACATTCATACCATCATTTTATAAGTCTATTTATAATCAAAATTCCAATATTGGATGTTTTAATGTATAATTTTAAAGAGGTAGTCTAAGGAGGATGTTGTTGTCTTCACGAAGCCCCACGTTTTATCTTCGTCTCCATACTACATTAATTATGCATTGAAAATGAAAATGTATTGACAAAATTATATAATATATATTGATTTTTTTATTTTTATTTCAGAATATTCATTCATATCATCTTCCAAAAAATGTGAAATAAAACCATCATTTGAGTGTACAATGTGAAATCACCTTACAAAACAATGTACATTATTTTCAATCATGGACTAACATGGATTTTAATAAAGAACAGTTTTGTATTTATAAATTTTTTCCATTATATATTTAGAATTCTATAAATTTAATATATCATACTCATTTTACCATACCATCCATTGAAAAGTGACAACAATATTCTTGTGTACGACAGACTATTTCTATAGGAAGTGATATTATTCATTTGTTTATTAGTGCATGAAATGGATGATATATGAATGTTTATTTAATGAAAAATATAATTTCGAGGATATTATGATAATTATGTAAACATTAATTAACACGTAACTTATTTCCATCAAGATCATTGATATATTTAGGTGTTACAGATGCGTATGTATGACCTACCGTCTCCATGATCGTTACGCAGTTCATTCTTCATAAATACTATTTATGGTTATTTATTAAATTATAATTTATGTATAAAAATTATAAAAATATATATTTTATTATTTTGTATATTTTTTAACAATAAATCCTTTGACAATGGTCAACACACCAATATAGTGTCAAAATAATGAACCAAGCATCCTCAAAATACCAGATGTGGACTTAATTGATAATTTAAATAAATAAAGAAGTAAATTTATTATGTAGAAGGTTTAAAAAATAATAATTTATCTCATAAAATAATTTATATAATTTTATTATACATGAGATGAAATAAATACACCAAAATACTAGACTCGAGTAATGGTTTCTGTCTCAACACATCCGTCTTTGTTATCCATGCACAATTATACAAAAAATTCCATTTCTATAGTTTAAATACTTCCAATTAACATATTATTTCAGTAATAAATTAGAATAAATATTTTTTACATTACAATTCCCTAACTTTATTAATTTGGGTTTTGATTCAAAGGTTACTAAAGAAGAAAGGGATTATGCTTGAATCTCAATTTAATTAGGATTATTTAATGTTGAATTTACAGGAAACAAATTATATGATATTTGTATTATAAATCACAATATAATTCTTATCCTATGGTTATTTATGAAATTTTCATAAAAAAATATCGTTTTACTCTCTTAAGTACTTAAAATTGTTGAAAAAATACTTTAAAGGAAATCATACTTCATTTCTCTCTTTAATAAAAAATCCAATTTCCTTCCAAATAAATTTTGTTGAAGAATTTTTTAAAAATTCTTATAATATACTACAATAATTTATAAAAGTCATTTTTACCATTTTTATTTAAAAATAATTTGTTTAAATGGAATATTCTCTCCATTTTAGAATGAGGAACATTTTGACTTTTCATTCAAAATATGAAAGGAATTTGTTCTTAATATATATAATGTGAATCGAATTATCTAGTGTCATCTTCATTGAGGATTTATTATTAATATTCCAAATAAATTTTCAATGAAATTAATTTCTAATTCATTTTGTTAAATTTTTATTTAAAAAGTAATTTTGAAAATGGGAATATTATTTCCCTCATGTTTTCTATAAATATAACTAAATTTATTTATATCCATTAAATTAAACAATTTTTAATGTTATGTACTGATAGAAAATATGTATATTTTTCTCTTTAATATATATATTTCTCACCCTCCCATCCATTCATGTGTTTATACAGAAGTTATTTCATTTTTAAAAGTATGTCATTCTGAGTTTTCTATTCAATATAATATAAGTATAGAGTTTGTTAGCTATTTTCTTTCTAAGGGTAATTGTTATATTTGGGGCTTATCATTTAATTTTTTATATTGAAAACATTTTCATTTACAATAACTGAATGGGATTGGTTGTCCTAGAATTATATTATCCTCCAATTAATTAAGTGATGTTTTAGTCTAATGAGACATCATGTATGTGATTATGGAGTGAACCTAATCCAATGTTCGACTCTGTCCACCATATGATGTTGTCTTTGTTTGTATCATTTAATTATATTTATTTCATATCTTATGGTTCTTCCACATTACCTATTATCCCATTATCTTATTAATCAAAGTTCACCATTTTATTTTTCCTTTTTATTACATTTGTTTATTTTTTATATATTATGTTACACCATTGATTCACATGTTAGGAATAATTTTTAGGTTAATTTACTTTCTGGATATTTGATCTCACACGTTTTCTATTTGAATTTCCTTTTGGGTATCCCATGATATTTACAATATTGGATAGATTTTGGAGCTCATTATGGATAATAATTTTTTAATTTAAGTCTCACATTGATTTAAAATTAAACCATTCCTCCAATAAAACAAGGAATCATGATATTTTGGTTTTAATTAATCTATATTTATGTGAAAAATACTATAATAATGTGTAAAAGTCTTGGGTCACTATTTTTGATATCCAAGGATTAGTTAATCATTGGAAACTAGTATGATAAAACCTTAATGATAATCGTTTACATAATTATAAGGATATGTTTGAGGATAATCCTCCAAATAATAAATTATACAATAATATAATGTATTATAGGGTGAGTAGTTTATAATAAATTTGATCCCTATTTGGATATTAATGGTGGATACAGTTCAGGCATAGAATGTAATACCCCGATATTTAGTGATATTTTATTATTTTTTATTCCACACAATAATAAATATAAGTTTTCATATATTAAAGAACTATTTTTTGATTGTGTGAACTACCAAGGACCCCTATATTATATTGGAGAACACACAAAACTATGTTTCTATTGTATTATTTACAATACAGAGTCACTTTGATAGCTTCTCTTACACATAAGGCTGATTTTCTACTGAACTACAATATACTATTACTATGAATATTAAAATATTGTAATTACTACAACATATCCACATAAATTGAAGTTACAAATATGAGTACTAAATTGTGAAAATATTATGATCAAAATTATATAAAATTAATCATTTTGTAATCAATTGGTATAATTTATTGTCAGATTAATATGAAAATAAAAATAATAATTTTCTAAAAAAAACTAATTTTCAATTTACAAAAAAAAATTATGTCAATAAATAAAACAAGAAAATTTTGAGTATTTTTTTCAATATAATTTAAATATAATATCATTAATAAATATTTTTTTCACTCATCTAATAGATTTTATAGTTTTATGTTAGGAATTAATCAAATTGTCTAAAATTAAATATGTATTTTTCCAAAATCCAATTTCATCACCCTTTAATGGAAATCCCATTTTAAATTTGGTTTTCTAAATGTTTATAATTTTTATTTGAAAAAATAATTTCATTTATTATTACACAATGTAAAAAAAAATTTAGGGTTAATTGTTTCTATTTTTCTAATAAGTTTCATTTTTTATGAATAGTGATTAATACTGCATTTTAATTCAAAACTACTTTTTCAAATAATTTATATTTATAGTTAAATTATATTTATGTTTTGTTTTATAGTTTAATTATATAAATACTACATAAACTAAAATGTTTAATTTAATTTTAAATAATTTAAATTTAAAAGTGGATATAATAATATTTCAATCTTTTTAAAGTTTTTAATCTAAAAACATGTTTTGACATCTTATATGTGGGATTGAATTGATATAAATTTATTCTACTTCTCTGATTAGTATTTTAAAAATTAGACTCCATATCTGTAATCAATGCCACTCCTTTATAAAAAAAACTCATCCATCCCACTTATTCACACCTCTCAAGACCTTTTTGTTTTCATATATCTACTCATATAATATCTTGTATTTCATACCTTCCTCCTATAATCCTTCCTTTGGGATGAAATCAATCCAACTATTGCCAGGGGAAAAACGAAAGGAGTTTCTCAAAGAAGAGGTAACATCCTTCCTCAACCTCCCCTATTTTATTATCATTTTACACCAAATACATTATTCTAACTATATTATTATATAACAAAAAAGGTATTATATATATAGTTATATTTTTTATTCTATGGGATATAACTAAAATTACGGACTCTTTTGTATAATGGGTAAAAAAATACCACTCAGGTGTATGGTGAACTAGCTTCTCACGAAACAATGTGGTTCAATTTTCCAATACAACCTCTAATGATTGGATATTATGATCGAAACTATATTTTTAAATGATATAATATATATATATTTTATATTTATGTGTCAAGAAATATCATATAACACAAAGTTTCATGCTTTACATTTTTGTAAATATGATAATGTTGTCTGGGGAATTGTAGATTCTTTCTTGGTGCAATGTAATTTTTCCATACTCTACATGGAATGTATTAAGTATGAGTTTTTTGAAAATATATTATATCTATGAAATAATAAGTCTACTATAATGAAATTATATATATACATAAACATATATTTAAATAATTTTTTTTTCGTTCAATATAATAATACAATTAAAATAGAATTCATGCTTACATACGACCTATCGTCTCTATGGACGGTGTCTTCCATTTCATATTTCAAAATATTATCGATTATTATAAATAATTTTATAATGAATATATTAAATATTTATGTAATTATTTAAATTATTAGAATATGGAAATCATGTTCTATTAATGGGATCATGTAGAAGAAGACAAAACAAATACGAAAACAAAACAAATATTAACTAAAATGAAAAGTTAACATTGATTTTTTTAAAATGATTAATATAAATTCACAAAACAATCATTTATTTTAATATATATTTGAATATAGTTATATAGAAAGTTTTTAATAAACATATATTTATTATATAGCATTTTTTAATGTGTATGAAGAAAGTCCAGACATAATATAAGAGAATTTCATTTCACATTTTATTTCCGTGATATACATGCCTTATTCGCAAAGAAATTATTTTTTGTGGTGTGTATAATTCCCAGGTAAATATTAATTTATTCTTATAATTAAATATTTGGTTATTTAAATATAAATTTTATAATATTTCTTTCATTGGGATAATGTTTTCTAATGTTACCCAATTGATAAAGTAATTTTGACTAAATTTTCATTCATTGAGACACATGCCATGTTATGAGCCATATTTTTTAATGAGGTGTATATACTAACATTGAGATGTTATATCATGAAGATAATTATTTTCATGAAATGTTATTGTTCTGGAAATTTTATTCTTTACATTTTTGTAATGATTCATGATTACTTAAATGTTAATGGTTTATAGCTACAATCTAATCATTTATCGAGATTTATTATGATTATACTTATATTGATGAAAAATTATAGTCCAAGTCTTATGAAATATCATTAATTTTATTACCCTATTTTTATTAATGTTATATAAAAATAAATACAGAAATTATTTCCACTATTGTAAAGTTATTATAATTATGAAAATGCTTTAATGAAAATATGACCTCATTTCACCTCTTGGTCTGAAATATGTGTTCTTTAAAAACTGTGTTTTCTAAAAATGTTTTAATACTATAATATAATGATTAATGTAAATTTTACCCTTTTCATACCTTTTTAGAATGTTCTTTTAAATGTAATGTTCTTTCTGTTTTTAATCAATGAAAATTTTAAAACTTTTATGTTGCAAAATGAATTCATAGAATTTATGAACCTACCTCCCCTCTTGAATTTTATTTACATGACGTTTACATTGTATGATTACATTTTAATTTTTTAATGATTTTGTTTTCAAATATTCTATATATTCTTTATTTACAGAATTGATTTCAAAGATAAAGGCTTATTAGAAAAAATCATAAAAAGTGTGTTAAATTATTTTCCAAGCTCTATATATATGTTTTTAAAATGTTTTTATCGAACAAAATGTTTCATATTATTTAAAATATTTGTTACATGTTTTAAAATTAAATTTCAACAATCATATTTTCAAAAGGATTTCAAGGTTCATTGTAGGTTTCTCAATTATTTTCATGGAAAATGGTTTTCAAAATGAATTATGTTTAAAAAATTTAATTTGAAAGATATTTTTTGTTCTAAGTGATATTTTTTACTTATTATCCATATAAGATGAAATCCTTCATATTATTTTCTGATTTACTAGGTATTTTATCCATGGAAACGCTTAATAAAATTTCTATGAATATTATATGTTTTCAATACCTAATGTTTATAGAACCTGTTTCTCTTAAACATGCTATAACACAATAAATACTAATGGACCCACTTAAATTCATGGGGATTTATAGGATGAAATAATTATGAAAAAATATATAATCCATTTGTTATGATATTATTAAATTTTTATCAAACCTATTTCTTTTTATGGGTTATGATATGATGTTTATGAAACCAATCTCTTTTTTTCGGTCAAGATATGATGCATGTTTTATTATCCTGTGGAACATGTATGCTTGATTTTATTACGTGACATGTGGGACCTCTATCACCCTCTAATGAATTTGGTTATGATAATTGTTAAATGAGCTCAAAAGTTACCAAGGTTTTAGCCAATGCCCAAATAAAATACATACATGTGTTATATCCTATGCTTGAAAACAAGTGGGTAGACAAGTTTTAGCCTACTCCAGAAACAATAAGATGTAAAAGTTTTAAGAAAATCCTAAAAATATGAGTGGTCGTGGGTTGTATCCCAAGACTGAAAATAAAAGGGTACACGTGTTTTTAGACTAAGACTAAAGAAATTATATTGGTTTTAGACCAAACCAAACAAGTTATTAACATCATGGTGGGTCTCCTTGACATAAGATCCTCTCTGATTATGTATATTACAAAAATTCATTGTATTATTCCTCTTTTATTATTTCAAGGGATTATTCTATTGATTCCATTATCATTAATTTATTATTAACTATTAATCATTAATCTTTGTCTCTTGATTATGATCTTTGATATGTATGGTACGATCTCAAAATGAAAATTTGGCTTTCTTATACCCTTATGTTCATGTCATTCTTATGAAATTACTTTATTTACTATTATTGAGCATTTGAGCTCACCCCTTTCTTATGATTTATTTCCCCATGTTATGAATACTATTTTTATGTAGAATTACTAAATTAGTAGATATTTTTGGGGAACATTGAAGATCATTCACTAAGTCAGACTATTTTTGTTCCATGTTCAAAAGTCAGTAATCTATTATGGTCATCAAGAATGTAATTGTATTATATATTTAATATTAATCTATATTGATGTAATATACATGCATGTCAACCCCAATTATCTAGAGTTGGTTTCATAGGACTATATTATTCACACTTTGGAAACGTATATGTGAATACATTATTAGGATCCCATGATATATATTTAACAATATTTTTAGCGGTGTATGTAATAATAAGTATAAGGATGAGTTAATGTTTAGGAAAATGTCATGTAATATTAGTAATTGTTAGAGTGTATGATATCCTATAAATACAAGACTTTCTGAATAATATATTAGGAATGGTTCTGGAACAGATGTACGTTTGAGTAACAACTCTGATAATGTGTGTCAGGTCTGACTCGAGTCTAACCAGGTACCCAAAAATAGGACTTACAACACACCTGGAATGATTCTAGTGGTTGATATTCTTTGGGAATTCAGAAAGCCTTCATTAACTATCATTATGTAATTAAATATAATTTGGATCTAAATAACCATGGATAATCCTTGGTTATGATATACTGTGGAAGGTGTTATAATTTATTCATCATATAATTTTTTCCATGATTATGTGGTTTTATACTTTGATAACTACATCTCACCCTATGCTTTCTAGTTTTTGTAAATATCCGGAACTAGAAGGAACTTAGTTAATATTTAATTTTTCATTAGTTTAATTGTAGTACCCCCAGTTTCTGTTAAGTAACCATTCTTTTATATTTTTAATGTACATGATGCATATGAAAAATGGTTTGAAATGTTTGGAGACTAATAAAGTGTTAAATGGAAGAAAGTGGTGATGCACGGGCTTCGCATGGGTTTCCCAAACCATGCGGAAGCCGTGTAGGCGGTTTTCACTTTTCATAGAGGAGACCACACAGTGTTCACACAGTTTTGGAAAACCGTGTGAGGAGGACATGTGGAGCGCCCCTTCTTAGCAGTGAGTACTGCACGATAAGTGCATGATTTGCCTAGCCATGTGGACTAACCATGCGCGGGGTCATCCTAGATCCTATTTTTAATGATCGAATCCATTTTATAATTAATCCCACTCTTTTTTTCTCCTAGACTGCCCTAACTCAGTATTTCTCTCTATTGAATGTGGGAGAACACTTACCAGGAGTTTTGGAAGCAATCTAGAGGATTGCCTTGGCGTTTAGAGGCCAGTTGATCTAGTTAAGTCTCATTTCCTTTAGTTTTATAGATCTCCTTATTCACTCTTGATGGATCCTTAGATATATGACCAAGGTGGGTAGATCTATGGTAGTTGAGTATTTTTAAGTCGGTTTTTTGTTTTTTTTGTTCTAGGGGAAGGAATCTAAAGTGGTTTCTGGGATTAGTTGACTCGATTTTGATGGCATTCTTCATCCGTTGGTTGGTTTCACCTAATTTGTTGAGGTCGGTGGCTTCACTTCTGATTCCTCTTTCTTATAACTTGAAGTCTTAGTTATAAATAGTTTTTGTTGAATGAAATGGTTTGTTTATCTACTTTGAAATAATGGTTGAAACCCCTTTTAACTAGCGTGTGATGGAAATTTTGTGTTTTTGGAAAATGTTTGGTGAAGTGAATTTAAAATTGTGATTTTAAAGTGGTTATGTTTTTTCTTCTTGAATGAAAGGGTTTTCAAAAAAGGATTGATGATTTATTGAAATGTTTTGAAAACACTTGGTTTGGGAATGGATTTTCATGGGTGGTGGTGTGTTATCATATGCATTGGGATGGATAAGGGCGAGAAGTACCCCCATAAAATGGTTGGGATGTATAAGGGTAAGAAGTACCCCCCATCAAATGGTTGGGACGGATAAGGGTGTGAAGTAACCCCATTATGGTAGTCCACTAAGTGACAACTTAGTGGGAGGATAACTCACCACTCATGAGTATAGCGAGATCTAGGTTGCATGAATGGTTGGTTGTGTAGATTAGTGAAATGGAATGAATGTGACAAAATGGAAATGAGAATTTGAATTGAAACATATCTTTGTTGCTTTTCTTAATAAAGATGGTTTTTTGGAAAATGGTTTTGACATGGAACATGTTATATTTTGAACTGTTTTGGAATTGTTTTTAAATAAATTTTTTTATATAAATGGGCTAACATGTTTTATCCTGGCGGCATGGGTTAGGAAGTCATCAGGGAAAACCTACTGAGTTTTATTAATCACCCCCTTCATTGACATGTTGGTGCTTTTGAAGATGTCATATACCAGAATGTTGGCAAAGGAAAAGTGTCACATGTTTATAGAACTACTTCGTGATACTTGGTCTGGTTTGTGATGTTGGATCATGGAGCTTGTGAAGAATGGAGTTGGTTTGTCGTCTTGTAGTCTTTTAGTGTGTCTTTCCATTGTTTAATCTGATTTATTGTTGGTTTCCATTTTGGTACACATGGTTGGTTTATGAAAAAATAAATGGTTGAGTTGTGTTATTTTTTATCATGCATAATTTAGTTGATTTGTTTGGTTATGGTCGTTAGTTTTGTGGTATGTTCTAAAATGTTAAATTGTCCCCTACTTGTTTCAAAAACCCGTCGGCATTTATTTCCAGCCTTTGGAACCTTGGGGATGTCACACAAGGCCTATTAATGACTCGTTGAGCTCTCAAGACAATTGGGGATTGACAAGTCATTACAAATGGTATCTGTTTGTTCGGTCCATGGGGTATAAATGCAATCAGATTGTTCCTTCATTGTATAACAAGTAGTCATCAGTTTTTGTTGGTCTTGGTGTTGAATTATTATGCGAATATTCCTTGGGTGGTCATCTTAAGAAGCAGTAGGATTATCGGAACATGGAATGTAGTGCATAAAAATATGTAGCTAACCTTTTTATGCTGAACTCCAAGTTACCAGGGAGTTGGTTACATAAGTGTTTTGGAAACACTTATAGGATAACACATCTCATTGTCATGTGTTTAGATAATGATATGGGCATGACATGCATTAGAGGAATGACTTCACACTAAGAGTGCTTAGATCATTTTGAGAAATGGATTATGATTTGATGTAAAATCATGATTTATGAAAATTTTTGAACATGTTTTCAAATGAAAGACTTAGAAAAGAGAATGATTGATGTATTTTGAAAATGGTATGATTTTCAAAAGAAAGAAAAGATATCTCAAAAATGGGTAAATGGGGAAATGTTGGATGTTTGGAAATCAATGTTGTGATAATGATGTGGGAGATACTGGAATGTTAAGCCTTCAGTTTCTAGGATGTGATACTAACAGCGTGCGTTGTTTCAATAGAAAATGGAACCTGTTAGGCATCGTAGAAACCAAACGGAAGAGGTTGCGGAAAATGTGGTCGCACCTGAGCCACAGGTGAACCAGCAGCTAGTAAAAAGTATAGTTCAAGAATTTCAGGTTGTAGACACGGGGAATCAGAGGGATGAGTCACGACATGTAAACCATTCCGTATAGCTCTAGAAGCATAATCCACCCATCCATCATGGTGATTCTGGACCAGAAATGGAAGAGGTGTGGCTGAGTATGATGAATCGTATTTTTGATTTCATTGGTACACCAGAAGAACTAAAAGTAAAGTTGGAAATATATATGATGAAGGATCTTTCACGATTGTGGTGGCAGCTAGTGGTTCCATCCAAGGTGGATGAAGTCCTGGGCTGGGAGGAATTTGAGGAATTGTTTAATGAAAAATTCTATCCTCAAACATTCATGATCTAGAGGATGGTGGAATTTTTCAGCCTAAAGCATGGGAATCTCTCTGTCACAGAGTATGTTGCTAAATTCATGAATTTAATGCACTCTTCACTGGAAGTTGATGGATGTGCATTGCTGAAGGCCCGCATATTTGAATCAGGGTTGTGATAGGAGATTCGCTCGAAGATAGTTGTGCTCTGTATAACAGATTATACGAAGATGGTAAACAGAGAAACAGTTGTTAAAAATGACATCTCAGGATTTATGGGAGGAAGTATGATGATACCCACAAGAATAGGTGGGAAGTCTAATTCTGGGAACAAGCAGAAGAGGGAAACCTACTTCCAAGGTGTGAGTGCGAATAAGAATCAGATGACCGGAACGATTAATCTTCTTCCATGATCCATGATGAAAGCTGGGTGTTTTTAATGTGTCTTGATCGATCACAAGAAATGATAATGTACAGAACCACCTAAAGCATTCCACAATTGAAACAATATGGAGCATCTTCAGTGATATTGTCGCAGTGCTCTGTCGTCGGGTGTTCGTGAAACTTCTCACGTGTCTCAAGTATCTTATTCTTCGATAGGGCGAGGAAAACAAAATATGTCTCACCAGAAGAACAGAGCTAGCTATAGTGATTCCTAGAATACCATGTCTCCTCATGTAGGGAAATCTCAACAAGGCAATAAAGAGAAAAGTAAAGAAACAAAGCAATTGTATGGATCAGAACATGTGATTGTGGATGACCAGTATAGACCGTCTAAGGTGAGAGGTATGATTGTTTTGAAATCTACCGTCATGAGTTTGTTGTTCGATACTAGGGAGTCACATTCTTTTCTTGATTCTGGTTTTTCTGTTTTTCTAAACATAAAACTTCAATTGATTCCTTCTGTGATAAAACTTCAAACTCCACTCTGTGAAAGAAAATGTAGAGCCTTCATGTGTAGAGAATCTTCTATAACTGTAGATGAAACATAGATGAAATTGGATTTCTTTGTGCTATATATGGATATATATGATATATTCCTAGGTATTTATTGGATGACAGAGTTCAAGGCTCAAATCGATTTTTATACCAGAACAGTAAATTTGACGACTCGGGATGGCGTCGAGAATCTCGTTAGAGAAGAAAGAGTTGTGAAGGTAGGTGTAACGGGCTTGTTGGCACTAGTAGTGGAAAATATCACTTACTAGTTGGATGTGATAAAAAAAATTGATGGATGATATTGTGAATAAAAGTTTTCTTGTAGGTGCAGATCAATTTCCTGATGTTTTTCCTGAAAACATCTCAGGGTTACCACGTGTAAGAGAATTGGAGTTTACGATTGATCTCCTTACAGGGACTAGTCCTATATCACTTATATTTTATAGGATTGAAGTAATGGAGTTAAAGGAATTGAAAGTGTAGTTGGAAGAACTGGAAAACAACGGTTTTATTCAGCCAAGCATGTCTCTATGGGCAATAGCAGTTCTGTTTGTAAAGAAAGCAGATAGAACATTGAGGCTATGTGTGTATTATTGTCAACTTAACCGTGTTACTATAAAAAATAGATATCATCTTACATGCATTCATGACCTATTTTATAAATTGAGTGGAGCCTAGTGGGTCTCTATGATTTACATGCGGTCAGGATATCACTCGTTGCGAGTTCAAAAGGAGGATATTCTGATGACAGCCTTCAAAAGAATATATGGGCACTACAAATATGTAGTCATGCCTTTGTGTCTTAATAATGCACCAATAGTCTTTAATGGCATTGATTAATCATATATTTTAGTGATATATGGATTCTTTTGGTGTTGTGTTTGTGGAATAAATATTGGTGTATTCAAGAACAAGGGCTGAGCAGGAGAAACACATGCCGATAGCATTTCAAATCTTGAGAGACAATCAGTTGTATCCCATATTATCAAAATGTGTTTTTTTGATACAAGAGGTATGCTTTCTGGGCAATGTTGTTTCTGAGAAAGGTGTTTTAGTGGATCCAGAAATGTTATATGATGGTCATTCATGGAAACCGCTGAAGAATATCTTTGAAATACACAGTTTTCTTGGACTAGCTGGTTATTACTGACGCTTTGTGTGTGACTTCTCCTGACTGGCTTCCCCTATGACAATATTGAAAAAGATAAAAAATATATTTCAATGGACTGAGTAATGTGATAGATCATTTCAAGAGTTGAATGTTCGCCTTACATCAACACCCATCATGATTTTTCCAGAATTAGGACAGGGGTACATGGTGTATTGTGATGTTTCAGGATCTGGGTTGGGATGTGTTCTCATTCAAGGAGACGATGTTGTTGCTTATGGATCAATACAGTTGAGAGTGCATGAAAACAACTACACAACACATGATTTGGAGTTAGATGCAGTTGTCCATGTGTTGAAGACTTGGCGTCATTATCTCATTGGTGAGAAATTCACTAAGTTTAGAGATCATAAGAGTTTGAATCATATTTTATCACAATGATATTTGAATCTAAGTAAGTGGAGATGGATAAAGTATCTTAAAATGTTTGACTTTGACTTGATATATACAACGGGTAAGGGAAATTCAGTGGCTGACGCATTAAGCAGAAATTTGTATGCTCAGATGGCACAAGAAGATATATATGTGTAGTAGTTGATGTCTGTCCTAGCCGACATGTGTATAGAATGTGAAGACTGAGCTGATGATGTGATGTTATTTCCAGTTGCACTTGTTCTTAATTTGATGGATATAGTAATGGAGGCACATGCATCCGATGTACACTGTGTTGCAATGAGTTCAAAACACAATGGTGGGGAGACAATTGAGGGATGGAAGCTGGATGGGAGTTTATTTTTTTGTTTCAGATATCTGATGGTTGTACATATGGTCTCTCAAGAACAAATCCCTCATGATTACCACCATTTAAGAAGGGTTTTACACCGAGGTACATAGAAGATGTATAAGGCATTGAAGGCACAGTTTTGGTGGAGCAGCATGAAAAGGAAGGTGGTCGAGTTCGTCTCGCGGTGCTTAACTTTTCAGCAGGATAAACCAGCGAATCAGAGACGAGATGGTATGTTACAATCTTTACCTATCCCAGTGTGGAAATGGGATCAGATAGCAATGTATTTTGTTACCGGCCATCCAGGAACGGTCCAGAAACCTGATGCCATTTGGGTGATAGTGGATCATCTAACCAATTCATCCAATTTCATCACTATTTGTGAAACTCATACGGTGGAAGAACACTCAAAAATATATATCTGAGAAGTGGTATATAGGCATGGTATACTAGTTTCAATGGTGTCAGACAGAGATCTGAGGTTCACATCTCATTTCTAGCGATCCATTCAGAAATCCCTGTGAACTCAGTTAAAAATTAGTATGGCTTATCATCCATAGATAGATGGAAAATCGAAAAGTACTATATAGACTTTGGAAGACATGTTGTGGGAATGTGTAATAGATTTTGGTGGCTCATGCGAAGAGAAATATCCTTTCGTGGAGTTCTCAAATAAAAACAATTTTTAGGCCTCGATACACATGGCTCCATTTGAAGCATTGTATGGGCGTCTTTGTCATTCTCCACTTTGATGGGTGGAAATAGGTGAGACTTCAGTAGTTGGGATGAGAATTGTCCACGAAACAACAGAGAATATTCAGTTGATAAAAAAGAGGATGGAGACCGCACATAGTCGTCAGAAATCCTATACGGATCACCGCCGAAGACCATTGTTGTTTGCGGTGAGCGATCAGGTTTTTTTATAATATCTCCAAGTCTTGAACATCGTCGTTTTTGGAAGAAGGGAAAATTAAATCCTCAATATATAGGCCCTTATGAGATACTGGAATGGGTTGGTGAGGTGGCGTATCAGTTGGAATTACCACCACAGTTCAGTGCAATGCATAATGTGTTCCATGTATCACAATTGAAGAAGTATCAGCCTGATCCTGACTATGTGATCAGATGGGATCATGTTGACCTATAACCAGATTCTTTGTTGATACATATCCCGGTACAGATTTTGGACAGGCAGGATAAAGACTTTCGTGGAAAAAGAATCAGTCTAGTGCGGGTTTTGTGTCAACATGGTAAGATTAAGGAATGGACTTTGGAACACGAGAAAGAAATGAAAGAGAAGTGACCATAACTCTTTCAGGAAAGCAATGGTTTTCTACTTTCCAATGATGGAAAGGCCCATTGTGGGGAGAATGCAGTACCCCTGGTTTCTGGTAAGTAACCAATGTTTTAGGATTTTTAAGAACATAATGCATATGAGAAATGGTTGGGAATGTTTGGAAACTTTTAAAGTGTTACAGGAAAAAATGTGGTGATGCACGAGCCTTGCACGGTTTGCACAAAGCGTGCGGAAGTCATGTAGGTGGTGGTCACTTTGGACAAAGTAGACCGCACAGTGTGCACACGGTTTGGGAGAACCGTGCGAGGAGGCCGTGCGGAGAACCCCTTTCAAGAATTTACTACAGCACGGTTAGCTCATGATTTTCCTAGCTATGCAGACAAAACATGCGCGGGGTCAACTAAGATTATATTTTTAAGGATCTAATCCATTTTATAATTAAATTCAATCTTTTATGCTCCTAAACGTCCCTAACTCAAGATTTATCTCTGGTGAAGGTGGGAGAACACTTACCAAGTGTTTTGGAAGTGATCTGGAGGATTCCCTTGTTGTTTAGAGGCCAGTTGATCGAGGTAAGTCCTATTTACTTTATTATTCTTAGATCTTCTTCTTCCCTCTTGATGGATCCTTAGATCTACGCCCAGGGGGGGTAGATCTAAGGTAGTTGATGAATTTTAAGTTGGTTTCTGGATTTTTTGGTGCATGGGGAAGGAATCTAAGGTGGTTTTGGGGAGTAGTTGACTTGGTTTTGATGGAGTTCTTCGTCCGTTTTTTGGTTTCGCCTAATGTGTTGAGGTAGGTGGCTTTACTCTCGATTCCTCTTTCTTAAAACGTGAAGGGTTAGTTTCATATTGTTTTCCATCATTGAAATGGTTTGTTTTTCTACTGTGAAAGATTAGTTGAAACCCCTTTTATGTAATGGGTGATGGAAATTGTGTTTTTTTTGAAAATGTTTGTGGATGTGAATTTAAAATAGTGATTTTAAACTGGTTAAGGTTTTTATTCTTGAAGGAAATGGTTTTCAATAAAAGGTCTGATGCTTTATTGAAAGGTTTTTAACACACTTGGTTTTGGCAGGGATTTGAATTGGTTTCAGTGTGTGTTCATATGAATTGGGATGGATAAGGGTGAGAAATACCCCCATTAAAAAGGTTGGGATGGATAAGGGGGAGAATTACCCCCATAAAAAGGCTGGGATAGATAAGGGCATGACGTACCCCCATCAAGGTATTCCACTAAGTGATTTGTTATTGGAATGATAACTCACCACTCACGAGTATAGGGAGATCCAGGTCGCATGCATTGTTGGTTTTTTGGATTTGTAAAATGGAATCAATGTGCCAAAATGGAATGAGAATTTTATTGGAAACATTGCATGGTTTCTTTTCGTGAGAAAGATGGTTTTTTTGGAAAATGGTTTTGACATGGAACATGTTAAATTTTGAATGTATTAGAATTGTTTTATATAAATTGTTTTAGAGAAATGTGCTAACATGTTCTATGCTAGAGTCATGGTTTCGGAAGTCATCGGGGAAAACATACTGAGTTTCATTACTCACCCCATGCATTGGAACATTGGTGCTTTTGCAGATGTCATGTACCAGGATGTTGGTAAAGGAAAATTGTCACATGTTTATAGAACTACTTCGTGATAATTGGGAAAGTTCGTGATGTTGGAGCTTAGAGGATGTGGAGCATGGAGTTGGGTTGTCATATTGTAGTATTGTAGTTTCACTTTCCACGGTTTACTCTGATTTAGTGTTGGTTTCCATTGTGGTACTCTTGGTTGGTTTTTGATAAAATAAATGGTTGATTTGTCTTAGCTTTTATCATGCATCATATCGTTGATTAGTTTCGTTATGGTCATTGGTTATTTTGTATGTTTAAAATGGTAAATTTTCCACAACTTGTTTTGAAAATCTAGGGCATTTATTTCTAGTCATTTGAACCTTGGTGACGTCGCTTAGGGCCTAATAATGACTCGTTGAGCTCTCAAGCCAATGGGGATTGGCGGGCCATTATAGCAATGCATGGTAATTTTGAAAATATATTTCTTAATTGAAAATATCATGAATATAATCACAATTGAAGTACGAGTACACACTGTTTACTTTATGATTACACATTGTGTACTGCCTTGCCACATGAAGCTATGTGCTATCCGTTTAATGGCCACACACATGACCGTGTGGGTTGTTTTGGAGGATTCCAAAATTAGAGTACAAAAACGGAAAGTACACACCATGTATTTCCAAAGTACACGCCGTTTATATTATTTTTCCTCATTAAATGCATCAGGGTTGCGTATAAAGTCCAGAAACACCTTCATATAGGTTTTTTCTGGCCGAGAGCTCTCGTAAGGCTATGATATTCCTCCGAGCCCCTGACAGAACATCCGAAATCTGATTTGACCACAGAAGATTGCGTTTTTATCAACTTGGTGAGTTCTGTCATCTTCCTGAGCATCGTTTCATGTTTCCTCTTCTTTCTCAAGATATCTTGGGTTGAACATTCTATGAATTCTTGTAGATCTTCAATGATCTAGGGTGAATCAAGCTTATAGGCTCTCTTATAGCGATCTCCTAACATCAAGTTAGGTGGTTTGTGCCTTTCTGTTCAATGCATTTGAGTATTATGTGAAAATTCCACCAAAAACTTTGAACGTGGTATTGTTTGTTTACTGTTTTACCCATGTTGATTGCCTGTCATTCTTGTATGCTTGTGTAGAGGTTAAATGGATGTGAATATGGTTGATTTTATAGGATTCAGATGTATTTCCCATGTATGTTCTGTTTATGACCTTTTAGTCTTGTTTATCCAGTATGGCTGCCTTGCCTATTTTCCATGCCTATTTCTCTAGGGTGGTGAGTTTGTATCTGACATACTTGTTATGCTGTAGACTATTAGCCAAGTATTTAGTTAGGTTTACTTTGGCCATATTGAAATGCTATGCTAGTTGACTTAAATAGGGTTGTGAAAACATGTTGTAGTAGACTATATGGGTAATTGATCGAGTAGCCTTCCTCATAGATTCTTTGAGCACTTTAGACTATAATGGTCATTGACCAACTAAGCTTCACAGAGAATCTTGTAATCATTTGGAACTACTTTAGACTATAAGGGGAGTTGACAGTGAGTGATTCATTAGAGAATATATGAATGACCTGGGCTATAAGAGGAGTGATCTTCCTCATAGAGTCCTTGACCATGGGGTTATAAATGGAATTGACTGTGAGTGCTTCCTCAAAGAGTCATATATAATGAACCACATGTGTTTAGCTGAGTGTACTACCTAGAGGGTTTCTTGTAATTAATAGGTAGGACCAGAGTCAAAGGGATGTGAGTACTTCCCAGAGGGTTACCTGTTTGTGTTTAATTTCTTGTTTAGCTGTTGATTTATATTGAAACAGTGGAATTGTTTACTGCAGAGTACTTTCTTGTTTACTGGTTTCTATACATTACCTAGAATATATTCACGGAATCTTAGGCATAGATCTTTGGGTGGTTGCGTACATGGATTTAGTCTCCCAACAATTTTGTTTCATTCTTTTGGTCCCAAACAGATTATATTGTTGCAGGTATATATAAGGGAATTTTACCTTCTACTTCAGTTATATGACTTACTGTGTAGCTGGAGAGAATGGGAGAAAGCTTAGACTTGCGATGCTGAGGATCTCTTTATCTTTTCATTTGTACTTTGATTTATTACTGTTGTATTCCATCATTGTGATTTGTTTGGCTTCTTTCCTAGACATATGTATCATACAACATTTATATATGTGCTCCAGTTGTTTATTATTATTCAGTGTTCCACTATTTACTACTGTTGGACATTTACTGTTTCCGCTATTGTATATTTGATTACTTCCGATGTGTACTCTGCTAATGATGGGATTGTTTACCCATTATCACACCCAAGGCCTTCTCTTTTATTCATTAGCATTTGGTGTTAGAGGAAATTCGCTAGAGACCATGTGACCAACCGGGTACGGGGCGCCTCCAGATGGCTTCCAGAACTGGGACGTTACACGTATAACCTACCGTCTCTATGAACGGGGTATTCCGTTTCATATTGATATATTCTATATATTTTTATAAATACATCTATAATTAATATTTATGATATATATATCTGTTTTGAATTCATCAAATAAGTAAATTAGGATATATGTAATTGGATCGAGAATAACAAGCCAAAATATATATTATAAACCAAGAAGTTATTACCCAAAATATAACATTACCATGGAGTTGTTAATTAAAGCATAATATAATGTCTCAAACTAATCATAGATGGTATTATATATAATAATATGGTTATATGGTATATTTATAATAAACTTATATTTTTTAACTTGATTTTTTAATGTGTACGAAAAAATTCAATACATAAGGTAAGTGAATTTTATCTCACTTTTTATTTCCATGAGACACTTACCTTTTTCACCACTCAAATATTTTGTATGATGTATATATGGAACAGGGAAGAATTATATTATTATTATAAATAAATTTATGTGTATTTATGTATCCAATTTATAATATTTATTTATTGGGTTTTACGTTTTAAAAGTTACCTATTTAGTAATTTTTTTCCCAATTTTTCTTCTTTGAGACACAAGTGATGTTATAAATCTATATTTTTCATTGAGGTGAATATAATACAATTGAAATTTTATATCATGAATATAATTTTTTTCATGATATTTTATCTTAATTTAAATTTATTCTTTCCAATGTATATTGATTCAATTTTACCATCGTTGTAAAGGTTTATAGATATAATCTCATCATTTAATGAATTTTTTCTGATTAACCTTCTATTATTAAATATTAAGATCCCTCTCTCAAGAAGTCTCTTAAATTATCATAACCTCCTATTATTCATGTCATATCAAATTAATGTTACCATTTTTACACTCAATTGTACTTAAGATAACTAAGAAAATTATTTAAAAAATATACAATTCTAGTACTCCATTTGATTGCAAATTTGTGTTGATTCAAAAAATTATTTTATAAAAATGTTTTTAAAAATGTTTTACTATTATCATATGATTTTTCAAGATTTTATTTCCAATTTATAAATTTTCTAGAAAATATTTTTTTAAAAAATCTAGTAAGGACCCCGACCCCAATAGACTCGATCAAGTTCCTTTATTTTTTACATTTGAATAATTACAAGAAAGTCATATCCCAAAGGACTAAATAGTAAATTAGTTTTTGAAAACTAGACAAAAACATATGTTTTAAGTCAAAAATTTGAAAGGAAAAGCAATATGTAATTTTAATTAGTAAATCACATAACTAATATATTATTATTTAAATTTATGAATAATATTCATCTTCACATGCTAGGAAAAAATAAACATTAGATAGGGGAGAGATCAGATAACTAGAAAGGATTGGTAATACAAAATAAGCATAAATATGAAACATGGTGAATAACAAAAATTAAAGATTTTATTAAGACATAATATCAATCATAAAATAGCATGAATTAGAATCTTATTGAACAATTCCATAGTAAAAAATAACCATGGATATTGTAATAGTAAAATAATCATATGTATAATAAATTAATACATTCATAATTATGGAATCCATAATTACTAGCATCATAATAATACTGTCAAGGCCTCACCTAAGACACCAACATAATAGTTGAAAACCCACTCTAGTGTTTCTCATGAGATTTACCAATGCATCATTGAAATATTTTAGGCCCCAGCCATTATTAAATAAGTAAAATTCCTTCTTCATATGAATTTGGATAAACATAAATAATATAAACATATAAAATGTAAATAATTATCCGGAATATGTAAACATAATCACTAACCATTCTTAGTGTTATGGTGAATGGTTTCAAGATGACTCTTCTACAATCAAACTGATCATAAGACATATAATAAAATATTTTGGATGAAAAAAGTAATATATTACCCTAAATAATGAATAAAATTTATCATATTTCTTGATATAGTTGAAAATACTCTAATAAAATCATCATAGAATTATTTAGTAAAATAACATTGACACTTCTAGAAGAAGAAGTATTTTAGAAAATTAATTAGTATTTTATATTATTGTTTTTCCTGAACGATAAAAAAATTCCTTGAAAAAATAATTTATTATTGAACAATATTTGTGTATTAAAATAGAATATGGATGGAAGTTGAACATGTGAATGAAATCAAGACATTCTCTTTGATCGAGATTACATATCAGGTAGAATTGAGAATGGGGCATTGGAAAACATACATTATCCCATAAAGAAAATATTAAATGGTATGAATATATGTTTTTGGATCATATAAAAATAATACATAAGGAGAATATAAAAATAAAGACAAATTGCATTGGTGTATAGATGGTGAAATCATAGCCCAAATGAAAATTTGGGTTTGGGAATAAAACCCCGACCTGACGGAAGAATATGCCTTAAACATAAACATAACGTCCGGTATTGTAAAATTATATCTATTAATAAATACATTTAGAACATTATATATATTTAAATTATTTATTATAATTTTATTATGTTCACTTATGGATTTTTGATGAGTTTTAAGATACTATTTTATTCCTTAAGAGCATTCATTTCTATGGTTTTCACAAATGGTATCCTTGTACGTATGTAAGATCATGTGGAGTGGGTATAATTATGTAGAAATATTTTTTTTTGATATTAATGAACATAAAGATTTGTAAATGTTTTTATATATAATATTTTATATTTTCTGAGGACGAATCATTAAATATTACATTTAGTGATAATTATTTGCATGATTATAGAGATAATTGATCATAATGAACTCATTTTGTTTTATCATTCCACATTATCAAAATATGTTACATAAAAAAATGATAAATTTTTTAATACATATATCATAGTATCTTTTAACCAAAAAACTGTTTCATTTTCTGCCAGGAATTATATATTGAATAATGAAAATCTGTCGTCCATGAATGTTGCAAATCAACAACACACAAATGATGATTTCATTTTTAAAATTAAACAGAGAGAGAGAGTGAGAGAAAATATTTTGAAGAAGAATATTCCATTAAAATGATATAATTATAGTGTATATATATGGTACTAGAGTTATCAGGATCATTTGAATAGATGAGGTGAGGAGAGAATAATTAAATTAAAGAATATGAAAAGAAATTAAAAGGAAAAAGAAAATGGGTTTTCCTCTTGAATACTCCTCCTTGAGAACCTCATTAAGGGGATTGCATTTTTATTTTTGATAATATGAAGAGATCATGGACATAGGGGAGTTTCTTGGGGAGAATAATTGATTAAAATTTGACAAGGATCAATGGATTTGAGGCGTGAGGAGAAGTGGTGGTGTTTATAGTGGATGAGAGGGGTGATTTTGGAATATTGTAATTGTGATTTACTTATTTTTCTCAAGGAAAACAATAATGATGATTATTATGACTAAATATAGTAATAAGTTCATGTGATATTGAACAATGGGTGCTTATGTAATCTATGCATCCCATATGAGTCAATAAATCATGTATTTATCATTTATTGTAAATTATTGTATTTTACTATTCACAAAAAAAAATCAATATTTCAAAAAATACAAAAACTTCAGTGCAACTATTTGATGAAATGAAGAATAAAAAACTAAAATTAATTTTATGAAAATAATTTTCTAAATATGAGAAATTTTATTTTAAATTAAAAACATTATTTAATCAGAAAATATATATTTTAAATTTATAACTAATTTATTAACAATATAAAAAACGAGCTAGGGTCCCCTAATGTTTTCATAAAATAATAATACAAAAAAATATTGATTGATTAATAAATTTTATTGAAATGAATTATCTTTTAAGTAATTTTAATAATTATAATATTGGAATTAAATAATTATGACTCATAAAAATACTAACATTTAAATAATATTTTATCAAATATTCATTTACCTATTCAATGATATAATTATATCATTATTTCATTAATAAGATTACAAAATTTTGTTTATACTTTAATGGGTGATGTCATAATTCATTTGATAGATTTACTATTCATAATAGTTATATTACTATTCTGAAGGTTATGTTACTATTTCATCAGTATAGGTTACATAACATATAGAAATGCATCTTATTTTATTCATTCTTTATTTATAATGGTGTTATTGGGTTATATAAGTGATTTTATGTGATCTATATTATATGAAATAAAACTAAGAAGGGAAATCTTATTAATAGAGTTTGGTTCATTATATTCTCCCATAAAACAGAAATTTCATCCTCAAAATTTCAATATTGTATCCCAATAAAAATGATTGGATTGTTCATCCTCACAAGATCCTCAGGATCCCATGATGCTTATTAAATTTTAGGATTTTATAATGTACAGTTACCAGCCAATTCATATGATTCCTCAAGACTTGTTCATTAGTATCCATAATCTGTATAGTCTTTTTACAATAAGATATGTTAGGTTCAAATTATATCCCTTCAGAAGAGAGTACATGAGTTGGGTCTGGAATGCACCTCATAACAAGAAGATATGGAACACAATGTGTACTTTTGAAAGGATTGGAGGCATTGAAAGATGATAATCCACAACTCTAATTCACCCCATAATTTCAAAAGGACAAATGTACCCAGGGTTATGTTTCCATTTGCTACAAAACCTTATTACACTGATCAATGAAGAAAACTTCATAAAAACATGATCTCCCACTTAAAATTACAAATCCTTCCTTCTATTATCAATATATAACTTTTGAATACCTTGAGATTCATAGATATTTTATTAAATAGAATTCACCATTGATGTTGTTTCTTCATTGATTTATGGCCCTACAACCATCCTTTAACCAATATCATCCCAATACGGTGGTGTATGAATTCTTTTTTTGTACAACACTTTTTATGGTTTCATTTGAATACTATAATAGAATAAATTATCTTGGAAATATGTACCAAAGATAATTAATGATCCCACATACCTTGAAAATAAAGTGATCTTGATCTCCTCATGTATTCTAATGTTTGGATCATCCTTTTTGATTGCCCTTTTGTTTGAGGTTGATATGCCGTACCGAAATGAAGCTCAATATTCAGGGATTTCTGATGACTTTTCCAGAATAGAGATGTGGATAATAGATCACAATCAGTAACTATTGAAATTGGTGCTCCATGAAGTCTTAAAATTTAATTAATGTAGATTCATTCATGTCTCTCCAGTGGAAATCTTCCATTATAGTAATGAAATGTGCAGATTTGGTAATTTACTCAACAATCACCCATATTGAAAATTTCTTTCTTTGAATTTTTGGTTATGTAGTGAAACAATTCATGGTTCTATCACCCCTTATCATTATAGAAATATTCAAAGGTTTCATGACTCTTCTAGGATGTTGTCTTTCATCCCTCACTTGTTGAAAAACTAAACATCCTAATATATAATAAATAATTTCCCACTTCATGTTATCCCACTAGAAATGATATTTCAAATTTCAGTATATCTTAGTACTACCGAGGTGTATATAGAATTTATAACTATGAGAACACCCAATAACATCATTTTTAGCTCATGCATAGAGAGAACATGATAACTATATCCAAATTTAATAATTCAATCCTTATACATGAAGTTTACCAAATTATCGTTATTCACTGCATTAAATTTCATTTGAAGACTGTCATCATCAGACTGAGGAATTTTATTCCTTTCAAAAAAATATCGTTGGACAACCATTTGAAAAAATTAAGATGTTTCACCTTCTTGATAATTCCCATATCCATCAATTATTGATCCGTGTACACAAGATCCATGTAAATCCTCATTTTGTTTAAAACTCCATCATCATTCCTATCCAATGCATCTACAACCATATTCTCCTTCCCGATCGTCAGTGTATTTAAAAATTATAATCATTAAGTGGCTCAAGACATTTCCATTGACTCATGTTGAGTTCATTCTATGAGAAGATATATTTTAAACTCTTTTTATCTCTATATATCTCATATATTTCACCGTAGATTTATGGTTTCCATATTTGAAGAGAAAATACTACAATCGCTAAATAATGATCATGAGTTAGATAGTTCTATTTGGGAACATTTAACTACCTTCATTTTGGGGAAATAAATTTATCATTCAGAATAAGAACATAATAGAGTCCATTAATTGACACATAACTATAAATAAAAATCCAAATATTTCATGATAGTAGATTTGGGATCAGTGAATTCTCAAATATACACTTTAGTTTATCAAAAAAATCATCACATTATTTTTTCCATACGATCTTAACTGCTTTACGAGTGATCTTGGTTAAAGGGTTAGATAATCGAGAAAATTTTTGAACAACACAGTGATAATAACCTACTAAACCAATAAAACTATATACCATGGTTATATTAATTGATGTAGGCCATTCTGGAACCACCATTACCTTCAATGGATCAATTGAGATTCCATAGTTAGAGACAATAAAGCTAAGAAAAGAAATATACTGAAGAAAAAATTCAAACATGTTAAACATCCCATACAATTAAAATCTTATAAGATTCATTAAAACATTTCCTAATTGATTCTCATAGTCTTCATAGATTTTGGACTATACTATGTTATCATAAATAAATATGACAACAAATTCATCAAGATATTCCTTGAAAACTCTTTTCAGTAGATAAATGAAAAGGGAGGATGAATTAGTAATTCTAAATGCCATTACTATAGGCTCATGATGTCTATACCTGGTTTGAGATGTTTTCTTTTAGAATTTACTCTTTCATCACATGCAATTGATGATACAAAAATAGAATAAAAATCATTGAAAAATATTGAGGTTTGTGAGGTTGATCGTATAAAACATCAATATAAGGTAGGTGATTCATGATCATTATTATAATTGAATTGATTTTTGTATAGTTAATGAAAAACCTCATGGATCCATGTTTCTATTAGAAAAAGAGAACATGGCCTCCCCATGGAGAAACACTAGAGAAGATAAATCCATTATCATTCAATTCTTCTAGTGGTTTCTTCTGTTATACTAATTCCTCCATATCTATTATATAAAGAGTATTTGATATAGGTATTTATCCATTAATTAATTCAGTAAGGAACTCAACTTCCAACTCTGTAGGGTGTCCAGGTAAATCCTCTAGAAATAAGTCAATTTATTCATTCACAATAGGTAAATTCTCAATATTAATATTTCTTTCCTTATCTATAGATAATGAATTCTCATCCTCCTCAAGAATTGAATTTATTATATCTAATGGGGGTAGATCTAGATTACAATCAGATGATGATGTTTCTTCTATAACGATATGGAATTCTACACCTTCCTCGCAAAAATGTAATTTCATTATTATTTCAATTTATTTTAGAATAATAATTTGATATAAAATATATACTGAAGATTATGTTAATTTTGACCATAGGTATGATGATAAAATTAGCTGATAAATAATGACAATATGCAATTACGAAAACTAGCTGACACATATTTTTTGTAATGAAAATACACATAGGGGATTTGACTGACGAATACCTTAATAAAAATAATTGTAAAAAACTAATTTTAAAAAAAAACTAGGAATATATAAACAAATTTCCCAAATCAACTAAATATTTAGCTAAATTATATGTGGTGACTAATTTAACTTAAACTACATCATTAGGAATCTCAAACTTTTCTATTGTGAACTCATAATCTTGGCCTTCTCCCTTGGCCTCCATTGGGGATTGATTCCTTGATTATTAGGATAATCAATTTCATTGTATCCCATGTCTTGACAATTGTAGAATTGAACATTGTTATCAATATTCCTCCCGTTAAAATCATGGTATTGGTGGCCTTTTCCATAACACATGTAACAGACACATAAACTCTTCATTAAATTACTCAAGTGTTCCTTCCAAAAATTTCCACATGATCGAAAATCAATTCTTACCTTATCCACATTTTCCATATTTCATTTTCTATAGTGTTAAACATCACTCTTCATCTATTTCATTATCTTAAAGTCATAATACATAGAGATTTATTGTTTTTTCTTCCCTAATAAAACAGGATACTATATCCTCATATGATAAAAAACATTGAGAGACCAGTGCCATTGGGTGGAATTGTTTTAAACATCAATGGATTGATCAATAATTCTCCTTGGATTACATATATAGTCTATATAATTCCTTGATAATATTCTAATGTTGTCTTCATACAAGGAAACATTTTCATCCCCTTTCTATCTTAGTCTCAAGAATTTCCATCCCATATCCTCGCATTTTTCATGGTGAAAATATTTATCATGGAAAATTTCATTAAAATATATCAATTCTGTATTTGTAATTTCTTGCACCTCCTTTTTTGTTTTTAATTACTGATCAACATTGATCCATTTTTCCCAATAGATGATAAACGGCGATGAAAACCTTCTCTATTTCATTACTTCCCAAAGAAAGAAATTTCTACTTTTTAGAACTTCTCAACTGCTCTACTATAAATGAGATTGTAGTCACATTAAATTATGGAGTTTTTGGTCACATAAATTAGTCTAACATTGCACGTTGATATTGTCTATTGGGATGCTCCATAAGGGTAAGGTTATTATTCATAACATGATTCAACTATCCCAATATAGTTATATGTTGCTCAGCACCAGTCATAGTTCTGGAATCGACATCATTATCTTACATTGGTGGGAAATACCTACATGGGAAACATGACTTGATTTTTTTTATTCTACTAGAATTTGATTTTAAATAATGAAACACAATAGAATATTCTATGAATTTTAATGTATATTCTCAAACTAAAAATATAGAAAACAAAATTTTAGGTTTTATACATAGCTCATCTCATAATCATTAACATGGTTTCTTTGGTGTCATATTTAATTTTAAATACTTAATAATTTATTATAAAGAATAATGTGACTTATATCTACTCATATCCCTCGAGAGTGTCAAGCTACATGCACACTAAGGAACATTTTCATATACAACGTTACCTCGACTCAAGCCTAGGACACCATGTCAATGTTGTTACCAATAGGTATGTCTTTTCCATAACCACATCCACTAGTATTATCCACATAAAAATGTATTTCAAGGAACATTCACACAATATAAGCCTCACGAAAATTATTATATTTTCTAATATTCTTATCTTCTATCTATATCTTAGGGATATGTTCCCTAATCTACGTGTTCTAAATCTAGTTTCCCAGGATTCCACTAACATTGGTATGATACCAAATGTAATGACCATAACCCCAATATCATGGATATATTAACATTATTTATTACATTGGTGTTATTTAAAGGAATTTATATCCCAATCTACTGAAAAATATAGTAGTTTTGGAAAAGTATATGCAAACATACATTTGAAATTATAACATTGAAAGGAAACACAACATAACAGATCCACTAGTCACTCCCATAACTCCCAGATTATCCTTGAAAGCCATTCATAAAACTCATATTCACATCTTCGGGAAAAATAAACATAATAAATGGGTGATATCATATGAATTGATTTTTTAATTAATATAGATAAATTAAAAATATAAATATGGTGAATTACTAACTCTACGCATTCCATTAAAACATAATCTTGAGAATAAAATTTGTGGAATTAAATGATAATTAAATAATTAAATAATAAAATGTAACCATGCATATTATAATAGTATAATAATCATATGGATAATCAATTTCTATTTTTATAAATAGGTAATTCATAATGACATACATCATAATCATACTATCAAGGCCTCGACCAAGACACCATACACAATGTGTAAAAATCCTCGATACTATGTCTAATAAAAACTAATAATGCATCAAGGGAAATAGTGAGGCCAATAAATCACTTAATAATTAAAATTAATTCCTCGTATGAATAGGTATAAACAAAAAACACATATAAAAATGAAATGTAAATAACTTTCCTCAATCTGTAATCATAATTACAAACCATTCTGAGTGGTATGGTGAATGGTATCAAGATATCACATCAAAAGTAAAACTAATCAGAAAATTTTTAAATAATATATTTTTATGATAAAAATAATATACAAATCTATATATAGAATAAAATTTCATTGAAATATTCAAATAGCTTCAAATACTCAAACAAAATCATTGAGGAATTCTAGGGTGAAATACCCTTTTTTGTTTTCCAAGACGAGTTCTTTTGGAAGAATCATTTCCATTTTCAATGACTGTTTTTATAAAAAATATAAAATATAAAATTATATAGTTTTCCTTTAAATTTTTTTTATTATATAAAATTAATTGGGTATAAAAATAGATTATGTATGGTACATTAATATGTGTAAGATATCGAGTTCTTCCCCTCGATCAGACTTGTGTATCATGATGAATTGAGAAGGGAGACTTGTAAATCATGTATTGTCCCACAAATTAAAGACGACATTGTATGGATATAAGTTTTTTGAACATTTAAAAATTATATATAAGTAATTTATAAAAATAATGACGAATAAAATTGGTGTATTGATAGAGAAATCATAACTTGAATGAAAATGAAGGTTTAGTTAGAATACCATTACCTGATGTCCAAATGTGTTCTGACATTGACCATAACATCATAGATTATCAAATTAAATCAATTAATTAATAAATTAAAAACATTATATAAATTTATTATATTTATTTTAATTTTGTTATATTTATTTAAGAAATTTTATGAGACAAAGGATACTTTTTTATTGCTTGATAGTGTTCGTTTCCTTGGTTTTTACGATTGGTATACTTGTATTTGAGTATGGATGTTAATGTGAAATGTGTATAATTATAAATAATTTAATTTATATGATATCAATTAATATCCATATTTGTGAATGGTTATATTTATTTTTTTTATGGTATGAGGTTGAATCATTATATAATTAAATTAGTTCTAATTGTTTGCATTACTACGGTTGTTATAGATCATAATTAACTTATTTTGTTTCATAATCAGATATTATGTAAATATGGTACATCCATACCGTAAATAAGTTTTAAAGGTACATATTATACTGTTTTTATACAATAAAAATGGTTTCATTAATAGACATGAATTATAAATTGAAGTATGAAAATTCGTCGTCAGCGAAGTTATAACTCGTCACCTCAAAGACGATGATTTCGTTTTTAAAAAAAAAGAGGGCGAGAAAGGAGGATGATGAATTATATTATTCTAAAATGATATAATTATAATATATATTATAATTTATTTATCATGATCATTTTAATAGGGGATGTGAGATGAGTATAATAAAATAAAATAATATGAAAAGAAATTAAATGTTATAGGAATATTATTTTGCGTCATGAATTCTCCTCCTTGAGAACCTCCTTAAGTTGATTTTGTTCTTTTTATGAGAACAAGATCTCCTAGACAAGGTGGAGTGGAATATTGATAATTTTTTCTAGAAATATTACAATACATGATTTCATAGATGTGTGAGGAGAAGGTGCGCTGAGAGGTGATATTTGTAGTGGAGGAGATGAGTGATTTTTGAATATTTCAGTAATTAGTTAGTTATTTTTCTCAGGAAAACCCTTGGTGTTGATTTTTGTGAATAAATATAGAATTAAGTTCATTATAGTTCTAACCTATTAGTTTACATCATCCAAACATAACCTATGACTCAATAAATAAAATATTTACCATTTATAATATGTTATCATATTTTACTACTCACCAAAATAATCAAGTATTTTAGAAAAAACCAAAATAATAACCATAACCATTTTTCGATGTATAGTATAAAAAACTGAAATCTATTTTATGAAAATAATTTTATAAAAATGGGAGAATTATTTTCTAATTAAAACCATTACATACTCAATAAATAGAGATTTTAAATCTGTAACTGATTTTATATCAAATTTAAATATAAGTTATGGTCTCACAAAATTACCCTAAAATAAAAAGGAAACAAAATAGTAATTTATGAATACATTTTATGAAAATAAAATTTCTTTTAAATCAATTTTATAATTATAATATTTTAATTAAATATTTATGACTCATAAAACACCTACACTTAATTAATATTCTTTAAAATAATAATGTGCATATACTGTTATATAATTATATCATACATTCACTTATAAGATACAAAAAAATTATTTAAATTTCATGTCTAATGTTACAATTTCTTAGCCCAATTTATTATTCATAAGGTTCATATTACAATTCCTATGGTCATGTTACTATTTTTTGGATATATGTTCCTTAACTTCTAGAAATATATTTTATTTCATTCGTTATTCATTTATGATGTTTTTATTGTGTTATATAAGTGATTTTATGTTATCTATAATATATGAAATAAATATAATAATTAAAATTTCATTGATAGAGTTCTGAGTCATTAAAAATATTATTGTCATTTACCGATCAAAGAACGTTTTTAAAACATTAAGGTGAAAAAGGAATGATAAGAATTTACGGACGTAACAGCCGCCATGATAGCCAATTTCATGATTCTTATTTGTATTTTATATGTTTTTTTGTAATGTTTTTTTTCAAATATTCTGAAAATTTTTTGACATTAAAATGGTTTTTTAATAAAATGGGTTTTAATGAATTTTTTTATGTTTGAAAAGTTCCTTAAATTAATTTAAAATTTTACATTGTATATTTTCACTTGGTTATTTTCAAATAAATTCATTTCAAATATTTCAATGATTATATTATAAACATTAATATTATTCTCAACAAAATATGTTTTCAAAATGATTTCAATCTTCGTTATAAGTTTTCAAGGTAATATTAATGGAATATGGTCTTAAAAAATATTTTATATTTTTAAAAGTGATTTTCAAAGATATATTATGTTTGATGTGATATTTAAAAACCCTTATCCATCTTTGTTGACATCCACGTTTATAGTTTATAAGTTTATAGGTATATTAACCAAGGATACCATTCATATTATTTATCTGAATGGTCTTTTATTTTATGGATTGATGTTTAGGAATCATGTTTCTCTTAAACTATTTATACAATGATAAATACATATGAAACCTACTTCCTTTAATGATTTATTCTAGAATAAAATGATTATGAAACCTACATTTTTTCCATTGGTTATGATATTATTATGTTTTTGTGATACCATTATCATTTCATTGGCGATGATATGATGTTAATGAAACCCATCTCTTATAATGGTTCATGATATGATACAAGTTTTATTATCTTGTTGAACATGTATGGATGATTTTAACATGTGTTGGGTGGGGCCTATATCTCCATCCAATGCATTGGGTAATTAAAAGTGGTATTTAATGTTTCAGATTTTCCATGTACTATATTTGGATACTATATAGAAATATTTTGAGACCAGGTGCTCAGAAGGTCACTGATACCGAGGCACTATTTTCCCAGAATAATTGATTGAAAATTATTAATCTTTTCAATATCAAGTGTGTAGAATTTTCATTAAAAAGTGTAATATATGTTAAATTTGTGTTGGGATAAATAATATGAGATCATCATTGAGTTAAATGACGGATTTACCCAATGTGTGAATAAAAAATGGTTGATGTGGCTCATTTGTGAAAAATATGTAGCATGGTGTAACGAGAATAAATTCATTTAATAAAACTATTATGTTCATAAAGTGGTTAAAATTAATTAGAAATGTTTTTAGGGATAATTTCCATGGTTATAAGCACAACCATGAAATCCTGAAAGAACCATTGGAAAGGGTATTGAGCTCTCTCAAGTGACAATAACTGATCAGGGATAAATGCCCAATGCACCTCACATTCGATGGAACATTCATACGACAAAGGCATGATGACAATTATTCATCTACGGGTGATCTGGATTGTGGTAGGGATTGTTATATAGTTTTTCATTTCCGAATCATGAATTCTATCATGCATGCAGAATAATCAATGAATAGATTTATATGTGGTTTGGTTATTTTTGTGGGATGGGATTATATGAAAGATTATCAAGAGTTATCTATTTTTTTTCAAACCCAAACTCCATGATCTTTATTTTTGGACAATAACTCTTGAAAAATGATTTTAAATCCATATTTTTTTTTATTTTCTCCCTTCATTCATTACATTATATACTATTTTAAGTACACAGTTCATGGATCGACAATATTAGTTGGTTCTTTGTATAATCATACCCCCAGAGTCAAGTTGAATCATCAACAAAGGTTGGATTTATGTGGATCGTGACTGGAGGAGCGTAGACATGTGACTGTATTGATGTCCTTGCATCAAAGGTGGGGTGATGTTCTACTAAAGGGACCACATGTGCGACAAAAGTGAACATCAGTGCACTGCAGTAAATCTGTGATTGAGGATTGTGGCTAGTAGCATCTAAAGACAGTGATAGATGTAAAAATGAGAGCCATGTAGTGGTAGGTAATGACAACAATGGAAGGATGTGGTTAGAGGATGTAGAGGAGCTGGTGAGGCCGAAAGACATGGATGTGGTAGTGATCTGCATGAGGCATGGTGGCTATGGGCTAGGGAAGGTTGGGTCAGACTAGTGGGAGGATTTAGGCTGGTGGTCCGTATGAAATGAAGTTGAAATGGGTTGGATCTGGGTTGCAATGATGTTAGATCTAGGGCAGTCGAATAGGAGATCGGGCGTGGTCCACCATGATGGTCGACCACGAAAACCCGAGCTACCTTCACTACACTAATGAGGACAAACGAACATGATGGTTGACCACGATATTTCAACATGAAGGTCAAAAATGGGTGCAATGACTGCACCACCGATGACCTAGTCAATCGAATGAACATGGATGTAGACCATGCCAGTAGTTTCGCAGGACCCAGTAGGTATACGTGCAGTTTCAATCAAATGATAATACCTCTTAAATAGACTATCCAATCGATGTTTCTTCTATTTCATTGAGACTATGATGCTGATATGGCCATTTTAGTACAAGTGAATAGTTTTATTTTGGAACATTATGGGTTGAGATAATTCCCTTGGTAATTCCCTTGATGGTTCAGTGGGTTATTACATCCATATTACTTGATTTTAATCCCCTATAGAGGCCGAGTCTCAGATAGAGTTTGGTATCCATTCTAGAGACCAGTTTATGGTCATCAATCATCTATTGTGGATTCTATGGAATCTTGTAACATCCTTGAATAAGATTTTAATTCTCCATCTAGTGGGATCCATCAGTAGGACTAGTGGTATCCCCCAATGTGTTTGGGCGTGATCCCATATGTAGAGGGTTGATTCATATTGGGAACATTGTATCTCACTGTGAGTTTGGGCACGCTCTATGGTGTCCCCCGATTATTTCATGGCGCGAACCCCTCTCTGTGTATCGTAGTCATAATTGGCCATCACATCATACTTCAGTAGGGAAAAAATGAGTTAACACTCTTTCCGAGTGCCATAAATGATATCAAGACTCAAGGAGTGAGTTCTCTCAAAACGAGCAGGGGTCGAGAAGAATCTTGTGGATAATAGTTTGTACATTTCTTTGTAGTGTTAATCTATGGAATAACATTGAGGTATTTATTTCAGGTTTCCCTTTCTGGAATTCCATAGCTGTATCCCTTTTTGGTATTCCTTTATGGTATTCGATTTGGGTATTACATTGTGGTATACCACTATGGCATTACATTGTTGTTTCAAGGTGTCATACTATGTATTTCTATGCTCACAACTATAAGGTATTTTACCACACGTGCCATTTCATTTGTAGAGGTTCAAAATTTTGACAAATTTTAAGGAATACATAGACCAAATATTGCCTAGTGAGACTGAACAAACTAAGGTGTGTTCTAGAGGATTCCAGATTGTAGTCTAAATACCTTTATTATTTGGTTGGACTTGTGCGATAGATTCTTTGTGGTGGGATTGTGTTTGTCCCTAATTACATTATAGTACTTTTAATGTTGTAACATGTTGTTAAATATTTTTTTTATGCAAGCAATTTTTACATAGTGATGTTTTTACATTTCAGTTTTTGTGGGACCATAGACGTGTGTCTGTATAAAAGTACACAGAAAATTCCACCCATGTTAGTGACATGTTTAATGGATTATAGTCATCCTCCCCTGGCCTATTTGATGCAGTTTTGTAGAGTCTGGTAATGAGAACTACTGAGATGGGTCCTGAATGTGTGTTATTAGAGTGGGTCGGTTCTACTTTAGGATCAGAAGTCGGTAAGGTTGGTTTGAATAAACATTTTTAGCTGTTTTATGTTCATATTTTAGGCAAGGGACTCATGTGTTGGTGTGGAACCCAACATATCTATATAGAAGGACTCTGGATTCATGCTTTTTAACTTGGTACATGAAAACACTAGTTATGAGGAAAAAATTTGTTACATTCATAATGTCGGATTGGTTGTGTTATTATATATCCTTCTTGAGTCCACTATCTATATGTATTAAATTAATCCTCGTAGACCATGCTTTATTTCAATATTCCTTCATGTGGAATGCTATCCAGGACTCCACTATGTGATCATGAGGGTGATTCACCTAGAAGTGAGGCATTAGTAAAGGGACATGTAATAGAGATATAACATTTGGGGGGATTACTATCCATACCACCAGCCTTTAACCATCAGATACTACCATCACTACCAACTGAGGTTGCGTGCAGAAAAAGGGTGTTTGATGTGTTTCAAAGGAAGAGAGTATAACAACCCTGCTCATTATTACACAATTAAACATAATTTATTATATAAACCAGTCACTTTATAAAACATATATGATTGAGAGGTCTAGTTTTTTTGGTATTAAGAACAGTACATAAAACTTATAACATAAAACACAACATCATTATTGAAAACATCATTTACACGACCACTGCATTCCCTCGTATATAAAATTGCATGGTATAACCCCATGACATGCATAAGAAAAGGTTAAGATATATAGCCTCTCATGGTTGTAAACAATGAATAACATAAATAATAAAATACATGTTATCTAATAGGAATATCAATGGATCAAAAGAGAAACATGAACATAAAGACATGATATAACTTGATTATCATAACATGGAAAATGTTGCAATAACACTTAACATGTTATTAGTTTGAGCCAATGCTCATTGAACATGGAGAAAGATAAAACCTTCATTTCACTTAGATTATCATTAGTAATCCCTCATTACACGTGACGAATCATGATACTAATTTTTACTCAATGCATTGGAGCGCTATCAGGACACACCCATCTTGAACATTTCATTTCACGCATAAGTGTGCCGCATGGATTATACAACATGGTTTCATTAAATACCATATTTTATTCCACAATAATGGAATGTGGAAATAATAAATGAAACTATATAATTAATAAGTAAATGTGTATAAAGGTGAATACCCTTTATAGATAAATGGGAATTGTATTCACTACATAATGACTTTGGCTAGAGAAAAATCACGGTGCAATTTCTGCAGCATAACGTTGTGACATAAGAAATAATAAAAAATGTTTGGTGAGAGATAAAGTGTTGTATCATAATATATAAATGAAATCGAAAATAAGCGGGCCATATAGATACATTTCTCAACAAATTTAATGGAATTTAGATTCATAATACAGAAAAAATAGATTGAATGTGAATGAGAAGAGTGAAATTCCTTACAGAATTTTGTCATGGTAAAGGTTGTACACATAATGTATTAAAGAGAGATAAATAGGAAAATAATAATTTCAAAAATTGGGAGGAGAATATAAGTGAGGTTTTAAATTAAACCAAAATATTTGTAATTTATAGAAAAATGGTATTAAAACATAAAGAAACTTGGATAAAAATTAGAATGGTAGGAATCCCTTACATGGAAGTGTGATCCAAAAGTCTTTGGAGGGGCTAGAGTGACGATTCATGGGATTTTGGGGCACCTTGAGAGGATTATAGAGAAAGGAGGAAAATATTAATTAACATTAAAGGCTTTTAATGAAGAGTAATTTGTGGCTTAGGTGGGTTTATATAGGAAATGTGAGAGAATTATTTTTAATTCAGGTTTTGGACACTCCTAACAAAAACCACAAACCATGACATGGTTTTTGACCATGGATTTTTCCAAAGGGAAGTGAAAAACAATATTCGATAGGGCCAATGGAAGAACTTCATAAAATAAGAGTGTTTCTTTTGGGGAGGTGACTGACACCCTCAAGGAAATCAATTAAAAACAACAAATTGTTTTATAAGTCATGGAGGGTCCACTAAAGCCTTGTAAAATAAACCAAACTAACATAATATCACATTATTGTAATGGTAAAACATATATTGGTCAAAATTCCAATTTATAGTATTTTATTAAAATAGTATTGGGTCATTATGATGTCATAAAAAACATTTTTTATTAAAATAATATTAAATTTTAAACCAAAAATTCGACTATCTCAGAAAACAATAAAAAATTCACCATTGGATAATTTCTATGTCCGGATTCCAAAAACTAATATTCATTTAATATAAATAATTTTATAAATATGTTAAATTTTTCTTTTAAAATAAAAATCGACATTTATTTAAAATTCATGGGTTTAGTCAAAAATAGCATTCAAACCTTATCAAAAATTATAATTGTATTCATTAAATATATACCATCATTTAAATTTAATAAAAAATAATTTCATTATAATATTTTATTAAAATGTTATTTAATACATAAATCCATTAATTGATCAAAATATATTTCTTAATTTATTATTACCTAAAAATACTATTATTTGTTTAAACATTACTAAAAATGTAACAACAATAAAATTAATGTATATTATTTTTTATATAAAAAAATAATGCACAGAATCATAGTGTTATGGAATTGTTATGTAACCCATTATGACATCCACACACAACCTAAGGTTAAGGTGTGTGATTGTGACAGACTCATAGGGTGGATCAGATAACATCGCTCGATTAGTATTCTCTACCAACTTCTACTCCTCTCGTAGGAAACCCATTGAAGATTATCATGTTCGAGCTTGGATTGGGTTTGGTCAAGAGATAATCCCAATGACGCCACCAACTTTTTGAGTTCTAGAAATTTGTCTTTGTATGGAGCAATTCTACAAGATTAGTCCATCGATTCCTTTTTATTTGTAAATTTGATTTGTTAATGCCCTATATTTATACTAATCATGTGCTAACTGTTCAATGGTTATATTATCAACTATCACAATTTATAAGGGTATTTTAAAACCCAAAAACATAAAACCAAGGATGTATATATTTTATATAAAAATTTTACATAATAAGACATCTAATTGGATCATGAATAATTTTCATTAATAAATATTTGGGGTGTTACAGTGACCTTCCATGTTTCAAGGTGAGACAGATCCCCAGATGGATAAGGATTGGCTAGAGGTAGTCACCCATGTGTTCTACCATATGATGATTCATTCTGATCAGATGATAGTCCATTTCAGATATCTTCTACACGGATTTGTGGGGTAATTTTGGAGCTTACAGACTCATCCACATGATGAGACTACTCTCTCCTAGACACAATTCATGTCCATCTGCAGGAGGAGTTTTATCCTTTCATATTGTGATCTGTACGTATACAACAGCTTCTGCATATACAATGTGGAAGTTTGGTTGTGGAGGAGTATTCATCAATATTTATATACATTTAATCATACTTAATTGACATGGTAAGGGACTAGTTCCCCAGGGATCAAACATTTGAGAATGGATTATGCTGTGACATCCGAGAATTAGTGACGTCCCTAAGCATTTCTACACATGATGGGGTAAATGAGTAAGGACTACTGGTGGAGAGTCTTCTAGAGAATAATAAAATGGTAGAGGAGATAAGAGAGGGAATTAGGTACTAATACCACAATAGTATGTATCTATCATCAGTCACATGGATCCATGTGGTTCATTAACATGAGGGGACAATCTTAGTGCCTAGGTTCAGTGGTTTGTGAATCTCTCAGTGGATCGAGTATTCCAATGTACATGAATTCTAATTGATACGGTGATTAGGGACATCTAACACAAGATATACTAACCTGTCATACAACTGATTAGAAGATGGTTGAGGGACCACTAAGGAAAATACAAGGATTTAAAAATGGTGGTATGCGGGGTAACAAACATGGAAGAGGGTTATATAGTGTTGTAGGAGGTGGCCATACGTTCGACCTATTACCGACACACCTTAATGTGGTCCACTCCAGACCTATGGTTCCCATGGTAATAGATGAGGTCAGTTATAGGTAATTGAGGAATATTACCTCAGAGTTATAAGGATGATATGAAGTATGATCTTTGCCTTTTCAACGTTAGCTATAATTTTGATAGACTCATTTACTAGTCATTCCATTTTTTCCATCAACCTTCTTTGAGACTCGGATATTCCTATTGCATCGTTAACTCGACCCTTATGCTTAGAGGCTTTTACTAGGGTAGACATGATGATCACACATTGATGAAAATAGTGTGAACTATCTCATGGAGGTGAGAGTTTCAATTGGGATATCTTAGTATCATCTTTGAGGCCTCATGACCTCATTATTTTCATGGATTGGTTAACCATAGTTCATGCTCAGATTAGGTGCTTTAGGAACAGACTATGTTGTGTCTACAATGATGGATCTAGGTTTATCTTTTTGAGTTTAAAGGTATAACATGAATCATAGGAAAGACTAAAACATAGGAGGGTGTATCTGATTACTTATCAATTGGAAATCCTCACCATTAGTGTAGTTGATGATATGAGTCCTCAAATTCTTGCAGTGGTGGTGGAGTACGAGGAAATGTTTTTCATAGATATTACAGGGTTACCTACACATAGTGAGGGGGAGTTATATATTTATCTACACAATGGGATGACACTGATATCTACACCTAAATATTAGATTGATTCCATATAGATTCTTGAGATGATGGTGCAGTTAAATGACTTGCAGTGGAAGGGCCACTTGATACTCAGTGATTCACCATGGGAATCCCCAATTTTGTTTTCAAATAAAGAATATGGGATACTAAGATTTTATGTGGGTTAATGGTTCTTAAACATGGATACTTTGAAGAAAAATTATATTCTATTTAGTATTGAATACATCCTTGATTAGTTGTAGGGGGTGCAATGGTTCTAGAAGATTGACCTCGGATCTGGATATCATCATATATGAGTACATGATAATGATATACTAAATATAAGCATAAGTTGTCTTTACAATCACTATGATAAATGTTTTATGTTTTTTGGAATGACCAAAACCACAAAAGTGTTAATGGGACTCATGAACCATTTCATTCAGGCTTACATAGATCGATACATGGTGGTCTTCATTGATGACATCCTAATGTAGTAGGAATCCTATGAGGAGCACGCGATACACTTGAGGATGGTCGTTGACACACTCCGGGAGCACCACCATTACCAGAATCTCTCAAAGTGTCTGTTAGAGAATTTTGAGGTTCATTTTATAGGACACGTCATCTCAGAGGCCGAATATCTATTCGATCTAGAAAAGGTTGAGGTACTGCAATATTAGGAGCTAATAATGAGTTTTACCATGGTGCAGAGATTACACGGATTGGTAGGGTACTATTTGTGGTTTGTGACCAACTTATATAAAGTGGAATTACCCTTGGATGCTTTGACACAAAATGGAAATACTTTTGTGTTAATAGAAAACTTCCATAACTATTTTCAGGAGCTGAGGTAGAGGTTGATGAGCACTCCCATTATGAAGTAACTAGAGGAAGGAATCAATTACATGGTATTCTATGATTCATTAGGGACTGGGATTAGTTTTATCTTGATTTAGGATAAAACGATGATTTCCTATGGTTCAAAGCAGGTGAGACTGAATGAGTAATGTTAAAGGACCCATGATCATGAGTTAGATGCAGTGGACTTCAAATTGAAGATGTGGAAACACTACAAAATTGGATAGTATTTTATTTTCCAATCTAATCATAAGAATCTCAAGTATATATTCTCGAAGAATGATTTGATAATGTTGTAGAGTTTATGTCTAGAGTTCCTCCATGTCTATGACAATGTGATTGTCAATACTCCTTTGAAGTTGAATGTGGTAGCAGATGCTGACGATAACAGATCTAGTATGTAGTTGTTGAATGACGTGTCAATGTAGCTGGCCTTATTATAGATATCATTTTAAGATGGAGATAGAGAAACATAATAGAAATAAAATATTTTCACCACTCCTATCTTGTAACACCACGAGATTTTATAAAAAATATAATTTTTAATTTTATTTATGTCTTGTGTTGTATGCTACACCAAAAAGAGTTTGCACTATAGGCATCTTTGACTTGGCTTGCATTACACGCAATCACGACCTTCCTCGATAGCTTGTGTCGTACGCAATATCGAGTTTCACTAAACAACGATATGCTATTAAAATATTATTAAAACAAGCCGTTATGAATAGTAATACCCACTTTATGAAATTTTGTAAATTTTATCTTTCAAAATGGTCTTCATTTTTGGATTCTGTATATCGAAATTAGCCTATGGTGAATTTTTTGTATTTTTCTAAAAACTTTCAATTTTTGATGAATAGTGAAAACACTAGGTTACTATTTAAAAACCGACTATTTATTTAAATAATGATTTATTTTTTTTATATTTATTTTAGGTCATAATTGATACATAATACCTATTTAAGTTCAATGAAATTCATTGGAGGCATTTTATAATAATTTTAGATATATAAATTTTATTGAACTTTTCACCGTCTTTTACCTACCTCCTAGGAGAATTTGGAAATTCACATAAAACATAATTTTACCGCTTCTGCGAGAGGAATTTTGAAAATCTGAGAGACACGAATAATATCATGGACTAAAATGTGGTTCAATGGGATGAAAATAATTTTTGATGAATAGTAACTTTTTACTTTTTTTACCACGTTTAAAAGTAAATAGGGTAATTAAGGGTAAAAATGATACTGTTATTACCCTAACACATGTCTTAATTTTATTGGAAAAGTGTAATTCGACCAAAAACAACCTTAGGAATAAAATATGTCCATTTAGGTCCTCTTGGACTAGATTCGGACATTTATTATTAATTTATTTAAAGAAGCGTTAAAATAGTTAAAATCAAAGTTTAATATCTAAAACATTTTTAATATAGGTTTATACATAAGATAAATTAGACTATAAATATTAATTAGAAAGATAATACTATTTTCTACATAATTGTATTTTATTCATGATTTTTAGACATTATATAATTTAATTTATTAATGACACAATGATGATGTAGTAATTATATTATTAATAAAATATTGACATAATTAATGTTATAAATACCCAAATAAATGTAATTTGAGACTTTTTATGAATTACAGTAATTTTATAGGTTAATATGACATGTTATTATTGAGTTAAGTAACTGTTTTCAAACTAATCACGCTGGTATGATTTTCACAAAAATCAAATAACAAATAGTGTCAGAATTGTCATAAAATAGTTTTTAAAACAAATATTATATTATTAATTTTTATTTAATTCCTAATAATCTTTGGTTCAGCCAAATGATATAGATAAAGTTATATATATTAATAATAATCATCTTGGGGTTCTTTTGGCTTGTTATAGTATGTTTATTAACCATATAGTGTAAGAAAACAAGAAGACACGGTAAAAGTAAAATTATCTAACTTAAAGTTAAATCTAAATGATAAGGTTAAAATTGAAACCTAAACTTGTCTAAATTCTATTGCATGAGAGTATTTCGACCAATACCAACCTTATATTAGAAATAAATCAATATGTAGCTATTAAAAACCGAATATGACTTTATAATAAAATAATATTTTTAGTTTTTCCTAAGGTGCCCCTCTATTCCCATTATATAAAGTCACCTCCTCCCTCTCTTACTCAAACCATTTTGAGTCTTTAAGATCAGCAAACCCCTGAAAAATTCTCTTCTCCACTATCCTAGAAAAATTCTAGAGGTCCTTTTCTTCTTCAAAGACCAATTTTTGTGCCCTAATAGGCGGTCTCAAAGAGGTGCTTCAAAGAAGTGGTAATGTCTGTTACCGATTCTTTCAACTTTATTTCTTCTTCCAATTCTTCTTATTTAGTTGTTTAATTATGATTTAATAAAATAAGTATCACTCATATACTTATATATTATTATAATTATTAAAAAACTCTATTTCACCATATATCGATCCTACGGAAAATTAAATCACCGCGCGTGCTTACGTACGGAATACCGTCTCCACGCCGTGGTGTAATCCGTTTTTAAATCAACACCTTACATGGATGGGTATAATGCTGTAAAGGATAAATATATATGGTTATTATAACATCACACTGATTATGATATATTATACCATTTACTCCAATTCTATTCAATAATTATTGGAACGATATCATCTCTTGTGCATACGTACGGACTACCGTTTCCTCGACGCGATGAGATTCACTCTCAATGTTAACCATCCAAGAATGATTATAAAGTATATATAATAAGTAATCATGAAATATATGACATAATAATGCTACTGGATTTATGTATATATATATATGTATTCCATCTACTTAATTCCATTCAATTCAATAAAGAAACGAAAACTCCGTTCATGCGTACGTACAACCTACCGTCTCCATGAATGTTGTATTTCATTCCATTTATCGATCTGTTATATATATGTATATTCTGAATATATATTATATATAAATCATGTTTTACATTCTGGATTTAATTAATCATGATCTATGTAATCATATGAATAATTACAAGTTAAAACACGAACGACAAATGAAATAATATTACCCAAAACGCTGCTTTAACATGAATTTACAAAATAACGGGTAATATAAAGTCATAAGGGAACCATATATGATATAATAACAATGAATATGATTCTTTAATAAGTCAATGAAATTATTTAAATCATTATATAGGGGGTTTGGATACATACGATGCATATCAGACCTAAGGTAAGGGATAAATTTTCAATCTCATTTTTATCCGAGATTGCTTATACGTAAGTATTTACTAGGGTTACGTTTATCATCCATGACCATGTTTTAATAAAATGTTTTCATGAAATGTTTACTATTCTTCCATGAAATTTTAAAGTCATTTTTACCCTTTATTTAGTTTTTACCACATTATATTAATGAAATCATTCCTTTGGTTAGCATAGAAGGTATTTTTTGACCTTTCCGACAAAAGTACGAGGAGAATATTATTTTTAACTTATACGGTGTGAACTGATTTTTATGGTTTCATATCGCCTCATTTTAAAGAAGCTTCCTCTACAAGATTTCATGATTATTTTCAAAAAAACCCTTTTCATTTAAAATTTCATGGAATTTTGTGAAAAGAAAATGATTTTAAAGAAGAAAGGATATTTTCCTCAAGAATTCATTTCAAGTGTTTTGTCAAAACTATTTTCTATCTAAGATGACTTTATTTCATATGTGTATGTTTAAAGTAAAATTTATATATGATTTAAATGGTTTCTATTTACTTATGATGAAATGATACCAAATTTTTAGGGATTATGATATAATGGCATGATGTTTAAGAATCCCATTTTATTACATGGGTTATGCTATGATGTATGATTTATGATTTTGTGTCACACGAAGAATGGTTTCATTATGAGATTGGTGGGGCCAATATATCCCTCCAATGCATTGGGTAAAGATTTATATCTCATGAGATAGACATGGAAGGAACAGTATGTTAATCTGGTTCAGTGTTACAGGACTAGAAAGAGGATTAAACTCTATTCAAAAAGCGACTTTGTCCACTAATATGGTCTTGGAAGAAATGCCTTGGCTACTATGAAATCTTGACATGTACTGAATGGTTGCCACAATTACATTATTTATTCCCATGCTATTTTATCAAGATTAATGTTCCTTTATGATATATTCCTTACGTACTTCCAAGATTTATGTCCTTGCTCAAGATTTTGATATTTAGATTTTATGTTCAAGATTTTGCATCAAAATGTTTATGGATTGATTTATGTTCTCTATGATTACCCTTAATGAGCATTTGAGCTCACCCTTTTTATGTTTTCTTTTCCCCAACATATAAAGAAAGGTTTTAGTTAAGAAAAAAAAATTTAAGATCTTTATGGGATATGTTGAAGATCATTCACCACGATTAGAAGATTACGTTCCATGTTTCCAAAGACACTAAACTATTATGGTCCTTGTGCATCTGTTTTTGTTATGTACTAAGTATTTTGAAAAATTAATGTAATGTCCAGGTATATCAAGATTCGGGTCTCTACAGTTGGTATCAGAGGAAAGGATTAGTCAACCTTTGGAAACTAGGATGCGAAAAAGATAGTGATATCCCTAGAGATATTTCTAAGGTATGTCTAGGGATGCCCGTAAGGATAAGTATACATATCGGATATAGTCCTAGAACTATGATAATGATCTTAGAATTTAACCTAAGATGTTAGATATTGAGGGTACTCCCCATTTACTTTTATTCCCTAGCATGATTTCTGCCTCTAACACTATTATTTTTGGGTTTTAGAAAATGTCTAGAAACTCGAAGATTCACGATAATGGAGGATATGACGGACAATGGAATGATACTCTTCATGAGCAACCAAATGAAACGGGATTTGGAATTCCAAACATCTTTATTATGCCTAATCCACAATCTCATAATATGATAAATAATTTCAACTTTGGTATGTTTCCCAACTCAGATAATAAGAGAAAGATGGAGTTTCATGATGATCATAGATGAAAGAAAGTTCAATTTCCCTCATGTAAATCATTTGGGAAGAGGCATTAGGGAGATTGTTTCAATGGAACTGGAAGATGCTTTAGGTGTGGAAAAGAAGGACACAAAGCTAGTAAGTGAAAAGGAAAAGGTTCAGTCAACACAATGGACAAGGATAATGGTATTTCTACGACATCAACAATGATAAGATGTTTTAAATGTGGAATGTATGGGCATTATGCAAACCAATGCCCTAAGGGAAAATCTCACGAAGAGAATCAGCATGGTCATATGAGTAGTATTTATGTAGATGATGATGAAGAGACTTCAAATGAAATATGGGATAAATGAAATGATGATTCTCAGTTAGTGGTTTAAAAAGATAGTGGAATTATTGTATGTTTATAAAGAATAATGTATGGTACTATGGAATAAAGAATCATCTAAGGATTGTTGCACTATTTTTTTTCCTAAAGTATTTAGAAGTATATGTTGAATGGTACTGGTAACCATGGAAGGTTATTCAGATATTTTTGGAATGTAGATGATATGCGCATAATAAAGGGATAAGAAGATAATGACATGCTTGATTGTATTCATGAGCTCATGACTGATATAAGGACTAAGTGATATTATGGTTTGATTATATAGATTATTGGGATTTTGGTATAAGTAAAGAGTTACCTTTTGAAATTATTCATGTTTTCACTAAGGTTCTATGGTAATTTATGTTTCAAGAGAATATATGACTAAGGTATTCATGTGTTTGGAATAGAACCAATAAGATATATCTTATGATATATGTGAGATAAATGCTTTTATTCACATTCTTGGTAGATAACCTTTCTAGTAATTGTTTTCTTTATACAATGAGCTTGGACCAAAGTATTTTAGATAATCCTAAAGATTGGAATGGATTACGTTGGATGTAAGTTAGTATTGTTTAAGGATAGATCTTTTTTCGATATTATTGATGGGTTGTTATAGTAATGAAGTTTTAGAAAAAGGAAAACCTGCAGGACGGGAGATAGCCCATCGCATCAGAAAATGCCGTTTGAATCGAACCCACAACCGAAGTGTGACTGGCCTTTATCACCTCCAAATGGCCTAAAGAAAGTCCCTGGTTAGTATAAAGTAGTTTTATTTTATTAATCGGTATGATATATGAAGTATAAGTTCATTTTTGGAACCATATACGATTAATCTCACCAAAAGATGGACTTATAACTTTTTCTAACCATTTGTTTGAAACAGATGGAATGACCCATCATTCTATCACATGATCTGCTAACAAATCACTAATAACAAATTCAACTTTATTTTGTTACTGGATGAAGTAGAAATTTTTTCAATTCACGAACAACAGTGAGATCGTATGAAAATCATGTAAGTATTTCTTTTAATTCATCAACTTTAGGGAAATGATATTGAAAACCAAAAATCTTGTCCTAGTGCCCTTATATCCGATGAATTAGATGGTACCTTAGATCATCACAAATCTATGGATTTTTTATTATTGGATTTTTAATAGACATGTTCTCTACCACTCTTCATCAGCACATGACGGTTAGATTTCTCTTCCATATCCATATTTTCACCTATGTTCTCCTATGTGGAAACCGAGTGATTAGTTAAATTGGGTAACCGTTATGTTTCATACTATTATTTCTAAAGCCATGTATTGGTATTCCTTTTTACGATGTGGGTTTCTATTAAAGAATATTTTTAGTAGTAAACCATTTATAACCCCAACAAATTTCGAGGGCGAAATTCATTTTAAGGGGGGTAGAATGTAACACCTCGAGATATTATGAAAAATATTCTTTTTAATTTTATTGATGTCTTGTGTTGTACGCTACACCAAAAGGACCTTTCACTACAGGAATCCTTGACTTGTATTGCATTACACGTAATCGTGACCTTCCTCAATAGCTTGCATCATATGCAATATCGAGTTTCACTAAACAACGATATGATATTAAAATATTATTAAAACTAGCCATTATGAATAGTAATACCCAATTTTTGAAATTTTTTAAATTTTATATTTCAAAATGGACTTCATTTTTGGATGTGGAATATCGAAATTAGCCTCGGTTGATGTTTTGGTATGTTTCTGAAAACATTCAATTTTTGATGAATAGTGAAAACACTGGCTTACTATTTAAAAACCAACTTTTTATTTAAATAATTATTTATTATATTTAAATTTATTTTAGGTCAAAATTGATACATAATACCTATATATGTTCAATGAAATTCATTAGAGGCATTTTATAATAATTTTAGATATATAAATTTTATTGAACTTTTCACTGTCTTTTACCTACCTTCTTAGAGAATTTGGAAATTCATATAAAACACAATTTTACTTCTTCTGTGAGTGGAATTTAGAAACAACAAGAAACATGATTAATATAAAGGACTAAAATTTGGTTCAATGAGATGAAAATAATTTTGGGTTAATAGTAACTTTTTATTTTTTTTACCACGGTTAAAAGTAAATAGGGTAATTAAGGGTAAAAATGATATTATTATTACCCTAACACTTGTCCTAATTATATTGGATAAGTTTAATTTGACAAGAAACAACCTTATAAATAAAATATTACCATTTAGGTCAACTTTGATTAGATTAGGACATTTATTATTAATTTATTTAAAGAAAGGTTAAAATAGTTAAAATAAAAGTTTAATAACTAAAACATTTTTAATATAACTTTATAAATAAGATAAATTAGACTATAAATATTAATTAGAAAGATAAAAATATTTATAAATAATGGTAATTTATTTATGATTTTTAGACATTATATAATTTAATTTATTAATGACACAATGACGATGATGTAATTATCTTATTAATGAAATATTGACATAATTAATGTTATAAATACCCAAATAAATATAATTTGAGACTTTTTATGAATTAAACTAATTTTATAGGTTAATATGAAATGTTATTATTTATTTAATTAACATTTTTCGAAATAATCATGCTGTTATGATTTTCACAAAAATCAAATACCAAATAGTGTCAAAATTGACATAAAATAGTTTTGAAAACAAATATTATATTATTAATTGTTATTTAATTTATAAAAATCTAAGGATTGGCCAACTGACATAGATAAGATAATATATTTTAATAATAAACAGATTGGGGTTATTTTGGCTTGTTATAGTAATTTTATTAACCTTACAGTGTAATAAAACAGGAAGACATGGTAAAAGTTAAATTATTTAACTTAATGTTAAATCTAAATGATAAGGTTAAAATAGAAACCTAAACTTGTCTAAATTCTATTGGATGAGAGGATTTAGACCCATCCCCACCTTATATTAGAAATAAATCAAGTTTTAGCTATTAAAAATCGAATATGACTTTATAATAAAATTATATTTTTAGTTTTTCCTCAGGTGCCCCTCTCCTCCCTTATAAAATGGTACCTCCTCCCTCTCTTCCTCACACCATTTTGAGAATTGAAGCTCGGCAAACCCCTGAAAAATTTTCTTCTCCACTTCCCTAGAAGCATCCTAGAGGTCCTTGTCTTTTTCAAAGACCAATTTTAGTGCCCTAAGAGGAGGTCTCAAAGAGGCGCTTCATAGAAGAGGTAATGTTTGTTACCGATTCTTTCAACATTATTTCTTCTTCCACTTCTTCTCCTTTAGTTGTTTCACTATGAAGTAATAACATCAGTATCACTCATATAATTATATGTTATTATAAGTATTATACAACCATATTTCACCATCTATCTATCCTATGGAAAACGAAATCACCGCGCGTGCGTACGTACGGAATATCGTCTCTACGCCGTGGTGTAATCTATTTTTCCATCAACACCTTACATGGATGGGTATAATGATGTAAATAATAACTATATATGGTTATTATAACATCATACTAATTCAGATATATTATACCATTCACTAAAATTTGATTCAATAATTATTGGAATGATATCATCGCTTGTGCGTACGTACGGACTACCGTCTCCACGACACGATGAGATTCACTCTCCATGTTGACCATTCAAGAATTATTATAAAGTATATATAATAAGTAATCATGAAATATATGACATAATAATTCTACTGGATTTATTTATATGTATATATATGTATGTCATCTACTTAATTCCATTCAATTCATTATGGAAATGAAAACAGCGTTCATGCGTACGTACGGCCTACCGTCTCCATGAACGGTGTATTTCATTCCATTTATCGATCTATTATATATATGTATATTCTGACTATATATTATATATAAATAAAATTTTAAAATTTGGATGTAAGTAATCATGATATATATAATCATATGAATAATTACAAGTTAAAACACTAACGAAAAATGAAACGATAATACCCAAAACACTACTTTAACATGAATTTGCAATATAACGGGTGATATAAAGTAATTAGTGAACCATATATGATATAATAACAATGAATATGATTCTGTAAAAAGTCAATGACATTATTTAAATCATTATACAGGGGGTTTGGATATGTATGAATAATATCAGACCTATGGTAAGGGATAAATTTTCAATCTCATTTTTATCCAAGATTGCTTATACATAAGTATTTACTGGGGTTACATTTATCATCCATGACCATGTTTTCTAAAAATGTTTTCATAAAATGTTTACTATTCATCCATGAATGATTAAAGTCATTTTACCCTTTATTGACTTTTACCACATTTTATGAATGGATTCATTCCTTTGGTTACCATATAAGGTACTTTTTGACTTTTCCGACAAAAGTACGAGGAGGATGTTAATTTTAACTTATACGGTGTGAACAGATTTCTACGGTTTCATAACGCCTCATTTTCGAGAAGCTTCTTCTGCAAGATTGCATTATTATTTTCAAAAAAACATTTTTCTTTTAAAATTGCATGGAATTTTGTGAAAAGAAAATGATTTTAAAGAATAAAGGATATTTTCCTCAAGAATTCATTTCAAGTGTTTTTTCAAACCTATTTTCCATCTAAGATGACATTATTTCATATGTGTATGTTTCAAGAAAAATGTCTCTATGATTTAAATGGTTTCAATTTTGTTATTATGAAATGATATCAAATTTTTATGGATTATTTTATGAAGGCATGATGTTTAAGAATCCCATTTTATTAAATGGGTTATGCTATGATATATGATTTATGATTTTGTGGCACATGAATGAATTATTTCATTATGAGATTGGTAAAACCTATATCTCCCTCCAATGAATTGGGTAAAGATTTATATCTCATGAGATAGAGTTGGATGGAATGGTATGTTAATCCAGTTCAGTGTTACTGGACTAGAACGAGGAGTGAACTCGATTCAGAAAGGGACTTTGTCCACTAAGATAGTCTTGGCCGCAATGCCTTGGCTACTAAGAAATCATGACATGTGATGAATGGTTGGAACAATTACATGATTTATTCCCATTATATTTTATCAAGATTAATGTTCTTTTATGCTATATTCCTTACGTACTTCCACGATTTATGTCATTTCTCAAGATTTTGATGTTTAGATTTTATGTTCAAGATTTTTCATTCAAATGTTTATGGATTGATTTATGTTCTCTATGCTTACCCTTACTGAGAATTTTAGCTCACCCTTTTTATTTTTTCTTTTCCATAGGATATAAAGAATGGTTTTAGGTATGAAAAAAAGTGGGAAGGTCTTTATGGGAGATGTTGAAGATCTTTCACCATGATTAGAAAATTATGTTCCATGTTTCCAAAGACACTAAACTATTACGGTCCTTGTGCGTCTGTTTTTGTTATGTACTAAGTATTTTGAAAAAGTAACGTAATGTCCATGTACGTCAAGATTCGGGTATCTACATATCTTATATTGATTCATTGAGGCATCACATGGGTATAGAAACTAAAAGAACTTGTATTCATAGAATTCCACATGGAATACTCATGATGGATATTCGATAGGTGGGGAACACATTGTTTTTTTCATCTGAAAATTCACACCAGTAACGATGGATTTGATAGAACTTGTTCCCAAAGATTTTAATACATACATTTATGGGGACATATAAGTATAGATATGATGTACCAAGGCCACTGACATTATTTTTGGTTTTTAGGTATGAAGAAATTAATTTTCGAGTTAGACTCTCAGTTCCATACTTGTCAGCTTGTGAAGCTGGGCACCAAGTTTCAACAAGATTATCTCAACCCATAGAGGTTCATTAATGGAAGTGGTATTGAATATATATAGGATTCATAAAGGTTTTACCACATATATCTAGGCGAAATTACTCCATTTTTGTGATTATTGATCAACTCACCATGTCGGCCCATTTCAATGATACTTAAGAGAATAGTTCAGTAGTGAAAATGGGATACCTATATATTAAGTAGATAGTTTTATTTCATGGATTTCAATCAATGAAAGTTTCTCATATTTTTGGTCTCTTTACATCCCGGTTGTGGAAGGGATTACAAGAGGCATTTGGGACCCATTTACTCATTGGGGCATCTTTTCTCCCAAAACTAAAAACCTAAATAAGTAGACCATTAAGGTTATGGAAGAAATGATATGGGTGTGAATGATAAACATTAACTATAGTTGGGAGGATTAACTACCACTAGTGTGGTATTCATACAGAAAATGATTTCATCGCACAATATCTATTGAACTATTCAAGCATGGTACGGGCGACCATATAGGTCACCACGTTGTGGGACTTACCTATGAGAGTCCAAACTCATTGACACGAATATGGTTTAAGAAACCACATAGAATGTACAAATTATCTAGGAGAATATGAAGTCTTAATTTACCCATCAGATTTCTTATAATGACATGCGGTAACAGTCTTTTATGTTCGAGGAAGTGGACCATTTCTCCTTCAGGTTTAACCGAAATGAAGATTATAGATATTTTTCTTGGGTGGATTGTTATCTCTGAGGTTTATCAGCACTTTCAAAATACTATGTAGATATGGAGAGGTGTCATAAAACATGGATATACCATTGTAGTTATATTGAGTACACAATTTCTTCCACATTCCATATTTGAGGAAGAATGTGTAGGACCTATAGTTCGTCATCAACTAGGGTGAGCTGGACATTGAGGATAGAGAAACTTCTACTAATTACAAGGTGGAGATCGAGGATCATCATGAGATGATCCTTCATGGTCAGCCTATTCCAAAGATTTTCATTTACTAGTAGTACTGGAATCTCTTAAAGATCACATGGGAGCAGGATGCTCATATTCGTGCTCAATACCCTGATTTGTTTGGGTAGCCCTTGTTTTGGAATTTAGGGATGTAAAGGCCCAAGTTGTAATGAATGTAACATCAATTTTTTTTACTATTTTTTGATGTTGTATGGATTGATTTTGAGACCAGAATCTGAGATGATGTGTGATTCTGAGGCCCCGGTGACCAGAATTAATGAACAAAAATATTTTTTTTGTAGAATGTGAAGACTATTTAGTTGAAAATGTAGAATAGTTCTTAAACCGGTTTGGAGATCAAAAATATATGTGCATTATTGGGCATATAATGGATGATTTATTCCAGGCATGACTTAACATTTGTTAGTGTGGAACATTTGTGAAAAATTAAATGTGGTATGTAAGAAGAATAGAATAAATTAATAAAAATTATTTTGTTGACACCGCAGATGTAAATATTTAAAAATATTATTATAATGAATTTCTAGAGTTAACCACATATCCCTAGAATCCTTCAAGTTCCGTTGGATAGATGTTTGAGGATTCTATCTTAGCCGATGATGATGTATTGTAGATTGATGATTGGCACACCTTAGATTTGAAGGATGTTGCATATGAAAACAATGTGATGACCATTCTTCACAAGCAAGTGATACGAATCAAGGTAGGGCTTCTTATCTTGATTTTCATTCCCTGTTCTTGAATTCCGTATTTAACGTGTATCAATAAATGAATAGATTTATCCATGGTTCATTTTTTTGCTAGATGATATCATATGTTGGATTATTGGGAGTTATTTGTTTAAGTTTTCAAATCCAAACTCCCGGATCATGATCAATGTCCCAGATTGCTTGGCCAATGGTAGTAAAACCTTATTTACTGTGCTTTTATCCCTCTGTTCTACATGTGCATCCTCATAGTAAACCTGATGTTCATGGTTTAAAATTTATGGGTGGTTTCGAGGATGAGAGGACCCCTGGATTCGAGGTGAATCAACAACTGAGGCCAGATTTGTTTAGTTCAGGACATAAATAGCCTCGATCGGTGACTGTTTTGATTTTTGGGAGGCATTGGATGACTTTTTGTCTTGGTAATGGACCATCATCATGACATCAATGAACGTTTATTGATACAGTGATCATAGGTGTGTGGCGGTGATGGGACACATTGACGGCGGCGGGTCGCGGGCGGTAGAAGTAGAGCCGGCAGCAGGGCTGGGCCTACCCATGGTAGGACCAATAGTCATATGTAGGCTAGTGGTCTAGGATTGATGATGCAGAATCAAGTCAGATACAAGTCAGAAGGGTTTAGTATTCAGAGGGGATGAGGTAGAGTGTGGTTATGGTCGATCGTGCTAGTCGCCAACAACGTTCGATAGAAAGGTCATGGCCACACCAACCACGATGGTCGTTAATGGAGGTTTACTGGGATGATCAATGATGGGTATAATTATCATGAGAACGACCATGATGGTCAACTATGGTGGTATGTTGGAACAACAACATTGATATTTCTGCATGTCCTAGTTGGCATCCAGGCTATTTCAGTCAAAAAAGCATATCTCTTAAATTGTTCATCCAAATAATGATCCAACTGTGGAATTGAGACCCTGATGTTGAGATGGTCATTTTCGGATAAGTGGTGAGTTTTATGTTTTTACCATTATTGGTTGGATTATACCTATTTTCCTTCCATTGATGGTTGTGTATGGTATTACATTCACATCACTATATTATAATCCTCTCATGAGGATGATTCTAAGATAGATTTTGGTATCCCTCCCTACGACTAGAGTCTGATCCACTACCACCATTATTGGAGACTGTGGAATGAAATAAAATCATTGATAAGGGAACTATTCCTCTATCTAAAAGGACACATTAGTAGAGTTAGTTGTATCCCCTAGTGTGTCTTTGTGTGATCCACTATGTAGCAAGATGATCCAAATTGGCTACATGCTATCCTATAGTGAGTTTGGGAATGATCCATGGTGTCCCCAATCAGTTCTGGGAATTACCCACCTCTTTGTTTAATGTTATTAAATTACCATTTCATCCTCTTTGGTTAGGGCCTAAATGAGTTAGACCACTTTATGAATGTTTTCGATGATATCAAAACTGTAGGAGTGAGTTCTCCCTGAATGAGTGTGATTTTAGTTTATTCATGTGGATACTAGTTGGTTATGATGTATTGATGTCATGGTGTCTCACTTGAGTATATATGGATATTATTTTTATCTTTTCCATATAAATATTTTTATGTAGAGATGACTTTAATTTCCATGTTGGTATTAATTTTTGGTTTGACTTTGTGTTATTCCTCTGTGGTATTCCTTTTTGGTATCAATTTTGGGTATTCCTTTGTGGTATTCAGTTTTTTAATTCCTTTGTGGTATTTATTTTTTGTATTTATTTTTGTTATTTCATTGAGGTATCCCTTTATAGTATTTCATTGAGGTTTTTGGGTGTCCTAATAACGATTTTTATTATCAGAAAAACATGATCATTTCATGCACAAATTGTTTCTTGTGTAGATGATCAAATTTTGATGGAGTCCTAGGTGGAGCAGGACCAAATGGTGATTTTTGAGACCTAAAAGACTGAGGTGTGTTCCTATGTATTCCATACAACAATACCAAAACAGTTACCTTCAACTTGGACTTGTGCTCTATACTCTTTGTCATGGGATTTTATTTTCATTGTTTACATTCAGGTACATTTATTGTCATACTCATTGTGAGATCTTATTGGTGTGGATGCATTTTTTTCGTAGAGCCTTTTTCACATACCAGAATTTTATGGTCATAGATATGATTGTATGCATAAAAGAACATACATAATGCCTCCAATTTTCATGATATGCCTAATTAGGTAGGAAAAACATCGGCCCCTCTAAGGTGGGTCAAGATATGGTGTATGAGATCAAAGTGTACAAGGGTTGTGGCCTAATCCCGAAAACAAGTTGCTACACATGTTGTAGAAAAAGAATGAAAACAACTGGTTACCTAGGTTTTAGCCTAAGCACGATAACAAGAAGGTGTGTGGGTTGTAACCCAGGCCTAAAAAAAGAGGGTGCATGGGTTGTAGACCATTCCCAAAAATATGTTCGTACATGGCTTGTCAGACAAATTGCAATGAAGTTACAGGAGTTGTATCCCAAGCATAACATGTAATAAAGGACATGGTGGTAGCCTTGACATAATAATTTCTATACTAAGGTGTGTGCAAAAAATTCTATGCCTTATTCTCCAGTAATGATATCATGGACTATTCTCTCGATTATATTAGTAGTCATGTCTTATCAACATTCAATCATTATGAAATTTATTTTCATTTTGATATTTTATATTCAATGTATGATCTTAAAATTATATTCTAATGTTCTCATAACCGTATGTTCATGTTATGATATCTTATATCCTTTATATACACTTACTATGAATTTGATCTCATCCATTTCTTTTGTTTTATGTACTCATGTTATGAAGAACAGTTTTAAGTACAATTAATAAAGTGGTAGATCATTGTGGTAAACAATAAAGATCTTTCACAATGCTAAAAGATTCACCTTCCTTGTGTCTAAAAAAATCAAAATAATTAGGTCCTTAAGAATATACATTTTTGAAATGATGAATGTTCATCTATATTGATGTAATATCCATATATGTTAATCCTAGACCACTATACAGATGAAACTAAAGATAATAACATATGAAAAGGTGTTTCTGTCTTGACAAGACCAACACCTATTACACAAAAGTGTACTTTATTGTAAACCTCATTTGAAACATCTAGCGGATATTTTTTGGAAATTCACATACACTTTATGAACTATTATGGAGGAGTTGAAAAAATTTTAATGTTAGGAAATCACATATGATTTCATATCATGGATAACATATATGAAAACATAGAAAAAAATCATGGTATATTTTTAATTTATATTTTATTCCATATATATTTATACATTTTAACTTTGATATGTTTAAATATCCAAATATTTTTTTATTTTTTATTGTTTAATGGATGAAAATAGGATAAATGATGCCAAAAGAGAATATGGTGGAAAATGTAATGATTTCCCAAACAATATTGCTAACATATTGGGATGTGAATTTTGAAATAATGTGATCAGGAAAAATTAGTTTTATTTAATTACGATTAAATACAAGAAAATAGTTGAATTACATGACAAATAAATTATTAGTGGGACAACATCTAATGGATATTAAATTTATCATGAATAAAGAGAAAAAATATTAAATTTCGAACATGTATAAATTACTCGAACAGACACCATGAATGATTCCTTAAAGATACTAAAAGATTATTTATTTATTGAAAATGAGGTCATAATATTGGTAATTTATAAGGAAAAATGATGTGTCTAGTTAAAAATTCCATGTCAAATACGTTTCATCTTATTGAACAAATAACAGTTATTTTTTTATATTTGGGGAATATGGGCATTGATCAAGTCAATTCCCTAATCATAATGTTAATTCTTAAGGGCCTCTATTATGCCAATAATTTATGCTAAATTACTGACTTCTTCCAATTTCATAACTCGATAATCAATTTTTTGAAGTATTTTTATCAATTGTATTTGGGTGAAAATAATCATGAAACATATAAGGATTTTCATACAGTAGTTATATTTTAGGATTTTAATGAATATAATTAATTTTACGAATGACATAAAAAATTTATTAAATTCTAAGGTGAGATTTTTTGGGAAATACAAAGATTGAGGAAATAATTATCTTTGAGATGTTCTTGATGTTGAAATAGTTATAGTCAATTAAAATGAGTTAATTTTTGAGTTGGAAAGAAAACCTCACAGGTAAAAAAGTCATTTGATTACTAATGTTATTTTGAATATGTTTATCATATTATTCATAACTTTATACGACCAAGGAGTGTTATTAATATGATCATCCCATAATTTTTCAATATTTTTAAAAAATGGAAAATCCATAATCTTGGTGACAACCCGTTGTATCTGGAAATGACATAGTTCTTGAACATAAAGATAAAGGGATGTAAGGGTGAAATGCATATCCCCGACCTATGTAATGTACTAGTTTTTATGAAATTTTCTTCCTAGAAACATTTTGTGTGGATAAATATTAAGATTATATTTGGAAAATATTACACGGGTAAAAATTTTAAACTTTTTATGATTTTAATGTGATTAATGATATTTTTTGAAAATATTTTTTAGGTCGAGATGCGTATAAACTTTATGTTTAATGTAAATTTTTTTTTATAAAATAATTATTTTAAATTTGGATAAGAAAAATAAACGGTATGATAAAAACCTTGTTATTAAAACATCCATTAATGTCAATGTTATTATCATTATTTAGGATATAGGTTTAATTATTTACGGTTTGATCTATGTAAAACCTGTGGTTTTATTTTTGAATTATGGATATTAAAATATTCAAAATAATTTTGGTTGATATATTACTTTTTTCTGAACATATTGGTTTTAATTTTGATAGAAGGAATAGATTGTTACTATTTTATTAATCTTATGATTTGTTAAAAAGTTAATTTTAGTTATTGAAGCATAAAATATAATCATATTGGATATTCATTCCTTATAGTAATAAGTCAAGATGAAATTTAATGAAACATAGGGAAGGAAGAAATTGTGTTTATGAAATAAAAAGATATCATGTTATTAATTTTTGTAGTGATATATCATTATATAAAAGGGATATAATATCTCTATCAAAGGAATCCGCAAACAATGTTATCATATTACATTCATATTTTATTATTCAATGGAATATTTATTAATCACAGATTTATGGTTTTGTGGCTTTTAACATTCTATTTATCATTAAATTTCATGTGATAAATGACCTCTGTTACTCTATATGATTGTTCATAATTTTCTTCCATGTCAATTTTTTCACTTCCCACCAATTATATTATATGTGGATATTTATTTATTTAAGGACCATTTTATTTCCGTTTACCACTTTTTAATTGTATTCTTTATTGTCCTCATTAATGACATGTTTTCTCAATAAAATAATTTTAAAATTTTAAACCCTTTATTACTGAGCCTATGTTTAAATCGATAAGATGTAATTAATTTAATGGTGTTAGAATGAAATGCAATAATAATTATGAATATATTTTTCTTTAAATATATTATATTTATGTTATATAATGTGTTACACCAAAAATTGAGTTTTAATAAACCACAATATAATATTAATTTATTTCTATTTAAACATTACTCATATAACCTTGATTCTATATAAAGGGCTTGTATTGTAGTAGATAATTTATAAAATATACCAAAATTACCTACTCAATATAAATTTATTTTAAAATTCTTAATATATAAGAACTCAAAATTAATAATGATATTTTATTCTAAAAAAGATTCCCTAAAAAATGTTTGTTATTTTGTTTAAAAAAATATATTAAATAATTTATTGAAATTTTATAAATTTTATTATTTTAAAAAAAATATTATTTAAATCATAATTTGAATATTATCGTTGGGTGAAATATCTGGACTTTTTTGAATAATATTGATTTTCTTGTGAATAATGAAAAATACAAATATTTTGTAAAAATATCAATTCATTTAAATAAATTTAATAATTTAAAAGACCCATTATCCCTAAATATTATTTAAATTTATTATAAACATAATTTATTTATATTCCATCCAAAAAATAATTATAAATCATCTTTATACTGAATTTTAATATATGTTTTGTTAGGCATTAAAAAAAAATTTCTGAAAACTTTTTGTATATACATAATGATTATCCATTTTAACAAAATTAAATAACTAATAATTATTAATGAATTAAATTTTATTTATAAACTTTTATAAATTAATATTAATTTAATTTAAATTACGTTTGAATAATTTTAATATATTATTTTTATGATCTTGTCATGCTTGAAAAATGAATTTATTGTACCCAGTTTTCTCGACCTGTCTACAAGATTTATTTTAAATTAAATCCCACAAGTTATTTTAATTTAATTTGATAAAATGGATTAAATATTTTTAATAATAATATTTAATATTATATAAAAAGTTCAAATTATCTTTTGGTCAGAATGAATAAAAAAATAGTAAAAAATTAGTAACATTAATACAAAAAGGTAAAGGGTTAAAATGAGTAACCTTATAGGATAAAATGATAGATTTTTTAATTAAAATTTATTTTGAATTTTAGATTATTTTATCATCCGTATATTTAATCAAATACTTTAATTTTAAATTTTTTAGACACTTATCACGAGATTGATTTTCCATTATTTAATGGCTTTGGGTATTTTCATAAATGCCACTCCTCCTCTCTTATAGATGGATATCCCCTGTTCTCCTATCCACACATACGAAACCCATTTTATTGGCCAATAAATGAAAAAAAATCCATATTTCCATCCTATAAACATAAAATACCTTATTTGATCAAAAAAATCAATGAAGGCTTTCAATAAAATCGTAAAGTACGGTCCGAAGAAGAGGAAATAGTATTCCCCAATATCTTTATTTTTTCATCGTATCTTCCAAAATTATTTATATCATATAAAATCAAATATAATTTCAAAATTTTACCATATATACTGATAATTTATTAATTTGGTGTCGTTTTATTCATTATTATCAACTTCCATTAAAATTGGAAATGAAACCATCCTTTTTTGGTATGATGGATTACAACCATAAAAACAAATGTAATTAATATTTTCATCATCACATGTCATGGATATTAATAAATATGGATTTTTTTTAAATTCATGAAATATAAATAATTATAGAAAACTAATATATAATATACATTCTTTCATTATAATCCATTAAAAAAGGATAACACCATTCATGTGGATGGCGAACTACTGCATCATGATGCGATAAGATTTGTTTTTGTTACCGTATCACATGGATGTTATAAGTTGGTGTATTTATAGAAATAATATTATTTTCATGATATTATGATCATTATGGAATGATAAAGTAAAATATACCGTTATTCCATAAAGATTATTGAATAATGAAAATGTTACACATGAGTATGTAGGAACTACCATCTCTATGATTGTAACATAGTTCACTTTTTTAAAATGTAACACATGGGTATTTTTAAAAGTAAAATTAATGTATACAAATAATTATTATTTCATGATTAATATTTTTAATATGATTGAATAAGGACCCCTTTGACTAAATTCTTCATACCAACACCATTTTGAAATAATGAATTAAGAATCCTAAAAACACACGACATGAATATAACTGATTGAATAAATAAATACAACAATAAATTTAATCAATTAAATTTTATATAATTTATTTAAAAATATAATGTTATATAATAAAACAAATTATTTATATATTTTTATTATATTGGAGATAATATACATACACAACAAGTATGTAATTGAGGTAAGTGATTCTATTTGAAAACATCATTATGTGAGACAAATATTTTTATAAACAAAATTTATTTTATATTGTGAATATACATCACATATAGATGTTATATCATGAATCCATCATAATGTTTTTTATTTAATGTTATAATTCAATTACTTCAATCATACAAGTAAGTATTCAAAAGTAAACAAATCAGTAATGTTTTTTACATCAATTTAATTTTTAGAATGACTATTTATTATTGATTTTCAATTGAAGAAAATAAAATTATTGTTTTATAATATCACATTTTAATTTGATTATCCTATTTTTATTTATGAAATATTTATGTAATAGTACCATTTTCCATTCTTAGGTGATTAAAATTATTGAGATACTGCTTTAACTTTCCAAATTCATATCAACCTTTAGTCGAGGATCAATTTTCCTTCAAAATCCATGTTTTTATTAAACAAATGTAAAGAATATATTTGATATTCTATATTTATTAATTAATTATATATTAAATATTTTTTTCTTTAAAAAATTATTGTAAAGTAAATCATCACAATGGTTTCCAAAAGATACAGATTTTTAATTTTCTTATAAAATTTAAAATGAATTTTTTTATCTTATACAACTTGTATGGAATTGATTATCCATAATTTTAATTAAAGATTCAATTATTAGATTACAATGTTGTTTTAAATAAAATTTATTCCAAACATATACTGTAAAGTTTTTATTACAAAATTAATATTCAATCTCGTAAATTTTTCCCTCAAATTTTTAACTATTAAAATTTATTTTAATTCATCAATGAAAAAAACTATTACTATTATTGAATGATTATAAACAACTATATATATTTCCATTTTTTATATCCTATTCTCACTCTTCCTTAAATTCACAAGGTAATATAGTCTTTATGATCATTTCATAAATACATTCATTATCGATTTCATTTGATTATTGTTTGAGGACATATTATGTAACCCATTTTAATTCAAAGGGTAATTCTTAAGGTTATTCAATATGATTACATTACATATTTGTAACACATATGAATGTAAATTAAATGAATTTTGTGGGTGGGTCCAATGTGGTATATACCTACAATTAATTTGAAAATGTTTTAGACTCATGATACATAATGAATGGGATTATGGATTAAACCTCATCCACTATGGGAATCTTTCATCCATGCGATGTTTTCTCAGGAGATATTTTTTAATAATTTTTATTTCATCTCATATGTTTCTTCCACCTATCTTATAATTCCATGATATTATAATACCACGTAATTAATATTTTTTTTACTTATGATAAATCACGTGACTTCTATTTGAAGATGTGAGGTTATGTCATTGATTCTCATATCAGGAATTCATATAATTTATATTTCGTTTAAAAAAAATTTCACGCACCCATATTGTCTATATATTTCAACGGTTATTCAATGTAGTCTAAGAAATCATAATTATTTAGTACCTTATTATGTGGAATAAAATAAAAAAAATCATTTTAGTATCTTTTTGATGTAATATCCATGTAGCCTTCCAAAGACACCGAGCCTCATGATCTTGAGGTTGTTATAAATGTATTTTTTTTGTTAAAAGACTTGTAATAATATGTCTAAAAGGATTGTGTTTCAATATTCATAAATTTACAATCATCTCCCCACATCCAAAGTTTTAATCAACTCTAGAAACTACCAAATGCATGAACACCCACAAAACAATGATTTCATAGGATGGCCTGATAACAACACTCATTAGTTTCCAGAGAGTGATTACACAATGGTTCATGGCCCCCCATTACATAATATAGTGATTCTTTATCTATCCACTATAAAGGGTTATAAATTTACAAATCCCAATAGCTGACAAAATTTCTATTTAGAAAAAGGAAACTCCTTCCTAATGAGATTCAATATACACCCCCTGAAACACAAGTTTCAGTTGATGATATTGAGCGTCCGCCCATCCTCTAACCCTCCTTGGTTAAAAACCTTATATCAATAAGTGGAAAATAATATGAGTTTCATTTTGAACCTACAATTTAATTAGTCTATGGTTTTAAACAAAATTCGACAAGAATATAAGGGTTCTGAAAAAAAGAAAAAAGATGGGTCGCGGTGTGTGGGAGCTCCATGAAGATAGAGATCAGGATTTCTAGTGTTTATTATGTTGGTTCCCCATTTTCATGGCATTGTTCTTGTGGTTGGAGGTGTAAGATCTGTCAGGAATGAAGGTCTGCGGCGGCACGGGGGTGTAGTGAGTTTGTCGGCGTCTCGGTTTGGCGTTATTCATGACACTTCTTTCTGATCTGTTGCTCGGAGTGATGGTGCACCGAGTCTCGAAGGTTGTGCACCAATGGTTGATGGATCATCAAAGGACCGTGTTGTCTACGGTCGGCTTGTTGAAAGTGGCTTGTGGGATGGCGATACCGCCCGGGAGGTTGTCGGGTTCTAGTTTAGACCTCGGATGTCAGATACTGGTCATGGTTTTTTGGGAGATGCAGGTGTGAGAGATCAGGTTGCTGACTCCAATCCATGAAATCTGATGAAGAACAATTTATGTTTGGATGTTTGTGATGGATCTAGTAAATTTTATGCTATAGTGTTGACTTCTAATTCTTTTTTCCTGCTTCACGGAGGATAAATATGAATGAATTTTTGTAGCCTATGTTAGCATCTTACTCTGACTCGTGATCTGGAAGAATTATTCAAATGGGGTCTTCAGCACATGTTGATCCCAATTATAAGGTTTTTTCTGAAAGTATTTTCATTGGTAAAGACACCATGATTACACGTCTTATTTTATCCAAGGTTCAGAAATCATGGAGGGGTGATGATTTTGTCCGACAGATTTCATGTCTGTGGGGTTTCTCTGACTGGAGGTGTATATCTCTTGGACATGGTTTCTTTAATTGTATTTTTCCTACGTATGTTTCTAAAACTCATGCTTGGAGCACTATATTTCTTTCCTTGATGCCTGGGTGGATTCACTATCATGAATATTCCATAGAATTCAATGCTTAACATTCAAGGAATGAATTTTCTTAGTTATCAGTTAATCTTCATTTTCTCAATTTGGTCCTTTGGCACCCAAATATTCATCGAGATATTGGCATGGAAATTGGACCCCCATACCTCTTGACAAGGAGACTAAGAATGTATGGTTTGGACATTTCACAATGATGTTACTTGAGATTGATCTGAGCTCTACCCTGGTAGACAAGGTAACTCTTTCCACTCTGATAGATGACATTCAAATTGATGTTTATTATGAATGAAAACCACTTATTTGTAATGAGTTCATGTCTGTTGGGAATTCGTTGGAATTATGTCATAGACAAAATTCCTTTGAGAACTATGGGATGAAGTGCCATCCATACAACCTCTGTTGGAGGAGATCAAAGAGAAATTTTGTGGATTTGTCACAACCCCCTAATCGTAACATCAAGCCATCCGCTAAAAAGAATGATGTGGTGGTTTCTATGGAAGAACGACAGGTACCTTCAAAAGGGAAGGTGCTGGTAGTGGATGCATCGTCGTTGAGAGCCAACAATGGTCCTTCTAATATTCAGGATAACTATTCACCCCAAATTAGCATTCCCTCCATAGTTCAGGTTAACTTTTCTAAAGAGATACTCAATGATGGCCATCCAGTTACTCCCATGGCATTAGTTGGGATTGGAAATAATACTCCTCTCTCTATTGCAGGATCTCCTACTTGCATTGACCCCTAAAATATATGCATAAATGATAGTCCCTGTGTAGGTTTAAAATATAATGAAACTGTTGAGGTGAATTTTCATACTGAGGCTCCTCCATATGTTTATTGCCATTAGGAGATCCGAAAGCTCTTGATATCCTCTAGGATATCAAGGAAGTGGGACGACGTTTCAAAGGCAGAAGATACTGCAGCGGCTAGCGGTGGTGCTGCTTCTTTCAAAGAGAACTCATTTCTGGACAAGGGGTAGTTGACTACACTCCTACCCCATTGAAATGATGGATGAGGAAGGACTACTCTAATACACCTCATACTGTTTGTACGTGCTCTTCTAAGATATCAAGTAAGATTAATTCTGATTTTCTTATGATCCATAATCAGGGTATGTTAAAATCTGAATGTGAAACTACAGATGACTCGGAGTATGGGATTGATATGTCTTATTATGATCTTTAGCATTATGTTTTGAAGAATGAGGGAAGTACCTTTGTTTGACCCCACCCGTCTCCTTTGTTCTCTTTTCCTTTATTTACTAAATAGTCAGAAGCATCGCTTATGGCTGTACTTTCATGCTATAAGGGTTCTATAAGCAAACTTTGTATCATTATTACTTGTACTTAAGGTTCCCTATACTACTAGGTTTCATGAAAACATGAATGCAATTAATTTTAAAATTTAAAAGGTTACATTCAATAATAAGGATTATTCATCAATGAATCCCAACCCTAGGGTATTAACCTTGATTATCTCTTCATAAGGAATAGTCCTCACTTGGGTTACCTTCATGTATCATGATGTATTAGATCACTAGTAACCAAAATTAAATTTCATAGGACACATGACCTTACGAAAAAACATGCATAGGAATTTAGTGGGTCAACAACCCATAGAAATACATCTAGTAACATCCCAAATAATATTCCATGATGACATCACCCATATACTAAACATGTCTACAGGCCATGGATCCTTTTTTTAGTTGAATATAATTCTAATAGATTCATTGGGGATAAAGAAATATAGGCTATATAATGATAGTTAATCAATTAGACATATCAATTGGACCCCATCACATGGTTCTTTTCTAAGAACGTATGTGTCTAGAAATGAAATTAAAAGGAAAACCCCCACCTATTCTTGGAAGGACCACACCATGAACACCCTTTCTATCACCATCATTATCACAATAGTGAACCAGACCATAATGTCACATTAAAAGTTATTAGATATAGACAAGAACATGGGTTCAGCTGAAATAATATTACCATGCAATATTAAATGTAAAAACAATACAAGTAATTGATTGTAAGAAGATGAGTAGTTTTTCAATAGTACAATCCCAAACAGGTTGTATCTATTTCATGTGAATCCTACATGCCAAATATGATTCATTCCACACATCTTTCTAATAATAACAAGAGTCAAATCCATAAGAAATCACAACCTCGAAATTAATATGCATCACACATATTCAAAATGTTTAATCAGAATTTCTCATACTAAAAACATCAATTCAATGACATGGAGTCATGGGAATCACACAAGAAATAAGTTAACAACAAACAAGACAAAGTTTCATCCCAAGATCTGACACAATCATATGTCACTTGTCTACCAAACCCCCAAAATAAGAATTATAAGATATGATGGGATATAAATCCATTTATTAACATCCACACCCAAGTCCACAAGTTAGATTCTGAATGACACATGACCAAAACTATGAATTATTTTATTCGATATGCTACATACTAGAATAATGGGTGTCAAGGGGTATAGTGCAGAAAATATTCATCCAACATATTGAAAAATAAAAATAAAAGAAAAATATTTAAAAAGTACATAAATATTTTATGTGGAAAACATATAGAAACTAACAGTATGAATTAATTTTGAAACAATATTATAGTGACTATATAGTTATATAAAAACAATTGATGATCCCGAAATGGGTTGATTATATACATGAAAAAATAGAACAAAAGTAAAATAAGGTATACCCCCCCTTAAACCGACTTACAATCAGTGTCTCCAAAAATATAATGAGTTATTCTATGAGATGATTAAAACCATTCCTCCGCCCAACCTGTAATTCTAATAAGTGAGGATTTCTCTACAACACATGTTCCATGGCTTCCAAAGATGTGTTTGAGTATAACACTGTATGGTTCCACCCATAATGTTCTATAACCAACATGTAAAATGTAGTGTATGTATATGTGATATAAGTAAAAAAATTATAAATATCAAATTCCTATACTGAACCATCATAATATATAATAACAAAAGAATAGGTAGGTAATAAACACTCAAATATTGACGTATTGTGTTCTCATATTTCCTCTATGAACCCCAACCATACATAATAAAATTTAATGTTATCAAAATATCATATGTATATCCCTGTGACATATGTCACCCCATTTAACTTCGATTTTCATTATAGCTAATGCATGTTCCACTTTAAATAACACCTCCACACTCACCACCATTTTGTACAGGCCACTACCCACCTCAAATTAATTTTATTCAAAATGACCATTACGAAGCAACATATTATTTACAAATATAGTATAATTAGATTATAAATTCTAGTTTAATTTAATGGGTTGAGATAATTTCACTGTAACGATGTGTAACTACATGAAAACATTGTCTTTGGTTATCATCTATCTAGAATATGTGAAAATGCCATTAGAAATGACTGATTCAATGAGATCCATTTCAACAAATTGAAATATATAAAATTAAATTCCTATAAATTAGGAATGATAGGGGAGAAATGTCTAATATTGGATGAGGAAAAAAATTTACAAGAAACGTGGTTGAATTGCACCTGAATCCACCTAAATCGAAGTATAAATAAGGAAAGGAAGCTATGGATGAGCCCTTGTGTATGTGTCCCAATGATCCTATATGGGGGGCGGGGGTGATCATTTTAATATAAAAAATAATCTTGAAATATTTCTAAATTTGATGCATGAATCACATTATGATCTATTCATCTACATTATTAAGACCATTTTCACATTTTGATGCTCCATGGGCCACCCTATGATTTCATTTAATGTGTTCAATACACTATTCACGATATGAATAGGTAGTTACAACACATTTTTTTAGTCCCAAGAACCCAAACGCTCTTCAAAATTCTAGTTCGAACACCATGTCATCACTAGATTCTTGGGCTCCATCGCAAATAACCAATCAGGGATGCTAAAGCATTGTAATCCTAGTTCTTAGTCATTGTTCATAAAAAATACAATAAAACATACTGTTAAAATATACCTAAAAAATTATTATCCATAAATATAATGAACCAAAATTTTCATATATGGATAATACATAAAATTATATAAATATTCTTTACATTGCACAAATTCACACATAAGGACTGATATAGGTTAGTTATTTTAGAAACATGTAACACGATCTTATTAATTCATGGAAGATATTAAATGTCTCCCATAAATATCTTTTATTTTTTTACACTTCACTAAAATTCACTACATAAGCCATTCATCATAACATAGGTAATGAATCTATATGAGTGTGTGAGATCAAATGTTTAGTATGTGTTAACAAGGGATATACATAATTATAACATGAGCATAAGGGTATGAGGACATGATCATATCATTTTAACACCATACACTGCATATAAAATATAATAATATTAAGTCATGTTATAATGATTTTATTTTCATAAGTCATGTGTCACAAGGTAATTAAAATATCATGATCTGTGAACATATAACATTGGCATAAGAAAATGATTTCTAGAAAGCATAGAATAATAAAAATAATTATGTCAATGATATTAACTAAGAATCTCACAAAATATTCTAATTTGGATAACTACGTTTATATGTACATCGATCTTGGGATAATTTCCAACGTTGAATTTTTTTTCTTGTGATAACGATAAATTTACACTATTTATTAGCTTTCTCTAACAACCAGTGTACCATCATTTTCCATATTGGGTTATCCACCCATGTACCCTCTATGCTCATTGAACACTTATCATTACTCAATAAATTAGAGGGAGATATAGGTTCCATCCATATTAAAATTACAAAAATATTTATGTGTTCCATAATATCATAATCATTCGTTATATCATAACCCACGAAGTGAAATCGGTTTAAAAAACTATTTATCGTTTCGTAACCTATAGAAAATAAGAATGTTTTATAATCATAATTCCATCATAAAAATAAACCATTAAAATAAATTCAACTAATTTTATCCATCGAACAAATACTATTAAGGTATAAGAGACATGAAAAAATGTCATTTTAGATGGAAAACAATTTTCAAAGTATATTTAAAACACTTCCCAAGGAAAAAATCCTTTCCTCATTGAAGTTAGATTTTTTAAACATAAAACATTTTGAAAACACTTTAGTTTGAAAATATCCATTGATATTATAAAAGAATAATCAAAAAATGGATTGTTCATTAGAACATTTAAATTCATTCATACCGAATATGTTAAAATAAAGAATACTTTCACAATTTCTGTAAATATGAAACAAATATTGTACGGAAAGAGTCATAAAGATTCCAATCATTTTTTAAAAAAAAATGTGTTAAATTGTCTTATATAAATCATATGAGAATAATAAACAGTTTTTTGAAATTATTTTTTCAAAATAATGTATGGGAGGATACCAGATTACGAACCGAAGAGAGAAATAACCTCATATTTCTTTTAAGAAAACCTATTCAATATTTTTAAGCACCAACGAGTAGAAAATTGTAATATTACTTGAAAATACAATTAATTACTACATGATAAGATCATTAATTATAATTTTTGAGTGGTACATCATAATATATCAATATTATATACTTATTCATAAATAATCACAACAAATTTTGTGATTGTAACATCAAACCCTTTCGACTTTGGTATCATTAAATCAAAAGACCCATGAAAAAAAGATCAGATAAAACATTAAAATGTCATTATTATAAATAAACTGCTGATATTATATTTAAAAGGGGTTGTATGTATACCTCATACAACAATATAGGTACATAACATAACATATGTTTCAAAGAAGAAAAAATAAGAAAAAATTTCCGAACCATATTATTTTTTATATATATCATTATTTGTTATTTTTTGGTATATTACACATATTATAGTCCCAAAATCTATTGAATAATAATAATGAAAAAATAATCATTTTTATACATTAATCACACGTTAAAATACCATTGAGAATGCTGTGTTTTTGAAATTATGTATCACTACTATAAAATAGGCCTTTAATAACTTTAGAAATGGCCTTTATTAGCGCCAAAAAAGAGCTAATTTCATGAGAGAGATTAAAAGCAACGATATTTTTTTCAACGCTAAAATAGCGCTATTAAAGGGTTCCTTTATCGGTGCTAAAATTTCACCGATAAAGACCCAATTATGAGTACTTTTTAAGCATCATTAAAGGTTCCATTTATTAGCTCCTATAAAAGCATAGATAATGGGTCTTATCAGCACTTATAGAAGAACTGATAAATTTTACCTTTTTAAGTGACATTAAATGTTCTTAGAAAATATATCCATTAACATTTCTTCTAAATGTTTTCATAAATATGTGCTTTATCACTGGTTTTAGAAGCACTGATAAAGGTCCATACTATAATATGCTACAACAACACACTGCATCACCATTTCAGTGTGCTACAACAACACACCACAACACCAGAAACACACCATATATCAAAAAAAATAGTCCCAATAAAGAATTTAAATGATATGGAATTTAAAACATAAATAAAATAAAAAATACTATATTTTTGAGATTTAAGACATAGGTTTATAAAATTACATAAATAAAAATTATTTCGTACATTCAAAAACATAAATGTTCATTTGTCATTTAATTTTTCCCTTAACTCATACTATTTACAATCAAACCAACCCTACACGGTAAAATAATGCACTTGTATAAAAAATAATTTATATTTTATTAATAATATAAAGAAGTAAATTAACAGAAAGTCGTAATTTTACTAATAATGTTGTTAATTTTCCATAAAAAGACACAGTTATAGTCATAATGGCCACACCATTTTGAAGATTGAGCTGTGTCTAATTCCCAAATGTCTCAAATGACTTGTGGATCATGGTCCTCAAGTATAAAAATATCCAAATGAGTTTGTCAGGTTTTAATACATTAGTTGTCTATTTTTCTAAAATAACATTTTAAACAAGAATCACACAATTTTTACTCATTGTGATCACATTGTGTAACAGTTGGAAATGAAACCAATTCATTCATGTAAAAAATGAAATAATAATAATTGTACTAAATTACCATGAATATCTGAGTCCAATTGATTTTCTATGTGGGAGTGACACTCTTTGAACTATAATCTCGATTTTAAACTAATAATGGATACATTAAGGTATACCATACCCATCATGTATCAGATTACGGTGAATCATATTCCTACATGTCACAAATGAATTATGGATGTTTTCTTAAAGTATAAAAATAATCTAAATGATTTTTAGTTAATTGTTTTGTTTTACTAAAATTTATGACAATTTTAAATAAATATATAAACATTGAGTCATATTTGTCTTAACGTGGGTCGGATTGAGCTGATTTTTATTCATAAACATCTCAAATGGCATATGGGTCATTTACCTAGATTATAAAAACAAATATAATTATTCTTCTTGGTTTTGAGGAAATCAATTGTTTTTTTAATAAAATTTCATTTTAAATTGAAAACATGATCTTTTGACTCATATGGAGCACATGGTGAATCCTTTCAATGTGAAAATAATTCATACACATCAAAAATGACCTATTATTAATTCTAATAAATTCACAAAAACGTATTAGTGCGTTTGATTGGTTTTAAGTGAGTAGTTGTTTTTGAACTAAAATATTGATTTTAAATTGATAGCAGACACATTAAATCATACTGGGAATGTCAAGTATCAAATTGATATATGAATGATCCCTACACATCAAAAATGACTTATAGATCATTATAATAAACTATCAAAACAATCTAAATGAGATTGGTGGGTTTTGAGTAGGTCATTTTTAAATTTTACTAAAAATGATGTTTATTTTAATGAAAAATATGCACTTTGAGTCATACTAGGAACACCATCATTTGGATTGATGTGTCGATAATTCCTACACATCTCAAATGATTTAGGATCACCTTAATAAAGTATAAAAACTATATGAATTCATTTTATGGGTTTTGAGTATTTGTGTTTTCTTTTTTACTAATATGTCATTTTAAACTGGAATCATGCACTTCTTACTCATTCTGGTCATATCATGTATCAGTTTAATGTGAAAATAATTTATAAACATAAAAAATTAATTATGAAATTTTTTAATAAATTATCAATAATATATAAACACCTTTGATCAATTTTCAGTGAGTGACACTTTGTGAAAAAAATGTTGATTTTAAACATATTACAGAAACATTTAGTCATATCGGGGACATCATGTGTCAGATTGAGGTGAAGCAAATATCATATATAAAAATGACTTATTTATCATTTTATTAAATTATAAAATAATATAAATGTATTGTATTGGTTTTGAGTAGTTCAGTTTTCCATTATATGAAAATTGATGACAATTTTAAATAAAAGTACGCACTATGAGTCACATTAGTCATGCTATGGGTCGGATTGATCAGAATCTAGTTCCTACGCATCTCAAATGACAGATGGATTAGTATATAAAATTGTAAATATCCTCATAATTCTTTTTCATGATTTTGAGTATGTATGATGTGTATTTTTTTACAAAAATTCCATTTTAAACACGAATCATTCACCTTGGTTGATTCTGATTATATTGTATATCCGATTGATGTGAAACCAAATCATACACATCAAAAAATTGATTATGAATAATTTTCATAAATTATCAAGAAATTTGGAGCTTGTTTTATTAGTTTTTAGTGATTGACATATTTTGAACAAAAATTTCACTCTTAAACTGATAATAGACACATTGAGTCATACCAGGCCCATTGTGTATTAGATTGAGGTGTGACTGAATCCTATAAGTAAAAAAATGAAAAATGGATCATTTTTGTTACTTCTATTAACAATATGAATATTTGTTATCATTTTTGTGTATATCAGTTGTCTATTTTAGTAAAATTAATGTAAATTTTAAATAGAATAAGTACTTGGAGTCATAACGATCCCACTATGTGTCGTAACAATACATATACATCTTTCTAAAGGGTTTCATTATTTATTATTTTTTCTTATGATGGATTGTTAACATCATTATGTGTATACTATATTATCTATAAGATTAGTAAAATATTTAATTTATATTATGTTAATGCATTATAGAACATATAATATTATGAGGAAAACATTGTATTTTAAAACAGATTTACATTGTCATTAACGTCTCTTTTTTAAAGGGTTTAGGGATTTTATTCATCTATTGAGAGTCCAAATCCCATCTTTATGGTCCCCTATAATGAAAAATACATTTTCTACATTGGTACTAAGATTAAGTGATTGTGATATCCCAATAACAAGCTCTCTATCAATTTATTTTTCATCTGAATCGACATTTGTTTAGTCTCTAATTGGAAAATCAACCAATTATTTTTCATTGTATCAGAAACATAAAATTCCTACACTACATGAGATCCCATTATGAATGGATCATGTTTTAACCATCTATGCTAGAATTTACCTTATTTAATACCATTTCATTAACATTAACTACACTGATATTGTCATCCCATTTTCTGTGGAAAATAAACACTTGAAATGTTGTCTAACCCTAGTCTTATATATGTCAAATAATTCTAAAATATGACACAATGGCATAAATTGGACTTATATCCTTTAAAAAAAATATGTACATCACTTTATCCACTATAGTAAGAGAAATGTTTTTCATCATACTATACAGATCATGATATTTTTTATAGAATCTATAACCAATGATTAAACAACACGTGAATGCTAAAACATTTGCATTCGCTCATCTGGATATCCATTGATTTTGTTCAGCAATTGAATTTTTATTTTCTGATAACTCCTTATCAATTTGATCTTGGAACCATCCTATAAACTGTTTATTTTTTATTTTTTATCTTTCCTTCAACTGTTGATGGATTCAAATATCCATGAATTTTTTATAGGATTTAATGTATCGAACATCATATTAAATATTATGTAAAATGTAAAGATGAACTTTCTACCATTCTATCAAGGTAATTTTAACATCATCTCTCCTGGAAATCCCTTTTCCCATATGTAGTTCATTGTGATGATACTTTGGGAGACCGTTGTTGTCAATATCTGATAGGTAATCAGTATAGAATTTTGTAGCTTTTTCAATAATAAATCATTCTACAACACAACCTTCTAACCAGTTTTGAATCTCAACATATCCTTTTAAAATATTCACATACCATTCTATGAGGTACATTCTTCTATAATGGAAATGAACAAATTGTTAACCCTCTCTTACAAAGTGAACTATCCAGTGGTCCATTATATCAATGAATGAAGGGGGGGATGAACATCTCTAATTCAAATAATATGACATAACTATAACATTACTACACATGGCTTTGAAAAATATGCAGACTTTGTTTAATTTATGTAGTATATTTTGAGGAATAATTTAATGAAAAACAATAGGGATTAAATCTTGCATCCAAACATGCAATTCATTTGATTTTATTCTTTGTAACATTAAATTATTTATTAACACGACATTCTTGACAGTTTACGAGTAACCCTATGGAATTAATACATTATTAAAGAAACAATGACATTGGAATTTTTTCTATCTAGATAGAGATAATGTTGTTAGATGATGATATTTCACCTTTTACCCATCACTAGTTCCAACTCCCCCATTATCCCTATTTAAATAATGTCCAACCTAGACTTGATGCATTCTTTTGTTTTTCCCTGAACATTTGGAAACATTACAATAACACTATCAAATGAATTTTTTATATTGATAACATCATGAAAATGTATCACATAAAATAATCTAGTACAATAATTATAAAAAAAATGATCTCCTCTTCCACCATGATTTCGAAAGTATTTTCAAAATGGTTTACCAAAAACAATGTCAATATCTTTAAAATTATTGTACAGTTGATCTCACATTACTGGGGTTGGTGTTTTACATAGACCAATATTCCAATCAAATGCTATCATCCAGGATCAATATATATGTCATCGAGGTAAAAAACTCTGGTTTCCTAAAAAAATAGTTTTTGTGTAATTTTTAAATCGTAGTGATTATGTGTGTTTTTTATAAAAACAACACCCAACATTATATTAATGCTATATCATGATTAATTTCAATAAGTAGGGGTGTAATTTATCATTCCATACAACACGCCCCTTGATGTGGATTCTTCACATCTATGATAACCATATATTGTACCACCTCATCACACAACAATTTTAGATATTAGATCAATGGATCCATATAGATATCAATATCATTAGTAGTTTTCTTTTGCCCACATATATATAGAAAAAAAATAATCTATTTTCACAATATTCATAACAACTGATGAATGTTATAATTTATCAACATGATGTCCCATTTACTATGATTACTTCAATTTAAACCAAAAGGATTTATTCCATTTGATGATAATGATATACCAATGTTTTTGGCCCATTACCAAATTCATGTTACTTCTAATATACATTCTTCCACTAAGGATAATCTTCTAGATGATGTAGGTTTCCATATTTTATTCATGAATCTTCATGGAACGCTAATAATCATGTGGTTTATTGACATCTATAAAATATTCTAAACCCCTTGAATGAAATGGAAGTACTATTTATATATTGATGGATTCGATTCATTTTTCAGGTATTGATCTTCTTCACACATATTCCATTTTGTGAGTTATTACTTGTCCTTGGGAAACAATATGAAATCATTTGGACATGGATGAATTTTTTAGAGATAATTAACATTAAATGTATTATTCGTTTATCATCATATATTTTGTATGGTAGTTCATTTTATTCTGGTATCATATCATTCATGAGGCAATGTTGTTCTATAAAGCTGGTTTCACTCCATCCGCTACAATCATTAAAATTATATAACTTCAGTAAAACTAACAATGTAGTGTGTTTAATAAAACTAGTATAAAATGGTTTCTTGGGAAAAATATTTAACTCCTCATACAATATTCGGAAATCACAATTTTCATCTTCAATTTACGTTTTCATTTTTTATATGTGATCTTTATCATCCTGTACACTTGTAATCATATAAAATGATCCATAAACTACAATATCATCGCAATTGGTGTCCATATTTAGTGTTCCCCGTGCTTAGTCCGAAATTCATAGCTCTGAACTATTTCATGAAAAATAAAATGGTATTTTAACTATTAAAATCTAATATTTCTTGAATAAAAACAATGTAAACACATGTAATGGATATGAAAAGGGTCGTATACCTTCTCTCTTGCAAATTAGATAAACTATTTAACTCCACATGCATATTTCTTTGTCAAACAATTAGCGTGAATCCATTTTTGATTCATATCCATTATATTTGATTCTAAAATATTAGAATTATGTAATAAATAAATAAATGCATATAAGATATTCATTATTAAATATGAAATTTATATAAAAATCTCATAATGGAAACTCAAGAATTTATTGATTCAAATAATTTCAGTATGTTGAAGAAAATGGGTAAATGAATTTAAGATAAATATTACTCTACTATAGAAGGTGTTATCCGATGAATCAATTCTATGTTTAATTTTATAGACAAATCATTCCCATCAACTCATCTCCTTGATATTTATCATTTAATTTTATTGTTTGACTCATCCTTTTTCTATTGTGCACATGCACCTATGTTTCATTAAATACTATATGATGTAGAAATCTATAGGATGACAATTGGTAAGTGTAGTAAAAGAAACAGAAAATATACGATGGATGAGTTTCATGAAATTTTTTTTAATTATAAATATTTTGGAGATGAAGTCAATGTGAAAGTTAATTTACTATAAATGATATGGGGGCTCATCCTCAAGCCACAAATTGAAATAATAACTTTCGTTTGACACGCATCAAGTATTTATTAAATAAAATAAAAAATTGAAAATATACTATGGGATATTAAGGATTAATAAGAAACCCAAATATGATAATAAATAATAATAAACTTTAATTAAATAAAATAAAATATATAAAAAATATTGATAAATCATTTTAATAAATAAATAGTTACTTCAAATAGGAGGATATCCATTAGAGTTTCCTAGGATTGGAACAAATAATTGTAGAACTAAAATGGCTAATACCTAAAAATAATGTCTAGTATATAGAATTTTATAACATTCATTATATATTATGGAATAAGTGATGTAGAAACCTATGGAATTATTACATTTAAAATTAAGGGTATATAAAATATTTGAAAACATCTCAGGACTCTTGGGATGTCAATCACAACACCATCCAATACAAAGGATTCTACAAAGGAAATCACATCATATCTAACCATATGAAGGATTCTAGGGAGAGAATATGATACACATTGACCCATCCTTGATATTATAGGGAGGTCCATAAAGAAGTTGTCATAAAGCAATAATACACATCCAAAAGATATATCCTAAACAAGGGAGAAAAACACACCAACCATACAACGTCTATCATATAAAAATTAATATATATATATATATATATATATATATATATATATTTATAACATAAAATTTCAAAATATAAATAATTGAAAACAAATTCACATTTAAAAATAATTTCTATTGAAGATAAATATATTCCCTTAGTAATTTAGAAATCCATAACCATAATTTCTGAATAAATAATTATAAAATCATCATTACATTATAACTTGGGAAAATTTATATAATTATATATATATATATTAAATAAACATTAATTGATAAAAATATATGTAACCCTTAAAACTGAATATAACAACATTGTAAAATAAATACAACCTCAAAAAAACATTGACCATATTGATCCATTTCAGATAAATAGTTATGGTATCACCCTTACTAATATTGCAAATAAAATTAAACTATATAATTCCGAGTAAATATATTTTTATGTAAAACCCCATAAATTAGAATATTAAAAATTAATTTAAATAAATAAACTCCCTTTTAGAATTTTCATAAAATTTACTTATGTTGCTTCTTTGCACCATCACCATATTTGGAACTTGATTTCTAAATAAAAATTTTTCATCGTTTAGAGTTATTATATCCAAAACCTCTATTTTTTATATAACGGAATAAATAATTAATTAATTGGTTTATCTATAGATAAGATATGATTATCTAAGATTTCACATTAGCATGAAAAATGAGCTAGTGGAGTAAGATTAGGTATAAATCTAGATTGAAACTCTAATTTATTCTAGACAAACAATTGTAGAAAAAATAAATAGGATATCCTAATATGTAGTCAAACAAAAAATTGATCATAAAAAAAAATAAAAATAGTATAAAACGACCATAACAGAAATAACTGATGACATCGTCGAAGAAGAAACCAAAAATGAAATGAAATATACAGAATGAAAATTGGAACATATAAAGGAAAACACATGTCTACCTTGCAAGACTGAAGAAAATTTGTGACCAATAGATCCAAATCACTATTTTTTCTTCATAAACCATAACTACAAGAAAACGCTTAATTCTAGATGATGCTTGTGCAACTTGATGTGGTGAATTTCTGTGATTTGAACCAATGAGGAGCACAAACAATGGGTGGCTTCCATGGAAATATTATGATATTGAGACAGGTTCAGAACTTTTTAGGTTTTATAGAAGGATTGGAACACCTTTATTAGCCCTTATTATTGAATCGCGGTTAAAGGATTTATAATTATAATTATATTAAATTTTTTTTTAATATGTATATATAGTCAGTCAATATATATATATATATACAATAAATATATTCATTATTTAAAAGGATTTATTATAATTTTATAATTATTTAATTATATATTTATGTATTTATAATTTTATATTTATATGTAGATAAAGTAATATTTATATCAATATATATGTTTAAATGTATATATATATATAAAATAGATAAATACAAAAATAAATATGAATATAGAAAATATATTCATTATTTAAATAAATTTATTATAAATTTAATAATTATTAAAATATATATAATTATTTAAATATATATAATTATTTATTAATAATTAGAGAAAAATTTATTAATATATTTGATTATTTATAATTATAAATATATATTTTATAAACAATCTATATACAGTTATAAATATTTTATGTAAATTTATAAATATAGAATGTACATTTATAAATATATTTATTTATAAATATTTTTTTAGAAATATTTTTTACAAATATTATATAACAATGTTACTAAATATGTAATATGAAGTGCACACATGTTTAAAATGAGTGAAAATGAATAAATAAAAAACATGTACACTTCAAAAGTATTGTAAATTTGGGTTTGTTTTTTGTGTGAGCATTGTATATAAAAATGAATTAATTATGTATATGTGAAATCAATATAACACACATTTGATATATGTTAAATTGAATAATCGAACACCACTCAATTATATGTCTATTACTATATGCAATTAGACTGTATTTTTAATTCATATTAATATTAAATTACAACCCATTATTCACCAAATATAAGTCTATTTAATGTAATGAAATTAAATATTTGGTAACATATAAATCATATTTTTATATATTAATATATATCTATATATTTTTTATATACTATTTATTAAAATTATATATGATCTTCTAATTAATAATATATTTAATATTTTTCTTACATTAATTATTTTTAATTTTTAATATTTTAGTTTTCATATAGCATGTATATGTATTTAAATCCTGCGATGTATTAGTATTTATTATTTATATATAGTATAATCGATTTATTTATTTTATCATAAATTATTTAATTAATAAAATTTGAATTTTTTTAGTAAACTCATTGTTATATTATTTTTATTTAATTTATTTATTTTATTTATTCATAACATTTTCATCGCTAAAAAATAAATAATAATTGACTCTTTTTTGAGTGCTAAAAATATAACTCTGATAAGGGGTACCTTTTATCAGCACTAGAAATAATGTGATGATAAATGGTACCCTTTCAATGAACTAAAAATATAGCTATGATAAAGAGTTAAATTTATCAGAAAATATTTAGAAAATATAATGATCCCATTTATCGACACTTCATTATGGCACTGATAAACATCAACACTATTAAATTCATGTTTTGTAGTAAGGTATGTTACGATCATGGTGAGTGTAGGTTGTAACTACACAAGAGTAAGATATCATTTCTTCAATAGTAATTATAGACAAGAGGTATGTAATACATTATAATTAAAAAATGATAATAATATTAAAAATACACTATCAATTCTATAAATATGGATATATATATCATCCATGTGGTGTGGTGGTGAAAAATGGTTCACATCGCTTCGTGAAGGCGGTAGTCCACACGTACAAGGATGATTCTATCATCTATTAGTGAGAGAAAAGGTGTGAAATAATTTGAAATATTATCATTATATAATGATAAATATGTCATTAATTACATAATTATTTCATAAATATAAAATATATTCATTATTATTATATTCTATGTCATGAATTTGTTATAAAATAAGCACATCATTTCGTGAGGCGGTAGTTCACCCTACACAAGAGCTATGATATCGCATCCCCTATATAATGGATGGAAAAAATAATATATGATATAATGACTCTATAGTTATAATAATGATATATATATCATATATATAATTTATATCCATCATTGTACCTAACCTTTAGAGGAGGTAATGGAAAAATAAATGACATACATCCATGAGGTAGTAATCCACCAAACAAACGAATGATGATTTTGTAACCACATTGATTGAAGTGGTAAAGGTTGTAGTTCATGGAAAAAATGTAAAAATAAATAATACTATAGATGATAATAATGTTACTATAACATAATTGTATAAAAACAATTTAAAGATGTGGATTAACAAATAAATTAAAAATTATTTCTGAAATAATTTCCACTTCATTGAGTATTGATGATAGGCTTTCACAAAAACCCTACAAGATTATATTTCATCTAAAAATAAGTCTTAAGTATGATATTGGGGGATATGTTGTGTTATTTGTGTAGTTATTGGCCTAAAAATGTCTCAATGTGTGATGATTAGATGAAATGTGGTGGCCATTTATATGTGAGGTGAGCGGCACATCGTTAAATAATGAAAAGTACGGATTCTACAAATATTTTTTCATGTCAAAAATCTCCATTAATGGCCTATTATTGATACTATAAAGAATATGGTTGAAATATCTACATAAACTGGGTGTAGGAAATGTTTGGGGTTATTCTTAACCAATATCTTTTTATTTTATCCATTAGTAAACCCATTTGTAGAATAATTTCATTAAATAACTGTAACTATTTTTATTATTAACTATAATTTTCCCTTGTGAAATTTAACGAGATTTCATATGTGGTTTCTTTAAAATAACATTTTTCCCACTTTGAATAACAAAATAAAAAACTACATTGAAAATATATCTGGTGAGACATAATTAATATGTATGATTACAAAATAATTAATATATAAAAAAATAATTTTTATATAGAGATCTTGACAATAAAATGGTTTTATAAATACGATTTTTAGTTGAAGTGTCATTTTATATCATTTATGTATGTAATATAGATATTTCAATAGAAAAAAATATGAGATTGATGCATTTTATGATAAATATATTGTATAATAGTCATATCTGACAAATATACATCGGTTATGAATGCCAAGAGATTATAAATAAATTATATCTAGATTAGATATTTTACTATACTTTTAGATAAAATAATAAATAAAACAGTAGTCATACATGAATTGTATACCATAGAACACTAAAAATCATTTGATTTTAATAACGGATTTTCATTATTAAAAGTAAAATGTCTAAAAACTAATATTTTATTTTTAATACGAAGAAATTCAGTATATTTTGATAATTGATTATGAAGGTAATGAAAAAATTTCCAAAAAAGTTATTTGATCCTTTGAATTCAATCAATATTTTATTCAAGTGTCAATAGCATCTGGGGGGTTAGGGATACATGGTCTTTATAAAAGATATTCAAGTAGGAACATGCATCTAGTTTTTTGAAAAATGTATAGAATATGGTTACTTTTATACATATATACATGATTAGCAGGAATATATAAGTTGAAATGATCAAATAAGAGAAGAAAACATTCTAATGCTATTATAATCTAGGCCGACTACTCCATTCCATTTGTAATCATCCTCATCATTGAAAATTCAATCATGAACGTTCCACAAAGTGTAAGTTAAAGCCTCCACCTCACAATATATTATCATTGGTGAATATATAGTGGTTAAAAGTTGACAACATGTATACAATGAATGACTTTATTAATCTCAATACAACTATCATGGTGATTTGAAGGGTAAATATTCCATTCAACATGATGAACATGGTATCTTTAATTGATTCAAATGCTTTATATAACATTAATGAAATAAACTCCAATTGTCAATGTATAAAATAATATTGGAAAATATTTTGTGATGAAAACAACATAAGGTGACAAAATTGACATCGATTTTTTTACTAGATTTTTTAGATATTTTTTATGTCTTTCATGCAGATGGAGAAGAAATTAATGTTATTGATGACCAAAATCATCTTGTTGTTGGATTCATTCAATTATAAAAAAACATATCTTCACTAACACCACTGATCTTATGTTCAATTTTGATAGCCTACATTAAAAAATCTATTCAGGTTATTATGATTCCGTTTTATTTTTTAATCCTTTTTTTGTCATTATTATTGACTCCAATCAATTCCAACCAATTGGACTATTAATTAAGTCCAGCTAATATATAACTAAAAATAGAAAAACAATATTGTAAAAATAATTAGAGCATATATTCCATATAAAGTAATGATCATTTCTATAAAAAATAAAAATTACTATATCAACCCATCAAAACTAAAGACAAGAAAAAAATTATCATAATTTTTTACCTCAAGAGAGTGAATTTTCATGTGTTACATTAGATGACCTGGAATTCTAAAACTCACAATGTTTCCCTCTCATGAATTATATTATCAATGTTAAAGTCTTATGTATTTACATTGATATAGTTATTATGTTAAAATTATTAAATAAAAAATGTCAATGATTAAAAAAACATTAGATGTGGTTAATATAAAGACAATGTGTTAATCCTATTTAATTATTAAATATTATATTTAATTGGGAATAAACTATACTGTGAAATTGATACTCTTAAAAATTTATTCTTCAACTCTGGATAAATAAAATGTGATGATTTCTAAACATCCATAGAAAGAGTAATAAAGGGAATTAAAACACAAACATTTGGTCAATGATAAAAAATATCTCATGGTTTAAGTAGTCCATATACACTAAAAAAATTATTTAAATTGTGGATATTATGCAATCTTGTCCTGAAATGAAAATAATGGCAAGAAAGGACATTAAACACCCATTAAATAGAGGTAATTCATTAGGAAGTAAGAGAGGGTTTTGGTTTATGAAAAATTACTGATAAAATACCTAATCAAGGATATAAATTTTCAAAAATCATTCCCTAATGATAACAATAGAAACAAAAACATCCATAATGAATTATCAAAAATAATAATATACAACACAAATGGCATAAAATTAACTGATGAAGACCATCCAAGTGATACCTCGACCTTTCTACTATGGGTATGAGATCTATACCCATCCCTAAAAAGTGAATGAATGACAATTTGGTAACCCAATTAAAAAACATCCACTAATTTTGAAGAGATAATGTTTTAGGGTTGAATGAAGAAGACAAAGAATGTAAAAAATTTGATTAAGTATAGTAATTTTAAAAACAATACTTCATGTTGAAATATTGATTAAATTCAACAAATCTAACATCTATAGGAAGAAAATTTATATAAAAAATATAGAAATAAAACCATCCTATGAATTATTTTAATACGAAGAAATATATGAAAAGCGGGAAACTAAGGATCAATAATTTACTAGGAAATCCCAAAAATGATGGATGTTTGATTATTTTCATAAATGTAAAAATAGTATTATATGTTTCGATTAATTTCAAGAATTTTTACCTCTAGAATAATTCATCATATGAAACCAATAAAATATCTTTGTATTTTATGATATCTTTTAAAAGTAAAATAAGGGAATAATGGGGAAAATACGTTAAATTATTTATGTGGGGGGATTTGGGGTTGTTAGACTCTGGTTGTAAAAACATAAGAGTTTCCAAGGGCTGCAACCAATACATGTAGACCTAAAATTAATATTAACTAAAAATAATGTCTAATATATATAATTTGATATAATTTATTTTATTTTATGCAACATGTGATATAGGAATATAAGGAATAATAATATTCATAATTAATGCTATATCAAATATTTGAAAACATTTTTGGACTCATGGGATGTCAATCACCACACTAACTTATCCTAGGGATTCTACGGAGGACGTCACATTATATCTGACCATCTAAAGGATTATAGGGAGGCCATCTAACACATATTGACCCAACCTTGATATTTTAGAGAGTTCCATAAAGAAGTAGGCATAAAATAATAATACATGTCAATTAGATATATCCCAAATATGGGAGAAAAACAAACCAACCCGTACAAAATCTATCTTATACATATTTAATGATATGTGTGTGTGTGTGCGTGTATAACTTCAATTTTAAATTATAAATAATTCCATAAAATTTTAACATTTAAACATAATTTCTAAAGATAATAAATTTAATTCCTTCCAAATTTATAAATCCATAACCATGTTTTGTGAATAAATAATTATCAAATCAACCTTACATTATAAATTTTGAGAATGTATATAAATAGATAAAAAGATATATATTTACATTTATATAAATATATATTAAATAATCTTAAATTGATAAAAATTTATATAACCCTTACAACAGAATATCAGCACATCGTAAAATAAATACAACCACAAAAAATATTGAAAATATGAATCCATTGAATATAAATAGATACGGTATCACCCTTACTAATATTTCATATAAATTAAAACTAAAAAATTTTGGAAAATTTTTTTTAAGTAAAAAACCATACCAATATATATTAAAAATTAATTTAATTAAATAATATACCATACATAATTTTCAAAAAATATACTTCTATTTCTTATTTTCCCCATCACTAAACTGAGAACAGGATTGGAAAAACAATTTTTCCATTAGTTTAACGGTTTTATATCCAAAACTTCCACTATTTATATAGAATAATAAATATTTATTTAAATGGTTTTTGTGTAGATTGTAGATAATTATCTATTATTTCAAAATATCCAAAAAAATAAGATTATAGAGTAAGATGGGGTATAGATGTAGACATCAAATCAAACAAATTCAAAACAAAAATGTTAAAAAACCAAGACAAGATATCCAAAAGTATTTTCAAGAAAACAATGAATCAAAAAATGAAAATATGTATAGAGTGACCAGAGCACAAATAACTGATGACATCATCGATAAAGAAATACAAAATGAAATGACATATACAGAATGAAAATTTGTACCTATAAAGGTAAAAAATACCTACCTTGATAGGTAGAAGAAAATCTATGACTATTAGATCAAAATATCAATTTTTTCTTTAGAAAACCTAACTATAAACAAACACTGGATGCCATAAGAAGTTTTAGAAATTGGATGCGGTGGGTTTGGATGGCTCGAGTGGGTGTGTTTGATTAGATATTCAATTCACAAAGGTGGAGCACCCATAGTGGGTGGATTCCATGGAAAGCCACTCATATCATGGCAGGTTCGCAACTGGTTAGGTTATTTTATAAATATTTGGAGACTGTTATCAGCCCTAATTATTGAGTCGCTGAAAAAGGATTGATAATTATAGTTATAAATAAAAATTATATATATATGTATTTCTAGTTAATCAATATATATATATATATATACAGAAAATATATTCCTTATTTAAATTTATATATTATAATTTTTTAATTATTTTAATATATAATTATTTATTTATAATTATATTATTATATAAAAAAATAATATTTATATCAATATATACTTAATATATATATATTATATATATAAATATACATATATATAATAGAAAATAATTTCTTAATTTTTTTTCAATTTAATTAATATTTACAAATATATAATTATTGATTGATAATAATATAAATAATTTTCCAAAATATTGAATTATTTATAATAATAACTGTATATTTTATAAATACTGTATGCACATTTATAAATATTTTATATACATTTATAAATATATAATGTACATTTATAAATATATTTATTTATATAAATTTTCATTCAAATATTTATTTTACAAATATTTTATAAATTTTGTAATGAAAATTTAATTTCAAGTTCCCAAATGTTAAAAATAAGTGAAAATGGAAAAATAAAAAATAATTACACTTTAACAATATTGTAAAATTTGATAAGTTTTTTGAGTGAGCCTCATATATAAAAATTCTTGAATTGCTTATATGTGAAATCCATATAACACCCATTTGAACTATGTTAAATTGAAAATTCAAACTCCACTCAAGTATATGTCTATTAGTATATGCAATTAGTTAGTATTTTAAATTCATATGAAATTTTAATAATAACCCACTATTCACTAAATATATGAATATTTAATATAATGAAAATAAATATTTTGAAATATATAAATCATATTTATATACATTAATATATATATATATATATATTTAATATATATTACTTATTAACATTGACAATAATCATCTATTTATTAAAATATATTTTATTTTTCTCAACTTAATATTTTTTATTTTTTATTTGATTAATTTATATTTTTCATATATCTATTTATTTAAATGATACTATTTATTAATATTTGTAATTAATATATAGTGTAATAAATTTGTTCATTTTATCATTAATCATTTAATAAATAAAAGATGTATTTTTTAATAAAATTTTTTATTTTCAATTTATTTAAATAATTTATTTTACTTATTCAGACCTTTATCATCAATAAAAAAGAACTGATAAATGACTCCATTATGAATGCAAAAAATATATCATTGATAAAGGGTACCTTTTATTCGCATTGAAAATAAAGTGCTGATAAACGGTACCCTTTATAAGCACTAAAAATAAAGCGTTGATAAATGGTTAAATTTATCAGCACTATCCTGAGAACATATAATGATTCCATTTATCATAACTTTTTTCTAGCACTGATAAACATCAACACTATTAAATGCTTATTTTTGTAGTATTGTATGTTATGATCATAGTGATGGTAAGCTGTATGTACACATGAGTAACATATCCATTCATCATTGATCATTATGGAAATGGGGTATGTAATATATTATCATTACATAGTGACCATAATATCATAAATGAAATATTATTTCTTTAAATATTGTTATATATATCATAATTGTGGTGTGGTGGTGAAAAAAGAGTCACATCACTTTGTGAATGTGGTAGTCAACATGTACCAGAATGATTTTATCATTTTTTCATGAGAGAAAAGGCTAGAAATAATATGTTATATTACCATTATATAATGATAAATATGTCATTAATATCATAATTATTTCATAAATAACAAATATATCCATCCTTATTATCTTCCATGAAATGAACTGGTGAAAAAGTAAACACAATGCTTCGTATGGGGGCAGTCCACCTTACACAAGAGCAATGACATCGTATCCACTGTAGAATGGATGATAAAAAATAATATAGGATATTATGAGTCCATAGCTATAATAATTATATAAATATCACACATATATATAATTGGAATCCATAATCATACCTAACCATTAGATATGGTAATGAAAAAATAAATGACATCAGTCCATGATGTGATAGTCCACCAAACAAAAGAATGATTATATTTGAACCCATTTGATGGAAGTGGAGATGGTTGTAGTTGTGTCCATAATGTAAAAATATATATAATTATGGATGAAATTTATTTTATTATATCATAATGGTATGAATAAAATTTAAAGATGTGGAGGAACAAATAAATTAAAAACTCTTTGTTAAAAACATTTGATCTTCTTCTAGTATCCATGATAGGTTTGAACCAAAGCCATAAAATATTGTATATCATCAAAAAATTATTCAAAAAGTATGATATTGGGGAATTTTTTATTTTATTTATGTAGGTATGGGCCTAAAAAAATGTTTCAATGTTTGATGAGCATATGAATGGGGGTGGTGATTTATAAGTGATGTGAGTGGAACACTAGTAAATTTTGAGAAGTACGGATTCTCCCCACATTTGTTTCATTTCAAAAGGCTCCAATAATGGTCAATTATTCAGACTATATGGGATATTTTAGAAATATATACATAAAATTGGGTTTGTAAATGTTTGGGGTTATTTTTAACCAATATCTTTTTATTTTATCCCTCAATAAATCCATTTATACCATAATTGCGTTATATTACTGTAAATGTTTTTATTATTAACTTTTATTTCACCATGTGAAATAGTATAATATTTCATATGTGGTTTCATTAAAATAAAATTGATCTAACACTGGGTAATAAAATAAATAACTAAATTTTAAATATATCTGGTGAGAAATAATGAATATGTATTATTAATTAATGTTATTTTGTGAAAATCTATAAAAAATTAATTTATATATAGGAAGTTTGATTATAATATGGTTTTATAAATTCAAAATATAGTTGTAGTATCATTTTATATCATTTAAATATATAATACAGATATTTCAGTAGAAACACTTATGAGATAGTTATATGTCATGATACACATATTTTATAATAGTAATATGAGACAAATATTCCTTGTTTATGACTGCCAAGAGATTATAATAATTTTTATATCTAGATTTGAGATTTTACTATACTCCTAGATAAAATACTAAATAAACCCCATTAATACATGAATTGTATATTTTAAACCACTAAAAATTCACTTGATTTAAATAATTGATTATGATGTTAAAAGATAAATGTCTACAAATTAAGGTTTAGTTTTAATCTGGAAAAAATGTATTCTATTTTGGTAAATCATTGTAATGGTAAAGAAAAAATGTCCAAAAAGGTTCTTTGATCCTTTGAATTTCAGCAAAATTTTATTCAACTGTCCGTAACATCTGGTTTTTCGGAAACTCATGGTCTCTTTTTAAGATATTCAATTAGGAACATACATGTTATATTATGGAACAAAAATGGAATGCAGTTATTTTTATTCATACATTGATGAATAGCAAGAATATAGATGATGAAATGATTAAATAAGAGAAGACACTATTCTTATGCATTTATACTCTATGTGTACTACTCCATTCCATTTTCAATGTTTTTGATCATTTAAAATTCAATCAAGAAAGTCCCCCAATGCGTAAGTTAAAGCTACAGCCTCACAATATAAGATCTTCGGTGAATATATAGAGGTTCAAAAATTGATAACATGTAATCAAAGAATGCATCTATTAATATCAATACAGCCAAGATGGTTATTTGAAGGGTAAATATACTATTTAACATAATAAACATGGTTTCATTCTTTAATTCAAATTCTTTCTATGAGATTAATTCACCTAATTCCGACAACCAATGTACAAAATATGATTGAAAAATGGTTTGTGAAGAAAATAACATGGGATGCTATAATAGAAATTGTTTTTTAAATAGATGGTTACAGACTTGTTGTAGTTTTTTCTTAGATATGGAAAAGAAATTCTTGTTTTTGATGACCATACTCAGCTAGTTGTGTGATACATTCAAACATTAAATACATATCTTCACTAACACCACCAATCTTATGTTCAATTTTGATAACCTCCTTTAAACTATATATTATATTTATTTTGATTCAATTTTATTTTCTAATCCTATATAAGTCATTTGTATTGAATCCGAATAATTCCAACCAATTAGGCTATTAATTCATTTCATCTAATATATAAATGAATGATAGAAAATCCATACTGTCACCAGAACTAGATAATATATACAATCTAAATTCATAATCATTTCATGAAAAAAAATTAATACAACTAAGCATCAAAACTGGAGACAAGAAATGAATAATCACAAATTTTTACCACAATAGTGTGTCATTCCATATGTTACGTTAGATGTATTGGAATTCTAAAACTCACACCATAACCCTCACATGAATTAGATTTTCACTATAACCTTTTTATTTTTTCCCTTATATATTGTACTTATGTTAAAATTGATAAACCAAAAAACAATGAGAGTTATAAAAAATAGTAGATGTGGTTAACAAATAAACATGATATACCAATTTAATAATTGAATAATATATTTAATAGAGAATAAATGAAATTTTGCAATTGATACTCCGAAATAAATATTATTCAACTGTAGATAAAGGAAATTTAATTATTTTTAAAAATAGATTTATAGAGTAATAGAGGGAATTGAAACACAAGCATTAGATCAATTAGAAAAAAATACATCTGGGTGTTTGTAGTATAGATAAACTAAAAAAAATTCATTTCATTGAGTAAAATATACATTCGTGTCACAAAATGAAAATTATAGCAAGAAAGGACATCAAACACCCACTGAATAGAGGGAATAATTTGGGAAATAAGATAAAGGTTTTTGATGCACAATAAAAGATACAATTCCCAATAAATGTGATCATAATTCAATAATAATTCCTCAATGACGATAATAGAAAGAAAAAAAAATCCACAATGAATTAGAAAAAATAATAATTCTCAATTGCATTAGAAAAAAAATTCACTAATGAAAATCGACCAAGTGATACCTCGTCCTTCCTTATGAGGGAAAAATATCTATACCAATCCCAAAATTTTTCAATGAATTATAGTGAGGGAACCAAATTGAAAAACATCAACTAATTTTGAATAGCGGAATTAATAGGGTCGGATGAAGAAGACAAAGAATGTCAAAAGTTTGAATAAGTATAGTAAATGTAAAAATAATAATTCATGTTGGAATGATTAATTAAATTCAACAGATCAAACATCTAGATAAAGATAAATTACATAAAAAATTTATAAATAAAACCCTTCTACATCTTAATTTAATAAAAAAAATATATGCTATGTGGGAAGATTAGGATCATTAATTTAATAGGGAAACCCAAAAATGATGGAATATTGATTATTTTCAACAAATGTAATTATAATATTGGATTGTTAGATTAATGTCTATAATTTTTACCTCCAAAATAAGTCATCTTACAAAACCAATAACAAAATCCATCTCTTTTAAGATTCATTTAAAAAGAAAATTAATATCAGAATTGGGAAATTATGATAAATTATTTATGTGGGGGGGGGGGGGGGGTTGGGAGTTTATAGACTCTACACGTATAAAAATAAAAAAAATAGGTTGGAATACATAAAAATAAAACTACAAAATCATAAAAAAATAGGTCAGATGATGTCAAAAAAGATCACATATATGTATGTTTATGTCAAAAAATTAGCGCATATGTTAGGAATTATATCATATGTTAAGAAATTATCACAAACATATAAAATCTATTAATGAACCACATATTAAAAATTCTAACATATACCTTATAAGATTATAATATTTATTTTTGATGTCATTGAATTACTACAAATTGTATTGAAATGGAGTAATGAAACATAAAATGTTAGAGGAAAATTCATTTAGATATTCATAGAAATGTTTATATACATAATAAAATGGAATAAATGTTACAAAAAACTAAAAAAAAAGTCATGTGCAACTTGAAATTTTATATAACCAAAATTATTTTTTAGTAGAAAATACATAACACATTCAATAATTAATCAAAGATTATTTGTAGTTTAAGTGAATTAAAACCTATTAATCTCATCATATTATTATTATAGTCATAAAAAATGTATAAACCTCTGTCCAAAATGAACATAAGATAAATGATCTAATAAAATAACAACTTTCTTGTTGATAAACTGAATAATGATAGATGAATTGACATCCTTGTGATGTGGATAATCCTAAGGGTCGAATGATGAATACGAAAAATGTTCAAAGATATAATAATTAAAATAAAAGTAAAATCAATATTGCATAAAAAAAGTCCCATTTAATCCAATAAATCTAACCACTATAGTTAACAATTATTTCATGCATTTATGTAAATAAAAATACCCTATTATAAATGTGAATATTATCATAAAATTCTATAAAATATTTAGAACGATCAACAAAAAACATGTTATTCAAGTACTGTCTTGGATTTTATAATTTTTGTAATAGGATTTTCCAAATGAGAAGAGTAGTGAATGCCTTGATGATTTTTGGGTGATACAATGCATAACTCTCAAGTTGGTCCTAAACATTTTAGAATAGTAGGTACAATGGTGTAGAAAATCAACTATTCCAAAGTAATCTATATGTAGTGAATGTCAAATTAGATTTCATATGGGAATATAAATTAGTGTTTAGAAACAAAACAGAGAAGTATTATTAAATTAGTATAAACCTCTATATTTAATATTTTGTAGCATAAAGCTGAACAGAACAACATGATACGTTGTGAATTTTAGAATTATGAAACATGAAATTGAAGTAATTAATCATCAATTTCAATTTTATTTAAATTGAAAAAATTTAGTAAAAATGAATTGACCAATATAAAGTATTAATGTAATGCATATTGAATTTCATATATAAAAACATTTCAATGACATTGTGCAATTATTAATTTAATGGAATACTAATAGTGACAACCTTCAGTTGACTACATGTGTATGATTTTTTTTACTTTCATCATCGAGATGTTTTCATACGTGGATTTACCATTAATGGAATTTTCTGTGAATAATCCACACTATATTCTTTTCCTAGAACATAAAAAAATTAATGTGATACAGAAATAAACTATAGTATTATAAAAACATAAAACTCACAACAAAATGAATCTATTGTATAAAAAATACAGTTATAAAAATTATATGTTGCATGATACCATAAGATTTGATGAACATGATTTGATCATTATGATCTAATAGATGTTTATTCCACCATTTTTTTGATGAAATTATTTAATTTATATTTTATTGATATCCTTAAAGGTTATATTTAATTGTACATATGTTACCAAAATGTAGAACATTCAGACATGTCATTATGAGGTATTGACCATGAATATGACCCCATAGTCAGTGATCAGACCATGATCATAGATAATGGAATAACATATTTTGATAGATACCTAGCTCTATTTTCTATTTGAGTAGTATAAATCTAATGGAGTTTCCCATTCATGGAGTGTGAAACTATTGATGAAATAATAGAAACCATTTTACAATGATAATATTTTAGAAAACACATTACATTAGTAGGAAAATGAAAACATAACACATAAATTATAATGTTAACATCACAAAATGAGTGAATGGTTCCATTTATAGTAAGGTATGATAATGGAATACAGTTTTCAAGCGGATTTTTCATCTGTTATGAAGATTAATGACTTGTTTAATGGGCACTAATCATCGGTCTTTTAGAGAATGATTATTCACATATAGAAAAGATACATATAACACATAATATATTTAACCATTATAAATTAATAAATATTTTTTGGGTTTATAATGGAGAGTGTAATAAATCAACATCACTGCATGTATAGGTATGAAATATCTCAATCTATAATAGTCATATCCTTCTCCACTATCTATTGATGTCGTATATCCTCTTTACATATTGAAATTTGATTTCCTATCTTATATAAAAACATATCTATGATTACTATAAATTTTTTATAAATGTATCCATTATAAGAAATTATTATTCTTATAGTTAAGGAAACTTATCATTACTTGTATTTATATATATAAGTATAATAATATTAAAATGACTCCATTAAATAGGTTATTTTATATAGTCATAATTTTATCATCCATTTAATACTGAATATACGAGTGTCTAACAAAGTAACCTAGATTCACCAGAAATATTAAAATATCATTTTATGTGATTTGAAAAATTTCATATAGAAGAAATATTATAATGTTGATTAAAATAACTAAAATTAATAATAGAAACCCAGTTATAAATAAAAAGTAATCAACACTTATGGAAAATGTAAAATAAAACATCATAATGGATGTAACATTCAAATAATATTTGGAATTATATAAATATTATATGGAATTTTAATTTTTACCTGTGATACTACATAATGTGGAAAAAATATTCAAGATGAAATAGTTGCGGCTTGGGGAAAACATAATCCTACAGAACGAGCATAGTGACACTGAGTACTATATGAGTGACATGGAAATAGACCCGTAATGAATGAATCTATGAATATGTGGAGATATGTAGTGATGAAAAAACCTTGGAAAGATGGAGATAAATCAGAAGTAGGACCCCATGTGCGGTAGAGGAAGACTACATTGATGGTGGGTAGGGGTTTAGGGGTGGCATAAAATAGGATATAGAATGGTTCCATTCGAGTGGAAGAAATGAAGGGATATTGAGCTAGGGGTGATGAACAAAAGCCATGGAGAGATGAGGATACATTCAAATTCAGTTTAGGGACAAGAAGAAGAAATTTACTATTCATAGTGTTTCATGGAATATGATTATTATAAAGAGAATAGAATCCTGAGGGCAGATGAATTTAATGATGATAGAGCATGGGGAGAGTGGTAGTTGGGGTGACCAACAGCAACAAAGGAGAGATGAGGATATCCCAAAACACCGGCAAGGGTTAGTAAAACTAAGTTGGAGTTGTGTAGGGATTCACGGAATTACAAGATTAAAAGAATAATTTAATCATGGGAATGTACAAATTAGAGGGAAATGGAGAATGGGGAGAGTGGCACATGGAAGAGGAGCCACGATAATTAGTAACAAAAATAGATTTTGGTAAAATATTAAGTTGACCTTAATAGATAAAATAAATTATGGTGATTCAAAATATGGAATCAATTTTTTAAAATTTACATTCAAAAATAGGAAAATTTTAATTTAATAAAAATCTTACAGACGTGAGGAGAATGTGGGGTTTTAAAGAGAAGATGTTCAAATGTTTGAAATGTTATTTCATCAAAATTCAACATAAAATTCATAACAATGAGATAAATTTTATATATATATGCACTTATGAATAATGTTTACTTTAAAATTAATTTAATATATAATTAAACTTCAAATATATTTTAAACTAAATGTCTGTTATCAAATCAAATTGAGCATATTTACCAATTTTGTATAAAATCAATTCTTTCAAAAATTTCTCAAAATTATTCCTAAGATAGTTTTGAAATTTTTATTCAACAAATAATTTTTATTTTACATATATATTTTATTAAAGGATTAAAAAATAAAATTAGTTTTATTTATAAAAATAAATAAATATCTCTATTCAATAAAATAAAATATATAAATTCGTCTTCTAAAAATTATTGATATATATTTTGTATATAAAAATGCTATTTGTAACATTTAAAAATTATTTCTTACTATATATATTTCTATGTATAAAATTTAGGTTACAACGATCACGTATAAATAATATATTCTATTTTTTTAAAACACAGTGTTGTGTAACACATGCTAAACCTAGTGTTCCATGTAACCCAATCATAGCTCAATCTTGAGTGTATTTCATGATATTATTGAAATATAATTTTTTTTAAATAATTCATAAAAAATTACGGTGTTATATTAAACCACCCATTAACTGAATTTCTCTATTGAATTTCATCATTGTGATACAAATGATAGAGTATACATCTACCTCATCATTTCCCAAAATTCTGACACGCCTTCTAAAAAATACTGTTTTCACCCCAAATCACTGATTAGGCGAGTTATCTTGTTTCATAGATAAAACTCTATTCGATCCAAAATCACCACAGGTTGTTTATCGTAAAAAACATCATCTTTAAGTTATATGACTACTTCTTTTAGCACAAGTGATATAATAGTTACATATGACTTAATGAGTGATATAAGGAACCCATTGTGAACATGAGAGAAGATCATTGGCAGTGCCCAAAGATAACTGCAATCTCAATACGATCAATTATATTAATGGAAATATATACCTAGGGAATATTTTTCACTTTATTTATCCATAGTGATATTTGAAGAAAAACAGTCCCACCCACATCAAATTTATGTCCGCATCGATAATTATCAGCATAATATTACTATCAACTATGTGTAGACCATAATTGATGTTGAATGGATATAGCTTTGTCTTTCACCTCTTTTTATTTATATGGTTACGAAAACATTCATTATGAAACATCATTCTTGTTAATTGGAGTTCAACACCTCCATCAATAATGGTCGTCATAACGATCCATTTGAATGCTCAATTGATAGTTATTTATTAAAAAAACATAACTTGATGAAGGTATTGATCCCATATATCATTAAAATCTAAAAAATAATATCTAAAAATATAATCTGGGGAAAAAATATTCTTTCAAACTGGCCATCTATCTCAGGATGATACGTAGAAGTTGAGAAAACACTATATTAAGAGCTTGTAAATGACTTCTATAAAACATCAAGGAAAACCCATGGTTTTGATAAAATAAATTTGAAAATTTTAATATAGGAAACCATAACACTCATTAATGTATATAATTTCTACTATATCAAAATCGATGTATTATCTATTAGAAATAAAAATTAAATTACATTCTAGTGTGATCGACTACAAATTATAATTACATCAACATTAAATTTATGATAAAAATAAAGGATTGTAGTACCATTTTGCATATATCCAAAAACATTTGAAGTAATTTATCCTCAAATAACATTATCACTTCATCAAAAATAAAATAAATGGGTTGTATTTATATAAACATCTCTTGAAATCTCATTTATCTGGATAAACCCCCCAACTATAAAACCTTAAAATGGGTATTAATTTCTTGTACCATATAATCATCCTTAAACTCATACTCCGTTAATGTAATACCCAACTCTTATGTTGTTATTACATAGATACATATATATCCAAAAGTTAATTCCCCTTTTATTTCTTATATATGATATTATCTTACAAAGAAATTTCATTGGAATCCTTAGTTCATCCATGTATTGACTGAATTACTAATGTGAAATCATTATTATATAATCCAGGTATAGAGATACAATAAAAAAAATCACCAATGCATGAACAATATAATTTACTAAATGTTTAGTCATAAAAATACAAAAATTAAATTCCTGCCTATAGAGGGGAGTACATGTGTGAAAAAATATCATGATTCACTTCATCAGTTGTGATTTCATTTTCATTACCTATGTTTGATGCCTTTTGAGGTTATTGTGGATTATCATCCACATTATCCCTTAGATTATGTCATTAATTCCAATAATTTCCAAACTCCATACACTAGAAACATTTTATTATTGATGGTTAATTCTATTGAAATATATCTCTATTAATTTCATTGAAATGACACTTGACATCACATTTATATTATTTTCATTTTTAATATACAATATTTCCACACTTGTAACACACTCTTGTTACCTTCATGAATTCACTTGACAACTTCTTCCCAAATTTATGTAGTGTAGGTGACTGAAATTTCATTAGATAGTGATATTTATTGAAGTTATCATGATACATGATCTTCCCTTTCATATCCAACCCATGGGTATGAATGAGATATCTAATTTCAATTTCTACTTTTAGTGCTCATCGAATAGTATATTGGTAGCTACTAAAGTCTCTTATATCCTCTTCACTTTGAATAATTGGTTACAATACACCGAAGAATCTACTATTTTTTATTTCCAGATATATAATTAAATTATAAATATACTATGAAAGACTAGTAAAATTAGGTTTTGAGGTACCAATAGATTCACAATCCTACTAATTGAGAATGAAAAATTCCTTCTCCATCGAAATTATTAGAATATCAGTGAATTAACCACATTTATCCTAAACTCATCCCATTACATGGAGTCAAATACCAAATATTGAAAAATATTTATAATACGTTTGCACCACTGATAAGATTCAATATCCAAAAAATATATATCCAAAATGACCATCTCATGCTCCAAACATTAGATAAATGAAAATACCATTTAATTGGTAATAATATATTTCTCATCAACTAATGGATTAATAAAACCACTAATACAGGGTTCATGGTGCCTAATTTAGGACTCAATATGATGTTGTTCCACCATTTTATCATATGGATTCTCATCATGATTTATATCTTAAAATTTTTATGTGATCATAAAAACATGTTTTTACATTCTAGATCCTATAATGTCAAATTAATTAAGAGGAAAACCATTTCATTGTAAATTTTATTCAGCCTTAAAAAGATACATTTGGGTTCAAACTATTGAATAAAACCGAAATGTATAGCGTGAGACATAAAGTTCATAGTGAATAAACCCATATTGAAAAAATATCACTTATAGGATGTATAGATCATGAATCATTATTTTATATCTGTAACACTAATGGATTATCATAATCCATTCGCTGTGACAATATATTTAAATATTTCGTTATTGATCATAAAGCATGTGTGAATTTACAAACAATATCCCCCAAGAGCGCCAAAACAAGTTTGTAAAAAGGCACGCTATCATGCACTAGGTGATGATTGATTGAAATACAATATTCCATTTTCAATGTTATTACAATGAGGTACATCTATTCTAAACCCAAATAAACTTTTAGTATCTGTACATGTATGAAATTTCTTGGAAACCAATCATTGTATCCTTTTATAAAGTCATAAGACATTTTCATATTCATTGACTCATCCATACACTTATACTTTGATGAAATCATTAAAAATCCATAGAAACCCCCAATGTATATCAGTAAAGGATTTTTATAGATGTTTTTATAGGTTAACCTAACATTTCATTGGGTTTTCTTATATTGGTATTAAACATTTCTAGATGGATATTAAACACATTACATAAACACAGACTATAGGACCATAACAGTTATGTGACTTTGCATACATGGAACATATAAATATTAATTCATGAATGATCTGCAGTGGATCCCATAAATATATTATAATTTAGTTATATTCACAAATAATATCTATACACATTTCATCATAACCTAGGGAAAGAAAACATTATAAATTGTTAGCCCAGATGCTACGTAAATAAAAAATGACTATACTTTAATAAAATAGGATCATAATATTTGAAAACCATACCATTCATATAAAAGAGCATAATATTGAGTAATGGAAGAAATATTTTTATTTCTTAATACATTTATCAAAATGGAATCAAATTACATTATCCATGAGAATATGACATAGTCATAAGACATAAATTTGTGGCCATAAAATATTCATTGAAAACCGTCTACCAATGATTCAAAATTATGGCATTTAAAACATTTCATAATTGGTATAGGAACACATTTACCAATGTATGGGTTTATGTAAGAACTCATGTAACCTATTTTTCATTTTTGGGATAACAACCTATCTACCCTATTTTTTGTACATGCACTATCCACCCATGTACCATCGTCTAGTGTTTTGGATAACCCACCATGTACCCTATAAACTCATATAACAGTTATGATTATCCATATAAATTGGATGAGGATATAGGTCGAACCCATTTCCTTATAAAACCCATATTTATTTGTTCCCCAAAATCATTATCATTCATCATATCATAACACATGAAAATAAATTGGTTTCACAACCATTTCCTCATATCAAAACCTATCGAAAAGAGATTGGTTTCATAATCATCAAACCCTCAAAAAAATAAACCTTTAAAATAAAGAGTAATATTGTTATCATTGGATAATATTCCAATAAGTTATAAGTTATATCAATTTAGTCATATTATATAGAAAATATTTTTTAATGATCAATTTAAAAATTTCATGATTAATATATCCTTTCCTCTTTGAAAATAACGATTTAAAACATATTATAGTTTGAAAATACTTTTCATTGAAAATTAACATGGATTATTATAATTGAAGATTCATAACAAGGATTGGTCATGATTTTAGATTCAATTCATGTACAACATGTTAAAATAGGTACATTTCTCATTTTGATAAAAGCCAAATGAGCATTGTTTAGGAAGTGAAATGAATTTTCCAATCCACTTTTTTAGTAATGAAAGTCATTGGTATGTTTTTTTTAATATTCATAGGATAATATCCAAAAAAATTGTGATTTTTTTTAGAAAATATTGTCTTTAATGGAAACATATTTCTAACTGAAGAGACAAATAATATCATATTTTATTGAAAACATTTTATCTGTTATATTATACACCAAAGAGTGTTTTTTTCCAATTTCATGAATATATAATTAATAACCATAGGAGAATAAATATAATTATAATTCATGAGAGGTAGTTCACATGATTCAAACATTAGAGACTTAATCATTGACAATCACGTTAAATGCTGAGACTAGGACATAAAACCCATACCCATTTTCTAAATTTTAATCATAAGCCCCATGAATGAATAAAACAAAATAATAAATTAAAATATAATGTTGACAAATAAATTCGAGATATTTCTTATAAAAGGGGATGTATATAGAACTTGTAAAATACCATAGCTGTATAACATAAAATATGTCTCAAAGAAGGCCAAATGTGACATAAACTCATTACTACTTTGGTAAATTTTTAACTTTAAATTCAATAAAATAAATATCCTAAAATTGATATGTAAATTCAACTTATCTTATTGGTAATATTGATAAAATAAATTTTTGGGTATTATAAACACCATATAAAAAAATCTCTTGGTGAATATGGCATGCGTCACATAGAAAAATAAATGTAAAATGAAAATCCATTACTGCAATTCTCGAATTACTTCACAGTAAATAGAACCCCTAATATAATAAATATATGTTTATTGTAAATCTATTAATGAACAATAATAATATATATGTTACCATATATGATTTAATTGTTTCCTTTTGTTACAGGTTTATATAAAATTCTATGTTAATGTAATGTCTCGTTTGTTAACCACATTGTTTTTCAGATATTAATTAATTTTTAATTTTTTTCATGTAGCATACCATGTTTTAAGAAAGAAACACTATGTTTAATTTAATATATGATATGTTATATCAAACATAAAAAAGCAACTAAATATTATTATTTAAATGACACCATTATAACAAAGTCATTGGAATAGATGGAATAAATAATATCAATATATTTGGAAAAATATTGTTTAAACATGTTTATATAATCATTTAGTTGTAAACAAATTAAATATAAATGAATATAAAAACCAATTGAATATAAATGATGATTTTTTTTCTGAAATTTTATTTAGAAATAGAATAATAATGTTAATGATATCAGAACACTCTATATGGATTTTAATTTATTGAATAATATATTTTATATATTCAATGTAATATTTTAAATTCATATTATATGTTTTTAGATATGATATAAGAAATAATTCATTTTTTTATAAAATAAGTATTTAAAAAATATAGTTTTATGACCTATTGATGGAGAACCCTTTTTAAATTTAGTTTTAACACAATTGTATGTTATATATGAAAAAATAAACTTCATCTCTAGAATTGGTACATAAAAATTTACTTTGGCTATGTTTTTCATAATCTTTTTTTAATAAACTACATTTTTTAATGAATAGTGAAAAAATACTGAATTTCAATTCAAAATTTCATTATCATATAATTTATTTATATAGTTCGATTGTCATTTTTGTCTAGTTTAATGTTTAATTGAATTATTTTTTAAGAACTTAATCAGATATTGGTGATTGGAAGTAATTTCACTTTTAAATTGGACATAAACACATATCAATAATTTGATTATTTTTACTTAATAAATCGCCTTTTGGTTTTGATATGATAAATAATTTTAAAATAATTTATGAAAATTATTTATTTTGAATTTGGGAAAATGTATTCTAAATTTTCAATAACAAGGTCTATGATTTTTAAATAGGTAAATTTTCTTTTTGGATATTATGAATAGTAACATCGATACTTATTTTTTTTAACATGGTTAAAGGGTAAATCAGGAAAACAAGTGTAAAAAATAATATTATAATAATATAAAAAACTTTGAAATGTGTCTTAATTATATTGGATGAGATATTTCTAATAATGGGCATATTTGTTTATATTCTATGAACCCATTGATCCATTTTTCTGTGATAATGACATGTTATAAGAATTAATTTACAGTAAAGAGAAATATAACATAATCATTTATCTTTTTCCAAAATAATTGAAATAGGTTTATATGATGTATATATTTTACTATAAACACTAATTACAAATATAAAAAAAATTTATAAATCTTGGTATTCTATTTATAATATTTAGACATTATATAAATAAATTTATTTACGACATAATGATGATGTAGTGATTAACTTATTAATGAATGATTCAAATAAATGATATCATAATAATTAAAATAAATGTAATTTGAAAATTTTTATTCCATACATGAATTTTATTGATTATTGTGAAAAAATGGAGTTGTCTTAACTCCTTCGGTTTGAAGGAATCAACTTTTTATGACTTTATCAAAAATCAATTACTAAATAGTGTAAAAATTTATCTAAATTTGTTTTTAAAACAAATACTATTTTATTAAATTATATAATAGTACTAAAAATATATTATACAGCCAAATGAATTATATAATGATACAAATGTAATTAATGATCCACTTATAGTTCTCTTGACATTTTATAGTAACTATAGTAACCATATATTTTTAAAATATCAGAAGACATGGTAAGAGTTATTGCTTTTAAAAAAGGGTTAATGATAAAAGATAAGGTAAATTTTGTGACATAAACTTGTCTAAGAACTATCGTTTAAGAGTATTCAGACACATTCACATCTTATCCTAAAAATATACCACTTTTAAACTATTTTAAATTGAAAATAAATTTATTATAAAATAATTTTTCAAGACTTTTTTAAAGTGACCCTGCTCCCTCTTATAAAAGGCCCCCACCTCTACCCACATAATCACATCTCTAAAGACCCTTGGATCATACAACTTATACAGAAACAAGATTAATTTATTCTTCCATTCATCCTAGAAGCCTTAATATTTGAATAAGGAAATTCAGGAAAGCCTTGGGTTCAAATAAAAATAATTTACCCAATTGAGAGGCAACATCTTATCTCAAGTTACATTATTATATTTTCTTTCCTAAATCCATATGATATTATTATTCTATGATTACATAAAAACCCAGTATCCTCAATATAAAAGTATTTATTTAATAATATGGATTCTATCTTCGAAAACATACACCTCTATCTAATGGATATGAACATATTTTTTCTGTGTACGGTGAACTACTACATCAAGAAATGATGACTGCTCAATTTTCTCCTACAACCTCTCGTGTATTCTATTTTGATTGAATTGTATCAATATGTGATATATATTATATTTATATTGTATCTATGCTTCTCTATTTTTGAATTTACATGATTTCATTACACTTTCCATGCTATGTAAATACAATAATTTCATTCGGGGAAGTGCAAAGTACCACCCCCTCAAAGTGATACAACTCATTCATGCCATACATGGAATGTATAAAGGATGATAGTAATGAACATATATTACATATATTACATATATATTATAATGTAATCATATAATAACTATGTATCATTTAGTTTTCATTCCTTTAATGTGAGAATAAATGAAAGTAGCATTCATGTGTATGTATGACCTTCCGTCTCCATGAATGTGGCATTTCATTTCATATCTGAAAATGTTATGAACTATTATAAATACATATATACTTGATATATATGATATTTAAATCATCATTATCATTATGGAGATTATTTACTTTTGACTACATGGACAATTTATATCAAAGTAAGTTTATTTTAGACTCATGTAATGAATATCGACAAAATTACAGATATAAACTCGAGTAATTTTTGAATGTTATAACAATGTAATAAGTGATATAAAAATTATAATAAACTTGAAAAAAGTTCTAAAAAATTTAGAATTAATCTTATGATTACATTTCAGTAATAACAAGGAATATATGAGAAGATTTAGACTCATGGAAAGGGAATATATCTCAATCTTCTTTTATTGAAGCATATTTGTATTTATACAAGACATTATTTTATACAATATATAATAAACCCCAATGAATATTAAATTTTAGTCAATAGTTTTAAAAATGAATCTTATTTATATGAATAATTTTATTAAAACAATAATTGAATGTTTCTGGTGAACGTTTGTGGTGACAATGACCTATCTGCAACCAAAAGAATTATTTGATATTTGGATTTGTCAACAAGAAATAATGTAATTAAAAATAAATGTATATAACTTATTAAATTTTCGGTAATTTTGTATGGAAAATGGTTTTTATAATATATTTATTATATCAATATCTTCATATGATGTATTATGATTACAATGTTGAAATTTTTCTATCTTTTATTCTTGTTCATGTGTTATGATTATGTTATGGTACATGGGAATTGTTTGCATATTTGGGTGGGTTTGTGATAATCTAAGGGAGGGTGAGCCCACGATAGCTCTCTAATGCATTGGGTAATGTGACTGAGGTAATGATTGTGGTTTCTCCTAAGAGATATTAGTAATATTATGTGATGGGTATTCCAAACATAAACATGGAGGTTATTCCCCATGTAGATGTGAAATCTACAATATAAGTATGTTATGGATTCCACAATATACCTTTATATTTTATGATTTCTATGCAGTTTTTTATGAGAATTATGATTACATGATATACGATAAATATTTTATCTTTTATTGGTGAAAATATTGGTTTTTTGAAAATGTTTTCATTGGTTTTAAATATTCATTGACTAATGGTTGTATTCTTTATTTAATATTACTTACTATGATTTTTATGCGCATCCCATGTTTTTGAAATATTTTACACATGGTATATGGATGAGTAAGAGAAAGGAAGCAGTCAAGAATATTTTTATCAAGTAAATGTTTTCCGGTATTATTTTAAATAGTATCATTTTTTAATACAATTTATTGTGTGTATATTTGACTACATTATAATTTATGACTTGTTATACAATAGTTATGGCATAATTCTCTAAAAAATTAAACCAAAAAACATCATTAGTGTGAATTCTTCATATAAATCAATATTTATAAATGTTTTAAGGCTGCAGACTTATAGTTGGTATTAGAGGAGTGGTTTTGACAACTTTAGGTATTAAGAGTTCTGGATAAACACATGGTCAGTCTTTATATCTATTTGTTTAGTTCAATATTTTTTCATCATATTAAGATCAAAGAATGTTGGTTACAAATTAATGGAGGATGATCTCAAATAATATTCTTATCTCTTCTAAATGACATGCTTGCAATAATTATTTTAAATCATGTTCCTATGATTGTGAAACATTTTCTAGAATACAAATTACTTGCAAGAAGATATTTGGGATATAAAACCCACACACTATGCCTTGATACTATTTTGGATCATGGGTTGAATATAATAAAATCCTTGTTTTTCAATATTCTCATATTTTCATGAAAAGTAAACATTGTCATGGAATTTTCAAATATTTTAACTTATTACAATATTTTGAAACATATTATGATTTTGAAAAATGATCTAAAGAATGATATCCTAGAACAACCTATTTATATTTTCTTTTCAAATATAGTCTTTCAGAACATATATATAGTATTTTAAAATGGCCATTGATGTAATGTTTCATTTCAAACACGGTCATACTGTTTTGTAAAAATCATGTTTTATCAGATATTTTAAAATTATATGTCATACATGATTATTTTGTGAAACTACTTTTATTGTGTACACCTATATAACCCAGGTTGTATAAGGCATTTTTGGATAAAGGAAAAAATGATTTCTAAGGATCTCTAATTAATTGTTGCAATGCGTTTATCTTCTATCTACGTGAAGATTGTGACATCGAAACTAGGTGGACACCATGATCAAGGTAAAATGATCATTCTCTGTGAATTGATTTATTTTAACATATAGAGGAGAAATAATAAAAATAATATATATAAGGATTTATGAATTTAGATGTTTAGCTAATTATGATTTTTGATGAAAATTATATGTATAAGATAATCATTGAGGATAAAACCTGTTCGTGTTATTTTTGAGTTTCATTAAATGGACAACCAGTTCGATATGTGACAACCCACGTGTCCGAAAAGTCCAAAAGAATTGAAATATGAATTATTCTTTTAGTTAAATAATTTTATGGATCCGGAATAAGTTGATTTTGGGAACAATATTTTTTCAAATTGAAATCCTTAGTATTGGATTTTTTTAGAAATTAAGTGATAAAGAGAAGATCTTTTATTTTTTTGGGAACACCATATGCCGATGGAGTATAGAATACTATGGTATTTACATTGAGGAGTAATGGTTGAATTTTATTTTTTAAGAATCTATGTTTTTATTGGGGACAAATGGTGATTTGAATTATATGTGAAAATGAATAACCTATCATATAGAAAAATGTGATTAGGGTTATTAATATTTTGTATGAGCAATTATGTGTGGTTGATGTTATTTGAAGATAAATGTTATGATTTATCTAGGAAGACTATGTTATCAAATAATAATGAATTTTTGGTTTAAATATTAGTTTAAATAATTTTGATGAATTTTATTCATAATGTTTTATTGAATAGTCTCTATTGAACTTTTTGTATTTTTATTGAATATTGGAGATTAAGAGTAGTATTTGTTTTATAAATGGTTATTAATTTTTGTGGAATTGTCTTATATAATAATATCCATTTTCTTTTTTGTTAATGTTTCAAGATTGTATGAATAGATATTTATCCTTTTGTGGATAATGTGACTCTCAAGATGTTTATTATAGTGTATTAGGTATGACCAAGTCATCTTGAATACTCTTTGCCTAGAGAAAATATGAGTGTGTTCTATAAAGGTACAAAATGATGAAATTATACATGATAATTAAGTATGCTACCTTATGTTATTAGTCATTCTCATTTATAAATTCCACAACTTTATAAAAAGGACCTTAAAACAAAAACATTTTCCATATCATTTTCCTACTATAAAAACCAAATAAGATTTAGCTTATTATAATTTTGTTATTTTTAGTTGTTAACATTATCTTGATAATGTTTTATATAACTCTACATCAGAACATGATGGATAGTTTCTCTTCCATATCCATGTTTTCTTACTTGTAATCCTAGATTGTGTTATCATGGGTGACCTTTGTACTTCTCTTTATTTCTTATAAAGTGATAGTTATATTGAATTTTTTTCAATATTGGAATTCCAATGTTGTTTCGTAGCTAAATTTTAAAATTTTTAGGATTTAATTTCAAAAATGGGGGAATGATGTAACATCACATATTTTATGAAATAAACACTATATTCAATAAAATACAATACACACTACATGGAGATTAAACAAACAACTAAATATTATTATATAAATGTTACCATTATAACAAGTCCATTGGAATGACGATAATGACTAGAATCAATTGAATTATGAAAATATTGTTTTCACATGTTTAAATAATGAATCAATGGTGAAAAATTTTATTAGAAATAGAAATAAAAACCAATTGAATATAATGGATGTGTTTTTATGAAAACGTATTTAAAATGAGAATAATTGGGTTTAAAAATTCATATCACTCTTAATTTATTTTTATTTAATTAAAATTATATTTTATATATTTATTGTAATGTCAAAAATTCAACTAATATGTTTTCTAGATATGATATCAAATAAAATTTATTTTTTCGAATACATGATGTATTTTTCTAAAAATGTAGTTTCACAAAAAAGTTTATAGAAAACCCTTTGTTATTTTCATTTTTGACACCATTATATGTTATATATGAAAAAATAATCTTCTTCTATAGCATAGGGACATCAAAATAAAAATTGATTTTTTTATAATTTTTTGATAAAGTTCATTTTAATGAATAGTAAAAAATATGGCAGTTTAATTCAAAACTTCATTTTCATTTAATTTATTTATATAGTTGGAATGTAATTTTAATTTTTTTAAAGTGTAATATGGGTAATATTTTATCTTTTATTCGAATTTTCTTCATTGAAAGTATTTTCACATTTATATTAGATATAAACCCATGTCAATCTTTTGCTAGTTTTTACTTTTTGAAACCCATCTTTTTGGTTTTGACAATTATAATTAATTTTATAATAATTTTTGAAAATTATATGTCTTAAACTGGGAAGAATGGATCATATATTTAGAATAACTATTTTAAAATTTTGTTTAAAGTTATTTTTTTTAGACATTATGAATAGTAACTTTAGTAATTATTTTAATTTAAGATGTTTAATGGGTAAATATGATAAAAAACGTTAAAAAATATGTTTATAATAACATAAAACAACAATAAAACGTGTCTCAATCCTATTTGATGAGATATGTGCACCATGGGAATCATTGGGTCTATTTTAGTACCCCATGGGGCCACTTGGGTGTGATAAATACATGTTATAAGAATTAATTTAATGTAAAGAGAAATATAACATAATCATGTATATTTTACTAAAACAATTTTAATATAGGGATGTATAAATTTTCATTAGGACTATAAATATTAATCATAAAGAAAATAATATTTAATACGATATAATTATATTTTTTTTTGACATTTTACAAATACATTTTTTTCATAACACAATGACGATACATTGACGAACTTATTAGTGAAATATTCAAATAAAAGAAATTATAAATATTAAAATAAATTTACTTTGAACATTTTCATTCCATCAATGAATTTTTTGTATTATTATGACATATTATCATTGATTTGATACCTTTTTTAAGGACTCAATTAGTTTTTAATTAACAAAAATCAATTACAAAATTGTATAAAAAATGACATATATGAGTTTCTAAAACAAATACTATTCTATTAAATGATAGGTGAGTACTATAAACCAATGATCCATCCAAAGTAGAATAATAATATTACAAATATCATTAATTATCCACTTATGTTTCTCTTGGCATTTTATAGTAACTAAAATAATCAAATATTATGAATATACATGAAGACACGGAAAGTGTTATTTTTTAACTAACCGAAACTTATTTATGAACTATAGCTATGAAAAATAAAATGTAACTATAATATGGATTCCACAAGTTTCCTTTATTTTTATAGATTTCATTGATGTTTTGTATAATTCTTATTATTACATGATATAAACAAAATAGTTCTTATTCAATGGGTGAAAATTATGATTTTTGGAAAATGTTTTCATGTTTTTTAAATTATCATGGACTAACAGTTTTCTTATTTATTTTATATTCTTTACTCAGCTTTTTGTTCTCATCCCAAGTATTTAAAATGTATTACATAGGGTATAAGGATAGGTAATTTAATGGAATATTTTAAGAGGATTTTTATCAATAAAAATAGCCATGTTTAATTTTGAATAGTTTCATTTTGTAGAAAAAATGGGTTGTGAGTGGATTTGATTACATTGTAATTTTTTAGTTGTTATGTATTATTTATGGCGTATTTCTCAAAAAATCTATACCTGAAAAGATCCTCTTTGTGAATTCATGACTTAAATCCAGATTAATTAATGTTTTAAGGATGATGCCTTATAGTTCATTTTCATTTGACCATGGATTCAAAATATATTTTATAATAATAATGAAATAAGTATCAAAATTATACATCAATTCTACTTTTCAGAGTAATTCATGAAATGTGGTTTTGAGAAATGAACAATGTTACAACCATAGAGACAATAGGTTATATATACATATAAGTAATGTTTCCATTATTCAATGATAATTATTGAATGGAGGTACATAATATATTGATTTTATGTAATTATAATAATATCATTTTTAAAATATTATTTCTTCAAATGTACTTATACTTTTTATTCATGTAGTGTTGTGATAAAAAGAGAGTAATATCAATTCATGATCAATGTTATCGATTTTCTATCACTAAAACGTTAAGATAGAAAATGATATATTATATTGAAAAAATGATTAATATGTCATTAATATCATATTTTACCTATATATCACATATATTCATCCTTATTTTCCACAATGAATAAAATTAATGAAAAATGTATTGTAACACCCTAAGCTACCACATTACGTTTCCCTTTGAATAATACAGTAGCGTGTGTTGTACGAACTTCGAGATCTAACACACCATAACCAATCAAACTAGTAATTATGAAAAGTAATACACACTTTTTGAAATTTTATAAATTTTATCTTTCAAAATGGACTTCATTTTTGGATTTGGAATATAGAAATTAGCCTAGGGTGAATTTTTGGTATTTTTCTGAAAACATTCAATTTTTTATGAATAGTGAAAAACACTGAGTTATTAGTTAAAACCAACCTTTTATTTAAATAATTATTTCTTTTATTTGAATTTATTTTAGGTCAAAATAGATACAGAATACCTATATAAGTTTAATGCACTTCATTTCATTCATTTTATAATAATTTTATATATATAAAAAATTAATTGAACTTTTTACCGTATTTTACTCACCTCCTAGGAGAATTAGCAAATTCACATAAAACATAATTTTTCCACTTCTATGAGTGGAATTTCAAAAATTCAAGAAACACGATTAATATCAAGGAGTAAAATGTTGATCAATAAGATAAAAATATTTTTTGGTGAATAGTAACTTTTTTGCTTTTATTTACCATAGTTAAAAATAAATAGGGTAATTAAGGGTAAAATTGATATTATTATTACCCTCACACATGTCATAATTATATTGTAAAAGTATAATTCGACAAAAAAAAACCTTAGGAATAAAATATTAATCTCTTTTGTCCACATGGATTAGATTAGGACATTTATTATTTTTTAATTCAAAGAAGATTTAAAGGAGTTAAAGTCAATGTTTAATAACTAAAACATTTTTAATATAGGGTTATACATAAGATAAATTATATTATAAATATTATTTACAAATATAAAAAGATTTCCTACATAATGGTTTTCCTATATATTAATTTTAGACATTATATAATTTAATTTATTAATGACACAATGGTGATGCAGTAATTACATAAATAATGAAATATTAAATTAATTGATATTATAAATATAAAAATAAATGTAATTTGAGTTATTTTATGAATTACAATAATATTCTAGGTTAATATGATATATTATTATTGTTTATATAAATTTTATTCCAAGTAATAATGTTATGAATTTATCAAAAACAAAATACCCAATAGTGTCAAAATTGACATAAAAGAGTTCTTAAAACAAATATTATTTTATTAATTGATATTATATTTCTAAAAATATAATTTTTTTCCACAAGACTTATATAATGATAGTTTTATCATTAATGGACCACTTGGGGATCTCTTGGATGTATTTAGTATGTTTTTTAACTATATAATATAAACATACAAAAAGACATGGTAAATGTCAAACTGTTGAACTAATAGTTAAATCTAAAAGATAAGGTTAATATAGTGACTCAAACCTATCTAAAATATATATGTTGACTGTTTTTAGAACCATAACCACCTTATACTTTAAATAATCCAGTTTTATCCACTGGAAACTGAATATGAGTTTATTATATAATAATAATTTATGTTTTTCCAAAAGAGCCCCACCTCCCCCTTATAAAAGAACACCACTTGTAACCAATTATTCATACCTTTAAAAAAATTTTGTTCGGCCAAAAACTTCCCAAATATCCTATAAACTTCCCTAAATTAAACCTAGAGTCCTTAGTTTGATCAGAAATACAACCTAATGAGACATTTTGATCAAATCAAAATGAAGAACACGAACAATAGGTAATGTTTTCACCACCCTCTTTCAAGTTCCATTCTTCTTCCACTTATTCTTTCATTGTTATTTCCATTATAAAACATTAAATCCATTATCTTATATATACGGTGATTTAATTATGAATATCGTATAACCATATTCAGTATTCTATCCATCCTTTGAATGACATGTCACCATACGTGTGTACGTATGACTTACCGTCTCCATGTCGTGGTGTAATTGTTATTTAAAACATTATTATTTGGATGGGTAATATAATGATGTGTAATTGATTTAAATAATAAATATAAAATGATAAATATTATATATATATTATATACCATCCAATTATATATTATTTTAATATCAAAAGAATGATATTGTCGCTCGTGCGTACATACGGACTACTGTCTCCATGAACGCGATGTGATTCATTCCCCATCGTATCCATTCAAGAATAATATTCACATGATGATTAAAAATAATTTTTAAAGGCTTTATATCATTCTGTATGTGAATAAGATTCATCCCATATATAACAAATATGACTAACATAATAGAGAATATAGAGGAAATGGAATCAGTTAACACCAAAAATGACGATAATACTAAGATATTATTAAGAGAACAATGATAAAAGATCATATATGTTATGATATAAATGTACATGATTATTGAATAATTTAATAAAAATTATTTTAACATTATACAGGATGTTAACCTACCCTCATCCAAGGAAAAGTACTATGTAAGGGTTTATTTCAAAATCTCTTCATTATCCGAGGTAGTTTATACGTAATTATCTACTGGGACCTCTTTATCATCCAAATCCATGTTTATTAAAAATGTTTTTCAAAACATTATTAATATTTACTATACTATGGTATAATGTCATTTATACCCTTGTTCGACTTTTATAATATTTTTATAAAGGAATCTTTCTGTCTTTTTCCAAACAAGGCCCTTTTAAACCTTTTCGACAAAATTAAGTTAAGAAAGTATTTTTTAACGTATATGGAGAGTGAGGCTATATTCCACCATTATAAAATCGTCAAATCTTATTTTACAAGCTTACAAGAATATTTTAAATTGAAATATTTTATTTTATAATTTTTTGACTTTTAAATGATAATAAAAATATATATTTTTCTCAAATTGTTTTGTTTTCATCTATGTCATCATCCTTTAATGGATTTTAAGCATATTTGAAGTTGATATATTATGAAACAAAACATTAATATTGTATTGAAGGTTTTTTGATATGTTTGACTATGGATTTGTTATTTTTATACCATTCATGGTTAATGAAGAAATTATTTACATTTCGTATGCTAGTTTTAATAAGAATGTTTATGTTATGTTTAAACCCGTTTATATGAAGAATGCATTGGACTTAATAAGTGATGGGTGGATCCCACTATAGCTGCTCGATGCATCGGTAAGTCTAATGAGACAAACTAGTGTCTTGGCACAAGGCCGTGACAAAATCTTATTAGTAATTTGGAAAAAGACTTTGACTATGTGGTTATGATAGTATGGCATTATGCATTCCATTATTATGAATGTGGTTATTGATTTTGTATTTGATTATTCGACTAGTAGAATATCCATATGAATAAGTGAATGGGAATATTTCATTTTATTTTTTCCAGATTATGATGAAGTTCAAGTTTAAAATGTTTTTTTTAGTTTTACATTGCCGTAAATGTTTACGTTTATTTATGAATGTTTCTGCTATATTGTTATCCTTACTGAGCATATGAGCTCACCCATTTTTATGATTTATTTTTCCCAGGATGTGATGAAATATTTTATGACTAAACTACAGGGATAGTCTGAAGGGGATATGAGTGTGGACTATGGAGACTATGAAAATTTAGTTTTCTACATTATGATATAATGTAACATTTATTAATGTATCTATTGTTTCCAAGGCTACTAAACTAATTGGTATTTTGATACTTGATCTTTTGTGATCACTACAATGTTATGTAATAATGCACCAACTGTAGGTAACTGGGGTCGGGGCATTACAGTTGGTATCAGAGAAGTTTAGTACAAACCTTGGAAGATAGATTTAGATAAACTCTGATTAGAGCACATAAACCTGTGATGGAATTTGAGGATATGTATAGAAGAATTTCATAGACTTTAGGTATTGTAGATATTTTGTGAGTTTTCTGAGCAATACATACCTATACGGATACGAGCAAGTAGCGGCAGCTATGGCATAGATGCACCTAGGGGTAAAACCTGAAAACACCGCTTTGAGCTAGACTTGAACAAGAACTGGTGCACGACAAAGGGCCTTACTGCACTCTTGGTTACGACACTCCCAGGGGATATACTTAGGATAATTTTAATTTTCTTTACACACCATTATGAAGGTTTTATGAGTATATAGGTCCCCAATGAAACCATTTTTATTATTATTTATTATATCCAAAAAATGTTCAATTTATTTTAAGTTTTTTACAAGTTTGGATTTATGTATTGTGATTCATAAACTAATATAGTGTATTCCATTGATTAGAAATGGAAACTCGTGGAAGAATGGAAACTGTATCGATGCACGAACTCCATGTAGAGATTTCCCTCTTGCTCAAGATAAATAATGTGGAGGTGGTGATTCAACTGGTGATGATCAGCTAATCACCATACTGGGACAACTCACTTAGGTTATGAATAATAACCTTACCCATATGGAGCAACTAGATCGAAAATGAGGAGGATCAATGTTAGATCGCTTCATGAAGAAACAACCAACAACATTCAATGGGTGTACAAATCCACTAGTAGCTGAGAAATGGATAAATTTTTTAGAGAAAATATTCCATGCCATGGGGAGTAGTGAAAGGGAAAACATTTTAATGGTCGTTTATCACCTCATTGGAGATGCTGATCAATGGTGGTCATTTATTCAAAACATGAAGTAATATGATGAAGTATAAAATATGGAATGCATAGAGTTTATATATCTTTTCATAGAATAATACTTTCCTCGTGACCATCGAGAAGATATGGAAAGACAATTTTTGAGTTTGATGCAAAAAAGGACAAGATTTTTGCAAAGTATGAGGCTAGATTTACAAGGTTGGAAAGGCATGCAGAAAATTATATACATAACCCAAGGAGTATGATGGATTGTTTCTTTGATGGGTTAAACCCATTCCATCATTGGGCATTATTCTCACAATCCTTCTCATCGTACGAAGATATTGTCTCATGTGCTATCAAGACAGAAAAAGAATTATCTATGTCTTACGACTTTAATGAAATGAAAGAGAAGAAGAGATCTGATGATCAATATGCAAATGGAAATAAGGGGAATAATGGAAAATTCAAATATCCATCTTGCAGTAAATGTGGGAAGAAACACCCCAGTACATGATTGAAGGGAATGGGAGTCTGTTACATGTGTGGTGAAAAAGGCCACCAAGATCGTGAATGTAAGGGGAATAAAGAAGATATCGATGATTAATGAAACAACTGCATGGGGATGAGACATTATGCAAATGAATTTCCTAAGTGTTAGGGGAACATAACTATGAATAGGCCAAGGGATCAATGACAAGATTATGTTATCACTACTACCAAGGTAGAAGCTACGAAAGATGCGGTGGCAGGTAATTTAATGGTTTCCTCAAGTTTAAAAAATCCTTTATTTGATTCTGGATCATCACATTGTTTCATATCTTCCCAGTTTACTATGAAAATTAGATATTTTCAATTTGATTTAACAAGGGATTTTTCATTTAAAACTCCTAAAGGAAGTATCATTTATACAATGTTTTGTGAATCTTTTCCCATTAGAGAATATAAATGTTCTTTATCTACTGATCTCATCGTCATGCATATGATTTAGTTTGACATAATCCTCGGTATGGATTGGCTTTCGGACCATGATGTGAATGTTCTGTAAGAAGAATGAGGTTACGATTTTAGATGATGATGATAAATAACAACTTATCTTTATAGAAGAATCGTCACCACCTAATTCTTATCAAGATCCACCCACTGTAGCTCAACTAAATTCAATTATTGGGGACGAAGAGAATGAAATGACTATGGGTGAGGAAAGGAATGTTGAAATAAAGGATATATCTATTGATAAATAATATGTACATGTGTTTCTGGAAGATTTACCTGGACATCCTCCAGAACGAGAAATTGATTTTTCCATTGATTTAATTCATGGTTCAATGCCCATATCGAAGACCCCTTATAGAATGGAGACTGTGGAATTTGTTGAGAAAAAGAAACAAATAGTGGAATTGAGCAATAAGGGATTTATTCTCCCAAGTGTTTCTTCATTGGGAGCCCCAGTTATGTTTGTTAAAAATAAAGATTTATATATGAGATTGTGCATTGACTATAGTGAAATCAATGATATAACAATAAAGAACAAGTATCCCCAACCTTTCTTTGATGATTTATTCAACCAACTTCATGGAGCACAATATTTTTCAATGATTGACCTTCGATCCAGATATCATTAGTTGTGTGTGAATAAGGAAGACATTCTGAAAACAACATTTCGAACCAGGTACGCGCATTACAAGTTTACAGTAATGCCTTTTGGGATGACTATTGCACCCTATGTTTTCATGGATCTAATGAATAGATTTTTCAAGGAACATCTTGATGACTTTGTAGTGGTATTTTTTGATGATATCTTGGTATAATCCAAAAGCTATGAAGATCATGAAAATCACTTATGCATTATATTAAAGACTCTGAGAATACATGAATTATATGGGAAGCTTAGCAAGTGTGAATTCTGGATTCAGGAGATTTCTATTCTTGGTCATCTTGTCTCTAAGGATGGAATCTATGATGATTCTGCTAAGACAAGAGCAATCCAGTAATGGACAACACCAACGAGTATAAACGAGATATGAATTTTTATTGGTTTAGCATGTAATTATCGACATTTCTTCCATAATGTTTCCCGGTTGGCTAACCCATTTACGAAGCTCACACGTAAAGGTGTTAATTTTGTTTGGACAAAAGATTGTGTAGAATGTTTCAATGAACTAAATAAAGATTAGTCAATGCTCATATCTTGACTCTAGCATCGTGGAATGACAGGTTTTTTATTTATAGTGATGCTTCAAAGAAAGGACATGGTTGTGTCCTTATGAAGAATGATAAGATCATTGCCTATGCATCACAATAGTTAAAAATTCATGAAAAAAACTATCATACTCATGATCTTGAGTTAGCATCTGTAATCTTTGATTTGAAGATATGGAGAAAATATCTCTATGGTGAAAACGGTGAGATATATACCGATCACAAGAGTTTAATGTATATTATCTCATAGAAGGAACTCAACATGAGGCAAAGGTGATGGCTCGAATTACTCAAGGAGTATTCTTTTACTATACACTACCACCCGGGGAAGGCAAATAAGGTGGAAAATGCATTGAGTAGAAAGGATCATGAAGTTTCAAACCATATGAGAGTTCAAAGAGACCCTATTTTCATGGATATAGTGATGATAGAGATGGGAATTACCATGGAAGGTGAATCATCGATACATTTTTAAATGGTTTCCAAAACATCATTACAAGAAAGTATAATGAGTTCTCACACTGATGATGAATAATTTCAAAAGAATATTAATGCTGTGAATAATGGGAGATGAGAGACTTTGTGTATGAAGAAGGAATTTTGAAATTTGGGAAGAGACTTTGTGTTCCCGATATACCTGATCTAAAAATGGAATTGTTGGATGATGCCCATAGTTCCAATTTCTCTATACAACATGAGATCACCAAAATGTATAGAGATTCGAAGAAACATTTTTGGTGGGACAACATGAATAAGAAGATTGATGATTTTGTGTCAAGATGTATGGGTTTTCAACAAGTGAAAGATGGAAGGAAACATCTTAGAAGAGTCATCCAAACTCTTGCCATACATGAGTGGAAATGGGATAATATCACAATGGAATTTGTCATGGGACTACCAATGACTCTTAGAAGGAACGATGCAATATGGATAATTGTTGATCGTCTTACCAAGTAAGCACATTTTCTTGATATAACAGTAGATATACCACATGAAAGACTAGAAAGACAATATATTAACGAAGTTATGAGTCTTCATGGAGTACCCCTATCGATTGTTTCTGATCGTGATCCCCGTTTTACATCAAGATTATGGAAAAGTCTTCAGAAAGCCCTGGATACTGAACGTTGTTTGAGAACCGCCTACCATACCCAAACTGATGGACAATCAGAACGGACTACTCAAACCTTAGAAAACATGTTGAGATCTTTCTCACTTGACATTCAGGATATGTGGGTTCAATATTTACCTCTGGTGGAATTTTCCTATAACAATAGCTTCCATTCAAGTATTCAGATGGAACTCAATAAAGCATTATACGGAAAGAGATGTCACACAACAACCTTTTAGGATGACGTTGGTGAAAGAATACTCGTAGGTCATCATGTTTTCTTGAAGGTATCTCCATGTAAGGGAGTTATACGTTTCAATAATAAAGGTAAATTGAGTCCCAAGTACATCAGACCTTTCGATATTCTTGAAAGAATTGGGGTTGTAGCTTACCTTTTGGAAATACCGCCAAAACTCTACAAAGTTCATGATGTGTTCCACGTATCACTGTTGAGAAAATACATGCCCGACCCAATGCATGTACACACATATGAGTAATTAGAACTGGAACCTGATCTGTCTTATTGCGAAGAGCCCATCAGGATTCTTGATTCCAGAGAACAAGTGCTGAGAAACCAGACTACTTGTCTGGTAAAGGTTCTATGGAGAAACCATAAGATGGAAGAGGAAATGTGGGAACCCGAGGAACTTATTATGAAGAACCAAAAAAGTATTTTTATGTAGTAATATCTTAGAAATTTCGAGGATGAAATTATTTGAAGGAGGGGATAATGTAACACCCCAAGCTTCTACGGTACGTTTCCCTTTGAATAATATAATAGCATGTGTTGTACGAAACTTCGAGTTCTAACACACCACTACCAATCAAAATAGTTATTATGAATACTAATACCCACTTTTTTAAATATTATAAATTTAATATTTCAAAATGGACTTCATTTCTGGATTTGGAATATCGAAATTAAACTAGGGTGAATTTTTGGTATTTTTCTGAAAACATTCAATTTTTGATGAATAGTGAAAAACAATAAGTAAATAGTTAAAACTGACTTTTTATTTAAATAATTATTTATTTTATTTAAATTTACTTTAGTTCAACATGATATATAATACCGATATAAGTTCAATGTATTTTATTGGAGTCATTTTATAATAATTTTTTATATATAAAAATTTTATTGAAATTTTTACCGTATTTTACCCACCTCATAAGAGAATTTTCAAATTCACAAAAAACTTAATTTTACCGCTTCTTTGAGTGGAATTTCAGAAATATGAGGGAAATGGTTAATATCAAGGAGAAAAATTTTGTTCAATAAGATAAAAATATTTATTGTTGAATAGTAACTTTTTACTTTTTTTACCACGGTTAAAATTAAATAGGGTAATTAAGGGTAAAAATTTTATTATTATTACCCTAACACATGTAATATTTCTATTGGATAAGTATAATTCGACCAAAAACAACCTTATGAATAAAATATGATCCACTTTGGTCCACTTGGATTAGATTAGGACATTTATTATTATTTAATTCAAAGAAGAGTTAAAAGTGTTAAAATCAATATTTAATAACTAAAACATCATTAATATAGGGTTATGCATAAGATAAATTTGATTATAAATATTCATTAGAAATATAAAATTATTTCCTATATAATGGTATATTATTTATAATTTTTAGACGTTAAATAATTTAATTTATTCATGACACAAATATGATTTTGTAATTACCTAATTAATGAAATATTAAAATAATTGATATTATAAATATCCAAATAAATGTAATTTGAGACTTTTTATGAACTCCAATAATTTTAGGTTAATATGAGATATTATTATTTGTTATATGAATTTTATTTGAAATAATAATTCTTTTAAAAATTTGTCAAAAAAAATACCCAATAGTGTCTAAATTGACATAAAAGTGTTTTTACAGAAAATATTATATTATTAATTGATATTATATTCCTAGAAATCTATGGTTCGGCCAAAGGACTTGACTAATTATAGGTGTATTTTTATTGGACCACTTGGTGTCCCATGGAAGTATATAGTATGTCTACTAACTATATAATATAAAAATACAAAGAGACATGGTAATGTCAAAAAATTTAACTATGAGTTAAATCTAAAAGATAGGGTTAATATAGTGGCCAAAACCTCTCAAAAATCTATTGGTTTAGTGGTTTTCGACCCATTCCAACTGTGGAATTTAAATAATCCAGTTCTGTGCCATTATAAACTGAATATGAATTTATTATAAAATAATACTTTACATTTTTCCTGAAGAGCCCCTCCTCCCCCTTATAAAAGGACACCACTTCTATCCAATTCTTCATACCCTGAAAGCCTTTTGGTTCGGCCATCCCCTGCCCAAATATCCTCTCAACATCCCTCAATTCAACCTAGTGGACTTATATTGATCATAAATGCAACCTATGGAGCCCTTTTGATAAAAAAAACGAAGAACCAGAAGAAAAGGTAATGTTTTCACCACCCTCTTTCAAGTTCCTTTCTTCTTCCACTTCTTCTTTCATTGTTATTTCCATTATAAAATAATATCTCCAGTATATTCTATATAATTTGATGTTATTATAAATATGGTACATCAATATTCAATATTCTATCCATCTTTTGAATGACATGTCACCCTACGTGCGTACGTACGACTTACCATCTCCACATCGTGGTGTAATTGTTATTCAAAAAATTATTATTTGGATGGGTATGATAATGATGTGAAATTGATGTAATTACTAAATATATCATGATAATTATTCTGTATATATTATATAACATCCAATTATATATTATTTTAATATCAATTCAATGATATTGTCGCTCGTGCATACATACGGACTACCGTCTCTACGAACGCGATGAGATTCATTCCCCATCGTATCCATTCAAGACTAATATTCATTTGATGATTAAAAATAATTTATAACGACTTTATATAATTCTGGATATGAATAAGATACATCCCAAACATAAAAAATATGACTCACATAATAAATAATATAAAGGAAAACGAATCCGTTAACACCCCAAATGATGATAATACTAAGATATTATTAAGAGAACAATGTTAAAAGATATAATATGATATAATATTAATGTATATGAATCTTGAATAATTTAATAACAATTATTTCACCACTATACAGGAGTTAAACCTAACCTCAACCATGGAAAAGTATAAGGTAATGGTTTATTTTACAATCTTTTCATTATCTGAGGTTGTTTATATGTAATTATCTTCTGGGACCTCTTTATCATCCACATCCATGTTTTTCAATATTATATTTCAAAACATTCTTAATATTTACTATACTATGGGTTAATGTCATTTATACCCTTGTCTGACTTTTAAAAGATGTTTATAAGTAAATATTTCTGTTTTTTCCAAACAAGGTCATTTTTATCCTTTTCGACAAAATTAAGGTAAGAATGGATTTTTTAACATATACTACGGGTGCGGCTATTTTCCATCATTATAAAATCATTGAAGCTTCCCTTACAATCATATAATAATATTTTCAATGTAAATTGTTTTCTTTATAATTTTGTGACTTTTAAATGATAAAAATAGAGATATTTCTCTCAAATATTTTTGTTTTCATCTATGTCAACATCCTTTAATTGATTTTAAGCCAATTTTAAGTTGATTTATTATGATAAAAAACATCCATATTGTAATGAAGGTTTTGTGATATGTTGGAATGTGGATGTGTTATTTCTATACCATTCATGGTTTACGGAGAAATTATTGAAATTTCATATGCTATTTTTAATACGAATGTTTATGTTATGTTTAAACCTATTCATATGAGGAATGAATTGGACTTAATAAGTGACTGGTGGAGCCCGCTATAGCTCCTTGATGCATCGGTATGTCTAATTAGACAAACTAGTGTATTGGTACAAGGCCTGGAAAAAATATTATATATAGTTTTTGCAAAAGGCCTTGACTATGTGGTTATGATAGTCTATCATTATGCATTCCACCATTATGAAAGTGGTTATTGATATTGAATGTAATTATTCTACTAGTAGAATATCCATGTGAATAAGTAAATATAATTATTTCATTTTATTTTTTCCAAATTATGCTGAAGTTCAAGTTTAAAAGGCTTTTATGATATTTATACATTTCCTGAAATGTTTACGTTTATTTATGAAATTTTCTGCTATATTATTATCCTTACTGAGCATATGATCTCACCCAGTTCTATGTTTTATTTTTCCGAGGATGTGAAGAAATATTATATGACTAACATACATGGATAGTCTGAAGGGGATATGAGTGTGGACTATAGAGACTATGTTATTGTAGTTTTTAACTTTATGATGTAATGTATCATTTATGAATGTATCTAGTTTTTCCATGGCTACTAAACCAATAGGTCATTCAAGACATGATATTTTGTGATCATGCCAATGTTATGTAATAATTCACCAACTCTGGGTAACTGGGGTCGGGGCGTTACATGTATTACTTCACTTTGTGAGTCAGTAGTCCTCCATACACCCAAATGACATTATTGTATCCCATATTGAATAGAAGGTAAATTGGTATATATGATATAACAACTGAGGATTTTTAATAATTTTATAAATAGAATATATGAAATTTATATTCACAATTATACCAACCCATGAGGGGTGGTAATGGAAAAATGAATCGCATCAGTTCATGAGGTGGTATTCAATAGTACACACGGACGATGATTTCATAACCGATTTTATAGAATTTGATATGGTTGAATGTAATTACCATAAAATATAAAAATGTTAGTATATTTATAATACATAGATTATTTTATCATGATGGTATAATAATCCTCGATGTTAGTGGAGGATGAAATAAATTAAAAACACTAAATGGATAACAACACTTGTTCTTTAGGTAGCCTCCTTAAACATTCAAAAAAACCTTACTCGATAAAATATATATGAAAAATAAGACATCTAGGTTGATAATAGTAAATTTCTAATGTTATTTGATCTATTATTTGATGAATCAAAAAAGTTTTACTATGTGGAAAGGAGAGTATAAGGGGAGGGATTATATAATTGAGGTCAGTGGAACACTTTTAATTTTTAAAAACAATGAAAACTACCAATGTTTTTTTCATGTCACAAGGATACAATAATGGTTAATTCTAAATAATAAAATTTATAAAGTATAAATATTTCAATATAAGGATTTTTGGAATTTTTTTTTTCATTTCTTACCCTTATAGTTTTCAACCCCCAATAAACCCATTTTTCATTAAGTGCGATAAATTATTTATTAGTGATTTTTCAATTCATTTGTATAAAAACATAAGGTGAAATTATTATATAAATAAATTATTCTACATCAAAATATGGAATCCATTTTTCCATGTTACCTTCATATAAGTGGGAAAATTACATTTTAAAAAACTCCCACAAATGTGATGAGAATGTATGTTTTTAAAAGAAAATTCAGAAATCAGTGACATGTTTTTATATCAAAATTCAATGAAAAATTGATTATATAGAAATAAATTGGGTTATTAGATGAATAATTGAAAAAAATTTACTTTAAAATAATTTTAAAATATCAGTTAACTATATTAATATTTTAAATGATGTCTGTAGTTTCCAATTAAAATTCCATATTTGTCAGTATTCATCAACAATAAAACATTTATCAAATTATCAATAATTCATAAAAGATGAAATCAATATTATGATATAAAAAATTAATTAAATTTTGAAAAAATATATTTTATAAGTTTCAAAATTTTATATAATTATAATTCAAAAAATAAATAAAAAATGTTTTTTTGATGTAAATGTATATTTAATGATTTTTATTAAAAAAAATAATATGTTGTCGTTATATTAAAGCACTTTATTTAGTACTTAATAGTTAATTATTAACATAAAAATTTATGTTTTTAATATCATGGATATAACATTTCTGTTTAAATAATATATTTTTGTTTACTTAATACTCAGGGTCCAGTAATGCAAGAAAAACTTAGTGGTCCTTGTAATGGATGATTAATTTTATGTTGCATGGAATGGATGCTATCAAAGATATTTAATTAATATAAAAAAATAATTCATAAATACATAGAATCATTAAATAATGTGTTTGACCATTAAACACACAAATCCCCTCACTCAATGTATATTTCAAGTACAAAATCATCAACTAGAAACCTTTGCTTTGTCAAATGGTAGATATCACTAAAATCCTTCCAATTAAATTTATAAAATCATAGTTGGAAAATGTGGAAAAGGAAAAGAAAAGAAAAGAAAATAACTCCATAAATCAAAACTCACAAGAATAACCATGACTGAATGAACACCTAAAATAGAAATGACACATAGTCATGAGCGAATTCTTAGTAGGAAAGGAAAATTGAATCTGCACACTATGTATAAAATTTTAAATAATGAACAATTTAGTTATACATTTAAAATATAAATACAAATTCATTTTTGATACATAATATTATTTAATACTAATAACAACTCAATTCTATTTTAAATCATATTTATTTTATTATTTTAAATGAAAATAAATTGTTTGAAAACTATTAAGGGTCCTATGCCACGTTTTTTGTTCCCATCTCAAAAGATCCTTTAAAATTAATAATATGTTAGAAATAAATTACACACAAAACATATAGAGATATTAAAATTCATAAATTTACTACATCAATAAAAAAAATACAAATAAAAGATATCGGTATTAGGTTCCACACATATCCATAACATAGAGACATTTAATGAATTTTGAGGATATATTATTATGTATATTTAAAAATAGAAGAATATGTGTCATGATCTATACCCTTGGCTGATAGGGATAGATAACCCTGAACCTGAATTGTTAGTATCTATAGGGATGACCTGGTAACACATCACTGACTAGTGGAAGGTAAACAGACATCACTATTAGAATTCATTGAAAAGGGGAATGTCCCATATCAGCTATCCTAACCTATAACCAGGGGTCCCATGTTAAAAAAATTCAATGGGGGAGATAATAATAAATGGGAACAATCAGTACAAGAATCCTATATCATATCAAATAACCCACAATCACCTCCATCACCCTAGAAATAATCAACCCTAGTTATATATCTATCACTATTAATAAAATAAAAACATTCCCATTGAACCACAATTTGTATCAACCAAAGGCCAATTGGGCCCACAAGGAGATCACATAAATATACATATTTGGAAATATGTTACAATTTACAAACAATTCATTTATTATATTTTATAAATTTTTTGGAAAACCCATTTCTATGGTGCACTCATACATACACAGACACCACGATACTGACACACACACACTTTTTTTTCTTATTTCACAAATATTAATGTTAATTTCTACACATAAATAAATAAATATATATACATACCACTAGACAATGGGATTTTCTTGTTAGTAAGAAATATATTTTTTAAATTAAATATATTGTTAGACAATGATAAATTTTATTTCTATAACATACGTTTTATCAAATAAAAACCATTGGATTAAAATGTGGTTTGTTGATTTAGTGATTAATGTTGTTTCAAAAAATGATCATTATAATTTTTTGAAACATATTACCTTAGGATATATGTTTTTTTATAGTTAATATCATAATATATGAGGAATATCTAGTCGCCATTTGGGAGTTACTTTATATGTTATAAGTTGATTTTATTTAAAGCATGTCAAAAATCATATTGGATAGTCATCATTAAATAAAAGATGAGTGTGTGGTCCAAATTTATTAATTAATGATGTTGTATTAGACAAGTATGTATATTTACATTTTATTTTATTAAATAACATAATTTGATTTCTATAATTATAATAAAAAAATTTATAAAATGAAAATTTTATCATATTACGTTCACTATTGATGATTCAAAAGTGTTTTTAACTCATAAAAAATTAGTGGTATTGAGGTCATTTACACTATATTGATCATTCATCTTATTGTAATAAATTATTTATATCACTCAATATAATGTTTTCGAAATTATTATTTACTTTAATATCTATTTCTTCACTTCCCACCTATGATTTACTACATAGGAATGAAGTTATGCATTATTGTAGATGACATTTGTACATCCTTAAATCTCATATTAAAAGGATGTATTATTGAACCATTTTATGATCTGTTATCAAAGCAAAGAATTTTTAAATATAAAAACTTCCAATACAAATATAGTTTTCATATTTGAAGGATGTATTTTTTTAAAGGGGTTGTATGTAACACCTGGAAATGTTAGAAAAGAAGACAATGTTCGTCAAGAAACACTAAGTTTAAATGCAAAATAGAAAATATTATAGTTATAATATCGCCAATTAATAGGATGGTATTAATAGTATTAAAAAATTTATGATATACATATATATATTTAATAAATATAATGTATTTATAAATTCTTATTAAATAATCTTGAAATTTTTAGTAATGTAATTATATTATTTAGAATAGCATTTGAACAAAAACTATTCATATTACTTTTTGTAAGGAAATGATATAATTAATTTATGGATCATTTATAATGTATATTTTTAAAATTTAAATTATTTTTTTAAATAAAAATCGCAAAATTTATATGGGGTTAAATTTGGGTTTTTTTCAGAAAGTATTGATTTCCAGTGAATACTGTAAACTTCCATTTTTTGAAAAATGTCATTTATATTACTTAAATTATGTTCTTAAAAATCAAAAAATTGTTTGGAATATTATTTCATGAAAAATTAGTATTATATGTTTATATTTAATTCACATAAATACTTTTGAATCAAATTTATATTTTATATTAATATAATTTTCTTTTTGGGTTTATGAATAAGATTTTTCTAAAAACTAATTTAATTTTCCGATTGTTAATATATTTGAATTAATTTAAATAATATATAATTTGAAATATTATTAATATAAATTATATATATTATATTAATAATGAAAATTTTATATTAATAAATCTATTATTTTTAATCATCGATTTAATATAAAATCATCTTTATCTCAAAAAATACACAACTTTTGAACTCATCATTTCATCGCATCATGGGATTAATTTTAAATTAAAATTTCAAAATTATGTTAAATTAATATTATAAAATGTATTAAATTTTTTTAGTTGGAATAATTTATGTTATATATATAAGTAAACATAACATTTGACAATAATTAATAGAGAAAACAATAAAAATTAATAAATTTGACTAATGTAAAAATTTATTTATTGAGTCGTTACAATAAAATTATAAGAGTTAAAAAGACATTGAAAAATTTATAAAATATATTATATGGATATTATTAGAAAAAATAAATTATAAATATTGAATATTTACCAAATTGGATCCTTATTTATTTTGAAAAACATGGTTGTAACATTTTTGATTCATAAATTATAATTGTCCAAATTACCTCACTTATAAAAGGACACCCATATCATATTCTCCCAGACCATGAATCCAATTTTTATCAGCATATAACTAATAATATATTCTTTAATTACGTGAAAAATAGCTAGATACCTTAATTTTATTAGTAATCAATATTATGATAGTCTTTCGTGGTTATCTAAGAAGGTTTCACGAAGATGTATCATGCTTAACCACACATCCTTATTTTATGTCTTTTACTACCTCATTATAATATCCTAAAATTATGATTATAAAATAAGAAAATTATAACCCATATATATTGGTGTAATTTCTTTTAAGGTGTTTACCTCAATTCATATTCTCTTCCATTAAATTTCAAATTATATCACCATTCATGTGTATGGTGGACTATCGCATTATGAACATATACCATTATTTTTCCATCATCAATTCTCATAGACTATTGTAATTCTATATTTAAAATATTTTTAAAATATTTTTTCATATTTAAACCTCTATAGTAATTATATCACATATAACTTATTTCTTTCCATTTGGTGTGGGATACGATAACATCACATGTGTATATATTGGGCAATAGACTCAAGAAGCAATGTGACACATTTTTTAGTGACACTTTAGATAGAATGTAATATAGATTTAATTATTGAGTATAAATGATATGAATCATATTATTATGATATTCATATGACATTTATGATTCTAAACTTATAATATATCATATTATTTCTTACACTAAAAATGATAATGTCGTTCGGGTACTTGTGGACTATAACCTATATGAAGGGATGCTATTATTTTTTCCACCAAAACACATGGATGATATATAAAAGTAAATTTAATGAAATTGTGTTCTTTTTATTATATGATTTTAATTATGGAATGGTAAAATATTACTTACCTTCTATCTAGTTATCATTGAAATATTTAAACGATACTCATGCAAACGTACGAGCAATCGTCTCCTTGATTGTGATGTTGTTTGTTTCTTATAACCATATTTCAGGATTTGTTTTAAAAAAGAATAATTTTTGTATGAATGTGAAAATTATGAAATGATTATTATTCATTATATGTTTAATATTTATCATTTTGACCAATAATCTTCCTTTTTATTTATATTTTAACATATAAGACAATTATCATCGAAATACCTGACATAAACATAATGGATTAATTAATTGTATATTATATTGAAATCAGTGAAATAAAAAGAATCATAAAATGGAAAAGGTTCTCATGAATTCCAATAATTACCAAATTTTAATTACTCAAGATGATAAATAATATAAATAACATGTCATACACAATATAGGGGACTTCAGATAAATTTTCTTTTGTTGGGGAATATTTTGAATGTATTCACCATTGTTATTTTATAAGGTGTGTATAAATCCCATTGAAATGTTATATAATTAATTTCTATGTTCTCATGTTTTTTTTATTTTTTTGATGTTATTATATCATGGGGATTATGATTCAATTGTTGTCAATGTGGTAATAGACTGACATTGAAAATTAAACTTTTAATGTTTTCATTTCAACTCATTCTTTTATATAACCATGTATTATTAAATTGAATTTTCGAATGTTTTTATACTAATATTGATGATTTATTGTGTACATTTTATGAATATTTTTAATTTATTTCATAATTTCTAAATTTTAATCATTTCTTCATGATTTATGAAAAATTTTTTCAAAAAAATAGGAAAGGAATGTTCTATTTTTAATGAAAAAATAATATTAAATTTTTGTACCACTATCCTAATTTTTTATTTATGTAATCCTATTAAATATTTCAATGTTTCTTAAATAAAACCCCCTTAATTTTGTTTGAAATTATTGTATTTAAACATATATTTTTAAGGAAAATATTATTTTAGTATTTAAAATGTTTATAAAAAAGTAATTTTGATATCACAAAGGGTATTTCATATGGGTTCAAAGAAACATTCAATGGGTTTTATGATAGTATGATGTGATAATCAAATTTTTTGTTTAAGATATGGTACTTGAGCATTCTATGAATAATAGGTGATCCTAATATAATTTATATAATGGGTTGTGCTAATTTATAGCTAATGAGTGAGCATGATATATCTTGTAAAAAAGGTTATCCCCCATTATGGTTTGTCAAAACATGGTGATCGAGATATATCTTATATAAATCATGTGCCCCTTTATAGCTCTAATAAATTGGATAAATTTAGTATTGAAATCTTGTAATATATTTATTCTAAATATAGAGATTTTGAAATTGTTTAATTAATATGATGCCCAAATATCCCTAAATGGTGTTTTAATTAATTTATATGGGTTTAATGGTTTTATTTAATTAAAAATTATGTTTTTTCATGTGATTATAATTTATTTCTTTAACTCAAATAAAATAGATTGAATAGGAAAACATTTCATTGGATTTCATTTTTTTAGTAGACAAGAATTTTTCTTTATTTTTTTGTCTATAAATGAGACAATCTTATCATCCCATTTTTTAAACAATATTCATAGGGTTTGGGTATAGTTAAGAGAAAAGAACAACTCATGATGAATGTTGTAAATAATTTCCATGAAAATAACTCATTATTGATTATAAATGTATATAATTTGGTAAAAATTGATTTTAATCATATTTTTTTACGTTTTATTTAATATTTTTTTAATGTATGTGTTATGGACTAATTCTCAAAAAATGAAATACTAAAATGATCCTCAGTTTCAATATAAGTTAATTATTGACTAAATTTGTATATTATGTTTCTTTTGTTTGGGTCCATATGTGTCTGGTTTTTTTTCTTATAAGGTTACCATTATTTTCCCAAATAATGAAATTTTGAGTCGACTTCACTACATCATCAAACATATGCCTATCTATATATGAAAACACAATTTTACAAATTTATCCCTTATTTTATTTTGATCAGTATATAAATTGAATAACTATTCAGTAAACATGTGATTTATAATGTGTTGCCTAAATTTTAATGAAGCTGTTATCGGTGTAGTCATGATTATTTTGAATGACATAATGTTTTTTTTCAATAAGGATATGGATGTTTCTAATATAGAGTAAGTACATGTCGTCCAAATTGATAGTGATGTTGGGGTTAATAATATCTTGAGTTCTTCCAAAGTAAATTGATGAGTTCCTTGATTTTAATCATAGAATTATATGTGTGGGGATTCTCTTGATGGTATTCATTTTGGATCATGGGTAGAATCTATCATGTAGAAACATTTCAGTGATTCTCATATATCTACCATAATGTAAGGGGTGATTATCAATAATATAGTTGTACCTTTTTAGTGGTTATAGATATAGGTTTTACGGAAAACATTACCCTCTAGGTGACCCCATTGTCACACCTATGATGGAATATAGGTAGAAAAAAGGGGACATAAATGTTTCTATGATATTTGATGTACCTATGTCAAAATTAGAATCTATGAAGGAATAGTGAAATAATAATAATGGATAGGTGATTCATGTAAATTTTAAATGGGAACGGATTTTTAGGGGAGCATCTTAACTATATGGCTTTTAAAGGGTACTGTTTGGTCCCCTAATTATGTCCATAGAATAGATAAAATAAAATTTATATCCTAATGTAAGTTAAGTGATTATAGAATCATATAATTCCACGACAGAACCAATTTTGTCCCTATGGAGATTCTACCCAAAAATATAATGAGTGATTTAGTTGGATAATATCAAGAAACAAAAAAATAAGAATCATACTCCAGGTGGTGAAGTAGGTCAGGTGTTGAAAAAAATGACATAAAGGTAATTTCACTCATGGTGAACATATAGATGTTGGAGAAATATATTTATCAAACTGGGAAAGGGATGAAATTAAGGAATATTTCATTTCTATTATGAAAGGAATACCTCAAAAAAATTTCTATGGATTTCTTGTACTTTTTATCCATTTTCAATTAGAAGTCTAAAAAATAATATAACTATTCCTACCTTATAAAATATATGTTTACCATATCAATGGGCATGATTATCATTTTTTAGGCATAATGGATCATAGATTAGTGGGAACCATGATGATTGAAAACGTTTTCACAGAAGAAAGTAATGAACCAACTAAAATCTCCAACCCCGCGATGGTTGGATAATCATCAAAAGGCATGAATATGGAGAGCTGATATGAGTACCCTTGTTTTAAATGACAAGATGACTGTAAATTATAGTTAGTTTCTAAATACTTCATTATAAAAAACCCATATGAAATAAATTTTGGATAATGACATGAACACAAATGAGTGTGATATTTCTGATAAAATAATATATCTATATAACCTCACAAGAAGAATATATGGTATGGTACACCTCTCATATTGATGTGTTGTTATGGGATTTTTTCCCATATACATTTTTTATGGAGTCGTATATGGAGTTAATTAGTTTTATTTATTCTAATTTATACACATACATCACTCCACAACAATGAAATAATATTTGGAACATATCATGGAAGTAATAGGCTATCCTATCTATGGTTCCAAGGCTGGGATGAATGGTTTTCCTTTAGCAACTATGTTTTCTACATGCTGATTTATTTTCATTATTTTGTGAGTGTTATCACTAAACATAAATAATTGGATTTGCATTTAAATTAAATAACAATTTTATTTGGTTGGTTGGCAGGTACCATGATTATATTTCTGAGTAATCATCCATGTTCATTCACTAGATGATTTATCAATACTCCCTATAATGTTTTTTAATAAAACGATTTCACTTCCTCAAGTTAATGATAATATAGTGGTTTTATTAATGTGATTAAGTTCATATGGAACATAAATTTTTGGTTTATCATTATGTAAAAGGTTGGTATGATATAGAAAAAAACATTTGTTATAACATTATATCTAATTAGAGGACATGTTTTGGACTTGGTAGTGAACCCAATGTAATATATTATAAAAAAGGTGGAGTGAACCCAACCAACGATTTTAAATGAAACATTCCATTATGTGATCATGGTCATTTTAGTCAGATCTAAAATACTAATCGATATTCTACACATATGTCTGTAATTTATTTTTGTGACATTCTATATCCCAATATTTTTTCCCTTGATAATGATCATTTACTCATATTTCAACAATCCCATGAATCATTTCACATATTATTCCAAAATTCATATTTTTTTATTCATGGTTAATGTTTCAGAGGATATTAAATCCTAATAGTATGTTCATGTTCCTTGATTATAACTTCATACCAAAAATACCACTTCAGGTCACTTAATATTTTCGATTGATGTATATTTTGTTTACGTATTGAATGCATTTAGGATCACTCATTATTATGTTTCCATTCTATAGGTAATGAAGAAGAGTATCATATGTGATGATTATATAAGGGTGTCATCTATGAATATTATATTTTTGAAATTTTAAATACTAATTTAAAATATATCTGTTGTGTATCTAATATCAAAATAAAATTGGCTTCTAAGTTATAGTGTGTGATTTATTGTAATATTTAATAATATTCATATACAACAATGTAGTATGTATCTATGTGATGATTTAGTCGTCTCAATTTGTGTTATATTATGTTTTAGATAATTTTATGGATTATGTTATAATTAATATTTGGATATAATGTAAAACAACATATGTAAAATGTAATGTATTATATGATAAACCTAATATATCATGATTTGAAATTATTTTTTTTTCATAATATTGAACACATTGGATATAATATTAATTAAAAAATGTTTCCTTAACATATATATTTTTATTGTATAGTCACAGTAAACATTTTTTTAGTAAGGGACTGAAGAAAGAATCATGAAATTTTTGATGGTGACACCTATGCTCATTATTAAATATAACTTATTCAATAATATTACTACAAAAAATTAATATATTTAATTTTATCTAGGTCTATAAATTCCTAAATAAATGAATAGAAATTCAATTATTATTTTATAAATATACTGATGTGATCATTGTATACGATGACAATAAATCTTATTCGATTAGATTTTTTGGGAATGTGATTCATAAAAATTTCAATATTGTTTAGCTCAATTAATTTTAAATGATTTAGGATATTTATTATCATTATATATATATACATCCCACATTAATTTATAGTATTATAAAAGAATATTTTATAAAGGAAATTATATCATGACCACCCATTGGCACGTAGTTGACTATGAATGCCCTATTGAATTTATAGCCTTTGTTTGAGGTTTAATAAAAAAATCATCATGTGTATTTAAATTAAATGGATTACTGGAAACATGATATTTTTATATGGAAATTGTAAAATAATAAATAAATATAATTATAGAAGAGTTTCACGATCATCACCAAGATTTCATGTTTCTGTTTGAAATGGATCACATACCTTGTGCTATATTAATATGAATGACTCTATATAACTTATCATATATTTAATTGTAGAAATTGATGAAAAACATCCAAGAGAATATGGATAACGATTTTATCTGCCAAGGTGGCCCAATATGAGGTTTACACGTTTTTTTGTTATGAAGATAGATGTATCAATGTATATCTACATTAATTATTCTGATTGTAAAGAAATCATTATCAAGAAAAATTAGCATATTCTAAATATTTATTATTTTTTCTATCTTCTATTAGTGGATAAATATTCCATAATGATATACCTTTGAGATACACGTAATCTACTGATGTTGAAAATAGATAATTACCAATGATATTCATTTGTAAGAGATAATAACACTATGAATTCCTAGTGATGCCTTTATAACATACAAATTGTGTCACGACCCGCCCTCGGGGTCCGTGCCGTGACTACCCCAAGCCCGCCTTCCATAGACCAGGGGCTGGCGACTAGCACCAAGGCGTAAATCCCGGTAAAAAGGGAAGGCATTGCCTTTGAAAAGTAACAAACACCACAGAGTAAGCAAGCGGAAAGTAAACACTAAACAAAGCAGAGTACAACTGAAAGTGCGGAAAAGTAAATGGGCCAGAATACAAACCCAAACTGAAAGTAAAGTACAACTCGAAAAGGGAAAAACAGCAACTGAAAAGTAAAAGCCGCTACTCCGAGATATCCACTGGAAATCCCACCTGAAGGGTGGGTATAGATAGCTCCTCTGCTCCACGGGTCCCGCCGTCCGCTCCGTGCACGTCCCGCCCAGTGATCCACCTCCAGGTACCGTCCCGCTCTGCAAGCCTCAGCTAAGGTCAACGTTGTCCGTCGTCTGCAACCAACACAACGTATTGCGGGCGAAGCCCATGCAGGGGTGAGTATAAGCTACTCAGTAGGGACCCCGAGACCCCTGAAGGTCTCTCAAATCCACAAAGGATAAACCACGAAGAAAAGTAACAATCACGAAGTAATAACCGACACTGCTTAGGTATATTCCCATACATATACCTAAGTCATCAATTCAAATACGCTCTAACCTCCGAGCCCAAGTACAACTCAGTCCACACAGGAAAGTAAACGTATTCCACATAGGAAAGCAAAACGTAATCCACACAGGATTGCACAACACAATCCACACAGGAAAGCAATAGGATTCAGCTCACACAGGTATACTTCTTCAGAGGACGATAAAGATGATCACTGATCCATCTAAGTCGTCGGACCCACGAAGGATCGATAGGTAACTAACCCCCGCAATGACCCACACAGGATCGGGCCCACACAGGACCTGTAGGCGCTGGCTCACACAGAACCGCTGAGCGCAAGGACCCACACAGGATCGGGCCCACACAGGACCTGTAGCACTGATCCACGTAGGATCGCTGAGTGCTGTAGTCGTCTTCGTCGAATCCACACAGGATCTCTGTACTGTCGTCGTCGAATCCACACAGGATCTCTGTACTGTCGTCGTCGCAGTCACAGTAGCAGTCGTAGCAGTAGAACAGTCGCAGCCAGCACTAGGGTTCCCGCACATAGCAAGCTCGTTCGGAGGGTCCGCTCCACGAGCCGAGAGGCTGATACATCAACTGTCACAAAGACCAGAGTTGATGTATCCAAAAGTTCCGTATCGTCAACAGGAACTCAACGCAACAGACGGCGCGTCGATCGGACGCCCGGTCTGAGAGTTATTGGCATTTTCGTCTCCGGGGCCCGGTTGGTTTTTAAGGCTAAACCAACCCGACCGTACTCCACCTGCGTCCAAACCTCGGGCGGAGTATGCCAAAAGATCCGTCTCACTAAGAGGAACACAACGCGACTGACGGCGCGTCAATCGGACGTTCGTAGCTCAAGATATGAGCGTTTCCGCTCCGAAGGCCCGGTTGGTTTCGTGAACGAACCAACCCGGCCGAACTCAAAGTAAACCGAAACCTTGAGTGCGATATACTAAAACGACCGTCTCGATCCAAGGATCGCGTTGCCGCAGACGGTTCGTCATTCGGAGGTCCGAGGCTCAAGATATGGGCCAAAAACCGATTCTGGTTCGAAACGGGGGGGGGGGGGGGTCCGGGTCCGGGCCGACCCGGCCCGACCCCCCCCCCCCCCCCCCACCTGGGGCGGCGCGGCGGCCGGCGGCGGCGCGGCGGCGCGGGGTGCCGCGGCGGCTTGTCGCCGCGAGGAGGCTGCGCGCGGGGGAATTTAATTCCCCCGCTAATTGGATGGCGGCGCGGCCTTTGTGCCGCGCCATTTGCAAGAAACGGCCCCCGCACGTGGGGGCCGGCTGGAAACAAAACCGGGGGGCTGTTGCCCCCCCCCCTTTCATGGAACCGCCCCCCTCTTAAAGAGGGGGGTTTTACACGCTGGCCGGGGGATTAATTCCCCCGGTTTAATGCCTTCCGGCCGGCCAGCTGGTCGGCCGATTTTCTCCAACGGGACCGGAAATTCCGGTCCCCCCTTCGGCTTCCGACGCCGGCGGCCCGGCCGCCGGTCTTCTCTTCCTCCGCGGCCCGGAACCGGCCGCGGTCTCCTCGTCCCGCCGCGGCCCGGAACCGGCCGCGGCGTTCGTCATCCGGCACGGTGCGACGGCACCGCGCCCCTTCGCCGTGCCTTGATTCCATTCAACGCGGCGCGACGGCGTCGCGTTCTTGAAGATTCTACCTCGGCGTAGCGCGACGGCGCCGCGTAAAATATTTGCACGATCATCCGCGTGGTGCGACGGCACCACGCCACTTGCTTCCACCCGCAAGAATAAACAAGAACGTTGGAGGGGGGTTCGGCCGTGTTCGTGCGGTCTGGCCCCCTCACGTTAAAATAATAACGCAACTTAAATAATTCAAGCCACACGTTAGTCTTGCTAAAATCACGATCAAGAATAAAATAAGGAAACCAAAAAGAAATCGACAACCCCTACCTCGGGTATAAGGTTCGAAGATTGTGAACGTTCCGCGGAAGACGACGTCGCGGAGGTCGGGCGTCGCGGTAGTCGTTCGTCAAATCCGATGACGAAGGGATGCGTTCGAAGAGACACGTCATTGGCGAAACATGTACGCCGATGAAGGTTGTCCGAGGAAGAAGTGGCGTCCCCTTTCATTGACACAGGAAACGAAGAATGGAGGTGCGGCGTTCTTCGTCGGAGCTTGAGCGTTCTTCGTCAAGATGAACGTTCTTCGAGTTCTTCGTCAGAGTTGAAGAAGAAGAAGAGTTCTCCACCTCTCAAGAAGACAAACAAATAACCCCCAAAATAAAATAAGACAACATCTTATTTTATTATCACATAACACATTAGAATTTCAAATGTTTGAAATTCAAAAGGTTTAACACCCATAATTAAAAGTAACTCAAGTCATTTAATTAGGGGTTAAGCAAGTTGAGAGAATTTGAAAGGATTAGGGGTTCGTGTGGGCCCCACCACACTTAATCCTCCCAAGGGAGGTTAAGTGGGTGTGGGTCCCACTTCCAACCTCCTTTGATAGGTTTTAACAAGTTATAATAAAATTGTTCTACACAATTTTATTTAACTCAAACTAAAAACCCCAAAACTAACTTTCAACCCGCAACAAACGCAACTCCCGAAAAGGTCTCTTTAAGCGAATATCGGCGCTGCGAGTTCATCGGTGCCCTCAGATTTCAATTCCGAGCACCGGATCAAAAGTTAAGAATTCCCGCTCGTTCGTTCACTGAACGTACCCGAGCCAAACTTCAGAAATTAATTCCGGGCACTCCGGGCCTCGGAATTAGGTGCCGTCTGAAACCGCGCTCTTGTAAAATTCTAAAGAAAATTAAGAAAATATTTCCCTTGAATTTTTACGGGTATTTACATTACTCCCACCTCAGGGCTTTACGTCCCCGTAAAGATACATCAAAAACTAGGGAAACAAATGAGGGTACTGAGCACGCATCTGAGCCTCCCGCTCCCATGTGCTCTCCTGGAGATTCCCGTGCTGCCATCTGATGCACACAAGAGGAATCGATCGCCCACGCAGGACCCGCTCCTGTCGATCCTATATCTCCACCGGGACCTCCGTAAAAGTCGCCCCATCGTCAACGTCAAGCTCCCCATGGTCAATGATGTGCGTCGGGTCGTGCACGTATCTCCTCAGCTGGGATACGTGGAAGACGTCATGCACCCGGTGCAACTGAGGTGGTAGAGCCAGATGATAAGCCACCTCACCAATCCTGCTGAGAATCTGGAAAGGTCCGATGAAGCGCGGAGATAACTTGCTGCCTCGGCCAAATCTCCGAATACCATGTCGAGGTGAGACCCGCAAGAAGACGTGGTCGCCATCCTCGAACTCCAGTGGCCTCCGCCTCCTGTCAGCATATGAATTCTGTCGGCTCTGAGCTGTCCTCATCCGCTCCTGGATGACCTGGACCTTCTCTGTCGTGGCCTGGACCATCTCCGGTCCCACCAGTGCTGACTCCCCAGGGTCTTTCCTGCACAAAGGAGATCTACATGGTCGGCCGTACAACGCCTCGTACGGTTCCATCCCGATGGTGGAGTGGTAGTTGTTGTTGTACGCGAACTCCACCAAGGGTAGGTGGTCCTCCCAGCTACGACCAAAGTCGAGGACACAGGCACGGAGCATGTCCTCGAGTGTCTGAATGGTCCTCTCCGTCTGACCATCCGTCTGAGGGTGAAAGGCTGTGCTAAGACGTATCTGCGTCCCGAACGCCTCCTGTAACCCCTTCCAAAGCCGGGAAGTAAAGCGGGAATCTCGATCGGAGACGATAGATGATGGCACGCCGTGGAGCCGCACAATCTCCTGAACGTAGAGACGTCACAAGCTCTCCACTGAGCCCTGCTCTCTGATGGGTAAGAAGTGTGCCGACTTGGTGAGTCGGTCAACAATCACCCAGATGGAGTCGTGACCTCTGGAAGTGCGTGGAAGTCCAGTCACGAAGTCCATAGATATGCCGTCCCACTTCCACTCCGGAACCTCCAAGGGCTGTACCATGCCTGCTGGTACCTGATGCTCTGCCATCACCTGCTGACAGGTGAGGCATCGAGAAACGAACTCTGCTACATCCTTCTTCATACCCGGCCACCAATGCTGTCGTCTGAGGTCCTGGTACATCTTCGCCACTCCAGGATGTACCGCCAAAGGAGAAGTGTGAAACTCTCTCAGCACTTCCTCTCGCAAAGCAACTGGTACCATGGTACGTCCTCTGAAAAGGATGTCGTGCTCTGCTCCAAGGGAGAAACCATCAGGTGCCTGTCCCGAGGATATCTGTGCACGCCGTGTCTCACAGTCAGCGTCCTCACGCTGTGCCTCTCTGACCCGCTGCAGTAGTGGAGGAGTGACTGTGAGAGACTGAAGAAAGGCTGCTCCATCTCTATCCACGAAAGATATCTGCAAAGAGGCTAGCTGCTCCATCGCCTCCTCAAGTAGCGGAATGCCCGTCCTCCTGCTGAGGGCATCGGCTACTACGTTCCCCTTCCCAGGAGTATAGACTATCTCAAAGTCATAGTCTTGGAGGAACTCGAGCCATCGTCGCTGTCTCAGGTTCAGGTCCTTCTGCGAGAAGATATACCTGAGACTCTGATGATCGGAAAAGACTGTAAAGCGCTCGCCCATCAGATAGTGTCGCCATGTCTTCAGAGCGAAGACCACTACTGCTAACTCCAGGTCATGGGTAGCGTAGTTCTGCTCATGCGGCCTCAACTGACGTGATCCATAGGCGATCACGGCCCGCTCCTGCATCAGAACACATCCGAGTCCGGTCCCTGATGCATCGCAGTAGACTACGTACCCTACTCCCTCCTCAGGCAACCTCAAGATAGGTGCGCTAGTCAATCTCTGTCTCAGCTCCTGGAAGCTCTGCTGACATCTTTCTGACCACACGAAGGGTTTCCCCTTCTTCGTCAAAGCTGTGAGTGATGCTGCAACTCTAGAGAAGTCTGGAATGAATCTCCGATAGTATCCAGCTAGTCCCAAGAAACTCCGAACCTCAGTCACGCTCCTGGGTGGCTCCCATGCTAACACAGCCTCAATCTTCGCGGGATCCACTGCAACTCCCGCCTCAGAGATAACGTGTCCCAAAAAGTGGACCTCACGTATCCAGAACTGGCACTTCGAGAGCTTACCATAAAGCTGGTGTTCTCGGAGTGTGTCAAGAACAACTCGCAAGTGATAGGCGTGCTCCTCCTCTGTCGTAGAGTAAATCAGAATGTCGTCGATGAAGACCACGACAAACCGATCGAGGTATGGCTGAAAGATCCTGTTCATGAGAGCCATGAACACTGCTGGAGCATTGGTTACACCGAAAGGCATAACCAAGAACTCATAGTGGCCATACCGACATCTGAAGGCCGTCTTCTGCACATCCTCGTCTCTGACTCTGAGCTGATGATAGCCTGACCTGAGGTCTATCTTCAAGAACCACCGTGCTCCCTCGAGCTGATCAAAGAGGTCATCAATCCTCGGTAGCGGATACTTGTTCCTCACTGTCACCTGGTTCAGGCGACGATAGTCAACACAAAGTCGCAAGCTCCCGTCCGCCTTCTTGGCGAACAATATCGGTGAAGCCCAGGGTGAAACACTGGGTCGGATGAATCCCTTGCCCTGCAAGTCCTCCAACTGTACCCGTAGCTCTCGAAGCTCGGCGGGGGCCATCCGATATGCTGGAGTGGATAACGGGGTTGTCCCGGGGTACAAGTCAATATAAAAGTCTACCTCTCTGCGAGGAGGTCGCCCTGGAACATCGTCGGAAAAAACGTCCGCAAACTGATCCACCACTGCAGGAAAACCAGGACTCCGCACGTCAACTGCTCTAAGGATAAGGCTAGCCAACTGATGAGTGATGGGCTGTCCTCTCCTCCGCGGAAGTCCATCCTGTGCTGCTAAGGCTCCCTTCTCGCCGGTGAAGGTGAACCTGCTCCCGTCGGTGCGTACACATCGCACCTTGCGCCTAAAACAGTCAATCTGTGCATGGACCGTAGATAGCCAATCCATGCCCAAGATGACGTCGTAAGGCCTCGACGCTGCTACAAGAAGATCCCAGCCGAAGCTCTCGCCTCCTAGAGTAAGCTCACACTGCCGGCACCAGTGCGTAATCGTCGAGTCTGCTCCCGTAGGAGTCTCTAGCCGTAAGGATCGAGCCAACGGCTCTGTCGGAATCTCCGAGCTCCGAACAAGGGCAACGGCTATGAAAGAGTGACTCGCTCCTGTGTCTATAAGAACTGCAGAAAGGGTGGAATAGACACAGATAGTACCTCGAATCATCTCGGGTGCGCCGTGGTCGTAGGCCTCTGCTGCCTGGAGCTGTGCCTGTCGCTGCCCTCCAGCTCCCTGTGGTTGGGGTGGACCTCCTGGTGGTGGTGGTGGTAGAGCCTCAAAGCGTCGGCCACCACCGGCTGCTCGTCCAGCTCCTCTGCCTCATCCGCCTCCTCCCTGCGGACCGCCACGGTCGACCCTCTGCCTCTGCCTCGGTGGTCCCTCAACCGTCTGCTGCTCCTCGGCACGGCGGGTCGGGCAGTCACGAGCCATGTGGCCCTGCCCGCCGCACGAGTAGCACTGTCTGCCTCTCGTAAGACTGGCTCCGCGCTGTGTGCCCCGCACTGCTGAGCCAGTGTCCTCAGGTCGTCTGCCTGAAGGTCTGGTCTGTCTGGACCCCTGAGTCATCCGTCGACTGCCTGCTGCAGATGACTCTGCCACGTGCCGCCCTGCGGTGGGTCTCTGTGCTGGTGTAGACTCAGCAAGGAAGCTCTCGATCAGAAGAGCCCGCTCCAGTACTCCTGTCTGAGTCGGTATGCTGAGGGAGATCAGCGATGCCCTGATCTCGTGTCTCAAACCCTGCTCGAAGGTCCGGGCCCGGAAGAATGGGTCCCGTACCATGTCGGTCGAGTAGCGCGAGAGGTCGGTAAATCTCGCCGAGTACTGAGCGACCGTCATGCTGCCCTGCCGCAGCTGTAGAAGCTCCTGGATACGCACCGCACGAAGGGTGGCAGGGACGAACTCCGAGCGGAAAAGGCTCTCAAAGTCCGTCCAAAGAAGAGATGCCTCATCGTGCACCTGGAGCATCAAGCTCCACCATCGTCCTGCTGCTGCGTGTAGTAGGCTCGCAGCGAGGATCACCATGAGGTCTGCTGGTGTCCTCACTAGCCTAAACACTCGAACCACTGCCTCCAGCCAGTCCTCTGCTGCCTGGGGATCCGTCTCCCCGCGAAACCTGGGCGGTCGCTGGCGCTGAAACTCATGCAGTACGCTGAGGCAACGGGCATCGTCAGCGGCTGCTGCTGGAAGCATCGGGGAATCGGCGGGTAAAGCTACCGCCGGTGCCACTACTGGCAAAGTGCCCTGCACCGAGGCCTCGTCGCTCGGTGGGCTGTCTTCTCGCTCGACTCTCGGAACCCTAGCTGGCTGTCGTCGTGGGGCCATCCTGAAAAGGAAACAGGTGCGCCACAGTTAGAACAGTATACCTGGTGAGCTGATATAAGTAATCACAAAGAAAACTTTGAAACACACACGCAAACAATGTTTTCGTGCATTAAGTCGGAAATCAGAAGTCAGGGTCCTGGTGTACGGATACGTCGGCCGCCGCACCAACACTGGACTCCCTGGACTGATAACCACACTCAATACGCTAAACATTATTGCTTCACATAGAAAAGATCAGTGTTCGCGGTAGAACCGAACTCCTCTGATACCAATTTGTCACGACCCGCCCTCAGGGTCCGTGCCGTGACTACCCCAAGACCGCTTTCCATAGACCAGGGGCTGGCGACTAGCACCAAGGCGTAAATCCCGGTAAAAAGGGAAGGCATTGCCTTTGAAAAGTAACAAACACCACAGAGTAAGCAAGCGGAAAGTAAACACTAAACAAAGCAGAGTACAACTGAAAGTGCGGAAAAGTAAATGGGCCAGAATACAAACACAAACTGAAAGTAAAGTACAACTCGAAAAGGGAAAAACAGCAACTGAAAAGTAAAAGCCGCTACTCCGAGCTGTCCACTGGAAATCCCACCTGAAGGGTGGGTATAGATAGCTCCTCTACTCCACGGGTCCCGCCGTCCGCTCCGTGCACGTCCCGCCCAGTGATCCACCTCCGGGTACCATCCCGCTCTGCAAGCCTCCGCTAAGGTCAACGCTGTCCGTCGTCTGCAACCAACACAACGTAGTGCGGGCGAAGCCCGTGCATGGGTGAGTATAAGCTACTCAGTTGGGACCCCGAGACCCCTGAAGGTCTCTCAAATCCACAAAGGATAAACCATGAAAAAAAGTAACAATCACGAAGTAATAACCGACACTGCTTAGGTATATGCCCATACATATACCTAAGTCATCAATTCAAATACGCTCTAACCTCCGAGCCCAAGTACAACTCAGTCCACACAGGAAAGTAAACGTATTCCACATAGGAAAGCAAAACGTAATCCACACAGGATTGCACAACACAATCCACACAGGAAAGCAATAGGATTCAGCTCACACAGGTATACTTCTTCAGAGGACGATAAAGATGATCACTGATCCATCTAAGTCGTCGGACCCACGAAGGATCGATAGGTAACTAACCCCCGCAATGACCCACACAGGATCGGGCCCACACAGGACCTGTAGGCGCTGGCTCACACAGAACCGCTGAGCGCAAGGACCCACACAGGATCGGGCCCACACAGGACCTGTAGCACTGATCCACGTAGGATCACTGAGTGCTGTAGTCGTCGTCGTCGAATCCACACAGGATCTCTGTACTGTCGTCGTCGAATCCACACAGGATCTCTGTACTGTCGTCGTCGCAGTCACAGTAGCAGTCGTAGCAGTAGAACAGTCGCAGCCAGCACTAGGGTTCCCGCACATAGCAAGCTCGTTCGGAGGGTCCGCTCCACGAGCCGAGAGGCTGATACATCAACTGTCACAAAGACCAGAGTTGATGTATCCAAAAGTTCCGTATCGTCAACAGGAACTCAACGCAACAGACGGCGCGTCGATCGGACGCCCGGTCTGAGAGTTATTGGCATTTTCGTCTCCGGGGCCCGGTTGGTTTTTAAGGCTAAACCAACCCGACCATACTCCACCTGCGTCCAAACCTCGGGCGGAGTATGCCAAAAGATCCGTCTCACTAAGAGGAACACAACGCGACTGACGGCGCGTCAATCGGACGTTCGTAGCTCAAGATATGAGCGTTTCCGCTCCGAAGGCCCGGTTGGTTTCGTGAACGAACCAACCCGGCCGAACTCAAAGTAAGCCGAAACCTTGAGTGCGATATACCGAAACGACCGTCTCGATCCAAGGATCGCGTTGCCGCAGACGGTTCGTCATTCGGAGGTCCGAGGCTCAAGATATGGGCCAAAAACCGATTCTGGTTCGAAACGGGGGGGGGGTCCGGGTCCGGGCCGACCCGGCCCGACCCCCCCCTGGGGCGGCGCGGCGGCTGGCAGGGGGTGCCGCGGCGGCTTGTCGCCGCGAGGAGGCTGCGCGCGGGGGAATTTAATTCCCCCGCTAACTGGATGGCGGCACGGCCTTTGTGCTGCGCCATTTGCAAGAAACGGCCCCCGCACGTGGGGGCCGGCTGGAAACAAAACCGGGGGGCTGTTGCCCCCCCTTTCATGGAACTGCCCCCCTCTTAAAGAGGGGGGTTTTACACGCTGGCCAGGGGGATTAATTCCCCCGGTTTAATGCCTTCCGGCCGGCCAGCTGGCCGGCCGGTTTTCTCCAACGGAACCGGAAATTCCGGTCCCCCCTTCGGCTTCCGACGCCGGCGGCCCGGCCGCCGGTCTTCTCTTCCGCCGCGGCCCGGAACCGGCCGCGGTTTCCTCGTCCCGCCGCGGCCCGGAACCAGCCGCGGCGTTCGTCATCCGGCACGGTGCGACGGCACCGTGCCCCTTCACCGTGCCTTGATTCCATTCAACGCGGCGCGACGGCGTCGCGTTCTTGAAGATTCTACCTCGGCGTAGCGCGACGGCGCCGCGTAAAATATTTGCACGATCATCCGCGTGGTGCGACGGCACCACGCCACTTGCTTCCACCCGCAAGAATAAACAAGAACGTTGGAGGGGGGTTCGGCCGTGTTCGTGCGGTCCGGCTCCCTCACGTTAAAATAATAATGCAACTTAAATAATTCAAGCCACACGTTAGTCTTGCTAAAATCACGATCAAGAATAAAATAAGGAAACCAAAAAGAAATCGACAACCCCTACCTCGGGTATAAGGTTCGAATATTGTGAACGTTCCGCGGAAGACGACGTCGCGGAGGTCGGGCGTCGCGGTAGCCGTTCGTCAAATCCGATGACGAAGGGATGCGTTCGAAGAGACACGTCGTTGGCGAAACTTGTACGCCGACGAAGGTTGTCCGAGGAAGAAGTGGCGTCCCCTTTCGTTGACACAGGAAACGAAGAATGGAGGTGCGGCGTTCTTCGTCGGAGCTTGAGCGTTCTTCGTCAAGATGAACGTTCTTCGAGTTCTTCGTCAGAGTTGAAGAAGAAGAAGAGTTCTCCACCTCTCAAGAAGACAAACAAATAACCCCCAAAATAAAATAAGACAACATCTTATTTTATTATCACATAACACATTAGAATTTCAAAAGTTTGAAATTCAAAAGGTTTAACTCCCATAATTAAAAGTAACTCAAGTCATTTAATTAGGGGTTAAGCAAGTTGAGAGAATTTGAAAGGATTAGGGGTTCGTGTGGGCCCCACCACACTTAATCCTCCCAAGGGAGGTTAAGTGGGTGTGGGTCCCACTTCCAACCTCCTTTGATAGGTTTTAACAAGTTATAATAAAATTGTTCTACACAATTTTATTTAACTCAAACTAAAAACCCCAAAACTAACTTTCAACCCGCAACAAACGCAACTCCCGAAAAGGTCTCTTTAAGCGAATATCGGCGCTATGAGTTCATCGGTGCCCTCGGATTTCAATTCCGAGCACCGGATCAAAAGTTAGGAATTCCCGCTCGTTCGTTCACTGAACGTACCCGAGCCAAACTTCAGAAATTAATTCCGGGCACTCCGGGCCTCGGAATTAGGTGCCGTCTGAAACCGCGCTCTTGTAAAATTCTAAAGAAAATTAAGAAAAAATTTCCCTTGAATTTTTATGGGTCTTTACAAATTGTTTGACTATCTACATAAATTTGAGTAATTAAATATTTGGAGAATTATATGATAATTTCTTTGAAGTACTTATAGGTCATTTTATATGAAATTAATTATTCATTGAATAAAAAAATGTTCATTTATGGATTTTTTCAATGAAAATAATAAATTATACACTCAAATCCCTATAAAAAAGGATAATTTTGGAGACATAAATTATGATTCTTGGGTGATGTAATCACAAGTTGTGGTATATTTTCAGCACCTATAAATAGAGAAGAGAATGTGGATTTTCCACAACCTACCACTGCAATAGAGATATATAGTTCTATATTACATTGTATATATTTTCAATTATATTTGAGAAAGTACTCATTATTCAATTATTTTATAAGTATGAAAATTCAGAACACATAAATTTTAAATTTTAAAAATGAATGTGAATAAAATTTCATTTAACCTAATAATGATTTTTCACTATAGCTATATACAGAATTTCTTGTGGTGGAGATTATCTTTATGATATAAAATGATAATTTAAATTACTGATTTGGAAGTGTCATTATGATAAATAACAAGTTGGTTTAATATATATCATAATAATTAAATGTCCATGAGAAAAATTTCCCAATGCATGATTTGATGAAACCAACCATATAATTTTCACTATTTATGTGGAAGAATATACTCAATTTTTAAAAGGGATATATATACTAATCATAATAACATAATATATATATTAATATATAAGGCAGTGAACATGAACCAAAGGAAATGGTTGTAGTTGATCATGGATGGTGATTTCTCAATACTATGACAACTTTTGGAAGGTGAAAAAGGAGTAAGATCCTCATATAAAAAAATATCATTATAATGTATCTATAATAATGAATTATTCATATAAATTACTAATGGATATGGAAATGATGGCATGAAAATCACCTGGGAAGGGGTGATGTACAATATTTCCCATGTAACAAGTTAACCATCCATCCATTTGAAGAATAAGGATGAATTGAATAATGTCAAGAAGGCCCAAAAGCTGGTAAGTTATATTTTGGAGTTTTGTATTGATAGTGATGAAAACAAATAATTAATGAAATTATTATATATAGTGTGGATAAGGGAATTGAAGAGTGATGTTTTGAATAATTCACAATGTTCATCATTCTATAGACATCCTAGAATCACAATGATATAAAAAATTAAAACGGGTGATTCTTTTGGTAAAACATTAGTATAGTTATTTATGATTATATGTCAAGAATCATGGTTTCTTAGTAAATCGTGGTTGATATGTAAAAGCTTATGTGGTTGAAAATACAAATACCCAAACATGAATCGAAATGTGATAAATTCAATATATATTCCATCATATAATATACAAAGGTATCAAATAGATATAATTATATTTGGGATGTGTTTCATATCCTTAATAAGTAGGTATTTTTAATTTCTACCAAATAGGATTTAAAAATTAATCAATATTATTATATATATATATTTTAATTACGGTGGTAATTTTATATAAAGAATCGTATTAAATTATATCTAATAGATATCCTATGTTTATTTATTCATTTTGAAATTATAATAGTATAATTTATAGATACATAAGTGAATATAATATGACTACTATAAATATGTCTATTGGGTATATGGTGAATAGAAATTTTTGTATTAGATTCCTATTCATTTCTAATTCTAAAACTCCACCATATTTATCTACATTATAGTCCTTTTATTGTATTTGTTGGTATATAATACATGGCATGAGTTTTTGGACCTTCTAGGTGGGTTTGTAATGATTTAGAGAGGATTTTATGGGTTCATGAGTTGAGTAAGTTTAGTGGGGAAACTATATTATCTACAGTAAACTACGTTAAGGGATGCTATGTGTCACAAGGAAGTCATCATATTTGTGAAAATGTCGGTCAAAATATACATATTCCCATGATTAACCATATGGTATGATAATTTTGGGATTGTTTCATGTATCTGGTTAATCAAAAAATTTACAAATCATTCAGCACTACTGTGCAACCTATTGTATGAAGGATAATGGTATATGAATAGTTAAATCCCCATTTCCCAAACTGTGTTGCAAAACCATCTTATTCTATGATATGAATAAGGACTTATAATCTTTGTTATCACATGATTTAAAAGGCCATGTGGCCTAAATATTTTTAGTGAATTAAATTCAATAAAAATTAGTGTCTAAATTTGTTTTACACCTTGAAAATTACATGTTCTTATAATTATCCTAGGATCATGAACTGATATACCCCAATATACAACCATAATTATTATATATTTCTAAAATGATTATTTTTATGAATAATTGGTTGTTAGATCTCATTAATCAGTATTACGTCTTTTTTAATTTATGTTTTTTCAATATTTATTCACATCCTCTCCCAAAAATGAATATATATTATTTATAATAGATATATATATGTCCTATGATTCATATTTTGATGAGATTATATTATGATATATGATGTCATGTAAATTTATTCTATAATCTAGAGGTTTTTCGTTGTATTCCTATACTCTCATGCATTGAGAGGTAGGTTTATTCTATCTATTTTCCAATTATTCTAGAACATTAAAGCATAATTTTTATTTAATTTCATTATTGGATTTATAATATTTCTGTTGATATACTTCTCGAACTAATCCCATTTTGTTTTTTTATCTTTCAAAAATGTTTTTTTAAGTGTTTTGGAAACAACATTTCATTCATATATTAATATTTTCATTTTGAAATCACATATTTCTCTTAACAAAAAATGGTGTTATATGAAATTTTTTAATGTTAATAACTATTTTATGTTTAATGAGTTAAATTTTTATCTGTAATACATATTTTAGATGAGTATATTTTAATTGTACATGAACCATAATAATGGTCGTGTTTATAAGGAAACACAGAGATTGGTCAGCTTGTGATTAAATAACTATCCAGCAAACCAATCATGAGTATAGAACAATAAAATAAAATTAATGTGTTTTTAAGAAACATTTTATGGGTATTCCAAGTAGAAAATAATAGTGTAAAATTAAATTAATTAAATTTATTTGTATAAAATATTTTTCTATTGTAAATTTTTTTAATTCAATTTAAACCATTTTTTATTCAATAAACATTCAGATGTTTCCCTTTTTCTTAAACATAATTTTAAACAATATTTTAATGTGTTCATTTCTTATTAGACTGAGTGGGGATGTTTATTGTAGAAATACTATTAGTTATGATTACTGAACCAAATTATATTCACTATTATTCATATCTTGATATTTTTCTTAATGACACAGTCAGTGGAATGATTTCTTATTAATATAGATGTGCATCAATTTTTTACTTCCCATAGTTTATATTTGTATATCATAGTTCCCTATTAGAGGCTTTTATGTTACTCCACATTGGTGTTACAATTTTGGGTTGTCCTTTAATTTCTTTACTTCATCATTTACTACATTGTAATTTCTAACTTAATTTCACAATTTATTTAGTTTTCATTTTAATTATATAATTATACCTCATGTATCATATATTGGGTTAATATGTTTTTATTTTTACTTATTATATTTTTTAGGTAAAAATTTCCTCCATCAATTTTTTATGCACATTGAATTTATTTCTAGAATTTTGTATTTTGGGGATGTCACCTAAGGTTAGTAGAATCTCTTACTCGAACTAAGCCAATGGGTTTAGTGGGCATGATTAAAATGGTATTATTCTGAAATGATCTATATTCCTGGAATGGTAGAAATGATATTTTAATGTTGAAACATTAAATATATAGATTAAAAGGACCCATCTAATCTCTTTATATTGAACATATAGTTACCAGGCTTGTTTGGGCCCAAAACATGATCTATGAAACTTCTATAGATGTTATCAATCAATTGTCATGGTGTTATCGATTGAGTGTTGAATATCAATAATTAATAATAAGAATCCCAATTATGACTACATTATTCATATAATTTTATATTTTTTAGAAAATACATAAAATGATATATTTTTTATATTTTGGATGTAATTAATTTTTTTTATGATTGAGAATATTTCAAGCCTATAGTTTCCAATGAGTGATGACAAAGAAGTGTCCTATTTGGGTTAATGAAAATGGAATCGAGTTGATTTCAAAGAATCCCACCAGAATAGGATGTGAGATACATGGTTTCCATGAATCCATAAGAGAACCAAATTGTTTTTCAAAGAGTTGATCATGATTTTGAAGGAATTTTACAAGGAAATTAAATTAGAGATCCATGAAAATTGGATAATTCTATTTAATTTCATAAAAAATAGACCAAAATTTTAGAGGGATTCATAAATGAAAAATAAATAAGAGTTCAAAAATAGAATGAACCGAATTTTTAATTTCCTTCAAACACTACATATCCTTAATGAGATGTAAATAGTTTACATGTTGGGGATCATACATGAAAATGGTCAGAATTTTTTGTCAATGATATATCCACACAAGTACATTGTTTGGAGGTATTTAGTTAATAGTTCATCAATGATATTATACCACTAACTGAAAATATCAAAAGAACAATATATTGGATTATCATATTGTAAAACAATCTATTAGTGATGGAATATTAGTTGGGTTTATGAACATTTTCCATTTTATCTCAATTTATATACTGGGGTGTCTTAGAAGGAACACATATTTGAGTTCCTTCTATGAAAAATGATTTATTCTAAAATATTTTTCCACTTTAATATTCATTATATGTATATGGATAATAGGGTTACAATTGATTAAATTGATATCACTATGAATCTAATTGTATTTGTTTTTTTATCTCCACTGAAAATGGTTAGAACATTAATACTATGAACAAATGAAAGTGGAACACAAATTCATTAAATGGTAGGGAACCTCAAACGCATACCACTACATCAATTTATTGTCCACTATGAACCAAAGAAGAGTTCATCTGTTACTAGTGTGGCTCTTATATGAAAATAAAGTGGCACTATACAAGGCCATTATTGGAATGTCACACTTTTTGAATGTTATAACATCAAAAAAAATACTATATGAATAATAGAATAATAATAGATTGAAAATAATCATCCATTCCATAGTCATATTATGCTCACATAGTTCTATGGATATGGGACAGAAATAACCCTCTGAACTGAACAACACTAGGTGACTCTCATACCAGACCGACACACCAGAAGTCCTCACAACCAGAATAGAGAAAAAATAATTATCCTAATTACCTATTAAGGAGTTGTATGGTCCATTGTAGACGATAATGTATGATAAATATACTTCTTTGATTGTATGTGTTACTATTATTTTAAAGGGTAATTTCATGTATGTTGTATTTGACAATGATACATCATACTTGTTTTATTTCTTCTCATGTTCTGAATCATATGTTTTTGTATATTGAATAGATTCTTTAGTTATTAAAACTTGAATCACTTCCCAGACAATGATTCATTCAACCTAGTACATATCCATGATAAGAACTAACTTTTTAGTAAATAATTCTGGTTCAAACCTTTAGTGTTTCCATGGATATTATAAGGTAAACAATTTTATGATAAATAATAAATATCATGTAGTAAAAATTGAAAAAAAGATCAATTAATGTGTCCAAATAGTTTTTTATTTCTTATTAATGATAAATGTATCACAAACATTGAGATCAAAATTATATATTACATAGAAATCATTCTAGAGTCATTATGGTCATTATGAATATGTTATTCTTCAATTTTGAATGTTGAATTAAATAAAATTGTTTTTGGAATTTATGAATTTGAAATTTTAGAGATATCTTGACTCTTTTGCAGTGCCATTAATCTATGATTTAATGGTCTACACTAGGTCTAAGGCCAAAAATAAAAAATACATCGGAATAATGATTGGTATATTATGATAGAATCTCGTTTATTTTAATATTTAAAAAATATTATATATATAATATGTTCATTTCCTTTTCCATGTTATTTCAAAATGAGATATTTCTATTGTCCTTGAAAATATAGAAGTCGTTACTTATTGAAAAACACTAAATAATATCTTTAATATACGTTGTTTCTTAGGATTAAGGGTATTACTAGAAATTTATTGAAAATTTTCCATTTAATTAATATCTAATGAAATAATGGAAGAGAAAAGTGGTTCCAATTCAATGGAATAAAACATTCTAGAAAACACTTCAAGAGCCTATGGTTTAGCTTACATCATAACATATCCTTATGTATCATGTGTCCAGAAAAAGATATCTACACAATTTTAATACATCCAGATCTTGTAAGGTATTTTTTTCTCATGTAGGGAGATCATGATGAATATTATGGGTCCTAATAGTTATAAAAGCATGAGAACAATTAACCATAACATCATTTCATAATTAGTTTTTTTTAGTTTACACCATGTAAGCATTGTATCCTAATCTCATTTTTGAGAATTTCAGAATATTCATGGATCAGAAAAGCCTGAAAAACACCTCCATAATGATATATTTTAATATAAAATAATTAATATTGATACAGAATCAAGAAATGTGTTACTGTGACGACCCCCTCCCACCAAAGATGCCCCTCTTGAGCTGGCAATGGTGGAAGGGAGATAATGACCCCCCGAGTACCACCTCCAGTAGGCCTTGGGGTGGCGACTAGCACCAAGGGTATGAGTTTTTATAAATATGGGAGGCATTAACCTTTTTATTATTTAAGATTGAGAAATAGGATGATTCAAACACAAAAAAAAACGAACAATTAAAAAACCAAAACCAATCCCACATGCATGTTTAAACAGTTCTGAAACAATGTACAAGTACAAGAAAGCTCAAAAGTACAATACCAAAAGAAAAAAGAGTACAACAAACTACAACAACTCCAACTGTCTCGACTAGTTGGGTATGCACGACCCTAGTAGTCCTCCTGGACACCTGAAAGATAACATAGGGTGAGAATACAAGTACACTCAGTAGGGAAACCTAATGCTCTCATGCATAAGTGGGGAGACATCCTAATGTCCCGTGAGAACAACAAAAGAAACCAAAATCTATCAAGGATTTCAATCCACCAAACCTCACCAGCCATGCTCACCAAAACACAAAACACGGTTTGAGGGTAACCCGTATACAGTGAGGGACTACACGGTGTGTAGTATGGGATACACGGTGTGTACTCATTTATTTCACACGGTAAGGACACAGCTTCAACACGGGGTTTACCCAGCGAGGTGGTACACGGCGTGTACTCTCACTACATGGCATGTAGTTACAAAATTCTGCAATGTGTGGGAAAAGTGCATTTTACCCTCCAGAACACTTCATGAACATTTTTTTGAAAAATGAATGTGCTGGAGAGGTCCGGGCAATTACATCAGATACCTCTTAAAAACATCCTGGTCCCCAAGAATTCAAAAACCAACCTAGAGGAACCCAATAAGATACCATTAGGTCACTCATAATAACAGGAACCCATTCAACAATCCCAATCATATGTGTTTGGAATTCCTTCTCCAATGTCGATATATTATCCGATTTAGGTGGAAATGACTCGCCTTCACGGGTTTAATCGCATCCTCATTAATGCGTATCGATTAAGAATTGGGTCTTCCCACTTCCATACATTAATATTAATCAACATGCACTGCCCCCAACACCATACAACCAACACACTGCCTGAACACATTGTTTGGGGAAATTCCTTCTCATATTTCGAGATATTATCCGCTTTAGGTGGCACTGAAACACCGTCACAGGTTCAATTGCATCCTCATTAATGCTTCTTGATTAAGGGTCAGGTTTTTCCCTTTCCCCAAACATCCGTACATGTTACTCACTTCCAGAGAACAAGAAGACAAAAATTCTCACAACCAACAAGCTAGTAATTCCATATATAAAAGGTATAGAGTATAACATCAAAACAAATCTCAGAAGATCAAGTCAAAACACAAGTCAAAACATCTCCGGGTACTGAGAATACATCAAAGCATCCCGCTCCCAAGTGCTATCCTCGTGGCCGCCATGCCACCACAACACACGAACCAAGGCGATGGTTCGTCCATAGAGCACCTTCTCATTACGATCCTCAATTCTGACTGGTCATTCCTCGAAGTTCCAATCATCTCCCATATCTAACTCTCCCCAGTCGATAATGTGATAGTCATTGTGTAAGTACCAAAGAAGTTGGGAGACGTGGAAGACGTCATGAACCTTCTTTAACTGAGGTGGCATGTCGAGCTAATATGCCATCTTGCTGACTCGCCTCAGCACCTCGAAAGGTCTAATAAATGTAGGGGATATCTTACTCCCTTTCCCAATCCTCCGCTACCCCCGTAGAGCAGAAACCTTCAATAAAACATGATATCCTTCCTCGAACTCCAAGAGCCTCCTCCGACGATCAACATAAGAATTTTGTCGGTCCAGAGACGGCTTTCATAGTCTCATGCACAAGATGGACTTTCTATGTGGTGCTATGTACTACCTCTAGCCCAAGAGCACATGTCTGATCAACCACCGCCCAACAAATGGGTGAAGGACATGGTCTTCCATTCATCGTGTCAAACAGTGCCATGAAAATAGTTGAGTGGATGTTGTTCTTGTAGGAAAACTCTACTAAAGGCAAGTGTCACACCCATGATCCTACGAAATCTAGAACGCATGGTTGCAGCATGTCCTCCAACGTCTGGATTGTCCGCTCTGTCTGCCCATCAATCTGGGGGTGGAATGTAGTGCTAATGTGTAGCTGGGTGCCAAAAGCATGATGTAACCCCCTCCAGAATCATGAGCTAAACCGAGTATTCGGATCTGAGACAATAGTCTTTGAAACTCCATGAAAATTCACCACCTCGTCTACGTACCTCTGTGCTAAGGTACTCACCGGGCCTGACTCCTTAATTTCTATGAAGTGAGATGATTTTGTCTGTCGATCCACCACTACCCAGATAGCATCATAACCACCCTAAGCTCGGGGTAGTCCTGTGACGATGTCCATTGATATGTAATCCCATTTCCACTCAGGGACATCTAAAGGATGAAACAAACCACTGGGAACACGGTGTTCAACCGTGACTTGCTGACACACTAGGCACTTAGCCACAAACTCAGCCACTACCCATGTCACCTCTGGCCACCAAAACTGTTCTCTCAGGCCTCAGTACATTTTTAAAACCCATGGATATACTGCCAAGGCTGAGCTATGGAACTCACAGAGAACTCCCTCACGCATCGCCTCTGGGACAAAAATCTTTCCATGAAAAATCATCTGATGTGGGATGTCCTATGACAATCCTTATGGAGCGTTTCCCTGATCGATACGATCCCACATTACTTCTACTTCGGAGTCTCCCCATTGAGACTCTTCCACCTTCTGAAACAAGGAGGAACGCACCATCATATGATACAAACAACCTCTAACACCCTCCACCATTGCATACAATTGAAAAGAATCCAACTCTCCCATCACTCTCCAAGCATTAGCGGTTTACTGAACCACTTCCATATATGACTTACTACTCAGGGAATCAGCCACAGCGTTTCCCATACCTTCAGTGTAAGAGATCTCGAAGTCATAGTCTTGGAGAATCTCAACCCATCTCTGCTGCTGTATGTTCAGGTCACACAGGGAGAAGATATAACGCAAGCTATTGTGATCTGAGAAGACCACAAATCACTCCCAAAAGAGGTAATTTCACCACTATTTCAGTGCGAACACTACTACTGCAAGCCCAAGGTCATGGGTGGAATAGTTACACTCGTGAGGGCGCAACTGCATAGACCCATAATAGAACACACCCTTCTTATTCATAAGTACGCACCCCAAACCAAGGACAGAAGAATCACAAAACACCTCGTACAACAACCCTTTCTATGGCAACCTGAGTACAAGAGCACTGACCAACTTCTCCATCAGGTAGTCGAAATCTTTCCGGCACTGCTCGCTCCATAGGAAGACCTGGTTCATCCTATTCAAAGCTATCAATGGAGAAGAAACTTGAGAAAAGTCTGAAAAGATCAACTGATAATAACCTGTCAACCCCAGGAAACTACCATCTTCTGCTATGCTCTTGGGTGCCTCCCAAGAAACAACTGCCACTAACTTCGATGCTCCACTGACACTCCATGCCGAGACATTACGTTCCAAAGGAAGTGTACTTATTGTGTCAAGAACGTACACATAGACAATTTCCCATAAAGATGGTGGGGTCGAAGGACTTCCAAGACTGCCCTGAGAACCTCAACGTGCTCCTCCTCTGATATTGAGTAGATCAGGATGTCATCGATAAACACAACGACGAACCGGTCCAGAAACTCCTGGAAGACTCGGTTCATAAGTCCCATGAACATAGCTGGTGCATTTGCAACTCCAAACGGCACCACTACAAACTCGAAGTGCCCATACCTGCACCTGAAATCCATTTTCGAGATGTCAATGTCCTTTAGTCTCAATTGATGATATCAAGATCATTGATCAATCTTTGAAAACCAACCTGCTCCCCTCAGCTAGTCGAAGAGATCACCTATCTTTGGATGGGGTAACAGTTCTTGACTGTTACCTGATTCAACCTTCGGTAGTCTATGCATAACATGAGACCACCATCTGCCTTCTTCATGAACAAAACGGGAGCACCCCATGGAAACACGCTGGGTCGAATAAAACCCTTCTCCTTCAGATCATAAATCTGAATCTGCAACTCCCTTAACTCCGAAGGTGCCATCCGATAAGTTCCATCGAAATCGGACAGGCACTAGGCTGTAAGTCTATCCCAAACACAACGTCACGTCGGGGGGGGGGGGGTAGAGTCACTACCTCTTTGGGAAAAACATTTAGGAACTCCCCAACAATATCAAGGACATCCATCATCTCTGTACCAGCTAAAACTACAGAGAACCAGCCTAGCAAGGAAATGCGAGTCTTCACATGCCGGCTTCCCACCTGATAGCTCCTCTCACAACAAAAAGATAAACGCTGCCCATCAACGTCAGAGAACGAGACCCTTCTTCATAAGCAGTAAATAATATCACTAATAGAAAACAACCAGTCGATGACTAGGATGACATCATATGGCTGCATCTGTATCAAAAGAAGGTCCCCACTAGATCGATGCGGTCCCAACATCAACCCACATCCCCAGAAAACACAAGATACTCTTTTTTGGACTACAACTGGTGTGCTCAACACTAGGGGTACAAAAAGTCTCTCTATGTCTAGACCCAATGCATTGGCTAGACCGTGTGCAACAAAGGAGTGTGAAGCTCCTGAATTGAACAAAGAAGAAACGAATGTGTTGAAAAAAAAATCGTACCTCGCACCACCTCTGGTCCACCTGGAGATGTCAACTCTACTGCGTGCAACTGTCCATGCCCAGCTCCTCTACATCTCTCATGTTGACCACCTCCCCGACCACGTCCTAGTCGAGGTCCTTGAGGTGCACCCTAAGGTCGGCCTCCTCCTCCAAAGTATGACCTTGGAGGAGCAGGGCCCTGCTGCGGCTGGAAGGGCCTTGCCGACAACTGCTGCTACTGAGGCAGGCGCTGAACCTGACCAACTCCACCGTACTGAGCTCATGTTGGGAACCAAATCTGAATGTTCCCGAAACCTCCACAAGAGAAACACTTCGGTCCTGGGCTCATGAAAAAGGGACGAGGACCTGATGATCTGAACTGGAACAGCTGGGCCTTCTCCCCACTGGCCTGAATCTGGAAGGTCCTGTCACAGGAGACATGCTGCTGACTGCCTTCCCCTTCGACAAACCCAGTTGGAACCCCTCTCGTGGTGCACTTCCATGTGAGTGCATACTCTCTACAACCTCTGCCTTCTTCAGTACTGCCATGTACGTCGGAAGGGTGAAGGGGTGATAGCATACTGGAGCGAAGGACGAAGAGCCTCCTCCAAATGTCTCGTCCGAGACTCCTCATCTAGAAAGAGATCTGGAGAAAGGCGTAAGAGATCCTTGAACTTGATCCCCAACTCTCATACTGACATACTCCCCTGTTGAAGGGAGAGTAACTCCTGCCACTTCTACTCCTTAATCATGCAGGAAAGGAATTACTCTCATAATATTTTCTCAATGTCAGCCCAAAGAACCTCTGTCTCTATCCTTTCTCCGATGTAGAGCATCCACCACTGACATGTCGCACCTCTCAGCTGACTGACTACTAGTGGAACTCAGTACTCCTTTGGAGAATTGATCATGGTAAATGCGATCCCTAGCTCCTCAAGCCAACCATCCTTCTCCATATCTGAAGTACTACCTTCGTACTTCTTGAGGGTTTGTCGCTGGAAAGAATGTAGAGTATTCTGCCACTGGCTATCTTCCTCCTCTCGGTCAATCCTCAACAGATCGACAACCTGAATCTGCTGGGCCTCGGCTACCTGAGCCACCCTGGGACATCGTCCAGGTGCCATATCTATACGGTAAACAAAGATCACCTAATCCCAATTAGTAAGGAAATTTCTCAAGGTTTTAGTTTATCACTATTATTTCAATTTATTTCCCAGAACACCCAAATCAAGTAAAACACAATCATGATGATGCATGTACCTTCCCTAGGGTCTCTACCCTGCAATCAGTGTAGTATCACATGGTCGTTCGGTAGGCTCAGAGTCCTTGCATGGGATCACAGGGGCCCTAAAATCTCTTGTCCTAGCCGGTCTTCCCTGGCCCATGTCACACACCATAATTAACCAACACGGTTTCCCTACCATCCCATGCTATCCTCACTGTGCCTAACTCCAGACTCCATCCTATCTCTCAACCTACCTCTGATACCATTCTGTCATGACCTCCTCCCAACAAAAGATGTCCCTCCTGAGCTGGAAATGGTGGAAGGGAGATAATGATCCCCATGTCCTACCTCCAGAAGGCCCCTGGGTTGCGACTAGCACCAAGGGTATGTGTTTTAACAAATATGGGAAGCATTACCATTTTTATTATTTAAGATCAGGAAATAGGATGAGTCAAACACCAAAAGAAAAGGAAAAAGTAAATAAACCCAAACAAATCCCACATGCATGTTTAAATAGTTCTGAAACAATGTACAAGTTCAAGAAAGCTCAAAAGTACATTACCAAAAGAAATAAGAGTACAATAAAATGGAACAACTCCAACTCTCTAAACTTTTAGGGTCCTACATGGCCCTGGTAGTCTTCCTAGAAATCTAAATGTAAATGTAGGGTGACCATACAAGTATACTCAGTAGGGAAACATAAATCTCTTGTGCCCAAATGGGGAGACATCCTAATTTCCAATGAGAACAATAGAAGAAACCAAAACCTATCATGGAACTCTATCCACCCAACCTCATCAGCCACACTCACCCAAACACAAATCAATAGGTATTAGTATATAAGAACAAGAGTATCGGGTACCCCGCACCATTTTCCCACTAGTTAAATGCTCTTACTAATGGCGAACATTCTGATGCTACCACACTCTTCCCGCCCGGACACACCTAGACCTCACAACCACAGATCCCGCCCGCACACACCTGGGCCTCACAACCACACATCCCGCCCGCACACACCTGGGCCTCTCAACCACATATCTCGCCCGCACACACATGGGCCTCATCCCGAATAATATTGGGGGAAAAGTAAACCTTCCCGAAGAGACTTGGGCTAATACCACCCCAATCAAAACCTAAATGAATATTATTAGGTGTAAGGTCGCCTCAAGCCATCACAGCCTATGGAAGAAGGAGCAGGAAGGAGCTAGTAACTAAGGGGAAAACACCCTCTCCCATGGAATGGGAGTGTTTGGCACTAAGTGCTCAACATGGGCAGGGTGCGACAAAACACGAAGATACATACATATATATATATATATATATATCTCTGTGTGTGTGTGTGTGTGTATACCAACACACAGCCCAACCTATGGCATCTAAATAGGGAAACTGAGCACGTGCCTCAGCACTGCTATATCGAAGCATGCATAAAACAAACAACCCCAACCAGATTTAGGTTTTCATGTTTCAACAGAATTAGTTTATTAGTCCTTCACTACTGGTCAAATATCCACAACCAACCATATCAATCATTCGTAAAACATAGTCCTACCATATACAAATCAAGTTAAGAAAACACAAGAAACCCAACAAGTCCCTTCTTATTGACCAACCAGCCCCATTGATTATTATTCCCATTCCATTAGCATACACCACCATTCATTAACTGTTCCACTTTTATTTATTATTCACAACCCATAGTTCCTTCACTTTCAAAACCATCCCTCCTTCGCCGCTTCCAACCATCATAAACACAAACGCACCAAAACTCGTACGTCATCATCCCTTGATGTCATTTATCACAGCCCCGCTACCCATGACCAATATAGCATTCAAACCAACCCACAACCAAGACAATCGCAACCCCACTGCTCACCCGATCCAAAATAACCCACAAAACACTCCCTTCGCATACATAAACCCTAACCAACACCCACATGAATATTATTTCAGTTATGTTTAACCGGGGTGATCATACAAGGGTTCCAGTTATTCATTAAATCATCCAACTTTACGTGATTAACCAATTACCACATTCCACAAATTTTCCATCCATAAATGATCTATAAAGATAGGTAAGAATTTAAATGTGCAAGAAAAGGACCCCAACAACCGTTATTTTCAGTAGGCATAATCCTATTCAATTCACAACATAATAGAATAGGATTTAAATAACGTAACTGCATTCACAAACTTCTCATCCCCGTTATATAATCCAGTTATTATCTTTAATAAACCGGTTCCAATGTGTTTCACCTAAAAAAGAGGACACCAACCCCACATGATGCACAATTTAGAGAGATGAAGTTAATATCCCTACCTCCAAAGGTTCTGATCACAACGATCCTCAGGGTCAACTATGGAAGACATTCGTTGGCGTCCGTTGCATCTGTCAAATCCCGGAATAACCTCGTCAGGTGGAAGTTGGGAAGGAAAGGCCGAAGGGAAGACAATAGATCCAAGCTCAGAAGTTCCGCCCTATCGTTACGATCCCTTGGCTACTGACGGATCGTATATTGGAGCTGAGACAAAGAAGTTATGGAATAAAAGATCCTTGGAGTCTCTTGGGAGAGCTTTGCTCAAGGGAATGGGGAGGAGAGGAGTGATTTGAAAAGGAAGAGAGGCCCCCTCATTTTATAAGATTGAAAAACTAAATTACAAGGTGTGTAATTTCTAGTACATGGCGTGTACTCGTCCATTTCACACGGTCACCACGCGGCTTCCAACACGGCCTTCAACATGGAACGTGGCCGTTGACTGGTCAACACATGGTTTGAGGGTAAAGTATATGCAGGGAGGGACTAGACGGCATGTAGTATGGGATACACGTAGTGTACTCATTTATTTCACATTGAAATAACACGGCTCCAACACGGCACACGTCCATTGACTGGTCAACACACTATTTGAGGGTAACACGTACGCGGGGAGGGACTACACTGCGTGTAGTATGGGATACATGGAGTGTACTCATTTATTTCACAAGACAAGGACACATATCCAACACAGAACATGGTTGTTGACTGGTCAACACACGGTTTGTGGGTAACAGGTATGCAGGGAGGGACTACATGGTGTGTAGTATGGGATACACAGCATGTACTCATTTATTTCACATGACAATGGCACAGCTTCAACACGGGGTTTACCCGGAGAGGTGGTACACGACGTGTACTCTCACTACACGGCGTGTAGTTACAAAATTTTGAAAAGTGTGGGAATAGTCCATTTTACCCTCCAGAACTATTCATGACCTTCTTTTTGACAAAGGAATGGGCCGGAGAGGTCATGTCCATTACACTTACATTGACTGGATGTATGCACCGAGTAAAGTACATTTAGTGTCTAATTAATTGAGTACAATTTCATACAGTTATATTTTTAAATAGGCATGAAATCATTGGAATATGATTTTTTGGCAGTGTATTTGCATCTTGATTTGGATGATTAATTTGATGTTAGTTTTTTAATTCCTATTTTTATTGTTCCTGATTTGGTTTAATATTTTAAAGATGCTCAAATATTTGTTCCAAAATGTCTGACCATTATGTTAGAAATAAATGGAAGGGAAACCATTAAGGTATGGATGATATTTTGTATATATATGTTATGTTTTATGGATTATATTTTGTAACCTATAACTTCCCTAAAAAAATACATTATATCGAAAAACATACTAAATTGGTAATTCATCATCAAATTTAGACGAAGTAATATGTGAGGAGAGCACAATTCCGGTAGACTGGCATGAAATGGAGGGTAGTGGGTATATTTTGGGATGCCTCACATATCACTAGTTCACCAACAACTATAATTTATGTTATAATTATTTTATAAATATGTTTGTAAATATGGTAAATTGATATGTATTTTGTAACATGTCTACCTAGAATTTCACCAAAAATCAATTCCCTATTGATGATTATGGATCATCTAACAAATTCACCTCACTTTATCACTATTTTTGAATCAAATATGGTGGAAAAATATTAAAAAATATATATTTGGAATGTTTTAATGATTAATGGTCCTCTGGTTTCAATTGTGTTTGATCATGACCCCATATGTATAACACAATTTTTGAAAACATTATAGAAATCCTTTAGAACCCAATTTAACATGAGAAAATCATATCATCCTAAAATAGATAAACAATAAGAATGGATGAAAAAATGTTTGAAAAAATATTAATATATTTCATTATGGATTTTGGAGGCTCATGGGAGGACTATATACCATTATTTTAGTGCTCAAACAATAACAGTTATCATGTGATAATACCTATGGCTGCTTTAAAATAATTGTGCGGTATTCCTTATCATTCTACACTGTTTTGGGAGGGAAATGGTTGACACATAAAATATTGTGTGAATCCATTTTCATTGGATGATAAAGAATATTTAGATGATACAAAATAGTTTTATACTAACTCAAACCTATCAAGAAACATATACAGATCATTTTTGGCACCCACAACCAATTGTTGTGTGACATATTGTTTCCTTGAGTGACTCATTGAGGCTCGGGAATCATATTTTTTTATGCAATATAAAATAATTCCATGTATAAATAAATTTTTTTATATACTACAACATGTTAGGGATGTGTCTTCTCGGTTGTCGTTATTGAAAATTTTCAACTTAGTGCACAACGTAATTCATGAATCTTAACTAAATATATACCATTCTAATCATCAATTTTTTATTCAATAGATCTTTATTAATACTATGGTATATGGTACATTGATTAACATTTTAATATGAATTATTGGATGAAAAGAGAAGTTCATCTGTGGATATATCATATTTATGGTATAGGTTTTATGGAATTTTGGTCATATTCGAGAAGTAACATGCGAATATTAGAAAGTAATTTTAAAAAAATGGCTTCAACATTTAAAAAATATTGGGAATAGCCAAATTTATATGGATTGTAAAGAAAGTGGTACTATGAATGAAGCATTAAATGTTTTATTGTATTTTCTCTTTTATTATTTATTTTTAAGTATTATAATAAATTATTTTAGTTTCAAGAACATATTTATGGTATTGAAAAAGGTTTGAATGATTTTCAGTAGTGTATAGTTTATGTTTGGTATGTGGAAACCATGATATATCTTCGTTAATGCAACAAATGATATATTGGGAGTCACTGTTTGAGTTAATGATTGCTTTAAAGTTATTTAAAAGAATTAAAATTCCATGTAGAAGCAATATGTGATGAGTGATTTTAGATAGTGTCTTGCACATAGCTGGAAAAAAGGTTACCAAACCATAAAAAACACTCATGAAACCGCTTAGAAGATGTGAAATGTAATGTATATTCCTTTCAAAACTATGTGTTACAACCACTGGGCACTCCAGTTTTGATATTGTATCATGGACATGGTTTCCACAATGTTTGACAAACTACACATCCGAATTGTGTGTAATGTATTAAATACACTAAAATTAGAGTTTAACATGGTTTTATTTCATGAATCACCCATTCTTCACATATTATACAAATATCTTGAACTCTACTCTCCCATTGTCTTCCATGGGGATTAAATTTGGCCATCTATGTGGTACTGATGAATTAATGTGTTTTCAATTTTTAAAACTGATAGTAACTCCCCATTTATGTTTTTTTTATTTATGTTCAGGCCTATAATATCTCATGGATCCATAGATCTAATATTTCATTTATATATATATATATATCTGTGTGTGTGTGTTTTTATGTTTAATTTGAAGAGATATTATTGGGATATATAAAGGGATGAAATATTGATCATGGAACAAGAGGTATGTAGATTCTTTTCTTCAGTTTCATAATCCATTAAGTGTTTGGCGCCATCACTCAATTCTCTAGATATTATATAAAATTAATACATAGTTTTTATTTAATTATGTATTTTTATTTTCCAATTTGAACATTGAAATTATCATTATAGGATACTCTTTTTCGATTTTGATTTTGAAATGTGGTATCATTAATGGCACTTAGAAAACCACTTATATTTATAATTTTAAATTATTACATATATTTTAGGGATTTGGTTTAACAGAAGTATGATTTTATATAAATATTTTTAAATTGGGGAAATAGTTTATGTGAAATAGAGTGATATGGGATTTGGTATACATGGTTCAATTTATTTTATTTTCATTGGAAATGGGTCTAACTAAGGAAAATGTTAAATTAGGGAACCTAGATATTGGTCACCTTGTGAGGACTTGATGGATCAGTGAAAAACAACCCATGACTATAATAATATTAGATAATACTAGGGGTGTAGATCTCTACTATAAGATATCACATCATCTATAACTAAGGAAAATTACACGTACTCTAAAACCATTATTTCAACCTAGTTATGGACTGTATATCCCACTATACTAATCTATAGAGTTTGTTTGATGAATCCATAATTATGTTATCTATGTATCTATAGACTATTTATCTATTTATATAGATACACGAAGATTTTATATGTAATTTCATACCACATCTAAAAAATATCATTTTCATGTGTGTCTCAGTAAAATCATTTCATATAACTTATCTCATTGGCTTTGGACTTATGACTAGACACATCCCTTAAGCCCATGGTCAGCCCCTATAGTTGACTACCTTCCATAATAATCCCTATAACATGATCACATATTCAATTCATGTTCTAAATTAACAACTACAATTTACACTACCCATTTTTGATACATGCCCTCTTGATGGGGACAATATGCCACAAGGGACCCACCAGGACCCCCTATATCCCATAAAACATAGAAAAGGAATATTTTATTATCTATTACATTCACATATCTATGGTCAAAAAATTCTAATTGGAGGAAATAAAATCCCTCATCTTCCTCAAAATAATATCATGGAGTCACTGGGCACATAGATGTTGTCACCCAAAGGAGATGTCCCAAGGACAATCCGCTCCCGTAGTCATCTTAGGTCAGTCCTCACACCCAACTTGTCCAAATAAAACATAACATTCCTTAAACTAGTATTTTCATCACAAGGGTAATCAAATAATTACCCCTTGACCATCGTAATAGACCATCATCTTTAAAGAGTCTCATTGTCATCTTGTTCCCTACAAAGAATAGAAAATCTCAATTCATTAGTCAACGATACTAGATTTTCCAATGCTAAATATCTAGATTCCCAATTATTATAGTTTCAATTTAATTATAACTAAAAAATATCTATGTATCAAAAGGTATATAGCATCCTGTACTTTTATAACATAACTTTCATTCCATTACACGGAACTGAGTATCTTGAAGGTTTAGTGTCTTGGAAACAAGGAACATAAAACATGAAACAAAAAAAAACAGTCTTCTTAAACACTTGAAAGGATTATCCCCATGTTCACCCTAGGCTCATTACTGCATCTCATAACCTGGGGACATACATCAAATGAAAAGGTGAGCAGAAGGCCCAGAAAGGGAAACAAGTGAAACCAGTGAAACATTTTACATATGAACTTGAGATACATCAATAAAGTCCTGAAAAGCACTTTAAGGCATGAAAAAAAAATCATGAGGCATATCATAATAAATATAAAACTTTTTCATAACTTGAAGATGTGGCTGCAACATTTAATATTGACAATCGTTTCGTTTCACCAAGGTCCATCCCCAAGGTGTCGTTAAACATTACCAATGTTATTCACCAAGGCGTCGGTAAAATGGTCATCTCTAGAGATTAAGTCTTTACCTAATGCATTGGAGCGCTATCAGGGCGCACCCTTAAATTTGAATTTATTATCATGTGAGCCACATATATCGTCATCAAACATTTCATAAATAAACCATATAGCATAAAATAAATGGGTTTCATTTCATAATCATAACATTTTAAAAACTGCTTTTAAGACATGATCTTTACGTCACTTTAAACCCACGGAAGGGGAGAGCGGGTTTTATGTTCGTAAATCCCAGAATTTAAAATAGAACATTTTTGTATATATGTGAATAACCCTGTAGAAATAAGAGCTTTGAGTAATCACTTAATAACATGAAGTAATTTTGAGAAAAAGAGAGAGACATTTTGAGACGAAAATTCTGCAGCACAACAGCTACGTTACAGGGTTTTAGAAAACATTGAAAAGAGAAGGTACATGGGTCAAACAATCATAAATGACCCATAAAATAGTATAGGGACAGAATATAATGGATTTAAGAACATGGTAATGAAATTTGAAAATATACCATATGAAATGAAGAACATGAAAGGAAGACAAAAATAAGATTTCTCTTATGAAAATTCGGCAGCCTAATAGCATTACATAAACTTCAACCAAAAATGAATTGATGATGTCAAATAGGGTCTCTCATCATATGAAAACAAAAGATAAGTATTATAGATATATAGATAATACCCCCAACATTATAAAAAGGAACATGCAAGACTTGACATGGAATTAGAACTTTGAAAAGGAGAGGTGTGAAAGAATCCCTTAAAAATTCGACAGCCTAACGGCGCCACTTAAAACATCAAAATACTGATTTGAAGAGATCAAATGGGGTCTCTAATCATATGAAAATAATATTACAGTATGATAGATATAGAGATAATACCCCAACATAATAAAAAGTAACTTGAAAGAATTGAAATGAAAGTAGAACTTCAAAACGAGAAGGGTGAAGAACCACTTAAAAATTCGGTAGCCTAACAACGCCACTTAAAACTTCAAAATACTGAATTGAAGAGATAAAATGGGGTCTCTCATCATATGATCATAAAATATCATAATGATAAATTTATTGATCATACCCCAACATAATATAAAGGAACTTGAAATATTTTGCATGATAATAGATCTTGAAAAATGAGAAGGGAGAAAGAATCCGTTACAAAAATTTCGGTAGCCTAACGGCGCCACTTAAAACATCATAAAACGAAATAATGAGAGTAAGAGAGGATCTATCATTATGTGAAAATTAAAAGGGAAGTAAGAGGAGTGTAGAAGAACTCCCTTTAACATAATAACATGGATATAAAAGAAATTACATAAAAGAGATTTCTTGAAAAGAAAGAGAGAGATCAGATACCTTACCTTAAAACGTAACTCTTAAAACTCAAAGGTTTGGACCTTGAGGGCCTGGGGGCACCTTGGGAGGACTCCTTTGGAGGTAAGGAGACCATAACATCGTTGGGGGAGAGTGGGGGAGTCGAATGGATGAGAGGATGGCTTGGTATTTATAGGGAAAGTGAGAGGACAAGGCATTAATGGCCAAGGGACACCTCATTAGTGGTTTTGGAAAAACCATGGGCTTGCCCATGGTATTTGCCCATGGTATTGGCGACTTGGGAAACCACATACCTTATCTTACTATTCATAAGTCGACAATATTGATTACATACTTAATAAATCATTTAATGATGCCATTAAACACACGTAACTTAAAAATTGTATTTTCACTATTCATAAAAAATTCAGCTTTCTCAGAATAATCCCAAAATTTCACCTTAACCAAATATCAATGCTCTGATTTCAAAAATGAAATCCATTTTATAAAAATAATTTTCTAAATAATTTTAATTAAATTTTTAATTAAAAACACTATTCATTGAAAGTTTATTTTTTTCAGAAAAATCCCCAAAAATTACCTTCACATAATATCGATGCTCTGAGTTCAAAAATGAAGTCCATTTTATAAATATATTTTTCTAAATATTTTTAATTAAAATTGTAATTAAAAAAACACTATTCATCCGAAAAAAACTAATACTTGAATAATAATTTATGAAACCGTTATTTAACCATTTTATTGAATCACATTACTTAATCAAAGTGCCTAGCTTATTTTAATACTTTCTTTAAGTGAGATTACTAATTCATTTGGACACATTATTAATCCTAATAATAAAATCACAATTAATAATTTACTATTCATCAATAATCAAGTTGATCTTATTAGACTCTAAATTTCGTACTGAACATAATTGTAGAAGACCATTTTTTGAAAATCATTACACATTTTTAATTATTCAAGGTTTACATAAACATTTTTAAAATATCATTTTCTAAAATTCATCAAAAAGATGCATACTATATTTATCCGGTCATTTGAAAATTCATAAAAGAAATAGAAATTTTTATTTAAAACAAAGGATTACACAAGACAGTTACGTTCTCCTTACATAGCCCCTTATCACACAAGCATAGGACCTAAGTGTAAGGTGTGCTAAGGTGAGAGAATCCGAGGGAGGCTCGGCCAACATCGCACGAGTAGTAATTTCTATCAGTTTGAACTTCTCGCAAAGGCGATCCCGTTCTAGATTTATACGATGAAGTTCATCTTGGGTTTGGTCCCAAGCAAAGCCCAGTGGTGCTACCTCCTTCCCAAGTTCTGTTAGATGGGCTTCGATCGGTCCAAGACTACTGGGTGAGGCCATCGAATCTTCTTTCCATATTAATTAACCAAGATTTCTTGTATTTAGAGACAATAGTAAAAACATTTAGTTTCCAGTGGTCATATTGACCAACGGTCAAATAACAGTCAAAACCCAACAGTCTCATTTTAATTATACTCATGTTATCAAATGAAACATTTTTGTTGAGTATAAAAAAAATAAAATAACACATAAAATTAGGAAACAATATTTATTTAAAATTTCGGGTCGTTACAATCTTCCCCCTTAAGAAATTGCATCCTCGAAATTTTTAAAATTAGGTTTTGAAATTTCATTGAATGTCCCAAATCGGAAAAGGAGTCAGTAAAACTATTACTTTAAAAGAAAGAATGGGAAGTACAAAGGTCACCCGAGTTAACCCACACTAGGATTCCATGTAGGAAAACATGGACATGGAGGAGAAAACAAAGGGTCAAGTTCTGGGGGAGAGTGATAGTGAACATGATTAGGAGAAAGTTAACCATAATAAAATCCCGAACTTATGATGTGTGTAAACGGTCTTTGATTACCTAGTAGGAAACGTAAACCAACAACATTTTTGTTTTATGTTTCTTTTCATAATTTTGAGGAATTCATTTACTACATAGAACAAAAACATGAGAAAATATACCTACCTTCAAGTAGAGTTTCATCCTTTAATAAGTCCCTACCAACACTAATCATTTCTCCAAATGATGAGTATTCAAAAACACTTGGTCTCATAAAAGCACAAGAATCATCTTCTAGAGAATCACATAATCTACAAAAGATTAACTATCTATTTCTTCTATCTTTAAAAATTATCCCAAAAACAGAAAGTTTAAGGTAAAACAACACTTCAAAAATAAAGAATCCCATAGGAATGGAAACTACTTTTAAATCATCAAAGTTCCATGGTACTACCCAAAGTTCATCATATACCATTCCATAAATAACAGTCCTTAAAATTCTTCAAAATAAACCAAACTAAGATTGAAACCCAAATACAAGAAGGATTTGATAACATAGTATTCCAAAACAACTTCATTGTTCATCTCCAGACAACATCAACCACTCCTAACATCTTATAACAAAATTAGCTAACCTAAAAATATTTTACCCAAGATAGGTTAATCATTCCCATAAATAACCTAAATTACTATAAGTCCACCTTTAATTCATCAATTCTTCAAAATATAAGTCAACCTTACTTCTCAATGAAAATACTATAGTAATCTATTTACCTCGATCATATAGGGTCCCCAAAATAGTGAACGTCTTCCAAAATAATAATCATCTTTTAATCCCCTAATAATATCTATAATATTAATACATAAATCGTCGCATTTCCTATCACATTGGTTTTTGGGACACGTTATTCCATTTCCCACCATTAACTAAGAAGAGAAAGTATAATTAGAGGCTTAAATAATTAACTAATAATCATGAAAAGGAACTTAAAGCATATAAGGATACCTTGTAGAAGAAAAGTATACCCTAACTTGTGATCCCCTAGGTTCCCATCTAGGTTATCCATGATCATATATTCTTATGTGAATCTTTATTTTATTTTATCTTTGTTCCTTTAACAGCGTTTCATACCAAGCTTATGAATTTACCAAAGCATATCCCCCGGGAGTGTCGTAACCAAGAGTGCTGTAAGACCTGCTGTCGTGTACCAGTTCCCGTTCGAGTCTAGCTCAAAGCGGTGTTTTCGGGTTTTTCCCCTATGTACATCTGTGCCAGAGCCACCTCTACCTGCTCGTATCCAGACAGGGATGTATTTTCTTGGCAACCCCTTACTCAATACTCACCAAAATACTAGGAAGATTTCCTATATTTAAACTTTTCTACAGGGTTCTTCCTAGAGTTTTCATATCCTAATTTCCACAAATAAATAAACCATCCTTTGATACCAACTAAAGAATCCCATATTTTTATAACATAACATTCATTCCATTACACGGAACTAATGATCTTTAAGGTTTAGTGTCTTGGAAACAAGGAACATAAAACAAGAAAAAAAACATTCTTCTTAAACACTTGAAAGGAATCTCCCCATGTTCACCCTAGGCTCATTACTGCATCTCATAACCTGGGGACATACATCAAAAGAAAGGGTGAGCAGAAGGCCCAGCAAGGGAAACAAGTGGAACATTTTACATATGAACTAGAGATACATCAATAAAGTCATGAAAAGAACTTTAAGGCATGAAAATGAAATCATGAGGCATATCATAATAAAAATAAAACTTTTTCATAACTTGAAGATGTGGCTGAAACATTTAATAATGACAATCAGTTCGTTTCATCAAGGTCCATCCCCAAGGTTTCGTTAAACATTACCAAGGTTATTCACCAAGGCATCGTTAAAATGGTAATCTCTAGAGATTAAGTCTTTACCCAATGCATTGGAGCGCTATCAGGGTGTACCATTAAATTTGCATTTATTATCATGTGAGACACATATATCATCATAAAAAATTTCATAAATAACCCATATAGCATAAAATAAATGGGTTTCATTTCATAATCATAACGTTTTAAAAACTGCTTTAAAGACATGATCTTTACGTCACTTTAAACCCACAGAAGGGGAGAGTGGGTTTTATGTATGTAAATCCCAGAATTTAAAATAGAAATTTTTTTATATATGTGAATAACCCTGTATAAATAAGAGCTTTGAGTATTCACTTAATAACATGAAGTAATTTGGAGAAAAAGAGAGAGACATTTTGAGACGAAAATTCTGCAGCACAACAGCTACGTTACAGGGTTTTGGAAAACGTTGAAAAGAGAGGGGACATGGGTCAAACAATCATAAATGTCCCATAAAATAGTATAGGGAAAGAATATAATGGATTTAAGAACATGGTAATGAAATTTGAAAATATACCATATGAAATGAAGAACATGAAAGGAAGACAAAACTAAGATTTCTCTTATGAAAATTCGGTAGCCTAATAGCGTTATATATACTTCAACCAAAAATGAATTGATGATGTAAAATAGGGTATCTCATCATATGAAAATAAAATATCAGTATGATAGATATAGATATCATAACCCAACATAATAAAAAGGAACTTACAAGACTTGACATGTAATTAGAACTTTGAAAAGGAGAAGGGTGAAAGAATCCCTTAAAAATTCGGCAGCCTAACGGTGCCACTTAAAATGTCAAAATACTAATTTGAAGAGATCAAATGGGGTCTCTCATCATATGAACATAAGAGTCCAGTATGATATATATAGAGATAATACCCCAAAATAACAAAAAGGATCTTGAAAGAATTGAAATGAAAGTAGAATTCAAAACGAGAAGGGTGAAGAACCACTTAAAAATTCGGCAGCCTAACGGCGCCACTTAAAACTTCAAAATACTGAATTGAAGAGGTCAAATGGGGTGTCTCATCATATGATCATAAAATATCAGTATGATAAATTTAGAGATCATACCCCAACATAATAAAAAGGAACTTGAAATACATTACATGATAATAGATCTTGAAAAATGAGAAGGGAGAAAGAATCCGTTACAAAAATTTCGGCAGCCTAACGGCGCCTCTTAAAACTTCATAAAACGAAATAATGAGAGTAAGAGAGGATATCTCATTATGTGAACATGAAAAGGGAAGTAATAGGAGTGTAAAATAACACCCTTTAACATAAGAACATGGAGCATAAAAGAAATTACATAAAAGAGATTTCTTGAAAAGAAAGAGAGAGATCATATCCCTTACCTTAAAACGTAACTCTTAAATCTCAATGGTTTGGACCTTGAGGGCTTGGGGGAACCTTGATAGGACTCCTTGGGAGTTAAGGAGACCATAACGTCGTTGGGGGAGAGTGGGGAGTCGAATGGACAAGATTATGGCTTGGTATTTATAGGGAAAGTGAGGGGACAAGGCATTAATGGCCAAGGGACACCTCATTAGTGGTTTTGGCAAAACCATGGGCTTGCCCATGGTATTTTCCCATGGTATTGGCCACATGGGAAACCTCATAACTTATCTTACTATTAATAAGTCGACCATATTGATTACATACTTAATACATCATTTAATTATGTCATTAAACAGCCGTAACTTAAAAACTGTATTTTCACTATTAATCGAAAATTGAACTTTCTCAGAATAATCCCAAAATTTCACCTTAACGAATTATCAATTCTCTAATTTCAAAAATGAAATCCATTTTATAAAAATAATTTTCTAAATAATTTTAATTAAATTTTTAATTAAAAACACTATTCATCGAAAGTTTATTTTTTTCAGAAAAATCCCCAAAAATTACCTTCACATAATATCGATGCTCTGAGTTCAAAAATGAAGTCCATTTTATAAAAATAATTTTCTAAATATTTGTAATTAAAATTTTAATTAAAAAACACTATTCATCCGAAAAAACTAATACTTGAATAGTAATTTATGAAACCGTTATTTAACCATTTTATTGAATCACATTACTTAATCAAAGTGCCTAGCTTATTTTAATACTTTCTTTAAGTGAGATTACTAATCCATTTGGACACATTATTAATCCTAATCATAAAATCACTATTCATAATTTAATAATCATCAAAAATCAAGTTGATCTTATTAGACTATAAATTTCGTACTGAACATAATTTTAGAAGACCATTTTATGAAAATCATTACACTTTTTTAATTATTTAAGGTTTACATAAACATTTGTAAACTATCTTTTTCTAAAATTCATCAAAAATATGAATACTATATTTATCTGGTCATTTGAAAATTTATAAAATAAATCGAAATTTTTATTTAAAACAAAGGATTACACAAGACAGTTACGGTCTCCTTACATATCCCCTTATCACACCAGCATAGGACCTAAGTGTAATGTGTTCTAAGGTTAGAGAATCCGAGGGAGGCTCGACCAACATCGCACGAGTAGTAATTTCTATCAGTTTGAACTTCTCGTGAAGGCGATCCCGTTCTAGCTTTATACGATAAAGTTTAGCTTAGGTTTGGTCCAGAGCAAATCCCAGTGGTGCTACCTCCTTCCCAAGTTCTGTTAGATGGGCTTTGATCGGTCCAAGACTACTGGGTGAGGCCATCAAATCTTCTTTCTATATTAATTAACCAAGATTTCTTGTATTTAGAGACAATAGTCAAAACGTTTAGTTTCCAGCGATCATATTGACCAATGGTCAAATAACAGTCAAAAACCAATAGTCTCATTTTAATTATACTCATGTTATCAAATGAAACATTTTTGTTGAGTATAAAAATAAAATAAAATAACACATAAAATTAGGAAACAATATTTATTTAAAATTTCGGGTCGTTACAAGGTATATGATTACGAGTATGGAATTTTCCATCAATTGGAAATGAATCCATCCATCACACAAGTGTGTAATGTTACCCTTTCAACATTATTAAATTTAATATTAATAATTTATTTTTAATCTAAATAATTTATTACATTTAAAAAAAATAACCTACCATGTTGACAAGACTGTATATGAAGAAATCAAATATAAAAATTTACAATACCACTAGATCATGTACACTGAACATATATTTAAATAATATAGCTACTACCTTTGATCATTTTCCTTAAAATATCACATGAGTTTGTCCAATTCCAACTAGTCAACATACATAATTCCAAGACTAGATCCATATCCACTCAGTAAATCCTTAAGCAATGATGTGTATTTAACTCCCAAAAAAACGTTAACATTAACTAAAATCGTGAGAAAAAAATTGTATAAATCACCTTGGAGTTTCCTATATATATTGAATGAAAAATAAAAATATCAATCAGGTGATTTGAACACAATACATTGAAATATTAACTATGAACTAGGATAAAACAAAACAACAATCAATGGTCAGAATGGTGGAATATGAAATGATTCAAAACAAAAATAATCAATACTCTAATTTTTGGAAAATGGACGGAGAATAGTTTCAATTGGAAGGTGGTGGATGGGTGGACAGAGAGGGAAGGCCCACCGAATGAACTCCTCCATTCACCCATTGTCTATGATCACATTCAAAGCCTAACTACCAAAGAGAGAAGCATTCACAACTCCAAAACCTACCCTATCACCATTCATGACATATAAAATAGGTTTGCACCATAAAAAAATTAGGAATAATGATAAAACATTCCAATCTCGAATAATAGTGTGAACTATAGTTTACATCATAAAGTCTTTTTGGTAGATATAAATTCCCCTCAGCTGAACATATTCATTGTGTGGACATAAGGGTTCATTTCATGATTTGAAAAAAAAGTATATAATTTATCTCGGGGAACACTTAAACCCTCAATAAAACCAACCTAGGATCCCATATCCCTAACCAGGTCATAAACAATATCCAAAATATATCAATTTATAAGTACAAACATGTAGAATTCACCATCTATTGTCAATTTTCAAAATTCCCTCTATAGAAAAATAAAAATTCAAACTTTCTGAAGACTCCACATGTTGAAGGAGTATATGGTTTTTTATCAAATAAAATATATAATATCTCATCCATCATAAGAATCATCAATATGTTTCGAACATTCCCAACAATTCATGATAATAAATTCACTATCATGTCATCATGTTCTACATCATAATTCCAAATGATCATCAACTACAAAACATTAAACATAAAGAACACTATTCATCGAGATCATAGTTACCTTTCTTCACCAATCACAATACACTCAGATGGATCTCCAATAGAACTCAAAAATGTTGAGACACCATGTTATTCATGATCATTCATTATTAAGAATACAACAGTCCCCACTATAAATATTAACTCACGAGTTTCAATTCGGAACTATAGTGCTTACCAAATTCAAAAATTATAAGGTAAATATATTTACATCCATTAAATTACAACAGTGGTGTGTTTTAAAACATAAAACACCCAATTAGTCATGAAAAACAAAAATTATTCTTCATCCATATGATAGTTAGGAAAGATACTCAACTGTAGCATCCAATTCACAATTACCATTAGTTGGTCAATATTTACTAACTCATAGTGAAATCAAATGAAAAATCATGACAACCCTATTGATGTATAAACCTGAAATTCAATGTAATTCCACAATTTGGTCCTTGACCATTCAAAACATAATCTATACTCTCACCCAATGAACTAGAACATTCATGATCCAAATAATAGCAGGATGATATCAAAACTATTATAAGCCCAAACTGATGCAATAACTATTACCAATTTTATATACGAGCCCCGAATTTGGAAGTCATTATAAAACTATATTAAATAATATTTCCATGATTTATGGATCCAAAAACCACATTTTTCACTCAATGAACGGTCTCAATGATCCATGACATTACTTGTGTTAAATAAATCCGCCAAGATCAATGCACCATCCATTGTAGTAAATAATGACTAGACTTGGTTTACCTACTCATAACAGAGAACCAATAAACAACATCACTCCCCAACCAGTCATGGATCATGTGAATGTTATGATTAATATCTGCAATAATTCTATTGTCAATGAAGGCCACACACTGAAACATCTAGTGGTGGAATTCCAAGCATATTCCTTTCCATAGACTACACCTATAGTGTAACCTCAATATGTTCTATCATCTCACATCTGTCCTTACTCCAAATCCATGATTTCAACTATCAACTCTAGATACCACACCATCCATGGTTTCATTATCAGAATTCAAGAATCACTTCATATTCATATAAAAAACCATCTAGATAATTCTTTTAATATTATTTCATCATGGATTCCTAATAATAAAGACAAAATAGACACCATACATTGACCACATCACAACACTCAAATCCATCTCCATTGTCACCTATCACCATTGAGGGATATAATTATTTTAATCAAAAATATTGGAGAAACCAAACCAATATTAATAAATTGACCCCTTTTGTCCTCCACTCACCCAATGTCACCCACCAACACATAATTTATGTCCCCATGAATAACCAGGGCACATTTTATCAATTTCATCCAAAATAATTATTATAATGAAATATGAAACCCTAATAAATTTTAATAATTATTAATTTCATGCGTGTCATGTCATTACCCATATGATAAAATAGTAAAATTGTGGACGATGATCAAAGGTATGTCAACTAAATCACATGGGAATCTCCCTCTATGAACCTCATAATTTTTTGTTCATTTCACCAATATTGGAGTCTACAACTTGAACTATTTCCGCTCAACGCTATCTTAAAACCAGTAGTTTCTATATACACTATATCCATGTAATATCTAACCATTATGGATATCACATCAAAATATCATCAGAGACTATATAAGAAACTAGTGAGGCTAGTCACTAAAATAGTATCTCAATCTAAACACAACATTAATAAAAAATCACATTAAGTTTTGTATGCCCCAAAAACCAAGTCATTTCCATTCTTTATACCTCATTATTTTATACCCCTCCCATTATCTAATGTTATAAAATATTGCATCTAGCGTTACAAACATCACAAATGAACTCTAAAACTTTGATAGACCTTATTGTAGGAAACCCTCATATATATTATCCATAACAATATACATGTCTATCTGATATCCTAATATGCATTACAATAAACAAAGATCTACAATAAAACATATAGGCCAGACCTCAAATACTAGTGAACTAAATTTATCAAGAATCTATATATAATAATACCACTATATAATCTTGGATTTACAATCATATAGCAATATATATTAACATCACATGAATAATAATTAGTTTACTCATGACATTGATTCTTACCAGGAATTCATATACTAGACTACCACCTCAAGAATCATAATCTCAAGTTGATCCTCAACTAAACAAAATATAAGAAAAAATATATACATTTGGATTATATTATCAACCACAATTATTTTCATATATATATATATATATCTGTGTGTGTGTGTGTGTAAAATTCCTAGATGATATGTTCGATATATCATGCAATCAGATAATCTAGTTTATTGTAATTTCAACACCATTCTATATAAGAAAACACCATATATGTTATTTTCATCACTTTAAATAATTGATCAAATTTTCTAAAACATGGTTCAGAGTGAGTTTCCAAGAATAATATTCCTTTATCAATATTCTAGGTTCAATATACATCCCTTACACTAAGGGAATTCATATTCATCATCAAGGAGCCTCTTACAATAGATAATCACGATCTATCAGAATATGAAACATATATTGTAATATACCATAGAATAATTCCATAAAATAATTTATGGGAAATCCCCTAAAAGATGTTTCAAAAATATTATATAAATAAACCCTGTAAATAGTGAAACTAGTCTTACACAGTTAAAAATAATAAATGTGAATATAACATTACAAACATGATTCATGATGGTGAATCTTTCCACCATGGTACAAGATCCAAAACCATAATTATCATAAAATTGTCTTATCAAGGTGATTTATATGATTTAAAATTATAGAACTATAAAAATAGTTATAGTTATAGTATTCTTACTCCCTTGGTAAACTAAAATTCATATCAGAAAAGGTGTTCATGAGACAAAAATCTACTATCAATCACATTCTCATTAAATTTATTGTGACATATATCAATAATATCTCTATACAGTAATAAAAAAATCTATAATAGTTTGTGACATAAGGCTAAAAAATTATCTGATGAAACATTACAACATGATCAACCTATACATTTCAATAGAATAATTCCTAAACTAGGGGATTATATACATGGACCTCTACAATGACTCCCCTTATGATAGTCGTTGCCGACTACCAGCTCGGGTATAGGGTAGGGACTTGGGGACACCATACCCCCATATCATAAACTATACTTGTGGTGAAAAATAATCCAAACAACATCTACATAATACAATATCATACAGTGAAATAAATTAAAACTAATCACCCACATGTTCAATGATATATATAGTATACATAAATTAATGTGAATAAAATTAGGTTGTGCTGTTTTACCCTCATCTATATCATGTCCCTATATCAAAATCCCACCTAATATATCCTTGTCAATCATTACTCTTCTTGACTATTCCTTATCCAATCCTACGATCATTGAGGTTTTCAAATGAAACCCCCTAATCATGGATTTCCTATCAGTGTATCTGTATAACTCATAATGGAACCACCGATGTGGTCCCTTATATAATCATTAAATATAATGTATGTGCATATGAAATACTAAAAAAAATAAGTTAGTGTGTAACCATAAATAAATAACCATTTCAATATTTGGGTTCCCACAAATCTATTTATATCAACCTATATCTTGTTCACCTAGTTTCAGAGTCTACCATAGAACTATAAATTTTTTTTTAAACTAAAACAAATCATGTGGATTTATTTTTTAACCAAGTAGAAAAAAATATTGCAAGCCTAGTAGATTGGATCTCCCATTGTGAATATCAAATCATCCATGTATATGGGTGTGGTTCCCCATTTTGAATATCACATTATCTTAGAGTTTTCTCTCAACACTATAACCATTACATCATGTGAGTTAATGTGTATTATTCCTTCTACTAGGTATCACTTAAACTTTGTTAAGGGTGATATCTATCCTCTTTTGTAAATCACATCATCCAAGTACTAGGGAATGGTTCCCCCTTTCATATAAACCTATGTCTGAGTCCAGGGGTGTACTACACTGCAATCGAAAATCTCATAACCTATTAAAAATGGAATGTTCAAGGCATCCAAAACTCTGTTATCATCATATCAATGGTTTGCTTATTCCAGTGTAAAGATTTATATAGTTTTTTTGGGTTATCTATATTTCACATCAAAATATATGTGGCAGTAGATCATCCCACCATATGTATCTCATATAAATAATCATAACATGGTTTACTATATACCAAAAACTCTCCTATGAAACTAAGGTAAGATCCTCTAGTCCCTAACCAAACACAATTACTTCCATAACTTTTTCACACCATTGATATAGGTTACAATATAAAAAACCTAATCATAACTAAAAATGTATGCTACATGACCACTCTACAATATTAATATGTCACTATGAACCCTTGGGGCCCCCTATATCTTGTAAAAAATGGACTCCCCTTATGGGTTAATCTGTCTAATCCTTGAATCTTATGTAATCACCCATCACTCAAAGGGAATATTGTCCCTTGGATTCTAGATATCACATCCTAGCCTCACTGGTCTCATATTCATAGTCACCTCAGATAGATGTCCCTGAGTCATTCTCGTTCTCATGTAATACTAGTTTTTTCTTAATTTCAAACATATACATATCATATCCATGGATCCACTACTCAAATAAAACTTCATGATGGTTAAAAAAATATGACCCATGCTCCTTGTACTATCCCATTGTCTCTGAGGCTTTCCTTGGTCATCTCATTGCCTACGTGGGAAAATAATTATCAATTTAACATTAAAACCTTCGTATGGGGTCTAACTCACCAATACATGTCCAAAATTATTTCTATGTTAATTTAATTATAACTTTTCAACTTCGTACTATCCCTTGGAAAATATATATAAAAAACCATAGCAACAATAGCTAATGAATATAGTTTCCAAAAAAAAACGGTTCATCATATCCCCTAATATTTTGTTCAATTCATTAATATGTATTTGATTTTAAATAAACAATTTATTTAATTTCAAAAAACTATCCACCCATAGTGGACAGAACATATGTGGCATGAAAAATTGTTAGATATACATAATACCATAGAGAAATGCATAAGGATAACTTTCCTCAATTAAAGACTTATTTTCATTGATCACTATTAGATATATCTTTCTTGAGCTCTTCTAAGTCCAACCAGCCACTATATATTTTCTTAAGTAATTATCCATAAAATCTTTCAAAAAACAAGATATATATTGCATAGTACTATTTAAAAAACAGTCATACTTTGACCAAATCTATGAGAAATAACATGGTGATATCACAATAGGCATCATCTAGACACCACATGTAAAATACCCATTGATATTAAAAAAATTACCCATACTCTGGTGAAATCATCAAAGTGGGAGAGTGAAATACCAAATCAAAATAAATGGAATAATATGAGGAATATGAGAAAAATGAAGGAAATAGATCAAATGTACATCCAAAACAGTGAAAAAACACTGAAAAGATGGCCAAACAGATGTGGGATAAAAGGGAGATGAGGGATCGAAGAGATTAGATGAATGTGATTATCTTGTTACTTGCAACGCCTAAAAATCTCAATATCACAATAAATAAAACATTACCTTTACCGTAATTTAAAACAAATTTTTTCACAAAGTAAACATGAGGTTAATGGTTTGAATTGATTGGGATTTGTTATCCCTTATCAACCGAACTCTATTGATTAAATCAACCTTGAATAACATAATGATATCCATGAGTAAGATGATTACACTATTATTCAATCTTGATTTATCCAATGACTAAGATGCCCCATGGAATGAAGAACAGAATAATATTAGAATTCACCTCCCCGACTACCTAGACATTCTCTGACACATACTCGACCACCCATACAACAAATAAAGTATTTATACATTTCAAAAATCCATGTCATGAGTTATTTCATTGCTGAAAATTTAAATTTTCACTTTAATATCCAAAAAAATCCTATAAGAAATGAAAAATTCAATATCACATAGGAATTCATACCCATAATTAGTATGATGTTCTATATTTTTTATTATCCATTATAGTTTTAATGTTTTTATTAAATATGTTTGAGGGATTTTTGTCATCTCTACTATTTGTATTTAGGTTCTTTAAGGGTCTACAAAACCATATTTTCACAACATTTATATAATATCTATCACTCCATCATATGGACACAGATCTTCTATGAAGCTTCAACTAAAACATTACATAGGATGTTTTGGAGAAATGTTTTTATTGATCGAATCATAATTTTGAATTAAGTATTCACCCTTATACAAATGTTTTCAAATTAGTTTGAGTTATAATTTTGGATATGATCACTAGAAATGATTTTCACAAAAATTTGATCATTTGAATCAATTAGTGTGAGTTATATTCAATTAAAATCATTTATTCTCTCCAACATTTTTACCAATTCATTGAATAGAAATCTCACTCATTTGTACATCATTGACTACCATGATTTTGTTTATAGTACTAAAGGAAAACATGGAACACCAAAATTGTGTAATGCTGTTTTCTCCCTTGGAGAATGAGTATATCCCATGTTGTTGTGACTATTATCCCATATACATATAGATAATGACGAGTTATCATGAAACTAAATGTGAATTTTTTTTATGGATGGTCCCATAAACCGAGATATTTCATGATACAATGAAAGTGTCAAATTATAGTTATTTTGGGTTTTAAAACAAACTATGCTACCCGATATAACATATAGGATATTCAACCAACATCACATGATGTTGATAAAAATATGTAGCAATGGTATTTTTTAACACAGATACTACATCACATTTCTTAATGTGTAGCGATATTAGATATACCCTTCATAGAAACTAGTGGGATATATCCATCCTTATGATACATTAAAATCATTGGACATAGTTATTGTTTGAAATAAAATTATAAAATACTTCCTTTTTCATCCATTTTCCTTGAAATGATTAAATAATAGGAGTATAAATACTTGTTACCTTTTCTTATTTATTTAATCTAATAGAAAATTTAATACAACATTTTAAGAAGTCTTATATTTTCCTATCATCAGGTCATAAAATATCCTATATTGTATGAATATCATATCACTTAAATATTTAATATTTCTAAATGCCTATATATTTACGAGGAGATCTGAATAATATCTCTATAATTTATAGAACATTAATTCCTTATATAATAGTCTTCAGTCCTCTGGAAACATCAAACAGTAAGTATCATTTAAATGAGAACACATTTCATATTATTTTAATTCACCAAAATAATCCACTATTAACAATATATGATAATAATATTTTATCATAATATTTTATCCTATCATAATCCCTACAAATTATATATAAAAATTAGACTTCAAAAGATAGGAATTATTAGAACTTTTATTATCACATGCTTATAGTACATGTTTTCGCATTAAGATCTCCCATAATCATTTACCTCATTACACAATAGTGCATTTACCTTTACTTATAGTGTGAGTGTATCTTAATATAAAAAATAAAATTCATTTTATTTCATTTCATAGTCATCTCGCTAAATGTATATCCCCTTTATAATGAATAAAATTATCTTCAAAGATCATCATTGAAATTAGTATTACAAATATTGACAGTCACCTTAATCATGATATCTCAGACACTAAACAATATCATATGCTTCAAATAATTTATGATCTTTATAAATTGGAATAAGTTTCTTTTTTTTGAGTTCATGTAAGAAATATAACTTATTACATATCAGTATGAGATTTGAATATCTTACAGAGTTTGTAATACATTTTTGATAACTATTTATCTTTCATACACAACTAGATAATATCATCTGTAATCCAAATAATAGATTACATATTATGAATAATATATCTTTTTCCATTTTCTCAATGTTCCAAGAATAAATTATTACAATTTATTTTGATGAAATTACATATCTAAAGTATCATCAATCAGTTTCCACAATTCCATATTCTTTGGAAACCACCTTACATAACCATTATAATACATTTTGTATCTCACTTGTCTCAATCATTTTTTCAATTTAATGTATCAATTTGGATGCAAAATTTAAGTATTATCTAATTTATAAAATTAAACACATTCTAACGCAAATATTTATTTGTCAATAATATCAAATCATGACAACAACTATTTTGAAATAATTATTCTTTATGTAAATTCACATTCGTGTGTTTTCATTACATTATAATACCTCACCATATATTTACTTTTTCTAAAAAATAATCCATTTATATTTTCATATCTTATATTATTTTCAAACCATGATAACAAGAGGGAAATAACAAAAAAATTGTTTCCTAACATCTTTATAGATATATAATATGTTTATCAGTATACTCTCCCAATATAACATTCCACATTATTGAAATATTCTAAAAAAATGCTTCTTTCAATACTATCCACCACAAAAACCTAGTTGATTCCAATGATTGAATGTATAAACATGAATTTAATATGGAACCATTTAATTTTATAATAAGAGTGTTGAGAAGTGAATCACATTCTTTTTAACATAAATAATGGAAGAATCTCCCACTTATATGCTTCATGTTATTCTTAGAATACTCAAAATGTATTCACCAACCAATTGATAATTTTATATTTATTTAAAACTTCAATATGATTTTCAATTACTTAATATAATCAAATCATGGAGGTACATCTACTCAGCTCATATTGATAAAAAGAATTTCATCATCTTAACTACTAAAATAAATACAAAAAAACACCATTCAATAATACTCCCTTTTTATTTACTGTCATCAAAAACTATAGAAAATAAATTTCAATATGTCTTCCACATTTAATTATATATAAACCTAATTAACAATAAATAAATAGAAAATGGGATAAAATGGTATCAATGTTATTATATCACTGCACCACTAAATATTCCACTCTATGTCTGTATTTTTGATTCTCATTGCATTAAATTAGAGGTTTTAATCTAGACACCAATGTTATCTATTAAAAAAATGTACCTAACTAAAACTAATTTTTAGTAGTTGTTAAAAACAATTTCATTTTTCTGGCATATCAATGAATGAAATTACATGGTTAATATTGTTAAATTATTTCTCTTATATTCGTCAAGAATAAATATTTTTCATTTATATAGACTTGTAGGATCAAAATATTAAAAAGGATAGAATATTAAGATTTATAAATTATCTCGGGGTTCTCAAATCTACTAGTTATTGATTAATTCATACTCTCCCCAATAACACAGAGATTTATTCATTTAGATAATGGTTGAGATATTATGCTTACATATCTTGGAAATGAAATTGTTTCAAGAACATTAAAAAAATTTATATTTTTTAAAAATAATAAATATTAAATAGTCTTGGATTTTCTCCCACAAGTGAGAAACTCTATTTTACATTAACAATAGTGATATATTCTTCCAAAAAAATTATAATATAAAATTTTGAGATTAATTTAAGATGTTATATTTCAATAAAATATTTTGTCTTGATAATTATCTCTAATTTATTAAGGATGATATATTTCAACAAAATGACATTAAAATTCCCATTATTACTCTATTCCATAAAGGTGACCTCTTATCTACTTTATATATTTAACTGTATTTTATTTTTTAGTTATTCTCCACTGAAAATTCATAACATTCAATTACTTTTGTACATATAAAAAAACACAACATAATAGATATGGAAATAATATGGGAGTCAATCAATCATGAGAGATATAGAAATGGTTGATTGAATCTTCTCCTACAAATACACTATTCTATAATACTCATGTAATGGGAAATTTTATCATTTTATGTATTTTTTTAAATAATAGATATTTTTCATTTGTATTCTTATCATATTACTAATAACTATTTCTTTATATTGTGTCTTCCTTTTAGTATGAGCCATCAAGGCACATTCATTACATAGTAAATTGTTCATCTTCATTACCATCTCTTCATTGGATGGAATCATGTTCACAATAATAATTGAAATATTTAAATCTGGCATACACATTCCATACCATCCCTAATAAGGATATATGTTTTCATCATTAGAAAATTATCATCAAATTTGATTTATTAATTTGGAATCATTGATTTATCTTTAACACTTTCATTATCTTATTCCATTACCATTTGACTTTTCATTTATAAATGAGTTTGAAAAATTATCGTAGAGTCATTACAATATTATTATGCATGTTTTTAATTTCCATGTGGCTTCTTGAAAATTAAATCCACCATGATACTTATCCTTAATTATTTAATTAATTGAATCCATTTTTTTCTTGAAATTAGTCTCTTATTTATTTGTTTAGCACTCGTACGTAATTTCTAATTTTTATAGAGGCCTAATAATGATATATTTTCTGTTAATTTATTAGAAAATAAAATAATTCTATACTTGTTTTTGGTGGATAATTATTCATCTCATTCATCAGTACACTGGATATAATATATATATTTTTATTTATACCCATAGAAGACTCATCATTCATCATAATATTCCCTTTGGTGTTTTTGGAATTCATTATCCATGATATATCGACAAATTATTGGTTGATTTTTATAAGATTACATATTCTAAATTTCTGATTTGGTTTAATTGTCTACCATATTTCTTAATATAATAAAACCTTTTTGAGAAAAATTAACTTTGACTCATCAAGGTATGTTTGACAAGAACATGATTTTAGAATGTAGAACGTTGTTTTTTCTATATCACCGTAAAATATATATAACCCGAGAAATTTTATATTAATTCATACCTTTATTAAAAAAAATTGTATAATAGATAGATATATAATAAATAGTTATTATATATTTTATAATTAAATAGTAAATTATATATATTGATAGAGAAACGAATGAAATTTAGATAATTTGAATATTGAGATTATTCAGAATCCAATTAGAGGAGGAACAATATCTATATTACTATATTTTAAAATCACTCAAGATGTGATCCAAACTAGAATGGGGTGAATTATCTTTAGTGAAATATTTTCATATATAATATTTTCCCCTTTATTTCCTATGTACCTATCCAGTTATTGGTTCTTACACTCTTTTACTTATCTTCAGAAAATGTTCATGTAGTATAAAAGTAAATAACAATAAGGTAAAACACTGTTTATTCATGTGGATTTCCTCTATGAAGGGAATCTACATCCCTAGTGTGATATTCTCATTTAGACATTAAGAAACTATTATTAACTTTTTATCAAGAAATATATCCACAATTTTTATAACCTCAATACAATAATACTAGAACCAACTTAGGAAAACCCCATTAGTGACATACCTTTATTTTATAATATGGAAAAAACGATAAATATATCTATAAAACTGATATGTTTAATTCACAAATTTATGTTGTTGAAAAATGTAATCCAAAAACCCTTTGATAGAAAGAATATATAAGACTTTATATTTTTTGGATGATATTAGGGATTCATCTCTCAATAATCATTGCAAAATCACAATGTGTAGTATATACCAATACCATAAAACTTTTTTTATATTTCAATATAAAATAGTAGCTTCAAAAACCTTATGCCATATAAAGAATAATAAGAAGTAGTTTTATGTTAGTCTGGTCTCTCCTCATTTACCATTTTAGTGTATAAGAATAAACACCATTCTCAACAACTATAGAAATATTTTCATTAGACTCTATAAATAATTAAAATAGTAGTAATATGAGATATCTAAATTTTCTCTATCAATATATATTCCAAAATATTCAAAAATTACTTTGATTATTATATATATAATACTATTAATTTTTATTCTTCATAAATATCACATTTTAAATAGTATCAAGATTTATTTTATAACCCACATTTAAAACTAATCACATCTAAAATTCATTAATTTCAAATGAAAAACAGTTATATATACTCATAACAATAAAAATAATTTACCATGGTATTGTCACTCATCAAATTCAATTCAAATATAGTATTCACATAAATCATCATATCTACATAATGATATGATTTTTTATGCATCATAGAAACATATATTATAACATGAATCACTCCCATAATTATTCTCTTCATCACCTACTTTTTCATGGTGAATTATTTGTGTTGGGATGGTATCATAAATCAAAGAATACAATTTAGAAAACTTCTCTACATAGGTATCTTCATAGTATGACATTCCACTTCATGATCCCTAAAAAATTCAATTTCATTTTATTTTACCATGAAAAATTTATTAAATAAATATAATTAATCTATTCCATATCTATGAAACATTTTAGAGTAAAACAAATATTAGATGGTTTTAATTCACTTGAAATCTAAAAATATTTGAAAAATATTAATCCCACATAATATGTTTGTTTTAATATATATCAATATGAGTTTATAATATCATTCATAGTGATTATGATAATTCACTATTCAATTTTACATTATTACCATGGAAGAAATATCTTATGTATTCCTCTATAATAAATATTTTTCTGAAACTGGTATTATAAATTAATGAGTGACTTGAAAAATATATCATGTGTCATGATAAGTATCTTATGGATATCATGTAGCCTCATTATTTCTGCACGCTTCAACATATTATAGAAAACATCATATATAACCCTTTCTCCAAATTATATATCTACATGATCTTACTAACATCGACTATTTATTTACCTTATCTCATAAAAACCTCTATTGTATAATTCATAGAAAAACTGAAGAACCTACATACATTTAAATAATATTAGATTAACAAAAAATAGAATGTGATCACAGTTAAAATAATTCATAATAATTATAAAAAAATTAATCTTTGTTTAATATTTTTTAATGTTGTTTAATGGCCTCAATAAATAATTACTTATTCCACAAAATCGTTCATGTATATATTCATAGGATTTATTAATTATTCAACAATATAACATTATATATTGATATTTAAAACTATATTTATAAAATTTAATCTAGAAATGTAATAAGGTCACTAATTTAATCACTCCAATGAACTCTCCAGCATAATAAAACCATCTTAAAAAGTTTTTTAAATTAGAAATTAAGTAGTTTCATGTGTATTTTTCAACCAATAGTTTATGAATAATCCCTATAAAATATTTTTAGTAACAAAACATTATATATTTTACATCATTAATTAGTTATTCATGAATTTATAATTGTATAGTATCCCATTTTCATATAAATAATGAAAAATAATTCATTTCGTTTGAATCAATTAGAGTGGTGGAATCTCACCAATTCAGTCATCAAGTAATTTATTTAATCCTCACCATGTATTCAAAATATAATATATAATGGTATTATTATTAGGAGAAAATAATTTCATTCTATTAACTACTTTTGACTATATATTTGACGAACTTATTCACACCATATATTAAAAAAATTATATTGTATTAATCTTTATGGAAAAAATAAATCTAACCAATGTGTGTGGTCATATAGGAACTACGCCCACCCAATAGTGTTTCCTTATAATACAATACTCCATTACCATTCCATTAGATGTATAGTTTGATATTTCATAGGGAAACCAACTATTGTTTTAAAATGTCATGTTACTTGGATTTATGACCACCCTTATTATTAGTTTATTGAATTAAACTATTTACTCTCTATGTGGGACTCATCTCTTATAAATAGAGAATTCCTATGTAAATCTACATGATTTTTTATTCATTACATATTTTAGAGTGATTGTGGTATGTGTAACATTGGTTTTTTTACTATTAACAGCTCAAAAAATTCCCAAATAGATCTAATATATTAACCCACTTAGGTACCATGTTGCTCATGTTCAACATCCCCTATTCTTGATATGATTCTAGATGCATTGGCCTTGCCATCAAATATTCAAATTCATATTTGTATAGGAACCCATCTACTGAATGAAAATTATTCATGATTGGGTGAGGTGTTTAATATTGTTATAAGATCCTTGAATTCATATTCTCAAAACCCATGAGTAAAATTATTGTTGTGTATATCACACATCCCATTTAGTCTGTATGATCCTTTATTTAGGCTATGAGAAGATATAATTGGGTAGACTCTACGCTTGATTTAAAAAATTAACAAAAAATAAAATATTTTATATGACCATTTCTGTATGTTATTTCACCTTATAAACTATTAAAAACATAAATGTTTATATTTATATTTTTTTAATGTTGGTGCAGGTGGTCATGAAAGAAAGCTATGAATGTTGAAGATATCCACCCATTAATTGAAAAGGTTAATGATTCATTAGGATGAAAATAGTTTTTCGGGATATATATCAATAAATTTGGCCACCAAAATAGTTACAAGATAGGTGAATAACTCTTACACTACACTAGAGATGATAGTTATGCCTAGTTTTTTCATTTAGTGGCCCTAAATTTAAACACTTTTAACAAACTGAAAATAGTCCCCAATCAATATGGTAGTTATGGGCTTTTCCATATCTATCAATCAATAACTCAAATTTATGTCAAATTTTATCATAATATAGTATATATGTATATATAATTATTTTTTAAAATTAATTGAAAAGTATATAAGATTTTCACCTAGCAAAAATCTATGTACCATGGGGTACTGGAGAATAAAGGTACTAAAACAACCCTATAATTTTCAAATAATTTAGAAAAATTGGCTCTCTATTTCAATTTTATTAAAAAGATATCAAAAAGTAAAATTTAAAAGATACATCAGATTATATTGATATTCTATTGTTATCAGAGGTCACTATCCCACAAGATATATCAAATTTGAAGATTATTTTTTATACAAGCACCCTCTTCCCCAATAGGGAGACATAATTTTCTTATTACCACTCTAATAGAGATGCTCACAGAGGAACGATGTTATAATGTACGGAATGTCAAATGGATTAGTATATTTATTGTTTGAATACGATTATTTTCTATTTATCTTACTATTGTTCACTTTAGAATCATTTTTTAATTATTAGCGAATAATATTATTTTTTATTTCAAACCAATCAGATTGATATTTTGAGTCTGTGATTTGAGATGTTTGAATTATTCAAAACATGAATCCTTATTATTTAAAAATATTTTAGATATTAATTAAATTTCAAGATATTATTAATTAATCAATAATATACATATACTAAATGGTTTATAACATCCCCAAATATAGGTGCCCAATGCTAGTAGTCATTTATTACATTGGAAACTCCCTAAGTGAATAGTTTAGTAGTCTTTATAGACTAGAAGAATATATATTTATTATATTATTTTCGAAATTATTGTACCATATATTGATAATTAAAAAATGACTTAAACCCAACCATATTGGGCCATCTATATGGATAAAATTCCACTAATTATATCTATTAAAGACCATATTTTCATTGAAACTACTTATATGAAGAAATAAGTACATGACTTGTCTAAGAGTCCTATTATGTCTACAAATACCTCTTTTAATAAGGGGAAGAGTAATTAATGTAATCAAATTAATATGATCTTCCCCAAGTCTTATTCTAATATTTCGAATACATCTTATTCTAATCATATTCATCTTCTCGTTACATTGAGTTACTCTAATTTTATCTGAAACATATAAATTTTTTATCATCCCCATCATAGTATTTTCATATGTCCATCATTGTATTTTAATTTATAATCCTTGATTTCCTTCAACATATCACTTTAAAGGGTGGACTCACTAAATTTCAGAATAGTTATTTCAATAAGAGTCTTATAAAAATTACCCATCAATTTTAGATGAAGTTATGATAATAAAGCACGCCTAATCCTTTCTACCTTTTAACCATCATGATTTAATCCTATGATATAAATCCATATTCATATCTCCATCACATTACAAAAATATCAATAATGTATTATTCTTTTATATATATTTTTATTAGATATTTCCATATTCATTATCCATATGGAAATTGTTCAACTATACATGAGGGTGATTTCAAATTATGATTAATAGGTAATGTATAATAGAATTAAATATGGGAAAACAGTGAAAAAATCAATATAAAAGTAATAAATAAACCAACAAATTCACAACACATATTAGAAAATAATATAATATCACCACTAATAGAAATATAGAATCTCTTGGATAAAAATAATAAATATAACTAAAAATAAATGCATAATGTCTGGCATCATAACAATAATGAAAATCCTTCGTGAAATTTTATCACACATTAATTTATAGGCATGCACAAAATAAATATGATATATTGTGTCATGAGGTCTATTGATTCATTTATGTGATATATAATTCTTGGTATCACCTGTATCACACAACGAGATTAAATGAGAAATAATTTTTTAAAATTTATTTGTTGTCTTGTGTTGTACGCTATACCAGGATTATTTTGCGCTATAAGAAACATCGTATTATCTTGTTGTATACACAAACCCTATTATTGGCTTGTATTACATAAAATAACGACCTTCCTCAATAGCGTATGTTGTACGAAATACTGAGTTTCAGTAAACGAGATATTATAATAAGATTATTATGAAATAGCCGTTATGAATAGTAGTGAGAACATTTTAAATTTTATAACATTATCATTAATCATACACATTTTTTAGATCATGGTATGAGAATGAATTAAATTTTTCAGGTAAAATAAGTATTTTTCAAAAAATAATGTTTCGCTGCCTTTGGATGGCGTACCAACTTCATATCTAGATTTTTACGAGTTTATAAGTTCAATTTGACAAAAAAAACTAATTCTTTTCAATCAGGATATAAAAATTTACTTTGGATAAGTTTTTTATATTTTTCTGATAACATTCATATTTTGATGAATAATAAAAATACGCTATGTTTTAAATAAAAACAACTTTTTTCATCAACATAATTTATATAGATAAATTATAATGTTTAATGGTTTTAATTTATAAATAGAATATATTTTTACAATTTAATAGTATGTATGTCATTAAAATTTGTTTTACATTTATTCATAGGTAAAATCATTTCAATCATTTGAAATTTGTTATCTTTTAGAACGTGTTTTCTCAACATCGGGTTTATTTTTAAATTTAATACTTAAACATCTCCGATTTTTATTTTGAAAAAATGGATTCCATATTTGGAATCATTAGGTCCAAATTATGTTAATAGACCGCTTTTTATTTTTAGGCATTATGAATAGTAACTACGGTAAATTTTAATTACTAAATTTAAAGGTAAATCAAGTTATTAAGGGTAATAATAATATTATAAAATTACCATAACACTTGTATTAATTTAATTGGATTAATATATTTCATCCTAAAATATACTTGGGTTGAAATGGTATCTTTTTGAACCAACTTGGATGTGATTAAGACCTTTAATTTATTTTATTTAATGAAAGAGAAATATGTCTCACTAAAACATTAATAATTAAATTATTTTTAATATAATGTTATACTAAACATAACCTCGATTATAAATACTCAATAGAAATATACACTGTTTTTCATAATCATGGTAATTTATTTGTAATTTTTTTAAAAATATGTAAATACCTTAATAGCTTATACATTAATGATGCAGAAATTATTTATATAGTGAAAAATCAATTATATTGTTTTTATTAAAATAATAATACCAATAAAATGGACATGAAACATGACCAAAACTTATTGGTCCAGTATATATATACCCTATTAATCTTAGGGACTACTTGTGGACCATTTGGATCCTTATAAAACAGATTATGAAATTTATATTATATTATTTTAAATGATTTCAAAATTGTCACCTTCAAAATTAAATAACCATATCATTTTAAAAGTTAGGTGTTTTTGAAGTTAAATTACACAAAAAGTACTGTTATGATAGATATTAGATTTAGATTCATCTTAATATTTACTATTTAATTTTTATGCAACAAATCAGTATATTAAATAATCATACTAAAATGTGGTAGTAATTATATTATTATGAGAAATATCAAATAAATGGTTTTAAAAATATAAAAATAAATATTATATGAGATAATTAATGTGATCCACAAATTTTAAAAAATAATATGACATGTTAGAAATCTATTAAATATTTTTTTTCGAATATATCTTTTGTTTGGAGTTTATTTAAATTCAAATAAATGAATAGTGTCGTAATTGACACTAGTGATATTTCATAAATATAACATATTATTAAATTGGTTAAAAATTTAAAAAAAAATTAAAAAATTAAAAATTGAAATTAATATGGTCTAACATCATAATTTATCTAATTCTGGACAATTCAAAACATATAATAACGTATTTATATACATATAAAATTTAGAATATTATTTACACAAAAAAAAATAAATAGATTAAATAAAGATAAATTCAAATGATACGGTTTAAAATAAAATCAAAACATGTATAAATTTTATTGGTTTATTATATTACAACCTTATCTCATATCAACATTGAATATGTGTCATTTTTTTGGTTTTCAGGTGGGTTTCGAGTTTATTATAAATTAATATTTTAGAGGTTTCCAAATGTGCCCCTCTTCTCCCTTATAAAAGGGAACCTCCTCCCTATCCTCATCAAAAACATTTTGAGCCCTAATGCTCTATCAAACCCTGTTCATTTCCCTTATCCACTTCCATAGAAACCTAATATAGGTCCTGGTCTACTTCAATGTCCATCTTTAGTGCCCTAAGAGGAGGTAAAGAAGAGGCGCGTCGAGGAAGAGGTAGTATCCTTTACCGAATCATTAAAATATATTCGTTTTTCTACTACATAATCATTATTTGTTTCTTTATAATGTAATAAAATCAGTATCACTCATATAATGATATGTAATTATAAATTTTAAACATAACCATTTCACCTTCAATCCATCATACGGAAAACAAAATCACCGTGCGTGCGTACGTACGTAATACCATCTCCACGCCATGGTGTAATCTATTTTCCACCACCACCTTACTAGTATTGGTATAATGGTGTAAAGAATGAATATATATGATTATTATAACATGATATAAATTTTGAGAGATTTTGTCATCCACTCCAATTCCATTCCAAAATTAGGGTAACGATATCATCACCCCTGCGTACGTACGGATTACCGTCTCCACGACACAATGAGATTCAATCTCCATGTTATCCATTAAAAAATTATTATAAGGTATATATAATGAAAAATAATGAAATAAATGACATAATAATGATACTGGATTTATTTATATGTTATTTACATACTTCTATTCAATTTAATAAGGAAACTAAAACATCTTTCATGCGTGCGTACGACCTACCGTCTCCAGGAACAGTGTAGTTCATTCTATTTATCGATTTATTATATATATTATATTATGAGTATGTATTTTATATAAATCATTTTTTAAATTATGGGAGTAATTAAATCACGATATAAGTAATTATATCAAGAACAAAAAGTCCAAACATGTATGATAAATGAAATGATTTTACCCAAAATTATTCTTTAACATGGAATTAACAAAAGAATGGGTAATATAAAGTTGTAAGTGAATCATATATGATATCATAAATATTATTATGGTGCTATTACAAGTTAATAATATGATTAAACCCATTATACATGAGTATCAAACACATATAAATGAAATTGGACATAGGATAAGGGATAATTATTCCAATCTCATTCTTATCTGAGATTGTTTATTCGTAAGTATTTACTGGGGTTATATTTATCATATAGGTCCGTTTTTTATAAAAAAAATTCATAATGTTTTTAATATTATTAAATGCATGTTTAAAGTTGTGTTTACCCATTTATGACTTTTAATATGTGGTATGGAAGGAATCTTTCTTTTGTTTACAAAACAAAGTACTTTTTGGCTTTTTCAGTAAAAGTACAAGGAGAACGTTTTTTTAACTTATACGGCATGAAATGATTTTTAAGCATTCATAAATCCTTGTTTTCATGAATCTTACTCTATATGATTTCATGATTATTTTTAACAACAATCATTTTCTTTTAAAATTTCATTGAATTTTGTGAAAAGAAAAAGATTTTGAAGAAGAAATGATATTTTCCTCAAAATTCATTTCAAGTGTATTATAAAAATTATTCTCCATATAAGATGATGTAGGGTTATGTTTCTATACCTATTATTACGTTGTTTTGATTATGTTGTTATTGAATTATTTTTATGAAGTTATTTATCATTTATGGATTATGTTATGATGGCATGACGTTTAAGAATGCCATTTTTATTACATGGGTTATGCTATGATGTATGATTTATGATTTTGTGGAACACATAATAATAGATTAATTATGATATTGGTGGTACCTATATCTATCTCTAATGCATTGGGTAAAGATTTATATCTCATGAGATAGACATGGATGGAATGGCATGTAAAACCTGTTCTGTAATATAGGGCTAGAATGACAAGTAAACACGATTCAGTAATGGACTTTGTCAACTATGATGGTCTTGTCAGAAAGGCATTGGACAATATGGAAATCATATCATGTGATTAATGGGTTTCCCCAATTACAGGTTTTATTATGATGCTACTGTATCCTGACAAATGCTCCATTGTGATCTATTCTTTATGTACTGCCATGTTTTATGTCATTAATCAAGATTTTGATGATTATGTTTTATGTTTATGTTTTTACGTTAAAATGTTTATTGATTGGTTTATGTTCTCCATGTCTACCCTAACTGTGCATTTTAGCTCACCCTTTTTATGTTTTCTTTTCCCCAGATATAAGGAATGGTTTTAGGTAAGATAACAAACTGGGAAGATCTTTATGGGAGATGTTGGAGATCCTTCACCATTATAAGAGAATTATGTTCTATGTTTCCAAAGACACTAAACTATAAGGGTAATTGGGTGTCTTTTTTTGTTATGTATTAAGTATTCCACAAAATAAATGTAATTTCAATGTACGTAGAATTTGGGTCTCTATAGTTGGTATTGGAGGAATGGTTTAGTTAACCATTGGAAACTAGGATGTGAAAAATTTAGTGAGATCCCTAGAGATATTTCTAAGGTATGTGTAGGAATTTCCCTAAGGTTAAGTATAAGTATATGTTACAGTCCTAGAATTATGATAGAGATCATGGATAAACTATGATCAAACCTAAGATGTTTGATATTTAACGGACTCCCCCTTGATTAGGTTGTTTTCCTATTATGTTTTTTTCCTATCACACTAATATTTTTGGGTTTTAGAAAATGGATGGAAAAAAGAAGATTCATGTTAATGGAGAACAAATCTGAGTCCCTCTGGCCGGTAGATTCATGGTTCTGAAAGGACAGAGTAAACACTGATAGGAAATTTTACATCTGATGATGAATTTCAATGTCCTAGTTTCCAACATTGAGTTCATGGTTGAATCACACAACACAACATACAATGCATTAATTGGGTGAGCTCAGATCCACCATCATGAGCCAGTCCCTTCCTCATATCACCAATGCCTTATGTACTCCCATAATTGTCGAATAGGCGTACTCTATGGTGATACATCTCTCTTGTCCTCTTTTGAATCCTATTACCTAGATAACGACTTCTATAAGATAATGGAAAAAAAGATTCAGGATAATGAGCTTGGGAATACTACCATTGTGGCTGACCAATGTGTAGACTTGGATGATGCCTATATTTTCTTAATTCACCTATTGGAGGCCATAACCCCAGACTGGGGTACTATTTTTTTCATATTTTTAAAAAGGTGAAACCTCTTTCCTCAGTATAAGGAGATCATGAGGATCACATCATACTCCTATAGGAATCATTCTCGAGTAATCCATAAGCCCCTTACCCATATGAGGTATCAGGATGTTCACCCCATGGAAATGACAATATGGCGTGCTTGGTGTTTTTCAATAGGCTGGGATAAACTAGATCAAGACAATGAAATACAATTGCATTAAGTTTACTAATTGTGGCCCATTAGTTTTGAGGCCTTCTAGAAAAGGATCAACAGCTTTTTTCACCATGGTTTCACCAGTGTAGGGATTCCCCGATCAGGTTTCCACTTCTGCTCAGGCTGGAACCAAAATTCCATTAGGATCACCCAACATGGAAGAATATCCAAATATCGATGATCCACTCATCACAGAAAATGTAGAGGATTTGGATGACCCCCCCTCATTCGAGGAAGGTTTATCGACCACTATAGATGAGTTGGTATAGGTCAATCGCAGTACGAATATAGTGATGAAGCCAACATTTATAAGTGCCTCCATTTCGGAAGAAGAACATCAATAATACATGGATTTACTAATGAAGAATCATGATGTATTCTATAGGAGCTATGAATATATTCTAGGGATATACCCATAGGTTTTCGTCCACCATATTAGTCTCCCAGTAAATCATCCCGAGTTCAAAAAAATTCCCAGAAAGATGCACCCTTCTCATGATGCCATGGTTTATTCTGAGGATGACAATCTCGTTAAATCCAACTTTATCAAGGAGGTCCCAGAACCTAGATGGTTAGAAAAAAAAATTATTCTAGGAATAAAAAAATACATATCATAGTCTACATCTTCTTATGGTATATGAATCATCACTATTTTAAGGATGGTGTTCCCCTCCCCGCGACCAAGCTACTGGTCGACACTAACAATGGATTCCAAGTTTATTTCTTCAAGGATGGGTATTCTGGATATAATCAAATCTGAATGGAACATGAATATGAAGAGTCCATGAACATAAGTGCACCACATTGTACCGTATGCTATTAGGTAATGCCCAAAATTCAGAAAAATTCCGGTTCCACCTATCAATGTTCCACACACCACATATTCATATAGATCCTTGGCGTATTGTTGGAATGATATGTCGAAGATCTAGTGGTCAAATCCTGGAAGCATCTGGATCATCTCATAAATCGATAAAAATTGTTTAGATTTATCTTTTCCAACAATCTAATGATGGACCCTTTGAGATGTACTTCCATGGTCTCCTCCAGAGAGTTTCTCAACTACTTTGTCAAATATAGAGGAGTTGAGATCGATCTGGAGAAGATCAGTGCTATCAACCTGATGAATCATCCGAGAAACCATCGGAAACTCCGATGATTTCAAGGACACATAGAACACACATGATGCTTCTTCTCAAATATGGATGGAATGTGTAATCCATTTTCCCATCTCATGAATAATGGTTATGATTATTAGTAAGATGAGGAGTGATATACTACATTTTTGGAAATCAAGGTGTATCTAATACAACCTCCATTTCTGATTTCTCCTCTCTCCAGAATGTCGTTGGTCCTTTATGTGACTGACTTGGAGTGATCTCTCGATTCAAGATAATTCTCCAAGAGTTAATAGGAACCAAATTCAGGTTGAGTATAACATATCATCCATATAATGATTTTTAGAAGGATCATTCTATTAAGATCCTTAATTATATGCCTCATGCATGTGTCTTGTATTTTGGAGGACCGTGGGATAGCCATATTAGAGCAGATGAGTATGATTATAACAATATTTATTAGTCATTGACTATAAAGGATCCTTTCAAGGATATGTATGGTCACCCGTGAAGATCACCCATATATAATGAAGTAGTATAAATATCCTCTTTAGTATGAATAAGTTTTGTTTAGGAGTCATCACTGATGATTTTGGATTTTCATTAATGTCTCATTACATCTTAGATTTGGAAGAAGTAATATGTGTGTCATCAACATTATTCTTTATAGAGTTCCATAGATGGCCATGGTTTCTTAAATCATTATCATAAGCTAGGTCACAATCATATTGGAAAACACAGACAGTCGACTTCGTGCTATGTTAGATCATTTGAGGTTACTAAGTAGTATTAGAAGGTTTTTTATAAGTTTGAATTGTTAGTTTAGTTGATATGCATTCAAGATGATTTCCAAAAATTGTTTCTTAACATATATATCCTTATCCATCTCAAATTATTATTTTATAAGAGATATTGTTCACTCCAAACAATTCTATCATGGATTATCTAGTAAATGTCATTAAATCATAGCTGAATGTTTTGATTGGGAAGTCAATTATTTTTGACAAATCATTATGGAAATAGGGATAATATTCTCACATGATATGGTAGCACGAATCATAGATAAAGGATCACTGGAGTCACTAATTCACTAGATATCATTCCTCTACAAAATGTCTCGATGATGAACCATCTTTTGATGTGGTGTTTTTAATACCATGATGTCATCATTCAGGTATGACCCATATCTTAGTGTAGTTTAAAATATATTTTGGTGCATATTGGAACTCTTATGGATGGAAATATTATTTTTGTGAAATGAACTAATGTTCATGGTTGTAGGTTTTCTTTGATTTCAGGGAATATGGGTATAAATTTCGTAATGGATTTGATGGGATCTCCCATATTTCTGAACCTTTCTAGGGTTATTTAGAGTTTTTCTGATGAAAATGAACCTTTTATAGGCATTTGGACATTTACACACCACTTAATTGGATTAAACAACATTTAATGGTGAGAAATAATATTCAATCATGTTTTATAGGGTTTAAAATATTAACACATTGTGTATTTTTATTTCCTATTTTTAATTTGGAAAATTAAGGTTCTAATAAAATCCTTAAGTGTTTTTATGTGTTATTTTTATTTAGATATTACACGACCTGTAATGGGATTACACAATATATAAATATTGTGAGATTTTCATTTAGGGTTCTAGAAATATGGTTTCTCATTCCATTAGGTCAAAGATTTTTTCTATCAAGCTTGTATCTCTCTCATGTGTTTTTAAAAAACTTATCTCATTTCAAATTGCTTCATTTTGTGATGGACCATTAAGGTAGTTTTGGTGCATATATTAGGGATAGATATCATTAATGTTTCTTAATTTCCCTTGATTTTGTTAGCATAGTTGTATTTTGTTCATAAATTCATTGATTTGTTATGTTGATTCTTTTTTTATCTAGATCATCCATGTAATATTCTTCTACTTGATAACCCATGTGTTGTTTGTGGTGCGACATGTGAGTATTTTGAGGGATGTGTTATTATTCTCTACCATTGAACCTTTTATTCAAACAAATGAATCTAATATGTGGGGATCTATTATATGTCTTCTATTGTTATCATTATTGTTTTCTTCTATTTGTTGGATCCTGATACAACCATGTATGACCAGATATTATGGTATGTTGTTCTATATCTTACATATATTGGATAATATGCATGGATTTGGTTTTATAAATTCTTTTTATATGAAATTTCTTGATTGAATGATTTATTAATGTGTTAAAATGGGTTTTTGATAGAAGATTGTTTCCCATTTATTTTGTAAAATAAAATGGTAATTTCAAAGCATTGTGAATTGGTTTAGAGAACATGTTTTTATTTTAATGGTTCGGTAAATGGATTACGTGAGAATCCTTGGGTACTTAAGTTGATGGTTTTTCAATAGGACTCATTCATGGATTCTATCAAGGGTTCACTCATAGGGTGTTCCTCTTCTCTCAAGGGTCTTTGTTAAAGCTTTTTGATAGACCTATTTAGATGGTTCACATGCAATGGTATTATTTTTCTATTTATAATTGATGAATGTATCTAGTTACTTTTTACACGATTATTTATGTAGGGGGTATGAATGTATATTTTATCAAGACGTAGTTTTATCAATGGTGTGATGTTACCTATGCTCGGTCAATTATCTTATACTATATAAGAACAAACATCAATGGATTTGATTTGATATGTCATACATGAAATTTTTTTATATAAACGTTTTTATTTATAACGAATTATTTGAAACTATTTTACGTAGATTAGTTTGGGAATAAATAAAAATATGAAATAAATATTTTGAAAATGCTTATGAGATAATAATACTAATTTTTTTCCACACCATGTTTTATTTGTTGTTGAATATTCATGGATTATTATATATAGGGATGTGATATGGAACACTAGGGTGGGCCCCCACATAGCCTCTCAGCTCACACCCTGCACACCAATTTATCAGTGCATAGTCCTCATTATGTATTTTGATACAGGGAAATCCATGGTGACATAATGAGGCAGCGGGGAAATTTTTCAGTTGGCTATGGGTAGCTATTGGTGAGATTGTGTGACATTTCCCATGATACCACATAGATATTTGTAGGGAATATTCTTGGTTTTTTATTCATTGTTGACATAATTGTCTTTGATATTATTTTATCTACCTTTTCATTGTAGAACTTATTATGTTATCTAACATTTATAACAGATATATCTTGTTTATTCTCCCAATATTTATTTATGTTGTATATGTATATATAGGACATGTTGTCTTCTTATAATTAGTAAAAATCATTCCTTCTAGTTTTTGTTAATGCCTTGGTGTCAGTATTCATCCCTTCTGTGTTGGGAATGCTATTATGGACTAGCTGCATTTCAGTTCTAAGCCTTGGTGGACATGTTTTCCATGTATTTGTGTAACATAAATTTTAATTATTATTTCTTCCAATGGCATGAATTATGTGATCACATTTTATAAGTGACAAAATGAAAAATTTTGGGGATACACTTTAAACGTTCATGATATCAGTAAAATATATATGGTTGAATGAATCTAGTACTTCACAATAATTGATTATGGAGTGATATTGTGTCTATAAAGACTCAACCAAGACATAGATGTCTCGATGATAAATTTAATCAATATTTAGTACTGTTAAATTTCTAAATACTAAAAAATAATTTTTTTTAAAAGTATCATATATATAACCATTTTTATAGAAAAATAACATTTAACCATTAAATGTTATTAAACTTTTTTAGTAATGATTAAAAATTCAATGAGTTTTTATATAAATACTTATTGTTTTAAATAGAATATTATATTTATCATTTAAGATAGATAAATTTAATTTGTATGATAAAAATTTTACAATATTAATAATGTAAATTCAATTTAAAAATTACATCACCATTATCATGGTAACCAGCGATATTATTGGTAATGTTACCCTTATGAATAAAATATAAATTGAAATAGTTAACTAGTATTCAAATTATAAACATATATGTGAAATAAATTTCGTTATATTTAAATTATAAAAGATATAAAATCAAATTTTAAACATAATATTAGAAAAATAGATTTTATTTTGGAATATTACTTGAGATTCAAAAATGTATAACATATGTTTTATACATTTATAATTGGATTTTGAATAATTCATATTACTTATTAAATATATATTTCGTATCAAAAAACGTTTTTGTAAACATTGAATACATTCTGATATTAAATAAATCATAGATTTTAGTAAAATATATATTTTTATGATTCACCTTACAAATTATTATTTTAATAAACCAAAAAAATCAACACTATAATCTTTCGATTTACCAAATCCAATAATGAATTTAATTTGACAAAATTAAAATATTAAATTTAATATAAATATAGGAGTTAAAAATTTAGTTAATAATGTTTATTCTCACTAGTTTAATAGTAATAATAGTTATCAATAATAGTTATAATTTATTAATGTTTCACAATTTTTGATTATTTAATTTTTTACGTAATATAAGATAATCAAGGGGAGGTACTAGAAGACAATATAAATCCCACACCTATGAAAAACCACTCTAGAACATCTATCAAGTATGTTCTTTCCCCTAATCAAGGGGTGAATATACTCATCCATGCTGCTCTAAAATGTAGTAGAAATGTTTGTAGTCTTATTGGAAACCATAATAGATCCAATGTCAGCGAGTTCATTCGTAATAAATTTGGGAATGCTCAAAAGATCTATTCAAAATGAAATTTAATCCTTATGATCATAGATTGTGAATGAATAATGAATCTCTGATTAGGAAGATCTCTCATATGGCTTAGATTCGGCTATAGAATAAGATCCTCACCCACTTGAGATGCCCATACCAATGAATGATATAAATGAAACTTATATGGATGATGAATCTGGGAAACATCATATGATGTGGAGGATGGGTTGTCATCTATGAGTCCAAGGTGGTGGTTGTTGCTCCAATAGATAATGACCATCTATTTTTCTGGAGTGTCATATTTTTTTGAATAAGTTTTTCCACTGGTTTTATTTGTTATATCCCTCTTTAATATTAGCTTTATTTCACTTTCATGAAATTTTGGTACCTTGGTCGTAGCCCATGGTTAGAGGAATCTTTAAATATGAAAAAATATTCCCTTTTATTTTGGATTATTAAAATGAGATCATGGTATTATCATTATAATATCATACCCAAAAATTCATATATCATGAACACAAATCATGGAATAATTCACTGGTAGTTCATAAGATATGATTCATAAGGGAATCAAAGATCACGAGCAATGAGAATATAACTCTGGAATAAATGAATGTCATAAGAGAGTGGCATAAAATTTATAATAATCATATTACTATAACTCATTTGTATAGGCTATATACCAAGATATTCATCACTTATTGGGATGGGGATAACCACCTACCAAAGCTCTTTGTGCTTTGGATATCCTCTAATGTACAATATTTTGTTCTTGAGATAACCATCTCTGTACCCTATTTCACGCTTGGTACAACCCATTGTGTTAAATTTGATCTTATTTACATTAATCTTAAAATAATTATATCTAGGTAGATATCATACAAAACCACCCCGTAAATATGATCAATTGATTTATATTCCACATGTTCATGAAAACACTTACAATTTCATTATATCATTACCATTGGAAAATAGAACAGTCTTCACAAATATGTAATTAGAATAATAAATAACCATCCAAAGAATCAACATGGATGGAATTTTTGGATTTTATATCTTATGAATCATATGTCACATCAATAGATGTTTTTATATTTTAAAATACCATTAAAATCTTATTGGAATATTTTTTAAGGAAAATACACATTTAATTTTAAAATCACTTATTTAAATTCTAAAATTTCTTTAATTTTTGTTGATAAAACTAATTTAAAATTTTCCATTGATACATACAATGTAATTTTCTTGGTAAAAATATTTTATCAAATGAATACTCATTCATGTTTTGAATATTAAAATAATTATTCTATTCACATCCTTTTAAAAAAGTAATTTTTTATGAAAATGAAGAAAATATTAATTTTCAACCATTTAATAGAATGTTATAAATGTGTATAAAAAATTAAATCAATAGTAAGATATTATTAAAAACATTCTACAAAACAATTTACTGATAATATGGACCTAGAAGAAAATGATTGGAGATCGAATACAAAAAAGAAAATTTTTCCCAGAAATGTTATTTGGGAAATTTGATTACTCCGAGAGAAGAAAAAAGAATGGAAAAAATATTATTTATAAAAATACCGATAATGTAGAAAAATTTATATATTTTTATGATATAGGTCATATAATCTCATCATTGGATATTTAAACATAAATAATCTTGGTAAAAATTGAGATTCTAACATAAAAGCCATACCTATTTGGTAGAATTTGAATCATTAAACCAATGGGAGGAGTATCTTCAAATGAAATATTAAATGACATGAATAAAGAGATATTATTAATATAACATATCAAATAAGTATTATATACACCACATGAAATAAAAAATTGGTGAGTATGTCATGTATCTCACAAAAATAAAAAGTGAGACGAGAAACCCTTTCATGTATCCTAGATTATGATTCTTGATGCAACATGTGAATAAAAAAAAGACAAAACTGAATAACCAAATAATAATTATACCAAAATAAAATAACTTAGTTTTAAAAAACTATGATGATAAAATTTTAACCAACTAAATACGAATAGAAACAATCGTGAAATAAAATTAGATTTCAATAGAATCCTTTTACCATAGATCTAACTTGATTTGTAATTGATTTTAGACACTTGTATAATGAATTTTAATTTAAATACTAAATCTATTTTCAAACATATTATCAAGTACATTTGTCACTTATAACATCATATAACACATTCATTAGTAATATTTAATAATCATTATCATTTCAGGTGTTAGTTGAATCATTTTTATAAATATTTATGTATTGTAGTTATATTCCATGCATATGAATGTTGGTTATCTCATATATAAAATATGTAAAATGTTATAATTATCATATTTAATCATTTTATTCTCTTATATATCCATTCATATAAATTGGTGTTGAAAAACAAATTACACCACAACATGGATATAATAGTCTGTATGTATTCAGTAGAAAACTTTCCACTCATTGATCGGTTGAATGTAAGGGTGGTAAATAATAAGTCACATTTATAAAATCATTAATTTATCATATATTTTTATTAATTATATGTTTATTACAATTAATGTATAGCGTACTTAAAAAACGTATGATGTTTGTAACACCTAGATGCTATTATATAAAAGTTTCATTAAATAATTTTTATTCGTCAGTAGCTTCCTTTTCATGAAATCATGAGTTTAAACAAAACAAGAGATTCCCTAATAATTAAATTACCTTTAAATCCTAGCTGTTAGGATAACTAGAATATTATAAATAAATTATGAAAGTTCATTGTGAATTTATTGGCTATAAATTATTAATAATAAATAAAAAACAATTTGATATTAGTAATTTTGAGTGAATTAATTTTGGTAATGAGATTAATGAGATATTTTTTTTAATTCATAAAATATTTTATATATTCAACCAATGCATAATTTATTCATAGGGTACGAATAAAACCATATTTAATGTATAAAAACCAATTTACTAACCTTTGAATGGTGAACCAATTTTAAATTGAACTTATGACACATTAATAATTTTTATATGATAATATAAACATGTTATTTTGATATGGGATATAAAATTTTACATTGGATAAAATCCTCATATTTTTCTGAAAACATTCATGTTGTGATGAATAGTAAAAATACTATAAATTTTAAATTAAGACATCTTTTTTCATCGATATAATTTATATTATTAAATTATAATATATAATGGATTAAAAGTATAAATAAAATATATTTTGAAATTTCAACATAATATATTTCATTATCAATAATTTTAGAATGAATTCATAGTTAAAAACATTTTAACTTTTTGTAATGGTTTAACATTTAGAACAAGTTTTCTCATTTCGAAAATGGGAAAAATTTTAAATTAATTTCTGAAACATCTTTTTTTTAATTTTTAAAAATGGATTCTATATTTATAATCAATAGGTTCAAATTATGTTAATAGTATACTTTTATTTTTTGAGAATTATGAATAGTAACTTTGGTATTTATTTTTATTACCATGGTTAAAGGTAAATCAGGTAGTTAAGGGTAAAATTAATATTATAAAAATAACTTAACGCCTACAAAAAATCATATTGGATGGAAAAGTTTAACCCTTTTCATAGATTATTCTAAATGAAATCAATTTATGGCCGCATACCTATGAACATGACATGAATGAAATATTTACTAATGAATGTGAAAAAATGTCACAATATCAATTTATTTAAGTATATTAATATTAATATGAGAATAAGTATGAAATAATATTGACTATATAAAGTCTTGGGAAATCTAAAAGAATTAATTAAATCATTGTAATTTATTTATAATTTTTAGTGATTAAATTATATTAATTAATGATGACACAATAGTGATGTAAAAATTATTTTGTTAATAGAAATATAAAATAAATGGTTTTAAATATATTATAATAAATATCATATGAACTAATTAATGTGATCCAAGAATTATAGATGTGAATATGATATGTAACGACTGTATTAAATATTTTATTTCTAATTTTCCTTAAGTGGTTATTTTATTTAATGCCAAATAAATGAATAGTGTCAAAATTGACAATAGAAATAATTTATAAAAATAAAATTATATTAAACTATATAAAGATAAAAACATATTTAAAAATTAAAATTTTTAATTAAAATGTCTAAAATGTCATTAAATATCTATTTATGATTAATTAACACCATATAAGTAAATATTAATAACAATTAAATATTTAGAATATTGTTAAAATAATAAAAATTAAATAGAATAGTTATGTTTTAATTAAAAATATGTTGTTTAAATTGAAATAATAAGTTGTCAAAATTATATTTGTTTATTTTATTACAACCCTTCCTCATTATATATTCTATATTGGTATAGTTTTAGGTTTTTTGGTATGCCATTATTTTTTTTATAAATTAATATTTGTGGAGTTTCCAAAAGTGCCACTCACCTCAATTAGAAAAGGTAACCTCCTCCCTACCCTCTTTATTTCATTTTGGACCTTGAATCTCAGACATCAAATTCAATTATTCATTCTCAATTTCCCAATTTTCATTCTATAGGTTCTGTTCATCTTCACAGACCAACTCTAGTGCTCTAATAGGAGATTTAGAGGAGACACATCGAAGAAGAGGGGATATCATTTACCATTTCTTTATAACATATTTATTCTTATAATTCATCTTCATTAGTTGTTTCTTTATAAATTAATAACATCAGTATCATTAATATACTGATATTATATTATAATAATGAATCAACCATAGTACACCTTCTACCAAACCTATAAAAAATAAAACACCACGTGTGCATACGTACGGCTTACCGTCTCCATGTCATGGTGTAATCCATTTTCACGACCACCATACATGGAAGGTTATGGTGATGGAATGAATAAATATATATGAATAATAAAAAATTATTTTTTCTGATATACTATACACCATCCACTTCAAAACCATTCCATAGTTATGGGAACAATATCGTCGGTCGTGCGTATGTACAACTTACGTTCTCCACAGTGCGATGTGATACGTTCTACATAATCTTCATTAAAAAATGATTATATAAATGAATCTAATATGATATATATAATACTGATACCCTTTTTTAAATTATATACCCAACTAAAATGTGGAATAAGAACTTTTCTGACTTAACATGTATAAGATAATAAAGTAGTTAATACTCGTATAACGAGTAACAATGAAATGTTTATTAACATGTAAGTGAAAATATGAGCATAAATGTTATCATAATAATTATTATTATTATGGAATAAATAATTAATTTTTTTTAAATCAGTATATAGGATATTCTAATACATACAAATCATACCCAACCAAAGGTATGGGATAATTTTACAATCTCATTTTTATTTGAGATTTCCTATACATATGTCTTTACTGTGGTATATTTTCTATCCACTTCAATATCTCCTAATTATGTAATATTTTTTCAATTCATATACAAATTTTTATGTTATTTTTTGCCTTTCATAAATTTTTATTAAATGGTATGAATGGAATCTTTTGTCAGTATTCGATTTTAGGTAGTTTTTTAATTTTCTGGAAAAAGTAATCAGGGAATATTTTTTATCTCATACGTCATGGATGGATTTTTACTAGTTCATGAAACTTTTTTCCTTAAGGAATCCCCTAAATTATTACAAGATTATTGTCACATAAAATTATTTCATCTAAAATTATTTCTTCTGTAATATATTTCTTATATCTATTATGATGGAATGGTGTTTAATAAGTCCATTTTATTTCATGGTTTACGCTATGGTGAATGTATTTTATATATTTGTGGAACACATGAGAATGGATTCTTTATGAGATGGGTGGGACCTATATGTCCCTCCAATTCATTTTGTATTTATTTATATGTCATTATATAGACATGACTAGAATGGAAAGTAAATACTATTCTATAATACAGGGCTCGAACGAGGAGTGAAATCAGTTTAGTAATGGACATTTTCTACTATGATGGTCTAGAAAATGAGCCTTGACTAATATGAAATTCTTTTTTATGATTATGTGTGTATTCCATGAAATTTCATTTCTTATTTTTTGATATTGGGATTACATTTCACTTTTATGATTTATATCATAACATGATATGATGAACTTTTATATACAGTATAATATTATCAAATGTTATGTTCTTATGATTATTGTATGATTGAAATTTTACTTATATACCCTTACTGAGCATTTTATCTCACTTGTTTAATTGATTATTTTACTCAGGTAATGAAGAAGGGTAGTATGTAAAATATGTAAAAAAGTATTGTAGTTATGATGAAATAAGTCGAAGACAATGTGGATGATTTATGAACCATTTTTTTTGTTTCCTAGTCTCTAAAGACATTAAACCTATATATTCCTTGTATAGTTTTGTTATATTTTGTAATAACTATTCTTCAATATTGAAGTAATATATATATATATATATATGTTAATTATGATCTATTATAGTTGTTATCAGTGAAAAGGTATAGTTAACCTTGGTAAACTAGGAGATAAAACATTAGTTGGAACCGTAAAGACATGTATGAGTAGAGGTTACAATCCTATCCTAATGTTTTAGATATGTTCATGAATAACCTAGGATAAACACTAAAGATTCAAAATTTTAAATTTCATTATGGATTATGTGGCTTTCATATTATTATTACTATTTCCCACACTAAGATTCTTAGTTTTATCAATGGTTGGAACTCGAAGGAACCATGTTAATGCTAAATGTGATGGGCAGCGCGATGATTTTCCCCCTGAGCAACAATATGTTACGGGAGATAGAATACATAATATTCTATCCATGCTCACAATACTCTCTCATGCTATGAATCATACATGACATCCAAATGAGAAAAGTGGGGAGAAACACTCAGTTCAGTCCTTCATGAGACAGTATCCACCTTCAGTTACTGAGTATTCTAATCTATTAGTCTCTAAAAATGGATTAGTACCAGTGAAAAGATAATTCCAGTTCTACAATTTTCTAAACATGATAACTTCCTTTTAGTATTCTATCATTTGTAAGGAGTATCTAATCAATGGTAAAATAATATCAATATTATGAGTCAAAGTGATAAAACTGAGTCGATGGAATGGGATGAGTTCAAGAACATATTTTTTAAACAGAAGTTTCCTCATATTCTTCGACTAAAGATGGATAAGGAGTTCCATGAACTTAAATAAATGGATGAGGAATCTATTGGTACCTATGAAGAAAATTTCACATGACATCCCTGGTACGCTTCTCAAATTGTTATCCAACCTGAGAGTTGATTTGATTGATTATTTTGTGGCTTAAAACCATGTCTCTAAATGGTATTAGCCATAAGGGAGTTCATTAGCAATGAGGAAACAATTTTTTGTGATATCTATGTGTAGATGGAGATTGGAGTGACCCATCAGTCATATGGGTTTGATATGTAGGAAAAACTGGAATTCAAATGATAATATAGAGCCCAAATAGAAAAGAAGATGAGTTTTACCTTATGCTCGAAGTGTGGAATAAACATGGAGGGAATTGTCTGAAAGGGACAAATAAATGTTTTAAATGTGTAATAGAAGGTCATCGGGTAGTTGAATGCTGAAGTGATGGTAAAGCAATGTCTAGTGATGGGAATAATGAAAATGATACATATAATTCACCTCTTACACTTCAATGATACAAGTTAAAGGAAATGATGCATTATTCCAATTAAATATTTAATCCAAGGGTTATTTATGATGATCGACGTCAATAAATCTTAAGGCCCTAGATAAAGCAAATTCACATGAAATCACTGTCAGTGATGTGGAGTATGATAATCAAGTGGTGAATGATACACTTACCATCTAATCTATTGTTGAAAATGTTTTATTTGATTCTGGATCAACCCACTCTTTTCTTTCTGTATAATTTTCTAAAGGCATCGCTCTATTACCTCAAAAAATTTATGTTGAGTTAACTATGACAACTCCCAATGGCACAATAATCGTATAAAATGATTCTAATTATTCTCTATTTAATGTTTGTGGGAATGTACTTCATGAAAATCATGTGATACTTCCTATAGTGGAATTTGATGTGATTAATGGCATGGATTGGATTTCTCTACATGGATCTCATATCAATTCCCATGTAATTGAAGTCATATTTCATATTCTAGATTAATCTATGGTCATCTATATTGCATGGATGAAGAAGCTACACCAATAGAATCTTGATAAGGATTTAATATTCCCTAGTACGTTACATTGGGGTGAACATGTTCTATTTTTTATAGATAAGTATGAATCAATGAGACGCAATATTGATTATCAAGAACATAACAAGATCACTATCATGAATAGATGACCTCTTCCCCACATTAATGACTTATTTGACCTACTATGCAGATCTCAATACGTTTCCACGATTTATCTTCATTTGGGATATCATAAATTAAGGATAAAAAATGATGATATACAAAATATGGAATTTTGTACAGGATATGGACACTAAGAATTTATACTGACTCTTTTTGGTCTTAATAATTTCCCTACAATCTTAATGGATCAAATGAATAGAGTCCTTAAAGACTATCATGATCAGTTTCTCGTAGCATTTATAGATGATATTATTTTATATTAAAAGAGCATAGAATAACATGAAGATCACATTATAATTATACTGAAGACCCTAAAAATGAGATGGATTATGCGAAATTTACCGATTGTGAATTTTGGCATCAAAAAGTAACATTTTTTCGTCACATAATCTCAAGAGGGGGGATATATGTGGATCCTGCAAAAACAGAGGTTATTAAAATATGGTGAAGACAACCAATGGTAACTGATATATGAATTTTTCTTTTTCTATATGGATATTATCAATTTTTTTGAATTATTTTTAATGATTATCTAATCTAATAAACATGTTGACTTATAAAGGAGTTATGTTCATTTGGATGGAGTAATGTGATGGTAATTTCAAAGAGTCAAAAAGAAGGTTATCCAGAGCTCCTGTGCTCACACTACCTTGTTGTGGAGAATGGTTTGTGATATACAGTGATGCATCCAAGAAGGGGTTTGTATGTGTTTTCATGAAAAATTATATGGTGATAGATTATTCCTAACAGCAGTTGAAAATTCATGAGTAAAATTAACCAACTCATGATATCGAGTTTCCTGTGGTTAGATTTTCATTAATTATATGGTTGCATTATTTTATGGTGATAGGTGTGATATTTATACTAATCCAATTGTTTAGAGTCTTTTTTCACACAAATGGAGCATAAATGAACCAAAGAATATGGTTGGAGTTGATTGTGTATTATGATTGATCAATACATTACCACATTGGAAAAGTGAACATGGTGGATGATGCTTTGAGTCTAAAGGACCATGATAGGTTATCCGTGATGTGGATCACAAAATATCCAATATTTATGGATTTTAAAAGGATTGGTATTGATATTTTAATAGAAGGGATGAAATCATACATTTCTCAAATGAATGGAAAAACATATATACAAGTGAATATTAATAAGTAATATAAGGAAGATGTAGACTTACAAAATAAGGTGAGAAATGTTCATGTATTCATCCTTTACTCTGATGAAATAATAAGGATTAGAAACTGTGTCTGTATTCCACCCATACTAGAATTAAAGAAGGATATATTGGATTAGGTCCATTGTTCTTTATTCTCTATTCACCATTGAAGCACAAATATGTATGAGACCCGAAAGAGTACTTCTAGTGGGATGGCATGAAAAGAGATGTCGCCAAATAGGTCTCTCGATGATTGGTAAGCCATCAAGTTAAGGCTGAGAGACAGATGTTTAAGTTCATATTACTACCATTACACATAATAGAATGGAAATGTGAAAACATCACTACATACATTGTCATCCGACATCCTAAAACATCTAAAGGCAACAATGCTATCTAGGTGATAGTTGATCACCCTATGAAGTCGGCACACTTCATTGATTTTAGAGAATATTTATCTATTGAATAGCATTTAGTGATATATGTAAAGGAAGTGGTAATATTAAATAGTTTACCATATTCCATTATTTCCGATTAGGATCAGAGGTATTAATAGAAGATCTAGAAAAGTATTCAGCATGCACTAGATACAGAGATAGGTATTAGCACTACTTATCATCCTTAGATTGACGGTTATTTTGAGAGGAAAATTAAAACCCTGGAAGACATTCTGAGATCTTTCTCTATGGATTTCAAAGGTTGTTGGAATATTCTACTATCATTTGTGTAATTTTCATACAATATTAGATTTCACTTTAGAATTCAAATGGATCCTTATGCAACCCTCTATAGGAAGAAGTCCAGAAAACCAACATGCTTAGATGATGTTGGGGAATGAAATCTATTTGGACTTGATCATGTTGATTAAATGTAATAGATGGTAATATCTATTCTAAATCACAGAAGAGAAACTTATACGACAAACAAATTATGCTGGAAACAGAATAAAATACCTAGAGTTTCAAGTGATTGATATGTTATTCTTATGAATATCACCCTAGAAGAGAGTAGTGTGATTTGTAATGAAGGGAAAGCTATGCCCTAGGTATATTTGTCCAATTTATATTCTCGGTTGTATTGGGATGGTAGCTTATCAAATGGATCTTCCACCGAATCTCGTTCATGATCATGATGTGTTCCATGTATATTTCATGAGAATGTACATACATTATCCTCACAAGTACTATCCTCATAAGTTATACTGCGGGATCACGATTGTTCTTATAAAGAACAACCAATAATGATTTTGGATCTTAGAGAAAATGTTCTACAAAACAAGACCATTGACATGGTTAAAGCATTACAGAGGAACCACCAATTTGAAGAATATACATGGGATCTTTATGATATGATGAGGGGGACGTATAATAATCTATTTTTTTCAAGTGGCTATTTTTTATGTGGAAATTATATTTAAGAGAGGTATAATGTAAGACCCTAATATTTTAGTGTAATATCTTCTTTAACATTTATTTATTCTTTAGTATCTTTCTCTGTACGCAAATGTGAGTTTAAAAAAACCACAAGACTCCATATTTATAAAACTACCATTATAGACAAGCTGTTTGGATAACGAAAATAATTATAACTATTATTTGAAATTGGATTGTGAATTCATTGGAAATAAATTATTTATGATAAATATATGTCAATTAGATTGTTTTTATATTTGAATGAATTAATTTTGGTAATGAAATTAATGTGATATATAAGTGTTATAAACATCATAAAATATTTTCGATATTCATTCAATGAATATTTTAGTCATAGGCTATGAATAAAACCCTATATGATTTCAAAAAACATCTTTTTCAAACATTTAATTGAGAACCCATTTTAATTTATGATTCTGAAACATTAATAATTACTTATATTCTTAATTTATCTTCTCTGTGGATTTTAGTTAATGTCAAATAAATGTATAGTTTCAAAACTAACACTATTGATATTTTATAAAAATATCATTTTTCTAAATTATTTAAAAATAATATAATTATTTCAAAATTATAAAGAGTTATTTATAATTTTTAACATGTCATAAAATATTCCTTTATGATCAATTAACACAATATAAGTAAATATTTATAACCATTAAATATTAAGAATGTTATTACCAAAATTAAAAATAAATAGAATAACTAGGTGTCAATTAAGAAGATATGGTTTTAATTGAAAAAATAAGTTATAATAAATTTATTGGATGATGAGATATAAAAACCCATCTCATATCATATTAAAAATTGGGACACATTGAAGGTTTTTGGGAAGGTTTTGATTTTATTATAAATTAGTATTTATGGACCTTCAAAAAGTCCCCCACACCTCAATTATAAAAATGCACCTCCTCCGTCTCAGGTTACATTCATTTTGAATCATAATTATAAGGAAACCCCTACCCCTTTTCCTTCTATACTACCATATTTTTATTCTATAGGTTCTTTTAATCTTCAAAAAAAATACTCTAGTGCTCTGTGAATAGATTTACAGGTGGCACATCCAAGAAGAGGTAATTTTATTTACTGATTCATTAAAAGTTATTTATTCTTCTACATACTCTTAAATAGTTGTTTCATTATCATGTAAAAAATTATTTATCACGCATATAATGATATGTTATTTTAAACATGAAACAAACATATTCCACTTTCTACCCATCCTATGAAAAATTAAATCACCACCAGTGCATACATACATCTTACCATCTTCAAGACGCAGTGTAATCCATTTTTCACCAACACCATTCATTGATGGTTATAATAATGGAATTAAAAAATATATGTGATTGAAATAAATAAATTTTTATTATTAGATAATATAAAACTTATATTTTAATACAATTTAAAAATTACGGGAATGATATCTTCTCTCGTGCGTATGTACGGATTACCGCCTCCACGGAGTGATGTGATTCATTCTACAAAATTTTTATTAAATATGATTATATAAATGACATGAATATGATATATATTAAACTAATAATATATGTTAAATTATATAATCATAACCTAAAAATAATAATTAGAACATATTTGTTAAAGAATTCATAAGAACATAAAGTAGTTTATACCCGAATAATGAGTAACAATTAAATGTTTCTAACAAATGGATAAAAATATGATCATAAAAATTATCATTAAAAGAATATGATTCTGGAATAAATAATTGACATTATTTAAATCATTATATTGGACATTTGGATACATATGAAGCATATCAAACCTAATGTAAGGGATAATTGTACAATCTCATTTTTATCCGAGTTTTTTTATACATAAGTATTTTCTAGGGTATATTTATCATCCAAATCCATGTTTCCTAATTATTTAATATTATTTATATTCATCTAAAATGTTTTAAATTTAAATTTACCCACTGGTGAAATTTAATTAAATTGTATGAATGTAATATTTTTTTGTTATTCGATTTGAGGCACTTTTTTATTTTTCCGGCAATAGCACGAGGTGAATATTTTTATCTAATACATAATGAATGTATTTTTATGGTTTCATGATAGCTTATTTACTTGAAACATATACTAAAATATTACATTATTATTTTTCATAAAATTATTTATTCTAAATTTATGTGTCTTTTGAGGAAGGAATACGTTTCTGAAGAAGAAATGATATTATCCTCAATAGTTAATTTCAAGTGTTTTCTCAAAATATTTATCCATATAAGATGAATAATTTTTAAATGGTTATATTATTGTCCCTATTATTATAGTATTTTATTGTGTATATAATGGAATGTTATTTATAAAATCTTTTAGTTTTGTGTTAATAAATTTGTAATAATTTTTAAGAAACCCATTTTATTTCATGGGTTATGCTATGGTGAATGTTTTTTATGTTTTTGTGGAAAACTTACCATTGGGTTCATTATGAGATGGGTGGGACCTATATATTCCTCCAATCCATTGGGTAAGGATTTATATCTCATCATATAGACATGACAGGAATGGTAAGTCAATCTGATTTAGTAATACATGGCTAGAATAAGGAGTGAACTTGGTTCATAAATGAAATTTTCCTTTATGATAGTCTCAGCAACGAGACATGAAAAATATTAAATGATTTTCTTTTCATATGTGTGTATGCAGAAAAATTTCTTGTCTTCTGTTATTACTATTTGAATTACATTGGAGTTTTAGGATATCCCCCGTGACATGATATTATGATCTTTTATATGTAGGATAAAATTTTCTAATGTTATATTCTTGTGATTATGATATGATTGATATTTCCCTTCTTTACCACGACTGTTCATTTTAGCTCACAATTTGATATATTTGTTTACCTATGTCATGAAGTAGTGTACTATGTAAGATATGTCAAAAAGGACTCTTGTTATGAAGGAATAAGTGAGAGACAATGTGGATGTTTTATGAACCAGTTGTTTATGTTTCCCAATATCTAAAGACACTAATACTATATGGTCTTATTTTGGGAATTTAATGTTGTGTAATAAATATTCTTCAGTGCTGAAGTAATATATATATATATATATATATAATATGGGATGTTATAATGTTAGTTCATGAAGTTGGTAGTCCAAATGTACGGATAAAAGACATTTTAGTTTTCTAAAAGATGGGAAGGTAATGAGGTAGATAAGATATTACAATTCCAAAAGATTAATTATATTAATAAAATAACATATAAATATATATAAAATCTATCATAATTACCATAAATTCATGATGGTGTTGGAAATTTAATCATATCACCACATGGAGATGGTAGTCCCCACGCTTGCAAGAGTGATACATTCAATAATTATTTGATGGAAATGATCTGTAACATGCTGTTACTATCAAAATAATATCAACTACATATATTGATGAGACTAGATACATTATTTTACCGTGGATAGAATATATTTTTATATAGTACGAGATAAAAAACATAGAATGATTTAGGTAAGGTTATTACCACTTCTTTGAGAGACTTATTTGGTTCATACATTTTGTCTTCTAAGGATAATCCTAGGGTAAGTGTAAAAACCCATTACAATTCTATCAGGTTTGTTAGGATCTCTATTTTTTTCCATTTTCTATAAGTATTTTCGACTCTAAATTGGTAAGATACATATAATGGTGAATTCAAGGATTTTATTTATCGTTTGTAAGATCATATAGTTTCTGTTGTTCGTTGGGTAATTACATATGGTGTAATGGGTTTTCACGAAATGTAATGCCTATCAGACTCATCACATGAGTTTAATACACAGTGTTAGAATATAAACTTCTTGTATGGGTTACACATCATGTAAGGTGTGAATATGGTTTTTATTAAAAAAGTATTTTTTTTCATGTTTCATGAAATAATAAATATTCTCTATATGATAAATATTAGAAGCTATGTAATTTTTTAATTTATAGTCTTTAGGGTGATGTATGGGTATATGATGATTCATTATCTTTTGTATCCATCTCATCTCATCAAGAGCTCTTACCCAAGGTGTTTTTTCAGTGAATCCTATCCATTTGAATAACTTTTTTCAACTATTGATCATCTGATTTAGGTGCTTCATCTCTATGGATAATAATTCCTCTTTATTTTATTGTAATATTTGGTTCCAATAATATGTCATGTAAGGTTTAGTAATCTGATGGTGTATATTATAAATCCTTTTCTATCTATAGTCATTCCTTTTCATCCGAAAGAAGATATTTTGGATTCCAATCCCCATTTTATAAGGTGGTTAGGATTTCTAAACTGTTGAGATATGTGAATCGGTGAAATTGTTCTAATTTACTAATTTTATTATTTCTGTTATTTATTTCTTGAAATTCATGATGGAATTACAGGTGTTGAAGTTTTAATGGTAATGTGTTCTTATTTTAATGGGTTTCATTTAAATAATAATTACATTGATTTATATTTGAAAAATTATTTTCAAACCCAGATGTATACTGGATTAGATTTGAAAGTGTTTTTAAAATATTTGAGCATGTTTTTTTAAAATAAATTAACAAAAATTTCTTAGTGGGAACCTTGAGTACATTGAAATTCAGACATGGGTATCCTTAGTGTTTGTGACACCAGTAAGAGGTAACCTATTATAAGATGATGGTCCATGAATTGCCTCAATGATTTTTGGATTTATTCTTATTCCTTATTAATATTAGTATTGACTAGTGTGTATTTTCCCATAGTCTAGAGTCTGAGAAGTCTGTGAGTTATTTTTTCTAGTTGTTTTTTACAAGAAATTTTAATTCATTGGTGTTAAATCACATTAATATGTATATTTTAGTATCATTACATATGTTGTTTATATTTTTATAAATTATAAAACTAAATTTTTGAAAATTCAATCTTTGTTTGTGAAAAGTTTTAAAACATTTTATTTCTAAAAAATCATGTGAAACAATTTTGTTTTAATAAAATTTTATGTGTGTGCTCATGTTATTAAAACATGTATAGACCTCTTAGTGGTATCTTATTGTCCCCTATTTCCCACAACTACTTTTGATGGTGGTGGATATAGACATTTCTTTTCATGATTCTTGAAAGGGAAGATCATTATATAGCATGCATTCTTATCATTACAATGTTGTTTCAATAAGGGATACTCGAGAGGTGGCATTTGGTCACATGAAGACTAGTTTTGTATAGACATGTCTTTTTTATGGGTTATATTTTTTGGATTAGTTGTATCTCCCATAATTTTTATTTTTTATTGGAATTTTATCACTTATTTCATTGTATATGAGACTCATTTTATTATCCTTGTTTTACCCCATCCCATTATGGGTTGACTTGGGTTATTGTTCTGGTTGACCTGGACTGGACTATAATAATTTGGTATCAGAGGGGTTACTCAACCAGAAGTGTGTAAGTACATCCTAAGTGGGTCTATTGGATTCTGTATACAAGAGTTGATTTTTGGAATTTAGATAGAAGCTCTGGAATAGGGGAATGGATGTATCACTGATGTTACTAAATCTGATATTCAATGGGTGGTTAGAGAATTCATTACTATATCCATGATGGAGTATTTAGGTTCATTTGAATAAATTTCATGAGATATTTATCTAAATTTACCTATCTAATATTTCTGAGGATGTGGTGTGTGTAAGTTCATTTGAATAAAGTAAATGGGGGTTTAATTTATATCTACATGTTCCATTAAAAATATGTTTCATTTTTATGATAGGATTCATAACTAGTTTAAAACCATATTGTTTTGAAGAATTGTTTTGGATTTTTTTTGGATTGATCGTTTCAGAAATTACTCATGAATGATTGGATATTGTCTTGTGTTAAAAAAATAATCCCTCCTAGAAGATATATTCCAAATAAAAGAGGGGATCCATTAGTTAGGATCCTAAAATAGATCCTCTATTGGATCCTACATTGGATTAGGTAGTGATCCTTACCATTAAGATTATGGGGTAAGTGGGTATAGTAAATATAAGACGATCGGTGGATAATGGGTCAAACTATACCAAGAATAATCAACCTATCTTACATGGTGAAAAAGGAAAACACTATTTAGAAGAGTGGAATGAATATAATGTGAGGAACTGCTACCTTTTTAAGACTGTTGTGGAATCGAATGTGAATTTTTAAATATACTAGAAGGAATGAGAAGAAGATGGCGGTGCTCAAAAGTGAAATCAATGTTGCAAAAATTACTTACTTAGGATTATTTCATGTAGATATATGGTTAGTAGTTTTATCCTGATATATTACATGCATTAATTTCCATGTTGTTTCTAATGATGGAGTATTGGGGTATATTGATTTGGAGTACTCCACCTGCATTGATGAGCTGGTGCATCTAGAATCAGAGATTCTCACCAATGATTACCTGATTGATCAGTGGTTTATGATGTGGATGAGAGATAATGTTTGGTTGAATCTAGTTCTTTTATTCCTTCCAAACATCGGTGATGTAGTGGATAATGAATCGTTTGTTAAAGAAAACATAGATGGAAGGAATAGCATGGGTAGAAATTTATTGGGTGTAGAAGTTTGCTGAGGTTCTTATTTTTGTTATAAAATAGAGCACAATCGTGGTCATTTTTCTTTAGGACCAGTTACAAGGGATTCTATAGGGTAGAAATATGATATATTCTATGAGTGTGGGAAACATGGTCATACTAGACCTCAGTGTATGGATTCTCTTAGTACTTTTCATCCATGAGGGTGATCTGAAAATTGAAGTGTTTATGTGATAAGATTCCCCAAGGTAATAAAGTTGGATACACAATCACAAAATGGATATATGTTATTTTTTATGTGTAAAAGTGTGGTTGTCTCTTTCTCTAGCCAAGGTGGACGTTTAGGTGGCATTGTCTAGATGGATTTATACAACAATGTGTGCACTAGAGTAATGTGAAGCAGGGTCAGCTATTGTAAGATGTAAAATTTAAATTTCATCCTATATATTGAAGATATTGACTTATATAGGTTATACTAATTAATTTATATCCTCAATTATTATTTATGTTTTGGGTTTTCATTTAGGTCTTATTCTTTTATTTTTGGATCCATCCTTGAATTTGGGGATGTGTTCCGAATGCAGTTACAAATGTCTCTTGTTACGGGTGGTGATATGCACATTTGATATCGTTTGGGATGTATTAGTTCCTTATCATGAAATTGCTTAATTTATAATTTACATGTTTGGATTATTATCCAAAATTCTTAGATCGATTGTTATCATCGTCATTAAAAAATTTATGTATCAATGGGGTAATTCATGTTGTCCAGACGGAGTGTAACTCTAGATCTAGAAGGGCACAGATGTTTGATTCGTATGACTATTTAATACCATGCCATTTGATAGAAATCTTTCTTGATGTAGTTATAACATACATAGATGACCAGCTAGGTTTTATTCTTTGTATGTACCCTTAGTTGTTTCTAGAAGATTTTTCTAGTTTTCTGGCACAGGGCAAGGCTGAGTTTACTCTTTACATATTACCTGTGTGTTGCCTATTTCTATGACATCATATTTAATGGAACCTTATATTTGGTGGAATGTATATTCCACCTTGACAGATATGAGTTTATTGTATTTATACATCATATAATTTCAATGAGGGATTCATATATACACTCTACTAATAATATATATTGATGTATGAGACTTGGTATTGACTATCATAAGATGAATCAGGGGACAATTAAAAACAAATATCATTTTCCCAGAATTGATGGTATCTATGATTAGTTTAGGGTGTATTTTTTGTTTTATATGACTGACATGTGGTTGCGGTATCAGTAGTTGAGAAATTAAACAAGAGGATATACCCATGACATATTTTCAAAGTTGATATTGGAATTTTGAGTAATTGGTTATTCCATTTGAAATAACTAATACTGTTATAGTATTCAGGGATTTGATGAAACTAATGTTTCATCAATTCAAGAATTCTTTCTTGTGTGTGTTCAATATAGATATCTTGGTTCACACCATTATAGAGGAGGGTAACATACACCATTTGGATATCATTCCTCAAACATTGAGTGAACATCATCATATAGAAAGACATCCAATTGCATGTTTTGGATCATAGAAATGAAATTTCCTAAGCATGTGATATCTTAGTGGGTAGTAACAATTTATTCTAAAAATGTGAAGGATTTTATGTCTTGGGAGCATCACCAATTTTTTTTTGAGATCTAAAGCTTATTAGGGTTTTGAAATATACTGTAGATTTATTGTTTGGGACTTCACTAAGATCGTATCTTGGATGACCACTTTAGCACATAAGGTTATAAATATTGAATGGAATGAAAAAATTTATATATGTTTTTAGGATATAAAAATGAGGTTTAATATAATATTATTTTTGATTCTAATGAAACTAGGTTCATGTTATGATGTTTTCTAGGATGCATCTAGTATGTGTTTACGATGTGTCATGATGTAAGTGAAATAGGTTGTGGATTATGGCTCATGCATGTTACATCCTCATATGAATAACTACCAAACCCATGATCTTGAGATGGAAGTTATTATTTGTGTTATTAATTATAGTTTCACTATCTTTTTTGTGAACTTTTTTTGGAATATTATGATAATAAAATCTTGATGTATATTTTCACTGAGAGAGTTAGGAACACGTGATAAAGAAACTGGGTTTTGTATCTTATGACCATAGATAATGATATTGAATATATCTCCATGAAAGGGAATGTGGTGGATGATTTTTTGATTAGAAAAATACCACCATAAGTCGTGATGAAATCAGGTGAACATTTGTATCTATTGCATTTCTCTACTAAAATGAGCTTGTGAGTAGAGGATGTTGGTGGAAAGGTGTTATTCTATTAGATAAATGTTTAATATTAATTTTATGAGTGAGTTCTACTTGATAATATGCTATAAACAATGATTAGATGCTTATAAGAGGTCTTAAAGGGTGGGGATACATCCTATAAGTTGCATTTATCTACTACGGGAGATTTCTGCCTCTATAATAGGTTTTTTAATCCATTTTAATCTATATAAGTGTTGCAAGACTGTGTAAAATGGTCATGTTGTTCCACTAACCATAGGGATGAAATTATGAACCATAATTTGAGATGTCGGTGTTTCTTGTCATATATGAGGTGGTGAATTGTAGATTTTCTATAAAGGTGCCTCACTTATCAATGAGTTATGGATGAATGTCAAGGAATTTTGTTTTTTCCACATTTACCCATCACAATATTAATGTGGGATGAAATTTCAATGGATTTCATCATTGGTTTATCACATAATCAGAGATGGAACGATTTTATTTTGTTGATTTATTAGAGAATTTTAAAAATAATGAATTTTCTTCAAATAAAAGAAAAAAATGTGGAATATCTTGGGGATGTGTATGAGTGAGTGATTCAAAAATATTAATAGGGTTCCCTTGGAATTTTATTCTAACAAGAACTGGAGGATGTTATCAAAATTTTGGATGTTTTTCAATAGGAAATGGGGTTGTTATTGAAATTGATAATGGATTATCATCCACAAATGGATGGATGAATAGAGTGGTTATACACAATCATAAGGATGTTTTCTGGGCTTCTGTTTATGATTTCTATGGATTAGGGGAAATAAATTTTTTTTGGGATAATTATTCCTATAAAAATTGTTTGTAGGCTTTGATCAGGATGAAACCCTTGGAGGGTTTTTATAAGAATCCATGTCGACCTACCTTGTGTTGGGAAGAGTTGAGAGAGCGGTCCTTGGTTGGGTTAAGAATCGCTCAGGAGATGAAAGTGGTGGTACATGGAATCTATATACATTTGTTCATGACAAAGATCTATCAAAAATCATTTTTGGACTGTTGGCATCGGCCACTATATTTTGAGGTTACTGATCATGGGAATTTTTCGGAGTTTTAACTCACTTGGGAAATCATCAGATGAGTAAATATGGTATGTTGGAATTGAGTTGTGATGAACCCTTTAATATCATTTAGAAAATGGGGTGGGTGACATATCTATTTAAATTACAATATTACTTGTATTATATAAAAAAATATTTCAGGATACCTTGTTGATGATTTATATTCTAAATCCTTTCCATATGATTAGATGGACGGAGGTTGTTCATGGGATCGATACTAATTTGGATGAGCATATAGTTCATATTAATATCCTCCATGATTATGTATTATGTAATTAAATGATCCCCCTTGTTCTGGTATTATGTTACTGTATAAAGGATTACCATAGGATATAAAGACCCGGAAAATTCAAGGGAAATTTTATTCTTAATTTTCTTTGGAATTTTACAAGAGCTCTGTTTCTGACGGCACCTGATTCCAAGGCCCGGTGTGCCTGGAATCAATTTCCGAAGTTTGGCTCGGGTACGTTTAGTGAACGAATGAGCAGGAATTTCTAACTTTTGAACCGGTGCCCGGAATCGAATTCCGGGGGCACCGATGGAATCGCAGCGCCGGTAATTGCTTAGGAACTCCTATTCCAGAGTTGCGTTTACACTAGTGTTGATAATAAAAATTGTGGAAGTTTATTTTATAATTACACTGCAATTTTTATTATTTTACTCTAAGTGTTAGCTCTTGATGGAAGTTGGGTAACCACCCAACCTCCCTTGGGTTGTTATGAGGGTGGTGGGGCCCACACGAACCCCACCCCTTCATATACTCTAAAACCCCTCTCAACTCCCACTTTAATTTTGTTAACTTAAGTTATAACCTATGACTTAAATGTAATGAGTTTAATGAGGTGAGTTGTGTGTGGTTATTGAATTTCAAACTCTTGAAATTCAAATGTGTTGTTGTGTTAATAAAATAAGAAATAGTCTTATTTTATTTTTGGTTAGAGTTTTGTCATCATGAGAGAATTGGGGAAGCAGTCTTCTTCTTCTTCAACCTCGACGAAGAACGCGAAGAACACCGTTCTTCAACGAAGAACTTCTCTGCCGAAGAACACGGTTCTTCCGTGACGCCGTATCCGTGACGCGACGTTATTCTTCCACGTCGTCTCTTCCGTGACGGTTTTCCGCAACGGAATCGCAGTCAATGACTTCGAATCCTCGCTTAGCGACGTCGACGTTCTCCTACGACGCCCGACCTCTGTGATGCTCTTCTTCCGCGGCTCGTTGACGAACACTGTTCCTGAACCGAGGTAGGGGATTATTTTATTTACTTATTTCCGTTCATGATTCTAGTTTATCGATTATCGTGGATTTTTTACTAGATGATATCGATTAACGAGAGGGGGGTCGGACCGCACAAACATGGCCGAACCCCCCTCCTATGTTCATGTTTGATTCGTTGCGGATGGAACGGGATGGTGTGGTGCCGTCACACCACGTGGGAATCACAGGGCAAGTATTGTGCGGCGCCGTCGCGCCGCGCCGTGGAAAGAAGTTAAGAACGAGACACCGTCGCACCACGTTGAAGAAAATTGAAGGCGCCTTGGCCGGAGCGGGGCCACGGCGGAGGGGCGCAGTGCCGTGGCACCGCGCCTAACGACAAGGGCCGCGGCCGGTTCCGGGCCGCGGCGGAGCAAGGTGACCTGCCGTCGCCGGTCCCGTGGATGCCGGAACTGGCCGGCCAGGGTGGGCCGGCCGGACCGGTGTGAAACCGGGGGTTCAAACCCCCAGCCAGCTGGCCGGATGGCCAAAATGGCCCCCATAATTGTGGGGGGTCGCGGTTACATAGGGGGGCAGGCCCCCCCCCCCCTTTTCCGAACGGCTCGGCCAATGCCGAGCCAGACAGCGCACATGGCGCGTTGTCTCCAGCCGGACGGGCGCCCGGCCGGTCGGCCGGGCCGGGTAGTGCCGGGCCGGGTCGACCCGGTTTGGGCCAACCGGGGGGTCTCGGGCCGGGTCGTTCCGGGCCCGAAACCCCCGTTATCGGACTGTTTGGGTTCAAATGCCCATAACTCGGGCTACGACCCTCCAAACGACGCACCGTCAGCGGCGATGTGATCCTTGGATCGAGACGGTCGTTTCGATATATCGCACTCAAGGTTTCGGAATACATTGAGTTCTGCCGAACTGGTTCGTACACGAAATTAACCCGGCCCTTGGAGCGGAAACACTCATATCATGAGCTACGGACGTCCGATTGACATGCCGTCAACTTTGTTGAGTTCCTCCTAGTGAGGCTCATCTTTTGACAAACTCCACCCGAGTTTTGGACGCAGGTGGAGTACGATTGGGATGGTTTTTCCTTAAAAACCAACTGGGCCTCTGGGACGAAAAAGCCAATAACTCTTAGACCAAGCGTCTGATTGACGCGCCGTCTGTTGCGTTGAGTTCCGGTTGACGATACAGAACTTTTGGATACATCAACTCTGGATCATGTGTCAGTTGATGTATCAGCCTATCGGCTCGTGGAGTGGACCCTCCTGAATGAGCTTGCTGTGTACGGGAACCCTAGAGCTGGCTGCAACTGCTGCTGTGACGATGATGACTGTACAGAGATCCTCAGTGGATTCAACTGCGATGATGAAGAAAACAGTACGGTAATCCTCCGTGTTTTTGGCAGTGACCACTACGGTACATCTTGGGATACATCAACTCCGGACTAAATGGCAGTTGATGCATGGACCTCTTAGCTCGTGGAGTGGACCGTCTCGGAACGAGCATGGTGTGTATGGAAACCCTAGAGCCCGTTGACACTTGACGACTGCTGATCGAATGATTCAGTGTGTTACGGATAACGACACAGGGGAGTGCTTGGATGTAGCGGCAGACCAACGACGGAGGAGAGCTTAGTTGAAGCGGCACTGGAGAGAGCTTGGTTGTAGCAGAAGACCCACGACAGAGGTGCGCTTGGTTGTAGCGGCACATGGGAGCGCTTGGTTGTAGCGGCAGAACCACGACATAGGTGCGTTTGGTTGTAGCGGCACATGGGAGCGCTTGGTTGTAGCGGCAGACCCACGACGAAGGAGAGTTTGGTTGTAGCAGCAGGCCCACAGTACCCGATAGGTGTAGCTCTTGGTTGTAGCGGCATAACCACTATACTTGATGGAAAAGGAGTTTCCCAATAACTTTGGGTTCAACATCCTGAACGATCCTGTGTAGGTCATTGCGGGGATTAGTACCTACCGATCCTTTGTGGGTCTGACGGCTTAGATGAATCAGTGGCTACATCTGATCATCTCTATTTTCATTTGAAGATGTATACCTATGTGAGTTGAAACCTGTTTGTTTTTTGTATGGGAATATACCTAAGCAGTGTCGGTTGATACTTCGTGATTGTATCTTTCCTTTGTGGTTTATCCTTTGTAGATTTAGGGAGACCTTCGGGGGTCTCGGGGTCCCTACTGAGTAGCTTATACTCACCCCTGCACGGGCTATGCCCGCACTACGTTGTGTTGGTTGAAGATGACGGACAATGTTGATCGTGGTTGAGGCTTGCAGAGTAGGACGGTACCTGGAGGTGGACCACTGGGCGGGACGTGCTCGGAGCGGACGGCGGGACCCGAGGAGCAGTGGAGCTATCTGTACCCACCCTTCATGTGGGATTTCTAGTGGACAGCTCGGTGTAGCGGCTTTTACTTTTCATTTGTTGTTTTCTCTTTCAAGTTGTACTTTACTTTCAGTTTGGGTTTGTATACTGGCCCACTTACTTTTCCGCACTTACAGTTGTACTCTGTTTTCACTTAGTTTTTACTTTTCCGCTTTCTTACTCTATGGTTCTTGTTTACTTTACAAAGGCAATGCCTTCCCTTTTTACCAGGATTTAAGCCTTGGTGCTAGTCTCCAGCCCCTGGCCTATGGAAGGCGGGCTTGGGGTAGTCACGAAACGGGCCCCGAGGACAGGTCGTGACAAATTGGTATTAGAGGAGTTCGGTTCTAACACGAACTCTGATCTTTTCTATGTGAAGCAATAGTGTTTAGCGTATTAAGTGTGGTTATCAGTCCAGGGAGTCCATTGTTGGTGCAGCGGCCGACGTATACGTACACCAGGACCCTGACTTCTGATTTCTGACTTAATGCACAAAAACATTGATTGCGTGTGTGTTTCAAGTTTCCTTGTGATTACTTTGTATCAGCTCCCCAGGTATACTGTTCTGACCATTGCGCACATGATTCCTTTTCAGGATGGCCCCACGACGACAGTCAGCTAGGGTTCCAAGAGTCGAGTGTGACGACAACCCACCGAGTGATGAGGCCTCCGTGAGGGGCCCTTTGTCAGCAGTGGCACCGGCGGTAGCTCTACCCGCTGAGCCACCGACACTTCCAGCACCAGGCGCTGACGATGCATGTCGCCTCAGTGCACTGCATGAGTTCCAGCGCCAACGACCACCCAGGTTCCGTGGGGAGACAGACCCCCAGGCAGCCGAGGACTGGCTAGAGGCAGTCGTACGAGTTTTCCGGTTAGTGAGGACACCAGCGGATCTTATGGTGGTCCTTCCAGCGAGCCTCCTATATACAACAGTGGGCCGATGGAGGAGCTTGATGCTCCAGGTGTACAACGAGACATCTCTTCTCTGGACGTACTTTGAGAGCCTCTTATGCTCAGAGTTCATCCTGACCACCCTCCGTGCGGTGCACATTCAGGAGCTACTACAACTGCGGTAAGACAGCATGACAGTAGCCCAGTACGCGGTGATGTTTACTGATCTCTCGCGCTATTCCACGGACAAGGTACGTGACCCATTCTTTAGGGCCCGAACCTTCGAGAAGGGCGCTCTGGCGAGAGATCAGAGCTTCAGTTGTTTCTCACAGCACTCCAACTCAGACCGGAGTGTTGGAGCGAGCCCTTTTGGTGGAGAGTTTCCTTGCTGAGCAGTCTCCAGCAGCAGGACCCACCACTAGCCGGCATGCGGCAGAGTCTTCTACAGCGGTCAGTAGATAGATGACACAGGGGTACAAGAGGAATAGACCTACAGGTGGTCGACAGCATGACTCTGGATCATTTGTGCGAGGCACTCGGGGTGGACAACGACTTGCGATGAGAGGGTAGCGTTACTCCTGCGGCGGGATTGGTCACATGGCTCGTGACTGTCCGACCCGCCATACGGATGACCAGAAGATGAACGAAGGACCCCCCCCAGGCAAAGGCATAGGTTCAATCAGGGCAGGCCGCAAGGAGCAAGAGGCCATGGAAGGGGAGCTGGCCGTGCAGCTGGAGGTGGACGACGCTTCGGGGTGTTGCCACCACCACCACCAAAAGGTTTGTCCCGACCGCTGGAAGTTGGTGGACATGGGAGAGCTCAGCTTCAGGCAGCTGAGGCCTTCGATCATGGACCTCTGGGAGCAAATGGACATGAGTGGAACTAGTGGATATGTTTTTTTGTACTTCTAGTTCCTTGTTTCTATTTTGTAGCGTCTTTGTATTATGAGCTGCAATAATAAAAGACACATACCTTTGTGATGTTTTCATTCCTGTCCTCTTTTGTGTTGTTACTAAGAGGTTCCAGTTTTGAATGTTGACTTGACCCTCACTTGTGAGACATCTACTTGAGGAGACCCAGTTGCCACACACTGATGCCGACAGTGTGACTCAACCCTTGGAAGTGAGAGTAATGGTTGGATCTCTTGGTAGTAGCGTCGAGGCCTTACGACGTCATCATTGGTATGGATTAGTATCATCCAGGTCTGGATTGACTGTGTTAGGCAAAGAACGTGGTTCATCCAAGGGATGAGACCGGATTTCTCTTATCGGCAAAGAAGAAATCATAGCAGCTATTGTGGGACCAGAGGTGGTCCAGGCCACGATAGAGATGGTCCAGGTTATCCAGGAGCAGATGAAGATAGCTCAGAGCCGACATAAGTCTTTCGCTGACAGGAGGCGGAGGCCACTAGAGTTTGAGGATGGCGACCACATCTTCATACGGGTCTCACCTCGACGTGGATTACGGAGATTTGGACAAGGTGGAAAGTTCTCTCCATGCTTTATCGGACCCGTACGGGTCCTCAGCAGGATTGGCGAGGTGGCTTACCACCTAGCTCTACCGCCATTGTATCCATAGTCTGTGTTGAAGATTTACGGGGACGTAAAGCCCTGTGGTGGGAGTAATGTAAAGACTTGGAAAAATCAAGGGAATTTTTTTTCTTAATTTTCTTTGGAATTTTACAAGAGCGCGGTTTCAACCGGCACCTAATTCCGAGGCCCGGTGTGCTCGGAATCAATTTCCAAAGTTTGGCTCGGGTACGTTCAATGAACGAACGAGCAGGAATTTCTAACTTTTGAACCGGTGTCCGGAATCAAATTCTGAGGGAACTAATGGAACCGCAGCGCCGGTAATTGCTTAGGAACTCCTGTTTCGGAGTTGCGTTTACACGAGTGTTGATAATAAAATTTGTGGAAAATTATTTTATAATTACACTACAATTTTTATTATTTTACTCTAAGTGTTAGCTCTTGATGGAAGTTGGGTAACCACCCAACCTCCCTTGGGAGGTTATGAGGGTGGTGGGGCCCACATGAACCCCACCCCTTCATATCCTCTAAAACACCCCTCAACTCCCACTTTTATTTTGTTATCTTAAGTTATAACCTATGACTTAAATGTAATGAGTTTAATGAGATGAGTTGTGTGTGTTTATTGAATTTCAAACTCTTGAAATTCAAATGTGTTTTTGTGTTAATAAAATAAGAAAGAGTATTATTTTATTTTTGGTTAGAGTTTTGTCACCTTGAGAGAATTTGGGAAGCGGTCTTCTTCTTCTTCAACGTCGACGAAGAACGCGAAGAACATCGTTCTTCAATGAAGAACCTCTCCGCTGAAGAACAAGGCTCTTCCACGACGCCGTATCCACGACGCGACGTTCTTCTTCCGCGTCGTCTCTTACACGATGGTTTTCCGTGATGGAATCGCCGTCGATGACTTCGAATCCTCGCTTCGCAACGTCGATGTTCTCCCGCGACGCCCGACCTCCGCGACGCTCGTCTTCCGCGGCTCGTTGACGAACGTCGTTCCTGAACCGAGGTAGGGGATTATTTTATTTACTTATTTCCATTCATGATTCTAGTTTATCGATTATCGTGGATTTTCGACTAGATGATATCGATTAACGAGAGTGGGGTCGGACCGCACAAACACGGCTGAACCCCCCTTTTATGTTCATGTTTGATTCTTTGCGGATGGAATGGGATGTCGTGGTGCCGTCGCACCATGCGGGAATCACATGGCAAGTATTGCGCGGCGTCGTCGCGCCGCGCCGTGGAAATAAGTTAAGAACGCGACGTCGTCGCACCGCGATGAAGAAAATCGAAGGCGCTGCGGCCGGAGCGGGGCCGCGGCAGAGGGGTGGAGTGTTGTTGCACCGTGCCGGACGACAAGGGTCGTGGCCGGTTCCAGGCCGCGGCGGAGAAAGCTGACCGGCGGCCGGACCGGGCCGCCGGTGTCGACGAAGAAGGGGACCGGCCGTCGCCGGTCCCATGGAGGCCGGAACCGGCCGACCAGGGCGGGCGGGCCAGACCTGTGTGCAACCGGGGGTTCAAACCCCCGACCAGCTGGCCGGATGGCCAAAATGGCCCCCCTTAATTGTGGGGGGCTGCGGTTACACAGGGGTGCAGGCGCCCCCCCCCCCCCCCTTTGCCGAACGGCTCGGCCAAAGCAGAGCCAGACAGCGCGCTGTCCCCAGCCGGACCGGCGCCCGGCCGGTTGGCCAGGTCGGGCCATGCCGGGCCGGGCCGGGCCCAGCCGGGACGGGCCGTGCCGAGCCGGGTCGACCCGGTTCGGGCCAACCGGGGGGTCTCGGGTCGGGTCGGTCCGGGCCCGAAACCCCCGTTATCAGACTGTTTGGGTTCAATTGCCCATAACTCGGGCTACAGACCTCCAAACGACACACCATCAGCGGCGATGCGATCCTTGGATCGAGACGGTTGTTTCAATATATCGCGCTCAAGGTTTCGGAATACTTTGAGTTCGGACGAACTAGTTCATACACGAAATTAACCGGGCCCTCGGAGCGGAAACACTCATATTTTGAGCTACGGACGTCCGATTGACGTGCCGTCAACTGTGTTGAGTTACTCTTAGTGAGATGGATATTTTGGCATATTCCGCCCGAGGTTTGGACACAGGTGGAGTACGGTCGTGTTGGTTTTTCCTTAAAAACCAACCGGGCCCCTGGGACGAAAAAGCCAATAACTATCAGACCAGGCGTCCGATTGACGCGCCGTCTGTTGCGTTGAGTTCCTATTGATGATACAGAACTATTGGATAAATCAGCTCTGGATCATGTGTCAGTTGATGTATCAGCCTCTCGGCTCATGGAGCGGACCCTCCTGAATGACCTTGCTATGTGCGGGAACCCTAGAGCTGGCTGCAACTGCTGCTGTGACGACGACGACTGTATAAAGATCCTTAGTGGATACAACTGCGGCGTTGAAGAAAACATTATGGGAATCCTCCGTGTTTTTGGCAGTTACCACTATGGTACATCTTGGGATACATCAACTCCGGACTACATGTCAGTTGATGCATCGACCTCTTAGCTCGTGGAGTGGACCCTACCGGAACTAGCATGCTGTGTACGGAAACCCTAGAGCAAGTTAAGACTTGACGACTGCTGATCGAAAGACTCGGTGTGTTACGGATAACGGCACATGGAAGCGCTTGGTTGTAGCGGCAGACCCACGACGGAGGAGCACTTGGTTGAAGCGGTACTAGGGAGCGCTTGGTTGTAGCGGCAGACCCACGACAGAGGTACGATTGGTTGTAGCACCACAGGGAAGCGCTTGGTTGTAGCGGCAGACCCACGAAAGAGGTGCGCTTGGTTGTAGCGGCACAGGGGAGCGCTTGGTTGTAGCGGCAGACCCATGACGGAGGAGCGTTTGGTTGTAGCAGCAGGCCCACAATACCCGATAGGTATAGCGCTTGGTTGTAGCGGCATAACCACTGTACTTGATGGAAAAGGAGTTTCCCAATAGCTTTGGGTTCAACTTCCTGAACGATCCTGTGTAGTTCATTGCGGGGATTTCTACCTACCGATCCATTGTGGGTCTGACGGCTTAGATGAATCAGTGGCTACATCTGATCATCTCTATTGTCATTTGAAGATGTATACCTGTGTGAACTGAAACATGTTTGCTTTATGTTTGGGCATATACCAATGCAGTGTCGGTTGATACTTCGTGATTGTAACTTTCCTTTGTGGTTTATCAATTGTGGATTTAGGGAGACCTTCGGGGGTCTCGGGGTCCCTACTTAGTAGCTTATACTCACCCATGCATGTGTTATGCCTGCACTACGTTGTGTTGGTTTCAGACGACGGACAGCGTTGATTGTGGTTGAGGCTTGCAGAGCAAGACGGTACCTGGAGGTGGACCACTGGGCGGGACGTGCTCGGAGCGGACGACAAGACCCGAGGAGCAGTGGAGATATCTGTACCCACCCTTCAGGTGGGATTTCTAGTGGACAGCTCGGTGTAGCGGCTTTTACTTTTCAGTTGTTGTTTTCCCTTTCGAGTTGTACTTTACATTCAGTTTGGGTTTTTATACTGGCCCACTTACTTTTCCGCACTTACAGTTGTACTCTGTTTTCACTTAGTGTTTACTTTTCTGTTTGCTTACTTTGTGGTGCTTGTTTACTTTACACAGTCAATGCCTTCCCTTTTTACCGGGATTTACGCCTTGGTGCTAGTCACAAACCCTTGGCATATGGAAGGCGGGCTTGGGGTAGTCACGGCACGGGCCCCGAGGACGGGTCGTGACATAGGACATGGGAGTGGGAGTCATTGAAAAGATAGCATTGGCCTTCCCTTTTTATGGATATTTGATATTGAGTTCATTCTATGGATAGAATGATTTTATAGTGGTAAGATTTTAATGCCCCATTACATTCCTATCATATATGTTCTGATTATTTTTTTTAATATCACTTTTTCAATTGGGAATATATTTTTGACCTTGAATTGGGAGGATAACTATATTGGTGAAGATAGGGATTTGTTAGATGATTACCCTGAACCTACAGTTTATGTTATTCGCTGGGTAGTTACAGGAAGTGTAAGTGAGGTTATCAACAAGTTTTAACAACCGAAATCATCCAATGAGTTGAATTCATAGTTTGCGAACATTCACAAAATTTATGGATTGCGCATCATATAATGTGAAATTATTATTTTTTATTTGAATGGAAATTCATTTTCGATGTAACATAAAATAAAAGGAATTATTGACATGAAAAATATAACACACCATGTAACTCCCCACGATACAATATTTATGGTGTCGCGAGAATGAATGAGGCTTTATTGCCTTCTGCAGACTTCTCCTTTCATACATAACTCTTACCATAGCTATTTTTTGGTTTCTCCCATACCTCTGTATCACTCTATGGTATGGTTGTTCAGCATGGCTTGGCGATTCATCTCTCTAGATATGTCTTACTCTCAGTTTCAATCTTATTTATGGTTATTGCACCATATTTTGTAGGGTTTGTTAAACAGATTGAGTTTTTATCCCCACTTTTCTGTATATGGTCATTCCATGTCTGAGATATGAAACTGCTTTATCAAATTCTGATCATGGTTTTTAAAAGATACATTGAAAACAATTCTACATGGGGAACCTTGGGTACATCATGATCAAACTTGGGTAGCCTTACCATTTATGAAAACACTATGATTTATCCTCTTTTATGTCAACGGTACATGGTATGCCTCAATGATGGATGGATCCAACCATAATCATTGTAAGTATTTTGAGTTTATATTACATGTTGTCACATCTTCTAGATCCAATATTGTAGGTGCATTGTTGTTTTAGGTTGTTTATTAAATGATAGTTTATTTCATAGATCTTGTCCCCTATGTTTATCTATATTTCAATATATTAATCTACATAGTTTCTGGATTTAGAAAATTTGATATAAATTTTTTGAAATATCAATATTTTTTTAGAAATATTTTCAAACATTTTATTTACAAAAATTCATGTAAGACTATTTTGGTGTAAAAACCTTGTAAATATGCATTATTATTATTTAAAAACATATAGATATCCGTGTAAAGTCCAACTTATACCTTTTTCTCACACCCTACTTTTTTTATGGGATGATATATAAAAAATTTATTGTATTATTTAGGTAATTGTAAGAGCATTTTTTATCATGCATGCATCTATTTACATTTCTATTTTTAAAGGGAGAGTTCAGATGTGTTGTTTTATAACTTGGATACTAGTTTTGTAATGAATTGTATGTATTTATGGATTACACTATTTAGATTAGTTCCATTTTCATGATTTATATTTTTAATCTTATTTTATTTATTTATTTCCTTACATATGATACTTGTTACGTAATCATTGTTTTACCCCACCGAATGATGGGGTAACTTGTGTGACTGGTCTGGGTGACTTGGGTTGGTCTATTACAGTTAGAGCAGAAGATAAAGAGTGAATGGGACGAATATTGTTCAATTTTAGGATGGTAATATTTTATATAATTATCAAATTATTTCAATATTAGAGGATAATATGTTTACATTAATGAAGGCGATAGAGAAAGACATAGAATAACTTTAACGATTATATAATTTAAGGTGAAAGATTATATAATTTAAGGTGAAACTCATTTAAAAGTGGCATTTAATGTCCATGAAAAAAATTTCAAGATAATAAAATGTCAAAATATAATTTCCTAATAATATTTATGCATACATTATAAGTATTGTTATCAGTATCTCTTCTTTAAACCCCCATTAACCCCATTTTAACTATAATTCTAATAATTTTTTATTATTATTTTCAGTCATCATTATAATTGAAAATGAATTTTTAAATATTAGTTTTTTTAAATTCTAATTAAAATTATGAAATATATTTTATCTAATTTAATTTCTATAATTGGAATTAATTAATTTCAACATAAACATATACAATTTAATGAAAATGGGTTTTTTAGAAAATTAGATGTTTAAGCATAAAAACATGTTTTCATCAATTTAATTTCTAGTAATAACTACAAGATCAATGTTAAAATATTTTATTCAATATAAATTATATATATTTAATAAAAATAATTAATTAAAAGTTATTTATTTATTTTTAATGAAATATATACATTACACAGAAAATTGTGTTTTATAAAACAACCCTTTTTACCATAAATTTATTTTATATTTATTCCTAAAAATTTGATCATAAATGTCCAATTGGTTTTAGATAAATTTACAATAAATTTAATTAATATAATTTTTAAATATGCATCAAAATATTTTTTTAAATGAATGTTCAAAACTCATTAAAAAATACATTTTCTCTAAAAATCTTATTTTAATCATAGGTTAATTTTATAAAATTTTAATAACTACTTATTTGGAATTAATCAATAAATTTTATTTTGGGACGAAATATATATATATATATATATATATATATTTGTTTGTATATATTTTATAAAGTGTTCAATCATATTCATACCTTTCAATCTAATGACAATGTTATAAATTCCATGATATATCAACACTTTGGGATGCATATAAAGAAATCCATCAAATACTTATACTTTTATTTTAAATGGATACATGTAAAAGGATAGGGTGATACATTATTACCTACCCAAAATGAATTTATCTCTATAATTTCCTTCACTCTGATTCAAATAAATTAAAATAATTATACAAAAACACATCTTCGTGCTCCCATATAGATTCCTTGAATTTTTTATTCTAACAATGAATGATAGCCATGTGAGTAGGTGTTTCATAACACTTTATCTATAAGATCAATATTTTAAACTAGTATTTATTTATAAAAAATCTCAAGCTAAAATGGTACAAAATATTATTTCATTACATGTGATGTATTAGGTAAATAATTCTTCAAAATGGTACATGGAACACATCCTAACCTTAAGAAAGATTTGGTGAAATCCCGAAGTGATAGGAAACCATCACTATCAAGTCAATAATTTAAAAAGGAATGATATATTGAGGCCTTAGCTTCCCCTTATTTCAATATAGCATTACAATAATTAATTTTCAAATAAATTATAGCACATTATCACCAACATTGATCTAAAAATCACACTGATTATTGCAAAAAGAGAACACTTTTTTCAAATTTGAGATTCTGTTATCTTCTACTCAATGTATCTAAACATATCATCAATCTACTTAGTTTGTATAAGTCATGATAACTAACATTCTGTTAGATCATCCCAACATGTCAAATTTATCATTTTTGTTCCATTGAGGTATTAAGAATGAGCCATCATAATGCATGAGTGAAAGCAATGTTATAATAGAATTCAATGAGATGATGGTGTTGATAAAAAACATCGATATATACAGAACATGATACTATCATATACTATAGGTTTTTAATTGGTATATTATACTATATATTTTTTGAGGAAGATAGGCTATATTGGTACCCAATTTCATAACCATATATTGCTAAATAAATCACTAGAACATAGAGGTATTCCTTAGATGTTGATATGACATAAGAGAATATGGTTCTCATTAATCCATAAAACATACATATTTAATATCATTATGACATGATCCTGAGATAATAACTCTCTATAGAATTTAATTATGATGAATTTTTTAGGAGTTTTAATGCAACCAAAAAATAATTATTCCCTTCATTTGTCTTCTTCCGTCCTAGAGAGAAATCCTTGGTGATATTTATAAATTCCTATGTAGTTCTGGGTAATGGTTCTAATATTTCTTTTGATTTAGACCACCCAACATTACCTTGATGGAATAATAATCATTGATATAAATACTCTAAAATAACTCTCTTCATTTTATCCCTCCAAAAAATCTCCCTGATTTCTCTATAAATCTTCTTACTTCTAGGATTAATAGAGAATTATAAGCTAAGAGGTTAATCAAATAGATACTACTTCAAATATAGTACAATTATATAAAATAATTTTATAATTTATATTATCATTCAATAATAATAAATAATTAACTAATTAACATGTCCAAAATTCTGTTTATAGCTCTATATTTTCCATTTACAACTCTATAATCATCATATAAATAGATAGTTGAACACTCATTTGAGAAAGATAATCTTTCTACCAATAAATAATCATTTCAAGGAAGTTCATTTGAAAATTTATATATATTAGATATTTTTAATTCCTTATCATAGATAATCTATTAAAATCAATTTGAATAAATGAAGTTACCACCTTGATCACATTTACGTGGAGGTAATGTTTGTTTAGTCACGTTTATAAGAAACTCAAACTATCTTGTATGGTGAAAATTAAACTAGTTATAGGTGATCATATATGATAAAATTTAATTTTCATTATATATATCACACCATTATTCATAAATGTAAGGCATCTATTTCATTATCGAAAAAATTACAACATTTATTCCCATGTCATATATCATGTAATATTAAATCCTGAGTATTTAATTGATGAGAGGCATAAGATACCACCATGTCATTAGGTATAAGAATACATACCTATCCCTTCATTAATTAATCACTAATATTCAAAACCCCTTCATCACAGTTTGGTAATTTCAGTTCTGGTGTAGTGCCCAACCCTCTCTTATTATTCTCAATTACATTTTATATTCATCAGTACAATGGAACATCATTCCATTATATGTTAACATTGTGAGTTGAATATAAATACATGATAAATTATTAAATAATTGTCAATAATATCCATAAATCCAATGGAAACTATTATTCTTAGTCACATAGGCTGTTCAAGTTACATTTTTAATGACTTCTTTCTTAGAATGAAATTTTTTATATTTTTCTAATTACAACCCTACTCATTATTACACACTGAAAGATGATTTATTATATAAACATTCACTTGATATAAAATATTATATCAAGAGTTATAGTTTCATTGGGACTTAGGAACATTAAATTACAACTTAAAACATGAAAAAAAATCTTTATTGCAAATGTATTTTACATGGCTACATACATTCCTTCATACATAACATTGTATGGGATAACATAAGGACATGCAAAAGAAAAGGGTGATATGGAAATCCCAGTAATGGAGTTAAAAAGGTATAAAAATAATAATACGATGCATATTAGTAAATAGTCATAACAATTGAACATAAGAGAAACATGAACATAAAGGCATGGTTTATCATGGTTATCATAACATGGAAATATTGCATCAACATTTAACATGATATTAGCATGATCAAATACTCATTGAAAAAGGAGAATGAGTAAAACATAATTGAACATGATTTATAATGAGTATACCGTCATTTCACTTCGATTGTAGTGATAATAATCTTTACCCATTGCAATGAAGTGCTATCAGGGCACACACTTCATAAACATTTCATTTCAGGAAAAAGTGTGCCTCAAGGATCATATAACATGGAATCATTCAACACTATAAGTTCTTCAATAATTAAGTAATGTAAAAAAATACATATAAGTACCATTAAATATATATATTTGAATAAATTTGAATAACCTTCTTAGAGACATGGGTATGGTTTTCAATACACCATGACTTTGGCTTGTAAAATCGTGGTGAAATTTCAGAAGCATAATGGTGTGACATAAGAATTAATAAATATGGTTTATCAGAGAGAAATGGGTGTCTTTTAATATGTAAATTAAATTTACAATAATAGATTCATATTAATACAAGTCCCAATATATTCAATGTAATTTAGTTTCATAATACAAAAGAATTGTTGGAATGTAAATGAGAAGAGAGAAATTCATTACGGATCATTGGCATGGTAACAGGTGTACATGGGTGGAATTAATGAGAGATAGAATGGGTAATGTCATCATTAAAACATAAGTAGAGTAGTATGGGGTAGGTTCTTAATCATGCAGCATATTTTTAATTGATAATAAATTGTTATAACAAAATAAATAAATTTAGAAAAAAATGTGAAAGGATGAAATCCCTTACTTGGATGTGTGATCACAAAGGCTTGAGAGGGGACTAAGAGAGGCTTCTTAGGATATTGGGGCTCCTTGGTAGGATTATAGAATAATTAGGGAAATTTTTTTTGTATATACAATGGATTTTAGTGAATAGTATGTGGGAGATTAGGTGGCTTTATATAAGAAAAGTGAGGGAATTCATTATTATTTAGGTTTTTCACACCACACATTAAACTAGTCAAAAAAACATACCATAAAATGGTTTTTCCCATGTTTTTTTCCAAATTGGAGTGTTAAAAATTATTTTATATGGGCAATGGATGATCTTCTTAAAATAGTATCCTTTCTTTTGAGAAGGTGGCTCGCACTCTCTAGGGAATCAATTTAAAAACCTAAAATGTTTTATATGTCTTGGAGGGTCCACTAAGGAACCATAAAATTAATTCAACAAATCTAAAATGAAATTATTTTAAATATAAAACATATATTGGCCGAAGATCTCATTTATATTATTTTATTATATCACTATAGGGTCATTATGATGACATAAAACACACTATATATTTAAATGGTATATAATTTTTTCACAAAAATTCGGCAGCCTCAAAAAATTATGAAAAATTCACCATTGGTTAATTTCTATGTCCTGATTCCAAAAATTATTTTTATTTTATCTAAATAATTTTTTAAATATTTGAATGTTTTATTTTAAAATAAAAAGTACATTTATTGAGAATTTGTGTTTTTTGACAAAAATGGATTTCAAAACTTAATAAAAATTACAATTGTATTACTAAATATTATATGATTATTTATATTTAATAAAAATTAATTAATAATAATATTTTATTTAAATATTATTTATTTCATAAATACATTAATAAATCAATATATATTTCTTAATTGAATATTAACTAAAATAATACAATTTGTGCTTTAAAAATTATTTACAAAGTAACAATAATAAATGAAGGTATATTATTTATTATTTAAAAAAATAATTTACATAATCGTAGTGCTAAGGTCTTGTTACATAACCCCTTATAACACCCACACAAGCTCTAGAGGTAAGGTGTGCTATGGTGATAGACTATTGTGTGGCTCGGATAACATCAATCAGGTTATAAATTCTATTAACTTCCACTTCTCTCATAGGCGGTTTTGTTGAAACTTATCACATAGAAGCTCGTATTGGGCTTAGTCAAGAGAGAATCCCAATTACACTACCTCCATCGTGAGCTCTGAAAAAATGGGCTTCATATGGAGCAATTCCACTATATGAGTCCATCACTTCCTTTGTCTGAGTAAATTGGATTTTTAAAACCCTATATTTATACTAATCATGTGATCACTTTTCAAGGACTAAATTAGCAACAATAACAATTCAAAATAGTATTTTGAAATCCAAATAACATAAAAACAAGGATTTCGATATGTCTTATATATCCATTTTATATAGTAAGATATTTAATCAGATTAAGTGGAATTTTCATTAATAAAAGTTTGGGTAGTTAAAATATCCCCCCGTAAGAAATGTTTCACTGGAAATTTTTTCCCACTCTAAAATAGATGAGGGTAACTACACTACATCACATCCTTTATTTCCCATGTTGCCTATTTAAATATGTGGTTTCACCAGAACACTATGACGATGGTCATTGTATTATTTTGTAGTACTTTTCCCTATGATCAACGACATTCACCAGCTTATCTTAATAGGAGATGTCATTCTCCAATGGTAGAACCTATGGATTGAGTACATGTGATGGTTCATGTACGTACAACCTCAAGAGAGATACATGGAATACATCATGTAGTTGAGATATGTTTGTTGGGAGTGCTAGTCGATATGCCACAACTCCAATGAGATCAAGGATTTTAAAAGGGCCAATGTACCTTGGAATAGTCTTTCCCTTCTTCCCAAATCTCATAATTCTTTTCCATGGTGATATGCTGAGGAATAACATTTCTCCAACATCAAACACAAGGTCTTGTCGACGATTATCACCATAGAATTTTTGTTGACTATGAGAATCTTTAATGTGCTTCTATATGCTCATAACCATTTCGACCATTTATTCGACCATTTCTGGGCCTAGGAGTTCTTCCTCCCCAAAATCATACCAAAATGTCGATGTTCTCCACCTCTTCTAATACAAGGATTCATAAGGATCAATTTGTATGATTGAGTGTAAACTGTTATTTCAAGGTAATTCAACCAGAGGATTATGTTGATCCCATCACCCATTGACGTCTGTTGTGAATGTTCCCAACATTCTATAATGGGTTTGCATAGTCTGCTCAGATTATCCATCAGTTTGAGGATGATAATTCAAAAGGAAGTTCAATTCAGTTTTCAGAACATTTAGAAGTCTCTTCAAGAACATAAAGGTGAATCCTGGATATCGATCAGAGACAGTTGAGAGTGTTACTCCATCCAACCTTACCACTTCTCTAATATAAATATTTTCCACTATATATAATCAGAAATCTTCTCAAATTGAAATGAATTGTGCAGTCTTTGTAATATGATCCACAATAACCAATATAGCACTGTTTCCTATAGATACCTTCAGAAGTCCGGTGACAATGTCCACGGTGTTGTTCTCCCATTTCCATCCTGGTATAAGTAATGGTTTTATCATCCCCATATACTTATGCCTCTCATACTTCAAATGTTGACAAACTAGGCACATGGATGTATACTTAGTGCTCTCCATATTCTTGTAATATGACCAATAATGCTCTTAGATTACTCAATACCTCTTTGTGTTACATGGGTGGATGGAGAAATTATAACATTGTAATCATCGAAAAGTTCTCTCTTTAACTACATATTTTATGGAACAGATAATCTTGACCCAAATATAACAATTCCATCTTCATTAACATTGATCTTCAAGGATTTCTCTTTTCGGATTGTTTCTACATTCTTCTAAATTCCCACAATATCCTTTTAAGCATCCATTAACCATTCCAAAAAATATAGTTGAGAAATAATTTGTGAAAGGATTAATGATTTCCCCTTCTTTATGATTACTATGTCCATATTAATCATATCTAAGTATATTGGATCATTTTCAATTATCATCATTGATAGAATTGATGGGTCCTTTCAACATAGAGAATTTGCCTCTTTGTTCGCATTCCCAGGGTGGTAATGGATTGAGTTGTCATAGTCTTTGATAATCTCTAACCACTAAGTTTGTTAATATTCCACTCCTTCAGTGTGAATATATATTTTAGGATTTTGTGATCTGTATATATTTCACACATCTCCCTAAAGGGGTAATGTCACCAAATTTTCAAATAAAATATTATTTCATCCGGCTCTAGATCATGTGTTGGATAGTTTCTCTCATGAAATTTCAATTTCCATGAATCATAAGAAATGAAATTTCCATTTTGGATCCACACCCAGACCATTCCATTCTTTAAAAAATCGTTGAATATCACAAAAATTTATCCCCTTGTGGGTAGTGTGAGAACGAATGCAGTGATAAGCCCACTTTTCAACTCCATGAAGCTATCCTTGTATTCATGACTCAAAAGAAAACACTACTCCCTTCTGAGTTAGTATGTTAAGAGGGTTTGATACTCGTGATAAATTTATCACAAATCGGTGATAATATATATCTAACCCCAATAAGCTATGAATATCTGCCACTCTTTTTGGATTCGGCCATCCCTCAATTGAAACTGTCCTAGACGGATCCATAGATATCCCACATCTTATGATGATATGACCAAAGAATAAGACCTCTTTCTTCCAGAACTCACGCTTTATGTACTTTTCATAGAGTATATCCTTTCACAATGTCTCTATTACTGTGCTTAGATGCTCATCATGATCCTCCTTAGTTTTAGCGTATATTAGAGTATCATATATAAATACATCCACATATTTGTTGAGGTAATCTCTATAGACTCTATTCATCACGTCCATATAGATTACTAGAGAATTAGTGACTCCAAAAGGTAGTACTATTACTTTATAGTGCCTGTCCCTTTTATGGAAATCAACCTTGTTGACATCCTACTTCTCCACCATTACTTAATAATATCCCGACCACGGATCGTCATTGGAAAATTATTGTGCTCCAAGTAGCTTATTGAACAAGTCATCATTTTTTGAAGAGTTTACTTGTTATTTATTGTGATTTTATTGATCTCACAATAATCAATAAAAAGAAACATTGAATCATCCTTCTTCTTGATGGAGAGGATTGAAACACCCCATGGTGAATCACATCGGCTTATAAACCCTCTATCTAGATTCTTATGTAATTGTTTCTTTAACTCCTCAAGCTTAGAAACTACCATTTTATACAGAGTATTGGATATTGTAAATGCCCCAGGTATAAGATCAATTGATAATTCTACAAATCTTCTAGGAGGAATACTAGGAAATTCCTTGAGAAACACCTGGAGAATTCCCTCACAATAGTCATGTGTTCATGGATGGTTGTATTATTAGACTCAATCATATGATCCAGATGCATGTTCTCATAGGGAGGTAATATCCACTATTGATCTAATGGTGCTAAAAAAGTCTCATCCACCTCCTTACACTTATATAGAAATGGGGTCGATTCGCCCTATAAAGAAGGATCTCTCTCTCACAGAAATTTATGTTGTATCTATATAAGGAATGAAAATACATGTCAGGAATTGCATCAAATTCCACTAGAGGGGGTATGACAGGGTTCTCTGGGAAGTTCATTCCACCAATTATCACAGAGGAGTAGTTATATTCAAGGTACATAATTATTTCTCCATCTACAGTTCTCACCGACATCATTACTTCTATAAATTGTGGTGGTGTTGGGATTGTTCAACTAAAAATTAGAGATATAAAATAATGTGTAGAACTGAATCAAAAAGTATGTTCTCTATTCTGGAATGAATAACTAGTGTACCTGTAACCACATCATTTACAAGGTTTACTTCTGTGGTAGTGATAAAAAATTTTCTCCCTTGCTGCCTTGGGGGTTGCTGGATACCTCTGAAATATCTTGTCTTAGGAGATTAGTTTTCAAAGTGCCACCTATCTTTGTAGTTGAATTAATGAACAATGCATTGAGGGCCGAACATATCATTTCTCTCCTCTGTCACAGTGGTAGATTTTTCTTGTCGGCAGTAAATATCCAGGTTCCCTTCTCTTCCACACCTATTTCGTTTTCCACATTACCTTCGGGATATTTCTGGGGTGCTTCTTTCCGAACCTTTGGATAGTGTTGTGCTAGATTTTCATAGCACCATTGGATTTTTCCATCAGCCTACTAAAAATTAAATCCCCATTATACTTCCTATTTCCACAACACCCAATATATTTTCTGATCTCCATTTCGACCTCATGTGGACATCAGCCGATTTTCTCCTAGCTCTTGAAGTCACAGATCGTTATAGCTTTATGTAGGCTAGGTTTTACTCACCAATGAAGCAGTCAACCTTGAATTCAAGGGTAATGAAAAATCCATAGGACTATCATGGAAGCCTTAGGAAGTTTTTCATGTACGCTCGGAATAATTCTTGACCTTTTTCATGTGGTAAATGAATTATCCTTCCATATTAATTAGGAGTGTGCGGGGAAAATGTTTTTTAAAAAACATTTTCAGGAAATCCTTCTATTCCAATGCCTCGATCTCCACTACATGCTTCGTATCTTCGATCAATATTCACCATTAATCAGATTCACCCTCCATATGATAATCTGCGAGAAGTACTTTATCTTTTTTAAAACATTGATGGATGGATAAGATCTTCTTCGTGGAGTTGATCTGTTATTTGGTGATTGAGGGATCATATTATCCATCAAATATAGGAATAATATTTCTCATGAAGCTCTCAAATGTGACTTTTTCATTCATATGGGGTTTTGAGTGTTCTTATATACCCATGTTTCTATTCAAAAGTTGAGTTAAATGAGATAGTATCATGATAAAGTTCGTGATTCCCACTCCCATCACATTGGGAATCTCATTAGAACAATCCTCACATTGATCTTTGCATTAGTTGTTAGCCCTAGTTCTCCTATTACCGTCCATTAGCTTGAATGAAAAGAAAGTTAGGGGTAACACATTAAGTGTAATCCAAATCCAAAAATAGATGACTTAAAAATTACTTTTAGTTCCATTACTTATGAATTTAGTGGCTTCTATATGTGTTATCCATTATCTACTTCCCAACATATATATTTAGGGGAATTATTTTATTCCCTTAATTAAGGTTCATAATAAGATTATGAATTTGCCAATTCATATCCCCTGGTTGTGTTGAAACCAATAGTGCTTCATGTCCCACTGTTGTGCACCAGTTTTCTATTGACCCTAGCTCGCCATGGTGTTTTTGGGTTTTACCCCTAGATACATTTGTTCTCGAGCCTCCCCTAGCAGCTCGTATCCATAGAGGGGTGTATTTTATTGATAAACCACTCACTCAATACTCCCCAAAATTTAGGGATGTTTTTATTATACATAGCCTTATTTTAAGGAATTTACTAGGGTTTTATAATCCCAATCCCAATAATAACTAATCCTATCCTCTATTACCAATTATAACAACATTTCTCTTTATTACATACATAATCATGATTTTTTACATAAACATGCACTTGATAAAACATAGAATATCGAGAGGTCTAGTGGGTTTGGGTAATAGGAACATTACGTTACAACATAATACATGAAATGCCCATCTTTATTGATAACATATTTTACATGATTACACACATTCCTTCATACTTAGCACAAGATGGGATAACCTGAGGACATGCATAAAAAATGTTGATATATAAAGCCCAATAAAGAAGTAAACAAGGAATAACATGAAGAATACAATATATTTTAGGAAATTGGAATAAAAAATTGAACATAAGAGAAACAAGAACATGAAGGCATGATATAACATGGTTATCATAACATAGAAATGTGCCATAAACATTTAAAATGATAATATAATTAGCCAAGGATCATTACACATGGAACCAGATGAAACCATCATTTGAGATGAATATGAATTAGTAAACCCTCGTTGAACTTGATATATCATGATATTAATCTTTACCCAATGCATTGGATCACTATCAGGACACACCCTTCTTAAACATTTCATTTAATGCATAAGAGTGCCACATGGATCATATAACATGGAATCCTTAAACATCATAAGTTATACCATGATTAAGGAATGTGGAATACAAATATGTAAGTACCATTGAATATGTATATGTTAATAATGGTTAAAACCATTGATAGAGGCATGGGTATAGTATTCCCCAAACCATGACTTTGGCATGGAAAATCGTAGTGTAATTTCAACAGCATAATGACGTGACATTAGAATTTATAAAAATTGTTGATGAGAGATAAATGGGTGTCTCATCATATGTACATATAATGTAAAGTAATGGGGTCTTATATATTCATGTCCCAACATATGTAATGGAATTTATATCAATAATAAAAAATAATTGTTTGAATGTAAATGAGAAGAGAGAGATTCCTTATAGAAAGTCTAGCATGATAATGAGTGTACATGGGAGGAATTAGTGAGAGAAAAAGGAGTCTATTATCATTCAAACATAAGGAGGGAAGTATGTATGAGGTCATAAATCATACCCCAATTTTTTTAATTGAAAATAAAATAGAATAACAATATATTGAAAGTAAGACAAAATGAGAAAGAAGAAATCCCTTACATAGAAGTGTGATCTAAAATGCTGGGGAGGGGCTTGAGAGAGGCTTTTTTGAAGCTAGGGCATCCTCTGAAGGAATATAGAGATTGGAGGAAATATTTGTTTAGATTTAAAAAGTAATTTAGTGATGTGGGAGTGGGATATTGGGTGGGTTTAAATAGGAAAAGAGAAGGAATTCTTTATTATTCAGTTTTTGGACACCCCACATTAAAGAAATCAAAACCACAAACCATTCCTTGGTTTTTGCCCATGGTTTTTGCCAATGTTGACTTGAATTATTTATATAATTACGATGTCCATACTTCTTAAAATATTAGGCTATATTATGTTGAGTTGAGTCACATTCTCATGGAAATCAATTTAAAATTTTAAAATGTTATATAAGTCATGGAGGGTCCTCTAAGGCACCATAAAATTAATCAAACAAATATAAAATCACTTTATATTAAACAAAAAACATATATTGGATGAATATTTAATTTATATTATTTTATTATGTCACTATTCGGTTATTAAGATTTCATAGAACATGTAAGAACTTGGACCTTCTTTCAGGTATGTTTTTTATTTTTCTAGAGTTTTTAAGAAAAGAGGAGTTTTCTGGAAATTTTTTAAGTACATGCCATTTACTTTATGAGTACACACCGTGTACTTCCATGCCACAGGAAGCCGGGTGTTGGACATGTAGCAGCCATGCATAGGGCCATGTGGGGGTGTTTTGATGGATGTTTAAAGAGAAGTACAGAAACAGTAAGTACACATCATGTACATCAAAAGAACACGCCCTGCACTTTTTTTTCATTAAATGGACTGGGGTCGTGTCTAACCCCCAGAAGAATATTCTTCTCAATCCTGTTTGGCTGAGATAAAGCATATGGTGTTGAAAATTCTCTAAGGACCTGATCCTCTGTCTGTTCTCCAAATTGACTGTCATCGATTGCATTTAAACTGCAACGATAAGATCTTCCTTCTTCTTGAGTTTTATTCCAGGATTTCTCCTCTAACTCATGTTGTCGTGGGTTGAACATTTTAGGTGATTTCATAGATCTAAAATTTTCTATGTAGATTAAATCCTAATGGTTCAATTATATCGATCTACTAGTATCAAGATAGGTGGTTTGTGCCTTTCTATAGAACGTCTTTGATTATTTATGTGCAAATTCCACTAGTACCCTTGAACTAGGTATTGCATTTTTTATGTTTTTCCCTTGTTGTTGACTTCATTTCATATATACCTGATTAGACGATATTGTTAGTGAATAGAGTAATTTTACTGTGCTTTTGATGTGTTTCCCATGCATGTTTTTCATGTCTATGACTGTTTGGTCATGTTTCGCTTGTAGGATATTTTTCCAGTTCCATTCTTATTCGTAGGATGGTGTTACTATTGTTCTTCCATGATGATATGTTGTATAATTCTAGACAAGTAGTTCTTAAGGTTCACTTTGGCTGTTACACGACACGATGCTTGCTGACATTACACAGGGCTGTGAGTACCTAGTGTAGTAGACCATAGAGATAATGGACGTAAGGTCTTCTCCCGAGTGTATTTATAATACAATGTGATACCACAGGGGTAATTGACGTTGAGTGCTTCCAAAGAGTGTTTGTAGTTCTTCTATGTGGGCTATAGGGGGAATGAGATGTTGAGTGCTTCCCCCAGAGCGCATATAGTATGATACGAGACAACACGGGTAATTGACATTGAGTGCTTCCCTAGAGAGTCTATTTCTTCAGCTAAAGTGGAGGTATGAGAATTTGTTCTACCCATAGGGTTGATAGTGCTTGTCGGTTAAACCATTGGGGTTAGGCTGTGAAGACTACCCAGATGTTACCTGTTTGTTCTACTTGCTTGAATGTTTTCTTGCTTATGTGTAAGTTACATGATCTAAATTGTGGATTATTTTCTACTCAGTACTTTCATGTTTACTATTTTCTTTACTTTTACATGCAATATTTTCAAAAACTATTAGGCACAGATCATCGGGTGGTTTCCATCTAGGATTTTTGTCTCACAGCCTGTTTGGGTCATGCTTTTGGGCCCAAACTAATTTTATTATTGCAGGTATAAATAAAGGAAAATCTCCTTCTACTTCAGGTTCTTGATTGCAATGGAGCTGAAGAGCATGGGTCCAAGTTATGTATTTCGATGCTCAGGAGTTTATATGATTTCTTTTTTACATAGGTTTAGTATTTTATTTCATCATTGTGACATGTTTTTCTATTTTTCTAGTTGCATTTGTATCATGCATCATTTATATATGTGATCCATTTTTTACCCTTTTTGTCTTTTGCTGTTTACTCTTGCATGAATTTTACTCCTTCCACTATTTCTTATGTCATCTTCCATTTTGTACTCTTCCAATGAGGGCATAGTTTCACCATTATCACACACCAGGACCTTACTGCTAGTCTGTAGCCTCTTGCGTTTGGGGAAGTGCTCTTGAGGCCATGTGACCAACTGGGTATGGGGAACCTCTGGGTGGCTTCCTGATTCGTGGTATTACAAAGTTGTATTAAAGGATTTCAATTCTCTTGACATACTGTTTGGAGCCTATAGCTAGTGATTGGACTAAATAGGTACATGGTATCAAGTTGTTCCCGAGAGTAGCTAATCTGTGTACAGGTAAAAGCCATACTAACTCGTTTATTGTAATTTTAATAGTTTTTAATTTTACAGTTGATTTGACTGCACCATTGGGTGATTCACAAGATTTGTGATGTTACTGTTTTTGTTATTCCGATTCTATTTTTGTGGAAACCCGATGAGATGAGGGTATTCCATGTCATGCATCATATAGACACTTACTAGAAATCAAATGTCATGCATTCATTCCATGTGAACTAGGATACATTAGCTATTCCATGTTGTTGTGTTAGATATTTTGTAGAATATGCATCATGTTGTGAAAGATGCTTGACAAAAATATCTTCTTCTTGTTAAAGCATTGATTGTGTAATGTTTTACCTGATTGAATGACGAATTTTGGTTCCTGAGGTGTTATGGGCCCTCATGGACCGGAATTTGGTTGATCGTTGAGTAGATTACTTTGTTATAACTTGAATAAGATTCTAAAATTTGATTAGCGGGGAATATGGGACATCATGGATCAAAATATGGCACCTTAACATGTGTTTTCTGTGTTTTCTAGGCCCTGGAGCAGTTCTAAGGCTACTGACCAGAAAAACACCGAATACACAGCATGTACTTTATGAATACATGTCGTGTAGTTTTTAATCGTGTCACTGAAAATGTGGTCAGGGACACGGGGTTATGAAAAATCTTCCAGAACATGCCGTGTATCAGTTTTACACATCGTGTACTGTAATCCTAGGAGTCTGGATGTGTAGTTAACTAAACGGTCGGTGAATCTATTCATATACACATCGTATCCACCTTGAACACATCATGTAGGCTAACATGGGTACCCGGCCATGTCACGAACAACACCGAGATGGTTTCATGCTTTCTCATCCATGTCGTGTCTGCCTGGAACACCTCGGGTAAGTGTTAGCCATGTAGTCGGCCGTGTAGCTTACAACACAGGTCGATTGGGACCTCATTGTACACTCTGACTGGAACACGTCATGTAGTGTAACCTTGGGACAATTGTCATGTCACTAACAACAGGGGCTGGTGAAGCTTGTATAGTACACATCGTGTTCTTTGTGAACACGCTATGTAGTCTATGATTGAGAAAAACGTGTGGGTTAGTCGTCTAAGGGGACTTATGTTGGGGAATAGTGTTCAAGTTCATTCCTTGGGTGGGGAAAAAACGCAGTGTGGTTGGGTTGTTACACGACCTGTTGTGGTAGAAGTACACGCCCATGTGATTGGCTTCACAGAACACACAGTGTAGTTTTTATAAACGTCGTGTAGTCGCATTTTGTAAAACTTGAATGTTTTTTTCTTGTTCCCCTCTCATACATCTATGCTTTTAGTCCTTGATAATACTGATCTAAGGTGTGCATTTGACCTTGCAGAGTCATGGCACTGAGACGTCCTCGGGTTGTATGCCAGTTGCCAGGTGGTGATCAGACACTGGATATTGCTGATCTAGGGCTTCTTGCAAATCCTCTTATTGTGCCAGTCTGGGAACCAACAGTTTTAACAGTTATAGGCGCTGATGTGCAGTATAGGGAGGGATTTATAAGGATGGTGTAGAACTTCTAGGTAGAACCTCCACATTCCTCGACTATAGAAGACTTGATGTGGGTTTTCCAGCAGCAACACCCTCCCACATTCTCAGGGGAATGGGGACCGCATGCTGCAGAGTCATGGCTAGAAGCCATGCTGACGATCTTCGAGCATCTGAAGAAGCCTCCAGAAATTCGGGTCAAGATCACTACACACATTCTATGAGACTCCACCATGAGGTGGTGGGACGTGATCTCACAGGCGGGTTGTCAGTAGGTTATGTCGTGGGAGGAGTTTCAGTGTGTCTTTTACGACTACTTCTTTCCGGAGACCATGAGGGCCGACCGAGCGCGGAAGTTCATCAGCCTAGAGCAGGGTACTATTTCTGTCATCGAGTATTCCTCTCACTTCACTAAGCTTCATAATTTCACACCATTCCAGATTGGATATGGGTTGTTCTTTGTAAGGAATTATGAGTATGGTCTCTGATGGGAGATCCGCTTACACGTGATTATCTTCAGGCTGACTTCCATCACTTCCATCATCAACTAGGAACTGATTACAGAGCGCAATCTGAGAGATTCCAGAGGTGAGAGCCTGGGCGGTTCCACATCCAGATTTAGTGCATCACCAGTTGACAGCAGGAAGCTCCGTAGGGAGTCTACGCATGGTGATTCGAGGTAGAGAGGCACATCTTCATGTAGCAAGGGAGTATGCAACCATTGTGGAAGGGCTGGACATTCGAGGCCACAGTGCCAGAGAGACCCAGTGGAGTGTTGATCATGCGGCATGAAGGGGAAACTTCAGTGATTCAGTCAAGTTTTCACACCAGCAGCTGGTGAGAGGGGTTCTTCCACGACTCTTCGTTGAGGAGCAGCGCCACCAGTTTCTCACCAGTCTGGGAACTGGAGTTCTTCCAGCCTTTCTGGCCAAGGTGGAGGTTGAGCCCATGGTGGTTAGTCACAATTCATGCAGCAACAGTTGGGTGGGTCTGCTCAGAGTGGTCAGGCAGGGTCACATGGCCATGGTACAACATAGGATTTTCAAGTTGAGCAGTCCCAGTAGGAGCAGGATCTCGAACCCTCTAACGTTCGAGGTATGATCTTTGTAGCCTCAGTTTTATATTCAGATATTTTCAATACATGGGAATCCTATAGCTTTATCTTTGTTGATGTTGTGTAGAGCTTTGAGGTATGAATATTTTACCTTACTGATATCTTGATTCTAGACACACCATTGGTGTCTATGACGACTAATGTATGTCAGTGCTTGGAGTGCCCTCTAGAATTTGTGGGGTGTCACTTCCGATGGGACCTCTATGTCATAGAGATGACTAGCTATGATTTAATTCTTGGAATGGATTTTTCAGTACCTTACCAGGTATTATTTGATTAATATCACCTTAGGGTGAGTTTCATACCACCAGACGATACATCTTTTCATCATTGGGGAGAGTGGGATGTCCAAGTGAGTCGAGCAGGACTCGAGCATCATGGTTTAAGAGGAATTATAGCCCAGATTTCTAGTCTACATCAAGATGACCAGGGGACTTCATAGTGAGACATTCCTCCAGTGGTGGATTGTTTGAGTGGTGTCTTTCTAGAGGACTTTTTAGGTTTTCCTCCCTAGCATGAGGTATACTTTTCAATTTATCTTGTGCTAAGAGCAGCACCAGTGTCTATTCCTCCTTATAGGATGGCTACACCTGAGTTGAAAACGCACAAGAAGAATTTGGAGGAGTTACAGGCAATGGGTTTCATCATACCCAGTACTTCTCCATGCGGTTCACCTATCCTCTTTGCAGAGAAGGCACATAGAACCCTTATGATTTGTGTGGATTATCAGAAGTTGAACTAGTTCATGGTCAAGAACTGATATCTCTTTTCTAGGATTTATGACATCTTTGTCCAGATTCGAGGAGCCTAAGTGTTCTCGAAGATCGAATTGAGGTCCAGTTATCATCAGTTGTGCGTTAGACCATCAAATATATCTCTTATAGCCTTCAAGAGAAGGGATGGTCTATACGAGTATACAGTTATGCCGTTCGGTCTCACGAATGCACCTTCAATTTTCATGGCACTGATTAACCGAGTGTTCCATCCATTCATATACTCTTTCGTGGTGGTTGTCATGGATGATATCATGGTGTACTCTCACAATAAACATGACAATTATACCCATATTGAGATCATCTTGAGTACACTGAGGGAGAATCAGTTTTATGCTAATCTCTCAAAAGGCCAATTTTGTATGTACCAGATTCACTTTTTGGGCCACGTTATTTCAGAGGCAGGAGTATAAGTAGACCTAGAGTATGTGAGAGCAGTAGTTTCATGAGAGAAACCTAATAACATCTTTGAGGTGCAGAGTTTTCTAGGGATAGATGGATACTATAGAAACTTTATACTGGACTTTTCACACTTAGCAGCACCACTGACAGGTCTGACCAAGAAGGGTGCAAAGTTCTTATGATCAGATTCTGGTGAGTCAGCCTTTACGTTGAGAAAAGGGAGGTTGAATTCAGCTCTTATACTAGTCTTACCAGAGTCGGGAAAGAGTTATATTTTCTTCTGTGGTGATTCAAGTATCGGAGTGGGAGGTGTGCTTATGCCGGGAGATGGAATCGTTGCGTACAGGTCTCAACAGTTGATGCCACATGAGAAGAAATACTTAATGCATGATCTAGAGTTTGCAGCTATTGTTCATGCCTTACATTGTTAGAGACATTAACTTCTAGAGAGAGCATTTTGTGGTTTTCACCGAGCACAAAAGTCTCAAGTACATTTTCACTCAGGGTGATTTGAATTTGAGACACCGTAGGTGGGTTGAGTAAAAACAATCATTAGACTTCGAGCTTTCCTATACGCCAGGGAAAGGCAACACTGTGGCTGATTCATTGAGTAGGAGGAATTAGATACAGGTAGTTCAGGATGCTAGCAGTGAGTGGCAACTTATGGCTTTTTTCTCCAAGATGCATTTTGAAGTGCACAACAAACAGGTGCATAAATTCATATCTTCTATACATGTTTCCACTACTCATCTTGATCGGGTGTGGATGAGGTAGCTATAAAACATAGAAGGCCTAGTCGTGTGGTAATGTGTGTTAGGGGAGGACCCTATTACTGGATGGGCCATAGGCGAGGATGCGATCTTTCATTTCTAGGGAAACTAATGGGTGCCATCAGACATACGTGAGGAGCAGATGTAGGACTTTTATTCCTCAGTTTTGGAAGTTCATCCTAGTGTCACCAAGATGTATCGGGATTTACACCGCCAGTATTGGTGTCCAGTTATGAAGAGAGATGTTACTTGTTTTGTCATGATGTGTTCCACTTTCCAGCAGGTGAAGGTAGAGCATCAATGAACAACATGTCTTTTTCAGTAGTTACCCATTCCTGAGTGGAAGTGGAAGACGTCGTGATGGACTTTGTGATGGGGTTTCCGAGATCACCTAGAGGGAATGATGCTATGTGGGTTGACATTGATAGGCTTACAAAGGTTGATCACTTCTTTCTGATCAAAGAGATCTTCAGTGTTGATGAGCTGTGATGACTATACATCCGAGAGATTATACGTCTGCATGATGTTCCACACTACATTGTACCAGACCGGGATGAACGTTTTACTTCTCAGGTTTGGAAGGGCCTACAGAAAGCTTTGGGTACACGGGTGCTTCTGAGTTCAACCTACCATTCTCAGACAGATGGCCAGTCCGAGCGTACAATCCAGGTGCTTGAGGACATGCATCGAGCATGCATTCTGGACATTGAAGGTTCATGGGAGAAAATTATTCCTCTTGTGGAGTTTTCCAACAATAATAGTTTTGAAGCAACTGTTTATATTGGACTTTATGAGGCCTTGTACGATAGTCCATGCCGGTCACCCTTCTGTTGGCTCGAGGTAGGAGATGCAACTTTGTTGGGACCTCGTCTTGTCTAGGAGACCTTAGAGCCCATTGGTTTGATTCGGAAGTGGATGGATATGACACAGTCTTGATAGAAGTATTATGTAGATCAGTGGAGATGACCTCCGGTGTTCGAGGTCGGGGATCAGGTTTTCCTGTGTCTTGAGCCGATGCTGGGACACAAGAGGATTCAAAGACAAGGTATGTTTTTTCCATGGTACATCAGTCCGTTTAAGGTGTTTGAGAGAGTTGGGACGGTTTCTTATCAGTTGTAGTTACCTCAGAGGTACCAGGCTATTCACGACGTCTTCCACGTCTCTCATCTCCGATGTTACTTTTCAGACCTGTCTCATGTCTTTCATCCCAAGAGGTTGAGCTCTAGGTGGATTTGTCGTTTTAAGAGAATAATATCTGCATTGTCGATCGTAGTACAATGGTTCTCTTTGGCTGGTTTGTTCCTCTATTACTTGTGCTATTGCAGCACGGGCAAGTACAGGACGGGACATGGAAGAGGGAGGCTGATGTATGATTACAGTGGACGGAGCTATTAGGGGTTTCTTATTCTATGCCTCGCTCGGGAAATTTGGTGACAAATTTCATTACGGGGGGAAGTTTGTAAGAACCCGGACCTTATTTAAAATAAGTTTTTGCTATTTATAGAGTTTTTATGAAAATGTGAGTTTTTTGGAAATTTATGAAGTACACGCCATGTACATTAGGAGTACACACTCTGTACTTCTTTGTCACATGCATCCAGTTGAGGGCTGTGTAGCAGACATGCACACAGCCGTGTGGGGGTGTTTCGGAAGCCACTAAAAGCAGATCATAGAAACAGTAAGTACATGCCGTGTACCTTATTGTTTTCATTAGACATATTGGTTTCATTTCTAACCCCTAGAAGCCTCTTCTTCTAGGTCTCATTCGACCAAGAGAAACCTTGCGGCGTCGAAACTTCTTCGAGCCCTCGAGACTCCATCCGTTCTCGGAATCGACTATCGTCGATTGAGTTGTAACCACAATGGTAATCTCTTCCTTTTTGTAGAGTTTGATTCCCGGATTTCTCTACTTTCTCATGTTATCATGGGTTGAACGTTTTATGCTTTTTTGTAGATCTATGACGTTATAAGGAGATTCAAGAATTGTGGTTAAAGTATATCAATCTCCTAACATCATGGTAGGTGGTTTGATACTTTCTTTAGAATGTCTCTGAAAATTTTTATGCAAATTCCACCAGTACCCTTGAACGTGGTATTGCGTCTTTTTTGTTTGGCCCTTATTTTTTCCTGCATTACTTATATTCCTATGTAGAGGAAATTGTTTGTGAATAGGGTAATTTTACTCTGATTTGGATGTCTTTGCAATGCATTTTTTCCCTGTCTATGACCATTTGGTCTAGTTTTTCCTTTAGGATATTTTCCCAGTTCCATGCCTAGTTGTAGGATGGTGTGACTGTTGTTCTTCCATGATGAGAAGTTATAGAAATCTATCCAATTAGTTCATGAGGTATAATTTGGCCGTAACAAGGCGCGATGCTTGATAACTTTACACAGGTCTGTGAGAACCTAGTGTAGTATACCATAGGGAGAATGGACGTAAGGGCTTCTCTAGAGTGTCTTTATAATACGATGCGAGACCACATGGGGAATTGAAGTTGAGTGTTTCCTCAGAGTGTCTGTAGTTCATCGACATGAGCCACATGGGGAATGAGATGTTGAGTGCTTCCCCAGAGCACCTTTAGTACGATACGAGACTATAAGAGGAATTTACGGTGATTATTTCCCAATAGAGTCTATTTATTTAGCTGAACCAGAGGGGTGAGATTATGTCTGATACCTAGAGGGTTGCTAGTACTTGTAGGTTGAACCATAGGGGTTAGGTAATGATGACTACCCAGAGGTTACCTATTTTTTATACTTTATTCAGTGTTTTCTTTTATGTTTTTAAGTTACATGCTAGAAATTGTGGATTTTTTGGTGCTGATACTTTTATTTTAACTATTTTCTGCACTATTACCTGCCATATATTCACCGACTATTAGGCACAAATCTTCGGGTGGTTGCCTGCTGGTATTTTTGTCTCAAAACCTGTTTGGTTCATGCTTTTGGGAACAAACAGATTATATTGTTGTAGGTTTAGATAAGGGCAAGCGCCCTTCTACTTTAGGTTCTTGATTTCAATGGATCTTGAGAGCATGGGACCAAACTATGTCTTAAGATGCTAAAGAGTTTATATTATTTCTTTTGTTCTTGGGTTTAGTACTGTATTTCATCATTGTGACTTGTTTGGATGTTTTAATAGATGAATTTGTATCATGAATCATTTATATATGTGCTCCGTTTGTTAAACCATTTTTTCTTCTGTTGTTTACTGTTTCATTGATGTTACTACTTCCGTTATTTCTTTTGTTATCTTCCTCTGTGTACTCTGCCAATGAGTGCATACTTTCCCCACTATCACACCCCAGGCCCTCGCTGGTAGTCGGTAGCCTATGGCTTTTGAGGAAATGAACTTGAGGCCATGTGACCAAGCAGGTATGGGGCGCCTCTAGGTGGCTCCTTGAACCGGGGCGTTACAAAACACATTATATATATTTAGACAATATTTAATTTTTACCCAAAAATTTGACTCTCTCAGAAAATTATGAAACATTCACTGTCGGATAATTTCGACATCTCGGATCTAGATATAATATTAATTTTATCTAAATATTTTTCAAATTAAGTGGATTTTTACATTTAAAATTTAAACCGTCATTTATTGGAAAATCATGGGTTTAGAAAAAAATGTCTTTCAAACCATAATATAAATTACAATTCTATTCCTAAAAATTATATGATCATTTATATTTAATAAAAATTAATTTATTAAAAATATTTTATTAAAATATTATTTAATTCAAAAATACATTAATCAAGGAATATAGATTTATTAATTGAATATTAAATAAAACAATAATAATTGTTATTTAAAATGTAATTACAATGTAACAATAATAAAATGAATGTATATTATTTATTCTATACAGAAAATGCACATAATCATAGTTCTAATGTATTGTAACAAACCTCTTATAACACCCATATAATACCTAAGGGTACGATGTGCGATGGAGATAGACTCTTGGGGTAGCTTGGATAACATCGCATGGGTGGAAATTTATATTAACATTCACTTCTCTCATAGGTGGTTCAGTTCAAGCTTAACATGTTGAAGCTCGGCTTGGGATTAGTCAAGATAAAATCCCAATGATGCTACCTTCTTTCTAAGCTCCATCAAATGGTATTCGTATGGAGTAATTCTACAGGATGAAGCCATATCTTTCTTTTGTCTAAGTAAACTGGATTTTTTAAAGCCCTATATTTATACTAATTACATGATCACTATTCGATGACTATATTAGAAATGATAACAATACTTAATGTTATTTTAAAATCCAAAAACATTAAACCAAGGATGTTTATATGACATATATAAAAATTTTACTTAGTAAGACATTTAATCAGATCAAGATAACTTTCATCATTAAATGTTTGGTTCATTACATTTCTTGTTATTACATGTATGAATAATGATACTTTTTAAAAAAAAATAAAACATGATAAATTTTCCATATAGTTTCTTCATCATCAATTCCCCTAAACAACTCTCATGTGAGAATCATGTTATTATATTATCATTAAATATATTATAAAATCATATATAATGATTACCGCAAATTAATAATGGTAATTATAGAAGAAACTATTCCATAAATCCATAAAGATATTAGGTACATTAATAATTCAAAATGGAATAACTAGAAATTCATATTGACTATACCTGATATGAATGTTGTCTTAAATACACCATAAGATTTGAAACTCAATATATATTATCAAGAACAAATATCAATTATTGAAAATTATCTATTTCTTCATAGTTGATCAAAAAAATAATCAATATGGCATATATGACCCTTATTATAGATCATGGTATTAGTACGTTCCAAATATTTGACATATAATCATATTGATCCATCTATCCTCTTAAAAAAATAAATTAGTGGACTCCCACGTGACACACTTTTTTGAATAAATCTCTTATCAATATCCTATAAGAATTTCATATTCAATTCCTATAACAAGATATAGGAAACTATATATAGAATATTTGAAATATGTTTAATTCAAGGTATAATTTGAATTAATAACTCATCTTCACAATTTATAGAAGGAGTAGGTATCTCAGATAGATATACATAAAAAAACTCCAATAACATAGTTATATCTTTGATTTTTATTTTATCCCCAACCACGAGAGACAAATAATTTTTATAAATATAAATATTGGCCCATAATATGAATGTAATTTACATTTAATGCTCATATTCATCCAAAAAATAAAAAATGATCATAGGTTTATTTGAAAAATGAAATGTTACTACTAATTCATTGTAGATGATATAGGCTCTCTATATAGAGAGATAATAAATTCAAAAAAACAATTTAACATCCACTATTGAATGAATAATAATATTTTTAAAGGGATGTTTTAACAAATGTGAACATGAAAACCCTATCTATAGAGTAGACTATATGTGTTTTTTAATAATTATGATAAACTAATGTTATCGAAATGAAATAGGTCCTTCCTCAGTCTAAGAGTTATCCATTAGATTTTGGAACTGACATAGACCATTCCAATGTCTCTCACATAGAAGAAATTAAACTAAAATGGGACCTTATGTTTTACATTATTTAACTTCATAAAAATATTTTTTTTCAATGAAATTATATTATATATTCCATTATTTTCTAAAAAAGTGAACCTTTAATTTAAATTAACACATTTATTTGGATGGTTCATCCCACATTTTGGAAACATATGTTGTGTAGATATATTTTTCCTATGGTCTTCATTAACTTATCTCTCATGAAACGATATGGTTCTCTTATCATTTTTGTGAGGAAACTCTCCCATTTTGATTTATTTAATCATATATCGTGATAAAATATTTGGAATAATAAAAATATTTCTCATCCCTACCAGAAAATAATTTGGTGTATCAAGAGGATAATCATTATACATTCCATACCATTCATTGATAACATGATTCTTTCTAGTTCTATCCATTAAATAACCAAAAGATTAGAAATTTTAGGGTGAGGTGTCACGACCCATCATGCAGGGCCCATTCTGTGACTACCCTAAGCTCACCTTCCATAGGCCATGGGTTGAAGAATATCACCGGAAAGGAATATCCCTAAAACAGGAAGCCATTTCCTTTAAAACGTTACAAACACACAGTCCATGAACACAACAAGTTTCAACCATGAAGTAAAACTCCAGTAGTAAAAGTGTGTACTGAAAGTAAAGGGTTGTAATACAAGCCCAACTAAAAAGATAAAACAACAACTGTAAACAAAAATTAGCTCATGAAGACATCCCCCGAGGATCCAACCCGAAGGGTAGTTGAATATAGTCTACACAGCTCTCCACGTCAACCATCACTGTTGTCCACACGTTAGGTCCTAGCTCCCTGAGCCTCAATCAATGATACTCATCGTCTGTAGAAGACACGAAAAGGTGCGGGTGAAGCCTGTGTAGGGGTGAGTATATCAATACCCAGCAGAGACCCCAAGACCCCAATGGTCTCTCTTAATTCCATAGTGGAATAACAAAATCTTCATCACAATCACAATGTACCAAGTAATAAACACAACTCAGGCTAGGTATAATATAAGTATTGTGGTACATATGATTTTTCGTAAGGCTAGATCATCTTAATATGTCACGAGGAACTACTTCTGGACCACACAGGATTGATAGGTACTATCCTCCCCATGACCTACAAAGGATTGATAGGTGTTGATTAAAACATAGTTAATGGATGCTGATTCACACAGAATTGCTTGGTGCTGATTCACACAAAATACTTCAGTGTTGATTCACATAGAATCTCTAGGTGCTGATTCATATAGAGTCACAAGGTGTTGATTCATAGAGACTCACTAAGTGTTGATTCACACAGACTCCCTAGGTGTTGATTCAAATAGAATCTCTCTTCATTATTCTCATCTCAACCATCCAAAGGATTCCCACTCATAGTAAGCTTGATTATGGTAGAAACCACTTCTCATTCCTTCAGTAATATTTGAACCTTTGAAAAGTCCCACGAACAAGTTATCCAAATTTATTTCACATTATAAGGGTCCTGATGTAATATATGGCACGTCAACTTGATAGTAAGTCTATATGTTCATAGAATTTTACTGCTGAGGGCCCGGTTGGATTCAAAGTCCATCCAACCCAGCCATACTCTAACTTTCTCTGAAACTCTCAAGGAGTTTCTCAAAAGGGCCATCTCGCTCCAAGGATCCAAGAACCATAGAAGGTTCGTCAAATGGATGCCTTTTAAAAAACATATGGTGATATAAGAAAATCTGGCACCGAGAGGGGTCTGGGTCTGGTTCGACCTCTTCGGACTGACACAACCTGACTCGGTCTGGCCCGAACCATCTTGTGTCGGGCCGCGTCGGGCTCTGCCCGCTAGGCCATGGACTGGCTCGGCCTTCTGGCTGGTGCGACCCACATGGGGGTCACACAGTCTACTTTTCGAACTACTCAAAGGAGTCATTTAGATCATTGATTGGCGGTGCCAAGTGGCTCTACATCATCACCCGTTAGAACCACATGGAGTGGATACCTTCCATCAATGTGGCTTCAAGATACGGAATGTCTCCCCACGGAACGCGATATCGTTCCACCTCTTATATCTGCGACCAAATACCTATCTGACAGTCGTGGCTCCGAGCAGCACTGCCTTCCTCTATGGCCCGCGAGCACTGGCCGCCATCTCTACCGCAGGTGTCAGTCACTGGTGCTGCATCGGCGGAGCATCCGCATGCCACTGGGTGAGCTCCTATAGTATCTTCTTCCTTATGGACGCACCTACAGCCCTCCGAGGATGCCACCGTCATTGAATGCCTCTCGGTTTCTGTTGTCTGTCAACTTGAAAATCTTCCCATGAAGAACACATAAAGAAACAAAGTGATAGAGGGTCCAAGCCTTGTTCGTTTGGCATGTTCCCTCTACATTAATATTCTAACAAGTGGGATATTATTCAATACATCATTGGTAAAAGTATATACTTCTCCAATGATTCATCAATGCTATAAATAAAAAGGGAAAATCAAATTACATGAACTTAAACAAAACCCCTACCTCAAATTTCGTTGGAGATGATGCGGTGGTGGAAGGATAATATGTGCTAGATGTAGCCACCCCTTTTTGACATTACTGATTCAATTCCTCCTATGGAAAATGTCATGTCACTTCACCAGAGGTTCCTTGCTTGGTGAAGCCATGTCAAAACTCCACCCTGATCTTCACTTAAATCTAGAGAGGATGAGAGCCTAATACAATGAAGCATTAATGAGGATCATTAATTAGTTAATTAATGCACCACCCATCTCTCTCAACTAAGTGGTTATGTAAACTAAGGATCAATCCATTATATGGATTGACAAGTTATCGTTCCCACAACTTCTACTCAACATTTATAGAAAATAAATAATATAACATTGTCATGTAATATTATTATTTTTTGTAAGGTCCAAAATTTAACTTTTTCTCTCATCCTACTATGGTTGAAGTGAAGCTTCCCTTATGCGATTCCCTATGATTAGTATTCAATGGTTCTTTTATATTTCAATTTCGATCACCAGTTATAATGATTGAAAGTTTCGTCTGTGCATTAACTCTAATTACCATTAAAAAGTTCAGAAATTCATTTCGACCAAAATGGGCCACAGAATCATGTACTGTAAATTTTAAATAACTGATAAAAATCCCAAAAAAATTAAAAAAATCACATGGAATTTTCCAGGTCATTAAATTGTTCCCACCTTATGGATTTTCTTCCCAAAAAGATACAACAAAACTAGGGGAACAACTAGGGTTATTGAGCACACATCTGAGCCTACTTCTCTCATGTGCTATCCTAAAGGTTCTCATGCTACCAACAAACTCGAAACAGAGTAATCGAACACTGAAAAAGGACCCACTCCTACAGAACCTCTATATCCACTGAGAACTCTGCAAGCGTCGCCCTATATTCAATGTCCAGCTCACCCTAGTCGATAATGTGTGATAGATCATGCATGTATCTCCACAGTTGTGACATGTGGAATACATTATGAACCCACAACATCTATAGGGGAAGAGATAGATGGTACACCACCTCGCCTACTCTGCTGTGAATCTAAAAGGGTCTGAAGAACCTCATATATATCTTTCTGCCCCAGTAAATCCTCCGTAATCCTTGTCGGAGTGAGACCCATAAGAAGGCATCATCTCTGTCCTCAAACTCTAAGGGTCTCTGTCTCCTTTCGGAATTAGTATTCTGCTAGCTCTGTGCAGTCTTCATCTGGTCATGGATGATTTGTATCTTCTCTGTGGATTCATGCACCAACTCTGGACCCATAAGTGGTGACTCCCCAGGGCCTGTCCAGTAAAGCAGTGATCTTCATGGTTGCTCATACATGGCCTCAAACCGAGCCATGCCGATGGTGTAGTGATAACTATTGTTGTATGAAAACTCCACCTGTGATAAGTGGACTTCCCAACTGCGTAAAAAATCGAGGACACAAGAATGAAGCATGTCCTCATGGGTCTGTATGGTCTGCTACGCCTGACCATCTATCTGAGGATGAAATGAGGTGCTTTTGTTTATTTTGTGTCCCGAATTCCTCCTACTATCCTTTCTTAAAGTAGGAGGTAAAACATGTGTTGCAACCTGAGACGATCGTTAGTGGGAACCTAGGAGGACGCACAATCTCTTATAGATAGAGTCTTCTCAAGGACTCTACTGATCCCTGATCTCAGATGGTTAGGAAGTGGGCTGACATGGTGTGTCAGTCAACAATCACCCAGATGGAATCATGGCCCCTGGATGTACATGGTAGCCCTGTCATAAGGTCTATAAAGATACCATCCCACTTCCAATCTGGTACCTCAAGTGGCTGAGCTAGGACATCTGGTACATGATGCTCGTCTTTCACTTTTTGACAAGTGATGAATCAGGATACAAACTCAGACACTGCTTTCTTCATCCCCAGCCACCATTACTGACGTCGGAGGTCATGGTACATCTTCGCCACACTAGGATATAACTCTAAAGGGGATGTATAGAGATCCCTCAATGACCCATCATGTAGCGTCCATGGTACCATAGTGTGTCCTCTGAAGAGGATAACATGCTCCCCAGCATCAAAAAATCCATCAAGAGAATTTCTTTAGGATATCTGAGCACATCGGGCCTCGCAGTCTATGTCCCCAAGTTGTGCCTCCCTGACTAGATAAAGATGTGGTGGAGTAACTGCATCAACATGTGGTAAGATGCTCTATCACTATCCATGTAGGATAACTGCAACGTGGCTAGCTGATCTATCACCTCACTCAGAAACTATAGACTAGACCTCCTGCTGAGTGCCTATGCTACTACGTTCCACATCATAGGAGTGTAAATTATCTGAAAGTCGTAGTGCTGGAGGAACTCTTGCGATCATTGTTTTCTCAGGTTCACGTTAGTATAGGTAAAGGTGTACATGATAATAATTTGATAATATTGGACTATAAAACATTAACTCATCGAGTATTTCAACCAAAACTTTAGTGCAAAGACCACAACTGTTAACACCAAGTCATAGGTAGCATCATTCTGCTTGTGTTCTCTCAACTAACGTGAGGTGTCAGCAATCATCACTCCCTCCTGAATCAGGATAAAGCCTAGTCTGGTCCCCGATACATCGTAGTAGACTACATACCCAACACCCTCTTCTAGTAGCCACAATTTGGGGGAACTAGTTAGTCTCTTCCTCAGCTATTGAAAACACTTCAAGAACATCTATGTCCATAGGAAAGGATTCCCCTTATTCATCTATTCTGACAAGGGTGACACCACCCTTGAGAAGTCAGGTACAAATATTTAATATTAACCATCCAATCCCAGTAAATTCCAAACCTCAGTAACACTCCAGGGTGGTTCCCATTAAATCTATTCCCCTATCTTTGTCTGATCCACTATGACTCCAGCCTCTGAGATAATGTGCCCTAGGAAATGGACTTCCCATATCGAAAAATGGAATTTCGTGATCTTTAGATATAGTCGTTTCTCTCAAAGTGTATCCTAAACTATATTCAAGTCTATGGAGTGATCCTCCTCCTAGGTCGAGTATATCAAGATGTCGTCAATGAAGACCACCACAAAGCGATTGAGGTATGGTAAGAAGATCTAATTCATGAGCTCTGTGAAAACTTCTAGAGCATTGTTCATGAAAAAATCGATCACCAAGAACTCATAATAGCCATACCGACATCCGAAGGCTGTCTTTAATATTCCCTCATCTTGTACCTTGAGCTGGTGATAGCCTGATTTGAGGTTTATTTTTGAAAACCAATGAGATTCCTCCAACTGGTCAAAGAGATCAATGATCCTCAGCTGAGGATACTTGTTCATCACGGTCACCTGGTTCATGAGCCGATAGTAAACACAAAGCCTCAAACAACCATATGTCTTCTTGGCGCACAAGATCATGGATGACCATGGAGACAAAGTGGGCCCTAAAAACCCCTTTATCCTGTATGTCCTCTAAATGTACCCTCATATCACGAATCTCCATGAGAGCCTTAAGATATGGTGGTGTAGATATCATTGTCATCTCGGGGTACAAGTCGATGTGAAAGTATGCTTCTATGTGAGTTGGTAGTCCCAAAACATATTTAGAGAAGACATAGGCCTACTGGTCAAGCAATAAAGGATAACTAGAATTCATTAAATCAACTGCTCTAAGGATCAAGCTAGCCAACAAATGAGTAATCTACTTTACCCACCTCTGAGAAAGTCAATCCTATGCGACCCTGATTTCCTCCTCTCCGGTGAAGGTAAACATGATCCAATCCAAACTGACACACCGCACTTTGTGCCTAAAATAGTTAATCTATGTATGGATTGTAGAGTGCCAGTCCATACCCAAGATGATTTCATAAGGCCTCGGTGATGCTACTAGGAGATCCCAGCCGAAGTTATCGCCTCCTAGAGTGAGCTCACACAACCTACACCAGTGTGTAATTGTTGAATCAATTCCCATTAGAGTATCTAATTTCAAGGATCAAGCCAACGGCTCTATCAGAATCTTGGAGCCCCGAACAATTGTCGTGGAAATGAAAGAGTGACTAGCACCAGTGTATAATAGTTCTGTAGATAGGGTGGAGTAAACATCGATCGTACCATTAATATCCTCTAGATAATCGTGGTTGTTGGCCTCAACTACCTATAGCTTACCTCACCACTATCCAAATGATCCCTACAGTCACAGTGCGCCTCATGCTGGTGGTGGAGGTATAACCTCAAATCGCCGCCCACCGCCTGCTGCATGGCCTACTCCTCTGCCAAATCTGCCACCTTGTAGACCTCCTCACTTGAACCTCAGCCGCTGGCTCAGTGGTTCCTCGACCGTCTTCTAATCATCGATATGAATGATCAGGAATTCCCTATCCATGTGGCCCTACCTACCTCACGTGATGATCAGTCTCCTTCCCTGCTAACTGTAACACCCCGAGATTTTATGACAAAAATATATTCTTTTTAATTTCATTAATGTCTTGTGTTGTACGCTACACCAAAAGGATCTTGTAAAACACCCATCCCTGACATTCCTTACATTACACGCAATCGCGACCTTCCTCGATAGCGTTTGTAGTACGCAATACCGAGTTTCACTAAACGAGATATTATTATAATATTATTTTGAACTAGCCTTTATGAATAGTAATAACCACTTTTTGAAATTTTGTAAATTTTATTTTTCAAAATGGACTTCATTTTTTGATTCGAAATATCGAAATTACCTTTGGGTGAAATTTTGGTACTTTTCAGATAACTTTCATGTTCTGATGAATAGTGAAAATTACTAAATTTTAATTAAAAATAACTTTTTTAATCAAAATAATTAATAGTGATAAATTATTAATTTGAGTGGTTTTAAATTATATTTAGAATATATTTTTACAATTTAATACAATGTTGTCCATTTGATGTCATTTCACATTTAAACCAGACATAAACAAGTGTCGATCTTTTTATAGTTATTTCTCTTAAAAAAACACCCTGTATGTTTTGACGACGGGAATAAATTTATAAAATTAGTTAATGTAACTGATATGTTTTGAATCTGGTAAAATAGACATCATTTTTGAATTCATAATATCAAATATAGATTAGGCCTTATTTTTTGTATTATTCTGGAAACTTTCATTTTTTGATGAATAGTGAAACCACTACGTGATAGTTAAAAACTGAATTTTTTATAAAACATAATTTTACCGCTTATGTGAGTGGAATTTAGAAAATATGAGAGACACAGTTAATATAAAGGACTAAAATGCGGTTCAATAAGATGAAAATAATTTTTGGTGAATTGTAACTTTTTACTTTTTTACCACGGTTAAAAGTAAATAGGGTAATTAAGGGTAAAAAATGATATTATTATTACCCTAACACATGTAATAATTCTATTGGATATGTGTAATTCGGCCAAAAAAACCTTAGAAATAAAATATGACCATTTAGGCCCACTTGGATTAGATTAGGACATTTATTATTGATTTATTTAAAGAAGGGTTAAAATAGTTAAAATCAATGTTTAATAACTAAATCATTTTTAATATAGGGTCATACATACGATAAATTAGACTATAAATATTCATTAGAAAGATAAAAAGATTTACTACATAATGGAATTTTATTTGTAATTTTTAGACATAAAATAATTTAATATATTTATGACACAATGATGATTGAGTAATTATCTTATTAATGAAATATTGACATAATTGATGTTATAAATACCCAAATAAATGTAATTTGAGACTTTTTATGAATTCCAATAATTTTATATGTTAATATGAAATGTTAGTATTGATTTAATTAACTTTTTTCGAACTGATCATTCTGTTATGATTTTCACAAAATTGAATTACCAAATAGTGTCAAAATTGACATAAAATAGTTTTTAAAACAAATATTATATTATTAATTGTTATTATATTCCTAAAAATCTATGGTTCTTGATAGGTGTATCATTAATGGACCACATGGGGGCCGCTTGGATGTATATGGTATGTTTATTAACTATATAATATAAAAATACAAAGTGACATGGTAAATGTCAATCTAATTAACTAAGAGTTAAAACTAAAAGATAAGGTTAATATAATGACCTATACTTGTCTAAATTAAATTGGATGAGTGGATTTCGACCCATCCCCACCATAGCTTCGAAATATATCAATTTAGAGCCATTAAAAACCGAATATGACTTTCTAATAAAATAATATTTTTATTTATTCCAAAGGTGCCCCTCTCCTCCCTTATAAAAGGGAACCTTCTCCCTCTCTTCCTCACACCACATTGAGCCTTCAAGCTCAGCCAACCCCTGCCAAATTCTCTTCTCCACTTCCCTAGAAACATCCTAGAGGTCCTGGTCTTCTTCAAAGACCAATTTTAGTTCCCTAAGAGGAGGTCTCAAAGAGGCGCTTCAAAGAAGAGGTAATGTCTGTTACCGATTCTTTCAACTTTATTTCTTCTTCCACTTCTTCTTCTTTAGTTGTTTAATTATGAATTAATAACATCAGTATCACTCATATACTTATATGTTGTTATAAGTATGAAACAACCCTATTTCACAATCTATCCATCCTACAGAAAACGAAATCACCACGCATGCGTACGTACGGAATACCGTCTCCACGCCGTGGTGTAATCTATTTTCCACCACCACCTTACATGGATGAGTATAATGGTGTAAATAATGACTATATTTGATTATTGTATAGTGATATTGATTCTGAAATAGTATACTCCAATACAATTCCATGATCATGGGAACGATATAATCGCTCGTGCGTACGTACGAAATACCATCTCCACGATGTGATACGACTCGTTCTACAAGATCTTCATTGCATAATGATTATATAAATGAATTTAATGTATAAATATGATATATAACACACTAATACCATTCTCGTACTTTTGTCAGAAAAGTCAAAAAAGTACCTCGTACGAATAACAAGTAGTAATGAAATATTACTAATAAGAAGCTAAGAATATGGCCATATCTGATATCATAAAAATAAGTATGATTTTGGAATATGTAAATAAAATTATTTAAATCATTATACAGGAGGTTCAGACACTTACAAAGAAAATCAGACCTAAGGTAAGGGAAAATATCACAATCTCATTTTTATCCGAGATTGTTTATACTTTGGTATTTACTAGGGTGTATTTTATCAACAACATCCATGTTTCCTCAATATGTAATATTATTTCCATCCACCTAAAATTGTTTAAATCCAATATTACCCTTTGGTGAGTTTTTAGTAAAATATATGAAAGGAATCTTTTGTCGTTTTTCGTACGAGGTACTTTTTTGACTTTTCTGACAAAAGTACGAGAAGAAATTTTTTTTAACTTAGACGGCATGAATGGATTTTTACAACATTATTTCCAATAATATTCCTTTAAAAGTTTTCACGATTATTTTTAATCAAATTCTTTTAGTTTATAATTGTATGACATGTTAAGAAAGGAAAAGTGATTTTGAAGTAGAAAGCATATTTTATTCAAGAATGGAGTTCAAGTGTTTTATCAAAATTATTTTCCATCTATGATAATAATGGGTGATGTTTCTATCCCTATTATTACATTGATTTGACTATGTTGTGATGGAATTATTTTTATGAATTCATTTATCTTATATGATTTATTTTATGATGTCACGATGTTTAAGATTCCCATTTTTATTAAATGGGTTATGCTATGATGTATGGTTTATGATTTTGTGGCACACAAAATAATTGTGTCATTATGAGATGGGTGGGACCTATATCTCCCTCCAATACATTGGGTAAAGATTTTATATCTCATGAGATAGACATGGCTAGAACGGTAGGTTAAACTGGTTCAGTGAAATAGGACTGAAACACAGAGTGAACTCGGTTCAGAAATGGACTATGTCCACTAAGATAGTCTTGGAAATGAGCCTTGACTAATAAGAAATGATTCTATATGATTATGTGTGTACGCCACAAAGTTACATGTTTTATGTTAAGATTATTGGGAATACATTTCACTACTATGATTTATCCCATGTTATGATATTATGATCTATTTTGCAGGTTAATATTTCCAAAATGTTATGTTCTTATGAATATTATGTGATTGATATTTCTTTTTTTTACCCTTACGGAGCATTTGAGCTCACCCTTTATATGTTTTATTTACCCTAGGATTTAAAGAATGGTTTTAGGTAAGAAAACAAAAAGTCGATGATCTTATGGGAGATGTTGAAGATATTTCACCATGATTAGAATATTACATTCCAAGTTTCCAAAGACACTAAACTATTACGGTCCTTGTGTGTCTGTTTTTGTTATTTATTAAGTATTCCGCAAAAGTAATGTAATGCCCATGTACGTCAAGCTACGAGACTCTACAGTTGGTATCAGAGGAATGGTTTAGTCAACCTTTGGAAACTAGGATGTGAGAACTTTAGTGAGATCCCTAGAGATAGTTCTAAGGTATGTCTAGGGATGTCCCTAAGGTTATGTATAAGTATAGGTTGTAGTACTAGAATTACAGTAACCCAAGATGTTAGATATTGAAGGTACTGACCCTTTATTGTATTGTTTTCCATAGTGTGACTTTTGCCTCTCACACTATTCTTTTTGGGTTTTAGACGATTTCTGGAACCCGAAGGTACCGTGTTGATCAATGCAATGGAAAATGCAATGATTGTCCTCCAGAACAAACAAATGTTATGGGAGATGGAGTGAAAAATCTTATTTCTATACTTACACAAGCTATGAATCATTCTGGACTTCCAAATGAGCATAGAATGGAACAATATTCTATTGAGTCCTTCATGAGGCAACGTCCACCTTCTTTCAGTGGGTCTTCTGATCCACTTGTTGCTGAACAATGGATCAGTACCACTAAAAAGATATCTTCAGTTCTTCAATGTTCAGAACATGATAAAGTCATCTTAGCGGTATATCGTTTGAAGGTGAAGATGATCAATGGTGGAATATTATCAAGAATACAAGTCCAAGAGATGAAATTGAGTCCATGGAATGAGACGAGTTCGAGAACATATTTTTCAATAAGTACATCCCTCGTATTCTTCGAAAAAAGATGGAGAAGGAGTTTCTTGAACTAAAGTAAAAGGATGATGAATTTGTTTGTGTATACGAAGCGAATTTTACAAGGCTTGCAATGTATGCATCTGGCATTATCATCCAACCTGAAAGCAAAGTTGATCGATTCTTCAGTGGATTTCGAAGGGCATTATCTATAAGAGACTTCAGTAGCTATGAAGAAATTGTGCGTTGTGCTATCAAGGTAGAAATGGAAGTTAGTGTTACTTATCCATCTCATTGTTTTGACAAGAAATGAAATATGGAGTTCAAGGAGAAATCTTAGAATAATGGTGAAAAGAAGATGAATGTTTCCTTATTCTCAAAGTGTGGAAATAAAAAGGGTGGAGATTGTCTTAAAGGGACTAGAAAATGATTTAAGTGTGGAAAAGAAGGTCATCGAGTAGCTGAGTGTTGAAGTAATGGAAAAAGGGTTTCTAATGATGTGAATAAAGAAAATACTATAGAGAACGCACCACCAACATATCAATGCTTCAAGTTCAAGGAAATGGGGAATTATGCTAATAAATTCCCTAATCCAAGGGTTAGTGATGATCGACATGAGGAACCACTTAAGGAAAAGGACAAAGGGAAGTCACATGGGATCACTATTGGAAATGTTGAATATGAAAATGATGTGGTGGAATGATTTAGTGTTTATGTAATGGGATTCCAAAATAATGTTGTATATAGTATCATGGAATATTGGAATATTTATGTATTTTTTTATTGTGGTATTCAATAATTTTATGGTACCGGTAACCATGGAAAGTGATTGAGATATTTTTGGAAAAACGATGATGTGAAAATAATAAAGGGATAAGGAGAAAATGAAATGTTTGATAGTATTCATGAGCACATGACTGATATAAGGAAATAGTTATATCATGGTTTGAGGTTTTGGTATGTGAAAAGAGTTAACTTTTGACAGCACTCATGTTTTCACTAAGATTCAATGGGTATTCTTTTTTCAAGAGAATACATGATTAAGGCCTTCAAATGTTTGGAATGTGACTAACAAGACATATCTCATGATATATGGGGATCAACGATGGTATTAACATGCTTGTTATATGAACTCTTTGGTAATCATTTTCACTATAATATGAGATTGGACATCAATATTTTGAATAAGCTTAAAGATTAGAAAGGATTATGTTGGACATAAGTTAGTGTTATTTAAGGATAGAAATTTTTTCGATGTTATTGATGGGATGTTATAGTAATGTATTTTTAGAAAAAGGACAACTTGCAGGACTAGCGGCAACCAATTGCGTCGGACAAGGCTGTGGGAATCGAACCCACAACCGAAGTGCAACTGGCCTTTATTGCCTACCACTGGCCTACATGAAGTCCATGTTTAGTAGAAACAAGTTTTATTATATTAATAAGTATGATATATGAAGTATAAGTCCATTTTAGGAACCGTATATGATTAATCTCACTATAGATCGACTTATGTATATTTAATAGCTTTTGCAAACCTTTTGAGACAGATGGAATGACCCGTCATTCTATCACAGGATCTGCTAACACTTCACGAATGACAAATTCAACATCATTTCTCTCAGAGATGAATTGGAAATTGTTCAAGGCTCGAACAACAGTAAGATTGTATCAAAATAAAGTAAGTATTTATTCTAATTCAAATTCTTCAACTTTAGGGAAATGATCTTGAAAACCAAAAATGTTGTCCTAGTGTCCTTATATCCGATGAATCAGATGGTACCTTATATTTTCACAAATTTATGGCTTTGTGATTGTTGGATTTTTCATAGGCATGTTCTCTACCACTCTCCATCAGAACATGATGGTTAGATTTTTCTTCCATATCCATATTTTCACCTATGTTCTCCTACTTGGAAACCTAGTGATGAGTTAATTTGGGTAACCGTTACATTTCATACTTTAGTTTTTGAATCCATGTTTTGGTATTCCTTTTTACGATGTGGGTTTCTATTATAGAAAATTTCGAGTAGTAAACCATTTATAACCCCGACGAATTTCGAGGGCGAAATTCATTTTAAGGGGGGTAGAATGTAACACCCAGAGATTTTATTAAAAAAATATATAATTTTTATTTTCATTAATGTCTTGTTTTGTACACTACACCAAAAGAATATTTCACAAAATTCATCCCTGACTTTCCTTACATTACATGCAATCGCGACCTTCCTCGATAGCGTGTGTAGTACGCAATACCGAGTTTCACTAAACGAGATATTATTATAATATTATTATGAACTAGCCATTATAAATAGTAATAACCACTTTTTAAAATTTTTTAAATTTTATTTTTCAAAATTGAATTCATTTTTGGATTCGGAATATCGAAATTAGCTTTGGGTAATGTTTTGGTACTTTTCGGATAACATTCATATTCTGATGAATAGTGAAAATTACTAAATTTTAATTAAAAACAACTTTTTTAATCGAAATAATTAATAGTGATAAATTATTAATTTGAGTGGTTTTAAATTATATTTAGAATATATTTTTACAATTTAATATAATGTTTTTTATTGGATGTAATTTCACATTTAAACCAGACATAAACAAGTGTCAATATTTTGATAGTTATTTGTCTTCAAAAAACACGCTATTTGGTTTGACGATGATATTAAATTTTTAAAATTAGTTAATGTAACTGATATGCTTTGAATTTGGTAAAATAGAAATCAATTTTGAATTCATAATATCTAATATTTTTTAGGCATAATTTTTGGTATTTTTCTGGAAACTTTCATTTTTTGATGAATAGTGAAACCACTAAGTGATAGTTAAAAAATTGAATTTTTCATAAAAATTAATTTTACCACTTATGTGAGTGGAATTTCAAAAATACAAGAGACGCGGTTAATATCAAGGACTAAAATGTGGTTCAATAAGATATAAATAGTTTTTGGTGAATTGTAACTTTTTACATTTTTTTACCACGATTAAAATTAAATAGGGTAATTGAGGGAAAACATGATATTATTATTACCCTAACACATGTCCTAATTCTATTGGATAAGTGTAATTCGCCCATAAACAACCTTAGTAATAACATATGACCATTTAGGCCCCCTTGGATTAGATTAGGACATTTATTATTAATTTATTTAAAGAATGGTTAAAATAGTTAAAATCAAAGTTTAATAACTAAATCATTTTTAATATAGGGTTATACATGAGATAAATTCTACTATAAAATTACAATAGAAATTTAAAAATATTTCCTACATAATGGAATTTTATTTGTAATTTTTAGTCTTAAAATAATTTAATTTATTTATGACACAATGATGATGGAGTAAATATCTTATTACTGAAATATTGACATAATTGATGTTATAAATACCCAAATAAATGTAATTTGATACTTTTTATGAATTAAAATAATTTTCTATGTTAATATGACACGTTAGTATGTATTTAATTAACTTTTTTCAAACTAATCATTCTGTTACGATTTTCACAAAAATCAATTACCAAATTGTTTCAAATTTGACATAAAATAGTTTTTAAAACAAATATTATATTATTAAATGTTATTATATTCCTAAAAATCTATGTTTCATGATATAAGTATCATTAATGGACCACTTGGGGGTCTATTGGATGTATATTGTATGTTTATTAACTATATAATATAAAAATACAAACTGACATGGTAAATGCCAATCTAATTAACTAAGAGCTAAAATTAAAAGATAAGGTTAATATAATGACCTAAACTTGTCTAAATTCTATTGGATGAGAGTATTTATACCCATCCCTACCTTAGCTTTGAAATATATCAATTTCGAGCCATTAAAAACCGAATATGACTTTATAATAAAATAATATTTTTATTTATTCCAAAGGTGCCCCTCTCCTCCCTTATAAAAGGGAACCTACTCCCTCTCTTCCTCACACCACTTTGATCCTTCAAGCTCGTAAAAACACTTCCCAATTCTCTTCTCCAATTCTCTAGATATATCCTAGAGGTCCTGGTCTTCTTCAAAGACCAATTTTAGTTCCCTAAGAGGAGGTCTCAAAGAGGTGCTTCAAAGAAGAGGTAATGTCTGTTACCGATTCTTTCATCTTTATTTTTTCTTCCACTTCTTCTTCCTTAGTTGTTTAATTATGAAGTAATAACATCAGTATCACTCATATACCGATATGTTATTATAAGTATGAAACAACCCTATTTCACCATCTATCCATCCTACAGAAAACGAAATCACCGCGCGTGCGTACGTTCAGAATACCGTCTCCACGCCGTGGTGTAATCTATTTTCCACCACCACATTACTTGGATGAGTATAATGCTTTAAATAATTACTATATATGATTATTTTATAGTGATATTGATTCTGAAATAGTATACTCCAATACAATTCCTCGATCATGGGAACGATATCATCGCTCGTGCGTACGTACGGAATACCATCTCCACAATGTGATGCGACTAGTTCTACATGATCTTCATTGCATAATGATTATATAAATGAATTTAATGAATAAATATGATATATATTACACTAATACCATTCTGGAAATGAGGTATGTATAACATAAAAAGAAAAATAAGAATTTATTCGACAAAACACGCATAAGAACAAAAAGTGATAAACACCCGAATAACAAGTAGTAATGAAATATTACTAATAAGAAGCTAAGTATATGACCATATATGATATCATAAAAATAAGTATGATTTTTTAATAAGTTAATAACATTATTTAAATCATTATACAAGAGGTTTGGACACTTATGAAGCAAATCGGACATAAGGTAAGGGAAAATGTCACAATAACATTTTTATACGTGATTCTTTATACTTTGGTATTTACTGGGGTGTATTTTATCATCCACATCCATGTTTCCTCAATATTTAATATTAATTCCTTCCACCTACAATTGTTTAAATCCAATATTACCCTTTCAGTGAGCTTTTAGTAAAAGATATGAAAGGAATCTTTTGTCGTTTTTCGTACGAGGTATTTTTTTTAACTTTTCCGAAAAAAGTATGAGAAGAATGTTTTTTAACTTATAAAACATGAATTTATTTTCAAAAAATTATTTTCAAGAAGCTTTATTTAAATGTTTACAAGTTTATTTTTAATCAACTTATTTTAGTTTATAATTTTATGACATGTTAAGAAAGGAAAAATGTTTTTTAAGTAGAAAGAATATTTTTCTCATGAATGGAGTTCATGTGTTTTATCAAAATTATTTTCCATCTAAGTTAATAAAGGGTTTTGATTCTTTCCCTATTATTACATTGATTTTAATATGTTGTGATGGAATTATTTTTATGAATTCTTTTATCTTATATGAATTGTTTTAGGATGTCACGATGTTTAAGATTCCCATTTTTTTTACATGGGTTATGTTATGATGTATGGTTTATGATTTTGTGGCACACATAAGAATGGTATCATTATTAGGTGGGTGGGACCTATATCTACCTCCAATGTATTGGGTAAAGATTTTATATCTCATGAGATAGGAATGGCTGGAACGGCAGGTTAAACTGGTTCAGTGAAACAGGACTGAAATGAGGAGTGAACTCGGTTCAGAAATGGACTTTGTCCTCTAAGATAGACTTGGAAATGAGTCTTGACTAATAAGAAATGATTCTCTATGATTATGTGTGTACTCCACAAAGTTTCATGATTTAAGTTATGATTATTGAGATTACATTTCACTACTATGATTTATCCCATGTTATGATATTATGATCTCTTTTGCAGGTTATGATTTCCAAAATGTTATGTTCATATGAATATGACGTGATTGATATTTCTTTTGTTTACCCTTACTGAGAAGTTGAGCTCACCCTTTATATGTTTTCTTTTCCCCAATATTTAAAGAAAGGTCTTAGGTAAGAAAACAAAAAGGGGAAGATCTTATGGGAGATGTTGAAGATCTTTCACCATGATTAGAAGATTACGTTCCAAGTTTCCAAAGACACTAAAATATTACGGTCCTTGTGTGTCTGTTATTGTTATGTATTTAGTATTCCACCAAAGTAATGTAATGTCCATGTACGTCAGGCTACAGGTCTCTACACTATCTCCATATAACTCCTGAGCTCCGCACATTTGACCCTACATCCTTGGGTCATCCTCTGGAAGGTTTGGTATGCTTAGACCTCCAAGTCATCTAAATTATTCCTACTACATATGACTCGGCTACCTGTTATCTGATGGTGACTCTCACTGCTGGTGCCTAATCAGCTAAAAATATTTCCACCAATAATGCTCGCCCGAGCACTCTATTCTACGTCGAGATATTCAGTGATATCGTCAACTCTATTATCTCTTGCCAGAGACCCTTCTCAATGGGTATGGCCATGAAGAATGGGTCATGTACCATGTCGGTGGAGTAGAGTAAGAGGTTAGTGAATCTCACAGAGTACTGGGCCACTAATAAGCTACCCTACTGTAAGTGGAGAAACTCCTAGATATTCATAGTGCATAGAGTCCTTGGTAAAAAATCCATCCGGAATAGGATCTTGATGTCCGTCGAGGAGAGTGTAACCTCGTCATGTATCTAGAGCATTAGGATCCCCATCTTCCTATCGTTCCTAGGAAAAGACAACCAACTAGGATCACCATATGCTATGATGGTGTCTTATGTAGGTGAAACACCCTAGACACAACCTACAACTAGTCCTCAGCTACATGATGATCTATCTCACCAAGAAACCTTTGAGGCCTCTATCTTTGTATCTCATGCGATATGCTCCATCAGTTTGCACTATCCGCTAGTGGGGCTGGTGGAAAGTTCTTCCCTCTGAGTGGTGGTGGTACTGGTACACCACCCAAAGGTGACAACATTGTTAGAGGGCCCTACAGTGAAGCCTCATCACTCAGTGGGCCATCATAATGTACTCTATCAGGAATCCTAGCTGGCTATCTACGTGGAGGATTCGTGAAAAGAAACAAGTGTGACGTGGACAAAAATTTATACCTGGTGAGCTGAATCAAAATATAACAGAATTGAAAACATTTCCAAAACACATGAAATCAGTGTTTCCGTCCACTGAGTCAGAAATCATAATTTAGGGCCCTGATGTATGGATATGTTGGCCAACACACCAACAGTGGAATTCCCGAACTGAAATCACACTCAAAACACATAAAATCTATTTCTCCAAAAAAAAATATTAAAGTCCTAGTTCATTGGTAGAACCAACTCCTCTGATTTCACTTTGTCAGGACCTGTCCCCTAGTGCCCATGTGATGACTACCCCAAGCCCTCCATCCATACGCTATGGGTTGGTGACTAGCACCAGAAAGTCATATCCCTAAAATGGGATGAAATTTCCTTTCATCCTTTACAAAATCATAGTCCAAGAACATAATAAGATGAAACCACGAAGTAAAACGTCTGTAGTAAATGTTTTAACTTAAAGAAGTGTGGCTGGAATACAATCCCAACTAAAAATATACAACTACATGTGTAAATAGAAAATAACTCCTATGTTCATCCATCGAGGATCCTACCTGATGGGTAGCTACATTTAGTCCCCACATCTCTCCACCTCAACCAACTCCATTTTCCACTATCAGGTCCTTGCTCCTCGAGTCACAATCATGGTTGTCTGTCATCTTCACAAGACACAACATGGTGCGGGCGAATCATGTACATGGGTGAGTATAGCAATACCCAATAGGGACCTTGAGACCCCCATGGTATCTCAGAATTCCCTATAGGAATAACACAAGCCTGATCTAAAAAAAAACACAAATCAATTGACACAGCTCAAATGAGGTATAACATCAATACAATGGTACATATGATTAGTCATAAGGATATATCATCTTACTATATCAAGAGGTACTACTTCTAACCCACACAAGATCGATAAGTATAACCCCCCCCCCAAAGACCCACACATGAAAGATAGGTGTTGATTCGCACAGAATCATTAAATACTGATTCACACAAAATCGCTCAGTGCAGATTCACATATATTAATTCGGTGTAGATTCAAGTAGAATTGTTAGGTGATCATTCACATAGAATCACTAGGTTATTATTCACAAAGAAACACTATGTGATGATTCAAACATAATCTCAAGGTGTTTATTCACAAAAAATGTCTAGGTGATGATTCAAACAGAATCACTCTCCATTATTCTCGTCTCAGCCAGCTATAGGATTCCATCTCATAGGACACTTAATTTTAGGAGAAACCACTCATCAAACCTTCAGTCATATTTCAACATGGAAAATTTCCAATGTATAAGTTACCTAATGGTATGTCACATCATAAGGGACCCAATGAAATAAATGGTGCGTCAACCGGATGCCCGGTCTGTAGGTTATTGGCATTTTAGTATAGAGGGCCCAGTTGGATTAAGAGTTGATCCAACCTGAATGTACTCAATCATTTTCCAAAACACTCATGGAGTATCTCAAAATCATTTTCTCACTCCATGCATCCATGCACAGCAGATTGTTCTTCAAACTGACGCTTGGTTCACATGATATGGTCATTTAAGTGTTTCTGGGCTCGAGAGGGGTGTGAATCCGGTTCGGCCTAGTCGGACTGACCCGGGCTGCCCCAGTATGGGTACTCACGACCCGGATGAGCTGGGATGTGGAGGTCTTGGACCTCTAGTCAATAGTGGCTCGGCCCGCTGGTTGGGATGACCCATGTGGGGGTCTCGTGGTCCCCATGCCGAACAACTCAAAGGAGCCATTCGACTCCTTGATTGGCAGTGCCATGTGGCGTCACCTCGTCACTCATGGGACCTGCTGGGAGCATGTCATGTCCTTCACCGTGAATTTGATCTGCAGCTTGTCTCACCACGACACATGATGGAATGCCACCACTCGTTTCCATGGCCGGTGGGTTCCGACTACCATCTCAGCTGCCGGTGCCAGTCGACGGTATCCCCGCACCGATGTCGTGTCAACGGAGCATCCGCAGGTCATCAGTCAAGATCTGATGGTATGTTCTTTCTTCCGGATGGACCTATAACACTATGGGGATGCCACTTTTATTGTGGGCCTCCCAGTATCTGCTTGCTGTCTAGTTGAAAATATTCCCATGAAGAACGCATCAAGAAATTAAGTGGCAGAGGGTCTGTGACTTGTTGGTTTGGCCCACTTCCTTTGCGTTAGGATTATAAAAATTTGGAGATTATTTAATACAACAATGGAAATGAAATACACTTCTCCCATGATTCATCAATACTATCAAAAAATATTGAAGATCAAATCACATGATAATAAACAAAACCCCTACCTCATATTTCATTAGAGATGAAACAGTGGTTGAAAGAGAATCTACACTTAATGAATACACCAACTTTTTTCGTTCCTAATTAAATTCCTCCAGTGGAATATGTCATATCACTTCACCCGAGCATCCTTGATTGGTGATTATGTGTCAAAAATCCACCCATCAGTCACATAAATAGATGAAGGATGAGATCCTAACACAAGGAAGCATTAATGAAGTTCATTAATTAGTTAATTAATAGTGTACACATCTATATTAATGGAGTGGTATTGTATGAAAATGTTCAAGCCACTAAAGGTCTTGAAAAGTCGTCAGTCCCACCCCCGCCGCTTGACAGTTATAGAAAATAAATCAAATAACTTTGTCAGGTTGTTATATTATTTTTTGTAATGTAGAATATTTATCTTTTTTCTCCCATCATACTATAGTAAAAGTGATACTTCCCTTATCTGAATCCTGGAAATATGTATTCAATAGTGCATTCAGATTTCAATTCTATGCACCATTGGTAAATTTATAAAATGATTCTTGCACATTTACTGAATGTTCCTCTAAAAATGTTCATAAAATCATTTTGGGAACACTGGGCATCAGAATCATGTGATGTAAATTTTTGATGACTCATAATAATCCCAAATAATTTAAAAAAACAACAGGGAATTTTTCAGGTATTTACATGAGGTAAATTCTCAACATTACAACACTAAAAACAAGGGGAAGATGGTGTTTCCCTAGCCTGAATTTCAATTCATCATGTGTGGAAAATTGGGAGATTTTATAATCAATATCCTTATCAGAAGACAAGGAATATGAATCACCATCAACAATAACATAGTGAAAGGGATGAAGGTCGTAGATTTTCTATCATTTTCTAGGAAGTAGAGGCTCTAAATTATGTGGTTGTACATAGTATTAATGTTCTATCAAATCATGAAAGAATTTTTTTATTATGGTTCTTCATAATCATTTATTTCCTCCATGATTGTGAATAAAATTTAATTAATCCTTAAAACTCTATAAGTATTTTTATTATTCAATACTCCTATAGGGGTTATTAAAGAATCAAAAGTGTATAGAGACTGTTGTCTTGAATTTGGTGAGAACAATATCATCATATAAATATTAGTCACTTCCATGGTGGAATTCAATACTATATTATGGATTGACTAGATCTAAAATTATAAATTTATGATCAACTATAGAAGAATCTAAATATCAGTAGTATTGAATGAGTAACATATAATTGTTTTCAATTGATACATATCCCAAACTAATACTTATCTAAAAAAAACCTCACATAAAATTAAATATGGATATGATCAATAGAGATGAATAAGGAAATTAATGAATAAGGGTATAAAATATCCCCTTCATTTAGTAATACACTATTGTATTTCCTAAGGAGTTAACCAGACCTCCCTAGGAAATATATGTAGAGTTTCCCATTGAAATCAGACCTTGATGAAAGCTAATTACAAAAATACCATATATAATGGGGAATTTAGATCTAAAGGAATTAAATAAAAATCATCAAGATATTTTGGATAAGGGATTTATCAAACCTAGTGTGTCTCATTTTGGAGGAAATTTCCACTTTGTGAATAAGAAGGATGGATCAATATTTCTATGCATTGATTAATGATAATTTAATGGGGTCACATGGAAAGAAAATATACCCACTACTAAGGATTGATGATTTATTTCCCCAGTATCTTGGGACATAATTCTCCTATAAGATTCTTCATTGAAATGTTTATCACCAATAGAGGGTGAATAATGGAGATAATCCAATGACTTCCTTATATTTAAGTTATTGTAATTATCAGTATGTTTTAATTCCGTTCACCTTTACTAATGCCCCTTCTATATTTATGGATCTAATAAATAGTGTCTCTGAGGAATATATTGGAAACTTTTTGGTAATTTTTACTGGTCATATTTTGATACAATCTAAAATTAATGAGGTGCATAAGAATCATATAAGGGTAATATTGGAATCTCTAAGGAAGGAGAGGCAATTTGGAAAATTCATAAAATTTAAATTTTGTTTATAAGAATTTTTTTTCTTGGTGAACAGTGTGAACAATGATGGAATCTCATTTGACCGTACAAATATAATGGTTGTGGAGGAATGTTCTTATCCTATAATAGTAACTAATATTAAAAGTTTCCTTGGAAATGATGGAAATTATAGTAGGTTTTAGAAAAAAATTCATATATTTCTAATCCACTATCCATGTAATGTAGATAAAGAGCTATGTTTTATTTGAAAAATGTGTGTAGAGAATATTTCCCAGGGCTGAATAAGAGAATTTTTATTGAACATATGTTAACTCTATCCTCTATCAACAAGGCATTAATTATTTTTAGTGAACCATCAAGGAAATGTATTGGGGGTTCCCTTATGAAAAATGAAAAAGTTATTGCTTATGCAGCTCAATAGCTAAATCCTCATGAAAAGAATTTTCCTACACATTACATAGTTCTTAGAATATATATTTTTCTATTAAAATAAGGAGTCAATTTATTTATGGAGTGAAATGCGATATATAAAGTGGTCACCAAATTTGAATTATAGATTCAAACATATGGATTTTAACCTGAGACTAAGTAGATGGATAGAAATTCTTATAGATGATGAAAATTAAATTCATTATCACCCCCAATGAGAAAACTAGTTTGGTGATGCATTATGTAGGAAATACCATGTTGTTCTGGAAATGACAATGATTCAAGATGATAACTTGATCATTAACCTAGTATTTTTGGACATGGGAATCATGAGGGAAGGGAAACCATAAATAATATAACAACTGATACTTTATCCATCAATATTAGAGAAGATCAAAAAATATAAAAGATATTTTACTTTTTTACAATAGAATATAAGTGATGGGGTGAATGGAAGTTTTTTGACTTCAACATTGATCAAGAAGGTGTACAAAAGATTAATACAAGGATATGTGTTCTATATAATCCTATGTTTATGAATGAACCAATGGTTTATTCTCATTGATCTACATTCTCCAAACATCTATGAAAAACTGAAATGTATAGAGAACATCATGACCATTATTGGTGGGATATTATGTATATGGAGATTACTGATAACACTTAAAGATATATGGTATTTAAGTGAGTGAAGGAAAAATATCAACTTCTTAATGGGTATTTCAACCACTACACATATCAACATGTAAATGGGAAAACATCAGTATGGAATTTTTCAATAGTCTCCAAATAACATCAATAGGAAACAATGAGATAAAAGTTATAGTGCACCAAATCACCAACACTAACCTTTTTATCGTTATTTAGAATGATTTATCTATTGAACAACATAACATGATATATATAAATGAATTTGGGGGGGGGGGCTTCATGGGGTGCCACATTTTATCATTTTTAATCATGATCCATGGTTCACATATAAATTGTAATGAATTCATCAACATTCTGTAAATATAGAATTTATTTTTACTACAATCTATCACACCAAAAGTGATGGAATATATGAAAATACTACATAGACACTTGAAAACATTATATATACACTCTCAATAAAATCACCATGGGAATGATTCAGGAGGTTTGTTATGAAGTAGAAGCATAGAGACGGGTACATTGACCCCTATGGAATCTGTTATGGCATAAGAGAAGTGGCCTATAAGATATCACATTTTTCAAATATAGCTCATAAAAATAATGAATTCCATGTATCTCTTTTGAGAAAGTACTTACCTGATCCCTCAAATATACTAAATCTGGAGGTGTTATAACTAGAACATGACCTATCGTCGGAGGAACATCCTGTACTATAGAATTAAAACATAATATTATTAAACTAATCAATATTTATAAAATGAAAATATGTAACATTGGGATAAATGGTAGATATTTTTTTATTAAAATAATGACGTTTCATTTATAGAGTACAAATGAAAATATGAATGTTCGAATTTCACTATTACAGGACAATGGTAAAAAATAATCATTAATCAATACAAAAAATGATAAAATTTTCTATTTATAACTATACCCATTATTAATAATTATAATGTTACTAATAGTGTTTATAAGTTGTAAAGAAAATGGATAATTACTTTAGAAATGATAAGTTATGGCCTCAAATAGTAGAGTCTTCATGTATAAAGCCAATTTTTTAGAACATGTCTGAGAGAAAGACTCACTATGTTTTCCCTTGTACATTCATAATCATAGCTTCAAAAAGTGAATCTAGAATGAAATATCATATGGGGGAAGTTCATGTAATGTTAAATTACAACTCCATCATTGTTAGCTAACTCCCCCCATTTTTCAGCCCCCTTGATACACCATACACTAAGGCCGTACAATGGGGTTATAATGAGTAATATGTTTCATCCATATATTAAAATAGTGTTATTAAATAAAATAAATAAAATATTGATTACAATAATTTCCTTTTTTAAATGTTTTAACAAATTATAAAATAATTTCAATCTAGATTAATTTGATAATATGATTTTTCAAAGAGAAATTATAGTTTTTAGAGATATATAAATTTTTAATAAAAAGGTTTTATTAATAATATCTAATTTAATGAAATATTATGTTAAATAAAATATGATTTAAATAATATTTATAAAATAATGTTATTATGTTATATGAAAAGTTTAATTTTAAAAAATATGGCAATGACTTATAACATGGTGGTTATGTTAATAAATATGATTTTTATATATAAAATTAATATTATCAAATTTTTATAATTATTATGATAAAATAAAAAGTATTTTTTAAATTAGCACATCTAAATTAGGATAGGATGAAAAAATGGGAATTATCTATAACCCAATATTTTTTGGTAAATATTAAAAGTACAATTTTTGGTTTTCGGTATGATTAATGACTTCATAATTATTTCACAATGTTTAAATAATTAATCAACCACATTCCAAGATCTAATTTTTTTTAATTTATTAATATATTCTATTTTAATATAGTTTAGTCAATTTAAAAATCATTAAATGACTTCCAATGTCTAAAACGGAAACATTGACATTAAAAAACATTACATTATGGAAACATTAATTCTCCATGCCAAAATATTTAATTAAAATGTTTATTTTTTTCTTCAAAATACATAAAATATGACCTAAATTTCTTATACCATGGGTATGTCAATGATTGTTCATTTTCCAAAACCTATATTTTTGAGGTCCATATTTTGAAATTATTTAAAAAATCCACCATATTTTCTATAAATACACTCCCATTTCTCAATTTCCATTTCTCCCAAACCATAATCCATGACGTTCTGGTAGTTATTACTCTATTTGAGTTCCCCCAAGGTTTAATTAATCCCATAAGGTTAAATTCTTTATAATCTTGGAGTAACTCTCCAAGGAAAACTAATTTTCCTTCATTTATATTCAATTCAAGAACATCATTTTTATGTATCTTATTAATGTTATGGTTAGTCTCCCCTATTAACATATCTATCATAACATTACATAAATATTATATTTTTGTTAATACCCATCACACATTATTTTATAAGGGTAATCACATTGATGTAAAAATTATGTACTCTATTTTGGTATTAATATACATTAATGCATCAATCAATTTCCATTAGTTAACAAGGACATAATGATATTGCCATTATGAACACTTAAAACACCATGGTTTTGATGACAATACCAATCATTATTCTCCATGGGTTATTTACGAAATGACTAATTATTATATTTGTTCATCATGTGAAATTATGATATATGAATTGTGTCAACCAATGGCACTCCAATACATTGGATTAATAATTTAATCTCTAGAGATAACATGTGTTATGATACCATAGTGAATAATCTCTTGAATTTTCGTTTACAAGACGTTGGTGATAAACATTGGTGACTTTATTATTAATGTCCCATTTAAATGATGAATCCAAATTTCTATATTTTGATTGATTATCATGCCATTTTTATATTCCTCATGTTCCCTTTATTATGAGTTAAAAATATTGGATGATAATGTTAATGTTTAAAATAATGAGGAAAAAACATAGTTGTAACTCTTAAGATAATCATTTATATAGATTAGCATACTACGTTATAGTAAAAAATATATTTTGGTATCAAGAAAAAATATTTATGTATAGAAAATATATGTTGATGTGGTATTTTAAAATTCGTATTTTGGTTTAATGTCCATGTTATGGTTAGGATAAGTATATATTAGATATAATTCTGGTTTATAGCGAGTGTTCCATTATTGCACACCTACTCAGACTAACCCATGTGATTTTGATGGGATAAATATCAGTTTTCTTACTAACACATATATAGTATTTTAATATATGAGGACCACGAATGACCTAATTTATTCCCATGGTTTCATAGAATAAATATAATATATCATAAATTACACATCCAATATATGATTTTTACATGATTTTATGGTTTCCATATATGATTATTATTTCTCACACCGTGATTTTTGGTTTTGAAATATGGTTGGAATACAAAGAAACTATATTCACTTATAATGGGATAAAAAATGAAATGACTTTACTCTTATGAAACTGAATGTTATGGGGACTGTATTGAAAATCATATTTATATGAATATAAAACATTAAAATTTTATGAATGATGTTGTGATTTGAATAATTAAAATAATGGAGCAATGTTCTTATTAGTCCATCAATAGGAGACAACCTCTATATTTTAGTTCATATGTTGATCATTTAGTCTGTGGAAATGTATCTATACCACTAAAAATTTATTTTCTATCCTCCAGGGTGTAGAATATAAATTTTTTATTGTAGATTGATATTTTTTAAATGGTGAATAAGATCAATAGTTTACGCTTACTAAAAATATGAAACAACATGATGAAATTGACCCCATAGATTTTGTGGAGTTTAAGATAAATATTTTAAAAAATTACATTCCTTTAAATATTTATATGAAAATGGAGGAGGAATATCTCAAGATAAAGAAGGAGTATGATTTTCTGATTATATGCTAGGAAAATTTTTCAAAACTTATGAGGAATGTTTTGTGTTTTATCATCCAATGTGAAAATAATATTTATTTACTTTTCAGTGTATTGAATTCATGTATATTATGGGTGTTATTAATAATTTGAATCAATATATATGATGGAATATTTCTATGGGTTATCATGTTGGTTATGAAGATTTGGGTTATACTATTAGTCGCAATGTTTTCATATGAAAATAATGACTATGTTAAAATGAAATTCAAAATTCAATTTAGATAAGAATATGATCCCTCATTTAATCTCATTATGTAGAAGAAAACATAAAGGAAATTATCTAAATGAGATTGGTAAATTTATTAAATATTTAAAGGAGGGTGATAAAGAATTATAATATTTAATTAATGTGAAAAAGATATAATCTAATAATGGAGAAAAAGTTTTATGAAATTGACATCCCATTATATTATTTATTAAATGAATGGTTTATGGGAATTACTCTAACCAATTCTAAAAATTTATTAATGATTATGATCAACATCTGAAACAACATAATCTTAGGAGCAATGGAAAATATCATGCAGACACTATTACAGATATTGATAATGATGGGTTGTAAGGTACACTTATCACCCAATCTATTACTATTAGTGTTCTTTTATTGTACATATACCGGGTATTTTACATTAAAAGTAATTTTTATGTGCATTACAATGGAAACCCAATGATTAGATTTTATCTAATCCATGAAAACTATAAATGTTATGATGATCAAATCCTACATATCATATTCTTCATCAATTAATATTTTGGGGAGTGTTCTTCCTACAAATCATGTTATTAAAACTCTAGTTGAATTTGATGTAATCTTATGAATAGATTGATTTTTTACATAAACCAAACATGGATATCAATCATAGGGATTTAATATTTGATATTCTGAAATAAACTATGATCATTTATTACATTGATTATATACATTAACTGTTGATAAAAAGAGAATCTGTTGTGTGGGTTGGGATTCATATTAAAAATGATTGTTTATCTAATAAGTCCATGAAGAAATTCAACATTGATTATTTTCCTATTGTATAAGAGAATCATGATTTTGTTTCATGAATAATATAATATCTTTCTTCCAAATAACAAAGTTTATTTTTCAATTGTACATCTACAGAGGGTTAGACCTATTCAATGAAAACATATATAATGGATGTGATTGAGTTACCAAAATTAATTAATCAACTCTAGGAGTATCATGAATCATGATTCATTAGTAAAACTTTGTGAGGATGGGTGAACCTATAATTTTTAATATGAATAAAAATGGAACTATGAGACTTTGTGTTGATTATTTAGAACTAAAAATTATCAAAATCATTAATATGTATCATGTGCCTCATATGGATGATTTGTTCGATCAATTACAATTATCGCATTGATAAAAACATGTATATTGTTAGTTGTTTGAGAAAAACTGATGACATTTCCAATATTTCATTCTGTATGAGTTATAAACACTATGATTTTATTGAAATTACAATTATATATATTGACACTCCATTTATTTAAATATATTTAATGAATAGAGTCTTTAGTGATTACCTTGATCAATATTTGGCAGATTTCTAGATGATATTCTAAAGTGTTCTAATAAAAAAGCATTGAAGGAAGATAACTTATGGATAGTGCTAGATCTCATAATTATGGATATGTTGTATGAAAAATATACACATATTGAATTCTAGTTAAAATAAGATTAATTACGAGGTTATATATTCTCAATGAAGGATATATTGATGAAACCATTAATGAATTTTTTTTAAACACTGACCAATTCCAACTACTATAACTAAGATATTTAATCATCTAGGATTCAATACATATTATATGAAAATTGATTATAAATTATTAGGGTTTTCAATGCCACTAATCATGATAACACTAAAGGGTTCCATGTTTCATTATAAAAATGAATGTAAATAATATTTTCATGGAATTTATGATATGGTTAATCAGTGCACCAGTCCTCAAACTACCCTATAAAGGAGAAGGGTCTTTGGTCAATAGTGATGTAGAATATTATATATTGGTATGAATCCAATTATAGAATGGTGTGGTGACATATTCCACCTCATGAGACTTTTTTTAAGAGAAAAATTATATGACTCATGATTTGAAGATACATTTATTAATTTTTTTATAAAAAAAGTAATTATATATATATATATGTTTGTTTTAAATACTAATCATATGAGTTTAATGTATATATTCACATATATGGGATTAAATATTAACCAGAGGATATTATTTGTGTTGATTAATGATTATTACTACTCAATACAATACCACACTATGAAGGAGAACAATGATGAAGATACTCTAGGTTGAAAGGACCATGCTATCATATCAATTATGAGAATCATAAAATCAAATATTTATGTATGTGTGAATTATGGAACTATAAATCATTATGTATTTGGAGAAATATTAAATTTCAAAAATGAATATTCAACTTTTTATACATGTGAGGATAAATTAGGCACAAATGAATGATGTAGAGCTACACAAGAATTTAAGAGATATTCCAATGTTAAAGACTAATTGTTAGAGAATAACAGGGTTAAATAACCTTCTATGATCTCTAACCTTTCATGATTTATATATGGTATAGGATGAATAACATATTTCATCATTCTCTATTCATCATATAAGTACATTGATTTATAGATATCTAAAAGTGTATATATCATGTTGAATAATGAATATAGATACATCAGAGTATGTATCTTGGTGCTTGGTATGTTATCATTTTAGGATCATGAGAAAAAATTCTATGTATATGAAAGAACAATTTTCCATACCAGAATATAATTACAAAAACATCACTATGTTTTTTTTCATCAGACTCCTTAAAAATTATAAAAAGATTTAATTATTTTGGGTTGTATTTGAATACCTTATGAAGTGATCACAATTAAATATGATCCTAGTTTTCCCCAATTGATCTTAATTAAATAATATACATTAAGTAAGAGTTTTTGTTTCTTGGCGTACAACATTTTATAGTATATTCCAAGACTTTAGGATTAACATGGTGTTCTGGTGAATTATTCATTAAAATATGGATTTAGAGTTGTTAGTCAATACTTCTTATCATCCTAAATGTGGTGGTCAGTTTGAGAGAATCATCAAAATCATGGAGAATATACTAAGGCCTTGTTCTATATCATTCAAATGTGGTTGGGATCAAAACCTTAATATAGTAGAGTTTTGATGAAAGAAAATCATTAAAAAAAGTAATAATATCGATCCTTATGATGATCTGCATTGGAAAAAAGTGTATAGATCCAACATTCTGGGATAATGTTTTTGAAACAAAACAATTGAGTCCTGAACTAGTTTATGAAATGTAATATAATGTATGATGCATACAATATCACATAAATCAAAATCAGAGCCGAATGAAAATTTATTATGAAAATAATTGGTGAAATTTGAAATTTGAAATTTTTGATATGGTATTTCTATAAATTTATCCATGGATGAAGTATATGATAATGAAAAATAAGAGAAATTTTAGCACTAGGAATGTATTTCCCTTCATGATTGTTTATCGAGTAGGGATGGTATCTTCTCGATTAGCAAATCCTGCTAACATTTCTTACGTTTTCAATGTGTTCCATGAATATCCCTTGAGGAAGTACATAACCAATCCCTTACATGAAATAAACTCATAGATCATGCCATTAGATTCTATTATATTCTAGGGTTAAATCACAACAGAAACCATGGATCATAGTGGTGATGTTCTGGTCAATTTTCTGGGGAGGAAATAACTAATTGATGATGTTTAATAGGAACTTGTGGATTTTTTGAAACATAGATATAATCATTTGTTTATGTTATAGTATAAAAAATTAAATAATGAAATTAATATTTATGGTTTATAATGTTACACTTCATGATGTTATTAAAATTATATTTGAATATGTTTGATGTCGTTATTGTATTTCATTACATGTAACACTGTGTTTATACAAACCACAATATACTATTGAAATGTTATTATTTAATGTGATAGTTCTATAATATTTGTTACATTGGTGGGTATAAATAGGATTATGAAAATAATTATAATTTAATGGACTAATAGAGTGTAAATTAATCCATGCTTATAAATTTATTATAAATGAAAATAAATATCATTTTAATGTAAAATAGTTGTTGTCATGATATGGTGATTTTATGTGTGCAGTGTGTTTTTAATCATAGTAATGTAAATTAATCACTATTATAGAATGAATTTAATGAAATATATATATATATTTATTTATTTATTATATTCTATACAAATTATGATTCATATAATATTTTCTCTAGGAAAGATATTATAATATATCATGTTTTATGTGTATGAATGTGCATTTCAAAAATGAGAATTTGATTTCTTTTTTCAGATGTATTTTAAAAAAAATTCTTCCACTTATTGGAATTTAATTTTGAAAAATTGATCCCATATTTTTAATCATGCCATTATAATTTGGTACATATTTCAAATTTATTATTGTTTATTATAAATAATAACCTTGGTTGTTTTTCACCTGTCCAAGGGGAAAATGGGTTAAATAATGTTAAAAATTTGGGTTTAGGAATCAAAATAATCTATAATAATATATAAAGAAATTTTATGAGTTTATTTTGACCATTATAATCCTTTCCTTTAAAATATATCTAATTAACTCCTTTTCACTTTAATTCGGACCATAATATTATTTAAAAAAAAGAATAAATAATAAAAGTCACTATCTTCATATTAATATTTCTAAAATTCATATATTATTTTAAAAAGTGGTTTTGTTCTTTTATAACTATTTATTTGGTAGATAAATTATTTATATATATATATATTACTTTACTTTTAAAATATTAGGGTTTGAATAATTATCTATAATTATTACACAATGCCATCACAATATTTCATCAATTAATTGAAATATTTAAATGTTTTTAAAATATTTAAAGAAATTTTTTTTATTGAATTATTATTTTCCCAAATTTAATAGATAAATATAAAAAATTTGGGTTGATATAAATTTTTATATTGAAATTTTATTAATGTTATGTTGTTTTAATAGTCATTATTAGTGAATACTTCCAAAAATAATATTAATGAAACTTTTTAATGAAAAATGTTTTATTAAATGGTATAAAATTTATTCATATACTATTATAGACCAAATTAAATAAATAGTTTTTAAAATTAATTGTCTTTACATTTATTAGAAGCTTTTCCAGTTGTAGTAACAATTTTAGAATCTAAAGAGTATAAAACATTGTTATCACAGAACTGGGAAAAAAGGGTAACATGGAAAAATCAAAGAGATAAGGGTGAATACACAAACAATACATGTAAAAAATTTCATAAATGAGATGTTTTTGAATAATAATAAATTTATATTCATATTATATCAATATTTTTACATTTTAATAAGAATATTAATATATAATAATACATTGAGTAGTTTAATTAGATTCCATTCACTTACTTATAAAACAACACATCTTCTCATTAATTATTCAAAAATATATAGGGCTTATTTATTTGAAAACCCTACCTTAATACCTTTATTACATCTATACCCAAATCTTAGATCTTATACTCATTATAAATGGAAATCATTTCAAACATTAAGCAGTAACCCAAAACTGGTATCTGAATAAAGATGTATTACTCTCAACCATGAATTTCAAATTTTATTTATTCTCATACCGCCTATAGATATATGAAATAAATTATAAAATAATTTTTTGTGTATAAAAAATTTAAAGAATTATTATTTTAAATCTTTATCAAAAATTATACACCTCGTTTTCAATCATTTTCACAATGATAACATCGCTCATCTTTATCTGCAGACTAGCTCCTCTAGAAGCGATGTGATTGGTTTTTCATTTCCTCGTTACATTCATAATAATAATGATAAATTTAATGATTTTATATGATATATATGATATAATAATTATTCTATAAGTTTGAGTTGATATTTTTGATTATTTCATTCATTCCATTGAAAAATATAAATAATGTTAATGCATACATACAACCTATCAGAACGCTAAACATTGTAATTCATTTTTCCATATCCTTCCTTGATAGATGAGTATAAATAAATTAATATATATATATATATATAATTATATATTAATATCATTATTAAAGTTATATGGATGATGGAACAATGATCAACTTAAAATTATAGGAACTACCGAATTGAAATTCATATGAAACCTGAAATAGTTAACACCTTGAAACGATGGGTTTAGAAAGGAATTATTAGTAAAATAGTGTTAAAATTTTCTACATGAACATATATTATATTTTAAGTTTTTTTATTGTTATTTAATATATTTATAATTAAAATATATTTATTATACAATTGGTTAAATTTCATTCAATTGTTGTTGAACTTGATGTACGTGATTTATAAAACAATATCATTGTTTATTGTGACTATTGAGGATCATGTATATATTAAAGGAATTTTATAACCGCTCACTAAATAATCCTAGAATATTTATTCTTTAATGTTGATTTCTAGAGATTATATGTTTTCCATTATTTTTACACCTTTCAATGAATTAATATATTGAATGAATTGTTTAGAGATAAACGAAAATATTTCTCTTTTTCGAGGAAAATGTATGTCCTTCCAAATAAATATTGCCTAAAATGTTTTCAATAATTACTAGAAAAATATATATGTATTTTATTAATTTAAAATTTTCACTAAATTTAATTTTGAAGAATTTTTTTAAAATGAATGTTTTTTCATTATCCAAATAAGTTAATTTTTGAATTTTTAACAAAATTATTAAAAAAATAAATTTTTATTGTACATGACAAGAATATGACATTATATCTTCATGATAAATCAATGTAATGATAATTCCATTCTAATGTTCTATGTTTTCTTTCAATGATAATATATGTAATAGTATTTTTATAATTTATAAATTTTAAAAAACTTATTTCAATGTGAAAATTATATTTTCCTCCTGAAATATTCCTGGGGTTCTTTCAAAAGAATTTTCATATAAGATAAATTTTTTATGTAACTTATGATATACTTTGGATATAATAAAATTATACCATCCTGAATTTTCCTCTAGATTTTATATTATTTTTATTAGAGGTGTTTTTTAAACCCGTTTCTATTACACATTTTGTTTTATAATGAAATGTTGAAATTTTTATAAAACTCAATTTCATTCAATGAATAATGAAATTTGTGTACTTATTTATGTTCTTTTGGATAATATATAAATTTAATATAATTATATGATGGGTCGAACATAATTATATAGCCATCTATTACATTGGGTATAGACCGGTATATCATGATATAATAAGAACTATAATGGGAAGTAAACAAAAATCAGTAAGGGACTCTATCCATTGTGATAGTATTAGGAGTGAATCGTGACTGTTGATATGACAAAAGGGAGATTAAAACCAAAGTATATGATTTTCATGAATGTTAACCAAGACTATGGAAATGATTTTCTTTAATTATGTGTATTCCCCAAACTTTTGTTTTTTTCTAGTGTAATGCTCTCATGGTCCATGTTATTTGATTCCATTAGGATTTGTGTATTATAAAGATCCAAGATTTGTTCCATTTATCAATATTATGGTCCATGATATGAATTTAATAGGCTATAATTTTTTATAATGCTTTTACATAGGATATGTCAATAAAGGGTGATAGTTATAATAGATAGAGTGGGTGATGATTTAAATTTTTTATTAAATTTTTTATGTATATATGTTTCTAAAGATAATATACATTTACTATTATTTCATAGATCAGAATATTTAATATTTAATATTAATATTATAAGATTTAATATTAATTTATTAAATGTATGTCTAGTTATAACTATAAATAATTACAATATCCTGAATAAAATTGAAATTTGGTAACATCTGACCATATAAGGAACCAAATCCACCATACCTAAACAATTATTTATATATATTAAGATTGAATATAGTAATACTCACTCGAATCCTCCCCAAAACCTCTTTTTATATATAAATTAATTATACTATATCTCAGTGAATAAAAAATTAAAATCATCTCATCATCTAAAAACTAAATAGTATATCCCATCATCACCATGGTTCACTTAGTATATAACACATAGAATTAAACATTTGATATCAAAATGATACACATGATCAAGATAACTCACTTGTACTTACCCATTTATTTTTCATTGTCACACCCTAATCACATTCGACTAAAATACCTTTCATAATTCATCTTTAAATTTTATATACACATTTCAACCATTTAATCATCTCATATTGTATCCCATGTAGCTCATCACACCCATATATTTCACAACCACACTAATGAAAACAACCTATAATGAAATTTAATTTCAATTAACATTTCACAAAAAAATGGTATCCACTGCGAAGGTATACAAAATAAATTTTATATAATCACAAATGCCTCATGAATCAATATCATTAAAAACATTCAATTATAAATTTATTATTTATTATCCATTTATTAATCATTTTACATATTCTGACAGAATAATTCCTTTAAAAACTACCAACACTATATCATAATTCATGTTCCATGTTCTATATTTCAATCTCATGTTCTTAAAGAATTAATTTCCAACCATCCCATGTTTCTTTTTTAACATATATACTTGATGTACTTAACACAAATCCCATAAGTTTATTAACATATCTATTAAAATTCAATTGACTAGGTAATTTTGTTCTAAATTTATAATAACATAAAGAGAAACAAACATGTGGTGCATAATAATAATTCAATAATCATTTGGATACTCACAAAATGATGATCTCGAAATCTATCCATAAAAAAACAATATTTATTGTAAAGAGTTATCTAAAACTCATACCAATCAAAAAAAATCAAACTGAACTTGAAATCCAATAATAAACAATTTTATATATTAACATGTCCCATAAATACAAACAACCACCTTATCCCAATGAATATGTAGCAATAATTACCCATTCTCAACGTCTAATATCCAATATATTCATAATTTTTGAACCATATTCAACCCCATATATAAATTATATGAAAGGATTTAACATCATAGAGAACATGTAATCATTTTATAAATTTATTTAAACATGTACATTTTTAGATAAATCTATGGACATAACACTTGGGAAAAAAAAATAACAACATAAAAGGATAACCTCTCATCATCCCTAAAAATTTACTTATTATACACAAACTTTTTCTATAAGTTATCAATTAATAATTTCATTATGATTCAATATTGTTAATAAAAAATATATCATTAGAACCAAATATTAGTTAAGAATCAACTACAAACATGTTTTATTTTGAAAAATAATATTAAATATGTTAAATGAAAGAACAGTAATCAAATTAAAATGCCTCTTTAATTAATCAATTAATATTTTATGGATTTAGGTTTACTAAATAATTCCATGTAATGAAAAAGATGTAAAATAAATTAATAATGGAAAAAATAGACACCACAATGTCCTGGAAAAATCAAGAGATAATAAAAATATCATGAAACCTATGTCATCACCACAACCGATTTCATATTTTCATTCATACCAAAATTTATAGATTATTTTCACTATTAGCTTTATTCACCAATTAACAAATGTATAAAATTCATAATACCACAACATAAATATTAGATAATAATGAAATGGGATGAATCATGTAAAATAATACTAAAAATTAAATTTTCATTTTGAAAGTGGTAGGGGTATGTACATATATCCATTTACCTCATCCATAAATAAAACAATACCCATATGCATGTTGAAAAATTATAAAATCATCATAAAAATGAAATACAAAACCAAGGAATATTGATGTAAACTAAATAAAATGGAAATAATAAAAGGGGATTTAATATATCTCATCAATAGAGAAGAAACTATCCTCATACTAAAAACAATCATTCAATAGATGATTGGTGTTGACTCTACATAAAGTGGACTTCATTTCTCTAAAATGGGTTATTCAGTCATTGAATAATAGATGGAAGTTGTAACAAAATATGTTTTATATTAATGAAGTCTTGATTCTATATAGGTTTGAGAAAATAGAGGTTCATAACTCATCCTACTTTCCCAATCCAAATTATATAGGTTTTTCGCCAAATCTATGACACACCAATTGAATGTACATGAAAAGTGTCTTCATGAAACTCATCCTCATATATCTATGGTGAAATTTCTTCTTATGTTCAATTAACCTATGGTAACACATTGATGAAACCCCAATACATGTACACTTTGACCCTATAGAATTAGGAGATATGAAAAAATGATCTATGGGGCTCTACAATCAATCATATTCCCATCATGTTGTAACCCCTCAAGAAGTAGGTATTACAGTTTAACCTCTCTCAATTCATGAAATAACACTGAGAACCATGCCAAAACAATAACCAAATCAATAGTTAGAGATAATCCTTGATCTCCAGCCTACACATTTCATGGATTATAAAAATTCCACAAGTAAATATCCAAAATTAATCCATTCTATAGATGACAATATTACACTATAACCACCATATTATAGCCAAAATTTGCGATCTACCCCACTTATACTATTTCATCACTCCCTATGCACATATGATCTCCCCAAAAAAACCTGGAATGTATCAGGATAACTTATTACCATCCATTAGACATGACTCAAACAAAATATTTTTTTCAAAAATTTGATATAAACCCCATTATGAAATCAATGATAACCAAAACAATCACCTTCCAATATACCGATAATATTTCATGATAAAATTTGATCTAACCCATCATATTTTAGGGACAGAGTGCATAATCTTTCAACATCATAAACCATATCGTTAACCAATCATGTCAATCATATCATTAAATAAGACCAGTCATAAAAACAATTAGGCTACTCCGAATAGATTTATGAATTCCACCCTCATTTAGTCTCTTCCATCCCACCATGACACTATAGAACATTACCAAATGTTATATTATACCTCCACGACACGTTCTCCTGGTAGTCATAGATTTTAATAAATTGTTCTTTGGTGGTAAAATCATATTTAGAATCTAGATTAACCAATTCAAATATATAATAATTTTTATGATGGTATCTGTGACGCTATAATACTAGAAAGATGCCTCAAATATCTCTCATATATGAGGTAATGCTTACTAATTCACAATAATCCATACACACACCACAACCATGAAAAGACTGATAAATTAGGGGTCATACATACTCGTATTATAGAACTCGCACTCATAACAATGATTAAATACCTTCATGAAGACCTGATCTCCATTTATAACACCAAGGGGCCGCATTCCTTGATCAATATATGACATATGTCGATTCCGTGTTTCCTTCATCCACTCATAAATCAGAATAGCCTTCTATATTGTTCTATACGCCACAGTTGTTTTATGAAATCATGACTCTAGAGTATCAGTTTAATATAATAGATATAAAAAAATCTCATTCATACAATTCACCGAACAACATTAGACCCATTATAATGATATATATATATTATTATAATAAAACAAAACCAATGGAATGTTTCCTACACACAATAATCTAATTTACAGAACACTTGAGCACAATATGACCCCTCATGCATTGATAGTACTCAATATCTTAAAATTATTCTATGATTGAAAATATTTTTTAATAAAAAATATTATCCAAAAATAATGTAGACCTCTATAAACATTCTATATTAAATATTGATCAGGATAAGAGATTACTATCTTTAGAAAAATATGTATCTATAAAACCTACATTGAGTTCTTTCTCAAAACAACCTCCAACGATATTGACTCAATAATCACTATGATATGTGAAGAAAACATTAAAATGGTATGAATTATCATATATAACATCATATAATACATAATAATGAGGAAACATTGTGGTGAAGTCAATCCATATTCCCTATCACTTTCATCGAGGAATATCATATTGTTGTGAAAACCTACTACGATAAAGTGATCCTACATCAACCGATGGAAATACATAAATTGAGAAACAAACCCCCCAAATAGTTACATCATTATATTGAATGAAATATAAACTCTCATGGTTTGATACATTTTTTACACACTAGTGTGTAATGAAAAAGGAGAACTGTGGAAACCATGGAGTACCATTTCAAAAATCACATGATTAATTAAAATCCTCCCTTAAAAAGCATTGGATGAAGATTATCATTAGTCCATCCCTTAGGGGAAATCCCCAAAAAATTGATCTATTGAAAGAATCACAAAAAAATAAACCATATAGGAAACCTAAACATAAAACATCATTAATGAATTCATAGTTATCAAATAAAAAATCCCTCGACGGTCATCTTTCCCCATTATAAAATACTTTATAATGAATGCCACCATTACCCTCTAAACATCAGAAGTGTCATGTGAGACCCTTCTAGGAAAAATCAAATTCATTTTCATTGAACTAAAATAATTTCTTCCAAGTTGTATTTTATAAACATTATTAATGATGGGAGAGTATATGCCTCGATATATTGTGTTTGTATTGCCAAAATAAGATATCCAATGAACAAATTATTCCAAAAATTAATTTCAAAAACAACCATTGAAAAATTAGGTTAATGAGTTATGTACATAAATTGATATTTCCATAACAATCCAGGCACAAATGATAAAACTTCTCTCTATTGTATCATAGCACAAAAAATATGGATTTGAAAGATTTCAATAAATTATGTTTATAATTCCCTCTGCTAGAAAATTAACAATACTAAGACTTGATAGATTATAGTATAGACATATAAAATCAATAAATTAATAGGGTTTCCCCATGATAATATAATCCCTTAGGGTTAATGTTTTCAATTTTTTCATAAATAAAGATAATTTGGGTACAATCCTCTTGTAATACTAATTAAGAGAAAAAACCCATAGCTAAAAAATATTTTACGGGGTGCCTAATAAACAACAACCTCATTAATTGAAGGATCCATGACTACTCCATCACAAGAAATAAAATTTCCCTTGAAATAGAACTCATGGGAGTGAAACATACACATTGATATCATCCAGAACTATAATTTATAACTAAAACACCAAAAATGGCTCAAAACATCTCTACATGTTCCTCATATGACTCAAAAAATACAATGACACTATTAATAAAAAACACTATGAACTGATCTAAAAAATTATAAAACAACGATTCCATTATTGATGTGATCATATATAGGTCATTTACTGTATAAAATAACATTACAATGATCTCATATTGCCTATGATAAAATATGAATGAAATATACAAAATTTAATCATCCTTTACTTTTATATGATGATATCAAAAATGAAATTAATAATTTATAATGGGTTGGACACATTTAACTATTATAATAAATCATCAATTAATGGGATAGTAAATTGTTTCTAGACTATCACATTAATCATGTGGTGGTAGTCAGTACAAAAATTCCATACACCATCTAATATCTTAAAAAATAGAACATCATATCCCTAAGGAAAAAGAATTAGAAAAAAATGGCTCGATATAAATGATTTTAAATCTTGATTTTCCCCACTCACAATTGATTAGGATTCAAATTATATATATATTGATATAAATGTAACACCTGGATATAGTTATATCCCAATCATGATCTATTATCGATGGTTTAGTTTCACAACAACTTCAATAAATTCATTTAGGTATTCTACAACAACTCTGGGAATCATCGCCTTCATATTATGTATTGAACTCAAAAACAATTTTTCCATAAAGTAACAAAATGAATCAGTATGTCTATAATAGATATTTAGGTCTCCCTTTCCATTATAGAAAACAAGTTCGCCGTTAATGTCATTCAGTATAACACACATTTTTGAGTAATCCCTAATATTCTGAATTGAATAATACAAATCCACGTTAATGATAATGTAATATATATATAATAAAAATAAATCTCCATAAGTGTGTTGAAATACTAAATTCAACTCAATATCATGGAACAAATTACAAATTCAATCTTAACATCTAACTAGGTTAGTCAATAATAGGGGAACTGAATAAACATTCACCTAATGTCATAAATAATTTATTAAGGCATGTTCAATAAATGATTGGAAATGTCATAAATATAAAAAGGATAACACCAATGTGGAATATAATAACATTACACCACAACTGACTTCTAGCTCACCTATCACTTAGAACACCCATTGTCATGATCTACTTATTCTCAATGATGAGGGGTACTATAGGGATACCCTCCTATGAAATTACCTCCTCTATACTAATCAGATTCTAGTTAACTCTACTAGTACTAGAATATTATAGGTTACAAATGCAATCAATATTCATTAAGAGTACCTAAAACCCAATGCAGACATCTATGACTGTTATTTGGTAATATATCTGATTTCTATGACCTCTAAATGTTCAAAAAAAAAGCTTATCCATAAGAAGGGTTCCATGAAATTTGATCCCAAATGAAATGGGATTAATAAATTCATAACCAACTACTCACTATCTAAATAATCTATTGACAAGGAATTAATTATCATTTGTCCATAATACAACTCCAATGAGTGTCATGATGACTCCTCTCCAATGATGGTCTAGGTCTATACATAATAAATTTAATATCTATTTCATTAATGTGTGAATAAAGATATGTCTAAAACATGAATGAGTTGACAATGATATTTATTTATTTATAAATACATTCTTTGTAATATTGCACCTATAATGGCCTAAGATTATTATTCCAAATTATTAAATCTAATAAGAATAATTTTAAATAAAAAAAGAGTATGATCCATCTAGGAAATGTAATTTTTAAGTATTTGGAGATTATATATAAATTATTCTTATTTTATGAATTATTTCAAACATATACAATAATTACATCCCCATATAATACTCTTTATATAGAAACTCTACTAAAAAATGACTTTATAACATCAAGAAATGCAGAATTAGAAAATTTTGATATTAGATTCTTATTACGTGTAAACATAGGACATATAAATTGATGATAAAATGAGAGAAATAGATAAGAATAAGAGAAATAGATATTTAATATAATACAAAAGTGCCACATCAAATCTGAAAAAGATCATAAATATGGGTTATGTCAAAATCCATTTACATTTCAATATACAATTAATAAAATAATAAGAATTCATCATGAATAAAACATGAACTATAATTCCATGTAATAAATTATGTTGGCACCATCATAGGTTTAGGAAACGTTTTATAAGTTAGTAGTAACTTCTATGAAAATTAAATCAGACCTCAACACAAGTTTCCCATAGTGGTTCAAGAACATCTTCTAGTTTCCTATAAAAAATCATGCACATTAACTAGTTTCCCATAACAAATCATTCAATTATACATATTTCCCATAATTATCACATGAGAAATAATACATTACCCATTTCATTTTAAGGAGATATAGTTCCCACCTTCATGTATTGTGAAATGTAAATGTGATTATCATTGGATGAAAAATAATTCACAAATCATAACAAATCAACAAAAATTGGTTTCATAATCATTTATTCATAACATAACCGATAGAAAAGAAACGGTTTCCATAAAGATTTCATAATTTAACCAGAAACATGAAAAATCCAGAGAATGAATAACGATAGTATCGATAGATCATATTTCATTAATTCTTACGTAACAACAAATTATTCCAACTTATATTGATTTTCATTAATATTTTTTGGAATAATTATATAATAAATTATTCTTTCCCTTTTTAAATCTTTTTTTTCATTAAAAAGCTACACAAAAAAAGGAAACATTGTATTCCAAAATGAACATTAAATATTATAAATGGAACCATAGAACACTAATTATTCATGAGGCTGGGAAAACCCACTCATAAAATATAAGATAAAAAAATAATTTCATATTTATTTAGAAAATCATAAAATTAACTAACATGGAAAATGACAAAAATATTCCTCTAAAAACATTTTTTAAAATTTAAAACAGCATAAAAAATATTTTAAAACAATAATTTTGAATTAATAAAAAAAGATAAAAATTAAAAAAACATATACACTGTAGATAAATATTCCCTATAAGATTACTAAACATAAACAATCTCAAGTAACGATGAAATTGTGATATAAAAACATACCTCGAGACTCGATGTATCTTATTCACATCCAAACCTCAAGAATAAGAACTATTTCTTATTTAATCTTGTAATCCATAAAAAAACTAATTTATATCATAATATTTATTATTTATTTAAAACATCATATCATCCATTTATTAATAATATGTTATTACAATCAAAATTCAGTGTGATAGTAATGTAACATTGCAACAATAATGAGGTTCAGTAGTCCCGATTCATATAAATTGATTATGGTAACATAATTAATATAAATTTAGTAATGTTTGTAAAAAAATTATATTTTAATTGTAGAAAAATTATAATCATTCTTAAAAAAATATAAAAAAAATTATTAATATTTTAATGGAGACGGTAGGTCATATGTATGCATGAACATTGATTCCAATTTTTGAATGATGTGATGAAAGAGAGGAAAATAATAATTAAAAATAAAATAATCATTATTATATCATATATATTATATATATTCATAATATTCATCTTTATTTACATTTTTTGTGAAATATAATTCATAAAGAATCACATCGCATCATAGAGATGGGATTCAACACAAAAGCAGGAGGGAAGTTATTGATTCCCAATTTTTTTATAAGATGGTAGATATATTACAATCTATAAAAAAGTATAATTATACAATAAATATCATATATTTCATTAAAACCATCATAAAACTCATCCAAAAAATATAAGTGTGCTAAATTAATTGTATCCCTTCATGGAGACAATATGCCTTATGTACAATTGGAGAATACTTTCACCTCTTGATAGATGGGAATGATGGTGTATAATGATGTATTAAATATTATAATAATATTTTTGGAATATGAAATTTAATTAATTAATTAATTAATTATAATTATAATACATTTTCAATTGGTGGATAATAGTATAAAAAGTGATTATATAAGGTAAATAACTCTTCATCAATACTACAACATTAGATCTCCTCTAAATGGCTCTTGGGTGGATCCTTTGGAAAGAAAAACACATTTATAATGTGAATATTAAAATATAAAAGATTATATGTTAGATTATGGTCTATATATATGGACAAATATTATGTAATGAAATGATAGATTATGTGTCCTTTTATATTTGAGGTTATGGGATCTTTTCGAATTTCACAAAATATTAAATTATAATAAAATCATTATAACTAAAATACCTAATGATATATTTGAATTTTAAGGTATGATGAGATGAGGTTTTAATATCATTATCCAATAGAATTTATTCATGTTTTTAACAATTTTTAAACATATGGTTTTGATTAACCCTTATGAAACCAATTTTCATTTTAATAATTGTGAAAAAATTATAAATATTTAAAATATATAGTTTTTAATATATATGGTTCCAATTAGACCTTAAATGAAAAATTATTTAAATTTAAAACTGTATCAAAATAAATTTTTATTACTTAAATATATTTATGATTTTTTTTTAAATTAATGATTATATTATTTTTGAAAAAATACAAGTATATTAAATTTTGATACTATTTATTGATTTTAACTTTAAATATATAAATAAATATAGTAAATTAGAATATATGTAATGGACCAGACCTCTCTGGTCCACTACTTTTTGAAAATGCGGTGTTAGAGGCGTTCTGCGAGGTCAAGGTAACTTATCCCCAAGGTTTTTCCAAAATATTCCTTTCTGGTGAACAGTTCCAACGGTATACAATTGAGAACTGTAACATCAAGTTATGTTTTCTTGTAATTTTGATGTTTCTAACAACCTTTGGTTATATTAGTGACTTGGGGGTGAGTTTGGGTGGACTTTTAGCGAAAACTAAAGGGCAATATCTTTCGCACAGGCTGCGCACGGTTTGTTTAAACCGTGCTGCCAAATCGTGGGTAGCTGGTCTTGGAGGTAGTAGCTTCCACATGGGAGGTGCACGGTGTTTCTAACCGTGTGCCCTAACCATGCGAGGAGTTTTTGAAGAGTCAGTAATGACCTCATGGTTAGATAAATATTTGTCTAACTTTGCGAGCAAACCGTGCGGGCACTTAAATTAGATCCTAAAATTTTGGATCTCAACCATTTTTCTTATAACATGCTCATTTAAGCTATTAAGAATCCATAACTCGGGATTACCTTCCATTGAATGTAGGAGAACCTCTCCCAGGTGTTTTGGAGGAGATATGAAGGATTCTCTTGGCGAATCAAATCCGGTTTCTTGATGTATGTGATCATTTTTCTTTGTTCATGATTGTTTTCATAGATCTACATAGATGTACTTCTCCTTTTCTCTTAGTTTCTTAGATCTATGCCCATTATGGGTATATCTATCTGTGTGAATGCCAAATATGATGATATTGGGTCATGGTTGTGTTAGGAGAATAGATCTAAGGAGGATTCTCTGAGAATCAACCCGGCTTTCTTGTGCATTATTCATTTGATGGGGTTTTCATAAAAAACCATTGAGGTAGGGTATTTGTTGCTTCTCCTTCTTGTACATGAAACTGTATTTATATCATGTTTAATACCACTAGATGTGAATGGAATTGACATATAAAATATTTAAACTATATAAATAAATTTTTATCGATCATATGTTGTTGCCTATTGTGTTGATAGTAAGTGTTATATTTATGCTTGTTCCTGATGAAAATCATCAAATAATGTAAACCGAGATTAATTGATGGTTGTTTGGCTAAATATAAAGAGGCATGTGAACAAATCTGGTTCTTTTTTTAATTTTTTGTTAATCAAATTGGTGAAATAAGCATGTTTAATATTTTGTGATAGCTGACTAGTTAGGTTTCCAATGATAGAACCAATGGTTTATGAATTTGTGAATTCAATATGGATTGAATAATTTTATTGTTTGATAATTCCTTGAGGGGTTCATAGTTACCCTCTTATTTGTGAAAGGGCCATAGCCCAATTGATGTGATGTTTGTTTTTCATGCAGCTTGTGTTGAGACGTGACCCTGGATGGGTGTTGTGATATGTGGGGGCATAGAGGCATTTTTGTTGTGGCAGTGGATGACACCTAGAGTGTAAAGATGCATCAGTTTATGCATGTGGGAGTCAGGGAGGACACCTGGGATGATAGAATGGAATGGATTTGATTGTTGGATGATTTCTGGTTCATTGGATGTTTATATGCTTTACTTTTTCCCACTGCTCAAGGCAGCTGGTCTTGCATAACCTTTTTCTGAAAGAGGTGAAGAAGAACGGGGTATGCCACGTGCTTTCCGTGTTTATATTCTCTAGGGAGGATGGGTCTATACTCTTTCTATAGGCGGAAAAGACACGACAGGTTGTACATCTACTCACTGTGTTGATCCTGTAACACCCCGAGATTTTATGAAAAATATTCTTTTTAATTTCACTAATGTCTTGTGTTGTACACCAAAAGGAGATTGCACAACACGCATCATTGATTTGCCTTTCATTACACGCAATCACGACCTTCCTCCATTGCGTGTGTAGTACGCAATAACGAGTTTCACTAAACAACAATATGCTATTAAAATATTATTAAAACTAGCCGTTATGAATAGTAATAAACACTTTTTGAAATTTTGTAATTTTATTTTTCACAATGGAATTCATTTTTGGATTCGTAATATCGAAATTAGCTTAGGGTGAAATTTTGGTGATTTTCGGATAACTTTCATATTTTGATGAATAGTGAAAATTACTAAATTTTAATTAAAAACAACTTTTTCAATCGAAATAATTAATAGTGATAAATTATTAATTTGAGTGGTTTTAATGTATATTTAGAATATATTTTTTCAATTTAATACAATGATGTTCATTGGATGTAATTTCACATTTAAACCAGACATAAACAAGTGTCAATCTTTTGATAGTTATTATCTCTTAAGAACACGCTATTTTTTTTGACGACGGAAATTAATTTTTAAATTAATTAATGCAACTGATATGTTTTGAATTTGGTAAAATAGAAATCATTTTTGAGTTCATAATATCAAATATAGCTTAGGCATAATTTTTGGCATTTTTTTGAAAACTTTCAATTTTTGATGAATAGTGAAACCACTAAGTGGTAGTTAAAAAAAATGAATTTTTCATAAAACTTAATTTTACTGCTTCTGTGAGTGGAATTTCAAAACTCCGACAGACATGGTTGATATCATTAAGTAAAATGTTGTTCAATTAGAAAAAAATAATTTTTTGGTGAATAGTAACTTTTTACTTTTTTTACCGTGGTTAATAGTAAATAGGGTAACTAAGGGTAAATATGATATTACTATTACCCTAACACATGTCCTAATTCTATTTGATAAGTTTAATTCGACCAAAAACAACCTTATGAATATAATATGACCATTTTGGTCCACTTGGATTAGATTATGACATTTAATATTATTTTATTTAATGAATAGTTAAAATAGTTAAAATCAAAGTTTAATAACTAAAACATTTTTAATATGGGGTTATACATAAGATAAATTCGACTATAAATATTAATTAGAAAGATAAAAATATTTCCTACATAATTATATTTTATTTATAATTTTGATACATTATATAAGTTAATTTATTTATGACACAACGATGATGCAGTAATTACCCTTTTAAGGAAATGTTAACATAATTGATGTTATAAATGCTCAAATAAATGTAATTTGAGACTTTTTATGAATTACACTAATTTTATAGGTTAATATGACATGTTAGTGTTGATTTAATCAACTTGGTTCGAACATATAATTCTGTTATGACTTTCACAAAAATAATATATCAAATAGTGTCAAAATTGACACAAAATAGTTTTTAAATCAAATATTATATTATTAATTGTTTTTTTATTCCTAAAAATCTAAGGTTAGGCCAAATGAAATAGATAAGGATATATATATTAATAATAATCAACTTGATGTTCGTTTGGCATGTTATATTAAGTGTATTATCCATATAGTGTAAGAAAACAAAAAGTCACGGTAAAAGTTAAATTATTTAACTTAGAGTTAAATCTAATTGATAAGTTTAAAATAATAACCTAAACTTTTCTAAATCATATTGTTTGATAGGATTTCGACCCATCACCACTTTACCTTCGAAATAAGACCCTTTGGAACCATTATAAACCGATTTTTACTTTAATATAAAATAATATTTTGAGATATTCCTAAGGTGCCCCTCTCCTCCCTTATAAAAGGGCACCTCATCCCTCTCCTCCTCACACCAATTTGAGCACTCAAGCTCGGCCAAACCCGGGAAAAATCCCTTCTCCACTTCCCTAGAATAATCCTAGAGGTCCTGGTCTTCTTCAAAGACCAATCTTAGTTCTCTAAGTGGAGGATTCCAAGAGGCGTTTCAAAGAAGAGGTAATATCCATTACCGATCATTTCAATTTATTTCTTCTTCAACTTCTTCTTCTTTAGATGTTTCATGATAAAGTAATGACATCAGTATTACTTACATACTGATATGTTATTATAAATATGAAACAACCCTAATTCACCTTCTATCCATCCTACAGAAAAATGAAATCACCGCACGTGCGTACGTACGGAATACCATCTCCACGCCGTGGTGTAATCTATTTTCCACCATCACCTTACAAGGATTGGTATAATGGTGTAATGAGTAACTATATATGATTATTATAAAGTTATATTGATACTTAAATAGTATAAATACACTTAAATACAATTCCACGATCATGGGAACAATATCATCGCTCGTGCGTACGTACGGAATTACGTCTCCACGATGTGATGTGACTCGTTCTACATGATCATCATTACATAGTAATCATATAAATGAATTGAATGAATAAATATGATATTTGTTACACTAATACCATTCTGGATATAAGGTATCTATAACGTTAAAAGAAGAATATGAATTTATTCGGCAAAACACGCATAAGAACAAAAGGCAATAAAGACCCGAGTAACAAGTAACAATGAAATATTACTAATAAGAATATAAGAATATGACCATATATGATATAATATCAATATGTATGATTCTGGAATAAGTCAATAACATTATTTAAACCATTATACAGGAGATTCGGACACGTACAAAGAAAATCGGACCTAAGGTAAGGGAAATATCACAATCTCATTTTTATCCGAGATTGTTTATAAATTGGCATTTACTGGGGTGTATTTTATCATCCACATCCATGTTTCCTCGATATGTAATATTATTTTCATCCACCTACAATTGATTAAATCCAATTTTACATTTCGGTAGGTTTTTAGTAAAATATATGAAAGTAATCATTTGTCGTTTTTCATACGAGGTACTTTTTGACTTTTCCGACAAAAGTATGAGAAGAATGTTTTTTTTAACTTATACGGCATGAATGGATTTTTACGGTTTTATAAATCCTTATTTTCATGAAGCTTACTCCAAAATATTTCATGAATATTTTCAATAAAATATCTTTCTTTTAAAATTGCATGACGTTTTGTGAAAAGAAATTGATTTTGAAGAAGAAAGGATATTTTCCTCAAGAATTCATTTCTAGTGTTTTATCAAAATTATTTTCCATATAAGATAACATAGGGTTATGTTTCTATCAATATTATTACATTTATTTGGTTATGTTTGGATGGAATTATTTTTATGAATTCCTTTATCTTATATGAATTGTTTTATGATGTCATGTTGTTTAAGAATCTCATTTTTATTACATGGGTTATGCAATGATATATGATTTATGAATTTGTGGCACACATAAGAATGGTATCATTATGAGATGGGTGGGACCTATATCTCTCTCCAATGCATTGGGTAAAGAGTTTATATCTCATTAGATAGACATGTCTGGAATGGTAGGTTATACCGGTTCAGTGAAACAGGACTGAAACGAGGGTGACTCGGTTCAGAAAGGGACTTTTTCCACTAAGATAGTCTTGGAAATGAGTCTTGACTAACAAAAAATGATTCTCTATGATTATGTGTGTATGCTACAAAGTTTAATGTTTTATTTTATGATTATTGTGATTACATTTCACTGCCATGATTTATCCCATGTTATGAAATTATGCTCTCTTTTGCAGGTTAAGATTTACAAAAGTTATGTTCTTATGAATATTATGTTATTGATTTTTCTTTTGTTTACCCTTACTGAGCATTTGAGCTCACCCTTTTATGTTTTATTTTCCCCAGGATATAAAGAAAGGTTTTAGGTAAAAAAGGGAAGATCTTTATTGGAGATATTGAAGATCATTCACCACGATTAGAAGATTACGTTCTGAGTTTCCAATGACACTAAACTATTACGATCCTTGTGTGTGTGTTTTTTGTTATGTACTAAGTATTCCGAAAAAGTAATGTAATGTCCATGTACGTCAAGATATGGGTCTCTACAGTTGGTATCAGAGAAAAGGTTTAGTCAACCTTTGGAAACTAGGATGTGAAAACGTTAGTGAGATCCCTAGAGATAATTCTAAGTTATGTCTAGGGATGTCCCTAAGGTTAAGTATATGTATAGGTTATAGTACTAGAACTACGCTAACAATCATAGAATTAAACCTAAGATGTTAGATATTGGAGGTACTCCCCATTTATTATATTGTTTTCCTTAGCACGATTTTTGCCTCTCACACTATTCTTTTTGGGTTTTAGATGATGGTTGGAACCCGAAGGAACCATGTTGCTAAATGCAATGGACAATGCAATGATTGTCCTCCTGAACAAACAAATGTTATGGGAGATGGAGTGCAAAATCTTATTGCTATACTTACACAAGCTATGAATCATTCTCGACTTCCAAATGAGGAGAGAAGGGAACAATATTCTATTGAGTCCTTCATGAGGCAACTTCCACCTTCTTTTAGTGGGTCTTCTGATCCACATGTTGCTGAACAATGGATCAGTACCACTGAAAAGATATTTTCAGTTCTTCAATGTTCTGAACATGATAAAGTCATCTTAGCAGTGTATCGTTTGAAAGGTGATGTTGATCAATGGTGGAATCTTATTAAGAATATGACGCTAAGGGATGGAATTGAGTCCATGGAATGGGACGAGTTCAAGAACTTATTTTTCAATAAGTACTTCCCTCGTATTCTTCGAACAAATATGGAGAAGTAGTTTCTTGAACTAAAGAAAAAGGACGATGAATTTGTTGGTATATACGAAGCGAATTTTACAAGGCTTGCCAGGTATGAATCTGGATTTATCATCCAACCTGAAAGTAAAGTTGATCGATTCTGCAGTGTCTTAAAACCAAGTCTTCGAAGGGAATTATCTATAAGAGACTTCAGTAGCAATGAAGAAATTGTGAGTTGTCCTATCAAGGTAGAAATGGATGTTGGTGTTACATATCCATCTCATGGTTTTGACAAGAAACCAAAGGTGGAGTTTAAGGAGAAATCTCAGAATAATGGTGAAAAGAAGATGAATGTTTCCTTATGCTCAAAGTGTGGAAAAAAGCATGGTGGAGATTGTCTTAAAGGGACTAGAAAATGTTTTAAGTGTGGAAAAGAAGGTCATCGAGCAGCTGAGTGTCGAGGTAATGGAAAAATGGTTTCTAATTATGTGAATAAAGAAAACACTGCAGAGAACGCACCACCAACACTTCAATGCTTCAAGTGAAAGGAAATGAGGCATTATGCTAATAAATGCCCTAATCCAAGGGTTAGTGATGATCAACATGAGAAACCATTTAAGGAAAAGGACAATGGGAAGTCACATACGATCACTATTAGCGATGTTGAATATGACAAGGGTGTGTTGGAATGATTAAGTGTTTATGTAATGGGATTCCAAAATAATGTTGTATATAGTATTGTGGAATATTGGAATATTTATGTTTTGGATTTCAATAATTTTATGGTACCGGTAACCATGAAAAGTGATTGAGACATTTTCGGTAAACAGATGATATGAGAATAATGAAGGGATAAGAAGATAATGAGATGTTTGATTGTATTCATGAGCTCATGATTGATATAAGGACTATGTGATATCATGGTTTGATTATAATGAATTTTGAGGATTTTGGTTTGTGGAAAGTGTTAACTTTTAACTGCATTCATGTTTTCACTAAGGTTCAATGGAATACATGATTATGGCCTTCGAATGATTGGAATGTGACCAACAAGATAGGAATGCAGTATTACGATATATGGGGTTCAACGATGGTATTAAATCTCTGGTAATCGTTTTCACTATGTTATGAGAGTGGACCGAAGTATTTTAGATAAGCCTAAAGATTGGAATGGATTATTTTGGACATTAGTTAGTATTGTTTAAGGAGAGAACATTTTTTTTGATATTATTTATGGGATGTTATAGTAATTTAGTTTTAGAAAAAGGACAATCTGCAGGACGGGCGACAGCCCATCGCGTCGGACAAGGCTATGGGAATCGAACCCACAACCGAAGTGCGACTGGCCTTTATCACCTACCACTGGCCTACAGGAAGTCCCTGTTAAGTAGAAACTAGATTTATTATATTAAGCAGTATGATATATGAAGTATAAGTCAATTTTAGGAACCATATATGATTAATCTCACTATAGAATGACTTATGTATATTTAATAACTTTTTCTAACCTTTTGTTTGAGACAGATGGAATGACCCGTCATTCTATCACATGATCTTCTAACACTTCACGAATAACAAATTCAACTTCATTTATTTAAGATATGATGTGTAAATTGTTCAAGGCACGAACAACAGTGAGATTGTACCAAAATAAACTAAGTATTTATTCTAAATTCTTCAACTTTAGGGAAACGATCTTGAAAACCAAAAATTTTGTCCTAGTGCTCTTATATCTGATTAATCAGATGGTACCTTAGATCGTCACAAATTTATGGATTTGTGATTGTTGGCTTTTCCATAGACATGTTCTCTACCACTCTCCATCAGAACATGATGGTTAGATTTTTCTTCCATATCCATATTTTCACCTATGTGGAAACCCAGTGATTAGTTTATTTGGGTAACCGTTACGTTTCATACTTTTGTTTTTAAAGATTGGTTTTGGTATTCCATTTTATGATGTGGGTTTCTATTAAAGAAACTTTCGAATAGTAAACCATTTATAACCCCGACGAATTTCGAGGGCGAAATTCATTTTAAAGGGGGTAGAATGTAACACCCCGAGATATTATGAAAATTATTCTTTTTAATTTCACTAATGTCTTGTGTTGTACACAAAAAGGAGCTTGCACAACACGCATCCTTGATTTTCCTTTCATTACAAGCAATCGCGACCTTCCTCGATAGCGTGTGTAGTAGACAATAACGAGTTTCACTAAACAACAATATGCTATTAAAATATTATTAAAACTAGCCGTTATGAATAGTAATAACCACTTTTTAAAATTTTGTAATTTTATTTTTCAAAATGGAATTCATTTTTGGATTCGTAATATCGAAATTAGCTTAGGGTGAAATTTTGGTGATTTTCGGATAACTTTCATATTTTGATGAATAGTGAAAATTACTAAATTTTATTTAAAAACAACTTTTTCAATCGAAATAATTAATAGTGATAAATTATTAATTTCAGTGGTTTTAAAGTATATTTAGAATATATTTTTACAATTTAATACAATGATGGTCATTGGATGTAATTTCACATTTAAACCAGACATAAACAAGTGTCAATCTTTTGATAGTTATTATCTCTTAAGAACACACTATTTGTTTTGACGACGGGAATTAATTTTTAAATTAATTAATGCAACTGATATGTTTTGAATTTGGTAAAATAGAAATCATTTTTGAGTTCATAATATCAAATATAGCTTAGGCCTAATTTTTTCCATTTTTCTGAAAACTATCAATTTTTTATGAATAGTGAAACGACTAAGTGGTAGTTAAAAAAAACTGAATTTTTCATAAAACATAATTTTACCGCTTCTGTGAGTGGAATTTAAAAAATCCGACAGACACGGTTGATATCAATAATTAAAATGTGGTTCAATGATATAAAAATAATTTTTTGGTGAATAGTAACTTTTTACTTTTTATACCGTGGTTAATAGTAAATAGGGTAATTAAGGGTGAATATGATATTAATATTACCCTAACACATGTTATAATTCTATTGGATAAATTTAATTCGACCAAAAACAACCTTATGAATATAATATGACCATTTAGGTCCACCTGGATTAGATTATGACATTTAATATTATTTTATTTAATGAATAGTTAAAATAGTTAAAATCAAAGTTTAATAACTAAAACATTCTTAATATGGGGTTATACATAAGATAAATTCGACTATAAATATTCATTAGAAAGCTAAAAAGATTTACTACATAATGATATTTTATTAATAATTTTTCTACATTAAATAAATTAATTTATTTATGACACAACGATGATGTAGTAATTACCCTTTTAAGGAAATGTTAACATAATTGATGTTATAAATGCTCAAATAAATGTAATTTGAGACTTTTTATGAATTCCACTAACTTTCTAGGTTAATATGACATTTTAGTTTTGATTTAATCAACTTGGTTAGAACATATAATTCTGTTATGACTTTCAAAAAAATCATATATCAAATAGTTTCAAAATTGACACAAAATAGTTTTTAAATCAAATATTATATTATTAATTGTTGTTTTATTCCTAAAAAATCTAAGGATCGGCCAAATGACATAGATAAGGATATATATATTAATAATAAACAACTTGGGGTTCTTTTGGCATGTTATTGTAAGTTTATTAACCATATAGTGTAAGAAAACAAAAAGTCACGGTAAAAGTTAAATTATTTAACTTAGAGTTAAATCTAATTGATAAGGTTAAAATAATAACCTAAAATTGTCTAAATCCTATTGGTTGATATTATTTCGAACCATCCCCACTTTACCTTCGAAATAAGACCCTTTGGAACCATTATAAACCGATTTTGACTTTAATATAAAATAATATTTTGAGATATTCGTAAGGTGCCCCTCTCCTCCCTTATAAAAGGGCACCTCCTCCCCCTCCCCCTCACACCAATTTGAGCACTCAATCTCGGACAAACCTGCCAAAATACCTTCTCCACTTCCCTAGAATAATCCTAGAGGTCCTGGTCTTCTTCAAAGACCAATCCTAGTTCCCTAAGTGGAGGATTCAAAGAGGCATTTCAAAGAAGAGGTAATATCCATTACCGATCTTTTCAATTTCTTTCTTCTTCAACTTCTCATTATTTAGTTGTTTCATGATAAAGTAATAACATCAGTATTACTTACATACTGATATGTTATTATAAATATGAAACAACCCTAATTCACCTTCTATCCATCCTACGGAAAAATGAAATCACCGCGCGTGCGTACGTACGGAATACCGTCTCCACGCCGTGGTGTAATCAATTTTCCACCATCACCTTACAAGGATGGGTATAATGGTGTAATGAATAACTATATATGATTATTATAAAGTGATATTTATACTGAAATAGTATAAATACACTTAAATACTATTCCACGATCATGGGAACAATATCATCGCTCGTGCGTACGTACGGAATACCGTCTCCACGATGTGATGTGACTCGTTCTACATGATCATCATTACATAGTAATTATATAAATGAATTGAATGAATAAATATGATATATGTTACACTAATACCATTCTGTATATAAGGTATCTATAACCTTAAAATAAGAATAAGAATTTATTCGGCAAAACACACATAAGAACAAAAGGCAATAAAGACCCAAGTAACATGTAACAATGAAATATTACTAATAAGAAGCTAAGAATATGACCATATATGATATCATATCAATATGTATGATTCTGGAATAAGTCAATAACATTATTTAAACCATTATACAGGATATTCGGACACGTACAAAGCAAATTGGACCTAAGGTAAGGGAAATATCACAATCTCATTTTTATCCGAGATTGTTTATACTTTGGCATTTACTGGGGTGTATTTTATCATCCACATCCATGTTTCCTCGATATGTAATATTATTTCCATCCACCTACAATTGATTAAATCAAATTTTACCCTTTGGTAATCTTTTAGTAAAATATATGAAAGGAATCTTTTGTCGTTTTTCATACGAGGTACTTTTTGACTTTTCCGACAAAAGTACGAGAAGAATGTTTTTTTAACTTACACGGAACGAATGGATTTTTACGGTTTTATAAAGCCTTATTTTCATGAAGCTTCCTCCAAAATATTTCATGACTATTTTCAATAAAATATATTTCTTTTAAAATTGCATGACGTTTTGTGAAAGAAATTGATTTTGAAGAAGAAAGGATATTTTCCTCAAGAATTCATTTCAAGTGTTTTTTAAAAATTATTTTCCATCTAAGATAACATAGGGTTCTGTTTCTATCCCTATTATTACATTCATTTGGTTATGTTTGGATGGAATTATTTTTATGAATTCCTTTATCTTATATGAATTGTTTTATGATGTCATGTTGTTTAAGAATCTCATTTTTATTACATGTGTTATGCAATGATGTATGATTTATGAATTTTTGGCACACATAAGAATGGTATCATTATGAGATGGGTGGGACCTATATCTCCCTCCAATGAATTGGGTAATGATTTTATATCTCATTAGATAGACATGGCTGGAATGGTAGGTTATACCGGTTTAGTGAAACAGGACTGAAACGAGGGTGACTCGGTTCAGAAAGGGACTTTGTCCACTAAGATAGTATTGGAAATGAGTCATGACTAACAAGAAATGATTCTGTATGATTATTTGTTTATGATACAATGTTTAATGTTTTAAGTTATGATTAGTGTGATTACATTTCACTGCCATGATATATCCCATGTTATGAAATTATGCTCTCTTTTGCAGGTTAAGATTTCCAAAAGTTATGTTCTTATGAATATGATGTGAATGATTTTTCTTTTGTTTACCCTTACTGATCATTTGAGCTCACCCTTTTATGTTTTCTTTTCCCCAGGATATAAAGAAAGGTTTTAGGTAAAAAAAGGGAAGATCTTTATGGGAGATATTGTAGATCATTCACCACGATTAGAAGATTACGTTCCGAGTTTCCAAGGACATTAAACTATTACGATCCTTGTGTGTGTGTTTTTTGTTATGTACTATGTATTCCACAAAAGTAATGTAATGTCCATGTACGTCAAGATACGGGTCTTTACAGATCCCCTTTGTGTTAGTAGCATAGAATTCTTTTCTAGAATGCATGGGAGTATGGGAAAGTAATTCTGTAATGAATATTTGAATAAATTGTATAAACCCATGGGGTTGGAGTTCGCTGGAACATACTGATGAGGTTGTAATTCTTAAAGGGATAGTAGACTTTTGGTGTGTTACTAATGAAGTTTAATGTTGAATTGTTCATGGTTAATTAATGTTTAAAGTCTTAATTGACGTAAAGTCGAACTAATAAAAAGGTAATGGAGTAATCTGAAAATGTTATTTAAATGGTTGTGTTCTTATAGGATACCTAGTATTACAAGTAGTATCCCAGAGTCTAGGAGACGATAGCTTTAGTGGTGTCTAAGACTAGGTTATGCCCATAGTGTGGTTTTGAGTTATTGTATATTCTGTACGTTTTGTTTTTCTATACGCTACTCCACCCTGTCAGTAAGGGAAACTGACACCCCAGGGATTCTGAGCCCTGGGGGGGGGGGTGTTTTCCCCAACATTCCAATGGGAGGGTGAATGGCTGACTACCCCCTTTTTCCTCGCTCTCTTGTCTTGGTAGATACTTGTGCTGGTAGGAAGAGTGGTTAGTTTTCCCTATATATGTGTGTAGAGGGCTGTAATGGCTTGTGGTTATTCACACACATATTTTCTGGATATAATATACTATGGACTACTATAGGTGTAATGTTTATAGGCTGTGATGTCTTGAGGATCCTTACTCAGTGTATGTGATGTAGTGGCTCGAGGTATAATACCTGATGTATGATACACGTTATGCGAGCTATGGTGGCTCTTGGAAACTACCTAGTTAGTTTTGGTTGTTAGGATGTTATAGTTCTTCACCCAAGTGTCTGCGGTGAATCCATTGTGTTGCACAAGGTGCACATTATGGTGCATTGCCCAGGTGTCTTTGGGCAAGCCTTTTTGGAGAGAGATGCTCAGGACGTGTGACATTGGGGAAAAGAGGCAAACCAATGGGGAAGTAGTACTAGGGTACCCTGGATATTCTTTACTATATGATATATTCTTGTATTGGTTACTTGGGGAGAGTAGAAATGCTGAGGTTGCAAACCTATTATACTTGTTTAGGTGACGAGTTAGATTCACTTGATATTCACTGTGCTTTAGCATGCTATTCTTACTTTTCCACGAGAGGATTCGAGGAGGATCCTACTAAGTATACTGTTATACTCACCCTATGTATATATAAATTTTTTAGGTCACTTGGAGCAGGTTGGAGATCAAGCTGGTGTTTACTAGCATGTTATTACAGGAGCATTTTGGGCTTGTGGCTACTGTTTTTAAATTCTTTTCGGTACTTGCAGTTTTTTCTCTCCCAGTTGTAGTACTTCTGCATGACATTTGATATGTGAACTAGGGTTTCTTTTATATTTTAGTTTTATGTTGGAGTTGTTTGGTGTCTATCTTATCCCTCTCTTCTGCATTTGTTTTCCTAGAGGGTAATGCATCCCATTTGTGTGTTTTTTATACCCTCAGTGCTGTTAGCCAACTCGGGGCCTACTAGAGGCAGGACTCGGGGGTCATTATCTCCCTTTTCACATTTTCTCCCCAGGAGGGGTACACTTTGTGGGGTGGGGGTCATGAAAGAGTGGTATCATAGGTCTGGTTGAGGGATAGGATGTAGTTTGGAGTTATCCAAATTAGAGGTTGCATGGGTTGTAGGGGAATGGTGTCATTAATGTTTAGTAAGTGAGTTAAACCCTGGAGACCGGTTGAGACATAAGAATTTGGGGCCCCCTATGATCTGATGTAAAGACCATTATGTTTATAATGGTAACTAAACAAGTTGATACTAGTTTCATGTTAGAGAAAATGGAAAGGATAATGGATCATTCTACTTTTTTCCTGTATTTCAAAGGATATCCATTGGGATAGGTTAACCAAAATGAATAAAATAAAACAATTAATTAATTAATTTTGAGTCTTCTATATTCCAGGTTTAGGAACTCTAATAGTTTCTATTTTATAGGTATGGCTCCAGGTGGATGTCCTCATCAGGATTGCACAGAAAATTTCCACCAGGCTATTCCAGCAGGTCGCCGTAGGGTAGAGGTTGATGACGATGACACTTGAAGGAAGACACTCTGAGAGTTTCAGCGCCAGTGTCTGCAGAAGTATGAGGGCTCCGTTTCAGATGCAGTCACAGAAGATTGGTTAGAGGAGGTCGAGATTGGTTTCAGTTCGATTCGTGCTCATAAGGAGCATTGGGTGTCCTTGGTTGTGATGATGCTATGTGGATTAGCGAGACACTGGTGGTTCTTGATCCTCAGGGATTGTGAGGAGTCAGCAATCTCATGGGAGGAGTTTCGAGATAGGTTTAGAGCAGAGTTTCTTTCTTCGACTACGAAGGCATCTAGTCACCAAGAGCTTCTTACCCTTTGACAAGGGAGCACCAGTGTTTGAGAGTTTGGGATCCATTTCAAGATCCTTTTACAATATGATTCGGACCTGTTTCCTGTTGAGGAGGCTAGGGCGAGACATTTTGAGGAGTTTTGAGTCCACATATCTAGCGACAGGTCACCCCATTTATGAAGAAAACATTTCTTGAGTTAATAGAGAGGGCATAGGTTACTGAGAGGACATTGGTCAGGACATGATCATCATGGTAAGGGAATCAGCATGATCCCCCACGAAGCAAAGCAGTGGTCCAGGCTTCCCGGTTTTTAGGGCAGAAGAGTTTCCGTTCATCCAGGAGTAGGTCCCAGCCCTTCAAATCTCATTTATCCAAAGGAAGCAACTCTTTGGCCTATGAAAATGGATCATGCACTTGTTTTTCTTGTGGTGGTCATGTCCATCGGTAGTGGGAGTGCCTGACCTTTCATAGCGGTCATCGTGCACCGGGCTCTATGCTGCGGGTTCCTCCATTGAGGCAGTTCCAGCTGAGGCAGAAGCAGCTAGTTGCACCTGCTTTACACCAGCAGAGGGTAGATGTGGTAGGAAGAGGATAGCCCCAGGACACCCCACATCCACCGAGTGCATATTGAGGATGTGTTGGTGGTCGTCATCAGGGTCAGAGAGGCCGTGGAGCAGGTCGTGGTCAGCTTCATGCTCTAGCGTTGCCATCTCCAGGCGAGCCATATGTCGTTCGAGGTACCCTTTGTTTGTTTTCTACCTTTGTGTATGACTTGTTTGATTCATGAGCGACACAATCCTTCATATCGCCTACCCTTGTCCATGCTTTGGGACTTGAGATATAGAGTCTTTCATTTCCCTTGGTGTTGACTACGCCAGTTGGAGGTCGAATTGACTTGTTTGAAGTATGTAGATAATGTGAGCTAGCGTTCGGGCAATGCCGCTCTTGGGGAGATTTATTATGTTTACGAATAGAACCATATGATGTCATCCTCGACAGGTATTGGTTGTATTCGGTTCAGGATATTGTGGATTCCTTCAGGAAGAAGATCATTTTCTTTTCTGCGGATGGAGTGCCAGTGGAGTTTGTCGATGAGTGAGATCCTCATATGGTTCATGGGCACATTCCATCCATAACATTCGTGGTGGTTGAGATGATGATGAGTTCTTCATAGGTTCAACATTTGGTATTTCATAGGTTCGTAAAGAAGTACCCTGATGTCTTTCCAGAAGAGGTTGTAGCATTACCCCCTCGATGAGAGATCGAGTTTGGGATCGAACTACAACCAATTGCATCTTCTATCTCTATGTATCCATATAGGATGGCCCCTTCCGATTTATGAGCGCTACACATACATCTTGATGATCTATTAAAGTGTGGTTTTGTTATGCCATGTGTGTCACAGTGGGGTGCACCAATTTTTTTTTGATAATAATGCCGATTAAAGTTTGTGGTTGTGTGTGGATTATCGTTGCTTAAACAATGTGACAATAAAGAATCACTATCCTCTTCCACGGATTGATGACTTATTCGATCAACTAAACGGTGCAAGTTGTTTCTCAAAGATCGACTTGTGGTCAGGATATCATCAGATGCATGGGAAGGATGAGGATATACCAAATATTTCTTTTCATTGCCGTCATGGGTATTTTGAGTTCGTGGTAATGATGTTTGTCATGACGAATGATCCAGCCGTATTCATGGGATTGTTGAACGCGGTGATTTTTGAGTTCCAGGTCATGTTTTTGGTTGTTTTCATCGACAACTTCCTTGTGTACTCCATGACTGAGGAGGTGCATGAAGAGCATCTACACGCTATTTTGGGAGTCCTTCGTCGACATCAACTATCTGGGAAGTTGTCTAAGTGTGAGTTTTGGGATTGAGAAGTTTTTTTCTTGGGGCATGTTGTGTCCAAACAGGGAGTATATGTGGATCCATTGAAGATAGAAGCAGTTGTATCTTGGGCATCGCCCGTGTAAATGTCAGTGGTGCGATGTTTCCTTGGTCTCGCAGGATACTACAGGTGGTTTGTAGCAAATTTCTCACGAGTTGCGACCCCTCTAATGTATTTGATTAGGAAGGATCAAGCATTCATATGGAATGATCAATGCCAGGAAGCATTCGACTATCTAAAGGAGAAGTTATTAAGTTCTCCAGTGCTTTGTCATCTAGCTGAGGGAGTTCAGTTTTATGTTTTCTGTGATGCTTCACATAGGTGGTTAGGTTGTGTTCTCATGCAGCATAGGTCATTTCTTTCTTATGGGTCTCAATATTTATGTTTCCATGAACACAACTATGCCACCCATGATCTTGAGTTGGTAGCTGTGGTGTTTTGTCTGAAGTTGTGGAGACATTACCTCATTGTTGAGCGCTTTGTGGTTTTCATCGGTCATAAGAGTTTGAGGTATGTTTTCTCCCAGTGTGACTTGAACTTATGATATCATTGGTGGATGGAGTTCTTACAGGAATACGACTTTGAAATATCATATACACCTGGAAAAGGGAATGTTGTAGCTGATACACTGAACTGAAAGTCAAGTAGTGATGCTGTTCGTGAATCCTATGATTCTTGGAGTGTAATGGAAGAACCTTCATCATTACATCTTGATATAGAAGATGTTGGGGGTAGAGGTTGTATTTTTCATATGATGGTACAATCATCCTTGATGCAGAATGTGGAAGAGTTCCAGTTGGGAGATCTAGAGGTGGATGTGTGGAGGGACCAAGTTGTTTGTGGTGAGGACCCTAATGGTTGTTCGGAGGATGAAAAACACATAGTGTTGTATCATGGAAGTATTTTTAGTTTCTTTGATTATGCACTAGAAAGTTCTCATAGGGTTTAATAGTTCTCCATTCGTAGTGCATCCTGGCATGAAAAAGATGTACTAAGCCTTAAGGAGTCAGTTTTGGTGGCCTGGGCTGAAGCATGCGGTTGCGAAGTCTATGTCTCAATGTCTAGTCTACCAGAAGGTGAAGGCTGAAGACCGTGTTCCTGGAGGTCTTCTCCAGCCACTATAGATTCCTCAGTGGAAGTGGGTGGACATCTCAATAGAAATTGTTACAGGTTTTATCTCGAGCTTTGGGAGGACATGATGCTATTTGGGTGGTAGTGGAACGTTTAACAAAATCAGCCCACTTTATAGCAATTAAGGAGTCAGGCACATTGGATGTTTTGTCGAGGGAGTTTCTAGATGAGGTATTGATACTTCATGGAGTCCCTAGTATGATCATTTCTGATCGGGATCTTCATTTTACCTCTAGAGTGGGGAGAGGTATCCAACATTATTTCGGTTCTCAACTATGTCTTATCACGACTTTTCATCCTCAAATGGATGATCAGACAGAGAAAACCATCCAGACTCTTCAAGACATTTTACACTCTGGTGTTCTGGATTTTGGAGGTTAAGGGATGAGGAACTTACCCTTGGTGGCATTCGCTTATAATAACAGTTTTTACACCACCATCCGTATGGCGCCGTTTGAAGCCTTGTGTGGTTAGCCTTGCTATTATGTGTTGTGATGGACTAAGGTCAGAGAGTCAGCAATTATCAGACAAAACAAGTGTAGAATACAACATAGATGGTTCAGGTGATTCGTGAGTGGATGAAGATAGAGCATGATCGTCAGAAATCAAATGTCGATTAGTAAAATATACCCTTAGAGTTTAATTTTGGGGATCATGTAATTTTGAAGATGACTCTCCATCTTGGGCATCGATGGTTTGGTCGTGGAAGTAATCATTCTCTTCAGTTTGTTGGGCCTTTCGAGGTGTTATCTCGTGTTAGAGATGTGGTGTATATAGTAGCACTTTCCCCACAGATGAGTCGGACACATGATGTTTTCCATGAAGCACAAATTCGTCTTTATATTCATGAAGACTCTCACATCATCAATTGGAGAGAGATGGATTTTGATGATCATGCATCCTTTGAGGAGAGACCTGTGGAGATATATGACCGCAAGGATACGGTGTTGTGTGGGCATTCTATTCCTTTAGTTTGTTTCTTGTGGAAACACTGTGGCTTGGAGGAGAGTACCTGGGAACGTGAGCCAAAGATACATTCCCATTAACCATAGTTGTTTGATGTATTACTCTCTTCATGTATCGATATAGCTTTTTTGGTTGTGAGACTTTAATTTTTATGAGATGGCATCCATTGTTGTTTTGGTGGAATGCTCTCTTTTGAGAGGTATCTCAATGGGTTGTTGTCAAGACGCTATTTCGTTTTCTCTTTATGTGGGATTTGGATTCTCAATGATGAGAATGTTTTGATAAGTATCTGATGTAATGTCCCGGACCTCTCCGGTCCAGAACTTTATGAAAATGGATTGTTAGAGGCATTCTGGGAGGTCAAGGTACCTTATCCCAAACGTATTTCCAAAACCATCCCTTCTAGTGAACAGTTCCAATGGTAGACCGTTGTGAACTATAAAGTCAGGTTACTTTTTCATGTAATTTTTATGTTTCTAACTAAAATTGGTTGGAGTAGTGACTTGGGGGTGCATTTTGGTGGAGATTTAGGGAAATCTAAAGGGAAATAGCTCTCGCACGGGCTACGTATGGATTGTTTAATCTGTGTGGCCAAACCATGCGTAGTTGGTCTTGGAGGCATTATCATTTACATGAGAGCCTCACGGTTTGTATAACTGTGTGGCCTAACCATGCGAGGAGTGTTTGACAAGGTAGTAGTGACTGCACTATTAGCACACAGTTTGTCTAACCGTGCGAGAAAATCCTACAGGAACTTAAATAAGATCCTAAAATTGTGGATCTCAACCTTTTTGCCTCTAACTTGCTCGTTTATGTTCCTAAGCGGCCAAAACTCGAGATTACCCTCCCTTGAAGGTAGGAGAACCTCTCCCAATAGTTTTAGAGGTGGTCTGAAGGCTTCTCTTGGCTAATCGAAGCTGGTTTCTTGAGGTATGTGATAGTTCTTCTTTGTTCCTGTTTGGTTTCATAGATATACTTAGATCTACTTCCTCTCTTCTATCGGTTTCATAGATCTATGCCCGTTAAGGGTAGATCTATGTGTGTGGATTCCAAATATGATGCAATTTGTTCTTGGTTGTGTTAGGAGAAGAGATCTAAGGAGGATTCTTTGAGAATCAACCCGGATTTCTAGCGTGTTCTTTATTTGTTGGGGTTTTCATCAAAAACCTATGAGGTAGGAGATTCGTTGCATCTCCTTCTATTACGTGCAACTATATTTCTAGTGTGTTTAATCCCACTAGATGTCAATGGAATTTACATAATAAATATTTGAACCAGATAAATAAATTTTTATCGATTTTATGTTGTTGCCTCTTGTTTTGATAGATAGTGTGATATCTATGCTAATTCCTGATGAAAATCAGTAAAGAATGTAAACTGAGATTAATTGATGTTTGTTTGGATAATGATAAAGAGTCATGTGAACAAATATTGTTCTTTTTGTAATTTTATTTCAATAAAATTGGGGCAGTAAGCATGTTTAATCATTTTTGATAGCATACTGGTTAGGATTCAAATGATGGAACCAATTATTTATGAATCTCTTAATTCAAGATGGATTAAAGAATTTGATTGTTTGATAATTATTTGAAGGGTTCATAGTTACCCTAATGTTTTTAATGGGAATAATCCCAATTGATGTGATGTTTAATTTTCCTGCTGCTTTTGTTGAGACGTGACCCAGGATGGGTGTTGTGATATGTGGGGGCATAGAGGCATTTCATTTGTTGTAGTAGATGACTCCTAGAGTGGTGGGATGCATCAGTTTATGCATGTGGTTGTCGGGGAGGACACGAGGGATAATGGAATGGGATGCATGTAATTGTTGGATGCTTGCTAGTTCTTTGGTTGTTTATCTTGTTTACTCCCCCCTGCTCAAGTAAGTTGGTCTTGCTTACCCTTCTTTCGAAATAGGTGAAGACATGTATGTTATGCCATGTGCTATTTGTGTTTAGCTTCTCAAGGGAGGAAGGTTTTACACTCTTTCTATAGGAGGTCAGGACTGGATGGGTAGTACATCTATTCACCGTGTTGATCCCACTTGTGTTTCTAGCATATAATTCTTTTCTAGAATGCTTGTGAATATGTGAATGTAATTCTATAATGAATATTTGAATAAATGCTGTTAACCCATGGGGTTAGAGTTCACTGGAACATAATGATGAGGTTGTAGTTTCTAAAGGGATAGTAGACTTTGGGTGTGATGGTAATGATATTTAATGTGGAATTGTTCATGGTTAATTAAGGTTTAAATATTTAATTAAAGTAATGTAGAACTGATTAAAATGGAATAGAGTAATCCAATAAAGTTCATTAAATGGTTGTGTGCTTATAGGATACCTAGTCTTAGATGTATCAGCCCGAAGTCTGAGAGATGTTAGATGTGGTGGTGTCCTAGACTACGTTATTCACATAGTGTGGTTGTGAGATATAGTATATTCTGTACTTTTTGTGTTTATATATGCCACTCCACCCTATTAGTAATGGAAACTGACACCATGTGGATTCTGAGCACTAGGGGGGGGGGGTTCTCCAACTTTCTGATGGGAGGGTGAATGGATAACTACCCATTATGGCCCTACTCTATTTTCTGGGTAGATACTTTCTATGGTAGGGGCATCGGTTAGTTTTCCCCATATATGTGTGTAGAGGGCTGTAATGGATTGTGGTCATTCACACACATATATTCATGATATAGTATCCTATGGATTACTGTAGTTTTAATGTGTATAGGCTGTTATGGCATAAGTATCCTTACTCGTTGTATGAGTTGTAATAGCTTGAGGTATAATACTCGACGTATGATACACTTTATGTGAGCTGTGGTGGATCCCAAAAACTAAATGGTTACTTTTGGTTGTGAGGATGTTGTAGTGCTTCACCGAGGTGTCTGTGTGAAATCCTATGTGTTGCACAAGGTGCACATTATGGTGATTCATCCAGGTGTCTGCGGGAATGCCTTTTTGGAGAGAGATGCTTGAGAAGTGCGACGTTGGGGAAAAGCATCAAACCAGTGGGGAAGTAGTAGTGGGGTTCCCTTGAAAATCTTTGCTATATGCTATATTCGTTCATGTGTTACTTGGTGAGAGTAGCCATGGTGAGGTGGGGAACCTAGTATACTTGTTTAGGTGATGAGTTAGTTTCACTTGTTGTTCACTGTGCTATAGCATGATTTCATTACTTTTTCACGAGAGGCTTCAAGGAGGATCCACCTGAGTATACTATTATACCAATTCTATGAATATATAAACTTTTTTTTTCAGGTCACCTAGATCAGGTTGGAGATCAGGCTAGTGTTTAATAGCTTGTGGTTGCAAGATCTGTTTGGTCTTGTGGCTAATGTTTTTTCTTTCTTTTGGGTACAAGCAGTTTTTTCCCTTCCAGTTGTAGTACTTATGCATGACATTTCATATGTGCACATCAGTTTTTTTTATATTTCAATTTTGAGTTCAATTTGGCTGGTGTCTATCTTATCTCTCTCTTTCTCATGTGTTCTCTTAGAGGGTAATTCCTCCCATTTTTGTGTTTATTATACTCTCGGTGCTAGTCGCCAACATGGGGCCTACTGGAGGCGGGAATCGGGGGTCATTATCTCCATTTTCACATTTCGGACCCAGGAGGGGTACACATTTTGGGGAGGGGGTTGTAAAAATATATTTCATTAAATCATTCATAATATGTAATATCTATATATTAATTATATGGTTTAAATTAACATAATAAAATACTAAAACGTTTAATATTTTTAAAATGATTTGATATATTTTTTGTTAATTAGAAAATGATTTTATCAATATTTCTTAAGAAATTAATGCAGTAATTTAATTACTAAAAGATAAAATTAAAAATATATTCTAAAAATAATTGTATTAATATTAAATGAGAATCCTATATTCATTCATAAAATTCTTTTCTACCTATGATATCATATAAGAGAATGTAGAAACAAACGAAGTGATATATTGTAACTTTCATTGATTTAAAAAATATAAATGTCATGTTCATATAAAGGTGTCCATTATATAAATTAATAAATAATATTAGGTATACAGTGTTGAATTATCTACATATAATATGAATTAGGATTAAAAACATGGCGTTACTAATTATATTAAATCCATATTATCACTCTTTACCATCTAGGAAGGTGACACCTTTTACATAGTTATTATTCAAATAGACCAAAACATAAAAGGGGGATAATAACAAAAAATGATCCTAAAAATTATAAATATGAAATTAATTTTACCTAATTAAATATATATTAAATTAAAAATGTAATTTTAAATTATGTGCACAAAATGTGTCAAAAACATATTTTTCAAATAATTACATTCATAAGCATAAGAATATATTTCTTCTTATCCTATGCATAAAAACATATAAGTTGAATGTGAAAACAAATTTACCATGTTGATAATTATTAAATTTATCAAAATTAAATTACAAATATATATAAATTTAATATTCTAATATAAAACATATTTTACACTAATTAATGTTTTAAAAAAACCAAATTATTATTTTCAATTTTTTTTATTTGTAATGATAAAAATTTGACAAGTAATGAATCCATTTTGTAAATATGGGAACCATATAATTTTTATATATTTCAATTACATTTCATATCCAATAATGTAACATATAGATGAAAAAATACATATAATATTTTTTAATGAGCTATAGTTCTTCAAAACTTGCTATTGTGTGTAATGAATGCTACTGAATATATCAGATTATTAAATGGGAAATGATTCATAAAAACCATAGGGAATTACAGTATACCCCACATAAAATGAAAATTATCCATGAAATAAAAATCTTCATTAAAATTAATGGAGGATACTTCTACCTTATCATGTCCTTATGATCGCACATAGAATCATGAAATTAGCGGTTTTTCCATTATAAATTTATTGTGTGAGTTATCATGTTTCGTATAACATTGAATTTAGGATTCAAATTAATTACAAGTTGTTTATAATAAGAAAGATCATGATCCAATCTTTTGAACTATATTGTTTGTATAGTTTTTGGATCATGTATTTACTTCTCCATTATTTATAAAAGGAACACAATATGAAGATGAGAGATATTAGGTGTAAGATACAAATGAAAGGCTACCATGCCGATATGATAAATAATTTCAGAATTACTTACATACCTATATCATAGATTTATATTCTTTCCAAATCTCACTAATATCTTCTAGGGAGATACTCAGTAGAATAACTTATAACCCACTTGAAATTATACCTCTTTCTAATTATTTTCAATAAATATATATTTTTGACTATGAGATTCTCATATATGATATTGAATGGATCTAAGATTCTCTTCCATTTCATTATATAGATAATGTATCAATAAGATTAATTCTACATCATCATTCATTTATGTGGGTGTTCATAAATTATTACTATTGTGGAATTCATAATGATCCATATGAATGACGTATTAAATGCTATTATTGTATAAAACATTTACCTAATGAAGTTGTTTGTCCAAACCACCAATAAAATACATTGAGTATATTATAAATCATTCTTATAGATACTGAATGGTCCTCTTAGACTTACCATATGTCCTATAATTATATAATGCGATAAAGATAATGTGCTTCCAGATCCTAGTGAATTAATTTCCATATCATCAACCTAAAATGCAAATCCTAATTAGATACAATAGAATGTGGAACTCTCAAAAATATTTCCACTTCTATAAATTATAGTATAGAAAAATAACTATTATTGAAATCATCCCAAACTATAATGAGGTGTGTCAAATTTCAATAGAGACTGAATATGAACTATTTTGAATTATGTATTTAAAATATTATATAGAGTCCACTGAAAAAATCCATGATAATTTTTCCCATTTCCATAAGGGTATGGTTAATGTTTGAAACAACACATGAGACTTCTATATATCAGCCTTATATTTTTTTAAAACAATACACTATGAAATATACACTGTAATTTATCTCTTCACTCCATCCCTCAAAAAATACTCTTTCAATTCACATTACATATTTTTAAATCATATAAGAAAAGAGAATCATAAACTATGAGCCTCATACAGTAGCTTCGTGAAATATATTTTTGGAATGAACACAGACATTAATCATGGACCTTGTTATTCCTTCACAATCAAGAAACAATTAATGAAAAACTCTCAACATCATTTTTATTACTAATTTTATGTTTTATACTATTTATTCATCACTTTGATAGATAATTGAACATTTATTTGTGGATATGATATTTCTCTCCTTTGACTATGATTTCAAGATCCATCATATGAAAATCCATAAATAATGGATCTTTTGTGTTACTCATCATATAAGTGCTAAAATTATCATTTTGGAATAAAGAATAATCAACCCTGTTTTATATACTAGGGTTGTAATGTATTGGGAACTCATAATATTTAATCAGATCCAACAAATATTTTAAGCACATTTTTAGCTATCATTGAGTGAGAATACAATTTAATCATTTGTTGATGGTTTATATTTAACACAATTCAATATAGAGTCATGACTCCATATATTTAAAAAAAATCTAGGAGATCTATATGAATCACATGTTAGGTAAATTTTAAAATGGTCATTCAATTGGGGTTAGTCCTAAGATATCAGAATTTCATTTTTCATTCATTGACGCAACATTATATATCACGAACCATTCTTCATTTTAGTGGAATGTAAGAACATGTGCACTGACCAACCTTATTTTTAGATCCTCGATATTCTATCCAAAGTGCTCCATCTATATGAACATAACTCCTTTCCTTTTCAACATGGTTATTGAATTAGATAATCCAATGAAATATTTCAAAAAATATCAATAATATCCATACAACCCAATAAAATATTGGATTTCACTCACTGTGGTTAGTCTAGGAAATTTATATTAAAAATTATTCTTTTGAAGGATGAACATATATACCCTCACTTGAGATTACATGACCCAAAAAATGAAACATTAGAAATCTAAAATTCACACATAGTAAATAATTATTAATGGTTCACCTTACTTAAGTTCATCTACACAATTCACAAGTTACATTATTTATATTCCTATAATATTGGATATACAATAATATTGCCTATAAATATTATGAATAAACAATCAAGGTTATATCAAAAAAATATATTAAGTATATAAATTATGAAATATGTAGAATTAGTAATACCATAAGGTATCTATATAAATTCATAGTGTATATACCCTGAAAAAAATCCTTCATGTTTATATCCTACTTCTTCAAACTCAATTGAAAATATATATAATTAAGATAAATATTGGAAAATTATTGAGCTACATATTGTTCATCCAATAAGTCGTTAATATTGGGACGAGGATACTTATTATTTATATTGATCTTGTTATGTTCTTTATAATCAATGTGGAGCATAAATGATCCGTCTTTTTTCGTAAAAATGTAAATACGTTCACCATAATGCAACAAAAAATGGATGAATGAATCCCTTTTCAAGATTATCATGGAGTTTAATTTATAATTATTTAAACTCAATTAGATTAATATCATAAGTAGTAGTTTAGATAGATATGGAACCAGATAAGAGTGATATTGAATAACTGACATAACAATTTGTTATGTGATGCAACCATTTTTTCAAAATGGATTTTTTTACAGCTAACTCAACATCTAATTGTTTAGTTGATAATTAGATAACCAATGAATGTTTTTTCTGAAAACAAATGTGTGAATATAGAATAAAATAATGCATTATATATTATAGAGTGTATTATAAGTGTAAATTTCACAACATCATTCTCATAATCCAATTTAACATTTTGGATGACATGATATTTCCATTTTTATTAAGGCATACGATATTATTGATGTTGGTCATATTAAATGATCTAGTTTCATTCACGGGTTGTAATAATGACTGTAATATCTATATTTGGTTCATTAGTTATTCATGGTTCTGTATTTGGTGTCATATTGCCCACCATTTCATTATAGTCTATATAAGTAGAATGTTATTTAAGAATTGTAGTAATATTATGCATTCAAGATACTATAACAATTTGTTTCATAGGTTGAAGATCATTGAATTTTCCATGAAACTCATCAAATAAAATGATTCATTAGGCATACAAAGACTACCAGGAAATAAAACTCATGATGTGAGAAAAAAGAATCATAGCAGAAACCATATAATTCATAAAAATAATTTATATAATGTCAAAATTGTGGCATTAAATTTAATGAAACATTACTACTATCATATGAAATTTAAGTTTTTATCAAAAAAAATTATTTTATACTACACATAGTCATATTACCTTGGTTTTAATCAATGTTTTTATTATTATTGGGAATATTTTGTTAAAAAATTCATTCATAAAAAAATAAGGGAATGTTATTTTTATATAATAATATTACATCTATTTACATTAATATTTAATAACTAACAATATTATTCACACTAGAACCATAATGTTCTATGGTATTTAGAACTTGATATAAAATATTTATATATTATGAATTTTTTTTAAAAAATAGGATTAACATATTCATATATATTACATTTCATTAGAATATCCTAATAAGAAATTTCTTAATATCATGGATAATGTAATCATACCAAAATGGTTAGCATTGACACTCAAGAAGGGTAAACAAGGGAGATATCAATTGTTGAAAACACAAAAGTATAAGATAATAAAAAATGGATGAGATCATGAATATAAATTATAGAAGTTAATAAAAAGTAAAATAATTATAATAATCATGAGTTAAGTCATAAATATTTTACATTTTGAAAGACATGAATCACATGAATGAAAACTCATCATAACCCAACCATGAACCCCTGGTTCATGAAAAATATGTGTGTGGAACCATCATAATAATGAAAAAAAACATTACACGTAATAGATTACTACCATGAACATTATATCATCAATAAATATCTACTTCCTATAGATTACCAAACACATCAACTTGTTTCCCATAATATATCAAGCACATCGTCTTGTTTCCCATAATGAATTAAGCACTTCGACTTGATTCCCATAACAATCTCTTGAGATATTCTACTTTAAAAAATTTATTGGTGGGATATATAGTTCCCAACAGTAGAATAATGAATATATATGTATGGGATACAAAGGATCCTAAATCATTCATCATATCAAATCCCTTTAAAATAAATTGGTTTAGTGAAATTGCATCATAGCGTAACCCATGAAAAAGAAATAGGTTTTAGAAACATGTCAACTTTTCCCAATAAACATATACCTCACATAGAATGAGTAAAGATCATTTCTTTTGATAATATATAATTAATTATTTAGTAGCATCAATATTTATCATCATACATGTAAATTTTAAATTGATATATCACTAAAATAATTAATAAAAAATAATCGTTCTATTTTTAAATATATTTATTTTTGAAGTAACAATGATTTTATAAATTAAAACCATTTAATTGAAATTAATATACTAAAATTATATGCTAGCTCAAAATAATTTATGTTCCATGATGGAGGGAAATTATGATCATGTAGCGTAATTTAAAAATCATTTCACCCATATTCATTTTCAGATAAGTCAAATTGTTCCTCACTTGGAAAATGAAAAAATGATTCCTTTAAAATAGTTTTATATAAATAAAAACATGGATAAAAATAAATTTCTTTGAATTATAGGATATTTAAAATAATTGAAAATAATTATTGAAAACATGTGAATGAATGAGAAATGTGCTCTAGTGGATATATAAATATTATCAATCTTAACTAATGATGAAATTTTGAAATAAACCCTTTCCTCAAGTCTCGCCATTACTTGGTCACATTCAAGAATCCAATATAATAAATATGAATTTATTATTAATTTATTTCACAAAAATATTAATATTTATCATATAATTTATGATTTATTTATAACAAGTAATATTTGTTTCTTAATAAATTTTTATTAGAATCACAGTTATGGCTGATAACTGCTTCATTTTCAAAACATGTTTTCATTTTGTAGATTTATCCTTATCCATAGATAATATTCCCATAATATATATAATTATAATCATGGTTTAAACACCATTTATATGCTATATAAATATATTTATAATCATTCAAAAAAATCAGTGATAGAAAAATTAATTTCTCCATTAATGGAGACATTAGTTCATCCAAACGCACAAACACTATTTCCATTTTTTGACTAGTTGAAAGAAAAAAAAATTAAATAATAGACCACATTTAAAAAGTTATTTTTTTATCATATATATTATATTTATTCTTAAAATTACACCACATTACCATCTACATAAAATAAAAAAGAAAAATCAATCACCACACATCACTGTGATCGTAGTACATACATATGCATGAGAGACATTATCCTTTACTATGATATTAGGTGGTATGATGTTATACATGATATTATCATTAATAGATTATAATTATGTCATAAATATAATATATAAATATTAATCCCTTTGTAATATTCATCCATAATTTATCGGGATTGAAAATGAATTTGATCACTTTATATAGATGTTATAATGTATGTATGCACAAACGATAGTTTGAATACTTGTTCAATATAAATAGTGGTGTATAATGGTGTTTTAATAATTATAACAACATTAAAATAATATTAGGGATAAATTATTTATAATATTATGATTAATATAATATATTTAGTGGTTGGAAATATGTGTGGAGGAAGATAGTGAAAATCTAAGGTGATAATATATTTATTGAAATAACTCCTTTAGATATCCTATAATGTTATCTGGGTATGGAATTTTTAAGATTAAAGGTACCTCTAGAATGTGAATATAGAAGTGTATAAGACAATTTTTTAGAGTATGGTTGTTATAGAACGAACAATGTTGTGTAATTAAGTGAGGGATGATGTGTCCATTAATAATCGATGTGTGGGGAACTATGTGAATCTCTCGAAATAATAATTTATAATAAATTTATTCTTTAGAAAAATAACACAATTTTGAAATCTATTATAAGATAAGGTTTGATAGCATTTTAATATCATCGTTAAATATAATTTAATTTTTTTTTATTTTAAACCTCATAATTTTGACCTAACCTTATTTAACATATTTTAATTTTAACTAATGAAACAACATTTTTTATTTTAAAAATATGTAAACTTTTACATATAAAGTGAAAATGGGACCTTAAATGGATATGTAATTATATTTTATGCCACAAAATAAACAATTTTGTAATATTTCAATGTTCTTATAATTTTAAACAATTTATGAAAATATTATGGTGATAAAATACCATTATTTTCAATTTTGAATCAATGCATTTAATTTAATATCAAATAAATCAAAAAAATTAATAAATTAAAATATATTGACTTCAAAGATCCCCAATAATTTATATTGGTCTATAAAATTCAAAGTCCACCTTAACTGAATAAAATTATTTAAATTCTAATATATATAAGGAGATTTATAATATTTTTTCATTAGATAGATAAATATTGCATCAGTATTTCATTGGAAATTAACGACATTATTTCATTAATAAAAATTAAATGTTCATTTCTTTCATGATTTTTTAACAAACATAAATATATATATTTCTATTCATTCATGGATTTATTTTTTCCCATTGTGGACATTTATATGATTATAAAAACAAAGAGAGTGACCTTTTTTAACAGTCAAAATCATAATAGTAGATAAGTCATTGCATGGATATGTTTCTAATAAATAACGAAATATCAAAATATAGATGTTATAGATAAAAAAACCATCCAATAATAATATGGATGAAAAATTATGGCCTTATACCATTTTAATAATCAATATTAACATAGTTTAACAATAAATATGTTTATATATTTTACAAAAGTTAGTATTCATATTGAAAAAAATAAAGGGGACAAAATACTAAATTCTAACACACAAAGATTGAATATGAAATTAATTTTATTTAATTAAATAACTATACATTTTCTGAATTATTTTTATGGTATGAGCCCAACATGGGACAAAAAAATTATTTTTAAAAAACAAATAATGAATAAATTCGTATTTATTATTATCATATCATTAGAAAAATATTTGGGGAATGTTTAAAACATTTGACCAATTAACTTATTTGTAAATATAATTAAACCCACAATCTAATAGAGATTAGTTAACCATATTTATGGAAAATATATTTGATATAAACGAATAATTTTTTACAAACTAAAAAATATACTTTTCATCAATTATTTTTTAATGATATTAATTTGATAAGTAATGGATTCATTTTATAAATTTGTAGACTGTATATTTTTAATTCTTTGAGGATTATTATTCTTACACACTAATCCAAAGACAATGGAATATTGAATATTTAAAATTTTGATATTCATTAGAATTTCATTTAGAATCTACCTTTCAAGTGATGAAATATATCCAATAAATCAAATTATATATTGATAAATTGTTAATTAAAAATGGAATTTGTTAAAACACCATAGCTTCATCAAATAAAATAAATTCCCAAGAAAAAACCTTCTTCTTATACTGGATGGTAAATTCCCATAAACATTAATTCCCCTATCGGAGAGTAATAATCTATTGTGGACAAGCATCCTTTGTAGTCGATGATTGAAATTTGATCGATAATGTACCATCAAAATTCATCCATAAAATATTTGACTCATCGAGATCATTTTGGAGATATAATAGCCAATATCACGTACCCCTATGGTACATATTTAAAGTAAATGAAACCCCACCCCCAATAGATAATTGAAGAAACCAAGGATAACCTCCACCTCCTCTAACAAGGCTTCATTCTCCTAATCCATAACAAACATAATTATATAAACCTTAAAACCAAAACCCTATGACAATTATCATCTCATAATAGTTTCCATTTATATCTTTTCAATGGTGATCTATTAGTGAAATTAATATAATTTTATTTGTGTGAGCCTAATGAGGAATTCATCTGGGATCCATACCATGGAAAAAATAAACGTTATACACTCTTAATCAATTAGTATGTAATATTTATGGTAATTTTATTATTTCAACCTCAACCCAATTTCAATTTTCTATACAACTAAAACCCCAGAAAAATTAACTTTTATTCATGATAAATACCTATGACTATACCTTATTAGCATCATCACATCACATAGGCCATTTTATTGATACTATATGGCCCTAATTTATTACTTTCAAAATTGTTCACCCTTCATTGTATTATGTAAAATTTACATTTTATATTTTTTCATTATAATAGCATAAAATATTCAACAGTTCATTTCACTGACCTCCATTTTATATCATCACCATCATCTCTAAGACCAATCTACTAGGCCCCTCCACTTATTTTTCTCATAGCCTACTCTAGAAATAATTCATAAGATATATTCATCTATATATTTTTAATACGATTTATTCTATTGGATGCATGTTCAAGATGGGTATAACGCTCCGTTATTAGGGAGAATTTATTATTCAAGTGTCTTCTGTTAACTTTATAGGTAGTTCACTTCTTTTAGTATATTATTTTTATGATTTAAAACTTCCTGAGTGTCAAAATTGAAGTTATTTAATGAATTAAATTACAAAATTTTAATAAAAATTGTTAAAGGAATTATTTTTGGTATGTAGACTTCATGTTTTCCACAAACCTAAAAGGAATAAAATTGTGTAAGCAATGTGAATAAGTAAAACCGATAAATTCCACCTCAATGAGTGGTTCTTCTATTATGACCCACAAAACCATATCATATCAAATACATACTATGTAGACCCCCATGATTTATATTAATTGGTCCATCTATTCCGTTGGAATTGTATTTCTCCTTAATAGTAAATTTCATATCCCAATACAATAATTGTACACATGATATGCTGAATATTTAAATAAATTATATAATTCCCCTTATCAATCATGGGTTATGAGAAACTCAATGTTGTAAATTTTACTTTAATTTATTAGTTTAAATCATGATATATATATATATATATAATTATCTATGTGTGTGTAACTATGGTAAATGTTTGATGTCATGAAAGTTTTTCACTAGTATGTAGCTACATCAATGGGACATGATATCATAACAGTGCCTCCATGTGTTCCATATGATTCCGACTAGTTGGGAGGGTTTAAGAAATAATAATATAGAGATTATTCCCCACTATATTAGAGTGAAACATAAATGAAATATATGTAAAAAATAAATATACTAAAAAAATAAAATATAAATATGGATGGAAATATTCTATTTACAATTGAATTTACCGTTATATAATAAATAAATCAGTAATTATTTTGTAATAAATGTCTAAAAAATAGATACAAAAAACAAAAAATATAAAAAAAATTAATTCAAATCTATAATCCATCTCTGTCATTGGAACCCATTCTCCAATCTAATATAGAATCATGAATCCAAAGTAGTGTATTGTCACATTTCATTTCCTATTTCTATAAATAATTCTAGTGAACCATGAAATTACCTGAACATTGTTTGAGTAAAATTATGTAGGCCACCACCAACAGTGTATAATGGAAATAAACACTTTTAATATAAAATTGTAATAGTGTTTTAATGTAATTAATTAAAGTGGTAATTTAAAATAAAATATGTTGAACTTTGGATCCTTGTTAGATACTCGGCTAACCCTTCCTCATTCGGTATATAATAGATGTCCCTAATCTTGTATATTTTTTTAGTAGTGAGGCTTGAGGAATCATTATGTAGAATCAAATAATAAATAACTATATGGATTTCATTGAACTATTATAGTAAATTCAACACAATGAACCCATTTGAATCCATAGAAGTCCCACAACGTTATTTATTTTGATAGTTTTCTAGAAAAATCTATGTGGTCATTCCACATTGTTTAGATACTATTTTTTAGGTCAACTATAACGGATAAACACTTGTAATTATTATAAAAAAATAATCAAACCAAACTAATTAACAATGTCCTTGCATTTCATGTTGCGTCTCTATTGAAATCAATGTGGATGACTAAAGGAGATCATTTATTAGGGACATCAATCTTGATATGAGAGATCATCCCTAGATTTCCAAAAAGATCAGAACATCTAAATGAATTCTTGATAACTAGTTGTTGAGTTATTGAGAGTAAATACTAATTGAAACAATAGTGGGTTTACAAAATAGTATTCATGTCAATTATATATGTGGCATACTATGAGATAACTCAAGGAATTACAAAGAGGGAATCATATCTAATATAAATGTAACTCCCCTAGAATTTGAGAAATTACATGTTTCAATTTAAGGTATTCTATTTATATTCTATTTATTTCACATCACACTGAATAAATATTTTTTGTATAAACTGCACAATGTGTGTCTTTCATTATACATTTTATGAAGATTAATCTTTTACTATATACAACACTGACTTGACTTGCAATACATGAAACACAAAATTTCAATGAATGAAAATTTTGTTATTATGATTATTGAAACATGATAGATTTAGAGTAACCATTAAAAATTTATAATATAATAGAAATAATAATTTTTAAAATATTATGTATAGTGTTTTTATATCGATTAATCATATTGATAATAACACATTCAATTTATTGTAAAGTTTATTTTTCTGAAAATATTTCATTCTTAGTAGAACTACATAATATTTCCTTTTGTCAACAAAAATAAATTTATTTTTTTAAAAAATTATAAATTTCATTTGAAAAAGTAAACATGATTTTACATTCATAATTTTAATGTTATCTTAGGATTATTTTTTGTGATATTTCTGAGAAACATCATTTTTTGGATGAACAGAGAAAAATACTGAATCTTAATTCCAAACTTATTTTTTAGTATAATTGTTTATTTGATAAATTATATTTTATTTTTTTAATTCACAATATATATGATATATATATATATATTAATCCAATTTATGTAATTATAATCATTTTTCATAGAATTGGTATTTAAAATACTAATTAACATTTGAATATTCTCATTTTAACAACCCTTATTCTCATCATGTATGTGGGATCAGATTAAAACATAATTTTACAACTTCTACGAAGGTAATTTCAAAAAATGTAAATATATGGTTTTAAATAGTAAAATATTTATTGTCTAATAATAAAAAATTTGTTTCTAGTGAAAAAAATAGAGTATGTGATTAAAATCAATTATAGTGATTACTATTATTAGCTTATGAATGGACTAAACCCCAAACATAAGGAACAAAATGACGTGTAAACTTGTCAAAACCCCACTGGATGGAAATTTTTAAACCCAAAACATTATATTATTTAGTTTTGTTTATTTTTTTACTTTTTTTTGGAGATACATTGGTATACATAACTTTTTTCAAAAAATTCATTGTGTGTCCCCTCCATCCCTTATTATTTACCCCTACATCTTCCCCATCTTTACACCTGTCCAATCAAATTGGATCAGAAAATATCTACCCAATTAACTACCCAAAATCATAACATAATGGTTGAATCCTCTCTTTGGGAAGAAATCGAACTATGGAAGCCAATTTTTGCAAATTAAAAGGAGTAACCCATTGAAGAGGTAACATCATCCCTCAAGGTCATTTCCTTTATTTTCATTATACACTACCAAATTATTAATATTACACGAATACATAATAGAATCAGTAGTAAAAATAATATAACAGTTTATTATGATAAATTTTATTGCTACAATTACACTCACTTCGATCTTATGGGTAAATAACATACCATTATTATGTACGGTGAACTACCCCCTCAAAAACAATGTTTTCATTCATCCATTATGGAATCTCACGGTTGGGAATTAAGATGGAAAATTTATTTTTATATGATATATATTAAATTTATGATGTTTTTATTCTTCTACAACTGATAAATAAATCATTTATTGATGCATTACATTTTTTATAAATATGATAACATACTTTATGGAATTGTGGACTACCATCTCATCAAAATGATGTGACCCGTTCAAAATTTACATGGTATGAAATAATGAATTGTTATGTATAATTATATGACATATATGATATAATGTTTCTAATTTCATTATATTATATATATACAAATATGTATTTCATTTATTTTCATACATTAAATAGAATAATAAAATGTAAATAACATTCATGCATGAATACATCCTACCGTCCCCATAAACGGTTTATTTCGTTCAATATGTGTAAATTTTATTGAGTAAATAAAAAATTTATAATAAATATATATGATATTTACATATTGATTTAAATTATTTAAATATAAAAATAATGATATTAGTAATAGGATCGAGAATTAAAAGTCAAAACACATATGATAAACAGAGCGGTTATTACCTGAAATGTCACTTTAACAAATAATTTTTAATAAATAATTATTTTAAATACATAATGGAGTAATATAAGGTGTTATATATAATAATATGGTTCTGTTTTATATTTATAATAAAATTATTTTTATTATGAATTGCCCGAATTTCCCAAAGGCCTTATTTTTATTATTATAGATAATCCCCCTTTTAAGGGTTGATGGGGAACCCGTACATGACCCATAGGCCCAAGGCACAAGGCCCGACATGACCTATAATACATGACCCGAAGGCCCAGAGGCATAACATGCCCAATACATGACTCGTAGGCCTAGCCCACTAGAACTGACCCTCCCCATCTTCTGCATCATTGATTGCCTTTATCTCCCCACCTGCATTGATGATCGACTAGCATTGAAACATACAAAGTTGCACAGTGCCTGGTCCCGATGGCGATTGACATACCCACTCATTCTTCCAATTTGGTTAGCTCTGCTTCTGATGACTACTACTGGTGCTCTGATCCTCATCTGGGGCCTGCTCTGTATGAACTGGGCTACTTCATGGTCTTCAAATTCCCGAAGGCCCTGTGGCCCAAAGTCCTTAGATGGCCCGAAGGCCCTGAGACCCATAGCCCCAAACTCGTGGCGTGAAATCACAAATCACGTGAATAGTCCGGCTTCTACAGTACCAAATTGTGCCTTCTACAGTGCTTTACTACAATACTTCTACAGTTATTGCTACAGTGAATGTAAAGTAAGTGAATTTCGTCTCCCTTTGTTTTTTGTGAGATAAATACCTTATTCACCTCTTATTTATTTTTATTTGTGTGTATATTTCCCGTGGATGAATTATATTTTTATTATAAATAACAATATGTTTATATAAATATCAATTTTATAACTTTTATTTCTTGGGTTTTATGTTTCAAAATTTATGAAATTGGTAATGTAATTTTGTCAAAATTTAGATTCATTGAGTCACATGTCATGTTATGCATATATATTTTTATATGAGTTGTATATATTACCATTGAAATTTTATATTATAAATCTCCTTATTTTATTGATTGTTAAAGATTAATTTAATATTAATCTTTCCATTTTATTATTATTCATTGTTATAAATGTTGTAACGGTTCATAGATAAAATCTCACCATTTATCAACATTATTATTATGCTTACATTAATGAAATATTATGATCTATAGGTTGTTAAACCTCATGAATAATCTTAACCGGTAGTTATTAATGTTATATCTATGTATTTGTTAAAATTTTCCCCTCTTTGGTAGTTAATATATTTAGGACAATAATTTTTATGAAAATATAGAAATATTTTTCCTTTCAGTCACAAATCTATACTATATGAAAACTCTATTTTCTAAAAAAGGGTTTTTAAAATATTATTAATATAACCATATAATGTTTAATGGAAATTTATACCCATGTATGAAATTCATAAAAATCGTTTTTAAATGGAATAATATTCTCTTTTTCCAATCAAGGTACTTTTCTAAACTATTATGGTGCAAAGGGAATGTTCGTAATGTATGAACATATCCGCCATTAATGACAATAATTTTCGTGATAAAAACATTATAATTCTTCTTGTTTATTTTTATATAAATAAAGTAAAACTAATAATATAGATATTTTTTTCCTTTGAAATATATTTTCAAATAAAATGGTTCTTCCAAAAAAAAATTAATGTTTAGAATTTGACTTAATAGATTTCCAAAGACCCCATTATATGTTTTAAGAAAGGATTCCATTAAAGAAAATAAGATAAAAATTAATTTATTAATTTAAAAAATTTAAAATTATTTTACAAGAAAAAGGTTTTTAAAATATCATCATACTTCTTTATAAATATTCAAGGATAATTTCAAGGAAAATTGACTTCAGTATTTTGTATTATGTATGAAGTAATTTTTAAAAATGTATATGATATTATTCTCATGGAATTATTAAAATTATTTTTCAGGACTCCATTATATGGATTTAATTTTTTTTATTGGAAATGGATTCATAAAATCTTATATTCTTTAAAATTTTGTTTTCAAATTAATGTAATGTTCCAATTGATCATTCAATAGATTTATCCAGCTATGATTAAATAATTCAAAATAGATTATTCTTTAGTATTGATATGAAACAAAGATACCTTTTATATAATTTCATATAATGCTATATGTTCTGATTTATTGATGATTATCAATCTCATTTCCCTGTAATTGGTTAAACCAAAATAAAAGCATCTGAATCGTACTTTATTTTAATGGATTTTCTAGTATGAAATAATTATGAAACCTATATAATTTTTATAATATATTATATGGTCAGAATTTTATGATACATATCTCATTTAATGGGATATGATATGATGTGTATGAAAACCATCTATTGTAAGGGGTCATGACAAGATATAAGATTTATTATTATATGGAAAATGAATTATTGATTTTATTATGTGATGGTTGAGAGCTATACCTCCTTCAAACTCATTGGGTAATGACAAATGGTATATCTGCACAATGGTATAAGAGTTGTATCATAATCCAATAAAGAAGAAGTTTTGTGGGTTGTAGCCCTAGCCTGAATGTTAGAGTGTACATGCTTTGGGAACCGAGAATAGAAAAATCATGTACATAGGATTTATCCCAACCCTAAATGTTTGCTGGTAAATGGGTATTGTCTAAAGATTGAAAATTTGAAGGTACATGGGTTTTCATCCCAACATCAAAGTAGGTACATAGATGATTTAACGAATATTAACATGTTCTGAAGCTCTTGGTTGGTATCCTTGACAAATAATTTTCAATATTTTGGTGTTTTCTACATATTCTATGACTTATGCCTTAGATATTATCACATGGTTCATGTTCTTGACTATCTTATGATTCATTATTTATGAGTTACAATTATTTATTCCCATGTCCCATATATGTGATATTGATGCGTAGGGAATGAACACCAAAAGTTATGGTCATATACATGTACCCTTATTTTAAGGTTATGGATATATATTTCCTTTAATTACCCTTAATAAGAAGTCAATCTCAAACCTTTCTTATATTACCCTTCCCTATGTTATGAATAAATTTTTAAATTAGGCGTACTAAAGGGGTTTTATTTATGGACAATTTTAATGATCAATCACTGAACTAGAATAATGTCTTTCATGCTTCCAAAGAAACTAAATTATTATGGTCCTTGGAAATTCAATTTTATATTGTGATGAATATTCATCCAAAATAATTTAATATCCATATGTGTTATCACTGCGTTAATATAGTTGGTATCTGAGAAAAGGATTAGTCACCCTTTGTAAGACTAAGATGATAAAACACTTTTGAGATCCCTTGGTATGTTTCTAATAATATGTCAAGGGGTTTCTCTAAGGAAAACTATTATTATAATTTAGTGTTTAGGAAATTTTACAAGAATAATGGTAAATTATAGAGTGCGGGGAGTCCAATAAATACATTCCTTTCTAAATACCTCAAAAATAATTGGTTCTGGACTAGATATAAAAACGAGTAATAAATTCGGTAAGGGTTTTTAGGTCTGACTCATTTGTATCCTAGTAAACGACAACAGTCCTTACCATTCACCTATTTTGACTAATCTAGGGGGGTATGATTTTAGAATTCAAAAACGACTCACAATACATCATAATGGATTGAAATAAAATATGACTATGGATAACCTATGATAAACCTAATGGGTCAAATATAAAAGGAGTATGTGTAATTATTTAGACATAGTATAAGGGATTTTTCATTATTATAATGTTTTCTTCTATGATAAATGTTTCTCACAAAATTATTTACTATTCTGGTCAATGGAAGTAAACAAATGTAACTAGTTTGATGTTTAATGTGTTGAAAATTTTTATGATGTGCAGTAAAATTGGATTATCATAAGAGTGAGTGATATTACGATCATGCCTAATTAGTTCTCATGAAATGTGATTAAAAAAATGTACTTCATCAAACTCTCATAATCACCATGAAATAAAAGGAAGTGGATTTATAATATTATGGGTAATGGAGACCATTAAAGAATGGAGATTTTGTTTTTATTGTGTAATATATGTTGACAAATCACATAAGTGAATGTCCATGAGGAACAATAATATGTTCTTACTATATAAAAGAATGGAATAATTATTGTAACATCAACATGAAAATGAAAAGTTCAATTAACTAAATGTATGGGCATATTGGCCTCCTAAAGGTAATATCAACTGATGACTACATGATATATGGAATGTATAAGAATTATAAAAATCCATTTCCTAGGTGGAAGGATCATGAATAGAATAAAAAAGGTGGTTAAAGTGGTTGTTTTTACGATGATAATTAAGAGACCATGTACGACATATGAAGGGTATTTCTGGTTATAATAATTTTGTTTATCATAATGATTAAATCGACTTAAAAATTTTTTAAGGCATGATTCATATTAAATTTTTTATCAAACAATTCATAAAGAAGAAGAATAAAAATGTTAGTAAATTATTTGAGAGGAATTTCCAATGAATAGGGTTTTTATGTTTTTGAATTCAATGAGTACATTATAATTATACTGAAATATATTAGTATATTTTGTATATATTTCTCATTAAGGATTTTAAGAGATATGATGAATGGTGGCAATTATATAGAAAAGTTATTTCAATGAACGGTGATATTTTTATAAATGGAAGGTAAAAAGATAATATGTTCTTTATGGAATGATATGGATGTTTTAATAAATATGTTATGGATATTAATAAGTAAATTGGATGGTATTGAATACCTAATATTTGATAATTTAATTGATTAAATCTTTTGTGTCTTGTTATTGATGATGTTTACAACATATTTAGAATTATGTAATATATCATATAATCTTTGAAATAAAGAATTATTTCTGGTTTTCAAAACTTATTATTATAATTCATGTAATTACAATGTTTATGGATATTACATGATGAATGACTTCACATATTTGGTATGTGGAAAATGTGATTTAATATATGCAATACGGGGATCACTGTTAATCTGATTTTGAGAAAATATTAGAAACTATTTTATAGGGTTTTGGACTTTGAAATTCCAGAATGTTATTATGGGTATCCATTTAGGGATTCGATTGTCACGACCCATGCTCGGGGCACGTGTTGTGACAACCCCAAGCCTGCTTTCCATTGGCCAGGGGCTGGAGACTAGCACAAAATGCGTAAATCCCTAAGCTGGGAAGGCATTGCCTTTATAGTAGATACATAAACACAAACAGAGTAAGGTAGAAGCAAAATAGTAAGTGAAAACTGTATACAAAAAGTAGTTCTGAATGTAAAGGGGCCATAAATACAAGCCCAATAATAAAGTACATGTACAACAGAAAGCATGTACAACTCCAGTAAAGTAAACCAGCAACCACTAAGTCATCCTATGGGATTCCCACCTGAAGGGTGGGTACAGATGGCCTCCTCAGCACCTTGCGTCCGACCATTCTCTCTGTGTATGTCTCGCCAAGTGGTCCACCTCCAGGTACTGTCCGGCTCCACAAAACTCCACCTTAATCAGTGTTGTCTGTCGTTTGCATCCAACACAATGTAGTACAAGTATAACCTATCCCGGGGTGAGTATACGTTACTCATTAGGGACCCCGAGACCCCCGAAGGTCTCCCATAATCCATAAAGGAAAAACCACAGAAGAAAGATACAATCATGAAATTTCAACCAACTCTACTTAGTTATATGCCCATAAATATACCTACGTTATCAATCTCAGTTTGGCTCCAAATATTGAGCCCAAGAACAAACCAGTCTGCACAGGAAAGCACGTCAATCACATCGATGATAATGATTGAATTTCATGACTTATCTCACACAGTTATACATCTTTTATATAGAGATTGAGATGATCAGATGTAGTGACTGATTCATCAAATTTTTCGGACCCACGTAGGATACTAGACCGGCTATGCTGTCCAAACCACATAAGATACTAGGACAACTACTCTGTCAGACCCACCTAGGATACTAGTAAAGAATTCAAACTGTCAGTCCCACATAGGATACAAGTACATTAGTCATTGTTTTCGAACCCATGGACGATTCCAGTATAGTTGTCATCGTAGTCGAACCCACAGAGGATTCCAGTACAGCAGTCGTCACAGTTGCAGCCAGCTATAGGGTACCCGCACACAACATGCTCGATTCTGGGAGGGTCTGCTTCATGAGCCAACAGGTCGATACATGAACTATCATGAAGCCCAAAGTTGATGTATCCCGATGTTCTGTCTCATCATAAGGAACCCAAAGCGACAGACGACGTGTCAATCAGAAGCCCGGTCTGAGAGATATTTGATTTTCTGTTCTAGGGGCCCGGTTGAAATTACGCACATTCCAAACCTTCCTGTTTTCCAAAGATTTCCAAAACTCACGTAGTGTATCGCAAAAGGACCATCTCATCATGAGGATCCCAGTACCGTAGGGGGTGCGTCAATCGGATGCGCGGTCTTAATGTTATTCACGTTTAAGTGAAACGGGCCCGACCCGTCAAGCCCAGTGGACTGGCGGGTCGGCCCGACCAGGTTCGGCGGGTCCGACCCGGCAGGGGGGTCAGACGTCCCGGTGGAGCACGGCTCGACCTGGTGTGGCGCGGCCCAGCCCGACATGGTGCGGCCCGAACCGGAGGGGCATGGCGTGGCCCGACATGGCGTGGCCCTCCTCAGAATGGTGCGCCCCGGCGGAGCGCGGCCCATCCAGGTGTGGAGCAGCCAGGCCCGCGGCAGGCCGCGGCTCGACCATACTGGCCGAGCAATGCAGGGGGAACGGCCCCCTGGTTTCCCGAATCGGCGGAGCCCATCCTGCCCGGCCGGCCGAAGCCGGCCTGTATTCCCAGTGCGAGCGGCCCCCACGGTGGGGTTGTGGTTCTCCCGCACGGCACCAGCGGGTGCTGCAGCCTCCATCAACCCGGCCGGCAGGTGGCTAGCCAGTTCACTGCTGATTGGGCCCATAGAGAACGTGATGATGTTTTCTGCAACGCGATGCCCCTTGGCACCTCAGTCTCCTTGTTCGGCCGTCTACGACCGGCCGGTTCTTCTTTGACCAAGCGGCCCGCAGATGCAAGCCTCGATTCTTCTCTAAACAGCCGGCACACGGCCGCCGCTTCCTCTAGTCACCCTTGCCTTCGATAGCTGTCACCATAATAGTCAATCACCATCCGAGGGTCGTCGGGCCTTGTTTGATCTGCCAGCGCCCTCCTCGTTAAGCGATAACAGAAGGCCAGAGACAAACCAGAAATTCAACGATGAACGGGGTACAAAATATTCACTTAAAAATTGTACAAACCCCTAACATGATTCTGATGCTCGTTTGCCTCTATCGCAGAAAGATGATTCGAAGATGACGTCGATTATTTTACATTGGGATGTGTACGAGGAGGAAGAGTAGTGGATATTTCTTCGCAGATGATGTATCCCCCTTGATGGGGAGGAAGAAAAAGTAGTACGACGTTCCACGTGAGCATCGCCTCTCGTTCTTGCCTCGGTCGTTGAGAGGATATCGTTCCTCAGGTTCTTCTTTGGTGAGGGATTAATCTCTCCTCCAATTCTCCAAAGGCTCCCCCACCAAATATTTTCCAATAAACATAATAGAAAGCATACCCCAATATAATATAATTTCAATGCAATTTAAAACAATTTTAATTAATTATTAACACGACAAGTTAATTATTGAAGTAGTTATTTAATTGTGTCAGCATACATAATGAAACCAATGTGGAGAAGCTCCACCATAATAAATGAGGGGAGTTAATGGGGAGTTTAAGGGATTTGAGGGGAGGTGAAAAGGTTTGGGTTCGTGTGGGTCCCACCACACTAAATCCTCACATGGGAGGTTATGTGGGGTATGTGCCCCACCCTAAATTTCCCTTGGAAGAAATAAAACACCTCTAAATATAAAATTTTGTATCACCACAATTTTATTTAATTTATGAAAAATCCCAAAATTACGACTTTCATCCCGCATAAAACACAAGTGTGTTAAAGGTCCCCTTAAGTGAATATCGGTGTTGTGAGTTCATTGGTGCCCTCAGCTTTCAATTCTGAGCACCAGTTCAAAAGATAGAAAATACCCAGACATACGTTTAATGAACGTACAAAATTAAAACATCATAAATTGATTTCGGGCAAATCGGCCTCAGAATATGGTGTCGTTAGAAACCGCAGACTCGTAAAATTAAAAATAATTAAGAAAAATAATTACCTGAAATCTTAGGGTCATTAAATTACCCCCACCTCATGGCTTCATGTCCCCATAAATCTATAATTCACACTAGGGAAAGAAAATTGGGTACTGAGCACGCATCTGAACCTCCCCCTCCCACGTTCTCTCCTATAGGTTCTCGTTCTGCCAATGAATGCGCACCAGAGAAATCGACCATCCACGTAGGACCCGCTCTTGTCCATCCTCGATCTCCACCGGGACCTTCGTGAATGTATCCCCATCATCGATGTCCAACTCCCCATGGTCTATGATGTGGGATGGGTCGTGCATGTATCTCTTCAACTGAGATACGTGGAAGACATAATGCACCCAGTGCAACTGAGGTGGAAGGTCCATACGGTAATCCACCTCACCTACTCTGTTGAGGACCTGGAAAGGTCCGATGAAACACATAGATAAATTGCTGACCTAGACAAATATATTTATACCTTGTCGTGGTGAGACCCGTAAGAAGATGTGGTCGCTATCCTCTAACTCTAGTGGTCTCTCTCTCCTTTAAGAATAGTACTTCTTGTATGCACTGTGCAGTCATCAACCACTCCTCAATGATCTGCACCTTCTTCGTCGTAGCGTGAACCATCTCTGTCCCTACAAGTGCAGAGTCCCCTGGGTCAGTCCAACACAGAGGTGATTTGAAAGGTCGGTCGTACATTTCCTTGTAAGGGGCCATCCCAATGGTGGAGTGGTAATAGTTTTTGTATAAAAAATCCACCAGGGATAAGTGATCCTCCCAGTTGTGACCAAAGTCGAGGAAACATGCACAGAGAATTTCCTCGAGAGTCTGAATGGTCTTCTCTATCTGGCCGTCTGTCTGATGATGGAAGGTGGTGCTCAGACGTAGTTATGTCCCAAAATCCTCCTGTAACCCCTTCCATAGCCAGGACGTGAATTGAGAATCTCGATAGGAAACTATAAACAATGTAATATGATGAAGTCGTACGATCTCCTAAACGTAGAGGCGTCCCAAACTCTCTGCTGATACTTTCTCTTGATCAGTAGGAAGTGGGACGACTGGGTGAGTTGATCTATGATTACCCAGATTGAGTCTTGTCCTCTGGATGTACATGGAAGCTCTGTCACTAAATCCATGGATATCCCGTCCCACTTCCACTCTGGGACCTCTAAGGGATGTACCAAGAATGCTAGTACCTAGTTCTCTGCCATCACTTGCTGACAAGTGAGGCATCATGATACAAACTCTGCTATAGACATCTTTATACCTGGCCACCAGTGCTGTCATCTGAGGTCCCGATACATCTTCTCCACTCCCGGATGTACCGCTAGAGGGGAAGTGTGAAACTCCATCAGCACTTCCTCAATTAAAGAAATTGGTACCATAGTACGTCCCCTGAAGAGGATGATGTGCTCCCTCCTTCAGAAAATCCATCAGGTGCCTACCTTATGGATATCTTATCACTTCGCGTATCAAAGTCAACGTCCCCACGTTGTACCTACCTGACTCGCTGAAGAAGTGGAGGAGTGACTATGAGAGACTGAATAAAGGCTGCTCCATCTATATCCACAAAGGATATCTACAACGCGAATAACTGCTATGCCGTCTCTCTTAGCAACTGAATGCCCAATCTCATGCTGAGAGAGTCAGATACAACGTTCCCATTCCCAGGAGTATAGAATATATCAATGTCATAGTACTTGAAGAACTCGATCCATCGTCACAGTCTCAGGTTCAGGTCCTTCTGCGAAATGATGTACCTAAGACTCTGGTGGTCAGAGTAGACTGTAAAGCTCTCTCCCATCAGATAGTGCCACCACATCATCAAGGCTAAGACCATTGCTGCTAACTCCAGGTCAGGGGTATTATAGATCTGCTCATGCTGTCTCAACTACCATGAACTATATGCGATCACCGCTTACTCCTGCATCAGAAAACACCTGATTCCAGTACCTACTATGTCACAGTAAACTATGTACCCAATGCCCTCCTCCGGTAGCCTCTAGATGGGTGCAATGGTCAATCTCTTCATCATAACTTGAAAGCTCTATTGGCATCTATCTGACAACATGAAGGGTTTCTCCATCTTATTCAAGGATAAAAGCAATGCTTCAACTCTAGAGAAGTATGTAACAAACCTCTAATAGTACCCAGCCATACCCAGGAAACTCCTCACCTCCGTCACACACATGGGTGGCTCCCAAGCAAGCACTACCTTGATCTTTGCTGGATCCACTACAACTCCAGTCTCCGAGATGATGTGTCACATGAAGTGAACCTCTCGAATCCAGAACTGACACTTCAAGATCTTACCATAATGATGGTGCTCTCAGAGTGTATCTAGTACAACCTGCAAGTGGTAGGCGTGCTCCTCCTTAGTAGTTGAGTAAATCAGTATGTCGTCGATGAAAACTATGACAAATCGATCTAGGTAAGGCTGGAAGAACTTTTTCATGAGAATCATGAAAACTGATGGAGAATTGGTTACGCCTAAAAGAATATCCAATAACTCATAGTGGTCATACTGACACCTGGAGGCCGTCTTTTTCACATCCCCGTCTCGAACACTCAGCTGCTGATATCCTGACATGAGGTCTATCTTTGAGAACCATCGTGCTCCCTTGAGATGATCAAAGAGGTAATCAATACTCATGAGTGGTACTTGTTCTTCAAAATCACCTGATTCAGGTGACAGTAGTCGACACATAGTCACAAGCTTCCATTCACCTTCTTGGCGAACAAAATCGGAGAAGCCCATGGTGAAACACTAGGTCAGATGAAACCCTTCCCCTATAAGTCCTCGAGCTATACCCAAAACTCACGAAGCATGATGAGAGCCATATGATATGTTGGAGTAGATATTGGTGTTGTCTTGGGGTGGAGTTCTATGTAGAATTCTACCTCTCTATGAGGAGGTAGTCCTGGAATGTCGTCCGAAAAAACATCTGCATACTGATCCACCACAATAGGAAAACTCGGACTCCGCCCATCAACCGCTCTGAGGATGAGACTATCCATGTGATGTTTGATCAGCTTCCCTCTCATCTGCGAAAGTCCATCCTGCACTGCAAAGGATACCTTCTCGCTGGTGAAGGTGAACCTGGTCCCATCTGTGTGGACACACCACACTTTGCACCTAAAGTCGTCGATCTGATCATGGACTATAGATAAGTAGTCCATACCCAAGATGACTTCTTAAGGCCTCAACGCCGCTACAAGTAGATCCCAACTGAATATTTCACCTCATAGAGTAAGTTCACATTGCCGACACCAGTATGTAATCATCGAGTCTTCTCCATCATGAGTCTTTAGCCTTAAGGATCGCGCCAACGACACCGTCGGAATCTCCGAGTTCCGAACAAGGGTAGTGACAATAAAATAATGACTCGCCCCTATGTCTATATGTACATCATTTTAGAGACCCGAAGCATGACTTACAGGGACATTACATTACTTTTGCGGAATACATAGTACATAACAAAAACACACACACAAGAACCATAATAGTTTAGTGTCTTTGGAAACTTGGAATATAATCTTCTAATCGTGGTGAAAGATCTTCAACATCTCCCATAAAAATCTTCTTTTTTTTAAACCTAAATCCTTTCTTTAAATCCTGGGGAAAAGAAAACATAAAAGGGTGAGCTCAAATGCTCAGTAAGTGTAAAAAAAAAGAAATATCAATCACATCATATTCATAAGAACATATCTTTTGGAAATCTTAACCTAAAAAAGAGATCATAATTTCATAACATGGGATAAATCGTGGTAGTGAAATGAAATCCAAGTAATCATAACTTAAAACATGAAACATTTTGGCATACACCCATAATCATAGAGAACCATTTCTTATTAGTCAAAACTCATTTCCAAGACTATCTTAGTGGACAAAGTCCATTTCTGAACCGAGTCACACTTGTTTCATGTCCTGTTTCACTAAACCAGTATAACCTACCATTCCAGCCATGTCTATCTCATGAGATATAAAATCTTTCCCCAATGCATTAGAGGGAGATATAGGTCCCACCCATCTCATAATGATACCATTCTTATGTGTGCCACAAAATCTTAAATCATACATCATTTCGTAACCCATGTAATAAAAATGGGATTCTTAAACAACATGACATCATAAAACAATTCATATAAGATAAAGGAATTCCAAAAAATATTTCCATCACTACATAATCAAATAAATTTAATAATAGGTATATAAACATAACCGTATATTATATTAGATGGAAAATAATTTTGATAAAACACTTGAACTCCATTCATGAGGAAAATATCCTTTCAAATTCAAATACATTTTTTTAACATGTCTTACAATTTTAAACTAAAGAATTTGATTAAAAATAAACTTGAAAACTTTTAAACGAATCTTCTTGGAAATTATGTTTTAAAAATCCATTCATGTCGTATAAGTTAAAAAAACATTCTTTTCGTACTTTTTTCGGAAAAGTCAAAAAGTACCTCGTACGAAAAACGACAAAAGATTCATTTCCTATCTTTTACTAAAAACTCACCGAAGGGTAAAATTGGATATAAAATATTGTATAAGGATATAAATATTACATATTGAGGAAAAATGGATGTGGATGATAAAATACACCCCAGTAAATACCAAATTATAAACAATCTCGGATAAAAATTAGATTTTGATATTTTCCCTTACCTTAGTTCCAATATGCTTTGTACGTGTCCGAACCTCCTGTATAATGATTTAAATAATGTTATTGACTTATTACAGAATAATTATTTTTTTATGATATCATATATGGTAATATTCTTAGCTTCTTAGTAGTAATATTTCATTGCTACTTGTTATTCGGGTGTTTATAACTTTTTGTTCTTATGTGTGTTTTGTCGAATAAATTCTTATTCTTCTCTTTAGGTTACAGATACCTCATTTCCAGAATGGTATTATTGTAACATATATCATACTAATTCATTAAATTCATTTATATAATCATTATGAAATGAAGATAATGTAGAACGATTCGCATCACATCGTGGAGACTGTATTCCGTACGTACGCACGAGTGATGATATCATTCCTATGATCGAGAACTTGTGTTGAAGTGTATGTATACTATTTCAGTATCAATATAACTTTATGATAATCCTATATAGTTACTAATTACACAATTATACCCATCCAATTATGGTGGTGGCGGAAAATAAATTACACCACGGCGTGGAGACGGTATTCCGTACGTACGCACGCGCGGTGATTTCCTTTTTCCATAGGATGGATAGAAGGTTAATTAGAGTTGTTTAATATTTATAATAACATATCAGTATATAAGAAATACTGATGTTATTACTTTATCATGAAACAACTAAAGAAGAATAAGTTGAAGAAGAAAGAAATTGAAAAAGATCGGTAATGGATATTACCTCTTTTTGACGCGCCTTCACTTAACCTCCACTTAAAGAAATAAGGATGGTCTTTGAAGAATACCAGGACCTCTAGGATGATACTAGGGAAGTGGAGAAAATATTTTGGCAGGGTTTGGTCGAGCTTGAATTCTCAAATTGGTGTGAGAAGGAGAGGGAGGAGGTGCCCTTTTATAAGGGAGGAGAGGGGAACCTTAGGAAAATATCAAAATATTATTTTATTTTAAGGTCAAATTCTGTTTATAATGGTTCAAAAGGGTCTTATTTCGAAGATAAAGTGGGTATGGGTCGCAATCCTCTCATCCAATAGGATTTAGACACGTTTAAGTTATTAGTTTAACCTTATCAATTAGATTTAACTCTAAGTTAAATAATTTAACTTTTACCGTGTCTTTTTGTTTTTTACACTATATGGTTAATAAACATACCATAAAAAGCCAAATGAACCCCAAGTTGTTTATTATTAATATATCTATCCTTATATAAGTCATTTTTCAGAACCATATATTTTTAGGAATTAAATAACAATTAATAATATAATATTTGTTTTAAAAACAAATTTATGTCAATTTTGACACTATTTGGTACATGATTATTATGAAATTTATAACAGAATGATAGGTTCAAACCAAGTTACTTATATCAACTATAACATGTCATATTAACCTAGAAAATTAATGTATGTCATAAAATGTCTCAAATTACATTTATTTGGGCATTCATAACATCAATTATGTCAATATTTCATTAATATGACAATTACTGCATCATCTTTGTGTCACATTAAATGATAATTATTCAATCCCTAAAAATTATAAATAAATTCCTATGATGTATATAATTGTATTAAATTTTAGTATACTATTCATGTTCGATGTTTCATGATGTTTATCACTAAATTATAATTATTATACTTATAAGATTTAAGAAAGTGACATGTATTCTTTGGTTTTAATAATAATTAAATTATTTTCATGGACAAAAGTCCATAAAATGAATCTAATCCGACCCTTAGGTTATATGGGTCTACTTTTAGCCATCCAATAATATTTTTCCATGTGTTAGGGTAATTTTATAATCTTATATTTACCCTAAATTACCCGATTTACCTTTAACTATAGTAAATAAAATTTACTGAAGTTACTATTCACAATGCCCAAAAATAAAAAGTATCTTATTAACATAATTTGGACCCACTGATTCCAAATATGGAATCCATTTTTCGAAATTCAATACAGAAGAGATGAAGAAATTAAATTAAAATTAATCCCGTTGTCGAAAGAAAACGGGGTTTTCTTTAAAACATTGCAAAAGAGTTTATTGATTTATCCTACGAATTCAAGGTAGAATCAATGCTAATGACATACATTATATTAAATGGTAAAAATATATTCTATTTATACTTTAAAACCATTAAATATTATAATTTAACCACATAATATATTACGATGAAAAAAGTTGTTTTAAATTTAAATATACTGTGTTTTTACTATTCATTAAAATATGAAAGTCATCAGAAAAAAATGAAAAATTTATCCAAAGTAAATTTTTATTTCATTATTCCAAAGAATAATTTTATTTTCTCAAATGGAACTTATAAAAATTTCAAAAACTATATTTAAAGTGGGTGCGCCATCAAAAGGAGGCAAAACTGCATTTTTTGAAAAATACGTATTTTACCCGAAAAATTTATTTTGTTCTTATACCATGTTCTAGAAAATGTGTAAGATTAAAAATAATGTTATAAAATTCAAAATTTAGTTAACACTATTCATAACGGCTAGTTCATAACAATATTATAATAATATATCGTTGTTTTGTAAAACCCGGTATTGCGTACAACACACGCTATCGAGGAAGGTCGTGATTGCGTGTAATACAAGCCAAGTCAGGGTTGCGTGTTGTGAAAGAATGCTGCGTTGTTTCGTATAACAGAATACAACCATATTTCATTTATACATTGAATATATATATATATATATACTCAATGTTGCGTAGAATAACTATTATCAAAATTGTGTGTAACACGATCCAAGAATAGTGTTGCGTATACTGCAAGCTAATACGGTGTTGCGTATAGCACAAGATAATATTGGTGTGTCGTACAATAGAAGATATGAATGAAATTAAAAATAATGTATCTTATAAAATATCGTGTTGTTACATTCTACCCCCCTTAAAATGAATTTCGCCCTCGAAATTCGTGGGGATATAAATTTTTACTACTCGAAAGTTTGTTTAATAGAAACCCACATCGTAAAAAGGACTACCAAAACATGGATTTAAAAACAAAATTATGAAATGTAATGGTTACCCAAATTAACTCATCACTGGGTTTCCACGTATGAGAACATTTGTGAAATTATGGATATGACAGAAAAATCTAACCATCAAGTTCTGATGGAGAGTGGTAGAGAACATGGCTATGAAAAAGCCAGCAATCAAAAAGCCATAAATTTGTGATGATCTAAGGTACCATCTGATTTATCAGATATAAGAGAATTAGGACAACATTTTTGGTTTTCTAGATCATTTCCCTAATGTTGAAGAAATTGGAATTAGAAGAAATACTTTCGTGATTTCGGTATAGTCTCACCGTTGGTCATTCTTTGGACAATTTCCACTTAATCTCTGAAATAAATGATATTGAATTTGTCATTCGTGATGTGTTAGCAGATCAGGTGAACGAATGATGGGTCATTCTATCTCTTTCAAACAAAAGGTTAGAAAAATTTATAAGTCCATCTTATGGTTAGATTAATCGTATATGGTTCCAAAAATGAACTTATACTTCATATATCATACCGCTTAATAAAATAAAACAAGTTTCTACTAACCAGGGACTTCCGGTAGGCCAGTGGTAGGTGAAAAAGGCCAGTCGCACTTTGGTTGTGGGTTCGATTCCCACGGTCTTGTCCGAAGGGATGGGTTGTCGCCCATCCTACAGGTTTTCCTTTTTCTAAAACTATATTACTATAACATCCCATCAATAATATTGAAAAAACATCTATCCTTAAACAATACTAACTTATGTCCAACATAATCCATTCCAATCTTTAGGCTTATCCATAATACTGCAGTCCACTCTCATAATATAGTGAAAACGATTACCAGAGATTTAATACCATCGTTGATCCCCATATATCATTAGATATGCCTTGTTGGTCACATTCTAAACATTCAAAGGCCTTAATCATGTATTTTCTCTAATACCCATTGAACCATAGTGAAAACATTAATGCAGTTAAACGTCAACACTTTCCACATACCAAAATCCTCAAAATTCTATATACTCAAACAATGATATAACCTTCTCCTTATATCAGTCATGAGCTCATGAATACTATCAAACATTTAATTTTCTCCTTATCCCTTCATTATGCGCATATCATCTACATTCCAAAAATATCTGAATAACATTTCATGGATACTGGTAACATTAATCATACACTTTCAAAACTCAAGGAAAGAAAACAGTGTAACAATCCTTAGATGTCTCTTTATTCCATAGTACCATGATATTACTTATACAACATTACACTTGATAAACATGTAATCATTCCACTACCTTCTTAAACCATTGACCGAGCTTCAACTATTATTTCATCTTACATATCATTTGTAGTCTCTTCATCATCATCAACATAAATACTACCCATATGACCGTATTGATTCTCTTCATGATACTTTCCCTTAGGGCATTGGTTTTCTTAATTCCCGTACATTCCACATTTAAAACATTTAACCATTGTTGATGTCGTAGAAATACCATTATCATCATCCTTAGTGTTAACTGATCCTTTTCCATTGCACTTACTGGCTTTATGTCCTTCTTTTCCACACCCAAAGCATCTTCCAGTTCCTTTGAAACATTCTCCTTGATGGCTCTTCCCACATGATTTACATAGGGGAAATTGAACTTTCTTTCCTCTATGATCATCATGAAACTCCATCTTTCTCTTATTAGCTGAGCCAAGAAACTTACCAATTTTTACTTTATTGATCATATTATGAGATTTCTGATTCGGCATAATAATAATTTTTGGACTTCCAAATCCCATTTCATTTGGTTTCTCATCATTCCATTGTCCATCATATCCTCCATTATCGTGAATCATCTTGTTTCCAGCCATTTTGTAAAACACAAAAAGAATAATGTGAGAGGAAAAAATCATAATAAAGGGGGAGTAACTTCAATATCTAACATCTTTGGTTTAATCTAATATCGTTACCATATTTCTAGGACTATATCTTATACGTATACTTATCCTTAGGGACATCCCTAGACATACCTTAGAAATATCTCCAGGGATCTCTCTAACGTTCTTGCATCCTAGTTTCCCATGGTTGACTAAACCTTTCCTCGGATACCAACTGTAGAGACCCGAATCTTGACTGACATGGACATTACATTACTTTTGCGGAATACTTAGTACATAACAAAAACACACACAGATTGACCGTAATAGTTTAGTGTCTTTGGAAACTCGGAATATAATCTTCTAATCAGGGTGAAAGATCTTCAACATCTCCCATAAAGGTCTTCTTTTTTTTAAACCTAAATACTTTATTTATATCCTGGGGAAAAGAAAACATAAAAGGGTGAGATCAAATGCCTAGTAAGGGTAAAAAAAAGAAATATCAATCACATCATATTCATAAGAACATATCTTTTGGAAATATTAACCTACAAAAGAGATCATAATTTCATAACATGGGATAAATCATGATAGTGAAATGAAATCCCAATAATCATAACTTAAAACATGAAACATTGTGTCATACACACATAATCATAGAGAATCATTCCTTCTTAGTCAAGACTCATTGCCAATACTATCTTAGTGGACAAAGTCCATTTCTGAACTGAGTCACCCTCATTTCAGTCCTGTTTCACTGAACCGGTATAACCTACCATTCCAGCCATGTCTATCTCATGAGATAAAAAATCTTTACCCAATGCATTGGAGGGAGATATAGGTCCCACCCATCTCATAATGATACCATTCTTATGTGTGCCACCAAATCTTAAATCATACATCATTTCGTAACCCATGTAATAAAAATGGGATTCTTAAACAACATGACATTATAAAACAATTAATATAAGATAAATGAATTCATAAAAATATTTCCATCACAACATAATCAAATCAATTTAATAATAGGGATATAAACAGAACCCTATATTATCTTAGATGGAAAATAAATTTGATAAAACACTTGAACTCCATTCTTGATGAAAATATCCTTTCAAATTCAAATTTTTTTTCTTTTTTTAACATGTCATACAATTTTAAACTAGAGAAGTTGATTAAAAATAAACATGAAAACTTTTAAAGGAAGCTTCTTGGAAATAATGTTTTAAAAATCCATTCATGTCGTATAAGTTAAGAAAACTTTCTTTTCGTACTTTTGTCGGAAAAGTCAAAAAGTACCTCGTACGAAAAACGACAAAAGATTCCTTTCATATCTTTTAATAAAAACTCACTGAATGGTAAAATTGGATATAAACTATTGTATATGGATATAAATATTATATATTGAGGAAACATGGATGTGGATGATAAAATACACCCCAGTAAATACCAAGTATAAACAATCTCGGATAAAAATGAGATTGTGATATTTTCCCTTACCTTAGGTCCGATATGCTTTGTACGTGTCCGAACCTCCTGTATAATGATTTAAATAATGTTATTGACGTATTAAAGAATCATTATTTTTTTATGATATCATATATGGTCATATTCTTAGCTTCTTAGTAGTAATATTTCATTGCTACTTGTTATTCGGGTGTTTATAACTTTTTGTTCTTATGCGTGTTTTGTCGAATAAATTCTTATTCTTATCTTTAGGTTATAGATACCACATTTCCAGAATGGTATTAGTGTAACATATATCATATTAATTCATTCAATTCATTTATATAATCATTATTAAATTAAGATCATGTAGAACGAGTCGCATCACATCGTGGAGACGGTATTCCGTACGTACGCACGAGTGATGATATCATTCATATGATCGTGAACTTGTGTTGAAGTGTATGTATACTATTTAAGTATCAATATCACTTTATAATAATCATATATAGTTACTCATTACACCATTATACCCATCCAATTAAGGTGGTGGCGGAAAATAGATTACACCACGGCGTGGAGACGGTATTCCGTACGTACGCACGCGCGGTGATTTTCTTTTTCCGTAGGATGGATAGAAGGTTAATTAGAGTTGTTTCATATTTATAAAAACATATCAGTATATAATAAATACTGATGTTATTAATTTATCATGAAACAACTAAAGAAGAAGAAGTTGAAGAACAAATAAATTGAAAAAGATCGGTAATGGATATTACCTCTTTTTGACGTGCCTTCACTTAACCTCCACTTAAAGAACTATGGATGGTCTTTGAAGAAGACCAGGACCTCTATAATGATAATAGGGAAGTGTAGAAGAGATTTTGGCAGGGTTTGGCCGAGATTGAATGCTCAAATTGGTGTGGGAAGGAGAGGGAGTAGGTGCCCTTTTATAAGGGAGGAGAGGGGCACCTTAGGAAAATCTCAAAATATTATATTATATTAAGGAAAAATTCGGTTTATAATGGTTCTAAAGGGTCTTATTTAAAAGATAAAGTGGGTATGGGTCGAAATCCTTTCATCCAATAAGATTTAGACAAGTTTAGGTTATTATTTTAACCATATCAATTAGATTTAACTCTAAGTTAAATAATTTAACTTTTACCGTGTCTTTTTGTTTTCATACACTATATCGTTAATAAACTTACCATAACAAGCCAAACGAACCCCAAGTTGTTTATTATTAATATACCTATCCTTATCTAAGTAATTTGGACGAACCTTATATTTTATGAATTAAATAACAATTAATAATATAATATTTGTTTTAAAAACTAATTTATGTCAATTTTAACACTATTTGGTACATGATTTTTATGAAATTCATAAAAGAATGATAAGTTCAAACCAAGTTACGTATATCAACAATAACATGTCATATTAACCTATAAAATTAATGTAAATCATAAAAAGTTTCAAATTATTATACTTATAAGATTTGCGAAAGTGACATGTTGTCACATTCTTTGGTTTTAATAATAATTAAATTATTTTCATTTAACAAAGTCTATATAATGAATCTAATCCGACCCTTAGGTTATATGGGTCTACTTTTAGCCATAAAATAGGTTTTTTCCAAGTGTTAGGGTAATTTTATAATCTTATATTTACCCTTAATTACCCAATTTACCTTTAACTATAGTAAATAAAATTTAACGTAGTTACTATTCACAATGCCCAAAAATAAAATGTAGCATATTAACATAATTTGGACCCACTGATTCCAAATATGAAATCCATTTTTTCAAATTCAATACACAAAAGATGCAGAAATTAAATTAAAATTAATCCTGTTGTCGAAAGAAAACAGGTTTTTCTTTAAAACATTGCAAAAGATTGAATTGATTTATCCTACGAATTCAAGGTAGAATCAATGATAATGGCATACATTATATTAAATGGTAAAAATATATTCTATTTATACTTTAAATCCATTCAATATTATAATTTAACCACATAAGATATTACGATGAAAACGTTGTTTTTAATTAAAATATATCGTGTTTTTACTATTCATTAAAATATGAAAGTCATCAGAATAAAATGAAAAATTTATCCAAAGTAAATTTTTATTTCTTGATTCCAAAGAATAATTTTATTTTGTCAAATGGAACTTATAAACATGCGAAAAACTATATTTAATGTGGGTGCGCCATCAAAAGGCGGCAAAACTGCATTTTTTGAAAAATACATATTTTACCCGAAAAATTTATTTTGTTCTTATACCATGTTCTAGAAAATGTGTAAGATGAATAATAATGTTATAAAATTCAAAATTTAGTTAACACTATTCATAACGGCTAGTTCATAACAATATTATAATAATATATCTTTGTTTAGTAAAACCTGGTATTGCGTACAACACATGGTATCGAGGAAGGTCGCGATTGCGTGTAATGCCAGCCAAGTCAGGGTTGCGTGTTGTGAAAGAATCATCCGTTGTTTTGTATAACAGAATCCAACCATATTTCATTTATACATTGAATATATATATATATATATATATACTCAATGTTGCGTAGAATAACTATTATCAAAATTGTGTGTAACACGATCCAAGAATAGTGTTGCGTATACTGCAAGCTAATACGGTGTTGCGTATAGCGCAAGATAATCATGGTGTGTCGTACAATAGAAGATATGAATGAAATTAAAAAGAATGTATCTTATAAAATCTCGGGTTGTTACATGCATCAAGGGTGGAGTAGACACAGATAGTACCTAGAATCTCCTCAGGAGCACTTTAGTCTTAGGCCTCAACTTCGTGGAGTTGAGCTCACCTCTGTCTACCAGCTCCCTGTGGTCGGGGTGGACCTCTTGGTGGTGGTGGTGGTAGAGCCTCGAAACGTCGTCCACCACCCGCTACTCAGACAGCTCTTCTACCTCGTCTGCCTTCTCCCGGTGGACCACCATGGTCAAACCTCTGCCTCTGCCTAGGAGGTCCCTATACAGTCTGCTTCTCGTCCGCATGGTGGGTCAGACAGTCTTGAGCCATGTTACCCTGCCCGCCGCATGCATAGCACCGCATGCTTCTCGTATAGATTGCTATGTTTCGTGTGCCCCATACAACCGATCCTATAACCTATGATTTCCAACCTGATGGCCTGGTATACTTGGACCTCTATGTCATCTGTCTACAGGCAGTTGTAGAAGACTCCTCTATGTGTCACCCTGCGGTGTGTCTCACCACTGGTGATTGCTTAGAGAGAAATCTCTTCACTATAAGGGCTCTCTCTAGCACCCCTGCCTGCGTCGGGATGCTGAGGGGAATCGTAGACGACCTGATCTCATGTCTGAGTCCCTACTCAAAGGTCCGAGACATGAAGAATGGATCCAACACCATATCTGTGGTGTAGTGTGAGAGATCAGTTAACCTCGCTGAGTACTGAGCTACTGTCATGCTGCCCTGCTGTATATGAAGTGACTTCTGAATCCGCACCGCATGAAGGATGGATGGAACAAACTCCAAGTGGAAGAGACTCTCAAAGTCTCTCCAAAGTAAATATACCTCATCATGCACCGGGAACATCAAGATCCACCATGTATCTGCTTCTGCGTGCAGGAGACTCATGGAAAGGCTCACCATGAGGTCTGCTGGTATCCCTACTAATCTGAAAACTCTAACGATAGCCTCCAGCCAATCCTCAGCTGACTGTGGGTCTGTCTCTCCTCGGAACTTGCGCAGCCTCTGGAACTGGAACTCATGAAACTCACTCAGGTAGCGTGCAATATCTACTACTGGGGCTAGTGGTATCGGTGGCCCATCATGTATTGGTACTGCTGGTGCCTTCGCTGTGATGGGGCCCTATACCGAGGCATCATCGCTCAGTGGGATACCATCTCATACGTAACCTCGAACCCTAGCTAGATGCCTTCGTGGGGCCATCCTGAAAAGAAACAAGTGTTGCACAGTCAAACAATATACCTAGTGAGCTAACAAAAAGTAATCACAAGTAAAACTTTTGAAATACACATGCCATCAGTATTTTTGTGCACTGAGTCGGAAATCAGGGGTCAGGGCCCTGGTGTATGGATACATCGGCCGCAACACCAACACTGGACTCCCTGGACTGAAAACCACACAAAATACACTTAACACTATTACTTCATATAAAATAATGATCAGAGTCCTAAGTTATGCGGGAGAAATGACTCCTCTGATACTATTTTGTCACGACCCGTCCTCGAGGCCCGTGCCAGAACTACCCCAAGCCCACCTTCCATAGGCCAGGGGATGGAGACTAGAACCAAAGGTGTAAATACCTAAACTGGGAAGGTATTTACTTAAGAGTAGTAACACACACAGAAACAGAGTATGCTGGAAGGAAATCACTATGTGAAAACAATATAAAAAAATTACAGCTGAAAGTAATGGGGCCTGAAATACAAGCCCAATAGTAAAGTAAAGGTACAACGGAAATCAAGTAGAACTGAAGTACTGTAAAACAGCAACCCTGAGTCATCCTCTAGGATTCCCACCTAAAGGGTGGGTACATATGGAATCCTCAACACCTCGGGTTCGGCCGTCCACTCCTTGTACGTCTCGCCAAGTGGTCCACCTCCGGGTACCATCCTGCTCCACAAGACTCCACCTCGATCAGTGTTGTCCATCATCTGCATCCAACACAATGTAGTGCGGGCATGACTAGTGCAGGGGTGAGTATACAATACACAGGAGGGAACCTGAGACTCTTGAAGGTCTCCCAGAATCCACGAAGGACAAACCATAGAAGAAATATACAATAACAATGTTTCAACCAACTCTACTTAGGTATATTTTCATACATATACCTAAGTTATCAATCTCATTTTGGTCCAACTCTTGAGCCCAAGAACAACCCAGTCCACACACGAAAGAAACTAAATAACATCGATGATAATGATTGTAATTCAAGACTCATCTCACACATGTATACATATTTCTTATAGAAATAGAGATGATCAGATGTAGTCACTAGTTCATCTAAGCTGTCAGACACACGTATGATACTAGACTAGGTAAGCTGTCAGACCCACGTAGAATACTAGACCAACTACTCTATCAGACCCACTCAGGATACTAGTATAGAATTCAAACTGTCAGACCCACATAGGATAAAAGTACAGCAGTCATCACTGTCGAACCCATAGAGGATTCCAGTACAGTAGTCGTCGTCATCGAACCCACGGAGGGTTCCGGTACGGTTGTCGTCAGAGTCGCAGCCAGCCCTAGGGTTCTCGCACACAACACGCTCGATTCCAGGAGGGTCCACTCCTCAAACCAAGGGGTCGATACATCAACTACCACGAAGACCAGATTTGATGTATCCTGAAGTTCCTTCTCTTCAAAAGGAACTCAAAGCGATAGATGGTGCGTCAATCGGATGCCCAGTGTGATAGATATTGGATTTTCTGTTCCAAGGTCCCGGTTGAAATTACACTCATTCCAAACCTTGACATTTTACAAAGTCATACAAAACTCACATAAAGTATTGAAAAAGGACCATCTCGTCACGAAGATCCCAGTGCCGCAGACAGTGCATCGATGTGACGCGCGGTCTTAATGTTATTCACATTTAAATGAAACGGGCCCGACCCGTCAAGGCTAGTGGGCTGGCCGGTCAGCCCGACCTGGTTCGGTGGGTCTGACCCGGTAGGGGTGTCAGCCCAGCCCGGGGTGGCGCGGATCAGCCCGGCAGGGCGCGGCCCATCCCGGTGGGGCGTGGCCCGGCCCGACCCGCGGCTGGCCGCGGCTCCGCCTGGCTGGCCGAGCAGTACGGGGGGTGTGACACCACGGCCTCCCGAACCAGCGACACCAAGTAGCACCGACCCTCTTGTCTGGCCGGAATAAGTCTTCCAGTATTCTCGGCAGGAGTGGCCGGAACGGGCGGGCCGAGGTTCTACGGCGCGGCACCTGCGAGTGACGCAGCCTCCTTCAACCCTGCCGGCAGGCGCCCCGCCGGTTCATCAACGAAGCGGCCAACAGAGCGCGGGCCGTGGTCCTCTGTCGCACGACACCCCTAGGAGCCATGGTCTCCATGTCCATCCAGCTACGGCTGGCTGGTTCTTCTTTGGCCGAGAGGCCCGTAGATACCTGCCGCTGTTCTTCTCTACACGGATGGCACACGGCCGCCGCTTCCTCCGGTCGCCATTGCCTCTGATTTCCGCCACCAAAATAGTCAAGAACCATCGGAGGGTGGCCATGCCCTGTTTTTCATCCCGCGCCCTCCGCGTTAGGCAATAACATAAGGCCAATGACAAATCAGAAATTCAACGAAGAATGTGGTACAAAATATTGATATAAAAATTATACGAACCCCTACCATGATTCTGATGCTCATTTGTCCGTGTCACGGAAAGAGGATTCGAAGATGACATTGATTCGTTGACATCGGGATGCGTCCGAGGAGGAGGCGTAGACGATATTTCCTCACTAACGATGTCTCCTCCCTTGACGCGGAGGAAGAAGAAGAAGGACGACGTTCCTCGTGAGTGTCGCTTCACATTCTTGCATCGGTCATCGAGAGGATATCGTTCCTCATGTTATTCATTGGTGTGGGATGAAGCTCTCCTCAAATTCTCCAAAGGCTCAACCACCAAATATTTTCCAACCAACATAATAGAAAGGATACGCTAATATAATAGAATTTCCAGGAAATTTAAAAGAATTAAAATGAATTTTTGACACCACAAATTAATAAATGATGTCATTATTTAATTGTGTAGGTATACTGAATGAGAGGGAGGTGGAGAGGCTCCACCATAATAAATGAGGGCTGTTAATCAGGATTTTAAGGGAGTTAAGGGGAGGTGAAAAGGTTTGGTTTTGTGTGGGCGCCACCAAAATAAATCTACACATGGGAGGTTATGTGGGGAGTGGGCCCCACCCCTAACTTCCTCTTGGAAGAAATAGCCACCTCTAGAAATAAAATTGTGTATCCCCACAATTTTATTTAATTAATGATAAGTCCCCAAATTATAAATTTCATCCCGCATAAAATGAAAATGTGGTAAAGGTCCCCTTAATCGAATATCGGTGCTGTGAGTTCATCGGTGCCCTCAGATTTCAATTTCGGGCACAAGTTCAAATGATTGAATAAACCCGCATTTACGTTTACTCAACATACCTGATCAAATCTTCATAAATTGATTTCAGGCACACCGGGCCTCCGAATCAGGTGCCGTCAGAAACCGCAGACTCATAAAATTATAAAAAATTAATAAAACAAATTTCCATCAAATTTCCGCTTCTTTACATTGATGATGTTAAATATTAACAAATTATATAAATATTAATGTATTATATCATCGTATGAGAACTTATGCATATTGGATGACTTTTTGTATCCTTTTATTTTCATAAAAACAAATGGAATGGTCTATCATTCTATTCATGATTATAATGATATATTAATGTTTCAGTAATGAAAAACTCACCTTAATTTTATATAATGAATGATGATGTAGAAGATGATCAAGGAATTATAAATGGTGATGTTTTCTAAAAAAACATATATGTATACATTTCATGAAAATTATTTAACTATAGAAAAATGTTTCTTGAAAAGGAATGTTGTATCCGAGTACCTTCATTTAGGATGAATCAAATTGCTCCTTTGATCATCACATAATTATGGCTTTGTTATTGTTAACATTATCCTAAAAATGTTCTCTATCACTCTCTATTAGAACATGCAAGTTTGATTTCTCTTTACTGTCTATTCATTCACTCCCCACATATGATATCATATTTAGAAACCTTGTTATATATTACTTTGGGTAACCATTATGCTTCCTTGTGTTTCTTTTTAAAATAAGATTCATTATTAATTTTTACATTTTTGGATTCTATTAATGGAAATTTCAAGTATTATTCCTTTAATAACCCATACAAATTTTATTGTAGAAATTCATTTTAGGGAGTGGAAAATAACACCCTGAGATTTTGTGAATTAATTATTTCTTATTAGATAGATCATTTCATTATGTTTTAGTTCACACATAGTTGAATATGTATATTGTTATAAAAAACCACTACATGTGACTTAAATTATACTCTATACCAATATTATTCTTTTTCTACATGTAACATCGACTCGTCTTACAATACACACAACAATGAATTTTGACGAAAAACCATTTTATTATCATAATTATTTAAATATAATATTCATAGCAGAGAAGTTAAACATGGTAATATAAGTAGTAATAAATAATTTTAAAATATAATTAATAATTTTTTTATAACAATAAATCATATGTATAATAATAAATTCAATTATTTTTAATGTATTTATTTATTTGAAAAATATATTTTAATAAATGAAATTCTTTTTTTATGTTTTTTGAAACTTAAAAGAATTTATTATAGACACAAATAGATATTTAATATTAAAAAATATATAAAATTTTTTTTAATTTGGAATTTCAAAATTATTTTTGGCTGACATTTTTTATATTTCTGAGCAATATCTTTATTTGGATAAATAGTGAGAAATTTTAAATTTTAATACAAGAAATTTTTTAGGTAATTTATTTATGTAGTTATATTATATTTTAAGATGGTTCTAAAGTCACGATATATTAATTATACAACTATTCATCCAATTTAGATAAGTGGAATAATTTTTATATTGAATTTATATATAAAATTGTAATGAACTTTTATGTATTCTTATCTAAAAAACCCCGTTTATCAACATAGTTATGGAGTTAGAATTATAATTAACTATATAAATTATATGAATTGAATTTTTAAAAACAGATTAAACAATTTTATTCATTATAAAATTTATATTATGTTAATATAATCATAATGTTTTCCCAACAAATTAGTGAAAGTGATTAAAATTAATTAAATCTATTTAAGATAAAATTATGTTTACAAAAGGATTAACCCTAATCATAAGTGACATATTATCCTAGATTCGTTTTCAAAACCAATTTTATGTAAATATTTCTTCCATAATAATTCTATTCTTTAGTTATTTCTATTTTTTAAATCTTTTGTTATGTAAAAACATTGGCACAACTAACATTTTTTCAAAAATTCAATGTGTGTCCCTTACCTCTATTATAAATGGCCACCACCTATCCCCCTTCTTCAAAAATCTCGAACCTCAAAGGATTATCCAATAGAACATCCCTTATTACATCCTTGAATCATCTATTTGTTTATAATTCTAAAAATGTTTGTCCTTTGGTGCAATCAAAAAATTGTTACACAAAAAAAATGTAACATCCTCCCTCATGATATATTCCATTATTTTAATTCTCTACTACCTCAATTCTTATTATTTTGTACATTAATAGTAGAATAAATATGCTATATATATTGATACATTTTTATGATATGGTTTTTACCTAGACATACACACACTTCTATATAATGGGTATCAAACTAATGGTTCTTCGGTATGGTGAACTACTACCTCATGAAATGATCTTCTTTGTTATTCCTTTACCACCCCTCATGGTTGAGAATTAAGATGAACAATCTATTTTAATATCATATATATGATATTTATGTTTTAATTATAATTCATTAATTTCTATACAAAACAACCCTTCATTCATTATTATTTTTTAAATATGATATCTTCGTGAGTGGAAATGTGGTCTACCGCCTCTTTAAAGCACTGTGTTTCATTCCCACATTACATGGAATTTATTAAGGATTGATTCAGTATACTTAAATGTTATGTATGAAATAATATTATTATATTATGATTATATATATATATATATATATATATTTCACTTACATTATTTATTTCAATACAATAATAAATTTGAAATGGTATTCATGTTCACATAATACCAACCGTCTCCATGAACGGTGTATTTCATTTAATACTTTTATATTTTGTAGATTTCATTAATTTTTTTTATCAAATTACTATTTATTATATTTAAATACTATTATAAATTCTATAAATAATTAAATCATGATCTATGTACAGGTATCAAGAATAAAATTTCACAACACATAAGATAAACAATGTAGTTATTACCAAAAACATTACATTAAGCTACAATTGTTAATAAACTACCATTACAATGTCCCAAGTGAGAAATATATGGTATTAAATATAAAAATATGCTAATTTTATAGATTTATATTAGTCTTATATATATTATACATGAGCATTCAGTGTATAAATATAAGTACATGTCTTTTGTTATAGTAATTTCGTCCCACGTTTTATTCATGTGAGACACATACCCTCTTTACCACTCATTTATTTTGTGTGTTGTGCATAATTACCATTTTTTATTCTATGATTACTATACTTATATTTATTTTATATAAATTTCTTTTTATGAACTTTATTTCATGGGGTTTTTGTTTCAAATGTTACCAAATATGTAATGTAATTTTTCTCTCCATTTTCCTTCATTGATCATATGCCATGTTATGAAACAATATATTTCTATGAGTTGAATATATTTAACTAAATTTTTTATATCATAAATTTTCTTGTACTGAGGATATTATAATATTAATGTAAATTTATTATTTCCATTAATTTATATTTCAATGTTACCAAATTGGTAATGGTTTATTCATATAAAATCATCAGTAATCAAGGTTGTTTTTTTATTCTTCTGTTGAAGAAATATTATGATACATCTGTCAATAATTATAATTTTGACTCTTACCCTATTGTAATTAAAATTATATCCATGTAATGGTACATTTTTCCCACAGTTTCGTAATTACGATAACTAAAAAAATATAAGTAAACATAGTGTCATTTTTCCTTTTAGTATGATATATATTTTCATTCAAACCCATGTTTTCTAAAAATGTTTTATTTATTTTAGAATATTCTACTATTGTTAAATCTAACATTTACATATGAGTTACCTTTTTAAAAAATGTTTTCAAAATTATACATTTTCAGTTTTTCGATCAAGGAACATTTCAAAAAATTTATACTGAAAAAATAATATTAGAAATTTACAGATGTACCCACCATGATGACCGTTATTTCCATGATTCATACATTTTATGTTTACTATGTTATTTTTTTATAAGAATAATATTTCTTAATATTTGGTATTTTTTATTTGTAGATGGGTTTTTAATGATAATGTTTTCTAAAAACTTGATTTATTTTTAGAATAGGAATTACTTGATTTTGAATCATCCCTTTTTTATGTTTTAATTGGTTGTTTTAAAAGAAAACTATTTAAATGTTTTCAATTATTCATTTATAAGTTTGCAATTTTGTTTGACATAAATTGGTTTTAAAAATGTTTTCATGAATTTTTATATTTTTTCATATTTATTTTCAGGTATATTGTTCTGAAAAATGATTTAGGATTTAAAAATAATTTTTAATCATAAAGGATTTATTGCTCAAACAATGTTTTCAACAAATTATTTTGATTCCTTTCTATCTATTCAATGTGTTTTCCAAGAAATGGATTTAAAAATGAATATATATTTTAAAAAGACATTGTGATGGAAATTTTATGTTCCAAGTAACCATTCAAAATCCATTTCCATCTAAGATAAAATACTTGGTTATAGTTTATATTTTACAAGGGGTGTAACACCCCAAGATTCTATGGTACGCTTCTCATTGAATAATGCAATAGCGTGTGTTGTATGCAACATCGAGTTCTAACACACACCACAACCGATCAAACTAGCCGTTATAAATAGTAATAACTAATTTTTAAAATTTTAGAAAATGGACTTCATTTTTGGATTCGGAGTATCGAATTTAGCCTCAGGTGAAATTTTGGTACTTTTCGGATAACTTTAAAATTTTGATGAATAGTGAAACTTACTAAATTTTAATTAAAAACAACTTTTTTAATAAAAATAATTAATAGTGATAAGTTATTAATTTGAGAGGTTTTAAAGTATATTTAGAATATATATTTAACATTTAATACAATGTTGGTAATTTGACATATTTTCAAAATTAAACTGAACATAAACAAGTATCAATCTTTTGATATTATTATATCATAAAAACCCGCTTTTTGTTTTGACAGCGTGAATTAATTTTAAATTAATTTCTTCCACTTATGTGTTTTGAATTTTGAAAAATGAATTCCATATTTGGAATCAGGCTGTTCAAATTGTGTAAATCGGTAACTTTTATTTTTAGACATTTTGAATAATTATTTCGGTAAATATTTTATTTACCATGGTTGAAAGGTAAATCCTGTAAATAAGGGTTAAAAAATAATATTATAATAATATAAAATTACCCGAAAAAGTGTCCTAACCTTATTTCATGATACATGTGAGACCATGGGCATCTTTTGGTTGATTTTGGGACCCCATGGTGCCACTTGTAAGTGATAGGGACACTTTATTTTAATTAAGTTAAAATGAATTCAAAAATGACACAAGCATATATCTTTTAGAAAAAAAAATTTTACATAGGGTTATATATTTTGGATGTTCGACTATAGATATTCATTATAAATCTAAAAGGATTTTCTACATAATGGTTGTTTATTAATAATTTTTAGACATTAAATAATTTAATTTATTTATGACATAATGGTGATGTAGTAATTACCATAATACTGAAAAATTAAAATGATTGATATTGTAGATACCCAAATAAATATAAGTTGAGACTTTTTATGAATTAAACTAATTTTATAGGTTAATATTACATGTTATGAGTTCTTTAATTAAAATTTTTCTAAGTAATAATTCTTTCATGAGTTTTTAAAAAAATCAATTATTGAATGTTGTCAAAATTGACGTAAAATAGTTTTTAAAACAAATATTATATTAATAATTGTTATTAAATTCCTAAAAATCTATGGTTCGGCCAAGAGATGTATATCATGATTGGTGTATCATTAATGGATCACTTGGGGGTCTCTTGGATGCATATAGTATGTTTATTAACCATTTAATATTAAAATACAAAGAGACATTGTAAAAGTGAAACTAATTAACTAAGAGTTAATAATTGATGATAAGGTTAATATAGTAACCCAAACCAGTCTAAATTATATTGGTTGAGTGGTTTTCGACCCATACCCACCATAACATTTAAATAATCAACTTTTTATCCATTAGAAACCGAATATTAGTTTATTATAAAATAATATTTCAAGCTTTTCCAATGGTTCCCCTCACCCCTCTTATAAAAGGGCACTCCCCCTTCTCATTAATTCACACCTTCAAAGCCTTTTGGCTCGGCCAAACACCACCCAAATACTCTATCAACTTCCCTCAATTTATCCAAGAGACCCTACTTTAGTCAGAAAGCCAACATAACAGTCCTTTTGATCCAATAAAATGGAAGAACCCGAAGAAGAGGTAATGATTTCACCACCATTTTCCAAGTTCCTTTCTTCTTCCACTTCTTCCTTCTTTGTTATTACCATTCTAAAATAATAACTCCAGTATCTTATATATACTGTGATGTTATTATAAATATGGCACAACCATATTCAGTATTCTATCAATCCTTTGAATAACATGTCACCATACATGCATATGTATAGCTTACCGTCTCCACGTCGTTGTGTAATTGTTATTCAATAAATTATTATTTGGATGGATATAATAATGATTGGTAACTCATGTAAATATTAAATATAACATTATAATGATTATTTATATATGATTTACCATCCAATTATAAATTATTTTGATATCAAAAAAATGATATTGTCGCTCGTGCGTACGTATGGACTACCGTCTCCACGAACGCGATGAGATTCATTCTCCATCATATCCATTCAAGTATAATTCTCATTTGATGATTGATAATAGTATCTAAGGACGTGATATCATTCTTGATATTATTATTATACAACATATCCATGACAAACATATCTTATGTGACAAAACAAATAAAAGAAAACGAGTAAGTTAACACCCGAAACAACGATAAAACTAAGTTATTCTTGACAAATCAATGTTAAAAGATCATATATGATATCATATTAATGTATATGATTCTCTTATAATTTAATAAAAAATATTTCAACATTATAAATGAGATTATCCTATCACAACCATTGAAAACTACTATGTAAGGGATTATTTCGCAATCTCTTCATTATCCGAGGTTGTTTATACGTAATATTCTACTGGGATCTCTTTATCATCCACATTAATATTTCATAAAAATGTATTTCAAAACATTTTTAATATTTACTATAATATGGGTTAAAGTCATTTATAGCCTATTTTGACTTTTTATAATAGTTTTATAAAGGAATCTTTCCATCGTTTTCCAAACAACGTTCTTTTTAACCTTTTCGAAAGAATTAAGGTAATAATGTTTTTTTAACTTATACGGCGGGTGCGGCTATTTTCCGCCATTATAAATTCATCGAAACTTCCCTTACAAGCTTATATGAATATTTTCAAATAAAATGTTTTATTTTATAAATATATGACTCTTAAATGATTTCAAAATAGAAAGTGATATTTCTCTAAAAATAGTTTTGATTTCATCTATGTCAACATCCTTTGATGGATTTTATGCTTATTTGAAATTGATTTATTATGATACAAAACTTTTTTATTGTATTGAATGTTTTGTGGTATGTTTGACTGTAGATGTGTTATTTTTATACAATTCATAGTTTATGGATGAAGTATTTACATTTCGTATGCTAGTTTTAATACCAATGTTTATGTAATTTTTAAACCATTTCATATGGGAATGCATTGGACTTAATATGTGACGGGTGGAGCCGACTATAGATCCTTGATGCATCGGAAGGTATCATGAGACAAACTAGTGTCTTGGCACAAGGCCTTGACAAAATCTTATTTGTAGTCTTGGCACGAGGCCTTGGCTATGTGGTTATGATAGTTTGGCATTATGCATTCCATCATTATGAATGTGGTTATTGAAATTGCATGTGATTATTCGATTAGTAGAACATCCATGTGAATAAGTAAGTGGCATTATTTCATTTTTTCCATACTATGTTGAAGTTCATGTTTAAAAGGCTTTTGTTTTAGTTATACATTTTCTTAAATGTTTATTCTTATTTATGAAAGTTTCTGCTATTTTGTCGTCCTTACTGGGAATTTGAGCTCACCCCTTTCAATGTTTTATTTTTCCCAGGATGTGAAGAAGTAATTTATGAACGACCTGTAGTGATAGTATGTGGGGATATGAGTGTGGACTATGAAGAAATGATGTTGTTGTAGTTTTCATTTTTATGATGTAATGTAAGACTTATGAATATATCGAGTGTTTCCAAGGCAACTAAACTAATCGGTCTTTCGAGATTTTATCATTCTTGTGATCAGGCCAATGTTATGTAATAATGCACCGACTCTAGGTAACTGGGGTCGGGGGGTTAATGTTGGTATCTGAGGAAGTTTAGTACAAACCTTGGAAACTAGATTTAGATAAACTCTGACTAGAGAACATATACCTAATATGGACTTTCAGGATTAGTATAGAAGAACTTCCTAGAATTTTGGTATTGTAGAGATTTTGTGAGTTTTTCGAGCAATACATCCCTGTTTGTATACGAGCAGGTAGAGGTGGCTCTGGCACAGATGTACCTAGGGGAAAAACCTGAAAACATCGTTTTGAGATAGACTCGAATGGGAACTGGTGCACAACAACGGGCCTTGCTGCACTTTTGTTTACGACACTCTCGTGGGATATGCTTAGGATAACCCTCATTTTAATTACAAATCATTATGAAGGGTTTATGAGTATATACTCTCTCAAGGAAAATATTTTTATGATTATCGATTATATCCATAAATAGTTTAATTTATGTTTAGTGTTTTATAAGTATGGAATTATGTATTTTGATTCATAAACTGATCTAGTTTATGCCATTGTTTAGAAATGGCTCCTAGTAGAAGAAATGGAAATCGTATCAATGCATGAACTCCATGTAGGGATTTCCCTCCTGCTCAAGATAATTATAGTGGAGCTGGGGATGCAACTGGTGCCGATCAGCTAATCACCATACTCGGACAACTCACTCAGGTTACGAATAGTAACCTTACCCGTATGGAGCACCCTGATACACAGCGTGGAGGATCAATGTTAGATCGATTCAAGAGGAAACAACCACCAACATTCAATGGGAGTAAAAATCCCTTAGTAGCTGAGAAATGGATAAATTCCCTAGAGAAAATATTTTAGGATTTGGGGAGTAGTGAAAAAGAAAAAATTATCATGGCAGTTTACTACCTCACTGGAGATGCTGATCAATGGTGGTCATTTATTCAAAACACATAGGAAGATGATGAAGTATCAAATATGGAATGGAGGGAGTTCAAAGATCTGTTTTTAGAAAAATACTTTCCTCGTGACCCTCGAGCAGACATGGAAAGGCAATTTCTGAGTCTGAGACAAAAGGAGGATGAGAATGTTGCAAAGTATGAGGCTAACTTTACAAGGTTAGCAAGGTATGCTGGAGATTATATACATAACCCAAGAAGTAAGATTGATCGTTTCTTTGATGGGTTAAAACCATTTCTCCGTCGAGCATTAGATTCACAGTCCTTCTCGTCGAACGAAGACATTGTCTCATGTGCTATCAAGATAGAAAAGGAATTCTTTAAGTCTTATGACTTTAATGAAAAGCAAGAGAAGAAGATATCTACTGATCAATCTGGGAATGGAAATTAGGGGAAGACGGGAAAGGATTAATATCCATCATGTGGTAAATGTGGGAAGAAACACCCATGTACTTGCTTGAAGGGAATGGGTGTATGTTACAAGTGTGGTGAAAAGGCCATCGAGCTCGTGATTGAAAAGGGAAGAAGGAAGCTACCAATGTTCAGTGCTACAATTGCAGGGAGATGTGACATTATGCAAATGAATGTCCTAATCGTCAGGGGAACTTACCTCAGAAAATGCCAAGGGATCAAGGCCAAACTTTTTCTATTACTACTGCTGAGGTAGAAACTTCAAAAGACATGGCGGAAGGTAATTTAATGGTTCCTCAAGTTTAGAAAATGCATTATGTGATTCTGGATCATCGAATTATTTCATATCTTCCCAGTTTTCTAAGAAAATTGGATATTTCCAATTTGATTTAACAGGGGAGTTGTCGGTTAAAAATCCTAAGGGAAGTATCATTGCAACAATGTTTTGTGAATCATTTTTCATTAGAGCACAGAAATGTTCTTTATCTGCTGATCTCATCGTCATACCTATGATTGTGTTTGATATAATCCTCGGCATGGATTGGCTTGCATACTGTGATGCGAAAATTTATTGTAAGATGATGGAGGTTATGATTTTTGATGATGATGATAAGGAACACCTTATCTTTAGAGCAGAATCACCACCACCTAATTCTTATCTAGATCCACCCCCAGTAGGTCAACTAAATTCAATTATTGGGTAGGAAGAGAATGAAATGACCGTGGGTGAGGAAAGGAATGTTCAAATGCAGGATGTACCTATTGTGAAAGAATATGTAGATGTATTTCTGGAAGATTTACCTGGTCATCCTCCAGAACGAGAAGTTGAGTTTTCCATTGATTTAATTCCTGGATCAATGCCTATATCGAAGACCCATTATAGAATAACCACTGTAGAATTAGTTAAACTAATGAAAAAACTATAGTAATTGAGTAATAAGGTATTTATTCTCCCTAGTGTTTCTCCATGGGGATCACCTGTTCATTTTGTTAAAATGAAAGATGGATCTATGAGGTTATGTATCGACTATAGGGAGATCAATGCTATAACAAAAAAGAACAAGTATCCCCTACCTCGCATTGATGATTTATTTGAACAACTGCATGGAGCTCAATACATTTCAAAGATTGACCTTCGATCTGGATACCATCCGCTATGTGTAAAGAAGGAAGACATTCCGAAGACAGCATTTTGAACCAGGTACGGGCATTAAGAGATTACTATAATTCCTTTTGGTTTGACTAATTCACCCTCTGTATTCATGGATCTGATGAATAAAGTTTTTAAGGAATATCTCGATGAATTTGTGGTGGTATTTATTGATGATATCTTGGTATACTCTAAAATCTACGAAGATCATGAAAGTCACTTGCGCATTATCCTGAAGATGCTGAGAAGACATTAATTATATGGGAAGTTTAGCAAGTGTGAATTCTAGATTGATGGGATTTCTTTTCTTGGACATATTGTCTCTAAAGATGGAATCTCTGTTGATCCTTCTAAGACCAAGGCAATCCAAGAATGGCTAGCACCTACAGGTATAACTAAGGTACATAGTTTTATTGGTTTAGCAGGTTATTATCAACGTTTCGTCCAGAATTTTGCATGAATGGCTAACCCATTAATGAAGCTCACACGTAAAGGGGTTAAATTTGTTTGGAAAAAAGAGAGTGAAGAATTTTTCGAAGAACTGAAGAGAAGATTAGTCAATTCTCTTATATTGACTCTACCATTGAGGAATGATGGGTTCGTTATTTATAGTGATGCATCGAAGAAAGGACTTGGTTGTGTCCTTATGCAGAATGATAGGGTTATTGTCTATGCATCACGACAATTGAAAATTAATGAGCAAAACTATCCTACTCATGATCTGTAGTTAGCAGTTGTGATATTTTCTTTGAACATATGGAGGCACTACCTCTTGGGTGAAAAATGTGAGATTTATACTGATCACAAGAATTTGAAGTATATTTTCTCACAAAAAGAACTCAACATGAGGAAAAAGAGATGGCTTTAATTACTCAAGGATTATGATTGCACGATACACTACCACCTGAGGAAGGAAATCAAGGTGGACGATGGTTTGAGCAGAAAAGACCATGGAGTTTTGAACAATATGGGAATTGATAGGGATCCAATTTTCATGGATCTAGTGAAGATGGAAAAGGGAATAACCAATAAAGGTGAAACATCAAAGCTTTTTCAAATGGTTTCTAAACAATCTTTTCTAGAAAGGATTAAGAGTTCTTAGACCGACGATGAAGAATTTCAAAAGAAGATTAAAGCTGTGAATGGTGGGAGATTGAGAGACTTTGTGTATGAAGATGGAATTTTTAAATTCAGGAAGAGACATTGTGTTCCTGATATACCTGATCTAAAAAGGGAATTGTTGGATGATGCTCATAGTTCCAATTTCACTATACACCCTTGAAGCACCAAAATGTATAGAGATTTGATGGAAATTTTTTTTGGGACAACATGAAGAGAGAGATTGCTGATTTTGTGTCAAGATGTATTGTTTTTCAACATGTGAAAGTTGGAAGTCAACAGCCTAGAGGAGTCATGAAACCTCTTCCCATATCGGAGGGGAAATGGGACAATATTACGATGGACTTTGTCATGGGGCTACCAAAGACTCCTAGAAGGAATGATGCAATATGGTTCATTGTTGATCGTCTTACCAAGTTAGTACATTTTTTTCTATAAGAGAATATCTACCACTGGAACATTTAGCAAGACTATATATTAATGAAGTTGTGAGACTTCATGGAGTGCCATATCGATTGTTTATGATTGTGATCCCCGTTTTACTTCAAGATTCTGGAAAAGTCTTCAGAAAGCCATGGACACTGAACTTCATTTGAGCACTGCCTACCACCCTCAAACAGATGGACAATCAGAATGAACTATTCAAACCTTAGAAGACATGTTGAGATCCTGCTCACTTGACTTTCGGGTATGTGGGATCAATATTTACCTATGGTAGAATTTTCCTATAATAATAGCATCCATTCAAGTATTCAGATGGCACCATATGAATTGTTATATGTAACGAGATGTCGTACACCAACCTGTTGGGATGACGTTGGTGAAAGAAAACTTGTAGTCCCAGAACTGGTGGAGGAAATGATGGAAAAGGTGAAGGTAATTCAAAATCAAGTCAAAGAAGCTCAAATTAGGCAGAAGAGCTATGCTGATAATCGAAGGAAGGATTTGGAATTTCAAGTCGGTGATCATATTTTCCTGAAGGTATCTCCATGGAAGGGAGTCATACGTTTTGGTAAGAAATGTAAATTGAGTCCAAGGTACATCGGACCTTTTGAAATTCTAGAATGAATTGGGGTTGTAGCTTACCGATTGTCAATGTCGCCAAGTCTCTCCAATGTTCACGATGTATTCCACGTATCTCTGTTGAAGAAATACATGCCTGACCCAACGTATGTACTCACCTATGACGAATTATAACTGGAACCTGATCTGTCTTATTGAGAAGAGCCCGTAAAGATTCTTGATATGAGAGAACAAGTACTGAGAAACCGGACAACGCGTCTAGTAAAAGATTTGTGGAGAAACCATAAGATGGAAGAGGCAACGTGGGAACCCGAGGAACTTATGATGAAGAACCACCCGAGTCTTTTCATGCGGTAGTATTCTAGAAATTTATAGGACGAAATTATTTGAAGGAGGGGAGAATGTAACACCCCAAGCTTCTACGGTACGCTTCTCTTTGAATAATGCAATAGCGTGTGTTGTACGCAACATCGAGTTCTAACACACACCACAACCGATCAAACTAGCTGTTACGAATAGTAATACCTACTTTTTAAAATTTTAGAAAATGGACTTCATTTTTGGATTCGGAGTATCGAATTTAGCCTAAGATGAAATTTTGGTACTTTTTAGATAACATTAATATTTTGATGAATAGTGAAAATTACTAAATTTTAATTAAAAACAACTTTTTTAATAAAAATAATTAATAGTGATAAATTATGAATTTGAGTGGTTTTAAAGTATATTTATAATATATTTTTACCATTTAATAAAATGTTTGTCATTGGACATAATTTCACAATTAAACCGAACATAAACAGGTATCAATCTTTTGATAGTTATTATATCTTAAAAACACGCTTTTTGTTTTGACAACTGGAATTAATTTTAAATTAATTTCTGCCACTTCTTTGTTTTGAATTTGGAAAAATGGATTCCATATTTGGAATCAGGATGTTAAAATTTTGTAAATAGGTAACTGTTATTTTTAGACATTTTGAATAATTCGGTAAATATTTTCTTTTCTATGGTTAAAGAGTAAATCTGATAAATAAGGGTTACAAAATAATATTATAATAATAAAAATTTACCATAAAACTTGTTCTAACATTATTGGTTGATACATGTCTGACCATGGGCATTTTTCAGTCGATTTGGGGACCCCATGGTGCCATTTGTAAGTGATAGGGACAGTTTATTTTAATTAAGTTAAAATGAATACAAAAATGACACAAACATATATCTTTTAGAAAAACAATTTTTACATAGGGTTATATATGTTTTATGTTCAACTATAAATATTAATTAGGAATCTAAAACGTTTTCATACATAATATTATTTTATTTATAATTTTTATACATTAATTAATTTAATTTATTTATGACACAATGGTGACGAAGTAATTACCATAAAAGTGAAAAATTAAAATGATTGATATTGTAGACACCCAAATAAATATAATTTGAGACTTTTTATGAAATAAACAAATTTTCTATGATAATATGACATTTTATAAATTCTTTAATTTACTTTTTTAGAAGTAATCATAATGTTATGATTATTTACAAAAATCAATTATTGAATAGAATCAAAATTGACATAAAAGAGTTTTTAAAGAAAATATTATATTATTAACTGATATTAAATTCCTAAAAATATATTGTTCGGCCAAGAGACTTATATCATGATAGGTGTATCATTAATGGATCACTTGCGGGTCTCTTGGATGTATACAGTAAGTTTATTAACTATTTAATATAAAAATACAAAGAGACATTGTAAAAGTTAAACTAATTAACTAAGAGTTAATACTTGATGATAAAGTTAATATAGTAACCCAAACCTGTCTAAATTCTATTGGTTGAGTGGTTTTTGACCCATACCCACCTTAAAATTTAAATAATCCACTTTGGAGCCATTAAAAACCGAATATGAATTTATTATAAAATAATATTTCTAGCTTTTCCAAAGGTGCCCCTCACCCCTCTTATAAAAGGGCACCCCCCTTCTCTTTAATTCACACCATAAAAGCCTACTGGATCGGCCAAAATCTTCCCAAATTCTCTCTCAACATCCCTCAACTTATCCTGTAGGACTTCCTTTAGTTAGAAATCCATCCTAAGAGACCGTTTGATCAAATATAAAAGAAGAACCCGAAGAAGAGGTAATGATTTCACCACCCTTTTCCAAGTTCCTTTCTTCTTCCACTTCTTCCTTCATTGTTATTACCATTCTAAAATAATAAATCCAGTATCTTATATATATGGTGATTTTATTATAAATATGGTACAACCATATTCAGTATTATATCCTTCCTTTGAATAGCATGTCACCATACGTGCGTACGTACGGCTTACTGTCTCCACGTCGTGGTGTAATTGTTATTCAATAAATTATTATTTGGATCGGTATAATAATGATGTGTAACTCATGAAAATAATAAATATAACATGATAATGATTCTTTATATATGATATAACATCCAATTAATTATTATTTTAATATCAAAAAAAATGATATTGTCGCTTGTGCATACGTACGGACTACCGTCTCCACGAACGCGATGAGATTCATTCTCCATCATATCCATTCAAGTATAATTCTCATTTGATGAATAATAATAGTATCTAAGAGCTTGATATCATTCTGGATATGATTAAGATACAACCTATACATGACAAACACAACTTACGTAACAAAACATATAAAAGAAAACGAGTAAGTTAACACCCGAAACAACGATAATACTGAGATATTATTAACAAATCAATGTTAAAAGATCATATATGATATCATATTAATGTATATGATTCTTGTATAATTTTATAACAATTATTTCACCATTATACAGGAGTTTAACCTATCCCAACCATGGAAAAGTACATGGTAAGGGTTTATTTCGCAATCTCTTCACTATCTGAGGTTGTTTATACGTAATAATCTACTGAGATCTCATTATCATCCACATTCATGTTTCTTAAAAATGTATTTCAAAACATTTTTAATATTTACAAGAATATGGTTTAAACTCATTTATACCCTTGTTTTACATTTTATTAGATTTTTATAAAGGAATCTTCCCGTCGTTTTCCAAACAAGGTGGTTTTTAACCTTTTCGACAGAATTAAGGTAATAATGTTTTTTTAATCTTATACGGCAGGTGCGGCTATTTTCTGCCGTTATAAAATCATCGAAGCTTCCCTTACAATCTTATAAGAATATTTTCAAATAAAATGTTTTATTTTATAAATATATGACTCTTAAATGATTTCAAAATAGAAAGAGATATTTCTAAAACAAGAGTTTTGATTTCATCTATGTCAATATCCTTTGATGGATTTTATGCTTATTTGAAGTTGAATTATTATGATACAAAACATCTGTATTTTATTGAAGGTTTTGTGATATGTTTTACTATGGATGTGTTTTTTTTATACCATTCATAGTTTATGGATGATGTATTTACATTTAATATGTTTGTTTCAATACGAATGTTTATGTTATGTTTAAACCTTTTCATATAAGAATGAATTGGACTTAATATATTACGGGTGGAGCCTGCTATAGCTCATCTATACATCAGTAGGTATCATGAGACAAACTAGTGTCTTGGCACAAGGCCTTGGAAAAATCTTATATGTAGTCTTTGCACGAGGCCTTGGCTATGTGGTTATTATAGTATGACATTATGTATTCCATCATCATGAAAGTGGTTATTGATATTTCATGTGATTATTCAATTAGTAGAATATCCATGTGAAAAAGTAAATGGAATTATTTCATTTTTTCCATACTATGTTGAAGTTCATGTTTAAAAGGCTTTTGTTTTAGTTATACAATACCTTAAATGTTTATTCTTATTTATGAAAGTTTTCGCTATATTGTTATCCTTACTAGGCATTTGAGCTCACCCCTTTCAATGTTTTATTTTTTCCTGGATGTGAAGAAGTAATTTATGAATGACCTGCTGCGATAGTATGTGGGGATATGAGTGTGGACTATGAATAAAAGATGTTGTTTTAGTTTTCATTTTTATGATGTAATGTAAGACTTATGAATATATCTATTGTTTCGAAGGATACTAAACAAATCGGTCATTCGAGATTTGATCTTTCTTGTGATCATGCCAATGTTATGTAATAATTCACCGTCTCTAGGTAACTTTGGTCGGGGCGTTATAGTTGGTATCAGAGGAAGTTTAGTAAAAACTTTGGAAGCTAGATTTAGATAAACTCTTATTAGAGCACATAGACCTAAAATGGACTTTGAGGATTAGTATAGAAGAACTTCATAGAATATTAGTGTTGTAGAGATTTTGAGAGTTTTCTGAGAAATACATCCCTATCTGGATACGAGAAGGTAGAGGTGGCTCTGGCACATATGTACCTAGGGGTAAAACCCGAAAAAACCGCTTTCAGCTAGACTCGAACAGGAACTGATGCACGACAACGGGCCTTGCTGCACTCTTTGTTACAACAGTACTGGGGGATATGCTTAGGATAAATCTCATTTTCTTTACAAAACATTATGAAGGGTTAATGAGTATATACTTCTTCAAAGAAAACATTTTTATTATTATAGATTATATCCATAAATAGTACAATTTATGTTAAGTGTTTTATAAGTATGGAGTTATGTATTTTGATTCATAAACTGATCTAGTTTATGCCATTGTTTAAAAATGGCACCTAGTGGAGGAAATGGAAACCGTGTCAATGCATGCACTCCATGTAGGGATTTCCCTCCTTCTCATGATAATTATAGTGGAGCTGGTGATGCAACTGGTTCTGATCAGCTAATCACCATACTGGGACAACTCACTCTGGTTATAAATAATAACCTTACCCGTATGGAGCACCCTGATCCACAATGTGGAGGATCAATGTTAGATTGATTCATGAATAAACAACCACCAATGTTAAATGGGAGTAAATATACCTTAGTAGCTGAGAAATGGATAAATTCCCTAGAGAAAATATTTCAGGCTTTGGGGAGTAGTGAAAGGGAAAATGTTATCATGGAAGTTTACCACCTAAATGGAGATGCTGATCAATGGTGGACATTGATTAAAAACACGTAGGAAGATGATGATGTATAAAATATGGAATGGAGGGAGTTCAAAGATCTATTTTTCGAAAAATACTTTCCTCGTGACCATCGAGTAGATATAGAAAGGCAATTTTTGAGTCTGAGACAAAAGGAGGATGAGAATGTTGCAAAGTATGGGGCTAACTTTACAAGGATATAATGGTATGCTAGAGATTATATACATAACCCAAGAAGTAATATTGATCATTTCTTTGATGGGTTAATACCATTTCTCCATCGAGCATTAGTCTCACAATCCTTCTCGTCGTACGAAGACATTGTCTAATGTGCTATCATGACAGAAAAGGAATTATCTAAGTCTTATGACTTTAATGCAAAGAAAGAGAAGAAGAGAACTGATGATCAATCTAGGAATGGAAATAAGGGTCAGAAGAGAAAGGTTGAATATCCATCCTATGGTAAATGTGGGAAGAAACACCCTGGTACTTGCTTGAAGGGAGCGGGTGTCTGTTACAAGTGTGGTGAAAAAGGCCACCAAGCTCGTGATTGAAAAGGGAAGAAGGAAGCTACCAATGTTCAGTGCTACAATTGCAGGGACATGGGACATTATGAAAATGAATGTCCTAATCGTCATGGGAACTTACCTCAGAAAAGGACAAGGGATCAAGGCCATGCTTTTGCTATCACTACTGGTGAGGTAGAAGCTCCAAAAGATGTGGTGGCAGGTAATTTAATGGTTTCATCAAGTTTAACAAATGAATTATTTGATTTTAGATCATCGCATTGTTTCATATCTTCCCAGTTTGCTAAGAAAATTAGATATTTCCAATTTAATTTTACAAGGGAGTTTTCAGTTAAAACTCCAAAGGGAAGTATCATTGCTAAAATGTTTTGTGAATCAGTCCCCATTAGAGTACATAAATGTTCATTATCTACTGATCTCATCGTGATACCTATGATTGAGTATGATATAATCCTCGGTATAGATTGGTTTTCGGACTATGATGTGAAGATTTATTGTAAGAAGAAGGAGGTTACGATTTTTGATGATAATGATAAGGAACACCTTATCTTTAGAGCAGAATTGTCACCACCTAATTCTTATCTAGATCCACCCCCAGTAGCTCAACTAAATTCAATTATTGGGGACGAAGAGAATGAAATTATTGTGGGTGAGGAAAGGAATGTTCAAATAGAGGATGTACCTGTTGTGAAAGTATATGTAGATGTATTTCCGGATGATTTACCTGGACATCCACTAGAACGAGATGTTGAGTTTTCCATTGATTTAATTCCTGGATCAAGGCCTATATCGAAGACCCCTTATAGAATGGCCATTGTAGAATTAGTTGAACTAAATAAACGACTAGAAAAATAGAGTAGTAAGGGATTTATTCACCCTAGTGTTTCTCTATGGGGAGCCCTTGTTCTTTTTGTTAAAAAGAAAGATGGATCTATGGGGTTATGTATAGAATATAGGGAGATCAATGCTATAACAATAAAGAACAAGTATCCCCTACCTCGCTTTGATGATTTATTTGACCAACTGCATGGAGATCAATAATTTTCAAATATTGACCTTTGATATGGATACCATAAGTTGTGTTTAAAGAAGGAAGACATTCTGAAGATAGCATTTCGAACCAGGTACGGGCATTATGAGTTTACTGTAATGCCTTTTGGATTGACTAATGAACCCTTTGTATTCATGGATCTGATGAATATAGTTTTCTAGGAATATCTCGATGAATTTGTGGTGGTATTAATTGATGATATCATGTTATACTCTAAAATCTATGAAGATCATGAAAGTCACTTGCGCATTATCCTGAAGACTCTGAGAAGACATGAATTATATGGGAAGTTTAGCAAGTGTGATTTCTGGCTTCATGAGATTTCTTTTATTGGCCATATTGTATCTAAAGATGGAATCTATGTTGATCCTTTTAAGTCCAAGGCAATCCAAGCATGGAAAGCACCTACGAGTATAACTGAGGTACGTAGGTTTATTGGTTTAGCAGGTTATTATCGACGTTTCGTCCAGAATATTGCTTGATTGGCTAACCCATTAACAAAGCTCACACGTTAAGTGGTTAAATTTGTTTGGAAAAAAGAGTGTCAAGAATGTTTTGAAGAACTGAATAGAAGATAAGACAATTCTCTTATATTGACTTTACCATCGGGGAATTATGGGTTCGTTTTTTATAGTGATGCACCGAAGAAAGGGCTTGGTTGTGTCCTTATGCAGAATGATAGGGTTATTGCCTATGCATCATGACAGTTGAAAATTAATGATAAAAACTATCCTACTCATGATCTTGAGTTAGCAGCTGTGATCTTTTTTTTAAGATATTCAGGCACTACCTCTATGGTGAAAAATGTGAGATTTATACTAATCACAAGAGTTTGAAGTATATTTTCTCACAAAAAGAAATCAACATGAGGAAAAATAGATGGCTTGAATTACTCAAGGATTATGATTACACGATACACTACCACCCAGGAAGGAAAACAAGGTGGCAGATGCTTTGATCAGAAAAGACCATTGAGTTTTGACCAATATGATAATTGATAGGGATCCAATTTTCATGGATCTAGTGAAGATGGACATGGGAATAACCAGGGAAGGTGAAACATCAATGTTTTTTAAAATGGTTGGTAAACCATCTTTACTAGAAAGGATTAAGAGTTCTTAGACCGATGATGAATAATTTTAAAAGAAGATTAAAGTTGTGAATGATGGGAGATTGAGAGACTTTGTGTATAAAGATGGAATTTTCAAATTAGGGAAGATACTTTGTGTTCCCGATATACTAGATCTAAAAAGGTAATTGTTGGATGATGCTCATAGTTCCAATTTCTCTATACACCATGGGAGCCCCAAAATGTATAGATATTTTAAGGAACATTTTTGGTGGGACAACATGAAGAGGGAGATTTATGATTTTGTGTCAAGATGTACGGTTTGTCAAGAAGTGAAAGCTAGAAGGCAACATCCTGGAGGAGTCATGCAACCTCTTCCCATACCGGAGTGGAAATGGGACAATATTACAATGGAATTTTCCATGGGGCTACCAAAGAATCTTAGAAGGAACGATACAATATGGGTCATTGTTGATCATCTTACCATGTCAGCACATTTTCTTTCTATAAGAGAAGATCTACCAATGTAATGTCTAGCAAGACTATATATTAATGATGTTGTGAGACTTCATGGAGTACCCCTATCGATTTTTTCAGATCGTGATCCCCGTTTTATTTCAAGATTCTGGAAAAGTCTTCAGAAATCCATGGATACTGAACTTCATTTGAGCACTGCCTTCCACCCTCAAACAGATGGAAAATAAGAACAAACTATTAAAACCATAGAAGAAATGTTGAGATTATGCTCACTTGACTTTCAGGGTATGTGGGATCAATATTTACCTCTGGTAGAATTTTCCAATAAGAATAGCTTCCATTCGTGTAGTCAAATGGCACCATATGAAGCGTTATAAGGAAAGAGATGACATACACCAACCTGTTGAGATGACATTGGTGAAAGAAAACTTGTAGGCCCAGAACTGGTGGAGGAAATGATGGAAAAGGTGAAGGTAATCAAAAATCACATCAAAGCAGCTCAAAGTAGGCAGAAGAGCTATGCTTATAATCGAAGGAATGATTTGGAATTTCAAGTCGGTGATCATGTTTTCCTGAAGCTATCTCCATGGAAGGGATTCATACGTTTTGGAAAGAAAGGTAAATTGAGTGCCAGGTACATCGGATCTTTCGAAATTCTAGAATGAATTGGGGTTGTATCTTACCGATTAGCAATGCCGCCAAGTCTCTCCAAAGTTCACGATGTGTTCCACATATCTCTGATGAGGAAATACATGCCTGACCCCACGCATGTACTCACCTATGAGGAATTAGAAATGGAACCTGATCTGTCTTATTGGGAAGAGCCCGTCAAGATTTTTGATACAAGAGAACAAGAACTGAGAAACAGGACGACGGGTCTGGTAAAAGTTTTGTGGAGAACCCATAAGATGGAAGAGGCAACGTGGGAACCCGAGGAACTTATGATGACTAACCAACCGAGTCTTTTCATGCGGTAGTATTCCAGAAATTTCGGGGAGGAAATTATTTGAAGGAGGGGAGAATGTAACACCCCAAGCTTCTACGGTACGCTTCTCTTTGAATAATGCAATAGCTTGTAATGTACGCAACATCGAGTTCTAACACACACCACAACCGATCAAACTAGCCATTATGAATAATAATACCTACTTTTTTAAATTTTAGAAAATAAACTTAATTTTTGGATTTGGAGTATCGAATTTAGCCTAAGGTGAAATTTTGGTACTTTTCAGATAACATTAATATTTTGATGAATAGTGAAAATTACTAAATTTTAATTAAAAACAACATTTTAATCAAAATAATTAATAGTGATAAATTATGAATTTGAGTGGTTTTAAATTATATTTAGAATATATTTTTACCATTTAATACAATGTTGGTCATTGGACATAATTTCACAATTAAACCGAACATAAACAAGTATCAATCTTTTGATAGTTATAATATCTTAAAAACACGCTTTTAGTTTTGACAGCGGGAATTAATTTTAAATTAATTTCTGCCACTTCTGTGTTTTGAATATGGAAAAATGGATTCCATATTTGGAATTAGGATGTTAAAATTGTGTAAATAGGTGACTTTTATATTTAGAAATTTTGAATAATTACTTTGGTAAATATTTTATTTACCATGATTATAGGGTAAATCCGGTAAATAAGGGTTAAAAAGTAATATTATAATAATAAAAAATTACCCTAAAACATGTCCTAACCTTATTGGTTGATAAATTTCCGACCATGGGCATATTTGGGTCGATTTGGGGACCCCATGGTGCCACTTGTAAGTGATAGGGACACTTTATTTTAATTAAGTTAAAATGAATAAAAAAACGACACAAGCATATATCCTTTAGAAAATTTTTTTTACATGGGGTTATATTTGTTGGATGTTCGACTATAAATATTAATTAGAAATTTAAAATTTTTTCCTAAATAATGGTATTTTATTTATAATTTTTAGACATTAAATATGTTAATTTATTTATGACGCAATGGTGATACAATAATTACCATAATATTGAAAAATTAAAATGATTGATATTGTAGATACCCAAATAATTATAATTTGAGACTTTTATGAATTAAACTAATTTTCTAGGTTAATATGAAAAGTTATGAATTATTTAATTAACTTTTTTCGAAGTAATCATTCTGTTATGAGTTTTTACAAAAATCAATTATTGAATAGTGACAAAATTGACGTAACAGAGTTTTTAAAATAAATATTATATTATTATATGAAATTAAATTCCTAAAAATATATGGATCGGACAAGAGACTTATATATTTATAGGTGTATCATTAATGGACCACTTGGGGGTCACTTGGATATATATAGTACATTTATTAACCATATTATATAGAAATACAAAGAGACATTGTAAAAGTGAAACTAGCTAACTAAGAGTTAATACTTGATGATAAGGTTAATATAGTTACCCAAACCTATATAAATTCTATTGGTTGAGTGGTTTTAGACCCAAACCCACCTTAAAATTTAAATAATCCACTTTGGGGCCATTAGAAATCGAATATGAATTTATTATAAAATTATATTTCTAGCTTTTCCAAAGGTGCCCCTCACACCTCTTATAAAAGGGCACTCCCCCTTCTCATCAATTCACACCATCAAAGCCTTTTGTCTCAGACATAATCTTCCCAAATACTCTCTAAATTTCCCTAAATGTATCCTAGAGGCATTCCATTAGTCATAAATCCAACTTAAGAGCCCTTTTGATCAAATCAAAAGGAAGAACCCGAAGAAGAGGTAATGATTTCACCACACTTTTCCATGTTCCTTTCTTCTTCCACTTCTTCATTATTTGTTATTACCATTATAAAATAATAACTCCAATATATTATATATACTGTGATTTTATTATCAATATGGTAAAACCATATTCATTATTCCATCCATCCTTTGAATAACATGTCACCATACGTGCGTACGTACGATTTACCGTCTCCACGCCGTGGTGTAATTGTTATTCAATAAATTATTATTTGGATGGGTATAATAATGATATGTAACTCATGTAAATAATAAATATAACATGTTAATTATTACTTATATATGATATACCATCCTATTATATTTTATTTTAATATCAAAAGAATGATATTGTCGCTCATGCGTACGTACGAACTACCGTCTCCACGAACGCGATAAAATTCATTCTCCATCATATCCATTCTTGTATAATTCTCATTTGATGATTAATAATAGTATCTATGGACTTGATTTAATTCTGTATATGATTAATATACAACCTATCCATTACAAACACAGCTTACGTAACAAAACATATAAAAGAAAACGAGTAAGTTAACACCCGAAACAACGATAATACTAAGATATTATTAACAAATCAATGTTAAAAGATCATATATGATATCATATTAATGTATATGATTATTGTATTATTTAATAACATTTATTTCACCATTATAAAAGAGGTTAACCTATCCCTACCAAGGAAAAGTACATGGTAAGGTTTTATTTCACAATCTCTTCATTATCCAAGGTTTTTTATACGTAATAATCTACTGGGATTTCATTATCATCCACATTCATGTTTCGTAAAAATATATTTCAAAACATTTTTACTATTTACAAGAATATGGGTAAAATTCATTTATACCCTTGTTTTAATTTTTATAAAAGTTTTATAAAGGAATCTTTCTATCGTTTTACAAACAAGGTTCTTTTTAACTTTTTCGACAGAATTAAGGTAAGAATGTTTTTTTATCTTATACGGCGGGTGCGGCTATTTGCTGCTGTTATAAAATCGTCAAAGCTTCCCATACAAGATTATAAAAATATTTTCGAAGAAAATGTTTTATTTTATAAATATATGACTCTTAAATAATTTCAAAATATAAAGAGATATTTCTCTAAAAAGTGTTTTGATTTCATTTATGTCAACATCCTTTGTTAGATTTTACGCTTATTTGAAGTTGATTTATTATGATACAAATCTTATGTATTGTATTGAAGGTTTTGTGATATTTTTGACTGTGGATGTGTTATTTTTATACCATTCATTATTTATGGATGAAGTATTTATATTTCTTATGCTATTTTTTATACGAATGTTTCTGTTATGTTTAAACCTTTTAATATGGGAATGTATTGGACTTAAAATGTGAGGGGTGGAGCCCGCAATAACTACTCAATGCATCGGTAGGTCTCATGAGACAAGCTAGTGTCTTGGCACAAGGCCTTGCCAAAATATTATATGTATTCTTGGCACAAGGCCTTGGCTATGTGGTTATGATACTCTGGCATTATGCATTCCATCATTATGAAAGTGGTTATTGATATTTCATGTGATTATTCGATTAGTAAAATATCCATGTGAATAAGTAAATGACATTATTTCATTTTTTCCATACTATGTTGAAGTTCATGTTTGAAAGGCTTTTGTTTTAGTTATACATTACCTTAAATGTTTATTCATATTTATGAAAGTTTCCGCTATATTGTTATCCTTGCTGGGCATTTGAGCTCACCCCTTTCAATGTTTTATTTTTCCCAGGATGTGAAGAAGTAATTTATGAATGACCTGCCAGGATAGTATGTGGGGATATGAGTGTGGACTATGAAGAAAAGATGTTGTTGTAGTTTTCATTTTTATGATGTAATGTAGGACTTATGAATATATCTAGTGTTTCCAAGGATACTAAAGTAATCGGTCTATCGAGATTTGATATTTTTTGTGATCATGCCAATGTTATGTAATAATGCACCGACTCTAGGAAACTTGGGTCGGGGCGTTTCAAGGGGTATGATCTGAAGATACCATTCTTATTATTCTTCTTAATGGTATTTATTTTGATGGATTGAGTTTTATGAAATATTTTTCTCTTCTATCAGATATACTATGATAAATTCTTATGAAACATTCTTGTATTCAGGGGTTTTTTCAATGATGAAATTATAATTAAAGCTACATATTTTCTATATTTAATGATTATATCTAATTATTATGATAACCATTTCATTTAATGAGTTATGGTATGTTGTTTATGAAACCCATTACTTTTTTTGGTTCATCATATGTTGAATGTTTTAATATCCTATATCATATTTTTGGACGATTTTATTATGTGTTAGGTGGGACCTATATCTACCTACAATACATTAGGTAATGATAATTTGAATATAAGCTCAAAAATTATATAGTTTGTAGGCCACGACCAAAAACAATAAGGTATACGGGTACTAGCCCAAGCCTGAATGTGAGAGGCTACACGTATTGTATCCCAATCCAAAAAAAAGATAGTAAACTAGTTATAGCCCATGCATGAATGTACAAGGGTAAACAAGGTATATCATGTTCTTGAAGATTAGATGGTACATGGGTTGTTATACCAAGAGTGAAGTAAGTACACATTTGAATAGCTGACACCTAAAAAGTAATGAATGTCTTGTTTGTTATCATTGACAATGAATTTTTTAGGTTTATATGGTTTCTAAAAATTCTATTTCATAAGACTATAATTTAAGTCATGGTTTAAGTTTTTTATTTTCTTATTATTCATGCCTTATGGGATATCAGTCATTATTTCAATCCTCTTATATATGATCTTGATATTCAGGGTATGATCATTAAATGTTATCATCAGGTTGTCGTACCATTTTGTTCATTGTATGAATATGTTTTTCCTTTTTTTGAACATACTAAGCATTTATGCTCACCAAATTAATATGTTTTCATTCATCATGTTATAAAGAATGGTTATAAGTATTTTTACAAAAGAGGAAGTTCATTAGAGGATATGTTGAAGATATTTCACAAAACATGAAGAATGTGTTGCATGTTTCCAAAATACAGTAAGCTATCATGGATCTTGAGAATGTACATTTATAATGTGATGAATATTCATCTAAAATGATGTAATATCCTTGTATGATAATCCTACTTCTGTATAATCATAGTGTTCCACACTATTAGCATAGAGATAATGATTTATAAAAAATATTGAAGGCATACATGGTAATATTATTTAGTTTCAAGTAAGTGTTTTTAAAAAACATTAATAAGAATTAGACAAATTTAGTTTTTGGTCCTAGAATTTCTCCAATGAATACCCAAGGAACATCCTATGTATTGTCCCATTAATGTATATCAACAATGAAACACTAACATCAGTCTTAGGTAAAATATATATAGAATGGGGGTTTTCAAATATCAATAATAATATAGCCTAATGGTTGTTTTGGATACATTTAAAAAATTAATGTCATGGGTGTTAAGATAAAACCACCCTATAGTGTGTTATTAGTTAGGGTTTTGAACCATAATTTATTCATGTTATTCTCATAGTATTTCTACAATTATATTTAGGAAAAAAATTACTATAATATTAATTAATATTCCAATTATCAGAATGTATGTTAGGTGGCACAATGAAATATTTTATAAATGATTATAACACTAGGGAAAATAAACTAGATCATTACATAGGGTTGTGGGAAAACATTTCATATTGTATCAACATCATATTTGGGCTACAAAAATAAAAAATTTAGAACTAGACAAAGGACAAAAAATGTGATAAATTATGTCACATGGAGATAACACCAATGGTAGTGATGAAAATGGAGGACGGGTAGTGGAGGAATAATATCCTTACATATTGATACCTGATTTGATTAACCAAACATAAAATTAAAAATATTTTAGTGATATTTCCTAAGGAGAGATGAGGGATACTAGAGAGAAGAGTACCCCAACAGGATCTTATGGACTTGAAATATTGTACAAAAACATGTATTTGTGTAAAAAGAAATCAAAAAGTGGAAAAGGGATAAAATGGACCACATTGTAGAAAGAATTATAGAACCCAAAATCTACCTTGTGGGTCACACATGATACCCAATGGGACATCCAATGGATTACCATGTATATAGAAATTCAAATGGAACCCTGGTCGACATTACCATAATGTAGGTGGCACTAAAGTCCATGGATTGTGTGCATGAAACTGTATCCCCTTCTTCATGAACACCATTTTTACCTCACAACCCCCCCCCCCCATGATCACTTATTAAAATAAAAATGATAGTATTATGAGAAAATTAAAAATTATCTTACATTGATGAGTATGGGGGATCTTAAAACATCTCATCCGTAAGATAACTAATCCACGATTTATACATTCTGTGGGTGTCAAAATACATCATAGAATAACATAGAAAACCTAGAATACATATCAGACTCTGATTCCTTTATATCCAATTGCATTTTTACATGTTTCCATAGCACCTAAAAAAGATGATCCATTCGTACATAGATATCAGTCCTTATATTCTTGATGATATGAACTGCATACTCCGTAAGTGAAGCATCAACCTCCAATTCAACTTCCTCGAAAACAAAAACGTGATATGGGTAAGGTAATTGTGGTAGTGCTATGATATGTGTAATACATCATGAATATAATTTAAAAACAGAGGAATATATAATTGATAATATAACTACATGACCATTTATAGAATCTTGAATTTTCTTATGACTCTAGGGTCAACCGTCCCTTTCCTCTGAATCATTTGATGATCCAATTATAGTATAAATCATATAAAGAATATATCAACTAGATAAAACTCCACTGGTAAGAGATTTTTATCATTATTTGAATTATACAATGATTTACGAATTTAAATATGATTCATAATCACTAAAATACACTATTATTCATCATAAATGAGTCTACATCTCAAAATCATTTCCTCCCATTCACTTAAACAACACATTGGCGAATGTCATGGCCTACCGTATAGATCCTCATAAGGATCCATGTGAAATTCCACATATAAAATGTTGTTATATGTGGAATACTAAATAATTACACCTCCATCCAATTAGCATATATAATCATGGATGTAGGAATAGAATACGTGCTCCCATACATGTATAGTTCTTATATACCAGAAATCAATTTTAGGATGATAAGTTGTACACAATTTTATATAATTACCAAGGTAATTTGGAAACCCCCGCATCATTAGTGACGTACAATGAGAATCCATTACTATAACCATGGTATAGGGAATCCCATGATGTTTTATAAAATAATGTATATATAATATTACATTTTCATCCTCTAAGAATGTATCCAATGTAGAAAAAAGTGGTTGAACTTTGCCAACCTATCCCCAATCAACCATACAATATCACTGCCTTCGGGTGACTTCAGAAACCCCATTATAATGTCCATGGTAATGTCATCCCATTTAAATTTTATTATTTTAAATGGATAAAATTGGATAGAAACTAGATTATATTTCAATTTAACTAGATTATAGGTCGAACACTAATGGTTAAATCCCACATTTTCCATCATCATCCCCAAACACTAGTGTAGTAAATTCAAATCATGATACAATTTTATAATTCAGATATGAATTATAATTTTATAATTATGATATTACAAAAACAGTCTTCTTGAATCCCTTTAGGAACCAATACTCGATAATGGACATGTAAAATCTCCTACTCATTGATAACCTAATAAGTCTGAAAATCCTAAAAATATATATTATCCATCATATAAAAGAATTCAAGATCAAAAAACAAATTATTAGTTATTTTATTTAGATGTGATGAAACCACTAATTAATCAATGAATATTTGTTTCCAATGGAATTTCTAATCATTGAGTTGAATTTGAGATAATAATTTTATCATCTCCCATTTAGTTAAAGATTAATGAACCACTTGATCTTAACACTATTATATCAAATAATCAAAATAATTATTAACATTTTATGGAACATATGAATGAATAGAGTCAAAATAATGAGGATATTTAGAACACATCATCAATCTTCGATTTAGTCCCCGCAATGAGAATTTTTAGTCAAGGGTCTTATGATCTATATATACCACAAACCAATCCCATATGTGTTAATGTCTCCAGTAATATATATAATTAACTACAACATCTAACTCAAGGATATGTGATGGAAAAATTTCCTCCAAAGGCCAACACTACTACGACTCATATACAGTAACCTTTTTCTTTTGTATCAACATCGATCCCATTTTAATTTGTGAATAAAAAAACTATGTACCCTATTAAAGGCATAGGAAAGATATAGAATTACCTTAATGTCGGTATTTCTTTAAATACCATAAAATAAATATAATCCTCACCAGAATAGATGATCCTTATACCAATCATACAAATTCATTCATGTAGTGCTACATGGTAGGAAAATTATTCAATGAAGCACTGAGAGTAAATGTACAATACCTAAAATCATCAATTAATGAAAATAATCATGGGATAACCCTAAGACACAACTAATATCACTTTCTCTATATGAATATATACCCATTATTATGATATGATGTAACCTAATAAGTTAAATCTATAGATCCAACTATAGTATATTTGATGATAATAATAATATCAATGTTACTAAAGTGTGGTCAAAATGATAACTAGATGGCGTTCCTACTCCTCATACGACTGGAATTACACTAAAATATCATCAACAGAAACGACCACGAATGAATTCATAAATGATTGGATGAACCAGTTTAGTAAGGCCTTAAATAAAAATGGTCATTTCATCGGGATGAATGATATTAAATTATATTCAAATAGGTTATACCTATATTGGAATATAGAATATTGTATATTAGAGGAACTGATTCTCATAAGATGATAATAAAATCACACAGAAAAATTTCAGAAAACCCTAGATCTCTAGAGTTGACTGAAGAAATCACCTCTCTGAGGAAGTGAGCACTAGCTTTTAATAGTAATATTATATTACAACAAATAACATTAAAGTAATGTCGAAATAATTTTAAAAAATACATATGAAACTATAAGAGTTGTATTTGGTAAAATAATCCCCTTATATTTCAGGTCTTCTAGATACTTATTGAGTTCCCAGACCTTATATAGATAAAACATGTTTGGAAGAATGGAAAATAATTATTCTCCTATTATAATTTCTATAATAAATTCAATTTATCTCATAGTAGGTAGCCCATAATAATCCATTAGGAAGACATATATGAAATTTTCTACAACTAGAGGAACCGAATCCCTTCATACTCATTGATCATTTAATATTTGGTAAAATATATGGTCAAAACCTCCACCCAGCCCATGATGTTTAGTTAAATATTTTCTAGAATTGACATCTCAGTATACATTATGATCATATTTAGTACAGCTGGGTGATGATAAGGACACAAATATAGAGTAACAATCAATATGTTCTTGAAAGATAACTAGCTAGTCCATCTAATGAATTAATTCAGGACTATCATCTCAACCGAAAAAATGTCCCATATAAAATTATAATCACCTACCTCATGAGGAAACTCCATTCAAAAATGAATAAACATTGACCAGATTTGTAGGGGTGTGTCACGGGTCATAACATCATATATGTATTCAATTTATAATCCATGAAATCCTATTAAAGCCTTTGATATGAATGAATAAAAAGTTCTTATATACAATAATGAAAGAAATAAATTAAATTTCATTAAGATTATACCTCACACTATTGATGGTCTGACACTCTACACAAAATCTACTCGGTGGAATAAATGTAATCGGCTAGACCAAATAATCAATCATTTCTCTTACTACCGTGAAAATATCTTCACACAAGGTGCTGAACATCATAAGTCTAGATTTCCCCGCCATAAAAACCTCTTCAACTTGAATGTACTGTAGTACACCTTCTTACTACCTATCATCTGGTTATGTATCCCAATCCCGAATTATGAATAGTTTAATATCATATATCACTAGGAAGGTTATATAGATTCACTTGAGATTTTTTTACAATCTATAGTATTTTCACTATATATGGTCGTTTTCACAAATAGTCTTTATGTGACACTACCTAAAACACTATTGGAATACTATAAAAATAAAAGTGGGTAAACCCTATTTGCTACTTCTTGAGTGAGACCTATCAAAGAGAATCTTCTTTTATTGGATAACCCACTACCTAGCCTAGATGTGGAGAAATACTAACATGTACCATTAGATTCCCTCATATTCTACAAAATTATAAGGACCTAGTACACCGAATTAGAGACAATATTGAATTTAAAGGCATCATCTAAATATAAAACCAGATAACATTTTTATACAAAAAATGTCTAGATCAAGAAATATCATCACCCAGAATTGTGGGTGAAAATAAATGAAACATAGTTTACCATGTAGATTGATCTCTGAGATACTTATTACCCTAAGGCAGATGCATTAATTCCCTAGATCGGTCAACCTTCATGGTCTCTGAGAAAATTTAATCAGGAAAATTAGTTTGTATGTCTCTTATAACCAAGATCCTTAACATATAATCCTATATAAGAACATTCAACCATAGTATGATAGATCCATGAAGATCATGGGATAAAAGCTTCACCATACTATCTGTAGGAATCTCTAATTTTTTTAATTATGTTATGAAATTTTATTAAACAAATCTCCACATCTTGGTGACTCCATCAATTAATAAAAGAAGAGGGTACTTCTTTTAAAACCCCTTAGTCAACTCGGATGTAGATGATGCAACGCACAAAACTCACTATATGGATTATAAAAGAAAAAAAATACCTTCTTTATATTGTTTTTTAAAACCCTATATAGGTATTATTGATTTTATTGTTTAAGGTTCCACTTTTGGAACTAGTGGTGGAACCACATCTGGGACTAGAGGTGACACTAAAAATGGATTTAGTTCCCCACATTAGGAGCATGATCATTGTAACAATCATGGTACTCACTCTTGAGGTATTCATAAATGATTATATCTACAATTATAGGTAGATTAATTATAAATAATTCAAGAATATATGGTATATAATTAGTGAAATCTATAAAGGGGAAATGTCACCCAATAAAGAGATACCCTATACACACAGAAATAAATGATATAGTTTATGCAATTACATTTACCCCATCTACCCCTGTTTAGTGATATATTATATAAGAATGTTTCAAATAATTATCAATATGGTTTAATTATGTATGATTAAAATTAAATGTTATATAAGTAAACACTATTTATGTTTTAATTTATATCCCATTTAACTACATCGATTTTTAAAATTCTGGTGTTTGAAATTATAAAAAATGTATTTAATCGTTTGGTTATATGCATTTAAATTACCAAATTAAAATGATATACAACTAATAAGTTTCAATTAAAAAACAATTTACAAACATTTAGTGTAATTATCAGTTATAGTTACCTTGTTTTAAAGGCATGGTTGTAATAAAATTCATTAAATAAAATTATGTCATTATGATATGAAGGGAAACCCTATTTAGATTTTTCAGTCATAATTTTGTGAAAAATATTTTTCTCATGCATGTAATATTAGAACATACAAGAAATTAAATAAATTATGATAAATTAAGAAATAATAAATTAAATAATTTTAATATTCATGGAATGGCATATAGATGGAATAAATGTTCCAACATTCCAATAATAATGTATAAGATAATTCTCCCTTTCAATAATTTTAAATTGGTGGAAATGTCGTAAAATATATTATCATGGAACATGTATGTCACTATAATGTGAAAATAGTTCATGTGTAATAACTCAATTCCATAGCAGTAGGTCCATTCACTGGAAGCATGGCTTCTCACCCACATGTTGGTAATCTAGTCCTAAGCACTATGTTACTAACAAGTTTTGACACATCAATGTTTCCAATAAACCAACCTGAAATAGAATGAAAAAGTAAAAAAAGTCCTTGATTTTAATTTTTAACATCCACAACCTAGTTTACTAATATGGAATAAAACTCATGGGTCATTTGGAATGAAGTACACCTCCAATTACGATAGAGGATATTAAGTACAACTGAGGTTGTATGGTGGTAAAATGGGTAGATTGTACCCCTTTGTCCAAAGTGAAACACATATAAATTAAAGGAAACATAATATATCTAGATAATAAATAAAACATAGGGATGTAATCATGAATATATATAGATTATGTCATGGTGATACAAAAACATTAAAAAATAATGTAAATTTTATAGGAATACATGTACTAATAAGAAAGTATGAAGAGAACAAAAAACCCGAATACTACTAAGATAAATGAATATAATGAGTTTAGAATCATTCTCCAATACCATTCTCAAATCTAATATAGAATAATATGTTAATATTAGGGTCTATTCCCATGTCCTTTCCAGAAATCATGAGATCTAAATGGTATGAATGTGGGGACATAATAGAGAATGAGTAAAATTTTCTAGGTAATAACCAAAGGTTTCAAATAAAAACATTGTAAATAAAGATAATATATAATAGTTTGTATACATTATAAATTAATGATGTAATGTAATACAATTTGAATTGATATTAGGATTTTTATAGGATACCTGATTGAACTTAACTTCTTCATCATAAGTATAATGCCTCTAATCAGGTGTCATTTTGATTATTCATGGGACATGTGGAATGTGTAAATCGAATCCATGAATAAATAACAAAATTGAATCGACATAAATATTCTATTAAATCCAATAAAACACACCCAATTTTTCTCAAATAAAGTACCATGTCATTATTTATTACTTTTATTTAAAAATATTGTTGTGATTAATCCATTATAGTTAGATCTTGGGGATTGAGTAGAATTCAAGGGAGAAACCCTTGTCATTATATTACTATTCTATTATTATTGGACCAAAGAAAGCTATCCATGAATTCTAGGGTCCGTCTCAATTAGAATCTAATGGACTCAATTTCGTTTTAACATCTCCAAGGAAATCTAATGAATTCATTAGATCATAATATGTGTTCTAATTTATCTATAAGCCATAATTAATCTATAACGACTAATTATGGGATTCATGAGAGTAATAAACTGACCAAATCCATGGATAATTTACAACATTTAATTCAAATCCATTATTGGGGGGGGGGGGTCTTATTAGTTATCTCAAGTAATTCTATATATGTAATATAAGACTTGATCAATTTGATCCACAACTTTGGTATTGTGATAATGTTACATAAGAAATATCCAAGGAATCCATGATAAAAATCATGTGTTTCAAGTTAGTATACATTTCATGTCATCAATAAATATAAAACCACAAATGATTTATTCTTATAATTTATCGATGACATATAGAATTATCACCATAAGTATTTACCCTTTATAGATGACACTAAAACACATTTTGATGACGTTAATTAGTAACATTTCATGGAGAATGGTTTGTTCCTTAAGGCCAAGGAAAACAGACCCTAAGGGATGTTTTAGATACATTTAATTCAAGGTGGTTACAAGTGTTAAACTATAAACTCCCTATGGGAAGTCTTTGATTTGGGTCATCAATCATCATTGGTTCGTATAAATCCCATAGTATTTAAAGGATATTTTTAAGGAAACTATTTATATGAATATAAATTTATGGTTCACCACATAAAATGTCCAAAATGAGACAAGATGGTACATTTTATATACATTGATAATTTGGGAAAAAAATTAATAAATTTACCTATATCTCATGAAGGATTCATCATCTATTATTTGAACACACATTTTCTTTGGAAATAGAGAAAACGAATAACTATATAAAAACATGATAATAATATATTTTTCAGCCTATGTAGAATACATCAATGATAAAAAATAAAATAGATGATGGATGGGGGAGGTGTGAAATCCTTACCTCAAGCTATCCAAAATGATGAATGAAATATCAAATTACCAATCTTTTTAGATCACTCAATAATATAGGAGGGAGATGAAAGCACTCTATAAAGATGATTTCGATTGAAAATGAGGTTTGAATTGAGAAAATGTGATAAAAGATTAGTTTAAGAGTTAATAATAACACAACCACCCTATTAAAAAATACATTTATATATCCTAACTTCTAGCTAATTTGTCTCACCAATAACCATGGGGGTTTTATAGTGGCTAACAAGACTATAGGAAGCCTAGTAGCTAGCTGGTAGACTATTAGTGGAGGGCTGGTGGAACTAGATTCCATAGACAGCATGCCCTGACATCCACTCATTCTTCCCAAACACCAGCATGACATCCCAAACCCCCACTATCGCCTCAAAAAAGATAAAACAATTAGTTTATATAGTGAACCTCATTTTAAAAATTTGACATTATATAACATTATTGGAAAAATTAGTGATTTTCAAAATAAAAGACTAAAGACTATAGTTGGTAAAATTCCTTTGGAAACATGAAATGAAAATCAGTTGTACGTATGTGACATACATTATCTCCCACTAGGTTTTTCATCACTAGAACCCTTCTCAGACATATCAAACACATTACATTTCATCATAACCCAAGGGGAAAGGAAACACAAAGATGGTGAGATCAAATTCTCAATAAGTGTAAAAATGGGTGACATGTAAGATTAAACATGATAATAAGGGTATGATAATTCTATCATAAAAATAGAAGATCATACATAGCATATCAAAGAATATAAAAGATATCATGGAATAAAGAATGAAAATTCATAATACCTGAATCCAAATTATATAGAGAGCATAATCCATGAAAGAATAACATGTGAATATAACATGTGATTTTTGAAGAAAAATAAGCTTATAATGATTTTCATTGTTTCCAAGCCATCACATTCAAGACCATATTAGTGAAAAAACTTCCTTAATAAATTGAGTAACCCTCATTCCATCCCTGTGTCACTAAAATGATTTACCCTTAATCAATCCCTGTATTATTGAACTAAGTAACCCCCATTTCATCCATGTACTATTGAATCGAGTAACCCTCATTCCATCCCTATTTTAATAAACAATGTAATCTCTCATTGCAGCAATGTATTTCTAATCCGAGTAGACCCACTTTACAGCCTTGTATTACTGAACTGAGTAAACCCTTGTTCCATACCTGTGTATATCATGAGATATAAATCATTACCCAATGCATTGGAGTGAGATATATGTCCCAAGCATGACATAATTAAATCATACATACATGTTCAACAAAACATATTATAGCCCATGAAATGAAATGGGCATTATAAACATGTAAAAATATCCAAACCAGTTGAATCATTTACAATTTTTTTAGTAAGTTATTCAAAATAGTATCCCATAAAAATGGATTTTATATTTTAATAACCAATGAATACTAAATGGGAATCATAAGGACCATTAAATTAGGCATAACTCATTCGTTGAAAGGATATGAATAGATCCTTTTGAAAATTTATTATATGGTATGAGTTTCCACAATAGACGTCATCTTAGATGGAAAATAATTATTAAATATCCTATAAAAGAATTCTTGATGAACATATTAATTCTTTTTGTAATATGGGTTTCTAATACATAAAAACGTATGAATACAATTTTCTTATACAATACCTTGAAAACTTATTAAGAATACATGAAATCATTTTGAAATCCTTTTCCCTTGAATTCTTTTAAAAAATAGATTCAAAACAATTTTAAATTTTTTTTTAAAAAATATTAAATCATTTAAATAAAATATGAAAATATTTTAGAAACCATTTCATTGTAAATAAATTGAAAAAATATAATGAATTCCGGAGAAAAGTTTGAATGTAATTTATTCTAAAATTGTACATTAGAAGTTTCAAAACATTTTGAAATCCATTTCTTTAAAAGCATTACGAATACATGAAAATAATACATGAAAATTTTTAGAAAATAGTTTTCTATTAAATAATATAAAAGATGTTTGAAACCGTTTTGATAATAATATTCTATGAATTTTAATTAAAAAACATTTTCTTGAAGAATTACCCTTTTAAGAATGCAAATAGTGATTTGAAAAAATAATTCCATGTAAATCCGTACTTGTCGTACGAGGCAAAAAAAACATTTTCCTTCCACTGTAAAAAGGATAAAAACTGCCTTCTTCATAATGTGTCCAGAAGAATACCTTCAAGATATATGTAAAATTAAAAAAAAATTATTTTAGATATTTTATGGTAACGATATAATATTGTAGGACATCATTTTTAGTGAACATAGGTTTTTGATTGAAGATAGTGAAATTTGGCTTTCCTAAAAAACATTCTTAGTTAAATTATGTAACAAAGGGTATACAATGGTAAGAATAAATGATTATATCATAAAATAAAAATGGATAAAGAAACTCATGAATATTAATGAGATATAGATCATAAGATGTTATCAATGGAAGCATAAACATAAATAACCTTGAAAAGCAATGAGGCTGTCTCAATAATCTCTTATAAATTGTTATCTTCAGATCATTCTCTTTGTGTAAGGAAAGAAAATTAGATGCAGCATATAATGACATGAAAGTATTTATATTTATTATATTTAATTTAAAATGGATGTACATGCACCAAAAAACTAATTTAGATTCATAATGAAAGATATGTCTCAAAGTTGGAAAATTAAGGGAAAATATTTTTATTGATTTGGTAACATTTGAAACATAAATCCAATGAAAGAAGGATCATAAAATGGGAATGTGAATACCAGAAAATTTAATTAAAATATATATAAAATAAAATCATTGTTACTTTATACACCAGACAAAAGGAAACAGTGGAGAACATAGCTTTTTTCTGACAGAAAATAAATGTGAGATGAAATCCCCATACCATTTGTCTTGAATCTCTCTGAACATGTACATGCTTCCTATATAATATTATTATTATTATTATAAATATTTTATATAATCATATTATAATATCTATTTACATATATGGTTTGATTATAACATTATTTTACCCACCTGTTAACGAGTATATGTTAATGTTTCACATCGGTTAATGTTCTATTTGTTCAACACACGTGTAGTAACTTGTTACATGTTTGGTCAATAGAATTATTTACTTATTCCATAAAATAAACCATGATATAAATATTTGGTATATTCAATATCTTTTTATTTTAATAATCAATATGAAATAGTAGTATGAAATGGAATGAACCATTCATGGAGAATGTAAGACATATGTATGCATAAACATTGTTTTTGTCATTATTGTTGTAATTTAAGGATGAATGTAAAAGATATATATATATATATATATAATTATTATTTTATCACTAATATATAATTTATGCCATATAATTTAATTAATTATATCTTTAATACCTTCCATGTGGTATGTGACCGAATCACATCGCTTTGTGGGTGAGGTAGTCCATAGATCCTCAAGAGAGATTGTTTTATTAACAACAAATAGAATGTAAATAGATGTGTGTTTTAAAAAGAATAAAGAATATTAATTTCATAGTAAATATAATATATAACATATATAAATTTATTATTAATAATAAATCTCAAAATTATTAGTGGTAAAAGAGAAATGAATTATCTTCGTTTCATATGGTAGTAGTTTTCTATACACAGAAACAATATGTTCAACATCCATTAAATAATGGTGTGTGTATGTTTATGTAAGAAAAATTTCATAATAAACTACTATTATATGGATTACCTTTATTTTTTCCCACAATAATGTTATATTGAGATTTTATTGTGTGTAGATATAATATAAATGGAATGAGTTTGAGAGAAGATGTTACCTCTTAATCGGGTGAATCAATTTGATTTATGCCAAAAGGATTCCATGAGAGTCTTTATTCACAAATGGAAGCGTCAAGGTCGAATAAAGGAGTGATGGGAGGAAAATTGGTCATATCATGGATGAAAAAAAATTGATTTAGATCTGTGAGGAATGGGTATTCCTGGTGGCCTTTTATAGGGAAGGAAAAAAGACTCATTTGGAATTTCTAAAAACAAGTTAGGTTTGCAGATGCTCTTACATAAAAAAATTCTTAAAACCCCAAAAAAACCCAATTAATGAAGGTGTATGGATGAAATATGGACATAAAATATGTGTTTTATAGGTTTAATGGTCATTTGATCCTTAATTTTAAGGTGCATTCCCTAATTAAGATTAATTTAGTAATAAATACTATGATTAAATTTTTTCAGTTTTACTAATCATTTTGGGGAAAAAATAACATGATCTATTTAGAATATAAATATTTGACTGAATACCATGGTGTATGTATGATTTATTATATTAAAATCATAAAAGTTGAAAAATTAATATTAGTGCTAATATCGCAGGCTTGTAGAAATGATGAGGTTTTAAAGTAGAAAAAAGTTCCAAAAGATTATTAAGATTTTATATTCAGTGTCTAAGGGAAAATTAATATATGGAATTAAATTTTATTAGTATATTAAATATTTTTCTAACATGAACTTAAAAAATATTTTCAATATCATTTATATTTATTAATTAATTAGAAAAAATTTGTTTTCACTAAAAAGCGGCATTTTTTGCAATTCATCAAAAAATTAAGTTTCATAGAAAAATACCAAATATTCACCATAGGACAATTTCGACATTCTAAATACAAAATTGAAGTTTATTTTATGTACGAGTATTGGGAACGATTCAAGAAGTTTTGGGCAGGCATGCCACATCCCCAAATCAGTTAGAAAATCCTCATACTATTCCTCAATAAAATACTACCTCCTTTCTTTGGAATCTTGGTGGATACAGTTAATATAGGTGAATTGGTTGAAAAAACACTAGTAGAATCATGTTAATTTATTGATAAAATGTAGAAAAACTAAACAATATGGTGATCGAGGTAAACCACCTGTCATAAGAGTACATCAGGTATGTCCATATTCTATTAAAAATAATTTCATTAGTTCCATGATGGAGGAATGAATTGATCTGATGAGGCATATTGCATTGGATCAAAAAATCCCAACCCACTATTATGAGGGATTTTGTCATTTTCATGGAAATAGACCACCCAACTTACTATTTACACAAACTACATGAGACTGAGAATTACATAGTCATATTATCTAGGAAGCCATATTATAAGAAACAACAACCTCTTACCCCAGAAGATGTATTAATCCATTTCTCCAAGACACAACCAAATGAGGAAGGATCATACATGGATGTGGAAAAACTAATGGCCAATATTTAAAAAAATTCATATTCCTCCACCTTACCAACATGGTTTCCAAAAAACCCAAAGGGGAATTGAATATAAAGCATCAATAACCCACCTTTATGGGAATCCCAAACCAAATGTGGACTTTAATACTGATGACTATGTCAGAAAAATTATTCTTAATCAATATAATTATCTGAACTGTCATGTTTTAGTGTTGAGGGTGTTGAAGAAACAAATAAAAAAGATTTACACAACCCCAAGAACACTTAAATAAGAACATTATAAATATACCTTACCAACCTACTCTAAATCCCATGGGGAATGTAATTTCCACCACATTAAGAAGTGGAAAAAATTACATATACATCTGTACCAACTATTCCATCAGGATTCACCTGAACCCCAGAGACTCCACAAACAAGATTAACTAATGAACAATCGAAGGAGAAACTCAAAGGTGAGTAAAATATATATTATGTTCCACACAAACCCCTTAACCTTTCAAAATAGATTTTTTCAACCCAATATGTTGGCTTAATAGGTATCATAGAAAAGTGGTTTTGGATACATTCATGAATGTTGAGATCGTCATCCCGCCACTAGAATACACTACTGAAATACTAGGGTATGGTAAATTCTTAAAATTACCCTGTACCAATACATGATGTCTCAAGGTAAATAGAAGGATCAATATCTTGATGGTATGTGTTAACACTCATTACACAACATCAAGTACGTTCAACATTGTGAAAGGATCAAAGGACATTTATCATTCAAGGAACCTTATGGGAGTTACACTTTTTTTATGCTTTATGTGATTTAATAGATTCAATAGTTGTGATTCCTCACTATGTATTGTCTTCTTTATAGGTTTATGAGTTGAAGCCAACTAGAGTATTAGTGCTGTAAGAAAATAGAGCTGCATCATATCCAACGAGATTCATTAAGGATATACTTGTTCTGGTAAGATACATAATATTTCCATTGTTTTTCTACATGAATAACATGGGTGATGGCCAAATAAAATCTCATGAATTCATTATATTTGGTTGTATCTTCCTAAAAAATTCAAAAAATAGATTATAATTGTCTATTTGTGTACAAATTCCATGTCTTTTGGAGATGGAGTTGTGATATTCTGTGTTATGGAATCCATGAAGTACCCATAGATGAAGATTATTTTTTTATCTAAATTTATAAGCCACCAAGATAAAACCCCATGGATTTTGATTTACAATTATTTTATAGATTATGTGCATTGGATGTAATATTTTCTGTAATAGGACATCCAAATGTGTTTGTATTTCACAAATCACTCTTGAAGTTGATTTGTATTTGGATTCATATTTATATTATGATGATAATAAATCTAGTTATGATTTTAATGTTGAGTATTATGATGGATTCTATGAATTATTCTATTATATTGATGATATATATTTTGATATTGATTATTCACATATTTTATTTCCATCAATGTCTCTTTCTATACTACATTCCCTTCATTTGATATTAAGTCATTACCACCAAAACTCAAATACTCATACATGGTGATTGGTGAGAGATTAATGATGATTATTTATAATAGTATCATTTTTAATATAAAGAAACACATTTTAGTGTTTTAATAGAGATCATTATGGAAATTATGTGGGTCGTCATTGAAAAATCATATATTATAACATTTCATTGAATGCATAGATTTAATTGGAGGATGGGCCTAAAATAGTTAAGAATTAACAATGTAGACAGAGTCGAACTCTTATAGATTTTCTTTAAAAAAGTGGATAATAAAATACTCAAGGATGGTATAATTTATCCCATTTTAGATTTCCAGTGAGTGAGTTTAATTCATGTTGTTCATGAGAAAATAGGTTTTACTATTAGCATAAATAATATAGGGGAATTACTTCTTATGAGGGTGAAAAACAGTTGTCATATGTGTATTGATAACATGAAACTAAATAATAACACTCATGTGGACAACTTCCCCCTTACCATTTGTTGATAAAATGTTCGAGAGACTAGTTGGGAGGAAACACTATTTTTATTTCATGGATTGTTTTTGATATTTTTAGGTACATATATCTTTATAGGATGAGGAGATGACATAATTCAGTTTTCTATTCAGTATATTTTCCTACCAAAGGATTCTGTTTGGTGAATGAAATTCCCTTGCCACCTTTCAAAGATGCATGGTGAGTGGTTTTTCATATTTCATGAAGAGATTAATGCTAGGATTTATGGATTATTTCATAGTATATGAATATCTACCTCATGAATGTATCTATAGATCGGAAAAGTTGTTGAATCATTGTATTGATAAGAATCTTCTTTTGAACATTGAAAATTGTCTTTTCCTAAAAGTTGAAGGAATTTTCCTAGGTAATGTAGAATGAATACATAAAATATAGGAAGATAGATCTGTGGTAGATAGTATTTCATCCTTGCTTTATCTGTTACATCTGTGTGATGTCAGTTATTTACTAGGGAATGCATGTTTTTGTCGATACATCATCAGACATTTCAGAAATATCACGCTACCCATATCTCGGTTGCTATAAAATCATAGTGAATTCATAATTTATAATTCATGTAGGTATTAATTTTATGATTTAAAGTATCATCTATCTACTCCCTTGATCATACAACCCCCAAAATAAAACATTCCATTTGAGCATATGTTTGATGCTTCAAGCATTATAGTTGGATTTTTATTATCAAAAGAATGGGTAGACTTTCACCTAGGATTTTTTATGATTTAAGACATTTGATTAATCCCAATCAAAGTGAAACACCACAACAAAAATGTATTTTCTTTCCATCACATATTCTTTATATATATTCCATTCATATTTATTGGGCTCTAAATTAGGTGTTTTTTCTAACCATGTATCTTTGAGGTACTTCATGAGGAATTCAAATGGAAATCCCATACATATATGAGGGATGATAAATCTTCATGAATTAAATATTTAAATAAATGATAATAAAATGTCATAAAAATGTTTGAGGACCACATGATTAGTAGTAATCACACACTAAATGCTGACAATTTGGACAATGTACCTCTTGAAGACATATTCCCTGATGATAATCATTATTTACTCTTAGGTACACATGTTTAGAATAAATATTTAGTGAAATACATTTTTTCCTTTTGAGTTACTAAAAAATTAATGAAAAAATGATAAAAAATTATTGTGTGATTCTAGGATTTCTTTTTCGGATGATACCTAGCTTCGACACATGTGTAGTAATCGGGCTATTAGGCGGTGTGTTCCTGATCATGAGTTTGAGTATATTCTACATTTCATCACTTTAATTTAATATGGTGCACACATTGGATACCAATAGATATCTAATAAGGTAATTTTCTATAGATTATATTGTAGTATATTATTTTTTGATGCTCTTCTATTTTATAATTTGTTCTCACACTTCCAATACACTGGAAACATTTTTAAGAGACATGAGATTCGCTAACAACATATATTATTCAATTAGTTTTTTGATGTATGTGGAAATGATATTATGGGTTATTTTCCCTTATAATTAAATATTCCATATATATATTTTGCTATTAATTGTGTTAGAAAATGTTTGGAGTTTAATTCCACCTTGATTAATGATTCTCATAAAATAGTGGATTATTTCAAGACTCCAATTTTCTATAGGATTGGTGTCCGAAAGGGAATAATCACTGATTAATGGAAACACTTTTTCAATGTTAATTTTAATCCCATATATTATAAGTATGAGTTTACACCCAAAACATCAACACCCTACCCCCCAATCAAACGACCAAGATGAGGTTTCAAATCATGAGTTGTAACTGATTTTGTAGGAAATCATTGTGCCGAATAGGAAGGATTGAAGAAATCACATAGATGATGCACTTTGGTCATATAAGATAGAATTCAGAGCACACATCTATATTTCCCCATTTCATTTTGGTTTGGTAAATCCTATCATCTCCCCATGGAGGTCAAACATCAGTCATATTGGTATATAAAGTAATGATATATGGATTTTTCCACGAAGGAATTGAAAGGAAGATAAAAATTAAATAGCATGAGTTTATTTTATTATCATCATGTGATAACTCAATGATATATAAGGAATGATCAAAATAATATCTTGATATAATGATCCAAAAGATGGTGTTTCACATTGGAGTGAACGTTATACTATAAAATTCATGACTAAAATTGATCCCCAATAAGTTACAATCCTGATGCATAGATACTATTGTTGTGTCTAATGTATTCCCATATGGTGTAGTGGATATTATATTAGATGAAACATGGATGATAATTAATGTACATATGAAATTTTTGAAGTAATACATTGTGGTAATTCCGACAGATGTAGTTGAATTTGTTACACTACATGACCCCATCATCACATCAGAATATCAAGACATTGCAAAACCATTCATTATTATATTTTTTCCATTTAGGATTCTAAATTTAATTTTTACATATCATTTCATAGGTTTACATTAAGTATGATAATATTTTTTTATTTTTGTGGAAGGTAAAACAATTTAGGGTAGATGTTTATGATTTTCATTTTTATTGTTTTGTTTATTTTCGGTTTGATTTTCCCTAAAATTTTTCATTAAATATATTTAATTAAAATAATAATAAAAAACATAATAAGAAAGTACATTATGTAACAAGCTCATTTTTTGGTGGAACGTATAAAAATTTAATAATTTACAATTATTTGTAGAATCAAAAGAATGAAAAACATTGCAATATCATGTGTCAATTTTTATAAAAAATTAAAGTCGTGGATGATATAATTGGTTGTTTCATTATAAGAAATTTTATTTTAGGTCTATATTATTTGTAATATTTGAAAATGTTAAATTGTGTCATTTATTTCTCCGTAAAATGTTTCACTAAAACCATGGTTTTTGAAATTTTTTCGACTCAAATGATTGTATAGAAAAGTTAAGATGAAAACCATCTTCTATCTATGGTTGGTCATTAATTCATTTTTATCTGATAATAATCAATATTATATCTAAAAAAGCATATTTTATCTAAGGTTTCTCACTTTCATTGCAATACCCGAAATATGATAGTTGAACAACCAAAAAATAATTAAAAATTAAAAATGAAGAAAATAATATAAATAAAATAATAATAGTGCGGGGATTTTTTGAAATGTACAACATGTCGGGTTATCTAGGTCAAGAGTCTATGGTTTTAATTTTAGTAATAAATAAATTAGTGAGACATTAAATATGATTTTAAAGGAATGTAGAATACGATTGGTGAATTAAACCATGTAAGATGAATTGGTTTACCTAACTAGAATATATTGATTAAGTGGCAGAGATATGGACATGAAATGGTTCGCACACACACGCATGGGGAAATAATGTTATGGTGAACCCATTACCAGTTTCTCTATGATTAAGGTCATTAATATCACTATATTTTATTTTGATAAAATTCATGAGACAATTATTTTCAATCTTATTGAGACTAAATCTGGATGGGATTCTTAATTTTCGTACATAAAAAGTGTGGATTGAGAAATATTAACATGCATACACTGTAACAATTTTCTGGATTAAAAGATATGCGATTTTTTCCAGGAGAAAAAAAGGGCAATAATGGAGGATTTTAAAAAACAAAATATTATTTTTTATTTTACTCATAATTAATGACATAATTTTGTCACATTATTTTAACTATTTTAATTTATAAAATATTTTTGAATAGATCATTTAGTTGAAAATTTGATGATTTTTTTTCCTTTTTAAAATGAAATGTATTATTTTAGAAATACGTTTTAATATCCATTAAATTAAAATTATATTTTATAACTATGTTCCTGACTTAATGGGATACAATATTCATTCATTACTTTGGAGAAACATCATGAATTTGATTTTTGTAAAATTTCCATGATCTGAATGATGGACTAGACTCGCCAAATTGGGGACCAATTTTGTATATGGTCCATAACATCCAAATAAATAATTGTATTGGAACTAAAATTTGGGGGTTATAGGGAAACTATTTTTACCCTAATCATACATCTGAAAGTGTTGATGGTTTCTGCTTATTTGAGGTCAAATATTCTGTTCAACATGTCTTAATCTATTTGGATAAATTTATCCATTCACACATGAATCCAATTATACCCTAGCCTCCACTACAATATAGAAATATGTAATTTTCTCATTTTTAATGAGTTTTGTGTTCCTTTGTGGAATGTAGAGTAATATAAGTGGTTCCTTTTTTTTCCAATCCACCATTGGATGAAGGAATATAAAAATCTACGATCTCCACCAAAATTCCCTTCTTTTCGTTGTCTTTGTTGTAATGTTTTTTTTCTTACAATAAATATATTATTTCCTATTATATGTATTATATTTCAAAACAAAATTATTCTATACTCATCCTATTTGGTCTCAAAGTTATTGTTATAAATGTGATTGTGTTATACCCTTCCCCCCAACATTGAACATGAAAAACATTTGTACGATGACTGGACCACCAGTGGAAGAGTTTATTTTTTATGGTAATTATTCTACCTCTTTCCTTCTACATTCATTTATTTCAAATCAATGAGATACTTTAATTCATATAATATGATCTATGAACTCAATTTTTAATTTCAATGAAATGAAGAAAGTAAATGAACAATTAATAAAAACACATGAGGTATATAATTGTTTGAGTTGTGATAATGTGGTGTTAATCATAAATAAAAAACCACACTAGATAAATTATAAGATCTAAAATATAATCCATATAATAAAATATTCATATTTTATAGAGTGTATATTTTCCGTAATTTACCACTTATCATAATATAACCTTAGAAGATCAATAAATGTAATGTGATTTGATTTCATCTTCTAAACCTATCCTGTGATTTAATTAATTTCATATTTGTTGTTATGTTAATTTTAATAGGTTTACGGGTTAAAAATTAGATTATCAAATATTAAAAGGATATTAATTTAAATTATAACGAATAATAAGTATTTTATGTGTCAAAGATATATCCATTGGGGATTATAAACATATTAAAAAAACATATTTTTAATCTCTTGTAAACCAATGTTCATATAAAAAATTTACAAACTTCTTCAAGCATACTTATTATTGATCTTTTATAAACACAAAACACCCCATACTTCTATGTTATGTATTTAACACGACTTTATTTTTGTAAAACCTTTAATATGTTTTTTTAATTATTTCCCCTATAAGAAATGGACATGGTCAGCCATTCAGTTACACATAAGTACCCAGAAATAGACACATCAATTTAGAGTACCAAAAAAACACACTTCACATTAAAAGAGTACATAACTCAATGAAGAACTATGATCTTATAAAATGAATGATAATAAAAATATTTCCCTTTGTATAATATCATAAAATTTCTATTCATACACTCCATTGAGAATACAAATAGAAAATATATATAAGGGTACACATAAAATTTCATATATTATCGACCACCAAATAATCAATATGTTTTATGCTCATTTTATAGTATTATTAAAATAATTAAAAATAAATTTCATTAATGCCACATAAATTCGTTTAATTATAATTAAACCAAACCACTCGATTATTATATGAGTAACAACACTGATTTAAGGAATTTTTTATACTGGAAGTACTTAGGGACAATATTCATAATGTTCTACTCTATTAATATAGTCAAAATTATTTATGGTAAAACAGAAAATGATATGATGTTAATAAATTCAAATATATATATATATATATATATATATTCCATAATCATTCTTAGTGACCATTCCATCAAAAGTTTCCCCCTAATATAATGATCTACATAATATGACTCACTACAATATAATATACAAACACATCCAAAAATATTATACGATCAATTAGAAATAACCTTGATTTGTTAGTAAGTGAAATACTTTACATGTCCTATTAATTACGCACCAAATATTATTTTTAATATGAATTGAAAATAATAGTAAATTTTGAATTGCAAAATAATTTAATTCTTCGCATTTTACATTTATATGTTCAAATATACCCCAACTAAACTCTTAGAAAATATATTATCTTTATAATATATTGTTACGATTAAAGAAAAGCTTTATGTAATACAAAAATACTAATTTTCATAATTGTTACCTTTTGGTAACTTATTATTGTAGACATATGATATATTGCTTCTTATATGATTTTAACAATTTTTTTAAATAGGGATTTTCAATAAAATATTCCAATAATATAGGTGGAATCAGAGTACCTTATATTCATACAAAAATTAGGATAATATAATTTAATTGGGTATAAAACATTTCTACTCTCTTATTTTTCTATATAAATGTTATTTAATTGGTGGAGTCATAAACCATGTGTATTGGACCCATTAACCCATATTATGCATAACAAAACATTACTATCAAATTACCTATCCAATTAAATTAGATAAATTATATGAATATACACATTCATTACAATGATTCCCTTAATATTTATATATAAATTTCCATTCAATCCTTTTATGTTACAAGTAATCCCTTCATGAAATATGTGAAAATAAAAAGCTCTAAAATTTATTTTCTCGAATGAAATCATATTTTTTTAAAACAATTATAATGTATAAATTTACTATCATATAGCATTTAAAACAAGAATAATTAATTTACATAACATTGGTAACTAGAAATGAAACTCCATTGAGTTTCACAAGCCAAATCATATATCTAGATAATTCTATAATGTTGTGTAATGAGACATCCTTATTGATGAAAACATTAGGTTTACATAAACTAGAGTTTCTTTTAGAATATACATTGTTTGCCTTTCCAATTTTCATTTCTTCTTATAGATTGAGCATTTACCCACATGTATTTTAAATACATTACTAAAACCATGAAATCATATTCCTTGTTAATGTACTCTCATCAAAATAAGAAAATAATGAAAACAGATTAATTGGTACATTAATATTGTCAAAACATTAGAAAGGATGATATAAAAATGAATATGTATCCAAAAAACACCTTATTGGAATTATCCTTGTTTTAATAAGTCATTAAAATACCCATCAATATTGATAATAAGAGTGGACACAAAAATAAATCAAGTAATCATGATAATATTTAATTTTACGAACATTGTGGATTAATATTTGTCCTATATAATAATATATAATCAATTATTTAACAACATTAACTCTTTTTCATTAAGGAGTTTTTGTAACACAAACAATATTTAATTACATGATAACTTTTATTGTATTTATATTTCTAAAATATTAATACATTAATCTTGTTATGTAAATTATTGATCACAATTTAATGATCAATTATACATATTTCATTAATCTAAAATAGAAACTATTTTCAAATGTTTATTATCCTTAAAAGTCATTTACAAATTACATTTTATAAATATACTCACACCAAAATGATGGCCCCTTTTGAGATCATCATAACCAGTAGTTCACCAATACCAATATTTATTCAAGACTTACATCATTTTGGTCATGTAAATAAGATGTGACAAATGGTAGATTATTTTTTCTCAATCATATATGTTATTAAACATGGATAATAGATTTGATAACTCATTACCAAAATACATCATTTAGATTTAGTCAAATTGATATCTCTGAAATTAAAAGAGTTGTTATATTCCATATAAATATTACCTCATGATAAAATAAATAATAATTCCCTTTAGTTTTTAGGGTATCCTCATCACCATTAGTCCATACAAAAGATAATCCTAGGTCACCCAACATTGTGATGAGTAGCCCATTTAGATGATCATGGTCTTGAAAAAAGTCACATTTGAAGGACAAGAAAACTTCATATATTTATAATTATTTAATTTTAAAGTAATATCTCATGTTCTTACACTTGTTTTGAAATGAATATAGATGAATTTGTTTGGAATCAAATACATTCATACCAGTCTATTTATTCAAATCATATAATTGTATAACTCTTTACACAAATAATATTGTTTTGTTAAAAATACATTTTAAATTTCAAATACATTCTAACAAATACATATACATTACATTGATATGTTTTATAAAATATATTTTTAAAATACATAAAATTATAAGAAATTGAAGATCTATACTAGATTACAACCAGATACAAATATAGTCAACCCTCGTTTTTCTAGAAAAAGAATATTCCTCTCATCCACTAAGCTGTTTTACCAAATTTTACCCTACCAAGGGATATATCACACATGGGAGATCTTAGATATAGTAAATTTTAATATAAAATAATTATAAATCATAATTACTACTTAAATAAAATTTGTACCTCAAAAAATGATTTTTTTGAGTTGGAAACTAAATAAACTATTATACACTACATACAACTCCTTATATACATATATCGTAATTTTGAAATATTTCCAAAAATTTCACGAATGACTACATTATATTAAACAATATAGAGACTATATGTATTAATATTGAAGGGACAAACATTTTAAATACATAGAAATTTAAATTATTCATAAATAATAACAAAATATTTATGAACATGTCATATAATAATTTAATTATAGACATTTTATAAATGAGATATTAATTATATAAAATATATATTTCCAAAAATACAAAATTGATATTAATTTCATAATATGAACACTATAATATTATTCAATATATAAACTTTTATATAAATATATGAAATTACATGTAGTATAAAAAATTCATATTTTCTTCTATTTTTTCATTTCATACATAAAATAAATATATCATATTTATATTCCAAACAAATCAATCAAATTAATCTAAAATAATCTTTTGGATGTTGTATTAGTAAATTTTCAATGTTTTTATTGTACATTAATATTAAAAATTAATTAATATAATATGTAAAAGGTTTAGTATAACTATTTTATTTTTATCCTTATTTTAAAATTTATAAACATTGTATAAATTACCCATATTCATTCAGAATAAAAATAATATATTTAAATTTTATAGCATTCCATAAAATGAATGTTTGAAAAATCAAATTTATCAATTGATATTGTGGAAAAAAATTTATCAACTATTTCATAGATAATTTCTATATAATTTTATAATATCATTTTAATTAATTATTTTATAATCAAATATATAATCTAAAAATGTGCTAAAAAAAATTTTATTTAATTTTATACATAATTTTAAATTATATAATTTCAATTAGAAATTTAATTCTAATAAAATCATTTTTTATTCATAATCATATTAAATGATTTTTATAGAATCAAAAAATATAAATGATAATTCTAAAACTATTAAATCCATTTGGATTTATTTATATAATTTTATGTATGATAACACAATCATCATGTATGATAAATTGTTCGCATAATGATTTCACATATGTAGTGAAGGGAAGACCTGTCAGTATCTAGGGCTCTATCACTATTAATTCTATACATCAAGACCCTCATATAACAAGGTTTTTCATCAAACTCAAAGTAGAATACACTTGTATATTTGTTCCAGGAATCATTATCTATTTATTAATAACCATTACATATCACACTGAGTGAACAATGTGTATAACACAACCAATAATCCATTTCTATGGAAAAAATATACATTATGAATACCATCTACATAGAGGTATATATAAAGGTTAACCAACCTAAAACTATACGCATAATGGTTACCATATCAGTATATACACGTTATAATAGAGTATGCAAAGGTTACCTATGGTATACCCCATACACATTTACTACAAACCATTACTAATGTTACTATCATATTTGAATATATACACAATATCGTCATTCAGAGAAAATGGTTGACTTTCATGACTCTCAAATTTAATATGTACACCCTAATATCACATATATTGTAGCTTGTGAAATTGAAGACGACCACATGATCTCAATGTATCGACCTTGTGATTAAAACCACCCATACACTGAGAATAATTAAAATGATAATAATGGATAATGATATCAACTATCATAAAACCCAACAACAGGATGCACCAAAACTAGACTATCCATATAATATCACATAATAATGTAATTTTACATATTACACTATATATGTTTTATATTTTAAAAAACATTTTTAATAATGACATAAATGTTAAATCTCTTCATCTTATTTCATGATTCAAATGATTTAATAATAATCGATAGAAATAATTGATAATATGTAGAATCTAAATTCAATCATCTATCATGAATGAAACAAAAATAATATGTAAACTTTAATTGAGGAAAATTTAATTTGTATCTTAAACAAAAGAACTATTAAATAAAACATACATTAGTATGGTGTTAACAATAAAATATGATTATCAAAAAAATATAACACCTCTATGATGTATCTTTAAGTTATGTGATTCACTGGACACTTGAGTATGATTTCATAGAAACCCATGTAATATTATTACCTCACTCATGAAATGGGTAAGAGATAAGATATAACATGGGAAGAGTTAGTATAAGTATTATCCTTAGGTAGACGATAATCAATTATACCATCCCATGTTTGTGGAATCCTTAAGTCATCCATTAGGACAAGAAATTTCTTAACTGGTCTGTTTGTAACCTATGAGTCAACATTCTCTCAACTTATTTATTATTTGTATAAATTAATGAATACCATTTTTTTATTTTAAAACAGATAATTATATATTATATGTTTTATTTGTTGAATTCTAACAATAAAAAATAAACATCCCCTGAAAAGGTCGTAGAAAATCATGTAACCGTATTATTTTTTATGTTATATAAAAAAAATTGTTTAAAATATTTTATTAAAATAATATATGATCTATAATTTTGATAATTTGTTCATTAGTATGATTTCCAACTAAATTATATAACCTTAAAATTTAAACTATACATTCCACCATGTAATTTCGCACTTATTCTCCTTGGGATGAAAAAAAATATTCATTACTAGGCCGTAAGAAAAATCCACCAATCACAAAAGGCATTCAATAAATGCCAAAGTGATTAAAATGAAATTGTGGGAAATTTTACCCTTTTTGAACAAAACCATTAACTCAACAAATCAAAACCAAATAGCTCACTATATGATTCCTAAACAAATGAAATAAAACACAACATTTCTATTCATATCAAACAACTCAAGATTTTGAAATAGTGAAAGGCCAACAATTATCAATATAAATAGTAGAACAGAACTAATAACTCAAAGAAGGTCACAAGAATCCACATTCCACAAGCTGCAACATCCAATATCCCCAAATAGTCCAAGTACCACACAATGGTTCTAAATATGTCCAACACATTACTTTTTCCCATTTCCAAGATTATAGTATCTAAAAAATCATCAAGGATCCATTATAGTGGTGAGTATAAAACTCAGTAGGATTTACCCTATGACTTCCCTACTCATTCGAATAGGATAATAAATTTAGAAACATTTTTATAAAATTTCTAATATAAATCAATTTTCCCATAACAATTTATAACTAAATATAAAAAAGATATGAGTCTATTTATAACTGAATGTAAACAAGTTCCATGTCAACCCATTTTTCAGGATGTCATAACTTTAGAAAAACAGGAATTAAACTAAGGCTTTAAACAATTTCTAAATATTATTTGGTTATGATCATTCCATTGTTCACGGTGCACCAACACATGCATGATTTCATGATATTTCCATACTCATGAGTGGTTTCTGTTCCAATTACCTTATGTCCTACTAACACAAGCCCCCATTACAGGGCTATGCACCTTTTACCCAAATTTTATATATACATTATTCAGGGGAAGATGAAGAATAAACCCACACAACACCATAAATTCATTCCAAAAACATTCCAAATACCAATTTCAATCAATTTAAATAAAAAAATTTGTTTCTTGAAAACCATTAAAATGATTATTTTAAAACTATGAATCAAACACTTTATTCAAGAACACCCATTTCCAAATTTAAACAAACAATCATAGAAGAGAGTTTCTAAAAATCTTAAATCATCCGATTCACAATAAAATATATGAAAAATAATAAATTTGAGAGAATTCCAATCAGTTATACAAATATGATATTAGAGTAAAACCACCCACCTCAACCATTTTGATGAAACCAATAATGGATGAATAATTCTTAGGAAAACCATGTATATTATCCAAAAAACCACATTATATCCCTTCTCATACCAAAAAAATGATCAAATGTTATCATATTTGTAATTAAATGTCTTATACCTACCCATAACGGGCATACATCTGAGAAAACAAGAGGATATGAGAGTTAGTTCTTAGAAACAGATCAGGAATGATGAAGAACGATAATATACCTCATGAATGAAGCTTCAAATAAAAAAGGGAAGACCTATTATTTCATAGGGATAAATGGGAGAACCTTATATGGCCTTAGGAGAAGAAAAATCAAGAGTTAGAGCATATTAGGGGAAAAATGAGTGGATTGATGGTAAGGGAAAGCATGATCAAATTTTTAAGGTGCTGGTTTATAACATGTTCATGGATACTCTGTAAAATTAAGAGAATTATGGACAAAACATATTTTAGACTCTACCATATAGATCACCCCACAAAACCTCCTTGCATGGTCTCCCAAACAGTTCACACACTATATCGAAGCTACAATCTAGAATCCGCATCTTCTTAGGGTTTCTACATGGCTTACCTCACTATTTGGACTAATTATGTGCATCATGTTCACTTTAACTTTAGCCTATAAAACTCTCAACAAGTTATACAACATCTCCCAAAATTCACCCTAATACTTTACAAACATAAAAATAACAACGTAATGGTTACATACATGAAACATGGGGTGTTAAATTATTACCACCACTGGTCTTTCCATCCCCGAAAAGTGGATATCCATCACTACACTGAATGATTATGATGATTTATATTTCATTTACCTCTATCATTCCCGTGTTTATTCCCGAATCAGTCCACGTTTCCATAAAACCCGCACTATACTAATGGTTTTTCTACATAAGGATTTCTCTTGACTATCCACTTTCACACTAGGATATATACCAATGAAGCATCTGATTCTAGTTCAACATGATCCCATCTGATCACATGGATTGTATTATGCTAATACGTTTTCAACTGAAATATGCGGAATGTGTTATGTACTCTAAATAAACCATGGTGGCCATTCCAACTGATTTTCACCCCTTGATGTCCTTCTAGTATATCGAATCGGCCAATGTATCAAGGATATAGATTTACCTACATTTGAAAATGATGTTATCCATGCCATAAAAAGATCTTTATGAACACATCATAACTAAAAATGACTAACAACAGTCTTCAATGATGATCTGTATATGAATTTTGATGACTATGTGCCATCTCTATAAGTTTTCGGATCAAATAAATCTTATATATTGTCTCCTAGAAAAGGCTCATCCCAACTAGTGAAGTCTCATCGGTTTCCCCCCAACACAGTGGAAAACGTCAAGGATGCCCAAATAATGTTTCAAACAGAGCCATATGTTTCATGAATAGATAAATGTTATTATATGAGAACTCCACTAATAGTATATTTTTCCCATTTTCAACAAAAATCCATTACACAAGGCCACAACATGTCTTCCAATGTCGGGATTGTAACACCCGAGACTTTTATGAAAAAATATTTTGTTTTTATGTTATATAAATCATCAAAGAAAACTTTCACTACACACAACACTATCTTATCTTGCTTTACACACAACTGCAGCCTTCCTCGATAGCTTGCGTTGTACGCAATACTGAGTTTAACTAAACAACGATATACTATTAAAATATTATTAAAACTAGCCGTTATGAATAGTAACAACCACTTTTTGAAATTTTCTAAATTTTATTTTTCAAAATGGACTTCATTTTTGGATTCGGAATATCAAAATTATCCTAGTGTGAAATTTAGGTATTTTTCTGGAAATATTTATTTTTTGATGAATAGTGAAACCACTAAGTGGTAGTTAAAAAACTGATTTTTTAATAAAACACAATTTTACCGCTTCTGTGAGTAGAATTTCCAAAATTCGAGACACATGGTTAATATCAAGGACTAAAATGTGGTTCAATGAGATGAAAATATTTTTTGGTGAATAGTATCTTTTTACTTTTTTTACCACGGTTAAAAGTAAATAGGGTAATTAAGGGTAAAAGTGTAATTATTATTACCCTAACACATGTCCTAATTCTATTTGATAAGTGTAATTCGACCAAAAACAAATTTAGGAATAAAATATGACCATTTAGGCCCACATGGATTAGATTAGGACATTTATTATCAATTTACTTAAAGAAGGGTTAAATTGTTAAAATCAATGTTTAATAACTAAATCATTTTTAATATAGGGTTATACATAAGATAAATTCAACTATAAATATTTACTAGGAAGATAAAAGGATTTCCAACATAATGGTATTTTATTTGTAATTTTTAGACTTAAAATAATTTAATTTATTTATGATACAATGATGATGCAGTAATTATCTTATTAATGAAATATTGACATAATTGATGTTATAAATACCGAAATAAATGTAATTTGAGACTTTTAAGGAATTCGAATACTTTTATATGTTAATATGACATGTTAATTTTGATTTAATGATTTTTTTCGAATTAATCATTCTGTTATGATTTTCACAAAAATCAATTACCAAATAGTTTCAAAATTGACATAAAATAGTTCTTAAAAGAAATATTATATTATTAATTGTTACTATATTCCTAAAAATTTGAGGTTCGGCAAAGATACTTATATCATGATAGGTTTATCATTAATGGACCACTTGGGGGTCTCTTGGATGTATATGGTATGTTTATTGACTCTATAATATAAAAATACAAAGTGACATGGTAAATGACAATCTAATTAAGTAAGAGTTAAAACCAAAAGATAAGGTTAATATAATGACCTAAACTTGTCTAAATTCTATTGGATGAGAGTATTTCGACCCATCCCCACCTTAAATTTTAAATATATAAATTTGGAGCTATTAAAAATCGAAATTGACTTTATGATAGAATAATTTTTTTAGTTATTCCAAAGGTGCCCCTCTCCTCCCTTATTAAAGGGCACCTCCTCCCTCTCCTCCTCAAACCAATTGGAGGCTTCAAGATCGGCCAAACCCTTCCCATTTCACTTCCCCACTTACCTAAAAACATCCTAGAGGTCCTGGTTGTAACACCCCGAGATTTTATGAAAAATATTCTTTTAATTTCATTAATATCTTGTGTTGTATTCTACACCAAGATTACCTTGCTGTATACGCAACACCGTATTAGCTTGCAGTATACGCAACACTAGTCTTAGATCGTGTTACACACAATTTTGATAATAGTTATTATACGAAACATTGAGTATATATATATATATATTCATTGTATAAATGAAATATGGTTGGATTCTGTTATATGAAACAACGAAGGATTCTTTCACAACACGCAACCCTGACTTGGCTTGCATTACACACAATCACGACCTTCCTCGATAGCGTGTGTTGTACGCAATACCAGGTTTTAATAAAAAACGATATACTATTATAATATTGTCATGAACTAGCCGTTATTAATATTATTAACTAAATTTTTAATTTTATATCATTATTATTAATCTTACACATTTTCTAGAACATGGTATTAGAACAAAATAAATTTTTCGGGTAAAATAAGTATTTTTAAAAAAATGCAGTTTTGCCGCCTTTTGATGGCGCACACACATTAAATCTAGTTTTTGACATGTTTATATGTTCAATTAGACAAAATAATATTCTTTTTTTGAATCAGGATATAAAAATTTACATTAGATAAAGTTTTGATATTTTTCCGATAACTTTCATATTTTAATGAATAGTAAAAACACGCTATATTTTAATTAAAAACAACTTTTATCATCGTAATATCTAATGTGGTTAAATTATAATATTGAATGGTTTTAACGTATAAATAGAATATATTTTTTCTATTTAATATAATGTATGTCATTAGAATTGATTTTACCTTGAATTCATAGGTTAAATCAATTCAATCTTTTGCAATGTTTTAAAGAAAAACTCGTTTTCTTTTGACAACGAGATTAATTTTAATTTAATTTCTGAATCTTTTGTGTATTGAATTTGGAAAAATGGATTCCATATTTGGAATCAGTGGGTCCAAATTATGTTAATAAGCTACTTTTTATTTTTGGGCATTGTGAATAGTAACTACGGTAAATTTTATTTACTATAGTTAAAGGTAAATCGGGTAATTGAGGGTAAATATAAGATTATAAAATTACCCTAACACTTGTAAAAATCCTATTGGTTGACTAAAAGTAGACCCATATAACCTAATAATCATATTATATTCATTTTATGGACTTTTTTCCATGAAAATAATTTAATTATTATTAAAACCAAAGAATGTGACAACATGTAAATTTTTTAAATCTTATAAGTATAATAATTCTTATTTAGTGATAAAATTCATTAAACTTGGAAAATGAATAGTCTCCAGAAATCTAATAAAATTATCGACATCATAGGAATTTATTTAGAATTTTTAGGGATTAAATAATTATCATTTATTATGACACAAAGATGATGCAGTAATTTTCTTATTAATGAAATTTTGACATAATTGATGTTATAAATTCCCAAATAAATGTAATTTGAGACTTTTTATGACTTACATTAATTTTATAGGTTAATATGACATGTTATTGTTGATATAAGTAACTTGGTTCAAACTTATCATTCTGTTATGAATTTCATAAAAATCACGTACCAAATAGTGTCAAAATTGACATAAATTAGTTTTTAAAACAAATATTATATTATTAATTGTTATTTAATTCTTAAAAGTATAAGGTTCGGACAAATGACTTAGATAAGGATAGATATATTAATAATAAACAACCTGGGGTTCTTTTGTCTTGTTATGATAAGTTTATTAACCATATAGTGTAAGAAAACAAAAAGACACGATAAAAGTTAAATTATTTAACTTAGAGTTAAATCTAATTGATAAGGTTAGAATAATAACCTAACTTGTAGAAATCCTATTGTATGAGAGGATTTCGACCCATACACACTTTATTTTCAAAATAATACTCTTTGGAACCATTATAAACCGAATTTTACCTTAATATAAAATAATATTTTGAGATTTTCCTAAGGTGCCACTCTCCTCCCTTATAAAAGGTCACCTCCTCCCCCTCATCCTTACACCACTTTGAGCCTTCAAGCTCGGCCAACCCCTGCCAAAATCTCTTCTCCACTTCCCTAGTATCATCCTAGAGGTCCGGGTCTTCTTCAAAGACCATCCTTAGTTCTTTAAGTGGAGGTTAAGAAAAAGCACGTCAAAAAGAGGAGGTTCAGATACGTACAAAGCATATCGGACATAAGGTAAGGGAAATATCAAAATCTCATTTTTATCCGAGATTGTTTATACTTTGGTATTTACTAGGGTGTATTTTATCATCCACAACCATGTTTCCTCAATATGTAATATTATTTCCATCCATATACAATTTTTTAAATCCAATTTTACCCTTCGGTGAGTTTTTAGTAAAAGATATGAAAGGAATCTTTTGTCGTTTTTCGTACGAGGTACTTTTTAACTTTTCCGAAAAAAGTAGGAGAAGAATGTTTTTTAACATATACGGCATGAAAGGATTTTTGAAACAATATTTCCAAGAATCTTCCTTTACACGTTTTCAAGTTTATTTTTAATCAACTTCTTTTAGTTTAGAATTGTATGACAAATTATGAAAGGAAAAGTGTTTTTGAAGAAGAAAGGATATTTTCCTCCAGAATGGAGTTCAAGTGTTTTATCGAAATTATTTTCCATCTAAGATAATAAAGGGTCCTGTTTCTATTCCTATTATTACATTGATTAGATTATGTTGTGATGGAATTATTTTTATGAATTCCTTTATCTTATATGAATTGTTTTATGATGTCACGATGTTTAAGATTCCCATTTTTATTACATGGGTTATGCAATGATGTATGATGTATGATTTTTTGGCACACATAAGAATGGTATCATTATGAGATGGGTGGGACCTATATCTCCCTCCAATGCATTGGGTAAAGATTTCGTATCTCATGAGATAGACATGGCTGGAATGGCAGGTTATACCGGTTCAGTGAAACTGGACTGAAACAAAGACTGAACTCAGTTTAGAAAGGGACTTTGTCCACTAAGATAGTATTGACAATGAGTGTTGACTAAAAAAAATGATTCTCTATGATTATGTTTGTATTCCACAAAGTTTTATGTTTTATGTTATGATTATTGGGATTAAATTTCACTACTAAAATTTATCCCATGTTATGAAATTATGATCTCTTTTGGAGGTTAAGAATTCCAAAAGATATGTTCTTATGAATATGACGTGATTGATATTTATTCTGTTTACCCTTACTAAGCATTTGAGCTAAACCTTTTATGTTTTTTTTCTAGGACATAAAGAAAGGAATTAGGTTAAAAAAGTAGATCTTTATGGGGGATGTTGAAGATCGTTCACCACGATTAGAAGATTATATTCCGAGTTTCCAAAGACACTAAACTATTACGGTCCTTGTGTGTGTGTTTTTGTTATGTACTAAGTATTCCGCAAAGGTAATGTAATGTCCATGTATGTCAGGCTTCGGGTCTCTACAGTTGGTATCAGAGGGAAGGTGTAGTTAAACTTTGGAAACTAGGATGCGAAAACGTTAGTGAGATCCCTAGAGATATTTATAAGGTATGTCTAGGGATGTCCCTAAGGATAAGTATACGTATTGGATATAGTCCTAGAACTACGATAACAATCATAGAATTTAACCTAAGATGTTAGATATTGAGGGTGCTCCCCCTTTACTATGTTGTTTTACCGATCATGATTTTTGCCTCTCACACTATTCTTTTTGGGTTTTAGACGATGGCTAGAACCCGAAGGAACCATGTTGATCACTATAATGGAAAATGTAATGATTGTCCTCCTGAACAAACAAATGTTATGGGAGATGGAGTGAAAAATCTTATTGCTATACTTACACAAGCTATGAATCATTCTGGACTTCCAAATGAGCAGAGAAGGGAACAATATTCTATTGAGTCCTTCATGAGGCAACATTTACCTTCTTTCAGTGGGTCTTACAATCCACTTGTTACTGAACAATGGATCAGTACCACTGAAAAGATATTTTCAGTTCTTCAATGTTCTGAACATGATAAAGTCATCTTAGCAGTATATAATTTGGAAGGTGAAGCTGATCAAGGGTGGAATCTTATCACGAATACGAGGAAAAGAGATGAAATTGAGTCCATGGAATGGGATGAGTTCAAGAACTTATTTTTCAATAAGTACTTCCCTCGTATTCTTCGAACAAAGATGGAGGAGTTTCTTGAACTAAAGAAAAAGGATGATGAATCTGTTGGTATATACGAAGCGATTTTTACAAGGATTGCAAGGTATGCATCTGGATTTATCATCCAACCAGAAAGTAAAGTTGATCGATTCTTCAGTGGCCTAAAAGCAAGTCTTCAAAGGGCATTAGCTATAAGAGACATCAGTAGCTATGAAGAAATTGTGCGTTGTGCTATCAAGGTAGAAATAGAAGTTGGTGTTACATGTCCATCTCATGGTTTTGACAAGAAACGAAAGATGGAGTTCAAGGAGAAATCTCAAAATAATGGTGAAAGGAAGATGAATGTTTCCTTATGCACAAATTGTGGAAAGAAGCATGGTGGAGATTTTATTAAAGGGGCTAGAAAATTTTTTAAGTGTGGAAAAGAAGGTCATCGAGCAGCTGAGTGTCAATGTAATGGAAAAAGGGCTTCTAATGATGTGAATAAAGCAAACACTGCAGAGAACGCACCACCAACACTTCAATGCTTCATGTGCAAGGAAATGGGGCATTATGATAATAAATGCCCTAATCCAAGGGTTAGTGATGATTGACATGAGCAACCGCTTAAGGCAAAGGAAAAAAGGGAAGTCACATGTGATGACTATTGGGGATGTTGAATATGACAACGATGTGGTGGAATGATTAAGTGTTTATGTAATGGGATTTAAAAATAGTATCATGGAATCTCATTTATGGTATTGTGGAATTTTGGAATATCTATGTATTGGTTTTCAATAATTATATAATACTGGTAACCAGGCAAAAAAAGTGAATGAAATATTTTTGGAAAGTAGATGATATGCGCATAATGAAGGGAAAAGAAGATAATGAGATGTTTGATTGTATTCATGAGCTCTTGATTGATATAAGGACTAAGTATATAGAATTTTGAGGATTTTGGTATGTGGAAGGAGTTATCTTTTGACAACACTCAGGTTTTCACTGAGATTTAATGGGTATTCATTTTTCAAAAGATTACATGATTATGGTATTCACATGACTGGAATGTGACAAACAAGATATATGAGGGATAAATGATGGCATTCACATGATCATTTTCTCTATACTATGAGCTTGGACCAAAGTATTTTAGATATGCCTAAAGATTGGAATGGATTATGTTGGAAATAAGTTAGTATTGTTTAAGGATAAAAAGTTTTTGATATTGTTGATGGGATGTTATAATAATGTTGTTTTAGAAAAAGGACAACCTGCAAGATATGTGAAAACCCATCGCCTCGGCCAAGGCTGTGGGAATCAAACCCACAACTAAAGTGCGACGAGCCTTTATCTCATACCACTTGCCTACAGAAAGTCCCTGGTTAGTAGAAACTAGTTTTATTTTATTATGAGATATGATATATGAAGTATAAGTTCACTTTTGGAATCGTATATGATTAGCCTCACCAAAGACAGACTTATGTATATTTGATAACTATTGTAAAACTTTTGTTTGAAACAGATGGAATGACCCATCATTCTATCACATGATCTGTTAACACTTCACGAATAACAAATTCCACGTCATTTCTTTAAGAGATGAAGTGGAAATTGTTCAAATCACGAACAATAGTGAGATTGTACCAAAATCAAGTAAGTATTTCTTATAATTCTAAATTTTCAACTTTTGGGAAATGATATTAAAAACCTAAAATGTTGTCCTAGTGATCTTATATCTGATGAATCAGATGGTACCCTAGATCATTACAAATTTATGGCTTTGCGATTGTTGGCTTTTTTATAGCCATGTTCTCTACCACTCTCCATCAGAACATGATGGTTAGATTTTTCTTCCATACCCATATTTTCACCTATGTTCTCCTACGTGGAAACCCAGTGATGAGTTAATTTGGGTAACTGTTACATTTCATACTTTAGATTTTAAAGCCATGTTTTGGTATTCCTTTTTACGATGTGGGTTTCTATTAATCAAACTTTCAAGTAGAAAACCATTTATAACCCCGACGAATTTCGAGGGCGAAATTCATTTTAAGGGGGGTAGAATGTAACACCCCGAGATTTGATGAAAAATATTCTTTTAATTTCATTAATGTCTTGTGTTGTATTCTACACAATGATTACTTTGCGCTATAAGCAACACCGTATTAGCTTGCAGTATACGCAACACTATTCTTGGATCTTGTTACACACAATTATGATAATATTTATTCTACGCAAATTGAGTATATATATATATATATATATTCAATGTATAAATGAAATATGGTTGGATTCTGTTATACGAAACAATGAAGTATTCTTTCACAACACACAACCCTGACTTGGCTTTCATTACATGCAATCACGACCTTCCTCGATAGCGTGTGTTGTACGCAATACCAGGTTTTAATAAAAAACAATATATCATTATAATGTTGTCATGAACTAGCCATTATGAATAGTATTAAATAAAATTTTAATTTTATAAAATTATTATTCATCTTAAAAATTTTCTAGAACATGGCATAAGAACAAAATAAATTTTTCGGGTAAAATAAGTATTTTTAAAAAAATGCAGTTTTTCCGCCTTTTGATGGCGCACCCACTTTAAATCTAGTTTTGGACATGTTTATATGTTCAATTTGACAAAATAAAATTATTCTTTTGAATCAGGATAAAAAAATTTACATTAGATAAAGTTTTGATATTTTTCTGATAACTTTCATATTTTAATGAATAGTAAAAACACACAATATTTTAAATAAAAACATCTTTTTTCATCGTAATATATTATGTGGTTAAATTATAATATTGAATGGTTTTAATTTATAAATAGAATATATTTTTACCATTAAATATAATGTATGTCATTAGCATTGATTTTACCTTGAATTCGTAGGTTAAATCAATTCAATCTTTTGCAATGTTTTAAAGAAAACCTCGTTTTCTTTCGACAACGGGATTGATTTTAATTTTATTTCTGCATATTTTTTGTATTGAATTTCGAAAAAAGGATTCCATATTTGGAATCAGTGGGTCCAAATTATGTTAATAAGCTACTTTTTATTTTTGGGCATTGTGAATAGTAACTACGGTAAATTTTATTTACTATAGTTAAAGGTAAATCGGGTAATTAAGGGTAAATATAAGATTATAAAATTACCCTAACACTTGAAAAATCATATTGGATGGCTAAAAGTAGACCCATATAACCTAAGGGTCGTATTAGATTCATTTTATGGACTTTGGTCCATGAACATAATTTAATTATTATTAAAACCAAAGAATGTGACAACATGTCACTTTCTTAAATATTATAAGTATAATAATTTTACTTTAGTAATAAACTTCATGAAACTTCGAAAATTAATAGTCTCCAGAAAGCTAATACAATTATCTATATCATAGGAATTTATTTAGAATTTTTAGGGATTATATAATTATCATTTATTATGACAGAAAGATGATGCAGTAATTGTCTTATTAATGAAATATTGACATAATTGATGTTATAAATGCCCTAATAAATGTAATTTGAGACTTTTTATTACTTACATTAATTTTATAAGTTAAGATGACATGTTATTGTTGATATCTGTAACTTGGTTCGAACTTATCATCCTTTTATTAATTTCATAAAAATCATATACCAAATAGTGTCAAAATTGGCATAAGTTAGTTTTAAAACAAATATTATATTATTAATTGTTATTTAATTCCTAATAATCTAATGTTCTGCCAAATCACTTAGATAAGGATATATATATTAATAATAAACAACTTGGGGTTCGTTTGTCTTGTTATGATAAGTTTATTAACCATATAGTGTAAGAAAACAAAAAGACACAGTAAAAGTTAAATTATTTAACATAGAGTTAAATCTAATTGATAAGGTTAAAATAATAACCTAAACTTGTATAAATCCTATTGTATAAGAGGATTTCGACCCACCCCCACTTTATTTTCGAAATAAGACCCTTTGGAACCATTATAAACCGAATTTGACCTTAATATAAAATAATATTTTGAGATTTTCCTAAGGTGCCCCTCTCTTCCCTTATAAAAGGGCACCTCCTCCCCCTCTTCCAGAAACCACATTGAGCCTTAAAGCTCAGCCAAACCCTTCGAAAATCTCTTCTCCATTTCCCTAGTATCATCCTAGATGTCCTGGTCTTCTTAAAAGACCATCCTTAGTTCATTAAGTGGAGTTTAATAAAATGTGTGTCAGAAAGAGGAGGTTCGGATACGTACAAAGCATATCAGAAATAAGGTAAGGGAAATATCACAATCTCATTTTTATCCGATATTGTTTATACTTTGGTATTTACTGGGATGTATTTTATCATCCACAACAATGTTTCCTCAAAATGTAATATTATTTCCATCCATCTACAATTGTTTAAATCCAATTTTACCATTCGGTGAGTTTTTAGTAATAGATATGAAAGGAATCTTTTGTCGTTTTTCGTATTAGGTAATTTTTAAAATTTCCAACAAAAGTATGAGAAGAATGTTTTTTTAACTTATACGGCATGAACGAATTTTTAAAATATTATTTCCAAGAAGCTTCCTTTACAAGTTTTCAATTTTATTTTTAATCAACTTCTTTTAGTTTAGAATTGTATGACATGTTATGAAAGGAAAAGTGTTTTCGAAGAAGAAAGGATATTTTCCTCAAGAATGGAGTTCAAGTGTTTTATCAAAATTATTTTCCATCTAAGATAATAGAGGGTTCTGTTTATATCCTCATTATTACATTTATTTGATTATGTTGTGATGGAATTATTTTTATGAATTCCTTTATCTTATATGAATTGTTTTATGATGTCACGATGTTTATGATTCCCATTTTTATTAGATGGGTTATGCAATGATGTATGATTTATGATTTTGTGGCACACATAAGAATGGTATCATTATGAGATGGGTGGGACCTATATCTCCCCCCCATGCATTGGGTAAAGATTTTATATCTCATGAGATAGACATGGCTGGAACGGTAGGTTATACCGGTTCAGTGAAATAGGACTGAAACGAGGAATGAACTCGGTTCAGAAAGGGACTTTGTCCACTAAGATAGTCTTGGAAATGAGTCTTGACTAAAAAGAAAAGATTCTCTATGATTATGTGTGTATGCTACAATGTTTTATTTTTTAAGTTATTATTATTGGGATTACATTTCACTACTAAGATTTATCCCATGTTATGAAATTATGATCTCTTTTGCAGGTTAAGATTTCCAAAATATATGTTCTTATGAATATGACCTGATTGATATTTCCTTTGATTACCCTTACTGCGCGTTTGAGCTCACCCCTTTTTGTTTTTTTCCAGGACAAAAAGAAAGTAATTAGGTTTAAAAAAGGAGATCTTTATGGGAGATGTTGAAGATCTTTCACCACGATTAGAAGATTATATTCCGAGTTTCCAAAGACACTAAACTATTACGGTCCTTGTGTGTTTGTTTTTGTTATGTACTAATTATTCATCAAAAGTAATGTAATTTCCATGTACGTCAGGCTCCAGGTCTCTACACTGTTCTTCATCAAAGAGCAATTTTAGTGCCCTAAAAGGAGGTCTCTAAGAGGCGCTTCAAAGAAGAGGTAATGTCTATTACCAATTGTTTCAACATTATTTCTTCTTCCACATCTTCTTATTTAGTTGTTTAATTATTAAGTAATAACATCTGTATCACCAATATACTGATATGTTATTATAAGTATGAAACAACCCTATTTCACCATCTATCCATCCTACGGAAAATGAAATCACCGCGCGTGCGTACGTACGAAATACCGTCTCCACGCTGTGGTGTAATCTTTTTTCCACCACCACCATACATGGATGATTATAATGGTGTAAAGAAATAATATATATGATTATTGTAAATTGATATTGATTCTGAAATAGTATACATACACTCCAATACAATTCCACGATCATGGGAACGATATCATCACTCGTGCGTACGTACGAAATACCGTCTCCATGATGTGATGTGACTCGTTCTACATGATCTTCATTAAATAATGATTATATAATTGAATTGAATGAATGAATATGATATATATTACACTAATACAATTATGGAAATGAGGTATCTATAACCTAAAAATAAGAATATGAATTTATTCGACAAAAGACGCAAAAGAACAAAAAGTAATAAACATCCGAATAACAAGTAGTAATGAAATATTACTAATAAGAAGCTAAGAATATGACCATATATGATATCATAAAAATAAGTATGATTCTGGAATAAGTCAATAACATTATATAAATCATTATATAGGAGGTTCGGACACTTATGAATTAAATCGGACCTAAGGTAAGGGAAAATATTACAATCTCATTTTATCCGAGATTGTTTATACTTTGGTATTTACTGGGGTGTATTTTATCATCCACATCCATGTTCCCTCAATATGTAATATTGTTTTCATACACTTACAGTTGTTTAAATCCAATTTTACCCTTCGGTTAGTTTTCAGTAAAAGATATGAAAGGGATCTTTTGTCGTTTTTCGTACGAGGTACTTTTAGAATTTTCCGAAAAAATTAAGAGAAAAATGTTTTTTTAACTTATACGACATGAATGGATGTTTAAAAAATTATTTCCAAGAAGATTCATTTACAGGTTTCAAGTTTATTTTTAATCAACTTCATTTAGTTTAAAATTGTTTGACATGTTAAGAAAGGAACAAAATGTTTTTGAAGTAGAAAGGGTATTGTCTTTAAGAATAGAGTTCATGTGTTTTATCAAAATTATTTTCCATCCAAGATAATATAGGGTTTTGTTTCTATCCCTATTATTACGTTGATTTGATTATGTTTTTATGGAATTGTTTCTATGAATTCCTTTATCATATATGAATTTTTTTATGATGACATTTTGTTTAAGAATCCCATTTTTATTACATGGGTTATGTAATGATGTATGATTTATTATTTTGTGGCACACTTAAGCCTTGTATCATTATGAGATGGGTGGGACCTATATCTCCCTCCAATTCATTGGGTAATGATTTTATATCTCATGAGATAGACATGGCTGGAACGGCAGGTTAAACCGGTTCAGTGAAACAGGACTGAAACGAGGAGTAAACTCGGTTCAGAAATGGACTTCGTCCGCTAAGATAGTCTTGGAAATGAGTCTTGACTACTAAGAAATGATTATCTATGATTATGTGTGTATGAAACAATGTTTCATGTTTTATGTTATTAATATTGGGATTACATTTCACTACTATAATTTATTCCATGTTATGAAATTATGATTTCTTTTGTAGGTTATGATTTCAAAAAGTTATGTTCTTATGAATATGATGTGATTGATATTTGTTTTGTTTACCCTTACTGAGCATTTGAGATCACCCTTTTGTATGTTTTCTTTCCCCAGGTCCGGAATAAGGTTATTAAGTATGATATTCCAAAACGGACTATAGATATGATGAAATAAATGGGAGAGAGTGTAGACGCTTTATGAACCAGTTTTTTATGTTTCCCAGTTTCTAAAGACACTATACATATACGGTTCTTTGCTGGTTTTGTTATATGTTGTAATAAGTTTGCTTTAATTCTTATGAAATAATAATGTATATAAATTATGGGTTGTTATAGTTGGTATCAGAGGAAATGTATAGTCAACCTTTGGAAACTAGGATGTGAAAGCCTTATTAAGAAACATAAGGATATGTCTAAGAATAGAACACAATCTTAGTGTTTTACAAATGGCCACGAATAACCTAGGATAAGACCTTAAGTGTGAAATTTTATTCTTTATTATTTGGTTTTCCTATTATAAATACTGTTTCTCACACTATTCTTCTTGGTTTTAGTCAATAGCTGGAACCCAAAGGAACCGTGTTAATGCGGAATGTGACGGGAAATGCAATGATTGTCCCCCTAAGCAACCAAACGTTATGGGAACTGGAATGCAAAATCTTGTAGCCATGCTCACACAACTTTCTCAAGCTATGAATCATACATGACTTCCAAATGAGCAATGGAAGGAGCAACATTCTGTTGAATCCTTCATGAGGCAGCGTCCACCTTCATTCAGCAGGTCTAATGATCCATTAGTTGCTGAACAATGGATTAGTACTATGGAAAAGATATTTTCAGTTCTTCAATGTTCTGAACATGATAAATTCATCCTAGAAGTGTATCGTTTGGAAGGAGATGCTGATCAATGGTGGAATCTTATTAAGAATATGAGGCAAAGGGATGAAATTGAGTCCATGGAATGGGACGAGTTCAAGAACTTATTTTTCAATAAGTACTTCCCTCGTATTCTCTGAACAAAGATGGAGAAAGAGTTTCTTGAACTAAAGAAAAAGGATGATGAATCTGTTCGTACCTATGAAGCAAATTTTACAAGACCATCAAGGTACGCTTCTGGTCTTATTATCCAACCTGAGAGTATGATCGATCGATTCTATAGTGGCTTAAAACCAAGTATTAGAAAGGCCTTACCTATAAGGGATTTCAATAGCTATATGGAAATCGTTCGATGTCCTCTCAAAGTTGATATGGAGATTCGAGTAACCCATTAGTCATATGGGTTTGATAAAAAGAGGAAAATGGAATTCAAAGGAAAATCGAAATAGCACACTGAAAAGAAGATGAGCTTTCCCTTATGCTCAAAGTGTGGAAAGAAACATGGAAGGAGTTGTCTTAATGGGACAAGTAAATGTTTCAAATGTGGAAAGGAAGCTCATCGGGCATTTGAACGTCGCAATGATGGGACGAAGATGACTAATGATGCAAACAAAGGAAGGGATACACAGAATGAACCTACTACACTTCAATGTTTCATGTGCAAGGAGATGGGTCATTATGCCAATCAATGCACAAATTCAAGGGTTGATGATGATGGTCGACAACAACAAACTATTAAGGCTAAAGACAAAGGAAAGTCACATGAAATTTCTATCCGCGATGTGGAGTATGATAACGATGTGGTGAAAGGTACACTAACCATCCACTCTAAAGTAGAAAATGTTTTATTTGATTCTGGATCCACCCACTCTTTTATTTATGAAGATTTTTCTAAGGGTATCACCATATTACCTGAACAATTAGATGTTGAGTTAGCTGTGACAACACCTAATGGCACAACAGTCGCATCAAAAGTTTATAATTCTTCCCCGATTGAAGTTTGTGGGAAAGATCTTCCTGCAAATCTTATGATCCTTCCTATAATGGAATTTTATGTGATTCTTGTCAGGGATTGGCTTTCTTTATATGGAGCTCATATCAATTTCCAAATAAGGGAAGTCACATTTCATATTCCAGATCAATCTATGATCGTCTATCGATGCAAGGATGAACATAACCTTCCAGTGGAAATTTCTTCCATCTTATGGGTCTTGATTCCACTAAATGAAGGTTATTTATCTCAAATGGATGGTGAGAAACTCATGATTAAGAATATGCCCGTTGTACGAGAGTTTGATGGTGTCTTTTCGGAGGAATTTTTGGGTCTTCCACCAAATCGTGAAGTTGAGTTTTTAATAGAACTCGTACCAGGTTCTTTATCTATTTCAAAGACACCTTATAGAATGGCCCCAATTGAGTTGTAGGAATTGAAGAAGCAACTCCAAGAGAATCTTGATAAGGGATTCATAAGCCCTGGTGTGTCACCTTGGGGAGCACCTGTTCTATTTGTTAAGAAGAAATATGGATCAATGAGACTCTAAAATGATTATCAAGAATGTAACAAGATCACTATAAAGAACAAATATCCTCTCCCATGCATTTATGAATTATTTGACCAACTACATGGAGCTCAATACTTTTCCAAGATTGATCTTCGTTCAGGGTATCATCAATTAAGGGTCAAAAGGGCTGATATTCCAAAGACTACTTTCCGTACAAGGAATGGACACTATGAATTTATAGTGATGCCATTTGGTCTAACTAATTCCCCTGCTATCTTCATGGATCTGATGAATAGAGTCTTTAGAGACTATCTTGATCAGTTTGTGGTAGTCTTTATAGACGATATTCTTTTATATTCAAAGAGCAAGGAAGAACAAGAAGATCACTTGATAATTATATTGAAGACCCTAAGAAAGGAGAAACTTTACGCCAAATTTATTAAGTGTGAATTTTTTCTTCAAAAAGTTTCATTTTTGGGACACATAATCTCAGAAGAGGGGATATCCGTTGATCCAGCAAAAACAGAGGTTATCGAAAGATGGTCGAGACCAAGAACAGTAACTGAGATCCAAAGTTTTCTTGATTTGGATGGATATTATTGACAATTTGTGAATGATTTTTCGTGATTATCTAATCCACTCACCATGTTGACTCAGAAAGGAGTCAAGTTTTTTTGGACGGAGGAATGTGAAGAGAATTTCAAGGAGATGAAAAGAAGGTAATCTAGTGCACCTGTGCTCACACTGCCTTGTTGTGGAGAAAGGTTTGTGATCTACAGTGATGCATCCATGAAGGGATTGGGGTGTGTTCTTATGCAAAATGATATGGTCATAGCTTATGCCTCACGGAAGTTGAAAATACATGAACAAAATTACCCAACTCATGATTTGGAATTAGATGCGGTAATCTTTGCATTAAAGATTTGGAGACATTATCTTTATGGAGAAAGGTGTGATATTTATATTGATCATAAAATTTTAAAGAATATTTTCACCCAAAAAGAGCTGAATATGTGCCATAGAAGATGGTTAGATCTGATTAAGGATTACGACGGCTCAATTCATTACCACCCTGGGAAAGAAAACAAGGTGGCAGATACATTAAGTCGACAAGACCATGCCAGTTTATCCATGATGAGGATCACAAAAGATCCAATATTTATGGATTTACAAAGGTTGGATCTTGGAATTATAATGGAAGGGGGAAAATCGTATCTTTCTCAAATGAATGTTCAACCATCTATACATGTGAAGATTAAAGAGGCGCAGAAAGAAGATGTATTGTTACAAAAGAAGGTGAGAAATATTCCTGAATTCAACCTTGATTGTGATGGGATAAAAAAGTTCAGGAATCGGGTTTGTGTTCCTCCCATCCTCGAATTAAAGGAGCTGCTGGATGAGGCTCATAGTTCTTCATTCTATATTCATCCTTGAAGCACAAAGATGTATAAGGACCTGAAAGAGTACTTCTGGTGGGATGCCATGAAAAGAGTTGTTGTTGAATATGTCTCTCGATGTTTTGTTTGTCAGCACATTAAAGCTGGGAGACAGAAGTCTAATGGGTTGTTACAACCATTACCCATACCCGAATGGAAATGGGAAAACATCACTATGGAATTTGTCACAGGACTTCCTAAAACATCCAAAGGAAATAATGATATCTGGGTCATAGTTGATCTTCTTACAAAGTCTTCACACTTCATTGCTATTAGAGAGTATTTCTCTCTGGATCAGCTTGCCAAGATATATGTAAAGGAAGTGGTAAGATTGCATGGAGTACCACATTCTATTAAATCTGATCGGGATCCAAGATTTACCTCGAAGTTCTGGAAAAGTCTTTAGCATACTCTGGATACAGAGTTGAGTTTTAGCACTGCTTATCATCCTCAGACAGACGGTTAGTGTGAGAGAACAATTCTAACTCTAGAAGATATGTTGAGATCTTGCTCTATGGATTTAAAAGGTGGTTTTGATCAACACCTACCTTTGGTGGAATTTTCTTATAATAATAGATTTCACTCCAGTATTCAGATGGCTCCTTATGAAGCTCTCTATGGAAAGAAATGCAGAACTCCATCTTGCTGGGATGAAGTTGAGGAAAGAAAGCTATTAGGACCTGATCTTGTTGATGAGATGGAAAAAAAGGACCGATCTATTCACCAATACATAAGAGCAGCTCAGAGTCGATAGAAAAGTTATGCCAAAAACCAATGAAAAGACTTCGAGTTTGAAAAGGGTGATGATTTGTTCTTATGAATATCTCCCTGGATGAGGGTCATGAGATTTGGAAAGAAGGGAAAGTTGAGCCCTAGATATATCGGTCCTTTTGAAATACTGGATCGTGTTGGGAAGGTAGCTTACCGGTTTATGCTTCCACCGAATCTCTCTCAAGTTCACGAAGTGTTCCATGTATCTCTCCTGGGAAAGTATATAGCTGATCCTTCACATGTACTCAGCTCAGAAGTTGTACTGTTGGAACAAGATCATTCTTATGACAAACAGCCGATAGAGATTCTGGATCGTAGCGAAAAAGTCCTACAGAAAAAGAACAATTTCTTGGTGAATGTTTTATGGAGGAACCACCAATTAGAAGAAGCTACATGGGAACTAGAGGAGATGATGAGGGTGAGGTATCCTCATCTGTTTGTTACAATGTGACGAATTTCGAGGGCGAAATTCATTTTAAGGGGGGTAGAATGTAACACCCGAGACTTTTATGAGAAATATTTTGTTTTTATGTTATATAAATCATCAAAGGAATCTTTCACTACACACAACGCTATCTTGGCTTGCTTTACACGCAACCACGGCCTTCCTCGATAGCTTGCGTCGTACGCAATACTGAGTTTCAGTAAACAACGATATGTTATTCAAATATTATTAAAACTAGCAGTTATGAATTGTAATAAGTAATTTTTGAAATTTAATAAATTTTATTTTTCAAAATAGACTTCATTTTTGCATTCGGAATATCGAAATTAGCCTAGGGTGAAATTTTGGTATTTTTCTGGAAACTTTCATTTTTTTATGAATAGTGAAACCACTAAGTGGTGTTAAAAACTGAATTTTTCATAAAACATAATTTTACCGCTTTTGTGAGTAGAATTTTAAAAATCCGAGAGACACGGTTAATATCAAGGAATAAAATGTGGTTCAATGAGATGAAAATATTTTTTGGGAATAGTAACTTTTTCATTTTTTTTACCACGGTTAAAAGTAAATAGGGTAATTAAGGGTAAAAGTGTTATTATTATTACCCTAACACATGCCCTAATTCTATTGGATAAATTTAATTCGAAAAAAACAACCTTATGAATAAAATATAACCATTTAGGCCCACATGGATTAGATTAAGACATTTATTATCAATTTACTTAAAGAAGGGTTAAAATAGTTAAAATCAATGTTTAATTAATAAATAATTTTTAATATAGGGTTATAAATAAGATAAATTAGAATATAAATATTAATTATAAATCTAAAACGATTTCCAACATAATCGTATTTTATTTGTAATTTTTAGACTTAAAATAATTTAATTTATTTATGATACAATGATGATGCAATAATTATCTTATTAATGAAATATTGACATAATTGATGTTATAAATACCCAAATAAATTAAATTTGATACTTTTTATGAATTCCAATATATTTATAGGTTAATATTACATGTTAATATTGATTTAATTAATTTATTTCGAACTAATCATTCTGTTATGATTTTCACAAAAATCAATTACCAAATTGTGTCAAAATTGACATAAAATAGTTTTTAAAACAAATATTATATTATTAATTGTTATTATATTCCTAAAAATATATGTTTCGGCCAAGATACTTATATCATGATAGGTGTATCATTACTGGATGACTTGGGGGTCGCTTGGATGTATATGGTATGTTTATTAACTATATAATATAAAAATACAAAGTGACATGGTAAACGTCAATCTAATTAACTTAGAGTTAAAATTAAAAGATAAGGTTAATATAATGACCTAAACTTGTCTAAATTCTATTGTATGAGAGGATTTCGACCCTTACCCACCTTAGCTTCAAAATATATAAATTTGGAGCTATTAAAATCCGAATTTGAATTTATAATAAAATAATATTTTCAGTTATTCCAAAGGTGCCCCTCTCCTCCCTTATAAAAGGGCACCTCCTCCCTCTGCTCCAAACACCAATTTGAGACTTCCATATAGGCCAAAACCTGCCCATTTCACTTCCCCACTTCCCTAGAAACATCCTATATGTTCTGGTATTCTTCAAAGACCAATTTTAGTGCCCTAAAAGGAGGTCTCTAAGAGGTGCTTCAAAGAAGAGGTACTGTCCGTTACCAATTATTTCAACTTTATTTCTTCTTCCACTTCTTCTTATTTAGTAGTTTCAATATGAAGTAATAACATAAGTATCACCCATATACTGATATGTTATTATAAGTATAAAACACCCATATTTCACAATCTATCCATCCTACGGAAAATGAAATCACCGAGCCTGCGTACGTACGGAATACCGTCTCCACGCCGTAGTGTAATCTATTTTCCACCACCACCTTACTTGGATGGGTATAATGGTGTAAATAATGAATATATTTGAATATTTTAAATTGATATTGATTATGAAATAGTATACATACACTCCAATACAATTCCACAATCATGGGAATGATATCATCGCTCGTGCGTATGTACGGAATACCGTCTCCACGATGTGATGCGACTCGTTCTACATGATATTCATTGAATAATGATTATATAAATGAATTGAATGAATGAATATGATATATATTCACTAATACAATTCTCGAAATGAGGTATCTATAACCTAAAAAGAATAATTAGAATTTATTCGACAAAACACACATAAGAACAAAAAGTAATAAACACCCGAATAACAAGTAGTAATGAAATAATACTAATAAGAAGCTAAGATTATGACCATATATGATATCATAAAAATAAGTATTATTCTGGAATAAGTCAATAACATTATTTAAATCATTATATTGGAGGTCAGGACACTTACGAAGCAAATCGGACCTAAGGTAAGAGAAAATATCACAATCTCATTTTAATCCAAGATTGTTTATACTTTGGTATTTACTAGGGTGTATTTTATCATCCACATCCATGTTCCCTCAATATGGAATATTGTTTCCATCCACTTACAATTGTTTACATCCAATTTTACCATTCGGTGAGTTTTCAGTAAACGATATGAAAGGAATCTTTTGTCGTTTTTCGTACGAGGTACTTTTTTACTTTTCCGACAAAAGTACGAGAAGAATGTTTTTTTAACTTATAAGGTATGAATGTATTTTTAAAACATTATTTCCAAGAAGCTTCCATTACATGTTTCAATTTTATTTTTAATCAATTTCTTTTAGTTTAAAATTTTATGACATGTTAAGAAAGGAAAAAAAATGTTTTTGAAGTAGAAATGATATTTTCCTCAAGAATGGAGTTCATGTGTTTTATCAAAATTATTTTCCTTCTACGATAATATAGAGTTCTATTTCTATCCCTATTATTACATTGATTTGATTATGTTGTGATGGAATTATTTTTATGAATTCCTTTATCTTATATGAATTGTTTTATGATGACATTTTGTTTAAGAATCCCATTTTTATTACATGGGTTATGCAATGATGTATGATTTATGATTTTGTGCCACACATAAGAATGGTATCATTATTAGATGGGTGGGACCTATATCTCCCTCCAATTAATTGGGTAAAGATTTTATATCTCATGAGATAGACATGTCTAGAATGGCAGGTTAAACCGGTTCAGTGAAACAGGACTCAAACGATGAGTGAACTTGGTTTAGAAATGGACTTTGTCCGCTAAGATAGTCATGTCAATGAGTCTTGACTACTATGAAATTATTCTCTATGATTATGTGTGTATTACAAAACGTTTCATGTTTTATGTTATGATTATTGGGATTACATTTCACTACTATTATTTGTCCCATGTTATGAAATTATGATCTCTTTTGCAGGTTACGATTTCCAAAAGTTATCTTCTTATGAATATGATGTGATTGATATTTCTTTTGTTTACCCTTACTGAGCATTTCAGCTCACCCTTTTGTATGTTTTCTTTCCCTAGGCTAGGATGAAGGTTATTAAGTAAGATATTCCAAAAGGGACTATAGATATGGTGAAATAAATGGGAGACAGTGTAGACGCTTTATGAACCAGTTGTTTATGTTTCCCATTTTCTAAAGACACTATACCTATACGGTCCTTTCATGGTTTTGTTATATGTTGTAATAAGTGTGCTTCAATTCTGAAGAAATAACAATGTATGTAATGTATGGGTCATTATAGGGATCATCCTTTTTCGATTTCCCGTCCATCTGAGGATGATATGTCATACTCATTATCAACTGAGTTCCAACAGATTTTTAAGGATTTCTAGAAATGTGATGTGAACCTCATATCTCTATCTGCGATGATCAAAATTGGAATGTCATGTCTAATTACCACTTCTCAAATTTAGTTGTTGGATTGATCCTCCATCATATGAGTATCACAAATATAAATCAAATGATCCGACTTGATAATACAATAAACAATCCCTGAAATGAAATCATGTTTTTAGACCATTTTGGGGGGATATTTAATAGATAAATATCATTGTCTACTCATATTTCCACATTGTAATATGTAAATACATCATCGTACCCATTATTCATTGTTTTTTTCATTATATTTCAAACATGTAATAACATTGAAATGAACTAAGACACTTATTTTTCATTCTGCTCCATAAAAAAAACTCCTTCAACACTTTATACAAATTTCGTATTCCCAGATGTACATCCCATCTTGAATGGTGATGTGTATGAATAATTTTCTCCAAAAAATCCATCGGTACAACCATATGATCTCTGAAGCACAAAAATGAAATCTAATCATGTTCTCCATCCCTTAATGGTCTCCCCACTATTGCGTTCTGAACACATAACCAGGAATTCCACATTGGATGTTTGTGCCACTTTGAGTACCTTTTTAGAATCAAGATCCATGAAGGATGAATTGAAAATAACAATACCACCTTGGTCATAAAATTTCACATGGAAGTCATCATGGATTGAAATTAACTTTCAGTCATCTAATACTTCCTTCTCCAGCTGTGAATATGTATTTATTCTTAATGAACCATACACTGAATTACCTTTTATCGATGTATAAATCAAGTCAAAATCAGTCATCTAGAGATAATCCATCCATTTCCTTTTCATCAGATTTAAATCCTATTTTGAAAAAAATATGTATCCAGAATTTATGTTAAATGATCATAGTAAATTTCTCACCAAAAATAAAACGCTTCCATGTCTTAAAGGCCTAAAAGACCACAAATAACTCCAAATAAAGTGTTGATTAATTCTTCACATGAAATATCGACTTCCTTGAACCATAAAAAACCACATGGTCTCCTTGCATGATAACATATCCAAACATAGATCCCTAAGCATCATAGTACACTACTTACCCTTGTCCTAATTATAGAAAATTCATTATTGGTCTTGATTTATGATGAACCATTTTCTCTAGGAACGAATTATAGAATCCCTCAGTACATAGGAATGGATCATTCTTCTTTATTAAATCAATCATCTATGAAGCAAGTCTTGATATCTCATTTAGAAAGCATCGATAATTACCACCTAGACCAAAGAAACATCATATCTCAAAGAAATTCTCTAGGGGTTTCCCAGAGTTAAAAACTCTTATTTTTTGGTTCCATAGAAATACATTTTTTAAAAAATTACATGCCTGATAAAACGTTTTGCTTTTATCCAAAAAATAACTTATTGATATATTGCGTACAAACAATTGTCTCTCAAGATTCGAACACACAGTCACCAAGTGTTTATCATGGTCGTCCATTGTCCTTAAATTCAACAATATGTCATCCAGAAATACAACAACCAATGAATATAGATATCACTGAAATATATGATTCATCAATGCTATAAAGACAACTGGTGCATTAGTAAACCCTAAAGGAATTACTACATATTCATAGTGTCCATATAAACTTTTGAAATAAGTTTTTAGAACATTTTCATTTCGAAATTGAAATTGATGTACTCAAGATCACATGTCAATACATGAGAACCATTGGGTTCCCCTAAATTGATCAAAAAGATCATGAATGTGTGGAAAATGATATTTTTTCTTCATCACAACATGATTTATCTTATGAAAACCAACAAACAGTAGAACAGTTCCATCAAAATTCTTTACGAACAAGACTGCTAGTACCTAGGGAGATGTACTTTGCCGAATGAAACCTTTTCTTTCCATCCATTCCAATTTCACTTTCAGTTCCATTGAATATTATTGGTTCCATCATATGTGGTTGATGGTAAATAAGACTTGTCCTTGGAATTATATCAATTTTGTACTATACATCCCTTAAAGTGGTAACCCTATGAAGTTCTTGGTAAATACATATGAAAATTGGTCCAAAATTGTGGGAAAAATATTATCCTCGATCTCTTCAATAAACTCAAAAGTCATCACTTCAAACTAGGAAGATATTTTTTCCACTACTAGTAACAACAATCCTATTTCACCTATATTTAGAATCTATTTTTATTCGGATGTGACTTTCAAAGACATCCTCAGTTATAAAAATAATAGTTATTCTATAATATTCTATCTATATTCTGAACATTTTCAACCTATCAATACCCTGTATTTCATCATTGACATACATCTCTAACATTGAGAATTCCCATTTTAGTTAATCTCCATCAATAGTTTTAGACCATTCTCTACACAGGAAGTCTCTACATTTTCATTCTCCGAGAGGAGTTTTATGTTTTATTATAGAGGGTGTCATCTCAACTTTTAAAAATAGAAAATCAATAATACAAGAACAAAAGAATGAATGACATGAACTAGTGTGAAACAAAACATTCATAAGGGAATAATTCAATTGAATTGTACCTCTCACTATAGATGGTCCAGGTGGAAAAGAAACAATAATATTCTTCTCTCCATACAATTTCTTCATCGCCACACTCTACTCCATGTTTAGATGTGAAGATTGACCATGATAAGGAGTAATGGTTTTCCTAAAATCACCATGGCTAGCTCTGCTATATTGTCATGACTGATCCTATTGCCCTCATCATGTAAAATAATACAATGCATGGGACACCTGAAAAGTGTGTCGAGCAACTGCTCTCATAAATATGTTACAATAACACTGATATTTTAATATCTTCTATCAGTTATGGAATTCTCGAGTTTCTGTTGTACACTCCCGCATTATGTGGTCATTATAACAATATTGGAGAACACTATTTTCGATTGGGTTGTGGAATATGGTTTATTGATCTAGCTGTCAAATTCTACATCCCTCTTCCACCTTATAAATAGGTGTCAATCTTCGGATTTCTATAAGCATTAGAGTATTCACCATTTCCTACAGGTATCATCAAACTTCATCCTACCATAGATCCTAAAATATCACATTTATCCACTATAAATCTATTCAATATCTCTATATAATCTGTATTATAGTGCACTGTAATCTTAGAGAATGTATTTAACCTTATCTCGAATTCGAATATTTGTCCCTTCAAGGATGAACTAGCCACAACGTCCTCTGCGAAGCACACTAAATTCATGAGTTTAGCTTCATATTCAATGAAAATTAGATTTTCCTACCTATTTATTTATATTTCCATCATTTTTTAGATCATGAATTTGTGAGGATAGAATTATTTGTCAGAATATTAATCAAACTGATCCCAACTAAGACTGTGATCCAGTTTTTCTAGCACCGCCAAATCCCACCACTAATGTGCATGATCCGTAAGAATATATTTTTCCATATTGAAATTTATCTTCGATGGTGTACTGATGAAATCAATGATACAATTCATCCAATTCATTAACACCTGTTCCATTTTAGGTCCAAAATCACCTTAGAAGATGGGTGTATTCGGCTTCATTAACTAGATGGAATGATCCTCAACATGGAATTATTATATGATACTCAAATCCGAATGTTTTTTCACCTATACCATAGGTCAACCGTCATTCTATATAGCTTCATTTGGTTTGTTTCTACGATTCCTACTAGGTACCATTTAACAAATATAAAAAACCACTCCAAGTCTCACTCTCTAGCAATTAAAGTCTTATCTTTTCAAATTCAATCACATCAACTATAATAACATTGATTTACAAAAAAAAACAATTTCTATATTAAACCATTTTTTAAAACCTTCCACGTTATTTTGAAAATCAAACCTTTTTAAGAACATATCAACCATGATCTTTTGTGGGTTCGTTGGGTGGTTTATGGTAGTCTCCGAGGGCATTTTGGACGGCCGTGTTGGGACTTCCTTTACTAGAGATCTTTGATGCTCGAGTTTCTAATATTCTTTTGATAGATTTTTGATCTTAAATTTTTCCTTAGTTTTATTTTAGGATCTTTTTGCCATTGTTTTTGAAGCTTTTTCTTTGGTGTTATTTGGTTGAGAAGAATGGACTTGGATGTTCGTGATATGGTTTTTGGGGTGTCTATGGTTCTAGATATGATGATGATATGGTTGCTGTCGCGGTAGTTTCTGGAACTCGGGTTCACTTTTTTTTATTAATTTCTTGAAGACTATATTGGCATTAAGGGTTTTTGCGGTCTTTGGTTGGAATTTTCTACTCACAACAATCTAGATTTTGGGTCCGTTTTGGTTTAATTTTTTTTGAATCTTTTGGAGGAGGTGATTTTGTGGAGATTTGGTGTGTATGGTTAAGGTGGGTTATGGCTTCTGTTGTTAGTAATTTATTTTGGGATGAATTCTATTTTAACCCAATGTGATGTTTTGATGCACTAGCAACCAAATTATTACATGTATCTCCTCCCGATGAGGTTCAGAGCAAGAAGCTTTCACCTACACATGGCAGTTGGATCTGGATGTTTGAGAGGGTATGGATCTGTCATCAGTAATGTACCTGTGTAGCTCTGCAAGGGACTTCTAGAGAAATGGTCATGTGATGGTGAAAGTTTTCCACAATGGTGTAATCAATGGGGAGGGGAAGATTCTATAACCTTGATCTAAATTACCCTTTTAATGGTTTGTTGGTTGTAATGATGGATGATGGGGTTTCTCACTTTTTCTTCAATGTGTTTTGATAATAAAAATAAAGTTAATTTTTAGTCCCAAGAAAACTGATGACTAATTGTTCTATAAGGAAAGGAACAAGGTGATACCACTTATCTCAAAAAATGTTTTAGATCAAACATATTGATACTATTTGTAATGAACCACTTATTCTCATTGGATTGAGAATAAAATGAATGATTAATTATCCTTAAGAGACATCTGCAATAAGCCAAAGGCTAGAACTAAATGCCTAATGTCTAAAAAAATAAGTGTGGGATGATTTACCCATTTTAAAAAAAACCATTAACTAAACATACCTTATCCAACCAGATCAGTATATCATTCAAGATAAAATGAAAGAAAACTCAACCATTATATTGTTAGCAAACCACTGGAAAGTTTGAAATAGAAGAACACCAATGAATATCAAATTATATAGTGGAAAAAAATTAATGACTCCAAGAGGACCACAAGAACTCATGATCCACATGCTCCAACTCCCACATTACCAATCAATCCAAGTATCATAAATCACTACTAAATACGTGTGATACTTTACATTTTACCATATCATGGAAGATAAAATCTGCAAAATCACTAATGTTCAAAAGAGTGGTTATTTATAAAACCTATTAGGCATTACAAAATGACTTCCCTACTCAAACCACGAGAATATAAAAGTTATAACTGTTTTATAAAATAGATTATATAAAACAATTTTCCCAAAATAGTTTATAACAAAATATAAACAAGTTTCAAGTCTAATTAAAACAAAATGTAAACAAGTTCCATGATAAACTATTTTCCATAAATTCATAATTTCAGATTGAAAAAGAAAAAATCCAATCCAAGAATCCATTTCAAAATATTATTTTCGAATAACCATTCCATTGTTCACCACACACCAAAAGATACATTCTTGCTTAACAATTCCACAACCTTGTGCCGTTTCTTGTCCAATTACCTTATTTCCCACTAACACACACCCCCAAACTCAAGACACGGACCTTGTCCCCATATATTACATGTCATTTATTCAAGGGAACGTCAAAAATGAACTCACCAAACACCCCAAATGTATGACCATACCACCCTAAATAACCATTTCAAACCATTTCAATTAAACATTCATTTTATTGAAAAAAATAAACATAACAATTACAATCATCCATTTCATTCCAATAAACCATAACCTTTATTGAAATACCTTAAAAATATAATTTCCAGAATTCCAGAAAATTAAATTTTAAAATCTTTATTTTGAATCCATGAATCATAGTCTTTAAGAAAGAATACCAATTTCAAAATTTCCACAAACCATCACCGAAGAGGGTTTATAACAATCATAAGGCATCCAATTCACAATGAAATATACACAATGTTATCAATTTGAGATCATTCCAATTAGTTTTAACAAGTGGAGTCGAGAGTAATTCCACCTACCTCAACCGTTTGGATGAAACTGATAACGGATGAAGAACACTCAAGAAAACCGTGTTGATTCTACATGAAGAAGCCTAAAAAATCATGTCCTGCCAACAAAAATACCAAATGATATCATATTTGGAATTCAATTTCTTAGATCAACCAATAACGGGTGTAGATCTGGGAAACATAAAGTAGAAAATAATTAGATGTATGTATATCTGTGATACTGATCAAGAACAATGGGGAATGTTCACATGCCACAATAGTCCAGCTTCGAATCACTGAGGGAAGCATTTTAATTTTCTTCAGTTCAATGGGAGAATATTATTTGGCCATAGGAGAAGAAAAATATCAATTTCGAGTTATATTGGATAAAAAATAAGTGGATTTAAGGCATAGATGACCTAGATCCACTTTTTTAGGGATGTGGTTTTAAACATGCACATAATTAGGCCGCATAGTTATGAAAACAATGCACTAAATGTTCATTAGATGCTAGCTTATATATAACCCTGCATGGCCTCATCACTCAGCCTCCCTAACCTTGTACACACCATGTTAAAGTTAATGTCCAGAATCTGTGACATCGCACAGTTTCTACTAGGCATTCCACACGGTTTGGAAAAATAATGTGCATTATGTGCACTTTCTCATTAGCCACATTAAGTATAAAAATAGTATCCAAAATCTCCCAAAATTCACACTTTTACATTATAAAAATAAAAAAATACTACATAAGGGTTACATACAAGAAACTTGTGGTATTAAGAACCACATTCATCCATCAACTTAAAACTAAATCTCCAATAAAAATTCCAATCATATATAAAAAAATCAATTTTTCTTCCTAAAATCAAAATCCATAAATAAAATTAGAAATATAAAACAAAACCCCATTCAAATAAATTACATAACATTTCTTATATTATTTAAAAATTATAGGATATTACAATAAAAATATACTACAAAAAAAGAAGCTACATTATAGGTAATTTTCTCAGTTCCCTCGTATATCAATGAGGTTATATATATCAGTTGATAATAAATGGTTACCGGATCCATAAATAAATAAGGATATGTACAATAAATTAAAAACTAATAATGTTAATGGAAATATAATATATGTCCTAATTATTAATATAGTTGATACAAATAATAAAAACCAAAAACCTAATCAATAAATCATACCGGCTCAACCAAATGAAGAACACCCCACGATTAAACAACCTCACTATTCAAACCATGTACCTATAATCAAGACCAAACAACTTCAATTTACCGTCCATTCATATAATATTTTTATTAACAACAAGGAAAAATGTTTTCTTGGAATAGTTTTTTTTTAAAATGACATACATTTTTAATAATTTTACTATTTAGTAAAATATATCTTAAAAAATCACAATGAGAATTTTAAATATTTTAATTAAAAATAAACTTCATTTTATTCCATTTTATTTTTATACCATCCCATTAAGAATATATTTCTAAAATGGTAGACATTAACACTATAGATACTATTTCAAACACAAAAATTTCATTAGATTGCACTAGTAAACAATTTTATCTTAAACCTCCTAAAACATCATACATCAAACCACATGTGTTACATCGAAAATAAATAAATTATAATGTCATAATATTCCAATGTGGACCCATGAAAAATCATTACAATCATAAAAAGAATATTTTATTCTTCTTAAATTTCCTCCTGTTACTAAAATAAAGTTGTCCTAAACTCCAATTTTTATAAAAAAATTATTTTCCTGCTATTATATTTTTGTTAGGGAAAACACATCATATGTTGTAAAATATCATTTTACCTAACAATTGAAAATTGGTCATCAAATATAAAATATATTTAATCTAAAAATAAAAAAAAATCAACTTACATTTAAAAGAATCGTGTTGTATAAATATTATTAGATTCAACTATTTTATTCACCATTACATAAGACACTAAAATCTATAATAATATTTATGAATAAACCTTATAATTCGAAAAATAATTATTTATTCCGAATATTATTTAGAAACCCATAATATATATCAATTGTTATAATATTTGAAACTCAGTAATTTGAATATAAATATCAATTAACATCACAGTGCAATTTTTATTTCTAATAACAAATTTTATGTTCAAATCGTATAACAAAATATTATAACTAATAAATAATTTGAAAATAAAACAAGAAAAACTCAAAAATTAGAAGGAAAATAAAAAAACCCCACTCAACTAAATAAATTGGATCACACTAAATTTTCCAATAAAGAAGATAAAAAATAAATTATTGAACCATAATTATTTATCCTCTTGGTAAATTTAAATTTATTTGACTCACGTTCAATTTTAAAAAATCCTGGCATAAATAACTATGAATTGAAAATGAAATATTTATAACCTCTATTGAAATGTTTACTCAGCTCAATGATACTAAAAAAATGCCTAGTCGATAAATGTTATAATTACTAAATATAGAAAATATACATTCTTATCTATTTAGAAATTATGGAATAACATAATCCCCATTTATTAGGAGGAAAAAATAATCCATATTTCCTAAAAACAATTATTAAAATATAAATATGTGTAAATAACACTCCATTTATATGATTCATTAGTAATTTATATCAAAACACATTCCTAATCACTTTAAATAAAAAATTAATACTAAAAAAATATCTTTGAATTTAATGATTTAGATGATGAAAATTTTGTATCATTCAATCAATGACATGTATCCTCTCATGAGGAACATGATAGATTTACTCAGCCTATTCCATATAGTAACTCACATTCTAGAATTCCTCGATATACTTTTTATCCTTGAAATTGAATTGGATAAATAACTACTAGATACATAATATGTTACAACATATCTTATATCTACAAATATTATTTTTTAATCAATATGAAATAATAATCCATAAATTTTTTTAATAGGACTTGAAAACCAGACTTAAACATGAGATGAATTAAATTATCCCTCATACCTTCTGTTTTCCTTCAATTGGTAAAGAATCAATAGTAAAAAAAACCTATAATATAAAATTATAATTAGAAATGGTGTAACAACTAAACACAAATCACCTCTACCATGCTATAAATCATACACATAGCATAATTTAATATTTCAAAAACATTAAATATTTATTTCTAATAAAATTAATCATACATTAAATACATATCTAAAAAAAACAATAGATGATAAAATATGTAATTAGACACTATAATTCCTCCTCCTTTATTTTTTATTCCACAGAAGATAATATTTCGATAACATTTATCTAGAATTTAACATCATTTTCTGTGTACCATGTTTATTATAATGAATTATATTAAAAATATTGTCGTTTATTTTTCATGATGACACATTCACATTTACCTTATGAAATTAAATTATGTCATATATAAATATATTGAAAAAATTATCCAGCCATTTAATATAATATAACCATGAAAATATATATCAACCAGATTCATATAATAAAAATTTAAAAAATTTATAACCTAAGAAGAAATAACAATAACATTTCATGCTCAATATATCACAAAAATCCGTATAATAATGTATAGGTGGTAATATGTTTGTGCGACAACCACTATGAATTTACCACTAAAATCCAAAATAGACTTATAAAAAATACATCATTCCAAATAGGTAACCCTAAAACCATTCATTAGACCACTAAAAATACACATAAAAACCCATATATTTTGAAAAAAAATTATTAATTAAACATTTCACATAAAATTCCCAAAATAAAATTAAATAATTCTTAACATGTAATTTACTAAATTCCCTGTTTCTTTAATAAAATTAATAGAATATGGAAAACCCATTTATCTATCCATTTAAATCAATAAATGATAAATTTATTGTTTTGTAGGTGACAAAATGATATGTAAATCATTCTAAATAATTACAAAATAAATATTTACCAAATACATGATTCCTGATAATTAAATTTATTACATAGTAGTATGTATGAAATTTCACCTACCATGTATCACTCTTATAATTTCATCCCTCACACCCCTAGAATCAAGGACCTTATCAAATACTATATTATATACGCCCTCCAAATTGTATATGGATCAATTCATGAAAAAAAAACATAAAATTAATAATATAAACACATACAAACCTCTCCATCATCATACATAATCATTCTAATAGTGTGTGAAATATATTACAAGAACTCATTAATACTTCCTAGAAAAAATGAAAATTTTATGTGATTACTTAATCAAAATTTCAAGATACCATCTTGGTTATTATTTCAAGAATATGGTAGATTATATGGTTGGGGGGACAAGAGGTCATCATCCCATAAATTTAAACATTCACATAAAAATTAAATTATATATCCCCATAGAGAGCATTATAATGCTCAAAAATATATCTAAATTTTATAGGAACCCACTATTTTCAGTATCATATAAGCATGGGATTCAAATAGTGATTTTAGTTATATGAATATAATTTTTTGGTATCATAGAAAATGCATGGTCTCCCAAAACAATGAAAATACATACTATAATAATTAAGATCATAAGTATACATTATTTCATTGGTAAAATATGAAATGGAACCAATCACCAAGGATTGATCTGATTAACAGTTCTGGAAAATTATATACATACATGTTTTCTATATTACAATGGGAAAATAAAACACATCCTAAAAAAATTCTTAACACACTGAAAATCAATCATATATTCGTTCTTCGTATCCACTATGTGTGATAAGAAAATAAACAGTGACCGTATATTATAGGTAATGGTGATGTAAAATGGAATTAATCATGAGTAGATATGGAATAAGTGTTATGGTATAGTGGATAAACAATAGAGATAAAATTTAACATGAGAATCAAAATAAATACATGGAATCTATCTTTAAATAATTGGCATGTTTAATAATAAATTAATTAATAATAAATGAAATTTATAACATCAAACATCCTAATAATTTTTGTATGGCCTATAAACTGGAAATTATGAACCATAGCATTCGGGATGTGTGAAAACAAATTAAAATGAATGGATTGTTATATTCTAAATACCATACTAGGGTGGCCAACTGTTTATCTAATGATACATGTCGATGTTCATATGGGTTAAATATAACTAGGTTCCTCCCATAACATTCATATGTATGATGTGTTCCTTATATATTGAGTAAATAAAACAATATTTAATCAATATTTTATATCAATAAGTAAATATCACTATTGACTTAAGTGTATATAAATAAATATTTCCATAGTAAATTAAATTACTTTCGTAATAGGAATCATTCATTAATACCATATATAGTCAAAATAAATTGTTCAAAAAATTTATAAAGATAAATATATCCATGATATATATTATTATGGTCATAATTTCAGAATAACATTTTTAAGTAATTTATAACAAAACATTAGTGAGCTTAAAAAATTTCTTAAAAAGTGACGTATAAATGATGTCCATCAGTTAAATAGATATAACTGTTTTTTAGAAAAGGAAATTATTATCATAAATTAATTGGAAATGTGATCTGACACTTGATAATTAATATCCCATTGTGATTTTTTAACTATGTTAAATATTTTATGCTATACAATATTTTTAATCACATTTCATAATGTGTTAAAGAGAATTTTTGAAAATTGATAGAGAAAATATTTCAAATAATATAATAATTAAAAGGTAATAAGATTATAAAATAAAATATAGAAAGATTAAAATATAAACTATATTAGAGTGTAATATATTTTTAATATGATAAAAATAAAACCTTTTCATTCAAATAATAAAAAATAAATTCTTATAAAATAGTTGGAAAAGGTTTTTCATTGAAAAACATGAAAAATTATATAGGAAGATAAATATATCATTATGGTAATTGATGTGGAAATATATATTCATGTAATATATATTAAAAAGAAAAATTGATTCCTGGATTCATTTTCCCACCACTGTGACAATTATTATATATCTATCTTACACTATAGTTTTTTTTCGGTATAAAATATTTCTTAATGGAGTCGAATTGAGATGAAAAAATGATTGTATTGGATTTTTGATTTATCGAACATGTTATATCCTCCTAAATAATCAATTTAAATTTAATAAATACCATATTGGTTAACTTTATACTATATATTGGGTATTTTATGTTCATTTTATAACCATTTTACATTCATTCATTATATAATTCTTTATTACATTGACCACTTAAGTTTTTTTGGTGAATTTATCCAATACTAAATCGATATGTCAATAATTTTCAAAGGGTTTATGAAATTGTTTCATAGTATACTGAATTTAAATAATTTCATGAATATAAATTTTATTCATTATATAAATATTTTAGAACTAGTCATGTAATTTTGATATAGAAAAATTAATTACACTGTTCATACATGCAGTAGTCTCCACATTTTGTAATGATTTATGTATTTTTAATGCTTTTAGTTTTATTAATTTTGATGAATAAGACATTAATTTTATGTTAATAGGGAAACTTATTTTGATAGTGTACTCTACATGTAACAACAGGTTCCTCTGAAATCATACATTGCACACAACATTATGTTATATCGAAAAATAATAAGATAATATAAATTTAATTTTAGATGGTTGTCAAAGCCTATCCATTGGGAATAAAGGAATTTATATTATCAACTTAATTTTTATATATGTATTAAAATTTTTTAAATAATGATTCATTTGTGACCAAATTTGGTATAATTGGAATTAAAAATCACTTGAATACCGAGGATGTGTTTTTATGAAAACCTACTTAAAAAGTGAATAATTATTTTTATATAATCATATCACTTTTTATGGATTTTTATTTAATGAAAATTATATTTTATATAATCATTTTAATTTTATTAATCCTTCTTTTATATTTTCTAGATTTGATATAAGAACAGATTAATTTTTTTTGGACAAAATAAGTATTTTTTTAAACATGCAGTTTCAACACCATTTGATGGAAACAAAATTTTAAATTTAGTTTTTCCAAATTTATATGTTATATTTGACAAAATTAACATCTTAATTATAATAGGTAAATCAAAATTTTCTTTGGATGATTTTTTGATATTTTTCTAATAACTATAATGTTTTTATGAATAGTAAAAATACCCTAAATTTTAATTGAAAACAACTTTTTCCCTCGAGATAATTTTAATGGTTAAATCATATTATTAAATGATTATAAACTAAAAAATGTAATATAGTTTTTCATTTAATCCAATGTTTTCTATTGGATGTAATAAACCATCTAAATTAAAAATAATCAGATCTCAATCATTTGTGAGTTTTTACTTGTTAATAACATGTTTTTTTTGTTTTCATGATCAGAAATTATTTTAAATTAATTAATGAAACATATGTGTTTTGAATTTGGAAAAATGTATTCTATATTTGGAATTATATGGTTAGAATTAGGATAAAATTTTTCTTTTATATTTGGACATTATGAATAGTAACTACAGTAATTATTTTATTTACTATGGTAAAAGGATAAATCTGGTAAATAATTGTAATAAAATATATTATAATAATATTAAACTACGCTAACACATGTCTTAATCCTATATGATGAGATATTTCTTACCATGGGCATCATGGGATCTATTTTGGGACCCAACTGAGCCACTTGAATTTGAAAATGAAATTTTATAATAATTAATTGAAAGTAATGAGACGACTATCATAAACATGTATCTTTAACTAAAAAAACTTTTATTTGAGGATTTATAAATGATATATTATACTATAAATATTATTTATAAAGATAAATATATTTACTACATTATTATAGTTTAATTATAATTTTTATACATTATATAAATAAATTTATTTAAGACACTATGATGATGAAGTGATTTCATCATTAAAAAGGATTCTATTAAATGATATTATAAATATTTAGAGAAATTAAATTTTAATATTTTGATTACATACATTCATTTTTTGGATGATATTTATATTTTCTATTTTTTAATAACTTTGGATTGAAGTAATCATGTTGTAATGAATTTGTAATAATGTAAATTATGAATAGTCTCCAAAATTGACATAATTCATAACCTAAAACATAATTTTTTTTATTAAATAATATTAAATAACTAGAAATCTTTGATTCATCCAAATGATTATTAATATTAAAAATATGTCATAAATGACTTTTCTAGGTCGTTTTACAAGATTTGGTAATTATATTAACTAAAAATGTTTAAAAAATGACATCATTGTAAGATTAAAAAGGGTAAAATAAGGGTCAATCAAAAAGATAATTATTAAAAAATATTTAAAAATTATATAAAAATTATTGTATGATGATTATTAAAACCGATATCATACTATTTTTGATATTAATGATTTTTTTACCATTTTTAATTGAATATAAATTTAAAATAAATTAATATTTCTAGACTTTCCTAAAGCATCCCTAATCCTTCTTTTAAAAGGCCACCACCTCTACCCACATAATGCACACCTCTAAATGCCCTTAAATCATCCAAATTCTTCCCAAATAAGCTCCTGACATCCTTAGATTTTTCTTAGAAGCCTTAACATGGGCACAAGTCAATTAAATAAATCTTTTGGGCTCAAATCAAATGAATTTTTCCGATTTAGAGGAAACATCATCTCTCAATTACTTTTCTTTTATTTTCCTTCTCCACTCCCTATTAAATTATTCATAATTAATTAAAAAAACACCATTATCCTTAATATATTAGGATTTATTTATGATAATTATATGAACATCACTTACACACACCAATATCTAATGGATATGAACATGATGTTTCTATTTATGTTGAATTACTGCCTCACGAAATGATGATTGTTTGATTTTCACCTACAGCCTCTCTTGGTGGACATTATGATGGAACTATGTTTATATATGAGAATATATATATATATTTATATATATATTATCTCTATTATTTGGAATTTTTCATTTACATCATACCATTATGCTTTCCATTATGTTTAAATATAATATTTTCATTTGAAGAAGTACAGACTACCTCCCCCACAAAGTGATATGACTAATTCATGCAATACATAGAATGCATACAGGATGGAATTAATGAAGTTATGTAACATATATATAATATTATATTATCTATAAATTAAAATATACCTATGTATCATTTAGTTTTATTTCCTTTAAATATGTAAAATAAATAAAAGTAACGTTCACGCATACATACGACTTTAGATCTCCATAAACAGTTAATTTCATTTACTATATCAAAATGTTATGGACAATTAAAAATAAATTTATAATGGATATATATGATACTTAAATAATGAATAATATTCTATAGATAATGGAATTTGAAGACATGAAAAATTTCAAATTATATAATGTTCATTTTCTACTCATGTACTGAATATTAACAAAATGACAGATATGAACTTCAATAAAAATATGGATGTTACAACAAAGTAATAAGCAATATAAAAGGAATAATAAAAATGAAAAATGTTTTGAATCAATTATAAGTTAACCTATGTTTATTATTCTGGAATATAAACAACAAATGAGATAGGTCAGAGTCAAGGTAAGGGAACTACTTAAACTAATTTCCATTCTTTGGGGTGATCTTCTACTTCATGACTATATCATGCTATGACTATGTGAGAAATGAATTTTGATATCTTATATTTTATTTATACTTTCCTTATGGGGGTTTATAGTGAATATTCATAATTGATCTATTTTATTAACAAAATGATCATTCTATGGGAAATCAGAACTCAATATTCTTTCATTGAGTTAAATATCCATGTCATTAGTTTTTTTCCAAGATTATGCGTGAATGAAATATGCTGGTTTTACAATTGATATACAATTATATTGGGTGTTTTTTTATTTGTCACGCATAATTATTTCATTTATTCATGGCACTTCATCTAAATATCCTTTCATTTAGGAATATTCTGTTTTATACAGGAACTTTTATTATATAGTGTATAACCAACACTTATGAATTTTAATTTCATTCAAAAATTTTAAAAGGAAATCTTTTTTACGAATAGATTTACTAAAATATTAAATGTATGTATCTTTTTTACATACATGGAGTCAATTACCTTTCCTCCACCACGATAATTATTTGATATTTGGATTCCTTTACAAGTCGTAATGTTTTTAAACGAAAAATAAGCCCCATATACTCTTGCTACGTATTTTGATATTGAAAATGGTTTTTTGAATGCATTGATTATTTCTATATCTTGAAATTATATATTGTGATTGAAATGTGGAAATTTTATCTTTAATTTATGACTATTTATGTGTTTTGGTTTTGTTATGGTTCTTGGGCATTGTTTATGTATACAAGTGGTTCTATGGTAAACCAAGGGAGGTTGATCTCGAGATTTCTCTCCAATGCATTCGTAAACTTGATAGAGGTAAAAATTAATATTTATCCTATGAGAGTAATGTAATATACTATGATGGGTATTCCAAATGTTACACCCTATGATGCTATGAAAGCAACAATGTAACTATGTCGTGGATACCACACATTACCTTTATGATTATTGATTTTTAATAGTTATTGTAACACCCCGAGATTTTATGAAAAATATTATTTTAATTTCATTAATGTCTTGTGTTGTATTCTACACCAAGATTACATTGCGCTATACGCAACACCGTATTATCTTGTAGTATACGCAACACTATTCTTGGACTGTATTACACACAATTTTGATAAGAGTTATTCTACGCAACATTGAGTTTATATATATATATATATATATTAAATGTATAAATGAAATATGGTTGGATTCTCTTATACGAAACAACGAAGGATTCTTTCACAACACGCAACCCTGACTTGGCTTGCATTGCATGCAATCACGACCTTTCTCGATAGCGTGTGTTGTACGCAATACCAGGTTTTAATAAACAATGATATATTATTATAATATTGTCATGAACTAGCCGTTATGAATAGTATTAACTAATTTTTGAATTTTATAAAATTATTATTCATCTTAGACATTTTCTAGAACATGGTATAAGAACAAAATAAATTTTTCAGGTAAAATACATATTTTTCAAAAAATGCAGTTTTGCCGCCTTTTGATGGCACACCAACTTTAAATCTAGTTTTTGACATGATTATATGTTCAATTTGAAAAAATAAAATTCTTCTTTTGAATCAGGATGTAAAAATTTACATTATATAATGTTTTGATATTTTTCCGATAACTTTCATGTGTTAATGAATAGTAAAAACACGCTATATTTTAATTAAATACATCTTTTTTCATCATAATATCTTATGTGGTTAAATTATAATATGTAATGGTTTTAAAGTATAAATATAATATATTTTTACCATTTAATATAATTTATGTCATTAGCATTGATTTTACCATGAATTCGTAGGTTAAATCAATTCAATCTTTTGCAATGTTTTAAACAAAAACCCGTTTTTATTCAACAACGGGATTAATTTTAATTTAATTTCTGCAACTTCTGTGTATTGAATTTTAAAAATGGATTCCATATTTGAAATAAGTGGGTCCAAATTATGTTAATAGGCTACTTTTTATTTCTGGGAATTATGAATAGTAACTATGGTAAATTTTATTGACCATAGTTAAAGGTAAATCGGGTAATTAAGGGTAAATATAATATTATAAAATTACCCTAACACATGCCAAAATTCTATTTTATGGCTAAAAGTAAACCCATATCAACTAAGGGTCGTATTAGATTCATTTTATGGACTTTTGACCATGAAAATAATTTAATTATAATTAAAACCAAAGAAAGTGACAGCATATCACTTTCTTAAATCTTATAAGTATAATAATTTTAACAAAGTGATAAACATCATAAAACTTAGAAAATTAATAGTATCCAGAAATATAACAAAATTATCTACATCATTAGAATTTATTTATAATTTTTTGGGATTAAATAGTTATCATTAATTGTGACACAATAGTGATGCAGAAATTATTTATCTAGTGAAAAATCAAGAATATAGTTTTTATTAAACTAATAGTGACCATAAAAGGCACAAAACCCTGACCAAAACTTATTGGTAATGTAAATTGAAACTATAGTCATCCAATGGTCGAATATTTGACCATTTGGAGTCTTATACAAGCAATTATGACACTTATATTTTTTTATATTAAGTGATGCCAAAGTTGTCACCTTCATAATTTAATAAATATAACAATTTAAATATTGTGATTTTAAGATGATAAATTCGAGTAAAAGTATTATTATGAAAGTTAATATATTTATATTAATCATAGGATTTTATTTTAAATTTTTATTCAATAAATAAGTAAATTAAATAATTATACAAAAATGATGTAGTAATTATTTTATTAAGAGATAAACCAAATAAATGTTTTTAAAAATAATAAAATAAATATTATATGAACTATTTAATGTTATCCACTAATTATATAGATACATATGACCTTTTATTAATATATTAAAGCTTTTAGTTTGAACATATCTTCTGTATATATTTTATTTAAATTCAAATAAATGAATAGTGTCAAAATTGACACTATTGTTATTTTATTAAAATAACATATTATAAAATTGTTTAAAAATCACAAAAATATTTCAAAATTATAAAATTAAATTTATATGTTCTATAATGTTATAAATTAAACAATTATGGAAAATTCACAACAAATAAGTAATTATTTGTTATAATTTAAAATTTAGAATTTTATTACCACAAATAAACATAAATAGATTAAATAAGGAAAAATCAAAATGATAAGGTTTAAAATAAGATCCAAACATGTCTAAATTTGATTGGTTGATTAGATTAAAACCCTATCTCATCTAATCTTCTAATATGAGTCATTTTTGGAGGTTTTTAAGTGGGGTTAGATTTATTATAAATTAATATTTTTAAGAATTCCAAAGGTGCCCCTCTCCTCCCTTATAAAAGGGCACCTCCTTCCTCTCTTCCTCACACAACTTTGAGCCTTAAGTCTCGGAAAACCCCTGCCAAATTCTCTTCTCCACTTCCCGAGAAACATCCTAGAGGTTTTGGTCTTCCTCAAAGACCAATTTTAGTGCCCTAAGAGGAGGTCTCAATGAGGTGCTTCAAAGAAGAGGTAATTTCTGTTACTAATTATTTCACCTTTATTTCTTCTTCCACTTCTTATTCTTAGGTTGTTTCATGATGAATTAATAACATCAGTATAACTCATATACTGATATGTTATTATAAGTATGAAACAATCCTATTTCACAATCTATCCATCCTACGGAAAATGAAATCATCGCGCGTGCGTACGTACGGAATACCGTCTCCACGCCGTGGTGAAATCTATTTTCCACCACCACCTAACTTGGATTGGTATAATGGTGCAAATAATAACTATATATTATTATTTTAAAGTGATATTGATTCTGAAATAGTATACATACACTCCAATACAGTCCCACGATCATGAGAACGATATCATCGCTCGTGCGTACGTACTGACTACCGTCTCCACGACGCGATGAGATTCATTATCCACTTTAACCATTCATGAATGATTTTAAAGTATATATAATAAGTAATCATGAAATATATGACATAATAATGATACTAGATTTATGTGTATATATATGTATGACATCTACTTAATTCCATTCAACTCAATAAGGAAACAAAAATAGCGTTCATGCGTACGTACGGCCTACCATCTCCATGAACAGTGTATTTCTTTCCATTTACTGATTTATTATATATATGTATATTCTGAATATATATATATATATAAATCATGTTTTATATTCTGTAATTAATTAATCATGATCTAAGTAATCATATGAATAATTACAAGTCAAAACACGGACGACAAATGAAACAATTTTACCAAAAAATGCTCTTTAACATGGAAATTACAAAAGAACGGGTAATATAAAGTCATAAGTGAACCATATATGACATCATAACAATGAATATGATTCTGTAATAAGTCAATAACACTATTTAAATCATTATACATGAGGTTCGGACACATACAAAGAAAGTCGGACCTAAGGTAAAGGAAATATCACAATCTCATTTTTATCCGAGATTGTTTATACTTTGGTATTTACTGGGGTGTATTTTATCATCCAAATCCATGTTTCCTCAATATGTAATATTGATTCCATCCACCTTCAATTGTTTAAATCCAATTTTACCCATCATTGAGTTTTTTTGTAAAATATATGAAAGGAATCTTTTGTCGTTTTTCGTACGAGGTACTTTTTGACTTTTCCAACAAATGTACGAGAAGAATGTTTTTTTAACTTATACGGCATGAATGGATTTTTAAAACATTATTTCCAAGAAGATTACTTTAAAAGTTTTCAAGTTTATTTTTAATCAACTTATTTTAGTTTAAAATTGTATGAGATGTTAAGAAAGGAAAATGTTTTTGAAGTAGAAAGGATATTTTCCTCAAGAATGGAGTTCAAGTGTTTTATCAAAATTATTTTCCATCTAAGATAATAAATGGTTCTGTTTCTATCCCTATTATTACATTGATTTTATTATGTTGTAATGGAAATAGTTTTATGAATTCCTTTATCTTATATTAATTGTTTGATTATGTCACGATGTTTAAAATTCCATGTTTATTACTTGGGTTATGCAATGATGTATGATTTATGATTTTGTGGCAGACATAAGAATGGTATCATTATGATATGGGTGGGACCTATATCTCCCGCCAATGCATTTGGAAAAGATTTTATATCTCATGAGATAAACATGGCTGAAATGGTAGGTTATACCGGTTCAGTGAAACAGGACTGAAACAAGGGTTACTCGATTCAGAAAGGGACTTTTTCCACTAAGATAGTCTTGGCAATGAGTCTTGACTAACAAGAAATTATTCTCTATGATTATGTTTGTATTCCACAATGTTTCTTGTTCTAAGTTATGATTATTGTGATTCCATTTCACTTCCATGATTTATCCCATGTTATGAAATTATGCTCTCTTTTGCAGGTTAAGATTTTCAAAATGTTATTTTCTTATGATGTGATTGATATTTCTTTTGTTTACCCTTACTAAGAATTTGAGCCCACCCTTTTATGTTTTCTTTTCCCCAGGATATAAAGAAAGGTTTTAGGTATAATAAAAAGGAAGATCTTTATGGGAGATGTTGAAGATCTTTCAACAGGATTAGAAGATTATATTCCGAGTTTCCAAAGACACTAAACTATTACGATCCTTGTGTGTGTGTTTTTTTTATGTACTAAGTATTCCGCAAATGTAATGTAATGTCAATGTATGTCAAGCTTCGTGTCTCTACAGTTGCTATCAGAGGAACGGTTTAGTCAACCTTTGGAAACTAGGATGCAAAAGCGTTAGTGAGATCCCTAGAGATATTTCTAAGGTATGTCTAGGGATGTCCCTAAGGATAAGTATACGTATATGATACAGTCCTAGAACTACGGTAACGATCATATAATTTAACCTAAGAAGTTAGATATTAAGGATACTCCCCCGTTATAATGTTGTTTTCCCTAGCATGATTTTTGCCTCTCACACTATTCTTTTTGGGTTTTAGACGATGGATGGAATTCAAAGGAACCGTGTTGATCAATGCAATGGACAGTGCAATGATTGTCCTCCTAAACATACAAATATTATGGGAGATGGAGTGCAAAATCTTATTGCTATACTTACACAAGCTATGAATCATTCTGGACTTCGAAATGAGCCGAGAAGGGAACAATATTCTATTGAGTCCTTCATGGGGAAATGTCCACCTTCTTTCAGTGGGTCTTCCGATCCACTTGTTTCTGAACAATGGATCAGTACCACTGAAAAGTTATTTTCAGTTCTTCAATGTTCTGAACATGATAAAGTCATCTTAGCAGTATATCGTTTGGAAGGTGAAGCTGATCAATGGTGGAATCTTATCAAGAATACGAGGCCAAGAATGAAATTGAGTCCATGGAATGGGATGAGTTCAAGAACTTGTTTTTCAGTAAGTACATCCCTCGTATTCTTCGAACAAACATGGAACATGAGTTTCTTGAGCTGAAGCAGAAGGATGATGAATCTGTTGGTATATACGAAGCGAATTTTACAAGATTTTCAAGGTATGCATCTGGAATTATCATCCAACCTGAAAGTAATGTTGATCGATTTTTCATTGGTTAAAACCAAGTCATCGAAGGGCATTAGCTATAAGAGACTTCAGTAGCTATGAAGAAATTGTGTGTTGTGCTATCAAGGTAGAAATGGAAGTTGGTGTTACATATCCATCTCATGGTTTTGACAAGAAACAAAATATGGAGTTCAAGGAGATATCTCAGAATAATGGTGAAAAGAAGATGACTGTTTCCTTATGCACAAAGTGTGGAAAGAAGCATACTGGAGATTGTCTTAAAGGGACTAGAAAATGTTTTAAGTGTGGAAAAGAAGGTCATCGAGCAGCTGAGTGTCGAAGTAATGGAAAAAGGGTATCTAATGATGTGAATAAAGAAAACACTGTAGAGAACACACCACCAACACTTCATTGCTTCAAGTGCAAGGAAATGGGGAATTATGCTAATAAATGCCCTAATCCAAGATTTAGTGATGATCGACATGAGCAACCGCTTAAGGCAAAGGAAAAAGGGAAGTCACATGCGATCACTATTGGCGATGTTGAATATGAAAACGATGTGGTGGAATGATTAAGTGTTTATGTAATGGGATTCCAAAATAATGTTATATCATGGAGTATTGGAATATTTATGTATTGGTCTAATGTGGTATTCAAAGGTATTCAGATATTTTTGGAAATAAAATGATATGCGCATAATGAAGGTAAAACGAGAAAATGAAATGTTTAACAGTATTCAGGAGCTCATGATTGATATAAGGACTAAGTGATATCATGGTTTGAGTATATAGAATTTTGAAGATTTTGGTACGTGTAAGGTGTTAACTTTTAACTGCATTCATGTTTTCACTAAGGTTCAATGGGTATTCAAGAGAATAGATGATTAAGTACATTGAATGTTTGGAATGTGACAAAAAAAACATATCTTATGATACATGGGGATCAACGATGGTATTAAATCTCTGGAAATCATTTTCACTATATTATAAGAGTGGACTGCAGTATTATGGATAAGCCTAAAGATTGGAATGGACTATGTTGGACATAAGTTAGTATTTTTTAAGGATAAAAGTTTTTTCGATATTATTGATGAGATGTTATAGTAATATAGTTTTAGAAAAAGGACAACCTGCAGGACGGGCGACAACCCATCGCGTCGGACAAGGCCATGGGAATCGAACCCCCAACCGAAGTGTGACTGGCCTTTATCGCCTACCACTGGCCTACAGGAAGTCCCTGTTTAGTAGAAACATGTTTTATTATATTAAGCAGTATGATATATGAAGTATAAGTCCATTTTAGGAACCATATATGATTAATCTCACTATAGAATGACTTATGTATATTTAATAACTTTTGCTAACCTTTTTTTTTGAGACAGATGGAATGACCCGTCATTCTATCACATGATCTGCTAACACTTCACGAATAAAAAATTCAACTTCATTTATTTAAGAGATGAAGTTGAAATTGTTCAAGGCACGAACAACAGTGAGATTGTACCAAAATAAAGTAAGTATTTATTCTAATTCAAATTCTTCAACTTTAGGAAAATGATATTGAAAACCAAAAATGATGTCCTAGTGCTCTTATATCTGATTAATCATATGGTACCTTAGAGCGTCACAAATTTATGGATTTGTGATTGTTGTCTTTTCCATAGCCATGTTCTCTACCACTCTCCATCAGAACATGATGGTTAGATTTTTCTTCCATATCCATATTTTCACCTATGTGGAAACCCAGTGATTAGTTTATTTGGGTAATCGTTACGTTTCATAAATTTGTTTTTAACGATTGGTTTTGGTATTCCTTTTTACGATGTGGGTTTCTATTAATGAAACTTTCGAGTAGTAAACCATTTATAACCCTGATGAATTTTGAGGGCGCAATTCATTTTAAGGGGGGTAGAATGTAACACCCTGAAATTTTATGAAAAATATTATTTTAATTTCATTAATGTCCTGTGTTGTATTCTACACCAAGATTACCTTGCGCTATACGCAACACCGTATTAGCTTGCAGTATACGCAACACTATTCTTTGACCGTATTGCACACAATTTTGATAAGAGTTATTCTACGCAACATTGAGTATATATATATATATATATATTAAATGTATAAATGAAATATGGTTGGATTCTGTTATATGAAATAATGAAGAATTCTTTCACAACACGCTACCCTGACTTGGCTTGCATTACACGCAATCACGACCTTCCTCGATAGCGTGTGTTGTACGCAATACCGGGTTTTAATAAACAATGATATATTATTATAATATTGTCATGAACTAGCCGTTATGAATAGTATTAACTAAATTTTGAATTTTATAACATTATTATTTATCTTACACATTTTCTAGAACATGGTATATGAACAAAATAAATTTTTCGGGTAAAATAAGTATTTTTAAAAAAATGCAGTTTTGCCACCTTTTGATGGCGCACCCACTTTAAATCTAGTTTTTGACATGTTTATATGTTAAATTTGGAAAAATAAAATTCTTATTTTGAATCAAGATTTAAAAATTTACATTAGATAACGTTTTGATATTTTTCGGATAACTTTCATATTTTAATGAATAGTAAAAACACGCTATATTTTAATTAAAAACAAATTTTTTCATCATAATATCTTATGTGGTTAAATTATAATATTGAATGGTTTTAAAGTATAAATAGAATATATTTTTACCATTTAATATAATGTATGTCATTATCATTGATTTTACCTTGAATTCGTAGGTTAAATCAATTCAATCTTCTGCAATGTTTTAAACAAAAACCCGTTTTTATTCGACAACGAGATTAATTTTAATTTAATTTCTGAAACTTCTGTGTATTTAATTTTGAAAAATGGATTCCATATTTGGAATCAGTGGGTCCAAATTATGTTAATAGGATACTTTTTATTTTTGGGAATTATGAATAGTAACTACGGTAAATTTTATTTACCATAGTTAAAGATAAATCAGGTAATTAAGGGTAAATATAATATTATAAAATTACCGTAACACATTCCAAAATTCTATTTGATGGTTAAAAGTAAACCCATATCAACTAAGGGTCGGATTAGATTCATTTTATGGACTTTTTACAATGAAAAGAATTTAATTATAATTAAAACAAAGAAAGTGACAACATGTCACTTTCTTAAATCTTATAAGTATAATAATTTTAACTTACTAATAAATATCATAAAACTTCTAACATGAATACTATCCAGAAATCTAACAAAATTATCTACATCATGAGAATTTATTTATAATTTTATGGGATTAAATATTTATCATTAATTGTGACACAATAGTGATGCAGAAATTATTTATCTAGTGAAAAATCAAGAATCTAGTTTTTATTAAACTAATCGTGACCATAAAAGGCACAAAACCCTAAAAAAACTTATTGTTCATGTAAATTGAAACTATAATCATCAAATGATCGAATATTTGACCATTTGGAGTCTTATACAAGCAATTATGACACTTATATTATTTTATTTTAAGTGATGCCAAAGTTGTCACCTCCATAATTTAATAAATATAACAATTTAAATACTGTGATTTTAAGATGATAAATTCGTGTAAAAGTATTATTGTGAAATTTAATATATTTATCTTCATCATAGGATTTTATTTTAAATTTTTATGCAAAAAATAAGTATATTAAATAATTATACAAAAATGATGTAGTAATTATTTTATTAAGAGATAAACCAAATAAATGGTTTTAAAAATAATAAAATAAATATTATATGAACTATTTAATGTGATCAACTAATTTTATAGACACATATGACCTTTTATTAATATATTAAAGATTTTATTTTGAACATATCTTCTGTATATATTTTATTTAAATTCAAATAAATGAATAGTGTCAAAATTGACACTATTGTTATTTTATAAAAATAACATATTATAAAATTGTTTAAAAATCACAAAAATATTTAAAAATTATAAATTTAAATTTATATGGTCTATAATGTTATAAAGTAAACAATTATGGAAAATTCACAACAATTAAGTAATTATTTGTTATAATTTAAAATTTAGAATTTTATTACCACAAATAAACTTAAATAGATTAAATAAGGATAAATCAAAATGATAAGGTTTAAAATAAGATACAAACATGTCTAAATTTTATTGGATGATGAGATTACAACCATATCTCATCTAATATTCGAATATGAGTCATTTTTTGGAGGTTTTTAAGTGGGGTTAGATTTATTATAAATTAATATTTTTAAGAATTCCAAAGGTGCCCCTCTCCTCCCTTATAAAAGGGCACCTCCTCCCTCTCTTCCTCACACAACTTTGAGCCTTCAATATCGGCCAACCCCTGACAAAGTCTCTTCTACACTTCCCTAGAAACATCCTATAGGTTCTGGTCTTCCTCAAAACCAATTTTAGTGCCCTAAGAGGAGGTCTCAAAGAGGCGCTTCAAAGAAGAGATAATTTCCGTTACCGATTCTTTCACCTTTATTTCTTCTTCCACTTCTTCTTCTTAGGATGTTTCATTATTAATTAATAACATCAGTATAACTCATATACTGATATGTTATTATAAGTATGAAACAATCCTATTTCACCATCTATCCGTCCTATGGAAAAAGAAATCACAGCGCGTGCGTACGTACGGAATACCGTCTCCACGCCGTGGTGAAATCTATTTTCCACCACCACCTTACTTGGATGGGTATAATGGTGTCAATAATAACTATATATTATTATTTTAAAGTTATATTGATTCTTAAATAGTATACATACACTCCAATACAGTCCCACGATCATGAGAACGATATCATCGCTCGTGCGTACGTACGGACTACCGTCTCCACGACGCGATGAGATTCATTCTCCACTTTAACCATTCATGAATGATTATAAAGTATATATAATAATTAATAATGAAATATATGACATAATAATGATACTGTATTTATGTGTATATATATGTATGACATCTACTTAATTCCATTCAACTCAATAAGGAAACGAAAATAGCGTTCATGCGTACGTACGACCTACCGTCTCCATGAACGGTGTATTTCTTTCCATTTACTGATTTATTATATATATGTATATTCTGAATATATATATATATATAAATCATGTTTTAAATTATGGAATTAATTAATCATGATCTACGTAATCATATGAATAATTACAAGTCAAAACACGGATGACAAATGAAACAATTTTACCCAAAATGCTCTTTAACATGGAAATTACAAAAGAACGGGTAATATAAAGTCATAAGTGAACCATATATGATATCATAACAATGAATATGATTCTGGAATAAGTCAATAACATTAATTAAATCATTATACAGGAGGTTCGGACACTTACAAAGGAAGTCGGACCTAAGGTAAGGGAAATATCACAATCTCATTTTTATCCGAGATTGTTTATACTTTGGTATTTACTGGGGTGTATTTTATTATCCACATCCATGTTTCCTCAATATGTAATATAGTTTCCATCCACCTAAAATTGTTTAAATCATATTTTACCCTTCGTTGAGTTTTTTTGTAAAAGATATGAAAGGAATCTTTTGTCGTTTTTCATACGAGGTACTTTTTGACTTTTCCGACAAAAGTACGAGAAGAATATTTTTTTAACTTATACGACATGAATGGATTTTTAAAAAATTATTTCCAAGAAGCTTCCTTTACAAGTTTTCAATTTTATTTTTAATCAACTTCTTTTAGTTTAAAATTTTACGACATGTTAAGAAAGGAAACTATTTTTTAAGTAGAAAGGATATTTTCCTCAAGAATGGAGTTCAAGTGTTTTATCAAAATTATTTTCCATCTAAGATAATAAAGGGTTCTGTTTCTATCCCTATTATTACATGGATTTTATTATGTTGTAATGGAAATATTTTTATGAATTCCTTTATCTTATATGAATTGTTTGATGATGTCACGATGTTTAAGATTCCATTTTTATTACATGGGTTATGCAATGATGTATGATTTATGATTTTGTGGCACACATAAGAATGGTATCATTATGAGATGGGTGGGACCTATATCTCCATCCAATGCATTGGGTAAAGATTTTATATCTCATGAGATAGACATGGCTGAAATGGGAGGTTATACCGGTTCAGTGAAACAGGACTGAAACGAGGGTTACTCGATTCAGAAAGGGACTTTGTCTACTAAGATAGTCTTGGAAATGAGTCTTGACTAACAAGAAATGATTTTCTATGATTATGTGTACATGCCACAATGTTTCATGTTTTAAGTTACTATTATTGTGATTACATTTCACTGCCATGATTTATCCCATGTTATGAAATTATGCTCTCTTTTACAGGTTAAGATTTTCAAAATGTTATGTTTTTATGATGTGATTGATATTTCTTTTGATTACCCTTACTGAGCATTTGAGCTCACCCTTTTATGTTTTCTTTTCCCCAGGATATAAATAAAGGTTTTAGGTATAAAAAAAGGAAGATCATTATTGGATATGTTGAAGATGTTTCAACAGGATTAGAAGATTATATTCCGAGTTTCCAAAGACACTAAACTATTACGATCCTTGTGTGTGTGTTTTTGTTATATACTAAGTATTCCGCAAATGTAATGTAATGTCAATGTATGTCAAGCTTCAGGTCTCTACAGTTATACATAAATCTTATTATTTAATGAGGTATGATAAAGAGATTATATTTTATTACTAAAATGTATGTATTCATTGACCATTGTTTTATTTCATTATTTTATATCCCATGCATAGCTTTTTTTTCTCATCCCATTTTTATGAAATGGTTTTCAAATGGTATATAGAAGTGTAAAAGAATTAATGACTTCAAGAATATTTTTTTCATTAAAACAATTCTTTTTTTTGCATAATGATTTTTATTATTGTCAAAAAAATAAATACCGTATAAATTTCTACTCATTAATATTTGAGATATAATGTCATAGTTATGGCCAAGATCTCGAAAACTGTACACAAATTTTTTTTCCTTAATACAAAATCATGACGTAACTCAAAATTATGTAATGTTTAGGGATATGGCCTTATAGTTGGTATCCAATGTTAGTTTGGAAACTTTTAAAAGTAATGGTGTTATTTAATCTTAAGTGACATAAACCTAATGGTTAGGAAATTAGAAGAGTAATATTTATTTTTAGATAAATTGAAGGTGTTTAAGATAACATGAAAAAGTATATCTTAATGTTTACCCTCCTCATAAGATAGTATATGATGATTTCACTGATATACTCATGATGAGATTATTTTTGTTTTAGTAAATGGCTGGATCTGGCCGACACATATGTTAAAAATGGATGTGTAGGAAACATTGATGGTTCTATGAATATGAAACTGAATGAAATGGGAGATACAATGAGAACAATTGTGTTATTTCTGAAGCAAATATCTAGATTCTTGATTTTCCACTTGATCCTTGGTGATTTTTATAAGGTATCATATTTATGAGAAACGAATCCCAATATAATTTCAGGTAATTATCATAAAGGTATATATAATCAAAAACCTATTTTTCAACGATGTGGAAAGAAAAACCAAGGAAAATTTTTTAGAAGGATGGTTTGATGTTGTAGATGTGGTAATGGAAGTCATAAATGAATTACCATCCATGATAAAAAGCGTGTGTTCATTTGACTCTGGTAACAAGAATGATGTTCTTTCTGAGGGATCAATTGAATATTCTAAATTTGATGTGAATGGTAATTATGAAAATATATATCCTAAAAATAATGTTCTGGAATGATATCAAAAGGACTATACAAATATATTTTTACCAATTTAAAATTTCATTCCAATTTATGATGGGGAAACTGAAAATGTATTTTGAATGGTTTGTATAATTTCTTATCTCATGTTCTTACATTATTGAATCTGATAAAATTATGAATTTTTTTTTCAGAAGGATGTATAAAATATTAATATGAAAAAACAAGGATAACAGATTGTGCAGAATGTTTAATGATTATGATGTCTAGATTTTAGGAATTAAAAAGTTATGTTTGATCTAAGGATGGAGATATGATTAAATATATTAATTATGGGATTAATTTGGAAGAATTATATTATTTTTAACCCTTATGTTGTTCTATGAAAATGATAATTTTTGAATAATTATCATTTATTTTTTGGTTATTGATATAACATGAAATTAGTTTTTAAATGATTTTTGAAATTGATGCAATTATTGGTTATTACGTTTTGGGATGCAAAATCCAATATATGGAATAGACATTGAGGTTAAAATATTTTGTGGTTATTTTTGTTGAATTTGTCTCATTTTTTTGGAAATTTTATAAAATTATAATTTTTTTTATAAAAAGACAGCACATAGTCCATTTGAAAACCCATCATGTTTGACAAATATGTGGAAATCGAACCCACAACTAATGTGAGACATGGATGTATCACCTACCAATGAACTACTTGAGGTCCTTGGATAGTATGACATATTATTTTTAGTTAAATGATTTTGTTGACCAATAATAAGTTGAACTTTTGATCTTATATTTTATCAAATAGATATCCTTAGTACAAGAAAATGATTTGGTGATTTTGTGATAAATGTAAATTTGGAAGACATTATCTCTTTTGGGAACACTATATGCTTAAGGAAAATAGATTACTCTAGGATTACATTTAAGGATTAATTGTTATGTTTTATTTTATAATAATCTATGTTAAAATTTTGGACTTATGGATATTTGGTTTGATTGTACAAATTATTTACATATCATTGAGAACATGTGGCTAGCTAAATTACTTTTAATTATGAGTCTTTAAGAGTAGTCATTGTTATTTGGAAATAAATGTTACGATTTATCACGGAAGGAAATGTGATCAAATCCTCATGAATGTTGGGTTTCTATATTAGTTAGGATTATTTTGAATAATTTTGAAGAAAATTTTTTATTTATTGGTATTTATTGAACTTTGGTGTATAATTTGTTGAATTTTAGAGATTAAGAGTAGTAATTATTTTTTATAAATGATTTTTCATTTTAGGGGATTATATGATCTTGTACTAAAAATTTTACATTTGGATAATGTATAATGATAGTATAAATATATAGTTCATCTTAAATGGATTATTTGATTATATATATGTTGATTCAAGAAAATCAGGTGTGACCAAGTCATCTTGAATACTAATCGTTTTGAGAAAAGATGAGTTTGTGGACGATATCTATAATAGGATAAAACTCTACATGAAAAGTAAGTATGTTTCCTTATGTTCATATTTTTTATCATAAATAAATTCCTATGCATTATGTAAATTACAATAAATGAAAAAAAATTCCCATTGCGTTACCTAGTAGGAAATCAAAGACCGTTTATCCCGTCACATGTTTATGGTTTCCATATTGATAAAATTCTTATGATCATGTTTTCTATCACTCTCCATCAAAACATGATGGTAGGTTTCTCTTATATATCTATTTTTACTACATTTAACCACAATATATGTTATCTTTGGTGATCTTTGAGCATGTATTTAATTCTTTTAAAGCAATATTTTTATTAACTGTTTTTCTTATGTGGGATTATCAATGATGTTTCCAAGACCAGTTTTAAAATTGAGAGGATGCAATTTCCATAGGGGGAAAGATATAATGACACTAATATTTATAATAATTTTTATTTTCATAGAATATTAATGAATAAGATATGAATTTTACATTATAGTGGACTCTTTTTACTATAGAATACTCAACACACAACAACGGGTTTCACTGAAATCTTACCTTGCAAAAAAAATTGAGTTATATCAAAAATTAATACAATAATAATATTAAAATTTTAAATGGTAGTTAACACCTAGAGGATGGGATGGATGGAATGAATATAATCAACTGAATTTTGAAATACATTTTACACATGTTAAAATAATGATTCATTGGTTACCAAATTTCTTAGAAATGGAAATAAAAAAATTTAATATAATAATTTTTTTATGAAAGCCCATTCAAATTGAGAATAATTGTGTTTAAAAAAACTATCACTTTTTATGGATTTTTATTTAATTAAAAATATATATTATATATTCAGTTTAATGTTTTAAATTCAGTTAATATGTTTTATATGTATGATATAATAACAGATTCAGTTTTTTTAGACAAAATTATTTTTCTAAAAATTCAGTTTCACCACCTTTTAATTGAGAAACCCTTTTAAATTTATTTTTTGAAAACATTAATTATTCTATTTAAAAAAAATTATTATTTAGAATTGGGACATCGAAATTTACTTCCGATCAATTTTTTATATTTTTATGATAACTATCATGTTTTGAGAAATAGTAGAAAAACACACAATATTAATTGAATACAAAAATTTCCATAGAGAAAATCTATATAGAAAATTCATATTGGTTAATGATTTTAAAGTATAAATGGAATATATAATTATAATTTAATCTATTTTTTTCCTTTGTATGTAATTCACAAGGAAATTGTAAATAAACACATGTCAATCTTTTTGTAGTTTTTACTTCTTTAAAACATGCTTTTTAGTTTTGACAACTAGAATTAATTTATTATTTATGGTGAAAACTTCTATGTTTTAAATATGGAAAAAAGGATTCTATATTTGGAATCTTAATGTCTAAATTATGTTAATAGGTACCTTTTATTTTTTTTACATTATGAATCGTATGTAGAGTAATTATTTTATTTTCCTTGGTTAAAGGGTATATTTGAGAAATAAAGGTAAACAAATAATATTAAAATAATAATAAATTACCTTAAAAAATTCCATATTCCTATTTTATGAGAATTTTCCAACCATGGGAATCCTTGTTTCAATTTTTGGACCTTATGGAGAAACATCATTGTTAAAATGACATTTTATAGTAATTAATTTAATGTAAAGAGAAAGATAATGTAAACATCCATGTTTTACAAAAAAAAGTTCCATGGGGTTATATAAGTGATATATAAGATAAAAAATATTCATTCTAAACCAAAATTGATTTCCTACATAATTATAATTTAATTATAATTTTTATATATTAAACAAATAAGTTTAATTATGACACAATTTTGATGAAGTGATTTCTCAATTTATAAGGTAATCAAATAAATGATATTATAAATATTAAAATAATTGTAATAAGAATATTTTGATGCCATCCAATAATTTTATGGATTATATTGTGATATTATATTTGAATAAATTATTTTGGTTCAATGGAATCATGGTGTTATGAATTTTTTAAAATCTATGTATGAATAGTGTATATAATTGACATAATTCATAAATTAGTTCATGAAATAGTTTATGAAATGGTATTATATTATTAAAAATATACAATTATTCCAAATAGTTAAGACAAGTAAAAAAATTTCATAAATGACTTTATTTGGATCTTTTATCATGATATGGTAATTAAATTAACCCACAATGTGTAAATAACATGATATCATTATATAATTGAAAACAGTAAAATAAGTGTTAAACCAAGACAATAAAGACAGAAAAAATATTCAAAACTTGTATAAAAATTATTAAATGTTGGGTATTCGAACAAAAATCATTTTTTTTCTTTGAATTAATTCTGTATTGGACCTTTTTAATTTAAATTTATATTATAATAATTAATATTTCTATACTTTCCTAATGTGTCCCTCCTCCCTACTATAAAAGGCCACAACATCTCAAGACCCTATAATGGTACCAATTCAACCCAAATAAGCTCCAAAATCCCTCCCTTTTTCCTATAACCATTACCCTGTGCAATAGTCATTTCAATAATGCCTTTTAGCTCAAATCAAAAGATGCTTCCCTATTCAGAGGTAATGTCTTATCACAAGTTCTTTTCTTTTAATTTTTTTATCCATTCCATATGGTCTTTTATTCATTAGTTACATAAGAAAAACAGTATCCTAAATATAATTGGATTTTCTTGAGAAATATTCTAACTACACATACACACACCTACATCTAATGGATAATAATATATTGTTTCTATGTACGGTGAACTAATGTCTCACGAAATGACTATTGTTCAATTTTCCCTTACCACCTCTCATGGTGGCCATTATGATAGGACTTTATTTATATATTATAGATATGATAATTATATTATATATATTCTTTGGTAATTTTCCGTTATAGAATACCTTTATGCTTTACATGATGTATAAATATGATAATTTTGTTTGAGAAAGTGAGGACTACCGCCCCATCAATGTGCTAGGACTTGTTCATGCCATACATGGAACTTATAGGGGCTGGAGCTATCGAAATATTTTTACCTATTAAAAATATTATATTATAATGTAATTATAAAATACAAATGTATAATTTATTTTTCTTTCCTCAAAATATGAAATTGGAATGAATGTAGCATTCATGTGTACATTTGACTTACCATCTCCATGAACAGTGGAATTTATTTCCTTTCTAATAATGTTATAGAATATTTAAAATACATATATAATGGATCTAAATAAATATATATTAGATATATAAGATACTTAAAATCGTTAATAATATTTTTTCGATAAGGGACTGTGGTCACATGGATAATTTCTAATAATATAAATTTTATTTTCGACTTACGTACAGAATATGAACAAAACGAAAGATATGAACTTGAATAATTATATTATTTTCATAAAAAGGAAATTAGAGATATTAAATGAATAATAAAGTAGAAAAATATTCTGGACCAATACCTAATTAACCTATATTTATTATTAATGAATACAAATAACGAATGAGACAACTCAGACACAAGGTTAAAGATCTCCTTAACCTAATTTCCATTCATTGGGTTGACTTCTACTTCGAGAATATGTAATGATTTGATTATCTGAGAAATGTATTTTGAAATATTATCTTATATTTATACTTTTAATATGGGAATTTATAGTGAATACACATAATTTTATTATTTTATTAAAAAATGATCTTTGTAAGGGAAATCTTAACTCATTCTTCATTCATTGAGTTAAATATCCATGTCATTAGTATTGTTTTTCCAAGAATATTTATGAATAAAATATGATTATTTTACAATGAATATTCAATTATATTGGTTGTATTATTATTTTTCAAACATAATTATGTCATTCATTTGTCCTTAATATAAGGATATGATATGTGTAAGATTCTTGGTCTCAATCTCCTTTCACTGAGAAACAGTTTGCATAATACACGATCTTCACTTTTATGGTGTATAATCAACCCTTTTTAGTATTAGTTTCATTCAATAGTTTTCAAAAGGTATATTGTTTTTTAATAATTTTACAAAAAGAAAAAAGTAGTGATTCATTTTAACTTAATTGATAAAAAGTCATTCCCACCAGTGTTAGAATTATTTGATATTCAGCTTCCATAATAATCAGTAATGTATTTAATATGAAAATAAATACCATATACTCTTTTTATATATTTTGGTATTGAAAATAATTTTTAGAAAGCACTAATTATATCAATCTCTTGAAATGAAATATTGTGAATGGAATGTGGAAATGTTATCTTTGATTTATGTTTTTTTATGTGTTAAGATTATGTTGTTGTTCTTGGGAATTTTTTATGTATATGACTGGTTCCATGATAAAATGAGGGTAGGTGAGCCCGATATAGCAACCCAATCCATTAGGTAACATGACAGAGGTAAATGTTATTGTTTCTCCTAATAGATTTAGGGAATATAATTTGATGGGTATTCCAAAAATAACAGATTATATAGTTGTGAAAGCTACAATTTTATTATGTTATGGATTCCATAACATAGGTTTATATTTTTTGTTTTTTTTTAGTTACTAATAAATATAATGTTTTCATGATGTATGTTAAAGATCATATGTTTTTTTGATAGAATGTGTTTTTTGTATGTATTCATGGAATAATGTTTTCCCCCATATTTTAAATCCCTTACTGAATTATTTTTGTTGATCTGGTTATTTTGAAATGTTTTTTCACAGTGTATACAAAAGGTTAAGAGAAATGAATAAATCAAGAATATTTTAATCATGAAAATAATTCTTGTTTTTTGTGTAAGGATTTTTATTTTTGTGAAAACAATGGATACAGTAGACGTGTCTACTTTGAAACATTTGAGATGTAATGAAATATTTATGGCCTAATTCCATAAACACTAAACATGAAAAGACCCCAAATGTGTATTCTTGATTTAAGTCAAGAATATATAATTTTTATGGATTGTCATTATACATATGCATGCTTATGTTTTCATTTTCGTAATGGTTGGAATTTAAATAAAATATATGTTTATTAACAATCCCATAACAATATATGTTTCATGAATATAAGATATATTTATTTACAACATCCTTATAATTATTCTACTGACTCAATGATGAAAATAATTTACAACACTTTCTGTATGCACTAGCTCACACATAAAAACATGAGGTATTTTAAATTTCTATAAGATGGATAATATGTAGATAATAAATAATAAATATACATTATCGAATATTACTATATATTTAAAAGTTACTAAATTTTATTATAATTGATATGATAAATATAAAGAATGTATTCTTAGTAATAAATTTAATGGCATTACTTAAGATGATTACATTTTCATTGAGAAACAACCTTATTATTAAAATTTAATAATTCTTGAAGTGGTGTTTTGGGATGAAAAAAACCACAAGGAAATGTATTATTATTTTTTGGTTGGATATGGAAATATTATGGTCATGAAAATTTTCTGACGTAAGTCAGTATAAGTGAGTAGTCAAGGGGATCCTATTATAACTAAGAGATGTGGAAGTCCTGTAAATATTAATTCATAATATAAAAAATAATTTTCACCATTAAAGAATGTGCCTCATAAATTTATAATTAAAATATGAATTATTAGATAATTTAATAAATGAGCTCGTAATCCTAATTAGCTTTTATTTTTTGTGATATTTAGTGACATAAAACATCATTAAGGATTTTTACATTAATTTATCCTTTACCATGGTGAATTTTTTTACCCTAGTAACATATTATTAGAATTGAAAATGAAATTATAGTTGTAACAATATTTGGAAATGCTTTTTTATAATATAAAATCTATTTTCTATGATTCCATTTATGGATGTGGTGGATTATTTTTATAGTATCTGATAATAAAATTAATAAGAAAACTATATTTTTTTGAAAAATGTCTTTTTATGAAATGAAATATTCTCATTATCGTTTCTTTCATAGAAAAAAACCAAATATGATTGTAAATTTATTTTAATAAATATATTATAAATAAATTTCATCTAAATAATTGATTATTAATGAAGAATTATATTTTTTATGATAATAAATACCACTAAAGCATTATAATAATTCACTGAAAAGTATTTTATTTTGTTATAAAATTGGATTTTCTTAATTTCTATCCAATTGATAAAAAATGTTTTAATTGTTATAAGTATTTTTTTTATTAAAATATTGATAAATTTAACTAAATATAACATTTTTATTATTCAAAAATATTCATTTTGAGGTAATATCTCAAGCATTATTCATAGAATAATTCCATAATATTGAATCCCAATGTAATTTCATTTATTATTGAATTTTCATTTTTATTGTTTTAGAATATGTATTTTACAATTATTTATTTGTAATTAAATTCTTAAATTTTATAATTAAAAAATATGTGTTATATTCTTCTCAAAAATAGTGATTTATTCTTTAAATTGTACAGAATTATACGTCATTAAAAAATATAGTTATCTTCTCATCATCATTTCATCCTATTCCCACAAAAGAAAATTTATATTATGATTTATCAAATATGACTTATCCATATAGTTCTAATCATAGAGTATCCCATTAATAAAGTTTCAAAGTGTGTACATGGGTAGTATCATTTTGAAATTTTGACGTTTAACTTTCTGAGGTGTTATATTCTACCTTATAGAGCACAATACCCATGTTAAGAACCCTATATTTCGTCAAATTAATTTTCAGTACACATTTTTTTGGTTAAAAATATGACACCACTCTAAGGATGGAGAATCGATGATTGTACTATCCCCCACCTTTTAATTCTTATCATCGGTTCCTCACCCACCAAGCAAAAATAGTTTTCTCATGGACATGTATTGTTCCTCAAAAGGGCCAAGCCGAGGGCCCAAATGGATAATCAGACATATTAATATCCCAAATAAAAAACACATGTTATTTTATTCTTCTTTTTTATAAACTGATAGACAATATATTAAATATAAAAATTGGCCACCGATCCAAACACTAGCATATACCATGATCCCATAACTATAGAGTTCTAATTATGTAGTATCTTTAGTAGAATGTTGTACATTAATTACATGGGTAATAACATATAGTATTTCAACACATTATCTTTTGTGTATGTTACATTTAATTTTTATAAATTATTTTTTAAATAAAATAGTCTTTTAAGGAGGAAATAATAATATATATCAGCATTGAAAGAAATTTTCTGTACATATACATCGTGACCTTTTCATTTTTCTAGTGGTTTTAATGGAATAAAATTATATAATGAATAATCATTACAAAATTATATTTTGGTAATTTTTGGTTATATATATTAATTAAATATATCATTTTAATAATCAAGGTGAGGTTGTGATGGATAATAATACACACCTCTTTGTGGAGGTGCTAATCCACACATACTCATGAGTGATATTTTAAATTTTTATCATATTTTTAAGGGGTAGATAATAAAAATTCCATAAAAATAATCAAATTATATTATATTAATGATATTATTACCATTTTATTAGGATATAAATGAAAAAAATATGGGGTAGAAGTAGAAATAAATTCAAATGAGCCAACTAATACAATGATATAGTCTTTGAGAATGAACCATTGGATTGAAAACTATGACCAGTGAATATGGAAATATTGGAATAAAATATCCTATAATATTTGTATAATGATTTAGGGGTGTACTATAGATTTAATTTGTAAGAGTTAATGTTCTCATGGATGAGAGGAAAAGTTAGGGGTTGAGGGGATCCTTCAAGAATTAACGGTAGTGACATCACTACAAATAAAATATATTAATTTAAAAATATATGCCATTTTTATTTTAGGTGTGTAATAGCCAATATAATTAAATAATAAATAAATTTACGTTTATCAATGTTAATTAGTTCATATATTGACTAAAAAATTATTAACTAATGTTTATAACAAAAATAAATTTTTTTAACTAATCAATTTACATTCATACTCATAGATAATAGTTTAATATATATATTTTTTAATTTTTTTTAAAAATAATATTATTTTTAATATAAGAAAATAAAAATAAAAATATAGTGAAATATGGGAATTTTATAGTGAGTTTTGATTTTTCGTTCAATTGTGAAAATTATTGATTTTTTTAAAAAATGTTCCCTTAATTATGTTAAATAAATTTAATGTACCTATATTTTATTAATATTATTCAATGTAATATATTATTTATTTAGTTATTTTTAATTAATTAAATTATATTATAATCTTATTTACATTGGATTTAATTCATTTTTAATTTAACGTTTGAAATGGGTTTCCTGGAATAATATTTAAATATGAATAATGTTTTTAAATAATAAATAATTAATGAAACCCCTAATGAGAAAAAATTTAAATGAAATTTATATATTATATATCCAGAAATATTTAATTTAATCTATTTAGTGTTGATTAATAGTCACAGAGTCAATATAAAATCATCTTATGCTTACAAAATACAGTTCTTGAAACCTATATTTTTCAAACGCATCTAAATGTTTATTTTTAAATTTAATTATTATGGAACTTTGAATTTATCATTATTAAATGAATTTAATATAATAAATTTGTAGAAATTATTTTACCTAATCATTTGATCCATTTTATCCTTATATTTTATATTTATAACAATAATAATCATTTTCTATGATTAAGGATAAAATATTTATATTGGGGGATAAACTAAAACAATACCATGTAAAATAATCCTAAAACATGTTGAAAATGTTGTGGATTACCATATATTATAAAAAATATTATTAACATTCTACAATGATACATTTTTTATCCTTATTTCATGTGAATACTAAGAGTATCAATTTTTTATTCAAAATATTATAATAATTCAACTCACATCAGTTATAATAAGCCACACCCTATCCTTTCTTGTTCACACATTCAAAAAATTTTCATCATCCAAGTAATTTATAAACACCTTTTTCAATATCCTTACCATGAAATAGATTGCATTTTTTATAAAAAAATCAACCCTATGATGTATTTTCATGCTAACCTATTGAGGTTTTGCAATGAAGATGTATGGTGCTTAATAGGGGTTTTATTGCATTATTTATTCATAAACCAATTTAAAATCTTCTTAAATTATGAAAATATTATAGAATCAATATATACATATACATATTTATTATTATATTTATAGTATAACACAAACCCATATTCGAATCAGACAAATGGGAATTGAAATAAACATGTGTATGTGTGGCAGACAACAGCCTTGCGTACCCATGTGATTTATTGTTCATCAAATCCTCCCTCAAGATTTTATAATGATTGATTTAATATATATATATATATATATGTGATATTATTAACATAATTGGGCCTATTTTATTTTTATTCCACATATACCTTCTTAAATCTTTTTTCATGAGGGATATGATACTCTTATCAATGTGTATGGTAGACTAAAACCTCCTGATGTAATATGATTCCTTTTTTTACAAACGCATCACATCGATGTTAGTTAGGATAATCTTATTAAATAAATGATATATAAATTTAATAATTAAAATATTTATTAAATATAAATATTTTTCTAAAATAATATATAATTTTATTTCCTATATTTTGACTCACTAGAATATGATAAGACAGTTTGTCTGTACTTGGGGAATACTACCTACAGGAAACGATGTGGTTCTTTTTTCACCACCACATCACATGAATCATATATATGTGTATAAGTGAAAAAAACAATATATTATTTATTATATTATTATCATTATATAATGATAATATAATTTTCACCATCATTCTATAATGATAATTTCAAAATGGAAGCGTTTCTCAGACGTATGTATGACCTTCTCTATCAATGATTGTATCACAGTTCATATATCATAAAAATAATACATGATTATTAAAAAGGTATAAATTATGCCTAAAATGATAATTATTACATGATTATTATTATATAGATTATTCAATAATGAACACTTTTCCCATAATTAACCTACTGAAGTTGTTTTTAACACTATAAATGAATACCATCAAAATATTCGATTTAAACATAAATAAGTAAAAAACTGTGTATATCATGGTAAATTTTAAAATAAAAGTAATAATTAAGATGAAAATTCTTCTTAATAATCTAAATAAATAACATATAATTACTATTTATGATGATAAGTAACATATATGATGAGTCAAACTGATGGTAAGGGAAATAAATATTTTAAATCCAACATTTATGTTCCCTTCAATAAAATTTGTTTCCTTATCACTAGTTTTTAAATAATATTACTAGTGTACCTAAAACACATGGAATGTATTATAATTGTTTTCCATTAATTTAATGTATTTGAAAAAATGGAATATTTTCCTTTCATTACAAAATACTAAATTAATAATTTATTTTAATGTATATATGGAAAATGACATTTTAATCCACAATAACTTTTTTTTGATTTTTGGATCCCATTACAATATTTCATTAGATATTTATTGAAAACCCCTAATCACATTTTATATGATTATTTTTATTGAAAATTAGTTTATCAATGGTGTTGGAATTTCCATATCAAGAAAATTTCTCTTAAAGATGAAATGATTATTTTATGATAGTGATTTTGATAATTGTATGATTTCTATTCCTAAAATTATGTTTTAGATCATGTAAACTATTAATGATGATAGGTGGATCCATTATAATATGTGGATTGGTGTACCCATTATAATAATTTAATGTGAGGTCATGTTATAAACCAAGGATGGGTGGTTAAATTATAAACTAGGTAAAGGTGGGGATGTGACAACCCTATATTGTATTTGGTATAGAATCCCACTGTATACTTATTTTATTTGTATGATTGGTATGAGAAAATATTTTCCATGATATAAATTTTTTTATCTATTATTTCTATTTGTAATTATTGGTACCCTCTTAATATTATAAAATTATGCAAATGATACTATAATCAAAAAATATATTTTCTACATGTTATGGGTGAGAAATATGACTTTGAAAAAAAAAATTCTTGTGTTTATAATGTTATTAGATAAAAAATCTGGAGTTTAATTTGGAGTATATGTTTTCTTATAATATGTTTAATGAATATCATTGTGTAAGTGAGGTTCTCATTTTAGAAATTAAAATTGTTATTTTATCCCAAATCATACATTGGAATAGAATATTTTCAGAAGTAATCATAGACTAATAAGTTTCCTTATTTTCATATAAGTCCCTTACTAGGGTTGTTTTTCTTATCCAATGATATATGTTTTTTATATGTCTTAATGATGGGAAATATAAAAACAAATAATACATGATGAAATCCATATAGTCATTTCCAAATTTGTTTTTTATTTTTAAGTATTTATATTTTGGGGAAATGGATACTATTTTGAAGTATACACAATATTTATAGGTTTGTAGTGTTATTGTTATTAACTAAATATATAATAGACTGTATATAAAATATCATTGTGAATATAAGTAAATGAATTAATGTTTAATGTAAAAAAATATGTAATGTAGGAGTTTGTGTCCTTATAGTTGGTATTAAGAAAATTATTAAGAAAATTTTAGAGATCATGATAACATTTATAACATGAGTATGATATTTTTATCAGCATAGTTGTGTTTAAATTTTAATTAATTTTAATAATAAAATGATTATTTCTCTAAAATATATCTTTTCATTCTATTTTATCATGTAGGATAATAAAAATCTGTATAGGGAAGTCATCGAGAATGAAATATCATTCTAAATCTACATCTTGAGAAATCTGTGATTGAAACATAACAATATGACGTACTAGTGTATCATTTGATGCAAGCTATTTTTTTGGAATCCATGATAGAGTTCATATTGGAAAAAAATAGAGTAACATTTCAATAGTATAGAATTATATGGGAAGACATCCTATATCATTTAGTGAATATTCTAACCATGTTCTTTCCAATGGATGTATCAATGCCCAGGAAGAGATGTTTCACGTCCGGGGTTATTCAATGTTTATAGAGGTAAATCATTCTATTTATTATTTATAATGTGGTGTTTCTCAATAGTTGTATTCATATAATAATACCAAATAAAGAGATAGTCATGATTTGATTAAATGAAACACATTTAGGAATCTATTCATTGATAAATATTTTTCTATTGTTTTTCGGATAAGGATGATGATACAATTCATGGAATGGAAGAAAAATGATGAATATTTTTGTATATTTGTATAAAATAAATATTTCAATACTATCTCGGATTGAACAAAACCTTATCTGCATACATGGTAGTAATATGAATTAGTTTTAATCTAGATTTAATCCAATATATCGAAGGTAGTTGACTTTCAGTGAATTAAATAGGTAAATGAAAAATATCATTATGTTTAGTGTTACACCCCAAGCTTCCACGGTACGCTTCTCTTTGAATAATACAATAGCATGTGTTGTACGCATCTTCGAGTTCTAACACACCACAACTAATCAAACTAGTCGTTATGAATATTAATACCCACTTGTTGAAATTTAATAAAATTTAACTTTAAAAATTAACTTCATTTTTGAATTTGGAATATCTAAATTAGCCTAGGGTGAATTTTTGGTATTTTTCTGAAAACATTCTATTTTTTGATGAATAGTGAAAAAGCACTAAGTTATAGTATAAAACCGAATTTTTATTTTAATAACTATTTATTTTATTTAAATTTATTATTGGTTAAAATAGATAAATAATACCTATATAAGTTCAATGTAATTCATTGGAGTCAATTTATAATAATTTTAGATATAGAAAAATTGTGTTAAACATTTCACCATCTTTTACCCATCTCCTAGGAGAATTTGGATATTCACATAAAACATAATATTATCGCTTCTGTGAGTGGAATTTAGAAAATTTGAGAGACATAGTTAACATCAAGGAGTAAAATGTGGTTCAATGAGATAAAAATAATTTTTGGTGAATAGTAACTTTTACCTGTTAAAAGTAAATAGGGCAATGAAGGGTAAAAAATGATATTATTATTACCCTAAAAGATGTCCTAATTCTATTGCACAAATGTATCTCGACCAAAAACAACCATAGGAATAAAATATTATCATTTATGTCCACTTGTATTATATTAAGACATTTATTATTATTTAATTCAACGAAGAGTTAAAAGAGTTAAAATCAATTTCTAATAACTAAATTTTTTTTAATATTGGGTTATACATAAGATAAATTAGATTATAAATATTAATTATAAATATAAAACTATTTCCTACATAATGGTATTTTATTATAATTTTTAGACCTTATATAATTTAATTTATTTATGACACAATAGAGATTCAGTAATTAACTAATTAATGAAATATTAAAATAATTTATATTATAAAAATAAAAATAAACGTGATTTGAGACTTTTAATGAATTACACTAATTTTATATGTCAATATGACATATTAGGATTGGTTATATAATTTGTTTTCTAACTAATAATTCTTTTATGAAATTTACAAAAACAAAATACCCAATAGTGTCAATATTGACATAAAAGAAGTTTTCAAAACAAATATTATATTATTAATTGATATTCTATTCCTAAAAATCTAAGGATTGGAAAATGGACTTATATAATGATATTTTTATCATTAATGGACCAATTGGGGGTCTCTTAGAAGTTTATAGTATGTTTATTGACTATATTACATAAAAATACAAGTGACATGGTAAATGTTAAACTATTTAACTACGAGTTAAATATAAATGATAAGGTTAATATAGTAACCCAAACCTATCTAAAATTTCTTGGATGAAAGGTTTTAGACCCATACACACCTTAAACTTTAAATAATCTACTTTTAATCCATTATAAAACATACATTAATTTTTTATTAAATAATATTTCTAGCTTTTCCAAAGGTGCCACTCACCCGTTTTATAAAAGGGCACTCCCCCTTCAATCTAATTCACACCTTCAATGCCATTTGGCTCGGCCAAACCTGGCCCGAATATTCTATAAACTTCCCTCAATTCAACCTAGAGTCCTTAGTTTGATCATAAAGCCAACCTATGGAGCCCTTTTGATCAAATCAAAAGGAAGAACCAAAAGAAGAGGTAATGTTTTCACCACCCTCTTTCATGTTCCTTTCTTCTTCAACTTCTTCTTTATTTGTTATTCCATTATAAAATAATAACTCCAGTATATTCTATATACTGTAATGTTATTTTAAATATGGTACAACCATATTCATAATTCTATCCATCCTTTGAATGACATGTCACCATACATGCGTACGCACGACTTACTATCTCCACGTCATGCTGTAATTGTCATTCAAAAAAAGTATTATTTAGATGGGTATAATAATGATGTGACATTCATGTAAATAATAAATATAACATGATAATGATTCTGTGTATATTATATAATATCAAATTATATATTATTTTAATATCAAAAGAGTGATATTGTCGCTCGTGCGTAAGTACGGACTACCGTCTCCACAAACACGATGAGATTCATTCCCCATCATATATATTCATGTTTATATCTCATTTATTGATTAAAATAAATTTTTAAGGACTTGATATCATTCTGGATATGAATAAGATACAACCAATCCATAACAAACATGACTTATGTAACAAAACATATAAAATTAAATGAGTAACTTAACACCCGAAACAACGATAATACTAAGATATTATTAACAAAGAAATATTAAAAGATCATATATGATATCAAATTAATGTAAATTATTCATGTATAATTTAATAAGAATTATTTCACCATTATACAGGAATTTAACCTACCCTCAACCAAGGAAAAGTACAAGGTAATGGTTTATTTCACAATCCCTTCATTATCTGAGGTTGTTTATACGTAATTATCTAATGGGACCTATTTATCATCCTCATCCATGTTACTCAAAAATGTATTTAAAATCATTATTAATATTCTATAGACTATGGGATAAAGTCATTTATACCCTTTTTGAATTTTTATAAGAAATTTAGAAAGGAAACTTTCTGTTGTTTTCCAAGCAAGGTCCTTTTAAACCTTTTCAAAAAAATTCACGTAATAATGTCTTTTTAACATATAAGGCGGGTACATCTATTTTCATCTATTATAAAATTGTCAAAGCTTCCCTCAAAAGATTATATGAATACTTTCAAATTAAATGTTTTCTTTTATAATTATGTGACTTGTAATTGATTTCAAAAAAGAGATATTTCTCTCAAATAGTTTTGATTTCATCTATGTCAACATCCATTGATCGATTTTAAGTTTATTTGAAGTTTATTTATTATGATAGAAATCTTCCATATTGTATTGAAGGTTTTGTGATATGTTTGACTATGGATGTGTTTTTTTATACCATTCATGGTTTATGGAGAAAGTATTGACATTTCATATGCTAGTTTTAATACGAATGTTTATGTTATGTTTAAACCTCTTCATAGGAGGAATGAATTGGACATAATAAGTGACGGGTGGAGCCCGCTATTGCTCCTCAATTCATCGGTAGATATCATGAGACAAACTAGTGTCTTGGCACAAGGCCATGAAAAAATATTGTGTGTAGACTTGGCACAGGGCTCTAACTATGTGGTTATGATAGTCTGGATTTCTGTATTCCATCATTACGAAAGTGGTTATCAATATTGCATGTGATTATTCTATTAGTAGAATATCCGTGTGAATAAGTATATTGAAATATTACATTTTATTTCTTCCATATTATGATGAATTTCATGTTTAAAACGCTTTTGTTTTAGTTATACATTGCATTAAATGTTTATGCCTATTTATGAATGTGTCTGCTATATTGTTATCTTTACTAGGCATCTGAGCTCACCCCTTTCTATGATTTATTTTTCCTAGGATGTGAATAAGTATTTTATGAATGACCTGTAGGGATAGTATGAGTGGATATGAGTGTGGAACATGGAGACTATGTTGTTGTTGTTTTCATTTTATGATGTAATGTAAATATTATGAATGTATGTAGTTCTTCCAAGGCTACTAAACTAATCAGTCTTTCGAGACATGATCTTTTGTGATCATGACAATGTTATGTAATAATGCACTGACTCTGGGTAATTGGGTTTGGGCATTATAGTTGGTATCAGAGGATGTTTGGTACAAACCTTGGAAACTAGATTTAGATAAACTCTGATTAGAGCACATAGCCCTAAGATAGAGTTTGGGGATTAATATAGAAGAAAATCTTATAATTTTGGTATTGTAGAGATTTTGTGATTTTTCAGAGCAACACATCCCTATCTGAATATGAACAGGTTGAGGCGGCTCTAGTACAGATGTACGTAGGGGTAAAACCCAAAAACACCTCTTTGAGCTATACTTGAATGAGAACTGGTGCACGACAAGAGGCCTTGCTGCACTCTTGGATACGACACTCCTGGGGGGATATGATTAGGATAATTCTCATTATCTTTACAAACCATTATGAAAGGTTTATTAGTATATACATCCTCAAAGAAAATAATTTTTTTGATTATGGATTATATGCATAAACTGTTCAATTTATGTTAAGTGTTTTACAAGATTGGATTTATGTATTGCGATTCATCAACTAATCTAGTGTATGACATTGTTTAAAAATGGCGCCTAGTGGAAGAAATTGAAACCGTATCAATGCATGCACTCCATGTAGTTATTTCCCTTCTACACATGATAATTATATTAGAGTTGGTGATGCAACTATTGCTGATCAGCTAATCTCCATTCTATGACAACTCACTCAGCTTATGAATAATAACCTTACCCGTATAGAGCACCCTGATCTATAGCATGGAGGATCAATGTTAGACAACTTCATGAGGAAACAACCACTAATATTAAATGGGAGTACAAATCCCTTAGTCGCTGAGCAATGAATAAATTCTTTAGAGAAAATATTTTTGGCATTGGGGAGTAGTAAAAGGGAAAAAGATGTTATGGCTTTTTATCGCCTCACTGGAGATGCTGATCAATGGTGGTCATTGATTCAAAACACAAAAGAAGATGATGATGTATCAAATATTGAATGGATTGAGTTTAAAGAGATGTTCTTAGAGAAATACTTTCCTTGTGACCATCGAGCAGAAATGGAAAGGCAATTTCTACGTCTGAGACAAAAGGAGGATGATAATGTCGTAATGTATGAGGATAACATTATAAGGATAGAAAGGTATGTTGTAGATTATATACGTAACCCAAGAAGTACTATTGATCATTTCTTTGTTGGGATAAAACCATTTCTCCGTCGAGCATTAGTCTGACAAACCTTTTCATTGTACGATGATATTGTCTCATGTGCTATCATGAAAAAATAATAATTTTATAATTCTTATGAATTTATAGAAAAACAATAGAATAAGAGATCTGTGGATTACTATGTAAATGGAAATAAGCGGATTAAGGGAATGGTTGAATATCCATCATCTAGTAAAGGTGGGAAGAAACACCTCGGTAGTTGCTTTAAGGGAATGGGAGTCTGATACAAGTGTGGTGAAAAAGGCCACAAAGCTCATGATTTCAAGGGGAAGAATGAAGCTACCGATGTTCAATGATACAACTGTAGGGAGATGGGACATTATGCAAATGAATGTCTTAATCATTAGGGGAAATTATCTCAGAAAAGGACAAGTGATCAAGGCCAAGCTTATTCTATCACTACTGCTGTGGTAGAATCTACGAAAGTCGTGGTGGTATGTTAATTAATTGTTTCGTAAAGTTTAGAAAATGAATTATTTGACTCTTGATCATCGCATTGTTTTATATCATCCCAGTTTTCTATGAAAATTAGATATTTCCAATTTGATTTAACAAGGTAGTTGTCAGTTAAAACTCATATGGGATGTATCATTGCTACAATGTTCTCTGGATCCGTTCCCGTTGGGGCATATAAATGTTCTTTATCTACTGATCTCATCGTCATACATATGGTTTAGTTTGATATAATCCATGGTAATTATTTGATTTCATACCATGATGCGATGATTTATTGTAAGAAGAAGGAGGTTAATTTTTTGATGATGATGATAACAAACACCTTATCTTTAGAGCAGAATCATCACCACGTGATTCTTACCGAGATCCACCCCAAGTAGCTCAACTAAATTCAATTATTGGGGAGGAATAGATGGAAGTAATTGTGGGTATGTAAAGGAATGTTCAAATAGAGGATTTACATATTGTGAAATAATATGTAGATGTGTTTCTAAAAGATTTACCTTGACATCCTCTAGAATAAGAAATTGATTTATCCATTGATTAAATTCTGTGTTCATGGCTAATATTGAAGGCCCCTTATAGAATTTCCATTGTGGAATTAGTGGAACTAAAGAAACAACTAGAATAATTGAGTTGTAAATAATTTATTCTCCCTAGTGTTTCTCGGTGGGGAGACCCTGTCCTTTTTGATAAGAAAAAAGATTGATCTTAGAGGTTATATATCGACTACAGAGATATCAAAGTTATAAAAATAAAGAAAAAGTATCCCCTACATCTCATTGATGATTTATTTGACCAACTAGATGGAGTTCAATACTTTTCTAAGACTGACCTTCGATCTGGATACCATCAGTTTTTTGTGAAGAAGGAGGACATTCCAAAGACAAAATTTCTTACTAGGTACGGGCATTACGAGTTTACAGTAATTCTTTTTGGGATGACTAATTTACCCTATAATTTCATTGATCTAATGAAAAACGTTTTCAACGAATATCTTAATGATTTTGTAGTGGTATTTATTGATGATATATTTGTATATTCCAAAATCTACGATGATCATGAAAATAAATTGTGCATTATATTGAAGGCTCTGATAAGAAATGAATTATATGGGAAGTTAGAAAGTGTGAATTCAGGTTTCCAAAGATTTCATTACTTGGCCATATTGTCTCTAAGGATGGAATTTCAATTGAACCTTATAATACCAAGGAAATCCAAGAATGGCCAGCACCAATGAGTATAACTGAGGTATGAATTTTTTTTGGTTTAGCAGGTTATTATCGACATTTCGTCCAGAATGTTTCCCGATTGACTAACCCATTAACGAAGCTCACACATAAAGGGGTTAAATTTGTTTGGAAAAAAGAGTGTGAATAATGTTTTGAATAACTGAATAGAAGATTATTCAATTCTCTTATATTGAATCTACCATCGGGGAATGATGGGTTCATTATTTATAGTGATGCATCGAAGAAAGGACTTGGTTGTTTCCTTATACAAAATGAAACAGTTATTTCCTAAGAATCACAACATCTGAAAATTCATGAGAAAAACTATCCTACTCCTGATCTTGAGTTAGCTCTTGTAATAATTTCTTTGAATATATGGAGACATGATCTCTATGGTGGAAAATTTGAGATATATACCGATCACAAGAGTTTGAAGTACATTTTCTCACAAAACTAACTCAACATGAGGCAAAGGCGAAGGCCTGAACTACTCGAGGATTATGATTGAATGATACACTACCACCCGGGAAGGTTAATAAGGTGGCATATGAATTGAGTAAAAAAGATAATTGAGTTTTGAACAAGATGATAATTGAGAGGGATACCATTTTCATGGATCTAGTAAAGTTGGATATAGGAATAACCATGGAAGGTGAAACATAAATTATTTTTCAAATGGTTTCCAAACCATATTTAATAGAAATAATAAAATGTTCACAGACCGATAATGAAGAGTTTAAAAAGAGGATTAAATCTTTCAATGATGGGAGATTGAGTGACATTGTGTATGAAAGTGGAATTTTTTAATTTGGGAAGTGACTTTGTGTTCCCAATATACTTGATCTACAAAGGGAATTGTTGGACGATGCTCACAGCTCCAATTTCTCTATACACCCTGGAAGAACTAAAATGTATAGAGATTTGAAAGAACATTTTTGGTGGGACAACTTGAAGTGGGAGATTACTGATTTTTTTTCATTTTGTATGGTTTGTTAACAAGTGAATGCTGGAAGGCAACAACCTGGAGGAGTCATGCAACCTCTTCCCATATCAGAGTGGAAATGGGACAATATTACGATGGACTTTTTCATGGTGCTACCAAAGACTCTTAGAAGGAATGATGAAAAATTGAATATTATTGATCGTCTTACCATGTCAGTACATTTTCTTTCTATAAAAGAAGATCATCCACTAGAACGTCTAGAAAGAATATATATTAATGAAGATATGAGACTTCATGGAGTACCCCTATCGATTGTATTTGATCGTGATCCCCGTTTTACTTCAAGATTATGGAAGAGTCTTCAGAAGGCCTTGGATACTGAACTTCATTTGAGAACTTCCTACCACCCTCAAACAGATGGACAATCAGAATAGAATATTCAAACCTTAGAGGATATGTTGATATCATGCTCACTTGACTTTCAGGGTATGTGGGATAAATATTTAACTCTGGTGGAATTTTTCTATAAGAATAGCTTCCATTCAAGTATTCCTATGGCACCATATAAAGATTTGTATAGAAAGAGATGCCGCACACCAACCTGTTGGGATGACAGTGGTGTAAGAAAACTTGTAGGCCTAGAACTGGTGTATGAGACGATGAAATAGGTGAAGGTAATCCAAAACCACATCAATGTAGCTCAAATTATGCAGAAGAGTTATGACGCTAATCGAAGGAAGGATTTTTAATTTCAGGTAGGAGATCATGTTTTCTTGAAGGTATCTCCATGGAAGGGAGTTATACATTTTTTTAAGAAAGTTAAATTGTGTCCCAAGTACATCAGACCTTTCAAAATTATAGAATTAATTGGTGTTGTAGCTTACCGTTTGGAAATGAAGCCAAATCACTCCAAAGTTCACGATGTGTTCCACGTATCACTGTAGAGAAAATAAATGCCTAACCCAACGCATGTACTCACATATATGGAATTAGAACTGGAACCTGAAATGTCTTATTGCGGCGATCTTGTCAAGATTCTTGATACGAGAGAACAAGTGATGAGAAACAAGACGACTTGTGTGGTAAAAGTTTTATGGAGAAACCATAAGATAGAAGATGCAATGTGGGAACCCGAGGAACTTATGATGAACAATCACCCGAGTCTTTTCAAGAGGTAGTATTCTAGAAATATCGAGGATGAAATTATTTGAAGGAGGGGAGAATGTAACAACCTAAGCTTCCACAGTACGGTTCTCTTTGAATAATACAATAGTGCGTGTTGTACATAACATTGAGTTCTAACACACCACAAATAAACAAACTAGCCATTATGAACAATAATACCAACTTTTTGAAATTTTAGAAATTTTAAATTTAAAAATGAACTTCATTTTTGGATTCGGCATATCGAACTTAGACTAGGGTGAATTTTTTGTATTTTTCTGAAAACATTTTATTTTTGATGAGTAGTGAAAAACACTGAGTTATAGTTTAAAACCTAATTTTTATTTAAATAATTATTTATTTTATTTAAATTTATTAATTGTCAAATTAGATACATAATACCAATATAGGTTAAATGTACTTCATTGTAGTAAAGTTATAACAATTTTTGATATATAAAAATTTTATTGAACTTTTCACCGTCTTTTACCCTTCTCCTAGGAGAATTTGGAAATTAACATAAAACATAATTTTATCATTTATGTGAGTGGAATATAAAAAATTCGGGAGACACGGTAAATATCAAAGAGTAAAATGTGATTCAATAAGATAAAAATAATTTTTGGTGAATAGTTACTTTTACTTTTATTTACCACGGTTAAAAGTAAATAGGGTAATTAAGGGTAAAAATGATATTATAATTACACTAACACATATCCTCATTCTATTGGACATGTGTATATTGACCAAAAACAACCTTAGGAATAAAATATTATCATTTAGGTCCACATGGATCAGATTAGGACATTTATTATTATTTAATTCAAAGAATATTTAAAAGACTTAAAATCAATGTTAAATAACTAATACATTTTTAATATAGGGTAATATATAAGATAAATTAGATTATAAATACTCATTAGATTGAAAAAACAATTTCCTACATAATGGTATTTTATTTATAATTTTTAGACCTTGATTAATTTAATTTATTTATGACACAATAGTGATGTAGTAATTACCTAATTAATTAAATATTAAATTAATTATTATTATAAATATCAATATAAATATGATTTGAGAATTTTTATGAATTCAAATAGTTTCCTAGTTTAATATGACATATTATTATTGGTTATAAAAAATATTTCGAAGCAATAATGCTGTTATCAAATTATCAAAAACAAGATACCCAATAGAGTCAAAATTAAAATAAAATAAGTTTTTAAAACAAATATTATATTATTAATTCATATTCTATTCCTAAAAATCTACAGTTCGGCCAAATGACTTATATAATGATAGGTGTATTATTAATGGACCACTTTGGGGTCTCTTAGAAGTTTATTATACGTTTATTAACTATATTATATCACAATACAAGTGACACGGTAAATGATAAACTATTTAACTATGAGTTAAATATAAATGATAAGGTTATATGTAACACAAACCTATCTAAAATATATTGGTTGAAAGGATTTAAACCCATACCCACCATAGATATTAAATATTCCACTGTTGAGCCATTAGAAGCCTTATATGAGGTAATGTTTACACCACCCTCGTTCAAGTTCCATTCTTCTTCAACTTCTTCATTCTTTGTTATTACCATTCTAAGATAATAAATCTGGTATATTCTATATAATGTGTTGTTATTTTATATATGGTACATCTATATTCATAATTCTATCCATCATTTTAATGACATGTCACCATACGTGCGTACGTACGACTTACCATCTCCACGTCGTGCTGTAATTGTTATTCAAAAAATTATAATTTGGATGGTTATAATAATGATCTATAATTCATGTAAATAATAAATATAACATGATAATGATTCTTTATATATAATGTACTATCCAATTATATATTATGTTAATATCAAAAGGGTGATATTGTCGTTCGTGCATAAGTACGGAATACCGTCTCCACAAACGCGATGAGATTCATTCCCCATCGTATCCATTCAAGTATAATTCTAATTTGATGATTAAAAATAATTTTTAAGGACTTGATATAACTATAGATATAAATAAGATAAAACCTATCCATAAGAATCACATCTTATGTAACATAACATATAAAAGAAAACGAGCAAGTTAACACCCAAAACGACGATAATACTAAGATATTATTAACAAAGCAATATTAAAAGACCATATATGATATCATATTAACGTATATGATAATTTTATAATTTAATAACAATTATTTCACCATTATACATGAGGTTATTCTACACTCCACCATGGAAAAGTACAAGGCAAGGGTTTTTTTCACAATCTCTTCATTATCCGAGTTGTTTATACGTAATTATCTAGTAGGGCCTCTTTATCATCCACATCCATGTTTTTCAAAAATGTATTTCAAACCATTCATAATATTTTATAGACTATGGGATAGAGTAATTTATACCCTTCTTGACTTTTTATAAGAAGTATATAACGGAATATTTTTGTCGTTTTCCAAACAAGGTCCTTTTTAACCTTTTAGACAAAATTCAAGTAAGAATGTCTTTTTTACTTATATGGCGAGTACAACTATTTTCTTCCACTATATAATCGTTGAAGATTCCCTTACATAGTTATAAGAATATTTTAAAGGTAAATGTTTTCTTTTATAATTATGTGACTTTTAAATTATTTCAAAAATGATATATTTCTCTCAAATAGTTTTGATTTCATCTATGTCAACATCCTTTGATAGATTTTAAGCTTATTTGAATTTTATTTATTAGGATACAAAACATCCATATTGTATTGAAGGTTTTTTGATATGTTTGATTGTGGATGTGTTATTTTTATACAATTCATGGTTTATGGAGAAAGTATTGACATTTCGTATGCTAGTTTTAATATGAATGTTTATGTTATGTTTAAACCTGTTCATATGAGGAATGAATTGGACTTAATAAGCTACTGGTGGAGCCCACTATTGCTACTCTATGCATCGGTAGGTATCATGAGACAAACAAGTGTCTTGGAACAAGGCCTAGACAAAATCTTATTTTAGACTTGGCACGAGGCCTTGACTATGTAGTTATGATAGTCTGTCATTATGCATTCCATCATTATGAAAGTGGTTATTGATATTGCTTATGATAATTCGATTAGTAGAATATCCATGTGAATAAGTAAATGTAATTATTTAATTTTATTTCTTCCATATTATTCTGATGTTCATGTTTAAAAGGATTTTGTATTAGTTATACATTTCCTTAAATGTTAATGCCCATTTATGAATGTTTTTTCTATATTGTTATCCTTACTGGGCATCTGAGCTCACCCCTTTCTATGTTTTATTTTTCCCAGGATATGAAAAGTATTTTATGAATGACCTGTAAGGATAGTATTAGGGGATATGAGTGTGGAATATGGAGACTTTGATGTTGTATTTTTTATTTTATGATTTAATGTAAACTTTTTGGATGTATCTTGTTCTTCCAAGGCTACTAAACTAATCGGTCTTCAATACTTGATATTTTGTGATCATTCCAATGTTATGTAATAATCCACCGACTCTGGGTAAAAGGGGTCAGGGCGTTACAGTTGGTATCATAGGATGTTTAGTACAAACCATGGAAGCTAGATTTTGATAATCTCTGATTAGAGCACATAGCCCTAAGATAGACTTTGAGGATTAGTATAGAAGAACTTCCTAGAATTTTGGTATTGTATAGATTTTGTAAGTTTTCCGAGATATACATCGTTGTATAGAAACGATAAGGTAGATGCTGCTCTGGAAAAGATGTACCTAGGGGTAAAACCTAAAAACACCACATTGAGCATGAATCGAACGGTAACTGGTGCACGACAACGGGCTTTGCTTCACTCTTTGTTACAACACTCCCGGAGGATATGCTTATGATAATTATCATTATCTCGACAAACCATTATGAAGGGATTATGAGAATATACATCCTCAAAGAATATTTTTTTATGATTATGGATTATATCCATAAACTGTTTAATTTATGTTAAGTGTTTTACAAGTTTGGATTTATGTATTGCGATTCATAAACTAATCTATTGTATGACATTGTTTAAAAATGGTGCCTAATGGAAGAAATGGAAACCGAATCAATGCACGCACTCCATGTAGGTATTTTCCTCCTACTCAAGATAATTATAGTGGATCTGGTGATGCAACTAGTGCTGATCAGCTAATCACCATACCGGGACAACTCACTCAGGTTATGAATAATAATATTACCTGTATAGAGCACCCTAATCCGCAGTGTGGAAGATCAATGTTAGAAATATTCATGAGGCAATAACCACCAATATTCAATGGGAGTACAAATCCCTTAGTAGCTATGCAATGGATAAATTCCTTAGAGAAAATATTTCCGGCATTAGGGAGTAGTAAAAGGGAAAAAGTTGTCATAGATGTTTATCGCCTCACTGGAGATGCTGATCAATGTTGATCATTGATTCAAAAAACAAAGGAAGATGATGAAGTATCAAATATGGAATGGATAGAGTTTAATGAAATTTCCTTTGAAAAATACTTTCATCGTGCCCATCGAGAAGATATGGAAAGGCAATTTCTAAGTGTGAGATAAAAGAAGGAGGAAAATGTCACAAAGTATGAGGCTAACATTACAAGGTTAGCAAGGTATGCTACATATTATATAGGTAACCCAATAAGAAAGATTTATCGTTTCTTTGATGGGTTAAAACCATTTATCCTTTGAGTGTTAGTCTCACAAACGTTCTTGTTGTATAATGATATTGTCTCATGTGCTACCAAGACAGAAAAACAATTTTCTAAGTCATAGGACTTTAAAGAAAAATAGGAGAGGAACAGATCTGCTGATCAATCTGGAAATGGAAATAAGGGGAATAATGGAAATGTTGAATATCCATCCTATAGTATCTATGGGAAGAAACACTCTGATACATGCTTGACGGGAATTAGAGTCTGTTACAAGTGTGGTGAAAAAGGCCACCAAGATCGTGATTTCAAGGGGAAGAAAGAAGCAACCAATGTTCATTGCTACAACTGCAGGGAGATGGGACATTATGAAAATGAATTTCTTATGTGTTAGGGGAAGTTACATCAGAAAAGGACAAGGGATGAAGGCCAAGATTATTCTATCACTAATGCTCAATTAGAATCTCTAAATGATGCAGTGGAAGGTAATTTAATGGTTTCCTCATGTTTAGAAAATTCATTATTTGATTCTGTATCATCACATTGTTTTATATCATCCATGTTTTTTAAGAAAATTAGATATTTCCAATTTGATTTAACAAGGGAGTTTTCCATTAAAACTCCTAAGGGGAGTATAATTGCTACAAAGTTCTGTGGATCTGTTCCCATTAGGGCATATAAATATTCTTTTTCTACTGATCTCATCGTCATACCTATAGATGTGTTTGATATAATCCTTGGAATGGATTTTCATTCAGACCATGATGTGAATATTTATTATAAGAAGAATGAGGTTACAATTTTTGATGATGATGATAAATAACACCTTATCTTTAGAAAAGAATCATCACCACCAGATTCTTACCAAGATCCACCCCCAGTAGCTGAACTAAATTCAATTATTGGGGAGGAAGAGAATAAAATAACTATGGGTAAGGAAAGAAATGTTCAAATAGTGGATGTACATATTGTGAAAGAATATGTAGATGTGTTTACAGAAGATTTACCTGGACATCAACTAGAACGATAAATTGAGTTTTCCATTGATTTAATTCTGGGTTCAAGCCTAATATCGAAGGCCCCTTATAGAATGGCCATTGTAGAATTAGTGGAACTAAAAAAACAACTAGAGGATTTGAGTAATAAGGGATTTATTCGCCCTAGTTTTTATCTGTGGGGAGCCCCCGTCCATTTTGATAAGAAGAAATATGGATCTTTGAGGTTATGTATCGACTATAGGGAGATCAATGCTATAAAAATAAAGAACAAGTATCTCCTACCTCGTATTGATGATTTATTTGACCAACTGCATTGAGTTCAATACTTTTCTATGATTGAACTTCGATCTGGATACCATCAATTGTGTGTGAAGAAGGAAGACATTCCTAGGACATCATTTCGAACCAAGTACTGGCATTACAAGTTTATAGTAATGCCTTTTAGGCTGATTAATGCACCATCTATTTTCATGGATCTAATGAATAGTGTTTTCAAGGAATATCTCAATGATTTTGTAGTGGTATTTATTGATTATATATTGGTATATTCAAAAATCTACGAAGATCATGAAAATCACTTGTGCATTATATTGAAGACTCTGAAATAAATGAATTATATGGGAATTTTAACAAGTGTGAATTCAGGTTTCGGGAGATTTTTTTTCTTGGACATATTGTCTCTAGGGATAGAATTTCCATTGATCCTTCTATGACCACGACAATCCAAGAATGGCCAGCACGAATGAGTGTAACTGGGGTACGCATTTGTATTGGTTTAGAAGGTTATTATCGACGCTTCTCCCAGAATTTTGTCCGATTGGCTTACCCATTAATGAAGCTCACACGTTAAGGGGTTAAATTTGATTGGACAAAAGAGTGTGAAGAATGTTTTGAAGAACTGAAGAGATGATTATTAAATGATCCTATATTAACTCTACCATCGGGGAATGATGGGTTCATTATTTATAGTGATGCATCTTAGAGAGAACATGGTTGTGTCCTTATGCAGAATGATAGAGTTATTACCTATGCATCACGAGAGGTGAATATTTATGAGAAAAACTATCCTACTCATGATCTTGAGTTAGCAACTGTAATCTTTAATTTGATGATATTGAGGCATTATCTCTATGGTCAAAAATTTGAGATATATAATTATCAAAAGAGTTTTATTTACATTTTATCACAAAAATAACTAAACATGAGGGAAAAGAAGTGGCTCGAACTACTCAAGGATTATGATTGCACGATACACTACCAGTCGGGGAAGGCAAATAAGGTGGAAGATTCTTTGAGTAGAAAATGTCATGGAGCTTTGAACAAGATGAGAATTGAGAGGGATCCTATTTTCATGGATCTAGTAAAGTTGGATATGAGAATAACCATGGAAGGTGAAACATAAATAATTTTTCAAATGGTTTCCAACCATGTTTAATAGAAAGGATAAAGAGTTCTCTAACTGATAATGATGAGTTTAAAAAGAGTATTAAAGATGTCAATGATGGGAGATTGAGTGACATTGTGTATGAAGATGAAAATTTGAAATTTTGGAAGAGACTTTGTGTTCCAAATATACCTGATATCAAAAGGGAATTGTTGGATGATGCACATAGCTCCAATCTCTCTATACGCCTTGGGAGCACCAAAATATATAGAGATTTGAAGGAACATTTTTGGTGGGACAACATGAAGAGGGAGATTGCTGATTTTGTGTCAAGTTGTATGGTTTTTCAACAAGTGAAAGATGGAAGGAAACAGCCTAGAGGAGTCATACAACTCTTCCCATACTAGAGTGGAAATGGGAAAATATTACGATGGACTTTGTCATGGGGATAACAAGGACTTCTAGAAGAAATGATTCAATATGGGTTATTGTTGATCGTCTTACCAAGTAAGCACATTTTCTTGCTATAAGAGAAGATATACCACTGTAAAGTCTAGAGAGACTACATATTAATGATGTTTTGAGACTTCATGGATTACCCCTATTGATTGTTTCTGATCGTGATCCCAGTTTTACTTCAAATTTCTGGATGATTCTTCAGCAGGCCTTGGATACTGAACTTCTTTTGAACACTACCTACTACCCTCAAACAGATGGACAATCAGAACGGACTATTAAAACCATAAAAGACATGTTGATATCATGATCAATTTATTTTTGGTATATGTGGGATCAATATTTACCTCTGGTGGAATTTTCCTATAACAATAGCTTTCATTCAAGTATTCAGATGGCACCATACGAAGCGTTGTACGGAAAGAGATGTTGTACAACAACCTGTTGGGATGACATTGGTTATAAAAAACTTATAGGCTGCGAACTGGTGGAGTAAACGATGGAAAATGTGAAGGTAATCCAAAACCACATCAATGTAGCTCAAAGTAGGCAGAAGAGTTATGCCGATAATCGAATGAAGGATTTGGAATTTCAGGTAGGAGATCATGTTTTTTTGATGGTATCTCCATGGAAGGGAGTTATACATTTTGGTAAGAAAGGTAAATTGAGTCCCAGTTACATCATACCTTTCGAAATTCTAGAATGAATTGGTCTTGTAGCTTACCGTTTGGAAATGCCGCCAAATCTCTCTAAAGTTCACGATGTGTTCCAAGAATCACTGTTGAGAAAATAAATTCTTGACCCAATGCATGTACTCACATATGAGGAATTAGAACTAGAACCTGATCTGTCTTATTGAGAAGAGCCTATTAAGATTCTTGATATGAGAGAACAAGTGCTGAGAAACCGGACGACTCTTCTGGTAAAAGTTCTATGGAGAAACCATAATATGGAAGAGGAAATGCGGGAACCCGAGAAATATATGATGAAAAACCACCCGATTCTTTTCAGGCGGTAGTATTCTAGAAATTTTGAGGAAGAAAGTATTTGAAGGAGATGAGAATGTAACACCCCAATCTTCCACGGTACACTCCTCTTTGAATAATACAATAGCGTGTGTTGTACGCAACTTCGAGTTCAAACACACCACAAATACTCAAACTAACCGTTATGAATAGTAATACCCACTTTTTGAAATTTTATAAATTTTTTATTTCAAAATCAACTTCATTTTTTGATTCATAATATCGAAATTAGCCTAGGGTGAATTTTTGGTATTTTTCTAAAAACATTCTATTTTTTGATGAATAGTGAAAAAACAATAAGTTATAGTTAAAACCGAATTTTTATTTAAATAATTATTTAATTTATTTAAATTTATTTTTGGTCAAAATATATACATAATACCTATAAAATTAAAATGTAACTCATTGGAGTCAATTTATAATAATTTATATATATATAAATTTTATTGAAATTTTCACTGTCTTTTACCCATCTCTTAGGAGAATTTGGAAATTCACATAAAACATAATTTTATCACTTATTTGAGCGGAATTTCGAAAATCCAAGAGACACGGTTAATATCAAGGAGTAAAATTTGGTTCAATAAGATAAAATTAATTTTTGGTGAATAGTAACTTTTACTTTTATTTACCACGGTTAAAAGTAAATAGGGTAATTAAGGGTAAAAATGATATTATTATTACCCTAAAACATGTCCTAATTCTATTGTACAAGGTTATCTTGAACAAAAACAACCTCAGGAATAAAATATTATCATTTATGTCTACTTGGATTAGATTAGGACAATTATTATTATTCAATTCATAGAAGAGTTAAAAGAGTTAAAATCAATGTTTAATAACTAAAACATTATTAATATAGTGTTATACATAAGATAAATTCTATTTTTAATACTTATTAGAGAGATAAAACAATTTTCTACATAATGGTATTTTATTTATAATTATTAGACGTTAAATAATTTAATTTATTTTGGACACAACGGTAATGCAGTAATTAAATAATTAATGAAATATGAAAATAATTGATATTAGAAATATCAAAATAAATGAAATCTGAGACTTTTAATGAATTACACTAATTTTATAAATTAATATTACATATTATGATTGGTTATATATTTTTCTTTCAAAGTAATAATGTTTGTATGAAATTAACAAAAACAAAATACCCAATAGTGTCAAAATTGACATAAAAGACATTTAAAAAAATATTATATTATTAATTGATATTCTTTTCATAAAAATATACGGTTCATCCAAAGGACATATATATTGATAGGTGTATCATTAATGGACCACTTGGGGGGTATCTTAGAAGGTTATAGTACGTTTACTAACTATATTATATAAAAATACAAGTGACATGGTAAATGTAAACTATTTAACTAAGAGTTAAATATTAATGTTAAGGATAATATATTAACACAAAGCTGTCTAAAATCTATTGGATGAAAGGATTTCGACCCATCCCTACCTTATACATTAAATAATCCACTTTGGAGCCATTATAAACCTTATATGAATTTATTATAAAATAATATTTCTAGCTTTTACAAAGGTGCTCCTCACCCCTCTTATAAAAGGGAACTCCCCCTTCTCTCTAATTAACACCTTCAAAGCCATTTGGATCGGCCAACCCTGGCCCAAATATCTTCTCAACTTTCCTCACTTTAAACTAGAGGCCTTAGTTTGATCATAAAGCCAGCCTATGGAGCCCTTTTGTTCAAATCAAAAGGAAGAACCCGAAGAAGATGTAATGTTTTCACCACCCTCTTTCATGTTCCTTTCTTATTCAACTTCATCTTTCTTTGTTATTACCATTATAAAATAATAACTCCAGTATCTTCTATATAATTTGTTGCAATTATAAATATGGTACAACCATATTCAGTATTCTATCCATCCTTTGAATGAAATGTCACCATACGTGTGTACGTACGACTTATCATCTCCACGTCGTGGTGTAATTGTTATTCAAAACACTATTATTTGGGTGGGAATAATAATGATGTGTAATTAATGTAAATAATAAATATAACCAGATAATGATTATGTATATATGATATACTATCCAATTATGTATTATTTTAAAATCAAAAGAGTGATATTCTCGCTCGTGCGTACGTACGGACTACCGTCTCCAAGAACGCAATGAGATTCATTCCCCATCGTATCCATTCAAGTATAATTCTCATTTCATGATTAAAAATAATGTTTAAGGACTTGATATCATTCTGGATATGAATAAGATGCAACCAATCCATAAAAAACATGGCTTATGTATCAAAAAATATAAAATAGAATGAGTAAGTTAACTCCAGAAACGACAACAAAACAAAGATATTATTAACAAAGAATTGTTAAAGGATCATATATGATATCATATTTATGTATATGATTCTTGTATAATTTAATAACAATTATTTGACCATTATATAGGAGGTTAAGCTACCCTAAACCAAGGAAATGTACAAGGTAAGGGTTAATTTCACAATCTCTTCATTATCTGAGGTTGTTTATACGTAATTATCTACTGTGACCTCTTTATCATCCACATCCATGTTTCTCAAAAATGTATTTCAAATCATTCTTACTATTTTACAGACTATCAGTGAATGTAATTTTTACCCTTGTTGACTTTTTATAAGAAGTTTATAAAAGAATATTTCTTTCGTTTTCCAACCAAGTTCCATTTTAATCTTTTCTAAAAAATTCTGGTAGGAATGTCTTTTTAACTTATACGGCGGGTGTGGCTATTTTCCGCCATTATAAAATCGTCGAATATTTCCTTAAAATATTATAAAAATATTATCAATGTAAATGTTTTCTTTTATAATTATGTGACTTTTAAATGATTTCTAAAAAAATATATTTCTCTCAAACAGTTTTGATTTCATCTATGTCATCATCCTTTGATGGATTTTAAGCTTATGTGAAGCTTATTTATTATGATACAAAAAATTAATATTGTATTGAAGGTTTTGTGATATGTTTGACTGTGTATGTGTTATTTTTATACCATTCATGATTTATGGTCAATGTATTGACATTTTGTATTCTAGTTTTAATACGAATGTTTATGTTATGTTTCAACCTGTTCATATGAGGAATGCATTGGACTTAATAAGTGACGGGTGGAGCCCTCTATAGATCCTCGATGCATCGGTATGTCTAATGAGACAAACTAGTGTCCTAGAACAAGGCGTTGATAAAATATTATTTGTAGTCTTGGAATGAGGCCATGACTATGTGGTTATGATAGTCTGGCATTATGCATTCCATCATTATGAAAGTGGTTATTGATATTGAATGTGATTATTCAAATAGTAGAATATCCATGGGAATAATTAAATTAAATTATTTCATTTTATTTCTTCCATATCATGAAAAAGTTCATGTTTAAAAGGCTTTTGTTTTAGTTATACATCGCCTTAAATGTTTATGCCTATTTATGAATTGTTCCGCTATATTGTTATCCTTACTAGGCATCTGAGCTCACCCCTTTGTATGTTTTATTTTTAACAGGATGTAAAGAAGTATTTTATAAATGATCTGTAGGGATAGTATGAGGGGATATGATTGTGGAATATGGAGACTATGTTGTTGTAGTTTTTATTTTATGATGTAATGTAAACTTTATCAATGTATCTAGTTCTTCCAAGGCTACTAAACTAATCTGTCTTTCGAGACATGATCTTTTGTGATCATTCCAATGTTATGTAATAATGCACCCACTCTGGGTAAATGGGGTCGGGGAGATACATTTGAATAAGGTACAAATGGAGTTATTTAATGAATATGTATTGATGAAAACAATTAGAAAAATTATAGGTGATAAAAAATGAGTGGAACTGATCCAATTAGACAAAAGGTAAGAAGATCAAGTTTCCATGTTGTGATATGTCTGATTAAAATTACCCTACTGAATTTCGTAAGTTGTCATAGAAGATATAATATTGTATTTTTGTAAATATGGATTTTTTTTCAAGGATAATGATTATTAGATAAATGAAAATAATACAGTATGTTGTTTTAACCATAATGAGTTAGGACATCATTCAAATTTGTATATGATCTTTTTTCTTCGAGGAGAAAATTAGAAATATCGAAACAAAAAAGGTGTGGACTAATATTTTTATTCTACTACGTTTGTATTTAGTCATTGAAATGAAGTGGTAATAGGTATGTTACTGGCATATTAGAATCATTCAAATTCTTTTTCACAATCTGGTTCACAAAATTTTATGATTTATATGATATTTTTAATTAAAATCGAAATATTACATAATAAATGTATGAAATATCATTATGTGAAAACACGTTGTTGAAATATTCAAGAAACCAATATTTATATGAATCTCCCAGTTGTTATTAATGTAATTTAATTTCCTAAAAATCATGTTCAATAACCTATAGTAGATTTTTAAACTATTTTGGGTAAGGATTAAATTTACATTTATCATTCTAAGATCGATTTTAAACATAATAATATTTTATTTCATTATTTCATAATATTTATTTCCAAAAAAATTCATTGAATTTTATTATAGATGGTACATATATTTCCCATTTTTAAATTGTAAAGAGAAACTAACTATTCAAATTAGTGATGTGTTTATATTTAATGAATAAATTGAAGTATTTCTAGTTTTTATTCATGGTGTTAGTAAGGACTAAGGGATAACTCTATAGTTGACATAATACTAGATGCTAAGCATATTTTAGAAACCCTTTAATGAATGGATCAAGTGGAAATTTTAGAAATGAAATACCAATTATATGTGTTTTAAGATAGGGGGTTCATAAAATCTAGAAATTCACCATGTGGTTCTTATATATTATATTTTAAAAATAAATATGTATCTCTGAAGATTTTAATTTATTATATAGCATTGAATATCATCACATTAATGAAGATATATCATTTTCCGCATAATGATGATTTTTAAATCATCTCTGGGGAGAATAGTATTTATTAATGGTTGATATGAGTTTCCTGTAGCATCAACTAAAGGGGATAGAAGATAACATTCTAGAGATATTGTTTCATCGTAGATACAAGCATGATGATTTTTTCGTTATTCCCTTTGGGTTGTATTATTCCCCTTATTTAATAATGGATCATATAAATTTATTTTTCTATGAATAGTTAGATATGATTCTAATTGTGTCTGTGGTTGATATATTGGTATATTCTAAAAGTCATGAGGATCCTGATTGAATCCTTAGAATTGTTTTGAGAACCATAAATGAAAAAAAACTATATGATAAATTTTGTAAGAGAATTTTTGTCGCAATAAATTTATTTTTTATTGAAATATTGTTTATAAATATAGAATAATATTTAACCCTACATTTTTTTGATAAAGGACCTACTAATGTTAGAGTGATTTATAGTTTTCAAGAATTAACTTGTTAGTGTTGGTTTTTTTCTAAAACTATACTTGTTTATCTATCCCAATGACATTATTTACTGAAATTGGAGATAAATTAATCTATATAAAATAATTTGATGATTTTATTCTGGAACTAAATATGATGATTGGTGATTTCCATTGATTTTTTCATTCCCTCTAGAAATATTGAATTCTTCAACAAAAATTATACAGCGTTAAAAGGACATGATTGTTTCCTGATATACATTGATTAGGTAATTACTTATGCATTATCATAATTAAAACCTAATGAGTTAAATTACCTTACACATGATATAGAATTATATATTTTTATTTTTTATTTAATAATATTTATGTTCATTTTTATGTAGTAATTTATAAAATATATACATATAAAATATTTTTCTAGTATATATTCATTTAGAAATATTTGAACCAGGAAACATTTAATATTTTTGGATGTTATCATGGATTATGATTTCAACGTTCATTACCAAATTAGATAAAAATAGATGATTTATTGAGTTTGAAATATAATGATATATTAAACAAGATAAATTTTGAAATTGAAATTTTGTTCAATTATTTGATTAATTTTTTCGTAAATGTTATGGATGTAGGGATATCATTAATTTTTTTCTATTTATATGTTGTCAAATCATATAGAAATATAAAAAGAAACTAAAAAGGAGGAATTATATTTGTATTAAAATGTATAATTTATTATAAATTATATGTTTCCTGAATTTAGTTTTGATAAAGTTGGAATTATCAAATTTTGAAGATTATTATGTGTACTTTACGATTTCAAGTTGAAATGATAGTTATTGAGTGAAGTTCGTCATTATCCAATTTTTATTCATCCTTGAATTACTAAGATATATTTAGTCTATTGGGTGTATTATTGGCGGGATGTTATGAAATGAGATAATACTAACATTACCATGAAATGGTTAGCTTTTTAGAATGTTACTGTAGAATAACAATTATAGGATTAAAAGCATCCAGATTTTAAATACTAGAGAGTAAATAAGAAAATATATTAAAGGATTTTTGATGGTATTTTCAAAAACATCTTGATGAAAAAATGTGATTTTCATTATAGTTTGTTAATTAATTAAATCGTTACATTTCCTTCCAATTAAAGATATGATATTTATATGATTAATATCAACATTATCTAAATGATATAATTATGTTTCTTGAATTTCATCTCTCGACTATATCAGATTCTTATCCCATATTAACATACACTCTTTTGGAAGGACATCAGAAGTCATTGGGTACTGAATTAAAATTTAGAACATCATTTCTTCCCCTATCTGAAGGATAATCGGGTAGAAAGATTCTGAAATTGGAAATAATTTTTCATTAATTTTGAATATATTACGAAATAAATATCTATCAACATAATTATTTTTTTATGATTTATTACAATTTTTATCATTCGATAATATAAATATATGGAACCTTTTATGTCCTTATTTGGAAAAAATTAGTGGACACAATATTTTTGGGATGAATTAGTAAAAATTATTCTATTTTTACTATATTTAGAATAGAAAATTTTGGATATAGAGATTTTTATTTAGAATCATACGATGATATCTTAAAGTCTTAAGAAATTATTTTTGAATTACTGAAATAGTTATCTTTCTTGTGGGGCAGGAAATCATGTATTTCTTAATGTACCTTCATAAAAAATTGCTATGAATATTTTTAAGAAGGGGATGTTAATTTCATTATTCATTAGATAATATAAATTCCTATAGAATTTTTGATCAATTTCATGGTGATTTTATTATCCTATCTGTTTATCCTTAGAAGAAAACATATTTTAGGATTTGATATTATTTAATGTTGTGAAATATTCAATTCATGTTTTGAGCCATGGAGTAGTTTTGTTGGAGGATAACTAATATTATGAGGAATATCCTCTCCAAATTATTGACCATATTGACTATGTATTAAGGAATAAGTTATTTGACAAGGTTAATTTTTTTTGGAAAAATAGTGTAGTTGAAGAACCAACATAAGAAAAAGAAAATTCTATGAGGCAAAGATATCCAAAATTTTTAAACAGGTGATTAAAAGATAAACAATTCAATTTAACAAATGGATAAATATTTAACAACTTATGTAATCATTAATTATTCATTTTAATGTTAATGAAAGTGAATTATTTATTTATATTCTATACAAAATATTCATTAATTTTAAAATTAGAATTTAAATGGTTTTAATTAAAAAAATATCATATACGTTTTTATTTGAACTTATAATTTATTTGTTTTTTACTTTTCTAATTTAAAAAAATAATTTCATTTTTCAAATCAGAAAATCGAAATTTACAACGATTTATATTTTTTTCAAAAACATAATGATTTTTCATTCTTTGGTGACAAATACCTATTTTTACTAAATGTATATTATTTTCAATATTTTATGTTATTATAAAGTCCCATTAGGTTTTCAATATAAAAAAATTATATTGGGTATTATTTTGTATTATTTATTCCACTTAAATGAATTTGAATAATATTTATAGTTTATATTAATAAAGGTTAATTTTTAAGTTTGAAAACCTGTTTTTCTGAAGAAAAAATGTTAATATGTCTATTATTACTCTATTATTAATTATTAATAAGTACTAATATGGCAATATTTAAATTAAATTAATTTATTATATATCAATAAATTTAAATTTAAATTTAATTAATTATTAATATAATTCATAAATTCAATATAAAATAATCTGATGCTTACAAAATACACTTTTTTAAAGTCACCTTTTTATATCGTCTGTGTGATTAATTTTAAATTAAATTACATAAATTATATGAATAAAATTTTGAAATAATATATTTGATATAAGAAATCAGAATTAGTTATTCTATATATTATATTCAACTATATTTTTTTCCATAATTAATAGAGGAAATAGTAAAAAAGAATTCACTGTTGTTAAGGATAAAGTGAGTTTACAAGTACATCAACCAAAAAATAATAATTTAAAAATAAATTAAAACATGTAAATTTCTTTTTTTCTGACTATAATTCAGCCTTATAATGTTTGGATCTTTTTAATGGGTTTTTTGAGACTTTTTATTTGTAAATAATAGTGGTATCGTGTTTTCTTTTTAACAGTTACAAGTGTGCTAGTCAACTTCTTTATAGAAGGCCACCAACTCTCCTCACCAATTCACATATTAAAACCATTTTTGTTCAACCGATAATGACAAGAATAATTCCCATAATTCTCATACCATTATCAAGAGAACATATTTTGATCATAAATACATTCATTGATGTCTTCTGGTGCTTACCTATGGAGGTTGTAAAAGGAAGAGGCATTGTGCTTTAGCAAGAATTTTTATATTATTTCATCTTCTACATTCATTAAAAATTATTCAGTTACGATTATTTGATAATAAATATATCTCACATATAAATATATATTATTATGTAAATGTAATATCTTAAATCAAAATCCACTTTAATCAAATATGAAATAAATTTATCATTCGTGTGTATGAATAACTACCTCCTCACATACTTATATGATTATTTTCATCATAACCTCTCAAAACATGTTATAATGATGGATTTAAAGTACATATATGATACTAATTACATTATTATACTTATATAATTATTATTTCATAAATAACTTCATACATTATATTATTTTTGGGATATTATAACATGGCTCATGTGTGGGATGGACTACCACCTCGTGAAGTGATGTGGTTGTTATTTCACTAACACATTATATAAACATTAATAACTATATATTTAATGAATATTTGTGATATAAATTTCATAAATATGATATTTCTGAAATATTTCTCATTATGGAATGAAAATATTTTAGTTTCTTTTTTAATGATCCAATCATTACAAAATGGTAATATTGTTCATTCATACATGTGTACTACTGCCTCCATGAACCAATGTGATTTATGTTTTCATCACCACATCACCAGTATGATAAATATAAGTATATATGATGAAATAATATGCTATTTATTTTATTATTACAATTATTTAATGATGAGATAATTCATACCATCTTTTAATAATGATTAAGGAAAATGGAAACGTTACTCATGGATATGTTCGACCAACCAGACCCATGACAGTAACATAGTTCTATTAACATAATCATATTTAATGAATGTTTTCAAATTATAAATATTTGAAACAATAATTGTTATTTAATTATGATTATTATATATATTATTGAATAATTTCCTTACTGACCATAGTTATCATATTGAGATCATTTTGGACACATAAGTCGAATATGATGAAAACACCTGAAGTGAACAAAACAAGTTAACTAATTATGTATAAAATGGTGAAAAATAAAATAAACAATGTAATAAATCAGAATGTTTTTTCAACAATTATTTAATTAACATAAATGTATTTTTATGGAAGAACATAAACACACGTAAGGCATGCTACTCAGGGTAAGGGAATACTATTTTAAAAAATTTCGTATAAGGTCATCTTAAAAAATATTTTCTTCCACGTACATGTTTTTATAATAATTTAGGAAGGTAATTGTATGGAAATGAATATTTTTAAAGTTTATTTCCTTTATTTATTATAATGGTTTTATAAAATGAATAAATTTATGGAATTTTTCATATTCATTACAAATGGAAAAAGAATGTATTATTGTAATGTATGCAGTGACAACAAAATATTATGACACTATTAACATTATTTAATATATAGATTCCTTTATAGTTTTTCATGTTTTATCCATAGAAAATATGGCTATCCATTTTTTGGGTATTTTCGTACTGAATATGTGTTTTTAATGTATTTTTATTACAATGTCCATAAATTTTTTTATGGATGTGGTGTATATTTTATGAGTTTAATGTTGAAAATAACAATATATTATGTGTTATTATTGTGTTATGGTTTTTGGGAATTATTTATGATTATGGGTGGTTCCGTTATAAACCACAAACATGTGGATCCATGAAAATAAAACGATAGATAGCCACATTTTCAAACAAGAATGGGTGGTTACATTATAAAACATACACAAGTCGATTTGTGATATCCCCCTAATGCATTATGTATGGATGCCAACCCTAGAGTTATTCCATTTATATGAGAGATATAGAAAAATTATGTCCCAAGTAACACATATATTTCATCTATGGTTTTTATATGTTTCTATGGAAATCAAATATTTTCTAAAAATGTAATAAATGAAATTATATTTAATTTTTTTTATTTTTTTGTCCAAATGGTAGAAAATTTATCATTATGAATATTATTTCATGATATTATCATGATTTCAAATAAACCATTATCATTTTTATTCTTAATTTATCTTCACTTTTGTAATGTTTTTTGAACATATTTGGGAACAAAATTTGATATATTGACTAAGAAAGGATTTATTTGATCTTAAATATTTCGTTGAAAAGAAAAATATTTATATGTAATTACGTTCTCCTAGGTTTCATTCATTTCTGATATTTCAATTACTATAATTTTTTTCATCATCCATCATTTTAAATTAATTCCCTGTTAGGATTATTTATAAGGACCAAACCTTAAAACATTAAATAATCTTGAGATTTAGACAAGAACATGAATTATTACACATTGAGGATCATTTAAGGTATACATTTTTAGAGAATTAGGACATAAAACATACATAACATCCCATAATTATACATGTGGATACTACTAAAACAGTATCAAATTTTACCAACATATAAAACTATTAAAATAAATCATAAATTCGTTGATAACTCTTCAAAACATTTAAATTTCATTCCTTCCTTCTATTCAATATCTTTATAAACGATGAAAATAATTTTAAAACATGGTATGTTGATAAAAATATCATTACGAAATATGAGGAAAGAAATTGTTAGTCAACTGATAACATAAAAACCAATAATACCTATCACATAAAAAATTTAATAGACATAGAAACATCATGTAGTAGCCTTGGAAAATATTTAACATATCATAGTTGGGATCGAGTGTGGGGATTCCTCCCCCGAGAGAGCATGGATGAAACCCTAATCCCACCAATCAAAAGGGAATCCTGGATGCTAGGTATTTTTCAAAAGTCATTACGGGTTGTGATACTATCATTGAACCAAAGACCTCCGAAGGTATTGTTCTAAAAAAATATCATCATCGAGGTCTATCAGCGATTTCATTATCTAACAATGAGGTACACATATTACCTTTAGATCTTCATTCTGTTCTCAATGGTAAATTTTTCAATCTTGTTCCATCTCTAGTGATTCTACTCAAAACCCCATAACGTATACATTTCCCAAATTTTCATATTGGATTACTAAATTAGTAGAATGTTCTATTTTTTTATTTATAGAATGATTATTACCAATTCTAGAACTGTGGTTCTTGGTATTTTGGGGGATCTTTTATGAATTTTTTCAAATGGTTTCCATATTTTGATCTTGGTTTTGAACCCCCAATATCTCCAATCTAGATTGTTTTCCCAGTTTTACCTCTAAAACTATTCAAACAAAGTGCTTTATTTTCAATAACTAGACTAATCAAACATCTAATCAGGCTAGACTCTGCTAATTTGAATTGGTCAAGACCATTAGTTGTAAAGATTATTAATGAATTTGACATCTCCCATGAAATTACATTGTTGTTTTTGATACAAAATGGAGATAAGAAGTTTATACAAGATGTAGTATTTTAAATTCTACCATCCTACTATAAAAATGTTTTCAAAATTAGCCATATTTTGAATGAACATATGAATCAAAGGGATTCTAATCCCACCCACACATCCAGTCAATTTGGGTGGAAAAGGATGCTACAATGAATAATACTATTATTAAAAAAACCTGTTTATAACATCAATGTTTTAAACTCCATAGATGTTTCTAATCTTATACCTCAACCATCAATTCCTAAGGACAGTAAATATTATAATGACGGTTATCTGGATGTTCCTATTGAGGAGGATTAACCCTATAATTATAATGTTTTAGTGCTTTCACAATCTGTCCTAGTCTCATGCCCAACACAGCCTCAGTGCACATCTTTACTTAAGGATTGTGAGAATTACACTAAAATTGATGAACAATTTTTAAAATCAAGATTTAGATAAGGGTAAAAACTGTGGATTCTGATAGATTCATTACTCCAAATCCTAAAAAATGATTAAAAGTAGGGACTATCCACACCTTGAATGAAGAATTATTACAAGATAAGTTGATTATTCTAAAAAGAAAAACTCTAAAACTATAACACCAATATGTGTGGTTGATCCAACTGTAACCATTTTTGAACTTCTATAAGGATGGGTATAGATATTACTCCACATCTTCAGTTTTATTATACTATTACACCTCCAAATAATATCCTGAATTAAGGAACTACCCCGATTGAGAAGTATACATATCAGTATATTGAGGAGTCAAGTGAATATTTGGAATCTCAAAAGGAACAAGGAGATGAAATAGCATATCAAAGGATCTTAAATGGTGAAATTTATATGGAGACATATCTTGATATAAAAAAATTAATGTTTTATAAGTGGTTGATGCAGGATTATAAATAAACTAACTAATTTCATATGACCATTTCTACATTGTTTTTCAAGGAGTAATAGATTCATTCAACATGGGGTGGATGTTTCATGTTCCGCAATCAATAATTTCTGCTCAGGACATGTGTTGCACCATCATGGTTGATTCTATTATGTTGGTTGTGTTAGATGTTTGAATTATTGCTTTTCTAGATGTGGTTGACCAGCTTTTGATGGGATCCTCTTTTTTCATGCCTCCTGAACACTGCAGATCTTGCGTCCATGGAGCTTTCTTGGAGATGCTTTACTTTTGGATTTATGTGAATGCTTACCTGAAGGCACAATGTCTTAGACATTTTGAGTGATCTATTGTTTGATATTTTTTGATATATCATTATCTATCTATCTCACTATTGTGTTGGTGTGAATTCATTACACCTCGAGCATGTATCATAATAATTCTTATTTAATAAGTTTTTATTTGGCATGAATTGGGTGACCAATTCATGTCTCTATTTGTGTAAAAAAATATTTATCATACCACTCATACAATCAACCTTACAAATGGAATAACCATTCATTCAACTTCCATCTCCAGAGTACCGAATGAATTAGGGAGCTATAGTGGAGCTCACCTGACATATCTTGAGCTATAATGTGCTTAACCCAACAATTCATGAGCTATAATAGAGCTCATCCCTTCATTTCATGAGCTATAATGGGATAAAACCGACATAACACTTTCTAAAAAGAACATCATAGTAATAAATCATCATGAAATCATTATAACTACACATTCCATATATATACAAGGAAATCATTTTTAATTTCGTGAAAGATACATTTAAAATATTTCCAATGGAAATTACCTTAAAAATATAATCTGAGAGAGAATTAAAATAATGTAATGAATATGTTTATACACTACAAAGACACATAATAAAACATAATATAAACAAATATTCATCATAAAAAATCCTAATACCACATAATGAATAAAGTACAAGGTCAGCCCAAATAATGTACAATTCAGTGAAGAATTCTCTTAATAAATTTATGAATGTTAACTACTGTACATGGGAGGGTTTAATGAGAGTAAAAGGGGTATCTCATTTGTTATATTTCACACGGGAGACATGGAGGATATTCAAAAACATACCCCATCATTAGGAATTAAAAATAAATGGCATAACATTAAAAAGAATCTTAAATAAAAGCGGAAAAGACAGGATCCCTTACATTGGTGTTGAATTCCTTACATCGTGTTTGATCCTTCATTATAGGGGTAGAATTAGTGTTATTAATAGTTGAAGGAAAACTAATAATTTTATAGCAATTTCAATTATCATTATGTAAAAACATTCAACCAATTTATTGGTAATATTTTGTTACTAACATTGTGTCATTTACGTTATTTACATGGTTTCAATGGTGTGTTCCTAAAGGATTTTATTATTGAATGAAAGGGAAACTATAGATGTGGAATGAGGTGGTATTTATTTGTTACTATAACCTTAAATTATACCATTTTTCATTTATATTTTTCTAATATGAGGATTATTTATTACTTAAAACAATAATTATATTTATTTAGTTCATTTTAGTGGTTGTTCCTCAATTAAAAGTTGAATTTTTATTCCAAATAACTAATGAGGAAAAAGTTGGAAACCTGCACATGTCCAAATCAAAGGAGTTTACCAAAAAATGGGCATACAATGTTGTTAAAAAAGACTAAGAATATTAGAGTCAACATCCCGATAAATCTTACAATTTAGAGTACATACCTGCGTGTTTAGATCATTCTTGAGAAGATCATAAAAATAATTTTCCATCTTTTATGAGGTCTGGATAAATTCTTCTGTGGTGATCTTCCTTTAGTTGGATCCCTATGCCAACATGACTTCCTGTTTATGGATCCACTCACTTTTTTCTTCATTAGTTTCAATACTTAGTGAACACTTATAAATTATACGGATAAAATATTTTAAGTTATTGATATGAAAGATATTTTCTAACATTTCCTCTTGATATTTTAAAAAAGACTCTAGATATTCCCCATTACGTGCTACCACATTGACTACCAATATGATTTCGGCACAATCTGATATTGTTTCAATATTTGGTACCAAGACTTTTCCACTAGGGGCCTTCATTTCATCACATAGCGCATGCTTGCCCAACTCTCTAGATACTAGCCTATCACTCTCAATAATTGTTGTGACCCTTCGTCCTTCCACATTCCCATTACATAAAAACACCTCTGATGATCTAGTAACAATTGTCTTCGGGGGTTTTGGAGTAGTCTTTGTGGGGCCATGCCTTTTTTCCCTCCCTTGTGAACTGGGAAATTCACAGAGACAATATTCCCTTAATTTCCTTTTCTCATGCAAGACACGTCTATTATGTGGCCATGAGGGTCTTTATGATAATCTATCAATGATATAGAGTATGCTCTTTGTCGGTTGGTTTAGTATCCTAGAAATGACTTTTAGGGAGCTATTTGTGTTTCCACCTGGGCCTTTTGAAAAGCAAGAACTTCGTTCATCATATACATTTAATTTTAGGCATATGATTTTATAACAAAAAATTATAGAGGTCATATAATACATATTAAAATATTTTTTGACCATTAAAATGGATTTACATCTATATTTTTAGGATGTAATGGAAATTTACGACACATCATCCCCAATGTAGGTAAATCGACACATCACATATGATGTTTTTATTTTTAGAACAAGGGGAAGAAGAGATGATGAGTGATGATGATTTTTTTCATAAAAATTATAACAATATAGAAAATATATAATATTAGAACATTCATTCTTCTTTGATAATGAGATGTAAAGATTTTATATGAAAAGAGTTGAATTGAAAATAAAAAACCTGAAAAAAAATGTGGATCTTTACCTCTTAATCTCTTCTCCATGTGATCCTCCATCAATCATTTAGTATTTGGTTTTTATTGATACCAACAACTCTTGGATATAGGGAACATCCTTGGGAATAAGGTTGGGTAAAATTAAGACATTTCACGAAGCTTGAGTGGTGTGATAGGAAGAGGGGGGTGGGTGTGATGGTGGAATTTATTATTGACGAGATGGTTGGTTTTACATTATTTTAATCATTAGCTTATTATATTTTTTTATAATACAATAAATAATATTAATTCGTTTGAAAAAATATTAATTTTTTTCATTTGAATTGAAACCAACGTATCATACCTCATACAATCATCATCATTTTCTGAAATATTCATTTTTTAATCTTATATTGTATATTATTGTATTTCATGATTTACAAAAAATTAATGTATTTTAGAAAAATCCCAAAAAATCACCCCTACCATTTTTCAGTGTATAGAGTTGAAAAATTGAATCCTTTTTATAAAAAAATATTCTAAATATGAGAAATTTCGTTTTTATATAAGGTAATAATTTATTATATAAATAATAATTTTAAATGTACAGCTGATTTTACAACACCTTGAAAAATTAATCAACATCTCACAAAATTTTCATATAACTATAAGGAAATAAAATAAAAATTTATTACTGTATTTTATGAAAATTAAATTTCATTTAAATTATAATTTTTCACAAATGGATAAATTAATAATCAGGAACTATATGATATATTAACACTTATACTATGGTTATATAGTTAATTTTAAGATGCATTATATTATACATTGACTGGTGAGGTCACTATTTATTTGGATGATTTACTATTCATAAGGGTCATCATACTATTGAAAATGGTATGTTATTATTCAAAAAATAAATAGATTTTTCCTATCAAAATCCAAATGACATAATGATCACAACCCAATATATAATATTTTTGAAGTTCAACACATAAAATTGATAACATTTTGTTTAATGGAATTTTTATAACTATCTCCATAAAAAAATTATTTCATTATAGAGAAATAGTGATTCATGCATTTCATTAAATATCATTGTAAAACCTTGGGATGTTATATTCTCCCCACCATTTACAAACTATGTCCTCATAATTTTTATTTACATATTAATTAATTGATTGTACCTTTTCCTCATAGAACATTCACATTCCCATGTTGCTTCTTCAAATTAGTGGTTTTTACACAAAAACATTACCTATTAGATTAATTTATTTTATAGTACTTGTTATCTATGATCAATAATTTTTATAGGTATCTCTTCTTAAGAATGGTTCTCTTCTAGCTGAACTTTTTCTAGGCTCAAACCATGAGGTGAATATGGAACATAATTTCTCAATAGAAAAACATAAAAAACATTGTGTTCTTCAGATAAAATCAGACAAAAATATACTTATTAGATGGTTGGTCCGACATTCTCTATGATTTCATAATGTCTAATGAACAATGTAAATTAATTTTTTTTACCAAAATTCATAAAACATTTTGAATGAGAGATTTTATGGAAAATATGATCACGTACCTCAAAAGAAATATCATTCCTCTTGCAATCTGCAGAACTTTTTTTCCTTCTATGAGCTATCATCATGTGTCATTGAATCAAATATTCTTTTCTGCCAATTTTTCCACTAGTTTTGGTCCCATTATCTTTTGTTCCCCAACTTCATCGCAAAAACATAGAATTCACACCCCTTCCCATTTATTGATATAAAATATTTCTTTTATATACTTGAATGAAAACTATCAGTTTAAGAAAACATTATATAAAAATGATTTTAATCTCAAATTATTTAATAATCCATTAAACAAGATCGAAGTACGCCCTCAAAATTAAAAACCATTCATTCTAATTACTGTTCATATTTATTATGAAAATGTAAACTAAAATTTAATTATATCCCCCATCAACTTATGAAGGCCCTTTAAAATGTTATAAGTAAAAATGTGATCATAGTCCGATACAATGGAATGGGTAGCCCTATGTAACCTAAACATCTCTTTTAGGTATAGTCGATAAAGCTAGTCCAAATACATAGTATCTCAAATACAATGGAAATGTGTAGATTTAGATAATCGACCAACAATAACCCAGATTGCATTGTTATCTCATGTTATCTTTGGTAGTCCCACATCGATGTCCATGGATATATTTTCACATTTCAACTCTTGCACTAGTAAATGTTAAACCATCACTTTCAGTAACTTCCTCTATGATTTAACATGTTGACATGTCGAATTATTCATTGTAAAATCAATAATATCTTTTTTCATTCCATCCAATGAGTAATAATCATGATGATATCTCTACATATTTGTGATTATAGGATAAACTGAAAACAGAGAGTTGTGAGATTCACCATATAAATCACTCTTCTACTGATAATCACAAGGAATACATAATCTCTTCTATGACCTCAAAACACAATCCTTATCAGGGATAACATCTAGAAACATGCCCATTTTAATCAATTATAACATTTTTTGTAACATGTTATCTTCCTTCTAAGCATGCATGATTCTTTCTGATAGAGATGAATGCACTAAAACCTGAAAAAATAGAGTTATTTCTTTTCATAACAAATTAAAGATAAAATCCATAAAATCAATAACCAAAGGGTTACATTACAAATATATCATGGTTAATGTAGCATTGTTTTTCCAAATTAAGGTATCATCCACACTATTTTCTTTTCTATAATGGCAATGTATCATGCAATCATAATCCCTTATTAGTTCCATCCATCTTCTAAATTTCACTTTTAATTACTTATATATACATATATACTTCAAAATTTATGTTCAGTACACATTTCACACTTTAAATTATTAAATGTATGAATTTTTTTTTTATGAAATAACTTAAAAACTATACTCCAAATCATGTGTGGGGAAATTCAAATCATGAGGATTTAACTAAGGTAAATCATAAACAAATTCATGATCATTTTGTATCAGAACACAACAATATACCTTTAATAAATCATCACTATAGATAAAAATAAACCACTTCTGGATTGAAGCTTAAAACCTAGAGCATTCACCAATCTTCTATCAAATTCCATGAAATAATCACCACATTATTTTCTCAAAAGAAATTTATCGGTTTTTCGAGTTAACATAGTTAGTGGGATAGATATCTGTTTGAAACATTCAACAATCCTCTGGTAATATCCTAAAAAATGAAGAAATGTATAAGTCTTGGTTAAATTTGATGGTCATGTCCATTCTTAGACCACATTTTTTTATATGATTATTAATTATACCATATACAAAAAAATGTGACGAAGGAATGAAATTTGGTTCAACCAAAATTCACACATGGAGAATTTTCCATACAGTTTCATATCTTTTAATATTTTAAAAATAACTCTAATGTTTTTTTCATGATCCACTCTACATTTAGAATATACAATAATGTAATAAAAATAAACAACCACAAACTTATATAGGAACTCATGAAATATTATTTTCAAATGATCCATCAATAAAATAGGTTCATTCGTAAACATAAAATACATAACAACAAAGTCATAATGCTGTTATCTTGAAGAGAATAAATTCTTCGGGATGAATTTGATTACATCCAAATGATGGTACCCTGAAAAAAGGATAAACTACAAAAAATATTGTTGTCCACGGAGATGATAAAAAATTATCAATATGATAAAATGATACTTTTTCTCAACAATTATGCAATTGATGTCTCGATAATCAATAACATGTATCGTTTAACCATATTTCTTTTTAAAAACATGATAGGAGAAACCCATGGTTATGTTCTAAGTTAGATTAAGAGTTTATATAGTAATTTCTGTAAATTAATTTTCAATTATAGATGATCCATTGGAGAAATTTGATATGGGGATTACCAATTTGATGAGAATGATGAACTAACTCAATAGTATACTCAACCTCCCAATCAAGAATAATTTCAGAAAAATCATCATGAAATACATGAAGATACTCATTTACCACTGGAATATAATAAATATGAAAACTTCCATTGTTTTCAACAATGTGTACAAGATAACAATTATTTCCATATTTTTAACGTTTCTTAGCTTCCTGATCTGTTATAAATACCATGGGTTCATTCTTATGCATAGTCATAAATTATTTTTGAAAACATCTTCTTTTAAACTATATTATATAATGACATGATAATAAGAAACCCAGTCTATACCATGAATAACATCAAACACTACTTGAAGAAATACTACAATATTTTCGGGTAAAATATTTCCACTATCAATGATATGTAGGCTCTTATAATTTATTTTTTCAACAATATTTCTTCAACGATTTTCTTCCATGAGTTATTGTTTCCTTTTATATGGTGGAATTATATATTTTGTAAAAATAATCTAAAAATTGAAGGACTATTACTCATTGGATCAATAAACACTTTTGAAAGATCTGTGAAAATATGAAATGTACCTGATACCACGTGGATTGATGGATGAACAGCTACTGAATTTGTTGCAATGGATTTTTCCACACCCTTCTACTTCCAATAATGTTGATTTTTGACATGAGTGACTTTATTAGGAAAAAAATTATCAAAATGACCCAATTCCTTATAGTTAAAGAATATTACCACCAACTTATCATAAATTTTTGAATCATTTTCCTTACACTTACGAGAGACATTCCCAAACTTCCAACATCCATAGCATTTCCCATAATCTACAATACATTACCCTAGATTATTTTCACCATACTTTTCACAAGAACTGAAAAAGTTTTTCTTTACTATAGTTTCATTGATTTATTATTCCACAATTCATTCCAAACTGAACACATATTATTTATACCACCACAAGGCACATATATTTCATAAAACATCATCTCAACTTTTTCATCAAGCCAAACATGATTATCATAGTTTTTAAACTCTCATCAAGATAAATATTTTCAATAAAATGGTTTGAAACACGGGTAACATCTATTAATATTACTATCAAAATCCTATGTAAAATTCTGTACAAAGATGGCTAGTTTTGTAAAATTATCTTCATATACTGCCACAGAATAATTATCTTTCTACATCAGTCACAATAATAATTTTTCCAATCTAAGACGAATAGTTTTATTAAAATCTTTTTTCAGAATAAGACATTTTAAATCATCCCCTTATAGAATATCAACATCATCTAATTATCTTTTAGTCTTAACGAGAGCCCACCATTGATCAAATAAACATTAAAAATGATAAATGGAAGTTATAACCTTTTAAAATTCTAATCAGCCCATCAAATAAAATATCTTTTCTAGAGAACTGAATCATCCTTTGGCACTCATTGGATTTGTGGTTCCATTGAATGATGGAGGATGTTTCCCCATAAAAATCTCAAAAAAGACATATTTCATGATGGTAGATTAGGTTCCTCTATAACATAGATTCCACCACCCTTTATCAACTATGTGAACTGAGGCATTGATGTCACAAACTATACAGATCTGATTCACCCCATTCCAGGCTGTATATTTTGACATATATCATCCTCTTGGTGCCTTCCTACCTCGGTAACCACGTTTCTTCTGCAGAAAACCATTCTAAATATACATATATTATATTATTCAACATGTTAATATTTAAATTCAATATCATTTTAATTTAACCATTAAGTAAAAAATCCTTTATAGTATTCTATTAACATCAGCATCACTAAGAATGTTTTCTAAAACATCCTTTGATACCAAATATATGGACTCATAATTAAAATATTACATAATCATGAGTTTTAGATATATTGAGGGTCTTTTGAGGTTTAGAGTTTTAGATAATTAGGACATAAAACATACATAACATCCCATAATCATACATAAGGATACTAATAAAATTATATCCACTTATTCTAATATATAAAACACTTCAAATAAAATATAAATTCTTTGAAAAATACTGATAACATTTAAATTTTCTTCTTTATTTCTCTTACATATACTTATTAACTATGAAAAAAATTTCCAAACATTAGATGAGAACAAAGGGCTCAATATGGTATATAAAGAATGAAATCATTTTTAAAGTGATATAATAAAAACCAATAAAATCCATCACATAAAAACTTATTGACATGCATAGAAATATCATGTAGTATCCTTTAGAAATATTTACCACATCACTCTTACAATAACCATTACACATGGAATAATAATTTAGTCAACTCCAATATCTAGAGATCCCAATGCATTGGAGAGCAGTAATAGGGATCACCTATCATATCCTGATCTATAATGGGCTAAAACAAACATATCCTAAGATATAATCGATCCTAACCCGACATATCATGAGATATAATGGGCTCAACCAACAAAACAATTTCCAAGGAACATATCACTGTAATAAATCATCATGAAATCACAAGAACTACACATTACATATATAGAAAAATAATATTTTTGAATTTCATTAAAGAATAATTAAAATGGATTTAGCAATGAAATACCCTTTTAAATATAGCTGGGGTGAAAAGAAATGTAATTGAATTGATATGTGTATAGAATAAAAATACATATTATACAACCTAATATAAACAAAAATTCATCACACAAATTATGTTAATACAACAAAACAGATAAAGTAGAAGGTTAAACCAAAGAATGGTAATTGGGTTATGAATTCTGTTCGTAAATTTAAGCATGGAAATAGGTGTAGTTTGGAGTTAAAATGAGTGATAAATGTTTCTATCATCATTTATATATATTTATGGTAGCATGGTGAGGTTTGAAAACAATCCCCATCTTTGAGAATTAAAAAGGACATAATATAATGTAAATTTCGGAATAAAAGTAGAAAAGAGGGGATCCTTTACCTCAGGCTTGACTTCCTTAAAAGGTGTTTTAGTATCCTATATAATGGTTAAAATAGTGTTATTACGAGTACATAGAAACATGATCATTTTTATAATATAATTTATGGTCATTTTATGCCATCATTCAACCCATTAATCTGTAATATTTTGTTGTTTTCATTGTTTTTGTTTTGTTCGTTACATTATTTAGATGGTGGATTTGTAAAAGATTTTATTGTGAAAAGAAATATATAACATATTAGTGTAATGTGATGGTATTTAAGTGTTTCAATAATGTTAAATTATACTTCTTATCATTTTTTATATGGGGATTATTTATTAGTAAGAAACTTATTGATATTTGTATATATTATTTTGGCTGTTCATTAATTATCATGAACTTGGTTCATCATATACCATTAATATAATGTATATAATATAATTATAGAACATAAGAGAGGACATATAATACCCTTTAATTTTTTTCAACCATTAAAATGGTTTTAACAATATATTTTATTGATCTAATGTCGATTAAAGACATATCGTCCACGATGTCGGTAAACCGACACATCACAAATAATGTTTTATTTTTTAATAAGATTAATAAGAGAGGATGAATGACGAAGAAATTTTCAATAAAAATGATAAAAACCTTGAAGATATATAATAATGGATAATTAATTTCTCTTGGATAAGGGGAGGTGAATAGGGTATAAGAAAAGAAAATAATTAAAAAGAAAACACAAGAAAAATAAAGAGGATATTTACCTCATGAACCCTTTCTCTTAGAGATCCTCCCTAAGGCCTTTGTCATTGGACTTCTTGTGAGACCACAAGATCATGGACTTGGGTACTATCCTTGGGAAGTGGATTGGAAGGAATTTAGACAATTCACAAAGCATGGGAGGATTGAATGGAAGAGGGGTGGGGTGGTATTTATAGTGGAAGAGAGGAGGGGTTTTAAATTGTGTTAATCATTAGTTTATTATTTATTCTAATGAATATGAATGGCCTTAATTATTGTGAAATAATAGTAATTTTTGCATTTGATTTCAAAACAATAGTACATACCTCAAAAAAACATCATTAATGACTCAATAAATCATGTATCATTCTTATTTCGTATATTATCATATTTCACTATTAACAAAAAATTCTTGTATTTCATAAAAATCAGAAATTATCACTAAAATCATTTATCAATTGGAATTATTCAAAAATAAACACCATATTGTCATAAAAAGTTTCTACATATGAGAAATTTATTTTTTGGATAAGATTTTAATTTATTCGATAAATAATAATTTTAAAACTATAAATGACATTACAACACATGGAAAATTAATTCAAGGATTCATAAAATTATATTATAACCAAAAGAAAAGAAAATAATAACTTATGAATACATTTTATGCATATAAAATCACATTTAAATTATCAAATTAATCACATTATTAATTAAACATTTATAAATTAAAAATGTACCATCACTTATAATATGGTCATATTGTTACGTATAAGATGCATTCGTATTATATATTCATTGGTGAGGTCACTATTTATTTGGAAAATTTACTATTCATAATGATTTTATTACTATTCATAATGGAATGTTTCTATTGACCAAAATATTAGTTTTTCTTATAATAATCCAAATAACACACAAATTGAAACCCTTTATGTTATATTTTTGTAATTCAAAACAAAGAAGAATTTTTTTAATGGAATGTTTATAACTATCTCTGTAATACAATGTGTTGCTTTATAGAGACATATTGTTTCATGTGTATAATTAAATTTATGTGTAAATCCTTGGGGTGTTGCATTAATTATGGGTAATTAAAATTAAGATGTTATATTTAATGTCATAAACTTCTTTCGTGAAAAGAAATCAAGATTTATTTAAAACAATTATATTGTTTAGTAAATGGATACTAATCTAATGTTTCAACATTATATATATATAAATATATTTTGTTCTTATCTTAATGTTTTGAAATAACTCTATAGAACTCGAAACCTAAATTATATTTTGGATGGTTTGAATGTGAATTCTAGTTTTAGGATACATGAATATGAATTGTGTATTGTCAGGTTATTATAATATGTAATTGAAACTGAAAGTTAATGTGATAATTTATTTTTAAGGGGGTGAAAGCCCTTATATAAATAGTTATTAAGATATTTTGTGATATTTAGGGACACATATTCTGATTAAATATTATTACCATAATAAATCTTTTACATTTGGTAAAAAAACATTTTAAGTTATTTTTATGGCCCAAAATGGAATTTATATTATGGAACAATTTTTTTCATGCTAATTTAAAATATGATGATCATGTTCTATGATACAATTTCTAGAAGTGGTAAAATGAATTATAATATTATTTCACATAATGGGTAAATAACCTTTTATAGAAAATATATTTCTTAAGAATAAAATATTTTTAATATCATTTTATATGAAGAAATTACCTATAATTGATTATTAATTTATTTTGGATAAAATATTATCATTTAATTTGATTGAAATCATTTATCAGAAATGAATTATTTATTTTATTATGATAAAAATGAATTTTTTTCACACATGTATAGTTTAATGAAAAATATATATTTTTTACTATCTTGCATATACTTCATAATTTCTATCATGTTGATAACCAATATATAAATGAATATCAATATTAAAAAAACCCTATTTCTCATATGAGAAATTTAACTTAATGAATCATTTTAAATGTTCATAAAAATTCATTTTTTGGTTTAATATTAATATTTCATCATTTTATAGTTCTTAAAAATATTGAATCTAAAATCGATATTCACTTTTATTGAACTATATATTTTATTTATAAAAAAGTACATTTAACTATTATTTCATTAAAAAACATTATACTATCTATAATAGAAGCTATAGTGTAACCAAGACAATTTTTTGGAAGGTGTAAGAGATTATATATATTATACTACCAAAAAACTAACTTTGAAAACCCCCTTGTACCATATTTGTGACTATATAGGATAATATGAATTTCCCAGTACCATCATGTTTTTTCCAATACAAATAAAAAATTAATCAAATAATACTCTACATTGTAAAACCTAAATTCAAGGATCTATAAGGAATTATAAGTCACTCATCAAATTATTTTAATACATAAAATAAATTTTACCATATTTAATTTTCTTTTCCATCTATTAGAAAAATTATATCCTTATAACATCATTAATAACTCAGTAATATCCCTTGAATCATTCCTATACTCTTATAAACTGACTATAAACCACATCCTTAAATTATATAACCTAAATGTGGTTCCACTAATTAGGATTTTCTGTTGATAAGGGGGGATGAATCAATAGAGACAAATTTTTATAATTTATTCAAATTAAAATCAACCACTTAGGATTGTTGAATTTCAATTGGTTCAATTAGAAATTCCTAGACACATTTTCTTACACCAGAAAAGAAGGAGTAATGAAAAAAGTATTTTTAGAATGTTAGTTCACAATGTAGAAAACCTACTCCTTTTCATGGATAGTTAGAGTACCAAAATATATATTTTTTACTATAATAAAAACAATTTTGAATGTTATAAAATTAGTGTGGTTCCCATTCATTTTTGAACATCAGCTAATTGGGGTGGGGGTGATTAAGTGGTGATATTTTATAACTTCCTTTCTCCTGAAATTAAATAATTCAACTCTTTAGAGTTTCAATACATTTTATCATTATATTTCAACAACACATATATGAAAATATTATAATGTTATGTTGAGAACAAAATATATATAAGGTTCACCACCATTGTGGGTGAATGTATCCTTATCATGGAAACTCTTGTAATTCTCTAAAAATTCATAAAAATATAAATTTAATAAAATCGATATTACCCTCAGTAATATCATTCTATAAACCAACTGGTAGTTATAATATTTCCCACAAATTATAATGTTTACTTATTCTTTAGTTCTAAAAAATATGAAAAAAAAATATCAAAAAATAATTGTATGAAAATTTACTATCTGATACACTCTCCTTATGCTATGAATCCTTTTGTTGTGAATTTTTCTTACTCTTGTGTTACTCTCCCTCACCTTCACCTCACATTCTATTCACTATATATCTATCGAATATATTTTTCCAATTACCTCTTTCCAATATAATTATATCCACCAATCCTCTATTCGGTGTGTTTCTACTTCTCCCATAATGTGAATCACTCGATAGAAACTCAAACTACACTTATAATGAAAACAATAAAATTTTGACTATAACTCTTCCATAATGAGTGTGATTTTTAATGCGCCTTATCCCTTTTGTATATTACAATTTCACCTAAAATAGATGTAAATTTTCTGGGCCCCAAAAAATTTAAAATTGAAATTTTCCCTCTCAACTCAGATTTTTTAGAAGACCTGCAAACATTATATTATATTAGTCATCATTCTTGATGATTCAGTAAAATGTGCAATTTATACAACCTTACTCTACAGACAATATTAATGAATATTGAATAGAGAACATAGTTATTACACTATTTAGGAATTTAAAATTCTTATGGAAATATCATCAGTATTTAATCTTATGAATGCCTATTTGGTACCTTTATAATAACTCCACTGCACATTATTGTTTTTACTAACTCACTTATGTATAATCATTATATAATGAATGACCCAACATAATTTTAAAATACTTTCCATGGGATATATGGATGTGTAAGAGATTAAATGGAGTCGTGATGTTTGATACAAATTGTCATCCATGAAATCATTTTTTTGTTTTAATGTTTTATATTTTTAAAAAAATGGATTATATTTTTAGTAGAATCATATTTGTATGAATGTGGTATTTTATATGTGTATGATATCCAAATTATATTTAACTGTAAACCTAAAAAGATCCTTATTGTGTAATAATGTATGTTAATCTCTAAAATTCTGGATTATATATTTTATTAAGGCCAGTTCCTTATAATATGCATGGGATTCGATGCTCGGTTGGCATCAATTGGATCACTCCATTCATGTATGATACGTGGGAGCCTATAATAGTGAGATAATTTTTCTAGATTTATTTTTTGACTGAATAGATCATGCACTAGAATGTGGCCCTTATCAAGTGGGTATATTTTTGTTTATTTCTATGGGATTGGGCCCCTCATTGTGTCATTGGTTAGAATGGTATGGTCTTTGGGGAGTTTTTGATTTCATTGTGTGTGTCACGCTACTGGGTATGGGGTCTCATGTATTAGTTTTTATGAATTATTTATGATCTTATAGGTTCACCCATATCAATTGGTTCTTATCCTCTTAAAATGATTATGCAGACACATGGTCACCTGTATATTAAATTCCATTTCCCTATTTACATGAATTATTTTAGTGATTTCAAAAGTGTATCATATCTTTTATAGTGGTGTCTTGTATTCCAAATTTATTTGAAATAATTTTATTTTCTGTAAATTTTTTTATAATCACTTGTGCTATTTAAAAAATAAAATCATCATATTCCTCTTAAAATTTAATGTATCACTATTCAAAACGTACATGGTTTTGAAATGATGTATGGTAATTGATCCTAGATATTTTTCAAGTACAATTTATATTAAAATATACTTTTATATATTGTATTTCAAACATGATGTTGTTGTTTATTTTATCATAAGGAATTGAATTCGGAATCTATTTATTCCGGATAGCCTATTGAGTAATAATACTCACGTTTATAGTTATTTTTTGACTTTATCCATTAGAAAAGTTTTCAATTTAAGTTTGATCTCCTTGGGAAATAATAGATCTTTGTTTTTGAGAGGGACCTACGAGGTCACATGGAGATCGTGTGTTTGTCTAGTTTAGTTTGTATTTTTCTATAGTTTGGCTATATTTCCAACTATTGTACATAAGATGTTCGGTTCAATTTATTTATATTGAACTACTTCATTAGTATTTTTTCTGTTTAGTCTCATTATGTCTTTTGGTAAAATACATACCCATTGTATCTAATGATTCCATTATTCTTGTCTCCAACCCAGGAGAATCGATAACACCTCTCAAGTCATTCCATGGATAAGCTCGAGTGGCCGATTCAGGGATGAAACAGGATGGTTCACAACATTAGAAAACTCACATAGTTAGATTCATTGATTTTTAGCTCTATATTTCAATGCACATTCATCTTACCTATCTATTATAACATCATGTGTTTATCTTTTAGATAACCATCATCTTATTTCATTAATTTTTATATTTTTTTGAACTTATACTAGAATTATTCAACACAAATCTCTATATAGTTAAATTCATAAACCATTATATAATTTTAATTTGTTCTTATTAATTTAGTATCCATCTTATATTTTTTCTTATAATGGAGCTAAAATGTATCTTCATGATAAACATGTTTCCAATGACTACTTTTGAGATGAACATTCATTTAGAAAACATAATTACATTATATATTTAAACATTGCATATATTTCATCTTCATAACATTAAAATTCCAAAAAAAAGAAAATAGTTATTATAAAAATTATATGTGGATGTATCAAATAGACTCATTCTATTTTCCATCATACATGGATTTCTAATAATTATATTCAAATTTTTCTAATTTTTGTGATGTTTTAAGAACCGAAACATGGTATTCTTTTAAAAACAAACATCTCCAACTTTTCACAAAATCATATATGGTTATCAACAATCATAAGTATCTTCATAATGATAATAACATGATGATCAATAAATAATCAACTGATTTACTGTAGAAATATTATTATACTCTATAAGTAAATAAAAGGAATGTTCTTCAACAAAACTAAAAACACATAAGGACTGATTCTTGATATGAATTTCAAAACATTTTCAAACATGATGTTGACAATGAATAAAACACTCCTAAAAACAAAAATGGACTATAATATCTATATTTGGATATGGTGGAAACGTTGAAAACAATTCTACATTATCTTATCATATAATATTCCATACATAGTATTTTCAATATAGAATTTATTAAATACGCATTAAATGATTGTTTTTTTAAATGGAAATCCATCCCATAATGAAAGGGATGTTTTTCAAATTTTATATCAAATTACCCCTAAATATTTCCCACATATAATTATTATCATAGTAATATTGGATTCATACAAGATAGTGTTTACTTCATCTAACCAAGATGTACTTCATCCACCCCACTGAAAAAAGAACCCAAATCATCACAGGGGTTATTAATTATAGTCATTAATAAGACATTGATGGAGGATGACCATGAAGATGTATCCACAATTCCTCAAATCATTCTCTTTTAACTGTTTTGGTGAAATAATTCACAAAATGATATTATATACAAATATCACCATTTATAATATTTCCATAAACAACATTGTGTATTATTAATTTATATTTAATATTAATGTTCATTGATATTTATTAATGAAAAACAATTTTTGATAGATTAATAGAAATTTTATTTCCAAAAAAAAATCATCAATGTTTTACCAACATTCACCATCAAATATTCCAGATGAACATTCATCCTTATTATTTGCATACTTTCCATGGTAGACACAATAGATTTTTTATTCACTGTAATGACTTTAAATAACATTATTTATTAGAATTTTATCTCACAAAAAATTATCCCAATGAGAACGTTCATCAATGTATTGATTTTATAACATTGTAATATCCCACCCAATAAGCATTAGTGGACATAATAATGTTGGTATCTTTACCTATTTTATACATTGTTCCTAAATTTAATGTTTATTCAAAATTTTAGAGTATTTTTTATCTTATATCATGTATCATTCCATTATATCACTCCAATATCATACACACAATGCAAATACACATAAATTTATAGTCTTCATGTATTAATAGTGAGTTTTCTTCCTTTCAACTTCTATAAAAATTTTAAATTTCTACTATAAATTCATTTATCATTACTCAATATCATTCCTTAATTGATAGGTGTAGAAAAATAAGTTCTATATTCCATGTAATTTTTTTAAAAAGTCCTTTCCATAAATTGAATCCATATACAAATCTTATCATTCCATTTTAGAACATGAAAACATATAATGAAAGAAAACTATCTACGAATTGATATATCAATGTTCATATTAATTTTCTATGAAAATTAATTATTATATTTATCCCTCTCTCATGAAAAAATATATCACAAAAAAAACAATTATAATAACAGTAAAAATGATCACCTTCTTCATATAAATGATTATATCAATATTTCCAACAGAATATTGAATCTTATTTAAGAAACTATATTGTCTGTGTAATGGCCCGGACCCTCCTGGCCCATTACATTTCCAAAGTGAGGTTCCACAAAAAAGTGGCATTATGAGGGTGGCACCGTGAAGGTGGCACCGTGAGGGTGACACCGTGAAGGTGGCACCATGAGGGTGACACTGTGTCCCCTCGCCGAGCATTTTGTTCTTCTTCCAGTACCTGACATTTCCGCTCCCACAACGTAAGTTTCGACGTAAATGAATTCTTTTACTCCTTTTAAAACCATTTAAAGACCTTAATTAATTCCAAAAAATCCAGAGGGACCTCCGTGTGTAACTTCCCACCCTTGTGGTCAAACCATGACCCCCTCTCCTTATACGGTTACGCATTCTCACCTCAACCGTCTGCGGCTCTTATAAACTAAGGGTTAGATGTGGTTTCTCCATTCCTCGATCGTGGATTTTCACAAACCGCTTGTGGTGCATCGGGCACATCTTTATTCGTAAAGTTCCACGCCTGGCCTAAGCATCGATCATCTATCAACAAGTAGGGAATTTCCCCTTCGCCTCTCTATTTTGTGTATCATGCGGGGTGGGCGTGCTTCTGTTTTTGTAGAACTGGTTGGACCAAACTTAATGAAGATAATAAACGAAGATCTAAAGAATGAAGGGGAAGGGGTTGTAATTTTTGTTTCGGCATTATATAGTGATTATATTTCTCAGTTTTGATGGGTTATGCCTTCTGAAAATTCATGGCCATTGGTGGTCTTTCCCTATGCAGCAATGAAACCATCGTATGTTTTAAATGGATTGTTTGTAAATGTGAACTCCTAATGTGAAATTGGTTAATCATGTATACCCGGCTGAATAAATTGAAAGCACCAGGATCAACCCTTCTGTGATAACTCCCAGTTAGAACACACAGAATTTGAATCAGGGAGTGTGTTAAGTCGTTTAAATCTGAAAATACCGACAAGGCCATGCTTAGTGTTGGTGACGGTGGATTGGTTGTTTTCGTTCACGGGCCGATTGCTGGAGATGTGGGAGGGGATGGGATCCCCTGTCCTTATACTCTCGTTGGTTGTGTGAATTTGGGGATGAGATCTCTTGTTGGTATGGATTCGGTGGTTTTGAGTTTTAAGACCAGGTGGGTACTTTTTTATATTACGAATTTGGTGGGATCCTCTGTTATTGAGAACCGGGTATGGGCGTTATGGTTGTTTCTTGATTGTTTACCTTCCTGGACTTGTGCCTATGCCTACTAGTTGCCCAGTAGTGCTTGAACATAATTAAACATTTTCATTGAACTTTAAACAAGAATGGGACAGATGGGCTTTGTGGGGGAGAGTCGTGACTTGTGGCTTGAACGCAGTGGTGTTGTGTTCTGTAGGATGGTTAGAAAAACCTGAGATTTGGCTGAGTTCTTGCTACCTATATCTATACATGTAGCTTTGTTTTTCTTATTCATGCCCCACCCATGTTGATCACTTAGTTCCGAACACCCCCATTTAATGGGGGAGGGTGTTTTTCCCAACACTATTCATAGTGGCTGGTTATTAGCTCCTTTTATGCTCCCTTTCCTGGATAGCCCAAGTATCATTGGGTAGGCTATGATGGCCTGAGGTCCATTATTAGCCCAGGAACCTTCGGTCGAGGTAGTGTGGAGGTTTTTCATGTGTGTTCGGCAAGTGGTTTCCCAAGTGTCTTCGGGATGAGGCTCATGTGACTTCGAGCGTGGCAGTGGATCCTTTAGCCTAGGTGTCTTCGGGCGTGGTGGTGGTTGTTCTAGCCTAGGTGTTTTCAGGAATGGTTACATGTGATAGTTTTGGCCAAGGTGTGTGCAGGCGGGATTTCAGTAGTGGGACTGCGTCTGGTTGTGGCCCAGGTGTGTGCGGGCGGGTGTGGTAGTGGGACTGCGGTGAGAATGGCGGGATTGGTCCGATGTGTTGGATGTCTCAACAACTAGTGGTAAAGTGGTGCTGGGTACCCAAACATAGATGTGCTCTTAATATATATATTACTTGACTTGCGTTATTTGGGGAGTGTGCCTTGGTGAGTCCTGGGGTGGATAGTTTACCTTGATAGGTGTTTGGTTTACTCCATTTCTCACGGGACATTAGTACGTTCCCCCACTTGTGCACGAGAGTCTTTGGTTTTCCCTACTGAGTGTACTTGTATGCTCACCCTACATATATGAAACTACTTTCAGGTTTCCAGGAGGACTTCTGTGATCGAGCAGAACCGTACTAGCTTGGACCTTTGGGGCAGTTGCAGTTGCTGTTTTTCTTCTTTGGTACTTACCTTTGTAGTCACCTTTTGTACTTTGTGGCATTACTTTTAGAACATGCATGTGGGACTGGTTTATTTTTTTGGCTTTAATTTTATTTTACCTTGGTGTTTTTGAGTTTCATCATCTCATCTCTCGATATTATAACACAAAAGGGGTAATGCCTTCCATTTGTGAGAAATTTATATACCCTTGGTGCTAGTCGCCACTCCGGGACCTATTGAAGGCGGGTCTCGTGGGTCATTATCTCTCCTTCAACTTAAAGAAGGAAGGGCTTGGGAATCTGCTGACCCTTACCTCCTTTTGGTGAAGGCGGCTCGTGACAGTCTGGTATACTAAGAATGAGGGTCATGTTTGTACACATAAAAATAAATCATTAGTTTACACTCCATGATTCTATATTTATCTAGTAAGAACCAACATTCTTTCCCAATATAAACGTCTTCTTCAATTTTTTAATTTATGATTATTCATATAACAACCATATGATTGATTTTTAGTTTTTATGAAAATAAATTTCCATGAATATTTTAATAGTTTCATTTATTACAACATGGGAAAAAGTTTATTCTTAATAAACACCTACCACCTATGTGTAACCATTTAATAGTAGCGATGAATTATTTGTAATATTTAATTACATTCATCACAATTATTTTTGAACAACCACATTTATGCAAAAACATTATTCATTTCATGACATGGAACTACATCCTAGGTGTAAGATCATAGGTATTTATAAATTAATAATTTTTTATTTATATTAATAATTATGATTACGGTATTATTTTTACAGATCATTAACTTTTTCTGATAGTGTACTAAAAATGAAATAATCGGTTTCTTTGAAATCTTATGTTGCATAGAACTTTTATTTTTAATGAAAAATAAAATCATATTATTATTATTTTAAATGGTAGTTATCACTTAGTCGTTTTATTGGGGGGAAGTATTATAAGGTAATAAAATATGATTTTACATGTTTTCAAATTTTTTTGACATTTATCCAACATATCTTAGAGGCAATACATGTTAATGAATCCAAATTTAAGAATAAAATACTATAATATTTTTAAAATCGCTTATATTTTTCAAAATAAACTTCTTATATATAATAGAGACATGAAAAATAATTTTTGATAATTTTTTTGGTAATTTTCTGATAAATTTCAATTTTTAATGAATAGTGAAAAATACTGCATTTTAATTCAAGACATTATATTCATCTAATTTATATATATTGAAATATTGTCATTTTTATTTTTTTAATTATAATAGTGTTATGTTTTTATTATTTAATCCAATATTAGTCATTGGATGTAATCTCACTTTGAAACTAGGAGTAAACTCATGTCAATCTTTTGATAGTTTTTACTTAATAAAACACACTTTTTGGGTTTAACAACATAAAATAATTTTAAATTAAATTCTAAATGCTATTAAAATTTAATTTAAAAAAATGGATTCTATATTTTGAGACATAAGGTCCAAATTTTTGGAAAATGTACCTTTTTTTAGACATTATGAATAGTAACTTCTGTAATTTTTTTAAACCTTAGTTAAAGGGTAAATCTTGTAAATAATGTTAAAAAATTATATTTTTTAAATATTAAACTACCAAAAATGTGTCATAATCCAATTGGATGATATATTTACCACCATTTCCATCCTTGTGTTGATTTTCTGACCCCATGGAGCCACATGGGTGTGATAATGACATGTCATAATAATGAATTTGATGTAAAAAAATTTAACATAAACATGTATCTTTTCCAAAAACAATTTTATTATATGGTTATATAAATTATCTATTTGAATATAAATAGTAATTAAAAATATAAAAATATTTCATACAACATGGTATTTTATTTATAAATTTTATACATAAAATAAATAATTTTAATTATGACACTATGATGATGCAATGATTGCTTCATTAATAAAGAATTGAAATAAACGATATTATAAATATTATATTCAATATTATATGACATAATTAATGTAATACAAGAATTATCTTGGTTAATATGACATGATAATATCGATTAATTTTTTTTCGATCGGATCAAGTTGTTTTGAATCTTTAAAAAATCCATTTAAGAATAGTGTCCAAAATTAACAAAATTCATAACAAAAAATAAAAAATGGTTTGTTAAATTTTATTACATTCTTAAAAATATAAGATTCATCCAAATGTTCTTGATAAGTTTTAGTATGTCATAATTGAATTTTTTGTGGGCCTTTTGACAAGATATCGTAATTACATTAACCTAGAATATGTAAATAACATGATTTCACTAAGAGATTAAAAAGGGTAAAGTAAGGGTTAAACAAAAATGATAAGGATAAAAAATATACAAAACATTTCCAAAGTTATAGGATTATTGTTATTTGAAAAAACATCATTCAATATTATAATTATATGAGTTTTGTACAATTTTATTATTGTTATTAAATTTATAATAAATTATAATTTCTAGACTTTCCTAAAATGTCCCTCCTCTCACTTATAAAAGTCACCAACTCATCACACATAATCAAACTTCTAAAACCCTTTACCTCATCCAAATTCATCTCAATGAAGCTCACAATATCCTTAGTTTTACCAATAATCCTTACATTTGGAATAAGGAAGTTCAAGAAAGCTATTTGGATCAAATCAAAAGAAGTTACCCGATTAAGAGGTAACATCTTCTCTCTACTTCCTATCATTTATTATCTTTCATCAATCCTTATGCTCTTATTAATATTTTATTAGACAAAAACACAAGTATAATCAATATAATTATAACACCTCGACCCTAGTTACCCAGATTTGATGAATTATTATATAATATTTGCATGATCACAAGAGATCAAATCTCGAAAGACCGATTATATTAGTAGCCTGAAATGCAATAGATACATACACACGTTTTACATTACATTATGAAACAAAAATAACAAAAAAAATTCCCCTTTGTACACACTCATATCCCAAAGCATATTTCTACATGTCAATAAATATATATGTTTTCACATACGGGTAAAAATATAACAAAAGAATGGGGTGAGCTCAGATGCTCATTAAGGATAACAATATAGCAGAAACATTCACAAATAATCATAAACATTTAGGGAAATGTATAAGACAAAAACACAAGACTATTAAACATAAAATTCAGCATAATATGGAAAATATAAATAAAATAATTCCATTTACTTATTCTCATGGAAATTCTACTAGTGGAGTAATCACATGTAATATGAATAGATAATTTCATAATGATATTATGCATAATGTCAGAAATCATAACCACATAGTCAAGGCCTCATTCCATGAATTCAAATAATATTTTTTCAAAGCCTTATTCTAAGAAACTAGTTTGTCTCATGAGACCTACCGAAGCATCAAGAAGCTATAGTAGGCCCAACCCATCACTTACTAAGTCCAATTCATTCCTCATATGAAAATGTTGAAACATAATATAAATATCCATTTTAAAACTAGCATACGAAGTTCCAATACATTAACCATAAAAAATGAATGGAATAAAAATTTCACATCCATATTCAAAATATATCATAAAACATTAAATATAATATGTAATACTTTTTCTCAATAAATCAACTTCAAACAAATGTAAAGTACAATGAAGGATGTTGACAGAGATGAAATCAATCTGAGAAATAAATGAGTGAAATATTTCATTCTACAATGAAATCATTCAATAGAAATGAAACAATTTATATTTAAAATATTCTTAAAATCATATAATGGAATATTAAATGGTGTTATAATTGTAGAAAATAGCTGCACCTGTCGTATAAGTTAAAAAACATTATTTCGTTAATTTTGTCAAAAAGGCCATAAAGTACCTTTTTGGAAAACGATGGAAGTATTCCTTTCAAAAATGTTATAAAAACGGAAATAAATTGTATAAATTACTTTATCCCATATTATAGGAAATAGTAAAAATGTTTTGAAATACATTATTAAGAATCACTAATGTGGATGATAAAGAGGTCGCGATAGATACTCACGTATAAACATCCTTAGATAATAAATATATTTTAATATAAACCCTTACCTTGTAATCTTCATTATTTGAGGGTAAATTAACCTCTTGAATAATAGTTAAATAATTATTATTAAATTAATTATGAACCAAATACATAAATATGATATTATATATGATCTTCAAATATCGCTTTGTTAATAATATTTTAGAATTACCATTATTTCATGTGTTAACTAATTCGTTTTACTTTATATTTTTTGTCATTCAAGTCATCATTTCTATTGATAGGATGTATTTTATTTGTACGAAGAATTATATTATGTTATTAATCATAATATTGAATCATAAAATGAAAATTATTTTTGAATGGTTATGATGGGAAATGAATCATATTGCGTTCGTGGAGAACGTAATCTGTACGTACACATTAGAAAAAATATCATTATATTGATGGTGAAATAAATTTTAATTGGGTGTTATATCATATGTAAATAATCATTAATATTTTATATTTATTATTTAAATCAATCATAGTCATGATTATACCCAATCAAATAGTGAATTGTTTAATAACAAACTACATCACAACGTAGAGATGGTATGTCGTAACTACACACGTATGGTGGTTTTTTATTAATAGGATAGATAGAATAATGATTATGGTTGAACCATATTTATAATGACATCAATGTATTTATAAGGTTCTGGATTTATTCTTTTTGTATGTAAAAAATAATGAAATAATAAGTGGAAGAAATAAATAACATTGGAAGAGGTGATGAAATTATTACCTCTTCTTCGGGTGCTTCCATTTTATTAGATCAAAAGGGATCCATAAGTTAGATTTATGATAAATGCTAGGACTATTGGTTTAGTTGAAGGTTTATAGGAGGTTATTTGTGCATGTGTTGGTCGATCCAAAAGGCATTGGAGATGTGAAATTAAGACAAGTGTAACTACCCTTTTATAAGAGAGGTGAGGGTCACTATAGAAAAAACATGAAGTATTATTATTTTATAAAATAATTTTACGTTTATAATACCTCCAAATTTATTTATTTTGAGTCTATGTTATGTACGGGTCGAAAACGCTCAAAAAATTGGATTTAGACAAGTCTAGGTCACCATATTAACCTTTTCTATTAGATTTAACTCTTACTTAAATAGTATAACTTTTACCTTGTCTTCTTGTATTATAAGAATAAATCCTTAATAAAAATACAATAAGAATACAATATAACCCTAAGTGGTTTCTTAATGACATATATGTCATTATATAAGGCTTTTTTATGTTCCTTAGTTTTTAAGACTATTATATCATTTAATAAAATAGTATTTGTTTTAAAAACTCATTTATGTCAATATTGGCCCTTTTTAATATTTGAGTTTTTTGAAAGTCATAACAACATTATCTATTAAAAAATTTATTTAATCATCACTAAAATGTCATATTAACCTATAAAATTCGTGTAATGTATCAAAATTATCAATTTACATTTATTTTAATATTTATAATGTTATTTATTTTAATCTTTTCTTAATATTGTAATTACTGCATCATCATTACATCATAAATAAATTTACATATATAATTTATAAAAATTATAAATAAAATACCATGATGTAGGAAATAATTTTACTTTCCCAATGAATATTTTTTGTCGAATTTATCTTATGTATAACCATATATTAAAAATGGTTTAGTTATAAAAGTTAAATTTAACACTTTTAACTCTTCTTTAAATAAAATAAAATTAAATGTCCTAATCTAATCCAACTACATAAAAATTAATATTTTATTCCTAAGGTTGATTGATGTCGAAATACAGTTATCCAATATAATTAGGATATATGTTATTGAACTTATAATATTATTTTTACCTTTAATTTCCCTATTTATTTTTAACCATAGTAAATAAAATTCAAAATTTAATATTCATAAAAAATCATAATATTACTATTGAACCATATTTTACATACTGATATCAACTGTTTTTTTTGAGATTTTAGAAATTAAATTAAAAAAAGAGGTAAAATTACGTTTTATGAAAATTTCTAAATTTTCCTAGAAGGTGGGTAAAATGTGTTAAATAGTTCAAAAATATTATATATATATATATAATATTATTATAAAATGACTCTAGTGAATTTTATTGAACTTTTATAGGTATTATGTATCTAATTTTACAGAATATAAATTTCTATAAAATAAAAAATTACTTAAATAATAAATTTGTTTTAAATAATAACGTAGTGTTTTTCACTATTCTTAAAAAATTTAAAGTTTTCAGAAAAATACAAAAAAAATCACTCTAATATAATTTTGATATTCTGAATCCAATAATGAATCCAATTTAGAAAATTAAAATTTATAAAATATCGAATTGTGGGTATTACTATTCATAACGGCTAGTTTGATTGGTGGTGGTGTGTTATAACTTGATATTTCTTTCAATTCAATCTATTGAACTATATAAAGAAATGTGTACCATGGAAGATTGGGGTGTTACATTTTCCCCGTCATATAATTTCAGCCCTGAATTTTCTAGAATATTAATACATTAAAAGAATCAGGTGGTTCTTCATCATAAGCTTCTCATGTTCCCATGTTTCCTCTTCCATTTAATGGTCTTTATAAAAAATCATTTATCAGACAAGTCATCTGGTTCATCAAAAATTGTTCTCTTGTAAAAAGATTCCTGAGAGGTTCTTCAAAATGGGACAGGTGAGGTTCCAATTCTATTTCTTCATATGTGAGTACATGCATTGGGTTTGGCATGTATTTTCACAACTGTGATACGTGGAAGACATCATGAACTTTGTAGAGACATGGTTGCATAAGCAAATGGTAATCTAAAAATCCAATTCATTCTATAATTTTGACATGTTCTATGTACGTGGAACATAATTTTTCGTTCTTAAATAATCATATAACACCCTTCCATAGTGATAACTTCGAGATAAAATGATTTCCTACTTGAAATTCCAAATCTCTCCTTTGGTTGTCGGAATATGTGTTTTTCCTTCTATGAGATGCATTGATATGTGGTTGTATAATCTTCGCTTTTTCCATTGTTTCCTCAACATGTTCTGGGCCTACAAGTTTTCATTCACCATCATCATCCCAACAACTTGGTGTGTTACATCTCTTTCTATAAAACACTTTATATAGTGCCATATGAACACTTTAATGGAAGCAATTGTTATAGGAAAATTCTAGTAGAGGAAAATACTTATCCCACATTCATTGACAGCCAAGTGAGAAATATCTCAACATGTCTTATAAGATTGGAATAGTATTTTGTGATTGTCGATCAGTTTGAGGATGGTAGGATGTGCTCAAATGATGTTCAGTATCCCGGGATTTATGAATACTTTTCCAGTATCTTGATGTAAAATAGGAATCACATTCAGAAAAAATTGATAGGGGTACACCATAAAGTCTTACAATTTCATTAATATATTTTATTGCTAAACATTCAATTGGTAAATCTTACCTTATAGAAATAAAATGTGAATAATTGGTAAGACGGTCAACAATGACTGATATTGCATCATTTCTTCTATATGTTTTTAGAATCCCCCTGACAAATTCCATGATAATATCATCCCGTTTCGAATCTGGTGTGGGAATGGGTTTCATTAATCCTCCTAGATGTTGTGTTCCACCCTTCACATGTTGAAAAACCACACATCTTGACACATTATCAGAAATCTCCATCTTCATGTTTTCCGAACAAAAATTTTCCTTCAAATCACTATAAATCGTAGTTCTATCATGGTGTATAGAGAAATGGGACCTATATGAATAATCCAACAATTCCATTTTTAGATTGCGTATGTCCAGAACACAATGTCTCTTCCCAAATTTCAAAATTTCATTTTCATATATAGTGTTGATCAATCTCACATCATTCACAACATTAATTTTCTTTTGAAACTTCTCATCATCTGTATAAGAACATTTTATCCTTTATAGTAAAGATATTTTGGAAACCATTTGAGAATGTATCGATGGTTTACCTTCCATGGTTATTCCCATATCCATATTTACTATATCCACTTATGTAAGATCCTTTTCAACTCTCATCTTATTCAAAAATCCATGATAATTTATACTCAAAGCCTATACCGCCTTATTTTCCTTCCGCAGGTTGTATTGTATCGTGCAATACTAATCCTTGAGTAGTTCGAGCCATCTACTTTTTCTCATGTTGAGTTTTTTTCAGAGAAGATATACATTAAACTCTTTTTATCTGTATATATCTCACATTTTTTACCATTTAGATTTTGTGTCCATATCTTTAGGTAAAATATTGTATATTCTTAATCGAGATCATGAGTGGGATAGTTTTGTTCAAGAATTTTTATCTATCATGATCCATATTGAATATCCCTATCATTTTGTATAAGGACACAACCATTCTTTTCATTGAAGCATCATTATAAATAAAAAATCTATCATTCCATGATGGTAGAGTCATGATATGAGAATTGACTAAGCATCCCTTCAATTACTAAAAACATTCATCACACTCTTTTTCTCAAACATGTTTAACCCATTTACATTTGATCTTGGATAATGGGTTATCCAATCATGAAAATTTCAGGGAAAAATGCTCAAAATAACCTACTAAACCACTAAAAATATTTACCTCAGTTATACTCGTCTATGTTGGACGTACTTGGATTGCCCTTTTCATGTAAGTATCAACAGATATTCCATCCTTAGAGACAATATGGGAAAGAAACTAAATCTCCTGAAATAGGAATTCACACTTGCTAAATTTATAATATAATTCATTTCTTCGAAGAGATTTTAGAATAGTTTTCAAGTGATTTTCAAGATTATCATATAATTTTGATTATACCATGATGGCATCAATAAATACCACTATGAAGTCATCATGATATTCCTTGAAATCTCAATTCATTATATTCATGAAAATAGAGGGTTAATTAGTCAATATAAAAGGAATTACTATAAACTTGTAATTCTTGTACCCGATTTGAAATGATGTCTTTGGAATGTATTCATTTTTCTAGCGCAACTGATGGTGTCCATATCACAGGTCAATATTTGAGAAACATTGAGCTTCTTGAATTTGATAAAATAAATCATTAATTTGAGGTAGGGGATACTTTTTCTTTACTTTTATAGAATTGATCTCCATGTAGTAAATGCACAACCTCATAAGTCTATCATTATTCATAACAAAAAGAACAGGGGCTCCCCATGGAGAAACTCTAAGGTGAATAAATACTTTATTACTCAATTCCTAGAGTTATTTATTTAGTTCCACTAATTCCACAGTGGTCATTCTATTAGTGGTCATTGATATGGGCCTTGGACCAGGAATTATGTCTATCGAAAACTCAATTTCTCATTCTACAGGATATTTACGTAAATCCTCTAGAAACACATCATCATATTCTTGCATAATAGGTACATAATCTACTTGAAAACTATTTTCGTCACCCATAGTTATTTCACCCTCTTCCTCCCCAATAAATTAAATTTTTTAAATCTACTAGGGTGGATGTAAATAAGAATCAGATGGTGACATTTCTTCTCTATAGATAAGGAATTCCTTATCATCATCAAAAATTGTAACCTCCTTCTTCTTACAATAAATTTTTACATCATGGTCTGAATGCCAATCCGTAACATGGATTATATCAAATTCAGTCATGGGTATGATAGTATGATCAGTAGATAAAACATGTTTATAATAAATAATAGTAAGTTATTGATCCAACATTGTTGTAATGATACATCCCATAGGACTTTTGACTGAAAAATATCTTTTTAAGTAAAATTTAAAATATCTAATTTTCTTAGAAAACAGGATGATATGAGTGAATGAATTGATCTAGAATCATAAAAAGCATTTCCAAATTTTGAGGAAGTGATTAAAGTACCTGCCACCACATCATTCAGAGCTTCAACCTCACACGTTCTGATCAAATAATCTTGTCCTTGCACCCTTGTCCTTTTACAGGTTTATATTCCTAGGTGATTAAGACATTCATTTTCATAATGCCACATTTATCTACAACTGTAATGTTCAACATTGATAGTCTCCTTATTTCCCTTGCAATCACGACCTTGGTTCCGTTTTCACCACACTTATAATAAACTCCCATTCCCTTCTGGAAAGTACTAGGGTGTTTCTTCCCATATTTACTACTATATGGAAATTAAACATTTCCCTACTTCCCCTTATTTCCATTTCTAGAGTGTTATGAAAATATCTTCTTCCCTTGATTTTCATTAATGTCATAAGTCCTAGAGGTTTGTTTTTCATTCTTAATTGAACAAGAGACTGTATCATCATATGAAAATAAAGATTATGAGATTCATTATTGATGGGGAAATGGTTTTAACCCATTAAATAATCAATAAATATTACTCCTTGGGCTACACATATAATCTTCATCATGAATTTATAACCTTGTAATTTTAGCCTCATACATTGCGACATTCTCATACTTCTTTTTCTTTAGAATCAGAAATTTTCTTTCTATATCCTTTCAATGGTCACGGGGAAAGTATTTTTCTATGAAAATAACATTAACCTCCCTCTATTCCATATTTATTACTTCTTCATCCTCATTAGTGTTTTGAATTAATGACCACCATTTTTCTGCATCTCCTATGAGGCAATTAAATTCTATGACATCATTTTCCCTTTTACTTCTTCCCAAAGCATGAAATATTTTCTCTATAAAATGTATCCATTGCTCAGCTAAAAGTGTATTTGTATTCCCATTTAATGTTTGTGGTTTTTTCCGCATGAAGTGGTCTAACATTGATCCTCTACGTTATAGATACGTGTGCTTCAAATGGGTAAGGTTATTGTTCATAACCCGAGCAAGTTGTCCCTGTATAGTTATATGTAGTTCAGCACTTGTTTAATCGCCAAATCCACAGTAATTATGAGTTAGAGGGGAACCCCTACATAGATTACATGTGTTGATACAATTTCCCTTACATCCACTAGACTCCATTTCTAAAAAATGGCATACACTAGATTATTTTATAAATCGAAAGACATAATTCATATATTGTAAAATACCTAAAATTAATTGAACAGTTTATGCATATAATCTATAATTCTAAAAAATGTTTTCATTGATAATATATTTACTCATAAATACATCATAATGTCCTGTAATGATGATATGAATTTTCCTAGCATTTCCCCTAGGACTGTCATATTCATGAGTGTAGCAAGGCCCATTTTCATGTACCAGGATACCCCAGGTCAAGCCCCAAACTCTTTGTTGGAGTTTTCACTCCTCGGTACATCTGTCTCAAAGCCTCCTCTAACTGCTCGTATCCAGACCGGAATGTATTTCTTGGAAAAACCACATAATATTTATACTACCAAAAATTTTGGATGTTTTTTGATACTAATCATCATTGTTTATCTTAGGGAAATGTTTTATAGTCATATTTTATCTAAATCTTGTTTCCAATGTTTTTACTAAACTTTCCCTCATACCAACTGTAATTCCCCAACTATAGTTACGCAGGTTTGGTGTATTATTATATAACATTAGAATGATCACAAGAGATCACATCTCGAATGACCAATTAGTTTAGTAGATTTGGAAGTAATAGATATATACATATGTTTTACATTACAATATGAAAAAAAACATCATTATTTCTCATTTGGAAACACTCATATCTCATATCCTATACATGCATGTCAATCATAATAGACTTTTTGAATCCTGGGAAAAATAATACACAAAAAGGGGTGAGCTCATATTCTAAAAAATAGAACAATATAGCAAAAATGTTAACAAATAAGCATAAAAATATAATGAAATGTATAAGACTAAAACATAATCCTTTAAATTTAAAATTAAGCATAATATAAAAAAGATAAACCTAATAATTCCATTTACTTATTCACATTCATATTATACTATTCGAATAATCACATGTAAAATTACTAACTAATTTCATAATGATGTAATTCATAATGCGGGACATCATCACCATATAGTCACGGCCTCATGCCATGAATACAAATAAGATTTTGTTAAGGCCTTGTTCCATGAAATTAGTTTGTCTCATGAGACATGCTGATGCATCAAGAAGCAATAGTGGGTTCCACCTTTCACATACTATGTCCAATTCATTCCACATATGAAAAGGTTGAAACATAATATAAACATACATTTTAAAACTAGCATACAAAATGTCAATACATTAACTATAAACCATGAATGGTACAAAAATAGAAGATCCACAGTAAAAAATATTAAAAAACATTCAATATAATATGAAATATTTTTTCATAATAAATCAACTTCAAACAAATGTAAAATCCAAAGAAGGATGTTGACATAGAGAAAATCAATCCATGAAAAATTTGAGTGAAATATTTATTTCTCCATTGAAATAATTCAAATGTATAGAAAGGATTTATTTTTTAAATATTCTCATATTCATGAATTGGGAAGATTCGAAGGTGTTATAATGGTGGAAAATACTCGTACCCGCTGTATAAGATAAAAAAACATTCTTCCAATAATATTGTTGAAAAGGTCATAATGTACCATGATTGGAAAAATGATGAAAGATACCTTTAAAAAAAAAATAGTCAAAAAAGTGTATAAATGACATTAAAAATATTTCTAGGAAATTGTAAAATAGTTCTGAAACACATTTTTAAAAACCACAGATGTGAGGATACATAGGTCCCAGTAGATACTCACATATAATCAACCTTGGATAATTAAGAGATTGTATTATTTACCCTTACCATGTACTCTCCCTTAGCCGAGTGTATGATAACCTCCTAAATAATTGTTAAATAATTGTAATTAAATTATTCAATAACCACATACATAAATATGATATCATATTTGATCTTCTAATATTGATTTGTTAATAAATTTATAGTAGTATCATTATTTTTGTGTTAACTAATTTGTTTTACATTATATTTTTTGTTACATAATAAATTTTTGTTATGGTTAGGATGCATTTGATTCATATCCAGAATGATGTTGAGTTCGTAAAAATTATTTTTAACCATTAAATGAAAATTATTCTTGAAATTTTACAATGGTAATGAATCTCATCGCGTTCGTGGAGACGATAATCCGTACATACGAACGAGCGACAATATAATTATATTGTTGGTGAAATACTATATAATTGGGAGGTATAAAATATATAAATTTTCATTAACATGTTATATTTATTATTTACATTATTTGTACCATTATAATACCCAACCAAATAATGAAGTAATGAAAAAAACTATACCACGACATGGAGATGGTAAGTTGTACTTACACACTTATGGTGACATTATCATTCATAGGATGGATATAATAATGAATGCGGTTGTACCATATTTATAATAACATCAATGTATATAGAAGTTACTGATTTTATTACTTGGATAAGGAAACAACAATGAAATATGATGTGTAAGAAGAAAATAACATTGAAAGAGGTGATGAATTTATTGCATCTTCTTCGGGTGCTTCCTTTTGATTTGATCAAAGGTGCTCCTTAGGTAGGATTTATGATCAAATTATGGCCACTAGGTTGATTTTAGGGTATTTGGAAGGATATTTGAGTAGGGTTTTGCTGAGAAAAATGGATTTGGATTTGTGAAATTAAGAGAAGGGGAAGTACCCATTTATTAGAGAGGTGGGGGTCACATTAGGAAAACATGAAATATTATTTTTTTTAAAACCATTTTCGGTTTCAAATGGCTCCAAATGGATTTATTTTTAGGATAAGGTGGGTATGGGTTAGAAAACGAGAATAAAATAGGATTTAGACAAGTTTATGTCAGAATATTAAACATATCTTTTATATTTAAATCTTAGTTAAATAGTTTATGATTTACCATGTCTTCTTGTATTATTATAATAAATAGTTAATAAATTTACTATAAAAAGGAAATAGAACACCAATTGATTTATTAATGAAATATATGTCATTATATGGGTATTTTGGTTAATCCTTAGATTTTTAATACAATTATATAATTTAATAAAATAGCATATGTTTTAAAAACTCATTTTTGTAAATGTGGACACTATTTAGTATGTGGTTGTTTGTGAAAGTCCTAACAACTTTATCACATTGGAAAAAAATTATCTATTAAACTCTAACATGTCATATTATCCTAGAAAATTCTTAGAATGAATCAAATTTATCAACTTACATTTATTTTAATATTTATAATATCTATTATTGTAAACAGTCATTAATAAGGTAATTAATGCATCATCATTGTGTCATAAATAAATTTAATTATTTAATGTCTAAAATTTATTAATAAAATACCTTGATGTTGGAAATAATTTTATATTTATAATTAATTTTTATAGTTTAATTTATCTTATGTATAACCATATATTAAAAATGTATTAGTTATTAAAATAAGAATTTAACACTTTTAACTCTTGTCTAAATAAAAAATTAATAAATGTTCTAATTTAAACCATGTAGATCACGAAAGCTCATATTTTATTCCAATGGTTTATTTAGCTCGAAATACACTTATCCAATAGAGTTTGGACATATGTTCGAGTAATTATAATATAATATTTACCTTTAATTACCCTATTTACTATTAATTATGGTAAATGAAATTGAAAAGTCACTATTCACCAAAAATTATTTTATCCTATTGAACGACATTTAGCATACTAATTACAACCTTTTTTTTTCAAATTTTTTAATTTCAATTCACAGATCTTGTAAATTTACGTTTTATGAAAATTTGCAAATGTTCAAAGAAGGTGGGTAAATGGGGTTAAATAGTTCAATAAAAATTTATATATATAATCTTATTATAAAATAAATCTATTGAATTACATTGAACTTATATATTTATTATGTATCAATTTTTACATAAACTAAAATTAAAAAAAATAAATAATTATTTAAATAAAAATAAGGTTTTAAACTAGAATGCATTGTTTTCACCATTCATCAAAAATTATATGTTTTCAGAAAAATACTAAAAATTTACCCTCAGCTATTTTTGATATACTGAATCCAACAATGAAGTCCAATCTGAAAAAATTAAAATTTATAAAATTTCAAAAAGTGGGTATTACTATTAATAACGGCTAGTTTGATTGGTCATGGTGTGTTAAATCACAAAGTTGCTTAAAATGCAAGCTATTTAATTATTCAAAGAGAAGAGTACCGTGGAAGCATGGTGTTTTACAATAATAAGATGTTTTTTTGAGATTTATTCGATCTAAAATCACACACTCCTCTATCTAATTCATAAGAACATACTGTTTCTGTGTAGAACATACTAGTTCATCAAGAAATGATGATTGCTCAATTTTTCTCTACTACCTCTCATGGTATTCATTATGATGAAACAATATTTATATATGATATATATTATATTTATATTTTCTCTATGCTTCTGTAAATTTTATATACAACATACCTTTATGATTTCCATGATGTGTAAATACGATAATTTCCTTTGAGAAAGAGTGAACAACCACCTCCTCAAAGTGATATGACTCTTTCATTCTATACATGGAATTTATAGAGTATGGTTTTATTAAACCTATGATTCAAACATGAAATAAATATAATATAGTTATTATAATATACAATTATACCATTTCGTTGTAATTATTTTAATATGAAAAAGAAATGAAGGAAGCATTCATGCATACTACGGCCTACCGTCTCCATGAACGATGTATTTCATATCTTATCTCCACATATTAGGAAAATTATAAATAAATATATTCAAGATATATATGAGTTTTAAATCATGAATAATATTTTTGATATGACTAGCTTTTGACCACATGGACAATTTACATCAAACAAGTTCATTTTCGACTCAAGTACTGAATATCGAAAAATGAATGATATAATCATAAATAATTATGTCATTTTTATAAAATGATTATAAGTAATGTAAAATGAATAATCACCTTGAAAAATGGTTTTAGGAGATTTGAAACTAACATATGTTTGTTAATAGTAATATAAAGAATGAATTAGACAACTCAGACAAAAGGTAAGAGACTTCATCTCGATCTCCTTTCGCTGAGGCATATATTGGTTGATAAATGACCTTCTTTTATAGGGTGTATAATTATAAGCTTTTAATTTTAATTTAAATTGAAAAATTTCAAGAGGAATAATTTTTTTATGAATCATTATTCTAAATGATAAAATGAACGTTTCATCTTAATGTACTTCGAAACAATGACCTTTCCTTCAATGTGATTATTATTCGATATTTGGAATTCTCTAAAAGAAATAATGTTTTAAAAACGAAAAGTAAATACTAATCTCCATTTTTAGCTATAATGAGAATGAAGATGTTTTTCCGAATGAATTTATTTTATCAATATATTAAAATTATGTCTTTTGATTGCAATATGGAAATGTTATTTTTTTCATTATACTTATTCATGTGTTATGATTATGTTATGGTTCTTGGGAATTGCTTATGTATATGGGTAGTTTTGTGATAAAATAAAATTTGGTGATCCCAAGTTATATATCCAATGAATTTGGTAACATGATTGTGTTAAACGTTATGAATTATCATAAGATATTTTATGAATACATAGTGAGAGGTATTCTAAACGTAAATATAAAGGTTACTCATATTGTAGCTGTGAAAGTGAAAATGTATGTTTTATATGAATTCCACATGTATCCTTTATGATTTATGATTTATATGATGTAATTTATGAATCTTATGATTACATGATCAATGAAAAATAATTTATGTTTTATAGATGACAAGTATGATTTTTTAAAAATGTATCCATCGGTTTTAAATAATCATGGCCTATCTGTTTTATTTCTTATTTTATATTACTTATTGAACTTTTAATTCTCATCCAATGTTTTTTAAAAGTATCCCACAAGATATAAGGATAGGTAATATAATGGAATAATTTAGTAATATTTTTTAAAACAATTCATTTTTTTATTTTAAACAGTTTCATTTTTTGAAAATAATGGATTGTGTGTAGATTTGAATAATTTTTTATTTTTGAGTTGATATGTAATAGTTATGGACTAATACTCTATAAAACTAATCTGAAAGGATACTCTGTTTGAATTAATGACTTAAATCACAATTTAGTAATGTTTTTACGTTGGGGACTTATATATGGTATCAGAGGATGGTTTTGATAACATTAAGAGTTTGGATATTGTTAAATGAATATCTATAAATTATTTTTAAATTATGGTAAGATTGAAATGAAATAGAATTTGAACATTTCCATGTTTCTTTTACTAAGATATGTATTTTTTCATATTGGTTTTCTCAAGATGAATCATTGCAGTTAAGATGGGACAACATCAATTGGAATGCAACCTACCAAATCAGCAAATACAAATGGTTTGAATGGGAAATAAACTATTTGTTATATTGATGGAATTGTTGACTCACGCTATAAATTTTGGTGGTTCTTATGCATAGGATCCTTTAGATCAACCACAATGTATCATGTCTAACGGGGAATTTCATGAGGCATCATCCCCCATTATTTGTCGGTTCATCTGACCCTGTGTTAGCTGAATGGTGAATTAAAGTACTAGAAAAGATATTTGAAGTCATGGGGTATTTAGAACATATAAATATTAGTCTGTTTTGAAGGTTATGGTGATCATTGGTGTTTGATGGTTAAAAATATTAAGGTTAGTAAGGATATTGATGCTCTTGATTGGTTTATATTCAAATGTATGTTCCTTAATAAATATTTTCATAGGGCGGTTTTACTTAGGATGGAAAAAAAATTCTTGGAATTGAGGTAGGAGGATAAATTAATGTATTCTTATGAAGAAAAATTCCCTCTAGTAGATAGGTATTCTCTAATTTTAATATTGGATCATGATAGTAAATCAATAGATTTTACTCAGGATTAAATCCAATATATCTAAGGGAATTAGCTTCTCATCAGTTCAATTTATTGAAAAACATGTTCGATTTGTTGAGAAGTTGGAAATAGGGTTTATAATTGTTTAGGTGTTCTTTGAAAAACAAAATAATAAAAGGTCAGGGTTGGAGATAAATGAGAAGAAAACTTCAAAAAAGTATGATTGTAGGAAACATAATCTTACAATTTGTGAAAATTATTGTAAGAAGTACACTAGGAAATTCCTTTTGATTTATAGTTAGTATTTTTTATGAGGTAAAATGGGAGATAAGATTCATAATGTCTATGGAGAAGATCATGGTAGTGGTATGAGAAAATCCTATTCATAGTAAATTAATGTTTATGAGTGTATTGAAATGGGTCATTTCATAAATGAGTGTCTGAAGAGGAACTAAAATGATGTAAATCATTTGAACTACAAGTAGAAAGGGGTGGAGAAATCCTTTCAAACCATTTTAGCAGATGTTGGGCCATCAAATAAAGTAGTATCACATAATTTTTTTTTATTCGAATTATGACAATGTGTTATTTGATTCCTGGTGTAAACATTCTTTAATTTTCAAGATATTTTCTAGTTAATTTTGAATTCATTCTCAGATATGAATCTTATACTAGTATTGAATGTGTATTGGGGAAATTTTGTGATTAAAAAAAATTAAAAAAACATTTATGTCTATGTTTGTGTAATGATTCTATCTATAAACCATAATATTTTTCATCTTGTAGAGTTTGAAATTATTTTTGGGTATGTATTGGTTTTATGTTAATCATGCGGAGATTAACTATAGAGGTAAAGAATATTTTTCAAAAATAATTTATATTTTTGTAAAAGAATGAACCCATATATTTATTATCATATTTGGAAGCTGATAAACTAGTAAAAGATGGAAATGAATTCTACCTTGATGATATTGTTGAAAATAAATGAACTATATAGATTAATGATGTTATAATGGTAAAATATTATCTTGATGTTTTCCTTAGGATTTTCCTGGTATAATAACTAGTCAGGAAGATGAATTTACTGCTGACTTGGTTCGTGATGAAATTTAAATTTCAAAACCCATTATCAAATGGCTCAAATTTAATTTTTAGTGTTAATGAATTAATTGTACGAGTTATTAGATTAAAGATTCATTTTCCCTAGCACATCACCATGGGGTTATGCTGTATTATTTATTTAAAATAGATATGGTTCAGTGAGACTATTAATTTATTATTGAGAATTGAATAAGATCAATATTAAGAATATGTATACATTGCCTCATGTAGATGGTTTGTTTGATCAGCTCTAGGGAGATCCATATTCATTGAAGATTCAATTGGGGTCGGGGTACTAAGATTTGAATGTAAAAAAACTAGACATTTTGTTTCCCATATTTCGCACTAGATATATCCATTATGAATTTTTAGTTACTGATGTTGGGTTAACCAATGCACCTATTGTATTCATGTATCTTATGAATATGATTTTGGAATAGATATTGGGTAACATTGTGGTTATTATTATTGATGATATTTCGGTACATTATAAAATTAAATATGAGCATGAAAGTCATTTATGGGTTGTCTTTTAGACCTCAAATGAAATGAAACATTGTGATAAATTTAGAATGTGTGATCTTTGGTTATAAAAAATTTCATTATATGGTCGCATTGTTTCTAAAGATGTCATAAATTTTGACCCTTCTAAAAAAATAGTTATTGATGAAGGGTCATGACCCATAATTAGAACTGAAATTTATATTTATTTGGAATTAAAATGTTATTACTAGATGATTTTTTAAAAAAAAACTCATGGTTATCTATCCCACTCACTACGTTAACTAGATAAAGTGGTATGTTCATCTGGACAAGAGAATAAGATAAATATTTTTAGGTATTGAATAGAAGATTGGTGAATGATATAGTTTTCGCACCGCCTTCCCAAAATAATGAATTTTTTATATATAAGGATGCTTTGTTGAAAGGGTATGGTTGTGCCCTAATTCATAATTATCATGTAATTATGTATTATTCATATCTATTGAAAACTCATGAGTTAAATTACCCTACAAGTGATTTGGAATTACATGTTTTTATTTTTCCATTACAAAATTAGAGGCATCATTTGAATGGAGAGAAGTTTGAAATATTTAAAGATAATTGATGTTTGATGTATATATATTCTCAGAGTGAATTAAACATGATACATAGAAGATTGTTGGAATTAATCTAGGATTTTATTTTCACGATTCATTACCATCCAAGAATGGAAAATAAAGTGGATGACACATTTAGTCGAAAGAGTAATGCTATATTAAACATGATATATTTTGAATGAGATTTTTCGGTTTTTCATTTGATAAATTTTGGATTGGAAGTTTTTGGTGATGTTAATTCCAATATTTTTATTTATGTGGAAGTGAAATAATCTCTATCATATTAAATTAAGAAATCATAGAAATAAGGAAGTGAGTTCTGAAAAAGGTAGATTTGTTTCAGAAGCTTATGTTACCCAAGTATATCAATGATAAAGACAATGTTTTAAGGTACATAATGATATTATCTGTGCCTTATGATTCACAGTTGAAGAAAGTGTAATTATTTAATCCTCATATTTCTCTTTTTTTAGTTCATCATGGCAGTAGTAAATATAGATAGATCTTAAGGATTATTACTGGTGGGATTGAATGAAAAGCGGTATTACTAACATTACCATGAGATGTTTGATTTTTCAACAACTTAATATATATTGACAGTTACCAAAAGGGATGCTTTAATATTTTTCAATGATAGAGTGGAAATAATAAAACATGTCCATGGATTTCGTAGTGGGATTACTAATGAATTCTCAGGGTAATAATTAAATCTAGGTTATTGGTGATCGAATAACTAAATATTCTCATTTTATTATTATTTAATATAATCTATCCCTCAATAAAAATACTCAATATTATATGAAATAGATATTCATTTGACATGGAGGTCCTCTCTCTAATGTGTATTATTGTGAACCCATGTTTATTAATAACTTTTGGAAATACATTCAAAATTCGTTGGGAAATGAATTAATTTTTTGTATATGTTTTCATCCAAAATCAGATGGACAATTAGAATGAACAATTAAGACCATAGAGGATATGCAATGTTCTTGAACAATGTATTTTCATGGAATTTGAGATCAAAATATTTCTTTGGTTGAATTTTTATATAATAAAAATTGTCATTGTAATATATAGATGGCCCCATTTGAGGCATTATATGGAAAGAGGTGTCGAACACCATATTTTTGGGATGAAGTAGGTGAGTGGATTTTGATGGGATCAGAATTAGTAAAAGAGATGTTAGAAAATTTTTAGTTGATTCAGAAGAACAAGAGAATAACCTAGATTATGGATGCATTTATGCTGATAATAGGAGGAAAGATCTTTCTTTCGAGATAAGTGATCATTTATTTCTCCATTTTTATTCATGGAAAAGTGTGATGAGATTTTGTAAGAAGGGAATGCTGAGTCCAAGGATCATTGGATCATATGAAATCTTGTATAAAGTGGGATCAGATGCCGAAAGAGTGGCTTCACCTCCATTTTTATCCCATTTACTTAATGTTTTTCATGTTTCAATGTTGAGAATGTATATGTCGGATCAATATCATGATTTTAGTCCAAAAATTGTTCTGTTGGAAGGCAATCATTCATACGAGGGAAAACTAGTCCGGATTCATGACCATAGAGGGAAAGAGTTCCGAAATAAGCTAACTTATTAGCTAATGGTTTTCTGGATAGCCCGTATTCTTGAAGGGGGAATTTGGGAATTTGAAAATGTTGTGAGGGATAAATACCTCAACTTATTTTATAAGTAAATAAAATTGGGGGGATGTAATTTCCAAAAGGGGGAGAGATATATGATTCAATTTATTTATAGAATAATACCTTTTAATTCTTATAAATATTTATGAATAAAATATTATGTTAACATTAAAGAAGAAAATGTTTCTAATATCATACTCAACACACAACAATGGGTTTCATTGAAATCTTACGTTGCACACAACATTGAGTTATACCTTAAAATATAATATTATTATTATTTTAAATGGTAGTTAACGCAAATTTTTTGTATTAGTATGAATTAATTGAAATAAATACAACATTATTATACATTTATGTTAATTGTTTTTACATTTATCCGATAAATTTTATAGGCTTAATATGAGAATGAATAAAATTTGATGCATAAAATACTCTAATATTTGTAAATGATCGTTCTACCACATTTTCATGGTGAATAATTTTAAAATATAGTTTATGTAACAGTTATATATTATATTTTTAATAATATACTTCTTCTATAGAATCCACAAATCACAATTCAATTCGGTTATTTTTGGATAATTTTATAATAATGTTCATTTTTTAATGAATAGTGAAAAAATACTGCATTTTAATTCAAAACCGTTGTTTCATCTAATTTATATATATGGTTAGATTTTCATTTTAACAGGTTTTAATGTGTAATTGGATTAAATTTTTATCATTTAATCTAATTTTGTAAATTTAATGCGATTTCACTTTGAAATTGGACATAAAAACATGTAAATCATTCGATAATGTAGGGATTGCTTTAAGTATAAATGATTCAAATAAATTTTTAACAGGTTTCCTACATCAAGGTGTTCTATTTTAAATTTTCATATATTATATAAACAAATTTAATTACGACACCAATGATGTAGGGATTGCTTTAAGTATAAAGGATTCAAATAAATGATATTATATATTTTAAAATAAATAATATTTTATATAATTATTGTCATAAAAGATTTATATAGATTAATATTATGTTATATTATTGTTTAAAAGTTGTTTAAAGGAATAACGTTGTAATGAATGTGTTACAATGTCAAGTATGAATAGTGTCAAAAATTGTCAAAATTCATAAAATAAAATATAAAATAGTTTATTAAATGATATTTAATTCATTAAAATATGAGATTTAGATAAATGGTTAAGATAATTCCAAATGATTCCTAAATTACTTATGTGTGTGTAATTTTACAAGAGTTGATAGGTAAATTAACCTATAATGTATAGAAAACACGATATCACTTTAAGACAAAAAAGGGGGAAAAGTGTTAAGCAAAAATAATAAGAATAAAAAAAACACCTAACTAAAAATTATTTAATAATTTATATTGGAACTAAAATCATTTTATCATATATTTAAATGTGTTTTGGACAATTTTTAATCAAAAATTATTTAATAATTAATTAATATTTCATGACCTTCCTAAACTTCCCCAACTGCATCTTATAAAATTCCACCACCTATACCCACTTACTCACACCTCACAAAAAAATTGGATCATGGAAATTATAATAAAATATTCTCCCAACATCCATCCTTTACTCCTAGAAGTCTTACATTGTTTAGAAGTCAGTTCAAAAAAGCCTTTTGGCTCAAATGAAAAGAAGTAACCAGATTTATAGATTACATTTTCCTTCAGGTTCTTTTACTTTACATTCCATCTCCAATTATTATTCCCTTTTTATTATTTTATTACATAATAGATGAATTATACTAGATTTACTAGGATGTATTTATGATAATTATTATAACTAGAATAAAAAATTACTCTATCTAATTGATACGAACATATTGTTTCTGTGTACGACGAACTACAGCCTCGCGAAACATTGATTGTTCATGTTTTCCCTACTACCTCTCAAAGCGGCCATTATGATGGAAATGTATTCATATATGATATATATTATTTTTATATTTTTTCTATGATTATTATTTTTATTCAAAACATACATTTAGGATTTCCATGATGTCAAAATACAAAAATTTCATTTGAGGAAGTGTTGACTAACCCCCCCCCCCTCAAAGTGATATGACTCATTCAATTTATTATTGCAACTTATAAAGGACAGTTTTATTAATCCTATGAGACATACATGACCTAAATATAATAATTATATTATTATACACATTTATATAATTTTATTATTATTATTTTAATATTACAATGAAATGAAAGTAGTGTTCATGTGTATGTACGACCTACCGTCTCCATGAACGGTGCATTTAATTTCATATATCCAATTATTATGGAAATTATACATATATATATATTGTATATATATGATATTTAAATAATAAATAATATTCTTTATATGATTTCATTTTGACAACAAGGACAATTTACATCAACCACGTTCATTTTTTACTCAAGTACAGAATATCGACAAACCGACTAATATGAACATAAATAATTATGTAATTATTATAACATGAATATAAATAATTTAAAATGATTAATAAACATTAAAATGGTTCTCAAGAAAGTAGATATTAACCTATGTTTATTATATAGGAATATAAATAATAAATGAGACAAGTCAGACTCACTGTAATGGACATCATCTCAATCTACATTCATTGAGAAATATTTTGGTTTATACATGACCTTCTTTTATAAGGTGTATCATTATACCTTTATATATATTAATTTAACTCAATAGTTTTCAAATTGAATAATTTTTTAGAATAATTTTACTAAATGATAAAATGAATGTTTTTTATCATACATAACGAAAATGTCCTTTCTTCCGCCATGAGTATTATTTGATACCTCGCTCCCTCTACAAGACATAATGTTATTAAAAAGAATAATAAAACCAAACTCCATTTTTTGGTATTTTTGTATTGAAAATGTTTTTCATAGTTGATATAATTTATCAATAACTTGAAATTATGTATTATGATTGCAATGTGGAAATTCTATTTTTTAATTTGTACTTATTCATGTGTTATGATTATGTTATGTTTATTGAGAATTGCTTTTTTATATGGGTGGTTCCATTATAAATAAAGTGATGGTGAGCCCATTATAGATTTCCAATTTATTGGGAAATATAACAGAGGTAAACATTAAGGTTTCTACTATGATATTTATTGAATATACTATGATGGGTATTCCAAAAGTAACCATGAATGTTACACCCTATGTAACTCTTAATGATACAATGTAAGTATGCTATAGATTCCCAAACATACCTTTATGTTTAATTATTTCTATCATTTTTTGTAAGAATATTATGATGACATTATGAACGATAAATATATTATGTTTTATTGTTGAAAGGTGTGATTTTGTGAAAAAAAGTTCAAGGGTTTTAAATATTCATTGACTCATAGTTTTATTAATTATTTTATATTCATTATAGAGATTTTTATGTTTATCTCATGTTATTGAAATGTATTCCACAATGTACTATCATGTGTAAGAGAAAGGAAGAATCCAATACGATTATTATCTAGAAAAAGAAGTAATGTTTTATTTTGAATAGTTTGATTTTTTGAAAAATGGATGGTGAGTATATTTTTCTACATTTTAATTTTGGAGTTGTTATGTAATAGTTATTGATTAATTATCTAAAATAGTAAACCTATAGATATCGTTAGTGTGAATTGTTGACTTAAATCATGATTATGTAATGTTTTAATGATGGCTCCTTATACTATGAGTCATTTTTCCCAATTTAATGTAACTCGTATTTCAACACATTTTTCAATTCATCATGTTCAGAAACATGTGAAACATACTATTGTTCCACCAATGAGATTAGTTCCATATGATTCAAAAAGAACCTTTTCCTCTATATATGAATTAGATAATCTTGGATTCTAATGATGTAATCGGATTAAACAACTTTTTTCATTACTCGAACTATTTCAATATTTTATCTTATCTTATAATTTCTATCAATAGAATGATAAAATTAATATTTATAATATTATTCATATATTCATCTTTCTTTAACTCATATTATTTGGATGTCCTCATTTTTTAGTTTATAACTTCCTCATAAATAAGTAAGGTGGACTATTTTTTAGTAAAATTAAATTCATGGAATCAATAAACATTTGTAGTTATTTAATGAAACACATATAAGTCCATACATCAGTTATATATCCCATGAAAATTAATTAATATTATTTTTTATCAAGTATTCCAAAAATAGATTTTTTACCTTTATTAATAAATTACTACAAAAAAAAATACATTTCTACATAGTAATCTTTATAAAACATCACATGGGTATTCATTTGGTTTACAATATTTGTAATTATGAATTTTAATATTAGACAATTATACATACATATTATCGCTAGATGAATACATTATTATTATAATCAGTGAGCTTGCTTCACCCCATTTCAACTAAAATAATTTTTTTATTTTTGAAGATGCATTTTATTTATGAGTATAGGGGTCACAATATTGGTTTTTAGTTAAATTTTTCTTTTTATAGGGCCTGAAAGATTAACATGTATAATCCTTTCCACAATCCATCCATATATTTAGTAAATATTTTATGAAATCTTTCTCAACATTACATATGAAATTTTTGAATAACTCTGCTTCCCCTGATTCATATTTGTTGAGCATTATGTTATTAAGAACACTAATATCATAAATTAATAAAGTGAAATAAAAAACTCCTTTATATGTTTGATTTCGCAATATCCTAAAAATTTCATAGTTTATAAGATCGATATGTATGATGGTTTCCATTTCAAATTTCTTTTGTATGTCACTAATATAAACTCAATTTAAGGTAATTTTATATACAACCTAATATTTATTTTTATGTTTTGGTAGAAATTTTACAACATATTACTCAAAAAATACATTTTCCCAGGATGCCTTTGTATTCATTTCCATAGCCTGTATTCATCATGGACAATTATGTAACATGGCCATCCAAGATCTCCAATCTAGAAAATATTTTCACCAAATATTTCTCCATTAGAAGAAACATTTTGATATTTAAAAAATTGAATAATTCAATAATATTTTCTAAATATAAATTCATTAACTTCATCAAAATGATTTATAATAGAATGTATTCTATACTAAATAACAACAACAAATTAAACATATATTAACTCCATATTTTAAGCCTCAGTCTCAACCATGTCAATTTTAATTATTTTGAATGAACTATCATTTCTAAAGGTAAATGATCTACCAAAATATTCATTAATATTATTCAAAACTTTCTAATAAATTATAATTTATTATGACAAAACATAATCAATAATACATGCTAAATTCTTATCTCTATCTTATAGTTCAATCTCAACAACAAAATATTTTTTTTAATTTTCTTCTTCCAGCCTTTCTTATCATTAGTCAAATATGATTATTTTTCTAAAAGTGTTGTCATATATTCCTAATAATAATTCTTTATTTTTTCACTCTATACACAAATTTCACCCAATAATTCTAAATATTCTACCCTGATCAAATTTATACACACAAAGACTTATTTTTTTGTATCTACTATTTTATTATCAAAGTTAATTTCTTTTCATGTATTACTTATCATCCATGTCATATTCTTATTGACCGAGAGACATATGTTGTGATAAAAATTTTATTAATTGTTTCCATGTATACAAAAACACAAATAATATACTCTAATCCTAGATCATTTATAAATACATTGTTTTCTCAGTGATGAGTATATTGGTTTTAAACATTTCATTCATCAATTGATTTATTTTGGAATGGGGAAATATTATTAAAATGTATATTATGATGTTTTCTTTATGTGATTTTTTTTCACATCCTCTTTTTAACCAAGAATTATTATTTTTGTTTCTAACACCATTATTGTGAGTACAATAAGTTGAAATTTTATTTTTAGTCGGTGTATAATTTACCTAATTGATGGGATATTTCAATTTAGTTTCTTGAGATGTCATCCATTAACTTATAAGTAATAATGAGATTATCTTTTATTGTATGAAAATTATTTTCATCCTTAAAATGACTTGATATTTTTTATATAACTCTTCTTCCCTAGTGAAAACCATTTCACCAAAATATTTCTAAATCATCATTTATTCAACAACTATAAGTTTGTGATTTTTAATCTAATCATGTTTTACATATTAATTTTTATTGAATTATTACTTCCCTATATTTTTATAATAAGTGCATTCAATATTTCGGATTCCTTCTTTAGTTATTTGTTTTCTCTAATACATTCTAGATGTTCCTTTCCCAGTTGATATTCCTTATTGGGTTATTTACCTTTTTCATCTACACTATTTTATGTATCTTGTGTTATTTGAAAACTATCAATGATTTTTGATTAAATTATCTATATATTCATAATCTAATAAATTATTATCACTTGTTTCATACCCAACTTTATTACACAACATAATTATTTTATTTTATTGGGAATTTTTTCTTCATTAGAATGGACTACCTATCTTCATTTGATATATTCTCTACTTATTCTATAGATGAGTATCTTCAGAATAATCATAATATTATTTATATATTTACATTCAAAAATATTAATCTAAAATTTCTTTTGTCACTACACTCAAAACATTTAAGTTAGAGTTTAATTTTATATTATTCACTATATTTCATTTTTTTTGGAAATGAGGGACATAATCATATATTCCAGTTATACAATATCTTCCTTATTATTCAAATCATTTTGGATCAATGACTCATGTTAATATACTAATATGTTTATCGTACTAATGTCTTAAAATAGATATCTTTTATAAATTTGTATTGAATGATGGATTTTCCCTTTTTCATACAGAAAAATAAATTCCTTCAATTCATCAAGATATAAAAAATTCACTATCTTTTATTGTGGATATTGTAGGATTAAAATTATCTGGAATATTCATCATCATCTTTTAACAACAGTTGTATCATTGAAGTAATTCTAGAATCCTATGATGTTTTTAAACAATTTATTATTTATGGTAAATTATCAATAAAAATATTAATCATATTCCATTTATATTTCTAAAAATTTCTTGTCCAGATATGAATATTTTCTTCCATCACTATAGTATTTTAACTTAAGATGATTTCATGTTTGACGAAAATTTTCATTGTAGTCTGAAAAACCCTCAACATCATAAAAAAATTATGAGAAGGTTATAAGAATATAATCATTATCAATAACATAAAATGTTAGATTTATTTTTGTAATCGTTATTATATGATAATCATTCATAATTGGTAGAAACCCATCTCTTGATTCATCAACCACCTCGTTGCCAAGAGACAAAAGATAGTTATTTATTGTATTTCTTCATCCATGTATTTCTTTTCCCTCATCGGTAGAAATACCAATACAATTAACTGAGTTGATTTTGCCTTTGATAATAAATATTAGGATCTTATAGAGATAACATGGATTCATTGATACCACTTGATGTTCCCAACAATTTGAGGAGCATAGACAAGGGTGGCGGTTGAATCATTGGTGATATTTTAGAATTTATTTTCCTTTAAAATTAACACCTAAAACATGATAGAGTTTATAGAAATTTCAAAATTATATTTCAAACATAAACATATGAAATTATAGGATTGTAAAAAAGAGTAGACATAATTTTAAAGTTTCACACCAATGTAACGGACTACATCATTATTGTAATGACCCGGACCCGGCAAGCCATCCAATGAGTGTCGAACGGGTCGGGTGTTACTACCTTATGCACACCTCCCCAGAATGCCAATGGCTTCCGAATAACAGCGAGGGTCTGAATAGGTATAGTGGGAAGTCTATACCCTCTTAGAGGAATAAAATGGTACTGGTCCGAGTATGAAGCTAAAAGTGCAGTGGAAATAAATGACTCAGTAGACTCGAACCAGACCCGCATAGCGGAAGCATATCAAATATCAACAAACCAGCGGAAGAAATATAGAAACAATAGCAGAAAAATGTAAATAGAACAACATGCTGAAGAATACAAGAAACTAATACTATAAAAAAAATCCATGCATCGAAATCAAGTCATACATTGCAATATATAACGACGCCCATGGCTAACCAACAATTGATACATAATAAGGTAAGAATGCTGATAAAAAATGAAAAACTAAACAAAGTAACTCCATCAAGGCATGACCTCAAGGTCCATACCAGTCTCCATTACAACAACACTAAAGTCCAGCTTTCAAGGCTGACCCTCTACCTGCATGCAATTTCATAAAGTCTACACGCGTCTTGAAGGGCCCATGTAGGGTGTGAGACAAGTCTCATTAAGATACCACCAAAGGGTGCATACCTAATATATGTGTTTAGGAAGACATGCTTATATAAGTAAAAAAGTAAACAGTGCAATGCCCAAATGTAAAAAAATACTTCACTAGTGCTCAAAAGCCATAATGATGTGTCACCTGCTTCGGCCAATGCCGGAATCTCTGGTCTGTACACCGGCACCATGTTCCCCCTGACAGCCTGTGTCTCAAGTACTGACATCCCGAGGGCATGCCCAACCATCATAACCTAGCTCAAAATATCGACCTTCCTATGGCACAACATCCGTAGGAACATCGATCCCTTTCCTCAAATAATAACCAGAAGGACAACGATGTCTGCCCCTCAGATAATGTGACCTGAGGCACAGTGATATCTGTCCTCAAATCCCGGTGAGCCTCTGCCCCCAACCTGACTGTCTCGATGCTGTCCCCTGAAGGATCGTCACCTACCACATGGCTTCCAACAGCAAGCACCCAATCCAAAAAACCTAAACCGCAAATACGGGTCCTATACCCAGACGAGTTGTCAAAAACACCTCATCACGTTTTATCTACTTGAACACTACTCAAAAGTACCTGGTGAGCGGTAGTCACCTCAATGAGTTCCAAATCTACAACACCTCTGACAACTCATGTCCCTGCGACCTTGTCGCTCATGTCTGATGGCCTCGCCACCCAAGTAACCTGGGCCATTCCCATCCTGACAGTCCAACTGCTTCATCCGACGTCCATGACGCCCAATCCCATGGTAGAAACAACCCAATAAAACCGAGAAAAATCCATCAAACTGCGATCCCCATCACTCAAAAAAATACTCGAGCCACACCCAAGACGACTCAACAGTTTAGAAAAACAATATCACAGATTGCGTAAATATACACAGAAGCATCACTTTAAATTGGCAATTACTAAACAGTCGAATTGTACTAACCCGTGTTGTCCCACACCAACACCTAACTTGTTCATAATTAAGAATTATACTCAGTAGTTTAACTTAGGTAAAACAATAAGAAGTCTAACATAGCAGTTTGAAACAACGGTCTAATTCATACGCATTTCCGCACCCCCGACCTAATTGCCCCAAATGAGAAACGACCTCTAACCCATCCTTGCTCGATCACAACAGGTCAGGAAATTCCCAGGGGAATCCCATATTGCAGATAATTAATTAAAAAAATTAATTAGGGTTTCTCTCAATACCCAACATCACGCCTGAAAGTCACAAACAAAAATTGTATATGAAAACGCGAAAGAAGGTATGCAGCACCTACCTCATACTCGTACGATGACACTTATTTGATATCAACCTCTGAATCGGGTGTAATCGTTGTAGATCTACGTTTCCATCAAATCCGGGCAATTCTGTTCAGGTTGAATCTGCGGAGAAATATGTGTGGAATCAATGATGAAGAAGGGTGTGTGGGGATAACCTTTCCGGTGAGGTCTTGTATCCATGGACAGATCAAAGAATGGAGGTCATATGAAGAATCTAGCAGGGTTTTTTTCTTGGAGGTTTTTCAGACGAAGGGTTCATCCAAAGGGGAAGAATAAGACGTTTTCCGCAATAAGACACGACTTCTTCTCGGACGATCAAATAAAAATAAATGTACATGGCGTGTATTTTCAATGTACATGCCGTGTATATGGGTTTCTGTACTCCGACTTATGCGGAGTCCAGCACACGGCTTAGACCGTGTACACAGTCAAGACACAGCCAGGGACTCGGCCATTTATGCTGAAAGAGCTTACACGGCGTGTCAAGGAAAACTACATGCCGTGTAGATGGAAATTTACACCTAGGCACCACACAACATGTACTTGGCCTCATAGGGGTAAGGTTACATGGCGTGTATGAAAATATATGCCGTGTAGTGAGAATTTTCTACACGATCATCCCACGACATGTACTCGGTGAGCACACGGCCGGTCACTCATTTAACACATACACAGCGTGTACCTAAAGTACACGGTGTGTAGTCTGGAATTATCTAGAAACTACCCAGATATTCCAGAATTCTCAGAAACCAGTCAAAAAGTTCAAATAGGGGCGTGATTTGACTTGTTCTAAAAAACTAGGTTCCTACAAACTCCCCTCCTTAACGTAGCTCGTCCCCAAGCTACCAAAAAAAAACCAGGAGGTGGAACCGAACACAACCATCTCGGTTAAAAAACCTAGACTACACCAGTCCTAAGGTCCTAGATAAAATCTTATAGGGGATACCCACTTTAGGAATTTCCTACTCGGTCTCAACCAACAAGCTCAAAGCAATCAAAATAAACAAACAAGGCCCAACGACCTACTTCCAAGACCCATGGTCATCCCGTGATGCATAATCACCCGTGAACCTCCTAGGTGCCCACATGTCTCTTCTGACACCCTACGTATCCCTCACTGCATCAATGTCTATCTCCAAGAGGTCCTGCATCTCATAGATGCTATGTTCAAAACATGGTGCCTTGCACCTCAAGTAACCTGCATCCACGATGCCCTGATGCCCATGACACCTCAAGTAACCTTCATCTTTGACTCTCCTGATGCTATGCATCTCAAATATATAAATAAAATATATAATTCATTCGATATGATTCCAATCCCACTAACTAGCATCTAGTCAGTCTAAAAGGATTTTGTGCAACCCGTGCACTCAACCAGACATGCCTCAAAAGGCCATACCGAAAGAAAGCAAGGAAAACTCACATCCAAAACCATGGTGTACCTGCCACTGTGGTTGGTTCACCAGCGTGATCAGTCCCCGACAGCTCCACAACATGCACCTGACCTGAAGTACGACTTCCTGATGCCAGACCTCCCTGTGGTGCAACTCTAGACTTTTTCCACATAACCCTTAGTTGGGTCATACTATCTTTTTTCACGTCCCCTACGTGCAATTGAAACCCGGCTACCCTCTCCAGGTGCTGAAGCTGAACCAACTCCAGATGCCACCGTCTATCATGGACCCCGCCTGCCGACTATCTAAGATAGCTACCTGCAAAACCTCTCGAGATGACCGACCTATCCACATGTCCGACACTCCTTAGGAGGCCTATCACACTAAGTCCGAACATGCCCCGGTTTTCCACACTGAATGAAAATCACTGAAGAGATATCACGAGGTGGCCTTTCTGAGTCCTTGGCATGCCCGCCCTACTAGAAATCATCTTTACCTCGCTTCCTACTGTCTGAACCATCACCTGAAGCTATCCTCCTTCCAATCTGGGGCCTATCCCTCTGGTTTCCCTATGTTATAAGCGCCTGGTTCCCCGCTTCGGAGAAGGAACCCAGCCTAGACATGTTCACCTGGACCCAAATGGTGTGTCGTAAGCCTCCTCGAGGCTCCTAACCCTAGCTGCGTCATGACTTTCCAAACCAGGTTAAAAGTGAGACAACTCAGTGAAGGTAGGTGCGTAGTCCATGATAGACATATCTCCCTGCTGAAGACTTAAAAACACCAGAGCTCTCTCTGCCCTCAGTGTATCTGGATAGAAGTTTTCAATGAACAGGACCTCAAATTCCTTCTAAGCAAGTCCCTCGTGCCTACAAACCTAAACCTGTATGTCCAACCAATGCTTTACCAGTCCTCTCCGCATGTATGTCACTAGCTTGACCCTCCGTCCTGAAGGCGTCTTGAGCTACTCGAAGGTAATCTGCATGCTAGCAATCCAGTTCACAGCCTCCTGTAGACCACCCTCACCATAAAAAAGAAGTAGGTTCTACAACTGGAACTCCCAAATTAGATATTCCTTAGAAGACTATGTACGATGTGCACCTCTATCAATCCCCTAAAAGACACGTGCCATGGTAGCTCGGAGATGCTCGTCGAGCCATGGTCTGAACGCTGCCAAACCTGACTACTATCCTAGCTACACTAAATCCTGGGCCTAATCCTGTCCTTGAGCCTGTACCCGCTTCTCATGCTCATCCTATGCCGAATCCAGATCATGATCCTGCAGCTACGGCACGGTCCCATCTCCTGCCTGATGCTCCATCGAGTTGCAAAGGAGTAACCCGCTGAATACCATAAATGGAGAGACATCCCATATATATATATATATTACAATATATTCTACACAGATAACTAAAGAAGTAAAGAGGCAGTTTTTAACAAATACCCTTACTCCCCCCTATCGCAACCCATGCCCTCGGCATCCTGACCTCACGGCCTCCTTACCCGCCCTCAACAAAGCCAAGTATCACTAGTACCTCGGGTCATTCCGGTAATGACAACCATGTTGCCTCAAACCGATGACCAAGTTGCCCAATCCTAACATTTACACTTCATCAAACCATATCACTTGTCTACTCTCATAAGATCCATACCCAAATACCCTATAACGTTTAATTTTACAAAAACATAAAGCATGGGAATAAACATTTTCACTAACAAGAAATTCTATCATAAATTTAACCAATTCATATTTTATAACCACGCAAATCATAGAAATTGATTACATTAACATGGTATTATCACTTCACAATGCTTACGTGCAGTTATGAAATTGAAATACCCTAAAATGTGCCTATAAAAAGCCAAACATCAAGCCCTGCCTTACTGGGAAAGGATTTCATATCATAATCAATAACATCACATAACAAGTGAGCCACCAAGGTTGAAATAATATCAACTGTAATATGAGAAAAAATCAAACAACAATTCCCACCCATGACAAATCAATCTGTCCCTCATACATGGGGATGTAGGCACCCAAGCACAATGTCAAAATCAAGCTCCAACAACAGCCTATCTCCAGTCTATCATACCCCAAATAGTAAAACCAGCATAGTTAAAAAAATTCTCAATTCCATTTGTAGTTATCAAAGCAATGCTACTAAATCCCTGTCGAGAACTCCATTGATACCACTTTCTAATGACCCGAACCCAGCCACACACCCGAATTGTGCCAAACGGGTCGGGTGTTACTAACTTAGACACACCTCCCCTGAAAACCAAAGGCTGCTGACTAGAAGTGAGGGTCTGAATAGGTATAGTGGGGAGGCTATACCCTCTTGGAGGAATAAAATGGTACTGGTCCGAGTATGAAGATAAAATTGCAGTGGAAATAAATGACTCAGCAGACTCGAACTAGACCCACATAGAGGAAGCATATCAAATATCAATAAACCAGCGGCATCAATATAGGAACAACTACAGAAATAAAAGTTAATAGAACAACATGCTGAAGAATACAAGCAACTAATACTATAAACAAACAAGTCGTGCATCGAAATCAAGTCATACAACTCAATATATAACTGCGCCAAAGGCTAACCAACAGTTGCTACATAATAAGGTAAGCATGCTGATACAAAAGGAAAAACTAAACAAAGTAACTCCAGCAAGGCATGGCCTCAATGTCCATACCAGTCTCCATGCCAGCAACACTAAAGTCCAGCTCCTGAGGCTGACCCTCTACCTGCAAGCAATTTCATAATGTATACACACGTCCCGAAGGGCCCCTGTAGGGTGTGAGACATGTATTAGTAGGATACCTCCCAAGGGTTCATACCTAATATATGTGTTTTGGAAGACATGTTTATAAAAGAAAAACAGTAAACAGTGCAATGCCCAAAAGTAAACAATGACTTCGCTGGTGCTCAATAGCCACTAGGAAGTGTCACCTGCTTCGACTAATGCCGAAATCTCTGGTATGTAGACCAGAACCATGTGCCCCCTGACACCCTGTGTCTCAAGTAACGACGTCCCGAAGGCACACCCAACCATCATAACCTAGCTCGAATGCTCGACCTTCCCATGGCACAACATCCAGAGGAGCAACGATACATGTCCTCAAATAACAACCGGAGGGACAGTGATGCCTGCCCTCAGATAATGTGACCAGAGGTAGAGCGATATCTGCCCTCAAATCACGGAAAGCCTCTACCCCCAACCTGACAATATCGATGCTATCTTCCGAAGGCTCCTCACCTCCCATGTGGCTTCCTATGGCAAGCACCCCAACCAAAATACCTAAACTGAAACGATGGGGCCTCTACCCACACAAGTGGTCAAAACCACCTCATCACGGAGTATCTATGTGCTCACTACTCAGAAGTACTAGGTGAGCGGTAATCACCTCAATGAGTTCCCAAGCATCAACACCTATAAAACCTCGTGTCCCTGCGAATCTGTCGCTCAGGTCTTATGGCCTCGCCGCCCAAGTAACCTAGAACAAGCCCATCCCAACAGTCCAACTGCGTTATCTGATGTCCATAACGTCCAATCTCGTGGTAGCAACCACCCAAAGTAACCGAGTAAAAGCGCTCAACCTGTGATCCCCATCACTCAACAAAATACCTGGTCCAAGCACAAGACAACTCAAAAGTTCATCAAAACAATATCACACATTGCGTAAATATACACAGAAGCATCACTTTAAATAAGAAATTACTAAACAGCTGAATTGCACTAACTCGTGTTGTCACACACCAGCACCTAACTCGTTCATAATTAGCAATTAAACATAGTGGTTTAACATAGGGAAAAAAATAAGCAGTCTAACATAGAAGTTTGAAACAACGGTCCAATTCTTATGCATTTCGGCACCCATGACCGAATTTCCCAAACGAGCAACGACCAATATCCCAGCCTTGCAATATCACAACAGGTCAAGAAATTCCAAGGGGTATCCCATATTGCAGATAATTAATTAAAAAAATTAATTAGGGTTTCTCTCAATACCAAACGTCACGCCTGAAAGTCGCAACCACCAATTGTCTACGAAAACACGAAATAAGGTATGCACCACCTACCTCGTACTCATACGATGATACTCCTTTGATACCAGCCTCTGAAATGGGTTGAATCGTGGTAGGTCTGTGTTTCTTTCAAATCCCAGCAATTCCGTTTGGATGGAATCTACGAAAAAATAGGAGAGGAATCAAGGATTAATAAGGGTGCGTGGTGATAACCATTCTGATGCGATCCCACAACCACTGACAGATCAAAAAATGGATGTCGTATGAAGAATCTAGGAGGGTTTGTGTTCTTGGATGTTTTTTGGACGAAGTGTTCATCCAAAGGGGAAGAAGAAGACGTTTTCCGCAATAAGACGCGACGACGTCTTGGATGATCAAATATAAGTAAAAGTGCACGGTGTGTAATTTCAAAGTACACGCCGTGTAAATGGGATTTCGTACTCCGACTTAAGCGGAGTCAAGCACACGGCTTAGACTATGTACACGGTCAACACCCAGCCATAGACTCAGCCATTTACGCGAAAAGAGGTTACATGGCATGTCAAGGAAGACTACATTCCATGTAGATGTAAATATACACATGGTAACCACACGACATGTACTTGTCCTCGAACGGGTAAGGGTACACGACGTGTCTGAAAATACACGCCGTGTAGTAATAATTTTTTACACTGTCATACCACGACACGTACTCGGTGAGCACACGGCCGGTCACTCGGTTAACACATACACGACTTGAAACTAATTTACACGGCGTGTAATCTAGAATTTTCCAGAAACTGTCCAGATTTTTCAGACTTCTAAAAAACCAGTCAAAATTTTCAAATAGGGGCGGGATTTGACCCGTTCTAAAAACCCGGGTTCATATAATTATAATTGAATCTTATATCAATCTAATTATCCATACTATGATATGAGTGCAATACGGTTATGAAAAATACCTTTAAGAACATCTTCAAAGATTTAATTTTACTATTTTATACTAGTTAAAATGTTTTATTATACTTTAGAACTAAACAAACATAAGAATTATTGAAAAGATAACAAACAATTTTCATCCAAAAATTATCCATCTAAATCAATCTTCAACATCTAAAAATCTACCTACAACATATTTTTATTCATGTAGTATTAATCCTTCTATTTCACATGATTATTTTTTATTATAACTTATTATTGTATACTATATTATGGTACAATTTCTGGTTAACTTCTATCATCTTCACCTTGGTGTACAATAATTTTTCTTCCTCAACCAAATGATTTGTTTGTTGGAAACTCATAATGTGCTTAGAAAATAGAATATAATAACATTGAATATCAATCATAATTGACATGTATGCATTAGTAAAATCCCTTTTTCACATTATATATGCGAATTTCTTCTAAAAACATGTAGAAAGCCTGTGATCCAAAAAAAATAAAATTTTACCACTCAACTGAGATTCATTGGACCACCTTTAATCATTATATAAAATTCATAATAATTCATGTTTCTTTTTTTAATACATCGAGTTTATAAATATATCTGTAATATAATAATTTAATTCTACATTTAATAAAAAATTTAACCAAATCATTGGTAATGAATTTATAAAATATATATAAATATCATTCGAATTGAATAGACTAAATGTGTGTATGTTACCAGAACAAGAACTCTGTTTTCTGGTAATGTTTTTTCTAGATCTCATATATCAAATATACATTATCCAAATTACATGATATAGATCACCCATGCTTCCTATATCTTGTTCACTTCACATTCCTACTCTGTTGAATGGAAAACATTGAATGTTATATGAAATGTTTTGTCTGATGATTTGGAATGAGAATGAATATATATCCTACATCATATCAAAATTTATACATTCTAGGAAAACAATACTTATGTAGGTTATGCATCATTAAATCATCCTTCCAGTGAAATTATATTTCTCAGTTCAGTGATGTTCCTATTATTATATCATTGACTGATCACATTGTCTTTAAAAACTAGTGTCAGGAAAACATTGACCAACAACTGTATCATTATAATTTAATTCAATAATCCAGTTGTAGTACAACTCTTTGTATTTTTTTATCCAACCACATTATACATCACTCCACACACTTCATATTCTAATGGAATTTATAATCATTTGACTATTATAACTCATTTCTAAAAAATAAAAAATAATCTATTTATGGTGAAATTCATATATCTATTTCTAACATAACAATTTTCCTATCCATATATTAACATTTGTATATTTATTTATCTAATAGAGTTATAATGTATTAATCCTATCAGTCATTTTCTAATGATTACATTAGATATCAAAATCTAATCATTTAGAGCATCATGAATAAAATTGAGTAGAAATTTTAAATCTTTTTAAATTATTAATTTATAATTTAAAAACCATTAAACTATATATCTATAAACATCATGAATCAATGTTTGGTAGACTAATTTTGTTGGATTTTATACTAGATGCTCTTATCATTGAAAAAACATCATCACATTTTTTCTTGTAAAATGTATTTCCACAACATGATATTTGTCCAAAAACCAACATTTACCACTATTTACAAACTTATCTAGAATCTTAATTATATTCATGATGTTAGAAAGGTAAATATTATAAAACTATAATTTGAAATAATATGGAACCATTCTAAAAGTCCTTTAGGAACACAAATGTATAATTTAATAAACTTCTCATGGAAAAAATGAATGTTTCTTACATGAAATTAAAATATTCAGAATTATGAAATTCAGAATAAAATAATAAATAATAACTAAGAAAAGGATATTTAATTATTATATAATCATACTATGAAATTATATAGTTAATCATGACTAATAATTATCACAATAATACCATATAGAAATTGTTACTAGAATGATAAATGACTATTTGAATTATTAGTTACAGAAATATTAGTAGAAAATGATCTTACAATATGATCCATTAAGATATTCAACAATATCTGATTGATTCCCAAATACATCTAATATATATTTTCTTATTTTCCTAAAAGTCAGCTGATTTACAGAATACACAATATTCAAAAAATGTAAACGAAGATTCTTGAACTTTAGGAAGTGGGATTTTATTTTTGAAAACAATTTTCAATTCTTATCTCAATACAAGTCATATATTACATCTCATGTACTAATATCATAATCATGAAACATAGAAAACATGTATTTATTTAATTACGGTTAATCATTTATCATATCATTAATCTTAATAATTCATTTACCATTAAGAAATTTCTCTGGTGAGGCATCCCTAACAAAATGTACACATATATATTTCATCATTATAGAAAAATACATAATATATTTTTGAATAATACACACCCCAATACCAAATTTTTTGGTGAATTTAGAGATGAGGTATATAATTATATTATTTCACTAAACAATTTTAAAATCTCCCACAACGTTCTCCACACTTGGTTTACTTCTTATAAATATACTACTTCTTTAATTTCTTCATAACCAAGGGGGGTATGAATATAAGAGAGGGTTAGCTCAGTTACTATGTAATTGTATACATATGATGCTCAATGCAGTATCAATAGTGGGAATGAATTATTCATAATGAGAATATATCATTATCATAAAATAAAAATTTCATAACCAATGTTTCAACGATCATACATTATGGGTCATTACATAAAACAATTTAATAAAATAAGATTTGGTCTATATAGTATAAATTTATCAATAATTAATCATGATCCCCTAGAGAATATTATTTTTATATGAACATTTCATTGTAGAGTGGAATAATTATAAATATAAAAATTCAATTAATTTGTAAATTATCACTACTATGATCATAAATGCATAGTGAAAAATGTCCCATATTGGACTCGGTTGAATCCCCATTATTTTGTATTTATTATATATAGAGTAAAATATATTATTGATTTCACTTTCCATTACATTAAATTTATTCTCATGGCATAACTGATTATATTCAATGCATTAGAGGGTACTTTAATTCTGATAGAACCAATTACATAATGGAAACCATAATTATGTGTGTTAATGGATCATAAAAACAATCATAATTTCATCATAGTATAGTCAATAAAAAATAAATGGGTTTCAAGATGTTAAGTTTTTCATTTAATAAAAATATATATAGATAATAAATAAGTATTGAATCATTATATAATATCCCATGATATGAATATAATTCCTTAAATGTTTTTGATATTTATGAAAATAAAATAAAATTTCTTTTCGAAACACACTTTGATAAAAAAAGTGGCATATTATTTTATTTTATTAATAATTTAAAACATTAAATTCTAAATAATACGGTATTAGGTATTTTCACATATACCATGGTAATTTGTATAGGAATTATTTTAAACAAATAGTTAGAAAATTAGTAAAATTCAATTATATGTTAAACCTAAAAAAAGAATCTTTTCACACATTTGTAAATGGTAAAATATAAAATATATATATAATATTATGAGCATTCATTTTAATATAATTTAAAATAATGTAAAATAATGTTTAAAACATTATTCTTCAATTAGTGGATATTAAAAAATAACATTCTAATAAATTTTTGATGAATATAAACATATTTGAAAATGATTTTCAACATAATAAGATATAAATAGATGGTTGTATAAAAAATGATTCATGAACTAGTTGATCACCAACATGGGTTAAAATTTATTATACGTAAAAAACAATAAAAAACATATCAGTATAAAATATATGGGTTAGGAGTGAAATAACATTAAATTCTACCATTGTATATTTTACTATAAATTTTCCTCGATAAAATGGAAATTGTAAAATATACCCATGATATATGTACTAAAAATACTTGTATGTGCTCAATAATATAGTATAATAAATAGAGAAAAATTATATATAAATATCATAATATAATTCAAAATTATCATATTATATACCATTCCCTAATAATTTTCAATTAAATATTTAGTAACAATTCATCATTTAATTCAATATTTTGGAATTGTCTATTTCAATTTTTATTCATATTTTACTTTAGTTATTGTGATCATTACACCTTGTACAAGGACAAAAACAAATGAAAAAACAATCAATGTCATATATATGTATTATATAATCATTTATAACAATTCTCTTAAATATGTGATGAAAATTAATTTATAATACTTTAAAAATGTGGTGGTCCTCAAGTAAACATGGATGACTCTTTAATTTTGTAATGAATCGATTGAAAATAATGTAAATAATAATTTAAGTCCATATATATAATTATATCATAAATATCATATATAATAATTTCATACATTAATATAACTATCCATGTGAGACATTCATGAAAAATGATATATGTTTCTTTGTGGAGACAATAGTCCATTCTTAAAGGTATGCATGAGGTTAGTTTTCAATTGGATGGATTAGAAACATATAATAGATATGTCATTAGATAAATAATGTTTTATTATATTTATTATAATTATTAAATTATATAATTATTGGTATAATATATTTGTATGAGGTTTTTAAAGAATAAATTTTGAGAGAATCTAATTGAGATGATTACGTCAAAATTGTGTATCTTCCTTTGGTTACAGACATAACCTATATTTGGAGGCCCCATTGGTCAATCCATGAATTATATGACACATAAAGGAATGTTGGGAAGTTAATTTGATAGATATTTTTTTACCAATTGTTATTGACACAATGATATAAGTGTGAATATTTGGTGACATTCTCTATTCGAGGGATGTGACACCCTTGTAAATATCCATAGTTTTTAGTTAATATAATGTGAGTTTATTAAAAAAACATGAATAAATTTCCATTTTTATAAAATATAGGATTGTGGATTGTCATAATTAAATCATACAATTAATGATAGATATTTTTAATGACATTTTACTCATTATCTTTTATTTTCCCCACTCACTTAACAATTTAACCCTTAATGTCATGATAAACACTTACCAAGGAAACTATTCACTTTGAACAAAAAAATATCAATACATAAAAAATTTAATATGATGATTCCGAATATTTAATAAATAATTATAAAATTAAAGATCAATTAGTGGTGAAAATATATTTTAAAAAATCAAATAAAACACAATGAGAATATTTTTTTAGAAAATGTATTTTGTAATAATGATATTAATTTTATTCTCATTCTATGCCTAGTAGAAACCATTAAAATAATGAAATGATATTTTAATGAATATATTATTTACACATCTCACTAAAAACATTGAATACCAATTTTCGAAGAAATATTTATATTTAATATAAAATTGAAGAGATAAATAGTTTTATTAGAAAATTATATCATTTTACATGAAAATGTTTTTGGATTTATTTTATACCAAATGATAAAATATATATAAATTATCAATAATATTGATAAATTTCTTAAAAAATAATTTTTTGATCATTTAAAATATTCAAATAATATAAATAATCTTTCAATGAAATCCAATATAATAAAAAAATTCATATAATGACGTATAGGATTATATAAGAAACATTATACTAAAGAAATTAATATTTGTGTCCAATTTGATGAAAACAATTATTTGATATTACTAATTTTTTTATCAAAAAATTTTAATTAATCCATACAAACAATATTTTATGTTTAATGATGATTCATAATTTAACAAAAAAATTGACAATTGTTTCCTAGGATGGATGGTATTTCATTATGTGACTTTATCCCTTATTACAAAAAATATATTTTATGAATTTATAGAAGTTATATTTTATTTTAAATTTATAAAAATGAATTATTGATGTAATTTTCATAATCCATTCATTATAAGTTATCGACCACATCTAATTTATTAATGAAAAATATAATCTAAAATATCTAGGAGTGACATTTTACCCCTTAACATAATAAGAGTTATTCCCTATATGTTATATTTATTTAATCAAATAAATGAAGATACCTTACCAAAATTTCATCCTTGGGTTCCCCAATATCATAATATAAATTATGATTCCACCAATGAAACATAATCAGTTGAGTGGTATTGTTCTACAACCCTTTATCTCAATAAGAAAGGATTTATATAGGCCATTCATCATTAACAAGATCATGCATTACTAGTACGACCATTAAGTTAACTACTTGTAAATAATCGAGTATGTAAATACTTAAAATAAATTCATAGAACACATTATGAACATGGGAGAGGTTCAATGTAACTACAATGAAATTTTCTACCATATATACTTGATTGAAAATCTCAAAGGAACAAATGATTATTGTGATTATCATCACTTTAAAATATTGTAAAATTAATCCAAAGGGATTTCCTTATGAATATATTATCTATAAAATCAAAATAATGATGAATATGTTTATTTTTTAAAATCTCTTTTAAATGACCTAGACTTGGATGTGTGGTTGAATTAATCTAACATTTTCTATAATTTATTCATCTACCATGTTCCAAACTACATTTTTTCTAAATTTCATCCCATAATATTGGAAGTAATAAATTATTGACATATATGGATTGTTACGTAGCCATATGAATTATCAAGTTATACCCAATTTTGTAAAATAGTAAACTAAAGAAAAGGGTGTATCCCCCTCATCATTGAAATCTATATAGTGACACATCATCATATATTAATGGTTTGTAACACTTCACTGAGATTTTCCATCTTTTATAGTATGACATACATTTCTAAAGATAAACTTTATAACCAATTTCTGCTATAGACATACCTAGATCATTAATGTAATCCTGTGATCATGAGTAGATAAAAATTTTAGAATTACCCCATGGAACTATACTACTTTGTTATTTTATATTATGAAAATTTGTTCAGGAAATATGTCTAATAAAATAATATTTAAAAACACAATGTTATCGGGGTGACAGATTACAAACAAAATTCATTAGTGGAACTTATCAATATAATATTCCTATTATTTAATCAATGGTTATGTTTTTTAACTTCTATAAAAGAGTGAGTAGTTTTTGAATCACAAACATAGACTTTTGACATTTATACATAACATTATAAGATATTAAGAATCAATATACATACTCTATAATAATAATTTTCATTTTTTACCATGAATAATGATCTATATCATCTCAATAAATATTTGTTTATCTCATATGGTTTTAGAATGATTATTTATGTGCCTCATACAATAAAAAAATACTCAATTATTCCCATTCAAGTGAAAAATATTTTCATTGTGTTTTTTACCATTCCAACATGGTTAATTTTTAACTCTAAAAAAATACATAATTTTTTTTTTCAATTACAAATATTCATTCTGATCCAACATAATCATCACTTATATAAATGGTTGAACATTACATTGAGATAAATCTGATTTCTATACTTTTAATAGGATTGAATGTTCCATTATATAAAAATCTATAAGTATGTGATATATTTCAATCTCATCATGGAAAAACTAGCATGGCCCATTTGACTCACAACAACATCCACCATGTTCAGATTCCTTTTATTGTTATATATTTGGTAGGCAAAAACGTTAATAGGCAACAACCATCACCTTGGAATCATATTCAACTCATATAGTATATATATATATATATATATCAAAAAATTATCCATATTGTTAATGAAATAAGATTAAATGAAAAAAATTACCTCTTCCATGTCAAAATAATGTGTTACACAAATTTTCTCATGAACCATAAATTGCAATGAGGTACAATGAACCATTTTTTAATTATATTAGAGATAAAATCCTTGTACGTTATTTTATGCATCATTTCATAACATAATAAATTCACCACTATGAGAATGTGTGAGAATTGGTAAACTAGATAAGGTTATCATCAGTTCCATGAAAATTTATTCACATTTTTTCATCAAAATTAGCTTCAATCAATTTTAATTCAACGAGGCTAGTGGATTTTATATCCATGAGAATATTCTCAAACAATTTGTAGATAATATGTAGTTTTTTTACAAATATGTGGATCTCTAAAATACATGAGAATCATTTAATTATGAATTATTTTCTTTCTAAATAAGTAACATCATAATGTGGACAACATCATTCATGAATGCGATTAATGAATAATTTCACGAATTTTTTAAAGTAAATTTTTTAAATTAACTTCATCATTAATTCATCGTGTAAAAATTATATAGGTGGATATTTTCTATTTTTTAATAATATTTAAAATTTTGTTAAAATGTGAATAATATAAATTTCCCAAATCTGTAACATAGTCAAAATTATAATTACTTCATAATAAGTTGAAATATCAAAACCCACCTTATTCAAGATGAGGAAGGGGAAAACAAATTGACACACCCTTCCTTCATCAAGATGATGAATAGATAATGACCCCACGAGTCCCACCATCAATAGACCATAGAGTGGAAACTAGCACCAAGGGTATAGAATATCACATGATATAAAAGGCATTACCATTTTTTATAGAATGATATAATTAGATAATACAGTAAATCACATGAAACTAAAAATACTAAAAAGAAAATAACATCAAAAATAAATTCCCAAATGTATTTTCAAATGTAAATCTGATACAGGGTAAAATAACACCAATGTAAAGTACGAAAAGAAAATAGACTTATGCACAACAACAACAAATCCGGGTGCTAGAGCTAGTAATGACTAGCACGATTTTCAATGTCCTCTTGTATACCTGAAAACATTTTTATATTCATTGGGTGAGTATACAAGTATACCTAGTATGAAAACTAAATCCATCCATGCATAAGTGGGGGAAAATACTAATGTCCCTGTGGGAAAATAGTAGAACCACAAAGAACCTACCAATGAATATTATCCATCCCAGCCTCACCAATGCACACTCACCAAATATCACATGTCCAAAAAAGTATTAGTATAAGAACATCGATATTTGGGTACCTTGTACCACATTCCAAAAGGTTGACTAGTAATCCATAACGGGTAACAACATAATGATACCACTCTTCCAATTTGTAGTCCCACTACCACAACATTCCCACGCACAATTAGGCCATAAACCAGACACAATCCTACTCACAGACACCTATGCCACGACAACCACACCTTTCTCCAATTACACCTACACGTCATCTGAAAGACACATGAGAAAACAATCATGGCCTGCAGACACCATGGATCTCTTCAATATCAAACCCTTTTCTGAAGGATCATAAACTATGGTAATCCTCAAGCCATTACAGCCATCCAAGATATTCTCAAGTGGTTAGAACTCAGAAGAGGGTGTGAGTGAGAAAGTCAGTAACCATCCATCAATCCTTTTACTGAGGTAATGGTAAAATCACCACCCCCATGAAATAGTGGAATTCGAGACATAGTGTTCAATAAAGGTGGGGTGTGTATAGAAATCACAAAGAAATAATATATATATATATATATATATATATATATGAAATTCACATCCCATCCTATGGGTCCCCACGAATGAAAACCAATGCATACCGAACCACATTTGATACTACCCCTATATGCATATCCACACAACAACCACTACCAAAGCATAACCAAACCCCTCTTCCATTTTAACACTTTTCATTTACTAATTTACAGGATCACTATAATTTATTCCAATATTACTGGAAAAATAACCTCCATAACCATACCAAAAACAATAACAAAACTATAATTTTAGTCTCACTACATCGTTTTGTAACCACACCATAGTCCCATTGCACAATGTCATTTGATGTCCATGATACAAAAAAAGTACTTTAGATTCATAAAAGTCCATCCATCACGCAATCAATTAATCTTCCAAACGGGGATACCAACACACCGCATGTACTATCATACACAAAAATATCACAACATCTACTATTGAACTACATATCAGCTACTCACAAATACAACACCATTAATACAAAACCAACCCCTCTTTCCAACCTTGTACCCTAAACAGTTCTCTTAACAGCAGCACCCCACATCTCCCACAAGGTAAAAATTCTCATCATAAAACAGCACTCAGCCACACCTTTCAACAGGATGTGTATACATATATAGATTTGGTAATAACTATTCTATGCTATTATTGATAAATAGGGGTGATCATAAAAGTGTTTTTATCATGGGGAATTCATTTCAATTAGCATGGAATACATGATTAAACAAGTTTTGATTTATACAAATTATTCAAAGGCATATAGAAATAGTTGTAATGTGTTACCCATGCATAGAAAAAGATTACCAATAACTAAAATTTTATAGAAGGAATTACAGACACAACAGATCACAACTTCAACAATTATATAAAAATAAAATAGTTGATCAACCATCAAACCACTCCCATATCATTATTTCATTACACCATTATCTTTTGATCAAATTCCCTTCTAAGATATTTCATGTTTTAAGAATAGTAATCCTATTTTTTTCTCAAATAATCATCAGTAAACCGACACCATATGATGCATAATTTTAGAGACACAAATGATATCCCTACAATATGATCAAAGGATCAATGTTCCTCCTTGTTCCAAGAACATGAGATCGCACGATTAGTAGGAAATAAGTCCAAGAAAATTGAAAAAGAGGGGCTCTAGAGTAGGTGAAAAAATGGTCTAGGAAGAAAGTCTCTAGCCTCAACAAGGCATAACTAAAACACACAAAGAATGGATATCCTATACTTTTAAGTTTAATATCATATTTTAAAGTATGAATAGTTTCTAAAAGTCATTAATCATTGAATCGTAGAAAAGATCACATGGTTAGATTATCTCAAATACCCCAGAATGATAGTATGTTCAATATAAGATTAATATACTTTAGAACACCATTACAAATGTCCGATATAGAATTTTAAACATGTTATTCATCAAATAAGTCATAAGAGGGATGAAACATGAAAACTGGGAAAAAATGGTAAAACTATAAATGAGTTATTGGTGGGTCTGTCACTGATGCAAAGCCACTTGTGGGTGAGCTACCAATGCGACCTACCGACGTTCAGCCACTGATGTTGACCCACCAATACAATTACCTATCGACGTAATATCCTATCAATGCCATGACCAACCGACACCCTGACTCACTGATACTGATTCACTGACTCACCAACATTTATTCTCTTGACTCACTAATGTCGATTCCTTAACCTCCTGATTCCGACACACCGGACTCAGCGATGTCGACTGAATGAATTCCTAATACACAGACATACTGACGCTAACCTCCCGAGTTACCGATAAAAAGATATATATTTGGAAAACTCTTCAAAGGAGAAACTGTTTCCTCCCAGAACTCCTACAACATTATATTTCTACAAAGTACTGGTCCAAGTAAATCTATGTTATTAAATTAAATTCCTATCAATCTATTATCATCCTCAATAATTCCCAAACTAACCTAGAAGAATGGGTGTCTGAACAAACACTTCATAATAAACCCCTCAGGATAAAACCACATCGTGTAACTTTTTTATTGATGGAGTAAAAAACTCATATTCAAAGAAAACCTCTTTGACATATATCTCATGATCTAATATGCAATCACTAAGGTCCCACTACCCAAACAACCATAAAAACACCAAAGGTCATTTTTTCTAAACACATAGATTATGGAGCTCCTTCCTCTATGATTATATATTATTTTCTTTGGGTGGAACTAACTCATCAGAAAAATCACATAAAAATTAACATGTATTGATTAGGTATTAGGTTCACCCATCCACATAGACAATAATTTTCACACAAAATCAGAGAAAATAGAAATAACCTATAATACATCAGGTGAGGTCAAACATTACATCCCAAGAAAGGTACAAATAAAAACATATCAGAAAACTAAAGAATTCTTCATTAAATAGGTACACATCTATAATTATCTTTACCAAAAAACTAACATTGAAGACACCATGCCTCCAAATCTCAAAAACCATGGGAATGGCCCTCCCATGAAACACCTACTCATTGAAATCATTGATTTTTACTAGTTTCCCTATGAACGTCATGTTGTCCTCAATATCCATCCATCCCTAGTCGATGATGTTGGAGTCATTGTGTAGATACCGACGGAGCTGAGAGACATGAAAGTCACCGTCGATCTTATACAGTTGTGGTATAAGTTCCAGTTGATATGCAACCTCTCCATGTCATTCCAACACTTTGAAAAGTCTGATGAACCTAGGAGAATTCTTTGATCCTCCTCTAACACCTCTGATGTCCGCATTAAGGGAAAACATTATGAACATGTGGTCTAAAACCTGGAAATCCATGTGTCTCCACTTGTGGTTGGTATAATACTTCATCTGGTCTTAATCCTCCTTCTTCATCCACACACAAGTTGTACATTCTCTAGTGTGTATTTCACTACCTATGGTCCAAGGAGGGCTTATTCCCCTAGCATTGTCCAACATACTAGTGAATGAAATTGTATTTCATATAAATCCTTGAATAGTTCCATGCTAATGGTATAGTGAAACTATTATTATAGTAAAATTATACAACAAAAAATTTTCATACCCACAGTCCTCTAAAGTCTAGAACACATGCTTATAGCATATCATATAATATCTACAGGGACATCTAAATATTCCCATACATTATAGGATAGAAATAAGTGTTATGGTTGAGCTATACAAAATTATATTTTAACCCCCACCATACTCATGAGGTAAAATATGCATCTCAATAAAAGATTTTGGATCTTGAAAATCTATGATGTCTGACCACTTCACCTTGGTACGTCGATGTTAAGGCAGCAAACAAAAAAGACTACTATATTTATAAAAACTAAGACGATTTCATAAATCGATCCACCACTACCCATAGTGAATCACATCCTCCCTGGGCCCTAGGTATTCCTATGATAAAATACAACGAGATGTCATACCACCTTCACTTGGGAACATCTTATGGTTTCAACAGACCATCGGGAACATGGTTCCCATCCATGACCTACTAACACACAAGGATATTTTCCACAAGCTCCTAAACTTCCCAAATTATCCAAGGATACCAAATAGTTCCTTCAATCCTAGATACATATTGGAATATAATTGGTTTACCACTAAGGGTGAACTATAGAACTCATAGATAAGTCAATTTGTGAATTTCCACTGGGGAAAACAACTTCCCATGAAACATTGTCTGATTTTGGCTATCCTATGACTATCCATCTAGAGCATCACCCTGGAAAACACGATACTTTGTTAATTTAGCATCTGAGACTCCCTACCGAGACACTGATACATTTATCACTAAAGAAGACTAGCCTGTAATTTAAACTTGATATCGTCAGCCACTATCATCTCCAACAACCAGGCACATTGAGGCCAACTCCTCTATTACATTCCAAACATCCATAGACTCCCAAACTACATTCATCTACGACTTACTACTCAAGGAATCAAACACCACATTCACCTTAAAAGGGGTGTAAGAGATTTAGAATTAGTAATCTTAGAGGAACTCCATTAAAATTCACTTCGTCATGATCATGTCTCAATCAGAAATGATTTACCTCAAGCTATTGTGATCCTTGAACACCACAATGCTCTTTCCAACAAGGTAATGCCTCCAAGACATCAACACAAACATGACCAGTACAAGGTCAAGATCATGGGAGGAATAGTTATTTTCATGAGGGAATAACATCCTAGACTATAAGATTTTACTTCTCACTTCTACATCGGCACAACTTCCAAGCCTAGGCCGGAAGCATCATAGAAAACATCAAATATCACCCCTTCCTCTGGAAACCTATGCACTGGGATATTGGATAGTTTCCCTCTTAGATTGGTGAAAACTACCTAATACCACTCACTCTACATAATGACCTCATATTTTTTCATAGATATCAATGGAGATGTAACCCTAGAGAAGTCGAGTACGAACCTCTAGTAATATCTATCCAAACAAAAAAATCTTGGATCCATTACCACATTCTTGGGTAATTCCAAAGAAACAACTGCTTCAACCTTTGACAGGTCCACTTATATCATATACTAAGGCATTATGTTTTCGAGAATGTGTACCTTCTGCATCTATATGTGGACCAATTTATATAGTGTTGGTGGTTTTGGAGGACTACCAAGACATTCCTCACATGCATGACATGGTCCTCTCTTGATCATGAGTAAAAAAGAATATCTTCAATGAACATGATGATGAACCGACCCAAGTACTCATGAAAAATATTGATCATGACCCCCATGGACATAGATGGTGAAATCATTACACCAAAGTGCATGACCACGAACTCAATGTCCCCATACCATCTCTTGAAAACATTCTTTGGGATGTCACCTTCCGTCACCCTCATCTGGTGATATCCAAACCATAGATCGATCATTGAAATTTAACATGCTCTTTTCAACTAGTTGAATGGGTTGTTTATCCTTGTAAGGGGGTAATGGTTTATGAATTTTAACTAATTTAGTCTCTAGTAATCTATGTACAGTCTTAAACCATTGTCTACCTTATTTGTGAACAACACTAGCACAACCCACAACAATATAGTTGGCCGGATAAAACACATCTTCATCAAGTCTTCAACCTGAATCAGCTACTCCCACAATTTATAAGGCACCATCTGATAGGGTTCCAATGAAATCAGACAGGCACCTAGTTGGATGTCTATTCCGAAGTCAACATCACGTCGAGGGGGTAGAGCCACATCCTCTTTAGAGAAGACATCCAAGAACTCACTAAAAAACCGATAATATCATATATCTTGATATCTTATGATTCCACTGACAGCATGGAAATCAAGGAATGAAGTGGCTCCATATTTCAACCACCCTCCTGACAACTCTGCGCATCCATGAATTCTATGGGTTTTCCGCTCATATCAGAAAACATGACCCTTCTATAGAATTAATCTATAAAATAATGTACAAAAAAACCATTTGAAGCCATGGATGACTTTTTATGGCATCATTTGTGGTACAAGAAATTCTTCATTGGAATAATGTGGCCCCGATAGATGTCTACATCCTTGAAAAACATCGTTTATATTGGTCTGACCTCTAACTGGTATACTATAATGTAGGGGCATGGGAAGTCCCTCTACGTATATTCCCAGATCATGGGCTAGAAGAGGATAATAAATATATTGTGAAGCATCTAAATCAAACAATGCACACTCATGTATACTAAATAGACTGACCATACCTTGAACAACCTCTAGCCCTACTTAAACTGCTACCTTTGTGGATTGAAACTATCCACGCCTGGATCATCTACCCCTTAGTTGTCATCCGCCTCACCGACCATGACATGGTTGAGGTCCCTAAGGATATACATGGGGTTATCCTTATATAGGACCATCCACCATCAGTGGAGGGGGAGCTCACTACCCCATCTTTTGGTAGGACCTAGCCAGAAACTATTGCTACTGAGGTGGGGGCTGAACCTACCTACCCTCACTGTATGGTACTTGAACTGGAAACTAGTTCCAAAGTTGACCAAGACCTCCATAAAAAAATAATCTCATTCTTGGGATCATGGGTAAAGGAAAATGATAAGGATATCGAAACGATAACTTCTAAAGCCTATTTCCCACTGGTCAAATCCTAGAAGGCCATGACGCTGAAGAACTACTACTGATAGCTTTCCCCTTTGACAAACTCAGCTGGCTCCCCTACCGTGACACACCACCTAGTGAGTGCATCATTTCCTCCAGCTAATCCTTCTTATGATACTATAAGTATGTTAGTAGAGTGAAGGGAGTTATGACATATTGAAGGGAAGATCAGAGTTCCTCCTCTATGTGTCTCACTCATGAATCCTCATCCTAAAATATGTCTACTGAGAAGAAAAATATATCTTAGAATATGATCCCCATTTCCCTCATAGAGATTCTCCCATACTAGTGGAAGAGTAGCTCATGCGTCTTATCTGTATTCATCATGGACAAAAGGAATTCCAACCAGAACTCCTTCTCAAAGTCAACCCTTGAAACATCCGTCTCCTTCCACTCCGTGAGGTAAAGCAGATGCCACTGATGTAATAATCCTCGCATCTGGATCACATCCAGAGGAACCCAGTACTCCGTTAGAGCTCTGATCATGTTGAATATGATCCCCTGATCCCCAAACCAACACTTTGTCTCCATGTATGAGATGTTGCCCTGAAACTTCTCCATAGTCTGCCTTGGAAGGCACGTAGTGTCTTCTACAACTGGTCATAGACCTTTACTCAATCATCCCTCTGCTGCTATACCCAATCAACATGATGGTCCTCTACTAATCGTACCACATATAGACAATGTCCAGGTACCATATCATAAATGAAAACAAAGAACTACTATGTCCGGGTAGTGTGGAAATTCTCTTTTATATTTGTTTTAACTCTTAGTTTATTTAAAATTCATAAAACACCCCAAACACACAATAACGGAAGTCATTATTGTACAAGTTCCTTAGCTAGGGTCTCTACTCTTGAATCAGAGTAGCCTCACTAGATCATCTAGTAATTCCAGAGTCCTTGCATTGGATCGTAGGGGGCCTAAAACTCACATGTCTTAGGTAGTCTTCCCTATTCTATTTCTTGCACCAAGGTCACCCAACATCATTTCCATCCCATCCAACGCAATCCTCACTATTACTAACTCAAATCCCCATCCTACCTCTGAAATATCCAAAACCATCATCTGATAAAATTTTTTCAGAAACCAACCTCTTCATGAAGGGAAGGAAAAAAAGTGCCACACCCTTCCTTCCGCAAGATAATGGATAGTTAATGTACTATGCTTCATGACTTCTATAGGCCCTAGAGTAGAAATCAGCACCAATGGCATAGATTTTTACATAATATGGAAGCCATTACCAGTTTTTATTAGAACATTATCGGGAGATTAGATGGTAAATCCCAATAAAAAGGAAATATTAAAAATAAATGTAATACCAATATCCATTCCCACATGCATGATCAAAAGTAATTATGATACAAGGTGCAAAAATTCTCCATAGTAATGTACTAAAGGAAAATTTATGATGTAACAACATCAACTAATCCAGATGCCTGAGCTAGTAAAATTTAGCATGGTCATCAAAGCCCTCCTCAAAATTGAAAATCAATTTAATATACACAGTGTGATTATACAAATATACCTCATTTGGAAAATAATTCCACTTGTGCAAAAGTGGGGAAACATACTAATTCCCTTGTTAGAAATCAATAGAAACTCATTGAACCTACCAAGAAATACTAACCATCCCAACACCACCAAGTACTCTCACAAAATAGAGCGTGTACACTAAAATATTAAAATAAACACATCGATATTTTGGAATCTCATGCCACCTTCCCACTACTTAACTGATCATCCATAATGGATAACGAGACGATACTATAACTATACCCATACGTAGTCCTACTGCCACAACCGAACCACACCCACATTTTCCTAAAACCACACACAACCCCACCCACAGACACTTAGGCCATGAGAACCAATCATCACACCTCAAGACACATGGGCCTCATCCTAAGGACCCTTTGGAAAACAATCTTCGCGAGCAGAAACCTAGGAATCTCATCTACAACAAACCCTGAGTCAATGGATGTTAAACTATGGTAATCCTTAAGACATTAGAGCCTACCCAGATATACATGATAGGTAAGAACCTATAAGAGGGTGCGCGGGAGAATTTATAACCATCCATCCATCCTCACACCAGGATGTTGAGAAAATCACCTTATCCCATGAAATAGAGGTGTTCAGGACATATTTCTCAATAGGGGTAGGGTGTCTTTGGAAGTAACATTAAACTAAAATATATATATATGAAATAAACACTCACCCAAACCTATGGGTAACCATGATAAGAAAATAACTCATAAATAATAAACTTTGAGGCGACCCCTATATGAACTACCACACAACAACCACTTCCAAAACTTAATCAAACCCCTTTTTTCAAGTAACCACTTGTTATTTATTAATTTAGGGGCTTACTTTAATTTATTCCATCTCTAATAGGAAACTAACAACTATAAACAAAAAAAATCTGATTTCCAATCCCACAGAATATGAGTTTGTTACCAAACAGCAGTCCCACAACCTAATGTCGTTGGAAAACCATGACATAATAAATACAGTTTAGCTTCATGATAGTCCATCTATTCTGCAATCAATCATTCTCTAAAATTTTTATACCAAAACACCCCCTGTACTGACCCACACACAATGGTCGTAGTAACTACTACACAACCACATCCCCACTACACACATATACCACACCCATATAACAAAACAATATCATATGTGAAACCATATACCTTCAATCATGATTTTGAAAGAAACACCACAAAACTCTAACTAGGTTTCAATACTCAGAACAATACGTCACGCTTCCACACATATCAATAAGATTTGTATACATATTATGATTTTGTAATCACTGGTCTTTAATCCTCTTGATAAATAGGGATGACTATATAAGGGTTTTCAACTTGTGGTGTTCATTTCAATTATCCAGGTACATGTGAATCGCTAGTTTAGTATTTATATCAATTATTCAGAAGAAAACAAAAATATTTTTAATGCATCACCAATACTGAGTAAAAATACCACCAAAATATTTGTTTTTCCTAATTTCTTACAACTGCAAAAAATCACTACATCAATTAGGATAACAAAATAAAACAGATAATCAAACATCAAACCACTCCTTGCCCGTTATTTCACTACACTGTTATATTTTGATAACATTTCCTTATTATTTATTTATTATTTTAAAAAAATTATTCATATTTTATTCAAAAAGATTCATTATTAAACGCACCCGACATAATGAAAATTTTATTAGGGATAGAAGAAATATGTACTCGTTGATCAAATGATCGAGGTTCCTCATTGTCCCAAGAATAGGGGATCACACGAGCATCGGGAAAGAACTCCAAGACAATTGAGAAAGATCACCTGTTGCACATGCACATAACTTGTATAGGTAAAAGTACTCTAGGTGCACCAAGGGGAAATTGAAAACACACAAGGAAGAAAAGATCCCAAACATTAAAGATCTATATACTATTTTAAAGTAAGAACATTTTCTAAAAGTCATTTATTTTGAAATCAAGGTCAAGATCATTTGGTTAGAGTATCTCAAAGCCCCTGGAACGTTAGGAAATTAAAAATATATTTAATATCCTTCAAAAATCGCTTAAAGAGCTCAAACAAGTCTTTAAACTCAGTTTTCATCAAATAAAATGTAAGAGGGGGAAACTTGAAAATTGGGAATAATAGGATGAACTACAAATGAGTCACTGATTTTTGAGTCACTGACGTAGATGCACCGATGGGTGAGCCACTAACGCGACCTACATACATTGAGTTACCAACACTGACCCACTAATGAATAGATCTATCGTTGCAATGACCCATAATTTCCATGTCCCATAGACACCATAGACTCACAGATGCTGACACACTTTGATCACTGAAGTTGACACCTAGACTCATGGATACCGACACACTTATGCACTAATACTGAGACCCATGATTAAATAATGACACCGATATGACTACCTGATGCTAACACACCTCACTCACTGATACTGATGCACTTACTCACTAATGCAATGACATACTGATGCCAACCTCATGAGTTATTGATTGAAAATTGTAAATCTTGCAAACTCTTGAAATGTGCCACCATTGCCTCCTAGAACACATAAGACACTGGATTTTCTCCAAGGACTAGTCATGGGAAATATAGGTTATTAGATAAAATTATATGAATACCTTATTAGAGTAAAATTATATTATTAATAAGAAAAATAATTTAGATAAATATATAATTTTTTACTATGAAATATATTCTTAACATCTTTGTAATCTATGTAATATTTTTGTTTTAGTAAAAAACTATTACTAATTTATTTTCAAAATGTATTTAGAAGGGTTATTTATATTTTTTCAAATTAATAGATACATAATATTCATATTTTTAATATACTCAAATTAAGTCCACTTAAATCAACAATATAATTTTTTTTCTAGTAAATATAATTTAAACAATTTTTTTTTAAAAATGGTTTTTGTTGTATTCTATGAAGAAATGTTAAAAATAACTTCATCCACATATAAAAAATGAATCATGTAAAATTTATTCTATATATTTATTTATAATAATTAAAATTAGGTAATATGTTATAAATACCTTTTTTTCAAAATGGATAGTAAAATATTCAAAAAATTTATCACAGTTAAGGTTTAAAGGGTTTAATGGTGGTTAAACATAGAATTAAAGGTAAAAGTGTAATTTAAACATTTATAAATTTAATAGATTCAAGATATTTATAACTTATGTTATCAATAATTATAATTCCAATCTATTGGGTTCCACTTTCAGAATAAAACATCATTACATTATTTATGTCTTTTTTGTAAATCAATGTGTGTCCCCCCAATAAAAAATGGGAAACCCGTTATCTACCATTATTAACAATATTTGAAAACCATATATTTTCATATATCCTCCCAAAATTATTCCAAGATCCCCTTAAATATTTCATGATCTTATTTACATACCATAATGTTATCCTAATTATTCATGAGTTGTAGTACAAATGTTGTCTCTAAATGAAGTGGTAATCATTTTATCCATGTCTTTAAATGTTTATTTCATCTTATAATTCATATAAATATGTTATATACGTATTAAAAATATTATTTTAGAATCATTAATATATTATGATGTTATTATTTTTAATGTGATAATTATTTTCCTCCTCCTTTCCATCAAATAGAAAATGAATGCGTTGCTCATACGTACCTGTGTACTACCAACTCCACATAATGATAGAATTAATTTCCATACCTTCTGAAAATCGATAGATATGATTATAGATTCATTAATTTATATTATATTTATGATATATTCATTACTATTTAATGATTAAATTGTATATATCTTGATTTCTTTATATTGTTTGAAAAATGAAGAAAATATTTAGGTGAAAGTAGGGACAACCATCACCATGAATAGAGAAATTAATTTTCCTATCACTACCACTTATAGAATGATATAAATATGATAATAATGCATATATAATATATTTATATCAATAATAAAATATTTATATGATATACCCATCATCAACATTCTGGGACCATAGCTACCAAATCAAACATGCAAGAAACAAATTAATTAATATCCAAAAAAAATTATGAAAATGAATGATTTTTAATAAATAAATAAAAATATGTTATAATTAAACAATTTATTATATTGTATATATTAATATTTTTATATTATATAATTATAATAAATTTAAATATAGTATAGATGCGGTTAATAGAACTTATGAAGCAAGTTGGACATGAATTAAGGTATTTTTGTTATATCCTAACTTTTTACTGAGATTGTTTCTACTTAAATTTATGATGAGATAATTATTTGACTCAACTCTAAATATCATTCTTTAAATTATTACAATAAATTTATGTCTATAGAATAAATGTTCTTTTTATTTTCTATGACCAATTACTCACAATTCCTATAGATTTTTTTATTGATAAGAGATATTGTATTTCTATTTTGTCAAGAATATTTTTCTTCCATGCATGTATTTTCATTAATTTTTCATCAATATTGTTATTAATAATATCATGTTATTTATTAAATTAAATTTCCCAATGCTTGAATTTCTATAAAAAGGTCTAAAATAAATGAATTTATTGGTTTCTAAATAAGGAAATTTTCACTAATGATTTTATCAAAATAATTATTTTAACGTTAACCATATAAAAAATTTGCTCATCATCGTCATTTTTTACATTTGTTATTATATAAATAATTTCCATGCTTCCTTTTAAATTATAAATTTCTCTTAATATGATTTATTTTTTTATATTGTATATATTTTATTTCAAAATAAAAATGTTATTTTCTGAATAATTATTCCTCTGCTATTTTAATAGTATTTTTAATCTGTCAATAAACATTGAGGAATTATATTATTTATTGGGGATATACTATAATGATGTAATTTAATATATTAATCATCATGGATTATGATCATGTTTCTCATTTTATTAACTGGGAAAAATATATACATTTTTCATGCTAGTTTTTAAATATGAATGTCTTCTCTGATTACGTAATTAGTTTTTATTCATTAATTTCATAAGATGAATGAATTAGAAGTTTAATATGATGGGAAAGTCATGTTATTTTCACTAGACACATTGGTATATCTCATGAGACAGACGAGTATTGTTATTTGACATACATTAGACCTATTTATGTATGATTTTTTGTCATGGGTTCTTATTGGTAAAATTATGATCTCAACATTAGGCATTATATCATTATGAAAATAGGTTTTTTAATCTATTTGATTATTTATGTTATTACATCATCCATGGTAACATTCTCCTTTTATTATACTATATCTATGGAATATTTTATTATTATTGACTTATATCATATAATTCTTTATTTAATAGTCACATAATAATTTCAATTGTGTTATTTTCTTTAATGAACATCAGATATAACCCTTAAATATATTTTCATTTACACAGGATACTAGGAATATATGTAAGAATTATTTTGGGAATATACTTGAAGAAATAACAATTTTCTCAATGAAATTTTATGTTTTTAAATTTTTACAAAATAAATTTCAAAATCATGTATGTATCTTGCCTAACAATAATAGTAAACTATTTGATACATTGGGATGTGATATTTTTAATCATGTTACAACGTATTGAAAAAAAAAACAGGCTCAATGTTACGAGAATTTGGGTGATATAAAATTAATCAATGGATTTATAATATAATCCCTGTGAATTAGATTTTGGAAAACATATATTAATTGATATAAACCTCATAAAAACACTATAAATAAGTCTATGTCTAAATTTATATCATGTAGTTTTTTTTAATTAGGGAAATTGTTTTTCATGAAATATAGTCATGGTATGTATACAATTATGTGGATGAATATGTGGTATATGTGCACCTATTTTTAATCAACCTCAACAAGATTTATGGAGTATCAAATATATCATCACTCAATGCTTCATTAGTGGGACTATGACTATAGTAATGGACATACACTCTTGTTGGATATTATTTAGTTCTATTACAGAATCATTAAAAAACATTATGGATGATTTGAAAATATTATTATGATTTCAAGATAGCCTCGAAGATACTATTATTTTTATTTTTAGATTAGATATGTATAAATTATAATTTTATATTAGTTTTTAAATTATATTTATAATTATATTATATGATTTAAATTTTTTAATGTTATGTTCTAGTTTAGTATATTATATTTTGTAGAAATTATTCTTATATGAATGATTTTAAACCATATCAATGCATGAAATCTATATTGTCATTTCCCTCATAATAAAGACTATTAATTTAGAGATACCTCATGAGTTGGATCTAGAAAAATTATAACTATATTTGGGTAAATAAATCATGTTATAAAAAATAATTTCCCTTATTAAGTATTATAATGATCCTCAGTATGGGGTCACAAGGTTGGACACCCTCATGTGACAAAAACCTCAATAATTCTATCATAGTACTAATAATATTCTAACTTAAAAATGGATCATGAAACTAGAGAAATTATTTACTAATTACTGATGAATTTAAACATTTAATATTATCAGGGTTTTCTACTTTCCAAAGGGTGAAAATGACTAATGATTTTAATTGATACCAAATATTATAGATATAGGAAAAAATAATTTTATTGGAAGACTTTTTGGGAGATATTTACTGAAAAATAATTCCAACATGTTAAATAATTATATATGGAGATTTAATTATTCAATCAGTGGAAAAAGAAATGTGAAAATTTTATTTAATATAAATATAAAATTTCAGATATTTCATCATATTTTGAAAATTATTGATTTGATAAATAAGTATGATTGATCGCTTCTTTTAATGGAAATATCCATTATTTAAAATGGTATAAGTCACTTAATTATTTTAGTATATGAGGACATATTTCCATGTTCAATCAATATAAAAAACAATTACACATCACTTATATTTTATTGGGATAAAAATAAACTAATAAATTGGATGGGAACTTTGAAAATTTAAATTTTGTAAAATGGATGATGGGAATTGTGGAATATCAAACTTATATAGAATGATTAAAAAAATACTAAAAAAATAATTGATTTGAATTCCATTTTTCATCATGTTTAAAGAAAAGTGATTTTTGGATCATTATTTTATGTACAGTACTAATTTCACCAATATCGAATCCATCAAATTTATGTTGATAGAGAACATATCAAATGAATTCCAAAATCATCAAAGGAATTTTCCACTATAATAACGAAGGGAGAAAGGTGACGATTATACTAACAGTACTTCTAGTGTTGAACCACAAAACGCATTAGTAGCAAGTACATTTAAAAAAAACTATAAATATAGATAATTTTTTATTTGATTTTTGATAATAATATTCTATTATATCTTCCATTTTCTCTTAATAAATTTTTTAATTCCCCAGAACATTAAGATGTGTCTTATATTTCATGACACTTTGGTGAAATATTATTATAGTAATGATAAGTTAGAAACATTCTATTATTACACAAATGCATACCCTATTTGAATACACTATTATTATACCTATTAATAACTTTTATATAATCCTTAATATATATTTCATTTCAAATTATAATTTTAAATTATATTACCAAGAAAATGAGATTATGATTTAAGTTAGTGATATGGAATCCATTTTCTTATAACGAGAGACTATATCATCCAAACATATAGTATTGTTTCATAATATAATTCTTAGATATAAATAGCCTATAATTTAAAATTGATATCGTCAGCCACTATCATCCCCAACAACCAGGCGCATAGCGGCCAACTCCTCTATTAATTTTCAAGCATTCATAGACTCCCAAACTACTTTTATCTACGACTTACTACTCAAGGAATCAAACACCACATTCTCCTTAAATGGGGTGTAAGAGATTCAGAATTCTTAATCTTGGAGGAACTCCAATAAACATCTCTTCATCAAGATCATGTCTCAATTAGAAATGATTTACCTCAATCTATTGTGATCCTTGAACACCACGATTCTCTTTCCAAAAAGGTAATGCTTCCAAAACATCAGCACAAACATGACCAGTACAAGGTCAAGATCATGGGAGGAATAGTTATGTTCATGAGGGAATAACTTCCTACACCATAAGAGTTTACTTCTCACTTCTACATCAGCACAACTTCCAAGCCTAGGCCAGAATCATCATAGAAAACCTCAAATATCACCCCTTCCTCTGGAAACCTATGCGCTGGGATATAGGATAGTTTCCCTCTTAGATTGGTGAAACCTACCTAATACCACTCACTCTACATAATGACCTCATATTTTTTTCAAAGATATCAATGGAGTTGTAACCCTAGAGAAGTCGAGGATGAACCTATAGTAATAGATATCTAAACAAAAAAATCTAGGATCCATAACCACATTCTTGGGTAATTCCTAAGAAAAAACTAATTCAACCTTTGACAGGTCCACTTATATCCTATACTAAGACATTATGTTTTTGAGAAAGTATACCTTCTGCATCTAGAACATGAACGTGGAAAAGTTTATATAGTGTTGGTGGTTTTGGAGGACCCCTAAGACATTCCTCATATGCATGACATGGTCCTCCCTTGACCATGAGTAGACCAGAATATCTTCAATGAACAGGATGATGAACCGACTCAGGTACTCATGAAAAATATTGGTCATGATCCCCATGGACATAGATGGTTAAATCTTTACCCGAAACGGCATGACCATGAACTCAATGATCCCATACCATCTCCTGAAAAAAGTCTTTGGGATGTCACCTTCCATCACCCTCATCTGGTGATATTTAAACCATAGATCGATCATTGAAATTTAACATGCTCCTTTCAACCGGTTGAAATGGCTGTTTATCCTTGTAAGGGGGTAAGGGTTTATGAATTTTAACTGATTTAGTCTTTATTAATCTATGTACAGTCTTAAACCATTGTCCACATTCATTGTGAACAATACCAGCACACCCCACAACAATATAGTTGGCCGAATAAAACACATCTTCATCAAGTCTTCAACCTGAATCAGCAAATCCAACAATTTATATGGTACCATCTGATAGGGTTCCAATGAAATCTGACAGGCACCTAGTTGGATGTCTATTCCGAACTCAACATCACGTCGAGGGGGTAGAGTCACATCCTCTTTAAAGAAGACATCCAAGAACTCATTTAAACACCTATAAAATCATATATCTCTATATCTTCTTATTCCACTAACAGCTCGACAATCAAGGAATGAAGAGTCTCCATATTTCATCCACCCTCCTGACAACTCTGCGCATCCATGAATTCTATTGGTTGGCCGCTCATATAAGATAACATGACCCTTCTCCAAAATAAGACTATAAAATCATGTACAAAAAACCCATTTGATGCAATGGATGACTTTTTATGGAATCATATGTGGTACAAGAAAATCCCCATAGGAATAATGTGGCCCTGAAATATATATACATCCTTGAAAAACATCAGTTATATTGGTCTGACCTCTAACTAGTATACTATAAAGTAAAGGAATGGGAAGCCTCTCTACATATATTCCCAGATCATGGGCTAGACCAGGAAAACAAAAGGATTGTGAAGCTTCTAAATCAAACAATGCACACTCAAGTATACTAAATAGACTGCTCATACCTTGAACAACCTCTATCCCTACTTGAACTGCTACATCTATGGCTTGCAACAATCCATGCCTGGATCCTCTATCCCATAGTTGTCATCCGCCTCACCGAACATGCCATGGTTGACGTCCCTAAGGATAAACATGGGGTTATCCTCATATAGGACCATCTACCATCTGTGGAGGGGGGAGCTCACTACCCCGTCTTTTGGTAGGGCCTAATCAGAAACTGTTGCTACTAAGGTGGGGGATGAACCTACCTACCCCCATTGTATGGTAATTGAACAGGAAACTGGTTCCAAAAAAGACCAAGACCTCCATAAAAAATAATCTCAATCGTGGGATCATGGGTAAAGGAGACTGATATGTAGATCGAAATGGTAACTGCTAAAGCCGAATTCCCTCTGGTTGAATCCTAGAAGGTCATGACACTTAAGAACTAATACTAATAGTTTTCCCCTTTGACAAACTCAGTTGGCACCCCACCCACGACACACCACCCAGTGAGTGCATCATTTCCTCTAGCTAATCCTTCTTATGATACTATAAGTACGTTAGTAGAGTGAAGGGTGTGATGACAAATTGAATGGAAGATCAGAGTTCCTCCCCTATGTGTCTCACTCATGAATCCTCATCCGATAATATATCTAGTGAGAAGAACAATTGATCATAGAACATGATCCCCATTTCCCTCATTGAGATTCTCCCATACTATAGGGAGAGTAGCTCGTGCCTCTTCTCTGTATTCATTATGGACAAAAGGAATTCCATCCAGAACTCCATTACAAAGTCAACCCTTGAAACATCAGTCTCCTTCCACTCTGTGAGGTAAAGCATCTTCCACTGATGTAATAATCCTCGCATCTGGATCACTTCCAGAGGAACCCAATACTCTGTTAGAGCTCTGATCATGTTGAATATGATCCCCTGATACCCAAACCAACTCTTTGTCTCCATGTATGAGACACTACCCTCAAACTTCTCCATAGTCTTCCACTGGAAGGCACGTAGAGTCTTCTATAACTGGTCATAGACCTTTACTCAATCATCCCTCTGCTGCTATACCCAGTCAACATGATGGTCCTATACTACTCGTACCACACATAGACAATGTCCGCGTACCATATCATAAATGTAAGCAAGGAACTACTAAGTCCGGGTAGTGTGGAAATTCTCTTTTATATTTGTTTTAACTATTAGTTTATTTAAAATCCCCAAAACACCCAAAACACACAATAACACAAGTCATTCTTGTACCGGTTCCTTCCCTAGGGTATCTACTCTTCAATCAGTATAGCCTCACTGGATCATCTAGTAGGTCTAGAGTCCTTGCATTGGATCGTAGGGGGCCTAAAACTCATGTGTCTTAGCCAGTATTACCTATACTATTTCATACACCAAGGACACCCAACATCATTTCCATCCCATCCAATGCAATCCTCACTATTCCGAACTCAAAACCCCATCCTACCTCTTAAATATCCAAAACCATCCTATGATACCATTTTTTCATAAACCACCCTCTTCATGAAGGGATGGAAAAAAGTGCCACACCCTTCCTTCCGCAAGATAATGTAATTTTAATGTACCTTGGTTGATGACTTCAATAGGCCATAGAGCATAAATAAGAACCAACAGTATAGGTTTTTACATAATATGGAATCCATTACTCATTTTTTATAGAACATTATCAGGATATTAGATGGTAAATACCAATAAAATATAAATATTAAAAAAATGTAACAACAATATCCATTCCCACATGCATTAACAAAAGTAAATATGATACAAGGTGTAAAAATTCTCGATATTAAATTAATAAAGGAAAATTTATGATGCAACAACATCAACTAATCCTGATGCCTGAGCTAGTAAAATCTTGCATGGTCATCAAAGCCCTCCTCAAAATCGAAAATCAATTTAATATGCACAGGGTGAGTATACAAGTATACCTCGTTTGGAAACTAATGCCACTTGTGAAAAAGTGGGGAAACATACTAATGCCCCTGTTAGAAATCAATAGAAACTCATTGAACCTACCAAGAAATACTAACCATCCCAACACCACCAAAGAACTCTCACAATATAGAGCATGTCCACTAAAATATTAAAATAAACACATCAATATTTTGGAATCTCAGGCCACCTTCCAACTACTTAATTTATCATCCATAATAGATAACGACACGATACTATAACTCTACCCATATGTAGTCCTACTTCCTCAACAGAACCGCACCCACCATTGCCTAAAACCACACACAACCCCACCCACAAACACTTAGGCCATGAAAACCAATCATCTCACCTGAAGACACAAGGGCCTCATCCAGAGGACCCATGGGAAAACAATCTTGGCTAGCAGAAACCTAGGCATCTCATCTACAACAAAACCTGATTCAATGGATGTTAGACTATGGTAATCCTTAAGACATTAGAGCCTACCCAGATACACTTGAGTGGTAAGAACCTAGAAGAGGGTGCGTGGGAGAATTTATAACCATCCATCCATCCTCACACCTGGATGTTGAGAAAATCACCTTATCCCATGAAATAGAGGTGTTCAGGACATAGTTCTCAACAGGGTTAGGGTGTCTATAGAAGTAACAAGGAAATAAAATATATATATAGGTAAGAAACACTCAGCCAAACATATGGGTCCCCATGAAAAGAAAAAAACTCATACAGAATAAAATTTGAGGCGACCCCTATATGCAGTACCACACAACAACCACTTCCAAAACATAATACGACCCATTTTTCCATGTAACCACTTGTTATTTATTAATTTAGGGGCTTAATTTAATTTATTCCATCACTACTAGGAAACTAACAACTATAAAAAACAAAATCAGACTTCCAATCCCATAAAATATGAGTTTTTTACCAAACAGCAGTCTCACTGCCTAATATTGTTGGACAACCATGACATAATAAATACAGTTCAGCTTCCTACAAGTCCTTCTATTCTGCAATCAATCATTCTCTAAAATTGCTATACCAAAACACCCCTTGTACTAACCCACACACAATGGTCGTAGTAAATACTACACAACCACATCCCCACTACACACATATACCACATCCATATAACAAAACAAAATCATATGTGAAACCATATACCTTCAATCATGATTTTGACAGCAACACCATAGAACTCTCACTAGGTTTCAAAACTCAGCACAATACGTCACACTTCCACACATATCAATAAGATTTGTATACATATTCTGATTTCGTAATCACTGCTCTTTAATCCTCTTGATAAATTGGGTTGATCATATAAGGGTTTTCATCTTTTGGTTTTCATTTCAATTATCCAGGTATATGTGAATCACTAGTTTAGTATTTATACCAATTATTCATAAGGAAAAACAATATTTTTAATGCATCACCAATACGGAGAAAAAATACCACCAAAATAAAAGTTTTTCATAATTTCATACAACCGCAAAAAATCACTACATCAATTAGGATAACAAAATAAAACAGATAATCAAACATCAAACCACTCCATACCCGTTATTTCACAACACTGTTATATTTTGATAACATTTCCTCATTAATTATTTCTTTTTTAAAAAAATTATCTGTATATTATTCAAAAGTATTCCTTGTGAAACCCACCCCACATAATGAAAAATTTATTAGGGATAGATGAAATACGTACTAGTTGATCAAATGATCGAGGTTCCTCATTGTCCCAAGAATAGGGGATCACATGAGCATTAGGAAAGAACTCCAAGAAAACTGAATAAGATCACTTGTTCCACATGCACATGACTTGTATAGGTAACATTACTCTAGGTGCACCAAGGGGAAATGGAAAACACACAAGGAAGGGACGAACCTAAACAATAAAGATCTATATACTATTTTAAAGTAAGAACATTTTTTAAAAGTCATTAATCGTGGAATCAAGGTCAAGATCATTTGGTTTGAGTATCTCAAATCTCCAAGAACGTTAATAAATTAAATATATATTTAATATCCTTCAAAAATCTCTTAAAAAGATCAAACAAGTCTTTAAAATCATTGTTCTTCAAATTAAATGTAAGAGGGGGAAACTGGAAAATTGGGAATAAGAGGATGAACTACAAATGAGTCACTGATTTGTGAGTCACTGACACAGATGCACCGATTGGTGAGCCACTAACGTGACCTACATACATTGAGTTACCGGAACTTACCCACTAATGAATAGATCTATCATTGAAATGACTTATAATTTCCATGTCCCACAGACACCATAGACTCACTGATGCTGACACACTTGGCTCACCGAAGTTGACACCTAGACTCATGGACACCGACACACTTATGCAGTGATACTGAGACCCCTGATTAAATAATGACAACGCTATGACTCACTGATGCTGACACAACTAACTCACTGATATTGATGCACTGACTCACTAATGTAATGACATACTGATGCCAACCTCATGAGTTATTGATAGAATATTGGAAATCTTGCAAACTCTTGAAATGTGCCACCATTGCCTCCAAGAACACATAAGACACTAGATTTTCTCAAAGGACTGGTCAAGGGAAATATAAGTTATTAGATTAAATTATATGAATCCCTTATTAGAGGAATAATATATTATTAATAAGAAAAATAATATAGATAAATATATAATTTTATACTAAGATATATATTCTTAACATCTTTGTAATCTATGCAATAATTTTGTTTTAGTAAAAAGCTCTTACTTATTTATTTTCAAAATGTATTTATAAGGGTTATTTATATTTTTCTCAGATTAATAGTTACATAATATTAATTTTATTTAATATACTAAAATTTAGTCCAATTAAATCAATAATATAATTTTTTTTCTAGTAAATAAAATTTAAACAATTTTTTTTCTAAAAAATTCTTTTTGTTGTATTCTATGAAGAAATGTTAAAAATAAATTCTTCCACATATAAAAAATTAATCATGTAAAATTTATTCTATATATTTAATTATAATAATTAACATTAGGTAATATTTTAAAAATACCTTTTTCTTCAAAATGGATATTAAAATATTCAAAATTTGTTATCACTGTTAAAGTTAAAAGGGTTTAGTGGGGGTTAAACATATAATTAAAGTTAAAAGTGGAATTTAAACAATTATAAATTTAAAAGGTTAAAGATATTTAAACCATATTTTATCAATCATTATAATTCCAATCTATTGGGTTCCACTTTCAAAATAAAACTTCATTACATTATGCCCTTTTTGTAAATCAATGTGTGTCCCCCCCCAATGAAAAATGGGAAACCCTTTATCTACCATTATTAACAATAATTGAAAACCATATATTTTCAAATATCCTCCCAAAATTATTCCAAGATCCCCTTAAATTTTTATTGATCTTATTTACATACCATAATGTTATCGTAATAATTCATGAGTTATAGTACAAATGTAGTCTCTTAATGAAGTGGTAATTATTTTATCTATGTCTTTAAATGTTTACTTCATCTTATAATTCATATTAATATGATATATATGTATTAAAAATATTATTTTAGCATCACCAATATATTATTATGTTATTATTTTTAATGTGATCATTATTTTCCTCCTCCTTTCCATCAAATAGAAAATGTTTGTGTCGCTCATACGTACATGTGTACTACCAACTCCACATAGTGATAGAAATAATTTTCCATCCCTACTGCAAATCAATAGATACGACTATATAATTCATTAATTTATATTATTTTAATGATATATTCATTATTATTGAATGATAAAATTTTATTTATCTTTCTTTCCTTATATTTTTTGAAAAATGAAGAAAATATTTAGGTGAATGTAGGGACAACCATCTCCATGAATAGAGAAATTCATTTTCCTATCACTACCACTTATAGAATGATATAAATATGATAATAAATCCTATATAGTATATTTATATCAATAATAAAATATTTATATGATATACCCATGATCAACATTCTGGGACCATAGCTACCAAATCAAAACATGCAAGAAACAAATTAGTTAATATCCAAAAAAAATTATGAAAATGAATGATTTTTAATAATTAAATGAAAATATGTTATAATTAAACAATTTATTATATTATATATATTAATATTTTTATATTATATAATTATAATAAATTTAAATATAGTATAGATGCGGTTAAGAGAACTTATGAAGAAACTTGGACATGAATTAAGGTATTTTTGTTATATCCTCACTTTTTACTGAGATAATTTCTACTTAAATATATGATGAGATAATTATTTCACTCAACTCTCAATATTATTCTTTAAATTATTACAATAATTTTATGTTTATAGCATAAATGTTTTCTTATTATTTTCTATGACCAATTACTCACAATTCCTATTGATTTTTCTATTGATAAGAGATATTGAATTTTTATTTTGTCAGGAATATTTTTCTTCCTTGCTTGTATTTTCTTTAATTTTTCATCAATAATGTTATTAATATTATCATGTTATTTATTAAATTATATTTACCAATGTTTTAATTTCTATAAAAAGGCCTAAAATAAATGAATTTATTGGTTTCTAAATAAGGAATTTTTTACTAATGATTTTATCAAAATAATTATTTTAATGTTAACCATATAAAAAAATTTCCCATCATCATGATTTTTTGAAGTTTGATATTATATAAATAATTTCCATGTTTCCTTTTAAATTATAAATTTCTTTTAATATGCTTGATTTTTTTATATTGTATATATTTTATTTCAAAATAAAAATGTTATTTTCATAAAAATTATTCCTCTGATATTTTAATAGTATTTTTACTCTATCAATATTCATTGAGGAATTATATTATTTATTTGGGATATACTATAATGATGTAATTTAATATATTAAACTGCATAGATTATGATCATGTTTCTTATTTTATTAACTGGGAAAAATATTTACATTTTTCATGCTAGTTTTTTAATATGAATGTATTCTCTGATTACGTAATTAGATTTTATTCATTCATTTCATAAGATGAATGAATTAGAAGTTGAATATGATGGGAATGTCATGTTATTTTCACTAGACACATTGGTATATCTCTTGAGACAAACTGTTTTTGTTATTTGACATACATCACACCTATTTATGTAAGATTTCTTGTCATGGGTTCTTATTGGTAATATTATGATCTCAACATTAGGCATTATATCATTATAAAAATAGATATTTTAATCTATTTGATTATTTATGTTATTACATCTTCCATGGTTACATTACCCTTTTATTATACTAATTCTATGGAATATTTTATTATTATTGACTTATATCATATAATTCATTACTTAATAGTTACATAATAATTTCAATTGTGTTATTTTCTTTAATCAGAATCTAATATAACCCTTAAATATATTTTCATTTCCACAGGATACTAGGAATATATATAAGAATTATTTTGGGAATATACATGATGAAATAATAATTTTCTCAATGAAATTTTATGTTTTTTAATTTTTACAAAATAAATTTGAAAATCATGTATGTATCTTTCTTAACAATAATACTAAAATATTTGATACATTGGGATGTGATATTTTTATTCATGTTTCAATGTATTTAAATAACAACCGGCTCCATGTTACAAGAATTTGGGTGTTATAAAATGAATCAATGGATTTATATTATAATCCATATGAACTATATGTTGGAAAACAAATATTAATTAACATAAACCTCATAAAAACACTATAAATAAGTGTATGTAAAAATTTATATAGTGTAGTTTTTTTTAATTAGGGAATATTTTTTTCATGAAATATAATCATGGTATGTATACAATTATGTAGATGAATATGCAGTATATGTGCACCTATTTTTAATTAACCTCAACAAAATTTAAGGAGTATCAAATCTATCATCACTCAATGCTTCATTAGTGGGACTATTTCTATAGTCATGGACATACACTCCTCCGGGATATTATTTTGTTCTATTACACACTCTTTAAAAAACATTATGGATGATTTGAAAATATTTTTATGATTTCAAGATAGCCTCTAAGATACAATGATTTTTATTTTTAGATTAGATATGTATAAATTATAATTTTATATTAGGTGTTAAATTATATTATCTGATTTAAATTTTGTAATGTTATGTTCCAGTTTAGTATATTATATTTTGAAGAAATTATTCTTATAGGAATGATTTTAATCCATATCAATGCATGAAATCTATATTGCAGTTTCCCTCATAAGAAATACTTTTAATTTAGATATAGCTCATGAGTTGGATCTAGATAAATTATAACTATATTTGGGTAAATGACTCATGTTATAAAAAATATTTTCCCTTATTATGTATTATAAGGATCCTCAGTATGGGGTCACAATGTTGGACAACCTCATGTAACAAAAACATCCATAATTCTATCGTATTACTAATAATATTCTAACTTAAAAATGGATCATGGACCTAGAGAAATTATTTACTAATTTCTGATGAATTTAAACATTTAATTTTATCAGGTTTCTCTACTTTCCAAAGGGTGATAATGAGTAATGATTTAAATTGATACCATATATTATAGCTATAGAAAAAAATAATTTTATTGGAAGACTTTTGGAGAGATATTTTCTGAAAAATAATACCAACTTATTCAATAATTAGATATGGAGATTTAATTATTCAATCAGTGGAAAAAAATGAGAAAATATTATTTAATATAAATATAAAATTTTAAATATTTCATCGTATTTTGAAAATTATTGATTTGATAAATAAGTATGATTGATCGCTTCTTTTATTGGAAAAATCCATTATTTAAATTGGTATAAGTCACTTAATTATTTAATATATGAGCACGTAGTACCATGTTAAATAAATATAGAAAAACAATTATTCATCACTTATATTTTTTGGGATAAAAAGAAACTAATAAATTGGATGGGAACTTTGAAAATATAAATGTGGAAAAATGGATGATGGGAATTGTGGAATTTCAAACTTATATAGAATGATTAAATAAATACTACAAAAAATAATTGATTTGAATGCCATTTTTCATCATGTGTAGAGAAAAGAGATTTTTAGATCATGATTTTATGTACAGTACTGATTTCACTAATATCAAATCCATCATATTTATGTTGATAGAGAACATATCAAATGAATTACAAAATCATCATAGGAATTTTCCACTATAATAACCAAGGGATAAAGGAAACGATTATACTAACAATACTTCTAGTGTTGAACATCAAAACGCAGTAGTAGAAAGTACATTTAAAAAAATATAAATTTAAATAATTTTTTATTTGATTTTTGATCATCATATTCTATTATATCTTCCATTTTTTCTTAATAATTTTTTCTAATTCCCCATAACATTAAGATGTGTCTTATATTTCATGACACTTTGGTGAAATATTTTATAGTAATGATAAGTTAGTAACATCCCATTATTACAAAAATTCATACCCTATTTGAATACATTATTATTATAATTATAAATAACATTTATATAATCCTTAATATAGATTTCATTTCAAATTATAATTTTAAAATATATTACCAAGAAAATGAGATTATGATTTATGTTAGTGATATGGAATCCATTTTCTTATAACAAGAGACTATATCATCCAAACATATAATATTGTTTCATAATATATTTCTTAGATATAAATAGTTAAAAACAAAATGAATAGTAAATGAATTATTATGACAGAATATATATATATTGTTTAGGGGTATATTGATCTATTTACTAAATAAATACCTATAACATTGAACTTATTAAGATTTTTAGTTTATTATTGATCTTATACTTGATGAATAAAATATATAAAAGAATCCATATAATATGTAAATAGTTTATATATTGGAACCAAAGACACAACATAATGGGTTCTACGGTAATGGACATATTTTTTATTCAGATTCACTGTGATGACACCCTAATTTGTTTTAATGAAATTATGTGTTTTTGGGGTTGTTCATTGACTATAGGGAAAACATGAAATTAATATAATGAAAATGATCAACAATTTATCATTTGTGACATGTTTGATAAAATTAATTTTTGTCATAATTTTTTGATTATTGGTCTTCATTAATAGAATGATCCACATCAAATAAATATGAAATATATTATAAATATGTCATTTTTTGAGTTCAAGAAATTGATGATTTATAATAATTCTATTGAGAATGGATATTTAACCATCAATTTTTATGAACATTTGGAATAACTTTTGAAATGATTACCTCAAAAACATATTGTGTAATTTAATGATGGTATATTTTAAGTAAAATAAAATTATTTATTATAATAAGAATAATTTCAAAATTTTTCATAACACTCTTAACAAATAAATAATAAGGTCAGTTTAGAAAATTTGAATTCTAGATTTAGGAAGATTATTTACAAGTAAATTTTTTCTTTAGTTATAGAACATCATTTGATACTAGAAATAAAAATACAACAATTTAATTACCAATGTCAATGAATATAGTTATTAAACATATTTTCCATGCATAATCTGGGTACTATTGATGATTTTTTAAAAAAAATTCATGATTAGATTTCCTATTAACCATGTTGATACCTAAAGTGGATAGTCTATATTGTTAATAAAGAATATAATATTTTTAATAGTTATTTAACATATTGGTCAACACACCAATTTTGACATTACAATCATGAAGGGACATATATTTGATAAAAATGGATGCATTTGAGGAGGGAAATAAGTGTGTATTTGTTCTTAATAATAGGTAATATTTGAATGAATTAATACTGTAAAATATTCTATAAAATAATATTCTAAAGCTTTATATTAAAATGGAAGTCATAATATTTTTTTATAGAATATCAATGAATAACCATTATAGTCAAATATTTGATATAAATAAAGATAAAAACTCTTTGAAATTCATCTTCTAATAGAAAGTGCCTGACATAAGGAAAATGCGATGGAAAATAACATAGATTATGAGTTGAATGGTAAATATGATGGTGTTCTAAATAAAATATGGATCAGGAAATACCATATATTCGAGGATTTAGTAAAATTATATATATAAATAATTAAGTAAGGGGAAACATAAAAACAATTGTAAACGATTTCCAAAACATCCATGTTGGAAAAAATAAAATGTTCCCTACTTGATGTTAAGAATGATAAAATTAAAATTATTTCCATGAATAAGGTGAAGTTGGTATACTATATTTATGAGGATGGGATATGGATATTTTGTTATTGGTTATGATATACATACATTCTTGAAAAAAAAGATAATTGAAAGTTAAATCCCATATGCTTAAATTTCTCTATACAATCTAGAAGAACAAGCATCTTTTTGTATATTAAGGTATATTTTTTGGTAAAATATTAAATGTGAATTTAAAAAATATGTATCATGATGCTTATAGTGCCAATAGTAAAAAGGATAAAATACACAAATCTAAATCTAATCATAAATCCTCTAAATATTCTAATGTGGAAATGAGATAATATTAATATGAAATTTATCTTGGAATATCATAGAATCTTATAATGAATGATTTTATATGTTTCATTATTTATCTTCACTACAAGTCAACACATTTTCTCACTATAAGAGAAGATAAAAATAATGAGTTATACATATTGATCTATATTAAAGATGTTGTGAGTCTTCACGGTTAACCTCTTCCTATTTTATCTGATAATGATCATTGGTTAATATTAACAATCTAGAAGTGTCTTCAGAATTCCCTTATGATAGTGTATATATTCATACAATCTATCATCATAAAATTTATGGGTTGTACAAAAAAACTAAATTAAGATTATTATATATGTTGAGGTCATGCTCATTCAACTTCTATGGTGTCTGAGATTGTTATTTAACTTTAGTGGGGTTCTCATATAATAATTGAAAATATTAAACAATACAAATATAGCCATGTTAGTAATATTAAGGTAAGCGGTGACTTACATCAACTTATTGGGATGATATTAGGGAATGTACTGTTTTTTTTACATATCTGGTGGAGGAGATAATAGTGTATGATAATATTTATTCAACGTAATAATATGAAATTTTTATTCTTAAAATACATATATATATCATGATAAATGAAGGAATTATTTAGAATTTCATCTGGGAGATCATGTTTTCTCGAAGTTATCTCTGTTGAAGGTTAATATAGAGTTTATTGTGAAAGGTTAACTATGTCCAAGGAACATCATACAATTATAAATTTTTAAATAATTATACTTATTACTTATAATTTTGATGTTCTATAGAGCTTCTCTAGTGTTATTGATTTGTTTCATATCTCATTACTAAAGATGTACATTATAAACCTAGTTCATAATCTTATTGCTATGTAAATAGAATTGTGACCCGATTTCCCTTACTATGAATTTCATATATATATTCATGTCTCTAGAGAACAAGTGTTGTAGAATTGGATGACTCGATTAGTGGAGGTACTTTGGTGAAATAAAAAAAACAATATAGGGAATATAGAAAACTGAAGAAGTTATGATGAAGAACTAAAAGAATCTTAAAATGGGTTGATATTGTATAAATTTTTTGGAAGAAAGTTTTTATGTGGGTAATAATGTAACACATGCTCTTCAATTATAGTAAGTAATTTTTTCATTATAAAAAATCTATAAGATACTTCACATAGAATTATTTATTATAATTTTTAAAATCTATTTTATAAAATTATATATAAAGAATTTTAAGAAATTAATATATTTTTTACTTTCACACGTCAAAATTATCTAATCTTTATTTTTTTTTTATTTCATATAAATACTTATTTTTAAGGTTAATAGTGAAATGTGTCGCTTTTACAAAAAAATGTACCTTTTAGGAAAATATAATTAAATCATAAATAAAAGATAATTTTCTATAACATTTATAGATATTATATATATTTTATAATTAATAATTTTCAAATAATAATAAAATTATTAATATAGATATATATTATTACTATTGAAGTAAGGAAAGTGACGTTTTTGTTCAAATATTTTTTTAGTTCTTCATATTTAATAAATTATTTAAATGGTTCAATTTAAATTTTGAATTTATTTAAAAAAAATCAGTTTATTTTTAATTAAAATGATGAAATTGGTTAAATTTTATCTAGTATTATAGTTTATTTTGTAGTGAAATCATTTTTAAACATAATATAATCATTAATTTTAAAAAGGGTCTTGTTTAAATATTAAAACAAATATGTGAAAAGAAATTTTATCCACATATAAAATTTTCATAATGAAAAAATTAATCTATATTAGGAATAATAATTTTTTATTTTAATTAATATGGTCAAATAATATTTTTTCATAAAAAATTGTAGAAATAGTAAATATTTGTTACCATAGTACATGTTAAAAGTTTTTAAAATGTGTTAATAAAGAGACAATTATACCAATGCTACATTAAAATTTTTATGTAAATTTTGAATAAATTGAGTCCTTATATTATATAACTTTCTATTTCTATCCATTATGTTCCATATTAACAATAAAATGACTTTATGTTATTTAAATCATTTAATTAGTTATATTTTCTTTTGGTCGCTTACCTATAACTGGGCTCCTCCTCTCCAACATTATTAAAAAAATTGATACCTATTATTTTCAATGAACTAAAAGAACCATATAATAATCATTTTAAACCTTATTTATCATCATTTAATACCCAATGACCTACCAATTAAGGATTAATGTGTATGGTATAGATGGTCTCCTAATGAAGAAGTAATCATCTTACCAGATTTTTAAATATTTTTTCTTCTTATAAATTCGTCATTTTATTTGTATCATACATAACATAATAAATAAGATATAAAAAATATAATTATATTTTTCTAATGATTATAAAGAAGAAATTTTAAACCTCATTTTCATGAAATGTGAATTGAAAGTATTATGCGTCTGTAGTTGTGAAATACCACCTCCATGTAGCGATCTGGTGTATTTCGAATCACCAAAATACATTCATTGACAAAATTATTGACATAAAAAAATAATTTTTATATTTTAAGAAATTTTAATTTTTTAATTGTGAAATATTATTTTTCATTCCATACATCATTTCATTATAAAAAACAGCATTCATGCAAATATACATACTATCATCAAAACCAACACTATAATTCGTTTTTTTGTCCCTAGATTTTATTTATGTATATAAATATATATATAAATAAAATATATAACATATACATTGATATTATCATTATATAGTTATGAGACCATGATCTTGGTGCAATTATAGTAACATCAGAATCGAAACGATGATGAAAAAATAAGTAGTTAACAAGTGAAATGATGATGATGACGAAAAATTATAAATGAATGCATGATAATATGTCATTATTGAACCCTTTATGGTACAATAATAATTAATAATATCTTATAATAGAATTATAATATGATTTTTATATAAGAAGATATAATCACATTTGTTGGAATTCAGACCTATGTTAAGGGTTTTATGATACAATACCAATTTTACTAGTGATTTTTATGATTAAATGTATAGAGATGAAATTATATGATATATCTATCAAAAAATAATATTTATTTTATTTCCCACTGATACATTCTATATATTAACTATTTTATATTCAATTTTCTCATTTTATTTTATCAAAATATTTAAATACTATTCTTTTGGGAAACCAAACATATATTTTATATTCTATAGACAATATTATTCATCCATGTCAATACATTGCATACACTATTTTCATGAAGGTTCAAAAAATTATAATTGATAGATTAATGTAATTTTTTTAATTATTTAGCTTTTATAAACAAATAAATGTAATATTATTGTATTTTCTCAAATGATGTACTTTTAATTAAAGCCATAAATTCCATATTTATTTTATGATTTATCAAGGGAATAACATTTCCCACAACTATGAATATTAAATACCTTTATGGTCCCATATAATGGTTCTATAGTATTTTATAAAAAAAATGGTTTTTATATTATTATAGGTGTTATTAGATTTTGAATAATTCATTTCAAAATAAAAAGGTAATTTTCATTAAAAATTTACCAACGATATTTAAAAAGTATTTCATCTATGTCAAAATGTGTCAGTGAATCTTATAATTCTAGAGGTATATAATCTAATGATTCCAACCAAAAAAATAATCTCAATAAATTATGATCATGTTTCTCCCATCCTTTATGAGAAAAAATATTAACATTTCTTACGCTAGTTCTTCAATATTTATATTTATCTTGTCTTTTACTGAATTGTCTTTAAATTATTAATTGATATGAATGTATTGGAAATTATATGTGATAGGATAAAATTTTAGTATGTTATTTATTAATTGATGGGTGTCATGATGAAATAATTTCGTGGGTATTTCGAAAAAGAATTACCTATTTATTTATGATGACTTAGTTAGAGGACATACTTTTATGAATTAGATGTCTAAAATTATAAATTCTATCATTATGAAAATAATTATTCTTACCCCTGTTAAAAATTATGTTTTTATTTTATCCATTGATATATTCTACATTTTTAATGAAAAATTTGATTATTTGAATATTTAATATAATATTGATGCTCTATTTCTTCAAGGATTTATTTTCTTGCATGATATCCCTTATTGAGTATCTATGATAAAAATTTATTTTGTAAATAATGGATCTATTAATGATATAATGGATATAAAATAAGAAATAATAGTGTTCTAAAAATATTTTTTATGTTATTTTTCATGTTATCAAATTTGATGTTAGAATAATGTATGCATATTGTAACCCTACATTACTAAACTATAAAATAAATTATGATAATATATCATGTATATCATACCAATATAGTAAAATAACCATTCGCTCAAATTTAGTGGATTTATGATATTATATTATTTATCAAAGGAATGTTAGTATTAACCATGGGTGCAATAATTAAGAAAACATATATTACAGAACGTAACCCAATGATATACTACAAAGATATGATTATGTATATTATAACAGAATAATGATTTAGTAAGGTAGTGGATGTGTGGTTTGATGCCAATTATATCCTTCCTTGGATACTAGTATGTATATGTGTATTTGGCATAAATGCACTTATTTTTAAACACCTTAAAAATATTTATTTATTATAAAGTTAAACATTACTCGGTGCGTGATTGGTGCCCCTATGATTGCACAAATGGATAGACACTTCCAGTGGATGTTCATTAGCTAATTGTTTTTCTATTTAAAACTCATTATAACATATTTGAACATAAATTTATGATTTATATATATTCCCAATGATACTATGTTTATAATTCAATGATTAGCTTTGTATAAATTTTCATGTTTTATTAAGTGTAATACTAGATTTATAATTATATACTATAATTTAAAAATCATATTTTTAAAGTCTATTTTATTATATTAAATTTTTTATATATGGAACCAATATCAAGGAATGGAAACTACACCAATTAATATAGTCAATATATTTATTTGAATCCTACGAAATATAGAAAATCTCGTTCTATAGTTGGAGTTGGAAGTAGAAAAAATTATAACTACATAGGAGTTGTTGACCCAGGTTTATCAAAAAACAATTAATGTATAGATCATCTTTCTAATCCCTAATATGGACTACCAATTTTTGTCTAATTCATATTATATCAACCTCCATCATCCAATGGGACATCTAACACTTTCATAAATGAACAATGTATCTTGGAAATAGATTAAATATTTCTCACTTAGTGAATTTGTAACAAATAGAAAGTAATAAATGGAGTTTATTATCTTAATCGAGAAATTAACCCATTTTATTAATTTTTATATAAAATAAATAATTTATTGGAAAACATATTATAGAATGAAATAGTTTCAAGGAGTTACTTTTTGAAAAATAATTTCTTCATGAGAAATTAGCTCACATGGAGGGAAAATTCCACAATATAATTTAAATCAAAAGAGAATTATTTTATGATTATAAATATTGATTTATATATATACCGTCACAATGTATTGATTGATTATTCAATAAAATATATATAATTGGTTAGTTTTTCAATGGGATAAATCGTTTCATTAAAGGGTAATTAGAATCTCAGACCTTTTTTTATATGAGGATATAATATAATAGAACATCATGATGTGTAAATTATAAACCATGTTTTTTAAGAATAAAAACAAAGTGGGCCTTTATAAATATAAATTAATATATATATATATATTATTTAATAATTGATGGGTGTAATTTTGAACATGTAATCATTTTATAAGAAATATTTTGGAATATTTATGATGGTAATTGAGTTAAATTTATGTGTATAGAAATAAATATATTCGGATCATGCTTGTATGGTCATAAAATATTAGTTGAATGTAAAATGGTTCATTTATAGGAATGTGGTTCACTAATACAATAATTCCTTAAATTTTATGAGAATTTTTGTCAAAAACTTACATCGAAGAGAGTCCATGATTATATTGTCACTACATCTGAGGGTTAAGTTCTAAATTAGAGGTTGTGGGTATATTAATCATAACCTCAAATTATAATAATTTTTTATTTTTTATTTCTGATATATAATCTCTTTTATATAACATTTATTTCCAAAAAAATAGATATTTTCCTACAACCCAAATAAGAGTGTTCATAATCAAGAATCCTAGTGGAAATCATAATGCAACAATGATATGCCTATCAGTTCCCATTATGACACATATCATAGAAATTTGTAAAATTTATTATTACAACATTGGTTGAAATTGATATAATCCTTGGAATGGATTGGATTTCAACTTAAAATGTGGAAAAAATTAAAAGAGAAATATATAAAGATTTTTTATGGTGATATAGAATATTGATTCATTATAGGGGAGAATAAATTATCTAAATCATGTCTAGAGCCAAATATAATAGCTCTCCATAAAACAATTCATAGAAAATTAGTGCAGGATAATCCTATAAATCCAAAAGGAATCCGTAGAAAATTGTCTATAAATATGTTGTTGGAATACAATGACGTGTTTAATAGATACCTACCATATTATACACATATGTGTGAGTTTTATTTCTCCATTGAACTCATCTCTAATGAAAAAATTATATCAAACAATACACATAGTGTGGATATATTTCCCTTAGTAGGACTAAAAACTATTATATAAGTTTTTTCTAATGGAATTATACACCATATTGTTTCACCATAGATATCCCAAGGTCTTTTTTTTGAAATAGGAAATATGGTTCAATGTGTTTGTGCATCAATTATAGGGAAATCAATCACATCACTATTATGATAGAGTATTCAATTCCTATATTGATGATTTTTTTTATAAAATTTAAAGAGAATTATATTTTATAAATAAAAAATTTAACTATTTTAATCATAAAAAGAATATAATGAAAGAAGATATTCATAATATTTCATTTCCATTAATGTATAGAAATTATGAATTTATTGTAATTTTATTTTCATGAACATATGTTCCCTATATATTTAGAAATCTAATGAATATAATATTTAAGAATTATCTCAATAATTAAATGAAGTATTTATTGATGATAAATTGGTATAATCTAAATTTTATAATGATGAAAAAATTCACTGGTGAATGGTTCTTATGTAAAATAAGGAAAAATGTGTTTTTTTTGTAAATTTAACAAATTAAAATCATCTCTTCAAAAAGATTATTTGCTTGGAAATTTTCTCTCTTTGTTTGGAATATCAGTAGATCCATCATAGGTAAAGGAATTGATGGAATTTCTAACACCAATAAATAAAATATAGGTATATAGTTCCAATTGAATAGAAAGTTTCTATCAATGATCATGTCAACATTTATCTCTATTTTAATACCTGTAAAAAATTATGACATGTATAGCAGATATGATCATACTTTCTTAAAAATAATAATATTATTATTTTAGTATTTAATAAGATTATGTAAACCCATCCTTTTAATAAAATATTATTAAATCATTTATAATATAAACATCATAATATTATTACAAAATGATGATACAAAGGTTTAGGTTTTGGTAAATACTAAGACAATACATAACATCTGAAATATGAAATGTAAACATTTATTTAATCCATTTTTCTCTAGCTTCTTATTGTCCCTTAAAAACATCTTAGTACACATAATCACATGAGGATATACATCATAATGGGGTGAGATAAAATTCCAATAATATGATATATATGAACAATAATGTAATTTGTGATAACAATCATATCATAGGAAAACTATCATGAACATTAGAGGATCCACAAATAATAGACACGAAATGTGGGAATGCATAAAAATGAAACATCATGTGTTAGGGTTTAACTACCACACAAAGTGGTGAAGAAAGATGGTATCATGTTAAAACATCATTTAAATTTAACTCATGAGATTCGTCAGTTTTCCCAATGCATTTGAGAGTTGTATTATTCTAGGCGCACCCATCACCTTCAATATTTATATTGTGATAAACAATTCCGGGCACACCCATCACATCATAACATTTACATTATCATGCATTCCATAATGAAAATATGTCAAAAATGAACAAAAAATAACCCATGGAACGAAATGGGTTTCACATAATACATTCATAAATTGTTTTCCCAAATTAAATATGGAATATCATTTATTACATAGATAAATTAACCTTTGGTGAAGAGTGAATCAATCATCAAGAAGTAAAAAAGGGTGTGTTTATTGGAAAGAAGAGTTACTTAGGAACACAATGATTATTTAATTAAATCAATTAGAGAACATGTATATACCACAAAATAAATTATGATGATTAACAAATTATATTAATGGAATATCCATAGTAAAAATGGGTTAAACAGGTAAAATTGAAAAAAAGAGAGTTCGGTTCGAGAATATCCCCTAACCTTGTATCTAAAAGCATTGTTAAATTTGATGTCCTATATAGCCACATTATATTAATTAATTATCAATTACTAAACCTTTTTTAAATTAATATGGGTCATTTTTTATTCATTAAGTTCTTTTATGGTCTTTTTTATGAGTTATAGAATTTAAATTCATTGTTGAGGAATGTATGTTTTTATAGTTTTCTTGAACATGTCAACTATTTTCATAAATGGATGTTCATTTAAAACATTTATAAGCATACATAATTGTAATTATATTTTATTTATGATGTTATAGAAATTTAAATTATCTTAAAAAAAAATTTTTTTTATACCATGATAATGAATCATTATATAAGAATTTAATGATGATTGTTTGGTTTAATTTGGGATGTTTTTCGACCACAAAAAACATGTTTAGTTCAATAAATTAGTAATATGTACAAAAGTTAGTTCAAAAACATCAAATTTGATATAATAAATATAATATAATTTTTATTAACAATAAAAATTGTTTCATGACCATATATGAATGTGGTAATAGAAAATGAAAACATGTTATTCATGAAGGTGATAAATTAACAAATCGTGAACAACATTTTCGTTTCAAAAATAAAAAGAAGTAGAGAATGTGGTTGAATAATATATTATCCTATTAATATCATAACAGTCTAGTATATTTATGATACAGGAGTTACCATACCTTGTTGATGAGGATATGCGGGGAGTGACATAGAAAAAGATCATGAAATTAAATGGAAAATAAACGAAAAGAGAGAGGGGATTACCACTTGAATCCTCTTTAAGGAACCTTGGATTGGACCTTTGATGAGTATAGAAGCTCTTGGATGTGGGGGAGGGGATATGGGAGATTTTTGAGTAGATTTTAGACGTTTCTTGATTCTTGAGAGGTGTGAGGAAATGAGGATGTGAAGGGTGGTATTTATAGTGTAGAGGAGATGGGTTTTCTCAATATTGTATTCATTAATTATTTTTTTCTCCATAAGACAAGTAATATAGATGATTCTATTGCACTGTAATGTAATAAGTGCATGTGAGTATTAACCAATTAGTCTTACATCAGATAAACATCATACATGAATATATATTTAATTTATTTATCATATTTTTTAAATTAATGTATTTTACTATTCCTAAAAATTCAAATATTTCAAAATTATATAAAAAAAATAACCATATCCTTTCCTAGGTGAAGAATCAAGAAATGAACTCCATATTCCGCGAAGTTATTTTCTAAATATGATTAATATAATTTTTAATTAAAATCATAATTTACATAAAAAATATAAATATTATAATTAAAAATAATTTTATAATTCTTTTTACAATTACGTAAGGTCTTAAAAAATTGTCCTAAAACCAATATACATAGATGTGTTAATATTTGACATATTTTAGGAATTTTTTTCTTTTCAATTAATTAGTTAATTATAATTATTTTTTTAAATCTTACAAGAAATACCAATACTTTTATTATGGTCATATTGCCACATAGAAGATGATTAAACTTTATTTAATCATTCACATGTGAGGTTACTATTCTTTAGGAATATATACTATTACTAAAGTTCATACTTCTATTCATAAGTGTATGTTACTATTCATATGGGTGAGTTACTATTAACAAAAAATTGTGTTTGTCCCATCGGACTCCAAAAAACCTACTGATCGCAACCGTGAATGTCAGATTTTTGAAATTCAAAACACAAGTGAAAAATTTATATTTAAAGGTTTCATAGTAGATCATTTAAGAATGATGTGGAATTGTGATTCCTAATATTATCTATTATGACATTATTATAAAAGGGTGGAAATTTTATTTTTAAATTTTTGGGTTGTCACATTTTCCCCCCATTTACAATTTCTCCCTCGAAATTTGGTTTTACATAAACAATTGAGGGTACTTATTCTTCTCATCCTCTGGTTCCCATGTTGCTTCTTCAAACTTATGTTCAGCAATAACACTTTGACAATGAGGGTTTCCTTTTTTTGTAGAGCCTTATCTCTCCGGTAGATAATCTTTACTTGATGCTCTTCATAAGAGATATCTTCTTCCGCCAATACCACCTCGGATTTGAGTACATGTTAGGGATATCGTATGTGCATCTTCAATATTGTTTCCTTAAACACATCATGAACTAGATCCCTATTCATTGGAAGTGCAAGCTGATAGGCCACAACTCCAACGCGGTCAAGGATATCAAAGGGGCCATTGTACCTTAGGCTTATATTCCTTTTCTTTCCAAACTACATTACTCTCTACCATGGAGATATTCAAAATAAAGAATTTATATCCAACAACGAACTCCAAGTCCCTTTTTTGGTTACCTGTATATCTCTTTTGAAATCGTTGAATATCATTCATATGATTCTGAATGACATGAATTATATATGTTATCTCTTTTACAAGAAAAAGTCGAATTAGCTTTCTTTATCCAACATCATCATAGATGGTTAGAGATCTAAATCACATTCCATATAGAGCTTCATGAAGATTCATCTGAATACTTTAGTGGAAGCTATTATTGTTTTAAAATACAACCAATGGGAAATTTCTATCCCATCCAATATTAAATACTAAGGATAAGGCTCTCAATATGTCTTCGAGCATCTGAATAGATCTTTCAGATCATCCATCAGTTTGGGGGGTGATAGGCAATGGTTAAATTTATTTCAGTACTCAAATAATGTTGAAAGATCCTACAGAATTTAGATGTGGACCTTGGATCATGATCAGATACAATCTATAGTAGAATATCGTGCATTCTTACAACTTCCATCACATATATCTTTTCATGTTGTTCAAGCAATAGATCTTCCAGAATAGTGATAAAATAGGTAGTCTAGGTTAGCCATTCAACCATAACTCATATCTCAATATTTATCCTAGACATCTTCAGGAGACCTCTGAAGAAGTCCATAGTCAATTTCTTCTATTTTCACATGTGTATAGGCAATGGTTTCATCAACCCTTTGGAACCTTTTTTCTCTTCTATAACATGCTAACATATCATGAACCATGTGATATATTATTCAATTTCCTTCTTCATGTAATCCTAACATATGTAATCCTAGTGATCTCATTACATATTGGTGCTACCAGGATGTATAGATTATGTTGATATGTATGAATTTTCGAATTATTATTTCTTTATCCCCGGTGATGAAGGCACACAAGGATGCATTCCAAACTGAATAACATCATCATCGTCGATATAGAACTCTTTTAGATTTCATTTCATTAATACATTCACATTCTTTTGGAACTCTAGATCATCCATTATTCCTACTTAATATTGTCATGGATATATGGTTGCGTAATAATATAGGATATGTATGATATATCAGATGTGATTATGATTTCCAAATCTATATTTTTCATATCCAAGATGATAGGGTATATCTTAATATGTATCATGGATAGAGTAGTAGTTTAATTTATTCTTAGGTCATTAATTACATTGATCACTATTTTATGATGATAGTAAAAAGAGAAATTGTAGTCCTTGATTAGCTCTAACTATCTTCTTTGATGAATGTTGAGTTTCTTTTATGTAAATATATACATTAATCTATTGTGTTCAGTGTATATGTCACATTTCTCTACATAATGTTAGTGCTACATGATTTTGAAGGAAAAAATCACAAATTCAATCTCTAAATCATGAATCTGGTAGTTTATCTCGTGTATCTTCAATTGGCATGAGGCATAGACTATCACATTATAATTTTTCATGAGTACAAATATGAAGCCTTTATTCGAAGAATTGCAGAATATCACATAACTTTCTACCCTTTTCAGAATTGTGAGTACATGTGTAGTGATTAGCCTTCACTTTAGATACTTGATGGTACCCTGAAATTTATACATCTGGATATAATTTACCCATTTCTTTGTTTACTTAGTTAGCAGGAATGACATGCATGAGAAAATTCTCACAAAAGGTCGGTAGTTCACAGTTAATCCTAAAAAAATGGATTTACGTAACACTAGAGGGTCTGGGCCATTACTCAGTTGACATCATTTTCAAAGGGTCCATAGAAATTCCCCAAATTTTTATCACATGTCCCAATAACATGACAGGTTTCAACAAAATGTCCCACTTTTTGAACATGGTGTACAAATTCTCTTTTCCCAATGTCGCCAACAAAAATAATAGATGTTATTAATGTTCCACCTTTCTCTTAGAGGAGATGAAAATATAGTCAATAAAAACTACCATAAAATTTTATAGGTAATGTCTAATGACACTATTCATTGAATCTATGAATATTCCCAGGTAATTAATATGTCTGAATGGCATCACATGAAACTCATATTGTACATACCTTATGTAGAGGGAATCCTTATGAATATCTTCCTTCATCACTATTAATTAATGATATCCAGAATAAGGATCCACCATTGTGAATTATTGAGCTCCTCTTAACTGATAAGTAAAGTCATCTATCATTATAAGAGGATACATGTTCATTATGGTCATATTATTGAGTTGCAGATCGTCAATGCACAACTGCATTGTTCCATCCTTCTTCTTCACAAAGAGCACTGGCGCACCCATAGGTGATGCACTAGGTCATATGAACCCCTTGTAATAATTATCTTGTGGCATCTTCTGTAACTCCTCTAGTTTGATAGGATCCATCCTATAGAGACTCTATTAGATAGGAGTAGTTGTAGGTTTGTGTTCAATAAAGAACTCTACATCACGATCTGGTATTAGTTTGGGTAACTCTTCATAAAATATGTCATTGTATTCCCTCATGATGATAATTTCTTCTAGGTTGACATTTTTCTTTGACTAAACAATTAATGTGAGCTATTCCTTTTCATATTGAATTAATTCCCACACCGTTTAAGAATTTTCCAAAGGATATTAATGATATTCATTGAATTTTTAGTGGAGCATGGGATGGTTCATAAATCGAAAAGATATTTTATATTCCCAATAGATTACATGTTTTATATTTAATTAGATCCAATACATCCCCATTATAGCATCAAATTCCACTAAGGGATGTATTACGATAATTTCATCAATATATATCCCACATATTCCAACAGAAGAAGACTAAAACACTTGGGTTTCAAATATTTCACAATGTGGTGTTTTTAAAGATATTTATACTTCATGGTTTCGAGGCATTGATTCTACAAGTCTAGAAAACATATAATATATAATGAAATGCATAGAACCATAATCAAATAATACATTTTCATTGTTGAGTGAATTAGAATTTTACCCTGTACGACCACCTTATCTTGATCTGTATCTATAGTAGTGATGGAATACGACATCCATTTTTCCTTTTTCGTTAGTGGATACTGATTCTAATTACCCTGGAGAACTCAAGGATTAGTGTAGTGACTTCCATAGTGCCCTTGATCTCTACCGTTTTAGCATCAGACCACGGATGGTGCTATCCTTTCTTCTACAACATTATCTTTCATTCTCATGTCATTTCTATATTCATGAGCATGGTGGCCTTTCTTCTCATGCATGATGACTTTCCTCATCCCTCTAAGGCAGCTCACATGATGCATATTCGCAAATTTTTTGTATGTGGGTGGTTTCGTTTTATTGCAACCTTTATCATTGGATAATGAATCATGAAACTCCATATTTCATTTCATATCACCATTGCCAATGAAATATTCTCCAAACAATATCTCCACTTTGAGAGAGCATTAAACAATATATTCATCACACCCAATTTCCTAAATTGCAATATCATTTCGAATGTGTGGTTTTAATCTAGTAAAGAGTATATCAATTTTTCTATCATTATAGATAATAAACCCAAAGTGTACCATGAATGCCTTATGAAGCACACTTCCTATGTTTTTACCGATTCTAATTCCATTTTCCTGAGCTCTATGAATTCTATTTGTATATTTTTATGAAGAGTTTGGCGGAAATAATAGTTATGAAACATTATCTTAATGTCTTCCCAATCCATGTCTTCACGTTTTTAGCCGTCTTGATGTTCTTAACCAAAGTCTAACATGGGTTGGCCTCTCCATCTAGATAATAAATGGCTAGATTTTCCTTCTCCGTATCAGAATAGTAAATCACAAAAAAGATGGTATACATGGAGATGGCCCACTATTCTGAAACTAGTGGATCAAAAGACCCACTACACATTTGAGGTTATTGCCACATAAAACACTGGATATCCAGTTTCTCACTCTTAGGTAAAGGAGGACATTCCCCATTATTCATGTTATTATTCATAACCTTAGATTGTTAGGAAATCATTGCCACGATGTTTTGAAATCCACCCCCAAATCATTGGGGATGTCTTTTGGTAAATCGTTCCATTGGGCCTCGCAGTAGTAGTTATCCTTGTTTCTCCTAGTTCCCACAATGTTCTAAAATAGAAAGGGATAGAATAGAACATCAGTCAGTATGTCATAAATAATATCTAATTATTTTTTAAAATTTAAAATAAAAGAATAAAAGTTTTAATCCCTATGTAAATATTATTCTATTGATATTTTTATATAGTCTAATGTTAGAGGTTTTCCCTAGTGTCCACTAATCTTAATTCCCCAATAGAGTAAAACATTCCACTAATACCAACTATAATGACCCAACCTTTGATTAGAATACAATTACATCATTTATAATATAAACAACATAATAATATTACACAATGAGGATCCAAATGATTAGTGTACTGGGAATACTAAGACCATATAATAAATTTACAACATATAACCTAAATATTTATTTAATCCATTCTTCTTCACCTTCTTATTGTCCCATGAAAACATCAAAGTACACATGACCACCTGAGGACATACATAAAAAATGAATAATATAAAAGATCATTATGTGGAATGATTTGGAAAATATAATAGTGGGTGAGCACAATCCTATTCCTTGGCAAAGGATCATGAACATGAAAGGAAGAATTAATAAAAGACATGAATTGTGTCAATGCATAATAATGAAACATAATGTCATAGTGGTTAACTACCACACATAATTGTGAAAAAATATAGAATCATGATCACACATCATTTCACGTTAACTCATGACATTCATCACTTCACCAAATAAATTGGGGCACATAATAATTCTAGGAACACCTGTCACATTCAACATTAATATTGTTCTATATAATTTCGGGTGCACCCATCTCATCATAACATATAAATTATCTAGCATGACACATTGAAAATTTGTCAAATGTGAACATAAAATAACCAATTGAAAAAAATTGTATTAAAATAATAAATTAATAATATTTGGGATCTAAAAATAATGATGGATTATCAATCTTGGCAGAGAACCATTAATCACGGGTGAAGAGTGAAACATCCATCATGAAGTAAAAAAGGGTTTATTTATTTGAAATAAATTTTGTTTTGGAAAAAATTAGGTTTTTCATAAAATAAATTAGAGAACATATATATCATAGAAAAGTTATGATAATTATGAATAAATTATTTTTAAGTCATATATATATATGGAAAATTTGTTGACGAGGGAAAACCCAATGACTGAGAGTTGAGTTTGAAAAGTTCCCCTTACATTGTATCTGAATTATTTATTAAATCTAATGTCCTTTATAACCACATTAGATTCATTAATTAATATTTAATGACATTTTATTCATGAATATGGTTCATTATGTTGTAATTATGTTATTTTATGGGCCATTGGATAAGTTATTTGTTTAAATTCATTGTTCCGGAATGATCATTTTTACTGTTTTCTGTAACGGTTCACCTGTTATCATGAATGGAAGTTCGATTAATGAATGGATAGACATAGAAAATTTAAATTATAATTTATTTATGATTTTTATGAAAATTAATTCATCTTATAAATATTTTTTTATATACCATGAGAATGAATCAATACATAAAAATTTAATGATGATCATTTGGGTCATTTCTTGTGGGTTTTCCACCACAAAAAAACATATTTTGTTTAATAATTTAGTAATATATACATAAGTTAGATCCATAAGATTATATATGATATATTACATATAACATAATATGGTTCAAATATAAAAATGGATTCATGACCAGATTTAATGGTGGTAATGAAAAATGAAAACTTGCCGTTCTTGATGGTGATAAATTAACACCTCACGAATTATGTTTTCCTCTAAAAAATAAATAGAAGAGGATAAGGGGGTTGGATAATATATTATACCATTAGTATATTAAAATTTAAGTATATTTATGACAATGGAGTCACCATATAATTTTTATATGGATAGATAAATTGATATTAAGAAAAGAAAATGAAATTGATAGGAAAATAAAGTGAAAAAGAGAGAGGGGAATTGCATATTGAATCCTCGTTAATGGAACATGGATCAGTATTTTGATGAGACTACAAGATCTTCGACATGGGGAGGGGCTAACAATGATTTTTGGTAATAGTTTATACAAGGATTTAATATTGAGATGTTTGAGGAAATGAGGGCAGGAAAGGTGGTATTTATAGTTAAGGAGAGAGGGGCTTTCTCAATATTATATTAATTAATTTATTATTTCTCCACAAGATAAGTAATTATGATGATTTCATAACCGAGAATAGTAATATGTGCATGTGTTTTGGAACCAATTTTGATTAAATCAGTAGAACATAATACATGACACTATAATTAATGTATTTATTATGTTTTGTAAATTATATTATTTTACTATTCATAATGATATCAAGTATTTCAGAAAAATCCTAAGAATTCACCATAACCATATATAGATGTGTAGAATCCCAAAATGAACTCCTTTTTACTAAAATAATTTTCCAAATAAGATAAATTTAATTTTTAATTAAAATGATATATTACTTGAAAAATACAAATTTAATAATTAAAACTCGTTTTATATTGATTATAAAAAATATAGAAGGTCTTACAAAAATATATTAAAAACAAAAGATATAGAATTGTAAATTTTTTTAAAAAAATTTGTTAAATAATTTTTCATTTATATTGATTAATTAATTATAATTATTTATTTAAGACTTACAAAAATACCATTACTTTTAGTATGGTCATATTGTGACTTTTTAGATTCCAACATTTGGTTTAATCATTCATGAGTGAGGTTACTATTATTTTGGATCAGTTAATATTCATAAGGGTCAAGTTACAATTCATAAGGGTAGGATACTATTCACAAAAAATTATGTTTACCCTATAAGACTCCAAACATTTTTCTTATCACAACCGTGTATGTCAGACAATTGAAATTTAAAACACAAAGGTGAAAAATTTATGTTTAAAGGTCACATACATGTTCATTTATGAATGACGTGGCATTGGGATTCCTAATATGATTTACTATTACATTAATACAAGAAAGGAGAAATTACATTGATAAAAGATTGGGTCGTTTCAAGGGGACTGGTCAATGGACCTATATTTACATAACCATTGAAGATGTATAGATTTTTTATATTAGTGTTAGATAAAAGAGATGAATTAGATATTTCCTTATGATTAATGATTGTGTTTTTGCTTATCTATCAAGGATGTTAACAATTAATAAAAATAACTAATCAACCAATGATATTAATTTTTGATAATTAATAATTATATTGATGATATAATGTTATTACCTTTTTGTTGAATGAAATTTAATATATACAAATAAAAAAATTTTGAAACACATATTCTTAAAAAACATCTCAACCTGAAGAAATTGCAATGATTATAACTACTGAAGGATTAATATACCATAAAAATATACCACCCTATAAAAGAAAATATAGTGTTATATGTTTTTATTAGAAATTATGTGTGATTTGATGACTAAAAAAAATATCTTATATTCATAGATTTAGTATTTTTGAATTCGCTAATATTTTAAGTAGCTGATATAACAAATATCTTCAAAATTTTCTTCAAAACATCGTTATTAGTGAAATTTGGAAAAAAATCCCCAAATTAATGATTAAAATATTCAACATAAATTAAATTCTATAACATATTTTGTATTTGAATGTATCCCATATGAATATTATGTATTAAATTTTCAAATTATGATATGTGTTTCAACTATGCATGAGTTAAAAGTAGAATTATTTGATGAATCTCATATCTTAATCTTCACTATACAACTTTGTCACACAAAATTTATTTGTGGGAGTATATTTAGTGTTATAATATGAAATGATAAATTGTTGAAATTATATCATGACACTTGGTTTCTCAAAAGATAAATTCTTAAATACAACATCCTAAAGAAATCATGCAATCTCTACAAATTATTATGCGGAAATATGATGATATTACTGTTTTCAGATGAAAATTAATGTTCATGATATTTGATCATTGGGGACTAAGAATTGTATATAATTTTTTTCCTTGTATGACTATATTCAGAAAGATGATAATGATATTTTATTGGAGTTAAATACACAAAATGATTCAATATCCATGATGATGATGGGACCGTACTTCTAAAGGGTTGTTCTCTTTGCGAGGTTCAGCCAATGATACTTAATAAATAACATTGGTCGAGTGAATGGGAAGTCAGGATCACCACTCCCTTTGGTTTTTTTGGTAACATTAATAATGATTCACAAAGGATAGGGATTATATATATTTTCTAATCATTTAACACATATAAGACAATGTGAGTAATTATCGATGTGAGAAACAAGAAATAGGGCATTCCCGGTATATATCCAATACTTGGAGATATATATTATGATTTAATTTCATTGAATGTTAAAATGGAAAATAAAGAAATGACGTCAAAATTGGATCACAAGATGTTGAATATACCTCGGGGTATTAATTTAGAAGATCCAAACCTAATGGGGGATATCTATACTCAGTCATGAATGATTTTATTTCATGAGAAAGAGTGGGATGACCACACATGAAAGAGTCCTATGGGTTGTCCTGATATGGAAAAATAAGGCATTCCCAGTATATTTTGGACCACTATTAAAATGGGTGAGTATGATAGATGATGGTGTAATCCCAAGTCTAACACACCTACCAAGGCATGTCACACAGTCTCCTTATCCATTTGGACTTGTGTGTACATTTTTCATGTCTGCAACTCCAATGAAGGTGTTATGTCAAAACAAATTCAATTATAGCCAAATAAGAATATAGGAAGCATATATGGTTAGCAACCCCTGTCACAGAATCACATCCTAGATACATAACAAAAATCCACATAGTGATGGACCAATTGAAAATACTAGGGATATTATAGGTCCTTTTGGTATATGTAACATCCTAATTTATCTACCATGGCATATTATGTGTACGTGAAATTCTTCAGAGACACTTCTGGTCTTTCATTCATGAAGTGTCTGGTATTCAACCCTTGACTCTGAATCACAGTAAGACCATGAAGGGGTTGAACCTATTCAAGGAGTTCAAATTATTTCAATTATGATATATGCCGACTATAACATTAAATTATGATGAAAAATGAGGCAAATCATGATCATACGTTATTTACTTCAAATATAATGTTATAATAGCCTGAATTGATGGTAATGTAATATGTGATGCATTTTATCATAACAGATTTCATTCCAGTTCAAATTCCTTTAGAAAATAACAGAATTTCTACTAGTGAACATTCAACTGAATAGGATACCATTTGTATTATGATATATGTGGATACATATATAGGTTTATATGACTCGAATAATAATAAAACTGCTTTAGGTGGGAGTATCAACTGGGTTATCCTCTTTTCATGATGTAGAATATATTTCTCCATGTCCCAAAATAGTTTTAACAAAACCAATCCATTGAGTTGAGGATTTAAAAACATTTTGGAATGGGAGGAAAGATATAATGGATCCCTCTCTTCTATAAGATGCTTCATATCCTATGAAAGATACATATGAAGAGGTCCAGAGGACACCAAAATGATCTCATGAAGATTATATTCCACATCCCACGAGGAAAATGAAAATACCAACTGATTTCACGTTGAGCCATCAAAGTCATCACCATAAAAAAGAGACATGGATTCTATTTTCCTATAATTAAAAGATGATGGAGTGGGTCAAGATCCCCTTAAAACTGATGTTCATCAGATTGGCTTCACATTGGGATGAGACAACCATTAAATATGTGAAATCACAGGTATCCCACATCTTACAATACAAGCCATCTGATGCCAATGATTTTTGGATTCTCTTTAATGATGGGATTAAAATAGCATAAATTGGATATGTTTAGGAATCATAAAGAAATTCAATTGATAATGATCATATATATTTGTAAGTGTATATCAAGGAACAATACATTCTTAGTAATGTAACTGAATTTTGGATTCATGGAATGAGGCCGTTGGATGAAATGTGGAAATTGTTCTGGGGGCATTGAAGGGGTTGAGAAACTATCCTCTATAGAGTATAAAAATTAAGTTAACCCCAATGTTGGATGTTCTGATGTTCATGTTTCCTAATTATTCCTTTTTTATTTTATCTAAAAAAGTGTTGATACTGAGGGAAAGGTAATCCTGATTTTTAGTGGTTCGAGGTCAATGTGATCGAGATATCATCAATGAAATATGGTCCAATATGAACCCCACTCAAAAAACAAAATTAATCATATCCCAAACTAGGTGAACTATCCATGGGCCTTGAGTAAATAAAGGTTTTTATTGTGGATGAATCTATTCCACCCCTATGATACTCATCTTTATGTAGGCTAGAGTTATCCTCCAATCATATAATAAGAAATAGTGATGGATAATGAAGTCTTTGGATCAACACCTCAATAATGATACAATGTTAACTCAGTATCATTTATATTTTCACAATCCAGAATTTTTTTTATCATTTATATAATTGAATAATATTATCCCCTATCTTCTACTAAGGGAGTTAGAAATGATCATCTTTGAATGTAATTAGATTCTCCGAACATTTCAATGGTTCCTATTTGCAATTAAAACACATTTAGAATAGATTTTTCAATGTTTGAGACCACATTATTCACTCTTTTCATTTCTCCTTCTCCTATAGAGGGGGTGGAAAATTCTGGTATTGTTGAATGTGAATTGTAAGGCATCATCCAATGAATATTGACTTTTATTACATATGATATTCTAGGATTAGCTCATGAACCAAAGGACCCTGTGTTGATTGATGTTTATCATATGGATATATCTAAGGAATCTATTAGGAGACCCAGATCATCATAGGAGGGTATTGTTCTAGTTTTTAACCCCGGTGCTTTGTACATACCCAAGGGTTATACTACCATGGGAATTGGGAAATTAATATATTCTATGAGATATCATGAAATAAAATTTAAATATGTTACGGAACAAAATAATATTCCCACCACATTAGAAGATAATAGTTAATCTAATACTGAATTGAATGGATTTGATTATTTATTTCCTTCACAATCAATTTTTATGTGTTATTTTTTAATCCTGACTGGTTGAATTGTACATCTTAGTCCACAGATAATGCTGTAGAGTTGATGTGAGAACAATATGTCAATTTCCATCGTACTCATATAGTTGGGGGAATACCAAATCAAGGTCATCCAAAAATGGGTATTCCTCATGTGAATCCATTAATATTCACTAGGAAAACTTTGGATAATTACAATTTTCAAGAGTATTTGGAATAAACCACTTATCTCAGGAATGTCAGGAAGGAATCCAGCCAATACACTGACCCATCAATGGGTGAGTTCCACCAAATCCTTGTATTTTCACCTTATTATTTCATTCTATATATTTTTGTGGAAACCAATGTGACATATCTACTATATAGTTCCACCAACATATGCATCCAGGTATGACATAGGGGATTCCATACTGATCCATCCAACATCAGAGAGTGGATCCATTACAATTCTGGGGGGGATTAGGGTATGGTTCCTCACAAAGTTTACTAATTATAAAATATTATTCCTCATTTGATTTTGTATCTAATTTATATTTTGAGACACAAATATTCCTTCATTTCACATAATGTGTATCCTGGTGGAAATTCTAGAGGATAATATTTAAGAGGCCTTTTTATGAACTACCTTTACGATTCCATATACTTACATTCATTTTTAAAATCTTGGATATGTTGGATATGATTCTATAAGATCCTCTGAGAAAGATATTATTTTAATAATGGAGTGAGAACAAGAGTTACATTGACATTTCATAATGCTGAAGATGCAGGTCAACATTGATGACCATTAAGCTACATTATCACAGGCGGAGTCCGACCATTCATCAAAATTGGAATTATGTTGAAAATAGATTAATGAAATTACATCTGAATTGTCACGCCTTTAAGAAGAACTAGATTAAACTCATGGGATTCTCCGTCAAATTCACAATTTACCATAGGATGACTAAACCGAATAGTTGGTTGTAGAGGAGTTACATCATGATGAGGATAAAATGGTTATTCAGTAATCCCATCATTCACAATCTATTGATTGTACTTACGAGTCCAATCAAAAAATGAAGTGATATGTTAAAGGTCTTCTGCAAAGACTGATAGACTGAATCTATCCTATTGATTTCCCTCCAATTTCTTTTTCCTCACAAATGAAAAAAAAAATCAGTCTAACCATCTAATTCTTCATCACTATTTTCCTTGAGTGAACATAACATATCATCAAATCTGGTCTACATTGAGAAACATCTTTGTGTCAAAAATTAGTTTCTATTGCAGTATGGATATGGGAAACCCTCTAATTATCTCCTATAACCTGGGGCCAAGCGAGCATAGTTCGAATATTTCTACCATCGTATGTGAAACCCTACAGTCAAACATCCTTTTTTGTAATTAAACTAATTTTTTCATAAGAGAAATATATATAAAGGATTATAGGGAAAGAAATAGCTTTTACATTGGATAACCTTCAAGGGATATCATATTTACAAGTTTTAAGACTCTTTCTTTTCAATGATCAATTTTGGAATAATCCACCAAGAGTGTGGGTCTAGCGGGCCGATACTCAACATTTTTATAGAGTTCCATCTGTGTTCTTTCATCCTAATGATTACTGTGTAAATTTTTTGTGGGGAGTTTAATTTCCATCACGTTTTACTCAAATACTATTAAATTAGGTTGAATACCATTAACCATTTGTATTTAATTGATTACACAAACAATGGTTTTGGTATGATCATGTTCCAACAATCATTAGATCTATGAAGGCATATTTTGAGTCGCCATTTTTAATGTCATAATAAAAAACAAAGATTGACATATATATGTGTGGAATGGAAGTAGAATATTTTTTGAAATCAGGGACTAACATGTTATATCCAAGGAGAATGTTAATAGATTATGTTTCTCATAATAAATAAATAAATTCATGTTTGAAAACCCATTTTGTTGGTTAAATTATGCATAACCAACAAGGGCATGGTGCAACATAATGAAATAGTGTCAACCTCTAGCTAGAATGCCTAGAAATTTTGTGGGAGATTTATGAAATGTCAATTGAGGAATTTTATAGTATAGTCATGAAATGAAATTTTTAGGAATTATATTATTCTATTGTTTTTGGATTAATGTTTTTTATGGATATTAAAATTTCCCAAAAACCATGATTGGTGTTTCCCAGCGAGGATTTCAGAGAATTAATGGAATATTTGTATTGAAATTTTATATGAATGGGAGTCCACTCATATGAAATTTAGGATTTTGTGAATGATGGTACATTTTCTTAAATGATTGTTTTCTGGGGAAATGGATCATTTATTACAATGGTTAAATAATAATGATGTTTAATATCTTTCATTAATGACATAGGATGTGTTCTTTAATTTCATATGAGGACGATATTTTTTCAAATTTAACATCTTCTGACAACATTGTTATGTCATTGGGATTAATGAAGTATATTAATGAAATTATGATATTATGTTCAATGTTTTAAATAAAGGAAATTAAGGTATTTTATTTAAGGTCATTATCATTGAATAAAGATTAATAATTATCCACTTTCATGGTAATATATTTGGGAATTCACTATCACATTGTTGTATGCGGGGGAGATATTATAATCTATAATCTAGGGATCTCAAGATCTAAATAGTCATATGGAGGTACATTATTATAGTGATAGTTGAAGTATATATTATGGATGAAATTACAGATATATCATAAAACTGTTTTGTAGGATAATTTATGAAAATTTAACATGGGCTTGTTACATTATATTCATATAGAGGAATCCTCTAGTTGAACTAAAATTTATGTGTGCGACTTCTCCAAATCCAACTATGGCATGTGATATCATATTTAAGAAAATCATTTGTTATGAATTATGAAAATAAATTTCTAATGGATAATGGAATATTATGGAGATTAGGATTTCACCATACATAGATTTTGGCTAGTTGAAGGAATGAAATTGAATATGGGATTCCATTTTTTGACAAAATTACCATTTAATGAGGAAAGTGATTCTTATGAACAATTGGGCCATAAAAATTATATATTGTTCCTATAGAAGTAAGTCAAATTACTAGGATAATATAATTATAGAAAATATAGGTGATATTTGGCCTTTCAGACCAAGGCCAGTCCCATATTCATCGAACATAGGGTGTAAATTGTAAACCATTGTTATTTGGCTTTGGGAATGGGGTGAAATGTTATGGCTTAAGTTTGTGCCGAATGATCATGGGAAAAATTAAAATAGTGAGTTACATCATAATGTTTTAAATTCTTACTGAGATAATAGAGGTTTCTTCCTATGGTGATGTTACTGCTAGTTCAGATAAAAATTTTGTGGGTGAATTTATTGAAATCCAAATGTGGAACTTTAAATCATAGTAAAATAGTGGAATCCTCTAACTGATAGGCCTACTATGTGTTCATGTTATTAAGATAAAACTAGTGCGTATTACTCCATATTCAGGAAATATAGTCCTCATGTATCATACTTTATATTACTTGTATATCGAGAATGATTATGAAGCTATGAAATTGTCGAATATTAGGAGTATGACATGTTGAAGGGATTTTTTTTTTTGAGAGAAATTGAAGAATTTTGACTAATATTGTACATGAAGTATATATTCACATATGTAAATTTGACTCATATGTAAGAGGGAATATCTATTTCCATGGTTATCCCCAAAATTAGGTGACCCAAATTAAGACCTCATACATAGAAGTTTTTATGAATGAAAAAGAGGGGGAATTCATATGTACCCCATGGCTATAGATAAGACATAAGTTCTAGTTGTCAATATGATGCTCAGTGGTATGGGAATCTATCCAAACATAGTTCATATGTAACTATACAGTTTAATTTCATATAATGAGTATATTAGCATTGTATTTTTACCATCAAGTTGTCCATATGTTGGACATACAGTTTAATGTCATGCGTTATATATGACAGTAAGTCATGTGAACAAAGAAATATTGTAGCCGAAAAATATTATAGGATGCAGGCATTACTACATATCTCACTATAATGAGAACGAATACATAAATATCTTTATAAGATATTCAATATAATGATTTAATTATTTCAAGGAGGAAATGGGTTTTTGATTTGGGAACACAAATGGGGTGACACACTATATTGTATTATCTGATATATATATGACTCATACATAGGGGATTTGGGATATTTATCACATTGTTATGTGTTTCTTACAAGGATTGAATATCTTGACATCCCAATGGATCTCATTAGAATGAGAATCATTCCTCACATAGTTCTTAAGGAAATTGTGGGGTTTATTAATCTGCGATGAGGGGATCTAGTGCTCCATTAAACGTATTCCAACTAAGACCATGATGACCATTATGTCAATAGATATATCTTAACTCATTGGGGAACTCTATTTCCAAAACTCATAATCCAACATGAGACATGCTTAGCTTTAGAATGACTGAGTTGTAAATATTTCTCCCTCAACACAAAGGAAACACAAATGAATGCTATTAGAATTAAGATTTTGTTCTGAATGGACTAGGATATGATATCCATAAATAAATATCTATCTCATAGGAAAGAAAATCATGTCTTATGGACTTCATAAAGACTTTTTTATATTAATTTCATTCAATTAGTAAAAATATTATTCAACATGAAAGATGGAAAATTTTGTGGCTAGGCCCATCAATGAAAATATAGGCATCACATCATATCCTATGATGCATTAATAAAGTAAAAAAATGACTTCATGGTTTTCCTATGTAGATCATACTCACACACTAGGTGTAGGGATTTTTTTTAGTTGGACCCATGATTGGTGATCCAGGAATCCCTATGTATCTCGTCAGAATGAGAATCAATCCAAATTTAGTTTATGAGGAGACAATGTAGTTTATCATCATCAAATAACAATGTTAGTCATGGATTGTAATAGAAATTAGTAAAGACACGGCTCACCAAATATGGATAGAAATATTGTGGCTGGATCAAGGGATAAAACTAGGGAATCACTACATATCTGGATGGAGCATGTATCAAGAAAAACATAGTTATTTATAATTATTCCAAATATAAATCAGTATTGATATGTGGAATGGGGGATTTTATATTTTCATAAATGATTTTTGGTTATTATACATAAGGTCTATGAAGCAATATGTATGTCATTAGAGTGGGTATCGAGCCACACAATGTTCTTGAACAATGTTGTGGTAAGGGTAATAGCACTAAATGTTGTGATATTCTTGAAAACAGACCATTATGATACATAGTTTTACAACACAGTAGAAGGATCTGAACGACATCATATAATGTCATAGAGTATAAATGATATTCTATATAGATTATATTATTATATCACGGACTATATATAAAACTGTTCAGTTTAACATCCATAAGTTTTTTTGATTTTTAAGAGATTACATGAAATAATTCTTTATGAACCTTGAATGTGATGGGGTCATAATGATCTACCCATCCATCAACATAAAAAATTACCCATTGTTATAGTGTCACTTATTTATTGAATAACATACCTCAAATATTTTATCAAGATTTGGAGGCTTCATGATGGGTATCGTCTTAGTCTTAATGACATATACAAATTCTCATAGGTGGAATAAAAGTAGGGAAACATTTTGGTGACAATATCATGCTATTAGTTTTTTATGTTCCAATAAGTAATGAACGTGTTACAATATTTTCAAATAATGTTTCTCCAATTCATCAAGTCATTTCTAATACTTCTCATCCATGGGTTGTCGATCATATATGTAAAAACAAATTGATGGAAACTAGACACTGATTAGAAAGTTTTCTTATATCTCATATACCAATGAATATAGGGTCGCATGTGTGGAATTATAGGTCATAGTTTGTTAATCAAAAAATTAATAAATTATTATTACACATTATGAATTTTTATTTATATCCACTTAATTTTTTATAATTTTTTACAAGTTCTTATTTAAGGAATCTATCTATCCATTAATCATTGCGTGATAGTAGGAATAATAGTTTGATTTCATATTGTACTCCTGAAATAGCATTTCATCCTCTTCAAAATAAAATTTATATTATTATGAATTATTATTGTATGATGGGATCCAAATATGTTAAATATTTTGTACTTCCATGATCTTAAAGATATTTTGGACCCGAAGTATTTGAGGGTTATTTCTTCATCCTATTTTGAGATGAAATTTTTAGCAATTATGATGTATTTGAATTGATTGGTCATAGATAGAGGGTATAGACTCAAAAAACCATTAACTATATGTAATATGGTTTATAATATTTTGTTGTATGTAGAAAATATGGGGTTAATGGATGAATCTGGCATGCAATTGATAGGAATTCCATTTTTGGGTGAATTAGGTGAAATCATGTGACATTGTGGGATAATTGTTTTCAGTACATTGAATTTGAAGATAAAACATGAACCATGACTAGTGACCCCTATAGTCCCTGATGTGAACTTATTTTATGGTAGCATTGGTCTCTTCTCCATCAATATATCTATGAAGGACTCCATATTATCCTTATGTTAGAGAAACTTATATCTATTGGCCCATTTTAAGGAGTTTATTTGTTTGTCACTATCATGTTTTCTCTTTCCCAACTCTATTATATGTGGGAAATAAAAATTATAATTATATCATGATTGGAATCATCTATCCAGTGGTAAGACAATATGATTCATGGAATGAGATTTTTTTTTGATCTGTTCAGTTATGAATTGAACCAAAGGGGAGAACATTCAATGTTGCACAATGCTAACGTCCATTTCATCATGACAAGGATCCTCCAAATACAAAGCAATATTTTCCAATACATCTTCCAAGGAATTATATGATCATATAATTCAAATAAATTTTTTTATTGAAACATTACAATCGAAGGTAATAGATAGTCAAACATAGAAATTATCAATTATTTTCTAATATAATAACAACCATTGGTATCTTTTCTTACAAATTCATAATTTTCATTCACCTTGAGATGGTCCATTAATATTTTGAGTTCTAGCTAGACCTATAATGAAGTCTGTAAATTCATCCCCTTTTTTAGTGTAGACTTCTGATAATAGTAAACCGTAGGGAATGAATGCTCATTTAGGAGAGATAAGAAAAATCGCTAACTATTTTTCTTAGATTAGGGTATTACAATATCCTCTTTTTATGGATATTACATCTGCCATAGAAATAAATATCTCACATAGGAGGACATCTTGAATAGAGAATATCTCATAATTTTTACAATTAGCATTTAATGAAATTATTTCAATAGATGGTTGGCCTAAACAAAATTCTACCGAGGCATGGACATTCACAAATTTCGGAGGCATGAATTTTATATCAAACATCTTTAGAATAACCTCCCATCATTCATAATTTCCTATCAATATAAGATGGATGGGGAAAATTTTATTGGGGTTTTTTAATAATATAATGGGCCTCGTGTTTTGAAAACTAGTGCCTCCATTTCTGAATGTTACATATTAAGGGGAGATATCTCTTCTCAATGTCTGAATAATGAGTCTCAGCATTAATAATGACTAAATTGAGATAATGAAGGTTTTTTAAAATGTTTCTATCATTATATTTTTCTATTAACTATATTATCCATCCTTCATTGGATGTTAAAATATAAAACTAATAGATTTTCCATGATAGTTTACATTTGAATTTGTTGGATCAGATGTTATTTCTTTAGGTTGTTGAATTCTTCTTGAAAGTCATCACTCCACTGAAATGTGACCATGTTCATCATTGATTTGGTATAGGGAAAATAGTTTAATGTGAGGTTATATATAAAGCTTATGATTTAGTCCATGTTTCCTTGAATTTTGTACAACTAATTATGGTTTTAGGAGGTTTCATGATAAGGATAAAATTTGTTTTATTAGATTCAACTTGAATTCACAAATCAGTATGATGAATCCAAAAAAATTTATGAAGATTCCACAAAATCAAATATTATGTGGTTCAAAATCATGATATATTGTTGTAGATTGTGGAATATGGTCTAAATGTCAACATAATGGTCATTCAACTATCTATAATTTTCTACTAGATTGTAAATAGAGCATTCAAAAAGCATTATCATGATGGGTTTGAAGATGTAGTGCAGGGAACGTTGGTAGAGGCACCAATTTTCATCATGGAGAAGTAAAAATACCAATTGTATATTTCACCCTGGGGATCCTGAAGGAGGTGATATCATTGTATTCCAAGGCCATTAAAATTTGGTTGTACCATGATTATCCATCTATGAAGGAGTGGTCTTGATAAGAAGCTATCACATTCATAAATAGTTATGTATTTGGAACCCAACAATCATCCTTTAGAATGATTCAGTTTTGATATCCCAAGTCAATACAGACTATTACTGTCAAATTTATAATCTTTATAGGTAATTTTCTGGCTAAAAATTTTAGATAATTTACTTCCCAAATGAATTAATCCTTGATGATTTTTTCACTAGAGCCTCAATTTTGGAAGAGTATGTTTGTTGTGTCCTTTAGAAATATTGTTTTCAACCTCAACATCCATAAAAACATCCCAATTAATGTGTGGATACCTTAGGATCAATCCCCAACATATCATTGTAATTCATTAGGAACACATCCAAATGATGCTTTAGGAAGGAAGTATTAAATGTATTCCCTTCCAATTTCATTGATTCACTGAATAGCGTAGGTCACATATCTTAATCTATGCCCAAATATTTTTGCATGAGCTCAGCAATAGTGGTGGAGGAACCTTCATCAAATGATGAAGGGTCTTTCATATGGTATGCCTCATGTTCCACTCATTAAATTATTAATTATTCCTACTCATCATATTAATTAGTTGATGAATAATATATACCTTATTTATGGGAGCAGTCGACATTTGGGAATTCATAAGATGAATAATATATATCTGGCTCGATTTATTGCATAAGGCATCTTTGGAGTTCCAAAGGTGAGATGGGGGAGAGAGAATGAGAATATTGATTATCACCCATTAACACGAAAACTCAATCCATCATTGATGATGGATCAAGGATTTATTTACCCTAGGGGATTGAATTAATAATTTTTCATATGGTCTTTCATTACTACTAAGCTAGTTTATAACTTCAATAGTGATGTCAGTATCTGCCTTTTTTTATTGAAATCCCCTAATTCAAAAAATGTTTAATTGAACATAGACCAACCTCTTCAATATTTTTTTGGGTATCATATACTATACACTACGCTACTTGAAATGACTATCCATAATAATCACTATACCATTCTAGGAATTGATTCAGAAAACATCATTAGTCATGTACTATTTACATACACTCTAATAAAATCCCTCATTAATGTATTATGATTTGCTGTATTTTTTAATGGGTCCTTTTCACCATGATGAGTCCTAATTTTTCCATTGAAACAATATTTGAGGCATTGGGTGTATGAAAAAGGGATAAACACATACTGATGATGGAAAATGGCTTCCAAATATAATGTCAAAGATTATATCATTCCAAACAACCCAGAATTGTGAATTCGACATGAGATTCATAAACTAACTCTTTATTTTTACTTCTATAAAGGTATTTTATCATTCCTTTCATAAAATAGATTCTATTAGTGTTGAGAAAGTTATGTGAAATTCATTGAAACCCAACTGATGATGTTTTTAGACTCGAATCAGGTTAACCAATGATCCTTTATTCATGATGGATAATTTGATATCAATGTCATTTATCATGCCAAATACATATAAGGCTTAGACATGTACATATATGATGGAATCATAATCCCGATCTTTGAATGAAATCAGCATATTTCTTTTTTATAAATCATTCACTTCATCATATAATTTGGTAGTTGTTCCTACAACATGAAATTCTTGGGGGATTTAAAAGTCCTCTATAAGTTCTTTTCTAGGTAATTTTGACATACTCAATTCTTACAATACTAAAACCATAGAACTGTACAAGGATAATTTCATCATAACGTAATACTTATAGTACAAAACACTACTCTTCATTCCCATGGGATTCCCCTTCTTAGTTTTTTTATAAACTAAAGTACTTGATGTGTATGGATCATCCCTTGGAACATGACATAGATGATCATATGCTATTGGTGGATTAGGTTGACTTGGTATCCATGAATACAAAGGTTTATTAATGAATTATTAATCCTCAAACGATTATTTTAGGATGATATTTTTAGGGAAAACAATAACATGAGTGAATGAACTTCATTTCTCATGATGAACTTGCTGTAGAGATCTCCCAGTAGTTCCAGCCACCTAGACAGTTTGAGTTGGGATGCCTTTAGAATACTGATCCCTTGAATATCCACATTATCGACTATATCATCACTCAAATGACCAATTACCCATCATCACCAATAATATAGAGGTTATTTTGGAAAGTAGAGTAAATGTTCATTTAAGAAGGGATCAATTAAATAAATAACATTAATATAAATAAATATCGTCTTCTCAACTGATGAAGATTCTGTCTGGTGGGTTAAACCTTATTGTACCATTTGGCGGTGTGGGTTCCAGTGCTTTTGGGATTTTAGGCATGATTTATCCAAAATTTAACTAAAAATATGACATTGAAAAATTCTTTATTTGTAATTTATATTCTTTATCATCTTTAAATGTATTTTTTTTATAGATTGGACATTTGAGGATTGTGGAGCCGAAGGGGTCGACTATGTCATATTAGAAGTAGTTGATGGAACAATTGGTAGTTGCTACATTGCCCAAAAGATGGCGTGGTTCTGTTTGATAATCATTATAACAATATATTCATATAACTTCTGTGTACCAATATTTTCAAATTTATTCCACTCATTTTGTCCATCCATAATATTTGTAGAAACACGTTATACATGAGCGGGTATCATACCTAGCATCACTTGCCCAATGTTTGCAATATTTTTGATGATGTATTTGAACTTAAAACATTTATTTTTTTTGTTCCTAAATTATATTTTGAGGAGGAAATATTTTTGAAAATATTTTTCACCCATCCTCAAGGATTCATGAGCCTTTTCATCTTAATCAATATTTTTTTTCCAATTCCAATGTAAAGTAGGTAGGAATTGGTCAAATGAAAAAGAATATAAAGTGTTCTTCATATCCTCAAACTTCTTTCCCTCTTATATCATTGATCATTCTAATGAGGTGATCATTATTAATACTGCTCAAAGAGAGGTTCCATAAAATATGGTGTCATTATTGTAGCGGTAATCGGTTCATGGGAAATATTAAGTGCTAATATGGAAGCCTCTTCTTTCCCCATTGAATTTACATGAGTTGATAGAATTACATAGGACATATACTTATTCTATGTGATAGATTATTCCACTCTTTGATGAAAATTTTTGATCCCTTTAAACAAAATTTTTTATTTCATTGGGATGTGTTGTATGAAAAACTCTTTATGATGATTTTCTAAATAGATTGGAAAAAATATTCTTGTGGAATATGTTGGATTAAGGGGTATTACAATGAGTTACAAAAACCAATAAAATTATATAGCCTCTCATTATCTCAATGTTTTCAATTTTAGAGGACCGTAATATTTTATTATTTGATTTTGAGTTGAATTGGGATAAAATTTATAATGGATATCTTCACACACTATAATTTTTTGATATATAAATATAGTGTTAGAAACAAAGGTTGGTCCCTTCAACGATATTAAAAAAACTGTTGATTTACAACCATTTATTATTCTGGGGCCCCCATCATGGGATCAAAGTGGGATATAGAAGGTGGAATGTGTAACTCTAGGTCCCCATCATGGGATGACAAAGGATGGTCCTTCAATGTATTCAAATTTAGTGATTATTGACTAAATATTATTAATTATCCCTTATTGAATGTCTAGATAAGAATATACTTGTACTGGTTTAAAATATTGTACATCCATTTCTGCTGTCATTGATTGTATTTTATGTGGGTAGCCTATAGGGGCAGGCTGGTTAGGACTCTCCTATATTGGTTCTATCTATACAATCAATGGATCAAACTATTTATCTGCTACAATAAATTCCATCTATATTAGTGACTATAATACCATGTTTAAATGTTGTTCAAAATCAGTTCCAATTATTTATGGAATCCCACTCTGCGTAGGTGATCTAACTGAGAGTGTGAGTTTTATATCATCGTATAGAAAATATATATGTTGAATAACTCCTCTGTCTAGTTTTTTATTGAGTCTCTTCAATTACTTAGTATCTTATTCTCAGTGATAGGGTCTTTCCTTAAGATTAATGTGTCCAAACAATTTAGGGAGTAGGTGAGGAAAAAACATACCTTTTCCATTTATATGGTTTAGTGTTATATATAATGTTTTTGGTAGATCAATTGATGGATTTCATATATTTAGGGTTATTTCATTGTTCTGGTGATTCATACATCCCTTAATAATTTCATTTTAACATATTTTGATCCATTACATACTCTTTTAGCTCCTCCCCGGAATTGTACTCATTTTCTGCAGGGTCTACCAATGTATTGTCAATGAAACTCACTAAAACATAATGTATTGTTGTTGTTAGACTAGCTTCATCATGAGAGTTACTTTTTTTTAATCCTCCTTAAGGCCATATCCTCCCATTTTCTAGTTATTTAGGTTTAATTTGATGTATGGTAGTCCAAGGGGAATCTGGGATAGTTATTACATTCGTGTCCCTAATTAGGGTACTAAATCATGTGATGGGACAAATTGGGAGGATATATTCTATGGACTTTACCCAAACTAAAAAAATAATTAAATCTTTTGAGGAGGAGGTTGTTCATGTGAAAAAACCAATAATTCATAGCGATTGGGATTTTCACATTCTATATTAACAACTCTTGGGGACTAGTTTTATATCCTCTTAGGTTGTGTTGAAATAGGACCCAGTCCTATGGGAGGGTTGGCACTAAGAATGTAAAGGCTGTGACTATTGCAGTGCCCAACTGATATTGTATAGTTTTTATTGAACATGGGTTGGGTGCATTATTATATATTCACATAAATCACCTAAATATTACATAGTTCCACTACTTCCTCAATTATTTATATCATACATGTCACTTACTTTATGTATGAAGATTACTTTATAATTTCATATTATAGACAGAAAATTATTTATATAGCCTTATCCCTTATGGATTGGTGTTAGTGGGAGTCATCTGATGCCTAGTTTTGTTGATCATATCATCGGTTATGACTAGATTATATTCGCTTAATCTTGAATGATGTCATGATATTCCCAGATACAACTTATGGTGTTCATTATTAGTTAGGGAGTGTGGTGAAATGTCCCACCCCTTATTCACCAACCCTCTAATATTAAAACAATATGAGGTACATACGATCATCCATCACAATATTTTTAACTCATTGAGGCATTCTAATTAAATGGAAAATTTCAATTTTCAAATCATTGGATATCACGAATCCAATAGAGGGTCCTAGTTAAATTTCAATGGTATCCCTTCTATTACCATTATTTGAAATTAATACTCATCGTAGGTTATTTAATTTACTCTCATGTGACGAAGAGTGTTCTATATATTAAATGGATATATTTCAAAAAATCATCCCAAAAAAACAACTAGAATAATTTATTGTGGTGTGGATAAATGACATTACATAATAGTTATATCATCTTTATGTAGATGATTTCTCATGATATGTGTGTCTTCATTTTCATTCTCAGGTGGATCCTATACATATTCAATCCAATGTGGATTCTTCCCTACTACATTATCATTGATAGATAGACTTTTAGGGTATTCCTCTATCACAATGGAAGGCATGCTAGCTAAGGGGGTTTAGAGAATTACATTCCCCTTGAGATTTATAGCAGCTAAGAAAGGAAATCACTCCTCGATGAAAATGAATTCGGAATAAATGGACTTTTTTTAAAGATACTTATTTCATGAGGGATTTCTCATTATTAAATAATAATGGGGAAGAACCTTTTCATGAAATTAAACACAACTATAGAGTATAAATTCATATAGAATTCCATCAAGTGGAGGATTACCATAAGAGATTATAGAGAGTGGGGAACCCTCTTATTCATTGTTCTTTGGGCCATGTGGAAGTCTACTATTCATTTCATTAGTAGATGGGATCTTGAGATGGATATATTATGATAATGGGGAAAAATATCATATTGATTTATATTGGGAGAATATTTAACATTACTACTACTACTCCCATTATTTAGTAATGGGAATGTAGGATATTGAGTTACCACAAACATGATTCGTACAACTTTATTACCTATATAATTAATTATAGTAGGTTATTAGATTAGCTATTCATTTTCGAATCATCATTCGCGAGGCTTCGCTTTGGATTCCTTCTTAAGAGTGACCATGGACACTTTTTTGGGAAATTGGATTTTAGATAAATAACCCTTTTTGATTATCTCTCGTGATAGTGTCAAAATTTTCCAATAACCATATAGAAATTTGTATGAGGGATTTTCTATCCTTTTACATTCTATTGGAATAGGATGATTTTCTTTTGGTGGTACATGTAACATCACAGGTAAATAAAAAATATGACATTTTCATATGTAATAATATTTTATAATTAAATATTAATTTTACTTTAAAGGGGATGCTTTGTTCGATGACGTACCTGATACACAACAACGAGTTTCATTGAAATGTTATGTTGCAGACTAATAATATAATAATATTATTTTAAATGATAGTTAACACCTAGTCATTATATTGGCGGGAATGAATTGAAATGACTAAAATATGATTATACTTTTTTGTTAAATGTTTTAACAGTTATCAAATAAAACTCGGTGTCTTAAAATAAGAAAATAATTATATTTTAAGCATGGATACTCTTATTTTAACTAAAAGGACGATTTATCAACTTTTGATGGAGAAACCACGTTAAATATAGTTTTGGTCACTTTTATATGTTTTATTTGACCAATTGAAATTCTTATTCAGAATCAGGACATAAAAATTTACTTTGGGTAAAATTATGGTAAAATCCTGATAAAATTAATTTTTTAACGAATAGTGAAACATATTGTATTTTAATTCAAATCTACATTTTAATCTAATTTCCTTATATGGATGGATTATATTTTAATTAGTTTTAAAGTTTAACGGAATATATTTTTTTACCATTTAATCTAATGGTGGTCATTATAATTAATTTTACTTTGAAATTTGACATAAACAAGTGTCAATCTTTTGATAGATATTATTTATTAAAAACATGATTTTTGTTTTGACAACAGGAATTAATTTTAATTTAAATTATGAATCATCGTTGTTTTGAATTTTGAAAAATAGACATTATTTTTGAATTCAGAGTATACAATATTTCTTGGGCGGAGTTTTTTGTATTTTTCTAAAAAACATCAATTTTTGATGGATAGTAAAACCACTTAGTTGAGGTTAAAAAAATTGAATTTTTCATTTAAATGAAATCATGATGCTTCTATAAATTGAATTTTGAAAATCAGACATATATGGTTTTTATTAGTAAGTAAAATGTGGTTCAATGAGAGGAAAATATTTTTTGGTGAATAGTAACTTTTGACTTTTAGTTACTGCGGTTAAAGATAAATATGGTAATTCATGGTAAAAACAATACCATAATAATACAAAATTAGCTTACCACTTGTCTTAACCTTATTGGATGAGTCATGGGAGACCATGGACATCATTGTGTCAATTTTGGGACCCCATTGGGCCACTTAAGTGTGATAATGACACTCTAGATTAATTAATTTAATGTAAAGGAAAAAATGACACAAACAAATATCTTTTTGTAAATTAATTTTTACATGGGGTTATATAAGTTTTAATTTAGACTATAATTATTAAATGGAAAGCTAAAAATATTTCTTATATCATGGTATTTGTTTTATAATTTGTATACATCAAATAAATTAAATTATATAAGACACAATAATGATGCATTATTTACCTCATTAATAAATGATTTAAATAAATAAGATTATAAATATTAAAATAACATTAATAACATGTAAAATTAATACTAACTAATTTTATTTAGACCATCAGTAATATTATCTTAGACTTTAATTATTTTTGGACCTTTAGAAACTAAAAATCATTATATAATAAAATAATATTTTCACACATTCCTAAATAGACCTTCCTCTCCCATATAAAATGAGACCACTTCTATCCAATTCCCCGCACCACTCAAGCCTTTTGGGTAATCTATAATTTGCCCAATTACAATCCCTGCATTCTTATCATCCTCTTATAATCCATACATTATGCAGAAGGCACTTCAAAAATGCTTTTGTTTCAAACCAAAGGGAGTTACACAAATTAATGGTAAAAGTTTCTCTTAAATTGTTTTCTTTTATTTTACCTCTCTAACCCCTAAAATCTTATTATTCATTATTTTATAACAAAACCAGTATCTTAAATATAATAGTATTTTTCTATGATAAGGATTTGAACTTCATTTATACACACCATCATCTAATGGGAGAAGAACATAATGTTTCTGTGGATGGAAAACAAACGCCTCACGAAAGGATGATTATTCAATTATCTCCTACCGCCTCTCATGGTGGCCATTATGATTTCAATATATTTATATATGACATATATTATGTTTATGTTTTCTTTATTCATCTATATTTTTAATTTATAGCAAACCTTTATGGTTTTCATTTTGAGTAAACGTGATAATTTAATTTGAGGAAGTGCGGACTACCGTCCCCGCAAAGGGATATGACTCGTACATACCATACGTGAGACATATAAAAGATGGATTTATTGAAATTATATATGATAATATACAAGAATTATAATATACCTATGTATAATTATGTTTTAATTCAATTAAAATATGAAATATAAATTAAAGTAGCGTTCATGCGTACGTAAGGATTTCCATCTCCTTGAACGGTGCATTTCATTTCGAATCTCCAAATGTTATGTACTATTATAAATACATATATATACTGGATATTTATGATATATATTATATCTAAATCATGAATATCATTCTGTAGATAATGTAATCTTGACCCCATGGACAACATGTAACTATAAGGCGTTTATTTTTTACTCAAGTACTAAATATCGATAAAATGACCATTATAAACTCAAATGATTACATGTTGATTATAACACGATAATAAGTGATATAAAAGAAATAATAAATGTGAAAAAGGGTTATTAAACAAGTATAAATTAACTTATGTTTATTATTCAGGAATAACACCGAACATACGATTCAAGTTGGACAGGAGGAAAGGGACTTCTTAGCTCACTTTGCATTCTGTGAGAATTTGGTTGTTGGCCACTTAATTCATCCATGTGGTGTATTGTGCACGGACATTTGATATATATTATCATGATTCTCATTATATTAATGGTATTTTTTGATTCATTTGGTGGTTATTAACTTTTTTTTCATATGTCTCAGTTGATTACAGTGTGGTAAAGTGTTACGTCTCACGTTTTATTCCTCTGAGATTCATGCTATATTTTCCATTATTTCCTTTTGTGTGATGTATGTACTACCCATAATTGTACTCTTTATATAATATAATTCCATTTATGACTATTTACGTCATCATTTTACGATCCTTCTTTCATGTGGCATATGTTATGTACGTTACCAAATAGGTAAGGAAACTTTTCACCCTCCTTTTTTAAAAGACATATTTTGTTATGTCTTTTAATTTACATATTCATATGTTGGGATATGTTCTTATATATACTTATTGATGTAAATTTAATTTCCATGTGGTGAGATATAATTTTTTCTCTCATTGATTCATTTTATGAATTTTTATGTGACATCATTAGGCTGTCAAATTTCTGTAAGGGAACTTCTTCCCCCAATTTCAATTTTTTGGGTAAAGCATCTACATCATGATTATATCATGCTCTGAATATGTTTGAATATCCTAATTATTTTTTCACACATAAGATCCAATTATAATGGGTGTATTATTATTTTTTACACATTATTATGTAATTTATTTACCCTTAATCTTAGTATACTGTTTTTATAAGGGATTCTATCTCAATTTACATTCCATTGAGACTTCATTGTTGTTAGGCAGCAATTCACTCTTATATAGTGTATATTCTGAATTTTGGAATATTTTATCATGAATCCCTTTAATCTAATGATATTATAATGTTCTGATTAAATTTTATTCATCCATTATTTTTAATCAAGCACCTCTTATTTTGTTTTAAACTCTTTAAAAAATTATCATTTTAAATGTTTTAATGAAATATTCTTCTAAATAATTATAATTAATATCTATGTTTTAAAAATAGTTTTAAGGATTTATTTATATAGAAATTAATGTTTTCAAATGATAAATTCATTTAAAATTTTAAAGTGGTATAGAACCCTTTGATTCAAAAACCTATTTATTAAATCTTTTCAATGTTTTTGAAAATGATTTGATAAAGATTTGTTTATTTCAATATCTTGATTTGATATATTGTGTTTGGAATGTGGAAATTTTATCATTAATTTATGAATGTGTTATGTGTTATGAATATTTTATGTTTATTGTGTATTGTTTACGTATATGGGTCGTTCCGTGATAATCCTAGGACGGGTGAGCCCGAGATAGCTCTTCAATGCATTTGGTAATGTGACGGTGGTAAACGCTAATGTTTCTCTAAAGAGAATTAAGGAATATACTATGATGGGTATTCCAAAGGAGACTCCCTATATAGTTTTAATAGATACAATGTATGTATGTTATGAATACAATAATATACATTTATGATTTATGATTTCTGTATGTTATTCATAAATCTTATGGTTTCATGAGGTAAGTTATGTTTGCAAAGTATTGTTTCATTGCTTTCAATTTATTGATGGGTTAATGTTTCCTTTCCGTATATTATAACCCTTAATATGATTTTTATTCTCATACCAAGTTTTTGAAATGTTTTTCTACAGGACTTAACGATGAATAGGGCCAAGGATGAGATCAAGGGAATATCATGCTGTCTAAAACATGGACCTAGACATGCCTTTTTTAAGAGTTTTTATTTTAAGAAAAATGGATACTTAGTAGTAGTGTCTACATGTAATGTTCATGTATATATGAAATACTTTTGTCCTAATCCTCAAAAACTCTAAATCTGAAAAGATCCCCATTGTGAATTCATTACATTATTAATTATTATGTAATGTTTATGGTCAGGTCCTTACAGTTGGTATCAGATGTCATTTTATACAACTTTATGGATTATGAGTATTAATTAGACACATGGTTAGTCCCTATGTCTATTATTTTCATTAAATACTTGTTTTATAACTGTTTCAGATCAAGGAAAGTCAGTGAAAAATGGAAGGAGGAGGATCTCAAACGACATTCCTGTCTCTTCCAGATGACTTGCTTACAATAATTATTGCAAAGTCTTTTTTGGATGATTGTGAATCATTTTCTACCATACAACTCACTAGCAAGAAGTTGTTTGACATATCAAACACCTCCACTATAAATCGTTATCATCATAGAACATGGGTTGTATTTAGAAAAATATTATTTTCACAATATTCTTATATTTTCATGAAATGCAAATATTATCAATTCATTTTCAAATATTTCACCTTATCACAAGATTTTGAAGAATATTATGATTTTGAAAAAGGTGGTGAAGAAGGAGACCCTTTCCCAACCTATTTATTTTTTCATTTACATTATAGTCTCTCAGCACATACCTATGGTATTTTAAAAGTACAATTAATTAAAATTTCCAACTCAAATATGTTTCGATTGTAATATAGTAATCATTTTTTATTAGATGTTTTGAAATTATATGTCATACATGATTATTTTCCAAAACTGTTATATTTTGTGAGCACTAATATGACCCATGTTGTACAATGTGTATTTGGATGGAGTGAGAAAATGCTTTTTAAGGATCTCTAAATAATTGTTGCAATGCATGGACCTTCTTCCTACATTAACAAGATGATGATAAAACCAAATGGACGCCATGATCAAGGTATGATGTTAATCATTTTGGGGACCATTTTATTTTATCATATGGTGGTAAATTAAAAAATTGACTTTATATTTAAGACATGATGAATTAAGATGTTGTGATCATAGTGAATTGGGATGAAAATGAGAGGTATATAGAAACCATTGAGGTTAAAACACGTTAGGGTTATTTTAATGTTTTATAAAAAGGACAACCCATATGATGGGTGACAAACCATCACATCTGGAAAGGCTGCATGAATCTAACCCACAAATAAAGGGCGACAAGGGTGCATCAGCTGCCACTAGCCTACATGAAGTCCCTGGTTAGTATGACTTATTATTTTTGTAAAATTATTTTATTGAAAAAGAATTATTTGATTTTGGGAACTTTTGTTTTATCAATTGTATATACATAGTATAGGAAGATGATATGATGATTATGTGATAAAGTTTATTATGAATGAAGTTATCTCTTTTGTGGTAACACTATATGACTAAGGAAGATAGAATATTATGGTATTTTCATTGTGGAATAATGGTTGAAATATTAATTTGGAAGAATATATGTTTTTATATTGGATATATGATGATTTGGTTTATTTATTAAAATTATTAACATATCATGGAGAATATGTGATTAGGTTAATTACTTATAAAAAAATAGACATTATGAGAAACTGATGTTATTTGGAGAAAAATGTTAAGATTTATCTTAGAAGGCTATGTAACAAAATCCTTATGAGATTTGGGTTTCAATATTAGTCTGGATTACTTTTGGAGAATTTTATGGACATATGATTATTGAATGGTCTTGGTTATTATTTGGGTATTCTATGAAAATTTTTGGAGATTAAGAGTATTTTTTTCATTTTTTAAATGATTATCCTTTTGGGGATTATCTGATCTTATACTAACCAAATTTGGTTTTGGTTGATGTCTAAAGATGGTTTAAATATATAGTTCATATTTTTTAGATTATGTGATACTCTAGAAGTTGATTCTATCACTTCAGGTGTGACCAATTCATCTTAAATAATTACCCCTTTGAGAGAATATGAGTTTGTGGTAGAATTTTATTAAAGGATGATATTCTACATGAAAAGTAAGTATGTTTCATTATATTATTATTCAATACCTTAAATAAATTCCTTAACATTATGTAAAGGAACATAAAAAAATGTTCTCCGATAACTTTTCCTTTTGCGGAATAAAATACCATTTAACCCATCATGATTTTGTGGTTTTCATATTGATTACTTTCTCTTAATCTTTATTTCTGTCACTCTCCATCAAAACTTGACGGTTTGTTTTCTCCTCCATATCCATGTTTTCAAGGAATCCATGTATCTGTTGTCTTGGGTGACCTTTTTTCATTTCATTATTTCTTTTAATGAGATAGTATTATTGACTATTTTTTGATGTGGGACTTTTAATGATGTTTCTGAGCCAAATTTTAAAATTATAAGGACACAATTATAAAAGGGGGGAATGATATAAATCCCAGGTAAGTAAAAAATATAAAATTTATTATATATTATTATTTATGATTTAAATATTAATTTTACTTTAAAGGAGATGTTATGTTCTATGACATAAACGATACACAACAATGAGTTTCTTTTAAATCTTACATTGCACACTAATAATATAATATTATTATTTTAAATGATAATTAACGTCTAGCCGTTGTATTGGAAGGAATGAATAAAAATAACTAAAATATGATTAAACATGTTTGTTAAATGTTTTTATATTTATCCAATAAAATATAGAGGATTAAAATAACAAAATAATTTTATTTTAAGCATAAATAATCTAATTTTCACTAAACAGTTGATTTATCGCCTTTTGATGGAAAACCCTCTATAAATCTAGTTTTGGTAACTTTTATCTATTCTATGTGACCAAATTAAATTCTTCTTTATAATTTGTACATAAAAATATAGATTGGGTAATTTTTTTTATTTTTATGATAACATTCATTTTTAATGAATTTTGAAAAGTATTGTATTTTAATTCTAATTTTCTTTTTAATATAATATATTTATATAGATGGATTATCTTTTTAATTAGTTTTAAAGTTTAATTGGAATAAATTTTTACCATTTAATCCAATGGTGGTCGTTTGAATTAATTTCACTTTGAAATTGTCCATAACCAAGTGTCAACATTTTGATAGATATTATTTCTAAAAAACACGCTATTTGATTTGACAACATGAATTAATTTTAAATTAAATAATGAAACTTCTGTGTTTTTAACTTTTTAAAATAGTCATAATTTTTGAATTCGGAATATAAAATATTTCATAGGTTGTGTTTTTGGTATTTTTCTGGAAAACATCAATTTTGGATGAATAGTGAATCCACTTAGCAGTAGTTAAAAAATGACCTTTTTATTTAAATGAAATTTTCAACTTTTATGAATTTAATTTTGAAAATACGATATATATTGTTGTTATTTATATGTAAAATTTGGTTCAATGAGATGAAAATATTTTTTGGTAAATAGAAACTTTGGACATTTATTTACCGTGGTTAAAGATAAATAGGGTAATTCAAGGTAAAAAGAATATCATAATAATACAAAATTACCTTAACAAATGTACTAACCTTATTTAATGAGTAATGGTCGACCATGGGAATATTTGGGTTGATTTTTGGAGCCAATGGAGGTCCTTATGAGTGATAATGACACTTTAGATTAATTAATTTAATGTAAAGGAAAAAATGACACAAACAAATACTTTTAGTAAATTAATTTTTACATGGGTATATTTAAGTTATAATTTTGACTCTAAATATTAATTAGAATGATAATAGGAATTTATATATCATGGTATTTACTTTATAATCTTTAGACATCAAATAAATTAAATTATTTATGATACTATAATGATGTAGTATTTACGTCATTAATAAATGATTTAAATAAATAATATTATAAATATTAAAATAAAATCCAAAACCAGTCCAATTCTTATTGGATGATTTTATTTTGACCATTAGTCATCTTATATACAACTTTAATTAATTATGAAAATTTAGAAACCGAATATCATTATATAATAACATAATATTTTCACACTTTTCTAAAGATCCCATCCTCTCCCATATTAAAGGATACCACTTCTAACCAATTCCTCACACCTATAAAGCCTTTTGGTTCATCAATCCTCTACCCAATTAATCTCCCTACATCCCTCTCATACTCCTATAAGCCTCACCTTAGGAATAAGGCACTTCAAGAAGTCTTTTGGTTCAATCCAACGGGAGTTACCCAAATTAAAGGTAACAGTTTCTCTTAAATTGTTTGCTTTTATTTTTCTTCTCCAACCCCTAAACTCTTTTATTCATTTCTTTTACAACAAAACCAGTATCCTCAATTTTCGAGGATTTTTCTATGAGAAGTTTTCAAACATCACTTACACACACTACCATCTAATGGGTGAAAAACATAATGTTTCTGTGGATGGCAAACAAACGCCTCACAAAACGATGATTGTTCAATTATCTACTACCACCTATCATGGTGGCCATTATGATGGAACTTCATTAATAAATGGTATATATTATGTTTATTTTTTATTTATTCTTTGGTATTTTTATTTTATATCATACCATTAGGGATTCCATTATGAGTAAACGTGATAATTTCATTTGAAGAACTGCGAACTACCGCCCGCTCAAAGTGATATGACTCGTTAATAACATATGTGGGACATGTAAAGAATGGAGTTATTGAAATTATATATTTTAATATAATGGAATTATAATATAACTATGTATCATTATGTTTTCATTCAATTAATATATTTATCAGAAATGAATGTACCATTCATGTGTTTGTATGGCTTACCATCTTCATGTATGGTGCATTTCATTTATTATCTCAAAATGTTATGTACTATTATAAATACACATATATACTGGATATATATGATATATATTATATCTAAATCATTAATATCATTCTATATATAATAAAATCTTAACCCCGTGGAAAATTTGTAATTATAAGGCGTTTATATTTTACCCAAGTACCAAATATCGAAAAAACGATCATTATTAACTTAAATGATTACGTATTTATTATAACATGGAAAAAAGTTATATAAAATTAATAAAAAACGTGAAAAAGGGTTCTTAATAAAGTATAAATTAACATCAGTATATTATTCAGGAATAACACAGAACATACGAGTCAAGTTGGACATGAGATAAGGGATTTCTTAACTCACTTTTAATTCCGTGAGAATTCCATTGTTTTCCACTTATTTCTTGCATGCGGTGTATTGTGTACTTACATTTGATATATATTTTCATGATTCACATTATATTTATGGTATTTTGTGATAAATTTGGTGGTTATTAGCTATTGGTCCTACGACATAGTGGATTACAACGTGGTAAAGGGTTACATCTCACTTTTTATTCTCGTGAGATTTATGATATATTTGCAACTATTTCCTTTTTTGTAGTGTATGTACTACCCATGATTGTACTACTTATGTAATATAAATCCATTTATGAGTATTTACATCTTAATTTTATGATCCTTATTTCATGTGGCATATGTTTTCTATGTTACCAAATAGGTAAGGGACCTTTTCACCCTCCTATTTTAAGACTTCTTTTGTTATGTCTTTTAATTTACATCTTCTTATCTTGGTATATATTCTTATATATCATTATTGATGTAAATTTTATTTCCATGGGATGAGATACTCTTTTATCTCTCATAGATTCATTTTCTAAATTTTAATGTGATGTCGTTAGACTGTCAAATTTCTGTAAGGGAACTTCTTCACCAAATTTCAATTCCTTGGGTTAAACTTATAATTCTTGATTATATTGTGCTAAGATTATGTGTGAATAACCTATGATTTTTTCACACTTAATATCCACTTATATTTAGTGTATTCTTATTTTTCACACATTATTATGTAATTGATTTATCTTTGATAAAAGGATACAGTTTTTATATGGGATTTCGTCTCAATTTACATTCCACTAAGACTTCATTGTTGTTATGAACCAATTCATTCTTATATGGTTTATATACTATCTTTTGGAATATCATATCATGAATACCTTTATTCTCATGATATTATAATGTTCTGATTAAATGTTATTCCTCCATTATTTGTATTTAAGTCTCTGTCGTTTTGTTAAAAACTATTTAACTAAAATATCATTTTAAATATTTTAATGATTTATTCTTATAAATCATTATCAATAATTTCCATGTTTTGAAAAGGGGTTTTAGTATTTATTAATATGAAAATTAATATTTTAAAATGATAAATTCATTCAAAAGATTCAATGTGGTATGGGAAAATTTGATTCAATAATATCTTTATTAAATTTTTAAATGGTTTTCAAAATGATTTGATAAAGCTTTGTTTATTTCAATATCTTGATTTGATATATTGTGATTGGAATGTGGAAATTTTATCTTTACTTTAGGATTTGGTTATGTGTTATGAATATGTTATGGTTATTGGGCATTTTTTACATATAATGGTGGTCTTTGTGTTAAACCTAGGGTAGATGAGCCTGAGATAGCTTTACAATGCATTGGGTAACGTGACAGAGGTAAACATTAATGATTCTCCTAAGATATTTATTAAATAAACTGTGATGGGTATTCCGAAGTTGATTCCCTATGTATCTGTGATAGCTACAATGTAAGTATGTTATGAATTCCATAAGATACATTTATGATTTATTATTTCTGTATGTTACTCATAAATCTTATGATTTCATGAGGTATGTTATGATTGAAAAGTATAGTTTCATTGATTTGAATTACTTGATGGGTTAATGTTTCCTTTCTTTATTTTATAACACTTACTGATCTTTTTATGCTCATCCCATGTTTTTAAAATGTTTTTTATAGGACATAAAAATAATTATGGTCAAGAATGGGATCAAGGGAATGTCATGTTGTCTAAAACATGGAACTGGACATGCCTTTTTTAAGATTTTTTATTTTATGAAAAATGGATACTAAGTTGTAGTTTCTACATATATTATTCAAGTTTTTATGAAATAGTTATGGCCAAATTCTATATAACTCCAAAACATGAAAAGATCTTCAATATGAATTCTTGACATAATTAATGATTATGTAATATTTATGGTCGGGTCCTTACAGTTGGTATCATAGGTCAGTTTACACAACTTTAGGGATTAAGAGTTTTCATTATACACATGGTTAGTCGTTATGACTGTTATTTCCATTAAAGCTTTGTTTTATAACAGTTTCTGATCAATGAAAGTCAGTGAAAAATGGAAGGAGGAGGATCTCAAACGTCTTTCGGTCTCTTCCCCATGACTTCATTGCAATAATTATTGCAATGTCTGGTTTGGATTATTGTGAAACAATTTCTGGCATTCAACTCACTTGAAAGCAGTTTTTTGAGATGTCAAACACCTCCAATATACCTCATTATCATCATGGATCATGGGTTTTATTAAGACAAATCATATTTTCACAATATTATCATTAATTAATGAATGGTAAATATTATCAATGAATTTTCAAATATGTCACATTTTCACAATATTTTGAAGAATATTTTGATTTTGAAAAAGGTGCTGAAGAAGGAGACCCTTGCACAACCTATTTATATTTTATTTTAAAATTTAGTCTCTTAGCACATACCAATTGTATTTTAAAATGACCATTATATTAATGTTTCATCTCAAATTCGGTCCGACTATTTTATAAAAATCATGATTTATCAGATGTTTTGAAATTATATTTCGTATATGATTACTTTCCAAAACTGTTTTTCTGTGAACATACATATGACCCATGTTGTATATGGATTAATTGGATGGAGGAAGAAAATGATTGTTAAGGTTCTCTAAATAATTGTTGCAATTCATTGACCTTCTACCTACATGAATAAGATGACGATGAAACCAAATAGATTAGGATAATTAATTTTCAAATATGATTCTTTATGAGTAATTGATTTTATTTGGAGATAAATGTTAAGATTTATCTTGGAAGACTATGTAACTAAATCCTTATGTGATTTGGGTTTAAATATTACTTTTTATTACTTTTGATGACTTTTATGGACAATTGTTTATTTAATGGTCTTGTATGATCATTGGGTATTGTTTAAAAAATATTGTAGATTAAGAGTAGTTTTTATTTTTGTAAAAGATTATCCTTTTTGGAAATTATCTGATCTTCTACAAACCAATTTTGGTTTTTGTTGATGTCTAAATATGGTGGAAATTTATAGTTCATATATTTTTTTAAATTTAATGATACTCCAGAAGTTTATTCAATCACTTAAGTTGTTACAATGTCATCTTGAATAATTACTTCTTTGAGAAAAGATGAGTTTGTGATATAATTTTATTAAAGGAAGACAGGCTACATGAAAATTATGTATGTTTCCTTATGTTCTTATTTAATCCCTTTAATCAATTCCTCATTCATATGTAAAGGATCTTAAATAAAATGTGGTCTAATAACTTTTCCAACTAGGGAATCAAATACCTTTTAACACATCATGATTTTGTGGTTTTTATATTGTTTACATTCTCTTAGTCGTCTTTTCTATCACTCTCCATCAGAACATGATGGTTTGTTTTATCCTATGTTTCCATGTTTTAATGGAATCCATGTATCTGTTGTCTATGGTGACCATTTTTCATTTAATTATTTCTTTTAATGTGATAGTTTTATTGAATATTTTTCGATGTGGCACTTTTAATGAAGTTTTCGTTCCTAATTTTAAAATTACGAGGACGCAATTTCAAAAAGGGGGAAGGATGTAACATCCCAGGTAAATAAAAAATAAAAAAAATTCATATTTATTAATATTTTTGAATTAAATATAAATCTAACTTTAAAGGGGGATCTATTTTCGATGACGTACCTGATACGCAACAATGAGTTACTTTGAAATCTTATGTTGGACAGTAATAATATAATATTATTATTTTAAATGATAGTTAATGCCTAGTTGTTGTACTGGAGGGAATGAACAAAAATAACTAAAATAAGATTATACATTTTTTAAATGTTTTTTCATTTATCCAATAAAAGTTAGAGCCATAAAATAAGAAAATAATTCTATTTTAGACATAAATACTTTAATATTCACTAAAAGGTCGATTTATCCCATTTTGATGGATAACCCTCATTAATTATAGTTTTGGTCACTTTTATATGTTCTATTTGATAAAATAAAATTCTTCTATACAATTGGGACATCATAATTTAAATTGGGTAAAATTTTGGTATTTTTCTGATAAAATTAATTTTTTAATGAATAGTGAATAATATTGTATTTTAATTCAAATATGCATTTTAATATAATTTATTTGTATATATGGATTGTCTTGCTAAATAGTTTTAAAGTGTAATTGGTATATATTTTTACCATTTAATCTAATGGTGGTCATTGGAATTAATTACACTTTGATATTGGACATAAACAAGTGTTAATCTTTTGATATATATTATTTCATAAAAACATGCTATTTGTTTTGAAAACGGTAATTAATTTTATGTTAAATTATGCAACACCTATGATTTAAATTTGGTATAATATAAATCCTTTTGGAATTCCGAATATATAATATTTCTCATGCTGGGTTTTTGGTATTTTACTGAAAAACTTCAATTTTTGATGATTAGTGAAACCACTTAGTCGTTATTAAAAAAAATGAATTTTTCATTTAAATAAATTTTACCGCTTCTGTGAATTAAATTTAAAAAATCCGGCATATATGGTTGTTATTAGTATGTAAAATTAGGTTTAATGAGATGAAAATATTTTTCGTTGAATAGTATCTTTTGACTTTTTTAACTGCTGTTAAATGTAAATAAGGTAATTAAAGGTAAAAAAAATCATAATAATACAAAATAACCTTAACACTTGTCCTAACCATATTGTATGAGTCATGGGCGACAATGGAAATATTTGGATTGATTTTGGGACCCCAGGGTTCCACATAAGAGTGATAATGACACATTAGATAAATTAATTTACTATAAAGGGAAAAAATGACATAAAAAATATATTTTAGTAAATTAATTTTTACATAGGGTAATATAAGATAAATATTCAACTATAAATATTAATTGGAAAGCTAAAAATCTTTCCTATATCATGGTAATTGTTTTATAATTTTTAGTCATAAAATTATTTAAATTATTTATTACACAATAATGATAAAGTATTTACCTCATTAATAAATGATTTAATTAAATAAAATTATAAGTATTAAAATAACATCCAAAACCTGTCGAATTATTATTCTATGATTTTATTTCGACCATGAGTCATCTTATATGTGAATTTAATATGTTTTGGACCTTTAGATATAGAATATGATTATATAATAAAATAATATTTTCACACTTTCATAAAGAGACCCTCCTATCCCTTATAAAAGGAGACCACTTATAACCAATTACTCACACCTCTCAAGATGTTTGGCCCATCCACACTCCAACCAATTAATCTCCCTACATCCCTCTCCTATTCCTAGAAGCCTTACCTTAGGTATAAGGCACTTTAAGAAGTCCTTTTCATTCAAACAATAATGAGTTAACCAAATTAATCTTAACAGTTTCTCTTTAATTGTTTTATTTTATTTTACTTCTCCTACCCCTAAACTCTTTTTTTATTTCATTTATAAGGACACCCGTATTTTAAATATAATAGGATGCTTCTATTAGTAGTATTATAACTTCACATTCACATACATGTTTCTAATCGGTGAAGAACATAATCTTTATGTGCCTGACAAACAAATGCATCACGAAACGATGATTGTTCAATTATCTCATACCGCCTCTCATCGTAGCCATGATGATTGAAATGTATTTATATACAATATATATTATGATTATTTTTATATATTATTTTTTATTTTTTATTTATATAATAACTTTACGGTTTCCATTATGATTAAATGCGATAATTTCATTTAAGGATGTGCGGACTAGCGCCCCCTCAAAGTGATATCACTCATTCATACCATACCTGGGGCATATAAAGGATGAAGTTATTGAAATTATATACAATAATAATCTGGAATTATAATATATCTGTGTATCTTTATGTTTTTATTCAATTAAAATACAAAATAGAAATGAAAGTAGCGTTCATGCGTACGTACAACTTACCTTCTCCATGAATGGTGAATTTCATTTCATATCTCCAAATGTTATATAATTTTATAAATACACATATATACTGGATATATATATGATATATATGATATCTAAATCATGAATATGATTCTGGAGATAATGGACTCTTGACCCTAGGGACAACTTGTAATTATAAGGCGTTCATTTTTTTAATCATGTTCCAAATATCAACAATAAAACCATTATTAACTTAAATGATTACGTATTGATTATAACATTGTAATAAGTGATATAAATGGAATAAATTACTTAAAAAATGGTTATTAATCCATTATAAATTATCTTAAGTTTATTATTCCAGATGAACCTAGAACATACGAGTGAAGTTGGACATGAGGTAAGGGATTTCTTATCTCACTTTAAATTCTGTGAGAATTCCATTTTTCACCACTTATTTCATTCATGTGGTGCATTGTGTACAACCATTTGATATATATTATCATGATTATTATTATATTCGTGGTATTTTTTGATATATTTTATGGTTATTAACTTTTTTTCATATGACTCAGTTGATTACAACGAGGTAAAGGGTTTCATCTCACTTTTTATTCCCGTGAAATTCATTCTATATTTTCCACTATTTCCTTTTGTGTGGAGTATTTACTACACATGATTGTACTATTTTTGTAATATAAATTCATTTTTGAGTATTTAAATATTCATTTTATGATTCTTCATTCATGTGGCATATGTTTTGAAAGTTACCAAATAGGTAAGGGAACTTTTCACCCTCCTCTTTTTAAAAGACTTCTTTTGTTATATTTTTTTATTTACATATTATTATGTTGGGATATGTTATTATATATATTTATTGATGTAAATTTTATGTACATGTGATGAGATACCATTTTTTCTCACCTCGATTAATTATATTAATTTTAATGTGACGTCGTTAGGCTGTCAAATTTTGGTAAGGGAACTTCTTCACCCAATTTAAATTCATTGTGTTAAACTTCTACTTCTTGAATACATCATGCTAGAAATATGTGTGAATACCCTATGATTGTTTCAAACATAATATCCAATTATATTGAGTGTATTATTATTTTTTACCCATTATTGTGTAATTGATTTATCCTTAATCTAAGGATACAGTTTTTATAAGGAATTTCGTCTCAATTTACATTCCATTGAGAATTCATTGTTGGTATACACCAATTCACACTTATATATGGTGTATATAATGTATTTTGGACTATTATATCATGAATCCCTTTATTTTCATGATATTTTAATGTTCTTATTAAATGTTATTCCTCCATTATTTTTATTCAAGCGTATCTCATTTTGTTAAAAACTCTTTAACTAAAATATCATTTTAATAGTTTAAATGATTTATTATTATAAATAATTATCATTAATGTCAATGTTTTAAAAATAATTTTAATGATTATTTATATGTAAATTAATGTTATCAAATGATAAATTCATTTAAAAGATTTAAAGTAGTAAGGGATAGTTTGATTCAAAAATCTCTATATTAAATATTTTAAATGGTTTTGAAAATGACTTGACAAAGCGTTGTTTATTTGAATAACATGATTTGATATATTTTGATTGGAATTTGGAAATGTTATCATTATTTTATGTTTGTGTTATGTGTCATGAATATGTAATGTTTATTGGGCACTGTTTATGTATATGTGTGGTTCCATGATAAACCTAGGGCGGGTGAGCTTGAGATAGCTCTCCAGTATATTGGGTAACGTGACAGAGGTGAAGGTTAATGTTTCTCTTCAGATATTTAGGGAATATACTGTGATGGGTATTAAAAAGGTGACTCCCAATGTAGTTTTGATAGATATAGAGTAAGTATGTTATAAATCCCATAAGTTACATTTTTGATTTATGATTTCTGTATGATATTCATAAATGTTATGATTTCATGAGGTATGTTATGTTTGAAAAGTATAGTTTCATATATTTGAATGTATTTATGGGTTAATGTTTTCATTGATTATTTTATAAACTTTACTAAGATTTTTATTCCCATCCCATGTTTTTGAAATGTTTTCTGCAGGACATAAAGATGAATAGTGTCAACAATGGGATTAAGGGAATGTCATGCTGTATAAAACATAGAACTGGACATGTCTTTTTTTATGAGTTTTTATGTTATGAAAAATGGATACTGAGTAATACTTTCTACATGTAATATTCATGTTGTTATGAAATAGTTATGTCCTAATTCTCTAAAACTCTAAACCTGAAAAGATCTTCAATTAGAATTCATGAAATAATTCAAGATTATGTAATGTTTAAGGCTGGGTCCTTACAGTTTGTATCGGAGGTCAGTGTAAACAAATTTAGGGATTATGAGTTTTTTTAGACACAAGGTTAGTCCCTAGGTCTTTTATTTCCCTTAAATCCTTATTTTATAACTGTTTCAGATCAAGGAATTCTAGTGAAAAATGGAAGGAGGAGGATCACAAATGACATTCATGTCTCTTCCGGATGACTGTCTTCCAATAATTATTGCAAATTCATGTTCAGATGATTGTAAAACACTTTCTAGCATACAAATCACTTGAAAGCAGTTGATTGAGATATCGAACACCTCCACTATACCTTATTATCATCGATTATCATGGGTTGTATTTAGAAAAATCCTATTTTCACAATATTCTCATATTTTCATGAAAGGTAATTATTATCATGGAATTTTCAAATATTTCACCTTATAACAAGATTTTGAAGCATATAATGATTTTGAAAAAGGTTCTAAAGAAGGACACCCTTGTTTAACATAATTATATTTTCCTTTACAATATAGTCTCTCAACACATAGTTATGGTATTTTAAAAGGACTATTAATTGAATGTTTGAAGTCAAATTTGGTCCGACTGTTTTATAGAAATAATGTTTTATCAGACGTTTTGAAATTATATGTCATACATGATTATTTTCCAAAATTGTTTTTCTGTTAACACCCATATGAACCCTGTTGTACAAGGTGTATTTGGATAGAGGAAGAAAATGATTTTGAAGGATCTTTAAATCATTGTTTCAATGCATGGACCTTCTACCTATGTGAACAAGATGAAGATGAAACCAAATGGACGCCATGATCAAGGTATGATGTTCATCATTTTGGGGATTGTTTTATTTTAACATATGGTAGTGAAATAAAAAAATGAAAATTTATATAAGAATTAAAGAATTAAGATGTTTAGATCATAATGAATTGGGATAAAAATGAGATGTATAAGGAAACCATTGCGGTTAAAACATTTAAGGGGTATTTTTAAGTTTTACAAGAAGGAAAAGACGTAGGATGGATGACAACCCATTGCATCCGGCAAGGATTCATGAATGGAACCCACAACTGAAGGGCGACAAAGGTGCGTCACCTACCACTAGCCTACATGAATTCCCTGGTTAGTATGACTTATTTTTTTAGTAAAATTATTTTATAGAAAAATAATATGTTGATTTTGCGAACATATATTTTATCATATGGATATACATAGAATATGAAAATGATTTGGTGATGAAGTGATAAAGGTTATTGTTAATGTTGTTTTCTCTTTTGAGGAAACATTATATAACTAAGGAAGATAGAATACTATTTGATATAAATTTTGGAATAATGGTTTAAATTATAGTTTTGAAGAATATATGTTTTTATTGTGGACATATGACGATTTGGATAATTTATGAAAATGATTAACCTATCATGGAAAATATGTGATATGGTTAATTTCTTTTCAAATATGAGAATTTATGAGTAACAGATGTTATTTAGAGATAAATTTTCTGATTTATCTTGAAAGACTATGTAACTAAATCTTTATGAGATTTGGGACTCAATCTTAGTTTTTATTACTTTTGATGAATTTTATGGACAGTTGTTTATTGAATGGTCTTGATTGATCATTGGGTATAGTTTGAAAAATTTTGTAGATTAAGAGTAGTTTTTTTTAAAGATTATCCTTCTTGGGGATTATATGATTCTCTACTAACCAATTTTGGTTTTGGTTGATGTCTAAAGATTGTGGAAATTTATAGTTCATATTTTTTAGATTATGTGATACTCTAGGAGTTGATTCTTTCACTTCAGGTGTGACCAAGTAATCTTGACTAATTACCTCTTTGATAAAAGATGAGTTTGTGGTAGAATTTTATTAAAGGATGGCAACCTACATGAAAAGTATGTATGTTTCCTTATGTTCTGATTCAAGACCTTAAATAAATTCTTCAACATTATGTAAAGAAACATAAAATAGAAATGATGTCAGATATCTTTTTTTACTGGGGAATGTAATACATTTTAACCCATCATGATTTTGTGGTTTTCAGATTGTTTGTTATCTCCAAATCGTCTTTTCTATCACTTTCCATCAAAATATGATGGTTTTGTTCTCATCCATATCAATTTTTTCATGGAATCCATGTATCTGTTGTCTCGGGTGACCTTTCTTTATTTTCTTTCATTCTTTTAATTTGATAGTTTTTTGACTCTTTTTCGATGGGGGACTTTTACTGACGTTTCTGAGCCCAATTTTAAAATTGCGAGGACACAATTTCCGAAATTGGGGAATGATGTAACATCCCAAGTAAATAAAAAATATGGAATTTTCATATTTATTAATATTTCCGAATTAAATAATAATTTTACTTTAAATGGGACACTATGTTTGATGACGTACATGATACGCAACAACAAGTTTCTTTGAAATCTTAAGTTGCACACTAATAATATAATATTATTATTTTAAATGATAGTTAACGCCTAGCCATTGTATTGGTGAGATTGAATAGAAATAACTGAAATAGCATTATACAATTTTGTTAAATGTTTTTACATTTATCTAATAAAATTTAGAGGCTTAAAAAAGAAAATTATTTTATTTTAAGCATAAATACTCTAATTTTCACTAAATAGATTATTTATCACCTTTTGATGGAAAACCCTCTTTAAATCTAGTTTTGGACACTTTTATATGTTCTATTGGACCAAATGAATTTTTTTTAATTAGGACATCAAAATTTACTTTGAGTAAAATTTTGGTATTTTTCTGATAAAATTCATTTTTTAATGAATAGTGAAAATTTTTGTATTTTAATTCAAATATGACTTTTAATCTAATTTATTTATATTGATGGATTATATTTGTAATTATTATTACAGATTAATTGGAATATATTTTTTACCACTTAATCCAATGGTGTTCATTGGAATTAAATTCACTTTGAAATTGGGCATAAACAAGTGTCAATTGTTTGATATATATTACTTCTTAAAAATACGCTATTTGTTTTGACAACGAGAATTAATTTTAAATAAAATAATGAAACTTCTATGGTTTAAATTTGGTAAAATTGTCATAATTTTTTATTTTGTAATATATAATATTTCTTAGAATGAGTTTTTGGTATTTTTTGAAAAAAATTATTTTTTGTTGAATTGTGAAACCATTAGGTAAAAGTTAAAAAACTGACATTTTCATTTAAATGAAATTTTACAAATTATGTGAATTGAATTTATAAAATCAGACATAAATGGTTGTTATTATTAATTTTAATGTGGTTCAATGGGATGAATATATTTTTTGATGAATAGTAACATTTGACTTTTATTTACCGTGGTTAAAGGTAAATAGGGTAATTTAAGGGAAAAAGAATATCATAATAATACATAATTTATTTAACACATTTCTTAACCTTATTTTATGAGTCATAGGTGACCATGGGAATCTTTGGGTTGATTTTGGGACCCCATGGAGCCACTTAAGAGTGATAATGACACTTTAGATTAATTAATTTAATGTAAATGAAAATATGACACAAAAAATATCTTTTAGTAAATTAATTTTTTATGAGGTTATGTAGGATATCATTTCAAATATAAATATTAATGGGAAAACTAAAATGATTTCAAATCTCATGGTATTTTTTATAATTTTTAAACATCAAATTAATAAAATTATTTATGACACAGTAATGATGCAGAATTTACCTCATTAATAAATGATTTAAATAAATAAGATTATAAGTATTAAAATTACATCCAAAACCTATCCAATTTTTATTGGATGATTTTATTATGACCATCAGACATCTAAAATACTACATTTGTTGGTTTTGGACCTTGATAAACCAATTATCAGTATATAATAAAATAATATTTTCAAAATTTCTTAAAGAGCCACACCTCTCACTTATAAAAAGAGACCATTTATAACCAATTACTCACACATCTCAAGCGTTTTGGATCTTCAAAAATATGAAAAATTAAGCTCCCTACATCCCTGTCATACTTCTAGAATCCTTACCTTAGGCATAAGGCACTTCATTAAGTCCTTTTGGTTCAAACCAAAGAGAGTTATCCAAATTAAATGTAACTGTTTCTCTAAAATTGTTTTTTATTTTACATATCCATCCCTAAACTCTTTTTATTAAATTCTTTTATAACAACACCAGTATCCTAAATATAATAGGATGTTTCTATGAGATTTATTCTAACTTCACTTACAGACACCTCCATCTAATGGGTGAAAACATAATGTTTCTGTGGATGGAAAACAAAAGCCTCACAAAATGATGTTTGTTCAATTATATCCTACCACCTATCATGGTGGTCAGTATGATAGAATTGTATTTATATATGATATATATTATGTTTTTGTTTTCATTATGATTCGGTATTTTTAATTTATTTCATAGCTTTATGGTTTACATTATGAGTAAACCCGATAATTTCATTTGAGGAAGTACGGACTAACGCCCTTTCAAAGTGATATGACTCGTTCATACCATATGTGAGAAAAATATAAAAGATGGAGTTACTGAAATTATATATTAAAATATACGAGAATTATAATTAACTATGTATCATTATGTTTTCATTTATTTAAAATTCAAAATAGAAATCAAAGTAGCGTTCATGCGTACGTACGTCTTACTGTCTCCATGAACTGTGCATTTCATTTGTTATGTCCAAATGTTATGTAATGTTATAAAAACATATATATACTAGATATATAAGATATATATGATATCTAAATCAGGAATATCATTTTGGAGATAATATACTCTTGACACCATGGACAATGTGTAATTATAAGGCATTCATTTTTTTACTCAAGTACCAAATATCGAGAAAACAACCAATATTAAATTAAATGATTACGTATTAATTATAACATGGTAATAAGTTATATAAAAGGAATAATAATCTTTAAATAGGTTTCTTAATCAATTATAAACTAACTTATGTTTATTATTTGGGAAGAACCCAGAACATATGAGTCAAGTTGGACACGAGGTAAGGGATTTTTATCTCACTTTTAATTCTATGAGAATTCTGTTGTTCGCCACTTATTTCTTGCATGTGGTGTATTTTGTACATATATATGACATATATTATCATGATTATCATTATATTTATGGTATTTTGTGATTAATTAGGTGGTTATTAACTTTTTGTCATATGACTCTGTTGATTACAATATGGTAAAGGGTTACATCTCAGTTTTTATTCCCATGAGATTCATGGTATATTTACCACTATATTTATTTTTGTGGTGTATGTACTACACATTATTGTACTATTGGTTTAATAAACATTAATTTATGAGTATTTAATTCTTCATTTTATGATCCTTCTATCATGTGGCATATGTTTTGTATGTTACCTAATAGGTAAGGAACTTTTCTCCCACTTCTTTTTAAAAGGATTCTTTTGTTATGTCTTTTAATTTACATCTTATTATTTTGGGATATGTTCTCATATATCCTTATTAATTTAAATTTTTTGTCCACGTACTGAGATATCATTCTGTATCTCGTTGATTAATTTTCCGAATTTTAATGTGACGTTGTTAGGCTGTCAAATTTATGTAAGGGAACTTCTTCACCCAATTTAAATTCTTTGAGTTAAACTTCTACTTGTTGATTATATCATGCTAAGAATATGTGTGAATAACTTCTGATTGTTTGAAAAATAATATCTACTTATATTGAGTGTATTATTCATTGTCACACATTATTATGTTGTTGATTTATCCTTAATTTAAAGATACAGTTTTTATAAGGGATTTCGTGTCAATTTACATTTTATTGAGACATCATTGTTGTAATGAACTGATTCACTCTTATATGGTGTATATACTATATTTTGGGATATTATATCATGAATCCATTAATTCTCATGATATTATAATGTTCTTATTAAATCTTATTCCTCCATTATTTTTATTCAAGAGTCTCACATTTTGTTAAAAACTCTTTAACTAAAATATCATTTTAAATGTTTTAAAGAATTATTCTTATAAATCATTATCATTAATATCCATGTTAGAAAAATTGTTTTAAGGATTTATTTATATGGAAATTAATGTTTTTAAATGATAAATTAATTTAAAAGAATCAATGTGGCATGAGACACTTTGATTCAAAAATATCATTATTAAATCGTTTAAATGGTTTTGAAAATGATTTGATAATGATTTGTTTATTTCAATATCTTGATTTAATATATTGGGATTGGATTGTGTAAATGGTTTCTATCCTTTATGCTTGTGTTATGTGTTATGAATATGTTTTGGTTATTGGACATAGTTTACATATATGGGTGGTTCCTTGATAAACCTAGGGAAGGTGAGGCCGAGATATCTCTCCAATGCATTGGATAATGTGAAGGAGGTAAATGTTAATGTTTCTCCTAAGAGATTTATTGAATATACTATGATGGGTATTACAAAGGTGAATCCATATTTTTTTGTGATAGCTAAAATGTAATTATGTTTTTAATTCCATAATCTATGTTTATAATTAATGATTCCTGTATTTTATTCTTAAATCTTATGATTTCATGAGGTATTATATGTTTGAAAAGTATGGATTCATTAATTTGAAATTATTGATGGGCTAATGTTTCCTTTCTTTATTTTATAACCCTTGTTGAGATTTTAATTCTCATCCCATGTTTTTTAAATGTTTTCTAAAGGACTGAAAGATGAATAGGGTCAAGGACTGGATCCAAGGAATGTCTTGATGTCTAAAACATTGAACTAGACATGAATTTTTTTAAGAGTCTTTATTTTATGAAAAATGGATACTGAGTAGTAGTGTCTCCATGTAATAGTCAACTTTTTGTGAAACAGTTATGGCCTAATTCTCAAAAATACTAAACCTAAAAGGATATTCAATCTGAATTCATGACATAATTCAAGATTATGTAATGTTTAATATCGGGTCCTTATAGTACCAGTGTGTCTTCCAGATCTAGTTGTATGTATATATTGGGTAGATTTTCCCATGACCTACTGGTAGAGTGAATGGATTCAAGTCTACTTTGGGGTTACAAGATGATGAGCCACACAATTTATAGGGTTGGAACTATGTTTTCATCCCTCTATTATTACATTTTTCACTATTATGGTGTCCTATAAAGATTATAGGAGGCGGTCTAGGATTTATGTTTATCCTTTCAACATTTTTAGGATAATCTTGGTGACATTAAAAACACAATAGGGATGTATACTAATTCCAGGCCTAGAGTAGGGGTATTTTCCTTCTCTTATCCTCAATTTTCTACCATGGGATACTGCCTGTACTTTGGTTTGGGGAAATATAGTTGGGTCTTCCTAGTATTATTCATTGGGACATTCTGAATGAATTATCTCGGTGCTGCCATGTATGGAAGGTAGAAGGATTGAAAATTCCCAGCAGGTGGGTCTGCCTACTTATTTTTTGTGACTGGATTCAACTAGAAGACATCTTTAGATACCACCATCAGAGGCTACTTGATGAACTCATTGATTTGGGAATATTTTTCTCCTCCTAATAGGTTTTCTATAAATTCGAATAGAAGACTCCCTTGGATACATCCAGATGTGGTTTCAGGCAAGGCTATGTGGTTCATGTAGGTGTATGTTCCACTAAATTGTTGACCACTAGATATTAATGGAATGAATCCTTAGTTGATAATAGATGAGTCTTCAATATATGTAAATTATTATGGGTGGGTATATGTTAACAATAGTTGTTTTCACAAAATTCTACAGGTGGGATTCATCAATGGGGACATAGATGTATCATTATTCCATTTTGGCCAGTTTCACCCGCATCGTTTATTCCAGCATTCGCAGCACTGGATGTCCTACTCTGGAATCCCATGGATATAACCCTACTCATTTTGAGAATCAACTACCACATAACATTGGATGCAAGATTTACTTATAAGAGTCTGATGGAAGGACCCATGTTTCAAATGTATGATTCCATCTATGGTCACATGATCCCCCTATTTTAGGGAGGGACTTTTGTTTTGTTATAGGGATAATCTATTAAGGTAGTTGAAAATGGTGGTAGGGGACATATTTTTATGGACCACCAGTGACCCTAGATTAGCTGATTAGTGGGGATTTAGATCTCAATGTCATGATAGGTAGCATTAAATATTTGTAATTTACAAATCATTTGATACTCATAGACATGTATATTTTACAACCATATTTGATGATTTTGGCTTCATGATGGAATCATGTTCTGGGAAGAAAACCCGTCCTGAAATATTATTGGGGAATACGTCGATGAAATTTGGTTCAATGCCATTTCGATTGAAGGGTGATCTGGGTTGTTGTTAGTGGAATTTAGGTGAAAACAATATCAAAAAAACCCAATCATAGTAGAATATAATAAAAATATAGACATGAATTATTTATTTCATTTTCTAGACATTTTTTCTTTTCAGAGTGAAATGGGAATGATGGGTGAGTTTCATCATCATGTTTGTTAAGGACTAACAGAAGGGTAACCACATTTTATTCCCAATGAAAATCATTGAGACCAATGATTTATTTCATGGTTTAATATTTTTAAAATAATTTATATTGAGCTTTATATTTATGGTTGGATTCAAAAGTTATTTTTTCATTTATTCTGAAACTCCCAAACCATTCCATTTCTAGGATGAAACATGGACCTGATGTTCAAATCCTGGTACTTATTGGTAGGGTTGGCCAATAATAGTTAAGTACTCACAAAATTGTATAGGTTGGGTGGTATGTCTCATCACAACCTTTTTTTGGGGAATTGTTTTATACTCATGAACTATCTTATAGATTTATGATATGATCATGAATTCATCATTAATTCCAATGCATGATTTCGGTCACCCATGTATAACCAACATATGATTATCATGTATGGAAATTAGAATCAAATATATATCTCTGAGATTATTTATCTATGTGAATATAAAAATTAATTATAGTATCTTAATCATTGAGACCCTCTTATGTTCAATATATATATATATATATTATTTTATCATTATTATTTTAATGCATGTTTTGAGCCAGACAATGGGGCACCGAGGAGTGAATCGTCACCCAATGAGAAAAGTCTAATTCTAATGTTTGGATTGGACCAATGATATGAGCCTACAACATATCCTCATGATATAAATCATAACCCTTGTAGATTTGTGCTACATAACGAGGCCGATCAATTGTTTTAAGGTAATGTGATATGGACCAAACTATATAGTTTAGCATTTTGAGTAACTGAATTCTAAGTGAATGGTTCCTTGTAAAGGATTGGTGAGGGACATATGATGAAGCATCCCATGGAACCTAGAAGGGATACAAACATCTAGAGTGGCTAAAACCATGCAAAGAATGAAACCCATAGTGTATCTTGTTTTAGTTGGGGTGTTGGGTTTGGACATCAGGGATTTTTCCCACATATCCCATTTAGATGGGAATCATTGACCATGTGGTATGGTTGTGATGACACATTCATATATATTCCATCTTATGATATTAGTTTTTGAGATTAACTCATATTTTTAAGAATAAATTAGTGATTATTCTTGAGGATGATTCCCATTGAATTGAGTTTTCAAATGGATAGCGCTTATACAAAATAAAATGCTCATATGGTATTTTGTGGTTAAATAGTGGTGGATTAAAGCATGTAATAGGACCATGGTAGGTTGGGGATTACACATGGATTTGAGAACAATAGTTTGAGGTCGTGTGGATGGCATGGTAATTTCCCAACTCTATACCCATGTGAGTCATTCTAGTTGTGAGAAACAAGAGGATGTGGATAATGCAGCTAACCAGACCATCCTTCTACCACTTGAGGAATAGGGTGGGGTGAAGCAAGAAGAAGAAGGGGATATATTTTCCCACTTACCTCTAGTCAGTTTACCCTATCATCATGATATGGGAATGAATTATAAAGGATAGGTCTTGTAATATTATATTTGGGATTACTCTAGGAGGGATTCCGTAAAATTGTTTTTGAGGGAAGAGAGGAGAATCTCATTTCTAGTCTCCCTTCATGGAACACAAGGTCTCAGATCTCAAAGAGGACATGTGAAGGGAAAGGCCCCAACTTTAATTTCAATGACCAAGAAGTCCATAACAATGCCAATATGATCGGGGCCCACGGGAAAGTTGTAATTGAAACCTACATGCACCCCGAGCACCCTACCTATCAATTAAATCTTGTATCAGACACCTCTAACTGAATATTCCATATCCAAATTTGAGACATGTTGGTGTTCCTAATTCCATGATTATTTATGTCTAGAAGTTTCAGTGGACGTTTCAATATGGTCCCTCTCGGAATAGGGAACCAATGGAAGAGAGGCCCTTCCTTTTGTGACATATAAGGGGGAATAGAAATATTCTTTCACAGGCCAGATCATGGGAGATCAATGGGGGTATCAAAGAGGTATTCCCACTTTCTATTGAAATATATTCACATAGATCGACCAAGATGTGGTAGATGTGTTTGTGAAAAATGGCCACCGAGGAAACAACACTTTTTTGATGATTTTCTCTAGTAATTAATGGATTCCTTGGGTGTCCTCATAAGTATTTGGAATATTAACTAGTTAAAGAAGGACGCCTAATTAAAGTGTTCTTCATTGATGGGGGAAAGGGTTTCTGATGAAGGTGATTTTTATTTTTGACATTGGGAGGTCTTTGGTTCTAATTACCTCCTTAATTATTTCATCTCTAAGGTTATAGACTGCTAATTTAATCATTATTGAGGGATATGGTGATGTTCTTGGGTTTTCATCTATTGTTTACATCATTAAAATTAGGATAAACATTGTCATATTTGTATTAATATATGTGACAATAATTTATGGGTTTGGATCATCCAGGTCTGTCATGTAAGATGATGTTCAGGTCTATCATGTTGGATAATGCACAGGTACCTTGCATACTGATTCTATTAAGTGAGCCGTGCCTGGGGTGACTTTGGTGAAGATTAAGACCCTAAGAATGACTATATTCTATTATTTCGTGTAATTATATTATTTTTCATTAATTCAATTTCAACCTTGTGGAAAAACTGAGTATCATAAACTAATAATAAAGGGATTCCAAAATACTCCAATAATAAAATATGGCTAATGGGTTATTATTGATCACATTACCATGATGTAATATTTACTCACTATTATGTATGGTATACCTCTTCAGTTCCTCACAATTATCAATATGATATTTATTTTGAGACATTATGTCAAAACTATTTAAATTATATCCCATCAAGATCTATAGTTAAAGTCAAATTGATTAATGAGTCACCATAAGGTTCAGGACAGAAAGCTACATTTGAAAAATGCCTTTCATCTTAAATGTTAAAGAAATTATGGAATTTCTATTTATAAAATTGAGTATGTATTGATGTCATTATAAATTTATATTAAATTAATATGGGACTTTTATTTCACTTTGTTGGAATTTTTATAAAATAAGAAATTACATCCATGCATTGAAATGGAACCATAAGATGCATTGTATTATAAGAGGTGTTGTTTTATAATATTCTATAGTGGAGTTAGTCAAATTAATCCTTAATGATTATGCCATTTTGAGGATAAAATAATGAAGGTGAAGTCCATTAATAATTATTTTAATGGAACTAAATGTGGAAATACATTTTTTACGATAACCAAATAAATGATATAGAGTACCAATTTTGATGTAATGATTTAATGAAGGTATACTTGGAGAATGGATTTATATTTTTTTGAAAGAATGATAATCTAATTCCAATGTACCTCAGCCTATTAATATTATGGAATAAATTAGTTCTATTAATTACCATTTGTAAATTTCATAGAGTCTCTCTATATCTCTTGATGTGTTCTATATCTCATTATTATGAATGAAAATTCATGACCAAAATAATGTATTAATCACTGAGGAAATAGAATTATAAATCAATATGAAATAATATAAACATTATAACCAGCTAATTTACATTACATAACATGTGTTGTAGTATCAGACAACTCTCTTGTTGAAGGTACATCAATGGAATCATAAAAAATATTATGAAAATTTGGAACCTGAAGAAGTTAATATTATTAACCACCCACAAATGTTATTGTTTGATATTCTTTAAATATGGAGAACAGAATTTTGTAAGCAGTGATAAATATTAATCATGATCATCAATTATAGTAAGTAAAATTTTACTCTCCGTATAAACAATATCCTTATCTAGATATCATTATTCACGGTTGTGATTAATATATTATTTCCATTTTTTATAAAATTAATTTTATGATTTTTTTAATTCATAATTATAAAATAATCATAGGGTGAATATTTTAGATCATAAATATATAATTATAATTTCAATGACTACTAAAAAGACGCATTTTACAATCTATTGTTTATTTCATTAAATTAAAATGATATACGAATAAAATTAATTTTAAAAAATAATTTTTATTCAACATGTATAAATTAAATAAGTAGTAAAATTTATATAAAAATAATTTTGAATATTGAAATATAATCATAGAAGTTTTGGAATATACATAATATTTTTGTTCATTCAGTTTTAATCAATTATTAAAATTACCTCATTCCTTTTATTATTGGTATAAAAGAAAATTAAGTCTCCAATTATTTAACATAATCTAATTAATTCAATCAAAATATGATTTATACTTGAATTTAAATTTAATAATTTTTATATTTAAATCATGATTTATGAAAAGTATTTCGTATATCATTTTATTAACATATGATGGAAAGTAATTTTATCCTATTTTATTAAGTGAATATCTCAAAATGGATTCTATATTTTGAATTAAAATAATTAATATTAGGATATATATTCAACATATTTTTTAGACATAATGAATACCAAATACAGTGATTGTTTTTTCACTTTTATGGTTAAAATAGATTACTGTAAGGATTAATCTTGGTGATAGTATAAAATATTACACATAAACATATCTTAATCTTATTTTTCAAATATATATTGATTTCAAGTTATGTTGACACTATGTTCCATGCCCCTTGGTTCTAGATTCAAAATAAAAAGTGTTTATATTTTTATAAGTTTTAAATAGTTCCATTTGTGTGTCTTCGATCACATAAGAAGGGGAACCACTTGTCCACCCTTATTCAAAAAAATCTGGAGGTGATGGAACCATGATCATGATTCAAGGTACATGGCTTTTGATTCAAGGCATACATGAAAAATATTTTAGGTATCACCCAATATAATTATGATAATGAATGGTTATTAATGTAGAGGTGATAATATTTTATATGTAAACCATATATGGTATTAAAGGTATTAATATTAATCATATATAGAATTATAACAAATTTAAATTTAATATTCTTGATTTTAAAATAACATAATGTGATTTTCATACATGAGGTATGTGTTTTCTATTATAATCTCAATTTTTTACTGAGATTGTTGACTAATAAAATATTGATGAATAAATTATTTGATCTGTATCTCAAAAATATTATTTATTCTAAACTCTAAAGGTTATTTATATAGATTAGAAGTATTAAATTATTTTGTCTCTCTCTATATAATCTATAGTTTATAATTTTTTTAAACAAAAACTTTTTATGTTTTTCAATTCAGTTAGAAATATTTTTCATGTATGTCTACATTAAAATTGGTTCCTTTTCAATAATTTTTTTACTATTCTAAAATGATTTATTCTAGTAATTTATACCCATGTTTAACTTTTCATAAAATATTTATAAGTAATATTCTTATCATATTTAGAATGTGGTACTTTTTTTAATTGTTTGGATGAAATATATGTTTTATTGTTTACCACATGAATGCAATTTATTTTCATCATGAATATTCTTAACCATGAATAATCCATTACATTCTTCCATGTTTATATTTATAGAAAATCAATTTATTAATATTATTTACATTTTTATGATTTAGGTTGTTTATTTTAAAATGAAAATTTTATATTCCATAAGAAATGTTACCATTGTCTTTTGAAACAATTTTCATCAATGTTAACATCAGTTGAAGTATAATATAATTTAATGGGGATATGATCAAATAATTATATCATCCAATTAATCTAGAAGGATTGTGATCATTCTTAACTAATGATTTAAAATAGAAAATTTTAACATTTCTATGTTAGTTTTTAAATTTAACATATTATGTTGGGTATATTTTATCTTTTATTCAATATATTCATTTAATGAATGCATTGTAATTAGTTTGTGATGGGAGGATCCTATTATAGCCCTTGGAAGCAATGTTACATCTTATGAGATAAACAATTTTGGGTATTTGGTGTTCTCCTTAACTATTTTTATATGATATCTTAGAAAATGTACTAATTGGTCAGATTATATTGTCTAACAATATACATTATATAATTATTAAAAATTTTATTTTTATCCAAGTGATTATTTATATTTTCACATCATCAATGATTATATTCTTCTTCTATGGTAATAGTGATATATAATATATGATTATTGATTGTATTGTTTATATTATTTATGCACTGTTCACTATATTATATATTAAATAGTATAAATTCCCATATTGAACATATAAACTCACCCTTTATAATTTTTATAATACTTGTGGAACTAAAAAATTATCAAATAATGATTTCTATGATATAGTAGATAAAATAATGATGTTTTCAATAAAATTTCTAGTTTTATTTCATATTTTCAAATGTAATTTTATAATCATTTATGTATCTAGTATCCAAATATGGAGAAACTATTTATCCATTCGATATAAAATATCATGTATCCTATGTCCATGTTATAAAATAACAACCAAATATAGGTTATTGTAGTCGGGATGTGGTAATCATAATCACCATGGATGGTCTAATACTTTTTTCAATAGCTTTTATCATTTAAAATTATTGTAATATTATATTGGTTTTAATTAATTGATATATGTACTATAATTTCTATACCTATAATTCATAATTAGTAAATTTTTTACAAATATTTTCATTTATCAAGGATTTCATAAAAATACATAAATAATTTTAATACTAATTTTTTTCTCCAAATATATAATAATATATTCTATAAAATTACTATATGATAAGTTGGATAACCTATAAAGATTCTATTCCTTAGATCCATGAATATAGTAATGTAATTGGTAAATATAATTTTTTTTAATGGTGGGGGCCAAAGAATCATTTATTATTTAAAGAAACGAAATGACCTCATTTAACTGGGTAAAGGGAGACTGATTACATAGCTCGAAGGCCAAGTGGGCATTTATCACAATACATGTCGAGTAGGCCCCATTATTTTTTTGCCTAAGGAAAATAATGTGAATTTTATTACTACAGTACACCACCAGCTATAATATCGCATAGTACCCACCGCTGCTATAGTGCCCTGTCGCCGCTATAGTGACCTTCCAACGCTACAGTTCCCACCTTTTCTATAGTGCCACCACAACTACAGTACTGCTACAATAACATGTACCCAATGGGTTTTGAACCCCCATTTTTCATGTAGTTCAACAAAACAAGTCATCAATGTAGGGTAGATTATACTTGATCTAGATAGGGACCATGTTATGTTATGAAAAAAACAATAAAAAGTATTTTGTATAATAAAAAATAATAGGCTCACCACATGTTGATTCACCAGGGTGTAGGTTTTTGTTTTCAAAATTCTATTGAATTCTATTCTTTAATTGCTATTAATCAATCAGGTTCAGTATATAATAATTCATTTAAATAGTTATAATATGAGTTTTGACGCATCATGAAAAGTTATATTCATGATTGTTAAGAAGAAAATGAAACCCATAAAAAATTACATCAAAATATTTATTAATAATACTTAGATTTTCAATATTAGTTTTCTCCCTGAAAAATTTAGAAAAAATGTAACTAAATTATAGGTAGTAAGTCCCTTATAACGAATGGAATTTCTATTGGGAGTTCATATTCTTCCCTGCACTGATATGATCAATATTTGATTTATAATATAAATTTAATCATTCTTTCCCCAGATATACACATGGGATATATGTATATAGGAAACCAATCCATGGCCAAAATGACATCAAATTCAACTAGAGTGAGAATAACTAGTTTCCTAAGGATCGAATTAACATAAAACTAAATCATTTAGAAAAATAGAATTGAAATTTTACCATTATAAATCTATAAGTTTTCATCAATAAATAATCATATAATAATTGATATTATGAATCAATAGTCTTAGTGACCTCCCAACATCTGTTGGAATCAATATAACTATCATCAAATAAGAAATTATAAATGTTGATCATACATAAAACAACCCAAAATATTCCTTTCTTTCATCAATCCATTATTAAAATGAAATATTTTAGAATGAAAATCCTGAAGTTCTAATAAATTTTAGTAATCATATCGTAAGAAAAATCAATACTATGATTTACTAACACACCCCAAATTCATTTAAAAAATTGAATCATTATGTTCATTCTCTATTAATTTTTTTGTCATATGATTTTAGGCTGTTTTCTATCCTTCTTCATAGATTTATCTCCAAAAATTACTAAAACCATTCCTAATACCAAATAAATTTACCATGCATAATGTGTAAAAATATTTCATCATTAAAGATTATAATATGAAAAATTCGGAAATAATTCACACCCTAGATGTGTGATGGATTACTTTATTTAGGTAATAAGTATTTAATAAACTTAAATTATTAAATATATCTAAAATAACTTATAACATTTTTTACATAGTTCATTATATAGATGTATTCTACATAATAAATTTCTTCATATCATTGGGTAAATTAAAATGTAAGAAACAACGAGCTTATTTGATCAGCAAGGGAAGACACATGAGAAGTTAATCAAATATTAAAAGTGATAATAAGGTAATCATAATGTTATAAGAGAATTATTATAACTAATAAACCTCATATCCAATCAGTTATAGATCAATATCAATGTTCATAGCCTATAAATATTTCTACAATAATACATGGTTTTGAAATTATAGAACCAAAAAAATAAACCAATAGATATAAGGGAAAATTGTAATCAAATGAGTGTGTCAAAATATTATTTTATATTAAAAGTCAATGAAAACCATTTCATTTTACAAATATCACAACCACGAATATCATAAAATAATGTGAAAAGGCACCTATGGTATGGTGTTCACTCCCAATTATTTTTTATTCATCAAATATAGATTCCAATATTTGATTTGGGAAACTAAAAATTCACTTTCATTTAATATCATGATATTTAATGATTTAACTAATACATCAGAGAGATATATATATAATTTTGGTCAAACACATCACATAATGGAAAGTATATTTTTAGGTGGCATAATAACATAAAAAAATTTATAATTTCATCATAGCATAACCCATACAAAAGAAATGGGTCACATAATGATTTATTCATCACATAATCATAAAAAAATAGAGAAAAAAGTGTGGATTTTATGATTATAGAATATACCAAGAAAATAATGTGAATATTTTATGATTTTTGACTTATTGGAAAGATATTAAAAATAATATAAATATAATTTGTAAAAAACATAAAACATCCTTTTATTTTATTAAATTATTAAATAATCTATTTTAAAAATTAAGGAGATTATTTTTTCCCTTGTGAAAGGATGAAAACATATAAAGTAATCATTTGAAATAATGTTTTTTGGATATTATGATTATTAATTATTAAATAATGTATAAAAAATATTATATTCATAATTTAATAAAATTAAAATATTACATATATAAAAAAATGACAATGATTACTTTTAAAATCATAAATATGAAGATAAATAGGTTATAAAATTAAATTAAACAATAATTTTATATTTATAAACTCATTTTCTTTAATAATTTTACTTAATATCGACATGGGAAAAACATTCATGATCAAAAATAATATATTGATTCTATTTTAATTTAAAACATTATTTTTTTCATTTTTGAATTTTAATGTGGGAAAAAATTAGCTAAAAAATTAAAAATAATATAAATAACCATTTCATAGAATGATATATTATTGTTAGGTGATAAATAATATTCCTTTCCCCTGATTACAATTGATATATAAACAATCTCGATGAAAAATGAGGTTGTAACAATGTCTCTCCCTTAAAGAGATGAATTTCATCGTATATTATTTGACCTTATATATAAAAAAATTAGACATATTATAAATATGTATCATATCTATATATATACATATAATTTAATATATCTTTCCATTAGGATTTCTAATCACTTATTTATTAACAATTCTTATTTATTTATTTTGTTTATTGTTTCTTTTTCATGCATATTTAGTTTTTGAGATTCATATCCTTACACCCTTGGCATTGTTTTAGAGTAAACATCATCTAATAACTGTCATATATATTTATTACTAACACTTTTAGAACAAAAAATTAATTTTTGTGACATATAATGAATTTCAATATTTTTTTGAGATCGTCTTCTGCATGTACGCAAAAGGGATGCTATTTTTCCGTAAGAATTGAATGAAAGGAAGGAAAATTTTTTTTTACATTAATGGAATTATATTTATATCATATAAAACATATATATTCATTAAATCCATAATTATTATTAACGAGGTTATTAGTTTATGAAAAATGAAACATATATATTTTTCAGAGATAGTAGTTCCTATGTACCCATAACAAATGATATCATTTTCCCTTAGATGGATGGTAATAATATAATGGTTATCAAATCCTTATAATATCGTGTTATCATATTTATTGTCTATATGTCATTATATTATGATGTATAATGAATTTATTATTTATTTTTATGAAGAAATAAACATAATGGAACATGATTAAGATAATTACATCTTCTTTGAGCATCTTCCATTCTTATACAACCTATGCCTTCATAGAATCATATTTTGGGGAGAAAATAACTCTAGGATTTTTGGAGTAATCATCAGAAGTGAATTTTTGATAGAGTTTTTAGTCATATATTGCTCAATATGTTGGAACACGTGATATTAGTATGTTCCACTTTAAAAGTGGGGGGTATTCAAACCCATATAAATTTTAAAATTATAAGTAAAATTTAATGGAACATTATTAGGATAATGGGAGAAATGGAATAATTTTAAAATATAGGAAAGGGTGGGGTTTGAAATAAAATCATCCAACCAATATTATATCGGTTTTATTGATATTCAAATCTATAGATTAGTATATAACCCCCTTGTTAGTCGTTTTAACCCTTATTGTGGTTAAAAACTTTTATCATGATAACTATTCATTATAACCATAAATCCCATGTACCCTATTAAAAAAAATATAAATGATTTTTATACATATGGATTTTTTTAAGTTTTTCATTTTCTATAGGTGGTATAAATTAATTTTAACATAGTGGATAAATAACAAACATTTTTCATTAAAAAAAACCCTTTTGAATTTTAAAAATAAATTTTCTCTCATTCGTTAAATAAAAAATACCATCAGTTTAATGTCAATATATTTAAGGTAATATATTATTCATATATTTTATATAAATTATTCAACAACATTGATCATTCAAATTTCAAAATAATAAAATTACATTTTTTTAATAAAAACTCTTTCATGAAACAATATTGAATCTTACATTAAAATTATTTTATCATTATTTTTACCAAGACAATAAAAAATGATTTTTTCATGGAATAATGTTTTATATTATTAAACAATAATTTTAAATAGTTTTTGTAGTCCAAATATTAAATATTAATTAATATAAAACATGTATAAAAATGAAATCATAAATAACAAATTTTCTTTAGCCGAAACATTCTAGACCAGCATTCCTAATCATTTCTCAACCATTCCATGATTGGAATTACATGATTCTATTGATATATTTTTATCAATAAATTTTATTGATATTATTACTCAAAATAATGAAATATAAAAAATATATTATTTAATAAAACACTTTATTATAGTTTCTCTAAAATAAATAGTATTTACTTATGTAACTCTTATCAATCTAAACAATTGTATATTTTGTCACTAACATTGAACTACATATTAATTTATTTCATTATATATTTTCAATAATTCATTTTTCAAATTAGTTTGGTATTCCATGACATATATTAAATAAAAATAATATAATTTATTATATATAAATGTTTTGTTAAATATTGTGATGTTATATCAATTCTTTTTATTTCTTTATATATTTTCCCATAAAATCATTAACCAGAATCTCATAGCCTTCTCACATTAATTTAATATCATCTCATAAAAATAATTACACATATACTATTCTAGTTTTCCATCTAAATATATTTAATTAATGATTCCATTAAGGAAAATATATTCCTAACAAATATAAAATAAATAAAAAATTATTTATTATATTAATTCATGAAATGACCATCTATATCATTTCAATAGAATAACATGTACATATGTACATCATTTAGCACATGAATTTAAGAACTACATGATGATAAAAAAGGTAAAAACACTACAAGATGAATGAAAACACTAATAAATTAATTAAGAATCACTATATTAACTGATTCAAGTTAAAATGTAAACATCAATCATGTACAAAACTATAACTTTAAAATACCAGATTGCGTTTCTCAAAATTCATGCCTATCAAGACAAAAATATAATAGTCCAAAAATATTTTCATAAAAAACATTCTAAAATATTTAAATATATATATCCAATAATTATCTAATTCAAAATTCCTCATGAATCAAATTTATTTTTATTTTATATGTCATGTTGTTTGTATTTATGAAAACTCATAACATCAACGAATTATATTTCATTAGAATATAAAATTTTTGAAACACAAATGTTTTTCGAATACCGGTTCCAAAATAATTATCCATGATCTTATACTAACACAGTTTGAATGGATTGTATGCTGGTGTATTGATTATATCATCGTGACTAATGGTTGTTGAACATTTAATGCCCATTGTCTCCGAATTATTATTATTCATAATGGAATCCTTCTTACGACTCATGTTTTTCAAAAAGAATATTATTAAACAATTTCCAATATATCTTTTTAAAATATGATTCATTGTTTTGGGTATAAAGTTAATGTTCTCAAAAAGTGGCTACTAAAAACAAAACAAAAAATTGAATTCCAAAAAATATTAGAAAAACCAAAAAATTTATTGATAACATATTATGATCAATTATTGAAACATAAAATTATTCATCACAACATAAAACAAATACCACAAAAACTAAAATGAATATCATCAATGATTGAAATCAAATAATAACAATAAAAATCCAATATAACAACATACTACTCAATTTGTATTTATGGGATGAATCAATAAACTCATATACATTAAAAATAATATATTAATAAATCAATCACATCTCCTAAGAATCACCAAATCACAGTCATAATCTAATGAATGTTTCCCTCACAATACTACTATATAAGCTAATTTTTTACATATAATTACATTCCATTATGTTAAACATTTAGGGTCCAATGACTAAAATAAACTCCCCATTATTGAATATATCCATATACAATTTCAATAACACACTTTAAATAATACACCGCAATAAGAAATACCCCACATTAAAAAAATTTCCATAACCTCAAATTTAAATTTTCATAACACTACCCATTTTGTCATGGATTCCATCATCCAGGAATAAAAACATGTGCATCTATTTCTCCACCTTTCTTAATATAATCAAAATTCTTTTTTGTTTCTTCTTCCTATCAAATTCAACAAATATGACCCGGGTAAACAAGATGTTAAATCATTAATATTGAGGACTTATTTATTCACATATATTTTTAATATATATATATATATATATTATCAATCACCTAATAGAAATATATTCCATATTGACATCTTTATAGGTTACCCATTACATTATGGAATGATATTTGATATTAATGTGTTTGGATATATAATTTCTTATATTTTTATTGAAAATATTTATTATACTCATATTTTTACACATACATTTCATCGGAATATTATTTTAATATTGAAAAAATGGTCACATCAATTTTGACCATAGGAAATATACAAATAGATGAGTACATGCCTCATATTGTGCCTCTTTTAAAACCTGTTTCACAAAACAAAATCTTAGTGCACTAGATCACAAATCCATTACTAATAAAGAATGCATCACACGAAGTTAATCAGCGATCATTTAATTTACCTAAAAAATATGCATTAATTACAAAATATATATATATATATTTAAATACATACTCTATTTTATTACAATATTTATTTTATTATTACGTTCATATATGTCTAATCACTTTTTACCAAAATAATATGTGAAACTATTTGCTGATTTTGAAAGCACAAACAATGTGTCAATGAATATGTGATGTTAGGAATTGAATCATTCATATATAATATGATTCCAAGGAACCCTTTATATTTTTTTTGATAAAGCTTTCATTCATTCTAATCATTACACATTTTTTTCAACTAAAATCAAATTAGAATCTTCTCTTAAAGCATACATACCAAATTTTTTCAATATCAAAATTGAATATTTTTCATTGGATATATTCATATAATAAGATTAATTATCAAAATTCAATCCCCAAAATTATATCTACTCTACCAATAAATATATTGGAAATGACTTTTTCATATTTTGTTAAAATTCTAAAAAAATCTCAAAATATCTATAAAAAATTATATTATCAATATTCATTATAATGATCAATATACATATGAATAGATTCAACACATATAAAACACTTTTAGATATCTCTTATGGAATCTAAATTTTTCATTAGGTATCCATCATTTCATAAATACTATGCTTGTGGAATTTTTATTAAAGCATTGAATTACTTTTTGAATATACACAAAATATTTTCATGCAAAGAAAGTAGGAGGCAGTATATTTTCTAATAAAAAAATGTCCTCTTCATGTTCACTGTTATAAAATGATTATTTCACATCCATTTGATGGACTATACAATTCTTATGTTCTAGCATGGCTTAGAAAATTATTATGGTTTCCAAAACTAATATTATAGAAACTCTGTTATCAAAATCTATACCTTCCATTTGAATGAATATGTATTAGATTTTTAGTTACTGTTTGATTTAGATTAGATTCCACACCCCCATGATGATAATTGGATGTTGATACAACTATCTTAAATAATTATACATTGTTGACAGAATTATAACTTTAGTAGATTTTTTAATAACACCCATATCAAATAAGATTGTATTCAATTTTGAATTAATCTATATATGATGTTATGAAAATATGTAGAAATTAATCATTATTTGAAAAACCAGATACAAAAAATACTAAATCATATGAAAATTCTCAGATAAGTGATGATCCATTTAGGAGGATGAAAGTTAAATAGAAAAGGATTTTCAGAGTTGTTATCCCTGACGTATGTTCACTTTTTATTAAATGAACTGATGTTTCCCCATAACATATGATAATTTCATATAATCATATTTCAAATAAAGATCGTTTATTTTAATATAGCTTATGATTAGACTTCAAATTGATATAGTTTTCAAGTTGATTAATGTGATACTAATTTTAAAACTTGATGATATTAATTAAAATTTTTATAGAGTAAAAAATCACATCAGAAATGGGGTCTAATAATTTTTATTTTATTTGTTATTAATTCTGATTAATGATAAAATTAGTTTTATATTACGATGTGGTGTATTGAAAATCCATTACAGGACTCAAAATATGTTCATTATTGGTGAATATCCAGAAATAAAATCTCGAATATAATTTTGAATATTTTCTAGAACAGTTATGTTTAGGAAAAATAATTGAATCGAGTAATGAAATGTTTCATGATCAGTTTTGATGGATGAATGAATTGATTTTGTTACATTTTTGTATTATCTCATGATAAATTTATTTGTAACATTAGATATATTTTTTCAGATTACACAATTGATTCAGTGTGTTAATGATGGTGAGTTTTTGTGAAATATAAAAAATGAAATTCTATGGGAATTATATTCTGAGGAAGTTTTTTTAGTGAGTACATTTTTTCAAATTAATTTACGCTGAAGTAATCAATGGTACATGATTAAATTTTTACAATTCTATATTAATGAAAAAAATATTTTCGTTCATGGTGGATGGTATTTGGATTTAATAGAGAAAGGAAAAAAAATATAATCATCTTTCATGATTTTATTGTGAATCATATGAATGAGATTAGCAATAAATATACATTCCAAAATTATAATTCCTTATAATATACTAAGTTATTTGAATAAATATCATTCCAAATTAGAAAAATTTATTACTTAAGATTAGCTTATTGTTTTTAAGAATTTTATATTGATTAAATCCAGGATATAGAGTTGATCATCTACATTAAAAATATATGGTTCATTTGGAGGATCATATCTATGTTTGAGTATCAAGAATAAAATCACAAATATAATTTATATATTGGGATATATTTTCAACGAATACTATAAAGGATTTTGAAGAATGGTCATCATCTATTTTTATAAGAAATTAAAATATTTCAAGTGATCCCTCTCAAATTATTTTAATTTCATCATTGTATTAGTTGGTTGAAACTACAAAGTCTATTCAGATTTTTGGAAAATGTGGTGGGATGGCACATATAGTCGTCTAAAAAAGTGGAAAATTATTCTTGTAGTGTATGAATATGTGTTTGGTATTCTCAAATTTCTATTACGAAGAGTAGGTATCCATGGTGGTACCATAAATTATTAAAATGTTAGTGTTTAGTTTTTATAATTTTATTACATGGCAATGTGTGTGTGTGCATAATAATTATGTGAATTTGTATTTAACATGTTTTAAAATTTAATTTAATACATAGTAAAAATAGTAATAAAAGAAAATCAAGGGATTAATCAATCCTCTATAGTGGATCTTCTGATTCTAGAAATATTAATTAGTATCAGTTCTGGTTTCCTCTATTAGATCCTCTCACTACTAATAATTGATTATCTAACCATTGTGAATAACATAGATGTCCCAGTGTGTGATAGTAAGAACAATCTTCTATAAATTAAAATAATGATACTGTTTCTTCTACCTATTGGAATAAAATAACAGATTCCACCATAGTGGTTTTACCACTGTTCATAATATGAGATTAGATAAAATTTCAATATAAAATATATATAGTGATTTATAGAGAGTTTCATAATTATAGTTTTAAATATATATCATATACTCTTTATCCTATAGTTGTGTGATTAAAAATAGATGATGAAAAATTGGAAAAACTATAGACCAACTATGTTTGTAATGTGAAATTTAGGGATTATGTGGTGCAAATATAGAGAATCCAGTATGAAGATACTATGATAATAGAGGATAAATTAATTAATGATTATTTTATAGGGTTTCATGAAATTTTAAGTATCACTATATGGTTTGTGGAAAACATGATGACTCAACAATTTTAAATAAACATGTGCTGATCTTTTATAAATGTTGTTATCATATCTTAATATCTTATGAAAATATATCAGACATATCTCCGCATAATCGACTGGAAAAGTTTCTTCCATATGAATTGAAAATGATTTTATTCTTTTAAATAATTTTTAATGAGGAAATATAATTTGTGACCCTGAAGAAAATTAAAATCAATGATAGTAGAGATATTTTCATGATTGGTGAGTTCAAGCATGAATATGAAGAATAATATCTAAAAAGAGTTATTTCTATAATTCCCAGAATACTAAATTGGGAATTGGTACGAATAGAAGAATAAAACCACAAATATATTTTAATAAAATGGATTAATCCACATTTCTTATAATATTCCTATGAATACAGTAACAAATCATGAATATATTAAAATGATATATCATTAATAATGATGTGGAATAAATATTCAGGTTTTTTTTCAAATTCAATAGGTTGTAGAAATATGATCTCTAAATAGATGATATATTATGAGAAAATAAGAGGAATCTGATAATTCGTTCACTAATGAATATTAAATTTTTTTGGGGAGGAATTTTGAGATTTCATTTCTCATATCAAAGAGGGATTTGATTCTTATTATATTTCAGAAGACAATATTAAAAACACTGGGATAGAATGAATAATAAAATTTTATCACTAATCATGTCTTAATAAAAACACAAAGCTGTGACAGAAAAGAAAAATTTGTTAAAAGTGAACATAAGAATTTCTAGAAAAGGAGATATGTTTTTAAATTTGAATTAATCCTCATCAGTGAAATCAAAATAATCAAGGTGGTTTCTTCGGAACATTTAATGATTATTTTTTATATTAAACAAATTTGTTTATTGAATAAAGATGTGATATAAAAGATATAATCTATATTTTTTTCTAATACGGATTTGGGGAAGCTGAAAAGAGAAGTCATATATTCTAATGATGATAATGATTGAATCATATAATGTTTATAATATTCATTGTATATATAAAATTTTTTATAGATTCAGAATAAAAAATTATAATTTTTTTTCATACTAATAGTGAATAATATATAATTAAATATAATGATAAATAGATAAAGATAGTTGATTAGAAACCCAATTATAAATACAGGGAAGAAATATATATATATATATATATATGTAAAATTTATTCTAAACTAGAGCTAATTATACTCTAAACATTATTGTAATATTAAAAAACTAGACTACCCATCAGGCATAATTTTTATGAATCTAGGCGATATAGATTCCAGGGCTATTACTATTATTACATTATGTTTATCCATAAGTCATAGAACATAGGATAAAATATGTCCCTACCAATAATGACATCAGAATCATGGTGGGTTTATTCTTAATTGGTGAGATAAAATTCATAGAGAATGTTCTTCAAAAAAGAAATACTACAATTGTGATAGAACAAAATAGGCCTAAATTCCATGAATAATTTATTAATATGTATGAGTTGGATGGGTAATATGTAAAAAATATATATGAAAAAACAGTCATGAGACATCATATATACTATGGATTGAATGTAAATTCAATGTCTAGGTGATGAAAAAATGTGATATCTTATGGTTTAATTTATGGTGTGTATGAGATGTTAACCATAGATTCATCATAGTTTGCTCCCTTCCCACATGAAAAGAGATGCAATTATCTTTAATAACATATGGAATCATGTATTTGGGAAAAAATAATTAGGAAACGACTATTCATTGAAATTTGATGGATTTTTCTGTGCTAATATTGAGACCCGCGATCTGAAATCCAGTGATGATTAATAAATATTAGAGTTGTATAAATAGATATTAATTGATAAAAAAAAATTTATTTATGGAAATGTTATTTTATTTTCAGTTTTATTCTTTCAACGCTAAATTAATATGTTATGGATTGATATTTCCCAAAAAACTGATCAAATATAAATTTATTTCTTTACTGGAAATCCAACAAATACATTCTATGTCAGTTCTTTTAGATGAGAGTATTCAATGGAATATAAAGATTAGATTTATTATCTAAATAATTCATGTAAAAATTAGGAACCATGAAGGTATAATACAATTAATGTGATAAAAATTGATCATTTTGGTATTTTCTCTGTATTCTAAAAAGATAAGATTACTCAAAATTATAAAAAATTGGATACTTTAAAAAAATGTATCATGGGCTTATTCACACAAATTTATTAGTCCCATGGGACAAAATTATGGATTATTATATCCTTATTTTATTTTCAATGATTATCAATATATTAGAATGAAACTTTTGTGTTCAGACAGAAAATGTTACAGGCTGTTGAGATGTTTAAAATTTAAAATAGATATATTGAGAAAGAGTTGTGATTTTTAATTAAGATTTTATGATCAAATAATTTTACCAAGTTTACAAAATTTGGTTATAAAAATTATCATTCAAAATATGGAAATTATCACTAGTTTATCACATCATATTCTCCAAAATATGGATTAGTAAAAATAGATTATCAAAGAAATTTCAAGATGTGAATGTATATTATTATCAAAAATGATATTTTAAAATTTTTATATAAATAATCCATGTCTCTATATGTAAATATTCATAATTGGTATTTTTTGAGATACGATACACATCATACTCTATATAAAATGTGTAAAAATAGGTTTTTATAATCAAATAAATCATGATATTTTGATTATTCTATTAATTAAAATAACTTATTTCAAAGATTGTAAAATTTTAAGAAAATAATAATAAGGGATTTTTTTTTTCTTGTCTGATGATAATGGGTATAGAATATGGAACAAAAGGTTATCTAGGACTATAAAATACAATTATATTAAAATTTTCTAAGAACAATGCAGAAAAATCCATTTATTGAAATATTTATTGGAAATATGGTTATATCCCATGACAATATTTTATCCAAAATATTTAAAAATTGTTATAAATTGATCATATTAATATTAATACTCACTGAGAATAGGTTTTTAATGGTGCTGAGATAGATAAGACTAACAAAAATGAGGTTTATAATTTATAGATTCACATGGAAGCATAAAAATAAATAATAAATCATGCTTCAGCTATAAAAAATATATGGAAATAGTTAAGAGGAAATAAGAAAATTTATATCATATGTACAATATAAAACAATTGATGAAGGTATTATGAATAATGAGTGGATATAAATATTGAACGGAATGTTAAAACAAACTTATAAAAAAAATTGGGAACATGATAAAAGGACAATATAAAATAATTTTATTAGTAATGTGTTGATGTACAAAATCAATATGAATTAGAATTTTGAGAATAAATAGAATGTGGTATGGATTGATTCTAAAATGTAGTCACCAATTAAAATTGTATAATTAACTATATCATTCACATACAATTCTAGATTTTAAATAATCAGGAAGTTCATAGAATTAGTTGTTCATAATCACAATAAAGAATATCAAATGGATGTAAAATAAATTTTTTTAATAGTGAACATGAAGAAAGTTTATATACAAATTAATCCAATTGTTTTATTATTTAATATGTTGGTAGAATGATGTGTTATGACAATCCATATTTAAAAGCACTATAATATATGGTTTATCATATAAAATTATGTGTAATACCATCTCAAAAGATCATAAAGCCACGTTGCATTATGAAACTAGGTTTATATTTTAAAAAAATGGAGTAAAATTACAATTTTAAAGCATCAAATATTTTTTTTGAATTCTATGGATCTTTTGAAAATACATGGGATAAACTAGGTGAATACATAATAAATGGTTAAGTTATAAGTCCTAATAAGGGAATAAATAAAGCATATCATAAGGTAAATCAGTATGTATAATCTAGGTTGGATACGAAGGTAACATAATAGGGGTGAGAGTCAAAATGTTGAAAAATGATGTGTGATATAAAATTTGAGATGGGAAAAAACTGAAGGATGACCACCAGGGAAATATAACATGTAGAAAAATTCTCATTATCAATATGGTTTATTCCCCACTCCGATACATGATGTTTCATTAGGCTAAACCATTACCCAATGAATTCTAGTACTATGAGGGAGAAACAATCAATTTTATGTACGGTATATTCATTATTGTTCCAAAATAATCATAAAATATAAAATCCATTTCATAAATTTGAATCCCATGATCAAGGAGTTTGGGTTTTATAAAACAATATACCAAAAAATAAGGAATGTTTAAATCTAGGTGAAAATAAGAATATATATATATGAATGGGTATCCATACAAAACAAATTCATGTACAAATTATAGGATAATTTTGTTAAAATAATAGGGGTATATAAATGATAATGAGAGGGTTGAATGAGTGTTAAAGGGGTATCTAATCAGTTGGAAATCATAATGTTAATAAAATGGATATGTAATAAAATAATCCAACATGAACAACTGAGAATTTAATGCCATAATAAAAAATTTGGTTCCTAAATAAAGAGGTGATGTAGATGATCCATTTATTTAAGAGGGAAGGTTCTTCCTAATAAATAAGGGCACTATTATAAGACACTAGATAGGTAACTCTGGAGGAATTCCAATATCAAGGGAGTTTAATTGAATATTAATGTCATTTTATATTTTTTTGAATATAAAATATAATTCATTATTAATTTAAAATGTAGGCATCGTAATTTTTATGATAAAGAAATCAAAACAATTAGTTTCCCATGTTTTTTTATGTTCAAGAATGATTAATTGTTTTACATGTTTTTGAACAAATATCATTAAAATAATAACCATGGTGATCTGTATGTGACTCAGGTTTTCGAAGAATTGATTTTAAAACCTAAAAATATAATATATGTTTTGAAGGACTCATTAATAGTTTATTAAATTAATCATATATACTAAATTTTTTATATTTGGTAAATATACATTTCTATGTGTATTCCTTTTATGTACTATATTATATGACTTTTTGAAATTTATGATTTCATATTACACATTGTATATTTATATCATATATATATTTTTACCAAATTATTATAATATCTGCAAAAAAATTATAAAAAAATCAAATTATTTAGTTTAAAATTCATGATTGAAAATTAATTTTTATTTTATCAAAATATTTTTCTATGTATCAGAATTTATAATTATAGAAGAAGAATCCATATTTATTGAAAAATGTATATGTTTTCCAGTAATTTATATCTGACCTTTAAAAATATTTTATAGGGCTTTAGAAATTTATATTATAATTTATATATTACAAACATTAAATAGTAATAATATTTTATTAAAATGAAATATACTTCAAAAATTCGTAAACAAAATAAAATAGTATTTATTGATTGATGGAACACATTACCATAAAATACAATTTGTGTTCCATCTTATAATATTTTTTTCAAACTCGTTAATTAACCATTTATAATTTAGTATTATAATGGGATAAATAAAAAAATTATGAAAGTAATTTATAAAAAATCATGCCGTTAGGTTCTTTATACATATACATTTGTTGCCACATTGATTCCCTAAGGTATGGTGTGTCGTTTTGAGATTATCATTTCTCCGTTTTGTGTACATGATTTTAGTCATGATCTCTATGAGCATAAACATATCTTGTAAATGATTCAACACATGTGTTAGTTACTAAACGTCTTCTTGGGATTGATCATAGTAACATAACAATGAATCCATCTACCTTAGATGCTATGATATATCAGATTTATAAGGTACAATCCTAATAGTTAAGGCCATTGCTTATTTTTTCTATATCAATTAGGCCATGTAATAACACTCAGTATTCTAATCTTAATGGACACTATATACTGGGTATATTATCAATGGTTATAATGAATAATATATTTTTAATGTTTTAAACCAATATAATGGTTCAAATGTCCATATTTCTTCATGTGTTATTTTTAAAATCAATAATTAACAATGCATTCATTTATTAAAAATGATGTAATTTTGTTATAAATGTTTGGGTCATTACATTATTATGCACATTAATATTTTCTCCATTGAAACATTCAATTCATACAATAAAATAGATTGTGGTCCTTATTTTTATCACCACGTATCATTCCCATATCACTACCTCAGACTTTTGGTTCAGCCAAAAAGGTTTGACTAGGATCGTTTTAATATTTTTTAATATCATGTTTATATAATATATTACCACAACCAACTACACATTGTTTTAAATAGAAATCTCCAATGGTACCTCCATTGTATTCGGAACATTGAGGGGTCTTGTATGTACTTTGTAAATATTTATACATGAAACAATTCATATACTTGTGATAGTATAGGTGGGTGTTCTAATATAATTAAAACCACTCTCATATGATCATGGATCTCATTGAGACTGATGTATCTATGGTTGAGATTTTTCCACTTCTGAAAACTCGTCAATTTAGTCCAACGAGATATCATAAAGTACACATTATCTCTAAAGTCTAACTCCATGTATTTTCATCCATTTTATGCATTGATTTCTATATATTTTTATTGATTCCATGTAATACTAAAATGGTTTCAACATTTCCTAAAATATCATTTATATGATCTTGTCCCATCCACATTTTCTTATCAAAAGAAACCCAATATGTCATATTCCAACTGTTAGAGTTGAAAATTTTCTCATATGAAAACTCTACATGGGGAATGTTTTGATCCCAAAATTCTTTTAAATTTATTATAACTGATATCATAATATATTTTTGAGATTTAATATTCATTTCAGACTAAAAATTTATATATGTGTTGTAATTATTGTTTAATCTTAGTTAAATATTCAATTATTTGAAAAGGCTTCTCCAAAATAAATAGGTAAAAATGAGATCTCAATCAGATAGAATATATATTTGAACACAGTAAAACCTAAAGATATAACATAAATATATCTTGACATTTTTTCTGATATATAAATCATCCATGATAGAAATTAAAAGTTCTTACATTATAAGTGGATCGAGTACTACACAAATGTTATAATTTTTTTCAGGTGTCCTAGGTAGTCTTACAAAAATATCCATGGATATTTTTTCTTATTTCCATTTTATTATTTTCAATGTTTGTGTCATAACCTAATACTTATTTTCATCACTGACATTCTCACAAACCATGGTTTGAGATAAATTCTTGAAAATATCTAGCTTCATGTTATTTGAATAGATTATTTGCCTGAAATTTCTTTATAATAAAGTTCATCCTGGGTAAATTCAGTTTGTGTAAGATATGTTAATGATCCTGAAGATCCATTTTTTATTATTTATGGGGAACATATCAATATTTCAATCCTTATAACTCAATCTTCAGCTTAATTGAATTCCAAAACATTTAAATAACGGATGAGTGGGTAGTTATTTATGGGGCACATGACATGTTTTTGGGTCTCCATTATCATCTAAATAATGGATGAGTGGGTAGTTATTTGAGAAATTTTGGATGAATAACCTCATATTATTACAAAATATATCTTATTTGGGTCCAAAAATAATGAATGCATTGAAATACTCCCCATAAATAGTGTAAATATATAATTTATACTAAAAAAATCCAACATTTTCATTCCCATAATGATAATGGATTGAAAATTAATAATCCTTACCCTACTCAATGGAACTTAATTTACACATATAAATTTTTGTTTTTGAATTTATACATGAACCTTTTATGATCTAAATATATGTCACACTTTTATCCAGAAAGGTAATGTCTCCATATATTCAATTTCACGATCACAATACTCAATTATAGATCATTATCTAGGTAGTTCTAGTCATGGATATTTATTTGGATAGATTCATAGACATTCACTTTGATATATTTCATGAGTGCACAACTTAATCCATTTATGGACACATCGTTGAAGATCATATATCCTTACACACGTACATGGAATGTTATCGATGTTTAGAAAATTTTCTCTACCAAAAATATTTATACATTTTCTCACATTAATCATTCCATGAAAACATGACTCCCTTCAGTGTATTTTTTTGTAATTGGGTTTGAAAATCAAGTTATGTTTCTCAAATATCGACGATGATACCCACACAATCTATGTAATCTATGTGTATCAATCATAGTGGGGGGCTTGTGTTATCCCCCAGTTTCCTTAGTTTTTTAAGGATATATACATTTAAATTCAATGGAGATAATATTCCCCGATAATGTTACATGCCAATATGAAATTCACATTTACTATAATTTGAATATACCTTTTATTTTATAGGGTCATTAGTATTTTATTAAAATACTCCATGTGTTCGTCCTTTTATTTAGAGTATATGAGAATATGATTTATAAATACTACCAAAAACTTATTGAGGTATTTTATAAAGTAATTATTTCATCATGGCCATGATGGTTGATGGATAATTAGCGAATCCAAGTGGCATAACTATAAAATCATAATGGATGTACAATTTATAAGAAGTAGTCTTCGGGATATAATCCTTCTTTACATTTACTTGAAAATATCTTAAGAGAAGATCCACTATATAAAAATATGTTTCAACATATAACTCATTGAACATATCACTGTAATAAGGGAAACTATTACTTTTTATTTATCGTAATCTTGTTGAGATAATTATATTAATCACATTGGTGAATTTTCCTATCCTTCATCTTGAAGAAGAGGACATGTTAACCACATAATAAAGAATAAATGATTATAAACCATTTATTAGGATTTTCATGTAAACTTTTCCACATTTTCATAATCTAAAAAACATAAATTTCATATTGAGCCTTAAATATTGTTAATTATTTGATAAGGATCATAATTGTTAGCTCAATATCACGATTAGGGGAAAGAACTTACAATTAATTTGGATACCTATCATCAAATTCTATTACCATGGGCATCTCATCATGGATGATGTTCTTTTTAATATCATTCATTTTATAAAGTTAATATTTCTATGAAGGATAATATATCTATGCATTATATGTTGTTACTAATTAATATTTATCATACTCCTGTAAGTTTTATATAATTGAAGTGTGATTCACGATGTAGATGCTGATTTCTGTCCTTCGAAAATATATGTGGGATCTATAAAAGGTAATCTAATCCATGACAAAAATAGAAATGTATTATTTTAAAATAATTAACACAAGGTTCATTGGGAAGTATATCCCATAAATATTGAAATGGGAGTAATTTTATATTTAGGATGAAATAATATTATCATTTCATTATTTCACTAATAACTCCAAGTCTATGATTTTAGGTGTTGTTTGGGAATTTATTTAATACAGAAGAGATACCAAATAATGTGTTGATATATAATAAAACTTTATGTCAACTATTAGTGAAGGAATATATAAAGAAAATATAACCAGATAATTTTTTTGGATCCACTATAGCAGTTGAGATCGTATAAGTTCACACTTTCAACTATGTATATTTTTAGTGAAGATTGTATCTGAAAACCATTGGCATAAAGAAATTGTATTGAATAATTCACATGTTCCAAGAAATTGAAATACTATACTATATAAATATAGATGTATGGAGAATTTACATCTTCAATTACAATGGTTATTTTTACCATCTAAAACCCCTAGCTAATTTACCTTATATACCTCACCAAATGAATTTCATCATTCCCTTGAGGAATGTTTTATGATTTTCTTCCCATACTTTTGACAAGTGGGATTTGGGAATTCATTTTGCTAAAAGATTTCTCCATTATACCATCATAAGGAAACTCTGTTTTCTAAATCTTATTCTCATGAAATCATTTAGATTAATTAATCTCCATTTTTATTATATGGGTACATCAGAAAGTTTCCTCATTGATTTCAATATTAAAAATCTATAAATATTATGATACACTCAGCTTCATCCAACAAAAGAAGTGGTAAAATTTATTTTTATATGAAATGAAAAAACAATTTTTTTATCATTATATCCTTGTAAATATTTTCTCATATATCCCTATGGATTCATACTCTTTTTTATAAAAGGTAAGGAATCTTGTTTCAATTATCAATTGAAGTGTTTTAGTAAAATATCCATCAGATACTTTTTCAAAATTACTTACACTTTATCCATTTGATCGCATCCTGGATCATAATTTTCATCTCTAATTTAAGTCATTTATTAGTACAACAATCCATATGATAAATATCCATCATGATATTCTCTTAGACACATAATATAAGTATACAAAATTTCAATTCTATGGAGTTGATCTATTAATCCGAGATTAAGGGATACGAATATCCATTTAAATTCAAGGGACATTATTGCAGAAATTTATCAATAGAAACCTTAACATTTGTCCGGTGGTTGGTAATTCATCCATAGTCATGTTTTGTTAAAAAAATGAGCCAAGTGGGAAATTTGTTTCATAATGTTCATGACTCATTCTCCTATCAAGTTGGGGATTTTATTTGGGAGGTTATAATTTATTTATTCACATTGGTTGATGACTAAGTTCCTCCTCATCCAAATCATTAACTAAAAATAAAGGGAATATTAGGGATTATAGTTTTTAAATTATAAAAATAATAATTGGAAAAAAATTCATATTAAAGAGACAAGTCATAAATGGAAAATGTTCATCATCGTAGGAGTTAATATGACTAAATATATGTTGTGCAAGATTTATTTCCTTACATAAAATCATCTGATATTTTTTCTATCAAATAATTATGGTTTGTTAATGACATTGTAATTTCAAAAAAAACATCCCCATGTATTATAAAATTGGATTGTGGCACAACATATTGTGATGCACAAGGTAACGATCGATTCTTTATCAATATGTCATTTTTTATGGTTATTACATCAATTTACATCTATTAAAAAGGCACTCAAAATTATAATATTATACATGGTTCAATTTTCTTGTAAAACAAACAATTAATACATTTACAAACATTGGGGATTTTTTATTTTCATTATTATTATCCAAAAAAAAATATCATGTGATTTTTCTAATTATAATACAATATATAACTTATCATTTATATTAAACCAACCAATACATCCCATATTTTAATACAATATATTTCATGATATATTACACAATAGTGCACATAATAATAATCAAATAATATTTTGAATCCAAGTAATTTTTATTTATTAGGTACATAATATCACAAATTGTAGAAGGTATTGATGAAAATTTTTATAAACATCATAACATGATATAATATTCCATTGATATTCTAAAATTAAACAAAATAACATGGGGATCTACATAATAAAGTGTTGAGATGTAAATATGTGCATTTGAATAAGAATAAGACATAATTACATAAAGTAGTGCATGTAACACACGAGGAAAATTAAGGTAACATAAACATTCTTAGGATCACAATATAGAAAAAGTGTCATGATATATCTCAATAGCATAAATGAAACAGGGAATGTTTAACCAAAATAAAACATGATACGATTAAAAGTAAGGAAAAAACCATGAAAACATCACATGGTGGAAAAATTACCATAATAGAGTATAATTTGTCTATAATCTAATATATTATTTCTCCTGAGACGAAATCATTAACCCGTTAATTAGAGGAAAATATAGGTGAATCAATCATTTTAATATCATGTACGAGCATAAGTGCACCATTTGAATCATACAATAGATTGATTGAATTCACCAAATTTATCCCATGATCAATGACCATGGGTTATATACAAATAAACCCACATAAATTAATGGTAGGTACATATTGGTGAATACTCTTGTGTTAAAATATGGATTTTTATTAACAAAAATAATGTTTGGAATGGAACAATTGGAGGATAATTCTGGAAGTATAACGGTGGTACATTATAGTTAATGGAATGGATTACAAAGAGTGATAGGGTGTCTCTCATTACATTTAAATATAAAGGGTAGTAAGTGGAGTATGTAATAACATAATAAAACATTAAATTTTTGTACTAGAAGGCATAATAAAATGAAGGCACTTGAATGAATAGGAGATGTAGAGGATCACATACCTTGAAAGCATCCATCTAAAAGATGTGATGCGATTATTTATATCATGGTGGAACCTTGTGAGTACTCATGAGAAGGAAGTAAATATTAATGTAATGACACGAAGGTTTTAGAGTGAATTAGACTGTGTGTTTTCATGGGTATATATATATGAAATGAGAGAATAATGAATTATTATTTTAAAAGGATTTTTTGATACTGTGATAATTTAATCAAAAATAAAAACCATATCAAGGAGTTTTACCATGGGTTCATACAAGGTAAATTGGTTTTCATTATTTTAATTTTTTATTAAATGATTTCAGTTAAATAATATAGTTGCATATACGGAAGTGAGTCATTTTTTAAATGAACTTGTTTTGAAACATCAAAATATAATATATGTTTTGGAGGATTCATTAACTGTTTATAAAATTAAAAACAAAAAACCATAAAAATTATTTTAAATGGTTAATATTTATTTTTTTATGGACAAAAATAATGGAATATATTATATAATTTTTTTCATTATTATTTTATAATACACATAGTATATTTATACGACATATAATTTTTTCTAAATTTTTTTATAGTCATAAATATATATGAAAAAAAATTACTGAGTAATTTTGATGTTCTAATTTAAAATATAATATTTATTCTTTCCAAATAATTATCTATGTATGAGAATTTACACTTTAAAAAAATATCCAACCCAATTGAAAATTATTTTGTTAATAAAATATTTTGACCAGAATAAAAATTAGTTTTTAGTTTATAATAGTAAGTTATATTTTATATTTAATGAAAATATATTTTTATTATAATATTTAAATAATATATAATTTATTTATAATTTAATTTTCTTGTTAAAATATTTTATTTATATAGAAACTATATATTTGAAAATAGTTAAATTTATGTTTTATCATATCAAAAACATATTTTTATCAAAATGAAAATTTTATCATTTTAAAACAAATATTAAAAATAAATAAATAAATCCATTTTTTAATAAAACATATAAACACAATGATTGTAATTGATCATGATTTCAAGATCCGAGAACATATATTCATCCTTTGATATAAAATCCCCCATCCAAGAAAATACATATATGAGGATGAAATCAATATATGTTAAGATAACAATATTGATTATGATTACGTATGAAAATATCTATCAATACAACCTGAACTAATGATCATGCTTCCAAATAATGCTAATGTGGGTTTTCAAAATACATTCATTTTCCAAATAAGAAAATTTTCGGGTATTTTATGAAATGATAATAATTACTATATAAATAAAATTAGAAAAAAATTAAATATAAAATGTGTTAAAAAATCATTTCATATTTAATTTTATAGTGATTAATGATAATATTTATTTATATAAAAATATTGTTTGTTGAAAATCATTTCATATAGATGAATATTTAGTATTCCTAAATGATATATTTATATTAAATCAATAATTTTATTTTTATGATGATATATGGATCTTAAATTTAAACAAACACCTCCATCAGATAATGCAATGATTTATTTTGATCTTCAAAAGAATAATGATTTTATTTTATTAGATGTTTATGTTTTATCATTTGATCATATGTTTTCCATAATTCGAATCGTTTTGTATTTTAAATATTATTTAGTAAATTTAATATGGTAGGTGTTTTGAGTGAGGAAAATGAATTTATCATTGAATTAAATTATAATAAATTTTTTACTAATCAAATTATTTCATGTAATTGAGAAATAATTAAATAAAGGAATTTTTTGGAATTTTTTTCACTAGGAATTGAATGAAAAGATAATATTCGAGACAATACAACATGGATTTCTAGTGTAATAAATGATGGAAATAATGGTGATTACACTGTGTGATTTCATTTATGAAATCAAGATGATATGATCTTTCAATCTATATTATCATATTACTCTTAATTTTATAAAATTAAAAATAAAAAAAATCACAATGATAGATAATGTGTGAATGGGTTGGTGAATTGGTTTTCTCTGAATTTGTAGTGAGAGACTAAACTGATATTGAGAGGTTATAATCTTCATTAGAAATACCTCACACATTTAGAAGATAATATGTTGGTTTATGTTTATTGATGAAGATCTTCAAAAAGAATTAATAAATCATGAAAAAGCATCAATGATTATCCAAAAGGTTCATGGAAAAATAAACATCGATTTTTTGTGACAATGGAAGCATTCTACTGGCCTGTCACTATTGTCAATAATGTTATCATTATGCTGAAACAGTGATACAACATTTTCATGTTTTCATTTGGATATATATGGTATTATTATATATGTGTACATACAAATTAGTAATCATATGTTAATAAATAAAATTATCATGTGGTTAGGGAGATCAGTTGTCCATGGTATGTAGTAGGATTACCTAAAGAAACCAAAACATCCAAAAAAGATTGTTCTCATTATTCATTATTTTTCGTACACACACATCTAATATTGTTCTTATCTTTTAATTGTATCAAACCATAAATGGTCATTGGGGATTATTAAACCTATGTTGAAAATTATAAAGAAGTAACATACACCGATTCTTCCCCACCATATAATTGGAATTTAAAATCATTGGAACATTATTATCTTCTTCACTGAAATCAATGATTGCTTATATTGACAACAACGTCCTTTTTCATATGGTTCCTAAAATACAACATCGTTATAGTGGTATTATTATCTTTTGGGCATAGTACTATGTATAAACTAGATTTTTTTCTTCAATATAATTGGGTTCAAAATTAATTCTTATTACCCCATCTTCATGCACAATTCAGCAAGCCAAATAAGTCTATTTTGGTATTGTATTCATGATCTTCTTCAAATTTTGATGGGTGAATCATGATTTCTCAATATTTTCTATGTATCGGTATAAATTTTCACTAATTGTATCTCAAATAAATGATTAATTTTTCATTTTCAATATATGTCTAAAAAAATAAAAAAAATATTTTTGTACATTTTATCGACCTTTTCAACTTGGTTTTTTGAAATCATTTTGTAGTTATCTTAATAAAATATTAATTATTTTGAAACTATATGATAATATGTGCATTAATTATGAATAATAGTATCATAAAAACATTCCACATTCCTATTAAACCTCTTTTTCAATAACTTGTACATGCTTATTTTATATATTTACACTTTATATACTCCTTCACCTACCTTTTATTAAATTTTTTGTTCATGCTATCTCTGATCATTCAGAAACATGAAATAAAAAATAAATTAAATTATAAAAATGTTTCATATACATTATAAAACTTATATTATAGATTAAGGTGATTCACATTTTTAAAATATATAAGTTGTATATGTGTACATTAGTGCACATTACATCTTTCCAAAAATAATTTCACATTATATTTCCAACTATCATTTTCCAATGTATATTGACAATTTTTCTATCCATTCTATATAAATACCAATTATTTTATGATTATATAGTGTGATATAATGATAATTAATTTATTTTCATATGATGTTTTATTCAAATTCATGACATGTTTATTCTATTTTATTTTCATATAATAATTGATTATTAAGAGATGCAAATCATTTAAAACTTGTCACAAGAAAATTTTAAATATTTCAGTGGATTATAACTTATTCATAGTGAGCATAAGGTTTTCTATTTTAGTGAATTATGAAATTAAAATGATGAAAAATAAATTACCTCCGAGATAATATTTTGTTCTGGATCTATATACATCATTATAAATAAGTTTTAAAGGTCTTATTGATAGAATTTCACCTTGTGAGATCTGTAACTCAATTTTCCATTTAGGAATATTCTATAGATAAAATTAAATTCTTATTTATATTGATATCATATCTCATAAAATCATGATTTAGTGTTTTACATTTGATTATTTGATCATGCTGTCTAATCCATCTATTCTATATGATTCTCTCATGTTCTACACCCATAAAAATTAATTGGTAAGATCATCAATTAATGATAAATTTTCATTTATATATTTTGTTCACATATGTTTTATAAATTCATTATGATTTTATTGATATATGAGTGCATATTAAAAAATAATTTCCTTCACATTACCACAGAGATGACCATCACTAAAAAAACTAGTCTTTATCAATTCCATATACAAACTGCAATTCAATGTCATATTTGGAGATACATTTTGAGTAATGTAAATCCCCATGTCTTTTAGTGAATAATAATATATAATGAAGTTTATCCCCTCTAGGCATCTCAATATTTTATAAAATATTATAATCATCCCTAATGTTGTATGATCACTAACTATAATGAACCGATGGATTTCTATTTCTATAAACCCATAAATAATCCTCAATAAGATATATTTTCTCTTCCAAGGGCTCCATAATACCCATTCCTTTATCAATGTTGGAAATCTATCATGGAAAAGGTTTAACACACTTCACTACAAAATGAATCTTTTTCACCCAATGAAAAAAACATCACTAAGACACTATAATATATTTTGGTATGGAAAAGTAGAAATATTTGTCCTCACGAACCGACTTCCACTAAAATATTATTCAATATTTTTTGAATAAATACTCCTGTCATATTTCCTTTTACTAGTTCGTGATATTTTGTACCACCATGTGTAGGAATTATGAAAAAAACATAAATAACTTTAATATCCCCATAATATTAATCTCCGAGGAAAATAATAATTCATGATGAAATTCATCATTTATTGAATGAATATTTGAGTATTTTAAATCATTTAACATGATATGAACAATGGAAGATATTGAGTTTGAACATTCATTACTAATAAATGATTAACTAGAAGTATATTTATCTAGAAAAAATTCTGCCATATGTTTTATATAATTTCCCTCAAAATATTTTCATTATTTATACGTCAGTTTTATATAATATATAAATTAAAAATTCAATATAATCAAATCATTATTAGAATTAAGAAACATATAGTATTTAATAGGTAATTCTTATTTCAAAATAAATATTCCTTCAGGACCATTTATCATCATCTCATATCCTTGAAGATTCAAGTACAAGTATTTTATTTCAGAAACAAGGGATTCCATTATATTTATAAACAAATTCTACTGTCTGAAAAAAATATATATTCTTTCAAAAATAAATTCATTTATATGAATATTATAATACTCAACACAAGATCCAGGGTCATATTTTAATATATGTTACAAATCAGTTGGTGTTGAATCATCTTCTTCACTACATGATATTTTAAATAAATTCTAAAAATGACCCATAATATTATTAAATTTCTCAGAATATTCACTTTTATAATTAATTTTATATGAATTAATTTCTTCATATTCATTTATAATAAGATATATAATTTTTATTCAAGATACATCCATATTTATCCCATTATATATAGATGAATATTATATTTTTTTATCCCACTTAATCATGTGAAAATTTTTATATCCTCTTTATTCAAAATATGAATCCTTTAACATTAGTCAATAAATATTGATGTTTTAATACCATTTAATTTTTATAATCAATTTGAAACAATTTTTTTCCATTATCGTAATCATCATAAATTTATTTAAAATAAGAGTACTGAATCTTTAATAGTCTCCATTAACCAATTCATTTTTAGGTACACTTAAATTTGTATCATCATCATTTTAATTGTTCTTAGAAATTTTAATATCCTTAAAAATAATATTTATCCTTAATATTCCTCATGAATTCTATGATATTCCCCATGTCATATTCTATAATATTACCATTTAATTATTTAAGTGAGTAGAAATATCTATCCTCAAAAAAATCATAGATTCAAACATATCCAAAATGATTCATTTTTTTATCCCTAAAAAGATCATAATAATTTTCATAAAACCCGAAAAAAATGTTCATTCTTTATTTAACCTTTTTATAATTGACACCAATTTATCATTCCCATTCATTACTATTTCATATATGTGGAATATATATGATTTTAATTTTCCCTCCTAAAATTTAATAATACATTTATATATTTAATTTCATTTTTAAATCATTTTATTATATAATTTATTTCCAATCACATCTGTGAAAAATATTTCTAAAAAATCATTATATGAACATTTTCATTCATACAAATAATATCAAAGAAATTAGTAACAAAATTTATTAGATAATCCCCTTTATGGTATTGAAAAAATATAATTTAATCATCTCCATCATACAATATATGTGATAAAAGATATGTAATTTTTTTTTGCCCAATTATGGTGGTTTATTCAATATAATGTATGTATGACTCTTTTTTTTATAATTTTAATTTTCCATCATAATAACACTAATTAATTTAATAGGGGATTCATTTCTCAAAGACCATTTGAAGAGCAATGAATAATTTTTCTCTACTATGTATGGGGATGAATCAATCAATGTTAGAATATATAATTTCATCAAAATAAAATACCCATACAGATCTATTAAATGTTCAATCAACTAAAATTTAAATGTGTTGCCTCAATAATTTAATTTGAAATTTATTGATCATTAAAATAAATAATTTTCACATTATTTTTCCCCTTATGGGAAACCTAGTCCTGACTATGATCAGTTGGTATCCCATAATATAGATTCATTACTCTAGGAACAAATAATTACCACAATAAATATCATGAATATAATCGAGCTATACTATTTCATTTTAATGAAGAATTAACCATCATCAAACTACAAGAACAATAAAATTTATATTAAAATAAAAACTAACCCTTTTATGGTTGAGTTTCTTAAACAAAAAAACCCACACTATTCCTCATTGAGCATTAGAAAAACTCATGAAGAATTTTATCATTGCTAAAAAAATATGATGAAGAAATCCTACTTGTTTTCAAAAAAAGATGACCCACTAAATTATCATGCTCAAATAGTTGTAGATGATAAATTCTATACATCATGGGTGATCCAATATTTTCGATAATTATTTAATATAATAAGATGAATAAGTTACCTTTGTCTTCTCTCTCATACCTCCACTTATAATCATGTAATATATAAAATTGTTGAAAAATAATATAAACTGATTCATCTTTCATATTATCATTATAAATAATTCATTCAAGAGCATCATAAATCTCTGTTTTTCTTCATTCGTTGTGAAATGATCTAAAAAAATAACCTAAAATCATATTATATTCTTAATTTTAATTGACATATTATATCATAAAAAATTAAATCTTTCATTTTTCTCCATAATTTTAAATATTTGGAAATAAATAATTCATATTGACAACAATATATTTTGAATATTAAACATATTTTATAAACAAATTTTTTTTAATTCATGGAATAAAAATATTCCTTATCTCACTAAAACATATCAAACTCATCTTCTATATTTAGCTCATAGGATAAATAGACACTTTATGAAAAAAAGATAAAACATACTAGAAACTGTTGAATAAGTATAGTAAAAAACACAACAATAATCATACATCAAGTGATGTAAGATATTACATGACCTCTAAACAAAGAAAACACATTTACAATAATATTACATAATTACATTATTGTAATTTTTCTATAGAAAGATCAAATTTAAAGATCATAATAATATTGTTTTATAAATAACTTACAGAATCATTAAAAACATAACTATTAAGTAATAATTTATAAATCATTCATGTAACATATTAAATAAATTATGAATGTGGGGTTTTATGTAACGATGATCATCCTTCGTATCATCAGGTTTTATTTCCCCATGATTTAAAAATTATTTAATGTTTCAAAATTAAGCCTATAAAAAAATTATATAACTCAAGTTGTGTTAGTCATTAAGAATAAGGAATCATTCATACAAATGTGGTTTTGTGCTTAAACAATGTCATATAAGGTTATGACGATCTTACTTATAGGGTGTGGATGGGGGTCACTTACAAGAATTCATGATTACATTGATTATTTCCCATTAATATGACTATTTCGATGTTTCTAATTCATACATACAAATAAATGTTTCAGTTTCGCATTTAGGATTATGATTCATAAGAAAAATGGAGGTCATAAAAAATTTATCCAATTATATTTAAATAACCTTCTAAAATAGTTATAAAATTACATCAAATAATCCAATGATAAATTTGGATTTTCTCAATATCATTATATATTGTTTCAATATATACAATTCTAACTTGTACTGATTATCAATCATTATTTCACAAAAATTAAAAAATCAACAAATCTAATGGAACATTTCCAAGGAAACGTAAATATATTTCCTCTATCAAAATAGAACAACATATATATGTATTCTTAATCACATGGAAAAATATAAACCATAGATATACCATAGTTATGAAATATTTTTTTAGGTGAATCATAACCCATGATGGATAAATAGGTTAATTATATTTTTACTTATAATCACATATACCTATTTTCATCCAGATAGTTTCTCCAGTCAACTTCATATTAAAATATAGAATAAAATAGTGTCCTTAAAACCATAATAGTACTCACTGAATTGTACTACTTAATCCAACTTAAAAAATGTTATGATATAATTATCATCCTAGGAGGACTTCCAATGAGTCAATAATGAGATTGAGTGTCCTCTCTGTAGGGAACCTACATCATGGTATGCATTGGAGACTAGTACAAAGGGTTTAATACCACAAAAAATGAATGTGATTATAATATGAATACAAAAACTCCTCATTGTAAAAATAATATAAATGATTTTCCAATCCATAACACACAAATAATTTATTATAAAATGCATATAATTTGATATATTGATATAATTTTTTTTATATGAGTATCACAAATAATACGAAGACATTAAACACATATATACTTTTAATTAGATATAATTTAAAACACCATCATGAAAATTATACATATACCAGGAGGTATGGACACTTAACAACACCACCAAATGTACCATTGTTATTTTTCAAATATAACATGAATAAAAAAAATATCAGTTTAAAAATATGTTTGGAATTATTTATTAAAAAACTATTATGTCAATGTGATTAGATAATGATAATATGTATATGAAAGATTTAAAATGAATTAAAAAACCAATATTCACCCAAAAGGTCAATAAGAAAAATATATTACCATCTCATGTATTAAAATAAATAAATTTTTTGTACCCCTAAAAATCATAGATCCCATTAAAAATATATTCTATCACTCTATGATATAAATCAAGGTTATTTAAAAATCCATCCAGAGGTACCTAAGTATCAAATAAATGAGTAGTTTTCCTCCCATAATGACATCATTGGAAAATGAAATGGTTGCATGGATTTCTACAATTTATGAATCTTATTTTTATCAAGTTTCCACCCTCAAAGTCTCTCACCACATACACCTATAAGTATATTTAAATTTAATTTCAATAAAATTTTCCATATGTTAGGAATTATTTCTGATACTATATTCCCAATCAAAAGGTATATCCCCACCTCAACCCAATTTGTCACCCAATTATTCCATATTTCACCGCCATTTGTTATCCACATCATAAATATCATAAATTAATATAAGTGTATTAAATCACTATAATATTATTTTATATTTTTTACTACACAAACATATAATTAGATACAGATAGGTATTAGTAATAAATAATTATTATTAGAAATAATATTATATTCCAACTGTATTCTACTAAAATTTATATCATAAAGGGGATTTAATTACATCAGTAGTATTTTTATTATTATGAAAATTTATAAGCTCTAAAACCTCTTAACTAGAAATTTCAAACATTAGAATATCATTATATATTATATCTTTATCCACCAAAAAATTTCCATATATCATCTTTATGCAGAATTAAGAGTTAATATTAATTCATCTTTTGGAATGACCCCTTCATAAAAAACAATATTATTTGGTGAATATTTTCAACCCCAATAGTAAAATTACATGATCCAAATATAACTTATTAAGTGATGCATTGTGTACACATGTATAATGAATGATTTCATATAATTTTTTAAGGATCCCATTGTAAGTCACTAAATATTTTTCCGATGGTTAACCCTCATTTTTGATGGTTTCAAAGAGTATGGAATAGAACACATTATTACATTTTTTGGAAAATGAAAATGTCAATAAAACACTGTTAACACAAATTTAATAATATAATCAACCCAGTTGAATATTAATGTCAATATATACCACCAAAAATGTTAGAAATTATATTTTAATGTTAAAATTAATGACATGATACATTCAAATTTCATTATATAATATTCATCAATTGAATTATTATCTCTTAAAACTAATTTATTTTCCATATTCATTGTCCAAAATTAGTCCATTAATATTTAATAGATAAATTAAATTCATCTAGAATATAACATTGGGTCTTTTTTACATAATATAAAACTTTCAATTTAGTATTATAATCTATATCATTGATTATATTGAATTTACACCCATTATAAATTAATAATTTTGGGGATTATTTAACATAAAATAGTAATATATCATGATTAAATGTAATCTACCCAATTTTCAATTATATATATGGATCATTCCTGATTATTCAAGGATTGTAGGGAATCAATATTAATAATCCCTTCTTCGATAGTACATGATAGGTGAACTCTTTGTAGTATTCATTAATGAATAAAAGAAAATGTTCATACATGATATATGGACTAAAAATACATATTGTTGATATGATCATATAAAATAGCATATTAAATTGTCTATTAATTCTAAATTTCATTTTTTATTCCATTAAAAAGCCATCTTCGAAGATTTAAATGAAATAATTTTTTACTAACTAAATTAAATCATTGAAGACTTTCATTGATAATTATATCAGAGAATTTCTTATAAAATAATAATATATTTATTTATTTACAATAGTAATGATATTTAATTAATTAAAATAAATTAAATAAATGTATTTATATCTTTTATTGAAAAATAATTCTTAGTACCATATAAAATTGAAATATTGAAATCAATGGGAAACCATCAATCCTGATTCAAATTATTTCAAAATGAAAATGTTGAAAATATTCCAAATTGACAAAAATAACAGTAATTACTCTCATACAAAATATTTAATTACATTAAGATTGTTATACTTAGTGGGTTAAATTTTAAAAGGAATATTAGGGTTTGTATGTCAACATTACTCAAAACATCTATCCATGGGTTCACAAAACCCCAAATTCTAATTTATTAATAAAACAAAAATTTACAAATGAGGAAAAAAAGAAATGGAACCAGATTCCATTCATTGATCATGTTCATTTCTTGAGCCCTCTTATAGACCCTGTATTTTTCGGAAATATACCTTTCTCCTCAGGATGTTAGTCCCACTACCATGTTTTAACCATAGGGTCATGCTCATTAGATGATGAGCTAGATTAAGACACAATATCTTCGTCCAATATTCAAAATTTGCAAGGCATGTCCGTGAAATTCATCTATGGATTCAGATGAAAACCATACGCAAAATTAATTACCAACAACATCTGGAACCCAATGTAGTCACTAGAACCTAGCATTTCCAGCTCCGTCATGTGGAAAGTATCCTCTAACTAAAGGAAACCACAATAATAAGAAACACTACCAATGACTTCAAGTAGAAGTTCACCTTCCTGGCGACCTGGTAAGGTGAAGTTCATATTATTCTTCTAGGAATTCACTTCTCATTTGAGACCTTTCCAAAAATATCATATGATTTTTCATCAAATTTGAGAAATTAGGGGGGTTACTGCAATAACTATACTTCAAATTTTAGTGATGTCCCCTGATCAGTGGAAGTCCGCACTACATCGAGGTGACCAGTTTCTATGAATTTATAAGAAGAAAAATTATCTATGAAATTTAAATAATGGTCACCCATTGTATGGAGATCCACCTCAATGATAGGACCCTCATCTTGGTTAGGAAATGGGAGTGGGCCGAAATGGGGTGATGGGGATTAAGTATTTTGGATTTGAAAAGTAAAATATACTAGAAGCCTTCAAATATCCACAGATTCTCTCATACCCTTGATGCCTCGAGCAATCAGTCACTCCAAATCAAGATCTAGGTCAGTAGATTCTAGAATATGTTCATTATTAAGGGAATGGTTGTCTAACATTAGGTCCTCAATAATAAGTCAATAATCAGGGCCCCCATTCACAGGCCCCTTTAGGAGCCATGACATGTGCAGGAACATATGTACAGCTCTCACCCTCCATAATTTCATCATATGATCTAACATGCATCTCACTGCCATCATAAAAAGACCTATGTATGTTGATATCATCCATATTCTCACCTCGAATGCATCCACTAGTTGGAGTTTCATCTGGGCCATCCATGTTTCCACCACCAGTAGTACTCTAATATTTCTTCACTAATTTATCCTTGTATTTGAATCTTGTTCCATCCAGTATCCTAGAATTTATCACTTTATGGCGAATATTCTTAAAATTCAAACATAAATCTAGTATTTTTTCATTCTCAATTTACAGTTCAGTCTCTTCATCACTCGTGGAAGGAAAAATTCTATCAAATAATACATATTATAAATCAAATGAAACAAGAATCCTCGCATAATTCCCAATTGTGGGGATTTTTCTTTCAGTATCTAGTTGGATTAGAACTCCTATGGACATCTCAATATCATATAGGATATTGGGATGTGAAAGGATCCAATTCAATAAAAATACTATAACCTAAAACTTTACCAATAAACGACCATCCTCCAAAGGGATAAATGGGTGATCCCATTCACAAATGTGTCGGAATCCCAGTTTTGATTGAGATTGAACCAAAATCCATGAATTTCCTCCACAAATCCGCTGAAGGATATAGTATCTGGGAGAAAACCATTTCTTATGGGATGTAAAGGCAGCCTTTTATTCCCTAAATTTAAGACAAGTTCAATGATAAATGATTGATCATCCACATTGTCTATCATTTTGAATAAACAAGATGTTCAAAAATCGAGAACTACCAGATCAGTATTCACTCTGAGACCGCAACAATGTAAGATATGACATGGGAAATTTTACCCTACCTAAGAATACCATCGGTTGAACCATATATAAGGCTAAAACAATAGGATGAACAACATGCAATAGGGGCCAAAACCCTCTTTCTAACATCAAAATCATGCTCATCCCGGGAAGTATCCCCAAAATAAAGTGAATCAAATTTCCCCAAACCAAGGAATAAATCCATAAGAAAACCCAAAAACAACCCCCTGAAACTATTGAGATCACCTGGCCTTGAAAAATATAGACTTATGAAACAATCATATATGAGAATCCAAGGAACTATGACCATAAGAGAAAGGACATCTGAGGTTGTTCCCGATGAACGAACAACTTCCCTAGAACCTATGAAAACCAAAACAGCCAGATCTTGCACTCCCATAGTAGAAGCCTTCAAAAATATGAGACCTTGTGCGCTGATGTCATCATTCTCACAAGATACCTTTATCTATGTAAGAATCCTTCCTAGAATCCCTAAATTCTGAGAGTCCGGATCTAGCATCGACCAAGCTGTAGCCTCATAAAACAAGATTTTTCGACTGTCATCGTCCTTCTTCTCGCCAGGTAACCCTAGGTCAAAATGTTGAATCACCAGGAGAGGGTTCCACAACATTCCATCACCACCCCAACCATTATTTTTAAATATTAAATTATGTGTATTTAATACATCTTATTTTTTTTGGAACATCATATATATTTCAAATATTAAATTTTATAAGGATTTTTTATGAATAATATATATTATAATATGAAAATATGATTCAATAAATGAGATAATCTATTTTATATGGCTTAAACTTATTTTTTTATATTTATTTCTAAAACGTTTAATTCATTTGGATATTTTTTAAGATTATTATGTTGATATTGCCCTCATTATTTAGGTATTTTTTACATTTTTTTAATATAATTATTAATTTTTTCAATATTGATTAAATATTTTTTTATTTTATTAAAATTAATAATATTTTTTAAAATAGTTAACATATTATTTTAATGAAATGTATCTATTTTATTTTATTATATTATTCATTGATATTTATTAATATATTTTCTATGAAATTAGTATTTTGGTCAAAAAATATTTAATTTATATTACCCTCATTGATTAATTATTTGTTAAAATATTTTAAAAAAATGGATATTCTATCAATTTTGATAAAACTTATTAGAAATTTAATAATATTAAGATGATTTATTACATTAAATATTATTTTTTGGAAAATTTATTTATGGTAATTTTTTATTTTTTTATAATTAGTTTTGAGAAATTATATTTCACTAAAAATATTTAATTTATTATATATATTTATTATATTTTTATTAATTGATATTTTTAAGTAATTAATTATTTTTTTCTTAATTAAATGAATAATCTTTTAAATATTAATGGGATTTAGAGTGATTTAGTATAATTTCCCTTTCCAAAACATCTATGAAAAAAATTATCAAAAATTGATTTAATGTTGGTGTAAATAATTACATTTCCAATGAATGATGACATTATGAATTCAAAAATCCTTCAATAAATCTTATTATTTGTTATATGAACTAGTAATTATTCAAATATATTAGTTTCAAAACTGAAAAATTATAATTTTTAAAATGAAATATGTATCATGATAAAACAATTCTTCGATTTATTTAGATAATTTAGGGCTTCTATGATAATGAATTTAATAAAAAATATAGATTTTACCATATCCAAAAATAGTTTATTTTTAATTGGTACTAGAACTATTTATTGGTTCAAATTGGAAATTGAAGTCAATATTTAGGGGAATTAAAATTCTATCTATAATAATTTACTATGTAAAACATATTCTAACATAATGATTTTAATTTATATTGAATATTAATTTATAGAAACATTTTTTAATAATTTTATTATATTTAAAAGTATTTAGAAGAAATTATATTGAGCTACGCAATATGATTGCATTATTTATAGGTAAAATTTTATTCATTTTTTTCAATTTTTTATTTTTTATTTATAATATGATATTTAATTATTTGAATCTTATGTTCTGTGTAATTTTCATTAAAATAATATCACAAGATTTGAATGTTTCTATTTAAGAGATGTTTGGCATTAAGTAACTTTTTACATTGATATAAGTTTTTAATTGATAATGAAATATTTATTTCAAAAGGATATTTTTGTTAAAATAGAAATGGATCCCTGATTTAAACCCATGTTTAAATGATGGGATATGTTTTTTGTTTCAATGGAATGAAATTAAAAATAGTTACCAATTTAGTATAGTATAAACTATTTATAAATCATGGATAAAATATTATATAGTGTTGGAATATATTTTAATCTCAGTTTTTATAACATACTGCGTATTGAATTATACATGTTTTAGGTTAACTGAATCCATTTTGTAGGAAGTCTTTTAATATGATAAGAACTATATGTGATAGGTTATATGATGAAATTATTTTTAGGTGGTTATGTTGGTATATTGGTATATAATTTATGTTTTCCATATAAAAATTAATTAAATGTATGATATGTTGGTATTATAGTGGTAAATAATTGAGTAATATTGTGAATTTAAATTTTTTTGATATAAATGTGTTATATTTATATTTATAGAAGTTTTTTTGTAATTTATTGATCATTCGGTTCCCATTTCATTGGATGTTTTAGGTTTTGTAAATGAAAATAAGATGCTTGAGAACAAAGCGGCAGTGTAGATATTATAATATCCAATCAAGACATGATTTTGATATGTAGGTCTTTACTGTGCCATGGAATAATTTTTTGGTGTCTTGAGTTTAGTGTGTGGTAGGTGTTTATGTCATAGGACCCTTAGAGGATGAATTTAGTGTTTCTTCCATTTCATGTAACCCAATGTTGTGGTGATTGTACTATATAGTGGTCTTAATATCAAGGGATATTTAAATAATTATAGGATTTTTAAAAATAAGGAGTATTTAGGTTTCACCATAAGGATTGTTGGAATTCTCTTAATCTCCCACTTCTGGGTATCTCATGCACTGTGGATCGTATATTTCACCACCGTATTACCCCAAGGTTGTATGTTATGTGGTGTATATGTATTTTGTCTTCTGGTCGGGATTTGGATTGAGGCGTGTTTCAATAAAGCATATGTGGTCACACCATGGTTTTTTAGTTAAATATTTGAATTAGGATTTAGATTATAACTATGAATTGTGATTATCTATTAACACATGCCAGTCATAAATTTAGGTGATCGCATGTATTTCATTCTTTCACATTAGATTCCCATTACACATGATCATACTGTGTAGTATTCTAGGAAATATTTTATAACATCATCCAAATATTGGATAATATAATTCTAGGTATTTATTATTTTTAACCATGGGTTATTTCCCCCTCAAAACTTCTAGGTTTATTCCCAAACATCCCTTCAAAAAAAATCAGTGGTTGAACTCATTTGTAAAAGGTAGTGTTAAGATAGTGATATTGAGAGGGAATTATTATGGTTTATATTGATCAAGGTTTCAATTAGAATTATAGAGTGGGGTTTTCAATATATTCTTCTACTATAATTACAAATGGAGATATGATAGTGGTAGGGTATTCAAGAACTATAATTTCTTATTTTTTTTAAATTTTGGAATTATAATTCCATTTTAATGCATTAGGATTATCGATTTCTTTAATAAATTAAAGGAACCAACCATAATTTAAATTGATGGTAAGGGGTTGAATCATATGTGTTTAATTAATTCTATGATATTTCTTGTGATATTGATGCCTTGTTGTTATTATTATCAAAAAATCATTTTTGTTCGAATATTCTATCTATTTTGTGACATTACTTTTGAAATATTTTTTTATAGAAGGATAATAACATTATTATTTAAATGGATACATTGTGTGGGAAATGTGTAATTAGAAATAAATCATGTATTTCATACTAAAGAAATGATTTTATTTGATAATATCATATTATTTTTATTATTGTTTAATATTTTATTATTGGGGATCTGATTGTTTAGTAATTATGGGGTGTTATAGAGTTAGTTAGTGATAATATGTATGTTAGAATCTGTAGCAATATATGGATGTGTCTGATTAAGCAAGATGGACAGTTGGTATACCTTTAGTTGGTGTGTGTGGATATGGTTTACTATGTCTAAGGGTTGGGTAATTGGTGTTGTTTGAGGTATCACATGATATGGAAAATTTAGTTATTGGAATAATTAGAAATACAATAGGATAGAGAATTATTTATCAGTGCTACAACTATCATTATATTGTAGTAATGTGTTAATATAGTGATATTTATGAAAATATGGTATGGCTAGTAATTCTAGTGTATTTTTTATATTCCTAGTAATATAGGTATGTAATTGATAATTATTTATGGGTAAATGAATAGGTAAAATATGTAATTTGGATAGTAAATGAATAAAAAATTATTTTAATTAAAATAATAATATAATGTTGTAATGAAATGGAAATAGTTGGAAACTACTAATTCTAGAAATGGTGTTTTGATATAATTAACATGGTTTTTTAATACTTGTATTGGATGTTATACATGATATGTGGTCCAGTCAGTGGTGCTTCAGTTTTCAGGGTTAGTGGAGTGTAGTGACAATATAATGTTGATAATTCTACTAGGTGTTATTCAATTGTGGTTGAGCCATATAGGATGTATTTTTTTGTTAATAACTATTATATTCTTTTGTTTCTATTTATATAAAAACCTCACACCTATGAACTTCCATTAAATACCCAACATTCCCTAGAATTGGTGTGTTTTCCCATATCATTTATGTTATAAAATGAACAGATGCATGAATACTCTTTATTCCCCACCCTCCCGTATAGTCGTTTCATGGGATGTGATGGAATGAGGTGGTTATGATCATAATAAAAGAGTTTTTGATATATTGGTAGACCATATATGGTATTAGTGGGATTATAGGAATATGAAATTCATTATAATCTATTTTTTGAATTGAGTGGTTCCATGTTTACTAGAGGACCCATCCAGTTATTGAAAAGTGTAAATTTTATGGTGGTTTTTTCACAAAGAAAGAGTGGGTAACAAGTTTTATGAACATAATGTTGATTACACCCTACTATAATGTATATGGGGTGGATGGATGTGACATGAAATGTTTCAATCGAAAAGTTATGGTGACAAATATAATGTTATGACATGTTTTATGTTTGTCATAAAAGTTGTTGTTTGTTACATCATGACTGCAGACGACATTGGGAGTACATGAAATCTATCATTCATGCATTATATACGAAATATTATTGTAAAATGTGTGTCGGAAACCTAAAAATTTAATATATTACTAATTTTCTGTTATTAATATTGGATTTAATACATGGAGGGTATGCCTATGTGAGGCAGTGTGATATAAGACCTCCTAGGGGCTGGTTGATTATATTTTTTATTTATTAAAGAATTATTACTCTTCATCCCAATCATTATAATATATATAGAATATAATAAAAATGAGTATACATGTTATGATAACAACTATATATAAGTAAATTTTATTTTCTGGGTTATTAAGTTACCAAGGATAAAATTAACATAGTTTTTGGGGGTGGCTATGGAGTTGTTACATATTCCATTATTTGGAATATTTATTTTGGATTTAAATCATTACTCTATATTTGTAAGTTACATGACTGTTTTATATCATTATTTATATATATAATCAATTTTATTGGTGTTTTATTTATGTTTTACTTGGTAACATGAGTTTTATATTTTCTAATTGAATGTTTTATACTATTGGTTCTAGTCGCCCGTTTGGGGCCTGTAATTGGTGGTCCTTATGTGTCTCCATTTTCATCACTATTAGACATGTGTGGTTCATATAGAAGTTGATTTATGAAATAATAAAATCAATTATTTTGATGATAAATATGAATGAGATTTAATTTACTAACTAATGAGGATTTCTTGGGTTGGTATGTGAATGGTAAAATATGATCAAGAATCATGACATAGAAATCTGAGACTATCTATGAATTTGTATAATATATCCTGCCATGATCCAGTGAATTGTATATGATTTTACTAAATAAAATTTTATAATGTACATTCTTCCATAATAGAAAACATAATCATTGATAAATTAAATTAATAAAAACTAAATATAATTTAATAACATCCAAACTACTGGGCTTAGAATGTTTTTTTTGTTTTTATATATATTATATTTATTCACCATTAATTGGTGGTTTATGATTGTGAGGTTTATTAGGATAAACCAAAAATCCATTTAAGAGTTTAATCGGCGTACGATGATTTGTTTTAGATTAATTCATTGCCCAATTTCCTGTATCTGGGGACGAATGAGTATGATCTGATGTTCATTGATTTGAAGATATATTTTTGGATGGAGGCGATTCAGAGAAAACTATGTATGAGTCATTACAATATAGATTATAATAATTATCTGTCCATTATTTAGATCCAAAAAGTATCATGATAGTGGTGGATGGATTATCTAAGTGTCAATAGGGTGAAAATATTTAGAAAATAAGAATTTAAGAAGAAATATCATAATGAAATTTATCTATAATGATGAGGGAGTTAATGAGGAGTGAGATAATCTATCATTAGGAAGGGATCCTCAATTTTAATGATTTATAATTATATTTTAGTACCTCTATCACTTATCCCTTGATATATTATCATACAGTGTTTGTAGATCCCAATTTTTATATGAGACACTATATCCTATTATAATATATGTAGTTAATACATTTACATTTCTTATATAAAAAGTGGTTTAGAAGAAGGATAAAAATATTGGGAGTATTTAAACTCTTCCAATTAGGTCATGGGGGGATCCAATAGAGTTCCTAATTATGTAGAGCAAGTTATGGTCGATAACAACTATTTGGGTAGCTTATGTCATTGTCAATAGGGTTTCAGACTCAATGGATTAACTCTAATTTCATAGAGAATAGTTATTTTTGTTTCCCTATATGGGGATCAAGACCAGTGTTCTTTTATTTTTGGAAGAAATATCATCAATGGTTATTGAGATCAAAAAAAATACAATACGTATGGTTTCATTTGTCAGATTTATTATTTATCTAATAATATCAGTTCCAACATATAAAATACTATTACTAGAAGAAGTAATATTATATTCACCTAAGGGCATATGAAATTTGTATAGGAAATTCCAATTATGTCCCTTTTCATCATGGACATAGGGATTAGTGGGGTTGTTTAGGTGTTAATCTTCTTTGTAGAAGTGGATCTTCATGTGGTAACCTCCATGCTATTATTGTACTAGTCTCAGAGGGGATAGATATCATTTGTGGAAGAGAGTTAAATTCTACCATGGATTTTGATTTGATCAATATTACATCATCACACTCTTTTATTGATCCACTTTACTCTATTCCTAGGGGTATAGGTCTGTAGTCTTCCATTTCATCTATTATTAAAAACTCTTGATGAATATCAGATGAGTCTACTAGATATGTGTTGGTGTTGTCAGCTAATGATGGGGAACTAAATGGAATATATGGATCACATTCTAATTAAAATAGAGTAAAAAAATAATATTCCTAGAATATAGTGGTTGTATTATATTTCTATTAATATTAATTTGATTTTGGGGATAGTTTTGTTTTTTGATGATGACATCCATCATGTGATTTTAGTTTGATGGCATGATCATTTTCAATGTCAAATGTATTCATATCAATCACATTAATGTATTTTATAACTATAGCTTAATTTAGTTAAGGCATGGGTGCTGTTGACCACTAGTGATATGAGAGAGTTTCCAAATAAGATTTTTGATAAGGTTGTGCCTTTTCCTCCAATGTTAGACCTCATGATTTTTGTACATATATAGGTTGTGGAAAATCTAATTTTGATCGATCATTATAACATGGAATATTCTATGTTAAATGAGTTGAGGATTAATTGTGATGATATGATGTACATGATCTTTATCTACATTGATTTTTTGTTAAGAGGTTATCTTGTACTATTCTCTAGGAATGAAGATGAGGGCTTGTTGTTATGTACACACTATTGGTGATTAAATCATATGATAGTATAGAATCATACCCCGCTTCTAAGGATTTATTATTTATTTGACCAATTTTTGTTACTCAACATATTTTTAATAATTTAAATGTTTTATAGATATCATCATATGAGATTAAATAAGTTGGATATATATAATACCAAACATTATTGTTTTTATGGGCATATTGAGTTAATGGTAATTCCATTTAGTGTTACAGAAAATGAAACTATGTTAATAGGGCTTTGAAAATCCATGTTGTATGACATACATGATTTGTTTTTTTCATGAGGATCAATGAAATTCTCATATAATCAATGATATATTTTTGAGAATGTTGATCTACTTAGGGATATTTAACATGCCTAGGATAACCCCATTTTGATAGGGATATTTTAGAAGCCTACTAACACCACCATATTTGTAGATATTTCTACAAATGTATGATAAAGTTTTATATAGATCCATAAATTCATAATTCATGATGTTAACTATTAGTTTTTTGTGTCTTTATTCACATAAATTTCTTCCCATGTTATATACGTGTTGAATAATGGCCTATTTTCCATATAAAATAATCGATTTTTAGTATCATTTCATGTCCTAAAGGTGATATTTATTAATTTACCAATTCCCCTACATCCAGATGAGGGATTTATGCTTTGGTTCATTATTTAATTTTTCTAGTTGGATTGGTGTGTGTCATGATGAAATAGATATAAGTGATATATTAAGGGTCTATGGAGGCATGTATTCCATTTTATAACCATTCCACTCGTTATTTTGATAAGGAAACCAAGGCTACAACATGTGTTATATCATCATAGTTTTCTTGGTTCACAATAGCCTTGGATATCTTTATCATGCAGGGATACATATCTATGAAAATATTGTGGGATGAATTTTTTTTCAAGATTATGAATATTATATTTCTAATTCCTCCATGGAATCATAATATTATTTCATATGTGATGAGTAGGTTTTGGTATGGTGATTTTGATTGAATATATGGTGATTCTGCAGAAAAAAGATTTCATGATGAGGAATATGTATATAGATACTTTCAATGAAAGTTGTTCATTATCCCAGATGATTGGGAAATAAACTACGGTGCAGTGATCCAAGTATTATATGTTTAGAAAATCAATTGCAGAGGTTATGTAACATTATTTTATCCATGGTGATGATCAGGATGTATGATTGTAGGATTACATGCCTAAGATGATATTACATGGTAGGTGTTTCACTCCCCTGACAGTTAATGAGTATGATTTTAAATAATTATAATATTTATAGTTTACATATATCCTATTTTATTGAATATGATCCTATATTTGAGGCTTCGCCATTTTTTTCTTAAGATGATGAAGATATTGGATGATTTCTACAACTATATATGGTCTGTTTGTAATTGATATTGGATCATCATGTTTCATATCATTTGTTGCAACTATTGGACATTGTTATGTCAAAAAGAGAGGAAATCATGATGGATATAATAACAAGTTTTCCTCAATCATAGGGGTTTTATGAATCTATTTGGGTGATCATGGATTAGTTCATGATGTTGGATCACTACCTATCCGTAAACAAAACATGTGGAATAGAGGCTCTAGTAACACGATAATCGAAAGAGGTTTTGTGGAAGAATAGGGTAGTGAGGACCGTTATATAGGATTGTGATCCTAATTTCAAATTAGAAATATATTAATAATTTAATCCTCAAGGATACATGGAACTACTTTACAACATCCTAAAAATCAGAAGATTTAGTGGACCGTCCCAATGTTGTATTGTATATTTCAAGAATAATCCTTGGATTTTGGTGGGTATTAGTAGATGAATTTCCCATTATATGATTTTAATTATGATTATTGTTTTAACCCATTCAAGGATATATAAATACTTAGGGACCTTTATGAAAAACCATGAAAATCCTTATTGTATTAAACATAGGTTTTGGAGTTGGATGCCTATGGAATAGATGTGGTTCATAGCTTGACTGAGAATATTTCGATAAAAAAATGAATAATTATAATAAAGAACCATCATAATTCAAATATGGATCATAAGAGTATTCATATTGAGAATTTCATTGGTGTTCATGTGTCAGTGGGGGTCTCCCCTAATCATGAGAAGTAAAAGTTTCATATGTGGAGTAATATCTAACAAATTCATATTAATCTTCTTCATGTGTTTCAATGTGTGGTTGAAGAAGAATATTAGCTGAAGCTTCAACATACTTGGAATGGATCAATGAAATTGTTCATCTGTTATACCACTAGTTGTATCCTCATGATGATTAACATATCATTGAAGGGGGGAAGTTGGATTCAGTGGATGTTATGAGTTCTATATGGTTGTTAATTGAGGTATATGATCATTGAGAGAATGTATTGTATTAGAATGTAATATCGTTGGTTGGAGGTCCATTTGGGAATGCTGGTGTGGGGTAGTTCATGTTGTAAAGTTTGTTATGCATATATTTAAATATCGTCAATATAAAATTTGAGCTTTAAATTAGTTTATTGATAAATATTATTGTTATCATAATTTATTTCTATTTTTTAATCCTTAGTACTATTTTAAATATATTTTGTGTTCACTTATTACAATATTTTTTTTCAGGAATCATAACATTAGAGAGGTATTAATCGATTAGTGTGTGGGTAGTGGATTATATAGAATTTCATCAATATTTTTTTAAATCTCATGGATCAAATCCATTTGTGAGGTAAATAATGAAATTTATTAAATCAACGATGACAATTAATTAAGTTTAATTGTGTTTTGAATATGTCCAGATGGGTCATGTTTATTAAATAGATTTTAGAGATATGAAAATTATCCAGTGATATGATTGATGTTTGGATCACTATGATATAATGACCAATGAAAAATGGATTGCTTGTTTTCAGAATAATATGGGGGTTCTATGGTATATGACCATAATAGGATGTAATCAATTCTTCTAATTTTTTGGGGATCCCTACATCATGTTGATTTTGATGCGACAAAGGCTTGATCCTGGGGGCTATTATATTTTTTTAGATACAATAGTATACGGAACCCATGGGTTTTTTTTATTGAACTTGATTCTAGGATCCCTATCTCTATTGATCGAGGAACCACAACATCATTCCACTTAGGATGTAATGTTACATCACTCCATGTTTTCTGGGTATTGGGTATATATTTCCAATAATTTCTTCGGTATAGTAGGGATGAGTTATTTTATTTTATTTCATACTTGGTGGCACCATTAATTTTTTTAATAAAAATTCAATTTTTAATTACAGATACCCATATATTATTTTTCATATGATTTGTCATCCACATAACTAATTTGATGGATCCATCTATTTCCATTAGTTCACAATTTTAACCTTGATTTTTATAAAATTGAAGTGAATGTTTAGGAGTCCATTCACTATTATTTCTATGATTCGGCCCTTGACATCATGAGATACATTATTAGTGATCAATGGTGATTTAAAACTTTTGCATTATTATTTTATTAGAATTATACACATGGGTATTCACAATTCTAATACCAATGTTATTTAGCGGATGTTATGGATTCCATTTTATTTAGGAACTATTGTTTTATAAGCTTATTATGATTTCCCAAGTGTAGTTGTTGTCTTTCCATCATTTTTTCCCTATGAAAAATGGAATTTTATTAACTAGTTGTGACATGAGATTCAAGAACTGCACTTTATTATGAGTAAATTTTGGTTTTATGATGACATTGTTTTAATTATTAATAGATTATGTGTATATATAATAAAAATAATAAAAAAGTATTGATGAAGATATAATGGAATAGGTTATATTGTATGTGTTTCCTTATACATGTGATATTTCTATAATATGTATTCTTTATTTTATTTTTTCAAAAAAATCATTGTTTTTGTTTTTCCATTTTTATTGAGGTTTTGTTGTTCATTTGGATTTAAAATTCCTAGAATATTAATAACATGATGACAAAAATGAAAAGGGTGTATGGAAGAAAAAGATTGTTGATGAATTCTTATTTTGAGTAAGTGTGTAAGAAAAATGACAAATTATGAAATCTATTATCTAATGTTATTTAATTTTTTATTGTTGTTATTGTTATTGTATGGTTATTATAGTTTTTTGTCAGATTATTATTAGTCATAATTATTATGGTATTATTGGTAGGATTATTTTAGGGAATAGTCATTGAGTTGTCTAAAACATGTTGGGTATCAATGTTTTGTTTGGATATTGTGATTAGTAATAATTGATTTTGTGTCATGTTTGGGTTGTTAGTGTGGTTTATGGAAGTAGTTTATGGAATATATTCCTTGGGAATAATATTATAACATGGTTGTGGTTTTGGTCTTTTTCATCAAGGTCATGGATTCCATTCCGTTGGTTAGAAAATATGTAATGATACAATATTTTGGGAAAGATTAAATCACCTATTTCGTTGGGTTGTTTTTTTATTCATTTATAAAAGTTAAATATAATAAGAATTTAAGTAATTATAAATAAATGTGTAATAAATTGATTTAATAAGGGATGTTCCTATTTTTTAAATATGGATTTTATAGACAAATTAGTGGGATATGAAATATTAATGGTAAATAAATTATTGGATTAATGATATGATTTTCTAGAATTTAGTATATTATTATATTAGATATTTAGAGTTTGAAGGAGGCCAATTAATTGTGTTATAGTAGGAAATTGTGGAGGTGAGTGTTGATGGCAGTGTAGTGATATGTGTGGGATGTGATATTATTCTGTGGACAAAACATATAGGATTTGATTATATGTGACTCTTTATAATATTATTGTAATCTAGTTTCAATACACACCCCTCCTATATGAGTACCCTTGCTGATTCCAAACAAGCATTTTTCTCTCGGTGTTTTCCATAACTATCTAGTTTTGTTGGGGAAGGAATAGTTGACATCCCATTCTTCATCACTCTCCTTTCTATGTTTATGATGGGTTTTGAAGAATAAAGGTAGGTATGATCATATTATCGTAGTATGTTATGTTAAGGTATACACTACATGGTATCAGTGTGATGTTAGGTAAATTCTGTACTAGAAAAAACTATAGGGTATGTATGGGGAGGTACTAGGTTTAATGGAAGACCCTTTGTAATTTTGATGAAATCATATGACATTGTTGGGTCATTCATGGTAGTAGGGGGAATGTTCTAAATGAAATTCATGTTCATGATATCCTACTATAATAGATATGGGTGAAGGGATGAGATATAATATGTGCAAGTGGATGTGGGGGGATGAGTATGATATGATTGTGGCATGACTTATGAATATCATAATAGATATCTTGTTATACAACATGGATGTGGAAGGGATTGTGGGGACATGACATTCAAATGTTGATTGTGATATCGATAAACAAGTGGGTAAGTGGTATGATGGTGTCCATAATTTTTATATATTCATTATACTAAATTACTTATTTGGATTTGACACAGGTTGATTTTTCCCAGGCGAGGCTAGGAGATACATGACCTGGTGTGTGATGTTTGGTTATGATGTTTTTTCAATAGATAAATAGTATATATATTAAAAATAATCATGATATTTCTTGAGTATATTTATTTTGAGTATAAATTTCAGGATTCATGGGAGACTTTGGTGAGTGATCTATAATTTATTAACATACATATTGGGAGAACTATCGAGTTAACACAAATTACAATATCATGTATTTTGTCTTTGGATGTTCATGGATAGTCCATATTCTTACATTGAGAGATTATTTTTTGGATTTTCATTTATTATTATAATGTTGTATATTGGAGGTTGTTTTATATATTTTGGGTCCATATAATGATAATTCCTTTACTATGATCACCATCCCAGGGCTTATTGGAGGCATGCATATTGGCTAACTCTTATGTTTATTTCCATTCATGGAGTTCGTACCTAATAGGATAATTCAAGAAATGTATAGTTCATTCTATGATGATTTTCAGTTTTAAGGGACTATATAAGTATGTATAGATATTCAAATCATTATTCATTTGAATATTATCATAGAATATTATTTATATATATTTTTACAAAATCGGTCATGAGTTATAGATATTGGTATTTATTTTTGAGTGTTAAGTTGAATTTTAGAAAAATGAGGCCTATAAAATGGTTAGTATTTTAGACCATATCTAATTTAAGATTAAATTTGTGAAACTGTTTAAATTTACATTAAATTTCATTAGAGAATACTTCCATTGATTATTCGGGGAATAGTTCAATGAATTGGGTGTCAACTAAAGAATTATAACTAAAGCATAGTTTATAGGTAAATATAGTGGATTATTCAATTATTAGAGGTAACAATAAAAAACACTATTGTATAAATGAACCAATTTGATGATTTTGAATGGTTATTTACAATAATAGGGAATCTCTACATCTTATTAATACAGGATTTAATGGTAAATGTATTGTTATCCATATAGCGTAATTATGCATTGGAAATATACATTCTTAAAAGAACCACTATAAGGTATCATATAATTCATGATATATATAACATAGATTATTTTTCTTAGAATTATATAAATAAATTTCCATAATTGACTCTATAATAAATTAAAAATCTTTATTAATCAATTTATACCTATAACATGTTCTGATATTAGAACAAACCGTATTTTCAACATCAATTGTCCACAATGATCGATTTCGTTGTATTTCCATCATTCATTATATTTTTATTTGGAGATATAAAAATATAATATGTCTTAAATATCGTAAACCACACGAAAGGGGTTTCTAGAGGTCAAAATATATCAGAATAGGGTTCTAAAATTCATCTTATATCATGGTCTCCAAATTTGGGAACCTACACTATAACAAAATTATGGTTAGAACATGTTTATTATCCATTTTTTATAAATATTACAGTTATTAATTTTTTGATATATATATAACCCTAATTAAAATAACATTTAAGTGAATTTATGTTTGGATAGATTGAAGAGGCTATTAATTCTATCGCAAAACTTATAACATGTTGGAGAAGATAGCATCAATTGAATAAATATTTGTTAAATTATTAGAGGGATTAAAAAGGGAATTAATGAATATTATTCATTCATTTTTACATTCATTTTTTTATTTGACACATTACTTGGATTTGGACTAATGAAATTATTTCATAATCCAAGATAGAAAATTATATACCAATAAACCACAATATAGTGGTTTATTTTATCTAATCTATTGCAATGACCCTCCCTATATGATTTTGAAAATGTTCCCCATGATGGTGCACCACTTGACAAATAATGTACCTCCCCACACAACGTAGGCCATCGAATAGTGGAGAGGGAATGCAAAGCTACAATAGGGGGGAGGATTACCTCATTTCAGAGTAGGTATAATAAAAAATGTGAGGAAAAATATCTATAAATATTGATAGGTAACCATTGTAACGAAAGTGGGAAATCGTAAAAATCAACTACTGCATCACATTCCATAACAATGGGAAATTTATACATTTTGAATATCCCATATAAATTTGTATTAAATTGGAAAGTGAAAAACCATAAAATAAAAATAAACAATGAACTAGTACCAAACTAGTTTTGAGTCCAACCCAGTCACATTAGCCATATGGACACTATCATATTGAATTAATTTTCATCAGCATTGTATCTTTCCAAATACTAATAACTCAAAAAAATTGTGAAATACTCTTAGTTATCGATGTTCCATGGTGTACTAGGAATGTAATGAGTAAAAATTAATCGGCCTCCACTAATGGAATCCTTAAAAATCAATATGATATAAGAGTATATGGTACATTCACTAAAATAATAAGTTTTCTCTATTTATTTATCATTTTATATATAATCAATAACTGACCACTATACAATGGGGTCGTGATTACACCCATATAATGATGTACGGTTTTTGATCCTTATGTCTGTGATCATGATTGAATCCACCTACTTAATCTACAACCTATTTATCAATGATCACATCACAATTAAAATTCCAACTACTCACTATATAAAAGAATCTAAAATTAAGCATAGAATCCATATTATGATAATTTATCACCTGAATTCTAAGAAAATATCATGAAATTCCCATAGAGTTTGATCTCTCATCCTAATATTCGAAACCCCCTTTCATGATATCGAATCCAAATGATTATCTAATTATTCCTATAGAATTCAAGAACTTGTGCTATCATTATGACACACTACGAATCGTATGTGTCTAATAACTACTCCAACCCTTCTGAAGTCATTACCTATAACGACCCATACATTACATACATTGTTAATACTTCAAAATTGAAGCATACTTATTACAACATGCAAAAAAACCACGAAAGGACCATATAGGTGTCGTGTCTTTAGAAACAGGGAAACACAAACAACTGGTTCATAAAGGGTCTACACTGTCTCCCATTTATTTCATCATATCTATAGTCCCTTTTGGCATATCTTACATAATAACCTTCTTCCTAACCTGGGGAAAGAAAACATACAAAAGGGTGAGCTCAAATGCTCAGTAAGGGTAAACAAAAGAAATATTAATCACATAATATTCATAAGAACATAACTTTTGGAAATCTTAACCTGCAAAAGAGAGCATAATTTCATAACATGGGATAAATCATAGTAGTGAAATAGAAATAATAAAATAAAACATGATACTTTGTGGCATACACACATAATCATAGAGAATCATTTCTTATTAGTCAAGACTCATTTCCAAGACTATCTTAGTGGACAAAGTCCCTTTCTGAACCGAGTTCACTCCTCGTTTCATTCCTGTTTCACTGAACCGATATAACCTACCATTCCAGCCATGTCTATCTCATGAGATATAAAATCTTTATCCAATTCATTGGAGGGAGATATAGGTCCCACCCATCTCATAATGATACCATTCTTATGTGTTCCACAAAATCATAAATCATACATCATTGCATAACCCATGAAATAAAAATGGGAATCTTAAACATCATGACAACATAAAAAAATTCATATAAGATAAAGGAATTCATAAAAAAAATTCCATCACAACATAGTCAAATCAATGTAATAATAGGGATAGAAACAAAACCCTTTATTATCTTAGATGGAAAATAATTTTGATAAAACACTTGAACTCCATTCTTGAGGAAAATATCATTTTTTCTTCAAAAACACATTTCCTTTCTTAACATGTCATAAATTTCTAACTAAATGAAGTTGATTAAAAATAAACTTGAAAACTTGTAAGGGAAGATTCTTGGAAATAATGTTTTAAAATTCCATTCATGCCGTATAAGTTAAAAAATCATTCTTCTCGTACTTTTGTCGGAAAAGTCAAAAAGTACCTCGTACGAAAAACGGCAAAAGATTCCTTTCATATCCTTTACTAAAAACATACCGAAAGGTAAAATTGGATTTAAACAATTGTAGGTGTATGGAAATAATATTACATATTGAGGAAACATGTATTTGGATGACAAAATACACCCCAGTAAATACTAAAGTATAAACAATCTCGGATAAAAATGAGATTGTGATATTTCCCTTACCTTAGGTCCGATTTGCTTCGAAAGTGTCTGAACCTCCTGTATAATGATTTAAATAATGTTATTAACTTATTCCAAAATCATAATTATTGGTATGATATCATATATGGTCGTATTCTTAGCTTCTTAGTAGTAATATTTCATTTCCACTTGTTATTCGGGTGTTTATAACTTTTTGTTCTTATGCGTGTTTTGTCGAATAAATTCTTATTCTTCTCTTTAGGTTATAGATACCTCATTTCCAATAATTGTATTAGTGTAATATATATCATATTCATTCATTCAATTCATTTATATAATCATTTTGAAATGAAGATCATGTAGAACGATTCGCATCACATCGTGGAGACGGTATTCCGTACGTACACACGAGTGATGATATCGTTCCTATGATCATAGAATTGTATTAGAGTCTATGTATACTATTTCAGAATCAGTATCACTTTATAATAGTCATATTTAGTCATTATTTACACCATTATTCCCATCCAAGTAAGGTGGTGGTGGAAAATAAATTACACCACAGCGTGGAGACGGTATTCCGTACGTACGCACGCGTGGTGATTTCTTTTTCTGTAGGATGGATAGATGGTGAAATAGGGTGGTTTCATACTTATAATAACATATCGGTATATGAGTGATACTGATGTTATTACTTCATAATTAAACGACTAAATTAGAAAAAATGGAAGAAGAAATAAAGATGAAATTATCGGTAACAGACATTACCTCTTCTTTGAAGGGCTTCTTTGAGACCTCCTTTTAGGGCACTAAAATGGGACTTTGATCAAGAACAGAACCTCTAGGATGTTTTAGGGAAGTGGAGAGAATAAATTTTCAGGGGTTGGCTGATCTTGAAGGCTCAAAGTGGTGTGAGGAAGAGGGGGAGGAGGTTCACTTTTATATGGGAGGAGAGGGGCACCTTTGGGATAACTAAAAATATTATTTTATTATAGAGTCAAATTCGGTTTTTAATAGCTCCAAATTGATATATTTCGAAGATAAGGTCGTTAGGGGTCTAAATCCTCTCATCCAATAGAATTTAGGAAAGTTTAGGTATAAATTTTAACCTAATCATTTAGATTTAACTTTAAGTTAGATAATTTAACTTTTACCGTGTCTTCTTGTTTTATTATACTATAAGGTTAATAAACTTACTATATCAAGACAGACGAACCTCAAGTTGTTTATAATTAATATATATAACCTTATCTAAGTCATTTGGCTGAACATTAGATTTTTAGGAATAAAATAATAATTAATAATATAATAATTTTTTTAAAAACTATTTTATGTCAATTTTGACCCTATTTAGTAATTGATTTTTGTGAAAATCATAACAAAATGATTAGTTCTAACCAAGTTAATTAACACAATACTAATATGTCATAGTAACCTATAAAATTAGTGTAATTCATAAAAGTCTCTAATTACATTTATTTCGTTATTTATAACATCAATGGTTTCAATGTTTCACTAATAAGATAATTACTGCATCATCGTTGTGTCATAAATAAATTAAATTATTTAATGTCTAAAAATTACAAATAAAATAACATTATGTAGGAAATATTTTTAGATTTATAATGAATATTTATAGTAGAATTTATCTTATGTATAACCCCATATTAAAAATGATATACTTATTAAACTTTGATTTTAACTATTTAACCCTTCTTTAAATAAATTAATAATAAATGTTCTAATCTAATCCAAGTGGGCCTAAATGGTCATAGTTTATTCCTAAGGTTGTTTCTGGTCGAATTACACTTGTCCAATAGAATTAGGACATGTGTTAGGGTAATAATAATATCATTTTTAACCTTAATTATCATATTTACTTTTAACCGTGGTAAATATAAGTAAAAAGTTACTATTCACCAAAAATTATTTTCATCTCATTGAACCACATTTTAGTCCGTGATATTAACTGTGTCTCTCGGATTTTCGAAATTCCACTCACAGAAGCAGTAAAATTAAGTTCTATGAAAAAGTCAGTTTTTTTAACTACCACTTAGTTGTTTCACTATTCATAAAAAATTGAAAGTTTTCAGAAAAATACCAAAATTTCACCCTAGGCTAATTTCGATATTCCAAATCCAAAAATGAAGTCGATTTTGAAACATAAAAATTAAAAAATATTACAAAGTGGTTATTACTATTCATAACGTCTTGTTTTAATAATATTTTAATAGCATATCGTTGTTTAGTGAAACTCGGTATTGCGTACGACGCAAGCTATCGAGGAAGGTCGCGATTTCGTGTAAAGAAAGCCAAGAAGGTGTTGTGGAGAAAATGATTCCTTTGATGATTTATATTACATAAAAGTCTCGGGTGTTACATTCTACCCCCCTTAAAATGAATTTCACCCTCGAAATTCATCACTTTGTAACAAACTGAGGAGGATACTACTCCCTCATCATATCCTCAAGCTCCCATGTAGCTTCTTCTAATTGGTGGTTCCTCCATAAAACTTTCACAAATCGAGTGGTCTTGTTTCATAGGACTTTTTCGCTACGATCCAGAATCTCTATCGGTTGTTCTTCATAAGAAAGATCTTGCTCCAGCGGTACAACTTATGAGCTGAGTACATGTGAAGGATCAGGTATGTACTTTCTCAGGAGATATACATGGAACACATCGTGAACTTGAGAGATATTCGGTGGAATCCCCAGTCGGTAAGCTACCTTCCCAACACGATCCAGTATTTCGAAAGGACCGATATATCTAGGGCTCAACTTCCCCTTCTTTCCAAATCTCATGACCCTCTTCCAGGGAGATATTCGTAAGAACACTTTATCACCCACTTCAAACTCTAGGTCTTTTTTCGGTTGTTGGCATAACTTTTATGTCGACTTTGTGCTGCTCTTATGTGTTGTTGAATAGATCTGACCTTTTCTTCCATTTCATCAACGAGATCAGGTACTAATAGCTTTCTTTCCCCAACTTCATACCAGCAAGTTGGAGTCCTGTATTTCTTTCCATAGAGAGCTTCATAAAGAGCCATCTGAATACTGGAAATAAATCTATTATTAAATAAAATTCCACCAATGGTAGGTGTTGATCCCAACCACCTTTGAAATCCATAGAGCAAGCTCTCAACATATCTTCGAGAGTTTGAATTGTTCTCTCAGACTGACCATCTGTCTGAGGATGATAAGCAGTGTTGAAACTCAACTTTGTATCCAGAGTATGCTGAAGACTTCACCAGAACGTCGAGGTAAATCTTGGATCCCGATCAGATATAATATAAAGTGGTACTCCATGCTATCTTACCACTTCCTTTACATATATCCTGGCAAGTTGATCCAGAGAGAAATCCTCTCTAATAGCAATCAAGTGTGCAGACTTAGTAAGATGATCAACTATGACCCAGGTAGCATTATTGCCTTTGGATGTTTTAGGAAGTCCTATGACAAAGTCCATAGTGATGTTTTCCCATTTCCATTCAGGTATGGGTAATGGTTGTAACATCCCCTTACACTTATGTCTCTCAGCTTTAACTTTCTGAAAAACCAAGCATCGAGAGTCATATTCAGCAACATCTCTTTTCATGACATCCCACTAGAAGTACTCTTTCAGGTCCCTATACATATTCGTGCTTCTAGGATGAATAGAGAATGAAGAACTATGAGCCTCATCCAGCAGCTCCTTTTTAATTCTAGGATGGGAGGAACACAAACCCGATTCCTAAACATTATTATCCCATCATAATAAAGGTTGAATTCAGGAAAATTTCTCACCTTCTTTTGTAACTCTACATCTTCTTTCTGTGCCTCTTTAATCATCACATGTATAGATGGTTGAACATTAATTTGAGGAAGATAAGATTTTTCCCCTTCCATTATAATTCCAAGATCCATCCTTTGTAAATCCATAAATATTGGATCTTTTATGATCCCCATCATGGATAAACTGGCATGGTCTTGTCGACTAAATGCATCTTCCACCATGTTTTCTTTCCCAGGGTTGTAATGGATTGGGGAGTCATAATCCTTAATCAGCTCCAACCATCTTCTTTGACACATATTCAACTCCTTTTGTGTGAAAATATACTTTAAACTTTTATGATCAGTATAAATGTCACACATTTCATCATAAAGGTAATGCCTCCAAATCTTTAAGGCAAAGATTACCGCAGCTAACTTCAAATCATGTGTTGGGTAATTTTGCTCATGGATTTTCAACTGTCGTGAGGCATAAGTTATCACCATATCATTTTGCATAAGAACACACCTCAATCCCTTCTTGGATGCATCACTGTAGATCACAAAACTTTCTCCACTACAAGGCAGTGTGAGCACAGGTGCACTAGATAACCTTCTTTTCAACTCCTTGAAATTCTCTTCACATTCTTCCGTCCAGACAAACTTAACTCCTTTCTGAGTCAACATGGTGAGTGGATTAGATAATCGTGAAAAATCATTCACAAAACGTTGATAATATCCATCCAAACCAAGAAAACATCGGATCTCAGTTACTGTTGTCTGTCTCGACCATCTTTCGATGACCTCTGTTTTTTATGGATCCACAGATATCCCTTCTTTTGAGATTATGTGACCCAAAAATGAAACTTTTTTAAGCCAAAATTCGCACTTGGTAAATTTGGGATAAATCTTCTCCTTTCTCACGGTCTTCAATATAATTCTCAAGTGATCTTCATGTTCTTACTTTCTCTTTGAATAGACAAGAATATCGTCTATAAAGACTTCCACAAATTGATCATGATAGTCTCTAAAGACTCTATTCATCAGATCCATGAAGGTAGCATGGGAATTAGTAAGACCAAATGGCATCACTATAAATTCATAGTGTCCATACCTTGTACGGAAATCCGTCTTTGGTATATCCTCCCTTTTGACCCTTAATTGATGATACCATGAATGATGATCAATCCTTGAAATGTATTGAGCTCTGCGTAGTTGGTGAAATAAGTCATTAATGCGTGGGAGATGATATTTGTTCTTGATATTGATCTTGTTATGTTCTTGATAATCAATGCAGAGTCTCATTGATCCATCTTTCTTCTTAACAAACAGAACAGGTGCTCCCCAAGGTGACGCACTAGGGCGTATGAACCCCTTATCTAGATTCTCTTGGAGTTTCTTCTTCAATTCCTGCAACTCAATTGGTTCCATTTTATAAGGTGTCTTTGAAATAGGAAAATCACCTGGTACGAGTTCTATTGAAAACTCAACTTCACGATTTGGGGGAAGACCCGGTAATTCCTCCGGAAAGACATCATCAAACTCCCGTACAGTGGGAATATTCTTAATCGTGAGTTTCTCACCAACCATTTGAGATAAATAACCTTTATTTAGTGGAATCAATACCCATAAAATGGAAGAAATTTCCACTGGAAGGTTATGTTCATCCATGCATCGATAGATGATCATAGATTGATCTGGAATATGAAATGTGACTTCCCTTATTTGGCAATTGATATGAGCTCCATTTAAAGAAAGCCAATCCATGCCATGAATCACATCAAATTCCACTATAGGAAGGATCACAAGATTTGCAGGAAGCACTTTCCCACAAACTTCGATCGGAGAAGAATTATAAACTTTTCATGCAACTGTTGTGCCATTAGGTGTTGTCACAGCTAACTCAACATCTAATTGTTGAGGGAATACGGTGATACCCTTAGAAAATTATTCAGAAATAAAAGAGTGGGTGGATCCAGAATCAAATAAAACATTTTCTACTTTAGAGTGGATGGTAAGTGTACCTTTCACCACATCGTTATCGTACTCCACATCGCTGATAGAAATTGCATGTGACTTTCCTTTTTCTTTAGTCTTAAGAGTTTTTTGACGTTGACCATCATCATCAACCCTTGTATTAGGGCATTTATTGGCATAATTCCCCGTCTCCTTTCACTTGAAACATTGAAGTGTAGTAGGTTCATTCTGTGTATCCCTTCCTTTGTTTACATCATTAGACATCATCTTCCCATCATCGCAACATTCAAATGACCGATGACATTCCTTTCCACATTTGAAACATTTATTTGTCCCTTTAAGACAACTCCCTCCATGTTTCTTTCCACACTTTGAGAATAAGGGAAAGCTCATCTTCTTTTCCGTGTGTTCTTTAGATTTTCCTTTGAATTCCATTTTCCTCTTCTTATCAAACCCATATGACTGATGGGTTACTCCAATCTCCATCTCAACTTTGAGAGCACATAGAACGATTTCCTCGTAGCTATTGAAGTCCCTTATGGCTAAGGCGCTTCGAAGACTTTGTTTTAAGCCACTAAAGAATCGATCGATCTTACTCTCAGGTTGGATAATAATACAAGAAGCGTACCTTGCATGTCTTGTAAAATTTGCTTCATAGGTACCAACAGATTCATCATCCTTTTGCTTCAGTTCAAGAAACTCTTTCTCCATCATTGTTAGGAGAATACGACGGAAGTACTTATTGAAAAATAAGTTCTTAAACTCGTCCCATTCCATGGACTCAATTTCATCCCTTTTCCTCATATTCTTAATAAGATTCCACCATTGATCATCATCACCTTCCAAACGATACACAAATAAGATGACTTTATCATGCTCAGAACATTGATGAACTGAAAATATCTTTTCAGTAGTACTAATCCATTGTTCAGAAACTAATGGATCAGTAGACCCGCTGAATGAAGGTGGACGCTATCTCATGAAGGATTCAACAGAATTTTGCTCCTTCCTTTGCTCGTTTGGAAGTCTTGCATGATTCATATCTTGAGAAAGTTGTGTGATCATGGCTACAATATTTTTCATTCCAGCTCCCATAACATTTGGTTTCTCAGGGGGACAATCATTTCATTGCCCATCACATTCCACATTAACATGATTCCTTCAGGTTCCAGCCATTGACTAAAACCAAGAAGAATAGTGTGAGCAACACTAATTATAATAGTAAAACCACATAATCAAGAATATGATTTCACACTTAAGGTCTTATCCTAGGTTATTCATGGCCATTTCTAAAACACTAAGATTGTGTTCTATGCTTAGAATTATCCTTAGGGTTCTTACTAAGGCTTTCACATCCTAGTTTCCAAAGGTTGACTATACCTTTCCTCTGATACCAACTATAACGACCCATACTTTACATACATTGTTAATACATCAAAATTGAAGCATAATTATTACAACATATAACAAAACCACGCAAGGACCGTATAGGTATAGTGTCTTTAGAAACTGGGAAACAGAAACCACTGGTTCATAAGGCGTCTACACTGTCTCCCATTTATTTCATCATATCTATAGTCCCATTTGGAATATCTTACTTAATAACCTTCTTCATGACCTAGGGAAAGAAAACATACAAAAGGGTGAGCTCAAATGCTCAGTAAAGGTAAACAAAAGAAATATTAATCACATCATATTCATAAGAACATAACTTTTGGAAACCTTAACCTGGAAATGAGAGCGTAATTTCATAACATGTGATAAATCATAGTAGTGAAATGGAAATCATAAATTAAAACATGAAACTTTGTATAATACACACATAATCATAGAGAATCATTTCTTATTAGTCAAGACACATTTCCAAGACTATCTTAGTGGACAAAGTCCCTTTCTGAACCGAGTTCACTCCTCGTTTCAGTTCTGTTTCACTAAACCGGTATTACCTACCATTCCAGCCATGTCTATCTCATGAGATATAAAATCTTTACCCAATGCATTGGAGGGAGATATAGGTCCCACCCATCTCATAATGGTACCATTCTTATGTGTGCCACAAACTCATAAATCATACATCATTGCATAACCCATGAAATTAAAATGGGAATCTTAAACATCATGACATCATAAAAAAATTCATATAAGATAAAGGAATTCATAAAAATAATTCCATCACAACATAGTAAAATCAATTTAATAATAGGGATAGAAATATAACCCTTTATTATCTTAGATGGAAAATTATTTTGATAAAACTCTTGAACTCCATTTTTGAGGAAAATATCCTTTCTTCTTCAAAAACACTTTTCCTTTCTTAACATGTCATAAAATTCTAACTAAAAGAAGTTGATTAAAAATAAACTTGAAAACTTTTAAGGTAATATTCTTGGAAATAATGTTTTAAAAATCCATTCATGCCGTATATGTTAAAAAAACATTCTTCTCGTACTTTTGTCGGAAAAGTCAAAAAGTACCTCGTACGAAAAATGACAAAAGATTCATTTCATATCCTTTAATAAAAACTCACCGAAGGGTAAAATTGGATTTAAACATTTGTATGTGGATGGAAATAATATTACATATTGAGGAAACATGGATTTGGATGACAAAATACACCCCAGTAAATACTAAAGTATAAACAATCTCGGATAAAAATGAGATTGTGATATTTCCCATACCTTAGGTCCGATTTCCTTCGAAAGTGTCTGAACCTCCTGTATAATGATTTAAATAATGTTATTGACTTATTCCAGAGTTATAATTATTGTTATGATATCATATATGGTCATATTCCTAGCATCTTAGTAGTAATATTTCATTGCCACTTGTTATTTAGGTGTTTATAACTTTTTGTTCTTATGCGTGTTTTGTCGAATAAATTCGTATTCTTCTCTTTAGGTTATAGATACCTCATTTACAGAATGGTATTAGTGTAATATATATCATATTCAATCATTCAATTAATTTATATAATCATTATGAAATGAAGATCATGTAGAACAGGTCGCATCACATCGTAGAGACGGTATTCCGTACGTACGCACGAGTGATGATATTGTTCCTATGATCGTGGAATTGTATTGGAGTATATTTATACTATTTCTTAATCAGTATAACTTTATAATAGTCATATATATTCATTATTTACACCATTATACCCATCCAAGTAAGTTTGTGGTGGAAAATAGATTACACCACGGTGTGGAGACGGTATTCCGTACGTACGCACACGCAGTGATTTCTTTTTCCGTAGGATGGATAGATGGTGAAATAGGGTTGTTTCATACATATAATAAAATATCAGTATATGAGTGATACTGATGTTATTACTTCATAATGAAAAAACTAATGAATAATAAATGGAAGAAGAAATAAAGATGAAAGCATCGGTAACGGACAATACCTCTTCTTTGAAATGCTTCTTTGAGACCTCCTTTTAGGGCACTAAAACGGGTATTTGAAGAAGACCAGAACCTCTAAGATGTTTATAGGTAAGTGGAGAGAAGAAATTGGCAGGGGTGGGCCGATCTTGAAGGCTCAAAGTGGTGTGAGTAAGAGGGGGAGGAGGTTCCCTTTTATAAGGGAGGAGAGGGGCACCTATGGGATAACTAAAAATATTATTTTATTATAAAGTCAAATTCGGTTTTAAATAGCTCAAAATTGACACATTTCGAAGATAAGGTGGGTAGGGGTCGAAATAATCTCATCCAATAGAATTTATACAAGTTTAGGTATCAATTGTAACCTTATCATTTAGATTTAACTTTAAGATAGATAATTTAACTTTTACCGTGTCTTCTTGTTTTATTATACTATAAGGTTAATAAACTTACTATATCAAGCCAAACGAACCCCATGTTGTTTATTTTTAATACATATAACCTTATCTAAGTCATTTGGCCTAACATTAGATTTTTAAGAATAAAATAATAATTAATAATATAATTGTTTTTTAAAAAACTATTTTATGTCAATTTTGACACTATTTAGTAATTTATTTTTTTGAAAATCATAACAGAATGATTAGTTAGAACCAAGTTAATTAAATCAATACTAACATGTCATATTAACCTAGAAAATTATTGTAATTCATAAAATGTCTCGAATTACATTTATTTGGGTATTTATAATTCAATTATGTAAATATTTCACTAATAAGATAATTATTGTATCATCGTTGTGTCATAAATATATTAAATTATTTAATGTCTAAAAATTACAAATAAAATACCATTATATAGAAAATATTTTCATATTTCTAATGAATATTTATAGTCGAATTTATCTTATGTATAAACCCATATTAAAAATGATTTACTTATTAAACTTTGATATTAACTATTTAACCCTTCTTTAAATAAATTAATAATAAATGTCCTAATCTAATACAAGTGGGAATAAATGGTCATATTTTATTCCTAAGGTTGTTTATGGTCGAATTACACTTGTCCAATAGTATTAGGACATGTGTTAGGGTAATAATAATATCATTTTTACCCTTAATTACCCTATTTACTTTTAACCGTGGTAAATAAAAGTAAAAAATTACTATTCACAAAAAATTATTTCCATCTCATTAAACCAAATTTTAGTCCTTAATATTAACCGTGTCTCTCGGATTTTCGAAATTCCACTCACAGAAGCGGTAAAATTAAGTTTTATGAAAAATTCAGTTTTTTTAACTACCACTTAGTGGTTTCACTATTCATCAAAAATTGAAAGTTTTCAGAAAAATACCAAAATTTCACCCTAGGCTAATTTCGATATTCCAAATCCAAAAATGAAGTCCATTTAGAAAATTAAAAATTTTAAAATTTCAAAAAGTGGTTATTTATATTCATAACAGCTATTTTTAATAATATTTTAATAGCATATCGTTGTTTAGTGAAACTCGGTATTGCGTACGACGCAAACTATCGAGGAAGGTCGTGATTTCGTGTAAAGAAAGCCAAGAAAGTGTTGTGTAGAAAAATATTCCTTTGATGATTTATATAACATAAAAGTCTCGGGTGTTAGATTACCAATAAAATAGAATCCGACTACTCATCTAGAAATTCATAACCCTAGTGTATCATAATGAATCCAAGAATTCATCCCCAAATTCTGAGGTATTATATATTAAATTGAATACAAGGAGATAATAACATCATTTTTAGTCACTACACATAAAAATATTGATTTATCATTTCAAATATTGAAATTGATTCATCAATTTACTATATAGTGCATCAAAATAAATAATGCATCAATTTTTTATACGAGACATTTCGACGCCATGATTTCTTATATTGTTAGAAAGTAAAAATAAAATGATATCAGCATAGTAGAACTCATTTCCATACATGTACCAACTTTCAAATAAAAGGACATACTATTTAAAAAATTATTGATCCATTTAAATTTCTAATTTTATTACAACCTAAATTACATTAAATATCAATTTTCTAATCTATTGAATTAATAAAAAAATTCCAAATTAATTAATGTTAACATAATATTACCATTAACATCGAATTTTTTACCTCCCACAAGAAAATTTACAATTTACCTCATTAGTAAAAATGTAAATTCAATTAAATGGGTTATATTAGGAATACTCATTAATAATGATCAGAAAAAGAATAAAATTATGTCTATTTTAGGAAAAAAATAATTTAACTATTCAATTTAAGTAATATTCAATAATTATATGGAATCCTTGATTACACCATGAAAACATTCATAAATGATGTAATAATTGTAGCTCAAATAGAGGGACCACCCACATCTTTCATATATAATCCCCCACATAATTTATTGGCATGCTATTTGGAGTAAAGAAAGGGAAAATAAATAATTGAAATAACACCCTATAAATTTTTTATATTTAAAAAAACTATTATGATAACATTTCAAAGAGAAGTAAAACATAAATAGAGGTATAAGGAGAGGTAGGATCACAATAAACACTCCAAAAAAGTAACATATAATGAAATAAAAACTACATAGAGGGGAACTTGCCATCAGATTTGGAAAAGGGAGGAATTAGGTGTGGGCTTCAAACTAAATGGGGATGAAAATGGAAAAAATAATTGTCATAGAATGAAAATTTTATAATTATTTGACATTTAATTAGTAACAAGGTTTGGCTACATGGTTTTCCAAACCATGAACCAACATTATAGACCTCGCCATCTAGGATTCAACCTACTAAATAGTTACATAACCCTATTTTAAATCCCATTTAAAAACAATGAGACATGTCTAATATATATATTATATATTTCACTCATACTCTCTGTTCCCATAGCAAGTTTTAATGAAACAAATACCCATAAAAATTATGTGTCATGCTTGGGGAACACGATTTCTCCTAATCACATGCTAACTCTATGTCCTATACTATTTTCCCAGAAATTAAAATTTGAAACCCTAATGATCTTGAGATTTATATGACCACCTAAATAACCTCTCAGGTATCAATCCACATAAAAAAATCTATTAATATGTTCCCATTCATGAATTATTAATGTGACACTGAGTTTTATAAATGTCCCATCCACTAATATCAATGATAAAAATTCTATGTGAGACACAATACAATTCATAAAATTGATCATTAAAAACTCCAAAACATACTAATTCACCTACCTAGAAACCAATACACCTCCAAAATATAGCTTCAAAATCAAATTAATTGAATCATTACAATTCTAATTCATTAGTTTTATTTCACACCAAATACTAAAAATACACTCCACATCTCTAGTATAATCCAATACACCAACATATCATCATCTTATTCAATTATCTATCCTATAGTGCTCCCCATATTATTAATTAGCTAATGAGGTTGATTCTGAATCTCAGTTCCTCCCACCAACATAGTATTCCTTGCATGTATTCCTTTTAGTGGTCTATGGAACCTCTCAACAGGATCCCTAACTAACCATAACTCAATTGGAATGAGATATCCAATCAATTCTACTAACAAATCTCATCTACAACTCATTATACAAAACTGAATGCACCCTTCCCATTAAAAAGAAACTAAAAAATGTTGTTCTTCTCCAAAATAATTCCAAATAAAACCCAAATTCAACAAGTTGTATAAAAAATGATGTGATTGATGTGGTTCGAAGCATAATTCATCATCTTCCATAGAAAATAGATGGTCAAACTTCTTTCATCTAACTCACCAAAACAATGCTATACTTAAAAAATTGATCTATCAATAAAACATTCTACCATGATACAAATATAACCATAGGTTTAATTTGGGGATTTTAAGGAAACCCTGTGGATAACTCCATACTCCTTTTTCTATGTGACAATAAAAAATCCAACCACTCGCACCATTCTCCATTCTCTTACCGGATAATAAATGATCCACTTGAAAAAACCCTCATTGTGTAACATCTATTAATCTAGATCCCCAAAATCCACTCAAACGGAATCTATTAACATAGAAAAAACCTATGGCCTTCCAAATGGATTCAAGTCTATATTAGGACATAGGTTCACCAATATATAGTTTCATTACTGCCAAATAGAAACTAGTCCCATGTAGAAACAACATCTCTTGGATAATAATAACATACCCACAATTGAGATGATGATCCAAACCGAAGTGGTATGTTTGTCATCATTATACTAATCCAAAACCACAATCTCAGTATACCACATTCAATTATTTAGAAAAATAAATTTTCTGATGTTCCCAGGCCACCGACAATCAATAACAACATTAATCATCATTGTTTCTCATTCTCGCCTCCTGGAACAATATCTTCATTCTTCCCCATATTTTATCCAAAATGATTTTAAGACCCTTTTTTATATATAGTCGTCTCCCCATAATATCGAGTTCCTCAAAATTATCTTTGAGCAGTGTCCCCAATGGGTCCCCCACCAACATGCAAATTCTGCTCCACCCATGCAATGCTCACTAATACCTCATAATCGGGCGTTGAAATTTTCCTTAGATTGAAAATGGTTAATGAAATCAATCCAAACCATCCCAAACCCTCACAACCAATATTCTTATTTTCCTTCATCCTAATCGTGGAAAACTCTTCTAAAAACATCAAATCAAGGTCATCAGCTATTAGCTCATCCATTACCACTCTCTAGGCCAAAAAAATGGTTGGTTTCATGCATACTAGCATAATGTTTATTGAACCATTATAAACATATGAATTGACATACATCAACACCACATTTTCATGTATCCCAACTAATTATCAAATTACATAGGTCATATCAAAAGTAATCTCACATGAAAATATAATTCAGCATCCTCATAAACAATTCAGCCTTACCTGACTCAGGTTCCCCAAAAAAATCACTTCAAAATCAAGCACACAACTTGATCCATTGTCCCCCAGAAGCTTTCCTTCCACACATTTTTTTAAACAACACCTGTATACCCCACCCACACTAAATTAATAAAATTATATCTTAAATTCTCTAGCTCATGTAAATCGACCACTACTACTCTACCATCAATCATTGATACTAAGAACTAGAACCCTATTTAATTTCTCATTTAAAACAATTCATCGTCTCTCCCATTAAAAAAATTTGAACTAGATCACAAAAAATATTTAAAAATCCATTAACTATTTATCACCATGATAGTTTCTCATTTATGGGTACAATCCCTTGCACCATCCATCTCACTGAGACCCAGTTGTAACTGTTCTCATGTAACAAGTTTACAAATCTCAAATCACCATCACATGAGTATAGTATAACCAAGCATAGTATAACATGAAAAATGAAGCCTCATAATATGATATTAGTATCCACCTTCAAATAACAGTAGATATCAGAAAATATTAATAAAAACCCAAAATCCTCATTAAAAGGATCATGAAAATCTACATGTATCAATGCTAAGTGTGTAAACACTCATCATTATAGGTTTTTCCATTGATACCATGTGATTTATACAATACTCCAACATGAAAAAACATCATGATGACATTATAGGATTAGGAAAACATAAAACCCTCCCCATTGTAATGGAATAGGCACATGTCACTACAATTATTAGTGCATGACTGAAACTCCACCAAGACATGGTTTTACGAACCATTCAATAACCAAGCATTCAATGGTACCTACCTATGTCATACAATACAATGTCATGTGTTGATATCAGTTAAATCCCTCTCACTAGGTACCCTCAATGACCACATGTCATTGATCTCTAATAGTGATTCACATAATAAGGGATACTAGGTCAATAAAACCATATTCTACAAAAAATTCACAAATGTCAGCACACAGTGGATAACAATTGGCCTCGTACCAAAGTGACATAATCTCTAGTATTTCAAAAAACACTCTATAGAATTATCATATACAATAATATCCATTTTATCCACTTACTTGTGCTAGGTTCAAGCTAAAAAACAAGGAATTTCATTCACAATATGCACTTTAAGGTTCTACAATTCACAAGTGACACTATTAATCCTATACTATTTTACAATGTACTAATTCTATTAATTTATTCCAAAACCTATATTTTTATACCATTAAATTTAATAAAAGTAAAGTAGTAAGGATTTATTTAAGTTTACACATACCCATGGAATGCTTATAAAACGTTTTATTAAAAATTGTGAATGGAATACACATAATAGTTTTCTTAGTTACATTTTATTTAATCAATAACATCATTAATTAATTAATTTCATCATGTGTATCAAGACATCATTATAGGAATTTTTCAATTAATATTACACCATATCCATATATAAATTACACAATATATAAGACTATATATATAGTATGAATACTAACTCCCTTATTGATTGTAAGATATAGATCATAGGCATATATTAACTGAATAGCTATAATCAGGTTAATAATAACATAACCAATTATAACTCACAGGATGTTTGAAATTGATATCTAAAACCCATGTCACAAGAACGATGCCTATCATTTAAAACAATACATTCCACAAATGGTGCCTGAATTCTCCAATACTATCATTCCATACGTAGTTGATATTAAATATCCAATAATCCAACAAAATTACAAATAAATTTAATTAATCAAGGTGAATATAAAATACTAATATTATAAGTGAAAACATATTTTCAAAAATCAAAATCCCATGTAACATGGGGTTTCCACCAGGTATGGGTGATCAGTAAAAATAATGATCTCATTAAAAAGACATAAAACATTATTATTCACCATTATACAATGAAAAAAAAATTATTCAAAATAAAAGTAGTTTAGATAACACTTTTTCCAACCCCCACATGAATCTACAAAATATGTGCCATGTGAAAGTATTCCCCAAGAACTCATGCATGAAACCATGTATGATATCATATTTTTTTACTATAATAAGGTTCCTATGATAATACAATTTTGAGATTATTCTATCCTATAATAATATCAATAATAGAGAATATAATGAAAAAATATAAAACAATCAATATAACCCTCATAGACAAATTAAGGAAACTACCAAAAAATAACAGCATTAAATTCAAAAACAATTGGAATGATATACAATCTATTTACCCATAGTGTATGGATTATATATAAGAAATGAAATAAAAAATTATTTGTAAACTACGAACTCCTCCCATTCATTTCATAATTCCTCCGTGGTCCAACCATCCATACCAACACTGATATATCGAACTGAATTTAATCAATATTAGTCATTTCTAAATTTTTATAACATATGAATGAGTATTGTTATCTGATCTTGTACACAAGTGACACACCCTATTTTTACAATGAAAATTGTGTTTATTTCTATTTTTATTGATATGGATGTATGTTACCCGGATTGATCCTATCTACATAAAAATATTTCCTCTTATTAATGAGTATGTATCAATGATTGTACCATCTATAAACAAAAACATTGAATATAGGGTTTATCCTAGATTTACTAGTATCATAATTTTCTTCATGGAATCATATCAATAAACCTGGTATCCCCATGTAATTTGAGCTCTCATACTGGATAATCCCCAACCCATGGTCATTACATGGAATCGTGACACTCATAATGGCAATAATGAAGAATCTAATCCCCCATCCTAACATTTCCCATCAATAAAAATATTATGGGGTTAGGATCTCTACCTGGACTGGCCAAGTAATCATAAATTAAATGGAATTCATGTTTTCACCCTGATAATCCCAATCATGAAGTGTCATATTGAATACTAGAGCTCATTAGTGTATTCCCCTGAAATATATGTCATGTTAAATCCATGGAGGTGATCCAATGATTCTTGATCATTACACATCATAATCCTCATTCATCATTTTCAATATGTAACTTGGATAATCATTTCACATTATAAGGAATGAAATTAAATCATCTATCATGTTTTTTAGTGATACATAATCAAGATATGATTTTATATATTTTTAGTCTAACAATTATGAAACGTAATACCATAGTCTATTTCATTTGGAGTCCCATATCACATTTTAGTAAGATAATGTTAACACAAACAATCATATTTATTGTTCTAAAATTCAAATTCAAATTCAACATCGATAGTTTTGAGATTATATTTCTCAAAAGTTGAATTGATCTACTATACATTTTTTACTAATTCAAACATAAATTCCCCTTTAACGTATCTTATTTTACTCAATGGGAAAAAATATATTTACCTTATCAAAACCAATGTCATCTCATTTCAAATTCTCCTCTTCTTGGAATCATAATTAATATTGTTAAAATAATGAAAAATTATTTATTATTAATGAGTTCAAAATTAACAAAGAATTTTTTCAATCATGGTAATGAAAGGGTTTGTTCACTTAACTCAACCAAGAATATATCTATAAATAAGTTAATAATTCATTTTAAATCAGATTGATCACCTACAGCATTATTGGTGAAGAGTAATCATTGAATATCGATAGATGGTTCATCTGGAAACAAGATAACATGAAGAATAAAACATATTCCTTGGAAATAGGGAATATTGGATAGAACTAAATAAATACATATTGAAAATTGATTAAAACTTAATATGAAGGAATGGGATATGTAGAATGAACATAATATCTCCATCTTAAGTGGTGAAGAATAAACAAATAACACATGGAAGACAACCCACCATTAGAAGAGGATAATTAATGGAGGGAGTGTGTGAGGGGATACTTGATAAAAAGGAGATGAAAGTGGGTTAAAACATAAAAGGATTAGTGGGAGTTTATAAATTGTCCCTCATTTAATGTGGGAAAGGTTTTTTGGTAAATAGGTTTCAAAACTATATTACATCCATGAAGACATCACTATCTGTGACTCACATTCTCACACGGTTAGTGCACATATACTAACAAGCTATGTGAAAACCATGTATCATTTCGTTGTAAATTTTTCGATGTTTTAATTGTCACAAATATCTCATCAATTGGTTTCATCAAAATATGCACCAATACAAACCATGTTGTCTGGTTTTGGGGTATAATTTGAACTACCAATTAGAACAATATTTTTATTAAAAACCAAATTGGAAGCCATGGTTATCCTAATAAAATTTCCGGCATCCAAGGAAACCAATATGACTCAAAACACATCAACAAAATTCATATTAAAATATTAAAACTCTTGAATCCATTATCTAACACACAAATTTAAAAATAATCCATCCACCAAAATCGTGACTTATAATTATGAGTGAGAATTAAGGAATATGGGTTTACCCATTCGTTACATGTATCTCAAATATAACCTCTTATAGTACATATATTTATTATTTCTATACTATGAATTTAATAAATACGATGATTAATAATTATATTTGAATGAAATCTTTTTACAGGACCATGATTTCATAAGAATTGTTTTTACTACAAGGAAACCAATATTAACTTCAGATTATTTTGAATAAGTTTTCTATATGTTGTGGAATTCACAATCTATTACAAAGAGACTTTATACCTTATTTTTTCAACTATATAATTCCATTCTATAATAATTATTAATTAATAATAAATAAGGATTATATGTATTTAGATATAATCCTAGGAAAATAATTTCCATTAAATACATGATTTAAATCTTTTTAATGATTTAGAGAATAATTTAACATTATTTCCACTAATTATTACAATTTAAAATTTTATAACTAATTCAATATATATTTTTCATCTTTTTACAAAATTTAAATGATGAATATGTAAGAGAAATGAACTAAAAAGTACTAAAATTTTAGGTTTTGGGTCTTGATGTAATTTTATTGTTTTATTCATGGTCATATAACCACACATAATAATTTTGACATTTAAAATACTTCTAAAACATTATTCATCAATGTTAACGTTTTTAGTATATATTGTCATGTATTCAATCCACATTATAGGAACTATATTAATGAATAGTTAGTATTAATTGACTTTATTACACTTGAATGGGAATTAAAATGTGGTGAAATTATTTTTTTTAAAAAAATTACCATTTTTTATAGTAATCTATTAATGAAAAATATCAATAGGGAAACCCAAACCCCCACCCAACTCATTGGTTATATTTTTTTGCATTATCAAGGAGGTAGATATTCTGTATTTTCCCTATCTCTTTCTAATCATTTATCTTCTTTTATAGGAGAAACCCTAAGAAATGTAATATGACATTCATTTTTAATCTCCTTGTTTTTAGTCCTTTTCATTCTACTCTTATTATTTTTATTCTTTCAAAATGTAGTTTTATAGATTAATAAATTTAAGATTTAGAGATTTATAAGGCATGGAAAAAATATTAATTTATAATTACGTTTTTCAATATAATATGAACTACAACTATCTGTGTTGAATGCATGATGTTTAAGGCATTTTCCCCTCAAAAATATTATTTGAAATGTTTTATTTTTTTAATAATACATTAGAATCCTAACTAAAATTATTATTGTAGTTATGCATATAATTATGTTTGGTAATTTATTTACAGTTGATGTGTAATTTTATGGTTAAGATATATTTTGAAATTTTGTAAAAAAATTAAGCTTGTTTGTTCAATAATCTTATAATTTATGTTTACTAATCTTTATGTATATATTAAAATATATTTAATGATGATTCATATGATAGTTATTAAAAGTCATATAGTTTTTTTTTCAGGTTTACTTATTAAAAATATATATTTATTTATAACATTTTATAATTTTTTTACAATTTATCGGTTAATGTTTATTGTTTTAGGGGTTTATTATTTTAAAAAATAATTTAAAATGTCATTATTATTGTAATAGATTGTTTTCAAAGTGTTAAAATGATATTTTTTTTGGTATTTTTCATTATATTAAATTTTAATGAGTAAAATATTTACTGCTTTACCCATCATGATTTCTTACTACTGGTGAAAAAATTCATATTATATTTTTTTGGATTTTATTTATTTATATTAATATTTTTTCTCATAAATTTTTTTTCAATAATTAATATATAGTAAATTGATGAAATAAATAGGGTTTAATAAATATATATATATATATATATTTGGATTCTTATTATTAATCGATGTTACAAGGCCTGGTTTCTATATTTTTTATTGTACCTATAGAATTTATATTTCTTATGAATTGATATTGGAATACAATATACATGGATATGGGGGAAGATATTTTTTTCATTCTATATGTATGGGTTCTATATTATTTTGAATAGGGTAATGGAAGGCATTCTATGCATTTGTTTTGGTATACTACATTTATATGGGGTAATACAAATATTACTCTAGAATATAACATGGATTAAGAATTTGTTCATTAATTTCAAAATTTTTATATAAACAATGTTATTTTCCCATATTCTATCATAGTACTATTTTTTTTTCTTCAGTAATGTTTAATAAACTATTATTTAAAATTTAGAAAAAAAATTAATGATTTAAATGAAAACTACGATTAGGATTAGTTATTTTTGTTCTTTTCATTAATTTTGTTATATATTATTTAAAATAAGTGACATGATTTAATATATTAAAAAATTATGGTTTATTATTATATATAACTCATACAGTACAGTTATAGATTATCTACTATATAGTTATATGTAATCATGTGAATTTTTGTTCACATTCAACAATGTTCCAATTACACTGATTAAAAAAATTAATGATGAATGTCCCTTGATGTAATTATTATTAAACATATTCCACATCAACATGGAGAATTAGTTGGTTGAAATGTGATATTCATTTATGAATATTCCATTAAAAGAGCATTTTTATTTTATGTTTTCCATTACATTGTAATTATGAAAGATTCATTATTTATAGTTTTATTATTAATAACAAATATATGTGTAATTATTTTTAAATTTATATTTTTTTATCTAAATATTCATTAAATTTTGTTGGTTGTTCGTTGTAATTATGTTTACCATTATTTTATTGTAATACACATATAAAATATGTTTTTGAATATACGGATAGAGAGGTATTAGATACATTATTCAAAAAAAATTACATTTTTTCTCTCACTATTATTTAGAAGCCTCTAATGACCATATAGAATGTAAATGATGATATTAATAATTTTTATGGGTTTATAGAAACCATTTCCATGAACATTTTAATTCATATTATGATTTGGTATTCCTTGCATAAACAATTAATCTCCTTTTTAAAACAATAAATTAAACTAAATGTTTTAAGGGACATGGTTTAATTGAAACTAATTTTTTTGTATGTTCTGTTCTAAATAGATAATTTTAATGTGTTGTTATTGCATTCATTTTATCAAACTGTTTTATATGTTAATAAATTTAATGTTTGTTCATTTTAAGGATGTTCAAATTTAGATTTTAATATAAGTTGTTATAACCATATTATTGGGGCATTAGATTATAACTAAAAAGTAAAAAATTATATAATAGATATATTTTATCTTCTTATGGATTGTATAAGAATTAAATAGGTATTTTATTATAATCTATGGTTAGAAGATTATTTTTAGCTTATTCTACATTTAGTGTGTGAATAGAAACAATATTTCACATTTGAAATCGGAATGAAAGTTGATTGAATTAGTTTATATTGTGAATCTTCATTAGTTGTAAATGATAAATTAATATCATTTTATTATTCAATGTAGGTCACATAATCTGGAAACTACTCCAAAAATCATGTATCCCCAATGGTATTATGAACGTTTTACACACAAAATCATAAAAATTTGTTAATCTCATAATTTATAACTATATATAATTTTTAATAGTATTTCAATAAATTATATATGTTTATGATCCCTAAAAATATATTTAATCATAATTTTTATCTTTTTATGTCAATATTTAGATATTTCGATTGGTTGTGTCTAGATATGATTTCACAATATATCCATTTATTTTTATATGAGGGGTTTTAATTATATAACTTTGTGTGTGAATACCATTTACATTATATTGAGGATTTTTTTGATTATTTTAGATTGATATTCATAGAGTCTATGAATTTTTCATTAGAAAAAGTAAGTATGGAAATTAATTTTTATTATGGGAAATAGTTAATTTTCAACCGACAACGGTCTGATCATTTAAATTATATTTGTGATAACTTGACATTTAAGGATGAAAGTTTTTTGGAACCACATAATCATACTATGAATTTTTCATTTAGGCATACAATTAATTTCATTTATTATATCTGCATTGAGAAAAATAGTCTCTATGTATGTGATAAAAATATAAAAGAAAAATTTAGGGTATTATTTTTGTCAAAAATAGTGTATGAAATCCATGATTTTTTATATATATTGACTATATAAAGCAATATATATCTTATGAATCATTGAAACCTAGGTTTATATATATTTTTAAATTTATTATTACATGTATATCATTAATAACTCATTATGTATCCATTGTATTACATCACCATGGTTAATCTATGACAACATATTGATAATAGTATAACAACCAATATTATTATTATTATTATTATTATTATTCAAATTTTTCAACAAAATTCATGTATGGGGGGGATATTTTAGAGATTAATTCAATCCTGGAATTTAAATGTTTAGTTTACAATTTATTTTAAATTGTTTGATGATTTATTTATTATCTTATTTCCAATGATAATTATGGATTAATTTTTTGTAATTATTTTTCATTAAAATGATCATTTTTTGGTATAGAGAATCCAATTAGGATAAAACATTTACAAGGAGGATGTGATTTCATTAGATTTTGATGGATTTCGATGAAATAAAATGCAATATTTTTTAGGATTTCAAAAAACATTATATATTTTATATGTATGATTTTATTTAATCCAATTATAACATAATATTATTATAATTTCAATTTATTTTCAACAATGGTGTGGGTCTAGTGTCACACATAATAGAAATATTATAATCAATAAAAATATAATATAATCTATCATTTATGCCAATAGAATAGGTTAAATTTAAACAATTTATTTATATTCATCCCCAATATTGTATGTAGAGTTGTTTTTTGGCAACAAGCATTAGTCCAAAATATGTCAACATTTATGTAACACTACTGGAAAACTAACATTTACCAACGGTTTGGAACCGTTGGTATAGGCCTCCAAACCGTTGGTATAGCCTATACCAACGGTTTGGAGAACCGTAGCCAAGTAAGCCATTGGGATAGGTCTATACCAACGGTTTTCAAAAAACAGTTGGTATAGGTAATATGAAATCTATACCAACAGTAATGGAACCGTTGGTATATAAATTCCAAAAAATAAAACATCCGCTGGGATTTGATCCCAGGACCCCTCGTTTATAATCGAATGACTTAAACACTAACCTAACATCACTTTGTAAACATAATTTCATAAATATATATATGTATTATCATAATTATTTAAAATTTTTATTTATATAATGTTCTTGGTTAGAAGGCCTGGAAAAAAATTAAAGAATCTATCCCAACGGTTTGGAAAATTGTTGGGATAGGTTTGGGTGGGTTGAACTTTTGTTGGCCGAAGGTTGATATTATCCCCTCTCTTTCCCAACGGTTTTGGTGAACCGTTGGGAAAGGGGAGGTAAAGAGGACCCTTTCCCAACGGTTTTGGTGAACCGTTGGGAAAGAGGACCCTTTCCCAACGGTTCAACGGGAGGGAAAGGGGACCCTTTCCCAACGGTTTTGGTGAACCGTTGGAAAAGAGGACCCTTTCCCAACGGTTTTAGTGAACCGTTGGGAAAGGGGAGGGAAAAGGGACCCTTTCCCAATGATGTTGGTGAACCGTTGGGAAAGGGTAGCTATACCAACGATTTTTACAAACCGTTGGTATAGAAGTGTTGGGAAAGATCATCTTTCCAGTAGTGTAAAAAATCTAAAATAGAGGTCATATATTATGAAATATCATTCCATTAAGACCAATTACCTAGAATAGATATTGAATTATATTTATGATTTATATACCTTTTCTATTCATTATGTATTGACTATTTCTCTCTATTATTTTATATATTTTATATTATTCTATAAAAAACATGTGGTCAGGATTATATGTAGTAATATATATATATACATTCCATTTATATTTAAATTATATATTATGTATATGATATATAATGTCATTCCCAATGTTTTTATATATTCAAATATATAATATTTATTACATATATATTGGATTATTGATTGAATATTTTATTTTATTTTTCATATTAGATGTAAAAAGATTAGTAAACACATCAATATTGCCATTATCTTGATATTTGTGGGAATATTTTTCTATATGATGAGGCATTCAAGAAATATGATATAATCCTGTATGAAATCTTATATATTCCAATTTGAGTAATTTATTGTATCTTATAAATGAATATTCATTGAATCAAATTATAAAACTAATGATTTTGACTGATTATGTTGATTTTATTCAAACATATATGATAAATTATTATTTGAAAATATATGATTTTTGTTAATCATAAATAATTGGAAATGATATTAATAAAAAATAAATAGAAAATTTATCTAAAATATTGTTTTTAATAGTTATAAAATATAATTTTATAATTTATTAAAAAATAAGAAATGAAAAATTTTCATTATTTCTAATGTTAATTATAAAATAAATTTAAATTGTATTGTTTGAAATGTGATCAATTGGTCCACGACCTAACAAAATTGTTAGTTTTTATTTTTATTGCATAACAATTACTTTTTTTAAACTAATTATTTCTTTTATTTTCTTTATTAAATATAAACATTTTCTTAACCTTATATTTATAGATTTTAGAAGAAGAAAAAATATATATTACAAGAATACCATGTCAGATATTATATGGATGAAATGTCAAATATTTGTTATGATAAGAGGTTATTTTTCTCTAATATAATGTAATTAAGAGCATAATTATTTTATAAATCCAAAAATTACACTAATTTAATTAATCTATGAAATAAAAAATGTGTCGATATATTTTGGAATATTTTTTGTTAGAAAAAATAAAAAATATGATATTTTAATTTATCATGTAATGTTTGATATATCATTTTTTAAATGGGAAAATAAATTTTTTAAAAGGTTTTCTTTTTTCCATTGTACATTATCTAAAAATTGTAGTATCATACATACATTTATTTGAGATTGGGGTATTCAAAAACTCTTATGTTATTAACATAATATGGGTTTTAGTTGATTATTATTGAACCCGCACTATATTTCTTTTGAAATTATCATGGTGTCAATATGTTTCGAGATTATAGTCCTAGAATGAGAGTAAAGTACCCCAGTATCTCAATGATTAAAAAATCATGGTATTATTTTATGTGGAGTTTTATGAATTTAATGAATATTGATGTAACATATTAGATCATTGAAATTTATTTCTATCTTTATTTTGAAATTCATTGGAAGAAATTAATTTTGATGTAATTTTTTTCAACTCATATTATTTGATGTATCAAATGATGAATATTTTTAATGATGTTTCAATAGAAGAAACATTTTATCTATATATAACTATTTTGGACTATTAAGAAATGTTCCATGGATTTTGATGATTTTTTCATAATATATCTCATTGAATAAATTTTGATTATAGGTTAAATATAAGTATAATAAATCTTGAATTTTATTAAGATTATGATATATCTATAAAATTATAATATGGTAATTATAGATGTCTGATAATGAATAAATATGAATGATTTTAATAGATGAGAAGGTTTTTGTTGAGGTATTCGAAGTTCCATTGATATTCACTAATGTGTATTTATATGTTGTATAATGAATTTGAATTATTCTATTGATATTGGAAAATATCATTAATTATATCTTATGTAATTAAATGAGATTACTTCCTGTTGAATATGTTTTAAAAAGGATGAAAATATTCAATGTTATGGGTTATTGAAAATTTAGAAACATTCTCTATACATTATAGTAACTCTAAAATACTAAAGGATATGTATGTGTCTTTATTTGTTTGATATTTTGAATAATTAGATATATACATAGGAATAATTTTAATCCATTACATTTATATTATTTATCCAATGTATGCGTAATGGGAAATACCCAAGGTTACATAAAATATAAATTGATTATTTTTATATGTATGGAGTAGCCTTGTCATATATAATTATTATAATGATCATATATAACATAAAACAATTGTATTTACATGGGTACAATGGGAATGGATTGTGAGTTTTTTAAAAGAAGAAAATTCCCACTATTATATATAAGGGATATGCAATTCTTATATAAGAGTTTCAACAATTGAATAATTTAAAATGTACTAAAGAATCTTCCATATGATACAAAATATATTCAAAAAATCATTAATATAATACATAAGTTTTTTTAGATATAATGATTCCATGTAGATAATTTATGATATTTATGAATTCATATTCCGGTATTATCGGTACAGAAAACGTTTTTTAAGGAAAAACGTTGAGAATAAAATGTGATAATGTTGATTGGTTCTTCACAGTAGATAAATTATGAATATAAAATATTATTATATTGTTAGAGAAACTAGTTGCAATGAATATAAATATACATGATCAGTTGGATAGTCACTCTAAAGAAGAATATTTCATCATAATGAAATATGAAGATAAACCCAATTTGAAATTAGGTCTATACGTTAAGATGAAGTCACATTTAGAATAAACTTTTCCACCATGAAATAAAATGAATATTTTAGCGATAATGAGATTAACCCCAACATGATATGTCATTAATGTAAGGAACACTAATAGTACAGGGTAATAAATTATCTCCCTAAATAAAAAGAGATTCCCTAAAGAAACCATAAAAAATCCAAAGAAATCATTATAATGACAAGTTATTTTACGCCATAGTAGATCTAAAATATGTTATCTTATAGATGTTGAATAAAGTTCTTATGTTAATTGTAGAATCATAATTTGGGGATAATAATTGATATCTCAAGGAGATTAAAAACAAATTATTATGGTGATATTATTTATGATTTATTTAAATTTTTGTACAAGACTAATAATGATAAATAATTGAGATGAATGTGAATAAATTGATTTGGTATTAAACATGTGAAAAAATATCAATGTGATATAATAAGGATATAGGTATTAAAAAAGGTGGAAAATAAAGTGTCCAAATATCATTAAACTATTTTTTGTAATCATACTTATAATTATATTTGAAGGAAAAAATAAAATAATGAAGGACCCCGGGACACCCTGAGAGGGGAGGGGTGAATTAGGGTGACAAGTATTTCTTTTAAAGTGGTGGATCTTGTTCCCACGTTGGTAGTAACTCGTTGAACCTGTATGATTATTATGATTAGAAAGAAAACATTCACATGCACAGAGAGGACACAACACTTTTTACTTGGTTCACCACTAAGGACTATGTCCAAGGAGCATACGCCGACAAGTTCCCGGTCGTACCAAAATCCACTAATCTTCAGAAGTTGTGGATTACAATTGTTCGGGCACAGTCACTCTGTCCCAGGCTCACTTCCTTTACAAAGGTTCAGGAATAGCTCACTACTTCCCTCGGGTCACTCCCGTTGACTCCCCCTGGCTCACTGCCATTGGTGATGTGTCACTCAGTTTATAGACGTGAAGGTCTCTTCAATAGATTTGCATTGAAGTCTTTGCCACTGCTCAGCACGAGACTCTGTTAGCATCGAAGTCTGAAAAAGATGCACTAGAACGCACAGAACCACTGAACCAGATTACTAGAAATGCAAACAAACCTTATTGACAATTGCGCGCAACACCGACCCATTGCGCGCAAAACCTTCCTATTGCGCGCAAAATTTACTTTTCGCGCGGACAAATATTTGGCGCAAAAATCCCATTTTTCGCACAACACTGAATATTTTGTGCAATCCCTTTTACACTATCCTTTTTCGCGCATCAGACCTCAGATCTTCTCTCAGTCTTCCACACACCCGAATGAAAGGGGTCACCTCAAATTTATAGGTGATTGAGACCCCCGCGTGCAAAATCCCCTTCAGCGCAGAAAACCTCTCATCCGGCGTGTAATATTTCACGCAGGTATCATTTTCTGTGCACCTCTCCAGATATTTTGCGCAACCCATGCCTTTGCCATTTTTCGACGGTGTGATTCTGAAACACTATTTGCACGAAAACCCTCGATCCAATATTTCGCGCATCCCGCTGTTTTCTGCACCCAACTTATGTATTGTGCACAATCCTCTTATATTTCGCACACCACTTCCTTTTTGTGCGAACTTCCTTTTGCAGACAATATATGTCTTCATTTTCCGATTTTGAGGCCCAAAAATTTGGCAAACACTGGGAAACAACGCCACCTTCAATACTGTTGTCTGCTTGAACTGTATGATAACTTTGCTGGAACACATTCGGTACTTCCACTGAGGAATGACAACAAACACAAACCAAATTCCAATTATTGCATAGAACAACCATGGTTCCAACCATCTCCCCCTTTGGGTTTGTTGGCAATCACCAAATAAATTCAATATATCAAATTCAAGGAAAACTCAGCCAACACTCTAAGTCTACGTGAGCAATGCTCGATGTAGAAAACAAGAGAGGAAGCTTGAATTGGGTTCCCGTGTTTTTGACTGCTCAAAGGAGCTCAAGAAATTTTCTTAATTTTCTTACACTGAATTCTCATCGTGTCACAGAAGCATTACATGTCCACAGACAATCCTGAAATCCTGAATTTATTCCATTCCATTCTCCCCCATTGAAAATAAATCAAAAGGCTGGTAAATCAATGTTCAGCTCAAACCATACTCCCCCTGGATAGTATCTCCCCCATAACCTACATCACAACCATAGACAAATAGAAAGAATTACCATAAACGGGAAGAGGGGGTCTCCGTAACCTTCTTATGCACTAGGAGGTGGCTGAACACCGAGGTTCAACCGATGCTTCTCAAACACAGCCGCTGACAGTGGCTTTGTTAGGATATCAACTACTAGTTCATCAGTTCCCACGTGATCCATTCTAATCACCCCTTGATCAACTTTTTCTTTGATAAAGTGATACCAGATTTCAATATGTTTTGTACGAGAATGATGAACATGATTTTTTGTAAGATCAATTGCACTCTTGTTATCACAGTAAATCACCATTGGTTTCTTTACCTCATCACCAATATCTGTTAATTATTGCTTCATCCATAGCAGTTGAGTGCATGCCTTTGTGGCGGATATATACTCAGCTTCAGCAATACTAAGAGAAGTACTTTCTTGTTTCTTGCTCAACCAGCCAACACAGTTATTCCTAATAAGGAATGCTCCACCACTGGTGGACTTTCTGTCCACAACATCGCTAGCCCAGTCAGCATCTGAAAATGCTGATAATTCACAGTCCCTTCCTGGAGAAATGTATACGCCATAATTGTGAGTACCTTGAATATACCTCATGATTCTTTTTACTGGTTCCAAATGTTCCTCCTTTGGATTACTCTGAAAGTGGGCTGCAAGACATGTGGCAAAGAAAATATCTGTTCGTGTCGCTGTCAGGTACAATAGGCTCCCAATGATCCTCTTGTACATGGTGGGATCTACAGATTTCTCATTCTCATGCTTTCCAAGTTTGGTTCCAACTTCAATAGGAGATGACATTGGTTTGGAGTCTTTCATATTAAACTTCTTCAGCAGCTCTCTTGCATACTTTTCCTGAGAGATAAAAGTGTAGGCTTTCCTTTGAGTCACCTACAGTCCCAGGAAATATGTGAGCTCCCCAAGCATTGACATTTCAATTTCTGATTTCATATGATTTGAAAATTCATCCACTGATTTCTTTCTGCTGCCACCAAATATAATGTCATCGACGTAAACGAGAACCATGAACTGATCGTTCAGAGAATTCATCACATAGAAATTGTGATCTAATCCTCTTCTTTTGAATTCCAGCTTCTTGAGATAAGAATCTAGTCTAGAGTACCACGCTTGTGGTGCCTGTTTCAAGCCATAAAGTGATTTCTTTAGCTTGCATACCATTGATTCATTAGCACCAAGAAGAAAACCCATTGGTTGTTCAATTTAGAATTCTTCTTCGAGTACACCATTTAAAAAAGATGTCTTGACATCCATTTGATATACTTTATATCCTCTCTGGAGAGCCATGGAAAGGAACAACCTAATTGATTCCGGTCTAGCCACTGGAGCAAATGTTTCTTCAACATCAACACCTTCAATCTGAGAATACCCTTTACATACTAGTCGAGACTTGTTTCTAATAACACTTCCATGCTCATAAAACTTGTTATTGAATATCCATTTTGTTCCAATCACATTGTGACCTTTGGGTCTCTGGACAAGATCCCATGTCTGATTCATGTCAATCAGATCTAACTCTTCATTCATGGCTTTCACCCAGGATTCATCCTTTGCAGCTTCTTCAAATGAGGATGGCTCCACAACTGACAACAATGTAGAAGGTGTGTTATTCCTCATCCTCCTTGTCTGTGTGGGTGCATTCCTATCTCAAATTATGTTAGATGGATCAATCTATGCTCTTCGATTTCTCTTGTGTGGTTCAGTCGCATTCCCATCATCCATGATTTCCTCGTCAGATTCTTCACCTAAGTCAACATCATGATGTGACTGCTGAGTGTTTTGAACAACTTCCTCTATTTCTGCATTTGTAATATCTTCTTGTTCACTTTCTTCCCGACTTTCTATCATATCAGTATATGACGTCCTTGAAGAATTTGTGGTTTTCTCTTCAATTATATTAACATCCCTGCTTTCCAAAATCCTTCCCAAACGCGTGTTGAAACATTTATAGGCTTTTCTGTTCATTGAGTAACCGAGGAAAATTCCTTCATCTGCATTGTCGCAATATTTCCCTTGATTTCATTCTTTGTTCCTGATGAAGCATTTACTTCAAAAGTGAGGAAAGTATTTTAGAGAAGGCTTCCGTCCATGCCACAATTCATATGGTGTCTTCATCTCACCCATATAAAGTCCTGGTTGATTCTGAATGTACACTGCAGCATGAACAACCTCTTTCCAGTAATGTCGTGGAATACAACTCTCGATCAGCATAGTTCGGGCCATGTTGTTCACCTGTTGAGTCCTCCATTCAACAACTCCATTGTGTTGTAGAGTTCTCACAGCAGCTACCTCATGATGTATCCCATGCTTCTCCAGATAATTCTCAAATTCAACGGACGTGTATTCTCCTCCATTGTCAGATCGCAACACTTTGATTGTTAGTCCAGTATCATTCTCGGCGATTCACCGATATGTTTTCATGCAGTCGAGGACTTGTCGTTTTCTGTGAATGACCATCACACATGCCATTCTACTGTAATCATCTATGAAAAGGACAAAGTACCTTTCTCCATGAGTTCCAGCATCCTTTATTGTCCCACAAACATCTGTATGAATCAAATCAAGAAGGTGAGACGCCCTTTTCATCTTTGGCCGATATCAACTGCAGACTAGCTTCCCACGAATACAAGCATCACAAGATTTTTCACGCTCACGCTTCAGGTTGGGAATGTCCATGACAATTCTCAATTTTGATATTTTCTCTATGTCTTGTTGATTGATGTGTCCCAGTATCTGATGCCACAAATTGTTTTCTTCTTCAACAGTCATGTAACTTACATTTTCTTCACTATCAACCTGATACAAGTTGCCTTCTGTTCTGCATGCCTTCATAAGTGAATTTCAAGTCTTTCCCTTGATAGTGCAGCCTTTCTGATTAAATGTAACTATAAGTCCTGAGTCACAGAGTTGACCCACACTGAGGAGATTATGATGTAGGCCAACTACGTAAAGGACTTCAGTCTTCTTTAGTTCTCCATTAGCTAATTCGGTACTTCCACTACCTTTGATTTTCAGAGCCTCATCATTACCAAATATTACTGTACCATCGTCATTCCTTATGATATTCGTTAGTAGGCTGGAATTACCTATCATATGAGATGAAAAACAGGTATCCAGAATCCATGTACTGTTGTTCTTTGTAGCTTTGAGGGCCACCTCTACAAGGTTGGATTTATCAATCTTATTCCATTCCATCCATGAGACATTATATCGAGTATAATGAACTGATTGCCTTTCAATTATCTCTTCCACATACCCAGGTTATTCATAGTTAAAGTCTTCTTTGAGAGGTGAAAACCTGTTTGAAAGAGAAACACTGTCATGCTGACGAGACTTGTCTTGTCTTGACCTTCGGAATGAGGTGTCCATGTCCCTTCTCTGCCTGCAATTAGCGGACTTATGACCAAAGTTAGAACAACAAATATAATATCCATAGAAATTATTTCTTCTATAAGAATTAGGATATGAAATTGTTCTCCTTTGTTGGGCTCCTATATCTTCTCCATTAAGATAGCTTCTTGACTCTTCACAATAAGACATAGTATGTCCTAGATAGCCACATAACTGACACTTCATTAGAGGAAATGTCTTCTCACATGAATTTCTCCTCATACCTTCTTCTTTGAGAGAATAGTAAGACTGTCTGTCATTTATGAATGTTTAAGGATAATTTTCAAGTATCCTTTTAGTTTGGATTGAGGGTCCCTTTTTCGGCACTCTAGGTAACGTTTCAACATGTTCGAATTTCATGTTATCTTTCTTTTGGATCTTTTCACTTCCTGCTATTGATGTCTCAGCCTCACAACCAATTCCACTCTTTCCCATGCAAGCGGGTCTTTGATCACTCAAGATTTTTCCAACCCCATCTGAACCACACATGGCTCTTGCTAGTAATTCTGCATCTGAGAATCTTCCAAACTGCATTTTCTTCCCTGATTCTATTGAACATGATTCAGTCTCAAGTTTACTCCTAAGAGTAACAACTTCCTCCTCAATACCCTCAGCAGTCTTGAATTTTTCTTCTAGTCTTGATGTGAGGTCATTGATGACCTTTCCCTGCTCTTCAATTCTCAACTTTAGATCCACTACATCATAATTGCTTTCAAGGATTTTAGACTGAACTTTCACAAATTCTTCCAGACGTTCAATTTCAGCTTTTAGTTCATCAACATATTCTGATTATTCTTCCACCATTTTCTTCCACTTATTACATCTCTTACATTTATTCTCAAGCTTGGAGAAGGAATCCTTAATTTGAATATTTGGATTACCAATAGCAGTAGTCTGATTATCTCTGCCTTCATTGATTGAGGATTCTGATATTTCAGTGGTAGTCATCATGGAAGAATGGTTTCCGGTTTTAAATTCTGGTTCTTCTTCCTCACAATATTCAATATCATCATCTTCTTCCTCACAGACAAAACTCTTCATCTGCATTTTCTTTCTAGATTTGAAGTCACCCTTTTTTAAAAACCTTTTTCGAGGCTTCTCAATGTCTTCATCTTCGCTCTCATCATCATCTATATTTCTTTGGAACTAAGAGGCAGTGTGCCCAACTCTTCCACAACAGAAACATGCAAGAGGTAACTTACCTCTAAATTTACCTTTTCCATTTTTCATCTTCTTGGCGATGAGAGAAATAATTTCTTTTTCTTCGTCATCTTCACCACCACTGTCTCATGAAATTTTCAATTTGTTCATGGATTTGAATTCCATTTCCTTGCTCACGCGAGTCGTGGCATCTTTGGGTTTTACTCTCATCTCATATGCCACTAAACTATTTAACAAATCATACAGAGATAGTTTAGATAGATCTCTTTCTTCAAGGGATGACACCTTTGCATTGTACATGGGAGGAAGTCTTCTCAGGATTTTCTTTACGATATCGTTGTCTATGATTTCTTCTCCAAGACCTCGAATTTCTCCCACTACATCAGTAATTCGATTAAAAAATGAATCTGCATTCTCATTAGGATGCATCTTTAGATCGTCAAACCTGTTGTGTAAAACCTGATGTTTGGACTCCTTTACCTTTCTATCTCCTTCATAAATGTTTTCAAGTTTATCCCACATAGACTTTGCAGAAGTGCAACTCATCACCTTTAGATAGATCTGATCAGAAAGGGATGCGGTGAGTGCATTTTGTGCTTTAACATCTGCATCAAGAATTTTCATGTCTGTTTCGGTCATAGCCAGGCCTGTTGGATCAGTGACTTGTATTCCTTGCACAGTAGAAAACAAAACTTCCATTCCAAGAGATCTTAGATGAGATATCATCATGTTCTTCCAGATCTGAAAATTACTTCCAACGAAGAGAGGGACTCCCATAGCATTGAATGCATTCTCCATGGTGACGAAGGACAGATTCAACGCCAGCAACCTTTACCCTCTAATACCACTTGAAGGACCCCGGGACACCCTGAGAGGGGAGGGGTGAATCAGGGTGAAAAATTTTTCTTTTAAAGTGGTGGATCTTGTTCCCACGTTAGTAGGAACTCGTTGAACCTGTATGATGATTATGATTAGAAAGCAAATATTCACATGCACAGAGAGGACACAACACTTTTTACTTGGTTCACCACTAAGGGCTACGTCCAAGGAGCATACGCCGACAAGTTACCGGTCGTACCAAAATCCACTAATCATCACATGTTGTGGATTACAATTGTTCGGGCACAGTCACTCTGTCCTAGGCTCACTTCCTTTACAAAGGTTCAGGGATAGCTCCCTACTTCCCTCGGGTCACTCCCGTTGACCCGCCCTGGCTCACTGCCGTTGGTGATGTGTCACTCATTTTATAGAAGTGAAGGTCTATTCAATAGATTTTCAATGAAGTCTTTGCCTCTGCTCAGCACGAGACTCTGCTTGCATCGAATTCTGAAAAAGATGCACTAGAACGCACAGAACCACTGAACCGGATAACCAGAAATGCAGACAAACCTTACTGACAATTGCGCGCAACACCAACCCTTTGCATGCAAAACCTTCCTATTGCGCGCAAAATATACTTTTCGCGCGGACAAATATTTCGCGCAAAAATAACATTTTTTTGCGCAACACCGAAGATTTCGCGGAAGCCCCTTTACACTATCCTTTTTCGCACATCAGACCTCAGATCTTCTCTCAGTCTTCCACACACCCGAATGAAGGGGGTCACCTCATATTTATAGGTGATTGAGACCCCCGCGCGCAAAATCCCCTTCAGCGCAGAAAACCTCTCATCTGGCACGTAATATTTCACGCAGGTATCGTTTTCCGCACACCTCTCCAGATATTTCGCGCAACCCATGCCTTTGCCATTTTTCGACAGTGTGATTCTGAAACACTATTTGCGCGAAAAACCTCGATCCAATATTTCGCGCATCCCGCTGTTTTCCGCGCCCAACTTAAGTATTGCGCGCAAGCCTCTTATATTTCGCGCACCACTTCCTTTTTGTGCGAACTTCATTTTACAGACAATCCGTGTCTTCATTTTCCGATTTTGAGACCCAAAAATTTGTCAAACACTGGGAAACAACGCCACCTTCAATACTGTTGTCTGCTTGAACTGCATGATCACTTTGCTGGCACACATTCGGAACTTCCACTGAGGATTGACAAAAAACACAAACCAAAGTCCAATTCCTGCATAGAACAGCCATGGTTCCAACAAATAAATGATTCTATTATGAAAAAAAGATATTGAGTGTTGAATAATAATTAAAATATTGAGAAGACTACATCATGAATCATTTATATCATAAAGTCAATTGAATTTGGATGAACCCTTCTGATTATTATATATTAGGGATGAATATCAGATCCTATATAGCATGTTAGTGACTTCTTTTTTTTCTAAAGATGATTATTGAAAATGATCTCACCAATTATAGTATTTATATAAGAAAACATGGTTAGTTCCAAATTCCAAAACAACTTGTTGTTTAGGCCATTGTTCATAGTTGGTTTAAAATTACATGATCAAGGATATTATTATAATTGATATTATACCTGATAATAAAATACGTGGAACACTAATTAGGATGGGAACCTCTACACAGTGGAGATGTTTTCCTCATCATTAGAGGGAATCCTCATAAACAAATCTCAATGGTCCCTATTGTTTGGTTTACAATTTATTTTTACATAATGAAATATGAATAAAATAAAATCAGAGTGAGATCCATTAATAAATTTAGTGTAGAGCTATGGGATATTAAAACAATTAGATAATTAAAAGGTCACCCACAATGATTCACATCATACTCTATATAGTAGAACTGATCTTGGATAATAAATAATTAGTATCTATACTATAGTTACATAGATTATTTCATTCTCACTAGATCAATAAAATTCAACTATATTTATTATCACCAAAGGTAATCTTAATAGAAAATTATGGTGAATTATTTTTTTATAAAATATATCAATTGTATCTTTTCTATGATTTTAAATTATATGGGGAAAAATAAATTAAAATGATGAATAAAGAATCCATCTAATTTAATGGGCACGAGAAATCAGTTTCAATATTCGATAAGTCTTATAAGAATTTTTATAGAATAGAATATTAGGATCTAGTGGTTAAATCTACTATAAATGCGGGGGCTTCAAATTCTACCTCATATGATTCAAATAATTCATATAAAAATCAGTCAACTATTACTTATTATTATTTCTCTTCCCTCGATAAACCCAATAATAGTGGCGAAGATAATAAAATTAATTAATTATATGATACTGAATATATAAAATTTTGTTCATATTTTATATAAATAGGTTAAATTTTCCCTCAATATGTGTTAACTATTTTTTATGTCTACTTTACTGACATATATAGGGGTTCACAAACATTGGTAAGGAAAATAAATTTAAAGTGTATAATATAGGATACAATTAATTTAAATTTATAAAACTAAACAAAAAGGATGATTCCAAAATTTCATCATATTTATTTCTTATATAATTTTTCACAAAATAGAAAATAATTTTCATATTGAAATCTATAATAAATAAGTGGAAAAATAATTAATAAAATTTCTTTCATTTGAGGGAAAATAAACAATTCATGAATGATGAATAATCTAAAATGAAATTACAGTGATTAGGGTATATGATATCAAAAAAAATAGTAAAATTGATAATAATAAAAAATTAAATATAACAATTATGTAACAATAAGTGGATAATAACCCCAATTGAATTTTGTGGAGGATGAGAATAATATTCAAAATATTAGATATATTTATCTTGATATCAAACTAATAAATTGTCACTGTTTTCATGTACATTTATAAAAATCAATAAGGAAAATAGAGTGTCCAATGCATACTCACAAAATAGATATATGCGATAAAATTCATTTATTATGTCGAAATAATATCATGATAATTTTGATGAAATATGAAATGTATTCATGAAGAAAATTGTAACCTTAATAATAGAATACATTATATATTTTAATGTATTTTTTATGAACATTTTTTGTCTTAAGTAAATAGGTGTTGATGGACTATTAATAACAGTGAGGTTCCCACCAAAACATTTGTGGGTGATGAAAGAAATTGTAAGAGAAGTTGTTCCTCAAATGAATTATAGTAGGAAAATGAAATGAACAAAATTTTAGGACCAAAATCAACCATAACTACTTAAAAATGGATATTAATAATGATCATTCACCACTATAGGTTATATAAATGGTTTTTTCTATAAATTATGATTTTAGGAATGATATTCCTCTTGATATTATTGTATGTCTATATCCAGGTGGAAAACTTTTTATCTAATTAATAATAATAAAAGGAATGACCTAATTGTTTTTATGTCAAACATGTACGAATGTGTATAAAAATTCAATATAAATTATAATTACTGTGTTCATGGTAATGATTCATTCCCGTGAAAATAAATAATCATTATGCCTAAAATACTTGAAGGATGAATACCATAAAATAAAAAGTCATAAAAGATGATATATAGATTTCAATAATTGATCTGAGAAGATAATTTATATTAAAAACAAATGTAATAAGACAAGTAATGATACTACAAATTGAATATGAAGATATTGTTTCTAGATTTATAGCACATGGCATGAAATTATGTAAATAAAATATGCACAATTGTTTTAATTATATAAAACTGAAGAAATTAGTGGATCATATTTCTATAAAATGATGTTTAAGAACCAAACATTCTATGAACGACCATAGAAAAGGTATTATAATATGATATAAAAAATTATAAATAGAAAATAATATAGAAAAAATAATAACAAAAAAAAATTATAAAGTAAATATATAATTATATAGGAATAATATTACTTCATGAATCATCTTAAAAAAATTATGACCAAAGAGTTTATTGGGAGCTGTGTGGAAGTTGCAAGAGGGCGGGAAAAATTTTCAAAACAATAATTAATTATATTTATAGAAAAATTGGATATTCCAAATTTGACACAAACATGATCGATGACATTTAGGTTCATTATTTTCAATTCAATGAGTAATTTCCTAGATAAATAATTTATAGAAAAATAAAATAATTCCATGCTTTGAAAGGATACTTCTATGATAATTTGAAGATAGTCATGAATAGTTATATCATTAACGAAATTAAAACTGTATTTTTATAGTTGTTGATAATTAGATATCAATATTATTTATATCACTATGGATAAATAGTTTCTGATGTTATTAAAAAAATTTGGTGCTTTCACTATTTGTAATCATTCATTCAAGAACAAAAGAAACAAGATATGATTGTTCTATAATCTAGGAAAAATATATGATGACTACATATTCTATGTGATCAAATATTTGGTATATAGATAAATTGTTTAAAATTATATCATTATTGATGATGTGAAATAAAATACATCCCTTGAGGGGATGATTTTTAAAATCTTTTAGAATTTATAATTTCATCAAAATATGGATTTCAATAAATGTTCCTAAAATGTGTCAATGAAGAGGTATGTATAAAATTTATCTCATAATGTTTTTTCAAATAAATAACTATTATGTTAAAGGGGAAAATATTTTTATGTCAATGACATCAGGATGATTAAATCCATTTTTTGTTATCTAAAATTAAATCTTTTATTAGTTTTTAATGTTTTAATTTCATGTTGAGATGAGTTTTAAAATTCATGATGTAAATCCAAAGAAGATATATTAAATAATTTATAACAAAAAAAATGATTCAATAAATTCCATCGAGAAATATTATTTTAGTTTTTATCGTATTTTTTTAATTATAAACAGTCATTTCACTAGTATTGTCCATTTCATTTCTTATTATATAGATTACACATGTGGAATAAGAGAGAAATAATTGAAGGAACATTGATCTTAGAAATTTTATACCATTATATCCCACGATTAATTGTATTAATATTCATTTAGGGGAAAATATATAAGGAAATTAAAAAATATATGTTATCATGAATATTTTTAATTTGTATTAAAAAAATACAAGGGAAACATTATTCAACCCACATAGTGTTATTTTCTATTTCTTATCTATAACTATTAAGTTAAAAATCATAATATAAATGTGTTGTGATGAAAAAAAGGTAGTATATTAATATAATATATAATTTTTTTGATGAGATAGATTGAATTATCCAAAACTGGTATAATTTTATGTGGAATTATGAGAGTTTTGTAAAGACAAAAAAACACATTATATATTGAATGTGATTTTCTATTATTAATAATTTCAAAAGGGTAGGTATTTAATTGAACATTCCTAATGATCAAATATGAAATAAAAACTGTTTGAATGTATGATGTTTTCCCTTCATGGTTCATTATAAAAATCAGTTTATGTATATTTGAATAATTTGAAATGATGAAAAAGTTTCTTTAGTTTTTTGTAATTTTTTACATTATATATATTTTATTTACATGAGATGTTTTGAGATATAATTGTCGAATAATTGTTTTATAGTATTATGAGGATGATATATCATATGTGTATTCAAATGGTGTTAACTGATATTATATGAAAAAATACCAATCTGATGTTGATGGAAGGAAAACGTTGTTCACATAGTAGAACTATTTTCAAACAATTTAATGATTATTAATATTTTTTCGTTCATATTTATTATTATTAATATTATTAATGAAGATTAATTTAATTTTTTTAAATATAATACTCATTTTTATATGTGCTGAGAAAATTTGGAGAAGGATGAATAATTTAAATGTTTTTGATTGTTTAGTATTAGTAAAAAGACACTATATGTATGAATAACTATGAAATACTTAGGTACATTGAAGAGAATTTATATGATATTGTTTTTTTAATAGAATAAGTGTTCATATATATAATAGTCATTTGATTCATATGTAATTTTTCTATAGTGTATGTATAAAGGATGATATGTAAAGATACCCAAATAGAATATTGAAAAATTTAAATTATGGAGAAACAAAATGATATATAATGGTTTTAAAAGTTATTCATAATAAACACAAAAACATATATTAGGGTACACAAAAACAATATTATGAACTAGGAAAAATATTGAATATTTATAATTATATATAGGGGTTCTCTAGTTCATATTTATTTATTTCGATTATTGAAAAGTTAGAAAAGTGATAGAGAAGTTTCCCAATGATATAAAATATCTTCTATGACAATACAAAAAACAAAATAGAACATTATAGGGGATATATAGTAATTTATTACTGCATTATAGTTTACTTCATATGAATCGCGGGAAGTAAAAATTATAAAAAGTAACAAATCCCACCACTAATAAACACCATTTATTTATTTATTATATAAAAATATATAATTTTTAGAATTTTAGATTTCATAGAATTTAATACATGAAATTTCATGATCGTAAAATGAGGTTTAAAATAAATTAGGAAACAAATGTCAAATGTTTTGTTTTTCATCCAAGTAAAAATACCATGATGTGAAAATATTATTTTGTGATATAAAAAATATAGCTATTAAATATCTAACATGATAAATATTGAATACACCATGATGATTTATAAAATGATAAAATGTATTTTACTGGGGAGAAACATGTAAAATCGTGTTTCATATGTTTATATTCAGTCACACTATAGAGATAAGGCCACATAATAGTGAATGATGAATAATGTATTTTTGACCATTCTATACACAAAAAAGATATGTTCAGAAAGTTATGAAAAACACAATAATTAGATAATATATTATTTTAGATCATGATAGTATATTATTAATTTCAACATTGAGAAAACAAAAAGAATTCACATCATGATAAATTAATAAATTCCTTAACAGTTCCACTTCATTTTATCATCTAGAAGTGGAATTTTGGGTTTGATAATTGTGTGGAATGAAAAATTCTCAATAATTCATAACATCACATGGATATTAACTATTATGTTTTATTACGACATTATTAAGGATCAGTATATATGATAATTTTATAACTACTATTAGAGAGTTGAAGATACTAATATTAAATTTGTTTTTATATTCAATTTATGAAAATAATTTCTATTTGAGATGTTGAGGATATATGAATAAAAGAGATACAATTAAATAGAATCAAAATATGGAGAGTTGACATGTTGTGATCCTATATGTCATTATTATTTAAATTAAAAATTAGAAAAATAAATTCTGATAAGATTATTTTTTATATTAAATAGAAATTCATGTGTATAATGAATGCCTAACATTTCCCTAATTTCATAAGTTCCAAAACAAATACAATGTAGTGTGTATTTGGTGACATATTGGGGAAGAATATCATATGATGTATAGTCCAAATGACTATATTATTTTCCAATTTATAAATACTCAAGAGGATGCACCTAAATTATGTAATTATAGATGATGAATTTTTCAGTTATAGAGTCTGAAATATAATTTTGGTTGATTGATTTTACTATTCTAGTTCCATGTGAAAAAAATTAAGGATATATAGAGTGGACCATACATTTCATTCAAAAAAATTAAATTTTCATTGCGGCATATAAAATATATAATATTATGGTTAATGGTTGAGTTTTATATGATTAGTGAAATTGGAAAAATTGAAACATAAATGGATTTCTCAAAATAGATATACAACAACTCCCACATAGTTCAATGAAACTAGTACCCCCTGTAATCATCTATGAATTAAGTTCATTCTAAAAATATAAAGAAATGGAAATATAAGAAATTGATTATTTTGTATACTATGAGTAATAAGAAATAATTCAAGGATATTTTAAGTATATCATGACAAAACTGGTTTGATCACATGATCATATCATTTTAAAATCATAACTATCATATCATTGATCACAATAATGGGTCATGACATAGTTGTTAGTGGTATATATGACATAATTCATAAAGGAACTGAATAACATAATCTATGAGAGAATCACATCAAAATAAGGCATATGATTTTGGAATGTACATAATCATATAAAATAATTGATTTTTCAATGATAATCATTAAGAGAATCTTGATGGGTTGATTTCACACCTCATCACATAATATCCTCAGTCGTGGTTTACTTCCAAGAAAATCACAATAGAGAGAGTCCCCTTCTGAACATGGATGACTCCTCATTCAAATACTTATTATATCATGAGATATCCATTTTTTCAATAATGTATTATAGGGTTATATAATTCTATACCCATCCATCACACGATGAAATCAACATATATGATTTATATAAGATCAGAAATCATTCATCGCAATTCATAACACAAGGATAGAAAATAAGTTTCATAATAATATATTTGTGTGAAAATATAATAATGGAATCAAATGAAATAAAAAAAATAAAAAATTAGATTAATAATAATCTAGATTGTTTTTAAATCATGGATATAGAAGAAAAAATATTTCAGACCAAAAAAATTAATAAATATGGTTTTCCATAAAAATATTATTTAAATATCTTGAGTTCCAAAGAAGAATAATATGATTTAATTATTTCAATTTATTTAAATAACTATAAGAGACAAAATTTAATAGTATTATTTAGTGATTTTTCAAAAAAATTCATCATCAGAATCATAATCATAAACAATATCGATAAATGATGATAGTGCAACATAAATCTCTGACCATGGGATCCAATTTATTCAAAAGATATCTAACCTACTATATAATAACAGTAACTTTATTATACTTATATGAGATAATCATCTATATATATATATATAATATCATATATGATCCATTTATAAATTTTTATCAACCATTAATTGATAATTCGTAATTAAAATCATCATTACTAGGTGTTAACAATTTCATTTTTCAGGGAACATTCAATAATGAAGTTTCTATCCATTTACATTGATCATAGTTCTATAATATCCATAATGTTAACCATGATATTAATATTACATATAATAACTATATATATATATATATTATTGAGACAAATTCCGAAATAAGGAATCAAATAACACCATTCATGATGATAGATAGTCATACGTAGAGATAAATGTTGTTTCCATTTTTAAACAAATGGAAAAAATAAAGATAAATAAAATTTAACATGAATATAATAATTACTTTATCATATATAAGATTAATACACATTAAATCCACCATAATAACAATCCTTGATGAAATTTAATGGTATAATAATTGTAAACCTATGTAGAGGTGGTAGACCACACATATGCAGAAGAGATACATTGACAACCAATTTTTTTTAATTGAGGGTTGATAGTGGTGGATCCATAATAAAAAAATAAATTAATCTAACTATACATATATTATTATTTTTTACACGTAACACACATTTAAGATAGGTATAATAATAAATAAAATGGGGATTACTCCATCCATATTAGTACCTCTTTATTGATAGACCAAATTTTTGACTTCACAATCCTTGGAAGAATAGAATTTTGGAAGTAAATAGAGGATAAAAATTTGTGGAATAAATATTATATGGTATTATGATACTAATTAAAGAAAAATAATGATAAAAATGTTTGGGGAAGGTTGGAAAATAGTTTTCTTTTTATAATTGAGGAGGGGGAAAATATTTAAAATACTTTATGTATTAAAATAATATATATTAATTTTCAGGTTAATGTAGATGAAAATTGATATATTTATAATACATAATGTTAATAATATAAAATATGTTAACAATATAACATTTAATCAACTTTATGTAATGTTTTTTGGCTTCTATCTTATTATTAACACCTATAAATCCTTTTGAAAATTATAAAAATATCAATTTTATTTACTATTTAACTAACAAGAATGACAACTTAAAACATAAAGTGACATATAAATGTACAATGGTTTATATTGAAAACCATATCCTATTTAAATGGTTGAAAAATAATATTTTTTTGATTTTTAAATCATTTAATAAATTATTATCAATTATAAATTATGATTAATGACATTTTTAATATATTTCGTTAATTTCAATTTATATTCATAATGACAGTAATTAAATTTGAATATAATGATTTCTAAAATTCCTAGTATGTTATATTGGTCTAAAAAATCTATTTCACACTATAATTGTCTGTAGAAATATCATTGTTATAGTTTCCAGTATTATTTAAATGATTCATTATCTAATTTCACAAACACTATGTCAGCGTTGGGTAAGAATTTTTGGTAATTATTTAATTATTATTTTTTTAAATAACATGTTATTAGAAATTTAAAACATTGAAAAGAATAATTTATAGCTTAACTTATCATATTTTTATACATATGAAAATATATTTGAGATATTAAAGTAAAGAGTATAAAAATTCGTATTTATTTTGTCCTAAAATATTATAAAGGTCATAATTAAATTAAAATGAAAAAATAATTCATAAGATCAAAAGTAGAATGATTTTTGAATAAAACCACTAATCAAATATGATAAATGTTGGTGTTAGATAAATTTTAAATCCTTATCTCAACGTTTAAACCTTTTTTCAAGTTTTATCATTAACGATGTAGATGATTTTTTAGTGATTTCATATTATTTTAACATAAAATTATATTTCCCTATATATTTTTTATGGTATTATGATTAAAAATATTTTATCAATGTTATAAAATTGAATTCACAAAAATATTTCATATTATTTTAAAATTAAAATAAATAGATGTTATGAAATGTAGTTTTATGAAAATAATATTTTTGTAAGTATAAAAAATATTTTTTAACAACATAAAACATAAAATTTAACAAAATAACCATAATATTATTATTTATTATATAAATGAAATAATTTTACTTTAAAATAAAATGTACCTTCAGAATTTATTTAAAAAGAATTAAAGTTCTTAGTAAAAACCAGTATTTTTCTCTATTGATCATAAAATAAATAAATAAAGTAAATTATTAAAAATTATAAATAAGATAATTTTTTAAATACTCATTTAAAAAATAAATTTAATTTTAGAAAAAAAATTTTTTATTATTTATAATTATTTGTTCTAATTTTCTTCATTGCAAGTAAAAAATGTATTTTTATGTGAAATCCATTTTGAATGCATCTATTGAGATTACTAAAAATTGGACACATATATATAATTTTATGTTATATTATTCTAAAACATTATTAATTTCATTCGATAACATTTAATTTCAATAAAATCCAAAAATCACGGTTATATTTTAAAATAACCTCATGATTGATAGCATATATGATATGAAATGAAAATTTTAAACAAATCCTGAATTATTAAAATATATATACTACTATTATAACATATACATTGAATTAGAGGTTGTGGATATAATTAATAAAAATATTATATATATATATATATATATATATATTTCTACCAAAAAGTGCTATTAATTAATACATAGTAAACAAATAATAAATTTTTTGTAAACTCATTTAATGTTTCAAAAGTACGTTACTGTCAAAAATTAATTTCATTTCTTTTTTTGAGTGGATAAAAATTTAATTTTCTCATTATTTTTAAATTATATTTTATAAAAAGAATATAATTTTTTATCAATGATATTTGAAATATTTTAATGTTAAATATTGATATTTTTATGAAAGGTTTGAATTTTTAGAGGATTATGAAAATGTACTGGTATTTATAGAAAACAATATTTTCTTCTAAATTGTTTAAAATTTATTATTCTTGTTATAGTCCTTGGAATGAATTTTATAAATTAATTTTTTCATAAAAACATTTTATACTTAAAATGTAATTTTTCTAGAGAACTTCTTTTTGAAAAAATTTATTGGTATACAATTAAATTAAATTATTCCACATATTTATCATGAATATTAAAATGTTTTTTTATTTATGAAATATGGATGTCCACATTTATTAAATTTTTTACTTTTATTTTTTCGTTATTATGAATAGTAAATATAGAAAATAACTATCACTACGACAAGGGTAAAACATATATTTAAGGTTAAAAATAATATGATAAGGGATAAAAATTTACCAAAAACATTTAATTTGAAATATTTTATGAATGTAATTCTATTATTTCATTACATTATAAAATATATTTTCACTTTGAGCCATATTCCGTTGATATTGACCATTCTAATATTTAATGAAAAAAAATGACACTTCCTTACTTAAATGACTTCAAAATTTTGTGAATTAGATGAAATTAATTATGTACTTTTATAAATATTATGTTTATAAACAAATTAATATTTAGTGTGGTATCTTGTTAAAAATTATTATTTATTAATAATATACATTAAACTGTTATGAAACAATAACATATTTTTTATTTAATTAGGTAAATAGTAAAAAAGTAGAAAAATATATTATAAGTTTTAAAAATTGAATTAATTTTTATATTTCTGTATTTTTTAGATGAAATTTTTTTTATAGTTGGTTTAGAAAAATATAATCTAATTCCATTTTTTCCTTATTTTATTCAATGTCGAAGTAAATGAATAATTTGAAAATTAAGATCAATTATATTTTATATCAATCAATATTTGATTAAAGGATATAAAAATATTAAAAATAAAATTCCAATTATAGTGACTAGTATATGTTTGAAAATATAAAATACAGTTCATTTATAATCATATTTTACGTTTATAGTAAATATACTGACCAAAAAATATTTCAAACCTTTTTATCAATATAAATTTCATAAAAGTTTAATGTGGGTTAAAAAATATATACGGGTCAAATCAAAATCTAGAAATGCCCAAGTTTTAATAGATGATTTGATCCAAATACATACTCATCTTATATTATAATTATATCATTTTAATCCATTTTCCATGATAAATAACTTATATTTATTTAATAGTTCACGGAATTCCAAAAGTGTCCATCCCGTCACATAAAGATTGAAACGCATGGTCCTCTTTTATTCAGATTTCATGAACAATTTAGTTACAATCTCTTCAACCAAAATCCCTTTTATGGACCATTAACTTCTTCTAGAGATAATTTTTTTATAACTCCACCATTAGAGGGAATAATGTATAATGAAAAAGAGGTTTACCAGAGAATTTGTATTTTTATTAACGGGATTTATTTGTTTTACTTATTCCTCCACCTCCTGTAAAAAATATTAAATACTTATAAAATAATAACACTATTATATTCCATATATTTATTTTTTTATGTTAATTTCATGATCAATATCCATCTCAACTTCTATCTTTAGTGAAATAAAAATTGCATTCATGTGTCTGGTTGACTACTATATCACAAATAGATGTAATTTATTTTACATCATCTCATCTCATGTACAATTATAATTATGGAATTAATACTTAGATATATGATATTTTTAACATAATTATTATTCCATAAATATAAAATATCTCGCATTTTCTTACCATTCATTCTATTTCAGATTGATAGTTTCATTCTTAAATATGCATGGATTACCAAACCCATGAAAAGATGTGATTGGTTGTTTATAACTAAATCAAACGACTATTATATATGACTATATTAAAAAACAATATTATATTTATTATATATTTATAATTATTTAATGATCAAATAATAATTACCATCTTCCCATAGTGATTGTTGAAAAATTGAAATGATAATCTTGCATACTCATGCCCTAGCATTACCATAATTGTAAAGTCAGTCATTTTTATAACCATCATTCATGGGTGGTTTTAATTATAATTATTTAATAATAATACTATTAATCATGTTGTGATTATTATTTTGGATATGATGTAATAATTACAAATTTCACCTACCGAGTTTTTTTGGACATATGACCCGGATATTAACAAAATGACTGATAAAAAGCTTCATGAAATAGTAATTTAATATAACATGATGAATAATAAAATAAAATGTATAATAAATTTGAAAAATGTTTTTAAGAAATAAAATAATCAATACTCTTTTACTATTCATGATGATAAATAACATTGTTCATGTGTTAGACATAAGAATACTGTCATTATTTTTAAAAAATCCTCTTTTAAGGTTTTACTTTTAACTCTTTTTCATCCATGTCCATAGTTATCTAAATGTTTCTTGAAAATATTAATTTATTATTCAATAGATGATTAATGTTATTTTTTTCTATATTTGATTTCCTTAATTTTTTTGAAGGCAATATTTTTAAGGTATTATGTGTGGGTCACATTACATTTGAAACATAATTCAAAATGATTTAATTATTTAATTTTTAAATATTATTCTTCAACATCCATATTATTTAAATTATTTGATCAAATTATTTTGATGGATATATTAATATTATAAAATAAATATTATATTACTCTCAAAAAATTTCAAAAAAGGATTATTTTTATAGAAAATTTGGACATTATTTTCAAAAGATGATTTAAATGTTATTTACAATACACAGAATTAATTTCTATTCATACCTATAAAATAATATGAAAATATTTATATTACAATATATTATTCCTTTTTTGTTCATCTAAAAATCATATTTTATATTTAACATTATTTTAAAATAATGTTTTAATAGTAATGGCTATATTGATATCTACAAATGTTTTTTATATAGATGTAAGTACTCTCTCTCTCTTAGCTGCAAATTTACTTGGGTTATGTATATTCTCTATATAAATTAATTTTTATCGTTATTTAATTATACATAATACTTATAAAATATGTATATGTTTCTATAACATATATTCATATCATATGTTTCATCTATTTGATTGGGTAACACATTCCTCATGTTCATTACCCTAGTACGTAAATTAAAAAATTTCCATTTATTATAATATGAGAAATGATTATGCAACCCATTTCATTCCATTGTTAATTTTTATTAAAATTCATTATGATTGAAGTCTATTTGGAACACATAAAAATGAATATCTTGTTATTGTTATAACACTATATATCAATAATACAAGAGTAAGACATTTCTCCCTTGACATATTATTTTTGGGTTTTTTGAGAAAACCTAATTCACTATGGGACTATTCCCACCAGGTGACATTGTCCTTGATGTTATAAATGACATATTATTATGTAAATTTTTCTATAACATTTATAATTCCATGATCCTTTGATACCATGTTCTCTATATAATTCCCTAATGGGATTATTCATGAGCTTATGTTGGAAAGAAAGTATACATGAATTATTATGTGTGAAATGTAAATATTTTTTTGAAAATCCTTTCATATGTTTTTATTATTCGAATGAAGTATGTATGTGAATTAATTTACTTTTAAAATTTTTTATGAAATGTTTTATGTAAATTCATAGATATAAAATTTTATTTCTTGGGTTAATTTTTTTATTTTTACATGAATTTTTAATTTCCAGAAAGTAATTAATTTTAAAAATATTTATGTACTATTGTGTTTCTTTAGTTGTTATTATATCACTGAAGGAGAATGTTTTCCCATTATAGGTTTTAAAATTATTTTTAGATGATTATATGTTAATTTAGTTAAAATTAAGAGGTAAATAACAAAATATTACTAATAGGTAATGAAAATATTAATTATTAGATCATAAACGCTTTGTAATGTGTGAAAATTTGATACTATGTGGAGGTGTCCACTTTGGGGTGTAATATTTATCTATCTATGGTTGATGGATAAAACATATAATTTTTAAACATAATGTATCCAGGGGAATGTGATTGATCCAATATATCCTTTTCATGTAGTATATATTTAATGGTTGAAATTGGGTCTAAGTCATTTATATCAAATATATAATTTTAATGTTTTTTATTTTAGAATCAGATCTAGTATCATGTGTTTTTTTCTTATAGATGGTATCAACTCCTAGATTATATAACATTTTATATTATCAATATTTCATGAGATGTCGTCTTAGGATATATGTAAATCTTAAGTCATTTGTATGTCTAATGTTGATCGTACGATCAATATCAAAGACACCCACATTGTTGTTTTATGTGATGGTATTTGATAGTGATTAATCACATTTTGGGGGATATTTTATTGGGTAGAGGTATATATAACCCTTATTATCTACCTAATGTATTATTTGAGGAAGAATTCCAATAATTTTTCCGAAATTGTGTTTTTTGATTTTTTTTCATCATTAAGTTTCTATTATCTTTAATACTTAGGTTATTATGTTTTATTACAATTTGGGAATATATGATAAATCTAACCCTGGGATAGATACATGATTTAGTTACTATGTGTCTAATTTTTTTGATAATGTTCATTATTATGTGGAAGTTAATATGTTATTGTTGGAATAATGGATGAATTATATTTTAGAAGAATATATGATTTTTTTTATCCATTATCGATATTCAATTCATTTATAGAAATAATTATAATATTTTAGAGATTATATAACTATGTCTAATACATATTGGTATTATACTTTAAGAGAGACTAATACTATTTATTGATAAATTTTATGTTAATATCAGAAATATATGTAGTCAAATAATTAATTGTTTTAGTTTTTAATATTATTTTGGATTATTTTAATTTTTTTATGTATACATTTTTAATGGCCTTTTTTGAACACCCGATGTTAATATTCAGGCATTAAAGATTAATGTTCTGTTGCATCATATGGGTGTTAATTTATTTTGGGAATTATCATACCTTTCACTAAAAATAATGATTTTGATTGTGAATAATCACATGAGGAATAGATTTTAAACCTTTTTTGTATTATGTGATTCAGTAGATGATGATTTTAATGACTCATGCTTCGTAAGAAATCTTCTTCAATACTCATAACTGAGAGACAATAATTAGATTATAGTAGAATTTGGTTAACAAATGAAATTATAATAATTAAGTGATTGTATTTATTTATGATTTATTTCATGATAGTAAATTAATTATTTAATATTAGGAAAATATGTTATAAATTAAAATGATATCCTAACACTATCAGTTTTATTGAATTTAAATCCATTTAACGCTTGTTTTATTTATAATTACAATGATTATCTTGATGATTCAAAATATTGTGATCAATGATATTTTATAGTATTCATCATTAAAAGGATATTACATATCTTCTATAGGTCCATATTTACACTTCCCACTAATGTTACTGTATTTTGAAACCTATTTATGTGTTATCTTATGTGAACTTCTACATTGTATTTCCATTTTTTGTGTTATAATTTTTCGATCTCTTTTGTGATCTAGGATTTCAAATAATGTATTATGAAAATTCAATCCATTATTCACCAATAAATAGTTAAAATTATCAAGATGAAATTATTTAAAATTGTGGAAGATTGTAACAAATTGATATTTTAGTAGAAGAACATTATGTTCAATAGAATATACAACAATCAGTAGTGACCTGAAGAGATACATGAGATACTAATACATGAATATGATCATTATACCATTGAAATGTAATTATAGGGAATGAATGTAATTAACCATGGCCTGAAATATATGTATGAAGTAACCACTAAATACAATTGAATTAATTTTTTATTTTGTAATAGTAATTCATTTTTTGGTAAATATATTTTATTCTTGAAAAATATATATCTTTCAAATAATCATTTTTTTGAAAGGATGAATAAATAAATTTATATATCTTTTTAAAATAGAAATTTATAGAAATAATTTCATTTAGAAAATCAAAACATCAAATTTATCTTATCGTGTTTTTTCAATTACTTTCTTAAAAGATGTAATTTTTTGATGAATGGTGAAAATACTAATTTTTATTAGGAACTAAATTTTAATTTATATTTTTTACAAAGTCATAAAATATTTATTATTAGTTTTCAATTTTAATTACATACGACTTCTTAAAAAAATCTAATTCAAGAAATTTTAATTAATTTTATTCTTTATTTTGGTGTAAAATAATTTTAAACTTAAAAAAATCATTTAAAAAACGTTTTCACCATGTTCTGTGTGTTTTATTTTAAAATAAATTCATCCAATTAAATGAACTGATTTTATAAAAATGGATTCCATAATTATAATCAGGAGATAAAAATTTGTTATATATGGATTTTTATATTTGGTTTTATGAATAGTATTCATAATCTTTTATTATTACTGTAGTAGGGGTCAATTGGAAAATGATGAATAAAAATTTAATTTAATGGACTTGAAATTCACCCAAAAACATGAATTTATCCAATTAGATCAATGAAACTCATCCATGTAAATTCAATTCCTAAATATATATATATATCATAGATTTTTATCTTTATAATGTTGAACCATATGATAAAGAATAATTTGTCACATTTTTACTTTTAAAAAATATAATATTCTATGAAATGGATAATAATAACCAATCTTCAGATTTAAAAAGGTATTTAATATATAAATTATTTTCTATCATCATTAGTTATTTCTATTTTTTAGTAAAGAAACAATAATCTTAAATTCTTATATAAAGTGTAATTAATATTTATTTAATTAAAGAAAATGTAAAATAAATGACTATAAAAATATTAAATGATACATTATATAAATAATTATTCTGTTTGATGCATTTTTTAGAAAAAGAATTACATATTATAAAGGTCTAAATCGATTATTTTCATAATTTTATATTTTAATGTTTATTTAAAATCAAATTGAAAGAATTTTTCTACAATTGGCACTAATTATATTTTTTTAGTATGCAATATAATATTAAATGTTTTAAAATTTCCAATAATAAATTATTCATCTTGGTGGTTGGTATGTGTTTAAAAATATAATATATGGTCATTATTTAATTTTTCATTTCCATAGTAATTATATAATCCCGTAATGAGTAAAAAAATTGTAACAACTATAATTATAAAAAAGGGTTAGTTTGAGTTAAAACAAGAGATAAGAGTAATAATCTTGAATGAAATTATCCAAATTTTATGTGGTGAAATTTTTTATTCCCATCCCAATAATATCAATTAATTATATAATTTTTGAACCATTATTCAAGGATTAATTACTTATATTATTTTAATATGTTCGGGACTTCCAATATTTCCCTTCTTCTTACTTATCAAAGTATTTTATATTTCCAATTTTTTCACACATAAAGAACCATTTTTTAGCTAATTAGTAATCAAATACCTTTCTAATATCCCTATCCATGTTCTACATTACTTATTTTTTGAATAATACCAGCCTTAGAGGGACTATGGTGTAAACTAAAATATGTTTTAAAAAGAGTTTATATATATTTTAACATATTTTTTTTGTTTTATTTCATCTCCTACAATTGTTAAATTATCCTAAAACATGATAAAATAGATACACTATTATGTAGGAATAATTTTCTTACATATTATGGGGTTGAACTATGTACTTTTAAAATTCATCAAAAAATAAAACTTATAAACTTTTTTTATTTGGAATGATATGCATCATTCATTTCTTTAGAATAAATTTTCATCATTTCAATAAAGAATCCTAAATTAAATATTTTAATAGTGATTTGGGGAAACATAATCCCACTATCTACTCTAATAATAATCTCATATTGGGAATAATAATTATCACAAAATAGGTCATCTTATAGAGATTCCACTGAACCTGAGTATAAGAAGCTTGTGGCGTACAAAAAGTTATTTTATTTTAAAAGGAACCTTGAAAACCACATCATAGTTTAATATGTTAGCAAAACACCAATAAGGATTTTATTAATTTTATAATTTAATAAAAAAATATTTTTTTCCTCTGAGAGAGAAAAATTTATACCACATTTGTTGTGGTAAGTACTATAAAAAGGATCTTATTAATTAGAAAATAAAGCCTTTAAGAAAGAACGACTCTAAAGGGAACCCAGTTATAGATTAACTTTAATGAAAATAAATAACAGAAGAATTAACTTTTGAGATAAGTAGATAAAATATGAAAAAGGTGAAAAACATGTATTTCTTGAACATTTAGCACTAATAATATCTTTAATGAAATGATGAAAAATATTAACAATATATACAATAGAACCATCAAAATGATCTAATAGAAAAATTTCCAAACATATATGTATCCAAATTGTGGATATTTATATAACTAGTGACATAATCACTATTAAAAATCTATCTATAGGTAATTAATTAGATTTTCGATTTTCCCCATGTCAAGCAGGTCCATAAATATCAATAGATAAAACATTATATTTAAAAATCTCATAACATTCTAAATTTTATTTTAAACGCTCACTAAAATATTAATTTCCCTTTTAAATTCAAATGAAAACTATATACATATATTTTCATCATTGAAAATCTAAATTCCACCTATATGTTATCATTCATATAATCATAACAGTCGTGACCTTTAATATACATTGTTTAGATTTTTCCAAATTTCAGATATTTTTTGACCAATTTATTGAAATTATTTGATACATCTAATATAATCATTTTAAAAATATTAAAAAAACATTACAACTTTTTTGTGATATTGAATTTTCTTTGAGAAAAAATTATTATTTTTATCCATCATGAATAAATAAAAATCGTCACATTTATGGTCCTATTTCTAGGAATATTTCTAGATATATATTACAAAAAAGTATAATATCTATTTACAATATAAATATTCATCCAAAATAGTAATTCCATTATAGGTAACCCCATCTTAATTTCATATATTTTAAAAATAACATAATGAAAAATTCTCATTATGATAGAAGCCATAATTACTAACAAAAAATACAATGAAAAAATGGGAACTTCAATATCCTTCATAGGATTTATTCTCAATATTAATAAGACACAAAATTAATATATATTATTTACCACCATTGTTATACAACATAATGACAATAAATATAGTTTTTAAAATTTAAGGAATTAATATCTCATTTTATCCCCATACTTCATCCACAATCATAAAAAACATTTTCTCCCTCTTTTGATAAAATAATATCTCGAAAAATTTATGAAAAGGGTGTAACTTTATATTTCATTGTGATTAGACTTTATTAAATCAATTGTATGTATTTGTTGGATAACATTGTGTACAAAATAAGAGAGAGAAATAATGACATCAATATATCCCTTATTCTATTTTTCACATATTCCAATTCATATTTCTTATATTATGGGATTTACAAAGATATATTTTAGGAAATTTATACCCTACCCATATCTTAATAAACACATTAAACTATTTCATGTAACCAGATTTATACTCCCTATTTTGAAATCAATAAATTTTAATTATTATTGAAATATTTTGTAGTATTTAATCAAGAATTGGTTATGTTTTTGAAAATGATATTCATCTATTTTAAAACACTATCCAATTTTATCAATACCCACAATATAATGTATTTCTTCTAACATCTTCGTCACATTAACTCAACTTCATGAGATGTATTGCTCAATTCATCAATTTTCATTTTCATCAACCATACAACATAATGGATACAAATTTATTTTTGTACAAATATTTGTTATGAAATAATCAAGAACCAATGTAAAACATATCCTTATATTACATGCATGATATTAATAATAATCAAATAAGAAAATACGAATCAATTTTCATAACTCAAATTGATGACAAAAAGGTTTAGATTAACCTCTCATATAAGATCCGCAAGTTAATATAGCATTAGAATTTATATATCTCTTGAGGGTAAATCCCTTCTTGATTTTATATATTTGATCTCTATTATGGATAATGACATTCATTGTACATTTATCTATACCACTTTATTTAATGGGATTATCTTCCCTTGTTAATAATGAACATGCATCCAATGGTTCTTCCATTGTCTTTCATTTTAGTACCCCCGGTTTCTTGAATGTAACCCTTACATAATGCTTTTAATGGTTATAGAGGATAACCATGATGAATGGGAGAGTCGAGAGAACATTGAATGATGTTTTAAGGGAAAGGGGAAGTCACACAAATAGTGCACAGTTTTTCTAAACCATGCAGCAAAACCAATCATACTTTGTCATGGAGGATGTAGCTTCTGCATGGGCGGTGCATAGTTTGTCTAACCATGCATCCAAGCCATGTGTGGAGGGTCTGAAGAGGTATTAGCTAACACACAGTTAGCACAAGGTTTGTCTAACCGTGCGACCACTTAAATGAGATCCTATAAAGCTGGATCTCACATGTTTTTGCATATATGTGGCTCTTTTTTCCTTTTAATGGGTCATAACTCCGGATTTTTCATCTCTTAAGGTCATGAATAGTTTTCCCATCGTTTCGTAGTTGATCTGAAGGCTTACCTTGAAGAATCAAAGCCATAATCTTTTGGAATGTAATCGTTCTTCATTGTTCTTGTTCGGTTTCGTAGATCTACATAGATATACTTCTCCTCTTCCATTGGTTTATTGTATATACGCCCGTTATTGGTAGATCTAGGTGTTTGGATGTCAAATATGATGTGATGTGTCCTTGGTCCTACTAGTAGAAGAGATCTAAGGAGGGTTTTTCGAGAATCGACCTGGTATTCTTGAACTTTCTTTGCTTGTTTTGGTTTTCATCAAAACCGTTGAGTTATGAGGCTTCACTCTCGACTACACTTGTTAGAATTGATTGGCATAGATTCGAATTGGTTTATATGAATGCAATTTATTGTGAAAATCATAGAATAAATCTTATTTATTGATGAATTATGGTTTTAATGAAATTTTGAAATCATGGTGATTTTTTGTGAAATGTTATTTGGCTTCTAGAATTTAAAATATGGATTTTAAATTTTTGATTTGTTTGAATCGTAAATGGTTTGATGAAAAATTGGTTTTCAATAAAAGGGGTGTTTTGTTGAAACTATTTGGTATTGAAATGACTGTAATGGAATTGGTTTTAAAAAAAATAGAGTTTTATGGAAGTGGTTTGGAATAGAATTGGTTTGGAATTTAAATGGTATTGATGGAAAAGGTTTTCAATAAAATGTGTTTTACTGAAAGAGTTTTTTTGGCATGAGTTTTGGGAATATTTGATGTGTGTTCATGTTGCATGTATGAGGCTTGGTTGAAATATGACTTTGTTCTTCATTCGAAACGTTTAATTGAACATGGTAACTACACGTATGGGGCTTGGTTGAAAGATGACCTTATACTCTATGCCAAAGGAGTAATGGAACATGGGAAAAAATTACCTTGTGATTACATGGTAGATTGATGAGAAACCGCTCATGAGTATGGAACTGTCATAACGTAGCATGCGTGGTTGGTTTCATGGGTTTGTGAAATGGTTGGGTATGACCAAAGGGGATATTGTGAAATGGTACTAAATCTTATTTAGTTATTTTTCTAGAAATATAACATGTTGGAAAAATTGGTTTCAATTGCACTTGTATGATTTTGGTATAAATGTTTTGGAAACTTGTTTACATTTGTTTATAAACTGTGTTTGAGAAAAAAATTTATACAAACAGTTTTATATAATTGTGGATAACTTTTATATCCTAGTGGCGTGAGTAGAATAGTCATTGGGTAAAACCTAATGAGTCTTATACTCACCACTTCTTTGGCATTTTGGTGCTTTAGAAAATGCTATATTCTGGGACAGGGGAAAAGGTAACGTTTCCCATGTTTTTATTACATGCTCGTGATGATTGGGGTTGGTCAGTGATTATAGAGCTTGGAGCTTGTGGAGCATGGATTCTTGGTGCCTTGTGAGGGTCTTGAGTTATTTATCCACTGTGTACTTTGATATTTGGTTTGGTCTTCCGCTATTTTGAACTTTGATGTGGTTTGACATAAACGATGTTGTTTAGATGTCTTTCTTTTGTTCGTGCATCATATAGTGAATTTTGGTTGGTTAGTTTATTGCTTTAATTTATAACGGGCAAATCATCCCACACATTTATTTGAAACCCTTTGGCATTTATTTTCTCCTTCGGTGTCTTGGGGATGTCACTTAACGCCTAGTAATGACTCGTTGTACTCTCAATCCAATGAAAATTAGACGTTCATTAGAAATGATATCAACATGTTCGGTCCATGCATAAGAAGTAGTTATCGATGTTCCTAGTCTTGGAGTTCAAATTTATTCTTGTCTATTCCTTGGTTCAAAATATTAGACTGGAGAATGATTGTCGGAACTTGAAATTTATCGCATAAAAGGATGTATCTAACCCATTTATGCTGAACTTCAAGTTACCAGGGAGTTGGGAATAGAAGTATTTTTGATACACATCTACAATGTTGGAAATATCATTGTCATGGGTTTAGCCAATGAGATGAGCATGACATGCATTGTAGAGGAATGACTTACCACCAGGATAGCATATCTCATTGTGATTAATGATTTTTGATTTTGTTCAAGGTGAAAATTTTAAAAAAACTAATGAATAAATTGTTTTCAAGTGAATAATTTTGAAAACAAGATATTGGTTTATTTTGAAAATGGATTGATTTTCATAAAGCATGTGAAATGTTTTCAAAAATGTATGAACATGGAAAAATGATGTTTTGGAAAACAATGTTGTGATAGTTTATGTGATATAATTTGAAATTCTATGCCATCAGTTGCTAGAGAGTGAGATTTACGGATTTGTTGTTGGTTTAGAAAATGACACCTGGTGGGCATCGTCGAAACCAACAGGATGAAGCTGCGGAGAATGTGGTTGCACCTGAACCACAGGTGAACCAAGAGCTGGTTCAAAGTATTTTCTGGGATTTTAATGTTGTTTATACAGGGTACTAGAAGAATGAACCAAGGCATGTGGATCATACCATCCGGTTTATGAAGCAGAATCCACGAAACGTTCGGGGAGATGCTGAACCCGAGAAGGCATAGGTGTGGATAAGTAGGATGAATCTTATATTCAATTTCCTCGTCACACCATCAGAGATCAAGGTCATTCGGGTGACGTATATTATCGAGGATCTTGCACATCAGTGGTGGGATTTAGCATTGCCGGCTAAATTGGGTGAATGCCTTATAAGGGTGGATTTGGAAGAATTGTTCAATAGACAATTATATCCCCACACATGAAAAGTCCAGAAAATGATGGACTTATTTAGCCTGAAACAAGATAGCCTCTCTTTCATAGAGTATGCGGATAAGATCATGAATTTAGTCTGTTTTTCAACAGAGGTTACGACATGTACGTCCATTAAGGAAAACATATTCAAATCGGGGCTAGGGCAGGATGTTCGATCAAAGATTACGGTGCTCTGTATTACAGAATATACGGATATAGAGAACAATGAGACTGTGGTTGTACATGATATCTTGGGATCCACATGAGAAGGAATGATGATACCTACAAGAAACTGTGGAAACTCAACCGCTGGGAACAAGAGGATAGGGGACACCTATTTCCACGATGCAAGTGGAAATCAGAACAAGACGATGGGATTAGTAAACCTTACTCAATGACCCTAGAGAAAAAATGGTTGTTTTGATTGTGTTTTGCAACAAAATATAAATTGGGAATATCTAGAAAAACCACAAGAATGTCACAATTACAAACAAATGGGGCATCTACAGTGCTATTATAGAAATACATAGAGGTCGGGTGCATGTGACACTTCCCAGGAATCGCAAGAATCTTATGCTTCGACACGATGAGGAGAAAAGAGTCAATATTGTCAGCATAATAGAGGTATCCATGTTGATTCTCCAAATACCATGACTCCTCATACTAAGGCAACATCAGCAGGGAAACAATGAGAACAATATAGTGAAGAAGCAATTGTATGGAGATGAGAAGGTGATTTTCGATGATCAGGATGAACCATCTATGGTAAGAGGTATGATTATATTTCATTCTACCTTTTTGAAAGTGTTGTTTGATATTGGTGCATCACATTCCTACATTTCATCTCGTGTTATTGACTTGATTGGTTTAAATCTGGGAATGATGCCTTCTATTTTGGAACAACAAACTCCTCTTAGTGAAAGAGAATGTCAAGACTTTGTGTGTATGTCATGTGCTATAACTATTAATGAATCAGAGATAAAATTTGACTACTCAATTTTGGATATCGAAGACTATGATGTCATACTGTGTATGGAATGGGTGACAATTTTCAAGGATCAAATCTAATGTTATAGGAGAAAAATTACATTGATGACTGAGGATGGAATCAAGCATCTCTTTAGAGAAGAAAGGATTGTAAAGAATGGTTCGAAGAGCTTGTTGGCACCAATTATCACAATGACATCTTACCAATTGGAAGAATTGAATTTTTCATCATTCAAAGAGATTGAGGAAAATAGTTTTCAAGCTGTTGTGGATAAATTTATAGATGTCTATCCCAAAAAATTCTCATGGTTACCACCTCTATGAGAAATTGAATTTACGATTGATCTCCTGCCGGGGACTAGTACTATTTACCTTCCATTTTATAGGATGGCACTAACAGAGTTCCAAGTATTTAATGTACAGTTAGAGGAGCCGGAAATCAATGGGTTTATTCGGCCAAGTACATCTATGTGGGAAGAATCGGTTTTGATTATGAAGAAGGCAGATGGAACTCTTCATATGTGTGTTGATTATCTTAAACTCAACCATGTTACGATAATGAATAGATATACACTTCCACACATTGATTAACTATTCGATCAAGTAAGGGGATCTCAGTGGTTCTTCAAGACTGACTTGTGATTAAGATGTCACCAATTACGAGTTTGGAAGGACTATATTCCAAAGACAGCTTTTAGAAGTAGTTATGGACATTGATGTAGGATCGAAATAGTGATGTAGATGCTCAATTTACAAGAGGGTGGGTGGTGAATTGTAAACATTAAAAATTCCTTTGGAACCTTTAAAGTTAGTTAATAATAACTATGTTTTCCTTAAGAAAAATAAAGGGCTAAGTTTAACAAAGTTAAACATAGTAGATTCACAACACCTCTATTTCCAAAAGCAATCTTGGAAAGAGATTCCGAACATAGGTTCCAGAAATATGGTTCCGGAAGTTGACACTTAACAAAAGATTACAATATGAGATTCTACCTTAATGCGTATAGAATCTAAATGAAATAGAGTAAAAGTAAGGAAGTATAAGAAAGTTATACTTTCCTTATATTACAAAATGCAGCGGAATGTAAAAAAGTAGTAAAACTACAAGTAACAAGATATAAGTCTTTTAACCAAAAGAGAAGGGTATCCAACAACCTTGGATAAAGGTCCCTTGATTTATACATTCAAGAAAGTCTGTCTTACCCACATCAGGGTAAGCCCTCGATACGAAGATCGGAGTCTCTGTCTTGCTATCCCCTCAAGCCCTCAACTTCAAGGTAGTTGTCAACGTCTGTCTTCCTCAGCAAGAAATCCCTCGAACTTCAAGGTAGTCAGCACCTCTGTCTTCCTATCCTCGGAATCCATCGAATGTAATCACCAACATTCGGAGTCACACGAAGCATTGAGAATTAATAAGAGTCTCTCTCTCTAGAAATCACTTCAAGCAAATTAGTCAGCCTTTTAGCACTTTCGTCAGCAACGAGCTCTTTCAAATGAGCTCCTATTTATAGGTAAGGTCGGCTCCTTCTCCAACGGTCATATTTTCCTTAAAGATCGGAGGAACCTGTACACGTGTCACTTAAACAACGGTTAGTTTATAACAAAACAGATGACATCGTTTTATAAAAAAACAAGTGTAACAGAATGTACGACATCGTTTTAATTCTGACTTAAAGGTTCGGAATGAACGCTCCGGAGTAAAGGTTCGGAGTGTAATGAAAATAATAAGAGTAGACAAATTTTAGAAATGTAAGCAATATAAAATTTCTGAGTCTAACAAATATATTTTTCAGAGTCTAAATTAATTCAGACTGTATAAAACAGAGATACTCAAATTCTGTTTAATAGGTGAATTCGGAATGAGAATTCGGAATAGGAATTCGTCATCAGAAATCGTAATGAGAATTCATCATCAGGATTCGTAATGAGAATTCTTTATCAAAATTCATAATGAGAATTCATCATCAGAATTCGTAATGAGAATTCTTCTTCAGAATTCGTAATGGTAATTCAGAATGAGATTTCTTCATTAGAATTCGTAATGAGAATTATTTTTCAGAATTCGTATCCTGAATCTGGAATAGAACTTAGTCAGAGTTCATATCCGGATTTCGGAATGAAACTTCCTTATAGTTCTTATCCAGAATCCAAATCCTAAAACAGAATGCTTTATATCAATGTTTCAACGATTCTGAGAAAATAGAAATGAAACTGAATCTCATACATAATAAAAATATGGATGAAAATAAGATAAGGATAATTTTTATTATGAATGCGAATTTCCTTATAAAAACAATTTTTCTTAAGAACGCAATTTTTCTTATAAAAGAAACTTTCCTTAAGATATGGTGTTTCTGATTTTCAAAACATGAAGGAATGGAAAAGTCATAAGGAAAACCTTACTGAATCAACAATCTCCCACTTTTTGGAACGCACAAACATCCTTACGAAAAATATATTCTAAGAAGAAAGAAAAACAGTAAGGATTATCTCCCTTTGTTTTAAGGATATTGATGAATACGAATAACTCCCCCTTAGGCTTTGAAACTCTAAGGATCGTATTCAGATTTCCGGAGTAATAAATAAGAAGGTATTCTTTAATGAAAATTCTCCCCCTTAAACAAACTCTTATTTAGAGTTTTTCTTTTTCTTAAAGATCTTTTTCTTCTCCCCCTTCGATAAACTCTTATTAGAGTTCATCTTTTTCTTAAGGATATTTTCCTTCTCCACCTTTGTGATTTTCAAAAAGAATTGGAGGGAATGGAAAAAAATAACAAAGTACCGGAAAAATTAGTAATGACAACAATAGAAACGACAAGGACGACTTTCATTAAATTTGAAATCTCAGCAACAAAAAGAATACAACAAAAAGATCAGATTTGGTTATTTCGGATCTTTTTCCTTCGTCATGAGCCCCTTTAGAATAGTCTTGATCTTCTTTAGGTCTTTATGATCTTCTTCAGCTTGATTCTCTAAGACAACTATTCTTGCGGACTGAGCTTCAATTTTTTCGTCCTGGGTTTTTAGCTTTTCTTCCTGAGCTTTGATCTTTTCTTCCTGAGCCTTCATCCTTTCTTCAAAATAAATCCGATGATCCCTTTCAAACTTCCAGTTTTGAGAAATGGAATTCAGCTTCCCATTCAGATCTCTCACTACTTGAATCCGGAAGTTCTTTTCTTCTATCAACTTCTCTTCAAAGGATGCAGTTAACTCATTTATCTCCTTATCCTCTGTCTCAAAAGAATATTTAACATTGTCTTGAAACTCATCAAACAACCTCATCTCTTCCAGGGTCTTCTTTGACCAGTTTTTCATTCTCTTGCAAGATCATCTATGGGCTTCGTAACCAACAAAAAATGTTTTGAACTGAGCCTCAATCTCAACGCACTTGTCCATAACCATAGATACAGAGGCAGTTTTCTGATTCAACGCATGTTGGATCACTTGACATCTAGAGTCAATACTAGAGAAGGTCGGAATGGGAAACGGAATGGTAATGTTCGGAATGATAAAGTGAGCAAGAAAAACTTGTATATGAGTACAAGTATTTTAGAGACCTCCTCTGATACCAATTGTAGGATCGAAATAGTGATGTAGATGCTCAATTTACAAGAGGGGGGGTGAATTGTAAACTTTAAAAATTCCATTGGAACCTTTAAAGTTAGTTAAGAATAACTATGTTTTCCTTAAGCAAAGGAAAAGGCTAGTTTTAACAAAGTTAAACTTAGTACATTCACAAAACCTCTAATTCTAAAAGCAAACTTGGGATGAGATTCCGAACGTAGGTTCCGGAAATATGGTTCCGGAAGTTGACACTTAACAAAAGATTACAATATGAGATTCTACCTTAAAGCGTATATAATTTAAATGAAACAGAGTACAAGTAAGGAAGTATAAGAAAGTTATACTTTCCTTATATTATAAAATGCAGCGGAATGTAAACAAGTAGTAAAACTACAAGTAACAAAATATAAGTCTTTTAACCCAAAGAGAAGGGTATCCAACAACCTTGGATAAAGGTCCCTTGATTTATACTTTCAAGAAAGTTTGTCTTACCCACACCAGGGTAAGCCCTCGATACGAAGATCGGAGTCTCTGTCTTTCTATCCCTGCAAGCCCTCAACTTCAAGGTAGTTGGCAACCTCTATCTTCCTCAGCAAGCAATCCCTCGAACTTCAAGTTAGTCGGCACCTCTGTCTTCCTATCCCCGGAAGCCCTCGAATGTAATCACCAACATTCGGAGTCGCAAGAAGCTTTGAGAGTTAATAAGAGTCTCTCTCTCTAGAAATCACTTCAAGAAAATTAGTCAGCCTTTTAGCACTTTCATCAGCAACGAGATCTTTCAAATGAGCTCCTATTTATAGGTAAGGTCGGCTCCTTCTCCAACGGTCATATTTTCCTTAAAGATCGGAGGGACCTGTACACGTGTCACTTAAACAACGGTTAGTTTATAACAAAACAGACGACATCGTTTTATAACAAAACAAGTGTAACAGAATGTACGACATCATTTTAATTCTGACTTAAAGGTTCTGAATGAACGCTTCAGAGTAAAGGTTCGGAGTGTAATGAAAATAATAAGAGTAGACAAATTTTAGAAATGTAAGAAATATAAAAGTTCGGAGTCTAACAAAGATATTTTTCGGAGTCTAAATTAATTCAGAGTGTATAAAACAGAGATACTCAAATTCTGTTTAATAAGTGAATTCGGAATGAGAATTCGGAATAGGAATTCGTCATCAGAAATCGTAATGAGAATTCATCATCAGGATTCGTAATGAGAATTCGTCATCAGAATTCATAATGAGAATTCATCAACAGAATTCGTAATGAGAATTCTTCTTCAGAATTCATAATGTTAATTCAGAATGAGATTTCTTCATTAGAATTCGTAAGGAGAATTCTTCTTCAGAATTCGTATCCTGAATCTGGAATAGAACTTAGTCAGAGTTCATATCCGGATTTCGGAATGAAACTTCCTTATAGTTCTTATCCAGAATCCAAATCCTAAAACAGAATGCTTTATATCAAAGTTTCAACGATTTCGAGAAAATAAAAATGAAACCGAATCTCATACTTAATAAAAATATGGATGAAAATAAGATAAGGACAATTTTTCTTATGAAAGTGAATTTCATTATAAAAACAATTATTCTTAAGAACACAATTTTTCTTATAAAAGCAACTTTCCTTAAGATAAGGTGTTTGTGATTTTCAAAACAAGAAGGAATGGAAAAGTAATAAGGAAAAACTTATTGACTCAACAATTGCAAATATGTAGTCATGCCTTTCGGTTTAACGAATGCACCAGATGTCCTTATGGTATTGATGAATCCGATATTTCAACAATACCAGGATTATTTTTTTGCGGTGTTTGTGGATGACATTTTTTTCTATTAAAAGACAAGGGATGATAATGTGGTTCACTTGGAAATAGTGTTACAAATCTTGAGAGATCAACTCTTGTATTCCGAATTATTAAAATGTGATTTTTGGATAAAGGAAGTTTGTTTCCTTGGACATTTCATTTCTGAGAAAGTTTTTTCTATTGATCCTAAAAATATAGAAGTCGTTATCTCTTGGAAACCACCAAAGAATGTTTTCAAGATACCAAGTTTTCGTGGACTAGTTGCTTACTACCGACGCTTTGTGAATTATCTACCATGACTAGATTCACCAATGACAGCTATGAGAAAGAAAAAAGCTCCATTGATATGGACAGAAGAATGTCAGAAGTCCTTCCAGGAACTAAAATTTCAGCTTACGTCAGCACCTATCTTGATTTTACCAGAATCAGGATAGGGGTATGTGGAGTATTTTGATTCTTCGGAATGATGGTTGGGTTGTGTTTTCATGAAAAGAGAATATGTGGTTTCTTATGGTTCAAGGCATTTGAGGGTGAATAAGAATAATTACCCAACACATGATTTGGCGTTATCTGGAGTCGTCCATGCTTTGAAAACATGGAGACATTATCTCTTTGGTGAAAAAATTACTATGTTTACATATCTCAAAAGCATTAAACACATTTTCTCACAGCGAGATTGGAATCTAAGGTAAAGGAGATGGATGTGGAATCTCCAAATGTTTGATTTGACTTTTTGTAAACACCTAAAAAGGATATTCGCTGGAAAATTCATTAAGTATAAAGACATAAGATTAGTTGGTGAATGAAGCTTCAGATGAATGGCATTTAATGTCAGTCTTAGCTGACATGCATGAGGAATGTGAAGACCGATGTGATGTTGTAGTTTTTTTTTCAGCTACACTTGTTCATGATTTAGTTATAATGAACAATGAAGCACAAACATCTGACGTAGAATGTCTGGTTGTAAGTTCAAAACTCAATGGTGGTGATACCATTGATGGATGAAAAATTGATGGGGATTCTATTTTCTTTTTTAGAGATCAAGATGGGTGTACATATGGTTTGTTGGGAACAACTCCTTCATGAATTCAACCATTCAAGATGGGATGTACTTCCAGGTACACAGAAGATGTATAAGGAGTTGAAGGCACAGTTTTGGTGGAGCATCATAAAAAGGAAGGTGGCAGAGTTTCTCTTGTGGTGCTTAAACAGTCAGCAGGTTAAAGAAGAGAATTAGAGACCAGCTGTGATGTTACAACATTTTTCCATCCAAATATTGAAATGGGATTATATGAAAACGGATTTTGTTACGTGTATTCTAGGAACTATCCAGAAACATGATGCCATTTGGGTGATAGTGGATCGTCTGACAAAGTCATCCCATTTCAACCCTATTCGTGAAACTCATACAGTGGAGGATAATTTAAAAATCTATATCCAATAAGTGGTAAAGATGAATGGTGTACCAGTTTCTATAGTCTCAAATAGAGATCCTAGGTTCAAATATCATTTCAAGAAATCAATACAACAATCCCTTAGAACTCATTTGACTATGATCATGGTGTATCATCCTCAAATGGATGGGAAATCCGAGCAGACAATACAAACATTGGAAGACAAGTTGCAAGCTTGTGTATTAGATTTTGGTGGCTTATGGGAAGATAATATAACCTTATTGGAGTTCTCATACAATAACAGCCATCAAACCATGATACACGTGGCTCTGTTTGAAGCATTGTATGGGCGTCCTTGTTGTTCTATTATATGTTGGGTGGAAATGGGTGAAACATCACTAGTCTGGACAAGACTTGTCCATAAGAAAACAGAGAATATCCAGTTAATTATAAAATGGATAAAGACTGCTCCGAGTTTTCATAAATCTTATGTAGATCACCATCGAAGTCCATTGCCATTCGTATGAGTGAGCATGTCTTCTTGAGAATCCCTCCAATTCTTGTACATCATCACTTCGGTTAGTATGTCATGTTATCTACTAGATACATTAGCACTTTTGAGAAACTGGAATGGGTTGGAGAGGTGGAATATCATTTGGAATTACCACCACGGTTCATTTTGGTGCATAATGTGTTTCATTTATCTCAGTTGAAAAGGTATTAGCCAAATACTTACCATGTGATCAGATTGGATCATATTGACCTAGACCTACATGATTCATTGATACATATCCCGGTACAGATTCTGGATAGGTAAGAGAAAGTCTTGCATGCAAAAAATCATCATTCCAGTGTGGGTTATATAGAACCATGGTCAGATTTAGGATGAGACATGGGGACATGAAAAGGAAATGAATGAGCAGTGGCAAGAACACATTGATTTGGGTGAAGGTTTTCTACATTCTGAGGATGGAATTTCAAATGCTAGGGAGGATGTTTTATACCCGGTTTTAGGTATGTAACCCATACATAATTCTTTTAATGATTATAAAGGTTAACAGTGATGAATGGGAGAGTCAGGATAACTTTGAATGATGTTTTGAGGCAAATGGGAATCCGCACAGATGGTGTGCAGTTTGTCTAAACCGTGTGGTAAAACCGTGCATCCAAGCCACGCAGGGAGGGTCTACGGAGTTAGTTTCTAAAACACGGTTAGCACATGGTTTTTCTAACTGTACAGGCAAACCATGCGGCCACTTTAATGAGATCCTATAAAGGTGGGTCTCACAGGTTTTTGTCTCTAAGTGGCTCGTTCTTCTTTTTAAGGATCCCTAACTCGGGATTTTTCTTCTCCTAAGGTCATAGAAGCTTCTCCCATCGTTACAAAGGAGATCTTAAGGATTCTATAGAATAATCATAGCCGGATTCTTGAGGAATGCGATTTTTGTTCATCATTCTGGTTCGGTTTCTTAGATCTACTTAGATCTACTTCTCCTCATCCATTGGTTTCTTAGATCTATACTCGTTAGGGGTAGATCTAGGTTTTTGGATGAAAAATATGATGATATTTGTTCTTATTCCTACTAGGATAAGAGATACAAGGATTGTTTTTGGAGAATCGACCTGGTTTTCTTGAACGGTCTTTGCTCTTCATGGTTTTCATCAAAACCTTTGAGGTAGGAGGCTTCACTCTCAACTCCACATTTTATAATTGATTGTCTTAGATTCAAATTGGTTTATTTGAATGTAATTGATTATTAAAATGATGGAATTAATCTTCGTTATTGATGATTTATGGTTTTTATGAAATTGTGAAATCTTAGTGATTTTTTGTGCATAGTGATTTGGATTCTTGAATTTAAAATGACGATTTTAATGTACGGATTTGTTGTAATTGTAAATGTTTTGATCAAAAATATGTTTTTAATAAAATGGGTGTTTTATTGAAAAAGTTTGGTATTGAAATTATTGTGATGGAATATTTTTTCAATAAATAAATGGAATTTTATTGAAGTGGGTTGGAATTGAAATGGTTTGGCATTTAAATGTTTTGGACAGAAACAATTTTCAATAAATGGTGTTTTATCAAAAAAGTTGTTTTTTCAGGAGTTTTGGTATTATGTGGTGTGTGTTTATGTTGGATTTATGAGGATTGGTTGAAATATGGCATTGTGCTAAGTGCCAAACGTTTAATGGCTCATGGTAACTATATGTACGATGCTTGGTTTAAATATGACCTTATGCATGGTGCCAAAAGAGTAATGGCACATTTGAAACAATTACCTTGTAATGACTTGGTAGATCGATGAGAAACCGCTCATGAATATGGAAATGTCATAATCTAGAATTCATGGTTGGCTGCATGGTTTTTTGTAATGGTTGAGTATGCCAAAAAGAAAATATTGTGAAATGGTTATAAAGCTTGTTTAGTTATTTTTTTGGAAAGATAACTTCTTGGAAAAATTGGATTCAATTGCACTTCTATGTTTTTGGTATAAATGGTTTCGAAACCTGTTTTTATTTAGTTAAAAATTGTTTTTATGAAATTTCATTATATAAACTATTTTATATAATCATGGATTACTTTTCTATTCTAGTGGAGTAAGTAGGGAAGTCATTGGGGAAACCCTATTGAGTTTTATACTCACCCCTTCATCGGCACATTGGTGCTTTTGCAGATGCTATTTTCTGGGACCGAGGCCAAGGTAATGATTCCCATGTGTTTAGTACTTCCTCGTTATGATTGGGGTTGTTCAATGATTGTAGAGCTTGGTGCTTGTGGAGTATGGAGTCATGGTGTCTTGTGAGAGCTATGAGTTGTTCATCCACTATGTACTTTGATATTTGGATTGGTCTTCCATTCATGTGCACAATGATGTTGTATTACATTAATGAAGTTGTTTAGCTGTATTTATTTTGTTCATGCATCATATAGTGAATGTTGGTTGGTTAGTTTATTAGTTTACTTCTGAAAGGGTAAATCACGCCCCACTTGTTTTTGAAACCCTTCGGAATTTATTAAGATCATTTGGCATCTTGGGGATGTCCCTTAATGAAAAGTAATGACTCTTTTTACTCTCAATCCAATGAGATTTGGTGGGTCATTACATTCATCTTGCTTAATAGTTCTTCATGTAATATAATTATAGTCATAATTTTTTTATTCATAAAATTATTGTAGCTTTCATGTAGATTTTATTATATTTTAGGGAAATCACTCATTGAAAAACTGTTTTGAAATTCGTGTAATATATTATCTTGAATAACATGTTTTCATTTATAAGTTCAAAATTCTTGTATGTGAACTATTTATATTTCCATTTCTAATTTGGATATTCAAACATTTAGGCCCTCAGTTGTAACAGAAACACATTTTTTTATAATTTCCACATTATTTATTAATGACCTATGAAATTGGACTCTTATGAAACCCATTTAACACTTCTTATAGTTTTTGAAACACTAAAATAATGTTCTCATAATAATGAAATTTTATTTACATTTTTGAATAAAAAATTTTCAATAAATTTTAATATTTATATCTTATATGAAATGATCAATATTGTTAGAATTAATCTAATGGTATTATCATCTCTAAAGTGGAATAGAATATTAATTTATTTCAATAATTGGTGAACAATTTCTAGAAGACATGTATTAGTTAGAGTTTTTTCCCTTTTCCAACTTCCATGTAAGATTCATCTTTATTGGGTTCTTAGTTTTGTTATATGGTCATCCATTTGAGTCAATATGTTTATTTTTATTGATATATTGATGAAAAATATTTATTACTATGACCAAAACTATATTTATTATTAAAACAAATTTAAGGAAATATAATCTTTTTTTGTAAATAAATTTAATATTTTTGGTTTTATTCACATTGGTTTGGATATTATTTATTCCAATTATGAACTCCTTTAATCAAATAAATTTATAAGCAATAAGATTTTGAATATTATTACAACACTCAATTTAAATATAAAAAAAATTTAGAAGAATAAGAAATGACCTATAAATACTCTTTTATTTCATGTTCATGATCCATTGAGTAAAAATAAAATAGTTTTCCTTTTTATGGAAAAAATTTTTTTATGCTTTATGGGGTTTTTCTTTTAATTTATATTCCATTATCAAATCATTAATCATTATTTATTATAATTTTCATACACTACATTTTCGTTAGTATAAAAATTTTAAACATTCACAAGTACATTAAAATTAATTACTCATAAATAATGTAAAGAGATAATGGGTTACCTTTATATAAAATGGTGATGTAGTTTTATCTAAACATGATTTTACCCCCTTATTTTGAATGATATGAGTACCATTTGGAATTGTAATCCAATTATATGTTTTCATTGAATTACTTAATTTCTCAACTATTTAGGGATTTAAATCTTATATTTATTCCATATTTAGAAATAATAATTATATATCATGAAACATATTACTTAGAGAATTAGAATAGTTTTAAACTAATCATAGAGAACATTATAAATCCTTATTAATATTTTTAGTCTGATCCACAAAAAAAATTTTACTTCTTATAATTATTTTCCATATTCTCTTACTCATTTTTCATTAAAATATAATTGATTATATTATATATCCATAGAGTTCTCATGTACATTTTCATATACATTGATCACTTTTTAATATCTTCCTTTGTCATGATTTCTTAGAAATCATATTCGTAACAATAAAAAATTAATTGAAATATGTTTATTTAAAATTGATAAAAACTATTCTTTTCAATTAAAAATTTTCATGATAGTGTCACTCCTCTGGAAAATCATGGTCAATGACTTATCTATTTCTTTATCATAATCCTCCTAAATTTCCCCTTTATAAATAAATCCATTGATTTATCCAAATATATTTAACAACTTTTATATGAAAATTAATTAAATGATTCTTGACACTAGTGTAGGAATAATCAAAATTTTCAATAAACTGAACATCCCACTTCTCCTTAAATCATAAAAATTCATTTTTAAAAGGATCACTCTAAACTAATTTAGGAGACAAATAGTTACCATTATTATAATCATCATATAGTGGTAGATACTTTAACTGTATTAATTTTCTCTCAAATTAATGTCCTCCCACTTCATTATATTCTTTAGAGTTTTGGATGATTCCTTTGTATTGGATCCAAAATAAGTAACATTATTTATTTCAATATGAAGAATTATAATAACTCGTGAAAACATAAACCTTTTATAGACATAGTAAAATAAATAGGAAATTTTTAAATCACATAATACAATACCATGTTTTCTCAAATAACAATTAATGTTATGATTGGATCATATAGGGTCACTGATAGTATTCTGTATCAATGTTCCCAATTCTATAAAATATTTATATTATCTCCAAATTAATCCTTATATGTTCCTAAGCTCATATATTATTTTTGAAGTATATATATTTATATGAAATAAAAATATACCATATTATACAATTGAGAAATAATGGTAATGAAAATAACATGTTGATATTTTGACATGGTTTACTCACATGGGTGAAATCCTTCCACTTGTTCTGTATGAATCCCATTGATATATGAATTTATTGATCACAATTTTATTAGATTTATTGTCTGTGCCAACAAATTGATACATTATAGTTGAGAAGATATAAAATACTTCATATGTTAATATCCTTATATGTTATTTATACTATATTTGATTGTTATTAGTCATCCCAAAATGTAATGAATTATTTATATATATAACCCCAATTAGCTAATTGTACTCCCAAAAAACTAACTTGTAGATATTTTTTAATAATTTCATTCAATTAATTTTGTAATGAAACCTCATTCTTCTTCTCATTTAAATTTAATAGTCTCTCTAATATTTAAGTATTTAATATGGTAGAGAGATATTATAAATTTTTTACATCCTTCTATTCGTTCATAGATCCACTTTGTTCACTCCTTGATTATATCAATTTCACCTTTCTTTATTACACAAGGGATCTTCAATGATATATGAAATATGAAGTCTCTCATTAATAGAGAGATAGATTTCCATTTTATAGTTGTGACTTAGTTTTATATATAATTATTTTCATAATGTACTACACTTTTATAATAATAATTTTTCATGAATATTATTTCCAATATATGGAATACAGAAACATGAAAATTTTAAATGCTCAATGATATTCTATTTCAAAAAAGTTGGATATTTCTTGTTTGAATTATTAATAAAAAATCATTTTATTAACCAATATATTTTTAATATAAATCTCACATATACTATTAATATTTCAACATAAAATTCATAAAAAAAGTCATATTATTTAAACTCATCCCATATATTCATTTAGATATAAATAACATCCCTCTAACGTGAAAGTGGTCTTTGTGAAATGGAATCCATTAAATCGTTATAGACAATCATGGATAATTCTATGGTGTGATAGTTTCGTATATATATATATATATTATCTAGAATCATATTAGACATGAATATCTATGTATTATGATTAAAATTATTTCCCCGTATCATCTAATTTCAATCTAAAATTATCAAAATATATTTTCCATGTAATTCCCTAATTATTTTTTTTTAGTAAACTCATATGTCACAGAAATTTCACAATCATAATGAACATTGTAAAATCACATGAAATTAGAATTTAATTCTCATTATTTATGGTTGTTAATTTGTAATGATCTAAACATAAAATGTGATATTAATTTTATAATCATCTTATAGTGAAGCTTACATATTTTAATAGTGTAATTTTTGATGTCCATACACTTACCTATAAGGCCTTCTGAATACAAGATTATAAATTTTCTCATCCATATAATTTTCTATATTAACATTATCATGATTATAATATAAAATATAAATTTATCATATGACCTTAAAATACAATGGATAATAATTATGATTTATTTTAGCTGTTTGAAAGTCTCATGAATTTTTTAATTTTCTTATTATTGAGTGACCCGTACGAAGATCTAGTGGGAACCATAAAATTTTTATAAAAGAACCATTTCAAGTTGTTAAGTGTCAATAATACCAAAAATTTCACCAAACACAATAAATATTAATTTACTTCTATACAATATGAATCAAATTAGAAAATCCCCCTTCAACAGATCAGAGTAACCATGAACCATAATATCTTTTTAGACATTTATATATAATTCCATCTGAATTTTTTGATTATTAAATTTAGTTATTCAATATCACATATCTCCAATTTATCTAGATAGTTAAAACACATTTCATCCTATTTTAGTTATTTTCATTTCATATATAAAAAATTAATATGGTATTCATGAAGAAAAACTCAATGACCATAACATTTAAGGGATCCATTTATATAATTCATCATGAAAAATATTATAGGAAATAGTATATTCATTAAAATTATATAAATGATTCATTAAAAGATATTTTATGAAATAAGACCTCATCATCTCTCTTTATTCATTCCATTACATATTGATAACTTCCCATTGTTATAAAAACCATTCTTATTTAAAAAAAATACAATCTACAATATGAATCCTCATTACCGATGTATAAATTATCATTGTTTTACCAACATATTAAATCATTATATGATGGTAAGAAGATCCAGTACTAAAATATTAATTAATTAGATCATCAAAAGTTTTATTTAAGCCTTCAAAAAATCATATTCAAACTTAGAAACAAATATTTTTGATACAATGTACGAATATTTTTTAAAATTATTAATTTTCTTGTGGTTTTTTGACATGTGTGTTTATTATAATATAAATATCGTGTTTAAAATAATATTATAATCAAGTAAGTAAGATAAAAAAATTAAAATTGAAATAAAAAATTGTCTTCTTTGTAGCTAAAATTTCTATACTATTGAATAATGAGAGGCATTGTATACCTACTAAACCCCATGGTATGTGTCTGTTCATTCATATTAAATATTTTTTATTCCATTTAAATTTAAATTTTCCTATAATAATTGGGTATAAAATTGTATCCTTTTTTGCCAATATTTATATAATTTAATTTTTTTAGAAAATATAACTATTAAATATTTAGTAAAAATCATCCAACACACTAATAAAATTGAAAATAATTCAATTTAATTATTATAACACTATACAAATTAGTTTGAGTTACAAAAATTACAAAAAAATATACTGGTTGAGTAATATGATTTATTAAATTATTTTTTTCCAATAAGTATTTAGAAAATCTCAATTTTCCAATAACACATAAGATTTTAAAGGTACCGTGAAAGTGTAATATAAAATGTAAATGGTCTTTAATCTAATCTATAATATTTTTTACTTACCCATTAAAACCAAACAAGTATTCTCCTAGAATTGGAACACCCAATATGGCATTCTAAAAACATAAAATATGTTTGATTGTATCATGTGGAGGTATTTTTATTTAATCATTTTTAAATTTATCATCCACATATTTCTTAGGATAATCCTCAAAAAAAATTCAATTGCTGATTCATAATTCAATAAAACGGTGGTGAATATTCATGGGGTTCCTCTATATTTGATTTAAAATTTCCCATCATCAATTTTTGTGTCCAGAACTATGAATTAAAATGTTTTTTCAATTTATTTAGTTTCTCCTCGTGCTTTTTTGTATTGAATATCTACTATGAAATCTAATTACATGAACATTCATCAAATATATTAAATAAATGGTAGAATAATTACTCATGAGAATTGGAATAGTATGTCATGAAATATTACATAAACCTTGGTCTAAATTTTTTTACCTGATTGTAAAAAGATTAATAAAATCTTTTTTCAATTATTTAATCTTAGAACTATGGTATATAATACATTTTTGATGGTTTCCTTTCAATTCTATATGATTTTATAGAAGGTCCTCTATAGATAGTTATTGAGTTTGGCCTTGAGGATGATAAAATGTGAATGGTTAAGAATTGTTCCTAACCTACAGAAATAATAGTGTTTGGTATTTATATTCGAATGGTTTTTATTATAATTATTGGAACATGTACATATTTTTTACAATAATAATTGAATCTTTTTTATTCAATTTTTCTATAATTTTACACATTGATATAAGACATAAAATCTATTAATATCTTATAGAAATATATTTTATCCATTTTTATAAAAATAATATAAGTATGATTATTTGGAACCCTCACAAAAATGTTACACAAACAATGGTGATATAAAGAAGAAAATATTATAATGATTGAAATTAATCCTAATGAGGATAAATAATAAATGAAACAACATCAGAATGAATGTGATAATAAACATCATGAAAGATAAACTATTATATAGTAATGAAGATTCTAGTTCTTCCAAACACATCATCCAATTCATTTTTAGTATATTAATAGTAATTAATTTCTAATTTACACTAGCTTCCAATTTTGAACCCTATTTCAATTATTTGTGAGACATGGTATAAGGTTTCAACGAACATCTCCAAAACCAACTAATCCTACTATCATACACATAATGAAATAGTTTATATTGTTATATAGTATAATAAAATCTCATCAAATTTAATGATTTGAGGATTATAATTTTCTCATTGGGTTCAATGTTATGAATCAAATAATAGACACAATTTCATTATTTCTTGTTTTATGTAAATAATATTTAGAATCATTTAACTCAAGTAGGGTTTCTGAGAATATTATACTAACTTGAATCAAATTATATAAAATTTTATCTTTAAATTATTTTCATGTGTTAGATATATAATAATGATATATCCTATATAATATTAATCTAACATGTTTTTATCACTTTCTAGTATCCCTTGGTATATTTAATCAATGAAATAATGAGCCACTATCATTTGATGTGTATTAGTCTCATTGAGTCTCTTTAACCATTCATGGTACTCCTAGAGCATCTATTTACTGCTATTTATTTTTCCATATTTATTTTTTCATCATTATATATGTGATTAAATAGAAATAAAAATGTAAAGAAATATCCTTTTAGGTTCATTATTACATGTCTCATAACCATGCATTATGTTATACAACAATTAATTCAATATACCACTAATTGAAAATAGAAATTATCACTACATGATTAAATCTTCAGGGACTCCTCTTTTGTTATTGATTATGTTCAAATTTATAAACTCATTTATGTTATTTTAGGGTCTCCACTTTGTATTCCATGACATTTTAGTACTAGTTGAATTAATCAATGTTTATATAAAAATAATATTTCATATTGGGAATTTTAAACTATCTAGTTTAATAATTGAAATTATATTTACGTAAATCGCATAGAGACTAATTTATTTGTCATATATATTCTTCAATGAGGTTACAAATTGATATTTTCATGGAATAACTAGAAGAATATGGTTTGGACTCATTCAAGAATATTTTAGCTTATTTATGTTCAAAATTCTCAATGTTAATAAAATTTATATCCAAGTTTACAATATTTTTTTTAACCACCCCATCAAGACCAAAGAGTTGATTTCTATATGAGATGGACATAAAATAGAATAATATTAGAACATACAAATCAATTAAAAATACTAATCCTATTTCATCCCATCAACGACACTAATTTTTTTTATTGAAATGTTATATATTGTTCATGAATAGAATATATTAAACCCATGATTAATCTTTTATAATTGTTTAAATAAGGATTTATTTAAATGAATAACTAGTTGAAGATATATCATTCCATTTTTAATGGTTTATAAGGATCAATTAAATATTCATTATTACATATGATGTGATTATAAACCCTTTATCCAATGATCTACCATTCATGAATCTAAATTCATAAAACTATATAAAATGATGAAACTAAATACGTTTCATTATATATTATAATTTAATATCTATCTTTATCAATTTCCATCATCAATACTATTTTTGATATATCAATAGAATGCACCCTGTATTGTTAATTTGTGAGTTGATAACCAATCACCCAGCACATGGGTGAGACTATACATCTCAAATATTAATGATATTACCTCACTCATTGTGGGTGGAAAATGAATTATATATATGTGGATGGGAGTGAATTGGATATCAAATGACACATAAAAAAAACTCATTTAGTGGTATTATATAAGCATTGAAGACACACATCAAGTTACTTACATTAATATAGGCAGTAAAAGACATAAATAAATGGATGTGTTCGTTTATGAAATGAATATACTAATCTGGTATTCTTCATAAGTTATTTATAATATGAATCTATATTAATTAATGAGAGTAATTAGGGGAAGATATTTAAATATCAATCACACTAATAGCCTACTAATTTTATAAGGAAATACTTTTCAATATATTTATGAAATTTAATTATATGATGAGTCTAGAAAATAACAGATGAATTAGATTCTATATTATAAAACATATGAAATATATATATCACACACAATGATATTGGAATATATTGTTTCTTATATATACACTTACAATGATGTTATATCTCAAATAATATACAAATTAAACTAAGGATTCAGAAACATATTGTAAACCCACCATATATTGTATAATATGTAATAATTTGGGAAATAACATCCAAAAATAGATTTATAGATCAATGAAAACAAATTATAATAATTACCGTTAATTTCATGTTTTATAATATCCCTATAATAACATGTGATTACCCACATGGAATTGGTTTTGGATATTGTCTCAAACATTTTTGAGTAACTCTCTGAGTCAAATCAATTCCATATTCAGTTAAATATAATGTGTGGTACCATAGTTCATTTTATCATTAAAAATTTGTAAATTCACAATGTTATAAATGTAAGTAAGGAGTATACTCTAAAATTACATCTATGAATATTATGTTATAATTGGATCTATTGTGATCTCCATCAATCACATGTATTTCTATACATGTTTCTAACATACATATCATATTCATGTAGTCATTCTCACTCTAACTCATTATTAAAAACTTTGTGTTACCAAGGGACAAAGAGTGGGATAATCCCAAATATAATCCCTTCATCAAATGTATTGATTGATAATAGTAAAATGATTATGCTAATCCCAAAGAGATATTTCATTTTTTTTTATTATAATAGTATTAACTAATTAGGTTGATGTATAAGTCACCTTTAACACTTCTTATGTGGATGAATTCATAACAAATCACATAACAAAATAGATGATAAAATTAGAAGTACTATCTATGTATAACCATACACATCCCCATTTTATCTCAATCATTTTATCAAATTTTATACATACCATACAAGAGGAAAAACAACATCTTGGTATATCTCAAACTGATCAAATGGCACACAGCATATCAAAAAACCCTCTTATTATCTAATACAGAAGGTATTATTTTTTAATTTATCAAAGTATGAATGTCATCATTCTAGGTATCTCACTATAATCGGGAATTTAGGAGTCTATATATGAACCATATACACTGATTATACCAAATACATTATATGTGAATGTAAATACGGTATATAAAAAGAGGTTCATTCAACACACACAAAAACATATATTATTCATATAGATTTATTTTTTACAAAATATAACAATCACACCCATGATAATTGTAACATCCCAGGTAATTAAAGAATAAAGAATTTTCATCTTTATTAATATTTACGAATTAAATATTAATTTTAATTAAAACGGTTTTCTACGTTCGATAGCGTACTCTATACGCAACGATGAGTTTCTTTGGAAACTTACGTTGCACACAAGTAATAAAATAATATTATTTTAAATGTTAGTTAACAAGTAGCCGTTGTACTGGAGGGAATGCATAGAAATAACTAAAATATGATTATATATGTTTTTAAATGTTTTTACATTTACCCAATAAACGATAAAGGCTTTATATACGGAAAGAGTTCAATTTTAGGCATTTATACCCTAATTTTCACTAAGGGTTCACTTATCACCTTGTGACGGAGAACCTTCATTAAATATAGTTTTGATCAATCTTATAAATTATATTGGATCAAAAATAACTCTTCTTTAGAATCGGGACATCAAAATTTAATTTGTGTAAATTTTTGGTACCTTTCGGATAAAGTTCATTTTTAATGAATAGTGTAAAATGTTGTATTTTCATTCAAAACCTCCTTTTAATCTAATTTATTTATATGATTAGATTATCTTTTGAATTGGTTTTAAAGTGAAATTAGAAAATATTTTTACCATTAAATCCAATAGTGGTCGTTGGAATTAATTTCACTTTGAAATCGGACTTAAACTAGTGTCAATCTTTTGATACTTATTGTTTCATAAAAACACGCTATTTGCTCTGACAGTGTGAAATAATTATTAAATTAATTAATGTGACTTATATGTTTTGAATTTTGTAAAATATAATTCATTTTGGAATTCTTAATATCAAATATATCTTAGGGTGAATTTTTTGTAATTTTATGAAAAACTTCAATTTTTGATGAATAGTGAAACCACTAAGTGGTACTTATAAAAACTGATTTTCCGTTTAAATGAAATTTTGCCATCATTGTGTTTTGATTTACAAAAATCCGACATACATGGTTGTCATTAAGAAGTAAAATGTGGTTCAATGAGATTAAAATAATTTTTTGGTGAATAGTAACTTATTAAGTTTTTAATCGTGATTAGAGGTAATTAGTGCAGTTTAAGGTAAAAATAATGATTTAATAAAATGAGATGAGCTTGACACATGTCCTAGCCCTATTGGTTGTGTCATGGCCGACCAATAAAACCCATGGGTCGATTTAGGGGACCCCATGGAGCCACTTGGGTGAGATAATGACTTTAATGCATTTTTTTTAAATAAAAGTAAAAATGACACAAACATAATATGTTTTACCAAAACAATTTTTAGAAGGGGTTATAAAGATCATATTTTTGATTTTAAATATTAATTAGAAAGATAAAAAGATTTCTTACATCATAGTATTTTTTTTATAATTTCTAGACTTTAAATAAAATAAATTATTAATGACATCATTATGATGCAGCGATGACTTCATTATTTAACGATTTAAATAAAATGGAAAGATAATGTAATATCTAAAACCTACACGTGTCCAAAACCTATTGTATGGGAATATTTAGAATCCTTATCACCTTATAAACTAATTATATCAATGTGGGACCTTTTAAAACCGAAACACATTTTCAAATAAAGTAATATTTCTTTACTTTCCAAATGTGCCCCTCCTCTCCTCTTATAAAAGGCCCCCACATCTACCTCATTTCACACACTCCTAAAGCCTTTGTCTCAGCCATACCCTGCCCATTTACTCTCTCCACATCCCTCTCCTAATCCTATAGGATTACCTTTGGGCATAATCCATTCAAAGGAATACTTTAGGCTCAAATAAAAAGTAGTTACACTTTTAAATGTAATTCATTCTCTCTTGTTCATTTGTTTTATTTTGCTTCTCCAACCCCCTAAACTCTTTTTATTTACTTGTTTTGTAAAAACACTAGTATCTTAAATATACTAGGATGTTGTTATAATATTTATTCGAGCTACACTCTCACACAACTATATAAAATGGTTAAAGAACATACGGTTTTCGTGGATAGCAAAATTCTGCCTCCCGAAACGATGATTGTTCAATACTCATTTAACACCTTCAAAGGTGTCCATTATGATGTCACTATTTTTATATATGATATATAATATGTTTATTATTTCCTTAAGCTTATTTATTTTTCATTTATGGCATACCATTATTGTTTCCATTATGGGTAAACACGATATCTTCATTTTAGGAAGTGCGGACTACCGCCCCCTGAAAGTGATTTGAATCATTAATACCATATGTGGGATGTGTAAAGGATAAATTTAATGATATTATATATGTTATTATACTGGAATTATAATATACTCGTATATCATTATGATTCCATTCTATAAAATACGAAATAGAAATGAAAGTAGCGTTCATGCGTACGTACGGCTTACCGTCTCCATGAATGGTGCATTTCATTTCTTACCTCTAAATGATTATGTAATATTATAAATACATGTATATGCTGGATATATATTATATATATGATATCCAACCCAGGAATGTCATTATGGATATAATTAACCTTTGACCACACGAACAGCATGTAATTGTAAGAAGTCCACTTTCGACTTAAGAACCAAATATTAACAAAACAAACATCGTTAACTTAAATGGTTACATAATGTTTATAACATGGCAATAAGTGATATAAAAGGAATAATGAACTTTAAAAAGGTTCTTAATCAAGTAGAAATTAACTCAAGTTTATTATTCAGGACGTTAAAGAACGATCGAGTCAAGTCAGACCTGAGGTAAGGGACTTCGTCTCAATCTCCTTTAATTGAGGCATATTTCGTTTTATACACAACATTCTTTTATACAGTGTATAAACCCCTTTTACTTTTACTTTTATGCAAAGGGAATCTTTTTCTATGAAGTGTTTTACTGAACGAAAAAAAGGAATGTTTTTTTAACGTACACGGTGACAACGACCTTTTCCGCCGCCGTGAGTATTATTTGGTCATTGGCTTCCTCAACAAGTCGTAATGTTTTTAAAATAAAATAAATACCATATACTCTTTTATGTATTTTGGTATTGAAAATGGTTTTGATAAAGGATTCTGTTATGTCAATATATTTATGATATATTGTGATTGAAATGTTGAAATGTTATCTTTCCTTTATATTGGTTTTATGTATTATGATTTTATATTGGTTCTTGGACATTTTAACGGGTGGTTACGTTATAAACCATATGAAGGTTGGTGCCATGAATACCAGGACGGGTGGTTACGTTATAACCTCCAATGCATTGGGTATGGAAGTCGTCCGTATGGCTATTCAATTAAGTATGTATGGAAATTGGCTGTATGGCTATTCCATTAAGTGATATGTTTGGAAGTCGACCGTATGGTTATTCCACTTAAGTATGTTTATGTCCGAAGTTACCTTTATATATATTATGTGTTCTTTATATGGGTTTTATGGTAATCCTTTGGTTACAAAAAGGTATGTAATGATACATTATTCGGTGAAGAGTTTTACTACTTCATGAAGGTGAAGGTATTACTTTGATAGAGTATACATGGTTTACTTGATGTTTGAAAAACTAACTGTTTTCATTCTTTGTGTATCCCTTACTGAGCTTTTTATGCTCACCCCAAGTTTTTTTGAAATGTTTTTCACAGGACTTAATGTGGAATAAGGTCAAGGATGGGATCAAGGGAATGTCATGTTATATAAAACATGGAACTAGACATGTTTCTTTTAAGAGTTTTTTTTATTTATGGAAACTTAGTAGAAGTGACTACTTTGTAATCTTTTGAGATGTAATAGTTATGTTCTAATTCTCTAAAACTCTAAACCTGAAAAGATCCTCAACGTGAATTATTCATTTAATTCAATATTAAGTAAGGTTTACGGATGGGGCCTTATAGTTGGTATCAGAGGTCAGTTTAGACAACTTTAGGAGTTAGAAAAGTGTTAAATTATAATATGATTGAAATGATATAGCATTTACGGATTACCATGTTGCTTCGCCTAAGATATTTCTGTGTTCAGAATGGTTTTCCACAGAGGAAACAAAGCAACTATGTTGGGACGACATCGGGAGGAAGACAACCATCCAAATCAGCAACCTGAGATGGTCGGAATCGGAACTGAACGGTTTGTTGCAGTGATGGCACAGTTGACTCAGGCTATAAATGGTTGTGTATCCATGCACGAGATCAGCCAGATCAACTGCAGAGGAACATGTCAGTGGTGGAACATTTCATGAGGCAACATCCCCCATCATTCAGAAGATCATCTGACCCTGTGTAAGCTGAAGGGTGGATTAAAGCACTGGAGAAGATTTTTGATGTCATGGGGTGTTCAGAACATCAAAATATTAGTCTTGCTGTTTACCGTTTTGATGTTTAAGCTGATCAGTGGTGGTCGATGGTGAAAAATATCAGGGATAGTGATGAGATTGAGGATCTTCACTGGGACGAATTCAAAGGTATGTTTCTTGAGAAATATTTTCCTAAGGTGGTTCGTCTTAGGATGGAAAAACAATTCCTAGAATTGAGGCATGAGGATGATTCAGTGGCTTCTTATGAAGCGAAGTTTACTTGATTGGCATGTTATGCTCCAAACTTCATACGAAATCTTGATAGTAAAATAAACCGTTTTTACTCAGGGTTAAAGCCAAAGTATCGAAGGGCTTTATCTTTTCGTGAGTTCAAATGTTATGAAAAACATGTTCGATGTGCGGCGAAGGTGGATATAGAGTTTTCCGATGATCAGGTGTTCTATGACAAACAACAGAATAAGAGGTCTAGTTGGCAGGCAAAGGGGAAGAATTCATCAAAGAAGCAAGAAGGTAAGAAAACCAAATATCCATCCTGTGAGAAGTGTGGTAAAATGCATCCTAGAGAATGTTTATCCAAGTCTGGTAAGTGCTTTCGGTGTGGTAAGTCTGGTCATATTGCTCGTAACTGTAAGGAAGATGATCAAGCAGGCAATGAAAAGCCAACAGTAATATGTTTTAAGTGTAATTAAATAGGTCATTATGCAAACGAGTGTCCAACGAAGAACTCAACTAGGGGAATGCAGCCAGACTACAAGCAGAAAGGGGTGGTGAAATCCTTTGCAACAACTTCAGCAGATGTTGGGCCATCGAATGAAGTTGTATCAGGTACACTGTTTGTTTGTTCAGATTATGCCAATGTGTTGTTTGATTCAGGGTCTACACACTCTTTCATTTCTGAGAAGATTTCTAGTTAATTGGAAATTTCATATCAAGATATGAATCCTGAACTTATGGTAAAAACACCCGGAGGGAACTTTGAGACAAAAAGGAATTATAAGAACCTTCTTATCCCTGTGTGTGGGATGAATCTACCAGTAAACCTTATTTTTTTGCCTCTAGTAGAGTTTGATGTTATTTTGGGCATGGATTGGCTTTCTGTTTATCATGCTAAGATTGACTGCAGAGCTAAAATGGTTTCTTTTCAGAAAGATTTTCAGTTTGTGTACAATAATGAACCCTTGATTTTGATAACATATCCGGAAGTTGAGAAACTAGTAAAAGATGGAAATGAATGTTACCTTGCACATATTGATGAAAATAAAGGAACTGTTCAGATTAATGATGTGCCAGTGGAAAATGAGTATCTTGATATTTTTCCTGATGAGTTGCCTGGTATTATTCATGATCGGGAAGTTGAATTTACTGTTGACTTAGTTCCTGATTCTAAGCCAATTTCAAAACCCCCTTATCTAATGGCTCAAGTTGAACTTTTAGAGTTAAAGAATCAATTGCATGAGTTATTAGATAAAGGTTTCATTCGACCTAGCACATCACCATGGGGTGCTCCTGTCTTGTTTGTTAAAAATAAAGATGGATCAATGAGACTTTGCATTGATTATAGAGCCTTGAATAATATTACTGTTAAGAACAAGTATCCTTTGCCTCATATCGATGATTTGTTTGATCAGCTCCAGGGAGCTCAGTATTTTTCGAATATTGACTTGAGGTCGGGGTACCATCAGTTGAAAGTAAAAGAAGAAGACGTTCCAAAGACTACGTTCCATACTAGATATGGCCATTATGAATTTTTAGTTATGCCTTTTGGGTTAACCAATGCACCTGCTGTATTCATGGACCTTATGAATAGAATTTTCCATGAGTTCTTGGATAAGTTTTTGGTTGTTTTCATCGATGATATTTTGGTGTTTTTTAAAAGTAAAGAGGAGAATGAAAGTCATTTATGGGTTATCTTGCAAACCTTAAAAGAAAAGAAACTATATGGAAAATTTAGCAAGTGTGAGTTTTGGTTACAACAAATTTCTTTCCTAGGTCACATTGTTTCAAAAGATGGCATAACTATTGATCCTACTAAAACAAAAGTTGTTGAAGAATGGCCAAGACCCACAAATGTAACCGAGATCCGTAGTTTTCTTGGTTTGGAAGGTTACTACCGAAGGTTTGTTGAAAATTTTTCACGGTTATCTAGTCCAATGACTAAGCTAACTCGTAAGGGTGTTAAGTTCATCTGGACAAAAGAATGTGATGATTGTTTTCAGGAGTTGAAGAGAGGATTGGTTAATGATCCAGTTTTGGCACTTCCTTCCAGGAATGGTGAGTTTGTTATATAAAGTGATGCTTCGTTGAAGGGACTTGGCTATGTCCTTATGCAGAATGATCAGGTAATTGCTTATGCATCACGACAGTTGAAACACATGAGGTAAATTACCCTACACATGATTTGGAAATAGTTGTTGTTGTCTTTGCTTTAAAAATTTGGAGGCATCATTTGTATGGAGTAAAGTGTGAAATATATACTGATCACAAAAGTTTAAAGTATATATTCACTCAGAAAGAATTGAACATGAGATTGAGGAGATGGCTAGAATTAATCAAGGATTATGATTGTACAATTCATTACCATCCTGGAAAAGAAAATAAAGTGGCTGATGCTTTGAGTCGAAAAAGTAATGCTTCATTAGCAATGTTGCGTTTGGAACGTGATCATTTGGTTAAAGATTTGATGAACTTTGGCATAGAAGTTGTTGGTCCAGGATGTTCTTCTGTTTTGTTTCAGGTATCAGTGAGATCATCTCTATCAGATAGAATCAAGAAAGCACAGAAGCAAGACAGCGAGTTGCAGAAAAAGGTAGAGATGGTTCAGAAAGGTAAGTTTCCTGAATTAAACATTGATAATGATTGCGTTTTGAGATTTGGGAAGAGATTGTGTGTGACTTGTGATTCATCAGGTAAAGTTTTTGTGGAAAAACCATGTGATTGAAGAGGCAACGTGGGAATCTGAAAATTCTATGAGGGATAAATACCCCCAAATAATTTGATAAGTGAATAAAATTGCGAGGACGCAATTTCCAAAAGGGGGGAAGGATGTAACATCCCAGGTAATTAAAGAATCAAGAATTCTCATATTTATTAATATTTACGAATGAAATATTAATTTTAATTAAAAGGGTTTTCTACGTTCGATAGTGTACTCTATACGCAACGATGAGTTTCTTTGGAAACTTACGTTTCACACAAGTAATAAAATAATATTATTTTAAATGTTAGTTAATAAGTAGCCGTTGTACTGGCGGGAATGGATAAAAATAACTAAAATATGATTATATATGTTTTTAAATGTTTTTACATTTTCCCAATAAAAGATAAAGGCTTAAAATACGGAAAGAGTTCAATTTTAGGCATTTATACCCTAATTTTCACTAAGGGTTCACTTATCACCTTTTGACGGCGAACCATAATTAAATATAGTTTTGATCAATCTTATAAATTCTATTGGACCAAAAATAACTCTTCTTTAGAATCAGGACATCAAAATTTACTTTGTGTAATTTTTGGTACCTTTCCGATAATGTTCATTTTTTAATGAATAGTGTAAAATGTTGTATTTTAATTCAAAACCTCTTTTTAATCTAATTTATTTATATGATTAGATTATCATTTGAATTTGGTTTAAAGTGAAATTATAAAATATTTTTACCATTAAATCCAATAGTGGTCATTGGAATTAATTTCACTTTGAAATCGGAGTTAAACTAGTGTCAATCTTTTGATACTTATTGTTTCATAAAAACACGCTATTTGCTCTGACAGCGGGAATTAATTATTAAATTAATTAATGTGACTTATATGTGTTGAATTTTGTAAAATAGACTTCATTTTTGAATTCGTAATATCAAATATAGCTTTGGGTGAATTTTTGGTAATTTTCTGAAAAACTTCAATTTTTGATGAATAGTGAAACCACTAAGTGGTACTTATAAAAACTGATTTTCCGTTTAAATAAAATTTTTCCATCATTGTGTTTTGATTTTCAAAAATCTGATATACATGGTTTTCATTAAGAAGTAAAATGTGGTTCAATGAGATAAAAATAATTTTTTGGTGAATAGTAACTTATTAAGTTTTTAATCGCGATTAGAGGTAATTAGTGTAGTTTAAGGTAAAAATAATGCTTTAATAAAATGAGATGAGCTTGACACATGTCCTAACCCTATTGCTTGTTTCATGGCCGACCAAGACAACCCATGGGTCGATTTAGGGGACCCCATGGAGCCACTTGGGTGAGATAATGACTTTAATGCCATTTTTTAAATAAAAGTAAAAATGACACAAACATAATATGTTTTACGAAAACAATTTTTAGAAGGGGTTATAAAGATCAGATTTTTGATTATAAATAGTCATTGGAAATCTAAAAATACTTCCTACATCATAGTAGTTTTTTTTATAATTTTTAGACTTTAAATAAAATAAATTATTTATGACATCATTATGATGCAGCGATGACTTCATTATTTAACGATTTAAATAAAATGGAAAGATAATTTAATATCTAAAACCTACACATGTCCAAAACCTATTGGATGGGAATATTTAAAAGCCTTATCGCCTTATCCAAGAATTATATCAATGTGGGACCTTTTGAAACCGAAACACATTTTCAAATAAAGTAATATTTCTTTACTTTCCAAAAGTGCCCCTCCTCTCCTTTTATAAAAGGCCCCCACCTCTACCTCATTTCACACACTCCTCAAGCCTTTGGATCGAACATCCCCTGCCCATTTACTCTCTCCACATCCCTCTCCTCATCCTAGATGATTCCCTTTGGGCAGAATCCTTTCAAAGGAAGCCTTTAGGCTCAAATCAAAAGGAGTTACACTTTTAAAGGTAATTCATTCTCTCTTGTTCATTTGTTTTATTTTGCTTCTCCAACCCCCTAAAATATTTTTATTTACTTCTTTTGTAACAACACCAGTATCTCCAATATACTAGGATGTTGTTATAAGATTTATTAGATCTACACTCTCACACAACTACATCAAATGGTTAAAGAACATACGGTTTTCGTGGATGGAGAAATTCTGCCTCCCGAAACGATGATTGTTCAATACTCATTTAACACCTTCAAAGGTGGCCATTATGATGTCACTATTTTTATATATGATATATAATATGTTTATTCTTTCCTTAATATTATGTATTTTTCATATATGGCATACCATTATTGTTTCCATTATGGGTAAACCCGATATCTTCATTTTAGGAAGTGTGGACTACCGCCCCCAGAAAGTGATTTGATTCGTTAATACCATATATGGGATGTGTAAAGGATAAACTTAATGATATTATATATGTTATTATACTGGAATTATAATATACTCTTATATCATTATGATTCCATTGTATAAAATATGAAATAGAAATGAAAGTAGCGTTCATGCGTACGTACGGTTTACCGTCTCCATGAACGGTGCATTTCATTTCTTACCTCTAAATGATTATGTAATATTATAAATACATGTATATGATGGATATATATGATATATATGATATCCAAATCAGGAATTTCATTCTGGATATAAAGAACCTTTGACAACACGAACAACATGTAATTGTAAGAAGTCCACTTTCGGCTTAAGAACCAAATATTGACAAAACAAACATCATTATCTTAAATGGTTACATAATGTTTATAACATGGAAATAAGTGATATAAATGGAATAATGAACTTTAAAAAGGTTCTTAATCATGTATAAATTAACTCAAGTTTATTATTCAGGTCGTTAAAGAATGATCGAGTCAAGTCGGACCTGAGGTAAGGGACTTCGTCTCAATCTCCTTTCATTGAGCCATATTTCGTTTTATACACAACTTTCTTTTATACAGTGTATAAACCCCTTTGACTTTTACTTTTATACAAAGGGAATATTTTTCTATGAAGCGTTTTACTAAATGAAAAAAAGGAATGTTTTTTAACGTACGCTGTGACAACGACCTTTTCCGCCGCCGCGAGTATTATTTGGTCTTTGGCTTCCTCAACAAGCCGTAATGTTTTTAAAATAAAATAAATACCTTATACTCTTTTATGTATTTTGGTATTGAAAATGGTTTTGATAAAGGATTCTATTATGTCAATATATTTATGATATATTGTGATTGAAATTTTGAAATGTTTTCTTTCCTTTATATTGGTTTTATGTTTTATGATTTTATATTGGTTCTTGGACATTTTAACTGGTGGTTACGTTATAAACCATATGACGGGTGGTACCGTGAATACCAAGACTGGTGGTTACGTTATAACCTCCAATGCATTGGGTATGGAAGTCGGTCGTATGGCTATTCCATTAAGTATGTATGGAAATTGGCTGTATGGCTATTCCATTAAGTGATATGTGTGGAAGTCGGCCGTATGGTTATTCCACTTAAGTATGTTTATGTCCCAAGTTACCTTTATATATGTTATGTGTTCTTTATATGGGTTTTATGGTAATCCTTTGGTTACAAAAAGCTAAGTAATGATACTTTATTCAGTGATGAGTTTTACTACTTCATGAAGGTGAAGGTATTACTTTGATAGATAATACATGGTTTACTTGATGTTTGAAAAACTAACAGTTTTCATTCTTTGTGTATCCCTTACTGAGCTTTTTATGCTCACCCCAAGTTTTTTTTTGAAATGTTTTTCACAGGACTTAATGTGGAATAAGGTCAAGGATTGGATCTAGGGAATGTCATGCTATATAAAACATGGAACTAGACATGTTTCTTTTAAGAGTTTTTTTTATTTATGGAAACTTAGTAGAAGTGACTACTTTGTAATCTTTAGAGATGTAATAGTTATGTTCTGATTCTCTAAAATTCTAAACCTGAAAAGATCCTCAACGTGAATTATTCATTTAATTCAATATTAAGTAAGGTTTAAGGTTGGGGCCTTATAATAATCCTTAAAACTCATCATAGGTCAAAATCATCCATAAAAATGGATCATAGATTACTTAATTTTATATTATAACTGATAATTATATTTTCACATCATTATATAATATATATTTATATGTTTGTGTCTGCGTGTGTACGTTTACAATAAGAAATAATTTTACTGTGGTGATTTCATTATTACAACATGATATATTGTATATTCAAAAAATATTTGGACAAATCCAGACATAAGAACATGTATTATAATGTCACATATAATAGACTAACACATGATGAAAATGTTTTCTAAAATTTTAGTGATTTATTATCATAATTAAATAACTATGTAATTCAAGGGACATCTCTATGTTACTATTGGATCATATAATCATACTAATGTGTTTGGGGAGTAACATCTATAATTTAATCAAGTTTGAAATATAGTGATACTTAGGGATAACATTTATAATTTTATATTGGTTGAAAAATTTATTCAAACATTTTTACTTCACAACATCAAATGTTTGATGTTAATAACCTCTATTGTATACTAAAAACTCCATCTACCGCTTCTATTATTTTTCATGGATTGTTTTCCGTTGATTTTATTCCTTTAAATTACCCAATAAATAATGTAATTTTTTTCATATATATTTTAATGAAATAACCTAAACATTTTAGAACATAAATTGAAATAATATTTTAGGACTAGTATTAACATTTATTTTTTATCTTTTATCATCTCTATGACCTAACTATGTCCAATCCACAAAAAAAATATTTCATGTAGAAAATATTCTTATGATACAAATTATACATTGTGTAAGAAATAACACATAATATCATTTAGTAGACATATTTATCAAGAAGGCTATTCCCCCATAATATATGGAATTATATGCTTTAGAGAATTTTCATATAATGAGTATTATTCTTTAATATATTCCAATTCTAGTTGTGGGATAACTTGCAAATATTTTACAAAAAAATTGAAAATCTTTATTATAATATCTTTTTTTCATTATCTTCATTTCAATCATTTCATATAATATAATGATCCATAAACAATGTGTATTTGAATCCATCATCCCATTCTTTTTAACAATAATTTTTACAATAAACACATCACTTATAATATAATTAATTGAGATAAAATTTTAAATATAATATTTTGATCCATCAGAGCTTGATGAATTCTTTTATATTGAAAATATATGATTTTAAATTCATTGGATTTATTATTTTAATTTAAACTACACTATACTTCAATTATTTCCATAATTTATATATATATTGTATATATATTACTCGTAATTTTTTTTATCAAATTAATATACCTTAAAAAACAATGAATTGATTTCTGTAACACCAATGCATGATATTTACATTACATTGGGTCATAAAAACTTCTTCATTTGTTCAGACTAAATTCATCACATGGAATTAATCTCTATCATTTTTGACATAATATTTAGGTTTCAATTTCCATGTTTGGAAACTTCTGGGATAATTTTTTAATATTCCAACTAAGATCTCTTCATTTAGTTTCAACATTAACCCATATTTTGTAATGACTTATAGACATTAACATCCAAATTACATGAAAAAATAAAATACTTACAATATAGAATTATCAATACCAATTACATAAAGAGGATTACAGAATATGAGGGATATTAACTAATAAAATTCATACCTATTTTAAAAAATGGTCATTTTTTATTCTATATAATCAATTGTTTCATTCATTAAAATTATTCAATATCCACAAAAAATTCATCCTGTATGATTATATTTTTAAAATATACAACATATCACTTTTACTCAGGACCTGTAAAAATGAGGCATAAGAAATTTTTGAGCTCAATTGATCCTTTTTTGTAAAAAAAAAGAAATAACAATTTAATATCAAAATTGAGCATAAGATAGTCATATAAGAATAATTATAATATATAAGAATGTAATACATATTAAAATAGGTCAAAAATTATCTAATAATGAAATAAAACATCACCATAATGTATAATAATATATATGTATTGCATAATTCACATTTTATATCCTTTTATAAGAATAGAAATGTTAACATCGTGGAACATTTATCATAAAATTTTTCCCTTTTTGGATCAAACTTCATTTTCATGCTTCCAACAGAGGAATAGTAACCACTACCTATTTCCCATTTTTGATATAGTATGAGTACTAATTTTCCCATTATCTCATGAGATGTAATGTCTTACCCAAAGCATTATAGTGAAATATATGGAATATCTATCACATAAAGACTAACCATAAATAGGTTCTCTATAAGAAAATATATAAAAATCGCATCATTAAAATCAAGGAAACATAATGGGTTTCATAAAACATTGTAATTAATATCATTTAGTTTTTATTGAATAAAATACTCATCCAATGAAAATGGGAATCCAATTAAATCATGTAACATTCATGGTATATACCTTCCAATAAATATAAATTTAATATTGTTTTTATAGAATATGTATAATGGTTATAAATTTACAAAAATAATTTATCCAATATTTAAATGAATGGAATATTAGGGAACATCGTTCAATAAAATCATTGGATGAAATTTTATTTACAGTGAAATGCGTTAAAAAAGGTTTATTCAAATACATAAAGTATGGATAGGATGGAAAATTATAGTGTTGGGTCATATATTTGACATTTAATAAGAGTAAATTGTACATCTAGATATATAATTTGGATGAAGAAAAATATTACATATCCTAGTGTAACAGAGCATCCTCAAAAGGTTGTTGTCAAAGATGAAAAACATAATTGAAAAAGAATTATTTGAAAGAGTATTAGACCTGAATGATCAAGAATCCTATTTTTTGACTTTAATGGTGTAATCCTAGAAATAATATATATATATATATATATTGTAAAATAAACAATGTATCGTAAATCCAATGAATTCAATGTTCATTTAATATAAAAATGACAAATTTGGTTAATACATAAAAGAGATATTATAAGGAATATTTACAATTGATGTAAAATATAAACATATACCTCATGTTCAAATGTGTTTTTTGATATCTGGATGTGAATTATTTAAAGAAATAAAATTTAAAAATAATATATAATAATATATCCATGAATATTATATAATTATCTCTATATGAAATGTGCATCAAAATATAAAATATTTGATAATAAATGTAACAGATCCATTTTAATAAAATGAAAAACATATTTTTAATTCCCACATTCTGAAATAATAAACAAAACCAACTTCATATTAATACATCATTTTTCACAAAGTGAATTATAAAATAGTATATAATAATATATAGTTGTTAAAGAAACCATGATTCAAAAATCAATGATAAAGATAAAACACTTTATCTTAGTGAAAGGATGGGGATGTTATCAATATCGATTCTGATAAACATACTCCATGAGTCTTCAAACATTTGAAAAGGGGTTTATGGAATAAAAAGACATGACAAAACATGATAATTTAAAAGGTAATAATGTTCATAACATATATGAAATAATTTCAAGAGAATTATCATAACACAATGAGAACAAATTGAGTTACCAAAAACCCTTACGACTATGGTAACACTTGAATAAACATAAAAATAAAAAATATAACTTTATTTGATTTATAATTTCCCAATAACTAAGAAGATACATTTTATAAAAAACTAAAGGGATATTATGTAATGTAAATGACCAGGATGCCACTCAACAGTGCCACGAGATTGGGTTTCCACATAGTTTCATGAACATATCCCCAAATTCTAGAGGCTTATGTCAAGTAGCAAGGGTCTAGGTGAGTCATTAGGGAGACTAACATTATTATATGATTATATAACAATAAAATTAAATCATTCTCTATAGAATAAGAAGATTAATATGTAGGAATTTGGAGACTAAACAAGACATATATATATATATATATATATGTATGAATACATTAATATTAGATTAATAATGAGTCACACAATAAGTTAATCTAGAAAATATGAAAAATTGGTACATGACAACAGATTATTGTACAAGTCCAAAAAATGATCGAATGGCCAAAAAGTGTCCCAGTATCATCGCAATCCTCAACATGGTCCCATGCTCTCCTTCTCCAAATCCACAATCAACAACCTATGTTAAGGCACATTCCCCTTCTTACACTATCAACCATATAATCTGGTTGGGTCCTATATGAGTCCCAAACAAGGTGTGAGATAACATCCCAATAGGTAGCGACCCAATAGTCTATACATTTCAAAGTATCCCAATGAAATATTTCAAACATGTTTATGTATAAAGGTAATAGATGGGAACAATAATGTTCCATGGTACACAAATTAATATAAGAAAGTGATACCAAAAAGCCTATTATAACCCCTACATCAAACATCGATCCATAATAGTTCATATAAAATAAATATAAATAAGAAACAATACATCTTCATACATTCATCCATATCTTTTCCATGTGATAGTCTAGTATAATGAATCTCTATAAAATTCTCATGTCATTATTGTATAATTAATGTTTCATATATTCCATGGTTGTACTATATAACAATGTGTAGATAATGTAGGGATTGATTAAAGTCATCAATGACCAGGGTATCGTCATCGAGTCCTAGGATAATCTCGATGGAAACTCAGTATAGGAACTGGATAGATTCCTAAGATCATGTCATATCAGACAAATCCTACATGATTTCATGTAATCCAGATCCAAGGGGATTTAAGACTTGATGAATCCCATTGAATCTATACAGAATAATCATAAAAAATCATGTCATCCACTACTGTTTTCAATATCCCTGGAGATATGTCCATAGAATCTATACAACCAATCATCCATTTCATACCATTTAACAAATTAATTCTATTATATTGTACCACTCATATAATCAATTCCATTCAATTATACACAATGAGTTTACCCACCCATTTAATACATTTCAACCTATTCACACAATATGAGTATTCCCACTCATATATTTCATGCTCATTTATTCATGTCACATGGTTATACCCACCCATTAATCACAATTCACATTTAAACAAGTCACATGGGTATAACAACCCATTTATCATCAATTTCAATTTAACATATCACATTGGTATACAAACACATTTTGTACCATTCACATTTGAACATATCCAATTAAGATACCCACCCATTGAATTAATCCCATTTATTAAATTTATCCTACTCAATCATGGAATAACATTTTAGCATAGGTAAAGGAAACATGACATATCATAACATGTAATTGAATTCAATTTAATATTAATTGAGCTTCTTTAAAATCAGAAAACTCAAGGACTCACCCCTTAGGTGATTCATCAAGTTCAAAACCATAGAAAAGGATTGGTTCACCCTATGGTTGGCCATTTATTGGGGAAACAACCTCCAATAAATCCTAAGGAACCATGGATATTTTGTAATAGGATCAATTACATCCATTTCAATAATTCAAATAATTATTGGGGACGCACTAGAAAGTCTAGTGGGTAGAATATTTTTTGATAGATCTATAAACAACTAAGAGATGAAAGAAATTATTGATCACTTACCATTTCTTGATAGTGGAGTAATTTTCATGTATTAATTCTAGATATGACACATTTTAGCAGAAATATTTAGAATGGATGAATAATGAGAAAATAGGGCATATAATTCTATATCTAAATTGAAGAATTGATTGGAAAAAAGAATCAAAATAGGTTAAAATGGAAAGTAGATCTTATTGATGTTGATCTGATGAGACAAACCATGCTCAAATCAGTGATCAAACATAGAGTATATATGGATTTAAACAATTTCAACCCTTAAGATCATACAGGGTATCTCGGTACTATGTGTAAGATGAATGATATTTTACATTATAAAATGAATGTTTAATTAACTTAAATATTATATAATTTTAAATAAGGGGCCAACAGCTTAGGAACATGGTTTGGAAAACCGTACACCCATAGTGCATGGTTCTTGTATGTAAAGGGGTAATTAGACATTTTACTAGTAATGCATAAGCCTTGCACTTATCCTCTGCCAATTTTCTACAAATAACTATAGAATGGTCGCATGTCTATGTTCCTCCTCCACCTCAATTTCCTCAAACTATTTCTCATGTACACCCCTATGTCCATCCTTGTATATTTTATTCAAGATAAGTATCATATACACCCCCTCATCATATCCTTTCATGGTTTAGTTGACAGGTTCTGGGGCCTAGAGCAGATGCTGGTGGGTCGGGGATTCTAAAATTTTCATCGACAGGTTGACAAAACTGGTCGACGCCAATGATATGATCACCATTAAATACCCAATGATCTCTTTTAAATTTTAATTTGTTCAAAATAAAAATAAAAAACATACCATTCCAGAACTGATGGCACACACTACTACATCTCATCGCTAGTTATTTCTGCATGATGAATCCATAGATGTATCCCTCTGAATCATCTACACATGCTTTAAAAATCGATCAGATCAATGATAATCAAATTCTGGGTGCTACCATGGCAATCTGACAATATCTTAGATGTCCTGATGATCACCGCATCGATTTCCTTCGATGCTTGAGGGAGATATTGATCCACACATTTAGATCAATTAACACTATCTCTAAGAAGTGGTAGGATATGGAGGATCTCATTTTTCATTCCATGAAAGTGAAATAATTGTTTTAATTATCACACAATAGAGAGAGTCCTCTCCTTTATTTATAGCAGCGTTAGTAAATACCCGGTTGGGTTCCACAGCCCCTGTTTATTTCAACAGCCATTGAAATGAATAATAATGATTAACTAAATTACGTCAATATTATTTATTATTTTATAACATACATCTAAAATATTTATATAATATATTACGTGAAATAAAACTAATCCATTTAACTCGACTTGATGTCCTTCATAAAACTAAAAGAACATTGAAAAATATTCATTTGATTTATATTTTCTCATATTTACTATACTTGTAAATACATTATATAAATTGAATCCCAATTATACATAACATGAATAATAATGAACTCATTTAACTCTTTTGGTGATTTATAACTTCGACAACAGTCGAACCCCATGGTGGGGACCACTATGCCCATAAACCACTTTAACTAAATAGGTAGGATTCTTAATTAGTTTATTGTGTGTGACCCTCTAGGACCTTATCTCGACTGTAATGAATAAAATCTATTGAACAAGAGTAGAGTCCAGAAACCCATCATGGCCCCTAAATAGGTAAGGATTGTCAATGATAAGATAACCAACCTATGATAACTAATTGTGTACTATAATCTATTTGTCATTAAATATGTCATAAAGTAGAACACACACTTATGTCGTTATCCGTTTCTTGCGATATTATTTGTTGATATATCATGATGGGTTTCCCATTTGAAAATTTTGAATAAATAATTTTGAAGGAAACATCATCTTCATCAACCATACCTCACATATTCATCTTCCAGAACTTCGAAGTGACAAATTCGTTGTTAACCCTTCAACTGCTTTCATACCACCAACAACGCAACCAGCACAAGCTACCTCACAACAATTTCAATACCATGGTTTTTTCCTTGCAGAAAAGTATACATTAAAATGACACACATTGGTAATGGACTCAAGTCAAGAGACCAATACACATGTCCATAGATAAGGATTACCAATGACCCAAAAAACATGTGGTGTTGATATTAGCGTGTATGTCCTAATGATCTCACAACTAGTGATCACCAAATGTGAACATCATTAGAAAAAGTCTCAATGTTTATGTTCCCCTAGAACTTGAATGCTTAAAATATACTGTGTCTAGTTAGTAATAAGTATCTAGACTATATAACAAATATTTAAGATTAATTTCACAGTATATCGCAGTTTTCATTGTAGCATGGGATCTTCTATAACCTCTCAACTCGAAAAATAATATATGGACATTAATAGTTCAATATTGGACACATAATAGTCTATATTATAATTTTAAGATGACATCATGTATTACTAATTGGACACATGATATGGTAATAAAAATTAAGGCATAGTTGGGTATAGGGAACCCACTATTTTAACACTCCCACTTGAACTATAGAAAACGTTCTAACCAACTTGTTTTCTACTCACATGATAATGATCATTATTCTTTTGCGTAATAGATTTAACTACTTGGCCTACGACATTTTCGTCACGTGGCTTATCTTTTGTATGAAAATTCATCTCCTTAAGTAAAAAAATATCAATATAAGGTATCACCGTGTATATCATGTTTTTCCATTGTCATAACTTGACAACATGGCTAGTAAGAATATATCAATTTTCATAATCATAATACTTTTTCACTAGATTTGATTCCAATAACTAGAAAAAAGAATTGAATTTAACCACTTCTTAGCTACCTTATAATTTTCAACATACTCGGAATATTTAGATATTGCTACTACTGGATTTTATTAGATTGACATGCTCACCACCTTTTCTTAACTGCAATACTAGATCAAACAGATCTAATGATTACTAGTTTTTTTCCCTAAAAAACTAGTATACATTCTTCTCCATATATCTGGTACATATCATTTGTACTCACAAAAGTACAAGAGGAAACTTCTAACTACATCACCAACAGTTCTCTTAGATATAATTGATATCTGCATATTATAAAGAATATTATAGAAGTAGCAATTTTTTTACATATCATACAATATGTAATTGATCTAGAGGTGTAGCATATAGAACTCAATTAACAACTCTAATCTCTTCCCATTTTCCGAACGTGTCAACCAGAAGAGATTAATACATGTGACATTGATAATAATTCTGAACGTGAATTGTTCTAACTTGAATTTTTTAACACAAGATTACATTATGTATAATCGACTAGGTCCTCACAAATTTTAGATCTACTTACATAGATATAGTTCCCCAAAGCATAGTTTTCTACGTTATGTCAATCACTGGATAATTAATTTTATTCTGATATTATCTAATAGTAACACCAATAACTATTTTCTCATGTTTCAAAACATATTTATCTTGGAAGACTATATCTCTCCCACTAACCTTTGGTATACATAAGGAAAATATTCATTTGAAATGAATGATATAGGATCTTGTTGATTACATTAATCTAGAACTATATTTTAGTAACTTGAAACCTTCATTGGAATTTGATGGTGTCATCATCCCTTTCTGATTGCATTGTATAAACAACTTCCATGCAATATAATCTTGACATCCAATGAAAAATATTAATATCGTATAATTTTAACAATGGAAAGTAAAATTCGCAAGGATTTAGGTATATAGACATGGTAAAAACAACCATGACTTATTGGTACCATGCATGTAGCACCCATGTATCAATTAATTTGAATACCTACCATAGTATTCAATTTATAAGACACTATGCATTCTGATACATAGAATACATTATTTAATTTCAAATTTGTCTTGTTAATATTAGATTATTAAAATATAATTTTTACCCTTAGGATTTATTATTCATAATGAATAATATATCACTGCCCATTGTGAATATAAAAACATCACCATGGCTTGATCATTCCTATATAGTATGTTTCACTGGAACATGACTCTTCCAGATGAACGTGCTGAAGTTGTTCATATTCCAACTATCAGTGCATCTCAAGCATTGACTAAGTCCATGTAAATTCAGCTCCCACTATCTCAAATGTAGATGTACACCCATATGTGGTAATGTATTATAATACATGACTACATAAAATATATATAAGGGATTTATATAATATCCTAATAAACGTTATAGATATTTATATAGATGCACCATGTGTTGAGCTTGATGCATGTATGTTTATATCTCAACAAACTTTTGCATCATAACACATGATCTATGTCATAATGGATTTTCATCATATTGTTACTTGCATGAAATCCTATTGCCATTCTAAATGGAATATATGATATGGGATTTCACCTTTATTTCAATAACACATCATGAATATTATGGATGTTTCTACAAGTTGCAACAATGATAATCCATACATCAGAACTTTGATGTATAAAATGTGCCTTTAGGAATTTCTCCATGCTAAATTCTGTTGATATATGCGGACATGTAAAAAATTATCATAAATTCTTTTTATGAACATCAATGTTGGGATGTAGATAAGGTAATATGCATTAAGGAATAATTCCAAACTACATTATGATGATAGATGAATGTTTGGTCAAGATATTCTTTGGCATGTCGGTCCGATGAAAATCATATCTTTTGACAATGCATATACTTCACTATTAAATTCTATAATAACATAAAAGAATAATATAAAGTATATTTACCTCTAGATTTCCTTTGTAATTTTCACACTCTTAATGTTGAACTAACCTGAAATGCTTTGTCTCATTCCTTTATTTCTAAAGGGTTTCTTTATCTAAATTAACATGTAAATAATAACAATGGGTTTTAGTTGTGCCAATCCTAAATACCATACTAGGTATATTCTAGATTTCCAATTTTAGTTTTACATGAAAAAAATTATATTTTCACAATCGGTAAAGTCTTAAATTTTTATATTCATCGTGTATTTCCTTTGATTCAAGTATGAATGAAATATTTGCTGAGTATGAAAAAACACAAAAAACTTTTGTTTAAAAATTTGGAATATTTTCCCATTATGAACAAAGGGCATGTGTGATAAATTTTATGGATATATTAAACAACTTTTTCAATTTGAGTCAGTCACATGGCAATAATAAGTTATGTGTTTCCCAATGCTGACCTAGGAATCACACTATCTCAGCTACTTAGAGAATAAACATTACTCCTACTAATGTTTCTCTACTAACTTGGTTACTGTAATTCAATACATATATGTGAAAATCATATTGTATTCCATACCCATTAAGTATGTGAGAAAACAATACATTTACATTATGAATATAAAATGAACAAAAAGCGGGCGCTTTCATCTTTTTATTCAACTCCTTGATTTTTTAAACTTCCATAAATTTATTTCATTATGTGATGCAAATAACCATGTGTTTAATAACAAATATCTTTTATTTGAGAGAAGTGATGAATGTTCCCTTGGAATAACTTTCCATAGGTCTATTCATTTTCTAATTAAATTTATTTTCCATACGATCAAAATATGGTACATTGATTATTATTATTATTTCTTTGAGAATGATACCTTAAAGGTAGTAAATCCCTTAATCTATATAGTTTATTTATATCCTTAAGAAAAACAATAGTAATTTGGTTTAAAAGGCATAATAATGGGATTGCATGAAATATTATGAACATTTGTTCACTTTACACAAATTGAGTGCAATCTTCACATTCAGATCACTATTTGCTTTTTTCCTTTGTATCTTCTTAGTGATGAGACTACAAGTAACAGAATCTATGCAACGATATAGTTACGAAAAATAAATTTAATATTGGATGATAACATTATGAAAGAACAATCATATAATTAATTCATGAGTTTCTGTAAGAAAATTTACCCCCTCACTTCTTGAGGAGGCTTAACAGTTTAGGACACGAACACATTTGATTTCTGATATAGTAATATTATGTGCGAGCACCTTTACTACATTATGGAAATACATTCTAGTTTGTACATTAACATTTCCCAATATTTATCGCAGTTTCAATGCGTTATTACTTTCTATTCACTACCAATAAACATTAGCTGATTAGTACCATTTATGTTGATTACTTAATGTTACATTACTGATTAAATTAATCACAAAAGGTGTCTCACTAATTTATGAAATTCTAGGAAGCCTCTGTACTAGAATTAGAATACACTATCATTCTACTATTTTAATGGAAAGGATCCCTAAACCTTCCTTATATTCCATAATCTATGTCTACAACACTACTCGAAGGGTCAAAGGAAGGATTTTTGCTTGCCTACTCTAGTAACTCGTGGTTCCTTGATCGATTGAGTGAATTCCCAGATCCAAAAAACATTTCTTGATTCACTCAACTATTGTCTCTAAAATTACAATATTCTAGCTAGAACTATTTCATTTTTCAATTTTAGTTAATTCAACGCACCACCCTAAAAATGTCACTCTGATAGTAAGATCCACCGTCAGTTATGGAATGAACAGCTCCTCGAACACCATGTTTTATTCAAACATGATGAATGGAAGGCTGGTGTGACATAATAGTTTGTTGAGGGTTCTATATTTTCCTCTCAGAAAATGTAATCCATTTCTATTAAAATTGTTCATATTTTTTTTCCTAATCAGAACTGATCTTTAATAGAGAAACATTATCTTCTTTTTTATTCATTTTATTATTTTTTATTTTATTTATTTTTTACTATTTTTTTAAGAAATAAAATAGTCAGTAAATGCATAAAGGTAAACTACTACCTGAATGGTATTCATTATCTAGATGACCTATGGTTATTTTGCTTGAGTCGATGTTAGACTCATAATACAGAATCCCCCCTTCTTGTAAATCTACTTCACATCTGGTGTATTGCCTTGACTTGGCAGGGTCCATGTCACGTCTTGGAGTAACGCATCATCTTGGCGGGATCCACATGTTTTCTCTCTCTGTATTGATCAATGCACACTCTGTCATCTTGGCGCAGACAATGTTGTTCACCGTCTTCATCCACTGTACAAAAAAATACATAAAAAAGTGAGGGGCTAGTGGGATAAATGTACTTTTCGTGAATATTGGGCGTGAATAACCTTATACATTTTAACCGTAAAAGAACGATGATGTGCACACCACCTATTTAATTAATTACAACCATATAACATAGAAAAATAATTAATTATACAAAAACAATTCATGGTTTGGTGCTCAAGACCAGCAAATAGGTAAAATAATGCTTGATAAAATTTAAATTCATTGAATATGTAAGAGGGTAAATTAGTTAAACTAAAGTAATTAAATAATTCAAATAAATAAATTAATTTTTTGTCCTATAATTAATTTATTTTTAATGCTAAAATTTACTTAATTTAATATTTTAAGTTCACTATAAAATTTAATTAATTTATATCTCTCAGTTTGAAAATAATTAACCAAAATTAATTTTATTTAATTTGATTTAGATACTGCAATTAAATTAATAAATTTATTTATTTTTGATTAATTTGAATGATCGGTCACCGAAACATCACTACCCGGCCTATGATGGTCGGGCCAAACCCACGTAGGGTCGTACCACGCCATAAAAGGGCCAATGTGGGTCATGTAGATCTGTCTAGACCCATTCCAGGTTGGGCAGATTGGCCCAGACCATTTTGGGAAAATTTTTCTCTACCAAAAAAAAATCTGTAGAGGGACTAGTCGGGGCCATGGAAACTGACTGATACAACAACACAACATGAGATGGATGTAGGGTGTTGGAGATGGAAGCACGTGAGCTAGCCATTGGGACCTACTACGACATTGAGGAAGCGAACAAGAGGACTGTGCGGCGGGCGGGTGAGGGATCCTTGAGGTCAGTGTAGAGAGGTGGGTGTGGTGCCTCTTGCAGCAGATGAGGGCCCCCGATGGAGGGTGACAACCTGGGTCTAGTGCAACATGGGTACCTACTACATGGCTTCCCGATGATGGAAACCCATGGGTCCGCATGGACACCCACTACCACTTTTTTATTGTTTTTTTTAAATAGTGGAGGTAATTTTTTTTAAAATAAATCTCCACCATTATGAATTTCCTTTTCTTAAACTCTTCTCATTTTTTTATGTCACCTCCCAATCTACCTTCTACCTTTTTTGAGTCAGGTCACCCAAAAAATATTCAACACCCAAAACATTTTCCAAAGGATTAATTGCCTTTTATTTAATAATTATAATATTTTTATATTACTATTATAAATTTTTTTATTATAATAATATATTATAATGAATATTATTAAATTATAAAATTATATTTTTCAAAATTATGATTATTTTTGATGAAACGATCAAAACCTGAGTGGTTCACCAAGATGAAAAACAATTTGAACATGAGATCAATCAACATATTTGATTCATTCCAAAAATTTAAAATGGACGTAATATTTTCATTCATGATCAGTTTTATGTGTGGTTTAAAACAAGGAAATATTTTTTGAAACCTCAACATAATTGTATTTAATATTTAATTTTCTAGGATAATAAAATTTATGTGATCAATCTAATATAATTGAATGGTTTTGGGGCCCACAAAGGATGCCGGTGGTCCTGGGATTTTAATATTTTCATCGACGGGTTGATGGAACTTACTGAAGCTGATGATATGAGCCCTAATAAAGGCATGAGGGTCTCATTTAAATTTTATAGAGTAGAATAATAAAATGAAAAACATAGCATTCCATATATGACGGTATGCTCGACTGCAACTCGTCGCTGGTGATCAATGCATGATGAATCCATATAAGGATCCCTCTAGATTGTCCATACGCGTTTCAAAAATCCTCTATAACATTGATCGTCGAATTCCTAGAGCTAGTGCAACAATATAACGATCACTGCATCAATATCCCTTTGATGCTTGAGGACGATATTGATCAATGATATTGGATCCACTACTTCTCTCTCTAGGAACCTGGAGGAGATAGATGCTCTCATTTTTCATTCCATGAAAGTGAATCAATATTTTGAACGACCACACAAGAGAGACAGCCTCCTCCTTTATTTATAGTAATGTTAGTATATTCCCAGTTGGGTTCCCTGGCCATTGTTTATTTCAACATCCACTAAAATAAATAATAATGTAAAACTAATTTGTTTCTATTTTATTTTTTATTTTAACACATACATGTAATATATATAAAATATATTACGTGATAAAAATAGAACCTTTTAACCAAACTCGCAACCCGACATAATATTAAAAAAACCTTAAATAATGTTAGTTTTATTAATATTTTCTCATATTTACTAATCCTTTAAATATGTTAAATAAATTCAATCCCAATTATTCAATACATGAATAAAAACGAATTCATTTAATTCTATTGGTGATAAAAAACATGGACAACACTTTGACCCTATGGATGGGCCCACTATGTCTATATACCTATTGAATTGAATATGGTCTATTCTTGAATAAGCTATAGTGTGTGACCCTCTAGGCCCTTATCTCATTCATAGGAAATAAAATTCATAGACCAAGAGAAATGTTTAACAACCCAGCACAGACACTATAGAGATAATTAATTCCATAGAAACAACAACCATCCTACGAACACTAACTGTGTAATATAATCTATTTGTCACTAAATATCTCATAAAAAAGGGAGCACACTTGTCTCATCTTTGTTTTCTTGAATTATTATCTGTTCATATATCCGGATGGAGTTTCCTTTTCACTACATTGGACATACACATAATAACGGAGAACTATCCTGATCAACCATGTTTGAGATATACAACTACCTAAACATGGAAGTGCCAAATTCTTTCTTGACCATTAGAACAATGAATTACCACCAACGACACACCTAACACAAGCTACCTCGCCAAATTTTCAATACCATGATTTTTTTCATTGCATCAATGTATGAAATCAAATTACCCACATTGTAAATGGTCTCATTCTAGGAGACCAATGTACATTTTTGTAGATAGGAAGGAGCGATGACACCGAAAACATGTGGTGTTCCTATTGGCGGGCATGTCCTCATGATCTCACTACTAGAGATAAACAAGTGGGAACATCATGAAATGATATCTAAATTCTTATGAGCACCCAACACCTAAATTTCAGTCATCTACTATGTCCAGTCAATAAAATGTATCTAGACTATAGTTCTTGTATTTAAGATAAATATCATAGTATCTCGAGGATCTCATTATAGTCTGGGATCATCTATATCCTCTCAACAAAAAACTCATCTATGGATATTACAATTTCAATAGTGTATTCCAAAATTATTACACTATAATGGTAATATGAGATCATTATATATAGATGTACACAATATATGGTAATCAAAATTACTTCATAGTTGGGTCTAGGGTACACAATATTTCAATATTATTCATATTGTGTGCATTAATCCACATGCTTCTCACAAATCGTGCAATATGACATTGTCACCATAAATTCAGGTTTTAGTATCAGAAAAGGCATTGATCCACCTAGAAACACCAACGATCAAGTTGACAACTCACGTAATTACATATTTAACCATTAAAAATGAACTAGAAGCGATCTATATCACATACGAAAAATCATCTTCATAAAAAATCCCCCTTATTGAAATTTGTCCCTAGATTTCCCTCTTAAGGGTAGTTATGATTCATCTTAGAAAAACTATATCCACTAAACTTTTATTTCAGTCTCCTATTCCAAAGTATCTTCATGTAATTTATCGTTATGACAACTTTGCTCTTTATCAGACACATAAACATGATTTATTACATAAACCATCACTCAAAGATACATTGTGGATCGAATGGTATAGTTTCATGGGAAAATTGATAGCATTAAAAAACAACATAGAACAAAAAACAGAACATCTATGTTGAAAACATCTTTTACATTACCACTAAATTATTTTATACTTAGCATTTCATGAGATCACCAGAGGACATGCATAAGAAAAGGCTGAGCTATAAATCCAAAAAGGGGATAAAAAAGTCATAACATTATTAATAGAGTACCTTATAGTTAATAGACATGTCAGTGGGTGAAAAGAAAAACATTAACATAAAGGCATGGTATAGCATGATTATCATAACATGGAAATGTGGCAACAAAATTTAACATGATATTAGCATGATCCAAAGTTCATTACACATAAGGGATTAATAAATAATCCTTGAAAAAAATTATAATTAGTAAAACCTCATTGCACTTTACGTATCATGATACAATCGTTTAACCAATGCATTAGAGCGCTATTATGGCGCAGACATCTTAATCATTTCATTTCATTAAAAAGTGTTCCACATAGATTATAAAACATACATTCATTAAACATCTTTGTTTATTCCAAGTTAAAATAAAGGGGAGTTAATACATGAAACTCCATAATAAATAATTAAATGTTCATAAAAGTGAATACCATTAATAGTGAAATGGGCATGGTATGCACACCACAATGACATTGGATTGAAAAATCATGGTACAATTTTTGTAGCATAACGATGTGACATAAGAAATCATAAAAATGTTTGATGACAGAGAAAGGGGAATCTCAAAATATTTACATGAAATGGACATTAATGGGGTCATATAGATCTGTGTCCCATAATATTTAATTGAATATAGATTCATAATAATAAATAATTTCATGACTGTAAATGAGAAGGGATAATTTTCTTATAGAAATATAGCATTGTAACAAGTGTAAATGGGAGGAATTAATGAGAGATAAGTTGGTCTCACATCATTAAAACATATGTAGTTCAGTGTGGTGGTGGTGAAAAATCATACCCCAACATTTTTATTTGAAAACTAAAGGGGAAAACAATATAATGAAATTTGGAAAAAAATGAGGATGGAAAAAATCCCTTACTTGGATGTGTGATCCCAACGGCTTGGAAGAGCCTATAAAGAATATTCATGGGATATTGGGGTTCCTTGGGATTATTCTAGAGAAAGGAGGTCTTTGGATGGTCGAGATCCAAATGTATTGAGTGAATAGGAATAGGATATTGAGTGGGTTTATATAGGAATAAATTGGTAATTCTTCATTATTTGGGCTTTGGACATTACACATATAACTAATCAAAATCCGCAACCATATCATGTTTTTTATGCATGGTTTTTAACAAATTTGATTGGAAACCATTATTTTACAAGTAAAATGGCCGAACTTATTAAAATAATGGTCTTGCTTATGTGAGTATGAGTCACAATCTTAAAGAAATCATTTTAAAATGATAAAAAGTTTGATAAGTCTTTGAGGGTCCACAAAAGCGTTTTAAAATAAACCAAACAAATATAAAATTACATTTTTTTATAGTTAAAACAAAAATTTTCCAAATAACCCTTTTATAGTATTTTATTACATCACTATTGGTCCATTATGATGTCATAAAACACATTTTATATTTAAGTGGTATTTAATTTTTACCAAAAAATCTATTGTCTCAAAAAAATATGGAAAAATCATCATTATATAATTTCGATGTCCTGAATCCAAAAACAATAATTAATTTTATCTAAATTATTTTTTAAATATGTGCATTTGAACTTTTAAAAAAAACTGACACTAATTTAAAATTCACTGGTTTTGACAGAAATAGTTTTCGAACCATAGTTTAAATTAATGGTGTATTCATAAAATTTTTATAATAATTTAAATTTAATAAAAATCAAATTAGTAAGAATATTTTATTAGAATATTATTTATTTCATAATTCATTTGATTCATCAATATATATTTATTAATTAAATATGAACTGAAAAAAACTATTTGTTCTTCAAAACACATTTTCAATGTAAAATTGATAAAATTAATTTATATTATTTATAAAAAAATAATTTACATAATCATAGTGCTAGGGTATTTTTACATAACACCTTATAACACTCGTATAAGACCTAAGGGTAAGGTGTATCATAGTGAAAGACTCTCGGGGTTTCTCATATAATATCTATCATGTGGTAATCTCTATTAACATCCACATCTCCCATAGGCAGTTCTATTCAATATTAATGCATTGATGCTCAGCATGGGATTGGTCAAAAGAGAATCCAAGTGACTCTATCTTGTTTCTGATCTCTACCAAATAGTCTTCAAATGGAGAAATTCTACTGGAGGAGGCCATCAAATCCATTTATTCTGAGAAAATTGGATTTCTTTAAGCCCTATAGTTATACTAATCATGTTGTCAATGTTAAAAGGCTATATTAGAAATGGTACAAAATATTAACAGTAATATAAAATAACAAAACATAAAACCAATGAAGGGTATATGTTTTCTATATAACTGGATTACATAATAATATATTTAATCAGACCAAGAGGGATTTTCATTAATAATTGTTTGTGTTGTTACAATCATCCCCCTTTAATAAATTTATCTATTAAAATTTTCTTTTCCTATAATAAATATATGTGGGTATCTTTTCTTCATCACTTCCTCTGATTCCCACATTTCCTCTACAGACTGTTGGTTTCACCACAAAACCTTGATGTGGGGGCATTGTCTTATTTCGTAGAAATTTTTCCTTACAAACAAAGATTTTCACTGGCTTTTCTTTATAAGAGAGTTCATTCTCCAATGGTAACACATATAGATTGAGTACATGTTATGGGTCAGTATGTACTTCCTCAAGAGTGATAAATGGAAGACAACATGTACTTGAGATAGGTTCGGTGGGATTTGTAGTCGATATACAACTTCTATAATGCGATAAATGATCTTAAAAGGGATGATGTACCTTGGAATAAGATTTCCCTTCTTCCCAAATATCATAACTATCTTCCATGGTGATATGTGGAGTAGTACTATGTCTCCAACATTAAACTCTAAGTCTCATCGATGATTATCAACATAGCTCATTTATCGACTCCAAATAGCATTAATGTGCTTCTAGGTGGTCTTAACCTTATCCAAAATTTCCTAGACCATTTCTGGACATATTAGTTTTTTCTCCCCAACTTCAATCCAACATGATGGTGTTCTTCACCTCTTCCCATACAGCACTTCATAAGGATCCATTTGGACGCTTGAGTGGAAAATTTAATTATAAGAGAACTCATCCAGAGAAAGATTTTTATCCGATCATTTTTTTATGTCCACTTAAAATGCTCTCAAAAATTCCTCATGTGTTTGGATATTCAGCTCAGATTGGGCATCAGTTTGAGGATGATAAGTTGTACTGATGTTCATCTCAGTATTCAGAGCTTGATAGTAAATCTTCCATAACATATATGTGAATCATGGATCCTGATCGAATAAAATAGATTTTGGTACTCCATGCAGCCTTACCAATTTTCTGATGTAAATTTATTCCTGTTGATCCAATTAGAAATCCTGTGAAATTGCAATGAAGTATGCCGTAATGGTCTAATGAACTAAAACAACCTAGATAGCATTGCTTCCTTTGGATGTCTTCAGAATATTTGTGACAACGTCCATTGTGATGTTATTTTTTTCCACATTGGTTTGTGTAATGGTTGCATCATCCCCTTAGACTTATACCTCTTAGACTTCACTTGCTGACCTACTATGCCCAATGATGTATACTCATAAATCACCCACATCAATTTATCAAACCAATAATGCTCTCGGAGATCGCAATACATCGTTTCGTTTCTTGGGTGGACGGCGAAATAAGAACTATGTGCATCATTCTACAGTATATTCTTTATCTCCGGATTTTATTGAACACATAGTCCTGTAAAAAATCTGAAAATTCCTTCTTCATTAACATTAAACTACAAGGATTTACCATTTTTGATAGTTTTTACATTCTTTTTTATGCCAACATTATCCTTTTAAGTAGTCGTTAACCTTTACAAAAGAGAAGGTTGAGCAATAATTAGTTAAAGGATTGATGATGTTCCTTTATTTTTGATTCACATTCCCATCTTCATAAAATCTTAGAAGAATTGATCCTTTTAAATTATCATCAATTATAGAATCAGTAGGTCCATTTTACATAGTTCATATTCCACCATGTTTGATTTCCCCGGTTGGTAATGGATTGGTAAGTCATAGTATTTGATAAGCTCTAACAATTTTCATTGACACATTTTTAACTCATTCTGTCTGAATATATACGTCAGGATTTTGTGATCCATATATATTTCACACTTCTCCCCCCAAACAGTTAATGCCACCAAATTTTCAAATGAATATTATGAAATCCAATTCTAGATCATGTTTTTGATAGTTTTTCTCATGAACATTCCATTTCATTGAAGCATATGCATTACTTTTTCATTTTTTATCAACATACAGCCCAGTCCCTTCTTCGAAGCATCACATAATACCACTAAAAGTTCACCACATGCGGGTAGTGAGGACATATGTAGTGATAAGCCTCTTTTTCAACTCCATGAAGTTATCATCGCATTCATAACTATATGAAAACATGATTCTGTTATGGGATTGCTTGGTAAGAGTTTTTTACAATCGTGATAAATTTCTCACAAATCAGTGATATTATCTAGCTAACCGGAGGACGCTACGGATATCTGTCAATGATGTTGTCATAATTTATCCCTCAATTGCATTTGACTTCGAGGTATCCAATGATATCCCATTGCTTGTGATGATATGACCAAGAATTGAGACCTCCTTTAACTAGAGGACACAATTTCTATACTTTTCATAGAGCATATCCATTCACAAGGTCTCTAACACATTTCTTAGATAATACTCATGCTACTCCTTGGTTTTGGAGTATATTATAATATTGTCTCTAAATACTACCATATGATTTCCAAGGTAGTATCTATGGACTCTATTCATAATGTACCTGAATATTTAGGGATAATTTGTGAGTGAGAAAGGAATTACTATGAATTTATTGTGATCTTACCTAGTACAAAAAGCATTATTGGGGATATCCTCCTTCGTCACCCTTACTTGGTAATATCCCAAATGCAGATCCACCATGGAGATGTATTGTGATCCATGTAGCTGATTGAACAAGTCATCAATTCATGGTAGATGAAATTTGTTATTTTTCATGGATTTTTTATCTCATGATAATCAATACAATGTCCCATTGACCCAACCATATTTTTGAAAAATAGGACCGGTGCACCCTATGTTGAATCACTTGGGCATATAAACCCTTTATCTAGATTCTTCTGTTGTTGTTTTTGTATCTCCTCAAGCTCCACAACATCTATTCTGAATGGAGTCTTGTAAATTTTCAATGCCCCAGGTATAGGGTCAATTGAGAATTGTACATCTCTTATTGGAGTAATACTAGGCAATTACTTGGTAAACACTTCAGCAAATTTTCTCACAATAGGAATTTATTCAAGGATGGTTGATTCCTTAGACTCAATAATATTATAATTATATACATGATCATTGTTAATTACTATCCAAATTTTATATGACGATAATAAGGAATATTCATCCTCCTCTTTACATGTAGGGAATCGGGAGTCGATTCACCATATGGATAATGATTTCCCTCCCACGGAAATTTATGTTGGATCTATATATGGAAATCCAATCCATGCCACGAATTGCTTCTAATTCAACTAGAGTGAGTATAGCAAGGTTCTCTAGGAAGTTAAAAACTCAAATTTTGATGGGGGAGGAGTTATATTCAATGGATCTGATTATTTCCTCATTTTTTCTTCCCACCAACATCTCTATATCCAAGATTTGATGTTGTGTTGGGATAGTTCTAGTAAACATTCTGGATATAAATGAATGCGTATAACTAGAATCAAAATATATATCCTCTATTACTGAATGAATAAATAGTGTACCTATCACCACTTAGTTGTCTGGATTCTATTGAATAGAAGGGATAAACAATGATCTCAAGTGTTGACTTAGAGGTTATTGGTTTCCTTCGAAATACATTATCTTAGGGAACTTGTTTTTAAATTGCATGGGTTTATTGGAGTTCAGGAAATGAAAAATGTGTTAAGGGTCGAACAGATCATTCCTCTCCAATGTTGCATTTGTTCATTTTTTATCAGATGTTAATGGCTAGGTTCCCTTCCCTTCCACATATAAAGCATTTCAACTTCCCCTTCATGAAATTTATAGGGTACTTGGTTCTACACCTTGAGAAAGTGGGGTGCTATAATATCGTAGCACCATTGGATTAATCCATCAGAAATATAGATTTAAATTCCACCTTCAGATTTTTATACCTATAATACCCCTGAGATTCACTGATCTCCATTACATTTTTTATGAAACATTAGTGAATTTCCTCATAGCTATCAAATTCATGGATCACTATGGATTTCCATAGTCTAGTTTTTATCCCACAAAAATAAGTAGTTAACATAGCATTTGAGGGTAAAAAGAATGGTTGAGGAATATCAGGTGAGCCTTGTGATTTTCTCCTCTAAAACTCTGAAGGATTTGTTGCCTTTTTTTTCTTGAGGGAAACGAAGTCCAATTCCTTGTTAAGACAGAGCTTGCATGGGAAATATTTATCCAAAAAACATTTTCCAAAATTCCTTCTATTCCATTCCCTAGATCTAATCCCCAGGATTCATATTTTTTATCAATATACACCATTGATTAGTTTCACCCTCCATATGATATGTATCATGAATAACCTTCTCTTTTTTTGAACAATGAAGGATGTAGAAGATCATTTCAATGGATTTGATTCATTTTTTGACAATTAAGGGATCAGATGATGCATTAAAAATAGAAATATTTTGTAAAATTAAGCTCTTGATTATTACTTGTTCATTATTAGTGGGTATGAACATTTATCTTGACCCATGTTTCAATTCAAACATGATTTAACTAAGAGATTATTGTGAAAATGTGTATGATTCCAGCTCCCATCGGATTGGGAATCCCATTAGAACAGTCATAACATTGTTCTTTGCATCATTTGATAGCCCGATTACACCTCTTATTGGCCATTAGCTAAAATAAAAGGAATGTTAGGGGAAACACATAAAGTTAAATCCAATGAAAAAAGGAGATAAATTATAAAGTGCATTTATTTTCGTAACATATATATGTTTTCCCTAATCTACATCCAAGCATATATTCATATGGACATTTTTTTAATTCCATTAATAATAGTTCATACTATGCTTATGCAATTACTAAATTCAATCCCCTAGTAGTGTCATAAAATAGAGTTTAGATCATTCCATATTCGTGCACCAGTTCTGGTTAGAGTCTATCTCAAATTGGCATTTTTAGGTTTTACCCCTAGATATATTTGTGCCAGAGCCACCTCTACCAACTCGTATCTAGACATGGATTTATTTTATTGATAATAAACTTACTAAATACACAATAAAATTTATGGATGTTTTTATTATACATATTCTTATCCCTAAGGCTTTCACTATGGTATTCTTATCCTAATCCCAAAAATAAATAAACTTATCCTCTTATTCCAACTATAACAACCCTGCTCATTATTACACACATAAACATGATTTATAACATAAACATGCAGTTAAAAAAACTTTGAAGATCGAGGGGTCTATTGTATTTGAAAAATTAGAAACATTACATAACAAATTAGAACATAAAACACAACATCTATATTGAAAATTTCTTTTACATGACCACAACATTCCTTCATACTTAGCATTGTCGGCGATAACCTGAGGATTTGCATAAGAAAATGGTTAGGTATAAAGTTTAATAAGGGATTAAAAAGGCATTAAATGATTAATATAGTACATGGTAGGACATACACATATCAATGGATCGCAATAGAAACATGAACACAAAGGCATGATATAGCATAATTATCATCACATGGAAATGTGGAAAAAACATTTAACATGATATTAGAATGATACAAGTCCCAATGCACAAGGATCATTAGTAAAAACTCAGTGAAATTAAATTAGAATTATTAAACCCTCATTTCACTTAATGTATTATGATACTAATATTTACTCAATGCGTTAGAGCGCTATCAGGGTGAACCCTTCTTAAAAATTTCATTTCATTCTTAAGTGTGACACATTGTTCATACAACATGAATTCATTAAACATTATCATTTAATCCATGATAACTAAATTTATATTTATTACATCAAGATATATAATAAATAAGTATATGTGAATAATGGTAAATACCCTTGGAAGAGTAATGGGTAGTGTATTCACAACATAATGACATTGTCTTTGAAAATTACCATACAATTTCGATATCATAACAACGTGACATAAAATTTCATAATTTTTTTGATGAAATATAAATGGGTATCTTGCCATTTTTACATGAAATTTGAATTAATGGGTTCATATTGATACATTTTTAGACATATGTAATTGAATTTAGATGCATAATATAAAAATTACTTGAATGTAAATGAGAATAGAAAAATTCCTTATGGAATTTCGGCATGGTAACAAGTGTGCGTGGGAGAAATTAATGATATATAAAGACGTATGTAATCATGAAAACATTAGAAGTGAAGTATTTGGGAGTTTACATATCAAACCCCAACATGATTAGTTGAAAAAAATGGTATAACAGTATAATGAAATTTGGAAAAAAATGAGAAAAGAAGAAATCTCTTACATGGTTGTGTAATTCCAAAGGATTTGGAGAGGATTGAGATAGGATTTTTAGGATCCAAGGGAGCCTTGGGAGGATTATAGGGAGAGTAGGGAAGGGTTGGTCTAGATTCAAATGGTATAAGTTAAGAGGAATGATAGATTGAGTGATATTATTTATGAAAGAAGAGGGAATTCCTTATTATTTAGGTTTTGGACACTACACATTATACTAATCCAAACCACAAACCATCCTAGGCAGTCTTCCCATATTTTTTTCCAAATGTGAGTGGAAAAAGTTATTTTATATATCCAATGTTAGAACTTATTATAATATTATTCTTGGTTATGTGGAGGTGAGTCACACACTCAAGGAAATCATTTTTAAATGATAAAATGTTTGATAAGTCTTTGAGGGTCCACTAAGGATTTGTAATATAAATCAATAATATCTAAAATCACATTTTTAAAATGTAAAATATATATTTCGAAACTTCCTTTTTATATAATTTTATTACATCAATATTGGGTCATTATGATGTCATAAAACACATTATATATTTAAATGGTATTAAATGTATTCCAAAAAATTCGACTATCTTAGAAAATTATAAGAAAACGACCATTAAATAATTTCAACATCTTAAATCCAAAAATAATTTTCATTTTATCTCGATATTTTTTTTAAATATGTAGATTTTCATTTATGAAATAAAAATTGTAATTATTTAAAATTCATGGGTTTTGAAAAAAATAGTTTCCAAACTTTAATAAAAATTACAATTCTTTTAATAAAAATTATACAATAATTTACATATAATAATATGTAAATTGGTAATACTATTTTATTAAAATATTATTTATTTAAAAATTCATAAATTAATCAAAATTTATTTCTTAATTGAATATTATCTAAAAATAGTTTTTTTTATAAAATATTTTTTACAAAGTAAGGTGTCTGATGGTGATAGTCTCTTGGGGTGGCTTAGATAACATCCCTCGAGTGGTAATCACTATTAACATCAACTTATCTTGTTTGTGATTTTGTTCATGCATAATTTTTTGAAGCTTAGCTTTGGATTGGTCATGATCGATGCCTAGTGATGCTACCTCTTTTCCAAGCTCTAACAAAAGTGATCTATATGGAGAAATTTTATTAGATGAGGACATCACATCCTTTTTCTAAGTATGTAGGATTTGTTGAAGCCCTATATTTATACTAAACTTGTTGTCACAATTTAATGGTTATATTATCAATAGTAAAAACTCATAACGGAATTTTAAAATCCAAAAACATAAAACCAAAGACATGATGATATTTTATATAAACATTTTAAATAATAATACATTTATTATTATCAATATGAATTTTCATTAACTAATGTTTGGGTCATTACAGTCATGCTTCTATAGAACCTATACAAGTGGAATTGACTGACCATGTTATCCATTATTCTCCTATCACTGATACAAATCAGATGCTCCTCAATGTATGAATCAACCTAATGCTCAAGCCCCAAGGGAAGAAAAGTGTGTGACATGTCCGAATAATAGTAGTGAATATGAGATACATGAATGAAATCATTCATGACATTGTACATCTGATTTAGGTTCAACCGATAGACTACTAACCTATAACACCCCAGGATCATGGACGTACTGACATATCATGGTGAAATTTTACCCTGTACCCTAATTTTCTTATTTCACAACCGTGATGAAACACAAAGGAAAACCCAATACAAAACCTCAAATGCCAATGTTCATCTATATTGTTCAATGTATGATTTCTATCAAGACTGTATGTTATCCATCTATTTTTGAATCAACTAGACTAACATAGAAGTACCCTTTATGAGCTTCAGTCCCTATAAAGATGACCCACTTCCCTCTAGCTGGACCATGGGTGATCGTTATGGCCTACTATATATAGCCTCATAGTATGCCATCAGTATAGTCTCCCAATAACTATTGTTTTACGAACACTCAACCATGGTTATGTTCTTCTTCAAAGGTTAATCGATATCCATGTTGTGTTCACACAAAATATGCATTACACCTGTATTGTATGCTCTGAATGGGAAACATTCTCAGGGTGGTATTCTATGTTCAGAAGCATCTATATACATAGTTCCCAATTAAAACACTTCCAAAAAATGAGATGTAAATCTGGTGTCCCTATCGAAAATTATAGTATACAGGACTCCATGCGGTTATACTATCTCGAGTTTTTAAAACCTTCCATGATCGTCTACGTAGAAGGTATCCATGATTGGTAATAATTGATAAACCTTCACGATCCTTTCAACGACAACACATACATCATTTTTATATTGAGGTGACATCGGAAAACCGATCATGAAATCCATCGCGACATCATCCAATTACCACTTAGGAATAGAAATCTATTATAAATTCTCAAATGGTTTCACGTGTTTTCGATTTACCTACTAAAATTTGGAACACCTCATAACAAAAATATATTCTTCAAGCTCCATACTCAACAAGTTGTATTTGTAAAGACCTGGAAATTTCAAGGAATTTTATTTCTTAATTTATTTGGAATTTTACGACACTACGGCTTCTGACGGCACCTGATTCCGAGCCCCGATGTTCCCGGAATCAATTATTGAAGTTTAGCTCAGGTACGTTCAGTAAACGTACGAGAGGGTTTTACCAACTTTTGAACTGGTGCTCGAAATCAAAATCTGAGGGCACTGATGAAACCGCAGCGCCGGTAATTGCATAGGAACACCTTTTCTGAAGGCGCATTTTCCCGGGTGTTGATGTAAAAAAGTGGGAAATAAAAATATAATTGTTTTATTTTTATTTTTCACTAAGCTGTTTAAGTGAAATAACATCGTCTCTCAACTTAATTTCTCTTTTCTAATTGTTAGATCCTAGGAGTGGGAGTTGGAGTGGGACCCGCTGGTTGTTAACTTCCCATGAGAGGATTAAGGGTGAGGTGGGGCGCACACGAGCCCCCACATTTTCAAATTCCCTAACTCCTCTAATCCCCATTTTAATTAAGTGACTCATCACCTCCTCCCCTCCCACATTAATTCATTCCTCCTAAACACTAATTAATTTGACAAATTAAGATCAATTAATTAAGTATGTTAGGTTTTGAATTTTGGATTTTTGAAATGCATGGCTTGAGTAATAAAATAATAGGTGTCTTGTTTTATTTTGGTTTTTCTTGTTGTGTTGAGTTTTTGGGAGAGTTCTTTTTTTTTGAAGAGTTTCATCCTTCCACGAAGAACTCCATCCCAATTGTTGAAGAACGTGAAGAACGTCAGTGCCAACCTCGGCTTCCTTTTTCTCGACTCATGATGAAGCAACACCGTCATTCCACGGCAATGTCTACGGAACAACGAAGCTTTCCTTTTCTTCGTCAAGCGTTCAACCATCATGAATCGCGGTAGGGAATTAATTTGTGAATGTTAATGAACCCATGTTTATTTCCTTCTTAAAAAAAGAACACGGATCAACTAAATTTTAGGTTGATTCATGAAAGAATATGTTTTAGGGTTGGAAATTCTTGATTGCGGGGAAAAATGTAGGGGTTTTGTCTTTACGTTCAGATTTTAATTGGATGTTCTATGATATTAACGGCGAACTGTTATCAAAAAAATGAAGGAGGTTGGACGACACAAACAAAACCGAACCTCCTCCCCTTTTATTTTGATGGTTATCTTCGTCGCTTGAAATGGAAGTGACATGGTGTCGTCGCACCTCGCGGAAACAAGGAGAAATGCGGCGAAGAAGTGCGGCACCGTCGCGCCGCGCTGTTGAAGCCGAACAAACCCGCGGCTGGAGTCAGGGCCGCGGAGGTAATTCAAAGACTCTACTAGTTTATCATTGTGCTCGGATTGATGGGCGATGACAAACGGGGCCGCAAACTAAATTTTAATCCTCTGTAGTGAAGGTCGGGTCCCGGGGGGACCGTTGGCGAAGGCAGCGAGAAAAACAGACCACCGGAGCGCGTCCGGTGGTCCGCGGAAGGCGCCGGTGGCTTGCCGCCGGAAAGGAACCGTCGCGGCTGAGCGGCGGCGGCGGGCCAAACTAGAACGTCGTAGCCGTTCTGGAGGTTGAGCGGCGTGGCTTAAAGCCGTGCCGGTTAAGTCGACTGCGGGGGGTTGTAACCCCCCCCCCCCCCCCCCGCACCCACTGGCCACACGGGCGCCGCGCCGTGCCAGCGCCCGGCCCGCCCGCCCAAGCAGGGCTATGCTGCGCTGGCGGGGCTGGGCTAGGCCGTGCCCTAATGGGACAGACCCAGTTCAGGTCAACCCTTTTCGGGCCGACCCAGGGGGTATCGGGTTGGATTGAACTGGGCCTGAACCCCCTATTTTCGGACAGATCCGTTCAAACGCCCATAACATGGGCTATGGACCTCCGATTGGAGCACCGTCAGTTGAGATGCGATCCTGGGATTGAGACGGTCGCTTAGGATTATTACAGTCAAGGTTTCGGAGAACTTTGGGATCGACCTGGTTGGTTCGAACACGAAACCATCTGGGCCCTCGGAGCGGAAACACTTATAACATGAGCTCCGGATGTCCGATTGATGTGCCGTTGACTTTGTTTCATTACTATTAGTGAGAATAACCTTTTCGATTACTCCGATCGAGGTTTGGATGCAGCTGGAGTGTGGTTGGGTTGGTTTTGACTTAAAAACCTACTGGGCCCCTAGGACGAAAAAACCAATAACTCTCGGACCGGGCGTCCAGTTGACGCGGCGTCTGTCGCATTGTGTTCCTTTTGACGAGACAGAACTTTGAGATACATCAACTCCGGACTACGCTTCAGTAGTTGCATCGACCTCTTGGCTCGTGGAGTGGACCCTCCCGGAATGAGCATGCTGTGTGCGGAGACCCTAGAGCTGGCTGAGACTTGACAACTGCTGATTGATCGTCTCGGTGTGTTTCAGATAGCCGAGTGGGGAGTTCTTGGTTGTAGCGGAAGACCCACGGCGGAGGAGCACTTGGTTGTAGCGGCAGACCCGTGGTACTCAACAGAAGGAGTACCTCTATAGGCTATGAGGGGGAGCGCTTGGTTGTAGCGGCATACTCATGGTGGAAAGCGCTTTGTTGTAGTAGAAGGCCTACATTACATGAAGGGGGAGCTCTTGGTTGTAGCAGCCGACCCATGGTGGGAAGTTCTTAGTTGTAGTAGTAGGCCATGAGTACATGAAGGGGGAGCGCTTGGTTGTAGCAGCAAACCCATGGTAGGAAGCGCTTGGTTGTAGCAACAGGCCCACAGTACGCGACAGGTGGAGTACTACAGCCGTCCAAGGTTAGTGGGAATCTCTTGGTTGTAGCGGCAGGCCCACTGTACTCGATAGAGGGGGAGTTCCACAGCATCTATGGTTTCTATAATGGAAATCCTGGTTTGAGCTTAGTCTACAACCTTTGTCTTACCTCATGATTGAGATGGGTCATTTGATAACTTAGGTATATGTATGAGCATATACCTGGGGAGTGGTTATCTGTTGATTTCTTAACCTTGTTTTTCCTGATGATTGAGATGGTTTACATGATAACTTAGGTATAAGTATGGGCTTATAACTAAGTAAATTTTTCCTGTTTAGATTCGGATTTGTGGTTATCCTTGTTGGATTTAGAGAGACCTTGAGGGTCTCGGGGTCCCTACTAAGTATCGTATACCCACCCCTGCATGGGCTATGCCCGCACCTCATTGTGTTGGTTGCAGACGACGGGAAGCGCTGACAGAGGCCGAGTGTTCGAGGACTGGACGGTACCCGGAGGTGGACCTCACGACGTGTCAATATCCTGAGGTGGACTTCACGACGAGATGATACTCGGAGGAGGTTGACGGGAAAGAGAATTGTGGAGGCTATCTGTACCTACCGTTCAGGTAGGATCCGTGGAGGATGATCCAGGAGCTGCACTATCTGTACCTACCCTTTAGGTAGGATCCGAGGTGGACGACCCAGGAGCTGCTGCTATTTTTTCTTCCAAGTGTTTGTCTTTCTTGTTGTACTTTCATTCAGTTGTAGCTTTACTTTCAGTTGGGTTTGTATTCTGCCCCACATACTTTTCATCACTTTCTTTTGTACTTAGTGTATTACTTTCTCTTTTACTATGTGGTGTTTGTTTACTTTATAAATGAAATGCCTTCCTAGTACTCAGGATTTATGCCTTTGGTGCTAGTCGCTAGATGTTTTCCTATGAAGGCGTGCTTGGGGTAGTCACGGCACAGGCCCCGAGGACGGGTCGTGAAAATTAGTATCAGATGAGTCGGTTCTACCGCAGAACTTAGGACTCTGACCTTTCTTTTCTGTGAATCAATAGTGTTAAGGTTATCGAGTGTGGTCTTCATTTCAGGGAGTCTAGTGTTGGTGTGGCGGCTGACGTATCCATACACCAGGACCATGACTACTGATTTCAGACTTTGTGCATGAAAACACTGATTGCATGTGTGTTTTCAAAAAGTTTAAAAGTCAGCTCAATCATGGTCAGCTCACCAGGTATAAATCATTTGATCGTGTCACATTTGTTCAAGATGTCTCCACACGGACAGTCAGTTGGAGTTCTGAGATACTACACGATGACGGCCCACCGAGTGACGAGGCTCCGATGCGGGGCCCTTTTTACTATTTTGGCACCCTCGGGTGGTGTACCAGCAGCACCACCACCTGTTGGGAAGTAGATTCTACCAGCCATACTAGAGAACTGTGCATGCTGGCATAGTGTGTTTCACGAGTTCCAGAAGTAGAGGCCTCCAAGGTTATGAGGCGAGACAGATTCCAAGACAGCAGAGCACTGGCTGGAGGTGATTGCTAGAGTTTTTCTTCCCAGCTAAGACATCAGTAGAATGAATGGTGGACATGGCTACTAGTGTTTTCTTGTGAATGACCATGAGTATGGTCTGCAGAGTGACGAGGCTTCGGTACATGGACAGATGCCTGAGATAGTGTCTTCGGGTAATGTGTCAGCTATACATCACTACCTGTTGGTCAACAGTTACAACCGGTGGCACAGGTAGGTGACATATGTAGGCTTACTTCCTTACACGTGTTCCAACATCAGATACCCTCAAGTTCTGAGGTGAGCTCGGCTCACAGGCAGCTAAGTACTAGCTTGAGGAGGTGGCTGAGTGTTTTCTAGAGCTTATACATCTTCGGAAGGATGATGTTTCGGTAGCTGAGTACTCATCGAGGAGTACCGAGCATTCCGGGTACTCGATGAATACGTTTCGATCAGTGCTATAGAGCTCGGATCTTTGAGCGTGGTGCGTTTAGGATATCCGAGACAACACCTTTTTTCTATGCATTCCTACTTATGCTAGGGTGCTAGGAAGAAACTTTTTGGTTGAGAATTATTTTTCTGAATGGATACAGTCAGTGAAGGTTAGCGGTGGGAAAGTTGGAAACTTGCTCCAATCTCGGAGACATGGGCATGTAAGATGTTTCAAGTAGAAGAAATGTTATGGACAGATAAATCTGCAGATCAGATGACGTGGAGGTAGAGCTAGGAGAGCAGCATGAGGTGGTGTACATTTCAAGATGTTACAAACACCCGCCTTTGTTGTCCCCTCGAGGCTCAGGGAGTTGGAGGGAAGGGGAAGAGAGTAGTTGCTTCCGGTCAAGGAGTGTGACCCAATGTCTCTAAAAATGATTCAACAGATAGTCTATGTCCACTATTAGCTATTGTAGTAACAGATGTTGATATGAATCAATCCTTCCTTCCACGAATCATGTCTCAGACCTAGACTTTCCGGTAAGCCATGGACATGACCCTCACGTCTGGAGATACCTTTGGGATGATACTCGATAATAACACTTACACCGACAGTGTGGTCTGACCCACGAGGCGAGAGTTTCGGTTGGAATCTCTTGGTGGCAGTGTCAAGGCCTTATGATGTTGGACTGAGTATGGATTGGATCCACAGTTCATACACTGATTTACTGTTTTAGGCAAAAAGGTTGTGGTTTATCGACAACGTTGGGATGTGGTTTTCCTTGGTCGGCGAAAAGGAATATAATGGCAGCACAGGACGGAATCATGCATAAGAGGGTGAATTCAATCACTCATGGGATGGCCAAACATACCTTTGTGCCAGAATTCTCCAGAGTTGCGGCACCACATCCAGCAGATCTTTCAGGAGCTTGGTTGACCAGTGCGCACAACCTGTGGGCATTGGTTACATAGTTCACTTCGATGGATTAGGGACCAAACTCGGGTGTGTCCTGATGTAGGAGTGGGCAGTGATCACCTATGGATCACAGAAGATGAGACTGCACAGAGCTGACAGGAGGCCTCTAGAGTTCGAGGATGACGACCACGTCCTTATACGGGCCTCACCTCAACGAGGTTTACAGAGATGTGGCCGAGGAGGTAAGTTATCTCAGAGGATCAACATACCTTTTTAGGTCCTCGTCAGGGTAGGCAAGGTGGTTTCCGTTTGACCTTTCCTCCTCAGTTGCACCGGGTGCATGATGTCATCCTCGTATCTCAGCTAAGGAGATATGTGCATGACCCTTCACACATCATCGACCACATGGAGTTGGATGTCGATGACGGGGCGACATTCACATAGGTTCTAGTAGAGATTGAGGATCAATAGGATCATGTACTATGTGGACAATCGATCCCTCAGGTGCGCTTTCACTGGTAGCTTGGGAACCTCCAGAAGAGCACATGGGTGCAGGAGGCTCAGTTGCGTGCTCGGTACCACTTTTGTTTCCCTAATTTGTGTTATATCATTATGGGGACGTAAATCCCTGATGTGCGAGTAATGTAAAGACCCGGAAATTTCAAGAAATTTTTTTTCTTAATTTTTTTGGAATTTTACGAGACTGTGGCTTCTGACGACACCTGATTTCGAGGCCCAGTGTACCCGGAATCAATTTCTAAAGTTTAGCTCGGGTACGTTCAATAAACGTACGAGCGCAATTTCCTAACTTTTGAACCGGTGCTCGAAATGAAAATCTAAGGGCACCAATGAAACTGCAGCGCCGGTAATTTCTTAGGAACACCTTTTTCGATGGTGCATCTTCTAGGGTGTTGATGTAAAAAAAGTGTGGAATAAAAATATAATTGTTTTATTTCTATTTTTCACTAAGAGGTTTAAGTGAAATAAAGTTGTGTCTCAACTTAATTTCTCTTTTCTAAGTGATAGATCATATGTGTGGGAGTTGGAGTGGAATCTTCCAGTTGTTAACTTCCCATGAGAGTATTAAGGGTGATATGGGGCCCACATGAGCCCCCACCTTTAAAAATTCCCTAAATCCTCTAAACCTCTTTTTAATTAAGTGACTCCTCCCCTCCTTACCTCCCATATTAATTCATGCCACCTAAACGCTAATTAATTTGACAACTTAAGATCAATTAATTAAGTATGTTAGGTTTTGAATTTTTGTTTTTTGAAATGCATGGATTGAGTACTAAAATAATAGGTGTCTTATTTTATTTGGGTTTTAGCTTGTTGTGTTGAGTTTTTGGGAGAGTTCTAGTTTTTTGAAGAGTTTCATCCTTCCATGAAGAACTCCATCCTCAATGTTGAAGAACGCGAAGAACGCCGGTGCCATCCTCGGCTTACATTTTCTTGACGGTTGACTAAGCGACGCTGTCACCCCGCAGCAATGTCTACGGAACAACAGAGCATTCCTTTTCATCATCAAGCGATCAACCATCGTGAATCGAGGTAGGGAATTAATTTTTGAATGTTAATGAACCCATTTTTATTTCCCTCTTAAACAAATAATGCAGATAAACTAAATATTAAGTTGATTAGTGAAATAATATGATTTCGGGTTGGAAATTTTTGATTTCGGGGAAAACTGTAGGGGTTTTGTCTTTACGTTCAAATTTTAATTGAATGTTCTTCGATATTAACGTCTAACAGTTATCAAAATAATGGAGGAGGCGAGACCACACAAACACGACCGAACCTTCTCCCCATTTATTTTGATGGTAATCATTGTGGATTGAAATGAAAACGACGCGGTGCTGTCGCACCGTGCGGAAACAAGGAGAAATGCGGCGAAGAAGCGCGGCGCCATCGCGCTGCGCCATTGAGGCCGAACGAAACCGCGACCGAAGTCAGGGCCACATAGGCGATTCGATGACTCTGCTGGATCATCGTTGTGTGCGGATTGACAGGCGATGACAAAAGGGGCCGTAAAGTCAATTTGAATCCTCTGTACTAATGTTCGGGTCCCGGGAGGACTGTTGGCGAAGGCGGCGAGCAAAACAGACCCCTGGAGCGCGTCCGGTTAGTCCCCCCCCCCCCTCCCCCCCGCACCCGCTGGCCACGCGGGCGCCGCGCAGTGCCAGCGGCAGGCCGAGCCGGGCCGCGCCGCGCCGATGGGGCTGAGCCTTGCCCACTTGTCTGGGCCATTCCATAAATGTTTTAAATATCATAAGTTTTATTTATAATATATTCATATACCATGTATTTTTTTAGTTCGACATTATTTTTGAATCGAGCTATCAAACATAATATTTATTTAGCGACCATATATATTAAATAATATAGTTTTAACATTCTATTTACCTTAAATTAATATCTTCCAAAAAAATTATTTATAATCCTCTAATTAATATATGAATTTTAAAATCCATTTACTATTTTTGGGTACTCCTTGAACTCTCTTTGGCTATACTTTGGTTGGGTCTTGTTTATGGGGTTCATTATGCAAAATTTTGAAACATTCATAAGGCTCATGGGATAACCAAAATTTCGGTATGGTTTCCACAAATAGTATACCCTATTAGTGAATAACATGAAAACTTTATAAGGAAGGGTTTTTATGGTTTGGTCATTTTTTAAAAAATAGTTCACCTATTTATAGGGGCACACAGTTAGGGTGCACAAATTGACAAATAATTTGACCTACACTAGAGGTTATTCATCGGGATTTATTTTGTTAAAAAATTTATTTTTAATGTTTTAAATCACCTATTTATTCAACCAATCAACTCTAAATATGGATTGGACTTCCTCCCATGTCATTTGAGCTCTTATGGGGCCATTTTGGAATCTATGAACCCATTCCATGGTTGATAAAAGTAAGGAAAATATAGTTCGGTCACCCCCTTGTATGTGTTCTTCCCTCGTTATCATGATATCGATATCTTCATTTCATCTCCTTAAGGTTTTATAGATATCATTATTATAGGGGGGGTATAATATAATTTGTTTTAGTATAGAAATATTATTTTGATTCTTGGACCTCTTCTGTCGACATTCTTTTTTTAACATTCCCATTACGACCATTGTGTACATGATCTCTATATTTCAGTAGGTGGTTCCATTAATGATTAGCTAATTGATCTAACCTAGAATAATTTAATTTAATATAAATTCCAATCAATTATATTTTGAAAAAACAAATTCATAATGAACTTTGATATGAATATTAATTGACATGAAATTTTTCGAAGACCACTAGTTCTAATGGATAATGTTTGATTCTGTAAAATGATTGAAATTATGAAATTAAAATTTGAAATTTTGTTGTGAAAATGAATACAATTATTTTTTCGTATAAATTGATTAAATTATAATTATAATAATCTATGTTGGTTTTATCTTAAAATGGAATTATCTAATTAACTAATTTTCCTCATTTTTGAATGGAAATTAGCACGTTGAATGGGAAAATGGGTTAATTGATTTTTCAACAGTTTTGAGATAAATTTCATTTATTGATTTTTTTATCATATTAAATCTTATGTGGATAGTGAGCTATTCGTGAAAACACCTTATTTAATCATTACAAATATTATAAAACATATTTCAACATATCACATACAATATCAGATGGTGATAATTTCTCTTCAACTATTACATCAATGACATGTGTAACCATATTAACATGATCCCATATTTGAGTGTGCGAGGATCCCATAACCTATAATTATCCTACCTCTTGTAAGATGACCTTGTTTTTAGTTTTTGATAATTTTTATACATAATATTTTTGTGTAAATATGTTTTCCAAATGACTTCTGAATTTATATAATATGTTATATCTGAAATGTTTTTTATTCCCTTTATGAAATATTTACATCAATTTAAATGAATAGAATTATTTTTTATAAATATTATTTTTCACTACCATGATAATTTTATTTCAAATTTAATTATTTATCTTGGTAATTAATGTGGATTCTAAATATCGAATCCTTTATAAGATTCTATTGGGATTTTAGCTCAAACACTAAATATTTTTTGGTGTTTGTAGATTTCATTATTAAAGGGTGATGAATTGGAAAATAACCTCTTATAGGAGGTACGCTATAACAACCCAAGCATCCACGATACGCTTCTATTTGAATAATACTTTAGCGTGTGTTGTACACAACTTCGAGTTTTACCAGACACCGCAACCAATCAAACTAGCTGTTATGAATAGTAATACACACTTTTTGAAATTTTCTAAATTTTATCTTTAAAATGGACTTCATTTTTGGATTTTAAATATCGAAATTATCTTATGGTGAATTTTTGTTATTTTTCTGAAAACATTCAATTTTTTATGAATAGTGAAAAAACACTTAGTTACAGTTTAAAACCGTATTTTTATTTAAATAATTATTTATTTTATTTAAATTTAATTAAGTTCAAAATAGATATATAATATCTATATAAACTCAATTTAATTCATTGGAGTTAGTTTAGATTAATTTTAGATATATAAAAACTTTATTGAACTTTTCATCGTCTTTTACCCACCTCCTGGGAGAATTTGTAAATTCAAATAAAACATAATTTTACCGCTTTTGTGAGTGGAATTTCGAAATTCCGAGAGACACGGTTAATATAAATGTGTAAAATGTGGTTAAATGAGATGGAAATAATTTTTTATGAATAGTTACTTTGTACTTTTATTTGTCGCGGTTAAAATTAAATAGGGTAATTGAGGGTAAAATGATTTTAATATTACCCTAACACATCTCCTAATTCTACTGGACAAGTTTATCTCGACCAAAAACAACCTTAGGACTAAAATATTATCATTTAGGTCCACTTTTATTAGATTAGGACATTTATTATTATTTAATTCAAAGAAGAGTTAAAAGAGATAAAATCAATGTTTAATAACTAAAACATTTTTAATATAGGGTTATGCATAAGATAAATTTGATTATAAAAATTAATTAGAATTATTAAGATATTTTCTACATATTGTTATTTTATTTATAATTTTTAAACAGCAAATAATTTAAGTTATTTATTACACAATGGTGGTGTAGTAATTACCTAATTAATGAAATATTAAAATAATTGATATTATAAATACCAAAATAAAGGTAATTTGAGACTTTTTTTGAATTACACAAATTTTCTAGGTTGTCATGACATATTATAATTGGTTATCTAGTTTTTTTATGTAATAATTCTGTTATATAATTATTAAAAACACAATAACCAATAGTGTCAAAATACATAAAAGAGTTTTATTAAAAAAAAATTATATTATTAATTGATATTCTACTCCTAAAAATCTAAGGTTCAGCCAAAGGACATCTATAATGATATTTTTATCATTAATGTACCACTTGGGGGTCTCATGGTGGTATATGGTAATTTTATTAACTATATAATATTAAAATATAAAGAGACATGGTAAATGTCAAACTATTTAACTAAGGGTTAAATATAAATGATAAAGTTAATATAGTGATGAAAACCCGTCTAAAATCTATTTGTTGAATGTTTTTAGACTCATCCCTACCATAAACTTTAAATAATCCACTTTGGATCCATTATAAACCGAATATGAATTTCTTATAAAATAATTTTTCTTGCTTTGCAAAAGGTTCCCCTCACCCCTCTTATAAAAGGGAACTCTCCCTCCTCTCTAATTAACACCTTCAAAGACATTTGGCTTGGCCAAACCCTGCCCAAATATTCTCTCAACTTCCCTCACTTCAACCTATAGGAATTAGATTGACCATAAAGACAACCTAAGGAGCCATTTTGATCAAATCAAAAGGAAGAACCCGAAGGAGAGGTAATGTTTTCACCACCCTCTTTCAAGTTCCTTTCTTCTTCAACTTCCTATTTCTTTGTTATTTCCATTCTAAAATAATAACTCCAACATATTCTATATATTGTGATGTTATTATAAATATGTTACAACCATATTCATTATTCTATCCATCCTTTGAATGACATGTCACCATACGTGCATACGTACGGCCTACCGTCTCCACGTCGTGGTGTAATATTGTTAGTCAATATATTATTATTTGGATGGGTATAATAATGATGTTTAATTCATGTAAAAAATAAATATAACATTGTAATTATTCTGTATATATTATATACCTTCCAATTATATATTATTTTAATATCAAAAGAATGATATTGTCGCTCGTGCGTACGTATGGATTACCTTCTATATGAATGAGATGATATTCATTCCCTATCATATCCCTTCAAGAATAAATTTCATTTGATGATTAAAAATAATGTTTATGGACATGATATAATTATGTATATGAATAATATACATCCCATCCATAACAAATATTTCACAAATAATAAGCAATATAAAGGAAAATGAATATGTTAACACCTGAAACGACGATAATATTAAGATATTATTAACAAATCAATGTTAAGAGATCATATATGATTTTATTTTAATGTATATTATTCTATTATAATTCAATAAATATTATTTCACAATTATAAAGGAGGTTAACCTACCCTCGAACATGGAAAAATAAAAAATTATGGGGTTTCTTATGTCACATTTAATTCCGTGAGATTTCGATTGTTCACCACTTATTTATTGGATGTGGTGTGTGTACTGACCATGATTTTATTCATTGTTTAATATAAATTAATTTATGGATATTTAAATCATCATTGTATTATCTTTATTTTATGGGTGTATGTTTCGTAAGTTACCAAATCGATAAGGGAATTTGAAATTTCAATTTCCACTCATTCAGCTTTACGCATAATTCATTGATTATTTTACTCCAAGATTACTTGTGGAATAAATATTTATTTGCTTATGTAATAATTTATAATCCCATTTTTGTGGATATACTTTTCATAAACATAATCACCACATTGATAAATTCCCAAGTCATCGATATGAACATGATAAGAGTAATTTTAACTCAATCTCCATTTATTGAGTTAAACATCTAATTCATTAGTGTTGTTTTTACCAGAATATGTGTGAATGTACATTAATTGTTATACACTGAATATCCAATCATATTTAGTGTATTTATATTTTTCACACAAAATTATGTCGTTAATTTATCCTAATCCTAAGGATACGGCCTTTATGAGTGATTTCATCTCAATTTACAATCCTTTGATACTCATTTGTTGTTATACACCAAATCACTTTTATATGGTGTATATAATGTACTTTAACAAAGTATATCATGAATCCATTTATTCTCATGATATTCAAATGTTTTGATTATGACAATTATTTTATTCAAGTGTCTATATTCTTGTTAGTAACTCTAATTAAAATATCAGTTTAAAATGTTTTAATGATATATTATTCTAAATATTTCTCATTAACATCCATGTTTTAAAAATGATTTTAAGGATTTATTTATATGGACATTAATGTTTTCAAATCAAAATTTGTTTTAAATGATTCAATGTGGTATGGGAGACTATGATTCAAAAATTTATTTTAAATGGATTCTGTAAAAATAGTGTGAATTTTAAATGTTTTCACGAAAAATGGGGATATTTCCCTCAATAGTTTAATGATTATTTTAATCTATGTCAATATCCTTCATTATTCTCGATTGAGGTTAATCTGATATAATAAAATCTTCTATATTGTATCTAATGAGTTATGATTGACTATGGATGTGATATTTTTATACCTTTCATGGTTTGTGGTTGATGTATTGACATTTCTTGTGCTAGTTTTGATATGAATGTTTATGTTATGTTTAAACCCATTCATATGAGGAATGCATTTGACTTAATATGTGATGGGTGGAGCCCGTTATAGAACCTCAATGCAACTATAGGTCTCATGAGAATAATTATTGTCTTGGCACAAGGCCTTGACAAAATCTTATTTGTAGTCTTGGCACGAGGCCTTGACTTTGTGGTCATGATAGTCTAGCATTATGCATTCCTTCGTTATGAAAGAAGTTATTGATATTTCATGTGGTTATTTGACAATTAAAATATCTATGTGAATAATTAAAGTGAATTATTTCATTTTATCTTTTCCATATTATGCTGAAGTTCAAGTTTAAAAGGATTTTGTTTTAGTTATACATTTCCTTAAATTTTTATGCTTATTTATAAAATTTTCGGCCATATTGTTATCCTTAATGAGAATCTGAGCTCACCTCTTTCAATGTTTTATTTTTCACAGGATGTGAAGAAGTAATTTATGAATGACCTGAAGGGGTAGTATGAGAGGATATAAAGGAAATATGTTCTTGTAGTTTTTATTACTTTGTGATGTAATATAAGACTTATGAATATATCTAGTGTTTCCAAGAAAACTAAACAAGTCGGTCTTTTGATTCTTGATCTTTTTTGATCATTCCAATGTTATGTAATAATGTACCGAATCTGGGTAACTATGGTTGGAAATTTATATTTGGTATCAGTGGATGTTTAGTATAAACCTTGATAACTAGATTTATATATAAACCTATTGGATCACATATCCCTAAGATATACGTTGGGGATTAGTATAGAAGAACTTCCTAGAATTTTTTTATTGAATAGATATTGTGAGTTTTCTAAGCAAAACATCCTTGTATGGATATGAGCACGTAGAGGTCTCTCTAGCACATATGTATCTAGGGGTAAAACCTGAAAATACCAATTTGAGCTAGACTCTAATGGGAACTGGTGCATGACAACGGGCCTTGCTGCACTATTGGTTACGACACTCCCCGGGGATATGTTTAGGATAATTAATGTTTTCTTTACAAACCGATTTGAAGTATTTTAATATAAGATGATAATAAATAACCATAATTAATCCTAAGGTGTTCTAAATTAGGAATATGGTGTCATGATATTCTCTAAATGATTTTATTACTACTGTTACTCAGACAATGCTTTCTAGTTTTAGTCAATGGCTGGATACCAAGGAAGTCATAGGAATATTTATAATGATGTACAAGGTGGGAACGATGGTAGATATGAGCAACGAAATAGAATGTGGATAGGCATAAAAGATATTGTCTTCATGCCAAATCAGTTTTCCAAAAATATGATCAACACTATACATATTAACCAACTCCCAGACTCAACAAAGAAGAGAAAGGCAATGAATGATAAGAGCTCCAGCTATGGAGACCATGGAGAGAAGAATGCTCAATTTACATCATGCCAGAAATGTGGAATGAGACACCCAGGAAAGTGTCTCAATGGAACAAAGAAAAGTTTTATGTGTGGGTAGAAGGGCATAAAGTAATGAATTGCCGAGAAAAAATGAAGAGTATTATGGAAGAAAATAAATATGATCCTAATATTCCAATTACAGTCATTAGTCGTAAATATAAGAGACCACATAATCACCCAAGTAAATTCTCTATTCTATAAGATAACCTCTTGGTCATGGAAGAACCTATGTGGAAATAAATGGATGGAAAAAATGTTTAATGGTATTAGCGCTCTTTGTTGTTGAAATTACATTGGGTGAATTTTATCTTATATGTGTAACCCTACAATTTATAATGTGAAAATGATATTTGAGGATGAATTATATTTTCTCTTGTGGATATAGTTATAAATAACCATTTGGTTTTATTTGATCCTTGAATTTGAGGCATTTACAAGTTATTATATTTTTGGATGAAAATGCAAGGTATGAGATGCCATTTGTTGTTAAATTATGTTATGGTTATTTTGATAAATTTATCACATTTTGGTAATGTATTAAAATATAGTTTTTGAAAAAGGACAACACGCCGACCATGTGACAACCAGCTGCATCGGAGAAAGCTATGGGAATTGAACCCACAACCAAAGTGCGATCAGGATTTATTGCCTACCACTGGACTACGTGAAGTCCCTGGTTAGTGTGACTAATTATTTTTAGTTAAATTATTTTATTGATCAATAATAAATTTATTTTGGTTCTTATGTCTTATCAAATGAATAACCATATTATAGGAAAATTATTTGGTGATTAAGTCATATATGTTATTTTGGAATATGATTGCTTTGTTGGGAACACTATATACCCAAGGAAACTAGAATACTATGTGATTTCATTTGAGGAGTAATGGTGGTTTTTTAGCCATGTTTTTATTGTGGATTTATAGGTATTTGGGTGATTTATGTAAATGATTAACCTTTAGTAGAGAATATGTGATTAGGATAATTCTTTTATGTATGTGACTTTAATAGTAGTTGATTTCATTTGGAGATGCAATTTAACGTGGAAGGCTACATAACCAAATTATTCTATGTTTTGGGTTTCAATATTAGTTTGGATTATATTGAAGAATTTTAAGGACCATTTTTTATTGAATGGAATTTATTTAACATTGGGGTATTGTTGGTTTAATTTAGAAATTAAGATTAATGTTTCTTTCTCTAAAGGAATATCCTTTTCGGGGATCATCAGATCTTGTACTAACCGTTTTAGTTTTGATTAATCTCTGAAGGCAAGTTAAATATATATTTTTTCTTTCATGGATCATGTGATAATATAGAGGTTTTTTCTAGCTCTACCTGAGTTATATCATCCCACCTTTTTATCACATAAACATTCATTACATTTTACAAAAATGGGGATCTTTAAGGTTTAGTGTCATGGAAACTAGGAACTTAAAACATGAAAACATATAACATTCTTGTTAAACACATGAAAAGCTTAGACTCATGTTCATACTGGGCTCATTACTGAATCTCAAACCTGGGGACATACATCAAACGAAAGGGTGAGCAGAAGGCCCATTAAGGGAAACATGAGAAACATTTTACATGTGAACTTGAGATACTTCAATAAGGTCATGAAAAGAAATTTAAGGCATGAGAAAGAAATCATGAGATATATCATAATAATAAAATAACATTTTTCATAACTTCAATATGTGGCCGCAACATTTAATATTGACATTCATTTTGTTTCACCAAGGTCTGTCACCAATGTGTCATTAAAAATTACATGGTTATTCACCAAGGTATCAGTCTAAAAAGTCATCTGTAGAGATTAAGTCTTTACCCAATGCATTGGAGCGCTATCTGGTCGCACCCTTGACATGTCTTTATTATCATGTTAGCCACATATATTATCATCAATAATTTCATAAACAACCCATATAGCATAAAAGAAATGGGTTTCATTTCATAATCATAACGTTTTAAAAACTTCTTAAAAGACATGATCTTTATGTCACTTTAAACCCACGTAAAGGGAAAGAGGGTTTCATGTATATAAATCCCATAATTTAAAATATAAAATTTTGATATATATGTGAATACCCTTGTAGAATTAAGAGATTTGAGTATTCACTTTATAACATAAAAATAATTTTGAGAAAAAGAGAGAGGCATTTTGAGACGAAAATTCTACAGCATAACGGCTACGTTACAAGGTTTTAGAAAATATTGAAAAGAGAGGGAACATGGGTCGCCCACTCATAAATGATCTATAGAAATAGTATAGGGAAAGAATATAAAGGATATGAATCATGGTAATAAAATTTTAAGGACATACCATTTGAAATGAAAAACATGGAAGTAAGACAAAAATAAGATTTCTCTTATGAAAATTCGGCAGCCTGAAGACGTTACTTAAACTTCAACAAAAATGAATTGATGAGATAAAATAGGGTCTCTCATCATATGATCATAAAAGATTAGTATGATAGGTATAGATATAATACCCCAACATAATAAAAGGGAACTTTAAAGACTTGGCATGAAAATAGAACTTCAAAATGACAAGGGTGAAAGAATCCCTTAAAAATTCGGCAGCCAAACAACGTCACTTAAAACATAAAAATACTGAATTTAACAGATCAAATGGGGTCTCTCATCATATGATCATAAAAGATCAGTATGATAAATATAGAGTTCATACCCCATCATAATAGAAAGTAAATTGAAAGACTTTACATGAAAATAGATCTTGAAAAATGAGAAGGGAGAAAGAATCCATTTCAAAAATTTCGGTAGCCTAACGGCGCCACTTAAACATTCATAAAACGAAATAAAGAGAGTAAGAGGGGGCCTCTCATAATATGAACATGATAAGTGATATAATAGGAATATAAAAGAACATACTCCAACAAAATATCGTGGAGCATAAAAGAGATGACATAAAAGAGATTACTTGAAAAGAAAGAGAGAGGTCAGATCCCTTATGTTAAAACGTAACTCTTAAAACTCAAAGGTTGGGACCTTGAGAGGCTTGAGGGAACCTTGGGAGGACTCGCTGGGAGGTAAGGAGACCAGAACTTCGTTGAGAATGATTTTGGGGTCCAAATGATTAGATAATGGCTTGTTATTTATAGGGAAAGTGAGGGGACAAGGCATTAATGGCCAAGTGACACCTCATAAGTGGGTTTCTCAAAACCATGTGCTCTCCCATGATATTTCCCATGAAGTTAGGCCACATGGGGCCCCCATACAATAATTCATCACCTTTGGTCGGCCAAACCATAAAATATCTCATGACATCATCATGACACAGTTATGATGTCATTAAACATACTGAAACCCTAAAACTGTATTTTTACTATTCACTGAAAATTCAACTTTCTCAGAAAAATTCCAAAATGTCACCTTAACCAAATATCAATTCTTTGATTTCAAAAATGAACTCAATTTTATAAAAATAATTTTCTAAATAATTTTTATTTATTTTTTAAATAAATACATTATTCACCGAAAATTCATTTTTTCAGAAAAAACCCCAAAAATTACTTTCACATAATATCGATGCTCTGAGTTCAAAAATGAAATCTATTTTATAAAAATAAATTCTAAATATTTTTATTTTTATTTTTAATTAAAAAACACTATTAACCCGAAAAAACTAATACTTGAATAATAATTTATGAAACCGTTATTTAACCATTTTATTGAATCACATTACATAATCAAGGTGCCTAGATTATTTTAATACTTTATTTAAGTGAGATTACTAATACATTTGAACACATTACTAATCCTAATCATAAAACCTCTATTCATAATTTACTATTGATCAAAATTTAAGTTGATCTTATTAGACCCAAAATTTCGTACTGAACATAATTATAGAAGAACATTTTTTTTGCAAATCATTACACATTTTTAATTATTTAAGGTTTACATAAACATTTTTAAAATATCCTTTTTCTAAAATTCATCAAAAATATGCATACTATATTTATCCGGTCATTTGAAAATTCATAAACTTCATCATTATAAGAAATCCCAATTTTTATTCAAAACAAAAGATTACACAAGGTAGTTACGGTCTCCTTACATAGCCCCTTATCACACCAGCATAGGACCAAAGTGTAAGGTTTGATAAGGTGAGAGAATCTGAGGGAGGCTCGACCAACATCGCACGAGTAGTAATTTCTTTCGGTTTGAACTTCTCACAGTGGCGATCCCTTTCTAGCTTCACACGATGAAGTTCAGCTTGGGTTTGGTCCAGATCAAAGCCCAGTGGTGCTACCTCTTTCCGAAGTTCTGTTAGATGGGCTTCGATCGGTCCAAGACTACTGGGTGAGGCCATCGAAACTTCTTTCTATATTAGTTAACCATGATTACTTGTATTTAGAGACAATAATCAAAAAAATTTGTTTCCAGCGGTCATATTGACCAATGGTCATATAATAGTCAAAACCCAATGGTATCATTTTAATTATACTCATGTTATCAAATGAAACATTTTTATTGAGTATAAAAATAAAATAAAATAACACACAAAATTATGAAACAAGATTTATTCAATATTTTGGGTCGTTACAATCTTCCCCCCTTAAGAAATTGCGTCCTCGCAATTTTTAAAATTGGGGTTTGAAATATCATTGAAAGTCCCACATCGGAAAAGGAGTCAGTAAAACTATTACTTTAAACGAAATAAAGGGAAGTACAATGGTCATCCGAGTTAACCCACACTAGGATTCCAAGTAGGAAAACATGGACATGGAGGAGAAAACAAAGGGTCATGTTCTGAGGGAGAGTGATAGAAAACATGATTAGGATAAAGTTAACCATAAGAAAATCCCAAAATTATGATGCGTGTAAATGGTATTATATTACCTAGTAGGAAACGTAAACCAAAAACGTTTTTGTTTTACATTCCTTTTCATAATTTTGAGGAATTCATCTATTACATAGAACAAAAACATAAGAAAATATACATACCTTCATGTAGAGTTTCATCCTTTAATAATTCTCTACCAAAAATAACCTTTTCTCCAAACGATGAGAATTCAAAAACACTTGATCTCATCAAAAGCACAAGAATCATCTTCTAGAGAATCACATAATCCACAAAAGATTAACTATCTATTTCTTATATCTTTAAACATTATCCCAAAAACAGAATGGTTAAGGTAAAACAACTCATCAAAATGAACTAATCCCATATGAATAGAAACTATTTTTAAATCTTCAATGTTCCATGGTAGTACCCAAAGTTCATCATAGACCATTCCATAAATAACGGTCCTTAAAATTCCTCAAAATAAACCAAACTAAGATTGAAACCCAAATACAAGAAGGACTTGATAACATAGTCTTCCAAAATAAACTTCATTGTTCATCTCCAAAAAACATCAACCACTCTTAAAATCATATAACAAAAGTAGCTAACCTAAAGATATTTTACCCAAGATAGGTTAATAATTACCAAAAGTAATCTAAATTACTATAATTTCTCCTTAAATTCATCGATTCTTCAAAATATAAGTCAACCTTACTCCTCAATGAAAATACCGTAGTAATCTATTTACCTCGATCTTATAGGTTCCAAAAAATAGTGATCGTCTTCCAAAATAATAATAATCTTTTAATCCCCTAATCATATTTTTCATATTAATATGGAAATCATCACATTTCCTATCACATTGGTTGTTTGGACATGTTCTTCCATTTCCCTCCATTAACTAAGAAGAGAAAGTATAATTAGGGGCTTAAATACTTAGCCAATAATCATGAAAAGGAACATAAAGCATATAAGGATAAATTGTAGAAGAAAAGTATACCCTAACTTTTGATCCCCTATGTTCCCATCTAGGTTATCCATGATCATATATTCTTATGTGAATCTTTATTTTATTTAATCTTTGTTCCTTTTACAATGGTTCATTCTAAGCTTATGAATTTAACAGAGCATATCCCCCGGGAGTGTCGTAACCAAGAGTGCATCAAGGCCCGTTGTCGTGTACCAGTTCCCATTTGAGTCTAGCTAAAAGCGGTGTTTTCCGGTTTTACCCCTATGTACATCTGTACCAGATCCACCTCTACCTGCTCGTATCCAGACAGGGATGTATTTTCTTAGCAACCCCTTAATCAATACTCACCAAAATACCAGGAAGATTTCATATATTTAAACTTTTCTATTGGTTTATTCCTAAAGTTTTCATATACTAATTTCCACAAATAACTAAACCGTCCTCTGATAACAACTATAGCATCCCGCCTTTTATCATATAAACTTTAATTACATTTATCAAAACAGAGGATCTTTAAGGTTTAGTGTCTTGGAAACTTGGAACTTAAAACATGAAAACATAAAACATTCTTGTTAAACACTTGAAAGGCTTCTCATCATTTTCATCCTAGGCTCATTAGTGAATCTCAAACCTGGGGACATACATCTAAAGAAAGGGTGAGCAGAAGGCCCAGTAAGGGAAACAAGAGAAAAATTTTACATGTGAACTTGAGATACTTCAATAAGGTCATGAAATAAACTTTAAGGCATGAGAAAAAAATCATGAGATATATCATAATAAAAAACCTTTTTCACAACATAAAGATGTGGCTGAAACATTTAATATTGACAATCATTTCGTTTCACCAAGGTCCATCACCAAGGTGTCATTAAAAATTACCAAGGTTATTCACCAAGATATCAGTCTAAAAAGTCATCTCTAGAGATTAAGTCTTTACCCAATGCATTGGAGCGCTATCTGGGCGCACCCTTGACATGTATTTATTAAGATGTGAGCCACATATATCATCATCAATCATTTCACAAACAACCCATATAGAATAAAATAAATGGGTTTCATTTCATAATCATAACGTTTTAAAAACTACTTAAAAGACAAGATCATTATGTCACTTTAAAACCACGGAAAGGGAAAGGGGGTTTCATGTATGTAAATCCCAGATTTTAAAATATAACATTTTGATATATATTTGAATACCCTTGTAGAAATAAGATCTTTGAGTATTCACTTTATAACATAAAAATAATTTTGAGAAAAAGAGAGAGGCATTTTGAGACGAAAATTCTGCAGCATAATGACTATGTTATATGGTTTTAGAAAACGTTGAAAAGAGAGGGGACATGGGTCGCCCACTCATAAATGATCTATAAAAATAGTAGAGGGACAGAATATAAAGGATATGAATCATGGTAATTAAATTTTAGGGACATACCATTTGAAATGAAAAACATGGAAGTAAGACAAAAATAAGATTTCACTTATGAAAATTCGGCAGCCTAACGACGTTACTTAAACATCAACAAAAATGAATTGACGAGATCAAATAGGGTCTCTAATAATATGATCATAAAATATAAGAATGATAGGTATATAAATCAGACCCCAACATAATAAAAAGTAACTTTAAATACTTGACATTAAAATAGAACTTGAAAATGAGAAGGGTGAAAGAATCCCTTAAAAATTCGGCAGCCTAACGGCGTTACTTAAAACAAAAAAATACTGAATTTAACAGATCAAATGGGATATCTCATCATATGATCATAGAAGATCAGTATGATAAATTTAGAGATCATAACCCAACATAATAAAAAGGAACCTGAAGTACTTTACATGAAAATAGATCTTCAAAAATGAGAAGGGAGAAATAATCCATTACAAAAATTTCGACAGCCTAACGGCGCCACTTAAACATTCATAAAACGAAATAATGAGAGTAAGAGGGGGCCTCTCATCATATGAAAATGAAAAGGGAAGTAAGAGGAATATAAAATAACATACTCCAACATAAGATCATGGATCATAAAATAAATGACATAAAAGAGATTACTTGAAAAGAAAGAGAGAGGTCGGATCCCTTACCTTAAAACGTAACTCTTAAAACTCAAAGGTTGGGACCTTGAGAGGCTTGAGGGCACCTTGGGAGGACTCCTTTGGAGGTAAGGAGACCAGAACTTCGTTGAGAATGATTTTGGAGTCCAAAGGATGAGCGAATGGCTTGGTATTTATAGGGAAAGTGAAGGGACAAAGCATTAATGGCCAAGGGACACCTCATAAGTGGGTTTCTCAAAATCATGTGCTCTCCCATGATATTTCCCATGAAGTTAGGAAAAATGGGGCCCCCATATAAAATAATTCATCACCTTTGGTCGGCCAAACCATAAAATATCTCATGACATCATCATGACACAGTTATGATGTCATTAAACATACCTAAACCCTAAAACTGTATTTTTACTAGTCACTGAAAATTCAAATTTCTCAGAAAAATCCCAAAATGCATCCTTAACCAAATATCAATACTCTGATTTGAAAAATGATCTCCATTTTATAAAAATAAATTTCTAAATAAATACACTATTCACCAAAAATTCATTTTTTTTAGAAAAAACCCCAAAAATTACCTTCACATAATATCGATGCTCTGAGTTCAAAAATGAAATACATTTTATAAAAATAAGTTTTTAAATATTTTTCATTTAATTTTTAATTAAAAAACTATTCACCCGAAAAAACTAATAATTGAATAAAAATTTATGAAACTATTATTTAACCATTTTAATGAATCACATTACTTAATCAAGGTGCCTAGATTATTTTAATACTTTCTTTAAGTGAGATTACTAATCCATTTGGACACATTACTAATCCTAATCATAAAATCACTATTTATAATTTACTATTCATCAAAATTTATGTTGATCTTATTCGACTCCAAATTTTGTACTGAACATAATTGTAGAAGACCATTATTTGAAAATAATTACACATTTTTAATTATTTAAGGTTTACATAAACATTTTTAAAATATCGTTTTTCTAAAATTCATCAAAAATATGCTTACTATATTTATCCGGTCATTTGAAAAATCATAAACTTCATCATAAAAAGAAATCCCAATTTTTATTTAAAACAAAAGATTACACAAGGTAGTTACGGTATCCTTACATAGCCCCTTATCACCCCAGCATAGGACATAAGTGTAAGGTGTGATAAGGTGAGAGAATTTGAGGGAGTCTCGGCCAACATCACAGGAGTAGTAATTTCTATCCGTTTGAACTTCTCGCGAAGGAGATCCCTTTCTAGCTTCACACGATGATGTTCATCTTGGGTTTGATCTAGAGCAAAGCCCAGTGGTGCTACCTTCTTCCCAAATTCTGTTAGATGGGATTCGATCGGTCCAAGACTACTGAGTGAGGCCATCGAATCATCTTTCTATATTAATTAACCAAGATTACTTGTATTTAGAGACAATAATCAAAACATTTAGTTTCCAGCAGTCATATTGACCAATGGTCATATAATAGTCAAAACCCAACGGTCTCATTTTAATTATACTCATGTTATCAAATGAAACATTATTTTTGAGTATAAAAATAATATAAAATAACACAAACAATTAGGAAACAAGATTTATTCAAAATTTCGGGTCGTTACATGTGTGACCAAGTCTTCTTGAATTCTCATCATTTAAAAAAAATGAGTTAGTGGTGGGAATTTGTTATAGAATGAAACTCTACTTAAAAAATAAGTATATCTCTATATTTTCTTAGTCAATCTCATAAATTAATTCCTCATATTAATGTAATGTAAATAAAAAATGTCATCCATATAATGTTCCTACTAGGAAAATAATGACCATTTGTCCCATCATAAGTTTGTGGTTTTCTTGTTGTTATCTTTCTCCTGATCATGTTTTCTATCCCTCTCCACCAGAACTTGACACATATTTTATCTTCCATATCCATGATTTCATACATGGAATCCTAGTATGAGTTATTTTGGGTGACCTTTGTACTTCTCTTTCTTTCTTTTATGGTGATAGTTTTGTTGACTCCTTTTTCGATGTGGGACTTTACATTATATTCCCAAACCCAATTTTTAAAATTTTGTGGATTAAATTATTTTATGGAGGGGAGAATGTAACTCACGAATCATCCATAGTACAATTCTCTTTGAATAATACAGTAGAGTGTGTTGTACGCAAATTCGTGTTCTAACACACACTACAACCAATCAAACTAGTCGTTATGAATATTAATAGACACTTTTTGAAATTTTATAAATTTTATCTTTCAAAATGGACTTCATTTTTGGATTTGGAATATCGAAATTAACTTTGGGTGAATTTTTGGTATTTTTCTGAAAACACTCAATTTTTTATGAATAGTGAAAAAACACTAAGTTATAGTTTAAAACCGAATTTTTATTTAAAAAATTATTTATTTTATTTAAATTTAATTGAGGTCAAAATATTTACATAAAATATATAAATGATTAATGTAATTCATTGGAGTTAGTTTAGAATAATTTTAGATATATAAAAATTTTATTGAACATCTCACCGTCTTTTACCCACCTCCTAGGAGAATTTGAAAATTCACATAAAACATAATTTTACCGCTTATGTGATTGGAATTTAAAAAATCCGAGAGAAATGGTTAATATCATGGAGTAAAATACGGTTCATTGAGATGAAAATATTTTTTGAGGAATAGTAACCTTTTCTTTTATTTACCACGGTTAAAAGTAAATAGGGTAATTATGGGTAAAAATGAATTAATATTACCCTAACACATGTCCTAATTCTATTGGAAAATTTTATCTTGGCCAAAACCATCCTTAGGAATAAATTATTATAATTTAGTTCAACTTGGATTAGATTAGGACATTTATTATTATTTAATTCAAAGAAGAGTTTAAAGAGATAAAATTAATGTTTAATAACAAAAACATTTTTAATATAGGGTTATGAACAAGATATATTCGATTATAAATGTTCTTTAGAAAGAAAAAAAGATTTCCTACATAATGGTATTTTATTTATAATTTGTAGACATTAAATAATTAGTTTATTTATGACACAACGGTGATACAGTAATTACCATATTAATCAAATATTAATATAATTGAAATTATAAATATAAAAATAAATGTAATATGGGAATTTTTATGAATTCCACTAATTTTATAGCTTACTATGACATATTATAATTGTTTATATAAATTCTTTTCAAAGTAATAATGCTGTTATAAAATATCAAAAACAAAATACCCAATATTGTCAAAATTGACAAAAATGAGTTTTTAAAACAAATATTATATTATTAATTGATATTATATTCCTCAAAATCATAGGTTCGGTAAAAGGACTTATATAATGATATTTGTAATATTAACGGAACACTTGGGGCTCTCTTGGAGGTATATGGTCTATTTATTAACTATATAATATGAAAATACAGAGAGACATGGTAAATGTCAACCTATTTAACTAATAGTTAAATATAAATGATAGGGTTAATATAGTGATCCAAACCTGTATAAAATCTATTGGTTGAAATTATTTAGACATATACCCACCTTAAACTTCAAATAATACACTTTGGAGCCATTATAAAATTAATATTAATTTATTCTAAAATAATATTTCTTGATTTTCCAAAGGTTCCTCTCACCCCTTGTATAAAAGGAAACTCCCCATCATCTATAATTCACAAAATCAAAGCCTTTTTTCTCGGCCAAACCCTGCCAAATTATTCTCTCCACTTACTTAAATTCAACCTAGAGGCCTTAGTTTGATAAAAAAGCCATCCTATAGAGCCCTTTGGATCAATTCAAAAGGAAGATCCCAAAGGAGAGGTAATGTTTTGACCACCCTCTTTCAGGTTCCTATCTTCTTCAACTTCTTCATTGATTGATATTTAAATTAATAAATAATAACTCCACTATCTTCTATATACTGTGATTTTATTTAAAAAACGTTACTACCATATTCATTATTCTATCCATCCTTTGAATGACATGTCACCATATGTGTATACGTACGGCCTATCGTCTCCACGTTGTGGTGTAATTGTTATTCAATATATTATTATTTGGATGGGTATAATAATGATATGTAATTAATGTAAAAAAATAAATATAACTTGATAATGATTCTATAATATGATATACTATCTAATTATATATTATTTTAATATCAAAAGAATGATATTGTCGTTCATGCGTACATACGGATTACCGTCTCCACGAACGCGATGAGATTCATTACCTATCATATCCATTCAAGACTAAATTTCATTTGATGATTAAAAATAATGGTTAGATAAATGATATCATACTGTATATGAATAAGATACATAACATCTATAACAAATATGGCTCACATAATAAAGAATATAAATGAAAATGAATCTGTTAACACCCGAAACGACGATAATACTAAGATATTATCAACAAATCAATGTTAAAAGATCATATATGATTTCATATTAATGTATATTATTATTGAATAATTAAATAAAAATTATGTAACCATTATACAGGATGTTATCCTACCATCTACCAAGGAAAAAGTACAAAGTAATGGGTTTCTTATCTCACTTTTAATTCCGTGATATTTCCATTGTTCATCACATATTTATTGCACGTGGTCTGTGTACTTCCCATTATTGGATTAATTGTGTAATATACTTTAATTTAGGGATATTTTGATAATCATTTTATTATCCTTATTTCATGGGTTTATGTTTCGTATGTTACCATATCGATAAGGGAATTTGAAATATCAATTTCCACTCATTGAGGTTTACACATACTTCATTGATTATTTTACTCCAAGATTATGTGTGGGATCAATATTTATTTTCTTATGTAATAATATCCTCTACCCTTTCTATGGATATACTTTTTATACACATAATCAATTAATTGATAAATTTCTCAATTCATCTATATGAACTTGATAAGAGTAATTTTAACTCATCTCCATTTATTGAGTTAAACATCTAATTCATTAGTGTAGTTTTTACTAGAAAATGTGTGAATATACATTGATTGTTTTACACTGAATTTCCAATCATATTGAGTGTATTTATATTTGTCACACATAATTATGTCATTGATTTATCCTTGTCCTATGGATATGACCTTTATGAGAGATTTCATCTCAATTTACATTCCATTGAGACTCCTTTGTTGTTATACACCAAATCACTTTTATATTGTGTATATAATGTACTTTGACATATTATATCATGAATCCCGTTATTCTAATGATATTACAAAGTTTTGATTACCTCAATTATTTGTATTCAAGTGTCTCTCTTTTGGTTAGGAACACTAACTAAAATATCATTTTAAAATGTTTTAAAGATTTATTATTCTAAATATTTATCGTTAATGTCCATGTTTTAAAAATGGTTTTAAAGATTTATTTATATGGACATTAATGTTTTCAAAAAAAAATCCTTTTAAATTTCTCAAAGTGGTATGGGATAATTTTATTAAAAAATCTATTTTAAATGGATTCTAGTTAAATAGTATGACTTATAAATGTTTTCAAGAAAAAGGGGGATATTTCTGTCAATAGTTTGATGATTATTTTAACCTATGTCAATGTACATCATTATTCTCGATTGAGGTTAATATTATATAATAAAATCTTTCATATTGTATCGAATGAGTTATGTTTGACTGTAGATGTGCTATTTTTATACCATTCATGGTTTGTGGTTAAAGTATTGACATTTCGTATGCTAGTTTTAATACAAATTTTTATGTTATGTTTAAACCTATTCCTATGAGGAATGAATTGGACTTAATACGTGACAGGTGGAGCCCACTATAGCTCCTCGATGAATCGGTAGGTCCCATGAAACAAACATGTTTCTTGGCACAAGTCCTTGACAAAATCTTATTTGCAGTCTTAGCATGAGGCCTTGACTTTGTGGTTATGGTAGTCTGGCATTATGCATTCCATCATTATGAATGTGGTTATTGATATTGCATGTGGTTATTCGACTAGTTGAATATCAATGTGAATATATAAATGAAATTATTTCATTTTATATTTTCCATATTCTGTAGAAGTTCAAGTTTAAATGTATTTTGTTTTAGTTATACATTGCCTTAAATGTTTATGCTTATTTATGAAAGATTCTGCTATATTGTTATCCTTACATAGAATCTGAGCTCACCCATTTCAATGTTTTATTTTTCCTAGGATGTGAAGAAGTAATTTATGAATTACCTGTTGGGATAATATGAGGGGATATGAAGACAAGATGTTGTAGTAGTATTTTTAACTTTATGATGTAATATAAGACTTATGGATATAACTTGTGTTTCCAAGATTACTAAACTACTCGGTCTTTCGAGACTTGATCTTTTGTGATCATGCCATTATTATATAATAATGCACCGACAATGGGTAACCAGGGTCGGGGAGTTACATACGTTTTTTTTATCTTTTAGTTTTGAGTTGTTGTGCTTTTTTGGACATGGTTTTTTATAACTTTGTGGAAATTGGAACTATTCCCCCTACAGAGTATTAATTAAAACATACTAACTTCAATCAATCTCTTCCACCATTAATGTGTAAAAACATTTCTCGCATTATCTTGTATGATTCCTGGTGCTAGTCGACAACCCGTAGAGAAAGGGAAACTCCCTTCGGGTCGTGTTATGTCGAGCATGATTATCAGGGTACTAGGGTATCTGGCATGGTTCCTAAGAAAGTGGTATCAAAGGTTTAGTTAAAAATACCTGCCTAGATTGTATTATTTAGTTATGTGATATTGTAAAAAATTTAGGTGTTTTTTTGACTGAGTTATGGTATAGCTTTCACCATAATAGGCATTAAGACACCAGGGGAGGTTTGTGAAAGACAACATGATGATAAGATCTACTATTTTCCAAAAATATTATTTTCAGTGGTTGAAATCGAAATAATTATTTTCTATATGACATGATTAATTTCAATGTTTCTCTCATTTGAGTGTTGATCTATGTATCATGGTGACATCATTGACATTTTCTCCAGATTTTGTATAGTATTATGCCTATGAGAAGCAATTTTAATTAGATATAGGAGGAAGATTCTGATGAACCATAGTGAGAAAAATCATCCATTCTACAAGAATTTGGTTTATGTTGTAATTCAAGTTGTGTTTGATTTCGGACAATCATGTGCACTTGTTCCCGTTCAGGTTTTAATTGTGGACCCTCAGAGTTATGAATTTAGGATTCACTCATAACAATTCATTCATAAGAAGACACCACCAATCCGAGGATAAAATGAACCTCAAGAGGCAGATTATTGGATTAGTATGGTTGAAAATTTATTTGAGTTCATAGAAACAGTCGGTTTTATCAAGGTGAAATGTCCCATATTCATGCAAGATGAAACTATAAGGGGATAGTGGGACATAATAGTGACTATAAATAACTATTAGGGTATACGGTTTATAGACATTAAATCTCTTTTCACTTACTAGTTCAATTGAAATTATATGTTTTTTCCTAAATCTATTTAATTTTTCCAACTCAATCAAGGTTATAGGACAGTGATCAAATATGAAAATTTCTTTATTGATCATATAATTATTTCACCTAGGATTGTATCAAATGAAATGATGAAAACTCAATATTTTATATGGGTCTTCAGTATGATATTTTTTCTTAGGTTTTTTTTGAATCGTTCATCTTATGAAGAGATGATAGACTCTATTTTGATGGTTGAGATGGATCTGGATAGAATATCAAGGTTAACATGAGTTTTTCCCCAACTAGTAGTTTTATGAGTTCCTTCAATGGAAAGATGATGTCTGATGATTCTTAGGGTGGTGCTCATCAACTAGGTTATTATAGACTTCATATAGTGGTATGAAAATGCCCTTTTTTCTTCTACTAGTGTGGAATTCATGAGTACTCAAAATGGGTTTTCACTGAGGCAGCAAAGGTATGTGATTATTGGGGATGCTCATATAACAGAGAAAAATTATATCATATCTTTTATTTAACACATAGTATAATGAGATCATATAAACCTAAAATTAATATGGTTAAATAAACTGCTTCATGGAAAAATTGAATTCATTCACTAGAATCCATAAAAACTCATCTTCGTGTAGTGTAAAAGTATCTGGAAATAAGAACATACTGGTCTTACAACTATGAGTGGTACCACCATTATTGTCCTATATTTGGCCACATTATAATTTTATATTAGTTCATCAAAATCATTTATTTTGAACCTGTATTCCAAATATGATAAATTTTCATATGGATCCTTTATCGTATGTGATGGATATTAATTAACCATTAGGAACGAAGAGAGATAAGTATCCATATTTACCTTCTTGTGATTTAACATTATCAAATATTTATCCTACATTGGATTCAGTAGTTCTTGATATGAAACAGATTGACATAATATTTTTAATGGATTACCTTATTTCTAAAAAACATTAATGTATTTTTGTCTAATGTGGGTATAATTTACTATAAAATATGGTGTGTGTTGTACAATTCATGGGGAATGAGACCCAATTTAATGTAGATTCAGACCTTCTTAACAACTATTAGGGAAATTAACATTAGTTTATATATTCTATCTAGGGTGGGAATCCTTGTATGATTTTCTCCCATCAGTTTTTATCTTGTTTCCTATCATTTTTCCTTATTTTTCATTTAGTGTTTCACTGGTAAGGTAGATAGATTTAATTATTGATTTAGCATTATCTAAGAAGCTTATATCAAAAGTTTCTTATAACATGGATCCAACTGTCATGAAAGAGACTAATTCTCATCATGATGATATTTTAGGGAATGGTTTTATATTCTTGTGTGTTTCAAATTGGATGGAACATGTTCTAGTTTCTAGGAAATATTATGGGTCACACCACCTTTGTGCAGATAATAAGAAAGTCAATAATGTTACGTTATAGAAGGAGTATACTTTTTTAATTATAAATGATATGTCTAATCAACTGAAAGGGTGAAATTGGATCTCAGTGAATGATCATTAATCCGGTTGTCATCATTTGAGAAGAAAAGATCATGACAATCCAAAATCCTCATACTAGATTAGTTTTTTCCATTATGAGTAATGTTTCATGTAGTATGGTCTAACTGATTTTCCTACAATATTCATGGAGTTAATGAACATGATCCTCCAAGAGTGTCTTGATGAATTAATGGTAGGATTTTGGATGGAATATCTATATACTGAAACTTAGAAGAGGATCGCATACGTCATCTAATAACACTTCTAAAATTTTTATGGAATCACTGATATTATGAAAATCTATCCAATTTTGATTTCTAGATTATTGAATTTATGATCTTGGGACATGCGGTGTTAGTACATTGTACTTCTATTTATCCATAAATCATTAAATATATTATGAAATTAGAGAAACCAATTTTTTTTCAATTTTTGCAACATTATTAGATTATTTGTTAATCACCATTAGTTTAAAAGGGATTTCTCTTAATAGGAATTTTCTATTACTTATGTCACTAGTAAATGAGTAATTATTTTATATAATGAAAATTTTATAGTTCTGTTGTTGATATAAAATATGCTCTTACTACTACAGAGATATTTAATCTATTATAGGCTAGGAAGGGATATATAGTCTATGTGACACATCATGTTTAGGTTTGTGCTATGATATTATATTGGGTGATCATGTCATGTATTTAGATATATGAATCTTCTAACACATGGGACAAATTATGTTACCCATGACCTTGAAATTGTTATTCCGATTCATGCACTTATGAGTTGGTGGAATTATCATTAGGTATCATGGTTTTCTTTGTATTTCAACCCCATGAGATTGATTTATACCATGTCTAAAAATATTTTAATATCTATTATAGGTGTAGGGTGGAACACCTGAAATCATAGAAATTTTTATTGCCTATAACATATAGAATAAGAATTTCATTACTAATGTGTTGATATGGAAACTTCCAATCTAGGTCATGAATGACTCAATGGATGAGTGGAACTTGATGGAACGTTTTGAAGAGTTGCATATTGGAGTTTGGGAAGTCTAGGGTGATTAGGTTTTAAAAAAATTTCATTTTATATACACTATTATCAAAATTATTCTTCATGAATTGTATCTTGATTATGAGTTATGTAGTATTAGTGACTCAATTTATTTCGGGGAAACCATTTGTAACTGGCCATTCGCTATGGAGGTTGTTTTATGTTATCAGAATCAATTTTTTTGTACAATTACTGGTCAAGAATGCAGTATTGGGGGATTTACAAATTTCCTAGTGTTAAATGTCCCCAAGAACCATGAATATGATCTATGACATGGGATTCCAATTATTGTTTCTATGAATGAGATTGACCATTACTTGTTGGAGTTTGCATTGGTATATGTGCCAATAGGTCATGGTTTAGAACTAAATATCATCAGGTTTTCTTTAGCTACTTTAATTTCAGACTAGGATATAGAACAACATAAATATGGATGTTTTGGTTGGGTTTCCATACATCCAGAAAAATAAAAATGGAATATTTTTTATTATTGATCGGTAGACCATGTCAGGTCACTGAAAGCCCATTTTTTATACTACCAAATTTGAGGAGCTAGGAAATATCTATTTTAATTTTATTATTCATTTATATAGTGTTTCATATACTATAAAATATAATAAATATGTCTATTTTACATGTCTCATTTGGATATTCCATATGTAGTACCTTTTATCTAAGGTTCATGTAATTAAGTTATACTATCTGCAATAGGATGGCCATATAAAATGAGTAATACAGATTCCTGAGGATATTGGTTGTTCCAATATTCAAGTATTTTATTAGTGTTGGAATGAACATTTTTGACTAGTATAGTCCTCTTATTGTAATACATACTAGTCCTTGATCAGTATGGATCCTTTTGAGGCATTTTATATTCAGTATCGTAAAAATACATTGTGATGGTCAAATATCATGGAATGTCCCTTTGATGTTACAATAATGATTCAAGAGATGATAGAGAAGGTATATTTGATTATTTATGTAATTTTGATGGAACATAGCTGGTAAAAGTCTTACGTTTATCTCCGTCATAGACTATTGTAGTTTTTAGTTAGTGGCTAGGTGTTCTTGAAATTTTCACCTCATTTGGGACCACGATGGTGTGAGAGGAAAGGGAATATTTCTCCTCATTTGTTGTGACATTTTGAGGATTATATGAATATTTTTAAAGTATCTTAGGATTTAGTACTTCCTCCATTATTTCAATCAAAACATAATGTGTTCCATGTATCTCAACAATGAAAATAAATTTCTAATTTATCTAATGTTCTATGTTCGAGTGATCTTAACATAGAGCCTGACTGATCCTTTTCTAAAAATCCAATTAGGATAGTTAATTCCGAATCCAATGTATTTATTGGAATGATGATACAATTGGTTTAGTGATATGGTATCATGGTTCATAATCTCATTTGACATGATAGATAAAGGAACTAATGAGAGATATGTGTCCTCATTTTTTAAATATGAATGATTCTTGACATGATTTCTAGGGACCGAATGTTTCTATGGAGGGGAGGATGTAACATCATGGTAAATTTTTAGTCACTCCTTAAACTCACTTTTGATAACCAATTTGATGGGTCTAGTTTATGTGTTCTTAATGTGAAATTTTGAGAAATTTGGAAGGAAATTGAGTTGTTCATGGATGAAACATGTTTTCCACAAAATGTGTCCCATTTTAATGTAAATCATGAGATAAAAAGTAGTTATGGTTTTCAAAGATGGTGAATGTGTTACAAAACTATAAACATAACTAGTAGAAACAATTATCTTCTTTATGGAGATGTATGATTCGACAAAATGTGACCCCCTCTAAGAAACATCGATCATTGATTCCATTTATTGTATAAATTATTTTTAAAATTCATATACTCCAATTTAATCCCCCTCTCGACCTTATCATATGATTGGATTTCCTCCTTGTTTATTGAAGCTCTTAGGGACCCTTTTTGATCCTCCAACTCCTTTCTAAATAAGATCAATGACAAGTGAATGTCCTTCAATTTCTCATTGGTAAGAGTTATTCATTCGTTATCTATACCCTTATCACATCATTATCCTCCTTATTATTTGATATATATCCATGTTATTGTATGATATAATATATATTGTTTAATATCATGAATCTAGGTTTAAATATCAGATCTCATTTTCTAATTTTCTTTAATTGAGTTTCCCATTGAGAGAATTTTAAGACGTAATCTCTTTATTTCGTTGGGAGGAGATGTTTAGGTTTTCCCAATTAATGATAACCTATATTTTATGATTTAAATTAAATTTATTTCAATTGGATTATGAGAAACCCAATTCACATCGAATTGGGATTTCAATTGATTTTGTAATCAAATTTGGGGAACTCTATATTCCAATGAATTGGGTGTGACAGAATACATTGATTGTAATTGTGAAATTAAATTGTGGAATGAAATTTTGAAATTGATTTCGAATTTTTTTGTACAAAATGTATTACCTTTTGTATAATAACATTGGTTGTTATTATCCTTGAATGGTAATGAATTGATTAAAAACTATTAGGGTTTTTAAATTTTAATTGTCATATTGAAATGTAAATGGGTTATTTGTATTCTAAACACTTTTGAGATAAGTTTCCCATCATTTATTGTTATTTTTTCACAAGAAAGCCTTGGAAGTTTGTGAGTTATTTGGGACAACATACAATTAATTAATTACCACTATAAAAATCGTAGTGCACCACATCGCATCCCTGATTGGATGGAGATGATTATTATTTGACCAGTGTTTATTGGACATGTGTACACATGTAGCCATGATCAACTATTTAAATGTGTGAGGATCCGATAACCTAGAACTGTCACACATATTGGTAGATGACCATGCTGATCATTTCAGTTTATTTCAATATATATGTCATTGTTTCTAAAATATATATATATATGAAATGTGATTTTTTATTAAAATAAATATATAAATTATTTACTAACCCATTTTTTGAAATATTTACATGAATAGAATAACAATGAATGTTATTTTTTACATATTTTTTTACTACTGTTTCTATTTTATAAAAACATTAAATATTTCTGTGGTTAAATAATGTGTCATATTATTATGAAAAACATGGGGATATCCTAAAATAATTTTAAGTCACACAATAACTATGACATCAGATGTTTTTAGACGTCATTATTCCCGATTCTATCAAGGAGAACTCACCTATTGGGTTTGGTAGTTAATGTTGTTATTTTTTCTTTGAGCTACTATGTCCATTTTGACTTTGGTTATTTAAACTAGTTTCACTTAGGGTATTATTTCCCATGTTGAATTTTTTTTTGAGAATAGTAACTTGTATCTATTTATTTAATTTTTAGTGTAGAAATATTATTCCAAATCTGTCTTATATGATTAAATCCTCAAGTCCCTGACATATGTGGATCAAAAAGAATGTTCCAGTGATGTCAGGTCTGACTCAGTTATCAGGGTTCTAAGGTATCTAGGATTCTTTGTGAGAGTATATGATGTAATCCACATATTCACCATTCATGATATATCATCAATAAGACATCTAAATGACTCCCTTTGGCTATATGATGTTACTTATTCATCACCAAACTACATTACTCATTCACAAAATCACATTCATAACTATATATTTACTATAATTTAGAATTCTCTATAGCATGCCTTTCAAAAAACCATTTTCATCTATAAGACTTAAATCAACAATGAGATTATTTATTCCACCATAAATTAAAAATACCATATATATATATATATATATTCATTACAATGTTATTTCATAAACTAATATATATAAATATATATTTCATTATCCAACAAAATAGATCAACATTATCAAAAATATCATAGAAATGATTAACATTGAATCAATAAAAAAATTCAAACATTCAAATAATAACTAGATTTAATTACTCAAATAATTCAACCCTTTATTACCTCAATGAAAATCATATATTAAACATATTAATTTCCCATTCATCAATCATGATTTCTTCTACAGTTATCCCAATAATATATATTTATTATAAAATAAAATTTCATGGTTATTGATTTAATTCTATATAGGTTTCAATTCTCTTAGAAGATATTATCGGAGAAAAATATAAATAAAATTAAAATAATTATCCTAAATTATAGAATATACAAGAATATCACTAGTAAATATTACTCATTAATGATAATTGATAACATTATTTATAATTAGTTTCTATTATGTTATCGACCTCAATAACATAGTTAATACATTAAATCTCATATTTTCAAACATAAAAGTCATATACCAACACTTTCAACCATTATATTATGTACTATTATTATTTTATGAGACATATTTCATTCTAGATTTAAACATATTTCAACATAATTCAGGTGTTGTTGTTCCAAAAAAATATAGAAACCCAATTTTTTTTATAAAAAATTATAATAATTGTTCATATTAATATGAATCCATAATAAAATTATATTTTTTCTCAGGAAACATTCATTACAGTCTATGATATATTTAGTTTTAGATACTTTTAATTTGGATAACAACACTAATAAATCCAAACATTATTCCTTATTATAATTTTTAAGTAAATAATTCATAATTTATTTAAAAGATAACATTATTGAATATTTAATATCCCCAATGAGTGAATAGATAGGTGTGTAGTCTTTTTTCCAATCATCAGTCACTATAATAATGAATGATTTATTCCTAAATAATTGTTTTTAGGGTGATTACAACTAGGTTCATCAGGGCCATATCCTCATCCACTATCCATTATCTTGAAGGGGATGTAATTTATTATAGAACAACATTATCAAATACTTACCAACACTTGATGATGTTATCCTATACCAGAACATATCACACATACACATCCATATGGGTTTTAATAATTTTATATGATCCTATCCAATAAAATATTAATTATTACCTCAAATATCCTTAATGGTTATCTATATATTTTAAAAAAAGATAAACCATTACATATCAAACCATGTCAGAAGTTATAAATTTTAAATTATCCTCAATTGATAACATCTAAATATCCTAATTTATCAAAACACGTTTTCTAAACTATATAGGGAGACACATGAAAGTGAATGATGAAATTATATTTCATAAAAAAAATTTAATTTTAATATATTATCATCACATTACTATTTAATGTTTCATATAATTAGTGAAAATAAATAACAAAATAACCGAGGCATTTTTTTATTTTGAAATTTGTCCAACTATAATGTAAATTTATAAAACCATAACAACTCATAAGTATATCAAATAAAATTTTAACATATGATATCCTTATAAATAAATTTTACATATTAAATTTTATTATAACATATAAGGAAATGATCTTAATAATGAGAGGAGGTCAAATGATCAATACGAGTACACATAATTGATAACAATCAAATGTAATAAGTTATCACAAAATATTCATACGTGTATTATTAGGATACATAATAATGTTATTTCAAATATATAATTGAACATAATTATTTTAAAAATATAAGAATACTTCATAAAAATGATTCATATCATAGAAATAAGTAATTCATGAAATTTTTATTATATCTAAAAGAATTAAAAAAAAATATTATCATGTGTCATAACATGTTCGTATTCATTGATTGGTATTCACTCACTTATTTCCCCTAGTGGATTAGGTATTAATCACATGTTTCCCACTCAAGATCATTAATTTTAATATGTTTCCCTTTTTAGATATAGAAACAGTACCCATTCAACAATTATCTTATAAATTTTAATGCTTTACCCAATGAATAATAATACTAAATAAGGCTATCACATCACATAAAGAATTACCATAAACATTTGTTCCACAACAATACATTTAATAATTCAATAATTTAAATTTAAATAATAATAATGTGTTTTATAATAATTTTAATGTATAATAATTCACCTTTTATTTTATAAGGATCCAATAGAATTAAAATTTGTATCCAATGACATAATTTTACATTCTATGTAAATACCATTCAATCTAGATAATAAATAATGTTGAATTTACACCGTGTAGAACTAGGTATATTGTCTATAAAAACATCCCCAAGAAATTTGTGAAAGAAATCATGGTGAAATACCTTCAGAAAATGATATTATAAAGTAAGTATTCAAAATGATAATGGATTTGATCAAAATTTATTTCTAATCAAGGTGGATAGTTTGGTAAACAAATATTTCAATGGTTCCTATTTTTTACATAAAATAAAAAAACATAAAATAAATATAGAAATAATGTGGATAGTTATAAGTAAAATATCTCTACTATATCAACTAAATATTTTAAGGATGTTTGCATGGATGAAAAACATACATGAAAAATAATGCTTCGAACAATATCATAGAAGAGGGGATCAATGATTTAAAATCGTGATTCCATGAGTTCAATCACAACAATTATCAATATATATATTTAATATAGAATAAATCATTAAACATAAACTAATTTTATTAATTCTTATTAAATATAAAATATAAATGTTGGTGGAAGATAAATAATCATTTAAAAATCATTATTTACATTAATGAAATATATAGACTTACAAGTTAAATTCAAAAGACGCACATTAATTTTTTATGTAAATTTTATTTAAATTGTTTACTATTAATAAATAATCTATAATAATGATCCTTGAAAATTATATACTCTTTTCAATATGAAATGTCTATACAAAGAAATAAAATGATAATGAAATGAAAAAAAACCTTTTTATCACCAGAAAAATACCATCGTTGAAATCAAATAGTGTTACTACAATAATAAAACCTTATTTTTATAAAATAAATTACATAATAGGATTAATAAATAGTTTATAATATAATAATAGGCATGGATAACCCCTGAATGGATGAAGAATATCCAATATAAGACATAATAACTATAATAAATAATATTTAAGTTATTTATATTCCATTAGAGAATCATACTTCAAAACTCATGAAATAGTTGAAAATTGGTTTATGTGTTAAAAATATAAATTATTATATTATAAAATATAATAAAATCATTGTGCTGAATTTTCAGAACATTTATAAATTATTTTTAAGAGTACATAAATAAATAATAGAATAAAAATTATGTTATTGAAAACTCATACAACATGGGAAATAATTAATAGAAAATAAATTTAACAAAATCATTTTATTTTTATATTTATATAATAGTAATTAGATGAAATAATGTAAATAATATTAATGGGATTGTAAATAAATATAACATGACTCAATGGGACCATGGCTTATAACATGTGACATGTACCAAAGAATAAGAATTAAGACCTTGATAACCCTTACGATGTTTCCCTGATTTTTGGAATTCACTATAAGATACTATATAAAAAAATAAATATGTTAAAAAACATTTTTATAACATATTTAATATAATTAATATTTTAAAAACAAAACTTATATTTATTATCTACATTAATATCAGTTAGTTTTTTTCTATTATCAATATCGTGTGTGAGTAAGGAAGATAATTTAACAGTAGTTTAATAAAGGGGGATTTTTTTGTTTATTTTTCTCTGATGATCATTATTTATAGATCCCAAAGGTACTATAAATTTTTTTTCATTATTTAAAATTATATTATATAATTCGTTGTTGGTGTTTGTTATGATCCTTAAATATTAATTTTGTAATCATAATGTCTCTATGATTCTTAGTGAATAGATTGTTTTTTCTTAAATAATGAGTTATAATTTTTTATTAACATAATATAACCTGGAAAAATAATTATTTACTTATTTATATCACAAATTAATTGAAATTATCTTCCCATTATAATTTATGATAAAAATAATGTGATTTTCCATGTAGATTATTTAAAAAACAAAAAATAACATAACATAATTAATTGATGTATATTAACAGAGTTATTTTTAAAATAATTATAAAATAAAGAATAAATATATTATGAATTTTCACAGAGATTGTTATATAATAAAATAAAATAAATAGAATAATAATATAAATTATATGAATTCATTTCCTAGTATGAAGGAATAATTTTTGTCACTTCAAACACTCTTTTTAGTAGTTGAATTTACTAATGTTTTCTATACCTCGTATTGTTAATAGATTATAAAATTGGTCATTAAAAAAATATAATAATTTTATATACAATAATTTTATCCATTATATCAATTCTCAAGACAATACATGTATGACATTTAAAGAAGGATAAATGGAAGTCAATCATTCTATGGTGTTGGTAGTCTAAACGTGTGAATAGATAATGATTTCTTCTTTCAATGATGGAGGAAAAGGTGTAATGTGGTTTATCACTTCATAATCTAAAATATGTAACAAACATATTATAAATAAATTTAATTACCTATTAAGACCATCATTTTATGGTGGTAACTAAAAATTATACATGTTTTTTTCATGGAGGCATTCATCCGTACAACATTTGAATGAAAATTTCAATATTCTTATCAGAAAATAGAAATTTTTTAAATTATTCTACCAAAATTATAATAAAATTACTTTTTACTAATAATATCAATGTTATAATTTTATTATTGGGTAAAGTAATCTTAGGAGCAATTAGTTCGCATGAAGAAAAATAATTGAGAAGTGATGAGTTAGTAATTAATACCTCAATTCTTGGTTTCTCTTAATTAAAAAGGGGGTTAAGCATTTGAAAGGTGGAAATTTGAGATGTAAATACCATATTATGGTGGATATGAAATTTCATGTGATTTTTGTGTACTATTTAGTAATAATTAATTGTTAATGTGTGTAGAGAGATGGTTGAATATATGTTCCCTTTTATAGGTGAAAATGTATGGCATTTTAAAATAAGCAAAAAAATTTATAATGGGATGTCACTCTAACAAAAAGTATTTAAAAAATTATAAAATAATGTTAAATGGTAGGGATAATGTTTTTATATAAAAATAATTTCCAACACATGTTTCTGTCATGTTTCTTGTATTATCCTCTTATATAAAGACTGTTTACTTCTTTTATTTTTTACCAAGGTAACTAGTTTATTCAAATGTTATTTATCCTTTATTCATAAACATTAATTTTTAATAATTTAGAATATTTTCCAAATGAAAAATTTTGATTTTTAGTTTATTATATTAATTTTTTAAAAGTGTTAGATAAAAATATAAAATAGTAAATTTAATGTGTTTTAATTTTTCTTGTAAAAATATGGCATAACATTCTAAAATGAAAAATGTGTGTTTTATTATTTAAAAATTAAAAAATCAAAAGTATAAATTAACATTTAAAATAAATATCATATATTATGGAAAGGATTAATGAATTTATAATTCACACTTAAGTAATTATAATGCAATAAATTTTGTGATATTTTTTAAAAAAAATTATACCTTTATTAACCTACAACCGATAATTTTAGAAAAATAAGAAAAAAACATTTTAAAAAAATTATAAAATCATGTTACTATTTTTAGGTACAAAATAACTCCATTTATGTAATGAATTATTTTATGATTCACATGAGTGGTTTTGGGAGTAAATTTATAGAATTGGTATTTTCTGGGTTGTGCACTATTGGCATAAGGTTTTCCCCAACCGTGCACCCACAAAGGGTAAAATATGAATCCCCATATAGTATTGGTTTTTAAAATTGGAAAATGGTTTGAAAAATATTGAAACTGAAATGTATAAACCATGCATCCCATCTATGGGGTGCACAACTAGGGAACATGGTTTGAAAATTATTTATTACCTATGCATTTACACATTTACATGGAAATTTTTAATTACAAAAAAATATTTTTAAAATATTTGAACCACAATTTCATCTAGTTATCTACCCTCACATTGGATTGACTTTATTATTGTTCTTTGGACCACCCATGTACCATTTTTATCCTCCAAACCTATTTTATTATCGATCGATGATTGGTGAAAATCATCTGATTTGTCTCTGGTAAGAGTTATTCTCTCATTATTCATCTAATACTCTCTTTAAAACTCATTTTTATGGATTTATATATTTTATTGTTTTTTAGGGATGGACCTCCTTTTTTAGAACTTTAATCTAGGTTTTTTTCCTTTCTGTCTATTTTTACCATTGTTCGTTGGTCATTCCCATTACATGCATTGTCAAAAGTGATCTCTATCTTAAGGTAGGTTGTTCCATTCATATTTTACCTGATATAAACCTAAATTTCATTGATTTAAATTAAAATTTCATTCATATATATTTTCAATACCCATTTTTTGTATTAATTGGACATTTAAATTGATAATTCATGAATTCTGGGGGGAAACCCCCAACTCCAAAGGGATTAAAAACTGGGTTGTGATTCAAAATGTGATTGAATCTGTGTATTAATTATAGGGGAAATGTATTAATTTTTTTTAATAAATCATGATTGGTTTTATCATGAAAAATGAATTAATTGATTGAAACCCCTTGTTTTTGTTTTTTAATGGAAGTAGGAATATTGAAATTTTAAATAGGGAAATTTTATTCTAAACGATTTTAAATTTTTTCCCATGATTGATTGAATTATTGAGAACATGTGATATAAGGTAGTTAGTGAGTTATTTGTGAATCTAATATTGGTTTTCAATTCCCTATAAAAATATTGATTCTTTAAAACTCTGAAAAAAATATAGATTTAGTAATCTTATACCCAATTGGATGATCATGTGTCCAATTCCCTTAGTTCAATGGGATTAGTGCGCACATTTTTATAAACTATAACAATCATAATATTATGATGATAACCATGATGCTTTTTGATTTTGTTATGATATATATTCCAATGATTACAGAACAATATTACTCCAATATTTAGATTTATATAAACAATTTTACAAATATTGTTTCCATAAGAAACAATTTAAAATGTTTTGAATTATTCAAGTGAGAATCATGTTTAGTTTTAAATATGAAATTGATGGATCATGCATATTTAATTTAAAAATTTAATATATTAAATAGTTTAATTATATTGGAATCTTAATATGGATTTCTAGGTGATAACTAACTACTTTTTTGAGTTCAATCCCTATATTTTTCATTGAGAATTTGTAGATTCCTTAATTCCAGGTTGTGAAAAGGGAAATTAGCGCTTACAAGTGTAATTTTCTATTGATATTCTTGTCTTGGAGTTCATTATCTATTGGGACATTGGCTATATTATCTTGATTTTTCTGGTACATGGTGGTTGTAATTTTGTTTTATATACACTTTTGAATTCTGGTACTATTCTCCAAGTGTATTATCTTTCTTAGAATATTGACTTGTAGTTGTTTATTCTAAAGTTATTTTGGGGAAAATGTTCTTACCATTATTTTATATGAGGAATGGTATTAGTCTCCAGCCCATATGGATCAATAATAACCTTTATAAAATGAAATTTCTTGCTCAGGTATCAGGTTACAATGTATTTAGGATGGATCTTGACAAAGCATTATTTGTGGGTTGTTAAGAATCATAAATTTATGTCAATTTGAATATTGAGCAATATTATTATGACTTAGGTTCATTTTCAATTGAGTTTATGGAAAGATCTCTCCATAATGATCCCTAATTCACAATCGGTGTATTGGGAAATATACATTAGTATAATTTATAGGATTTTCCATACATTTTATATAGGTAGTGTGAGTGATATGCTTGATTTTTATATAACTATAATAATTTCACTATTTATTTTGTTTTAATTTTGATCTTAGAAATTTTCTAAATATCTGTATTAGTGTTTTCCAGGTTTTGTAGCATCGTGAATACAAGAATAAAGTTGAATCAGATCCAGGAGGAAGCTATTGATTAATAAAAGATTGAAAATACACCCATGGATCAAAATCTTGTTGAGGTTATTGTGTATGTTTTCCAACCACTAGCACATGCAACTGCACCCATTCTTATTCAGGATCTAATTATGGAACCTAAGAAGGAGGAGTCTTCAAATCATGTGAAAATGTTCCTTAGATAGAAACAACTAGATTTCCAAGGCTCTAATTATACTCCATATTATAAATATTGGTTGATGAGGATTGAATAATTATTTCAGTTCTTGAAAAATCTTTATAAAATCATTGTGAAATGTTACACCTTCATGAAATAAGAATATAACAAGATATACTGGGACATAATGGTGTTGGAAAATAATAATGAGGTATACGGGAGGATGGATATTATAGTTATTTTCAATGGACAATACTGTCTTGTGAGTATGGTGTTTTCTATGGCTATAGATATTTTTATTTTCATGTAGGATAACAAGACCATGAGTGAATAAGAAATTAATTTTTCTTATATTTTTTAGAAGGAATTTGAGATAGTATAAAATGAGAATATAATTACTTGATGGTTCTATATGGGACATTTATCTACTATTAATTCTCAGGTTTTCTTGTTAATTATGTCTTCTTATGGAGTGGTTTTGTCTAGATTGTTAAAGGTTTCTATTTATCTTTATGGTAAGTCAAGTTTGATGGCATTTCCTTTTTATCTTTGGGTATGTTATATGAGTTCATTAAAAGGTAAGTGTATGTGTGATGATTATTTTGGTGATTCTCAAAATTAGTGTTCTTATGGACCTCTTCCTATACTTAGAAGAATCTAATATAGCTAAAGGGACCATGAGAGGGACCATCACTATATATTCATCTTTAGTGACTGCATTATTTGATATTAGTTTATCTCGCATGTTTAAATCAACATATATTGGGAATGTTCTTAATCAACCAATTGAACTTTTGTCTTCTATAATGTATATTACTACAAAACATGGTTCAAATGGAGATATGGGTTTCTATTTTCTTCTTTTCTCTTCTCATTATTTGAAATCAAGGTTTCATTGGATTTTTTGGTTCTTGATATGAAACCTCATGACATCATTTGTTTGATGGATTGGTTAATTGAAAATAAATCCCTAATTTATTAATATATTTGATTAGTCTCCATTTTTCACCTGATGGGGTTTTGTATATCATTAATAGATAATATGAAAAATATCGAAGTAGAGATAGAGCATCTATCCAATGCTGGGGAATGTAATATCAACGTTCCCTTTTGTCCTAGACAAATAATCATTAAGAAATGATCTCCCTCTGGTTATCAATGAATATCATAAAAAATTTCCTTCGGAATTATTTGGTTTTAGACTGATAATGGATGTCGATTTATCTATTATCTTGGTATACTATACAAAAATAGTGTATATTCCTTTTTATTACATGGAATAATCTTAAATTAACTAATTTAAGGCTTGGTTGGATGATAGATTATAGAAAAGATTTATAATCCTTACTGTGTCACCTTGGGTGACCATATTCTCTTTTTTAATAATGATGGTGGGTAAATTATAAATTCTTATTATTACCAGAATCACAACAATGTCATGGAAAATAACATGTATACATTTAAATGGATTTGGTAATATGATGGACTTGTTGAAAGGGGATATGTGTTTCTCGATGGTTGCTCTCTGATCTAGTTATTACAAGTTTAGGATAAAATAATCTGAGATTCATAAAACTAACATTTGCATACAGTATAAAAATTATGATTACTCTGTCATTCCATTTAATCTATCCAATAATCAGATAGTATGTTTTCGGTTTGATGAAAGGATTATTCCATCAGTATCATGATATAATCATGGTGGTATCCTTGGATGAAATCATTATTTACTATATATTTGAGGAGGTTGATTTCTGTCATCTATTAGGAGTTATAGATTTATTAAAAAATCAATGTGTTTTTTCCATTATATAGAAATGTGATTTTTGGATTTAGTTAGTTATGTTATTGAGGCCAATTGTGTTTTTTAGATTCATATATTGTTTGGTTTATATTGAGAATATTTTAGGATTTAAATGAACTTATCAGTGACGAATTCTATGATGAATTATCTATCTCATATGGGAGTGATTTTTTCATGGGATGTTAAGTGTAAAAGTTATTTTGTTGAGGTGAATAAAATTTTTTAATGTAGCACTAGTGTTGACTCTTCATGAGACCATGAGGGGATATGTGGTCCTCATTGATGCATCATGTTTATATTATGACTGACTGAAAATCATTTTTTTTCATTTTCTACAGCCGGTTTAAGGGGTTGCCGGTACCCAAGGTACAACAAAAAAATTAAACCAAAAACAGACATACCAGGATAAGGCAACTTAACAACACAAACTTACATATCATCCAAGTCAAAGTCGTCACCGCTTCTCCATCCTGACTCCTCTTCTCCGGTAGCCGTGGCTGTTTCCCATCCTGGATCCCTCCAGTAGTGAACACTATTGACACGGTTCCTGAGCTGATCTAAGACATGATAATCTGATGCTGACTCCTTAATCTCACTATTCATTGCACACTTTAAATACAACACTTCCTTCTTCTTTGAGGCGGAGCGAGTCCGCATCGGCTGCGGGAGACCCGAGTAATCCTTCCTTTGTCGACGCTTAGAAATGATAGGAAAAGGTCCTTCCCCTGAAGCGGACCCCTGCTTCCCACATTGAAGCACTTCACTGAAGGAACGTTTCTCCCCTCCTTTACCAGCCTGTTCCCCCGATCCCAATACAGGAGAACATGTAGAATGTACCCTTTCAAGAGACACAGCCCCCTCAACAGTCTCATCCACCAGCAGAGGCAATGGTACACCCTACGCCACGTCCTCGGTCACCGCATGATTTTGCACCAAATGGGGTGGCACACCCTCTGCAATCGTCTCACTCATAGGCACCGCAGGAAGCTCCTTCACACTACCCTCGACCTGGACACTTCTGGAGGCCCCCAAACTAGGACCCTCATCTTCTGAGACATCACGCAAAACAGGATCAGAATCAACGTTACCAAGGCAATCAAACCTATTGCTTAAAGACACAAAGGGTCTGGCCTTAGGATTCAGGCCTCCATTCTCTTCTGTACAGTTCTGAGATGGACTAATTTCTGCAACCCCCAGTGAGTGAACCAAAGCAGGTGCTTCCTCAGCCCTCACCCTATTATATAAGTTCTTACCACCTTGACCATCCGCATCCAGAGTCTTGTTAGGACCAACCAAATTGTTGTCCATCACTGAAGATTGAACAAACTTCTCCTTTCCCTTTGTACTCTTCTCCACAGGAATAGAAGACTTCCTTTGGGTTGAGTGCTGGGGCTCCTGACACCGAGACATCATCTCCTGAGGTGAGGCACGCCGACATCTCTCAGAATTGTGTCCAAACCGATTACAATTCGAACAAAAAACAGGCCATGTTTCATAGATCACCTGTTGTTTACACCTATAATCCTCTCCAATTGTAATCCAGACAAAATCGAAAGGGGCCCTAGAGGGATCAATTTCAACGCAGACCCTAGGATTGATCGGATGGGAAACTGCTTCAGTCCGAGAGTCTGAACAAAAAAATCTACCCACTAGATTACCAAACATTCTAATAATAGCGGGGTTTTGAAAAGGTAAGGGAAGCTTGGGGAAACTAACCCATACCGCTGCTGAAGGTGGGTCGCGATTCATGTGGAAATCGAACGACCAACGAAGGAGGAAGAAACGACTTCCATTGCAACTCCGAGGAGCTCTTGACCAAGCTTTGATAAGATCCTCTTCCGATGCAAAACGAATCATAATGTGGTACCTGTCGAGTAAACCAACAGTCGCCCGTTCCTGAAGGTCCCAAGCGGAGAAGACGAACCTGTCGAAGGAGTCGACGGATGGTCTCCTTTTTCTAAAACGAGCAACCAAGGTAAGCTTCAACAGCGAAGCCGATTCCGTGAACTCAGCAGACGAAATCTGAAGATTAGGGGTTCCATCCAAAAGATCTGGCACTTTAGGGCTCACGAACACCTTCATTGAATGGTTTACTGTGATTTAAGACCACATGATCATAAGTTATATCTTATTTAAATAATATTTCAATATTTTCAAGAGGTATTTTGTAGTTTAACACTACATTTTAAACATTTAAAATTTTTATACCCTGTGGAATTGTAATGTCATTTGAGATGACTAGAGTAGGAAACTTTTGACCCATGGAGTCAAATAATCATATAATTATTGTATCCTCAATGATATTTTGGAATTGTTGCATAATTGACTTCTGGATACATGGGTCAAGGTTTCATTGTCTAGTGTTATGTTTTCCTCTAGTCTTCTTGAGGATATTCTTCATGAACACCATGATTATGATGATTTACTTTTCATTAGGAACTCTCTTTATGGTGGGGAAACTATTAATAAGTGGTTGTTCTATAAAACTCTAAGCTTCAACGGCACTTTTCCCTTTAAATAATTCAACATCTTGAATTGTACGCAACAACGAGGTTCTAACACACCACAACCAATCAAAGAAGCTGTTATGAATAGTAATATCCACATTATGAAATTTTATAAATTTTACCATTCAAACAGGAGTCCATTTTTGGATTTGGAATATCGAAATTTCCTTAAGGTAAATTTTTGGAAACCTGGTTTATATCAATATGTAAAATCTGGTTCAATATGTTGAAAATAACTTTTGGTGAATAGTAACTTTTTACTTTTATTTAGCACGGTTAAAAGTAAATATGGTAATTAAGGGTAAAAATGATATTATTATTAGCCTAACACATGTCCTAATTCTATTGGTTAAGTGTAATTTTACCAAAACATCCTTATGAATAAAATATGATCCTTTAGGTCCACTTGGATTAGATTAGGACATTTATTATTATTTAATTTAAAGAATAGTTAAAAGTGATAAATTCAGTATTTAATAAGTAACCCATTTTTAATATAGGATTACACATAAGATAAATTCGAAAATAAATTATAATTAGAAATCTTCAAATATTTCATAAGTAATTTTATTTTATTTACATTTTTTAGACATTAAATAATTTAATTTATATATGACACAATGATGATGCAGTAAATACCTAATTATTGAAATATTTTAAAAATTGATATTATAAATATCCAAATAAATGTAAATTGAGACTATTTATGAATTAAATTAATATTATTGGTTAATATTACATTTTAGGGTTGGTTATATAATTTTTTTGAAGTAATAAAGCTGTTATGAATTTAGAAAAAATAAAATACCAAATCATGTCAAAATGGAAAAAAAATAGTTTTTAAAACAAATATTATATTATTAATTGATATTCTATACCTAAAAATATAAGGGTCAGACAAAAGACTTATATAAAGATACGTGTATTATTAGCGAACCACTTTAGGTTCTCTTGGAAATATATAGAATGTTTATTAATCATATAATATAAAAATACAATGAGACATGGTAAATGTAATACTATTGAACTTTGAGTTAAATGTAAAAGATAAAGTTAATATAGTGACCTAAACCTATTAAAACATATTCAATGAGTGGTTTTGACCCATCCCTACCTTATCCTTTAAATAATTCATTTTTTACCCATTATAAACCGAAAATTATTTTATTATAAAATAATATTTCTATCATTTATTATGGTGCCCCTCACCCCTCTTATAAAATAAAACTCCCCCTTCTCTCTAATTTACACCTTCAAAGACATTTGGATCGGCCAAACCCTACCAAAATAACACCCAAATGTCCTCCCTTCATCCTAGAGACATTCCATTATTCATAAATTCAACCTATGGATCCCTTTTGATCAAATAAAAATGAAGAACCCGAAGAAGAGGTAAACATTGCATCACCTCTTTCTCGTTCCTTTATTCTTCAACATCCTCATTATTTGTTGTTTCTATTATAAAACAATAAATCCAGTATCTTATATATATTTTATGTTATTAAAAATATGGCATAACCATATTCATTATTCTATCCTTCCTATGAATTATAATGTCACCATTTGTGCGTACGTAGGGCTTACAGTCTCCACGATATGGTGTAATATGTTATTCGACACTATGTTATTTGGTAGGATATAATGTTGAGAAATATATATATAACTAATAAAAATAATATGCTAATTTATCTGTAAAATAAATATACCATAAAATTCCACACCTTTTAATCATTAAAGAAATGATATTGCCTCTCCTGCGTACGTACGGATTACCATCTCCATGACGTGATGAGATTCATTTACACATTCACCATTCTTCGATGATTATAATAATTATGTAATATATGACATAATAATGATACATTAGATATATATATATATATATATATGTATTACGTACATATATTGTATATACTTACTTTCAATCAATATGATATTAAAAAAGAAACATCGTTTATGCGTACGTACGACCTACCATCTCTATAGCCAGTGATTTCCATTTCATAAATCTATCTATTATAAAAATATATATTCTAAATATATATGATATATAAATCAATTTTTATATTCTGGAAGTATGTAAATCATGATCTATATGATACGATCAAGAATAATAGGTTAAAACTTGTATGATAAAGAATGTGATTATTACCTGAAACGATAATTTAACATGAAAATCATTATTAAATGGATAGTATAAAGTCATAAATGAATAATGTATGATATAATAAATATTAATATTGTTCTGTTATAATTTAATAACATACATGGATCATTATACTAAAGGATAAATTTACCCTCGACCAAAGTAAAGTACAAGGTAAGGGGTTTCCATCTCACTTCTTATTCCCGTGATATTAATGCTATATTGCCACTATTTTTGTTTTTATGGTTTATGTACTACCCATAATTGTATTCTTTATTTAATAAACATTAATTTATTTGTATTTTCATCTTAATTTTGTAAACTTGTTTCATGGTGTGTATGTTTCATATGTTACTAAATTTGTTAGGGTTAATTTCACAATCTCTTTATTATCCGAGGTTTTTTTACGTAAGTATCTACTGAGACATATTTATTATCCACATAAATGTTTCATAAAATATTTTTAAAAGGGATTATTTTTATGGGAATTTTTACTAAGACATCATTTTAAATGTTTTAATGATTTATTCTTCTAAACTATTCTCATTAATGTTCATGTTTTCAAAATGGTTTTACATATTTATTTAATAGGACATGAATGTTTTTAAAGGTTTATTACTTTCAGAAGTATCAATGTGGTATGGGACACTTTGATTCAAAAATTCTGTTAAATGTATTCCTTTCTAAAATGTGTTACTTTCAAATGTTATCATGAAAATTGGATATTTCTCTCAAAGAGTTTTACAAATCATTTTCATCTATGTCAAAATCGTTTAATGGATTTTAAACTTTTTTTATGTTGATTTATTATAATAAACATCTTCCATTCTTTATTGAAGGTTTTGTGATATGTTTGACTGTGGATGTGTTATATTAATACCATTCATGGTTTATGGGTAATGTATTGACATTTAGTATGCAAGGTTTAATATGAGTGTTTATTTTATGTTTAAACCTTTTCATATGAGGAATGCATTAGACTTATTAAGTGACGAGTGGAGCCCGATATAGCTCCTCGATGCATTGGTAGGTAACATGAGGGCAACTAGTTTCACGGAAGAATGCCTTGGAAATTTTTTTAGTCTTGGCATGAGGCCTTGACTATGTGGTTATGATAGTCTGACATTATGCATTACCTCGTTATGAAATTAGTTATTATGTGTCACTATTCGACTAGTAAAATATCCATGTGCATGTTTATATAGTAATGTTTGTTTTATTTATTTAAAATATTATGTTCAAGTTTATGTTTAAAAGGATGTAGTTTTTATTACACATCTTGCCTTAAAATTTTAATTTCTTCCACTAAATTATTTACCCTTACTGAGAATCTGAGATCACCTCTTTTTTATGTTTTATTTTTCGAGGATTTCCAAGATGTTTTTTATGATTGTTATGCAGGTTTAATCTAAAGGGAACAATGACATTGTCAAATTATTATTTGTTCTGTTTTGTATGTTGGAATGTGTAATGTAACATTCATGTATGTCATCTATTTTCCAAGACTGCTAAATTGATCGGTTCTTCAATACTTGATTCCTTTTAATCAAACCAATGTATTAAAAAAATGCACCGACTCTGGGTAGCTGGGGTCGGGGCATTACATGTTCTACATTATGGGTATTATATGCTTTTGAAATTGGGTTATCATGTTGTTAGATGTTTTAAATTTGTCGGGGGGGGGGGTTATAATTCATAGTGGGTAGTGAACCCAGGTAGCATGAGGATATTCATTGACATACATTAGGGATTCATTTGGTCAGGTATGAGATGGGGAATAGATAATTTTGTCTCTGATTTTTATACATGAAATTATGTCAATGAACAAAACTATATATCTTCAGTTTCTCTTGATCCACTTCCATATTAGTCTTAGATGTGTGATGATATCTCAATGGGATTTGTATTTGTGTATTTACATACCATGGAAAAGAAGAATTTGATAAGTATTGTGATAGATAGGATGACCTAACATTCACATTATACCCATTCTTGATCATACCGATGTACATGAGTTGGGAAATTTCTATGTGAAAGAGATTTTTCACTTTCATGGATAAACATATTCAATAGTATGTGATAGAGATCCCCATATACTTCTCACATTTAGAGAGGCATTCAAGAGATACTAAGATCTTAGATATGTTTAAATACAACATAACATCTAATATCCGTTGTCCAGAAAGATAAAGCTTTACAGATTCTTAAGTATCAGCTTTGTTTCTGGATCTTTTATTTTATGGGATATTGGGGTTGGAATTTTGGACTTTTTGTGTTTTCTTATAACAATAGTTATTGTCTGTAAAAAATGACTCTTTTCTTGGCCTTGTATTCATGTACTTATAAATCTCAATTTTTTGGATTTACAATATTGAAATTTTCATTATTAGATTGTGGTTGGTTCCAGAGACAACATAAAATATTCAATTGATATGTTATAGATTTTTATATAACTGGCCCATTATATATTATGTTGACCGGAATCACATACCATTGTAAATTTTAGTTTTTGGTCAGGTTTTTGTGAACATTTCACCTTGTTTATGTCATTTGTAACATTAAATTAAAGGGAATATTTATCTTTATTTTTTATTCCTTTTGAGGTTTTTGTGGTTATGGGGAGAGTGGAAGATCACTTTTTTACTTCCTACAATTTTTACATAGATATATTATGTTTCCCATGTATCAAAGGTATAATAGTATATTTCTGATACATTGCATGTTCTATGATAGATCGATCATCACCTTGATACTGTGTTACCCATGACTGAGTATCTAGTAAGGATTATAGATTCTGAAATTAATGTACTATTATGGGGTATGATACCTCTTGTTATGTTTAATGGAATAATTACTTTGATACTCATGAGATGTTTGAGATACAGGCAATGATGAGGGAGATATTGATTTATCTTTTTTGCATGGATATTTTCTAGTATGATTTTTGTGACATAATGTTACTATAGTGGGGAGGTTGTGACATCATATTACTATTTTTAGGTACTCATAAACCTAATTTTTTTATAATTCCTTAGTTATTGTTTGTCTCAAGAGGTTTCGTGATGATAGTTGAAAAAAATGTCATTTCATAGTAGTCTACAATTGGTGCATGATTTCCCCATACTGTCCACCCACATGGGGAAAGCTATGGAAGACATGACAGAGTGGGTTCTCATAGTTATTATAAAGCATATAAAAAATTTCATCCACAACATAGAAATCATGACCTCATTATAGGGGAACATGGTTTGGATGAATGGTTAAAGAAACCATGTTGTCTTGCCTAGAACACCATAAAACATTTCATTTTTAATTCGAAAAAATATTTTGACAATTTTTAACAGCTATTTTTACCCCACTAAACCCTCACATAGAGATTGATGTCTTCATTGGACATTACAGCACCCAGGAACCCAATTTGTATCCTTCAGAATTACACCAAGGAAGATTGATTCTTGGTAATAGTCATTTGATTCCTCTCTAGTAAGAGTTTTTCTCCCCTTATTCTTATAAAACTCTATGTATCCCTCGTCCTTAGGGTTTTCACATCATCTAGTTCATGATGGTTATAAACTACTATTTTATAGATATTTAATCTCAGATTGATTACATTGTCTTTTTTTCCAACATTCATCATTGGTTCTTCATGTTGTTGGTGTTTTGTTACATGATCTCTATTTTATGGTAGGTGATTCTGTTGCGATTCTGCTTGTTATAAACCTTTTATTGGAAAGATTAAAATTAACTAAATTTCATAATCTTAATGGAATTGGACATTAAGGATTGATTTGTCATTTTATGGAATGTTTTAATTGATTTGGTAAGAACTGTCTTCAATTGTTTTGTTTAGAAGACAATATTGGATTTATCTTGAAAAAAAAATTACTGGATTGACTAAATACCCTTATTTGGTTTGTAAATATAAATTAATAGATTGAAACTATAAATGATGAAATTTTATTTTAAACTATTATGAAATTATTTTCCTATGATTTATTGTTTTATTTACCACATGCGAGCATGTGTAGTCAGTGATTTACTTGGGACAAACATGATAAGTTGTGAATTCCCTAGGAAGGGGTTGACAGTTTACAACAGTAAAAAAAACATAGATTACTATATGGTATTAATATTGAGAAGAAGATGAGTCCTCTTTGGACAATGTTGAGATAAATATGTGCACATTTCCATGTTCTCATATTTTGGTATTTGAGGTTCCCATAACATGGAAATAACAAGCCTTAGTGCATATGGAAATGTTTCTTATTGTATTTATTTAAAAATCCATTCCATGATTTATATAGTTGTATTAATCATTTCTTTTGATTTATATATACTTTTATATTTAAAATTTTTACTTAATACACTGTTTTAATTTAGATAATGTTGATTTTACTGATCATAATAATAGATTTTTTTTTGTAAATAAGGATCATGATTTATAAACAATGAATATTGAATTTTATTAATTTTAAAACCATAAAAGTGATACCATCTTTTAATATACACTATATCCATTGATGATCTAAGATCCATATTTATCTGGTAAAGGAGTCATATTTGGAGATTCTCTCATAATATAGTAATTTAGTAAGGGAATCAATCCTGTCATATCATATATGACTCTTCGATTGTTGAGTGGATCACAGTTCACCCAACAAGTCATGTTGAATAAATCCACCTCAGAATATCTCTCATTGATGAAATGGAAATAGATTTATGGAAATTTAGCATAATAGTATCTCTCTTTGAAATAGAAATATATTTGGATGGTTGAAAAAATAATGGTCATTATGAGGTTATGAACACTTATTTTAGAATAATAATGAAATTTAGAAATGAAATTATTTGGGGGAGAAAATTATTCCCTCATTAATAATATATAATTTAATGATTTGAATTATAGTACAAGAAAATTTATTCTAAATGATATTATTGGAAAATAGTAAAATTGAAAAGTTAATGGTGGATTGGAAATCCTTAATTTCAATGTATCTTCATAAAAATTAAGGAGAATACTATAAATTCTTATAAACTCCTTGGAATGTTTATTGTGAAAAAATTGAGTGTCAATTCATGCTCATTGTATTTGGAATGTATTGGGATGGTGTAAAGTGTATTAGTGATCCCTTCTTAATGGTTAAAAATAGAGGCATTTCTTTTAAAAATAAGTTAATAGAAAGTTATATGTGGAATTAAATTGCTTCTTGGTGAGTTTGGTAAGGGGATACTAGTGATACATGTGGATATAGAGTTCCAGACTATAGTGTGTATTCTAGAAGGGTTTCTATATTTAATATTGATATATTATGATACATTGTATATTTTATACTTTAACCCATAATAACAAGATTAATTCTTTTCCGTTGTAATTATATTTTATGAAAAAATATAATAAGACCCCAAATAAAAAAATTCAATATTATTATTCTAAATTTAATATCTATTTAATTGAGTTAAATATCTAGTTTTTTCAAATATTTATTAGAAATATAATAATTATATATAATGAAAAAATTTAGAAAATAATTTTTAAAATATTATCCATTATTACATTTCTTTATAAATAAATAATATTATAACGAGTTTAATATGTATATTTTTAATTTAAAAATTAACCTAATAGAGATTTTTTGAAACAGACCAATTTAATTTATTAGGATAAAATATATATAATTTTTATAAAAACAATTCAATAATAATAACACTTTTACAATTTTTGTGGTAACTATATATTACCTCAATAACTTCAGTTTGTTCTTGGAAATGAAATTTTGATTACAACCTGACATGGATATAGTAATTCCATGTTCAATTTTGTTTTCATGATAATTTTTTTTCTACCTATGAAATTATTTATCAGTAAATATAAATTACTTTTTAATTTTAAAATAATCTATTCACACTTAAAATACAAAACTCTAATCCTATTATATATAATTTTATTATAAGTTATATGGATGTAATTTTATTAAGATTCATTCTTTATGAATTATTAATAATTAAATAAAAAATTTATTATTAATTTAACTATGGTCAAAAATATATAATACATACATTATCTTAGTTTAATCATGGGACCAACATGCCTCCATCTTAAATAATTTAATCCTAAAATTTGGGATCTACATTAGTATACAAATTTATCTTAATTCATCCTAATTAATTCTTTAAGCTCCCATGATTCATCCTTTATGATTTTATTCTTCCAATGTAATTTCCTAAGATGGGTTACATGATTATTTAACAGGTGATATCTAGTGTAATGATTCAGGATTGGATATTCATTATTTGAAAATCCATGCTCCTACTATACTCACTCAATGAGGATTGGATTTTTATTGTTTAGGATGTGAATCCTTAACCATTAGAAATGAATTAAGTCATTAAAATTAGAGAGGTTCGGTGGAAATTCCAAATTATATACTACTGATGTTTTTATACCCAATATCACTAACGGCTCTATATACCATAGATATAGATTTTACATCAAAAATGACCATATAAATCTCTTACATGTTGATCTATTCTAGAATAACTGGCCCTATACATGGAATTCTGTGTCATTCATTTTACTATATGTGAAACTCTTTTACATACTCTTAGAATATTTATTTTGTTTTAGATAGCTTGATCCTTATTAATTTCCTCCTTAATTATATTCAAACCGACAAGTCACATTCCACCACCATCAACAAAACATGTTAGAGTAAAACATACATTACCATAAATGGCCTCATAATGCGAAATTTGTATACTCAGTTGGAAGATATTATTGTAAAACAAATTTTACTTGATGTAAGTACTTATGTCTTATTCCCTTGAATTCATCTTAGCATGACCATAGCATATCCTATAATATTTAGATAGTACTCTTATATTGTCCATCAAATTGAAGGATGTTAATTCATTACCATGTGCATCTCAATATTCAAATAATTTTAATGAATCCACTATAAAATTGATTTGAAATTATGTAAATTAATTTATTTAATTAATAAATGTTCTCCATTGATTTTCACAACATCATTGACATAGATCTGTTTATGAAGTTAAACCGAAAGATCCTCCAGAGATACAATGTTAGGTAGTGATTTTTTTGTTTTAATTCAAAATGATGAAAATAAAAAAATTATTAATAGATGTATTAGGAAATTCAGTAACTGTATCCATTTTTTTTATTCCCATTCCCACATAGTTATATTTATTGGTTTCATTACACCCATTGGGGCTTCTTTCTATACTTTTAATCGATACCATACCCGGGATCATAACAAATGGTAACCAAATTATGGTTCATTTTTACCACTTTATGTAATCTATTAAATACATATACAGAATAATTATAAAAGGTTTTATAGAAAAATTTGGGTTATGTTATTCATCCATAAATTCCCTAAATAGCTCTTTTACAAAGGTTATAAAATGTCTCCTTCCAAACATCAATACACCATATTCATAGAATAAGTCTCTTGATCTCCTATTTCTTATTGATTTTAAATAACATTTAATAGTAGAATTATTATTCGTTAAAAATATTAATCATCAATAGTATTGATCTTTTTGGGGAATTATATGGAATGGGAATGGTTATTCTCATTAAATATTAATTTCAAAAATCAGCATTCATTAAATCCATTAATATTCCATCAGTTTCAATTATTTATATAAAATATATTACATGATTATACAACTAAATAAATAGTTATCATTATTCTCCTTCTATGTATGATATTTTTTTTCAATATCATAGTTCTTGAGTTTTTCTAAAATCTCATTCATCTTATATTGTGGAATTTTTTTGTTTGAATATATATTTTATAATTTTTTAATCGTTTTATATGTCACCTAATTCAATATGACGATAGTGTATTTGTAAATTCATGTAAATTATCAATACATATATTTAAATACCATATGTGGTATAGGTTTTTCATGGTATTTTAATTGTATTAATTCATAAGAATGAACTTAATCATTATATATACAGACACATCCTTTTCCTTTATATGGTTCATCATGACATCTAACAATACCTTCATTACCAAGTGTTATGTTTAATGATTATTAATTGATTAATATCTTCTCTAGTTACTAACATTTTCTTTCATTATTAATTGAAAAATAAAATTTGACTATTTTAAAATTCATCATTGTTATCACATTCTTTATCTAGGAAATTTTGTATGAAAACCATCTATAGAAACTATATGTGTCATGAAGACAACATATCTCAGTTATATGTTTTGGAAATGACCCTATTTTAATAACCATTATATTTTTAGCATATTACAACATTCCATTATACAAGGATGTATAGAAACATTAATAGACATACTAAATCCAAAATACACACTTATTAAATATATTATATATCTCATTATCTATTATAGTGTTATTGATGAATTTTAAATGTCCTCATTCACTTGATAGATCTTATAGTATATATTTATATCATCAATAAAAACCATTATCTATTTATAAATATGATACGTGATTATCATATTCATTAAAAATATAAACACTAAGGGTGTACTGGTTTACCTAAATGATATTTGGTGGAACTTGTATTGCGTATACTATATATGAAATTTCATCTTTGGAATATCATCCTTTGGGAATTTTAATTCATGAAAACCAAAATGAAGATCAATATTCTAGGTGTATTGATCATCTTTTATAGTTAAAATAGAGAATTAATGGGATGTAATGGATAATTATTAATTATATAAATTTAATTTATTCCTCAATAATCAATTGTCATCCAAATATACCCATCATTATTGTTTACAAACATGATATGTGGTCCATTGTGTGAAACATGTGGGTGTATGAATATATTATTAAAGAAATATTTTAGTTGTTTCTTTAATGCTGATGGATACATTCCATAAAAAGTCTTATATATGGGATTCATGTCATCCTTATATTAATAAAGAATTTCCCATAACTTTTTGGTAGATATCTATGTAGTTTCTCAATAACCACATCAACAAAACTGTTCACAGTGGATACTCCTTCAATTATAACGATATCAATATCCTAAATTAGTTAATCCTCATTATAATTCCATTAATATGAGTCACTATTGGTGATTAATATCAATAATAATGAAATTTGGTCTCTCAATAAAAAAAATTCTATTTTCTAGCCTCATTAACTTTAATCTCCATCCAATGATAATAAATTATTGAGTTATACTTTCAGATTAATCAATATAAATGATTATATCAAAATATACCAATTAAAGATAAACTATGTTGTCAATTAACTGACCTTTATTTATTTTCATACATAATATGAAATATATTTTCATCATTCTAAAATTTCACAAGAGTTTATTGAATAACCAATCTATTCTTAAGGTATCAAGTGGTAATTTAAGGATCTTAAAAAGCATTAAACATTTGAATGTGTGTGTCCATCCATACTTAAATAATATATTATCTAACATTGATTTTGTAATAATGGAACGTTATATGTCTTTATATGTGACCAATAATTTTTTTTCATGATAAAATAGTATTGTAATTATTCATTTAGGCTCTTCCTCGGTGGATTCTTATAGAACATGTGCATTTATTTGAATAGTAACATATATTGATTCTATTAATACAGTGGGCATTTTTTATTCAGGCAATCATTTTAAATCCTACTTTTGATGGACCTTATCTATTCAATTGTGTTAGACTATCATTCCCTTAAAAAAATATCTATAGTGTTTTTTCTCATAGTTATTTCATAATGGGAACTATATGGTCCCATTATTTTTAATTATTGAAATCTTTTTAATATTACACTCAACCAAACTTTCTCTCTCCTTTATCCCTGGAAAATTATTGAACTAGGAAAACTCCTTCTATTAAATTATTGAGCCTAAAAAAAATATTCTTAAGATGAATATTATTGTGTGACTAGTTGTTTTGTTTACTATGTCCATATTTAATTAAATAATAGATTGGTATTTCTTTCATGTATAGCTATATAATGATAGAAATTTTTGTTGACCTTGTAATGTTTTCCGTTTATTTACTAATAGATTCCTCTTCCAATTTTTTTTATGTTTAGAAATTTTCGTCCAATGTCAATTGTTTTCTCATGGGAAAATTATTTATCTAGGATTCTAACATTAGAGGCCCTAAAATCTAGGATTTTATCTCACCATCCTTCATTGTTTTCTGAATTAATAAACTTCTGTTGATAAATATATCTCCTTATACGATATAAAACTATGATAAACTTCTCTCTTTCACTATATCAAAAATAAAGGATTTTATTTTTAAAGAATTGATCTTTTTCTATACCATTAATGAGATAATAATCCATTTTATGGAAACATATAGTTTTTGTAGAAAAAATAATCCTCCACTACTAAAAGATGAGTTGTTAATTGTTGTTTCATATATAAATGTTTATTTTTCATAATTTAATATGATATTCCAAGTAAAATCTCAATTTTATAAAATCAAACAACTTTCCGATGGATTTAATCAAAAGAGAAATGATTAAACTAATTAAAAGTTTTGACACATATTTTATTTCATTTATGCATAATCTCTAAATATTGTAATTTATTTATCTTATTAATTAATAAAAAATGAATTGTAAATAATATTATATAATACAAATACATTTTTTAGAATCAAATTTCATGTAATCTAGATATATGTATAGAATATTATATTGGTTTCTCATAGGGTTAGTTCCTCTAATGGTGTTACCATAAATCTTATTACTATGGTTTATAAAAAACATTCTATAATACTATCAAAAATACCCAAATCTATAAACCGATAGATGATGGTTATTATATTATAGTGGTAAAAATTTATAGTTTAAACTTCATGAGATAAAATAGTTTATAAGAATCAAGAAACTAGATAAAGTATTTATAAATAAATTACATTAATAACTAATTATATATCACATAAATTCATATTAAAATTATTATTTATCCTAGAAATTTTATATTTTATAAAAAAATGTCTTCAAGGATTCATAGGGATGTAAAAAACATAAATCAAAGGGTTATATGAGAAACATAGTTTGGGATTTAAAAATGTAAAGGATATTAAAAAATAATCATTGAATAAATAAAATAACTACAATTTCAAAATTTAATACTATTATCAATTAAAATAACATATCAATGGATAAAATTACAATATCATTAATCACATGGCTGATAATAATTAATTTCACAGTAACAAAATGCATAATTTTTCACATTTTAATCATAGCATAAATTACTTTTTCTTATAAATCATACATATAATCAAGAACTCATGGAAATATATTATATATAATCAGTTAAGGAATACAACAAATAACTAAAACTAGTTTATCTCATTATCATTACCTTTTCTTCGAGTGGTTATAAATTTTGACACCCCAAACATAGTAAATTATTTCTAATGAATTCATCATATGATATAATGAATAACTATCATAATATTACTTATGAAAATTTATACATTAATTTGTAATATTAAATAAATAGTTTCCCATAAAAGAACATTATCATATTAGATTTCAATATTTCCCCATTATATGGAGAAATATGGCTAACTAGTTGAATACCACAAAATAAAATTATAAAAAATTGGGAATTGAAATGTTAATAGAAATAGCATATCAATGGAATGATAAACGGGAAGTATTTTAGAGTACATCTCATCAAGGATACTAAGGATGTCCAGTTTGGACACTTTTCTACGATTTTGGTGGAGGTTGATCTCATCACCACCCTAATTGGGTATGTAACTATTCCTAATCCTTCTCATAACATCCAAATTGAGGTTTAATATGAAAAAATAATCTATTCAATAATGAATCAATGGATGGTGCGACGTAAGAACCTGGTTCTTATTCTTGAGGTATGAGTTTCATCTTTCCATTTTTCTTATGTGTTTTTTGAGAAAAGAAGGGAAATACACGGGGAAAATCGAAAATTTATTGGTACACAACATATACATTTGTACACAAGCTGGGTAATATGGTTGTGTGGGATGAGAATACAGGGCGTGTAGGTTTGGGTGTAAAAACTAACTACCACCATGTACTTTTGTACACAAACCGTGTACTTTGGTTTTGTGGGATTAGAATACAGGAATTTTAGGCATGTCGGTGATCAAGGGTGTAAAAACAAACTACACATCATGTACTTAGTAATACAATCCTTGTAATCAGTCGGTAGATGAACAGTGAGGCGGTGGAATGTATCTGCCAGATGAACAGTTTAAAAAATAGTACACGCCGTGTACTTGAAAGTAGATGTCGTGTAATTATTGTTTTTACATTAAAAACAAGCACTATCCACCTTATTCAATAAAAGAGGCAGAGGGATCACCGGGAGCTGTGGGAGAGGAGGCCGAGACTTGGAGGAGCTCTCGACTGCTCACCGGGAGTCCGATTCTTCCACCGTCAATCTCGTTTGAATCGCACGGGTAAGGTCATCACTCTTCTTGAATATTTCCTTCCAATTATTTACATAGGGGATGTTATTGAGGATTTAATGGGTATACATTTATCTCAGATCTATGTTGTTATTCATTGTTTCGGGAGGCACCATTCACGTATATTGATCAGAGATGATGGAGTTAGGTGGTCTTGTGATTAAGTCCAACTTCTGAGTTGTTTATGTTTACCGTTGTGTCGTGAACCCATGTTCGGGGTGTCATATGGACGAGACGTTGACATTTGGGATACATATACTTGAATATATAATATAATTAATCATTATAAACTGTTGTTTGAGATCGTTTCTTTCATCTATAGCCACCCTGAGGGTGTGTTTCCCTTGTTTAGCCATTTGTCCAAGATACCAGTGGGTATGCTGTAATTATAGAATATTTTTATCTTTCATGAGATGAAAAATATATAAATTGCTTGCTTATGCGTTGTGCTCAGCTTGGTTACTTTCTTTTTTTATAGAATGTCTTGGGGATTTGTTTTGTTTTTCTTGAGGGAAATGTTTTGTCTAGCCTGAGGGAAACATTTCTTATGCCTGAGGGAGATATATCATATTCATGGGGGAAATATTTGTTATGCCTGAGGTTAGTCACCTGAGGGTTTTATTTCTGTTTTCCCGAGGGAAAGGATTTACTTGACTGAGGAAAAGGATTACTTTGAATATCCTCTTTAGTGATTTTTTAGGTAGTACCTGCCGAGCTATAGCACAGACATGGTATTATTATTATCATTTACTTATTAGATAGAATGTTGTTGTTTCTGCTGTGTCACTGGAATTGGAGACTTTCGGTCGAGGCGGAGTCTCAAAAAACACACACATTGATTATATTGAATTATTAAATAATTAAAAAAATGGAAATGTAACTAGTAGGAATTTTTACTTTTGATTACTTTTTAATTGTCTGAATTTCATTATTGCACACTGTTGTTGCACATTTTCACTGATAGTTGGTCATGGGCCATTGCTAGTTTCCTTCTAAGATTTATTTCTCACACCCTATATGGTTCATGTCTTTTTCCCAAACAGGTTCTATTTTTGGAGGTGTCGATAAGGGAAAGGGTCCCCACATAGGTACATAATTGTTACAGAGGAGTAAGAGAGCGCGGGACTGAGCTTAGGCTTGTGATGCTTCTGCATTCATGTTTCACTAGTTTGGTTTTGTTTTTTTGTACTTTTTACATTCTGTTGTATTGCATCAGATTACAGTGTATCCTGTTTTGGCCGCTTTCATAAAATTAGAGACATATTGTATCATCATATATATGATTGTTCGTTATCTTTTACTTCAGTTCTATTTTTCATTTCATGACTATATTGTTTACTACTTCTGATTTTTTAAGTTTATATTTTTTTCTGTTTCGCTACACTTTAAAAAATTAGGGCATAGTTTCCCCACTATCAGTCTTAGGTCCTCACTGCTAGTCATCATCCTCTGGCATTTGGGGAAATGCATTTGATGTCATGTGACCATCTGGGTTCGGGGCACCCATTATCTGGAATCCGGATTTGGGATGTTACAAAGTTGTATTAGAGGTTTTTTCTTTTCTCTATGTTATTTTATTTTTTAGTGACAATGGAAAGAGAGAGATTTTTAAGGTATTCGGTAATAAATTGTGCATGGGAGTAGCTACCGCATGTACAGGTAAAGGCCGGATTGCCTCTAATTAAAATTTGATTTTCTATTTATTATTATTACAGTTGGTTAGATTTCACTATTGGGTGACACAATTGTGGTGTGCTATTAATAATTTATATACCTGGGTTCTATTTAGTTGTAACATAATGATATGAGGGTATTCCATTTCATTCATCATTGGGTACATGATATAATCACATGAAATGTATAGTTTCCATGCCATGTTGGTGCATTTGGAAATTTCATGTTGTTTTGATAGATGTTTTGTTAGAAAATGCATGTAGTTCTGATAGTTTCCATGATGAAAATAACTGATGTTTTTCATGAATTTTTTGTAATACGTTATGTTTGAATGAATGCCAAAGTATTGTTCTTGAGGTGTTATGGGCCCTCATCGACCGAAATTTGGTGGATAATTGACTTTTTTACCTTTTTTATAACATGTATATGATGCCAATATTTGATTCGTGGGGAGTATAGGACCTCATGTATTGGAATTTGGCACTTTGGTGTTCATTTCAGTGTTTTTTATGGGCTCTGGAGTAGTTTTTGAGGCTTCCTATTAGGAAAAACCCAGAATACACTCTGTGTAGTTTTGACTACACGCCATGTACTCTTCTGTTTGGGAAGAAATGCAAAATTTATAAGTACACACCATGTACATATATGTACATGCTATGTAATATAAGGCTGCATAAACCACCTTGATAGAGGGAACATGGGTCTTTGAGATTTTACCAAGAACATGTCGTGTACCTATGGGACACGCCGTGTAGTCTTCATTGGTGAGAGACTGTGTGGACTTGGCTATGTGGCTGGGGAAAAAGGGTGGTGTACACACCATGTGCGGGTGTAACACTCTGTGTAGCTAAGGTTGAGACACGCCCAGGATGACATCAAAACAAGACCTTGTAAGGGATTAAGGGTACACGCTGTGTAGACCTTATACACGTCATGTAGTCTCTTTTTTCTAGTTCTTGTGGATCCTTCCCCTTTTTTTCATTGGCTCTCTTAACATGACAAAAGAAACCTCGACCGTAATTTAAACTAACACGTGTGTTTGACCATGTAGATTCATGATGCCAAGATGAACATGAGTTGTTAGCTAATAGAGTGGTGAAAATTATAATCCAAAGTTGGTAGGCCATGGGCTACTGATAGATCCTACAACAGTTCTAGAAGCGGTGTCGTCCATTATAATGGATGTTGGAATGTATGCTCAGTTACGTGATGGATTCTTGCAGTTCATGTAGACATTTTAGGGAGCATCGCTGGTTTCCACATCTATAGTAGAGCCGACATGTATATTCTAGTAGTAGCATCTACCTAAGTTTTCAGGGGATGGAGGACCACAAGCTATAGAGTTATGGCTGGGTTCTATGCTGAAGATCGTCAAGCATCTGGAGATGCCTCCTGGGAGGAGTGTCAAACTCACTACTTACATTCTATGTGATTCCTCCAAGAGATGGTGGGATGTTACCACCTAGACTGATCATCACTAAGACATGGTGTGGGTAGATTTTCAGGTAGTCCTCTATGAATTTTTCTTTCTGAAGATGCTAAGGGAAGATCAAGCTCTAGTGTTCATAAATCTGCAGCAGGGCCCCATGTTAGTGATGGAATATTCTTCCCACTTCACCGAGCTACAAAAATTTTCACCTGTTCTGGTGGGTGATGAGACGTTGAGGGATAGACGCTTTGAGGAAGGCTGTCTATATGACATCCGAGCACTGGTGAATGTTTTCAGGTTCCCAAAACATGCATGCTATTGTGGACTAGGCATTGATTATTGGGGTGATCATGTGGGATGCTAGTGGTGCGGACTAGGGTGGGTTGGAACCTATCTCTCGTACTATTTCTATTGGCAATAGGAAGAGGCAGATGGATTTATCTCATGGTGGCATTACTAGCCAGAAGAATTCTTCATGTAGCCAAGTAATGTGCTACTAGTGTGGTAAAGTGGGGCACAAGAGACATCAGTGTCCATGTGACCCAGTGGAGTGTTGAGATTGCAGCAAGATGGGCCATCTTCATTGTTTTTTCACAGTGTTTCCACTAGTGACTAGTGAGAGGGGTTATGTGTAGACTCTGCATGCAGGAGAAGGTCCATCAGCTTCTTACTAGTCTAGGAATTGCTATACGTCAGGATGTTCAGGAAAAGGTGGTGGACGTGGCCATGGTAGCTAGAAAACAAGATATCAGAGATAGTAGGGCGGGTCAGCTTAGGGTATCCAGGCTATATCTTAGGGCTGCGACTGTGGGAAGACATATGCAGATCAACAGACCCAACAAAAGTTAGGATCCTGGACCTTCCACTTTGAGAGGTATAATTTTAGTTGCTTCTATTTTATCCTCTTTAATTTTCGATACCGGTGCTACAAATAGCATTATATCTTTTCTCGTTGAGGATATCCTTGGGCACAGTGATTCTTATTCCTTATATATCCTGAAGCTAGACACTCCTTTGGGAAATATAACGGTAGGTGTGCGTCAGTGCAAGGAGTGCCCCTTAAATATTGGTGTGTGTCACTTTATGTGGGACCTCTATGTCTTAGAGATGATAGCCTTTATTTCATTCATGGGATGGACTGGTTGTCACCCTTCTACGCCTTTTTATATTTCTATCGTCGCACTGTGAGTTTCTCATAACCATATAGAATATAGTTTCTATACAATGGAAAATGGGATGTCCCGGCAAGCGGAGATGGACCCGAGCATCATGTGTGTGGTTGAGTGACATCACAGATTGTGTGTTTATATCTGGATGACTAGGGAACTTGTCAGAAGGATTCCCCTCTAGTGGTTTATTGATTCAGGGATGTCTTCCCAAACAATTTTTCTGGTCTACCTCTAGTGCGAGAGGTAGACATATCTATTGATCATGTTCCAGGAGCGGCACCGGTGTCCATTCCTCATTATAGAATGGCTACTCTAGAACTATAAGAGCTCAAGAGGCAGTCAGAGGAGTTTGAAGCCAAGGGATTTATCCGCCCTAGTATTTCTTCCTGGGGTTCACCTGTTCTTTTTTGATAAGAAGGAAGATGTTACCCACAGACTCTGCGTGGATTACCATAAATTGAACTAGATTATGGTTATGAACTGATATCTCTTAATGATGATTGATGATCTTTTTGATCAACTTTGAGTTGCGTGACTGTTCTCAAAGATTGACATGAGATCTGGATATCATCAGTTCCGCGTTAGAGAATATGACATACTGCTTACAGCCTTTCTGAGTAGATTTGATCTATACAAGTACTTGGTCATGCTGTTCGGACTCAAAAATGTTCTTGCAGTTTTCATGGGTCTGATGAATCATGTGTTCCACCCATATCTAGATTCTTTTGTGGTAGTCTTCATGGATGATATCTTGGTGTACTCTCACACTCGACATTATTATACAACCCATCTTGAGATCATTGTGAGTACACTGAGAGAACATCAATTATATGATATTCTCTAAACATGCCACTTTATGATGGACCAGATTCACTTCCTGGTTCATATTATCTTAGATCCTGGAGTTCTGGTAGACCCATATAAAGTGAGAGTAGTAGTTTCTTGGGAGAATTATACGAACGTCTTTGAAATACATAGTTTCCTGGGGCTGGCCGGTTACTACAAGAGCATTATACTGGGCTTGTCCCACTTAGTATCACCATTGACGGGTTTGACTAAGAAGGGTTTGAAGTTCGTTTGGTCAAAAGCGTATGAGAAATCCTTTCAGAAGATGAAGGGAAGTTTGACATCAGAACCAGTCCTAACACTTCCAGAACAAGGGAAGAGCTATATAGTTTATTATGATGCATCATGTATTGGGTTGGGAGAATTGTTGATGAAGGGCGATTGAGTATTTGTGTATGGGTCTTGGCAGTTGAGGCCACATGAGAGGAATTACCCAAAGCATGATCTCGAGTTAGTTGTAGTTGATCATGTGTTATGCTATTGGAGACACTACCTCTTGGAAGAATATGTTGTGGTGTGTATGGACCACAATAGTCTTAAATATATCATTACCCAGCAAGACATAAAATTGAGACAGCGACGGTGGGTTAAAATACATCAGTCCTTCGACCTTGAGCTTGCTTATACACTTGGTAAGGGTAACGCAGTAGCTGATGCACTGAGTAGGAAGACTCATATACAAGAAGTACATGAGGCCAGTAGTGAGTGGAAGCTTATGGGCTTGTTCTCTGAGATGCATTTGGAGTTTCATAATAGTCAGGGGGAACCTATCTTTCATCCTCAGTTGTAACTTCTACCCTCCTACATAGAGTGAGGATGATACGACTATCAAATTTAGACATCCTAGTTCTATGGGAGTGGGTGGCAAGTGTGGACCCTCTTTCGGGTTGGACAATAGGAAATGATGAGAGGCCACATATCCTTGGATGAGTGTTGGTTCTAGGGGATATACACAAGGAGTTGATACAAGAATTTCATGCTTCTTCATGTGAATTGAATCCTAGAGTAACAAAAATGTACTGAGACTTTAGATGTCAGTATTGGTGGTTGTTTTTGAAAATAGAGGTGGTTGGTTTTGTTACGAGATGTTCCACCTATAAACATGTGAAGGAGGAGCATCAGAGGCTAGTTGGACTGTTACAACAGTTACACATTCTAGAGTTGAAATGGTATGATGTCGTGAAGGACTTCGTGACTGGGTTGCTAAGGTCACCTAAGGTCAATGATGTCGTATGGGTTGTTGTGGACAGACAAACGATGGTAGCTCCCTTTTTTCCGATCAAGGAGACCATCGGTGTTTACGAGAATGGGAAGTTGTATATCTGAGAGGTAGTAAATATTCATGGGGTCCCTCATTCTATCATTTTATATAGGGATTCTCATTTTACGTCTCCTTTATGACATAGTTTTCACTGGGCACTGGGTACACAGGTTCTTCTGAGCATAGCTTACCACCCTCAGACCGATGGCCAGTCAGAGCGTACCATAAAATAATTGAGAATATACTACTTGAATTCATCCTGGACTTTGGGGGGTCTTGAGAGAAGCACATACACTTGGTCAAGTTTTCCTCCAATTATATTTTTCATGGAAATATTAATACATCACCTTATGAGTATTTATTTGGTAGGCCACGCCGATGACCCTTATGATTGTTGGAGGTAGGTGAGGCGGATCTACTGGGAACACATCTTGTGAATGAGACCTCAGAGCAGGTCTAGTTAATTTAAAAGAGGATGTCTACTGCACCATCTTATCAAAAATCATATGATGATCTCTACATATGACCCTTGGAGTTCATTGTTGGGGATCAGTTCTTCTTATGTATTTCACTGAGGTTCGGACATAGGTCGATCAGGAGATAGGGTAAAATATCAGGGAGGTAAGTAGGGCCATTTGAGATTTTGGTGAGAGTCGGGGAGGTTTCTTATCAGATTCAGTTACCATAGAGGTACTAGTCCATGCACGGCGACTTCCACGTATCTCAGCTACACCATTATAACTCATATCCATATTGAGTTTTTTAGCTCGAGGAGGTTGATCTTCGGGTTGATTCATCCTTTGTTGAGCATCCGATTCGTATTTTTGATAAGAGCACGAAGGTTCTCTAAGGCCAGTCAGTTACTCTTCTACGATTGCTATGGAAGCATGGATGAGTGCATGAAGAAACAAGGAAGTGAGAGGCTGACATATGTGTTATGTGGCCAGAATTTTCGTGACATTATCTCCACTACCCTTAGAAAAGAAATTCAGGGATGATTTCATTTAATGGTGGATGTTTGTAAGAACCTGGTTCTAATTCCTACGGTACGGGTTTCTTCTTTTACTTTTCCTTATGTGTTTTTGAGAAAAAAAGGAAATGCGGGGAAAATTCCAAATTTATGGGTACATTCTGTGTAATTTTGTACACACGCCTTGTACTTTGGCAGTGAGGGATGAGAATACATGGCGTGTAGGTTTGGATGTAAAAACTAAATACATTCCTTGTACTTTTGTACATATGCCGTGTACTTTGGCTTTGTTGGATGAGAATACTGGGTGTGTAGGTTTTTCGGTGATCAAGGGTGTAAAAAAATCTACACACCATGTAATTATTAATACACGTTGTGTAATCAGTTTGATGATGAACAATGAGGCGGTGGAATGTAGCTGCTAGAGGAATAGTAAAAAATGTACTACACGCGATATACCTAAAAGTACACGCCATGTAGTTATGTTTGTTTTTTAAAAACAGCCAGTAGCCTCATTATTTGACAGAGGAGGCAGAGGGATCACTAGGAGCAGTGGGAGAGAATTCCAGGACCTGGAGGAGCTCTCGACTGCTCACCGGGACTCCTATTCTTATACCGTCGATTTATTTTGAACATTGTGGGTAAGGAATTCCCTCTTCTTGAATACTTCCTTCCAATTATTTTTCTATTATAATTTATCTACGTTTGAATGAGTAATTATTCATCTTAGATCTATTTCATTCTTCTTTGTTTCAAGAGGTGCCTTTTATGTATATTTATTAGAGGTGATCGGCGTAGGTGGTCTTGTGTATAATTCCAACTGTCGAGTTGTTTTGGTGTATCGTTGAGACACATTCCCATGTTCGGGGTGTCGTATGGATGATGCATTGATTGTTGTGATACCTAGAATTTCATAGGTAATCTAATGAATAAGTATAAACTCCTTTTTGAGATTGTTTCTTTGATCTAGGGACACTCCAAGGGTGCATTTTACTTGTTTAGATGTTTGGATAGGATACCTATGGTTATGCCATAATTATAGCATATTTTGAGTTTTCTTGAAAGGAAAATTATATAAATTGCTTGATAATGCATTGGTCACATCCAAGTTACATGATTTTCTTATGGAATGCGTGAGGGCAGTGTTTGTTTTTTGACTAAGGGTAATGTTTTGTATAGCCTGGGTCAACATTTCTTATTCCTAAGGGTGATATCTCATATGCCTGAAAGAAATATTCAATATGCCATAGGGTAGTTACCCGAGGGTTTCATATCTCTTTACTTGTGGCCCATAATTTTCATGTATGAGGACAAGGTTTACTTTGAATATCCATTATAGTGATTTCATAGGTTTTACCTGCCATACTAAAGCACATGCTTGGTATTATTATTATTTTTACTTATTATATATCCTATTGTGGTTTCTTATTTGGCACTGGAATATGAGATTTTCAGTCAAGGCCGAGTCTCGAAAAACTATCACTTCGATTATATTTAAATTTAAAATAAATAATAAGATGAAAATATAACTGGTAGGAATAGTTACTTTTAAATACATCCTAATTTACATAATTTCATTATTGTACACTGTTGTTTCACATTTTCACTGGCAGTTGGGCACGAGCCTTTGGCGGTTGGCTACTAGGATTTATTTCTAACACCATGTTTGGGAAATGTCTTAGGCCCAAACAGATTATGTTGTTGTAGGTGTCGATAAGGGGAAGGGTCCGTACACTGGTAAATGATATTTGTAGAGGTGTAAGGGAGAATGGGATCGAGCTTAGGCTTGCGATGCAACTGTATTCTTATTACACTACATTGGTTTTGCTTTTCTGTAATTTTAAGATTGTGCTATATTATATCAGATTGCAGTGTATCCTATTTTTTTTGTTTTCATAGAATTAGAGACATATTGCATCATCATATACATGATTGTTCGTTATCTTTTAATTCAGTTCTATTGTCCATTTTCGGTCTATATTGTTTACTTCGTCCACTTTTTTATGTTTATATTTTATTCCACTGTGCTACACATTGACAAATAAGGGAATAGTTTCCCAACTATTAGTGCTTGGACCACTCTACTAGTCAGAATCCTCTGGCATTTTAGGAAATTCCTTTGAGGTCATGTGACAATCCAGGTTTGCGGAACCAGTTGTGTGGCACTCTGATCTGGGATGTTACATGGGAACTCATTGGGGATTTTTCGGAATAAGGTTTTTTTGTGAGGAATGTGATATGGGAGGTCACCCCACCAATATATATCATATAATGTATAAAATAATTGATGTGGGAATTTAAAAACCAATAAACCATGTTGTAGATTCACTCAAAGACCTTGACACCACTATGATAGTTGGGTTGATTCCTAACTCAAAAAATTCTAATGGTAATGAGGTTATGGTGGATGAAATGACAAGAAAACAAACTAATATTAATAACTATTATTCTATTAATATAATGAAATATTGGGATGTTATCTTCACGAATGAGGATAATGCATAATTTACATAAATGATAATTCATTTTTATTGATAAATTTAATGAAGAAGATATGAAAAAATTAGTAGATCGTCATATTCCACATAAAAGTATGGTTTCCTCTGGTAATTGAAAGGGAAACAATGTTTTTAAATAGTGAATCTCCAATATTTTAAAAAAAATTCACTTCTCCTTCAAAACCTGATGTGGAAAATGTGGGTTTCAAACATGTTGCCTACAAGATGATAATATCACCTACTGATTCTCCAATGGGGTTTGAGAAATAATTTTTATGTAATCTTTCTACTTTTCATCATCAAAATGTTGACTATGCTAATGAGATGAAAGATGAAATTCCGAGTTCTCATGTTTCTTACATAGAAATAGAACACTAGAAGAATCATCCTCATATTGGAACAATGGAGGTAGAGGTGACGATGAATCCAACGTCAGGGGACTTCTCACCTAAAAAAAGTGGTGTAGGTGGATATCTATGAATAAGAAATCACGAATTTTGAGATCATACATTAATGGAATAAGGATTTTCCTACAAGTAGGGGTGATCTATGGGTTGGGGGCATGAAAATGTAAGAGAGGAATGGGATGAAATTCAAGTGGAATAATGAAGCCTAGGAGCGAGATTGACGAAAATGATAGGTAACTAGATTTACTCCTTTGATAAATTTCATTTTTTTCTCATACCCACTTTTGTTTTATGTTTTTTCTAATTATTTCCAATAAAAGTGTCATTTCCTACATTCTTTTTATTAAATGTCTTTAATTCTACATAAATGGTCTAGAGGTATAAATATGTGAATTTCATTTTTTTTGGATTCGTATGTATCTTGTGAGTCATTCATATCATATCCTCATATATTATCAAACTGGGTGTATAGTTAATCCTAGTTTTTGTGAACCAAGTTATGGTTCAGTTAATACCAAAGTCCCCTTTTAGGGTTATTACCCCTAGTTCCATTTCTTCCATATCATTTATCTACATGTTTCTATCAAAATAGAGACACCATTTCTTGTAATCAATAATCATTTTTCTTTATAAAAATTATACATTGTTTAATTGACATTAAAGTGTTTGAGTAGTATAAATTATATTTAATGTTCTAAAATGAGCGGAGATAGGGATATTGCATTTATTTTATGATATGTGATTTTTTAATTGATTTATAATAATTGTACTTATTATATATAAATTGAATAAGAAATATTAAAAAAATGGTACTGAATAGACAATTATTTTGGTATAATATATTCTTTGGAAATGGATAAAATTATAGGGGAAAAGCTTTCTCTCATTAATAATATAACATTTTAAAAAATAAATTTATAATTTAAAAAATAATTAAAAATGAAATTATAATAAAGGCACTGTAATGAAGAAGTAAAAAACGAGTGTTGCAAACCATTACAAGCATTGTATAATTATTTATATTCAGATGAGTCTATATGGACATCAAAATTTCATGGTGAGACACATGCGAATGAAATGATATAGAATTATTTAAAATTGTACTTAGAGAATATGGACGGGTGATTGGATTGGAGTTATTTCATTACATAGTTTATAAATAGAGAAGGTTCATTGGAATCTAATGTTGGGAGAGGGGTAAAGGTGGAGCCACATAAAAGTTAAGTTACTTAGGATAAAGGATGTTTTTTAGATATGTGGGTGTGAATTTAAATAATAATATTTTCTAAAATGTTTTTGTGGATTTATGTTCAACAAAAATTAGTCTATTTTAGATTTCCTCTTTCTATCCCTTTTTAAATTATTTAATTATTTACCTGGTGGTTAATATTTTACATCTAAAAATATAAAATGACCACTCATACTAATTATGAAATTCTTGATTCTTTATTTGGGATCGATTTAATATAATACAATTTGGAAATATATGAAATTTATCTTTTAAATTAAATAATAATATGTATATAAAACATTTTTCTTATTGAAAAGTGGTTTTTAAATATTATGAATTGTAAAGAAAATTTACTATGAACTACTAATTTTATGATTGTTAAAATGATTTTTTTTGTTTTCAATCATTACATTAGATTCATTTTTAAAATAAATAAATTTATTAATTCAATATTAAAATTAATCAAGGATCATAAAAATAATTCATTGAAAATAACCCTTTTACATTAATAGTGAGAACTAACATTTACCTCTATTACAAATATTTCTACCAAAAAATGTAATTTACCTTATTAAATTATTTGGACATGTGAATTCAAAATTTTATGTTATTATATGAATATAATATCAATCTAATTCAATTTAAATTATTAAATAAAAACCCCATTACTTAAAAATCATGGATTATTGATTAAAATTTGAAATTCCTCTCATATTAAATATAATGTTATATTGATTCATATTTTGGTAATTATATTAAAATTAGTTGTCTAATTGTTATAATTTATATTATTACAAACAATTATTAATTTTATTGATGAATATAATAACTAAGGTAATATTACCTTGGGTAAATTAATAGCTTCTATATCGTCCTTCAAATATGTCATTATGGTATTGGGAATCTGCTACGTTACTCAGTAATAAGGTCCAGGATAATGGGTTCTATTAATTTTGGGTCCATTATGGAAATATATATCAGTTACAAATGGTAGATTATTAGTTTAATAGAAATATATTCACACATTATTTTATAAATTTGGAGACATATTTGGTTTTTTAACAAGGTTTCCATAGGGTAGTTTTCATTTTTATAATTACATTGTGCCCACATTTTTCAATATTCAATGGAAGAAATACAACCCCAATATGGCATGGATGGAGGTGTGTCACTATGCTCTTAATTTGTATCCATCCTTCAAAAATTTTGAAATAAAATTTACCTCCAATTACTTCACAATTTTTTGTCGAAATCTATTAGAACATAGAATCCAAATGAATTAACATTGAGTCCTAATTCTATGGTTTAGGATCAATCTTAAAGATATTAGTTCTGGGATGATTTGAGATTATTTTCCTTCATCTGGGTGACCTTGATATCTGTTATTTTCAATTTTTCTCCTATAACTATCTTTTTTTTATTATGGTGGATTTATATTAAAAATTAATATTATAATATGATTATAATGACAAACATAGGTATCATGGGTTCCTTTGATGATAGTGGATTAGAGATATATGATTCTTCATCCATGAGGTTTTGGTGAGAATTTAAATGTTTGTATGATGGTTATGGATTCCTTACCTTTAATATGATTTGTAAAAGTGTGGAATTAAAATATTTATCTTCAATGTATAGATAATTGACAATGTCATTAATGAAGTTATTTATATTGAAAATGAATCATTTTTTCGAATTTTGATGGGGTGTAGTAATTATTTATATTTAATGTTGGGTTTTGTGAATTCCCCACAATATTCTATAGCTAGTGTGATTTAGAATCTTGATGATTTGTTTTTGATCTCTATCAAATATTATATATTTCGATTGGTTTGAATGTAAATATGGGGTAATAATGTAAATAATGAATGAATCATGTGAATTTAATTACTTTTAATCCTAAAAAATAATTGAAAATGTAAGTGTCTCTAATCAGGTTTATCATAAAATTATCATTATTTTTAGATACTAGAAATAAGTTTTTTGGCTGTTAAAACCTATAAATAATGTTTTGGTTAATACATGATGGTATTTTAAAATGGTAAATATTGTATTTAATGTTTCATGTGATATATAATGACCATATTTTTTAGCCTTTTTACATTAATATGGTGACCAATAATTCTCCTTAAATTATTTGTTTTGAAATTATTTTTTTCATTACATATGTCTTCAGATGTTATAGTGACCATATTTTGTTTCTTATTTTGAATCTTATGTGGTTGAAATATTATTCATGGGATGTTAGACATAGTATGCTATTTGTTCTTTCTTGTAGACTATTCATTGATATGATGATTTTGTTTAGTAATATTAAACAATTTACAGGATGAGATTCCCGGTTATAGGATTATTAATTTTTTGGTTTATGGACTGGTCAATTGGTAGTTTTTGGGACATGGTAATGCTCTAATTTATTTATTTTTTCTTCATATATGGTGGTTTCCATAATTTGTTTTTTTATTTTCAACTACCTTTTATATATAGACCATACACTAAGAGTTCATATTTCTTAAGTTACATTGGCCTTAGTCTAGAATATATAGATTATAAAATGTAAATGTAAATTATAAATAATCTAATGGGATTAGGTGTTGGTGAATGTAATGGTATATTGAATATAAATCTAGAATTAGGTAACAAGGGAATGAATTTGGGCATAGCAAATAATATGAAATTTATATATTAATTTCAAAATAACTATGTCTTGGAAGTTATTAAATGATTATAACATCATCCATGACGTGGCCCCAAAATGATTTGACATTTTTTAAACTAGATAATAAATTTATTTATGTATTTAATTTATGTGTATGTGCTTATATGACGTCTAGATAACAATTACTTTATGGTGGATGTATGGTGTCATGTTATATGATAGCTACACTCTTATTTTATGGATATGTAGTTTCACCATGTTTGGGTGTATTATAGATATTCATTATATATTATGATTTTACATGATATCCACCTCAGTTAGGATAAAAGACTACTCCTAATGGTTTTGGGTTCCATGTATTCTCCCTAAAATACTTCTTAGTTAGGAACAAGGTGAATAAACATCTCTATATTCCCTACATTCTATTTCTATAGGATATAATATGTATGTATATCAAAGATGTGTCGAATTTTGTAATATGATATATAATCATATGGGCTTTGACAGGTTTTGATTGTACCATACATGTGGGCGTGACATGAAACAGTTTGTTGTCAATATAGATAAATAGATATATAATTAATAGATTATGATATTCTATATGATACATTGGCTGTGATGGATTTTATATTTCTTTTTGGTAATGGATGAGAAGAGATATATGTAAGATATATCCACATGGGGTGTAATATAAAAGTGTCTATGGATTTGATATGGCTATCTAGTTTGGTAAAAGAACATATATATGAGATTTAAGAATATGTGTTTTTTTCATTGATGAATGTGAGAGAAAATACCAATGGGGAAATGGATTTGTGGTAACTATATTTTGTATATGATTTCTATCTAATGTCACATACATCTATATTACACTAGGTAGGCGATCCATAATGAGAATGGAATAGAGTTTTACATATTTAGGAAATTATTTGGTATATTTATTTATTCATGGGATTTTGTATTCTTGTTTCATAATTATATGAGTTGTTTCACGGAGTACCCTACTTATTATGCATGTTGAGTCACCATATATTTAAATAAACTCTCATATATTTATAAATGATATACTTGGATATCAATATATATTTTTGTAGTTGATTAAGTTATTCAAATGGGTATTTTGTTGTTGAAAATTATTGGGGCTATTTTTATAATATCACCCCTAGTATTTATGATTAATTTTTTTGAGTAATTTAAAATTTTCATTTATATCTTTCAACGCACTATGTCAAAAGAATTCCTTCAACTCGAAATGACCTATCATATGTTACACACAACGACTTTTTGTATTATGATAAATGCAATACTAGGTATAGATTTTATTCCGTGTATAAAAGAACTATGTTTTTATTATGTTATATGTAACAAAAAAGACATATTTCTCTATATGAAACATTGGCCTAGCTTGCGTTACAAGCAAGATTGACTTCCTCGATAGATTGCATTGTACGCAATACTGAGTTTCACTAAACAAATATATTTTTTTAATATTATTATTTAATATGATAGAAATTATGAAATATGAATAGTATTAACCAAATTTGGAATTTTATATAACATAAACATTCATCTTCTATATTTTCTAAAGATGATATAGGGAAAAATTCAATTTTTCAGATAAAAGTAATATTTTTAAAATGTGCAGTTTTCCACCTTTTATTGGAATAACCATTAAAAATATATTTATTAAAAAAATAAAACATAATAAATGAAAAAATAATCTTCCCCTTTTTGTGTTGGAACAATAAATTTACCGTAGTTGAATATTTGGTATGTTTCAGTTAAATTTAATATTTAAATGAATACTGAAAAATACTGCATTTTAATTCAATACGTGATTTTCAACAAATTTATTTAAATAGTTAGATTATATTTTAAATTATTTTTAATGTGTAATTGAAATATTTTTTATCATTTAATAAAAATAGGGTCATTTTATGTAATTTCTCATATAAATTGTACATAAACACTTTCTAATTTTTTGATAGTTTTTACTTCTTATAAACATGTTTTCTTATTTTGACAATAGAATGTTATTTTTAATAAATCTTTACTAATTAAGTGATTTTAATTTTAAAAAATGGATTCCCTATTTATAATCATAATGTCCAAATAATTTAAATGTCCCTCTTTTATTTTTTTGACATTATGAATATTAGCATTAGTAATTATTTTTATTTACCACAGTTAAAGGATAAATGAAGTAAATAAGAGTAAAAATAATATTATAGTAATATAAAACTACCCCAAAACTTATCCTAATATAGATTTATGAGTAATTTATAAGATATAAAATTCATGGGAGACACATTTGGCCTTTGGGAGACACTTGTGTGTGATAATGACATGTTATAATAAATAATTTCATGTAAAAAAATATAACATAAACATGAATCATTTTACAGAAAAAATAATTTGGTGTTATATAACTGATCATTTTTAATTTAATTATAAAATATAAATATAAAAATATTTTTTAAATCATCATATTTTATTCATTATTTTTATACAGTATATAAATAAATTTATTTATGACACAATGAGGATGTAGTTGTGACTTTATTAATAAAAGATTCAAAAAATTGATATTATAAAAATTAAAATAAATGTAATTTGATATTTTAAATTCCAAAAAAAATATTTTGGATTGAATTAAAATATTTGGGATGAGATAATTCTTCTTTTGAAGGAATAAATTCATTATGTCTTTAACAAAAACCAATTACTATATAGTGTCAAATTTGACATAAATGTGTTTTTAAAACAAAAAATATTTCATTAAATGATACAATGCTCATAAATAACTATGATTAATCCAACATACTTATATAGTGTTTGTAATTTCATTAATAATCCACTTGAAGTTCTATTTCATTTTTATAGGTTTTATATTAACCAAATATTAAAAAAATACAAGAAGACTTGGTGACTGTTAGTTTATTAATGTAAGAGTTAATGCTAAATGATAAGGTTCATTGTGTAACCTAATATTGTCTAAAATATATATTATGGGAGGATTTAGAACTATCACCATCCTACCTTTAATGTATATCACATTATATATATTATAATTTGAAAATCAATATATAATAAAATATTATTTCAAGACTTTGCTAAAGTGGCTCTCCTCCCACTTATAATATTCCACCACCTATAACCACTTACATTGACCACTAAATCCCCTTGGATTGTCCAAAAATCTACTAAAGCAATCTATAAAAACTTGTATCTTCTTCCTATATACCACACATCGGGTAGAAATCCATTCTAGGGAGCCTTTTTTCAAATCAAAAGTAGATACTTGAAAAATATGTAATTGTTTTATGACCTCATTCAAAATTATTTTATTCTTATACTTCTTATTAATATGTTGTTTCCATAATAATGTAATAAATCTAGTATCATATACATTTTGAGATATTATTATAATTATAGGACAACCTTATACCTCATTTTTTATCCTATGAATAACAATATCACCATGCGTGCGTACATACAACTTATAGTCTCCACGCTGTGGTGTAATTTTTCATTCATATATACTTAATTTTGATGGGTATAATGTAGATTATAACCTATTTTAATAAAATAAATACCGGTTAATTATTCCTTATAAATAATATTTGATCCAATTCCATTCTGTTTCACCATTAAGTGAATAATATCATCACACGTGCATACATATCGTCTACAATCTCCACGATGTTATGTGATTCATTCTACATGACTATATAGATGAATGGAAGGAGTAAATATGATAAATATTATAAAAATATCATGCTATAATTGATATAACTATATCATAAAATGCCTTATATGAACTTATATGAAAAAACATGCCTATGAACATAAAACAGTTAATATCCGAATAATGAGTGACAATGAAATTTCACTATCAAAATGATGATAATATAGATTTATGTGATATAATAAAAATGAATATTCTTCTATAATTATTTAATAACATTATTTAAATCATTATACAAGATGTTCAGATATATAACAAGGATATCGGACCTATGGTAAGATAAAATTTTGAAAAATTATAATTATCTGAGATTGTTTATATGTAATTATTTATTAGGGTATATTTATCATCCACATCCATATTCCCAAAATATGTAATACTATTTATTTACTTCTAAAAATTTTTGAAGTCAATTTTCCCAATAGTGAATTATTACAAAACAGTATGAATGGAATATTTCTTCATTATTCGATATGAGGTACTTTTTTTCCATTTTGGAAATATTAAAAGGATAATGTTTTTTAACTTATACGACAAGAATGGATTCTTACACATTTAAAAATTCTTATTCTCATTAAGCTTCATTTACAATATTTCTATTATATTTTCAATAAAATTATTTTCTTTTATAATTTCCTAAAATATTGAGGAAATATAAGGTTTTTAATAATAAAGGATATTTTACCCAATAAATAATTTCATTTATTTTATCAAAATTAGTTTCTATAAATGTTGATATAGGGATATGATTATATCTCTATTATTAAATTTCTATTCGTTTATTTATGATGGAATTAGTTTTTTTTAAATCTATTCATTTTATGTGTATTATGATGGAATTAGGTTTAAGAAACCCATATTTTGTCCCTTGGGTTATGATATGATGAATGGTTTATGTTTTTGTGGCACCTATAATAATGATTACATTATGAGATGGGTGGGACCTATATCTACCTCCAACACATTGGGTAAATATTTAAATCAAATTAGATAAAAATGACATGAACATAATGTAAATCTGGTTAAGTAATTCATGGTTGGAATAATATGTAAAAAATGTTCACAAATGTACTTTTTCTGATATAATGATTGTGGCTAAGAGCCTTGGCTCATATGGAGGTGATTTTATATTCTTATGTGTTTGTAAACAGTTCATGTTTTCAGCTAATTGTAGGACATCATGGTTAATGTTCTTTTATGATTTATTCCTTATATACCGCCACGATTTATATCATGACACAAGATTTTGATATTCAAGAGTTATGTTCATGTTTTTTTACATTCATATGTTTATCCATTGTTGTTTACCCTTACCGTGCATCTAATATCACCCTTTCTTATGTTTCCATACCCCAGTTTAAAAAGAAATCATATATTTAGTAGTGCCAAATAGGATTATATTTATGGGAGATGTTGATGATCCTTCATAAGTTAGAAGATTCTATTACAAGTTTCCAAAGGCACAAAATAATTACGTTCCTTAGGCATCCATTTGAAAATTGTAATGAAAATTAATCATCAGATATATAATAATCACATATTTCATGATTAATTGTTTTTGATGCTTGGTAGGGGATCCTCTATGTTGGCTTGATATTTATTGGCCTTAAAATTTTGTACCATGGTGGTTTGGTGGTTTTTAGTTGTGGAGTCATGTTTGGTTTCTCACCTTTTCTTCAAAAGTGTCTGAATAATAAAAATTTAATTTTTAGTCAGTCACATATTTCATGATGGGGTCGTTATAGTTGATATCAAATGAATTATTTGGATAACATTTGGAAACGTGGATGTGAAAACATTATTGAGATACCTAGATATTATTCTAAGGGATTTCTAAAAGATATGTGTCATTATAGGTAGCAGTTCTAGAATTATGTTAACGATCATGACTAACATGTAATTAAATGTATGACATTAGTGATTTAAAATACCCCTTGATAATATTGTTTTATAATATGTATTTTTCTTCTCACACTATCCATTTTGGGTTTTATTCAATGGTTTGAACCCAAAAGAAACCATATAATGATCAATGGAATGGGAAATGTAATGATTATCCTCCGGAATAAATTTTTTTATGGAAGATGGAATGGAAAATATTATGACCATACTTAAAAAAGTTATGAATCACTCTGTACATCCAAATTATTAGAGAAGGGAACAACATTCTGTTGAGTCATTCATAAGTAAACATCCACCTTCATTCTATACGTCTTCGGATCCAATTGTTTCTAAACAATGAATCAGTACCATTGAAATGATTATTTCTATCCTTTCTGGTATATATGATTAAAAAGATAGTGTAGCTATTTACTATTTAGAAGGTGAGGTGAAACAATGGTGGACTCTAATCAATAATATGATGCAACAAGATGAAATTGAATCCATGTAATAGGATGAGTTCGAGGAAATATTTTTCAATAAGTACATTCCTGAAATTCTTCAAACTAAAATGGAAAAGGGGTTCCATGAGATTAAGAAAATGGATAATGAATCTATGGTATATATGAGGAAAACATTACAAGACATGAAAGATATGCTTATGGCTCTATCATCCAAACTAAATGTAAAGTTGATTGATTCATTTGTGGCTTAAAAAAAGTATTGAAAGGGTGTTGGAAAAAAGAGACTTCAGTTTCTATAAATAGATTGTGTGTTGTTCTATCAAGGTAGAAATGGTAGTTGTTATTACATATCAATCTCATGGTTTTGATATGATATGTAATATAGAGTTCAAAGGATCATCTCAAAACAATGGTATATAGAATATGAGTGTTTTGTTATTCTCAATGTGTGGAATGAATAATATTGGAGAATATGATAAGGATAATAGAAAATGTTTTATTAGTGGAAAAGAAGGTCATTGGGCAGTTTAGTGGCAACGTAATGAGATATTTTTTTGCTAATGGTGTGAATAAAGATAAGGCTATAGTGAATGCACCACCCACAATTTAATGATATAAGTTCAAGGAAATGTGGAATTATGCTATCCAATTCTATAAACCAAGTGTGATCAATGATGACTGACACCAAATTTTTCTTAAGGCCAATGAAAAAGAAAACTCATAGGCTGTCACTATTGATGATGATGAGTATGAAAATAAACTAGTAGGATTATTTATTGTTTATTTAATGGGTTTCCAGAATAATGTTATAGAATCCATTTTATGGTATTATAGAATAATGAAATATCTATGTACTGGTCTACTGTGGTTTTCCAAATGTATTTGAATTTATATGTAGAGTGGTAATGGTAACCATGAAATGTGAATAATGTAATAAAGTGATGTTTTTAGAAAACACATTATTTACATAAGGATAAACCTAATTTGAACATGATGATGATATAATTATATTAGGATAATGGTATGTGGAATATGAATAAGTAAATTTAAAGATATTAGTTACCTTTGAACTAGATAATGATTTATTAACATATTTGTTATGCTATCTTGGATGAGTATTACATATTTTTTGAACTTATGAATAAGAAAACGTTCATGTTTTCATTAAGGATATTTGATAGTTCATGTCATTACTAGGAATCAAGAAAATACATGATTAAGTTATTCACATGTTTGGAATGTGTCTACCACGAACAGATGGATAATATTTGGGAGATAAATGTTAAAACGATTTAGTTCACGTCTTTTTTAAGTTGTAGATTCTCCATTTTTGGAAGGATTGTAAGGTTATTCAATTTTGGATTGTATGAGTTATACTATGGTTGAAGTTTATTTGACTAACATATTATCTCACTATAGGTGGATTTATAAAAATTATATAATCTGTGATAACCTTTATTTGATATAAATAGAATGGTCAATCATTCTATTTATGTATAACATGATTTTATAACACTGTTGGAATGAAAAACTCAACATATTTTCTTTGAATAAGAGATTAAATGTAAATTGGTCAAAGCATGATGAATTTTGATAATATAATAAAATAATTTAATTATTTCTTTTCATATTCTTCAACATTAGGGAACAGATCTTGAAAATTAAAAAATTTATCTCAGTATCTTATTATCTAATGAATCATATTGTTTCTTAAATCGTCACAAATTTATAGGTTTTTGGTTGTTTTCTTTCTCCAAAACTTGTTCTCTATCACTATCTATCAGATCGTGATGGTTAGATTTTTCTTCCATATCCATGTTTTCAGTTCACACATATGTTCTCGTATGTGGAAACCTAGTGTTGTGTTACTTTGGGGAACTATTATTTTTCTAACATAATTTTTTTCAATGGTGTTTTTGTATTCCTTTTTACAATATGGGTTTTCTTGAAATGAAACATTAAAGTAGTAAAACTTTTATATCCTCGATGAATTTAGAGGGCTAAATTCATTCTATGGGGTGTTTAGTGTAAAACATCAGGTTTTTATAGAATATTCATTTCAATAAATTAAAATTTACATTTATATCAGGGAATTAACTAAGTATAACATTACTTTCACACTACACCGACTTGTCATATGTTTCACACATCACTGAGTTGGTGTACGATACAAGAAACACTGATTAGATTTTTTTTCAATGTATAAAAGAACTAAGTTCAGATTTATTTATACACAACACCGAATAATTCTTTCACTACACGTATCACTGACCTGGACTACGATAAATAAAAGAGCAAGCTTCTTCAATAACATACCTTATACACAATTTTGAGTTTCACTAAACAACGATATATAATTAAAATATTTTTACTTAATTGGATATAAATTAGAAATTATGAAGTTTATTAACCATATTTTTGATTTTATATAACATTAACATTCATCTTATCTATTTTCTAGACCTGATATAAGATCACATTCAATTTTTTGTATAAAAGATGTATTTTTGAAAAAATGCAATTCTGCCGCTTTTTGTTTGCGCAAAAATTAGAAATCTACTTTTAAACACTTTTTTATATTCTACCTGATAAATTAAACTTCTTATTTGGATGTGTGATATCCAAATTTACTTTGATTGAATTTATGTTTTATTATAAAATTATTATTTTAATGAATAGTGGAAAATACTCCGTTTTAATTAAAAAAATCCTTTTCATCTAATTTATTTTTATACATAGATTATAATTTTAAATTTTTTAAATTATAATATGATTATTTATTTATTGTTCAATAAAATTTTTATTATTTGGTTTAATTTCAAATATAAATTTAATATGAACACATGTCACTATTTTGATTGTTTTTACATCTAAAAAACAAGTTTTCTTGTTTTTACAATTTGAAGTAATTTTAATTTAATTTCTACCAATTCTATGTTTTGAATTTGGAAAAATATATTCCTTATTTGGATTTAGAAAGTCCAAATTAGGTACATAGTCCACTTTTATTTTTTTATATTATAAATAATAACTTTATAAATTTTTTTTATTTACTATGGTTAAATGCTAAACGAGGTAAATAAGGGTAATAATAATATTATAATAATATAAAACCACCCTATAACATTCTATAATCCTATTGGATGAGTTATTTTCGACCCTAAAAACACTGGGGATGGACATTTTTCTTTTGGGAGTAACTTGGGTGTGATAATGACAATTTATAAAAATTAACGTAATGTAAATTGAAATATACATATACATGTATCTTATTACTAAACCAATTTTAATATGGGGTTATATAAATTATATATATGACAATAAATATAATTAGGAATATAAAACTATTTCCTATATCACATTATTTTATTTATAATTTTTACACATTAAATAAGAAAATTTCTTTACAATAGACTTATGATGTAGTGATTACCTTATTAATGAAATATTAAAATAAATGATATAAAAAATATTCAAATAAGTTAAATTTGACATTTTTTATGTCATAAAAAATTTTTATGGAAATAATTGACATGTTAGTTATTGTATAATTCTATTTTTTCGAAGGAATAAATTTTTATTACTTTAATAAAAATCAATTACTAAATACTGTTAATGTTGACATAAATGAGTTCTTAAAACAATAACTATTTTATTAAATGATATATTAGTCAAAAAAATATATGATTAGGCCAAAATACATATATAGTGTAAAATATTTCATTAATGATCAACTTGAGGTTCTTTTGTAATTTTATAGAAGATATATTAAAAATATTTTTGAAATAAAAAAGAAGACATAATATAAGTTAATGTGTTTCAATAAACGTTGAGGAAAAAAGATAAGGTTACATTCCTGACCTAAACATGTCTAAAACCTATTGGATGATAATATTTTGAACTATACACATCATAAACTCTAAATATATAACATTGGGCCGATTATAAATCGAAAATTAATTTTTAATAAAAAATATTTCAAGACATTCTTAAAGTACCCCTCCTCCCTCCTATAAAAGGACACCACATCTACCCATATACTCACACCTATCAATCCCAATGTATAATCCAAATTCTTATCAAATAATCTCTTAACTTCCCTGTATTCATCATATAGACCACACATTGGGCATAAATCCATCCACAGGACACCATTAGTGCAAATAAAATAGAGATACTCAAAAAAGAGGAAATTGTTCTATCACCTCTTTCAAAATTATGATCTTATACTTCATATTCTTATGATGTCTCCATAATAAATTAATAAATCTAGACACTTATGAATGATGATATTTATTATAATTATTGGATAACCATATACAACCTTTGATCAATCCTATGAATAATAATATCACCATGAATGTGTATGTAGAACTTACCATCTCCACACCATGGTGCAATTTTCCATTGAACAATAGTTATTTTGGATGCATATAATGATTAGTATAATGGATGTAAATAATGAATATAACATAATAATTATTCTTTATAAATAATATTCCATCTAATTTAATAACTTTTAAGAATTAAGTGAATGATATTGTTGCTCGTGTGTATGTACGACCAACTGTCTCCACGATGTGATGCAATTAATTCTACATGATTATATACATGAATATAATGAATAAATATGATATATATTATACTAATCTCACTCAATAAAATATATAAATAAACCATAATATGTGGAACATGAACTTATCTGAGATAAATTTCATAATAACATACAACAATTAATATCCAAAAAATGATTGACAATGAAATGTTCCGAACAAAAGGATGATAATATAATCATATCTGATATCATAAAAATGATTATAATTCTGGTATAAGTCTATAACATTATTTAAATCAATATATTTGAAGTTGAGATTCATATAAAGGATATTCGGCATAGGATAATTTATACTTTTCCAATCTCATTCTTAACTGAGATAGTTTATATGTAATTATTTAATAGGGTATATATATCTTACACATCCATGATCCCTGAATATGTAACACTATTATTATTCTTATAAAATTTTTAGAGTAAATTTCTCATATGGGTGAATTTTATTTAAACTGTAGGAAATAAATATTTTGTTGTTATTCAATACGAGGTACTTTATTGAATATCCGGAAAATGTACGAGGGGACTGTTTTATTAACATATACGAAATTAATGGATTCTGACAGATTCATGAAGGCTTATTTCCATGAATACTCTTTTATAAGATATAAATTTTATTTAAAAAAAATTCGTTTAAAATTTGATTGATTTTTGAGAAAAGAAAACATTTTAATGAATAGATGATATTTTCCTCAAGAATTAGTTTCATGTTTTTTATTGAAATTATTTTCCATCTAATATAACACATGGTTATGTTTCTATCCCACTTTTTTACATCAATTTGATTGTTCTTATTATGAAATTATTTCTATGAAATCTCTTTATATTATATGGATTATGATTGAATGATGATCAAGAAACCCATATTTTATTTCATGTATTATTCTTTGATAAATGGATTATTGTTTGAAATATGTAAGAATGATTACATTATGAGGTGGGTTGGATATATTTCTCCCTCAAATTAATTAGTATAAGTTTTATATCTCAAGAGATAGACATGATTGGAATGGAAATTAAATCTGGCCCAATAATACAGGGTTAGAACAAAAAGTCTAACCTGGTTCTATAATGGAGTTTTTCAACTATGATGGTCTTATATATGAGCCTTGGCTAATATAGAAATGATTTTGAATTCTTCTGTGTTTTCCAGATGTTCTCATTTTTAGTAAAATGATATGTTATCATGGTTAATATTCCTTTATGATTTATGCCTTACGAACTGCTATGATTTAATTCATCACTCAATAATTTAATTTTCATATGTAATGTTCATGTATTTTTAGATTCATATGTTCATATATTATTGGATTACCCTTAATGAGAATCTAGGATACCACATTATTATGTTTCCCTTCCCCAGACTATAAATATGTCGTTTATGTATGAGTAATAAGGGGTAATATCTTTATGTGGGATGTTGAAGATCATTCACATGTTAGAATAATGTATTCCCAGTTTCTAAAGGCACAAAACTATTATAGTCCCCAGACATGCATTAGTAAAATTTAATTAATATTAAACTAAAAATATTTTATATTTATATACGTCTTAGTTGTGATCTTATATTCAAGGTAATTTTTTTTCGTTGTAGGACATTACATTCATGTTTTTAGATTCTTTATTCATCTAATTATATGATGAATTTGATTGGTGTTTCATATCTATTATACTAGATTCCATCTATAGATATTATTCAATAACATATATTCATTATATATCATTGGATACTATTTTTATCACACATCCAATTGGGGGAAGGCTTTTTGAATAGTTCTCATCATTACTACCGATGTGGAAGGGGTACCAATGGTGGGGTGTCATGATACCTATCTATCAGAGATAATGGTTATAATATATGATAGATAATGGGGATAGGAACTACTGATGATTTAAAGGGTTGATAGGGCTAAAATATCTTCTGAACATATCACATCATGTAATAAATTGGTACTGCCTAATAAATATGATTTTAGTACCCTCTGACATATAATGCATGTAACATAAGTTTACTAAACATTCCAAGTGATTTGATATAACCTATAGGGTATATAACATGGTATGGTCCATGAATAAAGGTTTTGTAAATATATGATTAAAATTTTTAGCCAATGGGAATTGGAATTATCAATAAATTACTTAGGATGAATATTCCATATGATTTGTTTAATGAGTCCAAAAAATTATTTTATTTGGTGGTATATATTTAAATAAAATCCCCATTTGGTTCACACCAATGATATCCAACATCATTCACTATCAATATAATGCATCGTTTAGATTGATGAAATTTAATCTTGGAGTAAGAATCGTCAGTAGTTTTTGTAATAGATCTATCATATGTATAATGGGTATATTTATGATTATTAGACTATGGTTTTATTAGGATACAAATGTTTTTCATTTAGTTTTTTTCATTCTGAAAGGGAGAACATGGTTCTAATATTAATCATTCTTCTTTTTGAGTCATATCGATATTGGATTCCTTTTTTAATTTAGGGACTATAGTGAGTCATCAATTTTGTGGGAGAAGATTCATTATCAGTTCTAAGATATGAATATATCATCAAATGTGAAAGCATCTTCTCAAAAATAGATAATTAATCTTATTTATTAGTCTTACTATATTCTAGATATCAATATTCTATATATTAACCTATTGAATTTTACACTATATCATCAATGGAATGATGAGGATGGGGTAAGGAATTTCATGAGTCATTGTATCGAATGAATCACCTTTGAGTCACGTCATTCAAATTTGTGATTTATTGTGTAGTTGTTGTGTATCAATAGGTCATCATGATTGTATAATATATGTCCATGACATTACCAAATAGGGCTCATAAAGGCACACATATGAGTATATTTGATTCTATAAGTTATTAGTTTCCTAGTCCAATGAATTATTAGTTAGGAGGGAGTCAGTTCCTATCTTCTTGATCCCATTTCAACAGTTATGAATGTTACCAAACCATAACTAGAAGATTATGAGTGGTTTTTTTCATGAAGAGACATGGATATGGTAACATTTACTATTCAAACAACCTTAGCTGTCAACAGGGAGCTAGAAACCGAAATCAAGATTAATAATTGGAGTATTACCCTCTAATGTGTTCATAAAACACTAGTTATAAATTTGTTTATCTTCATAACAAGATGGGGTAGCAAAGGGTTTGGTACATGATACCCCTCACCCTTATGGGTAGTGATTATAATGAATTATTATGGTGGACCTTCTATGTTCTAAGGATTTACTATAGTTGGATAAATAAATATGACTATTTTTGAATTTAACACATAGGAGATCTTGACCACATGATATATAATAATAATTTATATTCTACCTAGTTGTATAATAATTTTTATTCAGGAGATGTTCACTATATCATTAAACCATCTTTATTCAAAACATTATGAAATGATGTGTATAAACTTTAAGTAACCTTGTTTTTGATTATTCCATTTAGAAGATTAATAATATTTAAAGATAATTGTTGGAAGTTTTGATCTATTCGTGGGAAACATTTCTCCTGATGAGATTACCTTTGTTTTATAATGCTGGAATATGATTTCATCCTTCATACAAACCATTAATATTAAACAAAATATATTCTGCGTTACTTTAGTAGATATGTTTTATTATATGATGTTAACAATCCAAATGTAATGATTTATGGTCAATTAGACCCGTAGATTCGTTGGGGTTGTGAATTTTTCTTGTCTTCCATAATGGAAATGCTGATGTTGGGTTCAATAGAGGATTCATCGTTACATTTTTATTAGGAGGTAGAAGAATTACATGATGTATTTTTAGATTATTTTCTAATCATCCCCCCTCAAAATGGGGGCATGTTTTATAAAGGTCTTTAATTAGGTATCAAACTTGTATTCATTCCCCCATATACTATTACACAATACTAGTTGTTAGATCTAGGTGTTCATAGTGGTGATATTCCATAATGATGATATATTCATCCCAATGTGTGTCATTGGTGTTCTTATCTTATTATTGGATGATTTTTATGGAAATATATGACTTTATATTGATTATATTTTCTTGAACTAGGTGATAGTGAAGTAGAATTATCTACAATCATAGATCAATAATTTATTTGATGATGTTAAGGTTGTGAGCTAGTCACTAATTATCAATTTCCAGTCAGGATTTCATCAAATTTTGGAAAAGATTCATGATATTTCAACGACATATTTTAGGTGATGGTTTAGGTTTCCTGAGTTTATTGTAATATTTTTTTGTAATATAATTTCCTAATATATGATCATATTAAATAAAAATTCTTTCTTATTTGAATATCAACTTTACTTCACACTGGTCTCAATTTATTTGATCATCGAGTATTCAGTATTAGGGGGAAAAATCTACGAACTATTTTGGGTGTTCTTAATCATTTTCCAACATTATTGATGTTGTTTATGTCTATATTCTTCGGACCTTGAGGTTAATTTTAGGGTAATTTTCATGTTTAACATTCAAAAATTCTGAATGAATATCTTTCTTATTCAAAAACATGCATGACATGAAACACCACGTGTAGAATGTACTATAACATCACAAGACTTCTATATTTATTTACTATTATAATATACTAAATCGATGATATATCATTCAATGCATGTGATAATATTTCATCTTGCGTTACACAAAAATATGACTTTCATCAATAGCTCGTGTTACACAGAAGACAATATTTTACCAATCAATAATATATTAATAAAATATTAATATTTAATAAAATAATATATAAATTGGATGATAAATTTTAGTTTATTAATAGGATTGACTAATATAAAAACTATATTAATAAATTCATTTTTTTGAATTATATATAAATGACACTAAAAACAAATTGAATATAATGTAATTTTTTTTAAAAAACAAATGTTATACACATAAAAAAGATTTATATTTATTAATAAATATAACATCAATTAGTATATCATATTAGTTTAAATTAATATTAAATCAATTTTTTACATATTAGAAAAATATGATTTGGATAGGATATGTAAAAAAACTAATTTTATACCTAAAATCGTATATTTTTGTATATCCTTCTTCAGTCTTTTAATTGAAAAAATGTTTTAAATCTATATTATGAAACTTTAATATATTTTATTTGAAATGATAAAATTATTTTATGAAATTGTAATGTACCAATTATCTTATATTTTATTTTCTGAAATTGACAATGTAGTTTTATATTTTGATAAGTTGTTATGAATAATGAATATTCATTAAAAACTGACTTTCAGTGTAAAAAACCTATTATAATAAATAATATTTAAAAAAATTTATGGTCACATGAGATCAATTAAACATATATTGATACAATTAAGGGCATTTTAATAATTTTATATTGGATTTATATATAAAAACCTAGTATTATTTTGAACATTATCAATTTAAAAGATGTTTAGTTTTCCGATCTGCAGGATAAATTTAAAATTAGTTTATAATAATGTTGTGTTTGTAATTAAGAAAAATTGATTCCATATTAAGAATAAGAATAATTTATAATTTCATTTCAGTTCATCATATTTTTTTACCAAAACAAATATTGTAAACAATGAAAATTATTTACAATGATTATGGTGAAATTAAGTTTACAAAATGGATAAAAAATACTCTTTAATAGACAAATGACCAATACACTTGTCCAAATCCTATTTTATGGACATATTTAGATTATATAAACTCTTTAATCTATCATTGGTCATATTGGAGTTCTAATATGAATGGATCACCTCCCAGTAGTGTTTACCTATATATATTTACAAGAGTTCCACTCCTCCTCCACTATATAAGAGACAACTCACCCAACTCAATTATTCACAACTCTATATCTTTTTTTAGAAACAAGAACATGAAAAAATTTCCCAATATCTCACAACTTATATTGTATACCTTACCTTGGGTATAAATCCATCTATGGAATGTTTTTTTGTATAATCCAGAAGGAGGATCCCGAAAAATATGTGGTGTTCTTCAATGAGAAAGTTTGCATTATTTTATCATAACACTATAAATTAGTTGTATATTCTGATTATATAATAACAATGGTATATTTAATACAAATTTATTTTTCATTCTATGAATATGACCTATAACATCACATGCTTCCATAATGTGTGATACACAATCATCGTTCGGGTGTACGATAAATAACCACATAGTGAACCAATGCCATACATTCTTCCTTTACCATTATTCATGGTAGATAATAATGATGGATTTATTGTTTATATAAAATATATATTATATATATAATGTACTTATGCTTCTGGAATTATTTTATAACTCATACCTTAATGCTTTCCGTTTTGTAGTAATTTGACAACATCACTTTTTTGTATGTGGTCTTCCAACTCCTAAAAATTATTTGATTCATTTATACATCACATTGGATTTTGAAAGTATGGATTTAATAAAAATATGTTAAATATATTAATTTTATATGATACTATATTTAATATATATATATATATCTTTTACTTTTACTTTTCTTAATAAAACAATAAAATGGGAAAACAATGTTCATGCTTACGTATAACCCACTATATCTATGAATGATGTATTTCATTTCCAATATCGAATTATTATGGATTAAAATCAGTAAATTTAAAATGAATTTATATAATATTTAAGAAAATTAACATTTTAATATTAATAAATCATGACTAATAGGAAAAGAACAAAAAAACAATTCAAAACACAATCAAAATAAAGGGAAATTAATAACTAAAATAATGAAACTAACAAAATTTTATAGTTTAATGCGTTATAATATGTTATAACATGGATATATATGATATAATAAAAATTAATGTGGTTATGTTATAATTTAATAACATGTTTAAACCCATTATACAAGATGTTAAATAATGTTTAGCCAATAGGGAGAGTATGTTATGGGTATTTCTAGTCTCACATTTATTTCCATGGGAATAATTACATAATCACCTCTCGTTTACTTTTTTTGGTTCATTTAGTTCCCTATAAAATGTTATATCGTGATTTTAATTTTTTTTATTGAATTTATTTTTTCAATTTATTTTTTTATTTAATGTATCCCACGATTAAAAATTTACACGACAAGTAATGAATTTCGTCCCATTCTCATTTGGATAAGTTATATTTTATTATTATTCACCTAAGTTAATTATATGATGTCTATATTTCCACATTAAATTTAATATTATGAATAATTCATAGTTGATTTTATTTTATGTTTCAATTTTAATTATTTTATTTATGGGGATTTTAATTAAATGTTACCAAGTGCTAATGAATTTCATTACCTTATTCCTTCACATTGAGTCATACTACGTCCTCATTGTCATTAATATTATACAAAAATGTAAATATTACTAAAACTATATATTGACATGATTTCCCTATTTTTATTTGGATTTATAGTTGTTACACATGAATTATTAATTGAGTAATTCTCACTTCAATTTTATGATAAAATTAATGGTTAATATTATAATCTCATTCTAATCGTTATTTTTTAATATTTAAATTACATTAATTAAAATTATATGATCATTTATTAATAAACCCTTAAACTTTATTCTTATCTTTTTATTCATGATAATTCTCAAATAATAGTAAATATTTTCAACTTTTTTTGACTTAATATATTTTGAAGTATGTTTTTATGACAACCCATATTCATATCTCTCTTCGGTATAAGATATATTTTCAATAAAATAATGTATTATAAAAATGTTTTCATAAAAGTATTTAAAATTTTTAAAATGATATATTAAATTAATTCTTAACCATTTGGCCTATTTCATAATTTTTAAAAATATTCTTTAGGTCTGTTTCAGAATATGACATTTTCTAAAGATTTAAAATGAAAGAAAAGTTTATTTACCATGTAAAAAGTTGCCCACTATCATTTCATTTAAGATTCATTACATGTTTATAAAGATACTATTAAGGATACTTTTTTATCAAATGATTTTAAAATAAATGGATATTTAAATTGTTTTTAAAAATGAAAATTATTTTTCCCCAAAAGTGTTTTTTTATTTCATTATGAAAAACAGGACTTATTGTCACTACAATGGGTATATGTCATAATGATACCTTCCTTATTATTCATAAGGGTACAATATAAAATTTATTTCTTAAATATTTTTGATTTTCATTAACTTCCCCTTTACTTATCCAAATTCTAGAGAAAAATGAACATTAAATCTAAAAAAAACATTATTTATCATGTATTTTAGTAGTTACTAAAATATTAACAGTTTTTATAAAAAAGTTTGAATATGATATATTTTTGTATCATATATAAAAATATTGGAATATATGTATCCTTTACTCAATACTTATATTTGATAAGGAACGTATATTATAGATAAAATCGATTGTTCAATATATGGGTAACTCATTAGATATGAATGACATGGGTTATGGACATGTTAATTCAAGCTCCATGTTTCATTTTTATTCTTAGGGGATGCATCCATTGTTTAACCTTGCCTAATGGGATTTTACAAAATATTTTTTCAAGCGTGTTTAGGATATATCATGATAGTAAAGGTATCACGTTCCTGGGAAAAATGACATCTGATAATTTAGCATTTCATATATTCATAATTTAGTTATTATTATCCATGATATTTTTATAATGAAAAAATATATGGATGTATTTAATTAGTAGTTTTGGATCAAATGGAATATATTTTTAGTTAATTACCATTCCATATTTTTTACACACTTTATTATGAGTTTATTGATTTTGTAGGATAATTTTTTTTTATTTGCCTCTACATATTGATTATTCTCATGGATTCGTTATTACATCAACTATACTTAACAATTTAAGAGAATTTGAGATCACCATTTTTTTTCAATTTGACTGGATTCCATGATGTTTACAAAGAAATATATGCAAAGATATGAATGATTTAATAAATCTATTATCAAAATATTTGTTTTTAACTAGTTATTGATATGTAATACAAGACTTGTATATGCATCCAATTTAGAAAGATTAATACACTAATAAGTCCATTTGGATATGGTTCCTTCAATTTTATTCCAATGTAATGGTAGCATGGTACTAGATTTTGGCTCACATGGTTCAGGTTTCTATAATTATTATCAGTTGAATTTTAGTTGTAAAATTGGAAACTAGATTGAGGAATACATTGATTAAAAAACAAAACCCTATGATAGATACTAATGATAAGTATATATGACCATCATAATGTTTTCAAAAATTTGAAATTATATTGGCCTTCATAGAAATAAATCATTATCTGAATACTACTAGTGGAATTGGTTCTAGTATAGATGTACCAATGGGTAAAAACTCTAATAAGCTCATATCTAACATCACTTAAGTGTATCCAGGTACACGACAAGGGGCCTTACTATGCACCTATTTTGACAATCCCATGATATATTCATCGGATAATTAAAATTATATTTACAATTCCTTCTAATGGATTATAATAGATATTGACAATAAATGACCTATATTAAACCTATTATATTGTAGATTGAATATAATGTGATGATATTTATACTTCTCATAAATGATTATGCAGTATCCCCCTTAATATATTTTTTTCAAGCTATACATTATCATTTTATTAAAAGGACGGACACTATATTAATCATGTTAAAATTGATCATAAAGGAAATGGTGGTGACGAAAACTACAACCAAAAATAGGTGTTGGAAGGAGAGAATGATTTCATTTTTTTTCCTCAACATATTTTCCAAAACATTTTTAACAACATATAACTCTACCAAATCATTTACTCACTGAATAATAGAATGTTATATTTTTATAACAGGTAGAGTGGAGGGGTCCATTGATAAAATAAGGCCTCATTTCAACCATGTATGTATTGAAGAAGGATACTCCCATGAATGTGTCTCAATGGAATTGGTAAATTCTTTATATGTGGAAAATTAGGGCATTATGAAAATAATTTTTGAGGAAAATTAAGATGAAAATAGAAGGAAAAAATGTCATCTTGAGAATCCATTTAAATATTTTTTCCATAAATGTTGAGAACCTGAGAGTTACTCGATTCAATTCTCTTTTCGCTTGTGTAACCCTTAGACCATAGAAGGAAAATTGTGGAAGTAAGATGGAATAATTACATAATTATTTTCGTTTAGGAAATAAATTGTTGAATCATTTTAAAAATATTATATTCATTTACTGATTCATGAGTCATATTAGTATTCTATTATATATATTTTTAAAAAATATTTATTCATTAACATAAAATTTATACATACCACCATAGAATTATGGGTTTTAGGATGGTATATGTTATATATATTCAATTTCTCTTTTTATGTTTTATGTAAAAGGATTATACATGTCACACCATAATTTAATGATTGTTTTATAATCTAGTTCATTTCGAATCATTCACTTGTTCAGGAATTGTTTTTGTGATGGGTGTTGGGTATTCATGTATTTTTATTCTTTTTTCATTCCCTCATGTTCGGACCTCAGATCATGTAGGGATAAAGTCACATGGTGGAGTGGTTGTGACACCAAAAAATGTCACTACATTGTGAATAAATTATTCATGAATCAGTGGGTAGGTTTTCCTAGTGACTAGGGTTTCATATTATGGGTTTGGAAAATTTTTGGGTTCGCATGGTTTGATAATGGATTTCATAGACTTTGAAAAATAAACCAACAATGATTTAAAATTTTTTCAATAGCATTTTCACGATGTTCACACGATTTAAAAAACTGTTCAGTAATACAATTAAACCCATTATGAGATAAATATATTTTAACCTAATTTCTAATTTTACTGATTCCACCTTTGATTAAAATCATTTCTTATTGCGTATTGACCAGATCCCCCCCCCCCCTTTGTTCTCTATCATTTCGAGCCATATTTTGGCTGATTTCTTATCAAACGATAGTGATTCTTCCTAAAATCCATCACTTTCAAATTCTACTCTCTTCCCCCCTCCTCATCCTTCCATTATATCATTATTTTAACATCACATATAGTCCTGATCAACCTAGTGGGTTTTTCAACATTTTTAATGGTGATTTTGTTTGTTTTAGGATAGTCTTCATAGGATTATGGTGATGAAATCCTCTAGTGGTGTTATCAAGTGTGTGTTTCCATTATGACATGGATTTGTGGTAGTTTCATTTGTTCTTGAAATTTGAATTTTTTTTCATTATTTTATTTTTTTTAAAACATTACATATATGCTCATTATTTTTGAGAAACCATTGGTTAATTTATTTTTAGTGCAATCTTGTGTTTATGTCTTGTTTCTTGATGAATAATTGTATTTGGTTAGAATGAGTATACTATATAATTTTTGAAATGTTATGTTAGTTTTTCATGTTCTTTTTGATGTTTAAAACCTTGTTTAAAAATTTTAAATAATTTTCTAGAACTAAAATTTGGTTTTATACCCTTTTCATTGTGAAATTGATGTTTTTTGTTAGTGATTTCATGCCTTGTTTCTGTAAATGTGCCCAATTGGCTTTTATGTGCTAAATGTGATACAAAATGATTTTTTCAGATTTTTTTAAACATTGTAATCATGATAAGTAGTAATTTAAGGCAAATTATACGGTTATAAATCTCGTTTTGGTTTTATAATGATGTTGATATTGGTCTTTAGCATGTTTTGGCCCGAGTTGCTGGGAAATGGCGTGTTCATCATTTTTAAAGAAATGATTGTAATTTGAATGGGAAACCTTAGTTTTTAAAATTTTTTATATAAATTTTTTCTGAAATAAATTGTATTCTCAAAAATCTTTTCAATAGGTGTGATTTTTATATTTGATAAATTCTAGTTTTGTGAAATCCTTAAAGGCCCGTTTGGAAACATTGTAAAAATGGTGATATTTGTTATGAAAAAATCCATTAGATGTTATTAATGAATTTTTTTATATAATGGATGTGATTTCCTTGTGGAGTAATCCTTATGATCCATTATTAGAGTGCCTCAGGTTGGATTCATTATGATTAGTTTATTTTATAGAATTAGATCAGTCATTATGGTGGCTCGGTGTGATGCATGTATTTCAATTATTATTATATATGTATGTGATTAGATGTTCAGTTGGCATCTGTTGGATCACATAAATTTATACATGAGACATGGGAACCTGGAATATTGAGTGTAATTTCTACAATGATTTCGGCACTGGTAGTTCATGTTCTAACAAATGTACCATAGTAGGTAAACATATTTGGGTTTATAGCTATGGGATTAGGCCCCTTGGTCTACCATAAGTTAGGGTGGTCAGGAATTTGGGTTTCCTAATTATCATCATTTGAGAAATTTCAATAGGGGTGGATTCTCATGTATTAGTATGTTTTGGATTTTCCTTGATCTCTCTGGTTCACCTATGTCTATTAGTTCTCGGTTTCATGTATGATAGTTGTGACATATGTATGTAGATTTATATTTCCCTTACTATGTGAATATTTTGGTAACATGATGTGTGGTGTTTTCTTTGATGTGAATGGTTGGTTTCCAGATTTATATGAAAATTTATTTTTTAATAAAAGATATTTATAATATTTCATTCCATTGAATGTGAAAGAATCACTTCCCTACCTAAATTTCTATCACATCATAAAATAATTTAATTGGTTTTGGGAATGATTAAGTGAAATGACTTTTAAATAATTTTGAGTAATCACATGAAAATGGAATACTTTTATATATTGTAGTTAAAACACGAAAATGGTTATTTGATTTATTTTAAAGGAAGTGCATTTGGAATAAATTATTTCTCTTGGATATTGTATTTTAATACTCACTTATACAATTATTTATGGGTTTTATCCCTTGTACAGGATGAATCTCAATATCGAATTCCTTGAGTAACATGTGATCGTTATGTTAGAGAGTGCCCATCGGGGTCACCTGGAGTTTGTTTTCTCTTACGATTGGGTAAGTTTAGATGTATTGTTTAGTTGTATGTTCAGTTTCATTTATAAATGATGTTCATTTTAATTTTATATATTTATATTGGGATGTCTATTTCATTCTATTATTTAGATTATTATTTGTTTATTAGTATAATTCATTCCCTCATTTACTCTGATGATGCCCAACAATAGTTTCCAACCTGCGGGGATCAGGAATGCCCTTTAAGCCTTGTCATGGACTAGTTTGGGGGATCGGTTAAGGGTAAACATGGGCTGGTTCATGATAAAATGGTATCAAAGATGGGCATCTGATAATAGACCATAATTTTTAAAGTGCCATTTGTTACATGGTTATGTCTTGGTAGACTGTGTAGGATTATTGGGACTTGAGGTGTAGGTGTTAGAAGAACGTCACAAACTCTTTCTCATTTTGATCCTCAGGTTTCCAAGGGATGTCTGGTGTTGTTAGATTATTGGGCTATTTGGTATTTTTTGGTGATTGGGTTAAGAAAAGGGAGCTGGGATAGTGGATCCATGAGATCCCAAGGACTAACATGCCATGTGGAGCTAGGTCATGGTCCTATAAGGCTCTAAATGTGGTTGTGTGTTTGGAATATAGTCGTCAACCATAAGGTCAAATAACCAACCAATACTATTTTGATTTTATTAACTGTTTTGAGTCTTCCTAATTTCTGAAAATATAATGAATATCCATGTGTTGGATTTGTGAGAATAGGGGTTTTTGTAATGGTTGGTTTTTGGGAAGTGGGAAAAATAATTTTTAAAAATAATTTTGTTAAAGGCTTTGGGAAAATGAGTTATTATAAAATGAATATTTGTGTAACACCCCGATATTTTATGAAAAATATTCATTTTAATTTCATTAATGTCTTGTGTTGTACGCTACACCAAAAGGATCTTGCACAACACGCATCCCTGACATGACTTTCATTACACACAATCGCGACCTTCCTCGATAGCGTGTGTAGTACGTAATACTGAGTTTCACTAAATGAGATATTATTATAATATTATTATGAACTAGCCGTTATGAATAGTAATAACCATTTTTAAAATTTTATATATTTTATCATTCAAAATGGACTTCATTTTTGGATTCTTAATATCGAAATTAGCTTAGGGTGAAATTTTGATACTTTTTGGATAACTTTCATATTCTGATGAATAGTGAAAATTACTAAATTTTAATTAAAACAACTTTTTTAATCTAAATAATTATTAGTGATAAATTATTTATTTGAGTGGTTTTATAGTATATTTAGAATATATTTTTACAATTTAATACAATGTTGGTCATTGTTTGTAATTTCACATTTAAACCAGACATAAACAAGTGTCAATCTTTTGATAGTTATTATCTTTTAAGAACACACTATTTGTTTTGACGACGGGAATTAATTTTTAAATTAGTTAATGTAACTGATATGTTTTTAATTTGGTAAAATAGACATAATTTTTGAATTCAATATATAAATATAGCTTAGGCCTAATTGTTGATATTTTTCTGGAAACTTTCATTTTTTGATGAATAGTGAAACCACTAAGTGGTAGTTAAAAAACTGAATTTTTTCATAAAACTTAATTTTAACACTTCTGTGAGTAGAATTTGGAAAATCCGAGAGACACGGTTAATAACAAAGACTAAAATTTGGTTCAATGAGATGAAAATCATTTTTGGTGAATAGTATCTTTTTACTTTTTTTACCACGGTTAAAAGTAATTATGATAATTTAGGGTAAAAGTGTTATTATTATTACCCTAACACGTGTCCTAATTCTATTGGATAAGTCTAATTAGACCAAAAACAACCTTAGGAATAAAATATGACCATTTAGTCCCACATGGATTAGATTAGGACATTTATTATCAATTTATTTAAAGAACTGTTAAAATAGTTAAAATCAAAGTTTAATAACTAAATCATTTTTAATATAGGGTTATACATAAGATAAATTCGACTATAAATATTAATTAGAAATCTAAAAAGTATCCAAAATAATGGTATTTTATTTGTAATTTTTAGACATAAAATAATTTAATTTATTTATGATACAATGATGATGCAGTAATTATCTTATTAATAAAATATTAACAAAATTGATGTTATAAATACCCAAATAAATGTAATTTGAAACTTTTGATGAATTAAATTAATTTTTATATTAATATGACATGTTATTATTGATTTAATTAATTTTTTTCTAATTAATCATTCTGTTATGATTTTTACAAAAATCAATTACAAAATAGTGTCAAAATTGACATAAAATAGTTTTTAAAACAAATATTATATTAATAATTGTTATTATATTCGTAAAAATCTAAGGTTCGGCCGATATACTTATATCATTATAGGTGTATCATTAATGGACCACTTGGGGGTCGCTTGGAAGTATATGGTAATTCTATTAACTATATATTATAAAAATACAAAGTGACATGGTAAATGTCAATCAAATTAACTAAGAGTTAAAACTAAAAGATAAGGTTAATATAATGACCTAAACTTGTATAAATTCTATTTGATGAGAGTAGTTCGACCCATACCCACCTTAGCTTCGAAATATATCAATTTGGAGCTATTAAAAACCGAATTTGATTTTATAATAAAATAATATTTTTAGTTATTCCAAAGGGGCCCCTCTCCTCCCTTATAAAAGGGAACCTCCTCCATCTTTTCCTCAAACCACATTGGGCCTTCAAGCTCGTCCAACCCCTGACCATTTAACTTAAACACTTCATTAGAAACATATTAGAGGTACTGATCTTCTAAAAAGACCAACTATAGCGCCTTAAGAGAATGTTTAAAGGAGGCAGTTCGAGAAAGTGGTAATATCTTCTACCGTTTTCATCAAGTTCCATTCTTATTCTACTCCCTCTTCTTTAGTTTTTTCATTATGAGGTAATAACATAAGAATCCCCCATATACTTATATGTTATTCTAAATATTAAACAACTCTATTTCACCTCTTATCCATCCTACGTAAAAAGAAATCACCTGGCGTGCGTACGTACGGAATACCGTCTCCACGCCGTGGTGTAATCCGTTTTCTACCACCACCTTTCTTGGATGGGTATAATAGTGTAAAGAATAACTATATATGATTATTGTAAAGTGATATTGATTCTGAAATTTTATACATACACTTCAATACAATTCCATGATCATGGGAACAATATCATCGCTCGTGCGTACGTACGACCTACCGTCTCCACGATGTAATGTGACTCGTTCTATATGATATTCATTGAATAATGATTATGTAAATGAATTTAATTAATTAATATGATATATATTACACTAATACCATTCTTTAAATTATGTATCTATATCCTATAACGAGGAATAAGAATTTATTCGACAAAACACGCATAAGAACAAAAGTAATAAACACTCGAATAACAAGTAGTAATGAAATATTACTAACTAGAAGCTAAGAATATTACCATATATGATATCATAACAATGAATATGATTCTTTAATAAGTCAATTACATTATTTAAATCATTATTCAGGATGTTTGGACACGTACAAAGCATATCGGACCTAAGGCAAGAGAAAATATCACAATCTCATTTTTATCTGAGATTGTTTATTCTTTGGTATTTACTGGGGTGTATTTTATCATTCACATCCATGTTTCCTCAATATGTAATATTATTTCCATCCACCTACAATTGTTTAAATCGAATTTTACCATTCGGTGAGTTTTTAGAAAAAAGATATGAAAGGAATCTTTTTTCGTAATTCATACGAGGTACTTTTTTACTTTTCCGACAAAAGTATGAGAAGAATGTTTTTTTAACTTATACGACATTAATGGATTTTTAAAACATTATTCCCAAGAATATTCCTTTACATTTTTTCATGTTTATTTTTAATCAACTTCTTTTAGATTAAAATTGAATGACATGTTATGAAAAGAAAAATGTTTTTGAAGTAGAAAGGATATTTTTCTCAAGAATGGAGTTCATGTGTTTTATCAAAATTATTTTCCATCTAAGATAATATAGGGGTATGTTTATATCCCTATTGATATGATTATGTTGTGATGGAAATATTTTTATTATTTCATTTATATTATATGAATTGTTTTATGATGTCATGATGTTTAAGATTCCCATTTTTATTACATGGGTTATACTATGATGTATGGTTTATGATTTTGTGGCACACATAAGAATGATATCATTATGAGATGGGTGGGACCTATATCTCCCTCCAATTCATTGGGTAAAGATTTTATATCTCATGAGATAGACATGGCTGGAACAGCAGGTTAATCCAGTTTAGTGAAACAATACAGAAACGAGGAGTGAACTCGGTTCAGAAATGGACATTGTCCACTAAGATAGTTTTGAAAATGAGTCTTGACTAATAAGAAATGATTCTCTATGATTATGTGAGTATGCCACAAAGTTTCATGTTTTATGTTATGATTATTGGGATTGTATTTCACTACTATGATTTATCCCATGTTATGGAATTATGTTCTCTTTTGCAAGTTAATATTTCCAAAAGTTGTGTTCTTATGTATATGACGTGATTGATATTTTTTTGTTTACCCTTACTGTGCATTTGAGCTCACCCCTTTTTATGTTTTATTTTCCCCAGGAAATAAAGAAAGGTTTTAGGTAAGGAAACAAAAAGGGGAATATCGTTATGGGAGTTGTGGAAGATATTTCAACATTATTTGAAGTTTATATTCTGAGTTTCCAAAGACACTAAACTATTACTGTCCTTGTGTGTCTTTTTTTTGATATGTATTAAGTATTCCGAAAAATTAATTTAATGTCCATGTACGTCATGAATTGGGTCTCTACAGTTGGAAATAGAGGAAAGGTTTAGCCAACCTTTGGAAACTAGGATGCGAAAACGATAGTGAGATCCCTAGAGATATTTCTAAGGTATGTCTAGGGATGTCCCTAAGGATAAGTATACATATAGGATATTTTCCTAGAACTACGGTAACGATCTTATAATTTAACCTAAGATGTTAGATATTGAAGGTAATCCCCTTTTATTATGTTGTTTTCCCTAGCATGATTTTTTCCTCTCACACTATTTTTCTTTGGGTTTTAGACGATGGATGGAACCAGAAAAAACCGTGTAGATCAATGTAATGGACAATGCAATGATTTTCCTCCTGAACAAACAAATGTTATGGGAGATGGAGTGAAAAATCTTATTTTTATACTTACACAAGCTATGAATCATTCTGGACTTCCAAATTAACAGAGAAGGGAACAATATTCTATTGTGTCCTTCATGAGGCAACGTCCACCTTCTTTCAGTGGGTCTGATGATCCACTTGTTGCAGAACAATGGATCAGTACCACTGAAAAGATATTTTCAGTTCTTCAATGTTCTGAACATGATAAATTCATCTTATCAGTATATCGTTTGGAAGGTGAAGCCGATCAATGGTGGAATCTTATCAAGAATACGAGGCCAAGAGATGAAATTGAGTCCATGGAATGGGACGAGTTCAAGAACTTATTTTTCAATAAGTACTTCCCTCGTATTCTTCGAACAAAGATGGAAAATGATTTTCTTGAGCTTAAGCAGAAGGATGATGAATCTGTTAGTATATACGAAGCGAATTTGACAAGACATGCAAGGTATGCATCTGGGTTTATCACCCAACCTGAAAGTAAAGTTGATCATTTTTTCAGTGGCTTAAAACCAAGTCTTCGAAGGATATTAGCTATAAGATACTTCAGAAGCTATGAAGAAATTTTGCGTTGTGCTATCAAGGTAGAACTTGAAGTTGGTGTAACATATCCATATCATGTTTTTGATAAGAAACGAAAGATGGAGTTCAAGGAGAAATCTCAGAACAATGGTGAAAAGAAGATGAATGTTTCTTTATGCTCAATGTGTGGAAAGAAGCATGGTGGAGATTGTTTTAAATGGACTAGAAAATGTTGTAAGTGTGGAAAAGTAGGTCATCAAGCAGGTGAGTGTCGAAGTAATGGAAAAAGGGTTTCTACTGATGTGAATAAAGAAAAGACTGCAGAGAACGCACCACCAACACTTCAATGCTTCAAGTGTAAGGAAATGGGGCATTATTCTAATAAATTCCCTAATTCAAGGGTTAGTGATGATCGACATGAGCAACCGCTTAAGGAAAAGGACAAAGGGAAGCCACATGCAATCACTATTGGTGATGTTGAATATGAAAACAATGTGGTGGAATGATTAAGTGTTTATGTAATGGGATTCCAAAATAACGTTGTATATAGTATCATGGAATATTGGAATATTTATGTATTGATCTATTATGGTATTCAATAATTTTATGGTACCGGTAACCAGGGAAAGTGATTGAGATATTTATGTAAAGAAGATGATATGAGCATAATGAAGGGATAAGGAGAAAATGAAATGTTTGACAGTATTCATGAGCTCATGACTGATATAATGAAATAGTTATATCATGGTTTCTGTATATATAATTTTGGGGTTTTGGTATTTGGAAAGAGTTAACTTTTGAAAACACTCATATTTTCACTAAGATTAAATGGGTATTCATGATTAAGGCCTTTGAATGTTTGTAATGTGACCAACAAGACATATCTTATGATGTATGGGGATCAACGGTGGTATTAACATGCTTGTTATATGAAATCTCTAGTAATCATTTTCACTATATTATGAGAGTGGACTACAGTATTATGGAAAATCCTAAAGATTGGAATGGATTATGTTTGACATAAGTTAGTATAGTTTAAGGATAGAAGTTTTTTCGATATTATTTATGGGATGTTATAATAATGTAGTTTTAGAAAAAGGACATCCTACAGGATGGGCGACAACCCATCACGTCAGACAAGGCTGTGGGAATCGAACCAACAACTGAAGTGCGACTGGGCTTTATCGCGTACCACTGGCCTACAAAAATTCCCTATTTAGTAGAAACTAGTTTTATTATATTATGCAGTATGATATACGAAGTATATGTCCATTTTAGGAACCATATATGATTAATCTCACTATAGATGGACTTATTTATTTTTTTGATAACTTTTCTAAGCTTTTTTTGCGACAGATGGAATGACCCGTCATTCTATCACATGATCTACTAACACATCACGAATGACAAATTAAACTTCATTTCTCTAAGAGATGAAGTGGAAATTGTCCAAAGAATGACCAACGGTGATACTGTACCAAAATCATGAATGTATTTCTTCTAATTCCAATTTCATCAACTTTAGGGAAATGATCTTGAAAACCAAAAATTTTTTCCTATTGCTCTTATAACAAATGAATCAGATGTTACCTTAGATCGTCAAAAATTTATGGATTTGTGATGTTGGATTTTTCATAGCCATGTTCTCTACCACTCTCCATCAGAACATGATGGTTAGATTTTTCGTCCATGTCCATATTTTCACCTATGTTCTCATACATGGAAACCCAGTGATGAGTTAATTTGGGTAACCGTTACATTTCATACATTAGTTTTTAAAGCCAAGTTTTGGTATTCCTTTTTACGATGTGGGTTTCTATTAGAGAATCTTTCAAGTAGTAAACCATTTATAACCCTATCGAATTTCGAGGGTGAAATTCATTTTAAGGGGGGTAGAATGTAACACCCCGAGATTTTATGAAAATATTCTTTTTAATTTCATTAATGTCTTGTGTTGTACGCTACACCAAAAGGAGCTTGCACAACACACATCCCTGACATGCCTTTCATTAAACACAATCGCGACCTTCCTCGATAGCGTGTGTAGTATGCAATACCGAGTTTCACTAAACGAGATATTATTATAATATTATTATGAACAACCTGTTATGAATAGTAATACCCATTTTTTAAATTTTGTAAATTTTATCATTCAAAATGGACTTCATTTTTGGATTCGGAATATCTAAATTAGCTTAGGGTGAAATTTTGGTACTTTTCGGATAACTTTCATATTCTGATGAATATTCAAAGTTACTAAATTTTAATTAAAAACAACTTTTTTAATAGAAATAATTAATAATGATAAATTATTAATTTGAGTGGTTTAAAAGTCTATTTAGAATATATTTTTACAATTTAATACAATTTTGGTAATTGTTTGTAATTTCACATTTAAACCAGACATAAACAAGTGTCAATCTTTTGATAGTTATTATCTCTTCAAAACACGCTATTTCTTACGACAATGGGAATTAATTTTTAAATTATTTAATGTAACAGATATGTTTTGAATTTGGTAAAATAGAAATCATTTTTGAATTCATAATATCAAATATAGCTTAGGCCAAATTTTTTGTATTTTTCAGGAAACTTTCATTTTTTGAAGAATAATGAAACCACTAAGTGGTTGTTAAAAAAACTGAATTTTTTCATAAAAATTATTTTTACCGCATCTATGAGATGAATTTTGAAAATACGAGAGACACGGTTAATATCAAAGACTAAAATTTGATTCAATTAGATGAAAATAATTTTGGGTGAATAGTAACTTTTTACTTTTTTTTCACCACGGTTAAAAGTAAATATGGTAATTAAGGATAAAAGTGTTATTATTATTACATTAACACATTTCCTAATTCGATTGAATAAGTGTAATTCGACCAAAAAAACCTCAGGAATGAAATATGACCATTTAGGCCCACTTGGATTATATTAGGACATTTATTATCAATTTATTTAGAGAAGGGTTAAAATAGTTAAAATCAATGTTTAATAAATAAATAATTTTTAATATAGGGTTATACATAAGATAAATTCGACTATAAATATTCATTAGAAATCTAAAATGATTTCCAACATAATGGTATTTTATTTGTAATTTGTAGACTTAAAATAATTTAATTTATTTATGATACAATGATGATGCAGTAATTATCTTATTAATGAAATATTGACATAATTGATGTTATAAATACCCAAATAAATGTAATTTGAGACTTTTTATGAATTAAAATAATTTTTTATGTTACTATGACATGTTATTATTGATTTAATTAATTGTGTTCAAACAAATCATTCTGTTATGATTTTTACAAAAATCAATTACCAAATAGTGTCAAAATTGACATAAAATAGTTCTTAAAACAAATATTATATTATTAATTGTTATTATATTCCTAAAAATCTAAGGTTCGGCCAAGATAATTATATCATGATATTTTTATAATTAATGGACCACTTGGGGGTCTTTTGGATGTATATGGTATGTTTATTAACTATATAATATAAAAATACAAAGTGACATGGCAATGTCAATCTAATTAACTAAGAGTTAAAACTAAAATATAAGGATAATATAATGACCTCAACTTGTTTAAATTCTATTGGATGGGAGTATTTAGACCCATACCCACCTTATCTTCTAAATATATCAATTTTTTGCTATTAAAAACCGAATTTGACTTTATAAAAAAATAATATTTTTAGTTATTCCAAAGGTGCCCCTCTCCTCCCATATAAAAGGGAACCTCCTCCCTCTTTTCCTCACACCACATTGAGCCTTCAAGCACGGACAAACCATTACCATTTTACGTCCCCACTTCCATAAAAACCTACTAAAGGTACTGGTCTTATCAAAAGACCAACTCTAGTGCCTTAAGAGAAAGTTTAAAAGATGCTCTTCGAGAAAGATGTAATATCTTCTACCATTTTCTTCATGTTCCATTCTTATTCTAATCCCTCTTATTTAGTTGTTTAATTATGAGGTAATAACATCAGTATCCCTCATATACTGATATGTTATTCTAAATATTAAACAACTCTATTTCACCTCTTATCCATTCTACGGAAAACGAAATCACCGCCAGTGCGTACGTACGGAATATCATCTCCACGCCGTGGTGTAATCTGTTTTCCACCACCACCTTTATTGGATGGGTATAATAGTGTAGAGAATAACTATATATGATTATTGTAAATTTATTTTGATTCTAAAATAGTATACATACACTTCAATATAATTCCATGATCATGGGAACGATATCATCGCTCGTGCGTACGTACGGCCTACCGTATCCACGATGTGATGCGACTCGTTCTATATGATCTTCATTGAATAATGATTATATAAATGAATTTAATGAATTAATATGATATATATTACACTATTACCATTCTGTAAATGATGTATCTATATCCTATACAGATGAATAAAAATTTATTCGACAAAACTCGCATAAGAACAAAATGTAATAAACACCCGAATAACAAGTAGTAATGAAATATTACTAATAAGAAGCTAATAATATGACCATATATGATATCATAACAATGAATATGATTCTTTATTAAGTCAATGACATTATTTAAATCATTATACAGGAGGTTCGGACACATACAAAGCATATCATACCTAAGGTAAGGGAAAATATCACAATCTCATTTTTATTTGAGATTGTTTATGCTTTGGTATTTACTGGGGTGTATTCTATCATCCACATCCTTGTTTCCTCAATATGTAATATTATTTCCATCCAACTACAGTTGTTTAAATCCAATTTTACCCTTCGGTGAGTTTTTAGTAAAAGATATGAAAGGAATCTTTTGTCGTAATTCGTATGAGGTACTTTTTGACTTTTCCGACAAAAGTACGAGAAGAATGTTTTTTTAACTTATACGGCATGATTGGATTTTTAAAAAATTATTTCCAAGAATCTTCCTTTACAATTATTAATGTTCATTTTTAATCAACTTATTTTAGATTAAAATTTTATGACATGTTAAGAGAAGAAAAATGTTTTTGAAGTAGAAAGGATATTTTCCTCAAGAATCGAGTTCAACTGTTTATCAAAATTATTTTTCATATAAGATAATATAGGTTTCTGTTTATATCACTATTGATATTATTATGTTGTGATGGAAATAATTTTATGGATTCCTTTATCTTATATGAATTTTTTTATGATGTCATGATGTGTAAGATTCCCATTATTATTACATGGGTTATTCTATGATGTATGGTTTATGATGTTGTGGAACACATAAGAATGATATCATTATGAGATAGGTGGGACCTATATCTCCCTCCAATTCATTAGGTAAAGATTTTATATCTCATGAGAGAGACATGGCTGGAACGGCAGGTTAAACCGGTTCAGTTAAACAGGACTTAAACGAGGAGTGAACTCGGTTCAGAAATGGACTTTGTCCACTAAGATAGTCTTGGCAATGATTCTTCACTAATAAGAAATGATTATCTATGATTATGTGTGAATTACACAATGTTTCATTTTTTATGTTATGATTATTGGGATTACATTTCACTACTATGATTTATACCATGTTTTGGAATTATGATCTCTTTTGCAGGTTAAGATTTCTGAAAGTTGTGTTCTTATATATATGATGTGATTGATATTTTTTTTACCATTACTGAGCATATGAGCTCACCCCTTTTTATGTTTTATTTGCCCCAGGAAATAAATAAAGGTTTTAGGTAAGGAAAAAAAGGGAAATATCGTTATGGGAGTTGTTGAAGATATTTTAACATGATTAGAAGTTTATATTTTGTGTTTCCAAAGACACTAAACTGTTACGGTCTTTGTGTGTCTTTTTTTGTTATGTATTACGTTTTACGAAAAAGTAATGTAATGTCCATGTATGTCAAGCTTTGGGTCTCTACACTTTGGGGGTTAAAATTCAAATGGATTAATGGAATTGTTCTTTATTATTCAAAACCTGAGGATTATGGAATGCAGACATTTTTTTGGATGTTGTTTTGAATCAAAAGGTGTGGGATTTTACTTAATGGTTTTGGTTCATTATGGTTTCTGGAATAGCTGGGAAATGTTTTGGTTAATGTGGAATGGATTTTTGATGGAAACACATGTGACATTTTTTTCAAGAACAGAAAATTGATTTGATGTTGTATAATCATAAAGTTGTTTTTATTTGGTGGTTAGTGATCCCTCATTAAGTATATAATTTTAAAATTGGGTTTGTTTTTCATTAGCCTTTGGTGGTTTCATGGGTTCTCACATACATGGTTTTATATGGATATGTGGATAGATGGCTGGTATGGAATAGTTCTTGGGTGCACGGGGTGGCAGAGAAATGTGAATGTCATCAATACTTTATGGAACATAACTTGTGACAATAAACATCAAACATAGTAGATCGTTTTTTGAAAAGTGTTTTAAAATTATAAATTGTGGTATTTTAAAAATCTTATGGTTCTGTGGTTTGGGTATCTATTTCACAGAAGTGGTGTTTTTTTAGTATCATTCGTCATTATATTTAAGAGATTCTATTATTGTCTCTTAACATGGAATAATTTTGGGGCTCAGTTTTGGTGCAATGTTTAGTGGTTTTAAATAGTTATTGTATGTTGTGATATGGATAACGATAGTCTACCACTGGCATGCTTTCGAGTAGATCAACCTAATGATTCATTTCAAATGTTATAACCTCCTATTTGAATGATTCCTCATCATAGTTATTGAAATAGAGAGCTATTTGGGTTATGTTTAATGTTCCATTCGGTTATGGTGATTCTGTCAGTTGTAGAATTTTTGATCGGTGATGTTTAGGTGGTGGTGTTTTTTGCCTCCTTCATTATTATCCTTGTTTATAGTGAGATAAAATAGTGATGACTATATCCATGTTCTTTATTGTGTAAATGTGTATTGTTTGAGGAAGGGGGTTTTGTGGTGCTTCTTGATCTATTATTTCGGCCTAGGAGATTTATATTACAACATTTGGAACTAAGGGTATGAATTCCAGTTAGGGACTACTTTCTCCTAACTGTGAGTCAGTAGATGATTTGTACATTATAGCTCCGTCCATAGGACTTAGAGTGAAGCTGCCACATAGTAAAAAATCCCAGTGGTGTGGGAGGTATGGTTAAATATTTACCTCTACTGTTTGGGTGATGAAATTTCATTTATTCCTATTATGGTTTCTCTTCATTATAAAGCCCCTCTGGCTGGAAAGAGATTGTTGGATTTACCCCTCATACAATGCTCATGATTTCACCTTCTATAATCGGGGTTTCTGATAAATTTATTTATGTGGACTACCAATTTGAATCTGGTTCAGTCATTGTTTATTATGTTCATAGGTGAAGAGTGATGGGTATATGTCAATTGGGACTTTGATGGTCCAAAAATTAGGCCTGTTCCTTCCCCACCCTAGGTAGTGATGGTTTTTGGGTCGTATGGTTTTTTTTCTTGGTTATTGTCCCCTCTATTCGGGAGTGTGTAATTTAAAGGTCTTTATGTGTTCTCCTTTACATGATTCCTTCTTATCATGGGGAGGTCATGGTAGAAGAGTTTTGGTGGGCCTGGGTGGGAGATTCTTGATTATAGTTCATGTAAAATTCTCTTTTTCTTAATGGATGTGTTTTATAATGGTAGGGAGACACACCAAGGGTCTAATAGATCATTTATTAAAGTATTTGATTATTGTTAGTTGTTTCTTAAGGTAGGGGAGTTTGTTCTAGCCTACCATGAAATCATTTGATTTTGTGAGTGCTCTTTGGTTCGCATGATCGCTGGATTCATTGGAAGATTGCCCAAAAATCTATTCCTTGGTGGGGTTATTGTTGTTGAATAATCTTTTAAGTTGATTTGTGGGAAGTAGTTTCAAGTTATTGATTTGTTTTGGGAAAGAGGCATTTGTTCCATTAATGGTGGGAGAATTTTCCATGGATTAAGATGTTGGATCATGTCGATATGAAATCCAAAGGAATTGATTAATTATCTAAAAAGTGTAATTAATTTCTTGGGGGATGAAATTGTTAATGGTGGGGAGAATTTTCACACCCGATTTTTCATGTTTTAATTTATGATCTGGTTTATTGGAAATCCAGTTCTATTTCTCGAGATTTTGGTGTGAAGAATGTTGGGGTTTGAATTGTTTTTTGTTCTAAATTTTCCCTCTTGTCTGGCCATTGATTCAAGTATCAATAATGGTGCATTGTCTAGAGTTTCTATCAGACATAGTTTCACTATATTGAGTTTAAATCAATCAAGAATAATTGGGTGGGCTTCCCCAGATTTGAGGTGTCAATTGGGGTGTTTGGACAACTTTTTTGGTATCACAATTTGAGAAACGTTTTCTCAAACTGTGCAACTTGAACCAAAAAATATGTAGAATTTCTTCAAAATCATTCATATAGTTTGTGTACGGTTTACAAAATTGTGCAGAAAAAACATGTAGCCCATAATAGGCAAGAAAATATTTAACCTAAAAGCCCTATTTTAGGGATTCCACATCCCATTTGAAGCCTTTCATGTTCGGTATCGACCTGAGTGTTCCCCAAATTCATTCTCCATAATTTTTGGCTATTTTTGGGAAATTTCTCAATAAATGTTAATTATTCTTCCTAAAAACCTTCCCTTTTATCTTTTCCCATATTCCCTCCTCTTCCAACATCCATTATATCTTGGTTTATCTTCTTCCATGGTCATTCTCAACCTCGGGTTTTTTCCTTGGTGATTGATGGTGGTTTTGTTTGCTTATGTCTATTCTTCATAGGATCAGGGTTTTGAATCCCTCAAGTGGTGTTTTTGGGTGTGATTTTCCATTCCACCTTGGATTTGATGTAGGATTCCCATTTCACTTGCCTTTATAATTTTCGTTTCACAATTTCAATGCTCTTAAGGAATTAAATATATATTAATTATTTTTGTGGATCATTTGGTTAATTTATTGGGTGTAGAAAGTGGTGTTTCTGACATGTTTCTTGATGAATAATGCTACATTGGTTAAAATGGGATCATAGTGAACGTGTGAATATGTTAAATAAGGTTCTAGAAGTGTTTTACAAGGTTTAGAACGTTTTTTTTAGAAATTTATATAAATTAATGTCATGGAAATTTTTGTATACCCACTTATGAGTGTTTAATTTTAGTTTTTTCAAAGATTGCATGCCTTTTTCTCTGTAAAATTCATAGTTGGATTTTATGTTCTAAATGTGAGATAAAATGAATTTTTTAAATTTATTAAATCATCGATAGTGTGTGAAATAGTATTCGGAGGCTCCATATATGGTTTTAAAGCTGGTTTTCTGTTTATAATGAAATGGTTTGTGGTTTGTTCTATGTTATTGTATTAGTTGCTTTCAAATGGATCATTCTACAATTTTAACGAAATGGTTGTACTGTGACTATGCAACATTAGTGATTTATGGGTATTATATAAATTTCATTCTTCTGAATATTTTATGATCACAACACTTTTGTAAACATGTAAATTGTATCTTCAATAAATGCTAGTTTGGTGAAATACTTTAAGGCCCATTTAGAAACGTTGTAAAAATAGTGATAATGTTTATTATGAAAATTTCCATTATATGTTATTTAGGCTTTGTGTATGTACATAATGGATTGGATTTCCATGTTGTTTAATATTTTTGATCCATTAATAGAGTGCCTCAGGTTGGACTCTTTTTGTTCTGTTTATTTTATGGCACGAGATCGAACCATGGGGTAGCCCAGGGTGAGGCATGTTTTTTAATTATTAATATATATGCATGTTATTTAATGCTCATATAACATCGGTTTGATCACCACACATTATAAATGGGACATGAGAACATATAATATTAGATAATTTTCTTAAATGATTATTGTACAGGTTGTTTAGGTATTAACCAGTCTCCCAAAGTAGGTGGATATATTATGGTTTATTTCTATGGGATTGGGACCCTCAGTCTATCCTGAGTTTTGATGGTCGGGCGTTTCGGTGTTTTTATTTTCATCATGTGTGATATTTCCACGGGTATGGTGTCTCATGTATTAGAATGTTCTTGATTTTTCTTAATTGACTGGGTTCACTTATGTCTATTAGTTCTTGGTTTCTTGTAGTGATAGTTGTGATACTTGTATGTATTTTTCCATTTCCCTCATTATGTGAATATTCTGGAACATTTATGTGTAGTGATTTCATGAATGTGATGGTTTGGTTTATAAAAGTCTATGAATAGTTTTTTTAATGTAATGGTATTTTACAATAATTCTTTCCTATGAAACTGAATGTAACACATTCCTTTCTAAAATTAATATCTCACACAAAATTAATGGACATAGTTTTTGGATATGGTTAAGGGAAATGAGTTGTACGTTGTTTTTAAGTAATCAGATCAAAAGTGATTACTATTATATATTGTATTAAAAACATGAAAATTGATGTTTCCATTATATTAAAGGATGCTCATTGGGAATAGATTATTGGGCTATCCTAATGAGTTTTAAGACTAATGTCTATTATTCTTTTCTATTTTTCCTTTTGAAGGATTCAACACGAGATCAATCGCTTGGAGTGACATTTGATCGTTATGATGGGGAGTGATTAGCGAAGTCACATTTAGGTAGTTTTCTTATTAGGTTTGGTTGATTCGGATGTATTATTAAGTTTATATTCTATATATGATATAAATGATGTTCAGTTCAATTTTATATCTGTATATTTGGATGTCCATATCTTTCCGCTGTTTACTTTATTATCAGTTTATTGGGTTAAATAATTACCTTAGGTACTTTGACGATGCCCAACACTATTATCCATCATGTGTGGATCATGAATTCCCATTATTCTATGTCACGAAAAGGCTTGGGTGTCCAGTGCTTGGTCGATTCTATTAGGCTTGTGATAATACCAAGAATAATGTTATTTTCTTGAAATTTATGGGAGGTATATGTTTTAGGGGAATTTTTTTGGGAATAATGAAATTACATTTTATAGATATATTATTAATGGTATTCATAAAAACTAATAATGATATATAAATATAATTTTTATATGTTTTGGAAAAAAGTTTTATTGAAAAACCTATTAAAAAGGGTATTTAATATTCAATTTCAGTTTGAGGATGTCCAAAATAATTTTAAAAATTGATTGTAATAATATTAATATACTTAATAAAAAGGACTGCCATTATGTTAGGTAAAAATGTATCATATCTATTAATGTTATAGTTCCTGGATCCATAATCAATGAATGGTAAGGGTTTACCTTCAACCACAAACTTACACAGTGTCTTAGTTACTATGTCATTTTTTATTTAATTGATTTTAAAATTAAATATTAATGACCAACTAATAGGATAATTTTTTAGAGATTATTGTATTAACCATATTGTTTTTCAATTGTCACAATCTAATATAAAGACTTCTTTTTTGGATATCCAAATCTATTAAAATTTAATTTTGTTGTTTGAGACATAAAAAAATATTTATTGGATATCTTTTTCAAAAACTAATCGATGAATTGAAAAAGGATTGAAACACAACTGAAGGGTGAAAAAAATTATATAATTATGTCATGTAATTATAATTCATTTTTTATAGGCAGTATGATAATAACCCAACATTTGGGAAATGATCTAAAACTGTTTTTCAAATATAATAATTTATGTTTAACAAATGGATTTTTAAATCATCACTGAATTGTGGTAAGGAGACCCACAAATTTCTATTTATCACTCACTTATTTGGGATAAATGACTTCAATTACCCCTATAATAATATATACATTTCCTCCAAGTCCGTATCGTCACATTCTACTAATGTTCTCCTTCATAGAATCCTAGTGATATGTTCTTCCATATAACCATTTTACATTTAATTCTATTATATAAAGAGTTTATTCAATTAACAATTTTAGGATGTAGGTTTTTCAAAAATGTAATTTTAAAATATAAAACCATAAATTTACAATATCATGTTTATATTGACGGGACTTGATTTAGATAAGCTGGAGAGAATGTGACACCTTCAAATCCTGAAAGGAAAACATTTTATTCAATAGCATGTATGACACAGAATACCAAGTGTAGATAGTAACATTTAAAACCAGCACATTAAAATATACCAACTATTTTAATAAATTAAACATATTATATAGCTTAATATGAATGAGGCTCTTAGTGAGATTGTGTTAATTGTAAGAACGTCTTTCTTCAACAGCATGCATTACACACAAAACTGATTTAAAAAAACACATATTATAAAAATATTAATATTAAATATAATAACATAAAAGAAAAACATTATATATAAAATTAAGAACATGACTAAGTAACTCATAAAAATATAGTGTTGAATTCAATATTTATAAATTTAGTGGAAATTAATATAAAATCCAATTGAATATAAAGGAACTGTTTTTTGTAAAAATACTATTCTTATGCACCCAAAGGTAATTTATAGTAAATATTAGATTATTTTATATTAATAAATTATAGTAATTAAATTTATATTAAATAATTTTTTTGACATAATTAAAATATATTTGATAGTAATAAAATTATAAAAAATCCAATTTTATGCATAACAAGATATGTTTTTACAATGTTTTTTTTTCCAAATTTTAACAGAGAAAATATTTTAAAAATATATTTTGACACTAAAATAAATATTATATGTCAAAATAAACATTTTTTTTAATTATGAAGGTAATCATTTTCATATGGGTGATTTTTGGTACGAATCTCTGGGGATTCATTTTTTAAAATCCTATATAAAATTTAAGATTGACCTTTCATCTTAATAATTTATATATCATAATTTTATTTTATATATGCATAAATATCACATTGGATAAATGATACATCTATTAATCCAATTAATTCCCTTATAATAATTTATTTATTTGATTTAGATACAAAAAAATGTAAAAATTTTATTATTTTCAATTCAAAACACCACTTTCTCGTCCCATTTACAAGATTAATTTTAAATTATTTTCAACCTAAATTGTTACTGAAATATTGAAAAATTGATTCCATATTTTTAACATGAGAAATTTATAATTTCTATAAATATCAATTTTATTCTTCACATAAGTTATTAATGAATATAATTAAAATTAATTACCATGATTAACGTGAAAAAAATTACATTGGGGTTAAATTTTAATCTTCTGTGGAAATGACCTATAAACATGTCCAAAATATATTTTATGAGAATATTTTGACCAAATAACTAATTTTCTAAAAAAACATATCATTATTTGTGGAAATTTATATAAGGGAGACCCCAAAAAATGTTTACATTATTTATATTTACAATATTACCACTCATCATAGACTATTAATGAAAACTTACGCCCTCACATATTCAAATATTTAAATAAATATTTATAAAAAATAATTAAAAAAATAATATCTGAAAATCCATCCACTCATCTTCTAAGCCAAACATTGGTCATAAATCCAACCATGGAAGGATTTTGGTATAATCCAAATTGAGTTAACTAAATAAATAAAAATGGTCATCAATGAACACTTTTTTTAAATCATTCTCCATTACATAAATTATTCATATATATTGATTATAAAATAAAATAAGTATCTTAAATATAATTATTATTTTCTATTTTACTATTCTGGAATTTAAAATCACACACATCCATAAAATGAGATACACAAACATCATCTATGTGTATAAGATACTTCCACCACATGAATTGATGTTAGTCGTTCTTCCATTACGACCATTGAAGGTTGGTAAAAAATTTGTAGTTATAAAATATATACGATTTGTACGATATTTATAAGGAAATTATTCTTCTAGAAGTAATTTATAATGAATACCTTCATTCATTACATTTTTTGGTAATACGATAACAATTTTTGTCGATGTGTGGACTTTCATCTCCTCAAAGTAATGTAATTTGCTCATTCATTACATGGAATGTATTAATAATTTGAATAATTAAAAAATGAAGAAAGTATTATATAAATACTTAAAAAATATTTACTATATATATATCATTTAAATTCTATTATATTAATATCACATAAATATGGTAATTGATTTAGTGCTTATGTATGGTCTACCACCTCTACGAATGGTGTATTTAATTTTCTATCTCATTATTAAATTTATTAAAATATATTTTTATACATTGAATATATATAATATTTAAATTTTATTTTAGATTCTAGATATAATGAAATAATGATCAGAGTAAAGGAATCAAAAAATAATATGTTAAAACATACCAAAAAAATGAATAAATTAACACCGAAATTGATGAAAATACAAAAGTATTATTAATAAATGTGTTATTATATGTTTTAAAATTAATATATATGATGTAATAAATATTTATTTGGTTATATCATATGTTAATAACTTTATTTAAACCATTATACTTGAGTTTACAGTGCGTTAAACCAAAATATAGGGTAATATAAATGGATTTCTAGTCTCACATTTATTTCTACGAGACATATTTAATATTCACTACTAGTTTATTTTTTGTGGTGTATATAATACCTTATTAAATTTTATATCATATATTTCATTTTATTAATCTTATTAAATATTTCAATTTATTTTATTTCTTCATGGATCTCACGATTCAAAAGTAACAATTGTTGTAAGGGATTTCATCTCAATTTAAGTTCATTGAGGTATATTATATTATTATGTACATAATTTCGTTATACAGTTTCTATATAACCCCTTGGAATTTAATATCATGAATAATTCAATAATAATTGTATTTTATATTTAAATTTAAAATATTTCACTTAATGGTATTATAATTAAGTTTTCCAAGTAGTGTAAAATTTCATAACCCAATTCCTTTTTATTTCATTATATTACATTCTCATTGTCATTAATTATCTATAATTATGTGGAAAATTTATTTTAATGTATATTTATTTATTTCCACATTTTATATGTGTATTTATAATTAATAATCATAATTTATTCATTGATTAATTCACACTTCAATGTTTGGATCAGGTTATGGGATTATTTCACTATCTCATTATAATAGAGATTGTTATTTCTTAAAATTACTTTTAAATTAATTTCTTTATTATTATTTAATAACCCCATTATTTTTCTTCTCTGTTTATTCATGATTTCATCTAATTAATAGTACAATTTTCAACATTTTTTTACCAAAAAAAATTTTGAAAATGATTTTTAAAAAATCAAACCTCATTTCCTTATTCTGTCATAGATTTTCATTCACTGAAAACAATAGTTTATAAAAAAATATCTTATTAACCTTTTCAAAATGTAGTATTAATAAAATATTGACCACATCTGTCATGTTATTTTTTTGATATGAATATTATTGTTTCTTTCAGATGAAGTAAATTTTCAAACCATTTACAATCCAATAGGGAATTTTATATTTTCCCATTATACATGATTATCTGACAATAATTCTTTGAATATTTCATTTCATGTTTATTATGTTGTTTATAATGATTTTTTTTCAGATTTTTGTAAAAAAAAAATTTTTTTCAAAAAATAAAAATGAAAATGATACTTTCCAAAATATTTTTTATCTTTTTATAACATCAATTAAAAAACCCCTTATTCTTACTCCAATGGGAATATATCGTATTGATACCATCCTTATTATTAATATGAATGGATTATGATAATTTTGACCAAGGTTATTATTTTCATTCAATTCCATCAATCCTTTTTGTATCAATTAACTTCCCCCTTTCTATTCATTTCATAATAAGAATTGAACATTAAATTTCTTCTAATTATCCACAATATTTATCATTGATGTGATTATTTCCTAACCCGTATACCATTTTTACCAATGGTGTCTACTTTGATATTTGTTTGTTTATCTGGGGAAATATTAATAAATTTGTATTGCTTAAAAAATATAGTTACTTGATAAGGGACATTGTTTATGGATTAAATGAATTATTCAATATATGAGGAATGATTTGGGTATGAATTATATGGTTGAGGTTCGTTAACGAAATCCCCTCGATGCATTGGTTGTTTTATTGGACAAAGTAGTTGGATAGACTAAGCTAATGAGTTTTAACATATTTTGATTGAAACTGTCTTTATGATATATATTGATGTAAATATATCATGTTCCTAGAAAACATGACGTTTTATAATTATGAATTACATACATTCAGAATATATTTATTATTATCCATGAGTTTTTCACTCGAAAAAAATACGAATGCATTTATTCTTAGTTTATTTATGAAAACTAATTTGTTTTTAGTTACTTAACATTTCATATTTATTACTATCTTTATTATTAGTTTATTAATTGAATGGATATTATGTTTTGTTGTTTACCATTCCATATTGACTAAGCTAATTCATTCATTATTTATTACTATATACTAAACTCTAATTGAGAAACTGAGGTCAGGCTTACTTTATTTCCTTACCCATGATTATATGATTTGTACTACCAAATAAATGAATGGATATTCAAGGTGGAATATTGTTATTATCAATAAAATGATGATGTAATGTTTTTATTCAATTGTATTTAAGGACTCATGTATGTATCTAGTTAAAAAAGACAACTAAAATGATCAGTACCCGTAGATGTGTTTCCTTGTATCATTTTCCAATTTAAAGGTAGCACGACATTGTCATTAGGAATAATTAGGTAGGGTTAGTACATCATGTCATGACATTTAGTTTATATATCAATGTTTATAGTGGTTTTTTCTTAGGTTCCACCAACAATATTATAGATGAGTATAGTTTCCATGGTTTTATATGCTATTACCAGCGGTTCATAGAACAACTCTATTGATTTATGACTACTATAAAAGCTTCGAATTGAATGGATAAATCTACTGTGTGGAATCACAAGTGACACACTCCTTCAGAATATTTGATGATGTATCAAGACAACTATCTTATTATTATAAATCTATAATATGATTTTGTGAATTATGACTGTTATCATACTTCGTTCGGGGTATTAGTTGGAAAATTTATGAAATAGAGAGTTGATATATAATATGGGTTAGAAAATTCAGGATCTCATAAATGTAAATATTCTATTAGGGACCATGATCTAATTGTTTTCATTTTCATATAATTTATTTAAGGATTACCACATTTTCTTGAACTTTTTTTCCTTCATTTTTCATAATAGATTGTTGTATATACATTCCCCCCTCAATAATAATTCAAATTAGTTATTGTGGAGAGAAATTTAATAGTATTTTAACATTGACTTTTCCTATATTCTATGAATGGTGAATATTTTGTGTGATTCATTGAGTTGGATGTCTGATATAGATGTTTTTCATGTGTATAGTGATTCTTGGGAGATTGGTAATCTATCCATGAAAAAAAAGGATATGTGGGTTTTGTGTACTATGTTATTATATCAAATGATGTTATATATATATTTGTTGTTGTATATGGAGGAGTCCAATATAGGATACTTTGTGGTCAAGGTCTAGTGATATCATATTATTTGAAGTCATTCCCTTGACAAATTGTCTAATAATGATCAACATTGGGTGTTATTATAGACGAGGATCTTCGTTAATTCAGTAATTTGTTATATGGAATTAAATTTCATCCTCTTTTCTAAATTGGTGGTACATCCTTGAGTGTTTATAATGAATCATTCCTTGTGATAGAAATTTCAGTAGTCTATTATTAAGAAGATTATTGGATATTTTACGTCTTGATGGTTTGTTTTCAAATGGATAAAAGAAGAGTTCCATGTTCCTAGTGGGTTTACCCAACCACTCGATGTTCCCGCATGTATATGTGTGAACATCCCTATAGTCCTTGAGCACATTTAATGTTTATTCATAGTAGTATGTAGAGTTAGAATTTCATCAACATGGGGTTATTAATATAAGAACTACCATTAATTATCCATATTATAACTCTAGAATATTGATAGGCCTCATGTATTACCATGGATCCTAGTTTTACCTTAACAAAGCTTCATGTACATAGATGGATTAAAATATAGAGGTTGCTATTTCAAAACTATATGACATGATGTGTTGATGAATTTTAGGTTTTAGAGTTTCATGGATGGGGAACATACCCTTGGTGGAGTTCACATATAACTATATTTATCACTCTATCATTGGTTTGAACACATTCAAATAATTTTATAACCAACCATGTAATTATCTAGTGTGTTGGGCAAAGGATAGAGATTCAACTTTTATCATATATGAATTAGTCTAGAGCATAATAAATAATTTTATGGTAATTCAGGATTGATTGATGCTAGAAAAAGACCACTATAATTATTATGTTGAGCATATGAGTTTGCCTTTAGATATTGGTATTGATGATCATGCAATATTGTATATTTATTCTCACCAATGGAATTAATTTTTAAGTAAACTTCATCTCTGATAATTTTTATAATTTGATGTATTTTTATGCATTTTATATATTATGGATTATCTATAACTTTAATTTTATATTTTCAATATTCATGATGGTATTCATGTGTCATAGATTCTCAAGTATCATGATGATTATAATAATATCATTAATTTGGGATATTTTGTATGTTTATTATGATTAGTCGTTTGATAAATTTCATTTTGGGATCTAAACCCATCAATATAAGTTGTTTTACAATCTATATATTCCATAAATTCATGTCCATTGGTGTCGCGGTGTCTTGGGGGAGAGTAATTGTGAGGTTAAGTTATATATTAATGTTATATATAATGAGGGTTTGATGAGTTTTTTTATAGATATAGTTTTTTGTCATTCAATGACTTATGTGGATATACATGATGAGGTATTTTCACGTTCCTAATTACTCTAACATTTTGATTCAGTTATTTTTATAGAAACAAATTCATGAGAGGTACCTCATGGGGTCAATTTCATTCTTCCCCTTTACTTAGAATTTATTAGCATAAATTCTTAGGGAATAAATTTATTTGAGGTATCTTATTAAATGGGATTGTTTTTAATTGGAACTTCCTTTTTAAGGGATATTAGATGCCATTGGAGACATATAGGGAAGTATGAGTATTTCTTGAGATTAAATTGTAGATGGGGGAAGAGGTTTCTATAGTTGTCAGTTTTGATAAAACAAGAGGATGTATCCCGAAGATAACATTATTTTGTGAACATGGATCATATGAAATGGGTTTCATTATATAGTATTTTATAATTTTTTTCATGGTAGCTATAATATAGTGTTTTTTGTTACAATATGGAACTTAAGAGTGGGGGTCCTTATAATTTCCTCCCTAATTAATAGTACACTGTGGGGTTTAGGTATGTGACATAATTATTGAGGGTAGGGTTCATGTATCATACTTATAAAGGGTTTTGGTATTATGGGGTATGGGATACACCATAGTGTCTCAATATTCCATACCATTCATTTTTCCAATCTAGAGACCTCTTCATCAAGGATTCAGGGTTACATTTTTGTGTTTCATCAAATTTATATTTTTAAGTTTTTATTGTATAATTTAGTGGGATATATTATGGGATTAATTCAATTTTCAATATGGAATCATTTATTGTTACTATGACTTCATGTAAAACCTTATTTTTTTGTATTGGGAGAAATACTAAACAATTTACTCATAGTTATAGGTGATCAATAATGGTCTCAAATTTTATTTAGCCTATATAAAATTTGAAGTCGCTGTAATTAGATATTATCAATTCTTATTATTTTGAAACCTAGGATAACAAAAGATCCATTATTTAGACTTTTGAGTCTAATATATATCATATATCCCTCAATATATATAGATCGATTAGTGGGAGATCTGTGGTTAGTGTCCTACTTATAGTTGGTTTTGATCTCTTTAATTGTCACCTTCTATTCATGGGAAAAAATGTTATCATTAGTTCATGTAAAATTATATCAATGGTTTCTAATATATTTTGATAAGATGAATATATTTTGTGATTGTGTGTTCCTTATAATGGATCAAATTCAATATCTATACTAATTCATTCATTAATTTTTATGGAATCCAAGATTCTTTATATTGAGGTACGCGATTCATGAATTATTTTTTATTTTTATATGGGATTAACATTAATTATCTACAATTATTAGATGTTTTATATTTAAATAAATGACATAAATAATCATCAAAAATAAAAATTGAAAGAATTAGAATGAGGTGCAGTAATTATAAGAGTATTATTTAATGTGTTATGGATTCTCATGATATTTTATAAATAGTGTGATTTAATATCTATGCAATTGTTATTATTTCCATCCATATTTTTCACATTTTATTTTTTTTTAAATGTAATTTGTTATGATTATTAAAATGATTAATGAGGAATATGAATTTAATTACTATTCTTAGTTGAAAACTATTAATCATGGAATTTTTCGTGAGTATACTTTTTTTCGATATTTAATATTGTTATCTTCTGAAATTTAGGACTCATGTTGTTGAGACCTTACTCTATTGAATTAGTTAATACAAAATGTTATTTTAAAATTATTATTATAATTAATTTTTCTAGGTTGACTATAATCATATTGTTGTGAATTAATTTTTCTTGAAATTATGTTATAGAATTAATTTTCCAATGAATTTATTGTATGGAATATATATTTGAGGGTATTTAATATTTCTATAGATTTTATTGTTCCCATTATGTGTTTTATTATGAACATACTATAGATGAGATGATAGTCATGGGATTAATGATCTGTGTTGAGAATTGGGTTTTATTTTTGTCTATTAATTGAGATGAGTTTGATGTCTAGATATATGTTATAGGTTAGGAGTAGGGCTTCCCCCATTCAAGAGTGTTGTGTTGGTATATTGTGTTTTATTTTTTTTGGGGTTTATTGTTAGACATTATCATTTTTATTGTTTTTTTTTGTATTGGGGACTATTTTAATTGACGATTGATTGTTCGGAATTCTAATATCCTACTATAGTTGGCCTAATCATTATGAGTGCATGTACATTGTATTTTTGCAATTTGAGTAATAGAATTAATTTATTATGGATTGGTAAATTAAATAATTAGTAAAGTAATGTGTATAGTTGTTTTTGATGGTTATGATATATATAATAGATACCCAGGATTTGGTTAGAAGTGATCCTCTATGAGTATCTAATGAAATAGAAAATTAAAATATAGATTTTAAAATAACTATTTCCATCATATTATGAAATTATATTTCCAAAATTGATGATGTGGTAAATAAATATTTTCTATTTATCTAAATTAGTAAAATAATTTCATCACATTGGACCCATATTCAGGTGCACTTATTTTAAATCTATATTTCTATAACATTGTGGCATTAGATGATTATCATGTGGCAAAATAGTTTGTGTTTTAGGACAAGACAAAGTATTTTTCTATAGTTTTTATGTGTGTAATACATATTATTTGTTTATTAATATTATTATAATCCACCACCAAACATTAGTGGGTAGATATTTTCAATAATTTTTTAATTCAGTGTATTTTCACTAACATCTATGTTCATTAGTGAATGGATGACTAACTAATTTCTCATCCCAAGTCTCCCTTCAGATGGATCATACTATTTTTCTATATCTATGATGATATGTATTTAAAAGAAGGTTATATTAGTTAATTTTAATTTATCGTCTATAGTTTTAAAATAAATAGGTTTATGGGTTGTTTTATTATTAGTTTATAAGAAATACATGTATTTTAGTTTTAGTAAATGTGACTACTAAAATGGTACTTGCATGGGATATAATGTATTAAGGTATGGATCTTGATATAGGGTTGTGATGGATTTCAGAGTTATTATTTGTTATTGGATTTATGAGATGTGTTTGATATATGTGTATATGTGATGTAGGATGGGATGACAAAATGGTTGTGATATAGTTTCCCAGGTTGTCAGGAAAACATGCAGAAGGGATTAAATCCCAAGGATCATGACTCTACTGTGTGAGAAGAAAAATATAGTTGGGGAAGTATATAGAAAGTTCAATTATAATTTATATTATTTTTTTATTGGATTCTCTTGATTCTATGTAATTTAATAAAATATACCCTTCGAAATGATATGATAAAATTTTACATCCCTAGGTAATGTTTTGGTTGTATCTATTAATTCAAATGGATTTAGTAATATTCGTTCAAATTTACATGAGAGGATTCAAATAGGTTCTTACTAAGTATAAATTTTTTCACACCCCATATATATTATATTTTTAATTTTATAGTAGATTATTGGTGTTCGATAAATGTGTTCCTAGCTCAGGTAGTTGATCATGAGTTGTTGTAGATTATACTCATTGCCTATAAGTTTTTTATTTTTTCTCTTATTTATATGAAATATTAATAATATATCTAGATAGAATTTTTATCTATTTTTTTCATTGTAATCATTTATTTATCCTATCAATTTTATTTTAATTCATTAATTCTTGTTAATTTCCCCCATTTATACATTATATTTAGTTCTAGTCACAAACCCATGGAATATGTGAGGTAGGCTCGATAGGTCTTAACCATCTTCAATAGAATTTTAGGAGTCAAACTAGTTTAGAATGTGTCATGAAATACTCTCTAATATTATAATATTCTAGAGGATATAAATATATTTATTTGTACACATCATGGAGTATATTGGTATTTCATTCTGCACTTTTACTCACTATGATGATATATAGTGGTATATACTAGTTTATTGAATGATCCATCCATATATAATTACCCATTATCCTCATGAATCAAAATTAATCAATTTTTTTATTCTTATTATTTTTTTTGTCCCCCATAGTGAGAAATTATAATTATTTTCACTTAATTCAGAAATGGAAAAAGCCACCTTCCTCATTTTTCATCCATCATGAATTCTCTCTTAAATTATTTTGTGTGAATAAGTATATATTGATGACTTGTAACATGAATAAGAGTAGTATATTACGAATATGTATCAGTTAAAACATGGTATATGATCCCCTCTCTACTTTGGGTTATATGTGAATAACGTTTTCCCATAATAACACGGTATCCATTAATAGTAATTATAGGAGTTTTATAAAGTTTATATAATAATATCATTTATTATTTCTATTATTATATTAATCATTTTTGGATGTTTTTTCAATTAAACGTGTCTTAATATAGAAAATTATATCCTATTACGTTCATGGTTCTATAACAAAATAAAAATATTTTCCATCGGTCATTAATGGACCAATACATTCATTTTCATCGATAATGTGTTTTTTATCAAAAAAATAAATTTACAACTATAAAAGTGCCCATTATATGAAAAATATTTTTATCAGGAATTAGATGATATATATATATATATAACAAAAATATCCTACCATATATATGGAATGAGGGAATAGAAATGTGTTTTCAATAATAAAACCATCACTCATGAATCATGAATCAAACACATTCTTTAAATTGAACAGACTCTATAGAGTAATGAAATAGGGAACTAAATTATTAAATAAATACTAGGTTATTAGATTATACCAATGAAAGAATATATTACTATAAATAAGAAAATAACATTAATTATTAAAAAGAAATATCCACTTTTTATATAATTCTATGATAATCATTGTTATGTTCAATTTAAACCCACCAAGTCTCGAAAACATGTCATTCATCTGAAATTTAGTGATAACATTTATAGTATTAGAAGAGGTGTATTTTGATTCAATGAATTTCAAAATATATTATACACACAGATATGCATGTGTCTATTATATAATTATAAAACATACAATTGACCTAAATATTAAATATGTCAAAAAAATATTTCTTTCCATTATCACTTTTAAAAACATTTCATCTCTCATTATAGGGATCCTAGTGCATTGGTAGTGATCACATTGATGGAATTAAATGGGGTCCAATAAAAGTAATTATAATAAGACAACTAATTTAAAATATCAATCCTGCTATTTTTTCATATGAATAAAAACCATGTTTATTTGTAAATAATGATTACAATAAAACCTTGAATACACTACACAGAAGAAACCAGCATTTTCTGGAACACTATTGATTATATTGTATGTTTATAACGTGAGTTTATATCTAATCAATACAATATAAATTATTAATCCCATGGTTTCTACTAAATTTCCCAAAAAAAGGAGTGTGATTCTTCTCCCACTACAATCTACGAGCACCTAGTCCTAAAATGGACGTCGATGTATAAGGCTATGGGTGATGGAGCGTCACGGTCGACAATCGATTACACACACACACACAATCCATCATAGGGAATTTTCTATATAAATATATCCAGGTAACTACTTATATGAGAATTCATTAACTTATAAATTACATACTATCTCACTCATTAGCTTTAACTCTCATCCAACTCATACAACCATTTGCATGAATGAAATATTTTATGTTTCATGACTCCTAACTCATTATTTACGATAGCCATCATGCAGAAGAATAGGTAATTAAACTCTTTAAAACACAAATAATTTTAATTAGTCAAAATATTACTAACTAAATAATATCCCATGATTCATGGTATTGTGATCACATCATGTCATACTGTAATGACTAATAATTTTGGACCCTTTAAATTAATTTTATCGTCAATAGTTTGTGTCTAACCCAATGCCTAACTGAAATGAAACCTAACTAAATTGAACCCTAAAATATTATAATTTCATGATTAATATAATAATTTTAAAATTAAATGAAGGTGATCAATTAAAATAATTTTAAATTACTATTCTCTTTTGATTAATATTTTGAATATTATTTTTTTTCAAAGATCCATTTTAAAAACTGTATAGTTTATTTAATTAATAATTGAAATTTATCAAATTTTGAAGCTTATTACAATATGTAATATTTATATTTTTAAAAATATATTTCAAAATTCAATTATATATAAATTTATATATAAAGAAACTAAATATAACATATGTTTCTGAACTAATTCTTGAGTACAAAAATACTTTCATTATAGTTAGTAATTTTTTTAAAATAACAATATATATAATATATATAATTTTAATTTGATATATCATACCATTTTTTTATTTATAATTTTAAAATTATATTAAGTGTATTTTTATGAATTTTTTATATTGATTGTTTTTTTAATATTGAAAAACATTATTTTTACAACTAAAATGACTTTTATTATATTATTAGGATATAATATGAATATAATAATTTTTATACTCTTTTTAAAAATGTATTATTTATTTTATAAGTGTACTTATAACATTAAATGTATCCACTAGATATTTTAGGAATGGAAAGTATGTTTGATAGCGTATTGCATAAGAATCACCCCGTTGAATTGAAAAGAAATATATATTACCATTAAAACCCAACCGTTAAATTTAATTCAATGAATAATATTAAAAAATTTATAATATATATTCTTATATATATATCATATTGAAAAAATATTTAAATATTAGGTAATTCATCAAACAATTTTTTAATTTCATTTTATTATTCAAAATATGTTTATTTTTCAAATATTTTATGTCATTCTTTATTTGAAAAATAAAAAATATTATAATTTTTTGGAACATTAATGAAATTATTTTGATAAAATTTAATTAAATTTTGAAAAAATTATACTAAAATTTAATTTTGGTGAATTGTTTTTTATTTTTTCTGAAAATATCATTTTTTCAGTAAGTAGTGAATAATATTGATTTTTCAAAAATATTCATTTCTTTATAGTAAAATAATAAATTTAAGAGACCCATTATATATTGAATATTATTTATAAAAAAATATATTTAATTAACTGACTATATTTTTATTTTATTCAACATCATATCGGATTTTGGTCCAGGATTTTCTTTGGGCTTAGAAACAAATTGTATCTTAATATTATTTAAAAGTGTTTTATATTATTCCATTTTAAATAATTAAAACAATCCCTACTAAGGAATAAGTTAACTAAAATTTATAGAATATATATATATATATATATATTGAAATATATATTTATAAAATGATTATTTTTAATCATAATGTTACAATAATGTCATGATTTTGTCAAAAAATAAATATTTTAATACCATATTTTTCATTACATCAATGAGTTTCATTTTAAATTTACATTTCCAACTTTTGTTGAATCGAAATTCTATAATGTATTTAAAATTATTAATAAGAATAATTTAAATTTTTTAATAATGAAAACTATTTTTTTTACCACAATAAACATTGGAGAAATTAATAGTCAAATACTATGGCTATGGTAAAATTTGGTTTACCATGGGTTAATGTAAAAAATGATAATATTAAAAATGAACTAAAAACATTTATAAAATCTATTTAATGTAAATATTTATTCATAATAATTAATTATTATCGATAATGATCCATTTTTTTCCTTGTTGCGTGGGAAATCCCTTGGTACACCCTTTTCTTCATAAAAATTATAAGTGTTTCACTCACCATGGATTTAGGATACAGTTAAAACTTCCATCGGTGAGAGATCTATTCACACTTCCCCTTTTTGATGAAAATAATTTTATCTTCCATTTAATAATTTATTAAAACATGAAGTGTAACACCCCAATCTTCTATGGTACGCTTCCCTTTGAATAATGCAATAGCATGTGTTGTACGCAACATCGAGTTCTAACACACACCACAATCGATCAAACCAGCCATTATGAATAGTAATACCTACTTTTTAAAATTTTATAGATTTTATTTCTCAAAATGGACTTCATTTTTGGATTCGGAGTATCAAATTTAGCCTAAGATTAAATTTTGGTACTTTTCGGATAACTTTAATATTCTGATGAATAGTGAAAATTACTAAATTTTAATTAAAAACAACTTTTTTGATCAAAATAATTGATAGGGACAAATTTAGAATTTGAGTGGTTTAAAAGTATATTTAGAATATATTTTTACAATTTAATACAATGTTGGTCATTGTACATAATTTCACAATTAAACCGAACATAACCAAATATCAATCTTTTGATAGTTATTATATCTTAAAAACACGCTTTTTGTTTTGACAATAGGAATTAATTTTAAATTTATTTCTGCCACTTCTATGTTTTGAATTTGGAAAAATGGATTCCATATTTCGAATCAGGATGTTCAAATTGTGTAAATAGGTAACATTTATTTTTAGACATTTTGAATAATTACTTCGGTAAATATTTTATTTACCATGGTTAAAAGGTAAATCCGTTAAATAAGGATTAAAAAAATATTATAATAATAAAAAATTACCCTAATACGTGTCCTAACCTTATTGGTTGATACATGTCCCACCATGGGCATTATTGGGTCGATTTTAGGACCCCATGGTGCCACTTGTATGTGATAGGGAATATTTATTTTAATTAAGTTAAAATGAATACAAAAATGACACAAGCATATATATTTTTGAAAAATAATTTTTACATAGGGTTATATATGTTGAATGTTCAACTATAAAAATTTATTAGAAATATAAAACTATTTCCTACATAATGGTATTTTATTTATAAATTTTAGACATTAAATAATTCAATTTATTTATGATTCAATGGCGATGCAGTAATTACCATAATAGTGAAAAATTAAGATGATTGATATTGTAGATACCCAAATAAATAAAATTTTAGAATTTTTATGAATTAAACTAATTTTATAGGTTAATATGACATGTTATTAATGATTTAATTAACTTTTTTCGAAGTAATCATTCTGTTATGATTTTTTTACAAAAATAAATTATTGAATTGTGTAAAAATTGACAAAAAAGAGTTTTTAAAACAAATATTATATTATTAATTGATATTAAATTCCTAAAAATCTAATTTTCGGCCAAGAGACTTATATCATTATATTTGTATCATAAATGGACCACTTGGGGGTCTCTTGTATTTATATAGTAATTTTAATAACCATTTAATATAAAAATACAAAGAGACATTGTAAAAGTGAAACTAATTAACTAAGAGTTAATACTTGATGATAAGGTTAATATATTAACCCAAACCTGTCTAAATTTTATTTGTTGAGTGGTTTTCGACCCATCCCCACCTTATAATTTAAATTATCCATTTTTTAGGAATTATAAACCGAATATTAATTTATTATAAAATAATATTTCTAGCTTTTCCAAAGGTGCCCCTCACCACTCTTATAAAAGGGAACTCTCCCTTCTCATTAATTCACACCGTCAAATCCTTTTTACACGGCCAAACTCTACCTAAATACTCTCTAAAATTCCTTCAATGTATCCTAGAGGCCTTCCTTTAGTCAGATATCCAACCTAAGAGCCCTTTTGATCAAATCAAAAGGAAGAACCCGAAGAAGAGATAATGATTTCACCACACTTTTCCAAGTTCCTTTCTTCTTCCACTTCTTCATTCATTGTTATTACAATTATAAAATAATAACTCCCATATAATATATATACTGTGATATTATTATAAATATGGTAGAACCATATTCAGTATTCTATCCATCCTTTGAATAACATGTCACCATACGTGCGTACGTACGGCTTACCCACTCCACGTCGTGGTGTAATTGTTATTCAATATATTATTATTTGGATATGTATAATAATGATGTGTAACTCATGTAAATAATAAATATTACATGATAATGATTCTGTATATATGATATAACATCCAATTATATATTATTTTAATATCCAAAGAATGATATTGTCGCTCGTGCGTACGTACGGACCACCGTCTCCACGAACGCGATGAGATTCATTATCCATCATATCCACTCAAGTATAATTCTCATTTGATGATTAATAATAGTATATAAGGACGTTATATCATTCTGGATATGATTATGATACCATCTATCCATTACACACACAGCTTATGTAACAAAACATATAAAAGAAAACGAGTAAGTTAACACCCGAAACAACGATAATACTAAGATATTAGAAACAAATCAATGTTAAAAGATCATATATGATATCATATTAATGTATATGATTATTGTATAATTTAATAATCATTATTAAACCATTATACAGGAGGTTAACCTATCCCAACCAAGGAAAAGTACAAGGTAAGGGTTTATTTCGCAATCTCTTCATTATCCGAGGTTGTTTATACGTAATAATATACTAGGATTTCTTTATCATCCACATCCATGTTTCTTAAAAATGTATTAACAACATTTTTACTATTTAAAAGAATATGGTTTAAAGTCATTTATACCATTGCTTGAATTTTTATAGGAGTTTTATAAAGGATTCTTTCTATTGTTTTCCAAACAAGGTGCTTTTAACCTTTTTGACGAAATTAAGGTGAGAATGTTTTATTAACTTATACACCGGGTGCGGCTATTTTCCACCGTTATAAAATCATCGAAGCTTCCATTACAAGCTTATAAGAATATTTTCAAAGGGAATTTTTTATTTAATAAATATATGACTCTTAAATTATTTCAAAATAGAAAGAGATATTTCTCTAAATAGAGTTTTGATTTCATCTATTTCAACATCATTTGATGGATTTTATGGTTATTTGAAGTGGATTTATTATGATACAAAACATCCATATTGTATTGACGTTTTTGTGATACGTTTGACTATGGATGTTTTATTTTTTTACCATTCAAGGTTTATGAAGAATGTAATGGCATTTCGTATTCTATTTTTAATACGAATGTTTATGTTATGTTTAAACTTGTTCATATGAGAAATGAATTAGACTTAATAAGTGACGGGTGGAGCCTGCTATAGCTCCTCGATGCAACTATAGGTATAATGAGACAAACTACTGTCTTGGCACAAGGCCTTGGAAAAATCCTATTTGTAGTCTTGGCACGAGTCCTTGGCTATGTGGTTATGATAGTCTGGAATTATGCATTCCATCATTATGAAAGTGGTTATTGATATTTAATGTGATTATTCGATTAGTAGAATATCCATTTCAATACATAAATGGAATTATTTTATTTTTTCCATACTATATTGAATTTCAAGTTTAAAAGGAATTTTTTTTAGTTATACCTTACCATAAATGTTTATTCTCATTTAGGAAAGATTCCTCTATATTGTTATCCTTACAAGGCATTTGAACTCTCCCCTTTCAATGTTTTATTTTTTCCAGGATGTGAAGAATTAATTTATGAATGACCTTCAGGGATAGTATGTGGGGATATGAGTGTGGACTATGAAGAAAAGATGTTGTTGTAGTTTTAATTTTTATGATGTAATGTAAGAATTATGAATATATCTAGTGTTTCCAAGGATACTAAACTAATCGGTCATTCGAGATTTGATCTTTCTTGTGATCATGCCAATGTTATATAATAATGCACCGACAGTAGGTAACTAGGGTCTGGGCGTTACAGTTGGTATCAGAGAAAGTTTAGTACAAACCTTGGAAGCTAGATTTAGATAAACTCTGATTAGAGCACATAGACCTAAGATGGACTTTGAGGATTAGTATAGAAGAACATCCTAGAATTTTGGTATTGTAGAGATGTTGTGAGTTTTCCGAGAAATACATCCATTTCTGGATACGAGCAGGTAGAGGCGGCTCTGGAATAGATGTACCTAGGGGTAAAACCCAAAAACACCTCTTTGAGCTAGACTCGAACAGGAACAGGTGCACAACAACGGGCCTTGCTGCACTCTTGGTTACGACACTCCCAGGGGATATGCTTAGGATAACTCTCATTTTCTTTACAAATAATTATGAATGTTTTATGAGTATATACTTCCTAAAAGAAAACATTTTTATAATTATGGATTATATCCATAAATAGTTCAATTTATGTTAAGTGTTTTATAAGTATGGAATTATGTATTTTGATTCATAAACTGATCTAGTGTATTCCATTGATTAGAAATTGCACCTAGTGGAAGAAATGGAAATCGTATCAATGCACACACTCCATGTAGGGATTACACTCCTGTTGAAGATAATTATAGTGGAGTTGGTGATGCAACTGGTGCCGATAAGCTAATCACCATATTGGGACAACACACTCAGGTTATGAATAATAACCTTACCCGTCTGGAGCACCCTGATCCGCAGCATGGAGGATCACTGTTAGATCGATTCACAAGGCAACAACCACCAACATTCAATGGGATTACAAATTCCATAGTAGCTGTGCAATGGATAAATTCCCTAGAGAAAATATTTCAGGATTTGGGGAGTATTGAAAGGGAAAAAGTTATCATGGCAGTTTACCGCCTCACTAGAGATGCTGATCAATGGTGGTCATTGATTCAAAACACGAAGGAAGATGATGAAGTATCAAATATGGAATGGAGGGAGTTCAAAGATATGTTTTTAGAAAAATACCTTCCTCGTGACCATCGAGCAGATATGGAAAGGCAATTTATGAGTCTGAGACAAAAGGAGGATGAGAATGTCGCAACGTAAGAGGCTAACTTTACAACGTTAGAAATGTATGTTGGAGATTATATACATAAAAAAAGAAGTAAGATTGATGGTTTCTTTGATGGGTTAAAACCATTTCTCTGTCGAGCATTAGTCTCACAATCCTTCACATCGTACGAAGACATTGTCTCATGTGCTATCAAGACAGAAAAGGAATTCTCTATGTCTTATGACATTAAAGAAAAGCAAGATAAGAAGAGATATGTTGATCAATCTGGGAATGGAAATCAGGGGAAGAAGGGAAAGGTTGAATATCCATCCTGTGGTAAATGTGGGAAAAAAACACCCCGGTACTTGCTTGAAGGGAATGAGTGTCTGTTACATGTGAGGTGAAAAAGGCCACCAAGATCGTGATTTCAAAGCGAAGAAGGAAGCTACCAATGTTCAGTGCTACAATTGCAGGGAGATGGGACATTATGCAATTTAATTTCCTAATCTTCAGGGTAACGTACATCAAAAAATGCCAAGGGATCAGGGGAAATCTTTTTCTATCACTACTGCTGAGGTAGAAGCTCCAAAAGACGTGGTGGCAGGTAATTTAATGGTTTCCTCAAGTTTAGCAAATGAATTATTTGATTCTGGATCATCGCATTGTTTCATATCTTCCCAGTTTGCTAAGAAAATAAGATATTTCCAATTTTATTTAACAAGGGAGTTCTCAGTTAAAACTCATAAGGGAAGTATCATTGCAACAATGTTTTGTGGATAAGTCCCCATTAGAGCACATAAATGTTCTTTATATGCTGACCTCATCATCATACCGATGATTGATTTTGATATAATCCTTGGTATGGATTGGTTTTCTGACAATGATGCAAAGATTTATTGTAAGAAGAAGGTGGTTACGATTTTTGATGATGATGATACGGAACACATTATCTTTAGAGCAGAATCGCCACCACCTAATTCTTATCTAGATCCACCCCCATTAGCTCAACAAAATTCAATTATTGGGGAGGAAGAGAATGAAATGACTGTGGGTGAGGAAAATAATGTTCAAATAGAGGATGTACATGTTGTGAAAGAATATGTAGATATATTTCCGGAAGATTTACTTGGACATCCTCCAGAACGAGAAGTTGAGTTTTCCAGTGATTTAATTCCTTGATCAAGGAATATATCGAAGACCCCTTATAGAAGGGACACTGTAGAATTAGTTGAACTAAAGAAACAACTAGAGGAATTGAGTAATAAGGTATTTATTCTCCCTAGTGTTTCTCCATGGGGATCCCTACTCTTTTTGTTAAAAAGAAAGATGGATCTATGAGGATATGTATCGACTATAGGGAGATCAATTCTATAACAATAAAGAAAAAGTATCTACTACATCGCATTGATGATTTATTTGTCCAACTGCATGGATCTAAATACATTTCAAATATTTACCTTCGATCTGGATACCATCAGTTGTGTGTAAATAAGGAAGACATTATGAAGATAGCATTTTGAACATGGTACGGGCATTACGAGTTTATTGTAATGCCTTTCGGATTGATGAATGTACCCTCTATATTCATGGATCTGATGAATATAGTTTTCAAGGAATATCTTGATGAATTTTTGGTGGTAATAATTGATGATATCTAGGTATACTATAAAAGCTACGAAGATCATGAAAGTCACTTGTGCATTATTTTGAAGACTCTGAGAAGACATGAATTATATGGGATGTTTATCAAGTGTGAATTCTGGCTTCATGAGATTTATTTTCTTGGCCATATTGTCTCTAAAGATGGAATCTCTGTTGAACATTCTAAGACCTATGCAATCCATGAATGGCCAGCACATATGAGTATAACTGAGGTACGTAATTTTATTGGTTTAGCAGGTTATTATCGATGTTTCGTCCAGAATTTTGCCCGATTGGCTAACCCATTAACGAAGCTCACACGCAAAGGGGTTAAATTTGTTTGGATAAAAGAGTGTGAAGAATGTTTCGAATAACTAAAGAGAATATTAGTCGATGCTCCAATATTGACTCTACAATCGAGGAATGATGGGTTCGTTATTTATAGTGATGCATCGAAGAAAGGACTTGGTTGTGTCCTTATGCAGAATGATAGGTTTATTGCATATGCATCATGACAGTTGAAAATTCATGAGAAAAACTATCATACTCATGATCTAGAGTTAGCAGTAGTGATATTTTCAATGATGATATGGAGGCACTACCTCTATGGTGAAAAAAATGTTAGATTTATACTGATCACAAGAGTTTGAAGTATATGTTCTCACAAAAAGAACTCAACATGAGGCAAAGGAGATGGATTGAATTACTCAAGAATTATGATTGCACGATACACTACCACCCGGGGAAGGAAAAAAAGGTGGTAGATACTTTGAGCAGAAAAGACTATGGAGTTTTGAACAATAAGAGAATTTAAAGGGATCCAATTTTCATGGATATAGTGAAGATGGACATGGGAATAACCAGGGAAGGTGAAACATCAATGCTTTTTCAAATGATTGCCAAACCCTCTTTACTAAGAAGGGTTAAGAGTTCTCAGACTGATGATGAATAATTTCAAAAGAAGATTAAAGCTATGAGTGATGGGAGATTGAGAGACTTTGTGTATGAAGATGGAATTTTGAAATTCGGGAAGAGGCTTTGTGTTCCCGATATACCTGATCTAAAAAGGGAATTGCTGGATGATGCTCATAGTTCCAATTTCTCTATACACGATGGGAGCACCAAAATGTATAGTGATTTGAAGGAACTTTTTTGGTGGGACAACATGAGGAAGGAGATTTCTGATTTTGTGTCAAGATGTATGGTTTGTCAACAAGTGAATGATAGAAGACAACAGCCTAGAAAAGTCATGAAACCTCTTCCCATACTGGAGTGGAAATGGGAAAATATTACGATGGACTTTGTCATGGGGATACCAAAGACTCCTAGAAGGAACGATGCAATATCGGTCATTGTTGATCGTTTTACCAAGTCAGCACATTTTCTTGCTATAAGAGAAGATCTACCATTGGAAAGTATAGAAAGACTATATATTAATGAAGTTGTGAGACTTCTTGGAGTACCCCTATCGATTGTTTCTGATCGTGATCCCCATTTTACTTCAAGATTCTGGAAAAGTCTTCAAAAAGCCACTGATACTGAACTTCATTTGAGCACTTCCTACCACCCTCAAACATATGGACAATCAGAACGAACTATTGAAACCTTATAAGACATGTTGAGATCCTGCCCACTTGACTTTCAGGGTATATGGGATCAATATTTACCTCTTGTAGAATTTTCCTATAACAATAGCTTCCATTCGAGTATTCAGATGGCACCATATGAAGCGTTATACGGAAAGAGATGTCGTACACCAACCTTTTGGGATGACATTGGTGAATGAAAACTTGTAGGCCCAGAACTGGTGGAGGAAACGATGGAAAAGGTTATGGTAATCCAAAATCACATCAAAGCAGCTCAGTGTAAGCAGAAGATCTTTGCTGATAATCGAAGGGAGGATTTGGAATTTCAAGTTGGTGATCATGATTTCCTGAAGGTATCTCCATGGAAGGGAGTCAGACATTTTGTTAAGAAAGGTAAATTGAGGCCCAGGTATATCAGACCTTTTGAAATTCTTGAACGAATTGGGGTTGTAGCTTACTGATTGGAAATGCCGCCAAGTCTCTCCAAAATTCACGATGTGTTACACATATCTCTGTTGAGGAAATACATGTCTGACCCAACGCAAGTACTCACCTATGAGAAATTAGAACTAGAACCTGATTTGTCTTATTGAGAAGAGCATGTCATGATTCATGATACGAGAGAAAAAGTACTGAGAAATCGGATGACGCGTCTGGTAAAAGTTTTGTGGAGAAACCATAAGATGGAAGAGGCAACGTGGGAACCTGAGGAACTTATGATGAATAACCACATGAGTCTTTTCATGTTTTAGTATTCTAGAAATTTTTAGGATGAAATTATTTGAAGGAGGGGAAAATGTAACACCCCAATCTTCTGCGGTACGCTTCTCTTTGAATAATGCAATAGCATGTGTTGTACGCAACATTGAGTTCTAACACACTCCACAACCGATCAAACTAGCCGTTTTGAATAGTAATACCTACTTTTTAAAATTTTAGATATTTTATCTCTCAAAATGGACTTCATTTTAGTATTCGGAGTATCGAATTTAGCCTAAGGTGATATTTTGGTACTCTTCGGATAACATTAAGATTTTGATGAATAGTGAAAATTACTAAATTTAAATTAAAAACAAATTTTTAATAAAAAAAGTAATAGTGATAAATTATGAAGTTGAGTGGTTTTAAAGTATATTTAGAGTATATTTTTACCATTTAATACAATTTTGTTCATTGGACATAATTTCACAATTAAACCGAACATAGACAAATATCAATCATTTGATGGTTATTATATCTTAAATACATGTTTTTTGTTTTGACAGCAGGAATTAATTTTAAATTAATTTCTTCCACTTCTATGTTTTGAATTTGGAAAAATGGATTCCATATTTGGAATCAGGATGTTCAAATTGTGTTAATAGGTAACTTTTATTTTTATACATTTTGAATAATTACTTCGGTAAATATTTTATTTACCATGGTTAAAGGGTAAATCCGGTAAATAAGGATTAATCAATAATATTATAATAATATTAAATTACCCTAAAACGCGTCATAACCTTATTGTTTGATAGATTTCTGACCATGGGCATATTTGGGACGATTTTGGGACCCCATGGTGCCACTTGTAAGTGATAGGGACACATTATTTTAATTAAGTTAAAATGAATACAAAAATGACACAAGCATATATCTTTTAGAAAAACAATTATTACATATGGTTATATATATTGGATGTTCGACTATAAATTTTCATTATAAATATAAAATTATTTCCTACATAATGGTATTTTATTTATAATTTTTAAACATTAAATAATTTAATTTATTTATGACACAATGGTGATGCAGTAATTACCATAATAGTAAAAAATTAAAATGATTGATATTGTAGATAACCAAATAAATATAATTTCAGACTATTTATGAATTAAACTAATTTTATAGGTTAATATGACATGTTATGAATGATTTAATTATCTTCGTTCGAAGTAATAATTCTGTTATGAGTTTTTTACAAAAATCAATTATTGCATAGTGTCAAAATTGACATAAAAGTGTTTTTTAAAAAAATATTATATTATTAACTGATATTAAATTCCTAAAAATCTAAGGTTAATCTAAGAGACTTATATCATGATTGGTGTATCATTAATGGACCACTTTTGGGTCTCTTGGATTTATATAGTATGTTTATTAACCATTTAATATAAAAATACAAAGAGACATTGTAAAAGTGAAACTAATTAACTAAGAGTTAATACTTGATGATAAGGTTAATATAGTAACCCAAACCTGTCCAAATTATATTGGCCGACTGGTTTTAGACCCATACCCACCTTCACATTTAAATTATACAACTTGGAGCCATTATAAACCGAATATGAATTTATTATAAAATAATATTTCTAGCTTTTCCAAAGGTGCCCCTCAGCCCTCTTTTAAAAGGGAACTCCCCCTTCTCATTAATTGACCCCTTCAAAGCCTTTTGGTTCGGCCAAACTCTTCCCACATACTCTCTCAACTTCCCTCAATACAACCTAGAGGCCTTAGTTTTATCATAAAGCCATTCTATATAGCCCAATTGATCAAATCAAAAGGAAGAACCCGAAGAAGAGGTAATATTTTCACCACCCTTTTTCAAATTCATTTCTTCTTCCACTTCTTCTTTCTTTGTTATTACCATTATAAAATAATAAATCCAGTATATTATATATAATTTAATGTTATTATAAATATGGTACAACCATATTTAGTATTCTATCCACCATTTGAATAACATGTCGCCATACGTGCGTACGTACAACTTACCGTCTCCACGTCGTGGTGTAATTGTTATTCAATATATCATTATTTGGATGGGTATAATAATGATTTGTAACTCATGTAAATAATAAATATAACATGATAATGATTCTTTATATATGATATACCATCCAATTATATATTATTTTAATATCAAAAGAATGATATTTTCCCTCGTGCGTACGTACGGACTACCGTCTCCACAAACGTGATGAGATTCATTCTCCATCGTATCCATTCAAGTATAATTATCATTTTATGATTAATAATAGTATCTAAGGACTTTATATCATTCTGGATATGATTAAGATACAAACTATCCATGAAAAACACAGCTTACGTAACAAAACATATAAAAGAAAAATGGTATGTTAACACCCGAAACAACGATAATACTATGATATTATTAACAAATCAATGTTAAAAAATCATATATGATATAATATTAATGTATAGGATTCATGTATAATTTAATAACAATTATTTCACCATTATACGGGAGTTTAACATTTCCCAACCAAGCAAAAGTACAAGTTAAGGGTTTATTTTTCAATCTCTTCATTATCCGATGTTGTTTATACGTAATAATCTACTGGGATTTCTTTATCATCCACATACATGTTTCTTAAAAATGTATTTAATTTTTTTTACTGTTTACAAGAATATGGGGTAAAGTCATTTATACCCTTGTTTGACTTTTTAGAAGAGTTTTATAAAGGAATCATTCCATCGTTTTCCAAACTAGGTGTTTTTTAACCTTTTCGACGGAATTAAGGTAAGAATTTTTTTTTAACTTATACGCCTGGTGCGGCTATTTCCCTCTGTTATAAAATCGTCGAAGCTTCCATTACAAGATTATAAGAATATTTTCAAAGGAAATGTTTTATTTTATAAATATATGACTCTTAAATGATTTCAAAATAGAAATAGATATTTCTCTAAAAAGAGTTTTGATTTCATCTGTGGCAACATCCATTGATGGATTTTAAGATTATTTGAAGTTGATTTATTATGATACAAAACATTAATATTTTTTTTATGGTTTTTTGATATGTTTTACTATAGATGTTTTATTTTTATACCATTCATGGTTTATGAAGAATGTATTGTCATTTCGTATGCTTTTTTTAATATGAATGTTTATGTTATGTCTAAACCTGTTCATATGAGGAATGCATTGGATTTAATAAGTGACAGGTGGAGCCCGCTATAGCTCCTCGATGCATCAGTAGGACTCATGAGACAAACTAGTGTCATGGCACAAGGCCTTGACAAAATCTTATTTGTAGTCTTCGAACGAGTCCTTGGCTATATGGTTATAATAGTCTGGAATTATGCATTCCATCATTATGAAAAAGGATATTAATATTACATGTGATTATTAGATTATTAGAATATCAATGTGAATAAGTAAATGGAATTATTTCATTTTTTCCATACTATGTTGAAGTTCATGTTTAAAAGGCTTTTGTTTTAGTTATACATTTCCTTAAATGATTATTCTTGTTTATGAATGTTTCCGCTATATTGTTATCCTTATTGGGCATTTGAGCTCACCCCTTTCAATGTGTTATTTTTTCCAGGATGTGAAGAAGTAATTTATGAATGACCTGTAGGGATAGTGTGTGGGGATATGAGTGTGTACTATGAAGAAAAGATGTTGTTGTAGTTTTCATTTTTAGGATGTAATGTTAGACTTATCCATATATATAGTGTTTCCCGGGCTACTAAACTAATAGGTCTTTCGAGATTTGATCTTTCTTGTGATAATGCCAATGTTATGTAATAATGCACCGAATCTAGGTAAATGGGGTCGGGGCGTTACATGAATGGATTATTGAAAATAATAAATTTAAAAACAAAAATATAAATTATGCTTACATATTCACACTCTCTATAATAAGTTACAAGAAACCTGTAATAAACATATAAAAAACTATATCAAATGAATTCAATTGAAACATTTTTAGCCTATAAAATAATGATTTTAATTCAAATATCTTCTAAATTTATTCATATATAAAATCAACCATTTGAAGAAAATATTTTCAACTGATAACAAAATACATAGTGTGGATCGATATATATAGTTTCACCCTAATGAATATGAAACCATGATATCTGATCAAATTAATCATGAAGTGATTATATAAAAATATGATATTAGCATGAAATAAAATTAATATTGAATGAAATTACTTATAAATTAAATACAATTTAATTTTATTAATAGTTGACATTTGATTTCATTTATGAAAAATTATTACATCCCTCAAATCCACCTTTGATTTTTTAGGTCACCCATATTGAACAATAATTCATAAACAATTGTTATTTTAATATATTTATCATCTTGATCCTTAGGGTCTATAGAGCACTTCATCAGTGGTTTCAATTATGAAAATTTTGCATTCAATATTAATATTTTGTATGAATTAAAATAATCCCTTTACATTCATTTACTAAAATAGTTTAATAAAACTTCTTCCTTGATGATTATTCGATAGGGTCTTGTATCATGAATGATATATCTTTTCATACTCCCATGTCAATGTAAAATAATCATTTATTAATAGAAACATAGAAACAATATCCTTTATTGATGATTATCAGATTTATGTTAATGGATTAATAATGTTCATGTGAATTAATGATTTGGAAAACATAATTGATTTGAAATTAGTATTTTCATTAGATTCTTTATGAGTTAAATATTAATAATAATTTAACATAACTATACCATCACATCATATTATTTTCCCAAATAATATAAATAATTAAAGTGTGTCATTTTGAATAAATTGTTTACTATGTAATAATGGAAATCGAAAATGTATATATGTTCATGATAGTTTCTCGATAGTGATGTACACCCATGTTTCATATTAAAAGTGAATTCTATGGCTAGATTAATATGAATTTATTCATTATATGGAATTCATAGAGTCTAGATAATCACATTATTTAAATTAATAGAATCCTACCTCTAATAATTCCCATATTTAATATTAATATAGCACAAATGTATTAATTTAATGTCACAATAATGAATTTGACAGAATTATGTTCATTTCATGTCACATAGTTGACACACATGTTATTTGAATATCTAGTGTATCTTGAACTTTAGATAAATCTATCTTCGATATATTTTTTATATAATGTACCAATACCTAAGACAATATATATAACATATAACTATCATCCAACAAATAATGTTTCAAGTATTTCTGTTTTATAAAAAACCCAGATATCAAAAAAACAATATTATAATAAATTTTTAAAACCATTATACCAGAGTCATTTGAATATTGATTTTGATACACTCAAAATTTGGAGTGACTAGTGGTTTGGTGATAATATAAACAAAAAATTATCTAGTGGGTTAAAATTATAAACAAACATTTCTCTTTGGCACATGATTTCATGTGTGTTAAATCTCACTTCAATGTTTTCCTCCATGAATGATGAATTGGATTAATAAAAATTTAAGTACTTGAATAATTATCACAATAAATTGGAAAATAATCATAATTGACACCAACTTCAGAAAACTACAATTCCTTATCTAATGTTTTTTTAGATAATAACTAGTAATTTTTACCCATTCTTATTTTCAACTTCTGATAAGGAAGCTATTTGTTTCTCCTTTTAACTCTATGATACAACAAACCTATCATGAATATGAAACATTCAAATTTTTCACTTCCTATCAATATATAAACCACCAAATCATTATTCTAAATAACTCCTAAATAGAATGGTTTTCATTACCCAAATACAATAAGTCTAAAATCACTATACGTTCCACATAAATGCTAATCTATTCAACTGATTTTATAGGAAATTCCTTCAGGAATACCAAAAATCTAGCACACTTGAATAAAAGTATATGAAAATAGGTATATATAATGTAATATAGAATAAAATATCTCTAATACATTTGAATTTTTAATGACTAACTACCATTCCATTTAGATCCCCATTCAGTATATATGATATAATAATTTTTTATCTCATGTTCATTCTTATATCCAAACCAAAATTATTTATCTAATTAGTTGAAAAAAAATATAATATATATTAATCCTATTACATATTTAATAAATTTATATTACTATAATGATTATAATATCTCTAGTGAGAATCATTTAGAATTGAAATGTCATATAATTCAAAATCTATTGACATATAGACACACTTTAATTTCTAAAGATAATGTATCCCATAAAAAACTAAACATAAAAAAAATAGAATGTCAGTTGATTAACATATTTCTATTCTCTATTACATTATCAATTTCATTCATTAAAAGGTAATGGATAAACTCTCTCACCAATCAATAGGAGAATATTTAGTTCTAAAAAATCCATTAAAACACTTACAAATTTATTTGGATTTTTCTAAATCCTAAAACCATTGGACCGAAATACATATATATTATATGAAATAAAATCATTAAAAAATACTTACTATTCAAAAAAATAATTTGAACAAAATATGTATTTTATAATATAATGGAAATTGAATCGATTTTAATCATTCAAAAATTGTGAAAATTTTATCATTGTTCATAACAACCTCTTTATTAAATCTATGAATAACTAATAATTATATCTTCACAGAAATATTTACATCCTCATTATGATTATTGATGAAAATACACATGATTCAAACAATTTGTTTAGAATTTGGTGGGTCAAGTATCTATTATGATTTTTTTCCTTCATATTGATTAAACTACCTATACATTTCCAAAAATAAATTAGGGTATTTTAGGTATTATGAATAATAAATTAGAATATTATGGGAATTAAATGTAGAATATGCACATATATCTACTTTTGCATTCATTTTTTCACTGTTCAATAAACATATCCCATCAAACAATCGATGGGGTAATTTAAATGTATTTTCCAAAGACTCAGTTGAAAAAACTAATTCTTCCCTTAAATAAGTGTATCATATATTATACTACAAAATATTACATTTTTTGAATCACTCAAATTAATATAAATAAATAAATTATCAATTTTATTCATTAAATTTGATTTATATAGCACATAGTTCCAATAAATAAAATTAGTTTCCATCAAATGATGATGATGATATAGTTTATTATAGGTTAATATTTTGTTATAAATTCATTCGTTAAGATAATGGATAAGAATTTCTTATGATTCATTTGAAATAAAACATGTTTATATGGTTTATCATGAATAATTTCTTCACAAGGACATACTATGGAAGAATAATCCATCAGATGATTGGTACCCCTATATATTGAATACAAGATGGAGGTAATGACACTTACGGATGTTCCAAGATCATGAAATATATAGAGATGACTGTACATAAGGTAAAATCATCAAAATAATGTCATTTATGATGAATTAATCCATGATGATTGGAAGTAAAAAAAGAAGATTAATGTATTCACAATGTTCCTAGAATTCATACTTATGTAATGTAAGGTGACCATCACCTTACATTGCAATTTTCTTCAATAAAAATTTTAATTGAATGAAATGTATCTCTTCCAGATGGTTATTCTACAAGGAGACAGTAGAATTATTTTTTATAAATATCACTTAACATTAACATTTAAACAGTCATATCATACTAGGGAGCCTATCAAAAAGCATGATGAAAGAATCCAATACCATTGATTATATCACATGATTGAATTAAAAAGATGAAAATATCATTTTCCATCTGAATAACATCACATTAATATATTAAAATATATGATCTCGGCTACATTAATCTAAAGTAATAAGATGTGTTGGAGAACACAATATAGATCAAATGATCAATCCTCTATAAAGATGATATAAATAATAATAAGATGATAAATATCTAGAAGAAAAATTCATAGGATGAAGCTAGAATCAATAAAAATAATTATCAGAAGGTATGATAATTAGAGGAGGAATCTAAAGTCACACATTAAGTTGAATCTAAATAATAATAGATATATAACATTATGATGTTAGATATTTTTCCGATCGAAATCTAGAGTAGTTAATTCAGTAAGAGAAATATATATTAAGGTAATATTTTAGTTTCATTAGTTTTAGTAAATTATATGTAAATGAATGATATTGAATATTTTTCAAAGTACTAAAGGTTGTAAATGAATTAATTGATTTAAAGGATGGTCTAGATGGAGTATATTGAATGTAACAGAAAATCAGGTTCAAGGAGATTCTAGAAGGAATTTATAATTTTTTAATCTATACATTCATTGATAAACATATATATGTTAAAATTTGTATATTAGAAAAAGGAAGTCTCTTTATTAAATACTATATATGTCTAATTGTTAAAGGATATTCACATCATGTTTTGTATGAACTTTGATAAATTTTAATCCTACAAAATAATGAATATTTTGAAGGTGGAAAATGAGAATTAATGAGAAAGAGGGAAGTTAAAATAAAATCCCATGTATTCCCCAGAAAAATTAGAGAAATATTTACTATATTAAGGGGGAATAGTACATATGATTCATATTAAAATTAAAATGAATGTGAAAAATGTAGATTTTGAAGAATGTGATTAAGCGTAATAACCTGATCAAGTGCTTCCACCCAAAAATCAGATGGGTTAAAGATGGGAAGTCATGAACATTAGGGTCTATTATATTGTGAGTTCATGAGAATAAAATGATCCCAAATGAATATAAATAGAATAAAATATTTATGAAGAATAAATTCATGATGAATATTCATAGAAAAAGTTATATAAAATTGAGTATTGAATTTATTTAGACCATTCTTGATATCATGTGAATATTTTTGAACAACAAAAAACATTTTCACAGAATCTATAGAGTTTTATAAAGTTGTACATAAGAAAACCAGATCCTACAAGATTTTTGAAAAATATAACTCTAAAGAATTAACTAGAATCTCTTCTACTATGTGAACTTCAGGAAGATAATGATATTGTATTTGGTGTATATAACTAGGTATTGATGAGACTTCAGGATTGGTGTAACACCCCGAGATTTGATGAAAAATATTATTTTTAATTTCATTAATTTCTTGTGTTGTACGCTACACCAAAAGGAGCTTTCAAAACATGCATCCCTGACTTGGCTTGCATTACACGCAAGCGCGACCTTCCATGATAGTCTGTGTTGTACGCAATACTGAGTTTCGCTAAACAACGATATGTTATGTAAACTAGCCGTTATGAATAGTAATACCAACTTTTTTAAATTTTATAAATTATATATTTCAAAATGGACTTCATTTTTGGATTCAGGATATCGAAATTAGCCTAGGGTGAAATTTTGGTATTTTTCTGAAAACATTCAATTTTTGATGAATAGTGAAAACACTCTGTTACTATTCAAAAACCGAGTTTTTATTTAAATAATTATTTATTTTATTTAAATTTAATTCAGGAAAATTTGATAAATAATACCTATATAAGTTCAATTTAAGTCATTGGAGTCATTTAATAATAATTTTAGATATATAAAAATTTTATTGAACTTTTACCGTCTTTTACCCACCTCCTAGGAGAATTTGCAAATTCACATAAAACATAATTTTATAGCTTCTGTGAGTAAAATTTGGAAAATCCACGAGACACGGTTAATATCAAGAAATAAAAATGTGGTTCAATGAGATGAAAATAATTTTTGGTGAATAGTAACTTTTTACTTTCTTTACCACGGTTAAAAGTAAATAGGGTAGTTAAGGGTAAAAATGATATTATAATTATCCTAACACATTCCTAATTCTATTGGATATGTGTAATTCGACCAAAAACAACCTGAAGAATAAAATATGACCATTTAGGCCCACATGGATTAGATTAGAACATTTTTTATTAATTAATTTAAAGAAGGGTTAAAATAGTAAAAATCAATGTTTAATAACTAAATAATTTTTAATATAGGGTTATACTTATGATAAATTAGACTAAAAATATTCATTACAAATATAAAAATATTTCCTAAATAATTGTATTTTATTTAAAATTTTTATAAATTACATAATTTAATTTATTTATGACACAATGATGATGCAATAATTATCTTATTAATGAAATATTGACATAATTGATGTTATAAATACCCAAATAAATGTAATTTGAGACTTTTTATGAATTATACTAATTTTCTAGGTTAAAATGACATGTTAGTATTGATTTAGTTTACTTTTTTTGAACTAATCATTCTGTTATGATTTTCACAAAAATAAATTACCAAATAGTGTCAAAATTGACATAAAATATTTTTTAAAAAAATATTATATTATTAATTTGTATCTTATTCCTAAAAATCTAATGATCTGCCAAATGACTTATATATGGTTATATATATTAATAATAAACAACTTGGGAATCGTTTGGTAGTTATAGTATGTTTATTAACCTTATAGTGTAAGAAAACAAGAAGACACGGTAAAAGAAGAATTATTTAACTTAAAGATAAATCTAAATGATAATGTTATAATAGAAATATAAACTTGTCTAAATTATATTGGATGAGATGATTTCAACCCATCCCCACCTTAGATTCGAAATAACTCAATTTGGAGCTATTAAAAACCGAATATGACTTTATAATTAAATAATATTTTTAGTTATTCCAAAGGTACCCCTCTCCTCCCTTATAAAAGGGAACCTCCTCACTCTCTTCCTCACACCACTTTGAGCCTTCAAGCTCGGACAACCCCTTCCAATTTCTCTTCTCCAATTCCCTATAAACATCGTAGAGTTTCTGGTCTTCTTCAAAGACCAATCTTAGTGCCTTAAGCAGAGGTTTCAAAAAGGCGTGTCGAAAGAAGAGGTAATATCTGTTACTGATTCTTTCAACTTTATTTATTTTTCTACTTCTTCTTCATTAGTTGTTTCATTATTAAGTAATAACATTAGTATCACCCATATACTAATATGTTATTATAATTATGAAACAACCCTATTTCACCATCTATCCATCCTACGGAAAATGAAATCAACGTGCGTGAGTACGTACAGAATACTATCTCTACGATGTGGTGTAATCTATTTTCAACCACCACCATACATGGATGGGTATAATGGTGTAAATAAATAAATAAATATGATTATTTGAAAGTGATATTGATTCTAAAATATTATACATACACTTCAATGAAATTCCACGATCATGGGAATGATATCATCGCTCGTGCGTACGTACGGACTACCGTCACCGCGACGCGATGAGATTTATTATCCATGTTAACCATTCATGAATGATTATAAAGTATATATAATAAGTAATAATAAAATATATGACATAATAATGATACTTTATTTATGTGTATATATATGTATGTCATCTACTTAATTTCATTCAATTCAATAATGAAACGAAAACATCGTTCATGCATATGTACGGCCTACCGTCTTCATGAACGGTGTATTTCATTCTATTTAATCGATCTATCATATATATATATGTATATACTGAATATATATTTTATATAAATCATTTTTTACATTATTGAATTAAGTAAATCAAGATATAAGTAATAATATCATGAACAACAAGTCCAAACACGTACAATAAATAAAACGATTTATCCCAAAACGTTCCTTTAAAATGGAACTTACAAAAGAATGGGTAATATAAAGTCATAAGTGAACCTTATAAGTTATCATAACAATGAATATTATTCTTTAATAAGTCAATGATATTAATAAAATTATTATATAGGAGGTTTGGAAACGTACGAAGCATATCAGACCAAAGGAATGAGATAATGTTGCAATCTCAATTGTTTTCAATCCGAGATTGCTTATACGTAAGTATTTACTAGGGTTATATTTATCATCCATGTCCAAGTTTTATAAAAATGTTTTCATGTATGTTTAAAGTACTTTTGTCCCATTTTTCACTTTTACTACATGGTATGTAAGGAATCAATCTTTTTGTTTACCATACGAGGTACTTTTTGACTTTTCTGACAAAAGTACGAGAAGAATGTTATTTTAAACTTATATGGCATGAATGGATTTTTACGGTTTCATAACGCCTCATTTTCATGAAGCATACTCTACAAGGTTTTATTAATATTTTCAAAAAAAATACTTTTCATTTAAAATTTCATGTCATTTTGTGGAAGGAAAATTATTTTGAAGAATAAAGGATATTTTCCTCAAAAATTCATTTCAAGTGTTTTATCAATACCATTTTTTCATCTAAGATGACATTATTTTATATGTGTATGTTTCAAGTATAATGTCTCTATGATATATATGGTTTCACTTTTCTTATTATGAAATGATATCCATTTATTTTATATGGATTATGTGGTGATGGAATGATGTTTATGAAACTCATTTTATTATTTGGGTTGTGATGAATGATTTATGTTTATGTTGTGGCACAAGTAAGAATGATTTCATTATGAGATAGGTGGGACCTATATATCCCTACAATGCATTGGGTAAATATTTATATCTCATGAGATAGAAATGGCTGGAACGGTATGTTAATCCTGTTCTGTGTTAGAGGACTAAAATGAGGAGTGAACTCGATTCAGAAAGGGACTTTGTCCACTAAGATGGTCTTGGCAGCAATGCCTTGGCTACTATGGAAATCATAACTTGTGCTTAATGGTTTCCACAATTACATGTTTTATTCCCATTCTATTTTATCATGATTAAAGTTCCCTTATGATATATTCCTTACGTACTTCCAATATTCATTTGTTTGCTCAAGATTTTGATGTTTAGATTTTATGTTCAAGTTTTTGCATTAAAATATTTATAGATTGTTTTATGTTCTCTATGTTTACCCTTACTGGGCATTTGAGCTCACCCCTTTTATGTTTTCTTTTCCCCAGGATATAAAGAAACATTTTAGCTAAAAAAAAGGGAAGTTCTTTATGGGAGATGCTGAAGATCCATCACCATGATTAGAAGATTATATTCCGAGTTTCCAAAGACACTAAACGTTTATGGTCCTTGTGTGTCTGTTTTTGTTATGTACTAAGTATTCCGAAAAAGTAATGTAATTTCCATGTACGTCAAGCTTCAGGTCTCTACAATTGGTGTCCATAACCAATATGTGAAGTGGAGAAGATATGAAATTAAAGTGTATAACCAACTATCACATACGTTTTTATTGAGGGGTATAACTAGAACCATCTAGTGGAGTAATACTAGGGTGTAGAATATTTGCAATATATGTTCCTTTGTGGTCATGATTGTCACAGTGGTGGTGAATGTAAAGACCCATAAATTTCAAGAAAATTTTTTTTTCTTAATTTTATTTGGAATTTTACAAAAGCGCAGTTCTTGACGGCACCTGATTCTGAGGCCCGATGTGCCCGGAATCATTTTCTGAAGTTTGTCTTGGGTACGTTTAGTGAATGAATGAACGAGATTTTCTAACTTTTGAATCGGTGCTCGGAATAGAATTCCGAGGAGACCGATGGAATCGCAGCACCAGTATTTCCTTAGAAACGCCTCTTACAGAGTTGCGTTTTCTCGGGTGTGGATTATAAATTTTTGGGGTTAAGTTAAGAAAAAAAAAATCAAGTGATGCGACAACTTTATTTTTATTTCACTTAAAGCCGCTTAAAGACACTTTAAGCTGCCTAAGCTGAGTTGAAGCAGATAGGGTGGAACCCAAAATATCCTACCCTCTTGGTCGGATATTTGTGAGGTGGGGCCCGCACGAGCACCACCGTTTCTTTTACCCTAAGTAATGCACCCATGAAAACCCCATTTTAATGAAGTCAACTGACATGTTTTCTAAATTCTTAACGCCCCTATTGATTGGGCGGTTAGTTCGTTGAAATTAATTATATGAATTAATTTGTTCATTTCTTAACACATTTTCGTTTGTTGGAATGAAATGAAATAAGACCAAAACTTGTCTTCTTGAGGATGGTTCGTTGAGAGGATTTGACAGAAACATTATGTCCTTCATCCTCCTTCGCGAAGAACGCAAAAAACGCAAAGAACACCGACCTCCGACGAAGGGAGACGAGGAACGCCAGACCGCCGGAGATCGACGACGTGACGCCGGCGATTCTCCCTCTACGACGCTTCTTCCACGACAATCCATCCCGGCGTCAATCCTCGATCGACATATTGAGGTAGGGGATTGCAGACCTTTTAATTCTTTGTGGATTATAACATCAACATGGATTTAATTGTTATAATTAAATCTGTATGTTTTTGATCCTCGTCGTTTGTCTACACGATGTCGAGTGCCGCACGACAGCAACGCCCTTCCGCGACGCGACGATCCTTTTCTTCCGCGACAGTCATTTCAGCGAAGAACTCGCGTCTGACGATGATGTTGAGGTAGGGGTCATTTTGAAAATGATAATACCCATGTTTTTTTTCCTCCAAGGCAAGAATGCGGACCAACCAATTAACAAGTTGGTCCGTGGATTATTATTGTGGGTCGAGGTTTATCAATTTCTGGGAATTATGGTGTTGTTTCAAACCGCTAATGCAGTGGGTGCGGACCAACGAACATGTCCGAACCCATCGCCCTTTTTGTTCTTGGTGTGCGGAATGGTGTACGACGACAAAACGGGTCACAGAGACGATTGGTTGAGTCCGCATTGAAGAATGGGACCCGGGATGAGCTACGGTGCCGATGGAAATGAAATAGAACCACCGGAGCATCTCCAGTGGCCCGCGGACTCCAACGGCGGCGCCGGCGGCCGGAGGCGGCGGCGCCACGGCGCGCCGCCAGACGGAGCCGCCGCAGCTGAAGCTGGGGCGACGGGGTGTGGTTTTGCGGCCGGCTGCCGCGTCGGTTGGCGAGAGGTGACCCCAACATGGGCCGTAGATCCTTCACGCGGGGGCAACGCGCCCCCGCCCGCGGTTTCCTCTACTCGTCCAAGCCGAGCAGTGCCGACCCGCCGGGCCGGGTCAACCCAGTTTGGGCCGACCCCGGGGGGGTTGGGCCGGGTCGGTCCGGGCCCTGTCCCCCCGTTTCCAGACCTTTATGGTCTTTTGCCTGTAACATGAGCTACGAGCCTCCGAATGACACGCCGTCAGTGGCGATACGATCCATGGATCGAGACGATTGTTTCTGTATACTACACTCAAGGTATCAGAATTCTTTGTGTTCGGCCAGGTTGGTTTGTACACGAAACCAACCGGGCCCTCGGAGCGGAAACGCTCATATCTTTAGCTTCGAACGACTGATTGATGTGCCGTCAACATTGTTGAATTCCTATTAGTGAGTTAGAACTTTTGGATTACTACTCCCAAGGTTTGGATGCTGGTGGAGTACAGTCAGGTTGGTTTTTCCGTAAAAACCAACCGGGCCCCTGGGATGAACACGCCAATAACTCTCAGACCAGGCGTCCGATTGACGCGCCGTCTGCGACGTTGAGTTCCAGTTGGAAATACGGAACATTTGGATACATCAACTCTGGACTATGTGTCAGTTGATTTATCAGCCACTTGGCTCGTGGAGTGGACCCTCCCGAACGAGCTTGCTGTGTGCGGGAACCCTAGAGCTGGCTGCGACTGATACTGTGACGACGACGACTGTGAAGAGATCCATAGTGGATTCGACGGCGACGACTACAGCACTTAGAAATCCTTTGTGGGTCAGTGCTACTGATCTTGTGTGGGTCCGATCCTGTGTGGGTCTGTGCTCAGTGATCTTGTGTGGGCCAGCGCCTACAGATCCTGTGTGGGTCTGATCCTGTGTGGGTCATTGCGGGGGTTAGTTACCTATCGATCCATTATGGGTCAGATCATTTGTGGGTCATTGCGGGGGTTAGTTACTTATCGATCATTTATGGGTCAGATCTTTTGTGGGTCATTTCAGGGGTTAGTACATATCGATCCTTTGTGGGTTCGACGGCTTAAATGAATCAGTGGCAATATCTGGTCATCTTTATTTTCATACAAAGAAGTATACATGTGTAAGCTAAATCCTTTTTTTCTTTCCTTTGTGGATTGTGTTGTGCTATCCTGTGTGGGTATACGTTTTTCTTTCATATGTGGACTGGGTTGTACTTGGGCTCGGGTGTTGGAGCCGAACGAGAATTGGTGACTTAGGTATATGTATGGGCAAATACCTAAGTAGTGTCGGATGTTACTTCGTGATTGTATCTTCCCTTTTTGGATTATCCTTTGTGGATTCTGGGAGACCTTCGGGTGTCTCAGGGTCCCTACTGAGTAGCATATACTCACCCCTGCATGGGCTATACCCGCACTACGTTGTGTTGGTTGCATACGATAGACAACGTTGATCGTGGTTGAGGCTTGCAGAGCAGGACGATACCGGGAGGTGGACCACTGGGCGAGACGTACTCAGAGCGGACGGCTAGACCTGAGGAGCTGTGGAGGCTATATGTACCCACCCTTCAAGTGGGAATTCCAGTATACGGCTCGATGTTGCGGCTTTACCTTTCAGTTGCTGTTTTCCATTTCGATTTGTACTTTACATTCAGTTTGGGTTTGTATTCTGGCCCACTTACTCTCCGCACTTACGTTTGTAACAGTTTTTACATAGTGTTTACTTCTTCCTGCTTGCTCTGTGTTGTTTGTGGTTACTTTACAAAGGCAATTCCTTCCCCTTTTACTGGGATTTATGCCTTAGTTCTAGTCGCCATCCCTGGCCTATTGAAGGTGGGCTTGGGGTATTCACGGCGCGGGCCCCGAGGACGGGTCGTGACAAATTGGTATCAAAGGAGTTCGGTTCTACCACAGACTCTGATCTTTTTCTATGTGAAGAAATAGTGTTTAGAGTATTGGGTGTGGTTATCCGTCCAGGGAGTCCAGTGTTGGTGCGACAGCCGAAGTATCCGTACCTCAGGACCCTGACTTCTGATTTCCGACTTAATGCATGAAAACATTGATTGCATGTGTGTTTCAAATTTTCTTTGGGATTACTATATGTCAACTCACCAGGTATAATGTTCTGACCGTGGCGCACCGGTTTCTTTTCAGGATGGCCCCACGACGGCAGCCAGCTAGGGTTCTGAGACTTGAGCGTGACGACATCCCGCCGAGCGACGAGGCCTCGGTACATGGCCCTTTGACAGCGGACGCACCAACGATAACTTTACCCGCTGAGCCACTGATGCTTCCAGCACGAGCCACTGACGATGTACGTCTCCTCAGTTCACTGTATGAGTTCCATCGCCAGCGACCGCCCAGGTTCCGTGGGGAGACAGACCCCCAGGCAGCCGAGGACTAGCTGGAGGCAGTGGTGCGAGTTTTCCGGTTAGTGAGGAAACTCGCAGACCTCATGGTTATCCTCGCAGCGAGCCTACTGCACGTTGCAGCGGGCCGATGGTGGAGCTTAATGCTCCAGGCGCACGATGAGGAATCTCTTATCTGGAAGGACTTTGAGGGCCTCTTCTGCTCAGAGTTCGTCCCAGCCACCCTCCGTGCGTTGCGCATCCAGGAACTTCTTCAGCTGCGGCAGGGAAGCTTGACGGTCACCCAGTACTCAGTGAGATTTACTGATCTCTCTCTCTACTCGAAAGACATGGTACGTGACCCATTATTCGGGGCTCGAACCTTTGAGCAGGGGTTGAGACATGAGATCAGTGCATCGATGATCTCCCTCAGCATTCTGACTCAGGCAGGAGTACTGGAGTGAGCCCTTTTGATCGATAGATTTCTTGCTGAGCCTTCATCAGCAGCGAGACCTACCGCGGGGCGGCATGTAGCAGAGTCTTCTGCGGTAGGCAGTCGACGGATGACTCAGGGGTCCAGGCAGACCAGACCCTCATGCAGAAGACCTCAGGACATTGGCTTAGCAGTACGGGGCACACAACATGGAGCCAGTCTTTCGAGAGGCATGCAGTGCTACACATGTGGCGGGCATGGCCACATGGCTCGTGACTGCCCCACCCACCGTGCCAAGGAGAAGCATACGGTTGAGGGGAAACCTAGGTAGAGGCAGAGGGTCGACCATGGCGGTCCGTAGGGAGGAGGCGGACGAGGCAGAGGAGCTGGCCGAGCAGCAGGTGGTGGGCGACGTTTTGAGGCTCTACCACCATCACCATCAGGAGGTCCACCCCAACCACAGGGAGCTGGCAGGCAGAGACAGGCACAGCTCCAGGCAGCAGAGGCCTACGACCACGGCGCGCCCTAGATGATTGGAGGTACGATCTGTGTCTATTCTACCCTTTTTGCAGTTCTTATAGACATAGGAGCGAGTCACACTTTCATAGCCGCAGCCCTTGTTCGGAGCTCGGAGATTCCGACAGAGCCGTTGGCTCGATCCTTACGGCTAGAGACTCCTACGGGAGCATACTCGACGATTACGCACAGGTTCCGGCAGTGTGAGCTTACTCTAGGAGGTGAGATCTTCGGCTGGGATCTTCTTGTAACGGTGTCGAGGCCTTACGACTTCATCTTGGGCATGGATTGGTTATCTACCATCCATGCTCAGATCGACTGTATTAGGTGCAAGGTGCGGTGTGTACGCACCGACGGGAGAAGGTTCACCTTCACCGGCGAGAAGGGAGCCTTCGTAGCACAGGATGGACTTCCACAGAGGAGAGGACATCCCTTCACTCACCAGTTGGCTAGACTCATCCTAGGAGCAGTTGACGTGCGGAGTCCTAGTTTTCCTCCAGTGGTGGATCAGTATGCGGACGTCTTTCCCGACCATGTTACAGGGCTACCTCCACGCAGATAGGTAGACTTTTATATTGACCTGTACCCCGGGACAGCCCTGATATCGACTCCAGCGTATCGGATGGCCCCCAGCTGAGCTTCGAGAGCTACGGGTACAGTTGGAGGACTTGCAGGGCAAGGGATTCATCCGACCTAGTGTTTCACCCCGGGCTTCCCTGATATTGTTTGCCAAGAAGGCGGATGGGAACTTGCAACATTGTGTTGACTATCATCTCCTAAACCAGGTGATGGTGAGGAACAATTATCTGCTTCCGAGGATTGATGACCTCTTCGATCAGCTCAATGGAGCACGGTGGTTCTCAAAGATAGACCTCAGGTCAGGCTATCATCAGCTCGGAGTTTGGGATGAGGACGTACAGAAGACGGCCTTCAGATGTCGGTATGGCCACTATGAGTTCTTGGTTATTCCATTCGGCTTAAAAAATGCTCCAGCAGTGTTCATGGGCCTCATGAACAGGATCATTCAGCCATGCCTCGATCGATTTGTCGTGGTCTTCATCGACGACATTTTGATATACTCAACGACTGAGGAGGAGCACACATTCCACTTGCGAGTTGTGCTGGACACACTCTGAGAGCACCAGATTTATGGTAAGATCTCGAAGTGTCAGTTCTGGATGTGTGAGGTCCACTTCTTGGGACACGTCATCTCTAAGGCGGGAGTTTTAGTGGATCCTGCGAAGATCGAGGCAGTGCTAGCTTGGGAGCCACCCAAGAGCGTGATGGAGGTGCGGTGTTTCTTGGGACTAGCTGGATACTATCAGAGATTTGTTCCAGACTTCTCCAGAGATGAGACACCACTCTCATCATTGACGAAGTAGGGTAAACCCTTTGTGTGGTCATAAATGTGTCAGCAGAGCTTCCAGGAGCTGAGACAGAGATCGACCATCGCACCTATCTAGAGGTTGCCTGAGGAGAGAGTAGGGTACGTAGTATACTGTGATGCCTTAGGGACCGGACTCGGATGTGTCCTGATGCAAGAGTGGGAAGCGATCGCCTATGGATCACGTCAGTTGAGGCCGCATGAGAATAACTACGCTACCCATGACCTGGAGTTAGAAGCAGTGGTTTTCGCTCTGAAGACATGGCGACACTATCTGATGGGAGAGCGCTTTACAGTCTTTTCTGACCATTAGAGTCTTATGTACATCTTCTCTCAGAAGGACCTAAACCTGAGACAACAGTGATGGCTCAAGTTCCTCCAGGACTATGACTTTGAGATAGTATTTACTCCTGGAAAGGGGAATGTAGTAGCCGATGCTCTCAGCAGGAGGACGGGAATTCAACTACTTGAGGAGGCACCAGAGCAGCTAGCCGCTTTGCATATATCCTTTGTGGATAGAGATGGAGCAACCTTCCATTAGTCTCTCACAATCACCCCTCCACTACAACAGTGGGTCATAGAGGCACAGCGAGGGGAATCTGACAGTGAGATGCGGCATGCAAAAATATCCTCAGGAGAGGCCCCTGATGGTTTCTCCTTTGGAGCAGAGCACGACATACTTTTCAGAGGACATACGTTTGTACCAGTTGCCTTATAGGAGGAGGTGCTGAGAGAGGCACCTGATGGTTTCATATGTTGGGGTAGGGGTATTTATGAAAATGATAATACCCATGTATGTTTTACTCCAAGGCAAGAACGCGGACCAACCAATTAACAAGTTGGTCCGCGGATTATTATTGCAGGTTGAGGTTTATCAATTACTGGGAATTATGGTGTTGTTTCATACCGCTAACGCGGTGGGTGCGGACGAACGAAAAAGTCCAAACCCATCGCCCTTTTTGTTGTAGGTGTGCGGAACGGAGGATGACGACAAAACGGGTCACAGAGATGATTTGTTGAATCCGCAGTGAAGAATGTGACCAAAGATGAGCTATGGCGCAGACGGAAATGAAATCGGACCACCAGAGCAACTCCGGTGGCCCGCGGACTCCACCGTCGGCGCCCCGCCGCGCCGCTGGACAAAGCCGCCACGGCTTAAGCCGCGGTGTAGGGGAGCGGTTCTAGGACTGCACGAAACCGAAGGCAGGGATCCTTCACGCGTGGGCAGCGCCCCCCCTCCCCTATGGTTTCCCCCGCTCGGCCGAGCTGAGCCGAGCCGCCCGCCGGGCCGGGTCGCGCCCAGGTCGGGCCGGGCCACCCCGGCCGGGCCGGGCCTCCCCGGCCGGGTCGGACCCGGAACCGGGTCGGGTCGACCCAGTACGGGCCGACCCCGGGGGGATGGTCCGGGTCGGTCCGGGCCCAGACCCCCCGTTTCCGGACCTTTATGGTATTTTTCCCGTAACTTGATCTACGAGCTTCCGAACGATGCACCGTCAGCGGCTATGCGATCCTTCTATTGAGACGGTCGTTTCGGTATACTACACTGAAGGTTTCAGAATTCTTTGGGTTCAGCCGGGTTGGTTCGTCCACGAAACCAACCGGGTCCTCAGAGCGTAAACACTCATATCACGACCTTCGGACGTCCGATTGACGTGCCGTCGACATTGTTGAATTACTCTTAGTGAGAAGGATCTTTTCGCTTACTCTGCCCGAGGTTTGGATGCAAGTGGAGTACGATCGGGTTGGTTTTTCCTTAGAAACCAACTTGGCCCCTGGGACGAAAAAGCATATAACTCTCAGACCGGGCGTCCGATTGACGCGCTGTCTGCGACGTTGAGTTCCTGTTGGCAATACAGAACTTTTGGATACTTAAATTCTCGACTATGTGTCAGTTGATGTATCATCCTCTCGGCTCGTGGAGCGGAACCTCCCGAACGAGCTTGCTGTGTGCGGGAACCCTAGAGCTGGCTGCTGCTGATACTGTGACGACGATGACTGTGCAGAGATTCTCAGTGGATTCGACGTCGACGACTACAGCACTCAGTGATCCTTTGTGGGTCAGTGCTACTAATCCTGTGTGGGTCAGATCCTGTGTGGGTCAGCGCTCAGCGGTCCTGTGTGGGCCAGCGCCTACAGATCCTGTGTGGGTCCGATCCTGTGTGGGTCTTTGCGGGGGTTAGTTACCTATCGATCCTCTGTGGGTCAGATCCTTTGTGGGTAATTGCGGGGGTTAATTACCTATCAATCATTTGTGGGTCAGATCCGTTGTGGGTCATTGCGGGGGTTAGTGCCTATCGTTCCTTTGTGGGTCCGACGACTTAGATGAATCATGGGCAATATTTGGTCATCTTTATCTCCATACAAAGAAGTATACCTGTGTGAGATGAATCCTTTTTTGCTTTCCATTGAGGATTGTGTTGTGTTATCCTATGTGGGTACACGTTTTTCTTTCCTATGTGAACTGGGTTGTACTTGGGCTCGGGTGTTGGAGCCGAACGAGAATTGTTGACTTAGGTATATGTTTGGGCATATACCTAAGCACTGTCGGATGTTACTTCATTACTGTATCTTTCCTTTATGGATTATCCTCTGTGGATTCTGGGAGACCTTCAGGGGTCTCGGGGTCCCTACTGAGTAGCTTATACTCACCCCTGCACGGGCTATACCCACACTACGTTTTGTTGGTTGCAGACGACGGACAGCACTGATCGTGGTTGAGGCTTGAAGAGCAGGACGGTATCGGGAGGAGGACCACTGGGTGAGACGTACTCGGAGCGGACGGCAGGACCCGAGGAGATGTGGAGGCTATCTGTACCCACCCTTCAGGTAGGATTTCTAGTAGACGGCTCGACGTTGCGGCTTTACCTTTCAGTTGCTGGTTTTCCTTTCGAGTTGTACTTTACTTTCAGTTTGGGTTTGTATTCTGGCCCACTTACTTTACGCACTTACTGTTGTACCAGTTTTTACTTAGTGTTTACTTCTACCTTCTTGCTATGTGGTGTTTTTGGTTTACTTTACAAAGGCAATGCCTTCCCTTTATACTGGGATTTACGCCCTGGTGCTAGTCGCCAGCCCCTGACCTATGGAAGGCGGGCTTGGGGTAGTCACGACGCGGTCCCCAAGGACGGGTCGTGACAGAGAATCAAATATTGGGTGTATAAAAAAGTGGAATTGTGTAAAATTTTAATTAAAATATTAGAAAATTATTTATTTGATGTTCATTTTAAAATATCCACATAGAATAAGGGAAGAGTTGGGATGGGTGAATCTCTAATGGTTCTATACATATTTTCTGATATCATATATTTGATCAACATAAATGAAGGAGGAAAGTAAGTTGAAATTAATCAGTATAATTTAATCAAACCAATTTCACCCCAAAATCTCAAGGTGAATTATTGATCATCATGAAATATCAATAGGTATTTGAAGGATATGTAACATGTATTTGAATCTATGTATTTAGTCTATCTAATCTCTACTATTTTACATGATGTCTAGTTTTCCAGAAGAAGAAAAAAATTATTTCATATGTTAAGGAATGCTATCCTATTTTTAAGTTAACAAATGTCATTCATTATTCTAGAAACATGGAGGTTTAGGATAAAACAATTAAAATTTTTATGAAGAAAGCTTCTAATTAAGAATGAAACTATACCTCTAAAAACCATCTAAAGGATAATTCACCACATCCAATTTTCAATGTTCGTGAGAGTTATATTAAAAAAACATGTTGCAGATAATAATCTAGAAGAACAACCTCATGATATGGTGGATATGAATCCAATTAAATCATTATGGATTTTTACAATAAAATCAACGACCATTTAAAGTAAGGTCCTACTAACATTATCATGCACAAATTTGTATACATCAAGGGAATTAATGAATGAAAAAAATGACTTGGAAATGTATTTGATGCAATGTAAGATATAGTGGATAAAAAGGTTAGTTAGTGTTGAACTATCCCCCAAATCATTGAATGCCTCGATGAAATGATATTACATTCTTCAGAAATAATCAACCATGAATTAGGAACATTGAAAATTATTTTCTATGAGAATGTTGGTGTAATGTAAATTATTAAGAAGACATCACATGAATTCATAGGGACAATAGAAATCATGAACACTCAAGTAGAGGTTATTTATTGAATAATAAAAGGATTATGACACTCATAAAATGTTATATGATGATGGATTAATAAATGATCATAATAGTAAATCCCATAATCGAATCACCAGGTGTGGGACAAAGTGCCATATGATTTCATGCCTACATCCTCTTATGTTATATGCGGTTGATAGGTTTTGAGGATATATGGTATGTTTGGGGAGACTATAATATCTTTTCAGAGTAAATCATGGGAGAAAAAACCAAATCATTTTATATACACATGAATATTAGAATATATAGAAATAAAAATTACATAATTCTAAAACAAAATGACCTCGATATATATGATATACCACTAATCATACAAAGGATAAATAATATATATATATATGTTTTTAATATAATATAATATGAAATATATATGAGACTAAATTAAAGAAGTTGGATCCAAAATAGTCATGATCTTCATATAGACATTTTCCTACCTCAACTCAAAACACTACTAGCCTCTACACAAGTCATGAATAGAATATTTAATTTTTCCATGAACACTAATATTACGTTTTAGGGTGTGACCATATAAAATTAGTAGGTTATCATGATTTTCCCTTATTAGTTATTTTATATATTTTGGTATTCATGTAAATAATTTTTCAAACAACCAAACACATATTAGTCTATTATGAATGATCTAAAGCCCCCACAAACCCATACTATACTTGTTTCAGGACCATTAATGAAATAATTTTAGAGGTATTGATGTTTAATGTTAGTTATCAAGATCTAGCCATGATGTTAGTGAAGAAGACTCTTACTAGGCATGAGGTATCCTGTCAGATCAGACCACAAGGTTATTGTATCTAGCCTCTTCCATGGGTTAGGTCTCAAGACTACCAAATCCCATTCATTCACAAGTAAAAACTCATGGTATTCATATCATATCTAAACCATGGTTTAGGAAACAAAGTAATAATACAGCTAATGTTGGTGTCATGGGTCTGGACACAAAATATTCTTGGCCTAACCAATTCTCTAAGCCAACATCATTATTCTCACATGTCGTGTGTACCTCCCTCTATAGGATAAATGTATCAAGAAGGACAACTTATTCCAATTCCCAGTAACAATACATCAAATTGTACTTTAATCACACATATCAATGTGGAGAATATAGTTATCAAAAAATATATCATTATTAGAGTTAGTAGAATCATGAAAACACAAGTGATTAAAATTAAACATTTTTTGATAAGGTGAATATGAAAAATCATGGATACATGATATTTTAAGGGTTTCATGGTCCATACACACATGGAATTCCATATCATAGTATTTCCCATATGGTCTCAGACAAAAACACCACTATACATTTCAAAATAATTAAAGACGCATGGGAGTCACATGAATGCCAAATTGATTCACATTGAATGGAGTTCTCAATGGAAAACATAGGCATAAAATGAATTCATCTAGTGTATCTCACACACAATAGATCATAGAGAATCCACCATGGTATAAGGTCCTAGTCCTCATACTAGAAAGGCATCCCCCACTATTCAAAGCATTAAATCACAAAATAAGGTAGAAACTAGACACACTGCATGACAACTCACATATTTCATTGTATCTATCTACAAACAGCTCACATCATTGAATCACACATACCACCTGATAGAAAAATAATATTTATTCCTAATCAACATCATTCCATACATGTTGGTATTAACACATAACATCACCACATGTTGATAATATATCCCATAGTATCTTATAAATCCTTTTTCATAAATAGGTAGTGTCAACTCCCAACCCTGACCTGCATGGTTCCTTGGAAAATATTCTATGTCAATGATCATGAACTACACTAGTATATAATTCTAAATCATAATGAAATACCAATCAATTATCACATGCAACACCCCCAAGAGAGCCCAACAACTCTATGGATTACCTAATCCAATGCCATAATACATGACCAATGATTATATACATCGAACACCTCCTAAGGGATATTACATAAATTAAATAATTGTTTACACCTCATAATATATTACACAAATTCAAGAATGATATTTTCCAATTTAATGCACGATTTCTTGTAAAATTGATTATGATTACTCAGTCAAGAACCAAAAAAGATCACTTTTCAGATAAATTAACAGCATCACCTCATGGAGACCTAGTTTAAAAATTATTCTAAAACAATCTATATAAATAATTGATCTTATTATAGGTCTATAGTATCATGGTCACCACAATGTCTAGTCTATGGGTGCCTCAGTCTTTCTCTATGATACATGAACTATGTATGTCATGAATAAACATAGATGAAATATAGTGTCCCATAATAAATTTGAAACCATATGAGAAATTACAATGATAAATATATATTTGATTGACCATAGATGCCTCCACCTAGATAAATGAATGTTTTCAAAATAATCAACCCATGTAAGAATTATCTATAGATTGAAGATAATCATTTATATCATAGGGATCATCATCCATACCCACTCAAAACAACAATTCAATATGATACCCACCACTGATTCTAGTTAAGAAACATGGCCAGTGGAATAAGCAACAAAATTCAAGTTATTGGGACGATCTGCCACCAAACTATGAAAATATTATCAAATGATGTAAAAAACACTATATGTGACCATAAAAACACATATATAATCTTTCACAGATGGAAATAAGGGAAAAAAGTCATTATGACATTTATACATTGGAATAAAAGCACTGAAATTGAATTCAATACCTCTAATCTAACTTGTTCTATCAAAATTTCACTATGATTGTGGTAAATTCATTTCATAAGAATTTGATTCCATTGGATTGATGAATTAGATAATATGAGGAATAATTACTTTATATGGAGGATTAATTTTCACTTAGTTTAGTTTTTTATCATTAATTCTAAATCCAGAGGGATACATTATATGGTTAGAAAAACTACACACAATCCACTACCTCCCTTAGGGAAACAAAAAATTTTGGTCTCACATTCTATCAAACCATGTTCCACCAGTGAATTTCGATCTGTGTTGTATTGTAGGAGGTCATATGAAAGGTTGTACAATTTTTTAAACCATATGGTTAATCATGTTCTACCAATAGGCTACACAAATAGGTCTCACAATTTCTTTTAAGAATGTACATATTTTACCATATCCAAATGTTTTCCAACAAATCGTTACAAATTCATATATACCCTATAATTCCCTAAACATACTATAACCATCTTCCAAAAATTCCACCCTCTAAAAAAATAAAAAAAATTCAAATTCTCATCGGAACATTCATATGTAACAGTTCTTTTTATTATATTAAAACCACACTAATACTATTATTTTATTTAAATTATATTAGTTCTTCCATAAAAATTCTCATGTCATCCTCATCATTCAATGTTAACATTCCATAACTAAACACCCTCCAATATTTCACTACATATCTAAAAATGTAGGTCAGGTTATAATAGCCTATCCAATGGAATATAACATCAACTCAGGGACTCTATAGAATAACCTAATCATAATTTCATAAGACTAATAGGAATTTTCACATCTTCTGTTAGACCTCATGGATTCACGATTCAACATCACATTTCAGATTCAACATATGGGTTATCAAACACCTTTTCTAGATGACATTTTATTATTTTGAGCACTGAGAACAACCAAGAAAAATCAAGTTAGAATTCATTCCACATCATCATATGTTTTATTTAAAACATAAAAGTGTATATAAGGCCACATAAAAGGAAGAAATATAGAATTAATTATGGAACTAGATCCACCATGATCATAAAACCCACCAACATCAAATTATACAATGACCATTTTGTATCCTATTTAAATAAATCATCAAAAAATTTGAAATATAGACATTCAACAATGAATGTTCATATATTCACCACAATAGAGTTTCCTAATCATTGGTAATTCCTTTCATGGTTTCTTATAACTGGATGTAATGAATATACATGGCCATTTACTCATATTAATGAATCGACAAGACATAGACTACTATTTCTATTATTACATGATAAAAAAATTCATTATACTCAACATCCCCAAAAAATGAATATGACATCTTACCCCCACTTACGGTGTTATCCCCACAATAGTTCTTATATGATGTTTCTCCTAGAAAAAATAACCTAAACAGTTTAGAATTTTAGCTATGTCTCTATATTGATTCATGTTCTTCAACCTCATCATCAACTAATTATTAGAAAAAGGTTTATAACTATGAAATCTACACAATATTACTTCAAATTTTACCGATGGTGACTTCAACTTTAGGTTAATCCTCTTTTCCAAAGTAACCTATCAAAAGTGATAATATCATTCATCGAGGATTATCTGAAACTGAAAAAACTAATGATAAACATATATGGAAACATTCACATTCTTTTGAAATGAATGAACCAAAAAAATAAATATGTCACCACCCTATTTCGAGTTATTCTTAACCCATCTAAAATGAGAAAAACATACATGCCGAAGTATTTATGCCTCAAGGAATTCCATGAAACCTTTTGTTACATTACTTTATGACATAAGATAATGTTTTCCCTATCAAATATTCCACTGATCATATTTCACAAAACACAACATAGCCTGAAAAGTACATAATGGTCACATACTCATGTTAAAATAGATAAATATTTGAATAGACATGAATAATATAGTCCAATTTTCCACACTTTATATATACACTAGTGTTCATATGGTTGTTGGTCATATAAAAAAACACTTTTTCTCTCACACATAAATGAGAATCCTTCCCATGTAAATACCACTAATACTATGTAAAATTAATAACAATACTAGAAAGGATTATAGTCCTTCTCACTAACCCATCCTCAATGACCATGAATATAATTCACTCAATAGCCAATGCTCAAAACTCTTGATCCGCTTCTCAACCCTGAAGGATTTCCCTGACTATATAGTAACAAATGTTTGTACGTCAATCACCATTCATGAAGGTATATCCTCATCATGTTATAACATGGGAATTTATTTTCCATGAGGATCGAATGACGTTTCTCAAAAGATACATTAATATAGGGATTATCAAAACCACTGGTGTGATCCACCATAGTATGATCCTCATATATCGCCATCAGAGAAATTTATTTTAGATAAAACACGCAATAATGTAAAATTCATGGAGGAATATGTGCCTCTTATGATGCTTGATTGCATGCCTCCAAAGATAGGTCCATATACCAAACCACAAAAATTTAAAATCTATTAGCACATAATTCATATTCAACCTTTTTATAATTGATGTTCTGAATAAGAAAAAATATTCATTTGCCATTATAGAATAGAAATACCATTAGAAATGATTTCATGAATCCCTAGTATGTACTCCAACATAAGTTCAACAACATTCATTTAGTAGAATTATACCATATCTCAAATAATGAAATAGTAAAACCATTCCTTTGATATGTTTTTTAATTCCCAAACATTAATCACATAGTATAGGATCGATTGAACAGTGATCTCAAGTTAGAATCCTCATATGATAGAGTTTTATAACAATAATTGAGCGTTTAAGATATGTCATGTGTAGAATATACCTTCATTTTTAATTAAATAATAGTATAAATTACCTAATTATAAAATTTCAAATTTACATCACCATATAAATAATTAACAGTAAAATAATGAAATTAAATGTGAAGGTTGATAAACAATAGATTCCAATGATAATATAATGTGTCAAACATATATATATACATAATATAAATATATATATATATATATATATGAATCTAAAAAATAATACTACTCGATTATAATTGTATGTTCAAAATACTTCTAATCTAAAAAAACAAACTGAGTTACATCATATCAATCCACATCATGTCCTTGAAAAAACCTAAAAAGTAGGTCTAATGAATTAACATTCATAGAGGCTCATGTGAAAGGTTTGAGAATATAAACTCAATATAGTCTCACTATGTTCACTTATTCAACATAGTCATATATATGCGTATACATGGAATGGAAATAAAAATAAAAATAAACACATGCCTGGAAATATTGCGCTAACCATGATACCACAAACCATGGCCATATATTCTTTGAAACCATGTTGGAATGAATTTCATACTTTATGAGAGTCAGCAATAGGAATCAAGAGCTATATAAAATTATGGGGATCTCAAATACTAGTGGTAATAAGGAATCAAATTTGATCCAATCACATTTTCTCCACTTCCAAATCCATAATAGGGTAGACCTAAAGATTTCTAAACCCCATATCAATTATATGTTAGGCCTCATGGCCATCCAAACCTATCTTTTCCCTAGGTCAGGCCATAATGTCCCCATATTTTAGCTTCTACTATAATGGGTTTTTCCACAATTTCTTCATGCCCCTTACATTTTCTCAAGACCATAATCTTTATTTTCAATTGTCATGTTCATGAATCCTCTAATGGATGACCATATCAAATTTTCCCATAAATTATGAACACCAGTGAAATGCATCAAAAGGTATGCTAATCACAGATATAATGATAGAGAATATCTGGTAAAAGATAACATATAATCATGAAATCCATTAGAAACATACCTAATCATTTGATCAATTAAAAAATGATCTAAAAAATAAATATAAAAACACATGTAGGAAAGTAAAATATAAGGGATAAATATGATAAATAGACACACATACACCAATCATACCATTCATATAATGGTTATCTTTTATGTACACACATATTCACCCATATACATATCAAAAAAATAACGGACACATGGGAAACACATGAATTTTAATGCATGTCACACACATCTATGGTATCATAGGAAAACACACACATACAATTATTATAATATCCTTCAAGTTATAAAGCATCTATCACACTATAATTCATGGAACATTAAAAAATTACTAAGTGAATATCTATAAACATGTGCATAGAATATCCGCCATATTCTAAGGGAATCTAATATAATCTCATTTGTGGAACATCAACCATGTTATAAGGGTACGATCCTTATATAAAAAATGCATACCACACTGTTCACTATCATAATGTTAGATAACATGGTCACACCTCAACATTATATTTACCTATTCATGTTTTTCATTATATCCCACTTATAATGACCCATGTTGTGGTATCAGATATATTAACTAATTAAAAACTATTATGGATTCATTGTCCGCATATTTTCATGATCACTAGTACAAATACCCAACATCGTCACATGTTGATGTTGATTCCAATAGCCTTATCACGAACCATATCCCTAAATAGCCTTAGTTGAATCCCCAAAAAGACCAACATGGTTCCAATTGAAATTTCCTATGGAACACCCCAATAACTTTTCCATGTTTCATACCAAATGTTAATGGTATACAAATCAGTTATCAAATAAAATATTCATAATATAGAATAAATATCCTATGACTTTCATATTCTATAACAATAACTCAAACCCCATCGTTTTTTACCTTACACATATCCTGATGGAGACTACTCAAATGAATGAATTTGATAAAAAAGTTGACTAATCAGATGAATTAATTTGATACAAAAGTTTATTCTAGGAACAAATCTGTAAATTATCCATTCAGATTTATGGAAAACCAATGATGATATATGAATCCCATTACTCACTCATAGACCTACCAAGGCCTCTAATCAGGTAAATACTGATTGTATTCTCGGGGCGACCTATTTTCCATGTAGAATAAGTTGTCCCTTTGTTCACACATGTACTAATCATGATTCATTATCAATGTGGTCACCTAATTAGATTTTATAAGGGAATCCCAATCAATACCTAGACTACAATGTATAAAAATCATAAAGGAACAAAAAAATATAGTTACATAAAAAAATTAATGCACGAAATTATATAAATAGATTCATATATGATTGATTATTATAGGGGTAACCGATCATAATTAAGGAATCCATGATCATCAATCTCGCACAACACTTTTCCATTCATCAACCAGCATCACATAAGTTTCTCACAGCCTCATGAAAGACCTATCACAATAATGATTCACTATGGAATCCATCATTGATGATAAATATTGAATATATCCAAAGATAAACCTCTGACATACAATATACTGTGATGATATATCACCAATCTAAGAACATTTCATTATATCTAGAACACCTCACTAGATCAAGCCTTCATATCCTATATATAGTAAGAGTTAGAAAATAATATATACATGATGAATTGAAGGAAAAAAGAACTAAACATGAATTAAAGAGAGAATATATATTTATATTAGTCTATCACAAAAAATAAGGGGGTTGAGTCGCCATTAATATCATTTAGAGTCAATATGATTGAGAGGGTAATAAAAAATAATAATAACTAAAAATATTGGATTGTTAATTTTATTTAATGGAGTGATGGATCATAAATTATGCATTTAAATGATCTGGTCACACTATTATACAAATTTTCTGCCAACCGTGTGTGGTCCACTTCATCCCTTGAAGATCAGTATGGTTTTCCCACTTATTATTTCAAAACATGCTCCAACTATTCTTTTGTCTCAATGTTGTGTTGCATGATACCCTATGAATGACCTCATAGTTTAGATAACTGTGTTCATAACCATGTACCGCTGAAGAAAATTCACCCCTAGGAAACACATTTACCCCTAAAACACATATTATTTCCCCAAATCTTACACAAACCCTTAATTCTTTATAAAGAACTATGACAACATTAAAAAACACTTAATTTACCTAATACATATTCCTATAAAAATTGGACAAAAAATGATCAAATTCCCCTTATAATTTCAACTTGTAATGATGTGAATAATTACACGAAATATAAGGGAATAATTTGATGAATATTTATTATTTAATACATATCATAAATACATGTTAAATTTAATGTATCATGAGTCTAATTTTAAATCAAGGAACATAGAAGACAAAATTTTAGAAATTAGACATAAGGTTATGATAAGTACCACTATCAATATTTTTAAACAATGAATTACTTCTTTAATGACTAAATCAATTGGCACTAAGAACAAAATATCATAAAAATCTCACCTTATTTTATGATAGATAATAAAAGAAAACAATAATTTTAATGAATCTATATTTATTATCTCTAATAAATTGAATAGTACAAATTAAACTTTTGGGTGAATATATTGTATGTAATGTATAAATCTTTGACAATCCTAATGGTTGTGGAAAGTGGTAGAGGATGAGTTTCCCCTTAACATGCTTTAAATTATGAATTAAATGGTCAATAATTAGAATATTCATCTTCTCGAAAGACAGAATAATAATGAGAGAAAAAGATATTTATCTTTTAGTCATTGTGTTGTGATAAATTTTATATATTGGGACATATAATTTTTATACTGTTTTAAATAATGGTGAATATATAAGGCATAATATATGGCGAGTGAAAGGAATTATAAGAAAAATCTAGGTATGATCATTGACTTTAGATAGAAAATGGAAATGTATAAACGTCCAATATATTTAAATATGTTCAAATGATTTATGGATATTGAAAATGAAGTGTTCACCAATATGGTATGTGCTAATTAATCACTACAAAATAAAAAACAGTTATGTAAAAATAATTAATTCCACAAGTGATAATAAAAAGTAAATGGATTATCAAGGGAATGTCTTCTGTGGAGTGTAAATAAATGGATGTTAAAAAAGGTGATTTAAACTATGATGATATGAAAAGGGGGATTTAAATATAAGTTTCATATTTTGAGTAAAATTCCATAATAAATGATGTAATTTCTAATTTGTAACATAGATAAATACACTCCTAAAAAGTGAATGAAAATATTACCTCAGTCGGAGAAATTAGAAAAAATTATGATGTATACATCAAAATTAAATATGTATAATATTAAGAAGAGTCTACCAAAAAAATGAAAAATGTACATGAATTGAATAAGTCTATACAAACCATAACAATAAATACAAGGAACACTCAGCGTGAATGTATCAATAAAAGGGGAGCTAAATTAAATAGGGGTTTCAGGTTTATAAAATCTTCTCAACCATATTTCTATATATGATGATCCAATAACAAACAATTTATTACCTCATATATTCAAAAATGAAAATATTTAAAATATAATTTATTATATTATAATTATGGGGGATCCCTAATGTCATGATATTATTGTTCTATGGAGGATGAGATCAAAATGATGTCGAATATCTGAATAATATAAAATATAAAGAATAAATGATATTGTCAACTATGAGGTACCATTATTATACTCACCATTTCTCATATGAAAATTGATTTTTAAATTAAAACGGAGATAAATTGATTATTTATTAAAAATAATTATTAATCTAATAATTTGGTGATGAATATACTTTAATGATTTAATGTTTTTGACCTATTTGTTGATATGGTTATAGGAAAGAATGTCAAATGAGAATAAGATGCACTTATTCCTAAATGAGGATCTTATAAATTATGGTATAACTTGGTAAATCATTCAGATATATTTAATATATTTACTCTTAATCTCTACGTTTAGTGTGGATCATTTTGACTTAGAGATAAAATAATTGGGATATAATATGTCATGAAAAGTTATTTTTTCCTTATCTCAAAAAATTCAATATCAATGGATGAAAATTATTGAAAAGAAAACATATTAAAAGTTATCTTGTATAGTAACATTATTTTAATAATAGTTAATCCAAATATATAACTTTTAAGGGGAATGAAAATTATTCTTACCTACCTTTCACGAAAGAATGTGATAATAGTGAATTTTCATTTATTTTAATTAAGGGGTAAAAAAGTATCTAAATTTAAAGGGAAATTGATATTGAAAAAATCTAATATGAGAGAATTTATTTCATATTAGATAAATTTTTTGATAATATATTTTATTTTTATTCAATTGTATGTTGGATATAAAATTATTATCTTTAAAGATAATAAATTCTTACATATGTTCTAGAAGAAATAAAAGGTTCATATGGCTATTCAAGATGAAATACACCTAAAGTATATACTCCTGAAGAAGAATCCATATGAATAGTTGGAATCCAATAGATGGAAGAATATATGGAGGTATATATTCCTATTAATGTTTCAAATTTAATATATATAATGATTATTGGATGTAAACCCAAAGGTAAATCCATTGGAAGAACAACATTGAAGTTGAACTAATCCAATATTTCTATAAGGGAAGAAAGAAATTATTAATAAATTTTATAATATTTATTCCCGATGAGTATAATTTATCTATTGAACTATATTAATTTTTTCAACATATTTTTTAAAAAGGATTGAATATCTACACAACTGCATGGATATTTTGAAAGGATATTCTTTTTTTTTGTTTTTTTAATGATCATCGAAGAATAAATGATTCAATAACTGAGGTACAATATTAAAAGTCTTATGAATCATGACCGGTGAAATGTGAGACAAAAATGGTTATAGAAGATTTAATTATATGATGCACAAATGAATTATTCATCATAAGAATATCATGTTTGTAAGTTACCATCAGTGATTCCAGCTGTATCGATCAGAATCAATAAGATGCATTTTTAGATGTAATGTTGATTATATGATCAATACAAAGTAATAAATATATGAGTAATCTATAGAAGTTAAACATCTGGAATTAGGATTTATAGGATTATCCTATAATCAATCAAAATTATGTTTTCAATATATGTTAATCAAATTTATAAGTTATATATGGATGTTAATTTCAACCTAGATAATATAAATTTTGGAACATCAATTTGTGGAGGATGTGTAAATTAAAAAAAGTAGGAGAGGATTACATTGGAACAGGATGTTTCGTGCCGTGTATGAAGGTATTTAAATTATATTCAACTAGAATAATTTGAATCATATTGATCATTTCATGAAGTAATAACGGATGAAGAATATTGAGTAGATGAAATGGATGAAAAAGAATTTACAAATTGAATATATTGGAATAAAATCACGAGTAAGATGTTAAATGAACATTAAAAAGATGTAAAGACATACATTTTGATAATTTTGATCTTTATTGAGTATATATAATGATGATGAATACATAATATGAAGGTAAATTATGTCCTTTTAAAGAAATTTACAATTCTAATTGCAATACCTTTTAAAATCATAAATAAAATATATCTACATTTATTTAAACATATTATGTTGTTTATGAAAAAGAAAAGTGAACAATAATTTTTATTATTGTTTACTGTAAAAAGATCTTCTAGTCAACTCCACCAACACTCTCTCTAGGACTATTATGGCTTTCGCTAGAAAATAGTTTTTCCAAGGGATCTCGATAGTTGAGTAAAAAATAATATAACTTAATAAAAAAATATTTACAAGGCCTTATTATAGAAGTAATTTAATTTTTAAAAACACTCAATAGAATGATATTTAGAAACAAAAAATATACTTCACATTATTGGTGAAATGTTTCATATAAAAAATCAGATGTATATATAGTGTATGATATTTGAAGAGATATTCAGGGGAAAATATATATGTCTGCAATGTGTATACTATAATAGGAATTTATAATGGAATATAATGAATACATAGATAAAGCAACATCATTAGAAAATTCAATAATTTTTAGAAGAAAATAACACTCTATTTTCTTGATGAAATGTGTATTCCTCTAAATTTTTTTAATGAATGATTCTACCAAAAATATAAAAAATGTCACATATTTATACAAAAATAGGTTTTATTCACCCATGAAGAAAATTTAATTATAAAATAGTTTTTAGAACACCCAATAATATATATATATATATATAATTTTTCTATTAGGAAAAAAATTTCTAATGTTTTTTACAAATAAATACATTCAAAATATTTAGTGTTGGGTGATGAAGTTTTTTTGGTTAATGGAATAAATAAAAAGAATAGAATTATTTTGTTAAAATATATTGAAAAAATTCTCGTGACGTTTTTCATTTTAAAATTCATTTTTTTTATTTCAATTGTAATATCTATGAAAATACTTAAATTCCTTTAGAAATCAGAAAAGTCAATCAGTTAGGGTATATTTTTTAAAATGATGTATATTTTTTTTACTGAGTGATTTAATCCAACATAATCATATCTAAAACATAAGAATAATACAAATATTAAATCTCAAATAAAATGGGATAAATTTCATGTTTATTATTCCTATAGTTAATTCAAAAATTATGGTTTCTAATGTATGAATAAATCAAAATATAAAATTCAAAAATCTTATTATCAATACTAGTTATTTGTTCCTAGCATAAGGTATATCAATGAAGTGAGGTAATTTATTATCTATATATATAACAATTTACAGCTACACAAACATGATCTTACTTAAAAAGTGAGCCCCCAAAACATAACCTTCAACTCAAACATGGAGTATCCAAAAAAGGGTTAGAAATGAATGTTATGTTAAATTATTAATTTTATGATGAGAATACAGACTTATTTTTTGGGAAGAATTTACCTAAAATAAAATTTTTACTATGGAATGTGAATACCAAAACCAAGAAAAAGCATCCACATTTGAAGGAAAAGAAAATATATAAAATTTTCCAACTAAAATAAAAAAACTAATATCCACTAAAAATAACATTATTAGTCAATGAAATGTTCTTGTTTTTTAGCATTCTAAAAAATGAAAAAATATGTTGTACTGGCATTCGAATTCCGAAAAATATCCCAATTTATTATATTCAAAAAACATTTTAAAACAAAAAAACAAATATATATATATATATATTTCGAAATAATGATTGATATAGAAAAATATATTCATAAGTAATTTATTCTATTTTTTAGATTTTTTTATTTCTTTATTTTTTCACCTTTTTTGAGATCTAAAATAATGCATGAGATGGAATAGAACTCTATTAATTTTTCACAAAACTAAATGTTTTGTTTATGTAGGCCATAGATAAGTGTATTCTAAAAACAATACACATAAAATAAAAAATAAATAAACACAAAACAATATGAAATTGGTAAATGAGCATCAATTTTATAAATAAATTCAAATTACAATAATAATTTCGTGATATGAAAATGTTCTAGGATCATGGTTTGAGGAAGGACATGCATTATGTTCCTATTATGATGGTGTTGTGGTAGAGGTCAGTTAATTATAAATATTCTTATACATAAAGCCAAATTCTGATATCAAATACTTGAAATTATTATCCAAAAAATAATCTTATTCTCTATATAGATGTCGAGGGTAATACTTTACCATTAAATTTCTAACTAAATTAACACTAAATATTTTATATATTATCTAAAAATATTGAAAACACTTTTTCCACATGCACGAAATCCTATAAAAAATATCACCCAAACAGGGGTTTTCATAAATAAATTTGGAAATTTTATCTTCATGGTTGCCCAAAAACAATTCATGGACTCATTATCAAAATAATGATTTTGATCTTTTAAATCCAATGAATTTATATCAGTAGATAACGGTTTTATTTATTATAAAACACCAAAATAAATTATACATGAAGTGGTATTCTCTTATCCTTGACATAAGCTAAAACCCTTCACAAATTCACATAAATACACCAAAATAAATTTTCTTTTATAAAAATTGATATTCAAATCAGATAGTATTTTGTATTTTCAAAATTATATATGATTGTTCTCATAAAAAAATCAAAATACCTTTTATAAATTGAAATTTACATTAACATATTAAATTTGGATTAAAGAGACTAATAATCTACATCAAAAACGATTAAATTATTAGCTTGTCAACATATTTTTTATAAATGGCATATTTTGATTTCAAATTAACATCTACGTATTTTTAAAAATCAAATAAGTTATTAATTTTTTTAGTACGGGTGTTTGAATATTCTTCAAATCCAGATTATTGTTTAGAATATGTGGGAATAAATTCTAAACATATCTTTGTCTCCCTTATATCTACAAATTGATGAGAATGAAAATGAATACCTTTTAATAAAGGTGAAAAACTCCCCGAATAATTTTATGAAATCATAAATGTTTTCATTAGTCTTTTCCAAAGATATATCAACAAAATAAACTGGTTGATTCTCCATCAATTTGAAAAAAATTTGAAATCAAAAAATTTCATTCTTCAAGTGGATGAATTTATTATATTATTTTTTGTTCATAATAATGAGGAGTAGCATCAACATGCTTTTCCAAAAAAATGAAAAATAAGTTCAACTATTTGATTCACACATAGGTCTATCTAAAAAAATTACTTTATAATATATTTAACTAACTAATTAACTATCACATGATGATATTTACCCCAAGACATCATAAATTACAATGCGTAGGTTTCTATTTCCTGTTTTGGGGCTTAGTACACCCATGAAAATTGGATATATATAAATATATAAGATTTTATATTAACATTTCAATCCATTATCTGATTCGTTCATCTAATTGAATAGACATTCTCATCAGTAATATTATATTATTATAAAACTACAGCTTCAATGTCAATTCCATCCACTCACATCTCATAAGTATCACATTCCATTCTTGATTAACCAACTTCATCATTCATAATTCTAGAAAACGTAGAAGAAATCAGCCTCCTCCACCCCCATAATGCAATATTAATACATTACCATATTTTCGATCATAATGGAATACTTTTTCTTTTTGAAACACTAAAGAAAAATCTTAGCATGCTCATAATTATTTGAGATAATATGTTGTTGTGATTACAAATCAATAAATTAATGGTATCAGAAATTAACCCTATATTATAGTTAAAATGAACACTATTCACCCTGGAAAATAAAATAAAATCTTGAGCCATTCAAATTGTAATGTTTTATATACCTCAACATGTATAGATTTAAATTCATAATTATCGAACTGAAGAGAAAAAAATTATGTATATGTCATGAAAGAGGATCTTCTCTGATTCATAAATCCTAGGTACAACACATGTATAAATAATATTTATAAGAATTGTCCTATCTTTTTTATGTTCTTTAGACATCATATTCTTAATTCTAAGAATCCATAAATATAAATGGAATTATATATATTGAATTATGAATTAAATCAATAATATAACTCAAAAAAATAAAATTTATTTCATGAGGGAACTAGAATATATTCTACATCTCCATAGATGAAATACATAAATATTTATTTCCTAATTTTGATGAAACATTATTGTAATTGTCACCAAAATGAAATTTAACACTACAAAAGAACTATATGAATTTTCTTTTGAAAGATGTTATGAATTTCAACAATAAATTTAATAATTAATATTTGAAAACATAGTGATTTCTTTATAATGTTATATGTTTTGAAAATATAACCAATATCTACCACTTTTACATGCAGTACATGATTATATGAACATCGAACTATCAACCAATTTCCACTATGAGGACCAGTTTCCATAGATATCTTCATCATTGCCATGTCTAACAATAGTGTAATGTTTGTGAATTAAATATTTGCGGTTGAAAAAATGATATATTGAATGAAAAAAGGTATTAATGGGTAAGGGTTATCGGGTATGAGGGAGATGTGAAACATCTAATGATTTTATTGGATGTTTATGTTTATTGAGGTGAAAATTTCAATGTAATGATTAGAGATTCTAAACAAAAAAAATATCTTATAAAATTGAAATTCACAAAAAAAATGTAAACAGTATCAATTAACACTCAAATAACCAAAAAGTGTAATTAAATATTTAACAACAAAACAAAAATTTCCTTTTTAAAAGAAAATTATGTAAATGTAATTATTAATAAATAATATAATATTAAACATATATTGAATCATTATTTAAAATAAAAATTCGTAAATACCCTTTAATAAAATTATTACTATCAATGGGATTAATTTTAGTTAATATATCATTATATTGATACTCATAATCTAAATATTGTAATGTGATTTCACTATTTTGACGATGATAAAAGTAAAATGGTATTAAATATCAATTTTTTTACTTATAGAATTAATTAATGTATTTTATGAAATATTTATATCACTATTATTATCATAAGATAAATTAGAAGAATATAAAAATTAATTCCATTATCAAAAAGAGTGTTATTCATCCACACCAGTGGTCCGTATAAAATTCTAGTAGATATTTATTATCCCAAATTAGTTGATATTAAAATTGAATGTTTCTTCTTACAATACTCTGAAAATAATGAGTTTTATAAAATCAAATATCTTCTTATGGTATTATTTCAATATAATCTATAGCCTCCAAAATAGGAATATAATTTTGTGATTAAATCAATACATGGAGTCTCAAATATATATTATATATAAATAAAAAATACCTTTTTAATGTCTTAAAATCCATTTAGAATTTATCAAATAAAACCATTTTGGATATGATTTATATTTTTCAGACATCGAAAACTATAATATCTACCCCGTTAGTAGTAAGATATACAACAATATAAATAATAAATCCATAAAACTTGTTTCCAACTAAGAACATGTATTCATTGAAATAAATTTTCTTATTAGTACCCATAGGCGTTCTAGAAGACATATATATTTCATATCCAACCATTTTCAACATATCAATAATAAACATTATTTGTTTTAAAAAATATGTAAAATATATTAGAGTTATTCCAAATCTTAGAAGTTAATTAAATTCAACCATCATCATCATTTCAGACAATGTTTTTGAATTTTCTAAAAAATGAGTACAATTCTATTTATTTGTAAAAAAATAACATCATATTTTTATAATTTCAATAATAAAATATCAGAAATATAGTTTTTCTTAACAATAGTATGATCATATAAACCAAAATAAATTTTTTTATAAAATAAAAGAATTCAGGCATTCAAATCAGTTCATTGGTTCTTTTTTGAGACCATAAAAACATTAATGACTTTAAAGAATGAATATTGAAAATTTTAATTTTCAAAATCATTGAATTATTCATCATAAACATCCTCCATTAAATATAATTTTCTAAAATCATATTTCACATACCTTTGGTATATTTTAAAATTTATAAATGATTTATAAGTTAAAAGTATTATTATAGATTTAATCCATCCAATAGTGTAAAAAGTATCCCCATAATTTATATCTTCACTCTAATTGTATACTTTATCAATTATCCTAGTTTTATTCCAAGTAATTACTCCATTATAATCATGATATTTTCTAATGATTCATTTAGTTTTTATTAATATATATACATAGAAAATATCTATAATAGAAAATTATTTATTTCTTTTAAAATCATTTATCTCTACTTATATAGTTATTACAGAATAGTCGTCATTTATATATTCTTCTAGAAATATAGGTTCAAACTAGGATTTAAAAACATATAATTTATCCTGATATCGAACATTCCTCTTATTTTAGAAACCACCATATAGATCTCTAATAGTTTTCCTTAAATTATGGGTTTTCAAGAATATAGGTTTTCAAGGTATGAAAATTCTCAGTTCATATGTTTTATTCCCTTAAGAATATTATTAATCATGATAATTCTCTAAATTAAATTCATAATTAATATTTTTTATATCAAATAATAACTTATTTAAATAATCATTAGTTTCATCAGTATATTAATTTTTATGACCAAATGGATTATTCTCAAAAAACATCACAAGATTAGATACCTCAACTATCCATGGATTTTTTTTAAATAGTATATATTATTGTGATATTTAATAATTCCCATTAAATTTTATATTACTATATTTTGGTTCAAAAATATAATTGGTTTACTCAGTGTTCATTATATACACCTTCCATCCATAAAAATTGAAGTACCTAACATTAGGGTTCCTATTATTCCACGACTCCTAATATTTGTTATTGAGAAAATTTATTATTTAAACTATATTTATTATATAGAATTATATATTAAAAGCATTTTCATTGAAATAATTTCTCTAACTATACTCATTTATTATAGTAATAAACATTTCTAAAAACATTCCATTTATTATTTTGACTAATGTTTTTAGTTGAGGTTCCCACATAGAAGAAGATTAATGTTTAATAACTATATTTAATAAAAAAAATTAATTCATGATTATTAAATTATCTTCAATGATCAATTAAAAATGAAAAATCTTAAAATCCATTTTACTTTTAAATAACTTAAAAAAACTCACAAAACCTATGAATTCATCTCTTATATGTCAAAAAAATTAAGCATTAGTAAATCTCAAAAATTAATTATGTTATACTAAAACGAAGAATATTTTAGATAATCATTATAATCTATAAGGTCCAATAAATAAAATTTTGATTCCTTCGAAAATTTTTGTTTTGAGAAATTATTTATTGATTTCAAATATTACATATTGTACAATCAAATTTCACATTCATCATAGAGTTTTTTCCGACCAAATTCTAGATAAGGATCATCAGAAACTAACTTGTTTTTTTAAAATTGATAGAATGGAAATATACTACTATGAAAAAGAATTATATAATATATTCAGGCATCAATTATTTAATTAATGAAATAGTTCATGTTTTTCACATAATTAACTATACAACTAGGTATAAATATTTTCTATTATAGGTTCTCTAGGATTATAATGTTTATTTATAAAAATAGAAAATGAATCACTTGAGAAATAAATAGTATAGAAATCATCATAGTGTTGATATATAATTATAAAATTGTTCTTAAAAACATGTAGATAGATAATTGTTTTGTAAAATTTGATTTGGGATCTTTAGCAGACACAAGAACAATAATTTTACAATTAGAATTGTAGAAAAATGTATCCAAATCAATATCAACATTAGAGAAAAAATAAATGATCATAAGTTATAAACTATTATTTATTTAAAAGTCTATATCCATATTCCATATCAATATTTTATCCCTATTTATTTTAAAATTAAAATATCAAAAAGTAGTTACCAAATGCATTGGGGTACTATAAATTCATTAAGGAAGGATTTGGGAAACCTGATCTCTATAAAATTACATGGTTTTATAGAGTAATTTTTAGTTATATCTTTATAAATACATATATTCATTATAAATTAATTTGATTATTCCTACTATTTTAGTAATTTATAAAGAGACCAGTAATGTCATAATAAAAATATGTATCTTTTTATGTTTTATGTATCTTTTATCTTAGAACAAAATAATTTCAATATATTATAGGTTTCAAAAAATTACTGTCTATTTATTAATTTTCATTCCTAATCTAATTTTGTTCAAGGGTTTTATTTATCTAATCATATCCGCTATGGTAAATTAACTGGAAACATGTTTTAAGGATTCAACATTACCATGTAAATATCTAATTTTACTATTATTCTAAATACAGATTAAATTATATTTATTTAGTTATTAATATTTTTTATAAAAGTTGTATTATTATGGTATCTAATTACCAAATTATAGATTTTTTAATATTTTATTGATATGTTTTCTTTTTAATTAGGGTTTCATATTTTTCATTTTAGATGGATTATTTTTAAATAAAATTATATGAGAAGCATTATGATTTTTAATCAAAAACAGATGAATGATATGATTATACCTCTTCTTCCTAGGCCATAAATTTCATATTTACTTAATGATATTTTTATAATAGTCTATATTTAGAACTAGAAGAAAATAATAAATTTTCAGACAAACTTTGGGTAGCATTAATGGGATTATTTTCTTTTAGTTTCTAATTAGATTTCATCTAAATATTTTTATCCTTCCTAGTAATTTTATTATCACAAAATACAGAAATAAGGATTGATATGTCTTACCTATTTACATTTGTAACATATAATTTACATTATTTCATCACCAATTTTACTATCACAATTTAATGTTTACATAAATCCTTTATTTTTCGAATTTATCTTGATGAATATTCAACAAAACATAGTGATGTAATCAACAAAATTTGATCCAATTGATTCAACATAAGATAATAATATATACACCTTTTAATTATTTTCACCATTAAGAATGGATACAATTATATAAATATTCCCATTCATGATCATTTTATTATCATCGACCTCTACTAGTATCTAACCATTATACTTCATTACCATAGAAATTAATTCCTTCATCATTAAATATTTTTCAATAGTTGACTAATAATTTTAGTTAAAAATCAATTAAATCATACATGATAAACTGTAATATCCATAAATAGATGATCATTTTTTGGTACATGTGTTTCATGAAATATAAAAACATTTAATTTATCAGTTACTCCTCCATTTATTGTAGTCAAAATTTCATATTCATACTATTAAATGTATAAAATTTTAACATAGCTGTATGTTGTCTCTATAGTCTCACATTATCTTATCATCTATACGAGACATCAATTATTTGAAGCATTTTAAATGTATTATCACATTGAGGGAAGAAATTAAAATTATCGGGTTCAATTCAACAATTATTTTAATTCTACAGTCACAATATTAGATTATGTTCATCTTATTTAGAAACATCTCAATTTTTGGATCATCTTTAGTGATTTCATATAACCCAAATATTTCAAATAAAAATTCAAACAAAAATCCATATAATCATGTAATATTTAAGGAATCTATAATTTCCACATTAGTACGTAGATCCTTTATCATACACATTATTAATTTTAGATAATTTATTTTCATGAATCATTATATGGATAATTAACTCAAGTTCACTAGATCTGAAATAAACACTAAATGGGGAACTATGTTCATACCAATTGTTATTCAGATATAACAATGATGAAGAAACAAGAGGGGTTGAATTCGTTCCATTATAAAATAACAAGAAATTTATATATCACTCCTCCTAAAAATATTAAGAGAATATGTAATATTTTATTTTAATAGATAATGTAGTGGTGCATAAATGAAAAGGGAAAAAATATTAGTGGTTCAGAGAACACATATCTGCTATTCAACTATACAAACACTATCTCGTCACGTTTGTTCTTTTTATAAGAATATCACTAACTATGAAATCATGACAGTTTACTTGAGGAAACTATATCCTAGTATATTATCATTTATAGGGTATTCAATATGGATTGATCGTATTCCTTTTGAGTAATCATTATTTGTGAGTTCAAAAATAAATAATAGATAAAATTTGATTTGAAAAATATTTCACAGATTCATCCAAATGTACATATAAAAGATAATATAGGATGATATCATAAATGAAAAATATTTATATCTCTAAAGGGTATTCTTAAAAAAGAATATCGATATATATCAAAAGAATGCATTGATAGAGTTACAATTTTAGCTCATTCGACCATTTTAGTAGTAGGACAAACATACAACAACATAATAAATAATCATTTATCACTATGATGATTAATCTTGAGATAAAAAATATTGTGAATATATTATATATTTGAAAAAAATATATTATTCTTCCCAAAATAAAATATCAAACTAAATTCTTTGGATAAACACACTAAAATAGCTAAGATAATATGTTTTCCCATGATTATAAATGTTATGATGTTTTTCTCTGAGAAATAGGGTCATATAATTGATAATTAATTCATGTATATGTATCCATTGATATAATAAAATTTTAACCCAAATTAATTCTATTAAAATATATCACATTAAATTTCTAGAAAAAATCAATATTTCAAAAAAAAATTAAACTTTAATTATACTAGTTCCAAGAAACTCATAACTACACTTAGAAATGTTAACAAATAAAATGTTTCTTTTTTATTATCTAAAGTTATATTTGAATTAATATTCGATGATATTAGCTGTCAAAATATCATAGAAATAATAACTTAATAATTAAAATTTTAAATCTCCCAGGTGACTGAATAATCATTGTGATTATTCCCCAAGAAGTTCATTCAAAGATTATGTTTTCTATTGTATTAATAAATCCTTATTTAGAGGTACAAAATGAGAGGTTTAATACCACTTCATGGTTCCTAATATAATGTATATAACAAATTTGAGTTTTCTTAAATTATCTATGTATTAATATTTAGGTACCTAAATGTGAGGTTCCATAAGAAAAGTGAGGTTACATAACATAACATTCAACTCAATCAGGGGGTTCAACCCCAACATTTGGTTCAATTACTCATTATGAATAGATATTCTGGACTTATTTTTAATGACTAGTATATGTAGAAAAATAATATGACTTCCAAATATGGAGACCAAAACTAAACATAAGCATCAAAAATTAAAATAATATAAAGTAAATAATGAATAAAAATAAATATATTCATTAAATCAAATCTAATTAAATTTCATTGAAAAATAAATGTGTGTTTTTGTGATCATAAAAAACAATTAAAAAATATATTGTTTTAACATTCGTATACCGAAAATGATGGAGATTCAATGTAATATATTCATAAAAACCGTAAATGTTTATTCAATACAATATATGTGGAACATATAATGATTTAGGACACCATTTTTGGGATATTTGATAATGTGAAATCATGATATTTAGGGAATACAAAAGAAGTTAATCATTTTAAAGAGATGATATAGTGGGTAGTTCAAATAAATATCCACATTTCACCATATTAATATAAGAATGATTTCTTTTATAAATGTGGAATATACCAATGATTTTCATTGAAACAATTAAAAATGTGAATTGTACAAATTGTGAAGATAAATAATGAGAGGAAGCAACTGTGAAAGTGATTCCATTTCAATATCAAAAGGGTTGAAGTTGAGATACCTAGAGAATGATGTTTTAATGTAGTGTGAGTTCACTGGATATAGAATTTTTTGAAGGAGAATAAAATGATGGTTAATGATTAAGAGGAAGAAGTTCGTAAATAAGATTATTTAAAAAATTTTAGAATATATTAGTGTTAAGTTGAACTATAACATACCTTATCTCATATGAAAAAGATTCAAACCCTTTAGAAAATTTCAATTAATTTATTGATTCTATTAAAGGTGTCAGTGAGAAATCATGGTCCTATAGGGCCATATATGAAGATCACATTGATAATGAGAGAATAAATTATAGAACTATATTTATATGATGAATAGAAGGATATTGTGACTAAATGGTATAACCAATTATTAACGATGATCAATGGTTGGGTTGTATATCCAGTTGAGGATGTGCAGAAAATGCTAGCATTAGTGAATAATCAACTATGTTTGTAGATTTGCTGTGTTGGGTAAAGAACTAGTATCAAATGGGGGAATGCGTATTGGGTCATATAACTGGTTTCTACCTATTCTTTCATAATCATGAAGATCATTACAGTGGTGAGTCCATGTTGGGATGTATAACCGACATAGACAAGAGTATGATTTTATTTCAATCCTTGTAAAAATAAGTGTGCACTGATTACAGTACATCATCATCATATAATAAGGGAATAGTAAGTAATTCATAATTTCTAAATGATCAATACATTATAACTGATAGTAGTGGTTTAAAAAAATACCATATATGAAATTATAAGTTAGACTTCATCGGTATAATTTGGCCAAACCTGATTCTATCCGCCCCACCACAGGGTCACTGAATGATCCTCTTAGAATTTCATAACATAACATGAAATTATTTATATACTACAATGGTTCTATTTAAAAAATCTAAATAATTTATTATTATTTTAATAGACATGAAAAATACACTCATTATACATGGTGTCAAACATATATAAATAATACTTTGTAAATAATTTAAAAAAATTAAATCACAATTTTATGAATTGTCCCCCATCAATATTTTTACCTCTATAAATGTCATAATATTTATTCATGAGAATGATTCATATAATAACATTATATGAAACATAAGATGTTCTATTTATGACTAGGAAACATATAATCACAAAACATTGTTCATTCATTATTTAAACATGTCATGTTCTTTATAGGAGCTCCCATGCATGCTCAATATTAATTGATAATATTATATATACACTACCATTCCTCCTAAAAATAATGTTGGAAATAATATTTGAATGTGCTTTAATCATGTGACCCATAAACATTCCACTGAAAAAATGGTAATTTTATTAAAAATGATTAATCTGTAATTCATTTCTCCATGTCTTTTAAATTACGTTGATAAGAAAAATCATGATTTAAAAACTAAAGTTAACTAATGGTGTTCATTTTAATAATTATTTAGAAAGACACTTTTTTTATTTTTCCCCTTCATAAATATATCATGAAACTAATTCTTTTTCTCTATTAAATAATGCACATCAATACTCTTATTTTCAAAGAAATATTATATAAAATTAAAAAAACTATATGTCCCAGGACTCTTATGGATTTAAAAAATCAACCTCTATAAAACATTAAAACTCTTTACAAGGTTCATTATTAGCTCATAATTTTTTCAATTATTCAAATATTTTTTATAGTTAGCTTAATTGTAAATCATTCATGAGACCTAGGAAATTATCATATCAAATTTTATTTAGGATTTCATCATAAAAAAAATTAGAAATTCTCATAATGTATTTTTATATTACTAAAAAATATATGACATTTTTCATAATTATATAACATAAAAATTGAAGTATTCCAACAACTTTTAAACTACCTATAGATTTCCCTCCAATTGAAATTTTTTATACATAAATACTTTTCCTTATAGAAAAAAATCTATTTATCATCTATTTTATGGTGTTTTACTGTGATTTATACTATTATCAAATTATTCACAATTATTTTTTGAAACTGTCATGAATAACTATGTTAGTGATTGATTTGGAATTCTATTAAAAAATCATTGTGAATCATTTGATCTTTTTTTTTGGGAAATGGTGGTTTATGTTTTTATCTATTTTTATTTTTTATTTTTTTAATAAAATCCTATAATTTTTATTATCGGATTATTTAATATCCTCCCCTAAATAATTATTAGTGGTTTCTATTTTCATAAAAATGTATTTTTAAATATTAATTTGATGAGTTGTCAAAACTTCTTAAACCTACCTATTATACCCTTACCAATGGAAGAACTATCCCTAACACACCCCTCGACCCCCACAAGTCGGCATTCAATCGACCAAATCCCACAACCAAGCCAATCCCAACTCATAGACTATGTATATTATTTTGTGTATTAAAGTTTTTTAGGATTTTAATCTTCCACATATTCCTTCTATTCCAAAAAATTAAACCACATACATGAGCATACAACCAATTAATTATAATTACATTATAGTAAAAATAGTTATATATGTGTGTGCGAACATTTAATGGAATGAAAAAAAAATATTAACATACACACACACACATAGAAAGAAATATATATTTGTGTGTGTGTGTCTTTGTGTTTGTGTACACAGATAAGAAATTAGTATATCTAAATGCATATTATTATATATGAATATATTTATACATAAATATATATATATATATACAAAAATATATATGATTTTCTATACATATATATATAAATTTGCACACTTAGGTATAAATACATATAAACATATTTAAATGTAAATAAATAAAAAAAGATATAAATATATATAACAAAAGAATAAATTAATATAAATACCCACACATATATATAAATATAAATAAATTTATATATATTCATATAAATACATAAATAATTATATAAATATATATTTTTATAAACAAATTCAACTATACCTGTATATATACCCAAATAATATATATGAATATAAAAATATATATTTAAATATACATAAATATAAATAAATAAATATAAATAACTATAAATGTTAATTAATATATTGAACAAGACATAAAAATATATTAATATATATACTTAAATATCTAAATATATTTTTCTTTACAAATAAATTTATGTAAATATATATATATACATAAAAATATCTACCTTCCCATAAAATTTGTATATATATATATATATATATTCATAGACATGTATAAACACACACAGAGATATATATATATATATATATTGTAGTTGGGGTCTTATCTTAGTGTTAATGTCACTCAGTCATCCTGTAATAAACATGACTTCAAAATCAGGTTGGTGTGAATTTTCATTTGTACTATACATGTACTATAGAACTATAGTAGTGTGGTTTCTACAAAAATTACTATATAATTATGATTATTCATCCAAATTTGGTGTTCATTCAACAAAATGGGTCATCGGTCCACATAGACTTTGGGCCATCACATAACCTCTCCCCAAAGGGTCTCCAAAGCACGGATTATATCATAGTTGACTATATTGGTGTATCCCTCAGAAGATAGATCATATAAGTAGAAAGATTCATGAATAGCTAGATAGGCCCATGATTGAATTAAGGATATGGAGGGCACACCATTTCCCTTTGAAACTATGCACATGACACTTCATGTTGATAGAAACATCAGGTGGTGTGATAAGGAACGAATAAAATATGGTTTTAGGGAGGTGTTGCATCAGTTTATTAAGGTTTAAATACATTTCTATGGATTTTATGCCTCTATACTTATAAGGTATTTAATTTTATGGCTTTTGAAACGTAGATCTATTAGACCATGTAAGGATTCTTTCTTAACCCGATTAAAAATGTTATTATCAGTAAAATCACGATATAGAATTAACCTATTAATATATATATATATTATCATTTAAATACGTGTAAATATATAAAAATATTTATTAATTGTCATAATATTGAATTAACCTATGGCCATCTGTCAACCCTCAAACAAGGGCCTCATGATGGGAGTGGTATAAGTGCATCCTCTCCAATAATTAGGCCTTTTCCATAGGTATTGATGATGTCCATAGCCTATTAAAAGACAAAGTATGCAGTCTATGCCCAAGGTGAAGAAAAGTATGATCTTGTGTTGGACTGGGTCATTACTAATAGTATCAGAGCCAGTGTCCATTTGATTATCCAGTGAGGATGCTAGACCATTCTAACTATATTATGGCAACCCCATATCGAAGGAGGAGGAGCTTGAAGCACCCATTTATAAGGTGTTTTGGATACCTCTACCATCATGAGACCATTCATGAGGAATATCTGAGGTCCATAGTAATGGGAACGAAAAACCATGCTAGAAAATCCCAACGAATACAATATCATGATTGCATGTTAGGCTAGGACATCAGAAATGGAATCATATTCAATGTCCATTTGATGCGGCAGTGAGGACGATGGGCCCTTCTAGTGGTGGATTATAGATATCCCACATAGAAGGATTAGGATCCTGAAGAGACCTTTTATAAGGGGGTCATGATACCTCTCTCATCATTAGACCTTTTCATGTGGTCTTCCTGAGGTCCATAATGTATTAAATACAAAACCATGCGGGCTAGGCTCAAATTGGACAATATCAGGATCATGGGATGGACTGGTCCTTCACAGTATAAATATATACTAAGATAAATTTATACATATAAATATTTGTAATGAAATTTATATATACACATATATATCTGTATGTATAAATAAATTAAAATTAAAATAAATTAAGTACAAAAATATATAATTAAGTTAAATATTATGTGAATATAAATATAAATATAAATATATATATAAACATATATAATTACTTATAAATATATATTTATATATATACATAGAAACCCCAATATATATAACAACATAATATATATATATACATACTTCTAAATAAATATAAATATACATAAATTTATACCAATATTTTAAAATATAAGTAAATATTAGTAAATATAAATGAATTTTCATCAATATATATAAATAACTCTATATCGTCAAATAATTATAGGTATACTCACATAGATATACATAAATACATATTATTACATAAATAAACAGATTTATATATATATTGAAATGTATTCACTTATATATTAATATACAGATGATCACACAATTATAAAACTATAACGTCCCACTAAGGAATGTATATATCAAGTAACCTTTAACAATGAATTACATAAAAATTCAATCCTAGGAATTACTATGAACAATATATATCTGAGGATAAGTAAACATAGTCAATAATGGGCACCAAACACACTTTAGAAAACTAAATCACCAAATCAGTGAACACTACTACAATTTATAAATCATAATATCAATAATAAGGTAATATTAGATAATAATTTCATAAACAAACAAAAAGTCACAATAATCACAACTTCATCGAAGAAAAATATTATAAAGAGATCTAAAATTAGGGTATAATAACTTAGAACTCAGTCTATGTGGCATTCATGTCCTCTATTGACCACTAGAATAACAGAATGGTGTCCATATAAATTAATTACAATATTTATCATCATTAATTTATATTTTATGTGTTATTATAATAACCCAAATCTTTTTTTAGGTTTGGATAATTATTTTTGGTGTTTTTTAGAAAAATAAGAGTTTCTAAAAAAATTTGGAGTACACACTGAGTACATGGAGGTAGAGGTCGTGTACCCAGTTGTCGTGGGTAGTTGTGTACATGACATATAATGGCCAGTACATGGCCAAGTGAGGTTTTGTGGCAGACCGTTAATGTCATTGGCTGGTTAAGAATAATACATATCATGTTCATTAATAGTACATGCCATGTAAATTTTCATTTATTTCATTAAATGCACTAGGGTCGCGTCTAATCACCAAAAATACCATCTTATATCCCCATCTCATCCAGGAGCAACAAGAATCATCTAACTTTCATCGAACCCCCAATCGATCATCCCTTCTCGGAATAAACCGTCGTCAATTGCGTTAGAATCACCACAGTGAGTTCCACATTCTTTTAGAGCTTCATCTCTTGATTTCTCTTCTTTAATGAGATATACTTGGTTGAACGTTTTAGGCGTTTTTAGAGATCTACATTTTTATAGGTTAATTAAAAGGCTGAGGTTCAACTATATCAATCGTAGAACATCGAGGTAGGTTGTTTGTGCCTTTACGTAGTTTTATTTGAAGTATATGTGAGACATTTACCTATAGCCTATTTTGGGGTATTTTTTTTCTTGGGAATTTAACACTATTAATGCATGATACCCATTGTATGCTTGAGTAAGGTTATTTTATTATTAATAGTATTTATTACCTTGTTTTGGAATTGTTTTCCCATGTTTTCTTGCTATTTTTCTTGTGGTCAAGAACTGCCTATTGAGCTACATTGTTTTCTATACCTATTGTTGTTAGGATTAATTTTATTATTATCTGACATATATGTGATATGAATTGTAGTTTCTTATCCAAGGAGTAATTTATTTTTTTTACTTTGGTTATTGGATATTGTTTTTGGACGACATATTTACACAAGGTTGTGGGAACCTGGTGTAGTTATTTCATAGAGAGAGTGGATATTGAGGGCCTCCCCAGAGTGTATGTTATACATTCACGTTGTGAGACCATAGGGGGTGGGTGTGATTTCTCCCTTATAGTATATATAGTTCCACATTGCGAGACCATAGGTGGAATTGGATGATGAGTGATTACAAAGAGTTTCTGTAGTGTACTATTATGAGGCCACATTGGGAATTGACGGAGACTGCAACCTTATAGAGTATTTGTAAAGATGATCCAAAGGGGCCAGACTGTGTGTACCTCCTAGAGGGATACATGTGTTTTTTTGTTTATTAATTTTATTAATGTAAATGAATGTAGATGAAACTTTAGGATTGTTGACTTTTGAGTTTATCATTGTTTATAATTTCATGTTTCATATTTGTCTTCCATATATATTCACTGACAGTTAGGCATCGATCTTTGGGTGGATGCTTACAAGGATTCATATCACACACTATTTGGGTCATGATTTTGGACCCAAACTGCTTATATTATTGTAGGTATTGATATGTGAAATCACCCTTATACTTTAGCTACTTGATTGTTGTGGTTCTGGAGAGCATTTGACCATACTGACGATTGTGATTATGGTGGATTTATTTACTTTTTTACATTTTACATTGGTTTAGTACTATATTCCAGCGTTGTGACATATTTGTATGCTTTCATAGACATATGCGACATGCATCATTTATATATGTGCTCCAATTGTTTATCTACTTGTAGTCTTTCAGTGTTTACTCTTTCATGTTATTATTACTACTTCCATTACTATTATCTATTTATTTCTGTTGTGTTACTCGGCCAATGAGGGAATATATTTCCCACTATCACACTCATGGCCCTAGCTTCTAGCTTTCATCCTACGGCATTCGCTAAAATTCACTTGACGCCATGTGACCAACTGGGTAGGGGGCACCTCTGGGCGCACCAAGAACTGGGATGATACAAAGTTCTATCAAATGATTCTTTTTCATTTCCTCTTTGTCTTAATAATTGGATCCTATAAAAAAGGATAGTAATGAATATGTAGTTTTTAATAAGATGTTTCTAAATGAATATAAACCGTGTATAGGGAAAATTCAATATACCTTGAATATGGTAATTTTTTATGGTTTTCCAATTATTACGGTTGATTTGATTTCACCATTGGGTGATACACAAGTTTTGTGACATTATGATTTATATCATTGAGGTTTTATTTCAATTGCACCCTGTTGAGATCTGGCTATTCCATCTCATTCATCATTTAGGCACCAGATATGGGTCACATCTCATGCATTATTGTCTTATAATTTGGGGTGCATTACGGATTTTCATGTTATTGTGATAGATGTTGTGATAGATAAGAACTTTTATATAGATTCCATGATAGAATACCTACTATTTTGGTAGGGTATTGGAAAATGAAATGGTTAATTTGGATAGACACAAAAATTTTGTTCTTGAGTTTTTGTGGGCCCTCTTGGATCAGAATTTGGTGTATCAAATGGAACATTAACTAAATTCTGTAATGGTATGACATGAATATGACACCATGAATTGATTCACTGGGAGTATGGTACCCCAAAGATCGTAATATTTCACTATAATGCTTGTTTTAGTGTTTTTATGGGTTCCAGAGTAGTTTCTGAGGGGTACAATCTGGAAAACCCTGAATACACGATGAGTAATCATAAATACATGACGTGTATCATTCTATTCGGGAAGAATTTTTTTCTTATATACATGTCGTGTACTGTATGTACAAGTTGGGTAGTCCTTATTTGTGTGACTAACCATGTGAGAAGATACATGAGGTTGGGAAATATTGGGTGACACATGTCTTGTACTTGGAGTACATGCACTATTGTAAGAGTTTTTTATCCAGTCATGTGTCTAATGACATCGGTTGATGAAACATAGGTTATACATGTTGTGTAATGTTCTTGCACACTATATTGAGTCGGTCGTGTGACTAACAACATGGGTGGTTATAACATAAGGGTTACATAATGTGTTTAGGGTGAAAACATCGTTTAGTGTTACCCAAGAAAGAATCGGGTTTTTATCCGTTTAGAGGAACTCAGGTAGAGTAAAATGATCCAATTTCACACCATTTCATAGGAGGAACACGCCATGTGTATGAGTGTTACATGACTAGGGTTGGAATTCATACACGCCTATGTTGAAACCCATGGTAACACACTATGTGGAGGGTATACACACCGTGTAACCCTATTTTGAAAAAAAATGTTTTTTTCTTCTCCTGGTCCGTTCATTCATGTCTATTTCTTAGTCCTTGATAATAATAAACTGAGTTGTGCTCTTGACCTTTCAGAGTAATTACACCGAGATGTCCTCTGATTGTAAGATAAATACAAGGAAACGACCAGACAATAGAATTATTATATCAGGGAATACCAGTTGATCCTCCCGTTGTGCTCATCTTGGCACCAACAGTTATACCAGACATAGGTGATAATTCATATTTTCGAGAAGGAATTATGAGGATGATGAATACCTTCCAGTGAGAACTACATCCCACCCCATCTATAGTAGAGTTAAAGCATGTTTTTTAGTGCTACATCCTCCCACCTTCTTAGGGAATGTAGGTCCTCCGGCAGTTGAGTCAGTGTTAGAAGCCACGTTGTCTATGTTCGACCATCTTGAGACGCCTCCAGAGAGGAGGGTGAATCTCACTATGTACATGATATATGATGCCTCTAAGATATGGTGGGATTTGATATCACAAGTAGGACACCATTGAGTTATTTATTGGGATGACTTCAAGCATTCCTTCTATGATTAAATCTACTAATCGAGTTTAAGGGCCGACTGAACCCAACTGTTCATGAATTTGGTGAAAGGTACTCTCTCAGTCATGGAGTAATCTTCTCTCTTCACATAGCTGCAAAACAGCACACACATTCTAGGGGGTGATGAGTTATCCCTAGTAAGGATGTTCTAGGATGGAATTAGGTTTCACATATTATCTCAGGTGACCATCTCAGGTTTCCATCCATTACATCTATAGTCAACTAGTCGCTGATCACATAGTAAGACCACAGTTATTCTGGGGCTGTGAGCCAGGGTGGTTCAGCATCCAGAGTTGGTACTTCTCTAGGTGACAACAAGATGCACCATAGAGAGTCTACATTGAGAGATCTTAGTGGGCGGGATACACCTTCTAGCAGCTAGGTGTTATGATACCTGTGCGGGAAGACCGTTCATACAAGGCCACATTTCCCAAGAGACCCAGTAGAGTGCTGATCTTGTAGCAATATAGCCATCTTCAGCATTTCTATCAGTTTTTTACACTAGTAGCTGGTGACATTGTTTCTTCTATGACCCTGCCTTCACGAGAAGGAATGCCAATTTCTCATGAGTATGAGAATTTGAGATCGTCCAGCCATTTAGGCTGAGGTGGAGTTTTCAGTCATTATATCCAGTCAGCAGGTTTTTAGCAACAACAGATTGGATCATCTCAAGGTAGTTAGGCAAGGATGTAGGGTCGCGATAGAGGTTATAATATTCTAGTTGAGAATATCAAGAAGGAGCATGATCTGGGACCCTCTATAGTTTGTGGTATTATCCTAGTTTCATTAGTTTAATCTTTATTACTATTGATATAGGGGATTCAAATTGTTTTATATCCATTGCAATTTTGGTGAGCATGGATCATTGTATCTTTACATATGAGGATGTTTGACACTAGACACCCCGTTGGGGACTAGAATATCTACTATACATTAGTGAAACGAGATCCCTCTTGAGGTTGGTGGGTGAAATTTATTATGGGACCGTTATGACATAGATATATAAGGCTATGATGTCTTTCTCAAAATGTACTGGTTAGTTCCCATCTCGACTGTTGTCAATTTCTATCGCCATAGGGTGAGTTTCACATCCACATGCATATATTGTTCTTACATAAGGGTTAATGGGATGTCCAGGAGAGCAGAGCGGGAACCAAACATCATGGGTTGGGAGGAGTTACAAACAGGATTACTAGTCTATATCTGGATGACCGGGGGACTTAATAGATGGGCTTTCCACTTGCGGTGGATCATTTCAGGGATTTCCTTTTTGGGGACTTATTACGTTTTCCTGTTAAGTGAGAGGTAGAATTTTCTTTTGAGCTTTTACTTGGAGTGGCACCGATGACCATTCCTCCTTAAAAAATTACCAAACTATAGTTATTGGAGCTCATAAAGAAGTTAGAGGAGTTACTGGAAAAGGGTTTCATCCGACCTAGTACTTATCCTTGGAGTTTATATATCATGTTTTCGATGAAGGAGGATGTCACCTTCAGACGTTGTGTGGATTATCATAAGCTAAACCAATTGACGGTCAAGAACTGATATCCCTTACAGAGAGTTGACTATCTATTTTATCTTCTTCGAGGAGCTCGATTGTTCTCAAATATTGACATGGGATCTGGTTATCATCAGTTGTGAGTTAGTCCATCATATATACCTCTTACATCCTTTTGGAGAAGGTATGGTCTATACATGTTTGCGGTTATGTCGTTTGATCTCACAAACACTCCAATAGTTTTTATGGAACTGATGAACTGTGTGATCTATCCATACATGGACTCATTTGTGGTTGTTATTGTGAATGATGTCATGGTGTACTATAAAAATAGACATGACCATGATACCCATCTTGAGATCATTTTGAGTACATTGAGAGAGCATCAGTTATATGATATGCTCTCAAAATGCTACTTTTGGATGGACCAGATTCATTTCATGGGTCATGTTATCTCAGAGCCATGAGTGTCAGATATACTAGAGAATGTGGGAGCAATAGTTTCCGAGGAGTAGCCAAAGAATGTATTCGAGTTTCAGAGTTTCCTAGGGCTAGATGGTTAATATAGATGTATTATACAGAACTTTTCATGATTATCAGCTCCACTGACATGCCTGACTATGAATGGAGCGATGTATTTGTGGAAAAATTCCAACGATTCAGGCATCCTAGAGCTAAAAGGGAGGTTAAATCAGCATCAATACTAGTTTTTCCAGAGCCAGGAAAGAGTTATACATTTTTCTGTGATATCTCAGGTATAGCTAAGGGATCAATGCTTATTCAATAGGAAGGATTCATTGTGTAAGTGTCTTCGTAGTTGAGGACACATGGGAGGAATTACCTGATGTGTGATCTCTAGTTAGTTCCAATTGTTCATGATTTACGTTGTTGGAGACATAAACAGTTGTGAGAGAATTTTATGCTTTTCACTAATCACAAAAGCATCATGCATAACTTTACTAAGCATGATATGAATTTGATACTAAAAATGTGGGTTGGGTACCTTCATTCTGTTGACATTGAGCATACATACACGGTTATGAAAGGAAACTCAGTGGCTGATGCATTGAGCAGGAGGACTCATATATAGGCACTTGAGGAGGCCAGTAGTGAGTGGTAGCTTATGGCTCTATTCTCTGAGATTCATTTGCAGGTGTAATACAGATAGGGGAATACTTTTTTTCTTTAGCTGTTACCACATTTCTACTTGATCGAGTGTGAATGAGATAACTATCATATTCTAAAATACATGTTCTCTGGGATAGTGTGTGCAGACAGGACCCTATTCCTGGATGGAAAGTAGGCGAGGATGAGATCTTGCAAATTCATGGACACGTATGGGTGTCAGTTTCCATAAGCAAGGATTTTTGGTGGGATTTTAGTTTTTCAATTTGGGATGTTTATCCTAATGTCACCAAGTGATTCAAGATCTACTAGGTCAGTATTGGTGGCCAGGTATGATGTTTGACGTTTCGGGTATTGTGATGAGATGTTCTACCTATAATCAGGAGAAGGCGGAGCATAAGTGATCATCAGGGCATTTGCAGTAGTTACCCATACCCAAGTAGAAGTGGAATGATGTTGTGATGGACTTTATGACATTATTACTAATATCACCTCAACATAATGATGTAGTTTGGGATGTAATCAAGATTCTCATGAAGGTTTCACACTTCTCACTCATCATGGAGACCTTCAGTGTTGATGACCTGGGAAGGTTGTACATCTAAGAGATTGTACATCTACATGGGGTTTGACACTCCATAGGTTCATATAGGAATGCATGCTTTATTTCATGGGTATTGAAGTGAATACAAAGGGATTTGGGTACACATGTAATTCTACCTATAGCTTACCATCCCCAAACAGATGGCAAGTCCAAGAGTATGATACATGTGGTGGAGGACATGCTTCGAGCATGCGTCCTAGATTTTGGATGTTTATGGGAAAAGAACATACCTCTAATGTAGTTTTCCTACAATAATAGTTTTCAAGAAACTATTCATATGGAACCATATAAGACTTTTTACAGTAGGCCATGCTGATCACCCCTCTGTTGGATGGAAGTAGGAGTGGGAGCTATGTTGGGACCTCGTCTTGTCCAGGACACCCCTCAGCAGGCAGAGTTGATTATGAAGAGTATTTCTACTACATAGTCATGACAGAAGTCTTATATTGATCTATAGAGACAACCTTTGGAGTTAAAAATGGTGGATTATTTTTTTCTATGTGTCAAGTCGGGGTTGGGACACATGAGAATTAGGAGATAGGGAAATCTCTCACAGAGGTATGCTGGGCCGTTTGATGTTTTGGAGAAATTTGGTCCTGTTTCATATCATTTGCAGTTACCTGAGGGCTACCATGCTATGCACTACATCTTTGATGTTTTTCAGCTCTAATATTACTTCTCGGACCCGTCTAATGTTTTTCAACCCAAGGAGGATGAGTTTGAGGTGGATGCATCATTTTTGGAGCAACCTATCTAGATTTTTTATCATATCGTGAAGGTTCTCCATTTCTAGTCTATTCGTCTAGTACAAGTGCTATGATAGTATGAGAGAGTACATGACATGACTTGGGAGAGGGAGACAGATGTATGATTGCAGAGGACAGATATGTTTGAGGATACTTCTTATATGCTACCTTGTGAGGGAAAATAGGGACAATTTTCTTAAAGGGGGATATTTATAAGAAATCTGATTTTTTTTTTCATGATTGGATCTTATTTTATGGTGTTTCGGAGATAAATGGGTGTTTTTGAAAATAGTAGGAGTACATACCATGGACTTATAAATAGATTCCATGTACTCAGTTACCACGGTAGCTATGTTATGGTAGTGTAACGTCATGCACATGGCCATATGGGGTGACATTGCAGACCGCTAATGTAAGGGGATGGTTGAGGAGAATATAAGACTTTTTAATTAATAGTACACACCATGTACTTTTTCTTTTATTTCATTAAATGGATGGGCTCACATCTAATCACCAAAAAATACCTTCTTCTATCTCCGTCTCATTCAAGAGTGATGAGAATCTCCAAACATTCACTGATCCACCAATCAGTTGTCTGTTCTCCAAATCAACCCCCATCGATTGCATTCGAATCACCACGGTGAATTCTTCATTATTCTTGAGATTCATCTCTAAATTTATCCTCTTTCGTGAGATATCAATAGTTGAACGTTTTTTATGTTTTTGTAGATCTATTATGATCTAGGTCAATTCAAATGTCGAGGTTCAACGTTATCGATCGTACACCGTTGAGGTTGGTGGTTAGTTCCCTTCTTTAGTTTTTCTTTGAATTATTTGTGCAAAATTTCCCAATACCCTATTTCGGGGTATTATGTGTCTTGGTAATTTACCCTAGTTAATTTCTTCTATACTTTTTATGATTGAGTATGTTCCTTTCCTTATAACTATATTTTATTAACTTGCTTTGGAATTGTTTGACCATGATTTCTTGCTATTGGTATTGGGTCAAGAACTGGCTATTAGGATTCTTGGTTTTCCATTCCTAGTTATGTTAGGATGGAGTTTATTATAATTTGACATACTTGTGATATGAATTTTAGTTACATATCCCAATAGTAATTGTGTTTTACTTTGTTTGTTGGACATCATTTGTGCATGACTGATTTACAGAGGGATGTGGGAAACTGGTGTAGTTAGACCATAGGGGGAATGGATGCTGAGGGATTCCCTAGGGTGTCTGTTATACGTTCACATTGTGAGACCATAGGGGGATGGATGTGAGGGCTCCATAATAGTGTTTTTAGTCCCACATTATGATACAATATGGGGGATTGGATGATGAGTGCTTCACTAATGTGTTTTTAGATTACTGTTACGAGACAACATGTGGAGTTGATGTTGAGTGCATCCTTAGAAAATGTTTGTTAAGATGAACTACAGGGGTTAGAATATGATTTCATCGTAAAGGGTTGCTTATATTTTTTGGTTAATTATTTTGATAAATTAATATGTATGTAGATTAAAATATAGGATGGTTTACTTTTGAGTACTTCCTTGTTTATTACTTCATATTTCATTTTTCCCTTCCATGTATTTTAATGATTATTAGGCACAAATCATTGGTTGTTTTACTATTGGGATTCGTTTCACACTATGTATGTGTCATGCTTTTGGGCCCAAACAGATTATATTTTTATAGGGGTTGACAAGGTCAAGCACCCTACAACTTTAGCTACTTTATTGTCATGGAGCTGGAGAGCATGGGACCAAGCTGAGGCATGCGATGTTGTTAGAGTTGTTTACTTTTTTCCTTTGTACTTTGGTTTAGTACTATATTCCAGTAGTGTGACTTTTTTGTATGATTTCCTAGAAATATTTGAAATGATTCATTTATATATGTACTGCAGTAGTTTATCTACATGCAGTCTTCTACTCTTTAATATTTCCTGTTATTATTACTACTTTTCTGCTGTTATCTGTTTATTTCTGTTGTTTTACTCTTTTAATGAGGGCAGAGTTTCTCCAATATCACACAAAATTCCCTCACTTCTAACTGGTAGCTTCTAGTGTTCAGGGAAATTCCATTTTTTCCATGTTCCCAACCGGGTATGGGGCACCTCTGGGAGGCACCTGGAACCGAGATGTTATAGTTACAGAGCTCAAAGCCACACAAAAATTATGATTATTTAGATTTCATGTATGTTATTTGACTTCTCATTGAAAATAAATATGTTTTAATGATTAAATATTATAAAACATTTGATCCAATATAATCTCAATTACCTTAGAATACATTTATGTGATATGTCATCAGCAAAACAATGACAGGATATCCAATTTTATGTTCATTTCAATATTCTTTTATATTCCACTTCTCTTAGAACATTAGTAGAGGATATCCTGGTCACAATTTTTATAATTTAAATAAAAATAATATTTATCATTTATCATTAACTTATTAATAATATAATAAATAATACTTTATATTTAATAATTATTTACTAAATAATAATTATTATTTTTATAATTTACATTTTGAAGAATTATTAATTTTAATTGTTGATAAATAACTAAATTTTAAATGTTATGTAAAGAAATAATCAATAATAATTATGAATTACTAAATAATATATTAATAAATAAATAATTATTTCATAATTACTCATGTTATAACATTTAAACATCTAATTCATGTATTAAGCTATGAAATTTAAAAAATAACATTTCTTATTTAGTGATTTTTTTTTATCATCAAAAAATGAATAATGATTCACAAAAAATCTATATAAATTGGTGGTTTCCTAAAATATTCATTAAAATATAATATTAAACATTAAGAAAATATTTTAAAATTATGTGGAAAGTGATATTTTTACTATACTGAATACATGTGTTGTGTTTGATGGGTCTATAATCATATCACCTGAGAATCTAATGTTTATATACTATGTTTCCATTTTTCATATTATTATGCGATCATAAAAATGTGAAACAATATATGGATTTAGAACCTGTGTGTCATTGGTTCTGATATGATTAGCCATGGTTCCTATAGGTACCCATATGGATTTTACATTAAAAAAAATAAAAGTATGAAAAACTAAGTGTTTTTTATATGAATGAAATTATATGTATAAATGATTTATCGGGTCTATGGAAACATCCAATAAAATATTGAACATGTATTTTGTAAATAAAAAATTAATAGATGTCGTAAGAACATTTTAAATCATTGTATCTAAAGGATTCTACTCATCATGGGAGATTTCTGGTAATTTTGTGCACCATGTAACTCTCCACCTATTCAGTGTTTAGTAGCCTCTCAGTCAACATGGATGGTGAAAATGGACCCTTATTTCATAGGAAGTGATGAAATGATGGGCCATTCAGTAATGCATCATATTTATAATGACTATGAATATCATGTCGACATATTGCATGTTTGAGAAACATTCCCAATAATAATACTTGTTATCCATAGAAAATTGACTTACTAGCAACTTACATTTAAGATGAAAGAATTCATAGAATTTGTATTATATATCATTTGATCCAAATATTTAGTTTCATTGTGTTTTTATACAAAAATAAATTAAATCATTAATTTATCATCATACATGGAGGAATTCAACTCTTTAAATTAGAGGTAGCGGTAATTATAGTGTTGGGATTGGGAACATTATAGGGGCTTTTTGGATGTCCCTTTGATGGGAATCAAAAACGTCATAGTCTAATGCCACTATATTTGATGCATATAAAATTTTATGTTCGTATGATAGGGAAAATTGTGGTTTATATTAAATGCATGCATCCATGACTTCATTAAATCATATTAAAATCACATGATGTGGATTATGATCAATTAAATTAAATTTTATTTACCTTATACAAATATAATTCCATGAGATTCTTAAATATAAATTTCTATAATAAATTTATTTTTTAAATATATTTAATTAAAAAATAAACTAATATTACATGAACCAGTTTTTATTATTCAAATACATGTAAAATATTTTTTCTAATAAAATATACTATAAGTTATAGATTGATTATTAATTTATTAACAATGATGATAAAATATATTAAAGGTGAAAGATGTAGTTCTCACAATACTATTTTTTCATAAGAATTTGAATTATATATTAATAAATTAAACTAATAAAAATAGATAAATTAGTTTTATTTAATTTTTATATTTTATCCATTAAAATGAAATAATATTCACTAATTTGATTTGTTTATCAAGGATTGTGAATAATGTCATTTATATAAAACAGTCTTCATTATATATTGTGCGCTCATATTATAATTAATATCCACCACTAATGGATTTTTTTTTGAAAATTTAAATGAATTTATAATCATGTTGAAAATTTGTCAAAGGTTGATGTGTTTGGATTTCCCTAAAATTATTAACTTGTAGATGAATAATGTAAAATGAATTTTTTTTCAATAAATCATGTATTTTGATTAAATAAAAATAATTTAGCTTTACTATTGTCTTGGAATTGGTTTTAATGTAATATAATATAATTATTTTATGAATAAATATATTAATCATATGTAAATCATTGTTTTATTTTACATCTGTATAAGTTTAACTTTAATCCTCAAAAAATTATTTCCAGAAAATGTGTTCTGGTAGCATTTTGTGAACTTATTTTAAAATTAACATGTTCCACATCAATATATTTAATACTAAAAAATTATTCATATTTTTATTTAGTTTATTCAAATTTCTTAATTAGGTCAACATCATTTTTGGATAATATAAATATTAACATTGGTAAAAATGTTTCCACTATGGTAAAAGGGTAAATCTGGATAGTAAAAAAATCAAATATTGTCCTAAGGTCAAAAAATATCATCTTAATTATTACTATATGAAATAATTTATAAAATTTTCACCACATATTATAGTTTTAATTTTTTGAGTGCCAGATGAATATGAATTGTACATTTATAATGTATAAAAACAAATAATAATTTCAAGTGATACACACCCCTCACTTATAAAATGTCACATCCACATCCCACTTCTTAACACCAGACGATTCCTTTATATAGACTATTATGTATCCAAATACCCTAAAAAACATAATTCCCATGACCCATTGTTCTTGGTATCCCAAAAATACCAATAAACATGGCCTAAGGTGTAAGGAAAATTTTGTTTTTTAATGAAGAGATAGAAAATCTTAATCGAGTTCATTCATGTTAAATTGTTTTATAAATCCTTAAATAATTTCATAACCATCCTTCTCTAATTAAAAGAGTTCTTAAAATATAATTAAATATTATTCTTATTATTTCACACCCCATTTTTATATACATTTCTATCATATATAATGAGAACATCATTTGTGCATACATGTGGACTACCATATCCAAGGAGCGAAGTGTTTATTTTTCATCACCATATCTCATGGTTTGTTATATAAATATATTTAATGAATAAATCTAATATCTATTAAAATTTTCTTTTTATTTTAATATTAATTATTATGTACTTTATCACCCTCCCATTGTTTCGAAAATTTTAATTCCAATTATGCGAACTTGTGGACAACAACGTCCAAAAAGCGATGTGAATTTTTTGGTCATATCCACTTTAAATTGTTGAAAATAATGATTTATTTAATTAATATATTTAATATTTATGATATAATATTTATTGTATAAAGGATAATTTTTATTTACATTTATTTCAGTAGACATTTTTAAAATGGTCACAGTACTCACACCTGTGTACGTACTACTATCTTTGTGAAGTGATGAAATGTGTTTTTCATCAACAACCTATCAATATAGATATAAAAATTTTTCTAATAAATTTATATGATATTAATTAAATTATTGTGACTCTTGACCTGATTAACCCATTTCCATGTTACAAGGATTGGAACCATTATACAAAATCATACACAGATAAAAAACCAGTTTTCTCATGAATAATTCTATTGATAAAGAATTTTTAATATAATGATAACGGAAAATTATAAGGGAGTCATACATATAGTAATATATATATTAATACAGATCTATAATATATGTATAAAAAATTCTTATTTAATATAGAATAATTTTTAATTCATGTGAATAAATTAAGGACTTGAGTTATGAGTTCTTAATCATAGTATTGTTTCATTTAAAAATCATTTATATTATGAAACTATTGATTGTATTATGTTTTATATACATACCATTTGATATATTATATCACTAATATAATTATTGTAATGGTATTTAAAGATGTATTTTATGTCATTTCATTCAAGGTTATTGTGATTCAAATGATTCATTAGTATAAATGGTTTATATTCAAATTTTATTTTTAATCATGGCTTATTATTTCTAAATATACATTGTTGAAAATGAATTCCCTCTAAATAAAAAATAATCCAATTATTTCTCATATTTTTATTCATAAAAATTTAAATTATTTGTTTTTTCCTTTATTTTGTACATTAAAAGATCATGAAATTTTTTTTAAGAAAATTCTCACCATATTTTTTATTTTTGGGTGGGATATCATTATCCTCCATGTACATGTTATTGAACATGTTTTAATGATGTTTTTATTCAAAAACTTTTGAGCAATTTTTTTTATATCATTGAATTTATATAAATTTCAGTAAATGTAATATAATCAAATATTCTTTATGGGAATCCATTTTTACATTTTAAAAATATTATAAAAAAGTGTTCTATTTTAATTTATATGACATGAATATATTTTATCACAGCCATATCCTAACTTATTAATAAAGATTAAATTACAAGTTTCAAATGTTTTATAATGAATATATTATTCTGATTTTTCTCATATTGTGGGTTTTAAAACATTAATATAAAATGGTTATTTTCTCTAGATTTTCTAATGTAATTTTAAATGATTATATAATTGTAATTTTACATATATGTCAATATAATTTTTATTTGTGATTCAATAGAGGTATTATATTATGATACAATACATTTTATTTCTTTCATGGTATTATTATAGTTATTTTTTAGATACCTATTACATTTCCAAGGGTTGATTAATATATGATTATATCATTATAACCCCCTTATTTTTCATGAGTATTTCTTTGATAAAGGTTTTATTTATCATGTGGTAGATTTATATATGGTTTTAATTTTGTGATGGGTTGGACTAGAAATATGTATCCCAATAATATATTCATTAATGAATGATATCTCATGAAAGAATATTAAATTGAATTGGGAGTGAACCTAGATTAATAATGGAATTTTTGTAATATGATAGTATTAGATATGAGCCTTGACTAAGTAAATAATGTAATGGGAAGAGAAATCAAATCACTATGGGACTCTAACCATTATGATATTCTGGTAGTTAGTCTTAAATATAATCATGATATAATGAGGTGTGAACCTTATCAATTGTGGGACTTTATCTACTATTATAGTATTGTATATGAAACACGATAAAGGAAATTATATTCCTTCTTCTAGGTATTCCAAAAACTTATTTATTATGCATAGGATATGTTCTCAAATGTCATTATTGGTCATTAATGATTCAAAATTGTTATGACATATATACTTTGTTTTGAAATAACCATATTCCATCACTCATGATTAATGATTATTAAAATATTTTGAATTACCAACCTTATTTATGATCATGTTAAAAAACATATAGTTATATTTTTTAACTTATGATCATTAACTTATATCTACCATTTCTACACTTATAGATCATCAGATCTAATAATTTCGTATGTTTCTATTTTTATATTTAATGGGGATTGTTTTCGAATAGGGTATGTATAATAGGAATACTAAGTGTGAAGAGTGTTTTGGGAGGTGTCTATGATCATTAATAAAATATGTTTTATCATGTATATAGTCTAAAAAAGTAATAATTTATTCTTTTAGGTCATTTATTTTTGTGATATGTAATGAAAATACATCTAGAATGATTTATAATAAATATAACTATTTATTGGGTCACCAAAATTGGAATCAAATTATGGTTTAGTTATAATTATAAATAGGATAGATCATAAGAAATCATATGATAAATCTAATGTGATATGGGATGAACATGTAGTGTCATAGGTTGAAAAGAAGATTATCTAAATTTTAACAACTCATGCATATTTTGTTATGGACTATTTACTATTTAAATTATTACTCAGTATTAATGACAGCTAATTTTTAAGACCAATTATTGGAACTAGAATAAATTTTTCTAGAAATAAATTTAATGGGGAATAATATAACTATCCTCATGATAAGACAATTTTATTTGGATTTAGGATACAATATTCAGTGACTTGGATGACTCAAATATATAAATATATGAGCGATTTTTTGAATCATGTTGTGCTTCTTATTGAACCATTGAGAGATAAACATGCTATAGTTTATTTTATACAACAACATTAACCCTATTCCAATTGATCATTTGATTAGTATGTTTAAGAAATGTTAATTTTTATGGAAAAGATATTTTTTCTTATTATCATGTAAATATAATGTTTTTTTGGTAGTCTATCATTTTGAAGTTGAAGAGTATAATTGGTGGACTCTAATCATGAAAATGAGCCTGTAGAATAATTAAATCTATTGAATGGGATGAATTTAGAAGATATTTATAAAACAAATACCTTTAACTATTCATACTAATTTAGATATTGAATTTTTATAGGTGGATTAGAAGGATGACATTTTCAATTATACTAAGGATGAATACTTTACATGATATTCATGGTACACATATCGTTTTATCTTCAATCATTTAATTCAAATTGATCAGTTCCTTATATTCCTCAACACATGTATTTTTAATTATTTTTTTATAATAGACTTTATTAGTTGTGAATAAATCCTCAAATGATCATTGATGTTATAATAATATAGTAGGAAATCTAGTTATTCTACTTGTTTTAGTGATATTGAGAGATAAATTGAACTTCATTGAATCTAATATAGTATGTCTGTTGGGGGAAGTAAATTATAACCACATAAAAGATAAAAATTTTGAGCAAAGAACTTAGAAAATTGAATGAATGGAATTGGTACATGATTTGATCATGAAATGGGGCTTCAAGGAGCTACTTACTATTGATTATGGATTATAAGTATGGAAAATGAAATATTTATGAAGAATGATTCAATAGATGGAGTTAAATTTTTTGCATAAATAGATATTGTGATTTATTTTAATAAATTCCAAAATTCAAGAGTAAATGATGATAATATGCCTCCAAAAAACCATAAGATATAGTATGATGGGTAAAAATATATTTTCACAATTATTGATGGGGGTACGAATAAAGACATGTTAAAAGGTACACATATCTTACATTCAAAAATTGAAAATTTATTTTTTATTATATTTATACTCTATATTATATATATATAATTTAAAAAGGGTATAATATCAACACTAGAATGGTTTGACATTTATTTTTCATTGAAACCCAGTAATTTAATGATAATTTCCTCAGATTTTATACCTCCTCTCCGATAGAAGATAGTGGGAATGTTCATTCAGTCAATATTGTTATTCAAATTAAATTAGAATTATATTTCATATCGGGAATTTATTATATTTATATTATATTAATTTTCAAGGAATGGAAGTCACATTTGTAATCACGACTCAACATTTTATCATTTATTAGTGCCATGATGAGTATGAATCTCTAGTGGAAACTAATTTTATTACATGGTTCTCAACACCAATTCATGATGGTAAATAATCTCAAATGGTGTGGTAAAAAATTAAAAATAAAGATTGACCTAATTTTTCCTAGTACACTAATGTTTTTCCATTGTAATTTTCCAATCTTCCACTGAATTGAGAAGGTGAGTTTTCAATTAAACTCATCATTCCTATAACACATTTTTAAAATAATACTTATAAAATTAATTTACTTGGGTTATAGTAATTGAAAATAAATCTGTTATATTCTATCAAATTTATTCATTCACATTAGTTCATCACTAAGTTGGGAACATGCTCTTTTTGTTTAGAAGAAATATTGAAAAAATTCATCTTCGCAATGACTACTTGGAACATAAATTGATCACATTAGAGAATAAGTATCATATAACTCATATTTATGTCATATGCAATTAACAATATAGGTCATAATAATTTTTTAAATATTCATGTTCTTCTTAGTTATCATCAATTGTGGGTTTAGTTGGAGTGTATACAAAAAATATACTTCCGTAAAATTTATGCAAATTTTGAATTTATTGTAATGTCATTGGGAGTATCCAATGACCCCACTATATTCATGGGCCTAGTGATTATATTCTTTATATATCACAATGACCAATCTTTTGAAGCCGTTATAGATGATTTTATTATATATTACATGTTCAAGAAGAGAAAAAAGATCATTTTGAGGATTGTGTTGAATACATTGAGGAAGGAGAAAGTGAATAACGGTTTTAAAAATGTCTATTCTTGATCTTAAAGTATCAATCATGGTACGATGATGATAGGTGAGGCTATAAATGTGGATCATTCTAAGAAAAATTTTATTTATCAATGGCTAAAAAAACACTCTTACTAAGATATATAATTTTCTTAGGTTTATAATAAATGTTATCTTCGTTTTGATAAATTTATCGTGCTTATATTTTCTTCTCACAAAATTAACACTGAAGGGATTTTAATTTACTTCAATAAATTAATAACATGAAAATTTCAAGGAACTATGGAATATTTTACATAGTGAACCTATTCATACACTACCATACATTGGATAATGCTTTATAATATAAATGGATTAATAAATGAAGGTCTTTGGAGGATTTCACATTCATATTGATATGGTGTTAACTTACGCATATTGTCTGTTGAATATTATTGATAAACATTATCCACATCATTATTTTTTTTCTTTTAGTAGTATATTTTACATTGAAAATACTGAACCCTTATCTATATGGTGAGGAATGTTATATTTATACTGATCTTAAAAATCCAATCATTTATACTCACTCATAAATGGTTGAATATGGGATAAAACACTGTTGGATGTTATTTTTTATTAGGACTCCTCAATACATTACCACCTACAAAAGAAAGATGGTTGTTGATTCTATGAGAGAGAAGAACCATTCTAGTTTTTCAATGAATTAGATTTTAAAAAGATCTAATAATTATGTATTTGTATAGTTTCATTCTTAAAATCATAAAAAGGGGATGATACTGTATTTCATATATAAATGTTCAATTTTCCATTCATGTGATGATTAAAGATGCACATGAATAGGATATTGAGATATGAAATTATTAGTTATTATTCCATAGTTCCACCATAAACATAGTGGAATTATTAGATTTGAAAATGAAATATTTGTCACTTAAAAACATGAATTGATGATAAATATATAAGATGAAGCACATATATTATCATTTAATATTTATCTCGGTAGAATAATGATTTATAGATATATTAATGAAAATTTATTGTGATAAAACATAAAGAGGTATTAGGTGAAGCATAAATCCTAATGCTTAGTTGGCCAAATAGTCTTTAAAGGAAGGATGGATATTAAAAGTGTTATGCAATCATTAACTATTATTCAATGTAAATGGAGAAATACTACCATTGATTTTTTCAATATATTCACAAATATATATAATGGATATAAATGTATTTTTATTGTATTCTATCATCTAAAAATTTAATTCTTCTTATTTGTTTTAGAGATTATTTCTCACTTATTCAGTTTTCTATGTTATATGTCAAGTAAGTGGTGACATTGGATGGATTACCACATTCAATTATTCTTGATTGAGATAAATGGATTTAATTGATGATCTATATAATTCATCCTCATGCACTAAATGGTGATATTATCTTTAGTAATATACACAACCCTCTAAGAGATTGTCAGTATGAGAATACCATAAAACCCTAAATTATTTATACACTTTTATATGAAATTCAAAGGTGGTTAGTAAGGAAAACCTCCATTTGTAGAATTTTCATAATAAATTACATGTTATTAAAGAATTTATATTGGTAATTATGAGTCCATATATGAAAAAGAAGTGTTGGAATCTATCATAATGGGATGATGTTGCAGAACAAACCATATTGGAACTTTAGATATACAATAAAATGGAAGAGAAGGTTATATTAATTATTCAGATCCTTATAATATCATAGTGTGGAAAAAAATATTTATACTAAAAATATTCAATGATATCAATAGATTAATGTGGGTGTAAAGTATTTCTAGGAATATATCTTCTGAATAAAAATCATTTATTTGTATAGAAGGGAAATCTAGGCTCTAAATATATGAACATTGATGAGATTCATGGTCATATTATATTAATATCATATCTCTTGGTATTCAAACCAAACTTATCTCACGTTAAAGATGTATTAATTGTATATATTATAAATAATTATGTACTTCATTTATCACATGGACAAAACATAGAGGTTATAAAATTATATCATGATCAATCATATGTGTGAAAATCGATGAAAAGAATGTATCAGATAGATAATGATATACCTAATAAGGAATATCATCGGGTCGATGTTATTCAATGGAACCACATCTTCGTGGAATCGTTTTGGGATTCTAAAGAATTCATTTTGTTGAATTATGGAATTTTAATGGAAGAATTATTATAAGGTGCGTAAAATGTTATACCCTGTGTTTTTTAATATGTATTCTATTTATTAATGTTAATGTTTTTAATTGAATTCATTAAATGAAAAACATATATAAGATAAACCATGATATACTATTGAAATATGTGTATAGATTTTTTAATTAATAATATTAAAAATCAATAATACTTTGATTATAAATTTGTTATATTTTAGGACTAAATATTTTAAATATAAAAGAGTTATTTTTCATAAAAAAATTATTTGTGAAATGAAATTTTTTCCTATTAGATTAATTTAATCACTATTGATAAATGATTACAATTATTTGTATATATTATATCCATTTATGTGAATTCACAATCATTGTATATTTTTTATTAATCAATAAATGAGATAATTTCAACTTCTTATTCGATAACTGTATTTTCTTTAAAAGAGTTATTTTAATGAATTTTTTGAATGAATAATATAATAATATTTTTCCAATTCTTGATATTCCATCACAATAATTGAAATAATATTTTAAATCATAATAATAAAATACTTTTAGAGTGATTTCTTTGAGTTTCTCTAAAAAATCAAATGTATAGTAAATAATGAAAAATATCATTTTTTGATAAATTTAAATTTATTTTCATTATTTAATCTCATTTAAAATTAAAATTATATTTTGGATTTGGTTATAAAGTAATATAACATCACTTATATTAATACTGTTATAAATAAATTTATATAAATAAACATATTATTTTTATTATTTTTATATCATTTTTATTCTTAAAAATGTATTTTTTCTAAATGTTTTTTCCATTCCATTTGATAGAGTAATATTAAAATTTATTTATTTTATTTCTATAAATTGAATAAATAAAAATGGAATTTATATTTGGAAAAGAGAGGTTCAAATTTAGTAATGTTTTATATTTTTTTGGACATTATGAATAGTAACATTACAAAAAAAATAACTCCATAATAAAATGTTGATTCAGGTTAATTAAAGATAAAAAATTGTTATATGGTCAAAAAATATAAAATTATATCATATTTGAATAAGGGATTTCAATACATAAATCATTATATTCTAATTTAAATTATTTTATTACCACATGACCATGGGTAAGACAATTATAATATTTTAAAATTAACAATATATACAATTGTGCCACTCCCCATACATATAAAAGACAACGTCATAATAAAACATATCCCCACTACATTATTGACTTAACTCAAATATTATATACCCATGTAGACTCCAAAACTACATCTCTATAACCTAGAGGTCTTTCTCTCAACAAAAGGAAACCCTATAATGCATAAGGCGTAAGCTAAAATAGGTTTTCAAAATTAATATGTATAACAAGTAATCATGTCCTTTAATGGTTATTTATTATAATACATCTTTTAAAATTATCGTAGTCATGAAGGAATAGTAAACTATCAATCTCAAACATACTTAGATGTTATTATATTTATCTAACACCCCGTTTACATCTCCATTCCCATCCTATGGAAAAAACACCGCTCTTACATACATGTGGTCTTGTACCACCACAACGAAATGTGTTTCATTTGTCATCATCATATCACATAGATGGTAATATGGATATATTAAATAAATATACATATATATATGATATTTTTATAATATGTGTTATAATATAATGATAAATTATTATCCACATTCTCACCCTCACATCCAATCGAAAATGATATCATCACTCATGTCTATATGAGTACTACCACCTCCATAGAGTGATGCAATTAATTTATATTTTCAACACTACATTAATGACAATAAATAAAAATTTGATGTAAAAATTAGATATTTATGATAATATAATGATCATATAATACTGAATTATTAGTTCTCTTTCATTCATTCCATCCATCGAAAAATATAACCATTTCTAATGCATATTTATAGATTACCACCTCCACTAACTGATGTAATTCATTTCAAATCACCACCATATCGATATGATAATAATAATGTATAAAATTAATGCATATTGTTTTTATATCCTTGTTTATTTAATATAATGAATCTATGACCAATGTCAGAAGATAATAACCGTTAAATTTAGATATTCATGGAATGAAAATAAATGTTAACGGGGAAAATCATTTCAGTGATAAATTGTAAATAAAATGGTATATGGAATTTTTTTGGAAATCATATATAGTAATAAATATATTTATATAAAGATTTTTCTATAATATTTTCATAATAAATATATATTCAATGTACATTAGATTTTAATGTTTATGAGTTAATATGGAACATATGGTAAGCATTCTTAATCTCATTATTGTTTTATTGAGGTGTCTATCATGCTATAAACCTATTTATTTTTTTAAAATGTATATACTGGACCATTAATATATAAACACTTGAATATATTAATATTAATGGAACTAAATTTCATATATTATGTTATTACATTCAGGGTGTTTATGAATCAAATGTTCCAAATATAGTAATGGTTTATGTGGAAATATCATTTTTAATCAACAATGATCTTGTTTATATTTACATTAGTGAAATTATATTTTATCTCCCATAAAACTGCATAAAAAATATTATTATATTTTTTTTATCAATTCATAATTTTATCTCATTAATTATCATTTCCTTCTATATAAAAATATGGAGATTTTTTTTTAAAATATGACATTATTTATTTTTTTGGTGGGGAATCATTCTTCTCAATTACTACGTTCATTGTATTGTTTTATGGTTATTTTTAGATGATTTTTTATGAATTTTTTCACCATATTCATTAAATTAATAAATTATTAAAATGAATATTTTCATATATTATTCATATGAATAACTATTAAATTTTTTGAATGTGCTAAAAAATGTTGTCTTTTATCATATACGTCCTCAATGGATTTTCCCAATTTCATGGTCTTCCTTCATCATAAAGATTACTTGAATTCATTAATTGGTTTTATAAACATAGATATATTATAATTTTTCTAGAAATTATTTTTAAATCATACCAAAATACAATTAATTTCATTATATCTTGTGAAACTGTATTTTAAATGCTTTTATAAAAGTGATTATTCGCCTATCTCATTATCATTTACGGATTGTTCTTATTCAATAGGTATACAATATTATTATACCATATACATTAATTCTCAATATCGGTTATTCAGATTTAATTTTGAGGAATATTATATGATTCTTTTTACTTTCCCCTGGGATAAATAATCTAAGATGATATCTATATAAAACACATTATTTCCATGGGTTATAATACAATGAATGATTTTATTATCTCATAAAACACATATATATGATTTTAATTCTGTGATAGTTCACCCAAATATTTATATCCATCCAATTAATTAGGTAAATATATATTTCTCATGAGATAATATGGACTAGAATTGGTAGTGTACCTAGTTAGTATGTGTCTATATCCCATTGGATTATCATGGATTTGATCCTTGACCAAATAAATAATATAGTGAGAAGTAAACTCTATCATATATGAGACTATATGCACTATTATGGTCATGTAAATGTGATATGAATAAATAAAGTATGGAATGGTTGTTGAACCTAATGAAATATAGGCTCAAACAATAATGATAATGTAAGCTGTGATCTGTAACTATTGAAATGAATTTCTATGATTATTTTTAAAAAAAACTTAAGTCTTATACACATGGTATGTTTTCATATACCTTGATTTATAATGGTTCATACTGTAATTTTTTTTAAATTTTAAATTTTATGAATGATACATATTCCAAGACTAAAGATTGATGATATTTTATATATTGGTTATAACTTTCACTGATTTTTATCCAGTTAACATACCCTCATGATTATCTTATTCTCACATATGATCATTAAATAATATCTCCCACATATACCGTTATTGAGAATATAACCTATCCATTTATTATGTTTATATTTCCCTAGGTTTAGATGAATTATTTTCGATAGGGTTGGTCTAATAATGGTAATAATAAAAATGAACATTGTGGTAGAGGTGGAAGATATTTCATGAATTAAGTGGATTATGTATCAGATTTACAAAAAAACTAAACCTTTATTTTATAGGAGAATGTTTTATTATAATATTTATTGAAAATTTATCATATATATTGTAATATTAATGTATTTAAGTCATAGTTTTCCTAAACTACATGAAAAATTTTATCAAGAAATGGGTTGTTGTTGTACTATTGCATGAGTAGCACTTTTTGGATTATTCATGAAGATGTCCTTTGGGATTCAGTTTTTTGTAATCCATAAGAAGGATTTTCAATCAAGGAATTTATATAATCTAATATGAGTACGATGAGATTCAGAATAATAGAATACCCTAGATGAGAATCACAAATAATGGAATATAAGGAAACCGTGAGGATAATATTAACATTGGGAATATAAAGAATCCATGATATGTTTCATGAAATAAATAATTTTATAAAATTAAGAGTTGTAACACGGATTAAGTAATTTTAGAAAACAATGAGGTGTATGATAACCTATGGATTTTACAGAAATGGATATGAGTCTCTTAAGGGATGTTGGCATTATTGTAATTGGGGGTAGTATGCATATAAAATAAAATCATTTTTGAGATAAATTGAGATGATTGTGAGGCAACTATGAAATTTTAATGGGGGTATTTAATGTATAGATTTAATGGGATGAAGGCTAGATATTGATTTTAGTCAATAATTCTAATCAATGTTGTATTGGGAGAAACAACATGGTATGAACCTGTATGATATATTTTGTTTCTCATGATGGTTGAATTGGAGATGTGGTTACCTAATTATGGAAAAGGGAGAAATATAACCCATTTTAGAGGCTTGTTTAAAGTGGTTCATAGTTAATAGGAATGGGAGAAGTGGCTCCAAGTTATGAGGCATATGTGAAGTTCACATGGGTTAGAGGACTAGAAAAATTGGTGCATATGTAAGAGGAATAGCCAAACTAAATCACTTTCATCTCGAAACTAAAATGTATTAATTATTAAGGATCACCACTCAAGTGTCTGAGTTATCATATATTAGTGCTTAGGGGGATATTTACCCTAAGGTATAGTTGTAATAAGGCAGTTTGACTAGTTACATGCTATTCTATATAATTTGGGTTTTAATCAACATTAATATGACAAAAAGATATATTAAATTATTGAGGTTTTCATGTGGGACCACCATCTTCTCAAGTGCCCCCTATCAGAGGTTTTTGTTGACATGAGAGGATATTAGGGACATTTATATGGACACTAAAATGAGAGCACATATTAATGGGTGGGGGTAACAGAATTGAGAAACCATTTTTGGCTTCTAAGATTATTTGTGGAGCTTGTATGACAACATGATGAATTTTTTTAGTGAATTCCTATAAGGGACCCTAAATATGTGTTTTGAATTAATGGGAACATTTTATTGGATATAAGAATGAGTTTTATTATTTTTTTCATCATTTATATATCCTCAGGGTCTAGAATAATAGGATGAGTGTATACTTTTACATGAAATCAAAAACATAGATTTTCGTCATAGGGTGATAAATTCTTTTTATGATGTTTGGAATTCACATGGAGATAGGAATGATCATGAAATTAAATAATATTCCTTAATAATTCATTTACATCCACCCTTCACAACATTTTATTCTATGGTCAATATTGATTTCATGAACTATCAAATAAAATATAGCAAAAGGATTTTTTTGATGATTTATGTTAGGACATATAGGAATTTATTTTTTGTGAGGACAAAATAGTATTATATAAGATCTAAAATTTTGAATGAATACCAAATAAATATTTTACCACATAATAAATAAAATCTATTTATTACACATAGTGTGATGTTTTCACCACCAAATCATATATGTAAATGATGTTTTTGAATGGTATTCACCAATCAGTATGAGAGTTGTAATAAAACACTAAGAAATTCTATCAGTATCATATTCATTTAGTATGAAACAATTTCTTCTTCAAAAATACATCTATTATCTATGTGAGTATCATATAATGTTCATCATGAAAAAAATGAAAGATTTATTTTTTTAGTTTCATCAAATAAACTCGAAAAATTTACTAATTATATATTAAAATAATTCAATTCATAAGAAACATATAGAAAAATTTTCATTCCATAGATATCAAGTGTGTCTCTTGAGTTAACTAAGTAATGAGAATAATTTCAATAGGGGGAGGATCTTAACTCAAGGATTTTTTATTCTAAGAGAATAATCTCATGTAATGTTGTTTGGGACACTAGGTGGAGGATCTTCACCCAAGGTAATAATATTACCTAGAGGATAATCTGAAGTTCAATATTTTAGTCCCCGTGTCAATAATATATATATGAAGGGTTTTTGTAGACTACATTAATCATAAACTCAAGGTTATCTGGAATCCTAGTAAAGTATTAATGGTTTAAAACCTAACATAAATAGGTAGGAACAAATAATAACATGGTAGGGTGCTGAGTGAATTTTTAATTTATAGTTGTATTTAAGAAAGGAGATATTCACATCACTGGGTATTTTGTGAAATAAAGACAAATTAATTTACTAATGATTCTCTCTGTACATATCTAACATATATACTGAGGAATATAAAATGGATTCAACCTATTGTAGGGATATTGGATAATATCTATCTAAAACAATTTATCTCATAAAATAGGAAATCCTATGTTGATCTAGAATAAACATTATATAATCTAGTCTTATAAAATATACAACTCTTTGATTTTTGTAGTCTTCTATGCTGGGACACTTTGTCCTGAAATTTATGATCATCCACTGGGGACTATAGTACCGAATTATAGTTTTTTTAAAGGAAGATACGAAATCAATTATTTTGGATTTTTGGGAAGAGTATATTGACTTTAGAAATTTAATATTCTATCAGGGTATCGTATATCATGAGATAAAATTTTAAAATATGAGTATATTGATTCATTTATATCAATTATTAATATTAAATATTAAAAAATATGAAATAATGAAACAATATAATGTCGCAATATATCATGGGAAATGGGTATGATGTGATAGATTGAAACATTGAGGGAATTTGATTCCAAATTAAAATATTCATATTTTACTGTGTAAGTCATGGAATGAGAATTTATGAGTCAATAGGACATGGGGATATATGGGAATAAGATAACCATTGGTTATAGAGATATTACTACTTCACTAATATTAAATAATGTATTTTTTATAGGTTCCATTCCTCTAGATAAATACATTCCTCTAGTTGGAAATATTTATATGTGAAACATATATCTTTATCAACAAGATCATTCATTTTTGGAATAATATATTCTAATTACAAAATTACATAAAATGTAAAAAAAGTTGATATAATCATTGTCATTTGGATTCTAAGAGGAGAATATAGACTCAATGTTATGTGATATGGACGATTTGAATATCAAAAAAATTGTATATTTATCATGAAAATGTTATTAATGTTTTTTTGAGAACAATAAAGGTTAAACAACTATTTATGGAATATATTTTATATGTTAAATGATATATAATGAAATTTATTGAGTATATGATCATCTACAACAGAGATCTCAGCCGCTGTGAAAAATAATCCTTCTCTAGAATAGAAATATTCCCTTATAATAGATTTATATCATCTGTTGTGGGAAATTATACCTTCTTTAACATTATCCTACGCAATGTAATCCAATGATAATATCTTTATTTTTTCAAGGGATTAGTTTTTTTATAAAAGCTTGGTGACTACTCATTTTTCTCCCTATCTATTTCTACTACAACTAAAGGTATTGACTTAGAAAGTTTAAAATTCTATGTTTATTTTGTATATCATAACAAGATTACATTTATGAGATCATATTTGTGTCATTTGATGTCTTGGGACAATATAAATGAATTTTAATCCTTTGAATGAGAAGAGTTAGTTGGGCGATACATGAATTTTCCTCTAGACACCCACTATGTTTTTCAATCTTATCATCCTTTTAAATTATTTAATTTGTAGTATATGTTATTTCATGTTATAACATGGAGAGAATATATTTATCCATGTCTATTATTATCCCATATCATATTATTTTTAAGGTCATACAGAATTTATCATTAGTTTTAAAATACTACGGTCACACATCATGGACCCCCAGGGGATAATGTTTAAACTCATACATATTTTACCAAATGTGAGAAGACATATACATTAATATGGGGTAATATTTCCAAAAAATTATGATAAACCAATAACACAAAATGAAACCATGATAATTAGGATGAAATAACAATGTCGGATTTATATATCCCATTCCATTATAGGAAACATCAATGTGGATAACTTATTCATTCATTTAATGGGAATATATCTATAACCACAAAAATGATAGGAATATTCCAAGGTTATAATCTCAAATTAAGCCATTGGGGTTCATAAGAAAGTACCTTAACTCATGGATTTATGATGAAATGAGTATCAACACAACTCATCACATTAGGTAACCATATAAAAATGAATTCCAAAATATGGAAGGGGGTAATTATATAATTTTTTATTTAATTTTCAATAATTGGCCTAATACAAAAATGTGTAATAATAATGATATTAAAAATTATTTGATTAATTATTTTATGGATTTGGTAAATAATAATTGAATACATTCCATGTAAATAAAGATAAATGGAAATAATTTTACTATTTGTATTGGGGTGACCACCACCAAACCATCAATATACTTCTTCTAAAAACAGTTAGGATGACTACATAAAAAACAAGGACATAAAAACCCGATGTGACTTGAGATAAAAAATAAAATATATAAATCATTAATCATAGATGAATTTAGTTTAAGGTCTTGATGATTTGATATTTATTTACCTATTGAGGAGATGATTGATCAAATATAACATGATCACATAGGATCCATGAATCGTGTTGAAAATAAGGATGGAATAAAATGGAAATTTTATAATGGGATATGGATAATAGATCCATCCATTATTAAATACCCAATAGTAATAAAAATAAAGATAGTTTTTTTTCTTATAAAAAATATATACTCCATGAATGGAATATAATATAGAAATATCTGATGTCAGTGGGAAGAAATTATGTTGAGAGGGCATTCAATAATGATGATGTTTTTCACTTGTTATATATTGAGAAATCCTTGAAACACTTTATATGATATGGTAATGGGAATAAATCCATAAATTTTAATATATAAAGAGTCATCAATCATGTAAAAATCTTTTATAAGGGAATTGGTTTAGAAATGGATGATTATCATTGTATGTGCTGGAAAAAAATGTGATAGGGAAACCAACACAATGATAAATTGAAATTATTATAACTTAATGGGTTGACATATGAGGACCCAACATGAAATGGAAATGTACACATCAATGAGGTTGTATTAGAAAATAAATTCTAATCTCTATCAAGGATACATGTGTATATATTTATCCCAAGGTAATGTGAATCTATCCATACATAGTGATATTAAAGTGAAATATGTCATAGTTGAGTTGAACCATTAAATTAGGGAAGCAAAATGTTCCTACAACCATCAAAATATCCATAAAAGTACATACATAGATAGAGATTGTATATAATATGGCATTTTAAAATTTATGGTTACATATAAAAGACCACTCTAATCATTCAAAGGACACATGGGATAACCCCCCCCCCCCCACACACACACACACACATAGAGAGAGATAGTATAATTTCATGTGGGAAAACCCTATACCTTGTATTTTAAGGTCTTATGACTCATATAATCATGGATCAAAGTCTAAAAACATGAATCTATGACCACCCTAATATAGTTTATAGTGAAGATATATGGACTTCTGATGCATATAGTATAAGTTCATTCAATATTTACCAAGGTTTCATGTAGTTTATGCTCCTTTGACATGAATCAACCACAATATTGTTGGCAATGGACAAGGGTATAATGTTTATAGATATTTTAGATTCACATAAACATGGAAGAATGTGATGAGCTAAAACATGAATAAAAAATTATATATAATATGCAATTTATTATTCAGTAATATGAATAGAATTACCAGTAGTAATGGATAAACAATCAATACACATTTATGAAAGAGGACATAGAGTTAGAGGACATTTCTCATTGGTTGAAAAATATATTTGGTTTTTATTTATATTATATATGTTTTATTCTATCTCCTAGAAGAGATTTCACTATATAGTCTCGTCCCATTGAAACCACTTTTTATAAATGGATTGACTAAGAGGTATAATGAAGGTCTATGGGATTACTATAGGGGAATATTGACTCATGAAATGTTGGTTTTTAGATGGAAAATCCTAAATCAATTAATTTTTCCTTTCTTGATGGTGGTTGGGACATCAACAATATGATATAGGTTTGTTGGAAAATGATAAGTCAAGCATGTTCAGGAAGACTCTATAGTCATAGAAAATGTTCAATAATGTCTATTTCAGAAAATTTAATAAACCATTATATAATAAGAAGTTAAATGATACATCATAATAAATTAAGAGAATCATTATGATATAATGAGGAATTAATGGTCAATGGTTATCTAATCCATGTAATATATAGGTATATTTTTAGATTTCAATATGTTTTTAAAATATCCCAATAAATATTGGAGTATGTTTCAAAAAATGAACCCTTAATCAAAGGAGGTAGTATATGGTTTATGGTCATCTGTGGTTGATCATGTAATGTAGTTTGTGTTCATATTTGACAGAAAAATCACTAAAAAATTTAATGAAATATTGTACGGACTACATGTCCAATAGTTTATGGTGTTTCAACATGGACCTTAATTTATGAAAATTTTGATCATATAATAATGTCCATGTGTTTTGAAGTATAGAGTCATTCAGTAAAAACTATGTGCTATAGAATTTAGATTGACAGAATGATTGAATTATTTATTTTATAAGTATTTTATATTGAAATATATTGTTGGAGGGAGAATAACCCACATTCATGTCACACGTGATACATGATTCTACATGTTTATCAAGATATCATATGTATGTTTTTATATAATAATTAATGAATATAAATAAATAGATCATATATCCCAAAATACAGAGGTGGGTATTGTAATATTAATGATCTTTTATAAATTAAACATTAATATTAATGATCATTCTAAGAATAAAAATGATCTAATATAATAAATAGTTGGTATATATCAAAAAACAATCAATGATAAAAGAATATAGGTTGTTTTTTTTCTTTGAGAGATGAAAAATCAATATTATTTGGTAAATATTTTTTATAGTACATAGGTTGTTAACATCGATGAGGTAAATATATGGGTTTCACTGACTCCATTATCTCATCATTTTATATAATATGATAAAATTACATAAATATGAAAACAATAATTTTAATATATCACAACAATATATGGTGTGCGTAATGATACACATAAATATTTTTTTTTAAAAAATGACAATTTAAATTTGAAAAATTTCCAAATCAATAAACATAATCACAATCCATATGGAGTAATATTGTGAATGGTAAAAAAATTGTGCATCCCTAGTAAAACTTATCATATGTTTTCCAAATAAATATTAAATATTATATCAATAAAATATATCGAAATTTGATTATAATTACAATAATGTGTTAATGTTTTTGTTGAAAAAAATTCCGTTAAAATTCCATTACATTTTTATGAAAATAAACATTCTACATGGAAATGAATTTTAAAAATAAAATTTCCAAAAGTATTTTCAAAATAATTTTCATTGAATATAACAGCTATATAAATGTAAAGTAATATATAAAACATTAATTTATATATATTCTATAAAATTCAAGTCATTTTTTGCATGATAAAATAAATATTCCATTCACATGTTTTGTGAAATATAAACATTCCTTGTTTTGAAAATGACATGAATATTACAATAAAAACATTAAGTAAATATTAAAAAATGGTAAATATTAATTTAATACATCATTGTTAAAATTATAAAAGCATTTTTTTAAAATGATTTTACAATAGATGTACTTTTTTTATAATTTACTTTTGATCGAGGAGATAAATTGTGAAAACTTATTTATAAAATTTTCTCATTCTTTTTAAGTACATAAGAGTGGTAAAATTGTACTATAATTATTCTCAAATAGTGTTGAGATTGCGATATAAACCCTTAACACAATGGTAACTATTGAATCATAAGAATAATAGAATAAATAAATTAAAATTACTCATTAAATTAAATAAATTGAAATTTATTCATTATATAAATAATAAAAAGTTAAATTATAAACACAATAAAAAGAATATGTTTTGATTTTTGCATAAGTCTCATGGAAGTAAAAGTTATATGATAAACCCTCACCTATATTATGACTCCTCACATGCATTTTGTTATTCCTAAAAATAATATTATGTTAATCATTTACTTTATTAAGAACATTTTTCATGTTTCTTATTCCTTTTAGTTCAATTATTCAAATTGTATATACAATTACTTAATAAATTTAATTTATGTATGGTGTTTTGATGATATTTTGATTACATATACAAAATTTCATTCGTTAGTTGATTGTGGATAATGTGGTCATTATTTAAAAATATCTAGAATAATAATAATTAAATAATTATCATATTTATACATAAATTATAATCTTAATACCAATCCTGAATGATGGTTATTATAAATGAAGTATGTTAAAATTATAATTATAGTATGTCACACATACGCATGAGTTACATTTTAATTTTTTAATGGTAATTAATGAATGGATTTATATTATATTATATATTAACCTACCTAAATGATAATATTAACTTATATACAATTTAATTTTTGTATATATACTCATATATATCATCCATTTGTTTTGGTGAACAGATAAATGTTGCATCGTTTCATGAAGACGGTAGTCCACACATACACGAATGACATTATCATATTCAGTTTAAAAAGTGCAACAATATAATAACTTTTAAAAAGTATTAATATGTTTTTAATATGTAAATTATTATGTTTATTTCACAAAAAAAGAAATAAATATTTCATTATTACCTACCATCTAAAGTCTTAGTGAAAATCAAATCACTACAATCCATAAGGTTGTATTCGAACATCTAAATGAAAGACTATATGGAATCCCCTAAGAAATGGAACATAAAATCGTTTATATCGTATAATGAATCATGGATTATTATTATGTTAGGAATATTATATATAAATTTTGTTTCATCAGTATTGTCAAAAATGAAAATTGTGGATGGAATATGTGTCACATTGGTTCATAATGCAGTAGTCTGTCACACAGAAGCTATGTTATCATTTCGAATTAATGGAAATTGAAGATGGATATGTGTCAGGAATAGAACATAAAAACATCTCACTCTATTATCCAATCTTTCCTAATAATATTATTATAAATTTTTAATATTTTATGTATGTGGAAGAAAAAATAAACCAAAAAACACATAATTAGGAATTTTTCCTCTTCTTAGACCAACTACTTAGGATTACAATGAAATTATTCCTGGGATAGATTAATGAGAAAACAAGTAATATTGTATGATGGTATGGAATTTGGTATCTAAAATGGTAAAAACTAGGGTTTTATGTTTTGATGAAGACATGAGAGGGGGTGTCCTTTTATAAGTGAGGTGAGTGTCTCTATTGTCAATTTTGAAAATAAAAAATTGTACCCATATTTTTTACGGAATAAAATGGAAAAATAGAGTATTATATTGAGTTATACATGATAAGGTAAAAATATTTCCATCAAATATATATAATCAACGTATTTATTTAATTTTAACACTACTTTTTTTACATTAACTCCTTCGTAATCGAAGAATTACCCTATCCCTCTTAATTAATTTATGTTGTTCCCACAATTTATTTTTTTATAAATTACATTCAATTTAATAGTAACTATAAATGGTTATCATTCTAAATATGTAATAAATTTTCCCAAATTATATAAACAAATTTCGGAAAAAAAGATAAAATTATTCCTCGAGATGGGATGAGGAAGCGTGTTTCTAAAGGGAAACTGATCATAAGATTAAATGTTTTTATATACATATTCAATATAAAAAATTTTATAATGAGATAAATTGGATTTATGGATATATAATTGATGTGATTTTACCTTTAAACATATACTTTATCAAATTTAACATCTTTTAATGCATTAAAATAAATTAATTTTAATAATAAAATGCATTATTTTAACTCATAAGTGAAAAAAAAATCATTTCAAAATATTTTTGAGAATATAACATAAGATAATTTAAAAACATATTAAATTAATATCAACATTAAAAATAAATTTTCTAAAAAATTTAATAATTTAATTTTTAATATGAGATCAAATAATAACTATAACCCCTTTTTGAAAAATATATAGTTTTTCAGAAAACATTACTTTTTCATTCTAATTATTATTATTTTATTTATAATCTATCAATTAAATTTTAATTTAATTTAAATATGTTTAAAATTTATATTAGTAATTTTAATTTTATTATTATTCATACCACACAACCATATGGCTAGATTATAATGTAATTTCTTAAATAATAGTATTCTTATAATGTATTGTAATTCAGCCAATACCGGTGTTGTGTATATTGAACTCTATTAGAGGGATTAAAGTTATACAAAAATAAATATATTTCAATGCCTTTGGTTGTTTTATTTTCTTATACTCTTGGTGTTTCATTCGATAAACTCTATCAAACATGATATTCTATTATAACGTCTCAGTGTTTTACATAATTTATCACTATTGATGGAGGCATTAGAATCATGTGAAAGGAGGAATGGATTGTTCTTGAGTTGGGACTGATCCCATTAATGGGATTATTATTAGGAATAATAAAAATAGTTCATATTATCATTAATACCCATAAATAGAATCATTTTATGTTAGCTTGGCCTTAATGGAATATACAATGGAACATGAATTCCTTATAAGTGAAATAATATTTTGAATGCTTAAAAATACAAATGTGTGCACTAGTAGTGGTCTGTATAATGTTAATAAATAAATAAGAGAATACTTTATAACTAGTGAATAATAATAAGGGTGACCCATTCCTTTCAGGTTTTGTAAAAAGGGGTTTGATTCCATATATTTATTCATTTGAACCTCATAGATACATTTATTTTCCATTAGTATATAGTTTTCGTGGGTAAAATTACTATAGTCAATTTTTTGTCTCCATTGTTCAAGGGTGGGACATTCTCATTAGATATGATATTAGTGAAACTGTATGATAATATGTTACACACTACAAATGTGGGTGGGACCACTTATTATCATGCATGATTGTTTACTCTAATTTATTATTATAACTCAAATTCTAACGATGTTATTCATTCAGTAATTAAATATTTTGATTGTAATCCCGTGAAATTTTGATTTATGTAAATAAAAATAGTTGTCTTTCATGGATGTTGGCTGTGAATCCAAAAAAAAATTAACTCAAATATCCCATTTCATTTTTTAAATATATAATTAATCTATGTGTTTACTAGGATGAGTGAGTGATTATTTTAGGTGGATTACATGGTTTATTAGATATGGATTTATGAACAACTTATATTATAGTACATATTGTTTTATAAAATACATTTTTATTTAGAGGTGATCATAGAATTTTATTTTGGGATGATATGTTTTTGTTGTTTAATATATATTAGATATGCATTTGATGGATCCCTAATAAGTGGTATCAATAATTGTTGTTCAGGACTCAACAATGCACACTCTGAAGTATCTTGGGTAACATTCTTTTTCCATTATGTTATATTTACATAGTGGACTTTTACATGTTTCATAAGGTTTTATATATGAATAGGCTATGTTGTAGGTATATAATTTTTATGGCACATAATTTGTTGATCATGTAATTAATTTTTAAATTGCCTCACCAAAAAATACATATATGTTATTTTTTATAGATTTATGTGAGAGAAGATATGGATAGAGGAATGGGAATTTCAATATATGAATGTTCTTGGCTTGATTGACTTTTAATTATATTTTATTTTTTCTATAATAATATGAGATAATAAGACCAAAAATAAGCTATTGAATTCTGTAGTTGCCATATATCATAAACCTATTACATTGAAGGAATTGTGGATGATAACGAGGTAATTATGGATGATATTTTTAGAAGGTATACCAATTATAGACCATGTTAATGTACTCAAAAAGTTTTCATGGAAGATTAAATCAATAAATGTGAATTTTATGGAGATTTTTGTGGCCTTCTACTAATATTAGCATATCAAAAATGTTTGTACATTATTGTAAATATCATAGAAAACAACTACATCATAACCTAATTTGTTATTCATTGTGTTAGGAATATAATAAAAAATTAATAAATCAGTTTTTAGGAGTAAAAATCACCTTCTAGATATACAGTAATTACTGAAATAATTGGATTACTACCTCAACAGAGCAGTCATAGAAAATCAGAATATATGTTGTAAGAAATAATTCATGGTAAATTTAATGGTCGTATAAATAAATAATTGTATTGTGGGTTGTGTGTAAATATCAAGGACTATAAGAAACATACTGAATATTTAAAAAGGTAATAATTGTGAACATCAATTTAAATGAATGTAGATAATGGAAAAATCAACGTGTTCTTATGTTTAAATATGTGTGTTGAGTCATGGGTGATTGACTTGTATGCAATATTTCACAATATAACATAATATGTTTTTGTAAACAATTATGTATCTACAAGAATGAAAAAAGTTAATTTTTTTTGTGATGAAACAATTTGTTTCCTGGGGAAATGTGATTTTTATATTTTAAATTAAGATATTTTCTTCTTGAAATTGAAGGAAGTGAGGAAAAACCAAAGGCAATAGAGGAATCTAATTTCAATTGGATAGCATGATGATGTATGGATTGATAAATTCATTATAGATATCTTATTTATATAAATGAAGGATCAATTCTAGTTGAACTAAGAGGGATTAATGAGACCCTATAACTATTTAAAAAAGCATAAGAACTGGTATTTTCTTGATTAAGATGTTTTAAATGTTATTAGCATTATAATTATCAACCAGGCTATCTTAATTAAAAGAACATGAAAGTTTATAGGAAAAACCTCATGGTATATTTCATTTAAATATATTTTACGTATTGTGATTTTTTATTCTTGGAAGAAATAGTGTTTTATACACGTGAAATAATATAAATCATATATCCTAGATGATTTATGAATTTTTACTCAAATATTTGCTGACATCCCCAACATAATATCACTAAATATCACTTTATGTCATGAATTTAATTAATGATGAATTACTGTAAGTATGGGTAATATTTATAAAGAAAAAGTATAAAGACATCATAGATTATAAAAATTGAAAAAATATGGTATAAAGTTAAACATAAAAAAAGTTAAAATGCCTACAATATAATAATAGTTATGAGTACATATAAACTAAATTATAAATAATCGATTAGGAGAAGGGAACCACGTTAAAGAAGATATTTCCCTATAAAATTGGATATCATAGTAATGTGGAAAGAATTAATAATATATTAACATAGATGATATAAAGTATAAGGGTACACTTAGAAATTTATAAGGCAATTTTGGGCGACGTAATGAACACAATAGAAAACATGGTTAATAAAATTAAATCTGCCATATTAGGATAGTATATAATATAGAAGATATAGTATAGTATAACATTATATGTTATCCACATAATGTTTTTTCAAAATATAACCCACATCCATGACCCTTCCATTAATAAGTTTAAACTATAGGGAACATTCAAGGATAGTTTGATTTTATGATATTACGATGAATATATCGGCTTATGAACATAATATGGGGACAATATTCATTTAACAAAAAGTGGTTGTTTTTTATTTAATGAGTGTTCCATTTAAAAAATTTAGTAATTTGTTTCATATTGACATTAAGATCAGGGAATATATTTTCCACATTCAGGTTTTTCTGAATATGAGTAATATAACAAAAAAAGTGCTAGAGAGCTATTATGGGTGTATTGATAGTTAAAACTATATTCAAATTAAATTTGTTCTTTAATGATATATAAATAATAAATCTTGTGATTGAGATCTAGGGTATATTGAAATAAAATTTATAGCACCTAAAATAGAAAACATGTCTATGGAAATGATGACATCAATATGGATGAGATAAAACTTTTATTGTTTTTAAGGTGACATTAACATTCTAGATATTTTGGTTATTGAGAAACACAAAAACATCAAAGAGGTGGCCACTCATAGTTATTCTATAATTTTAAATTCAACAATTAATTTATAATTTCATTAATAAGATTCTATCAAAATAATATATTTAATGGAGTTACCATAGTGGAAATATCATTACACCTATAATTTTTTACATTTAAAGTGATAGGAATATGGAAATCAATGAAATACATAATGGTTGTTGGTAAATATATTAAATGATAAATAATTAAATTTTGTAATTTTACCACATTTAATTAATAATGATACCTTTTAGATAATGATGATAATGGTTTCTAACAATAATATTTAATTTTAGAAGAAGTATGTTACAAATATTGTTCTTTATGGTGGCTTTGAAGATCAGTTTAACATAAAGAAACCATTGGGTATGACTAATTATAAATATTTGTACATTGTGTGAAAACTAACATGGACTCTCTATATATTAAGCAATTATTAATGTCAGTGTAATCATAGATTCATTACATTCATGGATGCTGATGATTTCACTCAGAACACAATGGATCCCTACTAAGAGAGAAAGATGATGGAAGTTTTATATAAAATAACTAATTAATAGATGAAATTATTCAATATAGTTCACAAATTTAGATAATTTAATAATTAATTAAGTACTTGATCAAAATAGTTGAGATTATAGATATTTTTTGGGGCAAAGAAAATATTAAGCGTAAAGATTGAGATAGATGGGAATGTTGGGAGTTTTGGTTAAACCTAATGGGACAACATCATGATGATTATTGAGAATTTTATTACATGGAGACTTAAATATTTATGAACTCCATTATCCAGACACATCAAATTATCTATGGAATAAGTTCCCAAAATAGATGTAGTGGATGCGTATATAATGACTGTTCTATATTTATCTATGTTAGGTGTAGAGACCCAAACTCTTGTAGTCTATATCTGATGGTTAATTTAACAAATTAAAATAAGATAAAATTAATCGCATCTCATTTTAAAAAAAATATGATTTGTATTCTCTGTAAACTAGTTAAATTCATTAAATTTACATTATATTATAAACATAAAATAAAAAAAGTTTCTTTTTGAGAACACAATAATTCCCCTTAACATAACCCTCCATATCAATCATAATACATATCATATTATCCTATTAAATTATAAACATAGGATATGGGTGATATTAATTTTTTATTAAGGGTTATGTATAGAGGAAGATAATATAAATAATTAAGATTAATAAACATAGATAGATAAATAACTACACCCACAAGAAATTCAATCAATTTGACTATCATGAATAGATTATAAAAAAATCAATCTAGATTGTATATAATTGAAAACACATACCATTTACATTATATATTAGAGTGAGATGTACCGAGTGTTAATATCATAGAAAATATATTATAGATAATAATTATAACTTAATTCCAAAGGAAGGAAATGGTTAATTATGTGAAATCACATCTCGGGTCTATGGTACCTACAATGTCAACACCATCTACACGATGGTTTAAAAATTCTAAGTACAAACCGTTATAGTATTTAAAATTTTACTGCAACTGATATGAACACTCACAATAAAATTTAAAACTACTAGGTAAAACCAATTAGGTTTGTCCAACTTCATTGTCTCTTTAGACCTATTGATGCATATAGGGGCTATCTATTACCATAGACCACCTTTAAATTTATATCCAAACAATTTTCCATATATCAAATATTTAATTTAATTCATGAAGATTTTTCATTATAAAATATATATATATTTATTAATGAAAAAATATTTATCAATATTTACCCATATAAAAAAAATATCATTCAATGTAAACATAGTATGTAAAAATTGTATATGGTTTAGAGAATTATCATATCAATCATTTGTGAATGTTGATATTCTAGAGTAATTCACTAACAAATGATCACATGAAAGTAAATTCTTCAAATTATTGTAGAATTACACAATATAAATAGTGGTGAATACAAAAAATAAATATTTGATTTCATTGATTAATAAATGTACCACAAAGTATTAGTAAAATATATTTATTACATATACCCTTTTTATATTTAAATTCATATATACAATTAAATTAATCAAATATGAAGGAATATATTTTCATTGAAAATAAACTTGTAACCATATATAGAAATATTCAGGTCATTATTGTTTCATAACAGTGCTAGAAACATTCACATGTTATATAAGGTAAAATACAACATTTATTTTTTATTTTTGTGGAAAAAGTTATAGCACCAAGTTTCGACAATGATAAGACAATTAATTTTAAACAAAATCTGAATATTAAAACATGGTTAAAAATTAATATATTTTGTTTTATGAGAACATTAACAAAACTAAAAATATTTTTAGAAGATTTGGATGTGGAAGATAAATATTCCTCAACATGTCCAGAAACATAATCAATCCCAGATATTAATGGGATAAAGAAATAAACTCTTACCACATTGTTAAATATTGAAATGTAAATTCCATGAAATAATTATCATTAGATAGAAATATATATCCCCATAATGATAATGATCATAATCATAAAATACAATAATGGTGGGAAAATTAATCACACAAAATAAATTAGTGGTATATAAGACATGTCTCCCACATAGGAAAAAAATAGATGAAAATCTCTCACTTTGGTGTAATCAGTTGAATATTATTCCATGTTGAAGAATAATATTTAAAAAACATATCATTTAATTATAATGAATTAATAAATGTTATAACATTTCTATGGTTTATTATATACACCATATACATTAATATTTATTTGTAACATCAAAATATTCCTCAATGAAAGAAAATTGAGACGAAGTCTACCACCAATTGTTTCCCTTCAGTTGAATGGTCATTAACATCCTATATAATAAAAATATATTTTAATAAAATTATTCTACAACCATATCCACATATATCATAATACATATTATTTACTTATAATAAATTTTCACATGTTTATTGTCAATTATTTGTTAAAAACTTTGTTTCAGCTGGTAATTTCCTTATTTTTCTTATATGATTTTATTTGGTAGTTCTAATCCTTATTAATTTTTTCATAAGTCCAAAAATTGTAGAACAATTTTTATAATTCAAATATATTATATATTAAATATATAAATATTTATAATCCTCCATAGAGATATAGATATAAAAAATAATGACATCGTTCATAGAGAATATAGGTCATACGAATGCAAGATGGTTGTTTTCATTTTTCAATAGATTGATTCAAATAATGGTAAAGGATAATTTAAAATCAATTAATATTTATTATGACATATATATATATTTTATATTCATTAGATCTATATTTTTAAATATATAAAAAATGTTCTCATGAAAAACTAATTACACCATTGTCTGGAGATGTTAGGTCGTTTGTATGCATGCATGATTCTTTCTATTAAATCCTAATAACATATTATATCTATATCGTGTTATTTATTAATTTATTATGTATAAGAAACTTAAGGTTTAGGTATAATATGAAATAAACATGAAGGATTTGGTAAAGATGATTACATTATATTTAACATATTTCCATTAGATATCTTCCTACGGTTATATAGATTGTATGTTGGAAGTAAAAGAACATATATAACTTTTATAATTAGTTTTAAAATATAAATATGATGTGTTTTTCTATCTATATATCTTAATGTGGTGTAAAGAAGTGGAGGAATGTGTTCCCTTTTATAATTAAGGTGTGGGGCACTTTTGGGTTTTCTAAAAATATTATAATACAATAAGATATATTTTTATCTGAATGATACCAAATGGCCTATAAATGAATATGGTATGATATTATTCATTATATAATTTAACATTTTTATATAAAATTTGTATTTGTATTTAAATGTTTTTTATAAAATACTGTATTCACGAAACATCATTACTATTTAATTTCACCATATTAATTACTTTGACATTAATAATAGCAATATAAAAAAATAACACTGATCCAAATCTTTTAATACATCCCTAATATGTATTATTAATCTATAAAAGTCATGTATCACAATAATTTGTTAAAATACAATTACTTTTAATATTTTTCATATCATTTATTTTGTTGTTAAATTAAGTGAATAATTACTACATCAGTGTTGTGTAATAATTTAAGGAAAATATTTCCTCAGAAAAAGATAAAAACATTCCCATTATATAGATAAATACATAATTTTTCAAAATAATATTTATAGTAAACTATATCCTATAGATATAACAATATAAAAAATGATAAAAGCATTTAAAACATGAATGTGACATCTTTGACATTTCATTAAATAAAATATTTTGAATGTAATAATCCCATCCATATAGACCTAAATAGTAATATAATGGAGCATTTAATGATTATGGGAAAATTTTACTTATAAAATAATATATGGGTATATTTTAGGACATTTAATTATCCATATCATTCGATTTTTTACATTACATACCTTGTTTACCCCATACATTGGTATAAAAATAACCCCAAATACTATTCATATTGAACACATATAAAATGTTACAATTTAATGAAATTAGAACTTATGAATCCCAATATGGATACCATTTTTGAATTTTTTAAACACATATGTAGTAGAATTTAATGTTTAATTAAACCAGACATACATATTGACAAAAAAAAATTAAAATAAAATCAATTTTTTTAAATAAATTTTTTTGTATTCAAAATTTTACCATTAAATATATTTCAATGAAATTAATTGTCTTTTAGGAAAATAATATAACTAGTTTTAGTTTTTAGCCATTTTAATAAAACGTTATTTTTAAATGCTTGAAATATAAATATTGTTTTTAATAAAAATAGTATTTTTCTCTATCTACAGGAAAATCAATATTTTCAAAAAAATACTAAGAATTAACCATAAGATAATATTGATATGATTATTAAAAATTATTTTAATTTAAATAAAATTATCAAAATGTTTCACAAAATAATTTTATTTATATTCTCATAGAACGAAAAACAATTTGAAGAAAATATATATTTGATGAAAAAAATAGATTTATTAATTTATTTTATTTCTTAATAATCAATAATATTTTTTTATTAAATATTTCATTTATATATATATTTAATAATATAGTTTAATATATTCAATCCCTCTAATTTAAATTCTTGGTTTAATGATCTTGCTAAAATAATAATGTTAAATACTATATCACAGACCCATTATAATTTTTTCTTCTTGCACCACCAGATATCAATTAAATATTCTTTATTCTATAATCCTGGGACATTACATTCAATCAACATTAAAAAAATTTATTCTTCACATATTTAAATTTCTATTCAAAAGACGGGTGCATCCAACTAAAAATTACATATGGAAGACCCACATTGTATAAAAGGTAACAAAAACATCATCTTTTAATGGGGGAATATAAATTGTGATTATCAGCCAAATCAGCGATATCAAATAGGATATAATTAGTAGTTAGTTAAAATGTAGACATATTACTATCAAGGACTGCTGGGGAGTGTTAGAAAACATGAACATGACAAATTAAAAAAATCATAATACTATAAATTTGTGATGGATTAAAAGTTTATTCATTTCATTAGAATATAATTAAATACAGAATTTTGTTAAACTATAACTTTTTTCATAGAGTTGATTATTTATTTTTATATATAGTAAAATTACATAAGATGAACTAATAATTATTTTCATTCCATGTCAAATTATTATTTTAATCTTTTAGTTGTGCATAAATATATCCCCACATAAATTATAACACATGGAGATGGACATTAAATATATATATTTTCCCTTAAGTAAGATTAACGAATCCTAAGATCCATATTTCCTTATTTGAGCCTCTAAATATATACCAAAACCAATATTGATATCACTGGTTATCGGAAATTATATATCATACATTAATCATATACAATATTTTCTAAATATCACCTTAATCCATTCAATTATTAGTTAACCTTATCACTAATCAAAAATATATCATTCCAAATTCACATTTATTAATTTAAAATTATATTCAATAAATTTCCAAATTCATTATACGATTAATCCCAAAAAAGTATCTCTTAGTGTCACATACCTAATTTGTGAACCATTTGGGAATATAATTTTTAGAAACACCATAATAATAAAAATTTCAATAAATCCTTAATGTAAACATAGATTATTCATTAAATTAACCATATAATTTTTCATCCAATCAAGCCATATCACATTAAATATATTCATCAAATCCAAACATATAATAAACTCCAACAATGTTCACATAAACTATGAAATCACTAACCAATTTCATGGTCATCAATATTATCTCATAAATATCTCATTGTAATTATTATCTCAATGTAGAAAAAATATTAGGTTTTATCTTACCTCAATAATGTTTCTCCTAAAAGGATAAAATTTCCACAATATCACTTTTCCTAGTCATTAGTACCATTAACTGTATCCTCTCAAATCCTTGAAGAAAAATTACCACAGTACGATCATTATTCATTATATAGTTCTCATAACCAGAATTTCATTGATAAGATACTCATATAACAGAATTATTAAATTTAAAAAATTAAAACATTCATTCAAATATATTCATAAATAATTATCGTGTACTCACTATCTTATCCATTAATAGGCCTTCCCTTAATATCTCATTTTCAGCCTCTTAATCATCAAAAATATTACCCTTACTTATACTAATGTTTTTATTTTATTTCTGAGATTTATCCCTATGTCATAGATTTAAAAATCTCCTATAAATTACATTTTTAAAATATTCAACCATTGGTAATACCTTTGGGTTAATAATATTATCATGCATGTTGTTAACCAAAATTTTCAATTTTCTTAAGATATTTCTTTCCTTGTGTCTTTATTTTTCTCAACAAAATAATCTCCATGTTTCTATAAAACATTAGAATTGGTGTTTATTCTCACATTTATGACACTTTTCATACTAAATATTCTTCCGTCCATGTTCTCTACCACCTGGACTCTCAGTGAAGTTTATCATTATCTTATTTGGTTTATTGAACACTCATTTAATGATAAAATTATTAATAATATGTTTTTATAGATATTTAGGCATGATCACAATAACATTCAATGAAACTAGAATAATATTTGGTTTCCCATAAACGTATTTTCTATCAAATTTATCATTAACGAAGTTCCTAATAGTTTTATCCATTAAATATAAGAAAATATCATAGGGTTAGAAACAATAAACATATTTATAAATGAAATTAATATGAAGAATGATTTATAGGATGCTTAAATCCTAAAACCTTCTTCGTAATATATAACTACATATGATAAACCTAGGTAATATATGGTTATTATCAATTTTATATAATATTATTCTATACATAGAAATATCCTTAAATTCATACATCAGTGTATCTGTCATAATTTATGTTTATCTAAATTTAGTATCAAAATTTGCAATTAAGCATTCTATGATATCAATAACAAATCACCAACCACTAGTAACCCAAATATGGTGGTAACATTATTAAATTGTTTTAATATAAGATGAATCACATCCCAATGGAATATATAATTTATTAATCTTTGAGAACTATATAAATAATTTATATTATCCTTTGATTTGAATCATAAATTAAAAAAATATATTTTCATTTTGAAATTATTATTCCCTATAGCTTAAATATTCATATATCTCATTAAACTCTTCTTGGTATCCTGGATAAAATATAACATTAAAAATAGGTGATCTCAAAATATAGTTATGGGTTATATAGCATATAATGTATCATAAATCAATAAGAACAATCAACATGGAAATGTAAATCTCTAAACACACATGTTTTTTTTGAAAAACATGAATATCATGAAATGATAGGGAATAATCAATATTGAAGCACAAATAACATAAATGCTTTATATTTTAATTAATAATAATAATAAAATATATCTTTAGAAAATATCATATATAAAATCTCAAGTATGGTGAAAATAATTTTATTCTATTAGAATGATGTGCTTAATTATAGGATTTCATGTCCCTTGGTAATGATGCCCAGACCATCAATACCATTATCAAGATTGTTTAAAACTAAATGATACAATCTTATCAAATTTTCCCAACTACTATTATACTATCAAGAATATTCTCGAGATCGTTTAAAACTACTGGGTAAAAAATTGTATATTTATCCTATAGATTTTTCTGATGAGAACTGTCGATCCATTGTGGGGCTATCTATATTCGTGTTGTAACCATGTCTAAATATTCAAATAATTATTCATATATAGAATAATCTATATACATATTAATTTTTTCCATATATTAAAATATATTTATTTAGTATGGGGTATAGGATTTTCATTATATGCCTAAATAAATAAATAACTTTTAATATAAATATCATATGTTAAAATGGTATACCATTTATTAAATAATCATATCCACCATGAAAAAATATGACTATTTAAGAGTATTGAAGTTTTTAATATTCACAAGTAACTGCAATCATCAATATATAGTTTTATTAGATAATATACCTAGTATTGAATTGTTGAAATAATGAGTTTTCTTCTTCTATGAATAAATTTAACACTAAAATATTAGTAAAACATTTTGACTAAAAAATAATATTAACACTTAAATTTAATTTTAAATATAAACTATGAAAGTATGAAGGAATAAAATTCATTCAATATAAACTTTTAATTATCTTATTGATGGTTCAAATTATTTAAGGCATAAAAATCCTTCATGTTTTATAAGTTTAAATAAATCATTCCTTCAATATATTTTTCAAACAAGTAATAATTTTCCTCGTTTAGAAAACCATGTGATGATTCATTTAAAAAAATAAAAATTAAAATATCAGTTTAATGATTTTAAAATTTTTTAGAGAATATTATATTATATTTTAAAATAAAAATCGAAACATTGAAATGGAAGTAAAGAATTCCTTAGTGGTAACATAAACATGAAAAATCCAGAATAATGATGATATTGTGTATTAAAATGTAACAACAACCGTAACTTTTTTAACATAAGACAAATGTATAAATAACCTTACATGGATTTCTAAATACCATATTTTTTCATTATATGAATATTAAAATGATGTCCTTGGTAATATATACATCACACAAAAGAAACAATTCATATATAAGACTTATGTCCCACATATGTAAAAGAGAGATGAAAATCCCTAACCACATTTTATTCAGTTGAATCGCATAGAACATGAAAAAAAACATTTCATAAATAATTAAATTATATTACAATAAATATATTCATGATATATCATGAAAATGGGACGGTTTACAAAAATTATGTGAAAATATATGTTTATAACTTCAAAATATTCCGGAATCAAATAATGTTGAGATGAAGTCCCCTACCTCTTGTTTCCTTTTATTTAAACATGATTTAACCTCATTTATAATAAATATAGACCTCTTATTGTGACGCCCCAGGTTTTTATAAACTGGTCCAAGTGAACAATGATATGCTTTTAATGATGTCTCTTGTTTTATTTTCTTCTTTGTGTGCTGATAAAGCATTCGAATGGAAATCAAACATGAAGGATACGATAAACTGTTATATATTTAAAATATACATTACAACAAGACCCACCTAATTGAAAGTACCGTGCACAATACCTAACACGGCCTCAATAAGACTATTGAGAATCACAACACGGGTAATCGGGTAGTCGTCATCTTCAGGGTCCATCAGTGTGAAAGATATAACAGCCAGAACCACTGCGCATGCAGTCAGCACCAGTGGAATGAGGAGATCCATCCGCCAAGGGTCCAGTGTTTTGAAAATTTAAAACATCCTACCCCTTTCTTTTATAATTTACCTCTAAGGGAATATGACCTTTTTTTTACCGTTGGATTTCAATGGATAAAGTGCATCTTTTTATAAAAATTTGGTCTTTATTACAATTTTATAATATTATGGTATTTCGATATTTTAATAAGTACAAAATATTAGAATTATATCTTCAAGTATTAAAATAAAATATTATTCTTCCAAATGAATCTATTTTGATCATGATGATATTTATATGGTGGAAAACATGGTATTTTAAAATGTGTCGAACGTGGTATCAGCAATAATTAAAAAATGTATCTTTTCAGATCTCTAAAACTATGTGTTTCGAATTAGAGAAAAACTACGGGTCTATTAAACATAATGTTATAAATCAGCAAATGAAGTATGTTATAAATTGGATTTTATTGTTTATAATATCGTAGTAGTTATAAAAGTGTGGTATTAAAAATATATCTTAAAAAAATAGTTATATCAAATAGTATCATTTGTTTACTTAAACTAAAATAGGATTTTTGGATTTGAAAATTATGAGTTAAAAGTAATTATTAAATTTTATATAAAATCAAATTATAATGTTCTGGTTGTATATTTATATATATTAAAAAAAATTGAAGTAGTATAATGTCTAATTTTAGCTTTTATTAAACAGTTTTTTTTAACGCATTGTTCCTACCCGGAGAAGCCATTGCTAGCCGCGCGTTTACCTCGACCATCCGATCATGCCAAGGACAGATCCTAGTCGTTGTTATGTTTTAAAACGCACTTTTATTTTCGTCAGTCCGATCACGCCAAGGTTGAATCCCAACCGTCTTTTTTCTTTCTTTCATTCTCCATATTTTCGATCGTCTTCTACCTCACTTCGGGGTCCCGTGAACCAGCACCTAGTTTGCCTAGGACGCTACCCTCCGCACTATTTCTATTGTACTCGTGCACCCACATCCCTAGGACTCCGTAGGATCGGCCTAACCCCCCGGATTGTTTTCCTTTAAAAATGATGAAGCCTCTGTGTAAGAGGGGACCTCCAGAGCCAAGCCGCACCGCCACGACACCTTCCTCGCCATCTCCTCGCCACCACACGAAACACCTTCGATTCTGCACCACGATCCCCGTTCCCGACCACACCGGTGCCGGCGCTACGCCGCTGGACACCAAAATGCTACCTTGCAGCGTTTTCAGGAGGCCTCGACCTCACCGGACCACCTCCGGCCGCCCAGGTTCCCCCCGATTCTCCAGCCACCCAACAAACCTTCCTCCGGTAAGTTTCCTCCTCAAGCAAGGTAAGGGTGTCATGTTAAAGTGTTTTTTCAAACATACCCATTCTCCTCAGTTTTTTCTTATATACATGAATATATATACATCTTAGTTACAAGTTTATATATATATATTCCATGCAAACCATTTTTTCTAAATAGAGGACTCCAAAGGTGTTTGCCTTCATGGGGTACTCCCATTTTTCTTATATATATATAATAGAAAACATAGAATAAACCCCCTAGGTGTAATCGGTTCCTTGCACTATATATGTATATACATATAAATTTTATATATTTGTATCACTCTTTGTTTCAAAAATGGGGTTTTTGGTTTCGAAAGGGTGTATCTCTAATATGATATAACGATTTTTGTTTATATTGAGTTTTTATTTTGTAACCGGTGTGGTACAATAGGTGTATTAATATAATTTTATATATATACAACACAAACCCTTTGGTTTTGAACAATTTTCAAGGGTGTTTCCCTCGTTATATAAAAGGGATATCACTTTTAAAGATCCTATTTTACAAACCAAAAACTCAGGTTTAAGAGTATTTTGTATATACAGATTTAAATATATGTATATTTATACAAATATATATATATATTTATAACTCAAACCCATTCTTTTTAGGGTATCCAAGATTATTCAGTAATTTTATACTATGAATTATGCTTTTGAAAAGGGTTTTTCTAAAATCAATTCCTAACAGGTTGGATTTTATGTAAGCAGTATATATTTATATAACTATATATTTATATAAGGTAATGTATTGGAATTGAAATCAGTTTTGATTTTTTATGAAACAGATACTTATCATTGAAAAATATTTTGATGTTAACTTGGACTTTGGTTTAAGTACAATTATGTTATAGTTAAAAACAATGTTTTTATATTTTTATGTATTTTTAGTTTCATGAAACATTTCGACCCCCATAAGGTTCAGTTCTTTTCAAACTGAATAAGTGATAAGCAGTTAGAGGTTTTCATATTTTAAGTGAACCATGTTTAATTTATGAGAAACACTATATATATATATACTTTGTGTATATATATCCCTATGTATGTATGTGTTTTTAAGATTAATATCTGGAATCATAGTTTCAAGAAAAGGTTATTAATATTTTTATGCATTTAGGATTTTAGAACTTGCCTATGTTGTTTTATATTTTTGTGTCTATGGGTACACCAATGAACTTGATTAATGTCACCCTTGATCTGATTTGTGTTTTTTAAAAGGATATTCTTATGCCTGTTTTAAACTGATTTTAAAAGGATAGGGGTATAAGGGTTATGTAAATATATTGAAATCCTCTATTATTTTTATACCAAACTCGCTACAGTGATTTTTAGTGAGCAGAGTGTAACTGGAAATTCTATGACCAGTGAAGAATAATAATTAATGACAAGTATTATTTTTAAAGTGGTTTATTTCCAAGTGTCGGAATTTTAAAGATTGCAAGTTTTTATTATTTTTATACCAAGCAGGCCGTAGTAATTATTAGTGGATGGAGATTTGTTGCAAGTACTATGACCTGTGAAGAACAATAGTTAATGCCAAGTAGTTCATTTCCATGTACTGGAATTTTAGAAACTCATCATTTAATACCCCTTGGGAGAAAATCTCACACATTCATTATTTTATGTGTTTAAATAATTGTTCTATGGACATAATATGCTTGCTTAACCGTGCCTGCCTTTATTCCATATTTTAAATTTTATCTGTCATATCATGTATTTTTAAACCAATTATGTAATTGTTACCTTATTCATATTATTCGTGCATATGACTCAACATGGTAATGAACTAAGAACTAAAATTACCCAAAGTGGTATGGGACACCATGGGTAATGAGAAATGAAAATGGTATTACCCAAAGTGGTATAGGACACCTTGGGTAATATGAAATGAAAATTAAATATTCAAAGTGGTATGGGACACCTTGAATATCTGACCTTATCAACATGTGGGAAATGTATGGGACTACCCGGAATGGGGTCCGGTAAGATGAAAACCCTCTAGGATGGGGACTGGTTAATGTAAGCCCTCCGGGTTGGAGACCGGTAAAATTAAGCTCCTCGATGCATCGATAGTTCTCGAGACAGTCAGATTGGGTTTTTACCCTTAGGTCATGGCACAAGGCCTTGACACATAGACCATGAGTCCTTTAGCATACATTTCTTTGTTTATGACCAACCAAGTGATTACTCTGACTAGAGGAATATCCTTGGTTATAGAACCTTACCTATGAGTATCAGATTTAAAAAAAATACACAAGACATATGATATGGAAATATTGATGCATGTCCAGTTTCTTTTCCAGAATCTTATTACAAATGTTGCATTATATTTATCATGTCATGAAGTGTTTTTTTAGATAATGCGCTTGTGCGTGACTCTGATGATGTTTACACCTTGTTGTTCATGCACACCTTTTTGTTTATGGACACTTTAATTAGTATGACCCATGTCTTTTTATTTGCATGCTTATCTTGTCTATTATGTGGGTACTAGCTAAGTGTTCTAGTGTATAAGTATGAAGTGTCTTTAACTGTGTGTCATCGACTTGTCTTTTTTCTTGAAGTTTTTCCTTTAAGAAAACAATTTAAGTACGGGAAAGTATTTTCAAAGTTGTTTTCAAAGGCTGTATTTATGTATTTTCAAAAACCCCTTATTGAGTATTTCAATGCTCACCCTATGTTTTATGTTAAATTTTTTTTTACAGGTTGATAGAGCCTTTCCAAGTCTTGGATATTTGTTCTTAGCTCAGAAATAAAGAGGCAAAGCTATTGTATCCGATTCTCCAAGATCTAGACCATAAAGTTCCTCCTGATGTGTTATGATGTGTGGCTTATTTGTTTCATTTGTACGAAATAAATTACACGCCATAATCATAGCACTGGCTCTAGGCTACCGGGGTTGGGTCGTCATACATATAAATGTATTATATAACCATATTCATATATATCATACAATATATTATTGAAATATAAAATTTTATCACCCATTTAATTTCAATTCATTTTTAAAAACAATCTTTTAGGTGATAACTTGTTCATTTTTCATTTTTATTTTGATTTGGTAGTTTTATCACTTATAAATTTTTTATACCTCAATAACTTAGAGAATATTATATATTATTTATGTATCATATATATATATGTATATATTTATTTATTTATATTCATTTTTAATGATATAGTGATAAATTGAATCACATCATTAATGGAGATAGTTGAATGATGATACACATGACTGTTATTTTCTTTTTTCGATGGATAGAACAAAATAATGATAATTAATAATTAACATTAATTAAATAATTATTATGTACCGTAAATATTATATATTCATCATTTATATATTTTTAACCATCCAAATAATTTTATATTAAAAATCAAATGACACCATATTGTAGAGATGATATGTTGTCTGTACATATGTGTGGTGATTTCATTTTTTGTAAGATTGATAAAAGGTGGAATATATTTTTCACATAATTAGATTTCATATAAGTATATATATAATACTTGATTTATTAATTTTTATGAAAAACACATAAGGAGGAAATATTTTAAGAAATGAACATGAATGATTCCAAAAATTCGATTCCCTCTTCTTTGGATGATTTCCATTAGATCTCTTCTTAAGGGGTATTGTCTTAGTCTCTGGAATGGATAAAACCTATAAAACAAGTCTAATTCTGTTTAAAATAGAAATGTGAGTAATTTTTTAGATATATGGGTTAATGTGGGGTAAATATGTGATTTAATTAGTTCCCAATTATAAATGTGTTGAAGGGAACATTTTGAATTTCTCAAAATATTAAAATATGATAACAATATTCTTGATCCAAATGCTTTCAAATATAATATAAATGTACAAGGAATGGATTTTTAATCCTTATCGTCTTCTCTATTTTTTTATGTAAAACATTAATGATAATTAAAAAATTTAATAAAATATTATATTAATGAAGTATAATTATTGTTAATTTTGGAACTATTGATTACATAGCCTTTAATAATATCAATAAAACATTATAACATCAAACAAAACATTTTATTACATATATAATTTGTAACATTAATCTATGAAATTATTTTATCTCCTTACATCATATTATATTACTTTAAATATTTTTAATATCTTTTATTTTAACATTCCAATAATTGAATTACTACTATATCAGTGTCGTGTAAGAATATAATGTAATCAGTTATTAAAAAAATTAGATATAAATTACCATGATTAATATAAAAATTCTATATTTCAAATGAAAATTTTTATTGGAAGATACCATGTATATATAATCCCATATTAAAAATGTATATGATAATAAAACAATAAATGTGACAACATTGACATTTCTTTAAATAAAATATTAAATGGAAATAATATCATCCAAATGAAAATAAATTTATATATAACCATTTCATGATAGATAATATAATAAAATTACCCATATAATTAAATTTGGACACTTTTATGGTCATTTGGTATTCCTTATCCAATCTTCACATTACTAATCTGATTTAGCCTTTACTATGGTAGAAACAATTATTAATGTTACTCTTCATATTGATAAGAAATAAAAGGTAACTAATTACTAGATTAGGTCCTTATGAATTAAGATATAGATATCAATTATCATTATTCAAAGAATATGTTTAGAATAATTTAAATAGAAATTAAATCAGAAAAACGAAATGAAAATAGTTTTTTATTTAAATGGAATTTTATGTATAAAATTTTTTTTATTCAAAAATCATCCATAAATATTTTTCCAATGAACATAGTTGCATTATATATAATATAATATAACTAATTTTAAATTTAAATCATTCTTAAAAAATAATACATTTTAATTTATCAAAAAAAACTACATTTTTCTATAAAAAATATTATTATTCACTATCCCATAGAATATCAATGATTATAGAAAATATTAAAACAATCACCATTTGATAATTTTGATATGATAATTTTAAAAATAAATTTAATTATATCATATACATTTTCTAATATTTTCAAAAATTATCTATATTTATTTTATCATAGAAATAAGAAAAACTAAATTTTTAATATAAATATATATTTGATGATTTAAATGACATTACTAATAATTATTTTTTCTTATTAATAATTAATAAAGAAATTTTTATTGAATATGAACTACATATATATTTCATTATATAGTTAATCATATTCAGACCATAAATTTAACAGTTTGATTTAACAGTCATGTTAAAATAATAATGATAAATAGTATATCATGTTTCATTTAAGCATGGTGTCACTGGAACTAAAATATATCAATTAAATTTTATATATTTTAAAATAACATGATGTTACATTAGGTATTTGGATGTATTTGGTGACATGTACTTTACTAGACATTAAATATATGTTTGTATTTTTTATTTGTTTCATGTTGTATGTTTGTAAGGTACATCAAGAGGTTTTCAAGTGGATTATTTGTTATGTTAATAAATCAAAAATAATATCTCAATTATATTGAAAAAAATATATACTACTATGATATATCAATAATAACATTTCTTAGTATTCTGAAACCTAAAAGAGAACCAATGATTTTGAATTAATCTATGGATCAATATTAGTTATATGGATGTCACTACTATAACCATTTGTTATATTTCCACCAATTATTACTAATTAAATGGTAAAAATGGATTTAATAAAACATCTTTTATTTGATATGATATTATAAGGATATCTAATGTTATCATGTGGGTGTAGTTTTGTTTTATTATAAATAGAGTGAAATCTATTTATATCAAAATACAGTGTGCCACTTATTGAAAAAACACATCAACCTAAAGTACCATTATAATTATAACATTAAAATTGAAATAATCATGATCTTATAGAAGATATATGAAAAGGATGATCACGTGAAATTTTTCACCGATTTTTTTGTATACGAATTTCAGAAGAAACATTGTTCCTCAATGATAAATAGGTCTATAAATGAATTGTAGAGATTGTTCATGATAAACCCATTATATATTTGATGATTTTAAAAAGTGTTTCAGAGATGACATGGTCCTTAATTTTTTATTCAATTTGGATTTTTTTTAATTTCGAATAAAATTCATGTTTAGTTAGCAACCTTAATGGTGAAGTTTAATATTTAACTCCACCTTGGGGTAAAAATAGAGGTAGTGTAATAATAATGTTAGGGAAAGATGTATTAATATTTGACCTCTATTAATGCACATATTCTAATTGTTATAGAAGACGGTGAATATATGTATCGGGAAAACATTATAGGAACAAAATAATGGTATAGTTATTTTATTTGCATTATGTTTTATAGGAATATTTTTAATTTGTTAAATTTATTCAATAGAATGTTAGAGTATATTTTCCTATTCACTAAAAGACATTGGTCATAGAAAGTGTTTCTATTTTCAATTTGTATAAACTGTGGATCAATGGTATGATTCTATAAAATATTTAAATTTGGTGAAATTGGAATACTATTTATGAAATATAACTGGTTGTGTGGGACCACTTAAACATGTGCATTATTTTTATTTTTTAATGAGTGGTTTTTGTAAAATTAAAATGTTTTATTAAATGTTAATAATTACTTATTGTGATCATAATGCCTTTACACTTTTGATTAATTAAAATAGAAGTATTTTTATTCCATGTATGTGGGACTTATATATTGTCCAAGTAAAACAATTGTTCATTTACTTGTTTCATTACTTTTATTTGACTGTATAATATTTATGAGGCTGAGTGGGAACGTTTAAGAGGAAGTCGATTTAATACAATGAGAAGGGTGTGAAAAAGATTTTATCATTATGAAAAAAACATTATTGTAGTATTACAGTTATAGGAGTTGACAACAACATATTCATATACCCTTATATGTTTCAGTGTTGGAAATACCAGTATATTATGTTTTTATTTATTCTAAACACATCCAACATATTCTTATTATGGGAATCAAAACCCACATAGTTTGGTCCTGTTTAATGGCACATGTCATACCATTTATGGTCATGTCACAAGAACTATGGTTTCACTTTTAATAGTCATGATCCATTACCACATTCTTATAGTATAATTTATATGAATATCATTTTGTTCCATATAGTTTATTGTCATTCAAATTTCACCACTATGTAAATAGTACATGAGCTTCCATTTTTGGTTTTATATTGTAGATTAGCTAGATGATGATATTATTTGGAAATAATGATAATAATATAAACAAAATAAAATTAAGAAAACCAAATATAGAATATCATCACAAGGAATATATATAATCAAATTATTTAATCTCTACTTGAGATATGTGAGGAAGAAAATAAGATATTGTTGACCGTAGAAACTTCATCATTGAAAGGGTTGTATATAAACTCATTTAATTTTAGAAAACTAAGAAAAGAATGATTTTCCTCATTCCCCCATATCCATAAATGATATATAAAATCCATTAAGGGGAGGATCCCCCTAATACTTAATCATATGGTATGTTCGTGCGCTCATGTATGAGGCCAAGACAATATGGGAACACATGTTTGGGGGAATGTGAATTGTGGGGTCAGGTAATGAGCCTTGGGGGATGTTTTCCCTAGGTTGGATGCCAAATAAAAGTGTTTCATATGTTGGTAGTATATTTTATTATGAATATATGAAGGAGTGTTATGAATATTCCCACACAGATATGAGGTTTGAGTGAAGTGTATCTCATGTGTCCTAGTAAATGTGGTTATCATCACTAATGGACTAGCTACCAAGTCCCTTAAAACATAATTATAAGTGCTCTAGTGTTTCATCACATAGGGAATAGATCTTAATATTAGATTATATGAATATACATGATCTACGACCTCCTAATAATTATGACCAATAATCTCAAGAAGTAAATTTTTTAGACAATTGGAATCATAGGAATGTGATTTTTGTACTTATGTACTCTTTTTCTAGAAAAAGTCTCTTGAAGAAATATTGGTGGTCCATTTAATTAGAATAATTATTGAGATTTCAATCCATAGAATGTAACATCAACATCAACCCAAATGTGGCTATCAGGTGAACTTTTTTTTGGTGAGGTGTATCACCATGTAAAGTGTATCAAGACATATAGATCAAGGCACCAAAGTAAGAAATGGGTCATCATATCAGATGAATATAGATCTAGGTTTGACAACAAATATAGTTCACATGATTATACTTTATTACATTTGTAGGGTAAAAATTTATATTTGGTGGGATTCCTTTGATTTTAAATCCTCATTCTACGAATGTGAGTTTGGAAATGTGAAACATGGAATGGGTTGTATTTTCTCACACATTGATCTAGACATGAGGGAATATTTCTATAAAAATTCCTAGAAATTTTTTATATTTAAATGATGATCACATTATTTAATATGTTGTTTCATCTCCCCAACACATCAAAACAAATATTAAAGAATAAATTAATTTTTTTTGATGAAAATTTTTCCCTATATGATGATTTTAACGTCAAATGAATACTATAGATTTTGTCAGTTTATATAATGATTGTAGATATAATTTTTCTAACAAAATATATAATCAATGGCATGTTCCTAGTGGTAGGATGTCCACATCACATTACATTACTGTGTGATGACTCTAAAGGGTCTCCATCAATATGTTTGTGTGAGATCATACGACACATAGAAATCATATTTGTGTATTTTTCCTGAGTTATAACACTCTTCAATATATAAATAGACTCATATACTTTGAGAGAGGGTCATATTGTGGTTACTATAGAAAATTACGTTTTGACACATTCTTTTAGTGAAACACTCCTCAAAATTTTGTTATTTTATAAATTAATAAACAATCAATTATGAAAAAGTATTATTTAATTTATTCATCATCTCTAATGAAAATATTTTATTATAAATATGATTCTTTGAAAATATGTGATAATTTATTATTTTAATCTCTCAATCTCTACGTTCAAATTTTCTACATCATCTTGATATGAATAAATACTTATGGTAGTAACATTATTTAATATATAAAACCCTTAAGAGAAAACAATATTTTCATTACAAACATTTTTTATTTTCTATGGGTATCTCATATGTGAAAAATATAATAAAAATATCATTTCCAATTTATAATCCCTTTTGGTGAACCCATATACCAAATTTATATAATAATAAATATAATAATTATATTATTAATTTAAATCACAACCAAATTCACATTTCTTATATAATCATGTCATTAAATAAAGGTCTATGTAATAATTTTCAAAATCGAAATCATCATGTAATTATGAGTGTTCACTATAGCTCTCTGTTGAATCTATTTCTATTTTATCCACCTTATATTAATTATTTTTATTTATTTCATTCTTTTTCTATCAAAAATAAGATTTGATATAACCATTGATCTGACACTCAATACATGTGACATCTAGATTACTAAAATTAGAACTAGAATTTTTATTTTCTATTTACCCTACAGTAATACATTTCATTTTCCATTGAAGGATGATTTTATAATCCAAGTCTTATATTCACATAATTGTTAACATTATTCACAAAATTTTCTACCTCATCACTTTTACTTTGATATGGTTAATAATCAAATGATTTCTGTGAATTAAATTTATATATTTAAGTGAAACAAATTTCTTATTAGCAGTCTCTCCTAAGGAAATTTTGTTTTACTCCAACTCTCATTAAAATTAATATCTAATAATCCAATAAAATTTCTAATACCATATGTTATTTATTTCACTTTTCACTACCTTATTAGGGGTCATATTTTTAGAAGTTATTCTAGAAATCATTATACCTTGACTAAATTTTCATGTACATCCCTTAAAAACAATCATACAGTTAAAAATATTTTAATTAATTTACCAGTTAATTATAAATATAATTTTATACAATTTTGATTGACTGATACTAAATATCAATCATTCTAAACTATTTTATCACCATGTTTTCATTTCAAAAAGAAATTTATGTGAAATATTATCTAATTTTCATGAAAATTTTTACTCTATGTTGTATGACTAAATGAACCAAGATCAATAAAAAATAAAAAATATTTATTATCTTATAGTTGATAACATACATATAAACATCACTATTGATGAACACGACATGTTTTACCTCCTTCAATTTATATGGTTTTAAACATTAAATTATATTTTTAAATGTGTATATTCCTATTAGGTTCCATTATAATTATATGGTTGTATATATATTCATTTCCATTGAATTTTTGTTCATTCTAGGGAATCCAAAAATAATTTTTTAAAAATAGATTAAAAATAATTTTCTTTTCATTAATCTATTTAGAGTATATGATATGTTTGGGGTGGATAATATAAATACACAAATTGTATTTATCTAATAAAAGTTTTATTAAAAAGGATTATATATCCAATGGTAAACATGTGGAAATCACTTACAAAATCATCAAATAATTGCTAAAGAATAATAAAGAAAAAATTGTTTTATAGAAGTATAAAATAAACATTCCTATATATGTTATTCAAAACCTATCCTCTCATAAACAGTTTGGGATTTAAATATATCCAAATCCTTATAGGTGATTCATAACAAAATTAAGATATTTATATTCTAATAGAGTTGTAACAACTATAACTCGAATATTTTCGTCTTGCGACTATTACAAAAACAAGATTGATCTTTTGGATATATTACCAATATAAAACATTCATTTATGAGGAAAATAATATTACAAATTACTGCTTATTCATATTAGATATGAAAATATATTACAACATCAACTAAAACCCCATATGAAATAATTAAATATCGAATAGTATTGTCATGATTATTACTTATAGAATTTTTTTGTATTTTATAGAAAAAATGAAATTTCATTAGTGTAACAGTGTATATAATTCATAAATTGTTAATTTTTTGATCAAGATACATTTAGTATAATTATGTAAACGAATTTTATAAAATTACTTCCAACTGTTTTAGAAATGTTTCTAATTTATATATTTCTATTATTAAATACCTCATGGTTTCAAAATAATAAATTAATCTTTATTATGTTAAATTCCCACACCATTTAATCACAATACATTATGTGTTCTGAATACTCTTCTGAATCAAAATAAAATTATGTTCATAATAAATTTACAATTTGTTAATACCTTAAATTCTCATCAATTATCTATGAATCTAACATATAATTCCTTGTATCATGAACATCACATGAAGTTTTATTGTGTTGATCCATGAAAATATGCTATGAACTCAATTCACAATGTAATAGTTAATTTTTCACAATGTTGTCTTCAAAACATATTCCTATAATAGAACTCTATGATAAAACTTGATGGAGGAATTTTCACATTCAACTTTTTATTCTTACATTTTTATTCATTTTAGTATTGAGTAAAATTTTCAATATTACATTAATATAAAATCTCACTTTTTATAACAAATGAGACTAAAATTTTCAATCTAATGTAGTATTACCATATATATATTAGACAACGCAATAATAACACACACACACACAAATATATATATATACATATATTTATATATATATATAAATTATAAAACATTTTAAATGAATATTCATTGAATGTCTCAGTTAATCAAACCCCAGATCCATTTTTTTATTGTCCTTGGATACTAGATTAAAAAAATAGAATCATTATCATCATACCTAATAAATAAGGTTCTCCATGAAACACATATAGAAATTTCAGATGTAATATTCAACATTATATTAATAGAAATATTAATAAATGAAAATGGTGAGGTTAGACACTCAGTAAAGGGTGAACCTAAGTGATAATAATAGAATATCCTAATTGAGAATAAGTTGAATGTGTGAGTCTAAAAACATAATAAAATTATATGGAAATGAAATTAAAAAATTTTACATAATAATATATGGATCATAAATCATAAAAGATTGGAAATAACATTGACTGGTTCTATTGATGTGTAGATAAAATAGTCAATAATAATGAGAGATGTGAACAAAACATATATATTTTTCAAGACATTGATATTTAGAAAAATAATTTGGAACAAACATAACAACAGAAAACAATTAGTTATTCCAAGGTTCACTTCTACAAATATAATTACATACTTTAAATAGTCTCATAATGGGCTGTCCTAGCACACCATTCCCATAAACATAGAGAGAATATATCTATAATGGAGTTGGTATAAAATTTAGTAACATATATTTTAAATAATGTGATATAATAAATTTCACAATTCATTAGAAGGATATTTTAATATAATCCCACTTGTCCCCCCATAAATAAAATAATTTTTGTATACTACATGAAACTAAATATCATTCATACTTTTAATATAGTTTAGTTAACCTATGTCGAACAAATGGGTCTGGATATTTTGATCATTTCTCTATAATATTTGGTTGGTCAACTAAAATATTTTTTTCCAGATTTAGTATATGTTACAAATATATTTATACAGTTTTATGGTTACTTCATGGAATTTATTATGATGGTTTGCATCATAATATTCAATATATAATTTTTTTTATTAAATGGCACAAAATTTATTTAATAAAGAAAATATTACATGAGTATAAAGTACAGAATCATATTACAATCTTTATCATGAAGAGAAATCAATCCAGTAGAGAGATTATCAAGATTGGTAGTCTATTTATTTTCTCCCTTATTAGCATGTCCATTTTCTAACGTATTCGCTTCACGATAAATATGAGTTATAATGTAGTTGATGACTTGAAGCTAGTAGGTGTTGTCCATCCTAAAAGTTGTAATTAGCCAAGCATGGTGTGTTACACCATTCCAAATTTCACCCACAATGGGGGTGGAATCACATTCAATACAAAGATTGTTCCAACCACAGATCCTGGGAAAAGAAACATCATGTATCATGCCCATCATTTTGGAATCCAGAGAAGAGGCAAAGCCATATGATCCAAGAAAACATCCAAGGATCTGGCCATGATGATTTCTGAACATATATCCACAAATTGTGAGACCTGGATTGACATTAGTGGAACTATCCACATTAACATTATTCCAACAATGGAAGGGAGCATGAGAAAAAACATCGAAGGTGCGGTGCGGCTAACAAAAATTTACATCAATCCGAATTCGTCATAGAATTGTGAAGTCATTCACAATGTTTTTTCAATGACCCTTTTGCATTGGAGACGCTTTATGATTGGAAATAAGGATACACATACACACTGCATTATGATTGAGTGAGTGGTTTTTATGAAAAATATTATTTTTTTTATACCAGATCAGATGATGAATTTCAGCAACCACATCTAAGAAGATGTTCATAATTTTCTGAGAATTTTCTATTTCACCACATCTCTATAGGTTTGTGTTGAAAAAGTCAAGAATCAACCATTTGCTGTTAATGATGTCAAAAATTTAGTTCCATAGAGTAGAAGCTATAGCATAGGAAAGGAAGATATGGTTAGTGTCTTCTCTATATTGATTACAGTGTAAACATTTAGAGAAATGTTGGATACCAAATGATCAAATCCATCTGTCTGTCAGAACTCTATTGTGAACAAGGCACCAGATAAGAGTGAATCTTGAGAGTTTAATCCCGGGTTTGTCTAAAATATTTATCCAACCCAAATCAATTTCATAGTTACATAAAAAATTAATATAGAAATGTATTGAATTAAGCATACCATTGGGTGAAGGTTCCCAAATTAAGAATTCATCCGTGTTTGAGAAGGGGTAGTAACATATTATATGCATAAGGGCATTAAGTAGATGATCATTGTGAGAATTTAGCATATCTATAATGGAGTAATTAGTGCTCTCAGGGATTTTCTCATGATGAATCATAGAAATTAAGTGGGGAAATTTTTAGTTATCTAAACAGAAATTGATGTAGGAGTCCCTAGAAACCATCCATATGGAATGATTCATAATGTTTGAAAAATATATTTTAATAGAAGGCCAGATATAGGAGCTGAAAAATTCAAATTTTGTACCTTGTGTTTTCCAAGGAATCTCTTTTTGAGAAAAGCAACAAAATCAGAATTATTGTAAAGAATGATCCAAGTCAGTCTTTTATGAAGAAACTCACTAAATAACTGAAGAGTTTTTATCCGAATCCCACCCTTTTAAATAGGTTTTGAACCAGTTTACCAAGGGATGATCATGTGTTCTTTTCAATGTACTTCTAGTCCAAATAAATTTTTTTATAGAGGTATTAATATTTATAATAATTCCAATGGTACATTTATAAAACATCATGGAGTAGACCGTTTTAGACACCACATCAGATTTGACAATACATATTCTTCCTTCCATAGAAAGGGATTCACCTTTCAAGGAAGATAATTGGTTATGAACATGGTCAACTATTGTATAAAAATTAGGGGACTTGGTTCTACCATAAAAAATGGAAACACCAAGATATGTAAAAGGAAAAGTGCATTATTTAATGCTTAAGTGATTAATAATATTACCTTTCCCACTTGGAGGGAAGTTTTTCCAGAAAAAGAAGGATGATTTTATCTAACTAATTAATTGACAAGAAACCTCTTCATAATGAGGGAGATCATTTTTGAGGTTTCGAATATTTTTTTTACCACCCTTTAAAAAAAGGATAATGTCATCAGCATAACGTATATGGGTGGGATCATTCACATTCCTAGACACAGAAATTGTCTTGAGTATGGTCTGATCTACAAGACGAGAGAGGAGGTGGCTAAAATAATCTTCTTCAATGTTGTAGAGTATGGTTGATAGGGGGTCACCTTTCGTTACACCTTTGTTTAATTTAAAATATCCCTTGGGGTAGCCGTTGACCAATATTGAAATAGAGGCCGAGCTAAGAAGTGTTTTGTACTGTATTTATAAAAGAATCAATAAATCCAAACCATTGAAGAACCTTGAAGATGAAACTCCAATCCATGTTATCAAAATCTTTTTTGATGTCTGGTTTGATAGAAATATTACCCCCTATATTAACTTTTTTTAGAGTATTAACATATCCAGAAGCAAGAAAAAAAAATCTGGTATGGATCTTCCATTAATAAACCCAAATTGGTTCTAGGAGACAATTTTGTCTGTGATAATTGAGTCAGTTAGAAATTATTTTGGTGATGATTTTGTAATGGGTGTTAATGAGTAAAATGTGTTTAAACTTGTGGATCTCAGATGCATTGTCAATATTTGGAATCAAGGAAAAAATTTAGCATTAAGACCATGAGGGAAGACACTAGTGGAGAAAAACTATTTGACCATTTTACAAAAATCCAAATGGATAATGTCCTAATAGAGCTGAAAATTCCAATTATTTAAACCATCAGGACCCGACGCACTATTTAGATTTAGATTAAAGACATTGTCTTTAATTTCATGATCAAGAGGTATTACTAGAAAGAAAGTGTTATCCTCACATTTGACTACATTCAGAAGGAACTCGTGAAGGAGGAATTTGTTGTTATCAGGACCATTAAGTATGGAGTTAATGTAAGAGACAATATGAGTAGAAATGTCATCCTCATTGTCTAAGAGGTAGTTCACATATTTTAGAATAAGTATCAGTCTTCAGGTTTTTTTGAATCTATGAAGTATGTTATAGAAAATAGTGTTTATATCACCATCAGATAACCATTTAATTTTAAATGTTTCTTTCCTTTTGTTCTCTTTATAGGTGGGAAAAGAGTTTAATTTTATCGACATGTTGATTTAATGAGTTGGATCAGTGTTGAAATCAGACCTATTGTTATTATCATTATTTTCTTCAACTCATCATCGATATAAAGAAAGTCATTATTAATTTATTTAGCTGTAGAACATCACAACATTTTGAGAATCTGTCTGAGATGTTTTAACGTAACAGAAAAAAAAGTATCATTGCAATGGGACATAGAAGAACAAAAAAATTTGATGATATTTGTGCATTCATTATTAGAAAACCACGCATTTTAAAAATGAAACGGTAATTCGGGTTTCAAATTTTTGATGGAGATATACAACAGAATGGGATGGTGGTCAGAGTGTAAAATTTGGAGTGTGATACTATAGATGGTATCTTATTTATCTAAAGTAGGGAAATTTGTGAAATCTATAACCAACTTGGAGGGAACCGACAGATTATAATGACTTTTATACCAAGTATATTTGGATCAAGTGAGATTAATTTCTCTAAGGTTGTTTTCATCAAATGATGTTTTAAATTACCTAGTGGAAATAATACCTCGATATGTGCCATATTTCTCAATAGAATTAAAAATACCATGAATGTCCCCAATCAAAAATCAAGGAGTATTAATATTCGTACCTATGTAGGTAAGATCATTCCAAAGTGGCCTTCTATCATGATATCTATTATTATCATAAACAAAGGATCATAAGGAATTAGCGCCATAAATTATGAAATGACAAGTAAAGCCATGCTCAACGACATTAAAAAAAATATAATTTTTAATCGATGAGTGTGAGAAAACCCAAAGAGAGTCAACATTATAATAATTTTATTATTACACCTAAAAATGAATAAGCATGCTAGCATAGATGGGAGTATTTAGATGAAAAGTTAATTTTGGGCTTAGGAAAAGAAAACAAAATTGGAAAATGACTGTTAATAAGTCTTTTTAAAATTATAAATGTGTCATAGTTGGAAATACCCGGAAAATTCCAGAAAAAACATCTTCATTTAAACCAATGTTTGGAGCCTTATCTACCCTTTTTTTGTTTCCTAAACACTTTTTTCCAGAAGATCTTATAAAACTTTTGGTATTGTTTCGGCTGGTAATCTGTATACACAAATTATTAAGAGTGGCCAAGGGGACATACTAGGAATTTTTTGTTGGAGATTCCTGCCTAGAAAAATTCATAGGTGAATTTATATAAATAATAATATTACTATTAGAATGATTCACATCTTAAGTAGTAAAGAGATTTCTAGTTTGCACAGAAGTAGAATTTATGTTAACAGTTTTAGAACCAATGAAATAAATAACATTTTTGTTAAATGTTATAGAATCACCAACCGATGGTTTGATAAGAATAGGAGAAATATTGCATGATTCTGTTGAATCCATATGTGCTATATAACCCATTTTTATTCTTGATGGTGGGACTAATTGGTTGTTTGAAGCAGGAAATGATGACTCATTCTAGAAAATTACTTCAATATTTAATGATGTAATATTTGAAACTATTGTGTCATAATAATCTATAGTTTCTTATTATCAAAGATAGGTTTTAAAAATCAAGTCTTATTTGAGACTACCAGACCACTGGTTTTATAGCCCTCTGCAGACTGTTTGCTTCATACATTTTCCTATACAACAGAAGCACTATTGACATTTTCATAAAAATGGTATACATAGGGACATTTAGTTTATGTAGAATTGAAAATATGAAAATTATGTTCCTCACAAAGTGCGGTCATTGAAATAGAAAGAGTTTGATTATAATAATACATTTCATTACTACTAGAATGGAGAATAGAAAAGGAAATATCATTATTTTCAGAATTAATAAATTTATGTGTAGTGTCATTGTATATTGTCTTAGCATTATTTTAAATATAATTATTTTTTTCTTCACCCTGTGGGAGTTTTAGATATTCACTATTCGTTCCATTTATATCCTCAGTGTGTGCCACTGGATGACGCGATGGACACTCTAGCACATTATAAGGAGTCTATGAGGGATCAAAATCCTTCACCAAAATGTTAGGAGAATTATGTTTTCAATCCATGTTTTTGGCTCGATGATTAATTTTATTTTGAATCTAAACATCCATAACAATTGTTTCAATTTCATTAGAAATAAATGGGTCATCATTATCATTTTTCTAGTTCTTCCACTAAATCAGCCTATGATTTTTTAACTTCAATCACTAATGGATTCATGCTCTTGGGTTTGATAACCCACTTTTCAGTGTTCCTATTATAGGTTTCAGGTTTATCAAATGTAGGGCCTTTATAATTATATTATTTTTTAATCTTAGTCCATTCAATACCAATTGGCTGAGTGGTGTATTTGTTCACTACTCTACAGTTTAGTATTTTGTGGATTATAATATTACAATATTCACAAAAAAAGGTTTTATCTCATACTCAATCCTCACTTTAGTTCTATAGTCTTTAGCTTTTAGAGTAATGGAGTGTGGAAATTTATTTTCTAGGCTCACCTCCACTGTTAATATAAAAAATAATCCTAACTCACCAGTTATGTTTCTGTGATCAATTTTCATGGGGTACCAATACAAGATGTAAAATCATTTAAGATCTTTAGGTGCCAAAATAACCAATTGATATTATGAAATATAACCTATAACTAAGACATAATGTTCCTATGTGTGTTCATATTAGAATCAAAATTCCATTCAAAGATGTGCAAGATGCCATGTTTGAGTAGAAAATTACCTATTCTCAAAACCCGATCAAAATCTTCCTGAGAAGATTGTAGAATGTGGAAATAACTCTTACACAGTGGGACTAGTTTCTAGTTAAAAAATACCCAATAGTAAGAAATGAACGGATTTAAATTAAGGTGCAACTTGGGTTTTCCAACTTTTAAATATTTAATTCAGCCCATGATTGAAAACATACACATTTATATCCACCAATGAATCACTTTGGGATCAGATTCCATAAAAAATCATCCACCTTCTATTGTTTTAACATCGGAGGCTTAGTCAGAGTTGAATTGTGAAGATCTGATCCCATCAAAGCCTCGAGGAAAGAAATCCCCCTAGCTTTAGCATTCAGCGCTTGTACTGAGTCATGCTCCGCGATGGTTTTTTCCTCTATCGTGAATGATGTAGGGGAGATGAAAGACCTCTCCCATTCCAGATCAATGGAGGCCATGATACAAAATATATAGCAAAGATAGATCCTATCACATGCAATATTCTAAAACTTCAGGGTTTAGGTTTGAGGGTTCGCTGAAACATTTGGAGAGACACTCTAACATCCTCCCTAACTAGATCATTATTCATTCAAAATATAAATTTGGATTATTAATAAATTTATGAAATTATTGGATTTATTGGTGAATATATAATGGAATAACACCACTACCAATATTATAAAATCATCATAAATTAATAATTATCAAACAATAATACCAATATTTCAGTTTTTTATTCATTCACGGTTTAAATGTTATAACATCGTTTGTTTTGGTGGCAAAAATGTCCAAGATAGAAAAATATTATAACATTTTATTGTTTCGGAATATAATATTTTATTTTAGTAATATAACTTCTATAAAATATTTCTTATTTAAAAAGATTGTTATTATGTTAAAAAATATGATTCAATTAGAGATGGATATAGAATTCAATGATGAATGATAAAAGATTAGAAAAAATAGATATTGAAGAATTAAATCTCCTCTTGGAGATCCTCCTCAAAATGATTTATTTGAGACATCAATCTTTGATTAGTGTGAAACAACAAGATATTTTATATGTTATTTCTTTTTATAGTATTTTAATTTCATGGACAACGTCTATTCTACACAAAATCATTTTTTAAACCATAAAATTAATATATTATTTAAATTTACTCATTGTAAACAACAAATTAAAATTAGTGGATTTAGTAGGAAAAACATATTATTAAAATTATATATAATTGTTTTAGATATATAAAATATTTTGTTAAATAAATAGTAAATTTAAAGTAATTTCATTATATTTGTTAATTGTAATTATTTCCTTAGAATTTTTTTTCATTTCATTTTGAGAGAAAATAATAAAAATATTTTCATAAATATATAAAAAAATTCAAATAATTAACTTCATTTTAAAAATCATGATGTAAAAATTATCATATCCAAATATTTTGAGAATATAATGAAATGATAACTTTTTTCGATGAATAGTTAAACCTACTGGTTATTTTCTAAAACAGTATTTTTGTTTAATGAATTTAAAAATATACATTTTGATTTAATTTTTTTAATTTTTTATTGATAAAATTATGCTTTATATAATCCAATTAAATTCAACTGAATAAATTTTGTACTTAATTATGACATTAATAACTTTTACACATAATAAATAATTGTTTTCTATTAATCCACCTTTTCCAAACATTTCAAGATTATTGAGAAATGAAAATCTTCAACTTATATTGATTGATTTTGTTAAAATGGTTTCCATATATTAAATTATTAAAATTAATATTATTTAATTCATCCTTCTTATTTTTTCGTTATAATAAATAGATGAAATAACAAGAAGTTTCCACATAGTAAAAGGGTAAATTGTGTCATCCTAGGATTAAAATAAATTACAAGACCAAAAGGTTTTGGTATTAATTATTATTGGATTAAGATAATTCAACCTATACCACATTATCAGTTAGAATTAATTAATTATTGGATAATTTTTCTTGAAAATGTCATATATAATATTTTATGTTATGAAAAAGAAAAAAGTATCACTCCTTGATTTTAAATATCAATTTTATTTTTACGAAGGGATTAAAAAATATGGTTTAATATTATTAGGTTATTTTTAGAATAATGAAATTTAATTTATGATGTTAACTTATATATCATTTTTAGTGAAAATATAATTACCCTAATGAATTATAACATATTGACACAATATTTATTCAGTTAATAGAAATTTTCAATAAATGATATTAATGTTATTAAATGTAATATAAATTTAATGTATTATTGTGTTAATCGAATTATGTATATATATATATATATTAAATTTTACTTTTTTAAGAATTATATTCAAATTCCATTGTTTTCATGTTTAATTCAAATTCTGATTAAACAGATAGTTCCAAATTTAAAATTAATGATGTTTTATAATAAATAATATTCTATTAAATGATTTTATTTTAAAAAATAAATTATTTTCTAATTGTATTGTAATATAGTTTAAAATAGAAACCATGGTCCATTAATTGATCAATATTTTTATTTCTAGTAATAATCATGACACATAAAGTGTTAAAACATTACTTTCATTGTAAATGTCCAAGGGGGTTAACACGAGTTAAAAAAAAGATAAGGGTAAAACCTAAGATAAAATAATCCAAAATTTAAATGATTATATTTTTTTTAAACTATAATAATATTATCATAAAATATATAACAGTGTGGATATTTTTTGATGAAATTAATGTATATTAATTTAATATTTTTCGGAATTCTATATTAGTCACCCCCTTCAATAATAAAAGGGAACCTCCACTCATCTTTTACTCAAATAAGAAATCTATTTTCATTTAAAAATACATAATAAAATCCATTAATTACATCATTTACCACATTTTACAAGACTTGGATTGATTATAAGACCCCCGTAGACATGTTTTATTAGTAAACGCAAAAGGTTGTCCAGAAAATATATATCAGTCTTAATCAAAAATTTCTATCTTATTTATCATCCATCTGCATAAAATCATATTAATTTTTTTTATTAAAAATAATAATTTTTTAAATATAATTATATTTTATTATGTTAATATCATAATCTATATTTATCTCTTTCATTAAATGGGAAACAAAATTGGCGATCGTGTGTATGGTAAATTATCGCCTCTTGATCTGGTGTAATTTTGTTTTCCATCACTACCCCTCATGCTTAGATATAATGAAATTGTAAATGTAAATATATTATACTTATGAAATAATTAAAATTATTGAATTATAGTATCAAATATACCTTCTTACATACCAATCTATTTGAAAATGATATCAGCCCTTGTTCGTACAGGAGAACTATCACCTCCATGAATCCGTGTGGCTAAATTATGGATTTATTTGGAAATTAATTATATTTGGGATATATTTAATTAATATATATGATATTTTTGATAAGAAATTGATTCTATAAAGGTGAATTTTCTTTAACTTCCATTAATTCCATTAGTAAGTAAATAAAAACAGCATTTGTGCATACATTCCTACTACCATCTCACTGAATAGTGTAATTAACTTTTCGTTCAATAGCATTATTGTATGACTATAAATAAAAATATAATGAATAAATATGATATTTATATCATTACTGTTAATATTAAGTTATTGTAGTAATGTTCAGTTTTCAAGGACCAAAACTATGAAAGTACACATACATGAAAATTGAAGTATTTGTCTCCTAGAATTGTGATTTTAATAAATATGTATTTATAAATATATTATAATATGTAATAATTATGTTATAAATTGTATGATATGTATGAATATTGTTTTATATTATGTTTTTAATAAACCCATAATTATTTTATAGTAGGTTTGAACTTGTTCAAGGGAAGTTAGACCTGAGATAAGGGATTATTGTCTCGAATTTTCATATTTGAAATCTATGTTCTGTAATGTATAAGATCACTTCTATTTCAAGTTATCTCCCTATTTTATTTTTTGTGACAATTTTTTTTAAAATTTTACCTTTTTCTTTAATACTATGTGGATGATTTTTATTCAGATGTGGAGGGAATTTTATAGGGAATATGACATAAGGTTAAGGGATATATGATTATTTTAATTCAAGGGGTATGGATATAAACTAGTAAAATGGGTTCACTAGGGTTTATATATATATGGAATACTTTAGTGGTTTCCAAGGTCCTTTTGTTTAATTTAGGATAACAATCTCTTTATAGATAAATTTTACACTATGTAAATTTGTAACGGGACATATATCATTTTTCGACAACATGTCGTGAAATAGTGCATGGTGAGAAATGGTTACACATTGTGTAAACCATTCAAAGAATGTAATTGTTGAAGTGGGTAAATATTAAGCTAATCTAATGAGTTTTTTTGATGTGAACCTCCAAACACAAATAAAATAAATCTAATCAAATTAAATTATTTAAAATATCATAATAACATTATTTATGTAGTGGCATACTAGATATTTTTCACATTCCTTCCATAAATCATTCTCCTCTCAACCTAGGATTATTCTATATGAGTTAATGGGAGCCGCTCATTTATTTTAGACATCTAATTTGTGTGATTTATTTCAATTAAGACTTTGGACTTACTTTCTACTTCCTCTTTTGTTTTTCTCCATTGTGGATATAAAAGGCTAGGAAAAACGTATGGTTTATGTCAATCTTGATCATAACTCATATAGGTTTCTTTTTTCTCACTTTTTCTACTGTAACCTCTTTTTTTCACTTTTGATGTTTGACCATAATCATTTTTTAATGGTAGGTCCTATAGTCTATTTAATAGTAATGAATGTAAAATATTACAATTCCTCCAACATAATATGTCCATTATTTTATTAATTGATTTATTATATTAATTTGATGAACCACTATGGATGAAATTGGTTATAACCTATATTATACATAATGTTTGGGTGAGTAAACCCATGATTGTAAATTAATTGACAAATGTGTTATGTGTGTATTGCATGACATTATTTTTGTTCGATTTTCCTAATATAGTTTCACAAAATATTATAATTTCGTATGTTTATGACCAAACTAAAAATGTAATGTGTAATTAATACGTAAATGGTAATTTTTATAGTTATCCTTTGAGACTTCTGATGTGATATTGTGTTATCCCCACTATTATGACTCATTATTTTAAATTATATAATGTTTATATAGAAGGAGATGCCTAGTGATTCATGTTGAAATTATAATGTAGAAATATATTCCCAATGATTCATGTTGTATTGATTATATAGTGGGTTATTCTTAGTGATACATAATAAAAATATAAGACATAAATATTCACCTTGATACATGCTAAAATGCTTATACACAATGAAAGACCCTATTTTATTCTAAAATTATTTCCCTCTTGGAGTAGATCAGATACATAATGGAATTCTTTTACACTGTACATGGAAATTATATATGCTAGATTCTTTAGACACCATTCTGGGTCCTAATTGATTTTTGAGATGATTATATAACAGGTTTGACCCAAAAATTTGTGATTAATACCATGGGTATGTTTTTATGGTTTGAAATTTTTTTAGACATTATCACAATAAATCAAGAATGGTGGTGATGTAGGGTGTGTTTTACGGTGGTTATACGGTTATGGTTAATATGGTTGTGATACATACATAGAGAATTTACATCATAACGATGAGTAACGTTTTGTTTTACCATGGTTATATGGTTTGGGTTGTCATGGACGTAATCCATACTTAAATACATTTTGAAATTGTGTTAATGTGTCTTAATGTGGTATTAATGTGAAATTTTAATTAATTGATACCCATATTTATTTCATTATTGAATGCACTTATTATCAGACCGGTTATGTTTAGACATGATGATGTTGAGCTATGATGTTATAATCACTCCATAATAAGTGCACCATTTGGTAACGAAGAATATTATATTGTCGAAGGCTTGTAAAATGGAAAGGGACGGTTCTGTTTCTTTTTTATTGCTATATGGGAAAATATTTAGAGATAGGATTGACATGAGGTTATGAAAATAATTCTTTTCAGTTTGTTTATGTTATTTTATTCTTTCATATCATTTAAATATTTTTTAAATATACATACACTCTAATATAATATTACATTATCCCTTAATTTTATGTTATATTATTTAGTTGGATTTTATTGCTCAGTTTATCTATTTTATTCAATTTTTTGTTATTTATGTAATCTGATATTTATTGATTATTGGTTATTTTATCTGTGTTATAACTCTATATCAGTGGTATAGTCTTTCCACTACACATATCACACCCCACTACTATTTATTGGACTCTATAATATGGGGAGGATTTCTTGATTTCACATAACCATCGTGATTTAGCGGCATGAGAGAGTGTTGAATTGTGGGTTGTTAAAAAGTGCAATCATAGGGAAAGATGATTTTCTATTTTTTATATGTAAGGAATGTATAAAAAAGATGATTATTCTCCCAAAAATGGTAATGTGCTTGTGCATGGGAGTGGCTAACATACGTTCGGTGAAAATATGAGTACCCATATATGGTATTATTGTTTATGATGTTTTCTTGTTACAATTTATAATATTTCACCTAGAGTGATTCACATATTGTGCGAAACTATTATATCATAATGTTTTCGTACTTTCTATTTCTTCTCATGTAACAGGGTGGTTCCAGATGATTATGTATGCATCATGATAGGAACATATGGATATATTGAAATGAATTTCCATAATAGCGTCATATTTATTGCATGTGATATATACTAACTTGTTTAAACTGTGAGATATGATATATAAAATATCAGAGAAATGAAATAAAGAAATTTTTATGTCATGCTAAAACACATGTATTCAATGATTAGAGATACACAGATAAGTGGATCCCTATAATTTTCACATGATAAGGTTGAACCTGTTTTCATAACTGATATTTTATTGTGTGTGTTTGTCTTGAAAGTAAGATCCATCTTCATCATCTTCAAGATGATCATCATGTGTTTGGAGATCAATACACTGAAAAAAATTCTAAGACAATTATTCCTATAGATTTTGAGGATCATATTCATGTTTAGCATCAATTTAGAATCCTTAGGTCCATGTGATCATTGGAATTGGAGATTTTTCACATTGTGCATTCGATGTATGTGCTAACAAGAGAGTTCCATAAGTTCCATAAACCTATGTTCACATGGGAGGGATTCCCCCAGACCGTCGAGTCATATATTATGTTAGATCAGATGATATTTATATATATTGATAGTCCGAAATATAGGATGTTGAAAAATAATAAATATATGATTTATGGACATGGTATTCATTGGAAGGATCTTCTGAAGTAGTCAAGGTATCATGAAGAGTTATCTTGGAAATACATTGATATAATGTTAATGATTTATTTCTTTCTTGAGACCATAAGGGAAAAGAATGCTAATAATTTTATTATTCAGATACAATAGGGAATTTCAGTGCAGGATAACACTAAATGTTTCATCAAACTATAGTTCCTGTCAGTGTCATTGGTAGATAATGATATCCCTATGGAAAGATGTTTTTAGGATGGTAGGAACTCTCAGATCAGGTCACCGGTCAACAGGCTCCATCTATGCAGTTTTGCAGATGTGATTAATGCGGAACTCATCATGGAAGGGAATATGGGTGAGGTCCCATGAAATATCTAGGTTTTTTCAGATGGGATGACTGTGAACTCTTATTCTAGTCAAAAGAGGCATCACTATGAAAATTTTCACCACGATAATAGTCGCAAGAGAATTCGTGGCAGGTGGATTCCATATCCAGATTGTGTTTCATCCATTTTATATTAATGTGGATTGATGGGGGAAAAATACATAGTTTACATACCAAAAATTTGAGTGTCATTCATGTAGTAGGATATTCCACCTACAGGGTTTTTGTAGGTTTATTCATTAGCAGAGCTGTGTGAACCCAAAATTATAATGTTTGGACCTTACATTAGATAGCATGGTTAAAACATGACACTAACCATGAAAGGTAAAATAATACCATCATACATTAAAATAAAATTACAATTTTAAATTTATTTTATATACTATATATTTGGTAATTCACTCAACACCGAGTTAACATGCATAACAAGCAAGAGAGACATTCTTCAAATGTTTAATTTTCACGCAAGATATAGCTTTTCAGAATAATGATATATTACTAAATAGAATAAGAGATAACATATCATTTAACTTTTTAGTTATGGAAAGGGGTAAATAATTTATTAAAATATATTGTCCAAACAAATTTAAAATGAAATAATTGGTTATAAATTAGTTAGAAATAAATATGAGAACTTATTGCCTATATAAGAAAATATTATTATTTTCTGAAAGATTGTTTACCCTAATAGATTTAATTAATAACAATAAGTGGGCCAACCCTTTTTAAATCAGAATTTTTAATTTTTAATTAATTTATTCTATCATATTGGACTGTATATTTTAATGATAATCATTCTAAATAGGTTATGGTGAATTTGTTATATTTTTCTAAAAAATAACATTTTTTAATGAAAAGATAAAAATAATAGATTTTAGTTCAATTTTTTTTATATATAATTTATTTGAATGGATGAATTATTTTTTATAATCATTTTAACGATTAATTACATAATATTTTTAGAAATTAATCCAATATATTCCATTGGGATAGATATATCTTTTAAATTGTCTATAAAAACATAGAAAGTTTGTGGATGTTTTTTACTTTAAAATCCTACATTTTTATCCTTCCTACAGGATGACTTTTGAATTAATTTATTCCATTTTTTGGATTAGAATATTGAATAATGGATTCTATATTTGGAATTAGTATAATATATATATTCTAATAAGTTCAACATAGTTTTTGACCAAAATTATTGGTGATAGTAAGTAAAAATAATTACAATTATTTAGTAAAATTTATGCTTAACAAATGACTAAACATTTATCTTAAGGGCCCAAATGACCTATCCACCAGTCAAAACCCCAATGTATGGAAATATCTCATCCATAAAACTTACATTAATGTGTGTTTCTTTGGTTTTAGGTAAATTTTTTTTAATAACATGTTTACACATAACTTGTTCCAAAAAATTCCATGTGAACAATTTTTCTTCCCTATAAAACGGCACCATCTCTCCCCATTACACACAAATCCCAATCCACATATGTTCCGCCAATATCTGCCCAAATAATTTACCAATATAACTCCCCGCAAAATTAAATCCTTGATTTCATTTTTAATCCCTTTAATGAATTCTTTTGGTACAAACCGTAACAAGTCAACCAATTAATTGGTAACATCTTTATTCATGCTCTCTAGTTTCATTTCCATTCTCAACCCCATAATATATATTTATTCAATTATTATATAACAACATTAGTATTCTGAATATACTATGATTGTTTTATGTTTTGATTTATAACTTCACTTACATAAACCTCCATCTAATGGGAATCGAACATACAATTTGTGTGTACACTGAACTATTGGCTCATGGAACGATGACTGATCAATTGTCCTTTTCCAAAAATGATGGTGTTAATTATAATGGAAAATATTTTTATATATGTTAAATTATATATATATATATATGGTTTTATTCTTCCATAATTTTTATTTATTTCATAAATTTATTCTTTCAATCTTTTTTAAAAACAATAATTTCATATAATGATGTCTGGACTACCTCCCATATAAAGCAATATGACTCATTCATACCATAAATGGAACATATAAAGGATGTTTTTTAATAATCATATGTAACATATATAAAATATATATTATTTTGGGGTCATTATATAAAATTTTTTCATTTAGTGTTCATTCTTGTAATACAACAATGAAATATATATAGTGTTCATGCATATGTGTGTGCTACCATATTCATGAACGGTGCACTTCATTGTAATCTCCAAAAACAATGGACTAATATAAGTACATATATAATTATTATATAAGATTAATTATCCATGTTTTAAATTATGGAGATGATGAATCCCATATCGAACTATGTATCACGTCAAATAACATGTAAAAACATACTCAAGAAAACTAGGTAATTAACAATAGAAATAGTAAAATTAATGAAAGAGTGTTCACAAATGGGTTATAAAATATTATAATGGATAAATATATGATATTATGAACATGATAATGGTTCTATTGTAATTTATTAACATACATTAAACCGTTATATAGTAAGATAAATGGTATATAATGAAAGAAAGGTTAAGATGATGCAATTTCGTCTCAAATTACATTGAATTAAAAACTATTTTTTATTATAAACAAAGTCATTTTAATGGTGTATATACGGTCTATTAATATTTAATATCAAGAATATATTTAATCTCATGATATTATATGTTTCATTTAATATCATTCCATCATGGGTATTTGGATTTAAATGTTTAAAATTTTTATGGGACCATTTTAATTGATTAAATATTATTCTCCTAAAGAATGGCCAAATGATTATACATGTTATCTCACATTCATATGTGATTATAAAATTTCTCATAAAAAATCACTGTATTTTAGTGTTTTTTCACTATAAATTTACATGAATATCCATATCCATATACAATATATATTTATATTTCCTAAACTATATATCATTTTTTCATTAGGTGTTCACCCTGACAATTATTTGACTAATAGGGGAAATATTGATAATTCTTCATTCTTCATTAAATATAGATATTTGATAAGGAATATTAATTATTTTTATTATTAAATATGAGGAATTGTGTGGACTGTAAATGATGGGTGTATCCCTAAAATAATATATCACCTCGATGTGTCGATAGGTTCTTATGGGACAACTATGTTGGCCAAATTAAAGAGGTTTCTATCTGTTGTTTTAATCAGTCTTGTGAAAGGTCTTAACCATATAACCATTTGTGTTCCATATACATTATATCCATTAAGAAATAATGTCCCTCATATTTTTTAGTTATTATTCATCCATGGGATTTCTTGTCGGCATATTTATGAATATACTTTATTTCAGTACATTAATTAAATGGCATTTGATTCAGTTTCTTACCATTCCATATTAATTTATTCATTATCATGTTATTTTAATGGAATATTTTATTATCCCATTACCTTTCCATGTCATCATATTTTCGTTGATTAATTATTTCATCCACTTTACCTACCCTTACTGAGAATTTGATCTTACTTTTATATTGTTTTATTTCTCCACATTATGAAGAATAAATCATTGATTAATCTTTGAAGGATACAAGTTATATAATTTTATTATGTATCATGTTTTTAATTTATATTTCCCAATGTATTATGGGTTTCATGTATGTAATCTGGAATTCTGAGAGTGCTAAACAGAATGGTTCTTTGGGATTTGATTCCTTTTAATCAGGCCACTAATATAAAATAATGTATCACTCTGGGCGTCTAGGGTCAGGACATTGTAGTTGGTATCATAGAAGATTAATCAGAACCTTTGAAACTAGATTTAGAAAACAAATATTGCTTAGAATAACCATAATATTGAAATTGAGGATAAGTATAAAAGAACATCCATGAATTTTTATACTCTTTGTATTATGTATGTATTCCTAGCAACACATCCATGTTTGGATACTACAAGTGGGAATAGTTATGCAGATGATGTACCAAGCAGTAACAACTCTAACAAGGTGTCTCAGGAATTACTCAGGATAAACATGTACATGAAAACATTCCTTACATTCCACCTGGTTTGGCACTCTTGGGGATACACTTATGATAATTTTCATTATCTTTACCCACCATTATGAATGACTTGGAAGTTAATATTTCCCCAAAGTAAATAAATTTTATGATTCCAGGATTCATGGTGAATTAATTTATGTTATGTTTTTTAACATATTTATAGTTTTAAAAGGTTTAAAATTTTATTATATAATTATATGTATTACATTATTTAAAAATTACACTGAGAAGGAAGAATGGAATCACAAATCTTAGGCAATATAATGATTTACCTACCGAGGAAACAAATATAGACGATATTGGAACTCGCCATGCTATTAATATATTATAGAATCATAGTTAGGATATGAAGAATAACCATTCCTAAATTGATTAACCTATTCCATATAGAGAATATCATATGCTGGAAAAAATTATGCGGTAGAATCCCTCATCATTTAGTGGGACTACAAATCCAATTGTATCTACGGAAAGAATTAATTATCTAGAAAATATTCTTACTACAATGGAATGAAGATAAAATGAAATGTCTAAACTTGACTTATATTGTCTCCAAGGTGGTACTGACTAGTGGTGATATCTGATCCATAATTCTATAATGGAATACAAAACTGAACTTTGGGAATGAAGAACATTTAAGGAGACATTATTTCATTAATAATTTCATCGTGATAGAAAAATTTAGGCAAATAGGATTTTAAATTGATTTTAGAAAAAGGTTGAACTCAATGTTTTAGATTATGAATCTACCATTACAATGTTATGTAGATATGCTATGAATTATATACACCAGAAGGAGTGCATGATCAACCACTTCTTAAAAGGACATAAGCCAATTGTAACACCCTAAGCTTTCACGACATGCTTCTCTTTCAATAATGCAATAGCTTGCATTATACGCATGTTTGAGATTCTAACACACAGCGATCAATCAAATTAGCAGTTATGAATAGTAATACCCACTTTTTTAAATTTTATAAATTTTAACATTCCAAATGGACTAGGTTTTTGTATTCAGAATATCAAAATTATCCTAAGTTGAATTTTTTGTAATTTTCTGAGAACATCCAAATTTTTTATGAATAGTGAAAAATACTTAAAACAACTTTTTAAATCAAAACAATTTATGGTGATAAATTATAATATTGAGTGGTTTTAAAGAATAATTAGAATATATTATTACCACTTTATCCAATGGTGGTCATTATAATTAATTTAACATTGAAATTGGACATAAACAATTGTCAATCTTTTGATATATATTGTTTCTTAAAAACATGCTATTTGTTGTGACAATGAGAATTAATTATTAAATTAATTTATGCAACCTATATGTTTGGAATTTTGTAAAATAGAAATCAATTTTTAATTCTGAATATCAATTATAACATAGGGTGAAATTTTGGCATTGTTCTAAAAAACATCAATTTTCGATGAATAGTGAAACCACTAAGTGGTAGTTAAAAAACTGATTTTTCGTTTAAATGAAACATTACCACATCTGTGATTTGATTTTCAAAAATCTGACATACATGGTTGTCATTAGGAAGTAAAATGTGGGTCAATGGGATTAAAATAATTTTTTGTGAATAGTAACTTTTAAGTTTAATTAATCGCTATTAAAGGTAATTATTGAAATTTAAGGTAAAAATGATATTATAAAAATATGAAAATACCTTTACACTTGTTCTACCATTATTTTATGAGTCATGGCCGACCAAGAAAATCCATGGGTCAACTTGGGGACCCCATGGAGCCACTGGGGTAAGAAAATGACAATAATAACTTTTTATTTAAAGTAAAAATAAAATTGTCACAAACATGAGTTGTTTTACTAAAAAAAATTATATGGGGTTATAAAAGTCATATATTTTACTATAAATATTCATTAGAAAGATAAAAATATTTCCTACATCATGATAGTTTTTTATAAATTTTAGGCATTAAATAAATTAAATTATTTATGACACCATGATGATGTAGAGATTACCTCATTAATTAACGAATTAAATAAAATGAAAAGATAATGTAAAATATACGACTTACACTTGTCAAAAACTTATTGAATTGGTAGATTTAGAACCCTTATCACCTTATCCTAGAAATATCTATGTCTGGGACCTTTAAAACCCGAAACTCATTATATAAAAAAGTAACATTTCATTACTTTTCAAGAGTGCCCCTCCTCTCCTCTTTTAAAAGGCCCCCACCACTACCACCTAACTCACACCTTCTAAGCATTTTGAATCAGCCAATATCTTCCTAAATACTCTCTAAACTTCCCTCTATAACTCCTAGAAGCCTCACTTTGGGCATAATTCTTCCCAAGGAAGCCTTTAACTCAAATCAAAAAGAGTTACCTGTTTTAAAGGTACTGTTTTCTGTTGTGTTATTTTGTTTTATTTTTCTTCTCCAAACCCTTAAACTATTTTTATTTATTTCTTTTGTAACAACACCATCATCCTAAATATACTAGGATCTTGTTATAATAATTATTCAATCTATACTTACACACACCTACATCTAATGGTTAGAGAACATACAGTTTCTGTGGATGTCAAATTTCTGCCTCACGAAACGATGATTGTTCAACACTAATAAAACACATTCAAAGGTGGAAATTAAGATGTAACTATATTTATATATGATATATATTATGTTTATATTTTTATTATTATTCTGTATTTCTCATTTATGTCATACCTTTATGATTTCCATTATGGGTAAACGCGATAATTTCATTTTAGGAAGTGCGGACTACCGCCCCCTAAAAGTTATTTGAATCGTTAATGCCATATGTGGGATGTATAAAGTATGGAGTAAATGATATTATATATGATATAATACTGTAATTATAACATACCTTTATATCATTATTATTTCATTCCATTAAATACGCAATAGAAATGAAAGTAGCGTTCATGCCTATGTACGGCTTACCGTCTCTATGAACGGTGCATTTCATTTCATACCACTAAATGTTACGTAATATTATGAATGAATGTATATAATGGATATATATTATATATATGAAATCTTCATCATGAATATAATTCTAGAGATAATTGATATTCTACCACATAAACAAATTTTAATTATAAGAAGTTTATTTTTAACACAAGTATCAAAGATCGACAAAAAGACCGTTATAAACATAAATAATTACATAATGTTCATAACATGGTAATAAGTTATATAAAATGAATAATGAACTTGAAAAAGGTTCTTAATCTAGTAGAAATTAAATCCAGTTTATTATTCAGGAGGTTAAAGAACGATCGATTCAAGTCGAACAAGAGGTAAGGGAACTTCTTAACCCAATTTCATTCTTTGGGTTAATCTCCTACTTTCAAATTATGTCATGATATTATTATGTCCTATCTGGTATTAATACTTTATTTACGTGTAAATATAGTGAATACACATAATAGATCTATTTTATTTAAAAAGTGATCTTTGTAAGGGAACTTCTTAACCCAATTTCCATTATTTGGGTTAATCTCTTACATTCAAATTATGTCATGATATTATTATGTTATATCTTGTTTTTATACTTTATTTATTTGTACTTATAGTGAATACACATAATAGATCTATTTTATTTAAAAAATGATATTTTTAAGGGACTTCGTCTCAATCTCCTTTCATTGAGGCATATTTTGTTTTATACACTACTTTCTTTTATACGGTTTATAAACCTCATTGAATTCTACTTTTATTCAAAAGGATTCTTTTTATACGAAGAGATTTTACTAAACGACAAAAGGAATGTGTTGTTTTACGTATGCGGCGACAACAAATTATCTGCCATCATGACCATTATTTGAGTTTCAACATCCTCTACAAGCCATAACTTTATGAAAATGATTTCAAAAAAGCGAGAGATATTTCTCTCAAATATATGAAAATCCAGTGCAAATGTATACGTATTTAATGCAAGCTTAAAAATGTTATCCAAAAACTAGACTCTCGAGTGTGGTAGACAGGAAGGGATTGGGCATGGACCCATCATGGCATGTAATTAGTCGAGCAGTCTCAGAATTAGTTATTTTGTTTTCCGAAGCTTGCATAATGTTTTTAGAAAAACACTGGAGTATATTTGGGAATTTTAAAATGTAAGAATCTTTTAAAAAAATTCATTGGCAAGTCTTATGAGACAAACCAGTGTCTTGGCACGAGGCCTTGACAAAATCATATTTGAAGTCTTGGCACGAGGCCTTGGATACGTGGTTATGATAGTCTCGCATTATGCATTCCATCATTATGAAAGTGGTTATTGTTATTGCATCTGATTATTTGACCAGTAGAATATCCATGTGAATAAGTAAATAGCATTATCTCATTTTAATTTTTCCATATTATGTTGAAGTTCAAGTTTAATAGGCTTTTGTTTTAGTTATACCTTGCTTTAAATTTTTATGTTTATTTATGAAAGCTTTCGCTATATTGTTATCTTTACTGGGCATCTGAGCTCACCCCTTTCAATGTTTTAATATTTTCTAGGATGTGAAGAAGTATTTTATGAATGAACTGCATGGATAGTCAGAAGTGGATATGAGTGTGGACTATGGAGAATTTTTTATTTTAGTTTTTCAATTTATGATGTAATGTAACATTTATGAATGAATATAATGTTTCCAAGGCTACTAAACTAATCGGTATTTTGAGACGTGATTTTTTGTGATCATGCCAATGTTACTCAATAATGCACCGACTCTGGGTAACTGGGGTCGGGGCGTTACAGTTGGTATTAGAGGCAGTTTAGTACTAACATTGGAAGCTGGATTTATATAAACTCTAATTAGAGCACATATCCCAAAGATAGACTTTGAGGATTAATATAGAAGAACTTCCTAAAATTTTGGTATTATAGAGATTTTTTGAGTTTTCCGAGCTATACATCCCTATCTGGATACGAGAAGGTAGAGGCGGCTCTGGCACAGATGTACCTAGGGGTAAAACCCGAAAAAATTTCTTTGAGCTAGACTTGAATGGGAACTGCTGCACGACAACGGGCCATGCTGCATTATTGGTTATGACACTCTCGTGGGATAGGCTTAGGATAATTCTCATTTTCTTTACAAACCACTATGAAAGGTTATGAGTATATACGTCCTCAATGAAAACATTTTTATGATTATGGATTATATCCATAAATAGTTCAATTAATTCTAAGTGTTTTACAGGTATGGAATTATGAATTTTGATTCAGAAACTAATCTAGTTTATGCCATTGTTTAGAAATGGCGCCTAGTGGAAGGAATGGAAACGGTATCAATGCACGCACTTCATGTAGGGATTGCCCTCCTGCTCAAGATAATTATTGTGGAGTTGTAGATACAACTGGTGTTGATCACCTTATTACCATACTGGGAAAACACACTTAGGTTATGAATAATAAACTTACTCGTATGGAGCACCTTGATCCGCAACGTGGAGGATCAATGTTAGACCGCATCATGAGGCAACAACCACCAACATTTAATGGGGGTACAAATCCATTATTAGCTGAGCAATGGATAAAGTCCTTAGAGAAAATATTCCACGCCTTGGGGAGTAGCGAAAGGGAGAAGGTTGTCATGGCAGTCTACCGCCTCACTAGAGATTCCGATCAATGGTGGTCGCTGATTCAAAACACAAAGGAAGATGAAGAAATATCAAGTATGGAGTGGATAGAGTTTAAGGAAATTTTCTTAGAAAAATACTTTCCACATTACCATCGAGAAGATATGGAAAGGAAATTTCCATGTCTGAGGCAGAAGGAGGATGAGAATGTCGTAATGTATGAGGCTATCTTTACAAGGTTAGCGAGGCATGCTGCAGATTATATATGTAACCCAAGATGTAAGATAGATCATTTCTTTGATGGGTTAAAACCGTTTCTCCGTCGAGAATTAGTATCACAATCTTTCACAACATATGAAGATATAGTCTCGTGTGCTATCAAGACAGAAAAGGAATTCTCTAAATCTTATGACAATAAAGTAAAGAAATAGAAGAAGAGAACGGTGGAAAAAGAGACAGATAAAGGGGAAAAGGGAAAGAAGGTTTTTCCATTGTGTGATAATTGTGGGAAGAATCACCCTGGTACTTGCCTAAAGGGAATGGGAGTTTATTACAAATGTGGATAAAAAGGTCACTAGGCTCGTGATAGTAGAAGCAGATGCTATATGAACCTACCCATAACATGTCGTAGTATAAGAAGTTTCCAAATAAAAATTATTGGAGAAAAAAAATATATAATCATTAAACATAAATAAATAAACTTTTGTAGGTAAATAACAACAGTATATAATATGATGATGATCATGGTAATGTAGTTATACAGAATCATGCATGAGAGTCAGGGCATACAAACAAATACAAAATGATAAAAAATATATATAAAAGGACAAAAATAGATAATATTACAGTTATGAGCATAGAATCAGTTCTATACTCCCATATACTATCATAGAACTGTAAATAAAGCATTAGAAGCTACCCTCATCATTTTATCGTTACTGATAGTCATGAATTCTACTCAGGTACCAATGGTGGCCCATGTAGGGTATGGGATAAAATCGTTATAATCCACTAAAAATGGTTTCTAGAGAAATTAATATATTGTAATATAAATTAATATCATTCCATTTATAATAAATTCAATATAGATATACATAAATATGTTCATTGTACTAGGATCCACTTGGGACACCCATCCAATTCTACCTTCTATAGACTTCACCAGTGAGTCGAAACCAAAAGATCCTACATTGCTATTGTGATTTATATAATATAATAGGAGGTAGAATATTCCATAGATTTTAATTTATAGTGGTGGAAATGTCCATGATATTCCAATTTTTAATGGATTCTTTTTTACAAGCCTTCATTTACTTTTCAAATTCAATCAACATCATTATAAAAACATTTAGAGTCACCCAAATCATGTCTGTTGAAATTATATTAGAATAGAATATATCTCTCTAAGGCATCTCCATAATTCTAATACCATTCTAGTTAATCCATGTTGACCCAAGAATGAGATCCTGAATTTCACTCCAGGAGTGCTGTGAAAACAGCCTGAACAATCATCTGAGTGTGTCCCAGGTTGTGCACATAGTGGGCCAAATCTCTATCATGTCATGGTAAAAAAATCATGACATACTTCCCATTCATGGGTCTCATCTAGGGAATTATTTCACTCATCAAAAGACAAAAATTTATAAAAAATGATGAGCATGCCCCAATCATTTCATGTGTTAGCCCCTCCATATTTAAAATTTATTAAAAAATTATATCTATGTGAGGATGAGCATATCATGTTGGTACATTTTTCGAAACCCAATATATAACATATATAAGGAGGCATAAGATATGACCATATTAGAAAAGAAATACTATTTATAAAAACAATAATTTACCAGATGATTTAACAAGGTTTTGACGTAATAAGTTAGGCATCCATTTTAGACAAGCGTGAAATTCATAGGCACGTGAAAAAATAAAATAGTTCAACAATTTAATTTATTAAGGCATGATGTGTATGGTCTAAATCATGATTCATCCATCTATAAAATTCAATTAAAAAATTCATTATATTAATTATAGGAAGACCCCCTCAAGGGGTGTTGGTAAATTTAGATGAAATTTGAAAAGGGACTCTAATGTACATCACACCCATGGTTTCTGAGAAACCAGGGGGATCCACGCCCCCACTTTCTTATGCTACATGGTTAGAGAAATAGTTTCGGATGGGCATCATATTTTCTAATATCTGGGTGGGCCAATACCATTTTCATGTTTTTGGGTTCCATGTTTTGAACAAATCCTAGACACCATTTTTACATCCACGACTCATATAAGAATCATTATTATGTAAGAATAGAATTACATAAACGGAAAAATAGTGTAATTTATCTTAAGGAAAATCTAGTGTGCTAAAAAACTCCCCGAGATAAGATAGATCTCCCCTAATTCTTCCATTCAATAGTGGAAAAATGTATTCTTAGAGGTGGTCTTCCCAATGTGCATGTACATTGACCAACCATGCCTATGTCTCATCCTAAACATAGTAATGATGTCATAGAACCTAGAACATAGGACCTAACTTACCATGGATAGCCTTTTTGAAATGATCAATGATACATATTAGATTCTCCTTGAAGGATGCATCTTCCTACAACTAAATATCATTAAGGTCAAGTAAATGAGATGGGTTGGGATGATATTTTCAATGTTGATATATGAAGAATAATTCATGAATGGCATGGTACCACTGGGATAACTTAATGAAATAGGCTATTGGCTTGACTCTCTCCTCTATCATAAAAGGTTTGATGTAATGATGAAGTAACATTCACTGTCTCCTGATTTTCTTATAACCTAATATTTGAGATACACACAGAGTGACCTGATATCCCACCTCAAATTTAAAAGGTCTATAGATAATGCTGATTTACGACATATTATTATACTGATTTATATCCATATTCTTCTGATAAAACAAGAAATTCACTAAAGTCTATTAAATGGGACATGAACACAATAGATCTCCCTCACCTACCTCGAGTAAGCACAATGGTGACTAGAACGTCCTATTATAACGAGCCTCTTATAGAGCCATCTAAATTGTTCCCTAAAAGTTGTTGTTGTATGAAAAAGATACCAATGGTGTATGATTTTTCCATGAACATCCAAAATATAAGATATATTCTTGAATAATAACCTCCAAAAGTATTATAGTCTACTCAATATTCTCTTTTGCCTAAGGGTGATATGAAGTACTAAAGAGAACATGTAATCCATGTTCCCCCTACAACACCTTCTAGAACTGTGTTGTAAACTAAGTGGATCGTTTTGATAATATAAAATAAGGAATACTATAAAGTCACACTATATCTAGATGTAACTCATTATAAGATCATATATTAGAGAAAGTGGTTATTTATTTTACTCTAGATGGGAGAGTATATTTCCAATATAACTTATGATTTTAGAAGTGGATTTTATGTTTAAAAAAAATATAGCTAGTTTTCCTCATTATATTTAGCTATTTGTAGTTAGAATACACTATAAGTTAATCAATTTAGAACATATAATATTCTGGAGAATCTAAGTGTTATGATTCATACTAATCATTATACCATAAATTTTTTAAATGGAGAAATAGTAAAATAAATGAATAATTGTTTATTAAATATCATCAAATGTCATCAATTACATCGATAAAATTAAATTTTAGATGATAATATAATGGAAACAGTTATTAATAGTATAACATATTATTTGGATTCATAGAGGAAAACAATTCATTATTCTACGAATATTAAAAAATATGTTTTGATGACATATTTGACACTTTAATAAATGATGACATTCATTTAAAATTTGTGCAGAAAAATAAAAGGGAATTTAGAGTATTCTACTCAGTTCAACTAGTAGAGGATAATATTCTGGAGAAAATTCATTCACCTATAATATATATAATAGATTTCATAATGATATTCCAAATCATTATGACATGGAAGCTACTGATGGTGAACATATGAGAATGGATTGATGGATATTAAAAAAAATCTAGGGACATTATTGGAAAGATAGAAATGATGAAAATGATAAATATTAGAATAAATGTTCCCCAAAACATAGTTTCTTTGACTGCAATAAGTGTAGTATCATTATACTAGATTGTTTGAGACATGAAAAATCAAATTGAGAAATGATGAAATTTTACATGAAGAAATAAATGAATGAATTTAAAGATTCTAAGATTACAACATTTTTTATCACGAACCAATATTTTTATAGTCCATCAAATTATTTTGAGGATAACATAAATATAGAAATATTTTATATAAATAAATTATAACGGAGTTAATTCTTACGGAAATTATTTAAATAATTCATTTTTATGTTTTAATTTGAAAAGAGATTTTAGTTTTTTCATTAGATGATAAATATTTGATAGAAGAGTTGGAAAGAGTTCCTCAAACCTCCTATAAAATATAAAATTACATTTTTGAGTGTGAATATATTTTTTACAAGTATAATAATAGTTATAATATACTCAATTATGAAATTTCTAAAAGTTACATTGATATTGTAAAATCAAAAAATGAGTTAGAAAATGTACAAAAATGAGAATGTAGACCATACATCAGAGTTATAAGTGTAAAGAATAATGTAATTAAATCAAAATTTTATAAGGTAGTCAATCTCATTATCATATGATAATAATTATAAGATGGATCTGATGTATATTGTTGTGATCCTAAATATTATGTATCTAAAATTTGTTACCAAAAAAGATAATTGAAAATATACATAAAATATGGAAGCAAGAGGAAATCATATTGATTATATGGTGAATACTATAATGAATATTACTATCATACGAATTCCATGATGTCAAGTAACACACGATTCATTACATACTTTTATATGTAATGAAACTGAAGGATGATATTTTGATTGAATAATGTTTCATCTTTTAGAGTTCACTAATCACATATTTCCATAGATTGTGAAATATGTAACACCAACATGTTATAATGATTTGGGTTCCTAAGGTTTGATTGTTGACTAAATCTAGGTCGATGCATGTCTAGTTTTCATGAACTTAATTTCAAATTAAACAAATATTTCCAAATAATGGTTATTGAAATTTAATATCAGGCAACCGATAACTATATTTTTTATTTTTCTTAATATTTATGTTTTAAATTTTCAATCAAAAGTCTAATACATAACAACACAATTCATAAAACATTAAACTCATGGTCAAGGGGGAGTTTTCCATTTGTTTTACTATCTTCTATGTAGAGATTTTTTTCATTTCTATCCACGTCTATATATATCAAATTATAGGAATATTACTATTGAATCACTTCTATATCAATTTTCTATTAAAGAATATGAAATGAATTCATGCAATATTTCTTTTAGAAGATATTATTTTATTTTATATTCTTATTATATGTTTCATTAACATATATTATGTTATTAATAAAAATAATTTAGTAAATTTAATATGAATATATTTTTTTAATTTTTCAAATAATTTCATCCCATGTCAGTTATTTTTATTTTAATAATTTTTAAATTGAAACCATTTAGTTATTTGGTGTTAGTTATCATTTAGATGTAATTGAATTGGACTAATTGATCAATTTAGATCATTTGTAGATAAGGATGGATATATCAATGATTATTGAGCTATAATTTTCTTTCAACTTTTATTGACAATCTACTCTCATTCGAAATCTAAATTAATGTTACATTGTTGATTATTTTCTGTATCATTATTGAATTATCAGGATAAATTTTATCAAGGAAAATTTTTCAGAAGAGACTATTATAATCTCTATAGTATATGATGCATGATTCATTTTTGATTAGTATGATTAGTTTTTATGTTTTTGACGGTTCAATAGTTCCTATTAAATGATATTTTTTATATTATCTATCCATAGTTCATGAAAGTTATACCGTAGTAATTTATGCTTTAAAAAAAGACGGTGTGTGGAAGTTCAAGTGAAATATCTTATATCATCATTTTATCCATATAATAATGAATTTCAATAAGGTAGTTGGTGTAAAACTTGAAGAAGAAGAAAATTTAATTTCTTATAAGATAATAAAATTTCTTTTAATGTATTATTAGTGAAAAGTCTATAGAATCATATTGTCATGTAAAAGAGAAATAAAATTATGTTGTTTTTATGAATCAAAATTATATGACTATTTTATAGTTTTTTCATAGTTCTAGAATTCCTAAAATGGTTGATGGAAATGATATTGAAATCCAGGATCTCTATATCCTCAATTTTAAGGGTAGAACTATTTTTTTTTAAAAAAATATAATGTTCATATGGAACTATACTGATTATTTATTTTTTAATTTATAGAATCCACAATTTATACATTATTCATGAATTATAGGCCATAGATTTGGAAATTTTTTAATGAATATTATATTTTAATACCTTGTAGTATCATAAATATTTAATAAATACCATAAAATGGTAAAATAACAGGCTTGATGAATACTTTTTTTAATCGAAAATTCATAAATGATGCTGAATTATGAAAAACAATTGCAAATCTATCTACAGAGATTAATAATAATTTGTCCTTGGTGAATAGGGAATTTCAAAAATATATTCCAACCAATAAATACCCAACACATAATAAGAGTAAAATTTCTTTTTAGAAACTACAAATATTTTTCCAATGGTATATATATACACTATAGAATAAATATGATGAAATTAGGAATAATTTTTATAATAATAATTATATAAATACTTCTTTTGGACATTATAAATAATAATTTAAATAATTTTGATTTAAGGAGAATTTATGGAATTACTTTAAAGGGAAGTGTATATTTCGTATGAAAATAAATAATTGTCTTGTTATATAACATCTAATGAATATTATAATAAATAAATATTTACGAAATAAGATGGTATAATTTTAGAATGATAAATCATGAAATTGAAAATAAAATATCAAAATATTAGTCAATCATCACATGAATTGGTTTATTCACTGTATGAAGATAAAAAATTGATATGAGATACAAGGTGAAGATTCCATAAACTCTATGAATCATAACTTCTAATGATAAATCATAATCATTTATATCAGATTCATAAAAAATTCTAATAACCTGTTTGAATTAATTAATGTAATAAATATAATCAAAATATAAATCCAAAAGAAACAATTAGCTTCATCTAATTATGAAAACTAATTGAATAAGTCTTATAAGGTACAAGATCAACAATAAGCTTTACAGATGGATCCTTTGGATGTTGAGGAATGGAATACTCTATAATATAAATGAAAAAAATTTAATTTATGCTTAATTTTAGAGAAAATAATTTTTTCTATTAATGTTGACATAATGAACATTATTCTTATATAAAGGACCAACGACAAGGTGCAATAGAAGCTAATATATCCGGTCCAGATTTAGAATTATCATAAGAAAATAATTAATTTTAGGATAGTTTTTTAAATGTATATAAATGGATTATAAAGTAGTATTGATATCTGATTAGAGAATTATTTTTTAAAACATTATATCTATCATTAATTAAATTTACATGATACATAATCATATTTATAAAACAAAAATGAATGATATAACCTCTCTTATGATTAGGTAGATTCTAGATCATCAATACACCATGAAAGTTATCTCACCAAAATATATGTAATATTCAATCTTGAATTTAAATTATATTAAACAGTGGACAAGTATGAGAGGTATCATGATAAGTTTTTTAAGGATCTAAACACTTCCTAATTGAAGAATATTAATATATTTTCTGTTCAATCAGTTCGTCAGGACTGAAAGATAAAATAATTTGAGCATTTCTAAAAATATAAATAGTTTAATTTTTATGTTATGAATAATAATTTGAAGGAATTGTATGAATCATCATATGGTAAATATAATATACAAAGGAACATATAAAAGTTTATTGATATTTTCAATAAAAAATGACTAGATTTCAAATTTATTTCTATTTAATATTAAAATAAAATTATGAATATTTTGAAAAATATATTATTTTAAAATAAATTATATGATAATATTTCATTGTATTTTATATTTAAAATTAACTTTTATAATTTTATTTTCTCATTTATTATTTCTATAAAATAGGGTGTATATTTTTAAACCAGTGACATTGTGAAAATGTAAATAGAAAATATGATTATAGGCTTCTCATTAATTAAAATTCCAAATGGGGAAAGATATATCCCAATGGAAAAATTGGAAATTAAAAGAAGATAACACTTATTTCATATCTAGTTTTTATATTATTCAAAATGATTTTTATTCATTCTATAATTGTTTTTGAAAACTAAAAAATTTCAGAAATTAAATAAATTATTATGTTTTATATTATTTTATTAAAGTGATAAAAATACATAATATTTTATAATTTGGTATAACTATTTTCATTTTAAAATATATTAAATTTAATAATAATGAATGATAAACTATATGGGATGATAAATACAGGTTGTACTTTAATCAGATGGTAAATGTTTTGTAATTTTTTCGAAAATACTTATTTTATTCAGATTTTTATTGAAAAAATGTGGTTATTTTATGAAAATTTCATATCAAACAGATATTTTATTATTTGTTTTCAAAATGAAAATACACTCAAGGTGATCTAAATTTACTTCAAATGATTCTTTGTGTTTTCTTTTGTAAATTTATATATGTTGATCCTACATTTCATTGAGATATTATCGTATACTACATTAAACAAGGCTAGATGTATATCTACTAAAAACAGTTATTCTTTTATGATGTTTACATGAATAAATACATTAAAAGATATTGTCATATTAATCAGTATAATAATAATATTTTGATGTTATTACAACTATACCCAGATAGGAACGAAATAGATGGATTATATTTTCTATGACATAGGATATAACCATTAGTGAGGGACTCAATGAAAAAGGATAAATGTTTTAAACTACTATAAATATACATATATTCATATTTAAATTTTCATTTTCTATATGATTTATGTAATATGAGTTGATATTTATTCTTTCATTAATTATTTATAAGAGCCAATGTTTGTCATGATTTATTTAATAAATAATAGATTTTTTTGACATTTTTTATTATCTAACACTATGTAGGGAAGGAGTATTCGAATCATTGAACATGATAGAATTTTGGATTCATATATCAATTAAATTTTAGGAAGTGGAATATATAACATTTGAATGTTTTATAGTAAAAAATGTCTAAGCCATTCTATATACTATTGATCAATGCTATTAAAGTGTAGATCTATTACAGATTAAATTTATATCTTAATGAATATTCATTTAAAGAAGTTAAATAGATAGTTGGATACATTTTTAGGGTATAAAAGGACCAAAAATGGTTAAAAAAATATGTCCACGACTAGATGTTTTTTTGGAAATAATATCCATTAAGTGTTTGATTATTTTAATCCATAACTCTATGTATCATTTTAATCATCTCATTTGTATTAATTACCACATAATTATTTTTTTATCATATAATGTTTAATTACATTTATTAATATTTTCTTCTTCATATGATATTTTGATTAGAATGTCATATGTATTAAAAATTTATTTTATATTATTCATTTGGTGAACTATGTACACCGAATCAATGATAGTATTGATAATATTAAATTCAGATGATCCATATATTTAAGTTGTATTAAAATTTTTATTTAAATTTGAATATAATTCACGTCCCCTCATTTAGTGAGGTATTTATATTATATATGGGACAATATTCCAAAGGTTTATGATTTTTATATGGGTCTCACAATCCCCATAGTGGTATATCATCCTGATGTAGGCATCTATAGATTAATTTTCTATATACTAGCACGAGTTTCTTCCAATGACAGAATTATACCCTCATATAGGTACCTTCCCACCACTATATTTACTAACTTTCAAATGATTCATTAGTTTAGTCCTAATGTACATTAATTCCTTAGACATATTATAGATGTAACAATTCCAATGGAATATAATCATTCATCTATCATCTATTAGTTTAAGAAATTACATAGTTTTTTTTTTGGTATTCCCCACTCTAAATAATTATCCACATATCATGTAGTATATTCATAAAAAAATCTCATTGGATTATATGGGAGAAATTAGAAATGAATCTGTGCATCACCTCATAAGAATATTACATCTTAATCAACATATTTATTAACTAAGGAATACATGTTTTTTCACAATTGTATTTCCAATGGATTCTAATTCTCACTAAATCATTTATATTGATTTATGTCCCATGTGGATATCACACTTTCAAAATGTCTAAAGTCTATCAGTACTATAGGCCTATAAATACATGCCAGTTCACAAATTATAGGATTCGAGGTTACCTCATATTTAACTATGTATCATACCCTATTATGATATTCTATTATAAATATATGTCTTGAATCATTCCTACTAATAAAAATAGATTCCCTTATGAATCTAATTTATTGGAAACATACATATAAGAGATCATAAAATATGGGAAATATATTTTCTCCCATTTGATCAATGTTTATTTTTCAAATAATTTTGATGCATATGAGAAGGAAATATAGTTTTATAAGTTAACCCAACCCCTGTAGCACACATCATGTATCTATTTTACAACTTTACATATGATACAAGGAATCACATTATAAGGGATATGATAGTCTATTTGTCTTGGTAAACTATATACGTCCCTCAAATAACGTTAAATTTTAAAACAAAAATCAGACAATTTATTTTCATTGAGAGCACCATTATTCGAAATATTGTATCCCTAAATATAAATCAGAAAATACTTCTTGGTGTCTTGTGGATAATAATACATATTATCTTGATGCTTAAAAGGGTTAATGTGTAAAAAAATCAATGAATAAATAAGGGATAATAAAAATGTAAATGTAAATATGTGAATGATATAAATCAAATACATATTCATATAATTCTATGGTAGGAATAAATGATGTCTATATAATGAAATATAAATACTCACAAGAGCATTCATATTAAACATACATATTATTTATAATTTAATAACCTCATGTCATATAACTAATATAATTCATAATAATTGAATACATAAATTAAAATTTCATAAATATAACTTCAATGCCTAATTCAATGATTTTTACCATCAGGGGTTGATGCTAATACATTAGAAAAAAATGGGTAAGACCTCAACGAAATACCCATGAAAATTTTTCTTAGGAGGCATTTTGATTCATATAGGGTCTATGTAATTATGGGACCCAACCATCATATAATACATAAAATTCATTCCTCATAGAAGATGGGTCATAAATAATTAATATTAACATTAATATTGAAAAACTATCATATTAAATGTTAATACAAACCGGCATTCAATAAACATAATATATACAATCAAAATAAATATTTTGAATTATCATGAAATTTTATATCACCAATAAAAATGATTAGAAACCATCCATATAAAAGGTATAGATTTTATAAATATAATATATCCCTAGAAGATAATATTTAAAATAAATTTTTTATATCATTTGATGAATAGGCATACCCTAAAAATGTCATTAATACATTATTGAAAAAAATAACCATTTCGAATTGAAACTAATTTTAAAACTAATGATTATAGAAAAGTTTTAAAAAAATATTTGAAAACAAACTTTTAAAACATGAAAATTAATATTTAAAAAATTGAATGGTCAGTACAATATAAAATTATGTTGATTCCATACATGTCAAAACAAATATTCCACCCACATTTTTGGTAAAAGGGACATGTGAATTGTTTTGAAAAAAAATATGATGATTCATCTTAAATAAAATAAAATATTAATAATGGATAAAAATAAAAATAACAATTCATTTTAAAATTGACAAATAATATTGATTTTTATTTGAAAATAGTTCTTGTTGATGAAAAATGATTTCAAACTAATGAAAGTTTTAAAATAAAATGTTCCCAAAAACATTTTCTCAGTCCTTTTCAGAACCAATGATTGTAAAGTATTGTTATTACCTAAAAAAGTATGTAATAACCACTTAATAATAAAATTGTATGATTTTAATATATGAATAATAAATAATTCCCCAAATTGATATATAAATAAAAATCAGGATAAAAATGATATTGTGAGATAAACACTTCCCACATTTGTAACCATTTAATATTATTACCAATTGATGAAATAAATTAAAAGGAATCATTTAATATCATTATTAAATATATATTATTGATATAAATATTAAAAGGGGAACTATATACACCACATAATAGAAACAATTAATATTATGGAACGTGTATCACATAAATAGAAGTGAGATGAGTATCCCATACCTAACGTCTGACTTATCATTTGTGTTCTTTATAATCCTAAACAATCAAAATATGTTACTTATTAATATTATTGAGAGATAATTAAAATTATTTATTAGTTTTATTTCCACTATTACCATGTTATACACAAATAAAAATCAATTAAATTTATGTCGTGTGTTTCGATGAGATTTGGTTTCTATGTCAAAACTGAACTTCGTTGGTCCACTATGGCCAAATAGGTATTTAATTAATCATATCCAACATAATAGTCATGAAATAATTAAAATATTTATACATTAATTACACTTTTAATACATATGTGTAACAAACGTTTTGAGAAATGATGTATATTATGATCCTTTAGTTGGTAGGTTGTATGTATGCATGAATAACATTTCAATTTTTTTTAATAATCATAATAGAAATAAGTAATATAATATATATTTAAATTGATAATAATATAATATGTCGTAGTTTTTTCATTTAATATACATATATATATATATATATACCATCTAGGTATTGTGGTAATGAAAAGAGAGTTTAATGACTTCATAAAGGTGGTATCAAACACATGAAAATGAATTATTCGTTTTTTTACATGAACAAAGAAAATAAAATATTATATTTCAATAATAGTAAATATGAAATTAATATAATTTTTATGTGGTTTATATCAAATATTTCCATCAAATCTATCTTTATTACCTTCCTTTTAAGGTGTTACTAAAAAATAAATAATATCACTTCGTGAGGTTGTAGTCCACTATACACATGAGAGAAATTATTGTATCACATATGTAATGGAAAGTAAAAATATTTTATAAGATAAAATATATTAGGATGTATAATTATGATATTAATATCATCTATATATTTATATCCATCATGATACACAACCATGAGAGTTTTTGATGGACAACCTTCTCAATAGGGTTCCGAGGTGGCATTATTCTGTAAGCACAAGTGATGTTATCATTTACTATTTATGGGAAGAGGATATGGATATAGTTCATATAGAAACCTTATCCTTTCATAAGTAATGATTAACTCTTTTTAGATGAATATTTTACTGATTATACAAATAAACCCCCAAGGTCCATTATATTTTTGTGTCTTTGAAGAATAAAAACATAATTTTTTTATGTCATGAAGGGTATATAACATATCCCAAAAGATCATCTCAAAAATTAATCCTGATAATCATAACCTATGTAATATCATACCCCTCCTTATTTTCAATAGAATGAAATAGGATATTACTTGGCCTTATGTGGCATTCATATGATACCAAAGGAGAGTAATAAATTCCATGGGATTCAATGCAATTAGGGGATTATTTTACCATACAAACAACCACGACTAAGAATACCATAACCAATTCAACTAATATATGATGCATGATAAAAAAAATTAAAAAATATAAATATATTAACACACATAAAAAATATCATTCTACAACAAGAACCATATCATATTAAAAATTGATAGAAAACACTATCAAATATCAAATACTTCGAATACATGACTCTACAACTCAAAATACGCTCTAAGATCCTTCTCCAAAATCCATTCCCGTGGTATAATAATGAATAAATAAATAAATGAGATGCCTTTAATTTATGTATGTCTGAATAAAAATTCTACAAATTCACCACTGTACGTAAGTACAAATTGAGTTTACATATTAAGAGGTTCTCACCAAATTACATCCCTATTATCATAACTATTATAGAAAATGATAGAAAATTAATATGAAATAATTACATAATCAACTTAAATAATTATATCTAATCTAAACCATTTTTATGTAAAAAAATTTTCATTCCAAAATTCTATTCCAATACTATTCTATATCCAAGTAAGAACTATAACTATTTATTCTAACGATTCCATGAATTCATTTGGTACAACCAACACCATTTCATGAAGATATACACATATACACACATAATAATGACATTAGCTATGATGGTAGAAATTAACATCCATACATAACTCCTTTGATGGGGGTCTTTCATGACCATTATCGGTCACATTGAACACACACATAACCAAATAATCCTAAAACCAACGCAAAACAATATATTACAAAATATTCAAATTAAAATATCATTTTATTGAAATCATATTTCCATAAATTAAATCCAAAATACCATTTTAAAAATATAATTTTAAAATCCTAAATCCACTTTCACATTCCACCTAAAAAACCAATTATATAAATTCCATAGATCGTTGATAAAGATGGATTCCATGAAGCATTGGACAACTATTTCACAATTAAGATAAATAAAAAATCAATTTAAAATAAATCCTTCATGTTCTAATATTTGGTTTTGATAGTTAATCCACCTACCTAGAAACTAAGGTAGAAATGAGGAATGGAACTATTCATTAATGGAATAGATTAAAAATAAAAAACATCACATTAGATATTTTTCTCTAACATCAACACATTCATATCCAAATATTAACATCACATAGCCTAGATTTATCCCAGGGGACTTAATCTATCATTAAATGTGATGTATTAAAAATATTCTAAGTGAAAATAACCTTGAACGGAGACATACCAAAGAAATAATACATAATTTCACCATGTTTTTCTAACGGATCAACCCAGGATCAAGAGGAATACTCTCCACATGATTTAAAAATATGTAAATTTATATCAATTTATACCTGGATAAAAAATAATATATCATAGAGAACAAACAAATTAGATCATCAATTTTAACATCTAATTGTTGTCATCCATGGTTAGGTTGAATAGTTAGGCAATCCTTCCATTCACCATGAATGTATCTTCATCCCAGAATTTACTGTTTCATTTATGTGGATTTAAGGTTAAACTACACCATGCGCAAAACCATGAACCTACCTAGATCACACTGTCTTAGTTCATATCGTTTTCAGTACGATTTTTAGGGTTTGTAAAAACCCTGCTCAAATCGTAAACTAATAGAAGAATACCAAAACCCCATAATAAAAACCTCCAAACCCACCCAAACATCACCCAAACACATTATATTTTTATATTTCATTAAAATTGTTTATTAATTTAATAAAGGGGGTGATATATTCTCCTTGACAATGGCCTTTCCATCCCAAAAAATGAGAAATCCCCCACTACACTGAAAGAGTTTGGGTCAATTTTTTAACATTTTATTTTCCCATTCCCATGTTTAATCTTGAATCAAAAAATAATTTCACAAACCCCACTCTAGATTTATTCTTTTAACATGATGTACATTATCTTTATTATCGACAATATATTCCATCATAATAACCAATGAAACATCCAACTCTAGGTCAACAGGATCCCATCAAATCATGTAGTCAATGTTATGTAAATACATAGAAATGAGATACATGAAACACATTATTCATTAAATTGAACCTTGGTGAAAAATAAAACTAATATGACACCCCACCAACTCGTTAAAATATCTCATAAGGTCTTATTTATAAAGAATATAACCTTCCCTACATTCAAAAAAAATGATACAAAATTCTTGGATAATTTTCAAGAACACATGATAACTCACCTCAAAATTCATGAACAATTGAAGATGATATTAATACAATTTCTAATGACTTTTAGTCATTTTAATCATCTTCATGATAACATGAAAACTATTTGTTTTCTCTATGATAGGGCTTGTTCCAAATAGTGATTCCTCACTTGTTTCCTCTAAAAATGGTGTAGACTACACGGATATCCATACAATGCTTCAAAAAGACCCATATGTATCGAGGCCTAATGACTGTATTTATAAGAGAACTATAATTATGACACAATTTACCCCAATGAGCAACCAAAATTCATTACACAAGCCAGATTCATGTATTCCTATTTTTTTTCTTCCTCTTGAATTATCAATCCTTTTAAAGATGATATGTTGTATAGATAGTTAAATGAGTCCTAAATTATTTCTATAAGAATTTAAAAATAACATTTATAATCCTTATATCTCTATATGATACTATCGAAAGGGATACACTATGCCTCTTTACCACTTTGTAGATATATATTTCTCAAAAGTACTCCACCATATGATCGTTATGAATATGTAAGGAATGGGTCAACTTTTTGAGTTGATCCACTATCACCCATATGGAATCACTTTTTCAAACCGTATATGGGGGAACCATCACAAAATCCATTGATATTTTATCCCTTTTTATACTAGGATTATATAAAGTTTGCAACACACCAATTGTCTTTTTGTGTTCTTCTTTATCCGATTGATAGGCGAGACATCACATCACAAACTCAACTTGTTTCCTTTTAACTACAACCCACCAAAATCATTCGTTCACTTTTTTATACACCTTATGTATACCGTGATGAACAACCCATATTGAATGGTGGAATGCATAAAATTTAATTTCAAAAAATATATATATATGACCATATGTTCTCAAAATCATAAAACAGAACTTTCCTTTAGATTTAATCCCTCAATGGTCTCCCCACCGTTGATTTTTTTTCCTCATAGAAATACATTCAAAATTGGATTTATGTTCCTCTTTAACCATTTCAGTGAAATCTATAATCATGGATAATGGTATGTAAATTACAATAATGATACGGAATTTATAATCCAAATTCATTTTAGTAATCACCCACATCAACTTCCATTGATCAAAATCATCTTTTCCCAATTAAAATATGAAATTCTACTTAATACTGTTGTTGTCGTATTTATATTACCAGGTGTGTACATCAAGTGAAATTCAATCATTCTGAGATACAACATCCATATTATATTTCTCATATTCAAATTTCATTTTGTGAAAATTTTTATCTTTCTCTTATGATCTGTAAACACAATAAATTTCTCACCAATAGGTAATGAAGTCATGTGTCTAATATGTGTACAACAACAACTTACTCCAAATCATGTGTTGTTTATTTCATCTCATGTAAATGTAACTATTGTGATTTGTAAGAAATTACATGTTATCCATATATGAGGGAACACGATGACCGAGATCTTAAGGAATCACAATAAACTACGTACCTTTCTCCTAATTCCTGAAAAATCAATATATATGTTGGTGTAACATAAAATTTCATCTTGTAAAATGACATCTAACCCTTCTAATTCCATTAGAATGGAACATTTTTCCTGGTAAAATCTATAATAGGTTGATCTATTCATGAAATATAATGGAAAAAATAATCATTAATAAAACGATAAAAAATGGAAACCAGATTACTCAAAGATATTAATTGGAAGTTTCCAAGAGATAACAAACTATTTTATTTTGGGGTCTACAGAAACACATTTTTCAAAGTTAATATTTCTATGGGATCATAACTATTTTATCAATAAAGAAAACATTGATAATTTTTCATACAGATGATTATCCCAAAAAATAAAAACATTTCCCAGAAGTGTTAATTCATCTACAAAAAAACTACAAAATAATTGAATTACCTTTGAAATATCTGATCCATGAATTCCATAATGATCATTGGTGAATTTTTAGGCCGAAACGTGTAACCAAATACTCATAATGGCCAAATCTAATCAAGAAATATGTCTTTGCAATATCCTATTTCCTAACCTAAAATTGATGATATCCTGAATGCATGTCAACGTTAGAGAACCATTAAGAACCCTTAAATGTATCAAATAGATCATCATTGTGTGGAAGTGTGTACCATATCATTATCATAACATGGTTAAGCTTATGATAATATACAAAATGTATAAGAGATTCATCCGCCATTTCCCAAACAATACTGGGGATATCCATGAAGAAAAGTTATACCTAATGAACTGTTTTCTTTCCAAAAAATAAAAAAAGACTATAAATTCCACTAATTGTAATTTTATCATTCCATAAGATGAACGGGAAATAGGAATGGTCCCCGAGATAAAATAAATAGAATACTATACATCTCCTGTGGATTAAAAATGAAGGGAAAATCAATAGGATAATATAAAAAGATCTCAATGATTTATAGAAAATCACAATCCCAGTTCTCATCCACTGATGGAAAATCAATGCTTCCATTATGTATGATATTAATACAATAGCTGGTGCTAACAATCCTAATGCACCCTCCTTTATAGTTTGGTGTTTTCACGACCCGTCCTCAGGGCTCATGTCGTGACTACCCCATGCCCGCCTTCCATAGGCCAGGGGCTGGCGACTAGCAACAAAGGTATAAATCCCGATATCTGGGAATGCATTGCCTTTAAAAAAGTAACAAAACACCACAGAGTACAAGCAGATGTAAAACACTAAGTACAAAAAGGATGTGCTAAAAAATAAAATTTTCCATAATACAAACCTAAACGAAAGTACAGATACAACTAAAACAATGTAAAACAAGGACAAGCAGCTTGAAGAAGATAGAAGCAGCTCCTAGGTCGTCCTCCTCATATCCTACCTGAAGGGTAGGTACAGATAGCGCAGCTCCTGAATCGTCCACCACGGATCCAACCTGAAGGGTAGGTACAAAGAGCCTCCACAACACTCTCGCCCGTCAACCACCTCCGAGTGTCGCCTCGTCGTTAATTCCACCACGGGATACCGTCTCGTCGTGAGGTCCACCTCCAGGTACCGTCTAGTCCTCAAACACTTGGCCTCTGTATGCGCTGCATGTCGTCTGCAACCAACACAACGAGGTGCGGGCATTGCCTGTGAAGGGGTGAGTATAACGATACTTAGTAGGGACCCCGAGACACTCAAGGGATCACTAAATCCAACAAGGGTAACCACAAATAAGATCTCAACAGATAAAATCTACTTAGTTACATGCCCATACATATACCCAAGTTATCAAGTAACCCATCTCAATCATGAAGAAGCGCAAGGATTATGAAATAAACGGATAACCTCTACCCAGGTATATACCCATACATATACCTAATTTATCATGTAACCCATCTTAATCATGAGGAAACACAAGTATTACAGACTCAGCTCAACCAGGATTTTATTCATGACATCAAAACATCGACTGCTGGAGAACTCCTCCTTCGTCGAGTATAGTGGGCTTGCCTCTACAACCAAGTGCGCCAAACTCCTCCTCTGTCAAGTTCAGAGGGCCTGCCGCTACAACCAAGCGCGCTGAACTCATCCTCTATCGAGTTCATAGGGCCTTCCACTACAACCAAGCGTGCCGGACTCCTTGGACTACTGTAGTACTCCACCTGTCGAGTACTATGGGCCGGCTGCTACAACCAAGCGCTTCCCACCATGGGTCTGCCGCTACAACCAAGCACTCCCCCTCATAGGTTTCAGAGATACTCCTTCTATTGAGTACCGCGGGTATGCCGCTACAACCATGCGCTCCTCCGCTGTGGGTCTGCCGCTAAAACCAAGCGCTCCCCCTCATAGCATCCAGAGGTACACCTTCTATTGAGTACCACGGGTCTGCCGCTACTACCTAGCGCTCTTCCTCTCTGGGTCTGCCGCTACAACCAAGTGCTCCCCACTGGGCTATCCGAAACACACCGAGTCGATATTTCAGTCGTTGTCAAGTCTTAGTCAGCTACTGGGTCTCTAAACTCTAATAGCTCGTCACTGGGAGGGTCCGCTCCATGAGCTACTGGTCGATACTCCATGTATCACAAAGATCCATGAAGAAGTATCACAAAGTACTGCCTCTTCATAGGGGTCTCAACGCAATAGACGGCGCATCAGTCGGACGCCCGGTCTGTGAGATACTAGCATTTTCGTCCTAGGGGCCCGGTTGGTTTCGTGTGCGAACCAACCCGGCCGTATCTCGACTGTACCCCGAACTCTCATAGGGTATGCTCATATGGACCGTTTGTCAACGTGATCACCAACACCACTGACGGTTCGTCCAATGGATGTCTGGTCTGAATGTTTTTAGCCTTTCCGTTCCAGGGGCCCGGTTGGATTTCGGGTACAATCCAACCGTTCCATTTTCCAAATGCATCCAAAACACAGGATAAGCATGCCAAAAGTTCTGTCTCATCAAGAGGTATTCATCAAAGTCGGTGGCACATGAATCGGACGTCCGGAGCTCAAGATATAAGCGTTTCCGCTTGAGGGCCCAGTTTGTTTCGTATCTGAACCAACCCGGACATACTCAAAGTTCTCCGAAGCCTTGATTTTAATATAACGAAACAGCCGCCTCGATCCAAGTATCTCTACTCAAATTACGGTGCGTCGATCGGAGTTCTGTAGCCCATGTTATGGGAAACAGCCCGAAAATGTCCGGTATTAGGTGGTTTGGGCCCGGTCCGACCCGGCCCGGTACCCCCTGGGTCGCCCCGAACTAGGTCGACCTGTCCCGGGTCTAGTTCTGGCCCCCTTGGGCACAGACCGGCCTGGCTGGCGCGGCCCGGCCCGGCCCGGCGGCCCGGCCTGGTGGACCGGCCTGGGCAGCCGGCTCGGCGTGCTGGTGCTAGCCCGGTGGCTCAGCCGTTCGGTCGAGCGGATGAGGATGTGGGGGAGGGGGAGGCGCTGCCCCCTCATGTTTGTAACCCGCGGCCCTATTTGGGGGGCTTCTCATGACCGGCATGTCGGGGGTTCAACCCCCAGCTCTTCCTCTGACTGGCTAGCCCGCTCCGGCCGGCCAGCTGCTGCCGACACAGGACCGGCAAGGGCCGGTCACCCTGCTCTGACGCCGGCGGCCCGGAACCGGCCGCCGGTTCCCCTGCTCTGCCGCGGCGTTGGACCGTCCGGCACGGCACGATGGCACCCTGCCCCTCCGCCGCGGCCCCTCTCCAGCCGTGGTGCCATTGAGGATCTCTGGCGCGGTGTGACGGCGCCGCGATCTTGGTTCGATGTTCAATTGCGCAGCGCCTTCGAGGTTCTTTGAATCGTAATCAACACAAAAGATAAGAGAGGAGGGTCGGCCATGTTTGTGCGGTTCGGCCCCCTCCCGTTAATCGAAAGAAAACGGTTTAATTGAACGAGTAATGTTGATGAAAGAAAAACATGAATATCATCAACAATAAAATTCCTCTACCACGTCGAATTCATTGAGCGAGGCTTATTCACGGAAATAACAGTCACAGAAGAAGATGCCGCGGAAGGAGAGAGTCGCGTCGCGGAGAATTGATTCGTTGGCGTCGCATCGTCGATCTCCGAGGATCCATCGTTCTCGTCAACCTTCGTCGGAGGTCGGTGTTCTTCACGTTCGTCGTGTTCTTTGTCGAAGAAGAAGATTATCTTCAAGCTCCGTAGCTTTTCTCCCCAAAACCTCTCAAAGAAACAAGTTCCAACCTCAATAAAATAAGTACCTCACTTATTTTATTAACATAACATAAGTTTGAAATTCAAAAGTTGAATTATCCCTCTCAAATTAAACTCACCTAATTAATTAACATAAGTTAACAACATTAATGGTGAGTTGAAGGAGTTAGGGAATATGAAGGGGTGGGGTTCTTGTGGGCCCCACCACCCTCATAACCTCTCATGGGAAGTTGGGTGGTTACCCAACTTCCACCCAAAGGTTTTAATTACCAAGTAAAAATAAAAATTGAAGCTCAATTTTTATTTTAAATTCCACAATATTTAACAACTTCTCTTGTGTAAACGCAACTCCATAAGAAGTGTTCCTAAGCAATTACTGGCACTGGGAATTATTTGGTTCCCATGGAATTCGATTCCGAGAACCGGTTCAATAGTTAGAAAAACCCGCTCGTTCATTCACTGAACGTACCCGGGCTAATCTTCGGATAGAAATTACGAGCACACTGGACCTCAGAATCGGGTGCCGTCAGAAACTGCATTCTTGTAAAATCCAAAACAAATTTAAGAAAATATTTCCCTTGAGTTTTACGGGTCTTTACATTACTCCTACCTCTGGGATTTACATCCCCGTAAAGCATTAACACAACCTAAGGACACAAAAGCGGTACTGAGCATGAATCTGAGCCTTCCGCTCCCATGTGCTCACCTGGAGGTTCCCGTACTACTAGTGAAAGCGCACCCGAGGAATCGACCCGTCCTCGTAGGATCCACTCTTGTCGTTCCTCGATCCCCACTGGAACCTCCGTGAATTTCACTCAATCTCCAAGGTCTCGTTCCCCATGGTCGATGACAAGCATCGAGTCAAGCCCGTATCTCCTTAGTTGAGATACATGGAAGTCGTCGTGCACCTGGTGCAACTGAGGTTGGTGGGACAAGCGGTAATCCACCTCGCCTACCCTAATGAGGACCTATAAAGGTCCGTTGAACCTCGGAGTTAACTTTTCTCCTCGGCCACATCTCTGTTACTCACGTCGAGGTGAGACCCTTAGGGAAACATGGTCGCCAACCTCGAACTCTAGTGGTCACCGCCCCCTGTCAACACAAGACTTTTTACGGCTTCGAGCTATCCTCATCCGCTATTGGATGACTTGGACCTTTCTGGTCCTGTAAGAGCTGCTGAAATTTTTTCATTTTCTGATAAGAGGAATCTGGTCTCATCGCTTGGATGTACCATGTTCATTGCCTAATATAGTCAATCCCAACATGGACGATACTAATCCATACCAAGGATGACGTCGTAATTCCTCGACACTACTACCAAGAGATCCAACAGTTACTCTCACCTCCAAGGGTTGAGTCACACTGTCGGCATCAGTGTGTGGTCACTGGGTCTCCTCCAGTCAGCATCTCAAAGTGAGATTCAAGTCAATGGTTTTTAAATCGGAACCTCTTATTAACAACATAAGGAGTGGACAGGAAGGTAAACTCTACAAGAAAGGTGTCTTTTGTTACTGCAGCTCAAAGTACAAAGACACAAAGCATCTACAAACAATCATCAACAGAGCAAGAAGAAACATGAACAAAAGTCTCCAGGTCTGGAGCTAGTCCTTCTCATGTCCATCTGCTCCCAGAGCTCCATGATCGTCGGCCTCAGCTACCTGAAGCAGATCTCTCCCACATCCACCTATTCCCTACGGTCAGGGTGGACCTCTTGGTGGAGGTGGTGGCAACACCTCGAAGCGTCGTCCACCTCCAGCGACACGGCCAGCTCCCCTACCACGGTCTCCTGCTCCATGCGGTCTGCCTCGATCATACCTTTGCCTCTGCCCGAGAGGTCCTTCGTTTATCTACTGGATATCTGTATGGAGAGTCGGACAGTCACGAGCCATGTGACCAACCCTGCCGCAGGAGTGACACTGTCCGCGCATGGTAAGTCGTTCTCCACCTCGGGTGCCTCGTACATACGATCCTATGTCATGCGGTCGACCACCTGTAGGTCTAGTCTTCTTGGACCTATATGTCATCTGTCTACTGCCTGTTGTAGAAGACTCTGTCGCAAGCCAGCTAGTGGTGGGTCCTGCTGCTGGAGGCTGCTCAGCAAGGAAACTCTCCACTAAGAGGGATCGCTCCAAAACCCATGTCTGTGTCGGAATGCTGTGAGAAACAACTGAAGCTCTGATCTCTCGCCTGAGCCCCTGCTTGAAGGTTCGGGCCCTGAATAATGGGTCACGTACCATGTCCATGGAATAGCGCATGAGATCGGTAAACCTCGCTGCATACTGGGCTACTGTCATGCTACCCTACCGCAGCTGTAGTAGCTCCTAGATGCGCACCGCATGGAGGGTGGCTAGGACGAAATCTAATTGGAAAAGACACTCAAAGTCTGTCCAATGGATAGATTCCTCGTCGTGCACCTAGAGCATCAAGCTCCACTATCTCCCTGTTGCCGCGTGCAGGAGGCTCGCTGCAAGAACCACCATAAGGTCAGTTAGTGTCCCTACTAAACGGAAAACTCGTACAACAGCCTCCAGCCAATCCTCAGCTGCCTGAGGGTCCATCTCCCCACGGAACCTGGGCGGTCGCAGATGCTGAAACTCGTGCAGTGCACTAAGGCGACGTGCACCGTCAGTGGTTGGGGCTGGTAGCATCGGTGGCTTGGTGGGTAGAGGTACTGCTGGTGCCTCTGCTGTCAAAGGGCCCTGTATCGAGGCCTCATCACTCGGTGGGATGTCGTCACGCACAGTGCTCGGAACCCTAGCTGGCTGCCATCGTGGGGCTATCCTAAAAAGAAACAGGTGCACCACTGTCAAACAGTATTCCTGGTGAGCTGACACAAAGTAATCACAGAGAAAACTTGAAACACACATGCAATCAATGTTTTCGTGCATTAAGTCGGAAATCAGAAGTCAGGGTCCGGGTGTACGGATACGTCGGCCGCCGCACCAACACTAGACTCCCTGGACTGATAACCACACTCAATAATCTCAACACTATTGCTTCACATAGAAATAGGTCGGAGTCCTGATTTCTGCAGTACAACCAAACTCCTTTGATACCAATTTGTCACGACCCGTCCTTGGGGCATGTTCTGTGACTACCCCAAGCTCGCCTTCCATTGGCCAGGGGCTGGCGACTAGCACCAAAGGCATAAATCCCGATAAATGGGAAGAAATTGCCTTTAAAAAAGTAACAAAACACCACAGAGTACAAGAATAAGTAAAACAATAAGTACAAAAAGGAAGTTTTGAAAAGTAAATAGTCCAGAATACAAACCTATAAGAAAGTACAACTACAACTAAAAGAAAGTAAAACAAGGACAAGCAGCTGGAAGAAGATAGAAGCAGCTCCTGGGTTGTCCTCCTAGGATCCTACCTGAAAGGTAGGTACAGATAGCGCAGCTCCTGAATTGTCCACCACGGATCCTACATAAAGGGTAGGTACAAATAGCCTCCACAACGCTCTCACCCGTCAACCACCTCCGAGTGTCACCTCGTCGTGAAGTCCACCACTGGATACCGTCTTATCGTGAGGTCCACCTCCGGGTACCGTCTAGTCCTCGAACACTCAGACTCTGTCTGCGCTGCCCGTCGTCTACAACCATCACAAAGAGGTGCGGGCATAGCCCGTGTAGGGGTGAGTATAACGATATTCAGTAGGGACCCCAATACCCTCAAGGTCTAACTAAATCCAACAAGGGTAACAAAAAAAAGATCCCAATAGATAACCTCTACTTAGGTACATGCCCATACATATACCCAAGTTATCGTGTAACCCATCTCAATCATGAAGAAACACAAGGGCTATGAAATCAACGGATAACCTCTACCTAGATATATGCCCATAAATATACCTATGTTATCAATTAACCCATCTCAATCATGAGGAAACACAAGGATTACAGACTCAGATCAACTAGGATTTTATTCATGATGTAGAAACCACGACTGCTGGAGAACTTCTCCTATGTCGAGTACAGTGGGCCTGCCGCTACATCCTAGCGCGTCGATCTCCTCCTCTATCGAGTTCAGAGGGCCTGCCGCTACAACCAAGCGCACCAAACTCCTCCTCTGTCGAGTTCATAGGGCATGCCTCTACAACCAAGCGTGCTGGGCTCCTTGGACTGCTGTAGTACTCCACCTGTCGAGTACCGTGGGCCTACTGCTACAACCAAGCGCTTTCCACCATGAGTCTGCCTCTACAACCAAGCACTCCCCCTCATAGGTTCCAGAGGTTCTCCTTCTGTTGAGTACCGCGGGTTTTCCGCTACAACTAAGTGCTTCTCCGCCGTGGGTCTGCCACATCAACCATGTGCTCCCCCTCATAGCCTCCAAAGGTACTCCTTTTGTTGAGTACCACAGGTCTGCCGATACTACCAAGCGCTCCCCCGCCGTGGGTCTGCCGCTACAACCAAGCGCTCCCCAGTGGTCTATCTGAAACACACCGAGTTGATAGTTTAGCAGTCGTCAAGTCTTAGTCAGCTACTGGGTCTCTGCACTAAGCTATCTCGTCACCGGGAGGGTCTGCTCCACGAGCTACTGGTCGATACTCCATGTATGACAATGTTCCACGAAGAAGTATCACGAAGTACAGCCTCGTCATAGGGGTCTCAACGCAACATACGGCGCGTCAGTCGGACATCCGGTCGGTGAGTTACTAGCCTTTTCGTCCCAGGGGCCTGGTTGGTTTTGTGTGAGAAGCAACCCAGACGTATCTCTACTTTACCCTGAACTATCATAGGGTATTCTCATATGAACCGTTTCTCAACTTGATCACCAATGCCACTGACGGTTCGTCCAACGGACGTCTGGTCTGAAAGTTATTAGCCTTTCCGTTCTAGGGGCTCAGTTGGATTTCAGGTACAATCCAACCTGGACATTTTCCAACTGCATCCAAAACTCAGGAGAAGCATGGAAAATGTTCCATCTCATCAAGAGAAATCCATCAAAGTTGGCGGCACATCAATCAGATTCCCGAAGCCCGAGATATAAGAGTTTCTGCTCCGAGGCCCCGGTTGGTTTCGTATCTGAACCAACCCGGCCGTACACAAAGTTCTCTGAAACCTTCAGTGTAATATACCAAAAAGACCTTCATAATCCAAGGATCGCTACTCAACTGATGGTGCGTCAATCGGAGGTTCGTATCCCATGTTATGGGCAACAGACCAAAAAATTCTGGTATTAGGGGGTTCGGGCCCAGTCCGACCCAGCCCAGTACCCCCTAGGTCGGCCCGAGCCGGGTCGGGCCTCACCAGCCAGGCCGGGCCACGTGGAGTTGTTAAAGAAATATGTTAAATTGATTAAATTAAATTTTGAGACATCATTTGTATGTGTAATTAGGTTGATATTAAAAGTGGTGTGAAAGATGATGAATATGGGTTTAAACTAGTTGATTTGAAAAAAATTAATTACAATGAGGAACCATTTATCATGGATACACATGAAGAACTAGTATTTTATGTCATTGATCTATCAACTTACCATTGTTCGGTCATTTTTAAAGGAAAAATATATCATTTGGGTGATGAGGATGATTCTGAATATGTTATTGATTTATATGAGCCTTGTTCATGTATTACCCAATTTCTGAATTATTTCAATGAGTATTAGACAGACATAGTGCATGAAACATGTATTCATCCTGATGAAGGGATGTTTTAAAAGTATGAATCAGTCTCTTTATTATTCTAGTAAATATTTATATTTTGTTTCTTTTTTTATTGTAACATACAAATTAATTCTTTTTTTTACATACTTATTTTTTTCCATTCTTGTTTCTAAATAATCATTTTTTCTAATGATATACAGGTACATAAAATTTAATTACACTTTATATTAGAAATGTCAGATAATGACAGATTGGAGTATTTACCATGGTATATCTATTTTTTCGTAACATTAAATATTCAATAATATACCTATTTATTTAAAGAAAAATTGTTACTTTACCAAAAACAATTGCAGGACTACTGATGAATCCTGGGAAAATGAGACTTCTCCTGTTACTTCTGAATAATTATGTTCACAAGTTGGTAAATGTGTAATTACACGTTTACCAAAACTATCACATTCTCATGATAAAGAAAGATTATGCATCTGTTTTGATGATTATAATAATACAACTGGACCAAATTCAATTCATTTTATCTATTATATATCGATGTAGTGTCGTTGCAGGATTAATATTTTATATCCGGATTAGAAGTCAGTTGTTAGGATAGAGAAACAATAATATTGGGAGTTCATGATAGTAAAATATTTTAATTGATTTCTTTTATCTCCTTTTATGAATATTAAATATTCTAAATGGCATATTTAATTTATTCCATTACATATGACATTAAATTTTGATGAAACCAACTAAATTAAGACATGGAATATTTCCATTGACATGGTTCGATTGAGATATTTAAAAAAAATAAAAAAAATTATGTTTCTAGAAATAGCATGTTTGACAAACCATTCCTCAATTATCAGTTTATAGCTGGTGATACATGGAAGAGATTTGTTGATAGTCTTCATGATGAAAAATATATGGTATGATATTTATTTCTATTGTAACTTTTATTATATATTTTTCAAATTAGATAGTAGTTTTTTTACATAATAGGCCTCAAGGAGATCACATTAGGATATTCTGTTGGAAAATGTATACAATCCTACTTTATCATGTTGAGGGTATCCGTATTTGGAAGAGAAAATGATTAAAAAATTGAGGCATTAAGATCTCGATCTAGTAGTGGTTCATAATAGGTTAAACATGGTCTTAAATATCCTCCCACTCATCTTGAGAAATAGAAATCAGAGAGAATATTGAAAATCAACAGTATATTTTAGAGTAAGATAAGAAAGTATTTGATAAAATTGTATGTGAATATTTTTTATTTGTCATCATTTTTTATAATTGATAAAATTTAATGAATAATATAGAATTCTAATTTTATTTTCAGGATGTACTTTAGGAGAAAGAGACATTGGGATCATTTATCCCCAATGGTAGGTTAGATATCCTAGCCACTACATATGGAAATACAGAACACCCGACATGATAGAGTATATCTGGAATATGTTAGTATTCAAAATGTTTTTGGTCACAGTAAGAAATGAAGAGATGTTGAAATATAATCATAAAAAGTCAAGCGGAGAAATATTAAACTATCTATGGGTGATGTAATTCAAGAAGTTCCGGTAAAGGCTTTGAACACATGACAATACAATCACAGTGTGCACAACCTTCCCAAGTATATTATTTATTTGTAATAAATTATTCTATTATATAAATTATAAAAAAAATATAACATTTTTATTTTCAGCCTACTGAGGCTGCTCACCCAGAATACCCTACCCCATTTGCCTACCCAGCCCTGTATGATCAGCCTTACTAGGTATATTAATTATTGGTCATCAATTTTTCTATTTTATAAATTATAAACAGAAATATAACTTTCTCATTTTTTGGCATTCCCAGCCTGGTCACCTGGACTACAATGCCCCATCTGCCTACCCTACCCCACATTAGCATCCATCCAAGGTATATTATTTATTTTTCATCAATTTTTATATTTTATAAATTTTCAAAAGTAATATAACTATTTCATTTTTCAGCATACCTAGCCTACTCACATGGTCTACCCTTCCCCATCTCCTTACTTCGACCTCCACTTCCACACAGGGACCAATCAATATATTATTTATTTTTCAACAATATTTCAATTTTAGAATTTATAAACACTTATATGTTTTTAATTTTTAGCCTTCACAAGATTCTCACCTAGAATAACCTACCCATTAGCTTAATTTGATCCGCCACCTCATCACTCATACCAAAACATACATTTTGAGTTGTTTGTTGTAGGTGCTTATATATATATGTGTTGCGTTTGAAATCATGCATTTTTTTTGGATTTTGTACATCACCATCCTATGCAGAAGGGTTAGGTTAGAGTATCAGTACGTGAGAGTACATATCAAAACACACTACTACCATTTCCTATCGAGGAGATCACCAGAGTTTGGGATTGCCTCAGTCATTTTTATTTTGTCCGACTGGTTTTCTTCATTATATTTCATATGAGGTGTGTGTTTCTTAAATATTCAATATAGATGATTCAAAATTACATATAATTTTATATGACATTTATCTTATATAGAATTATCTAAAAGGAAAAGAAGATACTCAAATGAATCAAAATGTTCAGGAACAATCAACTATAGATACATCAGAAAACTCTAATGGAATACAAAGATTATCTCAGACATCTACTTTATTGAATTATATCCATGAGTTTCAGGTTACTGATGATATATAGGAAAGATAATATCAATCGAGATTTCTTAAATAAGATATCATGCATCTAGTTGATTTTGAAGAGCTTAACATGAATGTGGTGCAGTTGTTTTCCATGTAAGTAAAATGACATTTAAATTTGTATTTAATTAATACAAGATGATTTTAAATTGACTAAATAATTTTTTTTTCAATTAGGTATCTACACATTCATCTTATAAAAATAATTAAATTATAGGCATTTAAAGCCTTATAGATCCAGAATTCATTTCCATAGAAGTGAAAAATGCGAATAATTCGGATATAGTGGCATATATATGTGAGAGATTATCACATATAAAGATTGATGTTGGTTTTCTATCATTTCATGATAAATAAGAACAGAAACATTATTATGAACTAATTATCATTATAATGTAATTAATTGTTATCATTTTGTTTTGTAGGGGGAATTGGATGTGAGGAAAATTGTGCCCATGTCATTGCGTCTTATATTGGGTTTCCTTCTTATTATCTAATGTTATAAAATATTTTCCACCTTATTAGATAGGTATGTTTTATTTTGTTTTTTAAAGGCACATTATGATTAATTTTCATAGTTTAGACATTTATTATTACTTGATAAATAAGAAAATTTTGTTAATTGTTAATATTTTACATAGAAGACATGTTGATAAAGATACCAAATAAAATCAATTATGTTCAAGTACAAGTAATTAGTTTTTATATTAGATTTTATTTATACTTTTTTTTATATAGTGATTTTTATTATTAGTTTAATGTTTTATAACTGTAGTTACATCATCAAAAAGTACATGATGAATGAAGTTATAATATTCTACGATTCATGTAAGAGATAATCATAACATTGGAAACTACTGAATTTGAGATGGTTTGTTTTATTAATTTTTTTAGATTTTCTTCCATGTTGTTGTTTTTTTCTCATATCATTCACTATTATTGTGGGAATACACTGATTCCTTGTCCTAATACCAATATGATCTTACCAATATTCAATGTATTTTTGGGATCTATTTGTTATGTTTGATTACGATTTGAGGTATTTATATTCTAATATTAATGAATAATATTACATATGGGTTCAAAAAAGTAACACTTTTTCTATAATATGTCTTTGAACATTCTAATAATCAAATGAATGCATCAATAATAACCAATAATGATTATGTTATAAATTTCTAGTATGTTTATTTTAATTATACATTATAATACAAATGTGTTGATTGTTTTATGATTAATTAGATAAAAGCATGTAAGCTATTTATTTTATGTTAATGATAAATACTGTATAATTTTTGTATACCGTTATTTTTCTAAAGGAGTTTTATTTATATTTTATGTGTAATATTTTCACATTTCTAAAATAATCTTTCAACATTGTTTTTTATAAAAGAAGAAGTTGAAATCCGGGCATATGTGGGTTTTCGGCGTCAATTTTCCCAAAACCGATACCAAAACCCTTAACTAATAACTTTTTTTGTGATGATTTTCCAAAAAACAGACACTAAAATTTATATTTTTACATCCATTTATAAACATCAGTTAAAACCCGACATCAACAATAATAAAAACAATCGTTAAATCCTATTTTTTCACTACTGACTATACATTAAGCGATTTATCATACCCTTTCATTTGTGATGATGAAGGAAATTCTCATCACGCTTAAAACAAACTATTTTTAGCAATGTACCAAGGTGATTCTTCCCATAGGAAACTCATATGGGTAAATACCTCTTACCCCTCTACCCTTAACCAATTTTTTACGATTTTATCCTCTTCTTCTTTCTCCTTCTTATCAGAAATAAGACATGGATAATTCATTATTTTTCTTGATAGAACATGTTGCCATGTCATAATATAATAATAATATTTGGGATAATAGAACCCTTAGAATTATTTTCTAAATCACATCAATTAAATGGTAAATCTTGGTATTTTAATTATGTACATAGACCACATAATTCCTTTTTATCATTTGTAATGTTGTATTAATACTTATTTGAATTTTAAACTTTTTTATATCTACAACTAAATAATTGTTATCACATATCTTCTTGTTTCTCATAAGGAAAATATTTTTCAATGTTGAGAACTATTAAATACTTATTTTAAATGACTTCAATTTCATCATATTCCGTAATGTTTTTAATCAATGACCATTATTAATCTGGATCTTTTAAGAGGTGATAAACATCCATGAAAAATTTTCCTTTTCCAGTACCTCTTAGAGAAATAAATATCATATCTAAAGAACTAATCCATTTCTTATCTAAAATATGATATGTAGTCCCATTGAATGATGGAGGTTTCTAAAACATAATATTGTATAACATTATTACAGTATCTTGTGGATCTCCAGGATACTCCATATGAGAATGCTTATTACTCATAACCTGAGTCATCTGGCCCAACTTGGTTATAAATTGATTAGTTCAATCTGAAAATCCATCTCTAGTCTTACTACATTTATTTGGAGGGTAATTCATATACGTAGTTTTTGCATTGATATGGTTATGATTACAATAATTAAGAATCATTTCCAAACAATTACATACCATACATTAGAACATGACATTATGAAACATAATATATAATCCCAAAACTAGTGAAACACAAAACATGATTTAAAAAATTATCTATATATAATATCATAATCATAAACATAGATTATTTAGGGATACCTCAATTTTAAAATCTGTCATAATGGTGTGTAAATAAAATGAGAGTTATTATAAGAATATCTTCAAGGAGTATCAAACTTGGTACATAGAATGACGTAAATTCATGAACCAAGTGAAGACTGGGTCAATCCAAGTACACCATTTTTACGTTATCACAACAATGTACATTTTTATTGGAACCGTGTCTTCATATATTTTCCAATTATAAGTTTATTTCTTGAAAAATCCACAAAATATGTAGTTTACCAAAATGATAGGATGTTTTTATATATATAACCTCAATGTGTAACATAATATTATGTTACATAATAAATATTTTCTTGATTCTCATTCCCACAGATTCCACTAAACATCATCTAATACCAAATAAAAAAACCTTGACCCAAGTATCTCATATCCAGTGTCTAATTTATTATATTGGAATAAGATAATATGATTCATAACTTTAAGGACTGAATTGCTTAATAGTCATAGTAAAAAATATACACACTTTAATTCAAATATCATTTTAAAACAAAAACTAAAATATGTATCATCATTGGTTAATCTATTTTCCCTCATAGTTTATACCAATATATGAATCACAAAACAAATCTTCGTGTCCTTTTGAAAATAAAACATAAGAAATTGGTGGTCTCATATTTTTTTAGGGAACTATTAAATTGTAAGCTATGATTAAATATGGAACAATCAATACGGAACCATAATTAAACGTAAAACATTCCATATAATAAATATATTGAGAATAATTTGGTAAGAATAAATGATGATAAATTAATTATATATATTTATTCAAATGATCAAGAAACCTAACCATTGATATTCTATATAATCGAATAATTATATAGAATATCAAAATAGAATTCCAAATGATAAAATTCTAATTTAAGTACCACATAAATATATTGTAAAAAATCTTGTTAATATGAATTAACATTATGACTTTATTCTAATAAATCTTAAATAAATCGGTTATAACACAATAAAATACAAAAGTTAATATGTCTAATGAGACCTATAGATACATCAAGGGGATATAAATTTATAAGCCCCACCGAAAATATAATAATTAAAAATAATAAATCAAGTGAAAGGGATGAATCATAATCTACAAATGTATTTTTACTAAAAAATCATATGAAATTTTGAAACATACCATAATTAATAAAGATAATCATAAACCATCTTACGTAATATGGTGAATGTTAATAAAATCATGAATTCCTAGTAAAATTTATCAAATGTTTTCTAATGAAATAATAAATATGATATCAATTAAATATAACAAAATTGTATCATAATTACATTAATTATTTTATGATTTTGATGAATAAAAATTATATAAAAATTACAATATTTTCTTAGTAAAGTAATCTTTTTATGTGGAAATGAGTATTCAAATTAAATGTAAAAAAATAGAAAATAATTTTGTTTAAAATTAAGCTTTGAAAACTTGAAAAATAATATATAAATAATTCTTATTGGTTTTATTATATTATTTATATCATTTTGTACATGTTGAAATAAATATTCGATTCAGTTTTTTTGTGAAATACAAATGGGCATTATTTTAAAAATGACATTATTATTACATTAAAAAGAAATAGTAAATATTAAAAAAGGATAAATATTAATTTATTAAATATATTTTATAATGATAAAAAAATTTGAATTCATTTTTAGAAGACAATTATTTTGATTGGAATTGAGTTTTGACCAAGGATATAAATAGTAAAAATATTGCCTAAAAAAGTTACTCATTAATTTTAACTACTAATGTCTGGGAAAAGGGTACTATCATTAGAAACGTTTAATTAATAAACATAGTAATATATACACTTATATATATATATATATTCATAGGTAAACATTTTATAATTCTCTAATGGATAGAAGAACAAAAGCAGTCTCGAATAATGATGAGATTGCGATAAAAAACCTTACCACATAAGTTACTTTTTAATTATAGGAACAATGAAATAAATTAATTCAATTGAACCATTAAATACCATGAAGGTAAATAGAATCATTTTATTTTTTATAAAAATGGAAATTATATACACAATAAATATGAATAAGTTGTTATTATGTTGTTTGTCTCATGGAAGTAAAAGTGAGATGAAAAACCCTTACCATGAGTTCGACTCTTAAAATGAATTATTTATACTCCTAAAAATAAAAATTATATTAATCATAAATATTATTAAGAACATATTCCAAGTTTCATATTCATTCTATTTCAATTACTCAAATTTTATATATAATTACATTATAAATTAATTTTATTTAAGGTGTTTCAATGATATTTGGATTATATATGAAAATGTTTTTGGTAGGTTGATTGTGGTTAATGAGTTAATTATTTAAAAATATATAGAATAATAATAATGAAATAAACATCATATTTATAATTCAATTATAATCTAAATAACAATCATGAATGATGGTTTTGAGAAATGATGTATTTACAATCATAAAGATAGTAGGTCATACATATGCATGAGTAACATTTTCATTTTTCAAGGATTACAATGGAATGGAGTTAGGTAGTATTATAACCATTATAAAAGATAATAATATCATATATACAATATTATTTCTCTATATATTGACATATATATAATACATGAGGTTTGTGGAAGAAAATACAGCCACAACGATTCCCAAATACAATAGTCCACACATACATGAACAATGTTAACATTTTCAGTGTAAAAAATTTAAATTATATAATAATATTTAAAAATTATAAATATTTCAGTAATATCATAATTATTTTATTCATATCGTAACAATTAAATTAATCTAACTTTATTACCTTCCATGTAAAGTGTTAGTGAAAATCAAATCACAACACTTCATGATGTGGTTGTCCGACATACTTATAAGAGACATAATTAAATCCCCTTCAGAATAGAAGATAAAAAAGGTTATATGGTATAATGTCTAAATATGTATTATTATTTTATGAATATAATATAAAATATTTATATCCATCATAATTCCTAACTATTATCTGTGTGGATGGAAAATGTGTCACATTGGTTCGTGATCTAGTAGTGTTTCATACACACGACTAATGATATAATTTCAAATTTAAGGAAAGATAATATAGAAATAGATAATGAATATGACATAAATAAATCTCATTATATTATCCAAACTTTTGTAATAATATTATGATAAATTATGAATATTATATTTAGTTAGGGGAATAAATACTACAAAAAAACACATAGTGTGGAATGTTTCCTCTTCTCAGACCACCTCTTTATGATTATAAAGAAATTACTCGTTGAATTGATATCTGAAAAAAAATAAGGAATATAGTATAATGTATTGGAATATGGGATCTAAATTGGGAACCAATATGTTTTTCTGGTATGAAGAAGAGAGGATATGGGGTGGCCTTTTATAAGTGAGGTGAGTGGAATCCGTGAGATATTAGGAAATAAAAAACAATGCACACATTTTTCTACAAAGAATTATCCAAAATGGAGTATTATAGGGCATTAAACATGATATGGTCAAAATATTTTCATCAGATATATTTAATAATCTTTTTTGGTTTATTTTAACCCTACAATATTTATATTAACCACTATATAATTAAAGTTTTATCGAAAACCATGTAATTAATTTTTATAGTTTTAAAAATTCATTATGGTAAAAATTTATGTCCATGTTATTGGTAAATATAACTTATTATGATTAAAAATATGGAATAAATGTTTTCAAATTTTAATCACAAATTTGGAAATTTTTTATTAGAATAATCATATTGATTTGATGAGGAAGAAGGTTTTAAATGAAAAGATGTTCCAATATTTAGAGGTGTTTATATAATATTTCAATATAAAAAATTTATAAAAACCTAAAATGATTTTATTGGTATATTATTGATATAATATTACATTTAAAATAACATTTAATCATCTTTGATGTTTTTAATGGTTTTAAAATAATTGAAAATTCATAATAAAACACATTATTTTCAATACTAACTGGAAAATTTATCATTTCATAAAATTATCAAAAATATAGCACAAAATATATGTAGAAAGAAAATTTCTTAGTTTAATTTCATTCTTTCAAAAAAATATTATAAATTTTTTTTTATTAATTTTAAAATATGTTATCAGATCCAAACTATACCACGATTTATAAAATATATTGTTTTTCAAAAATAGTACTTTTTCATTAAAATTGATATTACTGTATTTTTTACCAAAAAATCAAATTATAACATTTTTAATTATTTTTAATCCATAATTATTCATAATTAATTTATTTTAATTCATACCCCTCAACCTTATGGGTTGATTGTAATGGCCTTGTTTAAATAAAAAAATTATAATGTATTTCACTTCAGTCAAAACTAGTGTTGTGTGCATTGAAATCTATTAAAGAGATTAAATATACAATAAATGAAATATATTGTAAAGTATTATAGAGTTTCATTTTCTTACATTCATGGTGTTTCCTTTCATACAATATATCAAAAATGATGATCCAATTTTTAAATCATAGTGTTTTACATTATTTATCACTATCTATGAAGGCATTAGAATCCTCTGAGAGGAAGGGTGTATCGTTTTGGGGATAGGATTGATCCCATTATTGGGAGTTCTTATTAGGAATTACAAAAATGGTTCGTATTTTCATTAATAAATAGATATAGAATCATTGGATGTTAACTTGGCCTTGTGGAATATAAAGTGGAAGTATAATTTCTTTATAGGGAAATAAAATTTCAAATGTTGATAAACACAAATGAGTGCACTAGGGTTGGTCTTTAAAATATTATAAAATATATAAGGGAAACATTAGTATAAGTAATTAATTATATCATTGATATATTCCTTATAGTTTTTTTTATAAAATTGTTTGATTCACGATATTCATTTACTTTAACCTCATTGAAACATTCACTATTCACTATAATATAGATTTTATGTGCACAGTTTCTACTGTCAAATTTTAATCTCCATTTTAATTGGTGGGAGATTCACATGAGATAAGATATCGGGAAAACTATTTAACAAGATGGTACCCACTAAAAAATGTTGGGAGGGACCACATGTTATCATGCATGATATTTGTACATTAATTTAGTGTTATAACTCAGAGTATAACGATGGTGTAATATCAATAATTACATACTGTGATTGTAAACCCTTATAAATTTTTTTAATTAAATAAAAATAGTATACTTTCATGGATGTAAGATTCAAATAGAAAAAAAAAATTACCCAATGTCCCCCTTTCCTCAATTTTAAAATTTCAAATAGACTAAGTGTTAATGAGGATTTGTGGGATTCTGTGTGAGGTAGATGACATAGTTTATTGGCTATGTATTTATGAATATCCTATCTTCTAGTACATCATGTTCAACAAAATTTTTTATAGTAGTGGTTGTCAGATATTTTTATGTCATTCTTCTATGTTTTAGAGGAATAATTTCTATTAGATATGGATTTTATGGATCCTCAAAAAGTGGTATCAATGCTGGTGGTTCAGGCATCAATAATGCACTCTCTGCATTAGTAAGGGTATCATTCACTTTCCATGATATTTTTTACAAAGTGGTATTATAAAATTGTCATAAGGTATGATTTGTGAATTGGGTATGTTTCAGTTCTCTAAGTTATATGTGACATAATATTTTGATCATATAATGAATTTTAAAATTTCTTCATCAAAATGAACATGTATATAATTTTTTATAGATTCATATAAGAGACTATATATATAGAGAGGTAAGGGAATATCTTTATGTGAATGTTCTTATGTGGACCCATATTTAACTATCATGGAATTTTTTTAAAATAATATTAGAGTATAAGACCATAAATGAGAAAAAAGAAACTTTGGTAGCCATTTAATAGAATCCAACTACATTTAATGATGTTTTGCTGATATATATAATATTATCTATGATATTTTGGGATGGTACACCAATTATATACCATGATAATGTCCTAAAAATGTTATTAGTGTATATTGAATCGAACAAAGTGATGTTCAAGGACGATGTGACTGATATTCATAAAATATTGTAACACCAAAAAAGTTAGGATATGATTTTAACTATCATATGTAACAACTACACGGTAACCAAATTGGGTTTTTAGGATGTTAGGAATATAATCATAAATTAATAACTCAGTTTTTTGGAGTAAAAATCAGCTTCTATAGATACACTATTTAATAATGGAATAATATTACAACCTCAACAGAGTACATAGATGAAATCAAAGAGATATGTTGTGAGAGATAAGTTGAAGAAAATTTATTAGACTTATTAAATTTTAATTGTGGTGTGGGATGAGAGAAAATATCAAGGACTATAGGAGTCATATGAGATATTTTAAAAGGTATTATTTTATAATTTCATATTATTTAAATGTAGAAAATGAGAAAATAAACTTTTTATGAACAGTAAATGTATGCATGGAGTCATGGGTGATTTACATGGATGAAATATTTCAGTATATCACATAGTAAGGGTTCAAATACCATTATGTATCAATAAGATTGAATAATGTTATTTTTTTTTGGATGATGAAACTATTTTAGTCATTGGGGAAATATGATTTGATATTTCAATATAATATATTTTCTTCTAAAAATTAATTTAAGTAAGGATAAAACACAAGGGTATATGGGAATTTAATTTATTTTGGACAACATGATATGATAGGGTTTGGTACATTCATTATAATTTTTTTATATCCCTCAAGGATCAATTATAGTTTATGGAAGTGTGATGGTTGAGGAAACTACATCTATCTAGAAGAACATACAGAGTGATATTTTTGTAATTGACAACATTATAATGTTCAAATCACTGGTGTTATCAATATGGTTATTTGATTAAAAGAAAATTTTGATTATAATAAAAATTTACGTTATGATTCTCATTTACAAAGATTTTTCATATTTTGATATATTTTATCATTGTAATAATAATAGGGTGTCGTTCAAGTGAAATAAAATATATCCTATATTATAGATTATTTATATTTTTTTACACAAATTTTTGGGGACTTCCTTATTATAATATCTGTATGTATCCCATTACATCATGAATAAAATTTTTGATCAAATAATGTTTGTATGGGATGAATTTACATTGAATAAGAATAAATATATCATATTTTATAATAAGTGGAAGGCAATGGTGGAAGGGTAATGTTAAGTAAATTTAAAATTCATATAGTCTAACAATAGTTACAAGTACACATAAAATATCTTCTCAATAATAAATTATCAAAAGGAAATAAGGTTATATAATATAGTTCCGTATGATATTTGATATCATAGTGAGGTTGAAATAATGAATAATATTTTAACATAAATGGTGTGCCGTATGTGGTTACACTTAGATATTCTAATGGAAATTTTGGAAGATTTAGTGAACATAATAGAATCCTTGGTTAATAAAATTAAACCCACCTTGTTAGGATCATATGTACCTTATAATATATAGTCTAGTAAACCTTTATAAGTTATACACATTATGTGTTTTAGGATTATGATGCACATCCTTGACCATTCCATGAATATGCAAAAACTGAAGGACAAGATCAATGACTATTTCATTTTCAAATATTGTAATGAAAATTTTGGATTTCCAATTTAAGATGGTGACAAGATTCATTTAAAAAAAATATTGATGTTTTATTAAATGATACATCCATTTTAAAAAGTCTATAATTTGTATTATAATGATAGTAAGATTAGAGAAAATAATTTCCACATTCACGTTAATCTAGACATGAGTATCAGAATAAAATAAGTTCTAGAGAGATCAGATGTTTGTAATGATCATTCAAAAGATAGGAGGACAGAATATGTACATTAATAAACTATAGATACTAAATCATGAGGTGGAGCTCAAAATGATATAGAAATTGAAGTTTGTAGAACCAAAAATAGAAAGTATGGATGTGAAAATATTGAAATCTTTGTGGTTCAGATAAATCATTTTATATGTTTTATGGTGACAATAACATTCTATATATAACTGATAATGGAGAACCTATAAACTGATAAGAGGTGTCCATGGTTAGTGATTATATTATTTTAGATTCTACATTGAAAAAAAAAATTAATTCATAAAGTTCTATTAAAACATGATATTTTACTGAGCCTCCATAATTGAAATATCAATTTAGAATATATTTTTTACATTTGAAGTGATCGAATGAATTTAAAAAATGAAACAATCCATGGTAATTGGTTATGATATTTCATTATAATGTATTAAATTTAAAACATTTCTACTTCTATTTTATTATTTTACCCTTCAGATAATGTTGAGCATGGTTTTTATAGATAATTTTCAATAGTAGAAGGTTCATGTAATGAAATTTGTTCTTTATAGTGACTTTGAGGATCAATTGTACCTAATGAAACTAGTGGGTATTAATGATTTTCAATACTATCACATGGTGAGAAAAATGATGTGTATTTCTTATGGATTAATCTATTATTAGTGGAATTGGAATCACATGTTTGATGCTTTTATGGATGATTATAATCTCACATAGACCAATATGGAAATCTATTGAGAAATAAATTCTTGGGATGATGGATGTATAATTATAATTAACTAATTGTAAAATGAATTTCTTCTATATATTTTTAAAATTAAACGATGTTATGAATAAAATAATGATTGGACCAAAATATTTTGGATTATAGATCTCATCTTCACCAAAATAAACTCTGATGGATAATGATTAAGAGATATAGGAAAGACCTAAATATTGGTTTATCTCAAAGGTACAACATCTATAATATTTTTCATAATTTTATGATAATAGGATATAATCTTATATCAATTCCATTGGTTAGAAACATTAAATTATCAATGAAAAAAGTTCCCAAAATAAAGGAAGAGTGCATATATATGGTGAGAGTTATATTTGTATCTATTTTAGTTGTATGGACCCTAAAACTAGTATTCAAGATCCAATGGTTACTTTATTAAATGGAAATAAGATAAAATTAATTTTATCTCATTGGAAAAAAAGGATTAGTAATTTTGGTAAACTAGATAAACAGTTAAAATTCAAATTGTATTTTAATCATAAAATATAAAATTTATATTCTTTAAGGAGACCATCATTACCCTTAGCATAACTCTACAAAACAATCATAAAAACAAATCTTGGTGTCCTATGAAAAATTAATCATAGGATATGTGTGATCGCATGTTCTCATTATAGGTTATGTATAGAAAAATTTATCAAAAATCAATATGAATAATAAACATGGAAAGGAAAATAAAAAAACTTATACGAAATTTAAACAACATGACTATCAAGGAAAGAAAAATAATAATCAATACAGAATAGTATATAATTTAAAATACATACCATTTAATCAATAGCACAGAACGATATGTATTAAGAGTTAGTATCATAGAAAAATTATCATTGATATTAAATATATCATATTTTTGAATGATAGAAATGGTTAATTATGTGAAATCATGTCATATGAATATGGTATCTCTAATGTAAATACCTTTGACAAAGTGGTTTAAAACTACAGGGTCAAACTAATATGGTATGTCCAACTATACCACTAATGTTAAGAAAATTGGAAGGAAAATTTTAAACTACTGGGTAATACCATTCATGTTTGGACAACTTATTTTTTCTATAGAGACCTATCAATTCATTGATGTATATCTATAACCATGCAACACAAATGAATTTAGGTATAAAACATTATTCATAAATCAAATAATTAATTTTATTCATAAATGAAGTTCCTTATAAAAAAAATAAAAATTGATTAAAGTATTAATATTTTATCACATTTCCCTAGATAAAAAAAATATATTTCAATGAATATATAATATGTAAAAACGATATATTGTTTAGAGAATAATTATATACATTATTCAAGAATATTGATATTTATGAGTAATTAATTATTCAATGATAACATGAAATTAAATTATATTAGGGATAATATATATATATAATTATGATTATGTAAAATTAATGTTTTATATCATTGATTAATGTACAATAAAAATAAAAGTAAAATAATTTTTAGTACATATATCACTTTAACATTTAAATTAAATTTTAAAAACAAATTGTAAAAATATAAACGAGAATATATTTTTAGAAAAAAATCATGCAAACATTTAAGGGAAGATTTAAGTAATAATAGATTCATAAGAGTGGAAAGTATTCACATGTCTTATAAGGTAAATTAAAACGTTTCATTTGTATTTTGGGGGAAAAGTTCTAAAGAAACTCATTTGTAAAATGATTGGGTGATTCATTTTAAAAAAAAACATCTAAAAATTAATACATGGTTAAAAATTAATTTAGTTAATATTATGAGGATAGTAAAAACACAAAAAAAAATTAGAATACATGGACAAGGAAAATAAATATTCCTCAACAAGTTCAAAAACATAAACAATCTTTAATAATGATGAGATTAGGAAATAAACTTTTTTACTTTGTTAAATATTGAAATGTTAAACCCCTAAAAGAATGATCATTAGATAGATATGTTAATTTCCATAATTTTAAAGATCAAAATCATAATTTATGATAATGGTGGGAATAAAAACCAAAAAATAGATAAATTGTATATAAGACATGTGTCCCACAATAGTAAATGTGAGATGAAAATCTCTCACAATGGTGTAATTAGCTGAATTTTATTCCACATGCATGAATAATATTTAAATAAACCAAATAATTTATGATAATAAATAAATTATTGATATATCATTTAAAAGGGTTTTCATATACATATTATAAGTTCATATAGATGTATATTATTAAAATATTACTCAATGAAAGAAAATATGGATGAAGTCCCCCACCTATGGTTTCCCATTAGTTGAATGTCCACTAACATACGGTATAATAAATATAGATTATTTATAAAAATATTCTACAATTGCCCCCACATATATCATGTAACATCATGCCACTACATTATTGGCTTGAGAAGGTGGTCAGATGATACTTGGCCTTAAAAAAATTCTCCCAATGCTCTAATGGCTGGAAATAAATGTCGATGGATTAATGAACAATTAGGGAACAATTTACCATTATAATAAATCCAACCAACCAAAAAATTCAAAACCAACCGCATCTAAATATATAATGTAATCAAATTAAACAATAATAACACAATACCAAGAGGTAACCAAACAACCAAACTCATCCATAACAATTCAAATGAAATAATTCTAATATATAAGAAGAATCCCTATATCAGAGTAGGAAACAAGAGATTCAAAAACAAGACCCAATGGAATTCATGACCCACCCCATGTCTCCAAACTATGTTTCATGGTCCAAGCACTAACATATCACCCAAGCATCATGAAAAACCACTAGCAAAATGAGAGGCTTCACCTATACCCATGTCGTGGAATACCAAATCAGCAAAAGAACCCATCTTCAAAAGAAGGTGTTGAGTAATAATAATCAGTAGGTTATCAAAAAATTAATTTGATAAAATTTCAATATAATATAACTTTTAGAAAAATCATGTACAATATTTTATATAAAACATCAAAGAGTACAACAATTTCAAGAAAGCCAGCACACCCCAACCAAGCCATTTTTTCACACAAATCCACACATTGATATGGAAATCTATAGAACAAGTCATAATCCATTTTTATATCACATGTTATCACAACAATTTCATATTTATAATACACACACATAATCATCCATATATATAATGTTTTACTCACTCGAACCAATGTAACAGTCATGGAGGACCATCCCTCCCATGCACATTTACTCCTTTCCAAACATACCGGTATAAAACACACACATATCATTAATGGTGACCTTCCATCAACAATAAATTCATTTTTATAGTGGTAATATCATCCCACATCAACCCACAATCAACACATGCATAAAATTATTCATCCAATAAAAAGTATATACAGTCGTTAAAGACAAAAAATATATGCATGTAACTATTTAACGACCAAACAATCCATTTGGATTTCTTCCATTACCTATCACATTTCAATAAAGAATAACCATATAATGAATACAATTTTTCAAAAACATTTCCATAAATCAACCCAAGATACCCATTTTAAAGTCAATATCTCAAAATCCGACAATAAAGAACATTTTAACACAATAACCTTTTTCCCAATAAAAATCAAAAAAAACATCACAAATGAAATTTCCCTCAAAATTCACACATCATAATCAAAATATATTTTCATAAAACACAATTAATTGAAAACATGGATTCTACTTATAAAAAATGGAATTAAGAGATATGCCACATAACATAGGATTTTAGTAAAATCGAGCAACTCCAAACCGCACCACAAATCTAGGTGAAAACTTCAACAAAACAGCCTTATATCCTTTTTCATGACATCAACACCCTTAAATTTCACAATCTTAGGAAAAACCCCATAGATCTACATGAAATTGGTGTAGATCTAGAAAACTGAGAGAGAGGGAGAACTACATCTAAGGAATACAGTGAGATATCCATGACACAAGCCTTCCTAGAAGAGATTCACCTTCAACACACCTTAAAATCCTTTAAAATCACTTCAAAAAATGAGTGGTAGAGCCCCTCCAACCCATGACATCAAGAAATAATGATTGTGTTTTTCATAGTGGAAGAGAGGAGTAGTTTTGACAAATCTATAGTTTTCCAGTAATTATGCCTCCAATTTTTTTTGTTGTTCCTGGTTAACTTGCATTGTTAGGAAAACAATGAACAAAATGTGTGCATGATAACTCCTAATCACGAACCTCACATGGTTTCATCACATGGTTTGAAAAACTGGTAAAAAAATCATGACAAGAACACTACCTCCATTTTCACAGTTACCTGGAGATCAAATACGGTTTCCCTAAACCATGCACAAATTGCAATCCCTGATAAAATCCTCCAAACCTTTGGAAATCACCACCAAAATCTCCAAAATATTAACCAAATACATTATCCACATAAAAAGGAATAACAATGGGTTAGAGACCTCAAAAAACGGGTGAAACATTCTCCCCAAAATTGAACTTTCCATCCTCTGAATGTAGAGAACCATCTCTTTGCTGAAAGAGCTCAGGCCATTCCTCGAATATCTCATTATCATTCTCCCATGTCCCCACCTAATTATGACCCTGTTGCCACAAAACCTGAACTAGACAAATGATTTTACTATGAAATACATTATCCTTCCTATCCAAAATATACAATATCATGTACACTAAGGAAGCATCTGGATCTAGCTCAACATGATCCCATCAAATCACATGGTCATGATCCACATGGTACTTATTCAACTACAAAATGAAGAATACATTATGTTTCACAATAAACCATGGTGGAAAACCCAACTAATAAGAGACCTCTACAACCTTCTCATATATCTCAACATCCCATTATACCTTTTATATAACTTACCATTCTTCCCAAACCGATGATGTCCAATCCTATGTGAGATTCTCAATAACAAATGATCACCCAACTAAAATGAAAACGTCCATCAACTATAGTCCACATATGATTTATGAAGACTCTGAGCCATCTCCATTATCCTCCTGATCAACATTATATTCTCCATAGTCTCATGTACATGGCTTGGTCCAACCATATAGGTCCAACTTATTTCCTCCTGACAACATGGAGATAGACACACATACACACATAATGCTTTAAATGGAGCCATATGTATTGAAGCATTATAACTCTTATTGTCGAAGAACTCCACTAACGACAAGTGCTCCTCTCATGAACCACCAAAATCCATCTCAAAATTCTATAACATATATTCTAATGTTTTCATCATCCTTATATACTTCTAGTTTTTCTATGGATGATACACCATACTCATTGTCAACTGTGTACCAAGGTCTTGCTGCAGGGATTTCAGAAAATGAGATATGATCCTTAGATCTTTCTCTAATACAATCGAAACTAGAAAACCATTCCTATACACTATTAAATGAATATATATTTTTGAAAAATTCTCCACCATATTAGATGTAATTCCCCAACCATAGTTACCCAGAGTCGGTGAATTATTAAATAACTTTGGCATGATTATAACGAAATCATGTATTGAAAGACCGATTAGTTTAGTAGCCTTAAAAATACTTGATACATTTATAAGTTTTACATTAAATTATAAAATGAAAAGCTACAAAAACATTGTCCCCATAGACCACACTCATATCCCCTTCGACTATCCCTACCGGTCAGTCATAAAATACTTATTTAGATCCTATGAAAAATAAAACATATAAAGGGGTGATCTCAGATTCTCTATAAGGATAACAATATAGCAGAAACATTCCTAAATAATCATTGACATTTAAGGAAATGTATAAGACTAAAAAAAGAGCCTTTTAAAATTGATCTTCAGAATAATATTGAAAAGATAATATATAATAATTCAATCTACTAATTCACATGGATATTCTACTAGTCGAATAATCACATGTAATCTGATAGAATGCATAATGCCAGACGCTCATAAACACATATTCAAGGTCTTGTGCCAAGAATACAAATAATCATGTGTCAAAGAGATATCTTAATACACTATTTTTTCTCATGATACCTACCAATGAATCGAGGAGCTATAGCGGGCTCCACCAGTTACTTAGTAAGTCCAATGCATTCCTCATACGAAAAGGTTTAAACATAACATAAACATTATTATTAAAAATAGAATATGAAATGTCAATATATTATCCATAAACCATTAATGGTGTAAAAATAACACATACATAGTCCAAAATATCACACAAATTTCAATAAAATATAGAAGTCTCATATCATAATAATTCAACTTCAAATAAGCATAAAATCCATCAAAAGGTGATGACAAAGATGAAATGAAAAATATTTGGGAGAAATACAACATTCTATTTTGAAACCATTTAAACGATAAAATTTATTTTGTAAATATTCTTATTAGCTTATAAGGGATGCATTGATGATGTTATAGCTGTGTAAAATAGCCTCACCCACTGTATAAGTTAAAAATACATTCTTATCTTAATTTTGTTGAAAAAGTATAAAATGACCTTTTTTAGAAAATGATGGAAATATTCTTTTATATACATCTTATAAAATGTAAAAGAAGGGTATTAATGACTTTATCCCATTTTATATTAAATATTAAAAATGTTTAGAAATACATTTTTAAGAAAGAAGAATTTGGATGATAAAGAGGTCATAGTAAATACTTTTGTAAAAACAAACTCGGATAATAAAGACATTGTGAAATTAACCCTTACCTTGTATTTTTCCCTGGTCAACGGTAAGATATCCTCTTGTATAATATTTAAATACTTTTTATTAAATTATAAAAGATTCATATACATAAATATGACATCATATATGTTCTCCTAATATTATTTTTTTAATAATATTTTGGTATTATTGTCGTTTCGGGTGTTAACTGATTCATTTTTCGGTATATTCTTTGTTAAGTAAGTAATGTTTGTTAGGGATATGATGTATCATATTAATATTAATAATGATATTAAGTCTTTAAAAATTATTTTTAATTATCAAATGAATATTTTATTTTAAATGGATACGATGGGGAATGGATCTCATCTTGTTCGTGGAGATGGTAATCTGTACGTATGCATAAGCAATAATATCATTCTATTGATATTAGAATAGTATATAATTGGATGGTATATAATATATATATAGAATATATATCATGTTATATTTATTACTTACAGAAATTATGCATCATTATTATTCCCATCAATATAATAATGTATTGAATAACAACTACACCCCGACGTGGAGATGGTAAACTGTACGTACGCACGTATGGTGACATGTCAGTCAAAGGATGGATAAAATAATAAATATGGTTGTAAAATATTTATAATAACATCATAGTATATATAATATAATATTTTTATAATTATATAATGGAAAAAAAAGGAAAGATGAAGTGGAAGAAGAAAATAACATGAAAGAGGTGATTACATATTTACCTCTTTTTCAGGTTCTTCATTTTGATTTGATCAAAATGGCTCCTTAATTTGGCTTTATGACTAAATGAAGGCCACTTGAATGAATTTAGGTCAGTTGAAAGGATATTTTGGTAGGGTTTGGCTGAGCCAAATGGCTTTGACGGTATGAATTTGTGGGAAGGGGTAGTGCCATTTTAAAAGAGGGGTGAGGGTCACCTTAGGAAAAACATAAAATAATATTCTATAAAAAATTCATATAACTTTTATAATGGTTAAAAATTATTTTTTTCGAGGCTAAGGTAGGGATCGGTCGAAATCCTCTCAAAAATTATGTTTTAGACAATTTTAGATCACCATTGTAACCTTATAATTTAGATTTAACTCTTAGTTAAATAGTTTGACATTTACTATGTCTCTTTGTATTTGTATATTATATGGATCATGAACATACTATAAACTTCCTAGAGAACCCCATATCGTTCATTAATGATATAAATATCATTATATAAGACTTCTGGCCAAACAAAATATTTTTAGTAAAACTATATCAATTAATGATATAATATTATTTTAAATAAACTCTTTTATGTCAATTTTTACAAAATTTAATAATAGATTTTTGTTAAAGTTTTATCAAAATTAATAATTATAAATAAATTAATTTAATCCATGATAAAATGTCATATTAAAATGTTAAATTAGTTTAATTCATAAAAAGTCTCAAAATTACATATATTTGAATATTTATAATATCAATAGTTTGAATATTTCATTAATTAGGTAATTACTGTATCATCATTGTGTCATAAATAAATTCAAATATTTAATTTCTAAAAATTATAAATAATTTACCATTATGTAGGAAATATTAATATATTTCTAATGAATATTTATAGTAGAATTTATCTTATGTATAACCGTATATTAAAAATGGTTTAGTTATTAAACATTGATTTTAACACTTTTAACTCTTCTTTGAATTAAACAGTAATAAATGTGTAAATATAATCCAAGAGGACCTAAAATATAATATTTTATTCCAATGCTTGTTTTTGGTCGAATTAATCTTATCCAATAGAATTAGAACATGTGTTAGGGTAATAATAATATCAATTTTTCTCTTAATTTCCCTATTTACTTTTAACCTTGGTAAATAAAAGTGAAAAGTTACTAGTCACCAAAAATTATTTTTATCTTATTGATCAAAATTTTACATACTAATATCAACTTTGTCTTCCTAATTTCAGAAATTCAGCACATAGAAGTGGTAAAATTATGTTTCATGGACATTTTCAGATTTTCCTAAGAGGTGGGTAATAGACGGTAAAAAGTTCAATAAAATTTTTATATATCTAAACTCATTATAAAATTACTCCAATGAGTTACATTGAAAATATATTGGTATTATGAATCTAATTTGATATAAAATTAATTTAAATAACATAAATAATTATTTAAATAAAACGTTGGTTCTAAACAATAACTTAGTGTTTTCACTATTCATCAAAAATTGATTCTTTTCAAAAAAAATCCAGAAATTCACCCTAATCTAATTTTGATATTTTGAAACCAAAAATGAAATCCATTTTTAAAGATAAAATTTATAAAATTTCAAAAAGTGGTTACTACTATTGATAACGGCTAGTTTAGTTGGTTGTGGTGTGTTTTGACTCCATGTTGCGTACAACACAAGCTATTGTATTATTCAAAGAGAAGTGTATCGTGGAAGCATGGGGTGTCACATTCTTCCCTCCTTCAAATAATGTTCTCCTTGAAATTTATAGAATATCACTGTACTTTATGACTTGGGTGGTTCTTCATCATAATTTCCTTGGGTTCACATGTCACCTCTTACATCTTATGGTTTCTCCATAGAACTTTTACCAGACGAGTTGTCCAGTTCTTCAACACTTGTTCTGTGGTATCAAAGATTTTGACAGGATCATTACAATAAGACAGATTGGGTTTCTGTTCAAATTCATCTTAGGTGAGCACATGTGTTGGTCCAGGCATGTATTTTCTTTATAGTGATACACGGAACACATTATGAACATTGGAGAGACTTGGTGGAATTTCCAAATGGTATGATATAGTCCCAATTCGTTCTAGAATTTCGAATGATTCTCTATACATGGGACTCAATTTACCCTTCTTTCCAAAATGTATAACTCTCTTCCATGGAGATACCTAGAAGAAAACATGATCTCTTAAATGAAATTTCATATCCTTCCATCGGTTATTGGCATAAATCTTCTACCTATATTGAGCTGCTTTGATTTGGTTTTGGATAACCTTCACCTTCTCTATCGTTTCCTCCACAAGTTCTAGGCCTAAATGTTTTCATTCCCCAACATCATCCCAACATGTTGGTGTGCGACATCTCTTTCCATATAACGCTTCATATGGTGCCATTTGAATACTATAATGGAAGCAGTTGTTATATGAAAATTCTACCAGAGGTAAATATTGATCATGCATGCATGAAAAGTCAAGTGATAAAGATATAAAAATGTATTCAAATGATTGAATAGTCAGTTATGATTTTCCATCAGTTTGAGGGTGGTAGGTAGTGCTCAAATGAATTTCAGTATTCAGGGATTTTTAAATACTTTTCCAGAATACTCATATAAAATGGGGATCACGATCAGAAATAATAGATAGGGGTACTCCATGAAGTCTTACATCATCATTAATTTATATAATTACTAGAAGTTCAAGTGGTAAATATTATGTTATAGAAAGAAAATTTTATGAATTGGTCAAACTATCAACAATGACCCATATTACATCATTCCTTCTAGGATTTATTGGTAGTCCCATGACAAAGTCCATAATAATATTATCTCATTTCCACTCAGGTATGTGAAGTGATTGCATTACTACTCCAGGATGTTGTCTTCCAGCTTTCACTTATTGAAAAACCATACATCTTAACATAGAATCACAAATATACGTCTTCATTTTGTCCCACCAAAAATTTTCCTTCAAATATATATACATCATGGTGCTACCCTAGTGTATAGAGAAATTGGACTTATGAGCATCATACAAAAATTCCTTTTTTAGATCGAGTAAAGGGGGAACACAATGTCTCTTCCCAAATCTCAAAATCCCATCTTCATATATGATTTCACTAAATCTCCCATCACTCATAGTGTTAATTTTCATTTGATGCACTTTATCATCAGTCTGTAAACTTTTTATCCTTTATAGTAATGTTGGTTTGGAATCCATTTGAAAAATCATTGATGTTTCACCTTCCATGGTCATTCCAATATCCATATTTACTAGATCCATGTATATGGGATCCTTTTCAACTCTCATCTTGTTCAAAACTCTATGATCCTTTGTGCTCAAAGAATATTCTACATAATTTTCCTTCCCCAGGTGGTAGTGTACGATGAAATCATAATCCTTGAGTACATCAATCCATCACCTTTCACTCATGTTGAGTTCCTTCTGAGATAAAATATACTTCAAACTCCTATGATCATTATAAATCAAGCATTTAACACCATAGAGATAGTGTCATCAAATAATCAAAGCAAAGATTACAATTGCTTACTCAAGATCATGAGTAGGATAGTTTTGTCCATGAATTTTTAGCTATCGTGTTGCATAGGAAATAAATCAATCATTCTGCATAAGGAAAAAACAAAGTCCTTTCATTGAAGCATCATTATAAATAACAAACCCATCATTCCCAGATGGTAGAGTCAAGATAAGAGAATTAACTAATATTTTAATCAGTTATTCAAAACATTCTTCACACTATTTTTTCCAAACAAATTTAACCCCTTTAAGTGTGAGCTTTGTTAATGGGTTATCCAATCTATAAAAATTCTGGACGAAACATCGATAATAACCTACTAAACCAATAAAACTACATACCTCAATTATACTTGTCAGGGTTGGCCATTCATGGATTGTCATTGTCTTAGAAGGATCAACAGAGATTCCATCCTTAGAGACAATATGACCTAGAAAATATATCTCCTAAAGCCAAAATTCACACTTTCTAAACATCCCATACAATTTATTTCTTAGGAGGATTTTCTGAATGGTGCGCATGTTATTTTCCTAATATTCATAGATTTTATTGTATACCATGATATCATCAATAAATACCACTACAAATTCATCATGATATTCCATTAAAACTTTAATTATTGGATCCTTGAAAAAAAGGGTGCATTAGTCAGCCCATAAGGCATTACTGTAAACCCGTAATGCCCGTACCTGGTTAGAAATTTTATTTTCAGAATGTCTTCCATCTTCACACACAACTCATGATATCCGGATCAAATTTCAATCTTTGAAAAATATTGATCTCAATGATGATGGTTGAATAAATCATCAATGCGAGTTAGGGGATACTTGTTCATTATTGTTATAGCATTGATCTCGCTGTAGTCAATGCACAAACTCATAGATCCATCTTTCTTCTTAACAAAAAGGATAGGGGCTCCCCATGGAAAAACACTAGGGTGAATAAACCCTTTCATACTCAATTCAACTATATTTTACTTTAGATCCACTAATTCCACAGTGGCCATTCTATATGGGGTCTTCGATATGGGCCATGAACCATGAATTACGTCATTGGAAAACTAAATTTACCGTTCTGGAGGATGTCCAGGTAAATACTCTGGAAACACATCAATATATTCATTCACAATAGGTTAATCGTCTATTTGAAAATTAATTTCCTCACCCATAGTTATTTCATTCTCTTCATCCCCAATAATTAAATTTAGTAGATCTACTGGGGGTTGATCTAGATAATAATTTGATGGTGATATTTCTGTTCTAATGATAAGATGTTCTTTATCATCATCATCAATAATAGTAACCTCGTTCTTCTTACAATAAATTTTTACATCATGGTCTGAAATCCAATCCAAATATAGTTTTATATAAAATTCAATAATTGGTATGACAATGAGATCAACATATAAATATAATTTATATCCCTTTATGGGATTTGATTGACAAATCATTATTGCAATGATACTTCCCATAGAAGTTTTGACTGACAACTATCTTGTTAAATCAAATTGGAAATATCTTATTTTCTAGAAAAATAGGGATGATATGAAACAATTCAACGATCCAAAATAAAATAATTTAGTTTCTAAACATTTTGAAACCATTAAATTACTTTCCACCACGTCTTTCAGAGCTTCAACCTCAGCAGTAGTGATAACATAAGCTTGGCCTTGATCCCATGGAATTTTCTGAGGTATGTTTCCTTGTCACTTAGGATATTCATTTTCATAATGTCCATTTTCTCTACAATTTTAGCATTCAACATTTATATCATCTTTCTTCCCCTTTCAATCACGTGCTTGGTGGACTTTTTCACCAAACTTGTAATAGACTCACATTCCCTTCAGTCAATTACCAGGGTGTTTCTTCCCACATTTACTACAATATGGATATTCAAAATTCCCCTTCTTCCCTTTATTTCCATTTCTAGAGTGTTCACCAGATCTCTTCTTCCACTTATTTTCTTTAAAGGCATAAGACTAGAGAATTTATTTTCTATCTTAATAGAACATGAGACAACATCTTCATTAAGTGAGAAGGATTGTGATACTAATGTTCTATGGAGAAATGGTTTTAACCCATCATACAATCGGTCAATATTACTCCTTGGGCTACGTATATAATTTTCTACATTACTTACTAACCTTTTAATGATGGTCTCATACTTTTCGATATTCTCCTCCTCATTCTACCTCAGACTCAGAAATTGTATTTCAATATCCGCTTGATGGTCATGAGGAAAATATTTTATACAAAAATGACATTAAAATCCCTCCACTCCATATTTTATACTTATCATCTTCCTTTGTTTTTTGAATCAATGACCACATGTGATCTGCATCTCCAGTGATACGATAAACTACCATGACATCTTCTTCCCTGTCGATACTCATCAGAGCATGAAATATTTTCTATAGTTAACTTATCCATTTCTAAACTACCAATGTATTTGTACTCCCATTGAAATTTGGTGGATGTTTCTTCATGAAGCGGTATATCATTGATACCCCAAGTTGTGAATCAGGGGGCTCTATATGGGTAAGGTTAATATTCATAACCTGAGCGATTTGTCTGAGTATAGTGATAGGCTAATCAGCAACACATGCATCACCAGCACCACTAAAATTGTCTTGAGTAGGATGGAAATCCCTACATGGATTACATGTATTGATACAGTTTCCATTCTTTCCACTAGGAGACATTTTTAAACAACATAAAACACAATATTAGTTTATATATCACAATAAATAATTTAAAAATTGTAAAACACATAACATGAATCGAATAGTGTATATATATAATCCATAATCATAAAAAATGTTTTCATTGAAAATGTATATACTCATAGAACCTTCATAATTGTTTGTAAATAAAATGAGAATTATCCCTTGAATATCCCTCGGGAGTGTCGTAACCATGAGTGTATCAAGACCCGTTGTTGTGCACCAGTTCCCGATCAAGTCTAGCTCAAAGCAGTGTTTTCAGAATTTACCTCTAGGTACAACTGTGCCTGAGCTGGCTTTAGCTGCTCATATCTAAAGAGGGTTGTATTTCATGGAAAACACAAAAAATCTCTACAGCACCAAATTTTAGGATGTTCTTCTACACAAATCATCAAATTCTATCATTGGGATATTTGCTCTAATAAGAGTTTATCTATATATAGTTTAAAAGGTTTGTACTAAACATTCTCTGATACAAATTGTAACTCCATGACCCCATTTGCCCAGAGTCAATGCATTATTACACAACATTGGATTGATTATAAGGAAATCATGTCATGAATGGTTGATCAGTTTAGTAGCCTTATAAATACTAGATACATTCATAAGTTTTACTTTACATTATAAAATGAAAAACTACAACAACATTGTCTCTATATTCCACACTCATATCTCCGCAGCCTATCACTGAAAGTCATTCATAAAATAATTCTTCACATCCTATGAAAATTAAAATATAGAAAGGGGTGAGCTCAGATGCTCAGTAAGGATAACATTGTAGCGGAAACATTCAAAAATAAGTATAATCATTTAAGGCAATGTACAAGAATAAAATAAATATTTTTAAACATGATCTATTGCATAATATAGCAATGATAAAATCAAATAATTCCATTTACGTATTCACAATGATATTCTACTAGTCTAATAATCACATGCAATATCAACAGCCACTTTCATAATTATGGAATGCATAATGCCAGACTATCATAACCACATAGTAAAGGCCTTGTACCAATACTACAAATAAAATTTTTTCAAGGTCTTGTGACAATATACTAGTTTGTCTCATTAGACCTACCGATGCATCGAGGAGATGTAGCAGGATCCACCCATTACTTACTAAGACCAATGCATTCCTCATATTAAAAGGTGTAAACATAACATAAACATTCGTATTAAAACTAGCATAAAAATTTACAATAAATTATCTATAATCCATTAATGGTGTAAAAATAAAACATCCATAGTCAATCATATCACAAAACGTTCAATACAATGTGGAAGTTTTGTATCATAATAAATCAACTTCAAATAAGCTTAAAATTCATCAAAATATGTTGACATAGATGAAATGAAAACTATTTGAAAGAAATAACACTTTCTATTTTGAAAACATTTAAAAGAAAACCTCTAATTTGGAAATAGTATTATAAGTTTGTAAGGGATACTTCGATAATGTTATAATGGCAGAAAATAGCCACACCTACCATATATGTTAAAAATGAAATTCTTACCTTAAATTTGTTGAAAATGATAAAAGGAAATTTTTTAGAAAATGACAGAATGATTCCATTATAGACAACTTATAAAAATTCAAAAAAGTGTATAAATTACTTTAACCCATTGTATATTAAATATTTAAAATTTTTTGAAATAAATTTTTATGAAACACAGATGTGGATGTTAAATAGGTCCCAGTAGATACTTATGTAAAAATAACCTCAGATAAAAAAGAGATTGTGAGATTAACCCTTACCTTGTACTTTCCCTTGGATAAGGGTATGTTAACCTTCTGTATGATTGATAAATACTTGTTATTAAATTATAAAATAACCATATAAAAAATATGACATCATATATGATATTCTGATATTAATTTGTTAATAATATTTTCGGGTGTTAACTAATTTGTCTTCAATTATATGATTTCTTATGTAAGAAATGTTTGTTATAGGTAGGATGTATCTTATTCATATTCAGAATGATAATAAGTCTTTAAAAATTATTTTTAAGAATGAAATGAAAATTAGTCTTGAATGGATACGATGGGGAATGAATCTCATCGTGTTCGTAGAGACGGTAATCCGTACGAATGAACGATTGACAATATCATTCCTTTGATATTAAAATAGTATATAATTGGATGGTATATCATATATACAGAATCATTATCATGTTATATTTATTATGTAAATCAATTATACATCATTATTATACCCATACAAATAATAATGTATTGAATAACAACTACACCACGACGTGGAAACAGTATGTCGTACGTACGCACATATGATGACATGTCATTAAAAGGATAGATAGAATAATGAATATGGTTGTACAATATTTATAATAAAATCACAGTATATAGAGGATACTAGAGTTATTATTTTATAATGGAAACAACAAGGAAAGATGAAGCAAAAGAAGAAAAGTACTTGAAAGAGGTGATGAAATATTTACCTCTTCTTCGGGTTCTTCCTTTTGATTTTATAAAAAGGGATCCTTAGGTTGGCATTCTGACTAAATTTAGGCCTCTATGATGAAGAGAGTTCAATTGAAATAATATTTGGGTAGGTTTGGACGATTTAAATGGCTTTGAATGTGTGAATTTGAGCGAAGGGAAGTGGCCTTTTATAAGAGGGGTGAGGAGTATCTTAAGAAAAACATAAAATATTATTTTATAATAAAATTATATTTGGTTTATAATTGTAAAAAAATTATTTATTTCTAGGATAAGGTGTCTATGGGTCTATATAATCTCAAAAATTATGTTTTATACATGTTTAGGTCCCCATTTTAACCTTATCATTTAGATTTAACTCTTAGTTATATAGTTTGACATTTACCATGTCTCTTTGTATTTTTATATTATATGGTTAATAAACATACTATAAACTTCAAAGATTACCCCAAGTTTGTAATAAATTATATACCTATAAATATAAACTCTTTTGGTCTAAACCTATATTTTTATGAATATTATATCAATTAATAAAAACAATGTTGTTTTAAAAACTCTTTTATGTCAATTTTGACACTATTTAATAATTGATTTTTGATAAAGTCCTAAAAAATTATTATTTCTAAATAAATTCATTTCATAAATACTTAAATTTCATTTTAACCTATAAAATTAATTTAATTCAAAAAAATTCTCAAATTAAATTTATTTGGATACTTATAATATCAACTATTCTAATATTTCATTAAAAAGGTAATTACTGCATCATCATTGTGTCATAAATAATTTAAATTATCTAAGGTCTAAAAATTATAAATAAAATACCATTATGAATAACTCTTTTTATCTTTCTAATTATTATTTATAGTATAATTTATCTTATGTATAACCCTATATTAAAAATTTATTAGTTATTAAACATTGATGTAAACACTTTTAACTCTTCATTGATTTAAATAATAATAAATGTCCTAATCTAATCCTATTGGAACTAAAGGATCATATGTTATTAATATGGTTGTTTTTGGTCGAATTACACTTATCTAATATAATTAATACATGTGTTAGGGTAATAATAATATTGTTTTTACCTTTAATTACCCTATTTACTTTTAACAATGGTAAATAAAAGTCAAAAGTTGATATTCACTAAAAAATATTTTTATCATATTCAACAAAATTTTACTTACTAATATAAATTGTGCCTCTCAGATTTCTGAATTTAAACCCATATAAAAAGTAAAATTATGTTTTATGCAAATTTTCCAAATCTCCAGAGAGATGGGTAAAAGACGGTAAAAAGTTCCAAAAAAATTTTAAATATCAAAAATCATTATAAAATGACTCCAATGAATTACATTAAACTTATATAGGTATTATATATTTTTTAAATGAATTTAAATAAATAAATAATTATTTAAATATAACATCGGTTTTAAAAAATAACTTAGTGTTTTTCACTATTCATAAAAAATTTATTGTTTTTAGAAAAATACAAAAAATTCACCCAAAGCTAATTTCGATATTTGGAAACCAAAAATGAAGTCCTTTTTTAAAGATAACATTTATAAAATTTAAAAAATTGGGTATTACTATTCATAACGGCTATTTTGACTATTTGTGGTGTTTTTAGACATCATGTTCCATACAACACATGCTATTCTGTTATTAAAAGAGAAGTGTATCATGGAAGCTTGGGGTGTTACATGAGATTAATGAAAAGGGATGAAATGTGACAATATTTTGAGCTGATCCACTATTACACATATAGAATCATGATTTTTGACCATTCATAGGAGACATATAAATAAATCTATCACTATCTACTCCCAATTCCATATTGGGATAGGTAATGATTTTGAAATACCATGTTACCACTAATGATCTCTCATGTACTGCTGACAATTAAAGAATATCGAAACAAACTCCACTGATCTCCTCTTCATCCCCTCCCATTAAAACTATGCTTTCAACACCTTTTACATTTTCTGAATTCTAGGATAGACATCCCATCTAGAATAATGATAAGTCATGAGAATTTCATTCTAACAATCTACCAGTATAAAATTATGATTCTGAAAACAAAAAACAAAATTCACATTGGGTTCCTAGGCCACAACAGTCTCCCCACCATGAAGATTCTACCTTGTCGATATACCCTCAAAATCGGACATCTAAACCTCTTTAACCAAGGTAACTTGATGAGGAATCGATGAAATAAGAATGAAAATTCTGTTATTAACCCATTTATAACATTCCAACCACATGATGGATATAAATTACATCAACTTCCACTTATCTAATTCATGTTTCACCACCAACGAATAAATCTTTTTACTTAATACATCCACCATTGAATTTACCATTCCCATAGTGAATATAAAGTCAAATTCAATCATCTAGATATAATCCATCCATATCCTTTACCTCATTTTCAAATCTATTTGTGAGAAAATATTATTTAAGCTGTTATTATTGGTAAAGACTGCGAATTTATAAATGAAGGGATTATGATGACATATTTTCAATACATGAACCATAGCTACCAACTCCAAAGCATATGTTGGGAAACTTTTCTCATGAAACCTCTACTTAAATGAGACATATACAACCACATGATCCCATTGAATGATAACACATCCAAACCCTAATCATATTACATCATAATACCCCACGTACCATTTCACTATTTCTAGAAAAATTAATATTGGTGGTGATGTAAGGTGACTCTTTGGAAGTTCAAATGATTTCGGACAATTAATATTCCTCTAAAAAGGAAAATTATTCCTTTTAAATGTTATCATTAGTGAGGCTCATCATTATAAGTTACAAAATAATGCTGATAGTAGCCATCTAGACCGACAAAACTATATATCCAAAAAACATTCATTGGATGTCACCAAAAAATAATATCCACTATCTTTTTCAGATCAAATAGTACACCATTTTCAAAAATAACATGGACACAGAAATGAAACTACTATATCTGAAAATCCCACTTATAAAATTTTGCATATATCCAATTATCTCTCAAGACCCCCAAAAATATCACAATTTTTTCTCATGTTATACCCTTGTCCTAGAATAAACCTATATATCATCAACAATCACCCCTAATAAAGAATCCAAATATCTCATAAATTTCATATTCATGAATTCCATTAACATAACTGGTGAATTCATAAAATCAATGGGCATAACCACATACTCATAATGGCTATATATACTTCTGATATCTATTTTCATAATATCATCCTTTTGTAGTCACAAATGATGATATCTAGCCACAAGACAATCTTGGAGAACTAATGATCTCCCCTCAAATAATCAAACAAGTCATCAATCTGTGGAAAAGGATATCAGTTATTTAGTGTAACCAGGTTTATCTTATGATAATAAACACATAGCTAAAAAGTTTCATCACCCATTTTAACAAAAAAATCTGTTGTAGCGCACAGATACATTAAAGGATGGTTGCACACTTTGTTTTTCTACTGCTCCAACAACACATTCAATTCCCTTAATTACTTCAGTGCCATCTGCTATGATAGAAGGAATAATATACTGGTCCCTAGAAATAGATCAATTGTAAAATTCACTTCTCTCATTGGTATCAACCCTCATACTTCTTAAATAATTATGGACAAAACTACTCAACCACTATCAGAAAACTACCCAGATCAAATTCTTCCATTGATGTCAATGACAACACTACCAACAGATATTATATTGTTCTAATGGATTGTTTCAACAATCTTGTTGCACAGAACATTTCATTCTTATCTCATCTAAATAGATGTTGGATACCATCATTCATCATAAAACTAATCATTCAGGCATATAAATTTATGTAGACATTAAACATTATTAACATATACATTCGCATGTTTATATCATAGTTTTCCATCTCAAGAACTATGAAATACTACAGAAACTCATGCTCATTCACAACTATATAGTATGTTCTCTATAGGAAGGCTTGACACTCACGTTGACCAAGATGAGTATAATATTTTAAAACTGAAGGCACATATCCATAGTTAAAATTTGAAAACTAATAAAAATATAATAAATAAAAGGATTCAAAGAAACTGTATCAAAAAACTTCTACATCAACGTAGAATTTAAATAAGTCATACCTGGAATGGTGGATGGTTTGGACTGATCATCCAACATAACCTAGTCAGCTCCAAAAAACTGCTTGATTTTCAATATCTACTATTTATTACCCTATTGAGGAGTCGTTGGTTACCTAGAATCCCAATGACTAACATTACTATATTGATGAGGGGTATGCTATTTCCCCTTCCCTATCAGGGAATCAGAAGCCTGTAACCCCTGAGGAGAATCATAAACACCCGAACATAGATACTTATAAAAATAACACTAATGTTTCCCCCATATGATTATAGTAATGACATCCTAGAGGTTGTATCATATAATCCCACATAATGTGGCATGTGGAGACACACTAAAAACTTAACAACATAATATGACGAATTGGAGGATGATTCACCAATCCCAACATCAGTTTTGGAGCCATACTTCCACTCTATAAATAATTGTCCCTCTTAATCTTTATATCAATCTTAGAGTTCCCAATATTTCCCATGGTTACCAATATGAATCCCCCTCTTAGAGCCTTGAAGATATCCCATTGAGATATTATCACACTATTCACCATTTTTGGGTAATCACATATACCTAACATCTATATTTTAGAATGAATTTCATGCCTCAACCCAACTTCAAAATTACTTTCCTTCAACGATATGCATCCATCTACATTAGGTGAAAACCACCCAATGATCATAAAAATAGTGGAATGTTATATTATAGTGAGGTTTTCTTGATTTAAACTAAATAAATCCATAATTTGATGAATTATAATTTTATGATGGTAGAATTGTTTGTTAAAAAATTCTGCAATACACTCCCATGTCATCTCTTAGTCCACACCTACATAGACTGCCAACTCCCACCACTGGTGGGCATGATATTCCCACATGACTGTGGATATATTCACTTTTAGCTCTCTCGGTGTTATCAAGAATTCAAATATACAATTAATTCTATTCAACCATACCTCCACCTATACTAGTAATGAATCACCCAGAAAAGGGGTTTATTTTTCTTTTGAAATAGAACTGCAAGATCCATACACTTTTCATCATCAAGTTTATTTCCACATTCCATACCATTGAATTATTGAACTATACTCTGCACTAGTTTTTGGTTCACCTGGGGATCAGGTGAAACCTCTTTTTCAACAGCCTCCTCTGATTGATCTCTATAATTCCTACTCAGTGCCATATCATTCAATAGAAATAAAGCATAAGTATCACTCCCTTAGAAATAAAAGTATTAAAATTTTAAATTCAATTATATTACATCTATCATAACTAGTATTTCTAAAAATTCATTATTCCCATGATTCCCCACTTTTGGAAAATCTGCTATGATTTGAAAATTGACCCATTTTCAAAATACCACAACTATCCCAATTTCAAATCTAAATATTTGAAAATATTCTCATGATTTTTTAAAAATCGATATATCCATGGAACAACATAAATTATTATGATAATGAAATATGAATCCTAGTGGGAAGTAATTTATAACATGCATTTCATGCACATCTTCTTGGCTACACCCATGATAATGACATTTCTATTTCTAATAAGTGTCTCCAAAACACTTACGTTCACAACTCCCTTGTAACTTAAAGTTCAGTATAAAATGGTTTACTGTGCTCTTTTATGCCATTATATTCATTTTCTGAAAATATTATGCCTTACTACCATCCCAACTCAAGGAATAGACAACGAACTAATTTCAACTCCAAGAGTGACAAACAACGTTGTGGAACCCAACAAACATAGAAGTCAAGGACTGAATGAAGGGATACAACATGTAATGTCCCACCACTACCTCTATTCCTTTAGATGGAGGTGATATGCTACATGGCCTTAGGCGACGTTCCCATGTTTCCAAAGGGTGGAAATAAATTTTGAGGGTTTCATGAAAAAATGGGAATTGATTTCCACTTATAATAAAACCAACCAACAAAACAAGGCATAACCAACCAAACATACATGATGCTTGTAAACAAATTAATAATGATTACACAATACCAAGATACAACAAAACAACAAAACCATTCCATATCAATTCCAATAAACCAATACAAATACATCAAAACAATCTAAAAGTCAGAGTATAAAACAGAAGAATCAACAATAGGACCAAATGGAATCCATGACTCACCTCATGACTCTATAACAATCTCTATGCTCTAAGCAATACCACATCACCCAAGCATTATGATAAACTACTAACAAAATGAGATTCATTATAGTTAACCATGTCCCAGAATACCATGTATTTAAAAGAACCCATTTACCATGTAGAGGGTGATTAATAATACTTAGTAGGTTTTCCCCAAATTATTTCTCTATAAATGACACTAGGATAGAACCTATACCACATTTATAAAAGTTAGTTTATATGAAACATCAAATTGTACAACAATTTCTAGCAAACCAAACACTTTTTTTCCAAGAAGTTTATCATCAAAATATACCCAATACATGTGTAATGAATCCAACAATCCATAATCCATTTTTTCATCACAACTTATTAGAAAAATTTATTCTTTATTAGCCACACACATAATCAAACATAACTATAACATTTCAGACACTGAACCTATTGTAACAAAGTCATTGGACATTCCCATACAATCATGTTTACCCCATTACAATCATAGTAGTACTTCACACCCAATTATGTTTGATGGTGGAACTTTTGTGAACTATCTATCCCATTATTATAGTGGTACACCCAAAAAACATCACACCCTAATCAACACATGTATAAAAATATTAATCAAATTAATAGCAGATACACATAATGAAGCCACAACAATATGAACACAGCTATATCAAAACCAAACAATCCCTTGGGGTTTCATCAATGAAATATCACATTTCAATATAGCATAACCTTTTATTGAAAACCATTTTCAAAAAAAATTACACAAATAAGCCAAGCTACCAATTTTAAAATTTTCATTTTACAATACATCAACAAAGTAAATTTTACAGCAATAACCAATTTTCCCCAAAAATCTTCAAAAAATTAAATAGGAAATATCAATCATGTTTTTTAGATCTTAATTATAATTAAATTTTAAAAATATATATAATTGAAAACAAGGATTTATGTTATAAAAAATGGAGTTGAGATAGAAGCCACCAAACATAGAGTATTGGTGAAATTGACTAACTCCAAATCGCACCACAAATCCACGTGAAAACTCTACCAAAACACCTTAGATCACTTTTCATAGACTCAACAGGACTCAATATCATCATTTTAGGAAGAAACACCCCTAGATTGACATGAAACATGTGTAGATCTAAAATACTAGGAGTGGGAGAACCATATATAAAGAATACCCTAAATGATCCAAGTGATACGGATTAACGGAACAAAATAAACTTCACAACACCTTGAAAACATTTTGAATCACTTCCAAAATGAGACAGAAAACCCCTCCAGCCATACAGAACATGAAATCCGAAGTAGGGTTTATATAGTGGATGATAGGATGAGCTTAGGTCAAAAACCCTGAGTGGACCTGTAATTAAAAACATGATTCTTATTTCCACACACGGTTTACTCATATAGTTAAGAAACTCATACACTAATTGTGCACATGTTATAGTCTCAATAGGGACCCCACACAATTTTCATGCATGGATTGACAAAATTTTCACACACTATGTGAATTACACTACCGATACTTTCTCAGTTACAAGGAGATCCTGCACATTATCCCCCAACAGTTCTCCCCTAGAAAAGCCCCAAAACCTTCACAAATCTATCCCAAACTCTCCCAAACTTTTCCCACCTATATTAACCATGAGAAATTGGATAAAGAAGGATATCATACCTCAAAACTTTGGTGATAAATATCATAAAATATTTTATTTACTTATATTAATTTTCACCTATTTATTATGAATTCAATATTAAAATCATTATTTCAGGTGCCAAATGCATCATTTTTCATGTATGTTTTGATCTGGTAGTTCTGGTCCTTATACATTTAACACAGTTCCATCTTATCTCGTATAAAATTTATGATTTAAATATAATATATATTAAATATATGGATATTTATATTCATCTATAAATATAGAGAAAGAAAAACTAATGGCACCGTTTATGGAGAAGGTTGGTCCAATAAAGGCATGAAAGTTGTTTTCATTTTTCGATGGATAGACTGAAAGAATAGTAAATAATAACTGTAAATTACTGAATATTTATTAATTCATATAAATCTTTAATATTAATCATCATGATATTTTCAACTATCCAAATTATGTGGTGATGAAAAATTGATTACACATTTATGTAGAGCTTGTTGGCTCTATATATGCATGCATGATGATTTCATTTTATATATGATGAATTAAAAGTGGATTATGGTAATCTCAAAATCATAATGAAATATTAGTAAATAGATTATATTATATTTATTAGTTTATGATGGAAATAGAAAATAAAAGTGAGGTATAAGAATAAATAAACATGAAGGATTTGGGAAAGATGATTACATGTTATTCAGTATATTTCCATTATATTTATTCTCAATAGAATAAGGTTTGTCTTTTTGAAGGAAATGAACTGATATAACTTGTAAAATGACTTTTAAAAGAGATATTGTAAGTGCTTTGTCGTTCTAGATTGCTTAATGTTGTGTAATGATGTGAAGTAATGGGTTCCCTTTTATAATTCAAGTGTGTGGAAAATTTTTGATTTCTAAAAAAAATTATTATAAGAAATATTAAGATCCATATAATTTCAAATATCATATAAATGAATATGTGATGATCTTATTAACCATATAATTTATCCTTTTTATTTAATTTTTTTAAAATATTTTAATAAAATATTGTATTCCTCAAACATTATTATTGTTAATATTGGCAGTATTCATTAAATTGACTTTATTAATATTAATATAACAATATAATATAGATAAAAATCTTTTAATACATCTATAATATGTGTTATATATCTATAAAATTCTTGTACCACATTAATTAGCTATAAATAGATTATTTTTAATATTTTCAATATTATTTATTTTATTTTTCAATTAAGTGACTAATTACTACATTAGTGTTGTGTAAGAATTAATATTAAATATTTGATCAATTAAATTAAAATTAATTACCATGATTTAGATAAAAACATAATTTTTCAAATTAATATTTATTGTCGACCATAGCCTTTAAATATCCCCATATTAAAAATATTATAATTATTTAAAAAATGAATGTGAAATCATTGAATTTTCATTAAATTAAATATTATAATGGTAATAATCCCATACATATGGACATAAATAGTCATATAGTAAACCTATAATTATTATGAAAAATTATTACTTGTAAAATTAAATATGGGTATGTTTTTGGGGAATTTTATTGTTCTTACCATTCTATTTGATTACATTACAAACATAATTCACACTTTACCTTGGTATCAAAAAATACTAAAGATACTATTCATATTCGCCAGAAAAATAAGTTACTTTTTAAAAAATTCATGACTAATTAATTCAAATATGGATACAATTTTTTAATTTTTTAAACACCAATGTGATATATTTTAATTTTAAATAATACTAGACAAAAACAACGTTGAAATGTTGATTTAGAAGAAAATATGTTTTTAGTTATAAAAATGTTTTTATTCAAAATTATACTATAAAATTTATTCCAATGAACAGAATTGGATTTTTATTATCGTAATATTACATCTTTTTATTTTTACCATTTAGAAAAAAAAAATTTGTAAATTATATATATAAAAATAACTTTTTCAATAAAAATTCTATTTTAACTATCCACAGGATAATCAATATTTTCAAAAAAAATTCTAAAATTCCACCATAAGATAACATTGATATGAAATTTTTAAAATGAAGTTATTTTTATCAAATAATATTTCCAAAATTATCAAAAAATAATTATACTTATATTCTAATAGAATGAAAACAAATTAATTTTAGAAGAAAATATATATTTGAAGAATACAATGGAGTTACTTAAAATTGTTGTTCATTTCTTAAATATTTAATAATTATATTATTATTTAACATGACCTTAATATATTTTTCATAATATAGCTAATTATATTTACACCTGCTAACTTAAATTATTGTTTTAACCCACTTGTTAAATTGAAAATGTTTAGTAGTATATCAAAGTCCTGTCAGAATTTGTTTTGCATGAACCACAAGATATAAAATATATATTATATATTATAAAATCATGGTGTGTTTCATTCTCTAAAATGTAATAAAATAATTCCTGTCAATATCAAATTTCGGTTATAAAATAAAGGGCTTCCATCTAAAAATTACTTTATGGAAATCCCACATCGTATCAGGGGACAATAAAACATAATCTTATAATAAGGTAAAGGAAAGTATAATGGTCACCCAAAACAAGGATATAAAATAGGATACCGTTATTGGTTACATAAAACATAGACATAGAAGATAAATATATCTATCAAGTACTAATATATATTGATAGAAAATATGAACATGAGAAATTATAAAATTAGAGAACTAAAAATTTTTGATAGATTAAAAGGAAGTTGAAATGATGGTAATATAATCAAGAGGAAACATTATTAAAATATAACTTTTTTCCAATAGTTGATGATTTTTTTTACCTTATGGTTAAAGAACAAAATAATAAAAATCACTTTACTTCCTTCCATATCAAAAGATTAATCTCATCACCTATCTCTCTATAGTTCTATCTCCCCATAAAGTCAAACATTAAGATATAAGTATTAAAGATATATTTGTATTCCTAGAGTATTTTTAATGAACTATATGTTCAATAATTCATTATTTGAGTCACTAGATACTATCCAAAATCAAAATGGATATAATAGGTTATCTAAAATTATAAATCATTCTTTAATTTCAATCAATATTTTACAATGCTCACTTTAATCCATTCCATTTGTAGTTACCTTATTACAAAACCCCAAAAAATAATTCCCAATTCACATTCAAAAAATTTATAAGTATGTTCAATAAATTTACAAATAAATTTTACCATTGATCCCAAAAAGTATCTCTTAATGTAACATAACTAATATGTGAACCCTTTGGTCATAAAGTTTTTGGAAACATGGTAATAATGAAAATTACAATAAAAACTCAATGAACAAATAGATGCTTCTAAAAATTATTAATATGATTTTCCCTTTAGTAAAACCATAGACCATTGAATATATTCATTGATTCCAAAAATATAGTAACTTCCAAAAAAGATCGCATAAACTATCAAATCCCTAAAAAATTTCACGGTCAAAAATACTATCCATAAATATAACATTATTGTTATTATCTCAATTAAATGAACATATTATGGGTCATCTTACCTCAGAAATGTTTTTTGTAAAAATTTCATATTCACACAAAAACACTTTTCCTAGTAGTTGGTACATTTAACATATCCTCACAAATACTTAAAGAAATTTTACCTCATTATAATTCTTATTCATTTCATAATTATTATAACAATAATTTATTTGATAATATACATATATAACATAAATATTGAATAAAAAAAAATTACATTAATAATTCCACTATATTCTTAAACTATTATCAATGACTCGCTAGCTTATACATTAATACCCCTCCAATTAATATTTCCTTATTAGACTCTTCATCATCAAAAATATAACCATTAATTATAGAGATTTTTTCTCTTCATGGGATTTTTCTAATAGGTTATGGATTTAAATAACTCATCTATATTCCACATTAAGAACAATCAACCATTTATACTACCTTTGGGTGAATAATATTATCATACATGTCGTTAACTAAAATTTATATTTTTCTTCATATATTACTTGCCTTGTGTCACTATTTTTATCACTGAATGAATCTTTATATATTCTAAAACACTTTCATGGCTGATATTTCTCACATTCATGACATATTAGATATTAAATCATCTTCCCTATATGAATTACATAACTTTGGATCTTAGTGAAGTATATCATTCTCTTCTTCAGTGATTTCATGTGTTGGTTAAGGTAAACATTGTTAATATCATACTATGATAAATGATTTGGAATGATCATAATACCTTTCACTACAATAATAATGCAATTCAATTCCCCATAAACACAATTTCTATCAAATTTGACATTAAACAAGGTCCTTTTAGATTCATAAATTAACTACAACCAAAAATCATTGTGTGAGAAACATAAATCATAGTTATAAATTATATTGTCATGAAGAATCATTTTTAACATGCTTAAATTATGAAATCTTCCTTTTAATCTATTTTTAATTTGTATTAAACTATGTAATATATGGTCGTTTCAAATTTTATATAATGTTATTATATAAATATACTAATCCTAAATTTCATTCATATGGTTATAATCTATAATTTATTTTTCCCTAAATATAGTTCCTAAGGTTGCGATTAAGCATCCTATGATATCAACTATAAAGGCGCAAACACTAGTTGGCCATAGATGGGTGTAAATTTACTAAACTATCATAAGATAAGATGAATCTCATCATGATGGACTAAATATTTTAGTTGTCTGTTAAAACATGATAGGTAATTTAAAATATCATTTAATTTTAATCATAAGTAACACAATACATTTTCATTGGGATCCCATTATTCCACATAGATAAACCAAGAATATCAATCATAAATCACTTCTTGATATCATAAATAAAATATAACATATGAAATGGGTGATATTTTAATATGGGTAAGGGTTATGTAACATAGAATCTACCATAAATCAATAAGAATAATCAAAATTTCTATGTGAATAGCTAAACACACATGATATTTGAAAAACATTAATATAATGAAAAGATGAAAAATAATCAATTTAGAAATTTAAAAAATTAGAAACACTTTTAATTTAATAAATAACAAAGAATAATATGTCTCCGTTGATAATATCATCGAGGAATGATCATCAGTAATAACAATAATTTAATTATTATAGAATGAATTGCCTAATTATTGGATGTCATTTCCCAAGAACAAGATAACTATACCATCAATACGTTTCACAAGAATAATTAAAATTAATTCATACAAAAAAATAACTTTTTTTCAAATAATCCTACACATTCAAAATAATAACAAGATAGTTTAAAACTACTAAGTGCAACCCATTCAGTTTTTCCAACTATTTTGACACATGAGATCTGATATAACATTGTAATATTATAATGTCTAACAATGAAAACATGGAGGAAATAATTTCATTGATATAACATTGTAATATTATAATTTATTATTAAAATTATTTATGTTAGAAAAAAATCATGTTTTATAAGGTGAAATAAAAAATTCCTTCCATATTTTTTTTCAGAAATGTCATAATGTACCTCATTTAGAAATAGATGTTATGATTCATTATAAAACATTTTTAAAAAATTAAAAAATAGTTATAATATTTTTTTAAAAAAATTATAGAATATTACATAAATTTATGAAAAAATAGGTAAATCATGCAAATGGAGGAAAATTATTCCTTAGTGGGTACATAAACATAAAAAATACCAAATAATGATGATATTGTGAAACAAACTATTACAACATTGGTAAGTTTTCTATCATAAGTCAAATGAATTAAATAACATTAAATGAATTTATAAATAAAAAATGATTCATGATAAGATAAATAAATTGAATTCATGGGTAATTTAAACACCATTCAATTTAAACACATTCAATGTAAGACATATATCCCACATATGTAAAAGTGATGTAAAAACCCCACACTACTTTCTAATCAGTTGAATCATATGGAACATAAAATAATAACAGTTAATAAATCATTATAGATGATTACAATAAATATATGTATGATATTACATGAAAAATTGGCGTTTTACACACATTATGTGAATGTATAGGTTCATAACATCAAACTAAGCCTTAATGAAAAAACAATTAGACAAAGTCCCCTACCTCATGCATACATTTGGGTGAACATGATTTAACCTCATTTATAATAAATATAAATTTATTATAAATATATTATAGAACCAAAACCATATATATAATTTCATATAAGATTTAAATATAATAAATTATCACTGTTTTATTATCAATTCATTGTTACAATCACTCTTTTAGGTGATAACATTGTCATTTTTATTTTTTGTTTTGATTTCATAGTTTAGCCCTTATACATTTATCTTTGTTTAATGATTTCCTGAATATTATTTATTTTTTATATATCATATATATTAAATATATATATATATATATATTTATAGTCATCCTTTATCATCTAGATATAAAATTAATCACAAAATGCATTAGGACTATAGGCCGCAGGTACATATGAACGTTGTTTTTATTTTTCGGTGGATTGAACGAAATAATGATAATAATTAATTAATCATTATTAAATAAAAATTATGTAATATATATTATATTTTAATTATATATATATATATATATATTTCCATAAAAATAATTTTGTTATGAAAATTGAATTACACCACAATGTGGGGATGGTAAGTTTTACATACACACGTGCAGTGCTTTCATTTTTTGTAGGATGGATAAAAGGTGGAATACGTTTGAATCATAATCATAGTAATATATAAGTATATATATTATAATATAGTTATTTAATTTTTATTAAAAACACATGAGGATGATGTAATAGAAGAAATTAACATGAATGCTTTGGTAAATATGATTTCCTCTTCTCAGGTAGATTTCCATTAAATCTCTCTTAAGGGGTATAGGTTTAGTCTTCTAGAAAGGACAAAAGCTCTAAACATTTTCTAAGGAAATTTATATGATAATTAGGATTATTATATTATATATTTGTGTCTTAATGCTTTGTATTATGTTATTTAAGGGGGTCTCATTTATTAATTCGTTGAGTGGCACTTTTGGAATTTCTCAAAAATATTAAAATATAATAATAATACTCAGTATACAAATGATTCTAAATAGAATATAATTTTATAGGGGATGATTTTTTTAACCATATCGTATCCTCTATGTTATTATGTAATATTTTTTTGATTTTTAATTAATTTAATATTATATTATATTAATGAAATGTCATTATTGTTAATTTTGGCACTATTCATTACATTGAATTTAATAATATCAATACAACAAGATAACATAAAATAAAATATTATAGTACATATATAATATATAATATTAGTCTACTAAATTATTTTATAACATTATTTCACTCATATTATATCAATTTTAATATTTTCAATATCTTTTATTTTATTTATCAATTATTTGAATAATTACTACTTTTGTGTCGTGTAAGAATTTAATGTAAATTTTATCATTAAAAAAATTAAAAATAAATTACCATGATGTGATAAAAATTATATATTTCAAAATAAAATTTATTTTATAACATACCCACTAGATAATCCCTTATTAAAAATATTATAATTTATAAAATAATGAATGGGACATCTTTGACTTTCCATTAAATAAAATATTATAATTGAACTAATCCCATCCAAATGGAAGAAATATTATAAAACCAAATAATGTATGATTATACAATCTAATAACCCATTAAATAAAATATTGATTGTTTTAGGGTCATTTTTTAGTACTTATCATTTTTTTCTATACTAATCTGATTTACCTTTTATTGTGGTAGAAACACGTACTAAAGTTTCTCTTCATGTTGGTCAAAAATAAAATTGAACTAGTTACTAGAGTTTGACCTTATTAATCCAAATATGGATTATATATTTCATAATTCAAAATAAATGATTATACGAATTTAATTTTATATTAATCTGGAAAAATGAAAAGATAGAATTTTTTTCCATTAAATTTCATTTTTATGTAAAAAAATTTTTTAATCAAATTTGGACCATAATATTTATTATAATAATAATATTATTATTTTAATTTATATAATAAAAAATTTAAACATAACAATTTAGAAAAATATATTACTATTTAAATTATTGATTTAAAAATATATTTTTCTATAAAAAATATTATTTTTTCACTATTCATTGGGAAATAATTCATTTTAGAAAAACTCCCAAAATATTTACAAGCTATTTTTGATATGATAATTTAATAAATTTAGATAATTAAAAAAAATCTTAACGTGTCAATATTTATATATATTTAATTTCTCAAAGAAATAAATAAAAATCACTTTTTGAAGAAAATATATATTTGATTAATTAAATGAATTTACTAATAATTTTTATTATTTAATAATAATTAATGAATAAATTTATATTGAATATTTACTTTATATATATTTCCGTTTATAGTCAGTAATTTTAACACACACTAATTTAATTGTTAGTTTAATAGTCGTGTTAAAATTATAATGTTTAATAGTAAATCAAAATTCCTTTAAGCTTGGATTTGCGTATACCGAAATCTATCACATATATTTTATATATTCCAATATTTAATAATGTTACATTAATTATCATGATGTATTAGATGTTATTTTCTTTACATGACATTATGTATATATATAGGGATTTGTGATTTTTTCCATGTCAAATCATCAAAAGGAATATTGAGAGGTCATCAAGTAGATCATTAGCTATGTTAATAAATCAGAAGTTATATATCCATTATTTGGAAAATATATTTTATATTAGGTTACATAAATAATAACATTTCATAGGATTATGACATAGAAAATAAAACCACACATTTTTCATTTATCTATAGATGAATATTAGTTAGCTGGATGACACTACTTTAACGGTTTATTGCATTTCCCCTAATTATAACTCAATACATGGTAAAACTGGATATAAGGAAAAAAATAATTTACTTGATATGATATTTTGAGGATCACTAAGGTACTCAAGTGGGTGGATTTTTGTTCTATTATAAATAGATTAAAATTATTTTTTTATTACAATCCAGTATACCAGTTATGGGAAAACATATAATCCTAAATTACAATTATATCTATAACATAAAAAATGAAATATTCATGTTGTTACAGATGATATATGGAAATACGTATCTAGTGATATTGTTCACCAATGTGTTAGTATAATAATTTTAGAGTAAAATTTGTTCCTCAATGATAAAAAGTATAATAAATGAAGTGTGAAGATAGATTATGAGGTGACCATTCTATATTTGATGTTTTTAAAAAGTGTTTGAGCATTTACGTAGTACATAATTTTTTATAAAATTGGGATAGTGTTTTTAATTTCAAAACATGTTCATGTTTTTTTAGCAAGTAGAATGAGGAAATTCAAAATTTTACTCAACATTTGGGTTAAAATAGAGGTAGTGGAATCCCTTTTAGAATTTGATTAATTGAAATTAAAGTAGTGTTCTCCCATGGATATAAGACTCACATATAAACCATCTAAAACATAAATGTTCATTTACTTGTTTGTTTAATTTTCATTTACTCTACAATGTTTGTGAGTATGAGTGGTAGTGTGTTTGAGGAGGTTGAATTTTTACAATGATCAGGGTGTGAAAAACAACATATCGTTAAGAACATAAAATTATGTGGATTATTCTATTAAGGATGTTTTGGAAAAATATATATATATAACCTATGAAGATTCAGTGGTTCAATTACTTGTATATTAAGTTTTGACAGATTCCAAACACATCCAACATATCCTAATAATTGGAATTAAAACCTAGTTAGTTTGTTCCTACATAATGGGACAATTCATACCTTTTACGTTCTTGTCATAACCATAATGTTGTCTCTTTTTATATTAGTGAAACCATTATTACTTTCTTATAAGAATATTTTATATGACAATCATTTTTTTATATAGTTTACTATCATTCAAATTTCACCGCAATATGAATTGTACAAGAGATTTCATTTTTTTCATTGTATGGTAGTTGAGAAACATGTTGATATTTTTTAGAAATAATGATAAGGATGTAAAATCAATGAAATTATGGAAACCAAAAATTAAATATCAACTCAGGTCGTATAAGGAAGTAAATATTTTAATCCTTATTGTAGATATATGAGGAAGAAAATAAGACAATGTTGACTGAATAATTCTCATTATAGTAAGAGGTGTATTTAAAATTGTGTAATTTTGGGAATCCATGGAAATTATTTTAATCATAATTCCTACACCTCCTTCAATAATGTAGAAAAACTATGTGGGGAAAATCCCCCTGTATTGAATAATATGGTATGATTGTGAGCCTAGGTTAGAGGCCAAACTGATCTGGGAACCCATGATTGTATAACTGGAAAGGTGGTGTTAAGGGAGGAGGCTTGGGGAATGTGCCTCCTAGGTTAGAGGGCTAAAGAAAGTGGTTTATAGATTTCCATTATAGTTTAATATGCATATTTGTAGGAGGTTTTGGAAAAGTTCCACCCATAAAAGATGTTTGTGTGATGTGTAACCCAAGTTTCCCAAATCATATGGTTACCATCCCTAATAGAATAGATATATGGTGTGTCAAAACATTTTTTTATGTGTTATGGTGGTTTAGAAAACATCAAAAATTACTTATTATTATATTATAATAATACATATGATATGCCCTATCTTAAAATTTTACTCAATAATCACATGATGTAAATTTTTAGATAATCATCATCATAGAAAATTTATTTTTTTACTCAAGTGATCCCTTTCTAAAATATATATCAAGAAGATATATTGGGGGTATTTTTTTTAGGAAAACATTTCTATGATTCGGATCCATAGAATGTATCATCAACAACCACCCACATGTGTCTTTTATGTCAGCATTTTTTTTGTGAGGAGCATCACCTTGGTGAGTTATCCAAGACACATAGATCAAGACACTTAATGTAATAAACGGACCATCTGGACAGATGCAAAAAGATCTTGGATTGACGAAAAATATAGTTCTGAGCATTAAACATTTTCCTTCCGGAGTGTCAAAAATTATATTCATTGGGAGTCCTTTTATTTTAAATCCCAGGTCTACAAATTGGAGTTAGAAAATGTGATGTGTCGAATGGGTTTTCTATTCTCACACATTTAGCTAGAAATTATTGTGGAATAAAATAAAAATTCAGAAATAAATTTTAATTTAATTTTTGATAACCTTTTCAATAAGTATTTTTACCTCTCTAACACATCCAAAGAAATACTAAAAAATAAATTATTTAGTTTGATGCAAATACTTCCATAGATGGTTAATTTAATGTCCAAAGGAATAATATAATGTTCATGAGTTTATATAATGATTAGAGAAATGGTTTTTCCAAAAAAAAAACAGATAAAATACATGGACCAATTCTAGTGGTAGTTTCTCACCACCACATCAATATAGTGGCTGATTATTTTAATGGTTCCCCATTAATATATACATGTGAGATCATACAACTTAGAGAGATCACATTTTTGTCTTCCTCATTGGTTATCTAACTCTATCTTATATAACTCCAGTAATATATCGTGAGAGAGGATCGTATTATAGTAAGTATAGAATGTTAAATAGTGAATCATTTTTTATTAACAACACTCATTAGAATTATGTTTTTTATAATCTAATAATTAATCAATAATAAAAAAAATTATAATTTCATTTAAGAATCCTCTATAGTGAAATCATTTTGTTATAATTACACTTCTTTGAAAAAATGTGTCCAATTATTATTTTAATCATTCTCTCTCGGATTTCAAATTTTCTCCCTCATATTGATTTTAATAAATACATATATAGGTAACATTATTTAATATACAGAACCCTTGAAACAATAACCTATTTACCTAAATTATAATTTTGTTATTCACTATGGGTGTCTATAATATGAATAATATATTAAAAATATAATTTCCAATTTCTTATCAATTTTAGTAAACTCATCAACCCCACGTATATCATAATAAAAATTATAATTACAATTGAAATATAAATAACAATGAGATTCAAATATCTCTATAAAGTATGTCGTCAAATAAATCAAAGTATAATCTTGTTCAATTTCTGAATAATAAGTTCATTTTGGGTCTCCATTCTATCTCTCTATTGAATATATTTCCCTTTTATCCATTTTATTTTATTTATTTTCATTAAATTCATTTCTCATCCATTAAAAAAAATATTTTATAAGTTCATTGTTCCAACACTCAATCCATGTAAAATCTACAGTACTGAAATTAGGACTAGAATTTTTTGTTCTGTTTCCCATTAACTCAACCCTTTTGATTTCCTTTCAAGGATATTTTTAGAATACACCACTCATATTCACTTCATTGTGAACTCTATTCCCAATTTTTTTACAACATAATTTTCACATTAATATGGTAAATAACCAAATGATATTGGTGCCATTAAATGTATAGATTAAAAAAACGCATTATTTCATAGTATTATCTTCCATGAAAATTTTGTTTTACTCCAACTCTTATTAAAAAAGATATATAATAATCCTCTAAAACAATTTATATTTAATGTTATTTATATTTATTTTATCTAACTTAATATCATTCATCTTATTGTATGTGATTCTAGAACTCATTATACATCAGATGAATTTTCAAGTATTTCCCATAAAACAATCATACCATTAATAATGCATGTAATTATTTTGAAAATTTCATTATCAATATAATTTTATCGTATTTTGGATTCCTTATACTCAATATGAAGCATTCAAAATATTATAATCTCCATGTTTTCATTTCAATAATGGATTTACATGAATGATTCTGTAAATTTCAAGAGATAATTTACTTAATGATGTAGGAATAAATTCATAATGACAAATAAAAAATTGAAAATATTTATTAAATTATAATTAATAACATACATAGAAAAATCATTACTAATTATCATTCCATGATTTACCTCAATAAATTGATATGGTTTTACCATTAAATTATATTTTTTAATGTTTATATTCCTGATATATTACTCTATTCTTATATGATTATATATATATATATACTCAAATCCATTTAATTTTGGTTAATTATATGGAATGAAAACAACCTTTGTTTAATTGACATAAAATATTGTAATTTTCATTAATCAATTTAATTTATATCATGTGGTTGGTTTTGGAAAATATAAATACAAAATATTTGGTGATCTGAAAAAAAAATTAGTTCCTAAATTAATTTACATCTAATGTTCAATGAGAGGAAAATATTGACAAAAGATTCCATTATTTTTTAGAATAATAATAGTGTTAAAATAGTTTTTTACATATCTTTAAAATAAATAATGCCATATATCCTCTTCAAAACCTCTCATATCCTTAATATTTGTTATTTAATATATATACAAATCAGTTTAGGGGAGTAAAAACAAAATTAAAAAATTAATTTAAAAATATAGTTATAACCACTATAACTCCTATATTTTCTTCTTCTGACTTTTATAAATACAAGATTGACATTTTTTGTATGTATTTCCAATAAAAAAATCATTTATGAGGAAGAAATATACCAAAATAATGATAATTCATAGTAAATAAAAAAATATATTACAATATAAAACATGAATCACATATGATAAAATTAAATTTCAAATTTTATTATCAGGATTATTAAATATAGAATATTATATTGGTATATTATAGATCTAATAGAATTTCAGAAACACAATAGTGGTCCTAATTTATACATTGTTAATTTTTTATTAATATATATTTAGTATAATTATATAGTTTAGATATCAATGTTATTCAATCCAATATAGTAATATTTCAAATTTATATATTTCTATGGTTAAATACCTCTTGGTTTCAAAATAGTGAGTTAATCTTTTATATGTTAAATTCCTATATCCTTTAATCACAATAATTCATGGTTTCAAAATAGTATTATGAATCAAAATAAAATTTTGTTCACAATAAATTAACAATTTTAAAAAATATTGTGTTGACAATGTAATACTATAACAGTACACCATGATAAATTTTTATGGTGTAATAGTATAATTCATATTCTTATGATTATATTTTCATTCAATGTAGTATTTAGTAGAATTCTCAAGGTTACATTCATATATAATATCTCTTTTGTTAAATATTGAGACTCAATTTTTATTATAAGGTATTCTTATAATATCCCTATAAGACAACCCAATCATAATATATATATATATATATATATATTATATTTCTAATTAGATATTCAATGAATTTCACAATAAATTAAACACCAGGTCCTATTTTTCTGTTGTTATTGGATACTAGATATTAATAACATTATCATTATAAGTATATCCCATAAATAATCTTCACATATGATAAACTTATAGACATTTCATATTTCATATTCCTCTTTACATTATAGGTAATATAAATATAGAAAAGGGTGATGTGAGACACTCGGAAAATGATGAACATAATTGATAGAAATAGAATATCCTAACTATGAATAAGTTGAATGTGTGAGTATGATTATATAATAACTATATGTGAAAATGACATTAAAACATGATACCTAATAAAAAATTTGTTTATTAATCTTACAATACGGGATGAAACATAGAAATTTTATAGGAGTATAGATACATGAGTTAATAATAATGTGAGATGCGGTCATAACATAGGTATTATCGAAAAAATAGATATGTGTAAACATATTATTGTACAAACATAAACTTATAAAATAATTACTTATTCTTAGGATCACATATAGTAATATAATTACATATTTTACCCTGTCTCATAGTAGATTGGGTTGACAGCCCATTCCTATAAACATAGAGATGAGATGACCATAATTGATTTAGTTTGATCCTTTGTACTATACATGTAAAATTATTGGATATGAGGTATTTATCAATTCATTCAATGGATATTAAGTTATAATCCCACTTGTCTCCTAATGAAAAACCAAATATATGTGTTCCGCATGAAAATAAAAATCAATCATGATTTCAATGCAGATAAAATAACCTATATAAAAAATTGGTCTTTCTATTTTGATCATTTCTCCTTTATCATGGGTTCATCATCTAAAATATATTTTAGAAGATTTAGTATTGGTTCCTAATATATTTCTATTGTTTTATGTTAATTTCATGGAATATATAGTTATGGTTTCTAGTGAACTCTTCAAAATATAAATTTTGATTATTATTGAATTTATGAAGTAATTGGATTAATTAGTGAATACACATTGATATATCACCACTAAAAAATTACCAAAAAAATCGTAAAAAAACATTTTTAAACCATGTTACCAGTATTTTAGTGCTTTTATTCATTTTTAATTTAAATGTTATAGCATCATTTCTATCATTGGTAAAACTAACCAAAACAAGATTACATTATAACATTTTATTGTTTAAAAATATAATATTTTATTATTATAATATTACTTTATATATTCTTTTTGATTTAAAAAACATGTTATTATATTAAAATTTATGATTTGGTATGATATGGATGAAGAAGATAAAAATGAATGATTAATGAATGGATAAAAGAAATGCTGATGAATTGAATCTCCTCATTAAGATTGTACTAATATCCTCTTCGGAATGATGGTTCTGAGACATCACCTTATATCCATAGTGTATGACCATGATATTTTAGAATATATTTCACTATGTATTAATTTCATTTCTACGTTATATTTCTTTCTATACATCACCATGATTAAATAAACCTTAAAAAATATTAATTTTTTAGTTTATTCATCATAAACATTCCATTAAAATTTGTGGAATGAATAGAGAATAAATTTAAAAGTTATTTATAATGGTTTTAGATAAATAAAATATATTTCTAAATGAAAACACAATTTTTAGTAAATTAATTATATTCTATAGTGTTTATTTCATCCTCAAAAATCTTATTTATTTCATTTGGAGAGAAAATAATATAATTAATTTGTTACTCTTAGTGATAATTTACTTACAAAAACTGTATACATTTAATAAATAATTATGCCAAGATTATATTAGCCTTAAATTTTTGGAATTTTATGAAAAGACTAGTTTTTTGCAGTGAATAGTTAAACTTAATGAATTTGATTGAAAATTGTCTTTTCATTGAAAGAATTTAAAAAGATCTATTGTATGTAATTGTTTTTAATGATTCATTTGGTCAAGTATTTTTTATAATCCAATTGAGTTCATTTAAATAAATTTTTTACTAAATTTTGATATAAATACATTCTATAATTAAGAACGAATCTTGTTATATAAGTACACCTTTTTCCATACATTACATGATTATTTTGAAATGAATTTCTTCCACTTACATTATTTAAATTTGTTAAAATGGTTTCGATATTTTGAATTATTATAATTAATATTATTTAATATGTCTAACATAATATTTTGGTCCCAATGAATTGTTGGAATAATAAGATGTATTCACATGGGAAAAGGGAAAATTATGTCATCTAAAGATAAAAATAAATGAAAATGCCATAATATTTCATATTAAATATTATTATATGAATATAATTTATCCTATATCACTTTATTCTTGAGAATTAACTATTTATTTGATAATTTTTCTTTTAGAAATACATATATAATATTATAAATAATAAAAAATAAAAAAATGTGACTCTCTTGATTCCAAATATCAACTATATGTTTATATGGGGATAAAAAATTGGTGAAATATAAAATTTAATTTTAAGAATATTAGAGATTAATTTTTGATGATAAATTCTTTTTCATTTTTATCTAACATATAATTACCGTGAAGGATTATGAAATACTGACACATTATTTATTCACAGAAGATAAAATTAAAATAAATGATTCTAAAATTATTAAATGAAATTTAAATTGAATTTGTTATTATGTTAATTAAATTATTTATGTATCTAACTTTTTTTTGTTTTTTTAAGTATTATATTCTAGTTCCATGGTTTTAATGTTTCTTTCAAATTAAAATCAGATGGATAGTTCCAAAAATGACATTAATTATATTTTATAAAAAAAAATATTTTCCTAAATGAATAAAAATTAAAAAAAATAATTTTTAAAATATTATAAATTGGTTTGAATGTCATCCCTGGTATATTAATTTTCCAATTCTTATTTTATAGTAATTATTATGAATCCAAATTATTAAAAACATAACTATGACAGTAAATATCAATGGTTATTGACAAGAGAAAAATAAAAAGATAATGGTGAAAACCCAAGATAAACTATTCCAAAATTTATATGATTATTTTATTTTATACCATAATTATATTACCAATATAAAAATTATAGTTTTGGTATTATTTCTATGAAAATAATTAATATTAATTTAATAATTTTTTGGAATTCCAAAATTCTCCCTCTATTCATTTTTAAAATGGAACCTCATCTCATATTTTAGTCAAATAAAATCTCCTTTTGGATATGAAAATACTTAATAAAATCCCTTAATTACATCTGGTACCACATCCTATAGTATTGGTATCGATTATAATAAGCTTGTAGTAAGGCATGTGTAGTAAACCAAATTGTTTTTCTGAATAAGATATATCAATATTATTAAAGAAAATTTGTTATTTTTCTCCACCAACTAATTAAAATTAGAACAGATCATAATGAATTAAAAACAATAATACATTAAAAATACTTATATTTTATTATGTATTTTTCAAAAACAATATTCATCTCTTTCATTAAATGGGAAACAAAATTTTCAATCATGATTATGGAAGACTAATGCCTCATAACCTGATTTAATTATGTTTTCCATCACTACCTATCATTCATAGATACAATGATTTATTTTATTTAAATATATTATGCTTATAATGTAATTATACTTCAAAATTAGAATATCACATCTACCTTTTTACCTACTAATCTATTAGATGATGATATCGACGCTCATGCATATAAAAGAACTAGAACCTCCATGAAGCCATGAGATTAAATTATGGTTAAATTTTTGAATGGATTTTATAAAAAATATATTTAATGAATATATATTATATATATTATATTTTAAGGATTCTTTAAGTGTGTATTTTCATTACCATTAATTCATTACATTAGTCAAAAAAAACATCCTTAATGCATACGTACGTACTACCTTCCCCATGAACATTTTAATATATATTTATTTTAATAACATTATCTTATGACTATAAATATAAATATAATTAATATATATGATATTTATATCCTGACTAAAAATATTTATTTTATTTGACCATGACCAATTTTCAATTATCAAAGCTACTGAACAAAAACATACATGAAAAATGAAGCAATTGTCTCCTAGAATTGTGATTATAATAAATTATTATATATAAATAGATTATAAATGGTTAAATGTAAATAATATATTGTATTATATGTATGATTATAATTTTGGAGTAGATTTATAATAAACTGAGATTTATTATATATTAGTTTTTAAATTGTTCAATGGAATTCGGAACTGAGATGTGGTATTATCGTCTCAAATTGTATTTTTAGAAAACTAACTTCTGTTTTGTGTAAGATCAAATCGATTTCCAAGTAAGAAAATATCTGATTTTTTGTGATAAATTTACTTCATTGTGATTCCCTTTGTCTGTGACACTTGGTTAATGTGTTTTGTTAAAAGACAATGATTTTTGTTGGAGAAAATAACATATGGTCTAAGGATATTTTATTATTTGAGTTAAATAGTCTTGATATAATAATGTTAAATGGGTTCCCTATATACGGAAGTCATCAATGGTGTTCTAGGTCCTTTTTTTAATCTATACTATCAACCTCTTTATAGAGAAATTACATGCTATGTAAATGTGTTACATGATGTATAACTTTTGTCATAAACATGTCATGAACTAGTGAAAGGTGTAAAATGGGTACATGTTATGTAAATCATTCACTTCCTGTAAATGTTTATTTGGATAAATATTAAGATGATGTAATGGGTTTTTTGATGTGACCCTCAAAAATAAATAAAATACCTCTAATGTAATTAAATATTGTGTAATTTACTATGAATCATTTTTCTGCTAATCTATACCAGATATTTTCAGATTATTTCCATGAATATATCTCTTCTAAAACTACTATAGTTATCCATGAGGTTCTGTATCACATCATTAATTCTAGAAATCTAATTTTTGTGATTGATCAGTATAATGTATTTGGATTTGGATTCTCCTTCCTCGTCCATTGTAATTAGTTAAGGAGGTGGAAATATGAGACCACATATGGGTTGATGTTAATATTTATCTGACATGATTTAGTTTTGTTTTCCCCACATTTTCACCTTTATCTTATATTATGATACTCTTTTTATTTTTTGTGTTAATCATCCATTAAAGGTAGGGGATCAAATCTTTAACCCTATGGTATTTTTAATTGTGGATAATGTGAAATATTAAAATTTTCACAAAATAATTTGTTCCTGTAGAGACCCGAAGCATGACATACATGGACATTACATTTCTTTTGCGGAATACTTAGTACATAACAAAAACAGACACCAAAGGGCCGTAATAGTTTAGTGTCTTTGGAAACATGGAACGTAATCTACTAATTATAGTGAAGGATCTTCAACTTCTCCCATAATGAGCTTCCCCTTTTGTTTTCATACCTAAAACTTTTCTTTATATCCTGGGGAAAAGAATACATAAAAAGGGTGAGCTCAAATGCTCAGTAAGGGAAAACATAGTAAACATAAAACAATCCATAAACTTTTGAAAGTAAAAAATTGAACATGAAATTTAAACATCAAAATCTTGATCAAATACATAAATCAGGGAAGTACGTAAGGAATATATCATAATGGAACATCAATCATGATAGAATATAATGGGAATAAAACATGTCATTGTTGAAACCATTCAGCACATTTCATGATTTCTATAGTATCCAAGGAATTGCTTCCAAGACCATCGTAGTGGACAAAGTCCCTTTCTGAATCGAGTTCACTACTCGTTTCAGTCCTATAACACTGAACCGGGTTAACTTACCATTCCAGCCATGTCTATCTCATGAGATATAAATCATTACCCAATGAATTGGAGGGAGATATAGGTCCCACCCATCTCGTAATGAAATCATTCTTACTTGTGCACAAAATAAACATACATCATTCATAATAACCCAACGAATAAAATTGGTTTCATAAACATCATCCCATCATCACATAATCCATATAAAAGAAATGGATATCATTTCATAATTTGAAAAGTGAAACCATTTAAATCATAAATACATTACACTTGAAACATACACATATGAAATAATGTCATCTTAGATGAAAAATGGTTTTTATAAAACACTTGAAATGAATTCTTGAGGAAAATATCCTTTCTTTTTCAAAATCATTTTCTTTTCACAAAATTCCATGAAGTTTTAAAATAAAAAAGATATTTTTGAAAATACTCATGAAATATTTTGGAGCAAGCTTCATGGAAATAAGGCTTTATAAAACCTTAAAAATCCTTTCATGCCGTATAAGTTAAAAAAACATTCTCCTCGTACTTTTGTCGGAAAAGTCCAAAAGTACCTCGTATGGAAAAAAAAGATTCCTTACATACCTTATAGTAAAATTCAAAAAATGGTTAAAAAGGAAATTAAACAAACATAAGGACACTTTTAGAAAACATGGACATGGATTATAACAATAACCCATGTAAATACTTACGTATAAACAATCTCGGAAAAAAAATGAGATTTGAAAAATTATCCCTTACCTTAGGTCCAATATGCTTTGTATGTATCCAAAAATCGTATATAATGATTTAAATAATGACATTGACTTATTAAAGAATCATATTCTTATTTATGATATCATATATGGTTCACTTATGACTTTATATTATCTGTTCTTTTGTAAATTCCATTTTAAAGAGCATTTTGGGTTAAATCGTTTCATTTGTTGTCTGTGTTTTGACTTGTAATTATTCATATGATTACTTAGATCATGATTACCTAATTATAGAATACAAAACATGATTTATATATAATATATATTCAGAATATACATATATATAAAATATCGATAAATGGAATGAAATACACCGTCCATGGAGACGGTAAGCCGTACATACGCATGAACATTGTTTTCATTCATCATTGAATTGAATGGAATTAATTGGATGACATACATATATATATATAAAGAAATCCAGTATCATTATTATGTCATATATTTCATGATTACTTATTATATATACTTTATAATCATTCACGAATGGTTAATCATTGAGAATGAATCTCATCGCGTTATGGAGACGGTAGTCCGTACGTACGCACGAGCGATGATATCATTCCCATAATTATTGAATTTATTTGGATTAGATGATACAATATATCATAATAAGTATTATTTTATTATAACTATGTATAGTTATTATTTACACCATTATACCCATCCAAGTAAGGTGGTGTTGGAAAAACAAATTACACCATGGCATGGAGACGGTATTCCGTACGTACGCGCGTGCGTTGATTTTGTTTTCCATAGGATGGATAGATGGTGAAATAGTGTTGTTTCATACTTATAATAACATATAATTATATTATTGATACTGATGTTATTACTTAATAATTAAAAAACTGAAGAAGAAGAAGTAGAAGAAGAAATAATGTTGAAAGAATCGGTAAGAGATATTACATCTTCTTTCGACACGCCTTTTTGAAACCTCCTCTTAGGGCACTAAGATAGGCCTTTGAAGAAGAAAAAAACCTCTAGGATGTTATTAGGGAAGTGGAGAAGATAAATTGGTAGGGGATGGCCGAGCTTTAAAGCTCAATGTGGTGTGAGGAAAAGAGGGAGGAGGTGCCCTTTTATAAGGGAGGAGAGGGGCATCTTTGAAAAAACTAAAAATATTATTTTATTATAAAGTCATATTTGGTTTTTAATAGCTCCAAATTAATTTATTTCGAATCTAAGGTGGGTATGGGTCGCAATCCTCTCATCCAATAGAATTTAGACAAGTTTAGGGTTCTATTATAACCTTATCATTTAGATTTATCTTTTAGTTAAATAATTTTACTTTTACCGTGCCTTCTTGTTTTCTTACGCTATAAGGTTAATAAACGTACTATAATAAGACAAAAGAACCCCAAGATGTTTATTATTAATATATATAACCATATCTATGTCATTTGGCCGAGCCTCAGATTTTTTGGAATAAAATAACAATTAATAATATAATATTTGTTTTAAAAACTATTTTATGTCAATTTTGGCACTACTTGGTAATTGATTTTTGTGAAAATCATAACAGAATAATTAGTTCGAAAAAAAAGATAATTAAATCAATATTAAAATGTAATATTAACCTATAAAATTATTTTAATTCATAAAAAGTCTCAAATTACATTTATTTGGGTATTTATAACATTAATTATGTCAATATTTCATTAATAAGATAATTACTGCATCATCACTGTTTCATAAATAAATTAAATTATTTAATGTAAAAATTAAAAATAAAATTCCATTATGTAGGGAATATTTTTACATTTCTAATTAATATTTATTGTTGAATTTATCTTATGTATTACCCTATATTAAAAATTATTTAGTTATTAAACTTTGATGTTATCTATTTTAACCCTTCTTTAAATAAATTAATAATAATTGTTCAAATGTAATCCATGTGTGCCTAAATGGTCATATTTTATTCCTAAGGTTGTTTTTGGTCGAATTACGCTTATCCAATAGAATTAGGAAATTTGTTAAGGTAATAATAATATCATTTTTAACCTTAATTAGCCTATTTACTTTTAACCGTGGTAAAAAAAATTAAAACATTACTATTCCCCAAAAATTATTTTCTTGTCATTGAACCACAGTTTAGTCCTTGATATTAATTTTTTCTATCGGATTTTCGAAATTCCACTCACAAAAGCAGTAAAATTATGTTTTATGTGAATTTGCAAATTCTCCTAGGAGATTGGTAAAAGACGGTGAAAAGTTCAATAAAATTTATATATATATAATATTATTATAAAATGACTCCAATGACTTAAATTGAACATATATAGGTATTATGTTTAAATTTTTACCTAAAATAAATTTAAATAAAATAAATAATTATTTAAATAAAAAGTCGGTTTTTGAATAGTTACCTAGTGTTTTCACTATTCATAAAAAATTGAACGTTTTCAGAAAAATACCAAAAAATCACCCTGGGATAATTTCAATATTATAAATCCAAAAATGAAGTCCATTTTGAAAGATAAAATTTATAAAATTTCAAAATGTGGTTATTACTATTCGTGACAGCTAGTTTTAATAATATTTTGAAAGCATATCGTTGTTTAGTGAAACTCGGTATTGCGTACAACACACGCTATCGTAGAAGGCCGCGATTGTGTGTTATGCAAGCCAAGTCAAGGATGCATGTAGTGGAAGCTCCTTTTTGTGTAGCGTACAACACAAGACATCAATAAAATTAAAAGGAATATCATTCATAAAATCTCGCGGTGAAACATTCAACCACCCTTAATATGAATTTTGCCCTCAAAATTCGTCGGGGTTATAAATGGTTTACTACTCAAAAGTTTCTTTAATAGAAACCCACATCATAAAAAGGAATACCAACATCAATCTTTAAAAACTAAAGTATGAAACTTAATGGTTACCCAAATTAACTAATCATTAGGTTTCCACATATGTGAAAATATGGATGTGGAAGAAAAAATCTAACCATCATGTTCTGATGGAGAGTGGTAAAGAACGTGGCTATGGAAAATCCAGCAATAATAAAGCCATAGATTTGTGTTGATCTAAGGTACCATCTGATTCATCGGATATAAGGGAACTCGGACAACCTTTTTTGTTTTCAAGATCATTTCCCTAAAGTTGAAGAAATTGGAATTAGAAGAAATACTTTCTTGATTTTGGTACAGTCTCGCCGTTGGTCATTCCTTAGACAATTTCCACTTCATCTCTTAAATAAATGAAAATTAATTTTTAATTCAGGATGTGTTAGTGGTTGATTTGATAGAATGATGGGTCATTCCATCTGTATGAAACAAAAAGATTACAAAAGATGTCAAATATACATAAGTCCATCTATAGTGAGATTAATCGTATATGATTCCAAAAATGGACTTATACTTCATCTATCATACCGCTTAATAAAATAAAACTAGTTTCTAATTACCAGGGACTTCCTGTAGGCCAGTGGTAGGTGATAAAGGCCATTCGCACTTCAGGTTGTGCATTTGATTCCCACAGCCTTGTCCGACGCGATGGGTTGTCGCCCGTCCTGCAGGTTGTCCTTTTTCTAAAAATACATTACAATAACATCCCATCAATAACATAGAAAAAAGTTTTATCCTTAAACAATACTAACTTATGTACAACATAATCCATTCCAATCTTTAGGCTTATCTAAAATACTTCGGTCAAAGATCATAGTATAACGAAAACAATTACTTGAATGGTTATCTACCAAGAATGTGAATACAAGCATTTATCTCACATATATCATAAGATATATCTTGCTGGTTGCATTCCAAACACATGAATACCTTAGTCATATATTCTCTTGAAACATAAATTACCATAGAACCTTAGTAAAAACATGAATATTGTCAAAAGGTAACTCTTTCCTCATACCAAAATCCCAAAAATCTATATAATCAAACCATAATATCACTTAGTCCTTATATCAGTCATGAGCTCATGAATACAATCAAACATCTCATTATCTTTTTATCCCTTCATTATGTGCATATCATCTACTTTCCAAAAATATCTGAATAACCTTCCATGGTTTCCGGTACCATTCAACATATACTTCCAAATACTTTAGGAAGAACAATAGTGCAACAATCCTTAGATGATTATTTATTCCATAGTACCATACATTATTTTTTATAAACATACAATCATTCCACTATCTTCTTAATCCACTTACTGAGCTTCATCATTTCTTTCATCTCATATTTCATTTGTAGTCTCTTCATCATCATCCACATAAATACTACTCATATGACCATGCTGATTCTCTTCATGATATTTTCCCTTAGGGCATTGGTTTGCATAATGACCATACATTCCACATTTAAAACATCTAATCATTGTTGATGTTATATCAATACCATTATCCTTGTCCATGGTTTTAACTGAACCTTTTCCTTTGCACATTCTGGATTTGTGTCCTTCTTTTCCACACCCAAAGCTTCTTCATGTTCCTTTGAAACAATCTCCCCGATGCCTCTTCCCACATGATTTACATGAGAAAAAATTTAACTTTCTTTCCTCTATGATCATCATGAAACTCCATCTTTCTATTATTATCTGAGTCGGGAAACTTACCAAAGATGAGATTATTGAACATATTATTATATTGATGATTAGTCATAATAACTATGTTTGGACATCCAAATCCCATTTCATTTGGTTCCACTTGAAGAATATCATTCCATTTTCCGTCATATCCTCCATTATCATGAATCTTTCGGTTTTGAGCCATTTTTTAAAACCCAAAAAGAATAGTGTGAGAGGAAAAAATCATGCTAGGGAAAACAACATAGTAAAGGTAGAGTACCCCCAATATCTAACATCTTATGTTAAATTCTATTATCATTACCGTAGTTCTAGGACTATATCCTATACGTATACTTATCCTTAGGGACATCCCTAGACATACCTTAGAAATATCTCTAGGGATCTCACTAACGTTTTCGCATCCAAGTTTCCAAAGGATGACGAAACCCTTCCTATGATACCAAATGTAGAGACCCAAAGCTTGACATACATGGACATTACATTACTTTTGCGGAATACTTTGTACATAACAAAAAACAGACACCAAAGGACCTTAATAGTTTAGTGTCTTTGGAAACTTGGAACGTAATCCACTAATTGTAGTGAAGGATCTTCAAATTCTCCCATAAATATCTTCCCCTTTTGTTTTCATATCTAAAACCATTCATTATATCTTGGGGAAAAGAAAACATAAAAAGGGTGAGCTCAAATGCTCAGTAATGGCAAACATAGTGAACATGAAACAATCCATAAACATTTGAATGTAAAAACTTTAACATTAAATTTAAATATCAAAATCTTGAGACAAGAAATAAATAGGGGAAGTACGTAAGGCATATATCAAAATGGAACATCAATCATGATAAAATATAATGGGAATAAAACATGTAATTGTGGAAACCATTCAGCACATGTCATGATTTCCATATTAGCCCAGGCATTGCTTCCAAGACCATCTTAGTGGACAATGTCCCTTTCTGAATCGAGTTCACTCCTTGTTTCAGTCCTGTAACACTGAACCAGATTAAATTACCATTCCAGCCATGTCTATCTCATGAGATATAAATCTATACCCAATGCATTGGAGTGAGATATAGGTCCCAACCATCTCATAATTAAATCATTCTTACTTGTGCCACAAAATAATCATACATCATTCATAATAACCCAACTAATAAAATGGGTTTCATAAACATCATCCCATCATCACATAATCCATATAAAAGAAATGGATATCATTTCATAATAAGAAAAGTGAAACCATGTACATCATAAATACATTACACTTGAAACATACACATATGACATAATGTAATCTTAGATGGAAAATGGTTTTTATGAAACACTTGATATGAATTCTTGAGGAAAATATCCTTTCTTCATCAAAATCATTTTATTTTCACAAAATTCCATGAAATTTTAAAATAAAATAGATTTTGTTGAAAATAGTCATTAAATCTTTTGTAGGAAGCTTCATGAAAATAATTCTTTATAAAACCGTAAAAATTCTTTCATGCCGTATAAGTTAAAAAAATTCTCCTCGTACTTTTGTCATAAAAGTCAAAAAGTACCTCGTATGGAAAAAAAATAAAGATTCCTTACATTCCTTGTAGTAAAATTCAAAAATTGTTAAGAAGGACATTAAACATACATAAGAACGCTTTTATAAAACATTAATATGGATGATAACAATAACCCTAGTAAATACTTACGTATAAGCAATTTCAGATAAAAAATGAGATTTGCAAAATTATCCCTTACCTTAGGTCCGATATGCTTCATACATATCTGAACCTCATGTATAATGATTTAAATAATGTCATTGACTTATTACAGAATCATATTCATTGTTATGATATCATATATGGTTCACTTATGACTTTATATTACCCATTCTTTTGTAAAATCCATTTTAAAGAGCATTTTGGGTTAAATCGTTTCATTTGTTGTCTGTGTTTTGACTTGTAATTATTCATATGATTATGTAGATCATGATTACATAATTCCAGAATATAAAACAAGATTTATATATAATATATATTCATAATAAACATATATATAATAGATCGATAAATGGAAAGAAATACACCATTCATGGAGACGGTAAGCCGTACGTACTCATGAACATTGTTTTTGTTCCTCATTGAATTGAATGGAATTTATTGGATGACATACATAAATATATACAGAAATATAGTATCATTATTATGTCATATATTTCATGATTACTTATTATATATACTTTATAATCATTCATGAATGGTTAATCATTGAGAATGAATCTCATCGCGTCGTGGAGACGGTAGTCCGTACGTACGCATGAGCGATGATATCATTCCCATAATTATTAAATTTAATTTTATTGGATGATACAATATATCAGAATCATTATGATGTAATAATAACTATGTATAGTTATTCTTTACACCATTATACCCATCCAAGTAAGGTGGTGTTGGAAAAACAGATTACACCACGGCGTGGAGACGGTATTCAGTACGTACCCACGTGCGGTGATTTTGTTTTCCGTAGGATGGATAGATGGTGAAATAGGGTTATTTAATACTTATAATAACATATAATTATATTATTGATACTGATCTTATTACTTCATAATTAAAAAACTAAAGAATAATAAGTAGAAAAAGAAATAAGATTGAAAGAATCGGTAAAGGATATTACCTATTCATTCGACACGCCTTTCTGAAACCTCCTATTAGGGCACTAAGATTGGACTTTGAAGAAGAAAAGAACCACTAGGATGTTTCTAGGGAAGTAGAGAAGATAAATTGGCAGGGGTTGGATGAGCATGACAGCTCAAAGTGGTGTGAGGAAGAGAGGGAGGAGGTGCCCTATTATAAGGGAGGAGAGGGGCACCTTTGGAAAAACTGAAAATACAATTTTATTATAAAGTTATATTCAATTTTTAATATCTCTGAATTGATTTATTTCAAAGATAAGGTGGGAATGGGTCGAAATACTCTCATCCAATAGAATTTATTCAAGTTAAGGGTTCTATTTTAACCTTATCATTTAGATTTAACTTGAAGTTAAATAATTTTACTTTTACCGTGTCTTCTTGTTGTTTTACACTATAAGGTTAGTAAATTTACTATAACAAGACAAAAGAACCCCAATTTGTTTATTATTAATTTATATAACCTTATCTAAGTCATTTTTACGAACCTTAGATTTTTAAGAAAATAATAACAATTAATAATATAATATTTTTTTTAAAAACTATTTTATGTCAATTTTGACACTATTTGGTAATTGATTTTTGTGAAAATCATAGAAGAATTATTAGTTCGAATAAATTTAATTAAATCAATACTAACATGCCATATGAACCTATAAAATTCTTTGAATTCATAAAAAGACTAAAATTACATTTATTTCGGTATTTATAACATTAATTATGTTAATATTTCATTAATAAGATAAATACTACATCATCATTGTGTCATAAATAAATAAAATTATTTAATGTCTAAAATTACAAAAAAAAATACTATTATATAGGAAATATTTTTATCTTTTTAATGAATATTTATAGTCTAATTTGTCTTATGTATAACCATATATTAAAAATTATTTTGTTATTAAACATTGATTTTAACTATTTTAACACTTCTTTAAATAATTTAATAATAAATGTTCAAATCTATTCCAAGTGAGAATAAATGGTCATATGTTATTTTTTAGGTTTTTTTTTGTCTAATTAAACTTATCCAATAGAATTAAGACATGTGTTAGGGTAATAATAATATCATTTTTACCCTTAATTAGCATATTTACTTTTAAACGTGGTAAAAACAATTAAAAAGATACTATTCCCCAAAAATTATTTTCATCTCATTAACCCCAATATTAGTCCTTGATATTAACCGTGTCTAACGGATTTTCAAAATTCCACTCACAGAAGCGGTAAAATTATGTTTTATGTGAATTTGCAAATTCTCCTAGGAGATGGGAAAAAGACGGTGACAAGTTCAATAAAACTTTTATATATCTAAAATTATTATAAAATGACTCCAATGACTTAAATTGAACTTATATAGGTATTATGTATCAATTTTTTCCTAAATAAAATTTAAATAAAATAAATAAGTATATAAATAAAAAGTCGGTTTTTGAATAGTAACCCATTGTTTTCACTATTCATCAAAAATTGCAAGTTTTCAGAAAAGTACCAAAAATTCACCCTAGGCTAATTTCGATATTCTAGATCCAAAAATGAAGTCAATTTTGAATGATATAATTTATAAAATTTCAAAAAGAGGTTATTACTATTCATAACGGCTAGTTTTAATAATATTTTAATAGCATATCGTTGTTTAGTGAAACTCGGTATTGCGTACAACACACGCTATCATAGAAGGCCATGATTGCATGTAATTCAAGCCAAGTCAGGGATGCATGTAGTGAAATATCCTTTTTGTGTATCCTACAACACAAGACATCAATAAAATTAAAAATAATATTTTTCATAAAATCTCGGGGTGCTAGAGTGCCTTAATTAATGAAATGATGAATTTTTTTATTCATTCCTTTGGATAAAATTGGTTATAACCTAGATTATGGAAATAATTTAGGTTAGTGATCCCATGATTTTAAATTAATTGAATTATGCATTATGTGTGTTTAGACAAACATGTTTTTTGGTTGATTTCTCGATATATATTAACAACATATTGTAATGTTGTTGGTTTATAACCAAATGAAAAATGAAATGTGTAATTAAAATATAAATGGCATTTTTTTAATTTTCTATTGAGCATTGTGAATTGATATTTTGATATCCTAACTATTACAACTCATTGTGTTAATTTTTTTAATGATTATATAATGGCATAATCCCAATTATTTGTGTGGTAATTATTATATAGTAGGTTATGCCCAGTTATTCATATTTTAATGATTATATTTTGGGCTATGCTTATTGATACATACTTAAGTTCATATACAACATGAATGATCTTGATACATGTTGAAATTTATATACATTGGGAAACGTCCATATTTATGCTAAATACTTTTTTTCTAGGATTATCTCATATACATAATTAAATTCTTTTACACCAGACTTTGCCTTAATACATTATGAAATTCTTATACATTTTCCTCATCCCTAATTGATTTATGTGATGATTCTATAGTAGGTTTGTCCCAAGGATGTTTGATTTATAACAATGTTATAATCTTATGGTTGGTATGGTTCTTAAACATTCTCACAAACATTCTTGACTGGGGCTATATCATGTTATGTTTTACCATGGTTATATTGATATGGTTGGCATGGTTGTGAGACATGGTAGAGAAATTCCATAATGAATCTGTATAAGGTTTTGTTTTACCATGGTTGTATGGTTGGAGATGGTTTAGCCTCAAGGTATTCTTAGATACATTTTGGAATGATATCAATGTTGGTTTATATGATATTAGTTTAATTATTTAATTAATTAATACCCAAGTTTATTGTATTATTTAACTCACTTATTATCATAGAGGTTATGTTTATACAAGGCGGTTTAGAACAACTATGTTATAATCACACCATAATCTATCATCCATTGGTACCCAATAGGATTACATGGATAAATTTTTATAATAAGTAAATGGACCAACTAGTTGATTTTTTCTTGCTATGTTGTTAAGAGTTTAGAAATATGAGATACATGGGGTTCAGAAATGGGGTCTTTTCTGTTTATTTGGGTAAGTTTATTCATTCATATCATTTATTTCAGTTTCAAATATACATACATTCCAATACAACAATGTATAATTCCATTATTTTTTATTATATTATTTAGTTATATTTTATTGTGTAGATTATCTATTTTATTGAATTGTTTTCACTATTTCTATAATATGATATTTATTACTCATTGTTTGTTTTCTCTATGTTATAAATCTGTAATAGGGGTTATAGTCTCCCAAATACGCATATCACACCCCACTACTAGTCATTTTCCTCAATAATATGGGGAGGCATGCTTGAGTTCACATAACCATCATGATTTAGCCAAATGAGAGAGCGATGTATCAGGGAATGCTACAAAGTGGAAACGATGGGAAATATTATTTTCTATTTAATTTAAATTTATGAATAGTATAAATGATACTAGTATGTGTTTAGAATTCCTAATGTTCATAGGCATGTGAGTACTTATCCCATGTTTGGGAAAAATCTGAGTTCCCATAGATGGTTTTGTTTTTAATGATGTCTTCTTGTTACAATTTATTATATATCACCAATGGTGATTTACATTTTTTGTAAAGGAATTATCTCACAAATTTTTTGGTACATGATTTTTCATCTCGTGGCCCGTTATGGTGAACAATGATTATGTGTGCATCAATATAGACACATTGAAATATATTCTAATTCAATGATCATGACAGGGAGATGTATTTTCATGTTATATAAAATTCTACGATTGAACTCTGAGATAGTATACATTAAATATCTATGAAATAAAAAAAGTAAATTATTATGCTATGCTAAATCACTTGTAATCCATCATTAAGGAAACCCATAGAATTGGATATCTGTTATGGTCACCTATTTAGGTTGACTATGTTATTATATCCATTGTTTAAAGGATTGAGTTTTTCATGTTGGTAAAATTCATCCTCGTTATCTTTGAGTTAAGCAACATGAGTTTGGAAATCAATTCTCTCCAAAAAAAACTGAGTTGTAGCTTCCTATATATATTTATGATATAATGGATGATTTTATTTATGATATATTCCTTAGGATCAATTGATTCATGCAAAGGAATATTTTTTACATCAATCAATTGATGTAATGGCCTAATGATAGATTTCCACCAATAGTGTCCACCTATGTTAACTAGGGATGGAGTCCCCTAGGTAGGCAATTTTATATCGAGTAAGTTCGGATAATATTTATGTATCATGATACACCCTCATATATGAGGTTGAATCATAAGAATTATATGATTTATAGACTATACAATAATTGTTAGTACATTATAGAGCAGGTAGGGAAATATGAGGAGTTATCTTGGAAGGACATTGAGACAATGTTCATGATACATTTCTATCTCAAGACCATGAGGGATTTTAAGTCTCATGATATCATGCTGCTCACATAGGAGGGAATATTAGTACTGGACATCCCTAATCATTTCAATTAGAATTCATGATTTTCACTAACTTGATCATCTAATGATATATCTACTGTGATATTTTTTCAGGATGGGATTCGTTATAAGATCTGGTCACTGGTGAACGTGCTCTATTTGAGCAATTATTCATATGTCATGAATGAGAAACTGATCATGGAAGGAAATATAATGGAGGTCCCATGAAACATCTATTATTTTTCATAATGGAGAAATATGAACTATTCCATTAGTCAAAATAAGTTTTATTATGATAACTTTCACCATGGAAATAGCAGCAATAATATTTAGGGTTGGTGGAATCAATCTTAGGATTGTCTTCCATTCAAGTTCCATTAATGATGAACAATTGAAAAAATGGCCTCATTTTACATACCCCAAATTGGAGTGTATTATATGTTCTAGGATGTTCCACATGTAGAGGTTTTGTAGCTTCACTCATTAGCAGAGCTATAACACCCTGAAATTTTATAGTAATGAACCTTATATTTGATAGCATGGATGAAACACTATACCATGCATGTAAAGGAAAATAATACCCTAATACATTAAAATATATTTACTCTTTTTAATAGAATTGATATACTATATATTTGTAAATTCACATAAAACTGAATAAATTTTTGTTTCACACAAGAAATACTTTATTTGAAATTATACATTACACCCAAGACCGGGTTTTATATAATAATTATATATTTTTAAATATAGTAAGATATAACATATTCTTTGAAGTATTATTTATGAAAAGGGGTAACTAAATAATAAGAATATATCGTTTAAAATTTTTTAAAATAATTCAAATGTTATAAATTATTTATAAATTAATATGAAAACTAATTAAATATATTAGAAAATATTATTATTTACACAAAGCAGTTTTACTATAATAGTTTTAATTATTACAAAATAGTGGGAAACCCCATTTTAAAATTTCATTTTGACACATTAATTTATTTAATATGTCAAATTAATCATCATATTATATATGAAAATATAATAATTTTGATATTTTAAAATTTATTTATTGTTATGAAAAATGTATTTTTTAATGAATATATAAAAATATTCAATTTTAGTTCAAAACTGCTTTTTCATCTACTATATTTATAAGCATAAATCATGTTTTATATTGTTTTTAAATTTTATTTACATAAATTTTTTTAACAATTAATAATATATAGGTCATTATGAGATATTCCACTTTTAAATTCAATGTAAAAATATAGCATGTTTTTGGATGTTTTTATTTTAATATTTCACATTTTCATCCTGCCTACATGATGAATTTTAAATTTATTTATTCTACTTCTATGATTATAATATGGAAAAATAGATTCTATATTTGGAATAATAATAACTTATAAAATATATTTAAGTGATATTTATTTTGGACCATGATATTTGTGAAATTAATTAAAATTATTTACAATCATTAAAGAATTAAAATTTTCAATAAAAGTCTATATATTTAAATTAAGGTCCCTAATGAAATTGAAACTCTTAAAAATTCCATTGCATTCCCATATCTCTTCCATTAACCATACATTATTGTTTTTTGTTGTTTTGGTATGGATTTTTATAGTTAAGAACATGTGTACATCTATCTTGTTTCCAAAAATTCTCAGTGAGCCCTTTTCCTTCCCTATAAAAGGCCATCAACTATACCCCTTCATAAACCATCTCAAAACTATTTGTATTAGCCAATATCATTCAAATTTGAATACCAAAATACCTTTCATATAAATTAATATCCTCATTTGTTTGGTAATCCTTCCAAGTATTCCTTTTGGTGTAAACCAAACATTGTTTCCCTATTAATTGGTAATGTTTAATATAAATATATCTAATTTTATTTCCACTATCCACCCACAAAAAAATATCTTTATTCCATTAATATATAAGAACAAAATTATCCCCAATATACTAATATTTTTTTATGTACAGGTTTATAAATTCACTTAAGCACACCTCAATCTAATGGGTAACATACATTATGTTTCTATGTATAGAAAACAACTACATCACCAAATGGTGATTATTCATTTCTTCATTACCACCAATAATGATGTCAATTATGATGGAAAATATTTTTATATATTTTATATGTTTAATTTATAATTTCTTTATTCTTCGTTAATTTTTATTTTGATCATGCCTTTCGTCGTTCCATCTTCTGTAAATAGAATTATTTTGTTTAATGAAATGTGGACTATTCCCCCTCAAAATGATATGACTCGTTCATAAAATAAATGGAACATATAATGGTCTGTTTCAATAAATATGTGTAACATATATAACATATATTTGATTTTGGAATTATAATTTAATTTTTTCTCATTTATATTTTATTCTTTTAAAATATCAATGAAATGGAAGTAGCTTTCATGCATACGTACGACCTACCATCTCCATGAATAGTTCAAGACATTATCCTCTCCGAATATAATGGAATAATATAAATAAACATATACTGATTAAATATGATATTTAATACATGATTTACAGTTTGGGGATGAATAAACCCTAATATAATTCATGATAATAATAAATAACATGTTAAAACTTACTCAAGAGAACTTGGTAAATAACACCCAAAGGAGAAAAAATAATGGAAGAGTGCTCACAAATGTGTAATAAAATATTAAAATTAATTAATATTTGATATTATAAATATGATTATGGTTCTAGTATAACTTATTAATATATTTTAATCCACTATATGTAACGACCCGAAATTTTGAATAAATCTTGTTTCCTAATTTTGTGTGTTATTTTAGTTTTCATACTCAATGAAACTATTTCATTTGATAACATGAGTATAATAAAAATGAGACAGTTGGGTTTTGACTATTATATGACTATTAGTCATTATGACCATTGATAACTGAATGTTGCGACTTTTGTCTCTAAATACAAATGACCTTGGTTAATTAATATAGAATGGAGATTTGATGGCCTTATCCAGTAGTCTCGTGCCAATCGAAGCTCATCTAATGGAACATGGGAAGGAGGTAGCACCACTGGACTTTGCTCTGGACCAAACCCAAGCCGAACATCATTGTGTGACGCTAGAACGAAGTCTCCTTCACGACAGGTTCAAAATGATATAAATTACTACTCGTGCGATGTTGGTCAAGCCTCCCTCAGATTCTCTCACCTTAGCACACATTACAATTAGGTCTTATTCTGGTGTGATAAGGGGATATGTATAGAGAACGTAACTGCATTGTGTAATCCTTTGATTTAAATAAAAAAATTTATTTCTTCTTATGATGAATTTTATAAATTTTCAAATATCCGGATAAATATAGTATGCATATTTTTAAAAAAATTTAGAGAAAGGATATTTTAAAAAAATGTGTACGTAAAACATAAATAATTAAAAATGTTTAATGATTTTCAAAAAATGGTATTCTAGAATTATGTTCAGTACGAAATTTAGATTCTAATAAGATCAACAGAATTTTTGATGAATAGTAAATAATGAGTAGTGATTCTATTCTTAGGATTAGTAATGTTAACAAATGGATTAGTAATCTCACTTAAAGAAAGTATTAATATAATTTGGGAACCTTGATTAAGTAATGTGATTCAATAATACGGTTAAATAACAGTTTCATAAATTATTAGTCAAGTATTAGTTTTTTGGTGAATATTGTTTTTTAATAAAAAATTAAATTTAGAAAATTAATTTTAAAAAATTGATTTCGTTTTTCAACTCAAAGCATCGATATTATTTTAAGGTAATTTTTGGGGATTTTTCTGAGAAAAATTAATTTTCGGTGAATAGTGTATTTATTTAAAAATTATATTTAGAATAATTAAAAAATTATTTTTATAAAATGGAGTTCATTTTTCCAATCATATCATTGATATTTGGATAAGGTAAAATTTTGGGATTTTTCTGAGAAAGTTGAATTTTTGATGAATAGGGAAAATACAGTTATAGGGTTTCGGTATGTTTAATGACATCATAATTGTGTCATGATGATGTCATGAGATATTTTTAGGGTTGGCCGACCATAGGTGATGAATTATTGTATGGGGGGACCCATGTGGCCAATACCATGGGCAAATACCATGGGCAAGCCCATGGTTTTTCCAAAACCACCAATGAGGTGTCCCTTGGCCATTAATGCCTTGTTCCCTCACATTCCCTACAAATACCAAGCCATCCTCTCATAAATTCGACTCCCAACTCTCCCCCAATGACTCTCTGGTCTCTTTACCTCCAAAGGAGTCCTCCCAAGGTTCCCCCAAGCCCTCGTGGTCTCGACCATTGAGTTTTAAGAGTTACGTTTTAAGGTAAGGGATCTGACCTCTCACTTTCTTTTCAAGTAATCTCTTTTATGTCATTTCTTTTTTCTCCCTTTTCTTATGATGGAGGATGTTATTTTATATTCCTCTTACTTCCCTTTTCATGTTCATATGATGAGAGACCCACTCTTTCTCTCATCAGTTCATTTTAAGGATGTTTAAGTTCTGCCATTAGGCTGCTGAAATTTAAAGGGATTCATTCACCTTTCTCATTTTTAAAAGTTATACATTCATGTAAAGTCGTTCATGTTCCTTTTTATTATGTTGGGGTATGATCTCTATATCTATCATACTGATATTTTATTTTAATGTGATAAGAGACTCAATTTGATGTCATCAATTCATTTTTTTTGATGTTTAAGTGATGCCGTTAGGGTGCCAAATTTTTAAGGGATTCGTTCACCTTTCTTATTTCCAAGTTCTATTTTCATGTCAAGTCTTTTAAGTTTCTTATATTATTTTGGGGTATGATATATATATTTATAATAATGATTTTTTATGTTTATATGATGAGAGACCCGATTTTATCTCTTCAATTATTTTTTTTTGATGTTTTAAGTGGCGCCGTTAGGCTGCTGATTTTTTGTAAGGGATTCTTTCACTCTTCCCATTTTCAAAGTTCTACTTTCATGGAAAGTCTTTTAAGTTCTCTTTTATTACGTTCGGGTATGATATCTATATCCATAATACTTCCCTCTTATTTTCATATGATGATATACCCAACTCAATCTAATCAATTCAATTTTTTGATGTTTTAAGTGATGCTGTTAGGCTGGTGAATTTTCATAAGAGAAATCTTATTTTATTCTTCCTTTCAATATTTTCATTTCAAATGGTATGTCTTTCAAATTTCATTACCATAATCTTATATCCATTATATTCTGTCCCTATACTATTTTGTAGATCATTTATGAGTGGGTAACCCATTTCACCTCTCTTTTCAATGTTTTCTAAAACCCTACAACATAGCTGTTATGCTACCGAATTTCCGTCTCAAAATGCCTCTCTCTTTTTCCCAAATTATTTTATTTTATTAAGTGAATACTAAAATCTCTTTCATATAAAGAGGTATTCACATATATACCAAAATGATCTATTTTTAAATCATGGTATTTACATACATGAGACCCACTTTCCTTTTCTGTGGGTTTTAAAGTGACATAAAGATCATGTCTTTAAAGTAGTTTTTACAATGATATGATTATGAAATGAAACCCATTTATTTTATACTATATGGGTTGTTTATAAAATTATTGATGATTTTATATGTGGCTCACATTATAATAAAGGCTAATTTAAGGGTGCGCCCTGATAGCGCTCCAATGCATTGGGTAAAGACTTAATCTCTAGAGATGACCATTTTGACTAATACCTTGGTGAATAACCTTTGTAATTTTTATTGACACCTTGGGAATAGACCATGGTGAAACGGAAATGATTATCTTTGTTAAATGTTGTATCAACATATTCAAGTTATGAAATATATTATTTTTTTAATGATATGCCTCATGATTTCATTCTCATGACATAAAGTTCTTTTCATGACTTTATTGATGTATCTCAGGTTCACATGTTAAATGTTTCCCTTGTTTCCCTTATTGGGCCTTTTGCTCACCCTTTCTTTTGATGTATGTACCCAGGTTATGAGATGCAGTAATGAACCTAGGATGAACATAAATAGAATCTTTTAAAGTGTTTAAGAAGAATTTTTTTTTGTTTCATGTATTACGTTCCTGGTTTCCAAGACACTAATCTTTAATGACCTTCAGTTTTGTATAATGTAATGAAATTTTATGTGACAAAAAGGCGGGATGCTATAGTTGGTATCAAATTATGGTTTATTTTTTTGTGGAAATTAGGATATGAAAAATTTAGGAAGAACCATATAGAAAAGATTAAATAAAGGAAATATTCCTGGTATTTTGGTGAGTATTGAGTAAGGGATTTCTAAGAAAATACATCCTTGTCTAGATACGAGCAGGTAGAGGTGGCTCTGGCACAGATGTACATAGGGGTACAACCCGAAAACATAGCTTTGAGCTAGACTCGAACGGGAACTGGTACACGAAAACATGCCTTGCTGCACTATTGTTTACGACACTCCTGGAGGATATGCTTTGTTAAATTCATAATATTAGTATGAACCATTATTAAAGGAACAAACATAAAATAAAATAAAGATTTATATAATAATATATGATCATGGATAACCTAGTTTGAAACCAAGGGGATCAAAAATTAGGGTATACTTTTCTTCTACATGTTGTCCATATATGCTTTAAGTTCCTTTTCATGATTATTGGATAAATATTTAAGTCCCTAATTATACTTTCTTTTCTTAGTAAATGGTGGGAAATGGAAGAACATGTCCCAACAAACAATGTGATAGGAAATGCGAAGATTTCCATATTAATATGACAGAGATGTTTAGGGGATTAAAAGATGATTATTATTTTGGAAGATGTTCACTATTTTGGGGACCCTATATGATCGAGGTAAATAAATTACTACGGTATTTTCATTAAGGAGTAAAGGTTGCCATATATTTTGAAGAATCGATGAATTTAAGGTGGACTTACAGTAATTTAGATTACATATGGAAATGATTAACCTATCTTGGGTAAAATATGTTTATGTTAGATACTTTTGTAATAATATGTTAGGAGTGGTTGATGTTGTTTGGAGATGAAAAATGAATTTTATTTTGGAAGATTATGTTATCAAATCAATCTTGTATTTGGGTTTCAATATTAGTTTTGTTTATTTTGAGGAATTTTAACAACATTTATTTATAGAATGGTCTATGATTAACTTTTGGTAGTACTTTGGAACTTTTAATAATTAAAGTAGTTTCCCTTCCTCTAGGGTTCTTTCTTTTGGAAGAGTCGTTTTATCTTACGCTTTTTGTTTTTGGGATATTCATTAAAGATATAATAAAAAGATATTTAATCTTCGGTGGATTATGTGATTATCTATAAGATGATTCTTTTGCATTGATGAGACCAAGTAGTTTTGAATTCTCATCATTTGGAGAAAAGATTAGTTTTGGTAGAAACTTATTAAAGGATTAAACTCGACTAAATGGTAGGTATATTTCCTTATGTTTTTATTCTATGTAGTAAATGAATTCCTCAAAATTATTAAAAGGAGCGTAAAACAAAAACGTTGTTGGTTTAAGTTTCCTACTGGGTAATAAAAGACCATTTAAACACATTATGAGTTTGTGATTTTCTTGTGGTTAACTTTCTCCTATTCATGTTTTCTATCACTCTCCCTTATAACATGACACTTTTTTTTTTCTTCCATATCCAGGTTTTCCTACATGGAATCCTAGTATGGGTTAACTTGGGTGGCCTTTGTAATTATTTTTCTTTCTTTTAAATTAATAGTGATACTAACTCTTTTTCTGATGTGGTACTTTCAATGAAATTTCAAAAACCAATTTTAAAAATTGCGAGGACGCAATTTCTTATGGGGGGAACATTGTAACGACCCGAAATTTTGAATAAATCTTCTTTCCTAATTATGTGTGTTATTTTATTTTTCATACTCAACAAAATTGTTTCATTTGATAACATGAGTATAATAAAAATGAGACTGTTGGGTTTTGACTATTATATGACCATTAGTCATTATGACTGTTGAAAACTGAATGTTGCGACTTTTGTCTCTACATACAAATGACCTTGGTTAATTAATATAGAAAAGAGATTTGATAGCATCATCCAGTAGTCTCGGGCCAATCAAATCCCATCTAACGGAACTTGGGAATGAGGTAGCACCACTGGGCTTTGCTCGGGAGCAAACCCAAGACGAACTTCATCGTGTGAAGCTAGAACGGAATCTCCTTCATGGTAAGTTCAATATGATAGAAATTACTACTCGTGCGATGTTGGTCGAGCCTCCCTCAGATTCTTTCACCTTAGCACACCTTACACTTAGGACTTATGCTGGTGTGATAATGGGATATGTAAGGAGACCGTAACTGCCTTGTGTAATCCTTTGTTTTAAATAAAAATTTTTATTTCTTCTTATGATGAAGTTTATGAATTTTCAAATATCTGGAAAAATGTAGTATGCATATTTTTGATAAATTTTAGAGAAAGGATATTTTTAAAAAAATGTTTATGTAAACCTTAAATAATTAAAAATGTAGAATGATATTCAAAAAATGGTCTTCTACAATTATGTTCATTACAAAATTTAGAGCCTAATAAGATCAACATAATTTTTGAGGAATAGTAAATTATGAATAGTGATTTTATGCTTAGGATTAGTAATGTGACCAAATGGATTAAAAATCTCACTTAAAAAATTTATTAATATAATCTAGGGAACTTGATTAAGTAATGTGATTCAATAAAATGGTTAAATAATAGTTTCCTAAATTATTTCTCATGTATTTGTTTTTTCGGGTGAATAGTCTTTTATAAATAAAAATTAAATTTTGAAAATTATTTTTATAAAATTGATTTCATTTTTGAACTCAGGGCATCGATATTCTGTTAAGGTAATTTTTGGGGATTTTTCTGAGAAAAACGAATTTCGGTGAATTGTGTATTTATTTAAAAATTAAATTTTAAATGATTAGAAACTTATTTTTATAAAATGGAGTTCATTTTTAAAAATCCGAGCATTGATATTTGGTTAAGGTGAAATTTTATGATTTTTCTGAGAAAGTTGATTTTTCGATGAATAGTGAAAGTACCGTTTTAGGGTTTCGGTATGTTTAATGACATCATAACTAAGTCATGATGATTCCATGAGATATTTTAAGGGATGGCCGACCAAAGGTGTTGAATTATTGTATGGGGGACCCATGTGGCCATTACCATGGGCAAATACCATGGGAAAGCCCATGGTTTTTCCAAAACCACCAATGAGGTGTCCCTTGGCCATTAATGCATTGTCCCCTCACTTTCCCTATAAATACCAAGCCAAAATTTCATCCATTCCACTCCCAACTCTCCCCAACGAAGCTCTTGTCTCATTACCACCCAAGGAGTCCTCCCATGGTGCCCTCAACCCCTCACGGTCCCAACCGTTGAGTTTTAAGAGTTACGTTTTATGGTAAGGGATCCAATCTCTCTCTTTGTTTTCAAGTAAGCTCTTTTATGTCATTTCATTTATTCTCCATGTTCATATGTTGGAGGATGTTCTTTTATATTCCACTTACTGCCATTTTTATTTCCATATGATTAGAGACCCCCGATTTCTCTAATCAATTCTTTTTAAGGATGTTTACGTGGCGCCATTAGGTTGCTGATATTTTAAGGGATTCATTCACCTTTCTCATTTTTCAAAGTTCTACTTTCATGTCAAGTCATTCAAGTTCATTTTTATTATGTTGGGGTATGATATCTATATCTATAATACTGATCTTTTATGTTCATATGATGAGATACCCTATTTTATCTCGTCAATTCATTTTTATGAAGTTTAAGGGATGTCATTAGGCTGCCAAATTTTTAATGGATTCGTTCACCTTTATGATTTCCATGTTCTATTTTCATGTCAAGTCTTTAAAGTTCCTTTTATTATGTTGGGGTATGATCTATATATCTATAATAATGATTTTTTATGTTAATATTATGAGAGACCTGATTTGATAACTTCAATTCTTTTTTTTTTTTGATATTTTAAGTGGCGCCGTTAGGATGCTGAATTTTTGTAAGGGATTCTTTCACTCTTCCCATTTTCAAAGTTCTACTTTCATGGCATTATTTTAAGTTCCCTTTTATTATTTTGGGGTAATATATCTATATACATCATACTTACCTCTTATGTTCATATGATGAGATATCTTACTCAATCTCATCAATTAATTTTTTTAATGTTTTAAGTGAAGCGGTTAGGCTAGTGAATATTCATAAGAGAAATATTATTTTTGTCTTCCTTTCAAGATTTTAATTTCATATCGTATGTCTTCCGAATTTCCTTAAAATATTCTTATATCTATTATATTCTGTCCCTATACTGTTTTATGGATCATTTATGAGTGGGTGACCCATGTCCCCTCTCTTTTTAATGTTTTCTAAAACCCTACAACATAGCTATTATGCTGCCGAATTTCCATCTCAAAATGTCTCTCTGTTTTTCACAAATTATTTTATTTTATTAAGTGAATACTCAAAGCTCATTCATCTAAATGGGTATTCACTTATATACCAAAAAGTTCTATTTTATATTCTGGGATTTACATACATGAGACCCACTTTCATTTTATGTGGGTCTTAAAGTGACAAAAAGATCATGTCTTTATAGTAGTTTATAAAACGTTATGATTATGAAATGAAAACCATTTATTTTATGATATATGGGTTGTTTATGAAAAGATTGATGATTATATATGTGGCTCACATGATAATAAAGGAGAATTTAAGGGTGCTCCCTGATAGCACTCCAATGCATTGGGTAAAGACTTAATCTCTAGAGATGACCATGTTGAATGATACCTTGTTGAATAACCTTGTTAATTTTTATTGACACCTTGGAGATAGACCATGGTGAAACAGAAATGATTGTCTTTGTTAAATGTTGTAGACAAATCTTCAAGTTATGAAATACGTTATTTTTATTATGATGTGCCTCGTGATTTCATTCTTATGCCCTAAAGTTCTTTTCATGACTTTATTGATGTATCTCAAGTTCACATGTTAAATGTTTCCCTTGATTCCCTTATAGGACTTCTGCTCACCCTTTCTTTTGATGTATGTTACCAGGTTATGAGATGCAGTAATGAACCTAGGATGAACATAAGGAAAATCCTTTAAAGTGTTTAAGAAGAATGTTTTTTTTGTTTCATGTATTAAGTTCCTGGTTTCCAAGACACTAAACCATAAAGATCCTCAGTTTTGTATAATGTAATGGAATTTTATGTGACAAAAAGGCGGGATTCTATAGTTGGTATCAAAGGATGGTTTAGTTATTTGTGGAAATTAGGATATGAAAACATTAGGAAGAACCCTATAGAAAAGTTTAAATAAAAGAAATCTTCATGGTATTTTGGTGAGTATTGAGTAAGGGGTTTCCAAGAAAATACATCCATGTATGGATACCAGAAAGTAGAGGTGGCTCTGGAAAAGATGTACATAGAGGTAAAACCCGAAAACACCGCTTTGAGCTAGACTTGAACGGGAACTATTACACGACAATGGGACTTGCTGTACACTTGGTTACGACACACCCGGGGGATATGATTTGGTAGATTCCTAATCTTAGTATGAACCATTATTAAAGGAACAAAAATAAAATAAAATACATATTCACATATGAATATATGATCATGGATAACCTAGTTTGAAACCTAGTGGATCAAAAGTTAGGGTATACTATTCTTCTAGAAGTTATCTTTATATGCTCTAAGTTCATTTTCCTGATTATTGTCTAAGTATTTAAGTCACTAATTATACTTTCATTTCTTAGATAATGGTGGGAAATGGAAGAACATGTCCCAGCAACCAATGTGATAGGAAATGCGATGATTTTCGTATTAATATGACATAGATGATTAAGGGATTAAAAGATGGTTATTATTTTGGAAGACGTTCACTATTTTGGGGACCCTATATGATTGATGTAAATATATTACTACGGAATTTTCATTGGGGAGTAATGGTTGACATATATTTTGAAGAATCGATGAATTTAAGGTGGACTTACAGTAATTTAGGTTACATATGGAAATGATTAACCTATCTTGGGTAAAATATGATTAGGTTAGATAATGTTGTTATAAGATGTTAGGAGTGGTTGATGTTGTTTGGAGATGAATAATGAAGTTTATTTTGGAAGACTATGTTATCAAATCCTTCTTGTATTTGTGTTTCAATCTTAGATTGGTTTATTTTAAGGAATTATAAGAACAGTTATTTATAGAATGGTCTATGATGAACTTTGGGTAGTACTGTGGAACTTTGATGATTTAATGTAGTTTCCCTTCCTCTAGGGTTCTTTCTTTTAGAAGATTCGTTTTATCTTACCCTTTTTTTTGGGATAATCATTAAATATATAAGAAATAGATATTTAATCAATTGTGAATTATGTGATTCTCTATAATATGATTCTAGTGATTTGATGAGACCAAGTAGTTTTGAATGCTCATCGTTTGGAGAGAAGATTAGTTTGGGTAGAAACTTATTAAAGGATGAAACTCTACTGGAAGGTTGGTATATTTCCTTATGTTTTTATTCTATGTAGAAAATGAATTCCCCAAAATTATTAAAAGGAACATAAAAAAAATGTTTGTTGGTTTATGTTTCCTACTGGGTAATCAAAAACTGTTTACAAAAATCATAAATTTTTGATTTTCTTGTGGTTAACTTTCCCCTAATCATGTTTTCTATCACTCTCCTTCAAAACATGACCCTTTGTTTTTTCTTCTATATCCATGTTTTCCTACATGGAATCCTAGTATGGGATAACGCGGGTGGCCTTTGTACTTACATTTCTTTTATTTAATGTAATAGTGTTGCTGACTCTTTTTCCGATGTGGGACATTCAATGAAATTTCAAAACCCAATTTTAAAAATTGAGAGGACGCAATTTCTTAAGGTGGGGAATATTTTAACGACCCGAAATATTGAATAAATCTTGATTCGTAATTTTGTGTGTTATTTTATTTTTCATACTCAACAAAACTGTTTCATTTGATAACATGAGTATAATAAAAATGAGACTGTTGGATTTTGACTATCATATGACCGTTAGTCTGTATGACCGTTGAAAACTAAATGTTGTGACTTTTGTCTCTAAATACAAATGAACATGGTTAATTAATTTAGAAAGAATATTCAATAGCCTCATCCTGTATTCTCGGTCCAATCGAAGCACATCTAAAGGAACTTGGGAAATAGGTAGCACCACTGGGCTTTACTCTGTACCAAACCCAATACAAACTTCATCGTGTGAAGCTAGAATGGAATCGCCTTCATGAGAAGTTCAAAATGATATAAATTACTACTCGTGTGATGTTGGCCAAGCCTCCCTCGTATTCTCTCACCTTAGAACACCTTACACTTAAGTCATATGCTGGTGTGATAGGGGGCTATGTAAGGAGACCGTAAATGCCTCGTGCAATCAATTGTTTTAAATAAAAATTTTGATTTCTTCTTATGATGAAGTTAATGAATTTTAAAATATCTGGATAAATATAGTATGCATATTTTTGAGGAATTTTAGAGAAAGGATGTTTTAAAAAAATGTTTCTGTAAACCTTAAATAATTAAAAATGTGTAATGATTTTCAAAAAATGGTCGTCAACAATTATTTTCAGCACGAAATTTAATGTATAATAATATCAAAATAATTTTTGATGAATAATAAATTGTGAATAGTGATTTTATGCATATTATTAGTAATGTGACCAAATAGATTAGTAATCTCACTTAAATAATTATTAATATAATCTCGGAACCTTGATTAAGTAATGTGATTCAATAAAATGGTTAAATAATGGTTTCATAAATTATTAGTCATGTTTTAGTTTTTCAGGTGAATAGTTTTTTTTAATTAAAAATTAAATTTAGAAAATTATTTTTATAAAATGGATTTCATTTTGGAACTCAGAGCAGCGATATTATGTTAAGGTAATTTTTGGGGATTTTTCCTAGAAAAAAGAATTTTCGTTGAATAGTGTATTTATTTAAAATGTAAATTAAAAATAATTATAAAATTAGTTTTATAAAATGGAGTTCATATTTCAAATCAGAGCATTGAAATTTTGTTAAGGTGAAATTTGGGGATTTATCTGAGAAAGTTGAATTTTCGATGAATTGTGAAAATACAGTTTTAGGGTTTCGGTATGTTTAATGACATCATAACTGTGTCATGATGATGTCATGAGATATTTGAAGGGTTGGACGACCAAAGTTGATGAATTATTGTATAGGGGACCCATGTGGGAAATACCATGGGCATATACCATGGGCAAGCCCATGGTTTTTCCAAAACCACCATTGAGGTGTCCCTTTGCCATTAATGCTTTGTCCCCTCACATTCCCTATTAATACCAAGACATCCTCTCATCCATTCGACTCCCAACGAATCTATGGTCTAATTAACTCCCAATGAGTCCTCCCAAGGTGACCCCAGGCCCTCAAGGTTCAACCCTTTGAGTTTTAAGAGTTACATTTTATGTTAAGGGATCTGACCTCTCTCTTTCTTTTCAAGTAATCTCTTTTATGTCATTTCTATTATGATCCATGTTCTTATGTTGGAGGATGTTATTTTACATTAAAAATACTGACCATTTCTTGTTCATATGATGATAGACCCCCAATTTCTCTCATTAATTCATTTTATGGATGTTTAAGTGGCACCGTTAGGCTGCTGAAATTTTAAGGGATTCATTCACCTTTCTCATTTTTCAAAGTTCTACTTTCATGTCAAGTCTTTTAAGTTTATTTTTTATTATGTTGGGGTATGATATATATATCTATAATTCTGATATTTTATGTTCATATGATGAGAGACCCTATTTTATCTCGTCAATTCATTTTTTTTGAAGTTTAAGTGATGTCGTTAGGCTGTCGGATTTTTAAGTGATTTGTTCACCTTTCTCATTTCGATGTTCTATTTTAATGTGAAGTCTATTAAGTTCCTTTTACTATTTTGGGGAATTATCTCTATATATATCATACTTATCTTTTATGTTCATATGATGAGAGACCCAATTTTATCTCGTCAATTCTTTTTTTGATGTTTTAAGTGGCGTCGTTAGGCTGCTGAAACTTTGTAAGAGATTCTTTCACTCTTCCCATTTTCAAAGTTCTACTTTCATGGATAGTATTTTAAGTTCCCTTTTATTATGTTTGTGTATGATATCTATATCCATCATAATTCCCTCTTATGTTCATATGATTAGATACCCTACTCAATCACATCAATTCATTTTTTTTATGTTTTATGTGATGCCGTTGGGCTTGTCAATTTTCATAAGAGAAATCCTATTTTTGTCTTCCTTTCAATATTTTAATTTCATATGGTATGTATTTCAAATATCATTTACATATTCTTATATCGATTATATTATATCTCTATACTGTTTTATGGATCATTTATGAGTGGGGGACTCATGTCCCCTCTCTTTTCAATGTTTTGTAAAACCCTACAACATAGTTGTTATGCTGCCGAATTTCCGTCTCAAAATGTCTCTCTCTTTTTCCCAAATTATTTTATTTTATTAAGTGAATACTCAAATATATTTCATCTAAAGGGTTATTCACATATATAACAAAAAAATTTATTTTAAATTCTGGGATTTACATACATGAGAACCACTTTCCTTTTCTGTGGGTTTTAAAGTTACATAAAGATCATGTCTTTAAAGCAGTTTTTAAAACGTTATGATTATGAAATGAAACCCATTTATTTTATGCTATATGGGTTGTTTATGAAATTATTGATGATTATATATGTGTCTCACATTATAATAAAGGAAAATTTAAGGGTGCGCCCTGATAGCGCTCTAATGCATTGGGTAAAAAATTAATCTCTAGAGATGACCATTCTGACTGATACCTTGGTGAATAACCTTGGTAATTATTATTGACACCTTGGGGATAGACCTTGGTGAAATAGAAATGATTGTCTTTGTTAAATTATGTATCCACATCTTCAAGTTATGAAATACTTAATTTTTATTATGATATGCCTCATGATTTCATTCTGATGCCTTAAAAAAAAATTCATGACTTTATTGATGAATCTCAAGTTCACATGTTAAATGTTTCCCTTGTTTCGCTTGATGGGCCTTCTGCTCACCCTTTCTTTTGATTATGTACCCAGGTTATGAGATGCAGTAATAAACCTAGTATTAACATAATGAGAATCCTTTAATGTGTTTAAGAAGAATAATTTTTTTTGTTTTATGTATTAAGTTCATGGTTTCCAAGAACCTAAACCTTAAAGATCCTTTGTTTTGTATAATGTAATGAACTTTTCGGTGACAAAAAGGTGGGATGATATACTATATATGAGGATAAATACCACAAAACAAAAGGAATTTTATAGTAAGGGAATTTCGTCTCAATTTACATTCCATTGAGACTTATTTTTTATTATATTACAATTCACATTCATTTTGAGTATATAATAACTTTAAATAATTAATATCATGAAACTCTTTACTATTATTATTTTATATGCTTTGTTTAATATTATTCCATCATGGGGATTAGGATTTAATTTCTTTAAATTTGCAAGGTAAACATGGAAATGATTAAATATTATTCTCCTAAATAATGTTGTTAATGATTATTTTTTCAATCTCACATACTTTTGTGACTATTTACTTTATCAGAAAACATTCACATTTTTTTAATCCTTTTCCATTTAAATTTTCTTGATTATCCATATTCATATACAATGGATATTTATATTTCCTAAATCATATATAATTTTTTCATATGGGGTTCCCTTTGGAAGTTGTCTGATTAACTGGGGAAATATTGATAATTTTATATTATTTATTAAATATCAATATTTGATAAGAAATATTATTAATTCTTATTATTAAAAATGTGTAAATATTTGGAATTTCAATTATGGGTGTATCCTAGATATTATATATCTCCTCAATGAATTGATAGGTTATCATGAGATAAATATATTGAGAAAATTATATAGATTTCTATCTGTAGTTTTAAATCATCTTGTGAAAGGTATTGACCATATGAATTTTCATTTTCATTAGAAATGAAATCCATTAGGAAATCATTTCCCACATTTAGTTTCATTTATTATTCATCCTTCATATTCTCTATCGACATATCTATGGAGAAAGTTATTTTCATTTCATTGATTTAATGGAATTTGTTTTAGTTTCATAACATTACATATTTATTTAACTTATCCAGTTATTTTAATATAATGTGTTTTCTATTATTTACCTTGACATGTTAAATTATTCTCATTTATTAATTATTTCTTCCACATTACATACCCATTCTGTTCATTTGATCTCACCTTTATTATGTTTTATTTGACCATGTTTTTAAAAATAAATCATTGATTAAGCTTTCAAGGATATATTTTATTTCATTTTATTATGTATATTATTTTTAATTTAAATTTCCAAATGAATTATTTGTATTGTGTATGTAATATGTATTTGCAAGATTTCTAAAAGGATCAGCCCTTCGAGATTTGATTCCTTGTAATCTTGTAAATTATAAAAACTAATACACTATCACCAGGATTTTGGGGTTAGGGTGTTATAACTAGTATCAGAAGAGGATTAGTAGAAGCCTCATAAACTAGTTTTAAAAAAGCTAATATTTTTCATAACAAAAATAAGATATAAATTAAAGATAATTATACAAGATCAACAATGAATTTTAATAAGGTCATTATTTTGTTGGTATTCTTTGAAATACATCGATGTCTAGATAAAACAAGAGGAAATGGTTCTGGAAAAGTTGTGCATAAGAGTAACAACTCTAATAAGTTGTTCTGGTTTTGACACATGTTAACATGGTACATTCAAATGGGCCTTATATCCAACCAGGTTTGAAACTCCCTAGGGATAGGCTTTTGATAATGCACATTCTGTTTAACTACCATTATGAACGATTCAAAAGTAAATATTTCTACAAAGTAACTAATTTTTATGATTCTATGATTTATGATGCATATATTTTTGTTATGTGTTATACTGTATTTAGAGTTATAAATAGATCACAACTTTATGTGATAATCTAATGTATACTATTATATTGAAATGGTGCCTGGAAGAAAGAATAATTTCAAAACTCATGAGAAATGTAGAGGTTTCCCTACTGTGGATATAATTATATATGGTATTGGAACACACCATGTTATAGATATTTTGTGGAATCTTAGTTAGGATATAGAAAATAACCATAACCGAATAGAGAAACCTAATCCACAGAGAGAATATCCTATGTCGGACAATATTATGCGGTAGAAGCCCCCATCATTTAGTGGGAGTGAAAATCTAATTATAGTTGAAGGAATAGATTAATTATTTGAAAATGATGTCTACTAAAATGGATTATAGTAAAAAGGAATTGTTAACACTCGTGGTCTATTTTCTCCAATGTGACACCGACCTGTGGTGGTATCTGATTCATAATACAAGGGAGGAAGAATAAATTGAACTCGTGGAGTTAAGATCTTTTAAGGAGATATAATTTGATATATAATTTCCCTGTGATCAACAAATTGTTATTGAGCGAGGTAACATGGATTAAAAAATTATATAATATAGTGTCTTGGATTATGAAGCTACCATTACATGGTAAGAAAGGTATCCTATGAATTACGCATGAAAAACAGAGTGCAAGAACAACCACTTCTTTGTAGTACATAACCCAATACACTGAAGGGAACTAGTGCCTCAATGAATTTTCTTCATATGAAAAAATAGTTTTATGTTATATAAATATAGAGAAACAATTCTCCAAGAAATATGGATTCATGGAAATCCAAGACAAAAATAGGACATTGGAATACCTTGAAAAGGGGAATGAGTCAATGATGATGTATGGAATGGAGGATTTTTTAAAATGTTATAATAATTAAAGGAATCACCTAGATAAATGTATGAAAAGATTTTGAGTTCGGTATAAGTGTGGAGAAAAATGGCCTCTTGGAAAACTAACGAAACGAAATGAATAAAAATATTACTATTAAATATTAAAACTTCAAGTATATGGTAACAAATGAAAATGAATTCCCCAAGCATAAATAGAATATACATCAGAAAAATATATGGGATCAAGGTCAAGCATATGTTATTTACACAACCAAAAAATAATGATTACTGTACTTATGTATTTTGATCTAACAAGTATGTTGTAAATATATATATTTTTAATCATATGATTTATGAAATATGTATGTATTGTACTACAACACTTTTTCAATAACTAGTTGACATCATATATGGAATGATACCAATACAAGTTATTCATTAGAAAGTTAAAAATTTTAGAAAAAAATGATCGATGGAATGAAAACACTTAATATGTTCCTGATGTTTATATAATGGAGAAGAAATTATTGACTTGGAAAATTTATAATGCCTTGGAAATGATTAATGTCTTATTGAAAAATTTTATATTCCATCACTGATAGAGTTTACAACATGTATGGATTTAAGGAGAATATCCAATAATATGGGACTTAATTAAGTAAAAATTATGAATAAATGTTTCCAATAATTTTATATCGTGATTCTATTTATTACCATATTTTAAGAGGACACAAGAAAATTTTAGATTCAACAAATTATTAAATAACACACAAGACAATGTTTTACAGAATAAGGATATATTATTAAATATAATAAAATATAACTTGCATTTAAATATTTTTTTTATGAAATGGGGTAACTAATTTATTAATATATATGGTTTATATGAATTAATAAATTTATACATTGGTTATAAATTAATTATAAATGAATATGAAATCTTATTATATATAATTTTTTTTTAATATTTTCACAAATATGTTTTACCATAATAGATTTAATTAATACATATTAGTCTGTTATATTAATTTAATATATATATCATATATTCAATACAATATTTTTCAATATCATCGAATAGATTTTATAATCCTAAGATATGAACAAACTAAATAATACACTTAAAACACTATATTTTTATGAATGCGATTTTACCACCTTTTAGTGGAGACCCTTTTTAAATCTGAATCATGACACATTAATTGATTTAATATGTAAATATTAAATTCATAGAGGAAATATATAAATAAAAATTAGGTTAGGGTTAATTTTTTATATTTTCTAAACCATTCATTTTTAATGAATTGTTAAAAATACTGAATTTTACGTCAAAACTGCTTTTCATCTAAATTTTTTGAAAATGTAAATTATGTTTTATATTGGTTTAAAAGATTAACTACATAATATTTATTTATCAATTAATCCAATTTCGGCTCTTGGGATCAGTTTTACTTTGATATTGACTACGAAAATATAGCAACATTTTTGACATTTTAACATTAAAAACCTGAATTATAATCCTGTATGAATGATGAATTTAAATTAATTTATTCCACTATAGTGATTAGAATTCAGAAAAATGGATTTCATATTTGGAATAATAATAGTTTATAATGTCTAATAAATTAAACATAATTTTAGACCAAACATATTAATGAATGATATTAAAATTAAATTTAATTACTAAGGAAAAAATTAAACATAATAATGAAAAAAACCTTTAACAAAGTAGGAAAAATGACCTTGCCAGGTCACACACCAACTTTTAATATTTTATATAAATTCTTGGATCTGTATTATCTTGTTGATTCTTGGGTTGGCCAGTTTGTTAAAATTCTTGAGGATTGTTATTTTTGGTGAGTTTCGGGTTAGTGCACTGGTACCACACGGTTAATTGTAACAGTGCGATTGGCCCCAGTGATCATGCGAATACCCAAAACTAAATAAATAAATAAAAAATTAGAATTTTATTAACTTAATAATAATAAAAATATTATAATTATTTTTTATATAATCATAATAATAATATTATTAAACTTTTGCAATAATTTTATTTCTAAATTGATATTAATAGTATTGTGTTTAAATTGGTTGTTAATTTTATTATTATTAATGAAATGAAATAAATATTATTAATTCCATATTATTATTATTATTGTCATATTACTGGTATTATTATTATTTTAATTACCATGTTTTGACTATTAATATTATTAGAACTACTATTATTTTATTATTGATACAACTATTATTATTATTTTTAATATTATTGTTTTTAAGAAAAAAAGATTATATTTATTATTAAAAAATTTAATATTATATTAATGATATCATGATGATGATTATTATTATTGCAATTATTATTATAAAATAAAATAATCCTTAATCTTCACCCCCCTAATTCACACCGCGCTCTGTACCCAGACCCCCTAGTTATCTCCCATGTGTCTTCCGCATGTTCGACCTGACCACACCAGTCATCGCTCCCATCATCGCATTCCTCACATTTTATGACATGTCCATATTTTCTCGACACACTCTACCCTTCTACCTCCTTGCACTACATTGGACCACTACACCTCCTCTCGTGATGACCAACCTACACCCCACCCCATCCAGCGCCGTCAACCAAACCTCCTAGCACTTCCATGCTTTCAGAAGCTTGCAATGTGATTCTTTGGTGAGTCTCTGACACCCGCTCCCTAACAAACATCTCCTATAGTATACTCCTATATCAATTATGGGGGTTTTTCTTTGATTGGACAAACCCTAATCATAGAGTATTTATTTTTTTTGTTTTTACGTTGTTTTCGGTTGGATGTTAGTCTGTGATGCCTCTATCTTCCTTCCTCTAAGGATCCATCACTATCGCACAACATTGGGGACTTTTAATAAATAATTTTTCTTGTTTGATGCATTTCATTGGAACTTGGATCTATAAATTATCATTATTATTATTTATTTATAAGATTAGCAGCATCATAATATACCTAATTATTCTATTACGACGTTTAGAAGATTTTAAAATTGTTAAAAAAATGTCTTTTGAGTCAATTCTTTAGTTATGATTTTGTAATGTAAATGTTTTTATATATGATTTAAATGATTATATGTGTCTACTATGAATTTATTTATTTAGGTGAAAATATTATTTTGAAATATTTTAAATTATGATTCACACCATCATATCACACACAATTATTTTCTTGTTGTTTTTATTGGATGATTGAATATGTTATAAATTTGTTTTATAGATCTAAATTTTTTCTATTTTTGATTTTGGAACCAATATTGTTCATTTAAATTGATAGTGTTTCTTTAAAGTGATATTAGGGGTTCTTATGAAATGTGTAAAACCACGTTATCATGGAAATGATTACTTGGGTGTAAATTTTGTCTAGAGTGTATTGTTTTAAAATAGACTAGTTTGATATATGTGTTAAAATGATTTGGGAATATTTTAATGGTTCTTAAGTGGATGGTTTTATTTTTTATAAAAAAGTAGGGTGGTTGGACATGGTTCTTAAGGTAATAGGTTTTTTATGGAAACCATTTTTAATTTTCTTATTGGTTGTTATTGTATCACTATATATTGCTGCATTCATGGGTACATTAGGTTCACACATTTATGTGTCAATAAATGAATGTGATACATTACGGTTGTTTTTTCATGTAATCTTGGGTTTATAAATGGTTCTCTGCTTTCTAAGAGTTTTTGGTCCATCTAGGTTAATTAATAAATTCTTTGGTGGCTCTATGGTGTTTCACACACACACATACATAGGTATGTTTATGTATGTGTGTGTATATATATAATGTGCATATATTCCCTCATGGAGTATGGAATATGAAAATTGGATTAAGGGTATATATATATGTATGAGAATGTATGTATGTACTCGTGTTGGTGACTTTGTGAAAACACATCAAGAGATGATGTGTATCGGCTTGGTCTATTTCCTTTTAAGGTAGGTCCTCCATGCATGTGTCTTTATGATTAATTCCAAGACTGTTGAGAATTTTTATGAAAACATTATTTACATATTAAGGATTTATTTATATATCTAGATACGTATATGTGTTTTTTGAAATGGATTAAACCTCTTGAAGATTGGTTTCCCACTAATTCTCATAACATGTCTATGCATGTTTACAAATTGTTTTTAATTATGAAGGTGTCCTACGTGTTTTAAAAATGTTTCATAAAAGTTTACTAGTTTTGAAGTGTATTTTCTGATGAAAAAATTCATTGGTTAAATCTGTTGTTTAAAACCTGACTATTTTGGCTCCTTAAAGTGTGTTTTGAGAAATCAATGACATGAATGCCCGTTTGGTACTTTTTAAGTGCATTGTTTGTTTTTATCCATGAATTAGAAATGGAATGGTGATGTGAATTTGGATTGGAATATTTTTATGGAAGATTTGAATGAAGGTATTAAAGTCCTGTTTGGAAACTTAGGTTCTTTCTAAAATGGTTTAAAAGTTTTGTGATGTGATAGCTCAGTTGACACCTTGGTTGTTATAGTGTGTACAAAGTTTATATATATTTAGTGTGTCCCACTATTAGAGGGATATTGCTTTATGGGTTATCATATTTGGTGTCTGTTTTGTAGTAGGCAAGTGTGGTGACGATAGGTAAGCTGAGTCACGCCTTTGGGGGCCTCATACTTAAACAACATTACTATTACCACCATGGAATACTAGGAATCTTTTAGAGGGTCGAGTGATGGTTTTTGATCAACCCTAATTAGATGGGTTTTTCATCACCACGATTTTCTGTTTGGATAGGCGGGTTGTGCCACGTGTTAGGCTAGGTTAGGGAAAGTAGTGGGTTATTGACTTAAGGGATTCACCATATGCCACCAGGTGGTTCAGAACCTTGTATCTCTAGGGATAACACTAGGGAGGTTTAAAAAATTCCCATGATTGCATACTTTTATTTTCAAGCTTTAATTTATGGATCATTTTGTTATTTCATTTTATGAAACTTTTATGTTTTTTTTATAATAATGAACTTGTTTTGGTAACCAATCGGTTTTAATATAATTCATAGCAATGAATAATATGATTTTGTAATTGGTTTAGAAAAAATGAAATGAAAAAAGGGGGTTTTCATTAAAGTAAAATCTTGTTACATGATTTATTAAAGGAGTGAAAAACCGTAATTTAATAAATCCTATGTTCAAATTATCAAGAAAGGATTTAATTTTTGAGGTATTTCATCGATCACTGTATATTTTCTCATTCCTAATGAGTGTCTCAGTGCTCAAAGCAACTCTATCTATTTCGATGAAGGTTAAACATTTACTTTCTGGTTCTATTAGTGCTAGATCACTCTCGGAGCGAACATTGTTCTGAGTTAAGTGATGACCTAGTTGGTCACATTGTTTTATATGCAGTATATTATTTTCCCCTTTTCACTGTTAGTTTTCATTATATTTTTAGTATTTATTTATTTACTTTTATTTTAATTTATTGGAAAAATCATTCACACATGTTAGATTTGATTCCCGACACTAGTTTCCATCCTAGTGGGATTGAGAATGCCCCTTGGGCCTTGTTGTGGATCGGCTCATGCGACCGCTTATTGGTCGACCCAGGTTGGTTCGTTACAAAATGGTATCATAAGATTCCCTTGATATTTTTGGTGTCATGTAAATGGAGATTAGTACTATTGGGACATAATAGTTAAGTATGGTTAGGGCTTCATGAACCCTCACTCATTCTAAACATTGAATCACTAGGGGTACTCCTAGAATTGAGTGATTGTCTTTTTTATTTGGTTTTTTAGATTGTGGGATTACAATAGAGGAGAGCTTGTGTCATGTTGTGATTTCACATGGAGTACTGAACCATGTGATATCCATGTGCCTGTTTCATGTTCCAGTTTACGTTATTTCATACTCGGGCATGGCTCACTACCAAGTCACTTAGTTGGCCATAGACACTAGTCCCCCTCTCCAATTGTTTGATATATGTGGTGTTTTTTCTTGATTCTTATTGGTGTTAATGTGGTTTTGAAAATGAGAATGATTTAGGAAATGATGATTATTTATTTTAAATTGTTTTGGGATTGGTAAATTTGGTTTTAAAGGGATATTTTTTGGATTGAAACACTTTTAATTGTTCAAAATTTGAAATAAAAAGGAATAGATTGATAAATATGTTACAGTTTATGGGATTTCATCAGTGTTTATTTGAAATAAAATGCTTGAACTTGTTTTATAATGGTGTTCTTGAAAGGTATTATTTTTTATGTGTTTAAATTTGAATGGTTTTTGAGCTTTTTGTTTTTATATAAAGGTTCTTTCATTGTTGTTTCTTCCGCATTATATTAGTTTTGGATCTGTGTTTTATATGTTGTTCAAAAAATTCATCCCAAAAGTCCTTATGGATTCTGATAAGTCATTCCATGTTTTTATCCTTCTAGAACATTGAATTTCCATCATGGTGATCAGGTTCGTTTGAGGTAGTGGAGTGGCTTGAGGATGTCGAGCACATCTTCATGATATTGGGAACTACAAATTCTATTTGGGTTCGAGCTGTCCTGGGATTGTTTGAGGGTATGAATTTTGATGAATGGGAGTTGTTCACCTAGTAGTCAATCCATGTTGGGATGACATGTTCTGTATTTAAATCCATCTTCATCTTATGGTTCATACCTGAAGAGGTATAGATAATGAAAATGGAAGAGCTCATATGTATTCAACAAGTGAAACAAACAATGAAGACATATGTTGACCATTACAAAGAACTCGTGTCTTTTTATCCAAAGGTAGAATTGCAGGATTTTATGAAGACTTCTCTCTTCATCAGAGGTCTTCATCCAAAGATCCAGGAGAGAGTCCTCCATTCTATGGACCATCATTTCAAAAGGTGGTGGACGAGGCGTTATTAGCTGGGTTTTTTTCCGGAGCACAAATGGTTATAAATCCAACACATCTAGTTTTTCTTGATGCATTCTCTTCTGGAGAATAGGGTGTGCCAGAGGGACCTATTTCTAATGATTACTCTGAAGTGGTTCTTTCTTCATTTTCATCGGACCATTCAATAGTGTTCAATTAGTGTGGAAGTTTAGGGAACACGAAGCCATCATCTCGCATCCCTCAAAAGGCTTTCCATCATTGATGGTGTCTAGGTCTTCTAGAGATGTTTTGTAAGATGTGTCACCTGATTAATATTCCGTGATAGGAGGATTCATGTTCCTGATTATGAGGAAAGAGATGCTTCAGCCATCAGATCCCTAGCCACTGGTCCTGGGGTGACACTCATACATAATCAAGAAAATATGGGGGTGTGAAATCTCGTTTTGGGTAGTGTGTTTCATGTTGGGATTAGATAATTTAGAGAATTTTTGTTCTTGTTTCTCAGCTGTTAGGTTTTTACCATTGTTGTATGTCTATAGATTCACTGTGGTAATGTGATGAACATGTTCTATTAGAATCCAAGAGTTCCGTTTGTCTGAATTTGGTTTTCTAAATCATTTTTTTCATAATGTGTGTTTGGACCTAATATGGATTGATCTCAGTTTATCTGTGTTCATTTGGAGATGTATTTTCATATGGTAGAATCAATTATTTAAGTTATGATCAGGTTCACTAAATGGGATATGTCCTTCTAGTAGGTTTTGTCTAGTGTTTGAGGGTTTTTTTGTCTTTGTCGAGAGTTCCATGTTTTAGATGAGGTGTTGTTTTTCTTGTGTTATAGAAGTTAGTATGGATCAGTTGGGAGTTTCTGCAACTTCACCCCTTCCTGGGGTGGTATGATTCGGTTTTAGATTTCTATTCTAGTTTACTTCTTGTGGTGGGGAGATCCCTCTCAGGTTCTCTTATTCACTTGTTTTTTGATTTATTTCTTTTTCAATCGAGCATGGAATCATGGTTTCTCTATCATTCGGCTAGTCAAATTTAAGGGGGTAAAAAGTTTCTATGGTTGGGGAAAATTCACACACTCTAACATTTACATTTTATTTTTTATTTTATTATTTTGTGGCTTCGGGTTTTATCATCAAGGCTTGGGTTGAACGCGGGGTTATTTTTTATGATTTTTATTTTGGTATGTTTCGAGCCAGTCCATGGGCATCGCACAGTTACCACTAACTATGCGGCCAGCCTCTTTGATCATGCGATTACACATATCTTAAAGATAAATTAATTTAGTAAATTTATATACACCAATATTTTAAATAATAATAATTTTATTATATAGATAATCATATTATTATTAAATGTATTTAATACTATTATTTCTAAAATGATATTATTAGTTATAATTTTTAAATTGATATTATTATTATTAAAGAAATGAAATTAATATTATTAATGTTATACTATTATTATTGTTATATTATTGGTTTTATTATTACTATTATTATCATGTTAAAGTTATTAGTATTATTATAATTACTATTATTGTATTATTGATATTAATATTATTATTATTATCAATACAGTTTTTATAAAAAATGGATATAATTATTATTAAAATATTATTATTATATTAATGATATTTTTATTAATATTTAATTTATTATAATTAAAAACAATCCAAAACATACCCCCCTAGTTCTCTAGCATACACATTTTGTGCCTTTGGCTAGCCTGCACCGTCAATCGCTCACATCACAGCCTTCCTCCCATTATCTAACACATCCAAAGAATCCCCACCTACTCTGCCCTCCTCCAACCTTACACTGCATCAGACCTTCATGCCTCATATCCTAGTCACACACATGTACTCGACCCTAGCCAACACTAAAGGCCCAACCTCCCAACACTACCATGCATTCGACGACTTTCTCCACACTGCTTCGGCATGGTAGTGACACCGCTTCACCGAAAACCCTCTCCTATGGTATTCTCTTATGTAAATTTTGGGGGGTTATTATTCAGTTGGACAAACCCTAATCTTGGGGTCTTCATTTGTGTTTTTTTCATTTTTTAGTCTATGCAGTTACTTTGCTACACCTCTCCCATAATTCTACAGAGTTTCCATTAATTTTTCACCAGTTTTATGTAGAATAATGAATAATTTTTCCTTTTTGATTCATTTTTTTGGTGATGGATTCAACAAATTATTATCATTTTTCTTTGATTATTTTATTTTTATAATCCCAATATAGCGAATTAAACTATTATGGTATTTAGATGTTTTTATAATTTCTAAAAAAATGTATAATGCTGCAATTATTCTGTTATTCCTTTGTATTGGTATATTTATTATTTTTTTAAAATTCATATATATTTCCATGCTGAATTTTTTAATTTTGGTTCCGAATAAAGTTTTAATTTTTTTTTAAAATATGACTTTCACTATTATAACACATGTAATTTTTTTTCATTGTGTTTTTCGGATGATTGAATTGATTAAAAATAAGATTGAATGATATTCATGAGTAAGGTTATAGATTTTGGATCCTAGGTTATTATATTTAATTTATTGTTTTTTTTTACATTTATTTTATGGGTTTATAAGAAATGATTAGAACTCATGCAATTGTGGAAATGTTTATTTTGGAGTAAATCGGGTCTACAATGTGTAGTTTCGAAATGGTATGTTTTTTTAAATTTTTTCAATTGTTTCTGGAAGAGTTTAATGACTCCTAAGGGTATGGTTATATTTTTTCTAAATAAGGTTGTTGGATGGAAAAGGTTCTAAGGAAATGGGTGTTTTATGGAAATGGTTTTTATGTGACTTGTTAGTTGTTGGTGTATCACTTGATGTTGGATCATCAATCGGGGCACTAAGTGCACACATGGATCTGTCAAAAAATGAAGGTAATCCCTTAAGTTGGATTCTTAATGAATTATTGGTTTTAAAAATTGTTCATTGGTGTCTATGTGATGTTCATCCCTGTAGGTTAATTAATTAATTCTTGGGTGTCTCTTTTGTGGTTAACATATACACATACATATTAACATATGTGTATGTGTAAATATATCTTTAACATATTCCCTCATGGATCAGAGAATATTTCCATTGGAATAAAGGTATATATATATATATTTATTTAGGATAATTTTTGTGTGTACTACTATGGGTGATTTTTGTCAAACAAATCAGAAGAAAAAGTTCATTGGCTTGGACCACTTCCTTTTGAGGTAGATCCTCTATGCCTGCACCTTTAAATTTAATTCCATGATTGCATAGCACTTTAAAAAATTGTGTTTACTTATTAATGTGGTATTTTTTAATGTAGATATGTATATGTGTTTGGTGAAATGGGTTTCACATCTTGGAGATTTTTTTACCGATAATTTTCATAACTTTTCCATGTCTACATACAAATTGTTTTTATTTATGAAGGTGTTCTATGATTTTTTATAATAGTATACTAAATTTTTAATAGTTGTAAAGGTTTATTTTTCAATCAAAATGTATTTGGTTAAACATTTTGTTTAAACGCTGACTTGTCTAGCACCTTGAAGCGTTTCTTGACAATTCAATGACATGAAGGCCAGTTTGTCAATTTTTACATGTGTTTTATGTTTTTAACCCGGAATTGGAAATGCATTTAAAAAGGGTCTTTGGTTTAGAATATTTTTATGATATATTGGAATGATGTTGTTAATGGAATATTTAGAAACATAATGTGATTTGTGAAATGGTTTAATTTTTTTTGTTATGTGACAGCCAGGTTGGCACCTTGGTCGATATGGTATGTACATGATTATACACACACATATATATGGTGGGCACAACTATAGGATGGATATCCCGTTATGTGTTATTATATAGGGTATCCGTGTTTGGGGTAGGAAAGTATTGTGATGGCATGTAACGTGATTCATGAATGAGAGGGCCTCCTACATAAAAAAACATTACTACTAACACCATGGGTTCCTGGTAATATTATCGATGGTCGAGTGACAGTTGTTGAGAAACCCCGATTAGACAGGTTTTTACCCCTAGATATGTAGTTAGGTTCGGTGGGTTATACCACTAGTGAGGTCAAGTTAGGGTAGCTAGTTGGTCATTGTCATAGGGAATTCACCATATGTTAATATGTGGTTTCGAACCGGGTATTTCCATGGATCGATCTAGTGATGTTTTGAAATTTCCATGGTTACATACTTGTATATTTCTACTTTAATTTATGGATCTTTTGGTTATATGATTTAATAACACATTTATGTTCATTTTTATAATAAATAAAATATTTTGGTACCACTTTTCATTTAAAGTAATTAATGGTAATGACTTATATGGTTTGGTAATTGATTTAGAAAAAAATAATATGAAAAAAGCGGTTTTCTTAAATGTATAAGACTATTTCATATTTTCATAAAGGAGTGGAAAACCCTACTTTTTTATATCCTATGTTTAAATTAACAATATTGTATTTAATTTTAGATGTGGGGAATCTGGCGTGGTTTATTTTAGCATTCTTAATGAGCATCTCAAGGCTCATTTGTAATCTATCTTTTCAGATGTAGGTTTGACTTTCATCTTTTGGTTCCATTAGTGCTGGATCGCTCTCAGAGCAAACATCGTTTTGAGTTGAGTAATGACCTAGTATGTCACGTGGAGGTTTGTGTAGTTTATTATTTTTCTCTTTTTTCTGGTAGTTTTCATTTCATTATCAGTAATTTTTTTTTATATGTTTTTTATTTATGGGCCTAATCATTCTCACATATTAGGTTTGATGCCCGATGCTATTTTTCATCCTGGGGGGATCATAAATGCCCCTCGGGACATGTTGCTGACCCGCTCGGGTGGCTGGTTCATCATCGACCCAGGTTGGTTCCTGAAAAGTCACTTTTACAACACACATTTTTTAGACATATCTCAGCTATACACCATACATTATAGATTTATTCATATTTTTATGACTATTTTCGGTATTGACATGTTTACACCCTAACAGTTTTAAAAAATACCAGGTGAGTCATTTTCTATCCCTATAAAAAGCCACCACCTCTCCCCACTCCTCACACATATGAAACCACTTAAATTCAAAAAATATCTTCCCAATTATATTCCCAAAATCCCTCCCATAGTCCTTGAAATCACCCTTTTTATAATAATCTTTCAGGAAAGCATTTGGGTAAAAACAAAAAGATGTTTCTGGATTAAGAGGAAGCATCTTCTATCAAGCTCTCTAGTTTCATTCGCATTATCCACCCCTAAAATATCTTTATTCCATTTTTATATAAAAAAACTAGTATCCTCAATATAATATAATTTTTTTATGTAATGGGACAACCTAAACATATCCACACCTCCATGAAACAGGTAACTAACTTATTATCTTAATGTATGGTGAACTACTACCTCCCAAAATGATGATTGTTCAGTTTTCCTTTACCACCTATCATGGTGGCCATTATGACGGAAAATATATTTATATATGTTATATATGATATATATAAAATATTTTTGATTCTTTAATTTTTATTTAGAACATCCCATTATTATTACCATCTTGTGTAAAAACAATTATTTCGTTTGATGAAGCATGGACTATTTACCCATAAAAGTGATATGACTCATGCATAACATACATAGAATATAAAAATTATATTTTTAGTAAACATATGTAACATATATAACATATATATGATTAGGGGAATTATAACATACATATATATCATTTACTTTTAATTCTTTTAATACCAAAAAATGGATGTAGCGTTAATGCGTACATACGGCATACCGTCTCCATGAATGGTGAAATTCATTAATTTCTACAAATATGATGGACAATAATCAATACATATATAGTGATTATATATGATAATGTAGACATGTTTTACATTATTGAGATAATGAATCCATGATCTAATTAATAATAAAAACAAATTACAACTTAAAAATTACTCAATCAAACAAGGCAATTAACTCTTAAATTATTGAAATTAATGAAAGATTTAATATAAATGGGGAATAAAATATTATAAATAATTTCTATATGTTATTACTAATATTATTATGGTTATGGTATAAGTTATCAACATATTTTAAACCATATAAAATAAGATAAATACCGCACCATGAAAGGGAGTTTAGGGTTATGGAATTTCGTCTCAATTTAGATTCCATGGAGAATTATTTGTTATTCTAAACCAAATCAATTTTATTTGGTGTATATAATACCTTTTAATATGTTATATCAAGAATAAAATTACTCTCATGATATTTCATGTTTTTTTTAAATTGTATTCCATCCTATGGATTATTATTTAATGGCATCAATGTTGAGGTGACACTTTGTAATTATTAGAGATTATTCTTCTAAAGAATGTTCTTAATGATTTCCTTGAGATCAAACTTCTTTTGTGATTGATTAAATTATCTTAAAACAATAATGTTATTTATAATATTTTTCATTGTAAATTAACTAGATTATCTATATTCTTGTACATTGGATATTAATATTTCCTATACTCTATATCATTTTTACATACATTGTTCACTTTGATTGTTATTTTTCTAACTGGGGATATATTCCTAAATCTATATTAATTATTATATTTGGATATTTAATAAGGCATATTAATTATTTTTATTATTCAATATAAGGAATTATTTCAACTGGTAATGATAAGTGGAGCCTAAACATTATATATCACCTCGATGCATCGAAATGTTCTCATGAGATAAATAAGTTGGCCAAATTAAAGAGGTTTCAATCTATAGTTTGAAGCCATTTTTGAAAGATCTTGACGGTAAATGTTTTCAAGTGCCATAGTTATGATTTCCATTAAGAAATCATTACCCTCATTTAGATTGTGTTATTATTCATCCTTGAGATATTTCATCTACATATCTATGGATACATTTCATTTCAATTAATTGACTAAATGGCATGTGTTTTTATTTTAAACCTTGACTTATTTATTTTTTACTTATCTAGTTTTTTAAATGGAATGTTTTTTTAGTTATATAATTACTAGGTTAATTTATTCTCATCAATCCATTAATGATTCCACTTTACAAACCCTTACATAGCATTTGATCTCACCCTTGTTATGTTTCATTTCTCCAGGCTAAGAAGAATAAATCATTGATTGTGCTTTCAAGGATAAGTTTATTTCATTTTTATATGTATCATATTTTTAATTTCTATTTCATAATGTATTAGGGGTATCACGTATATAATATGTATTTCCAATACATCTATAATGATCTATCCTTTGGGGTTTGATTCCTATTAATCATTCCCATGAAATAAAATAATGCATATGATCTGGGCTTTTTGGGTTGGGCCATTTCAAGACCCATGGAAGGGGAGCATGATCGGTACCCGATTCTATGATTTAATTAGAAAATTATTTCTAGGAAGGTTGTTGGAGTTCCACATGATGTTCTTGTAGAGACCCGAATCTTGACGTACATAGACATTACATTACTTTTGCGTAATACTTAGTACATAAAAAAAATGACACACAAGGACCGTAATAGTTTAGTGTCATTGAAAACTTGGAACATAATCATCTAATCATGGTGAATGATCTATAACATATCCCATAAAGATCTTACCATTTTTATTTCATTACCTAAAATCTTTCTTTTAATCCTGGGGGAAAAGGAAAACATAAAAATGGTTGAGCTGAAATGCTCAGAAAGGGTAATCATGGATAAAATAAAACAAACCATATACATTTGAACTTAATAAAACATGATCATTCAAAATGATGAGCAACTACATAAAACATGGAAGTACATAAGGCATAGATCATAATGGAACCAAAATCATGATAAAATAGCATGGGAATAAATCATATAATTGTGGAAACCATTAATCACATGATATTATTTCCATAGTAGCCAAGGCATTGCTGCCAAGACCATCTTAGTAGACAAAGTCCCTTTCTGAATCGAGTTCACTCCTCATTCCAGTCCTGTATTACTGAACCGGTTTAACTTGTCGTTCTAGACATGTCTATCTCATGAGATATAAATCATTACCCAATGAATTGGAGGGAGATATAGGTCCTACCCATCTCATAATGAAATCATTCTTACTTGTGCCAAAACATAAACACAAATCATTCATCATAACCCAAATAATAAAATGGGTTTCATAAACATCATCACATCATAACATAATCCATATAAAACAAATGGATATCATTTCATCATAAGAAAATTGAAACCATATAAATAATATAACCATTATACTTGAAACATATACATATGAAGTAATTTCATCTTAGATGGAAAATGGTTTTGATAAAACACCTGAAATGAAATCTTGAGGAAAATATCAATTCTTCTTCAAAATCACTTTCTTTTCACAAAATGCCATGCACTTTTAAAAGAAAAGTGTTTTGTTGAAAATAATCATGAAATATTGTAGAGTAAGATTTATGAAAAATAGGTGTTATGAAACCGTAAAAATCCATTCACACCGTAGAAGTTAAAAATAACATTCTCCTCGTACTTTTGTCAGAAAAGTCAAAAATTACCTCGTATGGTAAACAAAAGAATGATTCCTTCCAAACTTTGTGGTAAAAGTCAAAAAGGATAAAAATTACTTTAAACATACTTGGATGATTAGTAACATTTTTTGAAAACATTTTTGGAAAATATGGACATGGATGATAAACATAACCCCAGTAAATACTTATGAATAAACAATCTCGGATAAGAACGAGATTGTAATAGTTATCCCTTACCTTAGGTCCGATTTGATTTGTAAGTTTCCAAAACTCCTGTATAATGATTTAAATAATGTTATTGACTTATTACAAGATAATATTCATTGTTATGATATCATATATGGTTCACTTATGACGTTATATTACCCGTTATATTGTAAATTCCATGTTAAAAAGCGTTTTTGGTAAAATCGTTTCATTTGTCGTCCATGATTTGAATTGTAATTATTCATATGATTACTTAGATCATGATTACTTAATTTCATAATATAAAACATTATTTATATATAATATATATTCAGAATATACATATTTATAATAGATTGATAAATGGAAAGAAATACACCGTTCATGGAGACGGTAGGTCGTACGTACGCAGGAACGTTGTTTTCGTTTCCTCATTTAATTGAATGGAATTAATTGGATGAAAAACATATATATATATATATATACATAAATACAGTATCATTATAATGTCATATATTTCATGATTACTTATTATATATACTTTATAATCATTTATGAATGGTTAATCATTGAGAATGAATCTCATCGCGTCGTGGAGACGGTATTCCTTACGTACGCACAAGCGATGATATCGTTCCCATGATCGTGGAATTTTATTGGAGTGTATGTATACTATTAAAGAATAAATATCAATTTAAAATAATCATATATAGTTATTATTTACACCATTATACCAATTCAAGTAAGGTGGTGGTGGAAAATAGATTACACCACGGCGTGGAGACGGTATTTCGTACGTACGCACGCGCGGTGATTTCGTTTTCCGTAGGATGGATAGATGGTGAAATAGGGTTGTTTCATACTTATAATAACTTATCAGTATATGAGTGATACTGATGTTATTACTTCATAATGAAACAACCTAAGAAGAATAAGTGGAAGAAGAAATAAAGTTGAATGAATTGGTAACAGACATTACTTCTTCTTTGAAGCGCCTCTTTGAGACCTCCTCTTAGGGCACTACAATTGGTCTTTGAAGAATAAAAGGACCTCTAGTATGTTTATAGGGAAGTGGGGATGTTAAATGGGCAGGTGATGGGCGATCTTGATGGCTCAAATTTGTGTGAGGAGGATATGGAGGAGGTGCCCTTTTATAAGGGAGGAGAGGGGAACCTTTTGAATTCTAAAATATATTAATTTATAATAAATCTAACCCCACTTAAAAACCTCCAAAAATGACTCATATTCTATGTTTAGATGATATACGGTTATAATCGTATCAATCAATCAAATTTAAACATGATTTGATATTATTTTAATCCTTATCATTTTGATTTATCCATATTTAATTTGTTTATGTTTATTTGTGGTAATAAATTCTAAATTTTAAATGGTTATAAATAATAACTTATGTGTTGTTAATTTTACATATTTGGATACTTAATGACATTTGAGACTATATAAATTTCAATTTATAATTTTTAAATATTTTTGTGATTTTTAAACAATTTAATAATATGTTAATTTTATAAAATAAAAATAGTGTCAATTTTGACACTATTAATTTATTTGAATTTAAATGAAATCCAGAAAGAGGATATATTCGAACTAAAATATTTAATAGATTCATAAAAGGTCATATGTATCATTAAAATTAGTGTATCACATTAAATAGTTCATATAATATTTATTTTATTATTTTTAAAACCATTTATTTGGTTTATCTCTTAATAAAATAAATACTACAACATTTTTGTATAATTATTTAATATACTTATTTGTTGCATAAAAATTAAAAATAAAATCCTATTATGACTATAAATCTATTACCTTTCACAATAATACATTTACTGGAATTAATAATCTTAAAATCACAATATTTAAATTCTTATATTTATTAAATTATGAAGGTGACAACTTTGGAATCATTTAAAATAAAATAATATAAGTGTCATAATAACTTTTATAAGGCTACAAATGGCCAAATATTCGACCATTGGATGATTATGGTTTAAAATTACATGACCAATAAATTTTGGGCAGGTTTTTGTGCATTTTATGGTCACTATTAGTTTAATAAAAACTATATTCTTTATTTTTCACTAGATAAACAATTTCTACATCACTATTGTGTAATAATTAATAATAATTATTTAATCCCTAAATATTGTAAACAAATTCATATGATATAGATAATTTTATTATCTTTCTGGAGACTACTCAAGTTCGATGTTTCCTGAAGTTTATCACTAAATTAAAATTATTATACTTGTAAGATTTAAGAGAGTGACATGTTGTCACTTTCTTTGGTTTTAATAATAATTAAATTATTTTCATGGAAAAAAGTCCATTAAATGAATATAATCAGACCCATAGGTGATATGGGTCAACTTTTAGTCATCCAATAGAATTTTGGCATGTTTTAGGTTAATTTTAGATTATTATATTTACCCTTAAGGACCCGATTTACCTTTAATTAGAGTAAATAAAACTTACCGTAGTTACTATTCATAATTTACAAAAATAAAAAGTATCCTTTTAAAATAATTTGGACCCACTTATTCTCAATATGGAATCCATTTTCTGAAATTCAATACACAAATGTTGCAGAAAATAAATTAAAATTAATCTCGTTGTTGAAAGAAAACAGGTTTTTGTTTAAAACATTGCAAAAGATTGAATTGATTTAACCTAAGAAATCAAGGTAAAATCAATGCTAATGACATAAATTATATTAAATGGTAAAAATATATTCTATTTATACTTTAAAACCATTAAAAATTATAATTTAACCATATAAATTATTACGATGAAAAAAGTTGTTTTTAATTAAAATATAGCGTGTTTTTACTATTCATTAAAATATTAAAGTTATCAGAAAAATATCAAAACTTTATCCAATGTAAATTTTTATATCCTGATTCAAAATAAGAAGTTTATTTGTAAAATTTAACTTCTAAACATGTCAAAAACTAGATTTAATGTGGGTGCTCCATCAAAAGGCGGCAAAAATGCATTTTTTGAAAAATACTTATTTTACCCGAAAAATTTATTTAGTTCACATACCATGTTTTAGAAAATGTGTAAGATGAATAATAATGTTATAAAATTCAAAATTTTAGTAAATACTATTCATAAAAGCTAGTTCATAATAATATTATAATAATATATCTTTGTTTAGTAAAACCCGGTATTGCGTACAACACACGCTTTCGAGGAAGGTCGTGATTGCGTGTAATGCAAGCCAAGTCAGGGTTGCGTGTTGTGCAAGAATCCTTTATTATTTCGTATAACAGAATCCAACCATATTTCATTTATACATTGAATATATATATATATATATACACACACAGTCAATGTTGCGTAGAATGACTATTATAAAACCAACATGAAATTGTGTGTAACACGATCCAAGAATAGCGTTGCATATACTGCAAGCTAATATGGTGTTGCATATAGTACAAGATAAACTTGTTGTAGTGTATAATAGAAGACATCAATGAAATTAAAATAATATTTTTCATAAAATCTCGGGGTGTTACATTCTACCCCCCTTAAAATGAATTTCGCCCTTGAAATTCGTCGGGGTTATAAATAGTTTACTACTCGAATGTTTCTTTAATAGAAACCCACATCGTAAAAAGGAATACTAAAACATGGCTTTAAAAATTAAAGTATAAAACATAACAGTTACCCAAATTAACTCATCATTGGGTTTCCACATAGGAGAAAATAGGTGAAAATATGGATACGGAAGAAAAATCTAACCATCAAGTTCTGATGGAGAGTGGTAGAGAACATGGTTATGAAAAAGACATCAATAAAAAAGCCATAAATTCATGATGATCTAAGGTACTATATGATTCATCGGATATGAGAGAACTAGGACAACATTTTTGGTTTTCAATATCATATCCCTAAAGTTGAAAATTTTGAATTAGAAGAAATACTTTCTTGATTTTGGTACAATCTCACTGTTGTTCGTGCTTTGGACAATTTCCAATTCATTTCTTGATGAAATGAAGTTGAATTTGTTATTCATGAAGTGTTAACAGATCATGTGATAGAATGATGGGTCATTCCATCCGTTTCAAACAAAAGGTTAGAAAAAGTTATCAAATATACATAAGTCCATCTATGGTGAGATTAATTATATATGGTTCCTAAAATGGACTTATACTTCATATATCATACGACTTAATATAATAAAACTAGTTTCTACTCAATAGGGACTTCCTGTAGGACAGTGGTAGGTGATAAAGGCCAGTCGCACTTTGGTTGTGGGTTCGATTCCCACAGCCTTTTCTGACGCGATGGGTTGTCGCCCGTCCTGGAGGTTTTCCATTGTCTAAAACTACATTACTATAACAACCCATCAATAATATCGAAAAAACTTCTATCCTTAAACAATACTAACTTATGTCCAACATAATCCATTCTAATCTTTAGGCTTATCCATAATACTACAGTCCACTCTCATATTATAGTGAAAACGATTACCAAAGAGTTCTTATAACAAACATGTTAATACCATCGTTGATCCCCGTATATCATGAGATATGTCTTGTTGGTCACATTCCAAACATTCTAAGGCTTTAATCATGTATTAACTTGAAAAAATTAATTCCCATTGAACCTTAGTGAAAACATGAATGGAGTTAAATGTTAACATTTTCCACATACCAAAATCCCCAAAATTCGATATACTCAAACCATGATATTACTTAGTCCTTATATCAATCATGATCTCATGAATACTGTCAAACATTTTATTTTCTTCGTATCCCTTCATTATGCGCATATCATCTGCTTTCCAAATTATTTGAATCACATTTCATGGTTACCGGTACCATAAAATTATTGAAAGCCATAATAGACTAGTACAAAAATATTCTAATACACAATAAAATTACCTCAACAACATTATTCATGAATACCAATACATAAACACTTCAATCCATCCTATTCAATGATTGTCCTGGAATAAGTCCGTCCTTGATTTAGAAGTAACTTTTTAGTTCAGGGCATTGAGTTGGGTAATGCCCATGTTCTCCACAAAAAAGACATTGAACTCCATAACATTCTTTCACTCTATGTCCCTTTTCCCCACACATATAACATTTTTCCCTCCATTTGAGTTATCTCTCAAGGTTATTCTTCCCTTATTTAGAAATCTCAATATTCCTTTCTTTATTCTCCTCAACATGCGAACATGCATAAAAGTCTATCTTCCTCTTATTTGATGAATTAGGCATACCACTAAATTTCACCTTGTTAACCATATACCGCGATGACTGATTTGGCATAATCGCAATATCTTTCTCTCTAGGAATTATGCAATTTTGTTGCTCATATTCACCAATTTTTTCATTGGATTCAATGTTAACTGAATTCTTTCTGGTTCCCTCCACTGACTAAAACACAAAAAGAATTCTGTGAGAGGAAAAAATCATACAAGGAAAATAACATAATAAAGGGGGAGTACCTTCAACATCAAACATACTAGGTTTAATTTTAATATTGTTACCGTAATTCTAGAACTATAACCCATACTTATACTTAACCTTAGGGACATCCCTAGACATAACATAGAAATATCTCTAGGGATCTCACTAAAGTTCTTGCATCCTAGTTTCCAAAGGTTTACTAAACCTTACATGTGATACCAACTGTAGAGACCCGAAGCTTGACGTACATAGAAATTACATTACGTTTGTGGAATACTTAATACATAACAAAAATAGACACACAAGGACTGTAATAGTTTAGTGTCTTTGGAAACATGGAACGTAATCTTCTAATCGTGGTGAAAGATCATTAAAATCTCCCATAATGATCTTCCATTTTTGTTTCCTTACCTAAAATCTTTCTTTTAATCCTGGGGGAAAAGAAAACATAAAAAGGGTGAGCTCAAATGCTCAGTAATGGTAATCATGGATTAAATAAAACATACAATATATATTTGAACATAAAAAAACATGAACATTCAAAATCGTGAGAAACTACATAAAACATTGATGTACATAAGGCATAGATCATAATGGAAAATAAATCATGATAAAAAAGCATGGGAATAAAACATGTAATTGTGGAAACCATTAAGCACATGATATGATTTCCATAGTAGCCAAGGAATTGCTGCCAAGACCATCTTAGTGGACAATGTCCCTTTCTGAATCAAGTTCACTCCTCGTTCTAGTCCTGTATTATTGAACCGGTTTAACTTGCCTTTCCAGCCATGTCTATCTCATGAGATATAAATATTTACCCAATGCTTTGGAGGGAGATATAGGTCCCACCCATCTCATAATGAAATCATTCTTACTTATGCCACAACATAAACATAAATCATTCATCATAACCCAAATAATAAAATTGGTTTCATAAACATCATCCCATCATAACATAATCCATATAAAAAATGGATATCATTTCATCATAAGAAAATTGAAACCATTTAAATCATAGAGACATTATACTTGAAACATACACATATGAAATAATTTCATCTTAGATGGAAAATGGTTTTGATAAAACACTTGAAATGAATTCTTGAGGAAAATATCATTTCTTCTTCAAAATCACTTTCTTTTCACAAAATGTCATGCACTTTTAAAAGAAATAGGTTTTGTTGAAAATCATCATGAAATATTGTAGAGGAATATTTATGAAAAATAGGGGTTATAAAACCGTAAAAATTCATTCACGCCGTATAAGTTAAAAATAACATTCTTCTAACACTTTTGTCAGAAAAGTCAAAAAGTACCTCGTATGGTAATCAAAAGAAATATTCCTTCCAAAATTTGTGGTAAAAGTCAAAAAAGGGTAAAAATGACTTTAAACATACTTGGTAGAATAATAACATTTTTTGAAAACATTTTTAGAAATCATGGACATGGATGATAGACATAACCCCCGTAAATACTTACGAATAAACAATCTCATATAAGAACGAGATTAGAATAGTTATCATTTACCTTAGGTCTGATTTGCTTCATAAGTGTCCAAACCTCATGTATAATGATTTAAATAATGTTATTGACTTATTATAGAATCATATTCATTGTTAGGATATCATATATGGTTCACTTATGACTTTATATTACCCGTTCTTTTGTAAATTCCATGTTAAAGAGCGTTTGGGGTAAAATCGTTTCATTTGTTGTCCAGGTTTTGACTTGTAATTATTCATATGATTACTTAGATCATGATTAATTAATTCCATAATATAAAACATGATTTATATATAATATATATACATAATATAAATATATATAACATATTGATAAATGGAAATAAATACACCATTCATGGAGACGGTAGGCCGTACGTACGCATGAACGTTGTTTTCGTTTCCTCATTGAATTGAATGGAATTAATTGGATGACATAAATATATATATACATAAATCCAGTATCATTATTATTTCATTTATTTCATGATTACTTATTATGTATACTTTATAATCATTTATGAATGGTTAATCATTGAGAATGAATCTCATCGCATCGTGGAGATGATATTTCGTACGTACACATGAGCGATGATATCGTTCTCATGATCGTGGAATTTTATTGGAGTGTAAGTATACTATTACAGAATCAATATCACTTTAAAATAATCATATATATTTATTATTTACACCATTATACACATCCAAGTAAGGTGGTGGTGGAAAATAGATTACACCACGGCGTGGAGACGGTATTTCGTACCTACGCCCGCACGTTGATTTCGTTTTCCGTAGGATGGATATATGGTGAAATAGGGTTGTATCATACTTATAACAACATATCAGTATATGAGGGATTCTTATGTTATTAGTTCATAATGAAACAACCTACGAAGAAGAAGTGGATGAAGAAATAAAGATGAAAGAATTGGTAACGGACATTACCTCTTCTTTGAAGTGCATCATTGAGACCTCCTCTTAGGGCACTAAAATTGGTCGTCGAAGAAGACCAGGACCTCTAGGATGTTTCTAAGGAAGTTGTGAAGTGAAATGGGCAGGGTTTGGCCGAGCGTGAAGGATAAAATTGGTGTGAGGAGGAGAGGGAGGAGGTTCCCTTTTATAAGGGAGGAGAGTGGCACATTTGGAAGTCTTAAAAATATTAATTTATAACAAATCTAACCCCACATAAAAACCTCCAAAAATGACTCATATTAGAATTTTAGATGATATAGGATTGTAATCACATCATCCAATCAAATCTATACATGTGTTGATCTTATTTTAAACCTTATCATTTTGATTTATCATTATTTAATCTATTTAAGTTTATCTGTGGTAACAAAATTCTAAATTTTAAATGTATATAAATAATCACTTATCTGTTGTTAATTTTACATAATTGGATACTTTATGAAATTTGATACTATATAAATTTAAATTTATTATTTTTAAATATTTTTGTGATTTTTAAACAATTTAATGATATGTAAATTTTATAAAATAACAATAGTGTCAATTTTGACACTATTAATTTATTTGAATTTATATAAAATCAAAACAGAGGATATATTCGAACTAAAATATTGAATAGATTCATAAAAGGTAATATGTATCAATAAAATTAGTGTATCACATTAAATAGTTCATATCTTATTTATTTTATTATTTTTAAAACCATTTATTTTCTTTATCTCTTAATAAAATAAATACTACAACATTTTTGTATAATTATTTAATATACATATTTGTTGCATAAAAATTAAAAATAAAATCCTATTATGAAGATAAATCTATTAAATTTTACAATAATAATTTTACTAGAATTTAACATCTTAAAATCACAATATTTAAATTGTTATATTTATTAAATTATGAAGGTGACAACTTTGGCATCATTTAAAATAAAATAATATAAGTGTCATAATCGCTTTTATAAGGCTCCAAATGGTCAAAGATTCGACCATTAGATGATTATGGTTTACATTTACCTGAAAAATATGTTTTGGTTAGGGTTTTTTCAATTTATTGTCACTATTAGTTTAATAAAAACTATATTCTTGATTTTTCACTAGATAAACAATTTCTGCATCACTATTGTGTCCTAATTAATGATAACTATTTAATCCCTAAATATTATAAATAAATTCATATGATGTAGATAATTTTATTAGATTTCTGGAGACTACTCATGTTCGAAGTTTCATGATGTTTATTAATAAATTAAAATTATTATACTTATAAGATTTAAGAGAGTGACATGTTGTCACCTTCATTGGTTTTAATAATAATTAAATTATTTTCATGGAAAAAAGTCCATTAAATGAATCTAATCTGACCCTTATGTGATATGGGTTTACTTTTAGTCATCCAATAGAATTTTTTCATGTGTTAGGATAATTTTATAATATTATATTTACCCTTAATTACCCAATTTACCTTTAACTATGGTAAATAAAATTTACCGTAGTTACTATTCATAATTTCCATAAATAAAATGTAGCCTATTAACATAATTTGGACCCAATGATTCCAAATATGGAATCCATTTTTCGAAATTGAATACACAAAAGTTGCAGAAATTAAATTAAAATTAATCTCGTTGTTGAAAGAAAACGAGTTTTTGTTTAAAACATTGCAAAAGATTGAATTGATTTAACCTACGAATTCAAGGTAAAATCAATGCTAATGACATATATTATATTAAATTGTAAAAATATATTCTCTTTATACTTTAAAACCATTCAATATTATAATTTAACCATATAAATTATTACGATGAAAAAAGGTGTTTTTGATTAAAATATAACGTGTTTTTACTATTCATTAAAATATTAAAGTTATCAGAAAAATATCAAAACATTATCCAAAGTAAATTTATATATCCTGATTCAAAAGAAGAAGTTTATTTTGTAAAATTTAACTTATAAACATGTCAAAACTAGATTTAATGTCGGTGCGCCATCAAAAGGCGGGAAAAATGCATTTTTTGAAAAATAATTATTTTACCTGAAATTTTTATTTTATTCACATACCATGTTCTAGAAAATGTGTAAGTTGAATAATAATGTTATAAAATTCAAATTTTAGTTAATACTATTCATAACAGCTAGTTCATAATAATATTATAATAATATATCGTTGTTTAGTAAAACCCAGTATTGCGTACAACACACGCTATTGAGGAAGGTCGCGATTGCGTGTAATGCAAGCCAAGTCAGGGTTGCGTGTTGTGTAAGAATCCGTTATTATTTTGTATAAAAGAACACAACCATATTTCATTTATACATTGAATATATATATATATACACAGACACTTAATGTTGCGTATAATGACTATTATAAAACGAACTTGAAATTGTGTGTAACACGATCCAAGAATAGCGTTGTGTATACTGCAAGCTAATACGGTGTTGCGTATAGTACAAGATAAAATTGGTGTGGTGTATAATAGAAGACATAAATGAAATTAAAAGAATATTTTTCATAAAATCTCGGGGTGTTACAGTTCTGATTGAGAAAAGTGACATGGTACCCTAGTGCATGAACATTGTTTCCAGGAAAAGGAAATAAATCAGGGGAGTCATACCGGAGCCTATGGAATATGGGCTAGTTAGCTGGACATTATGTTGAATATATTGGCTATTATAGATATGTTGTTGATTCAATAAGGTTTTCCTTATGACTTTTCCATTCCTTCTTGTTTTGAAAATCACAAACACCGTATCTTTAAGGGAAATCACTTTTATAAGGAAAATTGCTTTTATGAAGAAAATTTCTTTTATAAGGAAAATTGCTTTTATAAGGAAAATTGCTTTTATAAGGAAAATTTCTTTTATAAGGAAAATTTCTTTTATAAGGAAAATAGCTTTTATAAGGAAAATTTTTTTTATAATGAAATTCACTTTTATAATGAAAATCAATTTTATAAGGAAAATTATTCTTATCATATTTTCATTATCTATATCCATATTTTTCTTAAGTATAAGAATCAGATTCATTTCTATATTCTTAGAATCGTTTAAAACATTGATATGAAGCATTCTGTTTTAGGCTCCGAATTCTGGATGAGAACTGTAAAAAAGTTCCTCTCCGAATTCTGGATACGAACTCTAATAAAGTTCCACTCCGAATTATGGATACGAACTCTCATGAAGATCGACACTGAAATCTAATGACAAATCCTGATTATTAATTCTCATTATGAATTCTGATGACGAATTGTCTTTCTGAATTCTCATTCTGAATTCAACTATTAAGCAGAATCTGATCATCTTTGCTTTATACACTCTGACTCTGAATATTATTTTTGGTTAGACTCCGAACTTTCTTTTTGCTTACACTTTTATAATTTTTCTACTCTATAATATTTAGTTTTACACTTTGAACCTTCACTCAGAACGCTTGAGTTATAATTAAAACGATGTCGTACTTTCTGTTACACTTGTTTTGTTATAAAATGATGTCGTCTATTGATTTATAAACTAACCGTTGGTTATGTGACATGTGTACAGGGCCCTCCAAATTTTTAGGAAGATATGGCTGTTGGAAAGGAGGTCGACCGAGCCTATAAATAAGATCTCATTTTAAAGATCTCAAAATAAAATGAATTTGATCGATCTAGAAACCACACGCTACTAAGGTGATTTCTAGAGAGACAAATCTTTTCATGCTTTGTGCGTACTGATCCAATCGTTCAGTTTTTTCTTTGTGCGACTCCGAATGTTGGTGATTGCATTCGAGGAATTCGGAAGATAGGAAGACAGAGTTACCACAACCTTAATGTTCGAGGGCTTTCTTGCTAAGGATGACAGAGGTTCCAACTACCTTGATGTTGAGGTTATAAGGAAAACATATTTATTCCTAATAAACTTTAAAGATTACAAAGGAAATTTTTAAAGTGTACAATTCACCTCCCTCTTGTATATTGAGTATCTACATCATTATTTCGATCCTACAATTGGTATTGGAGAAGGTCTTTGAAATACATATACTCACGTTTATGTTTTTCTTGTTCATTTTTCTTTTATTCTCCATACTTGCTTAAAAATATCTTTGTCATTCCGAACTTGTCATTCCGAACATTGTCATTCTGAACTCTGTCATTAAGAACTGTCATTCCAAACTTTGTGATTACAAACTTTTTCTACTAACAAGTTTGTATATCCATGGTTATTTTAAGTATGGCAGGAATCAATGTTGTATCCATTGATAATCTAAATCCTACAAGACCACCAATCTTTGATGGTAATGACTATGAGTACTAGAGAGATTGAATGAAGACATTTGTTATCAATACTGGAGTGGAAAACTTTTTTATGCTTACTGGAGATTATAAAATTCCGGATAAGGAAGTTAAAACATTCACTAACCAGGAAAAGAAAGGGTATAAACTAAATTATAAGGTACGTAATACCTTACTTTGTTAAATGGCTAGAAATTTATCGCCAAATTTCTTCTTGTGAAGCAGCTAATTGTATCTGAAAAAATTTAGAGGTTACACACTTTGGAACTTCTAAAGTGATTGATACTAGGAGAGATATGCTTAGAGCTGAATACTATGGCTTCAATTTTCCTTATGGTGAACCAATTTCTAATGTTCAACAGAGATTCATGACTATAGTCAACAGTTTACAGTCTATGGGAGAGAAAGGGTTATATGATGAAGCACGTGTGGATCAGATAATTGATATTATACCCAATGAGTGGGAATCAAAGATAATAGCTATAGATGAGAACATGAAGGTCACTCAAATTTCTCTTGATGAGCTATTTGGAACTCTTCTCCAACATGAAACTAGAATGATGAGAGATGTTGATAACATCAAGAAGAAAAATGGAAATTGTACTCTTGCTTTTACAACGTCATCAAATCAAATGAAAGCTAAGAATCCTGAGAGGGTAACCAAATCCAAGACTAAGAAAGTTATTTTCCAATCCTAATCTAGTGAGAGTGAAGTCTCTGAAAATGAGTTAGGAAATCGTGCTCGAAGGATGAACAAGATAGCTGGCCAAAGAAATCTCCAATCCAAGTATAAGAAAAAGGAATGGAAAGATAGGAAAGATGGATAAGTCACATGTTATGAATGCAAGAGAGTCGTACATGTTAGACCAGATTTCCCTTTGCTCAAAAATAAAGAAAGTAAAGAAAGGCATTCAGACAGGAATAGAAAGAAGTATTATAAAGACAAAGCAAAGAAAGTCTTGAATGCTAATGACACTTGGAGTCCCAGTGATGGTGACTCTTCAGATTAATCCTCTGATTATGAATCATCAGGACAGAAGAATCTTAGTCTTATAGCCAGACTACATATTGAAAATCATTGTGGTATGGCTAAGGTAGGAAATTCTGAATCATTTACCAATGAATCTTTAAATTCTAATGATAGTAAGTATTATAACTCCTCAGATAAAGAATCCTCTTCTGATGAAGAAAATGATTTACCTACTTAAGAAGAAGTTTCTAGGTTTGCTGAACTTCTTGAAATTGAGAATTCCAAACTAAATAAGAAACTTGATAAGGAAAACTCTAGGAATAATATTCTTATGAAAGAAATATCTCAACTTTCTAAAGATCTTGATAGAAAAAATGATGATTTTGAAAGTATTTAAAAAAATCTTGAGGAAGTATGTTCTGAGAAGAACAAACTTTCTAAAGAGTTAGAAATAGTAATTTCTAAGGAAAATGTTTCTGAGCCTAGCTCTAGTTCTAAAACTATTGATTTTGAGTATAAAAACTTGGTTATAAAACTCAAGTTTGAAATTTTTTCCTCAAACAAGTTTTTATCAAACATTACCCATGGTAAGGAAATTTTTTATAGAATGTATTCCCAAATACGAACTTTAAGAAATAAATCTGGATTTGCTTATACCCATGCAAAACCAATTTTTACTAACAATTATTTTCTTCCCCAATGTTCCCCATTTTGTACCAAGTGTCAATGTGGTGGTCACTAGGCAAATAATTGTTCCTTAAACAAAACCCATTCTCTAGGATTTCACAAAGCTTATTTCTCTAAGAAGATGTGGGTAACCAAAATTTTATTATATGAAAATCTCGGATCCAAAAATGTTTGGATTCCGAAAGCCTAATTCTCTTCTTGATTTCAGGAAAATAAAGAGAGTACCAACAGAAACACATGGTACGTGGATAGTGGATGTTCCCGGCACATGACTGGTAACAAAAGATATTTTGAAAGGATTGTCAAAACGAAAGGAGTAAAGGTAACTTTCGGAGATAATTCTAAGGGAGAGATTGTTGGTATTGGTAATATTGTTCTTATAAGTAAGTCTTTGATTTCAAATGTTATTTTTCTTAATGGTCTTAATCACAGCCTCATTAGCATAAGTCAGTTATGTGATGAAGGATACCTTGTGAATTTTAGGAATGATAAGTTCTTAGTTCACAATTACAAGGAAGAATTTATTCTCTCAGCCAATAGGAAAGAGAATGTTTACACCTTAAATTTAGAATACCTCAGGAGCCAAGATTTACCTTGCCTAAGTGCAATGGAAGATCATTCCTAGTTATGGCATAGAAGACTAGGTCACTGTAACCTTAGGAACTTATGAAAACACTCTAGGAATAAACTAGTTAAGGATATACCAGATCTTAGATTTGATTCTTCTAAAGTTTGTGATCCTTGTCAATATGGAAAGAAACGTAAATCTAGTTTTAAATCAATCGGTGAAGTCTCAACAACTGATGAATTACAGTTAGTGCACATGTATCTTTTTGGTCCAACAAAAACTAGAAGTATTAGAGGAAAATACTATGTGTTTGTTCTAGTTGATGATTACACGAGATTTACTTGGGTTTATTTTCTAGAAAAGAAGTATGAAGCTTTTTCTTATTTCAAAAGTTTTAGAGCTCAAGTTGAAAATGAGAAAAATCTTCCATTGAAAACTATTCATAGTGATCATGGAGGATAATTTCAAAATTCTGATTTTGAAACTTTTTCTTGTAGAAAAGGTATTACTCAAAATTATTCAGCACCTAGAACTCCTTAGTAGAATGGTGTAGTTGAGAGAAGAAATAGAATTCTTCAAGAGATAACTAGAACCATGTTGAGAGAATATTATATAACTAGGCATTTCTGGGCTGAAACTGCAAGTACTTCTTTCTATACTATAAATTGAGTTTTGATGAGACCTTTTCTTAATAAAACTTCTTATGAGTTATGGAATGGTAGAAAACCAATAATATCCTACTTCAAGGTTTTTGGTTGAAAAGTATTCATTTTGAATACTAAAGAAAACCTACATATATTTGCACCGAAATCTGATGATGGAATTTTCATAGGTTATTCCACTACTTATAAGGCTTATAGAGTTTTTAATAAAAATACTTGTACGGTTGAAGAAACAGTTCATGTAAAATTTGATGATTCTAGTCCTTTTGTTTTTAAACTATCCCAACCTACATCCTCAGATGTGTTTTCAAAAACTGATTGTCAACCTTTAATAGAAGATACTTCTAATAAATAAAATGTTAAAGAAGAAACTTTTGAAACATTTACCAGAGAAGATTTTCTACCCAATGTTGATGAATAGGCTTTTCAAAACCCAAATCAGGTGTTTCTAAAAAATAATCCCAGTGATAGTATCATTAGTGATGTAAATAAACCTGTAAGAACTAGAAGTTCCTTATGAAATGAAATAGAACATATAGCATTTCTTTCCCAATTAGAACTAAAAAGCACTGATGAATCTTTAGGTGATGATGATTGGATCAATGCTATGCAAGATGAACTAACTGAATTTGAAAGGAACAAAGTCTGGATCTTTATTGAAAGACCTAAGGGAACTTCTGTTATTGGAGTAAAGTGAGTCTTTAGGAATAAATGTGATGAAAATGGAGTCATAGTAAGATATAAATCTAGACTTATTGCTAAAGGCTATAATCATCAATAGGGAATAGACTATGAAGAAACCTATGCTCTAGTAGCTAGACTTGAATCTATCTGTATTCTACTTGTCTTTGCAGAATTCTTTAATTTTAATATTTTTAAAATGGATGTGAAATGTGATTTTCTTAACGGTTATGATCAAGAGTAAGTTTTTTTTGAACAACCTCCTGGATTTGAAGATAAAAAACATCCTGATCATGTTTTTAGACTTACCAATGCTCTATATGGTCTTAAAAAGCCCCATGAGCATGGTATGAAAGACTCAATGGTTTTTTGCTTCAAAATAACTATGTTAAGGGAAATGCAGATCCAACCCTTTTTATAAAGAAAGATAAGAAAAATGTTTTGATTGTTCAAATTTATATTGATGACATCATATTTGGTTCAACTCAGCAATCCTTAACCAACTCTTTTGCAAGTCTAATGAAATCTGAGTTTAAAATGAGTATGATGGTTGAGTTAAATTTTTTCCTTGGTTTTCAAATTTCTCAAAAACTAGAAGGAATCTATATATCTCAACATAATTATATCAAATATAATCTCAAAAAGTATGGTTATGACAATACTAAGAGTATATGTACTCCCATTGGTACCTCAAACTCTTTAGATCTTGATGAATCTAGGAAACTGATAGATAAAACATATTTTAGAGGTATGATAGGAAGTTTAATTTACTTAACAACTAGTCAAAAAGACTTAATGTTCTCAGTATGCTTATGTGCAAGATATCAATCCAATCCTAAGGAATCCCACATAAAGGCAGTAAAAAGAATTTTTTGCTACCTTAAGGGAACCATGGATCTAGGATTATTTTATATTCTGGAAATGATTTTGTTCTAAAAAGATTTTCTGAAGCTGACTTTGGTGGATGTAGAATGGTTAGAAAAAGTACATCCGGAACTTTTCATTTCTTAGGAGATTCACTAGTTTCTTGGTCTTGCAAGAAGGAACATTCTGTAGCACTTTCCAATGTTGAAGCCGAATATGTAGCAGCTGGAAGTTGTTGTGCTCAAGTGTTGTGGATGCAACACACACTCATAGACTATGGTTTGAGTTTTACTAAAACTAAAATTTTGTGTGATAACACAATGCCATTTCTCTATGTAAGAACCGTGCACATCACTCACGTGCAAAACACATAGATATTAGGCATCACTTTCTTAGGGGTCACACACTAAAATGAGATATTATTCTTCAGTTTATCGGAATGCAAGATCAACTTGCTGATATTTTCACACAATCTTTGCCTTCTGATAGATGTAAATATATTAAACAGAAGTTAGGAATGATAATCGTAAGGTAATGTTTCTTAATTAACATTCTATTGAAATAGTCTCCTTACAGTAATATACTCCTTCTCATAGGGGGAGTACATTTGATTGTTAGTGTAACTTATTTTTTTTCAAATTTATTTTTTCAATCTTTTCGAAATAAATTTCAGGAATGGGAATTTTCGAAACTGAAATTTTACTGAATGGATATTTTCGTATAGAAAACTTCTGGAATGGAAATTGTTGTACTGAAAACTTCTGGAATGGAAAATTTTGTACTGGTGTTTCTGTAACGATATTTTCGTACCGTGACTTTCATAATGAGATTTTTGTATTCAAACTATTGTAATAAAATTGTCATGTTGAAAATCTTGTAATGAATTTTCATTTTATTTGTTGAGTTTTTCGTAGAGAATTTTGCGAACTATGGCTTTTCATAGTAAAGATTTTTCGTAGTCAATTTTTTTCTCTTCAAGAAGAATATTACCCATTACGAATAATCCTCCTAAGACAATCTGAAAGGTATAATTTTTGTTACTCATGTTTTTGTAATCATACTTTACTAGATGCTGTTTTATTATATCTTGTTTTCGAATTCTAGTTTCCTAAAATATTTGTTTTAATAAAAAACTTAAAAGATTGGATTCATGTTTTCTTGAGAATTGGTTTTCAACCGTCAGATGTGATCTCAATATTTTACAATTGTTCGATCAACTGAGGAAGATGAACCGTCATACGATTGCCTATTTAAAGGGGACCCCAAATGGTCATCCCACATTGGTTTTCCAAGATTTCGCATCCCGAAGCTCTGCCTCTCCGTTTTCAAGTCGTTCCGATCATCAGCAATCTCCGTTCCGAACTTCCGAGAAGTCTTCAGATTCGAATGTCTGTGGAAGTAGCTTCTCAAGACATGTAAACCTCTAAGCCTATTTCTCAATGGTTAGTTTATAGAGAAAGGTTTGTTTATCCTAATTTCTTAAAAAATTATGATTCTCTTATATCCAGGAACATAATGATTAACAAATGGGAAGATGTTGTTGTGTCTATGCCCGAGAATCAAGATGATGTATATTTGGAGTTTCTTTTAGAGTTCTATGAGACAGTTTCCTACTTTAAAGAAGATTCTAGGGAGAAATTGTCGTTTATGTCTTATGGAAAGACTTATAAGTTTTTTATGCCAAGGCAGCTAGCACGGTAGGACTTAATAATGAAGGTGAAGCCGAGTTCATCACTCATGTTTTTCCAGATTCAAAATGAAGTTTCAACAATGAAAAGGCTTTGGAGACTCTCGGACTGTCAGATGAAAAGTCTCCGAAGATTTCTAGTCTGTCTACAAATTTTCGGATTCTAGAATTATGGGTACAGGGCTTTATCGTACTGAGAAGGGGTGATAAAGACAGTTTGAAGAAGAGTGATATCTTTGTCATATATTTGTTTTGATAATTCTATGTATGTTTAATCTGATGAAACACATTCTTATTACCATTGAGAATTTTATGAAAGGGAATCTGAGAGCTCAGATCGTAATGTATACAGCAATCATCTCGAAGTTAATAGTTTGGTGCCTTGAGTCTTTCAAGGAGACTTGCAAGTATAAGACAAGAGTTTGCAAAATTTTGTTGGTGAGTGATGGTACCCCCAAAATGATGATTGTTTCCTTCGACAAGAAGACTGGTGAGTTATTTGATTTACCATTTCAAGAATAAGTGGTTCCGAAAGTTGGTGAACATGAATCTTCTACGCTAGTGAAGAAGGGAAAGTTGAAAGAATTTGAAGTTAAAATAGGGAATCCCAAATCTAAGGAAGTTCATTCCAGACCTCCAAAACCGAAGAAGAAGAAAGCTTACCCTAATGAGTTAGTTTCTAAGTGGAGGAAAATCAAAGTGAAAAGAGTGAAAGGGGAGCCTCAGTTTGGCTTGATTCCTTCGGAGGCTAAGGACTTGAAGGAAAAAAAGTGGATGAATTAGAAAAACAATTGAAACAAAAGAAGCTTAAGAAGATGATGTCTGAAGTTGAGGTAGCTCAGACTTTTTGAAGTTTAATGATATGGTCTCCGCAAACATTCATGTTCCGAGATCTTTTTCTTTGTAATCTCTACCTGAGACTCTAGAAGGATACTATGTCACTACGGAAGAGACAGTTGCTAAGCATGTTGAGGAAGTTGAGCAGTTTGAGGAAGTGCAGGAGGAATAAGCAGTTGCTGACGGTAATGGTGAGACCGGAGATCTATTAAAGTAAGTAGACGATTATAAGGGTTCACATTCAGAACATTTGTTGCTCCGAACTTCAGAAGATGAGTCCTCTAAGTTAGTTACTCCAGGAAAGGATGAGGATAAAGGAGAACAAGATGTAGCTTATCATGGAAAGGAAGAACAACTTCTACATGATATTTCTCAAATGAAGAATGTATAGGATGGTGTTCAAAAAGTTATTGATGATAAAGAAAATATTGTTCAAGTGTCTAGTAGTGATCCAAAAACTCAAGAACAACAATCCATTCCGAAAATGGACAAGGGAAAGCAAATTGTTGTTGATACCCCATGATTAGTGGTTGTAAAGAGAAGTGAAGTTTGTGATTCTTCTAAGAAGAAGAATGAGAAATTTGAAGAAAAAAATTCTCCAAAAAAAGTCTTGAATTCGGAATCATCTTCATTGGGGAATGACTTTGTTGTTCAGTCTTTAAAAAAGTTGGTGGGTTCTATTTCGACCTTCTAAAGTATTGATTCAAGATGCCAAATGCTCAAACATACTTTGAATCAGAAAACAGACTATGTATCCATGGTTGTGGAAAAATGTGTTGAGATGGAGGATCAGTTCAAAACTTTTTTTGTTGGCTATGAAGCCCACAAAAGGTCTTGTAAGAAAATGACTAGTTGGTCGAGGAAAATTGTAGAAGATATGAGGCTCCTGGATTATTTTCAAGATAACTTTAAAGACGTATTTGAGACAGAAGACAGGAAGCTAAATGATCTTACATCTTTCTTTGATGAAAAGTTGACAGCTGAGAAGAATTCCTAGATTCAAGAAGACAGAGATCTGAATGGGAAGCTGGATTCTATTGCTCAAAACTGGAGGAATGAGAGGGTTCGTTGGATTGAGATTGAAGAGAAGTTGTTAAATTAAGAACATGTTTTGAAAGCTCAGGAAGAAATTATTGAAGCTCAAAGTGCAAGAATAGTTGTGTTAGAGAAGCCATCTGAGGAAGACCATAAAGACTTGAAGAAGATAAATACTATTCTCAAGGGTCTCATGGCGAAGGAAAAAGATCCAAAATAGACAAATCTGATCTTTTTTTATATCATAGCGTCTTAGTTTTTAGTCCTTCAAACATAATGAAAATCTTGCATGCTTGTCTCTTGTGTTGTTGTAACTGATTTTTCAGGTACTTTTTATATTTTCCATTCCCTAGAATTATTTTTTAAAATCACAATGGCAGAGAAGGAAAAAGAACCTTAACAAAAAGTGGAAAAGGAAAAAGAACCTTAAAAAAGGGGGAGAAAGAAAAATAACTCTAGTAGAGTTTATCTAAGGGGGATTTTTTCATTAAAGAAGACATTCCAATTCTTAATACCATTCTAGAAATCTAGAATACGATCCTTAGAGTTTCAAAGCCTAAGGGGGAGTTAGTCGTATTCCTCAACATCCATAAGCAAAGGGAGATAAGCATTAATGTTTTTCCCTTAGTATTTATTTTTCATATGGATGTTTCTGCTTTCCAAAAAGGGAAAGATTATTGAGTCAATAAGATTTTCCTTATGACTTTTCCATTCCTTCTTGTTTTGAAAATCACAAACACCTTATCTTTAAGAACAATCGCTTTTATAAGGAAAATTGATTTTATAAGGAAAATTGATTTTATAAGGAAAATTGCTTTTATAAGGAAAATCGCTTTTATAAGGAAAATTGATTATATAAGGAAAATTGCTTTTATAAGGAAAATTGCTTTTATAAAGAAAATTGCTTTTATAAGGAAAAATGCTTTTATAAGGAAAATTACTTTTATAAGGAAAATCGCTTTTATAAGGAAAATCGCTTTTATAAGGAAAATTATTCTTATAATATTTTCATTATCAATATCCATATTTTTCTTAAGTATAAGAATCAGATTCAATTCTATATTCTCGGAATCGTTTAAAACTTTGATATGAAGCATTCTGTTATAGGCTCCGAATTGTGGATGAGAAATGTAAAGATGTTCCACTCCGAATTATGGATACGAACTCTAATAAAGTTCCACTCTGAATTCTGGATACAAACTCTCATGAAGATCGACACCGAAATCTAATGACAAATCCTGATTACGAATTCTCATTCCAAATTCATCTATTAAACAGAATCTGATCATCTTTTCTTTATACACTCCGAATTTATTTAGACTCCTAATATTATTTTTTGTTAGACTCTGAACATTCTTTTTGCTTACTCTTTTATAATTTGTCTACTCTTTAATATTTTTGTTTACACTCCGAAATTTTGAGGTAGGCTTAAAACGATGTCGTACTTTCTGTTACACTTGTTTTGTTATAAAAAGATGTCGTCTATTCCATTATAAACTAACTGTAGGTTAAGTGACACATGTACAGGTCCCTATGATTTTTAAGGATGATATGGCTATTGGAAAGAAGGTCGATCGAGCCTATAAATAGGAGCTCATTTGAAAGAGATCAAAATACAATGATGTTGATTGATCTAGAGACCACACGCTACTAAGGTTACTTCTAGAGAGAGAAATATTTTCATGCTTTGGGCGTACTGGACCGCTCATTCAGTTTTTGCTTCGTGCGACTCCAAATGTTGGTGATTACATTCGAGGACTTCCGAGGATAGGAAGACAAAGATGATGAGAACCTTAAAGTTTGAGGGCTTCCTTGCTGAGGAAGACAGAGGTTCCAACTACCATGAAGTTGAGGTCTTGCGGGGATAGCAAGACAGAGATTCTGATCTTCGTATCGAGGTCTTATCCTGGTGTGGGTAAGACAGACTTGCTTGAAAGTATAAATCAAGAGACCTTTATCCATGGTTGTTGGATACCCTTCTCTTTGGGTTAAAAGAGTTATTGTTTGTTATTTTTAGTTTTACTACAAGTTTGTTTCCGCTGCATATTGTATTGTAAGGAAAGTATTACTTTCTTATACTTCCCTACTTGTACTCTGTTTCATTTAGATTCTATACGCTTTAAGGTAGAATCTCATATTGTAATCTTTAGTTAAGTTTCAATTTCCGGATCCATATTTCCAGAACCTACTTTTGGAATCTCTTTCTATTTTTAAGAAAGTACATAGAACATGAAGTTTATAACTTAATTCCTTTTTCTGATTTTTCAATTGGTGTTATAGGTGTTGTGCATTTTCATAGTTTAACATTGTTAAACATATAACATTCCATGTCTAAGGAAAACATAGTTATTCGTAGTCAACTTTAAAGATTCCAAAGGAAACTTTTAAAGTGTACAATTCAGCCCCCCCCCCTCTTGTATATTGAGAATCTACATCATTATTTTGATCCTACATATGTGACCTTCTTATATCAGTTGCAGAATTCATGTACATTCAACCCTAATATGTGTTTTTATACAGGATCATGATAATCCTATTAATACTCACTTTTTATAAGTGGAGTGAGATTTTATGTGGAAATAATAGATTCTTTTTTGACCATTTTTACACCATTGGGAGTGTGGTAAGATAATATAAAAAGTTGTAAGTTGTGTTCTCTAGTTATTGGTGGTTTCCATTTTTATTTGGAACAATCTATGATATAAATGGATAGTTTCTATTTGACTCATTATAAGGATTGGATATTTCAATACCATCATCATATCGACTGCAATTGGATGAAAGTCACCTTTATATCCCTAGAAAGTGGTGTAAATTCTCACTAGGGTGAGTGGGTACTCTAGGGAAGTCAAGGATGACCAATTTTGTGAATATTGGATTGTATCAGATCTCAGGTAGCCAATCATTGGAAATATGATGGAGGTATTTAGTATAATTCATTTCCACCAATTTTGGACCACTATTAGGATTCCCTTCCAGATGAGTAATATAGGTTACCTCCAGAGAGATAAATCGAGTTTATAAATGATTTGGTGCAAAAAGAAGAGAAAAATTATTTTTCCACCTTATTTAATTGATCTAACAATTCTTTTTGAGTTAAATGTTCATTTATAAGATTTGGAAGATAATGGTTTCTTATGGACTATTATATCATCATAGGGTTCTCTAGTTCACATTGCTAATAAGGTTAACTGGTCAGTGCACTTGTATGTGTATTATTAGAGATTTAACCTGTTGATGATCAAGAATTGTTATCCACTTCCGCTCAATGATGATATTTTTAATTAGTTGATATGTGATCAGATCATCTCCATGATCGATTTGAGATAATGATACTATCAGTGGAAGGTGATACCATTATACATTCCTATTAATACTTTTATGATTTGTCATGGGATGTATGAATTTTTAGTAATATTGTTTGTTTGACTAACACACTAGAGGATTTCATTGATTTGATGAATTTAACATTAATCATATTAGGGATCATTTTTTTGTGGTTTTATCACTGGAATATTAGTGTAGACCCAATCATAAGTCACTCAATACAAACATATTGACATCATCTAGAGTGCATTAAAAGTTCAACATATTTATTCATAAACAACTAAATGATGTTTATGGTATGATAAAGGTAACTTATTTGGATATTTCATTACAGATATTGGGGTTTTAGTGGAACCATATAAGGTAGACACCCTATAATCTAGATAGAAATCCAATAATTCCTTCAAGATTCATATATTTCTTGGTTTAATAGGTTATTATCGATCCTTCATACTGTAATTATTCTATTTGAAATCACTAATGTCAGATCTAGAAAAGAAGGTGGTGAAATTCATTTCATCATCTTCTTGTGATAGATATTTTTCTGGTGCTAAATGGATGTTTGAACTAATCACATAACCACATTTCCATGTGTTGGGTAAAAAGTATACTACATAATGTGACATATACAGTTTTGGACTAGAATTAGTTCTTGATGTAAGAGAATTGAGTGATTTTTTATGGGTCCTGATAGTTTAGAATGAACCGAAGGAATTATCTGAGTCCTGATTATGAGTTTGTAGTAGTGGTATATGCCCTAAGAATATATATAAATTATATCATGTGTTATAAGATCATGATATATTGTGACCAAAATATACACATGTGCATATTTTCTTAGTTGGACCTAATACATTGGTTGAGAAGGTGGTTCGAGTATCTATATACTTGCGACATATATTTGTATTATAAACTTGTAAAGGAAATTTCGTTTTTAATACATTGAGGTGAGTCAATTATAAAAATGTGGTACATGTTTCTTTCAATGAGTGGAGGATGATTTAACTATATTAATATATGAATGATGATGATCAAGAGTCTCTACAATGAGTAGGTATGACCTTGGCATCAATTATACTCATTAGTTTGAAAGAGATCAAGACAAATATGTAATCTAATATAGATTAATTTGTTATTATAGATATCTTATTTGTTAGGGAGACACCATCTTGATGATCACTTAATAGTCAAAATGATCAAATTTTTTGTGGTGATGTATGGGTTCCTACTAGTTTGAATGAGGAGTTGATGAAAGAGTTTCATGATTCAAGATTAATGGTAAATCCTAGTTTAAAAAAAATATTTTTCATGATTTCCATAGAATTTAGTGGTTTCACGGAAAGTAGAAGGATGAAGGGAGAAAATTTCCTACATTATTCACATGTTATCAAGCAAATGTAGATCATAATAGGCTATCTTGGAATTTTTATTCTTTCAAATTAATGAGAAAAAAATGGATTGTGTCATTATGGATTTTATGATTATATTACCCAAAAAAATCATTATGAATAATTTTATATGGGTGATTTTTGATTGAATAATCAAGGATTACCACATCATACCAATCAGGGAGACATCATAGATGATTATCTAGGTATTCTTGACCTGAATGTGGTACTTTAGTTGTATGGTGTTCTAATGAGTATCGTTTCAAAGAGAGATAATTAGATCACATTATTGATTTGGATACGTCTTTAGAATGTTCTAGGATTTCATCTTATTTTGAGAACATACCATCATCCTAAGACTGATGTTAAATCTTACTAGACACTTTATTTCATAGAGGATTTTTTATGAGAATGTGTTTTTGAAATTGGTGGTTCATGGAAGAAGCATATGTCACTCATAGAGTTTTCATATAATAAAATATTCTAGGTATTGATCTGATAGAACCATTCAAAGATCTATATGTATGGTTCTTTAATTATTCTATTTGTTGGTTGGATGGAGGTTATTCACCATTTAACAGTCCTAGTCTCATGATAGACTCGTTAAATAAGGTTTAGTTGATCAGGAGGTGAATAGTGAACACATAGATCATGATGAAATCATATGCAAACCATCGAAGGAGACCTCTAAATTTTGAGGTAGGTCATCCAGTCTTCCATCTGGTGTCTCCCAAGTTGGGAAACGTCATATCAAAAAATAGGGAGATCTATCATTCTTGTATTTTTTTCCATTTAAAATAGTGCAAAAAGTTGGTTTGTTAGTATAGTAGGTAATGCTTCAATATCTACACAGTACCATGCATGATGTATTTCATGTGTCATCAATTTGGTGATATCCTCTAGGCCCTTCTCAGGGGATACATGTATTATAAGAGAGTTCCCGATCATGGGATGTTACATGATAAAGCTATATTATTTTAATAGTTGTATTTTCAGGAAATTATCATTTTATATCATGAATTTATATATGTTTATGAAATTTTAAATTTTATTTCAATTCCTTCTTTCTTGGGGCTTACAATTCAAATGATACTACGTGGCAGTGGATTTCTATTATAATCTAATTGTTTAAAAGGATTTTTTCTAAGTTTACTATGATAAAATTTGATGATTTAACTCAAATTAAACACATGAATATTATTTTACAATGTAAATTTATAGAGAATACATTCTCTCATACCATTTTCAATTCTATAAGTAGTTAAGAGACCAAAAAAATATTTTTGATGGAAATTTATGTTGTTTGTTTCTTCGATCAAAAATACATTCTCATTAATGTCAAAGTGTTTTATAAAAAATAAACATTTTGTTTACTAATGAATTAAATTATTTCAATTCATTATTTCTGTATTTTTTTTTGTAAAAAAAATTAAAATAATATTATTTTTATTTCCTAAATGCGATGCATATGTCCTGTAATAGAAAATATGAAGGGAATCATTTGTAATCATTTACGAACATAATGAAATTTTCTATAATTTGGACCACTCAATAATTCAATAAATAAGTTATAACATTCCATGTTTATTTTCAAATAATGGTTATTCATTAACATTTTGGAAATTTTAGATTATAAATAAGTGTTTTTAATTAAAATAGTGTATTTTTCTCACAAAATGTTCTAATTGATAGTTTTATAGAATTTTACATCTAATATTAAATCCTTTAATGTTACATAGTCTCTAATAGGGTTATAATCCAATGATACCATATAATTTTATTCATTAAATGGATTATGATGATAATGATTTAAGATTTATTATATGAAACCCATTTCACTTCTATGATTTAATTACGTTATGAAACATGAGTCCCTTATAAAGGTTATGCTATTAGGAAATTATTATATTTTATAATGTAATTTACTTTTCAAGGTTTATGATATGATTAATGATTTATCGTCTTGGGAAGAAAATATTAATTTATTTTCATTGTGTATATTTTGGTATGGGAATTATATATCTCTCCAATGCAATGGATAAATGTAGATATATTGTGAGATAAATAGGATTTGGATAGAGTGTGAACTCTATTCAGTATGGGGATCTATCAACTATGTGTAAAATCCCATGATTTTATAAATTTGGTTTTCAAATAAATCAAATTTCATTAGTATTGTTAATTACACACAACACTCAGTTATGATTATGTCATATACATAATTGTGTTTATCTTGCATTGTAAGACACTATGTTTTAACAAAACACTGACATATTTTTTAAATGTGACTACTATAACCTATTAATTAAAACAAAAATAAACATTTTAATAAATAAATTTAAAATATTTTTTATAATTGTTTCATATAAATCAAATATATTAATAATTTATTAATAAATTCTTTACCTATACTAATTTATGAATATAATGATACATTCATTTATTTTTATTAACACGGATAAAATTATATTTTCCCACTTTTAGATAGTGAATTTGATAAAATAAAATTTATTTTTGATATTAGAATATCAATATTCACAAAGGGAGATTTTTTGAAAATTTCTAAAATGATTTATTTTATTGATAAATTGTGAAATATGTAGAATTTCAATTCAAATGTACATTTTCATTTAAATTACGTATATATATAGATTATATTTTTAAAATTTCTCTATTACATTTTTTTCCAATTATACATGAATTAGTCTTATTTAAGACATTATAATCAATTTTATGAAGAATTATGATATAGAACAATTTCAATCTTTTCAACAGTTTCCCTTTAATACCATACTTTCTCTTCACAACTATGGGATTTTTTTAAATTAAATTTCACCACTATCGTGAATTTAATTTTCAAAAGTGGATTTCATATTCTTAATAATCATAATTGGCATTATCATATATGTTCTACATAATTATTTTTCAAAATTACTCACAAAATCAATAAAAAATAATTTCCATTGTAATGGTAAAAATGGGCTTACCTAGAAGATTTTATCATCTGGTACTGGATTCCACTTTGTAGTTCCCTGAGGCAGTGTCAATAAGACCAAAATCATGACTCCCCAACTTCTATAATCATTTTACTAGTAGTGATGGCCTATGATGTGTTTGTGGGGAGACTATGCGCCTATAGGTCAGATTGGATTGAAAAAAGATATATATAATCTGAAACAGGTGGAGCAAAGGCTATATGACTAAACCCATAACCTGTTGTAGTGGAAGAAATTTACAAACACATATTGTTGCAGAAAAAAATACATAATCATGAATCATAAATAAATTATTATTGGTAGTAAAACAATAAATAGATACTATATGATGATTATCATGGTTGTGTAGCTATAAAAAATAATTCAGGGGAGTTATGGGATAAAAACATATACCACATGTTAATAAATTGTAAAAAAGGCCAGAAAGAGATAATACTAGAATCATGAGGATATTCTTAGTCGTATACTCCCAAATATCAATATAGAACTATAAATAAATCATTAGGATCTTCCACCATCCCTTTACAGATACTAATAGTCATGAAGTATACATGGGTACCAAAGGTGGCCCATGTAGGGTGTGAAAAAAAACCATGTAATCCACTATTATTTGTTTCCGGATCAATCCATATCATGTAATATAAATTAATTGTGTTCCATTTATAATAATTCCAGATAGATATATAAATAAATAATTCATTGGACTTGGATCCACTAGGGACCCCCGTCTAATTGTACATTCGTCAGCCTGAGCCAATGAGTGAGAATTAGAGAATCGTGCAATGGTATAGAGGGTGATATAATATAATAAGAGGTTTATTATTACAAATATTGTAATTTGGATTGGTGGACATGTACTTGATGTTCCATTTTTTAATGGAGTATTTCTTATTTAAATGAATTCATTTACTTATCAATTTCAATTAGTATCTTCATAAAAACAGTGCATGTCACTGTGATCCTGTCAATTGAAATTATATTATAATTTCCTGCATCCCTCTTGGGGAACTCCATGTTCCAATTCCATATTATTTCTTCCATGGTGACTTAATAATGAGTTCCCAAATTTCACTCTAGGAATATTGTGTTGACAACATGAAAAAACCTCAGAATGTATCCTAGGTTGCGCACATATGTTCCCAAGTATCTATCGTGGCATGGTACAACCATCAAGACATCGATCGCATCCATGGGTCTCCCCTAGGGAAATGGTGTCACTCATCTAGAGATAAAAATTACTCAATATGGGAGGGAATGGCTAGTTTCACCCCCCTTGTGTGTTTAAAAATTAGTAAAAAATTCTATCTAAGAGACGATGATCATGTAAGAGGGGTCCTTATGTCAGAAAACATTATTTATCCTAAAATAGAATCCATAAGAAATGAAATGGTTAGAAATGACATACTATTTAAAAACAGTCATTTAACACATGAATTAACAAGTTTCTGATATAATAAATTAACAATCCATTTGAGGCATGGGTGAAATTCAATTGCACATGAAAAATTAAAATTGTTCAATAATTCCTTTCATTAAGGCGGGATGTCTAGTGACTAAATCATGATTCATTAGTATATTAAATTAAATTAATCTATTAAATATATTTATGAAAGTCAAACCCCCTCATGTGGTGTTGGGAAACATAGACCAAATGGGAATAGGGCATCTGAGGTACATTACGCCCATTGTGGACGCATATGTCAAAGAGATCAACCAAAGGGGTTGATTCACTACTATCTTAGGTCTTATTTGGTAACATAATGATTTCTATTTAATTTATTTAGAAACTATTAGTTATCATGAAGAAATTATGGCTCCCAAAACATTGAAACATGATATAGGATGCAATAAAACAATGTAAAAACCTAAAACATCTACCATTTCCCTGTACTACTTCACTCACCAAGCATCAACCATAGATTTGATCTAGAAAAAATGATATTTAATAAACCATAAAATTCCTAATATTGACCAGATGATTCTAATGAATAATGATTTGGAATTTGGATAGATAATATATCATAATACCTAGGAGAGATTTAGCGAGAAACGCGGGAGAAGAAAACCCAATTCATTTTATGGAGAAAAAATGAAGAAGAAGAAGAAATTTTTTAATTGATTAATGATGGGAAAAATTGGAAGCTCACCCACATAGGTAGGGGTGTATGGTTTCGTCACACTGTTATCCAAATTGTGTTATATCCTTGTGCCTCATTTTATACCCATGGGTCACCCCACACAGTCTTGGAACACATTTTGGATAACCATTCCTAGAACATGAAAAAATATATATAAAACATCTCTAATAATATTATGACAGGAATGCGGGCTCTCTCACATGGTTTTAAAGAAATCATGGGGATCACATCTCTGAAAATTCTTATGCTACATGGTTAGAGAAACTCTGTGGGTAGGGATGCATATTTTCTGTCATCTATGTGGCCTAATATCATTTGTTTGGGGCTCCATGTCCGATCAAGCCCCGAACACCCTTTTTTCCATCTTGACACCTTTAAGAACAATTATTAGAGAAGAAAAAATAATTTCTACTAAAAACTAGAGGTTATAACTTTAAGAAAGACTAGGATATTAAAAAATCATTTACATTAGACAACTCATCCTCGTTTTGTCCTTTTGAGAGTGGTAAAATGACTTTTGATATGATTTATTTCCAACATGCTCAAAAATTATCCATCAATGCCTAGGTCATGTCCTATATGTAGTTATGTTGTCATATCACCTACACTTGAGGAAGCGACCTACATTAGAGAGACTTTGTGCTCTAATCAATGATAGATATCAAATTCACCTTGAATGAAAAATCTTCCTCCATCTCAATATTTATGGGATCAAATAAATTAGATTGTTTGGGATGATACTGTTTCGTTTGAGATACGTGGAAGATTTTGTGGATGAAACTGTACCTCTAAGGTAACTGGCACTGATTGGATACTAGATTGATTGTCTCCTTAATATCAAAATGGCTAGTGTGATGGGAAAATAACTTTATATGTCTCTATATTTTTCTATGACCCAATATAGGGGATACACATAGGGTGACCTGATATCCCACCAAAAATTATAGAGGGATTTATATACAGTAAATATAAGACTTATTCCAAGACTATGCTATAGCCATATTCTTCTGAATCAACTATACTTTTTCTACGGTATTCTAAATTATTCAAGGAATGAGGAGATATCCCTCACCAGGCTCTAGCTAGAACAACGGTGAACGAGACGCCCTATTGTAAAGGGTATCATATAGATACATCTGAATTGTTCCCTAAAGGTTGTTGTTGTAGTAAAATTCAACCAAATGTATATGATTTTTCCATGAACCTAAAAAATCAAGGATACATGCTTGAATAATATCCTCTAGAACCAGTATTGTTTTCTCAGACTTCTCGTCTATTTAAGGGTGATATGCAGTACTCAAGAGTCCATGTCAACCCATTTCCTTCTACAACGCCTTCCTTATCTGTGTTGCAAACTGAGTGGATCCATCTGATATGATAGGATGGGGAATACAATGTTGTCTCAATATATCTATATGTAACTCCTCGACATATCATCCACTAAGATGGTGTCTTAGATCATTAGGAAGTGTGAAACCTTGGTCAACCAATCAAGGATCACCCATAATTCATCACATCCCTATAGGGATCACATAAATCCAGTCACGAAATTTAGGGAGAATACATTCCATTTCCACCCAAAAATAAAGAGTGTCTAAACAAGTCTAGTATGTCGTTATTGTTATTAATTAACCTACTGACTAGTGGAAGACCGAGTGAAAAATACAAATATCTACTTCTTCATACCTAGACACCAATACTGAGGAAGAAATCCTCGATACATCTTCGTAATATAGGGATTTACTACCCAAACTGAAGAATGATATTCCATCATCAACTCTTCTCGTAGATCTAAAGGGACTCAAACATACCCTTGAAACAGTAGAGTTTCACTTTCAACGACAACCCAACCTAGAGTTGGGTTCTCATATTTGATGTTCCCCCTCAAAAAAGGCAATCAAAATCTTATAAATGATGTATCTAGACACACTCTTTAAGGGAGGATGACATAGTTTATAAGAAACTAGATCTTCATTTCATTTATGTTTTTCATTTTCTGGTCATTTTTCAGAAAAAGAGGAAAATATGGAAATTTTATTAGTACACGCTGTGTACTTTATAAGTACACGCCGGTTACATTGATGCAACACCAGGTCATGTGCTGGCCGTGTCCGGGCCACACACATGGTGTGTAGGGGCGATGTGGAGTCCTCTTAAAGTGGAGTACGGAAAGGCCAAGTACATGCTGTGTACCTCAGAAGTACATGCCATGTACATTATTTTTTTTTATCAAATGGACTAGGGTCCTGCCTGATGGACAAAAGTCACTTCTTCTTCAGGTTCTTCGTCCGAGAGAACCCATACGGCCGCCGAACATTACCAAGCCACAGAGCCTTCATCCGTTCTCCGAATCGACCGTCGTCAATTGCATTAGTACCGCAGCAGTAAGCCCTTGCTTCTCCTAGGGATTTATTTTCCAATTCCTCCTCTTTCAAAAGATATCATGGGTCAATCATTTTGTGCATTTTCGTAGATCTATGTTGTTCTAAGGAGAATTAATCATCATGGTTCAAGTATATCGATCTCATAGGATCGAGGTAGGTGATTTGTGGCTTTTTGTAGGAAGTATTTAAATATTTTGTGCAATTAAAACAATTCCCTTGAATGGGGTATTGTATGTTTCCTATTTTCCCTTGTTGTTTCCCTGCATTACTAGATTTTCTTGAGTAGTGGAAGATTCTTGAGAATAGGGTAATCTTTACTGTGCTCTGGATGTTTTTTCATGCATTTTTTCCGTTAGGCATTTTTCTAGTTGTCGTGCCTAGTTGTAGGATAGTGGAACTATTGTACAATTATGCTATTGTGCCTTAGAATCATAGTCATGTGGTTATTGTGGTTTACTTGGGGTAATACGCATGTTATTCATGTTTTTTTACATAGGGATGTGAGAACCTAGTCTAGTGGACCATAGGGAGAATGGACGTAAGGGCTTCTCCAAGGTGTATTATTATTTATATGCGAGACCAAATGGGGAATTAATGATGAGTGCTTCCTCATAGAGTTTTTAGTTCATTGACGTGGGCCACAGGTGTAATGATATGTTGAGTGATTTCTTAGAGAGCCTTTAGTATGATACTAGACTATATGGGGAATTGACTGTGAGTGCTTCCTCAAAGAGTCTATTCTTTAGCTGAACCAGAGTGGTGAGACTGTGTGTGCCTCCCAGAGGGTTCCTAGTACGTGTAGGTTGAACATTCGGGGATAGGCTGGGAGAACTACCCAAAGAATACCTTTTCGTTCTACTTGCTTGAGTGGTTGCTTCCTTATTCATATATTATATGATAGAAGTTGTGTATTGTTTACTATTGTGTACTATACTTTTTATTTCTTACTTTTTACTGCTTACCGTACATTTCATGGCATATATTCACTGACAGTTAGGTACAAATCATTGGGTTGTTGCCTACTGGGACTTTGTCACACACCCTGATTGGGTCATCCTTTTGGACCCAAACAGATTATATGGTTGCAGGTATAGATAAGGGCAAGCGCCCTTCTAATTCAGGTTCTTGATTGTTGTGGAGCTAGAGAGCATGGGACCAAGCCGAGGCTTGCGATATTGAGGAGTCGCTCATCTGTTTTTCCTTTGTACTTCGGTTTAGTACTTTTTTCAGCATTGTGACTTGTTTGGTGGTTTCCCTAGACATATATATATATATCATGCCTCATTTTTATATATGTGTGCTCCAGTTTTCTTCTTTCAGTATTATGTAGTTTATCTCTGTATGGATTATTATTACTTCAGTTGTTGTATGTTGTTTACTTCCACTGTGTACTCTGCCAATGAAGGCATAGTTTCCCCACAATCACACCCAATGACCTCTCTACTTTTCGGAAGCATCTGGAATTTGGAGAAATGTGCTTGAGGCCATGTGACCAACCAGGTATGGGGATTCTCTAGGTGGATTCCGAAACCGGGACATTACAAAGTGGTATCAGAGGGTTTATTTTCTCTTGATTTAATATTTAGATCCTTTATCTAGGGATAGGATGAATTCGGTACTTATTAATAAGTTGTGCTCAAGAGTAGCTAACCCGTGTACAGGGAGAAGTGATTCTACCTCAGTTATTATAGTTTTCTCGTTTTTCAATGTTACAGTTGATCTGATTTAACCTAGAGTAATTCACATGCTTTTTGTTGTTATTGTTGTTGATATTGTGGTTCTATTTCTATCGCAACCTGATGAGATGATGGTATGTCATCTCATGCATCATATAGGCACTTGTTAGAAATCACATGTCGTGCATTCTTGTCATTGCATTTAGGGTGCATTAACAATTTCATGTTATTGTGATAGACATTTTTTAGATTATGCATACTGTTGTGATACATGCCTTGATAAAATCCCTACAGTTTGATAGAGAGATTGTTTGTATTGTACCTTGCTTAAATGAACGCCGAATTTTTGTTGTTGAGGTGTTATGGGCCCTCATGAATCGGATCATAGTGGATCATTTACCTGTTTTCCTTATATATGATATGTAGGATATACCATGCTTTGATTCATGGGGAGTATGTGCCCTCACAGATCAGAATTTGGAACCTTCATGCTTGTTTTTCAGTGTTTTCTGGTCTTCGGTGTAGTTTCAGAGCTACTTCTTGGAAAAACCAAGAATACATGGCGTGTACTTTATATATACATGTCGTTTAGTTTTAAAACTGTTTCACTAACAACACGGGTCATGGAAGATCGTGTAATACACGCCGTGTTTTGTATGAACATGCTATGTAGCCTTGTTCTAGGTACTCGGTCGTGTCACGAACAATAGGGGACGATGTTATCTCATACTATACATGCCATGTTTGATCAGAACATGCCATTTAAGGGTCAGCTGTGTACCCGGTCATGTATCCAACAACACGGTGTGGGAAAAATATTCAAATAATGTCGTCTGTGTTCGGAACACGCCGTGTAGCCTCAGCTGTGTGACCGACCGTGTAACTAATAACATGGGTCGTTGAAACCTTGTCTACTACATTCTGTGTCGACATGGAATAGGCCGTGTAGTATCAGTTAAGACAAAGGTGTGGGTTAGCCATGCAAGGAGACTCGGGTAGGGGAACAGAGTTATGTTCATGCCGTGTATAGTTTATACACTTCGTGTAGTCATGTTTTGTAAAACTTGTGTTTTTTCTACTACTATATCCATTTTTAATCCTTTTTTCTATGTCATTGATATTCCGGATCTATGGTGTGCTTTTGATCTTTGAGAGATATTCCTTTGAGATGTCCTCTAGTTATACGTCAATTGCAGCATGGTAATCAGACACCAGATATGGCTGGTCAAGACTTACTGCCGATCCTCCAATCATTCCAGCCTTGGCACTAGTTGTCGTACCAGTTGCAGGCACTGATGTGCAGTTTAGGGATGGTTTTAGGGTGATTATTAAGACCTTTTAGGGAGAACCACATCCTACCATGACTATGGAAGACTTGACGCTAGTTTTTCAGCAGCAACATCCTCCTACTATCTTGGGGGAAGGAGGACCACAGGATACAGAGTCATAGATGGAAGCCATGTTGACTATCATGGAACATTTGGAAACGCTTCCAGAGAGGCGGTTCATTCTCTCTAACTATATGCTACAAGACTCTTCCAAGAGGTGGTGGGATGTGATCTCACAGGCGGGTCATCAGACGGTTGTGGCATGGGAGGGGTTCTAGTGCGTGTTTTATGACTACTTCTACCCGGATACCCTGAGGGCCGATCGAGCCCGAGAGTTCATGAGTCTTGAGTAGGGTACTCTTTCTATTATGGAGTATTCCTCTAGTTTAACTGAGCTGCAGTGTTTCACACACCTCCGGGGTGGAGATGGGATGTTCTTAGTAACTTAGATTGAGGGTGGCCTTAGGAGGGAGTTCTTCTCAAAGGTGAATATCTTTCAGTTGACTTCCATCACTTCTATCATCAACCGGGCACTGATTTCAGAGCGCAATATGAGAGACTCCGGAGCTGCGATCCAGGGCGAATCTGCTTCCAGAGCTATTATTCATCCAGTTGACAGCAGGAAGGCCCATAAGGAGTCTACGAATGATGATCCGTGGAGGCGAGATATATCTTTAGGTATCCATGTAGTATGATACTACTGTGGAAGGGCAGGGAACACGAGGCCGTTGTTCCAGACAGACCCATTAGTGTGCCGATATTGCAGCAAGATGGGTCACTTTCAGCATTTCTGCCATGTTTTCTCTCTAGTAGCTAGTGACGGGGGTTCTTCCATGACTCCATGTTCCAGAGAATCACCACCAATTTCTCACTAGTCAGGGAAATGGAGTTCTTCGGACTTTTCAGGACAAGGTGGAGGTCATGGTCGTGGCAGTCAGTAACTAGTCTTTTAGCATCATTAGAGTGGATCAGCTGAGAATGGTTAGGCAGGGTCACAGGGCCGCTGGGTAGGCAATACTTTTTCGGTGGAGTAGACATATCAAGAGTAGGATCCCAGACCATCTATATTTCGAGGTACGATCTTAGTAGCCTCAGTTTTATCTTCAGCTCTTTTCGATACTGGTGATATGTATAGCTTTATCTCTTTTGTTGTTTTGGAGTGCCTTGGGGTCTGTATCATTCTATATGCCGACTTGTTAACACTAAAAACACCTTTGGGGGCGAGTACATCTAGTGTATGTCAGTGCAGAGAGTGCCCTCTCGAGGTTGCATGGTATCATTTCTTATAAGATCTCTATGTCCTAGAGATGACAAGATACGATGTCATTCTCGAGATGGACCGGTTGGTTCCCTTCCAGGAAATCGTCGACTGTTATCACCGCAGTATGAGAATCATTTCACTAGAGGGTGAATCTTTTCCTCATAGAGGCGAATGGGATGTTCGGGCATGTTGAGCAGGACTCGAGCATCATGGGCTAGGAAGGGATACAACCCAGATTTATAGTCTTTCTCTAGATGATTAACGGACTTCACAGTTGGACTTTCCTCTAGTGGTGGATCATTTTAGAGTTGTCTTTCCAGAGGATTTCATAGGTTTTCCTCTCGACCGTGAGGTATAATTATCCCTTGGGCTTGTACTAGGAGCGGCACCAATGTTCATTCCTCCTTATAGGATGGCTACACCTGAGTTGCATGAGATCAAGAAGGCGTTGGAGGAGTTGGAGGCAAAGGGTTTCATCCGACCGAGTACATCTCCATGGAGTTCACCTGTCCTGTTTGCAAAGATGGCAGACGTTACACTTAGGCATTGTGTGGATTATCGGAAGCTGGACTAGTTGATGGTTAATAACAGATATCACATTCCGAGGATTGATGATCTTTTCGATCGTCATCGAGGAGACCGAGTGTTATCGAAGATCGATTTTGAGTTCCAGTTATAATCAGATGTGCGTTAGACCATCGGATATACCTCTTACAGCCTTCAAGAGTTGGTTCGGTCTCTATGAATATACAGTTATGTCGTTTGGTCTCAAGAATGTGCCCGCAATTTTCATGGCACTGTTGAACTGAGTGCTCCATCCTTACTTTTATTCCTTCGTCGTGGTCTTTGTGGAAGATATCATGGTGAACTCTCACACTTGACATGACCATGCTACCCATCTTGAGATCATTTTAAGTACACAAAGCAAGCATCGGCATTATGCTAAACTCTCGAAGTGCCACTTTTGGATGGATCAGATTTACTTATTGGGTCACATCATCTCAGAGGCAGGAGTATCTGTGGACCCAAATAAAGTGAGAGATGTAGTTTCCTTGGAGCTTCTAAAGAACTTTTTTGATGTATGGAGTTTACTAGGGCTTATGAATACTACATACGCTTCATTTAGTAATTTTCACACCTAGAAACACCATTGACAGGTCTGGCCAAGAAGGGGCCGAAGTTCTTATGGTCATATTCTTGTGAGGCAGCCTTTCAAGAGATGAATGGAAGGTTGACGTCAGCACCGATACTAGTCTTTCCAAAGCTAGGAAAGATCTATAATGATTATTGTGATTCTTCATGTATCGGGATGGGTGTTGTGCTTATGCAGGGACATGGAGTCATTGCGTACGGGTATCAACAGTTGAGGCCACATGAGAGGAACTACCCGACGCACGATCTGTAGTTTGCATTTGTTGTTCATGCCTTGCACTGTTGGAGACATTACCTTCTGGGAGAGCACTTTGTGATTTTCTCTGTCAACAAGAGTCTCATGTATATCTTCAATCACCGTGATCTGAATTTGAGACAACACAGGTGGGGCGTGTATCTTCAGTCTTTTCATTTCGAGCTTTCCTATATGCCGGGAATGGAAATGCAGTGGCAGATGTGTTGAGAAATATATCATTGAATCAAGAAGTTCAGGATGCCTATAGTGAGTGGAATTTTATGGCTCTGTTCTCTGAGATGCATCTGGAGGTGCACGACAGACAGGGACATAATTTCTTATCTTTTTTAGTTGTTACCTCTACCCTTCTAGATGAGGTGCAGATAAGGCAGCTATCAGACTCAAACGGTCTTGTCCTTCGGGAGATTGTGTCAGGAGTGGACCCTCTTCCTGGAAGGACAATGGGCAAGGATGAGATCTTGCATTTCCAAAGACGCGTATGGGTGCCAGCAGACATACGAGAGGAGATGATGTGGGATTTTCATTCCTCATTTTGGACAGTTAATCCTTGCGTTAACAAGATGTATCGGGATATTCATCACCAGTACTGGTGGCCAGGTATGAAGAGAGATATTGATGGTTTCGTCTTGAGTTGTTCTACATGTCAGCAGTGGAAAGCAGAGCATCAGCGACCAGCATGCCTCTTATAGTAGTTACCCTTTCCAAAGTGGAAATTAAACGATGTGGCGATGGACTTCATGACCGGATTGCCGAGGTCACCTCGGGGGAACGATACTGTTTGGGTTGTCGTCGATAGGCTTACGAAGGTTTATCACTTTTTACTGATCATGGAGACCTTCATTTTTGATGATATAAGAAGACTATAAATCCGAGAGATTGTACGTCTGCATGGAATTCAACACTCCATTGTTTCAGATAGAGATGTGTGCTTTACTTCTTGGTTTTGGAAGGGGCTTCAAATGTCATTGGGTACACATGTACTTTTGAGTACAGCATAGCATCCCCAGACAGATGGCCAGTCCGAACGTACGATCAAGATGCTTGAGGATATGCTCTGAGATTTCATTCTAAACTTTGGTTGTTCTTGTGAGAAGCATATCCCTCTAGTGGAGTTCCCCTACAACAGCAGTTTTCAGGAGACTATTTAGATTGCATCTTATGAGGCTTTATATGGTAGGCCATGCTGATCACCTTTATTCCGACTGGAGACAGGAGATGTAGCTCTGCTGGGACCTCATCTTGTTCAGGAGACCTCAGAGCAGAAAGAATTGATTCGGAATAGGATGGCTATAGCACAGCCTTGACAAAAGTATTATGGTGATCAGCGGAGACGACCTCTGGAGTTTGGGGTTAGAGATCAGGTTTTCCTGCTTGTTGCACCGAGGTTGGGACACAAGGGGATTCAGAGACAAGGTAAGATTTCACCACAGTACATTGTTCCGTTTGAGGTATTGGATAGATTTGGGCATGTTGCCTATCGGTTGCAGTTACCTCAGAGGGACTGGGCCATGCATGACGTCTTCCACGTTTCTCAGCTCCGACGTTACTTTTTAGACATGTCTCATGTCTTTCAACCAGAGGAGGATGAGCTTGAAGAGGATGCATCATTTGATGAGCATCCTATCCAGATTTTTGATCACAGTACAAAGGTTCTCCATGGGCGGTCTGTTCTACTAGTATGTGAGCTATGGAAGCACGAGCGAGTACAGGACGAGACCTGGGAGAGGGAGGCTGATGTACGATCGCAGTGTCTAGAGCAGTTCGGGGTTTCTTCTTCTACATCTCGTTAGGGAAATTTGGAAACGAATTTCTTTAATGGGGGAAGTTTGTAAGAACCCAGATCATCGTTTTAGGTATGTTTTTCCTTTTTTAGTCATTTTTTAGAAAAAGTGAAAAATTCGGAAATTTTCTAAGTACACATTGTGTGCATTATAAGTACACGCTATGTACTTTGATGAAACGCCAGGCCGTGTTCTTGCCATGTCCGGGCCACACGCATAGTGTGTAGGGGTGATGTGGAGGCCGTTTAAAGATGAATACGAAAAGGCTAAGTACACGTCGTGTACCCCATAAGTACACGCCGTGTAATTACTTTTTTTTATTAAATGGACTCGGGTCGCACCTGACAGTTAGAACTCACTTCTTCTTTAGGTTATTCGTCTGAGAGAACCTGTATGGCCATGGAATTTCTCCGAGCCCTCGAGCCTCTTTCCGTTCTCTGAATCGACCATCGTCGATTGCGTTTGAACCGCACCGGTAAGCCCTTGCTTCTCCTAGAGCTCTATTTTCCAATTCCTCATCTTTCTCAATATGTTTTAGGTTGATCATTTTGTGTGTTTTCTTAGATAAACATCGTTCTAAGGAGAATAAATTATCGTGGTTCATTTATATCGATCTCCTAGGATTGTGGTAGGTGGTTTGTGCCTTTTTGTTGGAAGTATTTGAATATTTTGTGCAATTTCACCAATTCCCTTGAATGGGTTATTGTGTGTTTCTTATTTTTCCATTGTTTTCTGCCTTCTTTTCTTGATTTTCATTAGTAGAGGTCAGTGCTTGTGAATAGGGTAAACATTATTGTGCTCTGTATGTTTTTCCATGCATGTTTTTTCTCTTAGGCATTTTCCCAGTTTCCATGCCTAGTTGTAGGATAGTGGAACTGTTGTACTATTATGTAGTTGTGCCTTATAATGATAGCCAAGTAGTTCTTGATGTTTATGCAGGGCGATATGTGGGTTATTCATGTTTTTTTTACACAGGGCTGTGAGAAGCTAGTGTAGGGGACCATAGAGAGAATGGACGTAAGGGCTTCTCCAGATTGTCTAATTATTTCAAGGTGACACCAAAGGGGGAATTGATGATGAGTGCTTCCTCAGGGATTCTGTAGTTACTTAACAAGGTCCACAGGGGGAATGAGACATTGATTTATTTCCCAGAGAGCCTATAGTATGATACGAGACTATAGGGGGAATTGACAGTGAGTGCTTCATCATTGATTATATTCTTCAACTGAACCAGAGTGGTGAGACTGTGTGTGCCTCCTAGAGGGTGTATTGTACTTGTAGGTTGAACCTTAGGGGTTAGTTTGTGAGAACTACCCAGAGGATACCTTTTTGTACTACATGATGGAGTCGTTGCATCCTTTTTCGTAGATTATATTCTAGAAATTGTGGATTGTTTACTATTGTTTATTATCCTGTTTACTACTTACTATTTGCTGCTTACCATACTTTACCTACAATATATTCACTGATTGTTAGTCATAGGTCTTTGGGTGGTTTCCTACTAGGAAATTGTCTCACACCATGTTTGGTCATTATTTTGGCCCAAAATATATTATATGGTTGTAGGTATAGATAAGGGAAAGTGCCCTTGTACTTTAGGTTCTTGATCTCTTTGGAGCTGGAGGGCATGGGACTAAGCCGAGTCCTACGATGCTAAGGATTTGCTCATTTGTTTTTCTTTTGTACATCGTTTTAGTACTATTTTCAGCATTGTGGCTTTTTTCCCTATTTTCTGAGACATATATATATATATCATGCTTCATTATTATATATGCGTTCTCTAGTTTTCTTCTTTTAGCCTTATCATGTTTATCTCTATATTGACTATTATTATGTCCACTGTTGTATGTTGTTTACTTCCACTGTGTACTCTGCCAATGAGGGCATAGATTCCCCACTATCACACCCAAGGCCCTCGCTGCTAGTCGGCAGCCTCTAGATTTTGGGGAAATGCTCTTGAGGCCATGTGACCTAATGGGTATGGAGATCCTCTGGGTGGCTTCCGGAACCGGGATGTTACATAGTTAACGCTATTATAATTAGCAGCATTTTTTGTTCCTAAACCTCTAGGTGAAACTCAGAGAACATATCCATAATCTTTCACTCACATTTTTCCTCTGTAATGGCTTCTTTCTAAGACTTACTGTTCAAGGTATCATCTAAAACAATACCCTTTCTAGTTTTGTAAGAAATCAGAAAATTGAATTTGTTGGCATTCAACAAACATGTGATTCCTTATATAACAACCACACTCTATATAGAATAGTTGTGATTTTTATTATCCTTATAAATGAAAAATAGTAACCTAATAGATATTTTCTCCAATAGCATAGACAATGGACCATGGCAGTTAGCTCGAGATCATTCATATCATAGTTCCGCTCATATGTACTTAGCTAGTGGGACCCTAATGTTACATCCTAGTCAACTAATCTCAAATCCACCCTAAGACTGATTCATAATGTGTTAGAATATACAATCAAGCATATTCCTAGCTTATGATGGATCATGAAAACTGATTATGTCATTATTCCCTTTAACTCATGAAAATATATCTCACAAGATTCAGTCTAGTAAAGTTTCACACCATTATTAGGAGAACACATAAGTCGTACTATCGATCATGATATGTATTTGGTGAATTTTTTGTAATAGCTTACTATCCCTAAGAGGTTGTGTGTATCAAACACTTTCTAAGGATTCTCCTGGGAAACCCTAGTGATCGCATTCTCTTGGTCAATATATATGCCTGCCTTAGATATGATATAATACAAGAAGTAAACCTTATTGATCCATAAGTGTAATTTATTGATATTATCATATTTTTTGTGATCGATTATTGTATTTAACAAGATATCAATATTGTTGGCATGGTCGTGTGTTGTGCGAGAATACATTAATATGTATATGAAAAATATTAGCTTGTATGAATCAAGATACGGTTGGAAAACCTTACTCATCAGGGCCATAAAATTTTCAGCGCATTCCAAATACTGAATGGATTGACCAGATACTCATACAATCCATACCAACTCCAGAACATTGTATTTGATACGTTTGATTTCCTCAAATAAACAAGATTGTAGAAAAAACAGCAATCGATCTTAGAGAAAAATACTTCTCTATGAAACAGGATGAAGTGGTTGCAAGGATGTGGATAACAGTTAATCAATGTAAGCTCATTCAGTATATGGTATCCACACAAAATATAATAGAACATGATTCCATTATTAGGGAATCATACTGGTAAACTAATGGTGATGTGTTGGGTCGAATAAATATGTGACTCTCTAGATCATCAGGATAGTTTTTGATTTCCAGGAGCTATATTTGTTCCATCCTATATGGAGAAATAAGAATCATTTCGGAACCTGTCACTATCTTGATGGTGAATTCAACCACTTTCTCAAGATATGTAAGCTTGAGAAATCATCAGTGAAGAGGTCTTGGAAATGATACATAAGAGGATTAAATTTTATAAGTTGCATTCCCAAATCACATAAAAAGAGACTTTCCATCAGGGATGTAACTCCAACTAACCTAGTACGCTTGAGTCTAGATCAAATTTCCTATATATAAATATATATATATATATATATATATATCAAATTTTCACGTATAGATATATGTGTTTCCCTTCAGTGACTTGAAAGATACACAAAAGTGATAAGAGTCCTCATATGTTTGATACGCCACAAACCAGTCAATTCAATGAATGACATTTAATCCAACAATCTAGAGGATGATGAAACAACATAAGAAATGATACACATATATTTCAAGGCGGAACTACTTTTATTCGAATATACCCTCAATGTGAACTACTAATGGAATTTCCAGAGTCATAATTGTAACGAACTAATGTTTTTCAATGGAAATTTCCTTATTATATATATCTCATAAAATCACATGAAAACATGACATAATGAACTACTATATTCTACGTGACCTTTCTACATAATATTTTCACTTCTGTGTTTGGAATTTTGAAAATCTGACATACACGGTTTCAATCAGTAAGTTATTTGGAGTCCAATAAGAAAAATTATTTCTTGGTGAATAGTAGCATACCCTTATTAATAGTAACATACCCTTATGAATAGTGATACACCATAATGAACAGTAACCATACCTATTACATTATATAGATAATATTCATGTGGAAGTTCAAAATACTTATTTTTTAGAATAAGTAAATAAATGTTTTAATGATTTTTTTAGACTAAATTTTGATTTTAAAAAAATATTAAATTAATAATACATAGAAAATTATTGTTCAATATTGGACTTCATTTTTGGATTCTACACATTGAAAAATTGTTAGGGTTAATTTTAGGGATTTTTATGAAATAAATGAATTTTTTATGAATAGTGAAAAACTATAATTTACAAAATAAGCTAAATACGCTAATTATAGAGTAATGAATGTTGTTCTACTGATGTAATAAAAATTGATTCAGATTCACATTATAATATTATTATTCTTGTTCATTGCATACTCTCTATTCCTTTTCTTGTGGAGAAATAATATATTAATGAATATAAAATTGGGAAATCCCCTCTCCCCTCCAATATAACCCCCCCCCCCCCCCACCCCCCCCACCCCCCGCAGTCCCTCTACCGTTCACTCCTCTTAAGCCTTGTTCATTCTCCAAAATCTATCCAAAAATCCTCTCTCATGTCCAGTAAGCCTTGGTCTCATAAAAATACAAAATCATCTCCCTTAAGGTGGCTCTCAAGGAAGATTGGTTCAAGAGGTAAATTCCTCTTTTCAATTATTTGTCTTTCCTTTCAAGTTCATTTGTCATATTTTTATATTATTAAATCTCCTTATCCAAATGATGTTATGACTCCAATACCTTACATCTACTAGATTTTTTTCATGATTGTGGAAGTAGTTATCATCATCTCTTCATTTTACCTTCTTTTATACTAGTTTCAATAACACCATCATAGATATATCAGTTTACCACAATCAATAACGATGGGATTTCGATTTCAATTATCATTAAAAATTATGATCAAGAAACCATTATTTTTATGGTTGGAAAAGATAATTATATATTTAATATACCCTATTTAAGGTTCTGAATTCCCATTGTACAAATGGTATTATTTTATAAAGAAAATGAGTTCGTTGTAATTAAAACCCACAATTTAACTGAAACATTTATCATTAGAGATCTATATAAAAATTCATCCTCATGCCATGTAACCAAATAATATAAATTACCACTAACACCTATTTATTATCTTGATAATATGAAAATTAAATTCAATAGATTTAAATGAACTCAATTACTTAAGAAGAAGTGAACCAATTATGAAAATAAAGAAAACAAACACTACGGAACAACAAAATTATACATAATAACTTATCAATAAGGGTATAAATGAACTAAACAGAATTACCATAAAATAAATACATGTCTAATAGGTTCTTAACTGAGAAATTAATATGTATAATTTTATATTCTAGGATCATAAATTCAAGAGCGGAACACATTCGTATTTAAGATAAGGGTTTTCTACCTGAACTTCCATTTTCATTCAAGTTACTTTCTTTGTCTTATTACTTCAATGAAATAATTATGTATTATTTTTTACTCATCATAAATTTTGTTTGAGTATTCTATATATGTACTCCAACCATAATCCTTCCATATTTTATGGATAGTTACATGTTTTTAAAGGAACTTTCAAAATTGTTTCGGAAAGACAAGCTAGATTCAAGAGAATTTCTCAAATCCTAACCCATTTTCATGGGAACCCTATAATTTTTTTAGAAACAATTAGATTTATAAAATAACTCTTTTTATTTGAAAATAATAACTTACTTAATTTATTGTTTTATAGAAATTAATTTCCAACAGAACTCTTCTTCTTATAGTAAAAGGTTTTTTATCTAAAAAATTACTCAAAGATTTTATGAGAGTATCTTTATCTATTTCAACAATCATGTTGATTATTATGTATTATTGGGGTTCATATTAAATTTTATAATTTAAAATATTTAATTTAATGGTTTATTTTTATTTTTTATGTGGGTTTACTATCTTAAAACCATTCAACAATTTAGCATGAATGGTTACTGTTTATGCTTAATGATTGGAGAAAGTTATTTAAATTTCATACATTAATTTAAATATGAGTATATATGTTGCTTATATTTATCCCCATTCATATGAGGAATGAATTGGAAATAGAAAGGGTCAGGTGGGTTATGTTATATCCCATCAGTCCATCGATAGGTCTCATGAGACAAACTACGGTCTTGGCATAAGGACATCAGAAAAATTATCAATTATTATCTTGGAGTGAGGCCTTGCATGTATGGTTATGTTGTCCCTCATTATGCATTTTTTCATTATGAAAATCATATTTATGATTCATTTTGTTGTTTGACTAGTGGAATACCCATGATTATGATATGTTATGGAAATATGTACTCTGATCATATTATATTAAAGTTTAGTTTTAAAGGAATGTGTTTTAAATTATTCACTATGTCTAATGTTTATGTTATATTCTGTTTTATTGCTTACCCTTACTGAGCATTTGAGTTCACCCCTTTCTTATGTTTCATTTTCATAGGACATTAAGATTTTTTTTTTGAATTATTTTCTGAAATAAAATAGAAGTTATGGAAGATTTATAAAGAGTTTGTATGTTGTTTTTCTTTTTAAGTTGTAATGTTGAACCTATGTATGTATATTGTTTAGAATAATACTAAACTACTCAGTCCTTTGGGATAGTTATTCCTTGTTTAAATGACAATGTAATAATATAATGCTCCAGCTCTGGGAAACTGGGGTTGGGTACTTACAGCTTTTATAAATGGAAGTTTATTAGAAAACGCAGATACTAGATTTCGAAAACATAGATTAAGGAAGAGTACCTAAGATAGTCTTTGAGGATAAACCAACAAGAACGTCCTGGTATTTTGGTAAGGAATAAATTATGTTAATCTTTTAAGAAATACATCCCTGTGTAGAAATCAATAGATAGAGGTGGCTCTGGAATAGATGAACCTAGGATTCAAAGCTCCGACAAGGTGATTCGGGCTTGACTCGTGGTATCCTGGCACACGATAATGGGCCTTGTTGCACACTCCTGAGGTATCTGCTTTGGATAATGAAATTTTGATATACAATCCATTATAAAGGATGTAAATGTAAAATTATCCTCAATGAAACGGTTCTTTTGATTATGGGATTATCCATGCCTAGGATATTAATTTTTTCTAAGTATTTTGTTAAGTTATGAATATGAATTATGATTCATAACCTAATATATTTTATGACATTATATAGAAATGACACATAGTGGAAGGAATGGAAACCACACAAATTCATGTGTCCCCGATATAGATTTACCTCCGATGTAAGATAATTATGTTGGGTCTGGTGGTGTGACCGGTGATTAGAAACTCTTAAATATACTGGGTGAACATACTCAGGTTATGAATAATAACCTTACCCATATAGAACATACAAATCCACCATGTGTAAGAGCTATGCTAGATTAATTTATGTGTGCAACAACATCTAACGTTAAAAGGGTCTACAAACCCATTTGTAGAATAGAAATGGTTATATTTGTCAGAGAAGAGATTTCTTTCTTTGGGATGTAATGAAAGAAAGAATGTCGTTATGGCAGTTTATCTTCTATTGGGAGATGTAGATTAGTTGTGGTCGTGAATCCAAAACACAAAGGAGGAGGAATAGATAGAAGTGATAGAATGGAGGGGAATTAAGGAAATATTCCTAGAGAAATAATTTATTAATAAACAAAAATCTGATATGGAATTGCCATTTTTTTAATTTGAAGCAAAAAGAAGATGATAATGTTGCAAAGTATGAAGCTAACTTCATAATGTTAGAAAGACATGTTGTGGACTACATGATAAATACAAGGAGAGAATTTGATCGAATCATTGATGGCCTAAAGACATTACTCTGGTGGGATCTAGTATCCCATAGTTTCTCATCATATGAATATATAGTTTCAAGTGCTATCAAGACATAAAATGAAATCTATATGTCTTATGACATTAACGAAATGAAAGAGAAGAACAGGGATGCTGAAAACTCTGGGTAAGGATGATTGAAAACATAGAAAATCGGAAGAGTTGAATATCCATCCAATAATACTTGTGGGAAGAAAAACCTTGTTACATTCCTAAAGGGGATGCGATTTTGATACAAGTGTGGAGAAAAAGGCCACCTAACTCTGGATTGTAAGGGAAATAAAGAAGGTATCAGTGTTCAATGATACAATTGCAAGGAGGTGGGACATTATTCAATGAATGTCCTAAGTGTTAAGGAAATGTTACCCAAATAAGGACAAGGGAGAATAGACTATCTTTTATAGTCACGACCGCAGATATTGATGTTCTTAATGAAGTGTTGGTAGGTACATTGATCATTTCATCAAACATATAAAATGCATTATTTTATTCTGGATCGTCACATTCATTTATATCTTCCTAGTTTTTCAAGAAAATTAGACACGTCCAACTTGATTTAAGGAAGGATTTATCTTTCAAAAATCTTAATGGATTTATCATTACAAAAAAGGCATTTCGATTAGTCCCCCTTATGACACATAAACGTTCTTTAGTTGCTAACCATGTCCTCATACAAATGGTTGACAATCATATAATTCTCGGTAGGAATTGGAAATCGAATTATGATGAGAATATCTACTGAATGAAGAAGGAAGTTACAATATTTGATATTGGTGTAGAATCTCTTATTTTTAGAGAAGAAAAATTCCCATTTGATTCACATCACGATCCACCTATAGTATCTCTACTGAATTCAATTATTGGGGAGGATGGGAATGAAATAAATAAGGGTGAGGAGAAGAATTTACATATAGAGGACGTACCTATTATTCAATAATATGTTGACATATTCCTAGAGGATTTAGATAGACATCCTCTAGAGTGTGAAATTGAGTTTTCCATTGACTCCATTCCTTGTCCATGACACATATCAAAGACCCCTTATAAAATGGTCCCTATGGAGTTAGTGGAACTAAAGAAAGAACTAGGGGAATTTAGTGGAAAAGGATTTATTTGACCTACTGTTTCTCTATGGGGATCTCGTGTCCTGTTTCTCAAGAGGAAAGATGGATCCATGGGGTTGTACATTGATTATAGGGAAATCAATGTTATTACAACAATGAACAAGTATCCCCTACCTTGTATTGATGATATATTTGATCAACTTCATGGAGCCTAATATTTTTTGAAGATTGATCCTTGATCAGGATATCATTAGTTTCTTGTGAAGATGGAAGACATTCCAAAAACATAATTCTAAACATGGTATGGGAATTACAAGTTTACAGTAATTCCTTTTGGACTAACTAACGCACTATCTTTTCTCATGGATCTAATGAACGCAGTTTTTGAGGAATATCATGATGACTTTCTAGTTGTGTTTATTGATGATATCCTTTTATACTCTAAAATCTATGAAGATCATGAGAATACCTTGTGCACTATTCTAAAGACAATTATATGAAATAAATTATATGGGAAGTTTAGCAAGTGTGATTTTTTGATCCAATCAGTTTTCATTCTAGGCCACATTGTCTCTAAGTATTGAATATATGTAGATCCTGTGATGAAATAGGCTATGCACGAATGGCCTACTCAAACAAACATAACTAAGGTATGTAGTTTTATTATTTTCATATGTTATTATTGGAATTTAATTCAGAAATTTTCCCATTTAGCAAACCCAATGACCAAGCATACAAAAATTGGGGTTATGTTCGTGTGGAAAAAGGAATGTGAATAATGTTTTAATGATTTGAATAGAAGATTAGTGAATGCTTCAATAAAGACTCTACCATAATGGAATGATGGATTTGCGATCAATAGTGATGCATCAATGAAAGGAGTTGGTTGTGTCCTAATGAAGAATGACAGAGTGATTGCCTATGCATCTAGGAAGCTAGAAATTGATGCAAAAAAATATCTAATTCATGATCTTGAGTTAGTAGTGATAATCATTGCTCTAACAATTTGGAGGAAATACCTTTATGGTTAAAAATGTGAGATATATAAAGATCATAATAGTTTGAAATATATTCTCTCACTGAAAGATTTAAACATGGGACAGAGGATATGGATTGGGCTACTCAATGATTATGATTACAAAATACACTACCTCTGAGGGAAGGAAAATATGGTGGAAAACACTTTGAGTATAATGGACAATGGAATTATGAATAATATGAGAGTTGAAAGGGATCCTTTGTTCATTGATCTAGTAAATTTGGATATGGGAATTATCAATGAAGGTAACACATCACTACTTTTTCAAATTGTTTCCAAACCTTATTCCATTGAGAGGATAAAAAGTTATCAGGCTGATGATGAAGAGTTTCAAAAGAAAATTAATGCTTTAAATGATGGAAATTTGATTGACTTCGTATACGAAGGTGGAATTTTGAAATTCAGAAAGAATTTTTGAGTTCCAACTATTCCTGAGCTAATGAGTGAACTATTGGATGATGATCACAACTTTAATTAATCTATACACCCTAGTTGCAAAATGATGTATCAGGATCTCTAAGAAAACTTTTTGTGTGACAATATGAAAAGGGGGATTGTTTAATATATATCAAAGTGCCTCGTATGTCAACAAGTGAAGTCAAAGAGGAAAAAGTATACGGGGATGATGAAACCACTACCCATACCTACATGGAAGTGGGGGAAAATTATGGTGGACATTGTCACTGGACATCTAAGGACGTATAGAGTAAATAATGCTATATGGGTCATTGTGGATCATCTTACAAAGACAACTCACTTTATAACGATTTTAGGGGACTTCTCATTGGATAAACCTGCACACATTTACATCAATGAAGTGGTATGGCTTCATGGATTACCACTATCTATTGTATATGATTGTGATCCTAGATTTGCCTTGATGTTCTGGAAATGTCTCCAACAGGCTCTAAGAACTGAACTGAACTTCAGTCTGGACTATCATTCTCAAACTGATGTCAAAACTGATTGGACTATTCAGGCACTAGAATACATGTTGAGAGCATTTTCTTTGGAATTCAAATGAGTATGAGACTAACATCTTAAACTTGTTGAATTCTCCAACAATAACAGCTTCCAATAGAGTATCCTAATAGCCCCATATGAAGCCCTTTATGGGAAAAGTTGTAGAACAATAGCATGTTTGGATGATGTTGGTGTGATTAATGTGCTAGGACCATAAATGGTAAATGAAATGGTGGAAATGTGAAAACCATTTTGTAGCATATCACGGTTGCCCAAAGTGGAGAGAAGATTTATGTGGATAACCGTCGACGAGACCTTCAGTTCAAAATTGGAGACCTAGTATTTCTCTGAATATCTCCATGGAAGAATATCATGAGGTTTGGGAAGAAAGGAAAGTTAAGTCCCATGTAAATCATCCACTTATAGATCCTTGATCGAGTCAAATCTATGGCCTATCGACTATAACTAATTGCGACCTTGTCAAAAGTAAATGATTTCTTTCTTGTATCTCTCTTAAGGAAGTACCTACCAGACCCTTCACATTTACTCTCTTTAGAGGTGGTACAGAAAGAGGTTGATCTTTCCTATGAGGAGTAGCCAGTAATGATCTTGGATAGTAGAGACAATGTTATATGCAACAAGAAAACTCATCGAGTCAAGGTACTATGGAGACACCATAAGTACAAAGAGGAAACATAGGAACTAGAGGAAGAAATGAATGAAAAGTACCCCCACATGTTTTTGTCCAATATTGTAAAATAAAATTTCGATGGTGAAATTTCTAAAGGGGGGAAGAATGTTACAACCAACTATTTTTCAATGGAAATTCCATCCTTATAATATGTCATAAAATAAAATGAAAACACAACATAATGAACTACTAAGGTGTAATTGACCTTTAAACATACTTTTTTCACTTCTATGTTTGGAATTTTGAGAATCTGACATACATGGTTGCAATCAGTAATTTATTTAGAGCCTAATAAAAAAACATAATTTTTTGGTAAATAGTAACCTACCCTTATGAATAGTAACATAACCTTATGAGTAGTGATATTTCCTAATGAATAGTAAGCATTCCTATGTTTGTATATAAATAATATCAATGTGGACATATAATATACCTATTTTTTTAATAAGTAAATTAATTTTTTTAAAGTAGTTTTTTAGATTAAATTATGATTTCAATTAAATATTAAATTAATCATATTTAGAAAATTATTTTTGTCTAATGGAATTAATTTTTGGACTCTACGAATTGAAAAAAATTTAGGGTGATTTTTTGGGATTTTTCTGAAATACATGAATTTTTTATGAATAGTGCAAACCCATAATTTGTAAAATAAGCTAAATACACTAATTATAGAGTCGGGTATGATGTGTTATTGATGTAAGCCCAAGTGATTCATATTCACATGAAAAAACTTCAATTATTTTTCATGGAATACTCACTATTCCTTATCTTGTGGACAAATAATAAAATAATGAACATAAAAATGAGAAATCCCCTCTCCCCTCCACTATAACCCCCCTCCCCTCCCGCCCTCTTCACATCACTCCTCTCAAGCCTTGTGACATCCCCCAATTCATTCCAAATATCCTCCCATCCTCCTCTCCCACGTCTAGTAAGCCTTGGTCTCATAATAAGAACAAAACCACTACCTTAAGGAGGATCTCAAGGAAGTTTGCTTCAATAGGTAAATTCCTCTTTTCTATTTTTTGTCTTTCCATTCATGTACATTTGATTTATTTTTCTATTATGACATCTCCGGATAAAAATATTGTGATGAATCTTGTACCATACATGTAATATAATTTTTTCATGATAGTGGAATAATTTATCATAATATCTTTATTTTACCTTCTTTTATACTAGTAGCAAGAACACCATCAGAGATGGGTCAACTTACCACATTCAAGGACGATGGGTTTATATTTCTACAATCATTCTCAATTATGGTCATGAAAACTTTCTGGTTTTGGTTGAATCAGATTATTTTATATGTAATATACCATGTGTAAGGTTCTATAATCCCTTTGTACAAATGGTATTAAGTTATAATTAAAATGAGTTCGTTTTATTCAAAACACACAAATTAACCAAAACCGCTGTCATTAATGATATATAAAAAAATCACCCTCATGACTTGTAACCAAATTATTTAAATGACTCCTAAGAGTTAAGGTAGATCATAAATAATATGAAAATTTAATTATAGAGATTCACATGAACTCCATATCTTATGAACAAGTGAACTGATTATGAAAATAAAGAAAACAAACACTACATAACATCAAAAATCAATATAATAATTTATCAATAAGTACATAAATGAATTAAAAATAATTATTTAAAAATAAATACATTTCTAATAGGTTCTGAAATAAGTTAATAATAATTATAATTTCATATTCTAGGATCTTATGTTCAAGAGAGGAACACGTTTAGATTTAAGGTTTGTGTTTTCCACCCAAACATCCATTTTCTTTCGGGTTACCTTCATTGTCTAATTACCTCAATGAAATTCTTATTTATTATTACGTACTCCTCATAAATTTCGTTTTATTATTCTATATATTTACACCATCCAAAATCATTCATTACTTTAGGTATAGTTAAACATTTGAAAAGGATCTTTCAAAATTGTTTCCGAAAGACATGCCAAATTTAATGGAATTTCTCAAATCCTAACAAATTTTCAAGGGAAGCCTATAATTTATTTTTAGAAACCATTGTATTTATAATATCATTAGTTTTTTTTATGAAAATACTACCGGAAATAAATTATGGTTTTATAGAAATATTTTTCCAAAACAATTCTTCTTCTCAATGTAAAATGGTTTTTATCTCAAGAGTTACTCGAAGATTTTATGAGAGTATCTTCATCTGTATAAACAATTTTGTTAATTATTATGTATTATTAGGATTAATATTTAATGGTATAATCTACTACATTAAATAATAAGGTTTATGGTTATTTTTTATGTGGATGTACTATCTTAAATCCATTAACCAATTTTCCCTGAATGGTTAGTGTTTAATTCCTAACATTCAGGGAATGTTTATTACATTTCATATATTAGTTTCAATATGAATGTATATATTTCTTATATTTATCCCCATTCTTATTAGGAATTAATTGGACATATAATGTTTTAGCAGGGGTGCACTATATCCCCTCTGTGCATCGGTAGGTCTCATGAGACAAACTACGATCTTGGCACAAGGCCTTGAAAGAAATGATTTTCCATGGTCTTTGGAAAAGGCCTTGACCGTATGGTTATGATGTCCCGCATTATGAATTCCATCCTTAAGAAAATAGTATTGATGGTTCATATGTTTATTCAACACGTAGAATACTCATGATATGTTATGTTATGGAAATATTTACTCATCTCAAATTACATTCAAGTTTATTTTTAAAGGCATGTGTTTTCAATTATTAACCATGTGTAATGTTTATGTTATATTCCGTTGTATCTCATAACCTTACTGCGCATTTGAGCTCACCAATTTCTTATGTTTCATTTTCTCATGACATGAATAATTTTCTTATAAATGACATGCTAAAATAACATAGGTGTTATGGGTGTTGTCTAAGGAATTCATGTGTTGTTTTCCTTTTCAAGTTGTAATGTTGAAACTATGTATGTATCTTGTTTCTAATAATACTTAAATAATCTTTCATTCGGGATGCTTATTCCATGTTCATTTGAAAAGGTAATCAAACAAGGCTCCAGCTCTGGGAAATGGGGTTGGGTCCTTACAATACTATCACTAGAGTACACTATCACTCATCCAAGACTTCACGTAGTTGGGAAGATTGAAATGATTTGATACAAATATATCAAACATGGAAAATACTAATGTTGATTTTACATTAATAGTACCTCTATCTATATATGTTTAGGTACTCTACTCCTCTGGAATAGGAAGAACTAAATAAATGTTGTGTGAACTATAGTACTGACATGTTTCTTGAGTAGTTGAAGAATGTCCACTCTTCTGATAATGAAACCTTGAGGTCTAACCACCTCATCCATTCCCTCATTCTTTACATGAATGGCCCATATAATACCATACTTTGGCCTAGTATGGTGGTGATGATCTAGAACCTGAAGGGGATGTTAGAACAGAACCCCGATCACATGGAATTAAATAAAAGTATTGGATAAGATGATGTAGGTGACCCATCCTGCCATTATATTGATATTAGATCGGGTTCCTTGTACACTAAGGATTTTATGGCCTTTCCTAAAATACTGGTGACATACAACATAAAATTATTTGTGTTCTACATGACTGGTACTTTCCCCACATGTAACCTTGAAACACTACGTCCTACTAATAAGGAAACTACTACCCTTCTTAAAAGCCGAACTACCCCATTTCACAATGTATGATTTCATTTGGTTTCCCTCAGTGGTGAGGTATTGGTTCCCTAATTATAAAATTTTTATTAGTTGAAATATCTTCAACTGCGAGAAGATGGATTATGAAATACCATCCTAAAATTGATTGGTAGTATCCATATCATCACCAGTAAAGGTAGATGTAATATACTATAATTATTTGAAGAGATATTAGTATTAAATCACTGACAAGTCACTTGGTAATGGTCTGTGAAATACCACACATGGTCTATTATCAAGGTATAAGGAATGATGTAGCTGCATAAAAGTGCCTTTATGTCTATGAAAACCATACATTGATGTCTACTAGAATGAGTATGAACATCTCCTCAACACTTGGAAAAGTCATATAGAATATTTTTTGTGAACATAACCCTCCAAAATATAGGCATGTCGATATGATTGAAGATCAATAGAATGGCCTCCAGCAATGAATTTGTTTCCTGAGTTCTACCAAACCTAAAACATATTAGGTGAATCTTCCACTTAAACTCATGGGTCAACTCTTCTGTGGTCGGGGAAGGTCTGGGAACACCCTATATATACTTCATGAACTAAATGAAACAATCATGGAACTAAGCATTGGAACCCAGTGTAATATCTATAAGAGGTTCATCATGTGCCGCTATCATTGGTATCATAGGTGGCTCAGGGCCCACCACCTCTAGTTTATTCCCATTTCCTCTATATTGGAAAACATCACAAGTTATTGTTGGTGTAAGTTCAGTACAATTTACAAGTTCACGCCACATATGTGTTTTATAATATATATGGGAAATGATAATTAAGTAGACAAGTATAAAACCTCCCTATAACATGGAATAAACCTCAGCTTAGTCCAACATTTTGGTGTATCTGATTAATAATGGTCATATAAATATCATACAATATAATACATATTTCCCACTACTTAGTTTTATTCAAGGATATTCTCCCATAGCAAAAATATATGATGTTTATGTCTTTTTATAGTTCATAATCATTTTAATATAATATTTAGTTATGTAGTAATGTTCCCCTTAAATGGTTGAATTATATAGATCTCCATATCCAATTTATGAGGTCGCACACACCATATAAAAGGAAATTCTTCATCAAAATTATCCTAACCATGACACTTTCCTGCTCATGTGACGAATGGTCAATGGATCAACATGCCACAATAGGCTGCTTATCGAATCTTCTTTGACCTACGTAGGAAAAAACTATTAGGAAAACGTAGACACTTAAATTTCAAATAATTTTCATTAGTATTATAAATAACTATAATCAAATTTCAGTTACATTTATAAAATAACTACATAATATGATATCCAAGGAATCACAACAACACATGCAACATCGGAAATGCACATAGAAAATAAAATATGGCTTGACATAATGAATTCCATTTTAATCCTGAGGTTCCTAGTATGATGAATTATTTTAGTATTCCCTCATATCTTCTATACTCTAACACTGAAAACATTTTTAATAAAATAAAAATCAAGAATAGAACAAAACTAATTTTTTTTTCAATTTTAAATTCCATGAAACTGTATCGATGATTGAAATTAGAGCTTTTAAAATTCCCACATAATCTCTATTTCAATTATACGTGCTTTACCTACTATCAATCATAGAATCATTATCAAAATAAAATATCATAGCCTTCTATATAATCCCATACTATATGTTAAATGGGGAAGACCCTATAATTTCAATTTGCAGCATCCTGCCTAAGATGTCACATAATGTTTCCCTGAGAGAGTTTCCACAAGACCTACAGTGCACCTCCCTGGATTCTAGAGACTAGTTATTAGCAATGAAGGCCTATGGTGTGTATATGGGGTGATTATGACCTCAAAGTTCATTGTAGAGAAAAAATGATAAAACTAAGTGGAAATAATAGAAGAAAATTGTATATGACCAGAACTATAAACTACCATAGCATAAAAAGTATCAATAAATACATAAAAGTGTAAACAAAATACACAATCATGGATGATAACTAAATAAATTGAGGAAGGTAAATAAAAATACGTACAATATGATAATGATCATAAAGATGTGGTTCAAAAAATAATGCAAGGGAGTTATGGGATACAAGAATATAACATATGATAAAACGATATTCTAAAATTACCAAAATAACTTACACTAGCATCTTGACCATAATCTCGGTCCTCTTCTCCCAAAATCCCTTCCTGAACTTTAAATCAAGCATCAGAAGCTTTCCAAATCCCTTTATTGATACCTATAGTAATGAAATATACTTGGGTAGAAAAAGTTTTCCAAGTAGGGCATGATATAAAATTACAAAAGGCCACCATAAATGGATTCTGGAGAAATATATCCCCAAAAATATAAAATTAATTTTCTTCCATTTATAATAAATTCAGGATAGAAAATAAATAAATATGATAACTATACTAGTTTGAAATTGGGAAACCCTTCCAATTTTACCTTCATCAACCTATGTTGGTGACTCTAATGCAAGTGATACAAGGAATATAAAGGGAGTGATATAATATATTAATAGGTGGACTATTACTAATCGTATGGTTTGGCATGGTAGACATGAACATAAAGTTCCAATTTCAAAATGAGAATTTATTATTTAAAAGCATCCATTTACCTTTTGATTTCAATTAACCTCAATACAAAAACATTGATAGTAACCCTAATCCCATACATAGAAAGCCTAATAGAATTTCATGTATTGTTCTAGGGGTTCTCCATGAGTCCAATGCAATAGGATTCCTCCATGGTGACCTATGAATGAGATCCCATATTTGACTCTAGGAATAGTGTGACGATGGCATGAACTGAACTCTGAGTTAGCGCTAGTTACCAAACATAGGGATCTGAGTCTATCTTGTAGAATAGTACAACCACTGTGTCATCGATCCCATCTATGGGGTCTTCCATAGGGAACTGTTGTCCCTCATATAGAGGTAAAAATGGAATACCACTTGGAAATCTCATCCCATGCATGGATAGACTCACCCCTGATATGTTTATAAAGATAATTACAAATTCTAACAATGGGACGATGAGCCCTTCTAATTGGTCCTTAATTTTGGAATCAGTGTATATCCCACAGTATAAGGAATAGGTAATGATTTGGTTATAAAAACTATATTTTTAGCAAAAAAAGGCTTTACAACTTGATTTAATAAGTTATACATGTCATTAAATTAGAAATACATTTGATTCAGGGGTAAAATGCATAAGCACCTAACCAAATGACATTGTTTGAAAATTCCATTCATTATAGAATTAAGTGTCGGTTCTAACTCACCATTCATCAACCTATTCAATTAAATTAATCAATTTAATATATTACGGTAGGAAAACCCCCTCAAGCGGTGTTGGAAAATTTAAAATAAGAGAGGAAGGTACCTCTAAGTTAGAGATCACTCTTTTAGCTGGAATAAGTCAATGAGCTCAACCCAATGGGTTGAATCTCTACTATCATAGGATTCATTTTCAATTTTAAGGCATTATTTTTTATTTATTTATAATTTTTGATGTGTCTGTAGGAAATTACAGCTCACAACACAACATCGTAAATATAGGATAACACAATACAAAAAAAGAGACCATTTTCCACTTACCATCTCTTTGTAGTGCTTCACTCATCCTGTTTTAGGGTTTGATGAAATATTGAACATAATATATCGATGGAACCTTCAAATTCATAATAGAGATATAATGCTTTAGATGATGCCTGATTTGGAAATTTGATTTAGAAGATATCTTAATATAATTGGGAGATTTAGGAAGATAAAAAATAGAACAGAACCCCAAGTCATCAACTAATGAATATAATATAGAATAAGAAATTGTTTAAAATTTTATTATGGGTAAAACCATCAATTCACCCATATAGGTAGTGACACTTAGTTTGGACTCACTGTTCACCAAACTGTGATCCCACTATGTGTCAGATTCCACTACCAATGTGTGCCCTATAAAGGCCAAGGGAACTATTTGGATAACTATGTGCATCCCATTAGAAATAGTTGTGCAAAATTCCTAAAACAAGTTACATGGGAATATAGGCTCTCTCACACAGTTTCATATAATACTACCAGAGCATTTCTCCCTAGTTTCTTATGTTGCACAGTTAGAGAAAACAGGAAGGCAGGGATACACAGTTTTGACTAACAGTGCGGACCAATCCTTTTCATCATGTTTTGGGACTCTGGGATTTCAACAATCTCTCTAAACCCTTGATTATTCCAGGAATATTATATGAATAATTATTAAGTTTCAACAAAATAATTTTATCCAAAATTTAATGGTAGGTACTTTTGAAAAAAGTCAGCACATTAAAATTTTAAACTAAATATATAAGGGATAATAAGAATGAAATGTTTTCCAAAACCTATTTCATAGAAATATTTATAAATTATACCTCAAAGTATTGATGATTCACCATAATTTCCACATTTTTACAAGATAAATTATGGGTGGAATTATTTCATCTCAAAAATTACATGTGTGTCACTCACCTCACATATAAAAGGTCACCCCTTCCACTCTCCTCATCACACATCCAAATAAGTTTTATTCATATAATTCCAATAATATAACATCCAAACATCCAACATCTCATTATATAATCCTTATTTTTGTAATATATATAATAATGGATGTCTTTGGTGAAAAATTAAAAAGGATACCCATATAATAGGTAAAATTCATCAAAGAGCATTTTTATTTTATTTCATCCTCCACATCCTTCAATTATTCGTATACCATGATGATATTAAAATTTCCACATCATAAATATATTGATATTTTTTTATTTTAGTGTCATTACCTACATCCATCTCTATTTCCCACAAAGAGTGTTATGAAATTATTTTTTATGTATGGAAGACTACCACCGAGCTAACTAACGTTAATCGTTTTTTGATTACCACCTATCTTGGTTTTGTATGATGATGGATATTGAATAAATATATGATATTTATAAAATAGTAATACCTATATATTAATAATAACATATATACCATTTTTAACTCCATATATAAGAGATTCGATAAAGTCACTTCTGTGTACAGTGAACTACCGTCTCATGAACCAATGTGATTCATTTTTCACTAATTCATTAAATGGAAGAAAATAAGGAGAAATATATAATACATACATGAAATAATTATTATATTCATGAAATATTTATTATTATAAAAATATTATATTTCAATTTTATTATTACCATTTCACTCATGTAAATATCATAACAACATTCATGTATGTGTGGATTATGTCCTTCACAAAGTGATATGAATATGTTTTCATCACCACAACACATGGATGATACCTATAAGTATATGTAAATAAATTATTTTTTTATTTATGATTTTATTATATTTTTTAAGGATAATATATTACTTACCACCTTTCATTAATGTCCTCTTGAAAATACAAATGCTAATCATGTGTATATATAATCTAATGTCTCCATGATCGCAATGGACTTCAATTTTTAAAAAAACATTTCAAGATTGGTATTTATAGAATAATTTATTTCTAAATCTTATAATAATTTTATGTTTGTTATTTTTGAGATTATTTAACTATGATCATTGTAATAGGATATAAAATAACAAATATAGACATATATAAAAATCAAAGTTGTTGTTACACAAAACATGAATTCAACATTAAATTTTTAATAGATGGTTAATAAGAGAACAGATGAAAAACAAATATATATTAAGATATATATGAGAATTTTTTATATAATATATGTTTCAAAAATTATATTTATTACATTTTAGATTCAAATGACTGTGAAGGAAGTCCATGCATATTGTATTGGATTTTTGTCTCACTTTTATATTTCGCTGAGACATGTGCCATATTCGCCATATTTTTAATTTAAGTGGTGTATATAATGACTATGAAAATACACTCATATGAATATAAATATAATTATATCAATTTATATATACATTTTAGTATGTCAATCTTATGGAATTTTTGGTTTAATAGATACAAATTCAGTAAGAGATTCTTATATCAAAATTCTTTCTTTGAGACATTTTTATATTATGAACATATAGTATTCTAATATTTTTAGATATCGTCACATTAGCATAGAATATTATGAATTTATTTATAATAATGATATTTTATTATTTCATTGGGAGTTTTTTTAATTAGGATTATGAGTCTATGTTATTAAAAATGTGGGCATTTAGGTTAGAATCTTACAATTTTTCCGGATTGATTATGATTAAATCTCCAATCGTGATATCATAAAAAATACCTCTCAATAATTGTCAAAAAATTTCATACCCTATGTTTAATCATTATTTAACCATGAAATTTTACCATTTTTACATTATTTGGTACATAACATATTTTGTAAAATGTTTTTATGAAAACTAAACATTATTTCTTTCTTCAGTAGGATATCTGTTTTCTTCTAAAATCATATTTCAAAAAATGTTTTGAAAACATATTTTTCTACTCTCATATGATTTATGAAATAAATTTCTACCAATTATTAACTTTTCTAAAAATAATAATGATATATTCATTTTACTTTTAAATAAATTATTCATTGAATGTTACATCAAATGTGAAAGGAAACTTCATTTTAATTTAAACGACATGAATAGAAATACCCAGAGTCATGATGAATCATTATACTGATGGATCATTTGTAACCATTCAGTGTTATTTTCAAAGAAAATATGTATCCTATTTTTTTTAAAAAAAATTATCAGGTTATACCATGGGGAAATTATTATGAAACCCTCTACACATTCCATGCATTATGTTATAGTGATACGATGAAATGAATAAGAAACTAATCTATTTTACATAGATTATGATATGATAAAATATGAATGGAACCAATTTCATTTCATGGGGTGCGGTTGGGTAAATGTTTTATGGTCATTTGTCACAGAGAATTATTATCTTCATTATGTGATGGGTGTAATGTATATCTCCCTCCAATTAATTTAATAATGATAAATGATGTATGAGCTCAAAGGGTACATGTTTTATTAGGCCAATCCCAAAAAGGATGGTACATAGATGGTAATCCCAATCCCAAAAAATATGGTACCCAAGTGGATACCCAAATCATGAAGCAGATACACTAGTTATTATACTAAGACTAACTTCTTATGAACTTCTCATTGGATATACATGACATTATATTTTCAATGATCTTGTATTTGAGTCAATTATACTCCGAATGAAAATATTTTTCTCTAATGAATCATGTTATTTAATTTCCCTAGCATTATTTTCTTCCAAACAACCAATATTTATTCAATTAATGCAGATTATGATCCTTGTTATGTTGGTTATGGTTTTCAAATGTTATACTCATGTTATCATACACTTATGATCATTTTGTGCTTATACATCTCCACCTTTTACCCTTATTGATCACCTACTCTCACCCTTTATTGTGTTTCCATTCCTCGGGTGATGTTGAATGGTCAATATATTGAATGATTGTTAAGAGTACAAAAGGAGAAGACCATTATGGGATAAATTTTAGACCATTCATGAATTAAGAATAGTTTGTACCATGATTCCAATGTCACTAAACTACTATGGTCTTCATGAGTATTATTGTGTAAAACACTGAATATTCATCTATAATGATGTATTATCAATTTATGAAAAGAGTCGGTCGTTATAGATTATATCACTAGAATGGTTTAGTTTGTTGTTCGAAACTAGGATGAGAAAACTTTAGTGAAATCCCGATAGATGTTTTTATGTTTATATATAGGGATATCTCTAATGATAAACCTATAGATGAGTCGAAATATAAGAATATTTAATCGAGTTATTTTTAAGGATAAAGTGTTTTTTTTTCAAGAAATTACATCCCCATAAAGATACTACAAGTGGATAATGTTCTGATATAGAGGTACATAGTAGTATCTACATAAAAATATTTTCATTGATCAAGGCTCGATTGTCACATGGTGCATGAAAATAGGCCATACTATAAACCTGATTTTTCACTCATGGGTGTATGCTTTTGAAATTCAAAAACTAGTCAAGGATATCATTATTTATTTTAATATATTATAACTATTAATAACATAGGATAAACCTATGGTTTCATATATTGAATTAAATTCATCGGGATTTTTACATCTTATAAATGACATTTCATGAGTATGTTGTTTTCCTATATAAATTTTGTGCCTCAAACTATACATTATGGTTTTATTCAATAGCTGGAACCCAAAGGACACATGATAATGATGGATACATAAGATAATGTAATGATTTTACTCCTATGAATCAAAATTTTATAGAATCCAGAATGAAAAATATTACTGTTTTTCTCACAAAAAATTCCTCATTATTTGAATCATGGAGAACATAAAAATATTAAAAAGATAAAACATTAGTTTGTTGAGTCCTTTAAGAGAAAATTTCAACCATATATTAGTTTTTCCACTAATCAAAAATTCACTGAGAAATTGATCAGTAACACTAAAAATATATTTTCCATTCTCTAATGTTTGGAGAATGAACCAGTAATTTTGAATGCTTATCATATGGAAGGGGAAGTAGATTAATTGTGGAACCTTATAGAGAATATGAGTCAAGAGGAAGTAACAAAATACTTGGAATAAAATGGGTTTAAGAGGATATATTTTAGTATTTACATCTCACATAATCTAGAAATATGTATGGATATGTAATTTATTATTCTCAATTAGCAATATGGTTAATATATTACTACTTATGCTACTAATCAAACAAGACAATCATTTTATTATTTTGGTATCATTATTAGTATATAATGAAAAATTATCATTTTTTGGGGATTAAGAGAATTTTATATAAGAGAGGTTATTAGTTAGAAAAGTCAAATATTTTCACTAAATGTATAAATAGAAAATTTTTATTCTAACAAATACCATGTTTTTTATAAGACATGATTGTTGAGTCTCATATGAACTTGAATAAGTCACATCGTGAAAATATATCTTAGCCACTTACTTGTATGAATTGATGTAAAATGAACTTAGGGGAACACCTTAATGGAACCAGATGGTGTTATAATTCTGGGAAGCTGATCCACTAAGAAAAATAATGTATAAGTGACAATATAATTCTAGTCAATGAAATTAATAAATAAAGACCTCAACATAAGGCACCATCCAAAATCCAGTCTTTATATTAAAATGATTTTGTGAATTTTAAGGATAAATTGTCTAATTAAAGGGATAATATGGATGATAATATACATCATCCTATAAAAAAAATGACAATGGGAATGTTTATATAATAATAATGGATAATGTGAATCATGATACGTAGAGAACACTTATCCTCCCATCCTATGTTATGAGTTTGATGGATGACATTTTATGAATAATACTGGTGTTAATCTTACTATAATATTTTTAAAATTATAATTGATTGTCTACATCTATATGAAATAATGAATAATAAAATGACATTGGATATTCTAATGGTACAAGGATGAACTCAATATCCTGGTGAAAAAAAAATTAGATATTATATAAGTAATAAAGTGTGAATTAGATTTTTGTTGTATATATGTCTATATATAATATTAATATATGGGTCATGGATACCATAATGGGTTTATGAGATTACATTTCAATTCATTGACACCCCTATTTTTGTTTTACATTATGAGAGTGTATAATGATTACGAAAATGTAAATAAAAATTTTTGTAAATAAAACCATATTGTTTTTAATATGTTTTAGTGAAAAAGTTATTTGAGGATGATTATATTTACACTTTATGGACATATGAATAAAATTACTGGTAACCTTTATGTTTTATCTTATATTTTATATAGATATAATTATAGGTTTTATTTGATTAAAATACAATGATATTAAAATTCATTTATATTATTGACTATTTCTATTTTGGATCAGCTTTCAAAAATATACTTCAATGTAGTTGTAAGGTTGTATGAATTGACAAATTCAATAGTATTTTATTATAACCATGAGTTTACCACTATGATTTGAAGAATACATTATCAGGATCTGGATATGGAGTTGAGTTTCATCATTTTGTATTATCCTCAGGAAGATAGCTGGTTGAAAATATTAATTAAAACCCTAGAAGATATGCACAATTATTTTCGTTAAATTTAAAAGGTGGTTGGGATTAACACTAATGTAATATAGAGTTTTCATGAATGAATATCTTTCACATTAGCATTAATATAGGATGCTAGGATATCCATTATGAAAATAAGTGTAAAACTCCAATGTTCTAAAATGAAGTTGTGGAAATAAATCTATTGGGAAATGATTAATCAAATATGATGATAAATAATCATGGAGCTGTTTAGCATTATTTATAGTCTACATGAAATTTATATATCTGTTATGTTGGGAATCATTTAGAGATATAGAATATAAAGTTGATGATAAGGAATTCCTATGAGTTTCTCTATAGAGGAAAGAAGAAAAAATTAATCCCTATATGTATTATACCGATTAATATATGTGATCATATCAGAATAGTATTTTATCATTTGTCACATCTATCGATCCCCTCTCAGGTTAATGTTGTATTCCATGTATCACTCCTAAGGATGTAAATACCTACTCCGTCACATTATTTGAACTCAGAAGTGGTACCACTGGAACATGATATTTCTTATAAGAAACAACATTTGGATATTATGCATCAAATAAGAAATTAAAAAAAAAACTATGCCACTCACTTGGTCAATGTATTGTATTGAAACTAAGAGTTTGGATAAGCTATAATAAAATGTAAGAAAATGATGTGGCATATGTATCATCATTTTATTATTTAATACTAATGTATCTTGGGGGACAATTTAATTTGTAGTTGGTAGAATGTTACTACCCAAGTTTTTGTGAATTGTTTTTTCAAAAAAATTAAATTTCATATGTATATTTCATTACATGTAACATCAAGTAATGATTTCATCAGAATAAACACTAGGTTTATCTTTTGTTACACGACACATTGTCTTATAAATCCATGATATATTATTTAAACATTCCCATTATAGAATGACCATACAAATGAAAAATATGGACAAAAATATATACTTTTTAAAAATTAATTATTTTGGTTTTCATATATTTATCATATAGATAATTTTTTGATAAAGTGTTATATATGTATAATTTTCAAAAAAACTATTTTTATACTATTTTATGAAAAATAATAATATTGATTATTCAAACATTTATAAAATAAATTTTATAAAATAAATTTTTTTGGAATCATAATATCAAGATAATCATAGGGTTATTTTGTGTGAAATTTCTGTAATGTTAATTTCATTAATGAATAAGAAAAAAATATAAATTTACATAAAAACTATCTTTTTTGTTTGAATTGTTTATAAAGATAAATTAATTTTAAAATCATTATAATATAAATTTAGTCACATTATTTATATATTAGTCTAACATATTTCATTGTAATAAACATAATGTTGACTTTTTATATAAAATCATTTCTGATATTTTTTTGTTCTCTCTTTAAAAACACGCTTTATCATCGCTTCTACGGGATATTTTTTAAAATGAAAATTTTTAACATCTAGGAATATAGACTGAAAAAATGCATTATATTTTATTAATAACAATTAACTATATTATATAATAATTTAAATTTAATTTTTTACCAAAATGAATATTTAAAATAGTAAAAATTATTCTAAATGGTTATGGTAAAAATGGGGTTTTCTAGGGTTAAACTAAAAATATACGGGTTAAAATGACCCAAACAATACCAAAACCAATTTTATTTCCTTATAAAAACCTTAAAATATCTATTATTGAGAATGGGAAATTATTTTATCCATCTTACATGATGAAAACGAGGGTGGAATTCATTCTTTTCAAGAATTACCAGTGTGTTGTCTCACGTGAAATAAAAAAGGAAACCCCTTCCCATCTCCTATTTAAACATTAAAACACTTTTTATTTCAGAAATTCATTCCCAAATACCATAATAATATACCTCATATTATCATTCATGTATTTTTTTTTTTGAATAAATCCATTCTTGGATGGATTTGTAAAAACTCTATGGATGTTACCTACAGAATAAGAAATATACTTAAATGACTATTTAATTTTATTTTTTTCCTTACATTATTTTAATTATTATTATACCATTAGGATATAATAACCTCATTATATTATATATATTTTTATGTATTTAGTAATTTTCATGACTAGAACCATCTAGACATTAGTTGAATTGGTTATGAAGCTATTGTTCATGTGTACATTGGATTACCTGCTTGAGAACCAATGTCATTCATTTTTCAATTACTACATCTCATGATAGATTATGATGACTGTTGTAATATATATATATCAATTATATTTATATATCTATTATATCTCTTGTGTCTTTATATCATATATACCTTTTACCTTCAATTCTATAAGGGATACGACAATATTAATAATGTGTATGTCAGACTACCATCTCATGAAGCTATATGATTCATTTTTTCATATACTATTTACATTGATGATGATAAGTATATATATATTTGATATACATGAATAAATTTTGACATTAATCATATATATTTTATTAATAAATAATAATATATCATTTTATTTGTTACGTTTTCACTCACAAAATGATGATAACATCATTTCTGTACATGTGGACCACCACCTTCACAAAGTGATGTGACTCCCTTTTCATCACCACACCACATTTATGATACATATATGTATATTTTAAAAACAATTTTATTTATTATTTTATTATCATACTACAAAAATTATAAATGATATACCTTCATTCAATAATGATCATTGAAAATGGAATAATTACTCAGGTGTATGTATGGATTACCATCTCCATGATCAAAATGAAGATCATTTTTCAAAATAAAATTTGATGACTGTTCTTCAAAAAAATTATTTATAAATAAGATAACTCCATCAGGATCATTATTTTTCATATTGTGGAACCCTTATCAAACTATGTGGAGAGGAAAAAATAAATCAATACATATGTGAAAATAAAATCTATTGTTACACAAAACGTGACTTTAACATGGAATTGTTAATAAATTGTTGATATAAGGATAGTAGAAAATAATATATGGTGTGGTAAATATTTTCATTTTTATTTAATAATAGTATATATATTTATATATTTATATTTTTTATATATTATTTTTGAATGAATGTGAAGTATGTCAAGACATATGACAATAGATTTTCTTCTCTGTTTTACTTTTATGTGAGACACATGCCATATTCAACACCTTTCTTTTTATATGGATTCTATACTACCCAAGAACGTATTATATGATAATTAACTAAAAATATATGTGTATTTATATATCTGCTTTAGGATCCCTATTTCATGTCAATTATGGTTCAAATGTTACCAATTAGGTAAGGTATTTTTATATCAATTTACCTTCTTGGAGACATGTTTTATTTTATGGACCTATATTATTTTACTAAGTGTATATATATTTTCAATTTGACAAGTAATATAATTAATATATTTTTTAGATTCATATTTTTATAATTAATCTCATGTTATTCATTTATGGGTCTTGTGGTTTAATTTAGCCCATGTGCTAAGGGTTTTATATAAAATACTCATTATTTATTGGGGATGTTTATGATTAAATCTCTATTGTAGAAATATTATGATATTCCTCACAATAATTATCATTAATTTTTTTATTCATGATATAATTAAACAATTTCACCATTATTATACTCTTTGGTACTTAAAATAATTGAGAAATGAATTTAAGAAAATATAACATTAGTTATCTCTATGGTCGAAAAATGTCTATTCTTCCAAAAACTTTATTTTTGAAAATTGTTTCCATTTTTTTTCAATTCACCTATGTTTTAAAATAAATTTATCCATGGTTTACCTTTTTAAAAAATAATTTGTATGCAATATTCGAGGAAGATTACAAGAATTTCTTATTTGTAGGTTACTGAAAATGTGAATGGAATCTTAATTTTTACATGTGAGGAACGATCAAAATTATTTGACAACATGAAAAATAATTTCATTGATGATTCTAATGTATTGTTACATTTTTATTTTCAAATAAATTTTTTTTGAAAATGTTTTATGTTTGAAATAATATCAAATTCCAAATGTAATTTTTATGAAGAAAAATTTTAATTTATTTTTAATGCTTCCTTTATAAGTTTCTATGTTATTTGAAAAGAAATGGATTGTCAATTGTTTTAATTTTTAAATTTTTTTTTACAATGTAAAGAATATATTCATTTATAAATGTATTTAATGATCCTTCAAAATCATTTTACATCTAACAATAAATCTGTTGATGTCACCTATTCTTTAATTTGGATATGATATAATGATACCTCTCTTATTCATTCTCGGGATGGATTATGTTTAGTATGGTATAATGTGTATAAAATATGATTCTATTACATAGGTTTTATAAGGATGTTATTCTTTTGTGACACATTTCTTTTTCCAAGGTTAATTATATGATTAAATTATTTAATGATTATGAAACCTATAACTTTTCAATAGGTTATAATATAACGAAATGTTTATAATACTCATCTCATTTCCTGAGTTAGGATATGATGATTGTTGTATGATCTTTTGGAACATGTCACCAGCCTACTAGAGTCAACTACAAACATGTATCCCTAGCCGGCTTTAAATATGGCCCGAGAAGCATTCTTGATTCTCCCAGGATAGAAAATTGAACTATCCATTAAATATACTCAAGAGGGAGTGGTTTTCCAAATAAATGAAAGACATATAAATAAATATAAATTAAAAAATAAAATTAAACAATAGAATTAGAAATAAATAAAACCATTCATACCTCCATGTGAACCTAACTGTCACCACCAACCACTTAGCCATCATCAAAATATGGTTATCGAGAACAAATTGAAACTTGTACATGAGACTATAAAATGGATGTATATATGTGTATATTAAATCTCATTATGAATGATCATAGATACAGTTTCATATGAGTATCATTTAAATAAATTTTTAAATTACATATAGTTTTAAATAAAATATATAAACATGTTTTTATACCTTTATTTTTAAAACAAGTAATCATTCTTTTCCATCTATTTTAAAAATGTTTTTCTAAAACAGGGATGTGGGGTGGGTTTTGGATAATAGGTTGAGGAAAGAATTATAGTGAAGTAGAAAAGTGTGAAATAATTTTCATAATAATTTTTCATAAATCATTTTAAATCCAATGTCATATTTACTAAATAGACACCTCACTAGAAAGTAATGGAACAAATTGAAATCTATTAATGGAAATGTAAAACACTACAGAAGTGACCAATCAAATATAAGAATTTATATCATCAACCATAGAAAAATTATTGTTGGAGGACATGGGAATACCTTGTAGATCTAGGGAATATCTATAACATACTGATACCTAATCCATCAAGTTAGTGTTCCTCATACAATCAAATATCACTAATGTGTGGTATTACCCTAACTAGCCAAACAGAGCATCATAATCCCACTGGAGAGAATGTATATACAAAGGGATACTAGCAGAAGGATAATCCTATCCTAGTACAGAAAAAGTTCTCTAACACTCCTGTAGCTATTTTAGGTTCCCATTTCATGTCTAAAAATTGGGTGACCCATGAAATTTCACACAATCATCCATATATCCAGAACCCACAACATCTGTCACACATCCAATAATCACCCTGAATCACCCCATGGAATACTCCATCTATCCCTCCAAATAACCATTCAAAATATGGAGTAATATACTGAGGACCTCCCAGTCGCTTAATAATTTATATGTCAAATATGGAACATCTTATGGTGAGTATTCCATGTAATTTCACTTTCAATGGTGCAAAATTGTCCTTAGAAAACCTTTGGGTGGATCTTCAGATTAAAAATTATAAAAAAGGCCATTTATATGTCCATGAAAACCCTTTTTGAAACCCATTTTATAAACCAAATTCACCACATGGAAATCCAAACCCATTTAAAAAGACGAAATGGGCATTTTTCAAAACAAATGGTGTGAAAATCATAATAAAACACTTTCAAACAATCCAATACAAAGAAAAATTCAATTTATTTCATATAATATAGTTTTTTTAATAATTATTCGTCACTATGTATGACAAAAACATGGTTTTCATGTACGAAAATCAATTATTCTATAAATTTAAGGCCAATACATAAGTGATCCTAACTCAAAAGGGATATAACCAAGTAGAAACAACTCGTAACATGATTCCCTCATTAGAGACCACACAAATCTTTATATTTTATCTTAAATTAATATCCACCATCTCACATATATAAATAAGAACACATATCCCCAATATACATATTAACATGAACATGTTATACCCCTTTAAACTTACACGTGTATATTATATATATATATATATCAACAGATATAGATCCAATATAATTATTCATACATTTATGATTGAATATATATAATGGAAGGACATAAACATGAATATTTCAACCTATGCATACACATTTGATTATATATTGACAAAATTAGGTTGAATCCACCTCAATGTGGTCCAATGTTCTGTAAAAAAATATAAGAAACAAAATCATTTAAAAAACCCAAAATTAAAATTATTCCAATGATTTTAAAAGAATGAAACCATATGCAAATTGAATGGGAAACCCACTTTCTCTGAAAATCTAAGCTACAACCATCATCAAAAAGTATAAGGGAACTAATCAATAATAATTAACCAATAAAAACACCAAGAATGGGTTTGGGTATGGACTGATCTATTTTTCTAAAATGGGGAGGGTAAAATTCACAACAAAAAGTGAATTAAAAATAAGTAAATGATTAATAACCCTTAATTGGGATGGTAACACCATGATTTTGTATGGGGGTTGACCAAGAACAAGGGCCATGAGATACTGATGGCATACGGATGAGAGAGGGAGGGGTTTGGTCAAGCGATCAAGGGATGGTAAAGGTGGGACACATGTGTAAGGGGGAGGAAAACCCATTTTTATGTTTTAATAAAACATTAAAAAATAATAAAATTAAAATGATTTTTTAAACATGGAAACTAAACCATGTTTTATAAAAGTGATGATCAATCCATGTACCAATTGTGAACCTCCTCTTGAGGCACTATCCACCCTGTATGTGGAGGCTATAGTGTAAGGGAATCCTGGATCGTTCCATGTGGTTGACTTTACTAAAAACTATAGAAACCTCAAAACTATCTACACATTGTGTAAATAATTTGTGCACAAAATCTGTTCCTATGATGAAAAATCTCTAAAATACCATTAAAATAATCAGTCAATCCAGAAAATATTGTCAAATGATAAATATAATTAAAAAAATTAATATCATTAATTTTTATGGTTTAGTGAGTTCAAATTCTCCCCACCATGACACATTATACCCCAAAAAATATACAAATATTCAGTTGATATAAATGTGAAGAGAAATAAAACCACTACATGGGATGGGGTTCCTCAAACATGAAGACCAAGAGTTAATACTCACCCCCATTGTGAAGATCGGTGACCAAAAAAAGGCCAAATATTTCTTCTTCAGTAAAACAAACCTACACTAAAAGTTAAATCGAACACGACTAAAGAACTTGAACCATCCAACAAAGGACTCAATAAAAATTTATCAAACCTCCAATCATAATCCCAAAACATCGAACCCCCCAAACCCCTGACATAGAAATCACTAAGGAAGCCCATCATTATCTTTTTGGGATCTCTATGACAATCTGTTACTTGTCCCACAATCCTAACTGAACAACTACAACAACCAGGGTTGGGTAAGGCTAAAAAAAAGTAACAAATTAATGAAAATATTCAAAAATGAAAAATAAAAAACAAAACAAAATCATACTAGGTTCACGATGAGATAATTCCATGGTTGTGTGTGCACCATTTTAGGTATAGTCCCAATCATTAATTTCCCCATCCAAATCAACTTACTAATCCATAAAAAACCTTTATTACTAATGTGTCCTATTAACATCCCAAGAAACAACAAACACACATTAATAGAAGTCATCAAAAAGACCCACAATGGGAATCCCCAGCATTATTGAACTGACTTGTCATGTGATTTATCTTATAGGAATAACCAATGGACCATATTAAAATCATTAACAACCATGGAAACTCATACTAGGAATAGAACAAGTCCAAAATTCATAATTCCCCAAAATTAGAGAATTTAACAAGTGGAATCATCCAAAACCAAAATTATCCCAAAATAAGGATAACTATTCATGATATCACCTCTCTAAGTCCCTACCATATAAATCCAAATAAAAAATTTCCATTAAGTTCTCTAAACAAGAAGTTTCAAAAAATACTCAGAAGGGGGAAACATAAATTGATTACTACACTACTCAAACTTATGTTTAAGTAGATTCATCAGTGAGAATACACATAGAAACACTTATTCATAATTCCCTCCATAACTCTAACATCATCATTTTTTTAGGATAAAACCACTATATGATGACCAAAACTGATTTCCAAAACCAGCCTTCACTTTTACAACTGATGGTGGAACATCGAAGACCAACCACTCCATCGTTTCACCAAGACTCTTCTTGATCATATTCTAAACAAAAGAAAACTTGAATCATCCTAAATCACAACACAAATCAATCCTATACATCTAAATAATATATCAACTACCCAAACCCAAAGAATAATTTAAATCATACCCCTAAAACATCAAATCCAAATCCAAAAAATGAAAAATCAAGACAAAAAAATGTATCAGCACAACTCTCCCAATTTTTACAATAATGAAATACCCCAATTTTACAACCATTTTTAGAAAACATAAAAATATATATAAATGAAAAAACATCAATTAAATGAACCAATGTTTTATCAAATGAATCGCCTTCTTATAATTATGTATTACAGTATGATAACATAATATTACACATAAAACACAATAAAATCATTATAAATGACGAATGAGTGAAATAAAAGCTATCTATAGATGTTAAGGAACAACTAATGATGAAATATCAATTTAACCTTTTGAATAGTAATGTGACGCTTATAATTATTAAAAATGCCAATTGAATAGTAACATCACTAATTAATGTACAAATATAATTCCTCAATAATTTAATAGAAAATTTATTTTCATAACATGTATTAATAAATTAACTTTTTTTGTCTTAGGACTATAAGATAATTTTATTCAACCTTTGATAATTTTTCAAAGTGTTATAAAATCATTTATAAATTAAAATTTTGAATTTGTCATGTAAATTATGATTTTAATCAAAAATTTAATATCTAATATTTAGAAAATTATTTTTATTAAATAGATATTATTTCTGAATTATACACATCATAAAATGGATATGATTAATTTTTGTGATTTTTATGAAATACTAGCACTTTTTCTGAATAGTAAAATATGACAATTTATGGAATATATATATTATATTCTGAATACACTACTCATTGAGTAATGGATGATGTAATAACCATTAGTTGAAACTAACATGAACTAATTATTGTATTTAATCTCAAGAATCATCACTATTTCTTTTCTTGAGAAAAACAATAAACTAATGAATTAAATATTGAGAAAACACCTCTCTCCACCACTATAAATACCACCCTTCATCACCTCTTATCCTCACACATCTCATTCCTTTGAACATGTCCAAATTCTGTGAAAATATTTAAATAAACCCCTAACTCAAGTCTAGGATCTCTTGGTCTCACCGATAGACCAAAACCTCTTCCATATGGAGGCTCTCAAGGATGATAAATTCAATAAGTAAATTCGTTTTTCCTTTTCTTTTATTTTCTTTTACTTATAATTTATCTTATTTTCAATCCTCACCTACCCTCATCCATATGGTATGCCGACTATATTACCTTAATAATATTGTATTTTATTTATTATAATGTTATTATTCATCTTCATAACTCATCCCACTACTTTTATACTAAAAATGAAAACATCATTTGAGATTTATTAATTTATCACTTTTTGTGATGATGGGTTTTTAATTTATATTTCCATAATCTAGTCTAGTCTTGTAACCTTTTTAATGGTTGATATGGACTATAATATATTTTTTATATATTATTTATGTTTATGTAATCAGTTTTTATGCACTATATTAATTCATAACACAAAATTAGTTCGTTGTGATCGAAAAACTGCAAAAATAAACCCAAACGATTGTTATTAAAAAAATTATATATTGATTCATCCATATGTAATAAAACTAAATGATATGAGAAAAAATTAACAATTGGAATATGATTAATAAAATAAATTTTCAATTCTGGATAATTAAACCCACATTTTAAGACCCTCCATACAAGTATACACATAAACCGATCATGGAAACAATATAAAGACAACACTCCCAGGGAATGAAATAGAATTTCCTAACACATAAAAAAGTCCATAAATGAAATTAATTAAGTTTTAATAAAACAAATTATTATATAATAGGTTATAAAATTATTAATTAATGAATCTATGTTGATTATCCATGACATTACGATTATGCTAAGAACACCTTTAGACTTAAGGTAAGGGATTCTACCTGAACCTCAATTATTGATTCATGTTAATCATTCTCTCTCTTTAAACAAATTAAATACTCTATACATTATATGTGAATATTATAATTTTATTCTATATGCTCTAAAATAATGTATGATGATATGTTTCTCTTTCTTTTTCAAGGATATACATGTTTTTAAAGCTTTTCTACTCAATTCTTCAGGATAAGAAATCACCATTTAAGGGAAATTTTTGAATTCATACCCATTTTAAAGTGCACTCTATAATAGGTTTTGAGTGACCATATATTTTCCGAAATTACTATTTTTATTATTAAAACCATTTTGTATTACTTATAGTATTATATAAAATATTATTCCATATTTTGTTTTAAAACATCTTAAATATTTTACTTGAAAAAACAATAAAATGTATTAATTATAAGGATTCTCAAATACTATTTTTACATGTTATAAATTAAATTTAACATAATAAATCACAATCTATGACTATTTTACCATATTATTATCCATGTATTTTCTTAGATCCCCTCATTCATGGACACTTTTATTACGTGCCCATTTCTCATTCCTTGTGACATGATTATGATACCCATTTCCTTCGATGTGTATCCTTTATGATATGATTGGTTTCTTATGTATGATTCTTCATGTGGTGAACATATTTATGAACATGTTTTGATGGTTGTGACTATATATCTCTCCAATGGACTGTGTAATGTTTAGTCTCATGAAAAGTTTTTTGTAATGGTCTTGGTGGTTGGACTTAAGTAGCGCTCCATGTCTAACAGTCTTTGTGGTTAGCTAAGACTCAGGCTCCTCTGTGTGAAATGAGTATTGACTCATGAGAAAGTCATTTATTATGTTTCGTAAACATTACTATGATTCCATGATTTTTTTATCACATATTTTATAAGATATGATTCATTATATCTAGTTTCATTCCATTTTATATAAATATGTAATGCCTTCTAACCCATGTGCTAAAATTTATTCTTATGATTATTCAACTACTCCAATTTTTATCTCGTCACATTGTACATGTAATCACAATGTTATCATATATAAATGTTTTACAATAACGGATGTTAGGAGTTCAATTTTAAGATTAAATTAAATTATTTTGTTCATAATCTTTCAATACACTAGATATTAAGATCTGTGGCTTGTAATTTGAGGTTTATTTGTGATTAAAATAATGTAATGATATATGAAAAATGATAGGGTCAGTATAGATGGTATCAGAGGAAGGTCTAGATATTTTTGGAGATTATGTGTAAAGAAATTTAGTATGAACCTTTGGGATAGGAATAATTATAACAAAATTTCCCTTAATTTTGGTAAGATAGATTAGGTGGTTTATCGAGAAAATACATCCATGTCTGAATAATACAAGAGGAAATGGTTCTAGAACAAATGTAACTACGATTAACAAATCCAACATCATTTAGGCATGACTTGGGGTAACCTGGTACACAATAATGGGAATTAGTCCACAACTGGTTTGACACTCTCATGGGTAATCATTGGTAAATTCAGAAACTCATTACAAACCATTATTAATTAAACAAAAACATACCACAATAATATATATTAGTGAAAATAATGGATAACCTAGATTGAAACCTATAGAATCACAATATAGGTAATAATTTACCGTAAGAGTTTATCCATCTATGTTAGATGTTTTCTTTTATGCTTATTAACTATGTATTTGAGCCCACTATTGGAAATTTATTTTTCTTAGTTAATGGAATGAAACTGAAGAACGCATGTCAACAATCAATGTGATAGGAAATGTGATGATTTTCCAAATATTATGGTAAAAAGTGCTCAAAACCTAATGATATTACTGAATTATCTAGCCCATGTTACCAATAATAACGTGAATCATGTCAACCATCCTCTTTCTAAAAGGATAGTGAAAGTTGTTATAAAATCCTTCATACGGAAAATGCCTCCAATAATTAGTGGATAATCTAATCCACTCTTCTAAAAATCTTGTATTAACTCCACTAAAAAAATATTTTATATCTTCTAGTTCTCATTAGAAGATAAAGTCATACTAGTTGTCAACCATTCGGAAGGGTAAGCTGATAAGTGGTGGAAAGAGATCAAAAATATGATTTCCAAGGAGAAAATTGATTCCATTGAATGGGAAGATTTCATGATAATGTTTTTCAATATTTATTTTTAGCAAAACCTCCATCTCATTATAGAAAGAGAGTTCCTCAAACAATTATAGAGGGAAGATTAGTCTATTGTGGTGTATAAAAAAAATTTACAAGTCTTTAAAGATACGCATCTGGCATGGACAAGAACAACAAAATCAATATGGATGGCCTCTTTAGTGGACTAAATCTAGGTCTAAAAATTGAATTGTAAACTCATGACCTTGATAGTTATGAGGAAATTGTATGTTGTGACATAAGGGTTTACTTAGAGATTGGTTACTCTCAATGGTCTCATAATCCTGGTGAAAGCAATTGAAAAATATTGACTAATATGGGTATTTCAGAATATAAATTCTATTTTGGAATGAATATAGAACATCCCATGTGTCAAATTTTTGATAAGAAACTTCTGAGGGATAGTCTAAAGTGAACCACAAATAACTTCAAATGATGGAGAATGAGACATCCTACTAGGAATTCCTAAAGGGATATGAACAATTTCACTAATGTGGATGAAGAAATAAAGGTTCATATCAACACTCGACATGTAGTTATAGGTTTCAACTATAATGAATATGGGTATTATACCAACCATTTCCCTAATCCAAGGGTTGTTGGATAATATAAACAAGAACCTATATAGAAACATGAAAGGGCGTATGTGATCTCTAATACTGAGGTGGATCCAAAAAACGAAGTGGTGAAAGGTTTAATGGTTATTCATTAAAGAAAATTGAATATACTATTTGTTTCAGGTTCTATTGATTCTTTAACATCATTCATGTTTTGTCGAACTATTAAAACACCACCTCAAAATATGGATGTTTAGTTATTTATGAGAATAGAAAATGGGTAAATTATTGCAATCATGGTTTATAACTCCTCCATGGCAAATGTTTGTGGGCTAAACCACCAATAAAATCTTTTCATACTCCCTTTGGTAGATTTTGATAATATTTTGGGTATGGATTGGCCATATTTATATAATGAAAATATCAACTTTTATAGAAGGCATATCACACTTCACATCCGAGTAGATCCTCCAATCCTGTACAAGTGTATTATGTAAGATTAATATTCTTAGGATTCATCATCTGATGTGTCGATATTGTTTCCATATGAGAAATCATATGTTGATAAAATGATTGAGATAGCAGAGAAATGAATTGGTCACCCAATTCATGACCTATGGGAATTTATTAAAAACAAAAGTTACAGTACAAACCCGAGGTGTAAAGAGCTTACTCCAACTCTAGATGAAAGGGAATACATGATCAATAGTGCAAGTCATAGACAAACAACATCAACAGAAGAATAATGTGAAATCAAACTGGAGAACAAAAATAGAGCTGTCCATAGGAAATTAGGGAGTTTTTTTTGGTCTCCAGGTCCAACCCCAAAATAAACACTTGGAGTTTGATATCAAGATAAGTCTCCATGGAAACTTCACCATTTATGATCTTTTTATATGATAATTAAACCCATTGATCCCTTTGAGACTTCAAATCCTCACTCACCACCCCAGTATGCTGCAATGTGTTCACACCCATATTAGAGCCCTCATTCAGATTATCATTAGAAGGCACAGTATTAGACATAACGTCATGTTGAGCATCAATGTCATTAGGTATCTTACTAGAGGCTCTTTTGATTTCAATTTTTTCTATGTTAGAAGTAGTAAGAGATCTCATAACAATTGTTCATTCAAGATGAGAATAGTCCCTATGATTTTTTTTCTTAGGACTGGGAGTAATGAATCCCTCAGCATCCACCATTTGTTTTTTCCCTTTTCTAGAACTTGATTTGATGATGTCTTCTTCAATTTGAGTGGTTTTTCCATCATCCTCCAACAGGACAGAGTGAGAAAGCACTGGAGCATTAGGATTAAAGGGTTCACCTTCCACAATTTAAGCCACCTCAAAACCCTCATTAGATGATGTAATGTTTTCCTAAATTGGTGGCTCAGCGATGGGCTTAGGAACATCGAAGGAGTTTTAGACCTTGACACAATAAATAGATGTATCTTCCTGAACATTGGTTTTTTCATTTTTAGCAGTATTTTCCACCCAAACTGACTAAAATGTGGAGGGATGGGAGTAGCCCTTGGATTCCCACATTCTTCCTTAAAATTACAAATTCTTGATCACATTTTACAGTAGGCATGTACCTCTTCAGAGACAATATCCTGTAAAAACCCATTGTCTCCATTTTGTTTCCAAAACCGTGATGGTAATTCATGAGATATATCGACTTCAGTAAAAATTCTAGAAACTGAAGGTCTTGATAGATTCAAGGTGGCAGCGTCAAGCTTGATTGGGTGTCTGAAGAGTTAAACAATAGGAAAAAGAGCATTCTTCTTGAATAGAAGGGGGGTGAACCCGGGAAAGCAATCCAGATCGGAAGGATGGGAGGCTCAGAACCATCATCAAAGTCCATAGACCATTTGAAAACCTTCATAAAAGAACCCTGGAAAGACCTAGAACAAAGGATCCAGAAACAGTAAAAATAATTCTCTAAATAAAAATGATAATGTACGTGTCACGAACATAGAAGTCCGATGTGAAAATTCATGAAACCTAAGTGTTCTAGAGTTATGCAAAGAAATAAGAGTGAAGTGCGACGTTGATAAAATATACCCACAAGAACAAACCTCAGATCCTAAGAGAGAATGTGTACCTCATATTTGGAGAAAAAATTCCCAATAGACCTCGATGCCAATATTTTTTTGGATTGATGCTTTCAAAGGCCTTTGATTCGATGAGATATTCACTTCTCATGGCAACATCAGCGAAATATCGGGCATCCATGATCCCATTTTGATCGGCAGGATTAGGGTTTCGTCCAATATTGCCCATGGGCGGCATCATCCTCGATCAAATGATAGAGAAAAAATAGAAAATCATTCTCTAAGACATGCTAATTTTAAGGGACTACACTAATTTATTCTCATATTAATTTTATAGTCTTTATCATGACAATAGGTTGTGTTTTCAGTTATTATTATTCCTGGATTTATACTAATATCAAAGACACTTTATATATTGGATAATATTGTAACATCCCAGGCATTTATAGAAAAATAAATTTTCATAACAATTAATATTTTTAATTTAATATTCATTTTATTTTAAAGGGTAAACTATGTTAGATAGCATAACCAATAGGCAACAATGGGTTTCTTTGAAATCTTATGTTGCAAAAAACACTGTGTAATAACAAAATATAATACAATAATATTATTATTTTAGATAATAGTTAACACCTAGTCATTGTATTGAAGGGAATGAACAGAACAAACTACAAAATGATTATGCATTTTTTGTAAATGTATTTATATTTATCCAATTAATTTTATAGGCTTAAAATGAGAAGAAATCCATTTTTAAGCATAAAATACTCTAATATTTTTAAAAGGTTTTTTTCCACCTTTTGATGGTGAAATGTTGTTAAATATAGTTTTTTTAACTCTTATATGTTATATTTTACATATTTAAATTCTTTTATAGAATTTGGATGTCAAAATTTATTTTGTATAATTTTTTGGTAATTTTTTATAAAGTTTATTTTTTTGTGAATAGTGAATAATAACACATTTAAAGTTAAAAATGAATTTCCATATAATTTATTTAGATAGTAATATTATGTATTTATTGGTTTTAAATTTTAATTGTATTATTTATCTATAATTTAATCCAATTTTGTCCATTTTTAGTGATTTTACATTTTAATTGGGCATAAACACAAGTCAATCTGTTGATAGATTAAATTTCTTAACAACCCATTTTCTGGTTTTTGACAACGGTAATTAATTTTTAATTAATAAATTAATATTATATGTTTATAATTTTTAAAAATTGATTCAATTTTTGGAATAATAAGGTGGTATTTATAAAATTTGGTACCTTTTATTTTGGGATATTATTAATAGTAATTTTAGTAATTATTTTTATTTACAATAGTTAAAGTGTAAAATATGTAATTATGGGTAAAGATATTATTATATTAATATAAAAATAATCTATCATGTTTCCTAAACATATTTTATGACTCAAGGGAGACAGAAAAATCCCTAGGCTAATCTTATGGAATTTGGGAGCCACTTCTGGGTGAAAATGATCAGTAATAATAATTAATTTAATATAAAGGGAAATTTAAGATAAACATGTACCCATTTACTACAATAATTTTATTGGGGGGTCTATAAGTGATATATTAAACTAAAAATAGTCAGTATAAAAAAAATTCCTACATTATGGTATCTTATTTATAATTGTTATAGACTAAATAAATAAATTTAATTATGATACAATGATTATGATGTGATTGGTTCATTAAAAAAAGATTCAAATAAATGATATTATAATTATTAAAATAAATGTAACATGAATATTTTTTTTCTATAAAAGAATTTTATAGATGATTATGACATATTAAATTTGTGTTGATGATTTTGCTTTCAAGGAATCAAGTTTTTTTGACTTTAACGAAAATCAATTACTAAATAGTTTTAAAATTGAAAAAAATTTGTATTTTTGAAATAATAATATATTAAGTGATATAATAGTCTTGAAAATATATTATTAGGTAAAAATAATTCTAAAATGTTAAAAATGACATTAATGGTCCACTTACGGTTCGATTGGAATTTTATAGTAACTATAGTAACCATATATTGTAAAAATACAAGAAGACATGGATTTTTTTTTGTTTTTATCTAATGGTTTAAGCTAAAATGTATGGTTTATTTTGTCTCTAAAACTTGTATAAACCAGTTTTTTGAGCGTATTTAGACCCCCATTCATCTTATCCTAAAAAAATAACTTTTTACAATAATATTTAAAAAATATATTTATAATAAAATAATATTTCAATAAATTTCTAAAGTTCCCCTCCTCCCTCATATAAAAGGTCCAAAACTCTACCCACTTACAGAAAACTATAAATACCATTGGACCATAGAAATTAAAGTCATATAATATCCCAACATCTCTTACTTCCTAATAGAATACTTAACTTGTGTATAATGCAATTCCATATATTTGTTCTGCTCAAATCAAAATGAGTTACCAGATTTAGAGGTAGCGTCTTATCTAATGATGCATTCCGTTATTTTCATTCTCTAATCCCTGGGATTTTTTATTCTGTTATTACGTAAAACATCAGTATATTAAATATAAAATCATGTTTTTATGACAGGTATTCTAACTAAACTTCCACTCACCACCATATAATGGATTGAACAATACTATTTCTGTGTACGGTGAACTAATGCCTCACGAAACGATGAATGTTCGTTTTCTCTTACCAACTCTTATGGTTGACATTATGATGGGAATATATTTTTATAACATATATATTAAATGTATATGTTCTCTATCCTTATATAATTTTTACTTACAATATACGTTTATGCTTTCTGCAATGTCTAAATACGATAATTTCATTTGAAGATGGGTGGACTACCACCCCTCAAAGTGATGTTACATGTTCATGACATCCATAGAACGTATAAATGATGAAGTTAATGAAAATATTTAACATATATAATATGGATATGGTAATATAAATTTGAATAACCTGTGTATAATTTAGTTTTCATTATTTTAATATGATAATAAAATGAAAGTAGCATTCTTGTGTATGTAAAGTCTATTGTCTTCATGAACGATGCATTTCATTTCATATATCCCCATGCTATGGAAAATTATAAAAGCATATATACTAAATATATATGATATTTAAATCATGAATACCATTTTTGAGATGATGTACTTATGATAACATGGACTAGTGACATCATAACATTTTCATTTTTTACTCTCGAACCGATTATCAACAAAACGTCTGACTTGAACACAAATAATTAACTGATTATTAGAACATGGTCGTAAGTGATGTAATGGGAATAATAAACACTAAAAAGGTTCTAATGAAATTATTAATTAACCTAATATTATTATTCATGGAGATAAATAACAAACAAGGCAAGTCAGACTCAAGGTAAGGGACTTCATCTCAATCGCCTTTCATTGAGGCGTATTTTTATTTATACATAACCTTCTTTTATATGGTGTATAATCAACCACATTTAATTTTAATTTCATTCTATGGTTTTGAAAAGGAATATTTCTTACAAAGGGTTTTACTAAATAGAAAAATGTAATGTTTGTTTTTATTGGATGCGGTGACAATGACATTTTCGCTGCCGCAAACATTATTTGATATATGGATTCCTTTTCAAGCTGTAATGTTATTAAAAAGAAATGTAAATAAAATTTTTAGGTATTTTGGGTTTCAAATTTTTTTTTGAGAATGGATTGAATTTATGATTATTGTAACAACCCATGTTTTTCTAAAAATAAATAGAAATGCATAGAACTTTGTTTTAAGGATATATTTATAACTATCCTTTAAAACATAACTTTTCCACTTCATTTTATTGAATTTCAAGAAACTGTCATCTACAATTGTGTTCAGTATGTTATTTGGAGTCTATTGGAACCAACTTGTTTTTTGGATGAATATTAACAAACCCATATAAATAGTAATATGAATTTTAATATGACCCTAATAAATAGAAAATTTTATTATTAATTTTATTTTCTTAAGGCATTAAGATAATAATATATTGTTTTATTTTTCATTGTGATATAGAGTTGTTATATAAATAGAATTGTTAATTTTGGAGTTGAGTATGATTTTATTTAATAATTAAATTATTAATATTTAGAAAATTATTTTCAAAAAATGGACTTTAATTTCGAATTCTACACATTGATAAATGTTAAGGGTGAATTTTTTCGAATTTTCTAAAATTCAAGAATTTTCAGTGAATAGTGAAATACGATAAAATGCCGTATAATCAAATTATCAGTAAAATACACTATTTATGAAAACATAATTGATTTAACGAAACTTGTTTCGAATTAAAATTCCATTATTACTATTTAGGATCTCATGAATTAATATTATCCATTGTCTTTTGTAAAATATTATAATAATGATTAAAATAGTGAAAAATACCCCCTCTCCTCCACTATAAATACCACCCTCACTCCCCTCTTCTTCCCACACCTCTCAAGCATTGATCCATACCTATGTTCTGACCAATACTCTTCCCAAGTCTTTTCCACACGTCCTAGTGCTACTGTTCTCACCGAAATACCATATCCAAAGACCTTAAGAAGGATCTCAACTAGAAGAGATCGAGAGGTAAACGACCTCTTTTATTTTCTTTCTTTTCTTTCATTTTATGTAATTCTTTTTCATTCCCTTTTTCATGTGTTGGGATATTTCATAAATACTTCCCCTTTACTGTCCATTTTATGTATGAATTATGAGATATTCCATTCCTCTAATCAAACTATATTTATGAAATTTAAAGTGATGTCGTTAGGCTATCGAATTTTCGTGAGAAATTTATTATGTTTTCATTTATTTTAAGACTCTTTTATTTTCATCTTACATCCTCACATCCTCTTAACCAATATAAATGAAATATCCAGAATCATTTATATTCTGGATATTTTCATGTTTCTGGAAAATTTCTCATCAATATTCTTCTCTTCTCTCACTTATTTAAGGAATAAAAACATTTTCTGTGATGTTTTGAATTACCGACATCGTGGATGATGTAATTTAAATTTCCAATAAATATTTCAAGAGAGTTAATGATACAATTTATATGGTTAAACCCGGTTATACTATATGTTTTATGAATCATCCATGGTTATGGAATTATTTTTTACTCATGGTTCTAATTTATAAGATAAAATGAGGTTGATATTATTAATGAACCACTAAAATGATCTAAATGAACACCATTAATGTTTTAATTTATTAATCATCCTCATATAAAACATCAAAGTGATAAATAGAATAATTTATGGTACTGGAAATATATAAATACCTTTACATTTCAATTCTATAGTGTCACTTCCAATCGACCTGAACGATTCATCATGAACTGAACATGAAAATCATAACTGAACTCACCCAAAACAATGAAAAGAACAAAATACTAGCAATTAAGGGGTGAAATGAGGTCATTAAATGACCATAAAAGATTTAAAAAACATGAAAATGTTTTTGTAAAATAATAATAACACTCTTTTAGCCATTATACTGGATGTTTAAACATGTTTGACCTAAGTCAAGCCCGAGGTAAGGGAATTCTTAACCCAATTTACATTCTTTGTGATAACCTTATACTTCATTATTTATGTGGTATTAAAACTATTTTTGTGATGGGTTTTGTTTATTTTATGTTTAATTATATCTATATACAATATATATATATATTCCATCTACTCTATTATGCCTTTTTTCAATTATATGAATCATTTATGGGGATTTTATTTTAAAATCCTCCTTTAAAATTCGTTTTTCCAAAATTCAAAAGAAATATTTTTATGATATTATTTTTGTTGTATGATTATGTTTTGGTTATTGGGAATTCTTTATGATGAGTTTTGGGTCCTATATTTCCCTCCAATTCATTGGGTATGATTAATTTGGAGGTGGCTGTAAGGTTACTCCAAGTGTAACTGCGATGGTTACACAAAGTAAGGTAGTCGTGACGGTTACAAATTATAAGGTAGCCAAGATGGTTACATTATTATGTAATTAATTCCCCAAGATAACTTTATGATTATATTTATGTTCTCATGTATTTTGAGTATCTTTTGTAAATCTCATGTTACACAATGAAAGTGTATATGGGTGACAGGAATGTCGTTTCAAAATCCTTTCATATGTTACGAGTATTCATGGACTAATGTGATCTTTCAATCTTTTCCATACCTTAATGATCATTGTTTCTCATCCCAAAATTTTAAAATATTTTCACAGGTTAATGGATGTGTATGACATGGATGGAATCCATGTTTAATGTTTATGAATTATCATGGAGTCTTTCTTAATGTTATAATGTTTTATTTTTTAAAATAAATGGAAACTATTTTTATGGTATCAACTTTGTAATAATGTGTAATGTTATGAATTTGTTTTCCTAATTCTATAAAGCACTAAACATGAAAATATCATCAATTTAAGTTGATGTTTTTTCTTGACTAAATTCAATATTATTAATGTAATAAGGTTAGGTCCTTATACTTGGTATCAGAGGATGGTTTAGATAACTTTAGGGGTTAAGATGATGCTAAAAATACCGTAAATGAATTTTACTCTATGATTAATTTGAAATTTTATAGAATTTAATGATTTCCATTTTTTCTTTATCGTAGAAATTTTTTTTCATAGTGGTTTTCCTAAGATGTAACATTGATGCTGAAGAGGAGAGGCACGGATAGAATGAAATACTTCCAGAACTACAGCCCGGAATGGTAGGGATTGGAACCGCACAGTTTTTGACTTTAATGGATCAGCTAACATGGGAAAAAATGGTTGTGGAATCCATGAAAGAGAAACAATAGAGGTACCGCAACATATCACGATAGTATTGGAACATTTTATGAGACAACATCCTCTTGCTATCAGTGGATCTTCAGACCCAGTAGCTGCTGAAGAATGGATCAAAACCCTTGAAAATTTATTCGATGTTATGGGATGGTCAGACAATCAAAAGGTAAGTCTTTCCATTTATCATTTTGAAGTGGAATTGTTTTAGTGGTGGTCAATGGTAAGGAATATTAGGGGTAGAAGCGATTTTTATGCCTTATAGTGGGTTGAATTTAAAAGAATTTTCCTTGAAAAATATATTCCTTTGGTGGTACGACATAGAATTGAGAAGAAATTCCTTGAATTGAAATAGAAGGAGGAATTTTAAGAGGTTGTGTATGAAGAGAACTTCACTTTACTGGAGAGGTATTCTCCAAATCTTATTCTGGATCTTGATAGAAAAATCAACCACTTTTACATAGGATTGAAGCCATGGTATCGAAGGGCATTGTCCTTCCATTGAATTCAAATGTAATTAGAAACTTGTCTGATGTGCTGAGAGGGTAGAGATGGAGTTTTCTGATGATCACATGAATTTTTAAATAAGGAGAAGAAAAAGTATAGATGGCTAGTGATGGTTAAGAATCAACCAAAGAAAATGGATGATAAGGAAATCATGTTCCCAGTTTGTGAAAATTGTGGCAAAAAGTACCCTGGGGAATGTCTTATCAAAACAAGGAAGTGTTTTAAACAAGGTAAGTTTGGACATATGGCCTGAGATAGTAATTAAAATGATCTTAAGTCTAATCTTGATATGAAATATGTAAAGTATTTTAAATGTGGTGATATGGGTCATTATGAAAGTGCATGCCCAAAGAGATATCTAAATGATGCAAAGAACCCAGACTACAAGCAGAAATGTGTAGTGAGATCTTTTCAACAAGGTCAGTAGATGACAGGCCATCCAATGAAGTTGTATTAGGAACTTGGTTTGTTAACTCAGATTTTTCTATTGATTTGTTTGATACGAGGTCTACAAATTCCTTTATATCTGAGAATTTTTCTAGTAAAGTGGATATATCACCTCAACAAATGAGACCATAACTTGTTGTTAAAACACCATGGGAAATGTTATAGTAAAGAGGAATTATATGAATCATTATATTGTGGTTCGTGTAAATTCATTACCTAAAAACCTTGTTTTTTAACCTTAGTTTAGTTTGATATTATTCTAGGGATGGACTAGCTTTTGGATTATCATGTTTTGATTGACTGTAGATCTAATGAAGTTATTTTTCAAAAATATTTTCTACTAGTGTACAAGGATGAACCCATACAATTGACAACATATCAAAAATCTGAGAGACTATTTAAATATGGAAATAAAATTTATCTTACTCATATTTTTGAAAACAACAGAACTATTCAAATTAATGATGTGCTACTGGTAAATGAATACATTGATGTTTTTTATAATGAGTTACATGGTGTCCTAACTAATCGAGAGGTCGAATTCACAATTGACTTAGTTCCTGATGGTAAGCCAATTTCAAAACCCCCCTTATCATATGGCTCCAATAGTAGTTCTTGAATTGAAAAATAAATTGTATGATTTTCTTGGCAAAGGCTTCATTAGTCCTAGCATTTCACCATGGGGAGGTCCTGTTTTGTTTGTTAAAAAAAATTATGGTTCCATGAAACTTTTCTTTGACTAAAGATCTTTGAATAACATCACTATTAAAAACATGTATCCTTTTCCTCATATCGATGACTTATTTGATTGGCTACAGGGAGCTCAATACTTCTCCAAGATTTTCTTGAGATCCAGATACCTTCAGTTGAAGGTGAAGGAGGATGACATCCCAAAAATAGCCTTTTGTAATAGATATGGGCATTATGAGTTTTTTGTTATGACGTTTGGATTAACTAATTCACATTTTCTATTCATGAATATTATGAATAGATTATTTCATGAGTTTTTGGATAATTTTGTGGTTGTATTTATTGATGACATTCTGGTATTTTTTTTCAAAATGTAGATGAGAATAAAAAACATCTAAGGGTTGTTTTACAAACCTTAAAAGAAAAAAAACTTTATGGAAAATCCAGCATGTGTGATTCATGGTTGCAACCAATTTTTTTTTCTTGGGATCATTGTAAACAATGATGTAATAATAGTTGATCCCGCTAAAACAAAAGTGGTTGATGAATGGCCAAGACCCAAAAATGATTCAGAGATTCGTAGTTTTCTTGGATTATCAAGTTATTACTGATGTTTGGTTAATAACATTGCTCGTTTATCTATCCTAATAACAATGTTAACATGGAAAGGTGTTAAATTTGATTGTAAAAAATAATGTGATGTTTGTTTTTAATAACTAAAAAAGAGATTGGTGAATGCTCCAGTTTTGGCATTACCTCCTGAAATGGTGAGTTTTTCATCTATAATGATGCTTCATTGAAGGGACATGGTTGTGTTTTGATGCATAATGATCAGGTAATTTTCTATGCTTCTAGACAACTTAATCCTCTGGAGCTAATTTATCCAACACTTGATTTGGAATTGGAAGATATGGTTTTTGCTTTAAAAAATTGGAGGCATTATTTATACATAATCAAATGTCAAGTATATACTGACCATAAAATATTGAAGTATATATTCACTCAGAAGAAATTAAACATGAGGCAGAGTAGATGGCTTGAGATGATAAAATATTATGATTGCACAATCAATTGTCGTCCCAGAAAATCAATCAATGAAGCGGATGCCTTGAGTCAGAAACATCATGAATCATTAACTATGTTACATTTGGAATAAGATATCTTGATTAATTATTTGATGAATTTTGGCTTAGAAGTTGTTAGTTCTCTGAATACATCTGTATTGTATCCGGTTTTAGTGCAGTCTTCATTGTCCGACAGAATTATACAAGTGTAGAAGGAAGACCATGATCTCCAAAAAAATGTAGAATTGGACAAAATGAGAAGGTTTCCGGAATTTAACTTTGATACAGATTGTAGGATATCATATAAAAAAAGTTTTTGTGTGCCTAGTGATTCTCAATTGAAGAAATATTTTTTGTGTGAAGATCATAGTTCTCCATTTTTATTTCATCCTAGATGTACTATGATGTATAGTGCCTTAGGGAGTATTATTGGTGGGATGGAATGAAAAGTGATGTTTCTGATATTACCATGAAATGTTTGACGTATGAACAATTTAAAGAAGAGCAGCATTTACCAAATGGGATGCTTCATCCTTTGTCAGTTTCATAGTGTAAATGGGAGAATGTATCCATGGACTTTGTGGTGGGACTACCAATGTCTTCTCGAGGTAACAATGTGATTTGGGTTATTATTAATTGTCTGAAAAAGTCTACATATTTTCTTTATATTCAAGATATAATGACTTTGGATCATATTTCTAAATTATACCTCAATGGGATTTTCATGTTACATGGTGTTTGTCTTTCCATTGTATCTGACCGAGATCCCAGGTTGACTTCTAACTTTTGGAAGGGACTTCAGAAGTCTTTTGGAACAGAGTTAAATTTCATTACAGCTTCTCAAACTCAATCATATTTGAAGTCATAACAAACAATTAAAACCTTGAAGGATATGATTCAAGATTATTCAATGGACTATCATAGAATTTCGGATCAGCATCATTATTTTGTTGAGTTTTCCTATAATAACAGTTTTCATTCTAGTATTCAGATGGCACCATTTGACGCCCTGTATGGGAAGCGGTGTCAAACTCCAGCATTTTGGGATAATATCAGTGAAAGAGTGTTTATGGGGCAAGAATTAGTAAAAGAACTGGCTGATAATGTGAGTATGATCTAGCATCACATGAGGACAGCTCAAAGAAGGCATAAAATTTATACAGACAATAGAAGGAAGGTCTTCTCTTTCGATTTAGGTGACCATGTTTTCCTTAAAATCACTCATTGGAAAAGTGTGATGCATTTCTGTAAGAAAGGGAAGATAAGTCCATGGTTCATCAGTGCTTTTAAAATCATAGAGAATGTTGGAACAGTTTCATACCACGTAGCTTTTCCTCTGAGCTTGTTTCAGGTACCCAATGTTTTTCATGATTCGATGTTGAGAAAGTATGTGCTAGATTCATCACATGTCTTGAGCCCAGAAGTTGTTCTGCTGGAAGCGAACCTTTCATTTGAAGTGAAACCAGTTATAATTCTTGGTCTAAGGGAACATGTATTGTGGAATAAGTTAATTCACCAGGAAATGGTTTTGTTGAGAAATCACATGGTTGAAGAAGAAACATAGGGATAATAAGTACCCTAAGTTGTTTAATAAGTAAATAAAATTGTGAGGACACAATTTCTAGAAGGTGGAGATAATGTAACATACCAATTTTTTCTAAAAACATAGAAATGCAAGGAACATTGTTTTACGTATATATTTATAACTATCCTTTAAAACATAACTTTTCCACTTCTATGTTTTGAATATTAAGAAAGTTTAATCTACAATTGTGTTTAGTATGTTATTTGGAGTTTATTGGAACCACCTAGTTTTTTTGACAAATAGTATCATACCCTTATAAATATTAATATGAATAGTAATATAACCCAAATGAATAGTAATTTTTTTTTATTTTTTTCTTAAGTATCTATAATAATGACATCTTGGTTAGTTTTTCATTGTGATATAGAATTAGTTATAGAATTAGAATTGTCAATTTTTAAATTATGTTTGATTTTATAAAAAAATTTAATTAATAATACATAGAAAATTGTTTTCAAAAAATGGACTACATTTTTGAATTCTAAATGTCGTAAAATGGTAAGGGTGAATTTTTTGAAATTTTTTGAAATTCACATAATTTTTTATGAATAGTGACATAAAATAAATATTGTATAATCAAATTATTAGTAAAATACAATATTTATGACATCATAAGTGATTTAAGTATACTTGGATCGAACTCACATGGAATTATTACTACTTTGGGGTCACATGAATTATGAATATTCATAGTCTGGTGCAAAATATTATAATAATTATTAAAATAATTAAAAATACTCCCTCTCCTCCACTATAAATACCACCCTCACTCTCCTTTTCTTCCCACACTTCTTAAGACTTGAGCCATAACTAATTTCTACCCAATACTCCTCCCATGTTTCTTCCCTATGTCTTAGAGCTGCTTGTCTCACCAAAAGACCAAAACCAAAGCCCTTAAGAAGGATCTAAAGGAGAAGAGATCAAGAGGTAAACAAGCTCTTTTATTTTTGTTCTTTTCATTCATTTTATGTTATTATTTTCCATTCCATTTGGCTTGTGTTGGGATATTTCATTAAATATTCCCCCTTAATGTCCATATTTTGTATGAAAGATTATATATTCCATTCCTCTCATCATACTATTTTTATGAAATTTTTAGAGACAACATTAGGATGCCAAATGTTTGTGAGAAATTTATCAAGTTTTCTTTTATTTTAAGATTCCCTTCTTTTCATCATCTTTCCTAACCTCCTCTTAAGAAAGAGGCATGAAATCTCAATAATCATTTATATTTTATATTTTCTCTTATTTTTGGTAAATTTCTCACCAATATTCATCTACTCTCCCACTTATTTAAGGAATAAAAACATTGTCTGTGATGTGTCGAATTACCGACATCGTGGATGATGTAATTTTAATTTCCATTAATTATTTTAATTCTTGTCATGAAACCATTTATATGGTTTCAGCAGGTTATAATATATGTTTTATGAATCATCTATGGTTATGGAATTATTTTTCACTCATGGGTCTAATTTATAAGATAAAATGAGGTTGATATTATCAAAGAACCACTAAAATGATCTAAATGAACATCATTAATGTTTTAACTTATGAATCATACTCATATAAAAATAAAATTTATAAATGGTATAAATTATGATACAAGAAATATATATATACCTTTACATTCTAATTCTGGTGTTTCACTTGCAATCAAAAAGAACGATTCATCATGAACCGAACATGAGGATCATAAAAGAACTCACCCAAAACAATGCAAGGAACAAAATACTAACAATAAGGGGTGAAATGACATTATGAAATTACCATATAAGATTTCATAAACATGAAAATGTATCTATAAAATACTAATAACACTCTTTTAATCATTATACAATAATTTTAAACACATTTAAAGTAAGTCAAGCCCGAGGTAAGTGAATTGTTAACCCGATTTCCATTCTTTGGGTTAACCTTCTACATCGTTATTTATGTGGTATTAAAACAGTTCGTGTGATTGATTTTAATTATTTTTTGTAGAATTATGTCTATATACAGTCTATATACATATTACCTCTACTCTATGAAGTCTTTTTTCAATTATATTATTCATGTAAGGGTATTTTCTTTTGAAAATGCTTTCATATGTTACATGTATTCATAGACTAATGTGATCTTTCCTTATTTTCCATCCCTTACTGAGCTTCTATGCTCATACCAAGATTTTGAATTATTTTCAAAAGTTAATGGTTGTGTAAGGAAAGGAATGAATCCATGTTAAATTTTGACTAATTTTCACGGAGTGTTCCTTATTGTTTTAATGTATTATATTTTGAACAAAATGGAAACTATTTTTATGGTATCCACTCTGTAATAATTTTTAATGTTATGAATGTATATTCCTAATTCTATGTTTCTATAAACATGAAATGATCCTCAATGTATGAGTAAGTGTATTCTTGACTAAATTAAAGATTATGTATGTAATAAGGTCGGGTCATTATAAATATCTTGAAATGATATCTTTCGATTCAGATATAAGAATGTTATTTTTCCGTAATGCTTGTTCATGTGATATGATTATGTTTTGGTTCTTGGGAATTGATTATTTATAATGGTGGTTCCATGATAAATTAAGGGTTGGTGTTCCCATGATATCTCTCCAATGAATTGGGTAACTTGACGGAGGTAAATGTTAAGGTTTCTCAAATGAAATTTAGGGAATATACTGTGATGGGTATTCCAAACATATCCATGAAGGTTCATCCTTATGTAGTTGTGAAGGCTATAATGTAAGTATGTTATGGATTCCAAAAATTATATTTAAAATTTATGATTTCTATGAGTTATTCATATTTTTTATTTCATGAGGTATGTTAAAGATCTTTTGTTTTATATGTGAAATGTGTGATTTTATTGATTTTTATGTAATCATGGAAAGTTTGTTTTATTTTATTATTTTATATCCCTTACTAAGATATTTATGGTAATCCCACATTTTTAAAATTATTTTCATTGGGTATAATAATGTTTAAGAGAAAGGGATAATTCAATAATATTTTTATAATGACAAGAATTCAGGTTTTATTTAAGTTGTTTTATTATTTTCAAAAAAGAGGATATAGTAAAAGTGTGTACTTTGTAATATTCAAGAAGTAATTTATTAATAAAGGAATAATTATTTAAAACTCTAGACCTGAAATGATCCTCTATGTGAATTAAATTATATTTATAGACTTATATGAAGAATATGTAATGTTTAATTGGTGTGTTCTTATAGTTAGTATCATTGGTCAGTTTAAATAACACTAAGTGTTAGGATATTGTTAATATAATATCAATAAATTATTATTAATTTATATTAAAGTTGAAATGATATAGAATTTTATGATTACCTTATTACTTCGTATAATATATATATGTGTTCAGAATGGTTTTTCAGATAGGATGTTGTGTTGGGAAGACATCTAGAGGAAAAGAATATTCCAAATCAGCAACCTAAGTTGGTTGGAATTGGAACTGAATAGTTTATTACATTGATGGTACAATTTTCTCAGGCTATAAATGGAGGTGGTATTCATATGTGAGATCAACCAAATCAACCACATAGGAACATTTTAGTAGTAGAGAATTTCATGAGGTACCATCCCACATCATTCAAAGGATCATCATACCTTGTGCTAACTAAAGGGAAAATGAAATCAATGGAGAATATTTTTGATGTCATGGGTCTTTTGGAACATCAAAAGGTTAGTCTTGTAATTGAACATTTATAAGGTCTATCCATTCTATGGTGGTCGATGGTTAAAATTTTCAGGAATAATGATTATATTATTTCTCGTTATCGGGATGAATTCAAGGTAATGTTTCCTGAAAATATTTTCCTATAGTGGTTCAACAATTAATGGAAAAACAATTCTTGGAATTGAGGTATATGGATGAATCAGTTGATACTTATGAAGATAAATTTTCTCAAATGGAATGGTATGAACAATTTAAAATTATATCAAGATAGTAAAATCAATAATATTAAATCAATATTAAATACAATGTATCAAAGGGAATTATATTCTCATGAGTTCAAAAGTTATGAGAAACCTGTCAGATGTTCAGGCAAGGTTTAAATGCAGTTTATCAAAGATCTGTTGTTCTTTGAAAAATAACATAATAAGAGGTCTAGGTGGAATATTTAAGGTAAGAAATCTTTAAAAAATTCAGATGGTAAGAAACCTAAGTTTTCATTTTTTGAAAATTGTGGATAAAAGCACACTGGGAAATGACATTTGAATTCTGGAAAGTGTTTCAAATTTGTTAAAATGGGACATAAGGATCATAATTTCATATGAAGAGATATGGGTAGTGGTTAGACAAAATCTTATTTATTATTAGTGAAATGATTTATGTGCAATGAGATGGGCCATTATAAAACTGAGTGTCTGACAAAGGACTTAAATGATAGAATGTAGCTGGAGTACATACAGAAAGGGGTGGTGACATCCTTTTAGTCTACTTCAGTAGATGTTGGTCCATCAAATGATGTAGCATCAGGCACATTTCTTGTTTAATAAGTCTATGCCAATGCATTTATTTTTTCTATGTCTACAAATTCCTTCATTTATAAGAAATTATCTCGAAAATTTTGAATTCCATCTCAAGAAATGAATCCTGACATTGTGGTAAAAATACATAGGGGAAATGTTGAGACAAAAAGAAATTATAAGAATCTTTTTTTCCATATATATGGAAAGAATCTATCTGCAAACCTTGTTGTTTCCCTATAGTTGATTTTGATGTTATTTTGGGTATTGAATGGATTTCCATTTATCATGCTATAATTGATAATAGCGCTAAAGAGGTTTTTTAATAAATAAGTTTCGTCTATTACAAAAATGAACTCTTACTATGGATAACATATCTGGAAGATAAGAAAGTAGTAAAAGATGGAAATGAATGTTACCTTCTACATATTGTAGAAAACAAAGGAACTATTCAGATTAATGGTGTGCCAGAGGTAAATGAGTATCTTGATGATTTTCCTGATGAGTTTCCTAGTATAATACATAATCAAAAAGATGAATTTACAGTTGACATTATTCTACATGCTAATACAATATCAAAATCCCTTTATCGAATGACTCAAATTGAACTTTTAGAGTCACAGAAGCAATTTTAGGAGTTATTAAATAATGGTTTCATCTGACCTAGCACATCACATAGGGGTTCTCATAACTTTTATGTTAAAAAGTAATATAGTTCAACGACTTTTCATTGATTATAGATCCCTGAATGAAATAACTATCAATAAAAAAGCATCCTTTCCTCATATCGATGATTTGTTTGATCATCTCCAGGGAGAACATTGTATTTTAAATATTGAATTGAGGTTGGGTACCATCAATTGAAATTTAAGTAAATAGACATTCTAAAGCCTGCATTTTGTACTATATGTGGCCATTATGAATTTGTAGTTATTCCTTTTTGGTTCACCAATTCCCCTTCTGTATTCATGGATCTTATGAATATAATGTTTCATGGGTTCATGGATATGTTTTTGGTTGTGTTTATTGATGAAAATTGTGTATATTATAAAATTAAATAGGAGAATAAAACTCATTTAAGGGTTTCCATTCAAAGAATAATAAAAAACAATGTATGGGAAATTCAACAAGTGTGAGTTTTGGTTACAAATAATTTCATTCCTTGGTCACATTGTTTATAAAGATGGAATAATTTTTGATCCTGCTAATAATTATTGTTAAGGAATGGAAAATCACCAAAAATATTATAGTGATGTATAGATTTCATATTTTAGCAGGTTATTACTTGATTTTTGTGGAAAATCATGCACGTTTTCTCACCCATGAACTATGTTAACTCAAATAGGTGTTAAGATCATCTGGACAATAGAATGTGAAGAATGATTCCAATGATTGAAAAGAAAAATGGTGAGTACTCTAGTTTTGGAACTACCTTACAAAAATGGTGAATTTGTTATCTACAGTGATACTTCATTAATAGGACATGGTTGTGTCCTAATAAACAATGATCATGTAATTTTTTACGCATCACATCACTTGAAAATTCACGAGTTAAATTATACTACACATGATTTCGAATTTTCTTATATTGTTTTTTCATTCACAATTTGGAGGAATCATCTATATAGAGTAAAATTTGAAATATATACGGACCATAAATGTTTTAAGTATATATTTATTAAAAAATATTTAAACATTTGACAAAGAAGATGGTTGGAGTTAATCAAGGGTTATGATTTCACGATTCATTACATTATTGGAAAAGAAAAAAATATTGTGGATGCTTTTAGTCAAAATTTTAATTTTACATTTACCAAGTTATGTTTGGAATGTGAAACAATGATTAAGGATTTTATGATCTTTTTAATTTATGTTGTTGGTGAAATAAATCCCACTATTTTTTTAGGTTTCAGATGAATTGTGTCTAGTAGACAGAATAAAGGTAGCCTAGAAGGAAGACAATGAGTTATGGGAAAACGTAGAATTGGATCAGAAGTATATGTAACCTTAATTTAAAATATATAAAGTTTCTATTTTTTGGTTTTGATGGAGATTATGAGTGCCCTGTGATTCTCATTTAAAGAATGATTTATTTTGTGATGCTCATAGATCCCCATGTTCTCTTCATCGTGGAATCACTAATATGTAAAATGATCTTTGAGATTATTTCTGGAGTGACAGAATGAAAAGAGATATTCATGAAATTACTTTGAAGTGTTTTTAATTTTAATAGGTGGAAGCAGATAAAAAATTTCTGAAGGGGTGGTTTCGTCATTTTCCAGTACCAATGTGCAAATGGGAAAGTTTATTCATAGACTTTGTTGTGGGATAACTAAAAAAATTTCTAGGTACTAATGAATTATAAGATATTATTGATCGATTGACTAAATATACTCATTTTCTTCTTATTTGAGATACACAGTCAGTAGATCGAATTTCTTGATTATATATTAAAGAGGTGGTAGGGTTTCATAGATTTCCCCTCTACATTGTATCTTATCATGATCACATGTTCAATTATATCATTTATAAAGGCCTTCAGACATTTTTTTGTACTGAATGAAATTTTAGTACAACTTTTCATCCTAAATAATATTTTCAGCTGAAATGAACAATTTATACCATAAAGGATATGTTACGTGCTTGTTCAATGGATAACCTGGGATGGTGGGATCATCTCCTTTATTTGGTTTAGTTTCCTTGTAGGAAAATTTTTCACTCTAGTATAGATATGGAACCATTTGAATCATTATATGTAAAGAGGTCATGAAATCCATATTTTTGTGATGAAGTAGCTGAAAGAAAGTTATTGGGGGCCGAATTTGGTAGTTGAGTTTGCTAAAAAATTTCAGTTGACTCATAAGCACATGAGGACAGCTCAGAGCAAGAAGAAACGTTATGCAGATAACCAAAGGAAGGGTCTTCCTTTTGAGGTATGTGATAATGTCTTTCTCATATTTTCTCCATGGAAAGGTGTGATGTGTTTTGTTAAGAAGGGAAAATAGAGTTCAAGGATCATTAAACACTAGGAGATCTAATAAGAAGATGGATGAGTTTCCTAAAAAGAGGAATTACCTCCATTTTTATCCCATGTACAAATTTGTTTCCATGTTTCAAGGATATGATAGTATATTCTGAATCCATATCATTTTTTTGAGTCCCTATATAGTCCAATTGGAAGAGAATGTTTCTTATGGGGAACAACCAATACAGATTCATGACTGTAGAGAGAATGTGTTGCGGAATATGGTGATTCATAAAGTATAGGATTTTTGAAAAAAAATATAGTTAAAGAGGAAACATGAAAATCTAAAAATGATATGGCGGATAAATACCCACACTTATTTGATATGTGTATAAAATTGCAGGGGTACAATTATAATAACTGGGGAATCATGTAATATCCCTGGTATTTATTGAATTATTCATTTTCATATCTATTTTTTATTTATTATTAATTTTATTTTTAAGGGGACACTATGTAGAATAGTGTACCAAAAATTCAACAATTGATTTCTCTGAAAACATATGTTGCACACAACACTGATTTATACAGAAAAATAATACAAGAATAATTTTATTTTTTAAAATAGTATTTAACACCTAGCTGTTTTATTGGTGGTAATGAATAAAAATAACGACAATATTATTACACATGTTTTTAAATGTTTTTACATTTATCCAATTATCATTAGAGGCTTAAAATGAGAATGAATCCAATTTTAAGCATAAAATACTATAATATTTTAAAAAAGGTCGGTTTACCGCATTTTGATGGAGATCAATTTTTAAATATAGTTTTGTCACATTTTATATTCTATCTATTACAATAAAAATATTTTCTAGAATGACAAACTCAATATTTACATTGAATATATTTTTTGACAATTTTATTATAAATTTTATTTTTTAACAAATATTGAAAAATACTCCATGTTATGTCTAAGATCCCTTTTAATATAATTCATTTATATAGTTATGTTTTCATTTTTATTGGTTTTAAAGTGTAATGGTATTATCTTTTTATCGATTAATATAATTATGGTCATTTTCAGTAATTTATTATTTAAATTAGACATAAACACATGCCAATCTTTTGACAGTTTTTATTTCTTAAAAACACAAATTCTAGTTTTGACAACGAGAAACAATTTTAATTTAATTGATGAAAATTGTGTGTTTTAAATTTGGAAAAATGGATTCAATATTTGGAATTAGAATCACCAAATTATGTAAATAGGTACCTTTTTTAAATATTATGAATAATAACATGAATAATTATATTTATTTACCAATGATAAAAGAAAAATTATGTAAATAAGGGTAAAAATAATATTATAATAATATCAAACTACCATAACAAGTGTCATAATATTATTTTATGAGTCATAGGAAACCAAAAAAAATCCTTACGCAGAACTTTTGGGATATGGGAGCCATTGGGGTGTGAAAATGACATGCTATAATAATTAATATAAAATCAATGAAAATATAACATAGACATGTATATTTTTACTAAAACTATTTTAAGGTTGTGTTATATAAGTGATATATTTGACTATAAATAGTAAATAAAAATGTAAAATTATTTCCTACATTATGGTATTTTAATTATAATTTTTAGAGATTAAATAAATATATTCAATTATGACACGATGATGATTCAGTGATTGCTTCATTAATAATGGAGTCAAATTAAAAATATTTTAAATAATATATTAAATATAATTACAATATTTTTGTGCCATCCACGGATTTTCATTATTGTTATAAAATATTAGTTAGTAGTTGATGATTTTTTTTCTAAGGAATCAAGTTGTTATGACTTTAAAAAAACAATTACTAAATATTGTCAAAATTGAAATTAATGAGTTTATAAAAAAAAATATTATTGTATTAAATGATATAATAGTTCTAAAATATAAGAATAGGTAAAATGACAATACAATGGTAAGAGTTTCATTATTTTTCCCCATATGGTTCGATTGGAATTTTATATAAACTGTAGTAACCATATATTGTGAAAATACCAGAAGACGTGGTAACAGATAATGGTTTTAACTAAGGGTTAAAGATAATTGATGAGGTTAATTTTTTGAAATAAATTTATCTAAAACCTATTGGTTGAGAATAATTTAACCCATCCTCATTTTATCCTCAAAATATTTCACTTTAAAACAATTATATTTCGAAAATCAATTTATAATAAAATAATATTTCAAGACATTCCAAAAGTTCCCATCATCCCTCTTATAAAAGGCCACCACCTCTACCCACTTACACACAACTCCAATGCCCATTGAATCTTATAAATTCTTCCCAAATTACTTCACAACATCCCTCCATTCTTTTAAGAGGCCTAAAATTGGGCATAAATCCATGATATAGTAACATTTTGTGAAAATCAAAATTAGATACTTGAAAAGGATGTATTTGTTTTATCACCTCTTCCAAAAATAATTTCTTATTCTATATCCACTTATTATTAAAATTCCTTAATAATTTAATAAATCTAGTATCTTCTAAATTCTTATATGTTATTATACCTAATTTTTTACATCCTACAAATACAAATATCATCATCTGTGCGTGCGTACGACTTACCGTCTCCATTTTGTCATGTATATTGTTATTTGAGCGAAATTAATTTGGATATGTATAATGATGATTATAATGTATTTAATTAATTAATAAATCATGATAATAATTTATTGTAATTAATATATCATTCTTTCTACATGGTTTGACCATTAAGTTAATGATATCATTGCTCGTGTGTACGTATGGAATACCGTCTCCACGATGTGATTCGATTCATTCTACATGATCGTCATTAAAAAAAAATTATATTCTGAAATGGAATGAATAAATATGATATATATTATATTTATATTGAGTCTATGCTTCTGTAATTTTTATTTACAATATAACATTATGCTTTCTATAATGTGTAAAGACAATAGTTTTATTTGATAAAGTGTGGACTACTGCCCCCTCAATGTTATATGAATTCTTCATGTCATTCATGGAATGTACAAGGATCGAGTTGATGAAATTATTTAAAATATATATCATTGATATCATACTGGAATTATAATATACATATGTATCATTTAGTTTCCATTCCTTTAATATGTCAAAAAAATAAATGTTGTGTTCATGCGTACGTACGACCTACCATCTCCATGAGTGGTGCATTTCATTTCTTATCTCCAAAATTTACAGACTATTCTAAAAAATATAATATAGATATATATGATATTTAAATCATTAATACTATTCTATAGAAGATAAACTGATGACCAAATGGACTAATGACATCATACCACGTTCATTTACTACTCAAGAACCGATTATTGACAAAACGTCCAACGTGAACTCAAATAATTAACTAATTATAATAACATGTACATAAGTTATGTAATCGGATTAATACACATTCATAAGGTTCTAATGAATGTTTAAATTAACATTATTTTATTTTTCAGGAAGATAAATATCAAACAAGAAAAGTTACACTCAAGGTAAGGGTCATCGTCTCAATCTCTGTTCATTAAGGCATCTTTTGACTTATATACATACTCATTTTATACTACGAAAATTTATACCCTTTTTATTTTAATTTAATTAATTTTGTTTTAAAAGGAATCATTTTCTATGAAACATTTTACAAAACCATAGAAGTAATGTTTCTTTTTAATGTACGCAACGATAATGGTCATTCGGCCGAAAAGGGCATTATTAGATATTTTTCTTCCTCTAAAATTCGTAATGTTTTATAAAAAAGTAAATACCATATTCCATTTTAGGTATTTTGTTATTGAATATGGTTTTGAATATGGATTGATTATATAAAAATATTGATATTATGTCTTATGATTGAAATGGTGAAATGTTATTTTTTCATTATGCTTGTTCATATGTTATGAGAATGTTATGGTTCTTGGGTAATATGATGGAGGTAAACATTTAGGTCCCTATTATGAGATATAGGTAATATACTGTGTTCTTTATTAAAAATATAAAGACGAAAATTACTCAATATATATCAGTGATTTCTACAATGTCTGTATGACATGAATGCCACAAGATTCCATTATTATTTATGATTTATATGAGGTACTCATAAATCTTATGATTTCATGTGGTATGTTAAAAGGATTATGATTTATTAGTGAAAAGTATGATTTTAGTGATTTGTAGGTATACATGGATTAATGTTTCATTTTCTTCTTTTATATCCCTTACTGGTATTTTTATGCTTATCCCACGTTTTTGAAATGATTTTCACAACGTCTAATGAATGGTAAGAGAATGGAATGATTTAAGAATATTTTTATCAATAAAAGAATTTTCAAATTATTTAAGGAGTGTTATTGTTGTGAAAAAATTTGGGCATATTAGAAGCTTCTACTTCATAATATTTAAGATTGAATTTATTAATAATGGCCTTGATATCTAAGATGTCGAATACGGGAGCTCTCCTCTTTGAATCTGGCGATGGAGAACCCTTGCTTCTTTGTCTTTGACCTTATTTTCTTCGATGGATTAGTTCAACCATGAATGAGAATTTTCCTTCTAGGGTGGTCATGGACCCCTGATGAATTCGATCAATTATTTCGGTTCTCAAGAACCCTCAGTTATGAGGAATAAAGGACTTTCATTCGCAGAAGCACTTTATGGGCCCGCAGATCCAATCAATGAGGAATCACACAGGTCCTCCAACATATCGAGACTAGAAAATGTGGGTTTCTTCGTAGTAGAATTTCCAGAGGATCTTCAGCAAAGGATCAATCATTGTATGTTTTTAGTCCTTGGACACGTTATTTATTCAAAGGGTTATAGGCCATGGTCTTGTGCTAATATCAAGAACAGAATCTCCCATTGTTGGGTTAATCACGATTAGAGGTTGATCCTGATTGGACGAGTTTTTTTCATATTATTCTGCAATCTAAGGATGCCTTAAACTCTATGTGGAACATTGGTAATTTACAATTGAAACCTGGTTATCTTCGGCTCTCTAAATGGGACATCAATTTTAATCCCTTTAACCTCAGGCAGTCGAATGCGCAGCTATGGGTGAGGTTGCATGGTCTGAATTTGGTTTATTTGTACCCAAAGATCTTGAATGATCTATCATATTGCATTGGTATACCAGTCAAAATGTATCAATCGACTTTGGAAGGAGAATTGGGATTCTATTCCCGAATGTTAGTTGATGTAAATTTGGAAACTAAGAGGACTTAGAGTATCTCTTTCCTTGCTAATGGGAATCGAACAGAAGTAAGGGTGGAGTATGAGAATGTCCCCTCCATCTGTGAGGTATGAAAAATAGTGGGTCATTCCCTTTCAAATTGTAGAGTTCTTTAAAAGAAGGTTAATTCACCAAATGTTGTGGATTGGAATGAATCCAACAAGAGCAGGAAATCCAAGAATTGACCTCTTGAAAGGAAAGTAGGAATCATGGAGCAGGCTGGAACATCACAGGCTCCCCTTATGATTCAACAGGTAATTAACCAGGTATATGTTCCTACGACAAATCATACTTCTACTAAGATTCATCTTGGCACATCCTCCAGAAAAAAACCTAGGCTGACATGGTGGAGGAGGAAGATTCTGAAAATGTTAATCCTCCTAGTCCTCATTCCAAGGTGGAACATGCAATGATTTCCCCCTCTGAACAGTAAATAAAGGAGGATTTTGATATGGGCTTGGCCTTATATAATGAATTTTTCAATCTTTCCCTTGGCCTTCAATAACTAATGGAGGATGACTTCGTTTGAATAAAATTATCTAATGACATCAGAGATCTGCTTTGGTCATTGACAGATGGAGACACCTCAATTGTTTCTCAAAAAAGCACCTCAAATATGGTAGATACATCAACTCCTTACAGGTCTTATCCTCCTACTGGATAGGCTCACACGAGTTCGTCTTTAGCTGTGAAGATAACACCAGAGGGGTTGACTTCTAAAATGAATCCCTTCCCAGCTATGGTACATGCTCTCAGTATCCCGGAAATCCATTCTAAGATGCTGGAAGTTCAGTCCATCACAGGCTATATCCAGGGTGATTTCTGTTCCAGTTCTATTGAACCTGGTGCTACAAACAAATTGCAGGGGAGTAGTACGGAAGATTCCAAGAATTCCTCCAACAACCTCCTGAATCAACATGTCTAGAAAGATATGTCTATCCATGATCTATCTGTCAAAGGGAAGGATGCTTTATCCAGCACTACTGATATAAATGATTTGCAGTCTCATATCCCCCAAAAAGGCTTGAAGGAAACCTAAAAATCCTGGAGGTAAAAATATGAGGGGTCCAAACCCCGGATTCAGTTATAAATGAAGATTATGATTTGGAATTTCTAGGGTCTGTGATATATGGAAACATGTAGATCCATTCGGTAATTCCATAAGAAGCACAAACCTATTCTTATAGGATTGTCTGAGCCTAAAAAAAATCTTCTCCTCTAGTATTTCTAACATGGAGAACATGGGGGTTCACCTAATTTTCACCAATATGTGTTCAACAGATGTCAAGAGTCTATGGATGCTGGCACATAATTATATTGGAAACACCACCATGGTTATGTCAAGTGATCATCATGTCACATGTTCCTTCAATTACCTTGGTTCCCATTATACATGTTCTTTAATCTATGCTCACAATAGATATTAGGATCGCATGAATCTGTTGATGGATATTACATCTCTCAACTCTGTCATCTCTAATCCATGGTTATTATTGGGTAAGTTCAATGCAAATTTGAATCCAAATGAGAAAATGGGAGCATGAAACACCTCAATCTCCTCTAGGGAGTTCAGATTATGTACTGACCAGAAAGAACTAGTTGAGGATAATTTGGTGGGGTCCAAATAAACATGGTTTAGGAAGCACCTGAATAGATTTTTGGCTAGTAAGATTGACATGGCCTTTGTTAATGATGCCTATTTGAATACATGGGGTACCATATCATGCTCAACTCTCTCAAGACTCAATTTTGATCATCATCCCATCTTGATGGATCTTTGTGAGAAGGAACCTAATCCCCCCTCCCTTTCAAGTTCAACAAGGCTTGTGTCTCTCATCCTAAATGCATGGTCATTGTTTAGAGCACCTGGAGATCTGTGAATTATATGGATGATGCCTTTGCATGCATTACCAAACATAAAATTCTTAATAGGAATTTATGAATGTGGAGCAAGGATCATTTCAGTTCCCCTGATTCTGATATTTTTTTCCTTGAAGATTCCCTTCAGAAGGATCAGAAGCTCAATACAAATAGTTACTTTTCTGATGGGATTTCATTAGAAGTAGAGTTATCCCTTAAATGAACAATCATATAAACTTGAAATATGACTTGCAAAGGGATTCCTTTAATGAAAAATGGATAAAGTATGGTGATAGGAATTCAAATTTCTTCAACTCTTATCCAAAAATCAGAAAAGTGTCTAAGCTACTTTCTTTGATTAATAATGGGGACTACAACATTGACAATTGAGTAGATCTATCAGATCATTTCATATCCTACATCAAAGATCTTTTTAATGTATCCCACTCCAATATTGATCCTCTAGATGGGGTGATCCTGAAATTGGTAAATCAAGGGAAAAATTCCATTATTCCTACTATGCCTTTTTATCCAAAGATCAAGGAGGCTATATTTAGCCTCCAATCTGAGAGCTCACCTGGCCCTGATGGCTTTGGTAACTTCTTCTATCAAAGTTTCTGGGAATTCATTCATGCAAATGTTTCCAGGTTAGTCGTTTATTTTTCCAGAGGTGGATCACTTCTTAATGGTTTGAATTCCTAGTTTCATGCCCTTATTCAGAAAGTTGAGAATGCCAATGAAATTCATCTCTTTAGTCCAGTGGTGTTGGTTAATACCATTTATAAAATCATTTTCAAAATTCATATGAATAGGATTTCCGGTATTTCTTGGAAAATTGTTTCCCCAAATCAGTTTAGCTTCATCAAAGGGAGATCAATTCATGATTTCCTTATCACTGCTTCGGAGCGTGTTAGTCACCTCAATAAATCTACTAGAGGTGTCAATATTGCACACAAATTGGATGTTAAGATATCTTTTGATACAATGGATTGGGGTTTCATCTGCAAGATCCTTGCTATGTATGGTTTTGATGATGTCTTCATTTACTGGATGAAAATCATTTTATGCTCTGCTCATATTTCAGTCCTTATAAATGGATCTCATGAAAGATATTTTTATTGTTCGAGAGGTGTTAGTTAGGGTGATCCTTTATCATCCATCCATTTCTCTATTGTTGAGGACTATCTTAGTAGTATTACTTCTATCATGGATGGAAATGGAAAATTGAAGTCTATTCATGCTGGAAGTGGGATTGTGGCTCCTTCCCACCTTCTATATGCTGATGAAATCATCCTCTTTACTCAAGGGGATAAATGTAATGTCAATAATATAAAGAGATCCCTTTTTCACTATGAAATGGTTGTTTCGGTGCAGATGTGCATCAGGTTTCTGTTCCGACGCTGTTCCGCCAGGACGCGTTCGCGCGTGCGCCCGTCGACCCGAGGGGATGGGAGCGCGGCTTGTGGCCCCGCAGTCCCGCTATCCAAAGGCGGGCGGCATCCGTCCCTTATTCAGGGACGTCTGCTCCTTGATCAAAACCGGGATGATGGGATGTCAGCTCCTCCTTCCGTGGACGTCTCCTCGGAACTCGTCGCCTAATCCGGGTCTCCCTCATAGATTTAAGACGTGCTCGTGAATCTCGTTCCCGGCGCCATGTCTCCATGGACACCGGTTAATTACGCTGCTTCCGCCCGGACGCTCCAAGGAGTCTGGTCGGGGCAGCAACCTGCGGTGAGGAGACCGGGTAGCTCTGGGTGTTGGGGGCGTGTCTTAACACTGCAGCTCTGCATGTCTACCTTCTGTCCCTAATAGGGCTTCTCGAAGGCGTGATGGCCTGAGGCATCCCGCGCTGGGTGCGGGGAACTGCGTTACCTGAGGTTTTCCACAGCTTCCCATGTTTAACACGGGGTATGCCGCGAGTTTAACGTCCAGCGGGGACGACATCGGACTGATCAACACGAGAAGTGGATCAGATGACAGAACCCCTTGCGGGGACCCTCCGACGCTGGGGCCAGCACATGGGCGGCGTCCCGAGTGAAGTGGAGTGGAATGAAATGGCATGACCCCACCAGGATGTGGCGGCCCGGGTAAGGATCAGGATGGATGATGGAGTGAAGAGCTTGGACCCCGTAGGGGCTTCCTACGTACCGCGCGTTAGCACGGATCAAAGTCAGCGTAGTTCGGGTATACAGTTTAACGTCATGCTGGACGTTGACAAGCCGACTCACGAGGAGGTTGAGGCTGCCAGGCGGAGGATTGAACCGAACCACCTCGCACAGAGGGGGATGGAACGGCCGGTTGGATCACAGTTTTACGTCATGCTGGACGTTGAAAGGAGAAAAAGGCAGTGGGGAAGAACAATGGAGATACACATGTGCAATTCCCCACAAGGGCGGATTCATAGGTGAATCGACGCGAATGCGAACCCGGGAGGGGTCCACTGATGGACGAACCGACGTGAATACGACCGGGGCGACCAGGTGGTGGGCTTGAACCTCAGGGAGGCTTCCTACGTACCCTGTTTAGGAGACAGGGATCAAAGTCCACGTAGTTCATTATGTCAGGACTTACGCACTGAGGCAGCCCGGATGCGGCAAAGCTCAGTTGGAGAGGGACTTGGGCCGAAGGTGAGAGACCTCGATCCCTGTCACGCCCTCTACTGGCTTCGGCAGTGGGAAAGCACAATGGAGATACACATGTGCAGTCCCCCACAAGGAACTAGGGGTTTGTAATGCCCTACCCCCGTGGGCGAAGGCCACTCCATGAATCGTCCCTAAAGAGGGGCAATCCCGTCATCCCTGTAGAGACGAGCGGGTGGGGGCCACATCCAAACCGGGGGGACCCTGTGTGCGAGGCACGGGATCGGACGAAGCAGACGGTTTAACGTCTTGCCGGACGAAGTACAGTTTAACGTCATGTGTTGAGGACGAAGATGCTTGGCAGTTTAACGTCTTGCAGCGCGGACATGGTGCAGTTTAGCGTCCTGCAGGACGAATGATGAACAATTTAACGTCTTGTTGCTCGGACGATATGCTAGGCAGTTTAACGTCGTGCAGCTTGGACGTGGTACAGTTTAACGTCATGTTGGACGAAACACTTGGCAGTTTAACGTCTTGCAGCGTGGACGAGGTACAGTTTAACGTCATGCTGGATGAAACACTTGGCAGTTTAACGTCTTGCAGCGCGGACGAGGTACAGTTTAACATCATGTTGGACGAAACACTTGGCAGTTTAACGTCTTGCAGCGCGGACGAGGTACAGTTTAACGTCATGTTGGACGAAACACTTGGCAGTTTAACGTCTTGAAGCGCGGACGAGGTACAGTTTAACGTCATGTTGGACGAAACACTTGGCAGTTTAACGTCTTGCAGCGCGGACGAGGTACAGTTTAACGTCATGTTGGACGAAACACTTGGCAGTTTAACGTTTTGCAGCGTGGACGAGGTACAGTTTAACGTCATGTTGGACGAAACACTTGGCAGTTTAACGTCTTGCAGCGCGGACGAGTATGGTGCCGCCGATGGGTCCGTGTCACTTCGCGCAAGCCTAGAGGGCCGCACGGGAAGACAATGCATGGTGCGGGCACCCGGTATGAAGATCATCGGGCGCCACGCAGGCGGGTACCCACAGGGGGTCAAAGGGGCGACCCTGGCGGTTTGCGCGCAAAAGAGGGGCTTGGCGCGCAATACCGCGGGTCGGCGCGCAATTGGGCGGGCTGGCGCGTAATTGGGCCAGCACTTTGCGCGCAGATGATTGAGATTGCGCGCACCGGGCTTCAGATAGCGCGCAGGGGCAACGGCTCATTCTTTTAACGAATGGCCACTTAGCAAAAAGGGGGGTGCGCGCAATCAGGTTGGATTGCGCGCACCCAGGGGGCAATTGCGCGCAAGAGGCTTCTTTTGCGCGCGAAAGCCTTTGGGTGAAGAGTTGTTCAAAGGAAAGGAGCCAAAGGGTTGCGCGCGAAGGCGAACCCCGAGGCTTGCTTGCGCGAAAGAAAGGAGGTTACCTGAAGTTCGGCATTTCGCGCGGGAGGGGTTGGATTGCGCGAACGAGCGACCCTTCGAATTCCGGCAACCTCCAAAACGTCGAGGGTCGCCTTATATTTATAGGCAACCCCGGGCGCGGAATCCGGTTCGCGGGCGCGCAATTTCCTTCGCGGGCGCGGAATCGGGCCCGGCGCACAAGGGAGTCGCGCGGGCCACGGGCGCGCAAAATTGCGCGCCGGCCCAACGCAATGTGCGCATCCCGGGAGGTTTGCGCGCGGCACTCCAACTTTGCGCGCGGGCCTCCAGAATTCCGCGCAAGGCCTCCGGGCCCTCCGAAACATGCTTCTGACTCCAAATATGACCTCGCATTCCTCATCCGGAGCTTCGTTTGGGAACAACGGACTTTTCCGGCGTCTACAAAATCCCCCCCTCGGAATCTGATCGGCGAGAGGTCGCAACGATCGGGTTCTGAGGGAGATGCCGGAATGCCGAAGTCCTAGGTGGCGCGGGACTGTGGCGCGCAAAAAGGGTGTCGGGCGCGAAATTCGATGTCGCAGTCGCGCAAATCGCTTTCCGCGCGGCGACCGCCGACGAAGAGAGGGCATGCAGAGAGCGAGAAGCAGCTCTGGAGGCCGCCAGCCAAAGGGTAGCGGCGTTGGGAAGATCCATTCAGCACGCTAAACCCTAGGGGCTTTGTTTTTGCCATTCCCAGAACATTTTTCTTCCGCTACTTTGATCCATTTGTATGAACCAATATATTTATCTGCATCTTTTGGCTTAACATGATCAACCACAATTCATTGTCTCGCGGGAGCGTTATCCAAGCTTCAGGCATCCATAATTGGGCCTGGATTTCTAGAGAAAAGAGGGAGGTCATTCCTAGGAAAGGAGACCTCAGACCTAATCAATGTATCATCCTCCCAACTTGTTCCAACACACGAGCGGGAAAACGCTAGGGGCGTTAAGATTTTATCTGAACATAGGAAAATGAGAAAGGGTGAATCGCGTGTCCCGAATTCAGAAATCCACGACGGTCGGCCTTCCAGGAAATGCCCAAGGCGGCGAGCGGACAATGGATCAATCGACCATACTACTGCAAGAGACGGACCGAAGGTCATCATTCATATTGCAGGAGGCGGATCACATGTCATCATCAATACCGCTTTGGGGGTTCCTTCAGGCACAAGGGTGGAAATCCAGATCAACAGGGCATGCGAAGCGTGGGGCGAAGTGACGATTTGTTTGGACAGAATCTAACGCTCTCAAAATTGCGCCACCGTGGGGAAAGCGTACTAGGAGGATGCACTAATCTGGTCGTGAATCACCCCAATTCTCAGACAGAACCTCTTTGACGAGGAAACTGTCGCTTCCCATCATTGCAATGGGGCATCCCGAGCTGCATCGGGGAGAATATCACAACTGCACCACTCTACCAGAAGCCAGGCCAAACGACCGGCGACGAGGAGGGGCGGGACTTAGCGATCCCTGAGGCTGGACCCGAGCCGAGATGCCCGGGCATTCCTACGTACTCCATCAGGCTGGAGATCAAGCCACATGTAGTTCTGAAAGTGCAGTTTAACGTCATGCAGGACGTAGAACCCCGATTAGGGGAGATCTTAGTTTAAGGTCGTAGAGCTTGGACCATAGGGGCATATCTTAGTTTAAGGTCTTAGAGCTCGGACCATAAGAACCTCAAAGTACGCCACATCGTGGTCCTATCCCCTGGATATGCGAAGATGCACTGAGGGATAGTGTCAAGAGTGTCGAGGTTTCGCCTGGCCAGAATGGGAGGTGGAAAATGTAATGTGAATCATGCGGCCATTCACTCAAGGACTGGGGGCACCGGCGTAACGATATGGGAGTACTGCCGACCGTAGCGGATAAGCGGCATCCATATCGCACTGACCGTTGATGGAATGAGGCAGCAAACGAGCATCAACCGCTCAAGCGCAGGATTCATATCGATTTGCTGCCCGAGGCCCTTGGGGGCACCAGCCCGAGTCGGCGGGAGAGCACTGAGGCATTGTGTCCAGACCACTCACGGGGGCTCCACCCAGGGCGTAGGCGATGGGTCTGAATGAAAGGGAGCACGAAGCCTGAAAAGTGGACGGAACCTGACCAAGCTGAACCTGACCCTCCTGAAAATAAACCAGAGTACTCTTGACACCGGTGGACCACTGTAAGGGGTCGAGGGACACGCCTTGAGGGTGACCCGAAGGCGGCAGATTCCCCAGAGAAGGGGGAATCTCTAAGAAGTGGGGGCTGGACCCGAAGTTTCAAACATCTGGGCATTCCTATGTATCCCATAAGGATGGGAATCAAGCCACACGTAGTTCTCGAAGCACGGCGCAATACAATCGGGCACCAGCGCGGGGAGGGGTGCGGGTCTGACCCTCGCACACAGAAGAAGCGGTATTTGATATTTCTTGTTTGTCCTTAAAGGTGGATGGTTTTTATTTGTGCAGCGACATGCCTGTGATTAAGAAATCCCTGGCGTCGCCGTAATAATCATGCCATGAAAGGCATTGATAAATGGCGTGGTTATTAATCAGCGCCCAACGTGAGTGTCCCCTGAGGAGAACATCATGATGCAGTGCCGTTTCTCGTCGGGCGGCCAAGACGATCACAGTTTACGGTCGTGTGGTAAGACCATACAACACAGTTTAAGGTCGTGTGGTTCGGACCATGGAGGAATCCGCTTATTGCGATACGGCGGACCCAGCGGAGGTGGGAACATACCCCAGCCCTGCGGTCACGCACAATTCCAGGAGAAGGATCCTGGGATAGGGGCATGCATATGTCCATCACCCGAGGGGCAAAGATGCTAGCCTCCAGCTATACTGGGCCCAGAACGCGATTGTTCGGGCGACTCCTTCCTCCTTATGGGGACGAGGGTCCAGCTACACATAGCCCTTAGGGAGGACATCGACATATATTCTTGGTGCTCAGATCGTGGGAGCCTCGAAAGACACCATTACCCTGGTTGGCCTGCCTAACGTGTAAAGGTGTACTGAAGGTCAGTATGAAGAGAGTGTCGAGATTCCACTACAACGCACGAAGGTGGAGTGTGATGAGAACTGCGCAACCAATGTTCAGAGCCTGAAAGAGCCGACATGGCGATCAAGGATGTCGCTGACCATATTCGCAACACAACATCCGATCGCGTCAGCCTAGGATGGGGCAAGAAAACGAGCATCAACCGCTCAAGCGCAGGATTCATATTGATTTGCGGCCCAGGACCCGCCGGTAAATCGACCCGGAGCGATTGTAGAGCACTGAGGCATCGTACCCAAACCGCTAACGAGGATCCCTTTGAGTGAAGGCTCGAACAAGAGGAAGCGTGAGGCCCGACAAGCAACACAAGACTTGTCGGGATTGAATCCGACACTACGGGTCATAGACCTGAGTACCCAAAACACGTTAACAGATCACCGGAAAGGGTCGGAGGACTCACCCTGAGAGCAACCAAAAGACGGCAGATCCCCGTGATCAACCAAGAGACGGGGCTGGACCTGAAACACAAGCGTCCATGCGGTCCTACGTATCCCATAAGGATGGGAATCAAGCCGTACGTAGTTCTCGAGAGGCAGTTTAACGTCATGCAGGACGATGAGGGGTGTGAGGTAGTCCCACACACGGGGGGAGGCGTACGGCGCGGCCAGTAGACCAACATGAATGAGGACATAATCCCCCGCTCATGCCACACGCCTCGCACAAAAAGGAGGGGAACTGGGGCCAGAGGCCCAACGCGGGATAGAGATTCCCGAGAAATGGGGCTGGGCCTGAAACATGAATGTCCAGGCGGTCCTACGTATCCCATTAGGATGGGAATCAAGCCGCACGTAGTTCTTGAAGTGCAGTTTAACGTCATGCAGGACGAAAAGGGAAAGGGGGGAGCGGAAGGCATCCCCAAACGTGGGGGGCGTACAGCGTGGCGAGCAAACCGACGTGAATGAGGGCATAGCCCCGCGTTCACACCATACGCCGCATACCCAGAGGCAACTGGGCCAAGGGCCCGAGATGGGATGGAAATTCCCGAAGGATGGGGCTGGGCCTGAAACATGAATGTTCAGGAGGTCCTACGTATCCCATAAGGATGGGAATCAAGCTGCACGTAGTTCTTGAGGGGCAGTTTAACGTCATGCAGGACGAAGACGCTTGGCAGTTTAACGTCTTGCAACGCGGACGTGGTACAGTTTAACGTCATGTTGGACGAATGCTGAACAGTTTAGCATCTTGTAGCTTGGACGAAGTGCACTCAGGCAAAGTACTGCTTGAGGAACCTAGCGTTGGTGGGAGGAGTGACACGCTCACCATCCATAGTTGCTAGGGAGTACGCGCCATTAGGATAGACCTTGTGGACAACAAAAGGTCCCTCCCACTTGGGATCCAACTTGGGTGGCTTCCTACCGGGGATCATTGGCGCTCTTAGGGCCAGTACTAGGTCAACCTGCAGGAAGGAGCGGAGGCGAACCTTCTTATTGAAAGCTCGAGCCATTCTGCTTTGATGCCTCTCCAAGTTGTGCAAGGCGTGAAGCCTATTCTCATCCAGTGCTTCCAACTCGACTAGACGGGCTTCAGCAGCTCTGTCCGGCGCTTGCTGGTCGTAGACCGCAGTGCGCAAGGACGGTAACTGGATCTCGATGGGCAGGACGGCCTCATCTCCATACACCAGGGAATAAGGGGTCATCTGGGTGGAATTGCGAGTCGTCGTCCGATAAGCCCAGAGGGCGTTGGGGAGCTTGTCCGGCCAACTCTTCTTGTTCTGACCAACCATCTTTTGCAGAATGTTAGAGAGGGTTTTGTTAAACGCCTCAATCTGTCCATTTTCCTGTGCATGATAGCGAGATGTATGGTTCGAGTGAATGTTGTACTTGGCGTACAACTTCTTCAACTCGGCTGCTCGGAAGTTGGCCCCGTTATCCGTGAGGATAGCGTGAGGCACTCCAAATCGATAAATGATGTTGGAGGTCACGAAGTCAGCAATCGAACAGGATTTGACCTCTCTGAGCGGAATTGCCTCTGCCCATTTGGAGAAGAAGTCCGTGGCGGTTAGAATGAACCGGCACTGGCGAGCCGTCGCCGGCGGGTAAGGTCCCACAACGTCCAGACCCCAGACTGCAAAGGGCCAAGAATACCTAGTGGTATGGAGAGGCTCCGGCGGCCGATGCACAAAGTTCGCATGAACCTGGCACGCATGGCACTTCCTAGCATACTCGATGCAGTCATGGATCATGGAGGACCAGAAGTATCCCAACCTCCGAATCTGGTGGGACAGCTTCGGCCCAGTCTGGTGGGCACCACATGAACCAGCATGAACCTCTTGCATGACTCGTGGGATCTCAACTCCTTGAAGGCAACGGAGGAGAACACCATCAAATCCGTGCCTATAGAGGATCTGCTCCAGGCCGGGACTTCTCTGGAGGACAAACTGCGATGCGCGGCGTCGAACTCGCTCGCGCTCGGCCCGATCCGACGGGAGAATTCCATGTTGGAGGTACTCAACCAAAGGCGCCCTCCAATCAGAGGCTGATTCGACTGCCATATCTGGGGTACTCGGGGCTCCGGGCACAGGGGCAACCGTGGTGAGATTACTTACCGACGGGCCGCGATCTCCCTCCGGGATAACGGGGGCGATGAGCCTGCGGTGCGTCACGCGGACGATCAGGTTGTCCTGTTCAGGCTCCGCGAGTGACGCAGCAAGGCTGGCCAAAGCATCTGCTCGACCGTTCTGCGACCGGGGAATATGGACAATTTCTGGCCGAGAAGGGAACTGGGCCATCAGGAGGAGGGTGCACTCCAGCAATGGCACAAGTTCCGGCTTCCTGACAACATAGTCGCCATTGATCTGCTTAACGACCAGCTCGGAGTCCCCTTTCACACACAGATGGGGCACGTCGATCTCGAGAGCTAACTCGAGGCCAGTGATGAGGGCATGGTATTCTGCCTCGTTGTTGGTATAGCCCTCTGACAACAGGAAAGAGTATGGCAGCACGGCTTGCTCCGGGGTAATGAAGACGATACCCAAGCCCACTCTGTTGAGATTAGGATTATCGAGCCTTCTACCAGTGGGGCTCCGGGAGGCACTGTCAAAGTGCATCTGCCAGCATGGATCGACATGATCGACCGAGAGAATGGCCTCATCATGAAAGCCTAGATCCAGCGGCTGATCCGCGGAGGTCGGGTGAGCAGCCAGGAAGTCCGCCAATGCTTGCCCTTTGATGGCCTTCTGAGACACATACCTGATGTCGAACTGCTGGAGAATCACAGCCCACCGCGCTAGACGGCCAGTCAACATAGGCCGGCTCAGGATATATTTCAACGGGTCTACCCGAGAAACCAACTGTACCTCATGGTGCTGCAATTAGTGCCGTAATTTCTGTACGGCAAATACGAGCGCCAGGCAGCTCTTCTCGATGGGGGAATACCTAACTTCCGCATCGAGGAGCATGCGACTGAGGTAATAGAGGCTATTCTCTGTTCCCTCGTTGTTCTTCTGGGCGAGAAGGGCACCAAGGGACCGTTCCAGGGCAGTCACATAAAGGACCAGCGGCTTCCCGGATACAGGCGGCATCAGAACCGGAGGTTAAAGCAGGTACGGCTTGATTTCCTCAAAAGCGGTCTGACACTCTTTATCCCATACATAGGTGGCACCTTTCTTCATGAGCCGAGAAAAGGGCTTACACTTGCCGGCCAGATTCGCGATGAATCAACGTATATAGGCTAAGTGGCCTTGGAACCCTTGCAGTTCCCAGATGTTACCTGGGGGAGGCATCTGGCTAATCGCCCTGATCTTCTCTGGGTCGATCTCAATACCCCGGTATCTTACCACAAATCCAAGGAAATTTCCGGAGGTGACCCCGAAGGCACACTTCAACGGGTTCATCTTCAGGCAGCGAGACTGGAGGAAGCCGAACACTTTCTCAAGATCTTTGAGATGGTCCTGACGCTGGCGCGATTTGACCACCAAGACGTCGACATAGCATTCCACCAGTGTGCCGAGGATTGGCTTGAATATGCGGTGCATTGCCCGTTGATAGGTGGCACCTGCATTCTTCAGGCCGAAGGGCATGACCTGGTAACAAAAGATACCTTGGGGGGCCCTGAAGGCAGTGAACTTCTCATCCTCAGGGGCCATCCGGATTTGGTTGTATCCGGAGTATCCATCCATGAAGGAGAGGGCTTGGAACCCTACCGTGGCGTCAATCAACAGCTCTGTCACTGGAAGGGGAAAATCATCCTTCGGACAGTGGCGGTTGAGATTGCGGAAGTCGATGCAGACTCTGATCTGCCTGTTCTTCTTCCTGACCGGCACAATGTTGGCCAGCCATTTGGGGTACTGAACTTCCCTCAAGAAGTTGGCTTTGATAATCTTGTCAACTTCGGCCTCAACCATGGCACAGTGGGATGGGTGCATCTTCCTAGGAGGCTGCTTGAACCCGCGATGGTTCGCCGGGAGACCAAGGCGGTGGACGGCTACCTGAGGATCTAGCCCCGACATCTCGTCATAGCCCCAAGCGAACACATCACGGTGCTGTCTGAGGAAGTCCACGTACTGCTGCCGCTCCTCAGTGGGCATGTCGGCACTGACCAATGTGGGTCTTGGATCTGCTTCGGTTCCAAGATTCACCTGTACTAACTTATCGACTGTGGCGGAGACGCCCTCCTCAAAGGCTGGGGGTGCATCTTCCATGTCCTCTCCACTCGGGGAGGGATCGTCCACGGGAGAGACTGCGCTGGGAACTGCATTGGGGCTACCAGATCCTGTTGGGCCGCTGGTGCTGGCACGGGCGGTCGCGGTAATCTCATCAGGAGACTCACAGGCCATCGAGACCATGGCTACGTCCAACCGATGAATCGGGAGGACGTAAGCGTCATCCAAACTTGCCCAGGGATCACTTGCAACAGCGACAGGCTCAACCTCACTTGCCAGGATCTTCTTATCCTTGCTCTTGTAATAGTCCACGTCCAGATAGCGGGCTTCACATGAGGCAAAAGGAGAGGCATCTCCCTGAAGCACGCCTACTCGACCATTAAGGGAGTATTTAAGGCATTGGTGGTATGACGAGGGAATCGCCGCATGAAGGTGGAGCCATGGCCTGCCCATCAATGCGTTATACGCAGTGTCCTGAGAGACTACCATAAATTCGGTGTTGGAAACCAGGTCACCGAACTGGGTCTTCAAACGTATCTTGCCGACCAGAGTTTTCTCGGTGCGGTCGTACCCCTGGATCCTGAGGTCGGAGGGAATCAAGTCATCCTCAGACAACCCCAATCACCGGAGTGTCCGAGTTGGAATCAGGTTAATCCCGGACCCCGTGTCGACAAGACATCGCCGGACTTCAAGGCCATTGAACTGGCCGGTAACATACAGCGGACGAATGTGCCCCTGTATAGGAGGGTCTTCATCCTTACCAGAAAACGAGATAACTGCCTGACATTCGGCGTTCTCAATCGTTTCGGCGTGAAAGGCCTCTGCAGCCGCAACATCTGTCTCAAACTGGAGGGGGCTCTTCAGGGCTTCAGCGAGCGCCTCACGCATCTCAGATGACATGCGCAGAGCCTCAAGGATGGAGAGCCTTGCTGGGATGTCGGCCAAGTGCTTCAGGACGTCATATTTTTTGGCCAAGCGCGAGCCCCTGGTTGCAGGAGGTTGCTCTGCGGTTGGATGCATGACGTGCCTTGCCGGTTGGACCGGTGGCCGACTGGTGCTTGGCGCATCTCGCTGTTCATTGGTTGAAGCCCGGGAAGTAGTCACCGTACTGGGGTCAGGAGGCCGGGATGGACTCGCGGCAGGGCGGAGCTGATCGCGACGTGGCTGAGGCGGTTCTGCCTGGTCCCACACCACAAACAGTGGCGGAGGCGAATCCGTCATCCCCGGAGGGGGGGGGGGGGGGCTGCGCACGCTGAGCTCGATTTTGAGCCTGCTGCCTAGTCTCAGTGGCGTGCACGGCCTGGCTGGAGGTACCAACTGTCGTGCCCCAGCGACTCCTGTTGTTGCGGCTCCTCCGACAGTGGCGACGACCGGGGACACTAGGGAGGTCCACCTGGTGTTCTTCAACGTCGGGAACCGAAAAGGGATTTACCAGCTCAACGGTATTAACCGAAGCGTACCCAACACTGTCATCGGACGAATCATCCACCGCCGGGCGGATCCGAGGAGGGACCCTCATCTCCGGGGGCATGAAATCACCAAGAATGCAGGATAGTGGCGGAACTGGCGGGGCGCGCTCTTCCTTCTTGCGCCACCGCCGTTTGCTCTTCTCGGAAGAGGCAGGCTAGGACGACGATGCCGAAGCAGCACCCGCAGATTCTGGTGGCTCAGGCTGATTCAAGCGCGCACGGATGATTCCATGGGGGTAACCCAGGCCATCGACGCCTTCCGTGGGGGGAACCCAGGCCATCGACGTTGTGAGACGGAGTGCCCGATTTCCCTTCCCCAGCCCCTGGCGGGTTCCGTGCCCCGATGCTGAATTCTCAGCCGGGCAACATGCTAGTCTTCCAACACCTCTGAAAGCTATCGGTCTTCGTATTGAGGAGAAGAGATTCACGTCGGGTTCACCATTTTTCTGTTTCGGTGCGGATGTGCGTCGGGTTTCTGTTCCGACGCTGTTCCGCCAGGACGCGTTCGCGCGTGCGCCCGTCGACCCGAGGGGATGGGAGCACGGCTTGTGGCCCCGCAGTCCCGCTTTCCAAAGGTGGGCGGCATCCGTCCCTTATTCAGGGACGTCTGCTCCTTGATCGAAACCGGGATGATGGGATGTCGGCTCCTCCTTCCGTGGACGTCTCCTCGGAACTCGTCGCCTAATCCGGGTCTCCCTCATAGATTTAAGACGTGCTCGTGAATCTCGTTCCCGGCGCCATGTCTCCATGGACACCGGTTAATTACGCTGCTTCCGCCCATACGCTCCAAGGAGTCTGGTCGGGGCAGCAACCTGCGGTGAGGAGACTGGGTAGCTCTGGGTGTTGGGGGCGTGTCTTAACACTGCGGCTCTGCATGTCTGCCTTCCGTCCCTAATAGGGCTTCTCGAAGGCGTGATGGCCTGAGGCATCCCGCGCTGGGTGTGGGGAACTGCGTTACCTGAGGTTTTCCTCAGCTTCCCATGTTTAACACGGGGTGTGCCGCGAGTTTAACGTCCAGCGGGGACGGCATCGGACTGATCAACACGAGAAGTGGATCAGATGACAGAACCCCTTGCGGGGAACCTCCGACGCTGGGGCCAGCACATGGGCGGCTTCCTGAGTGAAGTGGAGTGGAATGAAATGGCATGACCCCACCGGGATGTGGCGACCCGGGTAAGGATCAGGATGGATGATGGAGTGAAGAGCTTGGACCCCGTAGGGGCTTCCTACGTACCGCGCGTTAGCACGGATCAAAGTCAGCGTAGTTCGGGTATACAGTTTAACGTCATGCTGGACGTTGACAAGCCGACTCACGAGGAGGTCGAGGCTGCCAGGCGGAGGATTGAACTGAACCACCTCGCACAGAGGGGGATGGAACGGCCGGTTGGATAACAGTTTTACGTCATGCTGGACGTTGAAAGGAGAAAAAGGAAGTGGGGAAGCACAATGGAGATACACATGTGCAATTCCCCACAAGGGCGGATTCATAGGTGAATCGACGCAAATGTGAACCCGGGAGGGGTCCACTGATGGACGAACCGACGTGAATACGACCGGGGCGACCAGGTGGTGGGCTTGAACCTCAGGGAGGCTTCCTACGTACCCTGTTTAGGAGACAGGGATCAAAGTCCACGTAGTTCATTCTGTCAGGACTTACGCACTGAGGTAGCCCGGATGCGGCAAAGCTCAGTTGGAGAGGGACTTGGGCCGAAGGTGAGAGACCTCGATCCCTGTCACGCCCTCTACAGGCTTCGGCAGTGGGGAAGCACAATGGAGATACACATGTGCAGTCCCCCACAAGGAACTAGGGGTTTGTAATGCCCTACCCCCATGGGCGAAGGCCACTCCATGAATCGTCCCTAAAGAGGGGCAATCCCGTCATCCCTGCAGAGACGAGCGGGTGGGGGCAACATCCAAACCAGGGGGACCCTGCGTGCGAGGCACGGGATCGGACGAAGTGGACGGTTTAACGTCTTGCCGGACGAAGTACAGTTTAACGTCGTGTGTTGAGGACGAAGATGCTTGGCAGTTTAACGTCTTGCAGTGCGGACATGGTGCAGTTTAGCGTCCTGCAGGACGAATGCTGAACAGTTTAACGTCTTGTAGCTCGGACGATATGCTAGGCAGTTTAACGTCGTGCAGCTTGGACGTGGTACAGTTTAACGTCATGTTGGACGAAACACTTGGCAGTTTAACGTCTTGCAGCGCGGACGAGGTATAGTTTAACGTCATGCTGGACGAAACACTTGGCAGTTTAACGTCTTGCAGCGCGGATGAGGTACAGTTTAACGTCATGTTGGACGAAACACTTGGCAGTTTAACGTCTTGCAGCGCGGACGAGGTACAGTTTAATGTCATGTTGGACGAAACACTTGGCAGTTTAACGTCTTGCAGCGCGGACGAGGTACAGTTTAACGTCGTTTTGGACGAAACACTTGGCAGTTTAACGTCTTGCAGCGCGGACGAGGTACAGTTTAACGTCATGTTGGACGAAACACTTGGCAGTTTAACGTCTTGCAGCGCGGACGAGTATGGTGCCGCCGATGGGTCCGTGTCACTTCGCGCAAGCCTAGAGGGCCCCACGGGAAGACAATGCATGGTGCGGGCACCCGGTATGAAGATCATCGGGCACCACGCAGGCGGGTACCCACAGGGGGTCAAAGGGGCGACCCTGGCGGTTTGCGCGCAAAAGAGGGTCTTGGCGCGCAATACCGCGGGTCGGCGCGCAATTGGGCGGGCTGGCGCGTAATTGGGCCAGCACTTTGCGCGTAGATGATTGAGATTGAGCGCACCGGGCTTCGGATAGCGCGCGGGGGCAATGGCTCATTCTTTTAACGAATGGCCACTTAGCAAAAAGGGGGGTGCGCGCAATCAGGTTGGATTGCGCGCACCCAGGGGGCAATTGCGCGCAAGAGGCTTCTTTTGCACGCGAAAGCCTTTGGGTGAAGAATTTTTCAAAGGAAAGGAGCCAAAGGGTTGCGCGCGAAGGCGAACCTCGAGGCTTGCTTGCGTGAAAGAAAGGAGGTTACCTGAAGTTCGGCATTTCACGCGGGAGGGGTTGGATTGCGCGAACGAGCGACCCTTCGAATTCCGACAACCTCCAAAACGTCGAGGGTCGCCTTATATTTATAGGCAACCCCGGGCGCGGAATCCGGTTCGCGGACGCGCAATTTCCTTCGCGGGCGCGGAATCGGGCCCGGCGCGCAAGTGAGTCACGCGGGCCACGGGCGCGCAAAATTGCGCGCCGGCCCAGCGCATTGTGCGCATCCCGGGAGGTTTGCGCGCGGCACTACAACTTTGCGCGCGGGCCTCCAGAATTCCGCGCAAGGCCTCCGGGCCCTCCGAAACATGCTTTTGACTCCAAATATGACCTCACATTCCTCATCCGGAGCTTCGTTTGGGAACAACGGACTTTTCCGGCGTCTACAATGGTATCTAAACAAGGGATTAGTTGGAGCATGTATTTTGTATACATTGGAAGGAGCATCTCTCCTCATATAAATAATGAAATCATTAGAGAATTGGGAATTTGTGAGGGACATATTCCATTCACTTATTTGGGGGTGCCCTTTCTTTGGGGGAGGCCAAAGGTATTTATTTTTTCTAGAATTGTTGACCTGATTAGATGACAACTCTCCACATGGGAAGGAAAATCACTCTCAATGACTGGTAGGGTTTTTTTGGTGAATTCAATCATCATTTCAAAAAATTACTCTTTTATGGTGTATAAATGGCCGACTTCTTTGATCAAGATCATTAACATTGCTATCAAAAATTTCATCTAGAGTGGTAGCATTTTGGAGAGGTGGATGGCAGCAGTCCCATAGAATTCTATTTGCAAGCCTTATGATGGTGGTGGTCTGGGAATCAAAAATCATGGAGGATTTAGTGATTTTTTGCAATATGCGTTTATTTTTAGGCTTATAAATATGCAATCTGAGGCTCTTAGTTTTCTTCGATCCAGATGTTCTCACAGGCTCAAGACAGGGACCATCAATTATTTCAACTCCCCTGTGTGGTCTTCCTTCAAAGGTATTTTCTCTAAAATGGATGCTGACTCTCAGTGGTTGGTTTCTAGGGACTCATATCTTCCATTTTGGAAGTGTAATTGGACCGGGAATCATCTAGTTGACTTGGTTCTTGAGGAGCAGTTGAATCTAGATTTTGAATTTCCAATTAAAGATCAGATTAAGAGTATGGAGAACCTTCCGGATCACATCACCTATTTAGTAGATAATTATTACAGGTCTTTTAGAGGTAAATTTTGGGCATGGGAACCTGTTGTCAATGGTATTCTCACATCTAAAATATTTTACAATCACTCTTTTGGTAGATCATCAGAATTTAAATGGATTGGAAATCTATATAAGATGTTACTAAGGCCATCCATATCCATTATAGCATGGGGGTTGGATCATAAAAAATTACCAACTGATGGCTTTTTGCAGGTCTGTGGAATCTCCCTTTGCTCTACTTGTGCTTTATTCTCTCAGCATAAGGAAGACGTGGGTCATCTCTTCCTCAGTTGTGCAGCAGCATTGGCGATGTGGAGGGCGGGTGCTGATATTTTTGAAATTGGTATGCCTCAAACCAACTCAATATGTGGATTCATTAAGAGTTGGAATTTTCTGAAATTGTCACCCAAATCTGGAATTTTTTTCAAGTTGCGGTGGATGAAACTATTCATTTTATCTGGTCTTTGAGGAACAAATTTAGACATAAGTCACATCATTATTGTGTCGGTGCTGGTTTTACAGGTATCCTTGCTACTGTGCATGAGGTGGAAACACCTAAAGATGTGTTTTTCTATAATTCAATTCATTGTTTATCTGTGTTGAATCAGATCAAGATTAAAGGTAATTTTCAGCCACCTCATGGGACAATGGAATTCATCTTGCAGACAACTTTTTGTGGGTGGATTAAAGTTAACATTGATGGTGCTTCAAGGGGCAATCTGGGCCCCTCTGGTTTTAGGGCTATCTTTAGGTATTATTTGGGGAATGATCTTGGATGTATTCATGGCTCATGTGGTACTGACTCCGCTCTTGAAGCAGAGATACTTGGTGTTATTGTGGATATGGAGAAAGCGGATGCGCGGGGTTGGGGAAAGATTTGGATTGAGTGTGACTTTATTGCTATTGTATTATCTTTACGAACTGGGTCCATTCACCTTTCATGGAATCACACTAATCATTGGATTATAATCCTGGATTCTATTTACTCAAAGGATCACTTTCTTACTCATGTTTACAGAGAGGCAAATGTGTTGGCATATGGGATTTCTTATTGGGGCGTGAATGCTAATGATTATCTTTGGATGGATCATGTGCTAGATGATCTCCTTCCACTCTATAGGAAGGATATTTGTAAATATTCTTCTTTCATACTTGTGTAATTTTTTTCTTTTCTACTAATATAGGTGTATGGATTTTCTTAGAATCATCTCAGTTTGTTTAAAAAAATTCCTAATACTTTAAAACTCCAAAATTTGAAAGATCCACTATTTTAATTAATGTCATATTATTGGATCATCTTAAGATAATGTAATTATTAAGGTTGGGATCTTATAATAGAGGTTGAGTAATATATCATACCATTATTAGACTAAACCATTATAATTGAATTTCAATAATAATGGTACAATTAACAGGGGATGAGTAAGATATATACTAAGCTTCCAATTAAATAATAATGCAACTACAAAATTTGTTTAAATTAACCCATTATTTAATAATGTAAAAGTAATTTTTTGCAATTATAGTATGATTAGTAAAACATAAATATAATTACTAAATTTATATTTGTATATATTTCCATTTTAATTGTATTCATAAACATATCATATTCATAATAATGGTATTCATAAATTAATCATTTTCATAAAATATAGTATATATCTTAGTAAACCAATCAGAGACAAAAAATAGTATCATAATAGAAAGATATACACATATAGTATTCATAATAATGGGATTAATAATAATGATAATATACACATTTTGTAATATATATCCAATCATCCATGTTCAATTATTTTCCATGTAACTTATTTATTATTAGATATATAATATTCATAACAAGGATTCATGATCTTATGGGACACATATGAGTAAGTAATGATTATTTCATGGGTGGTCTAGAAATTTGTTATCTTATGAGAAATTACCATATATTATGAATATGTTCTGGTAAGATATAATATATTATATTCATTATAATGATATTCATAAAAATGGTTAGATATACATATCGTAAGACAAACATTTTAACTTGGTCATATTTCCCATAATTAGTTAAAATAATCATGTAATTGATAAAGATTACTATATCTTACAATTATTTAATTCCCATGAAAAAAACTATATCATTGTCACCAAAAATCTCTCATATTTCTTCAATTGTTCAGGGTTCGACCAAGGACATGGTCCTTCCTTTGAACATGTAAGACATTGGAAAGTCCTAGTATCCGATCAATTAGAAGTATTTCTTGGCCCCTAATGACTCTAACTTCAACATCTTATAATCACATATTAAGGTCTAGACCATGTGTTTTTGTCATATCATCACGGTGATTCATCAAAAAATCCATAATCATAAGTTTTGTTAACAAAATAGGCATGGGTACCTCGAGGAAATTCATTAGCAGTGTCCGGAATGGTTGAGTTGGAATCCCTCCTAGTAACTCAATGACCTGTATTGTATGAATATCATCAGACGATCAAAATGTGATGTGTAAAGGTCCTAATAATGATCTACCAAATATTTGATGAGGTATATTCCCTTTTTTAGATTAGGATATGAGGCAGTACACTTCTCTCTCCATCATCCCTATCATGTAGTCGCATGGCCTACCCACCCATATTAGAGGATCCCCTCCAGGATCATCATGGAAAACTTTCTTATCCCCATTCTACAAGAACATCACAGTGATAGGGAATGTAATGAAGATAAATACGGGTAAAACCCACCAATATGGGTAAGATAGTTCTAGGTGTACCATCATGCATGCATATATACTCACTAGTAGGGGAAAGACATTATCCAATGGGATCCCCAAAATGTGACATCGCCTCCATACTGACATAATGAAAAGGGTAAGGATATGTTTAGCATCTCCAATTCATCCATGGTTTCACCAATAATATAGGTTCATCCCATACCAGATTCTATTCTTTAGAGGGTCTAGAACCATAGAATAAAAATTTATTATCTCATTATTGATCAATCCATAGATTAAGACACCAACTAGTGAGATTATGTTTCCCATCATGTAGGAGAGTGTGTTCTTCTTGGTCAGCTTCTAATAGGCAATTTTGGTAATTGCATGTATCTAGAAACATTATAGGTATGATTTTATGGAATTTGACCAGGTTTTGTGTCCTGAAACTCTCCTAAATAGCATAATTACCCTCCTTGGAATCTAGGTCATGATGGTCCATATGTTTTTATGTGCACATACAGAGATGATGATCCAATCAACACACTAGTGGTTAGGAATCCTTTTCATCATAGATATCCTTACCAAGATGATTTGATCATTTTCCCACTACACTTCTTGAGGCCCTAGAGATGAGACAGGTGGTGATCCAACATGATTGAATGTCATACCAAACATGGGTGAATGAAATGAGAGGACCCTATGAGCTTAGAAATATCATATGTTTCACCATTAAATGGTATTACTGAACTATTACATCACTTTTAACACTTCATCTCAAGGTTTAGAACCATGTTGAAACCCAAAATCAACAGACATCCTTTAAGCTCTAGTATTTCATCCAGACATTGGAAAGACCAACATTCATATTGTACTTCCAGCAACTCATATATTCCATCGATTGTTAGGTGAATATTAGAAGACATTTTATTTAAATATTCATCTCCAGGTCATGTAGGACAAGATTTATGGGCCTCTTCAGGTCAGAAAAAAGGCATGATGATCGAGTCACAGAATTTTCCTCTAGGTAAAAATTCCTCACGTACTCACTCAACATAAATCTATCATAAGAAAATTTTAAAATGATGTGTGTAGATAATTTCAATACATAAATGGACCTACCCTTATCACTCAATTCATACAAGGTGAATTCTAGAAGTTCTATGAGAAGCCCGATAATTAGAAGGAACCCATGAAGTAGGCTAAAGTGTCATGTTTTCTACCTCTTCCATCCCCAACAAGAAATTATGTTAATGTAGAGACTACTGCCTTCATTCATATAGAGGCCCTCATGACCTTGGATTTGTAAGACCCATTATATTGATTGACACACTAACTGTAGCCCTATCAATAATAGCCTCACCTAGTATTAAATGGCCAAGAATTGCCTCTCTAAGCAATGCTATATGAGATATTTCTTCTTCAATCCATCATTAGAATCTGGCCCCTTGTCAAAGAAAGGGTCCCAATACACCCTTCCTAGAAATATGGGACTAGAACAATTCTATTAGGGATAAATAGGTCTCATGTTACTTCCTATGTTCCCATGAAAAGTGAATTCATTCACTTCTAGAGTGTCAGAGACCCCATGAATCTTAACGTATTGGATGTCTTGACCATTTTCCTTACCTAAAACATAATACATCGACATACCATCAATGAATTTTATGTATTTAAATAATTTCATTAGGACCATGTGGATAGTAGTTTTGTCATGTTATGTGATGCTTCATAACATGTAGGTAATCTATCATGTAATCTGGGTAGTTAATCTGAGGGTTTGGGAAGAAGGAAGCAGGATTCAAACCATGGGAACATAAAGTATGATGACTTTATGGCTCAGAGAAAATATTTTCATACACATGATATCATCATTTACCATCTAGGATGGAAAAATTCCCATATATTCATCACTAAATCCATGATTTTTTCATCTACATCCTTATCATATACCAATAAGTCTCATAAGAGATGGTATCAATGTCACATGTGAAATTAGATTCCTTATCTGGTGCTAAAGCCATCCCACACCCTTGGTGACATTATGCCTCCTGAGTTGGGAATCTTGACTAGGGTCCTCCCAGAGCTGAATAATCCCTTTACTGATGAGAAATATTATTCTTATTTGTATGCTGTTGAGATGGTTGATTTCATCATAGTGGCTGATGAGGAGGAATGTCGCGTTGGATCTCTGAGTGCCCCAAGCTGATGTCGTCGAAGGAAATTTTGTGGGGTTTCAAATCATCGGCCTACTTAAACTATCACCATAATATAGTTGTGTATGCTACTTATACTATATGGTTTATATTTAATATAAAAGAGTAGTCATAGTTTCCCCCATCCATTTCCATATGATACATCACTACAATCAAACCTATAAACTGATCGAGTAGATCATCTTTAGCTGATAGTGTTAGTTGACTGAATGTATTAGTCGTGATCACACTGTGATCGACTATGTCTAGCCAGAGTAATGTACCATTTAACCAACTATTATAATGAAGTGTTTCAGAGTTTTCACCTCGTTAGTAGCATTATATTTCTAGTTATAGATAGAACCATGTGACATAGCTTGAGGCACCCATTGTTCCTCCTTCTAAGGGGAGACCCCATGTGGTAAAAAGAGTGCCTTTGGTACGAAACTACGACCAAATGAGAAAGATGAAAATCACACATGAAAGTATCTTTTTTATCAATTCATTTATCTTGTCAAAATTATTGCATGATTCCATCGTACAAGACTTCAAAATATGCCTCCAGTTCAAAGACAAACTAGCTATCGTAGAGACCTATTATGCAGTGTAGGTTGAGATAGAGGAATTTTATGTTGTCATATCATTCTACAGGGAAGATATGGTCACACTCTAGATGGGTAAAATCAATCCAATTTACATCATAGGCATTGTCAATGGCATGGAGATATATTTTCATCTGGTTAATTAAGGTTATATGATTAACCTCATCCAAACCTAGACATGATTCTTGTTGGGACTGACCAAAGCAGATCAAACTCTTCAAACATGAAGATTTAAGGTCATGATCAGACATAGTAGAGACATTGTGGAATCATTAAATGGAATATAAAACTCAATGTCTTGATTTAAAGTGTTGGATTCAAGGTAGTCTGATAAGATATGGACTAAAATGCATTTTTGGTAGTCACCTCAAAATATATTATGCGTAGTCACCAAAAAATATCCCAAGGGACTCATTTGTAGTCATAGGACCCATTAAATTAACTTGACCAATCAGCCGTTTAATATTCCCTCATAGCCTAATAGTAATATGGGAATAACAACAATCCCAAGATAATTCCCATCATGTTCTTAGGGAATTATGTTAACAAAAATTCTATCCTCGAACAAGTTCGGGATGCCTCTCATAATGACTTTCATTACCCTACATCATACCAGGATGCCTCAAATTACAAAATTGTGATGAAAAAACATCATCCTCACATGATGTTAAATTTTAAACATACACTATATAAATTTAGGTTTCCTCATATTTCATTATGTTAAGATCCAACACCCTCTCTCAATATTGTATGCCAATACTGGTGTCAGTTTCCTACGGTACACTATTCTAAAACATTGTATGGATTGATTCCAATTATCATCGGATATGTAGTTATGAAAAAAATATTTTTAATTTGGTATAGCCCCTCCAACAACTTTTTATGAGATCTTATCTTTGACAATGAAATTTATGTTGACATATGGTGTGGTTTGTCATGATTTGTGTCGAAGATGGTCCTTTCATCCTTCATTCACACAGGGTTATCAATTTTCCATACCACACTAGAATATATTGGAAAATATTTCCCCTATAATATCGATTTTATATAGAATTAATCTGGGAACATCCCATGTCCATGTTTCATGACTTTAAACTACCAAATCTAGTGTCCCCAATGAATGATGTTAAACTACAGTCCTACTGTGAATCAAATAATGATGACATGTATGAATCATTCACGATGAACACATTTCACCATGGAAATCTAGGATTCCTCCTGAAGAGAGTCGATCTAATTCCCACATCTCTAGGAAGGTTTTCAATCCTATTTTACAATACTTCTTGTCGACATGCTCAAATACACTGTAGGATGGAAACTAGAGTGATGAATCCCACACAGAAATTTTTAAACCCATTTCCACACATTGATAATTTCTTATTTTGGGTTTCCATAATCATACAAACATAATGAAACCCTCTAAAATAGATTTTTTTTATCCAAAATGGATCACACCTTGTCCCGGTCCAATGACATGGTTGATATCATGCTGCAAATAGCGGGTCCACTATTTCGAACATGTCCAATAGTTGATCTATTATTTTCTCTCCCATTCAGGGCTAGTATAGTTGTGGATACTATGATTTGTTACATGTTCAATAGTCAGACCCTACCCATTAGTCTCCCCCTAATACAGAACTCAAACTTCTTGACCTACCTCCTTTCCACCTCCTTATGGATTATTGTAATTTTGAAACCATTGGTATTACCTCTCCATGCATCTGTGGACATCAATAAATAAACTCCTTCATTGGGGAATTCTCAACCTGAATCTTCCTTACCCCTTACATGTTCATCTATGTGTCAGGGAAATTCCAATACAACTCCTTGTTTCTCACATCGATCATGACTCAAATTGGGTTAGGAGACTTGGTAGGATGTGTTCTAATGTGGTCAAGATGCATGGAACCCTAGTCCAAGCATCAATATATTAAACTATAGGCAAGTCTTTTCCATGATATTTTTTATCCCCATAGGCCTCTATGGCTCTCATTAATATTTGGTTTTTAACTCCACCATGTAACATTTATCCCTATGAGATGCAACTATATTCCAATCTCATGAACCGTAAACTAGGCGTTCATGTATTAGCATAATGTATTTAAAATGTGTGATGTTTCTTCCAAATTTTTTGTGTGGAAATAGGTTTCCCTAGCCCTACATTCATTAATATAATTCATTCCATTAAACTACACATGTTTTTTGGGATATTAATCCAATATCTTATGTCTGGTGACATTAATATATAATTCATGGTCTAAACACTACGACCATAATCAATGAGCTCTATGTCTGAACTCTATGACTGTAAACTAAGATCCTGAAGGTCCAAACATTATGACCATCATCTATCATAAATTAGTCTAAACCCTAAGACCATAAACTAATAGTACAGACTGATTTAACAATGGTAATTTGTGCGACATTAGTTGGCCTCCTAGACCCTTTTATTCACATCGGGTAACATTACTCCAATGTCACATACATCCCTTTGAGACACCTTCTTATTGGTCTATGAAACATGACCCAAAACCATTGGAAACAAGTCAATGAAATTAAACCATAAACTAATAGAAATACATCGGATCCCTATGATGTTAATCTATATTTAACCCACTCAAGATCAACATTCTTGGTGAGGGGTCCCCCATCATGGTAGTCTCAATAGCCATAAAATTCTCCGGGTAGGTGTGTATCACTCATATCGGTTCACTACAACCCTTTTTAATGATTCTAAAATATAATGACAACATGTGTAATTAAAAAAGGATGCCCAATTGACCTTACATGTGGAATAAAAATTGGGTTGTTGGGTGCATAATCCCAATGCACTCCACCTCCCAGTCACATGGCATTAAACTATGTGCTTTTTTCTGATCACATGATGTTAAAATATGTGATGAAACATTCTAACCATATGACATTAATATTTTATTCTATCTTCCCCATCCCATGATGTAAAACTATAAGGAATCATAGCCCCTTTCCTGAGAATTCCTTTCTCTGGTGTTGGTTATCCACTAAACTATTCAATCGTCTTTTTGTTGTCACCTAAGATGATTCTTATAATAATGGATGGGTTTGACCATTCATTCAAACTGAAATACCCACCCCAAAGTTCTCTATTTCACAGTGGATTATTTATAGGTTCTTTGGAATACATTATATCATTCCATCACTTCATCCCCACACATTGTTTTCCCCTTATTTGTATCCTCGTCCTCTTCCATGATCAGAGGGACACCTTGGTGATAATGGTTCGTGGACACACTGGAACACCTACAATAATAATCCAAGGTATTTAATTACATTGGAAACCATTATAAGATAGGTTATTTATTTTAAATATGTTCATCACTTGACCCTAATTTGTTTGTCCACATATCATTCTAATGATACAGATGCTATGTTTCAAAATGGTTAGCAGTTATACTATATCACCATGACACCCTCTTCATGCTCCAAATCATCGGCATCATTATTTATACCTTGCATTCCCCTTTATTTAAGAATAAATAAAAACCCTTGGCGTTATCCCGTTCACTCAAAAGTTCACATTTGAAATGAAATTCATCGATTTGGAGATCCCTTTTCTCAACCCAACGACTCTCTCACCCTGAACTTTCTCAGTGGTTGGTAAAAAATTGTAGACCCCAAGATTTCATTGATTTTACCACACTCCTATAATGACATAAAATAACATGGTATTCCATTATTTTTCATATCAAGAATAGAACATGTGACTTAGGGATTTATTGTTGGTTTCCATTTAAATATGAAAGTGAAATAATAAAACTGCAGCAATGTGTTCATGCATATATGAGATTCAATCAATCAAATCAAAGATTTATAGGGTCATCCACACATTGGATCCACTCCATGCAAAATTACATCAAGGAGTTTACAAAGTTATTCAGTGATCAAGATCTTCCAAACATTATTGACTCAAATCTAGGGTGTGATTCCTCTCCTTCGAGTCATCTTTCTATTTGTTTTCTGTACAACTACATTATTATATTATGATATGAGTCTAGTTCTGATTATCATGACCCTCAACCTCCAGTGATGTAGCATCATCCACCCTAGCATCAGCTACTTCCAACTATGATATGTAACTGTTAATGGTATTATTCTAAGAATAAGTGACTATTATATTCTCATATACTAGCCCCCTCGATAGAAATCTATCCTTCGGCCTCCTCAAGAACCTTCCCTCATCCATCTAATTATTCCATTCTAGGGGTAGTGCATGACATTTTACATGTGGATGATCGACAATGAAGTCTCATGCCAGTGAATGAAGTCTTCTAGATTTCACCCCACTAGTTCCCATGATAATGAGCAAGTTCTATATTTACCCGACCTAGTTTTATTGTTTAGCAATATGGGATTGGTTGATTAAGTCTTTCACATTCCTCCATGCCTTGATGTGGTAAATCTGGTTCTCCTCCGTGATGTTTGAGCAAGAAACTTAAAAATAATTGGATGTTGTAGGCTCATATGAAGAAAATATCACTAATAAAAAAATTTCTAGATCATCCAGGTTCACTTTCACATGTTTATTTTTATAGAGGTCTACTTAATGAAATAACTCTTTATTATCATTCCCACCTATACCGAGAACCACCAATTCACCTTGTGGAACAACTAAGGAGGACGTAGCTCCCTCATCAACCTTTGCTTCCCCTGTTTGTGGTGTAAACTTTTATTCATATCCCACATCCAGCTCCACTATCAATTCCAATGTAGGCACATCAAAAACTATATCCAGAATTTCCTCAACTACCATTATATAGTTTTCTTCCCCCATTACAACTTTGAATTCAATAAAAGACTCTGGTGGAACCTCAATGATTGTATCTTCCGTTTTATCATCTTCAAACAACTCTTCACAAGGGCTTTCCTTATCCCAAACAATGATAGAATTATCCAAATTATTCCCTCTAGTGTAACCTCAATGTTCCTTTTTTTCAGGACACCTACATTTTCCATCACCACCTCCTCCCTTGGAACTTCTCGTGCATGTTTTTGTGTTACTGGATGAGTCTTAGGAAGAATTTGATTTATCATTATCAAATATTTCTATCAAGAATATGAAATATAGGAAAATGAGACAAGGGTTTACAGTATAAAAAATATTTGAGTTAAATTAAATTTCCATGGGGGAGATTATAGAGGTTCATATGTAGTACACTAGGTAATGTTCCCTCAATAGAAGTTTTTGATGGCACCTTCCCACATCCACGCCTACAGGGAGGGACCCCGCACATTTCCCTTGAAGGGTTGAGGTATTATTTACCTCATTTATGTGTATGTCATAGACTTCCCACTCAACCTTGTATGATTCATGTGGATTTGAAATTAGGAGTTAGAAAATATTTCTAAGAAAATTTTATATTCATGGCACATGAGCTCTGAATATTTACCTAATCAGTAGTATTTCCTCCTCCCATGGGAGAGGCTTGGATTAATTTATTCTATAGAAATATTCATAACCTCTATAATTTGTTCAAAGATAGATATCAACACTAAAAAATGTTGTGGTTGTGATGTCAGGTTTAGTAGCACCTTACCTAGTTGGTCATAAGGTGTGTAGTGACTTTAGAGTGGAAGAGGTCCTCTAACCCCAATATATATCACTACTCTTTATCCAAAGAGACATTATAATTTTTAATTGGAATGGACACTTCCAATTATATGAGTCCTTTCATAGTTAATCTACATCCATATTCGTTGTGTAGTGGTGATAATCATGTAGATGTTCCAATTAACCAAGGATTTAGAAAACACAACATCATTGGGAATAACCATAAAGCATATCCTGCTCTCATGAGCTAGGATAAATAACCAAATAACCACCATAGATGGTTTGAAGCCTTTGGGATACCACTATCCCCAGAATAATGATCTAAATTCTTCCCCCTATCTACAATGATCATGTTTATTCTGTGCCATGAATTACTCAACCTATTACTACGACCCTTCGCACATGGCTAGCTCTACCACCACAGAAAGCACCAACCCCCACCATTTCGCAACCCCACGGTTAGGGGTCATCCCTTAGTTGGATATGGTGTCCCACAACCTCAATATAGCCCTTCTTGTGTTCTTTACTATAACTATTTATATTCATGAACATTCACATACACAACAGTAGGTTAAGGAAATGTATTCCGCAATATCCCACCTTCATGAGTTAATATGCACCAGATCTTCCTCAACACATATAGATGTATTTCATATCGCATCCCAATATATACCTTTGGTGTTATCTTTTGAAGGCACTAGAACATCCTTGTGTAATTTTTTGGGTTGTGTTGTATGAATATTGGCTCATATTTAACTATTTACACTAGTACTCCAACATAAAAGTCTAAGAGGTATGATTTTTACTCGATTTTCCTTGAATCATCATGACCCAACATACCCTTTGGAATGAAGAATGAATAAAACACAAGGTTCTCTCCTAGTATAACATTATCTAGCATGTCTGCACAGTCCAACCTAAGTGGCAGACTCCCTGTGATGTTCATTATCATCGTCCGGAAGGTTGTAGTATAGGAATAAATGGGGATTGATTACTCATAACCAACCATATCTATACCTCCCAACAGAACATGATGTTAAGGGACCCAAACTCATGGAGTGAGGTCATCCCCTTATTAATGTGGACTATATAATTTTATAGATTTATCATTAAATGATAAAAATAATTGATGCACTTCACTATCGCGAGCATCACATCCATGATGAAGGTGCTTAAACACACACCTATGTGTTAATTCCTCCCAGGGAACATCCAACCATAAATGTTTGTAGAAATTAACTACACCATCATGACTGTAGTTTGCCATCTGTTCTTGTTGTTTTATCCCCACATCATCCACTAGGTCACCACTATGATCCTCTAGTAGGAATGCTTCTTTCCCCACTGATACAATAAAATGATTGTGTGTGGACAAGTCATAAACATCATTGTTGGACCTTCTACCTAGACATTATATACTATTAGATAATTAAATAATTACCATAATCATTTAGTGAGGGGATATAGGTCATCCTATACATCTCTTTTCCAATTCAGTGCACCAAACCTAGTGGCACCTTTTATATTGCGTAATGCTACTCAAGGTCCCCTTAAACATTATATGCAGGGAGGAACTCTTCATACATCGTCCACAGAATCATGATCCAATGATTTAATAAAGGCCTAAAAGGATTACTCTAACCACCCATAATGTATATGTATCTTCTTGGTCCCTATAGAATATCGACTAAGTAATAATGTAATCATTCCATGATGTATGTAGATGTGGAACTGTGATGTCCATGCCTACTCATAATATCCATCCTGCATTAGATCATCCTCAAACACATATAATGAATCAAATTCCCAGTAGACCCATTCCTACTCATTAATAAAAATAATACCCAATAACATATCCCAATTTTCAGTTCATCCCTTTTGGGGATCCCACAAACCCTCCTTTGTGATCTCCTCATATAGCGATAGGGATGATAGATCCTCCAACACATCCCCATCTAAAATTTTCATGTGGTTTTATATAATATATTATATGACTATAAAATGGTAAATCTTGATGTCCCCTGTAGTAGCATGGTTCAACTAGTACTACCACATTATTCCTCTAATTTATTAATTCATCTTGTCTCTACTTGTCATAGGAAAAATGTCATTATCCCTCAAATCAAATCCAAAAATATGTAGCCTCTTGTGTAGTGGGTATAACCTCTTAGTCTATTTTTCTAGATCAAGGAGTAATTTTTTGGAAGATTTGATTCAGATACATTCATCAATCTTGATATTCCCATCATGTTCATCCATATGGGTAGTAGCAGATATGACTCCCTAAGAATCCATTTTACTCTAGTCATAGTTTTCTTTTGATTTTGGTTCAATAATGTTGTTTGAGAATGTTTTCTCCTGAGACTATTTACATATATCATATAAGTAAATATTTCTTCATAAAATTTGGGTTCTTTCAGTTTGGTTCACTGAGAAGACTTCACAATGTAATATTTGAAATATTATTGTTCTCTAAGAAGAGTTTGTAGAGTGTTGATTATGGAGAAGATGAATGTCAAGAAAAGTCATAAATTATCTTTCCTAATTATGAATGTTTGGTGGCCTTATGTCCCCCTAAACCACAATCTATAGGCATACATCATAACCAAGATTTGTGATGGAATTCAAGATGTATCCATCATGAATGAGCTTCACAATTGATCTTCTTGAACCTAATTTGATCTCTAATTTTCTGAGATTATCCATCAGAATTTGACCCTCCTTTTCCCCATCATCTCTCATTCTAAAGGGGTCATTTTTTGGTGCAGAAATATGTGTGAAAATGAATAGTTTTCAAATTAACAACTAGTTTGAAGAAAATGTGTTCAAAAACATCCCATAGTCCCCTTAAAGTGATTTCTTGGTAGATCTCAAGATATTCATGAATTATCGGAGCTCATGAAGCTACCTATAATCAAAATTAATCAATAATGGGCTTATTAGGACATGATAGTGTATTTTAAAGAAACACATTCGGAGTAAAAAACTACATTGTGATCTTAATAAGGGTTCATAGTGTCTTTGCTAGTGCCACATTCAGACTCATGATACTGTGCCCATTCATGAATATTGTGTATTTTCATGACTGTTTAAAAATATTTTTAAATATATTTACAATAGAATACACTTTCTGTCTGATTTTTTAGAGATGATCCCCATAATTTCAGATTCCAAAACCACTCCCAATTCATGAGTATCCTCATCTATGAGTACCTCCTCACCTTCATGAACCAAATATACAAGGGATAACATAGTTTACACAAGCTTCATGAAACCCCTTTACATGTGATCTAGAGGGCCTCCATCCAAAGTGGAGATGCCTCTTACTCACTTCACAAATGAAGAAGACCCCATGGGGAACTAGAGGATTCACAAATAATCCATCCTTAGTGTATAACTTCATTCCAATTATAGGAGTTCACACTGAGGTAGCGACATCCCATTTCACAATTAATACTATTTCAAAAAACCCCTATCCTTTGAGATTAACCTATACTTCTGGAAGTACCACTCTTAATGGTCTTATGATTAGTTAAACCCCACTCTTTGGATGCTCTATAGTTCCTCCCTTCTACTGAATCCCTTCCATGCAAGTTGGGTGCCTGGTTCCCTCACATTCATCATGGAGTTGTCAAATTATAGCTCTAGTCCCTACATGACCAGTTCCATAAATTCTTTTTATCCATCAAAATCATCCCAATTTCATATTGATCCACCCACAAACCTTTTTCTTTTTGTCTTATCTATCATAACCTCTTCTTAATTTGGACCTCATGATTTACCATTCATACATGGGAGTGTTAGTGGCATATCCCACCCAATGGTGCAAGAGTGACAGTCACATAATCCATATCAGTGAGAAGTGAGTCCCCCCACATCCATGTATAAATATATAAAAATACCCAGTTCCATATCCTAGTCATAAAATGTTAAACCACATGAAAATTTCTTCATCACATGATGTAAAGAGATAGTATATCCCTATGTGACAAAAATAGAATGATCTACGTATGAGTGGAATGAGATGAACCCCATGCCTTCTTCCCTCACATATAATGAGACCCTCCGGATGCTTCCATGTGCAATCCCTAACCATATCCCCACTGATCCTATAATCACCCAAGTTGTTCAATGTTTAATCTCCATACCATTACAACAAAGAGAAATCCTCTTGTGAAGGGAAGATTTCATTTATAAGCCCCCAAACCCTTCCTTGTCCTCTCTCCCTTCACGAAATGATTTTTTATTCTGAATTATGTTAAACTACATGGATTTTTCCATTAACATGATTTTAATATGATTCACAGAACTATGTGGGTTTTGATCCCTGACCATTGTGAATGGTATATAGGATGAATCCATGAGGTTCAATCCCAACAATGATAAAATCATGTGGTTCCCTCCTAGTGACAGACCTATTAGGTCCATCACATGGGATGTTCAGATACATCCAAGATTCACCTCAATGGGTGTTTGGATCCAACCTTCAAGTTAAGACATCATTCATCCATGCAAACACCTCCCAAATCTATCTCATTGGATGTTCTGATACATCCATCCCAGATATGTCTCAAGGTTTGTTCTGATCCATCAATCATAGATCCATCTCAATAGATGTTTTTATCCATTCATCCTGGATCAAACTAGGGTGGCATTCCAATCCAGCCTTTAAATGGTAGGATCATCCCTCCTTATGACACACATCCTCATTTCATCTAAAGGAACATTATAATACTTCAATCTCAGATCCATCTTAAGGAATTTCCTGATCCATCCAATTTAGATTCACTACAATGGGATTCTGATCCAACCCTCCCAGTGGGAGATTATCAATCCTAGGGTTGATACCCTGGGATCTATGTCAAGGTAATTTCTAAGAGCTCCCTCCTACATTCACCTTAAGGATCATTCTGATTAAACCCTCTAGGTGTAATATCATCCCTCTTAGGGATGAACCTCTTTGATTTGACTTAATGGACATTTTTATCCATATATCCAATATTTTTTTCAAGGGGTGTACCAAAAAAACCATCCAGATGTGGTATCATCCATCATAGGGAAACACCTTCCATATATATCTCAATATTTTTTGATCCATCTGACTCAAATTCACCTCAAGTGGAATTTGAATACAACTCTATAGGTTTTAAATCTATTCCCCTACAGACACACCTCCATAATACATCTTAAAGGATGTTCTAATCCATATTCTTGGATCCACCTCAAGGGGTGTATTGATCCAAAACACATGGTGTGACATCTTCCCTCATAAATAAACACCTTCCTGATCCACCACATGGTGAATTATGATCAACCTTCTAGATCTACCTCTCTGGGGAGTTCTTATCAGAAATCCTTGGTCTCCCCCCATCAGATGTTCAAATATTTTCATCTTATTAAAAAATTTATCTTTCTCCCATATCTATATGAAATTAAACTCATGCCTTCATCATTCTCCACCACACATTATAATTCATATAAGCATGATGTTAAAGTAGTAATCTAACATATAATAAATTCTTAATTTAAAACATGTGTCTCGTAATGTAAAATTCGTGGATGACATATTTCCCTAGAGTTTATTACCCTATGAAAATCATTGGATACTAGAGGTAAAAATCATTGTTTTGGTCAAAATAGATTACTCAAGAGGGGGTGAATTGAGAATATATAAAAATTTCTATTAAAATTGGTTATTTTAAAATTTCCCCTATTAAATATATAATCAATGTCAGTTTGAATTGAATTTATAAATGTAATGACTATTCAATTAATTTATCAATTGATTAGTTCTCATCTATACTAATTTGAATATTAATATAACTTTTGAAACTAACCTACTGGTTCAACACAGTTATAAAAAATTTCTAAACTAACTATCAAAGTACAATTTAGTTTTATATAAAATGTAATAAACACAAAATAACATTAAAAGTAAAATGAAAAATAGATATTAATAAGGGGTTCAATATCAATTAGAGACTTAGTCTTCTCTAATTGGTGATCACCTACCACCAAGTAGTTTCATTTAATAAATAGTTTGATCCACACCCTGTATTGGGGTTTAGAATAGCACACAAGGGTGTCCAGGTCACACGTGAACTCTACCACAATTATTCATTGGAAAAACAACAAACAGGTCAGACACGACCTATTCCACTATTCTACATGGGATACAAATTTTATAGAAAATAGAGAGTTTGAGTACATAAAATATCCTCTGGTTATACATAGTAGTCAATGTATGTGTTAAAAATAGATACACACTACTCCAAAATGTATACAAACAAACGCAACAGAGCTAATATGTAGAGAGAGGATTAGAAATCTATGTGTGTTATGCAGTGAAGATATGGACTCTTTTTAATGTAGTTGAAATGTTTTTTGATTCATCTTCTAGAAGCACGCATCATAATAAAGTATCATAGCTTCTGTGCTCTAGCATCCAGGTTTGAAAAGTTCATCTCCTTGTTTTTTTGGATGTTCGGTGTAGCACAATAGGTCTCTCTTATCTTTTTTGATCTCCAAATATTCACTTCCATTGTGTTTTAGATATTTTAAGTATTCTTGAGAGATGTTGGAATTTTCAGTCCTACTTTTCATTCTAATTTTTAGTGTTTTTTATCTTACGTGTTTGATCTGGTTTGTATATCTTTTATAATTGAAGGTCTATCAGGCACGAAGATCTCGCCACGTGCATGTACCTCGTACTACCTACTAAATTTCCTACAGAAACATTAAATATTGTTAGAAATATTAGTTTTTCTAAAAATGACAGTTAGATATAAATTTGAATTAATATATTAAAGACAATTTTTATGACTATCGATGAGTCATAATTATCAATGACCCATTGGCATTGGTCAGTCATTATAGGTCTGTCTGCATCGATGAATCCTTGTATCAATGGTTTATTTACATCGGTATCAGTGAATCAGTGTATCAGTGAGTCGTTTTCACTATCGGTCTATTCGGGCATTGTTGAGTTGTCATCGGTGATTTATTTTGAACAATCAATGTATCACCCATAGAACACTTGTATTTGGTGTGTCTTACATCAATGATTCTCTCATCGGCGTGTCTTTCATCAGTGATTCGTTCATTGGAAATTCTCTTAAACTATCGGTGCGACAGATCATCTGTGACTCGTTCATCGGTCATTCATTTTTTCTATTGGTGAGTCCAGCATCAGTGTGTTCTTCGATCGATGATTTCTCATCAGTGAGTCGACCAACAATGACTCCTTTTCAATTATCAGTGCCAGTGACTCTGAAAAATTATAAAGTTTCTGTCTCACAGAGAACACTACTAGATTAAGATAAAATCATAAATATATTTAAATATACACTTTTAAACATATTGCATCCTAAATATTCCTAATTTATTGAAATGTTGATTAGTATTATATTACGTGACATTATTGATTCAATTATAAATATTCATTGACAAGATAAAATTGGGTTATAACATAATATATGAATTAAAAACATTTATAAATTTTCATCATTTGAGATTATGAAAACAACTATTTCACAAAGGGTACAAAAATCTCGCCCCTTTTTATAATCACGAATCATCCCATAAACATGATGTTAATGTATAGTAATTATTTTACATACCATAAAAGAGTGATTGTGATTCTCAAAATGACTAAGTCTTTCCTTTTATGATCCCCCCCAATTTTATAACAAAGGAAATATATATATAGATGATGAATTTATATCATAGCATGGTCGTTTTTATTACAGCATTTTGTATCATATGTGATATATATATATATATATATTATGTTCAGTAAATGTTCCCTAATCTACCCTTTAGATTATGAATTCATTTATTTATTCATGCAACTTTCTCCCTCTTTTTCTATTATAAAATAGTTGAAAAAAGGGATTGATAATATTGGGAAACAACACAATGAAAATGAAAAACATGGGGAAGGCAAAGGATTTTCATTAAGGTGTAACATGTAATTTCATCAACAATAAAAGTAAACCATAAAAAGAATGATCCCATATAATATAAACAATCAAAAGTTAATGCTTTGTCTATTAAGGTGCTTTCCCTTTTTCTGAAGGGTCAACAGGTGGTGTAGGAGGTGGTCTTGTGGTTTTAAGAAGGTTTGATCGAATAACATCAATAGGAAAGGCAACACATGTAGGAACATTCGATGCAAGGGTGACACTTCCCTATCATAGAACATGACTCTAATGTTTCTCTATGATTACTGACATGATCTGAGATAATTCTTGAGACACTGTCATCTGGTCCGACAACATTGAACTGGGTCCAATGGAAGCAGCAGGTGGAAAAACTATGGGCTCAGCCTGAACATGCATGTTTGGAATTAGAATCTTGATGAAATAATTAATGATTTTACACCATATTTCATAGCCTTCCCTAAATCATCATTATTCTCCATGAATTTTAAAAAATTAAGAGTAAACTCCTTCAACTAAATCACATTCCTTTTGAACGATTCAATCACTTCATAAATCTTGGGATTTTCGGCTAAATACTTGAAATTGTTGATCAGATCATACTTTGTATAGATTTTGGAGATGTACTTCTCCACCATCACTTTAATTTGCTTCTCATTAGTGTGTGATTCATTAGTACACTATCTCACAATATTGTAAACAATATGACATTTCATGTGCACCTTGGAATGAGTTTCCTTATCAGAATCTCTTTGAAGTCTCTAGATTTCATCCCCCATAACAGCCCTTAGAGACTCCATATCAGTAGCAGTAGCCCTGGTACCTTTAGAACTATATGGACAATAGATCATTATGCTATGTTCCTGCTTCAATTTTTTAAATATACATTTATTATATTTGTAACTATATTCCAAAGAACCTTCACCACACCCCTAAAAGATGTCTTCAAATCAGTAGTAATATAAGGAAACTCATTACTCATCCTCTTCACTTCTTCTCTCAGCATAGTATTATGTATAATGATTGTATTAGTTGTTGTAATGAGATTTGGCTGAATCTCATGGATCAATATACTTGCAATCAAATAAGCATCATTATCTAAATTACTCATAGATGTATATTCTTTATTTATGGATCTGACTGAGCCACTCACTGACTCACAAATATCAGCTTTGAATTGTTTCTAATCAGCCTTAGTGACATAGTCACTAGGCACTAGTTGAACCACTGGCTCATCTGAAGGTGATACTATTTTTGAATCTAGTGAAATATGTTATTCATTATGATGTTCTTGTAAAATAGGATGACAAACTATAATCACCCATTTTTATTTATAAACTAGTCCAAATATAATGAGTCCTAGATTTCAATTCCATTGATTAGGACATGTCCAATATATGGGATCTATAGTGTCAATATTGGCTCTTCTTCCTAGAGGCTCACGTTTAATCTAATCATCATCTTCTTATTCTTCATGTACTCTAACCATAATAATATTTCTAGGCATTGGTACCCACTAATCATGAGCTTGTACTTTCACTCCAACCACATCATCTACTCCAGGAAGATCCTCAACCCAAGGCATAAGTTCAATATGATCCTCAACCTCTTCTTCCTATCCTCCATAAATAATTTAATTTATCTCCTGAATTATGCCTTGATATTAATTAGTGAGGTGATCCACTTTTTTCTCATCTCTATAATACCCATAACCATCTCTATCAACATCAAATCCAACAGGATCAATACCATTTACATGCTCATCAGCCTCTGTATCTACTTCATGCACAGATTATTCAGTTGACCTATATACTAATGGTTGTCCTGATATTAATGTTTCACTTACATGCTCACCATTATCTTCCTCATCAGCATCATATTCATCATCATTCTCATCATCAGACTTTCTTACATATCCTTCAACTCCAGTGACCTCTGTCTCTTCTTCATCATCATCACCTTATAAATGTTCCTAAGAGGGTAACTCAAATGGTGGACTGGAATGTCTATAAGACATGTCCTTTGGGATCTCAACAATATCTGGATCACTCCTATCATTTATAGTAGATCCTTCATCACTTGGTAGATCATCCTCAACTTCCTCATTTTAGTAAATAGCTTCTTTACTAGTTTAATTCCTGGATTTTCTTGACAATTTGGTCTTGAATAATGGTCAATAGGATTGAAATATTCATAAATTCTGTTCTCATATCCTACCCAACATTTCTTCCATGGGTTTTAGAATATATTCATCCTCTTAAAAATTTCAATGTGTAGGCAGAAGCTACTATAGGGACTAATCACTTCATCTTCATCTTCCACACAACCCAGCTTCTTCATCATTGTAGAGATCTTCCTCGGGTAGTACAAACAAGTTTCATTTTTCTGATGGATTTATCATATTATAAATATTTACCATGAAGTACCTACATAGGTTCATATTACCCCATTCTTCATAAAATAAATTAGGAAGACATCCTAATATTTCACAGTTGAAAAATCTCCCTTCCTTGGGAAGATTTTATGTTGAAATAACCTAAAAAATAAATCTTTCTTCTCCATCCAACTCTGTACTTATATCTCTTCTCGATCCTTTATTTTAAGACAAATCTATCATAGAATCCTCATATGAAAAAAAATCAATCGATGGAGAAATGTTACCATAGAATTCAGCATAGATCCCCTCATGTGGAATCTCAAAAAATTCATTCCATTATTTTGAAGAAAAATAAATCTCTTTTCTATTCACTATAGGAATCATTCATTCTTCATCATATCCATTCATAGATATCTATATGTTGAGATAGAATTAATGTGTCATATTGGGATAAAATAGAATATCGTTATTCGAAAACAAACTATCCCAACCTTGAGATTCCAACACTATAATCAAAATAGACTTTCTTGAAAAAAGGCATTCAGAAGACACTTATTACTCAGTAGTTACAAAATAAATTCCCAAAAATGGTTTACCAGTGCATATAGTACCAAAATATTCACCATTAATTTGGTTAGATGACGGTGACTAATTGTGTCCTTCCATCATGTACTACATCCTTTCCATTTATGAAGTATCGTGATCGAAAGGAGTCGAATGGTCAAGCGTAGAGAGGTATAGTGAGGTTCAAACGTATTTGAGGGAGTTGAAAGGAAGGAGGGTGGATTGAATTAATTTTATCATTTAGGGATTGTAATTTGTAAAATGAAAAATTGAATTATGGTAAAAGAAAACATAATGTTGTTGTTTAAAATAAAACTGACATTTTTACAAAATGGTAAATATAGGAATCAATTTCAGACAAAAAGTATTAATCTTTCGGCATCATGTGATCTGATTCATGATATTGGATTCAAATGACTGGTTTCACAAGAACAGTCTCACTTGATCCTTTTTACCTAATCAGTTACAACTAATCGGTTTTACCGGATCAGATTCACCTGATCTGTTTCACCTGATAGGTTTGAAAGATACCAGAATCACATGTAATCATAATTTTCTAAGGGGATAAGATCAGATTGAAATTAGGGATTTATTATTCCTAGTTCATCTCTGATGTAGATTATTCTCTCATATTTTAAGGGTTGGTGAATTTTTCAGAAATCTGATGCTCAGTCCCAATAAAATCAAATTTTATATCACATTTTTAATAATGGTCTATCAAAAAGTGATTTCTTTCATTAATATTCATTATTCTAGTATAAGAAATTTTATTTTTAGTGATATTATTAGCAATTTTATTGTCACAGTTTATGGGGATATGTCTGAATTGAAATCGATTTTCTTATAAAGAATGTTTTATCCATAGAATTTGTGTACAATAACTACCAACACCAATATAATATGCTTCAACTGTTGATAATGCAACCAAATTTTTAATTTTTAATAAAATAAGATATTAGAGACTTTTCCAAAATGTGACATGTTCCCAAGGTACTATTTCTATATAACTTATATTCTCCAAAGTCAGCATCTCAATAACTAACCAAATCAGAATGTTGTCCGCTTGGATAGAACAATCCTAATATTGTTTTATTTTATAGGTATTTGAAAACTCTTTTAACAGCATTTAAATGTGACAATTTTTGCTTTGCATGAAATTTGACATGAAAATACACACTAAACATGATATATGGCCTACTTGAATTTTTGTACAGTAAACTTCCAATCATTCCTCTGTAAGTATTTTGATCAAAACAATTCACATTTTCATCAAGATCTAACTTACAGGTAGAACATGTAGGTGTTTTACTACTCTTAATTCTATCAAAGACATATCTTTTGAAAATATCTTTTGTATAATTACATTAATTTATAATAATACATTATTAGTTTTAAAATAATTGTAATCCAAGAAAATATTTACGTTCACCCATTAAACTCATTTGAAATTTCCTTTTCATCATTTTTTAAAAATATTTACGTATATATTTTTTATAATATCCAAAAATAATATCATCTACATATATTTGATCTATTAAAACTTATTTAGAAATTAATTTTATAAAAAAATTAAGATCTGTAACTCCTTTTGCAAAACCCTATGAAATAAGAATGATTGATAGTATTTCATAATAGGCTATTGGAGAATGTTTCAAACCATATAAAACATTACTGAATTTCAAAAACTAATTTAGAAAATGTGGATATGGAAAACATGTGATTTTTCAATAGAGACATCCTCAATTGTATAACCATTTAATAATGCACCTTTGAAATCAATTTATTATAGTTTAAAATTCAAGTGTGATGTATAGCCATGTAAGATTGTAATGGCTTCAAACCTAGACACTAGTGAAAAGGTCTCTTCATAATCAATTACTTCTTCTTCATTATTCCCTTATATAACTAACCTAGCTTTGTTTCTTACTATATTTCCATCTTCATCCACTTTATTCTTAAACATCCATTTATTTCATATGGTCAATGTATTATTTGGTCTATCAAAAAGCTTTCAAACCCAATTTCAATCAAACATGTTAAGATATTCTTGCATATCCATCACCCAAAATTCAACATTTATTTTATCATTGATATATTTCGGTTCAATTTGTTAAAAAAATTCTTGATGTCAAACCTGCTTTCAAAAGTAATCTCTTGTTTGTGTTCCTCTATATTAATCTCTAACAACCGCATCTAAGAGATGGGTTTTAAGGGTTCTAGTTGGTCTGGAAAATATAGGGCTCGTTATTTCAGGTTCATCATTTGGTTTTGGTTCATTTTCCTAGATTTATGAGACTTTACAGAACTATATGTTTTCATAGAATATTTTATAGGATAATTTGAAGGTTTTTTTGTTAATGTCCATATTGGAAATATCCTCTTCAAGATTTTCTTGTGAGATTTTAGGCTCATGTGGATCTGTTACATTAAATTTGACATGTACAAATTCTTCCACACATTGGGTTTTCTTATTAAAGACTCAATAAGCCTTACATGATGTAGAATATCCATGGAATATTTCTTCATTAATTTTGGAGAAACATTTATCTATATTTCTATATTTTTTGTATATATGCTTTTCATCCAGAAACATTAAAATAATTTACGTTGGGATTTCTATTATTCCACAACACATAAGGAGTTTTCTTAAGGATGAGTCTAATTGAGACATTGTTTATTATACAAAAATTCGTATTAATAGTTTCATCCCAGAATGAAATTGGTAGGTCATATTCGTTAAACATAGTTTTTGAAAAAAAAATTAGTGTTCTATTTTTCCTCTATACTACACCATTCTAATGAGTTTTCCTAGGGGTAGAGAAGTTATGACTATATCCATTTTGTGAGAAAAAGGATATAAATTTTCGATTTTCAAACTCACAGCCATGGTAACTTCTTAAGTATTTAATTTTGGGTCCACTAAGATTTTATACAGTCCAACATACTTTGTAAAGTTAGAGAGAGCTTCACTTTTGTGTGTTAAGAAAAAGGTCCTAGTATACCTTCAAAATTAATCTACAAGAACATAAAAATAGTTCTTCCCATTGAGAAATGGTCCAAATAAATCCATGTGAAAAAACTCAAGAGGTTGAGAAGTTGTAACTTCATTCATTGGTTTGAATGATATTTTATGATGCTTTCCTTTTTGACAAGGATTGCACACCCTATTGTCTGGAAACACTAATTTTGGAATGCCTCTAATTACATATTTTCTGATTAACTTCTTAAGGGAGTGTACTTTGAAATTTCCTAGTCTTCGATGCTAGATCCCAGAATCATTGTGAAAGGAACTTAGATAAGAATAATTTAATGAGGTTAGTGTGTCTATATATATAGCTAATAAATTATCGTTTTGAGAGGTGTGAATAAGAAGTTATTTTTTGCATCACAAACATGAAATGAGTCATTATTGAATTTAAAATTGAATCCATCATCACATAGTTAAGATATTATAAGTATTTTATACATTTTCCATCAACATAATTTACTTTGGAAATTGAAATAGAGTTAGCGATACCAATCTGGCGTAGGCTGACGATTTTTCTTTTATAATTGTCACCAAATGTAACATTTACACCATCAAATTTTATTAGAATCTGGATGCTTGAGTAGTCTCCTATCAGGTTTATTGAACACCAATTGTCCACGTACAACTTATTTCTATAGGAACTCATAAGGTTGTCTAAGTAAAAAATAGTTTATCCAAGAAATGAGGTACCCATATTTGTATGGGTCCAAAAACATCAGTAATAAAATCTTTAGAAACCCACACATGACTTATGGGTTTTCTATAAGTAGAATATAATGTATTTGAAAAATAAACTATTTTTTGTCCAGAATAACTGGAGGCAGTAAATGAATTTTTAGAACTGGAAGTTTCAGTAAAATTATGGATTTTGAAGAAAGAACCAGATTTTATAGATTCTGTCACCAAATGTGTTTTTGATAAGATACTTTTTACTAGATTAAATTCTATTCCATAATTCTACAAAAGAGCTACCTATTTACCGAGATTTTTAGTAAGTCTGACTTTCCCATTTGTAAACATTTCAAGATCCTTCTTTAATTGCTCATTAGATATTTTTAACTCATTTTTTCCATGAGGAAATGAACATTTTTTCTTTTTCAACTGTATGTTTAGATTTAATAGTTACAGTAAGAGCATGGTGTTTCCTTAAAGATGTATATTTATCAGTTTGCTCATTACATGTTTCTTCGAGTATGATTTAATATTCAAACAATTCATCATTTTTCAAATTCTCAAAATCAATTTCATTTTCAGAATAATAAGAATTGTCAACAAGAGAGTCTAAGGATTCCTTAGATGTGTTTTTCATTAAACATATATATTCCAGGACATATTTCTCATCATGAGAAGAATCATATTCCCTACATCTATCCTTATAGGCACTCTAGGTGGATTTCAATACATTCTTATATTTATTGTCTTTATTCTCATACATCCTTTTGTATTTCAGATTTGTACAATCATCATTGACATGTCCCCTTCACTTATATTCATAGCAGTCTATTTATTTGGATTTTTCATTTCTCTTCCAATCCTTTTTCCAGTTTCCCTTATTATCATATGTTCATATATAATTGGTCTTTATGAAAAATATATTTATTATATAAAATTTAATGGATCTTCTGACCCGCTGGGGAATCTCCTCATCAATGTTTAATGATGATTCATCTGCAATGGAGCTTTAAACAGAGTCTATAACCTTCTATTTTTCTTTATGTTAGGAGGTTGTAGTTCTGAAAGTTACAAACTTTATCTTAGGTTATTCATCCTCCTAATTATGGAATTTAAGCTCTTATTCATACATAATTCTATTTCAATTAATATCATTATCTATTAATTTGTTGATGTCACAAGATTCTCTTATTGAGACAGAGGTTACTCTCCATCTATCAGGTAATAAATAGAGAGTATGCATGATATTTTCTTCGGAAATAACTTCTCTTCCAAGAGAGACCAATGGGTTTACAATTTCGTTGCACCTGATATACATATCAGAAATAGGATCATCAGTATTTATCATGAAAATATAATATTTAATATTATAAGTATTAATTATCATTTCATTCACATTATTTGTTCACTCATGTGAAATAGAAAGAATGACCAAGATTTCAATGGAAGATTTACATGCAGAAATTATATTAGATTCTTCATCTCCTAAGGTATAGTATAGGGAATTCATTGCATTAAAATAATTATTATATGCATCCTTGGTTGGGACATCCCATGTAGTTCTTGCAGTATCTGGAATCATATACTCATCTCTAATTGAAGACCAAATTTCAAAACCCATACGCTCTAAATGAATTTTCATCTTCATTATCCATTTTGCATAATTAGTTCCATTAATGAATGGAGGTCTGTTGGTAGCAACACCTTCTAGTCTATTGTCTATAATAAAAAATATAAAATGAAATTTTAAAGAGATATAATTTAGAAATAACATAATTTCAAGATCATTGAAATCCAACAACAATAATAGTTTAAAAAGATTGAAAATGTTTTGAAAAATGAAAATCTATAAATCCCTCTGACACCATATGTTGGTCAGAGTTGACTAATCAAGTGGGGGTTGAATTGAGAATCTATAATAATTTCAATTAAAATTGGTTCTTAGAATATTTTCACTAATTAAAAATATAATCAATGTCTGTATGTAGTGAATTTATAAATGTCCATATTGTTAAATTAATTTCTCAGAATATTGATTAGTTCTGAGATATATTATTCTGAATATTAATATATCATTTGATACTAACCTACTAGTTCAACCCAGTTATAAACACTTGCTCAAAAAACTATCAAAGTTAAATTTATTTTGTTTTAAAATGTAATAAACACATCTTAAAAGTAAATGGAAAAGGAAGAAAAAGTATAAAAAAAAGGTTCAGTCTCAATAAGAGACCTAGTAGTCTTCCCATGGTGATCAAACAAATCCCTAAAGTTTAATTTAATAAACAGTATGATCCACACCCTAGATTGGGGATCAAAATAGTACATAAGGGTGTCCATGTCAAACTTGACCTCCACCAAATTTATTCATGGGAAAAACAAAAAACAGGTCACACTTGACCTCTTCAACTGTTCTACGCGTGATACAAAGGATAAAAAATGAGAGTGTTTTAGGATGCCAGATATCCTCCAGTTATGCACAGGATTTTGTGCATGTGTAAAAAATAGATACACACACTGCTCAAAAAATGTATAAAATAAATAAAATAGATCTAACATGTAACGAGATGTTCACAAAGCTATATGAGTTATTTAGTGAAGCTCGGGAATCTTTTTAATGTAGTGGAGATGATATTTGATTCCTCTTCTAGATGTAGGATTCATAATATAGTACCATAGGTTGTATTATCTAGCTTCTAGGTGTGAAAATTTCAGCTCCTTGTTGTTTGGATGTTCGGTGTAGCCTTGCTGGTTTTGCTTGTTTTGTTGATCTCCTCATATGATCTTCCATTGAGTTCTTGGGATTTTAATGTAAGCTTTAGAGTTGAATGGGTTTTCAGTTCTTCTTTTCTTTCTATTATTTATCATTTTTCACATTACAGGTTTGATCCAATTTGTAACTCTTTCAGACATCAGGGTAGAGTATGCACGAAGATCTCCCCACATGCATTTACCTCGTTCTATCGACTTAATGTACCACAAAAAAACATGAAATAATTTTAGAAACATTAATTTTTCTAAATATGAAAGTTAGATATAAAATTGAAATAAAAAATTAAAGAAGATTTATATGAGTATCAATGAGTCATATGAATAAGTTAATTATTGGAATCTGTTTGTCATCATCAGTCTGTCAGCATCAGGGACTCCATGTATTGGTGATTCATTTTTATCAGTATTAGTGACTCGGTGTATCAGTGATTCGTTTTCACTATCGGTCTGTCCAGGGATCTATTATTAGTCCTCGGTGACTCAGTTTGAACTATCATTGTATTACCCATTGGAGACTCATTCATTGGTGTGTCATTGATAGATGAGTCATTCATTAGGGTTTCATCCATCAATGAGTCATTCATTGGCGAGTATATTAAACTATCAGTGCGACAGATCATCGATGAATCGTTCATCGGTGAGTCATTTATTCTACCAGTGACTCCAGCATCAGTTTCTTCTTCAATTTATGAGTCCTAATTAGGGATTTGAAAAATGGGGACTCATTTTGGACTATCAGATCTAGGTACATTGAAAACAAATATAGTGTATCCCTTACACAGAACACTACAAATTTATGTGAAAATCATAAATATATGAAAATATACACTTGTAATCATATTGTTTATAAAAAATCGTAATTGATTGACTTATTTAATAATATTATATTATGTGACTTTATTGATTCAATTATAAATATTCATTGAAAAGATTAACTTGAGTTATAAAGTAATATATTTATTATTAGATATTTTAAATTGGCATGATTTGTGACTATGAAAAAAACTATTTCACAAGGGGTACATCAACTTGGAACACTTATTCCCCTAGAGTTAATTTCCTCATGATCAACGTATGATGTGTTCAGTACCATTCCTTAACATTCCTTGTTTGAGTTTTCCCCCTAAGTGGAAGAATATAAGTAACCAATGCAACCTTCACCCAGGAAAGTCCATAGATTCCCAACATGGATACTCTCCTCATCGAAGGTTTCTTCCCTTCCAGACATAAGCAAGGAAATTAACTAGTGTCCACAAAGACATGGAACTTGAATTAAGTTCTATAAAAAATAAATAAATCTATAAGGGCGAACCAAAATATAAAACAAGCCTTAAGGAGGAATCCATCGATTGAGGAACTAACATCCCAAAATCCTATTTAAATCAAAAATCATACATCACAATTGAATGTGATGAAATATTCTCGCCATTAGAATGTTGGAATGTGTGGACACAGAAAATACAGTGCACACGTCATATATAAATTTGTAGGTGGTCTATGTGGAATGTTTGCAGAATATTAATGAATGAAATTCTTAATCATTGAATTTAATGTTCTAAAAAATATTATACATCTAGTATTAAGACCATTCACATGATAGTTCAAAACTATATTTAGAGAACTGTTTAATTCTTTCTCAATGATTCACCTCATGAGAATAATAATGAATAAATGAAAAATCTATAATTAGGGCCCAACCATAAAGATATATCTAAATAATTCTACATATTTATAATAATTGATTTAATTTATGAACAATGTTCCATATCATCAGATAAATGTATTTTCTAACAAGTAAAATGTTATCAATACATTCCTAGTTAATCAAATAAAATTAAAATTCAAACACATTATATAGAAATTTGATAAATTTTAATCATTAAATATAACCATGATAAATAATATATATATTCAAGAGAAATATAATTTCAATTGATCACTAGAAAGTGATTAATTATAGGGAATGTTATTGACTACCAAATTGAATCAAAAGAGTGAATGTTGATAATTTACATGGTCTAAATTATTATAAAACATCATTATAAACAATAAGGAATGTTTCAATAAAATATATGCCTATTATATTATATGTAAAATAAGGGGTCATTGTTGTTGATGAATTGAAATACCATATAAAATCATTAAAAACATTCTTGATAAAAATAACATTTTGATTTTTGAAAACAAATTTTAAAACTAAATGTTTGGAAATTATTTTGTAATTAAATTCCCTTAAAGATAAACACTGAAATATATCAAGTATTATTTAAAAAATTATGTGGTTATGAAAATTATAAAATATATATATATAGTACACAATAAAACAAATATACATTTAATTTTTTCATAAAAATCCAAATTTTAATTGTTTGAAAAAATACATGAAGATTTGTTTAATGAAATTTCGTAAAAAAACTAGATCATGTGTACAATTTTATTTTTTTTTAAAAAATTTGAATAATGTTTAATATTATTGAAACCATATTAATATAACACGGTTTTAGAAGAAAATATATTTCCAACCAATCAGTGAAATGATTCTGTAATTTCATAAAAATATTTTATTAATTAGTTTATGTTTTTATGAAGGGGATATGGTTTTATTACTTGAAATTATCATGAATAACCATAATAGAATAAAATTAACTTACATTATTATATATTTATTAAATAATTTCATTCAAAAGGAACTCAATAATAAACAACCTTGATTAGAATCAGATTCTGAAATAAAACATTATGATGACCATAACGTTGAAGTGAGAATTAACAAATATATCAATAATGTGAATCAACTATGACAACATATACTAAAATTGGAAATAAACAATAATATAATCAAAATTCATTAAAATCATGATCATTGATTATCAAAGATATGGAATAAGTATTTTAAATAAATGAAATGAAAATGAGTTATGATATTCATTACGACATGGTAATTTTCAAGTGAAACCACCTTGGATGAAATAATTAAAATGTACACTTAAAATATAATTTTTTATGATGGATTCAGGGTAATAAATGTAAAACGGTGAGTATGTACACCATATAAATGAAACTAGGTGCACAATAATAAAATATACCTCAATGAAGGGAAATTTAGATGAAGCCCCTTACAACATGGAATCCTTCATGTGACATCCCCATGGATTAAATAATTCATATTTACACTAAAATTAAAATGATATATGAAGGATTCATGATGTTACACGTAAAATGTTTTTCATGTACACCATATAAAAGAAATTAGTTTCACAACAATAGAAAATGTCTCAATGAATGAAAATTGAGACGAAGTCCCTTACAATGAGTTTGAATCGCCATGTACATTGATTACCTTGTAGAAAAATGTAATTATGTAAACGATTTACATTATTATGAAACTTTTAAATATTTATTATTACAATTATTTTTCTTATTAGCATGTAATATATTGTTATAAAATCATTTAACTATGTATTGGATATTTGGTTGATAGTTTGATTATGTGTAAAAAATGAAAATGGTATGTTGACTATTGCCCATGTTTTCATTATTAAAAAATATAAGTATTAATAAAAATTTAAAATTTAAATATTTATGTATCATTTTTACTTTTAAAACAATAATTAGTGATTATTATGAATAAAAAACTATCTTACAGTCTTGGAGGTGGTATATGATGAATATGCAAGAGTAACATTACCATTTTTCAATGATCAGTATGGAAAGAAGGTAGTTAATATATTATATTTTTATAGAGATCATAATATCATATATACCATTATATTTACTTAAAAATAATTATATATATTATCCATGTGGTGTTGTGATGAAAAGATAGTCACTACATTTCATGAAGAAGGTAGCTCACATGCACAGCATTACCATTTTTTAAGTGCACGTAAGAAAATGATATATAGTAAATTTTTGGAATGATAAATATTTAATTAATATCATAATAAATTTATATATATTAGATATATTAATTAAAATTATCCTTATTTCCTTCCATGTAATGTTTTAGTGGAAAATGAATCACATCGCTTTGTGAGGTTATAGTTTGTTTTACACAAGAGTGACATTATCGCATCCCCTACAAAATTGAAAGTAAAAAAATATTATATATATTATATAATGAATCCATATGTATAAATATTTTTTAATTGTCGTGTAATAATTTATACACATCAACATTCCCAACCATTGGAGGTGCTAATCGAATATATTTCTCTTTAGTTCGTGAGGCGGTAGTCTTCTATACACACAAATGACATATTATTTCCAAGATGAGGAAAGTGGTGATAGATATAGTAAAAACCAATTAAAAAATTAAAATATCATTATTTATTACATAATGGAGTTATTTATAACAACAAATGAATAATATTTCAATGATTTTGATGATGAAATAAATCAAAAATGTGCAGTCCTGAATTTTACCTATTCTCATACCACCTCTTTAGGGTTATAGCTAAAGCATTCCTAGAATAGACCTATTACAAAAACAAGGATTCATAAATTAATGGAAGGAATTTATTTAGTTTTTTGTTATGAAATGTTTAATCCCAAATGGTGTCAATGTGTGTATAATTAAGGACAGGGGTGGCCTTTTATAAGCGAGGATAGAGGAATAGATATAATTTCAAAAAAAAAGATTGTGATGACATATTTTTAAAATGAAAAAATGGTCGTAAATGAATTTTTCTACATAATTATAAAATATGAGGTAAAATAAATTCCAAAAATAATATTTTCAACAATTTTATATATCATTTTAACCCTTTTAAAATTATTTTAACTCCTACTAAACTCATTTTTACTTTAACCATGGTAATAATATGTAATGTTTTCAATATTCGTTATGGTCAAAATTAAATTTTATATTATAAGATAATATAAATTATTTTCATTATAATTATTGAATCTATTTTACGAATTTAAATTCATATCATTATCAAAATTATTTAAAAATTAATCTCAAAAATGTGATGAAAAAGCTAGTTTTTTAAAAATATGTTAAATGGTTTTTAATGTTTTTATATCCAAATTAAATATGAAAATTATTACAATTAAAGGAATTGTATTAATATATATATATATATAATTTATATAATGATAATTTAAAAACAATTTATATTTAATTTATCTTTGTGAATTATTTAATCGAAAGTGCATTTTTCAAGAAAAATTATGTATATTCAATATTCCTTGAAAAATGTATCATTTTAGAAAAAACTAAAAATATAAACCTAATATAATTTTTTTTATTAGTTCAAAAGTAAATATAATTTCATAAAATTTATTTTATAAAATTGTGAAAAATTATTTTTAAATTATTTGTGCAACGCGTGCCTAAACTGTATTTTTGAAAAAACACATTTTTCAAAAAAATTTATTTTTTTATTTAAATTATTCTTATTGTATTAATAATAAATAAATAACCAGTGAGTTTTTATACAAGGTTAAATAATGTAATTTTTGTTTATTTATAAATTTCTATTTATTCCCTACAATTTTACATCTAGTTAATAATAGTGTACTATATTACAGTTCATTTAGACATAGGTTTCTGTGATCTCCTAGATATAAAAACAATTAAATTTAAATAAATATATTTCCTGGGGTTTTTACTATTATTTATTCATGTCTCATTTGCGGTCAAATAAAATGTTTCTCATTTATAATTTCATGTTGTTCATTTCTCCCCACATTAAATATATTTCTCCCTCACAATCTTAACGTGCACTCATGAAACAAAGGATTTATATATTAAAATTCTATTTTTGAAACCCCACATTGTATAAAATGTTAATAAAGAATCATCATAATGAGATTGAATGGGAATAAAAAATTCCCATATAGAATAACACATAAATAGGTTTCTAAATATTGGTGGTATGTTAATAGTTTTACATTAAAGAAAATCATATATAATTTTAGATAATGCATGATGACATTGATCACAATAAAATATTTGATAAATGGAATGTGGTGGAACTAAAAATAATAAATTGGTGGTGATTTAAAATACAATATATTAAATAAAATAAAAAGATAAAGGGATGTTTGATTTTGACATCCTTTTCTTAATGTTTAGAGATTCTATTAATGTCTACGAATATAAATAAATCTACCAAATTGTTATCTTTATATTTCACCACATAATTTCATCCTCCAGTTTTCCTTTGGCCAATATCATCTTCATCTAACAATACATTAAATTAATATCCTAACAAATTAATTCCTTATACATGAAGAACTGAAATTTACATTTATTTGATTTTTAAATCGATAGAGGAGTGAAAATTCAATTCATCTAACTCTAAATATTTTTAAAAACTAGTATAGTTAGTAAAAGATATGTTTATAACACCTTTATATATAAACCTCAATTGTAACACTATTGGTTCAACATTAATATTTATTTATAAAGAAATTTATGTATAAATAATGACAAATTAACGAGAACCTCACAGAGTATAGTGGATGGTGTTAAACACTTATCTTCCTTCAATTGTGGGTTCAAGCCTCGTTACCTTCACTGAATGAATCGAGTTGGAACCTTGTATGAAATTTTCCCTTTATAGAAAACCATATTAATATAATTTGAACAACATTACCAAAATAAATATGATATATAATTACTATAAAAATCAAATATAAGAGAACCCATAAAGGATAACAATAATTTTATTCTTATTTTAAAAAAATATAAATGAATTATTTCTCAAATAACTATTTCATATACAAAACATATGGGTTTTGTTACCATAAATGATTTCCAAAAATAACATTAATAATGTTACATTAATAGAACACAAATTTTAAAAATTGGAATTTAAGGATTTCAATTTATGATGAAACATAAACTAAAAAAACCATTATGGTATCCAAAAAACTTAAATGAATGTACATACAAATGCCTATAAAATACAACAAAAATATTATATGTTTCATAATTATAATCACCAATATAAAATTGGTATGAATACTTATATAATTGAATAATTGAATCCTAATACATAAATACTTCATTAAATTTATTTCAACATTAGCCCAACCATGGTCTAGGGTTTAAACTATATAAGAGGGCATTGACTTAGAAAATTCCCAATTTCTCCAAATTTAATATAAGACTCTATACATGATTCTCTAGGAGTAGATTTATTTCATTCCATTGTACTCTTCAATTTTTCTAGGACATTCATTTCTTTGTGCCACTATTTTCCTCACACAAAGCATATTCATGTTTATTTTAGAAACCCTTCCATTCTTATCATTCCACATGTATGACATCAATAAAATTGATCCTTCCTTTCTCTATGGTCTCCATTAGTAACTATTTTTTTGATCTCCATCATTATATTCATTGATATGTATAGGATTTTGTTATGAAATAGTTTAATAATAATATTTCATGATAACTAATTATGCCTAATAATAATTTCATCCACTCCTATAATTATCCTATTTTTTCTCAAAGTCATCATATTATCCTTCATGTTTAGTATCATCATGTTTCCATAATGTAACATCCCCATGCTAAAATAAAAAGAATAGTTATAGAAATAATTATCATATTAGGAAAAACTATAATCATTTATAGGATATTTAAATCCTAAAACCATATTTTCATTCTATCACACCATATGATTACCCTAGTTCATTCATTATCATCATAAATTAAAGTCATTAATAATGGATTTTAATGAAAATTTGAATTATACTAATCATACCTTTTGGGAGACTCATACTAGCTGTACAATTTGGCGCATTATTGTGCGGTATGTGATGATTGAGTAAAGCCCAATGTTCCCCTTTCAGAGTTATTACTCATAGGTACATATTTTCCAGAACCATTTCCACTTGATGTATATAGTTATTGATGTATATATATGTAAAAAATATAATATATTCCTTTGAAAAACTATAGGATATTCTTCTATAATTATCTTAATAGTCTGTATTGGGGTTATGTTCCCCAACCGACGGTTTCCTTAGTCTTGTTCCCAATTTTCCTACTAAACATAATTTGATAAAAACATTATTATCCCCAACCCTAGCATCCCAGAGTTTGTGTCTACATTATTACATTGAGATATGATAAAATAAAAACATCCCTAAGGACCAAATGGGTTAATATTATTTGTAAACTAAATACCTACAAAATTCTCATATTAAATTTTAAAACAAAAATTTCATCAATTTTTTTATTATTTACATTATTCACTATAGCATATCCTTTAATATCATTCACATTACACTTCAACGATTATTGGGAAATGAAATAAAATAAGGGTGGGATAAAATTCTTATTAAGGGTTATGTATAATAGAATATCTCATAAATCAATAAGAATAATCAAAATGGAATGGTATGTAACTAAAAACATGTTCCATAAAATCAATATAGTAATAATGAAATGAATCAAAATATTGTATCATCATCAAAATCAAATTGATAAAAAGATACAGAATAATCAATAAGTTAATGTAAATAATATAACACACATTTATTTTAATCAAAAAATAAGTAATGAAATTCCTTTAAAGGTAATATCATCTAGATAATATCATGGATAATAATAACTACATTCTTAATGAAGGAAATTCTTAATCATTGGACTCCATGACCTCTGGAAGCTAATACCTCTACTGTCAAGAACTCTCACAAGACAGTTTAAAATGATAGATATAAAATATTTTTAATTCTACCTTATTGACACACATCATGATACTTCCAATGCATCGAGGGGATATCTATAACTATGCCTCATGAGTATATGAATGTCCAAATCATTAAAAAAATGTCAAATAATTGATTTAAATATTGAACAATGTCTCTTATTAAAAATAATCTGTATTAAGGAAATAATATGGATTTATCAATATTTCAAATGTAAATAAAATAACAATCAATGTAAAACACCGTAGGTAGAAATGAGATATGGGTTGTGAAATAACAATATCCATGATCAATAATGTGGATTTTTTAGATAAATGTAAGGTCTAATGATTATTTGATTGTGAATATTTCATGGGAAACTTAATTACTAAGAAATTTAATCAAGAGGGTGAATTTCAATAATTTCATTGATCGTAAAAATAATTAACCATCCATAAAAATAATAAGTATGGTATAATTAAAACTTTTTCCTAATATAATATATGTAAAATAAATGTTAATTTTCATTAATCAATAGAAATACAATAAAATAATCTTTAAAAATATCCATTAGGAAAATATACATATAATTCTAAAAATATACTTTTAAAAATAAAATTTCACAAAAAATAATTAAAAATTGTTTTATTATAAAATAAAAATACAAAATTAAAATCTATTATTTAAAAAAAATCGATTGATCCTTATGGTGGGAATCTCTGTACATGATGTACATATTATAACTAGGGTTCCTTTTACTTTTCTAGTAAATCCCAATAATGTAATCTTTAGAAAATGAAATAAATAATCCCTTAAAATTGGTAGTAAATTAATACATGGGTAAAATTTATTTAATAAATAATTTTTAGGTTTTTCAAAATATTTTTGATTTTTTTAGTAAAACCTGGTTCTGGATGGAAACAAATTTTTTACTAAATAGAGAAATGATATTAAATTTTCTTAAAATAATTTTCTCAATTATTTGAAGCACAAAATATTTGGAATTGGTATTATTAATTTAAAATATAATGAATATTAAGAGTATAATAAAAATAAATGTGTTTATTAGAGAATTATTAATTAATTCCCTTCAATTAAAATTCTAGATTTAACAATATTGTTTAGAATTGGATTGTAGAATAAACACTTATAATGATCGTATAATTGAAGTTAGTATTGCACAATGAATCAATTATTTCTATCAACTATAGATAAAATTAAAAAAGGATAAACTAGAAATCAATATTATCATTAGTCATTACTCACATAATCTTATAATGATGATGAAGTTGAAGAAATAATATAACATAATGAAAATATATTGAGTTATGAAATTTATAAAGTCTTGGTAACATTCATGTGTGATACCCTTGGATGAATTAATGAAATTTGAAACAAAAAATACCATGAATAATGAAGGATTCATGATATAATAAGTATATTGGAACTAATTACACTATATAACATAAACTAGGTTCATAATAGTAAAATGTTCTTTATGAAAGGTAGATTTAGACGAAGTCCCTTACCTGTTGGAAATATTTTGGTAATATCTCCAAGGATAAAATAATTCATATTGATGGTTAAAATAATAGTACATATGAATTATTAATTATTTTACATTGAAAATTAGTATTATATACACCATACAAAATAAGTTCATAGTTATAAAATTTTCCTCAATGAATAGAAATTTAGACAAAGTACTTTACCTTGAGTCTCTCTCACCACATACGTTCTTTATATTCCTAAATATTAAAAATATAATAGTTATGTAAATTATTAAGATCAATTTAATGTTTATAATTCAATTTTACTGACGTATTACCATGTTATAAATGATGTATAATAAATTATTTTTATATAGGATGTTTTGATGATATTTAGCTTTTTTGTCATAAACGACTTTGGTATGTTGATTAAGGTCAAAGATATCATTGTTTAAACATAATGATGGTAATTAAAAAAACAATTATTATATGTATACATCAATTATAATTTTAAAACTAATAATTAATATGGTTATTAAAAATGAACTATGCTAATAGCAGGGAGATGGTAGGCTATACGTATAGATGAGAGACAATCCCAATTTTCAATGATCAATGTGGAAAGAATGTAAGTGATATTTTATCATTGAATATTATCATATTATCATACATACCATATTATTTCATTTTATATACTTATATATATCATCCATGTGTTCTGCTAATGAAAATATTTTCACATATCTTAGTGAAGGCGGTGGTCCACACGCACACGAACGGATTTAACATTTTTCATTGTAAGAATGAAATTGATATATACTATATATACATAATGATAAATATATAATTATTATCATAATTATTTCATTTATTTATCATATATTAATTAAATATGTCTTAATTGCCTAACATTTAAAGCGTTAGTGAAAAATGATTCACATGGATTCATGAGACAGAAGTATGTTTTACACAACATCTACGTTATTGTATCCCCTACGGAGTAGAAAATAAAAAGGTATATGTGATATAATGATTGAATAGGTATAATTATATTAAATATTTCATATATATATATATATATGTATATTTATACGTTATGTCCATAATCATTTCCAATCATGAGAGATATTTATAGAAAACATCTCACATCAATTATCAAGGCTATAATATTTTGTATAGAGTAGTGACATTATCACATCCCATTTGAGGGAAGAGAAGATTTTTATAGTTCATGAATTAATAATAAAAACTCAGAATTATTTTTCAGATAATTATTTTATTATATAATAATGAATTAAGAAATTTTTATGGAGGTTAAAGAGAAATAATATGAAAAATGCACGGTTAGTAATTTTACATCTTCTAAGACAATGTCTTCATGATAATACGTAATATAATACAATAACATTTTTATGAAAAACCATGGAATCTAGTATGATGTAAAGGGGTTGAAAATTTATATTTTTACGTTATTTCTGAACCAACATTGTCTGATGTTTTGAATAAGAGATGAGATAGGATGACCTTTTATAAGTGAGGTGAATGGAAAACGTGTTAGTTTTGAGATAAAAAAGGTGACCCATGTTTTTCAACTGAAACAGAGGTCCAAAATAAACTATTATATATAATTATATATTATACGATCAAAATATGTCCATAAAATATTCTTTATACATGTTTTGAGGCCATTTTTACCCTTTAATTTTCAGTTCAACTGCTTGTAATCTTGTTTTTACATGAACCTTAGTAATTAATATTTACTATTTTCACTATTCATTGTAGAAAAAAATATGTTTGAATTATTAGGAAATAAAAATTATTTAGATTTAAAATATTTAATCTATTTTACCTAATTCAATTCCTATAAGTGGAAAATATCATTATAAAATTAATCCTCCAAACATGATAAAAAGGCATGTTCTCAACGAAACAATGTACAAAACTTTAAGAAGATATTATATCGAAATTCAATAATAAATGATAAAAATCTATTAAATTGGATTAATATATATATATATATATAATTAACCAAATTTTAATTCAAATCCATTTTAAAATGTACATTAACCTTGAGAATTATTTAAATTAAATTGAAATTTTCAATAAAAAGTAGTATTTTCAATATTAATTTACAAATGAATCATTTATGAAAAATCTAAAACAATCACCCAAATATATATTTGATATTCTAACATAAAAATTGAGCATCATTTTATAAAATATGTTTTCAAAAATGGATAAAAAATATTTTAGACTTTGCTCAGAAATTGGGACTACATCATCTTTTTGAAAAAATATTGTACTTGAGAAAACATTTATTTTTTACTTTTAAATTTTTCTTATTTAATGTAACACCACAAGATTCCACGGTACATTTCCCTTAAAATAATGAAATAGCTTGCATTGTACACAATTTCGACATTCTAACACATCGTGACCAATCAAACTAGCCGGAATGAATAGTAATACCCACTTTTTGAAATTTTAAAAATTTTATCTCTCAAAATGAACTTCATTTTTGGATTTGGTATATCAAAATTAGCTTAGGGTGAAATTTTGGTCCTTTTCAGAAAACTTTTATATTTTGATGAATAGTGAAAATTTCTAAATTTTAATTTAAAACAACTTTTTAAATCAAAATAATTAATAGAGATTAATTATGGATTTTAGTTGATTTAAAGTATATTTAGAATATATTTTTACCATTTAATACAATTTTGGTCATTGGACATGATTTCACAATTAAACCGAACATAAACAAGTTGCAATCTTTTGATAGCTATTATTTCATAAAAACATGCTTTTTTGTTTTGACATCAGGAGTTGATTTTAAATTAATCTCTTCCACTTGTGTGTTTTGAATTTTGAAAAATGGATTCCATATTTCGAATCAGGATGTACAAATTTTGTAAATAAGTAATTTTTATTTTTATAAATTTTGAATATTTACTTCGGTAAATATTTTCTTTACCATGGTTAAAATGTAAATCTGGTAAATAATGGTAAACAAATAATATTTTAATAATAATAAATTACCCTAAAAAGTGTCCTAACCTTATTTTTTGATACATTTCCGACCATGGTAATCTTTGGGTCGATTTTGGGATCCCATGGAGCCACTTGTAGGTGATAAGGTCACTTTATATTAATTATGTTAAAGTAAAGACAAAATGACAAAATCATATATCTTTTAGAAAAACTATTTTTACATAGGGTTATATATGTTATATTTTAGACAATAAATATTAATTATAAATCTAAAAACATTTCCTATGTAATTGTATTTTATTTATAATTTTTACACATTTAATAATTAAATTTATTTATGACACAATAATGATGTAGTATTTTCTTTGTTATTGAAAGAATCAAATAATTGGTGTTATAATAGTTAAAATAAATATAATTTTAAATTTTTGAGGTAATCCAAGACTTTTATTGGTTATAATGACATGATAGGATTTCTTAAATGAATTTGGTTCGAAATAATATTTTTTTAAGACCTTAACAAAAATCAACTATTAATATTGATAAAATTGACATAAATTAGTTTTTAAAAAAAGTATTATATTATTAATTGATATTCTATTCCTAAAAATATAAGGATCCACCAAAGGAATTATATCATGATTGGTGTATCATCAATTTACCACATGGGGGTTCTTGGATGTATATAGTATGTTTATTAAATATATAATATAAAAATACAAAGTGACATGGTAAATGTCAATCTAATTAACTAAGAGTAAAACTAAATGATAAGGTAATATAATGACCCAAACCTGTATAAAATCTATTGGTTGAATGTATTTCTACCCATACCCAACTTTTTAATTTCAATAATCCACTTTGGAGCCATTATAAACCGAATATGAATTTATTATAAATTAACACTTTAAGTTTTTCCTAAAGAGCCCCTCCTCCCCCTTATAAAAGGACACAACTTCTAACCAATTATTCACACCTTCAAAGCCTTTTGGTTCGGAAAACATGAGCCCCAATAATCTCTCAACTTACCTCACTTCAACCTAGAGGCCTTACTTTGATGAGAAAGTCATCCTAAGGATCCATTTTGATTAACTCGATAGAAAGAACTCGAAGAAGAGGTAATGTTTTCACCACCCTTTTTCAAGTTCCTTTCTCCTTCAACTTCTTATTTCTTTGTTATTACCTTTCTATAAAAATAACTCCAGTATATTCTATATAATGTGATGTCATTATAAATATTGTAAAATTATAATCAGTAATCTATCCATCCTTTAAATGAAATTTCACCATACGTGCATACGTACGGCTTACCGTCTCCATGTCGTGGTTTAATTGTTATTCAAATACATTATTATTTGTATGGGTATGATAATGATATTAAATTGATGTAAATAATAAAAATAACATGACAATTATTCTGTATATATGATATATCATCCAATTATATATTATTTTAATATCCAAAGAATGATATCGTCGCTCGTGAGTACAACGGACTACCGTCTCCACAGACGCTATGAGATTCATTCCGCATCGTATCCATAAAATTATAATTCTCATTTGATGATTAAAAATAATGTTTAAGGACTTAATATCATTATGGATATTAATAAGATACAACCTATCCATAACAAACACATCTTATGTAACAATATATATAAAAGAAACGAGTAAGCTAACATCTGAAACGATGATAATACTAAGATATTATTAACAAATCAATGTTAAAATATCATATATGGTATCATATTAATGTATATGATTCTAGTATAATTTTTTAACAATTATTTCACCATTATATAGGAGGTTAACCTACCCTCAAGAAAGTAAAAGTACAAGTTAAGGGTTTATTTCACAATCTCTTAATTATCCGAGATTGTATGTACATAATTATCTACTGGGTCATCTTTATATTCCACATCCATGTTTCTTAAAAATTTATTTCAAAACATTCTAACAATTTTTACAAAATACGGGTAAAATTCATTTATACCCTTGTTTGACTTTTTATTAGATGTTTATAAAGGAATCTTTATGTCATTTTCCAAACAAGGTCATTTTTAACCTTTTCAACATAATTAAGGTAAAAATGTCTTTTTATTAACTTATACGGCAGGTGTGGCTATTTTACACCATTGTAAAATCGTCGAATCTTCCCATACAAGCTTATAAGAATATTTTCAAATTAACTATTTTGTTTTATAATTATGTAACTTTTAAATGATTTAATAAAAATTGATATTTCTCTCAAATTGTTTTGATTTCATCTCTGTCAACATCCTTTGATGGAATTTAAGATTATTTGAAGTTGATTTATTAGGATACGAAACTTCCATACTGTATTGAAGGTTTTGTGATACATTTGATTGTGGATGTGTTATTTTTATACCATTCAGGGTTTATGAAGAATGAAATGGAAATTCTTATGCTAGTTTTAATACGAATGATTATGTTATGTTTAAACCTTTTCATATGGGAATGAATTGGACTTAGTAAGTGATGGGTGGAGCCCGCTATAGGTCCTCGATGCATTAGTAGGTCTCATGAGACAAACTAGTGTCTTGGCAAGAGGCCATGACAAAATCTTATTTGTAGTCTTGGCATGAGGCCTTGGCTACGTGGTTATGATAGTCTGGAATTATGAATTCCATCATTATGATAGTTGTTATTGATATTTCATGTGACTATTCGATCAGTAGAATATCCATGTAATTAAGTAAATGGAATTATTTCATTTTATTTATTCCATATTATGCTGAATTTCATGTTTAAAAGTCTTTTGTTTTAGTTATACATTGTCTTAAAAGTTTATGCTTATTTATGAATGTTTCTTCTATATTTTTATCCTTACTGGGAATCTAAGCTCACCCCTTTCTATTTTTTGTTTTTCCCATGATGTGAGAAAGTATTTTATGAATGACCTGTAGGGATAGTATGAGGGGATATGAGTGTGGACTTTGGATATTATGTTATTGTTGTTTTCATTTTTTATGTAATTTAAACTTTATGAATATATCTAGTGTTTCCAAGGCTTCTAAACTAATTGGTCATTCGAGACTTAATTTTTTGTGATCATGACAATGTTATGTAATAATGCAACGAATCTGGGTAACTGGGGTTGGGGCGTTACAGTTGGTATCAAAGGAAGTTTAGAACAAACCTTGGAAGCTAGATCTAGATAAACTCTGATTAGAGCACATAGACCTAAGATGGACTTTGAGAATTAGTATATAAAAACTTTCTAGAATTTTGGTATTGTAGAGATTTTGTGTGTTTTCTGAGAAATACATCCATGTCTGGATACGAGTAGGTAGAGGTAGCTATGGAACAGATGTACCTAGGGGTAAAACCCGAAAACAACGCTTTGAGCTAGAATTGAATGGGAACTGGTGCCCGAAAATGGGCCTTGCTGCACTCTTGGTTACGACACTCCTATGGGATATGCTTGGGTAATTTTTTTTCCCTATACAATCAATTATGAATGGTTTATGAGTATATACTTACTCAACGAAAACATTTTGTTATGATTATGGATTATATCCACAAATAGTAAAATTTATGTTAAGTGTTTAAAAAGTATTGAATTAAGTATTTTGATTTATAAACTGATTTAGTTTATGACATTGTTTAAAAATAGATCATAGTGGAAGGAATGGAAACCGTATCATTGCACGCACACCATGTATGGATTTCCCCCCTGCTCAAGATAATTATAGTGGAGCTAGTGATGCAACTAGTGCTGATCAGCTAATCACCATACTGGGACAAATCACTCGTGTTAATAATAATAACCTTACCCGTATGGAGCACCCTGATCTGCAGCATGGAAGATCAATGATATATCACATCATGAGGTAGCAACCACCATCATTTAATGGGGGCACAAATCCATTAGTAGCTAAGAAATGGATAAGTTCCATAGAGAAAATATTTCAGGCATTGGGGAGTAGTGAAAGGGAAAAAGTTGTCATGGTAGTTTATCGCCTCACTGGAGATGCTGGTCAATGATGGTCATTGATAAAAAAACACGAATTAAGTTGATGAAGTATCAAATATGGAATGGAAAGAGTTAAAATAGCATTTCATAGAAAAATACATTCCTCATGACCATCGAGCAGATATGGAAAGGCAATTTCTGAGTCTGAGGAAAAAGGAGGATGAGAATGTCAAAAAGTATGAGGATAAAATTACAAGGATAACAAGTCATGTAGAAAATTAAATATGTAACCCATGAAGTAAGAGTGATCGTCTCTTTGATGGGTTAAAGTTGTTTCTCCGTCGAGCATTAGTCTCACATTCTTTCTCATCGTACGAAGATATTGTCTCGTGTGTTATCAACACATAAAAGGAATTCACTATGTCTTATGACATTAAGGAAAAGAAAGAGACGAAGAGATCTGCTGACCACATTGGAAATGGAAATAATGGGAAGAAGTGAAAATTTTATTATCCATACTGTAGTAAATGTGGGAGGAAACACCATGGTACTTGCTTGAAGGGAATGTGAGTCTGTTACAAGTGTGGTGAAAAAGGCCACCAAGCTCATGATTGTAAGGGGAAGAGAATTTATGTTAATGTGGAATGATATAATTGTAGAGATATGGGACATTATTCAAATTAATGCCTAAAGCGTCATGTGAACTTTCCTCAGAAATGTCCAAGGGATCATGGCCAAGTTTATGCTACCACTACTACTGAGGTAGTAGCTCTGAATGACGTGGTGGCAGGTAATTTAATGGTTTCCTCAAGTTTAGCAAATGCAATATTTGATTCTGGATCATCACATTGTTTCATATCTTCCCAGTTTGCTAAAAATAATTAGATATTTCCAATTATAATTAACAAGAGTGTTTTCAGTTAAAACTCTTAAGGGAAGTATCATTGCAACAATGTTTTGTGAATCAGTCCCCATTAGAGAATATAAATATTCTTTATCTACTGATATCATCATCATACCTATGATATAGTTTGATATAGTACATAGTATTTATTGGCTTTCATACCATGATGCGAAGATTTATTGTAAGAAGAAGGAGGTTACGATTTTTGATGATGATGATAAGGAACACCTTATCTTTAGAGCAGAATCACCACCACCTAATTTTTATCTAGATCCACCCCCAGAAGCTCAACTAAATTCAATTATTGGGGAGGAAGATAATGAAATTACTATTGGTGAGGAAAGGAATGTTAAAATAGAGGATGTACATATTGTTAAAGAATATGTAGATGGGATTCCAGAAGATTTACATCGACATCCTCCAGAACAAGAAGTTAAGTTTTACATTGACTTCATTCCTGGATTAAGGCTGATATCGAATACCCCTTATAGAATGGCCACTGTGGAATTAGTTTAACTAAAGAAACAACTAGAGGAATTGAGTAATAAAGGATTTATTCTCCCTAGTGTTTTTCCATGGGGATCCCTTATTCTTTTTGTTAAAAAGAAAGATGGATCTATGAGGTTATGTGTCGACTACAGGGAGATTAATGCTATAAAAATAAAGAACAAGTATCCCCTACCTCGCATTGATGATTTATTTGACCAACTACATGGAGCTCAATACTTTTCAAAGATTGACCTTCGATCTGGATACCATCAATTGTGTGTGATGAAGAAATTCATTCCAGAAATAGAATTTTGAACTAGGTATGGGCATTAAGAGTTTATAGTAATGCCTTTTGGGCTGACTAATGTACCCTATGCTTTCATGGATCTAATGAACAATGTTTTCAAGGAATATCTTGATGAATTTGTAGTAATATTTATTGATGATATTTTGGTATACTACAAAAGCTACAATGATCATGAAAATAACTTGCGCATTATATTTAAGTCTGTGAGAAGACACGCATTATATGGGAAGTTTAGAAAGTGTGAATTTTGGCATCAAGATATTACATTTCATGGTCATATTATCTCTAAGTATGTAATCTCTATAGATCCTTCTAAGAAAATAGCAATTCATGAATGGAATGCACCAACGAGTATAACTGAGGTACGCAATTTTATTGGTTTAGCATGTTATTATCGATGTTTCATCCAGAATTTTTGCCTGATTGGCTAACCCATTAACCAAGCTCACACGTAAAGGGGTTAATTTTTTTTGGAAAAAAGAGTGTGAAGAATTTTTTGAAGAACTGAATAGAAGATTAGTCAATGCTCTTATATTGACTCTACCATCACGGAATGATGTGTTCTTTATTTATAGTGATGCATCGAAGAAAGGGCTTGGTTGTGTCCATATGAAGAATTATAGAGTTATTGCCTATGCATCACGTCATCTGAAAATTCACGAGAAAAACTATCCTACTCATGATCTTGAGTTAGCTGTTGTAATCTTTGCTTTGAATACATGGAGTCATTATCTCTATGGTGAAAAATGTGAGATATATACCAATCATAAGAGTTTGAATTATATTTTCTAATAGAAAGAACTCAACATGAGGCAAAGGAGATGGATTGAATTACTAAGGATTATGATTGCACGATACACTACCTCCCGGGGAAGGAAAATAAGGTGGAAGATTCTTTGAGCAGAAAAGATCATGGAGTTTTGATCGTGATGAGAATTGAATGGTATCCTATTTTCATGGATCTAGTGAAAATGGATATGAGAATTACCATGGATGGTGAAACATTGATACTTTTTCAAATGGTTTCCAAACCATATTATCTAGAAAGGATAAAGGGTTATAAGACCGATGTTGAAGAATTTCAATAGATGATTAAAGCTATGAATGATGGGAGATTGAGTAACTTTGTGTATGAGGATGGAATTTCGAAATTTGGGAAGAGACTTTGTGTTCCTGATATACTTGATCTAAAAAGGGAATTGTTGGTTGATGCTCATAGTTCCAAATTCTCTATACACCCTGGGAGCACCAAAATGTATAGATATATGAAGAATCATTTTTGGTGGGACAACCTGAAGAGGGAGATTGCTGATTTTGTGTCAGGATGTATGGTTTTTCAACAAGTGAATGCTGGAAGGCAACAACCTAGAAGAGTCATGCAACCTCTTCCCATAACTAAGTGGAAATAGGATAATATCACTATGGAATTTGTCATTGGACTAACAAATTCCCATAGATGGAATGATGCAATATGGGTCATTATTGATCATATTCCCAATTCAGCACATTTTCATGATATTTGGGAAGATTTACCACTTGAACGTCTAGAAAAGCTATATATTAATGAAGTTGTGAGACTTCATGGAGTACCGCTATCAATTTTTTCGGATCATGATACCCATTGTACTTCAAGAATCTGGAAGATTATTCAGAAGGACATGGATACTAATCTTCGTTTGAGCAATGCCTACCACCATCAAACAGATGGAAAATCAGAACGGACTATTGAAACCTTAGAAGACATGTTGATATCATGCTCACATTACATTCAGGGTATGGGGGATCAATATTTACCTATGGTGTAATTTTTCTATAACAATAGCTTCTATTCAAGTATTCAGATGGCGCCATATGAAGAATTATATGGAAAGATATGTCTCACACCAACCTGATGGGATGACGTTGGGGAGAGAAAACATGTAGGCCCAGAACTGGTGGAGGAGACGATGGAAAAGGTAAAGGTAATCCAAAACAACATCAAAGAAGCTCAAATTAGGAAGAAGAGATATACCGATGACCGAAGGAAGGATTTGGAATTTCAGGCAGGAGATCATGTTTTCTTGAAGGTATCTCCATGGAAGGGAGTTATACGCTTTAGTAAGAAACGTAAATCGAGTCCCCGGTACATCGGACCTTTCGAAATTCTAGAATGAATTAGGGTTGTAGCATACCGTTTGGCAATGCCACCGAATCTCTCCAAAGTTCACGATGTGTTCCACATATCACTATTGAGAAAATACATGCCCAACCCAACGCATGTACTCACCTATGAGAAACTAGAACTGGAACCTGATCTGCTTTATTGCAAAGAGCCCATCAGGATTCTTGATACCAGAGAACAAGTGCTGAGAAACTGGATGACTCATCTGGTAAACGTTTTATGGAGAATACATAAGAAGGATGAGGCAATGTGGGAAACCACGAATAATATGATGAAGAACCACCCAAGTCTTTTTAAGCAATAATATTCTAGAAATTTTGAGGATGAAATTATTTGAAGGAGGGGAGAATGTAACACCCCAAGCTTCCACAGTATGTTTCCCTTTGAATAATGCAATAGCTTGCATTGTATGCAATTTCGAGATTCTAAAACACCATGACCAATCAAATTAGCCATTATGAATAGTAATACCCGCTTTTTGAAATTTTATAAATTTTATATCTCAAAATCGACTTCAATTTTCGATTTGGAATATTGAAATTATCCTAGGGTGAAATTTTGGTACTTTTCGGATAACTTTTATATTTTGATGAAAAGTGAAAATTACTAAATTTTATTTAAATAAATCATTTTTAATCAATTTATTTAATAGTGATAAATTATAAATTTGAGTGGTTTTAAATTATATTTAGAATATATTTTTATCATTTAATACAATTCTGTACATTGGACATAATTTCACAATTAAACCCGACATAAACAAGTGTCAGTCTTTTGATAGTTATTATTTCTTAAAAACACGCTTTTTGTTTTGACATCGGGAATTAATTTTAAATTAATATCGGCCACTTCTATGTTTTGAATTTGGAAAAATGGATTCCAAATGTGGAATCAGGATGTCCAAATTGTGTAAATAGGTAACTTTTATTTTTAGAAATTTTGAATATTTACTTCGGTAAATATTTTATTTACCATGGTTAAAAGGTAAATCCGGTAAATAAGGGTAACAAATAATATTATAATAGTAATAAATTTCCCTAAAACGTGTCATAACATTGTTGGTTGATACCTTTCCGACCATGGTCATCTTTTGGTCGATTTTGGGACCCCATGGAGCCACAAATAGGTGATAAGAAAACTTTATATTAATTAAGTTAATGTAATTACAAAATGACAAAAGCATATATCTTTTAGAAAAACAATTTTTACATAGAGGTTTTTATGTTATATTTTAGACTATAAATATTCATTAGAATGAAAAAAAGACTTCCTACATAATGGTATTTTGTTTATAATTTTTAGACATTTAATAATTAAATTTATTTATGACACAATAATGATATAGTATTTTCCTTATTAATGAAAGAATCAAATAATTGTTATTATAAAAGTTAAAATAAATATAATTTGAATGTTTTGATAAAATCCACGAATTTTATTCATTAATATAACATGTTGGGATTACTGAAATAAATTTGGTTCGAATTAATAAAGTTTTTATGACTTCAAAAATAATAATTATTAAATATTGTCAAAATTGACATAAATGAGTTTTTAAAACAAGTATTATATTATTAAGTTATATTATTTTCCTAACAATTTAAGTTTCAGCCAAAGGACTTATATAATGATAGGTGTATCATTAATAGACCACTTGGGGGACTCTTGGATGTATATAGTTTGTTTATTAACTATATAATTTAAAATTACAAAGTGACATGGTAAATGTCAATCTAATTAACTAAGAGTTAATACTAAAAGATAAGGTTAATATAATGACCCAAACCAGTATCAAAACTATTGGTTGAATTTATTTAGACTCATACCCACATTATAAGTTTAATAATTGACTAAGGAGACATTATAAACCGAATATAAATTTATTATAAATTAATACTTTGTGTTTTTTCGAAAGAGCCCATCCTCCCCCTTATAAAGGACATAACTTCTAACCAATTCATTACATCTTCAAAGCCTTTTGGTTTGGCCAAACCCTTCCCAAATACTCTCTAAACCTTCCTCAATTAAAAATAGAGGCCTTATTTTGATCATAAATCTAGCATAATTATCCCTTTGGATCAAATCAAAAGGAAGAACCCGAAGAAGAGGTAATGTTTTCACCACCCTTTTCCAAGTTCCTTTTTTCATCAACTTCTTCTTTCATTGTTATTTTCATTGTAAAATAATAACTCCAGTATATTATATATATTGTGATGTTATTATAAATATTGTACAACCATATTCAGTATTCTATCCATCCTTTGAATGACATGTCATCATACGTGTGTACGTACGACTTACCGTCTACAGGTCGTGGTGTAATTGTTATTCAAAAACATTATTGTTTAGATGGGCATGATAATGATATGTAATTGATGTAAATAATAAATATAACATGATAATGATTATTTATATATGATATACCATCAAATTATATATTATTTAAATATCAAATGAATGATATTGTCGCTCGTGCGTATGTACGAACTACTATCTCCTCGAACGCGATGAGATTAATTCCCCAACGTATCCATGAAATTATAATTATCATTTATTGATTAAAAATAATGTTTAAGGACTTAATATCATTCTTTATTTGAATAAGATATAACCTATCTATAACAAAAACGGCTTATGTAACAATATATAAAAACGAAAATGAGTAAGTTAACACCCGAAATGATGATAATACTAAGATATTATTAAAAAATCAAATTTTAAAATTCATATATGATATAATATTAATGAATTTTATTATTGTATAATTTAATAACAATAATTTAACCATTATACAGGAGTTTAACCTACCCTTAACCAATGAAAAGTACATGGTAAGGGTTTATTTCTCAATCTCTTCATTATCCAAGGATGTTTATATGCAATTATCTACAGGGACCTATTTATCATCCACATCCATGTTTCTTAAAAATTTATTCCAAAACATTCTTACTATTTTATAGAATATTGGTAAAATTCATTTATACACTTGTTTGACATTTTATATGATGTTTATAAAGGAATCATTAAGTCATTTTCCAAACACAGTCCTTTTTATCCTTTGTGAGAAAATTATGGTAGGACTGTCTTTTATTTAGCTTATACGGAGAGTGCAGCTATTTTCCACCGTTGTAAAATTTTTTAAGATTCCCTTACAATATTATAAGAATATTTTCAAAGTAGATGTTTTATTTTATAATTATGTGACTTTAAAATGATTTTTAAAAAAAAATAGATATTTCTCTCAAATAGTTTTGATTTCATCAATGTCAACATCATTTGATAGATTTTAAGATTATTTGAAGTTGATTTATTATGATACAAAACATCCATATTGTATTGAAGGTTTTGTGATATGTTTTCCTGTGGATGTTTTATTTTTATACGATTCATGGTTTATGGAGAAAGTATTGACATTTATGTTGGTTTTAATACAAATGTTTATATTATGCTTGATCGTTTTCATATGGGAAGGCATTGGACATAGTAAGTGATGGGTGGAGCCCGCAATAGCTCCTCGATGAATCGGTAGGTCTCATTAGTCAATCTAGTGTCTTAGCATGAGGCCTTCACAAAATCTTATTTTTAGTCTTGGCATGAGGCCCTGGCTATGTTGTTATGATAGTATGGCATTATGAATTCCATCATAATTAAAGTGGTTATTGATATTTCATGTGATTATTAGATTATTAGAATATCCATGTGATTATGTAAATGAAATTATTTCATTTTATTTCTTCCATATTATGCTGAAGTTCTTGTTTAAAAGGCTTTTTTTAGTTATACATTTCCATAAATTCTTATTCTTATTTAAGAAAGTTTCCACTATGTTGTTATCCTTATTGGTCATCTAAGCTCAACCCTTTCTATGTTTTATTTTTCCAAGGATGTGAAGAAGTATTTTATGAATGACATATAGGGATAGTATGACGGGATATGAGTGTGGACTATGGAGACTATGTTGTTGAAGTTTTCAATTTTGATGTAATGTAAAATTTATGAATGTATCTAGTGTTTCCAAGGCTACTATACTAATTGGTCTTTTGAGACATGATCTTTTGTGATCAGGCCAATGTTATGTAATAATGAACCGATTCTAGGTTACTGAGGTTGGGGCATTACATTTAATTTATAATCAATCAGGAATGAATGAAAAAATAATTCACATGTAATGAATATAATTTTATATTATTGTTTAGTAGTATTCATGCCCATTAATATAATATTTTTTTGTAAGGGTCCACCATATTACAAGTCATATAGAATTTGAGTTGAGTGCCTCACAAGATGTCGAAGAGATTAAATTTAATAAAATATAATCATTGGTTCATTTATGATTTGTGTTTTTTGTCACATATGATATCATATAAAATGTTCGTATATTATAATTTTGTGGTGTTTCATTCTACACACCTTAAAAAAATTGTATCATCCCAATTTGATTTGTGAACTATAATCATAGGATTGATATTTGAAAACACCTTTTTTGAAAAGCCTAATAATAGAGAGGGATAATAAAACAACCACTTAATTAAATTGAATGATAAGTAAAAATTTCTTATAGAATAATACATTACTAGGTTTCAATGTAGGAGAAAATTGGTGGCAAGGGAAGATATGGACATGGAAGATAATCAAAATTAATTATAAATAATTATATAGTTAATTGATCATAATGAAGTAAATGATGAGTTATGATTTTAGGACCTACAAACTATAAATTTGTAATGATTTAAAAAACCATATTATTATCAGATATAAAGTTAATATGATAACATTTGTTTAGGATCCAATTCCTAATGTTAGGAATTATTTTAATGTCTACCTATATTTTGAAATATTATATATTTACATATTTCCATTTTATAATATCAATTTCATCCTATGGTCATTGTTCATTCTATTTCTACATCATCTCACAATCTATGAAATGAATATCTGATGATAGAATTTTATATTCTTAAAGAACAAAAATATTCTTCTAAGAGATCACAAGATCTATAGAAGTGTGATAAGTCTTTTTATCTATTTATAATAATTTTGGAAAACCAATATGGTTATAAAATGTTCTCCAACATAATACACTAATATATAAACCACAACATTAACACCACTGGTTCAACATTAAAATTTGAATATAAAATCATTTAATTAAAAGAAATTACACATTAACCAGAACTGTAAGGACTCGACCCTAACCGAGGCTCAAGGTGCAACTACCCAATCCCACCTATATATTCCATGGGTGGTGACAAGAAACAAAAGGCATATCCTAAATGGGATGTCTTTTGTAAATGTACATATACATGAACAACCGACTATCTTAGTGAAAAAGAGATGGCTAATAATAATAAAATGAAGCAAAACTAGAATACATACCAAAAATTAAAATCCTATAGGTTTTCCAAGAGTACTAAAGTAGAATATTTAAATCTAAAGGGGAAAATACATTCCCAACCAGAAATATGTCCAAACAAAACAAAATTTGAAAGTAAATGCACGAGGATATTTCATCTCTTGATCTCCAAGCACTACCTAATGTATGTTGTAAAATCCTACAAGTATACCTAAGCATCATTGTAGTCCCCTCTGACCTATCTGATAAGTATGTAATAAGGGACACATGTGGAATAATCCCTTACAAGGGAGAGTATATACATACCATGTATTATTCCATGAAATATGAAGGGAGATCAGTAAGAGACACAATAAGAATAGATAGAAAATAGATCAACCCAATGAAATATAGTATTAAGAATCTACAAACATGTTCACAAAGATATATATATATATATTATTAATAAAATAATCTGAATTGAGAGATATGGGGAATCTCAATCTCCCAACATATCCCATGAAAGAGTTCCCATAATTCTAGTAGTCCGTGATTGATTACCCACATATAGCATGTCTACCCAACAGAAAACACCAACGTTAAACACCTCTCGAATATGTCGCATAGTTGAGGGGGGGAATCTTTGGTTAGAGGACCAATTTTCAAGTATGAATAAGTTTTCAAATCACATGATAAATTTTGGATCCTTTTCCTATCCCGATAGGATTTTTCCACTATATCTTTCGAGAGGCCATTCCCTAACAATGTAGGTGGGTGTAACATCCCTGTTCAGGAAGCCACCTAGAGGCGCCTCGTACCCTGTTGGTCACATGGCCTCAAGTTCACATATAGAAATGATGCATGATATATATGTCTATGAAAGAAGACAAACAGACCAAAATGTTGAAAAAAATAGTACTAAACCAAATTACGAAGAAAAAGTTAAACAACTCCTCAGAATCGCAAGCCTAAGCTTGGACCCATGCTCCCCCGCTCCACAACAAGTCATGTACCTGAAGTAGAAGGGTGCATGCCCTTATCTATACCGGAAACAATATAATCTATTTGTTATAAAAAACAATCCCCAAATAGGGTGCGAGACTAAATGCCAATATGAAACCACCCAAAAATCTGTGCCTAATAGGCATTGAATATATGGCAGGTAAAAGTACAAAAAGAAGTAAATAGGAACATATTGAACAATAAACAATTCACAGTTTCAATATCAAGCAATAGATAACAAGAAACCAAGCACAAACAGGTAACCCTCTGGGAAGTACTGACAGCCATCCCCTATGGTCCTCCCTATCAAGTACCAACAACCCTCTGGGCAGTACACTCAGTCTGACCCCTCTGGTTTGGTCATGTGAAATTATAAGACTCTCTGAGTAAGCTCACTCTGTCAATTCCCCTTATAGTCTAAGGTAGTCATGTAATCTCTTCAGAAGCACACAAGGTCAATTCCCCTTATAGCCCCAAGGTCAAGAGACTCTCTAAGGAAGATCACTATGTCAATTCCTATTAGAGCCTCATGTCATTCACATACTCAATGAGGAAGCTATCTCAGTCAATTCCTCTTATAGACTGGAGTGGTTTAAGGTAATTCATGTAAAAACAAAGACTCTCTAAGGATGCTCACTTGGTCTCTACCCTTATAGACTATAAATCTCAAAGACTCTATGAGGAAGCTCACTCGGTCTATCCCCTATAGTCTATAATGTCCAAAGACTCTATGAGGATGCCCACTCAGTCTATCCTCCAATAGTCTATAATGTCTAAAGACTCTATGAGGAAACTCACTCGGTCTATCCTCTTATACTCTTTAACACCATGTTCTCACGACCCCGTGTATGTCAATACATAGTAATGTTATATGGAAAAATTTAACCTACATAACTACTTGGCTAACCAGTCTACAAAATCGTAAGCATGTCAGAAAACAACACTCCATCCTACAACCACAAGGCATGGAAAACAAGTAAACAACCAATATGCTAAATAGGACCAAACGGTCATAAAGAGAACAAGCATGATCAGAACATCCAAGGCATAGAATTCAACCCAATTCATATCCAATTTACCTCTACATAGTCATACATTCATGGAACAAAGACAATAGGAGTAAAACGTTAAACACGTAATACCCCATTCAAGGGTATTGGTGGAATGTGCACATGATACTCAAAGACATCGAATGAAAAGGCACAAACCACCTACCATGGGGATATGAGATCAATATAAAAGAACAGAGAGTCTTTAATCTCCTTTGAATGCCATATATCTACAAAAATTCATAAAATAGTCAACCAAAGATAATATGAAAAAGAAGAGTAATCATGGAACTAGACACAAGGAGAAGAGAGAGCTCATCGATGTGATTCTATCAAAACTGGCAGTGTTCAATTCAGAGGATGGATGGAGGCTTGGGGGCTTGTCGAAGATCCGCGGCCATACAGACTCTCTCGGATGAAAGAGACCTAGAAGAAAGGTGTTTTTTCTATTCGACACGACCCCAATTCGTTTAATAATAAAACAAAATATAGGGCGTGTACTTTTGGAGTACATGGTGTGTATTTTTAATTTCTGTACTCCACTTTAGGTTTCCTAAAAAACACTCCCCATGGCCATGTGTTTTTATACTACACGACCAGCATGCGATCTCCTATGGAAAGGAAGTACATGAAATGTACTCATAAAGTACATGGCGTGTACCTAGAAAACATCCATAATTTCCTCTTTTTCAAAAAAATGACCAGAAAGGATAAACATACCTGAAAAAAAGATCTGGGTTCTTACAAACATCACCCTTAACGAAATTTCTCCCCGAATATCCATAGCACGGTGTATAAGAAGAACCCTCGAAAAACTCTGGCTACTATGATCATATGTTAGCCTCCCTCTCCCAAGACTCATCTTGCACCCACCCATGTTTCCATAGCACACATACTAGAGGAATAGACCGGCCACAGAGAACCTTCGTACTGTGATCAACAATCTGGATAGGATGCTCCTCAAATGATGTATCATTTTTGAGCTCAAAATCCTCTGGTTGAAAGACATGAGATAGGACTGGAATGTAACGTCGCTGCTGAGAAACGTGGAAGACTTCATGCATATCCAGGTACCGTTGAGGTAACTGTAATTGATAATCAACTGGCCCAACTCTCTCCAACACCTCAAATACTCGGACGTTACCTCAGTGAAATATTACCCTATCTCCTAATCCTTTTGTGACCCAACCTCAGTGTGACACGTAGGAAAACCTGATCCCTGACCTCGAACTCCAGAGGTTGTCTCTGTTGATTAGCATAAGTCTTCTGATGAGACTGTGCAGTATCCATCCTCTCCCGAATCATCTATTTCTGCCCAATGGTCTTGAGGTCAAGACGAGGTCCCAACTTAACTGCCTCTCCTACCTCCAGAAAACATAATGGTGATCTTCATGGCCTACTGTACAAAGCCTCATTAGGTACCCTCTGAATAGTCACATGAAAACTATTGTTAAATGCAAACTCCACAAGAGGTACGTGCTTCTCCCACGAACCTCCAAAATCTAGGATGCATGCTCGCAACATATCCTCAAGCACCTGAATCGTTCGCTCAGACATGCCATGTCACGACCCGCCCTCGGGGTCCGTGCCGTGACTACCCCAAGCCCGCCTTCCATAGGCCAGGGGCTGGCGACTAGCACCAAGGCGTAAATCCCGGTAAAAAGGGAAGGCATTGCCTTTGAAAAGTAAACACACACCACAGAGTAAGCAAGAGGAAAGTAAACACTAAACAAAGAAGAGTACAACTAAAAGTGCGGAAAAGTAAATGGGCCAGTATACAAACCCAAACTGAAAGTAAAGTACAACTCGAAAAGGGAAAAACAGCAACTGTAAAGTAAAAGCCGCTACTCCGAGCTGTCCACTGGAAATCCCACCTGAAGGGTGGGTACAGATAGCTCCTCTCCTCCACGGGTCCCGCCGTCCGCTCCGAGCACGTCCCGCCCAGTGGTCCACCTCCGGGTACAGTCCCGCTGTGCAAGCCTCAGCTAAGGTCAACGCTGTCCGTCGTCTGCAACCAACACAACGTAGTGCGGGCAAAGCCCGTGCAGGGGTGAGTATAAGCTACTCAGTAGGGACCCCGAGACCCCTGAAGGTCTCTCAAATCCACAAAGGATAAACCACGAAGAAAAGTACAATCACGAAGTAACAACCGACACTGCTTAGGTATATGCCCATACATATACCTAAGTCATCAATTCAGATACGCCCCAACCTCCGAGCCCAAGTACAACTCAGTCCACGCAGGAAAGTATACGTATTCCACATAGGGAAGCAATACATAATCCACACAGGATTGCACAACACAATCCACACAGGAAAGTAACAGGATTCAGCTCACACAGGTATACTTCTTCAAGGACGATAAAGATGATCACTGATCCATCTAAGTCGTCGGACCCACGAAGGATCGATAGGTAACTAACCCCCGCAGAAGACCCACACAGGATCGGGCTCACACAGAACCTGTAGGCGCTGGCTCACACAGAACCGCTGAGCGCAAGGACCCACACAGGATCGGGCTCACACAGAACCTATAGCACTGATCCACGTAGGATCGCTGAGTGCTGTAGTCGTCGTCGTCGAATCCACACAGGATCTCTGTACTGTCATCGTCGAATCCACACAGGATCTCTGTACTGTCGTCGTCGCTGTCACAGTAGCAGTCGTAGCAGTAGAACAGTCGCAGCCAGCACTAGGGTTCCCGCACACAGCAAGCTCGTACGGAGGGTCCGCTCCACGAGCCGAGAGGCTGATACATCAACTGTCACGAAGACCGAAGTTGATGTATCCAAAAGTTCCGTATCGTCAACAGGAACTCAACGCAACAGACGGCGCGTCGATCGAACGCCCGGTCTGAGAGTTATTGGCATTTTCGTCTCCGGGGCCCGGTTGGTTTTTAAGGAAAAACCAACCCGACCGTACTCCACCTGCGTCCAAACCTCGGGCGAAGTATGCCAAAAGATCCGTCTCACTAAGAGGAACACTACGCGACTGACGGCACGTCAATCGGACGTCCGTAGCTCAAGATATGAGCGTTTCCGCTCCGAAAGCCCGGTTGGTTTCGTGAACGAACCAACCCGGCCGAACTCAAAATAAACCGAAACCTTGAGTGCGATATACCGAAACGACCGTCTCGATCCAAGGATCGCGTTTCCGCTGACGGTTCGTCGATCGGAGGTCCGAGGCTCAAGTTATGGGCCAAAAACCAAATCTGGTTTGAAACGGGGGGGTCCGGGCCGACCCGGCCCGACCCCCCCCTGGCCGGCGGCGGCGGACGGCGGCGGCGCGGCGGCCGGCGGCGGCGCGGTGGCGGCGGCGGCGGGCCGCGGCGGTGGCGGCGGGCCGCGGTGGCGGCGGGCCGCGGTGGCGGCGGGCCGCGGTGGCGGCGGGCCGCGGTGGGGGCGGCGGCGGGCCGCGGTGGCGGGCCGCGGTGGCGGCGGCGGCGGGCCGCGGTGGCGGCGGCGGCGGGCCGCGGCGGCGGCGCTTGGCGCCGCACGTGGGTGGCACGCGGGGGGCAATCAAGCCCCCGCTGTTTTGTCAAGGTGGCACGGCCTTGAGCCGTGCCTTTGCAACAAACGGCCCCCGCAAGTGGGGGCCGGCTGGAACGAACCGGGGGGCTGTTGCCCCCCCCTCCTTTAATGAACCGCCCCCCTCATTAAGAGGGGGGTTTGTTGAACCGGCCGGGGGATTTATTCCCCCGGTTTTATGACACCCGGCTGGCCAGCTGGCTGGCCGGTTTTTACCAACGGGACCGGAAATTCCGGTCCTGCCCTCGACTTCCGACGCCGGCGGCCCGGCCGCCGGTCTCCCCTTCCGTCGCGGCCCGGAACCGGCCGCGGTCTTCTCGTCCCGCCGCGGCCCGGAACCGGCCGCGGTCTCCTCGTCCTGCCGCGGCCCGGAACCGGCCGCGGCGTTCGTCATCCGGCGCGGTGCGACGGCACCGCGCCCCTTTGCCGTGCTTTGATTCTTTTCAACGCGGCACGACGGCGTCGCGTTCTTGAAGATTTTTCCTCAGCGTGGCGCGACGGCGCCGCGTAAATTAATTGAACGATCATCCGCGTGGTGCGACGGCACCACGCTACTTGCTTCCACCCGCATGAATAAACATGAACGTTGGAGGGGGGTTCGGCCGTGTTCGTGCGGTCCGGCCCCCCTTACGTTAAATAAAAACGCAACTTAAAATAAATCAAGTCACACGTTAGTCTTGAAAGAATCACGATCAAGAATAAAATAAGGAAACCAAAAGAAAACGACAACCCCTACCTCGGGTTTAAGATTCGAAGAATCGTCTACGTCCCGCGGAAGATGGCGTCGTGGAGGTCGGGCGTCGCGGTCGACGTTCGTCAAATCCGTTGACGAAGTGTTATGCCCGATGAGACACGACGTTGGCGGATCTTCGCTTGCCGACGAAGAAGGTCCGAGGAGGAAGAAGAGGTCCGAAGATACCGGGTCGCCGAGTCGATGATCCTTGACGAAGTGTTGTCGTTCTTCGTTGAGGATGAAGACGTTCTTCGCCGGAGAAGATGAAGAGGAGCTCTCAAAAAGCTCTCAAGGGAATAAACCAACAACCCATAAACAAATAAGATTATATCTTATTTTATTAACACATAACTCAAAAGAATTTCAAATGTTTGAAATTCAAAAAGACTTAACTCCCATAATTAAATAAGGGTAACTTAAGCCAATTAATTAGGGGTTAAGTATGTTGAGAGAATTTGAAAAGAAAAGGGGTTCGTGTGGGCCCCACCACACTTAATCCTCCCAAGGGAGGTTAAGTGGGTGTGGGTCCCACTTTCAACCACCTTTGATAGGTTATAACTAGATGTAACAAAATTGTTCTTCACAATTTTATTTAACACAAACTAAAAACCCCAAAACGTAACTTTCAACCCGCAACAAACGCAACTCCCGAAAAGGTCTCTTTAAGCGAATATCGGCGCTGCGAGTTCATCGGTGCCCTCAGATTTCAATTCCGAGCACCGGATCAAAAGTTAGAATTTCCCGCTCGTTCGTTCACTGAACGTACCCGAGCCAAACTTCGGAAATTAATTCCGGGCACTCCGGGCCTCGGAATCAGGTGCCGTCTGAAACCGCGCTCTTGTAAAATTCTAAAGAAAATTAAGAAAAAAATTTCCCTTGAATTTTACGGGTCTTTACATTACTCCCACCTCAGGGCTTTACGTCCCCATAAAGATACAACAAAAACTAGGGAAACAAATGAGGGTACTGAGCACGCATCTGAGCCTCCCGCTCCCATGTGCTCTCCTGGAGATTCCCGTGCTGCCATCTGATGCGCACAAGAGGAATCGATCGCCCACGCAGGACCCGCTCCTGTCGATCCTCTATCTCCACCGGAACCTCCGTAAAAGTCGCCCCATCGTCAACGTTAAGCTCCCCATGGTCAATGATGTGCGTCGGGTCGTGCACGTATCTCCTCAGCTGGGATACGTGGAAGACGTCGTGCACCCGGTGCAACTGAGGTGGTAGAGCCAGGCGATAAGCCACCTCGCCAATCCTGCTGAGAATCTGGAAGGGTCCGATGAAGCGCGGAGATAACTTGCCGCCTCGGCCAAATCTCCGAATACCACGTCGAGGTGAGACCCGCAAGAAGACGTGGTCGCCATCCTCGAACTCCAGTGGCCTCCGCCTCCTGTCGGCATATGACTTATGTCGGCTCTGAGCTGTCCTCATCTGCTCCTGGATGACCTGGACCTTCTCTGTCGTGGCCTGGACCATCTCCGGTCCCACCAGTGCTGACTCCCCAGGGTCTGTCCAGCACAAAGGAGATCTACATGGTCGGCCGTACAACGCCTCGTACGGTGCCATCCCGATGGTGGAGTGGTAGCTGTTGTTGTACGCGAACTCCACCAAGGGTAGGTGGTCCTCCCAGCTACGACCAAAGTCGAGGACACATGCGCGGAGCATGTCCTCGAGAGTCTGAATGGTCCTCTCCGTCTGACCATCTGTCTGAGGGTGAAAAGCTGTGCTAAGACGCAGCTGCGTACCGAACGCCTCCTGCAACCCCTTCCAAAGCCGGGAAGTAAAGAGGGCATCCCGATCGGAGACGATAGATGATGGCACGCCGTGGAGCCGCACAATCTCCTGAACGTAGAGACGTCCCAAGCTCTCTACTGAGCCCTGCTCTCTGATGGGTAAGAAGTGTGCCGACTTGGTGAGTCGGTCAACAATCACCCAGATGGAGTCGTGACCTCTGGAAGTGCGTGGAAGTCCAGTCACGAAGTCCATAGATATGCCGTCCCACTTCCACTCCGGAACCTCCAAGGGCTGTACCAAGCCTGCTGGTACCTGATGCTCTGCCTTTACCTGCTGGCAGGTAAGGCATCGAGAAACGAACTCTGCTACAGCCTTCTTCATGCCCGGCCACCAATGTTGTCGTCTGAGGTCCTGGTACATCTTCGCCACTCCAGGATGTACCGCTAAAGGAGAAGTGTGAAACTCCCTCAGCACTTCCTCTCGCAATGTGACTGGTACCATGGTACGTCCTCTAAAAAGGATGTCGTGCTCTGCTCCAAGGGAGAAACCATCAGGTGCCTGTCCCGAGGATATCTGTGCACGCCGTGTCTCACAGTCAGCGTCCCCATGCTGTGCCTCCTTGACTCGCTGCAGTAGTGGAGGGGTGACTGTGAGAGACTGAAGAAAGGCTGCTCCATCACTATCCACGAAGGATATCTGCAAAGAGGCTAGCTGCTCCGTCGCCTCCTCAAGTAGCTGAATGCCCGTCCTCCTGCTGAGGGCATCGGCTAATACGTTCCCCTTCCCAGGAGTATAGACTATCTCAAAGTCATAGTCCTGGAGGAACTCGAGCCATCGTCGCTGTCTCAGGTTCAGGTCCTTCTGCGAGAAGATATACCTGAGACTCTGATGATCGGAAAAGACTGTAAAGCGCTCGCCCATCAGATAGTGTCGCCAAGTCTTCAGAGCGAAGACCACTGCTGCTAACTCCAGGTCATGGGTAGCGTAGTTCTGCTCATGCGGCCTCAACTGTCGTGATCCATAGGCGATCACTGCCCGCTCCTGCATCAGAACACATCCGAGTCCGGTCCCTGATTCATCGCAGTAGACTACGTACCCTACTCCCTCCTCAGGCAACCTCAAGATAGGTGCGCTAGTCAATCTCTGCCTCAGCTCCTGGAAGCTCTGCTGACAACTGTCTGACCACACGAAGGGTTTCCCCTTCTTCGTCAAAGCTGTGAGTGATGCCGCAACTCTGGAGAAGTTCGGCACAAATCTCCGATAGTATCCAGCTAGTCCCAAGAAACTCCGAACCTCAGTCACGCTCCTGGGTGGCTCCCATGCTAACACAGCCTCAATCTTCGCGGGATCCACTGCAACTCCCGCCTCAGAGATAACGTGTCCCAAAAAGTGGACCTCACGTATCCAGAACTGGCACTTCGAGAGCTTACCATAAAGCTGGTGCTCTCGGAGTGTGTCAAGAATAACTCGCAAGTGATAGGCGTGCTCCTCCTCTGTCGTAGAGTAAATCAGAATGTCGTCGATGAAGACCACGACAAACCGATCGAGGTATGGCTGAAAGATCCTGTTCATGAGAGCCATGAACACTGCTGGAGCATTGGTTACACCGAAAGGCATAACCAAGAACTCATAGTGGCCATACCGACATCTGAAGGCCGTCTTCTGCACATCCTCGTCTCTGACTCTGAGCTGATGATAGCCTGACCTGAGGTCTATCTTCGAGAACCACCGTGCTCCCTTGAGCTGATCAAAGAGGTCATCAATCCTCGGTAGCGGATACTTGTTCCTCACTGTCACCTGGTTCAGGCGACGATAGTCAACACAAAGTCGCAAGCTCCCGTCCGCCTTCTTGGCGAACAATATCGGGGAAGCCCAGGGTGAAACACTAGGTCGGATGAACCCCTTGCCCTGCAAGTCCTCCAACTGTACCCGTAGCTCTCGAAGCTCGGCGGGGGCCATCCGATATGCTGGAGTGGATATCGGGGCTGTCCCGGGGTACAAGTCAATATAAAAGTCTACCTCTCTGCGAGGAGGTAGCCCTGGAACATCGTCGGGAAAAACGTCTGCAAACTGATCCACCACTGCAGGAAAACCAGGACTCCGCACGTCAACTGCTCCAAGGATAAGGCTAGCCAACTGATGAGTAATGGGCTGTCCTCTCCTCCGCGGAAGTCCATCCTGTGCTGCTAAGGCTCCCTTCTCGCCGGTGAAGGTGAACCTGCTCCCGTCGGTGCGTACACATCGCACCTTGCGCCTAAAACAGTCAATCTGTGCATGGACCGTAGACAACCAATCCATGCCCAAGATGACGTCGTAAGGCCTCGACGCTGCTACAAGAAGATCCCAGCCGAAGCTCTCGCCTCCTAGAGTAAGCTCACACTGCCGGCACCAGTGCGTAATCGTCGAGTCTGCTCCCGTAGGAGTCTCTAGCCGTAAGGATCGAGCCAACGACTCTGTCGGAATCTCCGAGCTCCGAACAAGGGCAGCGGCTATGAAAGAATGACTCGCTCCTGTGTCTATAAGAACTGCAGCAAGGGTGGAGTAGACACAGATAGTACATCGAATCATCTCGGGTGCGCCGTGGTCGTAGGCCTCTGCTGCCTGGAGCTGTGCCTGTCGCTGCCCGCCAGCTCCCTGTGGTCGGGGTGGACCTCCTGGTGGTGGTGGTGGTAGAGCCTCAAAGCGTCGGCCACCACCAGCTGCTCGTCCAGCTCCTCTGCCTCGTCCGCCTCCTCCCTGCGGACCGCCACGGTCGACCCTCTGCCTCTGCCTCGGTGGTCCATAAACTGACTGCTGCTCCTCGGCACGACGGGTCGGGCAGTCGCGAGCCATGTGGCCCTGCCCGCCGCACGAGTAGCACTGTCTGCCTCTCGTAAGACTGGCTCCGCGCTGTGTGCCCCGCACTGCTGAGCCAGTGCCCTGAGATCGTCGGCCTGAAGGTCTGGTCTGTCTGGACCCCTGAGTCATCCGTCGACTGCCTGCTGCAGATGACTCTGCCACGTGCCGCCCTGCGGTGGGTCGCTGTGCTGGCGTAGACTCAGCAAGGAAGCTCTCGATCAGAAGAGCCCGCTCCAGTACTCCTGTCTGAGTCGGTATGCTGAGGGAGATCAGTGATGCCCTGATCTCGTGTCTCAAACCCTGCTCGAAGGTCCGGGCCCGGAAGAATGGGTCCCGTACCATGTCGGTCGAGTAGCGCGAGAGATCGGTAAATCTCGCCGAGTACTGAGCGACCGACATGCTGCCCTGCCGCAGCTGTAGAAGCTCCTGGATACGCACCGCACGAAGGGTGGCTGGGACGAACTCCGAGCGGAAGAGGCTCTCGAAGTCCGTCCAGAGCAAGGATGCCTCATCGTGAACCTGGAGCATCAGGCTCCACCATCGTCCTGCTGCTGCGTGTAGTAGGCTCGCAGCGAGGATCACCATGAGGTCTGCTGGTGTCCTCACTAGCCTAAACACTCGAACCACTGCCTCCAGCCAGTCCTCTGCTGCCTGGGGATCCGTCTCCCCGCGAAACCTGGGCGGTCGCTGGTGCTGAAACTCATGCAGTGCGCTGAGGCGACGTGCATCGTCAGCGGCTGCTGCTAGAAGCATCGGGGGCTCGGCGGGTAAAGCTACCGCCGGTGCCACTACTGGAAAAGGGCCCTGCACCGAAGCCTCGTCGCTCGGTGGGCTGTCGTCTCGCTCGACTCTCGGAACCCTAGCTAGCTGCCGTCGTGGGGCCATCCTGAAAAGGAAACAGGTGCGCCACGGTTAGAACAGTATACCTGGTGAGCTGATATAAGTAATCACGAAGAAAACTTTGAAACACACACGCAATCAATGTTTTCGTGCATTAAGTCGGAAATCAGATGTCAGGGTCCTGGTGTATGGATACGTCGGCCGCCGCACCAACACTGGACTCCCTGGACTGATAACCACACTCAATACGCTAAACATTATTGCTTCACATAGAAAAGATCAGAGTTCGCGGTAGAACCGAACTCCTCTGATACCAATTTGTCACGACCCGCCCTCGGGGTCCGTGCCGTGACTACCCCAAGCCCGCCTTCCATAGGCCAGGGGCTGGCGACTAGCACCAAGGCGTAAATCCCGGTAAAAAGGGAAGACATTGCCTTTGAAAAGTAAACACACACCACAGAGTAAGCAAGCGGAAAGTAAACACTAAACAAAGCAGAGTACAACTAAAAGTGCGGAAAAGTAAATGGGCCGGTATACAAACCCAAACTGAAAGTAAAGTACAACTCGAAAAGGGAAAAACAACAACTGTAAAGTAAAAGCCGCTACTCCGAGCTGTCCACTGGAAATCCCACCTGAAGGGTGGGTACAGATAGCTCCTCTGCTCCACGGGTCCCGCCGTCCGCTCCGACCACGTCCCGCCCAGTGGTCCACCTCCGGGTACCGTCCCGCTGTGCAAGCCTCAGCTAAGGTCAACGCTGTCCGTCGTCTGCAACCAACACAACGTAGTGCGGGCAAAGCCCGTGCAGGGGTGAGTATAAGCTACTCAGTAGGGACCCCGAGACCCCTGAAGGTCTCTCAAATCCACAAAGGATAAACCACGAAGAAAAGTACAATCACGAAGTAACAACCGACACTGCTTAGGTATATGCCCATACATATACCTAAGTCATCAATTCAGATACGCTCCAACCTCCGAGCCCAAGTACAACTCAGTCCACGCAGGAAAGTATACGTATTCCACATAGGGAAGCAATACATAATCCACACAGGATTGCACAACACAATCCACACAGGAAAGTAACAGGATTCAGCTCACACAGGTATACTTCTTCAAGGACGATAAAGATGATCACTGATCCATCTAAGTCGTCGGACCCACGAAGGATCGATAGGTAACTAACCCCCGCAGAAGACCCACACAGGATCGGGCTCACACAGAACCTGTAGGCGCTGGCTCACACAGAACCGCTGAGCGCAAGGACCCACACAGGATCGGGCTCACACAGAACCTGTAGCACTGATCCACGTAGGATCGCTGAGTGCTGTAGTCGTCGTCGTCGAATCCACACAGGATCTCTGTACTTTCATCGTCGAATCCACACAGGATCTCTGTACTGTCGTCGTCGCTGTCACAGTAGCAGTCGTAGCAGTAGAACAGTCGCAGCCAGCACTAGGGTTCCCGCACATAGCAAGCTCGTACGGAGGGTCCGCTCCACGAGCCGAGAGGCTGATACATCAACTGTCACGAAGACCGAAGTTGATGTATCCAAAAGTTCCGTATCGTCAACAGGAACTCAACGCAACAGACGGCGCGTCGATCGAACGCCCGGTCTGAGAGTTATTGGCATTTTCATCTCCGGGGCCCGGTTGGTTTTTAAGGCAAAACCAACCCGACCGTACTCCACCTGCGTCCAAACCTCGGGCGGAGTATGCCAAAAGATCCGTCTCACTAAGAGGAACACTACGCGACTGACGGCACGTCAATCGGACGTCCGTAGCTCAAGATATGAGCGTTTCCGCTCCGAAAGCCCGGTTGGTTTCATGAACGAACCAACCCGGCCGAACTCAAAGTAAACCGAAACCTTGAGTGCGATATACCGAAACGACCGTCTCGATCCAAGGATCGCGTTGCCGCTGACGGTTCGTCGATCGGAGGTCCGAGGCTCAAGTTATGGGCCAAAAACCAAATCTGGTTCGAAACGGGGGGGTCCGGGTCCGGGCCGACCCGGCCAGACCCCCCCCCCCTGGCCGGCGGCGGCGGCGGGCCGCGGTGGCGGCGGGCCGCGGTGGCGGCGGCGGCGGGCCGCGGTGGCGGCGGCGGCGGGTCGCGGTGGCGGCGGCGGCGGCGCTTGGCGCCGCACGTGGGTGGCACGCGGGGGGCAATCAAGCCCCCGCTGTTTTGTCAAGGCGGCACGGCCTTGAGCCGTGCCTTTGCAACAAACGGCCGGCTGGAACGAACCGGGGGGCTGTTGCCCCCCCCTCCTTTAATGAACCGCCCCCCTCATTAAGAGGGGGGTTTGTTGAACCGGCCGGGGGATTTATTCCCCCGGTTTTATGACATCCGGCCGGCCAGCTGGCCGGCCGGTTTTTACCAACGGGACCGGAAATTCCGGTCCCGCCCTCGACTTCCGACGCCGGCGGCCTTGCCGCCGGTCTCCCCTTCCGTCGCGGCCCGGAACCGGTCGCGGTCTTCTCGTCCCGCCGCGGCCCGGAACCGGCCGCGGTCTCCTCGTCCTGCCGCGGCCCGGAACCGGCCACGGCGTTCGTCATCCGGCGCGGTGCGACGGCACCGCGCCCCTTTGCCGTGCTTTGATTCTTTTCAACGCGGCGCGACGGCGTCGCGTTCTTGAAGATTTTTCCTCGGCGTGGCGCGACGGCGCCGCGTAAATTAATTGAACGATCATCCGCGTGGTGCGACGACACCACGCTACTTGCTTCCACCCGCATGAATAAACATGAACGTTGGAGGGGGGTTCGGCCGTGTTCGTGCGGTCCGGCCCCCCTTACGTTAAATAAAAACGCAACTTAAAATAAATCAAGTCACACGTTAGTCTTGAAAGAATCACGATCAAGAATAAAATAAGGAAACCAAAAGAAAACGACAACCCCTACCTCGGGTTTAAGATTCGAAGAATCGTCTACGTCCCGCGGAAGATGGCGTCGCGGAGGTCGGGCGTCGCGGTCGACGTTCGTCAAATCCGTTGACGAAGTGTTATGCCCGAAGAGACACGACGTTGGCGGATCTTCGCTTGCCGACGAAGAAGGTCCGAGGAGGAAGAAGAGGTCCGAAGATACCGGGTCGCCGAGTCGATGATCCTTGACGAAGTGTTGTCGTTCTTCGTTGAGGATGAAGACGTTCTTCGCCGGAGAAGATGAAGAGGAGCTCTCAAAAAGCTCTCAAGGGAATAAACCAACAACCCATAAACAAATAAGATTATATCTTATTTTATTAACACATAACTCAAAAGAATTTCAAATGTTTGAAATTCAAAAAGACTTAACTCCCATAATTAAATAAGGGTAACTTAAGCCAATTAATTAGGGGTTAAGTATGTTGAGAGAATTTGAAAAGAAAAGGGGTTCGTGTGGGCCCCACCACACTTAATCCTCCCAAGGGAGGTTAAGTGGGTGTGGGTCCCACTTTCAACAACCTTTGATAGGTTATAACTAGATGTAACAAAATTGTTCTTCACAATTTTATTTAACACAAACTAAAAACCCCAAAACGTAACTTTCAACCCGCAACAAACGCAACTCCCAAAAAGGTCTCTTTAAGCGAATATCGGCGCTGCGAGTTCATCGGTGCCCTCGGATTTCAATTCCGAGCACCGGATCAAAAGTTAGAATTTCCCGCTCGTTCGTTCACTGAACGTACCCGAGCCAAACTTCGGAAATTAATTTCGGGAACTCCGGGCCTCGGAATCAGGTGCCGTCTGAAACCGCGCTCTTGTAAAATTCTAAAGAAAATTAAGAAAAAAATTTCCCTTGAATTTTACGGGTCTTTACATGCCATCTGTCTGAGGATGGTATGTTGTAATCAGTAGTACCTGTGTACCCAAAGCCTTCTGAATTCCCTTCCAGACTCTTGAAGTAAAATTAACATCCCTGTTTAAAAGGATGGAATGTGTAACTCTATGTAGACATTCAATATCTCGAATGTACTGTCGTCCCAGCTCATAAACACTAAAGGTATCCTTGATCGGAAAGAAGTGAGAAACCTTCGTGAGTTTGTCAATGACAACACATACAACATCGTTCCCTCAAGAATAACTCAGTAACCCTATCACTAAATCCATCGCGACGTCATTCCGCTTCCACTCGGGAATGGGTAACTACTGCAGAAGTCCTGCAGGTCACTAATGTTCCACCTTCACCTGCTGACATGTGGAACGCCTCATGAAGAACCCATCAACACCCATATTCATTCTAGTCCACCAATACTGACGGTGTAGATCATGATACATCTTGGTGATGCCAGGATTAACTATCCAAACTAAGGAATGAAAGTCCCACATTAGCTCCTCATGTTTATCTACTGGCACCCATAAGAACCCTTGGAAATTCAAGATCTCATCCTCTCATATAGTCCATCAAGGAATAGGGTCATCTCCTAACACAATTTTCCATATGACTATGCCTTCAAGTTTGGATAACTGCCTCATTCATACTTGATCATGAAGGGTAGAGGTATCAGCTGCAGAAGATAGAAAGGTCTACCCTTATCTATCATGCACCTCCAAATGCATCACCGAGAACAGACCCATAAGCTATCACTCACTATTGGCCTCCTTAACTGCCTATATCTGTGTCCTCCTGATCAGTTCATCAACCACAAAATTACCTTTCCCAGCCATGTAGGCAAGTTCAAAGTAAAATACTGAAGGTACTCAACCAATCCTCGTTGTCTCAAATTTAGATCACGCAGAGTGAAAATGTACTTCAGTATTTTGTGGTCGGTAAAAACCATAAAATGCTATCCTAACAGATAATGTCCCCAACAGTGTAAGGCATGAAAAACGACTGCCAAATCTAGACCGTGCGTCGGGTATTTCCTCTCATGTTTCCTCAACTACAGAGACTCGTACACAATGACTACATCTCCCTGTATGAGCACATCTCCCAGCCTGATACATGAAGCATCACAATAAACAGTATATCACTTTTTTGGTTCTGTCAAGACTAGTATTATTGCTGAAGTCAACCTCCCATTCATCTCCTGATAGGATGACTCGCATAAAACTTACCACAAGAACTTCTCCCCCTTTTTAGTCAGGCCCATCAGTGGCGCTACTAAGTGTGAAAAGTCTTGAATAAAGCGTATGTAGTATCCGGCCATCCCTAGAAAACTCTTCACCTCAAATACATTCTTTGGCTACTTTCAGGAAACTATTGTCCTCACTTTCTCTGGGTTTACTGATACTCTTGTATCTAAGATAACATGACCCAAGAAGTGATTCTGGTCCATCCAAATGTCGCATTTCGAGAGCTTAGCATATAACTAATGATATCATAGTGTACTCAAAAAAATATCAAGATGGGTAGCATGGTCGTGTTGGTTGTGAGAGTAATCCAAGATATCGTCTATGAAGACCACCACGAAGGAATCCAAGTATGGATAGAACACTCTGTTCATCAGTTCCATGAAAACCACATGTGCATTCGTGAGATTGAATGACATAACCATATACTCGTATAGATCATACCTGCTCTGGAAGGCCATGAGAGGTATAACATATAGTCTAACATGAAACTAATGATAACCAAAACTCATGTCAATATTAGAGAACACCCTGGCTCCTCTAAGTTGATAAAAGAGATCATCAATCCTAGGGAAGGGATTTCGGTTCTCGACTGTTAACTGGTTCAACTTCCGATATTCCACACAAATCATGACTGTACCGTCTTCCTTCTTCATGAACAGGATAGACAAACCCCAAGGAGAAGTATTGGGTTAGTTGAAACCCTTAGCCTGCAACTCCTCCAACTATTTCTTGAGCTCCTGAATTTCTAGTGTAGCCATCCTATAAAGAGGAATGGACACCAGTGTCGCACTTGTCACAAGCTCAATATAAAATTCTACCTAATTCCCTGGACGATAACCTGAAAGGTCATCTGAAAAGACATCTCTGAAATGATCCACCACTAGAGGGAAGTCCAACTATGAAGTTCAATGGTCATCCATATATAAACTAGAAATCTAGGTTGTAACTCCACCTAAACCAAGATGCTCCTGACATGTTCTACTCACTTGGACATCCCAGTGAATTTTTTGAATAAAAGATCCACCCTCTGGTGATATGAAACTCACCCTGCGGGGATAACAGTCAAAGTCTTCCGGGAAGAGAACTAACTAGTCCATTCCAAGAATGAAATCATATATTTTCATCTCTAAAACATAAAGATCCCAAAGGAAGTGACACCCAACAAACTCAAGAGGGAACTCCTTAAACTGACACACACTAGTTGTCCTAGTTCCCAACGGTGTGTCTAGTGTCAGGATGTCAGCAGAAGGAAAGATGCAGAGACCAAGACTCTCCACAACAACGATAGATATACAGTAATGGGAAACACCTGTATCGAAAAGAGCAGAAGATAAAACTAAGGTTACTAAGACCATACCTCTTAATGTTGAAGGTCTTGGATTTTACTCCCAATGGGTCTACCCTAATGAAAAAGTCTGGCCTGCTCCACGACCCTATAACCCTACCTGATTACCCTAAGATGATCCACTCTACTATCGCTGGTAGTGTAGTGACTGAACACCACGGCTATGACCTCCACCTCGGACTGAATGGCCAGAAGAGCTCCAGTTCCCAGACTGGTGGGAAACTAGCGATGCTTCTCCTGAACGCGGGGTCATATAAGAACCCCTGCAACTAGCTGCTGGTGAGAAAAACGGACAGAAATGCTGAAGATGGACCATCTTTCCGCAAGATTCGCACTCCATAGGGTTACCCTGGCACTGAGGCCTAGTATTCTTGCTTCTCTGGAACAGGTAGAACACGACCTGGCTACCAGAAGATACATCTCGCCTACTCTGATCTCCTCGAGTAGACTTTCTGCAGTGCTTCATGTTATCAGTATGAGGAAAACTGACTCTGGGTGCCGAAACACCCTGGCTCACTGATCCAGAATCTTATATTGCAGTCAATGATTAGAGCCTAGTTGACGATAGTGGATATCGAAGTCAACCTGATGATGATAACCTACAATTAGATGTTGTGCCTTAGACTATCTTTGATCTTATGTGCAAGGAACAACTCATCTATCATATAATAGGTGTGAAATTCTATAGCTATGTAAAGCTAGACGAGTACATGATAACAGAAAGTGTACCCTGCTATAGAATCATAAACTCGTAGGCTCGATCGGCCCTCAAGGTCTCTAGGTAGAAATATTCGTAGAAGATGCTCTGAAACTCATCCCAAGTCATACTCAATTGGTGTCTTGACTATGAGATCACCTCCCACCACCTCTTGGAAGAGTCTCAGAGCATATAGGTAGCAAGATTCACCCTCTTCTCTGTAGGTATATCTAGATGCTCAAAGATCTTTAGGGTGGCCACTAGCCATGATTCTTCATCTGGGGGTCCTCCATCTCATAAGAAAGTGGGAGGATGCTTCTATAGGGAAACCCACCTCAATTCTGCCATTGATGGGGCAAGAGTTTGTGCCCCCTGAAAGATCTGCATCATCCTCATAAAGCTCTCTCTGAAATGAGAATCAACTCCCATATCAGGTAAAACAACTATTTCCAAGGCTGGAACAATAGGAGGATCTGTTGGAAGTCCCGGATCAGCCATATCCAATGTTTTATCATCGTCTGGAAACTCGCATACATCCAGAGGATGTCTCAGTGGAATAACTCTGAATGGTCAAATGCACACCATATATCAGTATTATCAAGGACTGAAAACATAAAAGTGAATTAAGGGAATATGATAATGAAACATTCATTTTTTACAAAACATGACTACATAGGGTTAATATCAACTACACGACGTGTTATTTTAATCCATTTACATGGGCCTGTACCTCTGCCACAACTTGTTGTGTAACACCCCAACCACATGGCGTGTTGTCCCCACACACACCGTGTACTTGAACTCTATTCCCCAACCTGACTCTACATTCATGGATAACCCACACAGTCCTCTTAATCCTAAACTACATAGTGTGTTCACCAAGGACACAACATGTACTAGAAATGTTTCAACAACCCGTGATTTTAGTTACACAGCCGGCTACACAGCTCTCCTAACACAAGAATACACGTCGTGTTCGTGACCAACACAGTGTGTTCTAAACAAACTTCCCCAACCTGTGTTGTTAGTGACATGACCGGGTACTTAGGTTACACTACACGGCGTGTGAAATCAGGAAACAACACGTATATTCGAAGTTTCATCCATCCATGTACTTAGTCACACAGGTAGAGACACGGTCCCTACAACATGGCTTGTACTTACCATACACGGTGTGTTCATACATGGTTTCACAACCCCGTGTCCCGGCCCACACAGTCAGTGTCATGGTCATAGACTACATGCCATGTATTTATAATGTACACACAGTGTATTCAGGATTTTTTCTTGACAGTAGGCTCAGGAACTACTCTGGAGCCCAGAAAACACATAAAACAAGCATTAAGGTGCCAAATTTCGATTCGTGAGGGCACATACTCCTCGTGAATCAATGATTGGCATTTTATACAAGTCTTATACATGGAAAACAAGTCAATGATCCACCAAGTTCCGATTCATGAAGGCCCATGACACCTCAATATTCAAAATTTGGCATTAACAAAAACAAGACCTTACATATAGAAATACCTATTGAAATCACCTATTCTATCACGCATCTATCACAAAAACATGCATACTCTACACAAAATCTATCAAAAAAAAAATGGAATCGCTAATGCCTAATAAATTTCATGACAAAAATGCACGACATGTGGTTTCTAGAATGTTCTGATATGATTATTGAGATGGACAACCCTCATCTCATTGGGTTGCGACAGAAATAAAATCTCAATAATATCAACAGTAACAACACAAACATGTGAGTCACCCATCATTGAAAATAAGATCAACTGTAACTTGGAAAACAAAAATAAATCATAGTAAATAAGGTAGATTGGCTTTCCCCTATACACGGGTTAGCTACTCCTAAGCACATCTTATTACCAAGTTCCTATTTTGTCCAATCCAATGATATAAGATCCAAATAGTAGGTCAAGATGAAAGAAATCATATGATACCACTTTGTAATGGTTTTGTTCCGAAAGCCACCCAGAGGCGCCCCGCACCTAGTTGGTCACATGGCCTCAAACGCATTTCCCCGAACGCCAGAGGCTATCGACTACCAGTGAGGGCCTAGGTTGTGACAGTGGGGAAACTATGCCCTCTTTGGTAGAGTACACAACAGATGTAATAGCAGATAACAATAGTGGAAGTAGTAAATATCCATCAACATCAAATAGTGGAATACTGAATAGTAATAAAAAATATATCAAATATAGAAATGATGATTGATACATATGTCTAAGAAAGTATCCAAACAAACCAAAATGCGGGAATAAAAAAGTACTAAACCAATGTATGAAAAAAAAGATAAACAACTCCTTAGCATCATAAGCCTGAGCTTGGTCACATGCTCCCTATATTTATAGAAAGTCAAGTACCTTATGTCGAAGGAAACTTGCCGTTATATATACCTAAAAAAATATAATCGGTTTGGGCCCAAACACATGAACGAAATAGGGTGTGATACATAATCCCAGTAGGAAACCACCCAATGTTCTATGACTAAAAGTCAGTGAATATATGGCAGGTTAAAGTATAGAAAGTTGTAAACAGGAACATGTTGAATAAAAAACAATTCACAGTTCCAATATCAAGAAACAGCAAAGAAAAAGCCATGCACAAACAGGTAACCCGCTCAGATGTACTCACACCCACCCCCTCTGGTCCTAACTAACAAGTACCAACAACCCTCTAGGCATCACACTCATCCTGACCCCTCTGGTTTGGTCATACGAAATTATAATACTCTTTGAGGAATCGTACTCGGTCAATTCCCCGTGTAGTCTAATGTAGTCAGGGACTCTCTGAGGAAGGAAACAAGGTCAATTCCCCTTATAGCCCCATAGTCAAGAGACTCTCTAAGGAAGCTCACTCGGTCAATTCCTCTTATAGCATGGAGTGATTTAACGTAATTCAAGTAAAAAGAAAGACTCTCTAAGAAATCGCACTCCGTCTATCCCCTTATAGTCTATAAATCACAAAGACTCTCTAACGAAGCTCACTCATTCTATCTCCCTTTATAGTCTATAATGTCCAAAGACTCTTTGAGGAAGCTCACTCGGTCTATCCTCCTATATTCTATAATGTCTAATGACTCTCTGAGAATGCTCACTCGGTCTATCCTCTTATAGTCATTAACACCAGGTTCTCACGACCCCATGTTATTCAATAAAAAGTAATGATATATGGACAAATTAAACCTACACAACTACTTGGAAAAATAGTCTTCAACATCTTAATCATGTCAGAAAACAACACTCCATCCTATAACCACAAGGCATGGAAAATAGGTAAACGACCAATAGGCTAAATAGGATCAAATGGTCATAAACAGAACAAGGATGAGCAGAATATCAAAGGCATAGCAGTAAACCCAATTCATATCCAATTTACCTCTACACAGGCATACAAGCATGGAATGAAGAAGACATGGGTGAAATGGTAAACACGCAATACCCCGTTCAAGGGTATTGGTGGAATTTGCACATAATACTCAAATACATCGAATAGAAAGGCACAAACCACCTACATTGGGGTTAGTTGATCAATATACTTGAACCATGAGGCTTGAATCTCTTTATAACATTGTATATCCATAAAAATGCATAAAACTATCAACCCATGATAACATGATAATGATTAGGAATCATGTAACGAGACTCAAGGAGAATAGAGAACTCACAGTTGTGATTCCAATGCAACAGACAGTGTTCGATTCAGTGGAAGGATGGAGGCTCAGGGGCTCGTTAAAGATATGTGGCCGTGTGGACTCTCTCCGAAAAAAGGTGACCTACAAGAAGGGTGTTCTGTCCATTAGACACGAGCCTGGTGCGTTTAATGAAAAAAAGAAAATACACAACGTGTAATATTGGAGTAAACAACGTGTACTTTCTGTTTCTGTACTCTGCTTTAGGCAGCCTCCAAAACACCCCACACAGTTGTGTGTGTGGATACTACACGACCAACACACGACCTCCTGCTGCAAGGAAGTACATGGCGTGTACTCATAATGTACATAGCGTGTACATATAAAATCTCCAGAATTTCCTCTTTTTCTAAAAAATGACCGGAAAGGAAAAATATACATGTAAAGAGGATCCAAGTTCTTACAGTGGGTTCCACTCAAATATTGATAGATGAACCATGCCCAGTCTATTTATAGGTTTCAATTCAAGTTGTTAGTAGGGGACCCATTCCTAGAACAAATTAAATATGACAAACTATTATCTTATAGAGGACCCTTTTCTATCCAAACTAAAGGGTGTTACTCTAATAGTCAATGGAGGGGCCTTTCCCAAACCATCATAAGGGTTACAGTTCAGTAGTTTGAAAATGACCTGTGCACATCCTTACTGGAGGGTAACAATCTGAACACAAACCATGACCCTTGTCATGCCTAGTAAAATGGTGCCAATGTAGGTGTAGATAGAGGTCCCATGACCATCCCAGATTGAGGTTACCAATATACTGATTTGTAGATGGACCATTCCCTATCCTAAAAAACGAGTGATACTATAGAAGTCTCTAGTGATCCCACATGATCATTTTCATCATCATGAATCTCCAAAATGAGAGACATCCCCATAAAATATCGCTTTGTATTTCAAAAACAACTACACTAGCCACCATCACGTTCTACATGGAAATAGACATAGGATAGGCTACTCGCATGCCAATATTTGAGTGAAAATGAATGAGATATGAGAGTTCGATGTTTCCTAAGTGATGAAAAATTACACTTTTTGTGAGGGGACCACAAGGTATTTTTTTCTACTCCATTAACTAAAATTGTATCTAAATATAAATGTATTTCTTCCCAAGTGACCACACACGGTGTGTACAGGATCTATATGATGAGTCGGATCCATCATGGGTCATGTCTGTGCTCTCTGGTCATGTCTATATACATTTCCTGTGTCCTTAACCTTCTTGTGTACTCTATTATTACACATAATGTTTTTCAAAATATGGTCACATGGTGATTGGTGGTCCCACAAGGTGTGTGATTATTATCTCACCTAATACCCTATCAGCCACATCAAGGGCCCTAGACAACATTTTTCATTTATAATACAAGACGTGTAGTCGTGATATTCATAGAAAGTAACATCATAACTTAGGAATTCTAGATCTGACCTTCCCTCAATGGATCTCACCTCCAACCACCCAAAAATGTCTGATCATGCAACCATTCATCATATTTGGCCATCCGGTGGTGCGAAATTGAATCATAGTTTGATTAATCACTTCCCACATGAACCATGTGCATAACCCAATGTCATGAATCCTTCTACACAATATCTTACCAACAAAATGATACCCCAAAACATCAAATCATCCCAAATCCACTCTGGATTCTCCATTTTTTTCATCATACACGAATCAACCACAATTTTGGGGTCTGATCAGGCTCGGTAGCACATGGAAATGTCAAACCATAGCCACGTATCCCAAGGATGCAGAATGTGAAGAACGAATGGGATACGTTCATAATAAAAAAAGGTTTATTGATCATTCCCTATGTATTAATAGATTAATAACACAAAATTGTGGTTCTATTGTGAGAAATGAAATAAAAAAATTAATTTCAATACATTGGCACATTCACATGCTCACAATTGGCACAAATCAATGAATTAGATTTATCATGATCCACCAGTCAATCAAATGCTACTGAATCAACAAATTGACAGCCATACATAGAGGTTGGAACATTATTAAATGACTTAGACACTCCCCAACAATTGAGTGAATCCATGTTATTCATTGTGTCTCGATATAGCCTAATCTTGAGTTTCATCCTCTTCGTCTAATTCAATTCTCCAAATGAAACAGGATGAACCCCTCTTGATACAACCATGATTATAAAGATAGAAATTGTAAAATATCCATGATATTGAATGTATAGATGATATTAGATTTATGTTTTCTAATTAAATAAATATATTTAATTACTTATTTATATTAATCACACTCGCCAATGGTCTCCATATCTGAAAGCCCTGCACTGACCAGTTTTAAGTCGGAACAAGGGTAAAAAATACATTCAAGACTCAATCATGGTCTCATATTTTTTATCCTAGATTCAGTGTAAGAGTTATATAATTTTATTTAAGAAATTACATCTTCATGATATTAAATATATTTAATAGTTTTTTAGAAAATAACTTTTAGTCAAATATGGCATCGGAATCCCACAACATATTAATGTTTAGATAAGAAAATATATATAAAATATCGAAAAATACAAGGAAAAGGTCACTCCACATCATTCAATCTATGATTTTAGTCCTAAAAAGAAAAATTAAACAAATATACTAGGTTACTGACCCTGCATCTGCTTCTCCCACTCCCAAAAACACTCATAAATTTTCTCATGACACAAAAACACGTGATCCAAGGATATATTCTATCAATAAATGTATCTATATTATCAATACCCAATCACCCCTAGGTGTTTAGAAAATGTATCCCCATCCATGATGTCTAACACACCCTATTTAATAATGTGTGTAGGGTCATGCACACATCTCTTCAACTATGACATGTGGAAGATGTTTTCCACAAACTCCAACGATGGGGGTAGATAGAAGTGATAAGAAACTTCAACAACCCTCTGCACAATCTCAAATGGAATCTTGAACCTCAAGGATAGTTTTTCTCATAGATTTAATCTTTTCAAACCCCATCATGTGGAGTAACTGAGGAAAATATTATCTCTTTTATCACACTCCAGGGTCCAAATTAAATTGATCTGTGTATGAATTTTTTTCTACTATGGGTTGTCCTCATCCAGTCACAGATGACCTAAACCATCTCCATCCTCACTTGCACCAACTATTGACCAACCATTGATTCTTTACTCATCACTGACATATACAAGGGTGATCAATAGGGTCTCTGGTACATGTCAATGAATGGTTCCATGATTATAGTGTAGTGATATATATTGTTGTATGAAAACTCTACCAAGGTAATGTGATCCTTCCAACTCTATACATAGTCTAACATGCAAGACATCGATATATCCTACAAAACCTGCATTTTGGTATTGGAAGTCTAATATTTCTATGGCTAAAATTATATAATCTTCCACATCTGGGTCATAAATTCATCCATAAGGCCTCTCCAAAATCCTGACATGAACCACACATCACGATCCAATATTATTGTTAATGGAACTCCATAAAAGTGAATAGTATCTCATATGTACATCGGCTGAAAACAGTTCATTGAACTATGATCCATTATATCAAGGGAATGATTCAAATTCATGAGTTGTTCAACTGTCCCTCAAATGAATTTAGTGACTTTCATTGTTTGTAGACTCGTTGTCACAATGTATATGAATAATTTGTCTAATTTCTACTCTGGGATCTCATGGAGCTACAACAAGATAGCCATAACATTATACTCCACCTTCACCTATTGACAGGTGAGGCACTGACAGATGAGCACATCCATCCTCAATCACATGAAGGACCACCAAAACTAATTTTTATGTTCTTAGTATAACTTCCCCACACTAGAATTTATAGCTTATGGTTATGTGTTGAACTCATGCCTCATCTCCTCTAACATCATGACTGCGACCGTCATCCATCCCTAAAAAAGGATGACATGATTACCTCAATTGTATTATTCATAAATTAAATATCCTATGGATATCTGGTCACACAATACCTCATATTCGATGTGTCTTAATTGAGACCTTCTCACACATTGGATGAGGGGAGAATTCAACACCATCGACTGAAGAATAGTTTCACCCTCCTGCACCCCTAGGGTAAACTGTATGGAATCCTTCTATGAATAATATTCCTTCACCATGTGAGCCTAGGTAATATTTATAAGGGAATATTATATCACATTTACCTTAAAAATAGCATAGAATATCTCTATGTCATAGTCTTGTACGTGCTCCAAAAAATTTTGATGTCTCTGGTTCAAAACACTGTATTTGAAGACATACATAAGAATATGATACTCTCTGTGTAAAAAGGTCTCCCAAAAAATTTTGCATTCACATCCTCAGAGCTATTTCTACCACTATAATCTCAATTTCGTGAGTTACATAGTTAATCCCATGGGTTATCAACTTCCTTGAACAAAATTTAATAACTAACTACCATTTATCAACACACAACCAATCCCAATTCCAAAGGCATCACAATTTAATATACATCGCATGCCCCAATATGGTTGCCTCAATAATGAATCACTTGTTGGCCTCAGTCTAAAATCCTCGAAGGATCTCTAGAACATCTATGTTCATATCAATGGATACCCTACTTCTATTAGTGTAGTCAAAGGGGCTGAAATCCATAAAAATTCCTCCACAAACCATTTGTAGTATACCATCATTCCAAGATAACTCCACACCCATGATACACTCTTGGGTGAAAAAAATGAATGAACCAAATCAATCTTAACTGGTATTATTTTAAAAAAAAGATCAATAATTACATTCTCTAATTAGTGAACCAAATGAAATTGAAAATGGATCTTTGAGAGCTTACCACAATGTTGGTGATCACGAAGAAAATATAGGATCATCCTCAAGTTCTCTACATATTCCTTCTTTGAAGTAGTGTATATGAGTATTCAATCACTGATGAGCCCCACCATCGGGTCTAAGTATAGATAAAATACCCAGTTCATCAAATCCATAAACATAGAAGAGTTATTCGTCACACAAAATGGAATCACCAGGAACATATAGTTTCTGTAGTATCATCAGAATGTAGGATTCATAATATTAGCATATGTAACCCTTAACTTGTGGTAGTCGAACCATATATTGATATTTAAAAACCATCTTATGCCTCATGAATAGTCAAAGAGATCTTAAATCCATGAAATGTGGTTAATATTCATTATCATGACCTAGATCAGGAAAAAAATCAATTAAAAGCTACAATATCTTATCTTCTGTTTCATTAAAATAAGTATATATTCATAAGGGAAACACTAGGCCTGATGAACCCATTCCTTTTAAGGTCATACAATAGAAATAAGTTCTCCTGTAGTGCAATGGGGGAAATCTTATATTCCATTAAGAATATAGGAGTAGTCCCATGATTGAATTCTATACAATACTTCATCTCCTGCAACAACAGTAGTAACAAAACATCCTCAGGCCTCCTCAAATTACGTAATTTAGATTCCATAAGAGCATACTGCACCAATGTCTATTATCACCAATTGCTGGGTGATGAACTACATCCATTGGCCAACCAAACCCACTCATCTTTCCATGATATCTCTCTATCCACTAAAGGAGAATCATGTCCCATCAGTTTGAAGTTATTGTACTCCTCTATGCTGATTGTCAATCTGGGATCTAATGATAGACAACAAATTAATACCCTTGATGATGTTATAGGTTCCCATCATGAAGAAAAAAATGTCACATTTTAACATCTATCCACTATGTTATAACTTTCCCCACCGACACAAAAAATATACATAATAATCCATCTATATAGGAACATGAAGACAAATATGCTCGGATAACACCTAAAGTAGGAGCTCTGTCTCTCACACCTATAATATATGGAAAAAGGAAGGAACTACATCTATTTATACTAATATTGAGGAAAGATGTGAATAAACATATATCATACCTATAAACATCTCATTTTCCATAGGGTTATAATCCCTGATATCATGTAGTTATACATAGACCTGAAAACTATATCCCTAAACCTAAAGTAGTCCACCTCGTAGAGGTGGTTAAAGGATCTTAATACATTTCACAAAACCTACATCTCCTCCTTCTAGATATCTATTGACTCCTCTACCAGCACCACCTCCCTAGGGGCCTCTATTCTATTTCCTAGGAGATACTTGATTGTGATTCTTCATATAACATGGTGGTATGTCTTCTATATTCTTGGGATGATCAGGATCTGTGGTCGGGCATTCACATGCTATGTGACCTCCCCCATCACAAGAATATAATTATCCATCTAAGGGATACCATGGTCCTCTATGCTACCCCTGGACAGGTTCCAAATCCTAATTATGTAAATATCTCATGTGTCAAGATCATATCCACTAGTGTCTTCTTGCTGCCGAAGAGGACATCCCTCAGTAACACCTAGTTAAAGATACAACTATTTAGAATCAATATTTTAAGAAACTCTATGTCAAAATTTCCTACAGTGACACCATGACATATATGTAGATGCACAAGGGTATCACCGTAGCAGAGATATCTCTATGGAGTCCCTACACAAATGTATATGCTTAGAAGTAGCCATCCCAGAACCAATATAATGAGTACCATGTAAGGTTGATGAACCTCACAATGTATTTAGAAACTATAATACCACACTACTATAGATCCGAAATCATCTAAATATGGATCAAGATAAAATAGAAGAGTAGTACTACTCATGGAACTGTTTTAAGAAGTTGGTCCTTAGAAGTGTTGATTCATCTTACCTATGTGTAACATGACAACATAATCTACCATACACTCAAGGAAATGATCAGATACCATCACAACCACCTATTCTATTAGTTTTGGTATAATTATAAAGACATTGACCACTAAATCAAGCCAATACTATGATTTTATGCGATCTGTCTCACTGAGGAACGACTACAACCTCTGGCACTATAACTTATGGAGTAGCTAAGCTTGCTCTTATTTGTATCCTGCTCTGCTTGTATGATCTTTTTCTCAGCAGGTCAAGTTCATGCTACCTATCCATCTAGATGACGGAATTTGTAAGATGGTCCCTGGACTAAGTACTCATCAATCATCTGATCATCATAATGATCCAAAATTTTTAACCTTGATTCCTATCATTGTGAAGTAATCATGAAAATTCAATCATGAAAATCCATAGTAAGATGAGATTATATATATATATATATAATGTGGAGCTAACTCATGATGTACATTCAATGACTTGATTATATATGATGAAGGTACCTTGGATCCCTACAGTTGATGTCTCGGTATGCTGATTCAAAAAGTAGTTATCCAAGGTCCTAGTGAATCAATACGATAGCTTCTCATATAACCATTGGTTTCCCAAACATGAATTCCACACTCATAATATAATTGAAAATATTTTTTTAAATCCTATCCAAATCTTCACAATCATACTATTCTATACAATATTCCATGGATCAAACCACCTCTGACAGCAATATTTTATGACATGAACTGTACTAGGGCTAGATCCATAACTACCCAATGCCCACCCCCATAGGATAGGGTGTGGTGAAAATAATCAATCATAATATCCTAAATGGAATGAATTTTAGTAATTTACTTATATTCACACACATTACCATCATAATAAATTAATAAATAAGAATAGTAATAAAAATATTCAATGGTTAGAATACAAACCAACCATTAAAAAATAATAGGTTTTATAAGAGTGAAATAGTGAAAAACTAATAGGTAAAGGAAAAAATACATACCCAAAGAGAAATATGTCCCAACCATAGAAAACTAGAATGTTAAAGTGCTGAGATATCCCAACTCTAGATCTCTAAGATCCGACCACTTTACACGGTCCAATGAACCATGTATCTGTAAGCTCATGTATAGTAACCACTACCATATCCTTCTTATGTGTAAGATGTGAAATGTGTGGGAAAATCACATACATGGGTGATTATATACCAACCCATTAGGATTCACCAAAAGATGAAGGGGTAATAGTAAGAAACACAGATGGACTAGATAGTAAATAACCCAACCAAAAGAAATAGACTAAATATAATCAATCTATAATGTCTCGTACTTTTCGTGTATTATTTTCAAATGTTATAAGAAACTATTACAAACCATTAATTATGGCAGCTTCTGATTCTAAGTCTCGGAGTTCGTGGAATAAATGAGTCAAATAAATTAATCATTTAAATAATATGCATGAACGGGTTTCTAGAAAAGTGAAATAAATTTTAAATAGATGCCCAAATTGGAAATCCAAAGGCATTATTTCTTTCAGAGTAGTTAATTTACCTTAGGTGAGGCCAAAAATTGACTGAAACAGGTTGGATACAAAACTAAATTTGTGGACATTTTAAGGGAATAATGTAAATGTAATAGTTTATTTTATTTTAATGTTTCCATTATGAGTGACACATTATATGGTTTTAAATAATCAGTAGCCCAAGATAAGGCTCATAACCGTATAAACGTTACCTATAATCCTTTGGTACATTAGAGAGGATCCACCCCAGATAATTCTTGACTAACGACGACGAACGATGATACGTGGATCATTGCATCGAGAGATTGATTCTCGACAGATGACCGCACTCCCTTTTTGCCGACAATCGAGGTAGGGGATGTTATTTCAAATCAGTTCCACATTCTTGAATTCAAATGATGAACATGGATAAACCCATGAATAAGGTGACCCACATATCATTTTTTCTTACAGGAGGGTCCTTTATCAGGTTTGTTTGGGGAATTAGTCAATGCGTGATTTGATATATATATTATTGGATATTTTTGATCCTACAAATTTGAGAAAATAAATGTCATGATGAATGATGGGGATATGTCAATTCATTTTTTATTCTCCCTTTTGACCCCATGGTCATTGTGTTTTTTCACATGGTTATGAACATTGAATCGATGAATGTCCATTTCACAATTAATTCATCACAAATTATAGATCTAACATCATGACGACCCAATGGAGGTGTGAAGATGTTGGTGGTAGACTAATTGTCTTGGTTCAATAGATATTTTTCTTCAACGGTTCTTCATGTCGGTGGAATAAAACATGTTTTCAAGGATGATCAATGGACTAAAACCAATGAAATCATCGTTTCCATGGTAGGGGGACCACGAACATTGAGTTTCATGTTAATAAGATGGCCAGATCGATAGATCAAAGATCTAACAAAGCGCGAGTGGAAAAATAGTTATTTCTAGAAAATCATGATGAACATAGTATGTTTTTTTGAATAATGCGACATGTAGGGATGGACCAATGGTAGATTGGGTTTTTCAAAGCAGGAAGTGATGAGACGGCATGTTCCATGAAAAACATGGCATGTGGGGTTATCTCCTCAGTGGCTAGGGTTTCACAATGTAGGAAGTGATGATAGGGTGTGTGACAACTGTCACATAGCATGAGGGTCTTATCATGGGAGACAATTGTGTCTCTCGGACAATACATAGACATGGACTAGAGTAAATGGAATGTACTCCACCAAATGGCCAGACCATGCTGGTTATTTGGGTTACCCCATGTACTAATACACAGGTTGGAAGAAATGGGTTGAGGCCTTATAGGGGCACAATACCAGCCTACAATGAGTAGCCCTCGAATTGTAGGACATGGAATATCTTGTTCTTACATGTCCTGTATATCTCATTCGACATTATATTCTCTTCGAAAAAGGTCATTGTAAAAAGGATTTACCAAGGGTCATTGGACATAGCGTATGGCCTTTCTACACACTATATACCTTATTTCACATGGCTTGACATACTTATCTATCGTACCATGGGAAATTTTCATTTTTGTTAGTTCCACCATTGTTTTTTCCCCTAATGATAAAATATCATTTCCATCCATAAGAGTATGATACCTTTAGAAGGATTTTTTTGATAGAGTATGAATCCCACTGAGAGGCCAAAAGTGAGATTCCCTACCCGATTTTGGGCCCTTAGTAGAGTCTGGTATTGATGTGACTAATCCTACATGACACTGATCCTCTACATATCAGGTGAATGTGGATGGGTCATGGTATACACCATGGACCTATAAGTAATCCTCATCTGTGTATCATAATATTTCCCCACTCAAGATTGTGTTCTCGTGGAATGAGTGTATATGTTATCTATTTAGATGAATCAGTGCATCTATATCTCTCGTGACACTTCCACATGAACGTACATCTCATACGGACTTCATTAGAAAAATCATACTCATTGAGTGAGTTCTATAGAATGACTACATTATGGAATATTCGAACTAAATCCCTAGCATGGGTATGTTTTCATTTTGACTTACATCTGGACTACGAGTCTAGGTTTTGAGTATATATAGTTATATTTCCCTTATTTTATGTTTTGTAAAAATATACTTTACAGAGGTGACTGTAACTCTACATGAGTATTTCTTGGACTTTTTTAGGGTCCTCTAATGAGTATTGTTATACTGACCCCTACACGGGCTTTTCCCGCACATGTCTTGTCTTGTGTAGACAAACAACATTTTGATGGATTCTAGGGTCGACTAGGAGGAGAATGATCATTGGGATCTTCCTTATAGGCTGACGTGTTCCTAAGACTATGATCCATATTCCCAGTACATATTTCTTTCTAATAGGTTAGAATTTTTATTTTCACCCTCTTTCTTTTTGTGAGATTTGATTCTGTCCCATTTTAATTTTTCCACATTAGTTTCTATCGTACACTATTTGTTGGGACTAGTTGTATTCATTCATTTCATTCCATAGTAGTTTTTTACATTTCCACATTATGGGGGTGGAGATTTTTGTGTGTGTACTGGTACGTAAGAAATTCCTCCCAAGTTAGTGATATACCTACTTAGTGCTAGTCACCAGCCCATAGACAATTAGAGGCAGGCTAAGGGAGTCTTGGCATGGACCCACTGGGACGGGTCATGAAAGTGTGGTATCTAAGGGGGTATGTTCATCCTTAGGACAACAATTCTGTGAGATTGGTTTGGCGCAACTATGTTATGTGTTTTGAGCATGTCTTTCTAGCCAATTAATTCAATTTTGGTGTGGGAAGCGAACAAATCCATACACCATGACTTTGATAACCTATATTTTTACTCGATACATGAGAACACTGGTTACATAGATGAAAAAGAATGGAATATGAATAATATAATAATGTGTTGTGTTTTTCATGTCATTTTGTTCCAACTATACATATATACTCTTTGAATAAGGTACATATTGATTCTTTAAAGGATTCCTTTGTGATGCATACTCCCTATGATTCAGCAGCTCGATCACAAAGATGGTCCTCTCATTGACAAGGCTTCAGTTCAGGGAATAGTTCCCCAGAAGTTACCTCTATTTGGTGAACCTACTATACCACCACCATGGGAGAATAATGTGGTCCATGCAGAACTTGTAGATGCTCATGGAAAGTTGAGTGTTCTCTTCGAGAATTAGAGATAGAGACCCCTCAGGATCTGAGGTGAGCCCAACCCTCAGGTGATTGAGAAATGGGTTCATGGGGTGACCCGGGTTTTTCTTCTAGGGAGGACACTATTGGACAAGATGGTGATCCATGGATTGATAATTCATTAGGGATCAGTGGGATATGGTGGATTTTGATCGTGCAGACTCATGATGAGGTTATTATTTAATGGAATGAGTTCGAGAAACTCTTTAGGGAGGATTTATCTTAGGTTATACTGAGAGCAGTGAATATCCAGAAGATTCTTCATCTCTAGTAGGGATGTTAAACTATGGATGACTATTCAGCACGGTTCTCCAACCCCGGTAGGCACCCAATGGAAATGGTCTGGAGTCATTACTTCCACGATCAGACCATTGTGTGAGGTATGTTATGGTACATCCGAGCTACTGTCAAAACTCTATACATTTGAACATATGGAGAAGTGTTCAAGTAATATTTTGTGGTAGAGAGCTTCATGGTTGAGTAGAGACAACCATTGGAAGTTTGTAACAGGAAGACATGTGCAGAGACCTTGTAAGTATGGAGTTGACATCAGGCACATGGATATAGTCGTGAGAGTTGTCACATGAGGACCCAAGACAGAGGATATATGATCTAGGGCTCTCATGATGGATCCATTCATCCTAGAAGACGATGATACTGATGCAATGACGTGGCACATCTCTCTAGATATTTCCCAACCAGTCGATCTACTGAAAAGGATGCGATGGATGTGCCACTGACATAGAGGCATATAGTGGAGAAAGCAGACCCTTTAGGTAGAAAATGTGGAAATGGAACACCGATAGCGAAAGGAGGTGTCTGATGCTTTGATCAACTTCCACAACCACCGCGATGATGTATGAACCGGGCTCTCAGATTAGAGGTATATGGGTGGATTAGCTACATACGGTCGAGGAATATGACCCAGGGACTCTAGGGATAATCTATGGTACAATCTATGTCTTTTCTACCTTGACTTCCATACATAGAGAAAAAGGATACAATAATTATTTCATCACCACATGTCATGTGTGAAACCTTTAGATTCTTATAGAGTCTTCAACTCGACCCTTATGCTTGGAGAAACCTGAGAGAGGACACTCGATGATCATACATCATTGAAAATAATGTGATTTTACCCTTGGATGGGAGAGTTTTGGTTGGAACCTCTTATTGGTAGCATCGAGGCCTTGCAACTTCATTCTCATTAAGGATTGGTTATCCTCAGTCCATTCCCAGCTTTATGGATATTAGAGAGGAGTATTTTTTGTTCCAAGTGATTAAATGAGATATTCCTTTGTTTGTGAATGAGAAAACCGGACATATTAGAATGGACTTATGCTTGGGAGGGTGCATCTAAACACCGAAGAATTGGATATCCTTACCCTTAGAGTAGCATATATTGTAATATTCTATTTCCCAATAGTTGTGGTTGAGTATGATAGAATCTTTCCGGATGGTGTTCCAGGATCACCTCCCCAATGGGAAATCGACTTATTCATCGACTTAAAACCTGAGAAGGCACGAATGTCATAATCATCATATCAGATGGCTCCCACAGAACATCAGGAGTTGAGGGTGTACATGGAGGATATGAAGAGTAAGGGATTCATAAGACATAGTGTTTCACCTTGAGTGGCCCCAGTTTTGTTTTTTAAGAAGGAAGATTGGAGTTTATGGTTGTGCATTGATTATCGGTGCCAGAATCAGGTAATGGTGAATAAAAAGTATCCATTGTTGAGGATCAACAACGTCTTCAATCATCTATGAGGGGTACATTGGTTCTCAAAGGATGATCTTTGATCAGGTTACCATCAGTTATGAGTATAATATGAGGATATTCCAAAGACATAAGTCCAATGAAGCTATGATTCACCATGAGAAATTGATTATGCCTTTATGTGTGATGAATTTCCCTATAGTGTTTGTGGGAATTATGAACCAGATCTTTCAGCCATACCTATACCAGATCGTAGTGGTCTTCATCAACAAAATCCTTTTGTACTCATCATCATAGGATAAGTACACAAGATACCTATGGATGGTTCTATACATACTACAAGAGAACCAACATAATGGGGAGCTTATGAAGTGCCATTTCTTCATACATGAGGTCCACTCTCTCAGACATGTTATATCATTAGATGGAGTATCGTTGGACCCATCCAAGGCTGAGGAGGTGCTAGAATGGGAGCCACACTAGATTGTGATAGGGGTGTTTATCTTCCTTGGGTTGGTAGGATATTACTGGAGAAGTATGCCTGATTTTTCTTAGATATCAGCACTGATGACACACATGACCTTATAGGGGAAAACCATTCATATAGATGTTGATGTTCAACTATAATTTCGAGTTGATGAGGTAGATTTTGACAAGGATGTCTATTTTGAGATTTCTAGAAGAGGGTGTGGAGTACGTAGTTTTCTATGACACGTCATGGACTGGGCATCGCTATGTACGGATTTAGAGATAGGCGGTGATTGATTATGGTTCGCATCGACTAAGACCAAATGAGTAGAACAACATGACCCATGATATTGAGTTAGTAGCACTAGTTTTTTCATTGAAGATGTGGTGATACTGCCTAATGGGCGAATGGTTTATTGTCTACACTAACCACAATAACATCAATTTCATCTTCTCACAAATGGATCTAAATTTGAGGCAAATGTGATTGAGGGATTTCCTCCAATATTATGACATTGATATAATCTGTACTCCTAAAAAAGGGAACGTAGTAGCTACCTCTCTCAGTCATAGATCATGTTCATAGCTGGTGAGCATGGTATTAGAGCAGATGGACTTGTTATAGTTATCCTTCGTGGATGGAGATGATGCAACATATCTCCTATTGATGGTTGTCATCCAACCAGTCTTAAAACATGTTAGAGAGGCATAGATAAGGTATGTGGACTATAATACATTACATGATATGTCATCTATATGAAAATCTACTGATGGATATTCACAAGGTGTCAAGTACATTGTCATGTTAAGAGGATGCAGAGTTGTGCTAGTGGAATTGTGGGAGGAGGTTATTAGTGAGATTCATACATCCCCCATGGTGGTACATCCTAGAGTAGAAAAAACATACCACATCCTCTGATGTATGTTCTGGTGGACACGTATGAAGAAGGCTGTAGCAGAGTTTGTTTCTCAAAAGATTATGTGCCCATATATAATGGATGATCACCAGGTGTCAATGGGGTTATCCTGCCTATAGATGTTCCAGAGTGGAGGTGGGATAGAATATCGATGGACTTCACGATGGGCGTAACATGAACGTCCTTGTGCCATGATTCCATATGGCTGATCGGCGACTGACTCACCCCGTTTGGACAAATTGTAGCTAGAAAAGAGCAGTTTTTAGTAGAGAGCATGGGATGAATTTACGTGCAGAATATAGTTTGGCTTCATGGTTTCCTTTTGATGATAGACTCATATCTCGATGCTTGATTCACTGACCTATTGTGGAATGAATTGTAAGAGTTGTTTGGTACTCATCTATTCTTGAGCACAACATTCAATCCCCAAATCTATGCTATGTTATTGAGAACAATTCATGATCTGGAGTATATGTTGTGGGTTTGTATCATCGATTTTGGTCATATTTGGGAGGGACACCTTCAACTGGTGGTGTTTTCAATAAATAATAGCTACCACTCTCCCATCATTATGTCACCTTTTGAGGAATTATATGGGTAATCCATCCAGTCACCACTTTTTTAGACTGACCCCAGTGAGTCAGCACTCTTTGTTCAAAAGTTAGTACGAGCAACAACCGATAAGGTTCAAATCATCCATGAGTGGATGAAGAATGCATAGAGCTGGAAGAAGTCATATGATGAACGATGATGGAGACCTCTAGAGTTCGAGGAAGGATACAATGTCTTCTTTTTGGTCTCACCTCATTGAGGGTTGTGAAGATTTGGTCAGGGTGGAACATTGTCTCTTAGGTTCACCGGCCCTTTTTAGATACTGCACAGTGTTGGCGAGGTGGCATAACGCCTTGCAATACCACTGTAGTTTCACTAAGTACATGATGTCTTCCATTTGTCATAGTTGAGGTGGTATGTGCATGACCGATAACATGTCATTGAATATGGTGACCTAGGCATCAAGGATGGATAGACCATCACATTGTACCCATCGGAGATCGTGGATAAATAGGAGAGGATATTTTTTGGTAGGGTAATTCCCTTGGTGCATGTCCGGTGCTAGCACATGAACCTTTAGAAGATCATGTGGGAGCAGGAGGCTTGGATTCATGCTCACTACATAATTTTTTTTGAGTAACCTATTTTCTGGCTTTTCGGGGATTCAAAATTACTAATATAGGGGAAATGTAATGTCCTGGGTTTTCTATGTACTATTTTAAAATATTATAATCTAATTATAATGATACCAGGAATTGTGATGTTGTGCAATTCTGAGGTCTTCAGTGCCCAGAATAAATGTTTGAAATAAATTAATCATTTAAATAACATGCATGATAACTTTTCTTCAAAATTAGAATATATTTTGAACTAGTTCCTGAACTAGAAATTAGAGGGAACAGTTGTGTTCAGAGCATCGACCTTACCATAGAAAAGTCCTCATATCAATTGGGGGGTGGCTGCAACAGTAAATTTTTGGATATTAGAAAGGGAATACAATAAATTTAATAGTTTAATTTATTTTAACATTTCCATAACACAACGACACATTATGTGGTTTTAAATGACCTCGACCCTGGTCTTAGGCTTATAACCTTGGAAGCTTTCCCCGAAATCCTCTGGATCATTGAAGGGGATCTACCCTAGATAATTCCCGAAGAATGACCATGTGTGGATCATTGCATGGCGAGATCGAATCTCGTCCATCAACTACACTTCCTCTTCATCGACGTTGGAGGTAGGGGCAATTATTTCAATTCTTTTCCCATTCACATATTCAATTTAGGAATGAAGATCAACGCATTAATAGGTTAACATGTATATCGATCGTTCTTGTGGGAGGGTCCTTTATCGGGTTTATGTGGGGAATTAATTCCTACATGATTTTATTTATATTGTTTTCTTTATTCGATCCTTCTAACTAGAGAGGATCAGAATTGTGATTAAAGATGGTGTAGGTTCGTTCCTCAATTTGTTATTTGGTTTTTGTCTCCCTTCTGACCTCGTGTTCATTGTGTTTTTCATGGTGTTATGAATAACATATTATTGCACATCCATTTCGTAATGCAATTATTCCAAATATAATATCTAATGACGTCATGACCCCTTGGAAGTGAGACGACGATGGAGGTAGATGAATCAACTCTGTTTGAGAGAAATATTTCTTCAACATTTCTTCATGGTGATGAATTAAAAAATGTTTTCAGGGCTGATTAGAGGCCTGAAACCAACTGAATTGGATTTTCCATGATAGGGTGACCTCGAACCTTGATTATCATGTTGGTTAAATGGATAGATTGATGTATTTAATATCAACTGACGCCCAAGATGATGAAAATCGATTTCTCGAAAATCACAAAGAACACAACATGTTCATTGAAGAACACAACATGTGGAGTCAGCTATTGGCCGCTAGGGTTTCACGATGTAGTAAGTGATGTCACGATGTTTGAAAACTATCACATGGCATGTGGGTCCTTATCAATGACTTGGAATGTATATGGGATGAAACATGAACACGGGGTGTACTACATATATTGTACTCCACCTCATGGACAAACCAGGCTGGTTACATTGGTTACCTTGTGTACCAGTACACGGGTTTGAAGACCTGGGTTGAAGACTTATATGGGCACATGACCATCGTACACTGAGCTGCCACTAGATAGTAGGACATGGTGCATCATGTTCATACACTCTATGTATATCTCTTCCTAAAGGACATGCTCTTTGACACGGGCCATTGTCAGCATGCAGTACCCTAGGTCATAGGACATGGAATGTGACCTCTCTACACGATGTGTACTTTTATATACATGACTAGATCTTTTTGTCCACCGTACATAGGACATGTTTCATTTGGTTTAGTTCCCCCTTTTGATGCTCCCCTGAAGTTAAGGTATCATTTCCATCCATAGAAGTATAACCCCTTCAACAAGACTTTCTTGATAGAGAAGAAAACCATTTTGAGGGGCCCAAAGAGAGATCCTAAACCCCATTCATGGCCCTAGGTGGATTCAGGTTTTGAGGTGACCAATCCAATAAGATTCTAATCCTATACCTAGCAGGTGAATCTGAATGATTCTTGGTATACACCAAGGACCTGGCAGTGATACTAATCCATGTATCATGGTTTTCCCCCACATAAGAGTGAATTCTCCTAGAATGAGTGTATCCATTCTCTCTTCAAATCTGTTATTGTGTCAATCTCTCTTGTGACACTTCTGGATGAACATACTTCTCAAGAAAATGTCCTCAAAGCTATCAAACTTGTGGTGTGAGTTCTTCAGGACATGTGCATAGTGTAATCATTGAACTAAATCCCTAGCATGGGTATGTGGTCGTTGTTAATTACCTCTAGACTACGGGCCTCGATTTTGATTATATCTGGATATGATTTTTATTTTATTTGTTCTGTAGACCTATACTATGTATAGATTACTGCTCCATTGCTTGTGTATTTATTTGATTTTTTCAAGGTCCTCTAATAATTATTATTATACACACCATTTTAGGGGGTTTTCTCACATGTTTTGTGTCTTCATAAGACAAGAAGCCTTTGGATAGAGTCAAGGGAAGACCAAAATCAGACTGAGAATTGTCATCTTCTTTACAATCTGAGGTGTTCCTATGACGATGAGTAACAGTCCCAATATATATTTCTTTCTTACAGGGTTGGACTATGTTGTTTGCAGACACTGTAATTTTTTGGGATTGTATTCTTTCCCAATTTAATTTCCAGACATTAGTTTCTATTGTACACTGTTGGATGGGTTTAGTTGTTTGTATGAATTTTTTTCCTTAGTGGTTTTTTAAATTACATCATTTTCGGGTGTGGATATGTGTTCATATGTACTAGTAAAAAGTCAATTCCTCTCATGTTAGTGATATTCCAACTTGGTGCTAGTCACCAAACTGTGGCCTATTGGAGGTGGGCTTAGGGTGTTACAAAATGGTCCCCACATAGACAGGTCATGACACCAATGACATGGATATATAAAAATATATATATGATCAAAACACAAATCCCAATTGAGAGATAAAGTGGTTTTAAATCTCATAGATCATCCTAGGAATGTGTTCTAATTGTCCCAGAAGTCCATCATTGATGCCCAAAATATCATGTGTCAACCCAGAAAATTAAATCCAATTCAAGAAAAACCTATCCACCATTACTCAATGTCAAGGGAAAAATTCTCTTGGTAGAGGACCCATTTTCTGGTACATAAAGAGGGTTCCAGTCTGAAGATAACTAACAGAACCATTCCATTTCCCAGAATGAGAGTTCCATTGTAATGGTCGTGGACCCATACTCTATTTATTCGTGTGGGAACAACTAAAATCTCGATAGAGGACTCATGCCCAGCCCGGCTAGATGGTCCCAAATAGGTAGTATGTAGAGGACCCATGAACAAAAATTCATGAGGGTGCGAATCTTGTAGTCTGTAAATGACCCATCCCTAGCCTAGATTTAGGGTTCCACTCTAGTAGTATGTAGAGGACCCATTCACATTCTATCTAGAGGGTTCCAATATAGTAGTCTATAGAGGATCCATTCCCATATCAACTTTATATTTCCACTATTATGTCTGTTGAGGAAAGATTCTATACCATATAGTAGTGTTCTACTCATGGAGTACATATGTAACCGAAGACCATCCAAACTAGAGGGTGACAATCTATATATAGGTAGAGCAAACATTCCATATCCCAGTAAGAGGTTGGCCCTCTAGAAACCTCTGGAGATCATGTGTGATCACTATCATCCTCAAGAATCTCCAAAATTTTATTCATGATATAAATAACATGAATCCTAACTCAAAAGTCACAATGGAATCCACCATCATGTTCTATGTGAAAAACACTTGGGATAAGATAATTGCAAGCAAAAATATGAGTCCAAGAAAAGGTGATATGACAGTTTTAACTTCCCTGAAAAGGAACTAAAGGGTACATGACATGTAGGGCACCACAAATTGTGAAGACCTGATCTATCTCGTACATGTGACTTTGAGAGTACATGATTTTATACCCATGTGACCATACACAGAGTGTAGAGGGTCTGCATAGTTTTTATATGCCACCCATGATCTTACATGTGATCTCTTCCAATTTCATTGTCTTTTCCCTATTTCTAGGCCCATGCCATGTACTCCTAATGTACATTTCAAAATTTCCAACATAAGGTCACATGGTGTGTGGGGGTCCCACTAGGTATGGGATACTTATTATTATAGAAAAACTAATCAATGTTATTGGGGCACTATATGTCTTGTTTTCATTAGTGTACATGGCATGTAGTCATTCTTTTCATACAAAGTTGAATATGTTCTCAGGAATTCAATATCCACCCTCCCCACCACTAATATCATCTCCAAACTCCAAAAAATGGGGGATCTCAGGGGATTCATTTCTACCTTATGATAAGGGGGGTGGAAGGGGATAGGTCATGACTGAGTGATATTATATGAGTTTGTTATAAATTAGGATTGGAGACATTGATATTGGTTTGGATCTACATTTTCTGTGTCTAGGTTTGACTTTAAGGAATGGGACTCTAGTGTTGGTACAATATCCAGCATATCCATACACTAAGAATCAAATCACACGACATTAAAAAAGTACATGTATACATTTTTTTCAGTGAAAAAATTACTACATGCATCATATAGGAACGAGTTTTGTTTTATATGTCTGTCTCGATTCAGTTCCCAATATATAATATTTTAACCATGGTACATCTTGTTTTATTTCATGATTCCACTATGTAGGCATCCATCCAAGATTCCACTGCATTATCATGGGAATGATCAATCTAGTTTCAAGGATTTATTATAGGTGTGTATACCGTAGATATCACATCTAGGTGGTTTACCTAATATACCACCACCTAGTTAGTAGTAGCTACCTTTGTTAGCACCATCTAAGGATGAATTTGTACTGACTATATTATAAGAGTTTCAAAGGTAGAAAAAAATAATGTTTTGTGGTGAAATAGACCTACAAGTGCATGAGGACTATCTAGAGTTCATTACTCACAATTTACACCTTATATGAAAGCCTAAAGATTAAACACTGGCTCTCAAAAAAATATATACTTTAGGTCATTTCTTGGTGATTGTGGAGGAGAGTGACTCAATTGAATGATGATAAAATTATCACATGATCGGATATAATTGACCCTTTTGGTAGGAGTATAATCTATCGATGTTGTGATCAATGTGAATATATGATCTTCAGTATCTATAGTTGGGCAGATTGACAATGTAAGAGTACTCAATAAGGTTAACTGATCTCTCGAGTCACTCTATGGATATAGTTCGATATTTTTTCTTCATAACATGATTCTTTGGGTAGGTATTTCACTAGGAAATTAGGGGTTCTTTAGTATCCCTTTCCATTAAAACATATTCATGGGTGCTTAATTGAGCCTAGGTGGTGAAGAGATTCCTTGCATAGTAGGGACTGAGAGTGGGTTTCTGTAGTGGGATCCCATGATTTGATACCATAGCATTAGGTTTTTTATGTTAGTCACAAGGATGGAATCATATTATACACATTAAAAGTAAATCTAAGGGTATATGATCTGTAATGGAAGGATAATTTGATTCCTCAAATAATCTAAGAAAGCTAACATGTTTCACATAAGATTGTTAGGGGAATCTAAATCAGAATTCTATAAACTGTTGTACAATTGATCATGAGTTGATTCGGGGACCTGTTAGGAAGAGACATAGGTAGTATTAGGGTATCCATTAACATAGAGACATTATATGAGTTTCTTTCAAGGAAAAAGGTGGTGTTCGTTGGTTTGACCAATTACCACCACCTCCCCCATGTGGTCCATTCAAGGCATATGGAGCTAGTGGTCTAGGATGAGGTATGTTGTAGGCTATAGAGAATATGAATCCATGTATTTGGGGATGGTTTGTGGTATGATATGTGTCATTAATATATTATATATAGTACTGAGAGAGATATGTTTGATCCATTCCATTCTTTCCAATTCTCTATTTTAAGATTTAGAGATTCTGGTTGATCCATTGGCTTGAACCGTATAGTTTGAGATTATAATAAGCAGTGACTCTATAATTTTACACTTTTTCACATAGAGAAATATTATGCTTGTAGGATATAGGTTTGTATGGGATCAAATTATATGATATATTATTCCTTACGATGTCATCCTGTGTATGGAATGGTAATCTAAATTTCAGGATCAGGTTGACTATTTTAGGAGGGGGATGTTGTGTGCCTATATTGATCCAAACATGCCATACATTATGTGTAAAAAGGTATATTTATATATAAGGATGTGATTGGAAATATTATAGTTAAGACGTTTACTCACCAGTTTGCTGGCATGACTCTTGAGTAGCGGATGCCTTAGCCTATTAGTTTCCTATGGTAGTGGATGATTATGAGGATGTATTTCATAATGATGTACTAGGTTAATATCCTCACCGAATTCTGGAAATCTACATTTAATTTTTCCCAGGACAAAATTGATATATGCACTAGAATACCTTATGTCTCCTTTATAGCTTCATGAGCTAAGGGTGCAGTAGGAGGAGTTGCATGATATGTTATTTTTAATATGTAGTGTATCCCCCTTAGCATCCCAAGTCTTGTTTTCCAAGATGGTTGATATGATCTGGATGTTTTAGGTTGAATAAAAACACTTGAACTAGGTGACCATGAAGAATATGTATCCATTTCCAAGGAATGACGACCTCTTTGATCAGTAGATATGAGTGTGTAGGTTCTCAATGATTGAAATCAAATGATAATATCACTAGCTGCGAGTACGGGATGAGAATATTCCAAAGAGAGTATTAGGATTTCACTATGGTCACTACAAGTAAATGGTGATGTATTTCAATAAGAAGGCTTCCTCCATAGTGTTCGTGAGACTCATAAACCAAATCTTTTTTCCTTTCTTAGACTAATTGATTTTTTGTATTTTTATGAAAACATCCTAGTGTACTCGCTGTCTGAGGGAGAGAACACGAGACACTTAAGGATGCACCTAGACATATTCTGAGAGAACCATCTTTATAGAAAGATCATGAAGTGTCGTTTTTTGAGATATCCATGTTCAAGGAAACATCATCTCAGAGCAACGAGTAGTAGTATACCTGAAAAAGGATGAGGTAGGGCTTTCATGGTAGCCAAAAAAGTGTGTTTCTGAAGTTTGGGGTGTCCATGGTTTTGTAGGGTACTATCAAATGTTTGTACACAATTTTACTATAGTGGAAACACCCTTGATATATTTAACATGAAATGGGCAGCCATTAGTGTGGATGAATTGGTGAAACACTAATTTTAGATTCTAATGAAGATACATATTATTGCTCCCATATTGATAATCCGAGAGGAGGGTTTCGAGTACGTAGTGCTCTTCGATTCATCAGTGACCAATCATGGTAGTGTTCCATGTAAATTTATATGGTGGTTTCCTATGGTTCCTATCTATTGGGACCATATGATAAAAACATCATGATTCGTGATTTTGATCTAGTACTGTACATATCTAAACTGAAGATGTGGAGACACTACTTGAGGGGAGAACAGTTTGTCATTTACTTTTCCCACATGAGTCTCAATTATGTCTTCTCTCAAAATTTACTTATCATGATCCATATGCGATGTATAGACTTCTTTAGGATGATGAAATTGATATTATCTATACTCATAATAATGTAAACATAATTTCAGATTATCTCAAGAGGAGATATTGTTCTTAGTTGTTGTTTGAGGATTTAGCGAAGATATCCTCATTTTATTCATCCCTAGTGGACGAGGATGTTTCTTTATATCTTCAGTTGATTATTCTTACCACACAAATTTTACAACATGTGGGTGATTTATTTTGTTGACATAATGATTGTGAGACCTTATATACTCATATATCAACTTGAATTTCTCATGATTTATATTCTGGAGGTGGGTATCATGCTATCTTTTTCTGTGGATGGTCAATTGTATCACCTGGATTATTTAATGATATTTTATCTATAAATAGTTTTTCATTAACAACTTATATGGCACAAAATAATTAGTTTAAGAGAACCACAATATTCACTTACTATAAAATGACTATTTTAACCTAGTTGTTATGTTAGCATGATTAAATATAACTAACATACGAAAATTTATGGTGAAGTCATTCCTTACTAATTATTTAAGAAAAATATAAATAAATTATATATTTGAATTTATATTTTAACAAATTGATTAAATTACTATTACTATATGAAATTAATGATAAATATATACTATATACTTAATAAAATAATTTTTATATTCATCTATTAGTTATTTTTTTCATAGGGTAATAATAAACCCTATTTTATGTTTCAACAACTATATTTTTCAAAAGAGTAATTTCGCACCGTTTAATGGAGAAACAATTTTAAATTATGATTTTGACACATTGGTAATTTTTATATAACAAAATAAATGAGTTATTTGGAATCGGGGTAAAAAAATTTACATGGGATGAACATTTAATATTATTCTAATAACAATCATATTTTGATGAATATTAAAAGTACAATAAATTTTAATTGAAAATAAAATTTTTTCAAAATTATTTATATGGTTAAATTATAATATTTAATGTTTTTAAAGTATAAATATAATATATTTTTAACATAAAATATAATTATTGTCATTAGGATTAATTTTACATTGAATTCATATGTAATAACATTTCATTATTTTGCAATGTTTTATCTTTTTAAACTCATTCTCTCTTTCCAACAACGTCAATAATTTAAAATTAATTAATGAAACTTGTATGTTTTGAATTTTCCAAAAATGGATTCAATATTTCTAATCAGTAGGTCCAAATTATGTAAATAGATTTTATTTTATTTTTTTGTATTATAAATAGTACCTTCGGTACTTTTTATTAATATGGTAATAGTGTAAATCGGGTAATAAAGGGTAAGAATATTATTATTAAATTACAATAACAGTTAGTCTAATATCATTTTATGAGTTTTTTTCAACAATCTCAACCTAGGGTCAAAAGGTTGCTCTTTGGAAGCCACTTGGATGTGATTAGGACATTTAATTAATTTAATTTAATGAAATGTTATATACGTCTCACTAAAATTTTAATAACTAAAACATTCATTATCTAAGGTTACACAGAAGATAAAATCATTTATAAATACTAATTGTAATGATAATATTTTCCCCTTTCATGGTAACTTTTTCCAAATTTTACGAAATATATAATTTTCATAAAGACACACACTTTAATGATGTAAAAAATAATTAATTGTTGGGAAATCAATAAAAAAAATTATTCAATTATTTATAATCATATAAAGTCACAAAATCAAGGAATAACCATATTGGTCGATTATATCGTGACCATAACCATCCATGTGTAGAGTTAGTGCCCATTTTGGAGCCTTATAGAACAGATTATGAAACATATATTATTTTATTTAATATTATGTTAAAGTTACAACATTAATTATTTAATAATTATAAAATTATAAATGTGTAAATTTCCAAAAGAAAAATTAAAATAAAAATATTATTTTGAAATATTGTATAGTTATCTTCATAATAATATTTTATTTTTAAATTATATCCAAAATATTTATATGAAATATTTACACAACATTGATGTAGTAATTATCTTGTAAATAAAAATGAAAAATTAATTGCATTAAAAATATTAAAATAAATATAAATTGGGATAATTAATATGTATAATGAATTATCGAGATGAAATTGACTTCATATTAATATAATAAAATAGTTTTTTTGTAAACATGTTTTCTAAATATTTTTATAAATCAATGAATTGAATAGTGTTAAAATAGAAAATATTGATAGTTATAAAAATAATTTATTCTTAAATTATTAAAAAATAATAATTTTTTTAAAAAAATATATAATATTTTTTAGAAGGTCTATAATTATCTATGGTAGTTATTTATGGTTTAATTGACATCAAATAACTAAATATTACACCCTTTTGATATTGATTTTTTTTTTACCATTGTAAAAACTAAAATTGAATAACTAATTGTTAATTAAAATGATAAGGTTTAAATTGATAGAAAACATGTATAAAATATATTGGTTGATGTTATTACAAAATTATCTATTATCATCTTAGAAATTGGTATATTTTTGAATTTTTTGTATGGAGTTTTATTTTATTATAAATTTTTATTTTTTGAGATCCCAAAAGTGCACCACACATCAATTACAAAAGGGCACCTCGTCCATCACCTCTTAACATAAATTTAAGCCTTAAATAACGACCATATCCTTCCATTATACATTCTAAAAATCTGTATTTATATTCTAGAGGTTTTGTTCTTCTTCAAAGACTAACTCTAGTGCTCTATATGGTCATTAAAAGGAAGCACGTCGAAGAAGGTGTAGTCTCCTCTACTGATTCATTCTATATTATTTCTTTTTATACTTCATCATAAAAAGTTGTTTAAATTTATATAAATAACTTAATTATCACATATATAATGAGATGTTATTATAACTTTGAAGCATCCATATTCCACCTTCTATCAGTCCTATGAAAGACGAAATCACCAAGCATGCATACGTACGACTTACGATATCCACAATGTGCTGTAATATGTTTTTCACCACCACATTACTTGGATGGATATAATGATGTAAATAATAATTATATATTATTATTAAAACATGATATTGATTCTTAAATATGATACACCATCCATTTCAATACAAATCAAAAAATATGAGAATGATATTGTCACTATGGCGTACGTAGAACCCACCATCTTAATGATATGATGTGATCAATTATATATGATAATAATTAAATAATGATAATATAAATGCACATATTGAATAAATGAAGAATATCTTATGTTAATATTAATTTTTAATGATATAACTATGACCTAATTAATATAACATGTACTTATTCGACAAAAAATGCATTAGCACATGAAGCAGTTAATATCCTAATATCGAGTAACAATGAAATTTTATTTACAAAAATATTATAACGTGATCATATATAATATCATAAAATTGATTATTATTATGAAATAAGTCATTTAAAATTTTAAAATCATTATATAGGAGGTTTGGATATATACAATGATTATCAGACCTAAGGGAAGGGATAATTTCACAATCTCATTGTTATCTGTGATTGTTTATATATATATGTATTTACTGTGGTATATTTTTCATCCACATCCATATTTCCTAAAAATTTAATATTATTTATATTCATATCAAAAAAATTTAAATACAATTTTACCCATTAGTAAATTTTTATTAAAAGTTATGAAGGTAATCATTTGGCATTATTCGATACAAAGTACGTTTTGACATTTATAGAAAAAGTACGAGGAGAATATTCTTTTATCTTATACAGAATGAATGGATTTTTCTGTCTTCAGAACATAATACGTTCATGAATATTCCACTACATTATTTCATGTTTTTTTGAATAAATTATTTTCATTAATATTTTCATCATACATTGAGAAATTAAAACACTATTGAATAATAAAGGATATTTTGATCAAGAATTAATTTATAGTGTTTTATAAATATTAATTTATATAATAGATGGAGTCCTTCAATATGGCTATGTTTAATGTGTAATATACTTATTAATACTATAATTTTACTGTGTTTATGATATAATTAAATTAATTAAATCCATTAGTTTTATATGGATTAATTTGAGATGGAATGATGTTTAATGAAACCCATTTTAGCCCTACATTTATGATTTAAGATTTATGTTATTATAGAACACATAAGAATGATTTAATTATGAGATGGGTGGGACATCTATCTCCATATAATTTATTGGGAAATTATTAATATCTTAAGAGATAGATATGGATGGAATGGAAATTGATCTCTGTTCAACAATAAAGGGCTAGAATGACGCGTGAAATATGATTAGTAATGGACATTGACCGCTAAAATGGTCTTGTAAATGAGCCTTGGATAATATGAAATTATTTTAAATTATTATATTTATTCTAAAAAACTTCATGTACTTTATATGACTTTTTGGATTACATTTATTGATTCTTATGATCTTTTATTATTTATCCAATGTAATGACATCACAATCTTTCATACGCAGGATAATATTTTCAAATGTTATTTTTTATGTCTTATGATTATTTTACAATTGATATCTCCCACCTTTATCATTTTGAAGAATATGATCTCACCATTTTATATTTTAATTTTCCCCATGTGATGATTAAGGTTATTAGGTATGATATTTCAAAATGGGGTCTCGTTATGATGAAATAAGTGGAAGACAATAATGATGTCTTATGAATTAGTTTTTTATGATTACTAATTTTGAAAGATGCTATACATATAAAGTCTTTTCATGAATATAATATAGTATGAAATGAATATTCATAAACATTAATTTAATATCAATGTATTTAAATTATGTATTGTTATAGTTGGTATTAGAGGTATGGTATTGTTAACCATTGAAAACAAGGATGAGAAAACTTATGTAAGACTTGTATGGATACGACGAAGTGTAGGATAAAATCGCAGTGTTCTATGAATGATCATTAATAACCTAGGATAAAACATAAAGTTCCCTATATTGAAATTTAATTCTTGATTATATGGGGTTCCCATTATGATTAGTTTTTCTTAAATTCTACTTCATGGATTTAGACATTGGATGCAAACCAAATGACCAGGTTTATACTTAATGTGAAGGAAAGTGAAATGATTCTCCTACTAACAAAAAAAAATTTATGGCAACAAGAATGAAAAATCTTGTATCTATTACCACAATAATTTCCCATGATATTAATCATGCAGGACTTAAAAATATGAAATAGAGGGAACAACATTCTGTTGAGTCATTCATGAGGTAGCATCCACCTTCTTTTAGTGGGTATTTTAATCTATTAGTGGATAGAAAATGGTTCAGTACCACTAAAAAGGTATTTTCAGTCCACTAATGATTTTAACATGATAAATTCATCTTATCATTCTATTGTATAAAGGTTAAGCAGATCAATGGCTAAACCATATTAAGAATATGAGGCAAAGATATGGAATTTAATATGGGAATGGGATGAGTTTAAATATTTATTTTTCATTAAGTACATTCCTCTAATTTTTCATATAAATAAGTATAAGGAGTTCATTGAGCTAAAGAAAAAGTTGAATAATATTTTGGTACCCACAATGAATATTTTACAATACTTCTATGGTAATTTTATGGAATTATTATACAAACCGAGAGTATAATTGATCCATTCAATAATAGCTTTATACCAAGTCAATAAAGAGAATTATCTTTAAGGGACATCAATATCTACAATGAAATTGTTTGATATGATTTCATGGATGATATGAATATTGGAGTAACCCATCAGTCCTATGAGTTTTATAAGAAGAGAAAAATGGAATTCAATGGAAAATATAAATATCACATTGAATAGAAGATGTATTCTATTTTATACTAGATGTGATGAATGAAAATTGGTGGTAATTGTCTTAATGGTACTAGTAAATGTTTTATGTGTGGAACGATGGACATTAGGCAGTTTAATTATAATGTGATTGGAACAATGTGTCTACTAATTCTAATAGAGAAAAGGCTACACAGAATCCACCTCCTACACTTCAATGTTACAATTGATGGGTAATCTGAAATTATTTGAATAAATTACCAAATATATGGGTTATTATTGATGATAAACATAAAAAAAATTATGGAAAATGAAAAAGGAATGTCACATCTGATCAATATAGGTGATGTGAAGTGCGATAATGATCCCTTTCACTCTAGAGTAGTGGATGCATTATTTTATTATGGATCCACCCAATATTTTATTTCGAAATAATGTTTTGGGGTATATCCATAGTACCTCATTGATTATATGTTGAGTAATATGTGATAACTCTTAATGTCAAAATAGTTGCAACAAAGTATATATTTCTTCTATATTTGATGTTTTTAGTAATGTTCTTGATACCGATCAGGTGATCCTTTAAATAGTGGCATTTTATGTGATTCATTTCATGTATTAAATTTCTAAATATAGATCTCTTATCAATTTAGAAGGAATGGAAGTAAAATTTCATATTACATGTCAATCAATGACCATCAATCGATGCAAAGATGAGTATGACATTCTAGTGAAAATTTATTACATCATATGGGTCTTGATTCCTATAAACAGAGGTTATATATCTCAATTTTTTGGGATAATCTCGCTATTATTAATATACACATTGTATGAGAGTTTCATGATGTCTTTCTAGAATAATTACTAGGTCTTCCACCAAATTGTGAAGTTGCGTTTTCCATAGAACTCTATGAGGTGTTATTCTTCTTTCAATGAAACCTTGTAGAATGGACCCAATTGAGTTATAGAACTTGAAGAAGAAACTCCAAGAAAATCTTGAAAAGGGATTAATACTCCGTAGTGTGACACCTTAGGGTGAACCTGTTCTGATTTTTATTTATAAAGATGGATCAATATGACATTACATTGATTATCAAGAACATAACAAGATAACTATCAAGAAAAAACATCATCTTCCACGCAACGATGACCTATTCATCCATCTACATCGAGCTCAATACATTTCCAAGATTGATCATTGTTTTGGATATCATCAACTAAGTGTTAATAATGTGGATATACCAAAGATGTCATCAGGTACATGGTTTATACACTCTATTTATAGTGATACCTTTTTGGTCTTATTAATTCCCCTGTTATCATTATAGACAAAATGAATAGAGTCCATAGAGACTATCTTGATCAGTTTTGGCAGTCGTTATAGATGATATTCTTATTTATTCAAATATAAATTAATAATATTACGATTAATTGATAATTTTACTGAATACATTGAAAAAGGATAATCTTTATGAAAAATTTATGAAGTGGGAATTTTTTCTTCAGAATGATTATTTTTTCAGTAACATTATCTCAAATGAGGGGATATATATGGATCCCAAAATTGAAGTTTTTGAATTTCAGCTGAGACTAACTATAAAAACGGAGATATATTGTTTTCCTAGTTTTTCTAGATATTATTTACATTTTGGGAAATATTTTTCAGGATTATCTAATCCACCCACCTTGTTTAATTAAAGGAGTGAAGTTTGTGTGGATGAAAAATTTTGATGACAATTTAAAAGATCTCAAAAAGGGCCAGCCAGAGAACCAATTTTCAGATTTTCTTATAGTGGAGAAAGGATTCTGATCTATAGTGATGAATAATAGAAGGTTCATGTTTGTTTTCACATGAAAAATGATATTGTGATATCATATACCTCAAAAAAATTGAAAATCCATGAGAAAAATTACCCAACTCATGATTTAGAGTTACCTATAATAATATTTGAACAAAATATATCAAGGAATTATATTTATGGTGAAAGGTGTGAAGGACCCCGGAACACCCTGAGAGGGGTGGGGTGAATCAGGGTGACAACATTTTATTTTAATGTGATGGATCTTGTTCCCACGTTGGTAGGAACTTGTTGAACTTGTAAGATTAATAGGATCAGAAAGCAATCATTCACATGCACAGAGAAGACACATCACTTTTTACTTGGATCACCACTAAGGGCTACGTCCAAGGAGCATACTCTGACAAGTTGTCAGTCGTATATAATTACACTAATATTCACTAGCTATGGATTACAAATATTCGGACACAGTCACTCTGTCCCAGGATCATTTCCTTTACAAAGGCTCAGGGATAGCTCACAACTTCCCTCAGGTCACTCCCATTGACTCCCCCGGGCTCACTTCCCTTAGGTGAAGTCCCACTCAGATTATAGACGTGAAGGTCTCTTCATAATTGCACAAGAATGCATCCTTTATCGTATGTAGATGCTCGGTTGAAGTAAAACTATTCACTGAAGACTAATCCTGCTTTGCACTGAGGGTACCGGGCTATCTTCTAGTGTTCGTGAAACTTCAGTAGGACATATGAACTTTAACAACCCTGACGCGCTTATCCAAGCCCGGCGCGCAAATTTCAATCCTGGCGCGCAAGTCAATTGCGCGGTACAAATTCGGCGCACAGGTGACACAAAAACTACTTGTGCGACACTGTCTCCTTCAACTCCAAACTTGCACGATGTTGCGCCTTTAACTCCCCAACTGCCTTGGTCGCACAACCAACAATCGGCATGCATCCTCTACTTGTGTGACCCAACAACCACTTGCGCGACTCAACCACTTGCGCAACTCAACCACTTGCGCGATCAGAGCTCGAAAAATCTCTAAGTCTTGAACATAGTTAAAAATGAGGTGTGAGCCCTCTATTTATAGGCAAACTGGACCCCCTGCGCGGTGGCGCACAAGTCTTCCCTCGGTGCGCAGGTTCCGACGCGCAACTCATCCTCCCTAGACTCTGACGCGCTAATCACTAGCACGACCACACAAATACTTGCACGACCTTCTTTCCTTTTCCATATTTTGAAGTTATAATCTTGAAAAACAATAGAAGTGAAAGTTTCCAATCCTCCTAGGCATCAGCGCGCAAGACTCTTCACGGCGCGCAGGTCACTTGCATGACCAGCCCAAAACTTGTGCGGCCCTTATCCCTTTGCCATTTTCCCATGTTCTGATTTTGAAAAACATATGGCACACATGTTTCTTGTTCTTCAAGTACACGACACTCATGTCTCTTTTCCAAAAACACTTTTCTCCATTTGTTGATTTTTAGGCCCAAAAATTTGGCAAAAACTGGGAAACGACGCCACCATCAATAATGTTGTCTGCTTGAACTGTATGATCTCTTTGCTGGTACACATTCTGAACTTCCACTACTGATTGACAACAGACACAATTCATACTCCAAATCATGCATAGAAGACCATGGTTCGAACAAGGTGTGAAATTTATTCTGATCATAAATGATTAATGTATATTTTCACACAAAATGAGATGAATATGTATCAAATAAAATGGTTTGAGTTGTTTAATGAATATGAATGATCAATAAATTACTACCCTAGAAAAGCGAACAAGGTGGAAGATGTATTAAGTCCAAAGGAACATGCTAGCCTATCTATGAAGAGGATCAAAAAATATCGAGTATTTATGGATTTTCAAAGAATGGATCACGAAATTCTAATATCAGGGGAGAAATATTATCTTTTATAAATGAATGATCATCCATCTATACAAGTGAGGATTTATGAGGAATGGAAGGAAGATGTAGACCTACTAAATAAGGTGAGAAATGTTTGAGAATTAAAACAATGTTATGATAGAATAGTAAGGTTCATAAATGGGCTTTGTATTCCCCACATTCCATAATTAAAGAAGTTGTTATTGGATGAGGCTATTAGTTCTTGAATATCTATTCACCTTGGAAGAATGAATATGTACAGGGACAAAAAAGATTATTAATGGAGGGATGGGATGAAAAATGATGTTGCTGAATATTTACCTAGGTTCTTGGTCTGTCAGTATATACAGGCTGAGAGACAGATGTCAAAGGGAGTATTACAGTCATTACCCAAACCCAAATAGAAATGAGAAAACATAAATATGGACATTGTTGTAATACATCCCAATACATCAAAAGTCTATAATGATATATGGGTTATAGTTGGTCGCCTTATAAATTCTGAAAACCATAATATTGTTAGAGAGGATTTCCCTCTTGAAATTATTTCTATGATATATTTAAATAATGTTGTATGTTTACTTACAGTACCAGTTTCCAATAAATCTGATCAGGATTAGAGGATTACCTTGATGTTTTTGTAAAGTATTCAGTTGGAATTGGATACATAGTTTGGCTTCCATACTACATATCATCATTATATAGATGGTCTGTCTTAGAGTATAATCTAAACTATAGAATACATGTTAAGATATTTCTCTATTGATTTCACAAGTGTTTGGTATTATCTCCTTCCATTGGTGGGATTTTATTACAACAATAGCTTTCACTCTAGTATTATATGTCTCTTTATGAAGCCCTAAATATAATGAATTAATGTACTCTAACCTTCTAGGATGTAGTTTGGGAATTAAAGCTATTAGGACCTGATATTATTAAAGAAATGGTAGAAAAATCCAAATCTATTCAACAACACATAAGAGTATCTCAGATTCGGGAACAAAGTTAATGATGACACCAATAAAAGGACATAGAGTTTGAAGTGTGTGAAAATTTGTTTCTATGAATATCACCCTAGAATAGAGTAATAAGATTTGAAAAAAAGGGCATGCTGATCCCAAGGTATATCGGTCCTTTTGAAATTTTGGATCGTGTTACGATAGTAGCTTACCGATTTGTTCATCCACTAAATCACTATCATGTTCAATATGTGTTGATAGAATATATTATGAGATAGTACATACCTAATCCTTCAAATGTACTAGACATATTATTTGTACCAATGGAGAACGATCTCTTTTATGAAGAACAACCAATAGAGATTTTGGAACACAACAATTTTTTTTTTAAAAAAGTCCACTCACTTGGTTAAAGTTTTATGGTGGAATCACCAATTTGAGGAAGCTACATGTGAACATTAGGGTATAATTATGGAGAAATATCATCATATTTTTTAATCCATGTGATGAATTTCGAGGTAGAAATTTATTCTAATGGGTTTATAATGTAACACGGGGATGTTTTAATCAAATAGTTTTTCTAAATAATTTATTCTTTAATATCTTACATTGCACACAAACGTGAGTTTAATCAAACCTCATGATTAAATTATTATAAAATGACCATATAAACGTAGCTATTAGGTTATCTGGAATAAATATAACTAACTTATGAATATGTATAGTGAAATCATTCCATAGAAATTATTTATGAAAAATATAAATCAATTATATATTTTTATATTGATATGAATAATTTGAGTGAATTACTATTAGTAAATAAATAAATTAAATATATATGTATTATAGTTAGTAAAATATTTTTATATTCATCCATTAGATATTTTTCTCAGATGGAATGAATAAAATATATTTTATATATAAAAATATAAATTTTCTAAAAGTGTAATTTTCATCCTTTTAATGGAGAAACCCTTTTAATTTAATATTTTTAGACATTATTAATTTTATATGACATCATAATATTTTTATTTGGAGTAGTTATATAAATATGTAATTTGGTTGAATTTTTACTATTTTTTAAATATCATTACAATTAGATGAATAGTAATAGACTAAATTTTATTTGAAAACAACTATTTTCATAAAAATAATTTATATCATAAAATTATAATAATGAATGGTTTTATAGTATCAATATAATATATTTTATCATTAAATATAATTTAAGTCATTATGATTAATTTTTCATTGAATTCAGATGTGAAAACATTTCAATATTTTGCAATGTTTTATCTTCTAAAACATCTTCTCTCTTTCTGACAACAAGAAGAATTTTAAATTAATTACAGCAACATCAATGTTTAGAATTTTGAAAAATGGATTCCATATTTGGAATCAGATGATCCAAATTACGTAAATATATTTATTTTATTTTTGATCATTATGAATAATAACATTGTTATTTTCTATTAATACCGTAAAAGGGTAAATTAGATAATTAAATATAAGAATACTATTATAAAATTACCCTAACACATCTCTTAATATACTTGGATTAGTTTTTTTCCTGAAGAAATCATGCTTGGGTCTAGATGGTGTCAATTGGAATCCACTTGGTTGATATTAGGACATTTAGTTTATTTTATATAAATAAATGTTAAATATTTCTCCCTCAAATTTTTATAAGTAAATCATTTTTTATATTATGTTTTAAAGAGGATAAATTAGATTATAAATACTATACGAAAATTTTAAATTTTTATATTTTTTATGGAATTTTATTTTTAAAATTTATGAAATAAATAATTACCTTAAAGTCTTATACTTTGATGAAGTAAAAATTGCTTAATTGATGAGATTTCAATAAAAAATATTTATTCAAATTCTAAATACCATAAACGTCCCTAAAACATGACCAAAATTTATTGGTAAAGTATATCTCAACCATAACCATCCAAGGGTAGAGTTAGTGGCCATTTTTATCCTTATAGAAGGGATAACAACACTTATATTATTTTATGATGTTAAAGTTGTTAGATTCATAATTTAATAAGTATAAAATTTTAAATGTTGGACTTTTTAGTTGATAAATTTACCTAAAATTATTTTTCTGAAATCTTGTATATCTATCATCATTATAGTATTTTATTTTTAATTTTTATTCAAAAAATAAGTACCTTAAATAATTACACAAAATTAATGTAGTAATTATCTTATTAATAGAGATAACAATTAAATATTATTAAAACTATTAACATAAATATAATTTGGGATAATTTAATTTTATAATGAATTTTATACAGGACCATGACATCAAAAAAATATAATTAATTAGTTTTTTATATGTTCACTTGTTATCTTAATATTTTCAGAGATCGATGAATTAAATAGTGTCAAAAATGTCACTATTGATTGTTCATCAAAATAATCTTTATAAATTTATTTAGAAATCAAAAAACAATTTTTTACGTGATATAATAATTATTATATTGTCTCAAATGATTTTTGGTAATTATTTAATTGTTCAATTGACAACAACTAAGTAAATATTTCACTCTTATAATATTGATGAAATTTTTAACCTTGTTTAAAATTAAATAGAATAAGTAAGTGTTAATTAATCAGATAAGGTTTAAATTGATAGGAAAACATGAATAAAATATATTGGATGATGAGATTATAATTTTGTCTCATCTCATATTATAAATTGGGACATTTTAGCTATTTTATGATGGCATTTGATTTTATTATAAATTAATATTTTTGGAGATACCAAAAAGTGCCACTCACCTCAATTAGAAAAGGGAAACTCCTCCCTCTCCTCTTAAAATCACATTGAGCCCTAAAGCATTTCCATTACATTCCCTTTAACCCTCTAAACATCCATATTTATTCTAGAGGTTCTCATCTTCTTCAATGAGAAACTCCAGTGATCTAAGAGGGGATTAAGATGAAGCACGTTGAAGAAGAAGTAATCTCCTCTACCAATTATTTCAAAATTATTTATTTTTATAGGTCATCTTCATAAGTAGATTCATAATAAAGTAATAAAATAAGTATCAATATTATACTGATATCTTATTATAATTATGAAACAACCATATTCCACCTTCTATCCATCTTAGGAAAAAATGTCACCACGCGTGCATACATATGCCTTTCCATATCCACACCGTGGTGTAATATGTTTCTCAACATCACATTACATGGATGGGTATAATGGTGTAAATAATGACAATATATGATTATTACAATATTTTATTAATTCTTAAATTATATACGCCATCAAATACAATACCATTCATCAAATATGAGAATGATATAATCGCTTTTGAGTAAAAACAGACTACCGTCTCCACGATACGATGTGATTCATTCTACATGATCTACATTAATGAATGATTATATAAATTAATTGAACGAATAAATATTATATATATTATGTAAATATCATTTATTAATGATATAACTATGACATAATTTGGAGAACAAGAACATGTTCGAAAATTCTTGTATAAGAGAATAAAGTAGTTAACATCTGAAAAACTAGTAACAATGAAATGTTATTTACAAACAGATGATAATACTGTCAAATATGATATCACAAATATGACAACGATTTTGAAATAATTCAATTACAGTATTTAAATTATTATTCATGAGGTTCTGATATATATAAATGAAATCAAACATAAGATTATGGATAATTGTGCAATCTCATTATTATCAGAGATTGTTTACACATAAGAATTTACTATGGTATATTTATCATCTATGTACATGTTTCCTAAATATGTAATATTATTTTTATTCTAATAAAAAAATTGAAATAAATTTTATCCATTAGTGTATGTTTATTAAATGGTATGAATCATATGTTTTATCACTATTCGATACGAGGTACCTTTCGTCTTTTCCATCAAAAGTATGAGGAGAATATTTTTTTAAAAAATTATACACCATGAACATATTTTTATGTCTTCATAACATATTATTTCAATGAATCTTACTCTACATGATTTCTAGGTTTTTTCCAATTAAATTATTTTCTTTTAAAATTGGTTGATATTTTATGAAAAAATACTTTTTTAGAAATAAAGGATATTTTCATCAAGAATTGATTTCAAGTGTTATATCGAAATAATTTTCTATCTAAGATGGAATTCTTTAATAGGGTTATGTTTCAAGTATAATATCCTTATTGTTACTGTGATTTTATCATGTTTATTATGGAATTATAATTATGAAATCAATTTGTATCATATGGATTATGTTATGGTTGAATAATGTTTAAGGAAACCCATATTATTCCTTGGGTTATGAAAATTATTTATCTAATTGTCGCACAAATAAAAATGATTTCATTATGAGATGTGTGGGAACTATATATACCTCAAATTAATTAGGTTAATATTTATATCTCATGATATAGAGATGGATGGAATGGTAAATGATCTAAATTAAGTAATACATGTATGTAATGAGGACTGAACTTGGTTCATTAATGGACTTAGACTGCTATTATGGTTTTGGAAATAATCCCTCTCTCATATGAAATGATTTTCTATTCATATGTGTCTTCAAAAAAACATCATGTCTTATATTACGACTTCTGGGAATATGTTCATCGATTTTTATTAACTTTGATGATTTATACCATAAAATGATATCACGATCCTTCATATGAAGGATAAGATTTTCAAATATTATTTTCATAGGTCTATTGATTATGATATGATTGATATCTCCCCTTTTTACCCATATTGAGTATTTGATCTCACCCTTTTATATTTTTCCTTTTCCCAAGTCTTCTAGAAGGTTATTAAGTAAGATATGTCAAAATGGGGTCTCGTTATGACAAAATAATCGAGAGAGAATAATGATTTCTTATGAACCAGTTGTTTTTTTCCTATTTTCTAAAGACCATACACCTATATGATTTTTTCATGGACTTTTTATATTTTTAAATGAATATTCCTCAAAATTTAAGTAATATCAATGTATGTAATGTATGTGTAATTATAAGTGGAATCAAAGGAAATGTATTGTTATCCTTTTAAAACTATAATGAGAAAACATTAGTAAGAACCCAAAGGATATGTCAAGGAATATGTTATGATCATGGTGTTTTAGGAATGTTCATGAATAACATAGGATAATACCCAATGTGTCATATATTGAACTTTTATTCCTCATTATGTGGTTTTTCTATTATGAATAGTGTTTCTAAAACTATGCTTCATGGTTTTAGTAAATGGAAAGAACCCGAAAGAACCACATTAATGTTAAATGTGATGGGGAATTCAATGATTCTCCTCCTGACCAACCACATGTTATAGGAGATGGAATTTAAAATCATGTAGCTATTATCACACAATATTCTCAAGCTATTAATCATGTATTAAAAACATATGAGGAATGGTTGGAACAATATTCTATTGTGTCCATCATGAGGGAGCATCCACCTTATTTCAGTGGGGTTTCTGATCTATTAGTCGATGAATAATGGATTATTACCAATGAAAAGATATTTTTAGTTCTCCAATGTCCAGAATATTATAAAGTCATCTTATTAGTCTATCATTTAAAGGTGAAGCTGATCAGTGGTTGAACCATATCAAGAATACAAGGCAATGAAATTAAATTGAATCCATGGATTGGGATGATTTCAAAAACATATTTTCCAATATGTACATTCATCATATTATTTGAACAAATATAGAGAAAGAGTTCATTGATCTTGTGAAAAAGGTTGAATAATATCCCAGTACCTAGAAGAAAATTTTACAAGACATACATTGTAAATTTCTAGAATTATTATCCCTATTAAGATTAAAAATGATCTATTCTTTAGTGGCTTAAAACCAAGCCATTAAAGTTTAGTATCCAAATAGTACTTCTATAGAAATGAATATTTTTATTGATATGATCTCAAGTTTGAGATGAAGATTGGAGTAACCCATTAGTGATATGGGTTATATGAGAAGAGATAAATTGATTTCAACGAAAAATATAAAGAGTACACTGAATAAAAGATGTGTTTTCCATTATGCTCAATGTGTGGAATGAAACCTGGAGGATATTGTCTTAATGGGACTAGTAAATGTTTTATGTGTGGAGAATATTTTCATCAGACAATTGAATGCTAATGTGATGGGAAAAAGTTGTCTAATGATGTGAATAGATAAAAGTCTACATAGATTTCACCTCATACAATTAATTGTTACAAGGTCAAAGAAATGGTGAATTATTCAATTCCATTCCCTAATCTAAGGGTTATTGATGATAATCGACATTAAGAAACTATTAAGAGAAAATACAATGAAAAGTCACATGCAATAATTATTTGTGATGGGGAGTATGATAATGATATATTAATATCTACACATACCATCCACTATAAACTAGAAAATGTTTTATTTGGTTCTGGATACACCAATTCTCTTAATTTTGTAGAGTTTTTTTAGTGTGTCGCTGTATTACCTCGATGATTAGATGATGAGTTATCTATGACAACTCCTAATGTAACAATAATTGATTAAAAATTTTATAATTCTTATTTCTTTAATGTTTGTGGTATATTTCTTCCTAAAAATCATGTGATCCTTCCTAAAATGTAATTTGATGTGATTCTTGGCATGGATTGTCTCTCTCTATATGGATCTCAAATTAATTTGGATGGAAGTGTGTTCATATTTCATATTCCTGATCAGTTTATGATCATCTATCTATGAAAATACGATTATGACCAACCAGTGAAAATTTATTCCATTTTATGCATCTTGATACCTATAAATGAAGTTTATATCTATAAATTAGTTACAGATAAACTCATGATTATGAATACACCCATTGTATGGGAGTTGGGATCTCTTTCCAAAAGAAATACCAGGACTTCCAGCAAATTGTGAAGTTGAGTTTTCCATAGAACTTATACTGTGTTCTATTCGGATTTCAACGAAACCTTGTACAATGGTCCCAATTGAGATGTTGGAATTGAATAAGAAACTCCCATAGAATCTTAATGTGGGATTCATAAACCAGTTTTTGTAACATTGGGGGGAACCTATGCTATTTGTTAAGAATAAAGATAAATCAATGATTCTCTGTATTGATAATGAGGACATTAACATTATCGCTATCAAGAACAAATATCCACTTTCATGCATTGATGGAATATTCAACAAACTAAATGGATATAACTACATTTCCAAGATTGATCTCTATTTAGGATATCATCAACTAAGGGTCAAGAATCAGGATATACAAAATACAAAATTCTGTAAAAGGTACAAACACTGCATTTATAGTAACTTTTTTTGGTCTTACTAATTCCACCATTATCTTTTTGGATCAAATGAATAGAGTCTTTAGAGACTATCTTGATCAGTTTATGGTGGTATTTAAAGATGTTTTCCATATATATTGAAAGAGAATGTAAAAACATGATCATCACATGATAATTATGTTGTAAACCAAGAGAAAGTATAATCTTTATGAAAAATTTACCAAGTGTGAATTTTTGTTTTAGAAAGTTTCATTTTTGGATTAAATAATCTCAAATAAGGGGATATTCGTGGATCCAAAAAAAAATAGATGTCACTTAATCTTGGATAAATCATACAATGATAACTTAGATCTAATATTTTCTTGGTTTTTCTAGATATATTGGTGTTTTGTGAATTATTTCCCCAGATTATCCAATCCACCCACCATGTTTACTCAAACTAGAATGAAGTTCATGTGGATGGAGGAATGTGATGAGAATTTGAAAGAGATAAAATGATGGTTAGACAGTGTACCGGTGCTCGAACTAACATATTGTGGAGAAATGGTTTTGATCTATATTGATATTTCCAATAAGTTTATGGGATGTATTCTGATTAAAAATGATATGGTGATTACATATTCCTCAAGAAAATTAACGATCTATGAGAAAAATTACAGAACACATTATTTGGAGTGAGCTAAAAATCAATAAACTAAAGATATGGAGGCATTATCATTATGGTTAATGGTGTGATATTTTTACTAATTATAAAATATGAATGTATATTTTGACACAAAATGAGTCAAATATGAGTCAAAGAAGATGGTTGGAGTCGATTAAAGATCATGAATTATATATTCATTACCACCCTAGAAAAGAAAATAAATTGGAAATTTCTTTCAATAGAAATGACAATGCTAGCCAATTCATGATGAGGATGAAAAAAAAATATTTCTGTATCTGTAAAGAATATATCTTGAAACTCTAAATGAAGGGGAGAAATCATATGTTTTTCAAATGAATGTTAATACATCTATAAAAATGAAGATTAAGGAGGCATAGAAGGAAGATGTATATATACAAAAAAATGTCATAAATTTTTCTTTAATTAAACCATGAATGTGATGGAATAATAAGGTTCATGAATTGGGGTTGTATTCATCACAGACCCTTATTAAATATGGAGTTATTTGATAAGGCTCATAGTTCTTCATTATCTATTCAACCAATTGCACAAAGATGTAAAATGATGTAAAAGAGTATTTCTGGTGTGATGGAATGGAAAGTGATGTTTCCAAATATGTCTATAGGTTCCTGGTTTTATATCAAGATAAGGATGAGAGATAGAATCCTTGGGGGATATTACAGCCATTACACATAACAGAATGGAAATCGGAAAACATCAATATGGACTTTGTCATCAGAAATCCAGAAAAAGAAAAACCCATAATTCTATATGGTTTATAGTTGATTGTATTTCAATGTCACCACACTTCATTACTATTAGAGAAGATTTATAACTTGATATGATTTCCAGCATACATGTCAAGTAAGTGGTAATATATATTGGAGTAAAAATGTCCATTATATCTGATGGGGTATGAGGTTTACCTTGACCTTCTGGAGAAGTATTTTATGGGCACTAGATACAGATTTAATATTCAGCACTACTTGTCGTCCTCATACATAAAATCATTCTTATAGGACAATTCAAACTCTAGAAGAAATATTGGGTGATTTCTCAATGGATTTCAATGGGTTTTGGGATTAACACCCACACATGGTATGATTTTGTTGAAAAAATAGCTTTCAATTTCTGTATTTAAATTGTTCCCTATGAAGCCAATTTATTTAAATAAGTTAAGAAATAAAGCATGATGGGTTGAATTTGGATAACGAAAGGTATTAGGATGTGACCTTATTGATGAAATGGTAGAAAAGGATAGATCTATTAAAAAACCCATAAGAGAAACTCAAATTCGGTAAATAAGTTATGCAGATAACCGAAGAAAAGACTTAGATTTTGAAGTTGGTGACATATTCTTTCTATGAATACCTCTATGGAAGAGAGTAATGAGATTTTGAAAAAAGGTAAACATGATCTCATTGTATATCATTCCTTTTTTAATTCTGGATCATGTTGCAAAAGTAGCTTATATATTGGTGCTTCCACCAAATCTCTCTCAAGTTCCTGATGTGTTCCATGTATATATCCCACGAAAGTTCATACAAGTTGCATAAAATTTAATAATCACAGAAGTCATATCATAGGAGAAATATCTCCTTTATTAAGAACAATCTATAGATATTTTGGATCATATAAAAAAAGTTCTCAGAAACAAGACCACTCGCTTGGTTAATGTTTGATGGTGGAACCACCAATTTGAGGAATCCACATTGTAACTTGAGGATATAGTGAGGGAGATATATTATAATATATTTGTATCTGTTTGAAAAATATCAAGAGTGGAATTCAGTTTAAGGGGTGTAAAATGATACACCAAGATGATTTAATGACATATTTTCTCTAAATAATTTATCTTCAATCGCATAAATTACACACAGTTGTGAGTTTAAGAGAACCATGACATTCCATTAGTTTTAAATTATAATTTTTATCATGTCTTTAGGTTAGCAGAAATAAATATAACTAACTTATGAAAATTTATGGTGAAGTCATTCACTACCAGTTATTTATGAAACAATATAAATCAATTATATTAATTTATTTTTATATAAAAAAATTAAATTAATTATATCATTAAATGAAATTAACAAAATATATATGTTCTATACTTCATAAAATATTTTTTATTTTCTTCGAATTGATATTTTTTTCATAGGGTATGAAAAAAAATCTATTTTATGTATACAAACCTATATTGTTCAAAAGGGGAATTTCAACCTTTTCATGGAGAACCACTTTTAAATAAATATATTCACATAATAATATAATTTATATAAAAAAATATTTATTTGGAATCGACATAAAAAAATTTATATTTAATGAATTTTTTATATATTTTCAATAAATTTAAAATTTAGATGAATACTAATAATAAACTAGATTTTAATTGAAAGAAACATTTTTCCATCAAAATAATTTATGTGGTTAAATTATAATATTTAATGGTTTTAAATTACAGATAGAATATATTTTTTATCATTCTGTATAATTTTTGTAATTTTTATTAATTTTACGTTGAATTCATTTTTAAAAACATTCCAATCTTTTGGAGTGTTTTAATTTTTAAAACGTGTTCTCTCTTTCGGAAAACATGAATAATTTTAAATAAATTACTAAAATGTTTGTGTTTTTATTTTTGAAATGTAGATTCCATATTTGGAATAATTAAATCCAATTTATTTAAATATATTTAATTTATTATGGAGCAGTATGAATAGTAACTTCAACAGTTTTTATTCATACAGTAAAAGGGTAAATCTGGTAATTAAATGTTTTAATACTATTATAATGTTACCCTAATATATTTATTAAATATTATTAGATGAGTTTTCATCGACCCAAATCATCCTTGGGTATAAATGGTGTCCTTTGGAAGCCAAATGGATGAGATTATGACATTTAATTTATTTTATTTTATGAAATTTTAAATATGTCTAACTTACATTTTCATAACTAAATCAATTATTTATATAAAATTATATAGAAGATAAATTCTATTATAAATTATATGTTAAAATATAATATTTTTTTATCATGGTAAACTATTTTCAATTCTTATAAAATAAATAATTACATTAATGTCTTATACTCTAACGATGTAAACATTAATTAATTGATTAGAAAACAATAAGACATTTTTTGTTCAAATAGTGATAACCCTAAAAGACCCAAAAACTAAACCAAACATTATCTATTGAGATTATTTTAAGCATAAAAATCAAATGGTTGAGTTAGTGACCTTTTTTTGCCATATAGAAGTGATTGTGAGAATTATATTATTTTATTTAAAGTGATTTTACAGTTGTCAAATTTATAATTTAATAAGTGAAACATTATAAATGTTTCTTTTAAAAAATATTAGGTTAAAAATATTTTTCCAAAATATTGTGTAGTTATATTCATAAAATTTTATTTTATTTTATTTTTAATTAACAAAAAATTATATTAAATAATTACACAAAATTGATTTAGTAACTTCCTTATTAATAGAGGAAACAATTAAACGTCATTAAAAATATTAAAATAAATATTTTTTTGGATAATTAATATGTATACTGAATTTTCTATAATACCATGAATTTCTAAGAATATATTAAAATAGTTTGTTCGCAGTTGACTTGTTATCTTACTAATTTTTTAAACCGTTGAATTTAATAGTGTCAAAATTGACACTTCTTATTGTTCATCAAAATAATGTTGCATTAAATAATTTAAAAATAATATCAGAATTCTTAAAATATATAATAATTATTATGTTTCCCCAGATGAAATAATTTATTTATTTATGGATTAATTGACATCAAATAAGAAAATATTTTACCATTTTAATATTGAAAATTTTGTCACCTTATTAATTAATTAATAATAATAACCAAGTGATAATTAAAAAGATATTGTTTTAATTGATATAAAACCATGTTTAAAATCTACTTTTTGATGAGATAACAATTTTACCTCATCTTATCTTAAAAATTGGTAAATTCTGGGGGTTTTTTGATCAAATTTTATTTTATTATAAATTAACATTTTTGGAGATCCCAAAAGTGTCCCTCACGTCAATTATAATAGATATGATCCTCCTTCACCAATTAACATCACATTGAGCCTTATATCATGTCCATACACTACCCTTTTCCATTCAAAACCTCCTCAAAGACATTGTGGAGGTTATGGTGTTCTTAACAGACCAAATGTAGTGCTCTAAGAGGTTATTTAGAGGAAGCATGTTGATGAATATGTAATCCCCTCTACCAATTATTTCAAACATACTTCTTCTTATACTTCGTCTTCATAAGTTATTTCATTATAAATTAATAACTAAAGCATAACAAATATACTAATATTTTATTTTATTTATCAAACAACCATATTCCAACTTCAATCCATTCCACGAAAAACAAAATCACCACACATGTGTACAGAAATCATACCATCACCAGACTATGGTGTTATATGTCTTTCGCCACCACATTACAGGTATGGGTATAATGATGGATATAATAACTATGTATGATTATTAAAAAATGAAATTAATTATTAAATATTATACACCCTCCATTGAAATACCATTCAAAAAATATGAGACTGATACCATCGTTCGTACGTACATACGACCTACCGTCTCGATGATGCGATGTGATTCATTCTGCATGATAATCATTAAATAATGATTAAATAATGAAAAAAATAAATAAATATGGTATATATAATTTTAATATCATTTTATTTGATATAACATTATATAATTAGTAGAACCTGAACATATTTGACATACATGCATAATAACATAATGCGGTTAATAAAATTATAACGAGTAATAAAGGAAGGTTATTAACAAACAAATGATAATATTATCATATATGATATCTTAAATATGACAATGATTCTGAAATAAATCAATGAAATTATTTAAAACATAATATAGGAGGATTAGATACATAAAAAGAAAATCATATCTAGGGTAAGGGATAATATTGTAATATCTTTATTATCTAAGATTGTTTATACATAAGTATTTACTGGGGTATATTTATCATCCACATATCTGTTCCTTAACGATTTTATACTATTTATATTTTTCTAATAAATTTAATTCCATTTTACCCACTGGATTATTATTTTTGAAATGAAATGAAGCAAATCTTTTGTCGTTATTCGATATGAGGTACTTTTTGACTTTCCCAGCACAAGTATGAGGGTAATGTTTTTAAAACATATATGGAATATACAAATTTTTAAATCATTATAACGAATTATTTCCAATAATCTTCCTCAACATTATTTCAAGTATTTTTTTAAAAAAATATTTTCATAAAAATTTGAGTGTCATTTTGAGAAATGAATTTTTTTTTCTAGAATAAAGGATATTTCCCTCAAGAATTTATTTCAAGTGAAATATCGAAAATAATTTCCATCTAAAATAAAATTCATTAATAGGATTATGATTAAATTATAATAACATTTTTGTTACAGTGATTTTATTGTGTTTGTTATGGAATTCTATTTAGGAAATCAATTTGTTTTACATGGATTTTGTTAAGGTGGAATGCTGTTTAAAGATACCAATTTTATACCTTGGGTTATGATGAATGATTTATGTTATTTTGGAACACATAATAATTATTTCATCATGATATGGGTGGGACCTATTTCTCCATATTATGATTTACGTAAGGATTTATATCCCATTAGATAGACATGGATGGAATGGGAAATGATCTCAGTTTAGTGATATGTGAATGAAATTAGGACTGAAATTGGTTCAATAATGGAATATTACCACTACAATGGTCTTGCAAATGAATTCTAGCTCATATGAAATTTTTTATATGATATATATATTCCAAAATCCTTTAAGTATTATGTTATGACTTTTGGTAGTATGTTCATTGATTATTATGGTCTTTTATAACTTTCACATGCCATGATATCACAATTTTTCATATACATGGTAATATTTTCAAAAGATATGTTATTATGTATTATGATTATGATATTATTGATATGTCCCTTGGATACACTTTTTTAGAATATAATCTCAACCTCTTATATGTTTTATTTTCCTAGGTTATGAAGAATAATATAATATAAGATTTGTCAAAATGGGGACTCATTCTGACAAAATAAGAAGGTGTCAATAAAGATGTCTTATGAACTAGTTGTTCGTATTTCCCAGTTTCTAAAGAGACTAAACCTATATATTCTTATTGTGTCATTGTTATATTTTGAAATTAATATTCTTCAACATTGACGTAATGTCAATATATGTTATGTATGGGTTGTTATAGTTGGTATGAGAGGGAATTTAAAGTTAACCTATGAAAACTAGGATGAAAAAACCTTAGTAATAAACCAAAGGATATGTCAGAGTATTGGATAGGACTGTAGTGTTTTAAAAATTATCTTGAATAACCTAGGATAAAATCTAAAGTGTCCTATATTGGAATTTTATTCGTCATTATGTGGTTTTCCCATTGTAATTAGTGTTTCTCACACTATGCTTCTTGGTTTTATTCAGTATATCGAACCTGAAGGAACCACATTATTTATGGATTCGATTGGAAATCCATTGATTCTCCTCATGACCAACAAATGTTAAGGTAGATTGAATGAAAAATCTTGTATCTTTTCTCACACAAAATTCTCAAGCTACGAATCATACATACATTCCAAACATGAAAAAGTGGGTACAACATTCTGTTGGGTACTTCATGAGTCAGTGTCCACCGACTTTCAGTTGGTCATCTGATTTACTAGTGGATGAACAATGGATAAGTACCAAATAAAATATATTTTCAGTTCTCTAATGTTATGAACATGATAATGTTATCTTATCTGCATATTGCTAGAAGGTGAAGATGATAAATTGAGGAACCTTATCAAGAATTAGAGGTAAATAGATGAAATTCAATCCATGCAATTTGACAAGATCAAAAAATCATTTTTCAATAATCACTCTCCTATTATTTTTATAAATATATGGAGAGGGAGTTCTATGGGATTATGAAAAGGGATTATGAAAATGTTGGTACCTACAATGAAAATTTTACACGACTTTCAAGGTATGTTTCTATAATTACTATCCAAACTGATAATAAAATTGATCAATTCATTAGTGACTTAAGCTCATTTCTCTGAATGAAATTATCTATAAGAGACATCAATAGATATTAATAAAGTATTTAATATGCTCTATAAGTTTAGATGATGACTACAGTAACCCATAAATCCTACGAGTTTGATAGGAAGAGAAAATTGGAATTCAAAGGAAAATATATTGATCACAATAAATAGAAGATGTTTTTTCCCTTATGCTCAATGTGTTGAAATAATCATGGATAATTTTTTTTAACGGGACTAGTAAATATTTTATTTTAGAAAGGATGTTCATTAATCAATTGAATGCTGATGTGATAGGATAAATTTATCTAATGATGAAAATAGTGAAAAGTTTACACACAATACACCTCCTATACTTCAATGTAACAAGTGAATGGAAATGTGAATTATTTCAATAAATCCCCTAATATAAGGGTTGTTGATGATGATTGACATTAGAAAACTCTTCAGAAAAAAGAAAAAGGAAATTCACATGTGATCATCGTAAACAATGTGGACTGAGATAATGAACTGTTGAAATGTAGACATACCATCGACACTAAAGTAGAAAATTATTTATTTGATTCTAGATCGAGCCAATATTCTTTTTCTGAAGAATTTTTTAAGGGTATCATCATATTTCCTCAACAACAAGATTTTTATTTATCTATGAAAACTCTTAATGGAACAATAGTTGCATCAAATGTTTATAAATATTCTATGGTTGAGGTTTTTTGTAAAGAGATTCCTGAAAATATTTTGATCCTTCTTATAGTGGAATATGATGTGATTCATGGAACTGGTTGCTTTTCTCGATAAGGAGCTCATACCATTTTTTATGCAAGGGTAGTCACATTTCATATTCCTGATCAATCTACAATCATCGATAGATGAAATCATCAGTATGCCATTGTAGTGAAAATTTATTACATCTATGGGGTCTTGATTTCTATAATTTAATATAATCTATCTCAAATTGTTGTGGAAAAACTCCTGATTATGAGAATTCTCATTGTACGAGAGTCAGATTAAATCCATCTATAAGAATTACAAGTTCTTTTACCAAATCATGACGTTGAGTTTTTCATATAACTAACACCAGGAGCTATTCCTATTTCAAAGACACCTTATTGAGTGGACCCATTTTATTTGCGAGAGTAGAGGAAATAACTAACAAAAAATCTTGAAAAGGGATTCATATTCCCTAGTGTGTCCCATTGGGGTGTACATATTCAGTTTTATGAGAATATAGATGGATCAATGAAACTATAAATTTATTATCGCGAACATAACAATATAACAATCAAGATAAAACATCCTCATCCCCACATTGATGGTATGTTCAACTAACTAAATAGAGCTCTATACATTTCCAGGATTGATCTCTATTAAGTATATCGTCATCTAAGTGTCAAGAACGAGGATATACCAATTACAGAAATCCATACATTGAATGTACAATGAATTTATTGTGATTCCTTTTGATATTACTAATTCACCCATTATGTTTATAGATATAATGAAGAGATACTTTAAAGACTATTTTTGTTAGTTTTTTGAAATATTTATAGATGATATTCTTATATATTCAATATTAAATGAAGAACATGAAGATAACTAAATAATTATACTGAAGACCCTGATAATGGAGAATCTTTATGAAAAACCTTGCATCTAATTTTTTTTTTCATGAATTTTCATTTGCTGGGTTACATATTTTCAAATGAGGTGATATCTACGGATCCAAAAATTATCGAAGTTATTGAACATCTGATATCAAAAATAGGGGTCACTGATATTTGATGTTTTCATGTTCTTTTTGGATATTATTGATGTTTTGTGAATGATTTTTCATTATTATTTAATCCACTCACCATGTTTACGCAAAATGTAGTGATGTTTGTGTGGATAGAAAATGTGATGAGAATTACAAAGAGCTCAAGTAAAGGTCATACAGTGCCTCTCTATACACACTGCCTTATAGTGGATAATGATTTGTCATTTATAGTGATGCATCCAAGAAGGTGGTAGATTTTTTTCTGATGAAAAATGAAATGGTGATAGCTTATGCCTCCTAAACATTTAAAATCCAAGAGAATAATTTCTCAACTCATGATTCGGAGTTATCTACGATAATCTTTTCACTAAAGTTATGGAGGCATTACCTTTACGATGAAAGGAGTTATATTTATAATGATCATAAAATTATAAAGTATATTTTCAGAAAAAATGAGCTGAATATAAATCAATGAAGATGGTTTGATTTGATAAAATATTACAATTGATCAATGCATTACCACCCTAGAAAAGTGAACAAGGTGGATTATTCTTTGAGTCAAAAGGACCATTTTATCATATGAATGAAGAGAATCAAAATAGATCAAATATTTATGGATTTATAAAGAATTTTTTATTAAATTCAAATGGAAGGGGAGAAATCTAATATTTCTCAAATGAATGTTCATCCATCGATAAAAGTGAGGATTTATGAGGCATAGAATAAATATGTACATCTACAAAAGAAGGGGAGAAATGTTCCTAAATTCAATATTAATTATGATGGAATAATATGGTTCCTGAATATATTTTGTATTCCTCACATACCATAATTAAAGAAGGTTCTATTGGATGAGGCTCATAGTACCTCATTATTTATTCACCTATGTAGCCCAAAGATGTAAATTGACCTAAAAGAGTATTTATGGTGGGATGACATAAAAATTGATGTTACAAAGTTTGTCTCTAGGTGCTTGGTTTGTCAGCATGTTATGGTTGATAGATTGAAGTATAAGGGGATATTATAGCCATTACCCATACCAAAATAAAAATGGGAAAACATCAATTTGGACTTTTTCATCAGACATCCCAAAACATAGAAAGGACATACACTGCTGGAATTTGGTCATTTCCCAACGTTAGTATACCAGCAATTTATTTAAACCATTGGTATAGTGAGCCTTTGCCAATGGTTTATTTAAACCGTTGGCAAAGGGAATTTCGGCGGACCCTTTCCCAACGGTTCCAGTGAACCGTTGGGAAATGTGTGCCTTTGCCAACAGTTTTTATAAACCATTTGCAAAGGTTTTCCCCAAATTGCAGATCGCGATTTCCTCTCCCCATTCGGATAGAGCCCTAATCTATTCGCTCCGCTGCTCCCGCGAACCCCATCCGAATCTCTTTCGCTCCACTGCTCTCGCGAACCCCCCATCTGAACACCATCACCCCCCATCCCAACAGGAACACCCCCATCCGAATAGGTAAAATTTGATCTCAACCATATTGGTGTAGTTGTTTTAATGAATAGATTTTTTCCAGGTGTTGGTGGTTTACTTGATTATTGAAATTAATAACTAAATAGGATATTGTTTGTGTTTGTGAAGACTTCTTTAATGTTTTTATATTCTATTTTTGGAAGGAGAATGTTCAAAACATGTAAATCGGAGTTGGGGGAGGCTATCGTGAACGTTTACATGTTTTGGATAATGGATTGTGGGAATTATGGATTGTGTTCAAACCAATTTGATATGTTTTGGATAATGGATTTTGGGGGTAGGGGGTGTCCACGGGGGTGGGTGGGTTTTCCACGGGGGTGGCGGGGCTGTCCATGGGGGTGGGAAAGGCTATCCACGGGGGTGGGCGGGGCTGTCTAGGGGGTGTGGTCTGTCCTGGGGGTCTGGGTGGGGTGTCTTGGTGGGTGAGGGGTGTGTGGGGTGTCCAGGGGGGGTGGTATGTCTAGGTGGTGGTGGTGGGGTTGTAGGGGAGGGGGGTGTGGGCTGTTTGGGAGGGTGGGCGGGGCTATCCAGGGGGTACGAGGTGTCCAGGGGGTACGGGGGTGGGAGGGCTTTCCACAAGGGTGGACGGGCTGTCCATGGGGGTGGTCGGGCTGTCAAGGAGGGGTGGGCGGGCCGGCCACGGGGGGTAGGGGTGTCCAGGGGGGTGGGTGGGCTATCCAAGGGGGTGGGGGGCTGTCCATAGGGAGAAGGGGTGTCGATGGGGGGTGGGTGGGCTGTCCACGGGGGTGGTTGGGATGTCCCGGGGTAGGGGGTGTCCACGGGGGTGGGCGGGGCTGTCCAGGGGGTGTGGGCTGTCCTGGGGGTATGCGTGGGGTGTCCTGGTGTGGGGGGGGGGTGTGTGGGGTGTCCAGGTGGGGTGGTATGTCTAGGTGGTGGTGGTGGGGTTGCAGGGAAGGGGGGTGTGGGCTGTTTGGGAGGGTGGGTGGGGCTATCCAGGGGGGTATGGGGTGTCCAGGGGGGTACGGGGGTGGGCGGGCTATCCAAAAGGGTGGACGGGCTATCCACGGGGGTGGCCGGGCTGTCAAGGAGGGGTGGGCGGGCTGTCCAGGGGGGGTGGGTGGGCTGGCCACATGGGGTAGGGGTGTCCAGGGGGTGGGCGGGCTATCCAAGGGGGTGTGCGCTGTCCATAGGGAGAAGGGGTGTCGAGGTGGGTGGGAATGCTGTCAACAGGGGTGGTTGGGCTGTCTAGGGGGTAGGGGGTGTCCACGGGGGTGGGTGGGTTGTCCACGGGGGTGGGCGGGGATGTCCACAGGGGTGGGAAAGGATGTCCGCGGGGGTGGGCATGGCTGTCTAGGGGGTGTGGGCTGTCCTGGGGGTCTGGGTGGGGTGTCTTGGTGGGGGAGGGGTGTGTGGGGTGTCCAGGGGGGTTGGTATGTCTAGGTGGTGGTGGTGGGGTTGCAGGGGAGGGGGGTGTGGGCTGTTTGGGAGGGTGGGTGAGGATATCTCGGGGGGTACGGGGTGTCCAAGGGGGTACAGGGGTGGGAGGGCTCTCCACAAGGGTGGACAGGCTGTCCACGGGGGTGGTCGGGCTGTCAAGGAGGGGTGGGCGGGCTGTCAAGGGGGGTGGGTGGGCTGGCCACGGGGGGTAGGGGTGTCCAGGGGGTCGGCGGGCTATCCAAGGGGGTGGGGGGCTATCCTTAGGGAGAAGGGGTGTCGACGGGGCTGGGCGGGCTATCCAAGGGGGTGTTTCTATAGTGGTTTTGGATTGTTTGAGGTACTCTTAGTGTATTATAAACCCTCATTTGTTCCAAATTCATTTAAATTGATTTAATATAATTTTTTTCACACACACCATTATATCCTCTCAAACTATATTTTGATTGTATTTTCATTCGTATGGTGTTAAATATTTTATTAAATGTTCATACTAGCTTCTTTTATGTGTTCTATGGGTTTATACTAATGACAGGGCTGCATGATTATTGTGGGGGTGTTCTTTTCATATAAATATACCTATACACGCCGACCCCCTTGGACAACCTGACCACCCCCACGGACAGCCCGCCCACCTGGAAACCTCGACCCCCCTAGACAGCCCCCACCCCCTGGACTCCTCTGACCCCCCGGACGGCCCCACCACCCCCTAGACACCCCGCACCCCTTGGACACGCCACACCCCCCTTGGACAGTCCCTCCACTCCCATGATCATCATCCTACTCCTCATACTGATCTACTTGAAGATGTTAAAGTATAAAAATCATATACTCCCAACAAGACCCTTAAGGATTATGTATTCCTTGATCCACTTCCAATATCTTACTGGTCAATCCGTGAATATAGGCATTAGAAATTTTGTATCTTATTTTCTTATATACAATGTATTTTGTTGTATTTCTTAATATGATTCTCATATAGAGTAATGTGTCAGTTATGCTTTTATATTGAGTAAACAATTGTCATTTACGTAAATATTTTTTTGATTAAACTTTAATATTATTGAATTGCTTTGAAATGACTTATTGCGATTTATTTACAGAATGGATAGAAGTTGGATGTACAAAACTGATCGGATTTCAACCGATTTTCAAAATAATTTGAACAGCTTTCTAGATTTTTCATTTGACAAGGCTTCAGATAGTGGTCGCATACACTGCCCATGTTTTAATTGTGTTGGAAGACCTTGGTTGAGCCGTGAAGCAGTTAGCTATCATATAACCAAATATGGTTTCCAAACAAAATATTATGTGTGGGATCATAATAGAGAGAAAATGGAATATCAAAATGTTGATGATCCAAATGATAGGACTGAATTGGAGAGTTTGATATATGATCGGTTTCCTTTTATTCGACATAATGAGAATGAAAGGATGTCCAGCCAACAAGATTTCAATACAAGCACACATGATGCGTCCAATGAAAATGATGATGTTGATAGGGTGAAAAAATTGAATGATGCTGCGACGACTCCAGTATATCGGCAATTTGATAAAATGAAAAAGTTGGAATTTTTAATCTGATTGTTTCATGGGAAAACTATGTATGGGATTTCAAATACTACAATTGATTATATTCTTACATTCTTGAAGGACTTACTTCCATATGATGCAGATATTCCCTCAAACCACTATATGGCATGGAAGTTGGTTGATGAACTTGGATTCTCAAAAAAAATCATGCTTTCCCGAATGATTACAGCTTATTTTGGGAGGAAACTGCTGAAAGAAATGATTGTATAAAATGTGGAACCTCCCGATGGAAGCCAAAAGATGATGGAACACCATCTCGTGTGCCACAAAAAGTAATGTGGCACTTTCCATTGATCCCCAGATTACAGAACCTTTTCATGTCTGATGAAATATCTGTAAAAATGTGATGGCATGACACCGAGAGAAAAAAGAATAATGAAGAGTTGGTTCACCCTGCAGATGTATTTTCATGGAAGAGATTTGATGCTCGATATCCTGAATTTGCAGCCGACGTGCGTAATGTGAGACTGGGTCTTTCATGTGACGGTTTTAATCCATTTGGGCAGATGCTTACTTCACACAGCACATGGCCAGTTTTCATACACATTTATAACCTTCCCCCTTGGTTGTGTATGAAAAAGCCTTACACTTTCTTGAGTATACTGATATCTGGCCCTTCTGATCCCGACAAAGATATAGATGTATACATGAAACCTTTAATAAAAGAGTTGAATCTTCTTTGGGATGTGGGTGTGCCCACATACGATGCATGTTCGAAAGACATATTTCAGATGCGTGATGCACTTATGTGGACTATCAATGATTTTCCTGTTTATGAAATGATGTCTGGATGGAGCACAAAAGGCAAATTGTCATGTCCTGTTTGTATGAAGAATACTCGATCGAGAAGACTGAAATATCGTCGTAGTTTTAGTTTTATGGGACATCGAAGATTCTTGCCAATGAACCATCCATATAGAAACAATCGTCGAAGATTTGAAAATACCATGGAGAATGACGATCCACCTCAGCGTATGTCTAGAACTGATGTGCTTAATGAATTGAACGATTTCAGTTATTCATTTGGGAAGAGTGTAATGAATTATTGAAAGAGGAAAAATGTTTCCAATGATACATGTTACAATTGGAAGAAGAAGAGTATATTCTTTGAGTTTTCATATTGGTCAACCAACTTGTTACGTCATTGATTAGACGTAATGCACATTGAAAAGAATATATGTGAAATGTTGGTTTCGATTCATCTAAATGTCAAGGGGAAGACAAAAGATGATTTACGATCTCGGCACGACTTGGTAGATTGGGGGATCAGACCAGAATTGCATCCTGTCTGTATCAGTGAAAATAAATGGCAAGTTCCATGTGCTTCTTATGTGATACATCCTGCTGAAAAAAATAAATTTCTGGAAGTGCTAGAGACTTTTAAAGTTCCTGATGGCTATTCAAGCAATATATCAAAACGGGTCAACAGAAAAGAGTTGAAGTTGAAATCTTTGAAAACTCATGATTATCACGTCCTTTTGCATGAGTTGATTCCAATAGAAATCCATCATCTCTTATCCAATAATGTTAGAGTCACAGTTCTTCGGTTGTGCTATTTGTTTAGAGATCTTTGTGCTAAGAGGTTGTCCAATTACCTCGTGCAAAAACTGTTGGCAGAGACACCATTAATTTTGTCTGAGTTAGAGAAAATATTCCCTCCATCAATTTTTACATGCATGTTGCATCTGACTGTCCATCTTCCAACCAAAATACTTCTTGGAGGACCCGATGCTTTCCGTTGGATGTATCCAACTGAAAGAAACATTTTCACATTGAAATAATATATTCAGAACAGGAATTATCCCAAAGGTTCTATTGTGAACGATTACTTGGCTCAGGAATATATGGATTTCTGCTCAATGTATTTGTCTGATCATACTATGAGAATAAACAGACCAATGAGAAATGAAGAAGAACAGTATGGGCAAATTGAACCCAGTTTTCCATCACTTCCTCAGACATGATTAATTTCGGGATCATATACATTGACAACATTAAGCCTTGAAGAGCGAGAGATGGCACATCGCACAGTGTTGTTCAATTGTGATTTGTTCGATGAGTATATAAAGTAAGTTAATTGTACATGTATCTCTTATCTTATCTCTTGTAATTTTAAATACTTGTTAAACTATTATTATTTTTATCTACAGGGAACATAAAGAATTGATATATAGAAAGCATCGTTCATTATCTTTGAGAAAGAAGGAGACTTTGCATAGCAAAGGGTTTTCTGCTTGTTTGAAATTGAAGGTAAAAATATTTCTGTAATAACTAAATAAAAATAATATTTAACTAATTTTACTATTTCATTATATTTCAGGTATCAAGTTTGCCTACAGACTCTGTTTTGGAGGAAATTAGAGCTTTGTCTTTTGGTCCTAATACCATGGTTCGTGCTTGTAAATCACTTGTGATCAATGGATACAAATTTTTTATCACTGAACGAGCAAGAAACATGAGAACACAACATAATGGTGTTATTCTAACTGCCACAACAGACTGTTATGCTAGTTCATTGGACACTAGACCTCGTTCTGAAAATGTTGCTTAATATGGTGTCGTGGAGAAAATAATAATTTTGGATTATTACTCGCATGGTCAAGTCACGATGATGAAATTTCAATGGTTTGATTCTATGACGAGGAAAGTCACCTTTATTGATGATTGTGGATTTCGAGTTATTGACATGACTCGCACTCTTGCCACCGATGAACCATATGTATTGGCATCAATGGTGAAACAAGTTTTTTATGTCAAAGATCATCGTCGTCCTAAATTCGGTGTAATTATTCAAGTAAATCCCAGACATTTTTTTGATGATGGTGATGATGAAGTCGACATTATCCCTACTACAATTGGAAGCAATCCATTAATTACTTATGATGACCCCAACACCTCAATTGTCAGAGTTGATTGTGAACCCGAAGTTGTGGTGGGAAATATATAGAATCATACAGTCGTGTTCTCACCTACATGTTTCACCTACATCATTCAGAGTGTGTATCCTAGTACTTACCTTCATAACACCATAAATCTTCTGTTTCATTATTTTCTTTTTATCATAATGGTTTTTCTATATTTTGTTTTTTGGGTTACACATTAGTTATCTGTTTCTAATTACTTCCATATTTGTTTTCATTGCAGGAAATGACACCCATTGAAGAGAGGCGGCAGAAAAAGATGACAGATAATAATCGTCGCATGGTACAGATGGGTGTTCCTCCACTCATCCCTGTTGTGAGTATTTTATTTCATATATAAATATTTCAATAACTTATAATATCATGTGTTTACTTTTCTGTCAAACTTTTTTTTCAGGATCCACCCCCTAGACGACAGATATCTGACGAGGAGCCTGATATTGCTCCCAGTAGAGAGGTTGGTGGTACGATGGCTCGTGGGGTGAGAGTTAGACGATCCACTACCACAGACGTATCTTCTATGCCCTATTTTGATCCCGGCGTGTCTTTAAGGACATATGAGATATTTAGACCTCCGATGTTTACACTACCAGCTGGCCAGACGTCTATGCCATCATCTTTTTCTTCTGGTTCATTATCTCCAGGTTATTATATTCCACCTTCTTCGTCTCCTGCTGCGACACAGTATGTGGCTAAGGAGCATACACTGAGGGACACTCCACCTGTACAGGATATTCCTTCAGCTTCTACACCCATTGATCCGACTACCACAGGTATATTTATATAACTCTATCAAATTTTTATACCAAAATATATTTTTATTATAACTTTTATTGATATTATTTTTCATTAATAACAGATTCATCTACAGATAGGAGGCGGGGGAGGGGGCGTACTCGCTTGAGTGTGGTATGGAACTGCCAGACACAGTTGATGGTAGAATAAAATGTTGATGGACAAATGATTGAGAAATCTGGGCAGCAATGTCGGGGTTTTTTGGCGACGCTAGCCAAATACTCCGATATTATTCCGGTCAGCCATTTCTCATGGAGACATCTGCCACCCGAAGTCAAGGATAACGTGTGGGCACAAATATGGGTAAAAAATATATTGGATTTAATGTAGTATATTTTTGTATTTAAATGAACTAATCAATTTGGTTTCAGCTTCGGGTTAACTTCCCTGATGGCGAAGGTGCACGACCAGCGCGTTTAAAAGAGCTAGGAGAGCTTTGGAGAGCTTATAAGAATGAGTTGTATGTTGGATGGTGTGATAGAGTGGGCACGGATTTAGAGACATTACCTATCATGGATGACTGCCCGATAGAGCAATATCGCCAAATGATTACCCATTGGGCGACTGCCAAATTTAATGTATTAATCTCATTTGAGTTATTTAAATGAGAGTTTTCATATTTTTCATTAATATAATCTTATTAATTATTAATCATTATTTAGGAATATTCTGAAAAAAACAAAAAATACATTGATTCAAAGAAATACCTCCTCACTTTGGGGCTCACAATAATGTCATATTATGAGAGGCAGCAGGTACGATATAGTTGTTTATAATTTTTCTTTAGGAATTTCCCGTTTTATTGGATTCTACTTAAATTATGTGATTTATTGAATAATGAATATATGATTATACTTTCACTTTATATTGTTTCAATGTCAATACAGAAGAAAAAAAATTAATATTGAAGGACGTATCCCTTGAGCAAAATTGTTTTTCTCAAGTAGAAGAAAAAAAGATGGAACTACGGTAAATGAACCGACCCAAGAGAAGATTGTAAGTTTTAATTTGTTTATTTCAAAGTTTAATATCTAATTTGAAATTTAATAATCTATTAATATTTTTTACAGGCTGCTTTTGAGGCTCTTGATGCCCAGGAGCCTGACAATTTTGGGCCACACGATCATTTATATCAGGTTTTGGGAGATGAGCACTCTGGTCGAGTACGCTGCCGAACTGTTAAGAATATAGTCCCGACGAGGTATTGGCCGTCTCCAGGTATCCATTATAGTACCACCGAGTTGGAACAGGTCAAGGAGCATGAAATACAGTCTGATAAAAGGGTCACATAGTTGGAAGTACAAGTTCAAACAAGAGACATCGAATTTATGAAACTGATGAGAGATTTATCTTCATCACTTCCACCAGAGGCTAGTGCGGCTTGTCAGACATTTATGTCCTAGATGGTTGCATCATCCAATGCACCAGGCAGAATCTCTAGTGGAGATCGAGATGATGGCGTTCCTTGTGATGACGGGGATGCTGGAGAGGAAGAGGGCGAGGATGAGGAAGTGGACGAGGGCGAGGATGGGGCCGAGGGTGAGGATGGGGCCGAGGGCGAGGATGATGCAGAGGACGAGTACGATGACGAGGACAGAGATGGCAGCGAGGATGAGGCTAATGATGATAGTAGAGATGGTGGTGGTTATCAGAGGCAGTTTGATCCATTAAATTTTTGAATTCTTTATAACTCTTTATTTTTGAACTTGGTTTTCCACTTTGGGGTTTTCCTCTGCTTCATTGGGACGTTGCATTCAGATTCTGTTTTTTGCACTTGATTCTTATTGTATGATTAGTCTACTACATAGACCTTTAGTATTCCTTGGTACTGTGATGCTCATTTTTCTATTTTTTTACATATCTTTCTTAGATAGCCATGTATTTCATGTTTATGCATGTGGAAGATGATATGGAAAATGTGCTTTGAAGTAGTGGTCGACACCACTCAAAGTGTCTAACATTTATTTGAAATGGACAGGATTTTAAGTGAAAACAACAACTGGCATACAGAAAATAGACCAAACTCATTTGGATTCTGTTTAAACTATAGGACAACGATCCATGGGTCATATGTGACGTGTACGAGTCAACCCCGCCTCAATCCGAGGCCCGGTGTGGCCGGTACCACTCAAAGTGTCTTTCTTTTGTTTAAAATGGATGCGCTTTTAAGTAAAAAAACCACATATGGAAAATGGACCAAACACATTCATATACTGTTGATACTTTAGGACATCTATCCATGGGTCATTTGTGGCGTGTAGGAGTCAACCCTGCCTCAATCCGAGGAGCGGTGTGGCCGGCACCACTCAAAGTGTCTAACTTTTATTTGAAATGGACATGATTTTAAGTGAAAACAACAACTGGCATACGGAAAACCGACCAAAGACATTCAAATACTATTGATACTTTAGTAAATGTATCCATGGGTCATATGTGACGTGTACGAGTCAACCCCACCTCAATCCGAGGGCCGGTGTGGCTGGGACCACTCAAAGTGTCTTTCTTTTGTTTAAAATGGATGCGCTTTTAAGTAAAAAAACCACATACGAAAAACTGACCAAACGCACTCGGATATTGTTGATAATTTAGTAAATGTATCCATAGGTCATTTGGGACTTGTACGAGTCAACCCTGCCTCAATCCAAGGCGCGGTGTGGCCGACACCACTCAAAGTTTGTAATTTTTCTTTGAAATGGACAACGGTTTAAGTTAAAACAACAACTGACATACGGAAAACCAACCAAACGCATTCGGATTCTGTTGAAACTTTAGGAAAACGATCCATGGGTCATATGTGACGTGTATGAGTCAACCCCGCCTCAATCCGATGGCCGGTGTGGCCAGGACCACTCAAAGTGTGTCACTTTTCTTTGAAATGGACAACAGTTTAAGTTAAAACAACAACTGGCATACATGAAAATTGAACAAGGCATTCAGATACTATTGATACTTTAGGACATGTATCCATGGGTCCTTTGTGATGTGTAGGAGTCAACTCTGCCTCAATCCGAGGGCCTGTGTGGCCGGTACCACTCAAAGTGTCTTTCTTTTGTTTAAAATGGATTCACATTTAAGTGAAAAAAACCACAAATGGAAAACTGACCAAACGCACTCGGAAACTATTGATACTTTAGGACATGTATCCATGTGTAATTTGTGACGTGTACAAGTCAACCACGCCTCAATCTGAGGGCCGTTGTGCCCGGTACCACTCAAAGTGTCTTTCTTTTGTTTAAAATGGATGCACTTTTAAGTAAAAAAACCACATATGGAAAACTGACCAAACGCACTTGGATACTATTGATATATTAGGACATGTATCCATGGGTCATTTTTGATGTGTAAGAGTCAACCCCGCCTCAATCCGAGGCGCGGTGTGGCCGGCACCACTCAATGTGTCTAACTTTTCTTTGAAATGGACAACAACTTAAGTTAAAATAACAACTAACATACGGAAAACCGACCAAACGCATTCGGATTCTGTTAAAACTTTAGGAAAACTATCCATGGGTCATATGTGACGTGTAAGAGTCAACCCCGCCTCAATCCGAGGCGCAGTGTGACTGGTACCACTCAAAGTGTCTAACTTTTCTTTGAAATGAAAACCATTTTAAGTTAAAACAACAAATGATATATCAAAAACCAACCAAACGCATTCAGATTCAGTTGAAACTGTAGGACAATGATCCATGGGTCATATGTGAAGTGTACGAGTCAACCCCGCCTCAATCCGAGGGCCGGTGTGGCCGGTACCACTCAAAGTGTCTTTCTTTTGTTTAAAATGGATGCACTTTTAAGTAAAATAAACGACATACGGAAAACCGACCAAACACTTTCGGATTCTGTTGAAACTTTAAGAAAATGATTTATGGGTCATTTGTGACGTGTACGAGTCAAATCCACATCAATCAGAGGCGTGGTGTGGCCGACACCACTCAAAGTGTCTAACTTTTATTTGGAATGGACAAGATTTTAAGTGAAAACAACAACTTGCATATGGAAAACTGACCAAACGCATTCGGATTCTGTTGAAACTTTAGGAAAATGATCCATGGATCATATGTGATGTGTATGAGTCAACCCCGATTAAATCCAAGGGCCGGTGTGGCCGGGACCACTCAATGTTTGTCACTTTTCTTTAAAATGGACAACGGTTTAAGTTAAAACAACAACTGACATACGGAAAACGGACCAAAGCCATTCATATACTATTGATACTTTATGACATGTATCCATTGGTCATATGTGGCGTGTAAGAGTCAACCCTGCCTCAATCAGAGGGCCGGTGTGGCCGGGACCACTCAAAGTGTCTTTCTTTTGTTTAAAATGGTTGCCCTTTTATGTAAAAAAAACCACATACGGAAAACTAACCAAACACATTCGGATACTGTTGATACTTTAGGATATGTATCCATTGGTCATTTGTGATGTTTACGAGTCAACCTCGCCTCAATCCGAGCCGCGGTGGGGCCGACACCACTCAAAGTGACTTTCTTTTGTTTAAAGTGGATGCGCTTTTAAGTAAAAAACGACATACGGAAAACTGACCAAACACTTTCGGATTCTATTGAAACTTTAGGACAATGATCCATGGGTCATTTGTGATGTGTACAAGTCATCCCCGCCTCAATCCGAGGCGCGGTGTGGCCGACACCACTCAAAGTGTTTCACTTTTCTTTGAAATGGAAAACAGTTTAAGTTAAAACAACAACTGACATACGGAAAATAGACCAAAGGAATTTGGATACTGTTGATACTTTAGGACATGTATCCATGGGTCATTTGTGATGTGTACGAGTCAACTCCTCCTCAATCCGAGGCGCGGGGTGGACGACACCACTCATTGTCTCTATTTTATTTCAAAAGGAAATCATTTTAAGTGAATACAACTGAAATTTACACTCATCAACGACTCTTTTTCATGAGTTTGGTAGTTTCACTCATGGGCTCATAAGTGACGAGACTCCTAAGAAAATATCTTTTCACCATATATTATAAACAATACAAGTTCAATGAAAAATTCATCACAAATAATTACATACCCAAACCTAGTATCACATAAAAAATGGGATTTCAGTCAATTTGAATGTCTTATTCAACTCTAATAGATATTTATCAAACTATTATACCTATTAGAATTTGATGGGTGAGGTGAATTACCACCGGATGATTGTTGTCATATGTGTTTTTTTGAGATATTTTTGGTGTTTTTTATACTACTTGAAGTCTTTATGTGGCTTTTGTGATATTTTTTATGCAGGTGTATAGTGGAGCGTATACTGAGGGCTGTTGTGCACTGTTTTTTATGCAGGTTTAGCTTCTGGGGGGGCTTCTGGGCGCTGCTCTGCAGCAGTTTTGGGAAACTGTTTACCAAGGATTTTGAACTGTTGGTAAAGCTTTTTCCAGAAATCTGGAAAAACATATACCAAAAGTTTACAACCGTCTGTAAAGCTTTTTCCAGAAATTTGGGAAATCTTATACCAACGGTTTACAACCGTTTGTAATGGTTTTCCAAGAAATCTGGAAAAACTTATACCAATGGTTCAGAAACGTTGGTAAAGAGTTTCCAGAATTCTGGAAAAACATATACCAACGGTTCTGAACCGTTGGTATAAGTTTTTCCAGATTTTTGGAAAAAGTTGTACCAACGGTTGAGAACCGTTGGTAAATTGTTTTCCAGAATTCATGAGCACCTATACCAACGGTTTAAATAAAACCGTTGGTAAAGGGCTTTCCCCACACCTTACTAGCCAATGGTTTGGAAAACCGTTGGTATACCCTATACCAACGGTTTTCCAGCCTATAGTAACGGTTATAAACCGTTGGTATAGCCTACTTTTCCAGTAGTGATAATGTTATATGGGTTATAGTTAATCACCTTATGATGTTGGAACACTTCATTACAATTATATTGGATATCTCTGTTGATAATATTTCCATGAAATATGTCAAAAAGATATATGATTTCCGGGACTTCCAATTTCCATTATATATAATCAAGATATGATGTTTAACTTGATGTTCGAGAGAAGTCTTTAGCAGGCATTGGATACATAGTTATGATTCATCATTGATTATCATCCTCATATCGATAGTTAATATTTTTGGACAATTCAAACATTAGACATGATGTTGAGAGCATTCATTATGGATTTCAAAGGTGTTTGAGATCAACACATACCATTGGATGAATTTTTATACAACAATAACTTTCACTCTAGTTTTTAAATGGCTCCCTATTAAGCCCCATATGAAAACAAGTGATGAAATATAACTTGAAGGGATAAAGTTAGGGAATGAATCCTATTATGGCCTAAATTATATTGATGAAATGTCAGAAAAGGTCAGATCAATTCAACAACACATAATAGAAACTCAAATTCTGAAAAAACAAATGATACACTGACGACCGAAAAAAGACCTAGATTTTGAAGTTGGTGATAAATTGTTTTTACGAGTATCTCCCTGGAAGAGATTAATGATATTTGAAAAAAAAATGGATAGCTAAGCCCTATGTAAATCAGTCCTTTTAAAATTATGGGTCATGTTGTGAAGGCAGAATGATGATTGATACTTACATCAAATCTATCTCAAGTTCATGATGTTTTCCATTTATATCTCCTATGAAATCACATACATGACACTTCAATTGTACTAAACAAAGAAGTCATACTGCAGGAGCATGATCGCTATTATGAAGAACAATCGTTAGAGATTCTGGATCATAGGGAGATGTTCCGCAAAACAAGACCACTCACTTCGTTAATGTTTCATTGTGGAAAAACCAATTTTAGGAAGCTATATGGGAACATTAGGATATAAGGAGGGAGTGATATCATCATATTTTTGTATCCAAGTGATGAATTTTAAGAGAGAAACTCAGTTAAATGGGTGTAGAATTTTACACCAGGATGTTTTAATGAAATAATTTCTCAAAATATTTTTTCCTTAATAGTTTGAATTGCACACAATCATGAGTTTATGAGAACCACGAGATGCCCATAGTTTCAAATGACCAGTTTTACCTTGTTGTTAGGTTAGTGGAAATAAATATAAATAACTTATAAAAATTTATTGCGAAGTAATTCACTACAAAATATTTATGAAAAATATATATCAATTATATATTTGTGTTTGGATATTAATAAAATTAGTGAATTAATATTTTTAAATGAAATTAATTATATATATATGTGTGTTATATACTTAATAAAAAAAATTATATTCATCTAATAAATATTTATTTCATAGGGTATGAAAAAAATCTATTTTATGTATAAGAACTTTTATTTTTCAAAAGGGTAACCTTCCACCTTTTAATAAAAAACCCCTTTTAAATTTATATTTTACACATTAATAATTTTTATATTACTACATAAATTTTGTATTTGGAATTGGGATATAAAAATTTTCTTTGGATGATGTTTTAATATTTCTTTAATTACTTTTAAATTTTTATAAACAGTATAAATATACAAATTTTGAATTGAAAAAAAAATTCAACAAAATCATTTATATGGTCAAATTATAATATTAAAATCTTATAAAGTACCAATATAATATATTTTTATCATTCTATATAATGTATATCATGAGGATTGATTTTATAGGGATTTCATATGTAAAAACATTTCAATATTTTGAAATGTTTTAGCTTTTAAAACTTATCTCTCTTGATGAAAATGGGAAAAAAATTAAGTTAATTACAATAGGATCTATGTTTTGAATTTTGAAAAATGTATTTCATATTTGGAATCAGTATGTCCAAATTGAGAAAATAGAATTATTTTATTTTCAAGGATTATGAATAGTGACTTTATTAATATTTATTAATATAGTACAAGGGTAAATCGGGTAATTAAGGGTAATAATAGTATAATAAAATTACCCAAAAATTTTATTTAATATGATTGTACTAGTTTTTTTCATCCCAAATCAGCATTTGGTAGATATGGTGTTCTGTGGAAGCCACTTGGTTGAGATTAGGACATTTGATTTATTTTAATTACAGAAAATATAAATATGTCTGACTCAAAATTTAATAACTTAATCATTTATTATATAATGATAATCATAAGATAAATTCGATTATAAATACTAATTTTAAATCTAATTTTTTTCCTATATAATGTTAATTTATTTTTAATTTTAAGGGAAAAGTTAATTACCTTAATGTCATATACTTTGACGATGTAAAAATAAATAACACTAGTAGAATTTTTAGCTTTCGAGGTGGGATAAACACTGCGACTACCGTTTGGAACTCTCTATTGATATAATAGAAACTGCCAAATAGTGGGAACTATATTTTTACTACCCAAACCTAATTTTTCATTCCCCCTTATTTATCCTCCACAACCCCATGAACCTCTCATTGTTCACCCTCCCAGTGACCCTGATACCATCAAAGACCCCGATCTCATTGACTCAGTGCTACGCCCCCCATGACCCCGAGACATCCCTTCCTATGTGCTGCTCTTTTAGATAGTCCTTCTATCGTTCTCTCCCAACCACGCTGCACCCCTCTAGTGAGTCCTCATGTCCCACTGCCGTTGAACACTCCCAGCCCATCGTACCTCACCATTTAGAAACCTCATATGATTTATCTTGCTATTCCTCAACTTATGAGTCTAGTCAACGAACTCCTATCATCAAGCCAATGCACTGTCATGGATCTGCAATCGAGTCGAACCCCATTAACCATGGTTGATTCCTTGGTAGGTTAGTTGTTTTTTGACTTATGCAATCCATTATGATGGTTATTTATGAAAATTGTATTTCCCAAAGAGACCTTTAAGAGGGAATATTTTTTTATTCATGACTGAACCTGCATGATAGGATTTTGTTCTTTAAAAAAATATTTTAACTCATTGGTTTTTATGTTTTAATGATATAAGTTTATTTATAATTTCAATAATATATCTCAATTATTTTCAGTCTATTAAATACTGATGTGGATAAGAGGAAGATTGGTATGAATGATAGGTTTCCTTTTGAATATTATGAGGAAATTAACCAATTTATGGATTTCACCAATGTATTTCTAACTGATTTGATTAGTTTTCCATGCAGAAAATGCGCAAATAGATATCTCTTCAAATGAGATAGTGTTAGAGAACAACTATTATTGAATGAGTTTTTGAAAATCTATAATACCTAGACACATCCTGGAGAAGAGTCTGTTTCATGTCATCGATCAAAAAATATTCATACGGATGTTGATTTGAGAATAGTTGATCCAATGAACATAATGCTCAGTGATATGATGTGTCCGTTTCAACCTGAAGATAGTAATGTCATAAATGATGACGTTGGATCGAGTAATCCCCGTTCTTCGGATGATGGAGAATCATTTAATTTTTTTGATATACTTGATGATGCGTATACAAAATTATATCATGGATGATCTAATGTATTAAATTTTCATTCATAACTGAATTGTTACACCTGAAGGCCTTAAACCAGTGGTCAGACACCATATTCGACATGTTGTTGGTATTGTTGAAGAAGGTACTCCCTACTAGAGCAAAGATTCAAGATTCATTCTATCAATCTTTCATGTCGACCGATGATATTGATTTTACATATGATTTCATTGATGAGTGTCATAATAATTTTATGATTTTCACAAAATAGAATTCTCAATTAAATAATTATACTATTTTCTATACATCTAGGTGGAAATACAATGAGATTAATCATGGTATTCATATTCTTTCTAGCATAGTCTTGAATCAAGGGAACCAAGTTGCCACTATGCAGATGAATTATTTCCCACTGAAACTGAGACAAAATAGATTCTTCATGTTAATGAATATTTCTAAATTGATGACATGGAATTCAGTTAGAAACAAATAGGTTGATAAATTAACAAACCTGACAGATTCTTTTTCATGGAAATAGTTGGATCAAAGACACAAAAATATTTCATGGGATGATCATAATGTTTGACGGCATTCATAAGTAGATGGTTTTAACCCATTTAGGTCCGTGGTTTGTGCAACACATTGTACGTGGATAGTGGTGTTGGTTCCATACAATCTTTTCCCATGGGTATGTATCAATCAACCATTTTTGTTAATGTCGATTCTAATTTATGGACTGAGAGAACCTGGAGAAAAAAATGGATGTTTACATTAAACTGTTGATTCATGATATGAATGAATTTTGGGCCGATGGTGTAATGACTTTTGACTCAATAGGTAATTAAATGGTGAGACTCTGGGCCACTTTTTTATGGAAAATTAATGATTTCCCAGTGTATGAAAACATATCAGGTAGGAGTAAAAAAGGAGAATTTTCCTTCCCTTATTGTAATAAGAGAAAATAATATATATGGCTTATGGTCTGTAGAAAGTGGGCATATCATGGTCACATACACTTTCATCCTCCATTTCACAGGTTAAGAAATGTCTGCATTTCATTTGATGATAATAGAGAGTATGACCCATTACCACAAATATTGTTTGGGGTTCAAATTTGTGCACAACTAGATCAAGAAAATTACAGAAGAATGTATGATTTTAATGATTTATTGGCTCTTGAATTTCCTTCTATTTCGCCCAAAAATAGATAGCACATTCATAATTGGATGAAATGGTGTTTTTTTTGAATTTCCTTATTGGAGATTTATTATTTTAAGACATAACTTGTATGTGATGCACATTGAAAACAAATGTATGTGATAATATATTGTGCACCATTTTAGGCGTCATGGGTAAATCAATGGAGTGTGCTAATGCTCGATGTGATTTACAATAAATTTGATTGATAAACCCATTACATTTTCAAATGGGTGAAGGTAATCAAGAAAACATTCCTACTATAAAGTACACAATGAGTAATGAAGAGAAATGAATATTTATATCAATATTGAATATAGTTAAGGTCCCATATGGTTATTTCTCTAATATTTCCAAGCATTTCAATATGACGATAATGAATTTAAAGGGGATTAAAAGTCATGATAATAATATTTTTCTTCAACAATTAATTCATATAGAAATTATTGATTGCTTACCATCCCAGGTTACTGATTCGTTGATTGAAGTTTCAAATTTTTTCAGACAGCTATGTTCAAGAAATGACCACATGGGTAATTTTAAAATGTATCAGGATAGGATTGTACTTGCTCTATGTCCCCTCGAGAAACTATTATTACCGTCTTTTTTTGATGTCATGGTTCACTTGATTGTCCATTTAACTGGTGAAGTCATTGCTAGAGGTCCAATGAAATTTAGGTGGATATATCCAACAGAGCTATACATAAAAACATTGGAATGGTATGTGCGCAATAAAGCTCATCTAGATGATTAAAATTGAACAGGTATATTTAATGGATATGTGTAATAATTTCAATACTTCATATTTTTATGAGGTTGAAACAAGGATAGATAAACCCTCCCAGAATAAAGAGGGTCCAATTAGAGAAGGATTAATGTTTGATATGCACAATGATGAGTGGGTTCAAGATCATAAATATGTGTTGTTCAACAGTCCATCAGCTATTCCATTGATATTGTTAGTTTCATAGTTGATGTGTATTCTATTTCTATATTTATTTTATTACTTTCCTTTTAGTGTGTTCTGATTTATGATGCATATCTTTAATTTGAAACATTAAAGGCCATGTGGAACTGAATATCAAATCCAAAAACATCATTTCAACATGTTTCATGACTGGTTCAAGACTCATGTACGTAAAAATAATAGATTTAATATTTTTATAGTGAAAATTTAGTTTTATTTTCACACTCCTTTATCCATTGAGCTTTGTGAAATTTGTAGATTCAAATAATATGTGATTTATGTACCCATACTATGAGTGAATAACTCAACCAACTAGCTGATGGCCCATTTATTACAGCTCTTTGCTATAAGTCTTTGGTTGCTAATAGATTCTGATTTTGTATTAGTAATGTTGACATGAATTGAGCCACACAAAATAGTGGTGTTTGTTGTTATTTTGTTGTTGAGGGTTATTATTATGGATTCCTAAGGGATGTTATTGAGGTTATATATGGTCGTGGCATAAAACACATATTGCTAAGGTTTGATTGGGTTAATCCAGTTCATGGAATGAATGTTGATAACATCCAATTTACGTTAGTAAACATGACCAATATGATATATAAAGATGACCGAGTAAGAAATGAGCCCTTCATATTGAAATCAAAGGAAGTGCAAGTTTAATTTGTCAGAATTGATTTTGATTGGAAGGTTGTGGTGAAAATGTCTGGAAGAGGGCTGTTTTTTATTGATCAAGAGGAACCTGACATTTTCGCATTTCTTAATCAAACACTTGACCAAACAACAACAGCTATACACGATAATGATATACAATGGTCCAGACAGACAGTTGAAGGAGATACAATATACTTTCATGATTAGTAAAAATTGTGATTATTTCACCATATTGTTTGTAACAATATTTATGAGTTATATATGTATAAAAATTTCTTGATTTAACTATATTATTTTTATTATAGGTATGTCATAGGGTGAATAGAGTGGTTCACATGATGTTGTTGGTATGTATTTTTTCATTTTTATAAATTAAATGATTGTAATTTTATGTACTTATTTCTCAATCTATTTCAAATTCTTAACTAAACATTTAGTTATATTGTAACTAAATTATGAATTTATGTTTATTAGGATCTGTTGTATCTTCTAGTAGACGTAGGGGTCCTTGTATAGGTGTTCGATCCTGGAACTCTAAATCCCAATTGGATGTGTTATTTGATGGTACAATTCACCTAATCAAAGAAGGTTCAACTGTATTGATTTGTTAGTTTGGTCATATGATATGAGACCAAAAAATATTCCCCATGATGACTCATTATTGGAATTCTTTTCCCCAGGATACGATTAACAGATTATGGAGGGAGGTTCAGGTAAATTCATTGTTTAATTTTTCATGATATTATTTTTATTATTGTTACACAAAATAACAATTTTTTTAATAGGATAATTTGAAATCCTGTCCATATGAGTTTCGGGATGTATATATGTCCAAATTCTGAAAATTATGGATGGATTACATGATAAGGGTGAAAAGAGATCAATGGATAACATTTGTGGTTCTTCCATACATTCTATAGCGAGTCCCTCCAGGCATTTTTCTCATGCAGCCGTTGAATTTGGTTGTGTTTTGGTGAGTGAGATGATAATGGTAAGATATATTTATTTTAATCTATAAATGAAAAATATTACATATGTCTATTAACTGAATATGTTGAATTTAGACTGAGTATGCTCATCATTCACGTAATTGGGCGATGCAGGGCACACCTTCCAGACATAGCATTTGACATGTGTCATAGCTCAGACATGATATAAGTTTAGAATTTTCTATTCATTCCTATATTAAAAAAATTGTAGTATAACTTAGTGAAAACCTTTTATTATAGCTACACCAATGAGGTGAGCCGATTGATTGGATTCTAATTTGGGTGAGGACTCATAGGGTAGGAGATTCTGATGTTACTGGTGTTATAGTAAGAAAATTATTTACTAATAAAGGTATTTTTATTTTGTAAAAATTATTCATATTTTTTCATTTATTCATTATATCCTACAAGATCAGTTAGACTCTCAGTTAGAAGAGTAGCCAGAGGAGAAATGTCATAGTAATTTCCATAGAGATGATATATTTCACCGTGTCGTGGGGCATGGTGGTCATGGTTATTCCTTAACATATCGTGGTCATGTCCCTTGATGTGCAGTTGTTAGAGTTGAGGCGATGGGTGAATGCAGAGATGCTGGGATGCACACAAAGTCTGAGATATATGCTTCCATGTAGGATATGCAATAAAATATGGATGCACGGTTTCATTAGTTACATGTAGAGTATGAGGGGAGATTATCACATATTTCATGACGTAACAATAAAGTGACGATGCAACGTCCTGGTGACGGTACAAAAGTGACATCATAGGTAAAAAATAAGCCAAACCATACTAATATTGACTTCTATTGATATGTTTAAGACACATAATATTGATATATATTGTAGGCTCTGGATATATGTGGTGGAAATTGTAGTGATATTGGTGAAAGAGATGAGGATGGACATGCATGAGGTAATTTACATTACCATCTTAATATTATAAATGAATTAGGAATTAATAATGATTCTCAAAACATTAGGATTATTTACACCAATGGGTTTTATAATTTTAATTCTTGTGATTTAATTCGTTATTTTAATGTTTATGTGAATGTTAACTAGGATATATTACATAATACTTAAATACATTAAAATGATAACAACCGCTGAATGAATTGTGAAATTTTTGGGCAGAGGGCATTTTAATCGGACGTGCGGTTTGTGCCGTATGAATGAATATTCATTTTTAGGTGTTTGGCGCACTTGGGAATGGTGTGTGGGGTGGTCAAAACTATCCGAACGACCACGGAATGCCATGAAATAAAGATACAACAACCAACAAGTGAAATGTTAAATGGTTGTGTAGACAACACGTCAGTCGTAGGTGTCGTGTGACCGCTGTGACTGAAAACGCACATCTGGTGCCATAAACAACCAAAAATTTCATTTAACGATCAAATATATAATGAATTACATCATAATGACTTCATATTATTGGAATAAATTCTATTAGTTATCTTCGACATGTACACACAGACAGAACGTCAATCAGACATGCAGTTTGCACGGTACGGCTGAATATGCGTTTTTATGTGTTAAGCGTCCTTGAGAAAGGTGCGTGAGTTTTTCAAAACTAGACGAATGACCCCGAAAAGCCTTGAAATAAATAAAAAAATCTATTGAGTGAATTTTAAAATGGTCGGGCAGAACACATGTCAATTAGAGGTGTCGTGTGACCACGGTGATCGAAAACGCACTTCCGGTGCCATAAACGACCAAAACAGGCATTTAATTGTCAAATGCATACCGAACGACATCAGAATGACTTGAAATCATTGGAAAACATATTAATTATTTTGTGTGAAGTGTACGAGGAGACATCATTTTAATCAGATGTGTGGTTTTCAAGGTACGACTGAATATGCATTTTCAAAGTCTTTGGCATGCTTGAGAAAGGTGTGTTGGGTGTTTAAAATCAGGTGAACCACCTCAGAATGCCATGAAATCAGGTGAAAACAACATGCGAGTGAATTGGGAAATGGTAGGGTTTAACACACATCAATTGGAGGTGTCGTGTGACCACGATGACTAAAAATGCACTTCTGGTGCCATAAATGACCAAAATAGGTGTTTAACGGTCAAATGCATACCAAAGGACATCATAATGACATGATATCACAAGAAAACATTCTAATTATTATTCAATATTTTTATATGGAGACGTCATCTCAATCAGATGTGTGTTTTGCATAGTATGGATAAATTTGTGTTTTTAGGGGTTTAGCGTGCCTGAGAATTGTGCTTGGGGTTGTCAAAACCAGCCGAACAACCTCGAAATGACATAAAATCGGGTAACAACAATCCGTGAGTGAATTGTGAAATGGTCAGGTAGACCACACATCAATGGGTATTGGCGTGTGACCGTGGTGACTGAAAATGCACTTTTGGTGCCATAAATGACATAAACATGCGTTTAACGATCAAATGCATACATAAACACATGATAATGACTTGAATTCACATGCCAACATTATAATTATTATGTGTGATGTGTAAAGAAATATGAAACATCAATCAGACGTGTGGTTTGTGCGTTATGGCTGAATATGCATTTTTTAGGTCTTTGACGTGCTTGAGAAAGGTGTGTGGGGTGTCAAAACTGGGCGAACGACCTTGGAATTCCATGAAATTCGGCGACAACAGCCCGTGAGTGAATTTTGAAATGGTCGTCTAGACAACACATCTGTCAGAGGTATCGCGTGAATGCGGTGACCGAAGATGAACATTTGATGCCATAAATGACCAAAACATGCATTTAATGGTCAAATGCATATTGAACAACATTAGAATGACTTGAAATCCAAGAATAACATTCTATTTATTATCCATGACATGTACGTGTAGACAACATGTCAATTGGATGCGCGGTTTGTGCGGTACATCTAAATATGCATTTTTTAGGTATTTGGCGGGATTGAGAAAGGTGTGTGGGGTGGTCAAAACCATCCAAACGACATCAGAATGCCTTGAAATCAAGCGAAAACAACCACCGAGTGAATTGTGAAATGGTCATGTAGACCACAATCAGTCAGAGATGTCGTGTGACCGTTGTGACTGAAAATGCACTTCTGGTGTCATAAACAACATAAACAGGCGTTTAACAGTCAAATATAAACTGAACGTCATCATAATGAATTCTAATCATATGAATATATTCTATTTATTTTTTCTGACGTCTATGTGGAGAGGGAACACCAATCAGATGGGAAGTTTTCATGGTACGACTGAATATGTGTTTTTTAGGTGTTTGGCGTGCTTGAGAAATGTGTGTGTGGTGGTCAAAACTAGCCGAGTGACCTCATAATCCCATGAAATCTAGAAACAACATCCGGTGAGCGAATTCTAAAATGGCCGGGTAGACCACACGACCATCAAAGGTGTCGTGTGACCATGATGATAAAAAACACACTTCGGGTGCCATAAACGACCAGAACAATCGTTTAATGGTAAAATTCACACCGAACGACATCAAAATGACTTGAAATGACATTATAACATTTTAATTATTATTTGTGATGTGTAAGAGGAGATGTAACATCAATCAGATGTTTGGTTTTCATGGTATGAGTAAAAATTTGTTTTTAGGTCTTTGGCACGTTTTAGAAAGGTGTATTGGGGGGAGAGGTCAAAACCATCTGAACGACCTTAGAATGCCATGAAATTAGGTTACAACAATAGGCGAGTGAATTGTGAAATGGTAGGGTAGACCACACTTCAATTATAGGTGTCATGTGACTGCGGTGACCGAAAATGCACTTCAGGTGCCATAAATGACCAAAAGGTGTTTAGCGGTCAAATGCATACCGAAGGACATCATAATGACTTGACAAGTATGCAGAGATGTCATGTCAATTGGATGTACAATTTGTGTTGTACTGCTAAATATGTGTTTTTAGGTGTTTGTCGCGCTTGGGAAAGGTGTGTGGGGTGGTAAAAATCGGTTGAACGACATTAGAATACCATGGAATCAGGTAACAAACCTGTGAGTGAATTATGAAATGGTAGGGTAGACCAAAAATCAATCAAGGGTGTCGTGTGGCTGTGGTGACTAAAAATGCACTTTTGGTGCTATAAACGACCAAAACATGCATTTAACGGTAAAATGCATACTGATGGACATCACAATTACTTGAAATCATAGGAAAACATTATAATTATTTTGAATGACGTGTATGACGAGATGACATGTCTATCGGACATGCGGTTTGTGTGGTATGACTGAATATGTGTTTTTTAGTTCTTTGATGTGCTTTTGAATGGTTTGTGGGGTGGTCAAAACTGGCCGAACGACCTCAGAATTCCATGAAATCAAGATAAAACATCAGATAAGTGAATTGTGAAATGGTCGGGTAGACCACATGTCAATCAGAGGTGTCATGTGACCGATGTGACCAAAAACACAATTTTGTGCCATAAATGACCCAAACAGGTGTTTGATGGTCAAATGTATAACGAACGACATCGGAATGACATTAAATAAGAGGAAAAAATTCTATTTATTATTTGTGATGTGTACGCAGAGAATAAATATCAATGAGACTTGTGGTTTGTGTTGTATGGCTGAATATGCATTTTAGGTGTTTGGCGCGCTTGAGAAAGGTGCGTGTGTAGGTCAGTCTAAACCTACAGAAAGTCCTCAAAATTCCATGTAATCAAGTAAAAACAACTAGAAAGATAGTTGGGAAGTTCTCAGGTAGACCACACATCAACCAAAGGTGTTGTGTGACCGCTGTGACCGAAAATTCACTTCTGGTTCCATAAATGACCCAAATAGGCGTTTAACTGTCAAATGCATACCGAACAACATCGAAATGACATAAAATCATATTAAAACATTCTAATTATTTTTCATGATATGTACATGGAGACGGAACGTCAATAACAGGTGTGGTTTTCACGGTACAGCTGAATATGTGTTTTTAGGTGTTTGGTGCACTTGAGAAAGGTGTGTGGGGTCATCAAAACCGGCTGAACGACCTCTAAATGCAATGAGGTGTCATGCGACTGCGGTGACCAAAAATTCACTACTAGTTCCATAAATGAACAAAAAATTCATTTAATTGTTGAATGAAAACTGAACAATATTGGAATGAATTGAAATCACAGGACAACATTCTATTTATTTTTCATGACATGTATGCGGAGTTGGCATGTCAATCGGACGTGTAGTTTGCATGGTACGATAGAATATGAATTTTTAGGTGTTTAGAGAGTTTGATAAAGGTGAGTGGGGTGGTCGAAACAGATAGAATGACCTCATAATGCCATGAAATCAGAAGACAAAAAATGGAGAGTGAATTGTATACTAGTTTTGTAGACCAGAAGTGAATCAGAGGTGTCGTGTGACCACAGTGACCGAAAACAAACTTCTGATGCCAGAAACGACCAAAATAGGCGTTTAACGGTCAAATGCATACCAATAGTCATCGTAATTACATGAAATCCTAGTAAACCATTATATTTATTATTTTTGATGTTTACATGGAGACGACACATCAATCAGACATGTGGTTTGAGCGATATGGATGAATATGCGTTTTTATGTGTTTGTCGGCCTTGAGAAAGGTGCATGGGGTGTTCAAAACTGGCAAAACGACCTCTCAATTCCATGAAATCAAAAAAAAAACAACTGAAGAGTGAATTTGGAAATGGTCAGGCAGACCACATGTAAATTGGAGTTGTCGTGTGACCGCAGTGACTGAAAACGCACTTCTGGTGCCATAAACGACCAAAATAGGTATTTAACAGTCAAATGCATACTGAACGATGTCAGAATGACTTGAAATCGAAGGAAAACATTATATTTATTACATGTGATGTATTCACAGAGATGTAATTTCAATTAGACGTTCAGTTTGCACAGTACTACTGAATATGTGTTATTAGGTCTTTAAAATGCTAGAGAAATGTGCGTGGCGTAGTTAAAACTGGCTGAACGACCTCGAAATGCCCTGAAATCATGTGAAAAAAACTGGAATGTGAATTTTGAAATGGTCGGGTAGACCATACTTCAATCGGAGGTTTCGTGTGACCGTGTTGACCAAAAACACACTTATAGTACAATAAACAACAAAACATGTGTTTAACGGTAAAATGCATACCGAATGACATTTGAATGACTTGAAATCATAGGAAACCATTATAAAATTATTCATGACATGTACGCGAAGATTGCATGTCAATAAGACATGCGGTTTTTGTAGTATGACTGAATTGATGTTTTTTCGGTTTTGGCGCACATGAGAAATGAGTGTGGGGTGGTCAAAACTGGCCAATCGACCATAGAATTCCATGAAATTAGGAAACAACAACGGGAATGTGAATTGTGAACTGGTCAAGAAGACAAGATTTCAATTAGAAGTGTCGTGTGACCGCAGTGACCAAAAACGCAATTCTGGTGCCATAAATGACCAAAAAAGGCATTTCACAGTCAAATGCATACCGAACAACATCAGAATGACTTGAAATCAAAGAAAAACATTCTACTTATTTTCTTTGACATGTACGTGGTGAGGAAATGTCAATTAGACATGTGTTTTGCACGATACGGCTGAATATGAATTATTTCGATGTTTGGCGCGCTTGAGAAAGTTGCGTGGGGTGGTCAAAACTGGCCGAACTAGCTCATAATTTCATTAAATCTAGAAAAAACAACCGATAAGTGAATTGTAAACTGGTCGGGTAGACCATACATCAACCGGAGGTGTCGTGTGACCGCAGTGACTGAAAACGCACTTTCGATACCATAAACAACCAAAACATGAATTTAACAGTCAAATAACACCGAACAACATTATAATGACTTGAAATCATAAGAAAACATTCTATTTAATATTTGTAATTTCTACGTGGATATGGAATGTCAATTAGACACGTGGTGTGTGGGGTATGGCTGAATATGAATTCTTAGTTTTTTGGCGTTCTTGTGAAAGGTGCGTGGGGTGGTCAAAACTGGTTGAACGACCTCAGAATGCCATGAAATCAGGAAAAAACAATGGGTGAGTGAATTGTGGAATGGTCAGGTAGAAAACATGTCAATCAGAGGTGTCGTGTGACCGCAATGACCGAAAATAAACTTCTGGTTCCATAAAATTCCAAAACAGTAGTTTAACGGTCAAATGCATACCGAACGAAATCAGAATGACTTGAAATCACATGAGTACATTCTATCTATTATCCATGACATGTGTGTGGACACGTCACATCAATTGGACATTCGGTTTTGCATTGTATGGATGAATATGCATTTTTTAATTCATTGACGGACTTGAGAAAGGTGTGTGGGGTGGTCAAAAGTAGCTGAACGACCTCATAATGACATGAAATCCGGTGACAAGAACCAACGGTTGAATTCTAAAAAGTGCTAGAATACCACACATCAAATGGTGTTGTTGTGTTACCGTAGTGACAGAAAACGTACTTCCGGTGCCATAAACGACCAAAAGAGGTGTTTAACTATCAAATGCATAACGAATGACATAAAATTACTTGAAATCACATGAAAAAATTTTATTCATTATTTGTGGCGTGTACGTAGAGACGGAATGTGAATCGGATGTGCGGTGTGCACGGTACGACTGAATATGTGTTTTTAGGTGTTTGGCGCGATTTAGAAAGGTGTGTGGGGTAGTCAAAACTGGCTGAATGACCTCAGAATTCCATGAAATCAAGCGAAAATAACCAATTAGTGAATTGTGAATTGGCCAGGCAGACCAGACGTCAATCCGAGTTGTTGTGTGACTATAGTGACTGAAAACGCACTTTCGGTGCCCTAAACAACCAAAACACGTCTTTAATAGTCAAATTCATACCAAATGACATAGAAATAACTTGAAATCATAAAAAAACATTCAATTTATTATTATTTTTTTGTACATGGAGACATCACGTCAACCAGACGTGTGGTTCACATGGTAAGGCTGAATATGCTTTTTTTACCTATTTGGTGCACTTGAGAATGGTGTGTGGCATGGTCAAAACTAGACAAACAACTTCGTAATTCCATGAAATCAGGAAACAACCACCATCATGTGAATTTTTAAATGATTGGGCTGACCACACGTCAATCAGAGGTGTCATGTGGCCTTGATGACTTAAAACGTACTTCAGGTGCCATAAATGACAAAAAATGTGTTTAATGGTCAAATTCATATCGAACGAAATTGGAATTACTTGAAATCACATGAAAACATTCTATTTGTTATCCTTGACATGTATGATTGACGTCACATCAATCGGATGTGAGTTATGTGCGGTATAGCTGAATATGTGTTTTTTTTGTTTATCGCGCTTGAGAAAGGTGTGTGGGGTGGTAAAAACTAACCGAACGTCCTCGGAATTCCATTAAACAAGGTTGCAACAAAAGGAGAGTGAATTTTGAAATGGTCAGGTAGACCAAATGTCAATCTGATGTGTCTTGTGACAGCAGTGATCGAAAATGCTCATCTGGTGCCCTAAACGACCAAAATAGGCGTTTAACGGTCATGTGCATACCAAACGATATCATAATGACATGAAATCATAGTACAACATTATAATTATTATATGTGACCTGTATAAGGAGACGAAATGTCAATTATGAATGTGTTTTGTGTGGTATGGTTGAATGTGAATTTTTTAGGTTTTTGGCGGGCTTGAGAAAGGTGCGTGGGGTGCTCAAAACCGGCCAAATGACCTAAGATTGCCACGAAATCCGGTGGAAACTGCAAGAATGTAAATTTACAATTGGTCGTGTAGACCAAAGGACAATCAGATGTTTCGTGTGACTACCATTACCGAAAACACACTTCTGATGCCATAGATGACCTAAACAGGCATTTAATGGTAAAATTCAAAACGAATGACATCAGAATGACCTGAAATAAATGTAAAAAATTATATTTTTTAACTGTGACATGCACACAGAGAAAACACGTCAATCAGATGAGTAGTTTTCACTGTACAGATGAATATGAAATTTTTAGGTGTTTGGCAAGCTTGAGAATGGTGTGTGGGGTGGTCAAAACTGGCCGAACGACATAGGAATGCCATGAAATTAGGCATAAAAATAGGCGAGTTAATTGTGAACTGGTCAGGTAGACCAGACGTCAATCAGAGGTGTCATGTGACCGCGTGGACCGAAAAAGCACTTCTGGTGCCAAAAACAACCAAAAAATGCATTTAACGGTCAAATGCAAACTGAACGACCTCAAAATAACATGAAATCAATACAAATAATTCTATTTATTATTCGTGATTTGTACACAGAGACAACACACCAACCAGACATGCAATTTGTGTGGTATGGCTGAATATGAGTTTTTAGGTGTTTGGCGTGATTGAGAAAGGTGTGTGGGGTGGTCAAAACTGGCAGAACAACCTCAAAAAGCCATTAAATCAAGCGACAACAAACGGTGAGTAAATTTTGAAATGTTCAGGTAGACCACAAGTTAATTGGAGGTTTCATGTGACCACGGTGACCAAAAATTCACTTATAGTGCCATAAATGACCAAAACAGGCGTTTAACGATCAAATGCATACCGAACAACATCGGAATGAATTTTACTCATAGGAAAAATTTCTTCTTATTATCTGTGACATTTACATGGAGATTTCATGTCAATCGGACATGCGATTTGCACGGTACAACTAAATATTCATTTTTTGGTCTTTGTCGCGCTTGAGAAAGGTGTGTGGGTTTGTCAAAACTGGCCTAACGACCTAGGAAAGCTGTGAAATTTTGCGTCCAAAAACTAGATGTAAATTTTGAAGTGTTCTGGCAGACCGCGCATCAATCGGAGGTGTCGTGTGACCTGGGGGACCGAAAACGCACTTCTAGTGCCATAAACAACCAAAACAGGCGTTTCACGGTAAAATGCATACTGAACGACATCATAATGACATGAAATCACAGAGCAACATTCTATATATTATGTGTGGCATGTACACCGAGACGATATTCAAATATTATGTTTGGTTTCTGAGTTTCTGTTAAGTATGAGTTTTTAGGTGTTTTACGCCATTGAGAAAGGTGTGTGGGGTGGTCAAAACCGGCTGAACATCCTCTGAAATACATTAAATCAGGAGACAACAACCGATGAGTGAATTATGAACTGGTTGGGTAGACCAGACGTCAATCGGAGGTGTCGTGTGACTGTGGTAATCGAAAACGCACTTCTAGTGTCATAAATGATCAAAACATGCATTTAACGGTCAAATGCATACCGAATGACATATGAATGACTTGAAATCATATGAAAATATTTTATATATTATCTGTGATGTGTACGCGAGGAGGGAATGTCAATAGGACATGCAGTTTTCATGGAACAACTAAATATGCGTTTTTTCGGTGTTTGGCGCACTTGAGAAAGGTCGGTGGGGTTGTCAAAACTGGCCGAATGACATCAGAATGCCATGAAATCAGGAGAAAACAACCAGATAGTGAATTTTGAAATGGTGGGCATACCAAATGTGAATCAGTGGTGTTCTATGACCGCAGTGACCGAAAAAAAACTTCAGGTGCCATAAACGACCAAAATTGACATTTAAGTTTCAAATGCATCCCGAACGACATCAGAACGACATGAAATAACATGACAACATTCTATTTATTATCTATGAAGTCTGCCAACATTGGAAACATCAATTAGAAATGTGGTCTAATTAGAACCATAGAATTTACTATTTTAAATTTTTTAAAAGGTATTCAAAATTATTAATATATTTTCAAAATAAAAAACTTTCGATCTTTTATAGGAAGCTTGAATGGAAATATATGTCATTTCATTTCAATTATTTGTTTGGATGTTTTTTTTCAGTATTAGTTTTTTAATAATTTATTTTATGCAGCTATATTCGATGATGGATGTGGAAGTTTGGAAGATGATTTTCTCATGAGAATTATGTGCGTATGAGTTTAGATATTTTGGAAACATTTTTTTTGTTTTAAAATTTAGGGTTTTTTATTTTATTGTTGGAACATATTTTTAAAAAAATAAAAAGCCTGTAGTTACTGCCATTTAGAGGTCTCTATAGGTGATATCGGCAGCACCTAGAGCATCTGCCATTTGGGGGATGCTGTAGCAAAATCCGAACTGGACTATTGCATCCACTATTTGGCGGAAGCTCTGGTGCCACTGATATCAACTATAGAGAACACCAAGTAGCAGTAATGATAGTCCATCCCGGTTCGTCTACATAATCCGCCTTTTGGTGGAAACTTTATCAACAAGGATGGGCATAAATCATTCGAAATTTGGTAGATGTTAGGTGGCTTCTAAAGACATTTAGCGACGGCTTTCGGCGGTCGCTAAAGGCCTTAATTCAAATAGTGTTATTTGACGATAAATCAATAAAACAATTGTTTTTCAAATACTATTAACCATAAAATACCCAAAACCTGACCAAAACTTATTGGTTGAGTATATATTGGCAATAACCATCCCTTGGTCGAGTTAGTGACCATTTCTAGCCATATTAAAGTGAGCTTGACACTTATATTATTTTATCCAAAGTTATGTTAATGTCGATAGATTCAATATTTAATAATTAGTACATTTTAAATGTATAATTTTAGAATAGATAAATTTGTCTAAATATTTTAATCTAAGATATAATATATTTATATTCATTATAATATTTTACTTTTAATTTTTATTCAACATGTAAGTATATTAAACAATAACACAAAATTTATGTACTAATTATCTTTTTAATATTGATAACAAATAAATGTTATATTAAATATTAAAATAAAAATAATATTAGATAATTAATATGTATAATGAAATTTCTAGATGACATTGACTTCATGAGAATATGATTAAATAGTTTGTCTGATGTTAACTTATTATCTTAATATTTTTTTAAATCCATTAATTGAATAGTGTAAAAATGACTTTATTTGTTGTTATTCATCATAATATTTTAGTAGATTATTTAGAAATCATAAAACATTTTTTAAAAATATATAATATTTTTATAAACCCTAAAATGTTCTAAGGTATTTATTTATGGTTTAATTGATATCAAATAAGTAAATATTCCATCCTATTAATATTGAATTTTTTGTTACCCATGTTAAAAATTAAATAGAATAACAATATGTTAATTAAAATGACAATCTTTAAATTTATTGAAAACATTTCTAAAATATATTGGTTATTGAAATTAGAACACTATATCATATAATATTTGAAAATGGAACTTTTTTATAGTTTTTTATGAATTTTTATTTTATTATAAATTAATATTTTTAGAGATCCAAAACATTCCCCTCACCTCAATTATAAAAGGGCACCTCCTACCTCACTTATTCACTTATCTCTGAGCATTAAAGATCATCCATCCCCCACCCTTCTTCCTTATCAGCTTCTCGAGTAACATTCTAGAGATTTTTTTCTTCTTCAATGTCCAACTCTAGTGCTCTAAGAGGTTATATTGAGGAAGCACATCGAAGAATATGTAATCTCTTCTACTAATTCTTTCAAAATTATTTCTTCCTCTACTTCCACATCACAAGTTGTTTCATTATAATTAATAACTACATTATAATTAATTTTATGAGATGTTATTATAATTATAAAAAAACCATATTACTCTATCTATCCATCATATACAAAGTGAAATCACCACGCGCGCATATGTATGACTTACTCTCTCCACGCCATGATTTAATCTGTTTTTCACCACCACCTTACCTAGATGTGTATAGTGATGGATATAATAACTATATAAGAATATTACAACATTATATTAATTCCGAAATATAATACACCATCCAATTCAATAACATTCAAAAAATATGGGAATGATATAGTCGCTCGTCTGTACGTCTTGCCTATCTTCTCCACGATGTGATGTGATTCATTATACATGATTTCATTAAATAATGATTATATTAATGTATAGAATGAATAAATATGGTATATATTTTGTTAATATAACTTTTTAATGATATAAATTTGACCTAATAGAGTAATTGAAACACCCCAAGCTTCAATGATTTGCTTCTTTTTAAGTAATTCAATAAATTGTGATTCACGCAACACTAAGTTAATGCTCACCAAGACTAACTGTGGAAAAATAGATTATGAATAGTTTTAACAAAATATTGAATTCAATATATTATTTATAATTTTAAAATTCATATCATTTGTTTTTTAAACATGATATAACAAATCAATTTTATTGAATTAAATAAGTATTTAAACAAATGCAATTTCCCACCATTTAATGGCGAACCATTTATAATCTAATATTTGAAACTTTTATATATTTAATATGAAATAATAATAATCTTATTTACATATGAGATATAAAAATTTAGCAATGAAAATGTTTTGGTTTCTTCTGATAACATTCATATTTTAATGAATAGTGAAAAATAATGAATTTTAATTCAAATCTACCTTTTCATATAATTTATTTATATTGATAGATTATCATTTTTATGTTTTAAATTATAATTAGAATTTTTTATTATTATTTAAATTTATGTTGGTGATTTTAATTTTTTTCACATTAATATTGAATATAAACACATCAAAATCTTTTAATGGTTTTTACTTCTGAAAACCTCGATTTCTCATTTAAACAATGGGACATAATTTTAAATTAATTACTGAAAATTATGTGTTTCAAATATTGAAAAATGGATTCCATATTTGGAATCATTAGGTATTAATTATATTAATAGGTTAAATTTAGTTTTTTGGATATTATGAATAGTAACTTTGATAATTTTATTACCCCGACTAATGATAAATTAGATAATTTAAGGTAAAAATAGTATTTTAAAATTACCTTTAAAAACATCAAAATTTTATTATATGACTAAATTATAACCTTATAACTAATTTTGAGATATATAATCATTTAATGGACATATATCCATAAATATGACATAAATATTATTATAATTAATGATTGGGACAAAATGTCACACTCTCATTTCTTATAAGCAAAATAATTTTAATATAGAGATATACAGAAGATAAAATCTATTAAAAATAGACTCTTCAAATATAAAATAATTAAATATATTATATAAATTTATTTATTACTTTTATTGAATAAATATTTACCATTAATGAAGACAGAATAGGAATGCAGAACTTATATTATTAGTATAAATAACATTAAAATGTCTAAAAAATATTAAAATAAATATACACTAATTTAATTAATGACATCCAAAAGTTTTATAGATAATATTGAAATTTTAGTGTCATATTTTATGTTTTTATTCAACGTTATCTTATTGTTTTGATATTTTTTAAAAAAAGGAAAATTTTGAATACTATCAAAATTGACAAAAATGAAACATTAATATAAATAATAAATTATTAAATGTTATAAAATTCATAAAAATATCAAGATCACTAAAATAACTATTATAGGGTTAATAATTTCATTAATGGTCCAATTGGGGTTATTTTTTAATTTTATTGTGACTATAAAAACCCTATAGTATAAGAAGACAAGTAGATGCGTTAAGAGTTAAAATGTTTAACAAAGGGTTAAACCCAAAAGATAAAGTAAACTTTTTGATATAAAAATTTCTAAAAATAATTGGTTGTGAGTATTTCAACCCATAATAATATTATAATTAAAATAAATCACATTTTATATATTTTTAAATTATAATAACTTTATAATAATTTAATATTTAAAGTTCTTCCAAAAATTCCCCACACCTCTGCTATAAAACTCTACCCTTCCTTCCCTTTGATTCACACAACTAAAGATCTTTAGTTCAGAAAAATCCAACCCATTTCTCCTTTAAACTTCCCTAAATTAATCCTAGAGTCTATATTTTGGTAATAATTCCATTCTTGTGGACTCCATTTGAACAAACAAAAAGGAGATAACCAAAAAAGAGGTAACTATTTTATCACCTCATTAAAAGTTCATTTTTTCTTCTACATAGTATTTATTTATTATTTCCTTATCAATGTAACAATTATAGTATAATCCATATATGGAGATGTTATTATAATCCTTTTAGAATAATATTCCTTATTTTACCCAACATACGAATACCAATATCACCACACGTGCATATGTACGACTTACCGTTTAAACGTCGGGGTGTAATTTTTTATTCAACACTACATTATAAAGATGAGTATAATAATGATATATTTGATTTAAATAATAAATATAACATCATAATGATTCTTTATATTTAATATAACATCCAATTTCATACCATTTAAACACCAAGGGAATAATTTTATTGCTTGTGCGTATATATGGCCTACCATCTCCAGGGTGCAGTGAGATTTATTTTTCGACGTTAACCATTCAATAATGTTTATACAATTTATACTGTGAGTATAAACAAGTATATAAAACTTTTTAATAATATTTATATTTATAAAATTCATCCTATTTATAATAAATAGGACATACATAACAAAACATGTATAATAAAACAAACCAGTTAACACACTAAACAAAGGTAATACAAAAATATTATTAAATAATGATATAAGAGGATCATATATGATATCATAAATCTGGATACAGTTCTCATAATATTTAATTAAACATGATTAAATCATTAAAAAAGAGTTTAATGTACCCTCCACTAATGGAAACTACAAGTTAAGGGTTAATTTAACAATCTCTTTATTATAAGAGATTGTTTATAGGTAAGTATCAACTGGGAAATCATTATCATCCATGTCCATGTTTCATAAAATGTACTTTAAAATATTATGAACAATTTTATAATGAAAATTTTACCCATATTTTAATTTTTATTAAATGTTTTTAATTAAATATTCTTATCATTTTCCTAATAATTTACTTAATGGCCTTTATGAAAAATTAAAGAAAGAATGTTATTTTAACATATAGAGTGTGAGAAACCATTTCCACCATTATGAATCCTCAACACATTGAATATTACATTACAAAATTACAAAGGTTATATTCAAATAAAATTTTTTCTATTATAAGTGTGTATCTTTTATACGATTTCAATGTAAAAAATGGATATTTCTCTCATATAGTTTTAATGATTTCATTAGATTATTTTCAACTATGTAAACATCCATTGTTGGAATTTATGGTTAATTAAGGTAGACTTATTATGATAAAATATTCTATATTGTATTGAAGGTTTTATGATATATATGAATATGGATATTATATTTTGATACCTTTCATGGTTTTGGTCGAAGTATTTAGATTTCAAAGGCTATTTTTAATACAAATGTTTCTGTTATATTTCACCTCTTTCATAAGTATAATGCATTGGACTTCGTAAGTGACATGTGGGGCCTGATATAGCACCTCGATGAATCAGTAGGTATCATGGCACAAAATATTGTCTTTGAAATAGGACATGATGGTATTGTTATGTATGGTCTTTGGACAAGGGCTTGATTTAATTGTTGAGACGAGGAACATTATGTATTCCCTCATTATGAGATTAGTTATTGATATTACATATTATTTTTAGAGTAGATGAAGATCCATGTGAATGTTTAAATGGAATTATTTTATTTATTCTTACAATATTTTATAGAATATTATGATTAAATTCCTTGTGTTTCAGTTTTATATCATTCCTTAAATGTTTAAGCTTAAATATTATAGCTTCCTCAATATTATTTAACCATACTGAGCATATGAGCTGACTCCACTATTCTGTTTCATTTTTCCAAGGATATGATGAAGTATATTATGATTTACCTGTAGGGATATTCTAAAGGATATGGCAGTTTTCAAAGGAGATAATATGTTGTTTTCCATTTTATTATGTAATGTAAAAAATATGTTTGTATCTAGTTTTTTCCAGGCTAAAAAACTGATTTTTCCTTTAGTATATGATTTCTTGTGATAATAAAAATGTAATATAATAATGCATTGACTCTAGGTAACTGGGTTCTGGGAATTACAGTTGGCATTAGAGGAAGTTTAGTACAATCCTTGGAAACATGATTTAGAAAATACATTAATTAGGGATCATTAACCTAAGATAGAGTTTTAGGAAATGTATATAAGAACATACTTGAATTTTGGTAATGTAGATTTTATATACGTATTCATAGAAAATACTTCCATGTCTAGATACTACAAGGGTATATCGTTCCGGTATAGATGTAACTTGTAGTAATAACTCTGACAATGTGTTCTGAGCTTGACTCTGGGTAACCTGGTACACGACAATGGGCCCTACTGTGCACCAAGTTTGAAACTCCTGGGGGATATGATTAAGATAATTCACATTTTCATTATAAACATTTGTGAAGGATTCAAGAGTAAATATGTACACAAAGAACCATTTTTTATTATGGATTAGATACGTATAAATATTTCAATTTATGTTTTATATTTTACTAGTTTGGAATTATTAATTATGATTCATAACCTAATATAGTCAATATAATTGTTTATAAGTAGATCCATTTAGTAGGAATGTAAATTGTATCAATACATGTAATCAATGTATGGATTTCCCCCAATTCAAGGTATTGATAGAGGAGCTGGTGATAAAACTGGCACTGAACAACTTATAACCGTATTAGGAAAACTGAATCAGGTTATGATTAATAACCTTACTCATATGGAGCAACCATATCCACAACACAGATGATAAATGTTATACCTCTTCATGAGGAAATAACTACAAAAATTGGTCTGGACTACAAATCTATTTGTAGATGGGCCAGGGGTATGTTCTTAGAGAAAATATTTATTTCCATATGGAGTAACAAAGTGAATTTTTTTTATTGTGGTATATCATATATTAGGTGATGTAGGTCAATGGTGGTCATTAATTCAAAATAAGTAGGACGTTGACGAGGTCAAAAATAAAAATGGAATGAATTTAAAGAACTATTCCATGAACAAAACTTTCATCGTGATCTATGAGATAATATGGTAAGAAAATTTCCGAGTTTTAGTTATAAGGAGGATGATAATGTTATAAAGTATGAAGATATCTTTTGAAGGTTATCAAGACATGCTTCAAACTACAAATGAAACCCATTGAATATGATTTATCCATTATTTTATGGGTTAAAACCATTAATTTTATGGGCACTGGTCTCAAAATCATTCTCATCATAAGAATATATATTCTCATGTGATGTCAAAATAAAAAAAGAATTCTCTACTTCTAATTACTATAAAGAATAAAAGAAAATAATATAGTTTTTTAATACTCTATAAAAGGAAATAAGGGAATGAAGGAAAAATATGACATTCCACCCTGAAAAAAATGTAGGAAGAAACACCCTCATACATTCTTACAGGGGATGGGGTTTTATTTCAATTGTGGATAAAGATTCTATAATGCTCATGATTTGATGTGTAATTAACAAGATATCATTTTTTAGTGTTCAAATTGCAAAGAGATACGATATAATGAAAGTGATTTTCCTAAGCATCAAGCTAACTTTCCCCAGAAAAGGCCATGTGGGCATGATCAAAATTTTTAAATCACAACTACTGAGTTTGATGTTCATAATGATGTAATGATAGGTACTTTAATAATTTCCTCAAATTTAGCCAAAGAATTACTTGATTCTAGATCCTAACATCCCTTTATATCTTCCCAATTTGCATTAAAAATTAGATATTTCCTATTCCATTAACAAGGGAGTTGTATGTCAAAACCCCAATGAGAGGTCTGATTGAAACAAATATGTGTCAGGAAGTTCCCATTATGGTTTAGAAATGTGCTTTATCTACATAATTATTCATCATAGCTTTGATTTAATTTGATATAATCCTCGATATGGATTGGGGTATAAAAATATGATGTGAATGTTTATTACAAGAGGAAGGAAGTTGTGATTTTTGAGTAATATGTAGAATCCATTATCTTTATAATAGAATCTTCATCACCCAATTGTTATCAAAATCCTCCAACACTTTCATTAGTGGATTATATTCTTAGCAAGGATTTAAAAATAACATATAGGGATGAGGAATGAAATATTCAAATATATGATGTACCTATTATATGAGAATATATTGATGTATTTACTAAGGATTTACCTGGTCATAAACTAGAGTAGGAAGTTGAGTTTACTATTGATTTAATCCCTGGTGTAAGGAAAATATCAAAAACGCTTTATATAATGGCAACATATAAATTAGTAGAGATGAATAAATAACTAGAGGAGTTCAATAATAAGGTATTTATTATTCCTAGTGTTTCTCCATGGAGAAACCTTTTTTATTTATGTTATAAAGAAAGACGGATCAATGTGGATGTGCATTGACTATAGTGAAATCAATACTATTACAATAATGAACTAGTATCCATTACCTCACATTGATTATTTATTTGATCAAATTAATCTAGCTCAATGTTTTCTAAGAATTATTTTCATTCTATATGTCATCGATTTTAGGAAAAAAAGGAAGGCATTAGTAGGAAATCATTTTGAACTATGTACGATCATTAGGATTTTACCGTAATTCCATTTTGATTGACTAATGTACCCTACGTTTTCATGGATCTAATGAATAGAGTGTTTAAGTAATATCATGATGATTTTTCATAGTATCCAATGATGATACCTAGGTATAATAAAAAATCTACGATGAACATTAGAACCACTTATGGATTGTTATGAAAACTTATATAAGAAATGAACTATATGGGATATTTAGCATGTCTAAATTCTAGTTTCAAGAAATTTCATTTCCTGCCAATATTATCTCCAAGGATGGAATATATGATGATCCTGAAATGAGAGAGGAAGTCCATGGATAGACTGTAATATTGAATATAATTTTGGTAAGTAGTTTTATTGGTTTAGTAGTTTAATATTTGCTTCTCATCTAGAATTTTGCCTGATCAGAAATCATGTTAATGCAGATCACACATAAAGTGGTTAAATTCATTTGGAAAAAATAGTGTGAAGATTTTATTATGAATTTATGGGAATCTTAGTTAATGATCCTATATGGACATTACCATATGGAAATTATGGGTTTGTAATTTATAGTGGTACATCATGGAAAGTACTCGGTGGTGTCCCTATTCTGAATGATTGGGTCATTGTATATGCATCATGGAAAATAGGAATTTATGAAAAAAACTACCCACTCATGTTATGGAGTTAGCAGTATTAATCTTTTCATTGAAGATATGGAGACACTATCTCTATGGTGAAAGATATGGGATATATATTGATCACAAGAGTCTAAAATATATATTCTTACAGAATGAACTCAACTTGATATAAAAGAGGCGGTTTGATATAATCATGGATAATGATTGAACAATAAACTATAAAATACTGAAGGATAATAAGGTAGAGTATTCTTTGAGTTGAAAGGTACACAAATCTCTAAAAAAATGAGATTTGAAAAGGATCATTTGTTCACTGATCTAGAAAAGATGAAAATGGGAATTATCATAGAAGGTGAAACATCACTAAATTTTCAAATGGTTGATAAACCTTCATTAATGTAATGTTTAACAATTCCACCATTTTTTGATGTGGAGTCACAAAAGAAAATTAATGTTGGGAATGATGGGAGACTGATTGATATCGTATTTAAAGATGTTATTTTGGCTTTTGGTAAGTGGCTTTGTGTTCTGGACATACCCGATCTATGGATGGAATTATTGGATGATTCTCATAGAACTAATTACTTTATACTCCCAAGTGGCACTAAGATATATAGAAATTTGAAGGAATGTCTTTGGTGGGACAAAATGAAGAGGGATATTTCTAATTATGTGTCGAGAGGATTGGTTTCTCAACAAGTGAATTCCACAAGGAAACATCCTAGATGACTCAATAAACATCTTTCTATAATAATGTGGAAGTGGGATAATATTAAGATGGATATTTTCATGGGGATACCAAATACAACTAGAATAAATTTTGCAATATGGGTTATTGTGGAACGTTCTACCAAATCAGAACATTTTCTTGATATAAAATAACATTTACCACTTGAATGTTTAAAAATTATTAACATTAATGATGATGTAAGAATTCATGGTGTACCCCTATCGATTGTTTCAGATCGTGATACTCATTTCACAACATGATTTTCGAAAAGTCATCAAATGGACCAAGATACTGAGATTTGTTTGACCATGACCTACCACCCTCAAAATGATAATCAATCAGAACGGAATATTCAAACATTAGAAGAAATGTTGAGATCTTGGTCACTTGAAATTCAATGAATGTGGGATTAGTATTTACCACTTTTAGAATTTTCCTATTACAATAGCTTCCATTCATGTATAATGATGGAACCATATTAAGCATTATATTGAAAGATTGTTTGTTCACAGGCTTGATGGGATGTTGTTGCTGAATGAATACTCATTGGCCTAGAACATGTTTATGAAGCTACAAAATACGTAAAAAACTGTTCATATGTATATCAAAATAGATCAATGTAGGTAAATGCTATATTCTGATAACAAAAGGAAATATTTTTAATTTCGAGGGGGATATCATTTCTTCCTTGAGGTTTCTCCATGGAAGGCTGTTATACGATTCCGTAAAAAGAATAAATTAAGTCTCATGTATATAATACCTTTTGTGATTATGGAATGAATTAGTGTTGTAGCTTACAGTTTCAAAATGCTTCCAAGTATCACCAATGTTCATGATGTGTTCAATGTATCAATGTTTGGGAAATACATGCTATACCAAACACATGTTCTCACATATGAAGAAATATAATTGTAACTCAATCTGTATTATTGTGAAGATCCTATCATGATTCTTTATACTAAAGAACACGTGTTGATAAATAGAGTGTATCCTTTATTAATAGTTTTTTGGAGAAGCCATAAAACAGAAGAGGCGATGTGGGAAAATGAATAACATATATAGAAGAACCCCCAATATTTTTTTGATGTCATGATATATAAATATTGAGGTTGAAATTATTTGATGGGGGGAAGAATGTAACCTCCCAAGATTCCACATTACACTTATTAAATAATTCAATAGCTTGGGCTGCGTGCAACACTGAGTTTGACAGCACCACAACAAGCCATTTATAATGTTTTTATGAATATTATTAACGAAATTTTGAAATTTATATATTAAATATAATTTTAATATTAATTTCATTTTTTTCTTATAAATCATATAAGAACAATTTCAGTTTTCCGAATAAATGATGTATGTTTCAAAAAATACATTTTTACACCATTTTAATGGAGAAACCATTTTACATATAATATTTGGCCCTATAATACAATTAATTTGAAATAATAAATGTCTTCATTATAATTAGGACATAAAAATTTAGGTTGGACAATTTTTTGGTGTTTTTTCTGATAACATTCATATTTTAATGAACAGTGAAAAATACTGCATTTTAAATCAAAACTGACTTTTAATATAATTTATTTATATTGTTAGATTAAAATTTTAGTTTTTTTAAGTATAATTAGATTAATTATTTATCATTTAATATAATTTAGGTAATTATCATTATTTTATCATTGAAATTAGATATAAGCACATGCTAATCTATTGAAGGTTTTTTACTTATGAAAAACCTGATTTCTCAATTTTTCAATAGTATTTAATATTAAATTAATTACTTAATGTTCTATGACTTATATATTATAAATGGATTCCATATTTGGAATAATTAGGTCATAATTATGTTAATTGGTTACTTTTATTTTTGTTCATATTATGAAAATAACATTAGTACATAAAATATTCATGTTAAAGGTAAATCCAATCAATAAAGGTAAAAAAAATCATATAAAATTACCCTAACACCTGAACAAATACTATTTAATGACTAAATTCCACCATTATCATAGATGTTTCAAAATTAAGCCATTTAATGGACCCTTTTCCACGAATATGACATGAATATTATTATAATAAATGAATGTGACAAAATTTCACAATCTCATTTCATATAAGAATAATAATTTTAATATAGAGATATACATGAGATACAATCAATTATAAATAGTATATGAAAATATTTATAACTGACCTATATTATATAATTTTTTTTATAATTTTTAGATATTAAATAATTACCATTAATGATGAATCAATAGTGATACAAAAATTATTTCATTAATAGAAATATCAATTAAATGATATTAAAAATATTAAACCAAGTTAAATATTACTTAATTAATAACATCGATGAATTTTTTATAAAAATACATATTATTGATATATTTGACATTTCTTTGAATATATCATGTTATTTTGATATTTTTAAAAATGAAAAGTTTTGAATATTATCAAAATTGACATAAATGATACTTTAAAATAAATAATATTTTATTAAATGATATTAAATTTATAAAAATATCTGGTTTGGCCAACTAACTATGATGGGGTTAATTATGTCATTAAAAATCATATTGTTGGTCTTCTGGTTTTTTATATTAAGTATATTAAACCTATAGTTAAAAAGATAAGTAGACTTAGTAAGAGTTAAATTGTCTAACTAATTGTTAAACCCAAAAGATATGGTTACCATTGCGACCTACCTTGTCCAAAAAATAATTTTTCGTTAGTATTTCAACTGATTTTTATATTATTTTATAAATAAATGACTTTTTAGGTATTTTAAATTGAAAATAAATTTATTATAAATTAATATTTTAAGATCTTCCAAATGTGCCCCTCACCTCTCATATAAAAGAGAACCCTTAATTCACTTTGATTTACACATCTAAAGCCCATTATTTTGGACAAACCCTGAGTATTTCACCTCATATCTTCCATTAATTAAACATAGAGGCCATTATTTGAGAATAATTTTATTCTATGTATTCCATTTGTACAAACCAGAAAGAGATACCCGAAAAAAGAAGAAATTGTTTTTCACCTCTTTTAAATATCTTTTCTTCTTCTACTTACTCTATCTATGTTTTTCCATATGCAAATAATATATGTAGTATCACTAATATACTGACATGTTTTTACCATCATATTAAAACCATATTCGTCGTTTTAACCATCATATAAATAAAAATATCACTATGAATTCTTGCATACGACTCACCTTCTCCACGCCGGGGTATAATTTATATTTAATACTACTTTATTTGGATGGGTATAATGATGAGTAAATGGATATAAATATTTAATATATCATGAAAATGAGTTTTTATAATTAATATACCATCCAATTCCTATCCATTTATCCATCAATTGAATAATACTGTCACTTTTGCCTACATACGGCTATTCATCGCCATGATTCGGCAACACGAGTGAAAAAATCAATTTTTCCATCTGTTTTTTATATTTTTGACATAATTTTTAGGGTGATGTTGTTATAGGAAAAATAAAAATAATAATTTTTTTTGTGTTGTTATTATGAACCCTAACATTAAAAATTAATATATAAGAGGATTTTCATGTTGGTTATTTAATAACTGATGTGAAATATGCTTCAGTAAAGTCTTTTCACAATGACTATTTAATAACCAACCTAAAAGACAATTCAGAAATGTTTTTCACCTCAGTTATTTAAATAACCAATGTAAAAATATCCCACGATGTCAGTTATACAAAAACAATGTGGAAAAACCCAATATCAACACAATTTTCATGTCTGTTAGTAAATAACCGAGATGAAAAATAAATTTTCATGTCAGGTATTAAATAACAGATGTAAAATACTATATACTATGTTGGTTATTAAATAACGATACGGAAATAATATTTGTTAAAATTTTAACATCGGTTAATAAATAACTGACGTAAAAAATATTTAAAAAATAATAATTTATGAAACCCTTCCTCTCTATTGTATAACCAGACCTAAAACAACCAAAACTAGAACACAAACCAAACCAGAAACAAGCACAATCAAACCAAAATCAAGAAAAACTAGAAGCAAAATAACACATTCACATTTAAAAAATTCAAAAATTATAATATTGACTAAGGAAACATTAATCCAACCTAAACAACTACCAAATACACATTTATAATTACAACATTCAAAATTACATCAATTAGTAAAAACATAGTAAAATCCATGAAAACCTATAAAATAATTTCATCCTTCAACTTGTAAGTGTTTGACCCCTTTTCACTATTAGGATATAGGTCATAAAATAGATACAAATTAAAAAATAATTTATTTAACATGTATAATGAATAAAAAATGAAATATTAATGAATAATTTATAGGGAAATATATCCTTGACGAACATTGTAACTGTTGAAGTTGTAATTTTTTCATACGTAAAACATAACATATAATACCCACATTTTATGATGCCTTGTTGTTTTTACCATTCTATTTAAATGAGTTTTTCAATTCTATATATCATTTTTATGTAATCCAAAATGTACTAATTATAAATGGATATTCACCTTTAGTTTTATATATTTGATCTTGGAACAAATTTCTTTATGGATCTTCAAAATAAATCCAATCCCCATTTCAAAAATAATATGAATGAATAAATTATTAATTATTTATAATATAAATAATTTTTAATGAATTTATACTTACTGTCCCAACATGTTCTTAAAATTTCCTCACACATCACTATGGAAAGATCATATCCAATAAAGTGATTTCTCCCTTGAATAAAAACACCTGAAATCCAATGGTCACTAATATAAAAGAAAACTTAATGTTATTGGTTATTATGTTAAATTTAAAAAAAAAAATTGTGAAACATATATTTTATACCACTCAAAAGAAGGAATCATCCAACACATCCCAATTATGTTCTATTGAAATCTGTTTGCAATATATACAAATTTATCTTCCTCGTCCATTTCATTCCATTTTGGTGAAATCAATTGCGGGTCTATCAACCCATATACATCTATCTGCTCATTCATCCCACACATTTTATGAACATACCTAATAAAAAATAGGTAAGTATAAATTGTCAATAAATTTAATGCATGGAATGATTTTTGTTAAGATGTACATGGAAAAGACATACACCACAATAATTCCAAAACTATCTCATACAACAAGCTCCATGGTGTCATTTTTTTGAAACCCCATATCTATTGCAGGTCCACAATCATGATCTTACATTGGAAATGTAAAATAACCAGCCAACAAATTTGAATATCATGACAATCTGTCAAGACTACTAGAATCTAAATATGATGACATAGCCCTTTTTCATTTTTGTATGATATAAAACACTTCATTATCTATATATTATTCTATTAAATAAATAGAAAATTTTATTAACATTCAAATGGTAAAAAAAATTAATTGAAAATGAAAATAAAATATATAACATATACACACCTCTATTGTAATGGTTTGCAGAAGTATATACGGACAAACTAAGAAGTGGCTAATGCTTTGTCCAACTATCATCACCACATCTATAGGTAACCTTACACCAGTTGATATATCAATAATATCCATTATAGTGACCCTATTTTTCTCTACCTCTAACTGTTGATGATGAATTTTATCTCCTATATAATTTATAAACCCATATGAAACTATATGACAATGAGGATCATGAACACACAACTCACAATTAAAAGGATGTTTTGTATGAGGGGTGTAGGGGTAGGATAAAATAATGCTTATAAACATATTTTGAGGATAAAAAATGGGGTCTGTAGGTGGAGGAGGAGAATAAATAATGGGATCTGTAAGTGTATATTGGGGAGTGGGAGATGGCAGTGAAGGAGGAGCGGGAGCTGCAACTAGAAATTTTTGTTGCATGTCTGAAAACATATATTTTACGGATGCTATGATATTTTCCTCCATATTTGAATGAATATTGTGAATATTATCCTATAAAGATGTTATTTTTTATATATTATCCAAGTAAGAAGAATAAGAATGTTGTAACAACTTTCTTATCGATACACCCTCTAGGAATCCTCACACACAACCCGAGGATTCGACCACCAATTTTCTCTCTCCCCTCCTCTGGTATGGCGCGGTGTGGGTTGGAATCCTCTACGTGGTGTCGGCGTGCCTCAGTGATGGTTGATGAGAAATCCAATCGAAATTCCTATCATCTCGGCCTGAATATGTTTCAGCTATGGTTTTGACTTTGTAATCTTCTCTTGGAAGGTGTAGATCAGGCTTCGTATGCACTTGCAGAAGATCTAGTGTGGTTTTAGCTGGAGCATAGGCTCTGTGAAGGGTTGTATCTACCTCTAATGAAGGCTATGGTTGAGTTTCATATTCTATATAGATCAGCGGGTTCTAGGAAATCGCCTATTCAGGCAAGGCTCAGTGATGGCCCCTGTGTTGCAGAGAGGGGTGGATTCTCAGTTCTAGTTTACGGTGTCATTGGGATTTTCAATCAGGTTCTATTTTAGTGTTTTTTTATAGTGTTGATTCAGGTTACTGGATGGAACTTTTGGATTGATGCTTAAAAAATGTGGAGTGTCGACTGGTTCGTGGTTGCACTGTAGTGTCTCCAGAGTAGGGTGCGGTGTCCGAATGGCCTAGTCTTCCTCGTTCTGGTTTCTTCATCACCCTTTTTGGATGTTCGCATTTGTTTATCTCATGTCACTGGAATGATTGGGAGAACTCTGACTAGAGTCTACTGGATAGATTGTGGAATTGGGTTACTGTCGACAGTCGCACCAGTGGGCGCTTGAGGAGACCAGTTCTATGGTTTGTCTAGATTTATAGATATTCTTGTTTCCTGGTTCATGGTTACTCCGACTTCTATTGATGATTTTGGCTCCATATAGAAGGTTTGATAGTTTGAATGATTTAATATATTTTCTTATCCGTTTTTCTTAAATATCCATTATGTTCTCTTATCCTTAATAGAATCCTCTATAAATTATTTTAAATATTATTTAATGACTCAATGCATCAATTTAATTTAATTTAATTTAAAAATAAACAACTTACAATCCTCTTGGCTAATACAATTGATTCTTCTTTACGATATTTAACATTTTTACTTAACTGAGTCCTCTTCCATTTTTCATGTCTAGATGGAGGGGATGGTGGGGAAACCTCTCCAGAGCTTGAATACTTATGTCCCGGTTTTTTAAAATTTTCATCTATCATTTTTTCATTAAATCAAGAATACCCAATCTGAGAAGAACATGGAGGGTATACATTTACGGATTGAATATTCAGATTATATAACCTTGATTTCAATAAATTATAAATGTGAAATCATTAATAATTCATTAATAAAATCATTTATATAAGATAACTTCTAAAATTTTATTTTGACCTTGCCAAAAAAGATTCTTGTCTTCTACATTCAAAATATTATTTCCATGTGTGTTCATCTATAAAAGTATATATATGACATGGACTATCATGTTTCTTATCCCAAAAATTTAAATCATATGAGAGGGTTGATTTGAACTCCATTCATCTTCAACGAGCCAACAATAAACATTTCCTTCTAACTCTTAAAGTGTTAGGTATATCAAATTTCATCTAATAAAGAAGTAGAAAAACATATTATATGATACATATTTCAACGTTATCCACAACATAATAAATTATATTACCAAAATGGTCTCCCACAACAAGATCTAGTGTTACATTGTCAACACTCTACAATTATTGAAGAAAATTCGGAATTTTCTTTCAAAATGAGTTGATACAATACTTTTGAAATATTATCCATTAAGTCGTCTTTTAATATCATTGTAATCAATTTCTATAACTATCCTATAGTAATGGATATGGGAAAATGATAATATTTGGTAAATGTGTGCTACAATGTTTACATACCCACAAAATCTTCTTTTCCATTGTGAGAGAACATGAAGATGATTGAGGAACATCAAGAGAAGAAAGTGGATGTTCCTCCCCAGAGGTATGATCATGATGCTCATCTCCAGATGTTTGTGGATGGTTATCTGATTGATCTATAAATTTATTTCATATCAAAGAAAAAACCTTTTAACAGATAAAATATACGAATTCACATATTATAAGACTAATGTAAACAAAAAAAATTCTGAAACACAAAAGTAAACTAATACCAAACACATTATTATTCACATTTTTTATAGTTAACAAAAATGATAACAACATTAATGATATATGAAATGACATGTAAATAAATGAAAACAAATCCAAAATTGGTTTAGAAATTTTAACAATAGTCAATCATAATAAGTCCATTTTTTACACAAAAAAATTATTTTTAACACATATATTTAAAATAATCATCATTCAACAAAATCAATAAACATATATGTTATGTAATGGAATGATTGGTAAAATAAACCAAAATAAATTAAAATAAACAAATGATACTATTGATTCTTTTTAATATGTGTTTTAATAATGAAAAAAATTCAATATAACATTTTATGAAATTAGTAAAAGTAAATGAGAAATAAATATATATTACATGTAATATTATGAATATACTAATTGAATTTTTTCCCAAATTCAGTTTCCTAGACCATTTATTATGGCATAAACAATGACTACTATAGGGCCATAATTATTATCTGTTAATATTTCCACAAAATTAGGTATCCCACATAAATCAACATCTTCATCATGTAAATAATCACCAACACATTTTTTTCCTTGTAATGAAATAGACCAATACATATCGGATTGATTATGAACAAAGAAATTTTTTTGCATGTGTTTGCATTATAAAAAAGTTCATTGTGTCTTACAATCTATTAATATTAAAAAGTGTCATTCCAAATTCATCGTGGATGAAAATATTATTACTGATAAACAATTTTCATTTAAACACATGATGTTTAATTATAATGTAATCAACCTGCCATATTTCATCAATGACTACAAAATATTCACTTGATGTAGAAATTGTGTTTATGTATTTAGAACTCAAAATATGAATTTCTTCTGTGAACACCAATACACCACTATTTTGAACATCACTTCTATTGTCCTGATATTTTGAATAACCATTATAGCCATTAATTTCATAGTTAGACCATATTATCATAAATAAACTTGGACCACCAACAAACCATATTAATGTATCTAATGCATCTAGTATTACAATCTCGGTCTTTTTAAACCATGGAATAAATGTTTTCTTATGCGCATTCAAAAGCCACATTTTGTTCATCATTGGATGAAATTGTTTCAACTCATTAATATGTAATTTTATATACGGTTGAGCATCAACTATGTTATTAATTATGTATAAATATACCTTCATTATCTATTCACCTGACAATGATTTGACATTAAATCCATGAATCCCCTTTCCATCATTATTAACTAATTCATGGAGAGATGCTGGAAAACTAATGTGATCTACTACAGACAAGTAGCACATACAAAACAACGTAACCACATCAGAAATATAATTTTCAAAAATGGAGGCTTTAGGTAGATATGGATTCAAAATATACCCCTTCAATATCATCATCTACCGTTGAAAAGGATACATCCAACATAAATATATAGGTCTATAAAGAATTATTTCTCAAACCAGATGAACCCTTAAATGATGCATTATATCAAGAAAAGATAATGGAAAATGCATTTTTATTTGACAAAGAATATAAATTGCATGGTTTGCCAAAATTTTCAAAGCATTTAGATCAATCACGTTATTACAAGTAGAGTTTAAAAAATAACACACCTTCATGATATACTTTCTAACACAGATCAGAAATATTCCACGCAGTGTAACTGGTAGAAGTTAATTTACCAGTATGTGAAATTATGAGATTTCATACCCATCAACATCTAGTCCTTCAGAGAGACAAAATATTTTTCATTTGATGAATAACCCTATAACACTATGATATTATGAGGACACTGAAAAAATATAATTTTCTCCCACATGGATAATATATGACAAGACTAATTATGAAATGTTCATCTTCCATTAGTTGTGGAAGCTAACTCTAGACATATTCCCATTGATAGTAAGTCTAATCATCCATTAATCCCATCTAATTTTTTTCTTTTTGTATATAAAAATGGTCCAATAAAGATGTCATAGATATTATGCTACACATTCATGACATCAATGTTATGTTTCACTTTATGATATCTCCAATATGATTTCTCAAAAAAATGTATTGTTTCTTCCAGATATTTCCATCATTACTTGATTTATGTGTCTTTCCAAATTCCATATTTAGGTTTCAAATCCTATCGAAATACTCATCGGTGGATAATTATTTCGGAGACATATAAATTTCTTTTGAGACATTGAATTAATTTTAAATCTTTTATAAGAGTGATCCATAGGAAAATAAAATTTTATGTCCCATGTATAATATTTTCTTCCCATCATGCAATCGAAATTATGAAGTCTGTTGTTTACAATATGGACACATTTTATGCCCCTTAACACTATATCTAGACAAATTACCATATGTTGGGATATCATTTATAGTGAACATAATAAATTCATGCAGTTGAAAATATTAGATTTTATAAGATTCATACACCATAATACCATCCACCTATAATAGTTTCAAATCATCAATTAACGCTGACAACAAAACATCATTATCATTTCTGGGTTTCCTTGTTCCATAAATCTTAATACTCAATGTGACATATTTAGGCTTCATACAAAATACAATAGATAGGTAGTAAATTACATATAAAATAGTCTATGAACTATATATGCTAATGAGTATTTGATAATGATTCATTCCAACCATGAAAACCCCATGTCCAATATTTCTATATTCATTTCCTAATGTAGGATTCTTCTCATCAGTTTTCTTTTACTGTGGATAATATACAAGATGATAAATTTTTTTCTCACATATATGCACATCAGCATGCCATATTAACCTTTTTGAATCATGTGAATTAGAAAATAAACATTTTAAACTAGGAATTATATGAAGACACCAAAATACCTTGACAGGGATCTCAATAATATCAATATTTTCGAATATTTTTCTTTCAACTTATACTGTAATGTACCACATTTCATACACTGATAGAACTCTATATTCCTTCCTAAATATCACACAGTCATTTAGAAATGCATTTATTTTCTTGTATCCCAATACCATCTGGAATAATATTTTCTTGGACTTATAATGTGAATCTAGAATATCAGTGTCTTCATAAATAACGTATTTCAACAATTATATGAGCTCTGTAAAACATTTGACACTCCATCCATGTTTCACCTTTAGGTTAATGAATCATGACACTAAGGAGAAACCATTAAAATCCATACTACAATGATACAATGGTTTTTCATCATCACCATATATACACTCACTTGTTGGTTCTTTCTAAATATGTTCTACTTCAATATCATGAATCATTTCTTAAATTTCATCAATGTTACCATTCTACAACGCATCATCATCAATAGATCTGAAATTATGACTAGTTTTACCATCCCAAATCCAAGGAGTAAAAATTGGATAAAATCATGAAAAATTAAATGATCTTTGACCAATTTACTTTTCAACTTCTTCATATTTACACATTTCGAGCATAGAAAAAATAAGATGCCACTCTTTGGAACATTTCATTTAGAAAATTCTAAAAAATGAACTACTCCTTCCTCATATTAATCACTCATTCGATGTTCCATATTCCAAATTCGACGCATTATTACCTATAAAAAATGAAAAAAATTATACATCTTGTTAAGATAGGATGATTTCCAATTTATAAAAAATATTTCATAATATGAATGTTATACAATTTTGAAATATGAAACAAAAATATGAGTATTTGAAAAACATATGAATTTTTTTTTAAAAAAGAAAATATATTTAGAGAAGAATGTTTTACATTGATATGAAATATTCCATAATTTTTAATTATCACAATTTTGAAATATGATAAAACAAATATATGTGTATTTGAAAATTATAATGATATTGCTTTTGAGAAATAAGATAGAAAACCACGATGTAATAAAAAGAAGCATTCATTAGTGTGATGTATTATTAACCAACCACATCATCAGTTTTTTAATTAATTTTTTATCCTAACTATATAAAATATTAACCTAATATGTATTAGGATTGTATTGAATTGAAATATTTTCTTCATTTTTGGTAATTTTAATGGTCACAATTATGGGTTTTAAAAAAGAAAACCCTCAAATTGACTATGTCCCACTCGCCATCTATTGCATCCAAGTATACTAATTTAATATAAATAATATTAGTGATTGGTTACCCCATATAGCTTCCCAATCCATTTATCACTCTCATACCCTAGTGACATACGTCATGTAACTCCAACCACTTTTGAATAGCATCATATCACATCACATCACACTATTAGACTTTTGGGACATGTCATCACATCACATATCACATATAATAAATTAGGGTATTGTAAACATGAAGGAGACAAACCATATTCACTCCCTCTACCATAAACTACCCCAACCATAATCCATCTCATCACATCCCATTGATTTCATCTGTTCTATCAAATACTCATCACATCAAATATAGACAATGATATTTTGACTGATGGCCAAAATGAAAAGTGTATATCAACATCACCTGGAAGTGGGAGTGGGGACGAGATAGAATCCATACACCCACCCCCTATATGATGTTGGAAAAAATAACCAAAAACAATTTTTTTCAGAAGTTTGTTCTCAATATGGGTGAGGTACATATATAAATCACAAATAATATATAGTGTATATAAATATAGAGGATAATCACAGTATGTCCATCATAAAGGATCACAAAATAGGTATTAACATATCACAAGATACTACTATTATGCTACATATTTAAAATATATAACTCCAAAAAATTAAATAAAATCCACATATCACATTCAACTTTTAAAATCACATTTTTAAATTTTATGATTTCAAATATAAATAAATTAATCATTAAAAGAAACCCATAAATTTATTTATTCAATATTCATTGTTGTCTTATATCATATAATTATTATGCATTTAATTTAATTATTACTCAAGAAACTAGAATAACTAACCACCATCGTAGTACTACTATACAACAACCCCACTACAACTGTTGCATCCCAGATAGATAACACATCCATTATTTCGTTTTCCCTTTCCATTTCATCTAAATTGAATATTTCTTGTGTACATATGGATGAAACTTTCATCCAATGATATTGTGAGAGTAACCACATCCAATAATTATAACATTATTAAATTCAATAAGATATTGATATATTTTAAAAAATTAAATCAAAAAATGTAAATGTAGGGAATCCAAAAAAAATGAACAATCAAAATCAATTTGTGTGAGGCTTACTTGAGTGTTTAAAGTTGATCAAATAGATGCGATGATAAAAAAAGATAATGAAAAATAAAGGAAATATGAGGTTGGAGGTCACAGGTTCGAGGAAATGTTTCTAGGGTTTTCACATGGTATAGAAGAGTCGTTGTTCCCTGTTCGAAAAATACAACAATAACTCAATACAAGGCCTCATAAAATTTTTATATGATTTATCACGTCAGATATTTAGTAACCAAAACGATACAATGTTTTTTATTACATTAATAACATCATTAATAAAATAAACAATGTGATAAAGATAATTATTATCCCAGTTATTATATAACCGACGTGATAAAGAAATGACAATTTCATTATCATGTCGATTATATAATAACAGTCGTAAAAAATTGGTTCTATTACGTCGGTTATTTTATAATCGATGTGATCAAGTGAGATAGTTGATTGATCACAATTATTATAAAATAACTAACGTGATAGGTCAACATAATTGAGTTTTTAAATTAGTTATAATATAACCGACATGATAAATTAATTTTACGACTTTTCACATTGGTTATTTTTAAACGACGTAAAAAATTTCAACGTGGTAAATAATATTTGTAATAATGTGAGGTTCATTCTCCACATTATCCATTAATGAATTATTATAAAATTTATATGATGTTTAAAAATATGAATTATGATGTTTTTATCATTCTGTATCTAAATAAATGACATCCTATTCATAATAATCATGACGTACATAACAAAACATGTATAAGAAAATGAAGCAGTTAACCCCCGAAACAACAATAATTCTAAAATATTATAAAAAAAATGATATAATAGGATCATATATGGTGTCCTAAATATCAAAAGGGTTATATTATAATTTAAAAACATAATATAACCATTATATATTAGGATAACTCACCCTTAACTAAAAAAAAGTACAAGGTAAGGTTTAATTTCACAATCACTTTGTAATCCTAGTTTGCTTATACATATGTATCTACTAGGACATCTTTATCATCCAAGTACATGTTTTTTATAAAGTATTTTAAAATATTTTAAATTTTTTAATGATATCTTTACCTATATGTGAAAGTGTATAAATTTTTTTGAAAGGAATATTTCCATAATTTTTTAAACGAGGTACCTTTGACCTTTTCAATAAATTCAGGATAGAATGTTTTTTAACTTATACAGCGCAAGTGGATATTTCAGCCATTTGGAAGCAATAAAATTTTCATGATTACCTCAAAATATTGAAAGGTTATTTTGAAAATAAAAGTTTTCATTTATAGTTGTGCAGATTTTAAATGATTTCATTATAAAAATGGAATATTTATCTCAAAGGGCTTTAAAGATTTAATTATATTATTTTCATCAATGTCAAGATCCATTGATGGATTTTATGCTTAGTTGAGGTTGATTTATTATGAGATAATACTCTATATTATATTTAAGGTTTATGGTACATTTTAATATGGATGTTGTATTTTGATACCCTTCATGGTTTATGGTTAAAGTATAAACATTTTATATGGTAGTTTTAATAACATTTTTTATGTTATGTTTTAACATTTTTATTAGAGGAATGAATTGTACTTAGTAAGTGATATGTGGAGACCCTGATGGCCCCATGATGTATCAGTAGGTATCATGTGTAAAACTAGTGTCTTAGCACAAGGCCTTGACATTATGGTTATGTTTATTCTCAGAACGAGGCCTTGACATTATAGTTATGATGTCCGACATTATGCATTCCAGGATTATGAGATTATTTATTGATATTACATGTGATTATGTGGCTATTAGGATATTCATTTGAATTATTAAATGGAATTATTTGATTTATTCATTCTAGATCCGATTGAAAATTATGTTTATATTTCTTGTGATTCATTTTTATAACTTTCCTTAAAAGTTTATGATTATTTATTATAGCTTCTGCTATATTTTTTAACCTTATTGATCATCTGAGATCACCCCATTCACATGTTTCAATTTTTCTCAAGATGTGAATAAATTTATTTTGAAGAACCTATAAGTATATTCTATGTGATATGAGGGTTTTCAAAGGGGATAATATTTTGTTTTTCATTTCAATATATAATGTAAAACTTATGTTTGTATCTAGATTTTCCAAGGCTATTAACTAAATGGTCCTTCAGGATTTCATTTCTTGTGATCATGGAAATGTAATAAAATAATGTAGTGAATATATGTATCTATGGTCAGAACATTATATGAACCAGAAATTATATGACAAAACATGCATAAGAACATAATGAAGTCAATATTCAAATAATGAATAATAATGAAATGTTATTAACAAATAGATGATAATATGATCATATATGATATCATCAAAATGAAAATTATTGTAAAATGTTCCAATGAAATTATTTAAATAATTGTACATAATGTTTGGATATATATAATGCAAATCAAACACAAGGTAAGGGATAATATTGCAATCTCATTATTATCAGAGGTTGTTTATACGTAATTATTTACAGGGGTATATTTAGCATTTACATCTATGTTTCCTAAATAAGTAATATTTTTATATTATATTACAATTTTTGAAGTTCATTTTTACCCATTGGTGAATTTTTATTAAACGTTACGAATGGAATCATTTGTCGTTATTTTATAGAAGGTACCTATTGACTTTTCTGCCAAATGTATGATGATAATGTTCTTTTAACTAATATAGAAGCGATAGATTTTTACATATTCATAACTCCAATTTTACATGAATCATTCTCTACACAATTTCATGTTTTTTAAATAAAATCATTTCATTTAAAATTGCACAAAAATTTGAGAAATTAAAATATTTTTAAAGAAGAAAGGTTATTTTCCAAAAGAATTAATTTCATGTGTTATATCAAAATTAATTTCCATGTAAGATGGAATTCATTAGTAGTTTTATAGTTCAATTACAATGTCTAGATTGTTCCTATGATTTTATTGTGTTAATGATGAAATTATATTTATGAAATACATTTTTTTTACATGGATTATGTTAATGTGGAATGATGTTTAATGAATCCCATTTTATTCCTTGGGTTTTTATGAATGGTTTATTTTATTGTAGAAAACATACAAATTATTTAATTATGAGATAGTTTGGAGATATATCTCCCTCCAATACATTTGGTTATATTTTTATCTCATGAGACAGAGATGGATGGAATGAGAAATAATTTTGGTTTAGTAATATCGGGCTAGAATGAGGAGGGAACTCGGTTTAGTAATGGACTTTTTCTATTGCGATGGTATTGGAAATGATCCTTGACTAATATGAAATTATTTTATATTATTATGTGTATGCTAAAAAACATTATGTATTATGTTATGAATTTTGAGATTACATTCATTAATTCTTATGAACTTTTATTATTTATCCCATTATATGTTATCACGATCATTCAAATGCAGGATAAGATTTTCAAATTTTATGTTCGTCTATATTATGATTATGATATGATTGATATCTCCCTTTAATTCCATTACTGAGCATCAAATCGCACCCTATTATATTATTCTTTTCCCTAGGTCATGAAGAAGGGGTTAATGTATGATATGAAAAAATGGGTATAGTTATGACAAAATAAGTGGGAGATAATTACGATCTCTAATGAACTAGTTGTTTATGTTTCCCAGTATCTATTGAAACTACACCCATATGGTTGTATCATGAATTTTTAATATTTTGATGTGAATATTATTCAACATCGATGTAATATCAATGTATTTGAGTTATGGGTCGTTATATCAATGGTACCATTGAAATTAGCGAAGGTGGTGATATGAGAGTTTCATACACCCACTTAGGTGGTTCATAATGGTGTGTTAATGGTGTACTATAATGTCTATTGTAAATTTCAGTGACCAGGAATGATGAAGGGAGATTTAGAGTTTATCATTTGATGCCTCTATTTTTAGTGGGTGAAGGTTGATAACCAGGTTCTAGCAGCCTTAGCGCAACCCCTTGAGGTTCTAGAGTTGAAATGTGATGGAATATGAATATAAATTATGATGGGGTTAGAATGCATATCTATGGGACAAGATTCCATTTGGGTTATCAAAGATTGTCTCACCAATTCAATACACTTACAAAATATTCAAGAGCATAGTTCAGTATAGACTTTGGAAAACCTCAGTGTGAAGAACGTAGTATGAGTCTATGGAGTTCCATCGATGGTTGTATATAACTGTGATACTCACTTCACATATCGGTTATGGAGAATATTACAAGAGGTTTTATATATTTAATTATTTCTATTCACAAACTTTTACCTCCTAACAAATTTATATATATAAGAGACCATTTAGGTCCTATATGACATGATACAGGCCTCCATGTTGGAGTTTGACCATATTTGGGGGATCATATAACCCAGATGGAATTTGTGAAAAAAAATAGAAACCCTTCCAACATTATAATTAAACCGTTCATAGATTTGTATGGGTTCCACTGAATATCACCACATAGTTGGACTGATCCAAGAGATTCAACACACATTGGCTCGATGTTATTTATAGCTTCCTCGAAGAAGGTGGAAATAATATGGGAGAAAACGAGGACTACAGAAAGCCATAAAAATACCAATGTAGACTGAAGATGGAGACCAATAGTGTTCATGAAATTACATCATGTGTTCGTAAGGGTATCACCTAAATATGTATTTCATAAATTTCAACGTGATCACAATTTTTCTTTGATATTCAATGGTCCATTCTAGATAATTTGAAAATTTGGTGAGGAGGAATACTATATATCACTACTTCCATTGTTGGGTTGGTTATAAGATTTACACCATATGTCATAGATGGGGAGGAACATGCATGACACATTTCATGTTATTGACTATGATGAGTTGGACATTGAGAATGTATCTACCTTTGTAGAGTACCCATATGAAATTGAGTATTGTAAGGTGAGGATCATCTAGGGAAAATATATTTACCTAGTGTGTGTTTGGTGTAAGAAGTAAAATAATCAAGATAACACTTGGGAGTAGGAGACCTAAATGTGGTCCCAAGGTTCTCATATGTTTAGTAGGTTTTTTTATTTATGGGATAAAAAAAGTGGGGGAATTTAATGACCTTCAATTCCAATGTACTATTTTTGGATATTAAATAAATCATATTTGTGACTAAGAACTGAGATGACATGCGACTCTGATATTCTAAGTGCTCAGAATAAATATTTGAAATATTTGAAATATGTTAAATTGTATATGTGCATTGTTTTCTGGAAAAAGTGGAATAAATATTGGATGAGGTCCCAGATTAGAAATATTTGGGCATCATTATTTTTATAAATCATGATTTACACTATTAATGGCATAATATTTTTCATCAGGGGTCGTTTATGAAAAAATATTTTCGATCCAAAATTATTAAAATAAATTCATTAAAATGAATTATATTATTTTATTTGACATAGTGATAATATTTTAATTTAGATATCATGCTATAGGGGTTTTCCCTAGGGTGGGATAAAAATCATTGGTTATATAGAAATCATTATAGGAGAATTATATTGGATAACAAATTTCGATCAGGACTGGATAATGCATTGTTACACAAACAGAGTTTATGGATTCCATCAACAATGGCAATGAATAATTGTTCTTCTTAAAAGATCAATCCAAACTCCTGGTATGATGTTTGATTATGTGATTTACATCCCATTAATTAATCTTGAATGAATGGGGATCAATTTCATGATCTTAATTTATATGTTCGTTTAGGTAGATATAATTTGATGGAATTGTTATTTATTCGTTGTGTTTATTTCTTTCAACCGTCTCCTTTTATGAAAACAAATTGAGGCTGAATGAATGAAGGTCAATTTTCATTCCATATTATCCATTTCATATGGATTTCACTCTCATTTCATCATTCTTTCATCATTGGTATTTTCCATGGCCAACGGTTTGACCAATGACCAATAATTGGTCATTTTTAAACAGTTCTTCAACGTAATAGATTGATGACATTAGTACTAATAGTGATGGAGGTTGCATTTTAGGAATCAATGACAACGGTGGATAGATCAAAGGAGTGTGAGACTGAATTGGTATTTCTTCATTATTTTGATGTTCCGCCTAGTGAAACAATATATTTATTGATGCAATAATTATTTCAAGAGACATAAATCCATAAGAAATCTAGAAATAATGACTGGTCTTCACTAACCCCGGATCTATAATTTTCAATGACTGTGTTGGTTTCATTGATTAAGAGAGATTCAAATAAGAGAGTCCATTGGATCTGGAAACTACCATGTTACATGATGTGTAATCCAATGTTATATTTTTTGTGGGACCTCTTAGCTGCGACACTATGGGTTTAGTAGAAGTTATGTAACACACATCATGGGACATACTGATATGTCATGTGATCCTTCTGTGATGGCTCAATGTGCACTTTATAATGTAAAAAAACACTACATATTGTACATGGACTGAGGAAATATATGTAATTAGACATGGACACATCCAATGGTACAATGGAATAGATAGGAGAACACAAGACGGAACACATGCATGGATAGTAGCACAAAGACATGCCCAGAAGAAATGGGAAAGGTGTCATGTTATCTTAACATGTTTTGTACTTTTTGTACACATTTTGTATTTTCATATTTACAATCCTTTTGAGGACATACCACACAAGGACACATATGGATAACTGAACATGTCATGCCCCACTCGTAAAGATCATGTAACCAATTTATGTGTGTGTATCCCTTTGATTCAATAATCTAGACCAATTTTTGTTGAGTGTGTTTCTTTGTTCCATTAAATTGACGGTACAGTCCGACAGTGGGTATATATCATCATATAGTGTTCCCCAAAAAAATAATGATTCTCAGATAAAGTTCATGGTGTGCCTTTATGAAACAGGCGAGTGATCCTCTATCATATTTATATCGTTTGTGTGGTTTGTGGAATCAATGTGACCTCATTGTGTAAGGAGTTGATCCTCCATTATGGAGACTGTATCATTAGGATTCATAGAATTGTTAGAATATTATCCCTTCATAGGGAGTACACATGGATAGGGTTTGTAGTATCTCCCAGCATGAATGGATGTGACCCCTATCTTAGTATTAGTGTCTTCTAGGATCTGTGAGGCTTATTGGATACTGTCAAATAATGTAGACATCTTGGATGATTTTCTCTGGTGATAGAATGGACCGATTGGTGCATTATCTCAATAAAATTATTTCTTCAAGAAGAATATAGTGGTTAGAATTTGGATGTGACCATCTAGTGGAGTGGTTTCCTTCCAGAGTGTATTTTGGGGTTTTTATTAAATGTTTAATATCACAATTTTTTTTGATTTGGATATACATGATATAATTTTTTTAGTGCAGTCAGTGTGTCCTATAAGATATTTTCCTACTCACTATTACATGGGATCTGCCCACACGTGTCATGTCTTATGTAGATGATGACTTTTTTGATTGTGTATTGTTATGAAAAATATTGGGTGGAGCATATTGTGAGCTTGATAGGTGAATGTTTTTCTTGGAGATTTAATATGAACACAGTCCTATCCATTGGTGTAGGTTAGACTCTTTATTTTTTTTTGGTTGGGCTTGTATTTAACTCTATTATCACGTTTAATATATTAATATCACACTCTGATTGTGAGATTATATATGTATACATTCATTGGTTTTAGTTGTTACATTTCAAAATTGTGTGTACCTAGAGATGTGTGAATGTGTATATGTACATTAAGATAATTTCCTTCCGTTAATGGGATATTCCTACTCAGTGTTGGTCTCTAGACTTTATCCTATTTGAGGTGGGCTTGGGGTAGTCATAGATTGGACTCCGGGGGATTGGATAGTGTGTGTATATGCATCCCTAGTCCATAAAAAGAGCATAAGAAAATAAGGGTAATATAAATATCCTAGTTACTAGAGAGTTCTCCCAAATAAGGGTAATATACCCATACTCATGGCACAGTTGATCAATGTGGTCAGTATACCCCACCTCAGACCAACTTGAGAGAATATTCCCATGGGTGTAGTATACCAACTCCAATGACTTGTTGGCTCTTCCAAATGGTTATATTATACCCATATTTATTGAACCGATCAATCAAACATTCCTTGGAAACATCCCAAAGGATGATCCACCATGGGCGTGCACTAGATCCACAATATCACAAATTCCCAAAGACAGTAAATCAAGCATCACAAAAACATATGTAAAACAAGGTTCAGTCACCCAACTGTACAATCTCATCCAGCATGGACTCCTTAGATCCTAATGTGAGTGTGGTTCTAATGTTGAACCTAAAACAATATCTACCAATATCCATACTCCTCTTCTCATGGCCGATGAACATATGGGTGCCCACATCAGTCCCCTATACCGTATCTTGGTTTCAACCAAATACTTTATATTATATGGACATTACATCCCATGAAATCATCAAAAATTTATCACATCCTTATTGGTTTCACAGGTTCCCACCTTAAAATTGATATTCATCTGATGGATCCCGACCTATCTAAACAATCAATCTCACAATAGGTTAGTATGCTAACCGAAATCGATCCTAGCCTACTTAAGGTATATCCCACTAAACCTAGTTACATTAAATGAAAGAGGGTTCCTCATTCAACACACCTCTCAATGAACTCAAATAAATCAAGAACGTAATAAGATAGAACATATAAGGCTTATATGTCCTATAATATCTAATTCCACCATCTCATATGGATTATTGGGGTATCAATCCCCAACACATATGAAAATGGGTATCATTTGTCTGAACTCACCCTTAAAGAGAATAAGAGTCACCTGATATCACAAAAGTATTGTGCTCTTCCGTTTTCAGTCACAGAGTATAAATAGAGAATAAGGGTTGTTCATGATCTGCGTATCTCATTCACATAATTGTTTTTATTTAATTAATAAATTTCATTAATTTAATTATCTTGGTCTATCTCCCCCAATGGTTCCTCGATCATCCACATGAAATAAAAAATGAACATAATTAGTAGTGATAGTATGTATGAAAAAAGACCTCAATTAAAAGATTTAAAAATTATTATCAATGTCTAAAATTATATTATAAGTTCCATTCAAGACTATCTAGACTCATCCTTGATCAAAAAATATTATCTAAACAGCATGATCCCCTAAAATAACCCAGACACTAAATAATAAATTAATTATAAAATTAATTATTATTCAATTAATTAAAATCAAACTATGAATATTTAGAGATAACTCTCTTGGATGATATGTCTTGTAGAAGCTACTAGTAATGGGGTTTGGAACACTCTCCACACACACCTAGACCTAGGTTAAAAAAAATATCAAAATCATATCATCATTATGAAAGCCATGAAATTTTATTTAGGGATAAAAACCTTATAAATTTTAAATTTTCCATGTACCCCAACAATGTTATTCACAAAATAAGGTGGAAAAAATCTCCATCTCTCCTCAATATATTCAAAAAAAATATCATTAATATTTTTAATTCCACATGGATCCAGTCGAATCAACAATAAAACCCAAATCTAAATAAAAAAAATAGTGTCAAACATTGAAAACATTAAAAAAGGGAGAAGGTAGGAATATTGTACTCCGAAAAATTGTCGTATTATATCAAAAACCACCAATAATGGTGATTAAAGTATTAAGTTATGCTTCATATGCGGCCTTATAATGACCCGCATTAATATGACAATGAAGGTAGTGACGGGTGTGGGGAAGATATCCTTTTGAGTTAAAAAACAATGACAGTAAGTTTCACATATATTAAAATGTGGACACACCATGAATTTTTTTCTATCCATCATACTCCTATATCATGTCTAGAATCCTCTGGATCAAACCCCAAGAACACCATTCGTGTCATAAATCACTACTCATGACATGAATAACATGTTGTAACTATTTTTAGCTTCATGAGTCACCCATTTCACCTTTAATTATCTAAAAATCCTTGATTCATTGATAATTAATTATATCACATCCCAAAACATTATATATATATATATCTATTTATTTGTGTCTGTTTTTTTAAACATCAGAACCACATTTCAATTCCTAGTTTTCAATAACACCCTCCCACAAAAATGTAGATCAAAAATTGCCTCTAGATCTTTACAAAATTAATGATAGATGTTTTATAATCTGAACAAAATATGACTTATCATCACTAATAGGTTTCTAAAAACATTTACCAATGAATCCAAACAAACCAGGTCACCAACCAATTCCCACTTCAATGTGTACTACATTAGAAAATTGAAGGAATTTCTTTTATATAACTCTGAATGTTTAGTGCATCATTCATCAAAAAACAAATCCACATGGATAAAGAATTAAAAATATATAATTTTCTTACCTAATCACACCCATGTAACTCAAGAAACTATAGTTTCACTATTTAATTAACCATATGAAATGTGGTTGTCCTTTCTATACCACCTCACTCATAATGGATGGTTCTAATTCCCTTTCCTCCACACCATCAAACTCATAGACTACACTATATCCTCTAGTGGTTCAGTTTCCCACCTAGTGTAGTTTATATCTAACTGCATCTAAAAATATATGAAAAAATCATTCAGAATTCCAATATTTTTCTCACCTCTAATTTTGAGCTAAAAAACTTATAATTACCCTATAAAACGTTTTTATTATCTATAATTTCCATAAACAGTCCTCTAAAAACATTTGAAGTGACCTATCATACCAAATATAACATTCTTGAAAGATGGTTCCAACATCTCTTTCTTTCCCGTGAAATTTCACCACAAATGTCACTGTTATTATATTTTGTTACACGATTTATCCTAGAACCATGTGAAAAAACTAGGATTTACCACTAAAAAATTTCTTGAGATGTTAATTCACTATTTAACTAGGCTCATGTCATTCTAAGGTCACCGCAAGCCCTATTCCAATGTATTAACTCAATCAACATTCTAATACAAACCAAAAAAATAGTAATTTCTTAGAACATGTTGAAACATATTCACCGTTTGAATAGTTTCCAAATCCCACCGCAACCATACAATGAATATTCATTCCATGACAAAAATCCATCAATTATGAGATCCTAGTAGATTATATTTGTCTCCAAAACAAATGATTTTCCTTATTCCACTCCTTCAGTGCAACATCGATAACTTATACCAACACAAATGTTTTACCCCACTAAATCTATTCTCACCATCCTGTCAAAATCTGAATAGAACTACGCTAAATCATCCATATCACTACACATGATAAAATTATGTTGTATCCTCAATTATGGAGGGACGTCTATGATTTCATTAAATCCCTAGGCCTTAATGTCTGTAGTCATTTCATCCATCTACATCAGACCTCATAATTTACCTAGACACTCACTAATTCTATTTCTATGCATACCACATGGAACTGACATGTACCCTTCATATCCAATCAAACCATTGATTGTGCACTGGGTAATTATATTATGTTATTATAACAACATTATTATCCATTACATGACGCCATATTAGGAATAATAATCCACCCACACTCTTAACACATTTTTAAGTCGCATCCATTGTCAACATATTCAAGAACATACAGAACCATCCTCATAGATGCCTTCCTCGATACCCAAGAACATAATGTGATCATCATCAACAGGAACCAAGGAGTCACCACTACTATTTATGATACCCAATATCACCTAGCATGCATCTATCTCAAACTTCTGTCACCTACCTACACATTAATCATTATATAAACCACTAAAACTATGATATCCCCAATTGTGGGTTACCCTATAACACCACAAACCACCTTCCCAGTAGGTTATCAGTCAAAAAATGGGCATATGGGTCTCCCAACTATCCCTACCATTCATAAGTCACATTAGGGTTTCTAATTTCATCCACCTACCATAAGGAAATACATATAAATGGTCATTGAAAACCACATCCAACATGCCCAATTACCACTCTGGATTATCAAAAAATATATCATCATATTCCAAAAGAAACAACCAAAACATGGGAACATATCCTCACTAACACCCCCCCTCGAGAATCACATCTCTTCATTCGACATTATCTCAGTTAATGACATCATCCTATATGACATGTACAGAGATAGTCAAATTAACTAGATATGTTAATTATAATATCATTCCAACATATATAATAAAACACCACATATGTTGTTATTATAACTTTAAAAAAATGAACTGAAATACTAATGTCGTATAATAGTCTCATCAATAGAAAATTAGATCCATATCGTCCAACTAGTGTCACTTCACCTCTTATGTATATTGACTACATCATCATCCTCATAATTATGTGTATCATCATAGAATCACATGACCTTTGATCATATGAAAATTCCTAATCAGGTCAACCCAGTTGTGTAGAAGGAAACCTAATACATATAAGGGAATAAATCACATGATGAATTTATGATAGTTTAAATAGTTGATCCTCAATCATCAGGGAATCTTATGATGGTTTTACTACATGTAATTTAAATCATATATGGATGATATGATTCATGATATTCCTTTTATATCCACAAGCCAAGATTTATAATCCAATCACTAGAATCATTATAATTGTACAAGATCTATAAATCCATAAAAAATATAAAATTCAAAGAACATGTTCATCTACCAAAGAGAAAATATTATACAATCATAACCTAAAACATATGTAACATCATTTTTATCCCTTTTAAACTATAATTCTTACTAGAACAAGTGTCCTAGCCACATTAGATTAATATCAATACTTGGATCTAACACATTCTTATATATTGATTTTAATAATTCCAAAAACCATAAATAAAAAATAAAACTATATATAACCCCAATTTTTAATGCACATCCTCCCTTGGTCATTTATTAGTTCCCATATCATATGGTCACCACTATACCTAATGTGTACATCCTTATATAGCATAGGATTCAAAAAATCTATTCAGTTGTAAGGGGTGTTGGGGGAGATTATAACCCACATATCAGAGTTAATAGGAAAATATTTAATATCCCAACATCAACCATAAAAAAATTATTTTGAATTTAATAACTATAATAAGGACTGATAGAAAATTAAATGAAGTAAAGGATTAAAATATCATTCAAAATATATAACTAACCACACATTAGTCTTGTTATATATAAAAATAAAAATAATGTAAAATGAAGATGACAGCTCCTTGACATCCCAATGATGAACCTCCTCTAACGATGTATATACTCATTCAAGACATCCCACTCAGCCAACCTCACTCCTGATTACCACATTTTCAAAGAACCATGTGAAAATATTCTTGGGTACCCATGTACACTGGTGAACTGAGCTTGGTTTGAGTTCGTAACATAAAAGGGAAATACCAGCACAATCTTGTACAATCCATCACTTTAATTGATATTTGAGTATAACATTCTCCACTAAAACAAATACATTAATTTTGAAAACATAAAGAAGCACGATTAACTTGGTCCAATTTTTTTTTTATCTTACAATAGTATGATTATTGTTCCAATATAGTAATATGATTCAATCCTGGGTATGGAGACCAAAATAAAACATACCATCATTGGATATTGATAGGGTGTCTCTGATAATTTAACAATTACTTTTCAATGAAATTGATCCAATGGATGTTCCCTATGAAACTCTAGGTTATCTCATAGAGTTAATTGCATCCAAGGAAAATATGATTGTAGAAACCCTGACTCCACTAACCTAGAGTTGGTGGTTAATTTATTACATTTTTCTATATATAAGGTATATAATACTAAAGGAAGTAATTGTTTAGATGTACTTTATTTCTAGATACATATATGACACCCATTTTACATTGGTAATAAAATAAAAAAACATAAAAAATAAACATTTTTTATCCTTGGCACCGATTTAATGATTTATTCATTATAAGATGGATAATTGAAATAAAATAATGGTGACCTCAAATGGTTAGTAGGGGTTAGATACAATAGAAACTATCCTGAGAAAATAAGGTATAATCAATATGGAAGGGTAAATAACTAAAAGAACATCCCATGTAATAAATAACATGAGAAGAATATACAACCATGTATAATATTAATACAATAATCTAATGGATATTAATAAAAAAATAAATGTAGGAAATGCATAATAGAGGGTTTCATGAACTCAAAAATCATGATATCGTTAACATAAAATCCTAATGTCATGAATTTTTAATTTATGGGTAGTTTTACAGTAGAAACCGATTAAATTTTACAAAATGATTTTCTAATGAGACATATCAATGTATAAATGGGATATCTATAACTAGTCCGCTCCTTTCATTTAATTTATACCTAATTCCTCATGTATTGAATGATCAACTAAATTAATAAGAAATATTGTGTATCTATAAATATTTTAATTGGGTAAATAATACTAATTAACAATAATTATCCCCATTTATTCAAAAAACATACAATGTAAAAACCATATGGATAAATGGTATAAAATTTAGGATAATAAAATATCTAAAATACAAATAATATAGACATTTATGAAAAATTTAATATCCAATGATTAAAATTGATTTATATATTATAAATAAATTTATCGACCAAAAAATAGTAAGAGAAAAGAGATGACCATTAGTTTATCAGAAATATAGGTTTTGTAAAAAAACAATGTCCATTGGAAAAATAATGAAAATGGAAGGGAGAAATTAAAATAATCATCCATTAAATGTTTTCTAATGTAAAAACTAAAAATGTGTTGAATAATATAATTATCATAAAATGGTTACATTGGAAAGGACGTAGGTTCATAACATATTTGTTAAAAACATTCATTTTTATTTTTATAATGAATTTTGAAATTGAACATAGAAAAAAAACAATTCATTCATTAAAATATTTGAAAAATTAAATGAAAAATAAAATATACTAAATAATTCATTTTTTTAAATAAAATGAATTTTGTTAAACTATTTTGTAATTTTTTGTAACGGAAAAACAATATAGATAATCAAAATAGAAATAAGATCATTTATTATATTAAGGATATATTTTCTTGATTAAAGAATTGATAGGAAGAAATTTTAGAATAAATTATGGAAACTAAATTGATATACATAGAAATATAAAATCTATTGATTTATTGAAGCATGGATAATACAATTCATTCGATGAAAATTAATGAAATCCAAATAAATATGTTTCTAAAATAAATATGTAACTCTTTGGAAGCATTTAAATTACAATACCTTATAAGTATAAGGATGTCTCCCAACCATAAATAATCTACCTAGAACACTAAAAAACCTCATCACTAGGCAGTTCCCACTGAATTAGCTCCATAATAGAAGATTTTACTTAATGCTCACCAAGAATTCACCACAATTGTGCTCACTGGTCTCCACATTCATCAGGGAAAAGACGCCCATCCGTTTCTACTCTTCACTAGACATCCTCAAGGATTTCATAGGTATAGTTCTCCTCAAGGCTTCTATCACTACATTTCCCTTTCCTGGTATATAAACAATGTCAAAGTCAAACCTCTACAAGTACAAGATCCAATGATGCTGCCTCATTTTAGGCCCTTCTTGGAGAAAATATAGGCCAATTTTTTTTATTAGAGTAGACCAAAAACATCTCCCCAAAGAGAATATGATGAAAATTATTCAAAACATGCATTATAGGTGTTAACTCCATGATCTTGGTCAGATAATTACTTTTGTGTGGTTGGAGTTTGTGAGAGCCATACTCCACCATGGGATAATACTTCATAAGAACACACCCAAGACCTATACCTAAAGTGTTGCAATAGACCACATACCCTTTCCTGACCATAGGACAAATCAGCATAGGGGTGGTAGTCATACGATTATTTATCTCCTAAAAGGATTCTTGACATTTTTGGCCCCATAAAAACATCCCCCTTTCTAGGTGAGCATAGTCATCAGATAAGAGAACATAGAGAAATATCGAATTAATCGCTTGAAATAACCATCCATGCCAAGGAAACACTTGATCTCGAACACATTCATCAGTTTCTCCCAAGACATGACCACACTGATCTTCTTGGGTTCCACTAAAACCCCCTGCTCTAAGATCAAATTCCCTAGGAATTTCACTTCAATGATCTAGAAATTTCACTTTGACAACTTTTCATAGAGGCGGTTATCCCGTAATATGCCCAAAACAATCCTTAAGTGATGATTGTGTTCCTCTTCAGAGCCAGAGTATACTATAATTTTATCAAAAAAAACACCACAATGAAGGAATCGAGATACCAGTGGAACACCGTGTTCATGAGTTCTAAAAAGAACACTAGATCATTGTTCAATCTGAAGCGGATAACCGAATACTCAAATAGGTCATACCTGCTTCAGAAGGCTGTCTTCGGGATATCAGCCTATTTTACCCTAAGTTGATGGGATCCCGAACAAAAGTATAATTTTAAGAACCACTTTTCCCCCTTAAAGTTATTTAACAAATAATATATTCTAGGAAAAGGATACATGTCCTTAATTGTTACCTTATTCAGCATCTGGTATTCAATGGTCAACTGGAGGGATACACCATCCTTTTCTACGAACAACACTGGAACATCCCAATGATAGACCATTAGGTGAATCAATCCTTTGTATTCGAACTCATCTAGTTATATCATTAATTACCTATGATCATTAGGGGCCATATGATAAGAGGGAAGAGTTATCAGTTGTATTTCTAGTGCCATATCAATCGAGAACTCAACATCCCTCTTTGAGGGAAAACCTGAAAGATCATACGGGAATACCTCAAGAAAATAATTAACTAAATGAGGTAGTGAACCTATAGAAGAAAGACCATTTTCCAATAGCTCTACTGAAGATAAATCGAAGATAAGACTTCCCAACTCTAGGGGTGGAGGCCCTCCGCGACCCGACCAAGGATCCCATTATCTACAAAAAACCTAAAGACTCCCATGAGGTGTCGTGAAACTAACTCACCACCTATAAAAACATATATGTGCCTATAATTGTACTACCCAATCTATTCCATGTTTCATGTCAATAAGATCCATATCAAAGACCAAGAGTTCCCATTCTATCTCAATCAGTGACACAGATAGTACACATCACATCCACCTAATAACCTTCTCCTCCTTCTTTCCCAACAACGTCACCAAATCCATTGCAAAAGATAGAAAATTAGAAGGAAAATTCAGTTTTTCCACAATACAGGTAGTGATAAATAAAACAGGGGCACCGTTATCAAAATGAGTGGTAGCTATAGAAGATGCAATCAAAATGGAACATCGATGTGTCGACGGTCCCACCTCTGATCTTACTAGTTCATGATCCACTCTATTAAGATGTATGGTCTCTTACTGAGGACATCCTCTAGTGTGTGGATGTTCCCTATACGTGATATTCCCAAGAGACGACCCACCCCTACCATCACAACCACCAAAATAGGATCCCCCCATGCATGATGGGTCTGACTGAGCTGACAATCCTCTTGAAGCTGCTCATCTTACCCCACCCTGATGTGGAAGTGCCTCCCTGAAAAAGTGATGAAAGTGAACCATACCTCAAAAATGATAACATGGATTTAAAATAAGTTCACATGGTGGTTGGATGTGTCTAGGTCTCCCACACTGGTGGCACACATTCAATCTTATATCAGAGCTCACAGATGAAAACTGCCTGGAAGAGTGGCCTGACCTACCACCTCCCTTCTTCACCTGATCTTCCCACTTCCTTTTCTTTTCTGAAGAGTTTCCACTTCCCACCACTGATACAGATCTTGAAAAACCATATGTGCCATTATTTTCAATATCCACCATACATTCCTAGTCAAAGTCCTCATAATTGGTCCTCATCTTGAACAAGAAAACCTGTGAGTGTATCTCTGGTCTCAACCCTTTCTAAACCCTATAAGCCTTCTCTTGTACATTTGAGATAATGTCAGGGGAATAAAAAATTGGCTCAGTGACACAATTGGTGTACTTTATCAGAGAAGGATTCCCCTAAACAAGTTCCATGATCTCTTAGGATCTAACATAAGCCAACACTTTAGGGTAGTACTGGTTATTGATGATGGCCTTGAAATATCCCCATCGCATCTGAGCATTCTTAATAGTCTGAAGTACTAACTCACACGACCTTTGGCTGAGAACCTCCAATAAAAAATAGTCACACTTCACCTTGTCCTCCTCCGATGTTTCTTGGAACTCCAACATGCACTCAATCATCTTGATCCATTACACTTCTTCATGCAGTTCTATGATTCCTCGAAAAGTAGGAGGCTTGTTTTTCAGAAAGTCATATGTTTTATCTTTTCTAGTACATGCTGCTTCTTCACTAATAGGAATGAGAATAGGAGTCTATCCATGTCCCAGAGCATGAACAGCCCGAACCACATCCTCGACTAGCCTCTGATCAATCGGTGTGGTAGAACTCTCTTCAGCTTCCTCCCATGGGTGCATGGGGGCTTTCCAGTGAGGGATGTTTCAAAAAAATGAAAGAGTCACAAAAATAGTACTCAATACCACAATTTATAATCTTTTAATCAAATACATAAAATATAAATAATCTAAACACATTACAGTGATAAAATAAACAATTATTCCCCCCCCACACGATGTACAAGTATGGTCTGAAGCCCACAAGTCTCACCTGGAAGTGAATTCAATCAGTCAATTCCAACGTCCCCTAGTGACTTAAGGACATCCATGGGGGGTGCAGGCTAGGCACACTACTGATGAAAAAAAACCCAATCCTTGATAGTCCTGCCTGGTGTCTTTCCCGACTGACCCCAAAATAGTAATATAACCAAAAACATTGGCCCCCATTGATAGAATTTTCTCACGAACTGAATTTGGTCGCCACTAATATAGGCAAAAAATCCTACCCATGATAAGGACTATATGGAATTCCCCATCCCCACTGGCTAGAACAAGTTCTTGAGTATCAATAAATTTGTTTTGGGAATGATTTTCATGAGTATGGAAGCATAAAACATTAAAAATAACCAATAACATGAATCTAAAATTACCATACCAAACATGACTTAATAGAAATAATATCTGAATATGTGGTATTGAATAAAGTACATGAGGTCCAAAAATAAATGAAAACAATAGAAAATCATCCACAATGACTCCACATGACAAGGGTTCATCTCCCTCATGCCGTCTCTACAACAGTGCACTATACGAGTGGACTGACAACGTGAACTGCCTTAACCCAAGGATTTTCAGTTAACTGTGTAAAACATAATCTATTATACTTACACTCAAGGGGTGTAAGTTGGGTTTTAGACTATGAAAAATAGGATAACACCCAATTATTCCAAAGAGTATGCAATAAAAGGTGAAAAATTATGTAGTTTTAATATGTAAGTAAAAGCAGCGATAAATTCAAATAAAAGAAACTTCCAATTCTAAAAAGTTTTCAAAATAAAAATTTATTAACATTAAAAAAATTTAATAATTCATGTTAGATACTATAATTTACATCCAACCACACCCTTATAAAAGGGTAAATACCACAAATCCAATGAGCACAAAAACTAGGAACACCCCTAAGCACTAGATAGTCTTGGGCCTTATGTACCTTGTACCTCAGTGTAAAATATCCATTTCACAATAATTTATCATGCACGAGACACTATTAATAATAATACCATATCCTAGTGTTCCCCAAACATCATCCATGTATATTATTTGGAGTTCTTGTTAACAAAAATTATGACAACCCTGATCCTTATTTCACACTTAAACATGATTTATTACATAAAAAATTCACTTGATAAAACATAGAAGATCAAGAGGTATAGTGTCTTTTGGTATTAGGAATATTATATAAAAACATAGTATATGAAAACACAACATCTTATTGAAAACATCATTTACATGACCACTACAATCCTTCATACTTATCCTTGCATGGGATAACCAGAGGACATGTATAAAAATGAGTGAGCTATAAATCCAAAAAAGGGAGTAAAAAAGGCATTAAATTAGGAATACATGACATGTAATGAAATATCAATATCAATTTAGAACATGATAAATATTATCATAAAGGAATGATATAGCATGATTAACATAACAAGGAAATGTGGAAATGACATTTAATATGACTTTACCATGATCCAAGGCTCATTGTATGTGGAGCATGAGTAAACACTCATTTCACTTGGATTAGCATGATTCAAGCCTTATTTAACTTGACTTATCATGATACTAACCTTTACCAAATGCATTGGAGTGCTATCAGGGCGCACCTTTATTAAACATTTCATTTCATGCATAAGTGTGCAACATGGATCATATAACATGGATTAAATAAACATCATCATTTATTCCACGATAAATAAATGTGAAATTAATACATGAAACTATGTAATAAATAATTAAATGTGCTTAAAGGTGAATACCCTATATAGATAAATGGGCATGGTATTCACTACACAATGACTTTGTCCTAAAAAATCGCGGTGCAATTTCTGCAGCATAACGTCATGGCATAAGAACCCATAAAAATGGGTTATGAGATAGAAAGGGGTGACTCATAATATTTACATGAAATGGACAGTATGGGAGTCATATAGATATAGGTACTGACAATTTTAATGTAATATATATTCATGACATAAAATAATTACATGAATATAAAAGTGGAGAGAGAAATTCCTTACGGAATTTCGGCATGGTAATGGGTGTTCATGGGAGGAATTAAATGAGAGAGAAAGGGGCCTCTCATTATTCAAAAAAGGGGGAAGTATGGGGGAGGAGTTAAATCATACCCCATAATTTATAATTGAAAATAAAATGGCATAAAAATATTAAGAAACTTGTATAAAAATAGAAAAGTTGGAATCACTTACTTGGATGTGTGATACCAATGGCTTGGGAGAGGCTTGAGGGAGGATTCTTGGGAGCAAGGGGAACCATGGGAGAATTATAGAGAAAATATGTCATAGGTTGGATAAACCCCAAAGGATTTGAGTGAATAGGAAGTGGGAGCTTGGGATGGTTTATATAAGAAGGTAGAGGGAATTCGTTATTATTCAGGTCTGGGTCACCACACATCAAACTAATCAATACCAAAAACCAGACCATGTTTTTTGCGCATGTTTTTTTTCAAAGAGTAGTGGAAAAAAATATTTTATATGGAAAATGGATGAAATTATAAAAATAATAGGGTGTCTTTTTTGGAGGTGAGTCATACTCTCAAGGAAATTCATTTAAAAAGGGAAAATGATTTATACGTCTTGAAGGGTCCACTAAAGATTTGTAAAATAAATCCAACAAATCTAAAATCAAATTATTTTAATTCGAATACATGTATTAGTATAAAATAATGTTTATATTATTTTATTACATCACTCTTGGGTCATTATGATTTAAAAACACATTATATATTTAAACGATTTTTAATTTTTACCAAAAAATTTGACACTCTCCAAAAATTATGAAAAATTCACCGTTGGATAATTTCAAAATCCAGATTCCAAAAAAAAACCATTTTATCTAAAAAAATTTATAAATATTTTAATTTTCACATTTAAAATAAAAACTGACATTTATAAAAAATTCACGGGTTTTGACAAAAACATCTTTCAAACCTTAATAAAAATTATAATTGTATTCATAAAATTAAACTATAATTTATATTTAAAAAATAATAATAATTTAATAATACTAATAATATTTTATTTAAATTTTATTTAATTTTGAAATCCATTAATTCCTCAAAATAGATTTCTTTGTTGAATATTAAATAAAAATAATCTATGCTCTTTAAAAACTATTTAAAAGTAAAAATAATAAAATGAATGTATATTAATTATTATATACAAAAATATTGCACATATTAATAGTGGTATGGAATTGTTAAATAACACCTTATAAAACCCTCATAAGACAGAAGGGTATGGTCTGTGATGGTGATCGACTCTTGGGGTGGCTCAGATAACATCGCTCTAGTGGTAATCTCTATTAACTTCCACTTCTCTCGTAGACAGTTCTTTTCATTCATAACATGTTCAAGATCAGATTGGTCTTGGTCATGATCAAATCCCAATGATGCCACCTACATTACAGGCTACAAAAAATGGGCTTCATATGGGGAAACTCTACTAGATGAGGCCATCACTTCTTTTGCCTATGTAAATTGGATTTGTTAAACCCCTATATTGATACTAATCATGTTATCACTGTTCAACGACTATATAAGCCACGATAAAAATTCTTAATGATATTTTAAAATCCAAAACAATAAAACCAATGAAGATATAATATTACATGATGAGACATTTAATTAGATTAAAATAAATTTTCATTAATGAATGTTTGGTTCGTTACAATCTTCCCCCCTTATGAAATTTCACCCTAGAAATTTCCTTTTCCCATACCAAAACAGATGTGGGTAACCGAGCTTCATCATTTCCTCTGATTCCCACGTCACTTCTTCAAACATGTGGTATCACCACAACACCTTGATGAGGAGAAATGTATTATTTGGTAGAACATTCTCTCTACGTTGTATGATCATCACTGGTTGCTCCTCATATGAGAGATCATCATATAGCTGTACCACCTCTCAAAAGAATACATGTGAAGGGTCTGGTATGTACTTCCTTGAGAGGGATACATTAAAGGCATCATGTAAATTTTCCATCATAGGTGGAAGTGCTATTCGATATGCCACAACCCTGAAACAATCAGGAATCTAAATGGGGCCAATATACATAGGACTTAACTTCCCTTTCATTCCAAACCTCATGACCTTCGTCCATGAAGATATGACTAGAAATATGATGTCTCTAACTTTAAAATCAAGGTCTCTTAGACGTTTATCTACATAACTCTTATATCGACTCTAGGATGCATTTATATGACGGTGAATGTTTTTCACCTTCTCCACCATTTCTTCGACCATTTCATGCCCTAGAAGCTTACCACACTGTCATGTTGATCCCATCCTCCTTTTCAGTCCATTGAGAATTATCTCAACATGTTTTCTAGTGTTTGGATAGTCCTCTCAGATTGGACATCAGTTTGAGGATGATAAGTCGCACTGATGTTCATCTCATCATCTATAACATGTTGAAGAATCTTCGAAAACATAGGGGTGAATCTTGGATCTTGATCGGATACAATAGATAGTGGTATTCCATACAGCCTTACCACTTCTCTGATATATATCAATGATAACTAACCCAGTGAGAAATCATCCCAAATTGAAATGAAGTGTGCAGTCATTGTAAGACGATCCACAATAACCAAGATAGTATTGTTTCTTTTGGATGTATTCAGATGTCCAGTGACAAACTCCATGGTGATGTTCTCACATTTCCACGTTTGTATAGGTAATGGTTGCATCACCCCTTAGACTTCTTCCTCTCAGCCTGCACTTGCTAACATACCAGGCACTTTGATGTATTCTCGTCAATCTCCTTCTTCATGTTACCCCACCAAAAATTCTATTAGAGATCTCAATACATCATTATGTTTCCTGGGTGATTAGAGAAATTCGAACTATGTGTGTGATACAAATGTTACTTCCCCAACTCCGGACATGATAAAACACATAGTCTTTTCCCAAATCTCACAATTCCTTCTTCATTGACATTGAACTCTGAGGATTTCCCCTTTTTGATAGTTTCCACTTTCTTCTGAATTCCCACATCATCTTTTTGAGCTTCCTTTAACATCTTCAAAAGAGACGGTTCAGAAATCATTTTTTAAAGGATGGATGATGTCCCCTTCTTTATGATTCCCATGTCCATCTACATCAAATCTAATACGATTGGATCCTTCTCAATTCTAATCAAGTATAGAATCATTGGGACCTTTATACTTAGATAATCTGCCACCGTGTTCGCTTTCCCAGGGTGGTAATGGATTGCACAATAATAGTCTTTGATCAGCTCTAACCATCTCCGTTGGAATATGTCCAAATCCTTCTATGTGAATATATACCTGAGGAATTTTTGGTTCGTATATATTTCACACTTCTCCCCAAAAATATTATGCCGCCAAAATATTAAAGCGAAGATCACCGGAAACTACTCTGGATCATGTGTTGGATAATTCTGCTCATGAACTTTTAATTGCCTTATATCATAGGAAATGACTGTCATTTTGCATCAACACACATCCCAGGCCCTTCTTTGAACCATCAATGAATACCAAAAGATGTTCTCCACTTGTGGGTAATGTGTACATGGGAACATTGATAAGACTCCTCTTCTACTCTTTGAAGATCTCTTCACATTCATCACTCCATGATAACATTACTCCCTTATGAGTTAGCTTGGTAAGAGGGTTGGAACATCGTGTGAAATTTCTCACAAATCATCGATAATACCCAGCTAACCCCAAAATATTTACGGATATCTATTATCGATGATGGCCTCGGCCACCCATCTATTGCATCTGTGAAGGAGGGATCCACAAATATCCCATTACATTTGATAATATAGCCCAAAAATGAGACCTCCATCAACTATAACTCACACTTTATATACTTTTCATAGAGATTATCCTTTCACATGGTCTCTAGTATTGTTCTTAGATGCTACTCATGATCCTCCATGGTTTTGGAGTACATCTGAATATCATCTTTAAAGAATGCCAAAAATATGTCGAGGTAATCTTTAAATACACTATTCATCATGTCCATGAATATTTTTGTAGCATTAGAGAGTCTGAAAGACATTACTATGGATTCATAGAGCTTGTATCTTGTACGAAAACAAGTCTTGGGGATATATTCTTTCTTCACCCATAATTGATAATATCCCGACCGTAGATCTACCATGGAGAAATATTGTGATCCATGTTGTTTATCGAACACGTCATCGATTCGGGGAAGAGGATACTGGTTCATTATCGTAATTTTGTTTATCTTATGATAATAAATGCAAAGGTTCATTGATCCATCATTCTTTTTGATGAATAGGACCGGTGCACACCAAGGTGAAGCACTTGGGCATATAAACCCTTTATCCAGATTCTCTTGTAGTTGGTTTTTTTAGCTCCTCATGCTCTATAATATCCATTCTATACGGAGTATTGGATATTGTAAACTCCCTAGGTATAAGATCAATTTAGAATCTGACATCTCTTCTAGGAAAAATAATAGGAAATTCCTCAAGGAACACATCGGTGAATTCCCCCACAATAGTTCTGTCTTCAAGGATGGTTGCTTCCTTGGACTCAATCATATAAGCCAGATGTGCATACTCATAGGGCAGTAATATCCACGCTTGAGATGATGGAGATAAATTAGATTCATCCTTCTCCTTTCAATTGTACAGGATCGGAGGTCAATTATCCATATAGAGAGTGATTTCCCTCTTATGGCAATTTATGTTGGCTCTCTATAAGGAAAGCCAATCCATGCTGAGAATTACATAAAATTCCACCATAGGGAGTATGAAAAGGTTTTCCGAGAAGTTCAATCCCCAAATTATTATAGTGGAGGAGTTATATTTATGGGATGCAATGATTTCCCCATTTTCCATACTCACAGGCATCTTTACTCCCATGATTTGTGGTGGTCTTGGGATTATTCTACTAAACATTCAGGATATAAAAGAATGTGAAGAACTGTAGATGATAACCCTAACTTTCACTTTTTGATTATGGTTCTACTCATTTACTTTATCCATATAAAACTTAGGTAAGATAACCATTAGACACATAAAGAGGAATCCAAAGACAAAAAGTGATTACATTTAAATTACTTTTATTTCCTTAACTTATGAATTTATAGGTTTCAATCGATGTTATACATGATATACATCCCTATATATATTTTTAGGGGCATTTTTTTTAAATCCATTAATAATGATTCATAATAAGCTTATGAATTTACCAAATCATATCAACCGGGAGTGTCATAACCAAGAGTGCAGCAAGGCTTGTTGTCATGTACCAGGATACCTTGGGTCAAGCTCTAAACTCCTTGTCGGGGTTTTCACCCCTAGGTACATCTGTGCCAGAGCCACCTCTATATACTCGTATCCAAAAAAAGGATGCATTTTCATGGTAAACCACTTAATCATTACTCAACAAAAATTAGGTATGTTTTTATTATACTTAGTATTATCTCTAAGTATTCGCTTGGGGTTTCCAATCCTAATCCCAAAATAACTAAACTAATCCTTTGATGCCAAATATGACAACCTTGATAGTTATTTCACACATAAAAATGATTAATTACATAAAACCATCACATGATACAACATAGAATATCTAGAGGTCTAGTTTCTTTTGGGATTAGGAACATTACATAAAAACTTATAACATGAAAACACATCATTTATTGAAAACATCCTTTATATGACCACAACAATCCATTGAACTTATCTTTTCATGGGATAACCCGAGGACATGCATAAAAAAAGGTGAGCTATAAATCCAAGTAAGGGAGTAACCAAGGCATAATATTATGAATACGTGACATGTTAGTCAATAGTAATATCAATGGAGTGCAAGAGAAACATGAACATAAAGGCATAATATAGCATGATTAACATAACATGGAAATGTGGAAACAAAATTTAACAGAACTTTAGCATGGGCCAAGGATCATTGCACATGGATCATGATTAAACCTTCATTTAACTTAACGTATCATGATACTATCCTTTACCCAATGCATTGGAGCGCTATTAGGGCGCACCCTTCTTAATCATTTCATTTCGTGCATAACTGTGCCCCATGGATCATATAACATGGATTCAATAAATATCAACATTTATTCCACGATAAAGGAATGTGGAATTAATACATGAAACTCTACAATAAATATGCAAACAAGCTTAAAGGTGAATACCCTTGATAGAGAAATGGGAATGGTATTCAATACACAATGACTTTGTCTTAGAAAATCACAGTGCAATTTCGCCAGCATAACGTTGTGACATAAGAACCCATAAAAATGGTTGATGAGAGAGGAAGTGGTGTCTCATAATATTTACATGAAATGGAAATTAAGGGGATTATATATATACATTTCCCTATAATTTTAATGGTATTTAGATTCATGATACAAACGAATCACTTGAATGTAAGAGTGGAGAGAGATATTTCTTAAGGAATTTCAGCAAGGTAACGAGTGTTCAATGGGAGGAATTTAATGAGAGATAAAGTGGTATCTCATAATTCAAACATAAATTGGGCAGTATGGGGGAGGTGGAATATCATACCCAATCATTTATAATTTAAAATAAAAGGACAAAACCATATTATAAAACATGTATAAAAAGAGATAGGTTGGAATCCCTTACTTGGATGTGTGATCCCATTGGCATGGGAGAGGCTTAAGAGAGGATTTTTGGGAGCTTGGGGCACCTTGGGAGGATTCTAGAGAGAATAATTCATAGGTTGGAAGAACTCAAAAGGTTTATATTGAAGAGGAAGACAGATAATGGGTGGGTTTATATAGGAAATGAGAGGGAATTATTTATTATTTAGGCTTGGGCCACAACACATTAAACTAAACAATACCACAAACCAGATAATGGTTTTTTCCCATGTTTATTGAAAACGGGGAGTGGGGAAAAATATTTTATAAGGTCAATGGCTGATCTTCTTTAAATAATAGGGTGTATTATGTGGAGGTGAGTCATCCTCTCAAGGAAATTCATTTAAAAAGGGAAAATGATTTATAAGTATTGTAAGGTACACTGATGATTTGTAAAATAAATCAAACAAATCTAAAATCCCATTATTTTAATTTTAAAACATATATTGGCGAAAAATAATTTTTATATTGTTTTATTACATAACCCTTTGGTCATTATTATTTCATAAAGCACATTATATATTTAAACAGTATTTAATTTTTACCCTAAAATTTGACAGTCTCAGAAAATTATGAAAATTTCACCATTGGATAATTTCGATGACCTGATTAAAAAATAATATCCAGTTTATATAAATTATTACTAAATAGGTTAATTTTAACTTTTAAAATATAAAGTGACATTTATAGAAAATTATTTGGTTTGACAAAAACAGATTTCAAACCTTAATAAAAATTACAATTGTATTTATAAAATTTTAAGATAAATTATATTTAATAACAAAAATTAACTTAATAATAATAATATATTATTAAAATATTATTTAATTAAAAAATCCATTAATTCATCAAAATATATATCTTGGTTGAAAATTAACTAAAAATACTATATGCACTTTAAAAACTATTTACAACGTAATAATAATAAAATGAATGTATATTCATTGTTATAAACAAAAACATTACACCTATTTGTACTACAAAGATCTTGTATCATAACCCATTATAAAACTCAAATAAGACCAAATGGTATGTTGTGCGATAGTGACAGACTCTCGGGGTGGCTCGGATAACATCGCTTGTGTGGTAATCTCTATTAACTTCCACTTCTCCCAGAGACGGGTTTGTTCACATTTAACGTGTTCATGATCATCTTAGGCTTGCTCAAGAGCAAAGACCAATGATTCCACCTCCGTTTAGAGCTTAGAAAAATGGGATTCATATGAGGAAAATCTAGTAAATGGGGCTATCAGTTCCTTTGTCTGAGTAATGTGGATCTGTTAAAGCCATATGTTTATACTAATCATTTGATCACTTTTTAACGACTATACTAGAAACAGTCACAATTCTTAACGATATTTTAAAATAAAAAAACATAAAACCAATGAAGCTAAAAATTTTAATGATGGGACATTTAATTATATCAAGTGTAATTTTCATTAATTAATGATTGGGACATTACAAAAATTCTATGTGAAACAGGGATAAAACCCATCCAAATCACTAGCGTACTAGTACATATCTACCCACCTAGGTACCATATCTTCCCCCTTTCTGCTCAAAATATTTTAACATGATAAATACACCCCATTACATATAAAAATACCACTACTGGTCACATGCAAACAATATAATATATATACAAACTTTATACCACTTAAAACACACAATAAAACATTTTGATTTTCAACAAAACAACTTCTTTAAATCTTGCATTGTTTTGCACCCAAAATTCTTTGAAATAACAACATTTCACACTATGTGAACACTTATAAGTCAGTAAAACAAAAAAATAATAATCAAAATACCTTTCAATAAATCCAACAAATCAGTTATATGACATCCCCATATTAAACAATAAGTTATATCTTTGTAAAACCTCAATTTTCACATAAACGTGGCACTTGAAGTTCAAACAATTCAAAAACACTTTCCGCAGAAAAAACCAAAGGAGATAAACATGCATAACATGATTTTAATACTATATAAATTTCAATTAAATAAAATATGTTGATATAGGGTATCCCAAAATGAACCAATAAAACATTTCTATAAAAACACAGAATTTCCCATAAAAACGGAAAATAAACTTCATTTTCTTTAAAAATACGTATAAAACCAATTTTTGCAACACTAATTAAATTATATAAACATTAAAATTTTATAAAAGATCAACATAAGTCACAAGGATTTCATACACTTGGAATCACCTACCAAAATTGTTAAACATTGAATCAATTGTGTGAAAAATAAATCGCACCACAACTGCACCTCATGGAAGGTAGATCGAGCCTAAAAACAAAATTTTGGACCAGGAAAACCCAATGTTAAACCCTAGGATAGAAACACTACCCTCTATTAATTTGGTAATTAATGAAAACTGGAATAAACATAATGAAAAGGGGAGGAACTAAGAGGGATAAAGGCTTAATTGAGAATGTGTGAAGATCCTCCACCAAGTCTTCCATCAAAATAGAGATCCAATGAGGGTTTGAGGGGCATTAAGGGAATCTATGGATGTTAGGATCCAATTCGGGAAGAAGGGGGGGAATTAGGATAAATACCAGTAGTGAAACGAATTTGTTTAGCTAATTTTTAATTTGCTGGACATGGGTGTATGGTTGTTGTGCATAGTTTGGAAAACTTTGCACATAATCTGTTTATCATCCTTTCTCACCTCAACACATCTCTAGATGCCACCAATTTTTTTGGGGAATTTTGGCTGGGGGGGGGGGAATAGGGGGGATGTTAGGATAAAATTATATGAAATAAAAGTACCAATAATGATTATCTTCTGTGTGACATTTATGCATTATCATTTTATGTTAACCCATGATAAATAGTTTTTATTTTAAACATGTTAATTAAATTATTGATGATTATGATTTTAATTATGAGAAATAATTAGTTTTTTCTTAATAAATAATATTAATTATTTTAATTTCAAAAATTTATTACATTTCATTAATTAAAATTCACAATAATCGAAGAATTTAATTTTTTTAATAAACCTACAAAAAGTGTCAAAAAATGATTTTTCATGAAATACATTTTTCAATAATTAAATGATGTTACATTAAAAATATGTGTATTACTAATATATATATATATATACATATTTAAATTCATATATATATATATATATATTTTATTTTATTTTTTTTAAATCTTTCTTCATTTATGATTATTTTAATTAATTACCATTGAAAATGAATTTTCTTTAAAAAAATATTTTATGGAAACTATATATTTTCCCTCCAAATGAACTTATCATTATTTAATATCAAATTTATACACAATAAAATGTTAATTATAAATATTATATAGTATTATTAGAATTAAAAAGAGTAATATTTAAACAATACATTTTCAATAAATTGTAAAATATTATTTATAGTGGATGATTTCAAAAATTTTTTCTATTTTTATATTGAATAAGTAAGTTGAAAATATATATTCATCATTTAAAATTAGATATTTTGTACCATGTTATATTAATGTTTTAATTACATTATAGTTTTATGTAAATATAATTGTGGAAAATTATAATTAAAGCATGGGTACTTAATGGTTCTCTCCTATTAAAATATTTCCTTCCAAATTTTCATGGATATGAATTTCACAACCAATGAAGGTGATTATTATTCATATCATAATATTTTTCCCACATTAATTCCTCAATTTAATGATTTCACCAATATACCATTACCAGTAAATTCATCCTATTCCTAAATACTTACTCACTAGTGTTAAGAATCTATAAATTATCTTCACAATAAGATAGATCATGTTCCATTTCTATTTCTTCATTACTGAGCACATGCATTGGGAAATTGTTTTACATCCTTAATAATTATATATAGAAGAGATCTTGTACATTAGAGAGTCTCAATGGAATTTCTAAATGTAGATCCACAAATTAAATTCATTCCAAAATTCCAAAATGTTTAATATATTTGAGACTCAGTTTACCAATGACATAATCTCTTATTTATTTGGTTACATTAAAAAACCCATATTACATAATATTTTCTAATAATAATTGGTAATATAATGAACAATTATTTAAGAATTTAATCCCACTTTTATATAGGAATATATAGAGGTTTCATGACTCTGGTAATATGTTGTATCTCAGCATTCTCCTATTGAAAAACCATGCATTTTGGTACATATTCATCAATTTCATACTTCATATTATCACACCAGAAATTCTCCTTCAAACCCCTATACATATTAGAGCTACCATAGTGTATAATGAAATTTGATGTGTTAGAATAATTTCATAATTTCTTTTTTAAATCAGGTATATATGGAACACATAGCCCATATTCAAATTTGATAATGCCTTCTTGATATATAAAGTCATCCGATTTCACATTATTCAGAGATTTCATTTTCATCTAAATATTCAAATAATTAGGTCAAGAACATTTTATCCTTTCAAATAAATATGGTCATGAAATAATTTTAATATAGAGTGATGTTTATCCTTATTAATTACCATATCCATTATTAATATATCCATGAACAAAGGAACTGTATCAATACTTGTTATGGTCAAGAATATATGAAATATCCTGATCAATGAATCCCTTGCAATATTTTACTTCCATAGTTGGTAGTGTATTGATAAATAATAATCATTGTGTAGGTTGAGAAGCTATCATGTCCTCATATTGAGATATTTCTTTTAAAATTGTATTTGATGAACTTATGTTCTATGTAAATCTCACTTATCTCCCCATAGATATAATGTCTATATATCATCAAAGTAAATATTACTTTTACCAAAACAATATATTGTGTAGGATAGTTATGTTCCAGATACTTTTAATAGATTAATGCATAGAAAATAAATTTATCATTCTTTATAATTAAATAATGTAGTCCTTTCATTGATACATCACTATGTACCACAAGTACCTCATCTCCTGATGGTAGAGTAAAAATCAGATTATTATTTACCCATATCCTATTAAATTCATCAAAAAATAATTCACATTACATTTTTTATGTGATATTTACCCAATTGCGTGTAATCGTGGTTAATGAGATAGCCAATCATGATTTGTTTTGAAAAAGTCATAATTAATAACCTATAAAAACAAAAAAGTACGTACCTCATTGATGCTTTTATTGTATTCTATAGTTGAACTATCATTGTATTCATAGAATCATCTATGATTTTATCATTACAGATAATATAGTCGACAAAAGAATCTCTTTGATGCTATAAGTCACACATTCTAAACTTCCCATATAAATATTTTCATGTAATACATTCAAGAATAATCTGAATGTGATTCTCATGGTCCTTTTATATTTTATAATATTCCATGATATCATTAATAAATACCTTAAAAAATTATCATGATATTCAATGAATGCGTATTTCATTATAATCCAAATAAAATATAGGGTAAATTATTTAATCCAAATCGAATTATTATAAAATCATAATTTCGATACCTCATTCAAAATGTTGTGTTTGGAATGTATTCCTCTTTACTCTAAATTTATGATTCCTATAATTAAGGTTAGTCATTGAGAAATACTGATCTATGTGAAGTTAATTGAATAAATCAATAATTTTTCAATAAATACACATTGTCTTTATCATAAAAACATGTATTTCTCTATAATAAATACACATACTCATGGATCCATCATTCTTATTATGCAAAAAATATAGACTTGATAAGGTAAACCATTATGGAATATAAGTTCATGATCAAATAACTCCTCTATTTGTTTCTTCATCTCCACTAATTCCATTGTGTTAATTCTATATGGTTCCTTTTATATATGCCTTGGAACATGAATTAAACCAATAGAAAACACATATTTGCGCACTGATGGATGTCTTGGTAATTCCTTAGGAAATACATCATTTTATTCATGTAAAATAAGAACATACTCACTTTTTAATATTTACTTTCCTATATGTATATTTTTTCTAATATTATTCACTAATTAAATAATTACCAAGAGATTTATGGGTGGATCTATATATGTCCTATATAATTATGTCTCCACAATAAAGATAACTAATTACACATCTTCCACATGAATTTTATATTCCATCTATTTGATATATATTTTTGCATTATATTTTGAAATTTAGACCACAAGAAGAATTATAGAAAATTTAACCATATGTATAATAATAAATCCTTCAAATATAAAATGTTAATGTGTCATAATCAGAACTATCGAAAACATCGTTATGTTTGTGATATTTATATTATGGGTTTTGATAAAAAATACATCCTTATTATGAACTTGTAGAAATATATTATTTTATTGAAAAACATTGAAGATATAAAAGAGTGGAATGATCTAGAATTAGATAAATCATTTGAAAAATATAAATATATGATTAAAGTACCAAAAATCATATCATTAGGAACATCAAACTCAACTGTAGTGATTATATAAAATTGGCATTTTTCCCTTAAACACTTCCTTAATATGTTCCGTTGATACCTGGGACATTTGTTTGAATAAGAACAAATGTAGTTATTTATAAAACACAAAATAATAACTACATACTTATTTACCATACATTCATTATAAATATTACCCTTGTCTTCTCACTTGTAATAAAAAATCATCCCCTTCATGAATTTTGTATGATGTTTCTTTCCAAAACATTAATATAATGGAAATTATTTCATCACCTTCTTCTTGTTTGAATTATTCTCTTTTCATAGTGTTCAGTCGAACCCATTTTTCATGATTTTACATGAATATATAGGATATAGAAAAATATTTCTATGTTTTGATGGGGTATAAAATCATTTCATCATATGATGAGAATGTTCAAAAATCCATTTCCTTTAGATTCTTGTATTATGACTTAAAATAAAATCGTAAATATTGAATTTTATATTATGTTTCTAATTTTTTGAATACAGAAATTTTCTTTAAAAATGCGTACTCAAACTCTATAATACATTCTTATTTGTTTTCTTTGTGCTATATAATATTCACTTCATTTATGTTCATTATTGAAAAGGGAAATATTTGTTAAATAATTTTTTGTTAAAATTTCTTCATTCCATGTGTTTTGTTTATTCCTCCTTCATAGTGTGGTGGATCCCTGACCTGTAATGATCATCATCAAATTTGAGATAATATACTTCACGTATAACATTTTTTCTTTTATCACATCCAAATACCAAAAATATCATTTAAATGGATTCATTAATCTTTTAACACTATTTTAGTAGTTCCTAAAAACTATTTTAGATTTTGTCAATAGAAACAATACATTATAGGTGTATAAAATGTTTGAACATTATTTTTCTTCATATATGAATGGTTATTATCCATAAAATAGGTCTGCTACCCAAATATGGACAACCTCTTCTCGTCTCCAACATTAGCTTTATTTCCCTCTAAAACGGAGAAATTTATAAATTTACCATGAGTATTGATACCATTATTTCTGCTGGACACCACTACTATATAATTTCTTATACTAAATTACATCATAAAATAATAAATTTTTAATCCAAATATATAATTCAAAATCTATTTTAATACATTTTATTAGTTTAAAATTGAAGCATCGATAATATTGGAATCATAAACAATATTTCATTGGCAATATAATTAAATTATTTTTAATTATTTTTTAATGGATTGTAAATAATATAACAATTTACCCAATTAAATCCCATAGGATTTCCAAAATAGGTGTGTGTAAAGGGTACAATCACCATTCAAAATAATTACTGCTGATACATTATCAACCAAATCTTTTTGAAGTTTTTATCCTTAGATACTTCTCTGCGAAAACCATGACCACTTATAGTATCATGAAAAGGTTATTCTACATGGAAAAATAACATAGTCTATACACTACAAAAACATTTAGGATTTTATCATATAGTTAGACAAATCCTTGATTATTTTCATAAATTTATGTTATATAATATATTTTTACTATATATATTGCAAAATGTTCATACTAAATAGTATTTAATTACGTTTGTAATAAGCTTGAAAATAGTAGAAAAATTCATTAGTTACATTATTGTATTAGAATAGATACAAGTGATTGAATACCAAACTACCGATCATTTTTATATTATTTTGAGATCTATATAAAAAATGACACAAATTTTACCTTTGTAATAAAATTCAAAATATTACAATATAATCATTGCAGATCCATGACACTCATTTAAGGATTTCATCTTCAAAACTTGGGAGAAAATAAGGGGAGATAAAATTCCAAATAGTGGTTATGTTAATCGGAGTCAATGATGGGTAAATAGGGAATAATCAATATAGAATACTAAATAAATGAAAATACATTTTATTTAATCAGTAAATTAAGAATTAAATGAGTCTAGGTATAATATAAATTACAAAAATAACTGAATTATTATTGAAGGAAACACATAATACTAGTTTTGATGATAGTATATTAATTATATTCATACATTAAAATCAATGGTATAAAAAAAATTAATCGATGTGTATATCTAAATTAGGATCCTATTTAATTTGGAAAACTGATTTTTGTATGAGATGTGTCGACACATATAGGGGTTATCTATAACCCATCCCAACTTGTAACTACATATCGAATTCATTACATATATATTTATTACTCACTTCAATTCATAAAAAATTTAATTATTAGTCAGCATAATCATAGGGTTAAGAAAATAGATTTATCAAGTTTTTTATAACTAAATCAAAGAACATTCATAATTGAAAATTATATACAAATTATGGTATATTAGTTATGAAATTATCATATCTATGATATAAATATTAAGGATATTTATGAGATATGTAATTTAATATTATAAAAATAATGCTAATTTTTCAAAATAATTTTAATGATCACAAAAATTAAAATGATATATGATATGAACATTGGTTTATCATAAGTATTGGTCTTGTAATAAAATCACGATCCCCAGTAAAATTAATAAAATATAAGTGGAATATTAAAACAATATTTCAAATAATTTTTTCTTTTTTAAAATAATTTAAAATATGTTTATGAATTTAAATATCATAAAGTGGTTTTGACATTGGAGAATTTTAGAAATGTTGAATAAATAAATATACATTCCTTTTGATTTTTTGTAATGTAATTTTGAAATGACCCCTTTGGAAAAAAATTATTAAAGTGAAATCATTTAAAAAGTATAGGATAATAGTAAATTTTATTAATATTTAATTTAAGTAAATAAAATTACTTTAAAAAATATTTTTTACAAAATATGTACGTTGAATAAAAATATACGTGATCAAAAGTGAAATTAGATGATATGGTATTTTGAAAAAATATTTCTTGTTTTAAGTACGAAAGATAGGAAACTATTTAAGAAAATATGGATTATACTTAAATATCTATATTATAAGAAAATATTGTGTTTTATAAAGGTTGGATAATAATATTTCATTAATAAAATTTATGGAAACCCCAACAAAATGATATTTTATAATAAATCCATACATTTTTTGTACGATTTAATTAAAACACTATGGAACAATAAACATGATTTAAAAAATCATTAATCATAAATAAATATTTATCCAGGTTATATATATCAATAGTTAGTTATATAGACCGCAAAAATGTAAATAGGTTCATAATGTCAAATATTTCTCAATGGAGTGGAAATTTAGATGAAATCTATTACAACATGCTTCCCTTTAGTTAAATGTGACTTTACATAAAATATATTAATTTTTAGAAAGATATTAATTTCTATATTAACAATATTAATTTTAATAATTTCATATATTATCCTATTATGACATCTCATAAGTCATTCATTATTAAATTTTCATTAATACCATTTTTGATGTTTTAAAAAATCCATTTTTTCAGGCATGTTTGGTCATGGAAGTCTAATTTCATGAGAATATGACATAGTTACATCATTCCCAAAATTATATTAAAGATATAAATATCTTATTTATTCGTTAGATATTTTTTTAATAATTCAAGATATTTTGACATGTAAAATGAATGACATCATATCGTAGAGACAATAGGTCATACACACTAATGAGAGATATTATCATTACTTTCGTTGCTCAAAAGGTATATAAGTCGATGATATATTAAATTTAAATAACAAATATTATGTAATTATTATCAAATAGAGTCTTTATTTACATTATTAATATTGTAAAGGTGATTCTGTGATGGAAAACAATGTACCTCTATTCAAAGAAAGGTGGTTTACTACACACCCAAGTTGTGGTTTTGTTTCCCATTTGATAGGGAAAAAGATGGATAAATATTATTCCATAAAAATAATGTCTTATAATATTTTAGATAATTGTGTGATTATATTGTAATTTTTATGATTCAATTCAGTGTTGTAATAGATGATGTAAATAAATTTATCATGGTGTAGACAATTACCATCGCTAAGGAAAATCTCTTTTAGGTCACTTTTTAAGGACCCTAGGAGTGATATTATGGGAATAAAAACATAACTAAAATATGGATAAGGATTTTGGGGATATTTTATACATATCTTGGTTGAGATTAATAAAATGAGAGGCATGTATAGGTCAGGGTGAAGGTTGCCTTTTATAAGTTACTTGAGTTGAACACTTATAATTTTTCAATGTTTTAAAATATTTTCAAGTCAATTTAATGGAGAAGTGGTTCCAAAATGGCACATAGTATATATAGATAGGGTTAGGGTAAAAAAATAACCATCCAATGGTGTGAGAGGATTATTTTAAGATATTTTAATGATTATCTATTTAGTTTAACACCCATTAAACTCATATTAATCTAAAATGCAATAATATTTTTATTGTATTAAACATTCATTATGAAAAAAATATGTTGAAGTTTTTATCTAATATTAGTTATTAAGATTTAAATTATATAATCGACTCTATAAAATTTAATTCACTAAATTCGTAGAATTTAATTTTAAAAATCCTCAAAAAATATATCGAAAAATAGTATTTGAATAAATGAATATTTTCAAGAATAATTTGATGTTACATAAACTATATTATTACTAATAATCATACTATATATTTAAATTCATATATATATATATATTCTATAATGTTCATTTAAATCATTCATCATTAAATATTACTTTAAATAAGTAATATGGGAGGGATTTATTCTTTTGAAAAAAATGATTCTAAAGAATATCCCCTAAACCTAAAAATGATCTTATATTTATTTTTATAAAATCATTAGTCAATAAATACTTATTTATAAATATAAAAACAAAATATCATAAAAAATTATAATTATTTAAATAATACATTTTTAATTTTTCATAAAATCTGATTTCTATGATAAAATTTCAAGAAAATATTTCTAGGCTTATTTTGACAAAGTTAAAACTGATATTCATCATATGAATTTTGAATTATTTTCTTAAGAAATATTATGATTTTTATTTTATTATAGTTTTATTAAAATTGAATGTTCAATTACAAAAAAATTATCTCTGTTGTTACAATTTCTATCCTCTTATCACTCCAAGATCACAAGACAATGATGATAATATACTCACCCGTTTGACATATGGGATCAGACAACATGGGGTAATATAATCATTCCCATGTAATAGTATAACACCAAGTGTAATATACAAACCCCCAAGAAATTTAGAGAACACAGTGGAATGGGGGTAATATACCCATCCCTACGACACATTTTCTCAGTGTAATGAGTTCTAATATACCAATTCTTTGGAACCAATCAATCGAGACTCCTCCATCACTTCTAGCAGTATGTTCACTTGATGAGTGTGTACCAACTCCAAAAAACACAATCATTTCCTGGTATTAAATCATGATACATTGAAGAGTAATTAAAATATGTTTTGGTCGTATAAATTACACTCATCGACTTCTATAGCCACACCAGTTGACAGCATGACCGAGGTTTTAAATTTATAACCACAGTAATCTCTATCCATAGCCATACACCCCTACTCATGGTCGTTTAATAATGGGAAACCCATGGGGTTGATTTTTGACTTCATTGTATGGAGTTATCTACTAGCACTCAAAGAACACTGTGACCTACATTATCATCAATTTTGTAGTAAAAACTTCTTAGTTACATGACATCCCACAAAAAATGTAACAGTCAAGTGATCGCATGTGATCTAACACAATCCTCATGTTTAACTGGGTCAGTCCACTCACCTAACCCGATCCCCATCAACATATGTTCTATAAACCTATACCAAATGAAATTATTCCATAGATGTTCTCTCATCATACTATCTTCTATGTTTTCATAAACAATATGACAGAATGGAAGGGGAGGTCATGTAAGGCCATCATGGACTATGATATCCTACTCCACCCTTTCCTATGGTATGAAGGATTTTAATACCCATACGTATTGACTAACATGTCTCATTATTTTATCCTAACCACTTAATAGGTCCATAGGCCACCTGGTATATCCAGGGTTATGGTATTGACCATTGATGTCCAAGGAATAATGAAAGAGCACATGGAATATTCATGACCCCTTGAATTCGAAAATTAAAAATAGATATTTTTATTTAATAAAAATCCATTTACATATATTAACAAGGGTCATCCCACTATGTGGAATTTTATTGAATCTACACAGAATATAAATCATGAACTTATGTCATGGAGGTAGTACGTGAGACCTCCTACACGAATTTAGATCATTCAAATTAATCTCCATGGGTAGATGGTATATGTAAATTTCCATTCTGGCCAAACTAGCCTTGTCCATGAGGAACCAAGATCCTCTAAGTGACCCAAAAACCTTTCAAAATTAAAAAACTAAATTACTAATATATTATAAAATTCATAATTAATTATCTAGTTCAAATTAAATAAGAAATATTTGCAAAAAACATAGTGGGACACCCTGCCATTCCAAAACTACATGCAATGGGGTTGTGGTCCACTTCTGAATTGTAGTTGGACCTTGGATTCATAGATTCCCTGTTAATATCACTGATTCGAAATTTAAAAAATATAATTTTTGTAAAAACACCTAAAAAATTCCAAATAATTACATAACATAGTGGAATGAAGAATTATAGTAGGTATATATTTTCTTAGTTTCCCCTCTAGCTTGGCTGAGCAAAATCCCCATCCATTTTGTTTGATTACACCACGCATTTGTAGGTTCTTCACTAAATCCCTAAATTAATGATGAAAACAATATCAACCAAATTATGTAAAAAGAAAAAAATGATGGTGGAATATGTTTCCCATCAATTCAATCTAATATCAAATAAAAAATGATAAGAATAATGGATAACGAAGGGAGGGGTTTCATCTGATTCCCTCGCACATGTTCTTCTCAACTGATAAAGAATGACAGATCCCCTGTTTGAATTAAAAACCACTATCTTAATGTTTCACAGTGTCACCAAAGTGTTTATGTGGTGCATTTGGAGGGACAAGCCCAAAAAAATCTTTTTTACATCCTAAATCATATTGGTAACACCCTTTGAACCCCTTTTACTTATTGAATAACCATTCATTGTTGAAATGGAATACTGTTGAATTTTTTAGTAGCTGGGTCACACATTACTCTTCCACTACTCACTAGAACCATAATCCCTACAACTATAAATAAATCATGTAAAAAACATTAATATACTTTTAATCCATTTAACCTGATTTAAATTACTAGTTCTCAAAACGAACCTTCCACCAAAATGATAATTTCATATTCACTTTGAAATTTTCAAACCCATTAATATATGGGGATTTACAACATTATTCCTAGATCCATGACATAGAGTATATCAAAATCATTCATATGATATCCTAACTATTTTCTATTCTGAGACAAGTGTCACCCAATTGATACTCTTGGAATTTCCACCTAACTATTATGTCCTCCAATAGAAATCACACGTTTGACATAATAGTCCATGGGGACCAAAGCATTACATTCACCCATACTAAAGGATTGATATTTTAATGAATATTTATATGAAAATATTCCCTTACATATTTTTATTTTGTGAATATTTAATATCTCTCTATCGTATATTGTGAATTTATTTCATGACATCATTCTTCTAAAAATTTTATTATGTATCATATACCTTCAACCCACATAATATAATAAAAAATGATAATGTAGAATAGTATTTATAACCAATTTCTTGTGAAATTTATCTAAAAAATCAAATTAAAACTATAGATTCCTAAATTTTGCATATTTTTATTAAAAATTAGATAATTTCATCAAATGTTTTAAAATATTAAGGAACAAAAATATTTATATTAAAAAATAATAATGTGAAATCTGGTCACCACCACCACATTATTCATGAATAATTTATAAGCTCTAATATAGTGGGACATTGGGCCCAATGTCCCAGAATCCATTGATCAATACTCAAGGGTGTCCTCAATTTCAATATATCTCTAAAAAATGAATATAATTAAAAATCAATTCTTATTATTGAATTCATAACCCATTGAAATCATTTTTTTATTGACGCTAAATATTAATTTATAAAGTCACATAACCTCAAATATAAATTGTATTATATTTATAAAATTAATTTTAGCATTAACAAACTAAATAATTCATTGATTCATAATATAAATATCTTGATTTCCATTGTGGAATAATTTAATAACTAAATTGTTCCAAAATATTTAAATGATATATATATTTAAGGGTATTTTTAAAATAAATAAATAATAAATAAATTATAATTATGTAATGATTTTATAGAAACTTCATAATATATAAATATACATAGCATTATATTTATAAAAAATTTATATTTTCTTTATACTTACATGTTTTTATGTAATTCATATGAAATATTTTATATAATACATTATTTAATCCTTTATAAATATATAACTTTTAAAAATAATATTATATAAAAACTTAAAATCTTGTTTTTGGTTCACTTAAATTATTATAATATCATATATTCTGAATTCATCTAATCATTCAATAAAATCCACCAACCCCAATTTTATATGTTTTAAATAATTTGAAAAAATATGTTATTTGTTATGAATATTTATTCATATAATTTTATAATATTTTCATAAAATGATATATACATGTTTATATATATCAATATTATATAATTAATAAACAATTTATAATTTAAATTATAATTTTAAAAAAACTTCTTATTAAAATCATAAATATTTACGATGTAAATTCAAGACTTCAAACAAGGATATAATTTAAAAATCATTTGGCTCAATCTAAATCCCCTTTTAAATTTAGTAGAAGACATAAGGGCCCATGTTGACGAAGAATTTTTGGAAATAGTTTTTTCTAATATTCATAAAACCATTCCATTATAGCTAAAAATTTTATTGTTCTTCATATCTAACAGAAAATTCAATGAAAATTTCCATTTATCGAATATATTTGATATACAACCTTTAAAAGTCTTACTTTTGAAACAAGTTTTGATATTGTTTCATAGTTTTATTTTTGTGTGTTCAAAAAAAAAAATCAAGAACGATGTGTCTAAAACCTTTATTTGATTTATTAATTATTTATGTCAAAGAAATGATTTTTATTTAAATATATCATAGATATAAAAATAACCATATACATAGATGGTGTTTAATTTTTGGGTTATAGATTTTGAAAAAAAAAATTATATTTATAATATATGAAAAACTTCAATCCAAATGAAATAAAAGTACCTTTATCACAGAAAATATGTTTTATTTCAAGGAAAACTTTATAGAATGAAATATAATAACAATTGAAACATTTTACTGAAGTTGTAACCATAGTTAATTTTAATTTAATATATAAAATAATAATATTTTTAACGTACCTCTTATGAGGAAATAAAACAATATATTTACTCATAGTTGAAGGAAATCCCTAAAAATATACCTTTTCACTCCTTCCTCCAATTATATCCATGGGGTTTTCTGAATCTCATGAAACATATGATTTGTTTACTTGATACTCATGTCCTTCCAGGAATATAGATTAAATAATATAATATAAATGAAAATTATGATATTATGGGTTCTGTACATTGTCACACAACATTCACATAAAAACATTACACACAATTCACAATGGTTTAACACATTCAAGGAGGCCTCTAATGATGATCCTTTATTTTGGACATTAACAGAATTACTATTGATTTATATTTCATAAATTATTTATAATTCTCAACTCCTTAGAAAAATTTGTTCCACATTCTAGTTAAAATTTTAATACATAAATATTGACTTACAATGTTAATGTATTGAATATATCATCAAATAATGATATAAATAAAGTATGATATATGAATAATGATGAAAAATATAGTTGATATACATTATTAAGTAATGCATTACCTGTAATGAATAAACATGGTGTGGTGTTCCTCACAAAGATATGGTTTATTTTAGTACTAATGATGAGGTTGGGATATTCATTACAGTGTAATTTATTATTTCATATATAATAGATAAATTGAAACCTAAATTAAATATATATGATATGAAATTCTCATAACCCATTCATTCAAATCAGTTTCCAAAATAAATTTTTGAGAGACTAAAAAATATGGTTTTACTAATCAATAACCATGAAATAGATATAGGGATTTTACACACCATCAATCCATGGTTTGATCCACTCAATATCAAAAATAAAATTATAAAAAACTAAATTTCATCATATAATGTACCCAAATTCTACTGAGATGCTGCAGAAGGTAAAATGAAGAAAATTATAGGTTTTATGTGGTTTAGCTGTCCAATCGAGGACTTTATAATTAATTAAAATCCTTTTTGAATTATCTCCCAATAATATTACCTTACATTAAGATTATACTAAAAAATAATGAATAACCATCTCTATCTTACATCAAACTATTCATCATAGAGTGCTATATTATTGACTAAGCATGATTACATTTCATTATTTCTCTAACATTTAATTCTAATCTTTCTCAAATAAACATTTTCTAGGTTATCTCCAATTGATTACCAAATTGTGAACCAAACCCTAAAATTGTTATAATAATCCTAAAAATAATAATTTTTCATTTTATAATCATCTTATACATTATGGTGTCATGTTTATGATATCTATTGTTTTTTTAAAATAATAAAAAACATAAAAAACTCTCTTCCCAATTTTTGGTTGTCCCTATAATTCGTTGTTAATTTACCATTAATTTTTTTAATATTTTTAAAATGAAATTAAAACATTTATTAAAACCCAATAAATCACATTTAATACTCCTCGTTTTCTATTAAACCATGATAATATCATGAATATATGATATTATTAATACAATTATGATGCTTCATTTTTTATATTATATTATGGTAGATGTATGAAATATCAAGCACACAGATGTTTGATTGACATAATAAAATTTGTTGAGTTTGGTATAAAATTAATGATATTTTACTAATGTGTGGTAATTATGGATAGAATTTTGGATGATTATTTATTTATATATAGATGTTAAATGAATAGATGAACTGAATAAGTACAATTTGATTGTATTTATTTTAATATTATTTTCTATATGTTAGAATTAATGTAGAAATATGGTTAATGACTTAAAATATATTATATCAAATTTTTTGATATTTTTTTAATTTACTATGTGAATTAGTTAATTAATGATGTGATAACTTTTAGATTAATATGAACTTGAAAAATAGTGATATGAAATGTAAAACAAAATATGTGGTTTAGGATTTGACTTATTTTGTAGTCAGAAGTGGAAGTAATGATTGTGTGATAATAAAGATCTGATGGAGGGATGGTTATAGAGGTGTATTAATAATATATAGACCATAGGACAGGTTTTGGGAACTTTATATACCATTTTTGTTATGTAATATCCTAGACACCTCCTCAAGAGTTGGATAAATTAACTGAACCCGCTATATAGTTTCCAGCACTTTGAGGACCCCCAATACTAAGGATATCATGGAAATATATGGTACATGGAGGAATTAAATATGTTATGAGGTTGTGTTATGTGGTTGTGGTATAATTATGTGGTGTAAAACTGAGTTATATAGTTTTTTATATATTTATATAATGAGATTATGGTTTGTAGATATAGTAACGTATGTGAGGGAGAAGATATATAACATTTGAGTGTGAGGGGTTCTATTTCATAGAAGAAGACAATGAAAGGTATCATTGTGTCTATACTTTCTTGACTAATTATTATTATATTGTATTTATATTTTGAATGTGGGATGTGGGGGGGGGGGCTGGTTTTTAGAAAAACTAGAATAGGTCGTGATTTGTTTTTACTATTTACTTATAAACACTATACTAAGATTCTATCACATGGGCATGAATTTTTAAAAATTAACATACTATATAGAGTTTTATATAATGGTTTTACGATAGTCGAATCTATTTGTACCATTAATATTGATCTGTTTCATCTATTTCAATGAGTAAATCTAAAGAACACAATGAAAAAAAACCCAAGAATATTCATTGATATAACCATTTCAGAAATAATTTATATTTAATTTATAATAATTGTTATATATTCATTATTATTATTTTTTGATCATGGTCAAATCCATAGTAAATGTAGAAAGGATGAGTCACTATTTCAATGGAATAATCCAATGTAGAATTCCTATAGCATTATCCATGTGTGGTCCATGAATATCATAACATTATAATCAATCCTATCAGTTATAGAGTAGAGAGACGAAGTACCCTACAAAATTATATATTGATTGTGATAAGAATCCATTCAATATTAAATTATTTAACATGTTCTCATTGTTTTGAAATAGTGGAGTAGAATATTTCACATTCTTGAGATAATTCTTTAGTGTTTTTCTCTAGGGATCCAAAAAAGTTTTTTGATCCATATAGTAATATTTATTCTATCCAGAATTAAATTTAATATGTGTTGATGTAGAAAAATATGGTTGAAGAAGAAAACTCTGATTTTTAAGGGTGTGAAATAATTTAACACTCTTAAAATTAACATATAAAAATATAAATCACAATTACAATCCAAATCTACTACCAGATGATTACATAGAAATATGTTAGAAGGCTTACCAATATAATAGAAGATGTGGTTTATAGTACTAATTAATTAGAGTAAAAATATCTGATTAGTATATTAATGATATTTAGTTTGAATCTAAGAAATTTTTTGTTGTTTAGATTGATAATTTTTACTACTCATGGATGATAGATGATGTATAACATAATGTTACATAATGAACCTATCAATGATTTTTTTAAAAAATTCAATACAGATGTTATAATGTGAACATTCAAAGGAAGATTCATGAATGAAAGTTATTACACATTCAAAAGTTACTTTCTATAATAAACAATGTAACTATACAATATGGAATAGACCCATTGTAATAGCCATGTAAAATTTCATAATGGTGGTCCAATATTTCAATAGGGTCTTAAAAGAATTAATAAATTTCAAAATAGAAATATTTAAATGTTATTAAAACAATTTTTTGCATCATAGATCCTTACAAAACATGATTTAGGAAGAATATTGTCAAAGTAAATAAAACAAACTATCTTTTTTAAGAGAAAATTATTCATATTAAATGGATATAAAATGGTTTATATGTGTCAATTAGTTAGATAAATGTGAAAAGTTAATTTATAAACAACATATACTACATGAAGTTGTCGTCAATATATAATGTTATGTTTTAATTAGAAGATGAGTTATATTGTAGAAATATAATTACACAACTTTTATATGGGTTTAGAAATTAAATCATCTAATGATACAAAAAATAATGAAATATTTCTAATGATTTCAGCTCATGTAAATCTAAATATATTGGGTAAAACTAATTTTAATATAATGTTCAAAATACTAGATAATTATTAATGTAGATTTAACCCTCAAATAATTCACCAGGGTGGAATAAAAAAACATGAAATTCTAGTATCATGAAAGATAATAATTATTTATAACTAAAAGGTTGTTCAATTTGATGAATTATATTTTTGAATAACATTCAAGTTACAAAATGTGAGTATTTAGGAATCTCAAATTTGATAAATCATTATTTATTAGAAGAATATTTTATTTAATATTTATGTACAAATGGTGAATACATTATGGGATAAGATGATCTGGGGTTATGATGGATTGAATATGGGAATTTGAGTCACTATTTTTCATGGCGGAAATAATTTGTTAGAGTAATGGAAGTTAGTGTATCATAAGATCGTAAACTATGATAATTATTATTTAATTAATAGAAGGTTTTATATAGACAATGGGAGATATAAAAGATGAAATTGACTACAAATTGTGAAGTTAGATGACTAGGATATTCGAAATGGTTTTCAAACATAATTTATGTGAACATAAAGCCATAGTGATAATTCTGCGGAAGATGTTCAATGATACAAATTCAAACTGTTCTATGTTGTGAACCAAACAATATTTTTTGGAAGTGATGAGAAATTTTGACCACTGAATTTAACTTAATAAACTATTAACCAAGCATTATCTATTATATAAAAGAGCATTATATTGATTAAATCTAACATTTCAAGATGATTTTAGAAAATAATAAAGGCTACAAAATTAAGTGGAGATAATATTAATATTAATTTGAAAAACAGAGAGAGATAAGAGTCTATAATAGAGGTTGTATCCAATGAAGAATTTCTGATGATCCTCAGGGTTGATGTTTTAAGTAGATAGAACTCTATCCCATTGAAATCCTCAAAAGGATTTTGGATGTTAAGAAAACAGAAAGGAATATTTCAATGTTATTATCTAAAATAAATACTAAAAAACAATTCTGAATATATTTTGATTAGTTAATTATATGGAAATTAATGACTAATTGTGAGATATAATATCACTTAGTTGATATATATATATTTAGGCATGTAAGGAAGATCATTTTGTTTTTGGAGTCATAGAGGATCCATTATAATCTAGAAGGATCTTCTATAATGAACAGTTTTTGAGACCATAAACCCAACGGGAAGTTTGAGGATCTTGTTTTGGGATGTTTGGTGGTTCTTTTAGGGACGCATTATGATCTATTGTTGAAATCAATGTCTTGAGAAAAAATTTAATCATTAAAAGAATTAAGAACCAAAATTACAACTAAACCATATAAATTACATGTGTCATTCTCTATTTACATTATTTCATTGCATAAGGTGTGAATTTGTGATGGGAATGATTAAATGTATCTATATATCATAACTAATATATTTTTTTGAATACAAAATTGGGAAAACATTGAAGTTGAAATTAATCAGTATTTTGGTATATATTGATTCACTTATCCTCTCGCAATGTTATTATTAAATACACTAGGAATATTAATTAGTATCATTGTGCATGTTTTAAAATTATTATATATAATTTTCAATAATTTTTTTGACTAATTTATTTAAAATTAATATATTTTGAAGTTAAAAAGGTGCCTCAGTAGATGAAAATGGATGATACTCCTCTTAGTGTCCCAATGTATGTCTCAACACAAACATTGAATTATATAAAAATTAAGAAGTATAATAATATAAGAAAGTTAACATATCAAAATAATGAGGTGAAAAAAATACTGAAATTTAATGGTAATCAATGTGGATCTGGATCATCTATTATATACATTGATTTTTTAACCTCCAAATGAATCTACAAGTCATTGTGATGAGTGTGAGCCTATTGAATCTATTGAAGAAATATAATATGATTTTTTTTATTATATAAATAAATTTACTATTAAGACCATAAATTATATATTTCCTTATCATGGGAATATATAATGAAAAAAATATAGCTGAAATAATAGGCTAATGCGAAAGAAATTGTATTATATTAAAAGTTATGTGAGTTTAAAAATCTCACTAATATTGTTAAAGAAATTGAAGCATCTATATCACTTTGATATGAATGGTTTTACATATTTTAATAATAATTTCAATGGATTATATTTTGAGATAATTTTAATAAAAGTAGTTTATTGTAGATAATTTTCGTGCACATAAGGATTCTAAAAAATAAATAATTTATTCCATGTGTACTTAATTGGATATTATCAAAATAAATGTTATATTAAAAATCACTCCTTTCAAGAAATAATTACGTTACATGAAGAAATGGATAGGAATATGAAATATGAATGTGAATATTAAGTGAAATATATTGAACATAAGAATTAAAAAATAAATAATGAGTGTATTGGTTGGAAGTAAAATTAAAACACATGATATCTAGTCACATTGAATATTTAAATAAATATAAGAGAAGATTCATTTTAATAAATATTCCTCAGATTAGCCATGCATCCATAAAGGCCCACTTTTGAGGTAGAAATATCATGAAGTCATTAAAAAATATATCTTCCACTATTTTAGAAACGGTGGTTACCCTATGTTCTGGAAATTTTGATTTTACAACATTTAATTCTTTGAAGAGATTAGGGTACAACTTCTATTTTAGAATAAGATAGATGAGGAAAATTATCCAGACACCCCTAATGTATATATATCTAAAAGAAAAGAATAAAATATGAATTTTTTCATCATATGATGTTAAATTAAATTATTATAAATTTGTGAATAGAAAGAGACATTTTTTATTAAAAGTTTAAGAAAAAAAACGTAGTAAAGATGATTTTTTGACTACTACTATTATTGTAAGAAGCATGGAATAATGATTATTGACTATTATCCTAATATTCTAATTACTACAGAAAAAATATTTCATAAATTAAGGGGTTGAAAGTGTTTTATAGGATAAATAATGCTTGATTCAATTAACCCTCACCGAAGAAGGTAAGTATATTTTACAACTCCCCTACCCAGGACCACTAGACTAGTTCTTGAGGTTGGATAATCACTAAACATTAAAAACACCTCCTCATATGACAGAGGCTACCAACTAATAGTGATGGTCTATTGTTTAATATTAGTGATACTAAAACCTGTGGTGATAATCAAATTAAATCTAATAATAATAATCACAAATCTATAATGGAAATAATATTCGAACGTCAATAGAAATTAAAAAATTCAATGGTAATGGGCCATGTTAAACATTCTTTTTTTGTCAGTAAATATCTACATGCCATTACAGTCATAAAAATGTGAAAATTACTACCTATATACTAATTATATATGTATAGAATAAATATAAATAAAAATTTCAACAAATCGGCACTAAAAACACCCATTAATTCCACCAAAAATAGTTACAACCATATTATACACCCATTACATTTCAGAACTCAGTGTTCTTCATACCTCGAACATAATATTTTTCCTATACTCAAACCCATAATTTTTTCATGCATCTCATCGTTTAGATGTAGAGAGTATAAACTCATTGGATCACCGCCAATGGTGTCCCAATCATAAATCCATACATACATTAGTGTATGTAAAAAAATTAATAAAAAATAACCAAAAAACATCAAACAACTATCCCCAAAATCACTCAAAATACACAAGTGTGTGTTTACCTACAAAGACAAATGCCATAGTTAGATGATGGATATTTGGTCTGGCACACTAGAAGTTACCTTATATTTTTTAATGATTTCATCATGTACAAAATCACATGCTAACCATCACCACATACCACAGAACATAACTTGTATTCATCTTTTATAACAACCAAAAATAAACCTAAAATGACAATGGCATGTTGAGAAGGCATATCAAGATTCCCCATAAAATATTATTATATTATCACCAAAATCGTAGAATCTTGGTTTCCCAAGGAATAATGATACACATCCTTTTATTATTATATCTTAATAGACATGACATAATAGCAAGCCTAGCTCCAAACTAGTGGTCCCAGGCTCTATAATTCATATCCATATATGGTGAGAACCTCCTCTATACTAATGGTCATAACCATCCCCAATGTTGTTTGATCTATATAAGTATCCACCCATGCCATGTTCTCAACACCACCTCCCTATGATCTATCCTTTATGGACACAGCCATGAAATAATCATTCACAAAATATGGTAACAAGAAAAAGAATATGAAACACTTTCGGTGAACCTTCATCACTCTTTTCGAACTACATAACCCATATATTGTTTTGTTAATTACCATCCTACCACCCTGATGATCAATTTATTCTCACTTATAGTGATTAACATATCATATAATCACATTATCCATGACCAATATATTCCCATGGAACAAACTCAACCACATCTAATTTTACAAAGAGTTCATTACTGGTATCATCCTTCCAAAAAACCATGGGACCCCATTTGACACCCATCATGTCTTAAAAAACTCATGCATACCCTATCACATGTGATACTACCCCTGGAAATCTCCAAATATGAATAGGAATAAGAACCTATGAAAAAATGGCCTCACTTTTACCACCCCTCCCATGTAAATTCACCATGGATTATATAGAATATATATAATTTGTATAAACATAGACATGATCTACCTTATTATATTATATTCATACGTATTGAATACATGAATACAATTTAAATTTAGATGGTGATAATTAGAAAACCATGAATATAGGTAATTACATCATTAAACAGAACAACACCTTAAAATAGTAAAATAAATCAATGAAGGAATAAGATGGGCTACTATCCTTTCCGCAAGATACCCCATTATAATAAATACACCAAAACCTATTTAGAATAGGGGGAGAATAACACCTATAACCTTTATGTTGGGGACAAGGGTGTCGACTACTACTACTCATAGATGAAAATGGGTACCCATTATTCTTTCCATTCTATAAATGTTTTTTTAATATTAGACAGAAACATGATGTGAACTACATGGTCATGATGTGACATTTTTGGGCAGGGGTTCCTTCCACATTCCTAAATAATTCACATCATAATCCATATTCTCATGGAAAGAATATCTATGTCATATATTAAATTTCGCTTTAGGCCCACCTGATTCTTGTAAAACCATTCCAGAGTCACTCATGACCCCCAAGAGAAAATAACTACTTAAAAAAATGTGTTTTAGGAGGTTTTAAGTATTCAAATTCATCCAATTATGTTTGTGGTTTTACAGTATCCCCACTTTGTAATGGATCATCATGGGATATTTGGTCATACACTGATCTGTGATATCTCTCATCAAGATCATCCCATTCTATGCCTCCCCAAAAGTTGAGATGGTTCTGAATGCATTTATTTGATTCCCTATATCTCAGACTACCCCAATTAATTGCTCAGAAAAGTATGTCATTTCATGGAACTACCCCATCATAGAAAACACCTACATGGTCCCATATTGGTTAATTTATCAATATCTTGATGTTTCCCCAATCGATCATCCCCCAAGATACACATGTTCTAGGAATTTCTTATAGATATTATTCTATCTCATCGGATGATTTTTTCATATCTTCATCACACATGATGCCAATAATATCATACATAATTTTGTTTCTCCTCCAAAACTCGTATCATACATGATGACCATAAAAGTCTCACACCACACATGATGTCCAAAAAAATAACGCATCTCACATGCTTCCCACAAGAATACATGATGCAAAAATGCCCACAAACTATCATGAACCATATCTATTTCTCATATATTTACAAGCATTTTGTTAATTCAATTTCCATATATGACCTTCCTGATATGGTAATATTCATAAAAAAATTACAGCTCGGAATCCTACCTCAGAATTCCTTTCACAAATCCTCCCAATGGTGCTATAATTATTGTTATATCCATCCCACACTTGATGTAATTTCTGTCACTAACACATCTTATATATCTATTTTTTTAGATTCCGTATCTTTTTATAGCTCTGATTCCTACCTCAGATCCCAGAGTCTAACCAATTGCATGAATCCAACCATTATATGATATCATTATAGAAAAACTATCCAAGTTAAAACCCATATACACACACCTAACACTCTTTCAGGGGATGATCAAAATTAGCTCAAGCATTCCCTTTTTAAATAAAATGAAAACATAAATTGGCTTCCCAATCTGTTGTTGAATCCTTCAGTGTCTAGTCTTAATACCCCACTATGTCTCTTCATGGCCTCAGTTCTGGATACCTTATGCTCTATATCCTATAATTCCTAAAACTATTCTTCATATTTATAGATAATTATAGATCATGTTCCCCCTAATTTTCAATTATTTATTTACTCCCTTTGAAATATATGTAAATAGAATGATGGTTATTTTCACCTTGATTTAATTCAATAAACAATCCATGAATAATCACATATTGGAGGCATCATCTCAAACCATTGTCAGTGAAATGTGAAATTGTTTTTTAACATATGAGCATACTCTATGATGGAGGTCTCTCCCTACCGAATGTCTATAAATTCATAAGAAAAATATTCTCTCATGGTCTAATGAGATAAGTTCTCAAGAATCATATTATAGATGTCCTTTCACATTATTCCCTCATTCATTCCTACTTATACCTATATTTCCATCCATTAATTTTTAGTACCCTATGAATATAATTGTATAACATCATCCTCCACCATTTTGTTTATCAATATGATATAAAAATAGACACCACAAACTATATCTTGAAATATTACACATGTGTTTCACCCTATCCCTAAAATAAATGAGGCTGAGGTGATTTAAATTCCAATTTTAGATATGTCATGGATGGATCAGGTCCCTGAGATCCTAATTTAGCGCTCTGAATGACCAAAACAAAGCCTTTGTTGGGAACCTCATCTATCCTTGGTCTACAATATAGTTCCCATTATTATCCAAAATCCTCTACCCATAATAATTATCCTTCCTAACTTTTTTCCACCAACTACAACTCACACTCACCATCGACCTCGGGGGAAACATCCCATGTGTTCCATAGAGGCACTAACTATCTAATCTCCTTACACTCCATCGGTGTCTATCGTGGTAGAATCACTATGAGAACCAAATTTCATGATAAACTCACATATTACAATCCAAATATTGAATATAGGGAAAACAATAATATGAAATTCAACTCATTAACCTTACACATCCCTGTTAAACCCATATTACATATCATATAGCCTCATGGACCATACCAACCCATATCATATATAAAAATCATATACATCAAAAACTCATATGATAACATTCCATTCACTTTAGACATCACATACCTACACTGGATAAGATGAATTCCTCTAGGAGACTATGTCAAAAAACACATATTATCATATTATTGACAATATAATCATCCAAACACATTATATTTTCTAGAACCACTACCATTACATTAGGTAGATTAACTATATAAATCAAATATAATATCTGGGAATCAATTATTTATTATATTTATGAAAATTTAAATAGATCACACAATTCTTTTATTTTTGGTTATTTGAAACAATAACAGGAATAAGAATAGGTCTTGTGACCCTAAGTGCCTAACATAATTCATTACTACTCCCTCTTAACTCTTACAGAAGGATTCCAATCATATATTAACAACATCAAATAAAATTTAATATAAATGAAGACATGAATACTAATACTTTTTCGTTTTTTAACATGGGCAGCAATTACGAAATTTTATATCCATACACTTAATGTCAGACTCATCCCATGTTATAAAAAATTCCTAGGTTCCACAATATGATAGATAGAATAACATTCATATTCAATAACGAACCATTACTACAATATCATAATTAATCGAACAATGTTACCAATATGTATTCATCCTCTATTAATGTAGCCATAAAATTTCTAGGCTCATCGATACATCCATGTAGCACCAACAGTTTCCTCTGATACTATTTTATTATTCCTAAACTCGGGATCCAATGAAATAAAATTATGCGTCAAAGAGTGACTAGATAACAGGAACACCTCCCTATAAATTCAAAATTCATAAATATAAATTAGGTTTTATTGGGTAATAGTTTGGAGAAAACTATCTCTATTTATAATTTTATGAAAAATAATATTTTTTGTACAATTGTCGATGTAATAAACTGGAAATTGTTAAAGAAATATAAAAAACCCCAGTAACATTATAAAAATACACTTGATATATATATGTTATCAAAAATTTACATTTCATTCTAGTTCTAAATATGTAAAACATGGAAACCCATTGGATGATAATACATATAAAAATTAAATTATCCAAAAAGGTTGCTAGCATGGTACTGATAAATGCATTTTATATCCACCGAAAACCATTTCAAACATCCTATGTACTCTCTTCATGTCCCTAATCACTAGAATCTGGTTCATGATCTGGATAACATTTATGTAATCAAATATAGAATGTCTACATTTTTCCTAAATTACATATACACTGTTTCATTATGAACACAATAGGCCACCACCAATAGTGTCCTTATCATATTTCCATATTAATAATAGTGTTTGTAATGAATATTAACAAATATTAACAGAAATTCATCCTATAACCCATCCAGCCCACACTCAGAAGACACAAGTGTGAGTTTATTTACATTAGACAACATCTGAGTAGAATATCCATTCATGGTCTATAATAAAATAAGATCCCTTAAATTTCAAAACATTCAAATCCCATATGGGTCCACACACCATCCATTATCACATACGACATAAGATAACTTCTCATAAATTCTATATATCCACCTCATGCATACCCAATATCCAAATGACCTACCCACAAAGCATATCACAATTTCCTCTAAATTTCACTAATTTAATCATTGTTATATTAGAATCACAATGTCCTAAGAAATGATGATACACATACACCCATTATTCTAGACCAAAAACCCCAACATTATATTGACAATTATCTCCCTACCAATGAACTCATGAACCATCATCCATAGATTTCTACAATAAACACCTACAATGTACTGATAGTAAGCACCATCACATAAGTTGTTTGATCTATATAGGTATCCACCTAAAATGAGTGGTCAAAACCACCTCACTGAGTACTATCATAAGTGAGAAAGATGCCAAATGCATCATCCACCAACCACAATGACAAATAATCACCAAAAATCCTATGATTCGCCTTTAAAAATCCCCCATCACCAGTACAAAACAACATCATCCTTCTGCGATATTTTTCATCACTATCTATATTATAAGGATATGCCATCCACCCCACGTCTAGTGATTAAAATCAACTATAATCACGTGTTCCATAACGAATGAATTCTCATATAACTAACCTTGTTACATATCACTTTACCATGTGACTATAACATTAATCATCCTATAAAACTAAACTTGTAAACCAATTTCACACATACCATTTCATACAAGGATCAGGCATAACCTATCACACATAAGACTACCTTTCAGAAACTCCTAGGTTAAATAGTAATAAAAATCATTATAATGTTATTATCACCTGGACCACCCCACCCACAACCATTTACCAAACATTATATATAACAAATTTATTTAAGAGAATTATAGGAACCACATACCTTTTAATTATAGATGCATACTCCTTTAATAGTGACCTATGATTTAACTTTAGATTGTGAGAATCATAAAACTAAAAAAACAATGCAATAGAGTGTAACATCCATAAAGAGAAAAAACACCTTAAAATAGACAAATTAATTAAATAAGGAGGAATAAAGAGTGTTATCCTTACCGTCATATACATTTTATGATGAAAGAAAAAAAAAACAGGAAAAATATAGGGGATAAACACAAATATAACCCAATAGTGGAGGAGATAGCTGTCTGCTATAGTTCATAATTGAAATGGACTGACCCTTTATATTTTAAATTATGAGATAAATTTTATTATATTCTTGAATGATTTATAGCTTGAACTATATATTCACATTATGACATATAATTGTAGGGTTTCGTCCACATATAAAAAATAATCATGCCATGAACCAACTTTTTATAGTTTGAATGGCTACATCCTACAGCCATTTTAGATTTATGTCCACAAGATTAATCTAAATCCTTCTCCAAGTCACTCCACACTCATGGTACACTTCAAAATACATTAAAAATATGGGTTTTATTATGTTTTTTTGTAGATATTATCATTTTATATGGTTTTAGTTTGTATGTATTTATATCTAATGGATTTCTATATCTCAGCAACACATATGTATGATGTATTATAAGTGATCATTCTAATGATGACTATTGGTTACTTTTTTCATGAATGCTTCAATTTCTATTAATAGAATATGGATATAAATTTTGAGGAAAAATAAATATAAAATATAAGGTATGTATATTTTATTAAAGAAAAAAATAAAAGTCAATGAAAATTGAACTCCAGTGACTAAATTAAATTAATATTTTTGGTCTATGAAATTATTATTCCTTTTTTAAGGAAAGGGAACATGATTATTTAGTGAAATAATTTCATGAATTTTAATGTCAAAAAAATTGATATTAAAAAAGTAAATAAATTCACAAATGAAACAAGTGTATTTGTTTGGTAAGATATATATTTGATGATCATGTTTATGTTTATAATCTTTACTAAATAATTATTTTTTAATGGAATATAAAAAACTATGTGGAAGATGAGAAAAATAAAATTATAATCCAAACAATTACATGACTGTACTACTAGGATAATAGAATATGATGGATTAATGAGATATGGATTCAATGAATTCATATGATTTAGAAAAATGTTGTGATAAATAAAAATTCACTAATGGTGGAATTTTCTTTTAGTTTTCATGTGTTTTTCCTTAATAGTATGAAATAGAAAGGCTGATATATGAATTATAAACCTATTAATGTGCACTACTACTTTCAATGATGAAATATATCCCGTGAAATTGAAATTTAAAAGTCATAGAAATATGCCCTTGTATCCCATGTGTTTTTAATAATATAATATGAAAAGTGAAGCGTGCATTATAACTTAACATGGAGAAAGAGATTAGTTGAATTGAGTTTCCTTATTATGAAACGTCTATAAAAATTGTTCTCTAATATAATAACAATATTAAAACCACCATATCATCACATAAGTTTCTATTATTTTCATTATGTATTAAAATAATGATACATCAATCTGGGGGTATATCTCAAAGAAAAATAAAATTTCTAAAAAAACTAAATAGTTACATGAAAATATCCTTAATGGATGACTTTATTAAAAATACAACCATGTCTCCTCTATGACATAGATCATTACTATGAACTAGATCATTTTAGATGGTACTATCCATGATAAAAATGATTTATTGAATTTAATTCATCAGAGGATTGGAATTGAAGATTCTACAAGAAATATAAATCTCATTTAAATCAATATTTCATGTATGTAATAGATCATGTGGTTCTAGTGTTCAATAATTTCTGGTGAAGGATGCTTAATATTAGGTAATAAATGTCAATGGACTCAGAGGATTATTTATTACATGTTGAGATAGTGGACTTTGATGTTCAAGATAGTGATGTAATTCGCTGTATTATATTTTCCATAACTAAATCATCTATCATTAATGTTGTGCATGAACTATATACATATTTTATTATGAGAAAATAATTCTAAATCCAAAAGGGGAAATTAATCTATTGATTTAATTAGAGAAATAAATATAATTTATAGAAACCTACTTATAAAATTGATTTTTTACTTGGTTATTGAGGTAAATTTTCGATATAAGTTGAATGAAATGTTTTTTAAATATCCCTAGAAAGATGTTCAAGAAAATGATATCAAATGATAAATCATTTATGGAAATATTTTAAATCCTAGTTAGTCATATATTTCCACTACATCATATATAGGTCATGATGAAATAGATTTGATTAATGTGTGCATCATTTCATTAATAAATGTTGCTCCCTATTTTTATTGTTATATAAAGTGTCATATTCAGAACACTGGATCATATGGGGTGAAGAATAAATTTCATTAGTGATTGGAGTTTGATATGATTATATCCTTCCCTTGAATTCATTTTCACAAATATCTTATGGGGTGATGAATAAATTTCATTAGTGAAGAATAAATGCCATTTTCACAAATATCTTATTTTCTACATAGGGTTATCCCTTGAAGATTATATTTTTTCCCTAAATATAGTTTTCTATGAATAATATAGTGATATCATCACTCTCGATGAAGAATCCAAGAAATTATATTTAATGGGAGGATAATAACTTTTTTAGATGAACCCCAATTACCCTTTGCATTTGATGGCCAATAATGTGATGAAAACGTTTAACCACACATATTGTCTCCCAATTTTCATAGGACGTATTGGAAACAAAATAAAATAGAGGGGGATGTTGGTACCAATGTTTAATTATTTTCAATGTTAATTAATTATGTGTTTTTTAAGCAAGTGGTTAGAAGTGTGGATTATTAGGGAATTGTTATGGGATTCCCTGATGGAATTTAATGACATAGTATAGAAATTACATATACAACTCTATTAATTTTTTAACTAATCATAAATGATTAAAAACATGTGATAAAGAGTTTTCACAATGGTTACATCAATTTTATCCAAAAAATGTTGAATTGTCCAATCAATAGTTATGGATGTTCAAGAAAAATAATGTAGACAAATCCCATGAAAGGTTTTATATATTTCACAAGCTTGTGTAGAGGATGTCATTAAAAAACTAAGGTAATTTTCTCGACATAGAATATAGAATTCCATTAAATATATTTTTAAATATATTCCATGTTGAATAAATAAGAAAATAATAGTTGAGTTTTCATGGAATTGTATTTTTAGGAATTCATTTTTTGATTAAGAATTTGGAGAAGGTAAATTTTGGCCATTAAAAAAAATATAAGTTCATCCCACTATCCAGACATTAGTATATTTACCATGGGAATACACAGGACTGCAAGATAAAATGTGTCCAAGGGAACAAAAAAATGCTATATTTGGGTAGATGAGGTGTTCTCCCATGTATAATGCTCATAGGGATGCACCCAAGGAGCTGAAAAAATAGAGAGGTGGTTCTACAGTGTGAGGAAGCATAACGGTAGGGGGTTTGGGGAATTATGATAGCTTAGAGGTAGCAGTTGACTGTTATATCATGGCCCCAAAGGGTGTTCAGTTTGTTGAGGACTCAAAAGAACATTGTACTATTTATATTTCTAATAAATATTGATAAAAATATTCAATATAATCATTGTGATCTAATTTTTCTGATGAATTTATTTGATCATATTATTTCTCATCTCTTATCTGAGAATCTATGACATGTAGACCTTACAAAATGTATATCAAGATTAATGCAACATTCAACTTGGTAGATAAATTTTAGAAAACTAAGAATTGTATATATGTTCTTAATAAGAAGCTTTTTGGATATCGAGTTCAAATATAATCAGAATATGAGTTAGGTATCATAAAATTGATTATTTAAATATGTAATTAGTTTTAATATAAATTCATCTAAGGATATATTGAAATTTCACATAATTAAAAAGAAATATTTATTTGGATACACATATTCATGATGAGATAAATGTTACAAAGGATTATAAATTATCATTTATGAAGAATTAAATTGAGCATTGGATTTTTTCTAATGGAGTTATCATAAGAAAATTATTTTGTAGAGTTGAGTAATTGTCATAAATTAAAACCTCTCATTAGTTATTAACCTATTAAATTTATTGATTTTTAATTAAAAAACATTTGAACATTGGTATATATATGATCTACATAATATTAGACAAATTAAAAAATTATTATAAGGTTAAAATTAATTAAATATTAAATTAAATTAAATTTATAATATCAATGATAGTTAAGGATATTGAAGGAGAATCATGCTCTATATGTGTTAAGACCTGAGGGGAAGTCGAAGTTAGTAAAGCTAATTTTGATCAACATAAATTTAAGTAATAAATTATAATGATAACATTGGTTAATGTAAATACAAATTTGGCAGTGTAATTAAATTTTCTATTTATTGATATAAATATTAATGATGTTAAAATGTATAAGTAATTTTTAAATAATTATCTGATGAGATAGAATATTTCTAGAATGTCCACATTCAGTAATTATAATAATTATTTTCCATTATAAAGATTAAAATTTTCAATAATTATATGATTATATTCCATTAGATTTCATGATGTCTGAATGATGAGGAATCATAAATATGTTGAATCATAAATTACTAGATCATAATCATTTCATGATAGAATGATGGAATGATGAATATATTCAGTGATAAAATGATAAAATATAAGTTTATTAAAATATGTGAAGTATAGATATAAATAGTCTAGGTTTAAAAAAAATATGTTGTATAATTAAATGTAAGAACACCTAAATTATAATATTTATGATTGTGATAGTTTTAGGAATCAAAATTTGTAGGTAGGAATAATAATATCTAAATAATTCTTTTGAGTATGGTTTATTGATGGGATATAATGAAATTATTCTAGAGTTATTTCATATATCATTTATGAGATGTCCAAAGAAAGTTCTAGATATTGATATGGATGAGGAAAGATTAAAACATTATGGGTCATAATCCATGATTCACATTGAAATTTTTAGAATTTCTCATAATGTTTTACCATTGAATTTGAATCAATTAATTAATTATCAAGATGAATCTTTCTTAAGGAGCCTATTTTGACTTATTAAGAATCATATTTCAAGGAGGATTCATTATCTCGTAATCGATATTAATTAATTTGAGGTGACACAAATTCTAATATAAAAATAATATTATAGTAGAGTCTCTAGATGAGAGGAAGAGCTGAATAGTAAATCCTCAAGATCAAAGGATTTATTGTTTTGAGTAGTTGGATCTATAAGTAATCATGCATCGGTATGAGGTATCCAGGAGTTTGGAAACTAGAAGTGGAAGACCTTGAAGATATGAATAACGAAGATATATAAAATAATAATCATGAATAAAGTTGTATAAAAGTATTTTTTTGGTAATCTAAGAGTGTTAGTGATGATGAAAATATTACAATTGATGAAAATTCCCAATTTACTTAAAAGAATATCTTTTTCATTATGTAGTTCAGGGGGACCAACTGTAAATTAATACAGGATAATATAAGGAAAAAATATAGAGATAGAGGATTTTTTTAGAGATATCCTATTGTATTAACTTTTTTATATAGTTCATATTTATGAAATGGGATAGTTACATAATGAAATATGGATTACGTATCCATATTGGAGTACATCCAAGAAAATACAATTTGTTTCAATCAATTTACACTATATAATTTCATGTGTTGTGAATATGCTTCATGAATGATTTAGTTCATCAATATATATTAACCTTGATAGAGGCCGTGATAAAAAATTGGTAATAAAATAATTGTTAAAATATTAATAAAATATATCTACCCAAACTCACCTCACCCCTCATTAATTGACAATATGATCCACTTGGAAATTCAATCTCATTATTGATATAATTCTATTTTCAGGACGCGTTTTGCATAAAAATTCACAAAACCCTATAAAATTAAATAATATGGAATAAATATTATATGATAAATATTTGAAAATTATTTTAATTCTCTTCATCGTATATTTTCTATAATATATTCTCCATGTCAAAAAAATTAATATATTATTATTTTCTATTAAATGAGCTAATTTCAAAATACTTAAATTTCATTTCTATAATTATTATATTAAATTTTTTTAAAATTATATTAAATAATCAATATTGTTTTTATCAGGCCCTTAGCACACCAATAAATCCTCAATGGAATTTATTAGTATATGAATAAGAAATAACTTTAAAATTTAAAAAATACCTTTATATTATTCATCTAAAATAGAAATAAATAAATATTATATATTCAGTTACAAGAGAATAAATATATGTCTAATATTCAACTGAAATATATTCTATTATAAAATAATACATGATAGAATTAATTAAGTCATAATAACTTGAATAAAAACTATTCTATAAATTAATAATAATATTTATTCTTAATATTTAATTAAAATAGAATATTACTCAAATTATCAATATATATAGCGACTGAAAAACCAGGACTATTTCTCAATGGATTTAGTAGAGCTTCTGTAGTTTCTAAAATTATTATCTAATAATAATTCACGGATCCTATATAGATAATACTTATTCTTTCATTGAAAAAATCCTTATAATTTTATAAACTATGTAATATAGTACAATTGTATCAATATACAATCAAGAAGGTGGTAAAATTGTTTCATGAACAAATATAACAGACTTATCTTTCATTGACCATCGAAAATGAACTCTTTGATAAAAATTCATGGAAACAAACATAATCATATAGTTATATGTCAATTAATGGTCTTGATACATCTTCATTTATTAAAACAAAATGGAAAAATAAATTTAGAACTCATTAAATTAATGAAATGTAAATTATGATTCAGTCAACATATTCTATATTATATAGAGTATATTTCATAATGGTTTTCAACAACACATCAATGTTTGTGAATTATTAGTAAGTAAAAACATTATGAGAAGAAATCTCAATGTCATATGGTATCTAAGAACCTAATTGTCAATCTTCTTTTTGTCGCATCAGGTGGATTTAATTCAACCATAAAACGTACATTTAGGATTATTTTTATAGAACATGAAGGTTATTAATATTGAAGGGAACATCCATAATATTTATTTGTGAAAAATACTCTAATGAAAATATCACTTTAGTAAAACATATAAGAATATTATTCATTTGATACGTTATTTAGTAATATTCAGATATTTGAAGATACTATCAATTAAAAATAAAAACTCCATTAGTAATTGGGGAATAACTCAAACTATATGATCACCGCATGAAATATATAATATATTATTTATATATATTTTAATACTGATAATTGAATTTAACTATAAAATATCATCATAATAGTTATTAGTGATTTTGATATTATTTTTTAATCATTATTCAATTTTTTATTGTGGTTTTTATAATTTATTTTTTAATCTATAAAAATATAAGTTTATTTACAAAACAATTTATGATTTTTTTATTTATTTTATGTTTTGGGATGTTGTTTATGTGTGTTTTTAAATTATTTCCTAGATTTGAAGTGTGTAATTCCTCTTATATTACATATTGTATACTCATCTTGATATTATAAAACTTCTGGACTATTGAATCTGGTCATCAATGATAGTAATCAGCTTCACTATCGACTATGGTGGGTTTCTTGTGGAATCCAATTGTTGGATAATGAAATCATGGCCATGTTTTGTTTCTCTATGTTGTTTAGTGTGCGAAAATGTGAGTATTTACACTGTGTAGTAAGGAAATTTGGTCGTGTGATATCAACATGACATGTTTTCATGAGATATTACGTAAGATATTGAGTGGACTAACAATTTGATGAAGGGACCTAGATAGTTTTCTATATCTGTAAAATAACTAGGGATTTTATGTGGTAGTGGCCCAATTATGGGACATTATCCATATATGATCAAATATATGTCTAAATTTAGGTAAAACACATGGTGAAATTAAAATTTCATTCACTAAAATTCATTAATTTATTCTATTTTACAGGATAATGAATTTATTTCTTATAGACATGGCTGGTAAAAGACAAACTCATGTTGTTTATATTGAAGGAATATTGGATAATTCTCTATATAATAATAGGAATGTAAAAAATAGAGGATATAAATCATTGAGAGAAGTATTTCATGTGTTACAATGGAAGAAACAACCATGCTATGAATGATATGTTTATAATCAAAACAAAATATATGTTTTTAAGGATTATATAAAGTTCATTCCCCCACAAATATGTAATTGAACTATTTTGATGGAAAACAATTTTTGAAAAATATCTAGAGAATTTTTAGGGTATATATTTTTGTGTATTTCTTATCAAAGTTCGCGTGGTAGTTGTTACTACATTTGGTCAAAAATTGTATATCGTGTGTATTTGAATATGTAGTGGGGTTAATGAACATTATTCATTATTTGACTAACCATATTTAAATAATATGTTCATGTTAAATTATTTTTAGGGAGCCTTACATCAGGAGATCTAATGATAGGTAAATTGTTTCCTATATCTAAAAAATATTGAGTTACTTATGAAAATGTGGATATTGATAAAAATATATCCCATATAGATAAACTACAAGTGGTAATCCAAAAAGAATCCCATGGGGTGTATGGAAAAATAGAATCTCTCATTTTTTATGGATTTGAGGACTTTACCTACTAGGAATCATCCTTAACCACACTTTCTATTATTTATTTGGTAGAACTAATTCTCAACCTTCTAGAAGGAATTATATTGTGGTTTATTTCTTCTATATTTGACTATGAATATCAATATTATTTGCGTTCAATTATTCTTAGTGGTTTCCCTAGGACTCATACTGTGACAAATGATGGACCCCAAAAGATTCAAATACAACTTCAATAATAATTATTTGTTGACCCTATCAGTAGAAACCATGTCCTCATTTATTTGAATAATTAATGAACGAAAAATAGTCAGAGTATAGTGGATGGATGGTTTTTCCATGATGGATCTATGTCTTTACCCTGATGAGGTGGGGGTCAATATCAATGATAATAATATTAGGGTATAATACAATGAAATCCAAATTATAGTGTTTCCAACAACATGAGTACCAAAAATTATCAGACATTACATCAATTTATATTTTATTATACCTTAAGTATTGATTGAAAGGGAATCTTATCATTCCATTAGTACAAAATATTTATTTATGTAATTCAGTATTAGGTTGTAATTTTATTCAAATAATTGTTTTTATATAATTGATGGTCATTGGTCAAGATTAGTGAAGGTGTATCTGGTGTCGACCAATGATGATATTGTGTAGAAGAGTTCAACAATTCCTCTTGAGAAAGTTAAAACCAAATTTGTTTCATCCTAGGCACATATTAGTTGTAATTTTTTCAAGATATAAATTATTTCAATTAAAGATGGGTGGTTTTATAAAATGTTAATGGTTCTAATGTAGCATTCATTGGTGATAAATATCATTTTGTAGATCATATTTTTTTTATATAATTTGGTCATAGAGGTATGATATGATGTGTAGTTTAGTAGATATGTAGAGGCTGGTTTGCCTATTGTACTGTTGGATTTCATGGATATTTTTATTAATTATATTATGACCCCAACCCCTGGAATTGAAATTATATTTAAGATGTAGTTTCATCATGGTATTTTTTTTATTTTCATGCACTCTTATTGGATGAAACCTTCAGATTTATAGGACGTATATATCTTACATGATGATATATTATAAAAGAATTTCATCCATCCATATGTTTCTCCTTACATACTAATGTTATTTATTGGGAAAATTCTTATCGGTGGTGGTGTATTATTATATATTACTGGTGAATAAACCATGTATTAGTAAACATGTACTATTATTTCTAAAGGATTAATGGCTTATTTAATCAATTTAAGTGATTTAAGTGTTTCATAAATATTTATCTATGATTAGGATATAATTAAATATATGTGAAGGAAATATATAATTATAATACTTTATTTAGACGTCTTGATTGGAATATTCAATTTGTGTTGATGCATTTTTGTGGAATAAAAACGTCCACAGTCATTGTAGGATAAAAATATTAATTGTTCCATAAGTTTTTGTATTGTTGGTTCTTATAGACATTATCATAGTTCATTTTATGATAGAGGAGATAGTAATAAATTTTAGGTAACATAAGATACCCTTCAATCACCTTGGTTATATTGAATGTTTCCATGTATAATTTATGTCTATGTGACGTTCATTTCCTAGGATATTCAATACCATAATGGGGTGTTTCTATTGACCGATAGATGATCAAAGATGTTTTTTAATTGACCAAAACAAATAAAATTAAAATTGTATATGGGTTATATAGTTTAGAGGTCTATTATATAAGGATTATATCTAATTTATATAGTATTTTTAAGCATTTTAAATCATTGAAAAATAATAACATGAAATTTATATAGAAATATCTATGTAAAGATTCCTTAATGTGTCTTTAGATTAATTATACTATTACTTACATAATATACATAGAATTAAATTAGATACTTTTTAATGTTTATTGAGACACTTATCATAAAATAAATTCCATACATATGAAATATCAATAGGTTCTCATTAAAAGACCCATGAAATTATATTCTAATGAACATAATTATGCCACATATGATAATGAGCTTATAGAGATTGTTATTTCACTGAAGTTATGGTGTAATTACCATAATATAAAGGAATTTTTTGTATTCATAGATCACCATATCCAATGATATATCTTGCCCCAAAGGATATATATTTGTGTTAATGATTATAGGTGGAGTCATTTCATTATTATGAATTCTATATTTGTTTGTCAGGGGAAATGTATCATGGAAACTTTTTTATTAATAAATAAAACATATGATAATTTTTATAATAATGAATATGATAAGTGAATGACTAGAATGGATATTTTCAATTTTAGTTAAGATATATATAATATTTGGGGTGGAGTATTTATACATCAAATAATAATTTATTCACCTTAATTTCAGAAGGTAGAAGAATCCATATTGTGACAATAGAAGGTGGCGGTATATAGAAATTTTTTAATTTATGGAGATACTCTTAATGTATGGACAATGGATTGTGAATATTAAGTGTTGTTTGGTTAAAATATTCCGATATTTTGGGTGATGTAGGGTGATGTTCTTTATGAGTTTCACAGATCTCCACTGGTGATAGATCCAAGTACATCAATATTTTTGATAATTTTATTAAATTGTTTTTGTAGCTAGTTTTAATGGATTAAGTGGTGTCTTTTTTGTTTTTATACCATTTTAGGTTTTAAAGGAAAAGAAGTAAGTACCAGAAATCATGTTTCTGCATTTCGATGATCCTTATTATAATATGGATGAAATATTGATGTTTTTCAGTTTTTCATAAATACATTGGGAATATGATCCTCTCATAGTTATTATGGATCAATGAATATATGAAAATCATTTAGTAGTGATTAACGGTTCATGCATATTGAATGGTTAGGTTATTCTTTATATAGAAGAGGTATTGTTGATTTATTGAGTTCAAAGGTTGATTAGTATAGATCTATATACTCAGGTTAATTTATAAGTTTAGCTTATATTTTAGATTTATTTTTTAGATTTATTATAAATTATCTTGAAATTTTATTCTAGGAAAGATATAAATATAGAGAATATCATCTGGAAAATATGGGCTATGATAAATACATGTATTATTAATTTTGAAGGTTAATTAGTTAGGGGAATTCATTCTTAGAAGATTATATATAATATTTTATATCATTCATTTATTATAGTTTCACCTTAAGAGGTGTTCTATATATTTTTGATAGTGCCTTTTTCATGAGGCCAATAAAATAATTATATAGTTTCAGAAGGAATAAAATATTGTGGTAAAACCTCAAGGATAATCTCTCAATGATGGTTTACTAATTCATGATCATTAAACATATTGTAACTTAATAATTATATATTTTTTACGAAATAAAGGATTATGGTGGTAGATTCACTGTGTGTGTGTGTGTGTTTGAATGGATTGATGTTTTTAAAAAGTAATTATAAGTATTGTGTTTGAGATTAGGAAAAAGGTGATGTTTAGGATTATAAAATGTAATTATACTTCCATTCCACATATATATATTAACCCCCTCTATCAAAATACCTTAAAAATGTAAAATCTCATTTTCTTTCTTAGTATGTAGATTGATACCTTTTACCACTCACCCATCACAATAAAATGGGTATTAGATAAATTCATGTAAATACTATTTCAATAAATATCATTACCCTACTAATATATTCAGGAAACTCATGAACTCTCCTCTATCCACCTCATGAACATCCTCTATATGTGATATTAGATTAATTGTGGAGCTGTGATTTTTAAAATCAGGTGTAAACTATGGAAACCATAAACAACTCTTGAATAAATTCATTAAAACATAATAATTCAAGGATTCATACAATTCTTCATGAAAATAAAAAAATCACATCAATATATTATAATTCAAAAGTGAGGATTGGGGAAGTCTCCTCGGTTAAGCCACATGTGGCCTACAATTCCCTCGCTAGATCATCGAAGAAAAGGAAATAAAATTAAAATAACCCAACCTCTTCTTTAGTGTGTTAACTCCAACATTATATGGAATAAAGTAATATTCATGAAACACCAACAATAACTTCTGGTGGTCTCCCGATGGATGGTCTGGTAAGATGATGTGTACACATAGATTTTAGATATAAACTTTTTACCATATTTTTCTCCTCTATGGAATTTTTTATCAACCTGAATCTATGTTTGAGATTGTTGTGTGACACACTATAAGATCCATTAATAAATTACAAATTTTTCCAAACCTGTAGAATGATAATATTATATTTCATAGCTTATGAAAACTGAAAACATAATTATATGTGTAATTAGTGGTTTAAATGAATCTCATGAACCACCAGTGGTGCTTTTAGACTACAGTCATGACCCTCCTTCACCAAGATGAGGGAAGGGACAACAGGCTGCGAGACCATTCCTTATTTAAGTCAAAGGAGATATAATGACCCCTGATTCCTGCCTTCAGTAGTCTCCATCGTGGTGTCTAGAACCAATTGTACAGAATCACAAGCAATATGGAAGGCATTAACCTTTTTATAGAACAATAATATGAGATATGATGGAAAATCCCAACAACTCCAAAAAATGAACGCAAAAGTAAATTCAACATTCCATTCCAATATGAATGATCAAAATAAACAACTAAAAAATACAACATAACTCTAATTAGAGGTACCAAAATAATGAAAAAAATAATGAAAAATACCCCGATGTCCAAGCTAGTAAGTTATGGCACAATTCTCAATGTCCTATTAGAAACCTGAAAGTAGTTTTATATACTTAGGGTGAGTATACAAGTTTACTCAGTAGGGAAAACCAAAATCTCTCATGCACAAGTGGGGAGGCATTATAATTCTCAATGTGCAATAGAGATAACCAAAGCACCTAGAATAGAAACTATCCACCCAGCCTCACTAAGGCACACTCCCCAAATAATGCAAGTCAGGAAATGTAATAGTAATGGAACATCGTTGTCGGGGGTACCTCACAGTGTTTTCCCACTGGTTATTTAGGGCGTCCTACATGTCAACCCTTCCCTAGTGGTTTCACTGTAGTCCCACTGTTGCCTCAACAACAACCTTATGGGCCACCATAACCATGCACCCCCCCCACAGACACATGGGCCACCACAACCACACAAAACCATGACTGAAACCCCCTAGTCCACAACAACTACTACCACGCCAGAAGTCACCTAGACTAGAATAACAAATTCCACACATTAGAACACCTAGGATAGAACAACCACTGCCACACCCGAAGACACATGGTCCTCATCCCAAAGACATTTTTGAAACAAACCTGCCAACACACACCCGTGAGAACCACCACAGCACACCCTTCTTAAAGTTTCTTAAGATATAATGAACCTCAGGCCATCAAATCCCACCCTATAAATCTTGTTCTACTATGTAGAGGTAGCAGAACAAAGATAATAACCATCCACTCATAAGAATGTTAGGGAAAACCGCCTCTCCCATGAAATGGTGGTGTTTGGCACGTATTTATCAAAATGGGTGGGGTGCGTATAAGAAGCACAATAACTACAATTTTTAAATATAGGAAAAAATCGCTAATCCTAATATAAGGGTTACAAAACAGACAACTAGCCCATACAGGACCACTCTCATTTCTATCCCTATATGCACAAATATACAACAACCAAAACTAGGGAAAAAACATTTCTATCAAAAAAGTTCCACCATTGTACTGGTTCTTCTTAACATGATCAAGCGATTCTATTTAAAACATTCCTCCATTAATAGGATTCTAACAAGCATAACCACAAACTAAAACAACAACTAAAGAAAAATCGACCAAGCATAGTTTTAAGCATTGCCACCCGGTTCTCCTGTAAAGTAACAAAAACAAAAGGGATTTGTGAGATCCCTCTACACACTAGAACTAATCCACACCACAATGTATATGATCCACATGGCCTCTGATCCACATCCAACCACTTCTCAACCAGATAATCCATTCCCATCCATGTCACCCCATAAGGCATCACACATAACAACCATACACATCACCAGAACTGTGAAGTGTGTTTTTAGATTTAATCACACCATTCATTAATACGCTTTTTTCGATTTTAGTAAATTGGGGTGTCCACCCATGTATTATTATTCATTATGAATCCATTTAATCAACTATTTTTTTGTAATTTACTATTTTCCAAGTTACAACCATTTAATCACAAGATTATCAAAAAATAGAGGTTCCTTAGTGTGCATGAAAATAACCACCAACATCCAAAATTTTATGTGGGTATAAGAATATACAATTAAAAACATAAAAAAATAATGTTAAAAGAATACACAAACATAATCATCATTCACTCCCCATTATTCGGTAATGGTATGTTAATTTTCATCTGTAAGGTTCAGTTTCATCAACGTCCTGAAGGAAACATTATCATACCCACCCCCACATGATACATAGTAAAGAGAGACGAAGGAAAAAAACCAACTTGGATGATCAAAGGATTGAATTTTTCTCCGCACACCAATAAATGAGGATACACAACTTGTAGGAAATTAAAACATGAGTTCTTCATGATTGAGTGGGAAGGGCTCCCACATGGGCCCATGATTCTTCTCTGGATTAATTCACTAGGAGTGCATAGAGAATGAAACGGAATTATTAAGAGAGTATATCAGCTTAAGAAAGTGCCATATCCTAAAATAAGGGAGACAATTTCGAAGTACTTGATGTTGGGTAGTGGATTGACCACGCGGTTGTGCTGCTACACAAGTTGGGATTAATTGATATTTAACATTTATCCTCATAGATGGTGGAGATAATGGCTGAGAGTTGATATATATCACCAAAATGTGAAAAAAACGTAACACGAGCAAAACTGTAAAGCATGGGGAACAATACGACACCAAGGGAAAAGACCACATGTTTTGTTAACTGTAAAGTCGCCCAACTCTTGATGGTTAATAAGATCCTTTATTGTCTTTAAATGGATTTAAAAAGAGTATTTAAAAACATTTATGTCAATATATATTTTATCAGGGTGGAACTATAAATGGTCAGAAAACTGGGGAAAATTGGAAAAGGGTGGGACACCGTTCAGTGAGACACCATGACGGTGCCACCATAACGGTGATAGCGTAATGGTTGCACCAGTTCGGTGAGACACCATGAGTGGTGCCATAGATTTAGAGGAACCAATTTTTTTTGGAAAACTCCCTGGTAACATGGCCCCTAAGAACACTACCAACACTTGATTTTTACAAAGGAAGGGATCAGGAAAACCATGTTATTACATCAAATACCTCTCAAAATCTTCTCATCATTGATAATTTAAAACCAACTAGAACAAAAAAGGTCCGAACAGCCATCCTTAAGATACCTATCAAGAGAAAACCTCTTTGACATCAATCTACTAAATAATTAGGGAATCATTGAGGCATAAAAAGTATGCCTGTATGACATATAATAACTCCCCTCTCTAATGCATCTCCTGAACAACTATTGAAACACTATGAATCCACACATATACAAAAGTGAAACCATCCAGATATATGGATTAGGGAGTTCCTCCCTCCATGTCTAGATACTATCTAGCTTGGGTAGCATGGACTTGCCTGAATGTGCTTAATCACATAAAACACTATCCAATTGATTAGGGATCATATACTCCAATCCCCATAATCACGAAATTTTTCATAAAAATTTAGAGAACAAAGGGAAAAAAACCCATCTCATTGATAACATGGTCAATAATTACATCATAGAAAAGCACAGAGAATATAGAAGATCAAAACTCATAAGAACTCTAGGTACGGGGAATGTATTTGTGCCTCCAGTTCCCATGAAGATTCCTCAAGGCCATCATGCCTCCACAACACATGAACAAAGGGAATGGTTCATCCATGGAGCACATTCTCCTTACAATACTCGATCATCACTAGTCACTCCATGAAAATTTCCCCATCCACAATATCCAGCTCTCCCCAATCTAGGACATGTGAATGATCATTTAGATACTGACGGAGATGAGACACATAGAAGATGTCATGGACCCTCTGTAGCGGCAGTGGTAGCACAAGCTGATAATTCATTTTTTGGACCCATCAAAACACATCAAATAGTATGACAAACCTAGGATGAAGCTTACTCCCCCTGTCGAACTTCTTTTTTCACACACTGATGAGAGTCCAATTAGAACACCTGGTTCCCAACCTCTAATTCCAAGGGTCTCCTCCTATGATCGGAATATGACTTCGGATGGTCTTGATTCGCCTTCCTCCCTCTTATGCACAAGGTGAACCTTCTCTGTCATGCTCTGCACTAGCTTTGAGCCAAGAACACATTCCTCCCCAACCTATGTCGAGCACACGGGTTAAAAATATGGTCTTCTGTAAATTATTTTAACATATCCATTTAAATGGTATAGTGATATATATTGTTTTTGGAAAAATCCACATGAGGAAAATGTCATACCAATGATACCTCGAAGTTCAAAACACACGATCATAGCATATCATCCAACGTTTGGATTTTCCTCTCTATATGCCCATCCTTCTGAGGGTGGAATGAAGTGCTAAGGAATAAATGTGTGAAAAAATAACATTGTAGTCCCTTCTAGACCCATGAAGTAAAGCATGTATTCTGACCTGAATTGATGTACCTTGTATCTTTGTACATCACACAACATCACCCATGTACTATTGTGCTAAGGCATCTGTGGACCTAAACTCGTTAACCACTAAGAAGTGGGATGATTTCCTCATCCAGACCACCACTACCGAGATGGAATCAAAGCCTCCCTCATATTTTAGAAGTTTTGTTATGAAATCCATTGAGATGTTCCCCAACATGCTCTCGGGAATGTCTAAGGGATGCAACAGACCACCCAGAACACCATGCTTAGCCTTCACCTGGTGACACATGAGGAACATTGCCAAAAACTCCACCACTTCTTGATTCACCTCGTTCCTCTAAAATGGACCCCTTTGTCCCTGGTACATCTTGGTAACTTATGGGTGTGCCACCAAGGGTGAGTTGTTGAACTCACCAAAAACAGTAATGTGCATTTGCATTTGACCAACTCCTCCATTGCCTTCTAAGAATCCCATAACTCTTGAACCACATCTTTTTGAGACATACTGCTCAAGGCATCCACCACCATGTTCCCCTTTTTTCAGGTGATGGAGATCTTGAAGTTATAATATTGAAAAACCTCCGTCCACCTCCACTGCCACAGGTCCTGGTCTCACTGGGAGAAGACATACCTCAATATCTAGTGATATATGAAGACTATGAAACATTCTCGGATGAGGTAATGTCACAAAAACATAATTTTGAACACACCGACTGAAAGATATAGGTTATGGGTGGCATAGGTACATTTATCAGGATGTAACATCCTATACCCATAAGAGATCAATCCCCACTGCTGCATCAGCACATATACTAAGCCTAGACCGGAAGCATCCCAGAACATTTCAAATACTACCCCTTCCTCTAGAAACCTTAGTAAATGGGTATTGACTAGATTCCCCTTCATATAACTGAAGGTTTCCTATTAGAACTAACTCCAAACAAAATCCTGAACACTCATGGTCAATGTTTTCAGTGGTTCTGTTATCGAGGAAAGTCAAGAAATAACCTCGAGTAGTAACCTTCTAGACCCAGAAAACTACAGACCACTTCCACATTTTTGGTTTCTACCTATGAAACAACCACATTGAACTTAGACTGGTCCATTTCTATTCTCCACTGGGACACCATGTGTCCAAGTAAGTGCACTTCTTATGTCCATAACTATCACTAGGACAACTTCACATAGATCTGGTGGTGTCGAAGCACTTCCAAAACTATCCTCAGATGTGGGGTGGGATCCTCCACTAATCATGAGTAGATCAGGATGTCACTGATGAATATGACTAGGAAACTAACCATATACTCATGAAAAACAGTGTTCATGAGCCCAATGAACACATATATTGCATTTGTAATGCCAAATGGCATGACCATGAAATCAAATTGCCCATATCTGCACCTAAAAGCAGTATTCGAGATGTCACACACTTTCACCCTCAAATGGTGATATCCAGATCATAGATCAATCATAAATAACCAACCTACTACCTTCGACTGGTCAAAAATGATTTTAATCCTTGAGAGGGGGTAACTATTCTTAAATGTCACATGATTCAATATTCAGTAGACTATACATTGATTAAGACTTTTGTCGTAATTTTTTCAAACAAAAATGGAGTACCCTATGGAGACACGCTTAGTCGGATAAAACCCCTCTTCATATGGACATCAACCAGAATTCGAAACTCATAAAACATAGAAGGCTTCACCAAATAGGGATAAATGGAAATCGGATGGGAATTGGGTAGTATGTTTATCCTGAACGTGACATCACGTCGAGGGGGTTGAGTCAAAACCTCTTCGGAAAAAATGTCTAGGAACACTGTAAAAACTCATGGACCACCCACCATATCTGAGTCTATTAACTCCACTGTCATCTTACCTAACTTGGAAGGGATGGGATCTACTCGCCGACTTCCCTCCTAGCAACCTCACTCACCGATTAAAGATACATGCTAGCCACCCATATCTGGGAACACGACCCTTGTTTAGAAGCAGTCTATAGCAACATGTACAGAGAAAATTCAGTCGATACCCAGGATGTTATCATACAGCTTCTTTCGTATTAGAATGTAGTATCCAATGGAGTGATGTTGTCCAAACATCAGCCTACATCCCCAACATACATCACATAGGTTGGTCTAACCTCCATCTGGAATACCAATAAACAAGTGCATGGAGAGTCTCTCTATGTCATGGCCCAAGGCATGTGATAGATCAAGTTCAATAAAGGAGTGTGAATCTCCTGAATAGAACAAGGCACAAGCAAGAGAACTAAACAACCTCATCGTACCTTGAACGACCTATAGCCCTGTTAGAACAACTACCTATACAGCATCCAACTGCCCACTTCTAGCTACTCTAACCCTCAAATGTTGGACACCTCCCTGACCACACCCTGGTCAAGGTCGCTTAGGAGTGCCTTGTGGTCAGCCTCCTCCTGCACCGTCTTCTCTCCGGGGAGCAGGACCTTGTTGTTCATCCTACTACTATTGAAAAGGCCTGGCTGGAAACTGTTGCTGCTGACGTCGGCGCGAAACATACCCACCTATATTGTACTTCACTGATTCTATGAACTAATTCCAATTATTACCATAGCTTACACAAATAAATCATCTTAGTCCTGTGCCTGTAGGAAATTGATGAGGACAGGATGATTGAAACTGGAACTGATGGGGAATTCTCCCTGCCGGACGAAACCTGGGTGGCCCTAATGCTGGAGGCCTACAGCTAACGACCATCCCCATTAACGAGTTCAATTGGATCCCCTCTTCTAACCCACCTCCCATTGTGTGTATCCTTTTCATCACATCATCCTTCTTCTCGTCCTTAATGTATGTTAGTAGAGTGAAGGGAATGAAACCATACTAAAGGGAGGGTCGGAGTACCTCCTCTAAAAACCTCACCCGAGACTCTTTGTATAGAAATATGTTGTGAGAAAATTTAAGGAGGGCCTTGAATGTTTTCCCCATCTCCCTTATTGACATACTCTCTTACTGTAGTGAGATAATATATTTCCTCTTTTCATTCTTCATCATAGAAGAAAGGAATTTCACCTTAAAGTCCTTATCAAAGTCTTCCCTCAAAACATCACTCTACATCGTCTCTTTGAGGTAGGTCATCGATCGATGACGCACTTCTCCCTACATCTAACTAACTTCCAACAAAACCCAGTACTCCCTCGGGGTATAGATCAGGTTAAAGGTGATCTCCAGATCCTTAATCCATCCCTCTGTCTCCAAGTCAGAAACATTTTCCTCATAATTCCTGAGGGTCTACTGCTAGAAGGAACGTAGATTATCATGAAACATTTCAACCTCTTCATTTCGGTAAATCCTTTGATGATTGACAAGGTCAGCCTCATGGGCCTCGATCGGCCACACTATATGTGGACGTCGTCTGGGTGCCATAGCTACAAGGTAAAAATGAATTACTTTGCTTGAGGAGTGTATTAGATTCCTTTTAAATATTTATTAAACATTTTGTTCATTTTAAATGCCCAAAACACCCAAGATACACAAGAACACAAGTCTTTATGAAGAATATACATTACCTAGGTTTTCTAACCAACAATTAGTGTAGTCTCACCTAGCCATTCGGAAGACCCAGTGTCCCTGCATCAGATAATGGGGGTTGGGGCTAAAATCCCACATCTTAGCCGGTATTACCGAACTTATTTCATGCACCAATATTCCCTAACACTGTTTACCAACCATTACAAGAAATCCTTACATTGCCTAACCCATAACTCCATCCTATATCACAACCATAACCTCTGATACCATTCTTTCATGACCCTCCTTTACCAAAATGTGGGAAGGGACATCAAACTACCATACCCTTCCTTCTTTAAGTTGAAGGAGAGATAATGACTGCCTGAGTCCCGACTTTAGTAGTCCTAGGAGTGGAGAATGACACTAGGGGTATATAATCACATGTTATATGGAAGGAATTTCCGTTTTTATTGATCATGATCGGGAGATAAGATTACAATCCCCAACAACTCTAAAAACATACAGTAAAACTAAATCAAAAGTTGCATTCCAAGATTCATGGTCAAAATAAACTGAAAATGTATAAGAAAACACTAGTGAGAGGTACCAAAAGATAGAAAAATAGATACGACAATAGTCCAGACGTTTGAGCTAGTATGGTCTAGAACGATCCTTAAAGTCCACCTAGAAACCTGAATGAATATTTATATACGTTGAGTGAAAATATAGGTATACTCAGTAGAAAAAAACAAATGCTCTCATGAAAAAGTGGGGAGGAATTCTAATGCCCCGTGAGAAATAGTGATATCCAAAGACCTTGGCTCGGAAACTATCTACCCAGCCTCACCAAGGAACACTCCCAAAATAACTCAAGTCAAGTAAAGTAATAGTAATAGCACATCAGTGTTTGAGTACCCCACACAACATTCCCACTAGTTATTTTTGACATCGTACTTTTCATACCTCCCCCATCGGTACCACTACAGTCTAACTGCTGCCTCTAATAACATCCTTATGGGACACCACAACCACGCATCCTGCTCGCAAACACCCGGGTCACCAAAACCACACATAACCACACCCACAGACACCTAGGCCACAAAAACCACTTCCATGCCTGAAGACACATGGGCTAGAACAACCACTACCACACCCAAAGACACCTGTGGAAAAACAACCACTGCCACTCCTGAAGAAACATGGGATTTATCCTGAAGACACTTGGGAAACAAACATGCCCGCGCAAACATGGTCCAACCACCACAACACACCATGCCTGAAAGTTATTTGGGTATAATGAACCTCAGGTTTTCATAGGGTACCTGAAGAATATTGGGCTACCTGGAAGAGGGATTATAAATGAGCGAATAACTGGCCACTCAAAAGAATATTAGGTAAAACACCCGCCCCCATGAAATCTGGTTGTTCGGTAAAAAGTACTCAACATGGTTAGGGTACCTATTAGAAACACATAAAATAAATTTTATACATATAGGTAAACAAGAACTCATCTTAACCCAAGGGTTCTGAAATAGACAAACTTGATATACACTACCACTCTCATAACTATCCCTACATGAAAAAGAATAAAACAACCACAAAAAGAGAAAACCCCATTTCTATAAAAACAATTCCCCCATTGTTCCATTTCTTGTTAACATGTTCAAGTGATTCCATATAAAACATTCCTCCACTACCAGGCTTCTAACAAGCACAACCACAATCCAAAAAAACAAATGAAGGGGAAATGAGCAAGCATGATATTATGCATTCAAACCTGATTCTCTTGTAGAGTCACAACAAAAAAAGGGATCCGTGAGATCCCTTAAAGTACTGGAACCAAACCAAGGCCCACCATATCAGCTCCACATGGACTCTGATCCACATCAATCCACTTCTCAACCAGAGAATCCATTCTCATCCAAGACACCCCATAAGGTGTCAAACAAAACTACCATACACATCAACAAAATAGAGCAAGGGAGATTTCATATTTAATCACACTATTAATTCGGTTCCTTCATTTCATTTTAGTTAACCGAGGAGACCACAAAAGGATTATTATCCATTTGGAATCCATTTAATCAACTGAGATTATGTGATTAACTAGTTTCCATGTTACAACAATTTATGTACAAGATTATCCATAAAAATAGAGGACCATTTGTGTGCAAGAAAGGACCACCAAAACCCAAAATATTTGGTTGGAATAACCCCATACAATGAATAAAATAAATAAATGATGCTAATAAAATACATCATCATCATCATCATTCACACCACTTAATTCTATAAAGGTCAGTTTATTATCATCATTAAGGTTCGGTTTCATCCACGTCCTGAAGGAAACATTATCATACCCACCCCACATGATACATAGTAAAGAGAGAAGAAGGAAAATACCATACTTGTATGATCAAAGGATCGATGTTTTCTCCTCATTCTTAGAACTGATGATCCGCAACATTCATGAAATAGAAAACTCTAAGGCTTTAAGGATGAGTGTGAAGTTCTCTAGCATGGGCACACGATTCGTCTCCAGAGTAATTCTATAGGCATATATAATGAATGGAATGGAATTAAGAAGAGTGGATCTCATCTTAAGAAAAGGTGAGATCCTAAAATTAGGGAGGCGATTTAGAAGATCATGAAGTCGTATCGTGCCTTAACCACATTATTGGGTGGTTTCACACAATGTGATTAATTTTTATATAATAATTATACTTGGAGATGGTGGAGATAATGAATATGATTTAATAGATATCTTCAAAATAGAGAAAAACCATGTAACATAGTTGATTCTGGAATGCACGGGGAATAGTGTGACACCAAGGAAAAAGTACACATGTTTTGGTAACTAATGGGTTTCCAGACTCTTGGGGTTTAAATCATTTTAAGGCATTAAATGGATATGAAAATAGAATAAAATCACTTTTACGTCAAAAGATACGTTACCGAGGAAGAACTGGAAAAGCTCGTGAATCTTGGGGGAAAATGGAAAAGGGTGGGAGACCATTCAGTGAGACACCATGATGGATCCACCAAATTAGTGCCACAATTATGGTGCCACTGGTTCAGTTAGACACCATGGGGTTTTCCACCATTTTGCTATAAGACTTTGACACTATGACTATGACAGTGACACCATTATGGTCCCACCATTGCGGTGGAAGTATTTTTTTGGGAAACTCCCAGACATTGTGACCCCTAGGAACTCTACCAAAACTAAATTTTTCACAAAGGAAGGGATTAAAAAAACCAGGGTATTACAACTAATCTATAGATAACATGCATAATGATTTGAGGGTTCACATTTTTCTATGATTTTGAGGGCGATTTGGATGAAGAACTTCATCAAAAACAAAACACCATAGACAAAAAGGAATGACTCAATATCATAATCTATGATGGAAACATCATTCCATGTATTCCGTGTACAATAAATAATAATTAATTGTGTTGTAAAATAAGACGCTTTACTAAGGTGGATGAGATGAGATGAAAATGAAGCTAAAATTTCTACATATATTCTAATTTATGGATTTTATTGGCATAAGATATGAAAGTCCAAAGATCTCATAAAATCCCAATTATAAAGAGGAAAATTATCAAGTAATATTTCTAAATTTAGAATAATTTTTATAATTTATTATATACTCTGTTATCATCTACTGTGATAGATAATTCTATAAAAATCTCTTTTAATGATCTTTTTATTCTATTGATGAAATTTTTTTATAGCCATTGGAATTTTCATATTAATTAGTATTTCTTTTATGAGCTAATAAAAATATTTTTAGAAAACATATTCCTTGGAGGTATGAAGTAGTACTCATCTATAATATTTTTTATATATAGAAACTACGACTATTGTTAATAAAATGATGAAGATAAAGATAAAGAGAGAGAAGTTATTCTTATTTAGTGATCCATCACGAAAGTTAATATTTCATAGTTCTTCATAGATAGAATGTTTTCAAATTTATAAACTCATGTCATAAAATTATCTTACATAGTAGGCCACTTTGGCATCTACTTTTACAAAAGGGATTATTTAGAGAAGTTATTCACATGCATCGGTTTATGAACATATAAAACATTTATATTATGAAAGAGTGAATAATTTAGGAATGACTAAAATCATAACCAATTAATTCGTAATCAGATTGTGTGTTATCAAATATGACATTCTTACATACCATTATCCCTTATATTACCACCAACATAAAAACAAATTATTTCTTCCCCAATATAGGCTCCTATTTGGAAACATTGAGATTAAAAAATTATATTATAAATAAATATTTACGAAATGTAAATGTTAATTCAATTTTAATTATAGTTCAATGAAATATTTTGTTATTTCTTAAAGTGAAAAACAATGATAAAATGAAAATGAAAATCTACTAAATATGAATCAATGAGGACTGATAACTCCCCTATGATCGACTAATAGATTTTCCTACAGTTAAAAATGGTGAAATTTATTCACAATATTAATCATTTATTGTTGGGAAAATGATTCATTAGTGTTAATGATATGTCCATATGTTTTTGGTAGGACTATTTTGAGTTGTGGTGATTCTTGGAGAATTTTTGCGGACTTCCATGATATTATTGGATGCCATAGTTGAGAAATAATACATCTAACTCTGACGATTGTTGAACAAATATTCAATGATAAAACACATGCGAAATTATATTTTTTCATTCCTAATATCAACTGTATCGATGAAAATTTTGACATCCATAAAGAATAATTTGAGGAAGTCCATGAAAAATAAAGGGGATGTATTCTATGAAAAGGTATTTATATTGCATGACCATGTGTAGAGGGTTGTTATGAAAAATAAATGGAATTTAACTAAGGAAATTTTGAGGTACATGGAAAATATATCTTTTTCATGTTGAATCAAGAATAACAGAATACATGAGTTGATTTTGAATTACAATTTGATGAAGGAATTTCTTGGATAAAGAATTTCATGAAGGCAGTAGTGGTCCAATAACAAAAATTAAGTCCAACCAACTATCCAATGTTTGCCATCCTAACCATGGTATTATGTAAAACCCAATGGTCAATCACACCCCAAGGAACCAGAATAGACTATATTAGAGTTGTTGATTTGTGGTACCAAGTATAAGGCACCGAAAAATGCACCCAATGAATGTTCATAGATGTTTGGTAGTGCTACCATTTGGGGTGGAATAGTGGAAGCGTTACATGAATTATTATTACAAAGAGGCATTTCATGGGTGTTATATCATGGCCATAATGAGGGTTATTTCATATGTGGGACTCAAGAATCTTGGGGAATTGTTCTCACATTCTAAAACATGGATAAATTATGGACCATTAGATTCAACTTTTCTGAGACGTCCAATCAATTTCATCAATAATATTTTTCCTCGTCTCTCATTTCAGCATCATCGACATGCCAAACTAATATCCAAACCAACATCAATATATTATTTCTTCTTATTTGATGATGCTAATGATATGAGGGTCATTGGATCATCTCAAAATCAAGCATCCACTTATTTTCTAAATTCATGTGGATAGACAACAAAACTAGAGTCTTATAAATGGAAAATATAGTTACATACCGTATTTGAGAAGTGTATGGCCTTTGATCATTCAGAAAAGTTAAATTTTGTGTCACATATAGCATATCCATGAAGTAATTTTCTTGAATTATTGGATGACATAAAAATCAATGAAATATATTTGAGATATTATAATATCATCAGTGTTTATAATGACTATGACCTGGTAAAATTTTTGTGGCTTTCAAAATAGTCTCACTACTACTTAAAATGTGTTGTTTAATAGGTTGATGTCTTGAAGAGGTTTTCCTATAACTATCATGAAACCATGACCGAGGGTGTGCATTCATTTATTCTAAAGTTTTCCCATTTTGATGGAGAAAAATAGATCACTGAAAACCCATTTGGTTTTTGAAGGTAAAATAGTCCCATGAATCATTTTGTCTTGTGTGATGGATGATTTTGTTAGTTATCAACTAATAGACAACTCTCCTAAAACATTTCAGTAATAATTTTTTTTGAGATGCCATAGAAGGTTACAAGATACTCTACATGTAAATCTATTGGATTTCATAATGTTCTAAGAAACCGTACCTATTTATACTTCTGTAAGGGATTTTTATAATGTTACATACCAACCCTTGAGATAGTGAGTTCCTCATAGAATAGAGTGGGTTCTACAATTTTTCTTCTGAAGGATTTTCACACATAAAAAATAAGGGAAATGTAAATTCATTCCAGTGTACAAAATTGAGGATGTTAATATATTAATGCATGGTATCCATGTAATTAACATAGGAATTGTGTGTGTGAGTGTTTGTGAAAAGGTTTGAGAATGAGAAACAAGATCAATTCACACCCCTTTATGTTTGTGAAAAAACATAAAATAATATTACATGAAGCATTGTTATTATTTCGTGCATGATCATACACACACGAATATCATTAGAGATACAAAAACAAAATATAATATCTATATACAATATTAAAATAAGTTAATATGTTCTACTATTTATATTCTTGAGAAGAACATGAATGATTAATGAAGAGTACATGGAATAATATTGAGATTGTGAAAAGGATATTCATTCATAAAATAATCCATAATACTGTGTGCTTAAAAATCTCACATACTATTGAGGGAGACACTTCAAGAAGAAGGAAGAATCGACTTGAGCACAGTTAATGGGAGGAAACTAGTTAGTATTTGTGATTAAAATTTCTAAACAAGGTCAAAACAACCTGGTCAGAGGATATTGAATGTATTTAAACATGTACACGAGAAATATAGATACTAAAAACACATTGTAAAAGATAAAATAATCATCATGTAGTGGATAAGTCACTCAAACAGTGGTGAATCCTTCTAGTCACTGTTCGGTGTAGGAGAAGTCTATTGATAGGATATTTAATAAAATGGATTCTCTTGGATGGAGACAAAGTTAGAATGATTAATCTATTAGTAAGAGGAAATGGAGTCTCACCATTATAGATGGAGAATAATTACTTTAGTTGGAGCTAAAATCCATTGTATTCACATGTTAAATAGCGAAGTATAATGGATAATCCATTTTAGGTTGAATAACCATCATGGAAAGGAGTGTACCTTTATGTAAAACCATTTACATACTATGTGCCTATCTCTCTGTAGTGATCACTTAATATGAGTTAAGTTTAAGAGTTAATATTGAGTGGATAGAGAACCATAACAAGTTCAAGATGTCAAATTGAAATAAAAAAAAGAATTTATGAAAACAATCCAATGGATAACACATAACCATTCAGGGGTCAATATATCCTAGGATTATATAAGATATATCAGACCGTAAGTCACCTCTATTGATCCAATAGATTAATTATTAAGTTCATAATTCATGAAATGTGTGAGAAACCTCATATAGAGATTTCATTAAAGGCTTGAATTCACATTAAGAAATGATAGGCATGGAGGATGAAGAAGAATATCAATGTTAATGAATTGACACAACAAATATGTGGTAATAAAAATAGTAAAATAATAAATAACTTTTTTCATTATGATTCTTATAAAGAGTCATGAACATGTTTTGATGATGATGTATCACATTCTGAATAGTTTTCCAAATTAATAGAGAATATACTGAAACTCCAAAATGATTCAATATATTTTACTATTGAATACATATTTATATTAATAATGAAAAATTATGGTCGGAAGAATAAGATGATTCCATAGATGATGCATTAATTAAAAATCTTTACATTCCTGCATTCTCAAAGATCAAGTGAATGAAATGAATGAAAATATATTCTTATTTCATTGAATGATATTCTAAATATATTAAATTAATATATTGATGTTTTTTAGATAATGAATTAATTTAGATTGTATTTGTAAAATCCAATAATTCATTTGAAATATTCCACAAGTATTTTATGGCTGTTAAAGCTACTCAACTGGAGGAAAAAGCTAATTGAGTAAAAGAATGTGAAATTTGATTTATTGAATTAGAAATTATTCAAGAACAAGAAATGAATATGATAAAATAGGAATGATATTCTGAGTAGATAATAGTTTAATATGAGAAGAACAATCTCTATAATATTTTCTTCATGTTGTAGGTTATATTGATGTATTATAAGTCACAACATAAAGGAAAATAAAATATTCCCCTTAAAACAGATGTTGGTAAATAAGTGTACCTAGAGGATCATGAATCCAAGAATGTATTGGGATCACTATGTAATGAAAAGGTAACATCTTTCATGAAAAAGGTATCCCATAACATAAAAACAATTTTCCGTACTAATATTGTTCCAAGTGCTAGTACATGCTTTAAATCAAACTCTATGAAAGTATGGATGACAATAAAATTATGATCCCACCGTAAATATTGTGGATGAGGAAAAATGGGTGAAGATATAGTGCCCAAAAGGTATCCTAATGATTCCAAATTCTATTCAAATAAAATAAGTTTTACAACATCTGAAACCATTATAGTATATACTAAAAAAGAAATGAACAAGGTTCTTAAGAAGATGTTGGTGTTGTTGGATGTTTGGGAAAAATTCATTGGAATATGGGAACAACATGTAAATTCATAAGGATAATAGAATGACTATATTTTGGGGAATCAAATATGATGAAAAAAAATGAATACCTAGACTGTAAAATAGAAATATGTTGATTAAAAAAGGGGAAAATTCATCGTTGGGTTTTAAAAAAACGTTGAAAGATTTAAGGTAAACAATCACCAAGAAGTACAATGAGAGATCCTCTCATGTATTAAATGGTGAAAGAACTAAAAATACATGTGAAAACTCTAAATATGAAGTCAAAATTCCCAAAATAACTCTTATTATTTTCTAGCAGATATGGAAAATCCATAAAGTCAGTAAAATCATAAGAAAAGGATATTTCTATGGAAAAAATAAAGATTCCACATGAAAAAAATAAAATTTCATGAGAGGTTTAAAAAAAATAACAACTCATGTAATAATGAATTTCTCTGTTAAAGGTCCAATAATGATTTATTCAATGCAAGAATATTTTTTACTACACATCCATCATAAGAAGAATCTTTTAAGAGAATGAAGATTTCATTAGGTGATACACATGATTTGATTGAATAAAGAATGAAATATATCATATAATGAAGTGGTTGGATCCATATGATCCATTTTACCAAAGGATAAATAATATTTGGAAATAAAATGTGGAATAATGAATAATAGAAAATGTAAATCAACTTCGTTAAGGAAAACAACTCAGTTATTGGGTTAAAATCAAGGTATGAGGAATTTTCCACCACATACCCTACTATTTATGTCTTACGAGCAAAACTGAAGGGAATTGAAGTATGTGTTTTTTCATCATTGAGTGCATTAATTTCAATGAGGATAAGTATGACTGCATTCCATGATGGGGATATTTTATGAGACATGAGGTATTATAATCACCCTCTCATCCCTTTTCCCTTATATTTATTCATTAAGGTTGAGTGTTTGGTTAATGGGAAAATGAGAAAAAAATTCATTTATTTTCTCATTCACATGATCATTCTAATGTGTTTGGGGATGTGTCTGTATGATTTTTCATTAAATTAATAAATATTATTTTTCTCAACCACTTGGATGAGAATTGAGATATTCTGAGCATGATTTCACATGCATGTTTGTTTATGGACAACAATGAAAACCATTTTCACAAATCTCTTACTTTCTACACAGGTTTATCCCATGAAGATTATATTTTTTTCACTAAATAAACTTTTATATGAATAATATAGTGATATCATCACTCTCTATGAAGAATCCAAGAAATTATATTTAATGGGAGGATAACAAATTTTTCTGATGAACCCCACTTATCCTTTGCATTTGATGGCCAATAATATGATGAAATATTTTGACCACACATATTGTCTCCCAATGATCTAAGGACATATTGAAAAAAAAATAAAATAGAGGGGGATGTTGGTCCTACTGTTCCATTTTTTTCAATGTTATTTAATTATGTGTATGTTAAGCAAGTGGTTAGAAGTGGTGATTATTAGAGAATTTTTATGGGATGCCCTGATGGAATTTTATGACATATTATAGCAATTATACATATAAATCTATTAATTTTTAACTAATCATAAATGATTAAAAACATGTGATAAAATGTTTTCACAGTGGTTACATCAATTTTATCCCAACGAGTTGATGACTTGTGTAATATATAGTTGTGGATGTTCAGGAAAAATAATGTAGATGAATCCCATGAATGGTTTTATATATTTCACGAGGTTGGGAAGAGGATTTCCTTGAAAAACTAAGGTAATTCCCCGAAATATAATATAGAAGTCCATGAAATATATTTTTAAATATATTCCAGGTTGAATAAATAAGAAAATAAGAGATGAGTTTTCTTGTAAATTTATTTTTAGGAATTCATTTTTTGATTAATAATTTAAAGAACGTAATTTTTGGCCTTTAACAAAAAATTTAATGTCATCCCACAATCCAGCCATTGGCATATTTACCATGGGCATACATGGGACTCCGAGATAAATTGTGTCCAAGGGAACAAAAAATGTTATCTTTGGGTAGATGAGGTGTTCTCCCATGTATAAGGCTCATAGGAATGCACCCAAGGAGCTAAAAAATAGAGAGGTGGTTTTACAGTGTGAGGAAGCATAACGGTAGGGTGTTTAGGAAAATCTAATAGCTAAGAGGTAGCTGTCGACTGTTATATCAGGTCCCCAAAGGTGTTCAGTTTGTTGATGACTCAAAAGCACATTGTACTATTTCTATATCTAATAAACATTGATAAAAATATAAAGTATAATCATTGTGATCTAATTTTTCTGATGAATTTATTTGATCATATTCGTTCTCACCTCTCATCTGAGCATCTATGACATGTAGGACTAATGGGAAAACCACCATTATTATATTCATCCATATTCTATATTGTTTTTATGATATAAGGGTCCTTAAATCATCTCAAATTCATGAATAAAACTACAACATTCATGCATGAATATAAACTAATGACCTCATTATGTATAAATGATAACAATGGTTGTAGACGAAATTCTAGATGTCGATGGACATTGAAATTCCTAAAAAAAGTGATGTGTGTCTGATTCATGGAACCCCTATTAGTGTTCATCATGTAATATGAGGTTACATAAAACTATGAAAAATATATACTAGATATATTGATACCATATATGTTTTTAAAGGACATGACTCGATAAAATATGTGGAGCTATGAATACCCTCTCTACAAAACATAAAATTTGTAGTCTTTTTGGTGTAAAGAATGATGTGGTTTGCCTATAAATATAGATGACCCTCAATCTCTGGTTTGAGACCATTTCATTGAAGTATCTCTCATTTTTTCAAAGGAATATAAAGCAACACGATCCCATTTAGTTTTCATTAGGCATAGAGTATGATGATGAAATTTATTTTGCTTGAAATAGGATTTTATATTCATTTAAATTATTCACATCACCATCCAAAATTTTCCTAAATAAAATTATTTATTTTTAATCCACTTTAGGTATCAAAATACAATATATATATATATATATATATATATATATATATCCCAGGGTTTGTGTGATTCAAAAAGAAAATTCATCAATTTATATTTGCTTGACGTAAGTTGAAATGGCTGCGTACTCACCCTTGATATAGTAAGTTGCATGTGGAATATAGTAGGTTCTACACTGGTACATATGAAGGGGTTTTACATAGTAGGGATAAGGATAGTTTACATTCATTCTTCTTCATTTAAATGAAGATGTATAAATAAACATGTGTGATACCCATACATCGAAGACCTGATGTGTGTGTGTGTATATTCAAAAATTGTTGGGGAAGGAGAAACTTGATATGCGCATACCCTTTCAAGATTGTGAAAAATAGACATGGATTTCATGTTGAAACACCTACATTCATTCATTCATGATCATGAAATGTTAATATAATTTTAGATACCGAAATAGAATAAAATAAGAACATAAAATATAAAAAGATGATAATATATGATATTGTGGTATTCTTGATTATCCCATAAAACATGATTGAAGAGTACTTGTGTAACACCCCAAGATTTCATAGTACGTTATTTCTTCAAAATAATTCAATAACTTTCACAACACGAAACTATGAGTTCCAGCGCACCATGGCATACCAAACTAGCCGTTCAAAAGCAGTTATGAATAGTAATAACTAAAATTTGAACTATATATAATCCTTATAATGTTAGAATCCATATAATGAGTTTCTTAGAAATAATTTATGAACAAATACATTTTTTTCAGATAAAAGAATTATTTTTTAAAAAATTCCATTTTACCACCTTTTATTAGAGAATTCTTTTTAAATAAAATATTTGAAACTTTTATATATTCAATTTGACAAAATAAACTTCTTCGTTATAATTGGGACATAAGAATTTAGATTCAATAATGTTTTGGTGTTTTTCTGATAACATTCATATTTGGGTGAATAGTGAAAATTTTATATTTTAACTGAAAACAACATTTTTAATCAAAATAATTTATAGTGTTAAATTATAAATTTTAATGGATTGGAAGTATAAATAGATTATATTTTTCCATTTAATCCAATGATGGTCATTGTAAGTAATTTCACTTTGAAGTTGGACATAAACAACTGTCAAACTTTTGATAGTTATTATTTAAGAAAAATACTCCTTTTGGTTTTGACAGTGGGAAATAATTTTAAATTAATAAATTAAAATTATATGTTTTGAATTTGGTAAAATTTACTTCATTACTGAATTCGGAATATCAAAATTAGCTTAGGGGGAATTTTTGATATGTTTCTGAAAACTTTTAATTTTTGATCAATATTGAAAAACATTGTGTTATAGTTTAAAACCAAATTTTTATTTAAATAATTAATTATTTTAGTTAAATTTATTTTAGGAAAAAATAGATACATAATACCTTTATAATTTCAATTTAATTCAATGATTAATGTTTATAATAATTTTAGATATATAAAAATTTTATTGAACTTTTCACCGTCTTTTACCCATCTCTTAAAAGAATTTGCAAATTCACATAATACATTATTTTACCGCTTTTGTGAGTGGAATTTCAAAAATCTGAGAGACATGGTTAATATCAAGGATAAAAATTTGGTTCAATAAGATAAAAATAGTTTTTGATGAATAGTAACTTCTTACTTTTATTTACCATGATTAAAAGTAAATAGGGTAATTAAGGGTAAAAATGATATTAATATTACCCTAACACATGTCCTAATTCTATTTTATAAGTTTAATTAGAAAAAAAAACAACCTTAGGAAAAATATATGACCCTTTATGTCTACTTGGATTAGATTAGGACATTATTTGTTATTTAATTTAATGAAAAGTTAAAAGTATTAAATTCAATGTTTATTAACTAAACCATTTTTAATATAGGGTTATACATAAGATAAATTCAACTATAAATATTCATTATAAAGCTAAAAATATTTCTACATAATTTAATATTATTTATAACTTTTAGACATTAAATAATTTAGTTTATTTGTAACACAATGATGATGCAGTAATTACCTTATTAATGAAAGATTAAGATAACAAATATTATAAATAAGAAACTAAATTTAATTTGAGATTGTTTGTATATTAAAATTATTTTTTCGGTTAATATGAAATATTTTAATTGGTTATATGTATTTTGTTGAAGTAATAATGTTTTATTAATTTAAAAAAAACAAAATACCCAATAGTGTCAAAAATAACATAATAACGTTTTTAAAAATAATATTATATTATTAATTGATATCCTATTCCTAAAATTCTAAGGGCCGGAAATAAGAATTATATAATAATATTTGTATCATTAATGGCCCACTTGGGGGTTTATTAGATGTTTATAGAACGTTTATTATCCATATAATATAAAAATACAAAGAGATATGGTAAATGTCAAACTAATTATCTAATAATTAAAACTAAAAGATAAGGTTAATAAAGTGGACCAAACCTGTATAAAACCTATTGGTTGTGTGGATTTAGACACAATCCCACCTTAGATTCTAAATAAATCATTTTGGAATCATTATAAATATAATATTAATTTATTATAAAATAATATTTTATGTTTTTCTTAAGGTGCCACTCACCTCTCTTATAAAAGGGCACTCCCCATTCACTCTAATTCAGAACATCCATGCCAATTGGATTGGAAAAACCCGACCCAAATTCCCTATCAACTATACTCCCATAAACCTAGAGGCCTTATTTTGATCAAAAAGCTATCATAAGGATCCCTTTTGATCAAATCAAAAGGAAGAACCCGAAGAAGATGTAATGATTTCACCACCCTCATTCAAATTCCTTTCTTCATGCACTTCCATTTTATTTTTTGTTTCCATTATAAATAATAATAACTCTAGTATCATATATATAATGTGATGTGATTAAAATTATGGTACAACCTAGTTCATTATTCTATCCACCCTTTTAATTACATGTCACCATACGTGCGTACGTACGGCTTACAGTCTCCACGTCATGGTGTAATTGTTATTCAATATATTATTATCTGTATGGGTATAAAAATGATGTGTATTTAATCTAAATAATAAATATAACATGATAATGATTCTGTATATATGATATAACATCCAATTAAATATTATTTTAATATCAAAAGAATGATATTTTTGCTCGTGCGTACGTACGTATTACCGTCTCTACATCGCGATGTGATTCATTTCCAAGTTCACCATTCATCGATGATTATAAAAATATATATTACTAATAATTATGTAATATATGAGATAAAAATGATAATGAAGATATATATTTATATATATAAGTATTTATTTACTTACACATATCTTATTCACTTACTTCTGTTCAATTCTATATGAAAACGGAAACACCGTTTATGCATACGTACGGACTACCGTCTCCATAAACGGTGTTTTCCATTTTATATATACATCTATTATAAATATATATATTAGATATATATGTTATATAAATAATTTTTCATATTATGGAAGTATTTAAATCATGATCTATGTGATACAATCAAGAGTAATAGGTTAAATCATTTACGATAAAGAAAGCGATTATTATCCGAAATATTAATACAAACATAGAAATTATTATTAAATGGGTAGTATAAAGTCCTAAATAAATAATGTATGATATAATAAATATTAATATGGTTCTGTTATACTTTAATAACATACTATAGTCTTCATACAGGAGGTCAAACATACCCTCGACTAAAGGAAAGTGCAAGGTATGGGGTTTTCATCTCAATCCTTATTCTCGTGAGATTCATGCCATATTGCCACTATTACCTTTTGTGTGGAGTATGTGCTGACAATAATTGTATTAATTGTGTAGTAATATTTAATTTCCTTTTATTTACATATTCATTGTATGATACTTTTTTCATTGGGTGTATGTTTCGTAAGTTACCAAATTGGTAAGGGTTAATTCCTCAAACTCATTATTACCCGAGATTGTTTATGTGTAAGTATTTACTGGGAGACCTTTATCGGCAATGTCCATATTTCATAAAAATGATTTCAAAATGAATATTTTATGAATTTTTTAAAGGTAATCTTTATCACGATCATAATTCTAAATGTTTTAATGATTTAGCTTTCTTAATCTTCTTAATTAATGTCCATGTTTTCAAAATGATTTTATGGATTTCTTTATATGAACATGAATGATTAGAAATGATAATTCTATTCAAAAGATTAAAAGTGGAATGTGACACTTTGATTCAAATATATATTTTAAATTAATTCCTTTATAAATGTGTGACTTTTAAATGATTTTACAATAAGGTTAATTATTTCAAAAAGTATTACTCATCATTTTCAACTATTTTACCATCCTTTACTGGATGTTTTTTTATTGAGGTTGATTAATTATAATAAAAACATCCATGTTGTATTGAATGTGTTATGATATGTTTGACTATTGATGTTCTATTTTTATAACATTAATGGTTTATGTTTAATGTAATGAAATTTCGTATTCTAGTTTTAATACGGATGGTTATGTTATGTTTCAACTTTTTCATATGAGCAATGCAGTGGACATAGTAAGTGACGGGTGGAGCCCGCTATAGCTCCTCGATGCATTAGTAGGTCCCATGAGACAAAATAGTGTCTTGGTACAAGGCCTTGATAGAAAACTTTATTTGTAGTCTTGGCATTAGGCCTTAACTATGTGGTAATGATGTCCGGTATTAGGCATTCCCCCATTGTGAAATTAGTTATTACATGTGATTATTCGACTAGTAGAATATCCATGTGCATGTTTATATGGTAATGTTTCATTTATTTTTACCATAATATGTTAAATATTATGTCTAAGTTTTTTTTATTACACATCATTCCTTAACAGTTTATAGCTTCCGCTAAATTATTTTTCTTTACTGAGTATCTATGCTCACCCCTTTCTTTGTTTTATTTTTCTCTGGATTCCAATAAGTGTATTGTGATTGATATGAAAGTTTAATCCAAGGGAATAATGGCATTAATAAAGAATTATTTGTGTTGTTTTTTATGTTATAAATTATAATGTAACATTCATGTATGTAATCTATTTTCCAAGACTGCTAAACTGATCGGTCCTTCGGGACTTGATTCCTTGTAATCATGAAAATGTATTAAATTAATGCACCGACTCTGGGTAACTGGGGTCAGGGAATTATAGTTGGTATCATAGGATATTTATTAATAACCATGGAAGATAAATTTAGATAAACATTGATTAGAGAACATAGACCAAATATATACTTTGAGGATTTGAATAGAATAAATTCCTAGAACATTTGTAATGTAGATATTTTGTTAGTTTTCCAAGAAAATAAGTCCCTGTCTAGATACGAGCAGGTAGAGGCGGCTATAGAATATATGTACCTAGGGGTAAAACCTGAAAACAATGCTTTGAGGTAGACTCGAACGAGAACTAGTGCTCAACAACGGGCCTTTCTACACTCTTGGTTACGACACTCGAGGGGGGTATGCTTAGGATAAATCTCATTTACTGTACAAATGATTATGAAGGGTTTATGAGTATATACTTCCTCAATGAAAACATCTTTAAGATTATGGATTATATCCATAAACCATTCAATATACCATAGGTATTTTACATGTCTGTAATTATTCATTGAAATTCATAAAATTAACTAGTTTATTCTATTGTATAGAAATGGCGCCTAGTAGAACGAATGTGAACTCCAAAAATATGTATAATCCAAGTAGTAAGATAGATCATATCGTTCACAGTATTAATCTGACATTTAGAAGGGATATAGTCTCCCATGAATTATCAAAATACGAAGAAATAGTATCATGTGTTAATAAGATAAGTAAATAATTTCTCGAGTCTTATGGCTTTGAAGGGAATCAAGAGAAGAAAAGGATGTATAAAGGGAAGAGGGAAAAGAATAATTTTCCCATATATGATAACTGTGGGAAGAAAAACCCTGGAACTTTCCTGAAGGGAATGGGAGTTTGTTATAAGTGTGGAGAAAAAGGAAACCATGTACGTGATTGGAAGGGTAATAAAATGGTTTCAATTGTACAATGCTTCATATGCAAGAGTTGGGACACTATGGGAACCAATGTCCAAATCATAAGAGTATGCCCCAAATTATTCTATTGGATAACAATCAAGTTATAATACTACCATATATGAGTAGGAATGTTTAGAGTTCTTATGTTTTTATTAGAGAATTATGTCATTTGAGTGTTGTATCAACAATGTGCTGGTTATAATAATTATTGAGTATATAAGGATTATAGTGCTCTACTATTTTATTAAGGGATTGAGATAGTGTGGAACCAGAAAAATTGATTCAATATCAGGTTAAATTTTTGGAAAATATATGGTTGAGAGAAAGATAAACTATAATATGGTTCTGATACCGAGGTAGTGATTTTGGAATAATACATGATTCATTTTGATAAATTATATTTAATATACTTGACTAACTTTACACGGATTAACGATTTGTAAATTCCATCATTGTTGGAGTTTACAACATTTTTGGATAGAAGGATTATATACAATATTCTATAAGGAATAAGGGATCATGAATGTAATAAATAAGGTTTTATGGTAATTCAGGATGTTGTAGTTTTTTAAAAGAATATATGATGAAGGTGTTCACATGTTATTATGTAGCCAAAAGAATCTTAATTGTGTTTAAATTCCTTATAAATTTTGGACTGTGAGTTTGGACATAAGTATTTTGGATAATTCAAGTTTGAGATTATTTTTGGATTTCCATAATAGGACAACTTTCAGGTCGAGCGATAACCCGCCGCGTCGGACAAAGCTACAGGAATCGAACCCACAACCATAGTGCGATAGGCCTTTGTTAACTAGAACTAGTCTACAGGATATCCCTGGTTATTTAAAAATATTTTTCATCATTTTAATGGTATGTGTTAATATTTGGAACCTTATACGATTAGGATAAATATAATATTTTTAAGTTCTATTATCATTTAGAGTGAAAGATGAGTTTGTGGTAGAAATTAGAAAATGGATGGGACTATTCTTGTCAAATATATATTTTTCTTCTTCTCTTATTCTATGAAGAAATTAATTCGAATAATTTAGTGTAGGAATATTAATACAAAAATGTGTTATGCTAATACCATATGTTTTGTGGAACCGATGGTATTTTAAATCATCATAGATTGATGAATTTAAGGCCCTATATTTTACACTTGTTTGTGATTGATGATCTCAGTCACTACCTATAAATATTTACATTTTCCCTCCAATTATATTCCTTTAATTGCCACCAATTTTCACCTAATAAAAATCATAATTTTTTGGTGACCCTTTCATTTCCCTTTTCCTCTTATTAAGGATAAATTTTATTAGCCTATTTTTCGTTGTGGGTTTTCCCAAAGGTATTTTCTAATTTCAACATTTAGTTTTCGAAAAATAATTTAAAATTTCATTGACACAATTTAATTAAGGAGGGATGAATGTAACACCCCACGATTTCATCGTAAGTTATTTCTTCAATGTAATTCAATAACATGCACTACACGCACCACTGAGTTCTAGCGCAACAGGACTTACCAAACTAGTCGTTCAAAAAGGGTTATGAATAGTATTTTCTGAATTTTTAACTTCATATAATCCTTATAATTTTAGAATCCATATTATGAGTATCTTAGACATAATTTAAGAACAAATAAATTTTATTCAGATAAAAGAAGTACTTTTCAAAAAATTCAATTTTACCGCCTTTTAATTGTGAATCCTTTTTAAATCCAATATTTGAAACTTTTATATATTCAATTTGGAAAAATATACTTCTTCATTAGAATCAGGACATAATAATTTAGTTTTAATAATGATTTGGTGTTTTTCTGATAACTTTCATATTTGTGTGAATAGTGAAAACACTATATTTTAATTGAAAACAAATTTTTGAATCAAAATAATTTATAGTGTTTAATAATACATTTTAATGGTTTGGAAGTATAAATAGATTATATTTTTACCATTTAATACAATGATAGTCATTTTATGTAATTTCACTTTGAAATTAGACATAAACAAGTGCCAAACTTTTTATAGTTATTATTTCTTAAAAATACGCCTTTTGGTTTTGACAGCAGGAATTAATTTTAAATTAATAAATTCAACATCTATGTTTTGAATTTTGAAAAATATACTTCATTATGGAAGTCAAAATATTAAAATTATCTTAGAGTAAATTTTTTGTATTTTTATGAAAACTTTTAAATTTTGATGATTAATAAAAAACACTGAGTTAAAGATTAAAACCGATTTTTTTTAAAAAATTTACTAATTTTATTTAAATTTATTTTAGGTCCAAATAGATACATAATACCTATATAAGTTCAATTTAATTAATTGGAGTCAATTTATAAAAATTTTAGATATATAAAAATTATATTGAACATTTCACTGTCTTTTACCCATCTCCTAGGAGAATTTGCAAATACACATAAAACATAATTTTACCTCTTCTTTGAGTGGAATTTTGGAAATTAGAGAGACACAGATAATATAATGGATTAAAATGTGGTTCAATAGGATAAAAAGTAATTTTTGGAGAATAGTAACATTTTACTATTATTTACCACGGTTAAAAGTAAATAGGGTAATTAAGGGTAAAAATGAAATTAATATTAACCTAACACATGTCATAATTATATTGGATACGTTTAATTCAACCAAAAAGAAACTTAGGAATAAAATATGACCATTTAGGTCAACATGGATTAGATTAGGAAGTTTATTATTATTTAATTTAAGGAAAAGTTAAAAGTGTTAAATTCAATGTTTGTTAAATAAACCATTTTTAATATTGGGTTATACATAAGATAAATTCGACTATAAATAATCATTAGAAAGATAAAAATATTTCCTACATAATTGTATTTTATTTATAATTTTTAGACATTAAATAATTTAATTTATTTGTGACCCAATGATGATACAGTAATTACTGTATTAATGAATGATTGAGATAATTGGTATTATAAATACCCAAAAAAATGTAATTTGAGACTTTTTATGAATTACAATAATATTAAAGGTTAATATTACATATTATGATTGGTTATATTAATTGTTTAGATGTAATAATTATTTTATTAATTTATCAAAAACAAAATACCGAATAGTGTCAAAAATCACATAAAAGTGTTTTTGAAACAAATATTATATAATTAATTGATATTCTATTCCTAAAAATCAAATGTTTGTCCAAATGAAATATATCATGATAGGTGTATCATTAATGGACCACTTGGGGTCGATTGGAAGTTTATAGTATGTTTTTTTACCATATAATATTAAAATAAAAAGTGACATGGTAAATGTCAAACTAATTAACTAAGAGTTAAAACTAAACGATAAGGTTAATAAACTGTCCCAAAACTATATAAATCGTATTGGTTGTCTGGATTTAGACCCATAATAACCTTTTACTTGAAATAAATAAATTTAGAACAATTATAAACAGAATATTAATTTATTATAAAATAATATTTTATGTTTTTTCCTAAGCTGCCCCTCACCCCTCAAATAAAAGGGAACTCACCCTTCACTATAATTAACTCTTTCTAAGCCATTTGGAACGGCCAATACCAAGCCAAATACCCTCTCAACTATCCTACCTTCAACCTAGAGGCCTTAGTTTGATCAAAAATCATACCTACGGAGCCCTTTTGATCAAATCAAAAGGAAGAACCTAAAAAAGAGGTAATGATTTCACCACCCTCTTTCAAGTTCCTTTCTTCTTCCACATCCTTTTTAATTGTTTTTTCCATTATAAAATAATAACTCTAATATATACTATATAATTTTATGCTTTTATAATTATGGAAAAACCCAATCCATTATTCTATCCACCCTTTAAATGACATGTCTCCATACGTGTCTACGCACGACTTACTGTCTCCACATTGTGGTGTAATTGTTATTCAATACATTATTATTTGGATGGGTATAATAATGATGTGTATTTGATGTAAATAATAAATATAACATGATAAGGATTATGTATATATTTTATATCTTCCAATTATATATTATTTTAATATTAAAATACTGATATTTTCGCCCGTGCGTACGTACGGATTACCATCTCCACGACGCGATGAGATTCATTTCCATGTTCACCATTCATCGACGATTATAAAAATATATATTACTAGTAAGTATATAATATATGACATAATAATTTTACTGGAGATATATATACTTATATATATAACTATTTATGTACATACATATATCTTATTCACTTACTTCCGTTCAATACTATAAGAAAATGGAAACAGTGTTTTTGCGTATGTACGGACTACCATCTCCATAAACAGTTTTTTCCATTTCATATATATTTCTATTATAAATATTTATATTCTAAATATATATGATATATAAATCATTTTTTATATTCTGGATGTTCTTAAATAATGATCTATGTGATACAATCAAGAGTAATAAGTTTAAACACGTATGGTAAAGAAAGCGATTATTACCCAAAATATTATTATAACATGGAAATTCTTATTAAATGGGTAATATAAATTCATAAATGAATAACGTAAAATATCATAAATATTAATATTGTTCTCTTATAATTTAATAACGTACTATAGTCTTCATACATGAGGTTAATCGTACCCTCAACTAAAGGAAAGTGCAAGGTAAGGGGTTTTCATCTCACTCCTTATTCTCGTGAGATTAATGCCATATTGCCACTATTACCTTTTGTGTGGTGTATGTACTGCAAATAATTGTATTCATTATGTAATACACTTTAGTTTCTTTGTATTTTAATATTCATTGTATGATGCTTCTTTCATGGGGTGTATGTTTCATAAGTTACCAAATTGGTAAGTGTTAAATCCTCAAACTCATTATTACCCGATATTGATTATGTGTAAGTATTTAATGGGGATTTTTTATCATAAATGTCCATTTTTCATCAAAATGATTTAAAAATTACTATTTTAAGGAATTTTGAATGTTACTATTTATCAATATCATAATGTTAAATGTTTTAATGATTTATCTTTCTTAATCTTTTTAATTAATGCCCATGTTTCCAAAATAAATTTAAGGATTTCTTTATATGGACCTTAATGTTTTGAAATGATAATTCTTTTCAAAAGTTTCAATGAGGTATGGGACACTTTGATTCAAAAATCTCTTTTAAATTTCTTCCTTTATAAATGTGTCACTTTTTAATGATTTTACAAAAATGTTATTTTTCTCAAAAAAAATTTCTCATCATTTTCAACTATGTCTGCATCCTTTACTGGATATTTTTTTGATTTAGGTTGATTTATTATAATACAATATTCCATGTTGTATTGAATGAGTTATTATATGTTTTAATGTGTTTGTTTTATTTTTATACCATTCATGGTTTATAGTAAATGTAATTACATTTTTTATGCTAGTTTTAATTCAAATTTTTATGTTATGTTTCAACTTTTTCATATGAGGAATGCAGTGGACTTAGTAAGTGACGGGTGGAGCCCGCTACAGCTCCTCGATGCATCAGTAGGTCTCAAGAGACAATCTAGTGTCTTGGAACAAGGCCTTGATAAAAAAATTTATTTTTAGTCTTGGCACGGGACCTTGACTATGTGGTAATGATGTCCAGTATTAGGCATTCCCTCATTGTGAAATTAGTTATTACATATGATTATTCTACTAGTAGAATATCCATGTGAATGTTTATATGGTAATTTTTTATTTATTTTTACCAAAATATTTTCATGTTTATGTTTAAAAGGCTGTTTTTTTATTACACATCTTGTCTTAATTGTTTATAGATTCTGCTAAATTATTTACCCTTACTGAGCATCTGAGCTCACCCATTTCTATGTTTTATTTTCCCAGGATTCCATGAAGTGTATTTTGATTGATATGCATTGCTAATACAAGGGAATAATGAAATTCATAATGAATTATTTATGTTGTTTTGTGTGTTTCTTGTTCTTTTTTAATCACTACACATGAATTGAGTTAGGGGGATAATATTCTTTGGATCACGATGCTTCATAAGGTTAAATGGATGAACTAAAAATAAAATAAAATTTTAAAAATAAACCACTGATTCACCCCACCCTTCTTGGTGAATATTTCCTCCTAGGGAACAATATCTTTTTAATGATGGTCAATAGAACAGAAATTGGAATAATTAAGGCCTTAAAAGTGTAAGCATGATTATTCCTCTTCCCTTATACACCTTATTCTATAGATTATTTTCATACATCTTTATTTCTTCCTATAAAAAATTTTCATATATTTTCCCTTTAAAGAGCCAAGTGGACTTTGATGATGACTATTTTATTTGTTTTCTATAATAAAGGTCAATAAAGATTGTTTTTTTGAGTTAGCATTTTCAGAATTATTTATTTTTCAACTTCTAGTATGTGAGGGAGTCTAGAGGGGTTAGAAGGGGTTTCTAGAAGGAAAGGTGGAGTTAGACTATAATATTTCAAGTAATTTGTTTTTAGAAAATAGATTTTTTCTACACTATGAGAGGCCTATTGGAATGTCTTTCAACAAAGTGTGTGTGATATTCATGATATAATACCCCAGTGGGATGATTTTATTAGTCTTTATTTCCTTGGTTTATATATTGAGTGGACCTATACTTGTCTATGTCCATTCTCTAGGATGACATGGATAGGGAAGGGAATCCTTGTTTGTGGTGTTGTCTTTAACTTTGTAGTGTGGGGACCATGATATGTGATTTTTTCACTTTTACATATTGGAGTCCTTTATTATGTGGTGCATGTGGTACTTAAATTGAGTCTTGAATGTTATGATCCTTAGAAATACCATATCAAGGTTCCCTATAGTGTAATTATTTGGATTAGACCATGGAATCCCAAATGTCGACACCCTTAGTTATATCAAACCGAGGATCGTTGAGTTAATTTTTTTTGTTGCATTAAGGATTTAACGTTAGTTTTTAAAATCGGGTTTCTATGATTTTTTTAAATAGGATGATGAAATGGTATTTTCACCAAATATATCATAAGGATGATTTTTCTCAAACCCAATATACTGTTCCTTTTTATATTTTAGCATAGTTTACTAAAAAATACAAATCTTGTGGCTTCGTACTCTCCATCATGATGTTGTCTTCTATTCTTCTATCCTAGGTATAAATCTAGAATATAACAAAAATCCCTTATATTTTACATATTTATATCTAGTCTAATTTAATTTTTGGTTCCCCTTTAAATACATTTCAGATCCCTTTGATTTTACTTAGTCCCCATCATCATGAGTTTGATTCCTTGAGATCATATGTGAGTTTCCTTACATATTTGGTAATAGCCATATATTATTACTCATTGTAGATTTTGAAAGTAGTATTTACTCTTTGTTATAGTTTATTTTCTTTTACTTAATGATTAATAAGGTGATTTCATAGGTTTAATGGATCTTCATTCAAATTCATTTGCGATCGAATTATGATATGATGATGAGAAATTGATCAACATTATTATGTTATGGTATTTATAGAAATATTACAACATTCAAAATTTCTAGTGTCTCATATGGTATATAATCATGATGGTAGCCTTATTTATCCATTAACCATTTTTTTAGTATCCCCTTCAATCAAATGAATAGAGTTACAATCATTGCTCATTAATTATTATCCCTCTATACGAATGTTTGAACACCAATCATTCCCATAAATAAAATAAACTTGATGAATCATATAATCTATTATTTATTTAACCAAATCATAAATGGATAATCACACCACACTGGAAAATAATTTAGATAAAAAAAATTATCACTCTCCTCTCAGACATAGTTTGGTTAGTTTTTTCTAGTTTAGGGAATTTATTATAGATTTTTTAATAACACGGTCATTTCTCAGACAATTATTTTTAGTGGGGAAAGTATCATTACATTTTTTACTTTGTATCATTTAGTAATCCCTTCTACTAGGTTCATTGTGGTTGGTTTTATCTAGGGAAAGGTGATATGGTATACTTCTAAATTTATATTTATTAAGATTAACTTTGTACACTTTTATTTTATTTTATTCTTTTCTTACTAAAATTTATGTATATTTTTACATGTTATGTTACTATATATTTATGGTATGGATAATTATTAATATGATGCATAAATAAATTTAAAAAAGTAATGTGAGAAAAGTGATCAGTTTAATTATTATCTTCATATTGAACAACATATATGATTTATAAATTTTATTATTAAATATCATTCCACTATTATTCATGGAATCACATGAATATAAATGGAATTACTAAATAAGTATTTATATGTAAATATGTAACTGAATTATTGAAATAGGAAGTACTTTTAAATTGGAAATTCAAAGGTAATGTAATATAGATTTAATGTAAACTAATATGAATGTTAATTCAATTATATATTTTGATCATTTATAGTGTTTCCATATAGATGATATTTAATTAATGATAGTATTATAGTAATATTTTATTTTATGGTACTGTTTAGGGATGGTATAGAATTATAATTATTTATATATTTCATATATTGGTGTATTAATGAGGGATATATTTTATTATGGGTTAGTGAGGGAGTTCAGTTCATCATCCAATTAGGTAGGTAACTGTCATACTTTTTATTTATCATTGAGTGATTCCAAGAAACATGGGTTGTATAATTATGATCGATAGGGTATTTGGGGGAGGGGTTAAATGTATCCTTCATATATGTTACCTGTGATTTAGGTTATTTATGTGAGATGTTAGTATAAATGATTGATGTGTGTGATTTTTATTGTTAGGTATTATGTGTTGGTATTTGGCTTCCTGAGTTTTAATCATAGTATATGACTGATTATGTAGGCTTAAAGCCTTATATATATATTGATTTTATTGTTAGGTATCTATAGGAATAGTGGTCTAAGGATGCTGTTTGAGTCATTTTCACTAATGGTTTGGGTAAACCGTTAAGTTAATCAAATGAACAGAAATAATTGATTGAATTCTAAAGTTTAATAATCTCATGATTTTATTGATGACTGTAATACAAAAATAAATATATAATTTTATATCCATGAACTATAATTATGAACAAACATTTAATAAAGAAACCAATTGAATAGTTGGTTCGATACAGATTTGTTAAGATAAATTAATAATTTGTTTTGATGGATTATTGGAAAATGTGGTGGATGATGATTAATTCCATAGTTGGGATATCTCAAGATTGATCTTCTCAAATATGTTCCAATTATAACTATATATAATTTAATTGTTAATGGGAATGTGTGTATAGGGAAATTTCATTTTTGTTGTTGAGCCACCATGGTGTGATATCTACTTATTTAGTGATGACTGTTGTTTTCTACTATCATAAACCCTAATTACTAAATGATTATTTCTCATAGTTGTATATACATAATTATTTATTTAATTAGATGGGAAGCTACAGGATTATTGTGATCATTATATTATTATGCCATGCTGTGTTTCAGATCGGTTGTATGGGTGGAATGATTTGACAATCACATTTATTAATCAGAGTATATATTTTAGACACTGATTCCAACTAGATAACATTAATTAATAGATAGTGTAGGATAGAGTGAGGCCCATCAAAGATCATAGGTGAGTCAAAATAATAGAATTAGTTTTTTATTTTAATGATAGAATATTATCCCTATAAAATGGAATGGTATGAAGGGTTGTGACCCATCCCAGATCAAAGGTAGTTTTTTATATCAATTCTGTAGATTTGTAATTATATATATTTATATGGTACATGTCTATTTATAATTATTGGTTAAGAAACATATTCTTGTTTCTATCATAGTTTACGTAGTTATTAACATGCATTTTTGTCCCAACACATTAATTTCAAATAGATTTTGTTATTGTATTATATGTAGTCTTACATTGAAATCATAGGTTCTAAACCATATATATTGATTTTTGATTTTTCTCAAGATAATTTGAAGATTATTTGGGAATATTTATGTTCATGTAATGGATTTGATTCTTAGGAACTTAGTACAACATTATTTTTAATGTTATCTATGTATTGATTCGGAAATTTTTACTAATATTTATTAAACATAATGACATGATTGATGGACTTTCTATATTATTATCATATATAAAAGGTTAATACCTATCATGCTTGTGATAAATATTCTTAGTGAATGTTTTAACCATATAGATTATTTGAGGTAGTCTTTGGGGGTTAATATCATCTCCTCTGCCAACCCGAGAGGGGTTATAGTAGAGGTAGATCACGATAGAGTGGTATCAAATCATTTCGGAAAATAACATATGGTGTTTAATGTTAGAAATATGTGATAATCAAAAGTATATGGTAATGAAAGAGTTTAATCTAAACCAAATATTTTATTTTGGAAAAAGATACTGGCTAGGAAACATGTATTTAGCATCCCCTTTGATCTGGTGAAAATAAATAATTTTTCTACTAATCTAATTGTTGGGGATATTCATAGATTTCTAGTAATATAATATTGGAATTTAGCATGAATCATTATAATAGATGAATTATACCTTAGGATTTCTTATTGTTCCTATGTTTAGTCTGTATATTATTAAATCATATTTTCATATGTTGTTGTATTAAGAATAATTCATCATGCATTTTCATAAAATAGCCTATTCTAGAGTTAAACATTCCATCTATGAAACATATTATATGTCATGATACTTTCTTCCCTTAGTATTATATGTTTATGTAATAACTAATGGTTTGATTCATGGTAAATGATTAATATGTTGGGGTATTCTATGAATTACATGTGTTTTTAATTAATGGAACGAGCATGATAAATTTTTTCCCCATAATGATGAGAATAATGACTACTATATTTTTTTAATATAATTTTTCTTTTTCAAAAAATTTTATGGATATATATTCTCTTATTTATTAATTTATATTTAAGATTATATGCTTTCAATGAAATGATTCAACAACATGTTTAAGACTTTAATTCTTTTTAAATTGAAATTCATTGTGTTTTATGTCGAAACTATGATTATTTTAGTTTTATTAGTTAAAAGGAATGAATTAGTTTCGATTTTGTTTATTCATCATATAATATTTTATAATGAACTATGGTTTTTTAATTAAATTGAATGTTTATTTTTTATATGTCATATAATTAAAGTATACATCATATGTAAGGTTGGTTAATTTTATAAGTGATTCATGTATTTTATGATATATAACATGTAAATTGAATTCTGAAAGAGGATTGGGAATAATATGTTCAAACAATCTTATAATTTAAACTAGGTAATTAAGAAATAATGTCACAATCATATTTATTTATTATAAAAGAAAGAAAATCATTGTTAAAGCAATGATAATTTTAAAAAACATATTACAATGTGATTAATACAATAAAATGACATAATTATTGTAAGAAGGTGGTGACATAATATTCATTTTTAAATCATCCAGATATTAGTTTAATATTTCTTTCAAGCCTCCATTGGAAATTTGTTTTGATATTAAGTAGTTTTCATTGATCTTTATATATTAAATGTTTGCATGGGATATTGGTGAAATGTTTTATTAGTGATATGAGCATGATTTTCTGGATTTATTATTGGTATCATTGTTATGATTCTGGGTGAAATTGTTTGGAAGATATGGTTATTATGGAAATGAATTTCAAATATTATAATAGTTTTTTTTGAAATGATAATTGGATTTAGGTGGTAGTGATAGTCGATTGTTAGTGACACATGTGCAAGGATTTATTTATTTATTTGGGGGCCTTTGATTTACTATTTCTATATTATTCCTTCTTGTTTTCTAGTTACTGTTTATTAAATTACATTATGTGATATTATTTTCCTTTAATAATTTTTATTGGGTGTTTAATTGGTTATTGAATTTGTAACACATAAATATTTTATAAAATATGGTTTTTAAATAATTTAATTTCTCTAATTACATGTGGTATAGGAAACACCATGTTTTATCAAACCACTATATACTATTAGTATTATTATTTTAAAAAGACCATTATAACTTATCTATTAAACCTGGTTCTATAATTGTGAATAAAAAAATTAAAAAAGTTATGTATACTTTTTTCATATAATTAAAAGATATTGATAATAAATAACTAAATTTTTAGTAGTGCAATTATATGTTTGGAATGTTCAATTTTCAAAAAAAATGTTTTATTTCACATTGTGAATAAATTAATGAAGTATTTCTTTCTAATTTTAGAAATTTTTTATTATAAAATAATATTCATTTATGAAATCTGTATGTAAAAATTTTTTATGCCTGATTTTTTTGGAACATTATTAAATGTTTTATTTCCAATGAATAAAAAAGACAACTGATTTTATTTAAAAAAAATACATTTAAAAAATTTACAGATATTCTAATTGGTTAAAGATGTTTTAAATGATTTTTTTTAAATTATTTACTTGTTATTGTAATTTTTTTAATCAATTTACTATTAAAATTTTATATTATAAAATTCTATAATTAAAAACATTATCCATTTTGAGAACCATTATCTCCTCCCATATGTGGATTTAATTCTAAAATAAAATTTAACAATTCTATGAATAAAATTTGAGAAAATGTATTCAGTTTTTGGAATCAAATTAATTAATAATATATAGTATTATAAACATAGTTTTTATTCTACATGAATAGTAAAATTTAAAAAAAATGTGTTTAATGTTAAAAAAGTTTTACTGGAGGATAAACTAATAATAGATGTGGTAAAATGACCAAGAAACATTTTCAAATCCAATTTTATAGCCAAATTTCTACATTATAGCCTCTATGGATAAATAATGCCCATTTTTATCCTTTTTGTCATTTGAAAAATGTGGGCACGCATTATTTGTTTTCAGAATTCTAAGTGTGCCTTCTCCACCACTTATGGAATTCCCCCACCTCCCCTCTCATAATCACACAATTAAAACAATTTAATTTAAACATTCCACACCCAAATCTATTAAATAATTCCATCCCCGCATCCTATAATCCTTAGTATGATTATCATACACTCTTAAGATTTCTTGAACTATAAACCTAAAGAGGATCCCTAAAGAAGGGGTCAAATTCTAAAACTTGAATGTTTATTTAATTTCTTCTTACACATCCTTAAACTATTATCTATGTTTAATGATATATTAACACGGATATCTCCCAAATACTAATTTTTTTAAATTTAATAGAATGACTTTTTCCACACCATATTTCATCAAAGGGGAAACAAAACCCTCAATCGTGTATATGGTGGACTACAACATCATGAAATGATGTAATTCGTTTTACATCACCTCCTCTAATAGATGTATATAATGATTGATTTATTATATTTATATTTTATTAGTTATTTTATTATAACTCTATAATTATGATATCACACAAAGGTTTTTAATTTACATTTAATGATAAGTGATAATGTACAACCTGTGTATGGCAGATACCGCTTCATGGAACGCTATGATTCGTTTTTCTATAATGATTTACATGGAAGGAAATTAAGGATTGGTTTAATGAACATATATTATATATATGAAATAAAAATTATTCTTTATATGTAATATACTGGATAATGTTTTTTCATTTATTCCATCGAGAAAATAGGAAACATCATCCATGCATTCGTATGTCCTACAATATCTATGAACGAAGTAATTGATTTTCTAAATATACATTAAATGGGTTAATATAAATTGTTATATAATAATTATATATGATTTTTATATCAAGGATAATATTCTAGGGATTATGGACCCAAGATAAATATATGAGGACTAAGAATACTACACCAAAACTTATATGAAAATCAAAATAGTTGTTATATAAAACATGATTTAAAGAGGATTTCTTAATAAAGGGGTAATTAAAGGTCATAAGTAAATCATGTATGGAATGATACATATTATTATAGATATATAATTTATTTATCATGATCTTATATTCATTATAGTAGATTCTCAATCTTATATAATGGAATTCGAGACTTATGGTATGTGATTTTCAGTCTATCTTCCATTTTTGGGAGACATATTCCATATAATAGCTTGTTTATCTTAAGTAGTGTACATAAAAACCATTAATTTTTTTCTCATGAATATAATTAATTTAATGATATTTAATTTTTAATTCTATTCTATTATATATTGGGGATTACAATTTAAATGTTTCAAGGTGGTAAGGGATTTTTGTCTCACTTTTATTTATGTGATATACATGCATTATACACAAATTGTTTTATTTTTGTGGTGTATATACGTACCATTAATGAATTTTCTTATTACTCAAAAATAATATTGGAATATAAATATAAATATCATTCTAATTATTTCATGGTTCTTATGATTTATATTATAATGAGGCCGTAATAGTTTTATGTAATGACCATATTGTTTATAGAGATTATTTATGATAAATTTCCCGATAATTAAATATTATGCTCTAACTCTCGTTTAAAAAATTACTTTTAATCACATATAGTTATATCATTAAAATAAAAATACATTTTGTTCTTTTTACGTACACTATATTTCGATACAATTTTTTTTAATGAAAACATAATTTTTTCTCTCTTTAGTTGAAAACCATTTTTCTTATATATTAATTCTTTATGAAAATGTTTTGAAAAATGTTTTAGTGTTCATTTAAAATATAATAATCTAGTTTTTATACATGTTTTAGTTTAAATAAAATTAATCTAACTCTCCATGTTATTTTCTAAATAAGGTATGTTTTTGTTTGGGAAATGAAAGGAATAATTGTTTTAACATGTATAAATGGAAACATATTTCCTTTCATCATGAACAATCATTGGATTAAAGAATTCTTGACATGTTTCAATAGTATTTTAAATGGAAAATATTTTCACAATTTTGTGTGAACATCTTGTATTGAAAATATAATTTTTAATGAGAAATGGATATTTCCTCAAGATCTACTCCATTCGATCTTTCAAAATAATTTTCTACATAATATTACATACTTTGATGTTAAATAATATTTTCTTGTAATATTATCCACTGGTGCCATCCATATTTATTCATTTGATGGTTTAAGATTACTATAAAATGATCAAGATGAATTACATTTCTTTTCCACGGTTTATCTTATGATGAAATGGTTATGAAACCCACTTATTTTCAAGGATTCTAACATAATTAAATTATAATGAATCCCATTTCTTTTCACGGGTTATGATATGATTAATTTTTTATGATCATGTCAAAAATAAATTTATGATTTTTATAATGTGACATGTGAGGCCTATATCAACCCAAAATTAATTTGGTTAATATTGATATCTAATCAGATAAAAAATATTGGAATTGAGAGTGAACCCAGTATAGTGAGGTTTTTTTTTTACTTCAACAGTAATGGGTCTGAATGAAAACTAATATGATGGTTTCAGGAGTGAAACCAATACACTATGATAGTATTAGGAGTGATATTTTACTACAACAATATATTAGGGTGTAAAATCATTAAACTATTTTAGTCATGGAAATGATTCTTGACTACCCTGGAAATGGTTTTATATCCTTATTAATATAGAACATATATATATATATATCATATTCACATGTAATTTTCACATGGAATATTTTCTTTGAATACATTATGATTTATGTCATTACAGAAACTATGATACATACTATGAATCATGTTTGTTATTGATCTTAAATAGGGTATATTTTACAAATGTTACTATAATTTTCTCAAACACTCATACTCATGTTATGTTGATATATCCATTTCTAACCCTTAATCAGCATCTTGGCTCACCATTTATTATTTTTTTCCTTTACCTTGATTATAATGAAGGGTATTATGTATTATATTACTATGATGGATTAAAATTAATATAAAATTAGTGGTAGAAGATATAGAGCACTTATAAATAATTATTTAATGTATCTGGGATTCCAAAGACACTAAAAATTAATGAATTTGGAATAGATAATTACGTTATGTAATGATTCTTTTAAGACATGATATATATGTATGGAAATTATGGGCCACTATTGTTTTATATAATCAAGTTCAAGTAAAACCTATTGAATCTAGGATAAAACAACATTAGTGAGATCTATTAATATAATCATAATTATTGGAGAACAACAAAGTTATATTAAATAATGGTGTTTGGTTTCATAGAAATAAATACATGTATGAATACTATAAGTGTACATGGTTCTATAAAATAAGTAAGAAGGGATAATAATTATGAAAATTGAACATCATTATTGATGAAATTATTATCTATTATAGGATAATCAGCCTTACTGCACACATAGTTTGATACTCTAGAGAAATATGCTTTGGTTTATTAACATTCCCTTTACGAACCATCATGATGGAATTGAATAATGACTATGTCTGACCTCAGTTAATCCTATGGGTCCATTGATTAAAAATTATGTTTCATGACTTAGACATCCTATAAGATAGTTTATATGATTATGTGGTCCCTAATATGATTATTTCTTCTTCCCCTTTCTTTTTTTGGTTTTATTCAATGTGTAGAACCTGATGAAATCATGTTAATGTTGACTGCAATTCTCAATGAAATTGTTTTCCTCTTTAGAATCCAAATGTTACAAAATATAAAATTTAAAATATCATTTCATTAACAGGAATGTTTAGTAATTGAGCAGACTCGGTCCTATAAATTTTTTTAATAAAATAAAAATACAACACACATCGTACATGCAACACAAAATTCACTGCCAAACCAAAAGTGGAAACAAAAAGTGAAAATATCCGCACACTATCAACATTGAAACACCCCACCTCAACAATCATTGTTAATCATGCCGAACTATGCTAGCCAAAACCCATTAAAGCCAATACACAAATCCCATCCCCAATCATGCTAGTGCACCGCCCTAAATGTCCTCATTCCGAAGTCGCATCCTGCCAACGCGTCAGCAAAGCTGTGTTTCATTTTCCGTGCCATATCCCGTCCATAATCATTCAAAACAGACATGTACACATCCAACCCTCATCCTAAGGCCGATGTCATCGCCGATCTCCAAAGCCGATGTCAGCCAAACCCGATGCCTCCTCCCATCACACTAGTGTCATCCGGGTCAAACCATCACCAATCGCCAATCTGAGGGCCAACCTATGAACCGAAAACAATCCCAAACCTGAGTTCAACAGCCTTGCAACACTCCCGAGAATGGAATCCCACATACCAAGGTCTGTATGCCTCTTCAAATCACGTTGTCTTGTGATCCAGAGCCAACCCGCAACAGTTGTCTTGCATCTCACAGTCATCGCTCACCATCACAGGCACGCGCCTCCGCCTTCACTGCCATGTCAGCACCGACAATAGGTCAGCAGCCCAAACCCATAAACTCAAAACTTCATCCTGTCGTAGCGGCCTCACTTCACGGTTCATCCTCCTATGACCAAACAACCTTCCAATCACCGTCTCCCCCACGAGATCATCACAAGCGAGAAAAATAACCCCAGCAGCACCACCAGGGTCCCAAACCCACCGAGCTAACACCATTGTTAACAGTCACTACAACTTAGGTGCATCACATCCACCAGCATCCCTAAAATGACCATCATCACCTCTTTAGGACCGGAGCACTCCTGACTTCTACCCATGCATATTGCAACCATCATCTTCTTTCGGCACATGATTCTCAAGATTTAACTGCAGAGTCACCTACTTAGAACCACATTTATTCACAACATACGTTGATAGAAACCTATCATGAATTGTCTCAGGCCACGTACACAGATCCATCATCCTCCTAACACCCTTCACCAACACTAGGGTTCTATGAACACAAGCGGTTGTAGCCATGAGAAAACACGGATCCATGCTGCCATCATCTACACGGTTGGCCACAACATTGAAATCTAGGTTCACTTGAACCAGATCCTCCCTAACAGGTGAAACCTCCCCGTTAGAGAGAAACCCCTCAATATCACTAGATTTACCCTATGATTTTCCCACACCACATGCTGCAAACATCTGGAATCACACTAGTTTCTCAAGCTATTAATCATTTTTAAATTCCAAATGAGGAAATGAGGGAACAACACTCTCTTGAGACCTTCATGAGGAAATATCTATTTTATTTTAATGGTCTTACAAATCCAATAGTTTCTGAACAACAAATTAGTACCATTGAAAATAAAATTTCTATTCTCTTACATCCAAAGAATTAAAATTTCATTTTTTATTTATGTCATTTTGAAGGAAAAGATGAATAATAGTGGACTCTTATCTATAATAAGAGTCAACATGATGAAATGGAATCGATGGAATGGGATGAGTTTAAGATCATATTTTTCTATAATAAATTTCTTAATATTAATCCCATGAAAATGGAGAATGAATTACTTGAGATAATATAGAGATATGGTGAATCTGTTGGTACCAATGAGGTGAAAATTAAAAGACTCTTGATGTACACTTTTGGTATTGTCATCGTACCTAAAAGTGCGGGTGATCAATTCCTTAGTGGATTAAAACCAAGTCATTAAGAGGTGTTATTTATAAGATACATTAGTATTTAATAATAAATTAATCGTCGCACAATGAATGTGGAAATAATGGTCGAAGATACCCTCAATATCATAGTTTTGATATGAAAAGAAAGATGTAATTTAATGGAAACTCTAAAAAACATGGAGAAAATAAGATAACATTTCCATCATGCTAAAATTAAGGACAGAAACATTGAGTGAATTTTACTAAGGGGAATGGTAAATATTTTATGAATGGATGGTAAGAATATCGGGAAATTTATTAGTGAAGTGATGGGAAGAAAATAAATAATGATGTTAATATAAAGTGATCTCAACATAATGCACCTACCACACACCAGGGTTTCAAATTACATGACTTTTGTAATTGTTTTAATTAGTTACCAACTCAAAAGGATAATGACTATGACCAATTTCCGAAACCATTTAATAATACTAATATTAGAAAATCCACTACGATCACTATTTTAGTTGTGGGGTGTGACGATATCATGGTGAAATGTGCACTTACCATCCACTACTGAAGTGCTAATATAATATTTGATTTATGATCTAGAAATTCATTAGAAAATGAATAATTTTACAAGGGTTTCAAAATATTACCCCAATGAATATATTTAGAATTAGTTGTTAAATATCCAAATGGTATGATGATCACATATCAAGTCTACGATTCTTCTCTACTTGGAGTTTTTATAACTGTTCCTCTATAAAATATTATTTCCCACACTATGGTTGAATTTTATGTTATGTTGTGCATTAATTGTCATTATCTACTTATATATCACATCATTAATAGAGTAAGGTAAGTCAATTTTGTTATTCAAATACAAACTATGATTTTATATCAGTGTGACACTAAATATGAACTTCTAATGGATGTCACATCCATTGCATGGGTGTTGATTCTTTTTCAAAAGGGAATTTGTCTTGGATTATTGGAGAGAAACTGGGAATCGATGATATAATTATTGTATGGGAGTTTTTTTATGTCCTTATATAATATTTTTTATTTATTCCACTAAATAATTAAGTTTAGTTTTCAAAAGAACACATTCCTAGTTCTATAAAAATATGAATGACTCCGTATAGAATGACATTTATTGAGTTGTATGAATTGATGTAGAAACTCCAGGAGAACCCTGTAAAGAGTTTCATTTCGAAATGATTGTCACCTTTTGGTGAACCTATTCTTTGTTCAAGAAGAAATATGGACCAATGTAACTCTTCATTGATTGTTAAGAGTTGAACAATATCACAATTAAGCTCAAGTACCTTTTAACTCAGATTAATGACTTATTTTATCAACAAAATGGACATAAATAATTTTCGAATGTTGAAATTAATTTTAGATATCATAAATTGAGTGTTGAGAAGGAGTATATATCCAAGACCACATTATATAAAATTTGTGGACACTTTGATTATTTATTAATTCCATTTAGTCTTCTTATTTCCCCTATAAACATCGTGGATTTAATGAATAGAGTCATTAGAGATTATGATGATTGGGTTCCTATAGTATTCATAGATGATGTTATTATATATTAATTTGGAAATTAATAGAATGAATATCACTACCTAATTGTGATAAACCCCCAAAATAGTTATAAAATATCTGAAAAAATTAACATTTTTCAATTTTGGCTTCAAAAGGATACATTTTGAGTTCATATAATCTCAATTGTGGGTGTATTAGTGGATCCATAAAATAAAAAGGATATTGAACATTGTCCCATACCAACCACCATGGATATGATCCAATGTTTTCCTTTTTTGGAAGGATATTAATGATGACTTTTTTAGAATTTACAAAAACTATCTATTACACTCACTTTATTACCACAAAAGGGATAAATGTTTATTTAGACAAATGAATGTGTGTAAAATTTTATGGAATGGAAGAGAACTATAGATAGTGAAACTTTGATTATATTAACCTATATTTGAGAAGGGTATTTAATCTATAGTGATGAATCTGTGAAGATATTTTGATTAATTATGGATTTAAATGATAATTTTGTAACTTATGCCTCATCGAAATTTATGGTTCTTGAGAACAATTACCCAACTCATGATTTAGAGTTAGCTATAGACATTATTCAGTGAAGGTATGGAGCCATTATATTTATAGAGAAATGTCTAAAATATATAATAATAATTAAATTTTAAACTATATATTCACACAGATTGAATTATATATGAACCAAATAAGATCATTATAGTTGATTAGATATTCAGAATTCTTAATATATTACTACCGAAAGAAAGAGAACAAGGTGGATGGTTCTTTATGTTTCAAGGATTGTGATAAATTTTCTATATTTAGGATCATAGAAGATCCAATAATTTTGGTTCTAAAATGGGTAGATCTGTATTTTTTTGATGGAATGGGAGAATTATTAATTTTCACATAAGATTGTTCAACCATCTATATATGTGAAGATTAAATATGCAAATAATTAATAAATTGATCTATATAAGAAGGTGTGAAATGTTCATAAATTCAACCTTGATTATTAAGGAATGATATGATTCAGAAACTATCTATATATTCTTTCTATACGAGATTTTAAAAAGGAGATGTTAGAAGATGAATGTAGTTTTCCCTTCTCTACTAATCATGTAAGTATAAGGATGTATATATATTTGAAATATATATTTTATTAGGTAACATGAATAGATAAATCAAAGTGTTTTTTTCTTGGTTCTTGGTAATTCAAAAATTTATGGATGAGAGAAAAATTTCTACGGGGGTGTTATGTCCATTCCCCATACCCGAATGGAAAGGTTAAATAATCACCATGGATTTTTCATTCAGACTCCCCAAAACAGCTAATGTGAATAATGAAATATAGATTTTATTCAATCTCCATACAATGTTTTCACACTACATATTTATAATATAATATTTTTATTTGAATCAACATTTTATGATATATATTATAGATTTAGTAAGGTTTCATGGAGTGTCACATTCCACTATATTATAATGAGATCTTCAGTTTAACTTGAATTTGTAGAATAGTCTTCTGAAATCACTTGTTAGTGAGTTTTGTTTTGGTATTTTGTGTAATCCTAAGACACATACTAATTATATGATAACTATTCAAACCCCAGAGGTTATTCTGTGATCTTATTCAACGGATTTCAAAGGTAGTTTGGATTAACATATACATCTTGTTTATTTTTAACATAATAATGGATTTTACTTGATAATTCATATGGATCCCTATGAATTCCTATACATACATAAGTGTAGACCTTGTACAAATTGGGTTTTTTTCTAATAGATTGAAAAATATTGCCACATGAGTCAGGTAAGGAAATGGTAGATAATGTGAGAGTAATTTAGCTACACATATAGTCTTCATAAATTAGTAAAAACATTAATCTAATAATAATCGTCACTATCTTGTATTTAATGTTGGTGAGATGGTGGTTATGTGAATTTTTCTTTGGAATAATGTAATGAGATTCATAGATAATGGAATAAAATGATCTAGGTATATTGATCCCATTGAAATAATTGATCAGATCAGGATCGTATCTTATCGATTAGTGCTTCCACTAAAGATCTATTGGGTACACGCCATTTTTCTTTTATATATCCTTAGGAAGTATATGCATTCCCTATGACATATATTAAACTCATATGTAAAACCACCTGAACAAGATATTTCCTATAAAGAAAAATCAGTTGATATTTTTTATCATAAAATGAAATTAAAATAAACAAGACCACTCACCTGGTCAATGATTTTTGGAGAATCTATCATCTTGGGGAAGCAGTTTAAGAACATGGGGACACAATGAGTTATATGTATTTTGAGTTGGTTTTACTAATGCGATGGAATTTAAATGATGAAATTCATTTGAAAGAGTATTAAATCAAATACACTGAGTTTTTATTGAATATACCCTTTCAAATTAGTTAATTTCTTTTACAACAAACATTACATGCAACACAGATTTTTAACAAACCACAATATACTAATATTGTTATTATTTATAAAAAACTATTATAACCCTTCAATTAAACTTTCTAGTAAGAATCAGAATTTCTACATTTAAAATATTATGTATAATGGTTTTATATGAGGAGAACATATTGATTAAAGAGTAATTAATTTTTAGAAAAGAGTTCATATGTTTCAAAAATTTAATTTTCTAAAGAAATTATTTTCAATATAATTTTTGAACAAATAATAAAGAATTTTTTTCTCATATTAGAACATTTATATAAAAAAATTATACTTCATTTATTATATCTTTATTTAACAATTATTTTTGATTTAAATTTTTATAGTTTTCTAATAAAATTAATTTTTATTTATATAGTAATTTATACATAAAAACATCCTTTACGATTAAGGTATTTATAATGATCCAGGTTGTTTAAAAAAAATTTAAATAGAAAACTATTTTATTTATATATTTATAATATAATTTTAATTTTTTTAATCAATTTCAAATTGAATTTTGATATTAATTGTTTCTATTTTTATGAAGCTGTTCCCTTTAGAAATCCACCTTTTCATCATGTCTTGGGAGTAAATTTAATAAAATCAATAATGTGAATGGAATTATATAATATTTCATTAATATTTTTAATATGTATAGTTAACATTATATAATATGATCAAAAAGGTTTCTCTTAAAATTATTTATAGAAATGGTAAAAATTAATTATCATTGTTAAGGTTCATATGGGTTTATCTGCGGTAAAATTAAAATTATAATGGGTAAAATATTATAAAAATAGTATAAATCCTGTTGGAATCTATATTTAAACAATACAACCTATTATATGTGAAAAGTACCCATTTTGGAATCTTTTTTCATGTAAAAATACATGGTTATAATTTATTCATTACAAAAAATATAAGTGAGTCCTCTATCTATGTTATAAAGGCACCACCTCTCATCTCCTCTCCATAAATCCAGAAAACAAATTGAAACAATAAATTCTAAAATACATGGCTTAACCCCCCCCCCAATCCAAGAGGGGTTTTATTATTATTAAACAATCCTAATAGGGATATATGTAAGAACCTGAAGAGTTTCTCTGAAAAAGTGCTAAAATTCAAACCTTGTATTTTTGTTTTCTTTGTTCTTTCACCACATTCAAATATGTTTCATCATTAATGAAATAATAACCAATTTTTGAAATATTAATTTATTTTACTATGTTAATTCAATAACCTATATCAATATCATCTTCCATCAAATGGGAAATTAAACACTCTATCACGTGTATGCCGCACTACCGCCCCATGAACTAGTGTAATTTTTTTTCCATTACCAACTATAAAGGCTTGATTTAAAGATTTATTTAAATAATTTTTTTATTAGTGAATTAATGACACATCTAAAATTATTATATTACATATAAATTTATACTTTTTATTCCATTGGAATTTGATAACGCTACTTTTGTGCGCATTGGATTACCACCAAACGTTGCGATGTGATTTTCTATTCACATACGCATTACATTGAACGTAATAAGGGTCTGATAAATGAAAATATGTGATATATGATATAAAATTGATTCAATAATGGTAATATATTATTTTACATTCTTTCGATCCATCTGTCAAGAAAATTGAGACAATGTTCATCTGTATTTACAGCATACAATCTCTATGGTTATTATAATTCATATTTAAGTATAAAATTAGTTGATTACGAAAAATAATTATATAATTAATATATAATATATTTATATAATTTCTATTATTGAACATATTATTGAACCGTGAACTAATTAAAACTAAAAATAATTCCAAATTGAACCATACATTAAAAAATGAAATAGTTATTATCACAATGCAATTTATTAAGGAAATATTAATAAATGAGTAATAAAAGGAACTATGTAAATATTATAGTGTATGATATATAATATTATCATTAATTAATAGTTTTTTACATATACATATAATTATATTATAGTTTTTTTGAATTTATGTGAATGATGTTGAGACATATTGTTATGGATTTATAGCATCTCATTCATTTCAAGTAGATAAATGTCATATTAACCACTAATTTAATTTTTCTGGTGTGTATACTTACTATTTTAAATGTTATGTTATGAATAAAATATATTTAATTGTATTTAAAGTTTCATTTTTTATCACACAGAGTTCAATTATATAACCATTTCTTTATGTATAATAATTGTGTAAAGTGTTTTGGTGGAGTATGGGAGGGTCTGGATGACATTTAGAATGTTTTTGTGGCTTTTTTAGATGTTTACATTTTGAGCACGGTAAGAAAAAAAATAAAATCCTCTTGAAAACTATGAGAATTGATACAATGGTATCTAGGTAGGTGTACAATTTATCCAAACTACAAATCCTCTTTGGAGAAACAATGATTTTTGAGATAGAGGCACATACACTATTTTTATAACTATAAACGTTTGAAAATTAGAACCTAATATTATGGATCTCAACTAAAATTTCTCCTTAGCCACTCTTTTATCCTCTATTACGACCCTAACTCTATTTTCTCCCCTCCCCATGGATGTGGAGACTCTTCCATTTTATCTATGAGAAATCTCGTGAAAAATCTTGGTACACAATATTCCAGATTACATAGTAAGTCTCTGTTATTGGTGGTTTTCCTTAGATATATTCTTTATTACACTCTTGGATTTATATATACTATCCATTTGGCATAGATATATGTTGGTTGGTATTAAAAATTTATATTTTGTTAAATATATGGTTTGAATTAATTTAATATTTTTGATATTTTTCATTCATATAACATAAAATATAGTATTTTTATATATTAATGCACGATGATTGGCCTGAATGCACTACATAAAACATATATACTATCATCTGGTACATGTAACAATATTTTTGTCTTCTATTACTAAAAATATAGAGTCCCATTGATAGGTTGTGATATATAAAAGGTCTAGTTTTTAACAAACTAAAATATAATATTTATATGATAATTAAATTAGTATTCTAGCGACCACCTAACCATTGGATTGGATGTTATGAATAATATTATCTAAATTGTGGAAATGTGATTTAAAATGGTATATAAAACAATCCCTTTATTACAAATCACTATAAGTGATTTTAATAACTATTTGAAATTAATGAAACAATATTTCTAATAAAATTATTTGTCTTTATAAAAACAACATATTATGTAAATAATTTAAACAACAAAATTTTTATCAATGTTTTCTATAAAATTTTGATATTTTATAATTAGTAAATATTTTGTAGTCATAAAATATATTATATAGGTATAATATAAGAATAAATTCAATTTCAAGAAAAAATATATATTTTCCTAAAATGTAATTTCAACGCCTTTTTTTGTAGAACACATTTGAAATATTATTTCTAAAACGTTTATAATTTTAATTTGACAAAATATAATTATCTTTTGAAATATGAACATAAAAATTAACTTATGGTGAATTTTTTTTCTGTGATGTTTCATTTTCTTGTTGAATAGTAAATAAATTTTAATTTTAATTTAAAACCACGTTTTCAGATAATTTATTTATAATGATAATTTTTTTTAAAGTTCAATTAGTTACATTATACATAAATTAATGTAATTTATTTACCCAAAATTGCATTCACTTTTATGTTTTATATAAAAACATATGAAACGTGTGAACATTTTTAATTTGAAAACATGATGTTTCCTTCCATCTGTGAGATTTAATTTAAATTAAAATTTCCAAATATTTTTATTGGAATTTAAAAAAATTTGATGAATGTTTGGTATCAGATCAATTTATAATTTCTAAAAAGGACAACATAGTTTCGTATAAATTGGATTAGAGAAAGTGATTAAAATTCGTTACAATGAATAAGTGAAAAAATAGGCTTATAATGGATTAAACCTTACCATTAAGTAAAACCATTTCATAAAAACATGTAAAAAATACATATTATAGACATATTTATACCCTATTCTTACATTTTGATAATGGGGATCATTACTGGAGCCACTATTTATTTGAAAAAAATGATGGAATTCCATTTTTCTGATTTTACAATAATGACACTCCTCCTCCACTATAAAAGGAACTCAATCCTCTGATATATTAACACATATATATCCATTTTTCATCCCAAAAACCTACTAAAATAGCCTCCAAAAATCCTTTACCACATTCAAGAAGCATCACTTTTGTTAGAAAGTGTTATAAGGAAGTCCATTTGTGAAAACCAATAGAAGTCACCTGAAAAGAGGAATCCTTTTTAAATGATCACTTTAGATTTATATTTCTATATACTCCTTCAATTATCCTTATTCTATGATCATATAATAAAAATAGTATCTTTAATATAATAATTGGTTTTTATTCTAAGGGTTTTTCTTTCTCTTACACACACTTCCACCTAATGGGTAATTAACATAACATTTTTATGTTTTGAAAACTATCGCCTCACGAAACGATAATGTATATTTTTCCATTACCAAAACTCATTGAAGGGAATTATGATGGAAATATTATTTTTAATGATATATATATATATTATACTTCTTATTTACTTATCCTTACTGAATTATTATTTAACACATAAATTAATGATTTTCATTTTTTAAAATATGATACTTTTTGGGAAGTATAACTAACCACCTCCTCAAAGTTATGTGTTTCCTTCACACTCTAAGTTTAATGTCTTAAGGATGGTGTTAGGGAAATTATATGATATATATGTTAGAATAATGCTGATTTAATGATATCATATATATAAATATATTTCATTTACTTCATTTAATTCATTTAATTCAATACGTGAATAAAACAGAAATAGAGCTCACACATAAGTATATCTTACGATATCCATGAATGGTGGGATACATTTCATATTCCTATATTTTATATATTTTTATAAATACATATATAACTAAAATATATTATATTTATATAATAATTTAAATTTCCTAAATAATAAAGTCATGACTTAAGTGAAATAATCTATAATAGCAAGTCAAAACATATAAAACAAATATATTACCTGAAACATAATAGTTACTTGTATTTGTTAATAAATAGGTAATTTAATGTTGTAAATAATTATATATGGTGTTATATATAATATTATTTTTCTCATATTAGATGCATAATAAACTAATATGTATTATAAAGGAGTTTTGAATGGGTAGGAAGAATCTCAATACTTAAGGTAAGGTAATTTAATCTCACTTTTTTTTTGTGAGATACATTCTATATGCACCAATTGAGTAAATTGTGTGGTTTATACACTTCCCTATGACATGTTATGAAATTTAAATAATTTATTTAATGATATTAAAATATTTAATTTTTTTATTCTTTCATGGGGATCGTAATTATAAAGTTTCCCAATTAGTAAGGGTTTTCTCTAATCACTTATATTTTCTGTGGGACACTATCCATGTACCATACATATTTTTATATGGTGTTTGTATAATGATTATGTATGTGTTATATTATTATGATAAGTCCATTTATGGGTATTTTCATATACCGTTAATGATATCTATTTCATGGAGTTTATGTTTCAAATGAATCCAAATCGATAATGTAATTTTATATAAATTTACCTTCATTGAGACACATTCCATGATAGAATACTATATTTTTTTATGATGTGTATATACTTTATTTGATAGGTTATACCACGAATATACTTATTTTAATTATATTTTATGTATTATAAAATTTAAATCTTTCTATAGTACTATAAATCAATTTTACCAAAGTGGTAATATGTTTATAACTGTAATCTCATAATTTATTGAGATTATTTATGATTGTGCTCCCATTGAAGAAATATTATGATCCATCTCCCAAGAACACTCCTAAATTTTGTAATCTAGTGGATATTCATGTTATAATCTTGAAATGGGGAAATTTTTTCCACTCTTTGGTACTTAATATATTTGTGATTTTTTATATTAAAAGATCACATTATTTCTACTTTTGGACGCAAATCTATTTTCTATCAAAACTGGATTTCCTAGAATTGGTTTTATCTCTTTAATACTATAACCCTATAAACATTAAATGAAATTGTTTCCTATGATTTACCTTCTTAAAAATTATTTTCTAATTTAATATTCTATTTGTTTTTTGATCGAGGAACATTCATTATCTTCAGTTTAACAAAAGGAATGTTTCACACTTCGTCTTCACGGTTATCCTTCTTTTGATGCTTCCTTTTCATGTTTACAAGATTTATTTTAATGATAAATTACGTTTATAATATTTTTTTTATTCATTTATTTCAATTTGTTTTCAAACAAAATATTTTTCAATTATTTTTCACATTTAAATTTTTTTAGTTATTTTTGGATCTCATAATGTTTTATCAGGATAATTTCCTTTAAAAATGGGTTTAAAAATGTTTTATTTCTCAAAAATCATTTTTTACACAATAAATTATATTTTTATCCTGAAATGTTTTAAATTTAATGTAAATAAGTTTTTATTATAAATTGACTATTGAAATCATGTTATGAAAATTATTTTCAATGAAGTGATATTTAACTTAAGAAATGTTTCATGTGATCTTGCATAATAATTCTCCATAAAATATGTAATACTCTTTCATCATTTGTGATTTATTGGGAACATGATCCACGAATAAAATTCATATTCTTTCTTTAATGGTTTCTATTTTAATTTCATGATGTTTATGACACTAGTTTCACATACATGGTTTATATTCTTTTGAATCCCACTACTTTTAATTGGTTATTATTTGATTAAATGATTATGAATTATAACTCTTTTATATGGGTTATAATATCATGAATGTTTTATGATACCCATTTCATTTCTTTGGTTATGATATGATTTTTATGAAACCCATCAATTGTTGTGGGTTATTTTGTGATTAATGTTTTGTTATCTTGTGGAACATGTGTGAGTGAGTTTATTATCTGATGGGTGTCACCTGTATCACCCCCCAATTAATTGGGTAATAATATGTGGTTTATTATATCAAAGTTTACATGGGTTGTATCACATGACTGAAAATAAAATGGTACATGGGTTGTATCCCATGAATAATAATCAGAGGGTAAATGGGTTGTCGTCCCAAGCCCGAAGAAGGTACACAGGTTGTATCCCATGCATAACATGTTATGAAGGTATTTCTAGGCATCATTAACATAATATTTCAAATTCTTATATATACACCACATATTATATGTCTTATTCCTCAGTTATTCTTTTAAGGATTATTCACTTGATTCATTTATGCTTCATTATTTATGAACATCAAATATTTATGACATGTTTCATGTTTATGATCATTGATTTTCGGGTTATAATCTTAAAATGATATTCTCATGTTCTCAAACCCTTATTTTCATTTAATTCATACATAGAACCATTATTTACCAGTACTGGTAATTTGAGCTCACCCATTTCTATTATTTCTTTTCCTCAGTCTGTAGAGAATTATATTATGTATAAGTATTATTGGGGTAGATATTTGGGGGAAACAGTGAATATCATTCACCAAGTTAGTTGATTTTTTTCTATTTTTCCAAATACACTGAACTATTATGGTCCTCGGGCATGTTCATTGGTTATATTCTGAATATTCATCTATATTTATGTAATATAAGTATATGTTATGTTGGAGTCACTTTAGTTGGTATCAAAGGAAGGATATTATAAAGCATTGGAAACTAGGATGAGAAATCAATAGTCAGATCCCTTGGAATATTTCTAAGGACATGTCTTGGTATATCTCTATGGATATGTATAAGTTTAAGATAATTTTTTTTAAATGACCTAGAATTTTGGTAATGGAAAGAGAGAGTTTTTTCTTATAAATAAATCCTTATATGGATACTACATATAGAAATGGTTATATACCATATGTACCTGAGTAATAACACTAATAAGGTGTGTTGGGTATGGCATGTCTGTAACCTGGTACATAATAGTGGGCCTTACTATGCACCTAGTTGGACACTACAGATGGATATGCATTTAGAATTCATAAACTCTTCATGAACCATCATTAAAGATATAAAAAATAGTTGTCTATGAATATTCTATCATTTTATAGGTTGTCATATATTATAGATGGTTTCATAATTTAGATATTTTATAAGTATTTTATTCACGATTGTGCAGTTTTCTACTATTATAAGTGCTTCTTTCACATGGGATTCTTATTTTCATCAATTGTAGGAACTAGAAGGAACATGGTTAACATTTAATGTTTCAGGTGGGAATATTATGGGAATTATGAAAATATATGTCATTAGTGTAGTTCTCATGAAGAGAATCAGAAAGCTGGTATGAGTATAGGTTATATATAAGAGCATAAAGAGACTATGAATTCCATGTGAAAGGGGTGAGATGTTCTTGCATTTTTATTTACATTAAACAAATTAAAAATGATTGGATTTATTTTGAGGGACAATAAGACATGATTCATATTTTATATTCTATAAAATAGGAATTAAAAAATTATAGGATTAATCCTAATTAATGGGTTATGAATATTTTTGTATGATTGTGGTGTAAATGTTTTGGAATTTAAATATTACTTTAAACGAATCATGAAATCTATACGTGTAATCATTACAAGTTTTTTTATTAAGGATTGGAAAAGATGTGTTGAATGGTGATTAATATATAGAAAAGAGAATTCATGTAAATGTGATTTTTTTATTTAGGTATCATAACACATAATATTTTTAAGAAATATAAAAATGTTTGGTCAGATTGGATAAATAGGTGATTGATTTGGATAATGTAAATTCAATAGTATTGATGACCACAAATCTAATTAAGGATAAAGTTTTCCAACAAGTGGAATATGTTATCAATGATTTATTTTACAACTTCTTGGATTTAATGAATATATCCAGAATTTTTTTGAATATGGATGCATGCATTTTTTTCAAAATAAATTCATTTTATTTTAGGATATTAACATGTTTCAAGAGAATATACAATGAGGGTATTCACATGTTTGGATTGTGACAACCTAGAGATAATTTTTCATATATGGTGGATCAATGTTAATCTCATTCTGTGACCTTATTTATAATGTTTTGTATTATCATATTTTATAATAATTACAAGGTTAACCATTTATATAATTTTTATGTTAATATTTTGATGATGTTTTTTAGATTGATGTATTGTCTCACCACCTGCTGATTTTTACATATTATATAACTTGATCAAAAATAATTTTGTTGATGAAAACATAAGAAGGATGGGATGTCTTATCACAGATCTCATGTTCAATTAATGTATTAGGAATGAGAAAAAGTAAACATTCTTTTTGGAGAAGGATTTGACATGGGAATTGATAAAGACATAATTAATGGTGGGATTTTATTGAATCACATAAGTATATCTTCTCATGATAATTAATCAAATCTATGTAAGGGATCTTGAAACTGAAATGGTTATCCTAGTATATAATTTTTTGATAACTCAAATAGACCCTTAGAGAATCACATATTTATGACATTGTGATGGATAACATTATACTAACCATATTCCATATCACACTACATTATACATTGTAGTTAGATTTTTCTTCCATGTCTAGGTCTTCAATTCTCACCCATGTTCTCCTTTCTGGGAAACATGTTATGACTAAATTTGGGTAACCTTCATGTTTCGAACATTCTCTTTTTAAAGAATGTTATAATATTCATTTTTATAATGTGGGTTTCTATGAAATGATCTTTCAAATATTTAACCATTAATAAAACATAAGAATTTATAGATTCAAATTTATTTTAAGGTATGTATAATGTAACCCATTGATATTTTTTGAAATGTTTTGTCAATTTAATTTAGAATTTTTGATATTTTTCAATTAACACTTCACAGAATATAGTTTTTTATATATTATATAGATATGATTAGCTTGTGTTAACTAAATGCAATAGATATAATATATTGTGTTACATAAAACAATATTTTTGTCTTTTATTACTCATAATACTATTTCGCTTTGATATATTTTGTTACAAGAAAGTTCAAATTTTTACCGAACAACAATATACCATAGATATGATTTGTAAAATAATATTATAGCTGTCAACTGACCACTGTAATAGATGTTATAAATAACACTAACTAAATTGTGAAAATCTAATATACACATGTAAGTAAAATGATTCATTTGGTTACCAATAACTAGAAAATAATTTATTAATTATCTAAAATTATAGAAATTACTTTTCTATGGAAAATATATTTCTATGTACAAAAAAAATAATCTCAATAATGAAAAAAATTGATTTTTTTTAAATTTTTTCAATAAAATTAAAAATTTTGATATTCAATATATATTTATTATATTCAACCAATAGATTTTATATTTATGTGATTATAGTAAATCCAATTTTATAAATAAAATTATGTATTTTTCTAAAAAGTTCTTTCATCACCTTTTAATAGGGAACCCATTTTAAATATGATATTTGAAACTTTTGTAATTTTTATTTGAGAAACAAATTGCAATTTTTAATGGGGAAAATGAAAATTATATTATATTTATTTTTTGTCTTTTTTGAAGTTTCAATGTTTTATGAATATTTAAGAATACAGAATTTTTATTCAAAAATACTTTATTGCCTAATATATTTATAAGGATAAAGAATGTTTTTTATTATAAAGTTAAATAAGATATATCATACATAATTTAAAATAATTTAGTTCATTATAATAAATTTCTCTTAGAAATTGGATATAAATACATACCAAACATTTATAATTTTTACTTTGAAATCACTATGTGTCGTGACATAAGTGGGTTTAAATTATTATTAATTTCTGCCAAATCTATGATTGGAATTTCAAAAATGTATTCCAAATTTGTAATCAGAATAATTAATAATGAAAAATATGGTATAATTATTTTTTTAAAGAAAATATTAGTTAGTATGATAGAGATTTATTATAATGATTATGAGAAGAATTAGCTTAACAGGGGACTAAACCATACACATAAGCACCAAAATGATATAGAAACATATCCAAAATAGATTTTATTGAATGATATAATATCGATCATTCCTTTTATCTAGTTTTATTCATTATTAGAGACACATTTCAAAGAAATGTTTTTGTGTAATTCCATTTTCATAAATATACTTGAATGTTAATACTCTTCCACTACAAAAATAAACATAGCCCTTCATCATATTCACACCACTATTGCAATTTCACTCCAAAAAATATACTCAAATAAGCTTTCAAAAATCCTACACTCATTATATAATCATAAATTCTATATGAAATGGATACTAGGATATCCTTTTTTGAAAACCAACAGAACATACCCGAATAAGACCTAACCTTATACAATGATCGCTTTAGTTTTATTTCTTTCACCACCCCTTTAATTTTCCTTATTTTATGATCATATAAAAAAGGTATCCTTGATATACTAATATTTTTATGTTATAAATTTTATAAATATATTTTCAAAAACATCAATCTAATTCATAATTAACTTACCATTCTTATGTACGGTGAGCCACCACATCGCGAAATGATGTTGTTCATTTTTCCTTTTCTAAATATCTTGGATGGGGATCGTGATGGACACTATATTTTTATAATATATATAAATATATATATATAATAAATTTATTATGTATTTATTATTCTATAATTATTATATTACATATATCTTCAGGCTTTCTATTTTATGTAAATATTATAATTTCATTTGGGGAAGTGTAGACTACCGCCTACTCAAAGCATTATGATTCATTCACACTATACATTGAATGTATTAAGGAATATGTTTGTGATATTACATGATATATATGATATAATAATCCTATGTTAATGATATTAAATATATATATATATCATTGACAATCATTCTTTCAATATTAAAACCAAGTGGAAACAACATTCATGTATACATACGGACTGTTGTATCAAAGAACGATGCATCCCATTACCAACTTATTTATATTTTTTTATTATTATAAATACACATATAATGAATATATATGATATTTATACAATTATATATATTATAGACATAATTGAATAATAATCTATGTAAGAGGATCATGAATAACAATCGAAATCATATACGAAAAACATATCATATTTTACCCAAAAAATAATATTGATGTAATTTTTTTAATAAAAGGGTAATGTAATGTCATAAAAATATCATATATTTCATGAGATATAATAATATGGTTTTTTGGTGTATTTATAATAAACTTATATTTATTATACCAGATATTTGAACCTGTATGAATAAAGTCAATAATTAAGGTAAATGAATTTCATCAAAATATTTATTTTCATGTGACACAAGAAATATTCACAACTAAATTATTATTTGTGGTGTATAGACATCCCTATGAAATTATATATCATTAATATACTTTATTAAATGATATTTAAATCAATAATTTATTTAATTCTTCCACGGGTATCACAATTCTAATGTTACTCAAGTAGTAAGGGTTTTCTCAACTCACTATTATTTTCTATGAGATAGAAGACATGTTCACCACTTATTTCTTATATATAACGTGTATAATAACCTTTTAGGTATTATATTATTATTTAAATTAAATTTATTGGTATTTAAATTTCCATTTTTTGATCTTTTTTTCATGCGGTTTCAGTTTCAAAATTTACCAAATCGGTTATGTAAGTTTTTCTCAACTTTCATTATTTGAGACACATACGAAGTTATGAACATATTGTTTTCAATGAGGTGTATATAATACCATTGAAATTTAATAACACTACTATATTTATTTTCATGATATTTTATGATTCATTTAATTTAATTCATTATATTTTATTATGATTCAAATTTACCATTATAGAAATGGTTTATAGATAAAATCACATCGTTTATCGAGATTGTAAATGTTTATTCTTCCATTGATGAAATATTATGATACATATATTAAAAAATCTCATTATTTCTCTAAAAATTTGGTTATTCTTGTTATATCCATGTAATGGTACAATTTTTTCCATTCATTCTAACTTGAGATAATTAAGAAAATCTTTTTATGAAAATCTGACATTGTATATCCTTTTGGTAAGAATTCATTCTTCATTTGAAAATTGTTTTTATAGAAACTATTTTAAATAATAATTTATTTTTATCTTTTAATGATTAATGTAAATTCTTACCCATGTTTTATCTTTTTACAATATTGTTTTAAAAAGTAATCTTATTGTCTTTTTTCAATCCAGACACATTCTTGAACTTCTACGGTTCATAAGGAATGTTCTACATGTATTGATTTCTCTAGAGTCATGGTTTCCAATCCTCTAAAGGTTCCTTTTAAATCTTTAAATATTTTATTTTTATGAATATATATTTTTCTAATATTATTAAAGTTAATTTTTTTATAACTTGTTTTCAAATAAAATTCTTTTCAGTTATTTTCTACATTTTAAAAATATTTTATATATTTTATCTCTTTAATTATGAGTTTTTATTTTTATTTTCAGTTAAAATTGTATTAAAATGGTTTTATGTTTTCAAATGAATGGTTCAAAGAACAATGGTTGTTTTCCTGATGAAAGTTTTGAAATGAAATTTAAATCGTAATTTTTTTAAAAGGAATTTTGAAATTGTTTTATGAAAATTATTTTTATTGAAAGGCCATTTAAATTAATAAATTTTCAATATGATATTTCATAATAATTCTCCATCTAATATGTAATTATTTTTTATAGTCTAATATTTAATAGAGAAAATATCCAATAAAAAAATTTATATTAGTTCTTGAATGTTTAATTTTTTACGAGAAAATTATTTGTGACACGTGGTTTGCTTCAATGGGTTATATGATTTTGAATCCTGCTTCATGGTTTAGAATTGAATGAAATGATTATGAAAAAAATGTATTTTTCATAGGATATGATGTCATGAAATTTTTATGATATCCATTTAATTTTATGGTTTGTGATATGATTCTAATAAAACCCATCGGTTTTTTGGGTTATGATATGAGGAATGTTTTATTATCATGAGCCGCATGTATGAATGATTTTATTATGACATGGGTGGGAACTATATATCTCTCTAATGTGTGGGTAATTATTAGTTTTTTTGGGCTCAAATGATATATGGGTTGTAGAGGAATCCCATAAACAATAGGTATATAGGTTTTATCCCAACCATGAAAATAAGAGGTTATATAAGTATTAGCCCATGACCAAAATAAAGAGGGTACACAGGTTGTTATCCCTCATCTGAAGAAGCTACATGGGTTGTATCCCAAGCCTAACATATCAAGAAGGTATGGGTATGTCACGAACTACCCTGGGTACCATGGAAACCCGGTAACTGTGTCGGCACTAACATAGCCGGAAGGGTGTTCTTGATCCCAACAATTTGGAGAAAAGTACGTCGAATATTACAATATGATCATGGAAAAAATCACATTAACAATGTATAACCAAGGTTACAAATCAGTATGAATACTAAAGAATCTTCAATATGATAAGTTTACTAGAAGTCATAAAGGATTTAAAACCCAATGTACTACAGTAATGTATCAGAATATAGGAAGAGAAAAAACCCACGTCTAAATGTATACAACTCTCCATGTACACATTTCTATAGGTAAAACCACATTCAAGTGGTAATTTAACCATGGCCAATCCATGAATATGATATTTAAAAAAAACTTAAGTCGCATATATGGTGAGAGATAAGTTCCTTATAGGGTCTCACAAACAATTCCATAATAATATTCCAATAACCAATCCACAAAAAAAGTTGTTTTTTCTTTTATGGTATCTGGTTTGGAATTTCAAGAGAATAATTTAAAAAACTATTCATTACATTTAAAATTTTAGAAATAATTTATTTATATATGCTTCATATTTCAAATGATGAAATTAATTCCACAAATTCTACATTACAAAAATAGAAAACATAAACACTTTTATATAAAATATTTTATATAAATTATCAAGTAATATAAAACACATTACAATAGTGACATGCATTTATACCATATGTATAAAAAAGTGAGAAAAATTGTCATATACTAATAGGTACGAGAGTTCCTGGTTATGGGATCCTCATGCAATCATGTCATAAACCAAACTACATACAACCATCCCTTATCACTAGAAAGAGGAGACACATCAATGTCCCAATAGAGAAGAAAGATGTGCTCACCAATGATTTTTCACTGATATAAAGCATCAATCTGTTGATAGGGTAATTCCAACATAGCATGTTTTTCTAAATAACTCACCAACTACATAGGATTTCATGTTTTCTAGTAAAATTCATTTATGCACAATTTATTTTAACAAACCTTAAAATATAATTTACTCTCATACCCACATTTCAAAAATTACAAATTTCAATTTAAAATTAAACACAGGTTTTTTAATCATAACATGCCTTTTCACCAAGACGAAACCCTATGGTTTCTTTCAAAACCATTTTAATTCATTTTTCAAAAATTGATATATGTAATTAACACATAATTAAATTTCGTAGTCTACTTTTATAATTAAAATTAACAATTTATTTTCAACAACATCTATTAATTTCAAAAAAACTCATTTCAATGGAACTGTATTATTTCACTATTTATCAATGAAATAAATTCCAAAATGTAAATTAAACAATTTAAATATCACAAATTTCAATAAAAACACCTCAATTCAATGGAGTTGGGGGTTTCCATATTTCATTCCAGAAACATACTTTCAAAACCCCAATTCAATGGAATTGGGTTTTTTTCCATTAAACCAATAGAAATACCTTTAATAAAAATCAAGAAATATCCTTTAATTAAAATAATTGAAATTGAATAAATCAATTAAGGGTTAAAATAAATTGGGCTTCATGACCAAACCACCTACCTTGGGGTTAACAGATCTCATAACACCAAAACATAATCAAGATTTTCCAACAAATAATGATCAACATGGAAACGGGGATCAAACCCAAGATTTTGATCCCAAAATATAGTGTATTATACCAAAAATGAAATATATGGATCCCTGTAACCCTATAAAGGAGAAGGGATATCATAGGACATAGAGATCGGGGTGAGGAAACTATCCATGAGATGATCATAGGGAATTCCTCAATAATAATATCCCTTTTGGGAGGGATTTAAGGGGAAAAGAATATTTCCTCGGTCCTCCTAAAGAAGAAACAATCATATGGTTTCGTGATAGTTCCATTATGAATCTAATATTTTGATTTCAGAATTAAATAGTATCATTTTTGGATGAAATAAATCATGTGAATGGTTAACTAAGAATAGTCATATGGTTTTAAAAAAAAGTTGTGGGCTAAATCTATTACAGTTTTAAATGGACCGTAAGGTTTATCCTAAGATGAAACATGGATTAACTAACCATCCACCAACCATTAAAATCCTTATTTCCATAGGTTAAATAGTTTCTATAGCATCCCGCCATTTTATAACATAAACTTTCATTACATTACACAAAACTGGGGATCTTTAAGGTCTAGTGTCTTGGAAACCAGGAACATAATACATGAAAACAACATAAAACATTCTTCTTAAACACTTGAAAGACTTCTCCTTAAGTTCATCCTAGGTTCATTACTGCATCTCATAACCTGGGAACATACATCAAAAGAAAGGGTGAGCATAAGGCCTAGTAAGGGAAACAAGAGGAACATTTAACATGTGAACTTGAGATACTTCAATTAGGACATGAAAAGAACTTTAAGGCATGAGAAAGAAATCATGAGGCATTTCATAATGAAAATAACATTTTCCATAACATGAAGATGTGGCTACATCATTTAACATATAAAATCATGATCATATCACCAAGGTCCATCCCCAAGGTGTCATTTGAAAATTACCAAGGTTATTCACCAAGGTATCGTGAAAATTGTAATCTCTAGTGGTTACATCATTACCCAATGCATTGGAGCGCTATCAGGGCGCACCATTAAATTTGCCTTTATTATCATTTGAGACACATATATCATCATCAAAAATTTCATAAATAACCCACATAGCATAAAATAAATGGGTTTCATTTCATAATCGTAACGTTTTAAAAACTGCTTTAAAGACATGATCATTACGGCACTTTAAACCCACAGAAGGGAAAGTGGGTCTCATGTATGTAAATCCCAGAATTTAAAATAAATTTTTTTGATATATATGTGAATACCCTTTTAGAAATAAGAGCTTTGAGTATTCACTTTATAACATAAAATAATTTTGAGAAAAGAGAGAGAGGCATTTTGAGACGAAAATTCTACAGCATAACGGCTATGTTTCGTGGTTTTAGAAAACATTGAAAAGAGAGGGGACATGGGTCACCCACTCATAAATGATCCATAAAACAGTAAGGGGACAGAATAAGAAGGATATATGGACATGGTAATGAAATTTTAAGGATATACCATTTGAAATGAAAAGAATGGAAGGAAGACAAAAATTAGATTTCTCTTATGAATATTCGGCAGCCTAACGACGTCACTTAAACTTCAATAAAAAGAATTGACAAGATCAAATAGGGTCCCTCATCATATTATCATAAGATATCAGTATGATAGATATAGATATCATACCCCATCATAAAAAAGGAACTTGAAAGACTTGAAATGAAAATCGAACTTGAAAAATGAGAAGGGTGAAAGAATCCCTTAAAAATTCGGCAGCCTAACGACGTCACTTAAACATTCATAAAACGAAATGATGAGAGTAAGAGGGGATCTCTTATCATATAAACATGAAAAGGGAAGTAAGATTAATATAAAATAACATCCTCTCACATAAGAACATGGAGCATAAAAGGAATGACATAAAAAGGATTACATGAAAAGAAAGAGAGAGGTCGGATCCCTTACCTTAAAACGTGACTCTTGAAACTCAAAGGTTTGGACCTTGAAAGATTGGGGGAACCTTGGGAGGACTCCTTGGGAGGTAAAGAGACCAGAACATCGTTGGGGGAGAGTTGGGAGTGAAAACTAAAGGAGGAAAGGGTGGGTATTTATAGGGATAGTGAGGGGACATGGTAATAATGGCCAAGGGACACCTCACTAGTGGTTTTGGAAAAACCATGGGCTTGCCCATGGTATTTTCCCATGGTATTGGACACGTGGGACACCTCATACCTTATCTTACTATTCATAATTCGACCATATTTAAAATATACTTAATACATCATTTAATGATGTCATTAAACACCCATAACTTAAAAACTATATTTTCACTATTCATCAAAAATCCAACTTTCTCAGAATAATCCCAAAATTTCACCTTAACCAAATATCAATGCTCTGATTTCAAAAATGAAATCCATTTTACAAAAATAATTTTCTAAATAATTTTAATTTAATTTTTAAATAAAAACACTATTCATCAAAAATTCATTTTTTTAGAAAAATCCCCAAAAATTACCTTAACATAATATCGATGTTATGAGTTCAAAAATAAAGTCCTTTTTATAAAAATAATTTTCTAATTATTTTTAATTAAATTTTTAATTAAAAAACACTATTCATCCGGAAAAACTAATACTTGACTAACAATTTATGAAACCGTTATTTACCCATTTTATTGAATCACATTACTTAATCTAGGTGTCCAAATTATATTAAAACTTTCTTTGAGTGAAATTACTAATCCATTTGGTCACATTACTAATCCTAAGCGTAAAATCACTATTCATAATTTACTATTCATCAAAAATTATGTTGATCATATTAGACTCCAAATTCCTTACTGAACACTTTTGTAGAAGACCATTTTTTGAAAATCATTACACATCATTAGTTATTTAGGGTTTACATAAATGTTTTAAAATATCCCTTTTTCAAAAATTCATCAATAAAATATATCCTAAAATTATCCGGACAAAAGAAAATCCACAAACATCACTAAAGTATGATATCTCAATTTATTTACCCGAAAGGATTACACAAGGAAGCTAGGGTCTCATCACATAGCCCCTTATGACACTGGCATAAGACCTAAGTGTAAGGTGTGCTATGGTGAGAGAATCTGAGGGAGGCTCAGATAACATTGCCCTAGTAGTAATCTATACTAACATGAACTTCTCCCGTAGGCGTTTCCGTTCAAGCTTCACACGCTTGAGTTCGGCTTGGGCTTGGTCCAAAGCGAAGCCCACAGATGCTACCTCCTTCCCAAGATCTGATAAGTGGGCTTCATAAGGGTCGAGTCTACTGGATGAAGCCATCGACTCCTCTTTCTAAATTAACCATTAACATCTTATTAAATCATTAAGAGTAAGTTAATATACTACTCAAAAATATTGGGTCGTTTCATTCTTCCCCCCTTAAGAAATTTCGTCCCCGAAATTTACACTTGAGGCCTAGTCGAAAAGGTGAGGGTACTTTTGCTTCATTGTTTCCTCAGGCTCCCAAGTCGCTTCTTCATATTTATGATTCCTCCACAACACTTTCACAAGGTGGGTAGTCTTGTTTCGTAGGACCTTGTCTCTACGGTCCAAGATCTCCACTGGCTTCTCCTCATAAGAGAGGTCATGTTCCAGTTGTACCACCTCTGGGTTCAGTACATGCGAAGGGTCGGGTATGTACTTCCTCAAGAGAGATACATGGAAGACATCATGAACTTGAGCTAGGTTCGGTGGAAGTGCTAGACGATTGGACACTGCTCCTATGCGATCAAGGATTTCATAGGGGCCAATGTACCTAGTGTTGAGCTTTCCTTTCTTCCCAAACCGCATGACTCTCTTCCATGGAGAAATTCGAAGAAAGACTTTGTCACCAACACCAAACTCCAAGTCCCTTCGACGATTGTCAGCATAGATCTTCTGCCGACTCTGAGTTTCCTTTATGTGTTGTTGGATGGCACGAACCTGTTCCGTCATCTCTTGCACGAGATCAGGCCCAAGAAGCTTCCTCTCACCAATTTCATCCCAACAAGTAGGAGTTATACACCGCTTTCTATAAAAAGCTTCATAGGGTGCCATCTGAATACTCGCATGGAAGCTGTTGTTATAGGAGAACTCCACTAATGGGAGGTGTTGATCCCATCCACCCTTAAATTCCATTGAGCATAATCTCAACATGTCTCCGAGTGTCTGAATAGTCCTTTCAGATTGGCCATCAGTTTGAGGATGATAGGCCGTACTAAAATTCAATTCAGTATTCAGATCATGTGGAAGACTTCTCCAGAATTTTGATGTTAATCTTGGGTCACGATCAGATATGATGGATAATGGTACCCCATGCAGCCTTACCACTTCCTTCATGTATATCTTGGCAAGATGATCCAGAGAGAAATCTTCCTGAATAGAGATAAAATGGGCTTTCTTGGTGAGACGGTCCACAATAACCCATATCGCATTGTTTCCTTTGGATGTTTTCCAGAGACCAGTTACAAAGTCCATAGTGATATTATCCCACTTCCATACTGGTATGGGTAGCAGTTGTAATACCCCCTTAGGAAGTTGTCGTTCTGCCTTTACTTGCTGACACACCAGGCACCTTGTAGTGTAATCAGCAATCTCCCTCTTCATGTTATCCCACCAATAATGATCACGAAGGTCTCTATACATCTTAGTGCTTCCCATATGTATAGAGAAAGTAGATCTATGAGCTTCATCCATCAGTTCTTTCTTTATCTCTGGAATAGATGGAACACATATTCTTGTACGAAATTTCAATACACCTTCTTGATCAATACTGAAATCAGGGAACTTCCCATCCTTTACAGCGTCCAACTTCTCCTGCAGCGAAGGATCTTCTTTTTGAGCCTTCTTGATCTTCTCTAGTAATGAAGGTTGAGAAATCATTTGGGATAGGGTTGATGATGTCCCTTTCCTTATAATTCCTATGTCCAATTTTACTAGATCTTTAATAAAGGGGTCCCCTAGGATCCTCATTGTTTCCAGAACAACAGGATCTTTCCAGCATAATGCATCCGCGACTTTGTTTGCTCTTCCAGGGTGATAATGAATTGAACAATCATAGTCTTTAATAAGATCCAACCATCTCCTTTGTCTCATGTTCAATTCTTTCTGAGTGAAAATATACTTTAGACTTTGGTGGTCAGTGTATATATCACATTTCTCCCCATAAAAATAGTGCCTCCATATCTTTAGAGCAAAAACAACTGCCGCCAGCTCTAGATCATGCGAAGGATAATTATGCTCATGAATCTTCAACTGTCATGATGCATAAGCAATTACCTTGTCATTTTGCATGAGGATGCACCCAAGCCCTTTCAGAGATGCATCGCTAAAAATAACGAATCCTTCTCCGATAGAGGGTAGTGTTAACACAGGTGCAGTAACCAATCTCTTCTTCAGCTATTGGAAACATTCCTTGGATTCCTTTGTCCAGATGAACTTAACCCCTTTTCGAGTCAACTTGGTTAGTGGATTAGAAATTCGTGAAAAGTTTTTCCCAAAACCAAGGAAACTACGAATCTCAGTTACTGTTGTGGGTTGAGGCCACTCCTCCACAACCATTGTCTTTGCAGGGTCAACCGAGATTCCTTCATTGGTTACGATGTGCCCTAAGAAAGCCACTTTCTGTAACCAAAACTCACACTTGCTGAACATATCAATGAGCCTCTCCTTCCACAGAGTTTTCAATATAACCCTTAGATGATCTTCATGCTCCTCACGATTTTTTGAATATATCAAAATATCATCAATAAAAACTACCAAAAAGTTACCAAGGTAGTCCTTAAGTATCTATTCATCAAATCCATGAAAATAGCATGAGCATTAGTCAAGCCGAAAGGCATAACAGTAAACTCATAGTGCCCATATCTAGATTGGAAGGCAGTCTTTGGAATATCTTCCTTATTCACCCTCAGTTGATGATAACCAGAACGAAGGTCAATCTTAGAGAAGAATTGAGACCCACAATGTTGGTCAAATAAATCATCAATTCTTGGAAGAGGGTATCTTCTCTTCACTGTGATCCCGTTCAGTTCTCTATAATCAATGCATAGCGGCATTGATCCATCCTTCTTCTTCACAAAGAGAACTGGTGCCCCCCAAGGAGACACACTCGGTCGGATAAACCCCTTATCCAACAAGTCTTGGAGTTGTTTCTTTAACTCTTCTATCTCCACATTTTCCAATATATATGGAGTCTTTGATATCGGTTGAGACCCAGGTATGAGTTCAATGGAGAACTCTACCTCTCGTTCTGGGGGAGGTCCAGGTAACTCCTCAGGAAATACATCCATGTATTTATGAACAATTGGAACATCTTATATTTGTATGCTCCCTTTTCCTTCTTCATCATCACTGATTAACTCCATAAAGAATGCTATGGGAGGTGCTTCTAAATAGGGATCAGTTCGGGATATCTTTCCTTGGAAGATAACTGTAGGTCATTTATTCAAGACTACTGAGATTTCCTTACTTCTGCATTTGATCTTAGCATTATACATTGAGAGCCAGTCCATCCCTAGTATAACGTCGAATTCCGACATGGGAATGACTACAAGATTTGCGATAATATTGTGCTCACTAAAGTAAACACTAGAGTCTCTAAACACTATTGATGCATGGATAATCCCACTTGGAGTCTTGAATGACAACTCTACCTATAGCAGTTCGGGGATTGATTCTATATTCCTTGCAAACTTGGAAGAAATAAAGGAATGCGTAGAACCAGAATCAAATAAAGTACTTGGTAGTTTTGAGAGGAAAACAAGAGTACCTGCTACCACATCGTTCGGAACTTCAACTTTAGTTGTTGTGATAGCGAAAGCACGACCTTCCTCCCTTGGACTCTGCTGAGGTTGATGGTGATTCCCCTCCACCGCCCTCGGATTTGGACATTGATTAGCAAAGTGCCCAAGCTATCCACACTTGAAGCATGTGACTTCGGGTAGGGCCAGAACCATCTTTCTTCTGTCGTTAGTGTTGGGAAGTTGAGGCTTCACATCACTACGACAATTCTGAGAAATATGGCCTTCTTTTCCACACCTATAGCACTTACCACTTCCGATCAAGCAGTTCCCCGAATGGTTCTTCCAACATTTATTGCATGTGGCATGTTGCATATGCTTTCCACCACTTTCCTGATCAAAACTTCTTCCCAGGCTTGGTTCTAGAGTTCTCTTCTTCTCATTAGATTTGTGAGACCACTGTGTCTCCCCAAACTATAGTTCAACTTTCATGGCACTTCGAACTATTTCTTCATAGCTATCATAGTCCCTGTTGGCTAGATTCTTCCGCAGATGAGGTCGTAGTCCACCAAAGAATCTATCAACCTTCCCATTAGGGTCCATGACAAAGCTTGAGGTATAACGGGAAAGCCTTGTGAAGTTCATCTCATAGGTTCCAACTGATTCATTCTCCTTTTTCTTCAGCTCGAGAAATTCTTTCTCCATTCTCCTTCTCATCGAACGAGGGAAATACTTATTAAAGAATATTCCCTGGAACTCTTCCCACTCCATAGCTTCCATCTCTCCTCGTGGCTTCATGTTTTTGATCAGTGACCACCACTGATCAGCTTCTCCCTCTAGGCGGTAAACAGCAAGGGTGACTTTTTCTTGTTCCGAACAATGAAGTATAGAAAAGATCTTTTCAATGGAGCTTATCCATTGTTCCGCAACCAATGGGTCAGTAGATCCACTGAATGTTTGTGGTCGTTGACGCTTGAAGGACTCAACAGAAAGTTGTTCCCTTCGTGGTGAGGTTGGCCTCTCAAATTGATTCAAGTTATTACTCATAACTTGAGTCAGTTGGTTCATCATTCGCATGAATGTTTCCATTCCGGCTTCCATCGGAGGGCTGTCAGCACATGGTGCATTGCGGTCACCATCAGCACGGTTCCTCCTATTTCCCGCCATTTTCTAAAAGAATAAAACTTTAGTGAGAAACTTATTTCATTTATGGATCTTTTAACTAAGACTCCATGCTTAGACAATTACACTTTTCTATAATTCCTTCATAATGATTCATAAAAAGATAGTGATTAACCAAAAATATCCCCCGGGAGTGTCGTAACCAAGAGTGCAGCAAGGCCCATTATCATGCACCAGTTCCCGTTCGAGTCTAGCTCAAAGCGGTGTTTTCGGGTTTTACCCCTATGTACATCTGTGCCAGAGCCGCCTCTACCTGCTCGTATCCAGACATGGATGTATCTGTTTGATAAACCACTTTCTCAATACTTACCAAAATACCAGGAAGTTTTCCAATTTTTAAACTTTTCTATAGGGCTCTTCCTAAATTTTTTATATCCTAATTTCCACAAATAACTAAACCATCCTTTGATACCAACTATAGCATCCCACCATTTTATAACATAAACTTTCATTACATTACACAAAATTGGGGATCATTAAGGTCTAGTGTCTTGGAAACCAGGAACATAATACATGAAAACAACATAAAACATTCTTCTAAAACACTTGAAAGGCTTCTCCTTATGTTCATACTAGGTACATTTCTGCATCTCATAACCTGGAAACATACATCAAAAGAAAGGGTGAGCAGAAGGCCCAGTAAGGGAAACAAGAGGAACATTTTACATGTGAACGTGAGATACTTCAACAAGGACATGAAAAGAACTTTAAGGCATGAGAAAGAAATCATGAGGCATTTCATAATAAAAATAACATTTTCCATAACTTGAAGATGTGGATACATAATTTAACATAGTCAATCATGAACATATCACCAAGGTCCATCCCCAAGGTGTCATTTGAAAATTACCAAGGTTATTCACCAAGGTATCGTGAAAATTGTAATCTCTAGTGGTTACATCATTACCCAATGCATTAGAGCGCTATCAGGGCGCACCCTTAAATTTTCCTTTATTATCATGTGAGACACATATATCATCATCAAACATTTCATAAATAACCCACATAGCATAAAATAAATGGATTTCATTTCATAATCATAACGTTTTAAAAACTACTTTAAAGACATGATCTTTACGGCACTTTAAACCCACGGAAGGGAAAGTGGGTCTCATTTATGTAAATCCCAGAATTTAAAATAGAACATTTTGATATATATGTGAATACCCTTGTAGAAATAAGAGCTTTGAGTATTCACTTTATAACATAAAATAATTTTGAGAAAAGAGAGAGAGGCATTTTGAGACGAAAATTCTGCAGCATAACGGCTATGTTTCGGGGTTTTAGAAAACATTGAAAAGAGTGGGGACATGGGTCACCCACTCATAAATGATCCATAAAACAGTAAGGGGACAGAATAAGAAGGATATATGGAAATGGTAATGAAATTTGAAGGATATACCATTTGAAAAGAAAAACATGGAAGGAAGACAAAAATTAGATTTCTCTTATGAAAATTCGACAGCCTAACGGCGTCACTTAAACTTAAATAAAAAGAATTGACAATATCAAATAGGGTCCGTCATCATATGATCATAAGAGATAAGTATGATAGATATATATATCAAATCCCATCATAAAAAAGGAACTTGAAAGACTTGAAATGAAAATCGGACTTGAAAAATGAGATGGGTGAAAGAATCCCTTAAAAATTCGGCAGCCTAAAGGCGTCACTTAATCATTCATTAAACGAAATGATGAGAGTAAGAGGGGATCTCTCATCATATAAACATGAAAAGGGAATTAAGAGGAATATAAAAGAACATCCTCTCACATAAGAACATGGAGCATAAAAGGAATGACATAAAAAGGATTACATGAAAAGAAAGAGAGAGGTCGGATCCCTTACCTTAAAACGTGACTCTTGAAACTCAATGGTTTGGACCTTGAGGGCTTGGGGGAACCTTGGGTGGACTCCTTGGGAGGTAAGGAGTCCAGAACTTAGTTGGGGGAGAGTTGGGAGAGAAAACTAAAGGAGGAAAGGGTGGGTATTTATAGGGAAAGTGAGGGACAAGGCAATAATGGCCAAGGGACACCTCACTAGTGGTTTTGGAAAAACCATGGGTCTGCCTATGGTATTTTCCCATGGTATTGGCCACTTGGGACACCTCATACCTTATCTTACTATTCATAATTCGACCATATTGAAAATATACTTAATACATCATTTAATGATGTCATTAAACACCCATAACTTAAAAACTATACTTTCACTATTCATCAAAAATCAAACTTTCTCAGAATAATCCCAAAATTTCACCTTAACCAAATATCAATGCTCTGATTTCAAAAATGAAATCCATTTTATAAAAATAATTTTCTAAATATTTTTAATTTAATTTTAAAATAAAAACACTATTCATCGAAAATTCATTTTTTCAGAAAAATCCCCAAAAATTACCTTAACATAATATCGATGCTCTGAGTTCAAAAATAAAGTCCTTTTTATAAAAATAAATTTCTAATAATTTTAAATTATATTTTTAATTAAAAAACACTATTCATCCGGAAAAACTAATACTTGACTAACAATTTATGAAACCGTTATTTACGCATTTTATTGAATAACATTACTTAATCTAGGTGTCCAAATTATATTAAAACTTTCTTTGAGTGGAATTACTAATCCATTTGGTCACAATACTAATCCTAAGCGTAAAATCACTTTTCATAATTTACTATTCATCAAAAATTAAGTTGATCTTATTAAACTCCAAATTCCTTACTGAACACTTTTGTAGAAGACCATTTATTTAAAATCATTACACATCATTAGTTATTTAGGGTTTACATAAATGTTTTAAAATATCCCTTTTTCAAAAATTCGTCAATAAAATATATCCTAAAATTATCCCGACAAAAGAAAATCCACAAACATCACTAAAGGATGATATCTCAATTTATTCACCCGAAAGGATTACACAAGGAAGCTAGTGTCTCATCACATAGCCCCTTATAACACTGGCATAAGACCTAAGTGTAAGGTGTGATATGGTGAGAGAATCTGAGGGAGGCTCAGATAACATTGCCCTAGTAGTAATCTCTACTAACTTGAACTTCTCCCGTAGGCGTTTCCGTTGAAGATTGACACGCTGGATTTCGGATTGGGCTTGGTCCAAAGCGAAGCCCGCAGATGCTACCTCCTTCCCAAGCTCTGATAAGTGGGCTTCATAAGGGTCGAGTCTACTGGATGAAGCCATCGACTCCTCTTTCTTCATTAACCATTAACATCTTATTAAATCATTACGAGTAAGTTAATATACTACTCAAAAATATTGGGTCGTTACAGTTTCTCTAGAAGATGAACTATATGAGAAAGTTATGCACCAACCACGCACTAGACCAAATTTTTTGGAACTCTTAAAATTTATCACGAAAAAAACACCAAACAAAACCCAAAAAAGATCCATAAAAAGTCATGTATGAATACCAAAAAAATAATATGATTTTATAGCCTCCCCACTATAAACTCATTCTATCCTCATAAAATCTAATCAGAAGATTCCATGAAAAAAAATATAAGGCCACTACATTCTCATCAGTGCATCCATCTCCCATATCTCATGATTATCATTACAGTTTGGCCATAGAACTTAAAATAATGGTAGAACCATCCCCTGAAGTATCGTGTCTTCAGTATCAACTATCATGGATCTCTATTCAGTCATGGATAGGTGAGGATTGGCTTTAGGATAATGACATCTCAGAATATTAGACGAGTCACATAGACACATTCATAGCTCAGAAACACGTAACAAGTCACTTATAGCCAAAACTTGTAGTGGGAGTGTTAACTAATAATTTACTTTTCCGACCAACTCGGTAACCTGAAAATTTCCAACAAAACTAGGACTAATTTTACCTTAACTCCCAAACAATCGATGACCCAACTAGGGTAAATCATTCAAGACCACTTAATCATAAAATAAAAACTCCAATGACCTGCAATGTTGATTAACATAAGACATATATTGCATCTGTTCAATCAAAAATATATGATGAATCAACTGATTAATTTTTATCAACTCTTGAACAAATCTAGGTACAATAAAATAACTTTCACCAATCTCTGACAAACACAATAGAGATATACAAGTTAAGACAAACATGGATTTAAAAGGAAAAATTATGATCAAGTACTGGTAACTATTATTATAAGCATACTCAAATAGACCCAAATAGTCAATCCAATCCCCAAAAATTTCAAGAATACTATGATAATGAATAACCTAATGAATATATATACATTTTTCTTTCTATCTATCATACTATGGATTGTATGTCATACTCAAACGTACATGAGATCAAAGTTCCTCTTGGAGGATGCTCTAAAAAAGTGAAGGGAACCCAGGATCCCTATCACAAACTATAGCATATGGAACTCTGTGCAACTAAACAATCTATTTCATATATATATTTCCTATCTCCCCAACCTTGGTTGTATCATGAAAGGGAATAAAGTTATCTACTTTCATTATCTGATCGACTGAAACCCATATCAAATTCCACTTTATCAGGGTACATGGAAACCCAACCAAATACTACATAGATATCTTATCCCACTTCCATATAGTGAATAGATGTTTATAAAGAAAATAAAAATTATTCAACTGCTCATCCTTATCCTATTTTCACAAACAAGAACAAGAAAAAAATCAGTAATGCCCCATATCATACCTATCCACCCGAATTATTCATGCATGTCATAATACAAATTTTGGTTTCATCAGTGCATATCCCATGTGCAGTTATATAAATACATCATTATGTCATTCCCTTATAGTAATGGAAAAAAACATTTATGAATGAAATTAATGCTCTCTTTATATAATGACCACTCAGTAATTGTCTTCCTACCATAAGGTGAATCTATAATGATACAGAACTCACCAAAAAGATGCGGTTCTTGAAGAATTATCACGAGAAGGGAGAATTTTAGCTTAACACTAGCAAAAGATACATTATCTCTTAATTCTTAGACTCTTATATGAAACCACGTAGTGAGATCTATCATGTTACACTCTTCTAAATATTCTTTCACATCCTAGGTTGGATGTTTCCAAATCAAGGTATATGAAATTACATAACCATGTCCCTAGGTTATATGTGATGTAAATGTGGATCTATTACAGCTATTCCACAAAACATCTCTAGTAAATATTCAAATATATTTTAGAGAAAATATAACTCAAGCACTTATCGTCTGAAAAATGGTAAACATTTATCTATAATGTTATTGTGAAAAACTCTTAAGAGTGTGCATCATTGAATCAATATGATGGTCATGGGTGTGATAATTATAATCATGTGGACTAAGGTGACATGATCTATATGAAAAACCTGATTTCTATGCATAATAACACAAACCAAACACAATCCCAAGGAATCACAGATGACTGCATAGCCCTTCCTGACCTCTGGAAGAGTCAATACCATTACAGTTTCCAAAAGACGTTGTAGCTCAACAAAAGAATTCTAACATTTTTTATTCAATGAAAACTTATATCCCTTACATGCTGGAGCAGTCATCATAGATTCAAACATTGAGATTTTCTTAATGAACCAGTTATAATACCCAGATAGTCCCAATAATCTCCAAATATTGATTACATTTTGTGGTTATTCCCATGTCATAGCAGCTTTTACCTCTTTAGGATCAAATAATATCCCATGTTCCAACACCATGTGTCTCATGAACATGAATTCCTATATCCAGAAATCGCACTTTAAATCATGGCATAAAGAAATTGATTTCTCCGTAATCTCAGAGCAATTATCAAATGACCTGCATGGTCCTCCTCATGCATAGGGTAAACAAGGATGTCATCCACAAAGGTATCATGATATTCAAGTTATAAACACTAAAAGAGAATTGGTTAGACCAAAGGGCATGAACAGAGACACATAATGCTTATACTTGCTCCAAAAGGTAGTTTCTGGACTGTCATATTCTTTTATCTGCAAATGATTGTACATATAAACGTTCAGTCAATAAAAACAAACAAACCCCTTTCAATAGATCATGGATATCATCAATCCCTAGATGTATATATATTTTTATCTACCACAACTCGATTAATCATTCATTAGTCAAAAAATGGTGAGTTGATCAATCCTCTTTCTTAGAAAACAGAACCTGCACCACCAATGGTGACATAATTGGTTGTACAGAACCACTCTCTATAAGATGATCCAAATGAGTCTTCATATCTTTCATTTGAGAAGTTTTCAGGTTGTAATAATGAATTGAAACTTTTTGAGTACTAGGAAAAAATTCAATTTAAAAATCTACCTATCTTATCATTGAATACCCAGAGATGTCAAAGATGAACCAAATGGGAACCCTACTGACAACTCGAGGGAGATCACAACACAAAGAGCCCCACTCTATATAAAAAGAAAAACACTAAAATTACTTTCCCCAATATTGGATAACATGTTTTGTCTCTACTCAACCTTATGTAAAATTCAATATCAAATCCATGGTACAACCTATTAGGATTAGTTAAGGATACTCAATAAGGATAAAAATCAATACATGATTTATTCTAAATGATTCAATCCATTAAAAATATTATGTCAAGCAGTCTCATTTTGAGGACTATAAAACTCCAAGGAATCTCAACATTTTATATAAAGAATACACACATCCGACTACTCTCTTCGTTATATGGGGTGTATTAATATCCAAAACACATGATAAAAAATATGTATAAATATATTGAAGATTAAAAATAAGGGTTTAAATAAATGGGTGAGATTCACCATTATCGAATAAAGTAGTCACAAATGATGAATCGATAGTAATGGTACATGTCAAATTCATTGGACCCATATCCGCTCTCTTTGGAGACTCCACCACTATGTGGATAAGCTTCATTCTGGATGTCTTTGATTTGAACCATTTTACACAAGAAGCATCTGATTTCCACACAATTATAGGAGGAGATGATGATTCTATTCATCTATGTGGACTGAAATAAACATGGAAGAATTTATGCATGATACATGAGCTTCCACAAGAAGAAAAAATATTGGGTTCCTCAGTTCAAATCTCTTTTTAATTTTTTGGATTTCCACACTAGTATAAAATCATAGGACCTCACCCCTATACTGTTGGTGTTCAAAAATGAACCAGAAATCAATAAAATCAATGATAATTATCATTCTTATACATTTCATTGAAGTACACCATGCGTCAACTGGGATAGAAAGAAACTCTCAATATCCACAAAATTCAAGACAAGTCCACTTCAATAGTCAGTGTTATATACATCACATCAACATAAGAAAGAAGGTTTAGTAAGAAAACATAAGATTGGATATCCTGAAAAGGACACATATCAATCCTTCAAGCCTTAATCTTATCATTCAATTAAATCTCAAGTGTGAAACACCTGAGATCAGCAAAACAATTTTCATAATCTATTACAGTCTTATTAGTATGTTCATGTTTGAACTAATTTGTAGCCATGGATGACAATAATGACTATAGAATGAACTAATCAATGAAAATAAATCTGATTTCTAATCCATCATGCTACTTTATCATTACCATAGTGTCCCACCATATTCTACTCTGTCCATCTAGTAAGAAGGTGGCAAACAACATTTTTTTTTCATCATGTGTCTCCAGTAATCCATATGACTATTCCATTATTATTAACCATTACTCAACCTCTTGGGGATCATTTGATATTTGAATATTGATATCTTCTTGAGAACTAATTCTTGAGAAAATTAATAGATATGATCCTTTTGAAGCAATAAAATAGGGGTATGAATAGGAACTACTTGTGGTGCCTATCCAAGTGCATGGATAGTATTCAAAATCACATCAACCAGATTTGGGTGCACTATATGATTGGATAATTGATCTTCAATGGAAGCTTCCTCCTAGATCTTATTCAAACATCATCTTAGAGGCATGATTCTACACAACATCATCCAATATCAAATAATACATAATACAAATACTCAAACAGATTATCGAGGGAATTTAATCCCAATAGATAGAGAAATGATATTTTTATTTCAATAAAATGAAAATAAAAATCAAGAAAAATATAGAACTAATCCTTACATTTTATTTCCCCAACATCCCCTAGAAACATAGTGTTATTGTGGTGAGAGATGGCTTGCAATCAATCAAAAATAACTCATATGTCCTAATAAATACAAAAATGCATAATAATTTCATGAAAAAATCTCAACCTATTGCTATGATACCAACTTTTCATGAAATATCCCTAGTACCTGGGTAACCCAATAAATGGGTTGGTAATGACAAGTCCCTAAAGGCGTTCCCAATCCCCAGATGTTGGAGACAGCAAATTGGAATCATACAAACCAAAATTTGGAATGAATTTTACACTAATAATGTGGAATCATGGTAAAAAATCAGTATGAATGCAAAATAAACATCCCTAGAAGAAGTGTACCAGAAGTCAAATTGTTGTGAATCCTTGATGTACTATTGAATGTTACCAAAATATAATGAGATAAATATCCAAATTCATATCATATGGGACTCTTTAGGTCCTCATATAAATATCTAGAACAACCTCCAAGTGGTGCATTACCCCTGGAAGAACCTAGAAGGATATAATATACAAACACTGAAAGGCATAGGTAGGGGGTGATCAAAAATCCCAATAACATCCCACAATGGTTTCTCTAAAAATAATCCAATAAAATTCAAAAAAAAGATATTTTAATTCTCAAGTACGATGTTTTTTCATTTTAATTAACATTTCAACAATTCATTATTTACATTTAAAAAACATAAATAAATTATCAATTCATGATTCACATTAAAAATGAGGTAAATGCATTCATATACGATTATTTACACAAATTTATTAAGAAAATACATTTATATAAAATAGTTTTTATAAATTATAATGGCATGCAAGGCAGTTTACAACAATGGAATACAATTATATCACATATAAACAGGTTAGAAAAATTGTTATATTCCAAGTGCAATAATATTTCTAGGTTATCGAATCCTCGCAAAATCACGTGATAAATAGCTACATGTTCACAAGATCTTCAACACTAGAAAGTGGGGACACATCTATGTCCCAATGGAGATGACATATGTGCTAAATAAAGCTTTGTTTTTGTTGTAATGTGTCAATCCATTAATATGTTAATTCCAACCTAATTTTTTTCGAAATGACTCACTAAACACCATGGCATCTATCAGATCTAGTTGAATTCAATGAAGTGAAATTTTTTAAGCAAATTTAACATAAACTTATGTCTCATTCTCCCACTGTAAAAATTCCACCATTCCATTAAAAAAATTGGGTTTTAATAAAAAACATTCGATTTAACCAAGATAAAATCCAAATGATTATATCAGAACCATTGAAATCCATTTTCCACAAATACAGATTTGAAATCAATTCACAATTCAATTTATCAATATGCATTCACATTTTGTTTCAAAAAATTAATTTGAACAATTTCCATCAATTTCAAAATAAAACCCCATTTCTATGGAATTGGGTTTTTTCATATTTTTTCAACTAAATTCAATCCTAAACAAAAATTAAAAAATATAAATTTCACTAATTTCCCTAAAGAGACCCCAATTCAAAGGAATTGCGTGATGTCCAATTTGATACCAAAAACCCACTTTTGAAACCCCAATCCAATGGAATTGGGTTTTTTTACGAACTAATTCGAACCCATTTAAAAAATTTAACATAATTTAATTGAATTAAAATGATTGTAATTTCATAAACCAATTTATGGTTAACTTAAATTGGGCATCATGATAGAACCACCTACCTTAGGGAAAATAGATCTCCCTGTGCCGAACTATAACTAAGATATTCCAATGAATAAACGTGATCTTAGAAATTGGAATTAATCCAAGGATTAAAATCCTAAAAAGAGGGTATTTGATCCCTAAAGCAATATTGGGATCAACAAAACCCTAGGGAGGAGAAGATTTATCATAGGAGATAGAGATCGGTGTGTGGAAACTAACTAGGATAAAATCGAAGGGCATTCCTAAAGATTCAAATCGATTTTTAGAGGTATCTTAGGGGTAAAGAATATTTCTTCGGTGCTCCCAATGAATATGAATTCATATGGGTTGGTTCTAGGTACATTATGATCCTAAAACGGGGGGTTCAAGGTTATTAATTTGGATTTTCAGATTAAGGAGATCACGTGTAAGAGTAGCTTGATAAAGCTGCATGGTTTGAAAAACCGTGTAAACTAACTATGTGCTAATTTTAAATGGAACACATTTTTTCTCATAAAATGGAACACTTATTAACTAACCACGCACCCATAATTCAAAATCTCACAACCTTAGGTTTCACAGTTTTTTTGATAGGACACACGGTTTGGAAATAATATACACTAATCAATCACCCACCCATAAATTTTCAAACCCTTAAATATTTTACCAGAAACAACTCCAAAAGAAACCCAAAAAATATCGATAAAAATTGGGGTTTATGAAAAACTGAAAAAGAAATAGAATTTTACATGGTAGGTAGACATACCAAAATATTTTATATGCTTATGTGTATGCCAAATTTTGTATATATAATTCCTCAGTTATGATTTAATGGATTATTATCATTATTCCCTTAAGATTCATGTATTTTTACCTACTAATATTTTTCTAGTTCTCATGATTATGATCATTAATATGAAATGTATACTAGTAATATGATATTCTCATGTTGTCATATACTTATGTTCATGTTATTCTTACATCCTTATTTTATTTACCATCACTGAGCATGCAAGCCCATTTATTTATTATGTTTCTATTCCCCATGTTATGGTTTATTTTTTAAGTTTACTTACTAATGGTTTATAACATTGTTGGAATCATAGAAGATCATTCACCATGTTTAACGATTTTGTTCCATCCTTCTAAATACACTATACTACTACGTCCTTGAGCATGTAAATATTTAATATGTTCTATATTCATTTATATTTATTTAATATATACATATTTTATTTCTGGGATGTTTTATTTGATTCCAATAATGCTGATATATGGTTGTGGTATTGTTAGGGAATGAGATATAAAGAGTTTTTTTGTGTGTTTCAACCTTTTTTTTATTAATTCAGGGTGTGATTAATTTTTTTGATTTTTTTCAAGGTAACTGGATTCACTCTAAAATAATCAGATTAGAACATGAAGGATTAGTTTCAATTGGTTTATATTTTTCTTTTTAATTATGAAATAGATATGCAAATACTGGTAGAAAACGTCCTTAGTGATGGTTTTGGGATTTATGAAAACCTGTTTTTGTGCAGAGTGCATTACATCAAGATTCTAAATTTATGGTATCCAAATATGGGTTTGTTTTGATTTATGGAAATGGTTTTATAGAAATGTTCTCAATAAAAGAACTATTTTATTGAAATCAATTGAATTATGCGATATGTAATTGTTTGTGAATAATTGGTTGGTTTGTGATCATTTTCCTTAACATGCCCCTTTGGAAGGGGCATGTTCCATTGGGGTATTTGTATATGGTTACCTTGTAACGACTTGGTAGATCGATAATAAACTACTCACGCGTAAGGAACTTTCACCTAGTAATGCATTTGTGGATGTGTGAATGTGTAGATTGTAAGGGTATATACCAAATGAAATTGGGATATGGTTTGAGTGACTTGTTTGGTTGATTTCTATGGAAATTTATTGATTGAGAAATTTATTAGAATTTTTAAAAATGGTTGAAAATGTGTTAAGGTGATTCAAATAAATTGTTTTATATAAATGTTCAATCATTTTATATCATGAAGGTATGATTAGGGAAGTCTTTTTGGGAAGCCTTAATATGTTTCATCTATCATTCCCTTCTTTGGCACGTTGGTGCTTCTACATATGTTTCTTATCAAGAAACATTAATGGAAATGTGTCTCATTTATTTATTTATGAATCATGATACATTGAGTACAGGTTATAGATATGGAGTGTGCAGTATATTGGGAGATATAAAGTTAGTGTGTCTGAGACTTTTGGTTTTTTGATGGTTATCTCCTCCTCATTGTACTATGATATGGGTGGTGGTATATATTAGTATCCTTGTCTTATTGTATTCTATTGAGTTTTATTAAATTGTTATCATGGATTATATAATGGTTTATGGTTATGTTTTACTTGGTTTAGTTTTTTTACATTCGAATAAAAATAACCCCCCAATTGTTAATGAATACCATGGTATTTATTTCCATCCATTAGTGTATGGAGGATGCCACCTAGGACAAATTAATATCCTATTTCCCTCTCAATCCAATGAGGTGGGGTGAGATGTTGCAAATTGTATCAGTCTTTTCAAATCTCAATTTTATTTTAGGACAAATGGAATTGGTTTTTCGGTATGCGATTTATAAAATCATTCTCCATTGGTCCTTTATTTGGGGTGGTTGAAAATATTAGTATCATTAGAACATTAAATGTATATGAAAAGAGGAATAACTAACCTATTTATGATGAATATCATGTTACCTAGGAGACGGATACATGAATGTTATGAGAAACTTATAGAAGTTGTGATCTTCATGTCAGGGGTTTATCCAATGAAACAATCATGACATGCAATTTATAAATGACATCGCATTATGAGTTCATATTTCATTTGGAGTATTGATTTATGATTTGGTGTAAAAAAATTATTTTCTAAAATTCTTGAAATTGTTTCAAATATGAGTATTTTAAATTCTATGATATCAAAATTTTGAAAATTGGTTGATTTTTAGAGGCATGGGGAAATTTTTCTATATGGGTTAAAAACATAAAGTGTTGAATTTTGAAAATAATTTTAGTGATAATTTTGATTTAGTAAATTTTATTTTGTAAGCATTTAGTTGTTATAGATTTATACTTATGGTGTTTGTTGTGTGTATAGAAAATTGAACTCAATTGTTGTCATTGAAACCAACTGAAATATGCTTGTGAGAATGTGGTTGCACCTATTCTATAGGTGAACCAATGCTTGTCCAAATTATTGTAAAATATTTTCAAGTTGGGGATAGAGGGATCAAGAGGGATAAACCAATAAAAGTGGATCTTTCTATTTAGTTCATAATGAAGAAACAACTTATCATTTAGGGTGATTTTGAACTACATAAACCAATGGTGTGTATGAATAGAATGAATGAAATACTCAATTTCCTTATCACACTAGAAGAGTTGAATGTAATTTTGGAAACATATGTATTGGAAGATATTTTATGCTAGTGGTGGAATTTATCATTTTAGGATAAATTAATAAATATAATTCCATGGGATGATTTGGATGATTTTATTAACAAATGATTATATCCACATACGCTCTGGATTACTAGAACAACAGAAACATTCAACATGACGTGGGACAATCTTTTACAGATAGTGCATGCTTCTAATTTATTGAATTTAGTCTTCTTTCACCTGAACATGCTGCTAGTGCATCCTTGAATCCTCGCATTTTTGAATCAAGGATGAGGCAAGAGATTCACTTGAATATGATTGTTCTATTGTATAAAATATTATAAAGAGATGGTAAATAGAGGAATGGTAGATGAATTGGGAATATCAAAAAATATGGGTGGAGGTTGTATGATGATACATAAGGGGAATAGTGGGTACTATAATGGTATAAATTAGAGGATGAGGGACACCTATTTCCAATGCTAGAGTATGACACCAAATTAGATGATGGGAATGGTGAACCATCCTCCATGTCCCAAGAGAAAATCAGGATGTTTTTATGTGAATCATTTGATCACATGAATTGAATTTGTACAAAACTGCCTTGGTCATTTCAAAAATGAAACCATATGTTCCATATTCAGTTCTATTTTCCAGTACACTATGGTCGGGTGTTTGGGACACACCTCTTCTTTCAAAAACATCATATGCCTTGATGAGATGAGGTCATCATAATACCTCTCATTAGTAGAGCTAATCTAGCCGTGGTGATTTCAGTAATACCATGACTCCTCCTTAAGGGACGTCTAAATAAGGAAATAATGAACAATGTGATGTGAGTAAACATTTATATAGAGATGAGAATGTTATTGCACATGATCAATAAAGGCCATCGATAGTGAGAGTTGCAATTCATTTTAATTCAACCATTATGAAATATTTTTTTGATATGGGTGTATCCCATTTGACTATCCATTCTCATGATTTTTATATTCTAGGTTCAAATGTTGATATGATACCTTCTATTTTGAAACATAAAACTCCTCTTGGAAAAAGATAATGTGTGGTCTTTATGTTTAATGTATGTTCTATAACTATTGATGGAGAAGAATTCATATGGTATTTCAAAGTTATTGAGATTTATGTTTGGGAAATATTCAAAGGTATGTATTGGATTAATATTTTCAAAGATTATAATGATTTTTATTACCTATGGTCCAGTTTTACGATGGATGATTGTGTCGAGCATGTCTTTAGTGGGGACTGGATTGTATAGGTAGGTGAAACAACCCTATTGGTGCTAGTAGATAGAATGATCTCATATCATTTTGTAGTTTTGACTGTAGACATGGTGGATGAGATTGATACTATGGGTATTTTAGTACATTTGAAAATTTTATTTGATATTCTTTATGATAACATCAAAATTTTCACACAAAATAGAGGTGTAGTTTATGATTGATTTATTTGCAATGACCATCACAATGAAACTTCAATCTTTTCATATTCAACCAAAAAACATTATGTGAATTGAATGTGTATTTTTAAGAGGTGAAATTTATAGGATTCAATTATCCATGTTCTTTTCTAGGGGAAGTTCTACCGTAGTGTCTCAGATCTAGATGTCACTCAACTGGTGCCTTGTACCTGGTTGGCCGCTTGGTTTCAAGTGCATTTCCCCAAATGCCTGAGGCTCCCAACTAGAATCAATGACCTAGTGTGTGCTTGTGGGGAAATTATAGCCTCGTTGGAAGATAATAACATTGTGGAATAAATAATAATACAATATTGGAAGCACTAAATGGAATACATCTGAAATAAACATCATAGGACTGATAAGATAAATAACTAAGAATTATTCCATACAGAAGATGATGCAACATGTTATGTTCTAAGAAAACAACCAAAACATATATACTCAATAAATCCCAAATATAGATTCCAAAAGAAAAAATAAACAATGAAAAACTATGATGAATCACAAGCCTCAATATTGTCTCATTCTCTCCTCCTCCTATACAGAAAAACAAGTACCTAGAGAAGGGCACTTTCCCTTATTGACACATGTGACAATATAATCTATTTGTGAACAAAAGAATGACTCAAACACAGTGTAATAAATAAATCCCATTAGAAAACCACTGAAGATCTGTGCCTCTCTGTTAGTGAGTATATACAATAGGCAGTGTACAATAAAAATAAAATAAGTAAACTATAATGTACTCAAAAGTAAACAGTCATATAGTTCATGTATTTCATTTTTTTCATGATGTACAGTTCAACAATCCAATTACATTGAATTATATATGTCTAGAGTTCCGGCCTAAGCCTATAAATCCCACATAAAAATGATACAGAATACATACCTCAGAAGGCTATCTAAACCAGCAATGGGATGACCAAATCTAATATTGTGCTTTGTCTTGGCAGTCACATCATAAGTTATTCCATTTCAATATTCAATTCAATGCCTCTACCAGAGGCACAGAAAAACCCTCCCAAAAGCATAAAAATTATTATTCATATAAATAAAAAATCCTTTTTCATAGGCATAAGAATTCCTCACCCACAAGCATAATGAATCCCTGCCCACATGCATAGTAGTAAAAAAGGGTCGAGCCCGGTAAAGAAGAATTTGCTCATAAAATAAAACAAATGTAAATTGCATTATTATATGATTAAAATAATAACAACTCTCAAAGGAAACAAAACAAAATAACCAACAAGTGGATTAAATTATCACAATGATTATACTATTATACTCACATGGTGTAAGAACCCGGTTCCTATTTTTGAGGTACGGGTTTCTTCGTTTCACTTTTCCTTAAGTGTTTTTGAGGAAATAAGGAAAATGGGGAAAATCCCAAATTTTGGATGTACACACCATGTACTTGTCCACACGACATGTAATTTTGGCCGTGTAGGATGAGTACATGGGTCGTGTATCCATGTCGCCGATGAATGGTGTAAAGACCGACTACACGCCGTGTAGAAGTCCCTTACACGTCGTGTATTCAGTCGACAAGAGAATAGTAAGGTCGTGCCTAGATGTGCGACAGTACACAACATGTACTCATGTAGACACACTGTGTAGTCATGTCGGTAGGTGAACAGTGCCACGTTGGCGGGAAACCGCAAGAGGAATAGTTAAAAAATGGGGAGTACACGTCGTCTACTCAGAAGTACATGTCGTGTACTTTGTTTTTTTCACATAAAATGGGCAGTAGCCTCCCCTGTTCCTAGGGAAGGCTTAGAACCGGACGGGAGTTCGAGAGGGATGACTGAATCTTTGAGGATCCGCCGAGCGCACGTCGGAAATCTGTTTTATGCACCGTCGATCTCCCTGGAACCGTTCGGGTTATTTCTCCCTTCTCCTAGAGTAGTTTTTACCAATTTATTCCCTTAGGGAAGTTATTTAAGTTTGAACGAGGTTTTCTTTCACCTCAGAACTACGGCGTTCTAGGATTAATCGAGGATCATCATTCGCGGATATCGTTCGTGGTTGTTAAAGGTCGGTGGCTTGGTGTTTATTTTTTATAATGCTTTGCATTTTGTGTTTTTTTGTTCCTCGAACTCATGTTGGGGTATCGTGTGGCTAAGGACGTAGCTGTTTTAATACCTAGAATCATATAAGTAATTAATTGTGATATTAAAATGCTGTTTGGGATCGCTGCTTGGATGCATGACCATCTCGAGGGGTGCGTTCCTCTGTTTTGTTGTTTGGCCAGGATACCTAAGTTTATGCCATGTTTAACTATGCATTACTTTTTCCTTGAGTGGAATTGTGTGTAAATTGCATGTTTATATATTGGGCATGGCCCAGTTACTTGTGCCTGAGGGAGGTGTTTTACTATATTTTGAGGGCGTGACTATATTATTTTGAGGGCGACATTCTATTTCGCCTGAGGGAAACCATTCGTGCCTGAGGTCTTGACTCTTGTGCATTTGTGCGACACTAGTATGCCTGAGGGAGATATTCTGTTATTCCTGATGGAGAGATTCAGTTATGCGTGAGGGAAAGATTCTGTTTCTCCAGAGGGAAATTACTGTAGAGACCCAAATCTTGACGTACATGGACATTACATTACTTTTTCGGAATACTTAATACATAACAAAACCAACACTCAAGGACCGTAATATTTTAGTGTCTTTGGAAACTCGGAACATAATCATCTAATCATGGTGAAAGATCTTCAACATCTCCCATAATGATCTTCCCCTATTGTTTTCTTACCTAAAACCTTTCTTTATATCCTAGAGAAAATAAAACACAAAAAAGTGTGATCTCAAATTCTCAGTAAAGGTAAACATATATAACATTAAACAATCCATAAAAATTTGAATGAAAAAACATGAACATAAAATCTAAACATCAAAATTTTGAGCAAAGACATAAATCGTGGAAGTACATATGGAATATATCATAAAGGAACATCAATCATGATAAAATATCATGGGAATGAAACATGTAATTATGGCAACCATTAAGCACATGTTATGATTTCTATAGTAGCCAAGGCATTGCTTCCAAGACCATCTTAGGGGACAAAGTCCCTTTCTGAATCGAGTTCACTCCCAGTTCAAGTCCTATATCACTGAACAGAATTAACTTACCATTCCAACCAAGTCTATATCATGAGATATAAATATTTACCTAATGCATTGGAGGGAGATATAGGTCCCACCCATCTCATAATGAAATAATTCTTTGGCATGCCACAAAATCATAAATCAATAATCATAGAATAACCCATGCAATAGAATGGGATTCGTAGACATCATGCCATTATAACATAATCCATATAGAAAATGGTTATCATTTCATCACAAGAAAAATAAAACCTTGTAAATAACTGAGACATTATACCTGAAACATAAAAATATTAAATAATGTCATTTTAGATGGAAAATAGTTTTGATAAAACAATAGAAATGAATTCTTGAGGAAAATATCACTTCTTCTTCAAAATCATTTTATTTTCACAAAATTCAATGCAATATTTAAAGAAAATGTTTTTTTGAAAATAATCATGCAATCTTGTAGTTGAAGCTTCAAGAAAATGAGGCATTATGAAACCGTAAAAATCTGTTCATGCCGTATAAGTTAAAAATAACATTCTCCTTGTACTTTTGTCGGAAAAGTCAAAAAGTTTCTAGTGCGGTAAAACAAATTAAGATTATTTTCATAACACGTGGTAATATTAAAAAATGGGTAAAAATGACATTAAACATACATGAAAACATTTTTAGAAATCATGGACGTGGATGATAAAAAAACCCCAGTAAATACTTACGAATAAACAGTCTCGGATAAGAGCGAGATTGGAATACTTATCCCTTACCTTAGGTCTAATATGCTTTGTGTGTATCTGAACCAACTATATAAAGATTTATATAATGTCATTGACTTATTAAGGAATCATATTCATTGTTATGATATCATATATTGTTCACTTATGACTGTATATTACCTGTTCTTTTGTAAATTCCATTTTAAAGCATCATTTTGGGTAAAATCGCTTCATTTATCTTATGTGTTTCGACATGTTTTTGTTGATATTTTTACATATATCCTGATTTACATAATTCCATAATTTAAAACATTATTTATATATAATATATATTCAGTATATAAATGAAATGAAATACACCGTTCATGGAGACGGTAGGCCAAGCGTATGCATGAACGCTGTTTTCGTTTCCTTATTGAATTAAATGGAATTTAGTAAATGAAACATATGTGTACATAAATCCAGTATCATTATTATTTAATTTATTTCATGATAATTTATTATATATACATTATAATCATACTTTAATGGTTAATCAAGGAAAATGAATCACATCGTGTTCGCGGAGATGGTAGTCCGTACGTAAGCACGAGCGATGATATCATTCCCATGATCGTGGAATTGTATTGAAGTGTATGTATAATATTTCAGAATCAATATAAATTTAAAATAATAATATATATTTATTTATTTACACCATTATACCCATCCAATTAAGGTGGTGGTAGAAAACACATTACACCACAGCGTGGAGATGGTATTTCGTACGTACGTACGCGCGGTGATTTCATTTTCTGTAGAATGGATAGAAGGTTAAATAGGGTTGTTTCATATTTATAATAACATATCAGTATATAATTAATACTTATGTAGTTACTTTATAATGAAACAACTAAAGAAGATGAAGTAGAAGAAGAAATAAAATTGAAATAGTTGTTAAAATAGATTACCTCTTCCTCAATGCACCTCATTTAAACTTCTTCTTAGGGCACTAGAGATAGTCTTTTGAGAGGACCAGAACATATATGATGTAACTAGAGAGTTTTAGAAGAGGAATTTTAAGGGTTTCTCTGAGCTTCCTGTCTCAAAAGGGTGTGAAGATAAGAGGGAAGGGGTACCCTTTTTATAAGGGAGGAGAGGGGCACCTTTGGAAAAAGATAAAATATTATTTTATAATAAAGTCATATTCGGTTTATAATAGATCAAAATTGATTTATTAAATAGCTAAAGTGGGGATGGGTCGAAATCCTCTCAGCCAAATGGTTTTAGGCATGTTTAGGTTACTATTTAAACCTTACCATTTAGATTTGACACTAAGTTAAATAATTTAACTTTTACTGTGTCTTATTGTTTTCTTACACTACATGGTTAATAAACATACTACAACAAGCCAAACTAACCCTAAGTGGTTCATTATTAATCTATATAACCTTTTATAAGTCATTTTTACAAACCATAGATTTTTAGAAATATAATAACAATTAATAATATAATATTGGTTTTAAAAACAATTTTATTTCAATTTTGACACTATTTGGTAATTGATTTTTGTGAAAATCATATCAGCATGATTAGTTCGAAAAAAGTTAATTACATCAATACGAACATTTTCTTTAAATAAAATAATAATAAATGTCATAATCTAATCGAAGTGGACCTAAAGGGAATTATTTTATTCAGAAGCTTTTTTTATTCGAATTACACTTCTCCAATAGAATTAGGACATGTGTTAGGGTAATAATAATATCATTTTTACCCTTAATTACCCTATTAACTTTTCACCGTGGTAAATAAAAGAAAAAAGTTACTATTCACCAAAAATTATTTTTATCATATTGAACCACATTTTACTACTTGATATTAACTATGTCTCCCAGATTTTCAAAATTCCACTCACAGAAGTGGTAAAATTATATTTTATTTAAGTTTTCCAAAAGCTCATATGAGATAGGTAAAAGACGGTGAAAAGTTCAATACAATTTTTATATATCTACAATTATTATAAAATGACTCTAATGAAATACATTGAACTTATATGGGTATTATGAATCAGTTTTTACCTAAAATAAATTTTGATAAAATAAATTAATATTTAAATTAAAATTCGGTTTTTAGGTAGTAACCTAGTGTTTTCACTATTCATCAAAAATTGAAAGTTTTCAGAAAAATACAAAAAATTCACCCTAGGCTAATTTCGATATTCCAAATCCCAAAATGAATTCCATTTTGAAAAATAAAATTTTGAAAAGTTGGTATTACTATTCATAACAGCTACTTTATATAATATTATAATAACATATCGTTGTATAGTGAAACTCGGTATTGCGTACAACAGAAGCTATCGTGGAAGGTCTTCCTTGCGTGTAATGCAAGCCAAGTCAGGGCTGTGTGAAGTGAAAACTTCATTTGGTGTTGTGTATAATATAATCAAAACATATTAAACAAAATCTATAATTAATGTCGTGTAAAATAATTTCCACAAAACGAACTTGAAATTGTGTGTAACACGAGCCAAGAATAGTTTTGCCTATACTACACGCTAATACGGTGTTGCATATAGTACAAGCTAATCCTGGTGTAGTGTATAATATAAGACATCAAAAAAATTAAAAATAATATATCTCATAAAATCTCAGGGTGTTACATTCTACCCCCATTATAATGAATTTCCCCTCGAAATTCGTCAGGGTTATAAATCATTTACTACTTGAAAGTTTCTTTCATATAAACCCACATCGTAAAAAGGAATACTAAATCATCATTTTAAATAGGAACGTTTTAATGAATATGGATACCCAATGTAACTCCCCACTTGGGTTCCCACATAGGAGTATATAGGTGAAAATATGTATATGGAAGAGAATTCTAACCGTCATGTTCTGATGGAGAGTGGTAGAGAACATGGATTTGAAAATGACAACAATCGCAAAGCTATAAATTTGTGATGATCTAAAGTACCATCTGATTCATCAGATATTAGAGTACTAGGAAAACATTTTTGGTTATCAATATCATTTCCCAAATGTTGAACATTTTTTGAATTCAAAGAAATACTTAATTGATTTTGGTACAATGTCACTATTGTTTGTGCCTTGAACAATTTCAACATCATCTCTTAATGAAATAAAGTTGAATTTGTCTTTCGTGAAGTGTTAGCAGATCATGCGATAGAATGATAGGTCATTCCATATGTATCAAACATAAGGTTATCAAAAGTTATCAAATATACATAAGTACATCTATAGTGAGATTAATCATATATGGTTCCTAAAATGGACTTATACATCATATATCATACCTCTTAATATAATAAAACTAGTTTCTACTAACTAGGGACTTCCTGTAGGCCAGTGGTGTGTGATAAAGGCCTGTCGCACTTCAGTTGTGGGTTTGATTCCCACATCCTTGTCCGATGCGATGGGTTGTCGCTCGTCCTATGGGTTGTCCTTATTCTAAAACAATACTATTATAAAATTCCAGAAATAATATTGAAAACAAGTTCTATCCTTAAATAATACTATCTTATGTTCAACATAATCCATTCTATTCTTTAGGCTTATCCAAAATACATCTTTCCAATTTCATAGTATAAAGAAAATGGTTACTAGAAAGCTCACATAACAAGCAAGTGAATACCATCATTTATCCCCCATATATCGTAAGATATATCTTGTTGGTCACATTCCAAACTTTTGGATACCTTAATCATGTATTCTGTTGAAACATGAATTACCATAGAACCCTAGTGAAAATGTGAGTGTTGTCAAAAGTTAACTCTTTCCACATACAAAAATCCCAAAAATTCTATATACTCAAACCATGATATCACTTAGTCCTTATATCAATAATGATCTCATGAATACTATCAAACATATTATTTTCTCTTTATCCATTCATTATGCGCATATCATCTGCTTTCCAAAATATTTGAATCACTTTTCAAGGTTACCGGTACCATATTCTTATAGAAAACCACAACGGACCAATACACAGATATTTCAATATACAATAAAAGTACCTGAATCACATTATTATTGAATTCCAATACCTAATCCATTCAATCCATCCTCTTCAATGATTTTCATGGAATAGGTAATTCCTCGATTTAGAAGTAACTTTTTTAGGTTAGAGCATTGTGTTGGGTAATGCACGTGTTCTCCATAGATAAGACATTGGACTCCATAACAGTCTGTCACTCTATGACCCTTTTCTCCACAAAGATAAGATCTTCCCCTACATTTGAGTTATTAGTCAATTTTCTTCTTCCCTTCATTATTAATCTCTATCTTCCTTTCTCTATGATCCTCACCATGCGAACATGCATAAAATTCCATCTTCCTGTTATTTGATGACTTAGGAATACAACTAAAGATCACATTATTAGTCATATATCGATATGACTGATTCAACATAATCACGATATCTTTATCTCCAAGAGTTACATAATTTCGTTGATCATAGTCCCCATTTTGTCCATTGGAATCAATGTTAACTTAATTCCTTCTCGTTCCCTCCTTTTAATAAGACCAGAAACCATATTTTAAGAAAAAGATAAAATAACGAGGAACCACATAATCATAAAAAGTCACTTATGGGATGTATAACTTATAAAAAATTCTTTAATCCATGGCACCATAGGTTCACCCTAGGTTATTCATTATCGTCAACATAATTCTAGGACTCTAACCTATACATATACTTAACCTTAGGGACATGACTAGACATACCTTAGAAATATTTCTAGGGATCTCACTAAAGTTGTTGCATCCTAGTTTCCAAAGGTTGACTAAACCGAACCTCTGATACCAACTGTTGAGACCCAAAGCATGATGTGCATGGAAATTACATTACATTTTCATAATACTTAATACATAACAAAAACCAACACTCAAGGACCGTAATAGTTTAGTGTCTTTGGAAACTCAGAACATAATTTTCTAATCATGGTGAAAGATATTCAATGTCTCCCATAAAGATCTTCCCCTTTTGTTTTCTTACCTAAAACCTTTCTTTATATACTGGGGAAGAAAACATAAAAAGTGTGAGTTCAAATTCTCAGTAAAGGGAAAAATTGATAACATTAAACAATCCATAAACATTTGATGCAGAAACATGAACAGAAAACCTAAACATCAAAATCTTGAGCAAAGACATAAATCATGGAAGTACATGAGGCATATATCATAAAGGAAAATCAATAATGATAAAATAGAATAGGAATAAAACATGTAATTATGGAAATAATTAAGCACATGTTATGATTTCCATAATAGGCAAGGAATTTCTTCAAAGACCATCTTAGTGGACAATGTCCCTTTCTGAATCGAGTTCACTACTCGTTCCAATCATGTATCACTAAACCAGATTAACTTACCATTCCATCCATGTCTATCTCATGAGATATAAATATTTATTAAATGCATTGGTGGGAGATATAGTTACCACCCATCTCATAATGAAATCATTTTTTCGTATGCCACAAAATCATAAATCATACATCATAGCATAACCCATGTAACAGAATGGGATTCTTAAACATCATGCCATCATAACATAATCCATATACAAAAATGGATATCATTTCATTATATGAAAAATCAAACCATGTAAATAATGGATAAATTATACTTGGAACATAATCATATTAAATATTTTCATTTTAGATGGAAAATAATTTTGATAATACACTTGAAATGAATTCTTGAGGAAAATATCCTTTATTCTTCAAAATCATTATATTTTCACAAAATGCCATGAAATTTTAAAAGAAAAGGTTTTTTTTAAATAATCATCCAATATTGTAGAGTAATCTTCATGAAAATGAGGCATTATGAAACCATAAAAATCCGTTCACACCGTATAAGATAAAAATAACATTCTCCTCGTACTTTTGTCAGAAAAGTCAAAAAGTTTCTTGTGTGGTAAAAAAATGTAAGATTCATTGCATAACATGTGGTAAAATTAAAAAATGGTTTAAAATTACATTAAACATACATGAAAACATTTTTAGAAAACTTTGACATGGATGATTACAAAAACCCACGTAAATACTTACGAATAAACAATCTCGGATAAGAGCGAGATTGGAATAGTTATCCCTTACCTTAGGTCCGATATGCTTCGTACATATCTGAACCTCCTGTATAATGATTTAAATAATCTCATTTACTTATTAATGAATCCTATTAATTGTTCTGATATCATATATGGTTCACCTATGTCTTTGTATTACTCGTTCATTTGTAAATTTCATGTTAAAGTAGCGTTTTGTGTAAAATCGTTTCATTTATCGCACCTGTTTCGAAATGTTGTTCTTGATATTATTACTTATATCCTTATTTACATAATTTCACAATGTAATAAATGATTTATATATAATATATATTCAGTAAATAAATTGAATGAAATACACCGTTCATGGAGACGGTAGGACGTGCGTACGCATGAACGCTGTTTTCGTTTACTTATTGAATTAAATGGAATTAAGTAAATGAAACATATATGTACATAAATCCAGTATCATTATTTTTTAATATATTTCATTATTATTTATTATATATACTTTATAATCATACTTGAATGGTTAATCATGGAAAATGAATCTCATCGTGTTCGTGGAGACGGTAGTCCGTACGTACGCACGAGCGATGATATCATTCCCATGATCGTGGAATTGTATTGAAGTGTATGTATAATATTTCAGAATCAATATTACTTTAAAATAATAATATTTATTTATTTATTTACACCATTATACCCATTCAATTAAGGTTGTGGTGGAAAAAAGATTACACCACAGCGTGGAGACGGTATTCCGTACGTACGCACGAGTGGTGATTTCATTTTCCATAGGATAGATAGAAGGTGAAATAGGGTTTTTTCATATTTATAATGACATAAAATTATATAATTAATACTTATGTTATTACATTATAATGAAACAACTAATGAAGAGGAAGTAGAAAAAGAATGAAACTTGAAAGAGTCGGTAGAAGAGATTACCTCTTCCTCGACACACCTCCTTTAAACTTCTTCTTAGGGCACTAGAGTTAGTCTTTTTAGAATACCAGAACATATATTATGTAACTATAGAGGTTCATAATAGGAATTGGTAGGGGTTTTCCGAGCTTCATGGCTCAAAAAGGTGTGAAGAGAAGAGGGAATGGGTGCCCTTTTTATAAGGGATGAGAGGGGCACCTTTGAAAAAACATAAAATATTATTTAATAATAAAGTCATATTCGGTTTATAATTGCTCCAAATTGATTTATTTAGAATCTAAAGTGGTTATGGGTTGAAACCATCTAAACCAATAGTTTTTATACAAGTTTAGGATACTATTTTAACCTTATCATTTAGATTTAACACTAAGTTAACTAATTTAACTTTTACCATATCTTATTGTTTTCTTACACTACATGGTTAATAAACTTACTATAAAAATCCAAAAGAACCACATGTGGTTCATTATTAATATATGTAACCTTATATAATTCATTTGGATGAACCTTAAATTTTTTGGAATATAATAACAATTAATAATATAATATTTGTTTTAAAAACTATTTTATGTCAATTTTGACACTATTTGGTAATGGATTTTTGTGAAAATCATATCAGCATGATTAGTTCTAAAAATGTAAATTAATTCAATACTAACATGTCATATTAACCTATAAAATTAGTGGAATTCATAAAAATTCTCAAATTACATTTATTTGGGTATTTATAAAATCAATTATTTTATTATTTCATTATTTAGGTAATTACTGCATCACCATTGTGTCATAAATAAATTAAATTATCTAATTTCTAAAATTTATAAATAAAATCCCATTAGGTAAGAAATCTTTTTATCTTTCTAATGAATATTTAATGTCTTATTTTTCTTATGTATAACCCTATATTAGACATGTTTTTTTATTAAACATCGATTTTATCTATTTTAACTGTTCTTTAAATAAAATAATAATAAATGTCCTAATATAATCTATGTGGACCTAAAGGGCTATATTTTATTCGTAATTTTGTTTTTGGTCTAATTACACTTATCCAATATAATTAGGACATGAGTTAGGGTAATAATAATATCATTCTTACCCTTAATACTATCTTTACTTTTAACCGTGGTAAATAAAAGTAAAAAGTTCTTATTCACCAAAAATTATTTTTATCTTATTTAACCACATTTTACTGCTTGATATTAACCGTGTCTCTCGGATTTTTAAAATTCCACTCACCAAATCGGTAAAATTTAGTTTTATGTAAGTTTGCAAAAAGCTCCTAAGATATAGGTAAAAGACGGTCAAAAGATCAATAAAATTTTTATATATCGAGAATTATTATAAAATGACTCTAATGAATTACATTGAAATTATATAGGTATTATGTGTCAACATTTTCCTGAAATAAATTTAAACAAAATAAATAATTATTTATATAAAATGGCGGTTTTTAAATAGTAATCCTTTGTTTTGACTATTCATCAAAAATTGATAGTTTTCAGAAAAATACAAACAATTCACCATAGGCTAACTATGATATTCCGAATCAAAAAATGAAGTCCATTTTGAAAAATAAAATTTCAAAAATTGGGTATTACTATTCATAACGGCTAGTTTATATAATATTTTAATAACATATCGTTGTTTAGGGAAACTCGGTATTGCGTACATCACACGCTATCATGGAAGGTCTAGATTGCATGTAAGGCAAGCCAACTCAGGGCTGCGTGTAGTGAAATCTCCGTTTGGTGTTGCGTATAACATAATCAAAACTTATTAAAAAAAATCTATACTTAATGTTGCGTAAAATAATTTCCACAAAATGAACTTGAAATTGTGTGTAACATGAGCAAAGAATAGTGTGGTTTATACTGCAAGCTAATAAAGTGTTGCATATAGTACAAGCCAATCCTGGTGTAGTGTATAATAGAATACATTAAAGAAATAAAAAATAATATTTCTCATAAAATCTCGGGGTGTTACAATTACCTACGGGTAGGATTCTGATTACCTGAGGGTGAGGTTTTTCTTGTCTGAGGATGCTGACTGCTTAATTAGGAATTCAATGAGGTTTTTTCTTAATATTAAATGGATAAATGACTAATTAAAATGGCAATATAACTCGTATGTTAGTCTCTTGTGTAGTGCTATGTTTATTGCATTTAGTTTTTCACACTGTTGTTGAATGTTTACAAACAGTTGGGAATGTGCCATTGGTGGGTGCCTACTGGGATTTATTTATCACAACCTTTTTGGGTCACACATTTCGACCGAAACTAATTATATTGCTGCAGGTGTGGATAGGGGAATCAGTCCCTATACAGGTACTTGATTGATTCTGAGGAGTAGGGGAGCATGGGACATGGCTGAGGATCGCGATTCTATTGGCTGTTTTGTTCTGTTTTGCTTTCATGTACATGTACTGTATTTTATTATTGTGTAACACGTTCTGGATGCTTTCATAGAATTTGAGGCATGTTTCACCATTATTTATATACTGGTTTAATATTTCTACTGCAGTTGTTTAATTCAGTCGTGTATGGTTTACGAATTCCGCTTTTTTTATGTTTTATCTCATTCCGCTGTGCTACACTTTGAAAAATGAGGGCATAGTTTCCCCACTATCAGACCTGGGCCCTCACTGCTAGTCGGTAGCCTCTGGCATTTAGGGAAATGCGCTTGAGGTCACGTGGCGAACTGGGTTCGGGGCACCCGTTGGGTGGCACCCGGAACCGGGATGTTACAAAGTGTTATCAAAGAGTTTCTTTTCATTGACATACAATTTGGAGCCTTATTCCGGGATAGGATGGGAACACTAGTTGGTAACAAGATGTTTCTGGGAGTAGATAACCCGTGTATATGGAAAATCCAATTTACCTCGTATTGCAATCTTACAGATTTTGCAATTTACAATTGATATGATTTCACCATTGGGTGATGCACTTGTGGCGTGCTGTTATATTTTATTCATGGGTTATATTTAGTTGTAACCTGATGAGATGAGGGTATTCCATCTCATGCGTCATTTAGGCACATGCTAGAAATCAAATGCCATGCATAGTTCCATGCCATGTAGGTGCATTAGAAATTGCATGTTGTTGTCATAGATGTTGTGCTAGTGAAAGAATGTTGTTGTGATAGATACTTTGATAAATACCTGTTATTTGATAGGATATTATTGTGTGAGATTGTATATAGAATGGACACCAGGCTTTTGTTTTTGGGGAGTATGGGCCCTCATTGACCATAATTTAGTGGATCATTGGGTTTTTACAATTTTTCATAACATAGATAAGATGTCAAACATTGATTCGTGGGGAGTATGGCCCCTCACGGATCAAAATGTGGCAATTAGCTGTTTTTTTCAGTGTTTTCTGGGATCCGGAGAAGTTTCTGAGGCATACTGTGTGGAAACACAGTATATACACGGTGTAGTACTTAAAAACGCCGTGTACGTTCTTCTATTCAGGGAGAAAAGAAAACATTTTGAGTACACGTCATGTACCATGAGTGCACGCCATGTAGTCTTTTTCTGTGTCATAAACCTTGTGGGCGGTGACACGGGGAAATGGAAGAGCATGGGGTGAACATGCCGTGTACCAGATGTACATGCCGTGTAGTGTTGACCCGGATTCCGCCCGTGTAACTAACAACATGGACAGAGGAGCCTTAATACATGATTGTCGTGCCAATGATGAACACGCCGTGTAGTGTGACCTAGGGACTCGGCCGTGTAACTAACAACAAGGGTCGGTGTCACCTCTCCATGAACACATCGTGTACCTTTGGGACACGCTGTGTAGTCTTGTCTGAGGACAGACTGTGTGGACTTAATCGTGTTACTGGAAAACGGGGTGGTATACACGATGTGTTCGGGTGTCACACGCTGTGTAGTAAAAAGACGAGTTGTCGGCCATGTCACAAACGACACATGCAGTTGGAAATAACACCATACATGCTGTGTAGATGATATACACGCCATGTAGTTTTGTTCACGGGGAGCCGTGTAGCTTAGTTGTGTAGAAGGACCCGGGCATGGAAAGGAAAGTCAGGTACACGCTGTGTAGTTAGTTTACACGCCATGTAGTCTGGTTTTTCAAATTATGAATGCCATCTTCCTCCTATTCCCTTTTGGGTTTCTTTGTTTTCAGTCATTGATAATCTTGTTATAAGGTGTGCATTTGACCATGTAGAGTCATGCCACTAAGAAGACCATGCGTTTTTCACAAGGAGAGCGATGAAGAATATACTCTAGATTTGGTGGGCCATGGGCTACCAGTTGATCCTCCAACAGAGCCAGATGCGGCACCAGCCGTTATAATGGACACACGTACCGATGCATAGTTCCGTGAAGGCTTAATGTAGTTCATGCAGACCATTCAGGGAGCACCACCGGCTTCCACATCTATGGCTAGGCTTACTCGTATCTTTCAGCAGTAGTATCAGCCTACGTTTTCAGGGGATGGTGGACCACAGGATACGGAGTCTTGCCTAGGATCAATGCAGACTATTTTCGAGCATCTTGAGATGCCTCCAGTGCTGAGGGCCAGGCTCACGACTTACATGATGCAGGATTACGCCAAGAGGTGGTGGGATGTTACCACCCTGCCAAAGCATCATAGAGACATGGCGTGGGTAGATTTCTAGGTAGTCTTCTATGACTAATTCTTTCCCGAGACGCTGTGGGAAGATAGAGCTCAAGAGTTCATGAATCTGCGTTAGTTCGATATGTCGGTGATGGACTATTCTACTCGTTTCACCGAGCTTCAGCAATTTTCTCCGGTACTGGTGGGCGAGGAGACGTTCAGAGCCAAACGTTTTGAGGATGGCATCCGATATGACATCTCAGCACTGGTGAATGTTTTCACGTTTCCTTCAGTACATGCTATTGTGAATCAGGTGCTGATTAAAGAGAGGAACCCGCGGGAAGCTAGTGGTGTGGTCTAGGACGGTTCAGCACCAGTTACTAGTACTATTTCAGCTGGTAAGAGGAAGAGAAAAATGGACTTCTCTCAAGGTGGTAGTACTAGCGAGGCAGTTTTTTCAGGTGGCCCGATTTGGTACTACTACTGTGGTAAGGAGGGGCACAAGACACCTTAGTGTCCACGTGATCCAGTGGAGTGCCAAGCTTTCGGAAATATTGGGCATCTACATCGCTTTTGCAGGGTGATTCTACTAGTGGCTAGTGAGAGGGGTTCTATGTAAACTCCGCGTGCGGGAGAAGGAGCAGTATCTTCTTACCAGTCGGGAAACTGGAATACGTCAGGGCATGGAGGTAGATATGGAGGTCGTGGCCAGGGTATCCAAACACGAGGATCTCAGAGGCAGTAGGGCGGGATAGCTCAGGGTAGTTAGGCTGTGTTGCAGGGTCGCAACACTGGGCAAGAATTTGCAGTGCAACTAACCCAGCAGAAATAGGATCCCAGACCTTCTATAGTCATAAGTACTATTCTAGTAGCTTCTGTCTTATCTTCAGTACTTTTTGATATAGGTGCTACACATAGTTTTAATTTTGTTCCCGTTGTATAGAGCCTTGGGCACTGTGTTTCTACTTTTTCTATTATCCTGATGCTAGACACTCCGTTGGGGACTAGGACGGCTGGTGTTCATCAGTACAAGAAGTTCCCCCTTGAGGTTAGTGGGTGTCACTTTCTATGGGACCTCTATATCCTAGAGATTACGAGCTATGACGTCATTCTCGGGATGGACTGGTTGGTTCCCTTTTGAGCCTTTTTATATTTCTATCGTCGCAGGGTGAGTTTCACATCACTAGAGGTTGGATAGTTTCTATACAAGGGTGATTGGGTTGTTCATGTGAGTCGAGATGGACCAGAGCATCATGGGAGAGGTGGAGTCACAGCCCAGATTGTGGGTTTATATCTTGATGATCATGGGACATGTCAGATGGATTTCCCTCTAGTTGTTGATCGTTTCAGGGATGTCTTCCAAGACAACATTTCATGTCTACCTCTGGAGTGTGAGGTGGATTTCTCTATTGAGCTTATGTCAGGAGCAGCACCGGTGTCCATTCGTCCTTATAGGATGGACACGCTTGAGTTGCAGGAGATCAAGAGGCAGTTAGAGGAGTTACAGTAAAAGGGTTTTATCTTACCCGGTACTTCTCCTAGGGGTTCTCCAATCCTTTTTGTGAAGAAGTCGGACGATACCCTCAGACTCTTTGTGGATTATCGGAAGATAAACCAGTTGACAGTTATGAACCGATATCCCTTTCCAAGGATAGATGATATTTTTGATCAAAATCGTGGAGAACAAGTGTTATCAAAGATTGACCTGAGGTTATCATATCATCAGCTACATGTGAGACCATCAGATATACCGCTCAAAGCCTTTCGGAGAAGATATGGTCTGTACGAGTACTTGGTTATGCCGTTCGGACTCACGAACGTTCCAGTAGTTTTTATGGATCTGATGAATCGTGTGTTTAATCCTTATCTGGAATCTTTTGGGGTAGTATTCATGGATGACATCTTGGTGTACTCTCACACTCGACACGACCATGCGTCCCATCTTGATATCATATTGAGTAAACTGAGAGAGCATAAGCTATATGCTAAGCTCTCCAAGTGCCACGTTTGGATGAACCAGATTCTCTTCATAGGTCATATCATCTCAGAGGTAGGAGTTTCAGTAGACCCAAAGAAGGTGAGAGAAGTCGTTTCCTAGGAGCAGCCTAAGAACGTGTTTGAGATACAGAGTTTCGTAGGGCTGTCATGTTACTACACACACTTCATACATGACCTCTCCCACTTAGCAGCGTCATTGACCGGTTTGACTAAGAAGGGTGTGATGTCTGCTGGGTAAGAAGCTTGTGAGACAGCCTTTCAGAACCTGAAAGGAAGGTGAACATCAGCACCAGTCCTGATACTTCTGGTGAATGGGAAGAGCTATACAGTTTACTATGATGCATTAGGTAATGAGCTGGGGGCGGTGTTGATGTGAGGTGATCAAGTGGTTGCGTACAGGTCTCAGCAGTTGAGGCCACATGAGAGGAATTACCCGAATCATGATCTCGAGTTGGCTACAGTTGTTCATGTGTTGAGTTGTTGGAGACATTATCTATTGGGAGAATGCTTTGTGGTCTTCACTGACCAAAAAAGTATCATGTATATCTTTACTCAGCGTGACATGAATCTAGGAAAGCGATGGTGGGTCGAATACCTTCAGTCCTTCGATTTTGAGCTTACCTATACACCTGGAAAAGGTAATGCAGTAGCAGATGCACAGAGTATGAAAACTTATGTGCAGGCTATGCCGGAGGCCAGTGATGAGTGGCAGCTCATGGAATTGTTCTCTGAGATTCATTTGGAGGTGCATTATAGACAGGGACAGACTTATCTTTCCACTTTAGTTGTGACATCTACCCTCCTAGATAGAGTGAGGTTGAGACAACTATCTGATTCAGAAGGCCTTGTTCTACGGGAGTCAGTGTCAAGTGAGGACCGTCCTCCTGGTTGGATGACAGGCGATGAAGAAATTCTTCGTTTCCATGGATGAGTATGGGTTCCAGGGGATATATGAGAGGAGATGATCTGGGAATTTCATGCTTCATCTTGGACAGTTCATCCCGGGTTCACCAAGATGTACTGTGACTTGATGCGTCAGTACTGGTGGCCGGGTATGAAGAGAGATGTATCTAGATTGGTTACGAGGTGTTCCACCTGTCAGTAGGTGAAGGTGGAGCATCAGAGGCCAGCCAGCCTGTTACAGTAGTTACTCATTCCGATGTGTAAATGGGATGATATCACGATGGACTTTGTGAATGGGTTGCCGAGGTCACTTAGAGGCAATTATGCCGTGTGGGTTGTAGTGGACAGACTCACAATGGTTGCTCACTTTTTATCGATCAAGGAGACTTTCGTAGTTGACGAGCTCGGGAAGTTGTATATCTGAGATATCGTACGTCTTCATGGGGTCCCTCGTTCAATCATTTCAGATAAGGATGCCTATTTTACCTCTCATTTCTGGCATAGTTTTCAGAGGGAACTGGGTACATAGGTACTTCTGAGCACAACTTACCACCTTCAGACTGATGGCCAGTTAGAGCGTACGATACATGTGCTTGAGGACATGTTGCGAGCCTGTGTCCTAGACTTTTGGGGATCTTGGGAGAAGCACATACCCCAAGTCGAGTTTTCCTATAATAACAATTTTTAGGAAAATAATGAGATGGCACCATATGAGGCTATATATGGTAGAACATGCCGATCACCTTTATGCCGGTTAGTGGCAGGTGATGTAGCTTTACTTGGACCAAATCTCATATAGGAGACAACGAAGGAGGTCCAGTTGATTCAGAAGCGGATGGCTACCGCGCAGTCTCGTCAGAAATCTTATGCGGATCGTCATACATGACCTTTGGAGTTCATGGTCAGGGATCAGGTTTTCATGCATGTTTCACCGAGTTTGGGACACAAACGGATCAGGAGATAGGGTAAACATTCACTGAAGTATGTGTGGACATTTGAGAATCTGGAGAGAGTCGGGCCAGTTGCCTATTGGTTACAGTTTCCACAGAGGTACCGGGCCACGCACTGTAACATCCCAAGTAAGTAATGAATAATAGATATTTTTATCTATGTCTATTAATGAACTAGATAGTGTTTTAGAGGCTTAAAATGAAAATAAATCCAATCTTAAGCATGGAATACACTAATATTTTTAAAAGATTGTTTTACTGCCTTTTGATGGAAAACCATTTTTAAATCTATATTTTGACAATTTTAAAAGCTATGTTTGTCAAAATAAACTTATTATTTATGATTGGGACATCAATATTTACTTTGTGTGATTTTTTGGTATTTTTCTGACAATGTTCATTTTTTAATGAATAGTGAAAAATACTGCATTTTACATCAAAACTGCTTCTTAATCTAATTTATTTATATGATTAGATTATCTTTTGAATTGGTCTTAATGTGTAATCTGAATATATTTTTACCATTTAATCCAATGGTGGTCATTGGAATCAATTTCACTTTGAAATTAGACTTAAACTGGTGTCAATCTTTTGATACTTATTGTTTTATAAAAACACGCTATTTTCTCTGACAGCGGGAATTAATTATTAAATTAATTAATGTGACTTATATATTTTGAATTTTGTAAAATAGAATTCATTTTTGAATTCGGAATATCAAATATAGCTTAGGGTGAATTTTTTGTAATTTTCTGAAAAACTTCAATTTTTGATGAATAGTGAAACCACTAAATGGTACTTATAAAAACTGATTTTTCCATTTAAATGAAATTCTGCCATCACGGTGTTTTGAATTTCAAAAATACGACATACATGTTTGTCATTAATAAGGAAAATGTGGTTCAATGAGATTAAAATAATTTTATGGTGAATAGTAACTTATTAAGTTTTTAATCGCGATTAGTGGTAATTAGTGTAGTTTAAGGTAAAAATAATGTTTTAATAATATGAGATGAGCTTGATACATGTACTACCCTCATTGGTTATTCCATGGCCGACCAAGAAAAGCCATGGGTCAACTTGGGGACCCCATGGAGCCACTTTTTTTGGGAAATGACATAAATTACTTTTTATTTAATGTAAAAGTAAAAATGACACAAACATCATATGTTTTATGAAAAAAATTTACATGGGGTTATAAAGATCAGATTTTTGATTATAAATATTAATTGGAAAGATAAAAATATTTCCTACATCATGGTATTTTTATATAATTTTTAGACTTTAAATAAATTAAATTATTTATGACATCATGATGATGCAGCAATGAGCTCATTATTTTACGATTTAAGTAAAATGGAAAGATAATGTAATATCTAAAACCTACACATGTCCAAAACCTATTGGATGGGTATATTTTGAACCCTTATCACCTTATCCTCGAATTATATCAATGTGGGACTATTTAAATCCGAAACTCATTTTCAAATAAAGTAATATTTCTTTACTTTCCAAGAGTGCCCCTCCTCTCCTCTTATAAAAGGCCCCCACCTCTACCTCATTACCCACACTCTCAAAGCCTTTGGCTCGGAAAACCCCTGCCCATTTTGTCTCTCCAATTCCCTCTCTTATTCCTTGAAGCCTCACCTTTGGAAGAAGTCTTCCCAAGGAAGCCTTTGAGCTCAAACCAAAGGGAGTTACCCGATTTTAAGGTAATGTCTTCTTTTGAGTCCTTTTGTTTAATTTTGCTTCTCCAACCCCATAAACTCTTTTTATTATTTACTTTTGTTACAACTACAGTATCCTCAATATACTAGGATGTTTTTATAAAAAGGATTCGAGCTACACTTACACACAGCTACATCTAATGGTTAACGAACATACTGTTTCTGTGGATGGTGAATTTATGTCTCCCGAAACGATGATTGTTCAACTTTCTTTTAAAACCTTCAAAGGTTGCCATTAAGATGTCAATATATTTATATATGATATGTAATATGTTTATGTTTTCCTTAAGCTTCTGTATTTTTCTTTTTTGGGTATACCTTTATGGTTTCCATTATGGGTAAATGTGATATCTTCATTTAAGGAAGTGCGGACTACCGCCCCCTTAAAGTGAGTCGATTCGTTAAATACCATATGTGGGATGTATAAAGGATGGAACTATGATATTATATATGATATTATACTGGAATTATAATATACCTTTATATAATTATGATTCCATTTTATAAAATACGAAATAGAAATGAAAGAAGCGTTCATGCGTACGTACGACTTACTGTCTCCATGAACGGTGCATTTCATTTCTTACCTCTAAATGATTATGTAATATTATAAATGCATGAATATACTGGATATATATGACATATATGATATCTAAATCATGAATACCATTCTGGATATAATTGATACATGAACAACTTGTAATTATAAAGGGCTTATTTTTTACTCAAGTACCAATGATCGTTAAAAGGACTGTTATTAACTTAAATAATTACATAGTGTTCATGAAATGGAAATAAGTGATATAAAAGGAATAATGAACTTGAAAAAGGTTCTTAAACAAGTATAAATTAACTCAAGTTTGTTATTCAGGACAATAAAGAACGATCGAGTCAAGTCGGACCTGAGGTATGGGACTTCATCTCAATCTCCTTTCATTGAGGCATATCCTGTTTTATACACAACCTTCTTTTATACGGTGTATAAACCCCTTTGACTTTTACGTTTATCCAAAAGGGATCTTTTTTATACAAAACGTTTTACTAAATGACAAAAGGGAATGTTTTTGTCGTACGTATGCGGCGACAACGACTTCTCCTCCGCCGTGACCATTATTTGAGTTTCAGCTTACTCTACAAGCCATACCTTTTTTAAAAGAAAAATAAATACCATGTTTTACTTTTATTTTATTTTGGTATTGAAAATGGTTTTAATAATGTTTTTATATCAATGTGTTGTATTGATATCTTGTGATTGAATGGTGGGAATTTTATGCTTCCTTTATGCATGTTTTATGTGATACGATTATGTTGAGGTTCTTGGGCATTATTATGAAGACGGGTGGTTCCGTGATAAACTAAGGGTGGGTGAGCCCGATATAGCTCTCCAATGCATTGGGTAACGCGAAGGAGTGAAACGTTAATGTTTCTCTGAAGAGATTTAGGGAATATACTGTGATGGGTATTCCAAAAGTAACCAAGAGGGTTACTCCCTACGTAAGAATGTTATGAATGCATCAAGTTACCATTATGTATTATGATTTCTATGTTTTATTCATGATTTGATGAGGTTTGTTAAAGTGCTTATGTTTTATGGGTAAAGTATGATTTCATTCTTATGTATAAATGTACCCATGTTTCCTTTCCATATTTTTATATCCCTTACTGAGCTTTTTATGCTCATCCCAAGTTTTTTTGAAATGTTTTTCACAGGTCAAGGGAAAGGTACATGATATGATGATAGTTTCAAGGAAGTTTCAAGAAAGAATTCATGTTTTATTTTAAATATGTTTCCATTGATAGGAAAGAGTAATACTATCTTTATGTAACCACTTTGTTTATATGTGGAATGTAATACAAGTTTTATCATCTAATTCTCTAAAACTCTAAACCCGAAAAGATCCTCAATGTGTAATCTTGTAATAACTCATGATTAAGTAAGGTTTTAAGGAAAGGGCCTTATAGTTGGTATCAAAGGTCGGTTTAGATAACTTTAGGAGTTAGAATTATATTAAATGATTATCCAAAAATATTTTTTTATGGTCAAATTGAAGTGATATAGCATTTGAATATTACCATGTTGCTTCATCTAAGACATGTTTGTTCAGAATGGTTTTCCGTAGAGGAAACAGGGAAGCAGTGCTAGGAAGGCATACAGAAGGAAATAACCTTCCGAATCAGCATCCTGAGATGGTCGGAATTGGAAATAAACAGTTTGTTGTAGTAATGGAGCAGTTGACTCAGGCTATAAATGGTGGTGGTATCCATGCACGAGATCAGCCAGAACAACCGCAGAGGAACATCTCAGTGGTGGAACATTTCATAAGGCAACATCCCCTATCATTCAGAGGATCATCTGACCCTGTGATAGCTGAAGGGTGGATTGAAGAACTGGAGAAGATTTTCGATGTCATGGGGTGTTCAGACAATCAAAAGGTTAGTCTTGCTATTTACCATTTGGAGGGTGAGGCAGATCAGTGGTGGTCGATGGTTAAAAATATCAGGGACGCTGATGAGATTGATGCTCTCGACTGGGATGAATTCAAAGGTATGTTTCTTGAGAAGTATTTTCCTAAGGCTGTTCGACTTAGGATGGAAAATCAATTCTTGGAATTGATGCAAGAGGAAGACATAGTGGCTACCTATGAAGAAAGGTTCACTCGATTGGAAAGGTATTCTCCAAATTTTATCCGAGACCTTGATAGTAAAATCAATCATTTTTACTCAGGATTAATGCCAAAATATCGAAGGGCATTAGCTTCTCGTGAGTTTAAAAGTTAAGAAAATCATGTTCGATGTGCTGAGAAGGTGGAAATGGATTTTTCCGATGATCAAGTGTTCTATAACAACCAACAGAAGAATAGACCGAGGTGGCAAGAGAAAGGTAAGAATTCATCAAAAAAGTCTGATGGTAAGAAAACTATGTTTCCAGTTTGTGATAAATGTGGAAAAAGGCATGCTGGGGAATGTCTTCTAAATTCTGGAAAGTGCTACCGATGTGGTAATATGGGACATAAGGCTCGTGATTGCACTGAAAAGGATGAAGGTGAAGGTAAGACCAAATTCTATTTACGGTTAGTGAAATGATATAAGTGCAATGAGATGGGTCACTATGAAAATGAGTGTCCGACAAAGATCTTGAGTGATGGGAAGCAGTTAGACTACATGCAGAAAGGGGTGGTGAAATCCTTTGCAACTACTTCAGCAGATGTGGGGCCGTCAAATGAAGTTGTATCATGTACTTTGTTTGTTTTTTCAGACTATGCCAGTGTGTTGTTTGATTCGGGGTCTACACATTCTTTCATCTCTGAATCCTTTTCTAGTAAAATGGGAATACCATCTCAAGAAATAACTCCTGAAATTTTGGTAAAAACACCTGGGGGGAATGTTGAGGTAAAAAGAATTTATAAGAATCTTCCTATCCTTATCTGTGGAAAGAACCTACTTGAAAACCTTATTGTTATACCTCTAGTAGAGTTTGATGTTATCCTGGGTATGGATTGGCTCTCTATTTACCATGCTAAGATTTACTGTAGAGCTAAAGAAGTTTCTTTTCAGAAAGACTTTAAGTTTGTGTACAAGAATGAACCCTTACTTTTGATAACATATCAAGAGGCCGAGAAACATGTAAAAGATAGAAATGAATGTTACCTTGCACACATCGTTGAAAATAAAGGAACTGTTCAAATTAATGATGTGCCAGTGGTAAATGAGTATCCTGATGTTTTTCCTGATTAGTTGCCTGGAATAATATCAGATCGGGAATTTGAGTTTACTGTTGACTTAGTTCATGATGCTAAGCCAATTTCAAAACCCCCTTATCGAATGGCTCAAATTGGACTTTTAGTGTTGAAGGAGCAATTGAAAGATTTATTAGAGAAAGGTTTCATTCGACCTAGAACATCACCATCGGGTGCTCCTATTTTATTTGTTAAAAAGAAAGATGGTTCTATGAGACTTTTCATTGATTACAGGGCCTTGAATAATATCACTGTTAAGAACAAATATCCTTTGCCTCATATCGATGATTTGTTTGATCAGCTCCAGGGAGCTCAGTTTTTTTCAAAGATTGACTTGAGATAGGGGTACCATCAGCTGAAGGTAAAGGAAGAAGATGTTCCAAAGACAGCGTTCCGTACAAGATATGGCCATTATGAATTTGCAGTAATGCCTTTTGGGAAAACCAATGCACCTGTTGTATTCATGGACTTAATGAATAGAATTTTCCATGAGTTCTTGGATAAGTTTGTGGTGGTTTTCATTGATGATATTTTGGTTTTTTCTAAAAGTAAAGAAGAGCATGAAAGACATTTAAGGGTCATTTTGAAAACCTTAAAAGAAAAGAAATTATATGGGAAATTTGGAAAATGTGAGTTTTGGTTGCAAAAAATTTATTTCCTTGGTCACATTGTTTCAAAAGATGGCATAGACGTTGATCCTGCAAAAACAAAAGTTGTTGAAGAATGGCCAAGACCCACAAATGTAACTGAGATTCGTAGCTTCCTTGGTTTGGCAGGCTATTACCGAAGGTTTGATAGAATTTTTTCACGGTTATCTAGTCCAATGACTAAGCTAACTCGGAAGGGTGTTATGTTTATCTGGACAAAATAATGTGATGATTGTTTTCAGGAATTGAAAACAAGATTGGCGAATGCACCAATTTTGGCACTACCTTACAGGAATGGTGAGTTTGTTATCTAAAGTGATGCTTCATTGAAAGGACTTGGTTGCATCCTAATGCAGAATGATCAGGTAATTGCTTATGCTTCACGACAGTTGAAAACTCATGAGGTAAATTACCCTACACATGATTTGGAATTAGCTGCTGTTGTTTTTGCTTTAAAAATTTGGAGGCATCATTTGTATGGAGTAAAGTGTGAAATACATACCGATCAGAACAGTTTAAAGTATATATTCACTCAGAAATAATTGAACATGAGACAAAGGAGATGGCTATAATTAATCAAGGTTTATAATTGTACAATTCATTACCATCCGGGAAAAGCAAATAAAGTGGCTGATGCTTTAAGTCGAAAAAGTAATGCTTCATTAGAAATGTCGCGTTTGGAACGTGATCCTTTTGTTAAGGATTTTATGAACGTTGGCATAAAAGTTGTTGGTGCAGGATGTTCTTCTGTTTTGTTTCAGGTATCAGTGAGATCATCTCTATCAGATAGAATCAACCAAGCACAGAAGCAAGATAGTGAGTTGCAGAAAAATGTAGAGATGGTTCAGAAAGGTATGTTTCCTGAATTCAACATTGATAATGATTGCGTTTTGATATTTGTGAAGAGATTTTGTGTGCCTTGTGATTCACAGTTGAAGATAGAGTTGTTATGTGAAGCTCATAGTTCTCTGTTTTCAGTTCATCCTGGCAGTACTAAGATGTATAGAGATCTGCGGAAGTATTACTGGTGGGATGGAATCAAAAGAGATATTGCTGATTTTACTGTGAAGTGTTTGAAATGTCAACAGGTTAAAGTAGAGCGGCAGTTACCGAAAGGTATGCTTCAGCCTTTACCAGTGCCAGAGTGGAAATGGGAGAATATATCCATGGACTTTTTTGTGGGATTACCGAAGACATCTCTAGGTAATAATGCAATCTGGGTTATTGTTGATCTCTTGCCTAAATCTGCTCATTTCTTTGCTATACGAGATACTTTTTCCCTAGATAAACTTTACCATTTGTATCTTAAAGAGATAGTCAGGTTGCATGGAGTTCCCCTCTCCATTGTACCTAATCGTGATCTCAGGTTCACTTCTAACTTTTGGAAAGGCCTTCATAAGTCGTTGGGTACTGAATTCAATTTTAGTATAGCTTTTCATCCTCAATCAGATGGGCAGTCGGAACGAACAATCATACCATGGAGGATATGCTACGAGCTTGTTCTATGGATTATCAGGGAAGTTGGTACCAACATCATTCTTTGGTTGAATTTTCATATAATAACAGTTTTAATTCCAGTATACATATGGCACCATTTCAGGCATTGTATGAGAAGCGGTGTCGAACTCCAGCTTTCTGGGATGAAGTGGGTGAAAGGAAGTTGATGGGACCAGAATTGGTAGAAGAGATGGCAGAAAAAGTTCAGCTGATTCATAAGCACATGAGAACAGCTCAGAGCAGGCAGAAGAGTTATGCGGACAACAGGAGGAAGGATCTATCGTTGGAGGTAGGTGATCATGTTTTTCACAAGGTATCTCCTTGGAAAAGTGTGATGAGATTTGGTAAGAAAAGAAAGCTGAGTCCAAGGTTTATTGGACCATATGAAATTCTGGAGAGAGTTGGATCAGTTGCATACCGGGTGGCTTTACCTCCGAGTTTATCTCAGGTACACAATGTTTTTCAGGTTTTGATGTTGAGAAAGTATATGCCAGATCCATCTCATGTTTTGAGTCCAGAGGTAGTTCAGCTGGAAGAGAACCTATATTATGAGGAAAAACCGGTCCAGATTCTTGACCACAGGGAGAATGTGTTACAGAATAAGGTGATTAATCGGGTAATGGTTTTGTGGAAAAACCACATGATGGAAGAGGCAACATGGGAATCTGAAAATGCAATGAGGGATAAGTACCCCCATTTATTTGATAAGTAAATAAATTGCGGGGATGCAATTTTCTAAAGGGGTGAAGGATGTAACATCCCATGTAAGTAATGAATAATATATATTTTTATCTATGTCTATTAATTAACTAGATAGTGTTTTAGAGGCTTAAAATGAAAATAAATCCAATCCTAAGCATGGAATACACTAATATTTTTAAAAGATTGTTTTACTGCCTTTTGATGGAAAACCATTTTTAAATATATCTTTTGACAATTTTATAATCTATGTTTGTCAAAATAAACTTATTCTTTATTATTGGGACATCAATATTTACTTTGTGTGAATTTTTGGTTTTTTTCTGACAATGTTCATTTTTTAATGTTTAGTGAAAATACTGCATTTTACATCAAAACTGCTTCTTAATCTAATTTATTTATATGATTATATTATCTTTTGAATTGGTCTTAATGTGTAATCAGAATATATTTTTACCATTTAATCCAATGGTGGTCATTGGAATCAATTTCACTTTGAAATTAGACTTAAACTGGTGTCAATCTTTTGATACTTATTGTTTTATAAAAACACGCTATTTACTCTGACATCGGGAAATAATTATTAAATTAATTAATGTGACTTATATGTTTTGAATTTTGTAAAATAGACTTCATTTTTGAATTCGGAATATCAAATATATCTTAGGGTGAATTTTTGGTAATTTTATGAAAAACTTCAATTTTTGATGAATAGTAAAACCACTAAATGGTACTTATAAAAACTGATTTTTCCATTTAAATGAAATTTTTCCATCACTGTGTTTTGAATTTCAAAAATCCGACATACATGGTTGTCATTAAGAAGTAAAATGTGGTTCAATGAGATTAAAATAATTTTTTGGTGAATAGTAAATTATTAAGTTTTTAATCGCGATTAGTGGTAATTAGTGTAGTTTAAGGTAAAAATAATGTTTTAATAATATGAGATTAGCTTGACACATGTTCTACCCTCGTTGGTTGTGTCATGGCCGAACAAGACAAGCCATGGGTCAACTTGGGGACCCCATGGAGACACTTTGGTTGGGAAATGACATAAATAACTTTTTATTTAATGTAAAAGTAAAAATGACACAAACATCATATGTTTTACAAAAAAACTTTTACATGGGGTTATAAAGATCCGATTTTTGATTATAAATAGTAATTGGAAAGATAAAAATATTTCCTACATCATAGTATTTTTTTTATAATTTTTAGACTTTAAATAAATTAAATTATTTATGACATCCTGATGATGCAGTGATGACCTCATTATTTAACGATTTAAATAAAATTGAAAGATAATGTAATATCTAAAACCTACACATGTCCAAAACCTATTGGATGGGTATATTTATAACCCTTATCACCTTATCCTCGAATTATATCAATGTGGGACCATTTAAATCCTAAAATCATTTTCAAATAAAGTAATATTTCTTTACATTCCAAGAGTGCCCCTCCTCTCCTCTTATAAAAGGCCCCCACCTCTACCTCATTAAGCACACTCCCAAAGCCATTGGCTCGACCAACCCCTGCCCATTTTTTCTCTCCACTTCCCTATCTTACTCCTTGAATCCTCACTTTCGGCATAAGTTTTCCCAAGGAAGCCTTTGAGCTCAAACCAAAGGGAGTTTTCTTGATTTTAAGGTAATGTCTTCTTTTGAGTCCTTTTGTTTTATTTTTCTTCTCCAACCCCCTAAACTCTTTTTATTCTTTTATTTTGTAACAACTACAGTATCCTAAATATACTAGGATGTTTTTATAATAATGATTCTAGCTACACTTACACACACCTAAATCTAATGGTTAACGAACATACTGTTTCCGTGGATGGTGAATTTATGCCTCCCGAAACGATGATTGTTCAACATTATTTTAACACCTTAAAAGGTGGCTATTAAGATGTCACTATATTTATATATGATATGTAATATGTTTATGTTTTCCTAAACTTATGAATTTTCCTTTTTGGGTATACCTTTATGGTTTCCATTATGGGTAAACACGATATCTTCATTTAAGGAAGTGCGGACTACCGCCCCCTTAAAGTGAGTTGATTCGTTAAATACCATATGTGGGACGTATAAAGGATGGAACTATGATATTATATATGATATTATACTGTAATTATAATATACCTTTATTTCATTATGATTCCATTCTATAAAATACGAAATAGAAATGAAAGTAGCGTTCATGCGTACATATGGCTTACCGTCTCCATGAACGGTGCATTTCATTTCTTACATCTAAATGATTATGTAATATTATAAATGGCTTATTTTTGACTCAAGTACCAATGATCGTTAAAACGACCGTTATTAACTTAAATAATTACATAGTGTTCATGACATGGAAATAAGTGATATAAAAGGAATAATGAACTTGAAAAAGGTTCTTAAACAAGTAGAAATTAACTCAAGTTTATTATTCAGGACATTAACGAACGATCGAGTCAAGTCGGACCCGAGGTATGGGACTTCGTCTCAATCTCCTTTCATTGAGGCATATCTTGTTTTATACACAACCTTCATTTATACGATGTATAAACCCCTTTGACTTTTACGCTTATCCAAAAGGAATATTTTTTATACGAAGCGTTTTACTAAACGAAAAAAGGGAATGTTTTTGTCGTACGTATGTGGCGACAACGACTTCTCCGCCACCGTGACCATTATTTGAGTTTCGGCTTCCTCTACAAGTCATACCTTTTTTTAAATGAAAAATAAATACCATGTTTTACTTTTATTTTATTTTGGTATTGAAAATGGTTTTCATAATGCTTTTATATCAATGTGTTGTATTGATATCTTGTGATTGAAAGGTGGGAATGTTATGTTTCATTTATGCATGGTTTATGTGATACAATTATGTTGAGGTTCTTGGGAATTATTATGAAGACGGGTGGTTCCGTGATAAACTAAGGGAGGGTGAGCCCGATATAGATCTCCAATGCATTGGGTAATGCGAAGGAGTGAAACGTTAAGGTTTCTTCGAAGAGATTTAGGGAATATACTGTGATGGGTATTCCAAACGTAACCAAGAGGGTTACTCCCTACGTAAGAATGTTATGAATGCCTCAAGTTACCTTTATGTCTTATGATTTCTATGATTTATTCATGATTTGATGAGGTATGTTAAAGTGCTTATGTTTTATGGGTAAAGTATGATTTCATTATTATGTATATATGTACCCATGTTTCCTTTCCATATTTTTATATCCCTTACTGAGCTTTTTATGCTCATCCCAAGTTTTTTTGAAATGTTTTTCACAGGTCAAGGGAAAGGTACATGATATGATGATAGTGTTAAGGAAGTTTCAAGAAAGAATCCATGTTTTATTTTAAATATGTTTCCATTGATGGGAAATAAGAATACTATCTTTATGTAACCACTTTGTTTATATGTGGAATGTAATGAAAGTTTTATGATCTAATTCTCTAAAACTCTAAACCCAAAAAGATCCTCAATGTGTAATCTTGTAATAACTCAAGATTAAGTAAGGTTTAAGGCAAAGGCCTTATACGCACAATGTCTTCCATGTATATCAGTTGTGTCTCTACCATTCAGACTCGTCTCACAACTTTCAGCCAGAGGAGGTTGAGGTGGAGGAAGATTTGCCCAATGAGGATCATCCGATATGTATCGTTAATAGAAGCACGAAGGTTCTCTGTGGCCAGTCAGTTCCTATCATATGGGTGTTATAGAAGTATGGCCGATTGTAGGATGAAACCTGGGAGTGGGACACCGACGTACGTGCTCAGTGGCCAGATTTGTTCTCAGGTGTATCTTTTCCACCCTTGGAAGGGAAATTCGGGGACACATTGCTTTAAGGGGGGATGTTTGTAAGAACTCGGTTCTTATTTTTGAGGTATGGTTTTCTTCTTTTCAGTTTTCCTTTAGTTTTTTTAGGAAATAAGGAAAATGGGGAAAAATCCCAAATTTTGGAAGTACATGTCGTGTACTTGTTTACACGCCCTGTACTTTTGGCCATGTGGGATGAGTACACGGGGCGTGTAGCCATGTCAGCTACGAAAGGTGTAATGACCGACTATACACCGTGTAGTGGACCCTTAAATTCCGTGTAGTAAGTCGGAAGGAAAATAGTAAGGCAGTGGCCAGCTGTGCGACAGCACACGCCGTGTACTCATTCAGACACATCGTGTAGTCATGTCGGTAGGTGAACAGTGCCACAATGGTGGGAAAAAGCCAGAGGAATTGTTACGAAATGGGGAGTACACGTCGTGTACTCGGAATTACACATCGTGTACATAGATTTTTTCACTTAAAATGGGAAGTAGCCTCCCTTGTTCACAGGGTTGGCTTAGAACAGGAAAGGAGCATGGGAGGGATGGCCAAATCTTCGAGGATCCACCGAGTGCATGTCTAGAATCCATTTTCTGCCCCGTTGATATCCCTGGAAATGCACGGGTGATCTCTCCCTTCTCATTGAGTAGTTCTTACCAATTGTTTCCCATAGAAAAGTTATTTATGTTTGAACAAGGTATTGTTTTACCTCAGATCTACGTCATTTTAGGACAAATAGTGGAACGTCGTTCGCGTATATCGTTCAACGGTGTTAAAGGTAGGTGGCTTTGTGTTTATTTTTCCAACTGCTGTGTGTTATGTGTTTTTTTTGTGCTACGAACCCATGTTGGGGTATATTGTGGCTGAGTTCGTAGCTGTTTTAATAACTAAAATCATATAAGTAATTAAATGTGATATTAAAATTCTGTTTCGGATCACTGCTTGGATCCAGGACTGTCCCGAGGGGTGTGTTCCTCTGTTTAGCCTTTTGGCCAGGATACTTGAGGGTATGCCTCTTTTAATTAATAATTACATTTGACTTGAGAGGAATCGTGTGTAAAATGCATGTTTATATGTTGGGCATGGCCCGATTACTTGTTCCTGGGGGCTGTGTTTTACTATTGCCTGAGGGAGTGATTGTATTTTCCTGAGGGTGATGTTCTATTTCGCTTGAGGGCACCCTTTCGTGCCTGAGGGCTTGACTTGTATACCTGAGGGCAACACATCGTATGCCTGATGGAGAGAATATACTGTGCCTGAGGGCGAGAATCTGTTATTCCTTATGGTGATATTCTGTTATGTCGGAGGGGAATTACCTGTGGGTTGGATTCTGATTACCAGAGTGTGAGGTTTTTCTTGTCTAAGGATGATGACTGCTTAATTAGGAATTCACGGAGGTGTTTCTTTAATATTAAATGGTTAAATGAATAATTAAAATTACAATATAACTGGTAAGTTAGTATCTTGAGTACTTCATAGTTTATTGCATTTACTTGTTCACACTGTTTTTGCAGGTTTACAAATAGTTGGGAACGAGCCTTTGGTGGGTTCCCACTAGGATTTATTTCTCACACCCTGTTTGGGCCATGCTTTTTGGCATAAACAAATTATATTTATGCAGGTTTGGATTGGGGAATGAGTCCCTATATAGGTACTTGATTGCTTCTGAGGAGTAGGGGAGCATGGGACTGAGCTGAGGCTTGCGATGCTACCTGCTGTTTGGTTCTGTTTTCATTTCCTGTACTTGTACTATACTGTTTTGTTGTGTAACATGTTCTGGCTTCTTTCATAGAATTTGAGGCATGTTACCCCATTATTTATATAATGGTTGACTATTTCTACTTCAGCTGTTTTATTCAGTTGTGTATGGTTTCCAGATTCTACTGTTGTTGTATGTTTTATCTCATTCTGTTGCGCTACACTCTGACAAATGAGGGCATAGTTTCCCCACTATTAGATATGGGACCTCGCTTCTAGTCGGCTGCCTCTGGCGTTTAGGGAAATGCTCTTGAGCTCACGTGGTGAACCGGGTTCGGGGCACCCATTGGGTGGCACCCGGAATTGGGACGTTACACATGGGTGCTCATATCAAAAGCATAATATATAATTTAATAATTACAAGGATTTAACAAATATACACACATGGGAAATTTATGTATAACAAGAAACCAGATTAATTAATATATCACAAGGCTTAATAAATTTTCATCTCATGTTGGAAACATTCAATTAATCAATTCCATTTTAAACAACCCCAAAAGGGAAAATAAAGTCATTCCCATAGGCATACTAGGAGAAATGATCATTCAATCTTCATCTAAAGGAAACACACCTATGGGGTGGACCTAAATGAATCCAGAAAGATCAAACATGCCTAAATTAATTTAATTCAAGACCTATTCATCATTAGGAAAAAATAAGGTTTAATTTACATTCTATGATACACCCTAATCAAGTATGAGTGACACTATAACATATATAAACAACACAACATTTAGAAAAAGGCACAACAGCAACTACCTCATTGTAGTATGACACTCCTCATCCAGTATCATCCTCCAATTGAAACTAAAATGATATAGATATCAAAAATATTGATAAAATATCAACATTAAATAACGTCAGTTAGAAAAAAAACTCTCAAATAATTACTTTAGTGTAATCAAGATCTTAAATATTGGGTTTAAATACCACTGATGGTGATCAAATCGGAGTTTAGACTGAGGTTTGGGAGGAAAGTCTCATTCGACACTACTTATTTGTGAACCCAGAGGGGGCCTCTATCTGTTTTCACAAAAATGACCATACTGTCTGATTTAATTAAAAAAATTACACATTGTGTACATGAGACTACATTCCATGTTTGTATAGTTTCTATCTAGTCCACTACATGGTTCTATACCTATATTACATGGTGTGTATCCTAACATACACTGCTTTTACCTATATGTATAGGGCATTTAGTTCACAGTCACATAATCTAACATGTTTAAAGCTATCCCATGACCTCATTTCCCCCATATTTATAAGTATAAACTGAAAAGGAAAGAATTGTACCTCAAAGAAACAAACAGGTTTATAAAAACATCCCACATAAATCAATTCGTCCATAAATTTCCCTCCCTATGGATATGAAAAATTATCTGATACAACTATGTCCACTGTGATTGTACATCGACATCCCTTTCGCATGTCACTTCATTAACATGGTCATGCTTCTATATCACCCATACTAATGGAACAAACTGGCAAGATAGAATCATCATGCTACGATCTACAATATGAATGAGATGCTTCTCAAATGACAGTTCATCCTACTACTCTAATTCCATGGTCAGAACGGTGTGAGAAGGGTCCGAAAAATTAATGTCACAACTAATAAACATGGAAGACATTAGGAATAACTCTATTCCTCAAAGAAAACTACAATCAATAGGAAACTGGCCTGACCCTCTCTAGAATCTCAAAGGGACCGACTTATCTCGATGAAAGCTTACCCAGTCTCCGAATCCTCTTGTTCCATAACCTCAGTGAAACATGTACAAAAACATGATCCCAATCCTATAACACCAGAGGCTATCTTTGGTGACCTGCATAATATTTATGACAATACAATATAGTATCCATCTACGTCTAAATCAAATGGACCAACTTAAAAGACTCCTACTTGAGACATGGTCCCGGTAAAGGTGTCTTACCCGCCTCCAATCAACACAGGGGTGATCAGCATGGAATACCATACAAATCCACATAAAGTGACATATTGTTGTCTCGTAGAAATAGTTACTGTAGGAATATTCAACAATGGGAATACTCTTCTCATAATCAAACTAAATTTTATGACACATTCTTGTAGCATGACCTCAAGAACCTGTATCAGGAGCTCTGACTGGAAATCAGTCTGAGGGTGGCATGATGTGCTCAGAAGAACCTGTGTACCCAATGCCCACTGAAAACTCTTCCAGAAACGAGATTTAAAGTATTAATCACTATATGAAATGATAGAACGAAGGACCCCATGATGTCATACCTTATTATAAATATATAGATTACCAATATCATCATCCCTGAATGTCTCCTTGATCGGAAAGAAGTGAGCGACCTTCGTAATTTATTCCACCACCACCCATACAATATCATTTCCTTAGGGTGACCTCAGTAAACAGGTCACAAAATGAATCGCAACAACATCCTGTTTCAGCTTTTTAATAAGTACCTTCTATAAAATCCCTTCTAGTTGATGATGTTCTGACATCACCTGCTGACAGGTGGAACACCTCGTAAAAAAACTAGACACCTCTCTCTATATACCGGACCACAAGTACTGATGGCACATGTCATAGTACATCGTGTTAACATTGTGATGTAATTCTCAATTGGATGCATGAAATGGCCTCATCAACTCATCATGTATGTCCACTTGATCCTAGACTCCTATATAGATATACAAGATCTCATCATCACCTATCGTCCAACAAGGTTGTGGATCCTCACCTCCTACACTCTCCCATAGGACTAGGCCCCCATAATATGATAGTTTTTTCCTTATCACACTGTGTAGGATGGTAGAATTCACATATAATGATGAAAGGAATGTATGTTTGTAATTTTATTCACTTCCAAGTGAATCTCAGAGAACAACATCATAAGCTTCCACTTGTTACAGGCCTCCCGCACTGCCTGAATCTGATTCCTCCTGCTCATTGCATCAGCTATTGCATTACCTTTTATAGGAGAATAGGCAAGCTTGATGTTGGTGAATTAAAGTTTGTCCACCAACCTTCACTGCCTCATATTTAGATCATGATGAATAACGATGTATTTGAGAGTTTTCTGGTCTGTGTACACCACAAAATGCTCCCCCAATAAGTAATTTCTTCAACATCGTAAGGAATGAAAACCCACAACTAACTCAAGATCATATGTCAGATAGTTCCTCTCATGTGTCCTCAACTTCCAAGACCCATATGAAATGACTCATCCCCCATTCAAAAGAACTTCTCCAAGAATGATACCTAATGCATCATAGTAAATAACTTAACTCATGTTCATCTCTATAAAAATCATTTTCATTTCTATTGTTTATATCCCTTTAATCTCATGAAAGGCTATCTCACAAAAATCTGAATATACTTACTTCACACCCTTCATTGTTAAGCCAGTCATTAGTACTACTATGTGTGAGAAGTACTGTATGAAATGAATATAGAAACCATCCATCCCTATTAAACTCTGCACCTCAAAGACATTCTTCGGATGCTCCTAGGTATCTACTACTCCCACTTTATCTAGTTCAACTTATACTCTTGTCTCTAAAATGACATGATTGAAGATATTAATCTAATCCATCCAAAAGTGGCACTTTTTGAGCATATCATATAATTGATGCTCTCTCAGTGTATTTAGAATGATCACATGTTTTTTTCTCGGTCTTTTCAAATGTGACAATACACCAAGATGTTGTCCACAAAACAACCAAACAATAATCCATGTAAGGATGGAACACTTGGTTTATTAACCCCATGAAAACCAATGGCGTGTTCATGACACCATCCGACATAACCAGATACTCATATAGACCATATCTGCTAAAAAATGTTGTATCATGTATGTATAAAGGTCAAACATGTACTTGGTGATATGTATACCTCAATATAATTTTTGAGAAAACCTAGGCTCCTCTACGATAATGAAATAAGTCATATATATGTTGTAAAGGGTAAATGGTTTTTAACTATTAGCTTGTTCAGTTTCTGATAGTCCACAGATCGCACGAGGGTACCATCCTACATTTTCACAAAACGGACCGACGAACCCCATAGAGAAGTATTGGGTCAGATAAATCCATTTTCCTCTAAATCATCTACCTACCTATTGATCTCATTAATATCTTTTGTTTGCAGCCTATAAGTAAGAATGTATACCAGTCCAACTCCTAGCACTAGCTCTATCCTGAACTCCACCTCTCTTAATGGAGGTAACCATAAAAATTCATTTGGGAAAACATCCCTAAATCGATCAACCACTAGAGGTAAATATATCTGATGTGTTCCATGGTTATCCATATATAAATTGAAAATATGTGTTTTCATCGCATTCAACACATAATGCTTCGGTACACCTCAACATGCCTGGGCATCCCATTCTACCTTGTATAGAAATGATCCTCCATATAGTGATGTAAAAGTTACCATATGATGATAGTATTCATTAAAGGTATGAATTAAGAATAAAGAGTCTATTTTGAGTATGGCATTAAAGCCTGCTGTCTCTCTGACATATAGATCCCAAAAGAAATGGCACCCACTGACCTTAAGGCGATCAAATTGCTTTAGAGCACACTTTTTATCCTAATCCCTAATGGAGTGTCTACCATCATAACTTCATTATAAGATAAAACATTGTTCCCAAAGATCTATAAAAAGAGAAATAATATAATACTAGGTGAAGCCCCTATATCAAAGAGTGGAGAAGATATTACAGATGAGATTAGAATAGTACCTATTACTATAGAAGGTCTGGGATCCTACTCATACTATGTCTATTGTAATGTATAAATATATCTTGTACAAGGACACTAAGACATATTCTGTCTACCCTGATCTGACCTACCCTACTGTCACTGAAATCTTGAGGTCTGGATACCATGGCCAAGCCTACAACCTGAGCTTGAACACCTTGAAGTATTACAATTCTCTGATTGGTGGCATTGTGCTGATCCTTCTCCTGAACATGGAGTCGGTGAAGAACCTCTCTCATGTGATTCTTCTTGACACACCCTCCAAAAAATGCTATAGATGGCCAATCTTGCTGCAATCTTGTCAGTCGAATAGATCAATCATGCACTACAATCTCATATTCCCAGCTTTGCCACACTGGTAGCACCTCGCATGGCTATCAGAAGAAACATTGTAACTTCTCTTATCACAACTAGAAAACTCTATTCGACACTTCTTCCTCCCAGTCGAGACAATACAAGATCATGGTGCCGAATATCCCTAGTCTGCACCCCAAGCTTCCCATAGATTATGATCAGAAAACTGCACCTGATTCACAATGGTGTATACCGAAGGCATCCTCAAAACATTCTGCTTCGATCAGATGTCATACCTGAGACCATCATTAAATCACCTATCCCTCAATGTATCATCACCCATCAAGATAGGTGTGAATCTCTGAAGATTAGGGACACAAAAAAATTTGTCCCCCACTGATATAGAACCCTACACCAGATGAATACACTCATGGTATCTATTAGACTGCAATGTCTTGGGAAAATATTATTCATAGAATGTCGTCTAAAAATATCCCCATGTCATGTCTCGATGATGCAATGTCTGAGAGATATGATCCCATCACCTCTTGGACGAATCACATAAAATATAAGTCGCGAGATTGAACCTCCTCTCTAGAGGCATATCTGGATGCCAAAATATCATAATCTTGGTCTCTAGCTGTGACTTTATAGTATGTGGTCCACCATCCCTTCAAAATGTAGGTGGATGGTACTACTGGAATACAGATGTCAGTTCTACCATAATGAAGAAAGGATGAGGTACACTATGAAAGGTCTTTATAAACCTCATAAAGCCTTCACACAACCATGTATACACACCTATGTGTTGTATAATAGCTAGTTCCATAATAGGAATTTTTAGAGTATCCTCTAGTAACCCATGGCCTATGAAGTTCTAGGTATGTTCATTTTCAATATCTTGCCGTACAACTATAGATCTCCATGGATGAATGTCTCTGCAAGGTCAAGAAAAGACCACATTTCATGATCATTACCATGGTTCACAGTTGAAGAGCACAGGAACTGAATAGGAGAAGAAAATCCCCAATAGATCATAGAATATGATTACAAGGTGTGTAGGAACCATACACGACACGTAAACTTAATCCCTTACATGTTCATGTACTCCAACCATCATTGGCATGTAAACACCCCAGGTACACTTCGTGTAAGAACTATACACGACATGTACACTTATACTCTTACTTGATTGTGTACTCCCACTATCTTGGACATGTAAACACCCTAGTTACACGGCTTGTTAGTCGGGTATACAGCATGTACACAAGTATTCCCTCTGGGACATGTATTTTTAAATGTCCAGAGCAACACGAGGCTGCCTATGTAAAAAAACGGTTTGTACATAATGTGCACAGTGTGCTCTTATCAAAACTCAACAACCTATGTCTTCTCTTACACGGACAGTGACATAGTAATCTACAACATTACATGTACTCATGGTACATAGTATTTACATGGAAAATTTATTTTGTTATCGACCAGAAGATCACGTGGCGTGGGTTCATAAGACCACATGCTGTGTTGTCTGGGTTTCAAGACATCAAGCCTCATAAACTTCCATGGAACCACTTTTTTCTCAAAATAATGAAATGGTGTTTCAAATTTCATTATGTTGGATCACATAATCCCCACTAATCAATACTTAGAATCCATATATTGTACATAACAACAAAGTTTGTATCCTATGGACGAAATGTGATCCACCAAATTGTGATCCAAGAAGGCCCATATGACTCAGGGACCAAATTATGGCATCTCTCCAATTCAACCATAACACGTACCAATACACATATCAGAAAAACAATTATATTTAGCACAACATCTATCATAATATCATGAAATTAGAAATTATCTATAAATGGAAAGGAAATATTGAATGACAGGTGATTTCCAAAATTTCCTACATGATGCATGAGATGGAATACCCTCATCTTATCGGGTTTCAATAGAAATAGAACCACAATGAAATCAATAATAATAATAATAATATGTGTGTCAGACAATGGTGAAACCAAATCAACTATAATAGCTCAAAATCCAAGAAATAAAATTTCATTCAAGGTACATTGGCTTTACCCTATACGAAGGGTAGCTACACTCAGGCATGACTTAGTACCAAATCCCTTGCATTTCCATCAATGACCACCATCTCCAAACAATAACAAAATATAGAAAATAAACACCCTCTAATACCATTTTTTAATGTCCCAGATCTAGATGTCACTCAATGGGATCCCCGTACCCAATTGGCCACATGGCCTCAACTTCATTTCCCCATATGCCAGAGGCTAACAACTAGTAGCAAGGGCGTAGGGTGTGGTAGTGGGGAAACTATGCCCTCATTGGTACAGTGTAACACTATGGTATAAATAATAATAAAATAGCAGAAGTAGAAAACAACATACATCTGAAAAAAATAGTTGATGAATGATAAGATAATAACTAAGAATCATTTCATACAAAAGATAATGTAGTATGATTTGTTCTAACAAAAACTCAAAAGTAGGTACACTGCAAGAATCCAAAATACATGTTCCAAAATAAAAAATAAGTTAATGTAAACAAATAACCATCACAATCCTCGACTCATTGCCTTGCTATCCTGATACTAAATAGAAAACCAAGTACCTGTAGAAGGGTTCTTTCCCTTATTGACACCTATAACAATATAATATGTTTTTGGCCCAAAATCGTGACCCAAACAGGGTGTTAGATATAAATCCCAGTAGGTCACCACAAAATAACTGTGCCTATCCGTCAGTGTATATATGCAAATGGTAGTGTACAAAAAAAGTGGTAAACTAGAATGTACACAAATATAAATAGTCCTACTAGTCTTATTTTCAATTTTAATTCATTATTATAAATTCAACCATTGAAATACATTGAATTATATAAATCTCAATATCTGGACTAAGTTCGTCCATCCCACCTATAAAGGCTACTGAATAGATACCTTAGAAGTCTATCTAAACTAGTAATGTGATGATTGAATCCAAGATCGGGCTTTGGCTTTGCAGAAACAACATATGTTATTCAAATTCAAAATTCAAATCATCACCTCACACGAAGGAATAGAAAAACCATGCCTGCAAGAATAACAATCCTCGTCCATATACATAACAAATATTCACCCACATTGATAAAAAATCCTCGGCAGCAGGCATAATGAAGCCTCATCCACATGCAAAATATTCAAACAGGGTTGAAACCAGTATATTTGCATTTCAGCAAAAAATAAAACACTTCTAAATTACACAATTACATTGTTAACATAATAACACCTCATGTAGGAATCATACCAAAACAAGAAACAAGTGAATTAAACTATCACATGTATTAAACAATTATACTCACATGGGAAGCTCATATCAAAATCCTAACATGAAATCTAATAATTAAAAGGATTTAACAAATATTCTCACATGGGCCATTTATGTATAACAAGTAACCATGTAAATTAAACTATCACACGGATTAAGAAATGGGCATATCATATGAAAAATATTAAATTAAACAATAACATTTGAAACAATCCCTAAAAGGGAAAACAAAGGTATGCCCATACGCATACTAGGCCAAATGGCCAAACAATGGTCATCTGAGAGAAAAGCACCCACGTGGTGGCCTTTAATCAAACCATCAAGATAAAACATGGTTAAATTAATTGAATTCCTAACCTAATCATCATTATCCAACAATAATGGTAAATTTATATTCAAGGATACACCCTAAACATGGATTAATGGTCAAACATCACATATAAAAACACAACATTGATTGAATGTCACAATACTACCCACCTCATCATAGTACGACTCTCCTCATCCAGCCTCAACCTCTAATTCAAGAAAGAACGATGTATATTTACAAAATGATATTAAATTGTCAACCATTCATAATCTTATCATGTATAGAAATAACGAAAAATGGCACAAGTGGAATCATGAGCTTAACCATTGGGTTCAAACATCTCTGATGTCGATTGAATCAGAGTTTGGACTGCGATTTGGGCGGAAAAATCATTTTTTGTGCTTCTTCTTCATCAACCCGGGAGGGCCTCTGTCCGTTTTCAAAAAAACAAAGCTACTAACCAATTTAATTAATTAAAAAACACGCATCTAGTACTTGAAACTACACATTTTTCCATACAGTTTATATCCATACCACTACATGGACATGTATTAGGTTTACATGGTGTGTAGCCTAACATACATGACATGTAGCTATAAGTACACAGTGTGTAGTTCCCATTAATGTTGTTTAATAGTCTTGATACCATCCATTGACCTCTTTTACCCCATTTTATTAAGTATAAATTGAAAAGGAACGATCAATTCCTTAATAGAAGAACCAAGTTCCTACACCAGTCTTTTTTAAAAAAAACGAGGATGGAAATATTTGGATTTGTGTTGAGTATAATTATATTATCAATGGTTAAAAAGAATCTACATCCAATTCAATTTATTTATGATCTATTTGATCAATTATGGGGAGGTCAGTGGTTATATAACATTGACCCGTAATATATATCCCCAATTTCGGGTTTGGAAGGTGGATATTCCAAAACATATTTCAGGTGTAGATATTGTCATTATGAATATAAGGTTATTACATTCTGTCTTATGAATTTACTAGTATAAATTATAGAATATTTGAATTAAATATTTCAAAGGTATATATATTGTTTTTTTCTAGTTTTTGTGGATGGAATATTTGTGTATTTAACTCCAAGGGCTAAGCAGGAGAATTAGTTGTTGACATTGTTGGGATTTTTTAGGACCATTGGTTGAATTCCAATCATCCAAAGTGTGAGTTTTGGATATAAGAGCAATGTTTTTTGTTTCCATGTAATCTCTAAAATATGTTTTTATATGCATCTAGAGAACATATAGGTTTTTATCTCTTGGAAACTGCCATAGAATGTCATTGAGATATGAAGTATCCTTGGTATACAGGGTTTTTATCGACCCTTTATTCAAGATGATTAAAGACATGATTCACCAATGAAATATTTTACAAGGAAAAAAATTATATTCCAATGGAATGGGTAATATAATATGTTTTTTCATGTGTTGAATGTTTCCATATATCAATACATATCATGATTTCTAGAGAATCAGGGCAAGGGTACGTGGTCTCTAGTGATTTTTTGATATCTATGTTTGGATGAGTTCCCATGGAGGGAGAACATTTTGTTGCTTATGGATCACAATAATTATGTTTTAATTATATGAACTACCCAATAAATGGTTTTTATTTTTCTACCATAGTCCATGATTTTAAATCCTTACATCATTACCTCTCTATGTAGAAGTTAGATGTGTTTACATATCAAAATATTTTGAATTTTTTTATCAAAAATATATTTGAATATGATACAAATAATATAAACGGAACTTATCTTAAATTTTTTCGTTGATTTGATTTATACATTAGTTAATGGAAATTCATTGGAAGATGCATTAATAAGAAATTCATATGCTCAGTTTGAAAAAGTGGCTTTAGATCAGTGGAGGTTGATGTTAGTTATAGCTGACAAGAACATTGATTTTGAATACTGGGGTAGTGCGGTAGTTTTATTTCTAGATTATGGTGTACCTTATCTACTGGATATGTTTAAAAATTTATATCCATCCAACTTAGAATGTGTTTCTATGAGGTGAAAATTGATTTTTGGGGAGGCCATTGAGGTATGATATCTAGATGTAATTTCAAATTTTCGATTTCCTGATATTATGGCCATACCTATGGTTTTTCAAAAAAAAATTTACATACAACCATTCGATATGTGATATTCATCATGGAATATTGAATATGTATATGGAATTTAAAGCACAATTTTGGTGGTTTCGCATAAAAATGAATGTGGTGGAGTATGTGACTAAATACATCACATATTAGTATGTTATGGAACATTACTAGAGACTGGTGGGTATGTTGTAGTCATTACATATTCCTATTTAAATGTGGGACCATATAGGCATGGATTCTATGACAAGTCTCCAACTAACGGTTTGGAAACAAGATTCTATATGGGTGATAGTGTATAGGCTCACAATGATGGCCCATTTCATCCATATTCATGAATCTCATACGGTGGAGGATATATCTAAAATATATATCTAATCAGTATTAATGTTGAATTACATACTAGATTCGATAGTATCATATTGATATCTAGGGTTTACATATTGTTTCTTGAAATACTTATATAAATCCATTAGGACATATTTGACTGTGAGTATAGTGTATCATCCTTATATGGATGGAAAATATGAATGGAAAGAACATTAATTTGAAGACATATTTTGGTCTTGTGTTATGGATTTTTTTAGCACCTAATGGAATCATCTACCATTAGTGGAGTTCTCAGCTAAAAAACTTTATCATGATTTAGTAAAAAAGGATAATTTTCAAGTATTGTATGTGTATCCTTTTTATTATCCACATTTTTATGTGGAAAAAAGTGAGTCTTCACTAGCTATTTAAAGAATTTTCCAAGAGAAAATAGATAATATTTAGTTGATCCGGTAAGGGATGGATATGGCTCAGAGTCATCAGAAATCATACGTGGATCATCCTTAGTGGTTGTTGTTGTTCAAGGTGAGTGATCTTGTGTTCTTGATAATATATCCAAGACATGAGATTTGTAATTCTTTTAGGAAATGTTATTCCCTAGATTCATAGGAATTTTTTGAGATACATTAACTTGTAGTAGAGGTGGAATATTTGTTGGAATTTCCACCATGGTTTAGTGCAGTGAAAAATGTGTTTCATGTATCCTAGTTGAATAAGTATGGGCCTGATCCCAATAATGTAATTTGATGGGATCACATTAAACTAAGGATAAATATATTATTGGTTAATATGATAGTGTGTGTTGTGGATATGAAAGAAAAACTATTGTGTGGATAAACCCTTCTTCAATTTCTTGTTTTGAAAAAACATGCTGAGATTCCAAAAGAATCTTGGGAATGGGATTAAGAAATTATTTAGCAGTGGCCTGAACTCCTTCATCCTAGTGGTAATTTTCTATTTTTCAAGGATTCAATGGACAATTGAGGGGAGTAATGAGAACCCCCAATTTCAATTAAATACCCTTTATTAATGTAGTTTTTTTATGTAATTTGTTTGGGTGATATTTGGGAGGCTATGAAGTAATTTTGGAATGTGTTTTTTTGATTTTATGGAGGTGCGCAGTTTGAGAATGGCTAGTAAAAACTACAAAACATCTATAAAAAATAATTAAATTTGAGTTAATCGGATGTGGGTAATCACATGTTTAGGTCAAATATTTTTTCAAACCCTGGGGCCACAAAGGAGAAACCATTCTTTTAGAGATAGATGCATATGCACAATTAGCGAATAGTTTGTGTGAACCATGAACAGAAATAAATTAGAACCTAAAATTTTGAATATAATTTAGAATTGTTCCTTAACTAATCATTATTCCTCTATTATTTCCATAACATGGTTTTCTCCCCAACCAATTTATACGGTAACTCATCGCTTCAAATCCTGGAGTGATCTGTTTTAAAATCATGGTGTATTGAAGGTCAGGTTGCATAGTAACACTCTGTTATATGTGGTTTCCTTTATAAATAATATTATTACCTATCTTGGACTCATATATCTGATCCTTTGGTGATATAGAAATGTTTTTCATTCCAATAATATTGATATATGGCTATGTTAATGTTAGATAAAGAGATCAAAGGTGTGTTTTTAGAGTTTCGAACTAGTTTTTTTGAAAGATTATTTTCAATCATTGTTTTTTTCATAGTTTTCAAGGTTGGATTCATAAAAATATACTCATATTAGGATAACATGAATTAATTTATCTAATTTTGTTCAATTTATATTTGTAATTTTGAAATTCATATTCAATTTATGATAGAATTTCTATTTAATGAAGGTTTGTGGATATGTGAAAATTTTATTTTTTGAAAATTTATGTATATCATGATGATAAAATAATTGTTTAAAAATATGAATTTTCATTAATTTATTAGAATTTAATGATATAATGGTTTTCTATAAATATATTTTTTAAATTTAAATGGATTGAAATGGTTTATTTTTCATGCTTTTGGCATAATTTGTTGGCATGTGTTCATTTTCATCAATGTGATCCAGTGGAAGGGAAGTATTCCATTGGGGAATTAATATATGGTTATAATTTGATGACATGGTTGAATGAAATGAAACCACTCTTAGGTATTAAACACTCACATGGGCATGAATGTTTTGATTTATGGATGTGTTTATTGGAACTGGTTATACCAAATAGATTTATGAAATGGTTTGAAAGGCATTTTTGATTTATTTCAATGCAATTTGTTTTATTGAAAAATTTATAATACTTTATTTAAAATGTTAAAAAAATTAAGTGTATTATATAAATTTTCATACATATATATGTTAACTTGTTATATCATAGTGGTGTGAGTAGGGAAGTTATTTGGGGAACCCTACTATGTTTCATTACAAACCCCAGGAATGGGTATTTTGGTTCTTTTGTATATTTTTCGTATCAATATTGAATTAAAGTTTATCTATCTAATTTTATTAGTTATACATCATGATTCATTTTTTCATGGATTTTGGAGTTGGATTGCGGAGTATGTTTCTTTTTGTAGAGTTACTATCTTGGAGTCATTCAGTTTTTTTGTTATTTCATCAACATTGTACTATAATATCGGTTGTGGTATAATTTCATATTTCTATCATTTTGTATTAGTTTTAATTGAATTACATTTTTTCTTTGCATCATATAGTGTTTGTTTATTATAGTTATATTGGTTCAGTTTTATTACTTTTAAATGAAAATTGATCCCCAAAATATTAATGAATCCATTAGTATTTATTTCCAACATTTGGTGTCTTGGGGATATATCCTAAGTCCATGTAATATCGTACCAAACCCTCATGAAAATAAGTAGTGGGGATGTTACACATTCTATTTTATTCATTTTTAGGCCATATGATTTAAAATAATCCAAAGTGGTAGTGGATTTTCATCTCACTTTTATTTCTGTTGGACACATGTCTTATAAACCACTTTTTTATTATATATGGAGTATATACATCCCATCAATGTATTTTATGATTATTATTTTAAAAATTATAGAATATATATATCAATCTACTATTCTTTATTTCATGGGGATAACAATTCAAAATCAACTAAGGTTGTAATATTTTAACATTATAATCTCATTATTTATCAGGAATCATTATGATTATGTTATTTATGATGTAGTCTTTTGATATACCTCTTAATAAACACAAGATTTTTATTGACATATTTTTATTTAATTAGAATATATATTTTTCATTTATTTTACTATCTTTATGTTACCATGATTTTAAAATGTTGTTTTTATAGAAAACCTAATTTATTTCTCTCATAAGTTCAAAACCGTTTTCTCACATATAAATGTTTCCCAAAAATGTTTTCAAGAATTTTATTAAGTTACAATATTATTTTTTAAATTCATTTTATCCTTTTTTAAAATTCTAAAACATAATTTCAAATTAAATATTTATTTCATTTTCTAAACATGGTGCAATTGTCTTTTATATAAAATGTGTCATGAATCTTTATTTTATGTTGTACGACCAGAAAAAAAATTCCCCAAATCATAGAAACTCAATTTTTCAAAATTTTCCTTAAAATTTGTAGAGTATATGTTCAAAAAAATTCAACATTTTTTTGAATTTTTTGATTTTAAAATGTAATTTTCAATGTGAAATGCTTATATCTTCAAGAAACAATCCAGGTAATCTGTTGAAAGAAATATCAACTTTAGATAGAGTCCTTTAATGTCAATTAATATTTACAGGGGATGTGATGAAATGATACAAAAATTATTACTTATTTGGGTGAGGTATAATTATTATGAAATTAAATTTATAAAACCTATAATAAATTCATGGGTTATTCGGTGATGAAGTGTTTATTAAACACATTTATTTTCATGGGTTTCCATTTGATAAATGCGTAATAAAGCCCATTAATTTTCATGAATTCTTATATGATGAATTTTTTATGATATTTTGTATCAAGTGTGTAATATTTTCATTAAATTTTGGTTGAGAAATACAAATTCCTCTAGTTAATTGGGTTCATATTTTGATCTCATTAGATAAATTTGACTAGAATTTGCAGTGAGCCTAGTTTATTATGATAATTTATCCACTATGATAATGGAGGGAGTGAATGATGAATGATATTATAGTTTGAGGAGTAATCCCAACCCACTATGATAGTATTTTCTATGAACCTTGACTACAAAGGCAATTTGGAGAGTGAGACAAGTTTATTATGATAGTCCTTTAATTGATTTTTAAATAAAAGGGAAATGATTAAATATGTATATATGTGAGCCAAAAAATCATATCTTATTCCAAATATATGTTATAAAGGATCAATGTCATTTACTAAATTGTGATTCATGTATTATAAATAGCCATGATTTGTTCTAGTACTCTCTTTTATAATCTATGATTTTTGTGTTATGGTTTTCGAATGCTATTATCATGGTTTCTTACCCTTATGTTCATGTAATGTTGATTACTCCCTTTTTTACCCTTACTAAGCATCTGAGCTCACCATTTATTACATTCCCTTAACATCGTTTTATAAATAATGTTATAAATTATTATATTTATAATAAGGGTTATTATTGTGATGAAATTAGAAGGAGATCATATAGGTCACTTGTTAGCCAGTTTTTATACATCTTATTTTTCAATGGAACTAGACCAAAAGGATTATGGGGTGGACCGTACAGTCCTTTAATGAATATTTCCCTATTAATATGTAATATATATGAATTAAAAGTATGGTCACTATATAATTGAGATGTTTCTTCTTTATAATTCCGGATATGGATCTAATGGATTAATTTAATGTTGAATCGTAATTAAGGGTTTGCAATAGGGATGTGATTTCATCTATGTTATTGGTATGATACCTAATACGGTTTTTAGGATTGTGTTAATATGGATTGAATATTTTATAATAATTTTAAATGAATATATTTGGGTGAACATGAATGTGTAGCATTCATATGTGTCTTTTCTAAGGGTTTGGTATTAGAAATTGAAAAATTTCCACATTATATATCAAGAATTAAGGCTGAAGAATGGTTACAAGACATTGAGGTTTTCCTCAAGATAGTGAGGACACATGAATGATTTTTACTATCATGGGTGTTTGGTTTTTATTGAAATTTATCTCAAATATGGTGGAATATAAAAAATTGTGTCAATGATGGGATGTCATGGATGAAATTTCCAGACGTTTTCAATGATATTTTTATCTCTAATTTCTATGTATTTTTTGGATGGTGACCATTAATGTATACAAAATCAGATATTAATATGAACCTCTAGGGAACAATCGTGTGTTTGAACCTCAGGTTTCAGTATCATAATGTGTCTTTTATTTGTTCAGTTAATCTATTTTATTTTCAATTCTATGGGGAATTGGTAAATTGTCTACCATATGGTTTGTGGTGTTCCTTCGATAAGGAAGGATTTTTCTTGATTTGATTGTGTGTAAGGCTATATATATGAATTGGTTTGTATTCAGTTAGTTATATTTGAGGGTCAATGGATGATTATATCCTAATCCAGTTACTATATTACATTCATAATTAATTTCATATTTTATGCCCATCTAATATTTGCAGTCTAGATTGTTTTCTCAAGAATTTTTTACCCTATTTCTCATCAAATGGTTATAGAATTTAAATCTCATTGACATAGTGGAATAATTTTTAATTGAAACATAATTATGGAACTAGTCACATTAACCTTTTTAATAATATTTTTAATGAAACAGGTGTTATGATTGGTGTTTAATGAGTTTAAACTCCTTCTTTCTACAATTGTTAATCATGATTATAAACATTTTAAATAAGAATAATATTAAGTAACAAAAAATGGATTATGTGGTGTCTTTCATGGTATAAGTTATATTTATTTTTTTGTAGTCTTTTTTAAAATTTACTTAGTGGATCTCCTATTATAAAGATATTCGTGTGGGGAATCATCTCAACGGGTGTCTATTTTGGTGAAATCCCTTCCTATTTCCCATTATTAGATTATTGTTAAAATTTTCATATCAGAACTATTTGATTAGTGTATGATGTAAGAGCATAATATTTATCTATACTTTATACTGTTCTCCTCAATTCATGGGTTTTGATTGTAGTGATGAGGAGGTTTGGTGATGGAAATGAAGAGGTGGTTTGATATTTCAAAATGATGTTGTTGTGTGTAGTCTGTATGAATGTTCTATGCCCGCAGAGGCTAGTTTCAAGGATTAAAAATTACATGCTCATATTGTATACAATATTGGTCCATATGTAGAATATTTAAGTGGTCCTTATTTTTATGTGTAGTTTTGGCGTCACCCATTGGGTTTTCCATTCTCATGGTCCAATGATGACCTAGTTGAAAAAGGTATATAGAATTGTTTTGTGGTCCTCATCATTATTGCACGGGGACTGAGAAATATTATTTTGGTCATTCTATGTTTTTATATACCTCTCTTTCTTAGTTACCAAGCTATCATGTAAACTCTAGGATGTAGAAAACCATTTACCTTCCTTCTTAAGTGTCCTAATGAACTGTTGAATATGATGTTTCATTGATTCCTAAAGGTAGGGACCATTGTTTTGTTAATATGGGGACCATGATGGTGTTTTGTCTCTTTAAAACCATAGTATTTTTTAGGTTATATAGGATTTTTACTATGTTTTGAAGGAGGAGTTACATGGGGGTTCATCTATCATTTTTTAAGGGAGTATTGTCATGAACCCATTTTCACATATCCATGTATCTTTCAAAATGGTATTGTGATAATGGTTTCTATTGAATTATTTTACACTCCCTTGCACCAGACTCTTATGTTCATCCATCATAGATAAAAATTGAAAAACCAATATGAATCCCACCTATTTATTCTAGTTCTATAAATTCCTAGGATATCTATTGGACATATTAAAGCAACATTAATATCTATTAGGTTGGCCTTAACAATTATATTATGAATATTTAGTTATTTTGATATCATGTCAATTTCATTCCATTATTTGGAATATCTCAATAGATTAATGTTTGAGAGGGTTTTATATGTTTTTATGCTCAATAGTGGAAGATTGTGGTTTATAGAATAATTATAAAGTTGATATATTTTTTAACGAATTTTATTTCAATTTTACTGGTGCATGGCGTCAACAATCAAGATGTAGTCTTTATATGGTTAGTTGAGGCAGGGGATATTTTTCATTCTTCAATAATCTAAAATTATGTGTTCGTTATATATTACGGAATAATCATATTCCCACATTTTGAAACAATAATACATAGATTATTACATCCTTTAATAATGACCTTGGAATTACTCCCATTTCTCATCAATTAATATCCATTTTTTTGAATTCTCGTAAAAGTATTATTTTACAAATTAAATCATCACTTGATGTATTTATTAAAGAATTATGTTTTTACCACTTCAATAATCGATAATATAACCACCATATAAATCCATTTATATGGAGTATGATAGCACCCTCCTCCCAGATTTGGTGGGGATGGATTGGTTAAGGGGTGGGGTTTCATCTTTCAATTAAGACTTCTATTTCAATGTTCTAATCTTGAAAACATATATGTTCTATTATAAGTGGCCATTTTATGGTTTACATTATTCAATTTAATAATCCCTTTTCATGGGCATGATTGTGTGTGTTTAAGTCATGGATAAGGGTAGGTGGTATATTTCCTATTTTTTAATGCTTTAAATTGAATAGTGTTTCTTCTGTAAAAATTATTTTTAATATCAATTTGATATTACACAATTTTACTTCTTATTTTGTGATATTGTTTCTACCGATGCATATTTATAAGATACATTATTTATTTATAAATTGAATGTTTTAAAAGTTATTCAGTTTATTATCGCATTCATTATTCTATAAGAGAAATGAATTACGCATTCTATTTATAATTACTGTTGTGTTGATATTTTTTCCATGGAAGGAATATTAGTCGAATATGGTCAAGAGGTTGAACATAAAAATATGGAATTTATACAATTAATTTATAATTCAATTTTGAATATAAATTCAAGTGGGGGTAAGCTATAATTAATGAACACTATTATGAATACATATTCAAGTCTATACATTGTGATTTTATTGTGTTGGTATCTTATCAATGTTGATTAGGTTTTTTAATTGTTATAAGATACTATATTCTAGTAGTGTTTAGAGTTTGTTGAGAATTATTTTTTAGTCCATTAATTCCATATTTGTTTATTATTGATATTTTTATTATAACATTATTTGGTGAGTAAGTATTATTGATCATTCCATTAAGAAGGTCATGGTCATTCATAGTTTCCTCACCAATGTGTCATGTAACAACCCATGGGTTTTGTTCTGAGGGTCTAGATAGCCTTTATGATAGGTACATTAGTGTTTCCATATTGGATAGTGCTATAATTTCTTGTGGGTTATGTGAGCTGTTAGTATAAAAGTGGGATGTGTATGGTTGATGTGGAAGATTATGTGATATGAAATGGTTGGTTTATAGAAAGGACTTAATTGAGGCCACCTATTCGTATATTAAAAGTTATGTGGGACTAATGTGTTTCATAATTGTTAATTTTTATTATATTTTCCATTAATATGTAGACATTAGATCCATGTGTGAGTTTTATTAGTATGAATATTTTTTTCAATGTTTATTTCAATATAATTAGGATAAATAATTGAATGAATATGGATATAGAAAAATAAAATGAATTTACAACACAATGGAATACCTAAATAAATAATAAAATTGTTGACCATGAATTGGAAGTTTTTCTATATGTTCAAATGTGAAACATTTTGAATGATTGGATTGATTCTAAATTAACTGAGAAAACTTGTAAACTAGTTTGAGAATTTGGTGACGAATGCGATGATGGATGAATATTTCAATGGCCGAGATATATTAATTTTGAACCTAGAAGAGATGATTAAATGATATGATTATGTATCGAAAATGTGTAATGTAATGGGTATATATAGATCCTAAATATCAGTGGTGGAACCACATTTCTGTGATATCTATTGATATAGTGATGATTGTTATTTTTTATCATTCTTCCTGAGTTCTCAATGTGTCATGCTCCTAGTTGTAGAAATTTCATTATGTATAGACATATATATGATCGGATACCCTACGTAGAATATATACATATTTTTTAGATTATGTTATTAATGGGATTCATGGGGTATAGGATGTTCTGATGACATTAATTGATCATGTTGTAGATGTAATTATTTGATAGCATTGACACTTAACCACCCTAGACTCTACCACCCAAACTGTGCCTATATGAGGATGCTATAAGACCTCACGAATGCTTCCCCATATGAAAAAAATGATATATTCCAATTTCAATGGTGTTAAATTTTCATGGGTAGACAATTCCCGTTCAATTAGGTCATAATAGTCATTCTCTAGTCCATCTAAATTTTAGCAAGACCCATCCATATAACAGACATCTAAAATAATATATCCATACAATTTAAATTCACATGGGACGAACAATTATATAAAAAATGTAATAAAAACTATTTACAAAATACATAAAATAAAATAGTACATAAATCAAAATATAATCAATGAAGAGTCACACTGGCTAGTAAATACGGAACAATAACGAAAACTATAAATTTTTTAAGCCTGGTAAAACTAATCAGCCCACTAAAATCAGGTCCTCTATACTCTATCTGAGATTACCCACATGAAAGTATCACATTGTGCATCTTCTAAACTATTCCTTCAAAAATTATGGATCTCATGGGGTTGGAAACTGTCATGGTCTTAAGATTAATATGTGATCAAACCTCATAAGGAATATATCTAGAAATTCAATGAGTGCACAAATGATATGAACAAATGTGTAAGAAAAACAACTAAAGAGGAAAAAATGAAAAATTATCACTTTTCCTTGTGATCAAATATGACACATGTGATCAACTAACTACACATTCTTTGTATACTTCAATATTATCTTTGGGCATTTCACTTGTCATCGGGGGGGGGGGGGGTATATTATCTTCCCTTGTACCTCATAAACATTCCACTACTATGTGAAATTTTTGGATCCTAGAAAATCCTAGGAATCCCATATAGTATCACGTAACATCCTCGAATCCTATGAACATTCTAGGTATCACTTTTATATCACCATGTCTATTCCTAGATCATATCCATTAAAGGAATCTCATAATATATATAGGATCATTACCCGATCCTTTAAATCAATATCCATCTTAAAACATCAAGAAGGTCCTTTCAATATTTGGGGAAACACTAGGAATATCATGTGATTTATTAAATGGAATCCGGAAAATCATAGGCTCCACTTGTAATTTAATACTGTATAACTAGAAATCCCACTAGATCCTAGGTATCATTAGGAAAATCTCCTAACATCATAAGGTGAAACTACTATATCTGGTGGAGATAATTCAGAAATCCCTCAAATCATCAAGAATTATGATATCCCATTGATTTTATCTTTTTTAACTAACATAAAAAATACCATAAAATATTTTGGGGATAATCCCTAGAATATATCGTCATTTTTTAGATGGCCCAAAACTACAAGGAGTCCTCTCATGATAAATCATCATATGACAGAATCGTCTTGGTGTTGCATCATGAAATTATAATAATCATTATCATAATATAATGTGTTTTCCACATGTCCACCCCATATTATTTCATCAAATTCATCTTATCAAGGGCATGACCTATCCCTATAATTGTAGACCTATTTGGAACCCATCATCTATTTGGGTTCTGAGGTGACACCTATAATCATATGTAATCATACATGAACTAACCCTATCAAGTAAAAACATAACATCAAGACTCCAATCTGGGTCCCTTAGGTAACTACATGACATATATACCCTACCTGGTGTCCTCACCCCTAACCTCAAATCCTAGGTCAATAAATATTAGTCTAAGAGAATGGTGTCCCTCCTCATTTTTAGTATCATCATATGGACTCATTTTCCTAATTGGATGTTATACTCCAACATTATTAATAAATGAATCCATAATACCCATCACACTACACAAGGCCTTCCTTTGGGGGTCCTCTCCTAACATAATTGGAAAAAACTACATAGGTAATAACATCATGGGTTCTTACACACTATAGGTGAAGGAGTAGTCATCCCACTTTCTAAGCAGACTATTTTAAGGCATCTAGTAGTTTCCTCCAAGAATAAATACTCCATTAACCCTAATTCACCACTCATCCATTCTCTTGGAGTGTAGGGGAGCTTATCCATGTCATTTATATTAAGATAATTCATTTTTTATACCCCTCAAGGGTCTTTGTATAGAAAGTAATGTCTTTTTAATTTTACCCTCTCGACCATCAGAAATCGTAGAATCAAGCTTGTCATCAATGATTTATCATGGCCAATTACACTTTCTATTTTCCATTTACAAGACAATTATTTTTTATAATAAAATATTTTATCAAATTTCATAAAATGGATAATTTCCATGATGGGCTGACCGCATATAACCTGGAAATAAAGTTAAATTAATACTCTAAAATGGAGTTTCAAAAGGCACCACTTACTTCACATATAGAGTATAGTCCTTTATAACTAATTATCTACCATCATCATTGAATCTTTTCCATGTATGAGTAGTCAGAATCTATCAATTTTAGTCTTATGTTTAATTTATTGAACCATAATAAATTATAAAATAAAATAAATTTTTATTTTATAAATAATTTCATAATTTATTTAAATATGATCATTTATAATCCTCATTTCACCTTTGAACAGAAATAATTCTACAAATATATATTAAGAATAATTTATATACAACCCCCATTCATTGTATATTATAAACAACTACTTATAATCCTGATATTATTTACTACCAACTGAAATAAGTTCATACTTCATTTTTAGGATTTATTTTAAAAAATTTATGTAATTAATAATAAATTTTTCCCCTAAAAACAAATTTTTATATAATAAAATTTTACACAAAGAAAATTTTAAGGATATATTTGTAATGAATTAAAAATTCCAAATATGACACCCTTACATAGGGGTTGCCTAGCATAAGGGTAACAAGTTTATGAGTATGCGATGTATAACTGATGTGCTTGGATAATAATAGTTAATTTAATGACATGAATTAGTCATTGTGTTATGGTAATTATGTCTACCTTTAATTAGTGAATGTATGAATTAGGGTAACTCATCTTAGGCTCACATGGTATCAGTCTACTATGTCAATATAATATGTGTTACCATTACATTGTTCTGGATAATATTCCCCATTTCTGTTTTTATTTCTTACTCCTCTTCACAAATCCGAGGTAGTGTGAAAAAACCCATATTTGTATTCTTATTTAAAATCATATACACTACTATAAATAATTTATTTCAATATCTGATTATGTGAAATATCATCTCTACATGCATTAACCTCAAAAAACAATAATATAAAAAAAATTAAATGGGGTGGTTGAAATAGTCAAATAAAATAGCCTATGTCATGGAGAAACATTGATTCTTTATAACTAGACATATTTGTAACCACCGAATCACCACAATGTAACTCATTAGATGAATCCAAAAATGATCCCCCACTCCTTTTCTGTTATTTATCCTTTGTCTAACTGATCATTCCAAAGTAATACGCTCTTCCCCATCATGATAAATGGTGGTCGGTGGAGTATAAACATAGAACTTAAATTTAAAATTGACTAATATAATATAATTTAATTTAGTTTCTAAATTGAATTTATCAACCTAGATAACAGAACATTGGCCATGTTCATACCACTCCATGGTAAAACACCTCGTTATAGACTCAATTAGGAAGACATAGATTAATTTTTTGATTCCATTAAAAATATATAAATATTTATATAAATTAAATAATTAATATTTTTTAAAAAAATATTACAATATTCTAGAGATAAAATTTGAGATAATAAATCTCACTAAATTCTATTCATAGATTAGAAACCCTACATACAAATCAACATTATCCCAAAAAAATATTTATATAGTCATATGTGTTGAAAAATTACCATTTTATAACTCATATTCATCTAAAACATGTAATTAAAAATTCCTCTAATATTAAATACCCAGAAAACATAGGGGTCACCGTAGAAGGAATTTTGGTCTATACTAGAGGCTTGTGTATGTAGGGATGAGGCCCTACCCGTACAATATGTGACCCAATATTTTGGACTGATTTACCGATCCCAATAAAAGAACTTTTTTCCTAGTGGCGGGTTTGTTATGTAGTGATGAAGCACAACACACTTCATTAGTGGCTTTTCATATTCACTGGGTGAATTATTTCTTATTAAAATATTGGAAATATCCCATGATTATGATTTCTTTAATAAACATAATCCTATATATAGCTTTCATTTCTTACTATTTCCAATCATATCAAACATAGATCATTGAATTCATATAGATGATGTTATGGTTTCTTATATGATTCTAATAAGTGATCATAGATATTAACCCCTATATACGTTTTTATAAGTGTTTTTGTAGGATAATTATTGGATGATTTGGGTATGATTCTATTTGAGTTGTGGGAGTGGTTTTAAGGTGGTCATCCTTACATCAACATTGGTTCTATTACTCATTATTATATGTAATAACAGTTCTAATGCGTAAATGTTTGTTATTCTACAATATAAATACTTTACTAGTGTATTGTAAACATCTTCTTATGGATTATGTGGGTGACTCCTACCATTATTATTAAAATACTGTCAATTATAGTTTTGAATTTGTGTCCTATTAGAGTTGAGATTCAGGGGAGAATCTTATCTAACCTATAGACCAAGAGAAGGTTTTTTTGGGGGTGGGTCATGATATAGTTGCATTACATAATTTTATTATGATATAAGATTTATTTTTAGGTTAGAAACTAGTTAGTATTTCATGGGCCTCATTTGGAAACAATATCACCAAACATAACAAGTAGTATGGGTAGATGAGATCGGCTAGGACATCGGTATTTAGGGACCCATGGGATTTGACTAAAAGACTGTTATGGTATACTTATCATGTTTAAGAATATTTTAACTAATTTTTAGGTCAATAATTTTTGAAGCCTTCATGTATTATTAAAATATCCATAATTAAATGTTTTTATTTGTTTTTATAGTTAGGACTATTTTATTTAATATTCAATGGTATGTGGATGTGATGATGAATTTATAATTTTCCTTCATGTATATCAATAAATTAGTCCATTAAAGATTAAAACCTTCCACTTTGGAAACATATCATATTTCATGATACTTATTTACCTTATTATTCCATTTTTAATTAAAAACTAAAAGTATAATGAACATTAAATAATGAATCTATTGGAAAATGTTGTGAATTAAATAGTATTTTACATTAATGGATGTAGCACGATATTATGTTTCCCACTAATGATGAGAGTCATGATTATGTTATTCATTTATGATGACTAACATTTTATATAATCATTAATGATTCGGTAATACCCTATTGATTAATATATAATCATTTGTAAATTTTTTTTATGAAAATTTTCATTAGTATTCTAAAAAAATTTAAAACGTCATTAAACGAACGAATATTTCATATGATATGTCAATCCTATAATTAATGGGATTTATTTTAATTAAATTATAGATCTATACATGAGTTTTTTATAGAAAAGAATACTATATTCTTGAATTCTATAATTTTCTAGTATCATATTATGAATTGTTTTGAATAATTCCTATCACTAAATTTTTTGGGAAGTAATTAAGATTGTATAAATAAATTAATGAGAACATAGATATGGATCTTTTATCTCTTAGACTTCGATGATCTCATGCCTCCATATCCTTTTCAGGGGGTTTCTTTTTTCCTATGGGTTCACCTTCTACTTCACCACATCACCTTTCTCTCCCATGGCCTTCACCCATCACCCTCTTTTAGGGTCTCTCTCTAGTGTTGTTCCCTTTGATTTGTCTCTTATGAAGGTCGTTCTACGAGTTCCCACAGATGCCCTTACCCTATTCCATCCTAATGTATTTCTTTTCCTATACTAATTGGATCCACCATTTTCATAATTAATAGGCTTTGGGGTTGTCCGTTAGGCATGTGATGGGATTCAAGGGGTTTTAGGTGTCAGTTTTTGTTTCTTGTTCAGGTTCTTCGCAGCCACCAAAACTTAGCTCTGAACTTATGTTCCATTGTTCCTCTCTATGTCAGATATAGAGTGATGGATACTCTAAGGTTTTTATTAATCATTTTGGCGGTCATTGTTCTCCCCATTTGGGTTTCATCTCTAGTTTTATTTAGGGTTTAATAAATAGTTTTGTCTTTTCCCAAGGACCTTTACAGTGGAAATGGTGTCAAGATAGTAGTATGGCTATGTTTTTGGCATCATTGACTGTTCCTCATCTTCGTTGTCCTGAGGGGATTTTAGGTGTTGAATTCATTATTTTAACTCATCAGCTGTATGAATTTTTATGGAAGTTGTATTTATTAGTGGGCAGTGGAGGTGTGAGGTTGCTTTCCTATAGCGGATCACCGGTTAGGCATGAATCGTGTCATCCCTAAGGGTCGATTCCACTAGTTCGGTGGGTTCCAATTGACATCTTAGACGTCACTGGCATTTTGTTTGTTTGTTGCTGATGGAGTTTGTGCGTCAGGGTGTGCTGCCCATGAATATCATGTATGTGCTTTCTAATATCCATCTTTTTGGTATGATGTCTGCAACAACGGTGATGATGATGAGGTTCTATATAATGGAAGCTATTGCGATGGCTTCCTCAATAGTGATGAAAAATTCCAATTGGATGATGGTGATGATTCAATGATTTGATAATGATGATGATGAGATTATATGATAGTGATGACAGTGATACCCACTTTTCATCCTTTTGAGGATTCCAATTTTGATTTAGAAATTTAAAATATAAGTGTGCTTTTGATTTGTGTTAACTATGTATGATTTTTTAATGGGTGATTTTTGGTTTTGTTATCAGGTCCTTGTGAGGTTCCCACTCATCCAAAAATGGTTTTTTAATCTAGAAATGTATTTATAGGCCTATATAAATTTATAATCAATATAGAATGAAAATTCAAATTAACATATACATTATATCTGATTTTAATAAATTATATCATTGATGTTGAAATTCAATAAAATATGGCTTGTAAATTTGTATCTATAACATGATTAAGAATGATGTTCTCAATATATCAATTAGGTTTTAATGTGTAATTCAATGAGGACTATTTAATAATATTTACATTTAAATCATGAATGAAACGAATCTCTAAACCTAAGGATAGTTTGAAAACAATGTTCTGGGGTTATAAGAACAATAATATGATGATATTATTATAATCATATGCTGACTCGAAGAATTTGTAAATTTTACAAATATGATTATGAATAACACATGTTCACCTCCGATGAAATTATATTTTTATATTATTTAATGCATATTGATATTAATTTATTAAATTTTGGAATTCCATTTTCGTTTAATGTTCTCATTGGACTCTATGATTGATTTTATGGATTTCATATTGAAATATTTGTTAGGATTATGGTTGAAATTATATGGAAGATATGGTTCATGTGTAAATTAGTCAGGAACATTTTAATAGATGGGGATATTAAGGATTGGATCGAGAAGAAGGTTTGGTTTGTTGATATTTAAGGAACCCCAGACAAACAATTTTAGTTCAGGAGATAAAAACATTATTTAATCATTGAATTCAATACAAAGTGAGATGAACCTATATTTGTTTTACAAACTTAAAATAATATAAACATTAAAACTAACAAATCAGCTCACAATCCAATGATCTGAATGTTTAGTCTCATTGATGATTGTAAGCTAAGAAAACCACTTTTTGATACTAGTGAATATTCCTCTATATTGAAACATTATGTGATCTACATATAGACATATCTGAGGTTATAATATTATTTATACCGTGGGTAATTGAAAGATAAAAAATGATTTATCTTGAGAACTCAATAATAAAAAAATGTTTCATTTTTTCATCAAGGGTTAGATCATAATTATGTTAGAAAAAATGATAAAAGGAGAAATATCTAACTGAAAAGACAACGGAATGACAATAATTTTCTATTGTACATGATACAAGGGAATTAAATCTCAAATTAAAAAACAAATACCTTGGAAAAAAGTTTTTATGATCCTAAGACATTAAACATGAGTGAAGGGAAAAAATCATAGGCATAAGTTTCTAACATAAGTGTGTGGAATAAAAATAATATTAGAAATCATAAATTACGGTTACCCACCAAAAATATTATCACATAATAACTATATTATAATTAGTTTGGTACCATATTTTCCTTTAGATAATCATAATCAACACCCTTGGGCTTGAAATAATTCTCTCATGTACCCTTGTAATTATATAAATGCCCCTATATACCTTTTATATTGGGATAAATATCCATGTGTACCATTAAAATTGGATAAATCCAACTATGTACCATTTGTTTGAGGATAAATTCATACATATACCCAATAGCTATGAATAAATCCTCCCATTCACCCATTTCATTGGGAAAAATTATTGTATGTACCCTCGTCCATGGGATAATTCTACTCATGTACCATATTTTAGCTCATGAGATATAAACATTATCAGTGAATTAAAGGGTGTTATCATACCCAAACATACATAATAATAATCATCAATAGGAGTTCCATTAGAGCATGAAATCATTCACACATCAAATATCACTACTTAAACCACGGAAAAGAGAGATGATTCATAAAAATACATTCCTAGAACATTCAATAAAACATCCAAAAAATAAATATGGATAGTTTATTAAAAATACCCTAGTTTAATATTAGAATTATTTAAGAAGTTTTAATATAAAAAAAATAGCGGTTTAATGTCTTTTGATAAATCACTTTAAAATTAGAACGAAATACCACTTTTTTAAAGGCTTGATACCTCCTAAAAATGGTTTCATTAGAAAGTATAACTATTGATTGATAGAACATGTAATAATCATAGATTAAAACCAAAATTATATTTTTAGAAATAAAATTTATTGAGAGGAAGTCTCTATAAAAATGTTTCTTTCAATGTATATACGAATACAGAAAAAATAATTTCATAAAACCCATGCATTTCAAATTCATTTTAAAATCCTAAACTAGTTTTAAAAATTAATCTTTTACTAAATAATAATATTTAATAATATTTACATTACTTGTAGAAAAAAATAGTAATAATCATTAATTAAACCATTTAAAAATAATTAAAATAAGATTCATAATGAAGAATGTTCAAAAGGAATGGGAAATCATAAATCAGATTTCTATAAAAATATTTTATCTTTGAAATAATAAAATATGTTATGGTCACTTTTAATTATGATTTTTAAAAAGGTAATGTGGAAACATTTTGAAACATTTAATTTATAATAAATCATTGATAATATATGTATATATAAATACAGAAATTATTTTTATACAGATTCTGTATTGGAAGATAAAACATTTCAATTTGAAAGGAAGGAAAACATTTTATGTATCTTAAAATACCTTACTTGAAAACCAACATTATCAAATGGTTTAACAAAAATTAATTTTTAAAATTGGATAAGAATAATATGAAAAACTCTTTATATAAATTAACATTTCCAAATTTAAAGGAGATATGTAATGGTAAGGAAGAATATTAACATGCAATAAAATTAATTATTAAATAGAAAGAGAATTATTCTTAACAATTTCATACTTTTTCTGGAAATAAATTATTCTATCTGGAATATTTGAATAAAATTTTAATTTTCCCCATATATGATGAGGAGATATAATATAAATTTTTATTGTGGGAGAACCAATAATAAATGAATGAATTTTATGATAAAACAATATTGCATAAAAAAATTGAGTTATCATTATCCATTATAGATTATGAGTCATTCAAATAAAAACCCCATGAAATAAACAAATTTAAATTGATCTTAATATAAAATTAATAAAATTTTATCCCTGAACTGATATAATAAATTGAAAGTATATACAAAATTTAAATGAAATTAGGTGAATAAACAAAACTTGTCTCAGAGATAAAAAATTAAGACAAAAACTTTCATCTTATATTATCTTTTACTTGAAAACACTCTAACCACTTGTATAATAACCATAACTATCTTAATCACATACATTAGAACATTTTTCATATATATATAATTTAATAAACTTATATTATGATCATTTATTGAAAATATATTACTCATTTATATTTTAATTTCATTATCATGTTTTATGAAACATTGATTACTAATTTTGAATGAGTGTCATAGTTATATGGTCAGTTTTTATTTATTTGATAGAATTTCATAATTCATAAATGACTGAAGACACTAAATTCAGGATTCTTTAACAATTCCATATATCTCATTTGGATTTTCTAAATAATAATATATGGTTAGTGAAAACCCAGATAATAAAGAACAAGTTTCAACTGGTTTACTGTATGGAAGCTTATATGGAAACAAATATTTTAAATATAAATTACACCATTATATAGTCACTAAAATTATTTAATAAATAACTATTACATGATGTTATAATTATATAATTTTCATTAATCATCCATGACATAATTAGTACATCATTATTCTTATATGGTGTAAAACATACCCAAATGAAGGAATATTATAATGATTTAATGAATAAAGAAGAGTGTTTATAGAATGTTAACATTAATATTAATAAATATTATTAAGGTCATAAATATCATATATATTCATTAAATTCATTCTTATAACTATCAATGACGGAATGTGATGAAAAACAATATTCTTCTCATGTGGAAGCGACTGTTTGTCTTACACATGATTAACAATTCCATTTTTCAACGAATGGGATAAAATGGAGGTATATGATGAATTATAGTTTTGAAGTATTAATCATAACAATTGAAAATATATTTACTTATTAAAAATAATGAATGGTGGTGATGAAACACTTAAGATGCCATTTTGAGGAAGTGGAAGTCCTTCATATGAATGAATAATGTCATTTTACTTTTCTCATTTGGTTGTAATGAATAAATATCAATTTTTAAATTTTTATAATTAAACATAATTATAATAATGTAATGATTTAATTATATTACTACGGTTAGTATATATCCTTATGTGAATAATTAAGAATAAAAAATTGTGGTTAATGTAATACTCAAGGGAGGACCTTGAATTGTCTCATCAAAGTATCCTTGTTAATGATGTTACTAGAATAACTAATTAACACAAGTTCATTTTGAAATTTAGATAATTTTATTGGAATTAAAAACTCCATATATTATGTATTAAATTCTAAGAAATATGTGTGGCATGGAGGGGGTCCCATTTTATAATTCATGAAAATGGAACTTTTGTGAACACCCCTTATTTATAAATAATGAAATGAAACTATTAAATTCTCAAAGGTTACATATGTCCAATATAGATAATTTTTTTGAGAATTTTTTTTCATAAAAGGTCAATTAATCCTACACCACTCATTTTTATACGTGTTTTAATCATGCTTCAAGCGTTTTACTATTTTTATTTGACTATTTTGATTTTTTATCTTGGTAAATTGTCTTTACCCAAGTTGTTTATAAATTATTGTAAAATATAAAGTAAAACTTTATTACATATATTTGGTATACTAGGGAAACATATAATCCCTTTATACTATAATTCATGAAAAAATCATATAACATTAATTTTTAAAGAGAAACATTTTCTATATTGAATTTTTTTAGAGAAATGTTATTTCAACCATTATACATTCTAAATATTATATAACACTAATTATCCATAAAATGAGAGATAAAACATCTATCCACATGGGAATACAAAATTTCACAGACATTATATAAAATAGTTCCGTAAATTTTGATATATTAAAAATAATCAATTTTAATAAATCAGTTCATTAAAAATAACCCTTTCACCAATTTAAGTCACTTACATTATTATATGTATTAAAACTATGGTACATAAAATAAAATTGAAATTTTAACATAAAATTAGATTCATCATTTAATATAAGATATATATTTGTAAGATTTAGTTTATATATGGGATAAAATGTGCTTTTTAATATTAGTAATTAAAAATATTTTTTAATGTAAAACATTAATTATGTTTCCAAAACTATAAACTAGGGTTTTATAAATTAATCATAGTTTTGTGGTGTCACGACCCGTCCTAGTGGGGCACGAGCCACAACTCCCCAAGCTCGCCTCCAATCGGCCAGGGATTGGTGACTAGCACCGAGTAGGCATGCTACTAACATGGGGGGAATTTCCTATAAACCTGTACGCACGAACATACACCTCCAAGCCCAACAAGATGAAATGTAAAAGATGATAAAATGAAAAGATTCATGCATACACTAAATCCCAACCAACAGAGTACGATAGGGAAGTAAACTGCAGTAAAGTAAAACCTTGAGCCAAAAGTGCAAGTCCACCAAATGAAGGTCTCCAACAAAGTCCAACCTGTAGAGAACGGTACAGGGACTGAAACTCGTCGCCGAAGGAACACACGTTATCCTGTCTGATCTCACTGAACACCATCCAGTCCTGGTCCGCCTAGAATCATGTCAAAGGCTCGCTCATCTGCACAAGACACGACACGTGCGGGCAAAGACCGTGCAGGGGTGAGTATAACAATACTCAGTAAGACACCCCGAAAACCACAAAGGAAGTATAACAAAGTGAAAATAACACAAAGAAAGGTACAGTCAGATCTACACAGTATATGTCTACATAGAATATAACAAGAATATCCAGATATACTCATACACAAACGACCTTCACGAAATTTCCACTAGGATCCAGCTCGAAGATTCAACTAAGCATACCAACGGGTGAACATACTCCTAGGTATAAAGAAAGGGATACGAAGTACTCACTCCGGGAGAACACACTCCACAAGTAATTTGGGAACATAATGCTCCGATGAGGATCACAACCAAGTCATGGGGTGATTCCAAAAACTCAGTCTGAGCTAATCTGCTAAGCAGAGGATCGGAGCCCGGGTAATGTTGGTCACGTCGATACCAATAACTCTACCTAGGGTTCAAGGAATGAATAGAGGATCCAACTCTCTGTCTCATAGAGGGGATTCCAACAACTCTATTCATGATGTTCTACTGAATGGATCATAATCCATGAATGAGTTGATACCAGAACCTTTAGGGGATTACCAAGGGTACAAACCCTAAGAACTATTCCAAGTCACAGAAGGAAAGTAGCTCAAGCCTTGAAGAAATAATTACGAGGCGTGTAGTGTGATTACACACCGTGTTCCTTGACCCCGGGTACTGCCTGTGTAAACGGCCCTTGTCGTTTGTTCAATCTGGGAAAAACCAAACTACAGGGCCTGTAGAAAAGTACATGTCGTGTTCCTTGACCCCGGGTGATTCCCATGTAACCGACTCGTGTTATTCGTCTTGTCGGATAGAAAACAACTACACGGAGTGTATAAGAAATCACACGCCGTGTTCGCGCTCCTGGGCTCGCTTCGTGTACACTGGCCATGTGACCATACATGGTCTCTTCAGGTGTCTGTGTCACCTGCCTGTGTACCAGTACACATGGTATCCAGTGTATTGGGCCGAGTTTGGCCGGGGAGGGGTATACACGGCGTGTCGATGGCTGTGTACCCTTCCCGTGTCCGTGTACTACCAGAGTACACACCAGGTCGTTCACCGACGAACACACTCCGTGTAGCCCATACTACACGACTTGTAGTCAAGAATTTTCCAGAACCACCATCTTCCTCCGTGCGCCTCGGCTAACCCTCCAGATTTTGATCCCACCGTCCGATCATCACGAAACTCAGGATTTGGGGTCGTCCTTCCCCTAAAAAACCGATTCCATCAGTTTTGGTCTTCCGATCTATCTTGAAAATGCGTCTTGATCCGTCCGCACGAAACGCCAAATCAACGGGAACTTCTGAACCGCGTCATTTCATCCACCGACGTCGCCGTCACACCTCCGTTATGTCGCCTCGACGCTGCATCTTCGATTTCAGATCGTTGTGCCAACAAACAAACGCTCAACGATCGATTTTCCCCAAGAACGCGAAGAACGCAACGAAGAACGTGAGGGGGATAAACAAGAACTAAACAAGTGGTGCAAACCTTGATCGTTTTTCGTCAAGATCCGAGTTTTCTGCAGTTATATTGAAAACCAAAAAAATCTCTAGAATCAAATCCTCAAATCCCCACATGAACTCATCCCGCAAGAACGTTCGACCCGCGGGCTAATCTGTTCGTGGTTTAGTCCGCGTTCGTCGTGGAAATAAAAAACGGGGAAGGAAAACAAAAACAACATCCTACCTAGATTCACTGCGTTTTCCGGTGAGGATCTACTCTTCACGTCGTCATCACCGTGGAAATCCGTCAAGAACGTCGCCGCCGCGTTGGGGGATTCCTCCATAGCTTTCCTAGAGCCTCCAGAGAATTTCGGGGTTATGGGGATTTAAACCCTGATTCCCCATCGAAATATATATTTAAAGATAAAAGATATTTGACATAACAACCTTTAATAAAACATTTTAATTAAATATTTTATTACGGTTACACCCCAATAACCAGATTTCACCACCGACCAGCGCCGGATGAATTTAGGCCTCGCCTAAGGTAAAATCACTACTCTGAACAAAATGATGCCCTCAGATTTCTGATCCGAGCAACCGTTCAGGAGTTATTCCACTTTTTTAGGAAAACCTCACGCGCGCGTAATATAATTATTAAATTAAATCCAATCATTTGTTCTGGACTCACTGGGCCTCAGAACTGAACACAGTCTTAGATCTTAGTCTCGAAATAATTCCCATATAATATTAAAATAATTAATGGAAAAATACAAGACATTACATCACACTCACCTTAGGGCTTTTACGTCCCCGAAAATCCAAAACAAGGGCTACTCAAAAAGATGTGGGTTCTGCACGTGAATCTGAGCCTCCCGCTCCCACGTGCTCTCCTAGAGATTCCTGTGCTGCCACCAGACACACACCAAGGGAATAGCTCTTCCACGAAGGATCTTCTCCTGCCGATCCTTGATCTCCAATGGGTTCTCAGCAAAGGACTCTCCATCATCGATGTCCAGCTCGCCCCAGTCGATGATGTGCGATGGATCATGGACGTACCTCCGTAGCTGCGACACATGGAAGACGTTGTGTACCCGGTCCATCTAAGGAGGTAGAGCCAAGCGACACACCACCTCTCCAACTCTACTCGGAATCTGAAAAGGGCCACCGAACCTCAAGGATAGATTGACGCCTTGGACAAATCTCTACAATCTCCGTCGAGGTGAGACATGAAGAAACACATGGTCTCCCTCCTCGAACTCCAAGGGCCTCCGCCTCCTGTCGACATATAAATTCTACCGACTCTGTGCAGTCTTCATCCACTCCTGGATGACCTGAACCTTCTCTGTAGTAGCTCTCACCATCTCTGGGCCCATGAGTGCTGACTCTCCCGGGTCAGTCCAACAATTTGGCGACCTACAGGGTCGCCCGTACAGAGCCTCGAATGGTGCCATACCAATAGTGGAATGGTAACTGTTGTTATAAGAAAATTCCACCAGTGGTAGGTGATCCTCCCAGCTACGACCAAAGTAATGTATGCAATCTCGTAGCATATCCTCCAAGACCTGGATGGTCCGTTCTGTCTGACCATCAGTCTGGGGATGAAACGTGATGCTCAAGCGTAACTGAGTCCCAAAAGCTTCCTGCAATCCCTTCCACAACTGGGATGTGTAACGAGCATCACGATCTGAGACGATCGTGGATGGTACTCCATGAAGTCGAACTATCTCCTATACGTAGAGGTGTCCCAAGCTCTCTACTGAACTCTTCTCTCGTATGGCTAGGAAGTGGGCCGAATTGGTGAGTCGATCAACGATCACCAAGATGGCATCATGTCCCCTGGATGTGCGTGGTAAACCCGTCATGAATTCCATGGATATTCCATCCCACTTCCACTCTGGCACCTGAAGGGGCTGAGTCAAACCTGCTGGAACCTGGTGATCAACCGTTACATGCTGACAAGTAAGGCACTGAAAAACAAACTCTGCCACACACTACTTCATCCCCGGCCACCAGAACTGACGTCGGAGGTCCTGGTACATCTTTTCCACGCCTGGATTCACTACCAAAGGGGATGTATGGAAATCCCTTAGAACCTCCTACAGCAACATCACTGGTATTATCGAGTGCCCTCTAAAAAGGAAAAAAATGCTCCCCTCCTTCTGAAAAACCATCAACAGCATCACCTGTAGATATTTGAGCACGTAGAGTCTCTTAGATAGCATCCTCGAGCTATTCTTCCCTGACTAATTGTAATATTGGAGGGGTAACAACCCTCGACCGAAGGTAATCTCGCTCATCTCTATCCATGAATGACAACTGCAAAGAGGCCAACTGCCTTGTCGCCTCATCCAGCAATTGCGAACTGGATTTCCAACTGAGAGCATCTGCCACCAAGTTCCCATTCCCAGGAGTATAAATGATCTCAATGTCATAAACCTAGAGGAACTCAAGCCATCTCCTCTGTCTCAAATTAAGATCCTTTGAGAAAATATATATCTGAGACTCATGTGATCAGAGTAGACAGTAAACCATTCGCCCATCAGGTATTTCTGCCACATCTTCAAAGCGAAGACTACTGCTGCCAACTCAAGATCATGGGTCATGTAGTTCTTCTCATGTGGTCTCAACTGACGTGATCCATAGCCAATCACCACTTGCCTCTGCATGAGGACACAACCAATCCCAGTTCCCGATGTGTCGCAGAACACTACGTACTCAACACCCTCCTCCCGTAATCTCATGATCAGAGCACTCGTCAGACTCTATCTCAATTTCCAGAAAGCCTGTTGGTATTTCTCAGTCCACACGAAAGGATACCCCTTAGGTTCAATGTTTTCATGGGTGCTACAATCCTAGAGAATCATGGATGAATCTCTGATAGTAGCATGCCAACCCAAGGAAACTCCACACCTCCGTCACGCTCCGGGGTGGCTCCCATGCAAGCACTGCCTCCACCTTTGCTGGGTCCACTGCTACACCATCCTCTGAGACAACGTTCCCCAGAAATTGCGCCTTCTATAACCAGAACTGACACTTCAAGAGTTTTCCATACAACTGGTGCTCTCGGAGTGTGTCCAGAACCATCCTTAGGTGTCTTGCATGCTCCTCCTCGGACGCAGAGTACACAAGGATATCATCGATAAATACCACTACAAAATAGTCTAGATAGGGCTGAAAGATTCGGTTCATGAGTCCCATGAAAACATCCGGGGTGTTCTTCATGCCGAAGGGCATCACCAAGTAATCAAAGTGACCGTAGCGACATCTGAAAGTGGTCTTCGAAATATCCTCTTCCTGTAATCGCAACTGGTGATAGCCTGATCATAGATTAACCATCGAGAACCATCGCGCCCCTATCAACTAGTCGAAGAGGTCATCAATCCTCAGTATTGGATATCGGTTCATCACGGTCACCTGATTTAAGCGCCGGTAATCCACACACAGCCTCAAGCTCCCATCTGCCTTCTTGGGAAACAGCATTGGGGCCACCCAGGGTGAAACGCTGGGTCTCACAAAGTCCTTCTTCTACAAGTCACCCAGCTACATCCTCACCTCACGAAGTTCTACAGGAGCCATCCGATAAGCTGATGATGATATCAGGGTTGTCCCGGGTTGCAACTCAATGCATAAATCTATCTCCCGAAGGGGAGGTAGCCCGGGGACATCCTCCTGAAAGACTTCCTAGTACTCAGCCACCACTGTTGGAAACTGGAAACTCGTAACATCTTCCACACCAAGGGCTAGGCTAGCCAACTAATGTGCAATCGGTTGTGCCCTCTTATGCACGAGTCCATCCTACGCTTCCTGGGTCTCACTTTCACCTTCAAAAGGGAATCTCGTTCCATCACTGCGGACACACCACACCCTTTGCCTAAAACAATCAATCTAGGCATGAACTATGGATAACCAGTCTATGCCAAGAATGACATCGTTTGGCCTCGACGCTACTTCCAAGAGGTTCAAACCAAAACTCTCGCCTCCAAGGGTCATGTCACACTGCCTACAAAGGTGTGTGGTCTCTGAATCTTCTCCAATCGGTGTTTCTAAGCGTAAGGGTCGAGTCAACGACTCAACTGGAATCTCAAGGTCTCGAACAAGATAAGCAGATAGAAAGGAATGAATAGCACCTGTGTATTTCAATATGGAATCCAAAGTGGAAAATACATAGACAGTACCTCTAATAATTCCGGGAGTACCTGGTTCATAAGCCTCTGCCGCCTGCTGCTGCCCCTTCCTCTATCCACCAGCTCCCTGAGCTTGGGGTGGACCTCCTGGGGGTGGTGGTGGTAAAGGGTCGAAACGCCGACCACATCCAGCTGCTCCCCAAGCTCCTCTTCCACATCCGCCACCTCGCGGATCTGCCTGATCCACACATTAACTCTGCCTCAATGGTCCATCAACTGCTCATGTGTCAGCAGTATGGCGGGTTAGACAATCTCGAGAGAGATGTCCCCAGCCGTCACATGAGTAACATCGCATCTCTCGAGGCTGGCTGGAAGTGCCCTGTAAACCATGCACGGCTGATCCCCTATCCTGGGATCTCCTCTGGAAACATCTCCCATGCCTGGGTCCCTGACGTTGGCTCCATGCCGCCGAGGTCTCTGCTCCAGCTCGTCCACTACTGACAACTGTCGGTTGTCCCTGCTCCGCCCAGAAGCTCTCAACCACCAAAGCCCGCTCGAGCCCCCTAGAATAAGTAGGAATTCTCATAGAGATGATGCTAGCTCGGATATCTCTGCGCAATCCCCGCTCAATATTATGAACTCTGAAGTGCTGATCCTTGACCATATCCATCGAGTATCGCGAGAGGTCGGTAAACCTCGATGAATAGTCAGCCACCATCATGGTTCTCTGATGGATCTGAAGAAGCTCATGTATACGTACTTCTCTCAGTGTAACTGGTGAAAACTCCTCTCTGAAGAGATTCTCAAACTTTTACCATGCAAGAGTCACCTCGTTGTGAGTGTGGATGACCAAACTCCACCATCGCCCTGCTGAGCCCTGCAGAAGGCTCGCTGCCAGGATCACCATCTGGCCTGCTGTTGTCCTGACTAAGCGGAAGCCCCTGGTCACTGCCTCAAGCTAGTCCTCTGCTGCCTTATGGTAAGGCTCTCCTCAAAACCTGAGGGGTCTCTGTCTCAGATACTCATGGAGTGCGCTCAGCCTGCGCTCCTCCTCCACTGGTACAGCAGGCGCCAAACACTGCCCTACAGGTGGTGGAATAACTGGCACACCACCTGGTGGTAGAACTAGGGGATCTGGTCCCTGTATCGAAGCTCCATCACTAATGGGGTCATCCTCGTGATCGAGCTGCTGGATCCTAGTGGATACGTGTCACAGATGCATCCTGTTTAAGAAACAATATGTATCACTGTTAGTGAGTATATCTAGAGAGCTGACTCAAGAAGGACATGGAAACCAAAACCCATTCATATATGATGCATGTACCATTATTTTCCCCCATGCAACTAGTGTTTTCATGTTCCGAGTCGAAAATCAAGTTATCAGATCCCTGGTGAATGGATACGTTGGCCGCCGCACCAACACTGGGGTCCCTGGCCTGAGAGCCGAACTCGAAACACTTAACACTGTTGCCCCAAACATACTCACATACTCTCGGTCCTAAGGTAGAAACGACCTGCTCTGATACCACTCTGTCATGACCCGTCCTAGTGGGTCCCGTGCTGCAACTCCCCAAGCCCGCCTCCAATAGGCCAGGTGCTGGTGACTAGCACCGAGTAGGCATGATACTAAAATGGGAGGCATTGCCTATAAACCTGTACGCACACACATACATCTCCAAGCACAACCAGCTGAAAAGTAAAAGCTGCTAAAAGTAAAAGATGCATGCATACACTAAAACCCAACCAAAAAAGTATTACAGGAAAGTAAAGTAAAGTAAAGTAAAACACTGAGCCAAAAGTACAAGCCCACAAAAATAAAGTCTGCAACAAAGTCCAACCAGTAGAGAAAGGTATTGGGTCTACAACCCGTCATTGAAGGAACACACCTCGGCATGTCTGATCTCACTGAACGAAGTCCGGTCCTGGTCCTCCTAGAATCCTGTCAAAGGCTCACTCGTCTGCACAAGACACGACACGTGTGGGCAAAGCTCGTGCATGGGTGAGTGTAACAATACCCAGTAGGACACACCGAAAACCACAAAGGAAGTACAACAAAGGGAAAATACCACAAAGAAAGGTATAGTTAGCTCTACACAGTATATGCCTACGAAACATATAACAAGAATATACAAATATACTCATACACAAACATCCTTCGTGAAACCGCCAATAGAATCCAGCTCAAATATTCCACTAAGCATACCATCGGGAGAACACACTCCTAGGTCTGAAGAGAGGGATATGAAGTACTCTCTCCGGGAGAACACACACCACAAGTAATTTTGGAACATAATGCTCAGATGAGGATCACAACCAAGTCATGGGGTGATTCCGACAACTTAGTCTGAGCTAATCCGCTAAGTAGAGGATCGACGCCCAGGTAAAGTTGGTCACGTCGATACCAAGAACTCTACCTAGGGTTCCAGGAATGAATAGAGTATCCAGCTCTAAGTCACATTGAGGGGATTCCAACAACTCTATTCAAGATGTTCTTCTAAAGGGATCATACTCCATGAACGAGTTGATACCTGATCCTTAAGAGGATTACCAAGGGAACGAACCCTAAGAACTAGTCCAAGTCATAGAAGGAAAGTAGAACAAGACTTGAAGAAATTATTACATGTCATGTAGTGTGATTTCACGCTATGTGCCTTGACCCTGGGTACTGCCCGTGTTAACGGCATGTGTCATCCATTCAAGCCGTGCAAAACCAAACTACACGGCGTCTAGAAAAGTACATGTCGTGTTCCTTGACCTCGGGTGTTGCTCGTGTAACTAGATCGTGTCATTCGGCTTGTCAGATTGAAATCAACTACACGGTGTGTAGAAAAAATCACACGCCGTGTTCGCGCTCATGGGATCGCTCCATGTACACTGGCCATGTTCCCATACACGGTCTCTGCCCATGTCCGTGTCGCCTGCCCATGTACCAGTACACGGGGTATCCCATGTATCTGGCCAGGTTTGGCCGGGGAGGGGTATACACGGCGTGTCCATGGCCATGTACCCTTCCCATGTTCGTGTACTCCCGGAGTACACGCTAGGCCGTTCGCCGACGAACACACGCCATGTAGCCAATACTACAAGGCGTGTAGTCGTGAATTTTCTAGAACCATTGTCTTCCACCGTACGCCTCGGATAACCCTCTGGATTTTGATCCCACCGTTCGATCATCACGAAACTCCAAATTGGGGGTCATCCTGCCCCTAAAAAACCGATTCTGTCGGTTTCGGGCTTCCGATCGGTCTTGAAAACGCATCTCGATCCATCCGCACGAAACGCCCGAAGAACAGGAACTCTTGAACCATGTCGTTTCATCCGCCGCCATCGACGTCGCACCTCCATTAGGTCACCTCGACGTTTGATCTTCGATTTCAGATCGTTGCACCATCAAACGAACGTTCAACGATCAATTTTCCCCAAGAACATGAAGAACACAATGAAAAATGCGAAGGGGAAAAACAAGAACCAAACAAGAGGGGCGAACCTCGATTCTTGTTCGTGACGATCCTGGTTTTCCGTCGTTAGATTGAAAACCAAAACAATCTCTAGAATCAAAGCCTCAAATCCCCGCATGAACCCATCCCACAAGAATGATCGACCTGTAGACTAATCTGTTTGTGGATTTCTCCGCGTTCGTCGTGGAAATCAAAAACAGGGAAGGAAAACAAAAACAACATCCTACATGGATTTTCTGTGTTTGCTGGAAAAGATCCGCTCGTCGCGTCGTCGTCGGCATCGAAATCCGTCAAGAATATCGTTGCCGCATTGGGGGATTCCTCCAGAGCTTTCCTAGAGCCTCCATAGAATTTCAGGGTTATGGGGATTTTAACCCTGATTCCCCTGCGAAATCTCTTTTTAATGATAAAAGATATGTGACGTAACAACCTTTAATAAAACATTTTAAATAAATATTTTATTACAGTTACGCCCCAAAAACCATATTTCACCACTGACCTGCGCCGGCAGAAGTTAGGCCTCGCCTAAGGTAAAATCGCTTCTCTGAATGCAACGGTACCCTCAGATTTCTGATCCGAGCACCCGTTTAGGAGTTATTCCTCTTTTTCAGGAAAACCGCACACACGTGTAATTTATTTATTAAATTAAATTCAAAAATTTGTTCCAGACTCACTGGGCCTCAAAACTGCACGTCGTCTCAGAGCCTAGTCTCGAAATAATTCCCATATAATATTAAAATAATACATGGAAAATCTAGGACATTACAGTTGGAATGATATAATTTAAATTATACATATTTATATAGATAAAAATATTTAATTAATTTTTATTAATTTTGTTCATATGATAATTTCAAAAAGTGGTGTTATTAGAAAAATCTATATTATTTTTATTAGTCAACTAAATGTCAATAAATTTAGAAAACTCCTAAAATTCCACTTGGGTTAATTTCCATATATTCAATTAAAAAATTAATCTATTTTTAAAACAAAATCAAAAATCATTCAATTTATAATTTAAATAATAATATATTTTATAATTGATATCTACTTTTAATGTAAAAGGGACATTGAAATAGTATTGTATTCATAATCATATTTTCAATTCATTTAAAATTGATAAAAATATTTATATTTATTAGAGGGTTTATTATTTTTAATTCTTATTAATATTAAACATGCCGTGGTTCATTTCGGTAAATTATTTCATGTTTAGAAATCTAGAAAAAAATAATTAATTTAGAAAAATTATATTTTAATTCTCAACGAATTATATTCCCCCCATTAATAATTTACATCCTCTCAATTTTAATAATAATTCATTAAAGGAAGAAGCTAAGGGATATATAAGAAAATAAAGATATATCACCATCATAGATATCCACCACCCTATCCATGGTAAGACTGGGAAAATATTTATCCAAAATATGATTCTTTATGAGTTCACAAGGACTTACCTTCACATCCTCATTTTCATCATTATGTTTCCAAAAAAAATGTTAGGATATTTTCCAACAAAATAAAATTAAATTCTCAAATGAATATGAAAACTAAAAAATATATATATTATAAAATTAAACCATTGTTTCATCCATTGATTCTTTTGGCTCAACTATGATGTAATTTTATCCACTTATCTATCATTTAATTTAACCATGGTTGTATATGGTCATTTACCTATTATGATATCTAACATAACAAATCATCGAATTATAATACATCTATATCAATCATGGATGTTTTTAATGATGATGTGAATAACAAAAACATATCCCATAGGAGTATCGAATTAGGCGTGAAGTCTTATGTACACTGATCTTATACTGAATTGAAGATTAAGTTGATAACCAACCAAAATTTTTCAGGGTGATATTCCAAAGGTACATATGTTCCACAACCGAGTCCACTTTCTAGTACCTGGAAAGTGATGTAACTTTTAGAAAACAAATATAATATCTACTTTAATAATATGTTAAAAGATAATATCTTGTACATATAATAAAATCTTATAATTTTCCTTGGATTTTTATTATAGTCATCTCATCCAAATCGCCAAAATAACTATAGTAATCCTAAAAGATAACTAATCTTTACTCTGATACCATCTAAAAAAATCCTTATACACACAGTCCTTTGACTGATTCTAAAAACACCATCGTTAAACAATATATTTGAGAAAAAATGAGATGTCCCTATATTTTTATTTCATCTTCAGCAGAAGTTAAATAATACAACTCCTAAATCATCAAACAATCCCAAGAGTGGAAGACTTTGTGTCACTGAGAATATGACACATATAAATCTTATCTTTTGAAACTTTTCAACATTTATCCATATTTAAACAAAAATAGATTCACTTCTAGTGATCTTCTAGGTTTTAATAATTTTATAACCTAGGGAAAGAAACCATGAGAATGGGGTGAGATAGAATGCTCAGTAATAGAAAACATCATCCATATGTCATCAAGGGATAGATCATAACTAAATTATAATACATGATTTAGAAAGAAATACATTATTAAAAATAACATATAAAAATAGAGTGGTATATAACTCATAATTGAATGACATTAGGTATCAAATTATGAAACACATTCAACGGAAAATGTGTTTAGAATCTCGAGACATTAAACAGGAGTCAAAGACCATATTCTGGGGCACAATATAATCATATAATATTTTTGAATATATGTAAGCATAAAAGTACTATTTCAAGGATACCCACCAATTCATTAATCACATGCTACACTTGGTTTAATCACCTGTGTACCATCTTGGGCTTGTCATAATTTTCATGTGTACTCTTATGATTTGGATAGTACTCTCATGTAATCTATAACAGGGGATCAATCCTCATGTATTCCCTTAGGCTAGGGATTAGTCATCTTATGTACTGTTTGGATTAAAATAAATAATCTCATATACCAGTTGTCTTATTATGAATCCTCATATATTTTGTTTATCACGGGAAAATGTTTTCATATTTCCCATTTTTCTTGGGGTAAATCTCATTATGTACTATTTAGCTTTGGAAAAATCCACATATGTACCCTTTGAAGCTCATGGGTATTAAATATTATGTATATATATTAAATATTGATAACGGAAACAAAAAATCATAATAATAATCTAAAATATGTGTCCTTTTAGAGCATTAAAACATTCATACTTCAAATAAAACTTTCTAAACACATTGAAGATATATGGCTTCATGAATATAAATTTATACAAAATTTCATAATTTATAGTATAATAGTAGATGGTTGGTGTCTTAAATATATCTCCAGTGCAACAGAAGTACAATAAAAAATGGTTTCATATTTTATAATAAATGTTTTATATCTCTAGATAAAAATCAAGAAAATTCGTAGGGAATTCTACTTTTATAAAGAAAAACCCCATTAAATGGTTTCTATAAAAATAAATAATTATGAATTATAGAATATTTAAAAAATATCATTTATGACCATGTTTTTTTTAGAAACAAATTTTATAAGATTAACTATTATTTAATTATATTACTAGATAATATATACAAATTTTAACAAATTCATATATTAAAACGCAAGCCATTAAAACCCATTTTCAAATATTGAATTCCATTTTTAAATAAAAAATACTTAAAAAAATTACTATAATATTTTATTTTATTTTAAAAAACAATCATTGGTTAAAATAATTTGGTAAACCATTTATACACATGGAAGTGATTCTTTATAAATTATAATGTTCATATGCTAAGAAAAACCAGAAATGTTTTATAAAAAAGACATATATTTTTCCAAAACGAAGAATATATGATCACATTGAGAAGTCATTGTCAAAAAAGTTAATTGAAAATTTTGGATAAAAGTTTCATTATAAGTAATCCTGAATAATTTAACTTTTCTACACAAGAAGAACAGAGTCTATGTCTTAGTTTATTATATTTTCATGAATATACGGAATCAAATCTTGAAGTATCGATTAGTTTAGATTTTTTTGATAAATAGATATCGTAAATGACAGGTAGTTTGCATTGGTAAAAATAAAATTAATCATAATACATAACAAAATATGATAAATTTTATCCTTGAAACATATTGCAATAATCAATCTTTGTGTCCAGCGGAAACGAAAAAAAATTAGGATCATCTTAAATGCTCAGTAAGGGTAAGAATATAGTAGAATTAGTACTGAATCTACATGAATAAAAAGTATGTAAATCTAAATAACATAACAAAAATTCTTTTCAAACAAATGTATAAGGAATAATCAATAATCCAATGAAAATAATTTAAACACATGAAATTTATTCAATAATCTGAGAATGAAATGACTTAGTTGATAATTCCTAAGAGAAAATGTCATGGATAAAAAATTGATGAATCTGAATGAAAAAATTCTTTGTTATGGGATGCCATTATTCCTTGGTAAATGTTACCATTACTGTCAATACCATTGAAAAGACATTTTATAACATATTGGATAAAACCCCATCTGATTTTCTCTACAGATTCATATCATGATACAACCAATGCATTAAAGGGATATATATAACCATTACCCACCCATTTCATACATATAATAATCATCCCTCATATATCAAATAATCAATTTGTTTCATAGACAATGTTCCCTATCAAATATTAGTATTTATTAAAAGATACAAAATTTCCAATATTTCCCATCATCGTTAGATTACTGTTATGTGCACACCATTTGTATAAATGGTATACATTGTAGGAAACAATTTTTCCCCATAATATAATATTATTGGTATAAAAAGTAAATTTTATTTCCAATTTTAAATGGTCATAATGAAGCGACTATTTCAAGGAACATTAAAAATCACGAAAGAAAGTCAGATTGTAAAAATAACATTTACCACTTGGTAATTTTCAGGTCAAATACCTCTAGATAGGACATTAAAAATAAAATATTAAAATAACATTATCAAAAAGGATTTATGATATAATATATATAATGGTTTAGTAGATACACCACACAAAATAATTAAGTGGTGAATATTACATTTATCTCGCAAATATAGAAAATGACATGAAAACATCGTACATTGCACCTATTTTTGGTTGAACCCTTTATTGACTCTTGTATTATGGTTTTACTCTATTTATTAAACTAAACAAATATCCTATTTATATCAATTATATCATATATGTTCTATTTATAACCTATTATTACCCGTTCAGTAATAAGTTTTTATCATTTTCATCATTTCAAGTATTAATTGCCTTGGGTTTCATGTATGTTTTCACAAGTAATTTTTTCTTCCTATTACATAGATCATGATTTCGTAATTCCAAGAATTTAAAATGTGATGAAAATTTCCTATATCTTTAGTACGTATTTACTTATAATAATCCATTAATTATGGAGATATGAAGTGGAATGCACCATTCATAGAGATTGTTTGTTGTACGTATTCATGGACACTACATCCATTTCATTTCTGTATTAAAAAATGAAATATAATATATATATATATATATTATAACATCATATTCATATTTATGTAATATATGTAATTTTTTTAGAACCTTCCTTTATAAATTCCTTGTATAATGTGAATGAGTCACATCACATTGGGGCGGTGTCAGTCCACACATCTATAAACGATGTTATTACATTCCCCCAAAAAATGTAAAGAATGATGGTATGAGTTATATAAGAATGAAAAAATTATAATGGGATTATAATTATCATAAATTTCATATATGTTTTATATAAATCGATCATTAGTTATAAAAATTAAATGTGTAAATAGAATAATTAACAACATCTATTTGCACAGAAGTAGTCCTATGTAGACTTGAATGATGATTGCATACCCCATTTGATGGATGTGTGTGAAAGTGGCAGTTTGAATATTAAAATAACATCATATATTTATATTTATAACAATGAGGTTATTATGTTGCAATAAAATAAACATAATTAATGGGGTGTAGAATTAAATGAAACAAAAGTGATAGTTGAAGACTATTGCCTCTTATTCGGTTAACTCTTTTGGATTTTGAAAAAATACACCATTAATTGGATTTATGACCAATGTGAGGCATATATGATGATAATGGGTATGTTAGGAAGTTATTTGTTCATGATTTGGATGATTTAAATAGATTTATGTGTGTGTGGTTGTAAGAGGGTTGAGCGACTTTTGATAGTGGTGGTGGAGTTGCATTCGTGTAAATTTTTGAAAGAGGGAATTACAACCACGTTTTTCCTAATCATGTGTCTAAAATAATGGAACAAACTCTAGAAAATGGATTATATGTTCTTAATATGTACACATAGTGGATTTTAGACAAGTTTATATGTCATTTTTGCTCTTAATTTTAAGATTTAGTCCGTTAATACACTAATTTGTCTCTTTATCACTATAATTAAATTTATTTACTTTAACTAATATTAAAAAAAAAATTATTTCCATTAATTTAAATTATAAATTATTCTGATGCAAAATTAGGAATCCATTTTTCCATATTCCAATAACAGAAGCATTAGAATATAATTTGCAATTAATCTCGTAGATGGGACGACAAAGATAGTTTTTAATGTGGATATATTCAATTTTTTTTAGTTATTTGAATTCATTTTCATTGTGAAATAGATTAAAATGAATTAAATTTGAATAAATGATACCAAATTTCCCATATAATAATTAATAACCAAATAGAAACATATTTTTTCTATATAAAATATCTACACAAAAATTAAATTTTCAATTAAAATCTAGTATTTTCCAATATTCATCATAAAACGAAACATATTATAAAAATACCAAATACTTTCCTTAATGTAATTTGGAAATTACAATTTCAAAAATATAGTTTATTTGGAAGTAAAAATATTTTAAAATTAGCAGGATCTAGATTTAAAATTGGTGTTCCATCGAAAGGCATGAAAACTACCTTTATAAAAATATAGCTTTTATGCATATTATTAGGATTATTCTTATCCTACGTCTATAAAACATATTGGATAAACAAAAAAATAAGTTATTCAATATAAATTTCATTAATATAATCCACTATTTATAATCAATTTATTTCAATTCTGATAAAATTATTTCTTCACTTAAAATGTTTTTTATAAAAACATTTCCATTATATTCAATTGGGTTCTATATTAATTTATAAAAATCTTTTAATAGATGAATTCAACAATATATTTTTCTAGGTAAGTTAATCTTATTAATAATTTATAATTTAACAGCTAGGATATATTTTATTATATTAAATAACAATATCTTTGTAATATATATTTTAGTAACACCATATCTTGTGTGTAACCAAGCTATCAAAGAATGTCATTGTGGTATTCTATGAATGAAAATTGTGTATTGCATGCATTTCATGATATATAATTTATTAAATTTATTTAGAAAAATTATATAAACCGTAAGGTCTCAATAGGTTTTATTTATTTCTATGTTTGGTGTTTTATGGGATACACACTATTAAATAAAAATTACACCTTTATAATTCTTGAGTTGCAACAAATAAAATTTATCTGTAAAAGAATAAATTCTTTCTAATTTTTTTTACTAGAGAATAAAATACGTTCTTTTTATAATATGGATTTTTTTGAATACCTTAAAATAAATTTTTTTGAACAATCAAATCATAAAAAGGGTCAATAAAACCTCTTTTGAAAATAGAAAAATGTAAAGATGGTGTTCACATGAGATATCACATAATTAGGTTTCAAAATATAATAGAGATCATTGGTGAGAATGGAAAATATTGTAAAGGTAGAAAGTTCATCATTAAAGAGAATTATTATTATTATTATTAATTAAATATATTTATTATTAAGAAATTAATTATGGTGGAATATTTCAATAAAAAGCCACCTTTACAAAAATAAGTGTAAAAATATCATTATAAAATATAGGGGTGGGTGAAAATAATCATTAGAGATTGAATTTCAATATAAAACATTACAAATCAAATAAATAATTTTTTATTTATCAATAACATTAATATATTATGATATTCTTTAATAATAACTGCTTGAAATATAGAGTATAAAAATGAAATTAAAATACAATTAGTTAAAAATAATTAATTATATGATACTTTCAATCGGAATGATACACAAAAATTAAGTTAAATTATATGAATAAAGAAAATATGACTCAATGGATAAAAAATTTAGACAAAACATATTAGCCATATATTCCCCCTTACATGAACATGTTCTAATCGTTGGTAAAATAAACATAAATACCTTTATTAAATAATTTATAACCTTTCACCCATATATATATATATATGTTAAAAAATTTCCTTTATTACTATATATTACAAATATATTACTTAGTTATAGTTTATTTCCATCATCAGGTCTTGGGAAATTAAAGTTGCTTGTTTAATGCATGTACTATATTTATAGGGTTGATTCTTACTTATTAATTAAAAACTATTAATTTATAGATAACAAAATAAAATAAGTAATGGGATTTCATGATTCATTATTTATCAATTTCATTTTTTGAATGATAATTATATGATTTTGAAAATTGGAAATTTTGAATAAATTTTTTCGATATGTTGAATAATTTATTGATGATATGTGTGATGGGAACTTCGATACACCTCAATAGATTAAAATGTACATGTCCTCCTATATTTCCCCCTCATGTTACATGTTATTATTGAGGATGGGTAAAGGAATATTGACGATGCATAGTCTGATTCAATGATCCATAATTCAAATGGCCTCTACTTTCTGTTTATGTTTGTAGGATGAGGAATCTATGAGTAAAATTTTCATTTTTTAAGCTTATCATATAGGTTATGGATACATTTACAAGAAGTCTTTGGCATTCTATTATACATGAGTTGCATTGATTTCATCATGGACTCAATCTATAAATCATAATTAAGTAAACATGTTGGGTCCATGTTCATCACATTAATTTTTTTCTATTATCAAATTCATATTGTATTAATGATATTCCAATCCCTTTTAAGGTAATAGGCCTTCCTTGTTCGCTAGAATGTATGATGTTTATAGGAATGTTTTGATTACCTCCAAACTGCACCTGAGAATAATGAGAAATTATCTTTCTGACACAATTATCAAGAAATCATTTGGTTCAATAGAGAGAACAAAGAACCAGTTTGTCCATAAATACATCAAATGGATTCCACTGATTCCAATATCTATGAAAGTGGATGGGTATGGGGAGGCGTCAAGTTCACTGAAGCCATCAAGATGTGATGGGGTTTTTATCACTCATAAAGGATTAATTAAAGAATAATTCTATCATTACATATGGAATGGATCTTTAATTTAAGTGGAACTCTAGGATATGATCAAATACAAAATTTATTTTACCCATCATGGTTGGAGGAATACTTGGGTGGAATTTGACTCCACCACTACAGTTCATATCCACAAGACTCATTACAGATCAATTCCATGAAAAATAATTTTTTTTGGGTTTTAATGTCTTCAGATGATTAGTAATCATCCCCTATATTCCACCCATGATTACTGGTAGGGTAACTAGGTTTTGAATACTCTATGAAATAGGAATCTTTTGGAGGGCTCCACGACATGTAATTTTGTTTCTTCATATTTCTGTTCTCATATTCTTGATTTGGATGCATGCGTTGTTTTTTCATTCCCAACATTGTATATGCCCTTACACAACCTCATTAAATTTTTATTACTAATATATTTTAGGAATGGGCTTTCCCAGATCTAGAACCATTTTTTAAGAAATAAATATCATATCATCAATCTCATAGGTGGTAAAATTTACCAAAACATGGGCATGCAGTAATAATTTAAGGATCAATAAAATGTTTTCATATAATTTAATGTAAAGTTTTTATTGACTATAAATTTTAAAAATATCATATATATTCATTAAAATCATTATTATAACTGTCCATGATGGAGGGTAAAGAATAAAAATCCACTTTTAATGAGGAGGAAGGCTACTCTACGCATGATTTAAAATTCCATTTCTCAATGAATATGTTTGAATGGATGTATATTATGAATAATAATTTCATAATTATAATTTAAAAATATTAAAAATATTCATTCATTAAATCATTCATTTATACCAAAAAATAATTGGGGATATGTATAAAGTAATATCTCATTTTGTGGTGGAGAAAATTTTTCATATGTGCATTTAATGTCATAAAATTATTATTTTTTGTGGTAATGAATAAATAAAAGTTTATATATTAACATCACATCACTTAATTATACTAATGATAAAAACTTTCCTTATATTACTTTGGATAGGATATATTTGAAATAAAAAATATCAGAAGAAAATGTTAAGGATTAAGTAATACTAACTTGAAGACCATGAATTTGATTTGAAATAATCCATGTAAATAAAGGGACTATTATAAATAAATAATACTATAGGATTTTTTTTAATGAAACAAGATTCATGTTTTATTACAGTTTAAGAGTTTCATGATTAAATTATATGTAATATGTCTGGCATGTTGAGGAGGAATTTCTCCACTTTTATAATTGACGAAAAGGGAAATTTTTGGGATATCCATTATTTTACAATAATAGAATTACCCTATTCAAGTTTAAATGGATCCAAATTTGAGAATAATTAATTTAGTGGTGATTTAACGATTTTATATTCAATAAAAAAAATTCCCTCATATTTTAAATGTTTTCCATGGATTTTACCTCAATAGTTTTTTTACATTTTACCTTGTTATTTATTAAATTAAATAGTAATTTTTACCATATTAGATTCTAATTTAATAAAAAAAATTAATTTAACCCCTCATAATAAAAAAAGATTAGATGATAATATATTTAACACGCATATAATATAATTAAATTTATAAAGAAAATGAAATTTACATTCAAATTAAGACATTTATTATATAAAAATCCCATTTTGTAGAAAAAAAGGACGATTTCAGAATTAACTATTATTTTTTATTTATAAAATTAATTAAAAATAAATTACTGATAAAATATTTTTCATACATGTCAACACATTATATCATATACTATATAAAATAATTCATCTGATATTCTTAGATGAAATTTACTCAACAACAACAACACAATTCATTTAAAATAACCATATCCCCCTTATGATAGTCCTTAATGTTATTCATAGTAATGACACTTTTAGGCCAAAAATGAAATTTAAATTATTAAATAATATTATCATATTGATCTAAAATATTAAATTACTTTTCATTATTAACTTATATAACCGGTGAAAAAAATTATTACATGCGATAAAAATAATTTTTAAAGTAAAATAATAATTACCATTCAAAAATGTTAATCATTTGTTTTATAAATTATTAATAATGTATTTAAATGTATTATTTTTTTTATTCTTTATATAGAAATGGTTTTAGTAAAATAGAATTCATTAGTTTGTTATGATAATTTAACCACAGTTATTGTATTGGAAAAATTATTATTTATTTCAATGCACCAAAAAAATTGTTCTAAAAAAATCTCAAAAATTCACCTTAGCCTAATTTAGATATGTGTAATTTCAAAATTAGTTTCCATTATTAAAAATGAAACTAAAAAATTAAAAAAAATATTTTATATAATATATATATATACAAATGAAAAACTAATTTATTAAGAAATTCAATTTATAGAACACTAGTTGTTATTAATCATTTTTATGGATTTATAATTGATTATAATATTTTTATTTATAGATGCTTTTATTATTATAAAATTTTAGTTAAAATAATATGCCAAGATTATTTTTAGTCAATGTAGTGTGTTGATAATGTTATCAAATATAGTATTAATTTTCAAATAATATATTCCAAAACCATGATGGGTTACAACAGTGTCTTATTATAAGGACTCGACCATAAACATTACATAATATTGAATTAAATTAATAATTCACAGTTAGGATCATTTCAGGTTTAGAGTTTTAGAGAATTGGGTCATAATTATTACATCGCAAAAGATTACAAAGTGGAAACTTCTACACAAGAATCCATTTTTTTCATGAAATAAAAACTCTTGATAAAAAGAGTCATTTCTAGTTCCAGGATTTAGACAACATGACTTTTCCATGATCCCATCGTTGACCCTATTCATCTTTGTGTCCTGTGAAAACATTCCAAAACATGGGATTAGCCTAAACAGCTCGGTAAGGGTTATAAAATAAAGGATGTAAACATTTGTTTATAAATACATATAAAACCTGAACTCTCTTACTTGGATCATTAAATCATAAGATTTATGAAAGACACATAAAAATCATATATCATAAAGGTAACTTGTTGCATCCATAACATACTTACATTGTAGGTATCACAGCTAAATATGGAGTTACTTTGGAATGCACATCACAGTATATTCCCTAAATCTCTTAGGAGAAACATTCACGTTTACCTCCATCGCGTTACCCAATTCATTTGAGAGCTATCTTGGGATGACCCGCCCAAGGTTTATCATAGAACCATCCATATATATAAATAATGCCCAATATCTATAACATTATCATAAAACATAACCTAAGCATAAACCACGATAATATCTCCACGTTGAATAAAAATGATTTCAATATATTTAAATAAGAAATCCATTCACAAAATAATTTTTAATAACAAAATACATAAAAAGAGTATATGGTATTTATTTTTCCTTTTATAAATATTATGGCTTGTTAAGGAAGCTAAAGATCAAATAATACTCGCAGTGGCGGAAAGGTCATTGTCACTGCTTACATTAAAAAACATTCATTTTTGTTGATTAGTAAAACAATTCAGTTATAAAATTATTCACTTTGAATGAAATGAAAAGTCAAAGGTTTTTATATAGTGTATAAAAGAAAATTCTGTATTAAAACAAAATATGCCTCAATAAAAGGAGATTGAGACGAAGTCTCTTACCTCGTGTCCGAATTGACTCGATCATTCTTTAATCTCCTGAATAATAAACTAAAGTTAATTTATACTTTCTTAAGAACCTTTTTCATGTTTTTTATTCCTTTTACATCACTTATTACCATGTTATAAATATTTTTTAATCATTTATGTTAATAACATCTATTTTGTCTATATTTGGTACTTCAGTCAAAAATGAATACCTTATATTTACAAGTTGTCCATGTGGTGAATAGTCCATTTTATCCATAGTTATATTAATTATTTAGATATCTTATATATCATATATTTCCAGTATATATATTTATTTATAATATTACATAATATTTGGAGGTAAAAAATGAAATTCACCGTTCATGGTGACGGTAAGCGGTATGTATGCATGAACGCTACTTTCATTTCTATTTATTATTTTAATGGAATTAAAACATAATGATACATAGTTATATTATAATTAAAGTATAATATCTTATATAATATCATTAACTCTATTCTTTATACATCCCACATAAGGCATTAACGAGTCACATCACTTTGAGGGGGTGGTAGTCCTCACATCCTAAAATGAGCTTATCATATTTACCCACTATGGACACCATAAATTCGTGCTATAAATGGAGAACACCGAATCATAAATAAAACATAAATATAATATATATCATATATAAATATAGTTCCATCATAATGTCCACCATGAGGGGAGGTAAGAGGTAATTGAACAATCATTGTTCTGTAAGGCATTAGTTATCCATCCACAAAAACATTATGTTAATCACCCATTAGATGGAGGTGTTTGTATGTTTAGTTAGAATACTTCTCATAAAAGAATCCTAGTATATTTTGGATACTGGTTTTGTAACAAAACAAAGGAATAAAAATAGTTTAGGGGCTTTAGAACTAAAATAAAAGAATACAATTTAACAGAAACAATTACCTTTAATTAGGGTAACTCCCTTTAGTTTGAACAAATGGACTTCCTGAAGTACCTTTTTCATAATATAAGGATTCTAGGAGGAGAGGAGGGATATAGGGAGATTAATTGGGCAGATTTTGGATGATCCAAAAGCCTTGAGAGTTGTGATAATTGGTTAGAAGTGGTCTCCTATTATATGGGGGAGGAGGGGATATTTAGGAAAGTGTAAAAACATTATTTTATTATAAACATTTATTCGGTTAGAAAAGGTAAAAAAATAATCAAGGTCGAAGAAAAGATGACTCATATTCGAAATAAAATCATCCAAAAAAATTGGACATGTTTTGGATAACATTTTAATCATTATAATCTTATTTATTTAAATGATTTATTAATGAGGTAAACACTGCATCATTATTATGTCATAAATAATTTAATTTTTTTGTCTAAAAATTATAAAAATAATACAGTTATGTAGGAAATTGTTTTATCTTTGCAATGAATATTTATAGTCAAAAAATTAATTTATATAAAACCATGTAAAAATTAATTTACAAAGAGATATTTGTTTATGTCATTTTTATCATTACATTCAATTAATTAATCTAAATTTTCATTATCACTCCCAAGTGGCTCAATGGGGTCCCAATAATGATCCAAAGATGACCATGGTCTTAAATTACTCAACCATTATGGTTTGGACAAGTGTTAAGGTAATTTTAAATTATTATACTATTCTTTTTTTCCTTGAATTACCTTATTTATCTTTAACCGCGGTAAATAAAAGTCAAAAGATACTATTCACCAAAAAATATTTTAATCTTTTTGAACTAAATTATACATCTTGATAACAACTATGTATGTCAGATTTTCGATATTCAATTCACATTAGTCATAAAATTTCATTTAAATGGAAAAGTCAGTTTTTTAAACCCCTACTAAGTAGTTTCACTATTCATCCAAAATTGACATTTTTTAGAAAAATACCAAACAATCAGGCTAATATTTATTTTATATTATGAATTCAAAAATTATGTCCAATTTTTAAAATGAAAAACATATAAGGGGAATTAAATAATTTAAAATTAATTCACGCTGTTAAAACAAATAGCGTGTTTTTAAGAAACAATAATTATCAAAAGATTGACTCTTCTTTATGACCACTTTCGAAGTGAAATTAATTCAAATGGCCAAAATTGGATTAAATGGTAAAAATATATTCTATTTACACATTAAAACCAATTAAAAAGATAATCTATTGATATAAATAAATTAGATTAAAATGCAGTTTTGAATTTATATACAATATTTTCACTATTCATTAAAAAAATGAACTTTCTTGGAAAAATTCAAAATACTTACAAAAAGTTAGTTTTGATGTCCCCATTCTAATTAAGGATTTTATTTGGTCATATAGAATGTATTAAAGTTACCATAAGTAGATTTAATGAGGGTTCACTATTAACAGGTGAAAAATAGGCCTTTTAATGTAAATTATACTTAAAATTATTTTCAATCACATTTTAAGGATTTAACTTTTTATTGGATAAATGAAAAGACATTTAAAAATCATGTATAATCATATTGTAGTTAGTTTTTTTCATTCTCACCAATACAATGACTGGGAGTTAACTACTATTTAAAATAATAATATTATATTATTAGTGTGCATCGTAAGATTTCAAAGAAACATGTTGTTGTGTAACGGGTATACTATCGAACGTAGCATCCCTTTCAAAATAAATTTAATATTAAAATCACAAATATTAATAAATATGTAATATGACTTATTCTTCATTTACATAGGATGTTACAACTTTCCCCCTTTTGGAAATTGCGTCCTCACAATTTCATTCACTTGACAAATAAATCAGGGTATTTATATCTCATAGCATTTTCAGGTTCTCATGTTGCCTCCTCAATCATATTGTTTTCCCAAAAAACCATACCTCGTGAATTACCTTATTCCACAACACATTCTCTCTACAGTCAAGAATCTGGACTGGTTGTTCTTCATAATAGAGATTCACTTCCATCTGAATACCTCTGGGCTCAAAACATGAGATGGATCTGGTATATATTTTCTCAACATCGAAACATGAAAAACATTGTGTACCTAGGATAAAAATGGAGGTAAGTCGCTCTTTATGCAACAGATCCAACATTCTCCAGAATTTCATAAGGTCCAATGAACATCAGACTCAACAATCCCTATGCATCACACTAATCCACGGAGAATCATTGAGAAAGACATGGTCACCATCCTCAATAGAAAGATCCATCCTCTAGTTATCTGCATAACTTTTCTATCTCCTCTAAGTTGTTCCCATGTGCTTATGAATCAACTAAAATTTCTCTACAATATCTTCTATAAATTATTGTCCCATCAAATTCTTTTCACCAACTTCATCTCAAAAATATGGAGTTTGACAACGCTTTCCATATAATGCCTCAAATGGAGCCATCTGTATACTAGAATGAAAACTGTTATTATATGAAAATTAAACCAAAGAAAAATGTTGGTCCAAACTTCCCTGATAATCCATCGAACAAGAACGTAACATATCGTCCAATGTCTGAATTGTTCATTATGATTTCCCATCTAATTGAGGGTGAAAAGCGGTACTAAAACTTAATTCAGCACCCAATGACATCTGAAGTACTTTCCAAAAGTTATAAGTAAACCTGGGATCATGATCCGATACAATGGAGAGGGGAACTCCATGAAACCTGAATATCTCTATAACATACAATCGAGCAAGTTGATCCAGAAACAAAGTATCTCGAATAGGAATGAAACGAGCAGATTTAGTCAACCAATCAACTATAATCCAGATTGTATTATTACCTTCAATTGTCTTTAGAAATTCCTCAATGAAGTCCATAGATATATTTTCCCATTTCCACTTTGGCACCGGTAGAGTATGAACTATCAATTTCGGTAACTTCCGCTCTATATTAACCTGTTGATAAGTTAGACACTTCACAGTAAAATAAAAAATATCTCTTTTAATTTCATCCCACCAGTAATACTTCCAAAGATCTCTGTACATCTTAGAACTACCAGGATGAACTGAAAATGGGGAACTATGAGATTCACATAACAACTCATTCTTCAACTGTTAATCACAAGGCACACATAATCTCTTCCCAAATGTCAAAATAAAATCATTATCAATGATAAAATCAAGCAACATACCTATCTGAACCAACTCTACATTTTTATACAACTCACTGTCTTCTTTATGTGCTTGCATTATTCATTCTAATAGAGATGATTTCACTGAAGATTGAAACAAAAAAGAAGAATTTACTGCACAAACAATTTCTATTCCAGAGTTTATCAAATCTAAAACCAAAGGATCTTGTTCTAAATGTAACATAGTCAATGAGGCATTACTTTTTTTGACACAAATCATCAGCCATTTAATTTTCTTTTCCTGGATGGTAATGGATCGTACAATCATAATACTTGATTAATTAAATCCATCTCCTCTATCTCATGTTCAATTATTTCTGAGTGAATATATACTTTAACCTTTTGTGATCAGTATAAATGTCACAGTTTACTCTATACAAATGATGCCTCCAAATTTTTAAAGCAAAAATAATAGCAGCGAATTCCAAATCATGATTAGGGTAATTAAACTCAAGAGGTTTTAACTAACTTGAAGCATAAGAAATTACCCGATCATTCGTCATTATGACACAACCTAGTCCTTTCAACAAAGCATCACTGTAGATCAAAAACTCACCATTTCTGGATGGCAGTGTCAAAACTGGAGCATTAACCAATCATCTCTTCAATTCCTGAAAACAATCATCACACTCTTTTTTTCAGATGAACTTAACACCTTTTCTAGTTAACATATTCATTGGACTAGATAACTGTGCAAAATTTTCAACAAAAATCCTGTAATAACCTGCCAAACCAAGAAAACTATGGATCTCCATTATATTTGTGGGTCTTTCCATTTTTCAACAACTTTTGTTTTAATAGGATCAATAGTTATACCTTTTTTTGAAACAATGTGTCCAAGGAAAGAAATTTGTTGTAACCAAAACTCACACTTTCTGAATTTCCCATAAAGTTTCTTTTATTTTAATGTTTTCAAGAAAACCCTTAAATGACATTCATGCTTATCATTACTTTTAAAATAAAAAAAAATATCATCAATGAACACAACCAAAACCTATCCAAAAACTCATGGAAAAATCTATTCATAAGATCCATGAATATAATAGGTGCATTGGTTAAACAATAAGGCATACCTACAAATTCATAATGGCCATATCTAGTACGAAATGTGTCCTTTTAAATGTCTAAATTATTTACTTTCAACTGATGGTACCCTATCCTCAAATCAATCTTCGAGAAATACCGATCCCCCGGGTGCTGATCAAAGAAATCATTGATATGAGGGAAAGGATAAATATTCTTAACATTGATGTTATTAAATGATCTATAATCAATGAAAATTTACATTGAACCATCTTTTTTTTACAAACAAAACAAGATCACCCCTTAGTGATGTTCTACGTCGAATGAACCCTTAATCTAATAACTCATGAAATTGCTTCTTTAACTCTAAAATTTCAATTTGAGCCAATCCATAAGGGGGTTTAGAAATTGACTTAGCATAAGGAAATAAGTCAGCAGTAAATTCAACTTCTCGATCATGTATAATACTAGAAAAAACATCAGCAAGAAATCAAGGTACTCATTTACCACTGGCACATCATTAATATGAAAAGTTACTTTATTTTCAACAATATGTGCAAGGTAACATTCATATCCATATTTTACTAGTTTCTCAGCTGCCTGATATGTTATCAAAATCAAGGGTTCATTTTTGTATAATAACTGAAAGTCATTCTAAAAAGAAACCTCTTTAGATCTGAAATCATTCTTAGCATGATAAATTGAAATCCAATCCATGCCCGAAATAACATCAAATTCTACTAGAGGAAATACAATATGGTTTGCAGGTAGATTCTTTCCGCACACAAGGACAAGAATGTTCTTATTTTTTTTCTTAAAATTTTCTCCTCATGTTTTTAACATAAGTTATGTATTCATATCATGAGATAAAATTCTCAATTTACTAGAAAACTTATTATAAATGAAAGAGTGTGTATACCCTGAATCAAACAACACATTGGCATAATCTAAACAAAGAAACAGTGTATCTGATAACACGTCATTTGATGGCCCAACATCTACTGAAGTAGTTGCAAAGGATTTCGTCACACTTTTCTGCTTGTAGTCTGGCTTCTATCTTTCAGTTGAGTTATTTGTTGGTCACTCATTTTCATAATGACCCATTTAATTGCACTTATAAAATTTTACAGATAGTAAATTAGATTTTGTCTTACCATTACCCTGATCATTTTCAGTGCATTTACAAGAATTATGTCCCATTTGACCACATCAGTAGCACTTACCAGAATTCAAAAGACATTACCCAGCTTGATTTTTACCTCAATTTTCACAAACTAAAAACATATGTTTCTTACCATCAGACTTTATTTAATAGTTCTTTCATTTTTATTGCCACCTCGACCTCTTATTCTGTTGTTTTTCAAAGAACACCAAATCATCGGCAAACTCCATTTCCACCTTCTCTACACAATGAAAAAGTTATTCATAACTTTGGAACTCATTAAAAGGTAAATACCTTTGATAAATTGGCATAAATCCTGAGTAAAGATTTTTGATTATGCTATCAAGATCTTGTATGAAATTTAAAGCATACCTTTCCAGTTGAGTGAATTTTTATTCATTAGCAGCCAATGAGTCATCCTCCTACCTCAATTCCAAGAATTGTTTTTCCATCCTAAGATGAACCACCTTAAGAAAATATTTCTCAATAAACAAACCCTTGAATTCATCCCAATCGAGAGCATAAATCTCTTCATTATCCCCGATATTTTTCTCCATCGACCACCACTGATCAGTATCACCTTCAAAACGGTATATAGCAACACTAACCTTTTGATGTTATGAACAAACCATGACATAGAAATTTTTCCAATGCTTTAATCCACCCTTCAGCTAGCATAAGGTCAGATGATCCTCTGAATGATGGGGGATGTTGCCTCATGAAATTCTCCACTACTGACATGTTCCTCTGCGGTTGATCTGGCTGATCTCGTGTATTGATACCACCGCCATTTATAGCCTAATTCAAATGTTCCATCACTGCAACAAACTGTTCAGTTCCGATTCTTTCCATCTCAGGTTGCTAATTTGAAAGGTTGTCTTCCTCCTGATGTGGTCCCAATATAGATTCCCTATTTCCTCTTTGGAAAACCGCTCTGAACACAGAAATATCTTAGGTGAATCAACATGGTAATCTGTAAATTCTATATCATTTCAATATTAACATAAATTAATTTATAGACATTTATTTAACAATACCCTAACTCCTACTGTTATCTAAACTGACCTCTTATACCAACTATACGGACTCGACCATAAACATTAGATAATATTGAATTAAATTAATAATTCACTTTGAGGATCTTTTTAGGTTTAAAGTTTTAGAGATTTAGGACATAACTATTACATCTAAAAAGATTACAGAGTAGACACTTCTACACAGTTTCCATTTTTTCATAAAATAAAAACTTTTAAAAAAAGTGTCATGTCTAGTTCCAGGAGTTAGACAGCATGACATTTCCTTGATCCCATCTGTGACCCTATTCATCTTTAAGTCCTGTGAAAACATTTCAATTCATGGGATGAGAATAAAAAATCTCAGTAAGGGTTATAAAAATAGGATGTAAAAATTTGTTTATAAATATATAAAATACATGAACTCTTTTACTTACCTCAGGAGATCATCAGATTTATCAAAGACACATAAAAATCAAATATCATAATGGAAACTTGTGGCATACCTAACATATAACATTGTAGCTATCATAGTTACATAGGGAGTTACATTAGTATACCAATCATAGTATATTCTGTAAATCTCATAGAAGAAACATTCACATTTACCTCTGTCACGTGACATAATTAATTAGAGAGCTATCCTAGGATCACCTGACATAGGTTTATCACAGAACCACCCGTATAAATAAATAATTTCCATGATCTATAACATGATCACAAAACATAACATAGGCATAAAGGAAATATAAAATTTCCACATTGCAATAAAAAAAATATCATTTAATGATATTGTAATTATAAATCCATTCAAAAAATTATTTTCAATACCAAAATACGTAAAAAGAATATATGGTATTTATTTTTCCATTTAAAAACATTACGACTTGTTAAGGAAGCCAAAGATCAAATAATACTCGCGGCGTCGGAAAGGTCGTTGTCACTGATTAGGTTAAAAAAACATTCATTTTTGTCATTTAGTAAAATGTTTCATTTATAAAAGGATTCCATTTGAATGAAATGAAAATTCAAAGTTTTTTATATAGCTTATAAAAGAAAATCGTGTATTAAAACAAAATATGCCTCAATGAAATGATATTGAGATGAAGTACATTACCTCATGTACGACTTGAAATGATCGTTCTTCAATCTCGTGAATAATAAACTAATGTAAATTTGTACTTTCTTAAGCACATTTTTCAAGTTTATTATTCCTTTTATATCACTTCTTACCATGTTATAAATATTATGTAATCATTTAAGTTAATAGCATCCATTTTTTCGGTAGTTAGTACTTAAGTCAAAAATCAACACCTTATATTTACAAGATGTCCATGTGGTCAATATTCCATTATATCCAGAATGATATTCATGATTTACATATCCTATATATCATATATATCTATTATATACATGTATTTATAATAGTAAATAACATTTGGGTGTAAAAAATGAAATGCACCGTTCATGGAGATGGTAAGTCATACGTACAGATGAACTCTAATTTCATTTCTATTTATTATTTTAATAGAATGAAAACATAATGATACCTAGGTATATTATAATTACAGTATAATAACATATATAATATAATTAAATCTATCCTTTATACATCCCACATAAGACATTAACGAGTCATATCACTTTGAGGGGTGGTAGTCCGCATTTCCTCAAATGAGATTATCTTATTTACCCAATATAGAAACAGTATAGGCGTGGTGAAAATGGAGAATACAGAAGCATAAAGAAAACATAAACATAATATATATCAAATATAAATATAGTTCCATCATAATGGTCACCATTAGAGGTGGTAAGAGGTAACTGAACAATCATCGTTTCGTGAGGCATTAGTTTTCCCCCCAGAAAAATATAATGTTCTTCACCCATTAGATAGAGGTGTGTGTACATGTAGTTCGAATCCTTATCATTATAAAATCCAAGAATATTGAGGATACTGGCTTAGTTACAAATGAAAGGAATAAAAAGAGTTTAGTGGTTAGAGAAGTAAAATAAAAGAAAACAATTTAAGAGAAACCGTTAACATTAATTTGTGTAACTCCCTTTGGTTTGAACCAAAGGACTTCTTGAAGTGACTTCTGCCTAAGGTATAACATATAAGAGGAGGAGAGGGATGTAAGGTGCTTAATTGAGAAGATTTTGGACGATCCAAAAGTCTTTAGAGGTTTGAGGAATTGGTTAGAAGTTGTCTCCTGTTATAAGGGGGAGGATGGATCTTTAGGAATGTTTGAAAACATTATTTTATTATAAACATATCATCAGTTTCAAAATGTCCTAAAATCATTACAGTCAAATATAAGATGACTCATATTCGAAATTAAATCATCCAATCTGAATTGGACATGGTTTAGATAGTATTTTAATCATTATAATCTTATTTATTTAATTGATTTATTAATGTGGTAAACACTGCATCATTATTATTTCCTAAATAAATTAATTTATTTGTTGTTTAAATTTTTTAAAAAACAATGATCTAGGAAATATTTTTATCTTTACAATAAATATTTATAGTCAAAAATTAAACTTATATTACACCATGTAAAAATTAATTTACAATGATATATTTTTTTATGTCATTTTTGTCTTTATATTAAATTAATTAATCTAAATTGTCATTATGACTCCCATGTGGCTCAATGGAGTCCTAAATTAGATCCAAAGATTCCAATGGTTGTAAATAACTCATAAAATAAAGTTTGGACAAGTGATAATATTATTTTTAATTATTATAAAATTCTTTTTACCTTGAATTACCTTATTTACCTTTAACAGTGTTAAATAAAAGTCAAGAGTTACAGTTTAGCCAAAAAAAATTTAAACTTATTGAACCAAATTTTACATCTTTATAACAACCATGTATGTCAGATATTTTATATTCAATTCAAAGTAGTGGTAAAATTTCATTTTAATGGAAAATTCTATTTTTAAACTACTACTATGTAGTTTCACTATTCATCAAAAATTAATGTTTTTCATAAAAATACCAAAAAATCAGCCTAAGATTTATTTGATATTTTGAATTAAAAAAGGATATATATTATGAAAAATTAAAAACATATAAGTGGTATTGATTAATTTAAAATTAATTTCGGCTGTTAAAACATATAGCGTGTTTTTATGAAATAATAACTATTAAAAGATTGACAATTCCTTATGTCCACCTTCAAAGTGATATTAATTACACTGACCAAAATTAGACTAAATGGTAGAAATATATACTAATTAAAATTTATAACCAATTTAAATGATAATATATCCATATAAATAAATATTATTAAAACTCGGTTTTGAATTAAAATACAATATTTTCACTATTCATTAAAAAATGAACTTTCTTGAAAAAAATACAAAAAATTACACAAAGTATGTTTTGATGTCCCCATTCTATATAATGACTTTATTTGGTCATATGGAATATATTTAATTGACCAAAAGTAGATTTAATGATGGTTCGCCATTAAAAGGCAATAAATTGGCATTTTAATGTAAATTATGCTTAAAATTAGATTCATTCACATTTTAAGCCTCTAACATTTTATTGGATTACTGCAAATACATTTAAAAATAATGTATAGTCATATGTTAGTTAGTTTTTTTCATTCCCACAAATACAATGGCTAGGAGTTAACAACAATTTAAAATAATAATATTATATTATTAGTGTGAAACGTAAGATTTCAAAGAAACTCATTGTTGTATATCAGGTATGCTATCAAACATAACCACCATTTAAAAGTAAAATTATTATTTAAATCACAAATATTATTAAATATGAAATATGACTTATTCTTCATTTACTTTGGATGTTACACTTATGTTTTTAGCCCCCATTTATTTACTTGTTAGATAATATTTCACATTTTTAGTTCAGTTTGACATGATTAAAATTTATAGTTTATTTAAATACATTAGGTATCATAACTATAAATTCTGAATGTTCATTGTGTGTTTCATAATTTTTGGCATTGTGATTTACTGCCTTATAATCCGGGATATTTTTTCCTTTGTATAATTTAAATATTAAATCCAATTATATGTTAGTTGTCAAGTTTTTATTATTTTAATGTTTTTGATATAATATATGTGATATCATTTAACTTTTTTTATTGATGATATGACACTGAACAGTTATCAAGAATGTGGGAGAGGGAATATGGAATTGAAACCATGTGGTGCATAATTTTTTATGTTCGAATACATTTAACAATTAAGGTTCTTCAATAGAGAACATAATTAAGAGGATGAAAAATTGGTTGATGAGCTCTTGGTTTCCTTCTACCTAGTGAGAACTCTGAAACGATTGTATGTAACATTGTTCATTTTTTTATCATTTATCACAAATATGGGGTAAAAATGAAGAATAATTACATGGATAAGATTTCTTATATGAAATTTCATGAGTTATATAATGATTCTTTAATCTATACCATGTATACGGATATTATGAGTGGTGATCCATATGTTCTATAGAAGTAGATATTCATATAATCTTCAAGTTATCATGTATATATTCAAGACATTAGTTTTTAGAGTTTGATGTTTGTGTATCTGGTTATTTCATCATTTTATAATTTTATAATTTGGGGCATCTATTGTATGACTGTCAATGGTTTATTGTTCTCCTAGGATGAGGAACAATGTTGTTACTTTTTTTAAGATGATATGGTATTAGTGCGTAATTGGTTGTTATGTATTCAATGAATCATAGTGGTCTAAAGTTTATTATGTGTTATTATAGTGATTATTTTCCTTTATCAAAAAAACCCCTCCTTCAATTACCTGTAAATGTTAATTCTACATTATTTTTAGTATAACTAGTTGCATTATTTATCCTATAACTGTAATGATATTTAATTTTAATTTACTGGTCAAATAAACTTTTACATCGAATATACTAATGGGATTGGTCACATTAATTAAATTTTAAATGAAAATTGTTTGAATATTCATGTTTAAATTATTTTATTCACTATCTTACAATATTCAGTAATCATTATTCTTCTATTATTAAAAATTAATTATTTAGGAAATTTTATAGAGAATTATTTAGTACGTAGTATTTTTTTGATATATTTATGGGGTTGTGCCCTTCATTTATGATCAGTTGTTAGATCTCTTATTATAATGAAATTCCTTTTTGAGAGGTATCTTATTTTTTTTATTTTTTTAACATCATTTCATGTTATCCATTACTATATTGTATTTTATTCTCAAGTATATGAATTATTTCATAGGTATTTGATAAAAGAGATCATTTTTATGAATCCTTTATTTTTTTTCTAAGTTGTGGGGGTGTTCAGAGGAGTCAATATGAGGTATAGGGATAAAAAGTAAGAGTTATTTTGAAATTTCAAAAGGGATTAGTTTTGAATCATAGTGGTCTATGATAGAATATGTAATGATAGTAAGATGGTATGCCTACAATGGGGTGATGATGTTAATGGTATAGGGCCATGGGATTCCGATTTCAGGGGTTCCTCTTTTTTATGTATAGTTATTTTATACACCTATGGTTGTACTATGGTCATGGTATGGGGTTTATCTTGATAAATCATGGATTCCTTTTTATGGTGTTGTCTTCATTTATGTGTTATGGTGGCCAATATAAGTTTTTTTTGTCATTTTTTCGTATTGCATACCCCTTCATTATGGTTCCTGGGATACATCATGGAGTCCTTGATGTCAGAACCCATAGTTTTGAAATTAAATATCTATTATTCATGGTATCTCATCTACAAAGTTGTGTTACCCAGGGTTTATATAAATATATTGATAGTGTCTTTGGAAGTGGGTGATGTAAGAGAATTTTCATTATATATTTTGATGGTAGGATTTCATTCATACCCATAGTGGTGTGGCCTTCTATGTTTCACTATGGTTTTGTGAGAATTCAAACCCTTGTCACATGGTATTCCCCATATTATTATGGATTTCTTTTCTTCTTTCTTGGGTATAAATTTATAAAACAATTGGTATCCATACTATTTACCATAGTTCTATCAAAACCAATGAGATCTAGTATGCCCCATTAGAAATTTTTGAGAGCCCTTGGATTGTACATTTATATTAACTTCATAGATTTTCTTCCTTATATTTTGGGATAATTTTACTTTTAATCATTCATATTATCTACCCATTATTCTTCTTTAGATTATTATTCATCAGTTTTTGAAAATTATTATGGTGGATTATGGTTTATTTAATGATGTTCATACTTATGTTGGATGTACAAATAATAATCTATCTTATTCATTGATTATCGAATTAAGTTATCTTGATGTGGAATTAGTGGTCTTTTTGAGGTTGGGTATTTCTACATATCTTTTATTTTTGAAATTAAATTTTCCTAAATTTCTATTGTATCATCAATGATATCCTGGTCGAACATAGATCCGTTAGATTATTAGATCCTTGAATAAAATTAATTGAATTATCATCATTATTGTGTAATTATAAACAATTCATGTGAATTCATTATGGGTCTATCATCCACTTACATGAAAACCACCTTATGAATGTATTGATGTAATAATTTGTTTATCAAACTATCTTTTGATAATAAACCCGTACTTGTAAATTCTTTAGATACAGTAAGTTATCATTGTATTCTCTAATATAGTGGGCATGGTTCAGTCTAGGGGGTTCTTTATTTCATATTCTTTTTAATGAAATGGTCTTATCTCAGGACCTTTTCTAGTATCGGGGATGGTTTCATTATATGATTTCTTTTGTTTCATTTGATAATACCCTATATGAGGATTGGTGTTCTGAGTTTCAAGATGAGGTAATGAGATTTGGTATACTTCCACATTTTTGTTTCATTATATTAATTATTCCTTACTTTATTCAAATTCATTTCATTCATGCTTCAATTTATTCAATTTATTTATATTTTATAATGATTTATATAATTTTTATGGGTACACATTGATAGGTGGAGTAGGAGATTCCATTATTCAAAAGTTTAAAAATAGATCACATTTATTTTCCCTCTTTTTATTCTTTGAAAGACATGATTTATAAATTTATCTTTATATTTTTTTCCACTAAAATTTATGGAGAGGTAAGAATATAAGTGGAATAAGGAAAGGACGTTGAATATATTAATATGGAAAAAAATTCATGAAAATGCAATTACCTTGAGAATAGAAATTTTAAATAAATGTAATCTAAATTAAAATTCAATATTATAAATATTGATTGAAGTATGTAATTAGAGTGTTTGATGAATTCTATTGTTGAAAAATTTTATTGTGTTCTTGTCTCCTTGGAAGTTATTAACCTGTGGTCATGTTAAGGGATGGATTAAAATTAGATTTTAAATCATTAATTTTTATCATGGTTTATTATTCAATCATATATTATAAAATGGTTCATATAGGTACTATTATTGATCATCCTATTTGGTACTTCATTTCCTAACATGGTTTCCTAATTACAGAGTGATGCCTCAAACCTTGGATTTTTTGTTAGATTCAAGAGGACAATTATGGGAGGTGGTTTAGTGTTTCTATCCATGATGGTGAATCTAGTTTAGGTTATTCATGTGAGCTATTAGTATAGAATGGGATGTGTAGGGTTATTGTTGTTTTATATTAAGTGTTGGTAGTTGGATTATATTGTGGTCGGACATAAGTGAGGATGACTATTAATATATGACTTTTTTATGGTATTTGAGTGTTATGTAGATGTTATTTTGATTTGTGTTTTCTATAGAAATTGTGGGATAAGGATAAAGGGTGAATCATAGCTATCCATTGGTGTGTGTCCATGTTTATGGTAATCCAATGAGAATAAATAATTCACAAAATATTGAAGTAGAATAATAACAAGACATAACTACAAAATTTCACATCTAAATTAACACATATTGCTACCCATTAATTATAATTTTGTCTATATGTTTAATAATAAAACCATTTTGTTGGTTATTTTCAATGCTGAATTTATTAAAGAAGTTGGTTCTATTTTTAGGTCTTGTTTACAATAATGATAAATTTTTAAGTATTCAAGGGTTGGGATGTCATAATATTCACATTCTTATAGATGTTCAAATGATACCAGAATGAATTGAAATCATGTTATGGAAAAGATAAATAGTGAACATACTTGTGGTGATAAAACACCATAGTTGTTATACCTATTAATAAAGTTATTACTGTTTATTTATTAAATAATTTGACCTAATTAGTAAATTTATTTTTATTATTTTCATGAATCTTTCATAATGTATGGTCTTATATGTGATGTGATCAATTTCAAAGAATCAGTACAAGGTTATGCCTTATTGTGGTTATGATGGGTCTCATGAGGTGTAGGTTATGTTGATGATATAAATTCATCAAAGTTTGGATGAAATTTACTAATTATAAAAACTTATTATTTTCTCCAATTGGATGTTGGGTAGGTAGGGGAGAGGCCCAAATGAAATCATTGTTTATGTGTTATATATGTTTGGGGAATTGGTTATTATTAATATATAAAACATCACCCACAATTATGATGGGTTTAGAGAACTTATTCTCATTTCAAACATATCTACATTAAAAAATTTGATGCATATCATTCCCTACAAAATGATTTCACATGAATATTTTTATGGTTTTTGATATAATCCCACAGAGTAATCATGGGTTCTCACCCCTCTTTAATGTTTTGTGAGTTTTTTTAGGATAATTTGAGGAAGATGTAGAAATGTTGTTGTTCATGTAGTGGGAGTGGTTCTTAAGATCCCAATATTGTATTATCATTGGTTGTATTTTCTTTTTCTTATACTATTATATTTTAGAGTATGAAATTTTTCCTCTTCTAATATATATTCAACGAGTTCATCATTGAGTTTTTTGTATTTTTCAATAAATTAAGAGGTAAAATAAACCTATAATCATTATAAATACCCATGGTGATAGAGGTCAAACCATGAACAATTTTAGGCCAGCTATGGGGTTAAAATTCATCTCAAATTTCACACAAGAATGGTTTTAATTGCGGCGGTTCATGGAAGAGTGGTATAAGATCATTTAGATATGAAATAAGATAGGGTATGTGTAATACCTAGAGATTTTATGAAAAATATTATTTTTTATTTCATTAATGTCTTGTGTTGTATGATACACCAAAAGGAGCTTGCATAACATGCATCCTTGACTTGGCTTGCATTACACGCATGCGCGACCTTCCACGATAGCATGTGTTGTACGCAATACCGAGTTTTTCTAAACAAAGATATGTTATTTAAACTAGCCGATATGAATAGTAATACCCACATTTCGAAATTTTATAAATTTCGTCTTTCAAAATGGACTTTATTTTTGGATTCATAATATCAAAATTAGCCTAGAGTGAATTTTTGGTATTTTTCTGAAAACTTCAATTTTTGATGAATAGTGGAAATAATGGGTTACTATTCAAAAACCGACATTTTATTTAAATAATCATTTATTTTATTTAAATTTATTTTAGGTAAAAAATGATACGTAATACCTATATAAGTTCAGTTTTAGTCATTGGAGACATTTTATAATAATTTTAGATATATAAAAATTTTATTGAACTTTTCACCATCTTTTACCCACCTCCTAGGAGAATTTGAAAATTCACATAAAACATAATTTTACCGCTTCTGTGAGTGGAATTTCGAAAATCCGAGAGACAAGGTTAATACCAAGGACTAAAATGTGGTTCAATGAGATGAAAATAATTTTTTTTGATTAGTAACTTTTTACTTTTTTACCACGGTTAAAAGTAAATAGAGTAATTAAGGGTAAAAATGATATTATTATTACCCAAAAACATGTTCTAATTCTATTGGATAAGTGTAATTCGACCAAAAACAACCTTAGGAATAAAATATTACCATTTAGGCCCACTTGGATTAGATTAGTACATTTATTATTAATTTATTTAAAGAAGGGTTAAAATAGTTAAAATCAATGTTTAATAACTAAATCATTTTTAATATAGGGTTATACATAAGATAAATTAGACTATAAATATTAATTAGAAAGATAAATCGATTTCCAACCTAATTGTATTTTATTTATAATTTTTAGACATTAAATAATTTAATTTATTTATGACACAATGATGATGCAGTAATTATCTTATTAATGAAATATTGACATAATTGATGTTATAAATACACAAATAAATTTAATTTGAGACTTTTTATGAATTACATTAATTTTTTAGATTAATATGAAATTTTAGTTTTTATTTAGTTAACTTCTTTTGAAATAAATATTCTGTTATGATTTTCACAAAAATCAATTACCAAATAGTGTCAAAATTGACATAAAATAGTTTTTAAAACAAATATTATATTATTAATTGTTATTTTATCCCTAAAAATATATGGTTCGGAAACATGACTTAGATAAGGTTATATATATTAATAATAAACTACTTGGGGTTCGTTTGTCTTATTATAGTAAGTTTATTAACCTTATAGTGTAAGAAAACAAGAAGACATGGTAAAAGAAAAATTATTTATCTTAAAGTTAAATCTAAATGATAAGGTTAAAATAGAAACCTTAACTTGTCTAAATTCTATTGTATGAGAGGCTTTCGACCCATACCCACCTTAGATTCTATATAACTCAATTTGGAGCTATTAGAAACCCAATATGACTTTATAATAAAATAATATTTTTAGTTATTCCAAAGGTGCCCCTCTCCTCCCTTATAAAAGGGCACCTCGTCCCTCTCTTCCTCACACCAATTTGAGACTTCATGGTTGGACATCAGCTTCCAATTTATCTTCTCCACTTCCCTAGAAACATCCTAGAGGTTCTGGGCTTCTTCAAAGACCAATCTTTGTTCCCTAAGAGGAGGTTTCAATAAGGCGTGTCGAAAGAAGAGGTAATATCCGTTACCTATTCTTTCAACTTTATTTCTTCTTATACTTCTTATTCTTTAGTTGTTTCATTATGAAGTAATAACATAAGTATGACTCATATAACTATATGTTATTATAAATTTTAAACAACCCTATTTCACCTTCTATCCATCCTACGGAAAACAAAATCATCGCGCGTGCGTACGTACGGAATACCGTCTCCACGACGTGGTGTAATCTGTTCTTCCACCAACACCTTACATGGATGGGTATAATGGTCTAAAGAATAACTATATATGGTTATTATAACATCATACTGATTCTGATATATTATACCATCCAATCCAATTCTATTCAATAATTATGGGAACGATATCATCGCTCGTGCGTACGTACGGATTAACATCTCCACGATGCGATGAGATTCATTCTCCATGTTAACCATACAAGAATGATTACAAAGTTTATATAATTAATAATAATGAAATATATGAAATAATAATGATACTAGATTTTTGTATATATATATTTATGTCATCTATTTAGTTTCATTCAATTCAATAAGGAAACGAAAACATCGTTCATGCGTACATACGGCCTACCGTCTCCATGAACGGTGTATTTCATTCCTTTTATCGATCTATAATATATATCTATATGATGAATATATATTATATATAAATCATTATTTACATTCTGGATTTATTTAAATCTGGTTATAAGTAATAATATCAAGACTGACAATTCGAAACACATACGATAAATGAAACGATTTTACCCAAAACGCCCTTTAACATTGAATTTACAAAAGAACAGGTAATATAAAGTCATAAGTGAACCATATATGATATCATAACAATGAATATGAAACTGTAATAAGTCAATGAAATTATTTAAATCATTATACAGGAGGTTCGGATACATACGAAGCATATCAGACATAAGGTAAGGGATAAATTTTCAATCTCATTTTTTATCCGAGATTGCTTATACGTAAGTATTTACTGGGGTTACGTTTATCATCCATGACCATGTTTTCTAAAAATGTTTTCATAAAATGTTTACTATTCTTCCATGAAATTTTACAGTCATTTTTACCCTTTATTGACTTTTTACCACATTGTACGGTTGAACTCTTTCCATTGGTTACCATATAAGGTACTTTTTGACTTTTCCGACAAAAGTACAAGGAGAATATTATTTTTAACTTATATGTCATGAACATATTTTTATGGTTTTATAAAGCCTTATTTTCATGAAGATCCCTCCAAAATATTTCATGACTATTTTTTAAAAAATCATTTTCATTTTAAATTGTATGACATTTTGTGAAAGGAAAAGGATTTTGAAGATGAAAGGATATTTTCCGCAAGAATTCCTTTCAAGTGTTTTATCAAAACTATTTTTCATCTAAGATGACATTATTTCATGTGTGTATGTTTCAAGTATAATGTCTCTATTATTTACATGGTTTCACTTTTCTTTTTATGAAATGATATCAATTTCTTTTATATGGATTATGTTATGATGGGATGATGTTTATGAAACCCATTTTATTAGTTGGGTTATTATGAATGATTTATGTTAATGTTGTGGAACAAGTAATAATGATTTAATTATGAGATTGGTAGGACCTATATTTCCCTCTGATTCATTGGGTAATGATTTATATGTCATGAGATAGACATGGATGAAATGGTAAGTTAATCTGGTTCAGTGTTACATGACTGAAATGAGGAGTGAACTCGATTCAGAAAGGGACATTATCCACTAAGATGGTCTTGGCAGCAATTCCTTGGCTACTATGGAAATCATAACAAGTGATGAATGGTTTCCAAAATGACATGTTTTATTACCATTCTATTTTATCATGATTGATGTTCCTTTATGATATATGCCTTACGTACTTCCAAGATTTATGTCTTTGCTCAAGGTTTTAATGTTTAGATTTCATGTTCATGTTTTTCATTTCAAATTTTTATGGATTGTTTAATCTTCTCTATGTTTTCCCTTAATGATCATTTCAGATCACCATTTTTATGTTTTATTTTCCCCAAGAAAAAAAGAAAGGTTTTAGGTAAGGAAACGAAAAGGGGAAGATCGTTATGGGAGATGTTGAAGATCATTCAACATGATTAGATGTTTATATTCTGAGTTTCCAAAGACACTAAACTATTAGAGTCCTTGTGTGTCTGTTTTTTTTGTACAATGTATTCCAAAAAAGTAATGCAATGTCCATGTATGTCAAACTTCGTGTCTCTACAGTTTGTATCAGATGAAAGGTTTAGTCAACCATTGGAAACTACAATGCAAGATCTTTAGTGAGATCCATAGAGATATTTCTAAGGTATGTCTAGGTATGTCCCTAAGGTTAAGTATAAGTATATGTTATAGTCCTAGAATTACAGTAACTATCTTATAATTAAACCTAAGATGTTAGATATTGAAGGTACTCCCCCTTTATTATGTTGTTTTCCCTACCATCGTATTTTCCTCTCACACTATTATTTTTGGGTTTCAGACGATGGCTGGAACCCGAAAGAACCGTGTTGATAAATGTAATGGAAAATGCAATGATTTTCCTCCTGACCAAACCAATGTCATGGGAGATGGAGTGAACAATATTATTTCTATACTTACACAAGCTATGAATCATTCTGGACTTCAAAATGAGTATAGAAAGGAGCAACATTCTGTTGAATCCTTCATGAGGCAGCATCCACCATCATTCAGCGGGTCTTCTGATCCCTTAGTGGCTGAACAATGGATCGTTACTACTGAAAAGATATTTTCAGTTCTATAATGTTCTAAGAAAGATAAAGTCATCTTAGCAGTATATCGTTTGGAAGGTGATTCTAATCAATGGTGGAATCTTATTAAGAATATGAGGAAAAGAGATGAAATTGAGTCCATGGAATGGGACGAGTTCAAGAACTTGTTTTTCAGTAAGTACTTCCCTCGTATTCTTCAAACAAAGATTGAAAAAGAGTTTCTTGATATTAAGCAGAAGGATGATGAATCTGTTGGTATATACGAAGCGAATTTTACAAGACTTGCAAGGTGTGCATCTGGCTTTATCATCCAACCTGAGAGCAAAGATGATCGATTTTTCAGTGGCTTAAAACCAAGTCTTCGTAGGGCATTAGCCATAAGAGACTTCAGTAGATATGAAGAAATAGTGTGTTTTTCTATCAAGGTAGAACTAGAAGTTGATGTAACATATCCATCTCATGGTTTCGACAAGAAACGAAATATGGAGTTCAAGGAGAAATCTTAGAACAATGGTGAAAAGAAGATCAATGTTTTTTTATGCTCAAAGTGTGGAAAAAAGCATGGTGGAGATTGCCTAAAATGTAATAGAAAATTTTTTAAGTGTGGAGAAGAAGGTCATCGAGTTTTTGATTGTCAAAGTAATGGGAAAAAGGTTGTTAATGATGTTAATAGAGAAAAGACTACAGAGAACTCTCCACAAACACTTCAGTGCTTCATGTGCAAGGAAATGGGGCATTATGCTAATAAATTCCCTAATCCACGGGTTAATGATGATCAACATGAGCCACCTCTTAAGGAAAATGATAAATGGAAGTCTCATATGATTATTATTTGTGATGTTGAGTATGAATATGAAGTTGTGTAATGATTAGGTGTTTATCTAATGGGATTTCAAAATAGTATCATGGAATCTCATTTATGGTATTGTGGAATTTTGGAATATCTATGTATTGGTTTTCAATAATTATATGGTACCGGTAACCATGAAAAAGCGATTGAAATATTTTTGGAATGTAGATGAAATCCGCATAATGAAGGGATATGTAGAAAATAATATGATAGTCATCATGCGCTCGTGACTGATATAAGGACTAATTGATATTATGGTTTGATTATATAGAATTTTTGGGATTTTGGTTGTGGAAAGTGTTAAAATTTAATAACATTCATGTTTTCACTAAGGTTCAATGGGTATTCATTCTTCAAGATAATACATGATTAAGGTATTCACATGTTTGTAATTTGACCAACAAGATATATATTATGATATATTGGGGATAAGTGATGGCATTCACGTGATTGTTATATGACATTTCAAGTAATAAGTTTCTTTATACTATGAGCTTGGACCGAAGTATTTTAGATAAGCATAAAAATTGGAATAGATTATGTTGGACATAAGTTAGTATTTTTTAAGGATAGAACTTTTTTCGATATTATTTATTGGATTTTATAGTAATTTAGTTTTAGAAAAAGGAAAACCTGCCGGACGGGCGACAACCCATCGCGTTGGACAAGGCTGTGGGAATCGAACCCACAACCGAAGTGTGATTGGCCTTTATCGCATACCACTGGCCTACAGGAAGTCCCTAGTTAGTAGAAACTAGTTTTATTTTATTAAGAGGTATGATATATGTAGTATAAGTTCATTTTTAGAATCGTATATGATTAACCACACCGTAGATGGACTTACGTATATTTGATAACTTTTGCTAAACATTTTGTTTGAAACAGATGGAATGACCCATCATTCTCTCACATGATCTGCTAACACTTCACGAATAACAAATTCAACTTCATTTCTTTAAGAGATGAAGTGTATATTTCCAACGAATGACCAACACTGAGACTATACCAAAATCAAGAACATATTTATTCTAATTCTAATTTCTTCACCTTTAGGGAAATGATCTGGAAAACCAAAAATGTTTTCCTAGCGCCCTTATATCCGATGAATCAAATGGTAGCGTAGATCAACACAAATCTATGGCTTTGTGATTGTTGGATTTTTCATAGACATGTTCTCTACCACTCTCCATCAGAACATGATGGTTAGATTTCTCTTCCATATCGATATTTTTACCTATGTTCTCCTATGTGGAAACCTAGTGATTACTTAATTTGGGTAATCGTTACATTTCATAATATAGTTTTTAAATCCAAGTTTTGGTATTCCTTTTTACGATGTGGGTTTCTATTAAAGAAACTTTGGAGTAGTAAACCATTTATAACCCCGACGAATTTCGAGGGAGAAATTCATTTTAAGGGGGGTAGAATGTAACACCCCGAGATTATATGAAAAATAATTTTTTAATATCATTAATGTCTTGTGTTTTACGCTACACCAAAAGGAGCTTTCACAACACGCTTCCCTGACATGGCTTGCATTACATGCAAGCGCGACCTTCCAAGATAGTGTGTGTTGTACGCAATACCGAGTTTCGCTAAACAACGATATGTTATTTAAACTAGTCGTTTTGAATTGTAATAACCAATTTTTGAAATTTTATAAATATAATCTTTCAAAATAGACCTCATTTTTGGATTCAGAATATCAAAATTAGCCTAGGGTGAATTTTTGGTATTTTTCTGAAAACTATCAATTTTTGATGAATAGTGAAAACACTGGATCACTATTCAAAAACCGACTATTTATTTAAATAATTATTTATTTTATTTAAATTTATTTTAGGTCAAATTTGATACATAATACCTATATGAGTTCAATTTAAGTCATTGGAGTCATTTTATAATAATTTTAGATATATAAAAATTTTATTGAACTTTTCACCGTCTTTTACCCACCTCCTAAGAGAATTTGCAAGTTCACATAAAACATAATTTTACCGCTTCTGTGAGTGGAATTTTTAAAATCAGAGAGACACGGTTAATATCAAGGACTAAAATTTGGTTCAATGAGATGAAAATAATTTCTAGTGAATAGTAACGTTTTACAATTTTTACCACGGTTAAAAGTAAATAGTGTAATTAAGGGTAAAAATGATATTATTATTACCCTAACACATGTCCGAATTCTATTGTATAAGTGTAATTCGACCAAAAACAACCTTAGGAATAAAATATGACCATTTAGGCTGACTTTTATTAGATTAGGACATTTATTATTAATTTATTTAAAGAAGGGTTAAAATAGTTAAAATCAATGTTTAATAACTAAATCATTTTTAATATAGGGTTATACACACGATAAATTAGACTATAAATATTAATTAGAAATATAAAAAGATTTTCTACATAATGGTATTTTATTTATAATTTTTAGACATTATATAATTTAATTTATTTATGACACAATAATGATGCAATAATTATCTTATTAATGGAATATTGACATAATTGCTGTTATAAATACCCAAATAAATGTAATTTGAGACTTCATGTGAATTAAAATAATTTTATAGTTTAATATGACATGTTAGTATTAATTTAGTTATATTTTTTCAAACTAATAATTCTGTTATGATTTTGACAAAAATCAATTACAAAATATTGTCAAAATTAACATAAAATAGTTTTAAAAAAATTATATTATATTATTAATTGTTATTTTATTCCTAAAAATATAAGGTTCGTCCAAATTAATTAGATAAGGTTATATATATTAATAATAATAACTTGGGGTTCGTATGGTTTGTTATAGTAAGTTTATTAACCTTATAGTGTAAGAAAACAAGAAGACACGGTAAAAGAAAAATAATTTAACTTAAAGTTAAATCTAAATGATAAGGTTAAAATAGAAACCTAAACTTGTCTAAATTCTATTGGATGAGAGGATTTAGACCCATCCTCACCTTAGCTTCAAAATAACTCAATTTCGGAGCTATTAAAAACCGAAAATGACTTTATAATAAAATAATATTTTTAGTTTTTCCAAAGGTTCCCCTCTCCACCCTTATAAAAGGCCACCTCCTCCCTCTCTTCCTCACACCACTTTGAGCCCTCAATCTCGGCCAACCCATGACAATTTATCTTCTACACTTCCCTAGATACTTCATAGAGGTTATGGTCTTCTTCAAAGACTAATCTTAGTTCCCTAAGAGGAGGTTTCAAAAAGGTGTGTCGAAAGAAGAGGTAATATCTGTTACCGATTCTTTCAAATTTATTTCTTCTTCTACTTCTTCTTCTTTAGTTTTTTTCACTATGAAGTAATAACATAAGTATGACTCGTATACTGATATGTTATTATAAATATGAAACAACCCAATTTCACCTTTTATCCATCCTACGGAAAACAAAATCACTACGCGTGCATACGTACGGAATACCGTCTCCACGCCGTGGTGTAATGTGTTTTTCCACCAACACATTAGATGGATGGGTATAATGGTGTAATGAATAAAAATATTTGGTTATTATAACATCATACGGATTCTGATAGATTATACCATCCACTCCAATTCTATTCAATAATTATGGGAATGATATCATCGCTCGTGCGTACGTACGGATTATCGTCTCCACGATGCGATGATATTCATTATCCATGTTAAGCATACGTGAATGATTATAAAGATTATATAATGAATAATAATTAAATATATAATATAATATTTCTACTAGATTTATGTATATATTTATTTATGTCATCTATTTAGTTTCATTCAATTCAATTAGAAAATGAAAACAGCGTTCATGCGTACGTACGACCTACCATCTCCATGAACGGTTAATTTCATTCCTTTTATCAATCTATAATATATATGTATATGATGAATATTTATTATATATTAATCATTTTTTACACACTTTAATTATGTAAATCAAGATATATGTAATAATATCAATAATGACAAGTCAAAACACATACGATAAATGAAATGATTTTACCCAAAACGCCCTTTAACATGGAATTTACAAAAGAACGGGTAATATAAAGTCATAAGTGAACCATATATGATATCATAACAATGAATATGAATCTGTAATAAGTCAATGACATTATTTAAATCATTATACAGGAGGTTTGGATACATATGAAGCATATCAGACTTATGGTAAGGGATAACTTTTTAATATCATTTTTTATCCAAGATTTCTTATACATATGTATTTACTTGGGTTACGTTTATCATCCATGACCATGTTTTCGAAAAATGTTTTCATAAAATGTTTACTATTCTTCCATGATTGTTTAAATTCATTTTTACCCTTTATTGACTTTTTTCCACATTGTATGGATGTAATCATTCCTTTGGTTACCATATAAGGAACTTTTTGACTTTTCTGACAAAAGTATGAGGAGAATGTTATTTTTAACTTATACGGCGTAAACAGATTTTTATGGTTTTATAATGCCTTTTTTCATGAAGCTTCCTCCAAAATATTTCATGACTATTTTTAATAAAATCATTTTCTTTTAAAATTTCTTGATATTTTGTGAAAAGAAAATGATTTTGAAGTTGAAAGGATATTTTCCCCAAAAATTCATTTCAATTGTTTTATCAAAACCATTTTTCATCAATGATGACATTATTACATGTGTGTATGTTTCAAGTATAATGTCTCCATGATTAACATGGTTTCACTTTTCTTATTATGAAATGATATCCATTTCTTTTATATGGATTATTTGATGATGGGATGATGTTTATGAAACCCATTTTATTCGTTGGGTTATTATGAATGATTTATGTTTATGTTGTGGAACAAGTAAGAATGATTTCATTATGAGATGGGTGGGACCTATATCTCCCTCCAATGCATTGGGTAAAGATTTATATCTCATGAGATAGACATGGCCGGAATGGTAAGTTAATCCTCTTTAGTGTTACAGGACTGAAACGAGGAGTGAACTCGATTCAGAAAGGGACTATATCTACTAAGATCATCTTGGCAGCAATGACTTGGCTACTATGGAAATAATAACAAGTGCTGAATGGTTTCCACAATTACATGTTTTATTCCCATGCTATTTTATCATGATTGATGTTCCTTTATGATATATGCCTTACGGACTTCCAAGATTTATGTCATTTCCCAAGGTTTTAATGTTTAAATTTCATGTTCATGTTTTTGATTTCAATTGTTTATGGATTGTTTTATGTTATCTATTATTTCCCTTACTGAGCATTTGAGCTCACCCTTTTTATGTTTTATTTTCCCCATGAAATAAAGAAAGGTTTTAGGTAAGGAAACAAAAAGGGGAAGATCGTTTTTGGTGATTTTGAAGATCTATCAACATGATTAGATGTTTATATTCCGTGTTTCCAAAGACACTAAACTATTACGGTCCTTGTGTGTCTTTTTATGTTATGTAATAAGTATTCCACAAAAGTAATGTATTGTCCATGTATGTCAAGATTCAGGTGTCTACAGTATGACATCAGTGAAAGGTTTGGTTTTTAAGGGTTTGAAATGGAACTAATGTCATCTAACCATAGAATGTTATGTAGGTTGAGTATATCATACTTCACATCGGTATTAAGAAACCCCATTGATCTATAAAAAAGACCTTTTTGGGTTGTTATTCATTTTTGGGTAAAAATGATATAATTAGGGTGTAGATAATATATGAAGGTTTCATGAATCATTCCATATGTTGTATTAAATAGATTTATTTCTTATTATGGATGTGATTAGATATATTCTTATGTTAACATAGGACTAAATAATAATACCATTAAATTGGGGTTCATGTATTTTAATAAATTGAATTATGACTTACTTAAATAGACATTCTTGTAATCTTAACATTTGTTTTCATACTTGATTCCCATGGTATTGAAAATTATATTTAATTACTAAATGATTTACAATATATAAGGAATATATAGAAAAATTATGGGAATTTAAATTGATGTTTTACATTAATAAAAGTAGAATACTACTTTTTTTCCGACACTAATGACATCACAATTAAGATATTGTTATATATAGATTAGATTTTTCTATTAGAATTATTGATTATTTCATCCCATACTGATTAATATATAATCATGTTTCATTCTTGTGAATGAAATTATTCATTAGTATGATTAAAATTTTAATGTTTCGTAAAATGAAATTTCATTTTATGTGTTAATTCAAACCTATGATTAATTATGGTATTTTTAATTAAATTCATGTTCTGCATATGCATTCATTTAAATACAAGGAATTATAGGGTTCTTATTATTTTAGTTTATATTGTATGATTTAATGAAATGTTTTAAGAAATTTCTATTACATAATATTATTAAATTGAATTAATATTGAATAATTAAATTGAGAGGTAATCTTTTACATGTGATTGGATTGACATAGAATCCTTTTCTAGGATATATGAATTGTATAAGTTGATAAATAATTTTATGATATATTCCCGCAAAACACGTATCTATGAAGTGAATAAGAATTATGTGCTCAAGCTTTCATCTACGTGTTCCTTGAAATTCAATGATCGTGTTATAATTTTATTTTAGATTAAAAGAATAAATATTATCATCTGTAAACATACTATATGTTTAAATAGTATATTATTGTTTTATAAGAACAATAAAGTGATATCTCTATTAAATTATTTTGGTGACTATGTATTCATTTCATAATATTAGAAATATTATTATGAATAATCTATTTGAAACTCCAATATAATATTGTTTTCATATTATATAATAGTCATTGTTCTGTATTAAATAAATTTTATAATTCTATTATGGTGAATTCATTATTAAATCTCTAATCTTGATTTTTTATAGTTATTATTGATATACTTTCAGGCATTCAAGTTAGAATTTTGATGAATATATGGTTTTAATGGAAATGAGTTATAAATTGTGTAATAGATGTAATTAATTTATGGTTCCCTCGTGAGAGGATTGGTTGTTAGTTTCTAGTGTCTCATGTTTTGGATTCAATATAACAAATTTTTTGGGTTTTTTCATATTTCATGTGGTGTCATACGTGATTCATATTCATTTTCTTACAAAATTTCATTATTTGATAAAAAATTTCATTATAAATGCTCATTGGGTTTTAAATTTTTGATAGTGTTCAGATTTCTCTACCTTATAATCTTTGATTATGGTTCCATGTTATGATTTAATGTTAGAAAAAATTATTGGATGATTAGAAGGTTTTAATGAAATCCATTTTATTGATATGATTATGGGATTTGTTTTTTTACTTGTGTTTTCATTATTGGATTGAAAAATATGATACAGATTCCTTATCATGTGGTTTTATGAGGGAAAAAGAAGTTAAATCATTTGGATTGAGATTTCTAATGATCTACTAGATGAAAGTATTTCAATTCCATGATTAATCATATATATGGGAGGTTGAGGAATGTTTAGAAGAGGATGACGTATCCTTTGATCTATTATGGACTCTATGATGATTCCCATAACACATCAGATCCAGTAAGCTAGAGTTAGTTGTTATTTTCATTCAATGGTTCATAATAAATAGATCACATTACATATGTTCTAGATCATTATCATTCTTGGGATGACAGATATGAAAATAAATGTTACAGTAAATTGAATGTTTAAGATACATCATATGAATTTATAGAAACATTTTTATTTGTCCATAAAATTCCATACACGATATATATTAGTCTCCATGGATTCTTTGAAAATGGAAAATAATAATGAAAAGGGTCAGATCATGTTCAAAATAAGGTCTACCATATAGTGTAATCTTTCTTTGGGTAAGCATAGTAGAAATTATTTTTTAGGAAAAAAAATTGAATAGTTTCTTAAGTGATCATAACATATCAATATATAGCATATCTATATAAATAATCACATGTAAAAAATAATTAATTTTATAGTGATGAAATACAAAACTCCAAAAAATTTAACATTACCATAAATGCCTCATTCCAATGCATCATACATACCTGCAAGTCCTTCTTCCATGACATTATACAAAAATATGGATGTTATGTGAAAAAATACACAAACTTGTTTTTATCATTAAGAATATCAGTGGATTGAGGTGATATATGATTCTAGGAATCACCCTTCACTAATAAAGGAATATTCATTCATAAAATAAAGGAAGGAATAAATAATACATATCAATATGTTACATATCTAAATTGATACATACATTATAGATATGGATGCAGTATCCTAGGATATAATAACAAGAATATATGAGGTTTAAATATTTCCACATTCTGTGTAATAATATATATATCTAGGTGAATTTCCTTTAATTTTTTTTTAATAATTTAATATTCATAATTAAATACAATGAACCCATTTCAAGGGAATAAAAATAATAAATTATTTAAAAATATTTTCATGGTGTAGGGTTTGTATAATAAAACAACCCATCTTTGTGGTTTTATTCATTTTTTGAGTCATTTAATGTATATCCCATAGTAAAGTCAAATCAGATGTGCATTTAGTCCCAATAGTTGTGTATCATGTAGAGGTAAAGTTTATATCAAACCATCCTTTTAGGGTTATTAACCCTATAATAATATTTCCCAAATCATAAAACTGCTTGTTTGTATCTATATATTGTTATCATTTCTATTAAACTACATGATATTTACTTTCTAAAAATAATTTTATTTTTTATGGGTATAAGAATGTTTTATCGTTAAAATAACTTATTAGGGTAGTATAATATGAGGGAATTATAATATATCATTTTTTATATAAATTTTTTTTATAGAAATGATGAATAATAACGTTTCCTTTTGTAAAGAAAAATATATGAATGTATTTAAAAAAAAGGTTTATTATCCCTATATCATCATAAAATTGTCATTGGAAGGGGTTTTAATGAGAGGGAATAAATAATATCTGATTAATAATATATCAAATTGATGATAGTTCTATGGAATAAAAATAAATATTGTATATGAAAAATAATTTTAAATGAAATATTAACAAAAGAAATTTAATTGGAAATTAGATATGGGGATTGGAAACCCAAACATGGAGAATTTTCTCATTCTCATCATTTGTTCCTTTGAAATGGAGGATTTATACTTCCTTTATGGAACTAGAAGTTGATAATATTATGTAAAGTATTTGATTGATGAAATATGGGAAATTATTGAAGAGTGATTTTAATTTGTTGAGTTGTTTGGATGGGGGGGGGTGGAGTGATCCTTTTATTATAGAAAATAGATAACATTTTCATTGAAATATAAGTAATGTTAGGGGAAAAAGGTCATAGGGGGGTTTATTGAGTTAGGTAAAAATTTGGTGAGACATATGGGCATGAAATTATAATCGTAGAAAGGTATTCTATATGTTTTATTTTTCATATATGTTTAACCAAATTTGATCCATGGTAGATTACCTCTTGTTATCCCTTATTAACTTATATAATTATTTATCATGGTAAATATTTTTTTCAACAATAAAAGATAATCTTTTATACCAAATTTTTAAGTATTTCTTCTAAATTTTAGCTTTATGTAATATCATTCAATCTCTATATGTATCTATTTTATATTTTATGTAAAAATATACAATATGTTGTAAATAAATTTTTTCATAAAAACAAATTTCCTAATATTATATATTTTTATTTATATTCCCAATAACATACTAATTAAATGAGTATATAAATATATATATATATATATTAAAACATTACATTAGTGTCATTATTTAAAATATATCAATTAAATTTATTTATATAAAAATTAAAGAACACTACTAAAATTAATTATTTGAAAATAACCCATGACTCTTATTCTTGTAATTAACATGAACTTTCGAAAAACATTTTAATACCTAAAAATTAAATTACCATTTTTAACAAATTTCAATAATCTGATTAATAATAAGAGAAATATTTTATCATATTCCAATATTTTAGGTGACATTAATTAATTTTAGCAATAGAACATATTACTCATAATTGTTTTTTCGAATATTTATTTTTAAAGAAATTTAAAAAATTATTTGTCTTCATTGGAAAGTAAAAAATAATTAAATAAATTTTAATTTAGATATTACGAATATATTTCAGTAATATAATTAATTAATTATAATTATCTTATTTTATTATCAAGAATTAAATACACAAAATTTAAAAATATTTCATTATGAATCATACCGTTCCTATATAGAATTTTAATCACATAGCATTAGAACTACTTATCGATGTTATAACCATTTAATTTTAAATAAAAATTGGTACTAAAATCCTTATTTGAATAAATAATATTATTTGTAAAAAAACAAACAACAATAATAATAAGTGTCACATATAATATATTTTCTTTTATAAAAACATCAATTTTTCATTCTAGAATTATTTTATATTTAATTCATCAAGATAAATTAAAAAACATTATAATTATTAAATACATGTATAATAAACATATTTTTCTCAAATGAACATATTTCAAACAGACATATTCCCAATTTTATATCTATAATTTATTTTTATTTTTCATGTAGACTTAGTAAAATTATTTATCAATTTGATTCTCACTTAACAAGAATCATTTATACATCCATTCAAGTGAATTTTTATAATTAATATCATTCTTATTGTATGTTTAGTTGAACTCATATGGATCCTTGTGAGGGAAGATGATCTATGTGGTTTTCTATTTGTAATAATTTTATTCTTTTATCTTTATTTTCCCCTTTTAATTGATTCACTACTAAGAGATGTAATCACCCATGTAATGAAGTCAAATAATTATATTCCCAATATTTTCCTCTTTAAATTGTTATGTAACACATCAAATCTTGTATTTATTTATATAATGGTCTCGTATGGATAAATAATTATTTTTTATTTTGATTCAAATCATATATGACATAATTCCTAATCAAGTTCAAATCATTATAAATAATAAAAAAAAATTCAGAATTATACACATATATTTTAATGAAATATAATGGCTCTATAGACCTAGGTTGTTGCATCCCCCCAACATATATATACTATTTCCTTGTAATATTAGTTATTACTTACCTAAAAATATTTAAATGTGACTATATGAAACACATGACTCAAAATTTTGTTCAAAATGATATACCAAGATCAATATATTATGTAACAATAGTGAACCCATGTTTCCTCTCATAACAGGCATATTCTAAATATCAATATTCTCCCCAAACATTCTACCTAAAAACCTATCATGGTTTGTTATTTAATCTTACATAGTGGGGTTTATTTATCCTATGTAATTTTTAATCATCCATTTATAAATATGTGCACATTGGTTCACACAAAATTTGTTTTTATTATAGTAGAAAGTAATACGACTCATATGTAGATAGATGAAATCCATGCTTTATTTCACTTCATATTAAGAAATTATTTTACCGCATTACTCGATAAAAAAAGTATAATCATTTTAACAATAGTTTTTTATTAAAAAAGTTATTTATAACATTTGGGGTGATGATTTTATGATCTTAAAAGACATCCTATATGTAAATATGTGAGTAGGACAAAAATAAAATAAGATATATTTGAATTTAGAGGGGAGAATAAGTATAACTTTCAACACTAAACTATCAAGATCAACTTCATTGTTTGTATTTCATAGGATCATCCATATACCTTTGTTCTAAGATATTTTTTATTCCTGGTATCCTTTTTTATTTGATAATTAATTTATAATGCAAAAACTCCTTACATTTTAAGAATTTCGAATTGGTGATTTTTGTTTTCTCATTTCCTTCATGATCTTGATGGCCTTTATCTCCACGCATAAAACAAACTCTCATTCCCTTTATGAAAATTCCAAGAGTCTTATATCCACAACTATTACATGTTGAAAATCCCAAATATCCACTTTTATCATTGCAATTTTTCTCAATATATAGAAATTAAAAATCATACTCTTCATTTAATATCCATTCAAAGTATAAGACTAGGATAATTCTATCTCTACCTGGATGGAAGATTATATTATATATTAATTTGTCAAAAATTATCAAGAGAGTATCATACTTATATGTATTGGAATTTGTTCCATTATTAGGTTGGACCAGAGAACTCTAGAAGGGTATCTTGGGATTTTTTCTCAAATTATGGTGGATGTTAGTCTAGAAATATCTCGACCGTCTAGCATAACCTTGATTGCCATTGATAAAAAGAACAATGTCAAATTTGTATATGAAAATTTTCCTCATTTTTGTGATATTTTTATGATCACGGTTCACTATTTTTATAATTGTAGGGTACTCTAAAAAAAGTGAATTAAGTCCCAAAATTATTGGACTGAAGAGGAGTTAATAGGACTCTAAAGACCAAAAATGTGATTTTTGAAGGGGGTCACTATGAATTAGAATGGTCCTTCCAATTTAGTAGATCCATTTAGGATTCATTCTTGTCTATTTACTTCAATGGAACATTTTATGAATTAGTTTCAATCAAATTGTCCATTGACTAAATCTTGGAAAGACATAGTTAAAGAGTAGGACAAGAGAATTGAGTCTCATACCTTTCCTAGTCACCCACTATGGTGGGTCCAGGGGGATTATCCAATTATCAAATTTATTTCACATATGTTCATGACCTGAACATGGAATTATCAAATGACATCTAGGAATTTGTTTTTAATCTTCAAACATAAATTAATGACAACTCTATGTTTTTGGATTTATATCCAGTCATTTATAATCTTGTCATATCTGTACAAGAAGGTATGGTTTCCTCTATTGTTTAACATGAAGGTATTTTTATTATAAAATATCATATTGAATATATTAAACCTATCCTAATAACTTATAATTATTATTTAACATCATATATAATCAACATCGGGATCTTTATTAATTCTTTAGAGCATTAGGTTCCTGCTACGAGAGTACCAGTATATTCTGCCTTAGCCATCCTGATCATTCCAATAGGATCTCTTGCACTTGGAAATCCATATATTCGTATTTATCATATTGAAAATGAGGCTCCTATAAACTCCATTAATTAATCCTATCAATTTTCTACCTCTAGATCTTTGGGCCTTGATATCACTTCTTGTATAGATCATAATGATATAAAAAATGTGGTTATATTTACTTCTCACAATGTAAATACATCGTACATTAATGACTTGTTGAAAATAACTCCTCCTCATATTCCCATGAAGAAGATTTGTAGACCACCCAATAATGTAGGAGATAAAAATAAATGGGGTATAACCATGAAATCATATTTTAATAAAGATCTTATTCTATAATTTCCAAGGACTGGCTAACCATGATACTACTAGGTCTCTTACGTTTCTAATTCATAATCACACAGTTATTTTTATAGGCTTAACAGAACCTAAATATATCTTCTTCCCCAATATTACTAGTATATGAAATCTGGTATTTAGATTGATTAGAACCAATATTTTCTTTACATGCGTCAAAATTATCTGGGTTTTAGCTTATGCATCTTTGTCTCATTCTTCCATAATCATATCATGTGGTCATCATGTCACTCCTTATTTCAATTATTATGGCACACATCACACCTACTACGTCATTTATGCTCATAATAGGTATCAGGATAACCTGAATCATTGGAGGGATGTTTTACCTTAAATCTACTATAAAAAATGCATGGATCATTCATGGGTATTTTAATTCAATTCTGAATTTTGTTGAAAATATTGGTCTGATTACGAGTTCCAATTCATCTTTGGATTTTAGATCTTCTATTAATAAAAGTGGACTGATTGAAGTTAATCTCATTGGTACAAATTATACTTTTTATAGGAGGTATGAAAGTAGCTTCTTTGAAAGAAAACATGATATGTATTTTGTTAATTAGTCTTCCTTAGATTACCAAATTTCTATATCATTCAAAACATTGTTAATAATCAATTTTGATCAACACCCAATTTTGGTTGAACGTCTGAAAAGAGACCTGAAACATTTTTCCTTTTTAGATTCAACTGAGCTTAGGTTACCCATATAGATTGTAGATTTATTGTTCATAATACATGGAACTCTTTTTATTGTAGGTGTACTTCATTTTCATATGTTAGAAAACTAAAAATTATCGGGAAGAATAAAAATTTCTAGGGAAAATATAAATTTAGTTTTCTTGACTTTTAAATTTCCCCTCTTGGGAACTCTCTTCAGTATGTTCATGAGAATAACACATGCAATGATTTATTTTATGGAGTTTAGGTTTAATATAAAATGTATCCTATGAATAACAATCTTCTTAATTTAAATGATGCATTGGTAATAGATGTTTTCATGGCTAATTTGTTGAATGATGGTGACATAAATTCAGAAAATTTAATGCCCTTACAAAATTCAAAAAGGTCTCTAGACCCCTATCCATGATTTAAAATGAGGATAAATTCATTGAAAATATGAATGATCATTTAGAAAATGGTGAATCTTAATTAAAGAATATGTTTAATGGATCATCTCCCACCATTAATCCTATGGATGATGTTATTCTAAGACTTATGGTTCAAGAGGAAAACTCCAATAATAGTATTATTCCCTTGGAAGATGTGATGAAATAGGGTGTCATTATTATAAAAACTCAATATTTATATAGTCTAGATGGCTTTGGTCATTTCATTTTATCAATCCTTTTGGGATATTGTAAATTGTGATGTTTGTAGTTTAGTTGTTCATTTTTTTGAATGACTGTTCTCTTCCTCATGGTTTTAATGCCCAGTTTCATTATCTTATTCATGTGTACTGCATGCCAGTGAGATTCCAATTTTTATGGTGGTTTCTCTGGTGAAAACCATCATTAATATTATTAGAAAAAAAATTCTAAGTAGATTGACTCCATTTCCTGGAAAATTGTGTCTCGAAATTAATTTGGTTTCATTAAGGGAAGATACATTCATGATTTCCTCATTATTTTCTCAAAATGTGTTAATTTTATCATGAAATCCACAAGGGTTGGTAATATTCCTCATAAACATGATTTCCATAATTACTTTGACACAATGGATTGGAAATTCATTTAGAATGTGCATTCTTTAATTAGGTTTTATAGTATTTTCCTCACATCGATGAAGAACATTTTAAGCTCTTCATATATTAACATTCCCAATAATGGATCTCCTAACAACTATTTGGATTTCCCTATAAGTGTTTGGAAAGGTTATCCCTTATCTTCTATTATTTCATTCATTACTGAGGATTATCTTACCATGCTTCTAGATATCATGGCTAGTAATGAGAAAATGAAATCTATATGTGATGGTAGGGTTCTCTCTTCTCCTACTTATCTCATGTATGTTGATGATATTATCCACTTTACACAATGGGATTATAGGAATATTAAAACCATTAAGAGGGGTTTTTTCATTATCAATGGGTCTCTAGTTAATAGATTATTTAGGGAAAATCATTATTCTACTTTGGAAGGAACATCTCCACAAAAGGAAAAATAATATTTTTATGACTATTGGTAATCATGAAGGACATCTTCCATTTATTTACATTTGTACACCAATGTTTTTGGGAATACTGAATGCATATTATTTTACTGTTATTATTTACAATATTTGAAGACAACTTTCTTCGTGGAAGGGAAAATATTTATCTATGGAGGGTCACATTAGATTGCAGAATTATTTTATCATTTCTTTTTTTCTTATTATTTCATGGTGTACAAATGGCCTATTTATATTTTAAAAAGTATCAATATTTTAATTAATATTTTATGAGGACTGATAACATTCTCAAGAGGATACATGCATATGTTTCATGGAATTATTTTTGTCATCCATATGACATTGGTGGTTTAGGTATTAATAATCATAGTTATTTTAATGATTCTTTATAGAACTAGATTATCTTAAGACTTATAACTAGAAACTCTAAGGCCCTCTTTTTTCTTTTGGATAGATTCATGTATAGACACATGAATATAGATTTCAATGATTTTAGCTCCTCAGTGTGGCCTGCCTTTAAATCCATTTTTTCTTTGATTGACTCTCACTCTAGGCGGCTTTCCTCCATGTAATATTTTCTAAAAAATTTATGTCAAACTCGAATAGATCCCCATTTCATGGTGAACTCATGGGTGAAGGGTTTAATCAAAAAATTAACATCTCAACCAATGATCATTTATATGACATAAAGGATCTTCTGTATCACATTGTTAACAACAAGGATAATCGTTTATTCTCTTATAGAGATGATTTATGTTCTTTGGAAACTCTTACTAAATGAATTATCACATACATATTGTTTTATTGTAATTTAATATATTATATTTCAGATATTTAGTGGCTTGGTAACATGAACAAAAAATTTATCAGACCATCTCGATCCATTCTTGTATGGAGATTGGTAAATGGGAAGCTTCCAAGTGATATATTACATCAATATTGTGGTATTTGTTTGTGCTCCTCGTGTGTTATCTATAATTAGAACAAATATGATATAGATGAATTGTTTTTAATATGTGTGATGAAATCATATATGCGGAAATTTATTGCTGATATTTTTAAAGTAATCTTACCTCTGACTATATCTATTTGTGACTTGCTCAACAGTTGGAATGATCTTGCTCTCTCTACTCCTCTCTTGGAGATTTTTTTTGATAGATTCAGATGAACTCAACCATTTCATATGTATTCTCAGAAATAAATTGTATCATGATAGAATTTGTTTCATGGTTGGGGCTTCCATGTCAGCAATTCCTTCTAATTTCTAGGAATCAAACACTCTGAAGAAACAATATTGTTCTAATACAGTTCATGTTTTTACTATCCTTAATAGGTTTTGTGTGAATTGTAAGTTCCACCAAATTTATGGTACGATGGAGGTTTTTCATTAGTTTCCCTTTCTTGGATGGATCAAGATCAACTTTGACGGTGCCTTAATAGGAAATATGAGTCCTGCTGGCATTGGAGATTTATTTAGGGATAACTATGTAGTCATCATTGGTAGTTTTATGAATAGTGAATATATGTTTCATCACGTGAAGCTAAAAGGATGGGTTTCATCAATAAATCGAAGCATGATATTCATTATGGTTGGATCAAAATTTGGTCGGAATGTGACTCCACCATTATTTTCCTAACTATGAGGACCAACTCTTCTCATTTATCTTGGATTCTTAATAATCATTGGATCAAATGTTCATATTATGTATCATCAATGACAATATAATCGCTCATATATATAGAGAATCAAACTCATTTTCAGATGGAATTTCAAATAAAGTCATCAATGGTATTGACTTTATATGGTTTAATGAGGTTCTTGAGGACTTCATGCCTCTTATTTAGAGGGATCAATGTAATTTTCCTACTTTTAGACTTATGTAAGACTGAATTTTTTTTAAAAATAGATTATATTACTTATAATAATGGGCTCATCTTATCATTAAAAAACTCCATCCTTATTGACTCATATATAAGGGAAATACCTAAATAGATTACTTGTTTTGGAAAAATTTCCATTTCGTCAAATATGTGATATTTAAAAAAAATGGAATATAGTTAATTATTTTATAAATAAAACTATGAATTATAAATAATAGTATATAATTCCTAAATATTGATTAGAAATTTATTTAATGTAATATATAATTATTTTTATTATATCTTAGTAGTTTATCTTATAGTTATGTTCTATAACTATGTCATTCTAAATTAAGATCCAAATTTTTTTCCTATATTTACTTTGATATGAATTATAAAACCATGATTATAGTATCCCAGAGATGAAGGTTATTTTTATTACAAAGATTGAGTATACATAGATCACATTACTCAAGACCCAATATTGTATCTATCTTAAGAAATGTGATATACAAATAAAACATACATTACATTGAGAAAGGACGTTTCATCATATGAATATTAAAAACATTATTATTTCAATTTTAAATTATAAATGTCATATATAGTACTTTTCATGGTTTCCTGGGAAAATGGGAAAAATAAAGAAAAAGGGGAGGTCAAACGCATGGTAAATGATAGTATATAGTGAAATATATCACTGAATAACCATCACATAAATAATATTATAAGTATAAACAAAATGATTAGTTCCATAAGTGTTCAGGATATATCCATACAAAATAAGACTGTATATATAATCACATAGAGAAAAAAAAATATTTAAAAGTTATGGATACTATAATGAAGGATATATTAATATTACTATCAATACATCATGTCAAGATTGCATATATATGATAAATTCCTCCTTCCATGAAATTATACTTAAACGTGTAAGTCAGATACTAAATTATGAAAATTAGTTTCTTCCACGAGACCTACCAATTCCACAATGGAATTTATAATTCCATGCATCATCATTCACTAATTAAGTCCAATGATTTTGTCATATAAAGTAATGAGTAAATGATCAATATTATAATTATATTTAAGGAATCTCACTCATAAAAAATTTATATGTGATTATTTTTAATGTTGTAATTATTTTTTATCGTCATAATTATTTTTGACTAGAAATAGAAGATTTCCCTTTATTAAAAATTTTAATGTTATTATTCTATATTTAGGATCCAATTAATATAATTAAATTACTAAATATTTCAAATTTATCTTTTAAAATGAAACATAATATATTCGAAAAAAATATTATACAAAAATTTCTTTTAAAATATAAACAACTCTTAATCATATTGACATTAAATTTTTTATTAGAAGTGTAAAAATATGTTTTTTCCATATATTAAAATAAATAAGTATATTTATAATTTAAAAGAGTTCAATGTAGTTCATTTATATAATAAATATAATACTCTTATAAAATAATTAATTCGAAAATAACTATTTTTCCATAATAGTGGTAATTAACTTTAACTTCAATAACTTATTTTTATTCATATAATTAAAAATATTGTTATTTAAAAATTTGAAAATGATAATTACCAATACTAAAACCCTTGTTAAGAGATTCAAATTATATATTTGATAAAATTTTATCTTAGTATCAAAACATATAAAAGAATTATTAGAAAAATTCATTTTCTCACCCATAAAAATTCTTATTCTAATTAATTTCCATGTAAAAATTATAAAATTAACTGTAATTAATATATTATGAATATATTTTATTAATATAGTTATTCTATAGTGATAAATTTAATTTATTAAGATAAATAAAATGCACAATAATTTAAAAAAAATTCTTTGACAAAATAAAATTTCAGTAAATAATGTTATCCACATCCTATTAGAATTTATTATATACCTTATAACTCTATAAATTTAATTATAAATTTTTGTAAAAATGTTTTTTGAATACATAAAATAATTCATTAAAAATGATATTAATAATAATTTTTTACACTATATATATATAAATATTATTTTATGTATTATAGAAATATTTTCTTTTGGTTCATAATAGATTTGTATTATTGTTTACATGTTACATTAAATTAATAATCATAAATATAACCGCTAGAAAAATGTATTAAAAATTTCTAAAATGGCCATATGTATTATGACCATATTCCAAAATGACCATATTTATAACCAATTTATTTACTCATATATATAGCCTTATTAAATTATTCATTCATTCCTTTCTCAGTTTATAAGGAACACTTCTCAATCAATGTTAAGTATGTTTTATAAAGCTTCTCCTTCTTATTATAGGTTTAGTTCTACTCATGGTGATCTTAAAGAGTGAAAATTATTTATGTAATTTTTTAGTTCAAAGATATTATTATTTTCTATGCATTATACCCTTTAAATTCATGAACTATTGAGATATATAATTACCCATTTAATGTTGTTCTCTCTTTCAAATAATATATCACTTTAAAGATATTTTATTGTAATGTTTTGCAAGAATGAATATAGAGAATTTAGTTTTATTAATATGTTTCATAATTTACAAAAATATAATGTTTAATTATTTTAAATGAAAATTAAAAAATATATTATAATTATATATGTATATTTTAAATAAAGAAAATGGTTCCAAAATTACCACCTGTTAAAATTTTGAGTCACATTTATTGTTTTTTTCATCAGAATGTAGCTCAAAGAAAGCGTGCGATTAAGCGTAATCACCCAGATGAGATGTCTTGGATTATATATTAAGATATATTCAAGGAGATATTTGTCTCTCTTATGTGGATACATATTCTGAGTTGTAAAACTAATGGTCCTTAGAAATGGAGAGTGAGAAAATCCCTTAGCGATCGAGCATGACATTAAGCCTTTGGTTTCAGTACCTCTATTTTTCCTATGTATTAAGATTTAATTTTTTCTTATTAAATCACTGTATGGATTGAGTTTATTCAATGTTTAATTGTATGGGTATGTCTTCATGTAGTAACCATATTCATTACATAAAAATTAATTCATTTAAATAAATGGAAAACATCAGTGTGTAAATTTCTCCAAAAAAGTTTTTAATATATTTCACCAAAATATATTTTTGTATTTAAATATAATTGAAATTGTGCATTGTGTTTTATTTGATACTGAATGATGATATGGGTCAATTTAATCCCTTTTTTAAAATTGTATTTTCAATAAAAAATCAATGATTATTTTCCATTAAATGATTCAATTGTTCCCCTTTCTATAATTTGTGAACATCATTCTAAGTAGTCTTAAAAGGAAAATAATTTCAAGATTCATATTATTGTTTAAATGGTATACAGTTTGTTTATTATATTTTAATATATTTTTTTATTATGATTATTTATTGGATATATTTTTATATAGTTACACATATATGATTGGTATTTCATGGTATGTTCGTATTGGTGATATCCCTTCTTGTTTTCCATTGTGGAGTGGTTTTTAATTCTCTAGGATGAGAAATTTTTTAGAGGTATCTGATGTAAGAGATAATTTTTCTTTGAATCCTTTCCTTTGTAATTTTGTAAATGATTGGGTATTGAGAGAATTAATGGGGATGTTCAGGGATTAAATGTTGAATTTAGACAGAAATTTTAGTATAGATTTTTTTTCAATGAGGAGGGATTTGTTATGTCATGATAAGCTTTTTGTAATTTCTTGTTATAGTGTGGTGATGATTGATATATCAACAATAAAGAGGATAATTATTTAACTAGTCCTTCCATTATAAGCTGTAATTTTTTTTGGCCCTTCAGCTATTTAATGACCATGATTTGGGGTTGATCAGGATAAGGAAGGGATAATAAGTTTGTGATTTTTTCTTTATCAATATGTCATGGAGGCCAAGATAAGTAATGTTGGCCATTGTTACATTTTAAATTCCCTTGCATCGTGGTGTATAATGACTAAAGATTTTCAAAAATGCATATTACATTTTTTAGATAAATATTATATACCTTACACAAATATATTAATGTAGAACATAATCATTTAGTTTCTTTTGAAAAGAGGAACAAAATAATTTTTATTCAGGAAATATATCCATGTTTCCTATAAAGTTCTTATCATTTAGTAATCATCAGAAACAAACCCTACATAAACACTTCTTCATAACGTGGCAAAAGAAAACATATGAAATAGTGATATTAGGTCCTCATTAAAGGTAAACAAGGGAGATATATAGGAATAACATTATCATTACTGTATGATAAAATGTGTATAATATTTGAAAACCATACCATATATATTAAATATCATAATCTTGAGTCATAGAATAAACAATTGGGGTTGATAATATATGAGTCATAAAGAAATAAAATAACATGATCCATGAGATAATAACATTGGTACATGAACTGGAATTTAGGCATATACATAATCTAACAAAATATTATTTTAAGGCTACCTACTAGGGCATTCACAACATGTTACTCTTGGTCTGAAAACTCATCTACCTACATCAGGATTGGGCTAACAAGTCATGTGCCTTATTTTTTTGGCTTGGAATAAAAACACATGTACCCTCTTTTTCAGTCATGGTATAACAACCATAGTTCCCACTTAACTTCTATAACAATTTATAACACCCAATGCATTGTAGAGATATGTAGATCTCATCCATCACATAATAAAATTCATATGTATGTGTGATATAAGATCATAAAAAATTCATAATTTCATAACCAATGAAATGAAAAGTCTATCATACAAATTTCATCTTATCGTAACTTGTGTAAATGATATAGGTACCAAAATAATCATTCCATAATAATCATGAACCATTATAATCATTATTAATAATGGTATCCTTGGATCATATCCCCAGTGTGGCATAACTAACATCAATAAATTTAACAGGACATATGATGTTCTTTAAAAATATCATTTATTTAATTTTATAAATAAATTACCCTTTCCCTTGTGATTTTTTTTAAACATGACACATTTTTACAACCCCTTAACATAAAAATAACCTTAATACTTATAATTAAATCTATAAAAATTATTTGAACCATTTCCTGGGGAAAATATCCTTTCATCATTGATTTTTTTAAACATAAAAAAGTTTTGAAATAAATTTATTTTAAAATAACACTTATGTATTATAATTTTATCTTATAAAATTATTTTTCACGACATTAGAGAATTTTTTTCCTTGTTGTACATATTGAAACAAAGAATCCTTTCACATTCTTAGTAAATTCCAAAAATGGAATATTATGGATAAATTACATGAATCTTTCAATAAAAAATATTTATTTTAATGAAAAATGTTTTTAAAAAATTATTTTATAAAAGCGTAGTTTAGTAATAAGACACATTTGAAAATATTTTTACAAAAATGGTATATGAATAAAATTTATTTCTCGATTGAATCAATAAATAAAATTATATATTTCTAAAAATAGTTTCCCAATTATTTAATGAACCAAAAAGTGTTAAAATGGAAATATTACTTAAAAGTATCATGAATAACCATTTTAAAGAAAAATAGTTAGACTTATTGAGAGGTAGATCATAGATTTTCTAAATTGGATACTTAATCAAATATAATCCCTATAAATTATGAAATTGTAACATAAAACCCTTACCACTTTGGTAACATTTAATAATAAGACACATAAAAGATGGAAATTAAAATTAATCAAAACAATATCTCTTTGGTGGAATTTTATGTCAGTTAATTAATTTTTAAATTAATTAATTCATTAATTTTTGAACTAAATAAAATTTATATAAATACACTATCATGTAAAAATTTCTAGGGTTATCCTCGTAATTTGAAATCCCTAACGACAACATTTTTTCTTCCTCTATGGGAAAATAATGTCATCTGATAATGATACACCGGATCACAAAAAAAATAAAACTCAAAGAATAGAACGACTCCTCTTAATCATTAGCAGATTAATTATTTCATGATTATAAATCTATAATCAATGTAGTACTTATCTATTTGTGATTTACACCATTTGACTAAATTGTTTGATCAAATCCATCATTGTTCTTGGGTTTCTTCCAATTCTTGATTGAGCATACACCTATGTATCAATTTTTAAATATATTTATTTAGTGTTTTCAAACCCGATATAATCATTATTGAATATTTTCAAACAACTCTAGGAAAAAATATGATTATACCTTTTTAATTTTTCAATTATCTATCTTTTTTATCTCATTATTCACTAGTTGGTCCCCATGATATTGTATCAAATTTTTCGGGTCGTACTGATCCCAATCAAACCCATAAAAACTAAAATGGAATCACATATGATGCATGAGTAAAATAATTATAGCAATATTTGGGATCATTTTGAGTCATGGATATTTTTTTTGGGGATTCAAGTTCCTAGAATTAAAGGTGGATGAAATGGTGTCCTTTTGTTCATGTGATAAACCCTTATGGATGTATATAGGCCGATTCCTATCGAACTACAGTCAGAGACCAAGATTTTTGTCTAGATCCAACTTTCTCATCTAGAGATAGCACTTGGTCGGAAGTGGGGACACCAGATTCAAATCATCAAAATTGGATCTGAAGATCTAAGAAATCTATGAAAAACCTGACTAAATGTCATGTACATGGATGTACACACATCTTATATCCCCTCAATGGTGACCTATAGGTTTTTCGAAAACCTAAGAATGAAATCCTGTGTAATCTATCCAACATGTCTTATACCCCTTCCTTATATGGAAAACCCATGGGATAGGTCACATGTGTATGAACCCATTTTGAATTAGACTACCAGGTACATAGTTGTGTACATAGTTACCGGGACATGGCCAACAAGACACAACCCTATCTTTGATATCCTAGATATTCCAAGTAGTCCACCTCTTCAGATTGTACTACTACTTGGATTGGAGCCTTTTTTAGATAGGGACACAACTATGTGATGGAGTGTGAACATACACCATGCGGGTCCCCTCACACGTTCTTACCCCTTGGTTACATCTGAAAAAACCTCAATCACTCATTTTTTCATCATTTTAACTAAGATGTTTTTCATGTAAATAGAATATCCCATGTGTTTTTTATTTAGAACATGATGGTACCCTTTGTAGTGGCTCCAAAATATGATTTTTATATTGAACTGACCCAATAGTTCCGGAGACGGTGCATTATATTAATATATTAGCATGATTAAAAGGAACCAAGTCCCGATGGACCGATCAGTTTAGTAGTCTTGGAAAATAGATTACATACATGATATTTACATTATCATTTATAACAAAAAAATATGGAATAGATAATTTTTTTATAATGCCATTATTCGCCAATATTAACACTATATATCATACATAATACACTTCTTGGCATCACAGTTAAATAAAACATAAGAAATGGGTGAGCTCACCTGGTTATTAAGTGTAAATAATTTAAGAGAAGCTATAAACAATTAAAGAAAGATTTATAAAAGATACAATAGACTTTAAAAATAAAAATGAACATAAAGTGGAAAAAACAAATGAAACATTACCATATAAACAATCACATGGATATTCTGTTACACCATCAATCACATGTAATAACTTTTTTCCATAACTAGGGAATACATAACACTGAACATTATAACTACAACATCAAGGCCTTTTGCCAAAACCATTCAAAAATATTCTGTCAAGGACTTATGACAAGACACTCATTTTTCTCATGAGACCTACCAATGCATTCAATGGATATAGTGAGCCCCACCTGTCACTTATTATTCCAAATTCATTCTTCTTATGAAAAGGTTGAAACAAAACATAATAATTAAAATTAAAATTAGCATAAGAAATATCAATAATTTAAGTTTAAACCATGAATGGTATAAAAATAAAACATCCACAACCAAACATATCATAACTAATTCAATAGAATATGGAAAATTAAACTATACTAAATAAACCTTAATTACGAATTATATCTAGTGAAAAATGTTGACGTAGATGAACTTGATAAGTAAAAATCATTGAAGGAAATATCCATTTCTCATGAAATCATTTAAAAGTAAAGCAATATATAAAGGTAGTTATTTAAAATATTTTTTTAATAAATTTTTCCCATTCCACATTAAATATTTTTATGTAAATTAACATTTTAAAAATATCATGTCCAAATAAATAAATCCGTTAAATCATTTTGAAAACATAGACGTTAATTAAAAATATTTAGAAAAAATAATATTTAAAAAATTTAAAATTATATTATTGTTAAATATTCCCTCACATAAAACCTTATATTCCTTTTGAAAACATTTTTATGAAACATAGGCATGGATGATAAATATTCCCCAGTAAATAATTACACATCAATAATCTCGAATACTAATGAGATTGAGGAATTATCCCTTACCTTGTACATTCTATTGGTTGATGGTACGTTTAAACTCATGTATAATGAACATAGTATGTTATTAAATTATAATAGAACCATATTTATATTTATGATATCTAACATGATCCATTTATGAATTTATGCTAACTGTTTAATAATAATTTCTATGTTAAAGTGACAATTCCTTAGTAATTACTTTCTTTATCATACGTGTTTTGACTTGTTATTCTTGATTGTATAACTTATATCGTGATTTAATGTCATCAATAATATAACATGTTATTTATATATCACATACATTGATAGTATAAATATTTATAATTGGTATATTTATGATATGGAATCCAACATTTATAGAGACGGTAGGTCATATGTACGCATAAACGATGTTTCGCTTTTCATATCGTATTGAATGTAAGTAAGAGAATGAGATATATGTTAATATATATATATATGCAGTAGAATTATTATGTCATATATTAAATACTTATTAATAATATATATTTTTATAATCATTTTTGAATGGTGAACATGGAAATGAATCTCATCACGTCGTGGAGATGGTAATCCATACGTACACACGAGCGACGATACCATTTCCGTAATGATAAAATGATATGGAATTAGATGGTATATTAATTATATAGTAATAATATCATGTTATGTTAATTATAATTATATGTAATAGCCATCATTATACCCATCCAAATGACATAATGTTGAATAATAAATTACACCACGTCATTGAGACAGCAAGCCGTATGCACGCACACATGGTGAAATTGTTATCCATAGGATAGATAGAATAAAACATATTATTGTACCATAATTTTAATAACATATTATAATTTATATGGTATGATAATTATTATTTTTATAATGTAAATAATATAAAATGCATAAGTACAAGAAGAAATGAACATTGAAAGAGGTGATAAAATAATTACCTCTTCTTCAGGTGTTTTCTTTTGATTTGAACAAAAGGTCTCCATAGGTTGAATTTGTGCTCAAATAATGACCTCTAGGTTGATTTGAGGGTGTTTGGGAGGAAATTTGGGTAGCTTTTTGTTGGGAAAAAGGACATTGTACGTGTTAATTAAACAGAAAGGGAGGTACCCCTTTATAAGAGAGGTGAGGTGCAGTTTTGGAAAATCTTGACATATTAATTAATTATAAAATGATTTTAAGATTATAATAGCTCCAAATTGAATTACATAGAGAAATGATGAGTATGGGTCGAATTATTCTCATGAAAACGGTTTTATACATGTTTAGTTCATAAAAGTAAACTTATCTTTTAGACTTAAACCTTTATAAAATAAGTTAACTCTTACCATGTCCTCTATTATTTTTAAACTAAATGGTTAATATCATTACAATAAAAGGGAAAGAGAACCTAAAGTGGATCATTTTTTATATTTGTATCATTTTCCATTTCATTCGTCCAAAATATATATTTTTATGATTTTTATATCATTTAATAAAATAGTATTTGTTTTAAAAACTGATTTATGTCATTTTTGACAGTATTTAGTAATGGATTTTGGTTAAAGTCATAAAAACATGATTCATTCGATAAAAATTAATTAAAAAATACCACATATGTTAATTTCATCTATAAAAGTCGTGTATGGTTTCAAAACATTCAAATTATATTTATTTTAGTATTTATTTTATCATTTTTCTTAATCATTCATTAATAAGATAATTACTACATCATCATTGTGTAATAAATAAATTTAATTATTTAATGTCTAAAAATTATAAATAAAATACCATGATGTATGAAATATTTTTTATCATTCTAATTAATATTTATAATAAAATTTATTTTATGTATAATCATATATTGAAAAGGGTTTTTTTATTTAAATTTGAATTTAACACTTTTAACACTTCTATAAATAAAATATAATAAATGACGTAATCTAACCCAAGTGAATCAAAAAAGATAATATTTTTTCCTAACGAATATTTTGGTCGAAAAAAGTATCCAATAGAATTGGGACATCTGTTGGGGTGATTTTATATTATTATAATATTATTTTTACCTTTAATTACCCAATTTACTTTTAATCATGGTATATAAAATTTGAAAGTTATTATTCACCAAAAGATATTTACATCCTATTGAACCACATTTTAATTATTAATTACAACCATTTCTGTCAGATTATTGAAATTTAATTCATAGAAGTGGTAAAATTACGTTTTATGCAAATTTACAAATGTTCTTAGAAGGTGGGTAAATGTCATTTAAAAGTTGAATAAAATTTTATATATCTAGACTTATAATAAAATGACTCCAATAAATTACATTGGTCTAATAATTTTTTTATGTATATATTTTTTCATTGAGATAAATTTTAATTAAAAATAAATATTTAGAAGAAAAGTTTGTTTTTATATACTATACATTATTTTTCAATATTCATAAAAAATTGAATGTTATTAGAAAAAATCACCCTAACCTAATATTGGTATTCCGAATACAAAAATGATGATTATTTTACCCAATATAATTTTTAGGAGTGTGTAAAATTTATTTTATTGTTTACCATAAGAGGACATAAAATGTAGTTCTTATATGAAAATATTTTTTCTAGATATTTAACTATTTTAGAAAAACGTATACTTTTAATTATAAATATTTTTTTATTTATGTGAAAAAATTATAAATAAAATTTAAAATTTATATTTTTATATTAATTTTATAATATTTAATTGTTAAATAAATATATCAATTAGATATTTAGAATACTAATGTGTTGTTTCACAAAAACACAATCATGAGTATAACGCTAGCCATATTAGTGTTCAATGAAATATATTTATTAAATTAATTTAAATATATAATGTACTATGAAATCATGAGGTGTTACATTCACCACACCATCAATAAATTTCATCCTTTCAATTATAAATTGTTCTTCAAAAATAAAATTTTGAAAATAGAAAATAACATTGTGGAAATCCCACATCGGAAACAGGGTTAATAAAAATTTACTCTTGATAAGAGGGATATAGAAATGAATTATTCACAACCGAATTATCATTTCAAATAAGATAACATTGGTGGAAATTAGAGACACATAATTAAGGGGAAAATGTAAATATTTATAGGGAGTGATTGCGGTCAAAAATCATAAACAAGTGAATAATAAATAGAAAATTGAGGGACTCAAAGCCCTAAGTCTATAATGATTTAAAATATCATAAATTAATAAAAATATAAGGTATAAGGATAACACATTTTTTAGATACTTTAATTTTTTTGGGGGAGGAATAATTAATTTTCTATGAAGATAATAAGACAAGAAAAAAAAATTACTTCATTACTATTCGTAATCATGCTTTGATAATTTTTTTGTGATTCGATGTATTTTTGTTGCATTCCTTACATTATGAAATGAATGTTCAAAAATGATTTTTTATGCATGGGGAACATTTTATAAAACATAAGGTCTACAACTATTCCCTTAATAATATTAATGTCTACTAAAAACTAAAAGGTTAGGTCAATGTATCCAATACATCATTCATTAACCTCAAACAAAATATCAAGCGTTCACCTTACTCAATTCCAACCTTTATAATTATCCAAAATACTTGTGTCCAAACTCACATTCCAAAAATTTATAAGGAAGTTCAGCATAAAATAATGAAGATCTCTTTTTTCACATAACAACATGTGAATTCCTTCATATTTTTTTCTATTAAAACAAGTTAACAACTTTAATTACCATAAAACCGTGTTTGAATAGATATGTACTTCCTTATTCCTTTTGTAAAACATAAAATAGTGGATATACTCCTTATATCCAAAAAAAATTAGTAATATATAACAATTACGGAATAAGAAATCATTAATTATTTCTATGGTAGTCAATAATATCCAATTTTCATTATCCAAATAAATTATATCTTATTCCAAAATCATTACCTCAGCCTTATGACTATTTTAAGGGGTATTTTTCTCTCAACCGTATATTTTCCAAAAATATTAACGTGTTATTGACTCACTTTTCTGGGTACCACACAATCTAAAATCCTTAATGAAATAGTACTGCAGTATAATCATTATACACTCTATAATTTTTATAACTTGTACATCGTTAATACAAAACACAAATGACAAAATTCATTAATAAAAATATAAGAATGAAAATCATTCCTCTTCATCAATGGTATTATTATAACTTGATTATTATCCAACAGAATCGTTGTGTGTAAACTCTAATGATTGGGAAATTTATTCACACATTGTCCAAACTCCTTGTAGATGATGCATTGTACGTTTGAAAAAATTTTCATAACCTTACAATTGCAAACATAGTGACCATATTCTCCACACTTATAACAAACTACTATTTCGTTCATTCATTTACCATGGTGATTCATTCCACAATTATCAAATTGGGGAAAATCCTTCTTTCCCTTATTCCCTTTATCCATATTTTTCTTTTAAATCCTCTTCTTCTCTTGATTCTCGTCAATGCCATAGGACTCGGAGAATTCATTACATATATAATTAATAGATGATAGTATTTCTTTATATAATGAGAATACCTGGGGGACTAATTCCTTTCTAATTGTTGTATTATGAAAATGAAAGTTATGATCCCTCTTACTCATTAGATCATGCATATTGTTGGAGTTCTAATTATTTCTACAGGGTTCTATTTCTAAATGATTACATTCATTAGGACGGGCCATATCATTACTTATAATTCAAAAACTAGAAAAATTCGCAACATTAAATGAATATTTTTCACACATCTAGTATCACAATCATAAGAATGGTTTCTTTTCCGACATATTTTCTCATAAATACTTCATAATGGTTACTCATAAATCATTCATAATGGGTTTTAAAGGAAATGTGAATTATCTTAAGCATATCCCCTAGGATTTTCAAACCATGTGCGTAGTAAGACCCATTGTCATGTACCATGTTACACTGAGTCTGGCTCAGAACACCATGTCACATTTGTTACTCCTAGGTGCATCTATGAAATAACCAGGTCCATATGTAGTATCCAGATGTGGATGTAATTCATAGAAGACCCACATAATCTATACATTAAAAAAATACTTGGATGTTCTTATATACTAATCATAAAAGCCTTTCATAGGGTAATGTTACCTAATCATAGTTTATCTATGTCTAGTTTCCAAAGAAATTACTAAACATACTATGATAAAAACATTAATGCCCCAACACCAAAAATCCTAGAACCGGTGCAATATTTTAATACATTGGCATGATTAAAAGGAATCAGGTCCCGAATGACTGATTAGTTTAGCAGTCTTGGAAAATATATTATATACATGAAATTTACATTAAAATTTCTAACCTAAAATATTATATAGGAAATACTTTGATATCTCCATTATTCCCCTATAATAACCTATCATATCAATCATAATACACTTCTTCTCATCCTAGGAAAATAAAACATAATAAAGGGGTGATATCAGATGCTCAGTAAGGGTAAATAATTTGTTAGAAGTTATAAATGTTTAAGGAAAGATGTATAAAAAATATATCATCCATTTAAACATAATCCCGAACATTATATGGAAAAAATAAATGAATCATTACCATATAAACATGTACATGGATATTCTACAAGTCGAATAATCACATGTGATATCTATATACATAATAAGGGAATGTATAATGATAGAAATTGTAACTACTACGTCAATCCCTTGTGCCAAGAACATTCAAAAATATTCTATCAAGGTCTTGTTCAAAGACACTATTTTTTCTAATAAGACCATCCGATGCATCGAGGGGCTATAGCGGGCCCCTCCTTTCACTTACCATGTCCAATGCATTCCAAATATAAAAAGTATGAAACATAATATAATCATTCATATTAAAACTAGCTTACGAAATGTCTATTCTTTAATCCTAAATCATCAATGGTATAAAAATAGCACATCCACATTCAAGAATATCATAACCCAATCAATAAAATATGGAAGATTTTATTATAATAAATCAACCTCAATCAACAATAATATCCAATGAAGGATGTTGAAATAATTAAAAATTATATGTCAAACTCTTCGAGAGAAATATCCCTTTTTCATGAAATCATTTAAATGCCACACAATTTATAAAGGAATTTATTAAAATGATACTATCTAATCAAATTATCCCATAACAATTTGAAACTTTTGAAATAAATTAACATGTTAAAAGAATCATGTCCATATAAATAAATCATAAAAATCATTTTGAAAACTTGGAAATTAATTAAAAAAAATTGTAAAAAAATATTTAAAACATTTAAAATTATGGTTTAGTTAAAGTGTACCTTCTATTAAACCATAAAATATTCCTTTTGAAAAGATTTTTATGAATCATAGACATTTATGATTAAAATTTCCCAGTAAATACTTACACATATACAATCTCCAATAATAATGAGATTGAGGAATTAACCCTTACCTTTTACATTTCATTGGTCAAGGGTACATTTAACCTCCTATATAATGAACATTTAATGTTATTAAATTATACAATAACTATATTCATATTTATTATATCATACATGATTCATTTATGACTGTATACTGTAAGGGTTGGTGTCCTGAGAACCAACCATTTTGTACTTTGATTACATGAATGTTCACTTATTATATATTGTTCATTGTTCTGCATGACTGTAATATAATAATGTCCTGGAATATTTGTTTCATTGATAAGGTCATGGAAGATCCCCGCTATGATGAGAACCATAAGATGCTATAACAATATTCTTAAATGATGTTCTATGGTTGGATGACATACTATGATAGGACACATAGTACATAGACCGTCATGTCTGAGTACTCGTAAAAAGATGAGACTCTCTCTCATAGAGTTCGCACTTGGTAATCTCTAAGATGGGAGATTATGAGAACAGACCCTCCAGTAGAAATTATGCATATCTTGGTTTCATCAGACATTGCTATCTACGAGTGTGTGTAATGGTCCTTATACTGAAATATTATCATTAACTCATGTCATTACTCACGCACTTAGATTTACTAAAGAAAACTATCACGCAGATCGTTGGTGAGAAGTAGGGTACGTTGGTTGCATCACGAGTGACATGTTGTTAATGGATAAGTCGAGGAAGGATTTGTCCCTTCCATTTATGGAAGTTGATATCTCGTACCTTTGATTAAAATAGAACTGTCACATTATATTCCATGGTCAGGGTGTGAATGATGAGTTTATTTCAGGTAGTCAAAGAACTAGGGATCAAGCATATAGGTTTATGACACTGCCATGAAACCTACATGATGAGATATAAAGACAAAGGGATTAAATTACATAGTAAGTATTCGTATGAGGTGATACGTTAATGCGGTGCTAACTTATTTCTCTTGGGTTCCTTGACCCGTTTCTAGACAGTAATCTTGGACTTTAGGCAAGCCCACCTAATGCCAACGAGAAAGAGGCCTAGAGGGTCACATACTATGTGTATTCAAGTATCTCAAGTAGAAAAAAGATTATTCCCGTACGTGGTTTAATAATTATTAAAGTAAGACTAGATCATCTTAATGATTGGAGGAAGAAGGAAATGAAAAACAAGATATACACGACATGTATTAAAGATTACATGCCGTGTAAGTTTTCATAGAAAACAAGTACACGACGTGTACTAATAATTAAATGTCGTGTAGTTTTCCTTATGGAAAGGAAATGAATAAATGAAAACAAGACATGCACACCGTGTACATTGAATGTACACACCCTTTAGTTTTTAGTTAAAAAAAGTACACGTCGTGTATTTATTAATACACGCAGAGTAGTTTTTCCAGTCGGGATTTTGAGGATATAATATTGTTTTAAATGATATTTATTATAATCAGTGTGGGCGCATGTCAAGGAATTAATTATTCAAAATGGGGGTTTAAAATATGAGTCAATATAATAAATAAAATGCGTAACACGTTTATTTATTGTCATTACTCTACAACCTCAAACCTGATTATAAATATCCTCACAACCCCAACTCTTTTTGAACGCACAACATCTCTGGAGAATTCATCCAAGGCCGAAAGAACCTCTTTCTCCAAGAATGCTCTCAAGACCGAGAGAGATCCTCTTCCATCGGATCAATACGATCTAAGTCATACAACGCTAGAAAAGGTTTCTCCATGCTAGGTCCTGGAGAATCCTTTGGCGATGTCCCGAGATATGAGGTACACATGTGGATCACCGCTAGAGGAAGTCTACACTTGGTTTCTGCGACACAACAAAGAATCACATCGGAACGTGATCAAGAACATCAATGAAGAAAGAACACCGAAAAGGTATTTCTTTTCAATTGATTAAATTATTTATAATCAACTGGTAACAATCCTACATTGTGGTTCCACAACTTTCTATTTCTTTTGTCTATTTATGTGATTCGATCTGTGGAGACCGGCGTTTATCATCGTATTGATCCTGGATTGATCATTGATAATGAAAAAAGCCAAGTGGGCACATCCACCCTCACACTTCTGCTGCGCCCGGAACCTTCAAATGGTATTAGAGGGAGGTTAAAACGTTGATTATAGTTATTTAATTTTCGTTGATAATTTACTCATTTATAGTTTATTCAATTTGAAATAAATCGTTCTATACATCAGAATAAACGAGATTTGTTCTTCCTACTTCTTTTGTCGATTCACATAACAGAAACGACCTTTTAATTTTAAATTTGATTAATACAAAACAATGAAATCATCTGGAGGAGCCGCTCTTTTTTATGTACAACACGGGATTACATGGCGTGTAATTAAAACCACACGCCGTGTACTTAGGTTCAACGAACCGGAACTGGTCGGCCAAACCATGCCGTGTAAATTGAATATTCCAAGGTATTAATCAAGCCGTACTGACCATAATTAAACATCACGTGGAAGAGGAATACACGACGTTTATGTTGGAGCAATACGCCGTGTAGTCTTTTCCGGCCCAGGTGAAACCGTGTATAAAGACAAGCCGTGTACCGCGTACACAGGATCTCTAGGCCGGTTACCACGTAACAAGGAAGTAAGCGTCATGTATGATTCATCTACATGATGTGTACTCCAAAATTCCCAAAGTAAAAACAAACACGCCAAATCCACCGGCGTGTACTTTGGATAAAGAGTGAAAAGAAATACACGCCATGTAATTATAAACTACATGCCATGTACATTCTAGAAATGAAATTTCACCAAGTTTCCTCCAATATACAAAGACCCGTACAAGCAATATTGATGAGGATAATCTCAAGGAAATTCAGAAATGAATTTATGATAAATAATTTATTAATTAAATGATAACAATTAATTAAATTCAAGCACAACATATCTAAAATGAAATAACGGTTAAAAGAATTTGAATTCTAAGTATGCGTAAACGTCATTTCATGCTATGGATGATCTTGAGCTAGACCAAAGACCATTTTTATGTGTATGGTTCATTTAAATTTATTTAATTTAAATATGATGGCCTGCGATCCTTCTTCCAATAAAATATAGGGCATGCGTGCCAATGGTTTCTTTAATGTAAACCCATGTAATAGAGGATCTACCAAGCCAGAGGAAATGGTTCAAATCCTGAAGCCGAGGAGAAACCGACGCAAGAAGATACAAAGGTGGACTGGTGGGAACTGAAAAACACGAACCATCAGGTTCAAGGTGTTTTCCCTAGGTCAAGGTCAGCCTTTTAAAACCGCTAGATAAGCTAACCAAATAAAAGATCATGATAATGCCATATTATATTATTTCTGTCTGATTGCATGGTTTTTTTATTATGTATATGTTGTCACGATCACATAATTAATAAAATGAACAAGCTTGCAAAGATGGAACAAAATAAAAACCGGACTATGCGTAAACATTATCATAACATGGTTAATCAATTAAGCAAGCATCACTTAATATTAACAATCATGTGATAATGCTAAAACTACGCATAAAGGACTAAAATCCCTCAATACTATATTAATTTAGACCAGGCCTTCTGTTACCTTATTAAGGGAAAGACTCAATAAAAATATGTGTTTGACCAACCCTTGTTGGGACACATACTTTTATAAAGGAATCCCTTATGAAAGGTTTCGGGTTTAATTAACCATATTACATCAAGAGAAGTAGCCCTTGCTAGACTTGGTGTAATATTGGAGGCAAGAGTTGAGGAAATACAAGTCAGGATTTTAGGATTGGGGAATCAACTCAACAAGTCAAGGAACTGTAAGCTCATAGTTGGAAAAGACCTGCCTACCTAAATACCTTCAAATAGCTTGACCAACCCTTGTTGGTATTATGCGAAGGTGAATATGGATCCTTGCCACTATACTATCAAAAAAACTAGAAATTCCGAGTTTAATGGTAAGGGCCATTGAGACATGATAAAATAGCAGGAGACTTAACAAAATTTATTATTTCTCATAAAATGTAATCAAGAATGTACTAATAAATCTTCCCTTTTAAATTCTAGAATCAAGATGACAAACTCATCAACCACATTTTCTCTGCGATCAATTCTGGATAAATCCAATATCTTCACTGGCTGTAACTTTCAAGAATTGTTTAGGCGCCTTCGGTTTATCCTACGTCATGAAAGAACGTTTTATGTGTTGGAGTCCTCAATTTCTGATTCTCCTACCCTAGGGGAAAGAGATGAAGATTTCTTGGTCTATGATCATCATTTGAACGATGCTCTCGATGTTCAATGTTTGATTCGATCATCGATGCCTAGTTAGCTCATGAAGTCTCATGAAGACATGGATGCCTATAGCATGCTCTAGCACCTCCATGGTCTATACTAGGAGAGAGAAAGACAAGAAAGGTTTCAGATCTCCAAGGCTCTATTTCAGAGAAACCTTGGAGAGGGTGCCCCAGTTGGGCCTCATGAAGTCTAGCTCATTGGCTACATTGAGTGCTTGGAGGTTCTAGGGTTTAAACTCTCGGATGAACAAGGTACCGATCTCATTATCACATCACTCCCCCAGAGCTTCTCAATCTTTGTTTTGAACTTCAACATGAACAACATTGAGAAGTCTCTGTCTGATCTTATTATCATCCTTATTCACCAAGTGGACAATGACATGAAGCCTGAAAATCCTTCTGTCCTCATGGTGAATAAAATGAAAGGGAAGGTGAAGAGATTTAATCCCAAAGCTTCTTCAATGTCTTCCAAGAAAAGGATGATCAAAGGGGAGGCAAAGGAACCAGATGTTGTTTGTCTCGCATCTGGAAAAAAATGCCACTGGAAAAAAACTGCACCCAGCCATGGAAGCAAGGGGAAGCTTCAGGTGCATTTGTTATCAAATGCAATCTATCTGTTTATACTAATTGGGTTTTAGATACTTCTTGTGGTGCTCACATATTTATCCAAATACGGGAACCTTGTAGATTCAGAAAGACTGGCCGAGGTGAGGTGGATCTACGAGCAGCCAACAGAGCCAGACTCACTGTTGTACCTATCAGAGACTACCACCTCACATTGCCTACTGGGATGATCTTGGTGTTAAAGGGTTGTTATTATGTGCCTTCTGTTACTAAAAACATTATTTCAGTATCCAGATTAGATACTGATGGATTCGTATTCATGTTTGGAAATGAATGTTGCTACTTTTATTAAGATAGCATTTGTTTTGGTAGGGCACATTTATATAAAGGCCTTTATGTGTTAGACTACATAAACTAAGTAATGGAAATCGATGACAAATTACATTCACATGACTCATACCACACCAAAATTTGGAATCACCGGCTAGGTCATGTCAATGATAAGCGTTTGACAAAATTGCACCAAGATGGGTATTTAGATTCTTTCGAACTAAAACCACTTGGTGTATGTCATGCATGCCTACATGGAAAAATGACCAAAGCCCCATTTAGTGGGAAAGGTGAAAGAGCTAAAGAGCTTCTAGAATTAGTTCACACAGATGTGTGTGGGCCATTTCCAATTGAGGCAAGGGGTGGGTTCTTGTACTTCATAACTTTTACTGATGATTTTAGTAGATATGGATATATCTACTTAATGAGGAATAAGTTAGATTCTTTTGATCGGTTCAAAGAATAAAATAATGAGTTTGAGAACCAGCTTGGTATGAATATTAAGAAACTCTGCTCAAATAGAGGAGGAGAATATCTAAATCAGGACTTCATTGATTTATTACGGGTGTTTGGGATTCTATCCCAACTCACTCCTCCTTACACACCGCAGTGGAATGGTGTAAGTGAAAGGAGGAACCGCACTCTGTTGGACATGGTGAGATCAATGATGAGTCATGCGAGTCTTCAATTATCCTTTTTGGGATATGCATTACAAACAAAAACTCACATACTAAACCAAGTACCAACTAAATCGATAAATGGTATTCCATACGAGTTATGGAGTGGAAGAAAAGCCGTGTTATCGAATTTACAAGTGTGGGGTAGCAAAGCATTTGATAAGGCCTCTTTAGGGAACAAAATTGCACTCCGAGGCACAAAGTGTATATTTATAGGTTATCCCAAAGAAACAAGGGTATATTAACAATACAACCCCTTAGAAAAAAGGTTACAATGGAAGGACCCGCCATATTCTTTGATAGGGAGCACATATCTAAAATAGATAGTGGGAGCGAGATAGGCTTCGATGAAGTCGAGGCTCAAGATACACAAGAGTTGGTATAAGAACAGATTCCAAAAATCCCCGTGGAAGAACAATCTGTTCCAGAGACCCAAGAACTGTGTAGAAGCACAAGAGAGGTTAGATAACTAGAAGGATATGGTTTTATTATCACTGAGGATGGTGACTCATTATTGGGGGACAATGATGATCCACTTATCTACAAGGACGTAGATGAAGGCACAGACGTTGCCAAGTGGAAATAAGCCATGAATTCTCAAATGGATTCCATGTACAAAAACCAAGTCTAGATTTTGGTAGATCCTCCAGTTGATGCAAAGACTATTGGTAATAAATGTGTATTCATGAAGAAACTAGACATGGAGGGGCATGTTAGAACCTACAAGTCATGACTCGTTGCAAAAGGTTTTAGACAGCGTCAATGAATTGACTATGATGAAACGTTTTCACCTCTTACGATGTTGAAATCCATCAGAATCCTGTTGCCCATTGTTGCATACCATGACTTTGAAATTTTGAAAATAGATTTCAAAAGAGAATTCCTTAATGGGGACATTCAGGAAGATGTCTACATGACACAACCTGAAGGGTTTTTGACTCCAAAGGATTCCAACAAGGTATGCAAGTTGCAGAAATCCATGTATGGATTAAAGCAAGCATCAAGGTCATGGAACATTTGTTTTGATGAAGCTGTAATGGAATTTGGATTTGTTAAGAATGAATGTGAGCCTTGTGTCTACAAGAGGTTTAGTTGAAGTGTAGTCATTTTCCTAATAGTATATGTTGATGACATATGACTAATTGGAAACGAAGTACCTGTCTTACAGTCAGTTAATGCATTGTTGTATAAATGCTTCTCCATGACAGACTTGGGCGACGCAGCATATATTATTGGGATCAAGATCCATCGTGAGAGAACTAATAGAATGATGGGCCTGATTCAAAGTACCTACATTGACAAGATACTGAAGAGATTCAGTATGGAACATTCCAAGAGGGGATTGTATCCAATGTCACATGTAATTCATTTTTCCAAGAAAATGTGTCCTCAGACACATGAGGAAAGAAATAGAATGGTAAGGATCCCTTACGCATCCGCGATTGGGTTAGTCATGTATACTATGATATGTACGAGGCTAGACGTTTCTTACGCATTAAGTGCGGTAGGCAGACATCAAGATGATCCCGGAGACTGCCATTGGATAGAAGTCAAGACTATCTTAAAGTATCTAAGGCCTACTAAGGATATGTTCCTGGTTTATGAAGGAGATGAGGAAATATTCATCAGAGGACAAGTAGATGATAGTTTCCAGACTGATCAAGATGACATGAAGTCGAAGACTGGATACATCTTCCGTTTGAATGGAGGTGTAGTGAGTTGGAAGAGGTCAACGCAAAGTGTGGTGGAAGATTCTACAGCGGAGTCCGAGTATATTGCAGCTTCTGAGGCAGCTAAAGAATCAGTATAGATGCGAAGCAATGTCCAAGAGCAGGATGTAGTACCGAGAAGTAAAGATCCTATCACACACTATTGTGATAATACTTCAGTAGTGGCACATGCTAAAGAGCCAAGGTCACATTAGCGGACAAAGCACATACTTCAGAAGTATCATATCTTGAGGGATTTTTCTCAGAGGGGTGAAGTTGTAGTGAGTAGTATTTCCACAGAAGACAACATGGAGGACCCCTTGACTAAAGCCTTGACTCAGTAGAAACATGATCATCATGTGAGGTCTAGAAGAATAAAAGTCGTAGGCATTTGGCTCTATTCCAAGTAGGAGTTTGTAAGGGTTGTTGTCCAGATAACCAACTATTTTGTACTTTGATTACATGAATTTTCACTTATTATATATTGTTCACTATTCTGCATGACTATAATATAATAATGTCCTGGAATATTTTTTGCATTGATAAGGTCATGGCAGATCCCCGCTATGATGAGAACCTTGAAATTCTATAACAATATTCTTAAATAAAGTTCTACGGTTGGATGACATACTATGATAGGACATTTAATATACATACCGTCATGTGCAAGTACTTGTAAGAATAAAATACTCTCTCTCATTGAGTTCGCACTTGGTAATCTCTAATATGAGAGATTATGAGAACAGACCCTCCAGTAGCAATTACGCTTGTCTTGGTTTCATCGGACATTTCTATCTAAGAGTGTGTGAAATGGTCCTTAGATTAGAAGATTATCATTAACTCATGTCATGACTCACACACTTAGATTTACTGATGAAAACCATCATGCAGATAGTTGGCGGGAAGTAGGGTACGTTGGGTGCGTCAAGAGTGAAATGTTGTTAATGGATAAGTCGAGGACGTATTTTTCCCTTCCATTTATGGAAGTTGATATCTCGACCCTTTTATTGAAATAGAACAGTCACATTAAATTCCATGGACATGGTTTGAACGATGAGTTTATTTCAGGTAGTCAATAAATGAAAGATCAAGCATATAGGTTTATGACACTGCCATGAAACCCGCTTGATTAGATATCGAGACAAAGGGAATAAATTACACAGTAAGAGTTCATATGATGTGATAAGTCAATGCATCGTTAACTTGTTTCTGTTGGGTTCCTTGACCCATTTCTAGACAGTAATCTTGGACTTTAGGCAAGCCCACCTAATGCCAACGAGAATGAGGCCTAGAGGGTCACAGACAAAGTGTATTCAAGTATCTCAAGTAGAATAATGATTTTTCCCGTACATGGTTTAATAATTATTCAAGTAAGCCTAGATCGTCTTAATTATTGGAGGAAGAAGGAAATGAAAAACAAGATATACACGCCGTGTATTAAAGATTACACATCGTGTAGTTTTTCATGGAAAATAAGTACACGCAGTGTACTAATAATTACACGCCGTGTAATTTTCTTTATGTAAAGGAAATGAATAAATGAAAACAAGACATACACACCGTGTACATTGAATGTACACGCTGTGTATTTTTTAATAAAAAACAAGTACACACCGTGTATTTATTAATACACGCTGTGTAGTTTTTTCTAGTCGGGTTTTTTTAGGATATAATATTGTTTTAAATGATATTTATTATAATAAGCGTGGGTGCATGTCAAGGAATTAATTATTTGACATGGGGGTTTTAAATAAGATTCAATGGAATAAATAGAATGTGTAATGCATTTATTTATTTTCATAACTCTTCAACCTCAAACATGATTATAAATATCCTCACGACCCCAACTCTTTTTGAACGCACAACATCTCTAGATAATTCTTTCAAGGCCAAAAGAACCTCTTTATACAAGAATGCTCTCAAGACCGAGAGAGATCCTCTTCCATCAGATAAAGATGATCTAAGGCGGAAAATGAAAGAAAAGGATTCTCCATGCTAGCACCCAGAGAATCCTTGGGCGACGTCCGAAGATACGAGATACACGTGTGGATCACCGCTAGAAGAAGTCTACACTTGGCTTCTGCGACGCAACGAAGAATCACATCAGAACATGATCAAGAACATCAACGAAGAAAGAACACCCAAAAGATATTTCATTTCAATTTATTAAATTAATTATAATCAACCTGTAACGATCCTACTTTGTGGTTCCGGGACATTCTATTTCTTTTGTCTTTTTGTGTGATTCAATCCGTGGAGACTGGCGTTTATCGTCGTATTGATCCAGGATTGATCATTTCTAATGAAAAAAATCCAAGTGGGAATATCCACCCACACGCTTTCGCTGCGCCCGGAACCTAAATATACTACCCATTTAATAATAATTTCCATGTTAATGTAACATTTTATGTAATAATTGATTTTGTTATCGTACGTGTGTTAACTTTTAATTCTTGATCCTATCACATATAGTATGATTTAATTACATCCAAAATATAAAAAAATATTTATATATAATATATATTTAGAATATAAATATTTATAATTTATAGTTATATGAAATGGAATGCAGCGTGTATGGAGACAATAGGTCGTACGTACACATACACTATGTCTCCTTTTTCATATCGTATTGAATGGAAGTAAAATAATGAGTTATATGTAAATACATGCATATATATATATATGTATATATATATATTAGAAATATTATTACATATATTACATACTTATTAATAATATATATTTTTATAATCTTCATTGAATGGTGAATCTGGAAATAAATCTCATCGAGTCGTGGAGACAGTAAGTCGTACGTACGCACGAGTGATGATATCATTTCCTTAATGAGAAAAGGTATGGAATTGGATGATATATAAATTATACATAAAAATTATCATGTTATATTTATTAAATATATGTATAATATTCATCATTATATCCATCAAAATAACATAATGTTGAATAACAAATTACCCCACTGTGTGGAGACGGGAAGCCTTACGCACGCGTGCATGGTGACATTATTACTCATTGGATAAAAACAATAAGGAATATGGTTGCATGATAATTATAATAGGATCGTATCATTATGAAGGAACTGGATTTTTTATTTTAGTATGGAAACAACAGAGAAAGTGGAATTTGAAGATGAAAAGAACATTGAAAGAGGGGATAATATAATTTACTCTTCTATGAGTGTTTACTTTTGATTTGAACAAAATGGATCCTTAGGATGGTTTTTTTCTCAAATTAATGCATCTATGTTAAAGTGAGGGTACTTGGGAGGATATTTAAATCGGTTTTGTCTTAGACATAGGGCTTTGTAGGTGTGAATTAATAAGAATGGTTGGTTCCCCTTTATAAGAGAGCTGAGGGGAATTTTAGGAAAACCCAAAATATTAATTTAGAATAAAATGATTTTCGGATTATAATAGCCCCAAATTAATTTATTTAGATGACACTATGAGTTTGGGTCGAAATATTCTTAAGAAATAGGTTTTAAAATTTTTTATTACATAAAAGTATCATTAACATTTAGATTCAACCATTGGTAAAATAACATAACTCTTACATTGTACTCTGGTATTTTTATACTGCATGGTTAATATCATTACGATAAAATGGAAAGAGAACCTAAAGTGGATAATTTATGACATATTTATCACTATACATGTTATTTGGTAGAACTATAGATTTTTAATAATTTTACATCATTTAATGAAATAGTATTTGTTTTAAAAACTATTTTTAGTCAATTTGGACCCCATTTAGTAATTAATTTTTGTTAAAGTCTTAAAACATGATTCCTTCAATCCACTGAAATTAAATAACACTTCATATGTCAATGTCTTCCTGAAAATTATTTAATGGAATAAATTCATTAAACTTATATTTATATCAATATTTATAATATCATTTGTTTTAATCCTTCATTAATAAGGTTATTACTGCATTATCATTGTGTCATAAATAAATTTAATTATTTAATTTTAAAATTTATAAATAAACAACCATGATGAATGAAATATTTTTATCTATATAATTAATATTTATAGTAGATTTTATCAAAATTATAACCTATATTAAAAATGGTTTAGTTAATAAAACTTGAATTTAACACTTTTAACACTTCATTAAATAAAATATAATAAATTTTCTAATTTAACCCATGTGAATAAAAAAGGATCATATTTTTGAATTAATGTTGATTTTGGTTGAAAAAACTTATCAAATATAATTGGGACATGTTTTGGGGTAATTTTATATTATTATAATATTTGTTTTGCCTTTAATTACACTATTTTCTTTTACCTATGGTGAATAAAATTCAAAAGATACAATTAACCAAAAAAATATTATCATCCCATTGAACTAAATTTTACATACTGATGACAACCATCTCTGTTTGATTTTTTAAATTTAATTCACAGAATTATTAAAATTACATTTTATACAAATTTACAAATGTGCCTATAAGGTGGATAAAAGACGTTAAAATGTTAAATAAAATTTTATATATCTAATATTATTATAAAATGACACCAATTAATTATAATGGAATAATATGTTTATTATGTATGTATTTTTTAAGATAAATTAAATTTAAAAGTTATAATTTTTACAAGAAAAATTCGGTTTTTTGTACTATGCATTATTTTTCACGAATCATCAAAAATTGATTGTTTTTAGGAAAATAAAAAAAATTCACCCTATCCTAATTTTGATATTCCGAATTCAAAAATAAAGTTTATTTTTTCTAATTCAATTGTAATAAGTGTCTAAAAATAATTTTATTATTTTTCAAAAAAGGACATATAAAGGAGTTTTTTTAAGAAAATTGTTTCCTTTAAAATATTAATATTTTAACAAAACATATAAATTTAATTATAAATATTATTTATTTATGTGAAAACATTATAAATAACATTTAAAATATATTTTTTAATATTCATATTAAAAATTTTAATTCATAAATAAATATATCATTTAAATAATTATAATTCTAATGTGTGGTTTTGCAGAAACTCAATCTTGAATATAATGCAAGATAAGTTTGTGTTGCATAAAATATAAGCTATTACATTTATTTAAAGAGATAATTTACTATGAATTATTCGGGTGTTTCAATTTTAAATATTTCAGGGATGCTGCTTATTATGGAAATTCTTGATGATGGTAGTGATTTTGTAGGATCACAATGTAGAGACCCGTATCTTGACGTACATTGACATTACATTACTTTTGCGGAATACTTAGTACATTACAAAAACACACACACAAGGACCGTAATAGTTTAGTGTCTTTGGAAACTCGGACTATAATCTTCTAATCGTGGTGAAAGATCTTCAAAATCTCCCATAAAGATCTTCCTTTTTTTTACCTAAAACCTTTCTTTATATCCTGGGGAAAAGAAAACATAAAAGGGTGAGCTCAAATGCTCAGTAAGGGTAAACAAAATAAATATCAACCACATCATATTCATAAGAACATAACATTTTGGAAATCATAACCTGCAAAAGAGAGCATAATTTCATAATCATGGGATAAATCATGGCAGTGAAAAAGTAATCCCAATAATCATAACTTAAAACATGAAACTTTGTGGCATACACACATAATCATAGAGAATCATTTCTTGTTAGTCAAGACTAATTGCCAAGACTATCATAGTGGACAAAGTCCCTTTCTGAATCGAGTAACCCTCGTTTCAGTCCTGTTTCACTGAACCGGTATAACCTACCGTTCCAGCCCTGTCTATCTCATGAGATATAAAATCTTTACCCAATGCATTGGAGGGAGATATAGGTCCCACCCATCTTATAATGAATCCTTTCTTATGTGTGCCACATAATCATAAATCATACTTCATCGCATAAAAATGGGATTCTTAAACAACATGACATCATAAAACAATTCATATAAGATAAAGGAATTCATAAAAATAATTCCATCACAACATGAACAAATCAATTTAATAATATGGATAAAAACATAACCCTTTATTATCTAAGATGGAAAATAATTTTGATAAAACACTTGAACTCCATTCTTGAGGAAAATATCCTTTCTTCTTCAAAAACCTTTTTCCTTTCATAACATGTCATACAACTTTAAAATAAAAGAAGTTGATTAAAAATAAACTTGAAAACTTGTAAAGGAAGCTTCTTGGAAACAATGTTTTAAAAATCCATTCATGCCGTATAAGTTAAAAAAACATTCTTCGTACTTTTGTCGGAAAAGTCAAAAAGTACCTCGTACGAAAAACGACAAAAGATTCCTTTCATATCTTTTACAAAAAAACTTACCAAAGGGTAAAATTGGATATAAAATATTGTAGAAGGATTGAAATAATATTACATATTGAGGAAACATGGATGTGGATGATAAAATACACCCCAGTAATTACCAATGTAAAAACAATCTCGGATAAAAGTGAGATTGTGATATTTCCCTTACCTTAGGTCCGATTTGCTTTGTACGTGTCCGAAGCTCCTGTATAATGGTTTAAATAATGTCATTGACTTATTACAGAATCATATTCATTGTTATGATATCATATATGGTTCACTTATGACATTATATTACCCGTTCTTTTGTAAATTCCATGTTAAAGAAGCGTTTTGGGTAAAATCGTTTCTTTTATCGTAGGTGTTTTGACTTGTTGTTCTTGACATTATTATTACTTATATCATGATTTAATTACTTACAGAATATAAAATATGATTTATATATCATATATATTCAGTATATATATATATATATAATAGATAGATAAATGAAATGAAAAACACCGTTCATGGAGACGGTAGTCCGTACGTACGCATGAACGCTGTTTTCCTTTCCCTATTGTCTTGAATGGAAGTAAGTAGATGACATACATATATATATATATATACATAAATCCAGTAGCTTTATAATGTCATATATTTCATTATTATTTCTTATATATACTTTATAATCATTCTTAAATGGTTAACATGGAGAATGAATCTCATCGCGTCGTGGAGACGGTAGTCCGTACGTACGCACGAGCGATGATATCATTTCCATAAATATTGAATTGAATTGGAGTGGATTATACAATATATCAGAATCAATATGATGTTTTAATAACTATGTATAGTTATTCTTTACACCATTATACCCATCCATGTAAGGTGGTGGTGGAAAATAGATTACACCACGGCGTGGAGACGGTATTCCGTACGTACGCACGCGCGGTGATTTCTTTTTCCGTAGGATAGATAGATGGTGAAATAGGGTTGTTTCATACTTATAATAACATATCAGTATATGGTTGATACTGATGTTATTACTTCATAATGAAACAACCTAATAAGAAGAAGTGGAAGAAGAAATAAAGATGAAAGAATTGGTAACGGTAATTACCTCTTCTTTGAAGCGCCTTTTGGAGACCTCCTCTTAGGGAACTAAAATTGGTCTTTGAGGAAGACCAGAACCTCTAGGATGTTGCTAGGGAAGTGAAGAAGAGATTTTGGCAGGGGTTGGCCGAGCTTGAGTGCTCAAATTGTTGTGAGGAGGAGGGGGAGGAGGTGCCCTTTTATAAGGGAGGAGAGGGGCACCTTAGGAATATCTCAAAATATTATTTTATATTAAAGTAAAAATCGGTTTATAATGGTTCAAAAGGGTCTTATTTCTAAGATAAAGTGGGGATGGGTCGAAATACTATCAACCAATAGGATTTAGACAAGTTTAGGTTCTTATTTTAACCTTATCAATTAGATTTAACTCTAAGTTAAATAATTTAACTTTTACCGTGTCTTTTTGTTTTCTTTCACTATATGGTTAATACACTTACTATAACATGCCAAACGAACCCCAAATTGTTTATTATTAATATATATATCCTTATCTAAGTCATTTGGCCGAACCTTAGATTTTTAGGAATAAAATAACAATTAATAATATAATATTTGATTTAAAAACTATTTTGTGTCAATTTTGACACTATTTGATATATGATTTTTGTGAAAGTCATAACAGAATTATATGTTCGAAAAAAGTTGATTAAATCAACACTAATATATCATAGTAACCTAGAAAATTATTGGAATTCATAAAAAGTCTCAAATTACATTCATTTGAGTATTTATAACATCAATTATGTTAATATTTCCTTAAAAGGGTAATTACTGTATCATCGTTGTGTCATAAATAAATTAATTTATGTAAAGTCTAAAAATTATAAATAAAATATCATTATATAGGAAATATTTTTATATTTATAATTAATATTTATAGTCGAATTTATCTTATGTATAACCCCATATTAAAAATGTTTTAGTGAATAAACTTTGATTTTAACTCTTTTAACTCTTCTTTGAATTAAATAATAATAAATGTCCTAATCTAATCCAAGTGGGCCTAAATGATAATATTTTACACTTAAGGTTGTTTTTGGTCGAGATACACTTGTCCAATAGAATTGGGACATGTGTTAGGGTAATATTAATATCATTCTTACCCTTAATTACCCTATTTACTTTTAACCGTGGTAAATAAAAGTAAAAAGTTACTATTCACCAAAAATTATTTTCATCTCATTGAACCACATTTTACTTACTGACATCAACCGTGTCTCTCGGATTTTTGAAATTCCATTCACAGAAGCGGTAAAATTAAGTTTTATGAAAAATTCAGTTTTTTAACTACCACTTAGTAGTTTCACTATTCATCAAAAAATGAAGGTTTTCAGAAAAATGCCAAAATTTCATCCTAAGCTATATTTCATATTCCGAATTCAAAAATGAAGTCTATTTTACCAAATTCATAACATAGAAGTTGCATTAATTAATTTTATAATTAAATCCCGCTGTTAAAATAAATAGCGTGTTTTTAAGAAACAATATCTATCAAAAGATTGACACTTGTTTATGTCTGGTTTAAATGTGCAATTACATCAAATGACCAACATTGTATTAAATTGTAAAAATATATTCTAAATATACTTTAACACTACTCCAATTAATAATTTATCACTATTAATTATTTCGATTAAAAAAGTTGTTTTTTAATTATAATTTAGTAATTTTCACTATTCATCAGAATATGAAAGTTATCCGAAATGTACCAACATTTCACCTTAGGCTAAATTCGATACTCCGAATCCAAAAATGAAGTTCATTTTGAAAAATAAGATTTACAGAATTTTAAAAAGTGGTTATTACTATTCATACCGGCTAGTTTTAATAATATTTTAATAGCATATCGTTGTTTAGTGAAACTCGGTATTGCGTATTACACACGCTATCGAGGAAGGTCGCGATTGCGTGTAATGCAAGGCAAGTCAAGGATGCGTGTTGTGCAAGCTCCTTTTGGTGTAGCGTAGAAGACAAGACATTAACAAGAATATTTTTTATAAAATCTTGGGCTGTGACACACAATGTCCTTTCTGAGTGTTACCCTCAAGCAGTGCTAGGTAGTAGAGTTCCTAGAAGATCACATAGTTGACGATGTGGTATATATGTGTAGTTTAGTCCTCAATGGTAACTAAGAGTGGGACCCACATCGTTATGGGCACGGGTCCTCTATAAATACTATATTGTAGTAACCTATAGTAGGGCCATGTAGTGGGGTTCATCAAGGAATATCAGAGTGGGGCCCCCCTGTTTTACCGGTGCATGGGTTACCTACTTATAGATTGTAGTCCCAAAACTATGTAGCACTTTGAATTGGAATGCCTTGACTTTGGATGTTACTTTTGGAATGATGCATGATATGTTGCACATCATTGTTGTACATCTAGAGCCCTTAGATACTCATCATCTAGGGATGATTTATGAGATAGATATCCTCTTAGTCTCTCATTGATATTATTTTTACTAATTAAATATATATATATATATATATCCTTCTATATTGAAACATTGGATTTGGATACTCTCCTTTCAAAAGAGATGATGGTGTGTGGGGTGTGGCACATGCATTCCATGTTTATATTCTTGTGGTTGGTTGAGTTTACTATACTATTATAGCTAGACAAGACTCAATGGGTAGTGAATATACTCATTATGTTGATCCCATTCTGTTTGGGTGCAGTTAATATAAATTTTGATTTAGGTTGATCTGGTATCTTTAATTGTACCGTGTTCTACCTACTGTCTTTTTATTCCTATTGTATCTCTTACTACCCCCCAATCAGATTTCTATAATTCCTATTAGATATGTATATACTCACCCCTGCATAGAATTTTATGGAATTTCTCCTGTATTATACAAATAATGTTTATGTGTTGACTCTAGATAATGATATGAATACTGGGTGCATTGGACCACCTACGGTGGTAATAGTTTAGAGATCTCAAGTACAACTCTATCATTATATTTCTTTTCATATTTTGTTATGTTCAGACCTATTTCTAGTTGGGAATGAATTTTTTCCCATTACAACCAGTTTTTAATACTATACTATTGTAATGTATAGAGGTTCATGCATTGTTGGATTAATTTATTTCATTTTTGAAATTTTTCTATGTCCCTATGCACTTGTTCATCGAGATGGTTGTGTGTATGCATACATTAAAAAATTCCTCCTTGAGTTAGTTATTCTTCATCACTGGTCAACACCCCTATCCTATTGAGGCCAGCTTGTTGTAGTTGGATCTTGAGCACTGGCTTGGGACATGTCATGATAGATTTGTATTAGAGGATGTTTAATCTGTTGGATGTTTTCATACTATCCCATTTATGAGGATGAAGTTGTCTTTAGGGAAATAAAGTCACTGTTTTGTGAATGTGATTCTCAAGGCAGAGAGTGTAGTGATGGTGTAGGAGGATGATGTATCCATTCACAAGGACCTTGACCACATACTTGTCAATATAGGATACATATACACTCGTTGTAGTGATAAATTGAACATACATCATATATGGTTGAGTCTTTGACATTCCATATTGAGTCATCTCCACTTTTTTGTTTTCATATATATATATATATATACACCTGATCATGGTATATCTTGATAAATCTCAGTATTCCTCCATGATAATAACCAACCAGGATACATGTTCAAAATTTTGATGAGAATTTGATGAGTGGTATGGCCTCTGTTTGGGGTCCATCCTATAATCCAGTCCATATAGGTGGGCTGGTAACATCAATTCCACCTATATGGAAACCAATCATTCTGGAATAGTAGAATGGGGATGTTTGTAGTGTTAGAATGCTCCACGAGTTCTATTACCATTGGTAGTTGAGGTTCCGTAGAAATCCAGATCCTCAGGTAATAGATGATTATCTGGAGTCAGTGGTTCATATCTTCAGGCTTATACAAACCCTAATAGATCATGTGGTTTCATTTTCAGCTATCTGTTTACACATAGCATTAAATAATTTGTGGAGCTTTCTTACACATATTCTTGAAGAGTCAACACTCCCTTGGACCGACGTCCAGCTGTTTCTCAATGAGGAGTACTACCCATCATGCATGCGCTTAGTATGTATTAAGGATCTTCTAAAGGGAAAAAATGGGGGGATGGGGTTGGGTGAGTATATAGTGAGGTTTATTATCCTCACATGGTACTGCCTTGAAATGATATATTATGGAGACATCCAAATATAGAACTTTGAGAAGGAATTGTGTAAAGATATTTGTGCCAGAATAGTTCCCTTGTGTATTACCACCTATGTTGGTGTGATGGAGCAAGAACTATTGAAAAAAGAACATATTTTCAGAGGGACACCATGTAGCATGGGATGGTAGTGGGTGTAATAGTGATGAGTCATCAGAGATAGCTAGTAATAACCAGACTACATGACATCACAATATGAAACCCTTTCACGAGAAGAATTAAGCACATGGTCATATGGTAAAGTGGCAGCATAGACCACTAGAGGAGCCTGAAGAGGTGAAATGATTGATTTTTTTTGGGGGAGTTCACATATCATCTGACTGCCCAACCAGATATTATAGGGACAACATACAGATATCTAATGGATTGATGTGGTTGAGGCCACATTATGATCAGCGATCTCCGATGAAAGGACATAGTGGTTCACATGGATTCAGAGAAGGAAGAGTAGTATGATGATTTATAGGTTGTGGATGAAGTTCTAATATCCATTACACAACACCACCATGTGGTCCACAGAATTCTGAAATAGCTATAGGGTAGGGTCGTGGTCAACTACAGGCTTCAGATGTTTATTGTCCCACCTCACAAAATATGATTAGAGGTATGATATATGTGTTTTATAATAATGATTTATTACTAGTAGAAACATTTAATAGTCATTAATTTATATATATACTCTGGCAGTGATTGATGGATCTCATAATTATGTGCTAGAATAACAACTTCATCTTGAGGCTTCATAGGGAACACTTCTTCTATATCTTGTATATGTCGGTAGTGCGATCTATCACTTAGTGGAGAGAGGTTTTTGTGGGACCAAATGGTAATTTCGATGGAACATTATGAATTTATTATGTATATGTACTGACTGTAACAACCCGAGAATTTATAAGATACATTCTTTTTAATTTCATTCATATCTTCTATTGTACGACACACCAAGATTATCTTGCACTATACACAACACTGTATTAGCTTGCAGTATATACAACATTTTTCTTGGATCTTGTTACACATAATTTCAAGTTCGTTTGATAGAAGTTATTCTACGCCAAATTTAGTATATATATATATATTAAATGTATAAATAAAATATGGTTGGATTCTGTTATACGCAACAACAAAGGAGTTGTGCACTACACGCAACCCTGACTTGTCTTGCATTACATGCAATCGCGACCTTCCTCGATAGCGTGTGTTGTACGCAATACTGGGTTTTACTAAACAACGATATATTATTATAATATTGTTATGAACTAGCCGTTATGAATAGTGTTAACTAAATTTTGAATTTTATAACATTATTATTCATCTTACACATTTCTAGAACATGGTATAAGAACAAAATAATTTTTTCGGGTAAAATAAGTATTTTTTTAAAAATGCAGTTTTGCAGCCTTTTGATGGCGCACCCACTTTAAATCTAGTTTTTGACATGTTTATAAATTCAATTTGGCAAAATAAAATTCTTATTTTGAATCAGTATATAAAAATTTACATTTGATAATGTTTTGATATTTTTCCGATAACTTTCATATTTTAATGAATATTAAAAACACGCTACATTTTAATTAAAAACATCTTTTTTCATTGTAATATCTTATGTAGTTAAATTATAATATTGAATTGTTTTAAAGTATAAATAGAATATATTTTTACGATTTAATATAATTTATGTCATTAGCATTGATTTTACTTTGAATTCGTAGGTCAAATCAATTCAATCTTTTGCAATGTTTTAAAGAAAAACCCGTTTTCTTTCAACAACGGGATTAATTTTAATTTAATATCTGCATCTTTTTTGTAGTGAATTTGGAAAAATGGATTCCATATTTGGAATTAGTGGGTCCAAATTATGTTAATAATCTACTTTTTATTTTTGGGCATTGTGAATAGTAACTACGGTAAATTTAATTTACTATAGTTAAAGTTAATCGGGTAATTAAGGGTAAATATAAGACTATAAAATTACCCTAACACTTAGAAAAATCCTATTGGATGGCTAAAAGTAGACCCATATAACCTATGGGTCGTATTAGATTCATTTTATGGACTTTTTTCCAAGAAAATAATTTAATTATAATTAAAACCAAAAAATGTGACAACATGTCACTTTCTTAAATCTTATAAGTATAATAATTTTAATTTAGTGATAAACATCATGACACTTCTAACATAAATAGTCTCCAGAAATATAATACAATTATCTACATCATAGAAATTTATTTAGAATTTTTAGGTATTAAATAATAATCATTTATTATAACACAAAGATGATACTGTAATTGTCTTATTAATGAGATATTGACATAATTGATGTTATAAATGCCCAAATAAATGTAATTTGAGACTTTTTATGACTTACATTAATTTTCTAGGTTAATATGACATGTTATTGTTGATTTAAGTAACTTTTGTTCGAACTTATCATTCTGTTATGAATTTCATAAAATTCATGTACCGAATAGTGTCAAAATTGACATAAATTAGTTTTTAAAACAAATATTATATTATTAATTTTTATTTAATTTCTAAAAATCTTAGGTTCTGTAAAATGACTTAAATAATAATAGATATATTAATAATAAACAAATTGGGGTTTTTTTGGCTTGTTATGGTAAGTTTATGAACCATATAGTGTAAGAAAACAAAAAGACAACGTAAAAGTTAAATTTAATTGATAAGTGTAAATTAATAACATAAACTTGTCTAAATCCTATTTTATGAGAGTATTTCGACCCATCCCCACCTTAGCTTCGAAATAAATCAATTTGGAGCTATTTAAAACCGAATTTCACTTTTTAATAAAATAATAGTTTTAGTTATTCCAAAGGTACCCCTCTCCTCCCTTATAAAAGGGCACCACCTCCCGCTCTTCCTCACACCATATTGAGCCTTCAAGCTTGGAAAACCCCTTCCAAGTTTTCTTCTCCACTTCCATAGCAACATCCTAGAGGTTCTGGTCTTCCTCAAGGACCAATTTTAGTGTCCTAAAAGGATATCTCAAAGAGGTGCTTCAAAGAAGAGGTAATGTCCGTTACCGATTCTTTCAACATTATTTCTTCTTCCACTTCTTCTTATTAGTTTGTATCATTATGATGTAATAAAATCAGTATCAATCATATACTGATATGTTATTATAAGTATGAAACAACCCTATTTCACCATCTATCCATCCTACGGAAAACGAAATCACCGCGCGTGCGTACGTACGGAATACCGTCTCCACGCCGTGGTGTAATCTATTTTCCACCACCACCATAATTGGATGGGTATAATGGTGTAATGAGTAACTATATGTGATTATTATAAAGTGGTATTGATACTGAAATAGTATACATTCACTTCAACACAATTCCATGACCATGGAAATGATATCATCGCTCGTGCGTACGTACGGACTACTGTCTCCACGACACGATGAGATTCATTCTCCACATTAACAATTCATGAATGATTATAAAGTATATATAATTAATAATAATGAAATATATGACATTGTAAATCTACTGGATTTATGTATATAAATATGTCATCTACTTACTTCCATTCAAGACAATAAGGAAAGGAAAACAGCGTTCATGCGTATGTACGGACAACCGTCTCCATGAACGGTGTGTTTCATTTCATTTATCTATCTATTATATATATATATATATACTGAATATATATGATATATAAATCATATTTTATATTCTGGAAGTAAGTAAATCATGATATAAGTAATAATAATGTCAATAACAACTAGTCAAAACACCTACGATAAATGAAACGATTTTACACAAAACTCTTCTTTAACATGGAATTTAAAAAAGAACAGGTAATATAAAGTCATAAGTGAACCATATATGATATCATAACAATGAATAAAATTCTATAATAAGTTAATGACATTATTTAAATAATTATACAGGAGGTTTGGATACGTACAAAGCATATCGGACATAAGGTAAGGGAAATATCACAATCTCATTTTTATCCGAGATTGTTTATACTTTGAAATTTACTGGGGTGTATTTTATCATCCACATCCATGTTTCCTCATTATGTAATATTTTTTCCATCCACCTAAAATTGTTTAAATCCAATTTTACCCTTCGCTGAGTTTTTAGTAAAAGATATGAAAGGAATCTTTTGTCGCTTTTCGTACGAGGTACTTTTTTACTTTTCTGACAAAAGTACGAGAAGAATGTTTTTTTAACTTATACGACATGAATGGATTTTTAAAACATTATTTCCAAGAAGATTCCCTTACAAGTATTCAAGTTTATTTTTAATCAACTTTTTTTAGTTTAGAATTGTATGACATGTTAAGAAAGGAAAAGTGTTTTTGAAGTAGAAAGGATATTTTCCTCAAAAATGGAGTTCATGTGTTTTATCAAAATTATTTTCCATATAAGGTAATAAAAGGTTCTGTTTCTATCCCTATTATTACATTGATTTTATTATGTTGTGGTGGAATTATGTTTATGAATTCCTTTATGTTATATGAATTGTTTTATGATGTCACGATGTTTAAGATTCCCATTTTTTTATATGGGTTATGCTATGATGTATGGTTTATGATTTTGTGGAAAACATAATAATGGTATCATTGTGATATGGGTGGGACCTATATCTCCCTCCAATTCATTGGGTAAAGATTTTATATCTCATGAGATAGACATGGCAAGAATGGTAGGTTATACCGGTTCAGTGAAACAGGACTGAAACGAGGGTGACTCGGTTCAGAAATGGACTTTATCCACTAAGATAGTCTTGGCAATGAGTCTTGACTAATAAGAAATGATTCTATATGATTATGTGTGAATTCTACAATGTTTCATGTTTTAATTTATGATTATTGGGATTTCATTTCACTACCATGATTTATCCCATGTTATGAAATTATGATCTCCTTTGCAGGTTAAGATTTCCAAAAGATATGTTCTTATGAATATGATGTGATTGATATTTCTTATTTTTTCCCTTACTGAGCATTTGAGCTCACCCTTTTATGTTTTATTTTTCCCAGGATATAAAGAAAAGATTTAGCTTTAAAAAAAGGATATCTTTATGGGAAATGTTGAAGCTCATTCACCACAATTAGAAGATTATATTCCGAGTTTCCAGAGATACTAAACTATTACGGTCCTTCTGTGTGTGTTTTTGTTATGTACTAAGTATTATGAAAAAGTAATGTAATTTCTATGTACGTTAAGCTTCGGGTCACTACAGTTGGTATCAGAGGAAAAGTTTAATCAACCTTTGGAAACTAGGATGCGAAAACGTTAGTGAGATCCCTAGACATATTTCTAAGGTGTGTATAGGGATTTCCCTAAGGATAAGTATACGTATAGGATATAGTCCAAGAAACTATGGTAATGATCATAGAATTTAACCTAAGATTTTAGATATTGAAGCTACTCCACCTTTATTATGATTTTTTCCTCTAACACTATTCTTTTTGGGTTTTAGAAAATGGCTGGAAACAAGATGATTCACGATAATGGAGGATATTATGGACAATGGAATGATATTATTCATGAGAAACCAAATGAAATGGGATTTGGAAGTCCAACCATCATTATTATTCCAAATCAGAAATCTCATAATATGATCAATAAAGTAAAATTTGGTAAGTTTTCTGACTCGGCTAATAAGAGAAAGATGGAGTTTCATGATGATCATAGAGGAAAGAAAGTTCAATTTCCCCTATGAAAATCATTGGGGAAGAGGCATCAAGGAGAATGTTTCAAAGGAACTGGAAGATGCTTTGGGTGTGGAAAAGAAGGACACAATGCCAGTAAGTGCAAAGGAAAAGGTTCAGTTAACACCAGGGATGAGGATAATGGTATTGCTACGACATAAACAATGGTTAAATGTTTTAAATGTGGAATGTACGGGCATTATGCAAACCAATGCCCTAAGGGAAAGTCTCCTGAAGAGAATCAGTATGGTCGTATGGGTATTATTTATGTTGATGATGATGAAGAGACTACAAATGATATGTGAGATAAATGAATTGTTGAAGCTCAGTCAATGGTTTAAGAATGTAGTGGAATGATTACATGTTTATCATGTGTAATGTTGTATAAGTAATCTCATGGTAATATGGAATAAAGATACATTTAAGGATTCTTACATTGTTGTCTTTCCTTGAGTTTTGAATGTGTATGATTAATGGTACCACAATCCATGAAAGGTTATTCAGATATTTTTGGAATGTAGATGATATGCGCATAATGAAGGCATAAGGAGAAAAGTAAATGTTTGATAGTATTCATGAGGTCATGACTGATATAAAGAGAAGGTTATGTAATGGATTGAGTTTATAGGATTTTTGGATTTTGGTATGTGGAAAGAGTTAACTTTTGACAGCATTCCTGCTTTCACTATGGTTTAATGGGTATTCATTTTCAAGAGAATACATGATTAAGGTATTCACATGATTGGAATGTGACCAACAAGATATACGGGGGATAAATGATGGTATTCCCATGCATGGTTGATGACATTTCAAGTAATCATTTTCATTATATTATGATCTTGGACCGAAGTATTTCCTAAAGATTGGAATGGATTATGTTGGACATAAGTTAGTATTGTTTAAGGATAGAACTTTTTATATTATTTATGTGATGTTATAGTAATGTAGTTTTAGAAAGAGGACAACCCGCAGGACGGGCGACAGCCCATCGCGTCGGACAAAGCTGTGGGAATCGAACCCACAACCGAAGTGCGACTAGCCTTTATCGCCTACCACTGGCCTACAGGAAGCCCCTGGTTAGTAGAAACAAGTTTTATTTTATTAATCAGTATGATATATGACGTATAAGTTCATTTTTGGAACCATATACGATTAATCTAACCATAAGATGGACTTATAACTTTTGCTAAACTTTTTTTTGAAACAGATGGAATGACCCATCATTATATCACATGATCTGTTAACACTTCACGAATAACAAATTCAACTTCATTTCTTTAAGAGATGAAGTGGAAATTGTTCAAAGCACGAACAACAGTAAGATTGTACCAAAATCAAGTAAATATTTCTTCTAATTAAAAATATTCAACTTTAGGGAAATGATATTGAAAACCAAAAATGTTGTTCTAGTGATCTTATATCTGATGAATCAGATGGTACCCTAGATCATCACAAATTTATGGCTTTGTTATTGTTGCCTTTTTCATTGCCATGTTCTCTACCACTCTCCATCAGAACATGATGGTTAGATTTCTCTTCCATATCCATATTTTCACCTATGTGGAAACCCAGTGATTAGTTTATTTGGGTAACCGTTACATTTCATACTTTTGTTTTTAAATATTGGTTTTGGTATTCCTTTTTACGATGTGGGTTTCTATTAAAGAAACTTTCGAATAGTAAACCATTTATAACCCCGATGAATTTTGATGGCGAAATTCATTTTAAGGGGGGTAGAATGCAACAACCCGATATTTTATATGATACATTCTTTTTAGTTTCATTCATATCTTCTATTTTATGACACACCAAGATTATCTTGCGCTATACGCAACACAGTATTAGCTTTCAGCATACACAACACTTTTCTTGGCTCTTGTTACACATAATTTCAAGTTCGTTTGATAGAAGTTATTCTACGCAACATTGAGTGTATATATATATATATTAAATGTATAAATAAAATATTGTTGGATTCTGTTATACGCAACAAAAAAGGATTTGTGCACTACACGCAACCCTAACTTGGCTTGCATTACACCCAATCGCGACCTTCCTCGATAGTGTGTGTTGTACGCAATACTGGGTTTTACTAAACAACGATATATTATTATAACATTGTTATGAACTATCCGTTATGAATAGTGTTAACTAAATTTTGAATTTTATAACATTATTATTCATATTACACATTTCTAGAACATGGTATAAGACCAAAATAAAATTTTCAGGTAAAATAAGTTTTTTTTAAAAAAATGTAGTTTTGCCACCTTTTGATGGCACACCCACATTAAATTTAGTTTTTACATGTTTATAAGTTCAATTTGACAAAATAAAATTCTTCTTTTGAATCAGGATATAAAAATTTACATTAGATAAAGTTTTGATATTTTTTCGATAACTTTCATATTTTAATGAATAGTAAAAATACGCTACATTTTAATTAAAAAAAACTTTTTCATCATAATATATTATGTGGTTAAATTATAATATTGAATGGTTTTAAAGTATAAATAGAATATATTTTTTACCATTTAATATAATTTATGTCATTAGCATTGATTTTACCTTGAATTCGTAGGTCAAATCAATTCAATCTTTTACAATGTTTTAAAGAAAAACCCGTATTCTTTCAACAACGGGATTAATTTTAATTTAATTTCTGCATCTTTTCTATATTGAATTTGTAAAAATGGATTCCATATTTGGAATAAGTGGGTCCAAGTTATGTTAATAAGCTACTTTTTATTTTTGGGCATTGTGAATAGTAACTACGGTAAATTTTATTTACTATAGTTAAAGGTAAATCGGGTAATTAAGGGTAAATATAAGATTATAAAATTACCCTAACACTTGGAAAAATCCTATTGGATGGCTAAAAGTATACCCATATAACCTAAGGGTCTGATTAAATTCATTTTATGGACTTTTTTCCACGAAAATAATTTAATTATTATTAAAACCAAAGAATGTGACAACATGTCACTTTCTTAAATCTTATAAGTATAATAATTTTAATTTAGTGATAAACATCATGAAACTTCGAAAATGAATAGTCTACAGAAAGGTAATACAAATATATACATCATAGGATTTTATTTATAATTTTTAGGGATTAAATAATTATCATTTATTATGACACAAAGATGATGCAGTAGTTGTCTTATTAATGAAATATTGACATAATTGATGTTATAAATGCCCAAATAAATGTAATTTGAGACTTTTTATGACTTAAATTAATTTTATAGGTTAATATGACATGTTAGTGTTGATTTAAGTAACATGTTTAGAACTTATCATTCATTTATGAATTTCATAAAAATCATGTACCAAATAGTGTCAAAATTGACATAAATTAGTTTTTAAAACAAATATTATATTATTAATTGTTATTTAATTCATAAAAATATAAGGTTTGGCCAAATTTCTTAGATAAGAATATATATATATTAATAATAAACAACTTGGGGTTCGTTTGGCTTGTTATGGTAAGTTTATTAACCATATAGTGTAAAAAAACAAAAAGACACGGTAAAAGTTAAATTATTTAACTTAGAGTTAAATCTAATTGATAAGGTTAAAATAATAACCTAAACTTGTCTAAATCCTATTGGATTAGATTATTTCTACCCATACCCACCTTAGCTTCGAAATAAATCAATTTGGAGCTATTTAAAACCGAATTTTACTTTATAATAAAATAATAGTTTTAGTTATTCCAAAGGTACCCCTATCCTCCCTTATAAAAGGGCACCTCCTCCCCCTATTCCTCACACCACTTTGAGCCTTAAATCACGGAAAAAGCCTTACAAATTCTCTTCTCCACTTCCATATCAACATCCTAGAGGTTTTGGTATTCCTCAAAGACCAATTTTAGTGTCCTAAAAGGAGATCTCAAAGAGGTGCTTCAAAGAAGAGGTAATGTCTGTTACCGATTCTTTCAACTTTATTTCTTCTTCCACTTATTATTATTAGGATGTTTAATTATTAAGTAATAACATAAGTATCAATAATATACATATATGTTATTATAAGTATGAAACAACCCTATTTCACCATCTATCCATCTTATGGAAAATGAAATCACCGTGCGTGCCTACGTACGGAATACCGTCTCCACGCTGTGGTGTAATTTATTTTCCGCCACCACCATAATTGGATGGGTATAATGGTGTAATGAGTAACTATATATGATTATTATAAAGTTATATTGATACTGAAATAGTATACATACACTTCAACACAATTCCACGACCATGGGAATGATATCATCGCTCGTGCGTACGTACGGACTACCGTCTCCACGACGCGATGAGATTCATTCCCCACATTAACCATTCATGAATGATTATAAAGTATATATAAGGAATAATAATGAAATATATTACATGGTAAATCTATTGGATTTATGTATATATATTTCATCTACTTACTTCCATTCATGACAATAAGGAAAGGAAAACAGCGTTCATGCGTACGTACAGACTACCGTCTCCATGAACGGTGTGTTTCATTTCATTTATATATCTATTATATATATATACTGAATATATATGATATATAAATCATATTTTATATTCTGGATGTAAGTAAATCATGATATAAGTAATAATAATGTCATGAACAACTAGTCCAAACACCTACGAAAAATGAAACGATTTTATCCAGAACGATTCTTTAACATGGAATTTACAAAAGAACGGGTAATATAAAGTCATAAGTGAACCATATATGATATCATAACAATGAATATGAATATGTAATAAGTTAATTACATTATTTAAATCATTATACAGGAGGTTCGGATACGTACAAAGCATATCAGACATAAGGTAAGGGAAATATCACAATCTCATTTTTATCCGAGATTGTTTATACTTTGAAATTTATTGGGATGTATTTTATCATCCACATACATGTTTCCTAATTATGTAATATTTTTTCCATCCACCTACAATTGTTTAAATCCAATTTTACCCTTCGGTGAGTTTTTAGTAAATGATATGAAAGGAATCTTTTGTCGCTTTTCGTACGAGGTACTTTTTTGACTTTTATGACAAAAGTACGAGAAGAATGTTTTTTTATCATATACGACATGAATGGATTTTTAAAACATTATTTCCAAGAAGCTTCCCTTACAAGTATTCAAGTTTATTTTTAATCAACTTCTTTTAGTTTAGTACTGTATGACATGTCATGAAAGGAAAAGTGTTTTTGAAATAGAAATGATATTTTCCTCAAAAATGGAGTTCAAGTGTTCTATCAAAATTATTTTCCATATAAGATAATAAAGGGTTCTGTTTATATCCATATTATTACATTAATTTTATTATGTTGTGATGGAATTATGTTTATGAATTCTTTTATCTTATATGAATTGTTTTATGATGTCACGAGGTTTAAGATTCCCATTTTTATTACATGGGTTATGCTATGATGTATGGTTTATGATTTTGTGGAACACAAAAGAATGGTATCATTATGAGATGGGTGGGACCTATATCTCCCTCCATTGAATTGGGTAAATATTTTATATCTCATGAGATAGACATGGCTGGAGGGGTAGGTTATACTGGTTCAGTGAAATAGGACTGAAACGAGGGTGACTCGGTTCAGAAATGGACTTTGTCCACTAAGATAGTCTTGGAAATGAGTTTTGATGAATAAGAAATTATTCTCTATGATTATGTGTTTATGCCACAATGTTTCTTGTTTTATGTTATGATTATTGGGATTTCATTTCACTACCATGATTTATCCCATGTTATGAAATTATGATCTCTTTTGCAGGTTAAGATTTCCAAAAGATATGTTCTTATGAATATGATGTGATTGATATTTATTTTTTTACACATACTGAGAATTTGAGCTCACCCTTTTATGTTTTCGTTTCCCTAGGATATAAAGAAAGTATTTAGGTTTAAAAAAAAGAATATCTTTATGGGAGATGTTGAAGATATTTCACCACGATTAGAAGATTATATTCCGAGATTCCAAAGACACTAAACTATTACGGTTCTTGTGTGTGTGTTTTTGTTATGTACTAAGTATTCCACAAAATTAATGTAATTTCTATGTATGTTAAGCTTCGGGTATCTACACTGACTATCTATGGTATGATCCCATAATGGTTGTCTTCGCAAAAAAAATCAGATGCATACGCACTAATGGGACAAGATACTCCATTTTGGAGAAAGAGGTCTCTTGGTAGGCAATGTGGTTTCTTCTAAAAGGTGGATGCATCCCATCACTTATTATTTGGTGAGTAATTCCTCTATTTAAGTAGGATATTTATTCATATAAATTCCATTAGGAGTGGAAAATTACATTGACATCTTCTCTGAGGATGTTCTATGACTACCTCCAAGGTGAGAGATAGAGTTTTTCATTGACTTGCATCCCGAGACCACCCTGATAACTTTTTTGGCATATTGGATGACCCCTACGGAGCTCTAGGGGATTAATTTTTATTTTTAGGACATTATAGAAGATGCTTTCATTAGACCATGTGTGTTACCCTTGGAATCCATGATGTTTTTAGTGAAAACAAAGGGAATGGGAGCCTACAACTTTTCATGGATTATCATATCCAAAACCAGGACAAAATAAATAACTATTACCCCTTTTCATGGATTGATGCCCCATCTAACATGTTTTGAGGTGTGATATGGTTCTTTAAGATTTATCTTAGGTCACACTAAAACATGTTGAGGGATTTTGAGTATGATATTCTAATGTTTACATTATGATGTCACAATGGACACTATGAGTTCCTGGTTTTTCCCTTTGGTATGATGAATTACCCCAGCGTGTTACTAAATTTTATGAACCATGTATTCCAATCTTTCTTCGACCACTTAGTTATTGTTTTCCTCTAGGAAATACTCATATACTCTAAATCAGTGGAGAATTATGTAGAGAACTTCAGGATGGTCTAATAACATCTTTCAGAGAACCAAAATTATGAAAATCTATCGAAGTACCAGTTCATGATTATTGAGGTTCTATTTTTCAGGAAATATAATTTATGATCATGGTTTAGGTTTTGACCCATAAAATATCAATGTAGTGCCTTCTTGGAAACCAATCATGAGAATGTTAGATGTGCGGAGATTTATTTGCATGACAGTGTATGAAAAGATGTGTGTGGAATAATTCTATAGAATCACAACCCCATTGACCTCCATGATGATGAAAGGGAATCCATTTTCCTAGTCTATGTAGTACTAGAGGGACATGGATGAGTTGAGACTGAAGATAATGAGTAGCCCACTATTGATACTACTATTGGAAGTCATGGAGTTCATAGTGTATTGTGATGACATTGGAGATTGGTTCGACTGCATGTTCATGTAGCGATAGGTAGTTATCACATATAGGATGTGGTTGTTGAGACCCCACGTGAAGAACTATAAACCAGAAAACCTCGAGATGGATGTTATAGTATTCACCTTTAGGATATGGAGTAAATCTGTTCTACACGATCAAATTACAGTTTACTCAGACCACTAGTGTATCAGGTATCACTTCACAGAAAGTGTCATGAATTTGAGAAAACAACATTGGTTGGAGTTCTTGAAAGACTATGAATTCGAGATAGTATATACTCTAGGGAAGGAAAATGTTTTAATCAATTCCCTTAGCATGATGTCCAGTAATTTTTTAGTGCATGAGGCTTTAGAATATTTTTCCTTCTTATAGCTAACCCTGAAAGACAAAGAGGGTAATGTTTGTAGTCGATAGTCTGGAAAACACTTTCAATGTGTGTGTGAGAGTCCTGGTAGGGATATATCATCTTTGAGCTATTACATGATAATATATCCAAATATGACACGCCAAATAGATATTCTAATGGAGGGAAACTTGTCATCTTATTCTGGGGGTGGAAAGTGGTCCCAGCCACATTGCGGGAGGAGGTGATGTGAGAGTTCCCACTTCTCACCTAGTTGAATATCCTAGTGTGGGTAAGGAATATATAGTCCTTTGGTGGCATTTTTGGTAGTCAATTATGATAAATATCATTGTTGAGTTCATCTCTCGGTGCCGCACCTATTAGCACGTGAATGTTGTGCACCACGTTCCAGTAGGATTGTAGTATCCCCTTCAGATCTTAGAGTGAAAATGTGAACGAATATCCTTGAAATGTTAACTGTATACTAGGCATAGTGATGGGCCATGAAACCATCTAGGTTATTGTTGGACAACTCATGAAGTTGTCTCGCTTCCTTTCTAATAGGGCGTAGAGTCCAGTGTTGATTTTTGGGCAGTTTTACAGATGGGATATCTTTCGTCTTCTTGGGGTTCCCTAAACGATTGTATCTGACCATGACACATGGTTATGTTACTTATGGGGAGAGGAATATATTGGGAATTTGGGTCTCAGACAAGGATTATTACATCCATTCACCTTAGACCGATCAGAAAACGAAGCACATTATCGAGGTGTTCGATGATATGTTGAGGGATTGCATGTTATATATTAACTAGATTTGGGAGGGTCACACTCCCCTTATAGTGTTTTATATAGTAATATCTACCACTATACTATTATAATTGAATATTTTGAGTCCATGTATAGGATTCCCATCATTTAACCATTATGCTGGATATAGATTGGGGAGACATATCTTGTGGGAGATGAGATGATTCATGTAATGACAGATAATGTCCAAGTACTCCTTGATAAAATGTGGATGTCCCATAGTTGGGAAAAATATTAATTAGATCTTCATTGTTGTTCCATGGAGTTCAACCAGGGACATCACATCTACTTGAGATTCTCCATATGATGAGGATTATAAATGTTCATCCACAACGTTTATATAACCTGAGACTCACTAGGTTGTTCGAGATCATATAAAGGATTGGTGAGGAACCACACAGCCTTTGTCCACCCATATAGGCGTAGTGGATGTATGGCGTCTTTCATGTGTTGTAGATAAGGAGATACATGCATGAATCTCAGTGAATCAATGACTGGGGTGATATTGACATCACGGATGGATCAAACTTAGTGGAGAACCTGACAATATTCAAGGATCGGTAAGAGGGGTCCCTAAGTGGATGTACCATCCCCTTGGTCCATGTTTTGTGGCAGCACAAGAATGTGCATGAGATTTCATTCAAGACGAAAAGACTTGTGGATGCTCAATACCATGATTTTTTAGTTTTTTGTTTTCAATGATTTTTTTTGAAAGGGGGAAATAATGTAGATACCATGATTTTCATTATATGACTTTGAAATATTTCTTATATATATCAGATTTAAGTGTCAAGATCATTTCTAATTTCGAATACCAGTGCATCTAGAATCAGTTTGATATTATATTAAAAAGATTTTATATTTTATGAATGTATATTCTTAAATATTGTGTGACATCACTTAAATATAAAAATAGATCAGAAATTTGAGACCACTATTGGTTGAAAAATTATGTTATTAGTATAGTAATGACAAGAAATAGGTTGGAATAAGGCGTTCGGGATCCTCGCTCATTGGTAGAATGTTCAATGAGTTGATTAATAAGTAAATTAATCAATTAATTAATTTTCACCTAAATATTTGTATAAATATATCATCATTGAAAAAATTTATTGGTTAACCTCATAATTCTTGAATCACCAATGATGCTCTTCATCTTTTCCCTATTGGTGAATCATATCAGACAACGACCAAACTACATATCGGAGAAAATTTAGAAACAATGAATGCAAAGAATCCTCCCAATAATTGGTATACATGTTCTTTGATAACGATGGATACATAATTTAGGTATGACTATTCAATTAGTGATTTACTCCCATTTATTTAATTGTTTGAATGATCCATTGTTGTTCTTTGGTATGCAGCAATTGTGTATTGAACATTCTTATATGTATCAGTTTTCAAATTTATTTATTCAATGTTTTCTGACCTCATATTAATGTTTCTAATTTTTTTTACAATGATAATTATACCGCTTTAAGCTAATTTTCCAACACATTTTCATCATGTTCTTCACCAATTGGACCGTAGAGTACTGGTTCGACATTATCAGGCTGTATCAAGCCCGATTGAACCCCCATAACAATAATGTAATTGCATGAGAGGAATTGATAAATGAATTATGGCCAATTATATGGTGATTTCATGTTATTGTAGTTTGTTTTTATTATATTATATTAACTAATTTAGGTTGGATGGCTCAGTCGTGTGTGGTTCATGTGACAAACCCTTGTTGACGAATGAAGGACTATTCCTAGTGATAGATTATAAAAGGCATTATTTTCTACTAAAAATACATTTTTACATATATTTCACTATATCTAAATTTGTGAGAAAATATTATTAGAACCAAATGAGGATAAAAAGTTCTTAAAAATCAATGAAAACCATGACTGCACATCAGGTACAAGTATGACCACACAGTGTGTAGCCCATAAATATTGGTGGCTTGTGTTTTTGAAAACCTAAGGACAAGACCATTTGTAAGCTACCCAAAATTCCTTGTACCCATTCACCGGTTTGACAACTTCTGTGATGGCTTATGTGGGAATGAACCCATGTGGAAGAATATGTCTAGGTATAATGATTTGTACCTGGGAACAAGAACATGGCCAACAGGAAATGCCCAAACATTCAATTAGTCTGGACATACATTATAGTTCACCTACACATTGTGTACTAACACATGGGATGGATCCATGTGCTGGTTAGGGACATTTCCAGGCAGTTTAGTGGGACCACACACTATGTGGGTCCATTGATAAGTTGTGTACACCTTATTTTCTTTTGTGGAAACATAAATTTTCTGTATCTATATTGGTTGAACTCGAATTTTTTGATGGAAAATTTCATATCCTAAGTATATTTCCACGTAAAACATGATAGTTCCATTATTGGTGGATCAGAAGATGCCTTGTGAATTATTCTTCAAACAACTCCTATTTGTGCGATGCTCGATGATGGTAGTGATCACGCAGGATCACCAGGACCATTCTTAGTTGAACTTCCCTGTAATGTTGGGAAATAGAGTTCCTCTATGATAACCAAGTTGAAACTCCATTAGAGGTGGGTAGTGGAGTCCTTGATGGTATCTAATAGTAGGAACCCATATTAGAAAGGGCATGAGACTATTATAGATACTATTGAGTGGTACCCTATTGTTAGGCTGGAGAGTGGAGTTCCTCAATAAATATTAGAGTGGTACCCTCCTATTGTAATAGGTAATGTGTTCTCTACTTATATTTTATTTACGCTAAAATTTTTGGAACAATGACACGACATGGATTAACATCGAATGATGCTTCTAGGAAGACACATGAGATAACAGAAATCATTGTTTGACCTTTGGAACAATTGGATACTCTTTTTCTTGGGATAAGATATAAAAATGATTTCCCCTTAATCTCTCATTTGGAATTATTTTGACTAAGAATATATATATATATATATATATATATATATATATGATTATGTATACACACCTTTTATTTGGATACTCTCCTTCTAAAAGAGCTGGTGGCACGCATGGTATGTCGTGTGCATTCAGTTATTAGCTTCTCGTGGTTGGATTAGTCTACTATCCAGATATATGTGTCTAAGAAATGACAAGATTTTAATCTACTGATCATGTTCACCCCCGTGTGTTTAGAAAATGATTAATTTCACTTTTGGTTTAGTCTGATATGATCTCATTAACTATACCTTGTGTCATATACTGTCTTTCTATTCCTTTTTAATCGATTATTGCACCCCTCCACCTTCATCTTTTGAGGTGTCCTACTAGGTATGTATATACTCAACCCCACATTCGATTTTCCCACACATTACATGTATTATGTAGAGGATAGATAGGTTGGTGGTTACGTTAGACAATCATAGGGATATTGGGTGCTTTGGATCGTGTCACATGGTCATATCGTAGATATCTCGAGCAGGGCACTCTCTGTGGATTTCTTTTCTAAGTTTATCATGATAGGTCCTATTTTTTATTGGGCGTGTATTTTTACCCATTACATTATTTTTTAATAACAATCTTTTTTACTATATAGAGGTCCAAAAATTATTGGTTTAATTTATAGGAATTTTGCATCTTTTACAATTTCCCTCTGCACTTTTTCATTCAGATTGTTGTGTATGTGCTTATAGGTACTTAGGCAATGTCATACCTGAGTAAGTTTTTTCTTTCAGTAATGGTCACCACCCCTGAACTGATATAATAAGGTTTGGGGTAGCTACATATTTAGCCCTATATTGGGTTGGGTCATGAAATATGCCACACAAAAGAAACGAGTGGTTAATTATCATTTGGATCCCAAAAATAAAAGAGAGACTATAAATCCCTTAATGTAAGTCTCGACTTCTTTGCACTCATTAAATCCACCTATATAATAAATATAACATTAGTATACATATATTATCTAAATATTTTCCTTTATGTAATACCATATATGATTTTCTTATATCCCTTTTTTTACCTAATTTTTAATAATTTCATTTTAAATTCATGTTTCAGGTTATTATATATTTTTTTGTATATGTCTTGAATTTTTATTTTTGGTCATCTTAATTTGATAATAATTAAAAAAATCTCCATAATAATAATCATCAAATATTTATCATATTTATGCATCAATAGTATTTCTAACACCAATCATTATGTTTTTTTTTGAGAAATAATGTGTGTTATGATCCTGGAGATGGTAGGTCATATGTAGACATGTGTAACATTTCCATTGCGAGAAGATCATTGTTGAAAAGTGGTATGTAATAAATAATCATAAAATAATGAAAAAAATATAACAAATATAATATTATTTACTTAAATATACTTATACATATCATCTAAGTTCTATGGTGATAAAAAAGAGTGTCCCATCGATTTGTGAAGGTAGTATTCCACACTAGCACACATGATGCTATAATATTTCTATGAGTGAAAAGTTAAAAATAAAATGAAATATTATCATTTTAGAAAGATAAATATATCATGAACATAATAAATGATTAATTTATATCACATATATTAATATTTATTATCTTCCTTGTAAATAATTGCTACAAAATCAATCCTACTTCTTTGTCAGGTGGTAATTTTACGTACACACCAATGACATCAGTGTATCTTTTATTGAAGGGAATGTAAAAATTTATATATGAAATAATTACACCATAGGCCTAATAATTTTATAAATATCAAATATATAATTAATATCTATCATCATCTCCAATGGTGAGAGATGGTAATAGTAATATTAATGACATTGGTTTGTAGGGTTGTAGTCTACTATACACATGAATGCTGATTTTGTAACTCATTTCATGGATGTGGATATGGTTGAAGTTTATTCCCTTCACAAAACATAATGTAAATATATTTAATATATTTTTGTTAATATATAATTATTTTATAATGATAATTAAATTATTCTGTGGAGGAAATAATGTAAACCCCCATGTTAATGGACGTTACATATTTCTTTGGGTATCCTCCATAGGTCTGCACTAGAAACCTTCCTATGATAGAATTATATAAAAAATAAGTTTTATTGGATGAGAGGGGGGAATTTGGAAATATATTTTGGTATGATCCTTATTAAATATAAGTGTTAGAATATATGGATATGAGAGGGGAAGGTGTGGTATTTTATAAGAGAGGCTAGATGCACATTTGTGATTTTTTTGAACAAATTATTACCCTATGTTTTGTTCGTGTCTTAGAAACCAAATATTTGTCCAATCACAAAAATATAAAATATAAGGTGAAAATATTTCTAAAAAATGGAGTTTTTTTATGTTTATAGTTATTTTTAACACTTTTCATTTTAGTGTAACACCTTAGTAAACTTATTTTTACCCAAACTGAAATAAATAAATTTTAATGATTTACATTTAATTTAGGAAAAAATTTTACCTGAACTTATTAAATAATATAAACTATTAATATTGAAAATGTCGAATCCACTTTTATATATTTCATTATTGTATCTAGAAAATGTTAATTTAAAAAATCCAACATACATGAGGGAAAAGTAGGTTTTTATAGAGAGAATATTAGAATGATTAGAATTTTTTATATAAAATCGACATAAAACAAATTATATTGACATAAATGGGATTAATATATTTATAATTGAAAATTATTTACATTAAAAAAGTGTAACATATAATTTAAATTTCTAGATAATTTAAACGAATAGGAATTTTTCAATTACAATTCTATTTTTTCACTATTATTCAGATAAATTAATCTTTTCCAAAAATTATCAAAATATTCACCGTAAGATAATATTGAGATTATAATTTCAAAAAGGAATTTTAAATTTTATAGTTTACATTCTAAAAGTATCAATAATTAATTTCTATATGTTTCATAAAAAATAAATAAATGAATATTGTTTAGCAAATATTATATATAAAAACATTATCGAATAACTATTAATATATTTTAGTTATATAAAATAATTAAAATTATAATTTAAAATTCAGTTGTAACTATCCATGTTAATATGTTTAAGAGATTTGTTATAATGGATCCATTTAGATAATATATCAAGTTTAAATTAAAACTCAGTGCTATGTAACTCAATCTAAACCCAATGATTTGTGTAATGAATGCTTAACTCGATGTTTCATGTATTTCTAGTTATTTGTGAAAATTATTTTATTTGAAAAATAATCTCATTAAAAATCATGGTGTTATATTCTCTCACCATTAAAATAAATTTCACCATATAAAATTTGCACTTTCATACAAAAAAATGAGGACACATTTTCTTAATAATTTCCTCTATGTTCCCACATAGATTCATCATACTAATAATTTCACCACAAAACATTATCCATTTGAGTGGCAAAATTTCATAGAAATTTATCTACTTGATCAAGATTATCTAATGCTTTTTTCACTTATGAATGATCATTTTCTAGTGATATAACCTTTATATTCTGTTAATGTGATGGATCAGATATGTACTTCCACATGAGTGATACATAGAACACATTGTGAACCTAAGAGAGGATTAGTGGAAGCACAAAATGAAAATATATTATCTAGATATGATCAAGAATATTAATGGGACCAATATACCAATGTATTAGTTTTCCCTTCATTGATCCATATAGAAATTCATATAAAGACCTTCTCACTAACATCAAATTCATGATTGTATCGATGATTATCATCCTAAAATTTATGTTAACTTTGTTTAGACATAAAATTTCATTAAATGTCTCTAACTGTCTCTTCTATCTCATCATCTTTCTCAGGTCAAAATAACTCTATTTCTATGACTTCATTGTAGTACATTCATGTTCTATAAGTCATTCCACAATGGGTTTCAGAATAGACCATATTAATTATCAATTGAAATCTATTCATGAATGGAAACTCAAATTGAGTAAGGTTTTGATCCCAAATAACATTGAAATACATAGAACATGATATGAGAATATCCTCTAGGGTTTGGAATATTCTATCAAAATAGCCATATTTATAGGATGATACATAGTGATAAATCGCAACTCTATATCAAGATCATGCTGAGGAATTAAAAAATAAGAATGACCAAAAATATGGCTTTTGATAAAATACAATTGAATGTAGTACATCAAGAAAAATTACAACTACCTAAAATTATATATTGGAAATTGTATTCAAATATAAATCTTCTATGATACAAATGAATTGTCATTACTTCGTAATATGATTTAATATGAAGCATAATTACATCAATTTCTTAGATAGGATAAACCCTAATGTTTTCCTATACATTGAATCATATGTTTAGAATGTTTAATGTAAATCATCCTCAGATATATTTTCCACTAAATATTATACACAAACAAAAATATGTTTTTCCAAAAATGTATCTTCAATTATATTTAATCATGTTAAACTACCATCATGTAAAAAAATAGATTCGGTGCCAATGAAATGAAATTTTTGATCAGCCTTAAATTGATAAACTGAGGCAAGTATCCATGAATCTTATGTTAATATGTCATCATGATATAAAAATATATAACAGTTAATTATACATCTATTATTTATATAATATCTCATCTTAAAGAATTATTTTTATTGGAATTTTTTGTTCATCCTTGTACCGAAATAATATAAAATATTTTTTTATTATTCTATAATCCATGTAGTGGGAGATAAACGCATGAAAATCAACTAAATGTTGAACTCTATGATTTTTATATGGTTCAATCATACAAATTAAAAATATAAATTCCCAACTACGGAGGGGAGGATAAGTTTTTCATAACTATCATGAGTCACTTCGTCCATAATTATTTCATAATATTTCCCGTTTTGATAGATATTTAGTGGTTTTATGGCTTATCTTCTACATTTTCATTTGGATTGGGGCATTGATTCACATAATGCCATACCTCCTTGAACCAGAAACACTTGATTGTGTGTGGTGAATTCTTTTGAGATATATCTTTCATAATTTCATTGTTTAGACTCTTTACATCACTTCTGCATTCTTTTTCTCAATGTCCTGGATTCCTACACTTGTGACAACCAATTATTTTGTTCAGGAATTCACTTAATAGCTTAACCCCACAACTCTTCCGTGAAAGTGAGTGAAAATTATTTCTACCGTGTGATTCATTCAACTTATCATGAGACCCAATATTCCTTTTCTAATCAAAACCATTGGAATGGTCCGAATACATAATTTTATTTCTACTTTAATTACACGTCAACTAACCTCTGCATAGCTACAAAAGACTCTTATGTCAAATTCTATTCGAATACATAGTAATAATCTAGCAAATAAATGAAGTTTTTTTCTAGCCTGATAATTATAGAAGAAGCATGAAAATAAATTATTATTAAAATGGATTTTTAGGTTATAAAAAATTTACAATATTTTGTTTGGGCTTAATAAATTTCTTTTCCATCATGTTTAATTTAATACGAAGGAATTAATTAATAAAAAAGATTCTTAGACTCATCTCATTACATGGATTTAATTACATACTCAAAAAGTTTATTTTAAATAAGGATCAACCATTTATATACTTCATGAACCAATAGAAAACCAGGAAAAATAAAATTTTCATTGTATGATCAATGAAAAAGAGAATATATATTCTTAGTGGTAGTATTACATTTCTTAGTGAAAGGTGGATTAATGTAACAATAAAAATAGGGTAGACACTTCCATAAAAAGGGATCAAAATAAAATTATTCATTCAATTTCTCATTTTTTAGTTAAACATGATTCATAGTTTCAAAGAATTTTATGAGAATATTAACATGATTGTTCTGTCCATCTCCCATAATGTTTCATTTATTTGGAAGAATATAACTACATTTTATGTTGTATTCTACATTAATATGGTCTCTTGGTTTCCATTCATTGGATAAAACATAAATGTATTGTGTGATATATAATAATGATAGTGTATGACCACATAACCAAGGAAAATCACTTATATGATGTATAAATAATCACACCTTCTTCTAAATCTATGAAACTATAGGGTTTTTCTAGTTTATTCGTTGCCAATATGAATTTAAACCCTTGTAGACGGTTCATAAAGAATATGTGAAATTAAAAATTATATCCATTGGGTGTGCCAGAGAAAGTATGTAGCAAGGCCAATTGTCATTCACTGGGTGATAATATATTCAAGAACTATGCATTATTTTCAAAATTATTACCCCAAGATACCATTGTTCTAGAGCCACATCCACTTGTAGTATCCAATAAGGGATATAGTTTCCATGAAACCACTAACTCAATCCTTTACGTAAATTATAATAAATCTTCCTATACTATGACTCATCAAAATACTTTTCCATAGATACGTACCTAGTAATATCATTAAAAAATTTCCATAGGTATATCATCAATGTTATCACATTATAGTTTAAAAAGGATAAATAATTTTTTCCTTTGATTCTGATAGTCATGGACCACAATTTTTATACATGGATATCACCACTTATTATTTAAATATTAAATTAATTATGAAAACACCTACCTAAGGACTATAATATTTTAGTGACTTGGAAACATTGAACACAATCTTCATAACTCATGAAATATATTCAATGTCTCCATTAAGTATTTTATCCAATAGTACACATCACAAACATACCGTATATATACCATTTTTCATAACATGATCATTAGGGTATGAGAAGCGGAGCATACGATTTGAAAACCATAATCCTTTCTTCATATTCTTGAGTCATGTCAAATTATTTCCATTTTAGAATACATGAATCCTAATTTAATTATATAAATTATACAAGAGATAATAAAATAGGAATAAGAAAATTATTTGTGGAATATATCTAATCCCATAAAATCTTATGTATAGTTACCCAAAATTTCATAAATAACATGTTAGGCATGGGATAACCACCCATGTACATGGTTCCTTCTTGGAAAATACACCCATGTACTCTATAATTATGTCATAGGATAACCACCCATGTACTATCCTTTTTGGGCATGTGATAACCACTTGTGTACCCTCTGATCTCCTTGAGCATTTACCATTACACATTGAATTGGGGGGAGATATTTCTATCACCCACCACATAATTATTATAAATAGTATATATATCACATGACCATTAAAAATTCATCATATAATAACCAATGAAATGAAATGGGTATCAAAAAAGGTTTATCATATAATAACCTAGGAAAATTATAATGGTTTTGTAATCATCATTCAATCGTAAACGTATTCGTAGAAAGAACATCGGTTTTATCCTTGGAACATATCCTCATTAATCCATTAGTAACATCAATGGATTTAATTATATGGAATCTAATTCTGAAATATCACTAAAAAAATTCTTATGGAATATAACCTTTCCATTTTCAAAGAAAAAATTAGAACATAAAAAATTTTAAAACCCTTTTTAAAAATAACCTTAAAAACATATAAAGGAATATTTAAACTTTAATTAAAACATTTCATGATGAAAATTTCCATTATAAATTGAATTTTTTTCAATATATAAATTATTTTTTAAAATTATTTTATTTTAAAATAGACATTAATGATTTTTATGGAAGCTTCTGATCAAATATTGGTCATGATGTTCGAGAATTCTCTTCATATTCTACAAGTTAAAATACAAATTCCTTTCACATTTTTGGTAAAATACAAAAAGAAATAGTTTAGAAATAATACATGAATATTAAGTTAAAAACATTATTAAAATGAAAAACATGGTTAAAATTTTATTGTTAAAAATCATATTAGAGTAATAAAACAGTTCTGAAAAAACATAGAAATAACGGTTTCGGAATAAAACATATTTTCTGACTGAAGAGTGGAATAGAGTCACAGTTTCTTTAAAACATTGTATTAATCATTTAAAGTACCAATTAGTTAAAATTTATTACTATTACTTGAATTATCTTAAATAAAAAGATTTATATGAAATTAATTAGAATTATTTTGAGGTATATCTTAAAATTTCAACATTAGAGGCTTAATCATAAATAATCCCGATAAATGATGAGATTGTATCATTAGAACCCTACTACATTGGTAACTCTGAAACACAATCCCCCTGAAATAATAACATCAAATAAATATAAAATATCATGATAATAAATAAATTTATGATATAATATGTCAAAAGGTCGGTATATACACCTCATAAAAGATTATAGGTTCACAAAAAAACATGTCTCAAGAAAAACTGAAAATTGAGACATAAATCCCATACCCCTTTGGTGTAATTTGAATTGTAAATCCCATGAAAACGAAAAACTAAATTTGTATATTTTTATTATCATAATTTTAGTTATAATAATCATAGAAAAAATTCATTGGTATTATATACAACACCTTAATGAATCATGACTTGAATATGTAATGAATCTCTAGAAAATAAAAGTGAGACGGAGATCCCTTACCGCTTTTGTAGTATTTTGAATTGTAAGTACCAATAAATAATAACATAAAATGATACATTAAGTATCATGAAAATAATTATATTTTATATATAACATGTGGAAGGGGAACTATAAATATCACAAAAACTAAATGAGTAATGAATTTTCATATGTCTCCCAGAAATAAAAGCGAGTCTAGAAATCCCTTACGGTTACTCTCCACTTCCATCACACTCGTTTGATCCTCTTGTATAATAAATATAACTTTATTATAAATTTATTTCATATCCATAATAAAGTATTTTTAAAAAAAATTATTTACTTTTGTCCTTGTAATACACATTTAATAACAATTCTACATTAAAGACACACTTCGGGTAATAACAGCTTTGTTTTTCATATATGCCTTGATTTGTAATTTTTGATCCTTTAAAATTTATCATGGTTCCGTAAAATAAAAAATAATGAAATATTTATAATATTTATACATAAATTATACTTTTTATACCAATCATCAAAAATGGTTTTGAGATAAGAAGTATGTTATGATCATAGAGATGGTAGGCGATACGTACACATGAAGAAGGTTTCCATTACTCAATGATCATTATATAAAAGAGGTATATCATATTTTTACATTATATAATGATAATAATATTATAAATACCATATTATTTACATAAATATACTTATACATATCATCAATTTGGTGTGGTGATGACAAATAGAGTCACACCACTTCACGAAGGTAGTAGTCCACATGTTCATGAATGATGTTAATATATTTCCAAGAGTGAAATTATATGAAAAAATATGATTATCTTTTAATAAGAAACAAATATCCTTAATTGCATAATTATTTCTTTTATATAACATATTTTTATCCTTATTATCTTTAACCTAAGTCCTTAGTGAAAATTGGGTCACCATAAAGTGTTAAAAACTAGATTTAAAATTGGTGCACTATCAAAATGCCACAATACAACATTTTTTTAAAAAAATACCTATTTTATCTGAAATATTGTATTTGATATAATATCATGTTCTAGAAAATTTATATGTTGAATTTTAATGTTATATAAAATTCAAAATTTGGTTAATAAAATTCATTAAGGCTAGTTTATACCCCCATTAAATAATAATATTTTAATAATATATCGTTGTTTAGTAAAACTCATTATTGTGTACAATGAAATCTATCAAGGATGGTCACTCTTGCACGTAACACTAGACAATTCAGTGTTGTGTGTAGTGAAATCTTATTTTGGTATTGCATATAACATAATCCAAACTTAGTTCTTTTATACATTGATCAAAATCTCTACTCTATGTTGCGTGAAATTAATGTAAATAAAAGAAAGTGAAATTGTGTATGGAACAAGCCAAGAATAGGGTTATGTATACTACAAGATAATACGGTGTTACATACAGTGCATGATATTCTTCATACAACACCATACATTAATTATATTAAAAGGAATTTATCTCATAAAATCTCAGGGTGTTACGTTCTACACTTCTTAAAATAAATTTCACCATCAAAATTTCTCATGGTTATAAATAGTTCACTACATGGAATTTTCCTTCATAAAAACCCATATCGTAAAAAGGAATACTAAATATTAATTTTAAAATGGAAAGTAAGAAACATAGAGGTTACCAAAATTAACTCATCACTGTGTTTCCCCATAGGGGAAAATAGGTGAGAGGTGAAAAAATGGATATAAAAGAGAAATATAACCATCATGTTATGATAGAGAGTGATAGAGAACAATATTTATAGAATTTTAAAAATGAGAAAGGTAGAGATATAATATTATTTAAGTGATAATATGATTCATCCCATAAAAAGGTATTTGGATAACATTTTTGGTTTCAAGATTCTTCTCCAAATGTTGATGAATTTTTTGCATGAGGAGAAATACATATTTCATTTCAGTACAATATCATTGTTGATCATTTCCTGAAAAATTCATACTTCATCTCTAATTTAATGATATGAAATTGAATTTTTAATTGTTGAAGTGTTAGAAGATCATGTGATAGAATGAAAGGTCATTCCATCTGTCTCAAAAAAAATATTATAACAGGTTATCAAATATGCAAGAGTCCACCTATAGTGATATTATACATTAATATAACAATCTTAAATAGGAATATTACAAATACTATCTGTAAAAAGATATCATTACAATCCATCCACAAACCGAAAATATAAAACATCAGAAATATGTGTACTAAATATACCTAACAATTTTCAGCCATATCTTATTAGGAAGTTATGGGTTGTCACATTCCAAACATGTGAATACATTAATAATGTATTCTATTAAAACATGATAATAGAATAAATTATCATAGAACCATAGAGAAATTATTAATATAGTGAAATCTTTATGCACACCATGAATACAAATAAAATGATATACCTCAAACCATTATATCAGTTTTTACTTATATCAGTCATGAGATCATTAATACAATCAATCATCCAATTATCTCATTATCCTTTCATTATGTGCATATCATATGCTTTCTAAAATATTTTAATTTATTTTCTTGGTTACCACTACCATATAATTATGGAAAAACACAATGGACCAATACGTAGATATTTCAATATTCCATAATTCAATAAAATTACTTATATAACATTATTCATGATAAACATTAAATCATTCCGCCATCTTATTAAACCATTATCTATGCTTTATCATTTTATTCCTTAACACTTCATTCATCTCGTATATCATTTGTAATCTCTTCATCATCGTCTACATTAATACTACCCATACGACCATGCTGATTCTCTTTATGTCATTTTCCATTAGGGAATTGATTTTCACAAAGCATGGAAATTACAAATATAAAACATTTAACCATCATTGATGTATTAATAATACCATTATCATTTTCCATTGTGTTAAATGAACCTTTTCCTTTGAAATTATTGTGTTTGTGTCCTTATTTTCTACACCCAAAGTATCTTTCACTTCATTTGGAACATTTTTCTGTATGCCTCTTACCACATGATTTACATGAGGAAAATTTAAATATATTTCCCCAATGATGACCATGAAAATCCATCATTCTCTTATTATCTGGGTCAGTAAACTCACCTATGTTGAGATTATTGATCATGTTATGAGATTAAAAAGTCAGAATAATAACAATGTTTCACCTTCCAACTCCCATTTCATTTTTTTTCATGAAGAATAACATTCCATAGTACATCATATTATTCATCAACATGAATCCTCCTAATTCTAGTAAATTCCTAAATCCAAAAAATAATATTGTGAGAGGTGAAAATCATATTAGGAAAAAAATATAATCATAGAGGAGTAATTTAAATATATAACATCTTAGGATTAACCCTCAATTATTCGGTATCGTTACCATAATTCTAGAACTATAACCTAGAGTTATACTTAACCTTAGGGAAATCCATATACATACTGTATAAATATATCTAGGGATCTCACTAATGTTTTTTCATCATTGTTTCCAATGATTGACTAATCCTTCACTCCGATACTAACTCTAATGACCCAAGATTGATGTACATGGACATTAAATTTAATTTTCTAAATAATTAATACATAAAAAAATAAATTGTCAAATATTGTATGAGTTTAGTGTATTTTGAAACCTAGAACACATTCTTCTAACTTGGTGAAAGATCTTCAAAATCTCCCATAATGATATTCCCCATTAGTTTTCCAACCTAAAACAGGTTTTTATATCCTAGGGAAAAGAAAACAAATAAAGGGTGAGCTCTAATGATCGGTAAGGGTAAACATGACTAACATCAATAAAAACAAAAACATAAGAGTTTGAAAACCAGATTATTAATTTTGAATATCATAATCATGATTCGTTAAATAAATGTCGGCAGTATGTAAGGCATAGATCATAAAGTAACATTAACCATAATAAAATAGCATTAGAATAAAACATGGAATTGTGGAAAACAAATAAGAAAATAATATGATTTCCAATTTATCCAAGGAATTGGTGTCATGACCATCATAGTGCACTCCATCCAGCACTAAATATGGTTTACTTATCGTTCCAACATTCTATTACTGACCCAGATTTATATGTCATTCCAACCCAAAATTACTAGACAAGATTTACTTTCTGTTCCATTAAATTCTATCTCAAGAGATATAAATATTTACCCAATGAATTGAACGGAGATATAGGTCCCACCCATTTCATAATGAAATCCTTCTTACTTGTTCCATAAAAACATAAATCATTAATCATCGATTAATACATGAAATTAAATTGGATTTGTAATCATCATTCCATTATAATATAATCCATATAAAATAGAATTAAATCATTAAGACGATAAAATAATTTTAATAATATGGATATAAAAATAACCCTAATTAAAAAGGATATTCTTAGATGGAAAATAATATTGGTAAAACACTCGAACATAATTAATGAGGAAAATATATATTTTTCATCAAATACATTTTATTTTCTCATAATTCCCTAAACATTTAAATGAAAATAATTAATTTAAAAATAAAATATAAATCTTTTAAATCATTCTTCATTGAAATAAGGTGTTAAATAGACATAACAATCATTTTCGGTTGTATATATTAAAAATCGTTGACCTCATACTTTTAATAAAAAAGTAAAAAAGTACCTCATATGATAAATGAGAGAATTATTTCTTCGAAACAATGTAATAAGAGTAATAAATGGGTAAAAATTAATTTAAACATACATATAAAAATATAAATCATTTTATGAAAACAATTTTATAAAAACAAGGTCATTTATGATACAGATACCCTTAGAAAATACTTACGTATAAATAATCTCGGATAAAAATAAGATTTGGAAATTATACCTTACCAATTTATAATCATTCAAATCATTAGAAATAATCAAAATTATACACATATATAAATATAATAAACCTCATAATAAGAATAATAAAAACATTAATTGGTAATTTAAATTACATAAAAAAAATTAAATAGTGCATGAGGAATATGTCCCACAAAAATAAAAGTGAGAAGGAAAAATCCCTTAACTTATGTTTGATTGGATTTGTATGTATCAAAAACTACTATATAATGATTTAAATAATGTTAATAATTTATTAAGAATCATAATAATTTTTCAAAACATTAATGACTATATCATTAATTGTTTTTAGTAACATTTCATTATTACCCGTTATTCTGGTATTAACTGCATTATGTTCATATCAATGTTTTGTCTGATAAGTTATTAGTCCTATTTTTAGGTTATAGTTATATAATTTATAGATTTATATTAGTATAATATATATCATATTTATTTATTCAATTAATGTATGTAATAATGGTGTAATGAAGATCTTGTAAAATGAATCGCATCACATTGTAGAGACGGTAGGTCGTACGTACACATGAGAGAAGATATCATTCCCAAATTTATTTAATGGTATTGAAGTGGGTAGTGTATTATATTTCAGAATTAGTATAATTTTATAATAATCATATATAGTTACTATTACAATCATTACACCCACCAAGTATGTTGGTGGTGAAAAACATATTACCGTTCGGTGTGGAGACGGTACGTTATACATGCACACGTGGGATGATTTTTTTTCATAGGATAGATAGAAGGTGAAATATGGTTATTTCATATTTATTATAACATATATGTATATGAGTGATACTGAAATTATTAATTTATAATTACTCAACTATTTATTTAGAATTATAATTAGAAATAATTTTGAATGAATCGGTATAGTAGATAACCTCTTCCACAATGTGCTTCCTCTAAATCACTTCTTACAGCACTATAATTGGTTTTGAAGATGACCAAAACCTCTTGAATGAAAATAGGGATGTTTATAAGGAAACATGGTAGGGGTGGATGATCCTGAAGGCCCAAAATTATGTTAATTGTTGAGGGAGGATGTTCCTTTTTTATAATTGAGGTGAGGGGAACTTTCAGAAAGCTCAAAAATATAAATTTATAATCAAATAAAACCCAATATACAAACCTCCCAAATTTCCCAATTTAGAATATAATATGAGATATTTTTTTATTGTCATCAACTAATAGTATTTAGAAATGATTTGATTTTATTTTAAACCTTATAATTATTATTTATTCATATTTAATCTATTTGTTATTATTTGTGTTATTAATATTCAAAATTTTAAATGGTCATAAATAATTATCAATGTGTTTTCAGTTGGCCATAATTGGATAATTTATAATATATTAGACCATATAATTTTCATTTTACAATATTTAACTATTTTTATGATTTTTAAATAATTTATTCATATGTTATTTTTATAAAATATCAATTGTGTTAATTATCACACTATTCATTTGTTTGACTTTAAATAAAATCCACAAAGAAGAAAAAATCTAAAAAAATATTTAATACACTCCAAAAATATCATATTCATATATAAAATTCGTGTAGTAAATTAATTAGTTCATATTATATTTATTTATTTTATTTATAACCATTTACATATTGTTTATATCAGGAAAATAATTTCTACAACACTATTTTCTCATCATTAATGGTTGATATTTAGTCAATAAAAATTGTAAATAAATTCACATGATTTAGATAATGTCAATATAATACTAGAGACTATTAATGTTCTATGTTATATAATGTTACACACTATATTAAAATTATTATAGTTATAATATATAAGAGAGTGACATGATGACACTTTCTTTTGTTTTAATAATAATTCCATCAACATCATGGGAAAAATTCCATTAAAAGAGTCAATTCTGACCCTTATATTATATCGGTCAACTTTTATGCATCCAATAATATTTTTTCAGGTGTTGCGGTAATTTTATTATCCATTTCATATTATTTGTTACCCTAATTTACGTAATTTACTTTTATGTGTTGTAAATAAAAATTATCATAGTTATTATTCATAATATCCAAAAAAATATGAGTAACCTATTAACATAATTTAGACCAAATAATTAAAAATATGGAATCTATTTTTTGTAATTCACAATAGCGAAGTTGAATTAATTAATTTAAAATTAATTCATGTTGTCAAAACCAAAAGACGGGGTTTTAACAAGTAAAAACTATAAAGAGATTGACATGTGTTAATGTCCAATTTAAATGTTAAGTTACATTAAATGAACAAAATTGGATTAAATGATAAAAATATAATACAATTAATCTTTAAAAATGAATAAAAAGATAATCTGTCTATATAAATAAATCAGATGAAATGGTAGTTTTGAATTAAAGTGTAGTATTTTTCATTATTCATTAAAAAATAAATTTTATTATAAAAAAACACAAAATTTATCAAAAGTATATTTTGATTTCATAATTCTAAATAAGACATTTTTTATCTCATATTGAAAATATAAAAGTATGATAAACTGGATTTAATATTAGGGCGCTATCAAAAGGTGTCAAAACTGAATTTTTTTAGAGAATAATTCTTTTATCCAAAAAATTGAATTTGTTCTGATATGATGTTCTAGAAATTTAAAAAGTTGAATATTAATGTTATATAAAATTAAAAATTTGGTTAATATTATTCATAAATGCTAGTTTATATCGCATTAAATAATATTATTTTAAAAATATATCATTGTTTGGTGAAACTTGGTATTGCGTAAAACGCAAGCTATCGAGGAAGGCTTCTTTTGCATGTAACAAAAGCCAAGTCACTGTTTCATGTAGAAGATGCTTCCTTTGGAGTTTCATATAATATAATCAAAACATTTATCTTCTATACATTCAATTAAAATCTATACTTAGTGTTGTGTGAAATGAATTCTATGAATAGAACATGAAATTTTGAATAACCCAAGTGAAGAATAGTATTGTGTATACTACAAGCTAATATATTGTTTTATAAATTTCAAAATAATATTCATACAACTTGATACATGAATGATCTTAAAAAGAATATATCTCATAAAATATCAGGATGTTACATTTTTTTCCCCTTAAAATGAATTTCTCCCTTGAAATTCGTCATGGTTATAAAAGGTTCGCTACCTGAATGTTTATTTTATATAGACCCACATTGTAAAAACGAATACTAAAAATTAAACTTAAAATGTAATTTTAGACCCACAAAGGTTACCCAAAATAACTAATCACTGGGTTTCAACATAGGGGAACATATGTGAGAAGTGAAAACATGGATATGGAAGTGAAATATAACCATTGTGCTCTAATGAAGAGTGACAGAGAACTATATTTGGAGAATGTTAACAACGAAAAATCCATAAATCTATGATGATTTAATAGACAATCTAATTCATCGGATACGAATGTACTTAGATAATTTTTTTTAAAGATCCATTTCCTAAAGATGATTAATTTTTTGCTTGAGGATAAATACTTACTTGATTTCATTACAATATCACTGTTGGTCATCCCTTGAAAAATTTCCACTTCATCTCTTATTTAAGGAAATGATGATGAATGGTTCATTCTTGATGTGTTTGCAGATCATGGGAACGAATGAATTGTCATTCCATCTACCTCAACAAAATTTTTACAAAAGGTTATCAAATATGCATTTTTCACCTACAGTAAGATAATACATAAATCTAACAAAGATCAATCAGAATATAACTTTTAATATCCATAAATGGATAACATTACAATCCTTCCAAAAAACGAAAATATAAAACTTTAGAAAAAGGTGAACTAAATCGACTGAATAGTCATCTGTCATATCAAATTTGGATGCTCATGGTTGTCACAGTCCAATAATGTGAATACCTTAATCATGTATTCTCTTGAAGAATTATAATAAAATTTTTTATCATAGAACCATAGCGTAATCATGAATAAAATTTACTCTTTCCACACAAAAAATAAAAATAATTTTAAATACTAAAACCACAATATAACATTGTCCTTATACCAGTCATGATCTCAGTAATACTATCAATCATCTCATTATCTTTTTATCCCTTCAGTATACGCATATCATGTGCTTTCGAAAAATATTTAAATCACTTTTCATGGTTATAGGTACCATATAATTATTGAAAACAACAATTGGCCAACAAAAAATATTTTACTATTCCATAATACCATAAAATTACATATACAACATTATTCCAAAAAATCATGAAATCATTCCACCATCTTCTTAAACCATTGACCGAGATTCATCATTTTATTACTCAAAGCATCATTCATCCCATATATCATTTGTAATATCTTCATCATCATCAACATAAATACTACTCATACGACAATGTTGATTCTCTTATTGACATTTTCCCATAGGCAATTGATTTTTATAGTGCTTGTACATTCCACAATTAATCAATTTAACCATAATTGATGTCTTAACAATACCATTATCCTTTCCGTTGTGTTAACTGAACTGTTTTCTTTAGAATTACAAGCATTGTGTCATTCTCTTCCACACCCAAATCATCTTCTAGTTCCATTGAAACATTTTTCTTTATTACTATTACCACATGATTTACTTGAGGAAACGTAAAATTTCTTTCCCCTATGATAACCATGAAAATCCATCATTATCCTATTATTTGGGTTAAGAAACTCACCAAAGTTGAGATTATTTAACATATTATGAGATTTCATATTGGGAATAATAACAATGTTTTACTTCCAACTCCCATTTCATTTGGTTTCTCATGAATAATATCATTCCATTGTCCATAATATTTTTTATTAACATAAATTCCTCTGATTCGATCAATTTTATAAAACCCAAATAGAGTAGAGTGAGAGGTGGAAATCATACTAGGAAAACAATATAATAAAGGGGGAGTTCATTCAATCTCTAACACCATAGGTTTATCCTTCATTATTCATTATTGTTACCATAGTTGTATCATTTTAACCAATAGTTTGACATAATCTTAGGGATTTCCCTAGACATACTGTATAAATATCTCTAAGTATCTCACTAAACATTTCACATCATAGTTTCCAAAGATTGACTAAATCGTCACTCTAATACCAACTCAAACGACCCATGATTTACGTACATGGAAATAACATTTCTTTTTTGAAATACTTTATACATTACACAAATAGAATCCCAAAGACCATATTAGTTTATTTTCATTGGAAACATGAAACACATTATTATATCTAAAGATAAATATCTTCATCATCTCCCTTACATATCATCCCCATTATTTTTCCTACATAATCCTTTTTTATATCATGGGTAAAATAAAACAGGAAAATGGTGATCTCAAATACTCAGTAAAGGTAATAATGAAGAACATAAAACAAAACATAAACATAAGAATTTGAAACCATGACCAAGAATTTTGAATATCGTAATCTTGATTCATGAATGAAATCATGGTAGTACGTAAGAAATTGATCATAAAGGAACATTAACCATGATAAAATATCATTGGTATAAAACATGGAATTGTGGAAAAAATAATCATATAATATGATTTCTATAGTAGCTGAGGCATTTCGGCAGAAACCATCCTAGTGGAAAAATTCCATTACTGAACTTGGATTAGTTACCTTTTCAGCCATGTATTATTAAACCAGATTAGCATGTCATTACAACCCTATATTTTTTATCAAGAATTACATTTCATTCAAATAATTCCTATCTCATGAGAATTAAGTCTTTACCTAATGCATGGGTGGGATATATAGGTCCCACCCATCTCATAATTAAATCATTCTTATATGTCCCACAAAAACATAAATCATTCATCATAGCTTACCCAATGAAATAAAATGGGTTGTGAAAACATCATTCAGTCATAAAAAATCCATATAAAATATCATTACATCATTAACACTATTAATTGACTGTAATAATAGTGATAGAAACATAACCCTATTTAATGAGAATCATCTTAGATGGAAAATTATTTTTATAAAACACTTGAACTTAATTTTTTAGGAAAATATCTGTTCTTCTTCAAAAACATTTTCATTTCTAAAAATGTGGCACATTATTAAAAGAAAATAATTTATTGGAAAAGAAAATTTAATTTTTTTAAAATAAACTATCTTTTAAATAAGGCCTTAAATATAAGTACAAATACGTTCAATCCATATAAGTTAAAATACATTGTTCTCGTACTTTTACCAGAAAAGTCAAAAAGTAACTCATATTATAAATGAAAGTAATATTCCATAAAAACATTGTAATAAAATTCAAAATTGGTTAAAAATGTCTTTAAAAAAGATAGAATATTAGTAAACATTTTATGTAAACATTTTTAGAAAATCATGAACATTGATGATAAATATAAGCTGACTAAATACTTATATATAAAAAATCTCATATAAAAATGAGATTGAAAAATTACCATGTTCCAATTTATAATAAATCAAATCGTATAAAATAATAAAGGTTATATGGATATTTAAATATAATAACCTTCATAATAAGAAGAATGAAAACATTTATGGGTAACATAAACACCACACAATAGAATTAGATAGTGTGTAAGGCATATCTCCGACAAAAATAAAAGTGAGACAAAGGAATCCCTTACTGTAGCTCTGATTTGCATTGTATGCATCCAAACATCATGTATAAAGATATAAATAATTTTATTAATTTACTACAGATTCATAATAATTTTTATTATTTCCTTTTTATCATATTTTCTTCTTCTTGTTAGTAACATTTCATTATTCCTCGTTATTCTGGAATTAACTGATTTTTGTTCTTATGCATTTTTTCAGATATGTTCATATTCATTTATTAGGATGTAGTTATATAATTTATATATTGTTTATATTATAATATATATCATATTTATTCATTCAATTCATGTATATAATCCTCTTTTAATGATGATCGTGTAAAATTAATCACATCACATCGTGGAGACGATGGGTCATATGTACGCAAGAGCGATGATATCATTCCCAAATTTGTGGATTGGATTTTAAGTTGATGGTGTATAATATTTTTGAATTGGTGTCAGGTTATAATAATCATATATAGTTATTATTCCCATTATTATACCCATCCAAGTAAGTTAGTGGGGAAAAATAGATTACACCATGGCATGGAGATAATAAGTCGTACATAAACACACACATTGATTTAGTTTTTCATACGATGGATAGAAGGTGAAATATGGTTGTTTCATATTTATAATAACATATTCGTATATGATTTATACTAATCTTATTACTTTATAATTGAACAACTAATTATGATGAAGTAGAATAAGAAAGACATTTGAAATAATTATTAGAGGAGATTTCCTCTTCCACGACGTACTTCCTCTAAAACTCTTCTTATTTAATTATAGTTGGTCATTAAAAAATACCATAACCTTTAGAATAAATATAAGGAAGTTTATAAATAGAATTTGAAAGGGTTGGTTGATCATGAAGGCTCATAATGAAGAAAAGACTTGATATAGGAAGTGGCCTTTTTATAATTGATGTGAGGCGCACTTTTGGAAAATTAAAAAATATTAATTTATAATAAAATAAACCCCACTTAAATACCTCAAAGATGTGTCGATTTTGTATATGAGATTATCTAGTGTTTTATTCTCATCAAAAAATAAAATTTATAAATGTTTTAATTTTATTTTAAAACTTATCATTTCGATTTATTCATATTTAATCTATTTAATTTTAGTTGATTTAATAATATTATAAATATTAAATGGTTATAAATATTTACTTATGTGCTATAAATTGTAAATAATTGGAAAATTTATGACCTTTTAGATTGTATAATTTTGAATTTGTAGCATCTAAATCTTTTTGTGATTTTAAATTAATTTAATCATATGCTATTTTTATAAAATGTCAATAGTTTTAATTGTGAAACTATCCATTTATTTGACATTAAATAAACTCAACACAAATGGTAAATTTTTTAAAAAAAATTTAGCACTCTCCTAGCATGTCATATTCACCTATAAAATTTGTGGAGTATAATAATTAGTTAATATTATATATATTAGTATTTTTAAAACAATTTATTTGGTATTTCAATCAATAAAATAACTTCTACATCATTATCGTGTCATCATTATTTTTAATTATTTTGTCTCTAAAAATTATAAATAAATTAAAATGATATAAATAACTTCATTTTCCTTCTAGAGGCTCTTAATATTTGATGTTTTATGATGTTTACCACTATATTAAATATATTATACTTGTAAGATATAAGAGATTGACATGTCATCACATTCTTTTGGTTTCATAATAATTACATCAATTTCTTGAACAAAAGTCCTTTAATAGATTAATTTCTAACACTTAGGTGATATGGGTTGACTTTTATGCATATAAATATATTTTTTATGTGTTAAGGTAATTTTATTATCCTTGTAATATTTTTTGTTACCCTAATTTACCGGATTTACATTTCAAAGTGGTAAAGAAAAATACCATATTTACTATTAATAATATATGGAAAACTAAAAGTAACATATTAAAATAATGTGCACCAACTAATTCAAAATGTGGAATAAATTTTTCAATATTCAATACAAAGAAGTGGCATTAAATTTTTTAAAATTAATTCATGTTGTCGAAACCCAAAAACCGGTTTTTAAGAAAACAACTCTCATAATATTGACATATGTTCATGTCCAATTTAAATGTGAAATTACATAAAATGGCCATCATTGGATTAAATTTTAAAATTATAGTCTAATTACACTTTAAAACCAATTAAAAAGATAATCTAACTATAAAAATTTATTAGATTAAGAGGTAGTTCTAAATAAAAATGTAGTTATTGTCACTATTCATTAAAATATATATTTAATCAGAAAAATACCAAAAAAATATACTAAGTAAATTTTGAGGTCCTTCTTCTAAATAAGACACTTATTTTTTCCAATATAATACATAATGGTGTTAAAAAAGAGTTAAAATTGTTTCACCACAAAAAGGAGGAAAAATAGTATTTTTTCTTAAAACATCCTTTATATGATAAATTGAAATATTTCATATATAATGTCCTAGAAAATACATCAGTTGAGTGATATTGTTAAATAAAATTCAAAATTTGATTAATACTATTCATTACGGGTAGTTTATACCCACAAAAATAATAATATTTTAATAATATATCATTATTTAGTGGAACTCGGTATTGTGTACAACACAATCTATCATGGAAGGTCGATCTTGTAGGTAATGAAAGACAAGTCATTATTTTCTATAGTGAAGGATTGTATTGGAGATGTTTATAACATAATCAAAAAATAGTTATTTAATACATTGAACAAAATCTATACTCCGTGTTTCATTTAATGAATTATATAAAAAGAATGTGAAATTGTGTGTAATAGAATCCAAGAATATTGTTGTGTATACTACAAGCTAATACGGTGTTTCCTATAGTGCGAGATGATATTCTTACAAAAAAAGACATCAATGATGTCAAAAAGAATATATATCATAAAATCTAAACGTGTTACAATGATCGGGGCCTCTAACAGATTACCTTCTATGATGAGTTCATAATTCATCAAATCATTTAATATTCACAAACTGAAAATGATTACCTACCAACAGACCTCATTATGAACTCTATCCTAGAAAAATATCGCCTTTAGATATCATCAGTTTCAAGTGTTGGTGCTAATAGTTTTAGGTCTATAAAATTCTTATCATTCTCTAGCACTGATAAAACCTCCTTTGTCAGATGCACAAACTCATGGACTTTTTCATCCATCAGGGTTTTAGGATATAAATAGAACATGAAAATCTTCTTGAAGTCCTTCCGGGATATTTTATAATTCTTCCCAACATTCTCTATAATTTATCACCAACTCTTATAAGGTATACAATGTATCTACATATCAGGTTTCACCAACCATTTTTTGAGTGTCACGAGATGGTGTAAAATGGTTTGGACTGTCTCAATCTAGAACTCAACTTCATGGGGTCCCCTTCCCCACTAAACATTAGCAGAGTATAGATTTGAAACACACATTCTAGCTCATAAATCAATGTAATTGTAAATAAAATCCTTCCTTCCATGGATCACATAACCCTCCGGAAGCTGTTGTGAAGCTGGACATCCATATTATCCTCGGTAACTATAGGAATCTATGGTTCAAAAGTCATAGGATCATGCTGATATCCACTCTCTGGATGCTCAAGTCAAATATGAAAAGGATACATTTTCTCTAAAAGACAATTGCACACCATAGATAACTATCTAGTAATAAGGACAACCCCTATACTTTACTATAACTATGAACCACTAACTCTCAACCTCTCTGGTAATGGATTACATGTGTTTTAGAATGTTACATCAACACATTTTATTTATCTGGTGAAAATTATATCTCATTTCATAGATTAACAAGGAATTATACATCCCATGGAAAAATAGATATGCCCATTCTATAAAAAATTCATGTCAATATATCCTTATGTTCCTACTATGATGCATGTATTCTCATCTTGTACAATACCAGGACATTACTACATATCTTATGAAAAAATTACATCATAAAACCATAACCTCACACATAAGAAGAATTCACTCGCTTCACCATGGCTTCTCTTACTACACCTTCTCATTTACCAAAAGGGAAGGAAACAATGCGGCCCATAAACTAGCGGCCATAGGCCCCTTCGATGTCAATCATCTCTAGTTGGAAAATTTTCCTTCATGGATTTGCATTTATATGTCGGCTGATCTTCATCATAAATGTTATCTGAGTATTATTTTCAAAAAAAAACCCTCACACATCATGTGAATCACCCATGTTGAAATTAGATCAACTATAAAAAGCATGAAAACCCAAACAATAACACCATCTCTGAGTAATCATACTTTCCCATTACATGGTTTAACTACTCCCATGAAAAAACTCATTACCATGTCCTAACACATCCTATTATCCTTTATACCATTCCCCAAAATTTAAGGAGAAGGAAAAGGAAAATAAATCCACTCTGTTGATAAAACCTTGTAACATCCCCCAATATATAACTCTCTCATGTGTCCATAAAGGGGTTCTTTGAAGACCTCATGCATGAATCCCCATACGCCAATGGTTGCAGATGAGTTGTAAGGATGTTAAAATTATATTAGGGATATTATACCCCCATTTATGAAGTTTCATATCAGTATAAACAATTCATAATAAAATGGAAATAATAAAAGTAATGAGATAGTGTAAGGAAACAATAAAATTCAATTGAAAAATCCAATAAATATTAAAGGGAAAAATGTGAAGACATTATAAAATGTAACTAAATGTTATGTCATAATAATATAATAGATATACAATAAGACACAAATTAATGACGCAAATTACAGGGTCTTGAACCCCACGTCGGCCCCATCTCCAAGCTACAACCTATCTACAAATAAGAAACAAACAGAAAGGTCCACCTCTTTTATCCAAACCTAAACCCATGGTATAGTCTCTAGTACCAAATAGTGGTCCAAGTAGGGTTTGATTGTAACTGAGTAGGTCGAAACCACCATGTATAAAGAAAAACAATATAATAAAAACATTATGAAATAAATTGATAACCAAATATATTATTTAATTTAATAATTAATAAGATACCACAATGACCTACTTCAGCTTTGGGACAGAATATATCTGAGCTTGTATTATGACCATTCCTTCCACATCCATATAACCAAGGTAAAATAAACCACTTCAGTTCCATGGAGGAATATCTCTGAGCATGTATTATGACCATGAACACCACAATCATATAACCAAGGTAAATTATCCTTCTTCATCATCATATTGGAATATCTTTGAACATGAATCATGACCATGCCGTTGACAACCATATAACCATGGTATAGTCCCAAAAATCAATCTCGATCGAATCTGTATAAGCATACAACATTCTAGGTTGAATCTATTTAAGAATTACAACATGGACCTGAACATATCCCACTCAATATAAGCATTATAACATGTGACTGGGCTGATCCTACTCATTTTCATTATTATAGCATATAATTGTTTATGTTCCAAGTCCGAGCCCATATATATTAATTACAGCATTGAACAAAATCCATTTCATAAAACCTAGATAACACAATATGCCATCACAATTGTCAATGGTCAATTATCTGAATTATAATTATTCTTAAACATCCACAAGAAATTCCATTCACAATTGATTAACAATTATCCCAATGAGAAATAATCTACAATTTAGGGATTCTATAATAATAAATCACCCTAGGTCATACGTAAAACTAAACATAAATTAAGACATTTTATAATTAAATTATAATCATGGTTTTCTCACACTATGATATCCATAAGCTACTTGAAACGAAATTTAAACCGAAGGACATCATGGAATAATTCCATTCATTTATTTAATGAATCTAGGAAAACAATATATTAGTGTAGTCACAATATTTTATAAACATAGAAATTATGAAACCATATAGTTAAGATTTAAAACCCACTAGCATTAAATGATGATCATACAATTCTTCTAACAACCAACATCCTTACGGATGATAGTGTATAATCACGTAAGGATGTTCCTAGATCTGAACTGATCACGATCAAAACTGATCAACATCAAAACCAACAATGCAATTGGAAAATTATTTCACTATAACAATTGGATAATAAGGAAGATAAGGAAGAAACCCATCCCAAAGGACTTACCGGGGATTTATCACACAATTTGGATGTCCCTAATGGAAATTAGTATCCCAAAATCACCTAGATAAATTTCTACTATTGAAAGGAGAGAATATTCATTGATTTAGAATTAAAATCAGCTGCACAACAAGATTAAAGTAGTAGGCCAGGAATTTACACATCATGTAATATGATTACGTGTCATATAAATTATTTTAATGGAATTATCTGAATAACTCATCACATCATATGTATTTAATTAAATATTTTGGACAATTACATAACATTTAATCAGTTTTCATGATGTGTAAATGTTTTGTAGTTGATTATTCAGATCATTTTTCTTTTTAAACAATCCAATCCACATCTAATGTTTCTCATCTCATGATGAACCGGATTCACAGTTATCACATTTTTACAAATATTCCATTAATTCAAACATGCTACACCTCCAAAAGTAAGGTCTATTTCTCCAAAAAAACAACATCACAGATACACGCATTTTTTTCCAATAATTCCTTGAAACCCAATAATGTGTTTATTCAATTGAAAATATATCATAATAAAAACACAACCAAAATAATATAGTAACAAAAAATCAGAGAGATATTTACCTAAAAAATGGTATCTTAGAAGTTTACTCTACCAACGGGACGCCACATGACAGATTGAATCACCATTCAATCCAAACGGATGTAAGGAATAATCCAACCTATGATTTATCATCATTAACCATTAAATTAATTAATTCACCTATTTAATCGATGATATTCACATTATTTTACATACATGATAATTAAATAGGCAATAGAATTTCTTTTTAGACCATCTAATATAATCTATTGATAAAAAATGCTTCAAATAGGTAACATCAATAAGAACTATGGTGTAGAAGATCACATATAGGAACCTAGATAAAACATTTCCCAAATCAACACATGGAACAATGAAGGTCAAGAGGTTACATAAATATAATAGAGATAAAAATGATAGATAGAAAAACCTAATAAAAACAACTCATTGGGTATAGATATATTAAATGAAACATCTAGAATAGAGTAAGGAACACATAAAATTTCTTGGAAAAAACCTAGGGCATAACCCAATTGAATAAAGACGTAAGAATAAAAAAATAAAAGACCTCTAATCTTGAGAAATACATTGTATGAAAATGTGTTACATAAAAAATATATCTCAATTTAAGAGTATGCTGAAATTCATGTCACCATAGGGGAATATAAACCTTATTGAGCATTACACATCATGTACTGTAGATTCAAAATGTGTAACCAATTCAGAACCTATATTCCATTCACATCCTCTTCCTGGAAACAGTTACATGTTGTGTAATAAATATGTATGGAATGTAAATATGATATAGGTAGTTTGAAGCCCAAAATCATCAAAAAGAGCACTATCTACCACAGAATCATTCTAGACATTTAAGAATCCCTCGTAATCCCATTAAACATGTTTATACATAGACTCCATTAATTCAAAAAAACATTCATCCTTAAACATTGGGTTATTTTCCAAAACAAATGCTCTCCACCATCAAATAAGAATCCACCACAAAGATTTAATGATAAGTAAAATCCAAGAAAAAATATATTTAACCAAAACATTAAAGTGTTATATACATATGACAATATGGGATATTAAAATAACACTCATAGAATTATTGGGTATGGTTTGGTTAAGTGGGATTAGTTTCTTTATACATATTTTTTTTAATGTCATGAACATATATGTGGAACTTTGTTTTGATGAAAGGGGCCATTTTTTGGTTTCTATACTTTCATTAAATTATCTTTTATCCTATAATTGGTGTTTTGAGTTTTGGAACAGGTAAATAGGATCTTGTATAATTTATCTTATCTATTTCATGAGATTAAGTATTCCTTTATTTATCATAATTGTTTTCTATTTTTCTTTATTTTTTATAATTTTTTACATGTTATGTTGTTATATATTGTTGTTATAGAAATATATTAACAAGTGCGTATAACTAAATGATAAATTGAAGGTATAAAAAGTCATAAGAATGATTATCTCCCATTTTATTGCTCATGAGGTATTATTTTAAATTCAATTTTTAAATACAGTTGTATTGAAATTGATGAAATTTTTAGAGTATAAGTGGAATATGGAAAAAATGATGAATACATAAATCTAGAATTGATTAAATGAACTTAAAAGTTCCTTGAGAATGGGAATTTTGAAATATGTTATTCAATTATTCATATGGACTAATATGAATACTAATTAATGTATGTAATATAAGAATTTATTGTTTGAGGATATTAGAGATGTTGATTAGATGCTTGTTTACTAGTATGTTGTTGTCTTTTGGGGGTGTTCAATGTATGGTATAGAATATGATTACAGTCCTTTACTTTTTGTTTGGGTGTATTAATCAGGGTAGCATTACATTCATAGTCAGTGATATAGTATTTTACATCATCTAATTAGGTATATCACTAATTTATATGTTTTTTACTGAAATGTGATACATTAAACCATGGGTTATATGGTGAGGGAGTATATGACTTTTAGAGAAGGTTTTATACTATTTTATTCCTCAGTAGGTCTACTGTTTTAGGTGAGTCATGTGATCTGTCAGTAAAAAATAGGGTTGTGTAGGGGTGTTATTGTGTAATATTATGTCTTAGGGTTTTTTTGTTAAGATGTGGGATTTGAGTGGTGTTTTTTATTAGTATATGACTAGTTATGTGTACTAAAATAGTTTTATAGTTTTTTGTTCGGATTTCATTTTCCCATGAAATTGTTGGATGAGGTTGAAGTGTTAGTATTATGTGTTTGAAGTTGCGGGGGAGGAATTTATAATAATCTAAATACCAAAAATAATATTAGAAATTTGGAATTTGAATTGTGACTAACTTCTGGAAGTTATAAATTACTAAATATATAAATAGATAAACATTAATGGGAATTTTTAACATATGTTATATAGTAAACAATTTGGGTGGTCTTTTTGAGGATGATATATGTAAACAAATAAGTAATTAATTTTTGGGATTTAGTGAAAAATGTGACGAAGGGTGATGAATTGAAGAATTGATATATCTTTATTTTTGATGTCATTAGTAATATTTGATTGATTCTTAGAGAAATTATAACATTAAAATGGAATTATTATCTAGATAACATCCATGTTGGTAGTGGAACATCTTTATAGTGATGTTTTTTGATATAGCAATGATTAATATTTTCCTTGATCATTATACCTGACTATAAGATTTTTATTTCTATTATTTATCAATATTACTTCATGTATAGAGTATTATTTGATTTGATATTATATTTGGAATCTACACATGGTTATTTGATGATTTGGTTATGATGGGATGCATAGTGTAGAGGATGTGAATATAACATGGCATGATTATGGTCACTTTAGAGACATCCGATAAAATTATAACATCGCTTGATTATGGTGGGGATTTTATTGACTGATTCTAGTAAGAGAAAATTATGATGTGGGTTTATGAGGTCATCTAGGAAATAGGTATTGTGGTTCCATGTGTTCAGATGCAATGAAATTATTCATCTATTGATCATTTTTGTTCTAAATATAATAGACTTCTGGGTAGAGAACATATGATGTTTTCATATATCATTTCCATACGATGTACTCTAAATTATGATTTTTTGTGAGTGTGTTTAGTATATTTTTCACTCTGAGATAGACATGTATATTATTGTCTTTATAATTTTGTTTCATGTACTTTTTAACATGTATCCATTATATACATAAATATACCTTCTTGGAATCTTGGGAAATTCTAGGAAACATTCATCCACCAGCGTGTCTTGTTTTATTAATAACTAAAGAATTGATACATATTAAATACTAAATCTGTATGAGTATTCTAGGAATTAAATTTTTTGATTTATATTAATGGAAGTAGTATACTAATAATTATCACCATAATGATGTGAATCATTATTAATTTATTTTTTACAATGAATAAAATTTCCTAAAAACATTTTTGACTATATACTCCCCTATTATATTCACTCATAATAAATTTAAATGGGGTTTAATGAGATAATTCATCAGCATGTCAAAATTTTTAAAACTTATATTTCATTTCAAATGTAAAGGAGAACATGTGATTCATGAATATTACTATGATTAAATTTTATATTTACATATTGATTAATTTCAATAAATTTCATATTAGATTTATAAATACTATTGATTTTCTAGTATGATTTAATTAGAGTTTATGAATAATTCTAATCAAATAAACAACTTATATCTAATTAAGGCTATATGATTATATTAAGAATTAATGAGATATATATGAGCTCATTAATATAGATAAAATTCTTATTGTTGATGAATATTATATGTGATGAAAGTATGTTATGATATATGACTTGTATATTTTTTATATGAAATGATTGATAATGATAACATGAAACTATAATCTATGTTGTATTATGAATTTAAACATGCATTATATAATATGACTTATGTATAAATCAATAATGAAATAAATTTTAATCTAATTAAATGTTTATGAAATAGGTTATGGTGTTACTAGAACAATCTTTTGATATGCATACTATAAACATCTGTTGTCTTTTAATGCATTTAGTAATTTTAAAAATATGAATATGAATTAGACATGTAAAACTCCCATGTAATGTTGTTTTTATATTTCCTAATATTCATTGATTATTATTGATTAAATGTTTCCATTCCATTTTATTTAAGTGTTTTCACAAATAAAGGAGTGTGATTCTGTGGAGTTTTTGTTGATATCATTGGAATGATTGAAAATGAAATTATGAAGAAGATGTGGTTGATGTGGAAATTAAAATGGAATATAATAACATTTGGGATGACATAATTGTTTCCTTGAGATAAAGGTGATTTTTTCTTATTAGGGGACCATGTGAAATCCTTTTTTATTTATTTTTTGGATATTGATTAATATTTCTAGTCAGCTTCTATATTATTGCTTTTTTTGTTTACTAAAATGATTTATGTGATAAAAAAATTTCTTTTCGATGGATGTTTATTTGCTACTAAAATTTGGATTTTACTTCCTTATAATCCATGATATAGATCACTTGTATTCATTTAATTTTTAACCCATATCTATGATGGTTAGAAGGTTATGGTACCTTCCATGATATTAATATGCTGTATGAGATGTTTGTGAACCTGATTCCTTACTAATGGATTAAAGATATTCTACTAATGAAATATTATGATGTTGAATGTTGGATAATTAATGTGAAACATTTGGATGGATATTTTCTAATGTTTTAGTAGTATACACAACTGAAGTTCCATAGTGGAACATAGAAAAGTGGTTGGTTAATAGTTATAATCATTTGAGGATTTCATCAACAAGGTGGAGAATCTAGATTGATTCTATGTCACATTGGTGTTTTCACTATTTTTTTAATTAGATTCAAGTTAAAGGATGCTGAAGCATGGTGACCTGAATGGGACCCCATAGATGGAATTTCATGATATATTCAAAAAGTGTTTTATCTTTTTTATTTAGATGGATTTTTGAGTTGTAATGATGAAGGTCGATGGGAGTAGAGACTAATAAAATATTATAGGGATTGAGCATTGCTTCGAGATGTGGTCTTGAGTCTCACGAGGTATAATTTATCTAGTTAGTAGATCTATTTTCATTATAATGATGCGAGGTATCAATTTTATGAATGACCCATTATACATGGTGGTCCATGGATAATGAAATATGTTGTTTTTATTGGTAGGATGGTCCGGATTTATTGGTTATATGGTTAGTAAAAAGTGAATTCTATCCCATGGTCTAGGATTTCTTATTTCTGGAGTTGGTGACTTTATTACTTGTTAAATAAATTCCTTTCAATCTAGAAAGATTTTCCATGAATGTATTGATTTTTTTCTAATAAAATAGATTCCAAATTTAAATATGATTAACTTAATGGATGTATTTTTACATGAATCATAATTTTTGAAATATTTACATTACTCATTTTGTAATAAAATTTTAAATGAAAAGAGAGTGAACATAGGTGTATGAATGAGTGGGTCCTCCCTCTTACTAGAGTTAGTAAGTATCATTCAAAATGTCTTAGAACACATTTTTTTATGAAACATTTTCGGTTTTAAATGGTAAATTGATTTTTTTAAGTGATGTAAATGGTGTTTCTCTATTTCATTATAATGATCTAGAATATCTATTTTTATAAATGAATCATTGATTTAGATGTATCTCATTGGGTATTTCTATTTTTGACATCACATTATTATTTACATTTATCTATTGTTTCTAATTATGATGGATGATATTGTATTGAGAGGTATATGATGCAAGAAACAATATTTTTTGAATCATTTCATTTTTCCATTCCATGCTATTGGGGTGTAGATACGAGTCATGGAGAGGTTTTGAGAAATAATGCAGATTTAGACTAAAATTATAGTAGGGATTTATTTTTTGTAACATCATGAGAAAAGTAAAATAATAAGAGTCTGATTAGAAGATTTGGATATGGTGTGGTGAATATGGTTATGAAATAGGAACATTGGAGGCTGGTTTAAATGTTCTTATATTTTTATATGTAGTTATATTGTAACCCATTGGTGGAACTGTGACCATGGTAAAGAGTTGGTATAGATGGAGAAAGGAACTTAAGTTTTCATAATGTTACTATTCACTATAGAAAGGGGATTAAGATATGTTATTTTGTTTGTTCATCCATTTTAGATATCCCTACACCGTCATTACAAGTATTTTTCATGGATTCTCAAAGGTCATGAACCTTGGAATTTTCTTCTTTGGGGTCTCAATGGCGAGGTACATTGTGTTTCATCGTTGACTACAAAATGTTAAGGCAATTAATTTTTATCATATTTGGACCATTGTGGTAGGTTGTCTTGATTTCTTCATGTTGTTAACCGAGGTTTATTGAATTAGTTCGGATCAATTATTTGAAAAAGGTGGATACATCATGATTTATGCAATATATTCATATGGGTGACATTGACGTGGACCTTTTATAGAGTGTTTATCTATGGTGCACCTTGGATTTGTTAAAATTTTGACCCTTGCACTATTGTACTCTCCAATGACTCATGTTATTTTTTATTCAATATTGAATATAAATTTGAAGTAAAATATAAATCTCATGTATTTCCCTTATTTAACATAAACATTAGGTGATCAAGGGAACCCCTTTGGAGAAGTTTTAGTTCCATTTGACATGCAATATCCCTTGGCATCATAAGGTTGATTTCATATGATCTATGGTAGGATTCTTTATGTATTTTAGAATCTCTCTATTCTCTTATTCTTGGTAATTTTGGGGATAATAATTAATTATTTTTTTGGTATATAATGGTTGGTGGAATTATTGTGTGTGTGATATTATAGGTTCAAGGAATACAATTTTAGATTTTCTAGTTCTCAGCTTCAATTATATTTTTGTAGAATTTATCACCCTTCTTTTTTAGGACCCCACCCTAAAATATCACCATATAGGGCCATGAAATATGGAATATATATAATGACCCAAAAATCCCACAATCAATAGGTCTCGAGTTTGTGAATAGCTTCACTAGTATAAAAAAAGTCACATATATTTGAGGTATTACCCACCGTAGATAGAAAGAATGATCAGTTGATCGAATATCAACCGGCCAACAACACCATGACATATGGAAAATGAATTACCAATAACATCCCACAATTCATGTAATGTTATTCAGATACAAATAAATTTCTCCAAAAGATAATCCTATTGTAGAAACCCAAGATCTACAAGATCAATGCCACAAATATCTCCCTCGTTCTACAATTCCCACATTATAACTAGAAAATTAGATTATATATATATATATATATATATATGAGGGTGATCATAATATGATTACCTCGATGGATCATACCCAAGGAATCTCATATAAATGTGAGAATATCCTACTAATTAACAAATTAATACACAAAAATATCAACAACAACATATCAGGTTAACTAGTTATCAACCTCACAATGACTCACTCAAAAAATTACTAATAGATGTATAATAATTAAACATAAAGTATTTAAAAAAAGGTTACCATGTTCTGTTTATCCACTGATATAATGCTCTCATGCACTAATATCATACATCTTGGTTCTATTATCACTTTCGTATCCATAATCCTCAAAATATTATAATCCTTATTACAAATCGGAATTCCCCATCTATAAAGTCATTCCAAAAGCATAAAATCCTCATCATACGATAAATAAATCAATAAATACTACTTTAAAGGTATCACAAACATGAATCATGCAATCCTCAATCGCTCATCCTACCATGAACAACTCCCACCATAATCCACCCATCCTCTCTCCAATAATCAGAACTAGTGAAATATGACAACCCATATCTTTATTTCATATTAATTATTTATTTATTTCATAAAATTACACATAATAAAACCTTGAATATCACGAAGTCTAGTGTATTTGGTAATTTGGTTCATTACATAACAACATAAAATAGGGAATACATCAACTTTATTTAAATCATCCTCAATATTCCTATACATAAAATTGCAAGGAATAACCTCTGGACATATATAAGAAAGAGGTGAGATATATATCCCATTAAGGTAATAAACATGGATTAAAATGATGAAGGTAACACTAGTTTGAAAACAGGAATATAAATCGTTCATAAATGGTTTTAGAATCATTAAAATGAACAATAATACATTATATAGCATGATAACGAAAAGGGAACATAGTAAATGTGGAAACAGTATAAAAAAATCATCATAAACATATATAAAGGCTATATTACAGGAAATCATGATAGAAAAAGTCCCATCAAATAATAAAATTTACTTTATGTACCAACATGACATCTCATGAGTCTAAATATTACCTAATTCATTGGAGCTCTATATAATTCTGTGGGTACCTGCCACATTAATTTATTTCTCATGCTTAAGTGTTCCACATAGATCATTCAACATGGGTTCATTTATAACGACCCATACGTTACATACTTGGTTATTACTTCAAAATTGAAGCATAATTATTACAACATATAGCAAAACCATGAATGGACCGTATAGGTATAGTTTCTTTAGAAACTGGGAAACATAAACAACATGTTCATAAATCATCTACATTGTCTCCCATTTATTTCATCATATCTGGAGTAAATTTTTGGCATATCCTACTTAATATCCTTCTTCCTGGCCTGGGGAAATAAAACATACAAAATGGTGAGCTCAAATGCTCAGTAAGAGTAAACAAAAGAAATATCAAACATATCATATTTATAAGAACATTATATTTGAAAAATATTATCCTATAAAAGAGATCATAACATGGGATAAATAATACAAGTGAAATGTAATTCCAATAATCATAAATTAAAACATGAGACTTTGTGTCATACACACATAATCATAGAAAATAATTTCATAGTAGTCAAGACTCATTTCCAAGACTATCTTAGTGGAAAAGTCCTTTTCTAGACCGAGTTCACTCCTCATTTCAGTCATGTTTCACTGAACCGGTTTAACCTGCCGTTCCAGCCATGTCTATCTCATGAGATATAAATCTTTACCTAATGCATTAAAAGGAGATATAGGTCCCACCCTTCTCATAATGATACCATTCTTATGTCTGCCACAAAATCATAAACCTTACATCGTCGCATAACCCATATAATAAAAATGAGATTCTTAAACATCACGTCATCATAACATAATCCATAACAGGATATCATAAAAATAATTCCATCATAAAATTATCAAATCAATGTAAAAATAGGGATATAAACAGAACCTTATATTATCTTAGATGGAAAAATTATTTTGATAAAACACTTGAACTCCATTCTTGAGGAAAATATCTTTTCTACTTCAAAAAAAGTTTCCTTTCTTAATATGTCATATAATTTTGAACAAAATAAGTTTTAATAAAAATAAATGTGAAAACCTGTAAAGGAAGCTTCATGTATATGATGTTCTAAAAATCCATTCAAGTCCTATAAGTTAAAATAAACATTCTTCCCATACTTTGGATGGAAAAGTCAAAAAGTACCTCGTCCGAAAAACGACAAAAGATTCCTTTCATATCTTTTACTAAAAACTCACCGAACGGTAAAATTGGATTGAAAAAATTGTAGGTGGATGGATATAATATTACATATTGAGGAAACATGAATGTGGTTGATAAATATTCCCCAGTAAATTCTGTAGTATAAACAATCTCGGATAAAAATGAGATTGTGAGATTTTCCCTTACCTTAGGACCGATTTTCTTTGTAAGTGTCTGAAACTCCTGTATAATGATTTAAATAATGTAATTGACTTATTCCAGAGTCATACATATTTTTATGATATCATATATGGTCATATAATTAGCTTTTTATTAGTAATATTTCATTCCTACTTGTTATTTGTGTGTTTATTGCATTATGTTCGTATGTGTGTTTTGTCGAATAAATTCTTTTTCCTCTTTTTAGGTTATAGACACCTCATTTCCAGAATATTATTAATGTAATATATATCATATTTATTCATTAAATTAATTTATATAATCATTATGCAATTAAGATCATGTAAAATGAGTCGCATCACATCGTGGAGACGGTATTTCGTACATACGGACGAGCGATAATATCATTCCCATGATTGTGGAATTGTATTGGAGTGTATGTATACTATTTTAGAATCAATATAACTTTACAATAATTATATATAGTCATTATTTACACCATTATACCCATCCAAGTAATGTGGTGGTGGAAAATAGATTACACCACGACGTGGAGACGGTATTCTGTACGTACGCACACGCGGTGATTTCGTTTTCCATAGGGTGGATAGATGGTGAAATAGGGTTGTTTCATAATTATAATAACATATCAGTATATGATTGATACTAGTGTTATTACTTCATAATGAAACAACTAATGAATAAGAAGTAGAAGAAGAAATAAAGTTGATAGAATCGGTAACGGACATTACCTCTTCTTTGAAGAGACTCTTTGAGACCTTATCTTAGGGCCCTAAAATTGGTCATTGAAGAAGACCAGGACCTCTAGGATGTTTCTAGGGAAGTGGGGAATTGAAATGGTCAGGGTTTGGCCGAGCTTTAAGGGTAAAATTGGTGTGAGGAGGATAGGTAGGAGGTGCCCTTTTATATGGGAGGAGAGGGGCACCTTTGGAAATATAAGAAATATTAGTATATATTAAATCTAAACCCCACATAAAAACTTCAAAAATGACTCATATCTGAAGCTTAGAAGATATAGGGTTTTAATATAATCAACCAATAATATTTAGACATGTTAGGAATTTATTTTAAACATTATCAACTTGATTTATCCTTATTTATCAATTTAATTTTATTTGTGGTAATAATATTATAAATTTTAAATTATTATAAATAATTACATATGTGTCGTGAATTTTACATGATTTGACACTTTATAAATTTTTCGACCACATAAATTTTAATTTATAATTTTTAAATATTTTTGTGATTTTTAAACAATTTTATAATATGTTATTTTTATAAAATAACAATAGTGTCAATTTTGACACTATTCATTTATGTGAATTTATATAAAATATATACAGAATATATGTTCAAAATAAAAGAATTAATAGATTTTTAAAATGTCATATGTATCTAGAAAATTAGTAGAGCACATTAAATAGTTCATATAATATTTATTTTAATATTTTTAAAACCATTTATGTGAAATTTTAATTAATAAAATAATTTCAACATAACTATTGTGTCATAATTAATGATAATTATTTAATACCTAAAAATTCTAAATAAATTTATATTATGTATATACATGTTTGAGCTTTCAGGATACTATTCATGTTCGATGTTTCATTAAGTTTATCACTAAATTAAAATTATTATATTTATAAGATTTTAGAAAGATACATGTTGTCACTTTCTTTGGTTTTAATGATAATTAAATTATTTTCATGGAAAAAAGCCCATTAAATGAATCTAATCTGACCCTTAGGTGATCTGGGTCTACTTTTAGTCATCCAATAGGATTTTGTCAAGTGTTAGGGTAATTTTATAATCTTATATTTAACCTTAATTACCCGATTTACCTTTAACTAGGGTAAATAAAATTTACCGTAGTTACCATTCATAATGGACAAAAAAAAATATCCTATTAAAATAATTTGGACCAAATGATTCCAAATATGGAATAAATTCTTCAAAATTCAAAACACATAAGTTGTATTAATTAATTTAAAAGTAATCTCGTTGTTAAGAAAATAGGTTTTAGAAGTTAAAACATTGCCAAAGATTGAAATGTTTTTAGCTATGAATTCAATGTGAAATTAATGCTAATGACATATATTATAATAAAGGGTAAAAATATATTCTATTTATACTTTAAAACCATTCAATATTATAATTTAACCATAAAAACTATCTCAATGAAAAAAGATGTTTTTAATTAAAAATTAGCGTATTTTTTCTATTCATCAAAATATGAAAGTTATCAGAAAAATATCAAAAATTTATCCAAAGTAATTTTTTTTATCTTGATTCCAAAGAAGAATTTTATTTTGTCAAATTGAACTTATAAACATGTCAAAAACTAGATTTAATGTGGGTGTGCCATCAAAAGGTTGCAAAACTGTATTTTTTTAAAAATACTAATTTTACTAGACAAATTTATTTTGTTCTATTACCATGTTCTAGAAAATGTGTAAGATGAATAATAATGTTATAAAATTAAAAATTTAGTTACTACTATTCATAAATGCTATTTTATAATATTATAATAATATATCGTTTTTTAGTGAAACTCAGTATTGTGTACTACACACGCTATCGAGAAAGGTCGTGATTGCGTGTAACGCAAGCCAAGCTAGTGTTGTGTGAAGTGAATGATTTCTTTGCGTATGACATAATACATAAAAAATATACTTATCATAAAATATCAGGGTGTTACATTCTACCCCCCTTAAAATGAATTTCTCCTTCGAAATTTGTCACTTCGTAACAAACAGATGAGGATACCTTTCCCTCATCATATCCTCAAGATCCCATGTAGCTTCTTCAAATTTGTGGTTCCTCCATAAAACATTCCCCAAGTGAGTGGTGGTGATCCGTAAAACTTTTTCGCTATGATCCAGAAACTCTATCGGTTGTTTTTCATAAGAAAGATCTTGCTCTAGCAGTACAACTTCTGAGCTGAGTACATGTAAAGGATCGGGTATATACTTTCTCAGGAGAGATACATGGAACACATCGTGAACTTGAGATAGATTCGGTGGAAGCGCCTATCGGCAAGCTACCTTCCCAACAAGATCCAGAATTTCAAAAGGACCGATATATCTAGGGCTCAACTTTCCCTTCTTTCCAAATCTCATGACCCTCTTCCAGGGAGATATTCGTAACAAAACTTTATCACCCACTTCAAACTCTAGGTCTTTTCTTCGGTTGTCGGCATAACTTTTCTTTCGACTCTAAGCTGATCCTATGTGTTGTTGAATGGATCTGACCTTTTATGCCATCTCATCCACAAGATCAGGTCCTAATAGCTTTCTTTCCCTAACTTCATCACAGCAAGTTGGAGTTCAGCATTTCTTTCCATAGAGGGCTGCATATGGAGAAATATGAATACTGGAGTGAAAGCTATTATGATAAGAAAATTCCACCAAAGATAGGTGTTGATCCCAACCACCTTTGAAATCCAAAGAGAATGCTCTCAACATGTCTTCTAGAGTTTGAATTGTCCTCTCAAACTGACCGTCTGTCTGAGGATGATAAGCAGTGCTGAAACTCAACTCTATATCTAGAGCATGCTGAAGACTTTGCCATAATTTCGAGGTAAACTTCGGATCCCAATCAGATATAATGGAAAGTGGTACTCCATGCAATCTTATCACTTCCTTTACATATATCATGGCAAGATGATCAAGAGAAAAATAGTATCTAATAACAATGAAGTGTGCCGACTTCATAAGATGATCAACTATAACCCAGACAACATTATTTCCTTTGGATGTTTTAGGAGGTCCAGGGAAAAATTCCATAGTGATGTTTTCCCATTTCTATTCAGGTATGGGTAATGGGTGTAACATCGCCTTAGAATTTTGTCTCTCAGCTTAAACTTTTTGACAAAACAAGCATCGAGAGACATATTCAGCAACATCTCTTTTCATTCCATCCCACCAGAAGTACTCTTTCAGGTCCCTGTACATCTTTGTACTTCCAGGATGAATAGAAAATGAAGAACTATGAGCCTCATCCAGTAGCTCCTTCATTAATTCTGGGATGGGAGGAACAAAAACCCAATTCCTGAAACTTAGTATACCATCACAATCAAGGTTGAATTCAGGAAAATTTCTCACCTTCTTTTGTAAATCAACATCTTCATTCTGTGCCTCTTTCATCTTCACGTGTATAGATGGTTGAACATTCATTTGAGAAAGATAAGATTTTCCCTTTCCATTATAATTCCAATATCCATACTTTTTAAATCAATAAATGTTGCATCTTTTGTGATCCTCATCATGGATAAGATAGCATGGTCTTGTCGACTTAATGCGTCTGCTACATTATTTTCTCCCCTAAAGTGGTAATGAATTGAGTAGTCGTAATCCTTAATCAGCTCCAACCATCTTCTTGGACGCATATTCAGCTCCTTTTGTGTGAAAATATACATTAAAACTTTATGATCAGTATAAATATCACACCTTTCACCATAAAGGTAATGCCTCCAAATATTTAATGCAAAGATTTCCGCAGCTAACTCCAAATCATGAGTTGGGTAATTTTGCTCATAGATTTTCAACTATCATGGGGCATTAGCTATCACCATATCATTTTTCGTGAGAAAATACCATAGTACCTTCTTCGATTCATCACTGTAGGTCACAAACCTTTCTCCACTACAAGGTAATATGAGCACAGGTGCACTGGATAACTTTATTTTTAGCTCCTTGAAATTCTCTACACATTCCTCCGTCCAAACAAACTTAACTCCTTTATGAGTCAACTTGGTGAGTGGGTTATATAAACATGATAAATATTTCACAAAATGTTAGTAATATCAAGCCAAATTAAGAAAACATTGGATCTAAGTTACTGTTGTTGGTCTCGAACATGTTTCGATAACCTCTGTTCTTTCTGGATCGACAGATATCCCCTCTTTTTAGATTATGTGACCCAAAAAATGTAACTTTTTGAAGCTAAAATTCACACTTAGTAAATTTGGCATAACACTTCTCCTTTCTTAGGGTCTTTAATACAATTCTAAAGTGATCTTCATGTTCTTCCTTTCTATTTGAATAGACAACAATATCATCTATAATGACTACTAAAAACTGATCAAGATAGTCTTTAAGACTCGATAAATCAGATCCATGATGATAGCAGGGGAATTAGTAAAACCAAATGGAATCACTAAAAATTCATAGTGTCTATACCTTGTATGGAAATCCGTCTTTGGTATATCCTCCCTTTTGACCCTTAATTGATGATACCCTGAACAAAGATCAATCTTGGAAAAGTATTGAGTTCCGCGTAGTTGGTCAAATATGTCATAAATGCGTGGGAGAGGATATTTTTTCTTGATAGTGATCTTGTTAATTTCTCGACAATAAATGCAGAGTCTCATTGATCCATATTTCTTCTTAACAAACAGAACAGGTGCTCCCCAAGGTGACGCACTAGGGAGTATTAATCCTTTATCAAGATTCTCTTGGAGTTTCTTCTTCAATTCCTACAACTCAACTGGGGCCATTCTATAAGGTGTCTTTGAAATAGGCAAAGCACCAGGTAAGAGTTCTATTGAAAACTCAACTTCATGATTTGGTGGAAGACATGGAAATTCCTCCAGAAATACATCATCAAATTCCCGTACAATGGGAATATTATTAATCATGAGTTTCTCTCCAACCATTTTAGATAAATAACCTTCATTTAGTAGAATCAAGACACCTAAGATGGATGAAATTTCCACTGGAACGTTATGTTAATCCTTGCATCGATAGACCATTATAGATTGATCTAGAATATGAAATGTGACTTCCCTTCATTGGAAATTGATATGAGCTCCATATAAATAAAGCCAATCCATGCCAAGAATCATATCAAATTCCACTATAGGAAGAATCACAAGATTTCAGGAATCACTTTCCCACAAACTTCAATCGTAGAAGAATTGTAAACTTTTGATGCGACTGTTGTGCCATTATGAGTTGTCACAGCCAACTCGACATCTAATTGTTGAGGTAATATGGCGATTCCCTTAGGGAAGTCTTCAGAAATAAAATAGTGGCTGGATCCAGAATCAAATAAAACATTTTCTACTTTAGAGTGGATAGTATGTGTACCTATCACCACTTCGTTTTTGTACTCCACATCACCGATAGTAATTGCATGTGACTTTCCTTTGTCTTTGGCCTTAAGAGTTTCTTGACGTCGATCATCATCATCAACCCTTGGATTTGGGCATTGATTGGTATAATTCCCCATCTCCTCGCACTTGAAACATTGAATTTTATTAGGTTCATTCTGTGTATCCCTTCCTTTGTTTGCACCATTAGACATATTCGTCCCATTATTTCGACATTCAATTGGCCGATGACCTTTTTTCCACACTTAGAAATTTTTTTTGTCCCCTTAAGAAAATTTCCTCCATGATTCATTCCACATTTTGAGGATAAGGGAAAACACATCTTCATTTCAGTGTGGTCTTTAGATTTTCCTTTGAATTCCATTTTCCTCTTCCTATCAAACCCATGTGACTGATGTATTACACCAATCTCCATCTGAACCTTGAGATCACATCGAACAATTTCCTCGTAGCTATTGAATTCCCTTATGGCAAACGCCATTTGAAGACTTGGTTTTAAGCCACTAAAGAATCGATCGATCTTACTCTTAGGTTTGATAATAATTCAGGAAGCGTACCTTGCAAGTCTTGTAAAATTTTCTTCGTAGGTACAAACGGATTCATCATCATTTTTCTTCAGTTCAAGAAACTCTTATCCATCTTTTTTTGAAGAATAAGAGGGAAATACTTATTGAAAAATAAGTTCATGAAATCGTTCCATTACATGGACTCAATTTCATCCCTTTGCATTGTATTCTTAATAAGATTCCACTACTGATCAGCATCACCTTCCAAAAGATACACTCCTATGATGAATTTATCATGTTCAGAATATTGAAGAACAGAAAATATCTTTTCAGTGGTACTGATCCATTGTTCATCCACTAATGGATCAGAAGACCCACTGAATGAAGGTGGATGCTGCCTCATGAAGGATTCAACAGAATGTTTCTCCTTCCTTTGCTCGTTTGGATGTCATGCATGATTCATAGCATGAAAATGTTGTGTGATCATGGATACTAGATTTTTCATTCTAGCTCCCATAACGTTTGGTTGCTTAGGGGACAATAATTTCATTTCCCGTCGCATTCTGCAATAAAATGGTTCCTTCGGGTTCCAGCCATTGACTAAAACCAAGAAAAATAGTGTGAGAAACACTAATTATAATAGGAAAACCACTTAATCAAGAATAAAATTTCACACTTGAGGTCTTATCATAGGTTGTTCATGACCATTTCTAAAACACTAAGATTGTGTTCTATTCTTAGACATATCATTAGGTTTCTTACTGAGGATTTCACATCCTAGTTTCCAAAGTTTGACTATACCTTTCAACTGATACCAACTATAACGACCCATACATTACATACGTGGTTATTACTTCAAAATTGAAGCATAATTATTAAAACATATAACAATACCATGAAAGGACCGTATAAGTATAGTGTCTTTAGAAACTGGGAAACATAAACAACTGGTTCATAAATCATCTATGTTGTCTCCCATTTATTTCATCATATCTAGAGTCACTTTTTGGCATATCCTACTTAATATCCTTCTTCTAGACCTGGGGAAAAGAAAACATATAAAATGGTGATCTCAAATTCTTAGTATGGGTAAACAAAAGAAATATCAAACATATCATATTTATAAGAACATAACATTTTGAAAATATTATCCTACAAAAGAGATCATATCATGGGATAAATCATAGAAATGAAATGTAATTCCAATAATCATAACATAAAACATGAGGCTTTGTGTAATACACACATAATCATAGAAAATCATTTCTTCGTAGTCAAGAATCATTTCCAAGACTATCTTAGCGGACAAAGTCCTTTTCTGAACCGAGTTCACTCCTCGTTTCTGTCCTATTTCACTAAACCGGTTTAACCTTCCGTTCTAGCCATGTCTATCTCATTAGATATAAATAATTACCCAATTCATTAGAGGGAGATATAGTTCCCACCCATCTCATAATGATACCATTTTTATGTGTTCCACAAAATCATAAATTATACATCATAGCCTAACCCATGTAATAAAAAAGAGATTCTTAAACATCACGTCATCATAACATAATCCATAAAAGGATATCGTAAAAATAATTAAATCATAACATAATCAAATCAATGTAAAAATAGGGATATAAACAGAGCCCTATATTATCGTAGATGGAAAATAATTTTGATAAAACACTTGAACTCAATTTTCGAGGAAAATATCCATTTTACTTCAAAAACATTTTCCTTTCTTAACATGTCATATAATTTTGAACTAAAAGAAGTTGATTAAAAATAAACATTAAAACACATAATGTAAGCTTCATGGAAATAATGTTCTAAAAATCCATTCATACAATACAAGTTAAAAAAACATTCTTCCCCTACTTTGGCTGAAAAAGTCAAAAAGTACATCGTACGAAAAACAACAAAAGATTCCATTCATATTTTTTACTAAAAACTCACCGAAGGGTAAATTTTGATTTAAAAAATTGTAGATGGATGTAAATAATATTACATATTGAGGAAACATGGATTTGGATGATAAATATTCCCCAGTAAGTTCTGATGTATAAACAATCTCAGATAAAAATGAGATTGTGAGATTTTCCTTTACCTTATGTCTGATTTGCTTTGTAATGGACCGAACCTCCAGTATAATGATTTAAATAATGCCTTTGACTTATTCCAGAATCATACTTATTTTTATGATTTCATATATGTTCATATTATTAGCTTCTTATTAGTAATATTTCATTGCTATTTGTTATTCGGGTGTTTATTGCTTTATGTTCGAATGTGTGTTTTGTCGAATAAATCCTTATTCCTCTTTTTAGGTTTTAGACACCTCATTTCCAGATTGGTATTAGTGTAATATATATCATATTTATTCAGTACATTCATTTATATAATCATTATGAAATTAATATCATGTAGAATGAGTCACATTACATTTTGGAGATGTTATTCCGTACGTACACACGAGGGATGATATCGTTCCCTTGATTGTGGAATTTTATTGGAGTGTATGTATACTATTTAATAATAAATATCACTTTACAATAATCATATATAGTAATTATTTACACCATTATACCAACACAATTAAGGTGGTGGTGGAAAATAGATTACACCACAGCATGGAGACGGTATTCTGTACGTACGCACGCGCTGTGATTTCATTTTCCGTAGGATGGATAGCTGGTGACATAGGTTTGTTTCATAAATATAATAACATATCATTATATTAGTGATACTGTTGTTATTACTTAATAATGAAACAACTGAAGAAGAAGTAGTAGAAGAAGAAATAAAGTTCAATGAATCGGTAACGGACATTACCTCTTCTTTAAAGCACCTCTTTGAGACGTCCTCTTAAGGAACTAAAATTGGTCTTTGAAGAAGACCAGGACCTCTAGGATGTTTCTAGGGAAGTGGGGATGTGAAATGGGCAGGGGTTGTCCGAGCTTGAATGCCCAAATTTTTGTGAGGAGGAGAGGGAGGAGGTGCCCTTTTATAAGGTAGGAGAGGGGCACCATTAGAAATATAAGAAATATTAGGTTATATTAAATCCCAAACCCACATAAAAACTTCCAAAATTACTCATATAAATAGATTAGATGATATAGGGTTTTAATCTCATTAAAAAATAAAATTTGGACATGTTAGGAATTTATTTTATATATTATCAACTTGATTTATCCTTATTTATCAATTTTATTTTATTTTTCGTAATAATATTCTAAATTTTAAATTATTATAAATAATTACATATGTGTAGTGAATTTTCCATAAATTTACACTTTATGAAATTTTTGACCATATAAATTTTAATTTATAATTTTTAAATATTTTTGTGATTTTTAAAAAAATTTATAATATGTTATTTTTATAAAATAACAATAGTGTCAATTTTGACACTATTCATTTATTTGAATTTAAATAAAATATATACAGAAGATATGTTCGAACTAAAAGATTTAATAGATTCATAAAATGTCATATGTATCTATAAAATTAGTGGATCACATTAAATAGTTCATATAATATTTATTTTAATATATTTAAAGCCATTTATTTGACATTTTAATTAATAAAATAATTTCAACAACACTATTGTGTCTAATTAATGATATTTATTTAATCTCTAAAAATTATAAATAAATTCATACAATGTATATAATTGTATTATATTTATTGAGACTATTTCTGTTAGAAGATTCATTAATTTTATCTCTAAATTACAATTATTATACTTATAATATTTAAGAAAGTGACATGTTGTCACTTTCTTTGGTTTTAATAATAATTAAATTATTTTCATAACCAAAAGTCCATTAAATGAATCAAATCCGACCCATAGGTTCTATGGGTCTACTTTTAGTCATCCAATTGGATTTTGGCAGATGTTAGTTTAATTTTATAATCTTATATTTACCCTTAATTACACAATTTACCTTTAACTATGGTAAATAAAATTTACCGTAGTTACTATTTATAATGCCCAAAAATAAAAAAGTAGCCTATTAACAGAATTTAGACCCACTGATTCCAAATATGGAATCCATTTTTCAAAATTCAAAACCCATTAGTTGTAGTAGTTAATTTAAAATTAATCTCGTTGTTAAGAAACGGGTTATAAAAGTGGAAACATTGCCAAAGATTGAAATGTTTTTACCTATGAAAATAATGTGAAATTTATGCTAATGACATATATTATATTAAATGGTAAAAATATATTGTATTTATATTTTAAAACCATTTAATATTATAATTTACCCATATAAATAATCTCAATGAAAAAAGTTGTTTTGAATTAAAAATTAGCGTATTTTTACTATTCATCAAAATATGAAAGTTATCAGAAAAATATCAAAAATTTATCCAAGTGAAATTTCTATATCCTGATTCCAAAGAAGAATTATATTTTGTCAAATTGAACTTATAAACATGTCAAAAACTAGATTTAATGTGGGTGCGCCATCAAAAGGCGGCAAAACTACATTTTTTTAAAAATACTTATTTTACCCGAAAAATTTATTTTGTTCACTTACAATGTTTTATAAAATGTGTAAGATGAATAATAATGTTATAAAATTCAAAATGTAGTTAATACTATTCATAACGGCTTGTTTATAATATTATAATAATATATCGTTGTTTAGTAAAACTCGGTATTGCGTACTACACACGCTATCGAGAAAGGTCGTGATTGCGTGTAACGCAAGCCAAGCTAGTGTTGTGTGAAGTGAAAGATTAATTGTGTATAACATAATACATAAAAAAATATACTTCTCATAAAATATTAGGTTGTTATATCATTAGTCTTCATATATTTTTGTGTGGTCATGGATTGGAGAAAACATACATATAAGTATCAATTCAATTAATTATAAGTGTTAATGGATTACACCATATAAATGAAATGGGTATGTTATTCACTACAAAATTATTTTGGCATCCAAAAATTGTGCTGAAATTTTGGTAGCATAACTACATCAACTAACAATTTATAAAATGGGTTAATGATATAGAAAGGATTCTCTTGTAAATTTTACATAAAATGGGAAATAATATGGACATGTAAAGACATATCAAAATATTAGAAATTGGAAATATAAATCATAAGATATGAATGAAACATGATTAAAGGAGATAATGCGAGGAACCCTTTCCCTGAGAGTGTGACACCAAATGTTTGGGAGGGCATTCATGATAGATTTGAGGAACCTTGGGAGGACTGATGGATAGGGTGAAAATAAAAGATGTGTTCCAAGTATTTTCAATGAATATAAATGTTATATTGGTGGGTTTATATAGTAAATATGTGGGGGAATTCATTATTATTTCTCAAACATTGGTTTAAGACACAATATAAGAAAATAAAAAAACCACAAACATTACCATGGGTTTTCACAATGTTTAATCAAAATAGGGATGGTTTTCATTATTTTATAAGTCCAAGGGATTAAGATAATAAAATAAATCCCTTTCTTATGTATTATTAAGTCATACAAATAAACAAATTATTTTAAATCTGTCAAATATATTAATGTGTTTTGACGAATAATCAACGCAGGATAAAAATAATAAAATAAAAATAAAATCTCATTTTATGGTCAAAACGTATATTCCATATTTTATACCCTTTATAGTGTTTACTTCATCACCTTTGGGTCGTTATGATTTCATAATACATACCATATATTTTTACGGTATTTAATTTTCATACAAAAATCAACTATCTTAGAAACCTTTGAAAAATTATCCAACGGATAATTTCGACATTATGATTGAAAAAATAATATTGTTTCTAATGAAATAACTTTATAATTTTTTTAATATTATCTTTTAATATAAAATCAACATTTAATGAGAAATTTTCCATTTTTTTAGAATAACCGATTTTGAACCATGATCAAATAGACATTTATAAAAAAAAAATTATTTGATAATTTATTTTTAATAAAAAATTTAATTAATAATATTTTTTAAAAATATTATTTATTTAAAAAATCCATTAATTCAAGAAAATAAATTCTTTAGTTAAATTAGATTCTTACAAAAAACACACATTTTATTCTATTTAATCAAAATAAAAATCAATTATAAATTAACAATAATATGAAGAAAATATACCCAATATTCAATATAAATTAATGTACATAATCATATTTATAGGGTCTTGATACATATCCCTTAAATACACCATTAAATTACTTACATTTATAGTGTGTGATGATTAGGATTTTGTGGTAGGGGGATCAGCATACATTGGTTGTGACATGATCTCAATGAGCTTGAACTTTTTGCAATTTAGGATTCACTCATGCTTATGTTATTGGATCCTAGATTGGGATTGTGTGAGAAAAAATTCCAATGATGATATCTCCCTCTCAATTTCTTATAAAAGTGATTTATAGGGAACATGTCTACTGGTTGAGGTTATCACATCGTTTTTCTATGTCAATTCGATTTGTTAAAACCCTATATTCATATTAATAGTATGATCACTATTCAATAGCTATATTATCAATGGTAAGGATTCTTAATAATATTTTAATTTCTATAAGATATAATAAATTTAATGATCTTTATGTTATTTCTATAACCATAAAATATAATAATCTATTTCATTATAAATAAAGATTAATTTTATTTATAATTGTTTGGGTCGTTACAATCTTCCAAAGTTCAGATTTGATTGCAAAAAAATTATCATTTCACACACTAAAACATATGATGGTCATTATGTTTCATCACTTCCTCTATTTCAAACATTTCTTCTTCAAAAATTTGTTTTCCTTGTATTACATTTATAGGGTCATAGTCATATTTCATACAACATTGTCTATGTGATCTAAAATCTTCACTGGCTACTCCTCATATGATAAATCATTCTCCAATGGTACCTACTCAAGATTGAGTACAAGTGAGGTTATGGTATGAACTTAGTCAAGAGGGATACAAGGCATACATCATATTCTTGAGATAGTTTTGGTGGGAGTTCTAGTCAATTGGCCAATACTCTGATGTGATCAAGGATCTCGAAGGGACAGATGTTTCTCAGAATATTCATTCCATTCATCCCATATTTCATGAACTAATTACAAATAGATTTGTGGAGGAATACCTTCTTTGTAACAAAAACTATTGGTCTATTCTATGATTGTATTCATATCACTTTTTTCAAATCTGATCAGTATTTATGTGATGTTGAATGGCCTTAAACTTTTCTACCATTTCAAGGCCTATATGTTTTTTCACCCAAAATCATCCCAGTATTGCAGGTGTTGTGTAACTCTTCCTATAATGTGCTCCATTGGGATTCATTTAGATTCTTGATTGGAAACTATTGTTTTATGAGAACATGAAAATAGAGACATGTTGATCCAATTTTCGTTTGAAATCAATTGTGTATGCTCTTGATATTTCATCTGGTTTCTAGATACTCTTCCCTGATTGGACATCGGTTTGAGGGTGGAAATATTTTTTATGTTCAACACTGTATTTAATGTTTGTTGGAGACCCTTACAAGACATGTAGATAAATCATGTATCTGAAAAAAACAAAATCAATATTTGTGCTCCCTGAAGCCTCACCACTTCTCTGATGTATCTCCTTTCAATATGATCAAGTGAGAAGTATTTTGTGATCAAAATAAAGTGTACAAACTTTTTATGAAAATACACCACAACCTAGAAAAAATTATTTACTCTTTATGTATCTAGAAATCCATTAACAATGTCTGTGGTGATGTTTCACCATTTCCATGTTGGTATGGGAAATGGTTGTATCATCCCCCTGGACTTTTTCCCTTCCACCTTCACTTGGTAATATGTAATACATCATGATGTATATTCTATAATAAACTTATTTATATTTTCTCACCAATAGTTCTCTCAAATATCATGATACATCATATATGCTTCGATGATGGATATAGAAGGTTGAACTATGTGAATTGTCCAAGAAATCCATATTTACCTGAAGATTTTATGGTACACATAGTCGTTTCCAAAATCTTATGAATATTTTTTATTATAATAAAATTCCAAGGATTTGACATTTTTTATAGATTAACATTCTTATTATTTTATACACAATATCATTAAGCATCATTTATCTTCATTAGAAGGGATGGTTAAACAACAATTTGTGAAATGATTGATGATATTCCTTCATTTCTGATTCCAATTTATATCCTTTTGGAATCGAAAAAGATAATATCTCTCTTAATTATAACCAATTATCTAATTTATAGAACTTTTTACATGGAGTACATACCACTTTATTTCCATTACCAGGATGGTAGTTATTTGAGAAATCACAATCTCTAATAATCTCTAACCATGTTCATTGGTTCATATTCCGATCATTATATGTGGATATATTCTTGAGGATTTTATGATCCATATATATTTTACACATGTCCCCATGGTGATGATGAAGACATATTTTGAAAGTGAATATCATGGCATCCAACTCCAGATCATGAATTGGGTAGTTCTTCTCATGAGAATTCAACTTTCATGATGTATGGACTACTCCATGTTCATTTTCCATTAACACACATCTGAACCCCTTCTTAGAAGCATCACTATATACTATTAAAATTTATCCACATGTTAGTAGTGTGCAAAAATTTGTAATGAAAAAAACATATTTTAAATTCCTTGAATTTATCTTCACATTCATCATTTCTAGAAAACATCATTCCCTTCTGAGTTGTCTTAGTTAGAGGGTTTTTCAATGATGAGAATTATCTCAAAAATTGATTATAGTACCCAGGAAATAAAATAAATAGTGTATATCTGTCACATATGTTGTCCTTAGACATCCTTAAAATTCATTTTTATTTGAAGTGTCTAAATATATACCACTTACTATGATTATATCACCCAATAATGAAACTTCCTTCAACTAAAACTCATAATTATTGTTCTTTTAATAAATAATCTCTTTTTTCATGGTCTTTAGTATAATTCTATGATCATCTGCATTCTCCTCCTTTCTATTGGACTATATTAGAATATTATCTATATATACTACCAAAAAAATTACGAGTTAATATCAAATAATTATATTCATTATTTTCATAATGATTTATGTGTAATTAGTGAGTCTGAATTTAATGACTATGAACTAATACTTCCCGAACCATATATAAAAAGCAGTCTTGGGGATATCATCTTTCACCTAATCATGGTAGTACCCTGGCCACATATCCTCCATGGAAAAGTATTTTGATCAACATATCTGATCATTCATGTAATCAATCTGTGGAATTTGTTACTCGATCATTATTGTGATCTTGTTGAGCTCTGTATAATCATTATAAAGTCCCATCCACCCATCATTCTTATTGATGAAGAGGGATGTTGCACCCCATGGTGATGAACATGGTAATATGATCCCTTTATCTAGATTCTCCTGCAGTCATTTATTCGTCTCCTCAATTTCCCCAAAATTCATTCTATATATAGTCTTGGATAATGGTAACACTCCTTGTATAAAATTGATTGAATATTCTTCCTCACTTCTAAGAGGAAGTCTAAGAAATTTGTCAAGAAACACATCAACATATTCCCTCATAATGGGATTGTCTTCAAGGATGATGTATTACTTAGAATCAATTATTTCGTCTATATATTCTTTCTCATAGGGAAATAATATGAATTTGTGATATATTGTTTCTATTTAAGATTTAGCATCCCCCTTTATCTTGTACAGAATCAAGGTTTGATTCACATTATAGAAAGCTATTTTCACCTCGCGTAAATTTATGTTGGACATATATAGGGAAAGTCAATCAATGATAATCATTATGTCAAATTACATAAATCAGAGTATTACATGTTCAAATGGGATGTTCAAATAACTAATTTCTATAGGGGAGGAGTTATATACCAGGTATGCAATAATTTCCCCATTTTTCATTTTCACTAAAAACTCTACTTCTAGGATTTTTGGTGGTGTTTGAACAGTTCTAGTGATCTTTCATTATATGAAAGAGTTTTTACAACAATAATCAAAATGTATGTTCATTATCATTTAATTAATAACTAGTGTACATGTTACCACTTCGTTGTTTCAATTCACTTCAATGGTTGTGATGGAAAAAGATCACCCTTACTACCTTGGATGTTTTTGGTTGTATCTAAAAACCCTTGGCTATGTTCGTTGGATTGAAAAGTGCCCTTATTCTCGAGGTTGATGTAATTAACAATATGTTGAGATTTGTATAGAGAATCCATATCCTCCATAAGATTGGTAGGTTTCTCCTATCGAAAATCTCCAGTTATGTGTCTTTCTCACCGAACCTAAATCACTTCCTTATCCCCCTTGGTAAATTCTCGTGGTGAATCTTTCAACACCATTGAAAAGTGGGATGTTGAAATTTATTTGTCACATTTATATTAATACATAGACCTACCATAATTAAATTCCACTTTCTTATTGTTACCCCCATGATATCCTTATGATTCACTAATCTTCATTTTGACATTGAGCGAACATTGAATTCTTTTCTTATTGATATCAAAGAATAAAAACAAATGGAATCTTCATTGGTTGGGTTTTATCCCAGTAAAGATGCAATCAGGATTAAATTCTAGGGTAATAGTATTTCTAAATTTGTAACATGAATATCTTTTGAAGTTTTCCTTATACACCTCAATATAATATTTATACTTTTCATGAGGTTAAGGAAATATCATTCCATTATAATTCGAAGAGTTCGAGGAAAATGTTCATTAAAATATATTTTATAGAATTCCATCCACCACATCACTATAATCACTTAATTAGGATTCATATTATTAATAAATTCCCAACACTAAATAGGATATCCCATGATACTAAACATTACCCAATGCAATGGAACACCATATAATTCTGAGCGCACCTCTCAATTTCATTTCATTCTCACACAAAATTGATCCAGAATGATACTACCAAATGGATCCATTCATCATCATATTTTATTCATGATCAAGGTTTATAGAATAAAAACATTTATTTTCCAAAAATAATTTCATGTGTCTATAGGTGAAAATTGTTTTTAAGAAATGAGTATGGTTTTCACTACACAATTATTTTGGCATGGAAAATCGCAGTGAAATTTCGTCATCAAAATGACATCACATAAAAATTCCTAAAATTTTTTGATGACAGAGAAAATTATATATCATAATTTGGAGAGAAATAGGAAGTAATTTGGTCCTGTAAAGACATATACCAACATTAAGAACATATAATAGTTGAAAAAAGATAATAATGAAACATGAATAAATAATAGAATATGAGGATCCCTTACCTTGAGAATGTGGCACCAAATGTTTGGGAGGGGATTCTTGTGATATTACAGCACCTTGGGAGGAATCTATGGATGGAGGTATAGTAAGTATGTTCTTTGAGGATTATTTTTATAATTAGAAATGGTAGCTTCGGTTCATTTATATATGAAAAGATTGGGTAGTTCTCTATTATTTTTCAAACATACATTATAGACTCTATATAATAAAATAACCAAAACCAAAAACCTTCCAATGATTTCATCATATAATATCTTCCAAATAGGGGTGTTTTTCATTATATTATAATTATAAGGATAAAAATATATAAAATAATACCATCATTAATTTGTATGTGAGTAATACTCTTTGAGAAATTATTTTTAAACATTAAAATATATTATTGGTTTTTGAAGATACAAAAAGGATTTATAAAAATAATCAAAGTAACATAAATTTGCATTAAATAAAATTGAAGAAATATATTCATTAGTGAATAAAATTTATAGTATTTATTAGGTCTCTTTGGGTCATTATGCTCTCAAAATACACATCGTATATTTATATGGAATTTAATATTTACTCGAACATTCAACTATATAATAAAATTATGAAAAATTCACCATTGGGTAATTTTGAAAATCTGATTCCAAAATTAATATTACTTTTTTTAAAAAATCAAAATATTATAATTTTAATTTTTAAAATAATGTAGACATTCAATGTGTAATGCATGGTTTTTTTACAAAAATATTTTATGAAGCATTATAAAAATTACACCTGACTTCAAAAAAAATTTATGATAATTTATATTTAATAAAAATTATTTAATAATAAATTTTTAATGAAATATTATTAATTTAAAATTAACATTAATTAATTAAAATAAATTACATTATTTTTATTTTAATATTAAAAAACATATACTTTTTCTTTTATGGAATAAAAATAAAAATCATTTATAATGTAACAATAATTAGTAAATATAACAATTATTCTATTGAAAATAATGTACATAATCATAATTATAGGTTCTTGATATATATCTCTTTAATACACAATCAAACTCTTTAAGGGTAAGGTGTGTGATGGTGGTACTTTCATGGGGTGGTTCAGTAGGCATAGATTGGGTCATGATATCGACGAGCTTGTACTTCTACCATAAATGGATTTACTCATGCATATGTTGTTGGATCTAAACATGGTCTTGGTCAACAGAAAATCCCAATGATGTTATATCCCTCATAATTTCTAATAAATGTGCTCTATATTTTATTAATCCACTGACTGTGGTAATCACTTCATTTTTTTGTGTCGATTGGATTTGATAAAATCCAATATTTACACAAATAATATCATCATTTTTCAAGATCTATATTATAAAATGTAATGATTCAGAATCCTCTTTTAAATCTAATAGTATATAATAAAACCAAACAAGTGAATGTGTTTTCGATATCCATAATATATAATAATATATTTTATTAAATATAGAAGGGTATTTTATTTATAATACTTCTCATCATTACATTCACTATATCTGAAATTCATCATATAATGTGTGTAATAACCTCATATAGTTGATTGATATGGAAGATTGTCTAGCTGACTATCCAGCCTCACTGCCTAGATGGTTGTGGAAAACTCCAAGAACCCAAAAGTTTTGTTCATTGGTGTAAACACCTGACTTGGGTTTGGTACGCATAGAAATCATAAGTAAAAAAAATATATGACTGTTACACACTAGACCAACCAATATTTCCACACAAAAAATCAGTCAACTTGTAAAACCTCAATATCTCCATGATCTCAAGACAAACTTTCTTCCATAAAACAGTCAACACATCCAGCCTCACTTAAAAATACACAACAACACATCAATTACTGGATTTTTGCATATTATTTAACCATTTATTCATATTTAAAATAATGTAATTTTTAACTCATTTACCATTCATTCATTTTTTCATTTCCCACCCAAAACTATTCATTTCATTATAAGTTTATTTATTTAGAATTGTACACTTTTCAATAATACCATAACTAACAAAAATAAACTATGAAAACAGATAATTCCATTAACTATTCGAAAACAATAATCATAATCTTGTTTCACACATCATTCCACATCACATCCTATTCAAACTAACCATGGTTTTACCACCCAAAACATTACACCATAAACATGGTTACCACTATAATCGGTAAAATCCTAACATGTTCTATGTAACACCCGAGACTTTTATGTTATATAAATCATCAAATGAATCTTTTTCTACTCAACACTTGCTTCGCTTGTTTTACACGAAATCGTGACCTTCCTCGATAGCTTGCGTCGTACGCAATACCGAGTTTCACTAAACAACGATATGCTATTAAAACTAGCCATTATGAATATTAATAACCACTTTTTGAAATTTTATAAATTTTATTTTTCAAAATGGACTTCATTTTTGGATTTGGAATATCGAAATTAGCCTAGGGTGAAATTTTGGTATTTTTCTGAAAACTTTCAATTTTTGATGAATAGTGAAACCACTAAGTGGTAGTTAAAAAACTGAATTTTTCATAAAACATAATTTTACCGCTTCTGTGAGTGAAATTTCAAAAATCTGAGAGACGCGGTTAATGTCAGTAAGTAAAATGTGGTTCAATGAGATGAAAATAAGTTTTTGGTGAATAATGACTTTTTACATTTTTTTTACCACGGTTAAAAGTAAGTAGTGTAATTAAGGGTAAAGAAGATATTATTATTATCCTAACACATGTCCTAATTCTATTGGACATTTTTAATTCGACCAAAAACAAACTTAGGAATAAAATATGACCATTTAGGCCCACTTGGATTAGATTAGGACATTTATTATTAATTTAAAGAAGGGCTAAAATAGTTAAAATCAATGTTTAATAAGTAAATAATTTTTAATATGGGGTTATACATAATATCAATTCGACTATAAATATTCATTAGAAAGATAAAAATATTTCCTACATAATGGTATTTTATTTGTAATTTTTAGTCATTAAATAATTTAATTTATTTAGGACACAAAGATGATGCAGTAATTATCTTATTAATGAAATATTGACATAATTAATGTTATAAACACCAAAATAAATTTAATTTGAGACTTTTTATGAATACCAATAATTTTCTAGGTTAATATTACATTTTATTATTGATTTAATTAACTTGGTTCGAACTAATAATTCTGTTATGATTTTCACAAAAATCAATTACTAAATAGTGTCAAAATTGACATAAAATAGTTTTTAAAAACAAATATTATATTAGTAATTGTTATTTTATTCCAAAAAATCTAGGGTTCGGCCAAATGACTTAGATAAGGTTATATATTAATAATAAACAATTTGGGGTTCTTTTCGCTGCTTATAGTAAGTTTATTAACCTTATAGTATAAGAACACAAGAAGACACGGTAAAAGTAAACTTATTTAACTTAATGTTAAATCTAAATGATAAGGTTAAAATAGGAACCTAAACTTGTCTAAATTATATTGTATGAGAGGATTTAGACCAATCCCAACCTTATATTTGAAATATATCAATTTGGAGCTATTTAAAACTGAACTTGACTTTATAATAAAATAATATTTTTAGCTTTCCCAATGGTGCCCCTCTCCTCCCTTATAAAAGGGAACCTCTTCCCCCTCTTGCTCACACCACTTTGAGCCTTCAAGCTCGGCAAACCTCTTCCAATTACTCCTCTACACTTCCCTAGAGACATCCTAGAGGTCCTGGTATTCTTCAAAGGCCAATTTTGTATCCCTAAAAGAAGGTCTCAAAGAAGAACTTCAAAGAAGAGGTAATGTCCGTTACCGATTCCTTCATCTTTATTTCTTCTTCCACTTCTTCTTATTTTGTTGTTTCATTATGAAGTAATAACATAAGTATCACTCATATACTAATATGTTATTATAAGTATGAAACAAACCTATTTCACCATCTATCCATCCTATGGAAAAACAAATCACCGCGCGTGCGTACGTACGGAATACCGTCTCCACGCCGTGGTGTAATCTATTTTCCACCACCACCTTACTTGGATTGGTATAATTGTGTAAATAATGACTATATATGACTACTATAATGTAATAATGATTCTTAAATATCATACATACACTCCAATACAATTCCACGATCATAGGAACGATATCATCACTCGTGCGTATGTACGGAGTACCGTCTCCATGATGTGATGCGACTCGTTCTACATGATCTTAATTTAATAATGATTATATAAATGAATTGAATGAATGAATATGATATATATTACATTAATACCATTCTGGAAATGATGTATCTATAACCTAAAAAGAAGAATAAGAATTTATTCGAGAAGACACGCATAAGAACAAAAAGTTATAAACACCCGAATAACAAGTAGCAATGAAATATTACTACTAAGAAGCTAAGAATATGACCATATATGATATCATAAAAATAAGTATGATTCTGGAATAAGTCAATAAAATTATTTAAATCATTATACAGGAGGTTCGGACATGTACAAAGCATATCGGACCTAAGGTAAGGGAAATATCACAATCTCATTTTTATTCGAGATTGTTTATACTTTGGTATTTAATGGGGTGTATTTTATCATCCACATCCATGTTTCATAAATATGTAATATTATTTCCATCCACCTACAATTGTTTAAATCCAATTTTACCCTTCGGTGAGATTTTAGTAAAAGATATGAAAAGAATCTTTTGTCGTTTTTCGTACAAGGTACTTTTTGACTTTCCGAAAAAAGTACGAGAAGAATGTTTTATTTTAACTTATACAACATGAATGGATTTTTAAAACATTATTTCCAAGAAGCTTCCTTTTAATGTTTTCAAGTTTATTTTTAATCAACTTATTTTAGTTTAAAATTGTATGACATGTTAAGAAAGGAAAAGTGTTTTTGAAGTAGAAAGGATATTTTCCTCAAGAATGAAGTTCAAGTGTTTTATCAAAATTATTTTCCATCTAAGATAATAAAGGGTTATGTTTTTATACCTATTATTACATTGATTTGATTATGTTGTGATGGAATTATTTTTATGAATTCCTTTATCTTATATGAATTGTTTTATGATGTCACAATGTTTAAGAATTCCATTTTTATTACATGGGTTATGCTATGATGTATGGTTTATGATTTTGTGGCACACATAATAATGGTATCATTATGAGATGGGTGGGACCTATATATCCCCCCAATTCATTGGGTAAAGATTTTATATCTCATGAGATAAACATGGCTGGAATGGTAGTTTATACCGGTTCAGTGAAACAGGACTGAAACGAGGGTGACTCGGTTCAGAAAAGGACTTTGTCCACTAAGATAGTCTTGGAAATGAGTCTTGACTAACAAGAAATGATTCTCTATGATTATGTATGTATGCCACAATGTTTCATGTTTTATGTTATGATTATTGTGATTACATTCCACTACCATGATTTATCCCATGTTATGAAATTATGATCTCTTTTGCAGGTTAAGATTTCCAAAAGTTATGTGCTTATTTATATGATGTGATTGATATTTCTTTTGTTTACCCTTACTGAGAATTTGATCTCACCCTTTTGTATGTTTTCTTTCCTTGGGTCAGGAAGAAGTTTATTAAGTAAGATATGCCAAAAGGGACTATAGATATGTTGAAATAAATGGGAGATAGTGTAGACGCTTTTTGAACCAGTTGTTTATGTTTCCCAGTTTCTAAAGACACTATACCTATACGGTCCTTTCGTGGTTTTGTTATATGTTGTAATAAGTATGCTTCAATTTTGAAGTATTAACAATGTATGTAAGGTATGGGTCAATATAGTTGGTATCAGAGGAAAGGTATAGTCAACCTTTGGAAACTAGGATGTGATATCCTTAGTAAGAACCCTAAGGATAAGTCTAAGCATAGAACACAATATTAGTGTTTTAGAAATGGCCATGAATAACCTAGGATAAGACCTTAAGTGTGAAATTTTATTCTTGATTATGTGGTTTTCCTATTATAATTACTGTTGCTCACACTATTCTTCTTGGTTTTAGTCAATGGCTGGAACCCGAAGGAACCGTGTTAATGCGGAATGCGACGGGCAATGCAATGATTTCCCCCCTGAGCAACCAAACGTTATGGGAGCTAGAATGTAAAATCTTGTAGCCATTCTCACACAACTTTCTCAAGCTTTGAATCATGTAGGACTTCCAAACTAGCAAAGGAAGGAGAAACATTCTGTTGAATCCTTCATGAGGAAGCGTCCACCTTCTTTCAGTGGGTCTACTGATCCATTAGTTGCTGAAAAATGGATTATTACTACTGAAAAGATATTTTCAGTTCTTCAATGTTCTGAACATGATAAAGTCATCCTAGCAGTGTATCGTTTGTAAGGAGATGCTGATCAATGGTGGAATCTTATTAAGAATACGAGACAAAGGGATGAAATTGAGTCCATGGAATGGGACGAGTTCAAGAACTTATTTTTCAATAAGTACTTCCCTCATATTCTCCGAACAAAGATGGAGAAAGAGTTTCTTGAACTGAAGCAAACGGATGATGAATCTGTTGGTACCTATGAAGCAAATTTTACAAGACTTGCAAGGTACACTTCTGGTATTATTATCCAACCTGAGAGTAAGATCGATCGATTCTTTAGTGGCTTAAAAGCATTTCCTCGAAGGGTGTTAGCCATAAGGGACTTCAATAGGTACGAGGAAATCGTTCGATGTGCTTTCAAAGTCAAGATGGAGATTGGAGTAACCCATCAGTCATATGGGTTTGATAAGAAGAGGAAAATGGAATTCAAAGGAAAATATAAAGAGCACACTGAAAAGAAGATGAGCTTTTTCTTATGCTCAATGTGTGGAAAGAAAAATGGAGGGAGTTTTCTTAAAGGGACAAGTAAATGTTTCAAATGTAGAAAGGAAGGTCATGTGGAATTTGAATGCCGCGATGATGGGAAGAAGATGTCTAATGATGCAAACAAAGGAAGGGATACACAGAATGAACCTACTACACTTCAATGTTTCAAGTGCAATGAGATGGGGAATTATGCCAATAAATGACCTAATCCAAGGGTTGATGATGATTGTCGACATCAACAAACTATTAAGGATAAAGAAAAAGGAATGTCACATGCAATTTCTATCAGCGATGTGGAGTACGATAACGATGTGGTGAAAGGTACCCTTACCATCCACTCTAAAGTAGCAAATGTTTTATTTGATTCTGGATCCACCTACTCTTTTATTTCTGAATAATTTTCTAAGGGTATCACCGTATTACCTCAACAATTAGATGTTGAGTTAGATGTGACAACACCTAATGGAACAACAGTCGCATCAGAAGTTTATAATTCTTCTCCGATCGAAGTTTGTGGGAAAGTGCTTCCTGCAAATCTTGTGATCCTTCCTATAGTGGAATTTGATGTGATTCTTGGCATGAATTGGCTTTCTTTATATGGAGATCATTTCAATTTCCAATGAAGGGGAGTCACTTTTCATATTCCAGATCAATCTATGATCGTCTATCGATGCAAGGATGAACATAACTATCCAGTGGAAATTTCTTCCATCTATTGGGTCTTGATTCCACTAAATGAAGGTTATTTATCTCAAATGGTTGGTGAGAAACTCACGATTAAGAATATGCCCATTGTACGAGATTTTGATGATGTATTTATGGAGGAATTACCGGGACTTCCACCAAATCGTGATGTTGAGTTCTCAATAGAACTCGTACCGGGTGCTTTGCCTATTTCAAAGACACCATAGAGAATGTCCCCAATTGAGTTGCAGGAATTGAAGAAGCAACTCCAAGAGAATCTTGATAAGGGATTCATACGCCCTAGATCGTCACCTTGGGGGGCACCTGTTCTATTTGTTAAGACGAAATATGGATCAATGAGACTCTGTATTGATTATTGGGAACTTAACAAGATCACTATCAAGAACAAATATCCTCTCCCGCGCATTGATGACCTATTTGACCAACTATGCAGAGCTCAATACTTTTCCAAGATTGATCTTCGTTCAAGGTATCCTCAATTAAGGGTCAAAAGGGAGGATATACCAAATATGGCTTTCCGTACAAGGTATGGACACTATGAATTTATAGTGATGCCATTTGGCCTTACTAATGCCCATGTTATCTTCATGGATCTGATGAATAAAGTCTTTAGAGACTATCTTGATCAATTTGTGGTTGTCTTTATAGACGATATTCTTGTCTATTCAAAGAGCAAGGAAGAACATGAATATCACTTGAGAATTATATTGAAGACCCTGAGAAAGGAGAAGCTTTGTGCCAAATTTACCAAGTGTGAATTTTGGCTTCAAAAAGTTGCATTTTTGGGTCACATAATCTCAAAAGAGGGGATATCTGTGGATCCAGCAAAAACAGAGGTTATCGAAAGATGGTCGAGACCAACAACAGTAACTGAGATCCGATGTTTTCATGGTTTGGCTGGATATTATCTACGTTTTGTGAATGATTTTTCACGATTATCTAATACACTCTCCAAGTTGACTCGGAAAGGAGTTACGTTTGTCTGGACTGAAGAATGTGAAGATAATTTCAAGGAGTTGAAAAGAAGGTTATCCAGTGCACCTGTGCTCACACTGCCTTGTAGTGGAGAAAGGTTTGTGATCTATAGTGATGCATCCAAGAAGGGACTGGGTTGTGTTCTTATGAAAAATGATATGGTGATAGCTTATGTCTCACGACTGTTGAAAATCCATGATCAAAATTACCCAACACATGATTTGGAGTTAGCTGCGGTAATCTTTTCATTAATGATTTGGAGGAATTACCTTTATGGTGAAAGGTGTGATATTTATACTGATCATAAAAGTTTAAAGTATATTTTCACACAAAATGAGCTGAATATGCATCAAAGAAGATGGTTGGAGCTGATTAATGATTACGACTGCTCAATCCATTACCACCCTGGGAAAGCAAACAATGTGGCAGATGCATTAAGTCGACAAGACCATGCTAGTTTATCCATGATGAGGATCACAAAAGATCCAATAATTATGGAATTACAAAGGATGGATCTTGGAATTATAATGGAAGGGCAAAAATCATATCTTTCTCAAATGAATGTTCAACCATCTATACATGTGAAGATTAAAGAGGCACAAAAAGAAGATGTCGAGTTACAAAAGAAGGTGAGAAATGTTCCTGAATTCAAACTTGATTGTGATGGAATAATAATGTTCAGGAATCAGGTTTTTGTTCCTCCCATCCCTGAAATAAAGAAGGAGCTGCTGGATGAGGCTTATAGTTCTTCATTTTCTATTCATCCTGGAAGCACGAAGATGTATAGGGACCTGAAAGAGTACTTCTGGTGGGATGGCATGAAAAGAGATGTTGCTGAATTTGTCTCTCGGTTCTTGGTTTGTCAGCAAGTTAATGTTGAGAGACATAAGTCTAAGGGGATGTTACAACAATTACCCTTACCCGAATGGAAATGGAAAAACATCACTATGGTATTTGTCATAGGACTTCCTAAAACATCCAAAGGAAATAATGCTATATGGGTCATAGTTGATCGTCTTACAACGTCTGCACACTTCATTGCTATTAGAGATGATTTCTCTCTGTATCAGCTTTCCAGGATATATGTAAAGGAAGTGGTAAGATTGCATGGAGTACCACTTTCTGTTATATCTGATCGGGATCCGAGATTTACCTCAAAGTTCTGTAGAAGTCTTCAGCATACTCTGGATACAGAGTTGTGTTTCAGCACAGCTTATCATCCTCAGACAGATGGTCATTCTGAGAGAACAATTCAAACCCTATAAGATATGTTGAGAACTTGCTCTATAGATTTCAAAGGTGGTTGGGATCAACACATACCTTTGGTGGAATTTTCTTATAATAACATCTTTCACTCCAGTATTCAGATTGATCCTTATGAAGCTCTCTATGGAAATAAATGCAGGACTCCAACTTGCTGGGATGAAGTTGGGGAAATAAAGCTATTAGGACCTGATCTCGTTGATGAAATGGTAGAAAAGGTCATATTTATTCAACAACACATAAGAGCAGCTCAGAGTCGACAGAAAAGTTATGCCGACAACCGAAGAAAAGACCTAGAGTTTGAAGTGGGTGATAACGGGTTCTTACGAATATCTCCCTGGAAGAGGGTTATGAGATTTGGAAAGAAGCGGAAGTTGAGCCCTAGATATATCGGTCCTTTCGAAATACTGGATCGTGTTGGGAAGGTAGCTTACTGATTGGCACTTCCACCGATTCTCTCTCCAGTTCACGATGTGTTCCCTGTATCTCTCCTGATAATGTACATACCTGATCCTTCACATGTACTCAGCTCAGAAGTTGTACCGCTGGAGCAAGATCTTTCTTATGAAGAACAACCGATATAGATTCTGGATCGTAGCGAAAGAGTCCTACGAAACAAGACCACTCGATTGGTGAAAGTTTTATCGAGGAACCACCAATTAGAAGAAGCTACATGGGAGCTTGAGGATATGATGAGGGAGAGGTATCCTCATCTGTTTGTTATAAACTGACGAATTTCGAGGGAGAAATTCATTTTAAGGGGGGTATAATGTAACACCTGAGACTTTTATGTTATATAAATCATCAAAGGAATATTTTTCTATACAACACTTTTTTGGCTTGCTTTACACGAAATTGCGACCTTCCTCGATTGCTTGTGTCGTACGCAATACCGAGTTTCACTAAACAACGATATGCTATTAAAACTAGCCGTTATGAATAGTAATAACCACTTTTTTAAATTTTATAAATTTTATTTTTCAAAATGGACTTCATTTTTGGATTTGGAAAATCAAAATTAGCCTAGGGTGAAATTTTGGTATTTTTCTGAAAACATTCAATTTTTGATGAATAGTGAAACCACTAAGTGGTTAGTAAAAAACTAAATTTTTCATAAAACATAATTTTACCGCTTCTGTGAGTGGAATTTCAAAAATCATAGAGACACGGTTAATGTCAGTAATTAAAATCTGGTTCAATGAGATGAAAATAATTTTTTTGGTGAATAGTAACTTTTTATTTTTTTTACCACGGTTAAAAGTAAATAGGGTAATTAAGGGAAGATATGATATTATTATTATCCTAACACATGTCCTAATTCTATTGGACAAGTGTAATTCGACTAAAAACAAACTTAGGAATAAAATTTGACCATTTAGGCCCACTTGGATTAGATTAGGACATTTATTATTAATTTAAAGAAGGGTTAAAATAGTTAAAATCAACATTTAATAAGTAAATAATTTTTAATATGGGGTTATACATAAGTTAAATTCGACTATAAATATTCATTACAAATATAAAAATATTTCCTACTTAATCGTATTTTATTTTTAATTTTTAGACATTAAATTATTTAATTTATTTATGACAGAAAGATGATGCAGTAATTATCTTATTAATGAAATATTTACATAATTGATGTCATAAACACCAAAATATATGTAATTTGAGACTTTTTATGAATACCACTAATTCTCTAGGTTAAAACGACATGTTAGTATTGATTTAATTAACTTGGTTCGAACTGATAATTCTGTTATGATTTTCACAAAAATCAATTACTAAATAGTGTCAAAATTGACATAAAATAGTTTTTAAAAACAAATATTATATTAGTAATTGTTATTTTATTTCTAAAAATCTATGGTTCGGAAAAATGACTTAGATAAGGTTATATATTAATAATAAACAACTTGGGGTTCTTTTGGCTTCTTATAGTAAGTTTATTAACCTTATAGTATAAGAACACAAGAAGACACGGTAAAAGTAAACTTATTTAACTTAATGTTAAATCTAAATGATAAGGTTAAAATAGGAACCTAAACTTGTCTAAATTCTATTGGATGAGAGTATTTCGACCCATCCCCACCTTAGATTCTAAATATATCAATTTGGAGCTATTTAAAACCGAACAAGACTTTATAATAAAATAATATTTTTAGTTTTCCCAAAGGTGCCCCTCTCCTCCCTTATAAAAGGGCACCTCCTCCCCCTCTTGCTCACACCACTTTGAGCCTTCAATATCGGCCAAACTCTTCCAATTCCTCCTCTCCACTTCCCTAGAGACATCCTAGAGGTCCTGGTCTTCTTCAAAGTCCAATTTTTTTTGACCTAAAAGAAGGTCTCAAAGAAGCACTTCAAAGAAGAGGTAATGTCTGTTACCGATTCTTTCATCTTTATTTCTTCTTCCACATCTTATTCTTTAGTTATTTCATTATTAAGTAATAACATCAGTATCACTCATATAATGATATGTTATTATAAGTATTAAACAACCCTATTTCACCATCTATCCATCCTACGGAAAAGGAAATCACCACGCGTGCGTACGTACGGAATATCGTCTCCACGCCGTGGTGTAATCTATTTTCCACCACTACCTTACTTTGATGGGTATAATGGTGTAAATAATGACTATATATGACTATTATAAAGTAATAATGATTCTGAAATAGCATACATACACTCCAATACAATTCCACGATCATAGGAACGATATCATCACTCGTGCGTACGTACGGAATACCGTCTCCACAATGTGATGCGACTCGTTCTACATGATCTTAATTTCATAATGATTATATAAATTAATTGAATGAATTAATATGATATATATTACATTTATACCATTATGGAAATGATGTATCTATAACCTAAAGAGACGAATAAGAATTTATTCGACAAGACACGCATAAGAATAAAAAGTTATAAACACCCGAATAACAAGTAACAATGAAATATTACTAATAAGAAGATAATAATATTACCATATATGATATCATAAAAATAAGTATGATTCTGGAATAAGTCAATAACATTATTTAAATCATTATACAGGAGGTTTGGACACGTACAAAGCATATCGGACCTAAGGTAAGGGAAATATCACAATCTCATTTTTATCCGAGATTTTTTATACTTTGGTATTTACTGGGGTGTATTTTATCATCCACATCCATGTTTCTTCAATATGTAATATTATTTCCATCCACCTACAAGTTTTTAAATCCAATTTTACCCTTTGGTGAGATTTTAGTAAAATATATGAAAGGAATCTTTTGTCGTTTTTCATACGATGTACTTTTTGACTTTCCGACAAAAGTACAAGAAGAATGTTTTCTTTTAACTTATACAACATGAATGGATTTTTAAAACATTATTTCCAAGAAGCTTACTTTTAAAGTTTTCAAGTATATTTTTAATCAACTTATTTTACTTTAAAATTGTATGACATTGTAAGAAAGGAAAAGTGTTTTTGAAGTAGAAATGATATTTTTCTCAAGAATGAAGTTCAAGTGTTTTATCAAAATTATTTTACATCTAAGATAATAAAGGGTTATGTTTTTATACCTATTATTACATTGATTTGATTATGTTGTGATGGAATTATTTTTATGAATTCCTTTATCTTATATTAATTGTTTTATGATGTCACAATTTTTAAGAATCACATTTTTATTACATGGGTTATGCTATGATGTATGGTTTATGATTTTGTGGCACACATAAGAATGGTATCATTATGAGATGGGTGGGACCTATATCTCCCTCCAATACCTTGGTTAAAGATTTTATATCTCATGAGATAGACAAGGATGGAAGGGTAGGTTATACCGGTTCAGTGAAACATGACTGAAACGAGGGTGACTCAGTTCAGAAAGGGACATTATCACTAAGATAGTCTTGGCAATGAGTCATGACTAACAAGAAATGATTCTCTGTGATTATGTATGTATGCCACAAAGTTTCATGTTTTAAGTTATGATTATTGTGATTACTTTCCACTTCCATGATTTATTCCATGTTATGAAATTATGATCTCTTTTGCCGGTTAAGATTTTAAAACGTTATGTGCTTATGTATATGATGTGATTGATATTTCTATTGTTTACCCTTACTGAGCATTTGAGCTCACCCTTTTGTATGTTTTCTTTCCCCAGGTGAGGAAGAAGGTTATTAAGAAAGATATGCCAAAAGGGACTATAGATATGATGAAATAAATGGGAGACATTGTAGACGCTTTATGAACCAGTTGTTTATATTTCCCAGTTTCTAAAGACACTATACCTATACGGTCCTTTCGTGGTTTTGTTATATGTTGTAATAAGTATGCTTCAATTTTGAAGTATTAACAATGTATGTAAAGTATGGGTCGTTATATTCTACACACATCACACAAAACAATTCAATAAGTAAATAAACAAATAATATGAATTATATCTTTCACAATGTCATATTTCAGATTCAATAGAAAGTTATTTCCATACATTACTTCATTGTTTATCATGGGAATTAAAAAATATTCACAAGGTAAACCAATTCATTAATATTTTATACCATTATAAATGTTTATTTAGGGTGAGGTCAAATAACAAATAGAACATGGTGTTCACAACCATAAAATCAAATATAATAACAAGGCATCCTAGCCATAGCGAGTTAGAAAAACATGATCATGAAAGAATAATTACATTATAAATATCATCAAAAGTTGTAAATATAGGAAAATAATCCCCATTCCATTCAGTTTTGGATTAATCCAATTCATTATCTTGTTTTTTTAATAAAAATAAACCTCCCATATAAACAAAAAATATAAATTCATTTAGATACACATAAAATTTAGAGAGGAAAAGGACCCACAAAATTAATTTTCAAATAAAATAGAACCATGCTCATAATAGAATAATCAGGTGATAAAAATCAACCAACCTCAAAGGAGAACCAACTGTAACCAATATATAGAAAGACACATCAAACAACACTCAGAACTAATCCCACAATAGAGGGGGGGTTCAATAACAAATATCTTGATAAAGAGGAGGAGATAAGATAGAAATGGGATAATAATGTTCCTTGATCCAAGGGAACACAATTATCAATGGTCAATGATGTTGGAATCCAAAAAAGAGATAACTAATGAATACCAATTGGGTTAGGACTCATCAAAATCTTAGAGAAGAATGATTAAAAAAGAGGTATGGGATATTGACCCCAATATTTCTAGAAAAAATCTTGAATATCTCCACTATGGAATAAAGGTATGATATTATGTCTCGATCTCTCTTGGGGGAATAGATATATTAATCACCTATGATCATTTCCCCCTTTTAACATATTTTAAGAAATATTTTTACTATCACTATAGCCTCATCCATGGAATTTTTCAATCCATATTGGATCCTCTGGTGCCTTTCATGACTATACACTATGGAATAACACAAATCTGTTGGTCGTTTTTCCTCCCCATTCCTATGAACCAAGAGTAGTTATCTCCAACCCCCTTTTACACAAGCCTTGTCCCAGAACACCATACCTAGTGTCACACCATTCTCTAGGAATTTCCAATAATCATGTGTTACAGATTGTGTCCACCCAAGAACCATTCTCAACATCATTGAAATTAAGTCTGTTTCACTCACCAGTGAACATCCTAACACCACATGGCCAAACACATAGTTGACCTCCAATAACCCATGTCCAAAACAGCAAGAACTACACTGGTGATCATGGTGTGGTGACCATTTAGAAGTCCAGAACACTTCCATAGACTCTATAACACCCCCAAGATTGTTCTTAACAATAAAAAATCAAAATATATAAATTCGGTGATTGGTAATTCCAACCATTATATTAGATACCTATTAAATGATTTAGTTCCCTAATACTTAAAAAATATCAAAAAGAAAGTGTTCTTTAGGAATGTTCTGAAAAATAATCCCACAACATACTTATCAAGGATATTGATAATTACCCAAATAAAATATTAACCAAATAATATAATTTTTCTGGAAAATTCACATTTCATTAAAAATCCACAATACATTCATTCCATTACCAATGAAAAACAATACATGTCCAAAAATACAAACAATTAGGGATACCGAGGAAACATCTTTGTCACATATTACTTGGTACTCTATTCCATTACAACATGCCTCCACAAAACATTAACCAAGGGAATGACACAACATCATGGAACATTCCCTCAATGTTATCAGGATAAGACTAGTTATTCAATGAACAAACCTTCATCCTCAGTATCTAACTCTCCCCAATCAATTAAACAGCGGCCATCAAGATAATACCGATAGGCTTGAGATATATAGAGATGTTGTGGATCTGTTCTTTCTGTGGGGGAATCCATAACTGATACTCCACCTCAATAATGAGCTTCATCACCTCTTAATACCCACCTAACATGGGTGATGACTTAATTTCGTGACCAAGACACTACTTCTCATGTTTTTGGGAAACCTTCAAGAAATCATGGCATCTAACATGAAACACCATGGGCCTCCGTAAGTGATCATCATAAAACATTTGACTATCCTACACCACAAATATGCTCTAACAAACCATATAGTCATTCTTGGTCATAATTTATAACACATTAGGACAAAATAATGACTCCCTAGATTTCGTTTAACACAGTGGCGCTCGACATGGAATCCCTTATAGTTACTCAAATTGATCAATTTTGATCGATGAGTAGTATATGTTTTTATTGGAGACCATATCCAAAGTCAGGCGCTTCACCCATGATCCTCTAATGTCTAAGATTCAAAACCACACCATGTCCTCTCTTTCATGGATGGAATGCTCCATCTATCAGTCTATCTGAGTTTATTAAGAATTTATATGGGTAAATGTGTTCCAAATGTGTTTTTAGTCCTATTCAGACTAATTAAGTAATGTGTGTGCCTTGGTATGAGGTGATACACCATGTAAATCTATGATTATAGATATCCCCTTCCACATACCTTCATTCACAAACATCCATATTTTTCAACTACCTTATTTATATGAAATGAGATGTCTTTATTAGCCGATCCATGACTACCCAAATAGCATTATATCCCCTCTAATCCCTAGGCAATCATGCAAAAACAAATCCTCTCTATTTACTCTCACATACACTTGGTTATATTCAAGAGAGGAAATACAAAAAAATGATCATGATGTTCTCCATTCACTTGTTGGAATATCAAACATAATTTCCATGAAAGGTTCTATGAACCATTTCATTATGGGCCTCCTGAACTATGTCTGAAAAGCACTATAAATTTTGGATACTCTTAGTGTAACCTGTATTGGTGTTATATAAAACTCGAAAAGTAATCCATCATGCATGACCTTTGGGATAAATATAATATTATAAAACAACATCCAATATTTTCCATCCTCTAACATCCATTATGGGACATAACCATGAACAACTCACTCTCACTTCGCTTCCACATCTAGCTCTATAATAGAATAATTTTGTCTATTATCAATGTAATAATCATCATTGTCATATTCTAGTATATTTAGGCTGTATATGATGACTCAAAACCTTGAGGAAAGTGTGGACATCGAACTAAAACTTGTAAATATGTATTAGGTTCAATGTATAGATGGTGAGGGCCATCGACCATTCAGTACTGTCATTGCACATATGACATCATCAGGGTAGCATGGAAAATTCACCTCAAATCCATTGTTATTTCATTTCCATTACCCCATAAAACCCCAATTTTATCCACTCAATCATTGAGATCCTATTGGGTGATTTTGTCTCTCCCAACCTCATCTCATGGATGATCAAAGTGTCATTTGATAAATCATTCCTCTTCTAGTAAGTCATTCACTTCATGTTCACTAATCTCCCTTATCCCAATGATACATTCCACATTTTTTCTCTTTAATCCATTGGAATATCTAGACCTATAATTTTTGATGTAAAAATGTGACTCTATAGTCTCCCATTTCATCTTTATAAACCATTTTTCCTTGATTGAGTGTTCAACATCAAAATAAAATCATCTCAAATTCATTTTGTTTTGATTTCATATATTCTATGAAGGTGTTTCTATGATTTTATTTCATCATGTGATTCATATTATCTTCATTAATCCTAGACATGTGTTTCTCTTAATTAAAATATTTTTTATGAAATTTGATCATTCATTACCTCATAATTCATTCCTTGATCATGTTATCTATGATTTTAGAATTCTTAGGATATAATTGTATTTGATCTTGATTACAATCACAAATTTAAAATTATTGAATTCCATTTTTTTTCTGATTTCCATTCAATAATATTTTATAAGGTTGTTTTAGTGAATGTGAGGGTTTATTCCTAGTTTTAATATCTATTAAAATTCCCTTAACATGATTAAAGTTTTTTATTTCATTTAATGGCTTCTAAATGGTTCCAAATTATTTGATTTATGAAATTAATAAGTTAATTTTTGAATAATTATCTCCTTGATTATAAATGCGTGTTATTGAGTGATTTTAAATGAGGGAATTATTGACTTGGAAAATGGGGTATTCCCAGGTTTTGAAATTTCGTCAATATTTTATAATTTGGAATGTTTTCTTTAAATCCCTAAGTTGTTTCATGAAATTAATTCTTTCTCAAGAGTCTAATTTAGAATATTTATTTTTATTTGTGAAATTATTTGGGTATAATTATCATTGTGTATACTTATTTTAAATAAATTCATTGATTTGAACTTGATGATGCCTGATGGACATGTTGTAACATTTTGAAAAACCTATATTGTGATAAAACCTTGATGTGTCTTAATTGATTTGTATACTTCTTATTGACTGGTTTTTAAAATGGGATTATTAAATTTGAGGTTTTTGGGGGAGGGGATGATATGTAAATTCCGAATGAGATGAAATATTGGGGGTATGGTCCCACATTAATACAAATGGGGATACCCTTTATGATAAATGTTACTTGATTTATTTAGTCAACTCTTTTTATTTTTCATGGGAACATGGGTTGTTGGATATGAATACTATGATTTTTTCCTTTATAGTAGAATCAAACAATAACTACGTGATCCATAAAGAATTCCTAAGGATTAGGATATAGACATGTTGAATAGAATGTGGGTCTGTGTGGACATGGTTTACATGATACACATTTATATTTGTTGTAATCCTGAATATAAGTCATGGTTTAAAAATTACTGTGATTATGGTGGACTCACTATTTTATCAAGGATGTACCCATCACATACTCATACATGCTACACAATAAATGATAGTGTTCATCATCACAAATTGAAACAAGACTTTACTTTCTTGATTAATTTCCATTCATAATTGATCTACTCAGTTATTAGATGAACCATAATCTATTGTATTGAATAATTTATAAGTTATTTATATTTCTTACATCCCTATGTTTTTTTGATATTATCTAACATTAGATTATGAAATGGTGTTGATTTCCTTCAAGAAAATATTTGTTTATACAATTAAGGAAACGTGTTCTAAAAAATTTTAAATTTTTTAAAATACTTATTTAAACTCTTCCATTCTATAATCCGATTTGGATTTCATCATACTAATATTTATAAATTTAACGTCTTGAAGTATATTTACTTTTATTCCATTTAGAATATTATAATTACATTATGATGTTACTATATAGACTTTTTAGTATAAACCTACATGGATTCATTAGGTCACAAATAACAAGTATTGATTGGTGTATATAGTCTTCCTACTTTCTATATCAGATTATCATGTTCCCCTTACATTCAAGTTGTGGGTTTCTGCTTGTTTGGATGGGATGGGTGAATTGGTACATGGTTGTTAGTTAGGGACCAAATGGAAATGGGTTGTGGCAGAAGTGTTTCTACTTTCCTTTCTTGGATGTTTATAAATCATCTCCTTATATTTGGATGTGGTTATTTTGGATTATTTTGTTTTGATGTTTCCTCATTGAACCCTTGATTATTGTTTTATTTTCTACATTGAAATCATTCCAAAAGGTTTTTTCTTGATTCCCATGCACCTTTCACTAACCCATGTAAATCAAAACTCCGTTTGGGATAGTGGTGATTAGATCGTATTGTATTCTTGGTTGGTTTATTATATTTTAAATCAAATAATATTTATTTCTGAAAAAATAAATACTTTCATTTATATTCATTATGATATTTTTCATGAATCATGTAATAATAATGAGTAAGAACATGTCAAGACTCATGAGGTGGATCATGAGCATATTTTTGATCACCATCCTTTTTATGAGGGTTTTGTTACAAAGGGATTCAGTGACTTTAGTATTTATTTTCAGTTAGTTGATTATTGTTGTTGTTTTGATTTAGATTTATTATGATACTATCATAGTTTTTATTAATATCTTACATGTTCTAGGATGGATGAGAGAATATAACATAGTTTCATAGTGTATTTAGTGTCTGATAAACTATGAGAAATTAGAGAGGTTGATAAATAATATAATTAAGGTATAATTGTGTGTTTGGTACATTTTTATATCCCATGCTACCAAACTACACACATTTCAATTCTTACCATTAATATGAAACTATTTCCATTCTCTTCTAAAATGTCTTTATTCATCTAATTATAGGTTGGAGGGTTCTTATTTTTGAATAAAAACAATGGTTGTGGTTTTTTTATGATACTTTTTTTTGATTTAATCCCTTTGGTAATGATTTTAACCTTTTTATGAAATTTATAATTTAATATAGGATCCACTATGTGTATTGAAAAGTGTTTTCAATTTTTAAGTGGTCATTTTAGTGAAATGTTTATTTTTAAAAACTGATTATCCAACACTACTATATGATGTGTTAAAATTATTTATAATAATAAATTTTTTACATAAAATATATCCAAAATTTCAATTTGTTTTGGAATTATAATTTGGGATTGATTTTATGAAACCATGGAACCTGTTATATGATATGATAAATTATTTTTAAATTCTGATAAGTCTCTATAATCATTTCACATTTTTAGAAGAGTGTGTAATATTTTAGAAATGGTCAAATCATGAGTAATTTTGAAATAATAATTTCTTTATAAATTTGGTTTTTAGAATAGGTTGAATGAATGTGTTTAGTTTTTTTTCAATTTCTTGTTTTGTTTTGTTCTTCATTCAATATGGCTATGTTTTTTGATGTCTATAAATGACTCCAAAAGAGTTTTCCAATAGTTATAAAAATTATTTTCATATATCGTATCATCGATGTATACCTTTACATTTCTCAAAAGTGGCGTATCTTGTTGATGACTCTACTGAGACTCTTAATTAAGCGATGGTGCCATAGTCTTTCAATCCTTTGTACCCTATCAATGTATTAATGGATCAACATCCATCTTCTTGTGGGGGTGATAGAGGTTATCCTAAATAAATGATGTGGATTAATGAATTTAAAGGGTCATTGAAGCATTTCACAATCTTAATGATCTAAAGGTTAAGTCTACAACATTCATATTTGAGGGACCAGCCAAGAATGGGGTGATTTGTGGTTCCTACCAATCTATATGAATGAATTTCATATGAATTAAAACATTTCATATTCGTTTAGTGTAGTAATCCATAGTAAGTGAAGAAGGAGAAATTTTTTGAGTTCATGGGTCTCAGAGAATGTGGGAAATTATTTATGGAGAATACCAAGAAGTTCTTATATATGGTGTGTTATGCAATTCATCGTTTTGGTGATGAATCCCTTTAATATAATTATTATGAATGGTTTATCCATCGATTAATTTTAATTATTGTACTATAATTTTTATTGACATATTATCTAATGGTTCTTGAATTATATTTATCTATTAAAGTTGATATATCAAAGATAAAAACAATAGTTAATGCCTTATATTTTGTTATATTGTATTAACATGTCCTACATGGGTGATCAAAAATATTGGTTGTTCTAAGAAGTTGTTTTATGAAAATGAAGAGGCATCTTATATTCATCTAGTGTGGACAAACTGGTCATTCTAAGAGGAAATGTTTGAAATCAATGATATTTTGGGTTTAGTATCATTATATTAGTCACCATATTTTACTGCATAAGTTAGTCTATCTAAAGGGGATTTTTCTTATAATCTATTCATATACTAACTTTGAAATGGTATAGGCTTCAATATATTATGTCACCATCTATTAACATCACATTGAATCTTCTAACATAGTGGGGGAGCTGATGGTTGATATTGATGCTGGTCAAGTATGTGGTTTTTTATATAAGTGCAGAGAACATTGTAGTTTTACTTTTATAGTTTTACAGTTTATAATTACTTTATAATACTTGGATCTTTATGTTTCCTCTATTATATATTGAGGACATGTTTCCTTATGTTCTCTTTAGTTGATCCTTTTAAATATTCTAGCATGAATCGTTAGTAAATTTTTTACAATATTTTATTTCCATGAGGATTGGTTCTCTCAAGTGGATGAATTTTAACCTTATCCAAGGAACTTATGTTTTGGGTTGAAATCTATCAAAACCACTTTTTTCCTTCTATGGTTACATTTATTTTTTTCAATTTGGATCCTATTTGGGTTGGATGTTGTACCATGGTATCCTTTCATTTATGCCATTTTTTTGGAGCTCAATCATGATATGTTGGATGATCGTCACATTGTCGGATATGTTATTTCCTATTATGAACTGTGCTTTTTGTTCTGAGATCATTATGGTTAGACATGGACCAAACATTGGGACATACCTAATTAACAAAAACCGTATAAATTCGTGTCGGACCAAGAACTCAGATGTTCTGGTGTTTCTTTGTTGATCTTATTGAAAGGTGAAGATCTATATTGGAAATACAAGGTTAATAATGAGTCATATCCCATTGTTGAAATACATTTCAATTTCATGTTGTTCATGTGGATGTTTAAATCATTGATGGATCATTGAGGGTGTGGTTTCTATGGATTTGTTGTGATATTTTGGACATGTCATTCCATTTTCATTTCATACATTGAACATACATGGTTCTCTATTATGTATAATTGGGTTCTACTCAATAGAGTTATGGGACATATTATTGGTAGATGTTATTCACTTATTCCACCATTTAGTTAATTCATTAAATGGTTAGTGTGCCTATGATAGGTCTATTTTATCTCTTACTTATATATGTTTTTGGTATTTCATTTAGAGAATTATAATGATCGTTATTTTTATGATTTATTCTCTTATAGTTCATGTCAATTGTATTTTCCATGGATGATTCTTCCTTTTTATTTGTAGTTGTCCACATCAGAGGTTGGGTTTGTATGTTTTCCCATGATTTGGGTTTTCTGTCCTTTTTATTTGTATACTAATGGTGATATAATGTGCAATGGTTTGGTAAATTATAACATCAAATTTTTTTCAATTGTATATGGGCTACTCCATAGTGTCATTTGAAATTTTATTGAGGGGTACGAATATGACCTATTTACTCAATATAGTTATTGATTAGGATTTTTTGGTTTTTATGCTACAGGAGGTCCACCAGCTGGCCTTTGGGGGTCATCGATGAGATGATTTCTTGTATAGTTTCTTCAAGAATATGTTATAGCCACCATCTATCTAATGGTTTTTTCGGGGGTTACAACAATTTTTTATAACAACCGGCTAACAATTTAGGTCCACTGACTTTTTATTCGTGTTGTTGGAAATGGGAAAACATCGTATTACCATTGTAAAATCACACCCATGAACACTTGTTTTTGTTATTTTCTCTCCTCCCTTAAAACCCAACTCAACCCACTCAATAATGTGGTGTCTCTTGGGTGAATTTGGATCTCTTAAAATCATCTCTTCATGTATTGAATTTTTGTCTAAAATGTTGATCCCCATTCAACATGTCTTCATATTCTTAGATGTTGATCTATGTTCACCTCTTGATCATTTCATCCTATAGGTTTTTCAGTCTTGGGAATTATTATTCCTTGAATGGTTGATGTCAATTAATGATTTTAGGATATCTCCTGACCTCATTATAGATCCATTATCTTTAATTTGGTATTATTCATTGGTGGAGACTCGTATTGGATTTTTTTTTTCTGATCCTTGGTATTCTAATAAGGCCTTTTTATGTATTTTCCAAAATATTGTGATCCTCTATTTCTTCAGAATTCGTTGATATTTATTTGAGTTTCTTAATATATGTTCTATGAATGGTGAATTACAATTACATTATGAAATTTTCATTGACCATGTTCTCATTAATATGAACATGGAACTGATATAATAGATTGTGATCTTTATTCCCCTCACAATTTTATATTAATTTAATTTCATGATTTTTTGGGCTTCTTTTAAATGAGATTTTAAAATATTATTCTACAGAAAATATGGGCATAGCTCAGGTTTATAAATCTAAATTAAAATTCCATAAATAAAATGAAAATGGTAGATTCTTTAATTTTTTCAACACTGTTATGAATACTTTTTTTTATAAAATTATTAAGAACCATTTTGAATGTTTTTATCCTTATATATATAAATAAATTCTTGTGTGATTTGAAATGATCGATTTATTCACTTGGAAAATTTTTTAGACCCATTTTTTGGAAATAACATAAATCCTTATTAATTATGGATAATCAGTTTAAATTCATTAGGGTTTTTTTAAATCTAATGTGTTGTTTAAAACCTTGTTTGGATTTTGGATGAATTTTTTTGGAATGATGTAGGTTAGATTTCCTTATTGAATATTGAATTCAATTAAAGGATTTTATTTGTAGTTGATGATTCTTGAAATCATAGTTGGAATTTTGTGATTATCATCTCTTATGATAATACCTTGATATGAATTAGTTGATTCATGTTCTTCCCATCGATTGGAGAAGAAAAGGGGATTATTTACTTTGAGTGAGTTAGGGTGGGGAATGAGATCTGAATTAATAATGAGATGAAATTTTGAGGTCATTAGGCCATGTTTATATTATTGAGGATCTCCTTTGTGATCAATGTGACCTGATTCCTACACTCATATACATTGATTACTCATGGGAACATGTATATTTATACCAGATAACCTATACTTATTTATTCCCAGCATACACAAAAACTAACTAGTCGATTCAAAGATAATATGAAAGTATATTCCAAAGGATGTGATGATAACGAATATGGTTTTCACTGACTTGGTTTTTCATAAGCCTCATTTTTACATTATGTAATTTCATTGATCCATCATGATTTTCTTAAAAGTTACACTTTATTGGTCTCCATATCTATCTATATAATACACATGGAATCCGTATAATTTTTACCTGATATATAAATGAGAGTTGTCACTACTTATCAATGGAGTTTCCATTATTTATTAGTCACCTTTCATGAATTATTTTTTCATTGATAATATGCACCTTGACTAAATATAATTTCCTATAATACGGCTCATTGATATTTTGGTAATTCCCATGTCGTTTTATTTTATCTAATTTTAAAATTTAAAATTATTGGATGTTTTTTAACAAAAGGGTTTGGTTTTAAATGATGCAATGTATTGTTTACAGATTCGGTAGAAAATTCATTTTGATATGTTAAAAGGCATCATCTAAAATCTCCCTAAATATAATTTTATTTTGATAGAATTAATTTATAATTTTGAAATTTAAATTATTGTAATCTCATTACATTACTCCTTATAGTATATTTGAATTACCTTATTATGAAACTATATAGACCCTTTAGTTGATTCCTACTTGGATTTATTATCTCCCACCCTGCATGTACCCTTTCTTATTTTCATCAATAATATTTCTATAGTAGGAACTCATGTTACCTATACCTATTAATTTTGGGTTACTTTATAGTTGGGTAGTGTTAGGTGACTTTGGACATTGTGGGTAGTTATAGACCACCATAAAATATGTTTGGTTTGTTTTGATTCTATATTCCATTATTTGGTTTTTATGTATCATCTCATTGAATCCAGATGTGGTTGTTTTGGAATAAATTATTGATGATTTTGTTTCAATGTACCTTTGATTATTGATAAATTCTTTATTGGGTTAAATCATTTCTATAATGTGTTTCATGATGAACGAATTCTAATAATTATCCTATTGGGATTAGGAATTCAATTTTGGACAGTGTTTATTATTTTAGATTCATATTATGATGGTATTATAGATTGGTTTGTTACATATAAGATACTTCATGTATAAATGGATTGATAAGGGTTGAATCTATCCAAGATATTGGATTAGGGAATTAATAATTTTTTTTCAAATAATAGAATGTTGAAGGAACTAATAATCATATATAATGGGATTAATAATTATGGATGAATGATAGTAGAGGTGATCTAATATATGGTGTATTTTCTGTTTAACGTGGTAATATAGATGGATCCATCATATATTAAATAAACTAAATCTTTAAGGTAAAAGTATGATAAAAATTCCTTGCATAGACCTTTTTGAGATACACAACATATATAGAGTATATTCTATAACTATGATTTCACAAAGTCATTCACTGACCTGTAGAATGAAATATTGGAACAAAATATCAACTAAAAAACAAAATTCAATCCAAAAAACTGAATATATTGGAAATGCATCCCCTAACTAGTTGTGATGCACAAAGAGAGAATATGTAAGGGTGAATGTAGTGTGTCACTCATGTGGATGGTGGTATAGGTGTTCAAAGAATTTGAAAAATAATAATCCATGGATTATCGTGGAACTATAAGAAATAAAAGGGATCAAAAATACATAATATCTATATTTTAAATAGGTTTCTAGGGATTCTAACTTGATCCCCTAAAGACTCACTCCTTAATAACATTCACATTGATTCAACATCTCATTTAATACACCTCTGGTTTGGACATAATTTTAACATTTGATAGATTTTATATATATTTCTCTATTCTAATAATAAAACCCTTAATTAATTATCTCAGTAAATTTTTAAAATGATTCAATGAATAAAATTTCTTTACAAAAACAGATGTCTACATAATTTACAATTCTTCAAGTAAGATATATATATATATAATAAGTAAGTTTAATTGGAAACTAAATATATTTAAATCAAGTTTAGTTAGACTAATATAAATATATTAAAAAAGTATTTAATAATCCCTTTAAAATCATAAAATAAATTCTGATGTTACTATAATTAATTTAAAATAATAATTTCACATTTAATTAGAGGAAACAAGAAACCATTTTAAAAAATTTATTGAAACTAAGCATATCATTCCTAGATATATCTATGAAACCACCTCGAACACATCTACACTAAAAAATAACCATAAATAATATATTTTCCAAAATATGGGCCTTTGAATATTTGTTTATATGAAGATAAACATCTTCCATGAGAATAATGTGTTATATAGGATAGAATAAAAATGTCATTCAGAGTGTCATAATTGTTGGAGAACATGATAAAATTTTAAAGAAAATCAAATTTTTATTTAAAAGTTAATCAATGTACCAAGACTCTTACTAAGTAAATTTATAATCTTCCCATAATCCTATATTTTAAATGTTTATTTGTAAATTAAAATGATGCATAATGAATTATATGGAAATAAATAGAGTGAATATCTGATGCAAAATTTCTTTATCGAGTTGATTGTTTTCAATGGATGAATATTTATATATAATTTCCTACATATGAATATGAATATGGAAATAATTGACTATGATAATACATAGATGAAATTAATCCATATCAGATCCTTAGTATTAAACACAGAACATGTTCAACTTGGTTGAAAATTTACATTGTTTTATTAGTATTATTTATTAAGTAAGAAAATATTTGGTTAAGTTTAATGATTTTGGACCCAAACATCCTAAAATTCATTTTGATATTTATTTTTCACCATAAATTGATGGATTTAAAATATTATAAGAAGAATGTATCATAGTGTAAAAATATTATAAAAAGAATTTTTTTCATTACATGTAATTATTATTTTCACAATAAATTTCATCCAAAATATCAAAATATATCGAGATATAGTTTAAAATAGAAAATCATTATAGAACGTATGAATGTGTTACTTCATCCTAGCAATTAAAAAATGATAAAAAAATTTTATATACGGCTCATCATAGGATTATGGATATGGATCACTCCTATTGAATATTAATGTTTTCATTCAATGGCTTATAGGAATTTTATATTTTTTCACGTCCATTGTAAATTTATTAATATAATGAGATGGTGAAAAAAATTATTTTTATATTTAAAAATGTATAAATTTATATTTATGAATGAATTGAAGAAAAAATCAATTATTTTTGTTTCTATATTAGATTTATTTTCAATTTACATGTATCATTAAATTGATTCATGTTTAGAATAATATCTTGGATAGTTTGACTAGAAAAATGTTAGATATTAATTGAAATAATAAGGATGGTTTGAATAGAAGATTGTAAATATTAATAATGGGAATACATTTGGATTTATGACCAACTCATAATGAAAAATAAACATTCTTTCCTCTGGATAGTCATACATTATCCAATCATATCAGAGTGACTTAGGATTATGTTCCAAATGAAAAAAATTGGTTTTCACTAAATTATATTATGTTTATAAAAATAAAATCTCATGAATGAAATTTTATGATGAAAGAACTAGAAATTCTTGGAATGTGAGGAATAATAACTATGTATATCATATTGTTTATCAAAATTATGTGTAATTTATTCTATTTCTTTTTAAAAAAAAATCGGATATGAATCTATTGATAAATTTAAAAAACAATATATTTGAAAAGTATTGTCAACATGAAAAGTACATCCCAAAAACTTTTTTTGATTGCATGATACATTAAAAAATTCATTTTGTGTTAGAAATAAGTCATTGTGTCATAGCATGTTAAATATTCATCTATCATTGTGAAAAACATAAGAATATTTTTAAAGTGGACGTTAGGAATCTATATATAATAAAACCTATCATTTATTAGAAGTATATTTATAAGGTGGTTGTAGTTTTTTAAAAAATATTTTTCTGTTTTGGAGAATATTGGTCCGCCCACATCTCGCCCCTAAAATGTTAATTTTAGGGGTATTAGAAACTATGGCATGAAAATATAGTTTGTGGCTGGTGAAAAAATAATACAGGAATATTTAATCATATTAATTAATATATATGGGGATAGTTTTTTTATAAAAATTTATAATAATGGATTAAAAAAACGTTAACTAATGAATAAATATAAATTGTGTACTGAATTTGAAAAAACATTCCTCCACCAATTAAATAGGCCATGTTTGATAGATCTGAGTCATCAGAATCACTAATATGGGTGTTGGAAGTTGGTATTAAAATATGATAACATGTTTCACATATGAAATTAAAGTATATACATTTTATAAAAAAATGATCATGATAATTGTTTGGAATATCATAATACTAGTGTATTGGTGTTCACATAATCAAATAATTTTTCAATTGTAAATAAAAAAAATGAATCTACATATAAGGTGCATAATATGGATTTATAAATGGAATATAAAGGATTGATAACATTAATTATTAAGTTTCTATATTCAACTATAAATGGGTTATCTGTATCAAAATGTTTATATATGAGGAATTATGTACGAAATTAGTATATGTAAATATATTCCAATACATGGATGGACCTTTTATCATAAAAAAGATATAAAAAACTCTTGTTTTTGATCCATCAATTGTAGAGTGGTCCACCATTTTCAAAGGAGAAAACATTATTTCGGTGATGAAAATGAATTATTTTAGGTCTTTATTTCCATGGAAATATTATTAGTATATCGATAATTATGATATAGATAAGGATTATTTCATATAGTTCAGTTATGAGGGATAAATATGGGGAAAAAACCATTAGTAATCTTTAAATAATATAGCAACAAAATATTTATTAATTTTTTATAATTTAAATTTTTCAAAATTATAATATATATTACTTATAATAAAATTATTTATTTTGGTCATGCTTTTTGAAAAATATAGCATATTATTTTAATGTACTTGAAAATGTTTCATAGTAATGTATTAATTTTTTTATTTTCATTTTATGTATTACGTATGTTTTTTTATTTTATTTTTCTAAATAAATTCATGAATGATAAATGATGAAATTTATGTTTAGTATATCAAAATGATAAATATATAATCATGTTTTTAATTTTTATTTCTTTTTATGAATTTTACATAGTTTTTTTATACTTTATAGCTCATTTTATATATTATAAATGATATTTTAATTTTATACAGTAGAATAGTTTTCTACAGTAATGAATATCCTAGTAAATTGTGTTTATTTTATTTTTTGAATCATTTTTATAATGACTCATTTTTATTTTTTAATCATTATATTTGTATTAATAATTTATTGTTTTCTTTTTTTAATATCATTCAATGTCTCACAAATACAATCAATATATATTTTTCATTATACTTATCTACTCAATCAAATGTGATAAATTATTAATTTAGTTTAGATTAGATTTACATGCATTATTTTTCATTTTTTATTCATTTTTTATGATATAGTGGCATTTTTATAATATTTTATATAGGTTTTTTTCCTATGTGAGTATCACCTCATGCCTCATAAATGGGGTTAGTAATTTTTTAGAATTTTAGTTAACTAATATACCAAATATGATGATACGTGTGATTAGAATAGTTTTGTATTTGTTGTAACATTATTTAATTTTTATTAAATAAAAAATAAAATAATTGTATTTTTATGGTATTTCACTAATTGATCATTAATATGATTTGTTGAACCATATTATTTCAAATTTTTGAGTTATGTTTATATTCATGAGAGAACATCCAAATAAATATTTTGTGGATCCTCTTTATTCCACTATATTCTATCCTTCTACATCATTAATGGTAGATAATATTTCTAATTTTTTGTAAAAATGTTATCGCATGTTTAAATAAATTTTCACCTACTAACATAAAATACTAGAAGAAAATAAAACGATTTCAGTGGGAATTTTTTTCCTTTTGTTCAAATATTGATGGAAACTAGCTTCTATGTTTATATAATAGACCATGAAACAATATTTTTTTTATTTTTATTGGAGAATCTTCAACAAGAATAAACTATTTCATATAAGGGTGAAAATTTTTGAAATATCATTTGTAAAATTTTTATTTATCGTTACATGTTTTTAAAAAATTAGATTTATTTTTTCCCTCTCACCTAATGAAAAATGATTTACCTTACAATATAGATGTCAAGAGGAGATGTTTATCTTTTTCTTCTGATAGATATAAATATTATGAATAAATTATAATAATTTAATTAATCATTTATCATAGAAAAATGAAAATTATTGTGAAATTTATGGGTTTTTAGATGAATATAAATGGATCAGGTTTGACGAAAATAGATGATATAAATCATTCTTCAAAAGTGATTTTTCAAATATTTGAAGTTTTTTTCTATTGTCTTATAAAATAACCATATAAATCATTTTTATTCACTAGTTAATAATAATTGGTGTGATAAAATCCGAAAATATAATATAAATACATATTCGTCGACCAATATTCTAAGTATATGTATTAATTACTAAAAAATTGTATCTAAAAATATTTGAATATTCAAAGTCAATTCATCGAGATCTAGAAAGACTACCCATAAATCTCATATTTGGACATGAATAAGGGAAATGTGGAATAATTTTGAATATGGGAACATTCCATATAGAATAGTTGAAGCCTGTAAAAGAATGATTACATGTTGTTCTCTATTTTATTTATAAACTATATATATTTTTTTAAATTTTGTTATTAATCTGTTGTATAATACGCTAGTTTTTCAATAACACCCTAGTTAACATGTGAGGATATAGTGATAGTGTTTCTATTAAAAATAGTTTTTTTCCATTCGAGATTATCATTGAGATAAAATTTATATAGTGGAAAAAATATTCTTTATATGATAATATATGGGAAATGGGAGATATAAGGGAATCAAGGCTAAGATGATCGCTACAGAAAATGTTTATAATAATATATTTACAATTTCATGTCTCATTTTCTTATCCTCCACTATTACATGCCTATCCAACATTCCACCTCTTCTTAAATATCTTATTACACTATCTACTCCTCAATAGTTCCATATCAATTATGATAAAAACATTGAGGATCACTAGTATTATATTGTTGAATATGGGATTATACATTATTTTACAAGTAAATTATAATATCATATTAAACATATGATCTATCTTAGATTAATACAATGTGAAAATATTGATCCATCAACTCATGTAAAATGATATATCAATGAGCTTTCTAATGTTCTAAAAGGTAAAAACATTTTTTACATTGACCATAATGTCTTTTATGAAAAGTTACCACCGAGGTATGAATAGATTATATAATTTATTTAATAATTGTTTTCATTCTATGTTATTATTATAATAAAAATATGTATATATATATATTAGAAAACTTTAATGTTAAAGGAATATATTATAGAAATCAATAATATGTTTATCTGTTTTGGCTTTGTATACTAATTTTTCTAAAGGACTTCCAAAATTATCATCATATCCATTTTTGTTCTAATATTTTTATGAGATTTTAAGTAGATGTTTTGTTTATAGGAATGATTATATGATTATAATTTATAATAGGTTCATCATGAAGCTTATAACTATATATATTCTTGTCCTTGGTGTTATATAATTATTTTCCATGTAAATAACTTTTCATATTTCTTTCACTTATTTAAATTCCATTTAAACATACAATATATTTGGTTTTTTCGGTGGTATCATAATAGAAATTGTAATCTACATGAAATTAAATTAGTGTATGGATTAATAAACCCATAACATATTTCTCTAATACTAAATGCAATGAAATATATAGAAATAGTATAATATGTTTTTCAAATAGTTTAGAATGGAGAAATTATGTATTAACTGCTTCCATGTCTTCGTGGGAATATAATATATATTTTATAACGTGTTATTTCTATTAATTAAAAAATCAATCCAATTTAAAAAAATTAAAAATAATAGTTTCTATTTGAATTTTTGTTTTATTTTCAATATAAAACACTCCCTTACATGTCGTGGTCATATCATGGTGACATGCGAGAAAATAGTGTTGATGTTTTTTAAAAGTATCTATAATTATATTATTAATTTTATAAAGTCAAAACCTTCAATTTTAGCCTATATTTATTATTCTAAAAAATTTAATGGGTGAAATATTTACACTAAAAATGATCAATTGAATTATGATTAATTATGAGTAACATCCAAGATATTTTTTGAAAGGCATTATAATATTTCTCTGAATACATTCGAAGTCAAGTGCTGAGACAGTGTGAGATTCTGAGGTCGAGTGAGCCTATAATTAATTTTAAAAATATATTAAATATATTAATACCACACATTCATAGGTTTATTAAAAAATTTAATAACTATTAAATGGTTTCTAAGATCATTAATTGGAGACCATTGTTTATTTGAGAGCATGGGATCTACCCTGGGTGATACATAAACATCATTAGTGTTGGGAGTTTTGTTAAAAACTATTTTGGGCGTAAAAAATAAAATAAAATAGGTTATTTATTTATTTCACTTTGTTAGCATAGTTACCTATTTTTTATTATATAAATATATGGTTTTGAGGATGTATAAAGGTTGGCTGCTAAACCCTAGAGACCTAGTAAAAATTTGGAAGAGTTAACTCTTAAAAAATGGCTTAGAATTGAGGATATATAAAGGATCATGTGCCAATGCAACTTATGGATATCTGGTAAACAAAAATATTTTGATCAATATTCATCAATGATTGATCTGATTGAGGTATAGTGTTTTTAAGTATTTTTCCCCATTTTCTATCCCATGATAAATTCAAATCAATCAACTAAAATATTTCTGCATGGATTGATCATCCTATAGGTATGGGTTTAATTATGGTAGTTGGGGTAATTTATTATTATTTTATTCATTGATGTTTATACCTCTTCATTCAACTTTTATACAACAACAGTTTGTGGTAAAAATGAATAAATGGTGATGTTCAATCCTCAAATTTATGTTTTATTGTTTTATCTCCCATTTCTAGGTAGATTCATCAATTGAATATTATTTTGGGTTATGATTCCATGATTAACCAGTGAATTATCATTGTGAATTTGATATTTGGAACAAATAATTGCTACTATGGGTATGGGATGGAGATTTGATTATACAATTTCTATATAAGATTATGGTTGTAGATCTATAAAAGGATCAGTAGTTCATGATCATAATTTGATATGTGGCACCAATGAGGCAAGATGGTGGGTTTTTTCCATGCACTAGATATGTCAGTATTCCATCTATATATGGTATATAGGTTTGTTAAATCATACATCAGCTACATATAGTGAAATTCAAGATGGTATCATCAATTTCAAAGTCACAAGTGATGACTAATTGAGAGTTTCAGTGTGTTTGGTGAAAAAACTCGACTACAAGGGGTGTAGTTCTATGAACACGCGTTGGGTAGTTCAGTCAGTCCAGCAATAGGGTTTCTTTGTACAGATAAGTATCAAACACTATGTGACATTTGTCACACACTATATGACAAATACCCGACCATCTCAATGTGTATACGTGGATAGATGCCCAGGAGGCTGTGTAGTATTATACATAATGGGTTAATAGTCACACATTGTGTATCATGTGTTGGATAACTAATTATGTATAGGGGTACATACCCGGGTTACAATGTGGTCCCACATTTTGAATACATGGTAAGTACATGCTATGTATTTGGTACATGGGAAGATCCATGTACATGGAATAACCATGTTTTGGACATGGTTCAGTGTATACGGTTAGGGGTAGAATAGAACATCGAGTTCCATGGTGACATCTACACACAATGTACCTCAAGGAGAGGTTGTGTATTATGGAAAAGTAAATACTATCTCAATGTGGGACACTGGAAGTGGAAGGAATTGTGAGACAAAACATGTACCCTATGGACATGTCATGTACTTCATTGAGGATATGTTAGAATCCACAATCTTCTTAGCATGGATTCATTATGACCCCGTCTGAGCTTCCTCAAACCTGAATTGGTTGATTTTGTTTTATTAGTTTGTTCTGAATAGTATTTAGTGTAGTATATTTATCATCAAAGAGGTTGACCCCTCTACAACATCATTATGATTTGTGCAGATACGGTGAGTTACATTATTTGGAAGTGAGTGTTCTCAGTCTTTTTTTAACTATTGAAAAATCCATATTGAGCATGAATCCCTCCGAGAGGACCAGAGTGATCATAATTTTTTTTCATTCCTACATAGATAGGGTTTTCTTGGATTGGCGTGACCTATTTTTTCAAGGTCATTGATTCCCTATCTATGAGTATGTTTCTTATAGTGTATGTTATCTACTCATTAATCCTTGAATGTTTAACCCCTATATGAGTATTGAGATATAATATTACTAATGGGGTAATAGTCTGATGGATTTTGTATCTCAAATTAATCCTCTCTGTTTCCTTCATGACTACACCGGAATAGCATGACCTCTAGATTGAGTTTCTTTAGTGGTAGTATAGCTCAATGAGCTATTCCACCTGGGTGAGAATTCTTTGAAACCTCAAAATAGTTTTATGCCTATATTTGGTTATGAAAAAAATGTGGAATTATTATGAGTACATATTTATGTTTTATTTATGTGTTACATTATTATTAACATATCATGTTATTATATTATACCTCTTTATGTTTTTTGTTTGGGCATTTTGGGATGCCCTGCTGGGTGTTGTTATACTCACACCTACATGGGATCTGTCCATACATGTTGTTTCTTAGGAAAATGATTGAAATTTTATAGAGACCTTGGTGGACTAAGAGAGGGTGGAGCTACTTGTGTTAGACAAACTGAAGTGTATACTAATTATTCAGTTGGCAACAATACCACCATCAAAAAAAGTCATATATTATTTCTATATCTAGGAGGAATTGTATTTGTACCCTTTTTCTGCTTTCCAATGATTTTATGTCATACTATGATTGAGGTATTATAGATGTTTTCGTTAATTGTTATCATATTTTTGTTTATTCATTTTATGGGATTAATGATGTGTGTGTGTGTGTTTTTGTGTGTAGTTATATTAGGATAAATCCTCTTGTATATTTGATTTGTCTTCTTAGAAGCAGTTTCCATCCCCAGTCCTATTATAGGAAGGCATGGGGTAGTTGTGTCTCTAGCCTGGTAAGGTCAGGTCATGATATAATTGTATCAGATATTTTACCCAGCCTGAAGTGATGATAAAGTATGTGGTTTTAGTAGTAATGGTTTTAATTTCTTTTCTCCAGATATGATGTATGGTTGGGGAACTAGCGAAATGGTGTTAAAATGTTTCGAATGTGGTTCGTATGATTGGTTTCTAGAGGTAGTGTGGTGGCCAACGTATCCTCTCACTATGACTCTGATAACCTTCTTACTAACATTGTATATGTAGACATTGGTTGAAGGTAAGAAATTGGTATATGCATCATATAAGAAAGGGTTGTGATTTCCATGTCCATTTGGAGTTAGATACCTAGATATACTCATTGACCATGGTATGTCTTGATGACATTAATGATGTCTTAGTGATGATAGCTAGATAGTATTTCGATACTGTGTCCTGATTATAAATAGATGAGTGATTAAGATTTAGTTAAACGGCACACTCATGAGACATTTTATCTGGGTGGGTTATAAGTATTGTTGCAACCTATTAAGAAGAGAATAGATACTTCTTCGGATTAGGCATATGATCATATGTGTGTTATCAAATCTATATCTCCAGTAGGATGTGGTAATGGTATGTGAATTCTTAGTGCATCACATGAGTTCCAGTAATGGAGATCATTGAGGTTCCACAATGAGAAATACCCTCATGCAGTATAGGTTTGACTCGAGGTGATGGTTTTCCATTCTAAATTATTATAGGACCATTATTAACTTATGGTGTGGATTTACTACATTATTAGGCCTTCACTATGATTTTGGTTTTGGCGATGAAACATATTAGGTTATAGAGGGACCTTGGTAGAGTGATGTTTTGGTGATGAGTTTCTCATAATCGTGTAGTTGTTGATATATTATTGTCTCACGGGAAGAACTATTTTTTCAATATATGGTAAAGGGAATATTTTATATCCAATTATTAAGAAATAATAGATGAATTGAGTGTGTTTTGACGTACAATTTGTGTCTTCACAACCAAGTTCTTGTTTTCACACGGATTTATGAGCCAGTTCTGCCTGATTGTATCCCTTATTCGACACCTAGTGATGCACTTTTTTCTTGAACCTTAAATTTTTGACTCTTTCATATAGTATTATTGATTGAAAAATACTATATAACATGTGGATTGAGTTCATAAGGAGAGAGAGATACTCATGTTTAATCTTCTCATAGTGGTAGTGAGACCATATGATTTTTTCCATAGTATGGGCCGATTTCCTACCATCCTTGCTCAAATGCTTCTTCTAGTGAGTGTGGTGGTCTTTTAAACTTGTTCGGATGAATTTTTCCTACTTTGATAAGGGTTGATCATAGGAATAGGATTATGAAATAATCTGCATGATATTATGACTGAAATATCATCAGTTAGCTAGTTATACATTTAGATTAGTGGATGCTATGAGTTATTTTTTTCCTGTTGTGGTGATGAAGTATGATGATTCTTTTCCTCAGGGTGTACTAGGTTCATCTTCACACCGAGATAATATATTATATAAGTACAATAACTTGATAGATTCCCAACTGTTTTCATATAACATCATATAGAATCCATTTATCTTTTTATAACGAAGGTGAAAATGAGTGTATGCATTGAAAGGGTTTTCTTAAGTCCTAGTGTCTTCAACAGGGCACCCCATATTTTTTCCACTAAGAGATGGATGAGTGCTTGAGGATGACTATGGATTAGTGTCACATTGAAAATATAACATGAGGGAAAGTATCTATAACACCACGAGATTTTATGAAAAATAATCTTTTAATTTCATTAATGTCTTGTGTTGTATTCTACACAAAGATTACATTGCCCTATACGCAACACCGTATTAGCTTGCAGTATACGCAACACTATTCTTGGATCATGTTACACACAATTTTGATAATAGTTATTCTACGCAACATTGAGTATATATATATATATATATTCAATGTATAAATAAAATATGGATGGATTCTGTTATACGAAACAACGAAGGATTCTTTCAGAACACGCAACCCTGACTAGGCTTGCATTACACGCAATCACGACCTTCCTCGATAGCGTGTGTTGTACGCAATAATGGGTTTTAATAAACAACGATTTATTATTATAATATTGTCATGAACTAGCCGTTATGAATAGTATTAATTAAATTTTTATTTTTATAACATTATTATTCATCTTACACATTTTCTAGAACATGGTATAAAAACAAAATAAATTTTTCGGGTAAAATAAGTATTTTTTGAAAAATTGTAGTTTTGCCGCCTTTTTATGGCGCTCCGACTTTAAATCTATTTTTTGAAATGTTTATATGTTAAATTTGACAAAATAAAATTCTTCTTTTGAATCCGGATATAAAAATTTACATTAGATAATGATTTGATATTTTTCTGATAACTTTCATATTTTAATGAATAGTAAAAACACGCTATATTTTAATTAAATACAACTTTTTTCATCGTAAGATCTTATGTGGTTAAATTATAATATTGAATGGTTTTAAAGTATAAATAGAATATATTTTTACCATTTAATATAATGTATTTCATTATCATTGATATTACCTTGAATTCGTAGGTTAAATCAATTCAATCTTTTGCAATGTTTTAAAGAAAAACCCGTTTTCTTTTAACAACAGGGTTAATTTTAATTTAATTTATGCATCTTTTGTGTATTGAATTTGGAAAAATGGATTCCATATTCGGAATATGTGGGTCCAATTTATGTTAATAAGCTACTTTTTATTTTTGGGCATTGTGAATAGTAACTACGGTAAATTTTATTTACTATAGTTAAAGGTAAATCGGGTAATTATGGGTAAATATAAGATTATAAAATTACCCTAAAACTTGAAAAAATCCTATTGGATGGCTAAAAGTAGACCCATATAACCTAAGGGTCGGATTATATTCATTTTATGGACTTTTGTCCATGAAAATAATTTAATTATTATTAAAACCAAAGAATGTGACAACATGTCACTTTCATAAATATTATAAGTATAATAATTTTATTTTAGTGATAAACTTCATGAAACTTCAAACATGAATAGTATCCAGAAAGCTAATACAATTATCTACATAATAGAAAATTATTTATAATTTTTATGGATTACATAATTATCATTTATTATGACACAAAGAGGATGTAGTAATTGTCTTATTAATGAAATATTGACATAATTGACGTTATAAATGCCCAGAAAAATGTAATTTGAGACTTTTTATGACTTAAATTATTTTATGGTTAATATGTCATGTTATTGTTGATATAAGTAACTTGGTTCGAACTTATCATTCTGTTATGAATTTCATAAAAATCATGTACCAAATAGTGTCAAAATTCACATAAATTAGTTTTTAAAACAAATATTATATTATTAATTGTTATTTAATTCCTAAAAATCTATGTTTCGGATATATGACTTAGATAAGGATAGATATATTAATAATAAACAACTTGGGGTTCTTTTGGCTTGTTAGGATATGTTTATTAACCATATAGTGTAAGAAAACAAAAAGACACGGTAAAATTTAAATTATTTAACTTAGAGTTAAATATAATTGATATGGTTAAAATAATAACCTAAACTTGTATGAATCCTATTGGATGAGAGGATTTAGACCTATACCAACTTTAATTTCGAAATAAGACCATTTGGAACCATTATAAACCTAATTTGACCTTAAAATAAAATAATATTTTGAGATTTTCCGAAGGTGCCCCTCTCCTCCCTTATAAAAGGGCACCTCCTCCCCCTCTTCCTCGCACCACTTTGAGCCTCAAAGCTCGGACAAACCCTGAAAAAATCTCTTCTCCACTTCCCTAGTAAAATACTAGAGGTCTTTGTCTTCTTCAAAGACCATCCTTAGTTCTTTAAGTGGAGGTTAAGAAAAGGCGCGTCAAAAAGAGGTAATATCCATTACCGATCTTTTTCAATTTCTTTCTTCTTCAACATCTTCTTCTTTAATTGTTTCATGATAAAGTAATAAAATAAGTATTTCTTATATACTGATATGTTACTATAAATATGAAACAACTCTTATTAACCTTCTTATCCATCCTACGGTAAAAGGAAATCACCGCGCTTGCGTACGTACGGAATACAGTCTCCACGCCGTGGTGTAATCTATTTTCCGCCACCACCTTAATTGGATGGGTATAATGGTGTAATGAGTAACTATATATGATTATTATAAAGTGATATTGATACTGAAATAGTATACATACACTTCAACACAAGTTCACAATCATGAGAACGATATCATCGCTCGTGCGTATGTACGTACTACTGTCTCCACGACGCGATGCGATTCATTCTCCACATTAACCATTCATGAATGATTAAAAAGTATATATAATGAATAATAATGAAATATATGACATGTTAAATCTACTGGATTTATGTATATATATATATATATGTATGTCATCTACTTACTTCCATTCAAGACAATAAGGAAAGGAAAACAGCGTTCATGCGTACGTACGGACTACCATCTCCATGAACGGTGTGTTTCATTTCATTTATCTATCTATTATATATATATATACTGAATATATATGATGTATAAATCATGTTTTATATTCTGGAAGTATGTAAATCATGATATATGTAATAATAATGTCAAGAACAACAAGTCCAAACACCTACGATAAATGAAATGATTTTACCCAAAAGGCTTCTTTAATAGGGAATTTAGAAAAGAACGGGTAATATAAAGTCATAAGTGAACCATATATGATATCATAACAATTAATATTATTCTATAATAAGTTAATGACATTATTTAAATCATTATACAGGAGGTTCGGATACGTACAAAGCATATCGGACATAAGGTATGGGAAATATCACAATCTCATTTTTATCCGAGATTGTTTATACTTTGGTATTTACTGGGGTGTATTTTATCATCCACAACCATGTTTCCTCAATATGTAATATTATTTACATCCATATAAAATTGTTTAAATCCAATTTTACCCTTCGGTGAGTTTTTAGCAAAAGGTATGAAATGAATCTTTTGTCATTTTTCGTACGAGGTGATTTTTAACTTTTCCGACAAAAGTACGAGAAGAATGTTTTTTTAACTTATACGGAATGAATACATTTTTAAAACATTATTTCCAAGAAGCTCCCTTTACAAGTTTTAATGTTTATTTTTAATCAAATTCTTTTAGTTTAGAATTGTATGACATGTTATGAAAGGAAAAGTGTTTTTGAATAAGAAAGGATATTTTCCTCATGAATGGAGTTCAAGTGTTTTATCAAAATTATTTTCCATCTAAGATAATAAAGGGTTCTGTTTCAATCCCTATTATTACATTGATTTGATTATGTTGTGATGGAATTATTTTTATGAATTCCTTTATCTTATATGAATTGTTTTATGATGTCACGATGTTTAAGATTCCAATTTTTATTACATGGGTTATGCAATGATGTATAATTTATGATTCTGTGGCACACATAAGAATGGTATCATTATGAGATGGGTGGGACCTATATCTCCCTCCAATGCATTGGGTAATGATTTTATATCTCATGAGATAGAAATGGATGGAATGGTAGGTTATACCGGTTCAGTGAAACAGGACTGAAACGAGGAATGAACTCGGTTTAGAAAGGGACTTTGTCCACTAAGATAGTCTTGGCAATGAGTCTTGACTAAAAAGAAATTATTCTCTATGATTATGTGTGTATGTAACAAAGTTTCATATTTTAAGTTATGATTATTGGGATTACATTTCACTACTAAGATTTATCCCATGTTATGAAATTATGATCTCTTTTGCAGGTTATGATTTCCAAAAGATATGTTCTTATGAATATGACGTGATTGATATTTCTTTTATTTACCCTTACTGAGATTTTGAGCTCACCCTTTTATGTTTTTTTTTCAGGACATAAAGAAAGAAATTAGGTTTAAAAAAATGAGATCTTTATGGGAGATGTTGAAGATGTTTCACCACGATTAGAAGATTATATTCCGAGTTTCCAAAGACACTAAACTATTACGGTCCTTGTGTGTGTGTTTTTGTTATTACTAAGTATTCCGAAAAAGTAATGTAATGTCCATGTACTTCAGGCTTCGCGTCTCTACAGTTGGGATCAGAGGAAAGGCTTCGTCAACCTTTGGAAACAAGGATGCGAAAACGGTAGTGAGATCCCTAGAGATATTTCTAAGGTATGTCTAGGGATGTCCCTAAGGATAAGTATACGTATAGGATATAGTCTTAGAACTATGGTAACGATCTTAGAATTTAACCTAAGATGTTAGATATTGAGGGTGCTCCCCCTTTACTATGTTGTTTTACCTAGCATGATTTTTGCCTCTCACACTATTCTTTTTGAGTTTTAGACGATGGCTGGAACCCGAAGGAACCGTGTTGATCACTGTAATGGACAATGCAATGATTGTCCTCCTGAACAAACAAATGTTATGGGAGATGGACTGCAAAATCTTATTTCTATAATTACACAAGCTATGAATCATTCTGGACTTCCAAATGAGCAGAGAAGGGAACAATAATCTATTGATTCCTTCATGAGGCAACGTCCACCTTCTTTTAGTGGGTCTTCTGATCCACTTGTTGCTGAAAAATGGATCAGTACCACTGAAAAGATATTTTCAGTTCTTCAATGTTCTGAATATGATAAATTCATCTTAGCAGAATATCATTTGGAATGTAAATCTGATCGATGGTTGAATCTTATCAAGAATATGAATCAAAGAGATGAAATTGAGTCCATGGAATGGGATGAGTTCAAGAACTTAATTTTAAATAAGTACTTACCTCATATTCTTCGAACAAAGATAGAGAAGGAGTTTCTTGAACTAAAGAAAAAGGATGATGAATCTGTTGGTATATACGAAGTGAATTTTACAAGGCTTGCATGGTATGCATCTGGATTTATCATCCACCCTGAAAGTAAAGTTGATCGATTATTCAGTGGCTTAAAATCAAGTATTCTAATGGAATTATCTATAAGAGACTTCAGTAGCTATGAAGAAATTGTGTGTTGTGCTATCAAGGTATAAATGGAAGTTGGTGTTACATGTCCATCTCATGGTTTTGACAAGAAACGAAAGATGGAGTTCAAGGAGAAATCTCAGAATAATGGTGAAAAGAAGATGAATGTTTCCTTATTCACAAAGTGTGGAATGAACCATGGTGGAGATTGTATTAATGGGACTAGAAAATGATTTAAGTGTGGAAAAGAAGGTCATCGAGCAACTGAGTGTCGAAGTAATGGAAAAAGGGTTTCTAATGATGTGAATAAAGCAAACACTGCAGATAATGCACCACCAACACTTCAATGCTTCATGTGCAAGGAAATGGGGCATTATGCTAATAAATGCCCTAATCCAAGGGTTAGTGATGATCGACATGAGAAACCACATAAGGAAAAGGACAACGGGAAGTCACATGCGATCACTATTGGCGATGTTGAATATGACAACGATGTGGTGGAATGATTAAGTGTTTATGTAATGGGATTTAAAAATAGTATCATGGAATCTCATTTATGGTATTGAGGAATTTTGGAATATCTATGTATTGGTTTTCAATAATTATATGATACTGGTAACCAGGAAAAAAAATTGATTGAAATATTTTTGGAAAGTAGATTATATGCGCATAATGAAGGGACAATAAGATAATGAGATGTTTGATTGTATTCATGAGCTTGTGATTGATATAAGAACTAAGTATATAGAATTTTGAGGATTTTGGTATGTGGAAAGAGTTATCTTTTTACAGCACTCATGTTTTCACTAAGATTCAATGGGTATTCATTTTTCAAGAGATTACATGATTATGGTATTCACATGACTGGAATGTGACGAACAAGATATATGAGGGATAAATGATGGAATTCACGTGATCATTTTCTCTATACTATGAGCTTGGACCGAAGTATTTTAGATAATCCTAAATATTGGAAAGGATTATGTTAGACATAAGTTAGTAATGTTCAAGGATAATTTTTTTTTGATATTGTTGATGGGATGTTATAATAATGTAGTTTTAGAAAAAGGACAACCTGCAGGATGTGCGACAACCCATCGCGTCAGCCAAGGCTGTGGGAATCGAACCCACAACTAATGTGCGACGGGCCTTTATCGCATACCACTGGCCTACAGAAAGTCCTTGGTTAGTAGAAACTAGTTTTATTTTATTAAGCGGTATGATATATGAAGTATAAGTTCATTTTTGGAATCTTATATGATTAACCTCACCAAAGGAGGACTTATGTATATTTGATAACTATTGATAAACATTTGTTTGAAACAGATGGAATGACCCATCATTCTATCACATGATCTGTTAACACTTCACGAATAACAAATTCAACTTCTTTTCTTTAAGAGTTGAAGTGGAAATTGTTCAAAACACGAACAACAGTGAGATTGTACCAAAATCAAGTAAGTATTTCTTCTAATTTAAAATTTTCAACTTTAGGGAAATGATATTGAAAACCAAAAATGTTGTCCTAGTGATCTTATATCTGATGAATCAGATGGTACCCTAGATCATCACAAATTTATGACTTTGTGATTGTTGGCTTTTTTATAGCCATGTTCTCTACCACTCTCCATCAGAACTTGATGGTTAGATTTTTCTTCCATATCCATATTTTCACCTATGTTCTCCTACGTGGAAACCCAGTGATGAGTTAATTTGGGTAACCATTAAATTTCATACTTTAGTTTTTAAAGCCATGTTTTGGTATTCCTTTTTACAATGTGGGTTTCTATTAAACAAACTTTCGAGTAGTAAACCATTTATAACCCCGACGAATTTCGAGGGCGAAATTAATTTTAAGGGGGGTAGAATGTAACACCCCGAGATTTTATGAAAAATATTCTTTTAATTTCATTAATGTCTTGTGTTGTATTCTACACCAAGATTACATTGCTCTATACGCAACACCGTATTAACTTGCAGTATATGCAACACTATTCTTGGATCGTGTTAGACACAATTTTGATAATAGTTATTCTAAGCAACATTGAGTATATATATATATATATATTCAATGTATAAATGAAATATGGTTGGATTCTGTTATACGAAACAATGAAGGATTCGTTCACAACACGCAACCCTAACTTGGCTTGCATTACACGCAATCACGGCCTTCCTCGATAGCGTGTGTTGTATGCAATACCGGGTTTTAATAAACAATGATATATTATTATAATATTGTCGTGAACTAGCCGTTATGAATAGTATGAACTAAATATTGAATTTTATAACATTATTATTCATCTTACACATTTTCTAGAACATGGTATAAGAACAAAATAAATTTTTCTAGTAAAATAAGTATTTTTCAAAAAATGCAGTTTTGTCGCCATTTGATGGCGCACCAACCTTAAATATAGTTTTTGACATTTTTATATGTTCAATTTGACAAAATAAAATTCTTTTTTTGAATCACGACATAAAAATTTACATTAGATAAATTTTTGATATTTTTCCGATAACTTTCATATTTTAATGAATAGTATAAACACGCTATATTTTAATTCAAAACAACTTTTTTCATCGTAATATCTTATGTGGTTAAATTATAATATTGAATGGTTTTAAAGTATAAATATAATATATTTTTACCATTTAATATAATTTATGTCATTAGCATTGATTTTACATTGAATTCGTAGGTTAAATCAATTCAATCTTTTGCAATGTTTTAAGGAAAACCCCGTTTTCTTTCGGCAACGAGATTAATTTTAATTTAATTTATGCATATTTTTTGTATTGAATTTGGAAAAATGGATTCCATATTTGGAATCAGTGGGTCCAAATTATGTTAATAAGCTACTTTTTATTTTTGGGGATTGTGAATAGTAACTACGGTAAATTTTATTTACTATAGTTATAGGTAAATCGGGTAATTAAGGGTATATATAAGATTAAAAAATTACCCTAACACTTTGAAAAATCCTATTGGATGGCTACACGTAGACCCATATAACCTAAGGGTCGGATTAGATTCATTTTATGGACTTTTTTCCATGAAAATAATTTAATTATTATTAATACCAAAGAATGTGACAACATGTCACTTTCTTAAATATTATAATTATAATAATTTTAATTTAGTGATAAACTTCATGAAAAATAGAACATGAATAGTATCCAGAAATATAATACAATTATCTACATCATAGAGATTTATTTAGAATTTTTGGGGATTAAATAATTATCATTTATTATGACACAAAGATGATGGAGTAATTGTCTTATTAATGAAATATTGACATAATTGATGTTATATATGTCCAAATAAATGTAATTTGAGACTTTTTATGACTTAAACAAATTTTATAGGTTAATATGACATGTTATTGTTGATATAAGTAACATGGTTCGAACTTATCATTCTCTTTTGAATTTCTTAAAAATCATGTACCAAATAGTGTCAAAATTGACATAAATTAGTTTTTAAAACAAATATTATATTATTAATTGTTATTTAATTCCTAAAAATCTACGATTCATCAAAATGACTTATATAAGGATATATATATTAATAATAAACAAATTGGGGTTCTTTTGTCTTTTTATGATAAGTTTATTAACCATATAGTGTAAGAAAACAAAAAGACACTGTACAAGTTAAATTATTTAACTTATAGTTAAATCTAATTAATGAGTTTTAAATAATAACCTAAACTTGTATAAATCCTACTGGATGATATTATTTCTACCCATACCCACTTTATTTTAGAAATAAAACCCTTTGGAACCATTATAAACCAAAATTTACCTTAATATAAAATAATATTTTGAGATTTTCCTAAGGTGCCCCTCTCCTCCCTTATAAAAGGGCACCTCCTCCCCCTCTTCCTCACACCACTTTGAGCCTTCAAGCTCGTCCAAAATCTACCAACATCTCTTCTCCACTTTCCTAGTATCATCCTAGAGGTCCTGGTCATCTTCAAATACCATCCTTAGTTCATTAGGTGGTGGTTAAGTAAAGGCGCGTCAAAAAGAGGTAATATCCATTACCGATCTTTTTCAATTTCTTTCTTCTTCAACTTCTTCTTATTTAGTTGTTTCATGATAAAGTAATAACATATGTATTTCTTATATACTTATATGTTATTATAAATATGAAACAACTCTAATTAACTTTCTATCCATCCTACGGAAAAGGAAATCACCGCGCGTGCGTACGTACATAATATCGTCTCCACAACGTGGTGCAATCTATTTTCCGCCACCACCTTAATTGGATGGGTATAATGGTGTAATGAGTAACTATATATGATTATTATAAAGTGATATTGATACTGAAATAGTATACATACACTTGAACACAAGTTCACGATCATGAGAACGATATCATCGCTCGTGCGTACGTACGGACTACCGTCTCCACGACGCGATGAGATTCATTCTCCACATTAACCATTCATGAATGATTATAAAGTATATATAATAAATAATAATGAAATATATGACATGTTAAATCTACTGGATTTATGTATATATATATATGTATGTCATCTACTTACTTCCATTCAAGACAATAAGGAAAGGAAAACAGCGTTCATGCGTACGTACGGACTACCGTCTCAATGAACGGTGTGTTTCATTTCATTTATCTATATATTATATATATTTATATATACTTAATAAATATGATATATAAATCATATTTTATATTCAGGAAGTATGTAAATCATGATATAAGTAATAATAATGTCATGAACAAAAATTCCAAACACCTACGATAAATGAAACAATTTTACCCAAAACGCTTCTTTAACATGGAATTTACAAAAAAACGGGTAATATAAAGTCATAAGTGAACCATATATGATATCATAACAATGAATATGATTCTTTAATAAGTTAATGATGTTATTTAAATCATTATACAGGAGGTTCGGATACGTACAAAGCATATCGGACATAAGGTAAGGGAAATATCACAATCTCATTTTTATCCGAGATTGTTTATACTTTGGTATTTACTGGGGTGTATTTTATCATCCACAACCATGTTTCCTCAAATGTAATATTATTTCCATCTATCTACAATTGTTTAAATCCAATTTTACCCTTCGGTGAGTTTTTAGTAAAAGATATGAAAGGAATCTTTTGTCGTTTTTTGTACGAGGTACTTTTTAACTTTTCCGACAAAAGTACGAGAAGAATGTTTTTTTAACTTATACGGTATGAATGGATTTTTAAAACATAATATCCAAGAAGCTTCCTTTAATAGTTTTCATGTTTATTTTTAATAAACTTCTTTTTAGTTTAGAATTGTATGACATGTTATGAAAGAAAAGTGTTTTTGAAGAAGAAAGGATATTTTCCTCAAGAATGGAGTTGAAGTGTTTTATCAAAATTATTTTCCATCTAAGATAATAAAGGGTTCTATTTCTATCCCTATTATTACATTGATTTGATTATTTTGTGATGGAATTATTTTTATGAATTCCTTTATCTTATATGAATTGTTTTATGATGTCACGATGTTTAAGATTCCCATTTTTATTACATGGGTTATGCAATGATGTATAATTTATGATTTTGTGGCACATATAAGAATGGTATCATTATGAGATTGGTGGGACCTATATCTCCCTCCAATGCATTGGGTAAAGATTTTATATCTCATGAGATAGACATGGCTGGAACGGTAGGTTATACCGGTTCAGTGAAACAGGACTGAAACGAGGAATGAACTCGGTTCAGAAAGGGACTTTGTCCACTAAGATAGTCTTGGAAAAGATTCTTGACTAAAAAGAAATGATTCTCTATGATTATGTGTGTATTCCACAAAGTTTCATGTTTTATGTTATGATTATTGGGATAACATTTCACTACTAAGATTTATCCAATGTTATGAAATTATGATCTCTTTTGCATGTTAAGATTTCCAAAAGATATGTTCTTATGAATACGACGTGATTGATATTTCTTTTGTATTACCTTACCGGGAATTTGAGCTAACCGTTTTATGTTTTTTTCCAGGACATAAAGAAAGTAATTAATTTTTTTAAAAAATTAGATCTTTATGGGAGTTGTTGAAGATCTTTCACCACGATTAGAAGATTATATTCCGAGTTTCCAAAGACACTAAACTGTTACGGTCCTTGTGTGTGTGTTTTTGTTATGTACTAAGTATTCTGCAAAAGTAATGTAATGTCCATGTACTTCAGGATTCGGGTCTCTTCAGTATCCAATACAATGTATTAATAGATTCATCAACTAATGGTTTGTGGAGAATTGATTCTTAGAGTTTGACCTCACGAACGGTTATCACCATCTCTAGTTTTTGAGTATGTTATAATTTAAGTGGATTTTTAAATGTACTATAGGTGTTTTGAATTAGTGGTGATTCTATTTAGTGAGTTATATTCCAAAACAAAATTGTGAGACATAAGGACATCACCCAAATCCTTTATTATATTACTTCATGTTATACTTCTTCGATGGAATCTAAATGTGCTCACTATTGAGTATGAGAAAGTGAGACACTTGAGGATCATGCCATTTTCCCCTAAACGAAATCTATTACTCCATAATTATTATGATATCTAGAGAAATATAAGTTAGGATATAAACTGTGTGGTGTAGAATGACAAGATATCCGGTTGATAAATTTTTAATGGATTCCATAATGTAGGGAATCACATCATTCTTTTCAACATATGGATGATGGTTCTCGCCATGGTGTGAGAATAGGTGATAAAGATATTTTTTCTTTAATTGTTTATATAGTCAATGTGAGGATGTACAATGATCTATTAGAATATATCAAACATCATATGTAGTTGAAACAATTATTTGAGTTAATCTTTTTTTTCGTATATCTTCGGGTGATGACCAAAAGTGATTTGTGAAGTGTTTGGGGCACCTGTTCATGGAATATAAAGGATATATTTCTATAATTGTCTAAATAATAATTGCATAGTTTGATGAAGACTTCATTGAACGATCATGGATATGATTTTAGAATACATTTGTGACTCAATTGTATTTATCAAATGTGTATTACCACAACCATATATCTCCGTAAAAGTGGGACATTTGGGTTCTGGTGAACATGTTTTGGGTTTGAATGTCAATTTTTGAGCCATAAATGGGAGGACCATCTACCTCAATGGATTTATCATATCATGAATATTACCACTCCACCATAAGAGTATCACCTTTATAATTCCATGTATAATGGATCATGAAATACACAGTTATACTAGTTGGACCCAAATGGTAATAACACTTGTGTCCTAAGTTTGGTTCCATTGATGGTTTTAATGGTTTTAGTTCATCTAGAGGAGGATAAGGATTTATTTTTAAAAATAATCCATCGATTGATGATATAGGCCTTTAGAATTTTAATTTTATGGATTCATAGCTATAAAGTAAGTATATCTCCTTAGATCATAGGAACTTTTATTTCCTCCTTTTATGTCACGTTAGTGAGGTGGTTTATCTACTAACCGCATTCACATAAAACTTTTTGTCTTCTTAGTTTCCTTCACATTTAATAGAGCATAAAGGATATGGATGAATCATTGAATGATACCGACCTGGGTATGGTGGATTATGATAGTGGAGTTCCCATTTTCAAGATCTCAGTGATGTTGAGGACAGATTGGATAAAGACACATCATATGAATGTTTTTCCATGGGTGTGTGGATATTGAAAGCATATAACCCCATTTGGGGTGCTCGAGGGAGCAGGAAACCTGGTTGGGATACTATTAACCCCACATTTTTTCCTTAGGATGTGTTTTTGGAGGATGAAAATCCATTATAGAAGGAATAATGTAATGTTCTAATTTTTACTATGTAACACTTTGGAATGTTTTTAGGAATATTTTTAGATACATGCATGGAGATGGGGTGGGATTCATAGGGACCATGTACTCATAATTAATTTTTGAAATATATTATATAAATTAATATAAAAAATATTCAATTTTCTTAATAAAGTTGAAAAAATATTAAACGAGAATATGGATTATAAATTGTAGGATGTTTTTGAGTTCATGGTTTGTGATTTAACTAGGAGTGACATAAATTTTTTTGGTGTCAGGATTACTCTTAAAAGTAGTCATGGATGTAAATAATAAAATAAATATATAAATTTATTTATTTATTTATTTTGAATTTTTAACACTATGAAATATTATTCACTATATTAACATGAGGTTATGATGAGTTATTAGGAATGGTCAATAGTCCCTGAACACCTAGTAGATTTATAGTGGAGGACCTTTTTGGCAAACAACATCTAATCGAGGTTAGATCGAGGAACGTGTTCCAATATAGCTGGTGAGTCTCATATATGACAATGATGTGTAGTCATTATTTTTCATTGATTATGTAATGATCCATTTTTTTAGTCAAAAAATTTCCTAGGGAATTTGATATTTTTCGTTTACTAGGAGTGATAAATCAAAACATAGTTTCACAATGTTGTTCTAATAGTTTGAACCAGTCAATGTGATTGTTTTTGTACTTGGGAGGAGGCCCTAGAAGATCCAATGGTGTCATAATGTGTTTTGGTAGTTCTGAACTAGGAAAAATATGTTTTTATGGATCAACAAAGGGCCATGGTTTTTCTGAAAAAATTCATCATGTTGTATAAAATAGTGCTACTTTATACAGATGGAAAATTATTGTTCTATGAGCTATGCATGGTTTTCCAATACGTACACCAACAAAACATCAGTAGTGATATCCAACAGTACCTCAAAAAAATTCATCTGATGCACTTTGAATGGTTAGGCAACCATGTGGGTCAAACTAGGAAGGTTGATCCACGTTCCTAGCAGAGGGTGTATAGTTTGAGTATAATTCTCCAAACCGTGCACGATGTCCTATTTTAAAATTTAAAATTTATTAACTTAAAATAATATAAAATAAACCTTCATATCCACTAACCCCACTTTTGTGGCACACCCTCCTCCAGTATCCCTAGGCACATGACACACCCCTATCCTTCAGCTCCAACATCGCCCAATGATTTAATCTATTTCATCGTAAATTGTTCCCACAATCAATTAAGGTGAGTCTTTTCATCACTTTATTTTCTGGTTTCCATCCATTTTCCAGTCTCCCTATTACCCAATATTGTTTTTACATACCCTAGTGTTTATGTATATCCTTGTTTTGGTTTCATCCATATTTATAGTGTGTTGTTCCACTCTTGGGACACCTTTATGTGAGATTTGGAATCTGTAGCCGAAGAATAAGTGGATTTACTTCGATTTGGGTCACCACTACAATATGAGGTGAGGTTTTACTATTTCTTCTTTGTATCACCTAGTTTATTATGGGTTCCATTATTTTTTAACTCCTTGATTTTATCTGTAGTGTGTGCACCCTATCGTGTGGTTTCAGTTACTAGAGTCTAAGGTGGCTTTCTTGCATATTCATATATGGGTATGTATATATATATTTAGGTTCCCTATTATGTGAATATTCATCCATAGTATCACTAATTGAGTTAAATATTAATTAGTTTCCAACTTAAGACTTCCATGACAATGTTAATTGTTTTCATTGATTGATTTTTTTAATTATAAATGTTGTTTTATTAGATACACTGAAGTTCCAATGATCGAATGTCAACTGAGAAGGGGGGGTTGAATCAGTTGAAATCTTTTTATAAGTTTCAAAACTTTATGAAACATAACCCTGGAAACCTGTTAAGATTTACTTCCTTATCGACCTTTAGCAAGTAACCCAAGCATGAAAGAAAGGTAAAGAAAGAAAAGCAGACCAGAATTACAAGGTTCAGGCTCAATAAGAGAACATACGTCCTTGCCAAAGCCACTCTCGTGGGTCTATGGAAATCTAATATAATGAAGAATTGAATACAACTTGTGCCAACTCCCATTGGACACCTTCTATCTCCTGAAAAGAAAGATTATACTGGCTCCCGTTAGTTTACAATGTTTCCTTAAAGAACAATTGAGCCAAACATAAGAAAAAGAATTTTTCAAGCTACACCAAAAAATGCTCACTCTAAATATTCAATCAAATTTCTTGGATCCGATTTTCTGAAACCAATCTTCTCAGCAATAAAACTATTACTCTGCAAAAGCTCACTCCGAATCTTCAATCCGGACTTCTTGAATCCGGTTATCTGAAACAGGTCTTCTCAACAAGGAAACTGTGACTCCACAGAAATACCCAATCTGAATACTCAATCCTAATTCCGCAAATCCAATATTCTGAATCCGAATTTCTCAGCAAAATAATAATGATTCTGCAGAAATGCTCACTTCAAAAACTCAGTATAGATTTCAGGAATATGGTTCTCTCAGCAAAGAAAAGATGAATCATCACAAAAGCTCACTCTGAATTCTCCAGCGCTCCACCTTTTCCGCATGTGTAAAAAATTTTTAATGAGTGAATGATCTGAGAACATATTTATTGGCAACTCGGAAAACAAAGGCGAGAATCCGGAAAAAGATTCCCTCTTCCTTGAATCTCAAAAACTCCACAAATCTCTCGAATTTAATCTTCAATCTTTGACTTATTCAAATATCCTTAAATTTATCCGAGATTTATGAAAAGTTGAATTACTAGTTTTATTGAACTTTTCATATCTTCCTCAAAATGATAAGTCAAGATCTTGGTTATGATTTTAGTTTCAGGAAAACTGGTTCAGGAAAATTCGTTCAGGAAAACTGGTTCAGGAAAACTGGTTCAGGAAAACTGTTTCATGAAAACTCGTTCAGGAAAACTGGTTCAAGAAGACTGGTTTAGGAAAACTGGTTTAGAATTGTCATTCCAAATTTCTGGCTTAGGATTGTCATTCTTAATTTCTAGTTCATGATTGTCATTCTGAATTTCTGATTTAGGAATTCCACTCTGAATTTTTGGTTCCGGAAGTCCACTCTGAATTTTGGTTTAGGAAATACACTTCGAACTTCTTGCTCAGCAAGTAGACTTTGAATTCTGGATCAGCAAGTAGACTCCGAAAATCTGATTCAGCAAGTAGACTCTCAAAATCTGGTTCAGGAAATAGACTCCAAACATCTGGCTTGGGTAGACATCGATTTTCAGGATCAGATAGACTCCGCAAAACAGGTTAAGAAGAACTAGTTATGGAAAACAGGTTCCGAAATACTGTTTCCGAATTTCCTCATATTTTTCCTTAGTGAAAAAAATCTCAATTCTCTTCACCATTTCTTCAACTGCTTCTTTCATGAAACTTTTCATTGTGTCTGAGAAATATAATTTCAGAAAAAAATCTTCTGATTTTTTTATGAAAGTTTGAGACACATTATTAACTTCTGACTTCTCATTATTCAACAAAATATACTTTAAGAAAATCTTCAGCAACCAGCAACTTCAAATTTTTCTAACTCAAAAACATTCTTCAACAAAAATATTAGCAGTTAAAAAATACAAAAAAATTGTTAAACCAAACACTACAAAGGTTATTCAATCTCCCCCTTTGGATTTTTTGGAAACCCTAGTTAACATGTTTTCACCTCACAAGACATTCATCTCTCAAAAATTAATTTTACCAAAACATATCCTTTCTCAAAAGAGAGTTTCCTAACACCACACTACGGGAAAAAGTAATGTTTATGTATGATTTCCATCCATCGGTGACAGGAAAATATTGTGGCCATGTAAGGGTAAACTTCACCTTACTCAAACTCCCCCTCAACATTTATTTTTCTCATTCTCACTTTTCTTTTACTCTCTAATTTTTCTTTCTCACTCCACTATTATATGATAACCACTGCTTTAGATTCATAATGAAAACATACTATCCCACATTGTCAACATAATCCAAAGTCCGATGGGGGATACTTCCTTATGAGTTTTCAGGAAGTCATGGGAGGACACTAAACATGATGTTTCACCCTCATCTCAACAAACCTCTCCTTTGACATTGATTTTGTGAAAATATCACCAATCTGATACTTTTTTTGAAATATATTCCAGCAAGATTTCTCCAGCAGCAACTTTCTCTTTTAAGAAATGATACTTTATATCAATGTGTTTTGATCTTGAATGTTGAACAGGATTCTTGGAAAGATCAATGGCACATTGATTATCACAGAGTATCTTCAATGGTTTAGAAACATTCACTTTGAAATATTCTAGCTGAACTTCCATCCACATCATTTGTGTACAAGCCTGAGTAGCTGCAATATATTCAGATTCAGCTGTACTTAATGTTTCTGAACTTTGTTTCATGCTGAGCCAACTCACACAGCATTTCCCTAAGAAAGATGTTCCTCCTAATGTTAATTTTTTCTCATTATAATCACCAACCCAATCAGCATCAGTATAACCCTGAAACTTCATCTCATTATTTCTCTTTTATGACAACCCATGTGAAGTTGTTCCTTTAGCATATCTCAGAATCCTCTTGACTTCCATCATGTGTGATTCTTTTGGATTACATTGATATCGGGAACAAAGAGTCAGCATAAGAAATATCAGTCCTTGAAGCTGTAAGATAATGAAGACTTCCTATAATCTTTCGAAATACTTTTTCATTCACACTATTCCATGACTCATCTTTGCACAACATTGTGCTCACTGATATAGGAGTTGAAACTTCCTTTGATTCTTCCATCCCAAACTTCTTTAACAATTCATTGGTATACTTTTCTTAGAAAAAGAAAATGTAGTTTTTTTGTTGATGAACTTGTAATCAAAGGAAGAATGTTAATTCTACCAACATTGAAATTTCAAAAATTTCCTTCATTTCTTCAGCAAACTGTTCACATACCTTTTCTTCATCGCCAAAAAAAATTATATCATCCACGTAATCGATTACAATCAATGTTCCGGAGTCGACATCTTTAATATACAAGTTTCTATCAACCTTTTCTTTAGAAAAAATCATCTTTCTCAAATAATTTCCAAAAATTGAATACCATGCTCATGGATCTTGTTTCAGTCCATATAAGTATTTCTTCAATTTGAAAACTTTGTTTTCATCCTCATCAAAGAAAAAACCCACAAGGTTGTTCAATGTAAACTTTTTCCTCAATCTCATGATTTAAGAAATATGACATTAAATCCATCTGATAAACCTTGTAATTCTAACGAGAAGCCACTGCAAGAAACATGCGAATAGTTTCCAACCTTGAAACAGGGTCAAAGGTTTCATCAAAATCCACACCTTCCACCTGGGAATATCCTTTATACACAAGCCTCACTTTGTTACTTATAGCTTCTCCATGCTCATTCAATTTATTTCTTTAAACCCACTTGGTTCCAATAACATTTTTACTTTCTAGCCTTGGAACAAGTTCCCATGTTTCATTTTTCTCAATCTGATCGAGTTCTTTATTCACAGCATCCACTCATTCTTTATGTTGAATAGCTTCTGAAACTGATTCTGGTTCAACTTTTGAGATAAGGGAAGTATGATATTCTAATCTCAACTTTCTTCTTGTCTAAACTGGAGCATTCTGATTTCCAATAATATTTTGGGATTCAACATGTTTTCATAAGGTCGGGAAACTCACACATTCATTACCAACATCACATTCTTCCCCATGTTGCTCATCTGAGTCACTTTCACTCTCGTGGGAATTCTTTGATTTATATTCCTCAATATTATCAACAAATTATGTGAAGGAACTTGGATTTTCAATTACCTTCACATTATATGAGTACACCAACTTCTGTAAACGTTTGTTCCAGCATTTGTAACTTCTTCCATTTGGTGAATAACCCATAAATATTCCTTCTTCAGCTTTCTCATCAAACTTTCCTAAGTCAGTATTATTTTTGAGTAATCATGGAATTCCAAAAACATTGAAGTAATTAAAATAATTCTTTTTGTTATTCCACATCTAGTAACGAGTCATGTTGGTTTCCGGTCTCAACAAGAATCTGTTTTGAACATGTATAGCAGTGCTAATAGCTTCTCTCCAGAAGAATTTTGAAATTTTGTATTCTGATAACATACTTCTTCCCATTTCCCCCAAGCTTCTATTTTTCCTTTCTGCTACTCTATTTTTTTATAGTATAGGGTGCACTATATTGATGTTTGATACCATGCTTCCTTAGATAAGTTTCAAAATCATTTATTGTGAATTCGGTACTGTTGTCTGTTCTCAAATTCTTTATGGAAACTCCCAATTCGTTCTCAATATCTCTTCTGAAGAATTTAATCATTTCAATAGCCTCTAACTTATGCTTCATGAACATGACGTTTGTCATCCGAGTGAAATAATCAATAAAAGTGATAAAGTATAAATCTCCTTTTGTTGATTGATGTCTCATCGGCCCACACAGATCAGAATGAATAAGCTCAAGCGGTTTGTAAGATTGAATCTCAACTCTTTTATGACTTTTTTTAGTCAACTTTCCTTTCTGGCATGTTCCACAAACATCTTCATCTCTTCTTTTCAGTTCGGGAAAATTTCGAACAACATCAACTTTATAAATCATACTCATGTTCTTCTTCCCCTGGTGGCCAAGTCTTCGGTTCCATAACATGTTTTCATCTTCAGCACTCAAATAATAACAGTTATTGGATTCTCTTATTTGAAAGAGATTCCCACTGGTTCTTTCTCCTTTTGTAATCACTTTTCCTTTTTTCACACTTTTGATTACACAAGAATCTTTTCTAAAAATAACTTCTTTTCCATCATCACAAAGTCGACTTACACTAAGTAAGTTATGTTTTAGCCCATAAACAAGCAATATTTCTTATGATTTTAGTTTCTCTGGTTCAATCTCCGCCGTTCTGATTCCCTTAATTTTTAAGGAACTATCATTGCCAAAAGTAACTACTCCTTCATCATGACTTTCAACATGCTCCAAGATTTCTATATCACCTGTAATGTGTGAAGAACAACCTCTATCAAGAATCACTGGTTTGTTTCTCTTACTTACTTTTATTGTTGTCTCAACAACAAAAGCTCTATCATCAACCTTCTTATCTTCATCTTTCTTTTCTTTCATATCATAAGAAACTTGTTCTGGAAGAAGATTCATACATCGTTCGGCATGATAACCAGACTGATCACATCTTCAACAAAATTCATCCAAGCATTCAAATTGATTCTTTTTTGTCATGGTTATGACATCTTGAGAATTCACCTTTTCAACTTTCTTTTTAATATAGAAGGTTACTCATTCTTCTTTCGTTATTTATTCCACTTTGCTCAAGCCTTCTTCCAGGTAGAGATAAATTGGGCCATCAATTATAAGCTATATGCCCATACATTCCACAACACTAGAAATTTCCCTCAAATCTTGATTTTCTATTAAATAAATATATTTCTTTATAGAAACTTTGTTGAGGTTGATAACTTCTTTCAGCTCTAGGAAACTCAGGATGTAGGCCATCTCTTCTTTTGAGTGAGTTTTCATTTTTTGCAGGATTGAAAGGTTTCTCACATCCTTTCTCTACCCAATTTTTACTGATACTTTTTCCATAACCAGAAATGTTAGTAGAATTAGATAAAACATTATTTTTGATAGGAGAAAATTTTACCTGATTCTTATGATAAGCCATTCCAGCTGTCTTGGAAGTCTCAACATTTACTTCAGTGGCTTTGTGGAAGTTTTCATTCATCTTCCTTATAAAATTTCCGGACTCAATAACTTTTTATTGCAACTTTTTGACCTCTTCTTCTTTAATTTCCAGCTTCATGCTAAGATATTCTATCATCTTTCCTTGTTCAACAATTCTAAGATTATGACTTAAAATTTCTTGAATGTATTCATCTTCCTTCTCGGTAACATCTTTACATCCATCATGAACTTCTTCATGATTTTCTTCATCAGACAAATTTCTTTCTTGAAGGATTTGATTTTCTCAAGACATTCAAGAAGTTCGGATCTTAGATGATATTCTCTGTATGATTTTTCACCACCTTCGTCACTTTATGAGGAAGATTTTGTTTTCTCAACTTTTGCAATGAAGGTTCTGAATATTTCTTTACTTTCATCTTCTATGGAATCATTGTTAGAAGATTTGGATTCAAACTTCTTGCTCGACAAACTTATTTTCCTTCCATAATACTTCTTCTTGAGTTCTTTAGAAGTATTCTCTTCTTTTTCATTATTGTTATACTTTTTCCATCAAGTATTCTCATTATAAACATCTTGATATTATCCAACATTATTTATTTGGAAATTCATAGCAAAGTTCCTAATTCCTCCGCACTCAAAAAATTTGAGGGTATGTTTCCCTCCATATTTTCCACTTCTTATTCGATAGTTCTAGGATATGAGTGACATGATTTTTTCATTTAACTCTTCATCTTCCTTATCAACAAACTCACAAGGACCAGCTTCATCATCATCTTGTATTTTCATCCTCTCATAGCTTCAAAATCCATTTCATCTTTCATCCTCTTCTTAAAGATAGGAGATTTCCTCATTTCATAAGAAACAAGAAAGTTATGCAGTTCATCAAGAGATAAATCATCCTTATCTTCTAAAGCTGAAATTTTAGAATCAAACCTATCTAGAAAGTTTCTCATAATTTTCTTCACAATTGTAGAATCTTTCAAGTCTTCTCTGAATCCCCTAATCTTGCAAACAATTTCATTAACTCTGGTGAATTATTCATCAACTCTTTCGTCATCTCTCATCCTAATGTCCTCAAGCATACAATGCCGGATTTGTAGCTTGGCTTCCATGACATTTGTGTTTCCTTCTAAAAAACTTTCCAGCTTGTCCCACATGCCTTTTCATGTTGTGAGACCCATCACCTTCGGATAAACTTTTTCTTGATAAGGACATGAGAATATAATTCCTAGCCTTTCCAACAACATCTATGTTCCTCTTTTCGGAAAATGTAATAGGAGCATTTTTCTCAATATGTGGAAAGACAATAGTGGCATCGTCAACATCTTCAAGGCCAAGAGATAGTAGATAAGAAATCATCCTATTTTTCCATCCATAATAATTCTTTCCATCGAATGTAGGAATTCCTCTACTGTTTATAGAATTGATATTCTCCATGATAAGGAAAAAAGAACAAGGGAACCTCCCTCTGATACCACTAGACGTTCAAAGGATCGAATTTCAATTGATAAGGGGGGCAGGAGTTGAATCAGTTGATATCTTTTTATAAGTTTCATAACATTATGAAACTTAACCCTTGAAACCTATTAAGATTTACTTCCTTATAAACCTTGAGTATGTAACCTAAGCATTCAATAAAGGTAAAGGAAGAAAAGAACACAATAATTACAAGGTTAGGCCTCAATAAGAGAACCTACATCCTTTCCATAGCCACTGTCATGGGTCTATGGAAATCCACTATAATAAAAAAGTGAATACAACTTATGCCAACTCTCGTTGGACACCTTCTATCTACCGATAGGAAAGATTATACTGACTCCCGTTAGTTTACAATGTTTCTTTAAAGAAAAATTTAGCCAAAAAATAAGAAAAAGGCTTTGTCAAGCTACTCCACAAAATGCTCACTCCAAATATTCAATCAAATTTCTTGGATCCGATTTTATGAAACCGAACTTCTCAGTATGAAAACTATGACTCCGCAAAAGCTCACTCTGAATATTTAATCGGGATTTTTTGAATCCGATTATCTGAAACTGGTCTTCTCAGCAAAGTAACTGTGACTCCGCATGAATACCCACTCTGAATACTCAATCTGAATTCCTCAAATCCGATCTTCTGAATCCAAATTTTTCAAAAAGATAATAATGATTCTGCAGAAATGCTCACTTCGAAAAATCAGTACGGATTTCTTGAATCTGGTTCTCCTAGCAAAGACAAGGTGACTCAGCAAAAAAGCTCACTCCGAATTCTCTAGCGCTCTGCCTTTTCCGTGTCTGTAAAAAGTTATTAATGAGCGAATCATATGAGCTCATCTTTATAGTAAACTCAGAAAACAAAGGCGGGAATCTTGAAAAACATTCCCGCTTCCTCAAATCTTAAAAACTCCACAAATCTCTTGCATTTAATCTTCAATCATTGATTTCATCAAATCTCCTTAAATTTATCTGAGATTTATAAAAATTTGATGTATGGGTTTACTTGAACTCTTCATATCTTCCTCTAAATGATAAGGGTAGATCTTGGTTCTGATTTTACGTTCATGATAACTTGTTCAGGAAAACTGGTTCAGGAAAACTGGTTCAGGAAAATTGGTTTAGGAAAACTGGTTCAGAAAAACTGGTTCAGGAAAACTCGTTCAGTAAAATTGGGTCAAGAAAACTGGTTCAAGAAAAACTGGTTCAGGAAAAATGGTTCAGGAAAACTGGTTCAGAATTGTCATTCTGAATTTTTGGCTCAGGATTGTCATTCCGAATTTCTGGCTCATGATTGTCATTCTGAATTTCTGGTTCAGGAAGTCCACTCCGAATTTTTGGTTCATGAAGTCCTTTCCGAATTTTGGTTCAGGAAATACAATCCAAACTTCTGGCTCAGCAACTAGACTCTGAATTCTGGATCAGCATGTAGACTAAGAAAATATTATTCAGCAAGTAGACTCGTAAAATCTAGTTCATGAAATAGACTCAAACATCTAGCTTGTGTAGACTCCGATTTTCTGGCTCAGATAGACACCGAAAAACAGGTTCAAAAGAACGAGTTCAGGAAAATAGGTTCCGAAAAACTTGTTCTGAATTTCCTCAGAATTTTTCTTAGTGAAAAAAACTCAATCCTCTTCACCATTTCTTCAATATATTTTATCAGGATACTTTTCATGATGTGTGAGAACTATAATATTAGAAAAGCATTGTCTGATTTTTTTAAGAAAGTTTGAGACAATTTATAAATTTAAATATAGGATTATTTATAATGATGCATATCATGGTAATATTGTGACCTTGTTAATGTTTTGTTAAATTCATAATATGAAAGTTAATGCATTATATTGAAATGAAATTAGATAATGGAATGCATAAGAGATCATTAATTATGTATTTTAATATGAATTAAATGAGTCATTATGTTACCTGATATATTTTTCCTGATTCAATATATTATAATTGAATACACCATTAATAGCATTGGGAATCCAAGGGACTATAAGAGCCCATGTGGAGGAAGACTATGTGAGATTCCATGTTGATTTTCAAAGGACTGTGAAAGCCTTGAGTAGGGAAAATTTATGAGCTTCCATATTGATTTATAGAGGTCCATGAGAGACTTTGAGTGGGAATACCAAGAGAGATTCCATGTTGGGATAGGGGTTAGATCATGAGAGATTCCGCTAGATATGAATGATAGTTTTTACATCCTAATATATCTATCATGTGTATCCCAAGGGACTATGAGTGCTCTTTGAGTTGGACTATGAGTCAGAACATGACGGCTTTATCTACTATTGGATGTTAGTGGGTTACATCCCAGACTATCACAACATGTATAATTGATTATATAAATTTACAATATATATATATATATATTTACATATGTATATATAGATAGAGTGACATGATCAGAAAGACTTTCTGCCTGTGATTTGATGCATGTATAGTCATCAGGTGTCCCTTATGAACTTATATGGGTGGTTGTTTACTTATTAAATTTCCATTAATATTTCTCTATGCCTACACACTATAAATTATATATTGCAATATCTCGATTGGGCATGAAACCATGGGTTCTGGACTATAATTATTTTATTTCACACCCTGCTCAGGTACCCTGGGTACCTATGTAGACCTTATATTTTCATTATCCAGGTTGATTATTTTTTTCATGTATATAGTAGTTGAAGGAAAAGGATCGAGATGAAGCTCGAGATGCTCAATGTGATCCTTGTTGGGGCCTCTCACTCATTTCGTTATTTTTGTACTATGTTTTAAATCATTACATTTTTAATTTTATTAATTATGTGTCATCCTAAATCAATTTATTGTATAAACTGGTGTTGTCCACATTCATTAAATTATTATTATATGTACTTTATTGCTTTGTCCTTTATTTATTTATGCATCTACTATTGTATGTTTTTTATTATCTAATAATACAAATGTGTATCACTGATAAAAGTGTATAATCTCCCCACTATCACCTCTCAAGTCCCTCTCCACTAGTTGGAAGCATGTAGCATATAGGGAGATGCACATGAGCCCATGTGACCCAACGGTCTGACTATCAGTTTAATGGTAAGCTAGGTAGAGATGTTACAGAGTGGTATAAGATGGTAAATTTTTTATTGGTCTTAATATTGTGGGTTGGTAGACATGATATTAAAAACGTGTCTTTCGTGGTTAATATTCATGAATGGGACTTATCACACCATATATGGTAAAAGACAATGTCTCTTGAGCTAGAATTAATTTTCTTGCTGTTTTCCGTTATAATTGATGTGAATTCACTTTGATCGATTGGTGTATGTTCTACTACTTATGATTTATGAAATTTATCGAATATCACCCTTGCCCTGGTATGGATAGGGTTTTTCAATTACTGTATAATACTAGGAACATATGGATTAACATTACATTCATGGTCCATGCCATATATCTCCATCTTTGGCTACCTGCTAATTTGAAATATGTGCCTTCAGTTTAATGACATGCATTCATTTTATTTAGCATTCCAGTATTTATAAAAAGATGTCGGGTTTTATTTTAGAATTATTTTCCATGATTTAGTGATAATATTTCATGATTTTGTGTCACTGGTTATGATAACATGATACGTCTAATTGAAATGGAATTGGTTTCATGGGCTAAGAATATAAGGTGTGTGAATGAACGAGAACCAATTTTAAATTGTGTGGTGTATGGGAACCTTACAATAGGGAATGTGTAACCCATATATTCAAACAATATTAAACAAAATTCATACAAAAATTATAAGTATGTGTTTAAAAATGTGATGGCTATTAAATTAAAACATGAACATGATTTGGTTTTGACAAAAGGGAGCCAAATACCAAACTATAAACTATATGTATGTTTTAATGGTCGGTAGATGGTCACCAGTATGGCTAGACCATTATATAAGATCATGTTAAATTTGGAATTGATTTTTGTTTCAATTAAAGGGATCAAATTTTCAATAAATTAAGAGTATGGATGCCTCATTAATTGAGAAATGTAGTCTAATATTAAATGTAATGGCATGATTTCTTTTGAAACACATACAAATGTAAAAGCTATATCATTTTGTTCTGAAGTAAACTGGATATATTTTAAAATGAAACTATACCCCAGTAGTCCAGTTGGTGAATGTTTTTTTTTGAGATTATAAATTTGGGTGTTGGAATTTTAATAATTTGAGGAACAACTATTGGTTTTAATTCTATAGAAATTTGGATTTCTTAATGACAACCTTATACATCACCTTACCTAATAAAAATGTGTTTTCTGATAAATTTAATACTAAATATGGGATGTCTAATAAATGTTTAATGTTTAAAAATTGAAGTTTGTTCAGACATTCTTGGTTTGTATTGATGTGTTAGTTTCATTTTTCTATGATTAAATTTATAATTTGAATAAAGGTAAGGTGGTTTCAAATGGAACATGTAGAGGAGTCCCTTGTTTAAACCCTAATGTAAAGGTATTTTGAGATCTTAAATTTGAGTTTCCTTTGAAAGTATCTATAGGTTTTTTCTATAGGATGTCTCCCTTTTTGAAATGTCATGATGATCGACTTTTTAGTTTCACGACATTTTTTAGTGTGACAAAGTGATTGGGTTGATGCTTGTTCTTTATAAGAGGCTATCTCATCATAGTATTCACCCTAAGAACATTAAATATATGTTTGTGTTTTTATATTTCTAATGTTTTTTGTCATTTTAATGTCAGTGTCCCTTGCAGGACTCTATCCTTTTTATGATACACTTGTTCAGATGGGTGGTCATGGTATCATTGGCCTTTTTTATGGGTGTGATCATTGGATAATTCCCAGTTTCAATAGGTTAGACATGTCTTCATAATGGTTGGTGATTTTTAAGTCATTAAATGCCTTTAAATTTTCTCTATAGATGATGATATGGAATTTTTTGTCCATGTGAACTGTCATATAAGGCAATATGATACTGGGTAAAATCCCTAGTAGAAGAAATCTAATAATTTAATGCATAAGGATGATAAAACTATGGGTATTATTTTGGATTTATGGGTTTCTAATGTAACCTTAGGTTAGTATGCATCTATATATACATTATTTTCTAGTGAAAATGGAATAAAGAGCCTATTGAGTTCAATTGAATCTTTGAGCCTTGTACAATTGTGTATGGTATCAGGCCATCTTCGGCATAGAGTGACCTTAGTGTGAAATAATTTCTTCCCGATGTTCATGATGGAATTTCAAGAGACTCAGGTGTTTTGACAACAAGGTTGGTCTTTTTTGGCTTTCTTTTTATTATATGACATACTTGACTATGGATCGGAGGAGTGACAGACATATGATTAATTCGGTTTTGATCAATCATACTGGTAAGCGGGTACTCTGTATATTATTTTGACGGCTAGGAAACTCTTGTGGCATGGAGTGTCATTCCATTCGTCGTGGTTATATTTCCTTACAAGTATTAGAAATACTACAAGTGACCATTGAATGGTTGTCGATCATGTTTGAAGTTCTTTTAGGCTTGAAAGTCTTAAATTGTGTCTGTGCTTTATTGGAAACACAATGTTGTTTTGATTAAGAATTATATAACCCTTTTTAATAATTATTATTCATGGATGGAATTCAGTGGTTTATTGAATGATCACATAACACCTTGGGTAGTAAAGTCATGTGTTTAGTTTAATGTTGGCATGTCGGCATGTGAAACTGAATTTCTTCTAAGAAGTTGACTAGATGTGGTTCAACTATTCTTCTTTATAGAAATTTGGTATGTTTGATCAGAATCTATTTCAATCATCATAATGTATTTTTCTATGTGATGAGAATGTCCCTTAACTTGACGTTGTCCTAGATTCACAAAGGGAGTGTCAGTCTTACATTGTACTGATGTTTTAGGGTTTTTGAAGTAGTTGGGTTGTTCTCCTTCAGTGTTTCACACTAGATGACAGGTTTTCTTTTGTGGTTTGGCTCGGAATGTCACTGAGAGTCCAGTATAGGCTTTGGTGGATGTCTTCATAGTGTATATGAGATGCCTTTGGAGTGTTAATCATAGTTATACTTATAAAATGTTGGCCATGTAAGTGAGGCGTCTTCGTGAATATTAAGTCGGAGTGGCCTAACTCTATTTATCTATGGTTTAATTTCTATTATAAGTGAAGGGTTGTTTCGGTCATGTCATCATGTGGAGATGAGTACGTGATATGTTGGTTAGGGAATTTCATGAAATGTTGGCTCGACTTGGGATTTCTGATCAATAGGGAATCGAATGTTTTAACCATTTCAATAAACATACAAGAAGTAATGTTAAAACTCATAGAGGTATTATTATAAGGAAATTATGAAGGTGTTTGAATTGATGATTGGAATTATCATCTTAACAATAAATACTATGTTGGCAATGGAATGTGTCCATATGTTTCACGAGAGGACGATGTGATCATGTCTCTCGGTAGACGGGCTTCGGTAAGAGTTGTCTCAATGTTTTGGATAGAGTTCATGCATTAGCTTGAGTATTAGAGGATTAAGACCCTTCTGTTTAAAAGAATACGCTGATGTGCCTTGGGAATTAGGAAACACAATACAACCATTTCATAAAAACATAACAAAATTTATTGTTCCAGTAATGTTTGCATTGTTCACTATGTCTTCTCGGTGACGAAAAATTTTAAGGTGGGAATGTTGTAATGATCCTTATTTTGAACCGGACAAAAGGTCAAGGGTAATTTGAGATTTCTTATTTTCTGGGTGTGCCAAACTAAAAACTGATCATCCGAAAGTTGTTATGAGAGTTTCAACCCATCAATGTGATGTTTTGGACTTGGGTGAAAGCCTATGATGTTCCCCATATGTCTCATGGATTTTCGGGGGATTTAGACTAGGGGAAATATGTTTTGAAGGACCTGTAAAGGGATAATGGTTTGTTGAAAACCATATATCCCATAGGATGAACAAATGCGGCCTTATGCAGGGGGATAGTTGTTATCGTACAGGCTACACACTTTTTACAAAATAGGGATCATACTCCACATGTTTATTCGTATCAGATAGTACCTCAACACTATCCATTGCACAATTTAGTAATTATTAGGAAACTGTGCAGGTAAAATTGTGTGAGTTTCTCCATGGGCCCTTTACAGAATGCATGATTGCAACACAAGTTTCCAAACCCTATGGTCAAAACCTTGTGTGAAAACTTATTTTAAAATTTAATATTTTTTAAATTAAATTTAAAGAATAAAAAATAAAAACTAAACCTAAATCTCCCCTCACCACACTCGCGCAACACCCCCCCCCCCTCCAGGATCCATAGGCGTGCGACGTACACCTCTCCTTTAACACCTCCTTCAAACACTAATTTCATCAATTTCATTGATAATCTTCACATGATCCTTTACAGAGAGTCTCTTCATCCCGTTATCTTCCTATTTCCCATTGTTTTTTAGTCTCTCCTTCACCAGACAAGGTGTGGCCTGTTGAGTCAATAAGGTTTTCCTTATGACTTTTCCATTCCTTCTTGTTTTGAAAATCACAAACACCTTATCTTTAAGAAAATTGCTTTCATAAGGAAATTTTCTTTTATAAGGAAAATTGCTTTTTTAAGGAAAATTGCTTTTATAAGGAAAATTGCTTTCTTAAGGAAAATCGCTTTTATAAGAAAAATTATCCTTATCACATTTTCATCCATATTTTTCTTATGTATGAGATTCAGATTCATTTTCTCGGAATCATTGAAACATTGATATAAAGCAATCTATTTTAGGGTTCGGATTCTGGATAAGAACTATGAGGAAGTTTCATTCCGAATTCCGGATATGAACTCTGACTAAGTTCTATTCCAGATTCAGGATACGAATTCTGAAGAAGAATTCTCATTACGAATTCCAATGAAGAATTCCCATTACGAACTCTAATGAAGAATTCTCATTACGAATTCTCATTACGAATTCTGATGAAGAATTCCCATTACGAATTCTGATGAAGAATTCTAATTACGAATACTGATGACAAATTCTCATTACGAATTCTAATGAAGAAATCTCATTCCGAATTCCCATTACAAATTCTGATGAAGAATTTTCATTACGATTTCTGATGACGAATTCATATTCTGAATTCTCATTTCGAATTCACCTATTAAACAGAATCTGATTATCTTTGTTTTATACACTCTGAATTTATTCACTCCGAACCTTCACTCTGAAGTTTTCATTCCAAACTTTTATGTTAGAGTTAAAACGATGTCGTACATTCTGTTATACTTGTTTTTCTATAAAACGATGTCGTCTGTTTTGTTATAAACTAACCGTTGTCTAAGTGACACGTGTACAGGTCCCTCCGATCATTAAGGAAAATATGACCGTTGGAGAAGGAACCAACCATACCTATAAATAGGAGCTCATTTGAAAGTGCTGATAGCTGATACTGATGACAGATGAACAACTTGGTTTTGTGCATACATGCTGTTGAAGTGATTTCTAGAGAGAGAGACTCTTATTAACTCTCAAATCTTCGTGCGACTCCAAATGTTGGTTATTACATTCGAGGGCTTCCGGGGATAGGAAAATAGAGGGTCCGACTACCTTAAAGTTCGAGGGCTTCCTTGCTGAGGAAGACCGAGGTGCCGACTACTTTAAAGTTCGAGGGCTTTCTTGCTGAGGAAGACAGAGGTTGCCAACTACCTTGAAGTTGAGGGCTTGCGGGGATAGCAAGACAGAGACTCTGATCTTCGTATCGAGGGCTTACCCTGGTGTGGGTAAGACAGACTTACTTGAAAGTATAAATCAAGGGACCTTTATCCAAGGTTGTTGGATACCCTTCTCTTTGGGTTAAAATACTTATATCTTGTTACTAGTAGTTCTACTACTTGTTTTTATTCCGCTGCATTTTGTATTATAAGGAAAGTATAACTTTCTTATACTTCCTTATTTGTACTCTGATTCATTTAGATTCTATACGCTTTAAGGTAGAATCTCATATTTTAATTGTTTGTTAAGTTTCAATCTCTGGAACCATATTTCCGGAACCTACTTTCAGAATCTCTTTCCTAGTTTACTTTCGGTGTTAGAGGTGTTGTGAATTTACATTGTTTAACTTTGTTAAACTTAGCCTTTTCCTTTGCTTAAGGAAAACATAGTTATTCTTAACTAACTTTAAAGGTTCCAAAGGAATTTTTAAAGTATACAATTCACCCCCCCTCTTGTATATTGAGCATATCATACTATATTTCGATCCTAAAATTGGTATCAGAGCTTGGAAACCTCTTACTCTATACCAATCTTACATTTGGTATCAGAGGAGGTCTCTGAAATACTTGTACTCACATACAAGTTTTTCTTGCTCACTTTATCCTTCTGAACTTTGTCATTCCGAATTTGTCCATTCCGGACTTTCTCATTCCGAACTTTGTGATTACGAATCTTTGCTACTAACAAGTTTGTGTGCAAAGTTATTTCTAGTATGGCAGGAATTAATGTTGGATCTATTGACAATCTAAATCCGAAAATACCACCTATATTTGATGGTAATGACTATGAATACTGGAGAGCTCGTATGAAGACATTTTTTATCAATACTGGAGTAGACAACTTTGTCATGCTTACTGGTGATTATAAAATTCATGACAAGGAAGTCAGATCTTTTACTACCAGGAAAAGAAAGAATATCAACTCAACTATAAGGTACGCAACACTTTACTATGTTCAATGACCAGAAATATATATAGCCAAATTTCTTCTTGTGAATCAGGTAATTGTATATGGAAGAAGTTAGAGGTTACACACTTTGGGACTTCTAAGGTGATTGAGACTAGAAGAGCTATGCTTAGAGCTGAATATCATGGCTTCAATTTTCCTTATGGAGAACCTATCTGTAAAGTTCAAAAAAGATTTATGACCATTGTCAACAGTTTACAATCTATGGGAGAGAAAGGCTTAGATGATGAATCTCTTGTGGACAAGATAATTGACATTATGCCCAATGAGTGGGAATCCAAGAGAACAGCTATAGATGAGAACAGGAATGTCACTCAAATTACTCTTGATGAATTATTTGGAACTCTTCTAAAACATGAAACCAGAATGAAGAGAGATGTTGACAATATCAAGAAAAAGAATCGAAATGGTACTGTTGCTTTTACTACAACTTCAAATCAGATGAAAGCTAAGACTCCTGAGAGAGTTACCAGATCCAAGTCTAAGAAAGTCATTTTCCAATCCGAATCTAGTGAGAGTGAAGTCTCAGAAAATTAATTAGCCAATATTGCTCGAAGGATGAACAAGATAGCTGGACAGATAAACTTTCAATCAAAGTATAAGAAGAAGGACAGGAAAGATAAGAAAGATGGAGATGTTACTTGTTATGAATGTAAAAGAGCTGGACATATTAGACCAGATTGCCCTATGCTCAAAAAGAAAGAAAGGAAGGAAAGACATTCAGACAGGAACAGAAAGAAGTATTATAAAGCTAAAGCTAAGAATGTTCTGAAAGCTAATGACACCTGGAGTGCCAGTGGTGGTGACTCTTCAGATGAATCTTCTGATTATGAATCTTCAGGAAAGAAGAATCTTGGTCTTATAGCCAGATTACATATTGATAATCATTGTCTTATGGCTAAGGTACGAAATGCTGAATCATTGACCAATGTTTCTTTAAATTCTAATTATAGTAAGTATTATAACTCTTCTGATGAAGAATCATCTTCTGATGAAGAAAATACTTTACCTACATAGGAAGAAGTCTCTAGGTTTGCTGAACTTCTTGAGATTGAGAATTCCAAATTCAACAAGAAACATGATAAGGAAAACTCTAGGAATTCTATTCTTACAAAAGAGATATCAGATCTCTCTAAAGATCTTGATAAGAGAAATGCTGATTTTGAAAAAATTTCAAAAAATCTTGAGGAAGTAAGTTCTGAGAAGAACAAACTTTCTAAAGAATTAGAAAATGTAATTGCTAAGAGAAATATTTTTGAGCCTTACTCTAGTTCTAAAACTAATGATTTTGAGGATAAAAACTTGGTTGTAAAACTCAAGTCTGAAATTTTTTCCTTAAAGAAGTGTTTATCAAACTTTACCCATGGTAAAGAAAATTTTGATAAGATGTATTCCCAAATACGACCTTTAAGAAAGAAATCTGGATTTGGTTATACCCATGCAAAACCAGTTTTCAGTAACAATTATTTTGTTCCTCAAAGTGTCCCATTTTGTACTAAATGTCAATGTGGAGGTCACTGGGAAAAAATTTGTTCCTTAAACAAAACCCAATCTCTAGGATTTCACAAAGCTTACTTTTCAAAGAAAATGTGGGTTCCTAAAATTTTATTGTCTGGAAATCTCGGATCCAAACAAGTTTGGATTCCAAAAGTCTAATTTTCTTCTTGATTTCAGTATAATAAAGAATGTACCAGCAACAATACATGGTACATGGATAGCGGATGTTCCCAGCACATGACTGGTAACAAAAGCTTTTTTGAAAAGATTATCAAAACCAAAGGAGATATTATTCTTCATTTTATCGAAATGCAAGATCAACTTGCTGATATTTTCACAAAATCATTGCCTTATGATAGACTTGAATATATTAAACAGAAGTTAGGAATGATAACCGTAATGTAATCTTTCTTAATTAACTTTCTGTTGAAAAACTCACCTTATAGTAATAAACTCCTTTTCATAGGGGGAGTACATTTGATTGTTTGTTTAACAAAGTTTTTCAAAATTTGTTTTCAAACTTTTCGGAACGAAGATTTCCAGAATGGAACTTTTGGAACTAAAATTTTCCAAATTGGACATTCTCGTACAGAACACTTCTGGAATGGAAGTATTCGTATTGGAAATTTCCGGAATGAAAATTTACGTACTGGCAGTTTCATAACCAGATATTTTTGTACCAGTTGTTTTTCGTACTAAAATTCTTCGTAATATATTTTTCGTACTAAGTTCTTCGTACTAATTTTCTTCTTAAGTTTGTTTTTCGTACTGAGTTTTCCGTAATGAATGTTCCGTAATGAGTTTTTCGTACTAAGTTTATTTTTCATAGTAAAATATTATTTCGAAATCTGTCTTCTCTCAATAAAGTTTTTTTTCTAGTCTGTGTTATATTACCCATTACGAATAATCCTCTTAAGCCAATCCGAAAGGTATGGTTACCCTACTCATGTTTTCGTAGTCATATTTTACTTGCTGGAATTTTCTTGATTTATGATTTCGGATTATAGGTTTCTTAACTCCTTGTTCTAATAAAAAACCTCAAAAAGATCGAATTCAAGCTTTCAACCGTCAGATCTGATCTCAGCCTATTCCAACCGTTAGATCAACCGTGGAAGGTGAACCGTCATCTCGTTGCCTATATAAAGGGGACCCAAATATTCGTCCCACATCGATCTCAAAGCTCTCGCGTCCCGAATCTCTACCTCACTGTTTTAATCCCGTTCCAAACTACAGTTTTCTCCGTTCCGAACATCCTAGAGGACTTCATATCCGAATGTCTGCGGAGTTAGCATCTCAAGAAATGTCATCCACCAAGCCTATTTCTCAGTGGTTAGTTTACAGAGAAAGGTTGGTCCATCCAAATTTCTTCAGAAACTACGATTCTATCATTTCAAAGAATATTAAGTTGAATGGCTGGGAAGATGTTGCGGTGTCAAAAACCGGGAACCAAGATAATGTATATTCAGATTTACTTGTCGAGTTTTATGAGTCAGTTTCTTTCTTCAATGAAGATAATAGGGATAAGTTCTCTTTTAAGTCTTATGGCAAGACTTACAAGCTTTCTCACACCAAGGCTGCAAGCTTGGTAGGGCTGTCTTATGAAGGAGAAGCCGAGTTTATTTCGCATGTGTTGCCAGACTCTAAGGGTAGCTTCAACAAGGAAAAGGCCTTAGATACTCTCGGACTGGCTGATGACAAGGCTCCAAAGATTGCAAGTCTATCTACAAATTTTCGGATTCTAGAGTTATGGGTGCAAGGACTTATCGTACCGAGGAAAGGTGATAAAGACAGCTTGAAGAAGAGTGAGATCTATATCTTAGATTTCCTGATAAATCTAAGGAAGTTTAACTTGATGAAGCATATTCTTTTTACTCTTGTAAATTTGAAGAAGGGGAATCTGAGAGCTCAGATTATTATGTATCCAGCAATCATCTCCAAATTAATTGTTCGGTGCCTTGAGTCTTTCAAGGAGGCTTGCAAATCTAAGCCAAGAGTTTGCAAGATCATGCTGGTCAGCGATGGTACTCTGAAAAGGATGGATGTGGATTTCAACAAGGAAATGGTTGAGTTCTTTGATCTACCTGCTCAAGAAGAAGTGGCTCCGAAATCTGCTGATCCGGAATCATCTAAGCCAGTAAGGAAGAGAAAGCTGAAAGAAGTGGAAGAACAAGCACAGAATCCTAAGTCTAAGGAAGTCCATTCCGCACCTCCAAAGCCTAAGAAGAAGAAAGCCTATCCTGATGAGGTTGTTACAAAGTGGATAGCTGATAAAGAGAAAAGGAAAGAAGGGGATCCACAGTTCGGATTGGACCCTGCGGAGGCTAAGGCTTTGAAGGAGAAAACTGCTGATGAGCTTGAAAGACAGACAAAGCAAAAGAAGCTCAAGAAGAAGATGTCCGAGGCTGAGGTAGCTCAGGCCTTGTTAAAATTCAATGAAATGGTTTCAGAAACTATTCCAGTTCCGAGATCTTTCTCCCTAGAATCTCTACCTGAGACTCCAGGAAGGAATTTCGCTGCTCCGGAAGAGGCTGTTGCCAAGAATACAGAGGAAGTTGAGCAAGTGGAACAAGTAGAAGAGGGTGCTGAAGGAAGTGGTGAAACCGGAGATGTGCTGAAACAAGTAGATGATTACAAGGGGACACCTTCAGAACACTTATCACTCCGGACTTCAGAAGCTGAATCTTAGAAGTTAGTTACTCCAGCAATAGAAGAAGAGAAAGGAGAAGAAGAAGTTTCCTATCATGGAGAATAAGAACAACTTTTACATGATATTTCTCAGATGAAAAATGTAGAGGAAGGTATTCAGGAAGTTGCTGATGAGGAAGATAATTTCATTCAAGTTTCTGATAGTGAGAAGAGAACTCCGGAACAGGACTCAATTCCGAAAAAAGATAAGGGGAAGCAAATTCTTGCTGATACTCCGAGCTCAGAAGAAAGGAATAGAAAGGTAGCTAGTAGTTCTTCAAAGAGAAAGTTGGAGCTTATTGAGGAAGAAAACTCTCCTAGAAAGATTTCAGATTCGGAGTCATCCTCGTTGGGGCATGACTTTGTTGTTCAGTCCTTAAAGAAGTTGGTGGGAACCATTCCGACCATCTCTAGTATTGACTCAAGATGCCAGATGCTCCAACATGCGTTGAATCAGAAAACCGACTTCGTATCTATGGTTATGGATAAGTGCGTTGAGATTGAAGCTCAGTTCAAAACATTCTTTGTTAGTTACGAAGATCATAAAAGATCTTGCAAGAGGATGACAAGCTGTTCTAAGAAGACTGTGGAAGAGATGAGGCTACTCGATGAATTTCAAGACAATGTTAAAGATGCTTTTGAGACCGAGGACAAGAAGATAAATGAGCTGACTTCCTCCTTTGAAGAAAAGCTGACTGAAGAAAAGAACTTCCGGATCCAAGAAGTCAGGGATCTGAATGGGAAACTGAATTCTGTTTCTCTGAACTGGAAATTTGAAAGGGATCATCAGATCGATTTTGAATAAAGGATGAAGGGTCAGGAAGAAAAGATCCAAGCTCAGGAAGAAAAGATGAAAGCCCAGGAAGAAAAAATTGAAGCTCAATCCGCAAGAATAGTGGTCTTAGAGAAGCAAGCTGAAAAAGATCATAAATACCTGAAGAAGATCAAAACCATTCTTAAGGGGCTCATGTCGAAGGAGAAAGATCCGAAATAACCAAATCCGATCTTTTTGTTGTATTCTTTTTGTTACTGACATTTCAAATCTAATGAAAATTGTGTATATCATTTCCATTGTTGTCATTACTAATCTTTCAGGTACATTGTTATTTTTTTCCATTCCCTCCAATTCTTTCTGAAAATCACAAAGGGGGAGAAGGAAAAGATCCTTAAGAAAAAGAAGAACTCTAATAAGAGTTTATCAAAGGGGGAGAAAGAAAAAATACCCAAGGAAAAAGAACTCTAATAAGAGTTTGTTAAAGGGGGGGTTTTTTCTTAAAGAAGACATTCTTATGAAATATCACTCTGGAAATATGAATACGATCCTTAGAGTTTCAAAGCCTAAGGGGGAGTTAGTCGTATTCATCTATATCCTTAAAGCAAGGGAGATAAGCATTAATATGTTTCTTTCTTCTTAGAATTTTTTTTCGTAAGGATGTTTGTGCTTTCCAAAAAGGGGGAGATTGTTGAGTCAATAAGGTTTTCCTTATGACTTTTCCATTCCTTCTTGTTTTGAAAATCACAAACACCTTATCCTTAAGAAAATTTCTTTCTTAAGGAAATTTTCTTTTATAAGGAAAATTGCTTTCTTAAGGAAAATTGCTTTTATAAGGAAAATTGCTTTCTTAAGGAAAATCGCTTTTATAAGAAAAATTATCCTTATCACATTTTAATCCATATTTTTCTTAAGTATGAGATTCAGATTCATTTTCTCGGAATGATTGAAACTTTGATATAAAGCATTCTGTTTTAGGGTTCATATTCTGGATAAGAACTATAAGGAAGTTTCATTCCGAATTCCGGATATGAACTCTGACAAAGTTCTATTCCAGATTCAGGATACGAATTCTGAAGAAGAATTCTCATTACGAATTCCAATGAAGAATTACCATTATGAACTCTAATAAAGAATTCTCATTATGAATTCTCATTATGAATTCTGATGAAGAATTCCCATTACGAATTCTGATGAATAATTCTCATTACGAATTCTGATGAAAAATTCTCATTACGAATTCTAATGAAGAAATCTCATTCCGAATTCCCATTACGAATTCTGATGAAGAATTCTCATTACGATTTCTGATGACAAATTCCTATTACGAATTCTCATTCCGAATTCACCTATTAAACAGAATCTGATTATCTTTGTTTTATACACTCTGAATTTATTCACTCCGAACCTTCACTCCGAAGTTTTCATTCCGAACTTTTATGTTAGAGTTAAAACGATGTCGTACATTCTGTTATACTTGTTTTGTTATAAACCGATGTCGTCTGTTTTGTTATAAACTAACCATTGTCTAAGTGACACGTGTACAGGTCCCTCCGATCTTTAAGGAAAATATGACCGTTGGAGAAGGATCCAACCTTACCTATAAATAGGAGCTCATTTGAAAGTGCTGATAGCTGATACTGATGACAGATGAACAACTTGGTTTTGTGCATACATGCTGTTGAAGTGATTTCTAGAGAGAGACTCTTATTAACTCTCAAAGCTTAGTGCGACTCCGAATGTTGGTGATTACATTCGAGGGCTTCCGGGGATAGGAAGACAGAGGTGCCGACTACATTAAAGTTCGAGGGCTTCCTTGCTGAGGAAGACAGAGGTGCCGACTACGTTAAAGTTCGAGGGCTTTCTTGCTGAGGAAGACAGAGGTTGCCAACTACCTTGAAGTTGAGGGCTTGCGGGGATAGCAAGACAGAGACTCCGTTCTTCGTATCGAGGGCTTACCCTGGTGTGAGTAAGACAGACTTACCTGAAAGTATAAATCAAGGGACCTTTATCCAAGGTTGTTGGATACCCTTCTCTTTGGGTTAAAAGACTTATATCTTGTTACTAGTAGTTCTACTACTTGTTTTTATTATGCTACATTTTGTATTATAAGGAAAGTATAACTTTCTTATACTTCCTTATTTGTACTCTGATTCATTTAGATTCTATATGCTTTAAGGTAGAATCTCATATTGTAATTGTTTGTTAAGTTTCAATCTCTGGAACCATATTTCCGGAACCTACTTTCGGAATCTCTTTCCTAGTTTAATTTCGGTGTTAGAGGTGTTGTGAATTTACTTAGTTTAACTTTGTTAAAGTTAGCCTTTTCCTTTGCTTAAGGAAAACATAGTTATTATTAACTAACTTTAAAGGTTCCAAAGGAATTTTTAAAGTATAAAATTCACCCCCCCTCTTGTATATTGAGCATCTCATACTGTATTTCGATCCTACATGGCCAAACCCTAGGGTATAGTTCTAACCAGTGTTTTTCTTTTCAAATAAATTGAGGCTGTGTGGTACCAATCTTGGGACCCCTTTATGAGATATATAGGAAACACCAATGAAGTTGAAGAAAATTCACTTCGCTTCGGGTCACTACCGCCATCTGAGGTGATGTTTTGATCTTGATTCCATGTCGCACCTATTTATATATGGTTCTCTTGGTGTTTTTCCTATACTTTTCTGTAGCATTTTTGACACTATTTTGTGGTGTAGATTCATCGAGATGTAAGGCAAATTGCCTGCATATTCATATGTAGGTACATGTATATATATATATATATATATATATATATCTAGGGTCTCCCGTTATGTATATATTCATCCATGGAAGTGAATATATACATACAGGGCTATGTGTTCCTATGTATATATATGAAAATTCATACATAGGAATGTGGATATGGGTGTATGAATATAAGAATATATGTTATTATCCCCTTGCACATATACATGGGTCATGAGAATATATTCATATGGTCTAGGTTTCATTATATTTATGTGAAGCTTAATTTAATCAAAGGTGGTAGCACCAGCTTCTAGATATATAAAATCAAGAGATAAGGTGTTCATATTGGTTTTTATTTTAGGTGAGATACCTTTCCATTATCTTTAATTTAATAATGACTATAATTTCATCCATTTACTTCTTGAGTTAAATATGCATTAGTTCCATAATTAAAGATTCCTTGATAAAGTGAATTGTTTTCCTTGAATTAGTTCTTTAGTTATGATAGATGTTTTGTTTGATAAAAAATCCATGGTATTAATAAAAATCCCCCATCATAGGAGTGATGTTTGAAAATACTTGGGGATATTGTTTTGGATTTAAAGTAGGCTTGACCTATCACAATGATCTTACATTATTATTTAATAGCTTTCTGCATATTTTATTTTCATTATACTATGAAGTTATTATTGATAAATGTAATTTTTAGGTACTTGGCGCCTTCTAATTGTAATTCCCCATGTGGGAATATGCTTTGTTTCAATGATGCATCTACTTTAATGAGTTAAATGAATTTTATAAGAGTAAATTAAATTCATAGAATGACTTGTGCAAGATGAAATAATCCTTTCAGGGCAATGGATATGATCCCTTAATTTGGAACTTGTACCTTAAATAAATTTTCCATGTTTGAGAATATTGAGTGAGATGACCTTGAGTTGAATGGCTCACAAGAAATGGCTTGCCTTGAATAAATGTATTAGTCATACTGAATTGTTTCTTTATGTTAAATGATTTAAATGAAATGGATTCTATGAAATGGAATTGAATATGGCTAATGAAATACATGAGAGGTCTTTTCCTCATGTTAAAATTTATATATATGATCGTGTCTTTTCTAATGTCAAATCAAAAAGAATATGAGGTTATAATTTATAAATTTAATTACGAAGTTGGAAATGGATATTTAAATACATAAGATGTATTTAATTATTCATTATAATATAAATATAAATGATGGTTTAAATGGAATGACACATAAGTGATGGTTAGATCATTCCCTTGGTTATGCCTTGTTAAATGCTTTATATGAAATGTAATGCTTTACATAGAACAGAACATGGATTATGGAATTCATTATAGGTCATTATTTATACATTTTGATATGAATAAAATATATATTAAGTTACATGAGAGGATTTTCATCATTACATGTATTATAATTGATTAAGGTATGCATAGGATTGGGAATCCAAGAAAATGTGAGAGCCCTTTGGGAGTAAGAGTATGTGAGCTTCCATCTTCATTTTATGAGGACCGTGAGACCCTTGAGTAGGAATACCATGTGAGAATCCATGTTGATTTCTAATAGACCATTAGAGACTTTGATTAGAAATATCATAATATTCTCCAAGTTGGGCTAAGGTTTAGACCATGAGAGGTTCCCACAATGATGGATAAAAGTGGGTTACTATTGCGACCCCGCTTTTTCTTACATTTCTATTATATCATTTAAATGATAAATAACATAAAATATTGACATTACTAAGATCCAAAGGTTTATTGTATTGGGAATATTTTGACCATATATGAACATTAACAAATAAAACATATACATTTATTTAATTCCCTATTCTCTATATTTTTATTGTTCCTTGAATTATTTCAAAGTACAAGTAGTCACCTAAGGATATACATTAATAATGGGGTGAGAAAAAATCCTTGAAAAAGGATATATAATAACATGAAACAATAAAAAATTAAGTGAGTATAATTATCATCATAATAACATAATCATAGGATCATAATCATGAGAGGAAGAATTAATAAATTTCTTGGAATGTGGGAATGCATAAAAATTAAACATCATGTCTCAGTGGTCAACAACGACAAAAAGATGTTAACAAAGATTGCATCATTTCCATGCATATCTATCTTTTACCATTAGATACATAACATTACCCAATTCATTAGAGAACTATATAATTATAGGTTCACATTTCAAATTATAACATTTACATTACCAGAAATAATTATCGGTGAACCCATCAAATAAAAACATTAACATTATCAAGTATGCCACATAGAACGTATATAAAACATAGATAGAAAATAACCCACGGAAAAAATGTGTTACATTTCATAATTTATTGTTTCATAACATGGGCTCCCAAATTAAAGAGGTGATAACATACTTGATATAAGATTCATCAATCATGAGTGAATAAGAAAGAATATTGTTACGTAAATGGTGTGTTTTTTTAAGAATATTTATTCTGGAAAAACTTTTGTTTATCATAAAATCAATAATAATACATTAATATCCTATCCCTGGTATTATAAATATTACGATATGATATTTACGGAATACATACTGAAAATGGGGTGAAAGAGGGAAAATCCAATAAAGGGTTGGGTTCGTTAATTCCCATTACCTTATGATCGAATGTTTTCAACACATTAGTATCCTTTATAATCACCCTAAATTAATTAATTATAAAATAAAAAACCATTTATACATGAATTTTATTAATTATGGTTTAATTATGTTCACTTATGGAATTCTCTATGAGTTATAGAGTGTGCTTTCATTGTTTGGGAGAATTCATTTTCATGTTTTTCATGATTTTTTTGCTTATATATATGATTGGAAGTTCATGGAAAATGAGGATAAATATATAGAATTGTTATAATATGTTATTCATGATCATATAAAATTATAAATTTTCTTATAAATAATTTGGTTATTTTTTTGTATGAATCATTATATAAATGTTAATGACGACCGTCTTAAGTTGATTTTGACAGTTTTTGGATCATAATGAATTCGTTTCATTTTTTCATTTAGTATTATGTATATCTGATAGTTATAGAAGATATATAAAGTGGGAAAATAAATATTAAAATATTTTTCAACCATTATAATGGTTCTATTAACATCATTTATGTTTTTAATGAAAAATTAATGTAGATATCCCATTATTTCAGTAAATTGACACATCACGAGAGATGATTTCATTTTTAGAATAAAATAGGGAGATTTAGGGTTTTAATGTTGTATATTTCATTAACAAGATAGAATAACTACATATAAAACAAACTGCAGTTACCATTCCATTTGGACAAGTGACTGTGAAGAGAAGAGTATAAAATAAATGAAATAGAAAATAAATTAAAATAAAAATAAAGAGGGGTTTACCTCATTGATTTACCATCCCTAAGAACCTCTATAGGTAAATGATTATAGTCTTATGATGAAAACAAGATATCTGGGACATGGAGATGGGTCTAGGGAATAGTATTCAGAAATATTTGGGCAAGGCTCCAAGCATGAGAGGTGTGAGTTGAATAGGGTGTGAATTGTGGTATTTATAATTGAGGATATGATTGTTTTATCATTATTATATTCATTATTTTATTGATTTATCTTAGGACTATTAATTGTTTGATAATTATCTAAAAATATATTAAAATATTGAATTATATTTTAAGACCTTGGGATTAGATTTTTATTACATCATCAATGACTCAATAATTCATGTATTTAGGTTTTATTATAAATTATTATATTTTAAAATTTATAAATAACTCATGTATTTTAGAAAAATTCCTATAATTTACATTATTTTGTTTTATGTGTTTAATTAAAAAATAAACTCCATTTTATGAAAATAATTCAGTAAATATGAGTAAATTTATTTTTAATTAAAATCATCATTTAATAGGAAATAATTGATTTTAAAATTATTACTATTTTTTAACACTTTCAAAAATTACATAAGGTCTCATAAAATTATCTTAAAATCCCATGATATAAAACATTTAACATACAAATAATACTAATGAAAATACTTTTTTTTATTAATAAATTATTCATACAATCGTTATTCAATATTTATGACTTACAAAAAATCCAACACATAATTAGTAATTTTTAAAACATATATATACTAATACCATGATAAAATTTTAACATACAATCATTTATAAGATGCCTAAAATTGATTTATATATTCATTGGTGAGGTTATTATTCATTTGGATGGTTTACTATTCATAAGGTTCATATTTCTATTCCTAATTTCTAGTTACTATTTCATTAGTATTGGTTCCTTAACTTATTTAAACGGTTATTTTTTCATTAATTATTCATTTATGAAGTTTTTATTATGGTATATATGTGGTTATATGATATTTATACTATATGAAATTTTTATAATAAGGAAAAAATTCTTTTTATAAATTTTTGGGTCGTTACATTCTTCCCCCCTTTTGAAATTTCATCCTCAAATTTTCATTTTACATAAACAGGTGAGGGTACTTCTCCTTCATCACCTCCTATAGTTCCAAAAATTCTTTTCCATATATGTGGTTCCTCTAGAAAAAAAATTAACAAGTTGGGTTGTCTTATTGCATAGAACCTTATCTCTATTTTGAAAAATCTTTACATGAGGATCCTCTTAAGAGATTTCATCTTCAAGATGTACCACCTCTGAGTTTAGTACATAAGAGAGATTTGGTATCAAATTCTTCAGGACTAATACATGGAAGATATCATGAACTTGAGCTATATTTAGTAGAAGTTCAAGCTGATAGACCACAACTCTTATGCGATCAAGGATCTAAAAGGATCCAATGTGCCTTGGACTTAACTTCCATTTATTTAAAAACCATATGACACATTTACATGGTGTAAGATCCTGGATCTTCATTTATGGTATGTTATTCCTTTTCTGGTGTTTTCGAGAATTTTTGGAGATTCTGGAATTTTTTGAAGTACACGCCGTGTACTTTAGGAGTACACGTCGTGTACTCTTCTCCGGCTTGAAGATGTGTGCTGGCCGTTCCCGGGCCACACACACGGTTTGTAGGGGTGATGTGGAGGCTGATTTTTGCAGAGTACAGAATACCCACTACACGCCATGTATTTTAAAAGTAAACGTTGTGTACTTTTTATTTTTTCACTAAACGGACTGGGGCCTCGCCTCTTCGCCATATTAGTCTTCTACTAGGTCTAGTTCATCTGAGAGCGACCCGTACAGACGGATTTTCCCCGACCTCCCGCCTCTCCGTATATTCTCTGATTCGTCGACGGTCGATTGCATTGGATGCGTAGCGGTGAGTTCTTCATTCTGATTGAGCATTTTTTTCCAATTCTTCTTACTTGTCAAGTTATCCAAGGTTGAACGTTTTGTGAGTTTTCTCAGATCTACGACGTTCTAGGGATAATTAGCCATCGTGGTTCAAGTATATCGATCTCTTGGGATCGAGGTATGTGGTTTGTGCCTTACCATTCAAGGTCAATGAGTTTTATGTGTGAATTCCACCGATACCCGAGAACGGGGTATCGCGTGTTTACCTTTTTTCCCTTATTGTTTTCTTACCTTGCTTGTATGATTTAGTAGAGGTAAAATGGCCATGTTAGATGATAATTGTTTATTCTTGGATGTATTTTCCTTTGCTCTGTTATGTTTATGACCTTTGGGTCTCGTTTTGCCTTGGCTGTTACACTTGTTTCCATGCCTTGCAGTTATAGGTTGAAGTGAAACTCATGGCATGGTTGTTGCCTTGTGGACTATTAGATAAGTATCTCTATAGGTGTACATTGTCCTTATAGAATTATTATACACTACTAGCATGAGGATGAGAGAACCTGGTGTTGTAGACTATAAGGGATAGACTGAGTGAGCTTCCCAGAGTGTCTTAGAAATTACAGTCTATATAGGGGATGGACCGAGTGAGCTCCCAGAGAGTCTTGGATTTTATAGACAATAGGAGGGTAGACCGAGTGAGCTTCCTCATATAGTCTTACCTTGATTTAATATCTTTAAGAACATTCCCAGTCTAGAGGGGGAATTGACCGAGTGAGCTTCCTCAGAGAGTCTGTGGTACACCTGAGGTTGTAGGAGGAATTGACCAAGATAGCTTCCTCAGAGAGTCTCTAGACCTTAGGGCTAAGAGGGTTAGACGACGTGAACTTTCTCAAGAGATTCCCTGACTACCATAGAGTATAAGGGAAATTGACTGAGTGATCTTCCCCAGAGAGTCTCATAAACTCGTATGACCAAGCCAGAGGGGTTATGCTGAGTGCACATCCCAGAGGGCTGTGGTACATCTTGGATAATACTAGAGGGGATGGATGCGAGTACTTCCCAGAGGGTTTCCAGCTTGTTAGCTGTTTGTTTCACGGATTTTGCTATCTTTTGGATTGATTGCTGCTATGTATCATCCTGTATTACTACTTACTATTTACAACCTTCTTCTTCATGTTGTTGTTTACTGCTTATTGCACTTTTACCTGCCATATACTCACTGACTATTAGGCACATATTTTTGGGTGAATTCCTACTGGGATTTTATCTCACACCTTGTTTGTGCCATGCTTTTGGGCCCAGGAAGACTATGTTGTTGCAGGTATAGACAAGGTCAAGCTCCCTTCGACTTTTGGAAGTTGATTACTTGGAGTAGGAGAGTGTGGGACCGAGCTTTGGCTTGCGATGCTGAGGAGATGTTTTCTTTTAATTTGTACTTGTTTTGGTACTGTAGTTCTTTCCAGCATTGTGACTTGTTTGGATGATTCCCTAGTTATCTATCATGCATCATTTCTTATATGCATATGTGCTCCAGTTTTCTGATTTAGTTTTCTGCTGTTATATTGTTGGTAATTACTGCTTCCTCTATTGTATGTTATTCTTCTTCTGATGTGTACTCAACCAATGAGGACATACATTCCCCACTACCACACCCAAGGCCCTCACTTCTAGTTAGCAGACTCGGGCTTTTGGGGAAATGCACTTGAGTCCATGTGACCAACCGGGTACGGGGTGCCTCTAGGTGGCTTCCGGAACCGGAACGTTACAAAGTGGTATCAGAGGGATTCTTTTCTCTTGCAGTACTGTTCGGAGACTTAGCCAGGGATAGTACGGATTCGGTACTTGGTAATAAGTTGTGCCCGGGAGTAGCTAACCCATGTATAGGGAAAAGCCATACTACCTCGTTTATTGCAGTTTTGTTGGTTTGGAGATTTCACGGCTGATACGATTTCACCTAGAGTGATTCACATGCCTTGTATTATTATTGTTTTTATATTACGGTTCTATTTCTATTGCAACCCGATGAGATGAGGGTATTCCATATCATTCACCATATAGGAACCTGTAGAAATCACATGACATGCCATTTAGGGTGCATTAGTGATTGCATGCTGTTGTGATAGACGTTGTGTAGATTATTCATTCCGTTGTTATAGATGCTTGATCGAATATCTACTGCTTGTCATATATTTGTTTATATTGTACTTTGTTTAAATGAACACCAAATTTTGATTCATGGGGTGTTATGGGCCCTGTTTAATCAGAAATTGGTGGATCATGATCATGTTTCCTCTTCTACATGACTGTAGCGGATGACAAGCGTTGATTTGCAGGTAGTATGGGCCCTCACGGATCTTAATTTGTAACATATTTTCCTTGTTTTCCGTGTTTCAAGGTTTCTGTGCAGTTTCTGAGCTACTACCCAGAAAAAACCAGAATACATGGCGTGTACTTTATGGTTACACGTCGTGTAGTTTTTAAGCCGTGTTACTGACTGTGTTTGCAGGAACATGGTGTTGTGAAAATAACTTTAGGAACACGCTGTGTACGGTATATACACGCAGTATAGTGTAGAGACTTTTACCTAGCCATGTAACTAAAAACACAGGTCAGGGAAGCTCGAGTAGAACACGCCGTGTTGTAATGGAACACGCCCTGTAGTTCTGCTCAGGTACCCGGACATGTCACGAACAACACGGGCCGACATGACCTTCTTCTAAGACACGTCGTGTTGCTTTTGGAACACACCGTGTAGTCTGCCAAGGTACTCGACTGTGTCACGAGAAAAATGGGGCGATGTCACCTTCTTTTATACATGTCGTGTTTGTTCAGAACACGCCCTGTAAGGGCCAGCCATGTAGACGGCCGTGTAACTAACAACAAGGGCCGCCGAGTTAGTGTCTAGTACACGTTGTGTCCCTAGGGAACACTCCGTGTAGTAGGATGTTAGTTTGAACCATGTGAGTTAGTCGTGTAAGGAGACCAGTGTAGAGGAAAAGTCTTCAACTACATGTCGTTTGTTTGGTCAACACGCCGTGTAGTTTGAGGTGTTACACGACCGGTAGGGCAGGGGTACAGGCCTATGTCAGTGGCTTGGGAAGACACGCCGTGTAGTTTTTATACATGCCGTGTAGTCATGTTTTGTAAACTTGTTTCTTTTTCATCCCCTGTTCCTTTTTTGTACTCTTGTGTTCTCCATCATTTTTTTCTAATCTAAGGTATACTTTTGATCTTAAAGAGATATGCCTCTAAGACTTCCTCTAGTTTTACGTCTGTCGTCAGGCAGTGATCAGATGCCAGATATGGATGATATGGGACATCCTGTCGATCCTCTAGTCGAGCTAGCCTTGTCACCAGCTGTCATACCCGTTGCAGGTGACGAGGCATAGTTCAGGGAGGACTTCTTGAGGATGATGCAGACCTTCCAGAGTGTGCCGCCTCCTTCCCCGTCAATGGCTGAGTTGACGCGGGTTTTCCAGCAGCAGCATCCTCCTACTTTTTCATGTGATGGAGGACCTCAGGATGGAGAGTCGTGGATAGAGGCCACACAGACAATCATTGATCACCTTGAGATCCCTTCAGAGAAAAGTGTAAATCTGGCTACTTATATGCTCCGGGAAACCTCCAAGAGGTGGTGGGAGGTGATCTCTTGGCCATGGCGTCAGCAGGATATGTCTTGGGATGATTTTTGATGCACCTTCTCTGACTACTTAAATCCGGAGACCCTGAGGGCCGATCGAGCTCGAGAGTTTATGATTATACAGTAGGGTACTCTCTCTGTTATGTAATACTCATCCCACATCACTGAGCTGCAGCGTTTCTCACCGATCCCACCAGGTGACGAGTTGTTTTTTTTCTAGGAAGTTCGAGGATGGTCTTTGGTAGGAGATCCATTCCCAGGTGAATATCATCCTGTTGACTTTGATATCGTCCATCGTCAACAGGGCTCTGATCACTGAGCACAATCTGGGGGATTCTGTAGTAGTGAGCCAGGGCGGTTCGTCATCCAGAGCTGGTGTTCCTCCTACGGATAGTAGGAAGTGTTGCAGAGAGTCTTCTCGAGGAGATTGAGGTTCATTGGATGAGTCTTCTAGCAGCCAGGTTGTATGATACCAGTGCGTTAGGAGTGAGCAAACTGGTACTCACTTCTAGAGGGATCTGATGGAGTGTCGTTCTTGCGGCAATAGGGGCCATCTTCAGCACTTCTGTCATATCTTCTCATATTCAGCTGGTGGTAGGGGTTCCTCTATGACCCTGCGTTCTGGAGATGCTTCACCAATTTCCCACCAGTTAGGGAACTGGAGTTCTTCTGGCTGTTCAGGACAGGGTGGAGGTTGCGACCATGGTGGTCAGACACCAGGTCATCATCGACAGCAGAGTGGATCAGCTCTGAGTGGTGAACCAGGGGTGTAGGGTTGCCGTGCAGGCCAGTCTTTCTTCATGGAGCAGACCTTTCAGGAGAAGGATTACATCCCTTCTATAGTTCGAGGTCTGATCTTAGTATCCTATGTTTTATCTTCAGCACTTTTCAATACTGGTGCATGCCATAGCTTTATCTCTGTTGTGGTTGTGGAGAGCCTTGGGCTCTGTAACTTTTCTTCTACCGACTTGTTTACTCTTGACACACCATTGGGAACGAAGAAATCTAGTATAATTCAGTGTAGAGAGTTCCCTCTTGAGGTTTCTGGGTGTAATTTCTTATGGTACCTCTATGTCCTAGAGATGACAGGCTATGACGTCATTCTCAGTTTGGAATGGTTGGTTCCCTTCCAGGCAGTCGTTGATTGCTATCGTCGTAGAGTGGGTTTCGTATCACCATATGGCAGAACTTTCCATCATAGAGGCGAGTGGGATGTCCATGCAGGTAGAGATGGACCAAAGCATCATGGGCTAGGGGAAGTTACAACCCATATTTCCAGTCTTTATTTAGATGACCAGGGGACTTCACAGTTAGACTTTCCCCCAGTGGTGGATCGTTTCAGGGATGTCTTTCCAGATGAAGATTCATCTTTACCTCCGAAGCGTGAGGTAGACATCTCAATTGATCTTGTGCCAGGAGTGGCACCAGTGTCCATTCCTCCATATAAGATGGCTACACCTAAGTTGCAGGAGCTCAAGAAGCAGTTGGAGGAGTTGCAGGTAAATGGTTTTATCTGACCCAGTACATCTCTATGGGGTCCTCCTGTCATGTTTGCAAAGAAGGCAGACTGTAACCTTCAGATTTGTGTGGATTATCGGAAGCTTAACCAGTTGATGGTCAAGATCCAATATCTGTTTTTGAGGATCGTTGACCTATTTGATCAGCTTCGAGGATCACGAGTTTTCTCGAAGATCGACTTGTGGTCACGTTGCCATCAGTTGTGTGTTAGAACATTAGATATACTTCTGATAGCCTTCAGAAGAAGGTATGGTCTATACGAGTATACAGTCATGCCGTTTGGCCTCATGAATGATCCAGCAGTTTTCATGGCACTGATGAACCGAGTGTTCCATCCGTTCATGGACTCCACTGTCGTGGTCTTCGTGGAAGATATCTTCGTGTACTCTCACACTCGACACGACCATGCCACACATCTTTAGATCGTTCTGAGTACACTGAGGGAGCATCGACTATATGCTAAACTCTCTAAGTGCCACTTTTGGGTGGATCAGATTCACTTCCTGGGTCGTGTTATCTCAGAGACTGGGGTGTCCATGGACCCATAGAATGTGCGAGATGTAGTTTCTTGGGATCATATGAATAACGTCTTTGAGATACGAAGTTTCCTAGGGATGTCTGGATACTAATGACGCTTCATTTAGTAAATCTCACACCTAGAAGCACCGTTGATAGGTCTGACCAAGATGGGGGAAAAGTTTTTATGGTCAGATTCTTGTGAGTCAGCCTTTCAGGAGATGAAAGGGAGGTTGACGTCAGCACTAATACTAGTCTTGACAGAGTCGCGCAAGAGATACACTGTTTACTGTGATGCTTCAGGTATCGTAATGGGAGTTGTGATCTTCCAGGGAGATGGAGTCATTGTGTATGGGTCTCGGCAGTTGAGGCCACATGAGAGGAATTACCCTACACAAGATCTGGAGTTGGAAGTAGTTGTTCATGCCTTACGCTGTTGGAGACACTATCTTCTGGGAGAGCACTTTGTGGTTTTTACCGACCACAAGAGTCTCAAGTATATCTTCACTCAGTGTGATCTGAATCTGAGACAACGCAGGTGGGTCGAGAATCTTCAGTCCTTTGACTTCGAGCTCGCATATACGTCAGGAAAGGGAAATGTAGTGGCAGCTGCGTTGTGCCGAAGAACTCAGATTCAGGTAGTTTAGGAGGCCACCAGTGACTGGAAGCTTATGGCTCTGTTCTCTAAGATGCATCTGGAGATGCACGATAGGCAGGGACATACCATTATTTCTTCTGTAGTTGTTACCTCTACACTTTTTGATCGGGTACGAATGAGGCATCTATCTGACTCAGAGGCCTTGGTCCTGTGGGAGAGTGTGTCAGGAGGGGACCATCCTCCCGGACGGAAAGTGGGAGAGGATGAGATCTTGCATTTCTAGGGACACGTATGGGTGCCAGCAGACATATGCGGGAGATGATGCAAGATTTCCATTACTCAGTGTGGTAAGTTCATCCTGGCGTCACCAAGATGTATCAGGATCATCATCGCCAGTACCGGTGGCCAGGAATGAAGAGGGATGTTGCTGGTTTTGTCATGAAATGTTCTACTTGTCAGCAAGTGAAAGAAGAGCATGAGCAACCAGTAGGGATTTTATAGCGGTTACCCATCCGGAGTGGATGTGGAATGATGTCGTGATGGACTTCGTGACCGGGATACCGAGGTCACCTCGGGGAAGTGATGCTGTTTAGGATATCGTCGACAGGATTATGAAGGTTTCACACTTCTTGCCAATCAAGGAGATGTTCAATGTTAATGATCTGGGATGACTGTATATCAGAGAGATTATAAATCTACATGGAGTTCCACACTCCATTGTTTCAGACAGGGATGTGCGCTTTACCTCTTTCTTCAGGCAGGGACATCAGAAGGCTTTGGGTACCCAGGTGCTTTTGAGTACAGCGTACAATCCCCAGACTGATGGTCAGTCCGAGCACACGATCCAAGTGCTTGAGGATATGCTTTGAGCTTGCATTCTGGACATTGGAGGTTCTTGGGAGAGGCATATACCTCTTGTGGAGTTCGCCTATAATAATAGTTTTCAGGCGACCATTCAGATGGAACCATACAGGGCTGTGTACGGTAGGCAATGCTGATCACCCTTATGCTGGCTAGAGGCCGGAGATGCAGCTTTGCTAGGACCTCGTCTTGTTCATGAGACCTCAGAGAAGCTAGAGTTGATTCGGAAGAGGATGTCTACAACACAGTCTCTACAAAAGTCTTATGTTGATCAGCAGAGATGACCTTTGGAGTTCGAGGTTGAAGACCATGTTTTCCTGCGTGTCGCACCGAGGTTGGGACACAAGAGGATTTGGAGACATGGTAAGATTTCACTGTCGTATGTTGGGCCATTTGAGGTGTTGGAGAGAGTTGGGCTGGCCACCGATTAGTTGCAGCTACCACAGATTTACCGGGCTATGAACGACGTCTTCCATGTCTCTCAACTCCGATGTTACTTTTCAGACCCGTCTCATATCTTTCAGCCTGAGGAGGTTGAACTCGAAGCGGATGCGTCATTTGAAGAGAATCCTCTCTGGATTTTCGATCATAGTACGAAGGTTCTCCAAGGTCGGTCTGTCCCTCTGGTATGAGTGCTATGGCAGCACGGGCGAGTACAGGATGAGACATGGGAGAGGGAGGTCGAGGTTCGATCATAGTGGCCAGAGCTGTTTTAGGTTTCTTCTTCTACGCCAATCTAGGGAAATTTGGGGACGAATTTCTTTAAGGGGGGGAGTTTGTAAGAACCCGGATCTTCATTTTAAGTATGTTTTTTCTTTTCTGGAGTTTTTGAATTTTTTTTGGAGATTTTGGAAATTTTTGGAGTACACGCCGGCTACTTTATGTGTACACGCCGTGTACTCTTCTTCGGCTCAAAGTCGTGTGTTGGCCATGCCCGGGCCACACACACAGTGTGTAGGGGTGATGTGGATGACAATTTTGGCAGAGTACAGAAAACCCACTACATATCGTGTACTTTAAAAGTACACGCTGTGTAATTTTCTTTTTTTTCACTAAATGGACCGGGGTCACGCCTCTTCACCATATTCATATTCTTCTACGTCTGGTTCATCCGAGAGTGACCCGTTCAACCGGATCATTCCTGATATCCCGCCTCTCCATCAAATCTCTAATTCGAGCACCGTAAATTGCATCGGAAGTGCAACGGTGAGTTCTCCTTCTGATTGAGCCTTGTTTTTCAATTCTTCCTCCTTCTCAAGTTATCAACGGTTGAATGTTTTGTGCTTTTTCTCAGATCTATGATGTTCTAGTGAAAATTAGCCATCGTTTTTCAATTATATCGATCTCAAAGGATTCAGGTAGGTTTTTTGTGCCTTACCATTCAATGTCTCTGAGTTTTATATGCGAATTCCACTGATACCCGTGAACGAGGTATCGCGTGTTTACCTTTTTCCCTTGTTGTTTTCCTTCCTTTATTGTATGCATGATTAGAGGTAAATTGACCATGTTAGATGATAATTTGTTGTTCTTGGATGTATTTTCCCTTGCTCTATTCTATTAATGACCTTTGGGTCTTATTTTCCATTGACTGTTACACCTGTTACTATGCCTTGTAGTTATGGGTTGAAGTGAAATTCATGACATGCTTGTTGCCTTGTAGACTATTAGCTAAGTAGATATATAGGTTTAATTTAGCATTATAGCACTATTATGCAATGACTGGCATGGGGCTGAGAGAACCTAGTGCTGTAGAATATAAGGGATAGACCGAGTGAGCTTCCCAGAGATTCTTAGATATTACAGACTATAAAGGGGATGGACCGAGTGAGCTCCCAGAGTGTATTGGATTTTATAGACTACAGGAGGGTATACTGAGGGAGCTTCCTCAAAGAGTCTTAACTTGTTAGAATCTCTTTAAGAACCTTCCCATGATAGAGGGTTAACTGGCCGAGTGAGCTTCCTTAGAGATTCTGTGGTATACCTGAGGCTGTAGGAGGAATTTACTGAGATAGCTTCCTTAGAGAGTCTCTAGACCTTGGGGATAAGAGGGTTAGACCATGTGATCTTCCTCAATAGAGTCCCTGACTACCCTAGACTATAAGGGAAATTGAACGAGTGAGATTCCCCTGAGAGTCTGAAAAATTCGTATAACCATGCCAGAGAGGTTAGGTTGAGTTCACTACCGAGAGGGTTATGGTACCTCTTGGATAGGACCAGAGGGGATGGCTGCAGGTACTTCCCATAGGGTTTCCATCTTGTTAACTATTTTTTTAACTGTTGTTGCTATCTTGTGGATTGATTGCTGCTATGTATCTTCATATCTTACTACTTAATGTTTACTGCCTTCTGCTTGATATTGTTGTTTACTACTTATTGCACTTTTACCTTCCACATACTCACTGACTAATAGGCACAGATCTTTAGGTGAATGCCTACTAGGATTTTATCTCACACCCTGTTTGCGGCATGCTTTTGGGCCTAAGAAGACTATGTTGTTGAAGGTATAGACAAGGTCAATCACCCTTCGACTTCTGGAACTTGATTGCTGGGAGAAGGAGAGTGTGTGACCGATCATTGGCACGCGATGCTAAGGAGCTATTTTCTTTTATTTTGTTCATGTTTTGGTACTATAGTGCTTTCCAGCATTGTTAAATGTGTGGATGCTTCCCTATTTATGTATCATGCATCATTTCTTATATAAATATGTGATCCAGTTTGCTGGATTAGTTTTCCACTGTTATATTGTTGGTTATTATTGCTTACTCTATTGTATGTTATTCGTCTTCCGCTATGTACTTTGCCAATGAGGGCATAGTTTCCCCACTACCACACCCAAGACCCTCACTACTAGTCGACAGCCTCTGGAATTTGGGGAAATGTGCATGAGGCCATGTGACAAACCAGGTATGGGGCGCCTCTAGGTGGCATCCGGAACCATGACATTACACATGGTGATATTCAAAGGAATACTTTTCATCTAACATTAAAATCTTCATCCCATGGACTACTCTCAGCATAACATTTTTTCCAACTCTGAGTAGCATTGATATTTGTCTGGATGGATTGAAACTTATCTAGGATATCATTCCCATGATCTTGGCCATGTTGCTTTCCTACACCAACTTTATCCCAAAATGTTGGAGTTCTACGTCGGTTTCCACATAGAGATTCATATAGAGCCATACGAATACTCGAGTGGAAGCTTTTGTTTTGTATAAGAACTCATATAATGTGAGATATCGATACTATCCACCTGTGATTTCCAATGGCCAGGCTCTTAGTATGTATTTACATTTCCAAATAGTTCATTCAGATTAGCCAATAGTTTGTGGGTTATAGGTCAAGATGAAATTTAATTCAGTGCTCAAACCATGTTAAAGACTCCTTTTTAATGTAGATATAAACATGTGATCCTGATCAAAGAAAATTGAAAAGGGATTTATTTTCCTGACATTAGCTACCCATAGTCAGTGCATTATTACATAACATTTGCATGATCACAAGTGATCAAGTCCTGAAAGACTGATCAGTTTTGTAGCCTTGGAAGTAATAGATACAGACATTTGTTTTACAATACAATATGAAATAAAAAAACAAAATTCCGTATCCTATGAACACACTCATATCCCTTATCATATCCCTCCAGGTCAGTTATAATATATTTCTTCACATCTTCTGAAAAATAAAACATATGAACAGGGTGAGATTAGATGCTCAATAAGGATAACAAAATTGCAGAAACTAGTGTAAATAAGCATAAACATTTAATGCAATTCATAATACTAAAAGACATGCCTTTTAAACATTAACATTAGCATAATATGTCAATGAAAAATAAAATAATTCCATTTACATATTCACATGAATATTCTACCTGACAAATAATCAAACGTAATATCAATAGCAAATTACATATTGATGGAATGCATAATGGCGGACATCATAACCAGATTGTCATGGCCTCGTGCCAAGACTACAAATAAAAATATTTCCAAGGCCTTGTGCAAAGACACTAGTTTTTCTAATTAAACCTACTTATGCATTGAGGGGATATAGAGGGCCCCACCCATCCCTTATTAAGTCCAATACATTCCTCATATGAAAAGGTTGAAACATGAGATAAACATTTGTATGAAAACAAGAATACGAAATGTTAATACTTTAACCATAAACCATTAATTTAATACAAATAGAACATCTATAGTCAATCATATCACAAAACCTTCAATACAATATGGAATATTGTGTAATTAAAAACCAAATTCAAACAAGTGTAAAATCTAACAAACGATGTTTACATAGAAGAAATAAATCAAAAAACTATTTGAGTGAAATATCTATTTCTACATTGAAATCATTTAAAAGTAAAGTAATTATAAAAGGGAAAAAAATTATTTTGAAAATATTCTTAAAAATTTTATGGGAAGCTTCAAAGGTCTCCTAATGGAAAGAAATAGTTTCACCCCCGTTGAAGTTAAAAATACATTCTTTCTTTAATTTATCGAAAAGGTCATAATGTACCTTGTTTGGAAAACGACATAACGATTTTTTTGAAAATATTTTATAAAAATTCAAAAAAGGGTATAAATGACGTTAACCCATAGTCTAGAAAATAGTAAAAAAAATTGAAATACATTTTTTAAGAAATGCAAATTTGGATGGTAATGAAGTCCCAGTAGATACTTATGTATAAACAACCTTGGATAATAGAGAGATTAAAAAATTAACACCTACCTTGTACTTTTCATTAGTCGACGATACATTAACCTCTTGTATAGTTGTTAAACCACTATTATTACATTATACAAAAACCATATACAAAAATATGATATCATATATTATACTCTAATATTTCTTTGTTAATAATATTTCAGTAGTATCATTTTTGAGGTGTTAACTGATTAGATTTCCCTTATAGGTTTTGTTATGTAAGTCATGTTTTTTATGGATAGGATGTATTTGAATAATATCAGAATTATATTAATTTCTTAAACTATATTTTTTAATAATCAAATAAAAATTGTTCTTAAATGGTCATGATGGGGAATTAAATCTCATCGCGTCGTGGAGATGGTAAGTCGTGTGTATGCACGTGCGACAATATCACTATATTGATGGTGAAATAGGATGTAATTGGTTGGTATATTATATGTAAATAATAATTAAAATGTTATATTTTTTATTTATGTCAATTATACTCATTATTATACCCATCCAAAAATAACGCGTTGAATAACAAACTCCACCACAACGTGGAGACTGTAAGCCGTACGTACGCACGTATGGTGACATAGTCATTCATCGGATGTATAGAATAATGAATTTGTTTGTATAATATTTATAATAAAATCTCAGTATGTAGATGGTACTAGAGTTATTATTTTAGTATGGAAACTACAAAAAAAGAGAAAGTGGAAGAAGAAAAGAACTTTGAAAGTGGTGATAAAATAATTACCTGTTCTTCGGGTGCTTCCATTTGATGTGAACAAAAGGGCTCCATAGGTTATCTTTATGATAAATGTAAATCCTCTATGTTTCATTGAGGGTGGATGAGAAGAGATTCTAGCAGATTTTTCCCTAGAAAAATGGCTTTGGTGGTGTGAATTTAAGAGAAGGTGAAGTACCCTTTTATAAGAGAGGTGATGGGCACTTTAGGAAAATATTGAAATATTAATTTATTTTAAAATAATTTTCAGTTTCTAATCGCTCCAAATAGATTTATTTCTAGAATAATGTGGTTATGGATCTAAATCCTCTCATCCAATAGGTTTTAGACAAGTTTATTTCACCATATTAACCTTATCTTTTAGACTTAACCCTTAGTTAAATAGTTTGTCTTTTACGATGTCTTCTTGTATTATTATAATACATGATTAATATAGTTACTATAAAATGACAAGGGAACCTCATGTGTTTCATTACTGACATATCTAAATTTATCTTTTTCATTTGGACGAATCATAGATTTTTAGGAGTATTATATAATTTAATAAAATAGTATTTGTTAAAAAAAATAATTTATGTTAATTTTGACACTATTTATTATATTTTTTAAGTCATTACAACTCTATTACATAGATAATAATACATTAAATCAACCCTAACATGTTATATTAACCTATAAAATTCGTGGATGGAATCAAAAGTTTCAATTTATATTTATTTTAATATTTATAATATCAGTTATTTTAATCATTCGTTAAAAAGGTAACTATTGCATCATCATTGTGTCTTAAATGAATTTAATTATTTAATGTCTAAAAATTTTAAATAAATTAATATGATGTAAAAAATATTTGTATCGTTCTAATTAATATTTATAGTCGAATTTATTTTATGTGTAACACTATATTAAAAATGTTTTTGTTATTAACCTTTGAATTTAACAGTTTTAACTCTTCATTAAATATAATTAATGTCCTAATCTAATCCAAGTGGATCAAGATGATTATATTTTTTTTCCTAATGTTTAATTTGGTCTAAAAATAATTATCCAATAGAATTATGACATGTGTTGGGGTAATTATAATATTATTTTTAGCTTTAATTACCCTATTCACTTTTAACCATGGTAAATAAAATTCAAATGTTACTTGTAACATCCCAAGTAAGTAATGACTAATAGATATTTTTATCTATGCCTATTAATGAACTAGATAGTGTTTTAGAGGCCTAAAATTAAAATAAATCCAATCTTAAGCATGGAATACACTAATATTTTTAAAAGATTGTTTTACTGCCTTTTGATGGAAAAGCCTTTTTAAATCTATCTTTTGAAAATTTTATAAGCTATGTTTGTCAAAATAAAATTATTATTTATGATTGGGACATCAAAATTTACTTTGTGTAAATTTTAGGTATTTTTCCAATAAAGTTTAATTTTTAATGAATAGTGAAAAATGTTGTATTTTAATTCAAAAAATCTTTTTAATCAAATTTATTTATATGATTAGATTATATTTTGAATTGGTTTTGAAGTGAAATTAGAATATATTTTTATAATTTTATCTAATGGTGGCCATTGGAATCAATTTCACTTTGAAAGTGGACTTAAACTAGTGTCAATCTTTTGATACTTACTGTTTCATAAAAACACGCTATTTGTCATGACAGCGGGAATTAATTATTAAATTAATTAATGTGACTTATATGTTTTGAATTTTGTAAAATAGACTTCTGTTTTGAATTCATAATCTCAAATATAGCTTAGGGTGAAGTTTTGGTATTTTTCTGAAAAACTTCAATTTTTGATGAATAGTGAAACCACTAAGTGGTACTTATAAAAATTGATTTTTCCGTTTAAATAAAATTTTGCCATCATTGTGTTTAGAATTTCAAAAATCCGACATACATGGTTGTCATTAAGAATTAAAGTGTGGTTCAATGAGATTAAAATAATTTTTTGGTGAATAGTAACTTATTATGTTTTTAATCGCGATTAGTGGTAATTAGTGTAGTTTAAGGTAAAAATAATGCTTTAATAAAATGAGATGAGCTTGAAACATGTCCTACCCTCATTGGTTGTGTCATTGCCGACCATGAAAAGACATGGGTCAACTTGGGGACCCCATGAAGCCACATTGGTTGGGAAATGACATAAATAACTTTTTATTTAATGTAAAAGTAAAAATGAAACAAACATAATATGTTTCACAAAAACAATTTTTACATGGGGTTATAAAGATCAGATTTTTGATTATAAATAGTCATTGGAAATATAAAAAGATTTCCTACATCATAGTATTTGTTTTATAATTTTTAGACATTAAATAACTTAAATTACTTTTGACATCATGATGATTCAACGATGACCTCATTAATGAACAGTTTAAATAAAATGAAACGATAATATAAAATATACGACCTACACTTATCCAAAAACTATTGGATGGGAATAATTCGAAGCCTTATCATCTTATCTTCGAAATATATCAATGTGGGACCTTAGAAATTCTAAACACTTTTGAAAATAAAATAATAGTTTCATGATTTCTAAAAGTGCCTCTCCTCTCCTCTTATAAAAGGCCCCCACCTCTACCTCATTTCACACACTCCTAAAGCCTTTGGCTCGGCCATCCCCTGCCCATTTACTCTCTCCACATCCCTCTCCTCATCCTATAGGATTCCCTTTGGGCAGAATCATTTCAAAAGAAGCCTTTAGTCTCAAATCAAAAGGAGTTACACTTTTAAAGGTAATTCATTCTCTCATGTTCATTTGTTTTATTTTGCTTCTCCAACCCTCTAAACTCTTTTTATTTACTTCTTTTGTAACAACACCAGTATCTTCAATATAATAGGATTTTGTTATAAGATTTATTCGAGCTACACTCTCACACAACTACATCAAATGGTTAAAGAACATACAGCTTCTGTGGATGGCAAAATTCTGCCTCCTGAAATGATGATTGGTCAATACTCATTTAACACCTTCAAAGGTGGACATTATGATGTCAATATTTTTATATAGGATATATAATATGTTTATTCTTTCATTAAGCTTATGTATTTTTCATTTAAGGCATACCACTATTGTTTCCATTATGGGTAAACATGATATCTTCATTTTAGGAAGTGCGGACTACCGCCCCCTTAAAGTGATTTGATTTGTTAATACCATATGTGGGATGTGTAAAGGATAAAGTTAATGATATCATATATGTTATTATACTAGAATTATAATATACTCTTATATCATTATGATTCCATTCCAGAAAATATGAAATAGAAATGAAAGTAGCGTTCATGCGTACGTACGGCTTACCGTCTCCATGAATGGTGCATTTCATTTCTTATCTCTAAATGTTATGTAATATTATAAATGCATGCATGTACTGGATATATATGACATATATGATATCTAAATCATGAATACCATTCAAGATATAATTGATACATGAACAACATGTATTTATAAAGGGCTTATTTTTGACTCAAGTACCAATGATCGTTAAAATGACCGTTATTAACTTAAATAATTACATAGTGTTCATGACATGGTAATAAGTGATATAAAAGGAATAATGAACTTGAAAAAGGTTCTTAAACAAGTAGAAATTAACTCAAGTTTATTATTCAGGACATTAATGAACGATCGAGTCAAGTCGGACCCGAGGTATGGGACTTCGTCTCAATCTCCTTTCATTGAGGCATATTTTGTTTTATAGACAACCTTCTATTATACGGTGTATAAAACCCTTTGACATTTAAGTTTTCTCAAAAGGAATCTTTTTTATACGAAGTGTTTACTAAACAAAAAAATGGAATGTTTTTGTCGTACGTATGCGGCGACAACGACTTCTCCGTCGTCGTGACCGTTATTTGAGTTCCGGCTTCCTCTATAAGCCATACCTTCTTTTTAAAAGAAAAATAAATACCATGTTTTACTTTTCTTTTATTTTGGTATCGAAAATGGTTTTCATAATGTTTTTATATCAATGTGTTGTATTGATATCTTGTGATTGAAAGGTGGGAATGTTATGTTTCCTTTATGCATGTTTTATGTGATATGATTATGTTCAGGTTCTTGGGCATTATTATGAAAACCGGTGGTTCCGTGATAAACTAAGGGTGGGTGAGCCCGATATAGCTCTTCAATGCATTGGGTAACGCGAAGGAGTGAAACATTAAGGTTTCTCCGAAGAGATTTAGGGAATATACTATGATGGGTATTCCAAACATAACCAAGCGGGTTACTCCCTACGTAAGAATGTTATGAATGCATCAAGTTACCTTTATGTCTTATGATTTCTATGATTTATTAATGATTTGATGAGGAATGTTAAAGTGCTTATGTTTTATGGGTAAAGTATGATCTCATCCTTATGTATATATGTACCCATGTTTCCTTTCCATATTTTTATATCCCTTACTGAGCTTTTTATGCTCATCCCATGTTTTTTGAAATGTTTTTCACAGGTCAAGGGAAAGGTACATGATATGATGATAGTGTCAAGGAAGTGTCAAGAAAGAATCCCTGTTTATTTGAAATATGATTCCATTGATGGGAATGATGAATACTATCTTTATGTAACCACTTTGTTTATATGTGGAATGTAATGCATGTTTTATGATCTAATTATCTAAAACTCTAAACCCGAAAATATCCTCAATGTGTAATCTTGTAATAACTCATGATTAAGTAAGGTTTAAGTCTAGGGCCTTATAGTTGGTATCATAGGTCGGTTTAGATAACTTTAGGAGTTATAATTATATTAAATGATTATCCAAAAATATGTTTTTGAAATGATATAGCATTTAAAGATTACCATGTTGCTTCATCTAAGACATGTTTGTTCAGAATGGTTTTCCATAGAGGAAACATGGAAGCAGTGCTAGGAAGGCATACAAAGAAAATAACCTTCCGAATCTGCATCTCGAGATGGTCGGAATTGGAACTGAACAGTTTGTTGCAGTGATGGCACAATTGAATCTAGCGATAAATGGTGGTGGTATCCATGCACGAGATCAGCCAGATCAACCGCAGAGGAACATGTCAGTGGTGGAACATTTCATGAGGCAACATCCCCCGTCATTCAGAGGATCATCTGACCCTGTTCTAGCTGAAGGGTGGATTATAGAACTGGAGAAGATTTTCGATGTCATGAGGTGTTCAGACAATCAGAAGGTTAGTCTTGTTATTTACCGTTTGGAGGGTGAGGCAGATCAGTGGTGGTCGATGGTTAAAAATATCAGGGATGCTGATGAGATTGATGCTCTTGACTGTGATGAATTCAATGGTATGTTTCTTGAGAAGTATTTTCCTAAGGCTGTTTGACTTAGGATGGAAAATCAATTCCTAGAATTGAGGCAAGAGGAAGACTCAGTGGCTACCTATGAAGAAAGGTTCACTCAATTGGCAAGGTATGCTCCAAATTTTATCCGAGACCTTGATAGTAAAATCAATCGTTTTTACTCAGAATTAAAGCCAAAATATCTAAGGGCGTTAGCTTCTCGTGAGTTTAAAAGTTATGAAAATCTTGTTCGATGTGCTGAGAAGGTGGAAATGGAGTTTTCCGATGATCAATTGTTCTATAAAAACCCACAGAAGAAGAGACCAAGGTGGCAGGAGAAAGGTAAGAATTATTCAAAAAAGTCTGATGGTAAAAAAACTAAGATTCTAGTTTGTGATAAATGTGGCAAAAGGCATGCTGGGGAATGTCTTCTGAATTCTGGAAAGTGCTACCAATGTGGTAAGATGGGACATATGGCTCGTGATTGCACTGAAAAAGATCAAGGTGAAAGTAAGACCAAATTTGATTTACAGTTAGTGAAATGTTTTAAGTGTAATGAGATGGGTCACTATGAAAATGAGTGTCCGACAAAGAGCTTGAGTGATGGGAAGCATACGTTCCGAAGACCGCGTTCCATACAAGATATGGCCACTATGAATTTGTAGTAATTCCTTTTGGGCTAACCAATGCACCTACTGTATTCATGGACTTAATGAATAGAATTTTCCATGAGTTCTTGGATAAGGTTGTGGTGGTTTTTATTGATGATCTTTTGGTGTTTTATAAAAGTAAAGAGGAGCATGAAAGACATTTAAGACTTATCTTGAAAACCTTAAAAGAAAAGAAACTGTATGGAAAATTCAGCAACTGTGAGTTTTGGTTGCAACAAATTTCTTTCCTTGGTCATATTGTTTCTAAAGATGGAATAACTGTTGATACTGCAAAAACAAAAGTTCTGGAAGAATGGCCAAGACCCACAAATGTAACCGAGATTCGTAGCTTCCTTGGTTTGGCAGGCTATTATCGAAGGTTTGTTAGAAATTTTTCATGGTTATCTAGTCCAATGACTAAGCTAACTCAGAAGGGTGTTATGTTTATCTGGACAAAAGATTGTGATGATTGTTTTTAGGAATTGAAAAGAACATTGGTGAATGCTCCAGTTTTGGAACTACCTTCCATGAATGGTGAGTTTGTTATCTATAGTGATTCTTCATTGAAAGGACTTGGTTGCATCCTAATACAGAATTATCAGGTAATTTCTTATACTTCGCGACAGTTGAAAACTCATGAGGTAAATTACCCTACACATGATTTGGAATTAGCTGCTGTTGTTTTTGCTTTAAAAATATGGAGGCATCATTTTTATGGAGTAAAATGTGAAATATATACCGATCACAAATTTTTAAAGTATATATTCACTCAGAAAGAATTGAACATGAGACAAAGGAGATGTCTAGAATTAATCAATGATTATGATTGTACAATTCATTACCATCCGGGAAAAGAAAATAAAGTTGCTGATGCTTTAAGTCGAAAAATTAATGCTTCATTAGCAATGTTGCATTTGGAACATGATCCTTTGGTTAAGGATTTGATGAACTTTGGCATAGAAGTTGTTGGTGCAGGAAGTTCTTCTGTTTTGTTTCAGGTATCAGTGAGATCATCTCTATCATATTGAATCAAGCAAGCACAGAAGCAAGACAGTGAGTTACAGAAAAAGGTAGAGCTGGTTCAGAAAGGTAAGTTGCCTGAATTCAACATTGATAATGATTGAGTTTTGAGATTTGGGAAGAGATTGTGTATGACTTGTGATTCACAGATGAAGAGAGAGTTGTTATGTAAAGCTCATAGTTCTCCGTTTTCAGTTCATCTAGGCAGTACTAATATGTATAGAGATCTGCGGGAGTATTACTAGTGGGATGGAATGAAAAGAGATATTGCTGATTTTACTGTGATGTGTTTGACATGTCAACAGGTTAAAGCAGAGCGGCAGTTACCAAAAGGGATGCTTCAGCCTCTACCAGTGCCAGAGTGGAAATGGGAGAATATATCCATGGACTTTGTTGTGGTATTACCGAAGACATCTCGAGGTAATAATGCAATCTGGGTTATTGTTGATCGCTTGACTAAATCTGCTCATTTACTTGCTATACGAGATACTTTTTCCCTAGATCAAATTTCCCGTTTGTATCTTAAATAGATAGTCAGGTTACATGGAGTTCCTCTCTCCATTGTATTTGATCGTGATCCTAGGTTCACTTTTAACTTTTGGAAAGGCCTTCAGAAGTCGGTGGGTACTGAATTAAATTTTAGTACAGCTTTTCATCCTCAATCAGATGGGCAGTCAGAACGAACAATTCATACCTTGGAGGACATGCTATGTTCTTTCTCTATGGATTATCAGGGAAGTTGGGACCAACATCATTCTTTGGTTGAATTTTCATATAATAACAGTTTTCATTCCAGTATACAGATGCCACCATTTCAGGAATTATATGGGAAGCAGTGTCGAACTACAGCTTTCTGGGATGAAGTGGGTAAAAGGAAGTTGATGGGACCAGAATTGGTAGAAGAGATGACAGAACACGTTCAGCTGATTCAGAAGCACATGAGAACAGCTCAGAGCAGGCAGAAGAGTTATGCGGATAACCGGAGGAAGGATCTATCTTTCGAGGTGGGTGATCATGTTTTTCTCAAGGTTTCTCCTTGGAAAAGTGTGATGAGATTTGGTAAGAAAGGAAAGCTGAGTCCAAGGTTTATTGGACCATATGAAATTTTAGAGAGAGTTGGATCAGTTGCATACCGGGTGGCTTTACCTCCGAGTTTATCTCAGGTACACAATGTTTTTCACGTTTCGATGTTGAGAAAGTACATGCCAGATCCATCTCATGTTTTGAGTCCAGAGGTATTTTAGTTGGAAGAGAAACTATCTTATGAGGAACAAACGGTCAAGATTCTTGACCACAGGGAGCATGTGTTACGGAATAAGGTGATTAATCAGGTAAAGGTTTTGCGGAAAAACCACACGATGGAAGAGGCAACATGGGAATCTGAAAATGCAATGAGGGATAAGTACCCCCATTTATTTGATAAGTAAATAAATTGCAGGGACGCAATTTTCTAAAGGGGGGAAGGATGTAGCATCCCAAGTAAGTGATGAATAATAGATATTTTTATCTATGCCTATTAATGACCTAGATAGTGTTTTAGAGGCTTACAATTAAAATAAATCCAATCTTAAGCATGGAATACACTAATCTTTTTAAAAGATTGTTTTACTGCCTTTTGATGGAAAACCCTTTTTAAATATATCTTTTGAAAATTTTATAAGCTATGTTTGTCAAAATAAAATTATTATTTATGATTGGGACATCAAAATTTACTTTTTGTGAATTTTTGGTATTTTTCTGATAAAGTTCATTTTTAAATGAATAGTGAAAAATGTTGTATTTTAATTCAAAACCTTTTTTTAATATAATTTATTTATATGATTAGATTATCTTTTGAATTGGTTTTGAAGTGAAATTAGAATATATTTTTACCATTTTATCCAATGGTGGTCATTGGAATCAATTTCACTTTGAAAGTGGACTTAAACTAGTGTCAATCTTTTGATACTTATTGTTTCATAAAAACACGCTATTTGTCATGACAGTGAGAATTAATTTTTAAATTAATTAATGTGACTTATATGTTTTTAATTTTGTAAAATAGACTTCTTTTTTGAATTCATAATATCAAATATAGCTTAGGGTGAAGTTTTGGTATTTTTCTGAAAAACATCAATTTTTGATGAATAGTGTAACCACTAAGTGGTACTTATAAAATCTGATTTTTCCGTTTAAATGAAAATTTTCCATCATTGTGTTTTGAATTTCAAAAATCCGACATACATGGTTGTCATTAAGAAGTAAAATGTGGTTCAATGAGATTAAAATAATTTTTTGGTGAATAGTAACTTATTAAGTTTTTAATCGTGATTAGTGGTAATTAGTGTAGTTTAAGGGAAAAATAATGTTTTAATAAAATGAGATGAGCTTTACACATGTCATACCCTCATTTTTTGTGTCATGGCCGACCAATACAAGACATGGGTCAACTTGGGGACCCCATGGAGCCACTTTGGTTGGGAAATAACATAAAAAACTTTTTATTTAATGTAAAAGTAAAAATGACACAAACATAAAATGTTTTACGAAAACAATTTTTACATGGAGTTATAAAGATAATATTTTTGATTATAAATAGTAATTGGAAAGCTAAAAATATTTCCTACATCATAGTATTTGTTTTATAATTTTTAGTCATTAAATAAATTAAATTACTTATGACAACATGATAATGCAACGATGACGTCATTAATGAAGAGTTTAAATAAAATGAAACTATAATATAAAATCTAAGACCTACACTTGTCCAAAAACTATTGGAAAGTAATATTTCGAAGCCTTATCATCTTATCTTTGAAATATATCAATTTGGGAACTTATAAATTCGAAACAATTTTTAAAATAAAATAATAGTTTCATGATTTCCAAAAGTGCCCCTCCTCTCCTCTTATAAAATGCCCACACCTCTACCTCATTTCACACACTCCTAAAGCCTTTGGCTCGGCCATCCCCTGCCAATTTACTCTCTCCAAATCCCTCTCCTAATCCTATAGGATTCCCTTTGGGCATAATCCTTTCGAAGAAAGCCTTTAGGCTCAAATCAAAAGGAGTTACACTTTTAAAGATAATTCATTCTCTCATGTTCATTTGTTTTATTTTTCTTCTCCAACCCCCAAAACTCTTTTTATTTACTTCTTTTGTAACAACACCAGTATCTTCAATATACTAGGATGTTGTTATAAGATTTATTCTAGCTACACTATCACACAACTACATCAAATGGTTAAATAACATACGGTTTCCGTGGATGGTGAAATTCTGCCACCCGAAACGATGATTGTTCAATACACATTTAACACCTTCAAAGGTGGCCATTATGATGTCACTCTTTTCATATATGATATATAATATGTTTATTCTTTCCTTAAACTTCTGTATTTTTCATTTATGGCATACCACTATTGTTTCCATTATGGGTAAACATGATATCTTCATTTTAGGAAGTGCGGTCTACCGCCCCCTGAAAGTGATTTGATTCGTTAATACCATATGTGGGATGTGTAAAGGATAAAGTTAATGATATTATATATGTGATTATACTGGAATTATAATATACTCTTATATCATTATGATTCCATTCCAGAAAATACGAAATAGAAATGGAAGTAGCGTTCATGCGTACGTACGGCTTACCGTCTCCAAGAACGGTGCATTTCATTTTTTACCTATAAATGTTATGTAATATTATAAATTCATGAATTTACTGGATATATATGACATATATGATATCTACATCATGAATACCATTCTGGTTATAATGGATACATGAACAACATGTAATTATAAAGGGCTTATTTTTGACTCAAGTACCAATAATCTTTAAAATGACCGTTATTAACTTAAATAATTACATAGTGATCATGACATGGTAATAAGTGATATAAAAGGAATAATGAACTTAAAAAGGTTCTTAAACAAGTAGAAATTAACTGAAGTTTATTATTCAGGACATTAAAGAACGATCGAGTCAAGTCGGACCCGAGGTATGGGACTTCGTCTCAATCTCCTTTCATTGAGGCATATTTTGTTTTATACACAACTTTCTTTTATACGGTGTATAAAACCCTTTGAATTTTAAGTTTATTCAAAAGGAATATTTTTTATACGAAGAGTTTACAAAATGAAAAAATGGAATGTTTTTGTCGTACGTATGCGGCGACAACGACTTCTTCGCCGTCGTGACCGTTATTTGAGTTTCGTCTTCCTCTACAAGCCATACCTTCTTTTTAAAAGAAAAATAAATACCATGTTTTACTTTTCTTTTATTTTGGTATCGAAAATGGTTTTCATAATGTTTTTATATCAATGTGTTGTATTGATATCTTGTGATTGAAAGGTGGGAATGTTATGTTTCATTTATGCATGTTTTATGTGATATGATTATGTTGAGGTTCTTGGGAATTATTATGAAAACGGGTGGTTCCGTGATAAACTAAGGGCGGGTGAGCCCGATATAGCTCTCCAATGCATTGGGTAACGTGAAGGATTGAAACTTTAAGGTTTCTCCGAAGAGATTTAGGGAATATACTATGATGGGTATTCCGAACGTAACCAAGAGGGTTACTCCCTATGTAAGAATGTTATGAATGCCTCAAGTTACCTTTATGTCTAATGATTTCTATGATTTATTCATGATTTTATGAGGTATGTTAAAGTGCTTATGTTTTATGGGTAAAGTATGATCTCATCCTTATGTATATATGTACCCATGTTTCCTTTCCATATTTTTATATCCCTTACTGAGCTTTTTATGCTCATCCCATGTTTTTTGAAATGTTTTTCACAGGTCAAGGGAAAGGTACATGATATGATGATAGTGTCAAGGAAGTGTCAAGAAAGAATCCATGTTAATTTTAAATATGTTTCCATTGATGGGAATGAAGAATACTATCATTATTTAACCACTTTTTTTATTTGTGGAATGTAATGCAAGTTTTATGATCTAATTCTCTAAAACTCTAAACCTGAAAAGATCCTCAATGTGTAATCTTGTAATAACTCAAGATTAAGTAAGGCTTAAGGCTGGGGACTTATATTACTATTCACCAAAATTATTTTCATCCTATTGAACAACATTTTACATAATGATGAAAACCATGTCTATCAGTTTTTTGAAATTTGATTCATGTAAGCGGTAAAATTAAATTTTATGAAGATCTAAATATGTGCCATAAAGGTTGGTAAAAGATGTTAAAATGTTCAATAAATTTAATATATCTACTCTTATTATAAAATAACTCCAATGACATACATTATACTAATATTTTTATTATGTATCTATTTTTTCCGTTTGTTAAATTTTAATAAAAAAATATTTAAATGAAAAAGTTGGTTTTTATGTACTATGCATTATTTTTCACTATTTATCATAAATTTAATGTTTTCAGGAAAACAACAAAAATTCACCTGATGATAATTTTGAAATTCCAAATCCAAAAATGATGTCCATTTTGAAAAATAAAATTTACAAATTTTAAAAAAGTGGGTATTACTATACATAACTAATTTTTAAACGGCAAGTTTGATTGCCCATGCTGTGCTAGAACTCGGAACTGCGTACATCGTAAGCTATTGTATTATTCAATGAAAAGCATATCATGGAATCTTGGGGTGTCATAGTGTAAACCCATGCATTCACACCACTTTCATCACATATATACTTTCAATTTATTAAATTGGTAAATCTTAACAAATAGTTAGAAATCAAGTAGTCTTGGTGATTTTTTCAACTTCAACCCATATTATATTAGTTTCTTTTGATGTCTTTTGTAATCCGTGAAAAAGTTCATAGTGACATTCTCCCATTTCTGCATGGGTATAGGGATGTTTTGCATCATCCCTTTGGACTACTATATCTTAGTAAAAACTTGCTGACATATCAGAAACCTTGAGATATATTCTCCAATCACCTTCTTCATGTTGTCCGTCCAGAAGTGTTCTTAGGGATCATGGCATATCTTGGTACTCCCATGATGAATAGATAAATTTGAGGAATGATCATTATCCAATAACTCCTTCTTTTTCCCAGGTGATGAATGAAAATATGACCTGAGTTAAAATCGAATCACACCATTATCATCGATATAGAACACTTGTAGTTTTTATTCATTTAATGCATTCATCATGTTTTGTAACTCCAGATAATCCCCTTGTTCTTCCTTAATATTCTCTTATATATATGGTTAGGAAACAATTTGGGTAATGTATGATGTATTCCCAACCTTATTATTTATAAATCAGTCCTTTTCATGTTCGTGAATATATTTAATTTTTCAATCTACAGCAAGGAAAGAGTAGCATGTTATTTTCTTCGAAGATCATCATCTACCTTGTTTTCCTTTACATGATGATAATGGTTAGATAACTCTTAGTACTTAATTAGCACTAACCATCTCATTTGATTCGTGTTGAGGTCCTTTGTTGTGGATATATACTTTTGGGTTTTATGATTACAATATATGACAAACTTCTCACAATAGAGGTAGTGTCACCATATTTTTAAGCGAAAAATCACAGCTAGTAGCTCCAAATCATGTGTCAGGTAGTTATTCTCCTAGATATTCAACTACTATGATGTGTAGTATAATTAATTATCATTTTTAATGAGTACACAGCTAAATACATACTTTTAATCATCCTTGTATATCACAAAACATCCCCCCTTTTGGTAATGTGAGTATAAGTCTAGTGATCAGCCTTCTCCTTAGCTCCTTGAATCTTTCCTCATATTCTTCTGTCCACGAACACATTACCCCATTCCTTGTTATCATAGTTAGAGGGCATTAAAATCATGAGAAATTTCTCAAAATGCATCAATAGTACGCAGATAATCCAAGAAAACTATGGATTTCCATGACACTCGAGGGTTTGGGCCATTCCACAATTGCATTTGTTCTTGAAGGATCTACGGAAATTCCCACATTTGTGATCACATGTCTCAATAATGTGACTTATTGAATCCAAAAGTCGCACTTTATGAACGTGTTGTACAAATTATCATAACATAATGTAACCAAAATAGACCTTATATGTTCTTCATGTTCCTACTTGGTCTTGGAGTCGAAGTGAATATAATTGATAAAATATACCATAAATTTTTCTAGGTAATGTATAATGACTCTATTCATCAAATTGTTGATGATTACAGGGGAATTAGTAAGTCTGAAGGCATTACAAGAAACTTTTATTTCCCAAGACTTGTATTCAAGAATGTCTTCTGAATATCTTCTTTTTTCACCATTAGATTTTGATATCTAGAATAGAGATCCAAAGTTGAGAAGTATTCAACTTCTAATTACTGATCAAACAAGTCATCAATATTTGGAGGATGATACTTGTTCTTTATGGTGATCATTATGATATCCCAATAATCGATACACATCCACCTTGATCCATCCTTCTTAAAAAATAGAGCTTTCACACCCCAAGGTGATGCACCAAGGTGTCTGAGCCCTTTTTTAAAATGATCTTGCAGCTGCTTATTTAACTCCTCTAGTTGAATATGATCCATCATAGATAGACACTCTGATATTGGAGTCTCTCTAGGTATGAGTTATTTGGGGAATGATACTTCACAATCTAGGGGAGGTCCGATTAACTCTTTAGAAAAAAACATCAATGTATTCCTTCAGGATGGGAATTTCCACTAGGATTACAACTTCCTTGGACTCAACCATTTGACCTAGGCAGGATTCTTTATAGGGAATAAACACTCACATGATTGAAAGATTTCCAAGTGATATTCATGATATTCATTTAACTATTTGAGGAGAATGGGATGGTTTATAATATTAAAAGTTAATTTTTTTTCAGAACATTTATATGCTCTCTATATAATGAGAAACAATCCATTCCCATTAGAGCATCAAATTCCACCATGGGAAGTATCATGAGATTCACTAGAAGAATATTCAAACATATTTCAATATGAGACGATTCCAACACTTTGGTTGTAATGATTACACAATTTGGGGTTTCTACAGATATCTATAATTCATTGTTTCATGCCATTTATTCAACAGTTTTAGTAGACTTATAATATATAAGGTACTGAATATATCATTGATGAAATAATACATTATTCATTATTGAGATAATAAGAAGTGTAAATTTTAAAAATTCATTTTCTTGATCAAATTCCTAAGTAATTATGGAATAAGTCTTTACTTTCACCTTTGGATTTTGTGGTTTCTGATAATAATTACCCTCAAGGACTCAAGGTTTAGTTAAATATATTTCATAAAGCCCATCTTCCGTATTTTATAGCATTCGACCATGGGTGTTTCTATATTTCCCTCAACCACATTATCCTACTTCCTCATTCCTTTTAGACATTAACGATATTTTTGGCCTTCTATCCCACAAATGAATCATCTCCCCATCCCTTTGAGATAGTTACCATGTATCTTCATCCCTAATTTTTTACATGGGGAGGTTGAGTTTTCTTCCCACCTTTATCAGTAGATACTCTTGCATGAAACTCCATCTTTCTATTCTTATCAGTATAACCATGGGACCATTCTTCAAAAACACATCTCCACATTGAGAGAAAATTAAACAACATCTTAGTAACACCCAAAGTATTTAATTTCTAGAACATTTCAATGGTGTGGTTTTGACCCAGTAAAGAATATTTCAATTTTTCTATCATTATTGATTACAAAACCTGAAGCATACCTTTCAAGCACTATGAAATTTTCATCATAGGCCATGATAGATGTTCCCTCTTTTTTCATTATCTCTATGAATTATCTATCCATTATTGTATGATTAGTTTTATGGAAATACATGATAAGACACGTTATCTTAAATTTCCCACTCCATATCTTCAATTTTATCATCTGGCTTGGTGTTCTTAATCACAATGCACCATTGATCGACCTCCATCCAGATTGAAAATTTCTAGACTTACTATATCCATATTATAATCGATAAGTATAGAAAATATATTCTATATTGAGTCGTTCCACTCTTCTGTGACTAGTGGATTATAAGATCCACTAAACATCAGTGTCCATTTCCACATAAAATATTCGACATCTAGTTTATCCCTCTTAGTTGAAACAGATGGTTCCCTATTATTCAGGTTATTGTTCAAAACTTGTGATTGCAAGGTAATAATCTCGATGATCATTTGAACTCCACCTCCAAAGGCATCGTGGAGGACATTTGGGAAATTTCTATATTGTCCCTTTCATAGTTTGTTGGCCTAGCTTCTCTTTGTTAGCACTATTTTCTAAAATAGAAAATGATAGAACAAAAAATAAGTCAAGAAGTCATGAATATTTTATCCCTTTGTGAAATTAAATCTAAAGTAATTTCTTATGGGATCAATGTGTTTATTAAATATTCTCATCATATTATATATACATTTTCTCAAAATGAGGTTTTTCACTAATGTTCTCTAATCTTAATTCCAAAATAATCTAAATAATGCTCTGATTAATACTACAATGACACTAATTTTTATTACATTTCTATTACCTAAATTTAATGAAAAAATACATAAAATAATTATGTGAAAATAATGAAAAGGTATAGTGTCTTGGAAAATTTAGAAACATACATAACATTTTCAAAATAAAACATGAAAATTTATTTAATTCATTCTTCTCCAGCTTCTTATCAGTCCTGGAACTCTTCTTAGTACAAGTAGTCACCAAGGGATATACATTGAGAAATGGGTGAGATACAAGCCTAGTAATATGATAGATAATAAAATGATACAATACTACATGGGGTGATCATAACCATAATCATCATAAAAAAATAATTGGATCACTATCCTGATAAGAAGGATTATGAAAAGGCCTGGAATATGGTAATGCATAAAAATTAAACAACATGTCTTAGTGGTCCACTACCACACATAGTTCTGAACAAGGATACCATCATGGTCTAGCATATTTCGCATTAATAATGATATAAATAAAATTACCAAATTTATTTTAGTGATTTATAATTCAAGGCACCAACATCACATATTAACATTTATATTGCTCAATATAATACTACATTCACCCATTACATCATATCATTTACATTATCATGCATGCCATATAGAAAGTATATCAATCATAGAAATAAAGTAACCCATGTAATAGAATGAGTTTCATTTAATAAATCATTCTTCTATAGCATGGGTTCCCAAATAAAATAAAGAATAACATACTCGATATAAGAAACATCAACCTTGAGTGAAGAATAAACAATCCCAATAAGTAAAAGTTTTATTTTTTAAGAAGAGTACTTTTACAAAACATTATGTCTGTAATAAACTCAAGTAGGAAACATTTATATCATAGAAAATTTAAAATAATGATGAATAAATGATATTTAAGGAATAATCATACTAAGAATGGGGTGAATGAGGGAAAACCCAGATAGGTGGAGTTAGGTTTGAGAATTCCCCTTACCTTATGTATTAAGGATTTCCCCACTTTAATATCATATATAATCAAATTATATTCATTAATTACCAAATATAAAACCATTTAGACATTAATTTGATTAATTATTTTTTTATTAATTTAATTTATGTACTTTTAATGAGTTATAGAGTTTAATTTCATCGTTTATCAGCATTCATTTTCATTGTTTTATTGACTGGGTTGCTTGTACACATGAGTGGGAATTTTTGTAAAAAGATGATAAATATCTATATTTGTTATAATATGTTATTAATGATCTTCCAAAATTTTAACTAATATTATAAATAATTTTTTTATATTTTATAGGGTTGAATAAATAAAAATTTAAGGATGATCTGTTCAGTTTAATTTGGACTGTTTTTTATCACAATGAATGTGTTTTATTTTATCATTTTTTATTATGTACATATGTTAGATAAATAACATAAAACCGGTTATAAAATAAATTTAAAAATATTTTTCAACCATTATAATGTATTTATTAACATATATAAAGGTGTTAATGGAAAATGAATGTGCATCGCCCATGATGTTGATAAATTAACACAACACATGTGATATTTTAATTTTTATTATAAAAGACAGAGAAAAAAGAGTTTAGTTATGTATAATCAATTAACATATTAGGACACCAATATATCATATATACTAGATTTACCATTCCATTTTTATAAAATATGATAATCCAGATAGAAAAAAATTAATGTAATTGAAATGAAATTAAAAGGAAAAGGAAGAGGGTTTTACCTCATGGATTTATCCTACCTTAGAACATCCTTAGGGAAATGGTTCTCATATTTTGATGAGACTAATAGATCATATATGTAAATAAAGGTCAAGGTATGAGTATTTGGTAGAATTTGGGAAAGGCTCCGAGCTTGATAGGTGTGAGGAGAAGAGGGTGTGAGTGATTGTATTTATAGTGGAGGAGAGGGGGTTTTTCTTTCTATTATATTGATTTTTTTATTATTATATATCCATAATATGAATAGTTTGAGTATTATCTCAAAATATTTTAGAACAATGAATTTGAGTTTGATATTTTGGAATTATATCATTCATGAATCCATAATTCATTTTTTAGCTTTTATTGTAAATTATCATATATTACTATTCACCAATAATTCATGTATTTTAGAAAAATCCAAAAAATTCAGGCTATCCTTTTTTCAACATGTAGAATTAAAAATTGTACTCAATTTTAGGAAATTAATTTTCTAAATACAAGTAATTTAATTTTTCATTTAATTCATCATTTATGTGGAAAATAAAAATTTTAAAATTATAACTAATTTTAAAACACTTGGAAAAATTACTTTAGATCTCATAGAAAGACATGAAAATAAAAAATTATGAATACATTTTATGAAGATATATTTACTTTTAAATTATCAATATAATCATAAAATTGTAATTAAATATTTATGACTCTCAAAAAATCAAACACATAATTAGTAATTTCTAAAATGTTTATTTACATAGACTATTGTATAATTATACCATACATTTATTTTTAAGATACCAAAATTTTATTTACACTTCCATTGGTAAGGTTACTATTCATATGGTCAGTTTAATATTCATAAGGGTCATATTACTATTCCTATGTTCAAGTTATAATTTATTCAGTATTGGTTCTTTAACTTCAATAAATACTTCTTTTTCATTAATTCTTCATTTATAATACTTTTATTATGGTATCAATTTGATTTTAAGAGATTTACACTATAAAAAGAAAATAATAACGAAGAATGTACTTTGATAAATGTTTGGGTAATTTTATTTATGTCTTGGTCCACCCATCATGTGAATCACAAAATACCACGAGTGATATTAGAGTTGGGCTAGGAGTTAAACTGTGAGAGTTGTCCCTAGTATTGGATGACAGTGGGTTACATCCAGATCCATTCCAACATGTATAAATGTATTTATAAATATACTATATTATATATATATATATACAAGATCAGACATACATTACAATTATGGGCCAAAGTAGCTATAGTCCTCAGGTGTCACATACGAACTGGGATGGGTTGTTGTTTACTTATTCAGTTTTCATTAATTTTTCTCTATTCCTAAACATTGTTAATTATATATTTCACTCTATATATTGGTCGTGAAAATGTGGGTTTTGGCCTACTTAAATTTTATTTCACACCAAGCTCGAGTACCGTTGGTACACGAGGAGACCCTATATTTGCATGATCTGGTTTGATTGATGTATTAGTTGTACTTGGGAGTCTGGTGAAATAGACCGATCCATGGCTCCGGATTCCCATTGAGAAATCTCATGGGGATTTTTAAATTTTTTTATTTATCTTACTCTATTTTAAATCAATTTTTTTTGTTTACTATTGTAACGTATGTATCATCCATTATCCATGAATATTATAAACTTTTGTTTTCCACCTACATTAAACTATTATTATCTATCTTCTACTTCTTTTCCATTTATTTTTTAATTCATCTTCTGTTGTCTATTTTATATTATCTAATAATACTATTTTCCATTTCTTATAATATTTTATAGTGTCCCTATAATCAAATCCTAAGAACGTCACTGCTATTCAATAACCTCTAATATATATAGACACATAATTGAGGCTATGTGACCCACTACTCTTGCTACCAGTTTAATTGTAAGCCAGGGTAGGATGATACAGATTGATCCAATTATGGTAGGTTGTTTTTTGGGATTTATCCTCAATTCTCATACCCTGACAAGAAAAAATCAATTAGCTTATAAATTGATTCATAGATGAGGCATTTTACGAGTATGAGATTAATTATTTTATTTATGGATAATTATTATTTTTTAGGTAAATGATGTTTATATCTATTCATTCGTAATTTTTATAATAATGGATCAAAAATGAAATTATAAAAGGATGAGGTTTTTCCATCACATTTATGTTCTTTGTCTTTCACTCCCTATTCCATGTATTTTCTTTTTTGGTGTTTTATTTTGGCCTAAATATTGATAATTACTCACTGAATGTTCATTGTGAATTAAGTATTTGGGGAAATGGATTTCTAGCACAGTTTTGGAATGGATATTTGATGTCATGATTTCAACAAATGATTATGGATGTAGATCCATGGATGGATCATGAGTTCACAATCCTAGTTCGACATACAACATCGATGAGGTGCGACAAAGTGTGTTTCTCGAGTTCTGGATATACTCAGATTATAGCAATCAGTTGAAAGGAGGTGTGGTCAACCTTGGATCCATGAAAAATTTATTGATTTAGGGTGGTATCAATGAATTTGGTGTCACAATTTTAGACACATTAGAATTTACATGGTTCCTTTGAAAAAATGACTATATTATGTGTAGTATTAGGAACACATTGTGTGTAATTCATTCATTTTGGTTCTCGGGTTTTCATGGAGAGGTAAATATCACTTGTATTTTGACAAATGTCAGATGTGATGGGACCCTTATCCAACCATATTGGTGTGTACAAGGATTACAGGCCCATGATTCCATGTAGTATTACACACCATGTCTTCCTTGTCACATGTTGTGTAACATGTGTTAGATGGCTTCACCTGTACAAGTGGTACATTCCCAGGTGTCCATGTGGTCCCACATGTCATGTAATTTTCAATTAAATGAGGGTGTTGGAATAAAATAATAGATCTATATACTCAAACATTCCATGTGCATGGACACCACCTGATGTACATTGGGATAGATAGAACGACATGTTGAATGTGACGAAGACATCTAAACATAGTGTAAGTCATTGAAATGTTGTTTGTCTAGAAAATTCATTTCCATATGAAAATGAGAGAAGAGAATTTATTAGATTAGTGAGAACTTCTAGGTACCCTAGGGACAAGTAGTGTACTCCATTAAGGAGAGTTAAGGTTCATCTTTCTTCTCAGCTCATCTTTCTTATGAGCTTATGTTAGCTTCCCTAAACCAAAATCAGTTTATTGTGTTTCCCATGTTTATTCCTATAATTGTTTGGTGCAATATCATTTTCTCTTCATAGAGGGTGAACCCTCTATAGCTTAATTGTTATTTGTGTAGTGTGGGATCATTCACTTCTTCTTGAGCGAGTTGTCTCAGTCCTTTTCAACTACTAATTCAGCAACATGGAGCATGTATCCCACCTATAGTCATAGACCGATCCTCAATTCCTTTATTTTTTATCAGATGGGTTTTTTTTGGAATTGATATGACTAATATTTACATGGGTATGTATCCCCTATCTAGGAGGATGTTTCTAGTAGGGTTTAATTTCCCCTAGGGAGCCCCAGGAATTTCCCTTATTTATGTATTTAGAATTGATATTTCTGGTCAAGTAGTTGTCAAATGGTGTGTACATATTAGATGATTCCTCACATTATTCATCATGACAAAAACTGAAAATCATGACCTCTAGGAAGATTTCATCATTAGATGTATAGCTCGGGGAGTTGTTCTTCATGGATGATAATTCCTTAACACCTCACAGTGCTTCAATGGTAGGTAGAGGTTATGAACAAATAGAATGTGGCATCATTTTATATATATATCAATGTTTTATTTTAAAACTCACATAATTATTAGAATATCCTAATATGAGCATAATACTCTACACTATTTTTGTTTAGTTATTTTCATCTTTCATGATTGGTATTATAATGGGATCTTCCCACATATTTCATGTCTTATGCAGATTTCATGCCTTTTTTGGAGTGTTTGGTGGGTTCAGGTTGGGTGGAGCTAGTTTGGGATATATAGAATGAGGTGTATATTGGTCTGTCATTTTATATCAGTCCCCTCGTTCGATAATATTTAGATATTATTTTTAGTTTTTGGTGGGATTTTATTTTCCCAAATTTTATAATTTCTAGTGCATTATTCCATTCTCTAATTGTGTGATTATATATCTGTGCATTCATTGTTTTCCATTTTCCATTTTTTCATTGTATGGTGTTAGAGATGTTTGTATGCATGTAAGTCTTTTTGGTTAATGCCTCCTATGATTACGATATGTCTTCTTGGATGTAGTCTCTAGCCAATATCATATTAGAGGTAGTCATGGGGTTTTTTGTGTCTGATATCCCAGTGGGTTAGGTCATAAAATTATATTTATTTAAATGTGAAATAATTTATAATACTATAATTTTGATGATACATGAAATAATATTTTAAATTGATAATGGGTTATCTAACTGTATTATAATCTTTTTGAAGGAATATTAAAACATGGTTTTTGAGATCATAGATTTATATATGATTTAATAAAAACATGGGATGTTATAGGTTTGGAGATGTTTTAATTTTTTGAGCATTTCCCTTTAGTTGTCTTGTTATTATATTAAGATTAAAAGAGAAAAAAATTATTCTTAAATTTTATTTTTTCAATGATTCTAAGCCTTATATTATACATAATAAAAATCGTATTTCGGGAGAACATATAGATTATTTTAAATTTCTATTAAACATTTACTTTTTGTTATTATTGGTTCAGTATATATTTTGAATTATTAATATGGGATTTTAATTTTTTAGTAATTTTAAAAATTATGCAACATAAATTCATATTATATAAGTGTACATGATTTTTCTACTATTTGATGTTGTTTTTTATAGGATATTACTAATTTTCGTAGACATTTTTCCATAATTAATAGTCATAGTAATGCATCATTCAATAATTATTTTAAAAAAATTTCCATATTTAAATTTTATAACCTATACAAAAGGTGAATTCAATGTCAAATTTCATATATTATTTTATACAACCGATATAGAGAACAAAATTCCACATAAAATACATTATTATCAACATGAAATGTTCCCTAATTGATTTCATTTAAAAAATTTCCAACATTTTTTATACTATAACAATGGTGGAAATTCTTTTTTATATCTATTATATAAAATAAAAAATTTAAATGAAGGATGGTCCACATTGATTATGTTATAAATTTTGACGAATATCCCCTGATTTTTTGTAGGTTTTCAAAACTTATTTATCATTATAACCAATATCAGTGTTGTTTTTTAATATATATCAACGACTAATGTAAAAAATTATTTACCTCCTTTCCTATAAATATGTTACTTACAAATTGATATTAAAAGTAAAAACAACCTTGAAAACTCTTCTATATATTATATATATGTATATATATTGATTCTTATAGGATATATAGTTACGTTCAAATTACAATCATCATCATACATACTCTTCTATTACATTGGTGTTGATGGATCATATTATATATTATGAAACATTAACACTCCAAAATCAGTAATATTAAATTCAGATAACAAACCATTTCTCATGTCATTCATTTTTATATAAGTTATCATTTCAATTTTGATTATTTGTATTCCGTTATAATAAATAATGTTAGGTAAGTACATTGAATATGAATAATACTACCAATTTTATTAAAATACATAACCCCATTAATTTAATGTTTTAGAGAATTTAATTGTTTTATACACTCGTCAATGATAACGTGAGGGGGTATTTTATATCCAATGAATCATTTCCATAGTGTTCATTCCTATGATCATAATTTTAAAAAACACTTAATCTCTATATAGTGTAATCTATATCAATTTCTATTTTTTAATATATTTTTAAGAAAATATATATTTGAATCCATTTTTCCATAGTACATATAATGCTTCTCTTCAAAGATATAATGGTAACATATATTTCTTTTATAAATTACCAATGCCAAAAATATATATTTAGTTGAATAATTAGTCTCATGAGGGTTTAAAGTTTGAAGATACATATAGAATTAATCAATCATTTCAGATTTCAACAGATCTAAATAAATTAATTTATGCATTAGTATAAATAATAAAACCCTTCTATACCAGATATTATAGTCAATATAGATTCATATATGTACCTCCAATTTAATTTCTCGTTTTATCTTCACAATAATATGTCAATTTTAATTTTACCTATAAATAATTTAAGGTGTTCAATAAATTATAAATTAATAAAATATTTACAATAAACCATTGATATATTTCATCAAAACTAATGAAACATTGCATTTAATTTATTCTTATAGGTCTCTTCCATTCCATGGAATCATTTTTAAGGCTTCAATACTTAAATCCTTAATATATACAATGTTGAAGTGGAATGGATCATTTTAATGATAAAATCTATAATTTATAAAATTATCTACATAACTTTAATTGCCAAAGAAATCGTATAAATAATGTGGAAAATGAATCTCTTCATCCACATAAGTCATAGAGTATGCAGGGATATTATTAATTCATACCATGAAAAATTTACCAGGATAAAAATTTTGTATTATATTCATCAATCATATCAACACAAATATTTTATTTTCAATAACAAAAGGACTTATTGTTAACTCATAATTACCATATCGACAATAAAAATTAATTTTTGGTGAATTATTACTATTATACCTAAGCTAGTAATAATGAAAGTCATGATCAATAATCATGTAGTATTGGGTCCCAAATATATAATAAAAAATAATTCTAATACATATTATTGAATATTTTTTTCTTATAGAAATTTCATTGATTTCCCTAAAATCAATGCATAACCTCATCGATCCAACCCTTATTATTCATAAATAAAAGAGATTCTCCCTATGGTAAATCACATGGATGAATTAATCAATTATCATATAAATATTTTTATATTTGTTTTCACTAAAATAATACAAATATAGAAAATACATATGGTTCCTTACATATGGGTTATTCATTTGGGGTATGTTTAATATAGAACTTGAAATATCTATCATATTGAAATCATTATAATTTAACAGGAAAAACATCGATTTATTCTTCCATAATGGGAACTTCTTTTATTCTTAATACATTCTTATCCTTTCTACATTAAATTTCATCTATCTGTTCCCAAAGGATATCATTATGATTGGGTATATGTAGTGGTTTATTAAAAAATTATGGTACTGAAATACACTCTCGAAAATCAATAATTTATTACCCACTTCAAAAAGACTATCATAAATCTGTCCTTTTTAAAATCATTATTTATAAATCTTATTCTTATAAATAAATGTAAACATATAAAAATCATTTATAGGTAAAATATTGATCTAGAAAACTCATGTGCATGCTAATTATATTTTTCCAGTATATCATCAATAAAATCAAACTAAAACATGTTATTTTAATTTATTATACATTCCATAATGTATAACATGGTGAGTGGATAATATTTGAAAACATCCTCGATGAAATAAATTGTGTAGATTCAAAATAAAATTAATACATTTTTGGTAGCATTTAGTTTATAAAGAAATTACACATTATTTTGTCATTTAGAGATTTAAAATCATACATCAATTGTGAAAAAAGTCATTCTTGATACACATGGAACATTTTTGGTAGATTCCCTAGGATATTGGAGAATTTTTATAGTTAATGAATCTTATTGTTATTATTGAAACATTTCACAATAAAAAAATTTCTCAATCCTTTTCATTCATAATCTAGAAAAACCTAATATCCCTATTTAAATCATACAAAAAAAAAACATTTTGAACAATGTTATATTTAATTTATTCCATCAATTATCATAAATATTGAACTAAATTAATCCATTTAATTCTTTTCATATGGATCTTTACCCATGAAGAGATATAATGTTATTTCTCTTACCATTACCTATGTAAACGAAAAAAATTTAAATATTTTTCCTAGTTATAAAACACTAAGTTTCTGGTACTTTAACACGTATAATCTATTTATACATATTATAAAACTGAGGTTAAATTTTGGTAGTTTATTAATATTTTAGCATGGTTTTGTGTGTCTCTATTATTGATTAGTTTGATCATTATTATGGTAAACTATGAAACTTCTCTAGGAAACCTTGAAAGTTATTCTAGGAGTCACTAGAAAGGTTCATAGCTGGCACACAGTAGGGCCAAAACGTATTGGTGCTAGGTTGAATAGTGAAAGTTGATACATATTGAAAAATCATGATTGTATCACTATTTAACTTATTGTGTTACATAACCCTACGAGGTGTGGTTTATAGACAGTAGTATGATCACAGTTGGTGCAATGTTTCCCAAACCGTGCAACCTAACTGTGTGATGTGGATATATTTATCAAAAAAATTTAGTTTACCACAACTCTTATCCTAAAAACCTATTTTTTCTTATCCCCCATTTGGATATCAAACTCCTCTATTTTTCTAATTGTTCATATTGATTGAATTTTACCTAGAGGATAGTTATTATGGTTTTAGGAATGTTAGATCTCCAGATTCAATGGCGTGTATCTATTTTATCCATTTTACTTTATATCTCTAATTATACTCCCAGAAAGAACATTATATCAAATCTAAAATGGTTATATATATGGTGTTTTAATTATTTTTATGATATATTTGTTTCATCTATTGATGGAAATGGATATTGAGGTCAAATAGAGTGTTTTTGTGGGGTTATTATTTTTTTCATCACCCATTGCAAGGTAGGTTCCTTCTCTCCCACTATACTATTTGGAACGTAAAGGATTGGATTTCCTTAATAATTCTAGTGGTTTGTCATAAATTAATTTAATAATATGAAAATGAATTCATTTTTGTTGAATAATTTCAAATGATGGGTTTGAAATAAGGTAAAAAGTATTTTACTAATGTTCTTGATGAAAATTTTGTTTTTATGAATAATTTAATTGTTATCTTGTTATAATTGGTTTTTAATGTGTTTATTAGGAAAAATCATGTCCATGAATTACCATATTAAATATGGGATGGAGAATTTCTTTAATGTAATACCATCAATGTGGGTCACCAAGAGATGTTTTAGTGATAGGATAACTCACCACTCATGAATAATTGGAGGCCCATGGGATGCATTTGTATGTTTTTTGTGTGTCTATGCACATCGTATTGTTATGCCAAGTGGTAATGAGTAGTAGTGAATGGTACCATGAATTGGTTAATGTTTGATTATATGTAACTCATTATGTTTTTTGTATAAATTTTTTAACTACTTCTCACTTATTTTGAATAAAATGAGATAACGTGTTCTAGACCTAGTGACATGTTTGGGGAAGTCTCAATAACAATATCAAACCCACACTACCAGATATAGCACTAAAAAAAGATAAAAATTACATTTATTTATTTGATACCAGGAATTTTGACCCAAATTATTCAATCCTACACATATAAAATAAAAATGAATTATTGGATCCCTTATGTTCTCGTAGACCTTTTAAGATTAGAGATTTATAGAATTCTGAAAAACTGTTTTGTAACAACACCTTGTATCTAAGTGAACATTTTTCCCTATAAACTCATATTTTCATATTTTATATTATTTCATCAATGTCTCCTACAAAATTTTGCACATTTTAATTTTTTTTGCACATTTCATTTAACATTGTTCGTCATAACTCAGGGAAGATGAAACATAATATGGGTGAGAACAAATTTTTAGTAAGGGTAAACATAAGTATTAACAACTGAATGTCATACGTGAGTGTAATATGTGAATAAGGGTGTGATTAAATAATCGAAGTGCATGAGCATAACATCAAAAAATTTATAACATTAAAAACCTAGATCATAAAACATATGCAATGAAATATATATTTATCATTGTGAATAGTCATGGTAATAATTTATTATGAGATTTATGATATCAATATTGATGAAAATAAGCATTAAAATTCATAGAAAAAATAAATAATATGTTTTGGTTTCTCAGAAAAATTTCCTTCCTAGAATAATAAAAATAACCCTTAATGATTGTGTTACCATTCCTTGTTAATACCCATAATCCTTTAAGAGTAACATGTTTATTGGATAACTCTATCATCTCTTTAGAGATTATTATATTTAGTCATCTCTATTTTTATAAATAAATTTATTTGATAGATATATTTTTCTAACCTATAATAATGAGCTATATCAGTCTCACCCATCATAATTAATAATGTCCAATAACAATTACATAATCACAAAACATGATGTATTTTATTTTTCAATATAACTATAACCATTTTTCTTTCATAGATTCATTTATAGGTGGAAAAGGAATGGGTTCTTTGGATACCCCAATTAAATAATCAAAATCCCTCAATATAAATAAAAAATATGGTATTATTACAACATATCCTCATTGTTTCATAACTAACATCAAGGGTTATTGTCTTTTATGAATAGAAATACCATAAAAAATCATTACATACATTCTTGAGTAAAATACTTTTTCAACTTCCAATACAACTTTTATAAATTAATTTTTTTAAAATATTGATAAAATAATTTTCTTTTAAGGTAACATTGGAAGTTATATAGGGGTTTAAAGTAATATAATGTTCATGATGGTGGGGAACGTTTTTCATTCCATAAAAAATAGAAAGAAGTATACCGTCCCATCTTTTAAAAATTGAATCAATAGAGGCCCATTTAAAAAATGATTTTGAAATTTAATTTAAAACTGTTTAAAATGTAGTCATAAATCATATAAAATACCAATTAGAAATGATTTATTTCTACAAAATAACAATTGAAATTTTTTGGGAAAACAAAGATAAGGAATATAATGATTCCCGATATAAAATAAGAAACAATATCGGTATCACTTAAAAATAACATTCTTATTGTTTCATTAATAAATAATGTAGGAAATGGAAACTAAACATTTGAAATAAATTGATAACTATTTGATAATAAAATAGATGATGTTAATGAAAATATAAGTATATTATAGATCCCAAATGAACTTTTCACCTCAAAAATACTAAAATAATATGATATTGTATCATAAAAACCCTTTCTATATTGGTACCTTTTTTATCTTAATCCTATGAAAGAAAAGAATAAAAACAAAACATTAAAACCCTTTGATTTAATGATATCTTTGATATAACATGTAAAAGGGATTAATATTAACCTAATTAAAATATATTGGTATATAAAATAATCATATGTATCAAAGAATGAAAATTTGAGACGAAATACACTTATAAAGATCATATCATTTTATAGTGAATTAATTAATGAAGTGATTATGTGTATAAATTATAATTCCATAAAAACGTTTCTAATTACAATACAAATGAAATTAGTATAATCTTGCATTTATTATAGATATATTATGATAAATAAACAAGTGATATAACCAAATTAACGTAAATTTATTTTAGAAACCACGTACCACTTTTTGACTATCATGTCAAATACCTATGCGTTAAACAATTTGAATTATAATAGAAAATACCATGATGTAAGATTTATTAGTTATATATATTTTAAAATTTATATTATATATACCAAAAAACATAAATTAGGTGCATAACATTAATATACGCCTCAATGAATGGAAAATGACATGAAACCCCTTACCTTGTGTCCAGACATTCCATTTATGTCATTTATCAACTATAAAATAAACATATATTAATTATTTTATTTATTATGAAAACATTTTAGGATTAATAACATATTATTAAACAATTAATTAATTATAATTTACCATAATATTTAATTACTTAATGTATTATGTCCATATTGATTGTTTTGATGTCTTTATAGTCATAATTGCAAAAAATATTGATGTGATGACCATGATAAAAATGGAAAATATTATATAATCTCTAGAATAATAATAATTGAATAATTATTATATTAATACATCATATATAATTATTAAATAGACCATTAAATATGATTAAAAAATGAATTATGTTTCAATCATAGAGATGGTAGGTCGTATATATACAAGATCGATGTTTCCATTTATCAAAAAACATAATAGAGATAAGTGAGTTTTTATATAATAATTATATAATGATTATTATGTAAAAAAATATAATATTATTTATAAATATATATATATATCATCCATGTTATAAGGTTATGAAAAATGAGACACATCACTTCATTGAGGTGGTAATCCACACATATACAATAACGACATTTCCATTTTCCAATGGATGGAAAGGTAAGAAAGAAGATTATAAATTACAATTAAATAATTATTAATATATATATATATATAATCATATATATATATATATAAAATCTGTCATTATAACCATCTTTTAAATATGGTGATGGAAAAAAAATTATATCGGTTCACTTAGAGGAAGTACTCCGTACATAGGAACAATGCATTCCTTTCCTATTTGATTAAAGAAGTAGGTAGATATTGATTATTAATCTACTAAAATAACATAAAATTATATATTATATTTATATTTCTTATAATATTTGTGTTGAATAATATTTTAACATGGTAAAATAATAAATAATAGCAAAATAATTGGTTAAATTATATACCATTTCATTGGATAACCGCCTTTTCATTACACATTAAGAAATCTAGGGTTGGTATTCATCTCAAAATAATACATCTAGAATGTCAGAATGGATTCTAGTAATTGGATGGTTATTTAATTAACCAAATGGATCTTGAATAATTTAGAGAATATGTGAGTTTATTCCCTTTTATAAGTGATGGAAGGTGAATTCTTGGAATTTCATAAAGTATTAAGTGAATATAAATACATTTTCAAGTTAAAATGTCTCAAAATTTGTATAATTAATAGATAAGATGATTTTGTGTCATGATAACCTCATAAAATAAAATTTAGGAAATTTTAGAAGATTTTTTAACCATTATATCTTTTTTAACCTGTCGTTACTCCTTTTGAAAATTAACGTGATTCCAATGTTTTTCACTCCCTAGTGATTAGAAAAGTTACTATAAAAGAAATACTAACTCCTAAATAGACCACAGTAAAAATTTAAATCCATATCCCAACATAGTTTCCAAATATATAATTTTTATAATTTTTAAGTAAATTAAATAAATATTTTTTATTATAAAATATTATTACAGTAATTATTAGAAATACATGAAAATATTGTGATATAATATGTGTCTAACTCATGTAAATTGGTCCCAAAATAATATTTATTAGAATTTACGTACTAATTGGTCATTATATAACTACACAATTGTATTTTTATAGTTTTTATGTATCATTATAAGCCTTTTCTTTTGGTTTGACAACATGGTTAAACAATTTTAACTTTAATATTTGTAATGACTTTTTAAATATTAAGGCGTTATAATATTACTTATAAGGTGATAATTTTATCATAAATGAAAAATTTCTGATATTTGTTTAGCATTATGTTTCCTATTTTTCCTCTAGAATTTTCTAATGATTTTTCAATAATTTAATAAAATATTATTTTACCTAAAGTACTATTATTTTCATTTTAAGCGCTATTCATATAATATGAAATTGAAAATAAATAAAGAAATATAATTCATATATAAACCTAAAAATAAGCCGAAAATTTCATATATATATATAATAAATACTTATTACTCTATTCACCACAAAAAAACAAGTATTACTTTTAAGAGTGTTAAAAATCATTTACATGGTTTTTTACTACTATCACAAGAACTATATTGGAATTGTATAAGATATTAAGGTACCATTTTCATCACTAAAAATAAAAAATAAATTATGAGTATAAAAAATAATAATTGATATAGAAAATAACCATTTATATCTGAACAATTTTTTTTCCCAAATGAAAAAATGTTCTAGATATTAAAAGAAAAAGAGTGACATTTTTTAACATTGTATTTTGATGAAATAATATAAATGATATAATAGAAGTAAAGTGGAAATAAATTGGAAGTATTAATAATTATTTATTATTATGTATCCAATATTCGATTATAATTAAAATAATTATTTTTTTTGTTTTATTATGAGACTATATAATATAATATATAACCTTTATTACCTGATTTACCATAACAGTGGTAACAAGAAAGGTACCATAGTTACTATTAAAAATGAACATAAATGGAAGTGTTTTATTTACCTAAAATTAATCTACTGATTCAAAATATTGGATCCATTTTACAATATTAAATTTCAGGATGTGGATGAAATTAATTTCATATAAAAAAATAAAACACAATAAATTTTTAAAAAAATCATTTTTAATCCTAAAAATGAACTTATACAAAAATCTGGTATAATGTTCACTCATATTTAATTAATTATATAATTTATATATAACGGATAATTATATTTATTTAATATCAAATGGGAAATTAAAATTACTTAAGTTAATGATAAAAAAAAGATAGTTTGAAAAATTTTGTATTCTTCACATTTCACTGAAAAAAAATCTTTTTAGAAAAATACCCTAAGTTGACACTAATATTAAATTGATATGATGATATATAATGATTAAATTTTTATGAACTTAAATTAATGAAATTTATTAAAATTAATTCTATTATTTTTTCACAAAAATCAATAAAATCCATTTTTGAAAAAAAAACATATTTTTTTACAATAAAACCACTTAACAAAAAGTTGAGAGATTTTTACTAAAAATTTATCAATACATTTTTATTGATTGGGAAATATATATATATATATGTACATAATTTATTATACTTTTGTGTATCATCCAAATGAACATCTTATTTATAACGTTCATATTTAAAATAATATTTCATCATGATTTTTTGTACTTGCATTTTCCAAACTCTATAAAAATAGTAATATTTTAAAATATTAGGATTTTACATCCCCCCCAACTCAAAATAAGTTTAATTCTCACAATTATAATATGATATTTCTATTCAATTTTTCATATTTTAAAATATATTTCATGAAATCTCATGATATAAAAATGGTTAATAAAACATTCATTTGAAAAGAGGGAAGTGAAAATATGAGGGGCATTTAGAATAAAATATTCTAGGTCTTCAAATAGGATAAAATTAGTGGGAAGAGAAAACATATAAATGGAGTAAAAACGTTAATATCTAAATAATAATGGAATGTAAAAATACATTGAACATGATAATGTTAGTGAACATGATAAAGTCAATTGACATAAAATTAAAAAATCAATGGGGTGTGAAAAGATCATCATTTCAACCAAAATGAATGTAATTTGATAAAATTATTATTTCACAATCCTTTTCCTATAGATGATGAATTACTTTACCATCTATACTATGAACATAAAAAAATATACTTTATTAAGATGTAAAATTTCATCCATTAATCAATTTCCATAGCAATCACATATTTTTCTCCAGGCATTGATTATTTAAGATTAAATTTTCATACCTTAAAGGGCTAAAATAAACTTCTACCATATCACATAATCAATGAAAGGATAAAAAAATATATTCCTTCTATCTTTAGTTATTAAAAAACTAAAATAGCTAGAAAATTTTAATATAATATCTAGTATTTATAAACCTACATATGAATAAATAATAACATAATCTCTAAAATTAAGCATTAGCACGAATAGTTCAATGTAGATCATTACATAATTATATAACCATATATCCCAAAAAACATTTTTTACCAAATAATTATGAATTTTTTTAACAAAAAATGTTTATATAATTGCATTAATCATACATCACCAAAAAAATAGTAGTATTCTTTTAAAAAATAATTCATGTTAATCCTAGGGGTTATATATATCTCAAGCACATAAAAAAATCCAAAATATTATTAATCACCTAAAAATCCCCTTAGATAAAACCTCAAATATGGTTCTTATATCATTTAACTTATTATAAAACTTAAAAATGAAAAACCATGATGTTATACATAACTATTAAGTTATCGTCACATGAAAACATAAAAATATTTAAAGGTATTTAATCACTACTCTCACGTCAACTATAGTATCCCTAAGCCTAAACTTTGGGATCTGATGCTAAAAACATGAATGTCATGTTTCTATCATTGACACTAATATTTTTGCCCAAGTTTCAGTCATATAAAACATTCAAAATCAAAATGAAATATTTTTTCCCAAAGATACATGATTATATTTTAATTTTATAGATTTATATAATTAGGAAAATCTCTTATAAAACAATACCCATATCTAAATGTTATAATTTTTCCACATATACCCATATTTTTAGATTCCATATTAATTATTCAACATCTTTTATAAAATTATATCTTGATCATATATTTCATGACACAAATCAATAAATATTAATCACCATAACCATAGAAAAATAAAACATAAAAAGGGTGAGATCAAAAATATATGGTGTCTAAATATACGAATTAACTGTTGAATTTCATCAGTGAGAATAAGATGATCATAAGGGTACGATGAAATAATCAAAGTGAATTATTATAATATAAGATAATTCATACCCATAAAATCTAGATAAAAAATTTGAAATAGAATAAATCATTATCAAATGAAATAGTCATCAATATCAATAATAATGTGCCATTTTAAATCAGTCTTAATAAGTAGAACAATAAAGAACTTATAGAAAGATTAAAGAAATAATATGTGTATCATATAAAATTTTTCTTATAAAACCCTTATAGAATCATGTAAATATGGGTTAAGATTATTTTTTTAATACTCATTATCTTTTAGGTGTATCTTGTTAACTGTTTAACTTCATCATCACGTAAGTGTTACTTATATTCAGTTAAATCCATCACTATTACCCATTGTAGTGGTGATCTATATCCGTCTCACATACCATCATGAGCTATATTGGTCACACAATTCAATATAAATATTATCTATGAACTATATTTTAATCATAACACTGTAAACTATCCACTTTTTATATAGCAATAACCAATTATCTTTTATTTCTTGATTTACCCATGGAAAAGAAATGGGTTCTATGAAAATGTATTTAAAATAATAATAATAAATATAGGAAAAGAATAAATATGGTATACTTATAATATTTCATTATAATATCATATGTTACCTGGAGGGTGGTTTTTAAAATTAAAAGAAATTATATAAAAATCATAGAAGACATTCTTTATGAAAAAAATGCTTTCGAAATTTTAAAACAATTATTAATACTCAAAATTCAAAAAATATTGAGAAAACAGTTTTTTATCTATCCTTGGAATTTTACAATTTGATCAAATATAAAATTATAGTCATGATTTTTTCAAACTCAATCATGTTGTAAATTTGGAAAATAATAATTTTTTAAATCTTTTGAAAATAGATTCAAATCTGACCATAGAAGAAAATGATAATTATTTTCCTTTTACAACATTTTAAAAAAAGGTCAGAGATAATTTAATATGAATTTAGGGAATAATTATTTTTAATAAACTATAATTCTTGAAAAAACAATATAAAACATAATTATGAAACATAAATATTCCTAATCTAAAATAATATCCAAGTTCAGTATCACCTATAAACAACTATTTGAAGTTTAATTAAATATTAATGAAGGAAATATAAACTATAAATGTAAAACAATTCATAACAATTGGAGAATAAAAATTATTTCATTAAATAAAATAAGGTTGTATGATCCAAAAAACGAAACTTTGACCATTAATAATACTAATATAAAATGATATTGTATAATAATAATCCTTACTGTATTGCTAAATTTTTAAAATTAAACCAGTGATATAAATGATTTAAAATTAAATATTAAGTACCATGAATATAAAATTATATTTAGTAAAAAAATTAAATGGAATTATATACACCTCATAAAATAATATGGGTTCAAAAGAAATATGTCATAATGAAAACAAAATTTATATGAATAGCCCTTACAAAGATCATATCATTGAATTGATAATTAATCAATTAAGTGATTCTTTATAACTTGTGTAAATACAAACAAAATAAATCTATATAAATATTAATAAAAATAATTAATTTCTCACAAATCTCTACATAGAATAATCAATTAAAATGTTATATAATGTAATGAAAGGAAATTGAGTTAAGAAACTCTTTACCACATTGTAATGTTTATGTCAAATATCCTTAGATCAAAAAATATGATTTTTATATTAAAATACCATGATATATGATGGATTCATGGTATAAAATTTAAAAGGATCATTACATTAACCTTATAAAATTAATTAGGTGCATAAACTTACAATATAACTTAATGAAAAGAAATTTAGATGAAATCACTAACCTCTGGTCTAGAAATTCTATGTATGTCATGTAGCACCAATATAATGAACTTATATAAATTACTTGATTTATTAATTATATTTTCCGTGATAATTCCAATATCCTAAAAAATTATTTGATTTATTTAAATGACAAATTTAATTACTTAATTGACTATACTCATATCAAGTGACATGAGGATATTCGATCATAATTTAAAAATGAATTTGGTATGTTGACATTAGTTAAAGTGGTAATTATTATATCATACTTAAAGTAATGTTAAATAAATAATTACCATTATTATATGTCAATTATAATTTTAAAACCACCCATGTAATATGGTTATGAAAAATGAACTACGTTACAATCCGAGAGATAGTAGGACATACGTACACATGACTAATGTTTTTATTGTTCAATGAACATTATTGATATAAGGTATGTATTATTATATACTTGAATAATTATTATTATATCTTAAATATCATATTATTTATTTAAATACGCTTAGATATAGCAGCCATGTTATGTTTTCAAAAATAAAAAACACATCACTTTGTAATGTTTGTAATCCCTGCGTATATACAAATGATGGTTTATTTTTTAGTAAATTAATATGTAAGAACATAGAAGATATTTCATATATAAAGAATGAAAAATTTCTCATTATTTTAATATATATATATACACAATAAATTTAACATTATAACTATATATGAGAGGTGGTGATGGGAATTTAATTACATCGGATCGAAAGGCAGAAGTCAGTGGTGCATAAAAACAATCATGTGTTTTTTCATTTGATAGAAGAAGTAGAATGATATAAATGATTCAATTAAAATAAAAAAATTATTATTTGGGATATAATGATGTTATACTATCAAATTGAGTTAATAATTTTTGAATTATGTAGAAAATATATAAAATGAAATCATTCATCAAAACGATATAATTCTTCTTCAGGGGACCTACTTTTCCTTTATACATGAACCCAATATGGATGGTATTCACAAAAAACAATAACCTATAAAACATGGGTTTTAATTTCCCAAAATTATCTAGGTATAACATTTATAATACGAAGGGATCATGATCTGTTGAGAGAAGAGGATATGGTGTTCCCTTTTATAAGATAGAGAAGGGGAATTTATGGAAATTTTTAAAAGTATTAAATTAATTTAAATTAATTTTCATTTAAAATTTCTCAAAAACTATTTAACAGGAATAAAATATTTGAATATTTAAAAGTAATCTCATGTTATAAAATTTTGATAAGTTTAGTTGATGTTTTCACCATTATATCTTTATTTTAAAGCCTCATTACACCTTTTTTCAATTACCAACATGTAATGTTTTTCACAATTTAGTGCCCGAAAAATATACAATAAAAGGTGACATGACAAATAAATGTAAAATTGATGATATTTAAAACTATATAACATTAAATTTATTAAACTTATTTATATAATGATTTTAAATTCGTTTTATTAAGTATTATTTATAATCAAGTATAATTTATGACGTTTTTTAGAAAATATATGAAATATTATAATATAATATGCCATTATATTATTTAAAATGATCCAAAAATGACATGGATTATAAGATAATATGGTTTAAGTCTTATAATAATTATTGAATAAAATTTTTAAATATTTTAATTTATTTTAAACAATGTAGTTTATTTTTACACCTTCGTTACACACTTCTAACCTTAACTGGGGTAATAAATTTTACAATATCAAAGGACTATAAAATTATATATATGTTGTAATTGGATAATAATTTTCAATGTTATGAAATTTTAAAATTTTCTTATGAAAATATATTTATGATTTTTAAATAATTTAATAAAATATTATTTTAAAAAAATTATATTAATATCATTTTAAGAACTATTTAAATAATGAGACTTGATAACAAAAAAGAACGAAATGTAATTAAAATATAAAAATTTCACATATCACTAGTATGATATATTTATCTAGGGAATTGTAGATACAATATGACTAACTGATTTTTTTTATTTTATAGTTTTCAAAATCATTTACCTGATTTGTTTCACTACATTCTCATGTACTATGTTAGTGTTCCATATGCATTTAAGATAATTATTTCATCAATAAAAAAATTACAATGATAAAAAATAATTTATATTTAAAATAAACTTTTATAACTGAATATAATTTTTTTAACTGATTAAAAATTATTCTATGTTTTGAAGGAAGAGAGTGGCATTTATTACTTTATATTTACATAAAATAACCGAATTTATATTATAAAATTAATGTAGAAATAAATTTCATCCCTTGAGAAGTTTTGATTATTAATGGTGAAATATAATTATAAAATTAAATTAATTTAAGGTTTTGGTGTATTTTGAGACATTATTATGTTGCTTTTAACCTTAGTTACTTGATTATCCTTTACCATGGTAAGAAAATTATTTTATTTTCCATTCATAATTATAAAACATAAAAGGGAATTTTTATTCAAAATATAAACCTTCTGATTCCAAATATTGGATCTGTTTTTTAAGATTTAGTTTTGAAAAGTTGAATAACATTATTTAAGATAAAAATAAAAAATGCTATGAAAACCTATTTTTAGGAAAATGTGTTATTAATCAAAAACATGAATTTATACCAAAATTATTTATAATGATGAGTCTTTTTTAGTTTATTTGATTATTTAAAATTATAAGAGGCTTATTTCAATTTAAGAAAAAATAAGTCAATTAAAATAATTTATTTATTGAAATTAAATTAAATTTTTACGAAAATCATTGTTTAGACTATTCATTAATGATTCAATATTTTTAGAAAATTACCTATAATATACCCAAATATTATTTAAATATTCTGATTTAATAAAATGACATCATTTGTATCACATAAAATTTCTCAATAGTCTGAATATTGGCTACAATATTCAATCAAAAAAGCCAATATTGAAGAAAACTTATTTTTTAATTAAAAACGACATTTATAAAAATTGATTCAATTTTTACTAAGAAATTATCAATAAAGTATTATTTATTGGGTACCTTATATATATTATATAATTCGGTTACTAATTATCATTCCAACTAGTTCAATGTACAAGTTATAATAATGATATTAAATTCAATATTATATCATAGTCTGCTAATGCTCGATGTTTTATTTTGTATAAACATTCAAATATAGTATTCTCTTAACATATTGGGATATTAAAATATATTTGTATTACCATCTGAGTTTAATATTTCACCCCTTTGTATCTTTTTTGAAATTGTTGGTTTTTTTACCAAGTCATTAGTAATGGAATGGTTTCATATATCTATATTGATTAAATTTTATATTGTGGGAAATGAATATTGAATTGGATATTAGTGTTAGATAGTGGGGTTATTGTGATGATACCATTTTTTTATTATATATTCATGTTTTCTCGTAATTGTTTTGGTTGATTTATCTTTTTTTCATTTCCACTTTGACATTGGTTTTATTTGGAGTTTTATGCTAAATCAATTTTATTATCATTCTTCATATATATTTTGTAAATATTTTATGTTTTTTATATATTGATATGTTTTTATTTTAAAAATGGTTAATCACTACCACCAGATACAAATACTCAGGTGAGCCCTGATTATTTATTTACATCCTTTGGTGTCTTGGGGACATCACCTAAGGTTAGTGGAACCTCTGATCTATCCCAAACCAATTGAATGGTCATGTATTTTACAAGTTATATAATTCATGGTTGTTCTACCATCTTAGGAAGGTTTTATAGAGATATAAATTTCATAACATTAAATTTATTGAGAATAAATATAACAATATCCTCTTTAGGATGATTTTTATGTTAGATCGTTGTTTTGTGTACAAAACATGTTCTACGTAGCTTCTAGGTTTTTTATCTCATCACCATTCTTTAATATAATGAGTCTAGTGTATCATGAATTTGTACCATGAATTACCTCATTGAATACCCGGTTCATAATTTGTCTAATCATATTAGAAATTGGTTTTAATGATTGTTGATTTTGATGATTTGGAATATTCTAATCCTTTAGTTAGAAGGTAAGTAATGACTAAATGGTGTTTTATTTTACATATAGAGAAATGGTACCAAGAAAATAAAGCAAATACTCATATGAAGAAGCCGTATATTTTTTCTCTTAATCAAAATGTAAACCATCTTCTTGTTCAAATCTTTGTTCAAGATTTTATAGCTATCGACAAGGGAAATAAAAATGATAATCCAAAAAAGTGATTCATTCTACATAACATTAGAAAAATATTCCATCAATCTTCCCGGAGGATTCAAAACCTAAAAAATGGATTTTATCATAACATAAGGAATAATATCCTTGATTTCCATAGAAATCCAGCTAATCTATGGGTAAATTTAGCCGTTAACATTTTGAATGTTCTTCCACATCAGTAGTAGACTTTTTCTATACATGTATAATTCAAACTAGAACTTACATAAGAGTGTATTAAAGATTTATTAATCAAATAATTATATCCCAACTCCTTCTAGATATAAATAAAGATATATTTATTCACATTAGAGAAAGAAAATCTATCAATAATGTTGTATGTAGAAAACTTCAGGAACATAGTTCATTCTCCCAAAGATTTATCTCCTACTACATCCCTAAAGGGACATATCATTGAGTCTAGATTATAACCTAATATTTTTTCTATGATATTGTTTCAATTTGTTGCTGGTTATAAGGATAATTTTAATATTGATATTATGGTAGAAAGTGATATCATTGGGAATACAACTAGAGGAATTGTATTTCAATCCACTGGAACTGATAGGAACTACAATAATCGGAATAATTAGAAGATATAAAAAATACTTCTAGGTTTTTAGGTTTATATATAATCACCCAACTAAATTATTTAACATTCCTCCATGATCCAAAATTGGTGTTTTATGATTCCAATTTTTTTCACTAGACAATATCAATCATGATTTCACATCACCACCTAAGGAATTTCAAAACTATAATTAGATGGGGTGTCTTTTAAGTTATTGTTATTTTTCTACAAAGTCATATAATGGGAATAAATCTCATGTGTCTCATCCTTATCATGCATTTATGGGATGATTTCATTAGAACAATTGTTATCCAAAAAATCAAATTAGCGGTATTCTATGAATACCCTGACTCATCAAGAAATGAAACCATTGCAAGGATCATTGAGTGAGGGGAGTGAGTTAGTAGTTTCCTTTTTCTGAGAAGATTATTAACGATACCAATAGTGTCTTTCCTCCATATGAGGTACCATTATTCATTATTATAAATTTATGCATGTTATATTTGATACTTTTGTATCCCAATAATTTATTTATTCACATACCATTGACCAAATGGTGTAACATATCGAGATGATGTCACCCGTTTTTAGTATATGTACACCTATTATGTAATGAGAGTATATGGGACTTAAATGTACATATTTTTTCATAAAAATTTATGGTTTCTAGTTTGATTGGTTATTTGTTATTTTTTAAATGTATTTATTTTACATGATCTTGGTAATGGATTGGTTTTTTTCTTTTATATATAGTATCGATGGTTTTGTATGAGGAGTCATGTTTATGTCTATGGATGGGATGTTGTATCTACTTAAAAGTTTTTTTATGATATGGATTTAAAATTTGGACCTTTAAAACTAGTGGTTTGAAACATTTCATACCAATTAATAGTATTCACTTTGTGGACAAATAACATAATTGATACTCAAAAATTTTCAACCATATTATATCAATATTATGACTTGTTCCTTGATGATTTTACTAGTTTTCCACCTAAAAATAAAGTATGAACATTTATTGATCTCTTACTAGGGACATATCCTATATCACATTCATTGTATATAATTTCACTAGAGGATATGAAGTATTTGAATATTCATTTAGAATAATTGGAACATAAAGGGATCATAAGACATAGTGGATCAACCTCTATAGTTGTAGCTCTTTTTTTCAAGAAGGAATATATTTCATTAAAAACCTACATCAATTTTCATAATCTAAATTAGGAAATTAAAATGAACAGATATCCCCTATCATGTTTTAACAACCTTTTTTATCTATTGAAGAGTGAAAATTTTTTATTTAAATTTGATCTACACTCAGGGTATCTTCAACTCTTCGTACAGATATAGGATATACCAAAGATAGTTTTTAGGGTTTGTTATATTAATTATGAATATTTGTTAATTCCATTTTTCATTATAAATTCATAATAATTTTTCACAGATTCAATGAATTTATTCTTGTAGAAGTACCTTGTTTCATTATAGTTTTTGTGGAAGACATTTTGGTGTAATATAAAACTCGTCAAAATAAGAGGATAATTTAGACGTTGTGTTGAGAATTTTATGAGATCGATAGTTTTATGAATGAAATATTATTTTTTAATAAAATATGTTTCCTTCCATTTCTATTTAATTTATGATAATGGAATTTATGTATATTCTAAAATTATATAAGCTACATTCTCTTATAAATCACTAAATAAATTCAGTGAGAAAAACATATTATTTGTCTTAGAATGGTTATGGTGACACATTGTTCATGAATTAACATTTATTACATCTCTTATTAATATACTCATGATGAAGAGAAATATATTCCCTTGGAGTGATGATTGTCAACGATCCATTTTTTGGATATAAAATCAAGGCTAACATTCACATAAATTCTTGTTTTCAGGAACATGATATGGTTTATGCCATCTATTATAATGCATCTCATTCTGGAATAAATTGTATACTCATGCAATTAGATTATGTGGTAGGATATAGAGAAAAATAGCAATGAATTTATGGAATGAGATATTTGAAAGATTATTTTGAAATGGTTCTAGAAGTGCATGATTTGAAAACATAGGATCATTATATGTATACTGAGATATTATTTCTGTTCATAGATAAAAAAATCATGAAAATATCATTTCACAAATAGATTTAAACCTAAGATATGATTATGGATGGAATATATCCACATTTTATAAATTTAATTATTTTATACACCAAGAATATAAAATTCCATGATATATTATTTGAAAATATATATATATAACTAATTCCCCAAAGAAACTTTTGATTAGTCGAAATTGGTGGTTGTGATAATGGATATACATGTGTACTATGTTGATAAGAATGAAGTTTCAATTTTCCATCTAGTAACTATTCTTCATATGTTTGTTAATCAAGTCATATATTACCAAAAATAATATCCTTATATCCTTATAATAAGATGAAAACTAAATGGTGGGGAGATAATTGATGGAGGGAAACAAAATGGGAACATTATGTTTGTTTTGCTTTATCATATTGTCGTTCCACAATATTTTCAAGAAAAAAACATTTATTCATATCACCATTAGAAATTTTATATCTATCCTAGTATTTGATATATTTATAAGATATTAAGAACTCATTCCTATTCGGATAGCATAAAAATAAATGTGGTAGATTAATTCTGGAGATACCTCACTTGTCTGCATGTCAAGGCTGAACACCAATGAGAAGTTGATTTGTTGTAATATTTAATTATAAAAATATTGAAATAGGATAACATAAATATTGATTTTGTATAATGAATTCCAATAATGGTTCAAAAAACACTATTCTATATGTTTTATTATAGATTATCCCAATAAGTCATATCACATCATCCCTACTAATAAATCCAATGTAGTGAAAGACATTGAAAAATTATATATTAATGAAATTTTATTGTTTCCTAAAACACCTATTTAGATAATATCTAACAGATATCCTTATATTAAATATTTAATCTTTTTATATTTGTAACATGCTTTCAGTATCCAGTGGACCGATAGCATATCTTATCATCTTCAAATGGATTGAAAATTAGAATAGACGATCCAAACATTATAAGGAAGTCCTCGAGATGGTGTTATGGATTTAAAATTCTCAGGGAAGAATCATATACCATTAGTGGAGTTATTATAAAATTAAATTAGTTAAAATCTATAAATATATATCATTTTGAGCCATTTAATCTAAATCATTATTCATGTCAACTTTATTGTGTAGAGACTAGAAATAATTTATTAATGTTAGAATATCATGTTTAGAAGATGACTATGAAAAATAAAATGATCTGGAAAAAGATATTGATCTATCATAGTTGCTATAAATATTATACCGACACTTGTAGTTGGATGTTAACATTTATTATAAAAGATAAATTATTTTTTAAAAGTCTCTTAATGGATTGGGCATCGATATTTGTGTACGAAAGGAAAATTTTCACCACAGTACATCTTCCCTTTTGATGTATTGGAGCTGATTGTTGATGTGCCTTTAAGATTGAATTTACCAACATGATTCAACCATATATACATTCTATTTCATGTTTCTAAATAATTTACATAGCATCCTTATCCCAACCATGTTATTAGATATAAATACTTTGATCTCGGAAAGGATCCTACTTTGTTATATGGAACGATACATATTATGGATAGATGAGAGAAGTTGTTACATAGAAAGGGTATATTTTTTGTATGAGTTTTATAATATCATGTTCCTTTTTAGGAAGGGAAAATTTAATTGGGTTATTTTTTGTTTTTTCAATGCTGATAACTATTACAAAGCACCAGATATATCCATATTTTCAGGGATGGAATTATTAAATGTCAGGAGAATGTATCTCCCCCGATTTTAGGTAAATTATAAATTCATTATTTTTTTATTATAAAATACATGGGTTAATTTTCATGAATTTTTAGAGAGTTTCAGAATTCATGGAATAGTTTTTAATTATTTATGGTTGTAGTTAGATTAGAAAAAAATCATGAAATATAACAAGGAAATTGTGAAAGAAATTTTGGGAGTCAATAAAAGGTTCATGGTTGGCACATAGTGTGGAAAAATTATTACAGTTCTAGTCGAAAATATATAATTGGAGATATTGGTAGAATCATTCTTGGTTCATGGTTTTTCAAACTGTGTGACCCAAACATTTGAGGGGATTTTTTAGAGATAGTGGAAATGGAATGGTTAGAACACAGATTCAAAAATTGTGCGTCAAAGCCATGCGATGTACATTTAATATTATAAAAATTATATTTTAGCCATATCTTTATCCATAAAAATCTATTTTTTATACTCATCTAGCATAAACATGAACTCTTATCCTTTTTTGAGAAATCATTGTGATTCAATTGCTTCCAATAATTGGTTTTGGTCTATATAAGTTCATTGGATCACTAAAATCATTGTTAAGTCTCTATTTTTTCAATTTTTCTTTAGATCTATTCTTATCTAATGACATGGAATGTTAGAGACAATAATTATTATATTTATATATGGTTATTGATGTGTTTTTATGTGATCAGGATTTGATATATTGATTGAAAGGTATTTTGAGGTCAGATCTATTGTTTTGTGGTGACATTCATTGTTTCTTCCCAGAAGAAAAGGTAGGTGGATTCTATCTCCCTCAAATATTCTGAGTCATGATGGCTTGGGTGATAATAATTCATTATCGTGTTCTAATAAATTCAATTAGAGATATATAATTAAAATCCCTATTGTGTAATTTTTACATAATTACATTTTGAAAGAAGGATAAAATGATCACTAAAGATCCTTGAAGAAAACATGGGTTCAATGAATGATTTAATTGGAATATTTTCATAATTGGGTTGGAGTATGTCCATTTAGAGAGGAAATTGTCATGAATTAGAAATGTCTTTGTGGGATGGATCATGATTTTAAAGTACCACCATCAATGTGGGTCACTAATCAATGGTTTAGTGATAGGATGACCCACAACTCACCAGTACAAGTAGGTTTGGGGTTTACATGTCTCTGTGTGAACATGTTTTGGTCATTCCAAATGGTAAGTAATGGTAATATTATTTAAATAATGATTTCTAATATGGAACTGATTTGTGGATTTGTATATATCTATTTAACAGTTTCTCAAATATTTTTGTATAAAAGGACCTAACTTGTCTTATGCTAGTGGAGAGTGATGGGATGTCTCAAGGGATTACCTAATGAGTGTTATACTCACCCCCTACTTGGTAACATTGATGAAGTTGTACATATTTTTTACTATGATATAATAAATGGAATATTTTTATACTTCTCTAGTGATGAATTGTGATACCATTGGAAAGGCATGGGGCGATAGATCTTGGAGCTTCACATGGGGACTCTTGTGACGATGCCTCTTGGATTTCATACCATTAATTTTAATTTAAATCTTTCTTATTTGATTTATATAATTTCCATTTCTCATATAATATATGTTTTATTTTGAGTATTATGTTAAAAATCTTATTATCATTCATCATAAAGCTTTTTTCTATCTTGTCTTTTTATTTTCCATTGATGTGTTAATATTTTAATGAGAAACTATAATCCCATAATGTTCATGTGATAACTTGGAATTTAGATCTATTCTTTGGTTTCAGGGGGAATTTACCTAGGGCTACTCTCACCTTTGACCCAACCAAACATAATTGGTTGGGTGGTGATGTTACAGTAGTCCTAATCACATTAATTACTATCCATATAAATAATTTTAAGAAAATATTAAAGAATTTATAAGATTTTAATAAAAATCATAAATGAGGTTATCAATATTGATTTCTCATTAACGTATATAAACAAAAGAATGTATACATAACCTTTTGAAATTTTCCTCACAACCATCCATTGTCTCTCTCAATTTTATAATAAATTCATGAAATGCATCTCCATATTTCCACATCAGTATCAGGAAAAATAGTTTTCATGATGAATAAACCTAAATGTATTACATACATGTTTTATATCACCTCGTCATTCGTTATTTTTTGACTTCATGACCACCATTGTGCATAATCTCCACCTAAAAAAATATTTCATTCAAAACGTTTTAATGCTTAGTTTACCCTTATCCTAAAAAGATATTATCTAGAAGTTTTTTCTATTCATCTAAAACCATTGGATTACAATATGACACACTCCATTCTAAATTTATTTTTTATTTTGGTATATTTTTTCACTCAATATGGTATAAAATATTTCAGGAGCTGGGGTTGGGATTTTTTAACATTTATTTAAACAAATCTAGTGAATGGTTTTTTCATGGTTAAAAGTAACCACGTAGTAACAGTCAGTATAGCTACATTAACTCAAATAGATTTTTTTTTAAAGTTTTAACAAATTTTTTCTAGCCAAGGGACATCCCAAAAAAAACATATGGACAATAGTTTTTTGTTCTAGATGTAGTTTCCTGGCTAGAGTATGTTTTTTCTAACCATGTGGTAATTCATTTATAGAAATGTGATTTGTTTATTAAGGGGGATTAGGGACCACCATTCTAGTTTATAGTTTGACTAATCTTGAAACCTAATCATGAAACTTGTGCAATTATCATTAAATTGGGTAATTTACCTATTAACATAACTCATTTATAACCCAAATCATAACGTCGTCTATAATTATCTTTATTCAGCATTTCCTTGAAAATATTGGATATTCTCCCTTTGGTTATTTAGTTATTATCATTCATTCATGGTGGATCTATCTATGGTACCTTCTAACTTCCACCTGTTTTATCCTTTATTTTTAGATGTCTCCTCAATCTATATTCTCCTTCGAGTGTTTAAACACATATGGGTAGTGATGGATTGATATAGAGGATTTTATTGGGAGTTTATGATGTTTATTAATGATCTATGTTTTAGAGGAACCAATCTCTACATTTCCAATAACTATTTTTGAAGGAAACTATGTTTCCTTATTTGGTGAGGTAGGTGTCTCAATACAATACTTCATTAAACTTAAACCATTTATCTTTCTTTTTTTCCATTTCATTCGATTATAACATTTATTGATTCGATATATATGAGGGTTTTCTATAGATGAATCATTAGTTTCGTATAAAATGTTCAAAATGGGATTTTATTTAATAATAATTGTACACACTTCATGTGTTCGATGAAATTCCCCAAAAATAGTTTCTATTCTTAAATGGGGTTTTACAAATGGTTTATATAATGATTTAATTATATAACAGTTTTACTATATTATGGGAATTTTTTACTTGAATGTTTTAAAATCACGAAGAATATGTGATCCTTCAGTGTTTTAGGATATGAAAATATAAAAACTATAGTGACTTGTTTTACTAGGGGTTATGGTTGTGACATTGAGGACTCTCGTGGGACTCGGTATCATTAGGATTCATTGTAAAGACCCTGAAATTTAAATGAATGTTTTTTCTTAATTTTTTTGAAATTTTACGATTCTATGGCTTCTGACAGAACTTGATTCTGACGCCCGGTGTGCCTAGAACAAATTTATGATGTTTAGCTCAGGTACATTAAGTAAAAAAATGAACAGGTTTTTCTATATTTTTAACCGGTGCTCAGATTTGAAATCTGAGGGCACCGTTGAACTTGTAGTGTGGGTTTTCACATAAGAAGACTATCACCTCGACGACAGATGTTCGGGTATGAAAGTTAGTTTTCGGGGTTTTACGTGGGTTAATAAAATAAAATAAGTGAACAATTTATTTTATATTGTTAAACACGTGCCGTGCGGATAAAGTGTCTAGAAGCTCCACATGGGATTTGGTTTTGGGACTGCCACACCCAAACCCCTTGAGAGGTTTTGGTGGTAGGTCCCACCAAGATCCAACCTCCCATGTGAGGTTGATTGTGGTGGAAACAACATGAGGCCTCCCATTAATGGTAGGGGAATCATAACTCTTTGACTCCCATTAATTTATGAGGGAGATCCTCTAGATTTAAGTCCCTCACTTAATTGAGGTGGATGAAGCCTCCCTTTTTAATGAGGAGACCACCCAAGCATTAACCACCCCCACCCCCCATTTTCTGTTTTGTGGTAATTAATGGTGGGGCCTGCTAGGAAATATCCTCCCTTTGGAGGATATTCTTCTGTGGGGACCACCCAGGCCAATAACCCCCCTTTTGACTTCCTCCCCATTATTAATGCACCACCACAGCGGATTAATTGGGCGGAGCCCTCTGTCATAAATCCTCCATTTATGACTTGTGTTCCAATGACGAACCCTCCCACTCCTATATAAAGGAGGCTTGGGGAAGGAGTTCTGGACGGCTTCTTCATGCAGCGGAACGCTAGCATCGAAGCACGACGCCTAGAACTTGGAGAGTTTTCCTCTTCTTCCAACAAAGAACGAAGAATGTCGATGCCACCCTCGGCTCCTTCCTTCCCGACGTTCAAGGAACGACGCCTGTCTACCACGATGCCCATCTTCCACGAATCGACATTGCTTAACACCGTTTTACGTGGTAGGGGTTGTTATGTTCATGTTTTAATGTTGTTCATCATCCTTCATCAATTATTGAGTTTTGTTTGGCCGCTTGATACCATTTTGACGAGGAAGGGCTTGGACTGCATGAACACTGTCCGACCCTTCTTCTCCCATTGTTGTTTGTGGATGATGTAGGCGGACTGCGAAGAACCGTCTGGCGATGGGCCGACCATAAGCAGATTGTCAGTGCATTATTTCTGGGACACCGTAAAGGTGAGGCACCGACGTGCCGTGTGGAGTAGAGCTAGGCCAAGACCGAGGCGGGCCGCGGCGGAGGGGTGTGACGCCGTCACGCCATGCCAGAACTACAAGAGACACGGCCGAGGTGGCCCATGACCGAGGGGCGCGGCGCCGGTGCGCCGCTCCAGATCTTCAAGAGGCCATGACTAAGGTGGACCATGGCGGTTGGGCGAGGCGCCATCGCGCCGCTCCGGTTGAACGAAGCCGCAACTGATTCAAAATGGTGGCCGGCTATACCGGTCGCCTGTGCCATCAAGAGGTGGTACATGAGGGGGTCCCTCGAATACCCAAGGGCCGACCATCATGGCCTACCATTTCGTAAAACCGGGGGGGGGGGGGTGTAACCCCCCGCTCCGCGCAACGCTCGGCCACACTGGCCGAGCCGCAACCGGCCGCCGGGCTGGGCCACCAGTGTCGGGTCGGGATGCTCTGGCCGGGCTGGGCCATGCCCAACCAGGCTGGACTCGAACCCAATTCGGGTTAACCCAATTCTGGCAGACCTAGCGGGTGTTGGGCAGGGTCGAACCGGGCCCAGAACCCCTATTTTCGGACCATTTTCGTTTAAATGGACATATCTTCAACTACGAACCTCCGATCAATGCACTGTCAGTTTCATAGGATTCCTTGGATTGAGACAATCGTTTTGGTATATTACACTCAAGGTTTCAGTTTAGTTTGTGTACGGCTTAGTTGGTTCGATCCCGAAACCAACCGGGCCCTCGAAGTAGAAACGCTTATAACTTAAGGATCGGACGTTCGATTGACGTGTCGTCAACTAAATTGGATTTCAATTTATGAGATGATTCTTTTGGAATTACTCCAGTTGAGGTTTGGATGCAGATTGAGTACGGTCGGGTTGGTTTAGCTATAAACCAACTGGGCCCCTAGAACGGAAAAGCCTATAACTCTCAGATCGGACGTCCGTTTGACGAACCGTCAGCGGCATTGCTAATATTATTGACAAACGTTTCCTTTTTAGTATACCCATGCGATTTCAGGGTACTATTGAGATACGGTTGGGTTGGTTCTTACACAAATCCAACCGGGCCCCTGGAACAGAAATGCTAATAACTCACAGACTGGGCGTCCGATTGACGCGTCGTCTATTGCGTTGAGACCCCTATGACGAGCCGGTCCTCTGAGATACTTCTTCATGGGACTTTGTGATACATGGAGTATCAACTAGTAGCTCATGGAGCGGATCCCCCCAGAGACGAGCGTATGTAGTATGGAGACCTTGTAGCTGGCTAAGAGCTGATGACTGCTTGTCTCATTCGAGTCAGAGTGACTTGACTAGCCTGGTGGGGAGCACTATTGTGTTTGGGTGTAAGACCCATGGTGGGGAGCAATATTGTGTTTGGTTGGAAGACTTACGGTACTCGACAGAAGGATTGCCTCTATAGGCTATTAGGGGGAGCACTACTGTGTTGGGGTGCCAGACCCATGGCGGGCATCACAACTGTGTTTGGGTGGCAGACTCGCAGTACTCAATAGGAGGAGTACCTCAGTAGTATATGGTTAGTGAGAAGTGTCTCGGATTCATGATAGGATCATTGTACTCGACAGAGGAGTAGCTCATCAGCAGTTTCAATTTCGATATCATTAATGAAAATACATGTTTTAGCTAAGTCAATGACCTTTGGGTTTTCCTCATGATTGAGATGGGTTACTTGATAACATAGGTATATGTATGGGCATATACCTAAGTAAAGGTTATCTATTGAGATTTTTCTTTGTTTTTTATCCTTGTTGGAATCAATGAGACCTTGAGGGTCTCAGGGTCCCTACTGAGTATCGGTATACTCCTCGCTGCACGGGCTATGCCTGCACCTTGTTGTGTTTGATGCAGATGACGGACAACGCTGACAGATGCCGAGTGTACGGGGACTAGACGTTACCTAGAGGTGGATCTCAAGACGTGTCGGTACCCAGAAGAGGTTGAAGGACAAGGGTTCTAAGGAGGCTATATGTACCTGCCCTTGAGGTAGGATCTGTGGTGGACAATCTTGGAGCTACGCTATCTATACCTACACCTCAAGTAGGATCCGTGGTGGAGGATCTAGGAGCTTCTTGTCACCTTCTAGATATTTTGTCTTTTACCTTGTACATTACAGTTGGTCTTGTATTTCGGGCCCCATACTTTCAGCAGTACTTATGTTTTCAGTTTTACTTAGTGTTTTCTTCCGCTTATACTCTGGTTGTGCTTGTTTACGTTTCATAAAGGCAATGCCATCCCTTTTTATCGAGTTTTACACCTTTGGTGCTTGTCGCCAGCCCCTATCCTATGGACGGCGGGCTTGGGGTAGTCACTGCACGGGCCCCGAGGACGGGTTGTGATGGAAGGCGGGCTTAGGGTAGTCACGTCATGGGCCCCGAGGATAGGTCGTGACATTCATGATTTTATAGGTTAGTGTTCCTTTAATTTCCCATTTATGTATTACCATAGGCTTATTCCAATTTAAACATGGTTTCATTCCTCATAGTGATTTTTTCATGATTTGACTCTCACATGATTATATTATGTCTTTTCATTGATGGTTTTGATCCATTTCCTCTATTTATCTTTTATAAAATTTTATAATATTTTTTCATTATTTGAATATCAAATTCATTAAAATTGAACAAATAAATGTTTTATGGAAATAATTTTCAACATAAATTGTTTTAAGAAACATTTATTGTTTTAAATCTATAACAAAAGGATTCACAGTTAAATAAATTGTATAGATTTATTGTGGCTTCCAACTGTGTGTTTTTATCCAACTATTCATATTCCTTTAGGCAATTGCAGAATTATTTTTTCAGGATCTATGTAAATTTGAGTGGTTTGTGTTATATATTGATATATCTTTATTGATTCAATTCATGATGGGTTGGGCTGGTGATAGATGATGGTCACATGGAGGTTTCGTTTTGGTTTTGGTTTTATTTATTTTTTGGGTTTAGACATATTGGATTATTTTTTCATGTCTCATGAAAATTTATCTCTTCTTAAATGATGAATTATAATTTTGATATTATAATTCTATAAATGAGAAATGTTATTATTTGATTTTTTTGATTAAATAATTCCCATGGATATGTGTGTTCATACCCATGTACTTGTGACTAGACCATGGAGATTGAGAGGGTAAATTGTTCCCTATGGTGAGCCACCATGGGTGACGTGTCAGCTCACCATTAATTTATCCACTAAAATTTTATGTCAGATCCCAAATTTTTCCATTATGTGGTTCTTTAGTAGAAATGTGTTAGGATGATTATATGTTGGATGGAAAGTGTGTAAGGAATCCTAGGAAACTCACTTCTATATTTAACCTCAAGATACCATGGATGGCCATGGATTTTTCACCAAGTTATAGTCTTTGTTTTTGGTTTTATTTAGATGGACATTGTTATATATTAAATTGGTTGTTAAAATTAATTTATATGGGTTATTGAATTTTAATTTTTTATTTCCAGATGTATCCCTAATATAATTAGGAATTATGAATTTTGATTAATGTATAAGGACTCCTAGAAGGATCTATTATAATCATATGGAATGACTTATATGTTATTCTTCATTGGGAAAAACTCCAATCCAACCTATTTAGTGGAAATGATAATAGAGAAGACTCAATACCCAAGTTAAGTATGTGATATACGTAGCGAATGGGAAGTGGATGTAATGCCTCTGGTTTTTAGTAATATTATTTTATTCATAAACATTATATTTATAATTCTGAATATTTTTAAAAGAATTGGTTTTGATTATGAAATATGTCATATGAGATATTAATTAAGCTAAAAAATCTTTATCCATTCAGAAGTGGAAAATTTAAAAATAAGAAAACTATGTATTTTTTACCATAGATTATTACTCACCATCGATGGATTACATCCATTAAAAGTGCATAAATCATTATTGGATAATAGATAGAACATAATGAAATCATTATAAATAAGAGATATATTAGATTATATTCAACCATTAAGATCATAAACATATAAAAGAAACATATAATGAGGAATTTAGCCATGAATGGTGAAAGTGTTATGAAAATTATATAATATGTAATAACAATTGTTCCCTAAGAAGTGACAGTAGAATGAACAACTGATTTAGTAAGTTTATATACAAGAATGGAATCATGCCCTTGTAAATATAGTCATTGCAAATATGGTTTTTGAAAATATATCCAGTTTTCATATATTAAATATTTATATATTATTTTAGTATTGCTAAAAAATATAACTCACAATAAAATAAAAATATGATATTAAAATAATATAATTATATATCTATTTACATATTACATAAAAATATTATTATAATTATTAAATCATTATATGATGTTTAGATAATATTAAAATAAATAATAAAATATCAATAGAGTAGTGATCATATGTTTTTTAATATATATAACTAATTAATATAGATTATTAAAGAAAATTTGGTATAAATGTAATTTTTATTTTCAAATAAGTATTTTATTTTGTATTGGATATTTTTTCCCAATAAATTTTATTGAATCATTAATAATATTATTATATATGAATTAATATATTAATAATTCATAAATTATATATTGATAAGAAATAGTATTAGGATCTCATAATTTTTAGAAACATCATTTCCAATAAAATAAGATTTATTTATTATTATTTTTTCAATTAGAAGATAAATATATAAATTTTGGAATTTGAAATATATAAAATAAAGATCTGTTTTGAATTCATTATGTAAAAAAAATTGGGGATTTTTTTTATATTTTTTTGAAATATACAATTTTTATTTGAATATTAGAAAATAATAATATTCCTAATACCGACATTTTTATATAACATTGAAAATTTTAAAACCATTTATATTTGATATATATATATAATAATTCATTTAAAAATACTACGTTCAATTTATAAACCCATGAATGTCATTTAAAATCATGATATATTTTAGGAAAACTCTTTTTCTTTTATTTTTTAATAAAATTTATACATGGAGAGATAAAATTTTGGATTTGTTTTAATGTCACATAAGTCATATTTTAATAATAATAATCTTATTAATATGATTATAATTAATAAATTTGATAATATTTTTCAATGAAATAATATTATACTTAAAAATAATATTTTTCAAAAAAGAATTGGTTTTTAGGAATTATATGCATTATTAAGAAAATTAATTTCACCAAAAAATAGATATTTTAATTTATAAAATAAATTAAGTAATTAAAATCACCATTTATTATTTAAAAAATAAAAAAAATTCAATTTATATTATTAAAAATATTTTCCATATTGAAGGAGGAGTTACCACGGGAATGGTAAATTATGGTAAAAGAGGTTTATCATACTGAAAAATTTGGAACATGTGAAAAATATGTTTTATATTCGATGGTGGAGAGAGGAATTCCTTTTCATTTTGTTTAAACTATTATTTTTCATTTTTAGATCTCTACACTTGATTAATAGTATGATATAATTGATTAATAATGAGTTTTCAAAAAAGATTCTTTTGATCGAATTATAAAAAGAGAACATATTGTCTCTATTGCTCTACCCATTGAAAACCCTTGTCTCAAAAAATAACCTAGTCTCTCCTAAATAGCTATTTTAAATAATTGATTCCTTTTTCTGACCAAAACAATCAAGCTAGGGAGTCTTAAGGAGTTAACTAAATGATAAATTCTCTGGGAAATGAAGTTAAGTGAAAGTGAATAACGCTTTCAGACATGTGGTAAGGGTTTTTTTATCTTAATCTCTCTTTACTAAGAAATATTTAATTATATTAAATAATTTCATATCTTAATGGTGTATATAATTCACAATAATTTATTTTTAAATAAACCATCATTTAATGAATTAGATTTATAAAAAAATATTGTTTTTTATCTTTTATTGACTTTTGATTCAAATATTACTAAATAAAAATGGGTTTCATCTCAATTTTTTTTCTTTGAGATTCATTTTAATTTATTTAAATAATTCAATTGAAATATTTATACAACCGAATTGATATTAAATATCACGTATTATCACTATCCATGGTATTTTAACTTAAATAAAACACTCTTTCTCTTTCAAGGGGTTTTTACTTGAATGTTTCTTAAGTGTTAAGGGCTCCATTTAAATCACCCATCGTTGAATCATTATTTGATATTACACACATATATTAATTTTTATTATGTAACTACTACCCTCATGACTTATAATATCATAAATTATTAATGAACATGTAAAATTCACTTCCATACACTCTCCCCTAATTGTGGGGTATTATTAATGTCCTCCATACAATATAAATTGTTTTTTCATAACCTAATTTATTTTCATGGTTTATAATGTTTTTCCATGAGTTTATTATTTCATTTCATATGGTATACCTTCTTTATATACCGGTAGATAACTTTTTATTAAAATATTTTTTATTGGGTAGTTTTTATCGTTTTTAAAATTCAACTATATTATTAATAATCCCCATCCATTTAAAATATTTGTTTTAATATTTTCCCATAATGTCCCTTCTTAAAAATGTTATCATTATTAATAGGAAAAATCATTATGTTTATTCCCATTATGAAGTAATATTTACATTATCTACTTTTCAAAATGAAGTTTTTTATCTTATATTATATTGTGAGATTTCATTATTGGTGTTTTAAAATATAAAAATGGAACTTATATACCTCTACTGTGAATTTTTGGTTACATATTCCCTTTATTTTTGTCCTTATTATTCAATATTCATCTTATATACCTATTATATCTTTTTTATATGTGTCCCTTACATATATACATAGTTAAATATCATATTTATTTCAAGGGGTATTCCATTTTCTAGATTCCTAGGAAAATTTTTATTCTATGTAAATTAGATTTAATAGAAGATTCTTATTTCTTATCATAGTCAAATCGTCATCACATTAATTTTTTTTAAAAACCTTATATATCTTCTAAAATAAATTTTAATTTTTTATAAAACCCCAATGGATATTTCTTATTTCTATGAAAAATAATATTATCCTTCCAACTTTTAAATATCTTTTGCTTGTTTCATAAGGTTTTATCCAAGTGGTACATTTTTTATTATCTAAGATCATTCTCATGAATTTTCTATATTTGAACTACATGATCAAGAAATATATTCTATTTTCAGTTATGAATGTTTAGAATGATCAAATTCATTCTTCTCTTTAGAATACTCCTGATTTATCCTTATGTTATGAAAAAAATTGAAACCCACTTTCTTATCATGGGTTTGATCATGATTATTATTTATATTGGTTCCTTTTCTATAGTTGTAGTCATATGAATATACATGTTATTAGGTGATGGGTGAGTCTGCTATATCCCCCTAATGAATTAGGTAATGTTAATGTTCAATGATATTCCATCTATAGTGTGTGAGTGGTTAGCCTTATCACATAATGTATGATTTGTGGGTGGTTATCATAAGAACACTCTGTTATGATAGCAGTTAGCGTGAATATATCATCATGACGATAGTAGTTAGTATATGTTATATTTCCTTGGTGGTTATCCTTGCCTTATGTATATTATTTCATGTTTTTTAGTGTCTATAAATTTTTATTAGTCAATGATCTTGTGCTTTAATTTCCTTATTCAATGTTTCCATGCTTATGATATATCTCTTTATGATATCTTGTTAGAAAATTGACTCTCATGTTATTCTATATTTCTATGTTTATTCGCTTATTTGGGTTTCTATCTTACTACATTCATTATGTAGTTTCCAATGGAATCCTTTGTAGTGTTAGAATATCTTGGTAATTTCGGTACACTATATGGATTTTTAAAATTAATATGTTGTTTCTATATTTAGTATTATTTCTTTATGTATCTACTATTCCAATTTAATTATATCTCAAGATTCTTAGCTTCTTATTTTTTATTAAAGTATGTAATAAATCGTGAAATAAAGTATGTTTAAGGTTTAAATTTCTATCATTGGTCTCAGGGAAGGGTTTATTTGTTTTTCTGAGATTAGGATGACAGAACATTTCTGAAAACCCTTAGGGATAAGTATAATGTATGGGACAGAGTATAAGAGAACATCCTAAAATTTTCCTAATGTAAATATTATGTGTTTTTCATTATAATGAAATCATTTCCTAAGTATTGATAAGTTTATATAGGATTTAGCACAATTATACCTATGGTTGATAACTCCAAAGAGGGAATGTACAGTATTAAATAAAGCATGACCTATTGTATGACAATGTTACCTAACTTTACATGTAGATAGAAATACATAAGGGGTATTATTTGTTCAATCACATTCTAATTTAAAACAACTCTGGAGGATTTATTTTCTACTTAGATAATGAGATTATGTTAAGATAAATGAAAAAATTAAATAATGTAATATAGGTAGAACAAGAAGAGTTATATGATTTACCCAGTATGTGATATTTGAAATTAAATTATAATATGCTAAAATTATTGTATAATTGGGGAAGATATCTTTGGACATCTCTTTTATATTCATATACTCCGATTGTTTTACTTATTATGATACATTTGTTTCTCTGTATTTGGTTGAATAATGCTCATGAGGATGAACTGATAATGGTATCAATCTGAAAACCATTATGTCTTATAATTTAATAGCTGAGAATACATAAATTGTTGAGAATCGAAGTGTGATCATTTTAAGATATAAAAAGTTATCTCCATAGACATACATAAGGTATTGAGGCGGATACCATAAAATATATTTTCAAATATATTTTCAATAGAGATTATATTAATTAATAGTATAATGATATATTCTATATGTTATGTGGGTTATATTAAATGTCTTAGGAATGTTCTCTATTTTTGTTCTTTAAATGTATGGAATCATATTTTAAATGGTATCATAACCTGGAATTTTATTTCATGAAAATGTTACATTATTGGGTATAGGTATTTAATAATACATGATTGAGGTATTTATAACCTTAAAATTAATATATTCTTATTGTTGATTTAATAATGGGATGATTGATTTTGAAATATTAAGTTAGACAGTGTTAGTAACCTTGGGATTAACAATAAATTCATGATATTTTTAGTGGAACGTATATCATTTTTTAGATTATGATATACATATATATATACGCTCATTTATGACATTATAAACTAATGGTTGAAGATATTAGTTAATTTTTCAATTAATATATTTTGTATCTATGTTTCAATGTCTTGGAGATTCAAATGTTAAGGGAATATACATACTTGGTTATATAATTGTATGAACTGTCAATATTGTTCATAGAAAAATGAGTAAATGTGTGTCTCCAAAGAGAGTAAGGAAGAAATCATATTATAGGTTATATCATGAAAGATTTTCTCTAAGGATAACTCACCATCATTCATTTGTTATGACTAATTAAAATTGTGAGGATACAATTTATTTAATTTGGAGAATGAGATGGAATAAGTATTTAGGATGTTTATTCCTTTTGAAACCAATATATTTATATTTTTATACTAATTTTTGAAAGGAATTTAAATTAATTAGGAAATAATCTATACGATATATGAATTAATCTAACAAAACATTATTCATTTATAAGGGGAAAATTACATATAAAAATAAAAGTATGAATTATACCCCATGGATTTTTACTCACCATGGTTAATTTAAAAACATTAAAATGAAAAAATAAATTAGTCAAATAGATATAAAGGTATAAAACCCTCAAGGCTTGGAAATATATTGGATACTAATCCTTGAAGGTTGATAATTTAAAAACAATATATATAATTAATGATCAACTTTATATTTGAATGAATTATACTAAATCTCTACTATGATATAATAATTCTTCACAGTGAAGTGAAATTGAAATGAATGAATCATTTAGTAAGATATATTTATATAATAAGCAATTAAATATAGAAATTTTAAATATGTTCATTGTAAATATGGTAATTTCATGTAGGTCGGTGGTCATATACCAACTAGTTATACATAATTTGTGTGGTGTTAAAAAATATAAATCATAATGAAATTGAAGTATGCTATTAAAATATTACAATTATATATATATTTATTTTATATGTATAGAAATTGAAATTATTATTATTAAAATTTTATATGATGTGCATATAAAAGTAAAATAAATATCACAATAATAAGTTAAAAGTAAAATTATATTTTAGAATATAAAAAAATAAATAATTATATTTGTTATACCGTTTTTAGTATGAAAGTAATTTTTTTCAATGAAAATTTTTATTATGTATTTTATATTTTGTCTTATCAAAGTTAATTAACACTTTTAAAATATTATTATGTATTAAAAAATATGTTAACACCCATTAAATTTGATATTGAGGTTAAATAATATTAAGAACACATTATTTTTAGAACATCATTTTTCCAATTAAATATTCTTTATTTATAATTTTTATTTTTCTTTTATATTATAAATATAAAAACTTAATAATTCTGATTTTATAAAATATAATTCATTTTGAAATTAAATATATCAAAATTATATTATGATGAATTTTTCAGAGTTTTGTAAAATAATCATTTCTAAGTGAATAATTAAAAATATTGATAGTTCTAATATTCTCACTTGTATATGGAATATAAGTTTTTTAAAAGATATTGATATGAAATATAAATATATAATTAAAATTAAATCATTTAATAATAATACATTCAATTTATGAAACCCAATATTATCATTATAGAAAATAAAGTAATATTATATAAAAACAATATATTGTTTTTGTCTTTAATTAAATTTACACTTGTGGAAATTAGTTTTTTGATTTATTTTAATGACTCACCACAGTTCTTTTAAAAATTTAAAAATTATTAATATCATTATAACTAATAAATTTGTTTGTTTCTTTAATACATAAAAGTTTTTTCTTAAAAATGTACTTATAAAAAACATGTTTTTACATGTTCAGTATGGTAATATTGAAATTCATTTCTCTAAATCATAGAAAATTTAATTTCTAAAATTATTTACATATTAAAAACCATCATGATAAAATTAATTAATAATTTCATTTTCAGGTTTTTCCATTAAAATTACATTTGGGGATGAAAGTGGAGTTACCATTGAAAGGGAAAAATAGGGTAAAAGTATATTAGCATAGTGAAAAAGGTTGAAACATGTAAAAAACATGTTTGATATTGGATGGTGGAGGAGGATAGATCTTATATATTTACAAAATCCATTATTGGACATTTCATGAGCCTATTGACTTGAATGACAGATTGATATTATTGAGAAATAATGTGGTTTTACAAAAGATCCACTTTCCTCACTTATAAATGGAGACAAACTCCTCCCCATTTCTCCGCCCATTATAAAGTCATGCAGAAACTAAAAAACATCCATGGTATCTCTAAAACACCATCCACACACATTTTAGTCCTTTTAATTACCAAATACCAATATTTAGAGCCTTAAGGAGTTACTATTGTGAGAAATTCCAATTGAATGGAAGTTAAGTGAAAGTGCATAATGCTTGTAGACATGGGGAATGGGGTTTTCATCTCAGTTTCTCTTCATTGATACATGATTAATGTTATAAACCAATTTTATATTTATATGATGTATATTCATCTATGTAATGTTTTTTTCATAAATCATGATTTATTTTACATAATTTATAGAACCACATGATTGCTAAGATTATAATGTCTTTTGATTCACAAATTACTAAATCCTTAAGGGGTTCATTTCAAAAATTTATTATTTACGACACATTTTCATTTATAAACCTAATTTTTTTTAAATAGAGTAAAATACCAAATAGGTATGTAATATCAGGTATTATTTTTATTAATGGTATTTTTACTTTAACTCAAATCTCTTTCTCTCTGTTTCATGGGGTTTTATTAATAATTATTCTTAAGATTTAAGGGTTCCATCACAATCACCCTTCATTGAGGTAGTATTTTTTATGATGTAATAATATTCATTTTTATTATGTAATTACTTCCTCCATGACATGTAATATCATTAATTATTATTGAAATTTTAAAATTTACTTCTATTAATGCACTTCCTTATTATGGGATATGATTAATTTCATCCCTAAAATATAAGGGGTTTTTAAAATTTAATCCATTTTATAGAGTTATAATGTTACTCTTAGATTATTTCCTTTCTTTTAAAATAATGCACCATATTTCTATCAAGTTTGATCAATTTTAATTAAAATATTCTTCATTAGTGGGTTGTAATGTTTTTTAAAAATAAAACTATTCTATAAATAATTCTCATCCATTTAGATGATGATATCCCCTCCATTCCCAAAATTTTAATAGCATCCAATGATTCTCATAAATGGATATAATATTTTTTAAAGGATTATTCATTACATTTCAAAAACATATGCCTATGGAACATAATTGTTTAGTGCATTTAAATACTAGTTAATCCATGTTCTTATTTCATGAAAGATTATCAGTGTCTACTATAATGATCTTATCATTAAGTACTCTTTAAATAAATACTTCACTTATAATCAATTTTCAGTACCTATGGAAGGGAAAAATTAGAAAATTTAATTTCATATGCCTAGTAAGAGTAAAAAATGGAGCTACATTAGCATAATATGAGTATAAGGGAATGAAACCATGATCATAAAATTCAAAAATAATACATGCTTAACAAGAAACATAATCATGAGTTGTGGAATAAATATTGGAAGTTCATAATACATGTATCATATGAAAATCAAAGAACATGATCCAATAGATCATAACGTTGTAAAAATACATCGAATTTTGAAATACACATAGTCTCCAAAATTTTATTTCAATGAAATTTATGAATACGTTCATGACATGTTATGCTCTAGATAATCCCGTATGTATCAGCCTCAGGCTTGGGATAACCTCTCATTTAACCTCTTGGTATTGGCTGGGGATAGACTATCATGTTATATATTGTTTTAGGCTTCAGATAACCTCATGTATACCCTCTTTTTTGGTTTTGGGATAACCTCCCAAGTACACCTTTTTTCATGGGATAACCTCTCACGTCCCTTTCATCTCATATAACATAAATCATTACCCAGTAAATTTTCTGGAGATATTGATTCAACCCATAACATAACACATAAATTTTTGTGCCAAAATATCATAGATTATTCATTACATGAGAGCGCATGAAAATAAATAAGCCTCATAATACATTTTTTGTATCAGAACCCATTAAAATAAATGGAATTTATAACTCAATTTTTATATCAGAACCTAGGAAAATGAAATGTCTTCATAATATATTTTCCATATTAGAACCCCTAAAAAATGGGATTCATAATACAGTTTTTTATATCAAATATGATGAAAATGAGAGTTATTTATATAACACATCATCATAGTATAACCCATGGGATTGAAATGGGTTATATAGAAAATACATTATCATAAACAATCTAGAGAAATAATAATAACGGTATAAATAGATCATATACCCAGTAAATCATAAGTGTTGTCAAATAATGTTGGATGTGATGGAAAATGATTCAGAAAGAACACTTTTTGCATTTTTTAGTAAAATATCATTTCTATATGGAAAAATAACATTTAAGAAATAAATAATTTTCAAAATCCTTTTATTTTAAAAAAAACCTATCAAAGTTATAAAGTAATCGTGAAAATCATTTGAATCATTTCGTAAGGAAAATAATCATTCCTTGTTAAATATATCTTTTAAACAGTAATCATTTTAAAAAACCATTCATATGATAATAAACATGAAAACATATAAGTTAATATTCAATGAAAATAATTGTCATGATGGAAATATATTCCATTCATGACATACATTATAAAACAATTACTTCATTCTTATTTTCATTAAAATAAAAACACATTTTTTGTAAAATGGAAAGAAGTATCCAATTCAAGAAAAATTTAAAATTTAAAAAACTAGTAAAAATTTCTATAATGAGTCATTTGAATAATATTAAACCATTTTTAGAAAAAAATTTAGATGTTATAGTTTTGGAAGAAAAATTGTTTCGACCAAAAAAGCATTTTTTTATTAAAATATAATTTTGAACTTTTGAGTGAATAAAGGGATTAAAATGAATTTGAAGCATTTATTATTATGAAATAAATATTTTAGAATAAATTTCATGAAATTATTAGGAGAAATATCATAAAATTTCATCATTATAGGCATAAAAATGAATCTTAATAAATAATGAGATTATAAAAGAAAATTCATCCCACTTTGGTAACATTGAATGTTATTCAACATGAAATAATAAAATTAAAAGAAACCTATAATATCCATAAATGAATTATATTCATTATATAACTTTTAATATGACTAGTGTATATACATTATATAATATGATAGGAGTAAAACAAAAATAATTCCCCAAATATGTAAAATTGAGACAAAAGTCACATACTAATTTTTAAAATTTACAATTTTAAATCCCCACGAAAGAGAGATCCTCAAATAGATATGTAAAACTGAATAATCATCAGTATAATAATGATAAATTAAAATATAAATATTTATATACACCATATAAAATAAATAGGTTGTGAATATGGAATATGTCTCCTAGGAATTAATGACATACTAGAAATCCATTGCCCTTTGTCTTGACTACCATCACACACATTTTATCCTACTGAATAATAAATATAATTTTTTTTATAGAACTATTATTATTTATATAATACCATATATTACTTAATCATGACTATTTATTAAACATTTATTAATAATTCCTAATAAAAACAAGTTTCGAGTAATAACCACTTTGTTTTTTCTGTAATTTTTGATTTATAATTTTTTGATACATTACATTGATCATGGTTACATCATATACAAACTAATAAATATTAAATAATTATAATATGTGTACATTTAAAAAAGTTTTACTACTTAAAATTAAAAATGGTTTAGATAAATGATGTATGTTGCGATCATAGAGATGGTCGGTCGTACATATGCATGATTAACATTTCCATTTTCCAAAAATCATCATAGAATGGTGGTTTGTAAATTTTTATCCTTACATAATGATAGTAATATCATAAATAAGAAATTTATTATTTTAAATTACAAATATATATAAGTCATGTCGTGTGGTGATGAAAAGAGAGTCGCATATCTTTGTAAAGCTAATAGTCCAAACTTCCACAAACGGTGTTGTCATCTCATAGTGACAGGAAAGGTAAAAAATTAAATTATATATTATTTTTTATGAATGATAAATATGTCATTAATATCATATTTATATCATTTATATCGCATATATTTATCCTTATTATCTTCCATATAATGTGATAGTGAAAACAAATTACATCACTTCATGAGGCAGTAATCTGTTGTAACGACGAACGACGTTATCGTTTCCACTATAGAATGGGGTGTAAAAAGAAATATATTTGGTAATTAATATAGAGAAATGATTAAATTATAAATTTAATATATATACTTTTTATCCGTCAATACACACAATATGTATAGTTGGTAATGGAAAACCCAATGACACCAGTTCGTGAGGCGGTAGTCCGCCATACACGCGAATGACAATTTCCTAACCCATTTGATTGAGGTGGAGATTTTTTTGGAAATTGAATTTAAATAGAAACATATAATTATATTTTTCATGCATATTATATTATATCAATGTGTTTTAGTAGTAATTTAATGTTTTTAATATGAAATAAAATGAAAACAATCATTAAAGAACGTTTCCTCTTCTACTAGTATCTTCTTTAGAATTGTAAAAATGTCTACCTAGGTTATATTTCATTAAAAAAAAGGATTATAGGATGTTATGATGGAATTTGGTACGTTATTTGGGTATTTACTGGATAAAAATCATTTTGAATTTGGTTATAATATAAGAGATGGGGTGGCCTTTTTTAAGTGAGGTGGGTGGCACACTTGTACTTTTCTTAAAAGAAGAAGGAGTACCCATGTTATTCTCATTACAAATTGATAAAAAAATTGATTATTTTAGATAATTGGATATTATAAGATCATAATATGTCAATAAAATATATTTTATACATGTTTTAGCTAGTTTTTACCATTATATTTTTAGGTTCACCCATAAAAAACCATATTTACATTAAGCGTGATAATTGTTTTTTACAATTATCACTTTTAATTTTGCTAAAAAGTTTTTTTAACCATATTATATAGTATAAATTATTCTGATTCCAATTATTTAATCCATTTTTTGAAATTAAATTCATAGAATTGGAAAATTCTAATTTAAAATTAATTTTATATATGCGATAAGAAAGAGGGATTTCAAAGAGAAAATGTCCAAAAGTTTATAATGTTTTATTTTCAAATTCAATATTAAATTGATTTAAATTACCTAAATTGGATACATAGATATATAATTTATGCAATTTAAATTTAAATATAATTTAATATATATTTTATTTTTTTCATAATCTTAATGAAAATTATATTTTCATTTTAAATTCAATATTTGTTTTTTATTATTCCAAATAAATAATATTTTTAGAAAATAATAAAAAATTACCCATAATATAATTTCAATATTTTTATTTCAGAAATTATTTTTATTATATAAAATAATTTTTATAAATGTTTACAAATTCTATTTTTATGTAAGTGAACCAAAATTAGTTGAGAAAATAAACTTTTAATGAAATGGAGTTTTCAAATGTAAACATTGATTTACACTTATCTGTTGTAAACATAATATGAATGTTAAATATTTGAATGAATATGTAATATATTGAGGTCATTAATATAATTCATCAAAAGTGAGTTATTTATATTATTAATGCAAAACATGTTTTTTTTCAAAAACATATTTTTTCAAAAAAGTATTCCCTTTATATTCAATTGGATTTGATTTTCATTTCTAATTAGTCGGTCACAAAGTAATTAATATTTAAAACATATATTTTCATAATTTAGTTAATCTTATTCAAACTAAGAATTCCAATTGATAGTATATAATATTATATTTAATAATAGTTTCTTATGTCATGTTTCATGTAGACTCTGTATTTCGTGTAATGTAAGCTAAAGACATTGTGTTGTGTAATGAAAGTTATACTTAGTGTTCAGTATAAAAGAATCTAAACTCATTATTTCATGTAATTACATCTAAACTCAGCATTGTGTTTATTTAAAATATACAAAAGCTAATATTTATTTCAAAAAAAATTATATTTCACATACTTTTAGGGTGTTATATTCTACACCCCACTGTAATGAAACTCACCCTCCACTTAGGTACCAAGAAATGAGAATAATTATACCTCATTAAATTCTTGTGTTCCCATGTATCATTCTCAATATAGTAGTTTTTTCATATATCTTTGATCAGGTAAGTGGTATTAATTCATAATATATTCTTAGTATGACCATGAATCTCAACTGATTAATCCTTATTAGAAATATCATGCTCTAGTAGTACGAACTCTATGTTCAGTAATTGTGTTGGATCACATATTTAATTCCTCAACATAAGTTCATGGAACACATCATGAACCTAAGAGAGGATTGTTAGAATCACCAAATTATAATATAATGTAATAATATGATCATGTTTTAAAAGGGGCCTGCAAACCTTGGGCATAGTTTTCCATTCATTCATCCATGGTTTGATTCATAGAAACATGTTCTCATCAAATTAAAATTCTAGATCAAATTTATGATTGTCAACATAAAATTTCTATTTAGATTATTTTCCCCTTACTTGTTATTGAAACGCATTAACCATATATATTATATTGTTTGATTTCATAGGTCCCAATTTCTTTATTTCTGGAACCTCATTTCAATTAGTTAGTGCTCTACACTTACATCCATAAATGTATTCAGATGGATCCATATAAATGTTTGGGTGAAAGTTATTATTGCAAGAAAACTGAAATTGAGGAATTTATTTATCCAATCCAAATTTAAAATTGATAGTTCAATTTCTTATCATACCCTCTAAGGGTGAACTGTTATCTCAAATAGAATATATAACTTATGATGATAAGAAATGATAAAACTCAACTTTTTATCTAGATCTTGTTGAAGACTTCACCAAAACATCAGGGTAATTATTGGATCACAATTGTATACTATTTAATGTGGTACCCCATAAATCATTACCACTTCTTGATATATAATTTGGTAGGAGGATCTGGAGAGAAATCATCTCGGATAGCAATGAGGTATTGTGATCCTATCCTTTTACACATAACATTACATGATTTTGATCGTAATTATACATCAGTGTACAATCCAACGATCATAAATTCTATTGTCTTGGAAGACTAGGTACATAATCAAACATTATTGAAACAAAATTTAGTTAAAATCCTTAATGAGATCCTTTATTCCATTTTTCTCATACATATTAAAAGGATAACGTGAGGATATTATGAAAAAAGGGATGAGCTCAAAGACTACTAAGAGAACAACCATAAGAACAAAGAATTATCACATGGGATAGAGGGGATGCCATGATGATATTAGAAGACATGTAATTTATGGAATCATAACATATAAACATGGGAACATTTATACATGGAATCATGTAAATGTGGTAGAAACATAAAACATGTATTTAGTATGAGTAAAGGATAACTACTAATATCGTTTCCCATAGAAGAAAAATCCAAGGATAACCTTGATGACAATTGCACATAGTAGCACAAGCCAAGGTTAAATACCAAGATCATTATAGAGACCCGAAGCTCGACGTACATGGACATTACATTACATTTTCAGAATACTTAGTACATAACAAAAATACACACACAAGGAACGTAATAGTTTAGCGTCTTTGGAAACTCAGAATATAATCTTCTAATCATGGTGAAAGATCTTCAACATCTCCCATAAATTTCTTCCTTTTCTTTTCCAAAAACCATTCTTTATATCTTGGGGAACAGAAAACGTAAAATGGTGATCTCAAATGCTCAGAAAGGGTAAACAAAAGAAATATGAATCACATCATATTCATAAGAACATAACATTTTAGAAATCTTAACCTGCAAAAGAGATCATAATATCATAACAAGGGATTAATCATAGTAGTGAAATGTAATCCCAATAATCATAACGTAAAACATGAAACATTGTGGCATACACACATAATCATAGAGAATCATTTCTTATTAGTCAAGACTCATTGCCAAGACTATCTTGGTGGACAAAGTCCATTTCTGAACCGAGTTCACTCCTCGTTTCCGTCCTGTTTCACTAAACCAGTTTAATCTGCTGTTCTATCCATGTCTATCTGATGAGATATAAAATCATTACCCAATGCATTAGAGGGAGATATAGGTCCCACACATCTCATAATGATACCATTATTATGTGTGCCACAAAATCATATACCATACATCATAGCATAACCCATGTAATTAAAATGGGATTCTTAAACATCATCAAATCATAAAACAATTCATATAAGATAATGGAATTCATAAAAATAATTCCATCAAAACATAATAAAATCAATTCAATAATAGGGATAGAAACAGAACCCTTTATTATCTTAGGTGGAAAATAATTTTGACAAAACACTTGAACTCCATTCTTGAGGAAAATATCTTTTCTACCTCTAATTTTTTTTTTCATTTCTTAACATGTCAAACAATTTTAAACATAAATATGTTTATTAAAAATAAACTTCAAAACTTGTAAATTAAGCTTCTTGTAAATAATGTTTTAAAAATCCATTCATTCCGTATAAGTTAAAAAAACATTCTTTTCGTACTTTTGTCAGAAAAGTCAAAAAGTACCTCGTATGAAAAACGACAAAAGATTTCTTTCATATCCCTTACTAAAAACTCATCAAAGCGTAAAATTGGATTTATACAATTGTAGGTGGATGGAAACAATATTACATATTGAGGGAACATGGACATTGATGATAAAATACACCCCAGTAAATACCAAAGTATAAACAATCTCGGATAAAAATAAGATTGTGATATTTTCCCTTACCTTAGGTATGATTTGCTTCGTACGTGTCATAACCTCCTATATAATGATTTAAATAATGTCATTGACATAATCCAGAATCATACTCATTGTTATGATATCATATATGGGTAACTTATGACTTTATATTACCCGTTTTGTTTGTAAATTCCATGTTAAAGAGCGTTTTGGGTAAAATCGTTTCATTTGTCGTCTGTGTTTTGACTTGTAATTATTCATATGATTAGATATATCATGATTAATTAATTAAAGAATATAAAAAATGATTTATATATAATATATATTCATAATATACATATATATAATAGATCAATAAAGGGAAAAAAATACACCATTCATGGAGACGGTAGGCCATACGTACGCATGAACGTTGTTTTCATTTCCTTATTGAGTTGAATAGAATTATGTAGATGAAATACATATATATAAACATATATCCAGTATCATTATTATGTCATATATTTCATGATTCCTTATTATATATACTTTATAATCATTCATGAATGGTTAACGTGGAGAATGAATCTCATCGCGTCGTGGAGACAGTAGTCCGTACGTACGCACGAGCGATGATATCATTCTCATGATAGTGGAATTGTATTGGAGTGTATGTATACTATTTAATAATCAATATAACTTTACAATAATCATATATAGTTATTATTTACACCATTATACCCATCCAAGTAAGGTGGTGGTGGCGAATAGATTACACCACGGCGTGGAGACGGTATTCCGTACGTACGCACGCGCGGGGATTTCATTTTCCGTAGGTTGGATAGATTGTTAAATAGGGTTGTTTCATATTTATAATAACATATCATTATATTAGTGATACTGATGTTATTACTTAATAATTAAACAACCTATGAAGAAGAAGTGGAAGAAGAAATAAAGTTGAAAGAATCGGTAATAGACATTACCTCTTCTTTAAAGCGCCTCTTTGAGTCCTCCTCTTAGGGAACTAAAATTGATTTTTTAAGAATACCAGGACTTCTAGGATGTTTCTAGGTAATTGGAGAAGAGAATTTGGTAGGGTTTTTTTGAGCTTTATGGCTCAAAGTGGTGTGAGGAAGATAGGGAGGAGGTGCCCTTTTATAAGGGAGGAGAGGGGCACATTTGGAATAACTAAAACTATTATTTTATTATAAAGTAAAATTCAGGTTATAATAGCTCCAAATTGATATATTTCGAATCTAAGGTGTGGATGGGTCGAAATACTCTCATCCAATAGAATTTAGACAAGTTTAGGTCATTATATTAACCTTATCTTTTAGTTTTAACTCTTAGTTAATTAGATTGACATTTACCATGTCACTTTAAATTTTTTTATTATATAGTTAATAAACATACCATATACATCCAAGAGACCACCATTTGGTCCATTAATGATACACCTATAATGATATAAGTATCTTGGCCGAACCGTTGATTTTTAGGAATAAAATAACAATCAATAATATAATATTTGTTTTAAAAAGTATTTTATGTCAATTTTGACAGTATTTAGTAATTCGTTTTTTTTGAAAATCATAACAGAATGATTAGTTCGAAAAACGTTAATTAAATAAATACTAACATGTCATATTACCCTATAAAATTATTGTAATTCATAAAAAGTCTCAAATTAAATTTTTTTGGGTATTTATAACATCAATTATGTCATTATTTCATTAATAAAATAATTACTGCATCATCTTTGTGTGATAAATAAATTAAATTATTTAATGTCTATAAATTACAAATAAAATACCATTATGTATGAAATATTTTTAGATTTCTAATGAATATTTATAGTCGAATTTATCTTATGTATAACCCTATATTAAAAATTATTTACTTATTAAACATTGATTTTAACTATTTTAACCCTTCTTTAAATAAATTAATAATAAATGTCATAATCTAATCCAAGTGGGACTAAATGGTCATATTTTCTTCCTAAGGTTGTTTTTGGTCGAATTACACTTATCCAATATAATTAGTACATGTATTAGGGTAATAATAATATCATTTTTACCCTATTTACTTTTAACCATGGTAAAAAAAAGTAAACCATTACTATTCACCAAAAATTATTTTCAACTCATTGAACCACATTTTACTTACTGACATCAACTGTGTCTCTCAGATATTTGAAATTCTTCTCACAGAAGCGGTAAAATTATGTTTTATGAAAAATTCATTTTCTTAACTACCACTTAGTGGTTTCACTATTAATCAAAAAATGAAAGTTTCCAGAAAAATACCAAAAATTAGGCCTATGTTATATTTGATATTATGAACTCAAAAATGATGTCTATTTCACCAAATTCAAAACTTATCAGTTTCATTAATTAATTAAAAATTAATTCCCGTCGTCAAAACATATGGCGTGTTCTTAAGAGATAATAACTATCAAAAGATTGACACTTGTTTATGTCTGGTTTAAATGTGAAATTACATCCAATGACCAACATTGTATTAAATTGTAAAAATATATTCTAAATATAATTTAAAACCACTCAAATTAATAACTTATCACTATTAATTATTTCGATTAAAAAGTTTGTTTTTAATTAAAATTTAGTAATTTTCACTATTCATCAGAAAATGAAAGTTATCCGAAAAGTACCAAAATTTAACCCTAAGATAATTTCGATATTACGAATCCATAAATGATGTCCATTTTGAAAAATAAAATTTACAAAATTTCAAAAGGTGGTTATTACTATTCATAACAACTAATTTTAATAATCTTTTAATAGCATATCATTGTTTAGTGAAACATGGTATTGCGTACTACACACGCAATCGAGGAAGGTCGCAATTGCCTGTAATGCAAGGCAAGTCAAGGATACGTGTTGTGCAAGCTCCTTTTGGTGTAGTGTAAAAGACAAGACATTAATGAAATTAAAATAATATTTTTCATCAAATCTTAGGGTGTTACATTCTACCCCTTTAAAAAGAATTTCACCCTCGAAATTCGACGGGGTTATAAATCGTTTACTACTCAAAAGTTTCTTTAATTGAAACCCACATCGTAAAAAAGAATACCAAAACTTATCTTTAAAAACTAAAGTATGAAACAAAACGGTTACACAAATAAACTAATCACTGGGTTTCCACATTGGAGAACATAGGTGAAAATATGTATATGGAAGAGAAATCTAACCATCATGTTCTGATAGAGAGTGGTAGAGAACATGGCTATGAAAAAGGCAACGATCACAAAGCCATAAATTTGTGATGATCTAAGGTACCATCTGATTCATCGGATATAAGGTCACTAGGACAACTTTTTTGATTTTCAAGATCATTTCCCTAAAGTTGATGAATTAAAAGAAATACTTACATGATTTTGGTACAATCTCACTATTGTTCGTGAATTGAACAATTTCCACTTCATCCCTTAATGAAATAAAGTTGAATTTGTTATTCGTGATGTGTTAGCAGATCATGTGATAGAATGATGGGTCATTCCATCTGTCTTAAACAAAAGGATAGAAATGTTATCAAAAAAATACATAATTCCATCTATAGTGAGATTAATCATATATGGTTCCTAAAATGGACTTATACTTCATATATCATACTGCTTAATATAATAAAACTAGTTTCTACTAAATATTGACTTCCTGTAGGCCAGTGGTAGGTGATAAAGGCCAGTCACACTTCGGCTGTGGGTTCGATTCCCACAGCATGTCCGACGCGATGGGCAGTCACCCATCCTGCAGGTTGTCCTATTTCTAAAACTATAACATCCCTTAAATAATATCAAACAAAAATTTATACCCTTAAACAATACTAACTTCTGTCCAACATAATCCATTCAAATATTTAGGCTTATCTAAAATACTTCGGTCCAAGATCATAGTATAAAAGAAAATGATTACTTGAAATGTCACATAACAATCACGTGAATTCCATCATTTATCCCCCATATATCATTAGATATATCTTATTGGTCACATTCCAAACATTCTAAGGCCTTAATCATGTATTCTCTTGAAAAATGAATACCCATTGAATCTTAGTGAAAACATGAATGCTGTCAAAAGTTTACTCTTTCCACATACCAAAATCCAAAAATTCTATATACTCAAACCATGATATAACCTTCTCCTTATATCAGTCATGAGCTCATGAATACTATCAAACATTTAATTTTCTCCTTATCCCATCATTATGCACATAACATCTATTTTCCAAAAATATCTTAATAACCTTTCATGGTTACCGGTACCATTAATCATACACTTTCAAAACATAAGGAAAGACAACAGTGTAACAATCCTTAGATGTCTATTTATTCCATAGTACCATGAGATTACTTATACAACATTATACTTGATAAACATGTAATAATTCCACTACTTTCTTAAACCATTGACCGAGCATCAACAATTCTTTCATCTCACATATCATTTATAGTCTCTTCATCATCATCAACATAAATACTACCCATACGACCATACTGATTCTCTTCATGAGACTTTACCTTAGGGAATTGGTTTTCATAATGCTCGTACATTCCACATTTAAAACATTTAACCATTGTTGATGTCATAGCAATACCATTTTCCTCATCCATGGTGTTAACTGAAACTTTTCCTTTGCACATACTGGCTTTGTGTCCTTATTTTCCACACCCATAACATCTTCCAATTCCTTTGAAACATTCTCCTTGATGCCTCTTCCCATATGATTTACATAGGGGAAATTGAACTTTCTTTCCTTTATGATCATCATGAAACTCCATCTTTCTCTTATTATCTGAGTCGGGAAACATACCAATGTTGAGATTATTGATCACATTATGAGATTGATGATTAGGAATAATAACGATGTTTGGACTTCCATATCCCGTTTCATTTGGTTTCTCATGAAGAATATCATTCCATTGTCTGTCATATCCTCCATTATCGTGAATCTTCCTATTTCCAGCCATTTTCTAAAACCCAAAAAAGAATAGTGTGAGAGGCAAAAATTATGCTATAGAAAACAACATAGTAAAGGGGGAGTACCCTCAATATCTAATATCTTAGGTTAAATTCTATGATCGTTACCTTAGTTCTAGGACTATATCCTATACGTATACTTATCCTCAGGGACATCCCTAGACATACCATAGAAATATCTCTAGGGATCTCACTAATGTTTTTACATCCTAGTTACCAAAGGTTGACTAATCCTTTCCTCTGATACCAAATGTAGAGATCCGGAGCTCAACGTACATAGAAATTATATTAATTTTGCAGAATACTTAGTACATAACAAAAACACACACACAATGACTATAATAGTTTAGTGTGTTTGGAAACTAGGAATATAATCTTCTAATCGTGGTGAAAGATCTTCAACATCTCCCACAAAGATCTTACTTTTTTTACCTAAAACCTTTGTTTATATCTTGGGGAAAAGAAAACATAAAATGGTGAGCTCAAATTCTCAGTAAGGGTAAACAAAAAAAATATCAATCACATCATATTCATAAGAACATACCATTTTGGAAATCTTAACCTAGAAAAGAGATCATAATATCATAACATGGGATAAATCATAGTAGTGAAATGTAATCCCAATAATCATAACTTAAAACATGAAACTTTGTGTCATACACACATAATCATAGAGAATCATTTCTTATTAGTCAAGACTCATTTCCAAGACTATCTTAGTGGACAAAGTCCATTTCTGAACCGAGTTCACTCCTCGTTTTAGTCCAGTTTCACTGAACTAGTTTAATCTGCCGCTCTAGCCATGTCTATCTCATGAGATATAAAATCTTTACCCAATGCATTGAAGGGAGATATAGGTCCCACCCATCTCATAATGATACCATTCTTATGTGTGCCACAAAATCGTATACCATACATCATAGCATAACCCATGTAATAAAAATGGGATTCTTAAACATCATGAAATCATAAAACAATTCATATAAAATAAATCAATTCATAAAATTAATTCCATCACAACATAATAAAATCAATGTAATAATAGGGATAGAAACAGAACCCTTTATTATCTTAGAATTAATATAATTTTGATAAAACACTTGAACTCCATTCTTGAGGAAAATATCCTTTCTACCTAAAAAATAATTTTCCTTTCTTAACATGTCATAAAATTTTAAACTAAAAGAAGTTGATTAAAAATAAACATGAAAACTTGTAAAGGATGCTTCTTGGAAATAATGTTTTAAAAATCTATTCATTCCGTATAAGTTAAAAAACATTTTTCTCATACTTTTGTAGGAAAAGTCAAAAAGTACCTCGTAAGAAAAACGACAAAAGATTTTTTTCATATCCTTTACTAAAAACTCACCGAAGTGTAAAATTGGATTTAAACAATTTAAGTTGGATGGAAACAATATTACATGTTGAGGGAACATGGACGTGGATGATAAAATACACCCCAGTAAATACCAAAGTATAAACAATCTCGGATAAAAATGAGATTGTGATATTTTCCCTTACCATAGGTCCGATTTGCTTCGTAAGTGTCCGAAACTCCTGTATAATGATTTAAATAATGTCATTGACTTATTACAGAATCATACTCATTGTTATGATATCATATATGGTTCACTTATGACTTTATATTACCCGCTCTTTTGTAAATTTCATGGTAAAGAGCGTTTTGGGTAAAATCGTTTCATTTGTCGTCCGTGTTTTGACTTGTAATTATTCATATTATTACATAGATCATGATTAATTAATTCCAGAATATAAAACATGATTTATATATAATATATATGCAGAATATACATATATATAATAGATCAATAATTGGAAATAAATACACCGTTAATGGAGACGGTAGGTCGTACGTACGCATGAACGCTGTTTTCGTTTCCTTATTGAGTTGAATGGAATTAAGTAGATTAAATACATATATATACACATAAATACAGTATAATTATTATGTCATATATTTCATTATTACTTATTATATATACTTTATAATCATTCATGAATGGTTAACATGAAAAATGAATCTCATCGCGTCGTGGAGACGGTAGTCCGTACGTACGCACGAGCGATGATATCGTTCTCATGATCGTGGAATTGTATTGGAGTGTATGTATAATACTTCAGAATCAATATAACTTTAAAATAATCATATATAGTTATTATTTACACCATTATACCCATCCATGTAAGGTGGTAGTGGAAAATAGATTACACCACGACGTGGAGACGGTATTCCGTACGTACGCACACGCGATGATTTCGTTTTCCGTAGGATGGATAGATGGTTAAATAGGGTTGTTTCATAATTATAATAACATATAAGTATATTAGTGATACTTATGTTATTAATTAATAATTAAACAACCTATGAAGAAGAATCGGAATAAGAAATAAATTTAAAAGAATCGGTAATGGACATTACCTCTTCTTTGATGCGCCTCTTTGAGTCCTCTTCATAGGGCACTAACATTGGTCTTTAAAGACGACCATAACCTCTAGGATGTTTCTAGGGAAGTGGAGAAGATAATTTGGCAGGAGTTGGCTGAGATTTATGGCTCAAAGTGTTGTGACGAAGAGAGGAAGGAGGTTCCCTTTTATAAGGGAGGAGAGGGGCACCTTTGGAATAACTAAATCTATTATTTTATTATAAAGTAAAATTCGGTTTTTAATAGCTCCAAATTGATATATTACGAAGATAATGTGGGTATGGGTCGAAATACTCTCATAAAATATAATTTAGACAAGTTTAGGTCATTATATTAACCTTATATTTTAGTTTTAACTCTTAGTTAATTAGATTGAAATTTACCATGTCATTTTGTATTTTTATATTATATAGTTAATAAACATACCATATACATCCAAGAGACCCCCATGTGGTCCCCTAATGATAAAACCATCATGATATATGTATCTTGTCCGAACCATAGATTTTTAGGAATAAAATAACAATCAATAATATAATATTTGTTTTAAAAACTATTTTATGTCAATTATGAAACTATTTAGTAATTGATTTTTATGAAAATCATAACAGAATTATTAGTTCGAAAAAAGTTAATTAAATCAATACTAACATGTCCTACTAACCTATAAAATTATTGGAATTCATAAAAAGTCTAAAATTACATTTATTTGGGTATTTATAACATCAATTATGTCAATATTTCATTAATAAGATAATTACTGCATCATCTTTGTGTCATAAATGAATTAAATTATTTAATTTCTAAAAATTTCAAATAAAATACCATAATGTAGGAAATCGTTTTATCTTTCTATGTAATATTTATAGTCGAATTTATCTTATGAATAACCCTATATTAAAAATTATTTACTTATTAAACTTTGATTTTAACTATTTTAACCCTTCTTTAAATAAATTAATAATAAATGTACTAATCTAATCCAAGTGGGCCTAAATGCTCATATTTTATTCCTAAGGTTGTTTCTGGTCGAATGAAACTTATCCAATAGAATTATGACATGTGTTAGGGTTATAATAATATCATTTTAACCTATTTAATTTTAACCGTGGTAAAAAAAAGTAAAAAATTACTATTCACCAAAAAAATATTTTCATCTCATTGAACCACATTTTACTTACTTACATCAACCATGATTCTCAGATTTTTTAAATTCCACTCACAGAAATGGTAAAATTATGTTTTATGAAAAATTGATTTTTTTAACTCTCTTAGTGGTTTCACTATTCATCAAAAAATGAAAGTTTCTAGAAAAATACCAAATATTAGGCCTAAGTTATATTTGATATTATGAACTCAAAAATGATTTCTATTTTACCAAATTCAAAACATATCAGTTGCATTAATTAATTAAAAATTAATTACCGTCCTCAAAACATATAGTCTGTTCTTAAGAGATAATAACTATCAAATGATTGACACTTGTTTATGTCTGGTTTAAATGTGAAATTACATCCAATGACCAAAATTGTATTAAATTGTAAAAATATATTATAAATATACTTTAAAACCACTCAAATTAATAATTTATCACTATTAATTATTTCTATTAAAAAGTTTGTTTTTAATTAATATTTAGTAATTTTCACTATTCATTAGAAAATGAAAGTTATCTGAAAAGTACCAAATATTCACCCTAAGCTAATTTTGATATTCCAAATCCAAAAATGAAGTCCATTTTGAAAAATAAAATTTACAAAATTTCAAAAAGTGGTAATTACTATTCATAACAGTTAGTTTTAATAATATTTTAATAGTATATCGTTGTTTAGTGAAACTCGGTATTGCGTACTACACACGCTATCGAGGAAGGTCGTGATTGCGAGTAATGAAAGGAAATTCAAGGATGTGTGTTGTGCAAGCTCCTTTTGGTGTAGTGTACAACACAAGAAATTAATGAAATTAAAAGAATATTTTTCATAAAATCTCGGGGTGTTACAACCATGACACATAACATCTCATGGGACTCACCCTTACCCAATGAACTGGAGTACTATCTAAGAGCACCAATATTACAATTCATGAATATGTTTTCCACATAAATAATCATACATAATCAATATTACATAAATATAATGGTTACCTATTCAACGGATGGGGTACCACAATCATGGCATAAAGAATAACCAAAGGGCGTACATTGAATGTGTCCATGAAGAAAGAAATTAGAACATAAATGGAAGTTCATAAGGTAAAATATTTATATATCATGGTATGTTATGTCAAACATAAGTTATAATATATATGAAATGTATATGAAAATTTTTGAGCATTAATACATTTTTTGCGGATTTACGGAAAATACTATAGATATTTAAAATTATAAAAGGAAAAAAAATTATATAAATTCAAGAGAGAACCAAAAAGGATTTCATAATAAAAATAATGAATTTATAAAGGAAATGGTGGATTAAAACAATGATAGAGTGCACTAAAAATTGGGAAACAATTTGAGAAGTTCCCTTAAAAAAAGTTTTCTTATTGGGAAGTATTGAGGAGGGATTCACATAAAATCATATATATCCCCCAATAGGGAATGAGCGATGGATTTTGATATGTGATTTTGAATAATATAAATATCAAATATAAAATGTACATAAAAAAGTAAATAAAAAATCATTTTGGTTAAAATAAAGATAAAGCAACTCGAATGAATAAAGGCAGTTCGGGTAGACTTCCATACTGATTATCATCATGATATCAGGTGTACATAAGAGGGATTCACGAGAGAGAATATGGGTTTCTAATCTCTTATAAATGATGAGGGTGGTATGGGGGTGTTGAGAAATCTACCCCATCATTAGGGATTTAAAATATAATGGCATAGCATAAAAGAAATTCTTGAAAAAAAGGGAAATGAAGAGGACCCCTTACCTTAAGTCTGATGGTGAACATTTCATGAAATTAATGACCTGAAAAATCAAATTAGGATCATTAATTAATAATTAAACAACCTATTAAATATGTAAAATATTTATTATTACCATTTTATGTTCTTTTTTAACCATTTATATTGGTTAAGAGGTTCAACTTCATTTTTTTGGTCTATTTGCATGCTTGGTTTTAATGACCAGTTCATGTTCCTAAAAACATGTATGATAAAGGTGGATGTCCAAAATTGAGGTTATATTATTTTATTAAACATCTAGAATGAAACATGGATGAAAACATAATTAGTTTACTTTATGTTTATTTGAATCCATATATAAGTCTTTGGTGACATCCTTTTGGGTTAATTGGTGGTTTTTTTACCACAAAAAACACATTCTATTTTATAAACCAAAAACACGTGTACAAAAAGATTCCAGAGACATTGATGAGGAATAATAGATATATTATGGTCTTGTAATGGAAAATGATAACTTTTCGTCCTTTATTGTGTAAATTAACACATCTCAAACAGTGTTTTTATACCATTTGGGTGAAGGGAGGTGAGGAATGAAACAAGAAAAGAAAAGAACATAAAATAAATAAATGAATTAGAAAGAGGAGTTTATCTCTTGAGTGTACCTCCATTGAAAGCCTCTTATGGGGAGACGATTTGGTATTTTGAAGAAAATAGGTTCTATTGGATGTGGGAAAGGATCTTGGGAAGAGATTTGGGTATAATATTTGAAATGAACAAGTCATGAGTGGTGTGAAGAGAATAGGTAAGGGTGGGTGGTATTTATAGTAGAGGGGTGGATAGTTTTCATAATATTATAGTCATTAATTTATTATTTCTTCACAAAATAAGAAATAGTGAGTATTCCATGACCTATAAACGTAATAAATTCATTTGAGTTCTATATTTGGGTTCTCGCATCACTTATGTTGTAAAGAATAGTGGTTTTAAATTATAATGTATTTATATGGTTAATTAATTTATGGTACTATTCACCAAAAATACAAGTATTTCAGAAAAATCACAAAAAATCACCCAAACAATTTATTGATGTGTAGAATAAAAAAAGAAACTTTTCAAAAAATAGTTTTCTAAATATGATTAATTTAATTATCTATTAAAATCATAATTTACTTGAAATATATAGATATTAAAACAGTTATTTTCTTATTCCTAGATATAGGTATATCTTACATCCACGTGAATCTTATTTATATACTATCATAGGTAAGGTTACTACTCATTAAGGTATATCAGTATTCGTAAGGGTAAAATTACTATTCATTGGAGTATGTTACTATTTACTAAAAATAAATTGGTTATATTAACTCCAAATAACATACTAATCGTAACTATTAATGTAATATTTTCACGATTTAAATCACAGAAGTGGAAAACTTATGTTTAACGATCACACATCACATATCAGTTCATTGTGTTGTGATTTTATGTAATTATATGACATATTTATAAGAAGAGAATTTCCATTGAAAAACATTGGGTTATTACATTCTTCCCCCTTTAAGAAATTCCTCCCTAGAATTTTTTTACATTCTAGACCATGAATAGGTGCGGGGCACTTTTCCTTCATTGACTCTTCATACATGTGGTTTTGCTACAGTACTTTGACTATGTGAGTAGTCTTGTTATGTATAACTTTATCTCTATGATCTCATATTTTCCCATGCTCCTCCTCATATAAAAGATCATCCTCCAACTGTACAACCTTCGAAGAGAGTACATGTGAAAGATCTGGTATGTACTTCTATAAGAGGGATACCTGGAAGACATCTTGTACATTGACCATGGTATGTGGAAGTGCAAGTTGATATGCCACAACCCCGACATGATCAATAATTTCTAAGGGGATAATGTACCTAGTAATTAACATCCCTTTCTTTCCAAACCTCATGACCTTCTTCCAGTGAGATATATATAGAAATACAATATCTCCAATGTTAAACTCAAGTACTCATCGACGACTGTTTTCATAGCTCTTATATCCTCTTTGAGCTGCCTTGATATGCTACAGAATTGTTTTAACCTTCTCCACCTTTTCTTCAACTATTTTAGGTCCTACTAGATTACGTTCACTAACATCATACCAACATGTCATTGTTCTGCATCTTTTCCCATAATTGGCATTATATGGTTCCATTTGGATGCTAAAGTGGAAAATTTTGTTGTTGGAGAATTAAACCAGTGGAAGATGTTGGTCTCATCCTCCTTTAATGTGCGTAGAACATGCTTTTAACATATCTTCCAGTATCTGAATAGTTTTCTCAGATTGGGCATCAGTTTGCGGTTGATAGGTCATACTGAATTTCAGTTCAGTGCTACGAGCATCTTGGAGGATTTTCCAGATCATAGAGGTGAATCTTGGATCACGAACAGATTAAATAGATAATGGTGCTATATGATGGGTTACAACTTCATTGATGTAAATATGTGCTAGTTTATCAAATGAGAAGTCCTCTCATGTTTTGATAAAGTGATATGTCTTTGTAAGACAATCCATAATAACCCATATAGCATTGTTTCATAGGTATGTCCTTGAATGTCCCATGACAAAGTCCATGGTGTTGTTCTCCCACATCAATGTTGGTATGGGTAGTGGTTACATCATCCCCTTAGACCTTTTCCTCTCATCCCTCACTTTCTAACATACCTGGCACTTTGATGTATATTAAATAATATCCCTTTTCATATTGTCCCATGAAAATTTTTCTCGTAGATCTTGATACATCCTTTTCCTCCATGGGTGAATAGATATGGTTGAGATATTTTCGTAATTCAGAAGGTCCTTCATTACCTCTAGATCAAATGGTACCCATAATCATGATACAGACATTACAAATCATTACTCACCAATCCTGAACTCTATGGATTTCCTATTTCTGATAACATCCATCCCTTTCATAATTTCCAAAAAAAATTATTTGAGAATCATTTATTTTCTCTATGAGGGATGGTTGAGAAATCATTTGAGAAAGTATTGATGATGTTCCTCCCTTAATTATTCCCATGTCCAACCTCTGTAAATCTTAGAAGATTGTATCATTTTCAATTATCATCATTGATAATGATATAGGATATTTTCTACTTAGAGCATCTTCCACATTATTTTCCTCACTAGGATTGTAGTGGATTGAGTATTCGTAATCCTTGATGATGAATATCCATTTTCCATGGAGCATATTAAGCTCTTTTTTTGTGAATATATATTTGAGACTCTTGTGGTCAGTATATATCTCACACTTCACCCCTTATAGATAATACAGCTAGATTTTGAATGCAAAGATGACTATCGCCAACCCCGCATCATGCGTAGGATAGTTTTTTCATTTATTTTCATCTTCCTTCAAGAATATGCGATCACTTTATCATTTTTCATCAGCACACATCCTAAGACCTTATTTTATGCATCACTATATACGAGAAAGAGTTCTCCACGTGTTAGGAGTCTGATTACTGGCACATTGATTATACTCTTTTTGAAGACCTTAAAATAGTCTTCACATTCCTCAGCCTAGACAAACATTAATCTCATTCGTGTTAGCATGGTCATTGGGTTTTACAATTGTGAAAAGTTTTTCAAAACTTTTCAGTAATACCTAGCTAGACCGAGAAAGCTACAGAAATCCCTTACAGATGTTGGCCTATGCCACTCTTCGATTTCCTTTTTCTTGGAAGGGTCCCCATATATCCCTTTTCTGATGATAACATTCCATATAAATGATACTTCCTCAATCGAGAAAACACATTGATTTTACTTTCATAAAACTTCTCCCTTCACAAATTATTTAACATAGTATTAAAATTCTCCTCATGTTCATACTTGCTCTTGGATAATATTTGAATATCATCAATAGAGACTACCACAAATTTCTCATGGTAATCTCTAAAAAATATATTCATTAAATCCATGAATGTTTCTTGAGTATTAGTGAGTCTGAAGGGAATCGCTATGAACTCATAGTGGCCATACCTCGTTTGAATGGCAATCATGGGAATATCATTCTTCCTCACATTTAATCTGTGATAGCCTAACCAAAGGTCCACCTTAAAGAAATAACTAGCCCCACAAATCTGATAAAACATGTTATCTATCCATGGTAGGGGATACATGTTCTTTATCATGATTTTTTTGAACTCCTGATAATTAATGCATAGGAACATTGATCCATCCTTCATCTTGAAAAAAAGGACTGGCACACCCCATGGTAAGGTACTCAGGCATATAAAACCCTTCTACAGATTATATAGTAGCTGTTTGTTCAATTCTTCCGGCTATATGGTGGAAATTCTATAATGATTCTTTGATATAGGTTGAGATATGGGAATAAATTCAATTCATAACTCAACATCTCAGTTAAGATGAAGACCAGGAAATTATTCAGGGAATACATCTGTGTAATCCCACATGATGGGAATGTCTTCAAGCATGATTATCTCCATTGCCTCAGTAATTTGATCATGATATGCGCTCTCATAAGGCATTAATATCCACACATGAGATTATGATTATAAAGGATATTCATCTTCCTCCTTACACTTGTAATGAATTTGAGGATGCTTTGGAATGTGAGGAGTGATCTACTTTTCCCGAGAGTTGATGTCGTCTTTGTATAAAGATAGCCAATCCATGCCCGATCACAACCCCCTCCCTCCAAAGATTCCCCTCCTGAGCTAGCAATGGTGAAAGGGAGATTATAACCCCCAAAGTCCCACCTCCAGTAGGCCCTGGAGTGGCGACTAGCACTAAGGGTATGAGTTTTCACAATTATAGGATACATTTCCCTTTTTATTAATTAATATCGCGAGATAGGATGCATCAAACACCAAAAGAGAAGGAATAAGTAAATGAAAATAAACCCAAAACCAACCCATATGCATGTTTTATACAAAACTGAAACAAAAGTATAAGGACAAGAAAAGATACAAGGTACGATACCAAAATGAGATCAAAAACTACAACCAGTAAAACTCCAACGCTCAACTAGAAAGGTCCCGCACAGTCCCTGATGTCCTCCTGAAGACCTAAAAGTAAACGTAGGGGATCATACAAGTTTACTCAATAAGAAAACCTAAAGCTCTTGTGCATAGGTGGGGAGACATCCTAATGCCCCGTGAGAAAACAAGAAGTAACCAAATCCTAGAAAGGAATCTATCCACCCAACCTTACAAGCCACACTCACCAAATATCGCAATTCAATAGAGTAGTATAGTAATATTATCAATGTATGGGTACCCTGCACCTCCTTCCCACTGAATACTACTCATGCCCTCACGCCTAACACTCTAATTCTTCCCCCTCTTCTTGAGATAGTTCCACAACCTGGCCATACGATGCTCGAGCTAGTGCCGCAACCTGTCCATATGAAGTTCATAGTATCCCGCCATCACACAATCATCGGCCATAACCACATCTCATCCCGCATTCTCCCGACACTCAATCATCGGCCATAATCACATCTCATCCCGAAGACTCCTAGAACCACATCACATCCTCATCCCGATGACTCTGGAGAACACATCACATCCTCATCCAGAAGACTCTTGTGAAATATCATTCATAACATGCCGGAAGGATCTTGGGCTATAGAACATGGAAGAGGGAGCACATGGAAGAACAATAACCACCCATCCTTTGGATTTTTGAGAATCTCACCCCCCAACACATGGGTGTTCAGAACGTAGTGCTCAACATAGGTGGGAGTGCATAATGAAACATAAAACATACGGATTTATATAATTATATCAACCACTCAGCCCTTCATGTGGCTTCTACACAAAAGATCTAAGCACATGCCTCGACACTACTACCACAAAAGCATGCACACAATGAACAGCCCCAATCCCCATTAAGATTTTCATGTTTCAACATTTTTAGTTTATCAGTTCCTTAACTATAGAAAAACTAATGACAACCAATCCAAATCAATCATTCATAAAACATATCTCTGACAACCACAAATATAGTTAGGGAAAAACACAAGCAACAGAAAACCATTTTATTTCACCAGCCAATAAATTCCATTGATTTTCCTTATTTAATCAACTACCATGCCCCAAAATTCATTAGATAAATCTTCCACTTTAATTCATATGTAAAACCCATCCCTGAAGCCCTACTGCCAACCACCACAACTACAAATACATCGGATACAATACCGGCACTGCATCATTATCCCTTCGATACTATTCAATGTAGCTCCGCTACCCATCACAACTATATAAAACTTGTCAATCAAAAACCAGCCCAACCATAATCCCGCAACTCAACCATTCCACAACAACCCATGAAACACCCCTTCACATAATTAAACCCCAACCATGACCCACAAAATTCATTCCTTCATTTAATTTAATCAAGGTGATCATACAAGGGTTCTAGGTATTCGTTTAATTGTCCATCTTTACATGATTAACCAATTTCCACATTCTATAAAATTCCATCCAGAAAACAATCTAGAAAAATAGGGAAACATTTAATTGCACAAGAAAAGGCCCCCAACGATCGTGATTTTTAGTAGGCATAATCCTATTCGATTCACAACATAATTAAAGGATAAGAATTGATGGAAATAGAAAAATGATATCAATAAAATATCCCAAAACCCATTATTTAACCAGTTATTATCTTTATTTTCTAGTTCGACTGTACCTCATAAAAACAAGAGGATACCCACCCCACATGATGCAAAAAAGAGATAGAGACGATGGTAAGAGCTCTACGTCAATGGTTTTTGATGAAAACACCAACAGACAAAGAACACACAAGAAGCTAGGTTGATCCTCCAAGAATCCTCCTTAGATCCCTTCTCCTAACACAACCAAGACAAAATCTCATCATATTTGGCATCAAAACACATAGAACTACCCATAACGGGCATAGATGTAAGAAACTAAGGTAATAGGACAAGTAGATCTAAGTAGATCTAAGGAAACGATCAAGAACGAAGGAGAATGATCACATACCTCAAGAAACTAGCTTCGATTCTCCATGGGAAGCCTTCAGATCACCTCAAAAATTCTTGGGAGAGGTTCTCCTACCTTCATGGGAGGGTAATTCCGATTTATGGCCGCTTAGGGAATTAAACAAATCCATTTAGAGTCAACACAAGTCAGATCCACAATTTTAGGATCTAAAATTATGTGCCCGCACGGTCAGTCCGCATGGTTTGAAAAAATTTATGCTAACCATGCGTTAGCTACTACCCCTCCAACACTCCTCACACAGTTAGTCATCACAGTTAGCCAAATCGTGCACTAATTGTGTGTTAGCCACGGCCTCTAAAACACACCACCCACAGTTTGGCCACACGGTTTAGACAAACCGTACGCAGCTAGTGCGAAAGCTACTACCCTTTGGTCATCCTTAAAATTTCACCCAAACGAACCCCCAAGTCACCATAACCTCACAGAATAGTTCTATGACCACAGTTTTACAAATTAATGGACCGGAGAGGTCCGGGCGTTTACATGCGATACATCTCAAACTATTCACATCCTCAAGAATCGAAACTAGACCCAAAGAAAAGAGTTTGTCCGAAAAACCACCCTGAATGATACCTCTCAGAAGTAAACCACTCTGACATATAGGAAAACCTCACCCTCAAGCAACCATGAAACATTAAAGGGTCAAGTTATCCAATCATATGGGTTAGGGAGTTTCTTCCCCCATGTCATGATACTATTTTCTTTCGGCAGCACTGACTCCCCCGCATGGGTTTAATCACATCCACCTTAATGTGTCTTGATTAGGGATCAGGTCCTCCCCTCACCAAAGTCCGGAATATTCATACATATTCAGAGAACAAGGAAAAAATAACATTCCATATTTAACCAGGTAAAAATGCTTCTTCACAAACTAGTATAATATAACAAAACTCAAAACAGCTCTGGGTATTGGGCACGCATATGTGCCTCCTGTTCCCAGGTACTCTCCTTAAGCCCACCATTCCTTCATAGCACACGAACCAAAGGAATGGTTTTTCCATGAAGCACCTTGTCTTCATGAACTTCGATCATCATGCGTCTTTCCACCAACATTGCATCGTCCCCGATATCTAGCTCTCCCCAGTCGAGGATGTGTGAATCGTCATGCAGGTACTGACGGAGCTGAGACACATGAAAGAAATCATGCACCCTTTACAGTGGTGGCATAAATTCTAGTTAATAAGCCACCTATCCAACCCGCCGTAACACCTCGAAGGGCCCGACTAACCTGGAAGAAAGCTTGATTCCCATTCCGAATCATCACTACCCGTGTCGAGGAGAGACCTTGAGGAACACGTGGTCCCCAACCTTGAACTGCAAGGGTCTACTCCAATTATCGGTGTATGACTTCTGACGGTCCTGATCTACCTTCACCCTCTCTTATATAAGTTGTACCTTCTCCGACGTGCTCTACACCACCTTCGAGACAAGAACACCTACTTCTCTGACCTCTGTCCAGCATATGGGTGAGCGGCACGGCCCCCCGTACAATGGTTTGGAAATATCCATGCCAGTGGTAGAGTGATAGTTTTTTTGTAAGAGAACGATATCAGAGGCAAGTATTGTGACCAGGATCCTCCAAGGCCCATAACACATTCTCGTAGAATATCTTCCAAAGTCTAGATGGTGCCCTCTATCTTCCCATCTGTATGGGGGTGGAAAGCAGTGTTGAGGCATAGCTAGGTGCCAAAATCATGTTGTAATCCTCTCCATACCCGCGAGGTAAAATGGGTATCCCGATCGATGATTATAGATCTTGTAACTTTGTGCAACTGCACCACCTCATTCATGTACCTCTGAGCTAGGGCCTCAACCGTACATGACTTTTTGATTGTTAGGAAGTGGGTTTATTTTCGTAGCTGGTCCACCACTACCCAAATGGATTCAAAACCCCCTTGAACTCTGTGAATCCCCGTGAGTAAATCCATCAAGATGTCATCCCACTTCCACTCGGGGACATCTTAATGTTGTAACAGACCTCTTGGAACGCAGTGTTCAGACTTCACCTGCTGACACATGAGGCACTTTGCTACGAAGTCTACTACTTCCCATTTCACTCCGGACCACCAGAACTGCCCCCTCAAGCCCTGGTGCATCTTGGAAGTTCCTGAGTGTACTGCCAGGGGTGAGTTGTGGAACTCACCAAGAACTCTCTCATGAATTGCCTCTGGAACAAATAATTTCCCCCAGAAAAGAATCTTATTTAGACTATCCTTTGACCATCCTTCCCGTACATCGAGATTTAGTGCAACCAATTATTCCATCGCCTTCTAGACATCTTCCGACTTTCGAACCACTTCATTCCTCTTACTCAAAGCTTCATCCACCATATTTACCATGCCTTCGGTGTAGTATATTTCGAAGTCGTAGTCCTGGAGGAACTCCATCCACCTTCGCTGCCATAAATTTAGGTCCCGCCGGGAGAAGATATACTTCAAACTCTTGTGAAGTGTGAATACCACAAGGTGCTCCCCGATGAGGTCATGCTACCACAACTTCAGTGCGAACACAACCACCGCAAGCTCTATATTTGGGGGGTGTATAGTTACGTTCATGAGTATGTAACTGCATAGACCCATAAGATATCACCACTTGTTGTTTCATCAGTATGAACCACAAACCTTTTCTTAAGGCATCAAAGAATACATCAATCATTACTCCCTCCTCTGGCAATCTCAGCATTGGGGCACTAACCAACTTTCCCTTTAGATAACTGAAGGATGCCTCACACTGCTCATCCCACACAAAAGCTCGATCATTCTTCGTTAAGGCTGTCAATGGTGCTAAAACTTTGGAGAAGTTGGGTACGAACCTCTGGTAGTAACCTACCAGTCCAATGAAACAATGAACCTCCGCCACATTCTTGGGTGTTTCCCAAGAAACAACCACCTCAAACTTCAATGGGTCCACCGCTATTCCATGCTCGGACACCACATGACCACGGAAGTTCACTTCTCACATCCAGAACATGCACTTGGACAATTTCCCATAGAGTTGGTGCTGTCAGAGGACTTATAAAACTATTCTTAGGTGCTCAGTATGATCCTCCTCCGATATTGAGTGGATCAGAATGTCGGCAATAAACACGGCTACGAACCAATCCAGGTATTCCCGGAATATAGTGTTCATGAGTCCCATGAACACAGCTGGTGAATTTGTAACACCGAACGACATGAATACAATCTCAAAGTGTACATAACTACATATAAAGGTAGTCTTCGAGATTTTTACCTCCTTCACCCTCAACTGGTGATATCCAGACCGCATATCAATCTTAGAGAACCAACCTGCTTCCCTCAGATGGTCAAAGAGATCGTCTATCCTCGAGAGGGGGTAAAGGGTCATGACTGTTACCTGATTCAGTCTCCAGTAGTCTATGAACAACCTAAAACCACCATCTTCTTTCTTTGCGAACAATCCAGGAGCACCCCAAGGTGACACACATGGTCGAACAAAACCCTTCTTCATCATATCATCAATCTGAATCCAGAACTCCCGCAAATCAGTAGGTGCCATCTGGTAGAGAGCCATCGAAATCGGATGGGCACCAGGTCGCACGTCTATCCCGAACTCAACATCACATCGAGGGGGTAGAGTCGTTGCCACTTCATGGAAGAAATCCATAAACTTAACGAAGATCCCTAGGAGAACCACCATTTCTGTATCCACAAAATCCACTGAAAGTTCATCTAACAAAGAAAGGAGGGGCCCCCTTGTCGGTTAGCTTCCGTGTAACCCCGCTCGCCGATGAAAGTCACACGTCGGCCGCCCATGTCCAAAGACACAACCCTTATTCGGAAACAATCGATGATGTCACACACTGAGAACAGCAAGTCAATGACTAAAATGACATTGTATGGCTGCATTTGCAGTAAAAGGAGATCTCTATTGGATTGGTGTGACCCAAACATCAACTTACATCTCCAGCAAACATGAGACAATATTTTCATGACCTTCGACTGGTGTACTCAAAACTAAAGGTATGGAAAGTGTCTCTATGTCTAGGCCCAATGAACAATATCGATTGGGAACAAAAAAGGAGTCTTATTCTCCTGAATCAAACAAGATATAGGTAAGGGTACTAAAAAAGCTGATTATACCTCAAATGACTTCTGGCCCTGCTGGAACTGCTGGTTCTGCGGCGTGCATCTGCCCACTCCCAGTTCCTCTACCTCACGGCTGTAAGCCACCTCCCCAACCACGCCATGGTCGAGTTCCCTGAATATAGCCCTGAGGTCAGCCTCATCCTGCAATGTCTGCCCTCGGAGGAGCAGGAGCTCACTGCCCCTACTGCTGCTGCTGGAAGGGTCTGGCTGGAAACTGATGTGGCTGAGGCAGGTGTTGTACTGGTCCACCGCCATTGTACTATACTCGGTCTGGGAACTGGTTATGAAGGTGCCCACGACTGCCAGAGATGAAACACCTTGGTCACGGGCCCGAATAAAAAGGGCGAGGAATGGGAAATCAGAATTGAAAATGCTGAGGCCTGCTCCCTATATGTCAGAACCTAGAGGGCCCTGATGCTGGAGGGCTGCTACTGATGGATTTCCCCTTCGACGAGCCCAACTGAATTCCCTCTCGTGAAACACCTCCCAACGTGTGCATCATCTCCACCACTTCAGCTTTCTTATGGACCTCCAAGTATGTTGGTAAGGTGAAGGGATTAACAACATACTAGATAGAAGGTTGAAGTGCCTCCTCCAAACCTCTCGCCCGAGACTCCTCATACGTAAAGAGGTCGGGATAAAAGCGAAGGAGATCCTTGAACTTGATCCTCAACTCTCTCACTAACATACTCCCCTGATGGATGGAGAGTACTTCCTACATATTATCAGCCTTCATCGTGGAAGAGAGGAATTCCGCCTGGAATTCCTTCTCAAAGTCATCCCATGTGACCTCATCCTCCCTCTTATCCCCAATATAAATCATCCACCACTAACGGGTTACTCCACACATCTTACTCACAGCTAGAAGAACCTAGTACTACGTAAGATCCCGGATCAAACTTAAAGCTATCACCAGCTCCTCTAGGCATCTCCCTATCTCTATGTCTGAGATATTTCCCTCGTATTTCCCAAGGGTCTTCCGCTGAAAGTCTCGAAGTGTCTTTTGCCGCTGATCATCCTCCTCCTCTCGGTCAGCCCTTTGTCTATCATCCAAGTCATCCTCCTGGGCCATGAACACCCGCACTACTCGTGGTTATCTCCCAGGTTCCATATCTGTAAGGTAATCAAAGAATGCCTAACCCCGAGTATTGTAGAATTTTTTTATTAAATTTTCTTAGACTCATTATTCATTTTAAATCCCCAAACACTGCCCTATAAACACAAGAAAAAAAGTCATTATGATGCATGTACCTTTCATAGGGTCTCTACCCTGCAAACAGTATGGCCTCACTTGGTCGTTCGGTAGGTCCAGAGTCCTTTCATTGTATCACGGGGGGCCCTAAAATCTCGTGTCCTATCCGGTCTTACCTATCCTATTTCACGCACCATGATCACCCAACACTATTGCCCTACCATCCCATGAAATCCTCAATGTTCCTAACTCCAAGCTCCATCCTATCTCTAATCCTTTATCCCTCTGATACCATTCGGTCACGACCCCCTCCCTCCAAAGATTCCCCTCCTAAGCTGTAAATACTGAAAGGGAGATAATGACCCCCGAGTCCTGCCTCTAGTAGGCCCTGGAGTGGGGAATAGGACCAATGGTATGTGTTTTCACAATTATGGGAGGCATTACCCTTTTTATTATTTATGATTGGGAAATAGGATGAGTCAAACACCAAAGGAGAAGGAACAAGTACAGGAAAGTAATCCCCAAAACAACTCATATGAATGTTTTATAAAAAACTGAAATAAAAGTACAAGAACAAGAAGAGCTCCAAGGTACGATACCAAAAAGAAATAAAAAATTGCAACTAGAAAATCTCTAACGCCCAACTAGAAAGGCCCTGCATGGTCCCTGAAGTCTTCATGAAGACCTGAAAGTAAACGTAGGGTGAGCATACAACTATACTCAGTAGGAAAACCTAAATTTCTCATGCACAGGTGGGGAGACATTCTAATGCCCTGTGAGAAAACATAAAGAACCATATCCTTGCATGGAATCTATCCACCCAACCTTACAAGCCACACTCACCATATATCGCAAGTCAATTGAGTATTTTAGTAATATTAACAAGTATGGGTACCCCGCACCACCTTCCCACTGAATACTGCTTAAGCCCTCACGCCTAACGCTCTAATGCTTCCCAACTTCCTAAGATAGTGTTGCAACCTGGCCATACGATTCTCGAGCTAGTGCCGGAACCTGGACATAAGAAGATCATAGTATCCCGCCGGCACACAATCATCGGCTATAATGACATATCATGCTACATTGCGTCGACACTCAATCCTCGGACATAACCACATCTCATCCCGAGGAAACCTAGGAACCACGTCACATCCTCATAACAAAGACTATTGGGAACACATCACATCATCGTCCCGAAGATTCTTGGGAAATATCTGCCATAACCTGTCCGAAGGATCTTAGGCTATAGAACCTGGAAGAGGGAGCATAAAGAAGAACAGTAACCATCCATCCTTTGGATGTTTGGGAATCTCACCCCCCATCCCACGGGTGTTCGGCACATAGTGCTCAACATAGGTGGGGTGAGTAAAGAAACATAAAACATACAGATTTATATAATTATAACAACCACTCAGCCCATCCTAAGGCTTCTACACAAAAGATCTGAGCACATGCCTTGACACTAATACCACGAAAGTATGCACACAATGAATAGCCTCAATCCCTATTAAGCCTTTCATGGTTCAAGAGTTTTATTTTATCAGTTCCATAACAACCGAGAAACTGACAAAAACTAAAACAGATCAATCGTTCGTAAAACATATCCCTACAAACCACAAATACAGTAAGGAAAAACACAAGCAACACAAATCCATTATCTTTCACCTGGCAATCAATTCCATTGATTTTCCGTATTTAATCAACTACCATGCAATGCAGTTCATTAGTTAACTCTCCCACTTTTATTTATATGTACAACCCATACCTACAGCCCTACTTCCATCCACAACAACCACAAACACCTCGGAAAAAATACCCATACCACATTATTATCCCTTGGATACCATTCACCGCAGCTCTATTGCCCATCACAACCATATGATACACGCCAATCCACAACCAAGCCAACCGCAGCCCCGATGCTCACCCGTTCCACAACAACCCATGATACACCCCTTCACATAATTAAACCCCAACCAGCACCCACATAATTTATTGTTTTATTTAATTTAATCGGGGTAATCATATAAGGGTTCCAGGTATTCATTTAATCATCCTACGTTACATGATTAACCAATTTGAAAATTCTATGAAATTCCATCCACAAAACAACCTAGAATCACATGGAAACATTTAATTGTTGAAGAAAAGGTCCCAACAACTGTGATTTTCACTATGCATTAGCCTATTCCATTCACAACATAATTGAAGGATAAACAATGATGGAAATAGAACAACGATATCAAAAAACATTTTCCTCAAACCCGTTCTTTAACAAGTTTTTATCATTATTTACTGGTTCAACTGTACCTCATGAAATCAAGAGGATACCAACCCCTCATGATGCACAAAAGAGAGAGAGATGAAGGTAAGATCCCTACCTCAAAGGTTTTTGATAAAAACCCCAACAGATGAAGAACGCACAAGAAGCTAGGTTGATCCTCCAAGAATCCTCTATAGATCCCATCTCCAAACACAACCAAGACCAAATCTCATCATATTTTTCATCCAAACTCTTAGATATACCCATAGCCGGCATAGATCTATGAAAATGAGGGAAGAGGAGAAGTAGATTTATGTAGATATAAGGAAACGATCAAGAAAAAAGGATAACGATAACATACCTCAAGAAACCAGCTTCGATTCACCATGGGAAGCCTTCGGATCACCTCCAAAATTCATGGGAGAGTTTATCCTACCTTCAAGGGAGGATAATCCCGAGTTATGGCCACTTAGGGGATTAAACAAACCATTTAGTGGCAAAACGAGTTAGATCCACAATTTTAGGATCTAAGATTAAGGGCATGCACGGTTAGTCCGCACAGTTTGTCATACCGTGTGCTAACTGTGTGTTAGATACTAACTCGGCATCACTCCTCACATGGTTAGTCTGCACGGTTATCCAAACCGTACACTAACCGTGCATTATCCACTTCCTCTAACACCCACCTTGCACGGTTTATTCGCACGGTTTAGACAAACCATGCGCAGCCCGTACGAAGGCTACTACCCTTTTGTCTTCCTTAAATGTTCTCCCAAATGCACCCCCAAGTCACCTTAACCTCCTAGAACACCTATAACACCACATTTTTACAAAGTAATGGACCGAAGAGTTTCGGCCCATTACACGCCCACTACAGATTCAAACTGCACTAACGGAATTATGATGTGATTTTATAGGAGTTTCAGTCCACAAACATTAACCTGGTTTGAGTTATAAACCAAGAATGCAATTATTTCCCCATTTTCTGTTCTCACTTATAACTTTCTCACCAAATTTTGAGGTGGTGTTTTAATAGTTCTACTAAACATGCAAGCTATTAAATAATGTTTAGAACTAGAATCAGATATTATGTTTTCTATTCATGAAGGAATAACTAGTGCATGTGTCACATTGTAGTTGTAACATTGCACAACTAGCTGAGCATTGGTCTGATCCTTCCATTATTCGTCAACATTAATAGGATTTTGCATATCCCTTTTGTCATCTCTTAACAAGATATCCCATATTTCAATATTTGAAAAATTTCAGGTTCCCTTTATTTAGCTCCCAAGATGCTTTTTCCCACAACTTTTACAAGTGGAATATTCAGGCTTCTTTCCATCATGGGAATTGTTTTTTGAACCACCCATGATGTTCTCCATTTTCCACTTCCTATCACCTGGCCCATGAGACCACTAAGATTCTTCAATAACTATTTCAACCTTGAGGTCAAAACAAACAATCTCCTCATAACTATTGAAGTCTCAAATCACCAACCCCTTCCATAGACTCACCTTTATCCTACTAATAAAGTGATCCACCTTGCATTTGGTGTTCATGAAAATTTAAGCAGTGTACCTTGCATGCTTTGTAATGTTTTCATTATACGCCCTGATGGAATCATCATCTTTCTGCTTGAGTCCTAGATATTCACTTTCCATCCTGAGATGGGTGGTTTGAAAAAAATGTTAATTGAAAAAATATCTTTTTATATTTCCCTCTATTAACTAACTAAAAATGTATAATTAGAGATCTTGAATACTTAGTTATTGAATATTGAAAAATAAAACTTTTAAAAATAAAATGATAGACATTTGAGGGACAAAAATATCCTAACTTTTTATTCCTTAGGGTTAAATATATGGTATCCTCAATCTATTAATAAACATATATTCTTTTCTGTTTTTTTATTCCATTAATAATTGTTTCTATTATGCTCCTAAATTTACCAAATCATTTCCCCCAGGAGTGTCAAACCAAGAGTGTAGCAAGGCCCATTGTCATGTACTAGGATACCCTAGGCCAATCCTGAACCTCCTTATCAGAGTTTTTACTCCTAGGTACATCTATGCCAGAGCCACCACTACCTATTTTTATCTAGACAAGGATGTATTTTTTGATAAATCAATTACTCTATACTTACCAAAACGTAGGGGTGTTTTCTTATACATCATCTCATCCTTGGCGTTTTTAAAAAAGTGATCTATTTCAATTCTCCAAAAATAATGAGACCATCCTATGATACCAAAAATACTGACCCTATACTTTTCCACATAACATCTCATGATTTTAAGAAAAATTATTAATTAGAGTACAAACGAATGATCATAAGGACATGTGTCTTGGAAGACTAGGTACATAATCAAAAATTATGAAAAACAACTTTTATTTAATCACCATAATGAGCTCATATTATCCATTGTGCTCATAAATCTGGATAGGATAACCTGGGGTTAATATGAAAAATGGGATGATTGAAAAGCCCCATAAGTAAATAACCATAAAGACATAGCATTGTCACGTAGGATAGAAGGCATGACAAGATGATATAAAAAAGCATGAAATGTATGGAATCATAACATATAAACATGGGATTATTTTAATATTGAATCATAAAAATGTGGTAGAAACATAAAAAATGTATTTACTATGATTCATGGCTAACCACCAAGATCGTTTTTCATAGTAGCACAATCTAAATCTAATCGCGAATACCATTGCACATGGTAGCACAAGCCAAGGCTAACCGCAAAGACCGACACACATAACAACTCATGATACTAAATGTTACCTAATTAATTGGATATCTATCTAGGTTAAACCATATTACATTTCTTGAATATGATTTCTACATAAATAATTATACACAATCAGTCTTACATAATCATAATGGTTTCCAATGGAAGGAATTGGGTACCAAAATCATGACATAAAGCATAACCAAAGGGTGTATCATAAACTTTTCCATGAAAAAAGGAATTAGAGCATAAATGGAAGTTCAGAAGGTAAAATAGGCACATATAATGGTATGTGATGTCATCTAATATTTACTGTATGTATGAAATGTATTTGATAAATTTTATCAATTAACCATTTTTTGTGTGGTTTTAAGAAAAATACAATAGAGATGTTAAATTTAAAAAGGGAAAAATATTTTTTATATAACCAGAAGTGAACCAAGAAGGTTTTCATAAAAAAAATTCTTATTTTATATAGACAATTATTTCTTAAAATAGAGTATATAGTTCATTTAAAATTAGGTTAAAATTTGAGAAGTTCTCTTAAAACATGTCTGCTTATTGGGAAATGTCGACGAGGGATTCACTTAAAAGCTTGTATGTCCCCGAAATAGAATGAGGGATGGATCTTGAAAAATTATTTTGAATAATATAGATAACATTTATAAGTGTTACATTAAATTAAATGACAACTTGATTTGGATAAAAATAAAGATATAGAAACCTGAAGGAATAAAGGCAGTTCTGGTAGAATTCCATAAGGATTATCGACATGTTATCGGGAGTAATTGAGAGAGATTCATGAGAGATAAATTGGGTTAATCATCACTTATACATCATTAGGGTAGTATTTTATAGGTGACAAATTGTCCCCCATAATTGTGGATTACACATATAATGTCATAGCATAGAGGACATTCTTGAATTAAAGTGAAATTGAGAGGATCCCTTAACTTAAATATGATGGTGATGTTTTCTCCAACAAAATGACCTGAAAAATAAAATTAGTTCCCTTAATTAATAATTAAATAAACTATTATATATTTAAAAAATTTATTATAACCTTTATATGTTCATTTATATCCATTTCGATTGGTTAAGAGGTTCAATTTCATTGTTTGGGTTTGTTTTCCTGCTTAGTTGTAATGATCGGTTCGTGTTCGGATAAACATGTTTGATGATTGTTTTTGTACATAATTGAGGTTATATTTTGTTATTTAATATCCATAATTTTACATTATTGAAAACATAATTTTATTACATGATGAAAAGTTGAATCATTATATAAAACATTAGTGACATCCTTTTTGGCCTAATTGGCGGTTTTTTACCACAAAAACACATTTTGTTTTATAAACCAAAACCACATTTAAAAAAAGATTAAATTACAATATATATGTAATTACACATATATTATGGTCATGTTTAACTATGGAAATGGTTTCATGACCATAATTGAAGACTGAAAAAGAAAATGATAACATATCGTCCTTGATTGTGCTAAATTAACACATCTCAAACGATGTTTACATTTCATCCAAATAAAAGATGGTGAGAGGATGGGATAAAAATAATAATCCCATTATAATAACATCATTATAGTAATTTTATTTTACTAATGTTATAATTAATTTTTAGTGAAGGGAGGTGATGAAAGAAACTAGAAACGAAAAGAACATAATAGAAATAAATAATTGAAAATTGGAGTTTTCCAGTTGAGTTTACCTCCTTTTACAGCCTCTTGAGGGGAGAGGATTTTTCATTTTGAAGAGAGTAGGGGCTATTGGACGTGGTTAACTATCTTTAAAAGAGATTTGGGACAAATATTTGAAAGGAACAAGGCTTCATAGGAGTGAAGATAAGAGGTGACGTTGGGTTGTATTTATAGTGGAGGGGGTGGGTTTTGATAATATTATAGTCATTAAGTTATTATTTATTCACAAGACAAGAAATAATGCGTATTAAAATACCTAGAATAGTAATAAATGTATTTTAGTTCGATATTTGGGTGCTTACATCACTTGTGATGTCAGTAATAGTTGATTTAAATTAAAATGTATTTATACGGTAAATTAATGCATTTTACTATTCACCAAAAATCCTAGTATTTCCGAAAAGTCCCAAAAATTCATCTTAACCATTTTTTGACATGCAGAATCAAAAAATGAAAACAATTTTTCAAAAAATATTCTAAATATTATTAATTTAATATTTAATTAAAATCATAATATACTTTAAAAATATAAAACTTAAAACATTTATTTTTAATTCCCAGATATATGTATATCGAACTTCCACTTGAATTTATTTTTATACTATGACAGGTAATATTACAATTGATTAGGGTATGTCACTATTTATAAGGATAACATTGCTATTCATAAGGGAATGGCACTATTTATAAAAAATTATGTTGGATATATTTAACTCCAAATAACATTCTAATTAAAACCATGTATGTCATATTTTCAAAATTCAAGTCACAGAAGTGACTAAATTGTGTTTAAAGGTAATTTTGCACTTTTTAGTTCATTTTTCTATTATATCATTTGATTATATGACATATTTATAAGAAAATAATTTCCACAAAAAACATTGGGTCGTTACATGAAGTGTGATAAATTCCTAAGTTGATCAACATCAACCCATAATTACCTCAATATAAAATATAAGATAAACCCTAAAGGTTCCTAGAACCATTAATCATATTTCCACAAGGTGTGAATTCAGTCCTCCTAATATAAAATTAAGACTAAAAAATATACAATAAAAAAGGACTAAATTTACCTAAATTTCTCCGACAATATCCTTAATCATGATAATGTATCATCATGGAAAACATCAAGAGGGATGACTAAGACATTGAACATATTATTGTCCTTAAAATTAAAAACCCTTGATGGAATAAATAAATCATATGATAATCTTAAATTTAGATATATTCTTAAAAAAATGACATAATCCTTCAATGTTTCACGATTCTTTCAACCCAAATACCATTGGAAAAATAAATTTAGAGCAAAATACATGAATCTAAATATATAAATACATAAATGCATCCGCATCAATGATTGAAATATAATATGTCTATCCTTTTCCTAGAAGATAATATATATGTTTTGAAATTGAGTTGGATAATTCACATGTTCCCCACACATAAGGGATTGAAAGCCTATAGAGTTTTTCACTATATGATTTTTTTCCCACATAGATAACATCTTCCCATCCATATGAGAAATTATCCGAGTTTCTTCTTCTTACCTTATTAGCATGTAGGAAGTTGTATCTTCATTCCTACATGTTCATTAACACATAATATTTCAAAAAAAATAATATTATCTTCTTTTATGCTTTAGGAATCTCATCAAATACAATGGAGAGAATCATAAATCGCGATAATTGATTAGGGATAATCACAATATATTTCTATTCAGTCTTCATCAAATGAGGTTTCTAATAGTCATTTAATTTTTAATATTTTTCAATGTTATCAAGATTCCTTCTAGTTCCAACAATATGAAAAATCCAACAAATATATATTATAAGAAATAATTATAGTTGAGGGAAAGCCCATAACCATAAAAAATCAATTATAGGATGTCTAAATCGTGTCACATTCTTTTAAATCGATGTCACCATGGTATTAAACTAGTTAATTTCTTTCCATTATTCAAATCCTAAATGATGGTTCACAATGTTTTTGTGAATTTCCAAAAAATATCCCCTATGAGTGTCAAACTAGGAATATAGAATGGCATATTTTCATTAACCAATTTACGATCAATTTTATCGCAATTCACCATTTTAGGATTTATTACCCATAGGTACAAAAATACCAAAGCCACATAAACATGTAGTATATAGAGAATTATGTAATTGATTGGAAACCAGTCTATCAATCCTTTACCAATGTTCGGTGAAATTTTCTTATACATTGACTCAACCATTGATTTATCCATTGAGACATCCCTAGAAATATCCTTAATATTTTATATAGGTGTCTCACTAAAGTTTTCACATAATAGTTCCTAAATCCTAACTAAAAATTTTCCTCTAAAACAAACTATAGAAACCAAGGATTCACATGTATGGATATGACATATTTTTAGATTAATTTACACTAAATTACAAAGAAAACACCTAAAAATAAAAAATAAAATTTTTTGTTACATAGAATCTACGCATTATTCTTAATTCATGAAAGATATTCAATGTATTTCATAAATATATTCAAATTATGTACTCGTTATATAAATAAAATACTTATAACCTTTATTATAAGCTGTGGAAAGGAAAAAATATATATTTTGAGCTCAGATGCTCTGTAAGGTTAAACAAGAGAGATACATAAGTGTAATATGATCATAAGTGCATGAGAACATTAGCATAATTTTTTTAAAAGATACGTTGCATATAAAAGAACATAATCTTGAGTCATTGTAAAAATATTGTCCATTAATAAGAAATTAATCATAAGGGAATAAAATAAGATAAGACATGTGAGAATCCCATTGGAATAAGACAAAGATCTATGAAATTTATATAACCCTAGATAATAAAATGTCAACGTTACCTGTCTAGAAATTCATTACATTTGGGGATTTGAATAATCCCATGTGTACCTAATTTTGGCTTAGGATAACCTCCTTCATAAGCTATTGTTTTCGGCTTGAGATGACCTCGCATGTACCCTCTAGATTTGGGATTGAAATAACCTCCCATGTACCATTTTGTTTGGGATTTCGATAACCTCTTGCGTACCTATTGAACACATATAACATAAACAATTTCCAAATTAATTGGATAGAAATATATCCCTCCCATCACATAATCCATAAATTCATGTGCAAAAAGATCATAGAACATTCATCATATCAAATCCCATGGTAATAAAATTTGATCATAGCACTTTTTTCATATAATATCTCATAAAATGAAATGGGATTTGAAAAAAATAACTCATATCAAAACCCATGAAAATAAAAAAATTTCATAACACATTTATCATATCAAACCCCATGAAAATAAATGGGTTTGATAACATATTTTTCATAAAAAAAACCTTGAAAATAAATGGGATTCATTTAATATTTAATCATATAATGAAAAGGGGTAAATAAAGAGGTTTCATAAACATTGTTTCATTATAATAAATCCCAGTATATAATAATGATGGTATCCTTGTATCATATCCCCAGTAATGTATTAGTGAAATCAAAGGCTTTCATCATGGGCGGAAAATGATTTTGAAAGATATCATGGAATATTTTTTATTAAAATACCCTATCCATTTTGATAAACAATTTTTAAAACATAAAACATTCTAAAAATAATTTTCTTTTAAAATATCCTTCAAAACATGTAATGGAAGCCTTAAAATCGTTTAAAACATTTCTTGGGGAAAATATCATTTTCACATAGAATTAATTTTCAAAAAATACAACAATTAAAAATAATTTCATTGAAAAAATCCTTAAAAAATATTATGTATTCGTAGAAGAATAAAATGTTTTGGAAGGTAGGAAATTTCATTCATTTCATACATGTTAAAACAAATATATCTTTCATACTTTTTGTGAAATCCAATTGTGCATTTTTTGGAATAAGACAAGAATATTCAATTAAAATAATTCTTTAAAATTTAAAAATAGGTTATAAGTTACTTTAATGAATCATTTCCAAAACTTTTAGAACATTACTATGAATCAACTATTTAGTAGAAAAAGTGTTTTCGACCCGAAAGACGATTTATCTTAAAAATAGTATGTTTCGCTCTTGAGTACATAATAATAAAAAAATGAATGTAAAAAATTTATTCACATGAAATAAATAGTTGATTATAAAATTATTTTTTTTCTTAGGATACGGATCACAATATTTCATAATTTTAGTCATAATCATAAACAATAACGATAAATGGTGAGACTCTAACATAAATCTCATCTCACATTGGTAACATTTAAATCACAATCCACAAGATATAATAACATTAAATGAAACATATTGTCTCATGAAAATAATAATAATCATGATATAACATGTCATAGGGGTTGTATATACACCTCATATAATATGTTAGGTGCATAACATAAGTCATGTCCCAAAAAAACAAAATTGAGAGAAAATGCCTTACCAATTTGTCAACTTGTGAGCTGTACAACCCATTTTTAGATAGATCCTAAATGTAGAATGTAAAAAAATTAATTTTCATTGTATTAATCATAAAATATCTTCATGAAAATTATATAAAACATACTAACGAAATAGGTGGTGAATATGGCATATGTCTCCCAAATATTAATGATACTAGAAATCTTTTACCTTAAGTCTTGACTTCCTTCGTACATGTACATAACTCTAATATAATACATATAAGTTTATTATAAATATATTAATTGAAAATAATTATATATATCATACCATATATTATTTAATTATGGTCACTTATTACCCATTTATTAACAATTCCTTGGTAAAATCACATTTAGGTTAATAATCTCTTTTTATTTTTGTAAGTAAATTTTGATTTTTAATTTTTATTCCTCATACATTGATCATAGTTACATAATTTAAAATATATTAATAATAAATTATTTTTTATATTTATACATCCATTGTACTTTTAATATATTTCATGAAATATGGTTTTTGATAAATGAAGTACGTTATAATCATGAATATGGTAGGTTGTTCATATGAATGACTAACATTTACATTTTTCAAAGATCATTATAGGAAGGAGGAAATTAGTATATATTACTGAATAAAGATAATAATATAATAAATAAAATATTATTTATTTAAATATAATTATATATTTATCAATGTGGTATAGTGATGAAAAGAGAGTAACATTGCTTCGAGAAGGCGATAGTCCACATGTAATCAAACGCTATTATCATCATTTAGTGAGTGAAAATTTAAGAAAAAATGATATATTATATTTTAAGAATGATACTTATGTCATAAATACAAAAAAATCATTTATATAAAATAGTTTTATCCTTATTAACATCCATGTAATGTGTTATTGAAAACCAATCACATCACATCATGAGGAAGTAGTCCACCATAAACATGAATGTAGTTATTATTTCCCCTATATAATGGAAAAAAATGTAATATATGATTTAATAAATTTATATTTATATTTATGTAATAAATTTCTTATATATAATGTAAGCGACCAGCCTTAAACATTTAATAATCTTGTGTTTTAGTCATGAATTTACTTTCTTTTACATTGAGGATCTTTTCATGATTAGAGATTTAGAGAATTATATCATAATTCATACATTACATTTCACATTCTCAAAATGTTGATACAACTAATAAATTATCCATATCTACAAAATATATAATATTTATAATAATACAAGATTTCATTTTCATGAACGATATTCATAACATTCATCTTGACTTTCTCATTTCTCCAACACATCATTATACCCTTTGAAAAAACATTGTATAACCATGGATGATAAAAATTAATCTCAGTAAGGAACATAAAAATAATTATAAAAACCATTAGTCCATGAATACTTATAAACCCTAGAAAAAATTTTCACAAAGGAATACATTTCACCCATAAAACATAAACTCATTATGATACCTCGTAAAACCATAAGATTCAGGTAAAAATAAATATAAATAATAAATCATATAGTTATATTGAAGAAAAATTCCATATCACACATATATTTACTATATATATCATATAAATATATGGAGTAACCATAATTTTTACATTTGGAATACCCACCACAGCATATTACCTTAAACTCTTTGGACAAACCACACTGGTAAACTCTATCTCATTACCCAATGCATTAGAGAGATATAATGGGCACATCCACCATCAATTTATTATAGAACTACCCACACTAAAAAAAATTCACATGAAACAATACGTAATAATAACAATTAAAACAAACATGGAAGAAATGATATCAAATCCACATTGAAATCTGATTTCATTTTTACAAATTCACGCACTAATAAATTAATTCACTTTTTAGAAAATAAAATTGTTAAGTTTTAAAAAAAGAATAAAAACATTAATGTGAATGAAATTAGAGAAAATAAATTAATGTGGTATAAGTATAAAAATACATTTCCTTTGACTTGTGTAAAAATTATTAGAAAATGATCTGTAAATGAGGGCTTTTAAATGGAAGTCCCTTACTTTTATTCTGAATCATCACATACAATAACTATTTTCATGAATAACAAATGTTTTTTACTTATAAAATTTCATGAGTACATTTTATGTTTTATTATTCCTTTTATATCAATTTTTATCATGTTATAAAAATTTCATAATTATTAATTCTTAGGTCAACTGTTTTGTCGATATTTAGTACATGTGTCCATAACGAATTCGGTAAGATTTAAAAAGTTAAAGAGTTCCTTAGTCCATCATCTCCATAATATTATTCATTAAATAATAATAACATTTATACATGAATTATACATTTAAATCAAACCATTTTTGTGTCATTATATAAAATTAAAAATTTTATAATCATAGAGATGGTAGGACGTATGTACGCATTAGTAGCATTTTAATTTCTCAATGATCAATATGGAAAAAAAGTAATTTTCTTTTTATATTTTCTATAATAATCATAATATCATAAATATAATATTAATAATTTAATATATATAAATATATTTATATATATATATCTTCTTTGTGATGTTGGTAGAAAAAACATATCCCACTGCTTCGTGGAGGTGATAATTCTCTTTTACGCATGAACGATGTTATCATTTTCATGTACATGGAATGGTATGAAATTAAATGATATATAAAATTTTAATAATTATAAATATTTCAAAAATATCATATATAATCTTTAATTCTATCATTATAACCATCTATGAGAGATAGTGATGGAAAGTGAATTATATTGGTTCATGAGGTAGTAGTTCACCGCGCACACGAACGGCAATTCTTTTCTCATTTGATGGAAGAGGCGGTGTATATATGTGATGATATTAACATAATAAAATATTAATATATTTAATATAATGTAGTTTTTATTTCATCATGTTTGATGAATATTTTATGTATGTTTAAGAGAAAATAAAATACAAATACTTAATTAAAAAACAAACCATATTCTTGTGACGATCTCCATTGATTAACACATTAACACATACAAGGAGGGTTTTTTGCCTAAAATAATGCCTATATAATTTTTGTAGATATTCTAGGATGGTACTTGTGTAGATATTATCTGAACCAAATATGTTTGGACGTGTATTGAAATGAGAATAATGGGATCCCTTTTATTGAAGAGGGGAGGGGCACTCTTCCAATTCTTCAAAATATTAAATTAACATAAAATAATTTTCTAAACAAAATGGATCCAAACTGATTTATTTAAATGATAAAATTATTTTGGGCTGAATAACATTAATCCTATTAAAATTAGATTAATTTTAACATTTTTTTAATCCCTATTAATTTCATTTAACCATTATGTTTTTTAATTATTACCATAATAACTTTTGATTTAAACATTGAGGGTTAATTATATTACTAAAACATACCAAAAGGCAAATTAATGTTTCATTTATGAATTTTTAGTACTTATCCAAATTATTATGTAGAATATTATATTTTTATAAATTTAATATCACTTAATAAAAAATTATTTATTTTAAAATATCATTAATAAAAAATTTGATGTTATTTTATATTTCAATTTGATAAATATATAATAAAACACTTATATCTTATAAAAACACTATTAAATCATCCATAACATGTAAAAACAATCAATGCAATTCTTGGATGACATGAATTTTATAAAATTATATTTATTCTAAATTTTTTAAAATAATTTAGTTTATTCTTTCATTAATTATTTCATTACTACACCATAATGATGTCATAATTTAATCTAACACTTTCTTTCCTAAAAATTATAAATAAATTACAATGATGTTGTTATACATTTTATATTTATAAATAATATTTATATTCTAAAATAACCGTTATATATTCCCATATTAAAAATATTTTCTTCGTTAAAAAACAAGTGTGTGACAAAATTGATTATTATTTGAATATAATTATATAAATTTCATACTCACACCAAATTGGTTAGAATATTATTATTTCATTTTATTACCAGATTTACCCTTAACCATGGTTAGAAATATTTTACTATTGTTACTATTCATATTTTAAAAAAATGAAAGGGATCGATTTACTAAATTTCGAATTTTTTATTCCAAATATAGAGTCCATTTTTAAAAATTCAAAGAAATTATTTTCAAAAATTATTTAAAAATTAATCTCGATGATGGAACGAGAAAACATGTTTTCAATGTAAAATTGTTTAAAAGTTCACATAGTTTTTATATCTTGATTCAATGATAAATTGAGTTGAATCCCCTAAATTAAATTAAATGATAAAAAACTATCTAATTAAAATATTTGACCATTCAGATATTTAATTAAACAATATATATAAATATATTGAAAAATATATCTTCAATTAAAATGAAGAATGTTTTCCAAATTCATCAAAAATTGAATCTAATTACAAAAATTCAACAAATTCAAAAAAAAATTGATTGAAAATTTTCAAAGAATAAGAATATTTCTCCAAATAGAAATTATAAAACTATCCAAAACTTGATTTAAAACAGGTGTGCCATCAAATGGAATTAAAAAAACATACTTTAAAAAATATTTCTTTTATTAGTAAAATTCAATTTTTTCTTATATCATAACTAGAAAACATATAATATGATTTTTAAGAAATAAATTAATTATATTTCATTTATATTTCATTAATAGAATCTAAAATATTAACTTATTAACTTATTGGTATAAAACACACTTGTGAGTAGTTTTTTCAAAAACCCATTTCCTATTATTTTGAAAAGAGTTTTAAATTCATTTATAATTATTTTTTCACCAAATAATTAATTATATATTCATTTTCAATCATAATTCGCATAATTCTATTAATAATTTTCATTCGTTCCAATCTAACGACAATGTTTTAATGGTAGCATTTAAATATTATTTAGTTGGTCCATAAGTCTTGATGTGGTATATATCATGTACATTATCGAACATATTGTTCCATTATAAAAAATATGGTTGTTACATTATCCCCAATTTTATAAATTGTTTCTTTTCAATTTAAACTCGGTATTGAAAAATTGGGGTTTGAATTTTCAAATTACCTTTATTGAAATCTCATATCAGAAAAAGAATTAATTAGACTTCCAATTTAATATAATGAAAATTATGTATAATTGTCACCTGAGATAATACATACTATATTCTTATGTAGGAAAACATAAATATGAAAGAAAAAATAAATCTATCAATTTCATAGTGAGAGTGATAAAGAACATGGTTATGAGACAGTTAATAGTCACAAATCCAGAAATCTTTTATGGGTTAAAAAGGTGATTGAATTCATAGAAATAAAATTAATTGAATAAAATTTTTGTTTCAATATTTTTTTATTGATTTGAGGAGTTCTTTTACTACTTTTACTATGAACATAAGGAAATATACATACTTGAAAAGTAGAGTTTCACCCATTAATAAAATTCCACAACTAGATCATCTTTTTCTCCAAAAGATGATTATTCAAGAATGATTTTTCACACCTTATGCACTGAAATCAACATTGAGAGAATCACATCATCCATGAAATATTAACTATATATTTCTAATGTCGTTAGATATTACCCAAAACCAAAAACTTTTGGATAGGATGAGATAATTTTCCAAAAATAATAAACCATTTAAAATAACTACATTTATTCGAAAAAATTTAATAGTTACACCCAAAGATCAACATATATCATTCAACTATCATTAAAATTAATCAAAATTATTCTAGAATTACATTGAATAAAAATATATATATTTTGATCTAATATTCAACCTGGATTAATTTTAAGAATTTTCTCCAAATAACATTAAATACTCATGAAGTCTCAAACCAAAAAATAAGTTACCAACTAATATTCAAGATATTCCCACAAATTAATAAATAACCCAAATCACCATAGGTGCATAATATAATCATATATTCTTGCAAGATACTACTCATACATTATTAATTAAATAAAATACCATAGTAATATATTTTCCTTGATCATATAAAAATCCCAAAGATATAAATGTCTTCCTAAAAAAAATTAATCACTTAATCACCAAATAATTAATTCAATATGATAAAAATTTTGTTCCCAAAATAAACATACTATTGATCCCTAAATTAATTTAACTAAAAATAAAATGTTACACTAACCACGAACTCAGGTAGGCTAGTGGTAGGTGATGCATCTTGGTTTCCCTTTAGTTGTGGGTTCGAATCATGAAATCTTACTATATATGATGGGGTGTCACTCATCCTATGGGTTGTCCCTTTTTCTAAAATATAAAATTCATAAAATAATCCCAACATATGATAAATTCAAAAACAATAACCTTAAAATGTATTAAACTCCAAGGTTGTCTCCTAACATTGATTTTTCATCCAAACAAGTAATAACCGATAGTTCCTTACAAAATAAATGTCTCCAAAAATAGTGTTAATCAAAAAAATATTTCATGAAAGAAATACATAAAAGGGTATCTAAGGCATTGAACATATCATAAACATGAAAATTATATACTCGTGATGATATCCATAACTCTTAACTAAAATTCTAATCTGTAAAGTTTTTTAACCTATCCTTTAACGTCAATAGTAGGGACATGGCTATAAGCATTTTATAATCTTGTGTTTTAGATAAGAATTTCATTTATTTCACGTTGAGGATATTTTCAAGTTTATATTTTTAGATAATTAACTCATAATTAATACATAAAATTTCATATTATTAAATATTATATAGAAATAATGATGTATTAATTTCTCCCAAAACATAAAACTTTTAAAAGAAACCATTATTCCATTTTCCCAGAAAAATATCATAATATTCATCTGGAATCTCTAAATTCTCTTACCCACCGTTATACCCTTTTAAAAAAAATTATAAAATGTGGCATGAGAACATAAATATTTGTAAGGGTAATAAAAATAAATAATGAAATTGTTAGTTCACGAATACTTATTAACCCATGAAAACAATTTCAATATGATAAACTTTTCACCTATAAAACATAAACTCTTTAGCTTACCCCATGATATAATATGATTCCTGTAAAACCTTATAGACAATATTAAACAAAAAGGTATATTATGGAATAAATTACATATCACACTTAAATTTACTGTAAATATAATAGACATATTGGGAGAAACCGCATGGTTACATTTGGAATACCCACCATATTATATTCCCTTAATCTCTTGGGTGAAACCCCACCTGTAAACTTTATCCCATTACCCAATGCATTGGAGGTCTATAACCAGATTACCCAGCTTTGATTTATCATAAAACCACCCAAACTCATAAAAAATTCCCCTGAAGTAATATATAATAATAACACATAAAAACTTTTAAGGAAAAAATAACATCTCCACATTGAATTCACATTTCATTTTTACAATTTGGTGAACTTATAAAATAAACCAAATTATTTAAAAATAAAACTGTAAACATGATAAATAAGCATAAATAAATTAATATAAAAACAATTTTTAATATACATTCATTTTTTATATGTGTAAATAAATTTCCCCTGACTTTCTTAAAAAGATTTGGAATGGGATCTTCAAATGAGGGTTTTGAAACAAATCCCTTATCTTGATTATGATTCATCATGTAAAATATTTGTCTTCTGAAATAATAAAAAAGGGTTAATTATTTAATTTCATGAAAATATTTTGAAATTTTATTATTCCATTTATATAGATTTTTATTATTTTATAACAATTCGAAAATTATCTATGTTCAAGTCAGACGTTTTGTTGATATTCAGTATGTGAGTCAAAAATGACTTTTGTCAGAAGTCAATATCCAAATTTTCCATAAGTCCATCATATATACAGTATTTTTTATGGAATAACAATAACTTTTATACAACAAGTATACATATAAAAAACCATTTACGTATGGTTACAAAAAATGAACAATGTTATAGTCATGGAGATAGTATGATGTACATAGGCTTGAGTATCATTTTCATTTTCCAATGGTCACTAATGAAAGAAAGTAAGTTTCAATTTATCTATCCACAATGAACATGAAATCATTAATATCATATCAATAACATAAATATATATATATATTTATTTATTTATTTATCATTCATGTGATGTGGTGATAAAAAAAGAACCACATTGCTTCATAGATGTGACCACTCACACATACGCACAAATGAAATATATATTTTCATGTGTATAAAAGGTATGAAGATAATGGATATTTTACATTATTTATAATGATAAATTTTTAATTAATATAATTTTTAATATTTAATTATATCCTTATAATTACTCATGAGATATGGTGAGGAAAACTAATAATAGCTGTTCATGAGGCGGTAGTTCTCCCCACACACGAATGACAATTCTATTCCGATTTAATTGAAGTGGACATGGATTTAGGTGATACTATAAACATAAAACATTTTAGTATATTTTAGATATTATAGTCATTCATTCATAATTTTTGAATAGTATTATATGTATGTTTATGAAAAACTAAAATTGAAATACTGAATTAAAAATGATACATCTTCTTCAGATAATATCCTTTGATTAACACCATAAAACCAATAAGGGGTGTTTTATGCCTAAAATAAGGCTCTATAATGTGGGAAGAGATTACAAGAATTTATTTTTATATATACATTGCCTAAATATAATAATTTATGAATTGTATTAAAATGAGAATAATGGGTTCTCTTTTATAAGATAGGGGAGGGACACTCATTGAATTCTTCGAAATATTAAATTGGTATAAATTAATTTTTTATTCTAAATGGGTCCAGAATTATAGATTCGGAATATATGATGATTTTCGGTCTAATAACATTTATAAAATTAAATTTACATTATTTTTCACACTTTTTTCTTTATCATTTTATTTGAACAGCTATTTATCCTTTTAAATTTTTTCTGTGATATAATGTAATTTATGCTATAATGGTTAATATAATTACCATAAAATGAAAAAATACGAATAAATGATTGCTTTATATAATTTTAGTACTTATAACAATTATTTTTCCAAATTCTATAATTTTCTCAATTTTATATTATTTAATAAAGTATTATTAATTTTAAAATACCTTTAATGTCAATTTGACACCATTCATAATTTAACTTTATAGAAATATCGTAATAGTGTTCTGTCATTGAAAAAAAAATTCTAAGCCTTTAATAGTATGTCAAATTAATACATAACTTTTTATGAAATTAATTATATCAATTTACATAGAGTTTAATATTTTTGATATCATTTATTTGATTATTTTAATTAAATAGGAAATTGTTGCATCGTCATTTTGTAAGCATTTAATTTAATTATTTACGTCTCAAAAATTGAAATTAAATGCACATGTCTTAGGTAACCATTTTATATTTATAAATAATACTAATATTTTAACATTTCAATTATATAATCATATATTAAAAATATTTTAAATGGTTAAACCAACAGACTTAAAAAAAATATTTTTCATTGAATGTAATAATATAAATGTCATACTCACACCCAAGTTACTTCCAAAAGTTATGAATTAGTTAAGAGGATAAATTTTCATATAAAAACACTCATATGATTAAATTAGTATAAGTGTTAGGGTAATATTATATTAGTTATAATATTTTTTTTACCTTTAATTAGATGATTTACCCTTAACTGTTGTAATAAAAATATTACTATGGTTACTATTCAAGTTTTCCAAAAGTGAAAGGGAAATATTTTATAAATTTGGAACTTTTGATTACAGATATGGAATCAATTTTTCAAAATTAAAAACAAAGAATTGGCATAAATCAATAAAAAAATTAATGTTCTTGACAGAACGAGAAAATTGGTTTTCAATGTAAAATCATTCAAAAGTTCACACTGTTTTTATATCCAATCTCAATGTAAAATTGATTTAAATGACCTAAATTTTATTAAATAATGAAAACATGGTCTTATTAATCTTTGAAAACATAAAATATAAAATTTAATAGTATAAATAAATTTTATGAAGAAGTAGTTTTAATTAAAATGTATTATGTTTTCATGGTTCATTAAAAAACGAATCTAATTAGAAAAGTACCAAAAAATTAACCAAGGTTAATTTTAATATGAAAATTTTTTACAAAGAAGTTTAATTTTTAAAATGAGTCTTATAATAGTTTACAAAACTATATTTAAAAGATGTTCACAATCAAACGGCGGCAGAACTGCTTATTTTGAAAAATAATTATTTCATCCCTAAAATGGAATTTGTTCTTATATCATGTCTATAAAACATATAATATGAATCATAAAAATTAAATAAAATATATTTCATATATATTTGATTAATATAATACAACAAGAGTTATTTTTTAACTTGTTGGTTTAAAACACAGTTGTGTACATTTATATAGTTTTTCAAAAAAAAAATCATTTTATATTGAAAAGGGTTTTAAATTAATTTATAATTATTTTCTCATAAAATAATAAAGTATATATATTTTTGTTTTCGTAAAAAATACGTTCATTATTCACTTTTTAATAGTCATTCATTCCATTTAAACAGCATGGTTTTGATGGTAACATTTTAATATTATTCATTTGTTCGTTTAAGCTCGATGTGGTTTATCATATACACTATTAAACATAGTGTCAAGTTTTAAAAAATAATTACGTTACTTATAAATTATTTACATCATAATACCAAACCATGAGATATGGAAATTGAAAAATAAATATCATCAGTTCCTGAGGTGGTAGTCTGTTTTACACACTAATGAGGATTTTATAATCCATTTGATTGAAGTGGAAATGGTTGAAGGTCATTCCCTAAACATAAAAACATTCCAATATATATAATATAATTATAATATTATAAAATCAAGGTATTATAATATTTTTAGGAGGTAAATTTAGAAATAAAATAAAAACACTCATTGAAAAACATTTTCACTTCTTTGAGTATCCTCATTGGGTTTGCGCCAATAGGCTTCCTTTGTACTCATTCTACACACAAAAAATTGTATTGAAAGAAAAGTGTTGGGAAATTTTGAAGTTATTTGGTTAAATATAATCTTATCCAAAAATTTTATAGGGTGTGAAGAAGAGAAGAGAGAGGGTAACCTTTTATAAGTGAGGTGAGTGGAACACATATAATTTTTTTGAAAAAATGATTTTCCCACATTTTTTCATGGCCAAAGACATAAAAATGGATTATTATTGATTATTTAGACATTAAAGGGTTAAAATAGTCTTAAAATATATTTTATACTTGTTTTTATATCATTTTATCAATTATCAATTTATTTTCACCCCCGATAAAACCCTTTTTACCTTAACATGGTAATTAATAGTTTAATTTCACTATTCATTTTGCCCAAAAATTACATTGAAATTATTAGATAATATAAATTAATCTATGTCAAGATATGGAATCAATTTTTAAAAATGTATTTCTAGAAATTGTAAAATTTAAATTTAAATTTAATCCCATAGATGTGAGGAAAAAAGTGAGTTTTTAAAGATAGAATGTTTATATATTTATAATATCATTAGCCATTTTCAAAAATAAAAGGTATAAAATGACCTAAATTGTATTAATGTATATATAACTTAATTAATTGATCTTTAAAAAATTAAAATATATTTCAACACTACATGTAATTTAAATGAAAATGAAAATGAAAATGAAAATTTTGTATTTTTGAACTATTTATAAAAAAATTGTATTTTTTGAGAATTATAAAAACATTCACCATAAGATAATTTATATAGTATTATTTTAAAAAATAAATTTATTTTTTCAAATAAATCTTTTAAATTTCTTAGAAATTATTTTTAGAGTAGGTGAGCCAAAAAAATGGTCACTCTAGCCACTTTTTAGAAAAAGACAATTTTTAAGCACAAAGTTAGATTCACTCTTATCTCTTGTATTGAAAACAAAGAAATTGAATGTTTTTTTGTGGTTGAGAATGTTTTTTTGGTTAATATATTTTGTCAAATGTGGTGTCTTTGATTGATTGTGGTTCAGAAATTTTTATTCATAATACGAGTTTTTGAGAAAAATATTCCCATTATATTCAAATAGTTTTTATTTTCATTTTTAATTAATTAGTAATATCATTATTCTTGTGTAAAAATTATATTTTCATATTTTATGTAATCCAATTAAATATTTTTTATTATAATGGATTGGATATAATATTATTTTAAATAATACTTTCATAATACTATACCATGTTTCTTTTATACTCGGTGTTGCGTGTATTGAAACCTAAAGTCACTGTTTCATGTAACACAACATAAACATAGTGTTTCATGTAAAGAAATATAAACTCATTATTTCATGTAACATAATATAAACATGGTATTTCATGTAATAATGAATATATAAATAATTACATTCATATTAAAAATTATATATTTCATAAATTATCGGGGTGTTACATTTTTTTCTAGCCAATGTTCTCATTTTTAATTTGAATCCTCATTATTTACTCCCCTAATTTATAAATATAAATTTTTTATTTTATTTTATGATTTTGTATCTTAATAATTTTGATATAAAACATAAAAATGGATATTCTATACTACTAATATGAATTTCTGGTTAGGTATTCTCTTTATTTTTCATTAATTTATGTAATATTATTCTCATATGCCTAATTTTTTATTTGAAAATATTTCCCTTCCATATTTACCATGTTAAATATAATTTTAATTTTTGGGGTCATATAATTAGTTCGTTCCTTTAAAACATACAACTTTTAAGTGAACCCAATTTAAGGTAAATTTCCAATTTCTTTTCTAATATCAAGAATCACCCCCATAAAATTTTTTCAACATTTTATATATGCTAAAAAATATCATTTATTTATGGAATATTCTATTAGATAAATTCTTTTTAATGTAAATTAATATACACTTTATTTATTTAAAAGTATCTATAAGTAATTTTTTAAAACATTATTAAAGTTATATGTTTTTATTCGTTCTTTTCCTAGATCATTATTTTTTATTTTCTATATTATATCTTCTTATTGATGAACTAATTTACTACCTCTATTATGAATGTTTAGAATATTTTAAATCCTTCTTATGTTGTAATTCCAAATGGTTTAGCATTATCTTTTTCGATAAATCAAAATTATAAAACTCACTTCCTTCTCATGTGTTTGTCCTTTTTTAGGATTTATGTATTTTATTTATTTTATCATATGGAACAAATATCCATGTATATATTATGATGTGATGGATGGATTCAATATAACCCTCCAATGTGTTGTGTACTTTTAATCTCTCATGAGATAACATGTATGGTTCATGGGCAGGTAACTTAAGCATATTATGTTGGGTGCATGGGAAATTAGCCTAATCACTCTATGTTCTGATAGCGGTCAGCCTGATCATACAATTATTGTAATGGTAGTTAGTCTATGTGGTGTTTTGTTGTGTTGGTGGTAATCATTGACCTATGAATATGATTTCATGTTTTATTATGTTTCTACGAGATTATGATTCCATGTTCTTATTCTATCATTTCCATATGACTTGTTTTCATTCTTATGATCATTCCCTTTTTGATATCATGTTATCCTACTTGAATCTCAAGTAATTCTTTATCTTCATGTTTATTCCATTATTTAAATTTTTGTCTCACCCTTTTACTCAATTCTTCTCCACAAGGTATCATATGCGATTTTAGATGATTTTTTAGAGTTAGGAGCACAATATGTAGTTTTTAAATAAATATATTGCTTTAATGTTTATGATGATGTACTAATATATGTAATCTTAGAAAAAAACTAGTCATATATATCCATTAATTTTATTATTGTTAATGAATGTTATAAATCAGGAAATAAATTTTTTATAAGGCTCAGGCCACTACAATGGATTATGTTTTTCAGTTTACAAATAAATCCACTAACCTTCGATGGGGGCATAAAGGCAGAAGTACCCAAGGAATTAAATAAGAGAATATAAATGATTTTACACTTTTTAAAGTCTCCATAAGACTCTAATGTTGGATATTCCACTTATATTTTTTAAGGAACTTGAATGAAGTGTTGATAATCTATCATGTAATTTAAATTACATTAGGATATCACTTGAACCACATTTAAGAAGGCCTTAAATCAGAAGTACTATCCTGAGGCATTTCATGTGATTATGAATTGAAATTCTATGAAATTACATCAAGAAGAATGTTCAGTGATGAGGTATGTTAGTCATTTAATTGAGAAGAATCATTTATATAAAAAAATGTGACTAATGACTACCTTAAGGAAAAACAGTTTGAGATGGTTTTGAAGCCTATGATCTGATCATTTGTTAATCACATGTGTTAAATGAGCATTCCTAATGTAATTGATAAATTATATATGGATGATGTGGACATATATTTGAAGAAAATTGATAGTAGAGCTTCTGTTTTAGAAGTAGGGAGTATGGTTTAAAATTTTACATGTTATGTGTTATGATCACTAACCATGAGTCCATTGGAGATTTCCTAGTTATTTATCTTTATATCATTGACCTCATTATTTCAATGGATTTGATGGTCCATTTTTTGGATAAATTCTATGTTTATCATTTTTTAGTTCAGTTTATATCTCTATATGGGGTTACTGAAGACTTTCAGATTGAATGTGAGCCTATGTTTTGGAGAACGGATACATTTCTTACTAAGGATGGAATGATATCATACAATTTTTTGGGATATTTTTTTATGTTATTGAAAATTATATAAGTATAATTACTCATTCCATAATGAGTTATTACCATGGGGATTCCCTAATTAAATTTTAGGTCACTTACCTAGAGGGAGGTAGTATTTTATATTTAATCACTCCTAAGGATGATTCTCTTCTCCAAGAAATATTATCATATTGAAACAAATTTTTTGAAGGAATAAAAAATTTCACCATAAGGATCTTAAGGGTATCATGTTTATTCATCCAATCATGTAACCTTACTATTTACTAGTTATATTCTACAAGAAGGATGGTGGAAGCCTTTTGATTTTTATTGATTTTATAAATATAAATCAGGTGACTATTATGAATAGGTATCCATTACATAGTAATGGTGATATTTTTCATCGACTCAGAGCATGCCCATGGTTTTCTCAGAAGGATATGATTTTTGGGTACCATCATCTATGATTATGAGTGAAGTATATTATAAAAACAATTATTAGGAATAGGTATTGATATTATGTTCATCATTTAATCTCATCCAGTCTTTATAATTCATATATGTGTTTTATATCATTGATGAATCTGATCTTTCATCATTTCATGGACACTTTTAAGGTAATATTTTTCGATGAAATTTTGGTATAGTCCAAGAGTAAGGTAGATCATAGAGATCATCTAGATATTTTTCTCCAAAATATAAAAGACCGTTATCTATATGTAAATATTTCTACATTTCATTTTTAAATCCATGAACATATATTTTAAAGTGATGTTATATCTCAATAAGGTATCTTGAGAGATCTGAAAAAGATTCAGTGGAGGATATCTTGGGTGAAACCCAAGATTGTGTTTGAGATCTGATGATTCGTGAGTTTGGTATATTATTATAGGTGTTTTGTTTATTATTTTTCTAATCTTCCATCTCCTATAATAGACATAAAACATAATAATATTATGTTTTAATTTAATGGTAATTGTAAAAGATCATTTTATGAAATGAAGGTGAGGTTTACTTTGACTCCAGTTCTGGTTCTTCCAGATCTAGGTTTGTATTTTGGATGTTTTTTTTGATTCCTATACTATGAAAATACAATTAATTACAATGTAATGGAATTAGGTGGTGGATTATGATTACCACCAACTATTCCCTCCTGGTACGAATAATCCTACCCATGAGCATGAATTGGATATCATGTGGCATGATCTCAAGACATGGAACTACTATCTATTAATAGAGTGGATTACTAAATATTTTTTTATAAGATTTTGAAGTTTATTTTCACTCTTAGGGAACCTAACATATGATAGAGACAATATTTTTATTATATTTATACTTTTGATTATGATATTGCACAAACCCATTGAAAAATTAATGTCATCACTGATTCATTGAGTATGAAGTTTCCAAATAAATATTAGAAGTAATTCATAGAAGAACAGTCTGTGTTGAGTTTCTTCAATGACATATGCTTGAATATTAAAGAATATAATGCATATTTTTTCTTAGATTATTCTTTTAACCAATTGATTATTTGACAGTTAAATTTATTATGGACATGAAAAAAACTCTAATTATTTTCGACATCTTCTTAAAAAAATTTCATTTATATTTGGTTGAAACAAGATCATAAGGATATGGATGAGAAAGGATTCATTCTAAAACCATTATATGTTATAATTTAATAATTTATTATTCTTAAATGGTTGATGATATTATTATATTTATGTTACGATAGAAATGGTGAGATTCTTAATCTTCCCTAGGGTAGTGAGTTTGATACAATAATAGAAATTAATAATGTCTTTTTTCATTACTGTGTAATATTTATCAACAATTATATAGAACATTCCAAATGTTATGAGGGTTAAATAAAACATCTAAGTATTATTCTTTAGTAATGTTATATTAATGGTATGGAACATTGAAAAGTTATTTTACAAAAAATCTTATACTTTTGCGGACATCTATTTAAGAACACATGATTGTGTTATGGATAACTCCTAGGTTTAATATAAAATTTATGTTTAGGTACTCTATGGTTTATTGATTATGAAAACTAATGTAATACATTATAAATAACCTTGGAATTGGTAATTAATTCACAGTATTGTTAGTGAATTCTATATAGAAAAATAGATTATGATGTATATATATACTAGGGTGTGACATTTTGAACTATTATTTGAAGATAGGAGTTAATTTTTTAATGAATATAACATATATTTTTTAATTTCATAAATTTTCAAATAGATAGGTTATATACAAACTTGGAAACATGATAGTTTAAATGATCCATGATTTTTGGGGAAAGATATATAACATTATATAACCTATAAATATGTAGTATATATTAAATTAGAAGTTATAAATGGTACGATTAATATGTTTACAATACACTAATATAAATTCAATTGATAAGATTAATTAAAATTTTTAGGATTCAATTTATTAAATTGTGGGAAATCTAACCCCTTATTTTTTTAAGAATTCTATTCCTTTAATAAAATATTTGTTTAAAATTATGAACATTTATATATGGAATTGAAATTGATTAATAATTAATACATATATGATATTAATTAAATGAAAAAAAAAATTATACATTCATAAGGGGAATATTTGAAATTATATTAAAAATATGTGTTACACACCATATATTAATTTTAACAATAGATAATTTGTATCAATTAACAATGCATAAATCAAAAGGAGATAGTAGATATAAAATAATAAAATCATCTCCATTATGAAATCAATTAGATATTTAACCTTTATTTTCACTAATACAAAAACAAAACCTATAGTGAGGAATATTACAATCAAAAGAAAAAGAATAATACAAAGTATAAAATATGAAATAAGAATAATTCCAGCAAAAGTAAGAGTAGAATAAATAAATGATTTTGTAATTGTAACACCCCTACAAAATTATCCTAGTGCCCATTCCTACTTTATAACTTTTTAAAAATACATATGGAGGTATATGTCAAAAGACCAAATAGTTTAACAGTCTTTGTAACTTAAGTATATATTTGATATTAAAATCATATTTTCAAACATAAAATACACAAAGAATTTTCTTTGGGAAGCTATTATTTCCCTTATAATATTGCTAAATACCAATCAAAAAATAATTAATCATATCCTAGAAAAAATATAACATAATAAAGGAATGAAATAATATGATTTTTAAGGGTAAAGGTGTAGTGTATGATTTTTTAAATAAATAATAATCAATTGAGAGAGTTAAATTACTCAAGCATATAACATATAATAAATAAAAGAAACCTAATATTGATAAAATAAATAATGGACAAATAATGTCATATAAATAATTAAATAATATGAATGTTTTCCAAGGATATTATAACTAATTGAATAATCACAGAAGCGTCAATTTGTGATCTCATACTGAGGAAATTCACAATATCAGAAATCTGAAATTTCAATATCTATCATCAGGGTATTTATTTTATGATATATCCTCTAGAGAGTTAAAAATATTTTTTTATAAACCTATCTAATTTGCCCAACTAATTTATATCATGAGACATGTCGATTCATAAAGGGGATATATTAAGACCCACCCATCTCATTCTATATCTGTTGAATTCCTCATATAATGGGGAGAAACTCAAACAATATAATAATTTTTATCGAAAAACATTCATAATAAATAATAATACATTCCCCAATCAATATTCATATACATAATGTATCTAAAGGGATATAGAGAATGGAATCAAAATAGCACATCAATGGTCAAAATGATCATAAAACATCTAAATAAAGAATAAGGATAATATGAATAAAACATATCCCTGAGAGATCATAAGTACAATAAAGGCTTAATGTTGTTTATGAGTATAAATTCTATAAATATTTCATTAAAAACAATCTTGAGTAAAATATCATTTTCATTTTGAAAAAAAATTAAAATTAAAATATTTTTGGAGATAGATTTATATGAAAATATGATTTATTAAATATGAATAACCTAGATTATTAAGAAAACATTTTAATTAAAATATCGTTGTAATCATGAAACGTAATCTTCAACGAAATGTTAATATTTAAGGATGGTAATTCCATACATGACATATAAGATAATGATAACATTACATTTTGATTGTAAAATTGTTAAAATAGTTCCCTACATAAAAAAAATTAATAATATTCCCTTAAATAAATATTAAACATTAAAACATGGGTTAATATTTCACTAATAAATAATTTTAAAGGGGTTATAAAATGAGAAAATTTATAGGATATTGTTTTTAGTGGAAAATGGGTTTCTGAACGAAGTGAGAAATCATGTCTGATTTTAAAAACAATATCTCAATAAATTTATATACCAAAGAGTTGAATAATTATACTATTACATTACATTTTAATAAACAACTAGAGTAAAATATAATGGAATAGGTTTATTATAAAATGATCAAATAATTTCTTTCAAGGAAAAATCATGTACACTAAAACATGAATGTAGTGAGATTGTGAAATAATCCCTTATAATGATCCTAACATTGATGTGAGAATTAATTAATGAATCAATTAAGTTTATTAACTATAAATACACATAAAACATGGAAAAATAATATTATCAAGATTCAATATAAACATATTCATAGAATATTAACAACATTGAAGATATAATATAACCCAATTGACTGAAATGGAGTTTTGAAATTCATTACCACTTGGTAATTATCAGGTCAAATACCATTATATGAAAAAATTAAAATTGAATCTTATAAAATTATTTATGAAGTGTTCATGATGTTACATGTAAATTTTTCATTAGATACACCATTTAAATGACATGAGGTCCATACCATTACAGTATTCCTCAATGAAATAAAATTGAGATTAAATATCTTACCTTGATTCTTACTCATCACATTCATTATTTACCTTCAAGAATAATAAAATTATATTAATTATTTAATTTATTTTAAAAAAATAAATTTTATAATTCTTTTTATTTTGACACATTACCATGTAATATATTAATAAATAATAAATTATTTTTTATGTCCGGTGTTTTGATGGTATTTGACTTATGAGTCAAAAATGTATTTGAAATGTGAAAATTAGTCAAACATGTCATTATTTCAATTTATCCAAAATAATTATAGTAAAATAATTATTTTTATAAGAAATAAATTATACTTTTAAAACTAATCATGAAATATGGTTATTAATATTAAACAATGTTGTAATCATGGATTATATTTGGTCTTACCTACACATGAGAAATGTTTCCATTTTCACTAATCATTATAGATAATAAGTACGCAATATTATATCTTAAAATAATGAAAATAACATACGAAATTACATATTATTACTTTAAATATCCTTATATATATCATACATGTTGTGTGGTGGTTAAAGGATAGTCACATCGTTTCATGACGGCAGTATTCCACACGTAGCCAAACGATATTATCATCATTCATTAGGTGAGAAGGTAAAAATAAAATATGTATATATTATCATTTAATAATGATAAATATGTCATCAATATCATAAATCATTAATCTACCTCTTATATAAACATTAAAATTATCTTTATCACCTTTAATTTTATTTAAAACATGAAGCCGAATCACATCACTTTGTGAGGCTGTACTTCGTCGTAAACATGAGAGAATTTATTGTGTCCCCTAGGGAATATATACTTAAAAATGTATACTTCATAGTATTATGATATAGATATGCATGTTATACATATAATTTATATACTATATATCCATCCTCATCTCCAACCATGATAAGTGGTAATGGAATAACGAATGACATGGGTTCGTGGGATGTTAGTTTGTCGTACACATGAATGATGATTTTATAACCCATTTGATTGAGGTTTAAATGGTTGTAAGAAATGAAATTATAAAAATTAAAAATATCTATATGTATGATATTGATGTTACAAAATCATAAAATTTTATTAAAAATTAATGTATTTGGATAATGAAATCAAATAGACACTTGATAAAGAATGGTTCCTCTTCATAAGTTATCCTCTTTAGGTTTTCACCAAAGTCTTGCTATATTGGATTTACTAAAAATATATTTATTATTACATGTGAATAAGAAAGATGGGATGTTATTTGGGTAGTTATGTTTTGAAAATTTTTGTTATAATGTTTGAATAAGAGAGGAGAGGGGGTTCCCTTTTATATGTGGGGTTAGTGGCACACATGTATAATTTTGATAAGATTCATTCTTATCTATGTTCTTGCCTGCCAAAAGGCCTAAAAAATGGGCCATTATCAAAAAAAGTATAGAAAAGTTTGATATTTATCCATAATATGTTTTTTTTACAATTTGGTAGGTTATTTTAAAAACTTCTCTTCTTTTTTTAACCCCTGGTAAATCAATTTTTACCTTAATCATAATAATTAATTATTACTTCCCTCAATATTAATTTTGGTAAAAAATTCTGTTGATATTATTATAAATTATAAATTTTTATGATTATAAATTTGGAATAAATTTTTTTAAATTCTATTTATATTAGTGGAATAATTCAATTTAAAATTTATCATAATTATGGGAAAGGGAAGTGGATGTCTAAAGTGAAAATATTATAAATATTACAAAGTTGTTATACAAAATTAAATATGAGAATGTTTATAATGACCTAAATTAGATTAAAAAATATATTATTTAACCAATTTTACTTTAAATTCAATTATATATTGTAACTTTATAAACATATTAAAATAAAAGGTAGTTCTCAAATAAAATTCAATATTTATCACAATTCATCAAAAAATGAAACTTTTAAAAAAATCAAAAAAATAACCCTATGATAATTCATGTATTATGATTTCAAAAATTAAGTCTATTTTTTAAAATTAATTTTCATCACGTATTAAAAATAAATTTCAATTCATCTGCATGAAGGGAGACTAAGATTCCTTTTAGAAATGTTATTGTTTTTTAGAAATCATTCATTTTGATTTAAAATGATTCTTATTTTATTATTAATAAATAGATAACCAATGGATTTTTTTACTTGTTTAAATAATATAATTTTCATATTTTAGTTTTTCCTATTCATACCCATTATAATGACATAGAATTGACAAACATAGACATTACATTCCTTTTTTGGAATACTTAATACATTACAAAAACATATTCCCAATGACGGTATTAGTTTAGTGCCTTTGGCAACATGGAAACATAAACACCAGTAACCGATTGAGATAAATTATCTCCCACTAGGTATATCATGACTAGACCCTTCTTACACATATCATTATTGATACATCTCTTCATAACCTGAGGATGGTAACACAAAAGGGGTGATCTCAGGTGCTCAATAAGGGAAAAATGGAGACATATAATAAAAAACAATATCATAGGGGTATGATGACATGATCATAACATTATAAAATCATACTATGCATATATAATTTCATAAAAATAAGTCATGGAATAAATATTTACATTCCATAAGGAATGAATCATAAAGAAATAAAGAACACGATACCTGAAAGCGTAATATTAAAATAATACATGGAATTGTGGTAGACATAGAAGTATATAAAGACACAATTTCATGGAAGAATACCAAGTCCTTTTAGAACATTAGTCTTGGGTTAATCACTTATATACCTACTTTGGGCTTGGAATTCCCTATTGTGTACCCTTTTGATTCCGTGTTGGGATGTCCTCCCATATACCTTCTTTTTTGTCCTTGAGATGTCATCTCGTGTACCTTCTTATATCAGTCTTCGGATTCCCTACCTTGTAACCTTTTAGCTCATAAAACAGTTATCATTGCTGAATGAATTGAAGTGATATATATATATATCAAACCCATCTTATAATGAAAACATACATACATTTTCATCAAAATCATAAACTATCATATCATAACCCATGAAATTAAATGGGTTTTATAAACATGAAATCATACCGTATCCTATGGAAAAATAAATAGATTTCCTATTGAATTCATAAAATCATAATTCATGAAAAAAAGAGGTTTTCATATACATATAACCCATGAAATAGAAACAAATTTCTTAAAAATCATTCCATAACACATAAAAAATTCAAATAAATGATATGATTAGAAACATTGAATCATAGGTGTGAGTAATTCCAATGAATATTATCTTCTTTGGGAAATAAATTTTAAATATCTTTTAAAACAATATTTTATGAAATTATAATTCATAATATAAAAAACTATTTTTAGAACATAAAACCATTTTAAAACCATTTTGTTGAAAATAAACATGAAAACTTTTCAAGGAAGCATTGAAAGCATTTTCGTTGCATTTTTTCTTGGGAAACATGTATAAGAGACTGAAAACATTTTTCAAACTATTTTTCATTAAAAACTAATAAAATAAACATGAATAAAATTTAAAAATAATTTATTGTAAAATATATTTTAAAAAATTCAGTTAAAATTATCCTTTTAAACATTAAAATAATGCATCAAATAATTGACATTGGGTAAATGTGTACTTGTCATACAAGGTAAAAAAATACTTTCGCATTGTAAAATGGTTAGAAAAATGCATCATTCATAACGAATCAATATTATTACTTATAAAAAATTGGTAAAATAGAAAAGGTATAAATTTATTTTAATGATCATAGGAAATTTGTAGAGTATTCTGGGAAACCCTTTTTAGAAAACATGTTTTTGAAGGAACATAGATTTCTGACATAAGAGAGGTTAAAGTAGGGCTTTCATGAAAAAAAATCATAACTATATTATGTACAAAATATTATAAAAATTGTACAAATACATGGTTATATCATGAATAACCACTTTTAGAATAAATTTTATGACAGTTCATAATAGATGTATCACTAGATTTCATTAAGTGAAGCATAAACATAAGCAATCTTGGAAAGGGTTGAGATTGTTTCAATAAACTCTTACCACATGGTAAAATTGAACCATAGTCCTAATGTAGTAAAATATTATTACAAAAATAATAAAGTATCATGAAATTAATTACATTCGTCATATATCATTTCAATGGTATTAAATGCATCACATGGAAAAATATAGGTGCATAACATGGCATGTGTCTCAAAGATGAAATATTTAGACAAAATTACCTTACCGATAAGGTAATATTTGAAAGATAAAACCCATGAAAGAAATGTAATAAATATCCATATGTAAATTACCATAAAATTAATTATAATAATCCTATAATACATCCATGGATATTATATACACTCACTATAAAAGGAATGTGTGGTGAAAAAAATCATGTATTTCACGAAAATAAAATATGAGATGAAATCCCCTAAAATTGGGACTAGAATATCATCGAGAACATTTAAAACTCTTGTATAATACATATAATTTTTTTATACATATATAAATGTAACATATTCTTATATAAGATACCACAAATGGAATGTTTATGACTTTATAATACCTGTGTGTTAGAAATTCTATGTTATGGTTTTATTTCATGTAATGTCTTCTATGTTCTTCGCATCTGTCTTAATTTACTCAATTTTTAGTCTTTATAAATATATCATGATTTAAAGAATGTAAAACATGATTTTTTTGTCATTTATAATTATTATATGTGTTCTATAATAATCTATAAAATTTTTCTTTATGAAATGAGATACAACGTTCAGGGAGACGGTAGGCCATACGTACACATGAACACAATTTCTGTTTAATTATCACATTCAAAGAATGAAAGTAAAATTAATTTATGTATATATATTTATATATATAATTATTATACTAGAATTATAATATCATATATATCATATATGTTCACTAAACTCATCCATAATACATTTCATGTATTGTGTGAACTAATCATATCACATTCAGGGGGTGGTAGTCCATGCTTCCTCAAACGAAATTATCATATGTACACAATATGGAAATAATAAAGGTATAATAGAAATAAAAATTAAATAATCATAAAAAAATAATATATATAATATATATATCATATATAAAAATAGTATCTACAAAAATTTCAAATATGTGATATGGTAAATGAAAAATGAACAATCGAAATTTTGTGAGGACATACTTCATCGTAAACATAAACAGTATGTTTGTTACCCATTAGATGGAAGTATTTGTGAGTGTAGGTTGAAACATTAGTAGACACCGATATTATTATATTTATTATACGAGTTCTATTATACAATCATGGAATATGGGGTGTTGAGGTGGTGGAGAAATAAAATAAAAAATTGAGGTTGGGGGAGGGTGTTACCTCTTAGTTGGGTATCTCCTTTTGCTTTGCAACAACGGGTTTTCATTGATGGATTTAATCTCAAATTTAGGAATCATTTTTTAAGTGAGGTATTTTTGGAGAAAATTTGGTCCATTTTTTGGTGATCAAAAGTGTCTTGTGATGTGTGAGTAAGGGTATAGTGATTTCCTTTTTATAGTGAATGGGGTGTGAAACTCTTGTAAATACCAAAAGGTATTCAATAATGTGAGTTCTAAATTACCTAATGTTCCTAAATAACTTAAACATAATGGAGTAATTTAAAATTATGGTTGAACCAAATATAAAAAAAATTATGTTCATTTTAATAATTTGGATCCTTAACTTTTATGACTCCCTAATTTTATTAGTTTCGTCTTAAATAAAGCATCTGGTTTTTTATCCTATGTAATTTATGCATTCAGTATAAATTAAAGTGAGAACTATTATATAATATATATCCAATGAATTATAAATATGATACATAATTTATTATATAAAAATCTCCTGTGGTTTTGGAAAATAATTTTTAAAATAAGCGCATGTGATGTGCAATATACTATTTTAACCCAGATTATGCTTACAATGTTTTTAAAATCTATGAGTCAATATGATAATTTAAAAAGTTAAACTGGTTAATTAATATAACATATTTATTAGTTTTTAAAAATTAAAACTAACTTGGAATAATTTGTCATTTTTATTAATTTTAATTCATTTAATAAAATTTCAATTATTGTAAAATAAGAATAATAGTAATTATGACATTATTTTATTAATTTTAAGTTCCAAATATCAAACTAATATTGGAATTAGAATATATAGAATTTAAGTATTATTAACATAATATATTAATCCTAAAAAATAATTTAAATCAATATTTCAATCAATCATTTCGCTTTTATGATTTATAACTTCATTTATTTTAGTTAATTATTAACTAAATAATCACTATGTTGGCATTTCATAAGAATTTTAAGTGAATAAATCATCTCTAAAAAATATTGATGAATTAATATGATAAAAATAACCCATTTATATTTAAAGGTAATCTATATAATAATTTGTTTACATATCTCAAGGTTTTATAAATGTTAATTATAAGGAATATTCCCTTTTTATCTTTTTCCATACAAAACACTTTATATAGGGATATTTCATTTATAATATCCCAAAAAACCATAAACATAAAAAATAGGTTATATGTTAGTGTTATTATCATCTAATGGATTTTTTAACAGTTTTCAGGTCATTTCGTTCAATATGATTTAAGTTTGGATACTAATTAAGAATAATCATACCTTAATTGTTGTTACTAATTTTAATCACTTTCACTAATCTCTTTAGACAAAAAAATATTTTATTTTTATTAGAAAAAAATATCATAATTATTAAAACCTTGTATGTATGTTTTTGAAATTTAAACCCACAGAAATGGGAAAATTATTTTTAATGCTAATTATGCAGATGTGGTGAGGAAGCAGGTTTTTTACGTAAAAAAGTTCAATATGTTCAATATATTTTTATAACCAATTTTGATGTAAAATTTATTCCAATGGCCTAAGTTGAATTAATATATGTATAATTTATCTATGTTTACATTAAAACTCAAATTGAAATTAAAATTAAAATTAATAATTATTTAAATTAAAAGTTAGTTTTGAACAAAAATATTGTATTTTTCTACATTCATCAAAAAATTAAGTTTCTTAGAAAAATCCAAAAAAATTCACCATTAGTTAATTTTGAAATTATTATTTAAAAAATTAAGTTAATTTTATCAAATTAAATTTTTTAAATTTTCAAAATATAATCTTCTTATTTTTCACAAACTACATGAAATGCAGTTCATTTCAGACAATAGTATTTATAAACATATAACGACTTTACCAAAAAAATATATTATTAATAATCAATATGTTTTAATTATAAAAAACTATTAGAAACAATATTTCAAATTTAGTTATTAATATTCATGTTAAATTTTTTTTAACTATGTTATAATTTTATCATTTAAATAATTCAAACAACAAAATGGTTTTTCATGGAAACTCGATGTTGACTGTAACGTGTGCTAAGTCATTATTGCGTGTAGCGCAATCCATGTCGGTGTCAAGTGAAATGAATGTTTGACCTAGTTCAATGTAGGAAATAAATGAAAATTAATTCATTTGAATAAAAAAAATATTTCACAAAAACGTCGAGATGGTACATTCTACCCCACATAAAATTAATTTCTCCATCAAAATTCTTCTGGGTTATCAACGGTTTAATACTTGAATGTTTCATTCATGGAAAACCACATCATACAAATGAATACTAAAACTTCTGATAAAAAGTGAAAGTTGTAACCATAACGGTTACCCAAAGAAACTCCTAAAAAGATTACCGCATAAGAGATCATAGATGGGAAGTGAAAATTTGGACATTTAGGAGAAAAAAATGATTCAGTTCTGAGAGATGCTGATGAAGAACAAGGTTAAAAAAATTTAAAAATTAAAAAATCCATAAATCTATGAAGAACTATGTGACCATCCGAATCATTTTAAATGAACATACTAGGATAAAAGTTTTGGATTTAAGATCTTTTTTCCTAATGTTGAAGAATTCTCATGAAAAGATATATATTCATGAGTTTATTACAATGTCACCATTTGTTGTCGGTTGATCCAACTCACCTATTTCTCTAAAAAGGATGATTAATTATTCATTCATAAAGTACTAACAGATCATGAGACCCATGATATTCAATCCCAACATTTATCATCAACACAATGTAGTTTGAACAAGATATCCAATATGCATAAATACTCATATAGAGAGATAAAAATTTAATATTAATAACTACATATGATGATTAAATTAAACATTCCATAAATGGGTAAACTTATAACTATTTTGAAAGATTAAAATTAAATTCTTAAGAAATAATATAGCAAAATATTCTTAACATTGATATCCTATATGTCACAAAGTATATCTAGGTTGTCACATTCCAAACAAGGGAATACCTTCATCATATATTCTCTTAAAACATGGTTATAACCTGAATTTTGAAAATTCCATACAGAAAACATATAGTTTTACTTCTTTTAATGTATATTTGATATATTAAATAAATCCAAAAATGTTTTAAACTTCATCAAGATGACGTAGATCAAATTCTCAATAATCAGTTTCTAGGTAATTTGTACCATCTAATTTACTTATTCATATCCATCATATCATTATTTATATATCATTATCTCAATGTCTAACATTAATTATGGGTTACCTTCATTTAATCGGTATATCAACTTTCTATGAAATCATTTTTCTATGTCTTAATTACTAACCAAAACGTCGTTTATCAATACATAATCAAAACTTATAGTAAAAATACATTAATATTCCATGATTAATATAATACAATTTCTAAATTCCAAAACATAATTAATTTATTCATCAAAAATTATTCATAAACCATTACTCGGGATTCATCAACTTATTCAATAATAACATTATCCAAGAATTTGATATATTAATTATGAGACAATGTTTCTCATACTCAATCTTATCAAGCTTTTTATTTTTAATGTAAACAATACAAGAAGAACATCACTGACTTTTACATGTTGTATGTGGTCTCCTTATCATCAAAATTATTTCCAATACCCATAGCACCTTCCTAACTCTAATTATGAGATTTCAACAAGGATATTTTATTTTCATAATGCCCATACTTTCCACATTTTAAACATTAAATTTTTACCATGTTCCTTCTATTTCACTCCATTAACTAGAATGAGAAGGCATAGTATGAGAAACATTTATCATATTGGGAAACTATATAATGATGAAAATTATTTATTGGGTGCCAAAATAATGGTTCATACTTCTATAATATATGACACCTTAGGAGTATACAAGGTTATTCACATCCATCCCCTATTTATATTCCCCATTATGATTCATAATAATTTTTTAATCCCTGAGGAATATCCCCATGAGTGTCAAACCATATTTTCATCAAGGCCCATTTTCATGAACCAGATTACCTTGAGTCAAGATTGTGACATCTTGTTAGAGTTGTTACCCATTGGTACATTTGTTCCAAAGCTACGTCAACTAGTAGAATCCAAATAGGGTTATATTTCTAGGAAACCACTAACTAAATCTTTTACCAAAATTATAGGACATTTTTCTAAATGTTATCTCATCATCATACTTATTCTTAGAGGCATCCCTAGACATGTCCATCAGAATATACCAAGGGATATCAGTGACATTTTTTCATCCTTTTTACAAAGTATTACTAAACCATTACTCTGATTCCAACTACAATTAACTAGTGTTGATGTACATAGACATTACATAACTTTTGGGGAATAAAAAAAAATTAGAAAAATAGACTCCCAAACACCATATTAGTTTAGTTCCATTGGAAACATAGAAACATAAACAATAGTACACGATTAAGATAAACTATCTTCCACTAGATTCATCAGGACTATAATTCTTCTTACACATGTCATAATTAATATATATCTTCATAACCTAAGGAACTAAACATTAAAGGGGTTACCTCAGATACTAAGTATGGGTAAACAAGGGAAACATATAATCATAAACATGAGCATAATGGTATGATAATGTTATCATAACATTAGAATATCATACCCTATCTAAAAAATTTCATACACATAAATCATAGAATAAATATTTGTAGTCGATAAGGGATGAATCATAAGGAAATAAAGAACATGATCCATGATTTTATAATATAAAAATAAGACTTTTAATTATGATATACACATAAAAATATAAAACCCCTATGTGAACATGGCCTACAAAGTCCTTTGTAACATGTTAGGCATGGGTTAATCACCTATTTTCCTTATTTTGTCTTGGGATTGCTTCTTATGTACCCTCTTATTTTGGCCTTGGGATGCCCTCTCTTATATACTTTGAACACATAAATCATTTATCATTACCCAGTGAATTTGAGGGAGATATTGGTCCCACCCATATCATAATGTAATAACAAATACATGTTCAAATAATCATATATAATCATATCATAACCCATGAAATGAAATAGGTTTCATAAACATGAAATCATACCATAACCTATTGAAGAAGAAATATGTTTCATATTCATTTCATCAAATCATAACCTATGAAAAGAAGTAGTGTTTCATAGACATATAACCCATGAAGGAGAAACATATTTCATAAACATTATTCCATAAAATGTAAATCATTAAAAAAAAGTATATGAATGGAAGCACTGAATCAATTCCCCAAAAATTCATGAGTAACACCAAAGGATGTTATCATAGATGGGAAATAATTTGTGAGTGCCTTTAAAGAACATCATAACAAAATTATTTTATCCCATTCAAAAAAGCGTTCTTAAATAATAAAATCTTTTTTAAATTACTTTCAGGAAAATAAATATAATAACTTACAAGGGATTCACTAAAAAAAATTAAATAATTTTCACTTGTCAAACATTATAAGAGTAGGACAACCATTGGAAAAAACATTTTCCTTCAAAAAATTAAAAATAATATTTAAAATTTTTTGAAAACCATTTCATTTAAAATATATTTTACAAAATATTCATTAAAATTTATCCTTTTAAACAAGAAAATATTGATTCAAATAAATAAATTGAGGAAAATTCTAACATGGCATATGATATAAAAAGAACCTTTCATTGGCATAGTAATAAGGATAGAAATATACCTCATTCAAAAATTGATAAGATTATTAATTATAAAACATTGGTAAATAATAAAAATGGTAAAAATTACTTCTATCAATCATAGGATATTATTATAATATTCTTAATTTTTCTTTTTAGAGAACATGGTGTTTAAAAAATACATATTTCCAACTGAAGAGAGGGTAAAGTCGGGATTTTATTAAAACACATTAATTAATATCATATATACCAAAGAGTGTAAAAAAGGTTTCAAAACTTGAATATATCATGGATAAACATAGGGGAATAAGTTTCGTGCTTACTCTTAAGATATGTATCATATGGTTTCATCAAAGGAAGCATAAACATAAACAATATCAAAATGTGATGAGATTGTTTCAATAAACACTTACCACTTGGTAAAGTTTAATCATACGCATCATGTAATAAAATGGGATTACATGAAGAAAAAAATATAATTAAAATATGTATATTTATGATATAATATTTAAAAGTTATTAAATACACCTCATGTAAAAAATATAGGTGCATGACAAGTTAATTATCTCAAAAAGGAAAAATTGCAAAAAAATTACCTTACTAATTTCATAAATTTTAAATCATATAACCCATAAAATAATTTTCATAAAATAAATATATAAATACCCATAAATTTAATTGTAATAATTATTTAATACATCCATGGGTAGTATAAAAAACACAAAAATATAATTTGTGGTGAATAAATCATTAATCACAAGAAAATAAAAAGTAAGATGAAGTTCCCTTGCCTTGTGTCTTGACTCTCATCATACTCATTCAAAAATCAAGTATCATAAATCAAATTTTATTACAAATATTTATCATTAACATTTTATTATATAAAATACGATATATGGTTTGATTAGGAATTTATACTACCTACTTGTTAAAAATCATATGATAAGGTTTTGGATTGAGTAATACCCTCTTTGTTCTTCACATGTTCTCTGATTGGATATATATTTGAACTTTATACATGGATCATGATTTAAAATATTTAACACATGACGTAATTATAATTTATATTCATAATATTTATATTATAATAATCTCTATAATGAAGATGTTTGCAATGGACTACATCATTCATGGTGACGGTAGGTTGTTCCTATGCTTGAACGCTCTTCATATTTAACTGTACTGTTAAAGAAAAGAAAGTAAAAAAGAAGTTTATATGTAAGGAACTAGCCTTAAACATTACATAATCATGAATTATGTCATGAATTAACATTGAGGATCTTTTCAGGTTTATGGTTTTGGAGAATAAGACCATAACTATTTCATAACAACTTGAATATTGCATGTTGACACTACTACTCAGTATCCATTTTTCATAAAATAAAAACTCGTAAAAATAATACATTTCTAGTTCCATGTTTTAGAAGACATGACATTCCCTTGATCCCATCCATGACCCTATTTATCTTTAAGTCCATTAGAAGACATTTCAAAAACTTGTGATGAGCATAAAAATCTCAGTAGGGGTTATATAAAAAGGAAAGGAAACATTAGCCCATCTATAAATTCAAATCAATGAAACTATACATTTCAAACATAACATACCTCATGAAATCATAATATTTATGAATAACATACATAAATCATTAATCATAAATGTATCATATGGCATTCATAATATACTTACATTATAGCTTTCATAGCTACATAGGGAGTAACCTTTGGAATACACATCACAATATATTCTATAAATATCTTAGGAGAACCATTAGAGTTTACCTTTGTCATGTTACCCAATGCATTGGAGAACTATCTCGGGATCACCCATGCAAGGTTTTTCACGAAACCACCCATATAAAAAAAACTACCAAATAACCATAACATATCATAACACATAACACAAGAATAAAGGAAAGATAACATTTCCACATTTCAATCACAATATATCAAATCAAGGTATTGAAATAAACAAATCTTTATCAATTCATTTTCAAAACCATTTAAATGATTTAATACAGATATTTTTGAATCAAAGTGTCCCATACCACATAAAAGCTTTAAAATTAATTAATCATTTGAAAAAATTAATGTCCATATAATTAAAACCTGAAAACCAATTTTAAAACATGGAAATTAATGATAATGATATATAAGAATAAATCATTAAAATATATAAAATGATATTTTCGATAAAGAGTTTTTAAAAAATGAGAGACGCTTAAATAAAAATAATGGAGGAATAAAATTTAATCAGAACTTTATAGTATCATGGGAATAAAGGGATTCATGATATAATATTCCAAAAGAAAACATATACAATATATAACAGTGACTTGGGGCATAACAACAATGAAGTCTCAATGGAATTTAAATTGAGACGAAATCCCTTATAAAAACTATATCCATAGATTAAAGTTAAATATATCACACAATAATGAGTTAAAAATAAAAATACACTCATTATAAGTAGTTATTAAGTGTGAAACAATCAGACGTTATTCACACATATTCGTATCACAATATAATCAAGAAGTAGAAGTGTAACCCAAAGAATTGAAATTGGGTGAAGAAGTTTCCTTTCAGATATTTTACAGCCTAACGAAGTCACTTTATAATTAACAATATAAACTGATGAATGAATAAAGGGTATCTCATCACGTGGACATAAAATTTACATCAATAAGGATATAGAAGAACATATCCCAACATATGATGATTTAATTTAAAATACATAACAAAAGAATCATTTTAAAAAGAGGAGGGTGAAAAGTTTCCTTACCTATTTGGTAACTTACAAAACATACAAAACATGATAAAATGATCATAGAATGAAGATGTAAATACTCATAAATTAATGTAAATTACACAAATAGTACAATCATGGTTAGTACAGACACCACCGAAAAGGAAATAGTGGAAAATATATCACGAATCTCATAGAAATAAAAAGTGAGATGTAACCCTTTACCGCATTGTAATCAACAAAGTCGTATGAAAAAAAGTTAATAACCACCAAATGAATCACAAAATAACATGAATATAATTATAATCATGATAATATATATCAAATGGATGTTCACAATAGACCAAATGCAAGAAATACGTGGCGAACAATGGAATTCTCACGGAATTAAAAGTGAGATAAGAAATCCATTACCTCGTGTCCAACAAGACTCGTATGTTCCGAGTTCTTCTAGAATAATAAACATAAGTTTATTTATACATGATTAAGAAGACATTTTAATGTTTATTATTCCTTTTATATCACTTATTACCATGTTATAATCAATACATAATCATTTAAGTTAATAATGGTTGTTTTGTCGATATTTGGAACTTGTGTAAAACAATGAAGGCCTTATAATTACAAGTTTTCCATGGGGTCAAGAGTCCATTGTCTCTCGAATGATATTCATTATTTAGATATCAGATATGTCATATATATTAATAATATACCTGTATTTATAAAATTACATAACATTTGGAGATAAGAGATGAAATGCACCGTTCATGGAGATGGTAAGCCGTACGTACGCATGAACACTACTTTCATTTCTATTTAGTATTTTAATTGAATGAAAAATTAATGATAAATAGTTATATTATAATTCTAGTATATTATCATATATAATTTCAATAACTTCATCCTTTATATGTCGCACGTATGGTATGAACAAGTCATATCACTTTGAGGGGGCGGTAGTCCGCATTTCCTCAAATGAAATTATCATGTTTACTCATAATGGAAACCATAAAGGTATGCTATTGATTAAAAATACATAAGAATAAAATGACCATAAACATAATATATATCATCTATAAATATAGTTCAATCATAATGGCCACCATGAGAGGTGGTAGGAGATAATTGAATAAATCCTCATTTCATGAGGTGTTTGTTTTCCATCCACAGAAACATTATGTTTTTCACCAATTAGATAGAGGTGTGTGTAATAGAAGTTCTAATACTTCTCATAGAAACATCCTAGGATATTTAGGATTCTGGTTTTGGAATTAAAGAAATGAATAAAAAGAGGTTTGGGGTTGGAGAAGAAATATTTAGGAAAATCATTTAAGAGAAACCGATTCATTTAATTTGGGTAACACCTTTTGGTTTGAACCAAAATGAATTCTTGAAGTGCCTTCTCCATAAAATAAGTCTTCTAGGAGGAGGAGAGGTATGTATGGATATTAACTGGGCAGAGGTTGGACTAGCCAAAATGCTTGAGGGGTGTGATTAATTGGTTATAAGTGGTCTCCATTTCTGAGGAAGAGGAGGGGCTCTTTTGGAAAGTGTGAGAATTTTATTTTATTATATAATGAATTTCGATATATAAAGGTCCAAAACTAATTAGAGTCGATGATAATATGACTCATGGTAGAAATAAAATAATACAATACGAATTGAACAGGTTATGGAAGTTATTTTAATATTTATAATCTCATTTATTTAAATCATTTATTAATAGGGTAAATACTGCATCATTATTGTGTAATAAATAATTTAATTTATCTGATGTCTAATAATTATAAGAAAATAACATTATTTATGAAATATTTCATACTTTCCAATTAATTTATATATTATAAATGATAACTTATATAACCCCTTGTAAAAATTAATTGACTAAAATATATTTGTTTGTGTCATTTTTGCCTTTACATTAAATTAATTAATCTAAAGTGTCATTATCACTCTTATGTGGCTACATGGGGTCCCAAAATCTACCCAAATATTCCCATGGTTTCCCATTACTCAACCAATAAGGTTAGAACAAGTGTTAAGGTGATTTTGTATTATTATGATATTATTTTTAACTTGAATTACCCTATTTATCTTCAACTGTGGTAAAAAAAGTCAAAACTTATTATTCACCAAAATATATTTTCATCTCAATGAACCTCATTTTAATTACTAATAACAACCATATATGTCGTATTTTCGAAATTCAATTCAGAGAAGCAGAAAAATTTCATTTAAATGAAAAAGTCAGTTTTTTAACTACTACTATGTGGTTTCACTATTCCTCAAAAATTGATGTTTTTCAAAAAAATACCAGAAACTCCGCCTGAGAGATATTTTATATTATGAATTAAATAATTATGTCTATTTTTCAAAATCAAAAACACAGAATTTTCATGATTTAATTTAAAATTAATTCTTGTTGTCAAAAAATAGCGTGTTTTTAAGAGATAATATCTATCAAAAGATTGTCACTTTTTTTGTCAAATTTATAAGTGAAATTAATTCCAATGACCACTATTGGATTAAATGGTAAAAAAATATTCCAATTAAACTTTAAAACTAATTTAAAAGATAATCCATCGATATAAATAAATTATTTTAAAAGGTATATTTGAATTAAAATACTATATTTTTTCACTATTCATTAAAAAATGAATTTTATCAGAAAAATACAAAAATTTTACCCCAAATAAATTTTGATGTCCTGATTCAAAAGAATAATTCCATTTGGTCAAATAAGACATTTAAAAGGTTCCAAAGTTATATTTAATGAGGGTTCTCCATCAAAACGTTATAAATCAACCTTTCAGTGAAAATTAGAGTATTTATTCTTAAAATAAAAATATTTTCTTATTTTAACCTTATAATTTTTATTGGATAAATGTAAAATTATTTAACAAAAATGTATAATCCTATTTTAGTTATTTTTATTCATTCCCGCTAATACAACTTCTAGGCGTTAACAATCATTTAAAATAATAATATTATATTTTTAGTGTGCAACGTAATATTTCAAATAAACTGGTTGTTGCGTATCTAGTATGTCACCGAACATAGCATCCCATTTAAGGTAAAATTAATATTTAATTTAGAAATATTAATAAATATAAAAATTTCATATTTTTTATTTACCTATGATGTTACATCCATCCCCCCTTTTGGAAATTTCATCCTCTCAATTTTAAAATTGGGCTCCGAAACTTCCTTAAAAGTCCCACATTGAAAAAGAGTCGATAAAACTATCACATTAAAACAAAGAATAAAAAGAAAAAAAGGTCACCCAAGAAAACAGATACATGGATTCCATGAAAACATATATATGGAGGAGAAAACAAAACATCATGTTCTGATGAAGATTGATAGAAAAGAAGATTAGGAGAAATTAAACGATCTGAAAACCAAAAATCGTGATGGGTTAAAAGGTATTTGACTGCCCATTAGGAAGCGATATCAGAAAACATTTTTGTTTTAAGTTACATTGCATAATGTTGAGTAATTTCTTTAAGGGATTGAATAATAACATAAGGAAACATACTAACTTATCATGTATACTGGAATCCATTAATAAACTATTACCACAAACTCATCTTCTATCAAAGCGGTATTTATTCAAGATGACTTGGTCACACCTGATGTTCTAGAATCAACTTCTAGAGTATCACATAATATAAAAAATATGAACTATATATTTCCACTATCTTTAGACATCAACAAAATAAAAATTGGTTAGTATAAGATCACATAATCCACAAAAAGGATAATCTTTTACCAAAAGTAAAACAACTCTTAATATCCAAAAAATTTCAAACAATACCCAAAGTTCAACTAAGACTATTCAATAAACAACTATCCATAAAATTCTTCAAAAGTAATCCATACTATGATTGAAACCCAAATCTCATAAGGATTCAGTTACACAATCTTCCAAGAGAAATCTTAACATTTATCTCCAAATAACATCAATTACTCATAAAGTCTCATATTTGAGAAGTAATTAACCTAATAACATATTCTCCATGATAGGTTAATCATTTTCATAAATAAACCAAATTTTCATATGTCCACAATACAAATATATATTCATCCAAACTCGAATGTCAACCATTATTCGACAATTTCAATCCCATAGTATTCTATCTTCCTTAGTCTTATAGTATTTCCTCGAAAGATAGAACTTCTTTCACAATAACCTTTATCACTTAATCAAAAAATCATTTTCATATACTATGTATATCAATTTGATAAAACATAAGTTCCCAAAATCAAAATATTTATTTTCTATAAAATCATTTTACTAAAATAATAAGTCCTACTATCTAGGAACATTAAGTAGGCTAGTGGTAGGATATGCGCCCTTGTTGCCCTTTGGTTGTGGGTTTTATTCTTACAGTATTGCCATATGTGATGGGTTTTCACCCATCCTACGGGTTGTCCTTCTTATAAAACTCAAAAATAACCCAAACGTGTTTTAACCTCAATGGTTTCCTTATACATCTCATTTTTATCCCAATTCATTATGATCTCAACATATTAATTCTTTAAGTCTTATATATATTGTAATTTTTAATTTCACCACCATATGATAAAATAAAACGATCCGAAAAATGATGATCATTATACCATGATCTTGGTTTCCATTTGGTTTCATCGTCATCTTGTTCACGTAGGTAGAAGGTCCATTCATTGCAACAATGATTTAGAGGTCCTTACAAATGATTTTATTCCTCCATCCAAATACACCTTGTACAACAACATTCATATGGGTGTTCACGGAAATACAGTTTTGGAAAATAATCATGTATGACATATAATTTCAAAACATCTGATAAAACATGATTTCTATAAAACATTAGGACTGAATTTGAGATGAAACATTCAATTAATGATTCTTTTAAAATACCATAGATATGTGCTAAGAGACTATATTGTAAAAGAAAATATAAATAGGTTCCACATGGGACTCATTCTTCAGCGCCTTTTTCAAAATCATAAAATGCTTCGAAATCTTGTGATAAGGTGAAATATTTGAAAATTCCTTGATAATATTTACCTTTCTTGATAATATTAGAATACTGTGAAAATATGATTTTTTTAATACAAACCTTGATCCATGATGATAACGAGGTATAGTGGAGGTGTTTCATATCTCAAAAAATTGCTTGCAGGTGAGTTTTATGCTAGAAAATGTTTCACAATCATCTGAACATGACTTTGCAATAATTATTTCAAGCAAGTCATTAGGAAGAGATTGGAATGTCGTTTGAGATCCTCCTTCCATTTTTCACTGACATTACTTGATCTGAAACAGTTATAAAACAATGATTTAACCGAAATAATAGACATAAGGACTAACCATCTGTCTAATGGAAACACTTAATCCATAAAGTTGTCTAAACTGGCCTCTGATAGCAACTGTAAGGACACTGCCTTAAAATTTACATAATCTTGAATTATGTCAAGATTTCACATTGAGTATATTTCTAGGTTTAGTGTTTTCGAGAATTAGGACATAACTATTTCATAAAAACTTCAATATTACATGTAGACACTTATACACAGTATCCATTTTTCTTAACAATACTCTCAAAAAAATTCATGTCCAATTCCATGTTTCAGATAGCATGACATTACATTGATCCCATCCTTGACTGTATTCATCATTAAGTCTTGTAGAAAACATTTAAAAACCATGGGATGAACATAAAAAGCTCATTAAGGGTTACAAAATAAGGTATGGAAACACTAAACAATCAATAAATTAAAATCAATGAAACTATACTTTTCATACATAACATATCTCATGAAATCATAAGATTTATGAATAACATACAGAAATCATAAATCATAAATGTGACTTATGGAATTGATAACATAAATACATTGTAGCTATCACAACTACAAAGGGAGTAAACTTTAGAATACCCATCACAATATATTACTTAAATCTCTTAGGAGAAACATTAATGTTTACCTCTGTCACATTACCTAATGTGTTGGAGAGCTATCTTTGGCTCACCCGCCTTAAGATTATCACGGAACCACCCATATAAGTAAAAAATTACCAATAACCATAACATATTAATAACACATAACACGAGCATAAATAAAATATAACATTTCCACATTCCAATCACAATATATCAAATCAAGATATTTATATAAACAAAGCTTTATCAAATCATTTTCAAAACCATTTCAAATATTTAATAAATATATTTTTGAATCAAACTGTCCCATACCACTTTTAATATTTTAAATGAATTTATAATTTGAAAACATTAACTTCCATAAAAATAAATCATTAAAACCATTTTTAATACTTGTACATTAATGATAATTATTTAGAAGAATAAATATTTATAAAAATTAAAACGATATTTTAGTTAAAGAGTTTTTAACAAAATGAGAGAAGCTTGAGTACAAATAATGGAGGAATAAAATTTAATCAAAACCTTATAATATCATGAGAATAAATGGATTCATGATATAATATTCCCAAAGATATTATATACACCATATATGATTTAATTTGTTCACAACAACAATGAAGTCTCAATGGAATGTAAATTGAGATGAAATCCCTAATAAAAACTGTATCCTTAGATTAAGGATAAATCAATTACAAAATAATTTGTAAAAAATATGAATACACTAAATATAAGTGGATATTATGTTTGAAACAATCATAGGTTATTCAGACATATTCGTAGCATGATATAATCAAGAAGTATAAGTTTAACCCAAAGAATTGAAATTGGGTGAAGAAGTTCCCTTACAGAAATTTGACAGCCTAACGGCGTCAATTTAAAATTTTAAAAATGAATCGATGAGAGAAAAAAGGGCATCTCATCACATGGACATAAAATTTTCATCAATAAGGATATATATGAACATATCCAAACATAAGAATATGTAAATTAAAAGACATAAAAAAAGAAGTCTTTTAAAAAGAGGAGGGTGAAAAGTTCCCTTACATATATGGTAACATAAAAAACATACTCCACGTGAAATAAGGATCATAAAATGACGATGTAAATACTCATAAATGAATATAATTTACACATAGAGTACCATCATGGGTATTATATACACATCACAAAAGGAAATTGTAGCAAATATAGCATGAATCTCACGGGAATAAAAAGTGAGATGTAACCCTTTTCCATGTTTTAATGAACTAAGTCATATGACCAAAAGTAAATAACTACCAAATGAAGAACAAAATTCCATTAATATAATGATAATATTGATAATATATATCAAATGGAAGTACAAAATACACCACATGAAAGAAATAAGTGGCGAACAATGGAATTCACACGGAATTAAAAGTGAGATAAGAAATCTCTTACCTCGTTTCCAACTTGACTCATATGTTCTGGGTTCTTCCTAAATAAAATACATAAGTTAATTTATACCGGATTAAGAAAACTTTTTCAATTTTATTATTCCTTTTATATCACTTATTACTATTTTATAATCAATACGTAATCATTTAAGTTAATAATGGTCGTTTTGTTGATATTTGGTACTTGAGTAAAAAAAATGAATGCCTTATAATTACAATTTGTCCATGGGGTCAAGAGTCCATTATCTCCAGAATTATATTCATTATTTATATATCATATATATCATATATATTCATTACATATATTAATTTATAACATTACATAACATTTGGAGATAAGAAATGAAATGCACCATTAATGGTGACGGTAAGCCGTACGTACGCATGAACGCTACTTTCATTTCTATTTTATATTTTAATTTAATGAAAACATAATGATAAATAGTTATATTATAGTTCAAGTATATTATAATATATATTTATAATATATTAATTTTTTATATGTCACAGGTATGGTATAAACGAGTCATATCACTTTGAGGGGGCGGCAGTCTGCACTTCCTCAAATGAAATTATCACATTTACTCATAATGGAAACCATAAAGGTGGGATATAAATTAAAAATACATAAGCATAAAGAAAACATAGAAATAATATATATCATTTATAAATAATGTGTTATCATAATGGCCACCATGAGAGGCGGTATGAGATAATTGAACAATCATCGTTTAATGACACATTTGTTTGTCATCCACAGAAACATTATTTTCATCACCCATTAGATGGAGGTGAGTGTAAGTGAAGTTTTAATCCTTATGATATAAATTTTCTATTATATTGAGGATACTAGTGTTGTTGTTAAATAAATCAATAAAAATATTTTATGGGTTGGAGAAGTAAAATAACAGAAAACAATTTAAGAGAAACGGTTAGCTTTAATTTGGCTAACACTCTTTGGTATGAACCAAAAGGACTTCATGAAGTGCCTTCATCCTAAGGTATGGCTTCTAGAAGGAGGAGAGGGATTTGGGGATCATAATTGGGAAGATGTTGGACAACCCAAAATGAAACGACCCGAAATTTTCAATAAATCATGTTTCCTAATTTTGTTTGTTATTTTATTTTGATACTCAACAAAACTATTTCATTTGATAACATGAGTATAATTAAAATGAGACTATTGGGTTTCGACTATTATATGACCATTGATAAATATGACCATTGGAAACTAAATGTTGTGATTATTGTCTCTAAATACAAGTTATCATGGTTAATTAATATAGAATGAATATTTGATGGCCTCATCCAGTAGTCTCGGGCCAATCAAAGCCCATATAACAGAACATGGCAAGGAGGTAGCACCACTGGGCTTTGCTCTGGACCAAACCCAAGCCGAACATCATCGTGTGATGCTAGAACAGAATATCCTTCACGAGAAGTTCAAACAGATAGAAATTACTACTCTTGCAATGTTGGCTGAGCCACCCTGATATTCTCTCGCATTAACTCACCTTACACATAAGTCCTATGCTGGGGTTATAAGGGGCTATGTAAGGAGACCGTAACTGCTTTGTGTAATCCTTTGAGATAAATAAAATTGTGTATTCTTCTTATGGTAATTATTGTGAATTTTCAAATGTTCGGGTAAATGTAGGATGTATATTATTGATGAATTTGACAAAAAAAGATATTTTAAAATATTTTTGTAATCCTTAAATAATTAATGATGTATAATAATTTTCAAAAAATGTTCTTCTACAATTGTGTTCAGTAAGAAATTTGGAGTCTAATAAGATCAAATTAATTTTTGGTGAATAGTAATTTATGAATAGTGATTTTACACTTAGGATTAGTAATGTGACCAAATGGATTAGTAATCTCACTTAAAAAATGTATTAATATAATATAGGCACCTTGATTAAGTAATGTGATTCATTAAAATAGGTAAATAACTGTTTCAAAAATTATTAGTCAAGTATTAGTTTTTCCGGTTGAGTAGTGTTTTTTAATTAAAAAATAAATTAAAAATATTTATAAAAATATTTTTCTAAAATGGAATTTATTTTTGAATTCAGAACACCGATATTATGTTAGGGTAATTTTGGGGATTTTTCTGAAAAAAATGAATTTTTAGTGAATAGTCTTTTTATTTAAAAATTAAATTAAAAATATTTAGAAAATTATTTTTATAAAATGATGTTTATTTTTGAATTCAAAGAATTTATATTATGTTAAGGTAAATTTTTGGGAGTTTTCTGAAAAAGTTGGATTTCCAGTGAATAGTAAAAATACAGTTTTAGGGTTTCATTACGTTTAATGACATCATAACTGCATCATGATGATGTCATGAGATATTTTAAGGGATGGTAGACTTTTTAATAGTAATATAATGTGTGAAGTTTCCCATGTGGCCAAAACCATGAGAAAATACCACTTGTTTTTCCAATACCACCAATGAGGTGTCCCTTGGCCATTAATGCCTTGTCCCCTCACTTTCCCTATAAATACCAAGCCATTTTCTCATCCTTTCCATTCCAAAATCCTCAAAAACGAAGTTCTGGCCTCCTTAACTCCCATGTATTCCTACCAAGGTTCCCTCAATCCTCCCATGGTCCCAAACTTTAATATTTCAAAGTTACTCTTCAAGGTAAGGGATCCTACATCTCACTTTCTTTTCAAGTACTCTAGTTTATGTCATTTCTTTTAATCCATATGTTATTATGTTGGGGGTGTTATTTTATATTCATATTACTGTAATTTTAATTTTCATATGATGATATACCCCCTCTTTCTCTCATCATTTAATGTTATTGTTGTTTAAGTTGCAATGTTAGGCTGCCAAATTTTTGTAAGGGATTCTTTCACCCTTCTCATTTCAAGTTCTATTTTCATGTCATGTCTTTCAAGTTCCTTTTATTATGTTGGGGTATGATATATATATATATATATCATACTGATATTGTATGTTCATATGATGATATACTCTATTTGATCTCTTCATTTCTTTTTTTGATGTTTTAAGTGACGTCGTTAGGCCGCCGAATTTGCTTAAGAGAAATCATATTTCTGTCTTCCTTCAATGTTTTCATTTCATATGGTATGTCATTCAGATTTCATTACCATGTTCTTATATACTTTATATTATGTGCCTATACTTATTTATGGATTATTTATGAGTGGGTGACCCATGTCCCCTCTCTTTTTAATGTTTTCTAATACCCTATAACATAATCGTTATGCTGCAGAATTGTCGTTTCAAAATGTCTATCTTTTTCTCAAATTATTTTATATTATTAAGTGAATTCTCAAGGTTCCTTCTTCGATAGGGTTATTCACATATATATCAAAATTTTCTATTTTAAATTCTCTTATTTTCATACACGAAACCCGCTTTCCTTTTTCATGGGTTCAAAGTGACATAAAGAGCACGTCTTTAAAGCAGTTTTTAAAATGTGATGACTATGAAATAAAACCCATTACTTTTATTCTATATGGGTTGTTTATGAAATGATTGATGATGATATATATGGATCACATGATGATAAATACAAATGTAAGGGTGTTCCTTGATAGCGCTCCAATGCATTGGGTATTGATGTAACCACTAGAGATTACAATTTTAACGATACCTTGGTGAATAACCTTGGTAATTTCAAATGACACCTTGGGGATGGAACTTGGTGATATGTGAATGATTTTCTAAGTTAAATACTTTATCCACATCTTTATGTTATGAAACACATTATTTTTATTATGATATTCCTCATGATCTCTTTCTCATGCCTTAAAGATATTTTCCATGACTTTATAATGTATCTCAAGATCACATGTAAAATGTTTTCCCTGGTTCCCTTACTGGACCTACTTCTCACCCTTTACTTTTCTGTATGCTCCCAGGTTATGAGATGCTATAATGAACTTATGATGAACACTGAATAAGCCTTTCAAGTGTTTAAGAAATTTTTTTTCTGTTGTCATGTATTATGATCCTGGTTTCCAAGACACTAATCCTTAAAGATCCTCGGATTTGTATAATGTAATGAATGTTTATGTGATAAAAGGGATGATGTTATAGTTGGTATGAAAGGATGGTTTAGTTATTTTTGGAAATTAGGATATTAAAGCATTAGGAATAACCCTACATAAATGTTTAAATATAGTAAATCTTTCTGGTATTTTGGTGAGTATCAAGTAAGTGGGTTCCAAACAAATAAATCCATGTATGGATACGAACAAGTAGAGGTGGCACTAGAACAATTGTTCCAAGGAGTGAAAACTATGAAAAGGTGTTTCAGGCTTGACCCAAGGTGACCTGGTGCACGACAACGGGTCTTACTGCACTCTTGGTTTGACACTCTTAGGGGATATTTTTTGGTAAATTCATAAGGTTTGTATGATATATTATTAAAGGGATAAAGATAAAGTAAAATAAAGATTCACATAAGAATATATGATCATGGATAACCTAGATTGGAACCTAGGGGATCACAAGTTAGGGTATACTTTTCTTCTACAAGTTTATCATTCTATGCATTAAGTTTCCTTTTCATGATTATTGGCTATGTATTTAATCCCCCTAATTATACATTCGTTTCTTAGTTAATAGCGGGAAATGGAAGAACATTTCCAAAAAAACAATGTGATAGTAAATGTTAATATTTCCCTATTAATATGACAGGGATGATGAGAGATCAAGTTAAACATATCGTGATTATGCCAAACCAGCTATCAAAAATCACAATTATTAATTGGTACCTAGTTGAATTCCCAAATTCATCAAGGAAGAAGAATATGAAGTCTCAAGGATGTTCATTTGATAAAGTTGATAATGGAAGGAAGACCCAATTTACTTTGTGAAAAAGATGTGGAAAGGGGCACCAAGTAGAATGTCACAAAGGAACCAGGAGATGTTTTATGTGTGGGTTGATAGGGCAAAAATTAGGTAATTTATTTAAAAAATGGATAATGTGGTGAATAGAGATAAGGTTCGATCTAATGTACCTTATACTTTTCAATGTCGTAAATATGGAGAAGTTGGACATTATCGAAGGTAATTATCTCTTTTAAGGGATGAGAAGCATGATGAGCATCTACAATCTTCAAGGACAAGGAAAAAATGCATGTCCTATGCTGAGATGGATCATGATGACTAAATTACATGTAACATCTTCATAACAATTGTCTATGTCATGTTGTATTTTAGTTCGTTCCCTATGGGCATATATTTAATGTTTTCTATGAACATATACTCACTACCTAAGATGGTTTTATATCATTAAGGAAAAAATCTATTGTTATGTACCACATGTTGATGTTTTGAAGCTTTTCTTCTTGAAAAAAAGGATGATTATGGGATTAAAAGATGATTATTATTTTGGAAGACGTTCACTATTTTGGAAACCCTATATGATCGAGGTAAATAGATTACTACAGAATTTTCTTTGAGGATTAAAAATTGATTTATATTTTGAAGCCTCGATTAATTAAAGGTTAACATATAGTAATTTAAGTTAATTATGGAAATGAATAACCTATATTGGTGAAATTATGTTTAGGTTAGTTACTTTTGTAATAAGATGTTAGGAGTGGTTGATGTTGTTTGAAGATGAACAATAAAGTTTATTTTGGAAGACTATGTTATCAAATCGATCTTATATTTGGGTTCCAATCTTAGTTTGGTTTATTTTGAGGAATTTTAAGGACATTTATTTATGGAATGGTCTATGGTGAACTTTGGGTAGTACCGCAGAACTTTGATGATTTAATGTAGTTTCCCTTCTTACGGGGTTCTTTCTTTTTGAAGAGTTGTTTTATCTTACCCTTTCTGTTTTTGGGATAATGTTTAAAGATTGAAGAAATAGATAATTAATCTTTTTTGGATTATGTGTTTCTCTAAAAGATTAATCTTGTGCTTTTGATGATACCAATTATTTTTGAATGCTCATCGTTTGGAGAAAAGTTTAGTCTTGGATGAAATTTATTAAAGGATGAAACTCTACTTGAAGGTTGGTATATTTACTTATGTTTTTATTTTATGTAGTAATTGAATTCCTCAAAATTATTAAAAGGAACATAAAACAAAAACATTGTTGGTTTGTGTTTCCTACTAGGTAATCAAATACCATTTACACACCTCATAAGTTTGCGATTTTCTTGTGGTTAGCATTCTCCTAATAATTTATTATCACTCTCCATAAGAACATGACCCTTTGTATTCTCTTCCATATCCATGTTTCCCTGCATGGAATCCTAGTATGGGTTAACTCAGGTGACCTTTGTACTTCCCTTTCTTTCTTTTAAAGTGATATTTTTTCTAAATCTTTTTCTGATGCGGTACATTCAATGAAATTTCCACGCCCAATTTTAAAAATTGCGAGGACACAATTTCTTAACGGGGGATGAATGTAACGACCCGAAATTTTGAATAAATCTTGTTTCCTAATTTTTTGTGTTATTTTATTTTTATACTCAACAAAACTATTTCATTTGATAAAATGATTATAATAAAAATGAGATCGTTGGGTTTGGACTGTTATATGCCCATTGGTCAATATGACCGTTGGAAATTAAATGTTGTGATTATTATCATTAAATACAAGTGATCTATGTTAATTAATATAGAAAGAAGATTTGATGGCCTCATCTAGTAGTCACGGGCCAATCAAAGCCTATCTTACAGAAATTGGGAAGGAGGTAGCACCACTGGGATTTGTTCTGGACCAAACCCAAGCCGAACTTCATTGTATGAAGCTAGAATGGAATTACCCTCACTAGAAGTTCAAACTGATAGAAATTACAACTCGGGCAATGTTGGCCGAGCCACCCTCGGATTCTCTCACCTTAGCATACCTTGCACTTAGGACCTATGATGGGGTTATAAGGGGCTACGTAAGGAGACTATATATGTGTTGACTAATCCTTTGCGATAAATAAAATTTTGTTTTCTTCTTATGGTGAAGTTTGTGAATTTTCAAATGTTCAGATAAATGTAGGATGTATATTATTGATGAATTTGAAAAAAAAATACATTTTAAAATATTTTGGTAAACCTTAAATAAATAATGACGTGTAATGATTTTTTTAAAATGGTCTTCTACAAATGTGTTCAGTAAGAAATTTGGGTTCTAATAAGATCAACTTAATTTTTTGGTGAATAGTAATTTTTGAATAGTGATTTTACGCTTAGGATTAGTAATGTGACCAAATGAATTAGTAATCTCACTTAAAAAATGTATTAATACAATATTGGTACCTTGATTAAGTAATGTGATTCAGTAAAAAAGGTAAATCACTATTTCAGAAATTATTAGTCAAGTATTAGTTTTTTCGGGTGATTAGTGTTTTTAATTAAAAATTAAATGAAAAAATTTTAGAAAATTATTTTTATAAAATGGACTTTTTTTGGAATTCAGAACATCGATATTATGTTTGGGTATTTTTTGGTTATTTTTTTGAAAAAAATAAATATTCAGTGAATAGTGTTTTTATACAAACATTAAATTAAAAATATTTAGAAAATTATTTTTATAAAATGGAGTTTATTTTTGAATTCCGAGCACTGATATTATGTTAAGGTAATGTTTTGGGAGTTTTCTGATAAAGTTGGATTTTCAGTGAATAGTAAAAATACAGTATTAGGGTTTGGGTATGTTTAAAGACATCATAATTGCATCATGATGATGTCAGGAGATATTTTAAGGTATGGTCGAATTTTGAATAGTATGATAAGGTATGAGGTGTCCCAAGTGGCTAAAACCATGAAGAAATACCACTTTTTTTACCAATACCACAAATGATGTGTCCCTTGGCCATTAATGCCTTGTCCCCTCACTTTCCCTATAAATACCAAGCCATTCTCTCATCCTTCCAAAATCCTCATTAACAATGTTCTATCCTCTTTAACTCCCAAGGAGTCCTCCCAATGTTCCCTTAAGCCTCCCAAGGTCCCAAAATTCAAGATTTCGAAGTTACTCTTCATGGTAAGTGATCCTACCTCTCACATTCATTTCAAGTACTCTTGTTTATGTCATTTATTTTAAGACTCATGTTCTTATGTTGGGGGGTGTTATTTTATATTCATATTACACTCCATTTCATGTTCATATGATTATAGACCCGCTCTTTCTCTCATCATTTTATTTTATGAATGTTTAAGTGGCGTCGTTAGGCTGCCGATTTTTTGTAAGGGATTCTTTCACCCTACTCATTTTCAAGTTCTATTTTAATGTCAACTCATTCAAGTTCATTTTATTATTTTGGGGTATGAAATCAATATCTATTATACTGATCTTTTATGTTCATATGATTATAGACCCTATTTGATCTCGTCAATTCTTTTTTTTATGTTTTAAGTGACAGCTTTAGGCTGCCATATTTTCATAAGAGAAATCTTATTTTTGACTACCTTCCATGTTTTCATTTAATTTGGTATGTATTTAAAATTTCATTAACATGTTCTTATATTCTTTATATTCTGTCCCTCTAATTTTTTATTGATCATTTATGAGTGGGTGAATTATGTCCCCTCTCTTTTAAATGTTTTCTAAGACCCTATAACATAGCTGTTATGTTTAAGAATTTTCGTCTCAAAATGTGTCTCTCTTTCTAAAATTATTTTATTTTATTAAGTGAGTACTCAAAGATCATTATTATATAGGGTTATTCACATATATATCAAAATGTTCTATTTTAAAATCTGGGATTTACATACACCTAACCTGCTTTCCTTTTTCGTGGGTTTAAAGTGACATAATGATCACATCTTTAAAGTAGTTTTTAAAATGTGATGACTATGAAATAAAACCCATTTTTTCTTCTATATGGGTTTTTTATGAAATTATTTATGATGATATATGTGGATCACATGATGATAAAGACAAATTTAGGGGTGCTCCCTAATAGTTCTCCAATGCATTGGGTAATGTTGTAACCACTAGAGATAACAATTTTAACGATACCTTGGTGAATAACCTTGGTAATTTCAAATGACACCTTGGGGATTGACCTTGGTGATAAGTTCATGATTATATAAGTTAAATGTTGTAGCCACATATTCATGTTATGAAACACGTTATTTTTATTATGATATTCCTCATGAACTCTTTCTCATGCCTTAATGTTATTTTTCAGGACTTTTTAATGTATCTCAAGTTCACATGTAAAATGATTCCCTTGTTTCCAATACTGGGCCTTATGCTCACCCTTTCCATTTATGTATGCTCCAAGGTTAGGAGATGCTGTAATGAACTTAGTATAAACAATGAAGAATCCTTTCATGTGTTTAAGAAGAATGTTTTATGTTGTCAGGTATTAAGTTTCTGGTTTCGAAGACACAAAACCTTAAAGATCCTCGGTTTTGTATAATGTAATGAAAGTTTATGTGATAAAAAGGTGGGATGTTATACAAAAGGCTTCAGTGGTGTGAGGAATTTGTTATAATTCGTCTCCTTTTATAGGGGAGTGGAGGGGATATTTTGGAAAGTGTGAAAATATTATTTTATTATATAACGATATTTGGTTTCTAAAGGTCCAAAACTAATTAAAGTCAAATATAAGTTGAATCATCGTCGAAAGAAAATCATCCAATAACAATTGGAAAGGTTTTTTATGTTATTTTAATATTTATAATCTTATTTATTTAAATAATTTATTAATGTGGTAAATATTGCATCATTATTATCTCATAAATAATTTAATTTATTTGATGTCTAAAAATTATAAAATAATTACCATGATGTGGGAAATCATTTTAGCTTTCCAATTAATAGTTATAGTCGAAGGGATAACTTATATAATAAAATGTAAAAATTAATTTACTAAAAGATATTTGTTTGTGTCATTTTGGCCTTTACATTAAATTAATTAATTTAAAGTGCCATTATCACTCTTAAGTGGCTCCATGGGGTCACAAAATAGACCCAAATATTCCCATGGTCACCCATGACTCATCCAATAAAGTTAGGACAAGTGTTAAGGAAATTTTTATTATTATGATATTCCTTTTACATTGAATTACCCTTTTTACCATTAACTGTGGTAAATAAAAGTCAAATGTTACTATTCAACTAAAAATATTTCCATCTCATTGAACCCCATTTTACCAACTAATAACAACCATATATTTCAGATTTTTTAAATTCGATTCACAGAAGCAGAAAATTTTCATTTAAATGAAAAAATCATTTTTTTACTACTACTAAGTGGTTTCACTATTCATCAAAAATTGATGTTTTTCAGAAAAATACCAAAAACTCAGCCTAAGTAATATTTTATATTTAGACTTAAAAAATGATATTTATTTTACCAAATTCAAAACACTGAAGTTGCATTATTTAATTTATAATTAATTCCCTTTGTCAAAATAAATAGTGTGTTTTTAGGAAATAATATCTATCAAATGATTGACACTTCTTTATGTCCAATTTCAAAGTGAAATTAATTCCAATGACCACCATTGCATTAAATGGTCTAAATATATTTGAATTACACTTTATAAAAAATTAAAAATATAATCCATCCATATAAACAAATTAGATTAAAAGGAAGATTTTAATTAAAATTCAATATTTTTCACTACCCATTAAAAAATGAATTTTATGAGAAAAATACCAAAATTTTACTCAAAGTAAATTTTGATGTCCAGATTATAAAGAATGAATTTTATTTGATCAATTAGAACCTATAAAAGTGACCAAAACTAGATTTAAAGAGGGTTCCCATTCAAAAGGCGATAAATCGACCTTTTATTGAAATTTAGAGTATTTATGCTCAAAATAAAATTCTTCTCTTATTTTAAGCCTCTAACATTTATTGGATAAATTTAAAAACATTTAACAAACATGTATAATCATATTTTAGTTATTTCTATTAATTACCACCAATACAAAGGCCATGGGTTAACTATCATGTAAAATAATAATATTATATTATTATTGTGCAACGTAAGATTTCAAAGAAACTCATTGTTTCATATCAGGTACGTCTTCGAGCATAACATCCCCTTTAAAGTAAAATTAGTATTTAATTCACAAATATTAATAAAAATGAAAATGTCATATATATTTTTACCTGGGATGTTACATTATATATATATATATATAAAATTATTATAGGACATTAGTATATGATATATATCATATACTTTCACAAAACATATCCTTGATACATTCTATGTAGTGTGTGAGTGAATAATATCTCTTTGAGGGGCGGTAGTCCACTCCTCTTCAAATGAAATTACCTTATTTACATGAGATAGATATCCTAAAGATATGTTCTAAATAATAATTAATAAAGTATAAAGACATTATAAATATCATATTTATCACATATAAATATATTCTCCATTATAAAATCCACCATGATAGTCAGTCAAGGAATCAAGAATAATCATCATTTCTTGGGGTGGGAGTTTGTCGTACATGTAAGCAGTATATTCGTTACCCATTAGATAGAAGTGTGTGTAATTATATTTCAAATAATTATCATAAAACAAACTAGTATATTTAGGATACTATTTATTATATAAAACCATGAAATATTGAGAGTGGAGGTGGTAGAGAATGAAAATAAAAGAAAGGAGTTTGAGGGAGGCCGCTATCTCTTAATCGAGTAACTCATTTTTTTTTCACAAAATGTATTAAATGGATGGATTTATTACCAGTTTTAGGCTTAAATAAATAAGTTATGAATGTTTGGATAATATTTTTTGATGATTTTTAGGATCAAAAATGGACTGACAGGTGTGAAGAAGTGGTATAGTGCATTCATTATTATTGTGGAGTGGTGGCAATCTTGTAAATACCAAAAGGTATTCAATAATGAGAGGTATAATTTACTTAATGTGACTCATAAATCAAAAACTATTATATTAATTTGACTATATGGTTGAAAAAAATCTAAAACATAGAAAAATATGTTTATTTTAGTAGTTTAGTTCCCTAACTTCTATGATTCCCCATTTTTATTATTTTTGGTTTTTATTAAAGAATCTAGTTCTCTAACCTAAATAATTAAACATATAAAATTAAAATAAATATACATTTATAATTTACTATAGATCCCATTATATATAAATAGAGTACATAATTTACAAAAAAGAACATTATATGTTTTGGAAATTAATTTTTAAAACAAGTGCAAGCGACGCGCATAACACTGGTTAAACCCAAACCTTGCTAACAATGTTCATACAATCTATCGGTCAATATATTAATTAAAATAGATAAATTGTACCATTAATAGACCTTGATTAATATTTATTCAAAACTAAATATAACATGGTAGAATATAGTGTTTTTATTAATTTTATATCACTTAATAAAATATCATTTATTGTAAAAAAATAGTAATGTCAATTTTGACAATATTAATTTATTTTTGTTTTTAAAATATCAAAATAATATTGGAATTAAAATATATTAAATTTAAATATGTGTAACATGATATACTAATATTAAAAAAATAAACAAAATATTTCATTCAATTCAATTCACTTTTTATATTAATAGTATCATTTATTTTAGTTAATTATTAACTAAATAATAACTACATTGTCATTTAATAAGAATTATAAGTTACTAAATCAACTCTATGAATTATAAATAAATTATTATGATGTAAAAAACCCATTAATATTTCAAAATGATATATATATCTGAAAATGTGCATTTTTCTACATGTCTCAATGTTTTATAAATGTTAAAGTTAAAGAATGTTAAATTTATTTCATTTTCCTTACATAGCCATTTATATAGTGATCTTCTATTTAAATAATATCCCAATAACCATTAAAAGTGTAAACAAAAGAGGATATTGTCCAATTATTATCATCCAATGGATTATTTACATGTTTCCAGGTCATTATGGTCATTAAGATTAAGGTTTAGTCCCTAATTAGGCTTAATATTACCTTAATCGTTGTGATTACTTTTACTCAAATTCACTAATATTCTCAGTAAAAAAATTATGTGGACCAAATTAAATAATAAATATAATTCTAATTAAAACCATTTATTTTATCAGAATTAAAATAACAGATGTCGATTTTTTTAATGCTAATCCCACAGATGTGGCGAGAAAGAATGGTTTTAAAGTAAAATCGTCCAAAATATAAATATGTTAAATAACAAATATCCATAAAAATGATTGCAATGACCAAAATTGATTTAATATCTATATATTTTATAAATTTTTACTTTAAAGTCCAATTTAAAATATTTAATAACTATAATTTTTTTAAAAAAAGATTGTACTAAAAAAATACTGTATTTTTACTAATAAAAAAAGAAGTTTCGCAGGAAAACATAAAAAATTTACCCTACACTAGTTCTGAAATTATGAATTAAAAAATTATGTTTTTTATAGATTTAAATTTATAAAAATCCTAAAATTAGTTTTATTTTTTCTCCCATAAGACATGAAAATTAGTTCATTTGATAAAATATTATTTTAAAACAAATGATGATTTTACCAAAAAAATAGATTTTTTATAATAAATATGTATTATTTATTATAAACTTTTATTAAAAATATTTTAAAAATATTTATTTCAATTTATATTTAAAAAAAATTCTTATATGATATAACAATATTGGTTAAATAATTGTAACAATAATATCATATTTTATAGAGACTTGATGTTGCATGTCATGTACACAAAGTTAGTGTAGCATGTAGCGCAAGACAAGTCTGCTTCATGTGAAAGGGATGTTTGAAATTGTGCAATGCAATAAATCAATGAAAACTAAATCATTCTAATAAAAAAATAATTCACAAAATCTCGGTATGTTAAGCCCATTATTATAATGGCTTCGCTATAATTACTAAATAATAATAGTATATTGTTGTTCGATAAAACTCGGCCTTGTTTGTATCAAAGACTATTGAAGAACTTTTTTTTACATGTTACACCAGTTGAACTCAGTGTTTCATGTTTGATATAAAATCATATAAAATGATATTTTTTATAATTTTCGGGAGTTAAATTATTCTCAACTTCAATGAATTTCTCCTTCATAATTTAATCTTGATTTTGGTATTAATGGTTTTGACATTTAAAATTCCATTATAGAAAAACACATTATGATAAGGATTGATAAAACTTCCTCATTATAAAATAGAAATTTTCATAAAATGAATAAAATTGAATAAAACATAATAGGCCTTCTACGTAAATCACATTGGTGGCAATTGATGATATGTAGATTGATGTAATGTGGAAATAATTATAGAGAGTGATATAGGTCAGTGATTACAAGAAAGTGAATGATAATTTAAAGTTAAAGCCCTAAAATCCATAAATCCATAATGATCTAGAAGTTAATCTATTCAATATAAATGATGCTATAATGATAAAATATTATTTCAGTATAAATTTTCCTAGAGTTAAGTAATTATTTTGTTCTATAAGAATACAAGAACCTATAATTCCTTGATACCTTTTAATTTTATATGAAAAATTTCATCCTTTGGTTGTTCTTGGATCAATTTCCAACCCACCAATTACACAATGAAATTTAGATCTAAAAATGTATTATTTATGTCTAATGTACTAAAATCATCTTTTAATTATTCATAAGTTATATAAAAGAGTGAAAAGTATTTCCTTCTGTCTATAACTATTTTCCAAAACCAATATTGTTATTTAAAGATAACCAATATTATAAATTAATATCTAAAACGTCATCCAGAGATGAAATTAAAGCATTTCAAAAAAATTTATCATTAGGGACCATCCAAAAGATTAAGATCTATAACTTCTGAAATAAGGTCACTAAACATTTAAAATAAACTTATCAATAATCAGTTCAAATGTAGTTAGTATTATCCAATTTAAATTGTCCATATAAATCATCCCATTATCCCATCATCATTATCTCAACATCATGAACATATTAAGATTTATCTTTTCATAAATCGTGTGTTTTATAATAATATCAACTTAATATTGAATCCTTTATCATATTCATTGGTACCATTAAACATATTCTCTCAAATCATTAATGTATTTGTAGTTTTGTAAAATAATTATAAATCTCATAATTTTTATGATGTGAATATCATAAATAAATAAAATTTATATATTTTGTTTTAGATAATTACACAAGCACATTAATCATTACTCTTCTTTCTTATGTATATAATAAGCTTTAAATTGATACCATAGTTTATTCTGAGATATATTCCTTGATTCTTGGGACATTTATTTATGTATTTCCTCCTCTCTATATAGTTGAAACATTATACATTGGAAACGTTTTTTCCTTCCCTTTGAATCACATAAATGGTGTCCATTCTATACAAACATGTACAAAATTCCCATCCCTTTTAACAATGTTCTAGGGTGTTTTAATCCATAATTATGACATGTTGGAAAATCCTTCATTCCATTCGTCCCTTTATTATTCATTTTTCCTTCCATATTATTGTTCCATTTAATCCCATCAAATCCATAATACTTATAGAATTATTTATTTTTATATTCATTTCATGATATTATTTCCTCATATGATGAGATTTAATTGGAGACTAGTTACCTTGAAAAAAAATTTCAACCCCATCAAAGAAACAATCATTCATTATCCATGGATTACATGATATGATAATCCTATCATTCCTCCCATTATGTTCCATTTATAAAAGTTAGTATACACCAGGTGAGATTATATCATCATGCAGTGTAATGTATAATTCAAAAATTAGTGAAATAGGTGAGATAAATTGAAAAATTATTCATATCTAATCTCATTATCATAAACATGGTTTCTTTAATGTTATCCCTATTTTCAAATCCTTCATAATGGATCGTAAAGAAAATGTGAATTATTCTAATAATTTACAATAATAATATCAAACCAGGTGCATAGTAAGTCCTGTTGACTTTCACCAGGTGGTGATCAGGTCAATCCCAATGCACCCTTTTGGAGTTATTATAATTAAAAACTAATGTTCTTAAACCATGTCTACACATAGTATCCAACAAAGAATTTTTTTCTGGGAAAACTGTATAATCTCTTCATTACAAATACTTTTATATGTTATTCTATACATCTCCTAAATTACATCGTGGGGTTATGTTCCCAATTTTTTTTCCTAAATCTAGTTCCCGTGGTTTCACTAAGCTTCCTCTAATACCATCTTCAGTGACCATGACCCCAAAGATGAGAGCCAATACATGATTTATTATATTGGAATATAATACATAGGAACACATATTATATAACAGAATTTTTTAATAGGATTAGTCAACAAGATACACACTTGAAATTCACATTATATTTTGAGAAATGAGAAACAAAAATAATTTTTGTTTGTTATTTCCTTATTCCCTTTCTCTATTTCTACATATGAATCACAAAATTCTTTCTAGTATACTGGGGGAAATAGAACATAAGAAACAGGTAATCTAAAATCCTCAGTAAGAGAAATTATTTAGTTGAATATATCATAAATAAATGAGAATAATCAATATAAAATTTTATATAAATAAAACACATTCCATTTAATAAATTAACGGAACATAACTTTCATGAAATAAATGGTGGTAAAATAAATGTTCAAAAATAATAAAATATGATTGATACTTTTCCATGGATATTCTAACAAGACATATAATCCCCTGGATATCAATATCTGATCTCATTATAAGGGAATTCATAAAATAAAAAATCTAAACTGTTGAGATCTATCAACAAGATAGTTACTGTCAAGATCAATCCTCAAGAATGTTTAAATCTATGGTTAGAAATATATATGATTTGGCCAACTAATTTTTCTCATGACATATATCGATGCATCTAGGAGATATAGAGAGCCTCTCCCATAACATAATAAGTCTGATGGATTTTTCATAAAAATGGGAGAAACATAAACAAAATAAAAATTAATATTTAAAAACTAAAAAAATAAATTTGAATAATTTCCCTAATATGTAAGCATAAATATAAAATATACGGTGTAACATGAATAATGGTATCAAAATTGCACATCCACAGTCAAACTGATCATAAACCAACCAAAAAAATAATAAGAGGGATATCAAAACAAAATACTCCAAGTTGATCTTACATATATTAAAGGGTTAATATCATTGATTAATAGAAATAAAATAAAATTTTCATTTAAATAATAATTGAGAAATATAAAATTTTAAATTTTTAATTAACTTTCTATTACAAATATTATCTTCAAAATCCCTTTCATTGCAAATAACTTTTAGAAAAATTATATTTTAAATAATATTATGAATAATAATTATCTAAAATATCTTTTTATTATTTTAATGTATGTTTCAAATAAATTTCGATCTTTATTGAAGTTAATTCCCTAATATATATATATAAGTTAAAAAAGAACATTCATTTTTCCTTCTAAAATGGTCTAAAAATTGTCTTGTTTGGAAAGTGATAAGAATAACCAGATCAAACTATTTTGTAACAAGTAAAACCAGGGTAAAAAATACTTATGATTTTTTTCTAAAATGATAAAAACATTTTTTGAATCAATTTTAGAAAACATAGGTTTTGATGAAAATTGATTTCTGACTGAAGAGATAAATCAAGGTACGTAGCCTTTAAGAAATGTTTTCAAAAAATTAGTTACAATAGTGGAAATTGCTAAAATTACTTGAAAATATAATGAATATCCATAGGATAATAAAATAAAATGGTTTTATTATAAGTTTATCAAATAATTTTCTTCAATTTAAATATATGTATAGTCAATATTGATTAGAATTTGATTGTGAGATAAACCATTATAATGATAGTAATGTTCCTACTAAAATTAATCGATAAATTAATTATGGTTATTCAATGGAAATACAAATATCTAAAATGGAAATAATGAATAATATATTCAAAAAATTATTATACGGGTTATTATTAAATATCAACAACAATGATGATGTAATATAACCTAATGAAATGAAATTTAGTTATGGAATTCATTTCCACTTTTTAATTCAAATGTCAAATCCTATTGAATTCTGTAATTAAAATTACAATATAGAATTCAATAAATTAATAAGTATTCATGATATTAAATTTTAATTGGGAAGTATATAAAACATATAAAATAGAATTTCTGTGTCACATTATAATATGCCTCAATGAAATCAAATTGAGAAGATATCCCTTACCATGATTCTGACTCGTCTTGTACATTATTTATTTACAAGAATAATAAAATTATTATAATTATTGACTTTCATAAGAGACAATTTTTATGTTTATTATTCCGTTTATTTTACTTATGAATATTTTATATGTTATTAAATAATTAATTTATGTTTACATTGGTTATTTTGATGATATTTGACTTCTGTGTCAAAAATTAATTTAGAAGGTGAAGATTGGTCTAAGAGGTAATTGTTTTAGTATATCAATAATAATAATGAAATAATTATTTATTTTATACATAAATTATAATTTGGAATCCAATAATGAAATAGTTTTCAGAAAAATTAACTATGTTGCAACCATATAGATGGTAGGTCATATATACGCATTAGTGACATTACCATTTTTCAATGATCAGTAAGGAATGGAGGTAAGAAAATTTTGTCATTCCATAATTATAATAATATCATGAATATCATATTATTAAATTATATTAACATATATGTATATATATCATCCATTTTTGTGGTAATGAAAAGATAATCACAACATTTCGTAAGGGTGTAGTTCACATGTACATGAACATCCTTACAATCATTCATTGAGTGAAAATGTAAAATATAAAATGATATATATATTATAATTTCTGAATGATAAATATATCATTAATATTTTATTTTTTTCATGTGTATCAAATATAAACATTATATTTATCCTTATCACAATCCATGATACATGTTAGTGAAAGATGAATCACATAGCATTGAAAGGAGGTAGTCCAACGTACATAACAGTGACGTTATTGTATCCCCTATGGAATAGAAAGAAAATAATATATATATATATATATATGATTAGAATATAGCTATATTTATGTAAAAATAGAATATAATGCCTTTATATTCATCATCACATCTAACTGCGATAGGTGCTGATGGAAAACAAATGACACTGTTTCACAAGGTGCCATTTCGCCATACACATGAATTATTATATAGTAACACATTTGATGGAATTGGGGATGGTTTTTTATAATTAAATTAATATAACCACATATTATTATATGGAATATACTAAGGTTATTATATCATCATGGTTTAACAAAAATTTATGTTGGTGGAGATAGAAATAAGGTAAATAATCTTATTGAAGAACACTACCTCTTCTGCGGGTATCCTCATTAGATTTTCACAAAATCATTCCAAGGAGGGATTTATTCCAAAATATATATATTATATAATGAGATAATGGGTTTTGGGAAGTTATTTGGGTAGGTATTGGCTGAAACAAAGTGGTTTTAAGTAGTGAGGAAGTGAGGATAGGGGGTTCCCTTTTATAAGTGGGGTGAGTGACACACATGTATGTTTTTTGAATATATCCATTTGTACCCACTTTTTTATCCTTACCCAATCCTCCAAAATGGTCCATTATATAAAATAGAATATCTAAGCTTGAAATAAGTTAATAAATGTGTTTTTTTTATTTTAATTAATTTATAACCCTGATATTTTTATTTAAATCCTCCTGCAAATAAATTTTTTACGTTTACCACAGAAATTAATTTTTACTATTTTCACTTTTCATTTTGGTAAAAAAAATATAGTTAAAATTGTAATGGATCAGACCTCTCAGCTTCATTCCATTACTAAAATCTAGTGTCTGAGGTGTTTTAGGAGGTCAAGGTGACTTGTCCCCCACACTTTTGGAAATTTCTATTTCTGTGAAAAGTGTCTCCAATTTTGTGTCTAGTGTCATCGGTGAGACAGATGTGAATAGTGTCATCGGTGAGTCATTTTGTGAAATATTCCATCAGTGTCAGTGAGTCATTTTGTGAACAGTGACATCAGTTTTGGTGAGTCATTTTGTGAACATTTCCATCGGTGTTGGTGAGACATTTTGTAAACAGTGCCATCGGTGTTGGTGACTCGTTTTGTGAACACTGTTTCCATCATTGGTAGTTGTACAGTGTTTCCATCTTCCGAGAGTTTTACCCCTTTGATGTTTTCATTGAAGTAAAATGAATTCATGGAATTTTATTAAGGTACATATGTCTGATTCAATGCACATAACTCCTATATTAATTTTCTAATGTCTTAGTATTCTTTTACATGGTCAAACCATGTGGTTTAATGTGATCCGCTTCTAATGGAAAAACTTGTGTATCTTAAACCACTGCTCCATAAATCTTCTAGTTGGACGAGATATATTCCTCTCTAATTTTACCTTCGTGTTCCCTGTTGTATGATGATCTATCATTTATTTATTCCCATAATAGTGATGTGATCGAATCATAAACATTGTATCTTTTCCCCTTAAAATTTATTTTTACTACATGAACACCCCTGTTTTGTTTCAAGAAGAAAGTTTTGATCCACCATCGATAGAATGAATGATCTAACTCTATTCATGTGTTTTCTTCAACCCCTATTCTCCCATTTTGTCCTTGAAATTTTATGGAATGTGATCTCCATGCCACTAACAGAGTTTTCTTGGGTGTCGGTTGATGCGGTCGTGTTGTGGCATCCTTGAGTGGATGTATTTTTCATGGGGTAGGTGATCTTAATACTTTGTGTGGATTATTCTTTTATAAATAATTTGATGAACATTTTGAGGTAGGGGATTCATTTCATCTTTATTAATTTACATGCAATCATTTATTTATCATGATTTATCCACTGGACCACAATGGAATTGACATAATAAATATTTTAACTAGATAAATCAATTGGCAACTATCATATTATATTGCCTCTTATTTTTTTAGATAGGGTGATATATATACTTTCCTTGTTTAGCGTGTCCTTATTGATGGAAATTGGTAAAGAATGTAAACTATGATTAATTGTAATTATTTTTCAATGTTAAAGTGGCATGAAAATGAATATAGTTTTTTCTGTTGTAAATAAATGATAATCAAATTGATGTAGCATGAATGTTTAATTATTTTCTAATAGTAATTATAGATTGTTGTTTATGTTTCCCATAGTTGGAACCTACAAATAATAAATCGGTGAATTCCAGATAGACGAAGGAACCAGTTATTTTATATAAATATATTGCATGTTAGGGTTCTCAGTTACCCTCTTCCATGTAAGGCCAAGTGCCGTGTTCTTTAGAGCCATGAGTGCTCATCATATATGAAATATAGATTCCTTATTTAAGGCCTAATAGCCCAGTTTTTATGATGTTTGTTTTCATACTTATTATGTTGTGATGTAAGTATGGACAACTATTGTGATATATGGGGGAATGGAGGCCCATTTTTTATGGATGTAGTTGAAGAATAGAGTGATGAGATGCATTGGTTTATGCTTGTGGGTGTCGGGGAGGACACCAGAGATGATGAAACAGGTTGGATGGTAATGGTTGGATGTTTGCTAAATCATGTCAGTTTTTTACCTGCATTACATTCCCCACTGCTCAAGGCATTTGGAGTTCCTTACCATCCTTCCAAAAGGGGAGAATAATGTTGTGGTATGCCATGTGCTTTCTGTGTTTAGATTCTATTATGAGGATATGTCTTTGATCCTACTATAAGTGGAAATGACTTGACGGGAAGTTCACCGACTCAATGGGTTGATCCACCTTGTGTTTGGTAGCTTGTAAGTTTTTTCTAGAATGCCTAGGAATATGGGAATGTTATAATGTTGTTAATAAATTATTGAATTAATTATGTTAACCAATGGGGTTGGAGCATGATGAGACACAATGCTAAGGTAACAATTCAAAGGAACTCAGGATATTGGTTGGAATGCTAATGAAATGTAAATTGGAATTGATAATGGTTAATTATGGTTTAAATATTTCATTAATATAAAGTGAAATTCATAAAAAGAGAATTAAGTTATGCAATAAATCACTTTAAATGGTTGCATGGTTATAGGATACCTAGTCTTAGCAATGAAAGCCATGAGTAAGAGATATGTTAGCTGAAGTTGATTCTAAGACTAGGTTATGCCCATAGTGTGGTTGTTTGCTAAAGTATATTCTATAATTTCTGTGATCTACATGCTACTCCACCCTGTCGGTTAGGTAAGATGACACCCTTGGGATTCTGAGCCCTACGGGGTTTCCCAACATTCTGGTGGGAGGATGGATGGATGACTACCCCCATTGGCTCCTCTCTTTTCTCTTGGTAGTTAATTATACTAGTAGGAATGTTTCTTAGTTTTCCCCAAATATGTGTGTAAAGGGATGTAATGTCTTGTGGTTATTCACACACATATATTTTGTTGACAGTTTCATATGGAAAAATATAGTTGTAATGTGTATGGGCTATAATGGCTTGAGGATCCTTACTCGGTGTATGGGTTGTAATGTCTTGAGGTACAATGTGTGATATATGATTCACGTTATGAGAGCTGTGGTGGCTCCCAAAAACTACCCGTTTACTTTTTTTACATGGATGTAGTGGTTGTGTTTCATGAGGTGCATGTTCTGGTGCTTCTCCCAAGTTTATGCTGACAAGCACTTTTGGATATAGATGTTTAGGATGTCTGAAATTGGGGAAAAGTGGAAAACCATTTGGGAAGTACTATTAGGTAACCCTTGATATTCATTATTATATTATATATTCTTGAATGTGATACTAGGTGAATGTATCCATGGTGAATCTAGGAGCATAGTATACTTATTTAGGTAGGGATTTAGTTTCATTTTTGTCACTATGCTTTAGCATTATTTCTTTACTTTTTCATGAGAGGATCTGGGGAGGATCATGTTGAGTATACTATTATATTCACCATATGTATATATAAACTGTTTTTAGGCCATATGGAGCATGTTAGAGATCAGGTAGGTTATACAAGCTTGCGGTTTCAGGAGCTATTTACGCTTCACGGTTGTTGTGGATTTTACTTTCCTTTCATACTTGTAATTTTTTCTTTCAGTTGTAGTAGTTGTTTCATGACATTACATATTTTTACTTCCAATTTATATTGTATTATAGCCTAATTTGGAGTCAGTTTGTGTCTATCGTATCTCTTCCTTCTACATGTACTCAATTAGAGTGTAATTCCTCGCTTTTTTATGTTTAATATACCCCCAGTGCTAGTCTCCAAACTAGGGCCTGCTAGAGGTGGGACTCGGGGGGTAACTATCTCCCTTCTCAAATTGCTGGCCTAGGAGAGGAAAACCTTGTGGGGAGGGGGTCATGACAGAGTGGTATCAATGTTATGACTGAGGGATAGGATGGAGTTTGGTGTTACGAACAGGTGATGATACATGAGTTGGTAGGGTAATGATGTCAGTAATGTTTAGCAAGTGATGTAAAAACTGAATACCGGCAAAGATATAAGTGTTTAGGCCTCTCTGTAATCTAAAGCACGGGCTTTTAAGTTTAAAGTGGATACTAAATGAGGTGATACTCATTTTAGGGCAGAGACCTAGAAACTCACCATGTATTATCCTTCTTTGTGCATGTGTTTTAATGGGAAGACCTTGGGATATGTTAACCTAAAATGAATAAAAGAAAACAATTAATTAATTAATGTTGAGTCTTAGATATTTTTAGTTTAGGACATCTAAATGTTTATTATTTTGCAGGTATGGCTCCAGGTCGGCATCCCCATCAGATACACATAGAATATGTCTAGTAGGTTGTGCCCACAAATCATTGTAGGGTAGTGGTTGGCGACGATGACAATTAGAGTAGGACACTCTTCGAGTTTCAGTGAAATATTCTATAGAAATATGAGAGATCTATATTAGATGGAGTCAAAGAATACTAGAATGAGGAGGTTGAGATAACCATCACTTAGATCTGTTCTTGAATGCTGCAATGGGTGTCTTTAGTTTCAATAATGCTGCGTGGAGTAACAATGCAGTGGTGGTTCTTACATTTCACGGATCGCAAGGAGATGGAAATCTCATTGGAGAAGTTCCAAGAAAATTTTAGTGTCATGTATCTTTCTTTGACCACGAAGGTGTCAAATTTCTAGGATATTATTACCCTTCGACAGGGGAGATGAATTGTGCGATATTATGGAATCTGTTTTAGGAACCTTTTACGATATGCTTCAGACCTATTTCTTGATGAGGCGTCCAGGTCGTGGCATTTCGTGTTGGCTTTTCATCGAGAGATCCAGCACCAGGTCACCTTGTTTATGTTGAAGACATATCGTGAGGTGTTGGTATAACTCCCTAAGATTTTATGAAAAATATATGTATATTTTTTTAGGTCTTATGTTATACGCAACACCAAAGGAATCTTTCCCTACACAAAAACACTGGCTTGTCTTGTGTTACATGCAATAACAACCTTCCTCGATAGCTTGTGTTGTACACAATACCAAGTTTCACTAAATAATGATATATTATTAAAATATTATAAACTATCTGTTATGAATATTATTAACTAAATTTTGATATTCATAAAATTATAATTTATTTTACACATTTTCTAGAATTAGGTATGAAAAAAAATCAATATTTCAGATAAAAGAAGTATTTTTCAAACAAATGTTGTTTTACCGCCTTTTGATGGGGCAAATATTTTAAATCTAATTTTTGACAAGTGTATAAGTTCAATTTTAATGAATAAACTTCATCATTTTAATCAGGATATAAAAATTTACATTGGGTAAATTTTTTACACCTTTCTGATAACCTTCATATTTTGATGAAGAGTAACAATATGCTAAATTTTTCTTCAAACCATATTTTTTCGTCAAGATAATTTAAATGGATAAAGAATAAAATTCAATTGTTTTAACGTATAAATAGAATATATTTTTACTATGTAATATAATTTATTTCATTACCATTAATATTACATTGAATTCATAGGTAAAAACAATTCAATCGTTGGAAATGTTTTAACTTTTAAAACCTGTTTTCTTATCAATGGGATTAATTTTAAATTAATTACAAGAACTTCATTGTATTGAATTTTGAAAAATGGATTCCCTATTTGGATTCAGTGGGAACAAATAATTTTAATAGGTTACTTTTTTTTAATAGTAACTATTGTAATTTTTATTAACTTTAGTTAAAGGTAAATCAGGTAATTAAGGGTAAAAATAAGATTGTAAAATTACGCTAAAACTTTCCAAAATTCTATTGGATGAATAAAATTCGACCTGTATCACCTAAGGGTCAGAATAGATTTATTGGATGGACTTTGTTCCAGGAAAATGATATAATTATTATTAAAACTAGAGAAATTGATAACATGTCACTCTCTTATATATTATAAGTGTAATAATTTTAATTTAGTGATAAACATAACAAAACATCAATATAAATAGTATATAGAAATATAGTAAAATTATATACATCATGATAATTTATTTATAATTTTTAGGGATTTAATAAATATCATTAATGATGACACAATAGTGATGTAGAAATTATTTTATTGATTGAAATATCAAATAAATCATTTTTAAAAATGGTAAAATAAATATTAAATGTACTAATTAATGTTATCTAAAAATTTTATAGATAAATATGAAGTGTTAGGAATATATTAAATATTTTTTTTCCCTGTATATCCTCTATGTGGATTTTATTTAAATTCGAATAAATGAATAGTGTCAAAATTGACTCTATTGTTATTTTATAAAAATAACTTATTATAAAATTGTTTAAAAATCACAAAAATATTTAAAAATTATAAATTGAGATTTATATGGTCGAAGATGCCATAAAGTGTCCAATTATGGACAATTAAAAACACATAAGTAATTATATATAACAATTTAAAATTTAAAATATTATTCCCACAAATAAAATTAAATTGATTAAATAAGTATAAATCGAGTTAATAAGGTTTAAAATAAATTCCCAACATGTATAAATTTTATTTTTTGATGATATAACCGACCTATCTCATCTAAAATTCGGATTGGATTCATTTTTTGTGGTTTTTATGTGGGTTTGGCGTTTTTATAAATTAATATTTTAGAGGTTTCCAAAAGTGCCCCTCTCTTCTCTTATAAAAGGGCACCTCCTCCCTCTCCTCCTCACAACATTTTTATCCTTCACGCTCAGCCAAAACCTATCCATTTATATTATCCACTTCCCTAGAAATATACTCTAGGTCCTGGTATTCTTCAAATACCATCTTCAGTGCCCTAAAAGGAGGCTTAAAAGAGGCGTGTCGAAGAAGAGGTAATATCCCTTTACGATTCATTAAAATTTATTTCTTCTTCTACGTCCTCTTCTTTATTTTTTTAATTATAAAGTAATAACATCACTATCAATAATATACTGATATGTTAATTTAAATATGAAACAACCCTATTTCACCTTCTATCCATCATACAGAAAATGAAATCACCACACGTGCGTACGTACAGAATACTGTCTCCACGTCGTGGTGTTACCTGTTTTCCACCACCACCATACTTGGATCGGAATAATGGTGTAAATAATAAATAGATATGATTATTACAACATGATACTATTTATTATATATTCAATCATCCACTCGTATACAATTCAATAATTATGGGAATGATATCGTCGCTCATGTGTACGTACAAATTATCGTCTCCACGGTGCGATGTGATTTGTTCTACATGATCATCATTAAACCATTATTATATAAACGATTTTAATGAATAAATCTGATATATATTATACTAATAACATTCAATAAATTATGTAGATATAACATAAAAAAATAATTAATAATTTATTCGAAAAAACACAGATAAGAACATAAAGAAATAAACACCTGAATAACATGTAGCAATAAAATATTACTAATATGAAGATAAAAATATAACCATATATGATATCATAACAATGAATATGATTCGGTAATAATTCAACAACATTATTAAAATCATTATATAGGAGGTTCAGATACGTACACTGTATAATGGACCTAAGGTATGGGATAATTATTCAAATCACGTTCTTATCCGAGATTGTTTATTCGTAAGTATTTACCAGGGTTATGTTCCTCATCCGTGTCCACGTTTTCTCAAAATATTTTCATAAAATGTTTAATATTATTCTATGTATGTTTAAAGTCATTTTTATCTTTTTTTGACTTTTACCACATGGTATGGATGGAATCCTTTTTTTCCATACGAGGTACTTTTTGACTTTGAAGAAAAAGTACGAGAAGAATGTTTTTTTAACTAGTACAACATGAATGGATTTTTATGATTTCATAGATATTTATTTTCATGAAGCTTAAATTACATTATTTCAAGTTTATTTTCAATTAACTTGTTTTAGTTTAAAATTGTATAACATGTTGAGAATGGAAAAATGTTTTTTAAGAAGAAAGGATATTTTCATCAAGATCTAAGTTCAAGTGTTTAATAAAAATTATTTTCCATCTAAGATAATATACGGTTCTATTTCAATCCCTATTATTAAATTGATTTGAATATGTTTTGATGGAGTTATTTTTATGAAGTCCTTTACCTTATATTGATTATGTTATGGTGGCATGATGTTTAGGATTCCAATTTTTTTACTGGGGATATTCTATGATGTATGATTTATGATTTTCTGTCACACATCAAAAAGGTTTAATTATGAGATGGGTGGAACCTATATATCCCTCTAATGAATTGTGTAAATATTTTTATCTCATGAGATAGACATGGATGGAATGGAATGTAAATCTAGTTCAGCATTACAAGGCTGGAACGTGGAGTGAACTCGGTTCCGTAGTGGACTTTGCCAGCTATGATGGTCTTGGAAATGAGCCTTGATTTATATGAAATGATTTTCTATGCTTGTATGTGCATAACACAAAGTTTCATGTCTTATGTTCTAATTTTTGGGATTACATTGCATTTCTATGGTTTATCCAATGATATGATATTATGACCTCTTATGGAGGATATGATTTTGAATATGATATGATTCACATTTCATTTGAATACCCATACTAAGCATTTGAGCTCAACCTTTTCTATGTTTCTTTTCCCCAGGTCTAGAAGAAGAGTATTAAATATGATATTACAAAAAGGATTCAAGATATGATCAAATAAACGGGAGACAATGTAGATTCTTTATGAACTAGTTTTTATGATTCCTAGTTTCTAAAGACACTATACCTATATGGTACCACCATGGTTGTGTTATATGTTATAATAAATATACTTCAATTACGAAGTATTAAAAATTTATGTAATGTATGGGTCATTACAGTTGGTATCAGAGGAATGGTATATTCAACCTTTGGAAACTAGGATGTGACAGCCTTAGTAGGAACCCTAAGGATTTTTCTAAGAATAGAACACAATTTTAGTGTTTTAGAAATGGAAATGAATAACCTATGATAATACTTAAAGTGTGAAATTTTATTACTAATTATGTTGTTTTCCTATTTTAATTAGTGTTTCTTACACTATGCTTCTTGGTTTTAGTCAATTGTTGGAACCCGAAGGAACCATTTTAATGCTGAATGTGATGAGAAATGCAATGATTATACGCCTGAGAAACCAAAAGTTATGGAAGATGGAATGAAAACTATTTTAGCCATTCCCAAACATCTTTCTTAAAATATGAATCATGCAGGACTTCCAAATAAGAAAAAAAGGGGAGAAACGTTCTATTGAATCTTTCATGAGGCAGCATCCACCTTCATTCAGTGGTTCTTCTAATCCATTAGTGGCTGAACAATGGATCCGAACCACTGAAAAGATATTTTCAGTCCTGTAATGTTCTAAACATGATAAATTCATCTTAGTAGTATATCATTTGGAAGGTGGAACTATTCGATGGTGGAATCTTGTCAATAATACAAGGAAAAGGGGTAAAATTGAGTCCAGGAAATGGGACAACTTGATGAACTTATTTTTCAATAATTACTTCCCTCATATTCCTCAAAAATTATGGAGAAAGAGTTTCTTGAACCAAAGGAAAAAGGATGATGAATCTGTTGGTACCTACAAAGAAAATTTTATAAGGCTTGAAAGGTATGCTTCTGGGATTATTATCTAACCTGAGAGTAAGATCGATCGATTATTTAGTGGCTTAAAACCAAGTCTCTAAAGGGCATTAGCTGTAAGGTACTTCAATGGATATGTGGAAATTGTTTGATGTGATCTCAAGGTTGAGATGTATATTGGAGTAACCCATCAGTCATATGGGTTTGATAAGAAGAGGATTATGGAATTCAAAAGAAAATCTAAAGACCACAATGAGAAGAAGATGAGTTTTCCATTATTCTCAAGGTGTGGAAAAAAACATGGATGTAATTGCCTTAAAGGAACAAGAAATTTTTTTAAATGTGGAAATAAAGGTTATAGGGCAATTCAATGTCGCGGTGATGGGAAAAATATGTCTACAGATGTGAACAATGAAATGGCTACATCGAATACCCCTCATACAATTAAATGTTACAAGTGAAAGAAACTGGGGAATTATTCCAATCAATGCCCTAATCCAAGAGTTTTTTATGATGATCGATGACAACAAACTCTTAAGGCCAAAGACAAAGAAAAGTCACATGCAATTTAAATCGTCAATGTGGAGTATGATAACAAAGTGGTGAAAGGTACACTTACTATCCACTCTAAAGTTGAAAATGATTTATTTGATTCTAGATCCACCCAATATTTTATTTCTGAAGAATTTTCTATGGTTATCGCTATATTACCTCAGCAATTAGTTATTGAGTTTTTTGTGACAATCCCTAATGGCATAATAGATGCATCAAAAGTTTACAATTCTTTTCCGATTGATGTTTGTGGGATAGTGCTTCCTGTAAATATTATGATCCTTCATATAGTGTAATTTTATGTGATTGTTGGCATGGATAAGATTTGTCTATATGGAGGCCATATAAATTTCCAAAATATGGAAGTCTCATTTTATATTCCTGATCAATCTATAATCATCTATCAATGCAAGTATTAATATTACCATACAGTGCATATTTCTTCTATATTATGGTTCTTGATTCTAAAAAATTAAGGTTATTTATCTAAAATTGTTGGAGAGAAACTCACAATTAATAAAATTCCCATTGTACGGGTGTTTGATTATTTCATTCCATAAGAATTTCAAGGTCTTCCACCAAATTGTGAAGTTGATTTTTTAATAGAAATCATACCAGGTGTTATGCCCATTTCAAAGACACCTTATATAATGGCCCCAATTGAGTTGTAGGAATTGAAGAAGAAACTCTAAGAGAATCTTGATTAAGGATTCATACGCCCTTGTGCGTCACCATGGGGAGAACCTATTCTGTTTGTTAAGAAGAAAGATGGATCAATGAGAATCTATATTGATTATCGAGAACATAACAAGATAACTATCAAGAAAAAATATCCTCTAACATCCAAGGATGACTTATTTGACCCACAATACAGAGCTCAACACTTTTCCAAGATTGATCTTCATTCAAGGTATCATCAATTAAAGGTCAAAAAAGAGGATATACCAAAGGCAACATTCTGTACAAGGTATGGACACTATGAATTTATAGTGATGCCATTTGGTCTTACTAATGCCCCTTCCATCATCATGGATATAATGAATAGAGTCTTTAGATACTATCTTGGTGAGTTTGTGGTAGTCTTTATAGATGATATTCTTTTCTATTCAAAGATCAAATAAGGACATGAAGATCACTTAAGAATTTTATTGAAGACCCTGAGAAAGGAAAATATTTATTACAAATTTACCAACTATGAATTTTGGCTACAAAAATATTCATTTTTTGGTAACATAATCTCATGAGAGGGGATATCTGTGGATCCACCAAAAATAGAGGTTATTTAAAGATGGTCAAGACCAACAATAGTAACTAAGATATGAATTTTTCTTAGTTTTGCTAGATATTCTCGATGATTTGTGAAATATTTTTCAAGGTTATCTAACCCACTCACCAAATTGACTCGGAAAGGAGTTAAGATTGATTGGACTGAGGAATGTGAAGAATATTTAAAAGAGCTAAAATGAAGGTTCACCAGTGCACATGTGCTCAAAATGCCTTGTAGTAGAGAAAGGTTTTTGATCTACAGTGATGAATCAAAGAAGTGTTTGGGGTGTATTCTCATGAAAAATGATACGGTGACAGCTTATTCCTCACTAATGTTGAAAATCCATGAGAAAAATTACTAAACTCATTATTTTTAGTTAGATGTGGTAACCATTCCATTAAATATTTGGAGGAATTATATTTATGGTGAAAGGTGTGGTATTTATACTGATCATAAAAGTTAAAAGTATATTTTCACACAAAAGGAGCTGAATATGCACAAAATAAGATGTTTAGAGCAGATTAAGGATTATGACTTCTCAATTCATTACCACGCTAGGAACGAAAAAAAGGTGGTAGACACATTAAGTCGACAAGACCATAGTAGCTTATCTAGGATGAGGATCACAAAATATCCAATATTTATGGATTTACAATGGATGAATCATGGAATTATAATGGAAGGGGGAAATATTATATTTTTCAAATAAATTTTAAACCATATATACATGTGAAGATTAATGAGGAACAGAAAAAAGATGTAGAGTTACAAAATAAGGTGAGAAATGTTCATGAATTCCACATTGATTGTGATGAAATAATAAGGTTCAGGAATCACGTTTTTGTTCCTCCAATCCCAGAATTAAAGAAGGAAATATTTGATGAGGCTCAAAGTTCTTTATTCTTTGTTCACCCTGGAAGCATGAAGATGTATAGGGACCTGAAAATGTACTTCTGGTGGGATTTCATGAAAAGAGATGTTGGTGAATATGCCTCTAGATGCTTGGTTTTCCAGAAAGTTATAGCAGAGAGACAGAAGTCTAAAGGGATGATACAACCATTACCCATACAAGAATGGAAATGGGAAAACATCACTATGGACTTTTTCAATATACTTCCTAAATCATCCAAAGAAAATAATTCTATATGGCTTATATTTGATCATCTTACGAAGTCATCACACTTCATTGCTATTGGAGAAGATTTCTCTCTTGGTCATCTTGACAAGATATCTGTAAAGTAAGTGGTAAGATTGAATGGAGTACCACTTTCCATTATATCTAATCGGGATCTGAGGTTTACCTCGAAGTTTTGGCGAAGTCTTCAGCTTATTATAGATACAAAGTTGTGTTTCAGCACTGGTTATCATCCCCAGAAAGATGGTCAGTCTGAGAGGACAATTCAAACACTAGAAGAAATGTTGAGATCCTGTTATATAGATTTCAAAGGTGGTTGGGATCAACAGCTACCTTTGGAGTAATTTTCTTATAATAACAGCTTTCACTCTAGTATTCAGATGGATCCTTATGAAGCACTCTATGGAAATAAATGCAGAACTCCAACTAGCTTGGATAATGTTAGGGAAAGAAAGCTATTAGGACCTGATCTTGTTGATGAGATGGAAGAAAAGGCTAGATATATTCAACAACGCATAAGAGCAGCTCAGAGTCGACATATATTTATGTCGACAATTGAAGAAAAGACCTAGAGTTTGAAGTGGGTGATAAAGTGTTCTTATGAATATCTCCTTGGAAGAGAGTAATGAGATTTGGAAAGAATGTAATGTTGAGCCCTATGTATATCGGTCCTTTCGAAATATAGGATTATGTTGGGAATGTATCTTACTGATTGGCACTTCCACCAAATCTCTCTCAAGTTCATGATGTGTTCCATGTATCTCTTCTAAGAATTTTTGTACCCAATCCTTCACATATACTATACTCAGAAGTTGTACCGGTGGAGAAAGATCTTTCTTATGAAGAATAGTAAATAGAGATTCTAGATCCTAGAGATAAAGACCTAAAAAACAATACAACATGCTTGGTTAATGTGTTATGGAGGAACCACCAATTAGAAGAAGCTACATGGGAACATGAGGATATGATTAGGGAGAGGTATGCTCATCTGTTTGTTACGAAGTGAAGAATTTCAAGGGAGAAATTCATTTTAAGGGGGGTATAATGTAACACGATGAGATTTTATGATATATATATATATATATATATATATATATATTATGCCTTATGTTATACGCAACACCAAAAGAATCTTTCAATACACACAGCACTGGCTTGGCTTGCGTTACATGAAAAAGCAACCTTCCTCGATGGCTTGCATTGTACGCAATACCGAGTCTCACTAAACAATGATATATTATTATAATATTATGAACATTTCATAATGAATAGTGTTAAATGAATTGTAAATTTTATAACATCATAATTGACCTTACACATTTTCTTGAATGATTTATGAAAACAAAATCAATTTTTCGGATAAAATAAATATTTTTCAAAAAAATGTAGTTAAAACGCATTTTAATAGAAAACCCCATTTAAATATATTTTTTGACAAGTTTATAAGTTCAATTTTACAAAATAAACTTCTTCCATTGAATCATGATATAAAATTTTACATAGGACAAATTTTTGATACCTTTCTGATAACTTTCATATTTTGATTAATAGTAAAAATATGCTAAATTTTTCTTAAAAAAAACTTTTTTCATAAAGATAATTTATATGGTTAAATAATAAAATTTAATTGTTTTAAAGTATAAAGAGAATATATTTTTACAATGTAATATAATTTATGTAATTTCCATTAATTTTACATTGAACTCATACGTAAAAAGATTTCAATCTTTGGCAATGTTTTATCTTTAAAAACACATTTTCTTAACAACATGATTAATTTTAAATTAACTAATTCAAATTATGTGTGTTGAATTTTGAAAATTTGATTCTATATTTGGATTCAGTGGGTCCAAATTATGTTAATATATTTCTTTTTTTATATTACTAATATTAATTACGATAATTTTTATTTACTACAGTTAAAGGTAAATCTGGTAATTCAGGGTAAAAATAAGATTGTAAAATTACCCTAACACTTGCCAAAATTCTATTGGATGAATAAACGTCGATCTATATCACATAAGGGTTAGAATATATTCATTTCATGGGCATTTGACTATTAAAATGATATAATTATTATTCAAACCAAAGAAAGTGACAACATGTCACTCTCGTATATCTTATAAGTGTAATAATTTTAATTTATTGATATACTTCATAAAACATCGAATATAAATAATCTCCAAAAATATAATAAAATTATATACATCATGATAATTTATTTAGAAGTTTTAGGTATTAAATTTTTTTATTAAAGATGACACAATAGTGATATAGAAATTATTTTATTGATTGAAATATCAAATAAATGGTATTAAAAATATTAAAATAATTATTATAAGAACTAATTAATGTTCTCTACAATGTTTCGAGATAAATATGAAATTTTAGGAATTTATTAAATATTTTTCTTCGAATATTTTCTCTGTGTATATTTTATTTAAATTCAAATAAATGAATAGTTTCAAAATTGATACTATTGATATTTGATTAAAAGAACATATTATAAAATTGTATAAAAATCAGAAAAAAATATTTAAAAAATATAAATATAAATTTATATGGTTTAAAATGCCATAAATTATACAATTATAACCAATTCGAAACCCATATTTAATTATTTATAACAATTTAAAATTTAGAATTTTATTACCACAAATAAAATTAAATAGATTAATTAAGGATAAATTGAGTTGATAAGGTTTTAAATAAATTCCCAACATGTCTAAATTTTTTTGGTTGATGATATTAAAACCCTATATCATCTACGCTTCATATTTGAGTCTTTATTAGTGGTTTTTAAGTGGGGTTATTGTTTTTAGAAATTAATATTTTAGAGGTTTCCAAAACTGCCCCTCTCCTCTCTTATAAAAGGGCATCTCCTCCCTCTCCTCCTCACAACATTTTGAGCCATAATGCTCGCCCAAAACCTGTCCATTTATCTTTTCCACTTCCCTAGAAATATAATAGAGGTCATGGTCTTCTTAATGGACCAAATTTAGTGCCCTAAGATGAGGCTTAGAATAGGCGCATTGAAGAAGATGTAATATCCTTTACCAATTCTTTCAAATTTATTTCTTCTTCTACAGAATCTTATTTATTTGATTAATTATAAAGTAATAACATCAGTATCACTCATATACTGATATGTTATTATAAATATTAAACAAACCTATTTCACCTTCTATCCATCCTACGGAAAACGAAATCACCACGTGTGCGTACTTATGGAATACCGTCTCCATGTTGTGGTGTAACCTATTATCCTCCACCACATTACATGGATGGGTATAATTGTGTAAATAATAACAATATATGATTATTATAACATGAAACTAGTTATGAGAAATTATATCATCCACTCCAATACCATTCAATAATTATGCGAACAATATCGTCGCTCGTGCGTATGTACATATTACCGTCTCCACGATGTGATATGATTAGTCCTACATGGTCTTCATTAAAACATGATTATATAAACGAATTGAAATAATAAATCTGATATATATTATACTAACACCATTCTGTAAATGATGTTTCTATAACTTAAAAATAGGAATAAGAATTTATTCGACAAAACACACATAAGAACATAAAGCAATAAACACCTGAATAACAAGTAGCAATGAAATATTACTAATAAAAAAATAAGAATATGACCATATATGATATAATAACACTGAATATGATTCTGGAATAATTCAATGTAATTATTTAAATTATTATACACGCGGTTCAGATACTTACAAAGAATATCAGACCTATAGTAAGGGATAATTATTCCAATCTCGTTCTTATCCTAGATTGTTTATTCTTAAGTATTTACTAAGTTTATGTTTATCATCCATGTCCATGTTTTCTCAAAATATTTTCATAAAATGTTTAATATTATTCCATGTATGTTTAAATTCAATTTTACCTTTTTTTGACTTTTACCAAATGATGTGGAAGGAATCCTTTTTGTACCATACATGGTAATTTTTCAATTTCCTGCAAAAGTACGAGAAGAATTTTATTTTTAACTTATACGGAATGAATAGATTTTTATGATTACATATAAAATTATTTCCACGAATATTCCTTTACATGTTTTCATGTTTATTTTCATTTAACTTATTTTAGTTGAAAATTTTATGACATGTTGAGAAAGGAAAAATATTTTTGAAGAAAAAATTATATTTTCCTCATGAACTAATTTCAAGTGTATTATCAAAATTATTTTTCATCAAAGATAATATAGGGTTCTATTTCTATCCCTATTAATACATTTATTTGATTATGTTATGATGGAATTATTTTTATGAAGTCCTTTATCTTATATTGATTATGTTATGGTGGCATGATGTTAAAGAATCTCATTTTTATTACATGGGATATGCTAGGATGTATGATTTATGATTTTCTGTCACACATAATAATGGTTTCACTATGATATGGGTGAGACCTATATATACATCCAATTCATTGGGTAAATATTTGTATCTCATGAGATAGGCATGGCTAGAATGGAAAGTAAATCTGGTTTAGTATTACAAGGCTGGAACTGTAGAGACCCGTAGCTTGACGTACATGGACATTACATTACTTTTGAATAATACTTAATACATAACAAAAACAGACACACAAGGACTGTAATAGTTTAGTGTCTTTGGAAACACGGAACTTAATCATCTAATCATGGTGAAAGATCTTCATCATCTCCCATAAGATCTTCCCCTTTTTGTTTTCTTACCTAAAACATTTCTTTAAATCCTAGCGAAAAGAAAACATATAAAGGGTGAGCTCAAATGCTCAGTAAGGGTAAACCAATGAAATATCAATCACATAATATTCATAAGAACATAACATTTTGGAAATCATAACCTGTAAAAAAGATCATAATATCATAACATGGGATAAGTCATAGTAGTGAAATGTAATCCGAATAATCATAACATAAAACATGAAACTTTTTGACATACACACATAATCACAGAGAATCATTTCTTATTAGTCAAACTCATTTCCAAGACTATCTTAGTAGAAAAAGTCCATTTTTGAACCGAGTTCACTCCTCATTTCTGTCCTGTTTCACTGAACCGGTTTAACCTTCCGTTCCAGCCATGTCAATCTCATGAGATATAAAATCATTACCCAATGAATTGGAGGGAGATATAGGTCCCACCCATCTCATAATTATAACATTCTTTTGTGTGCCACAAAATCATAAACCATACATCATAGCATAACCCATGTAATAAAAATGGGAATCTTAAATAACCTGACATCATAAAACAATTCATATAAGATAAAGGAATTCATAAAAATAATTCCATCACAACATAGTCAAATCAGTGTAATAATAGGGATAGAAACATAACCCTTTATTATCATAGATGGAAAATAATTTTGATAAAACACTTGAACTCCATTCTTGAGGAAAATATCCTTTCTGCTTCAAAAACACTTTTTCTTTCTTAACATGTCATACAATTATAAAATAAAAGAAGTTGATTAAAAATAAACATGAAAACTTGTAAAGGAATATTCTTGGAAATAATGTTTTAAAAATCCATTCATGCCGTATAAGTTAAAAAACATTCTTCTCCTACTTTTGTCGGAAAAGTCAAAAAAGTACCTCGTACGAAAAAACACAAAATATTCCTTTCATATCTTTTACTAAAAACTCACCGAAGGGTAATATTGGATTTAAAAAATTGTCGGTGGATGGAAATAATATTACATATTGAGGAAACATGGATGTGGATGATAAAATTCACCCCTGTAAATACCAAAGTATAAACAATCTCTGAAAAAAATAAGATTGTGATATTTTCCCTTACCTTATGTCTGATTTGCTTCGTAAGTGTCTGAACCTTCTGTATAATGATTTAATTAATGTTATTGACTTATTCCAGAATCATACTTATTTTTATGATATCATATATGGTCATATTCTTAGCTTCTTATTAGTAATATTTCATTCCTACTTGTTATTCGGGTGTTTATTACTTGTTGTTCTTATGCGTGTTTTGTCGAATAAATTCTTATTTTTCTTTTTTAGGTTATAAATACCTCATTTCCAGAATGTTATTAGTGTAATATGTATCATATTTATTCATTAAATTAATATATATAATCATTATGCAATGAAGATCATGTAGAATGAGTCGCATCACATCGTGGAGATGGTATTCCATACGTACGCATGAGCGATGATATCATTCCCGTGATCATGGAATTGTATTGGAGTATACTATTTCAGAATCAATATCACTATAAAATAATAATATATAGTCATTATTTACACCATTATACCCATACAAGTAATTTGGTGGTGGAAAATAGATTACACCACGGTGTGGAAATGGTATTCCATACGTACGCACGCGCGGTGATTCCGTTTCCCGTAGGATGGATAGATGGTGAAATAGGGTTGTTTCATACTTATATAAACATAACAGTATATTAGTGATACTGATGTTATTACTTCATAATGAAAAAAATAAATAAGAAGAAGTGGAAGAAAAATAAAGTTGAAAGAATCGGTAACGGACGTTACCTCTTATTTGAAGCGCCTCATTAAGACCTCCTCTTATAGAACTAAAATTGGTCTTTTAAGAAGACCAGGACCTCTAAAATGTTTCTAGGGAAGTGGAAAGAGAATTTGGCAGGGGTCGGCCAAGCTTGAAGGCTCAAAGTGGTGTGAGGAAGAGAGGGAGGAGGTTCCCTTTTATAAGGGAGGAGAGGGGCACCTTTGGAATAAAAAAATATTATTTTATTATAAAGTCATATTCTGTTTTTAATGGCTCCAAATTGATATATTTCTTAGCTAAGGTGGGGATGGGTCTAAATCCTCTCATCCAATAGAATTTAGACATGTTTAGGTCATTATATTATCCTTATCATTTAGTTTTAACTCTTAGTTAATTAGATTGACTTTTACCATGTCACTTTGTATTTTTATATTATATAGTTAATAAACTTACCATATACATCCAAGAGACCCCCAAGTGGTCCATTAATGATACACCTATCACGAACCTTAGATTTTTAGGAATATAATAACAATTAATAATATTATATTTTTTTAAAAAACTATTTTATGTCAATTTTGACACTATTTGGTAATTGATTTTTGTGAAAATCATAACAGAATGATTAGTTCGAAAAAAGTTAATTAAATCAATAATAACATGTCATATTAACATATAAAATTATTTTAATTCATAAAAAGTCTCAAATTACATTTATTTGGGTATTTATAACATCAATTATATCAATATTTCATTAATAAGATAATTAATGCATCATCATTGTGTCATAAATAAATTAAATTATTTTAAGTCTAAAAATTTCAAATAAAATTCCATTATGTAGGAAATATTTTTATATTTCTAATTAATATTTATAGTCGAATTTATCTTATGTATAACCCTATATTAAAAATGATTTAGTTATTAAACTTTGATTATAACTATTTTAACCCTTCTTTAAATAAATTAATAATAAATTTCCTAATCTAATCCAAGTGGGCCTAAATGGACATATTTTATTCCTAACGTTGTTTTTGTCCGAATTAAATTTATCCAATAGAATTAGGACATGTGTTAGGGTAATAATAATATCATGTTTACCCATAATTACCCTATTTACTTTTAACCGTGGTAAAAAAAAGTAAAAGGTTACTATTAACCAAAAATTATTTTCATCTTATTGATCCACATTTTGGTCCTTGATATTAAATGTGTCTCTCGTATTTTTGAAATTCCACTCACATAAGTGGTAAAATTATGTTTTATGAAAAATTCAGTTTTTTAACTATCACTTAGTGGTTTCACTATTCATCAAAAAATGAAAGATTCCAGAAAAATACCAAAAATTAGGCCTAAGCTATATTTGATATTATGAATTCAAAAATGATGTCTATTTTACCAAATTCAAAAAATTTCAGTTACATTAACAAATTTAAAATTTTTATTCCCGTCGTCTAAACAAATAGTGTGCTTTTTTAAGAGAAAGAAATATCAAAAGATTGAAACTTGTTTATGTCTGGTTTAAATGTGAAATTACATCCAATGAACAACATTGTATTAAATTGTAAATATATATTCTAAATATACTTTAAAACCACTCAAATTAATAATTTATCACTATTAATTATTTTTGATTAAAAAATATTTTTTAAATTAAAATTTAGTAATTCTCACTATTCATCAGAATATGAAAGTTATCCGAAAAGTACCAAAATTTCACCCAAAGCTAATTTTGATCTTCCGAATCCAAAAATGAAGTCTATTTTGAAAAACAAAATTTACAAATTTCAAAAAGTGGTTATTACTATTCATAACGGCTAGTTCATAATTATATTATAATAATATCTCGTTTAGTGAAACTCGGTATAGCGTACTACACACGCTATCGAGGAAGGTCGCGATTGCATGTAATGTAAGGAAATTCAAGGATTCGTGTTGTGAAATATCCTTTTGGTGTAGCGGAGAACACAATACATTAATGAAATTAAAAAGAATATATATTTTTTCATAAAATCTCGAGGTGTTACATTCTACCCCCCTTAAAATGAATTTCGCCCTCGAAATTCGTCGGGTTTATAAATGGTTTACTACTCGAAAGTTTCTCTAATATAAACCCACATCGTAAAAAGGACTACCAAAACATGGATTTAAAAACTAAAGTATGAAATGTAACGGTTACCCAAATTAACACATCACTAGGTTTCCATGTAGGAGAACATAGGTGAAAATATCGATATGGATGAAAAATCTAACCATCAAGTTCTGATGGAGAGTGGTAGATAACATGGCTATGAAAAATCCAACAATCAAAAAGCTATAAATATGTGACAATCTAAGGTACCATCTGATTCATCTGATATAAGGGCACTAGGACAACATTTTTGGTTTTCAAGATCATTTCCCTAAAGTTGAAGAATTTGAATTAGAATAAATACTTACTTTATTTTGGTACAATCTCACTGTTGTTCGTGCCTTGAACAATTTCCACTTCATCCCATAAATAAATGATGTTGAATTTGTTATTCGTGAATTTTTAGCAGATCATGTGATAGAATGACGGGTCATTCCATCTGTCTCAAAAGGTTGGCAAAAGTTTTTAAATATACATAAGTCGATATATAGTGAGATTAATCATATATGGTTCCTAAAATTGACTTATACTTCATATATCATACTGCTTAATATAATAAAACTAGTTTCTACTAAACATGAAATTCCTGTAGGTCAGTGGTAGGCGATAAAGTCCAGTCGCACTTCGATTGTGGGTTCGATTCCCACAGCCCTGTCTGGCGCGATGGGATGCCGCTCATCCTGCAGGTTATACATTTTCTAAAACTACATTACTATAACATCTCATCAATAATATCTAAAAAGGTTCTATCCTTAAATAATACTAACTTATGTCCAACATAATCCTTTCCAATATTTAGGCTTATCCAAAATACTGATGTCCAATCTCATATTATAGTGAAAACAATTACCAAAGAGTTCATATAACAAGCATGTTAATACCATCGTTGATCCCCCTATATCATGAGATATGTCTTTTTGGTCACATTGGAAACATTTGAAGGCCTTAATCATGTATTCTCTTGAAAAATGAATACCCATTGAATCTTAGTGAAAACATGAGTGCTGTCAAAAGTTAACTCTTTTTACATACCAAAACCTCAAACCATGATATAACTATTTCCTTATATCATTAATGAGCTCATGAATACTGTCAAACATTTCATTTTCTCCTTATCCCTTAATTATGTGCTTATCATATTTTTTCCAAAAATATCTCAATCACTTTCCATGGTTATCGGTACCATAAAATTATTGAAAACCACAATAAACCAATACATAAATATTCCAATATTCCATGATACTATATACAACATTATTTTGGAATCCCATTACATAAAAACTTAATCATTCCACCACATCGTTTTCATATTCAACATTGCCAATAGTGATCACATGTGACTTCCTTTTTCCATTGACTTAAGTGGTTGCTCATTTCGATCATCACTAACCCTTGGATTAGGGCATTTATTAGCATAATTCCCCATTTCCTTGCACATGAAGCATTGAATTGTTGGTGGTGTGTTCTCTACAGTATGTTCTTTATTCACAACATTAGAAACCCTTTTTCAATTACTTCGACACTCAGCTGCTCGATGACCATCTTTTCCACACTTAAAGAATTTTCTAGTCCCTTTCAGACAATCTTCACCATGCTTCTTTCCACACTTTGAGTATAAGGAATCATTCATCTTCGTTTCACCATTATTTTGAGATTTCTCCTTGATCTCCATCTTTCGTTTCTTGTCAAAACTATGAGATGGATAAGTAACACCAACATCCATGTCTACATTGATATCAAAATGCACAATTTCTTCATAGCTACTGAAATCTCTTATAGCTAATGCCCTTCGAAGATTTGGTTTTAAGCCACTGAAGAATCGATCAACTTTACCTTCAGGTTGGATGATAAAGCCAGATGCATACCTTGCAAGCCTTGTAAAATTTGCTTCGTATACACCAATAGATTCATCATCCTTTTTCTTTAGTTCAAGAAACTCCTTCTCCATCTTTGTTCGAAGAATACGAGGGAAGTACTTATTGAAAAATAAGTTCTTGAACTCGTCCCATTCCATGGACTCAATTTCATCTCATGGCCTCGTATTCTCGATAAGATTCCACCATTGATCAGCTTCACCTTTCAAACGATATACCGCTATGATGAATTTATCATGTTCTAAACATTGAAGAACTGAAAATATCTTTTTAGTGGTACTGATCCATTGTTCAGCAACAAGTGGATCAGAAGACCCACTGAAAGAAGGTGGACGTTGCCTCATGAAGGACTCCATAGAATATTGTTCCCTTCCTTGCTCATTTGGAAGTCCAGATTGATTCATAGCTTGTGTGAGTATAGAAATAAGATTTTTCTCTCCATCTCCCATGACATTTGTTTGTTCAGGAGGAAAATCATTGCATTGTCCATTGCATTGATCAACACGGTTCCTTTGGGTTTTAACCATCGTCTAAAACCCAAAAAATAATAGTGTGAGAGGAAATAATCACGCTAGGGAAAACAATATTATAAAGGGGGAGTACCTTCAATATCTAACATCTTGGGTTACCGTAATTCTAGTACTATAACCTATACTTATACTTAACCTTTGGGACATCCCTAGACATACCTTAGAAATATCTCTAGGGATCGCACTAAAGTTCTCGCATCCTAGTTTCCAAAGGATGACTAAACCTTTCCTATGATACCAACTGTAGAGACCCGTAGCTTGACATACATGGAAATTACATTAAATTTGCGGAATACTTAATACATAACAAAAACAGACAGACAAGGACCGTAATAGTTTAGTGTCTTTGGAAACATGGAACGTAATCTTCTAATCATGGTGAAAGATCTTCAACATCTCCCATAAGATCTTCCCCTTTTTGTTTTCTTACCTAAAAACTTTTTTTAAATCCTGGGGAAAAGAAAACATATAAAGGGTTATCTCAAATGATCAGTAAGGGTAAACCAAAAAAATATCAATCACATCATATTCATAAGAACATAACATTTTGGAAATCTTAACCTCCAAAAGAGATCATAATATCATAACATGGGATAAATCATAGCAGTGAAATGTAATCCCAATAATCATAACATAAAACAGGAAACTTTGTGTCATAAACACATAATCATAGATAATCATTTATTATTAGTCAAGACTGATTTCCAAGACTATCTTAGTGGACAAAGTCCATTTCTGAACTAAGTTCACTCCTCGTTTCAGTCCTATTTCACTGAACCGGTTTAACCTACCGTTTCAGCCATTTCTATCTCATGAGATATAAAATATTTACCCAATTCATTGGAGGGAGATATAGGTCCCATCCATCTCATAATGATACCATTCTTATGTGTGCCACAAAATCATAAACGATACATCATAGCATAACCCATGTAATAAAAATGGGAATCTTAAACATCGTGACATCAAAAAACAATTCATATAAGATAAAGGAATTCATAAAAATAATATCATCACAACATAGTCAAATCAATGTAATAATAGTGATAGAAATAGAACCATTTATTAACTTATATGGAAAATAATTTTGATAAAACACTTGAACTCCATTCTTGAGGAAAATATCCTTTCTACTTCAAAAACACTTTTCCTTTCTTAACATGTCATAAAATTATAAACTAAAAGAAGTTGATTAAAAATAAACATGAAAACTTGTAAAGGAAGCTTCTTGGAAATAATGTTTTAAAAATCCATTCATACCGTATAAGTTAAAAAAACATTCTTCTCGTACTTTTGTCGAAAAAGTCAAAAAAATACCTCGTACGAAAAATGACAAAAGATTCCTTTCATATATTTTACTAAAAACTCACTGAAGTGTAATATTGAATTTAAAAAATTGTAGGTGGATGGAAATAATATTACATATTAAGGAAACATGGATGTGGATGATAAAGTACACCCCAGTAAATACCAAAGTATAAACAATCTCGGATAAAAATGAGATTGTGATATTTTCCCTTACCTTAGGTCCGATTTGCTTCGTAAGTGTCTGAACCTCCTGTATAATGATTTAAATAATGTTATTGACTTATTCCAGAATCATACATATTTTTATGATATCATATATGGTCATATTCTTAGCTTCTTATTAGTAATATTTCATTACTACTTGTTATTCAGGTGTTTATTACTTTTTGTTCTTATGCATGTTTTTTCGAATAAATTCTTATTTTTCTTTTTAGGTTATAGATACCTCATTTCCAGAATGGTATTAGTGTAATATATATCATATTTATTCATTAAATTCATTTATACAATCATTATGCAATGAAGATCATGTAGAATGAGTCACATCACATCATTGAGATGATATTCCGTACATATGCACGAGCGATGATATTGTTCCCATGATCATGGAATTTTATTGAAGTATACTATTTCAGAATCAATATCACTATACAATAATAATATATAGTCATTATTTACACCATTATACCCATCCAAGTAAGGTGGTGGTGGAAAATAGATTACACCACGGTGTGGAGACAGTATTCTGTACGTACGCACGCGCGGTGATTTCATTTTCCGTAGGATGGATAGATGGTGAAATAGGGTTGTTTAATACATATAATATCATATCATTATATGAGTGATACTGATGTTATTACTTCCTAGTCATACAACTAATGAAGAAGAAGTTGAAGAAGAAATAAAGTTGAAAGAATCGGTAACGGACATTACCTCTTCTTTGAATCACCTCTTTGAGACCTCCTCTTAGGGAACTAAAATTGGTCTTTGAAGAATACCAGGACCTCTAGGATGTTTCTAGGGAAGTGGAGAAGAGAATTTTTCAGGTTTTGGCCGAGCATGAAGGCTCAAAGTGGTGTGAGGAAGAGAGGTATGAGGTGCCCTTTTATAAGGGAGGAGAGGGGCACCTTTGGAATAAATAAAAATATTATTTTATTATAAAGTCATATTCGGTTTTTAATGGCTCAATATTGATATATTTCGAAGCATAGGTGGGGACGGGTCGAAATCCTCTCATCCAAAAGAATTTAGACAAGTTTAGGTCATTATATTAACCTTATCTTTTAGTTTTAACTCTTAGTTAATTAGATTGACATTTACCATGTCACTTTGTATTTTTATATTATATAGTTAATAAACATACCATATACAACCAAGCGACCCCCAAGTGGTCCATTAATGATACGCCTATCACGAACATTAGATTTTTAGGAATATAATAACAATTAATAATATAATATTTGTTTTAAAAACTATTTTATGTTAATTTTGACACTATTTGGTAATTGATTTTTGTGAAAATCATAACAGAATGATTAGTTCGAACGAAGATAATTAAATCAATACTAACATGTCATAATAACATATAAAATTATTGGAATTCAAAAAAAGTCTCAAATTACATTTATTTGGGTATTTATAACATCAATTATGTCAATATTTCATTAATAAGATAATTACTACATCATCATTGTGTCATAAATAAATTTCTATTATTTTAAGTCTAAAAAATACAAATAAAATTCCATTATGTAGGAAAGATTTTTAGCTTTCTAATGAATTTTTATAGTCGAATTTATCTTATTTATAATCCTATATTAAAAATGATTTAGTTATTAAACTTTGATTTTAACTATTTTAACCATTCTTTAAATAAATTAATAATAAATGTCCTAATCTAATCCAAGTGGGCCTAAATGGTCATATTTTATTTCTATGGTTTTTTTTGGCCGAATTACACTTATCCAATAGAATTAGGACATGTGTTAGGGTTATAATAATATCATTTTACCCTTAATTACCCTATTTACTTTTAACTGTGGTAAAAAAAGTAAAAAGGTACTATTCACCAAAAATTATTTCCATCTTATTGAACCACATTTTAGTCCTTGATATCAACCGTGTCTCACGGATTTTCGAAATTCTACTCACATAAGCGGTAAAATTATGTTTTATGAAATATTCAGTTTTTTAACTATCACTTAGTGGTTTCACTATTCATCAAAAAATGAAAGTTTCCAAAAAAATACCAAAAATTAGGCCTAAGCTATATTTGATATTATGAATTCAAAAATGATGTCTATTTTACCAAATTCAAAACATATCAGTTACATTAACTAATTTTAAAAATTTATTCTCGTCGTCAAAACAAATACCGTGTTTTTTTTAAGAGAAATAACTATCAAAAGATTGACACTTGTTTATGTTTGGTTTAAATGTGAAATTACATCCAATGACCAACATTGTATTAAATTGTAAAAATATATTCTTAATATACTTTAAAACCACTCAAATTGAGAATTTATCACTGTTAATTAATTCGATTAAAAAAGTTGTTTTAATCAAAATTTAGTAATTTTCACGATTCATCAGAATATGAAATTTGTCTGAAAAGTACCAAAATTTCACCCACAACTAATTTTAATTTTCTGAATCCAAAAATGAAGTCCATTTTTAAAAATAAAATTTACAAAATTTCAAAAAGTGGTTATTACTATTCATAACGGCTAGTTCATAATAATATTATAATAATATCTCATTTAGTGAAACTTGGTATTGCGTACTACACACGCTATTGAGGAAGGTCACGATTGTGTGTCATGTAAGGCAAGTCAGGTATGTGTGTTGTGCAATATCCTTTTGGTGTAGCATAAAACACAAGACATTAATGAAATTAAAAAGAATATATTTTTTTCATAAAATCTCAGGGTGTTACAGGAACGGGGAGTGAAATCGATTCAGTAATGTACTTTTTCAGCTATGATGGTCTTGGAAATGATTCATGATTTATATGAAATGATTTTATATGCTTATTTGTGTATGCCACAATGATTCATGTCTTATGTTCTCAATTTTGGTATTTCATTTCATTTCTATGGTTTATCCCATTACATGATATTATTACCTCTTATTCAGGATACAATTTTTAATATGATATGATTGAAATTTCATTTGTTTACCCTTACTGAGCATTTAAACTCACCCTTTTGTATGTTTCCATTCCCCAAGTCGGTAAGAAGGGTATTAAATATTATATTCTAAAGAGGAGTCTAGATATGATCAAAAAACGGAGGACAACATAGATAATTTATGAACTAGTTGTTTATGTTTTCCAGTTTCTAAAGACACTATACCGATACGGTCATGTCATGGTTTTGTTATATGTTGTAATAAATATAATTCAATTATGAATTATTAACAATGTATGTAATGTATTGGTCATTATATATGGTGAGGGTAGAGTTCATTGAGAGGACATTTGATTGAACCAGATCATCACAAGATGGGAGTCTTCATGATTCCTTGCGAAGCAGAGCTATGGTCGGGGTTCCCGGTTTTCTGGGAATAAGAGTATTTGTTTGATTGGGGGTCGGTCTCAACCCTCAGCATCTCATTTCTCTAAGGATGGTGTCTCACAGACCTATGAAAATGGATTAAGCGCATGTTTTTCTTGTAGAGGGTGAGGCCATCAGTAGCGAGGGCTCCTGAACATTCAGAGCAGTCACCGTGAACCAGGTGTTCTACTCCATGTACCTCTATTGACATAGTTCCATCCGAGGCAGCAGTAGTAAGTTGCACTAGCATTGGATCAATATAGAGTAGATGGGGTAGGCACAGTATAGCCCCGTGATGCTCCCCATAATCAAAGATCGGACTGTGTCTATGGTGGTGGTCATGAACAGGGTTAGAGAGGTCGTGGAGGAGGTCATGGTCAGCTTCACGCTTTAGCATTTCCAGTGATTGGTGAGCCACTCGTCATTATAGATATCCTTCTCTTGTTTTTTTCTTTGTTTTATGACTTCTTTGATTTAAAACAACACACTCCTTCATATCACTTTCCCTTGTCCAAGCATTGGGAGTTGAGGTATAGAGGCTTCCAGTGCCCTTGGCATTTACTACACTAGTTAGAGGTCAAGATGACTTGTTTGAAGTATGTATAGACTGTGAGATAGTATTGTGGCATCACCTCTATTTTGTAGATTTCTTATTTTTATGTATAAAACCATATGATTTCATCTTGGGAATGGATTAGTAGTATTCAGTGTAGGCTATCAGTGATTTATTCGAGAGGTGGGTGGTGATTATCAATGGTAATGGAGAGCCAGCGGGGTTTTTTGGTGAGCGAGACTGTCAGACGGGTTAGAGGTGTGTTCTATACTTTTCATCCATGATTTCATTGCTGATTCTATGTTCATTGGAGTATTAGAAATTGGTTTTTCCCAGGGTCATATATGAGTACCATAATGTCTTTGCATAAGAGGTTGTAGCATTACCCCCTCGATGAGAGATTGTGTTTGGGATAGAGCTACAGGTAGGAGTGTATCATATATCAATGTATCTATATAGGATGGACCCTTATGAGTTTTTAAAACTAGGTATGTATCTTTATCAACTATTACAATGTGGTGTTGTTCGGTCGAGTGAGTCACTGTGGCACATACTAGTTTTTTTGTGTAGAAGGATGATGTCAATTTGCAGTTGTGTATCGATTATCGTTTCTTAAACAAAGTGACAGTGAAAAATCATTATATTAATCCATGGATTGATGGATTATTTGATTCAATTAATGGCAAAAGTTAGTACTCAATGATTGTTTTTTGGTCAGGATATCATTAGATGCATGTAAAAGATGAGGATATCCAGAAGAGTGATTTCTGTTGTTGTCATGGGCAGTACGAGTTTGTTGTAATGTCGTTCGGTGCGATGAATTATCTAGTTGTGTTCATGGGGTAGATGAATTTAATGTTCTATGAGTTCCTAGATAAGTTCTTGGTGGATTTCATCGACAACATCCTTGTGTACTCCACATCTAAGGAGAATCATGCAGATCTTCTGCACACTATTTTGGGAGTTCTTCATTAATATCATCTATTTGGGAAGTTGTCGAAGTGTGATTTTTGTGCTCGAGAATATTTTTTTGTGTGGAATGCGATGTCCTAGAATGGAGTAGCAGTGGATCTAATGAAGATATGAGTAGTTGTGGCTTGGGAAGCCCCCAATATAGTGTCATAGGTGTGAGGTTTCATTGGTCTCACAAGCAACTATAGGAGGTCCGTAGTCGATTTCTTTTATGTTGTGAATCCTCTAATTGCCTTGATTACGAAGTATCAGGTATTCATGTGGAATGATAGGTGTCAGGTAGCTTTAGAGTATCTAAAGCATATGTTGGTAAGTTCTCCAGTTATTTGTCTTCCAGTAGAGGGAGTTTAGTTTTATGTCGTTTGTGATGTTTCGCATCTTGGGTTAGGCAGTGTTTTGATGCAGCAGAGATGAGTAGTTTCTTAGGGGTCTTGGTATTTTTGTCTCGATGAACATTATTATGCCAGCCTTGATCTTGAGTTCCAGCCATGGTGTTTTCTATAATGTTATGGAAACATTACCTCCTTGTTGAGTGCATTGTCATTTTCAATTATCATATGAACCTGAGGTGTGTTTTCTACATGGGTGACTTGAACTTCAAGTAGCGTCGGAGGATGGTGTTCATATAGTTATACGAATTTGAAACCAAAGATACCCCTGGAAAGGGGAATGTTCTAGTTGATGTGCTGAGCAGGACATCACGTAGTGTTGTAGTGAATTAATATGGTTATTTTTAAGGAGTGATGGAAGAATATTCATCATTACATCTCAATTTCGGATAAGTTAGGGGAAAAGGATGCCTTTTTAGATGACTTTTCAGTCATCTATGCTAAAGCAGGTGGAAGAGTCCCAGTTGGGGGATCTAAAGGAGGAGGTTTGGGGGACCGAATTGTTTGTGGAAATCCCCCTGATTGTTGGTATGAGGATAAACAAAGTTGAGTGTATTATGAGTGGAAGTCTTTTCGTTTCATTGGTGATGTGTGAGAAGGTTCTTAAAAAGTTCTATAGTTCTCCTTTAGTGGTACATCCTACCGTGACAAGGATTTACCGAGCCGTGAAGAGTTAGTTTGTGTGGCATGGGTAGAAACATGTAGTTGTGGAGTTTTTGACTTGATGTTTGGTATACCTGAACGTGAAGGCTGAGCATCGTGTACCCGGTGGTTTTCTCCAAATGTTAGATATTTCTCAGGGGGAGTGGAAGGACATCTTAATGGACTTTGTTTCTAGTTTACCTCGAGATCAGGGAGGATATGGCGATATTTGGGTGGTAGTGGATCATTTAACTAAAAAATCTCACCTTATAGCTATAAAGGTGTCGATCTCAGTGGAAGTTTTGTCGAGGTAGTATATTGAGTAGGTGGTGAGACTCCACAAAGTCCCAAGGAATATCATTTTCGATTGACGTCATCGTTTAACCTATAGGGTGTGGAGAGGTCTCCAGCATGCTTTTGGTTCTCATATATACCTTAGAACTTCTTTTAATCCATAGACATATGGTCAGACATAGTGGACTATCTAGCCTCTTGAATACATGTTGTTCTCTTTTGTCCTAGATTTTGGAGTTTCATGGATGAGGCACTGACCCTTGGTGGAGTTCACAAACAACTGTAGATTTCAGTCCACCATTATCATGGCGCCGTTTGAATCCTTGTATGGAAGACCATACTATTCTCCATTGTTCGGGACTGGGGTCATAGGGTCAGCAATTCTGGGACCGGAACTAGAAACAAATTGGAAAAATATGGATCTGGTGATTCGGGAGAGGGTGAAGGTAGTATAGGATCGTCAGATATCATATATAGTTCAATGGTGTCGATCGTTGGTGTTTTATGTTGGGGGTCACGTTCTTCTAAAGGTGATTCACCATCGTGGGCAGCGAAGGTTTGGTCATGGGAGTCATATTGCTCCCCAGTTTGATGGTACTTTTGAGGTGTTGGCTCGTCTTGGATTCGTGGTATATAGAGTAGAACATTCCTCGAAAATGATGTGGATACACGATGTTTTTCATGTGTCATAACTCTGTCTTTATCTTCATGATAACTCTCACATCATCGAATAGGTAGATAGTGATGTTGAAAATTATGCAACCTTCTAGGAGTGTCCTGTAGAGATCCAAGACTAGAAAGAGAATGTATTCTGTGGGGATTTATATTCCCTTGGTTCCTGTCTTGTGGTGACATGGTGTCATGGAGGAGAGTACCTGGGAATGAAAGTCACAGATATGTGCTTAGTACCCAGAGTTTTTTGATGTCTAACTCTTTTCATTTAATGATGTTTATTATGTGTCTACAGTATTTTGTGTTTAGAGATGGATTTCTTTTGTTGCTCCTTGTGGATTTCTCCCTTTTGAGAGGTATCTCAATGAGTATTTGTTTGTACTACATTTCTATTTCCTTTTAGGTTGGTTTTGAATTCTCAAGAATGATAATGTTTTGAGGGGTATTTGATGTATTGTCCCGGACCTCTCTGGTCCATTCCTTTGCTGAAATCTAGTGTCTGAGGTGTTCTTGGAGGTCAAGGTTATTTATCCCCAACACATTTCCAAATTTCAAGTTATGTGAAAACTATTTCTAAATATTGAATAGTGTCATCAGTGAGACATATGTGAATAGTATCATTGGTGAGCCTTTTTGTGAACAGTGGCACCAGTGTCGGTGACTCATTTTTTGAACAGATACATCGGTGGAGTTGAGTCATTTTGTGAACATTTCCATCAGTGTCGGTGAATCATTTTGAAAACTGTGACATCAGTATCTATGAGTCATTTTGTGAACAATGCCATCACTATTGGTGAGTCAGTTTTTGAACAGTTCTATCATTTTTACTGATTCATTTTGTTAATAATTTCATCAATTTGGTTGAGTAATTTTTTAAACAGTGTCATCATTGTCCGTGATTCCTTTTTTGAATAGTGTTTCCAGTATTTGTAGGTTTATAGTGTTTACAACTTCAAAAAGTGTTTCCCATTTAATGGTTTCTTTGATGTAATACTCATTCAAGGCCCTATTTTTTGGTATTTATGGATGATTCAATTTCCATAACTGCTATATTTATTTTAATAAGGCTCAGTATGACTTTACATGGTCAAGAGTCATGGTTTAATTCAATTGAAAATATCCAGTGTATCTTAAACCGCTACTCTGTAAATATTCTAAAGGGATGAGATATCTTCCTCCCTTATTCTACATTATTATTCCTTTGTGTGTGAGGCTCAAACATTTCCTTTTTCCAATATTATCGGTGTGATGGAAGAATAATCCTTGGATTTTTTCCCCTTAAAATTTATTCATGCTTCATGTGAATCCCCTATTTTGGTGCAAGTAGCAAGTGTTGATACATCATCCATAGAAGGTATGACCTACCTCTATTCTTATTTACTCTTCAATACGTATTCCCTTGCTTTCTCCATTCCATGTTATGGAATGTGATTTCCATTCTTCTAATGGAGTTTTTTAGGGTGTCTTTTGGTGCGGTCGTGTTATGGAATCCTCAAGTAGATGTATTTTTCATGGAGGAGGCGATCATGATCTTTTATGTGGATCATTCTCTTATAAAAAACATCAAGAACATTTTGAGGTAGGGGATTTGATTCTTCTCTATTATTTTACTTACAATCATTGAGTTGGTATGATTTAGCCACCGTACCACAATGGAAATGACATAACAAATATTACAACTAAATAAATCAATTGGCATCGTTCATATATTATTGACTCTGGTTTTTCTAGATAGTGTGATATCTATGCATGGATTGTTTAGAATATTGTTCTTTATGAAAATTGGTAAAGACTGTAAACTGGGATTAATTGTAAATATTTTTAAATTTTAAAGTGGCATGTAAATAGATATGGTTTTTTCTGTTGTAGATTAATTATAATAAAATTGATGAAATAAGTATGTTTAATTGTTTTATGATAGCTATGATATTTTTTTGTTTAGGTTTCCCATAGTTAGAACCTACAAATAATATATTGTTTAATACCAGAGGTATTATAGAACTAGTTGTTCGATAAAAATATAATGACTGGTTGGGTTTTGAGTTACCCTCTTACTTTTAAGGCCAACTGCCTAATGCTTTTGATCCATGAGGGATCATTATTTTTGATGGTTGGATAACGGCCAATAGCCAAGTTGATATGATGTTTGTTTTCCTGGTTCTTATGTTGTCATGTGAGCCTGGATGGTTGTTGTGATATGTGGGGGCAAGTAGGAACATTGGTTGTGGTAGCAGTTGATGCCTAGAGTGGAAAGATGCCTCAGTTTATGAATTTGGATGTCGAGGAGGACACTGGGGATGATGAAATCAGTGGGATGTCAATGGTTGGATGTTTTTTGAATCTTTTTTTACCAGCAATACTTCCCCCACTTTTCAAGGCAGTTGGATTAGCTTACCACTCTTTCAAAAGGTTCAAATATGCATGGGGTCTGCCACATAATTTATGTGTTTATATTCTTGATTGAGGATGGGTCTGCACTTCTCTTATATTTAGTAATGAATTGATGAGTAGTTCACCTACTAAACAGGTTTTGGCCCCTTGTGTTTGGTAGCTTAGAATTTGTTTCTAGAATGAACGATAAAATGGTGAAGCAAAAATGTTGTTAATAAATTATTGAATAAATGTTGTTAACACAGGGTGTTGGAGCTTATTGGAAAATAATGTTGAGGATAAAATTCAAAGGAACTATGGATCTTGGTATTAATTCTAGTGAAATAAAATGTGGAATTGAAAATGGTTAATTACTGTTTATATAATTAATTAACTTAATGCACAACTGATAAAAAGAGAATGAAGTAATGTAATAAATATCATTAAATGGTTACGTGCTAATTGAATACCTTGTCATAGAATTGGCATCCAGGATTTTAAGAGATGTTAGCTGCAGTTGAGTATAAGACTATGTAATGTACATAGTGTGTTTGGGAGCTATAGTACACTCTTTCAATTTTGTGATTCTATATGTTACTCCACCCCATTCGTTATAGAAATTGACACCTTGGGGATTCAAAACCCTATGTGTGTTTTACCCATCATTCTAGTGATAGGATGGATGGATAACTACCCCCTTTGGACCCACTCTCTTCTCTTGGAAGGTACTTGTGATGGTAGGCACAACTGTTTGTTTTACCCACATACGTGATTAGAGGGATCTTATGGCTTGTGGTTATTCTCATTCATATATTATGGATATAGTTTCAGAAGGACTACTATAGGTGTAATGTGTATAGGGTGTGATGGTATAAGGATCCTTACATGGTATATGGGTTTTAATGGTTTGACGTATAATTTCTAATGTATGATAAATGTTATGCATGTTGTGGTGGCTCCCAGAAACTACCCGGTTACATTGGTTACATGGACATAGTGGTTGTGATATATTAGGTGCATGTTGTGGGGCTTTTCCCAGGTTTATACAGGTAATACTTTTTAGGGAGAGATGCTTAGGACATGCGGTGTTGGGGAAAAGAGAAAAACTAGTGGGGAAGTAATAGCAAGGGACCCTTGATATAATTTATTATATTATATACCCTTATATGTCATACTTGGTAAAACTAGACATGGTAAAGCTAGAGACAAAGTATAAATGTTTAGGAGAAAATATAGTTTCACTTGTTGTTCAATGTGATTTATCATGATTTCTTTACATTTGCACGAGAGGCTCTGGGGAGGATACTACTATATATACTATTATAATCACCCTATGTATATATGAACTATTTTCAGGTCACTTGGAGAGTGATTGAGACCATTCTTGTGACTACTAGCTTGGGGTTGCTGGAGCTATTTGAGCTTTGCGGTTACTGTTGGTTTTTACATTCCTTTGGTACTCAAAGTTTTCCCTTTTAGTGTTGGAAGTTCTTTCATGACATTACATATGTGTATATAGGATTTATTTTCTATTGCAGTTTGATTTTGAGTTGGTTGGTGTTTGTATTATCTCTCCCATTAACATGTGTTCTCATAGAGGGTAATTCCTCCCATTTTTGGGTTTATTATACCCTATGTGGTTGTCGCCAAAATGAGGTCTAGTGGTGGTGGGACATGTAGGTCACTATCTCCCTTCTCACATTGCCGTACCAGGAGAGGTACACCTTGTGGGGAGGGGTTCGTGGAAAAAATTATTAAAAATTGAAAATTATTCTAATTTAAAATATTTAATCCATTTTTCAAATTTAAATTCACATAAGTGGTAAATTTTAATTTTAAATTAATTTTTTAGATGTGATGAGGAAGGGGATTATTAAATATAAAATATGCAATGGTTTATAATTTTACTTCATAAGAATTTAAAAAATAATTAATTAAATAATTGTAATAATAGATATATAATATAGGTATCTTTACATAAAAAGCAATTAAAAATAAAATTTCAATATATAAATAATTCAAAAAAAGTTATTTTCAATTAAATTTTTGTATTTTTAACTATTCTTCAAAAAATGGAACAATTCAGAAAAATCACAAAATGCTGCCTTAAGATATTTTTGTATTCAAATTTCAAACAGTATGTATATTTTTACAAATGAATCTTCTATAAATGGTCAAATTTAATTTTAAATCATTTGTGAAAAGTATGTATAGTCTGTCTTTTATAAAAATTATTATATTTTAGTAACCCATTATTTTTCATCCAAACGACTCTTATGTTATTCCTTATCAATACATAACTATTTAATTTTATTTTGAATTTTTAATATATATAATATTTATAATTTAGTTTATTATTTTATTTCGCTCCATTTTAATATCTATATGATAACTATTAAATTATAATAATAGAAAATATTTGTTCGGTGAAACTCGATATAGCATGTTACGCAAACTATTGAAGAAACTCGTTGTTGTGTGTAGCACAAGAAAAATGTGCTGATGCATATCTCATATTATATTGAATAAAATGTTTTTATTTTATAATTTTTTTGTTATATTAGGTATTTCTATGGGAGTTTGGTGTGAAAATTTTGAATATTCCCATTGTAAATTTGGTCATTAAAAATATGGGTGTTGGTCATATAAAAAATAGTGTTACTATATTTTTGTAAAAAAAAGTATTACTCATAGTGAAGTGACGATTTGAAATTAAAATATTATAATTATATATATATATATATTATATATATATATATATTATTGATATTATTATTATCAAAATTATATATGATGTATATATAAATTTAATATTAATATTTAAAAGGTGGATTGCAACACACACTACCAAGTGTGGGGCTTGACCCCACGACCTCATCTTCATCCCCCACACACCCGTGTGACCCCATCCAAATGTAGAGGTAAAATTTAAAATTAATATTTAAATATAATTTGTGTAGTAAAATTGAATTTTATATTATAAAAAAGTAATTAACGTTGTTATTTTTTGTTTTTTATTGTAAAATAAATTTTTATTTTTAAAAAACTGTTTTATTAATTATTGTATATTTTTCCTAGAAAGTTTATTTGAAAAATTTAAAATATTATTTTATATGAACTAATATGTTAAAAAAATTTAATTATAAATCTATATGAAAAAATATTTAAAACACATAATGTACTGAAACTCTATTCTTCAATAAAAAAATCACTACCAATATTTTATATTTTTCATTTAAAATCAAAATATATAAATTTTATAATTTTATTTTCATAAAATATTATTCATTATTTAATTCATTATAAAAATATTATAATTATGTAAATTTAATATATTCTTATAATATTATCAAATTTTAGGTGATTAGTGAAGTTATTGATTTTTATAACCTTGTCACTTTTATATGATATATATATTTTTTAAAAATATATATAAATTATATATTAATAAATATAATAAATCATTTAAAATTTATATTTTCAATATATGAATCTCTTGAATATCATTTTACAATGTCGAGTAAAATTTTATGAAAAAAAATTTCTGACTTTTTCGTTCTTTAAATTTACACATTTAGACATTATATTTTGGAATAATTTTAATTTTACATAATTATTAGTTTAATAATATTATTTTTCTTAATATCATCATAATTTAAAATGTCGATAACATTTTTCAATAATTTATCTTTATTCTTAAAAAACATTTTCTCAAAATATTTTTACATGTTATGTTCTCTAATACAAAAATTAATTTATCTAAATCGTAAAAATGTTATTCTATAAAATTATTTACATATTTAAAATAAAATAGTTACATTTTTTAAATAATTTAATTTTTTATTTCCTCCTTTAAAATAAGTGTCTTGTGGTGAATGTGTATTTACAATAGTAAGGGTAAATAATTTTAAAATTGTTTTACAATTTTCTAAAATGTAGAAAAATGAGAAAAACATGTATTTTGTTTGATTTTTAAGAAGTACCATCCTTATCAACTTCCCAACAGTATTTTTGGGCATTATTATCCTTTTTCTATGAAAAATGGGTTGATATTATGTATCTAAAATGATTTTTTACAAAAAAAAATCACCACTTATAAAAGGAGTCCAACTCCTCTCTATTTATCAACCCATTCCAAGGCCTTCCATCATCCATAATTCTTCCATACCCTCTCTTCAACACCCTCTCCACTTATTTCAGTCCTTGTCCCTGCAAAAATACCAATATAATGAGTCTTAAGGAGTTACACAAGGAATAATATTCAAGGTAATGAATGTTTTTTGAAAGTGAAAAATGCTTTCAGACACGTTGTATGGGTTTTTAATCTCAATGTTTATTCATTGATATATAAATAATTTTATAATGAAATTTATTATTGATATTTTTTATATAATTCCCATGTATTTAATTTAGCATACTCTGTGATTTAATGAATGGGATTTATAGAACCACATGAATTTCATGCTTCCAATGTGTTTTGATTCAAAAATTATTGAAGTCGTAAAGGATACATCTGAAAATTTACTTCTATGAGAAACATATTATTTTATGCACCTAATTTATTTTAAATATTTTATATTTCTAATTTTATATTTAATATCACTTATTATATTTATTCATGTTTTTTAAATTTAATCTTAATTGTCTCTATCTTTTACAAGGTTTTTTACAATTTTTCTTAAGTTGTAAGGGTTCTATCTCAATCACCCTACATTGAGGAATGCTTGGATATTATACTACAATGAACATTTTTATAGTGTAAATAGATTCTCCATTTCTTATAATATCATAAATTATTATTGAACTTGGAATATTCACTTTCATTCATGCCTTTGTTTATTGTGGGATATGATTGACGTCTTCCCTAAAATATAAGGTGTTTTTTATAACTCAAACCCGATTCTTTAATTATAATATTTCTCCTTGAGTTTAATATTTCATTTCATATGGAATATCCAATTTATATAATGGGAGATTATTTTTTATTCAAATCATTTCCACTAGTGAGATCAAATATTTTTTTGTAAATGATTCTACGTTATGAATAATTATCTTCAATTTAAATGATTATTTCCCCTCATTCCCCATTAGTTTTTTCCATCCAATGTTCTCATTTCTAATTTTAAACCTAATTAATTATTATCCTATGTGAATAATATATTTACCTTCTAATAAATTCAATGAAATTTTTTTATCTTATTTTATGGTTTTTTATTTCAATAGTGTTGTTTTAAAACATAAAAAGGGATCTTATGTATCTCTTTAATGACTTATTACTTACGTATTCTCTTTATTTTATCCATGTATACAATATTTATCTAATGTAACTATTTAATTTTTATATATTTTTCCATAAAATATATTATTAGTTAAATATTCTTTTAATTTGTGAGGCTACACGTGTTTTTAGTTCAATTCAAAAATTATACTTTTGAGTAAAATCAGTTTAAGAGGAATTTCTTATTTTTTCTAATGCCTCAATAATATCCCAAATAATATGTTATCAAATAACATACATATATTATAAAAATCATAATAATTTTATGGAATATCCTCTTAGTTTAATTCTGGGTTAATAATAAATAATATTTTATCCCCTTTTTTAAAAAAATCCTTTACATGTTTGATAAATAATCATCCAAGTAGTGCATTTTTTTTCAGTCTTCTCCTAGATCCTTCTCTTATATTTTCGAAATTTGAAATACATATTCAATTTCTTTATTCCTTTTAAAAATTTTAATGTTCAAAATGATTTAATAACTTTTTCTCTTTAAAATTGTTATTATTTATCCTTTACTTATTCTTGAAATCAGAATTATAAATGCCACTTCCTTATTATGGGATTTATTATACTTATGCTTCTGGAATAATTCATTTTCTCTTGTGAAATAAATAATCATGTATAAATTATTATTTTATGATTGGGTCCATTATAACCCTCGAGTGCATTGGGTAATGTTAATATCTCATGAGATACCATGTGTAGTTTATAGGTGGATTAACTATGCATGGTATGTATGGTTCACATGTGGTTAGCCAGCAAACACTTTGATATGATGGAGGTTATCCTTAATATATGATGATTTCGATGGTGGTTATCTTATTTTAGATTTTATTGGTGGTTATCTATAACCTATTCAAGTGATTTCATGGTTTATGATGTTTTCACATTATAATGATTCCATGATAATTTAAATTTATTTCTGTATTACATATTTTCATTCTTATAATAATTTCATATATCATATCATGTTATGACTATAGAAACTCATTTTATGATAGATTTACATGTTTATCCACATACCTAGATTTATTTGTCACAATTTTCCTTATGAATATTCCCCAGGATATCATATAGAGTTTTAAAAGATATATAGGAGTTAGGTGAAATACATTTATTATCAAAATAAATATATTGCTTTTACATTTATGATTCTGTAATGATATATATAATATTCCAATGAGACTATACTTTCTAGATAATTTTCTTGTATTCTATGGAATTTATTTAAAAAAAATTAAATAAACATTGTTTAAGGTTTGGGTCGATACTATGGATAATGATTTGAAGAATACAAACAAATCCACCAATATTCCATGGTTATATAGGAACCTAAGAACCCAAGGAATGGATTTAGATAGTATAAAGGAAATTCCCATTTTTTTTAACTCCATATTACTCTAAGGTGGAATAGTCTCATTATATATTTAATGATTCTAGAACAATGTGGTGATATTTCATCATCAAAGCTATATAACATGAGGAACTAAGTTGCACTACTTTCATGAAAGCCTTTAGTCAAAAGTTCTTCTCATGAAATATTTCATGTGATGGAGGAATAAATTTTATGTCCTTGATTCATGGAGAAAATTCATTGATAGATTATGTTTCTCATTTCACTAATATAGTTCATGTATCTCCAAAACATTTCACTAATGACTACCTTAGGGACAGATGGTTTGATATGGGACTAAAGTTCAAGATGTGATTAATGATTATTCTCATGTCCCTATTTTCCTTTACTGAGTAATTTGATAAATTAGATATATATGGAGGGAGCATAGCTGGGAATAAAATTCTTAGTTGATCTTTTGTAAAAGTGGGATTGAGAAGGGTTTTAGATGTTCCTAGGGAAATTTCATCATCACTAACTGTGAGTTTTTGTGGTATTTAAATTTTCATTATCATGATATCTTTGACCTCGTCATTGTCACAGATTGGATGGTTCGTTTCATAACAATATATATCATATTCAATTTTATATTCTATATCCTAATGTAATTACTAACAACTTTCTAGGTGAATGGGATCCAAGATCCGGGAGAGTATAGACAATTATTCCAAAGGCCATGATGATCTCACTAATATTTTTTGTATGTTTCTTGATTTAATCATCCAATATTTAAGTGTTCTACATAATATATTAGTGATTGAGTTCACTGAGGAATTTCTTAATAAATTTTCAATGTTTAATACAAAAATAGAGATGATGTTTAATATTTACTTGCTCATGGGGTTGAGTCCTATATCCTCGAAATCTCATCTTATGGAACCATCTAAGATAGTGTACCATAACATTTCAGTTGAGGATCATGTGGTTAAAGTAATTTTTTCTTATAAGAATGACACATTAGGCTTCACTAGTTCTATTCGCAATAAATGAAGATGAAGCCTCAATATTTTTTTATTATAGAAATATAAATCACGTGACTATTAAAAACAAGTATGCTTTTTAGTAGGAATGATGAGCTATTTGATCAACTCAGAGGGAGGCTTATGGTTATCTCAAATTAATTTGATATTTGGGTATAATCAGCTAAGCGTGTGAGATAAGGATTTTCCTAATACAATATTTAAGGGTATTCATGGTAATTATTAGTATTTTCATAGTTTATTCAGCCTTTAAATCTCTATTACAGTGTTTATGGATTTTATTAATTTTATATTTCATAGGATATTGGATAAAAAATTTATGTCTTTATAGATGATATTTTTACATAATAAAAGATGAATTAAGAACACATGGATCATTAAGATGTTGATCTCCAAAATATAAAATACCAATATCTGTATGGAATGATTTCTGAATTTTATTTCTGGATCTATGAAGTGATGATTTTTGACCATGTTATATTTGAAGAGCCATCATAGTAGATCCTACAAAGATTCAGTTTTTTATGTCCTAGGAGATACCGAAAAATATGTTTAACATACAACACTTATTTATTTTTACTCATTATTACATGTGTATTGTTTAGTATTTTTCAAATAATTTATCTTATATTAAAGGATTGAACTATAAGGGTGTTATGTTTGACTTGAATTATGAGAGAAAAATGATCATTTGAGGAACTGTAGGAAAGGTTGTCTTTTTCTCCTATTCTAATTCATTTGGAGTTGGGTTCTAGTTATGAAATATTTTTTGATGCCTCATGTATGACAGAATCAAATGTTGTAATGTAATGGAAGCAAGTGGTGGCCTATATTACTAACCAGTTATTCCATCAAAAGATGAATTATCCAACCAATGTTCTTGAATTGTAAATAGTGATCGATGCTCTCAGGAAATGGAACCACAATCTCTTCAAATAGGGGTTTTTATATATTTAAGAAAAAATATCCTAATGTATATTTCACTAATGGGGAGCTGAACCAACTATATAGTTTGTACGATTAGAATATTCATACAGTTGATTATGATATTTTATATAAATATAGAAAATTGAATGTGGTCATTAATGCATTGATCAGGAGGTTTGAAACTCATGCTTTGATGGAATTAATGGAATAATGATATTTGATGACTCTGTTCACTAAGATATACTTCTATGTTTAAAAATAAGTTGTGAAGGAGTTCTTATAATATGTGAAAGATGATTCTATATTTTATCTTAAAATATGTTATAAATAAAAAAAGAGAAATATTTTCAATGTTATAGTGAAACCCATAGTGGTTAGAAGACCATGTGGGATTGGTCTTGATCTAATAATGGTGAACTATGTTTATTTGGAAGATTGGACATTTCAACAACAATGGGGTGTGATTTGATTGATAGTGTACATTTGACTAGTTACTCTATACACCATGTGGCTACAAATATGTATCATGATTCGAGATGATGTTATAGATGTATGTGGATAATGTTTTTGATTATGTACTTCATAACATGATTATTTACCTTCCATAATATTAAGGTGGATCACTAGAGAAATATGGTTTTTTGCATCATTTGACTAATCTATTATATAAGTGGCATGGGATATCCATGGACATCACAGTAAATTTACCATGGAATCTTTCATAGAATTTTTTTCTGATTGATCGATTATAAAATTATGAAATTTGATGATTTTCATCCAACAAAGTAGATAATGAAGGTGGAAGATCACAAGAACATTTATGGTTGAAATATTATTGATTTCTATTGAGTGCCTTCTAATATTATTTATAAAATATACGTGTGATTTATTTCCCATTTTTTGAATGTTCTATAATAGGAATTGGGTACCCAATTGAAGTTATTCATGGTGTATCACCCTTAAAAAAATTGACAGACTGATAAATCCATTAAACATCATGAATATATGCATCAGATAAGTGTTCAGGATTATGTAGTTTCATGAGAATACTATTTTACATTGGTTTAGTTTGCCTATAAAAAATTTATCAGTATTTTATTATATTGGATCATTTTATAGTGGTGTCAACATCGTTGTTGATATCACTTTTGATTGGAAGTGTTAGGAGAGGTTCCTTTAGTTCGATTGAGTCTAGTTGAAGTTATGAGGAGGAATCTACCATTGATCAAAAAGTGGTTAGTAATAACTAAGAGTCACCATAAATCCTCTGTGGACCATCATCATCACCTGTTAGAGTTTGTAGAAGGTCATTTTGTTTTTCTCAAGGTTTCACTATGTTTGTGATATCATCATTTTGGAATACATGGAATAATGGCCTTGAGGTTTATTGTCCCTTTTTTGAGGATTCAATCTATTAGAAATCAGACATACTATTTTGAATTTCCATTCTACTTGAAATAAATTTGTGATGTCTTTAATGTTTCTCAACTAAGTAGGTATCAATCAATACCTTCTCTTGTGTTAGGATTAGATGATGTTGATCTTGAACTCAACAGCTCAGTGGTTGTGCAATAGGTTCAACTTATTGATCATCATTATAATGTAATAGCCAATAAATTTATCACATTGGTCCCTATACTATTTAATTATTAATGGGATGACCATGATATTTTAGAGAATGAATCATTGGTGATGAATAAATGACATTATCCATTTGTGAGTCTATAATATCATGTAATATTTTTTGATATAATAAATAATAGTGGGGAAAATTGTGATACGATTTGAATCATAGGTATATCTTATTTTAGGTTTTTTTCTATTGATTGTATAATGTTTTTCAATATATAAGGTATGAGATATTTTAATTTTTTAGAAACTATCTTGGTTCGTGGTCTTTTCATCATTCCAAGTAACCATTTAGAATCTTTGTGATACGACTTTGTTAACTAAATTGGCATTTTATATAGTCTGATCATGGTTTATAATAAATTAATTTTAGTGAAACGATGATTATGGTTAGTTTTTCAAATATAGGTCTTTTCATAGATTGGTTCGGGTTTATATAATAGTATTTTATTCAAAATTAAATTTTGTTTTTGGTTTTCAAGGGGTAGTAGCAACTACCTGATCTCTAAACAGTATGCCTAACATTGAATCCTAATCATGTGACTCATATGACATTATTAGAAATTGGAAATTATAAAATAACTTTTCTCATTTTTAACACAAATCTCCCCCAATTCATTCATTAGCTCGACCTATCCATTATTTGACATTCTATGATGTTACCATTTATTTATTTTGTGTGGATCCTAATTAGACACATTGATTGTTCATTATTAAAAGTAAACATGTGGTAACCATGTGATGTGGATCTGTAAACTACAGTAGTATTTTGAATGGTTTAAACTTGGATTGTCTCACCATTAGGGCCTAGGAAAACCATATGGATGCATGGGTTTGGGATCAAATTTAGTTGTAAGGCTTGATCATAGTTTTTCAAAAAGTTCATTTATTCATAGGCTAAATTGATCTTTAGTTTTCAATGGGTTACATCGATTGTGTGGTTATTGCAAAATTTGTTTCACCTTCTATCTTAACCATTCATGTAATATGAATTTCTTAAAAATGGTAACTTACCCCATAATCTTTAATAATTTTAACACTAATCTCACTAAAATCAATCATTATCTCAACCTATCCTTTCATTGTCATTCTAGAAGGTTATCCTTTTTAGTATCTAGTAATTCTCCTTCGATCGTGGTGAATCTCTTTAAATTATGTTCAGATTTTCACCCATTTTCTCATCCTCATTGTAGGTATCTTTTTAATATCTCTAATCCTTTATGTGTTGAACCTGTTAAGGGTGGTGATTGTTTCATCAAGTGGTTTTGATGTCGAATTAAGGATGTTTATTCTAGATTTAGGTTTTGAGAGAACCCATTCTCTTCATTACCAAAAACTATTATTGACGGTGAGTAGGTTTCCACCATCATATTGCTAGTTGTACCTATACAATGATTCTTTCTATTATAACACACTATAATTCTTTTTATTTCCTTTGGAATGGATTTTAAAAATTCTCAAATTTGATTTCTATGAAGCTTTTTGTAGAACTTAATCTTTTGTGGCTTCGATAATGGTTTTAATGTTATTTTTCATTAAGATCAGTTGTACACAATTAATATGTTCAATGGATTTCCTAAAATATGGTTTTAACACAAAAATACCATATCAAGCATAGGAGAGATGATTCTTTTCTTGTAAAAATGTTTTACTAAATTATATACATGATTTACATAAACAATTTTATAAAAAATAACATGGGAACCAAGGGTTCATTTGTCACGACTTATCCCAGGGGGCCCGGATGTGACTACCGTAAGCCAGGCTTCCATAGGCCACGGGTTGGTGACTAGGACCTGAAGGATTTTCTCGAATAGGGAAGGTATTTCCTTAATGATTTGTACGCACTCAAAAATGGGAAACTGAAGTAAACAACCAAAAAAAGTAAGGTACAACCATGAGAGTAATGTATAACCAAAAGTACAACTATAAACTAGAAACAGTGGTCCGGAATACTAGCCCTAGAAACTGGAAAGAAAGTAAATCGTTGTAGTATTTTTTCTACAGCTCTACATGGCGGGTAGTAGCTATAAGTCTAATGTCGAATAATAGGATCTTGACTACTCTCATCACACCATGTTCCACCATGTTCCTAACCTCCAAAGGCTGCCTCGGAGCATCCGCAGTCTTCACCAAACACAGACGTGTGGGCGAAGCTTGTGCAGGGGTGAGTATAAGAACTCAATAGGGGTCCCCGAGACCACCGAAGGTCTATTAGTAATCTAGAAAGGAAAAAAAGAAATACCAAAATGGTAGTATCATAGGCATGATCTAAATCATGAAGCAGAAATCAGAAGAGAAAGCTCACTCTAACGGTATAACTTCAAGGATACTTGGATAGGGATGACTAGTCGTAAAGCCAGATCATCCTATACATAGTAACTCTACTACTGAACCATATAGGTCACTTTATGCTAACATGTATTAGTCGCTAGATTTTGACCCGTATTGGTCAATAGTGCTGACACAAATTGTTTGCAAGTGCTGACCCGTATTGGTCACGGATACTGACATGTATTGGTCGCCGGTACAGAGGTAGAGATTATTAGTCGTACAACTGGATCATCCCACTCTGATGTTTCTGATACAGAACCATATTTTCTGCTCTTCTTTTTCTTCATGTCACAGCCAGCCACTAGATTCTCACACGAAGAACGTCTGATCTCCACAAGACTCTTCTCCTCAACCCATCGGTCTTATTTTAACAGGTATTATGTCCTGCAAAACTCATATCAAAGGGACCACCCCATCATCAGGGTCCAAATCTAAACGACGGTGCGTCAATTAGACGTCCGGTCTCTGAGATATGGGCACTTTTTTTAAAAGGTCTTGGTTGGATTCAAGTACAATCCAACCATGTTCACACATGAAACTCTATAAAAAATCTCTTAGAGTATCTCTGATGGAATGCCTTGTAACAAGGGTCTTTATACCATAGAATGCACATCGATCAGATGCTCGATCTATTAGTTATTGTCATTTTAGTGTCGAGGTCCCAATTGTATTTGGATTCAATCCAACCTGGCCAAAATCCAACATTCTCTAAAACTCTCAAATATTATTTCAAAAGGACCATCTAGCTCCGAGGATATCAACGATGTTGATGGTTCGTCAAACGGATGTCCGGTTCACAAGTCACAATCACTTAAGCATATCTGAACCTAAGAGGGGTCCGAGTTATGTCCGACCCGATCGGCCTGACCCGGCCTGACTTGAAATAGCCTAGGTTAGACCATTTGGGATGGTATATAGAGGCCACGAACCACTGGGCCATGGCGGGACTGGTTTTCTGGGCCGCAGACCGGCCCAGCCCACAGGGTGTCACGGCCCGGCCTGCTAGCACGCCCAACACTGGGCGCATGGTCCGATGTACCTAAATGGATCAATGGTGAAGTTCGACTCTGTTAAAGGCAGCACCAGGAGGTGTCTCATTGTCACCCGTAGGACTTACAGTAGGTTTCTCCCTACAGCTCGACGTGGCTTCGATTCGCAGCTACCCTTCAACGCGGCATGCGATGGAGCCCAACCTCCACCTCTACGGTCGTCCCACTGTCGGCCTCCTATCTGGCCACCGCTGTGCTATGTGGCTTCGTGCTCCCCCAAGGCCAGAAAACTCCAGACGTTACCTCCTCCACAATCTCCGGTCATCGGTGCCACACCAGTGGACCTTCTGTAGGGCACTGGGTGTCCCTTAATGGTCCATTCTTCTTTTCGGACACATTTAGGGTTCTCTAGGGATGTCACCATCGCTACGCACCTCCCTTTTTCATTGTTCTGTCTATTTGGAAATCCCTCTGCTGAAGAACGCAACAAGAATAAGGTGGTGGAATAGCTGGGCCCTATTTATTTGGCATGCGCCCTCTGTATTAGCTTTATAATAAGCGGTAGAAATTTATTCATAACAATAAAATAATGATGAAATCCATTTAAATCCCTCGAAAAATCCTTATGAAATATCTATAATAAGGAATAGAATCCCGGGAATTTCTAGAATTAAAATACAACACCTACCAAGATGAGACTTCCTCTTATGATGATTGATGGAACCTCCGTCATCATTGTTGTTGGTTCGTGATTCGGTGGCACTCATCACCACTTATGAAATCTGGTCTCATCCTCCAGGTGGATGTTGTTGTGGGGATTCTCTAGAGTTTCCTCGCTTGAAGAAGTCGTTCCAAAACCCTTCCCCGAGCTCCATTTGAATTGGAGGGGGAATGGTGAGTAATGTGTTGAGGAATTTATGAGGTTCATTAAATGAATTAATGATCGTCTTTTAATTCACAATGGTGGAGTTACATAGTTGATAGGTCAAGTCATTAAATTGCATGACAAGTCACTGGTCCCTCCCCTTCCGCTCATCCATTGGTGAAAAATAATATAAAATAAAAATTACAAGTAATTTTATTATTCTATAAAAATTCTGAAATCTTTTTTTCCCGACCAACTGTGGTTGAAGTTAATCTTTTCTTAAACAAATCCTGGTGCTGTGGATTAAAAATTGCTCTCGGATATCAAATTGAAGCATCGATTCAAAAGATAGTAAATATCGCTCGTACATTTACTGAACGCACCTAAAAAAATTCATAAATTTATTCTGGTCACACTGGGCCTCAGAATCATATGCCGTTAATTTTCACATACATGTAAAAATACCAAATAATTTAAAATAAATTTACATGGAATTTTATGGTCTTTACATTTTCACCACCTTAGAGATTTACTTCCCTGAAATCCAAACAAGGGTACCCAATCCAAAAGTTGTACTGTGCATGCATATGAGCCTCTTGCTCCCATGTTCTCTCCTAGAGATTCTCGTGCTTCCACAGAATGCTCACCAAAGGTATCAACCACCCATAATGGATCTGCTCCTATCAATCCTCTCTCTCCCCTTGGTACTCTATAAAAGTCACACCATCGTCAATCTCCATCTCGCCATCGTAGATGACGTGAGATGGGTCAGACATGTATCTCCTCAGATGGGATATGTGGAAGACGACGTGCACTCTCTCCAACTGTGGTGGTAGTGACAAGCTATACGCCACATTTCCAACCCGCCAAAGTATCAGGAATATTCTGATAATCATTGGTGAGAGTTTTCGGCTATGGAAAAATGTCCATAGTCCCCTTTTATGGGAGACTCTCAAGAATATGTGGTCCCCCTCTTGGAACTCCATTGGTCTCTATCACCTATCATCATAGGATATATGTCAGATCTATGTAGTATTCATCCACTCTCAGATGACCAAAACCTTCTTAGTGGTTTCATGTACCATCTTTGGGCCCACGAGTGCTGGCTCTCCGGGATCCATTTAGCTCAAGGGCATTATGTACGGGCGTCTGTACAACGCCTTAAAAGGGGCCATACTAATGGTGGAGTGATGTCTGTTTCTGTACAAAAACTCCACCAAGTTTACGTGGTTACCCCAATTGTGAAAAAAATATATAAAACTTGAAAAAATCATTTCCTCCATGGTATGGATGGTCTGGTTAGTCTGATCATATGTATGCAGGTGAAATGTTGTGCTCAGGTGAAGTTGAGTCCCGAAATCCTCCTGCAATCCATTCCACAATCGGGATCTGAATCATGTGTCACAATCTAATACTATCATCAAAGGCACCCCGTGAAGTCACATGATCTCCTGAACATAGATACATCTAATGTTCTCTACTAAACCCTTCTATTGAATAGGAAGGAAGTGAGCCGACTTGGTGAGTTGTTCAATGATCACTGAGATAGTAACGTGCCCTCTGAACATACGTGGTAACCCCGTCACGAAGTCCATCGATATCCCTTCCCACTTCCACTCTATTATATTGAGGGTTTTGGTCAATCCCACTGGTACCTGGTGCTTGACCTTCACATTCCTACATATAAGGCATCTATAAACAAACTCCACCCGAACATTCTTAACCCATGGCCACCAGTACTAACGCAGGATGTCTTGATACATCTTGTCACTCCTGAATGTTCTGCAAAGGGGGTGTATGGAACAACATCATCACCTCCTCTCTTAGCACCACTAGTAAAACATTATGTCTTTTGAAAAGGATAGTGTTCTACTTACCTTCAGAATATCTGTCAGGTGCATGGCCTGAGGATATCTGATCACAAGAAGCTTCACAGTTATTGTCTCTGTGTTGTGCCTACCTAACCTACTGAAGGAGTGGAGTGGAAACTACCATTGACCGAAGGATGGCTGTATCATCACTATCCACATAGGATATATGAAGTGAGGACAACTTTTCTAAAGCCTCGTTCAGTAGTTGCGAACTCGATCTTCTGTTACATACATCATCCCCTACGTTCCACTTCCCAGGAGTATAGAACATCTCAAATTCATAGTCATAGAGGAACTCTAGCCAAGGGTTCTATCTCAAATTCATATATTTCTGTGAGATGATATATCATTGTCTCTTATGGCCTAAGTAAAGAATTAACTTCTTGCCCATCAAGTAGTGTCGCGACATATTCAATGTGAACACTACTGCGACCATCTCCAAGTCGTGAGTCTCATTATTCTTCCTATGAGGGCTTAGCTGTCGTGAGCCATAATAAATCAATGCATCATCCTACATCAGAATGCATCTGATTTTGGTCCCTAATGCATAACAGTAAACCATGTAGTTAGTTCCATCCTCCAGAAACCTCAGGATGGGATTGCTGGTCAAGATCTACCTAAGTTGATGAGAGCTCTGCCGGTATCTCTCGGGCCACATGAAGGGATTACCGTTCTTCTTCAAGGAATTCATAGGTGCTTCTACGCTGGAGAAATCAGGTTCAAATTTCTGATAGTAGCTTGCTAATCCAAGGAAGCTCTGCACCTCATTAACAGTATTGGGTGGCTCCCAAGAATCTAATGCCTCGATCGTCACTGAATCCTCTTCAAATCCATCCTCTGCGATGATGTGTCCCAAGAAGTGGTACTTCCATATCAAAAACTCACACTTTGAGAGCTTCCCATATATCTAGTTCACATTGAGTGTGTCTAGAACTATCATTAAGTTTACAGCGTGCTCTTCCTCATATGCTAAGTACACCAAGATGTCTTCGATGAAGACCATCACAAAGCGATTGAGGAATGGTTGGAAGATCATGTTCATGAGCCCATTGAACACTAGTCGAGTGTTGGTTATTCCGAATGGCATCACCGAGAACTCGTAATTTCCATAGTGACATCTGAAGGCTATCTTCTGTACGTCCTCATATCGTACCCTGAGCTGGTGATATCCTGATCTGAGGTCTATATTTGAAAAACAACATGCTCCCTTAAGATGGAGGAAGAGAACATCTATCCTCGATAGATGATATTTTTTCTCCACAGTCACCTTGTTTAGGGACTAGATGTCCACGCATAGCCTTAAACATCTATATTCCTTCATAGAAAAAAAACTCCATGGATACCCATGGAGAAACACTGGGCCTTACAAATCCCTTATTCTGTAAGTCATCCAACTACACCCTCACCTCCTAGAGCTCCATAGGGGCCATCTGATTTTCTGGTGTAGATATCGGTGTTGTTCTCGGGTTAAAGTCAATGTGTAACTCTACCTCTCTACAAAGAGGTAGTCCTGGGACATCTTCTGGAAAGACATCCTTATACTCGTCCACCACCGCTAGAAATTCATGAATATCCTCATTCACCATGTTGAAGTTCATGCAAGGTAACAAGTATTTAATCGGATACACCCTCCAGAGTGCAAGTCCATCTCGTGCTGCTCTGTTTTCCTTCTCACCAGCAAAGGAAACCTATCCTCCATCTCTGCGTATACATCACACTATATGAATGAAGTAGTTAATCTATGGGTGAACATCTAATAGCCAGTCCATTTATAGAATGAAGTCATAGGTCTTCAATTTCTCTACTATAAGATCCCATCAGAAAATCTCTTCTCCAAGAGTTAGGTCACACTGTCGGCACCACTGTGTGATCGCTGAATCTCCTCCCGTAGGAGTATCCAAACACAAAGGTTGAGAAAAAAATCAGTCAGAATATCAGAGTACCAATATATTTCTATGGAAAATAATTAATGGATAGCCCTGTGTCGATAAACACAACTTCCAATTTAGAGAAGATACAGATCGTACCTCATATCATCTCAGGGATGTCAGGATTGTGAGCATCTACTGCATGTAGCTGGGTTTCTCCCCATCCACCTGCTCTCGGAGCTCATGGTGGACCGCCTAGGTGTGGTGGTGGTAGTTCCTGGTGATCCCGACCACCTCCTACAACACTTTCTTCTCCCCTGCCTCGTCTGCCGCCTGGTTGATACTCATCCTCCAGACACTACCTCAATGACCCCTATATCGTTTTCCGATCATCCGCAAGTGGAGTCGTATAGTCACGAGTTTTGTGACCTTGTCCCCCATGGGAAAAACAGATCATACCTTGATGGTGGCTCCCTCGACCTCTAGAGCATCGCAACTCTGACTCTGCATCCTTGGGTCACCCTCTGGAAGGTCTAGCCCGCTTGGGCTTCTGCATCGTCTGTTTGCCGCCAGGTTCAGATGACTCTTCTACCTGTCATCTCGTAGGGGCTCTCACTATCGATTCCTTCTCGGCAAAGAAGATATCCATCGTCAATTCTCTCTCTAGAACCCAATCCTACGTCTGGATACTGAGAGAAACTGCCTCAGGCTTGATCTCTCATCGGAGCCCCTTCTCAATGGTCTGACCCCAGTAGTATGGAATCTGTACCATATCGGTTGTGTATCTAGAGAGGTTAGTAAATATTGTTGAGTACTGAGCCACACTCTTCCTGCCCTGCTGTAGATGCATCTTCTCTTGAATATGCACAAATTTTAGTGTCATTTCCATGAACTCCACCCATAAAAGGCTCTCAATGTCTGGCCATGTGAGGTTCATCACCTCATGCACCTTCATCATCGAGCTCCACCATCATCCTGTTGAGCCTTGAAAAAGGCTAGCAGCCAAGATCTACATCTGCTCGGTAGGATTCTCTACTAAGCGAACGTCCCGCAGAACCGCCATATGATAATCCTCTACTACTTTGGGGGTCCGTCTTGCTTCGAATACTTAAAGGCCTCTATCTATATAACTCTTGAAATGTTCTCATATGGTGTACAATATCCACTGGTAGCATATGCTTCTCAATGTGTTGTGGTGGTGACGGTACACCACCCGAAGGTGCTATCACTGTGAGTGGTCCTTGTACCGACGCGCCATCGCTCGGTGGGACACAGTCACAAACTCTAACAGGAATCCTAGCCGGCTATCTTCATGGAGGCATCCTGTAAGAAACATATGTTCCATACTCAATAAATTATACATGGTGAGATGACTTAATAAAGATCATGAAAACCTTTCAAAACACTAGCAACCGGTGTTTTCATGTACCAAGTAAGAAAAAAGAATATGGGGTCCTAGTGTGTGGATACGTCAGCCTCCGCACCATCACTAAACTCCATGTAATGAAAAAAGAACTCAAGACACTTTACACCATTTCTTCATTGATATTATACTCTTAGTTCGTCTAGTATAACCATCCTCCCTCAAATACAACTTTTTCACGACCCGTCTAATGGGGCAAGAACATGACTACACCAAGCCCACCTTTATTAGGACAAGGGATGGTGACTAGCCCCTGAATACTTTTCTCGAATAGGGAAGGAATTTCCTTATATATATGTACACAATAAAAAAGGGGAAACTAAAGTAAACAACCAACTAAATTAAGTTATAACCCCCAGAGTAATGTACAACCACATGTAAAACTATAAACTGAAAATATCGGGAAGGAATACTTTCTCTATAAACAGAAATGAATGTAAATAGTTATCACATTTTCCCTAGAGATATAACTGAAGAGAAATATCTGTATGTCTAAAGTAGAATAAAATGATCTCAACTACTCCTATCACACAAAGCTCCACCAAGTCCTGAACCTCCAATGTCCGCCTCAGAGCATCAGTAGTCTACAGAAAACACACACGTGCGGGTGAAGCCTATGTATGGGTGAGTATAACAAATTAGTTGGGGACCCCGAGACCCCCGAGGGTCTCTCATTAATCCATAAAGGAAAATGTCACAAGAAATACCATGTTACTAATATTGCAAGAATGATCTAAATCATGAGGCACAAAGAAAAATAGATAGCTCACTCTAACATTATAACTTCACGGTTACTAGGATAGGGATGAATAGTCTTAACGGTGGATCATCTTATCCGTAGTAACTCTACTACTGACCCATATATGTATCTATATGCTAACCTGTATTGTTCACTAGATGCTGACACATATTGGTCGCTGGTGCTGACACATATTGATCGGTGGTGCTAAACCATATTTTTTGCTAGTTCTGACCCATATTGGTCCCTCATGCTGACCTGTATTGGTCATTGGTACAGAGGTAGGGATGATTAGTCTTATAAATATATCATACCACTATGGAGTTTCTAATGCTGAGATGTATTGGTTTCCCTTCTTCTTCATGTCATAAACAGCCACTGGATTCCCCCACGAAGAACCCCTGATCTCTGGAAGACTCTCCTCCTCATTCCATCTTTCATATTTCAAATGGTATGAAGTCCCACATAATTCACACTAAAGGGACCACCCAGTTATAGGGGTCCAATCATGATAGACAACGAGTTGATCAGACGCCCGGTCTATGAGATATAAGAGATTTTGTAAAAATATCCAGGTTGGATTCAATTGTTGTCCAACCCAGGTCACACATCAAACTCTGTCAAAACTCACTTAGATTATATCCAAAGGATTTCCTTGTAAAAAGGGTCTCTATACCATAGACGGCGCATCTATTGAACGCTCGGTCTATTATTTAGTGGCATTTTAGTTTCACAGGCTCAGTTGGTTTCGGAGTCGATCGAACCCGCTCATACTCCAACATTCTTCCAAACTCTCATAGAGTATTTCAATAGGACCATCACACTATAAGCATTCCAGTGCCATAGACGGTTAGTCAAATAGATTTTTTTCTCACAAGTTACAGTCAGTTAAGTGTATATGGGCCCGAGAGGGCTCATGATCCGGTCCGACCCAGCCCGACCCAGCCCAGGCTGACTGGATCTGCTCCAGGTCTGACCCTGCCTGGCCCCGAACCTTCTTGGGCTGGCCCAGTTGGGCTGGGTCGTAGTAGGCGTAGCCCACTGGGAGGTGGACCGGGCAGGCCCGCCCTGGCTGGGTAGGGCCATGGTGGGCCTAGTTCACTGGGCCACGGACTTACCCAGCTAGATAGCGCGCCCCATACAGGGGGCATGGTCCGTTGCACCTGAATGACACAATGGAACCGTTCAACACCATTAAGGGTGGCACCAGCTGGTGCCACCTTGCCACCCATGGGACCCGTAGGAGGCGTGTCCCTACCAGATCATCGTGGCTTCAAGCTACGGCTCCCCTTCAACACAGCGCATGATGGCACACTACCTCCCGCCCAACGGTCGGCCCGCTTTCAGCCACCTATTTGGCACCGAGTGGCCTCGCGCTCCTCCGCGTCCAACGAGCACCGACCCCCACCTCAACCTCCGGCGCCGGTTGCTAGTGTCACATTAGCGGACTATCTGCATTCCATTAGGTGAGCTCCGGTGGTCTGTTGTTCATTCCAGACGCATCTACGACCCTCTTGGAATGAATTCTTCACTGCGCTCCTCCCTCTTTCAAAGTTTCATCAAGTTGGAAAACCTGCCTCCGAAGAACGCAACAAGAACGTGGTGGTGGAGGTTCTGGGCCTTGTACTTCTGGCCCATTCCCTCCATGTTAGTTTTATAACAATAATGAGTAATTTATATATCACAATAAAATAATTACCGATCCCATTCAAATCCCCCACAACAACCCCCCCCCCCCACGCAAATTCAAGAACGATGAATAAAATTGAGGTAATTTCTGGAATTAAATGACAACCCCTACACAAATGAGATGTATAAAAATGAAGATTGACCGAACCTCCTTCATCATTGTCATCAGTTTGTGATTCGGAGGACCTCATCACCTCTTATTGAATTTGGTCTCATCCTCCAGGTGGATGTTGTCGCTGGACAATTTTAGAGTTTCCTCGCTTGAAGAAGCTATGCTAAAACCCTACCCCATGCTCCAAATAAATATGAGGGGGAAAGGTGAGTAACGCATTGAGGAATTACTGAGGTTCATTAAATGAATTAATGAACAACATTTAATTAACAATGGTTGAGTTACGATGTTAATGAGTCAATCCATTAAATGTCTTGACAAGTCACCAGTCCTACCATAGCCACTCATCCATTGGATAAAAATAAAATAAAATAACAATTACACATTAGTTTATTATTCTTTAAAAATTAAAAGAACAATATTTTTATCCCAACCAACTATAGTCAAAGAGAAGACTCCCTTATGTGAATCCCAGTACTATAGATTCAACGGTGCTCTCGGATTTCAATTCTGAACACTAGTTCAAAAGATAGAAAATGTCGCCCACGCGTTTACTGAATGTACCTAAATAAATTCTAAAATTCATTCCAGGAACACCGGGCTTTATAATCATGCTCCATCAATTTTTACATACTTGTAAAAAACCCATATAATTTAAAAAAATTACATTGTATTTTCAGGTGTTTACAACGTTGGGAAATTGAAATATAAAAATCATAGTGAGTTTAGAACCACAATGGGTTGTGGTTGTTACACTCATAGACTATGGTAGGACTTGGGATCCTTAGGATTCATTTTAACACTAGTTAACGTTCTTTTTTGTCATAATTACATATTACAAAAGATTGGGGCCCATTTTTACTTAGTTTTATTCATGATGGTGATGTTTGATAATTTTATAATAAAATGTTTATCTTGGGATTTTTCATGGATGGTTTTAGTCATTGTCCTCTATTTATGATTTATAAACATTTTTCATATTATGATTTTATTTGAAAAATGATTGTTTAAAATGGAATACAAAGGATATTTTATGATAAATTATTCCAAATGAGATTTATTTATAAAAATTATTTAATTTTAAATCTTTAACAAATGGTTAAATGATTATAGACATTTTATAGGATACTGGTGGAATCATACAAGTTATTTTATCCACATGTTGCATATTCCCTTAGATATATGACGAAATAGTTTGAATAGATCAAGGTAATTCCAAGTGTTCCATGTGGAATGAAGAAATCTATTTATAGATTTCCCTTCATGGTGGTTTTCAATAGTCGGGATAGATGGAAAAATAAAGGCTTCATTTATGTTTTGGTTTTTATTTATTTATTTATCTATAAATCTTTCATTGTTTATTATTTATCATTGATATGAAATCATTCTTTCATGATATACTCTGACTGTTAATCATTTATGTTAATATATGAGGATTTTTTTGTGATTTTAATTTGAAATCCTCTCTAAGTTTGTGTGTGTTGATACCCAAGTTCTTGTCACCACCCTTGGGTGATCAGAATTTCACATGGAGACTTGTGGTGAGTTACCATAGGTGATGTGTCAGGTCATCCATGGTTTTTTTATTTCCTTAAAATTTCAATAAATTAAGGAGGATATTATATCAAAAAATTATCTACTGTAATTGATCATTGTTGTGGGTAAACCATTTTATCTAGGACAGTATGGTTATTTTCCATAACATAAGCTAATATCTAAATAATAAAAAAATAACTAAATTAAAACCATTATCAAACTTATTCAAATAATCCAAATATTTTCTACAATTATTTGATTGGTTTCAATTACTTCTACATAGAATAATTTTATTAAATGTTTCATAGATTAATTAGTAATAATAAAGTAATAATTTTTATGACCATATTTATATATAATGTTTTCCTAAAATAAAATACTATATAATTTAAAGTGGATACCTAAATAAACCCATCAGAAAAATGCATAGAATCTTTTAGAGGTAAAAAATATTTATGGGAATTTATATAAATATAAATGATATATTTCCTTATAAACATTGATTTGATAAGATTTGAAACACCCCATGATCGTATGTTCTATTACTATTTATTTAATTATTATGTGTCAATTAGTTTTTATGAGGTCACATTCCAAATATTAATTTATAATAGTCCTCCAGATACATGATATATATGCATTACATTAGAACATCACATATTCAATAATTTAATAATATAATTATTATTCATTAATATTATCCATGGAACCAATGGTACATAATATTACTCTTAATTACCTATGTAAGTTAGAAACTTATTAAAAGGGTGATCTCATATTCATAGTAGGTGATGCTATACAATAGCAACTAACATTGCATAAGAATGACATAAACAATAAAGTGGGAATAGATAAATGAATGATTCTAATTAACTGATATATAAAAACACATAATCAATGGATATACTAAAAATGGAAATAAATAATCACTAGGATCATAATAAATGGTCTTGTAATGTTATAAAATATTGTAATTAACCATTTATTATATCACAAAGATATTATCAAGGCCATATATCCTGATATTATACATAAACATGAAGGTTTCCCCCATTACACTATCATGGATATCTAATAAGACCTTATAAATGAATACGGCAAATATTTCCAAGACCCAATTGTTACATAAAATTTTAATATATTCCATTAGATACTAAATTTGAATATTAAATACATAGTATAATTTTTAGGAATGGACATATTAACATTTCATAGAATAATTGATCAATAAATCTAAGATTATAAGATTTTCCATTATATAATAAATGATTATACAAGTATTTTAACTCTTAAAAACATTAAAAGATTTAACAATTTTATTTATGTGATTTCCTATGAATACAATATGATTTAATTATGGATTCATAATGATAAAATTAAAACCATTATCAATGGATGATTGGAGAATTTTAGTATTTTGTTACATAAAATGATTGATATAACCCTTATATTTAGATAATTGAACACATGTAATAGAAATTATTTATGGATAAATATATTATTTAAATATCCTCTATCTAAATGAGCATTTTATAATCACACATAGTTGTTACAAAATAGTGGTATCAAATTTTCTATAAGGGAAACATTATCATTGTTATACTTTTATGCAACAGGTAAAATTGTGCTAAAATTGAGGTTAATCCACTTTGAAAACAATATAAGATCAACTACCTACATTAGAAACATCATTCCAAGGAATAAATTTCCCATACTGGAAATATTATATCGATTTCCCCAAAAATACATTGTTTTATTAGGTATTTTATTATATTAGAAAATATAGAGTTTTATAACTCTTGGGAATATTTTAGTATTATAACTGGCCTAGTAAAATTATAATTTGATCCAAATGTGGTCATACATGCCTAATATTTCATAATAATAGTACATCTAATGATATTATAATAATAAATAGATAACAATTATATATTAGTATGGATACTACAACAAAAAGGGAAATAATAATTAATGAAAGAGATAAGTTAGACGCTTCACTCTCCTTAGCTTCACAATATATGTTTGATCCTCAGATCTAACCAAATAGTAGGAATAAAATTGAAATTGGATATAGAGAAATGAGATGATGGGTGTTGAGTTGATTCCCATAGAAAAAATCATTGAATATTTTAGTTTTCGATTTTCTGAATTACTTTGTTAATACCCATAGTACCCCATTAAATATCTTAATGAAAAAAATAATATAGTAAATGTAAATGTTATTCCTATAGAACTAGCATGGGAGAATTTCATCTAACATGCAAATATAGGATTTCATATTTATGATATCTCACTGCATTTCAATATTTTTATTGTATTTATTCCCTTTCCACTTAACCATACGAAATTTCACCCCATAATTATTAAATCCCGATTCCAAATTTTTACCCAATATCTTCATATATATTCTCTAATTTATTGATATTTATATTCTAAATAAGGTTGATAAATTAAATCATAATGTGATTTCATAGTAAAGTCAATTTTTATACAAAACTAATTTACTCAATAATAAAATTTGATCCATTGATGAGTAGTCTAATGCTTCAATAGCATAACTCGTGACAGTATACTGTAAAATTATGACTAATTTTTGGATATTTTGGACGAAATTGATCTTAGATTGATATCAATTAACCTGAAAAACATTTAGAGATAATTCCATTTGAACTGCAATTATTTATGTTCATCTTGTGCATTCTAAGGGATAAACCCCAGTGATGGAACCTCCATCAAAATAAATGATAAGAAAAATTCATATGAAATGTTTGTATTACTCAAATGCATTGTTTCACAAATCTACATAAATTGAATCTTTTCATAACCTTTATTATATTATAGTTCAAAGTGTAAAATTATAACAGTTTTATCACAAATTGTTATATTTCCCAATGGTCTTATAGTGTAAATATTTTCTTTTACATATAATATATTCATTTATATTTATAATTCCTTAAAAATCAAACCAATCATAATTACACAATTTATAAATAGTGATGAATTTAATAAATTTTGAGGATATTTTATGTTATAATTTTTAGAGAATTAAGAGAAACATTACATTACTCAAAGAATAATGAAACACATTTTCCAATTTCTACACAAATCATTATTATTAAATTAAATCACCTATTTAATGAAAAATACATATTCATCTTTTATAGTGGTTCATCATAGTGGAAAGATTGTCCTTTCCATAGATTATACGCCTAATTATGTCCCAGGAAAAATATTTTAAAATGATAAATGATAAAAATAACCTAAATAAGTTATATAAAATTAAATTAGTCCTATTAGTAAAGTGCAAACCATGATATTCATGATAATGTTTACTATTTTCATAATAAAACACACATCGAACAATTAAATCATATCCACGTGATAGAATCAAAACTAAATCAAGGAAAACATTTGAAACCAATTAGAAGTAATAGTAAAACCATGAAGGAATCATTAAAATATTTCATTGAAAAATATAACTTTTAACATTAACTGTTCACAAATGTAGAGACCCGAAGCTTAACATACATAGACATTACATTACTTTTGCAGAATAATTATTATATAACAAAAACACACACACAAGGACCGTAATAGTTTAGTGTCTTTGGAAACTCAGAATATAATCTTCTAATCATGGTGAAAGATCTTCAACATCTCCCATAAAGAACTCCTTTTTTTTAAAACCTAATTCCATTCATTATGTCCTGAAAAAAAACATAAAATGGTGAGCTCAAATTCTCAGTAAGCTTAAACAAAAGAAATATCAATCACGTCATATTCATAAGAACATTTCTTGTGGAAATCTTAACCTGCAAAAGAGATCATAATTTCATAACATGGGATAAATCATAGTAGTGAAATGTAATCCCAATAATCATAACATAAAACATGAAACTTTATGGCATACACACATAATCATAGGTAATCATTTCTTGTTAGTCAATACTCATTGCCAAGACTATCTTAGTGGACAAAGTCCCTTTCTGAACCGAGTTCATTCCTTGTTTCAGTCCTGTTTCACTGAACCGGTATGACCTACCGTTCCAGCCATGTCTATCTCAAGAGATATAAAATATTTACCCAATGCATTGGAGGGAGATATAGGTCCCACCTGTCTCATAATGATTCCATTATTATGTGTGCCACAAAATCATAAACCATACATCATAGCATAAAAAATGGGAATCTTAAAATCGTGACATCATAAAACAATTCATATCAGATAAAGGAATTCATAAAAATATTTCCATCACAAAATAATCAACTCCATGTAATAATAGGGATAAAAACATAACCCTCTATTATCTTATATGGAAAATAATTTTGATAACACACTTGAACTCCATTCTTGAGGAAAATATCCTTTCTACATTAAAAACATTTTTCCTTTCTTAACATGTCATACAATTTTAAACTAAAAGAAGTTGATTAAAAATAAACATGAAAACTTGTAAATTAAGCTTCTTGGAAGTAATGGTTTAAAAATCCATTCATGCCGTATAAGTTAAAAAAACATTCTTCTCATACTTTTGTCAGAAAAGTAAAAAAAAGTTCCTCGTATGAAAAACGACAAAAGATTCATTTCATATATTTTACTAAAAACTCACCAAAGGGTAAAATTGGTTTTAAACAATTTTAGGTGGATGGAAATAATATTACATATTGAGGAAACATGTATGTAGATGATAAAATAAACCCTAGTAAATATCAAAGTATAAACAATCTTGGATAAAAATGAGATTGTGATATTTCCCTTACCTTATGTCCGATATGCTTTGTACGTATCTGAACCTCCTGTATAATGATTTAAATAATGTCATTAATCTTATTACAGAATCATATTCATTGTTATGATATCATATATGATTCACTTATGTCTTTATATTACTCGTTATTTTGTAAATTCCATGTTAAAGAAACGTTTTGGGTAAAATCGTTTCATGTATTGTAGGTGTTTAGACTTATTGTTCTTGACATTATCATTACTTATATCAAGATTTACTTACTTCCAGAATATAAAAAATGATTTATATATCATATATATTCAGTATATATATATATATATATAATATAGATAAATGAAATTAAACACACCGTTAATGGAGACGGTAGTCCGTACGTACGCCTGAACGCTGTTTTCCTTTCCTTATTGTCTTGAATGGAAGTAAGTAGATGGAATAATTATATATATATACATAAATCCAGTAGATTTAACATGTCATATATTTCATTATTTTTTATTATATATACTTTATAATCATTCATGAATGGTTAATGAGGAGAATGAATCTCATCGCGTCGTGGAGACGGTAGTCCGTACGTACGCACGAGCGATGATATCGTTCTCATGATCGTGAACTTGTGTTGAAGTGTATGTATACTATTTAAGTATCAATATCACTTTATAATAATCATATATAGTTACTCATTACACCATTATACCCATCCAATTAAGGTGGTGGCGGAAAATAGATTACACCACGGCATGGAGACGGTATTCCGTATGTACGCACGCGCGGTGATTTTCTTTTTTCCGTAGCATGGATAGAAGGTTAATTAAAGTTGTTTCATATTTATAATAACATATCAATATATAAGAAATAATGATGTTATTACTTTATCTTGAAACAACTAATGAAGAAGAAGTTGAAGAAGAAAGAAATTGAACAAGATCGGTAATGGAGATTACCTCTTTTTGACGAGCCTTTTCTTAACCTCCACTTAAATAACTAAGGATGGTCTTTGAAGAAGACCAGGACCTATAGGATGAAACTAGGGAAGTGGAAAAGAGATTTTGGTAGGGGTTTTCCGAGCTTGAAGGCTCAAAGTGGTGTGATAAAGAGGGGGAGGAGGTGCCATTTTATAAGGGATGAGAGGGGCACCTTAGGAAAATCTCAAAATATTATTTTATATTAATTTCAACTTCGGTTTATAATGGTTCCAAATGGTCTTATTTCGAAGATAAAGTGGGGATGGGTCGCAATCCTTTCATCCAATAGGATTTAGACAAGTTTCGGTTATTATTTTAACCTTATCAATTAGATTTAACTCTAAGTCAAATAATTTAACTTTTACTGTGTCTTTTTGTTTTCTTATACTATATGGTCAATAAACTTACCATAACAAGAAAAACGAACCCCAAGTTGTTTATTATTAATATATACATCTTTATCTAAGTCATTTGGGAGAACATTATATTTTTAGGAATTAAATAACAAGTAATAATATAATATTTGTTTTAAAAACTAATTTATGTCAATTTTGACACTATTTGGTACATGATCTTTATGAAATTCATAACAGAATGATACGTTCGAACCATGTTACTTATATCAACATTAACATGTCATATTAACCTATAATATTAATGTAAGTCATAAAAAGTCTCAAATTAAATTTATTTGGGCATTTATAACATCAATTATGTCAATATTTCATTAATAAGACAATTACTGCATCATCTTTGTGTCATAATAAATGACAATTATTTAATCCCTAAAAATTATAAATAAATTCCTATGATGTAGCTAATAGTATTATCTTTCTGTATACTATTCAGGTTTTAATTTTCATGAAGTTTATCACTAAATTAAAATTATTATACTCATAAGATTTAAGAAAGTGACATGTTGTCACATTCTTTGGTTTTAATACTAATTAAATTATTTTCATGGACAAAAGTCCATAAAATGAATCTAATCCGACCCTTAGGTTATATGGGTATACTTTTATCCATCCAATAGGATGTTTTCAAATTTTAGGGTAATTTTATAATCTTATGTTTACCCTTAATTACCCGATTTACCTTTAACTATAGTAAATAAAATTTACTGTAGTTACTATTCACAATGCCCAAAAATAAAAAGGAGCTTATTAACATAATTTGGATCCAATGATTCAAAATATGGAATCCATTTTTCAAAATTCAATACACAAAAGATGCAGAAATTAAATTAAAATTAATCCTGTTGTCGAAAAAAAACGAGTTTTTCTTTAAAACAATGCAAAAGATTGAATTGATTTAACCTACGAATTCAAGGTAAAATCAATGGTAATGACATACATTATATTAAATGGTAAAAATATATTCTATTTTACTTTAAAACCATTCAATATTATAATTTAACCACATAAGATATTACGATGAAAAAAGTTGTTTTTAATTAAAATATAGCTTGTTTTCACTATTCATTAAAATATGAAAGTTATCGGAAAAATATCAAAAATTTATCTAACGTAAATTTTTATATCCTGATTCAAAAGAAGAATTTTATTTTGTCAAATTGAACTTATAAACATGTCAAAAACTAGATATTTTGTGGGTGTGCCATCAAAAGGTGGCAAAACTGCATTTTTTGAAAAATACTTATTTTACCCGAAAAATGTATTTTGTTCTTATACCATGTTCTAGAAATGTGTAAGATGAATAATAATGTTATAATATTCAAAATTTAGTTAACACTATTCATAACGGCTAGTTCATAACAATATTATAATAATATATCGTTGTTTAGTAAAACCCGGTATTGCGTACAACACACGCTATCGGGGAAGGTCGTGATTGCGTGTAATGCAAGCCAAGTCAGGGTTGCGTGTAGTGCACAACTCCTTTGTTGTTGTGTATAACAGAATCCAACCATATTTAATTTATACATTGAATATATATATATATATACTCAATGTTTCGTAGAATAACTATTATCAAAATTGTGTGTAACACGATCCAAGAATAGTGTTGTGTATACTGCAAGCTAATACGGTGTTGCGTATAGCGCAAGGTAATCTTGGTGTAGAATACAACACAAGACAATAATGAAATTAAAAGAATATTTTTCATAAAATCTCGGGGTGTTACATTCTACCCCCCATAAAATTAATTTTTCCCTCGAAATTCATCGGGGTTATAAATGGTTTACTACTCGAAAGTTTGTTTAATGAAAACCACATCGTAAAAAGGAATACCAAAAGATGGGTTTAAAAACTAATGTATGAATTGTAACAGTTACCCAAATTAACTCATCACTGGGTTTCCACGTAGGAGAACATAGGTGAAAATATTGATATGGAAGAAAAATTTAACCATCAAGTTCTGATGGAGAGTGGTAGAGAACATGGCTATGAAAAAGCCAACAATCGCAAAGCCATAAATTTGTGATGATCTAGGGTACCATCTGATTCATCAGATATAAGATCACTAGGACAACATTTTTGGTTTTCAATGTCATTTCCCTAAAGTTGAAAATTTTGAATTAGAAGAAATACTTACTTGATTTTGGTACAATCTCACTGTTGTTAGTGCTTTGAACAATTTCCACTTCATCTCTTAAAGAAATGAAGTTGAATTTGTTATTCATGAAGTGTTAGCAGATCATGTGATAGAATGATGGGTCATTCCATCTATTTCAAACAAAAGTTTAGCAATTGTTACCAAATATACATAAGACCGTCTTTGGTGAGGTTAATCATATACGATTCCAAAAATGAACTTATACTTCATATATCATACCGCTTAATAAAATAAAACTAGTTTATACTAACCAGGGACTTTCTATAGGCCAGTGGTGTAACACCCTGAGATTTTATGAAAAATATTCTTTTTAATTTCATTAATGTCTTGTGTTATACGCTACACCAAAAGGAGCTTTCACAACACACATCTCTGACCTGGCTTGAATTACACGCAATCGCGACCTTCCACGATAGCGTGTGTTGTACGCAACACCATGTTTCGCTAATCAACGATATGCTATTAAAATATTATTAAAACTAGACGTTATGAATAGTAATAACCACTTTTTGAATTTTTTTAAATTCTATTTTTCAAAATGGACTTCATTTTTGGATTAGGAATATCAAAGTTATCTTAGGGTGAAATTTTGGTGATTTTCGGATAACTTTCATATTTTGATGAATAGTGAAAATTACTAAATTTTAATTTAAAACAACTTTTTCAATCGAAATAATTAATAGTGATAAATTATTAATTTGAGTGGTTTTAAAGTATATTTAGAATATATTTTTACAATTTAATACAATGTTGGTCATTGGATGTAATTTCACATTTAAACCAGTTATAAACAAGTGTCAATCTTTTGATAGTTATTATCTCTTAAAAACACGCCTTTTGTTTTGATGACGAGAATTAATTTTTAAATTAATTAATGCAACTGATATGTTTTGAATTTGGTAAAATAGAAATCATTTTTGAGTTCATAATATCAAATATAGCTTAGGCCTAATTTTTGGTATTTTTCTGAAAACATTCAATTTTTGATGAATAGTGAAACCACTAAGTGGTAGTTAAAAAAACTGAATTTTTCATAAAACTTAATTTTACCACTTCTGTGAGTGGAATTTGAAAAATCCGAGAGACACGGTTGATGTCGATAAGTAAAATGCAGTTCAATGAGATGAAAATCATTTTTGGTGAATAGTAACTTTTTACTTTTATTTACCACGGTTAAAAGTAAATAGGGTAATTAAGGGTATAAATGATATTATTATTACCATAAAACATGTCCTAATTCTATTGTACAAGTGTAATGCGATCAAAAACAAACTTAGGAATAACATATGACCATTTAGGCCCATTTGGATTAGATTAGGACATTTATTATTAATTTATTTAAAGAAGGGTTAAAAGAGTTAAAATCAACATTTATTTACTAAAACATTTTTAATATAGGGTTATATATAAGATAAATTATATTGTAAATATTAATTAGAAATCTAAAACAATTGCCTGCATAATTGGTTTTTATTTGTAATTTTTAGTCATCAAATAATTTAATTTATTTATGACACAAAGATGATGCAGTAACTATCTTATTAATGAAATATTGACATAATTGATGTTATAAATACCAAAATAAATGTAATTTAAGACTTTTTATGAATTACACTAATTTTCTAGGTTAATATGACATGTTAGTATGGATTTTATTAACTTTTTTCGAAGTTAGCATTCTGTTATGATTTTCACAAAAATCAATTACTAAATTGTGTCAAAATTGACATAAAATAGTTTGTAAAACAAATATTATATTATTAATTGTTATTTTATTCCTAAAAATCTAATGTTTGGCCCAATGACTTAGATAAGGTTATATGTATTAATAATAAACAATTTTGGGTTCGTTTGGCTACTTATAGGAAGTTTATTAACCTTATAGTGTAAGAACACAAGAAGACACGTTAAAAGTAAAATTATTTAACTTAATGTTAAATCTAAATGATAAGGTTAAAATAGGAACCTAAACATGTCTAAATTATATTGGATGAGAGGATTTCGACCCATACCCACCTTAGAATCGATATAAATCAATTATGAGCTATTTAAAACCGAACTGGACTTTATAATAATATAATATTTTTAGTTATTCCAAAGGTGCCCCTCTCCTCCCTTATAAAAGGGCACCTCTTTTCTCTCTTCCTCACACAACTTTTAGCCTTCAAGATCGGCCAACCCCTGCCAAATTCTCTTCTCCACTTCCCTAGAAACATCCTAGAGGTTCTGGTCTTCCTCAAAGACCAATTTTAGTGCCCTAAGAAGAGGTCTCAAAGAGGCGCTTCAAAGAAGAGGTAATTTTCGTTACCGATTCTTTCACCTTTATTTCTTCTTCCACTTCTTCTTCTTAGGTTGTTTCATTATGAAGTAATAACATCAGTATCACTCATATACTGATATGTTATTATAAGTATGAAACAATCCTATTTCACCATCTATCCATCCTACGGAAAACGAAATCACCGCGCGTGCGTACGTACGGAATACCGTCTCCACGCCGTAGTGAAATCTATTTTCCACCACCACCTTACTTGGATGGGTATAATGGTGTAAATAATAACTATATATTATTATTTTAAAGTGATATTGATTCTTAAATAGTATACATACACTCCAATACAGTCCCACGATCATGAGAACGATATCATCGCTCGTGCGTACGTACGGACTACCGTCTCCACGACGCGATGAGATTCATTCTCCACTTTAACCATTCATGAATGATTATAAAGTGTATATAATAAGTAATCATGAAATATATGACATAATAATGATACTGTATTTATGTGTATATATGTGTATGTCATCTACTTAATTCCATTCAACTCAATAAGGAAACGAAAACAGCGTTCATGCGTACGTACGGCCTACCATCTCCATGAAAGGTGTATTTCTTTCCATTTACTGATTTATTATATATATGTATATTCTGAATATATATATATATATATATATATAAATCATGTTTTATATTTTTTAATTAAGTAATCATGATCTAAGTAATCATATGAATAATTACAAGTCAAAACACGGACGACAAATGAAACAATTTTAACCAAAATGCTCTTTAACATGGAATTTACAAACGAACGGGTAATATAATGTCATAAGTTAACCATATATGATTTCATAACAATGAATATGATTCTGTAATAAGTCAATGAAATTATTTAAATCATTATACAGGAGAATCGGACACTTACGAAGCAAATCGGACCTAAGGTATGGGAACTATCACAATCTCACTTTTATCAGGGATTGTTTTTAATTTGGTAATTACTGGGATGTATTTTATCATCCACATCCATGTTCCCTCAATATGAAATATTATTTCCATCCTTCTACAATATTTTATATACAATTTTACCCTTCGGTAAGTTTTTTGTAAAAGATATGAAAGGAATCTTTTGTCGTTTTTCTTACGAGGTACTTTTGGACTTTTCTGACAAAATTACGAAGAATGTTTTTTTAACTTATACGGCATGAATGAATTTTTAAAACATTATTTCCAAGAATCTTCCTTTAAAAGTTTTCAAGTTTATTTTTAATCAACTTCTTTTAGTTTATAATTGTATGACATATTAAGAAAGGAAAAGTGTTTTTGAAGAAGAAAGGATATTTTCCTCAAGAATTCATTTCAAGTGTTTTATCAAAATTATTTTCCATCTACGATAATATAGGGTTCTATTTTTATCCCTATTATTACATTAATTTGATTATTTTGTGATGGAATTATTTTTATGAATTCCTTTATCTTATATGAATTGTTTTATGATGTCATGTTGTTTAAGAATCTCATTTTTATTACATGGGTTATGAAATGATGTATGGTTTATGATTTTGTGGCACACATAAGAATGGTATCATTATGAGATGGGTGGGACCTATATCTCCCTCCAATGCATTGGGTAAAGATTTTATATCTCATGAGATAGACATGGCTGGAATGGTAGGTTATACCGGTTCAGTGAAACAAGACTGAAATGAGGGTGACTCGGTTCAGAAAGGGACTTTGTCCACTAAGATAGTCTTGACAATGAGTCTTGCCTAACAAGAAATGATTCTCTATGATTATGTGTGCATTCCACAAAGTTTCATGTTTTAAGTTTTGATTATTGTGATTACATTTTACTTCCATGTTTTATCCCATGTTATGAAATTATGATCTCTTTTGCAGGTTAAGATTTCCAAAAGTTATGTGCTTATGTATATGATGTGATTGATATTTCTTTTGTTTACCCTTACTGAGCATTTGAGCTCACCCTTTTATGTTTTATTTTCCCCAGGATATAAAGAAAGGTTTTAGGTATTAAAAAAAGGAAGATCTTTATGGGAGATGTTGAAAGTCTTTCACCAGGATTAGAAGATTATATTCTATGTTTCCAAAGACACTAAACTATTGCGATCCTTGTGTGTCTGTTTTTGTTATGTACTTAGTATTCTTCAAATGTAATGTAATGTCAATGTACATCAAGCTTCGGGTCTCTACAATTGGTATCAGAGGAAAAGTTTAGTCAACCTTTGGAAACTAGGATGCGAAAATTTTAGTGAGATCCCAAGAGATAATTCTAAGGTATGTCTAGGGATGTCTCTAAGGTTAAGTATATGTATAGTATATAGTCCTAGAACTACGGAAACAATCTTAGAATTTAACCTAAGATGTTATATATTTAAGGTACTCCCCCTTTCTTATATTGTTTTCCCTAACATGATTTTTACCTCTCACACTATTCTTTTTGGGTTTTAGACGATAGCTGGAAACCGAAGGAACCGTGTTGATCAATGCAATGGATAACGCAATGATTGCCCTCCCGAACAAATAAATGTTATGGGAGATGGAGTGCAAAATCTAATTGCTATACTTACACAAGCTATGAATCATTCTGGACATCCAAATGAGCAGAGAAGGGAACAATATTCTATTGAGTCCTTCATGAGGCAACGTCCACCTTCTTTCAGTGGGACTTCCGATCCACTTGTTGATGAAAAATGGATCTATACCACTGAAAAGATAATTTCAGTTCTTCAATGTTCTGAACATGATAAAGTCATCTTAGCATTATATCATTTGGAAGGTGAAGCTGATCAACGGTGGAATCTTATCAAGAATACGAGGCCAAGAGATGAAATTGAGTCCATGGAATGGGACGAGTTCAAGAATTTATTTTTCAATAAGTACTTCCCTCGTATTCTTCGAACAAAGATAGAGAAAGAGTTTCTCGAACTAAATCAAAAGGATGATGAATCCGTTTGTATATACGAAGCGAATTTTACAAGACTTGCAAGGTATGCATCTGTCATTATCATCCAACCTGAAAGTAAAGTTGATCGATTTTTCAGTGGCTTAAAACCAAGTCTTCGAGGGGCATTTGCTATAAGAGACTTCAGTAGCTATGAAGAAAATGTGCGTTGTGCTATCAAGGTAGAAATGGAAGTTGGTGTTACATATCCATCTCATTGTTTTGACAAGAAACGAAAGATGGAGTTCAAGGAGAAGTCTCAGAATAATGGTGAAAAGAAGATGAATGTTTCCTTATGCACAAAGTGTGGAAAGAAGCATGGTGGAGATTGTCTTAAAGGGACTAGAAAATGTTTTAAGTGTGGAAAAGAAGGTCATCGAGCATCTGAGTGTCGAAGTAATGGAAAAAGGGTTTCTAATGATGTGAATAAAGTAAACACTGCAGAGAACGCACCACCAACACTTCAATGCTTCAAGTGCAAGGAAATGGGGCATTATGAATAGACGTTATGAATAGAAATAACCACTTTTTGAAATTTTTTAAATTCTATTTTTCAAAATGGACATTATTTTTGGATTTGGAATATCGAAATTTTCTTAGGGTGAAATTTCGGTGATTTTCGGATAACTTTCATATTTTGATGAATAGTGAAAATTAATAAATTTTAATTTAAAACAACTTTTTCAATCGAAATAATTAATAGTGATAAATTATTAATTTGAGTGGTTTTAAAGTATATTTAGAATATATTTTTACAATTTAATACAATGTTGTTCATTGGATGTAATTTCACATTTAAACCAGTTATAAACAAGTGTCAATCTTTTGATAGTTATTATCTCTTAAAGACACGGCTTTTGTTTTGACGACGAGAATTAATTTTTAAATTAATTAATGCAACTGATATGTTTTGAATTTGGTAAAATAGAAATTATTTTTGAGTTCATAATATCAAATATAGATTAGGCCTAATTTTTGGTATTTTTCTTAAAACATTCAATTTTTTATGAATAGTGAAACCACTAAGTGGTAGTTAAAAAAAACTGAATTTTTCATAAAACTTAATTTTACCGCTTCGGTGAGTGGAATTTACAAAATCCGAGAGACACAGTTGATATCAGTAAGAAAAATGAGGTTCAATGAGATGAAAATAATTTTTGGTGAATAGTAACTTTTTACTTTTATTTACCACGGTTAAAAGTAAATAGGGTAATTAAGGGTAGAAATGATATTATTTTTACCCTAAAACATGTCCTAATTCTATTGGACAAGTTAAATTCGACCAAAAACAAACTTAGGAATAAAATATGACCATTTAGGCCCACTTGGATTAGATTAGGACATTTGTTATTAATTTATTTAAAGAAGCGTCAAAAGAGTTAAAATCAAAGTTTATTTACTAAAACATTTTTAATATAGGGTTATACATAAGATAAATTCGATTGTAAATATGAATTAGAAATCTAAAAGGATTTCCTACATAATGGTTTTTTATTTGTAATTTTTAGACATCACATAATTAAAAGTATTTATGACACAAAGATGATGCAGTAATTATCTTATTAATGAAATATTGACATAATTGATGTTATAAATACCATAATAAATGTAATTTAAGACTTTTTATAAATTAAACTAATTTTCTAGGTTAATATGACATGTTAGTATTGATTTAATTAACTTTTTTTGAACTTATCATTCTGTTATGATTTTCACAAAAATCAATTACTAAATAGTGTCAAAATTGACATAAAATAGTTTTTAAAACAAATATTTTATTATTAATTGTTATTTTATTCCTAAAAATCTAAGGATCATCCAAATGACTTAGATACGGTTATATGTATTAATAATAAACAATTTTGGGTTCTTTTGACTTCTTATAGTAAGTTTATTAACCTTATAGTGTAAGAACACAACAAGACACGGTAAAAGTAAAATTATTTATCTTAATGTTAAATCTAAATGATAAGGTTAAAATAGGAACCTAAACTTGTCTAAATAGTATTGGATGAGAGGATTAATACCCATACCCACCTTATCATCTAAATAAATCAATTTGGAGCTATTTAAAACCGAACTTGACTTTATAATAAAATAATATTTTTAGTTATTCCAAAGGTGCCCCTCTCCTCACTTATAAAAGGGCACCTCCTCCCTCTCTTCCTCACACAACATTGAGCCTTCATGCTCTGTCAACCCCTGCCAAATTCTCTTCTACACTTCCCTAGAAACATCCTAGAGGTCTTGGTCTTCCTAAAAGACCAATTTTAGTGCCCTAAGAGGTGGTCTCAAAGAGGCCCTTCAAAGAAGAGGTAATTTCCGTTACCGATTCTATCACCTTTATTTCTTCTTCCACTTCTTCTTCTTAGGTTGTTTCATTATAAAGTAATATAATCAGTATCACTCATATACTGATATGTTATTATAAGTATGAAACAATCCTATTTCACCATCTATCCATCCTACGGAAAACGAAATCACCGCGTGTGCGTACGTACGGAATACCGTCTCCACGCCGTGGTGAAATCTATTTTCCACCACCACCTTACATGGATGGGTATAATGGTGTAAATAATAACTATATATTATTATTTTAAAGTAATATTGATTCTGAAATAGTATACATACACTCCAATACAGTCCCACGATCATGAGAACGATATCATCACTCGTGCGTACGTACGGACTACCGTCTCCACGACGCGATGAGATTCATTCTCCAATTTAACCATTCACGAATGATTATAAAGTGTATATAATAAGTAATCATGAAATATATGACATAATAATGATACTGTATTTATGTGTATATATTTTTATGTCATCTACTTAATTCCATTCAACTCAATAAGGAAACGAAAACAGCATTCATGCGTACGTACGGCCTACCGTCTCCATGAATGGTGTATTTCTTTCCATTTACTGATTTATTATATATATGTATATTATGAATATATATATATATAAATCATGTTTTATATTCTTGAATTAAGTAATCATGATCTAAGTAATCATATGAATAATTACAAGTCCAAACACGGACGACAAATGAAACAATTTTACCCAAAACGCTCTTTAACATGGAATTTACAAACGAACGGGTAATATAAAGTCATAAGTGAACCATATATGATATAATAACAATTAATATGATTCTTTAATAAGTCAATGACATTATTTAAGTCATTATACAGGAGGTTCGGACACTTACGAAGCAAATCGGACCTAAGGTAAGGGAACTATCACAATCTCACTTTTATCCGAGGTTGTTTTTACTTTGGTAATTACTGGGGTGTATTTTATCATCCACATCCATGTTCCCTCAATATGTAATATTATTTCCATCCTTCTACAATAGTTTATATCAAATTTTACACTTAGGTAAGTTTTTTTTAAAATATATGAAAGGAATCTTTTGTCGTTTTTTTACGAGGTACTTTTTGACTTTTCCGACAAAAGTACGAAGAATGTTTTTTTTAACTTATACGGCATGAATGGATTTTTACAACATTATTTCCAAGAATCTTCCTTTAATATTTTTCAAGTTTATTTTTAATCGACTTCTTTTAGTTTATAATTGTATGACATATTAAGAAAGGAAAAGTGTTTTTGAAGAAGAAAGGATATTTTCCTCAAGAATTCATTTCAAGTGTTTTTTCAAAATTATTTTCCATCTAAGATAATATAGGGTTTTTTTTTATCCCTATTATTACACATATTTTATTATGTTGTGATGGAATTATTTTTATGAATTCCTTTATCTTATATGAATTGTTTTATGATGTCATGTTGTTTAAGAATCCCATTTTTATTACATGGGTTATGAAATGATGTATGGTTTATGATTTTGTGGCACACATAAGAATGGTATCATTATGAGATGGGTGGGACCTATATCTCCCTCCAATGTATTGGGTAAAGATTTTATATCTCATGAGATAGACATGGCTGGAATGGTAGGTTATACCAGTTCAGTGAAACAGGACTCAAACGAGGGTGACTCGGTTCATAAATTGACTTTGTCCACTAAGATAGTCTTGGCAATGAGTTTTGACTAACAAGAAATGATTCTTTATGATTATGTGTGCATGACACAAAGTTTCATGTTTTATGTTATGATTATTGTGATTACATTTCACTGCCATGTTTTATCCCATGTTATGAAATTATGATCTCTTTTGCAGGTTAAGATTTCCAAAAGTTATGTTCTTATGTATATGATGTGATTGATATTTCTTTTGTTTACCCTTAATGAGCATTTGAGCTCACCCTTTTATGTTTTCTTTTACCCAGGATATAAAGAAAGGTTTTAGGTATTAAAAAAAGGAAGATCTTTATGGGAGATGTTGAAGATCTTTAACCAGGATTAGAAGATTATATTCCGAGTTTCCTAAGACACTAAACTATTACGATCCTTGTGTGTGTGTTTTTGTTATGTACTAAGTATTCCGCAAATGTAATGTAATGTCAATGTACGTCAAGCTTCGGGTCTCTACAAGTGGTATGCGATAAAGGCCCGTCACACTTTAGTTGTGGGTTTGATTCCCACAGCCTTGGCCGACACGATGGGTTGTCGCACATCCTGCAGGTTGTCCTTTTTCTAAAACTATATTACAATAACATCCCATTAATAATATCAAAAAAACTTATATCCTTAAACAATACTAACTTATGTCCAACATAATCCATTCCAATCTTTAGGATTATCCATAATACTGTAGTCCACTCTCATAATATAGTGAAAACGATTACAAGAGATTTAATACCATCGTTGATCCCCATATATCATAAGATATGTTTTGTTGGTCACATTCCAAAAATTCAAGGGCCTTAATCATTTATTCTCTTGAATACCCATTGAACCTTAGTGAAAACATGAATGTAGTTAAATGTTAACACTTTCCACATACCAAAATCATCAAAATTCTATATACTCAAACCATGATATCACTTAGTCCTTATATCAATCATTAGCTCATGAATACTATCAAATATTTCGTTTTCTCGTTTTCCCTTCATTATACGCATATCATCTTTTTTTCCAAATATATCTCAATAACTTTCCATGGTTACCGGTACCATAATATTATTGAAAACCACAATAGAGCAATACATAAATATTCCAATATTCCACGATACTATATACAACATTATTCTGGAATCACATTACATAAACACTTAATCATTCCACCACATCGTTGTCATATTCAACATCACCAATGGTGATTGCATGTGACTTCCCTTTGTCCTTTTCCTTAAGCGGTTGGACATTTCGATCATCCCTAACCCTTGGATTAAGGCATTTATTAGCATAATGCCCCATTTCCTTGCACTTGAAGAATTGAAGTGTTGTTGGTGCATTCTCTGCAGTCTTTTCTTTATTCACATCATTAGAAACCCTTTTTCCATTAATTCGACACTCAGTTGCTCGATGACCTTCTTTACAACACTTAAAACATTTTCCAGTCCCTTTATGACAATCTCCACCATGCTTCTTTCCACACTTTGAGCATAAGGAAAAATTCATCTTCTTTTCACCATTATTCTGAGATTTCTCCTTGAACTCCATCATTCGTTTCTTGTCAAAACTATGAGATGTATAAGTAACACCAACTTCCATTTCTACCTTGATAGAACAACACACAATTTCTTCATAGCTATTGAAGTCTCTTATAGCTAATTCCCTTCGAAGACTTGGTTTTAAGCCACTGAAGAATCGATCAACTTTACTTTCAGGTTGGATGATAAATCCAGATGCATACCTTGCAAGCCTTGTAAAATTCGCTTCGTATATACCAACAGATTCATCATCCTTTTTCTTTAGTTCAAGAAACTCCTTCTCCATCTTTGTTCGAAGAATACGAGGGAAGTACTTATTGAAAAATATGTTCTTGAACACGTCCCATTCCATGGACTCAATTTCATATCTTGGTCTTGTATTCTTGATAAGATTCCACCATTGATCAGCTTCACCTTCCAAATGATATACTGCTAAGATGACTTTATCATGTTCAGAACATTGAAAAACTGAAAATATCATTTCAGTAGTACTGATCTATTGTTCAGCAACAAGTGGATCAAAAGACCCACTAAAAAAAGGTGGTTGTTGCCTCATGAAGGACTCAATAGAATATTGTTCCCTTCTCTGCTCATTTGGAAGCCCAGAATGATTCATAGCTTTTGTAAGTATAGCAAAATAATTTTTCACTCCATCACCCATAACATTTGTTTGTTCAGGAGGACAATCATTGCATTGTCCATTGCATTGATCAACACGGTTCCTTCGGGTTCCAGCCATCGTCTAAAACCCAAAAAGAATAGAGTGAGAGGAAAAAATCATTATAGGGAAAACAACATAATAAAGGGGGAGTATCCTCAATATCTAACATCTTAGGTTAAATTCTATGATCATTACCGTAGTTTCTAGGATTGTATCATATACGTATACTTATCCTTAGGGACATCCCTAGACACACCTTAGAAATATCTCTAGGGATCTCACTAACGTTTTCGCATCCTAGTTTCCAAAGGTTGACTAAACATTTCCTCTGATACCAACTGTAGAGACCGGAAGCCTGATGTACATGGACATTACATTACTTTTGCGGAATACTTAGTACATAACAAAAACACACACACAAGGACCGTAATAGTTTAGAGTCTTTGGAAACTCGTAATATAATCTTCTAATCGTGGATAAAGATCTTCAACATCTCCCATAAAGAACTCCTTTTTTTAAACCTAATTCCTTTCTTTATGTCCTGGAAAAAAACATAAAATGGTGAGCTCAAATTCTCAGTAAGGGTAAACAAATGAAATATCAATCACGTCATATTCATAAGAACATATCTTGTGGAAATCATAACCTGCAAAAGAGATCATAATTTCATAACATGGGACAAATCTTAGTAGTGAAATGTAATTCCAATAATCATAACTTAAAACATGAAACTTTGTGGCATACACACATAATCATAGAGAAACATTTCTTGTTAGTCAAGACTCATTGCCAAGACTATCTTAGTGTACAAAGTCCCTTTCTGAACCGAGTTCATTCCTCGTTTCAGTCCTATTTCACTGAACCGGTATAACCTACCGTTCCATCCATGTCTATCTCATGAGATATAAATTCTTTACCCAATGCATTGGAGGGAGATATAGGTCCCACCCATCTCATAATGATACCATTCTTATGTGTTCCACAAAATCATAAACCATACATCATAGCATAAAAAATGGGAATCTTAAACATCGTGACATCATAAAACAACTCAAATCAGATAAAGGAATTCATAAAAATTTTTCCATCACAACATAATCAACTCCATGTAATAATAGGGATAAAAAAATAACCCTATATTATCTTAGATGGAAAATAATTTTGATAACACACTTGAACTCCAATCTTGAGGAAAATATCCTTTCTTCCTTAAAAACATTTTTCCTTTCTTAATATGTCATAAAATTTTAAACTAAAAGAAGTTGATTAAAAATAAACTTGAAAACTTGTAAATGAAGCTTCTTGAAAGTAATGTTTTAAAAATCCATTCATGCCGTATAAGTTAAAAAACATTCTTCTCGTACTTTTGTCGGAAAAGTGAAAAAAGTACCTCGTACAAAAAACGACAAAAGATTCATTTCATATATTTTACTAAAAACTCACCTAAGGGTAAAATTGGTTTCAAACAATTGTAGGTGGATGGAAATAATATTAAATATTGAGGAAACATGGATGTGGATGATAAAATAAACCATAGTAAATATCAAAGTATAAACAATCTGTGATAAAAATGAGATTGTCATATTTCCCTTACCTTATGTCCGATATGCTTTGTACGTATCAGAACCTCCTGTATAATGATTTAAATAATGTCACTAATATTATTAAAGAATCATATTTATTGTTATGATATCATATATGGTTCACTTATGACTTTATATTACCCGTTCTTTTGTAAATTCCATGTTAAAGAAGCGTTTTGGGTAAAATCGTTTCATTTATCGTAGGTGTTTGGACTTGTTGTTCTTGACATTATTATTACTTATATCATGATTTATGCTCATACATAATATAAAACATGATTTATATATCATATATATTTATTATATATATATATATAATAGATAGATAAATGAAATGAAACACACCGTTCATGGAGACGGTAGTCTGTACGTACGCATGAATGTTGTTTTCCTTTCCTTATTGTATTGAATGGAAGTAAGTAGATGACATACATATATATATATATATACATAAATCCAGTAGATTTAACATGTCATATATTTCATTATTATTCATTATATATACTTTATAATCATTCATGAATGGTTAATGTGGAGAATAAATCGCATCGCGTCGTGGAGACGGTAGTCCGTACATACGCATGAGCGATGATATCGTTCTCTTGATCGTGAACTTGTGTTGAAGTGTATGTATACTATTTCAGTATCAATATCACTTTATAATAATCATATATAGTTATTCATTACACCATTATACCCATCCAATTAAGGTGGTGGCGGAAAATAGATTACACTACGGCGTGGAGACGGTATTCCGTACGTACGCACGCGCGGTGATTTTCTTTTTTCCGTAGGATGGATAGAAGTTTAATTAAAGATTTTTCATATTTATAATAACATATCAGTATATAAGAAATACTTATGTTATTACTTTATCATGAAACAACTAAATAAGAAGAAGTGGAAGAAGAAAGAAATTGGAAAGGATCGGTAATGGATATTAACCCTTTTTGACGCGCCTTTTCTTAACCTCCACTTAAACAACTAAGGATGGTCTTTGAAGAAGACCAGGACCTCTAAGATGATAATAGGGAAGTGGAAAAGAGATATTGTTAGGGGTTTTCTGAGCATGAAGGCTCAAAGTGGTGTGAGAAAGAGGGGGAGGAGGTGCCCTTTTATAAGGGAGGAGAGGGGCACCTTAGGAAAATCTCAAAATATTATTTTATATTAAGGTAAAATTCGGTTTATAATGGTTCCAAAGGGTCTTATTTCGAAGATAAAGTGGTTATGGGTCGCAATCCTCTCATACAATAGGATTTAGACAAGTTTAGGTTATTATTTTAACCTTATCAATTATATTTAACTCTAAGTTAAATAATTTAACTTTTACCGTATCTTTTTGTTTTCTTACACTATATAGTTAATAAACAGACCATAACAAGACAAAAGAACCCCAAGTTTTTTATTGTTAATATATCTATCCTTATATAAGTCATTTGGCCAAACCATATATTTTTAGGAATTAAATAACAATTAATAATATAATATTTGTTTTAAAAACTAATTTATGTCAATTTTGACACTATTTGGTACATGATTTTTATGAAATTTATAACAGAATTATAAGTTCGATCAAGTTACTTATATCAACAATAACATGTCATATTGACCTATAAAATTAATTTAAGTCATAAAAAGTCTCAAATTACATTTATTTGGGCATTTATAACATCAATTATGTCAATATTTCATTAATAAGACAATTACTGCATCATCTTTGTGTCATAATAAATGATAATTATTTAATCCCTAAAAATTCTAAATAAATTCCTATGATGTAGATAATTGTATTAGATTTCTGGAGACTATTCATTTTCGATGTTTCATGACGTTTATCACTAAATTAAAATTATTATTCTTATAAGATCTATGAAAGTGACATGTTGTCACATTCTTTGGTTTTAATACCAATTAAATTATTTTCATAAACAATAGTCCATAAAATGAATCTAATCCGACCCTTAGGTTATATGGGTCTACGTTTAGCCATCCAATAGGATATTTCCAATTGTTAGGGTAATTTTATAATCTTATATTTACCCTTAATTACCTGATTTACATTTAACTATAGTAAATAAAATTTACCGTAGTTACTATTCAGAATGCCCAAAAATAAAAAGTAGCTTATTAACATAATTTGGACCCACTGATTCCAAATATGGAATCCATTGTTCCAAATTAAATACACAAAAAGATGCCGAAATTAAATTATAATTAATCCTGTTGTCGAAAGAAAATGGGTTTTTCTTTAAAACATTGCAAAAGATTGAATTGATTTAACATACGAATTCAAGGTAAAATCAATGCTAATGAAATACATTATATTAAATGGTAAAAATATATTCTATTTATACTTTAAAACCATTCAATATTATAATTTAACCACATAAAATATTACGATGAAAAAAGTTGTGTTAATTAAAATATAGCGTGTTTTTACTATTCATTAAAATATGAAAGTTATCGAAAAAATATCAAAACTTTATCTAATGTAAATTTTTATATCCTGATTCAAAAGAAGAATTTTATTTTGTAAAATTGAACTTATAAACATTTAAAAAACTAGATTTAAAGTGGGTGCGCCATCAAAAGGCGGCAAAACTGCATTTTTTTAAAAATACTTATTTTACCCGAAAAATGTATTTTGTTCTTATACCATGTTCTAGAAATGTGTAAGATTAATAATAATGTTATAAAATTAAAAATTTTGATAACACTATTCATAATGGCTAGTTTATAATAATATTATAATAATATATCGTTGTTTAGTAAAACCAGGTATTGTGTACAACACACGCTATCGAGGAAGGTCGTGATTGCGTGTAATGCAAGCTAAGTCTGGGTTGCGTGTAGTGCACAACTCCTTTGTTGTTGCGTATAACAGAATCCAACCATATTTCATTTATACATTGAATATATATATATATATATACTCAATGTTGCGTAGAATAACTATTATCAAAATTGTGTGTAACATGATCCAAGAATAGTGTTGTGTATACTGCAAGAAAATACGGTGTTGCGTATAGTGCAAGGTAATCATGGTGTAGAATACAACACAATACATTGATGAAATTAAAAGAATATTTTTCATAAAATCTCGGGGTGTTACAACAATCATAAATTACCATGTGAAATCAAAATATTTCCATAAAACTATTACTAAACATATAATAGGTATATTTAAACATTATATTCATAACACATGTTTACTCATCTTTTCCCTTATTATAAATAATTAAAACCTTATTAGTTCCATAATAGTAACCATTTGTATTATCTCCATAATTTTCCACCTCATATGACAAAATCATTAATTCCCCAAGATTTTATAAGAACACTATGTTTTATTACGTACAACATACACAACACAAACCATAAAGGAGCCATAAAATTTTTATATTATTACCTATCCATTGAATATTCAGGTAATAATATTATTTATCTCATTATTATATATATAAATATAAATATAAATGAATTACTAAATAAAAATTTATTGATTCATTATTTGTAAATGTGATTTTAATATTTAGTAAATTCATTTTATTCTTCAAAAATATGGTTTCTTAAAAAATTATTTTTCATTATTTATTTGAGGAAATATAAAATTAAATTCTATAACATTTCGAAATTTTTATTTCTAAAAGGGATATTTTTTTAAACTATGTAAAAATTAAATCATAATGAAATATTTATTATATTTTGAATTGTTTTATTAATCAACGAATACTAAAAAATTCAAAATTTCATTTAAAAAAAGCTCCCTTATAATTATTCTTATGGTTATATGAATTATTAAAATATTATATAAATTACAATCAGATATTTTCTATTAAAATAATATAATTATTTTCTTTGTAATTAATGTTATACTTGGATTTTTTATGAAAACATTTTCATACTTAAAAGGCAATTTTTCTGGGAAAATATTTTATATTGTGCTTAGTATTTTTATGATAATTTAATGAATTCCCCATATTGAAAATTATTTTTTAAAAAAATTATTCAATATTAAGTATTAGGAGGATAATTATATTAAATATGTTACTTGTACATTAAATCCGAATGAATAGTAATTATTGTAAATTTATATTTTGTTGGTAAATGTAAAATGTGATAATTAATGTTAAAAATAATATAATAAAGCCCCAAAATCAACCCAAAACATGTATTTACCCTATCTTATGTGTTTATTTCATAGAATTAGAACCATGTATCAAGTTTATCACATTTTGGTGTCATTATCCCTTGATAATGACATTTTTAATATTTAAGCAAATGATAAAGTCAAAAATTTCATTCTCTTGATATTAATATCTCTTAAATTAATGCATAATGGCAAAAAGAGTACCATTTAGGATAAAATGGGAATTTTAAAGAAAAATTCTTTTTTATCCTAATAATTTATGTCTAATTTTTATTAATGAAATAATGACCTTATATTATTATGCATCGCTAATATAGTATTTATTCAATTAAAAGAAAAATAAAATCAATGATTTTAAATATATTAAATGTAATGTAATTTGAAAAAATTAGAATTTATGATAATTTTTTTAGATCTTTTTTACCTATTATGAATTTATTATTGGATTGTATTATAATTTCATCTTATTTTTTATGTCATTTGATGTCAAATTTAATGAATAGTGTCAAAACTGACATTAATGATACTTTATTGATATAATATAATATCAAATTATATAAAATTTATAAAAAATCAAAAAATAGGATAATTCGGATAATATAATGCATAAAAATCATCAATTTTACATTTAATAGTCAATATTAACCTTATAAGTAAAATTACAACCCAACTGAAAAAGTCATTATCGTAGTTATTGTTAAAATCAATTAACTATATGGTAAAAACGTGTTTTTTTTAAATCACATAGACTAATAATGTTTTATTGATTTATGGGATTACAACCATTTTATATCTTTTCATTTAATATATTTATATTTTGCAAGCATTTTTCGGGATAATTACATTTTTATTATTTAATCTTATAATAAATTTCAAAATTCCTCTTCACCTCAATTATAAAAGGTCAACTCCTCCCCACACATATTCACACCTACCATATTACTAAAAAAATTTCTAAATTACCCCATAAAAATACGTAGACATATTATATAGGTTCTTATATTCTTAAAATACCAACCCTATGATCCTTATGAGGAAATCTAAATGAGTTATTTCAAAGAAGAAGTAATGGAATTAAGCGATCACTTTCTTTCTCATGTTCTTATTTACCTCATTTAAATCTACGGTATTAATCATAACATCATTATACTCAACATTCATAAATTTTATTATTATGAAATCAAAAATTTCCACCCTTTTTTACATCAAATGTGATGTTATTTTTGTTCTTGTGTGTATGTATGACATATCGTCTCCATATATTGATACTGTTGATTTTTCATCACCATATTTTATTGATGATTATTATTTTGTGTTTAACATTTATATATGATATTTATGAAATAAATATAAATATAAAATTATAATATCACGTAGTCCTTCTTATATTCCAATCAGTTGTAAAATGATAGTGTCTCTTGTGCGTACGTGTGAACAACCACTACCATGAAGCGATGAGATTTGGATTAAATATATTAGATGTGGAAGGTAATAAGAATACATTTAATGAATATATATGATATATATGATATATATGATATATATGATATATATGATATATATGATATATATGATATATATGATATATATGATATATATGATATATATGATATATATGATATATATGATATATATGATATATATGATATATATGATATATATGATATATATGATATATATGATATAATTATGATTCTAAAATAGTGATATATTATATTCCTTTATTTATTTCTATCTATCAAAAATCAAATACTGCGTTCCTGTGTACGTACGACCTGCCATCCCCCTGAATAGTTTCATTCAATTTTCTGTCGATAAATTTTACAGAAGAATATAAATATATATAAATATATAATGAATATATATCATATTTATAATACTATTAACATTTATTATATTATTGTACAACGATCATAGTTTAAGTACCAAAACTACTGAACTAAAATACTCTTGATAAATTAAACAGTTAACACCTTGAAATGTTGATTTTTATAAGTAAATATAGATAAATGGATGTTGATACTTATTAAAGTGATTTTATGTGATATTATTAGTATATATATTTTTATCTCATTTAAATTTAATACATTTAAATTTATTATATAGGATATTTTACTACTTCAAAATAATGTGGAACTCGAGGTTAGGGTTTATCATCTCAAATTATCTAATTTGAGAAATATAGCATGTCATGCACCTATCTCGTTTTTTGATAAGTATATACTTCCATTTTACATATGATATCATTATTTTCCTTATGTTTATGAAAGGTAATCTTTCATTTGAATTTATTATTCCATAGGGATTATGATTCAATGGTTACCAAAACAGTGGGGATTTTATATTACAATCTCATTTTTTATAATAATTTTTAGGATTAATCATATAAGGATAAAATTTTATGATATATACCTTAATAAACTCAATAATATTATTTTCCTCTGGTTATTTTTTTTATAATACATGTTTTACTTTCATTCACCACACTTAAAGTACTCAAGTGACAAAGATAACAATTTTAAAGAAAACTGGCATTATTTCCATCGTCAATTCAAAAAAAACATTTCCATTTATTTTCATGTTTTATAAAAATGTTTTAAAGAATGTTTTAAATAGTATAATATGATATTTCAAAGTCATTATTACAAAATATTTTCATTTTAATTTTTTTAATGCATTGTTCTTATCATTTTCGAATGAGTTGATTTTTACTATTTAAAAAATTTAAAGGAATGTTTTCTTTTAAGTCACATGGATTAACAACATTTCTCTCCATCATGAGAACTCAATACTATAAGTATTACTTTAGATTTATCTAAGTCAATTTTTTTGAAAAAAAAGAGTTTAATAATATTTTTTTCATATATAGTTCTTTATTATGAAATTTTCAAAGTTGAAATAATATTTTCCTAAAGAACGTTTTAATGATCATGTAAAGGAATTTATATTCATAAAAAAAACAACCCATTATTTTGATAATGATTTATTGGGGATATATTCTAAGGGTTTAATCCTTATTATTCCCCTGATTGGGTTATTTTTATGTTGATAATATTTTTTTGAAACCCATTTCTTTTTCATTGGATGTTCTAAAATGAAATGATGAAATGATTATGAAACAAATTTCTTTTCCCTCAGTTATTCAATGATGAAATGTTTAAAACTCTTATTGAAATTTCTTTTTTTCAATATGATGAATTTTTTATTCTCTTGTGGTACATATATGAATTATTCTAATTTTTTTAGGTGGTCCTTGAATTATATATCCCTATAATGAATTGCATAAATTTAATTATCTGATGAGACAAATAGGATATGAATTTTAAGTAAACTTATTCCATTAAGAAACATTGTCCTCTATGATAGATATAAAATTTAACCTTGAATAAACATATGGTTTGGGGAGTAAACCTAATTAACTATTATTGCATTGGTAGTGAGCCTTGACTACTAAAGAAATTTTTTTATCTTCTTTTGTGTATTCCAAAAACTCATGTCTTATATAAATTTTTTTCTCTAGTGGTCCATGATATTTTATTCCTACATGATTTGTTATTTATGAACAAACAAACATTATTCTATTACTCAATATTATGTTATTTGAGATGTGGGATATAGTTTACAAATGTTAATTTCATGTTCTCATACCCTCATACTCATGTTATTCTTATGTGATCATTGATATCTACCTTTTTTAACATTATGGGTCATCTATGATCACCCTTTTATTATTTTTATTATCACCAAGTTATGAAGAATCATACTAACTATGTCAACATCATGATTGTTTCTAGTTATGATGATTTTATTGGGAGATGATATACTACAATAATGAAATATTTTTGTCTATATCCATATTTGCAATGATACTAGAAATATATGATTATATGTTGGATTAAAATGTTATTCATTGAGTATTCACCTATTAATATGTAATATATATACATGTAATGTATAGGTCACTTTAGTTGGTATCATGTCAATGCTTTCATACCACGGTAAACTATGATGAGGAATCGCTACTGAGAACCTATAGGATAAGTATATGTATCGAATAACATCCCAATCTTTTGTTAATGATCATGGATGACAATGATTATGCATAATGGGCCATTGATTGAAAATTATGTGTCATTAGTTTGAAACCCTAGAAATTATTTTTACTAATTCCTTGATATAATAATTATTTCTCACACAATAATTTTTTATTTATTAATTTGATGGAACTATGAGGATTAATTTTAACAATGATAGAGAGTGAAATGATTATCCTATTTAGATACCAAATGAAATGGAATCTCGAATGAGAAACCTTATTATTATGAATAATAACATACATAATTATATGGCTAAAAATATCTAATTTTGTGAGTTTGTTAACAAATTTTATAAGATAAATATTAATTTTAATGAAGACCAAAGAGGAAATAAGAATCGTCCTCCTATATGTTGATAATATGGGAAGAAGTACTCAAGGGTTTTTCTAAAATGAATGGGAATATGTTTAATTTATATAATGAATGGAATAGAGCTATAAATTTTTGAGTAAAATGGAAAAATTTGGGGAGGAAAATTAATTCCATACAAAAGTACAATTTATAGGTTAATGTCTAATGTGTGGAAAATATGGGAATTATCTTAGATAATTGACTGAACCTAGTACTAACTCATATACTAAGGATGTGAATACTCTATTTCACACTTTGGTTTTATAGGATTAAAGTTTTTATATATTGGGATTAAATATTTATACCATTTTTTTTAGATATTGGAATCATGAAACATCTACCGATGGTTCCCCTGTATTTTTCTCTTAAGGGATTGAAAACATATATTGAATAGTTATAATATCCAATAAAATTTATTTAGAGGAAAATTTTCAGTTGGTATAAATATATTATTGATAATAATATGGTAGTATTAGTGAGCTATAAATAGGGTAATGGTTTGATGATATATTGGTTTACTTAATCATTAATTATGTTTATTTTATTTTCATATTTATGGAATATAATCAATAGTTTATGATGTTATTTTGGGAATAAGGATTATTTTAATTTTGTATGAATATATGATTTAATGTGATGTTAAATTAAAATTTATGGTTAATTCCATGTGTTTATAATTTTATGTTTTATCATAAGTTAAAAGGAATCAAACACCCCTTTACTGTTTTCAGAGATTTGATTTTGAAGCGATTCGAAATTTCTATTCTATTTTAGGAATAATACTCTACTGGGTATTAAATAACCATTTTTTTAATATGATGTTAAGATAAATATATTATATTGGATAGTGGGATATAAATAATCATGTTGATAGAAAATTAATTCATTGATAATGATATATTTTTAATATATTTATTTTCAATGTAATGGGTAACTTTCAGGTTAGTATTGAAGTTTGATTCATGACGAAGTACACTATATTATAATATTATATAATGGTTTAACATGGTGATTAATTATATTTTGGGAAATTTATAATCATATTGCAGTTAGTTTTTTTAATTCCAACCAATAAAACAGTTAGGTGTTAAATACTATTTAAAATAATAATATTATATTATTATTGTGCAACGTAAGATTTCAAAGAAACTTGTTGTTGTGTATCGAGTACGCTATCGAACATAGAAACCCCATTAAAGTAAAATTAATATTTAATTCACAAATACTAATAAATATGAAAATTTCATATTCTTCATTTATCTGGGATGTTACATTTTATAAAACATCCTCTTGAAAATAGAGAATTGAAATTACAAAGGTTACCTGGACTAACATGAAACTAGGTCTCTATGTAAGAGAACATTAGTGGCAAGTAGAGATACCTACTTGGAATAATGGAGTCAATATTATTTTGCAGTGATTGTGTTCATCAATCAAAAACAAGTGAATGGTCAATATAAAGTTGAGGGCCTAAAATCCATAAATATATGTTGATTTTGAAGACCATCGGTAGAGGAAAAATTAAGCTATTCATACAACATTTGTTTCTTTGAAGGCCTTTTTCCTCATATTGAATTTTTTAATACCTATGAATAAAAGGAAATTTTCTTACATGGTAATTTTTATTTCCATATGAATAATTCAATGATTTGGTTTTTTTAATCAAATTGCAATTTATCCATGAAATCATGAAATGGATATCCAAAAATTGACTTTGACTTCTAAAGCACTATGATAAATTTTTAACGGATCATATGTACCATAAAAGTGTGGAAAATATACCTATTTATCTATAACTATTTTCCAAAACTCTTATTGTTAATAAATTAATCTCCAATATTCATATGTTACACTAATTATTCATCATTAATATTTACTTTTCATATTTTTTAACTAAAAACAATAACATATTAACCTAGAAATTATACAGGTTAGTGGTTAGCATCAACAACTATTCATCCTTCTATCATGGGTTCAAGTCTCACGACCTTTCCATATTTTATGGGTTGACACCTGACATACATGTTGTCCTTTCATAGACGCATATTAATACAATTTCCAAAAAAAATAATGGATATCCCTGAAATAAGTTTAATCAATGAACATTTAATTAACAATAGTTGTCAATACAACACTAATAAATAAATACTTCATTCACTTATTTTCACATAGATCCATCCTTTTTCAAGATTTTAGTCTCTACAAGTGGTAATTGACTTGGGTAATGTATGGGTTCCCCATATTTATGGAAATGAACTATAAAGGATTCAGATGGATGAGTTTCATTTCCTTCTGTCAAACTCTTCATTTTTTCATGGAAGTTTATTTCATTATGTCCATTCCCATACATAAATAATTTCCCCATTCCATTGAGATACTTTCCTAGGTGTCTCCTTCAACATTTCGTGCATTCCAAAAATCATTCCTTCTTTTATATATTGCCTTCAACACTTGAACTATTAAAAACCTTCATCCTTATCTTCTTTGGTGAGTTGATAGTTAGTAAAGATGTATGTTTTTAATCATATTATGGGAGAATTGATTTGGAATAAGCATGATATCTTTCAATCCTCTCAACACATCATTTAGTTTCTCATTATCACGACATTTCAATTTATGTTCAATTTTAACTTTTCTCCTTCATGTACCATTTGAGGACTAAAACAAGAAGCAATAGTCTGAGTAAAATAATCATAGAAAAACAATACAATCATTCAAAGGATATCTAAATAATGACACCTTATCGTCAATCTAAAACACCATAGGTTTGACCTGGGATATTCATTATAAAAATACTTCATAATGGATTGTAAAAAAATCTGAATTATCTTTAGCAAATCCACAGAGAGTGTCAGATAAGGTGCATATTATGGCCCGTTGTCATGTACCTGGTTACACCGGTTCAGGCCCAACAAACATTGTCATAGTTTTTATACATTGTTAATTATATTCTAGAACCATGTAAACTTATAGTGTCTAGATATGGACGTATTTATAGAAATACTTACATATTCTATACATTACCAAAATTCTAGGGTGTTATTCTAAACTTATCCACATATTCTACCTTAGGGTTATATTCTCTAATCTATATTTTCCTAAATTTAGTTCCCATGGTTTCTACTAAACCTCCATTGATACCAACTATAGAGATCTTGGGCCAAAATTCTAGAAATCAATGCCTACTACCATTAAATTGGCATGATTACAAGCAGTCATATCCCAAAGGACTGAGAGTTTAGAGGTCTTGGTAAACCAGACATATACATGAATCTTGTATTAAAAATTGTTACACAAATTAAAAAATAATTTATTCCCTATAAAAATATGGATAACTTTATTCCATCTAGTATATCTCTACATATCCTTCATAGTATGATTTCTAGATTACTAGGGAATGAAATCATGATAATGGTGAGGTCAAATGCAAAATAAGGGGAAAATATATTGGAATCAATAATTCAGCCAACAAGAATAATCATTATAGAGTGGTAAATAACAAAACAAAGTTACCATATAATGAAAAAACTAATAGAGAAGTGCATAAAAATTATATAAAGATAAAAAGGGGAAACACATGCCATCTGAATAACTAGATAAGGAAAAATATTAATGGAAATTTAAGTAACTGAAACACATTTCATTTAATAACTAAACTGAGAATTATATGCATCCATAGATTTTATGACGCAATATCTCATAGATAAATAATAAAGAAATATAAATGTGGTAAACTCATAATTATTGGATTTCATGTATTAGGAACATCAAAACATATACCTTCAAGACCTTTCACAATAAAGTTTAAAACTATGTATAGAAAATCATTTAATTTGTGCAACTTATTTCTCTTATGATAATCTATTGATTCACCTATGGGATATATAATGATTGGGCCCCACCCAATATTATATATCCAATGTATTCCTCATATCTAATAGTTCTAATAAATATTATACCTTATCCAATATCCATATTGAATAAATAATAGTGAATTATTAATATTTCCCCAATTAATTAAATAACTGTAAAAGTAGATACCATATGTAAAATGGTATACTATTTATAAAAAATTAATATCCATTATAGATGTAATCTCTAATTTAAGAATAATTCAATGTTCAATTATCATTTGATTTTGAATATTTTAGGGGCACCAACAAATGGATCGAGTGACTGTGAATACAATTCATAGACAATTCAATCATAAAAAATCTAGAGGTTGGACATCGATGGTATCAATATAAAAAATCTTATATGGAGTAAAATAAATGGTTATTTTCATTTATGAATTTAAATACTATGAAAATATATTTTAAAACATTCTTGAGAAAAATATACCATTTCATTGAAAAACAATTTCATTGAAAATAACTTTTTAAAAAATTCATTAAAAAATTATCATTTTAAGCATTCAATATGAATTTTCAAACAAATTATGGTGGGTATTTTTGTACCTGTCATACGAGATATAAAGATCATTCATTTTTCAAAGTAAAAAAGGATATAAAAATTCCTTGTTTGGAAAGTGATAAGAAGATTCCATAAAAACAATTTTAAAAGACAAAAAAGGGGTAAAAGTTTCATTTCCAAATACTTTTAAAGATGTTTTTTAAAAAAAATTATTAAACATTGGTTTTAGAAGAAAATAGGTTCTCCAAATAAAGGATAAATAATGTTGAGTTCTCTTAAAAACAACTTATAACCATTTAGAGTACCAAATAGTGGGAAATGGAACTAATACATAAAATGGGTCATGAATATCCATAGGATAATAAAATGAATTATTTTGTTGGAAAATGGTAATATTATTTTCTCAAATGAAAATACCAATAAAATATCATAAAAATTATGCTTTGAGAAAATAATCCTTTAACAAAACAAAGTGTCCCATAAAACTTTGAATCATTTGAATCATATAACCCATAAAGTAATAATATTAAATTACATCATTAAAAACCCTGAACATAAAAGGATAAATTATATATTATATAAAAATGGGATTAATGTACAACATATAAAATAAGTAAGTGGTGAATATTAAATTTATCTCATAGATTTAAATATGAGATGAAAATCCCTTACCTTGTATCTGACTTGTCTCTATTGTGTTTATATTCATGAATATCAAAATTATGTTAATTATTAACATTATTGATTTAAAATTTCACAATTATCATAACATTTGTTTCACATATTACCAGGTTGTATAAAACTACTTAATCAATTAATTTTTCATTGGGTGTTTTGAGAAAATTCAGTTTAGGTGTCAAAAAAAGTTTTTAGGTCTTCTATGGTCAAAGGGGTCATTATATGACATCTCCATAATAATAAAAAAGACATAATTATCATATTCATAATTAACTTATACATTTAAACCCATTATTTAAATATTTTTATAAAAAATCAACCAATTTTACAATCATGGAGATGGTAGGTCGTACGTATATAAGATTAACATTTGAATTTTTAAATGATTAATATGGAAAGAAGGTATCTAACACTATTTATTTATATAATTATCATTACAACCCAAATTCCATTTAACATAATAATTTATACTTACATATATATTTCTTGAGATCTAAAAGGAATCACATCTTATCGAGGATACGATAGTGCACACGTCCATGACTGACATTATCTCCTTTTAGTGTGTGAAAGGGAAATAATGAAAATGATATATATAAGTATATAATATATCCACAAAGGTAATTATTTCCTGAATATCATATATATTTTTTCAGTCACATTTTCGAAATTAAAACCATCCATTATACATTCCTTGTATCATGTGATCGAATCACATTGATTTTAAGAGGCAGTAGTCCACACTTACACAAATAATGTTATCGTATTTACAAAAAAATAGAAATTATAAGGGTATGTGTTATAAAATAATCATATAAGAATAAATACAAAATAAATATTATATCTATCATATATAAACATTTTTTATCATACCTCCCAACCATAATAGGTGGAAAAGAAAAAATGAACATGTTCATTTCGTAAGGTGGTAGTTCGTTGTACACATAATGGGTAAATTTGTTAACCATTATATGGTAGTGTGAGTATGTTTTGGATAAAACCATAACATAAAAATAACCTAGTATATTTTTTACACAATTTCTTTATATAATTATTTAATGAGAATAAATTATGGGGTGATAAATGGAAATAAAACTAAAGAGCCTGAGGAAAGATGTTACCACTTCTTCAAGTACTCCTTTTGGTTTCCACAAAAGGGAATCCATGGATTTATTTATTCCCATGTTTTGGCTTCTATGATGAGTATTGGAATGTTTTGGTTCTATTTTAGAAGATATTGGTTGATCCATGGTAGCTTGATATGTTTGAGGAGATGTGATGATAGGAGGCCTTTTATAGTGGAGGAGGACTGACACTCTTGTACATTTTGGGAAAGGGAATTCCACCCAAATTTTTCCATTAAAAGTGGATTAAATAATGGTAAAACGTTTATAAAAGGGAGTATGTGGTCTGAATATATCATCAAAATTGATTTTGGAAATGTTTTGAGGTCATTTTGACCCTTAAGTTTAACGTTTAGTCCCTAATTCAGATTAATTTCACCTTAATCACATTAAATAATTTTAATTAATTTCATTAATATTATTGGAGAAATACTATTTTGAAAATATTATAGGTTAGAAATTAATTTCATTAAAAATATGGAATCCATTTTTCCAAATTCAATTCATATAAGTGGAATAAATTAATTTAAATTTAATCTCATAGATGGGATGACAATGTGTGGTTTTAAATTTAAAGCATTAAAATGATTTCTTTGATTTTAATATTCAATTTCGAAGTAAAAATGATTTATATAACCTAAATTTGATTAAATGGTAAAACAATAATCTAATAAATCCTTTAAACAAATTATAATTATAATTTCACATTCTAAATAAATTATATGAAAAAATAGTTTTCAATTACTATTCAATATTATTCATTATTCATTCTAAAATGAAACATCATATAAAAATTCCAAACATCACCATAACATAGTTTTTATGTTTTTATTTCAAAAATTATGTTACATATATGATCTGTAGAAGTAATAAAATTGGATTTAAAATAGTTTCTCTATTAAAATTCGGTAATAGTGCCCTAATAAATATATAGTATTTTTTGCGTAAAATTTGGTTTGTTCTTGTTTTATGGATACTGAATCTATTGCATTAATTTCATAAATTTTTTATTGAATAAATAATATATATATATTATATTAATACCACTCACTAATTTTAATTAGTTTTATTTATTTGGATAAGACATCTTTTCGACCACAAAAATAGTTTTCTATAAAAACATTCCCTTCATATTCAATTGGTTCTTATATTCATTTAAAATTAATATAAAAACATTATTTCAATTCATATTTTTTAAAACCTTGTATTTTAATAATTTATTTAATTCTATTCATAATAGATAGTTTATATATTATTATATTAAATAATAAAATAACAATAATGTATTATTATTTTTTAAAACTCAGTATTGCGTGTAACACAAGAAATCGAAGAAAATAATTATTGCGTGAGACATATTCTAGCTTAGAATTATATGCATTGAAATATATATAATATATCTAATAAATTTATATTTTTAAATATATTTTAAAGTATTGGGATATTTTATTATATTATTCTCATGGTGTCGTGTTTTATACATATTATCGAATACAATGTTCCTAATTTATATTTTTTGGTTGTTACCATCTCCCCACATTAAAAAAACTACATCCTACTAATTTAAACTGGATCTTTCTGATATATTGTTTGATATTTCCTATGTTAAAAATCCCACAACATGAGAAAGTTTTGTAAAAAATACTCTATAAAAGAGATAATAGGATTTACGAAGTTTACATGGACTAACATGTAACTAGGTCTCTATGTAGGAGAACATTACTGACAAGTATAGATACAATCTTGGAGGAAAAGAATAAATATTTATAAGGAGTGATTAAGGTCATCAATAAAATACAGCAGAATGATAAATAGTAATCTAAGGGCCTCCAATCCATGCATATGTGTTGGTTTATAAGACCATTATTTTAACAAAAATTATGGTACCATGACAGCATTTTTCTGGGGTCCTTTTACCAACATTTAAAAAATCAATTACTTACTATGAATATATGGAAATTTAATAACATGATACATTTTAATTGATTTTAAATAATTATATATTTTGGTTATGGTTTTTTCAAGTTCTAATTTATCCATTACTTTAATAAATGGGTATCAAAAATTTAACATTGATTCCTGAAGCACTAAAATTAATTTTTAACAGCTCTTAAAAACTATAAAAGAGTAAAAATTATAACTATTTGTCTCTAACTATTTTTCAAAAATGATATGGTTAATAAATTAATATATAAACCACTATATATAATCTATTGTTTAATCATTAATATTTACTTATCATATTTTTTAACTACAAACACTGACATATTAACCAAGACACTGTGTAGGTTAGTGGTTGGTATAAAACTCTTATCATTCTTCAATATTGGGTTCTAGTCCCAAGGATTTTTCAAATATGATGGGCTTTCACCCCACATAAAGGATTCCATTTTCTTATTCATTATAAATATAATTTAAAAACATATGATATACATCCATGAAATAAGTTTAATCTATAAATAGCCTTTAGAATAGGTTTCCAAACAAACAGAATAAATAATTAATTCATCCTATTATTTTCACATAGATCATTCCTTGGTCTTCAGAATAACCTCTAGAAATGGAATTAAATAAGTTAATGTTTAGGTTCCACACATATATAGAAACAACCTATAAAGTATTCCTTAGGATGAGTTCATTTCCTTCCGTTACAATCTTCATTTTCATAGAAAAGTAGTTTTATTATGTCCATATTTACCACAGATAATGTATTTCCCTACTCAATTAAGACACTATCAAATGTGTCTCATTCCACATTTCATTAATGATGTAAATTGGGCATTCTAATATTCGTGGTCTCCATTATTTGAGATCTTAGTAACCACCATCCTTCCCTTATTTATTGTCTTCAGAAGTTTTTAAAGGTATATATTGTTAATTATATTTAGGGAAAGTTGATTCGTCATAAACACAATATCTTTTAATTCTATAAACACCCCATTTAGTTGCTCATTTTCACCATATTCTCATCCATGTTCAATATTAAATTGAGTTCTTCATGTACAAGAAATTGACTAAATCTATAAAGAATATTGTGAGTAAAAAAAGTCATATATAAACATATATTCATTTATAGGATATCTAAATCATAACACCTTATCATCAATCTAAATCATATTAGGTTTGACTTAGTTTATTCATTGTTGAAATACTTCATAATTATTTGTAAAAAAATTTGAATTATCCTAATAATATCCCACATGGAGTGTAAAAACAAATGTGTAGTAAGACTCATGGATGTGTACTAGGTTATGTCATGTTAGGCCCAACACACATTCTTAGAGTTGTTACACCAAGGTAGACCTATGTCAAAACCACATCCACTTGTCTTACTCAGACATAGATGTATTGCTAGAATTTCCCAAATAATCTCTAAGTTACCAAAACTCTATGGTTTCGTTCTATATTTATCCTCAAATTCTACCTTAGGGTTACATTCTCTATTCTATGTTTTCCAAAATCTAGTTCCCAAGGTTTCTTCTAAACATTCATTGATTCTAAATATAGCGACCTGACCCTAGAAGGCCAGGAGCTAGTTTCCACAACCATTATATTGACATGATTACAATGAATAAAATCCTGAAGGGCTGAGGTTTTAGTAGTCTTAGTAAACCAAATACATATATAATTCTTTTATTAAAAATTAAAACACAAATTAAAACATTTTTTAGATAAATAATTTAGGATAACATTATTCAATCTAGTTTGTCTCTTCATTTCATTCATAGTATTCTTCTTAGATTCATAGGGAAATGAAACATAATATGTGTGATCTCAAATGCTTGGTAGGGGAAAAATACAGTATAAGAAATAATTTAATCAATGAGAATAATAATTATGGCATGGTAAATAAATTAACACACATACATATAATCAACAAACATAGAAAGAAGTTCTTAAACAATATGTTAAGGTAATAAATGGAAATACATGACATCAAAAAAAATAGATGAGGAAAAATAAATATGGAAATGTAATATTCATAAAAAAATCCCATTTATTAATTGAATATAAAATGAAATGGATCTGTAGACATGTTGATGAATAATCTCATGGATAAATTATAAATTAATCTAAAAGATGAAAATGATGTATTTTTAGATGTCTTGTCTAAGGAACATGAAAAACTATATTGTCAATAACTTTCACAAGACGATTTAAAAATATATATAGAAAACCATTTAATTTTTTTAACTTATTTTTATCATAAGAACCTGTCGATGCTTCTAGGTGCTATATAATGTTTATTCCCCACCCATCATTTCCTTTCCAGACGATTCATTATATCGTATAGTCAAAATTATTAATTTTACTTATCAAATATCTATATTGACTCACAAATATATATTTAAAAATATTACACAAATAATAAAATAACATTCAATGTAAACACTTTAGGTAAAATGTTATATAGTTTAGGAAATAGTAAAATACATGGTAAATGAAATCGATAATTTAGTGTAAATTCAATGTTCAGCGATCTTACGAGATAGAAAATTTCAAGGGGTATATCAAGTGAATCAAGGAAGTGAATGTGAATACTATCGTTGTCCAAATAAATCATAAACTATAATAGGGAATAATATGGATAGTATCAATATAACATATCCCAAGTGATGTAAAATAAAGGGTTTTTCTTGTTGATGAGTTGAAATACATCAAAATGATCTTTTGAAAACATTCTTCATGAAAATATACATTTGTTTTAAGACAACATATTCATTGAAAATCACATTTGAAAACATTTTCATTAAAAATTTAATCTTTTAAACATTAAAAGTATGTTTCAAATAAGTGATTTTTGGTAATTCCATACATGTCGTATGAGGTAAAAAGAACAGTCCCTTTTCATAGTAAAAAGGTTAGAAAAATTCCTTGTTTGTGTAATTATAAGATGATTCCAATGAAAACATTAGTATAAGAAAAAATAATGTAAACATGTATTTAACAAATATTTATAACAAAATTTCTGAATTTTTTAATAAATCAATGTTTTTAGAAGAAAATTGGTTCTCCAACAAAAGAGAGAAATTATGTGGGGTTCTCTTAAAAACATTTTCTAAAACCTTCTGAGAACAAAAGAGTGGAAATTGTACTAATACATGAAAAAGGTCATGAATATCCAAATTATATGAAAATTAATGTTTTTATTTGAATAATAATATAATTTTCTCTAATTTAAATACACATAAAATATAATTAAAATTACTCCTCAGATAAATAATCCTTAAACATTCTAATGTGTCCCGGACCACCTTGAAACATTTGAATCATAAGAATCATGAAGGAATAAAGTTCAGTTAAAGTTTTAAATACAACGAATATAAATGTATTAGTGATATAATATATCAAAAGGGGTAGTAGGTACACCAGAGAAAATATGTATGTGGTGAATATGGCATTTATCTCACTTATTTAAAACTACAGTGAAAATCACTTACCTTGCGTCTGACTTGTATCATATGTCTTTGTATTGCTGAAAATGAAACTTTTGTTAATTATTTACATGATTGAGAAAAATTTTCATGATTATCATAACTTTTATTTCAATTATTCCAATTTTTTATAAAATTACATAGCCAATTAATTTTACATAGGGTGTTTTGACCAAAGTCCGTTAATGTGTCAAAAATAACTTTTGTAGGTAATCTATTGTCAATGGGGTTATTATATAACATCCATAAAATAATAAAAAAGAAATAATTATCATATTTATTTATAAAATAAACATTTAAATCCAAAAATTAAATACAAAAATGAAAATGAACCAATGTAACAATCATGGAGATAATAGATTGCACCTATACATGAGTAATGTTTCAATTTTTCAATGATCATTATGAAAAAAAGATATGTAATACAATACCATTATGGAATAAAACCTATATGATAAATGTAATGTTATTTAATCATATAAATGAATATATAAAATTTATGTTATGAAATGTTAATCACATCATGACAAGGATGTGGTATTCCACACGTCCACGATTGAGGTTATCACTTTTTAGTGTGTGAAAGGGTAACAAAGAAAATGATATATATATATATATATATATATTATATTAAAAAATTTAATTATTCCCTGTATATCATAGAGATAATTTTTATGTCACATATTTTTAATTAAAACAATTATTTATATATTCCATGATTCATGGGATCTAATAACATTGCATTGAGGAGGCAGTAGTCCATACATCCACAAACGATGTTATTATATTGACACATAATGAAATATATAAAAGTATGTGTTATAAAAGAATTAAATAATAATAAATAAATAATAATTACCATATATAACATATATAAATAGTTTTTCCATCATAATTACCAGCAATGAGAGGTGGTAAAGGAACAAAATAGACAAATTTGTTTCGTGAGGTGGTTTTTTCCGTACACATAAACAAAACGTTTTTTGTCCATTGGATGGAAGGGTTTGTAAGTTTAGGTCGAACATTTTTTTGTAAAAACAACATAGAATATTTATTATACGTGTTTTTTATATAATAATGGAATAATAATAGATGATGTGGTTAATAATTGAAATAAAATTAAATATCTTGAAGAATTATGTTACCTCAAAATCATGTACCTCCTTTTGGTTTTCACCAAAGGGATCCCTTGGAAAATTTTATATCAAAGGTTCAGATTATATCATTATTTTTTGGATTTTTATTTGAAATTTAAGAAGTTATTGGTAGAATCAATGTGCCTTCATATGTGTGAGGAAGTGGGATGAGAGGAGGCCTTTTATAGTGGAGGAGGAGTTGCACTTATTTAAATTTTTGGAAGGGGCATTCCACCCATGTTTTTACAATTAAAAGTGCATCCAGTAATGATAAAAATTATATAAAATGGTGTTTAGACTCAAAAATGTTCATACAATGGCTTTTGGACATGTTTCTAGGTCATTTGGGACATTAAGTTTAAGATTAAGTCCCTTATTTGTCTTAATTTCACCTTAATCGTTATAATTAATTTTAATCACATTCACTAATATTTTTCATAAAATATATATATTTTCTCCTTGTAAGAAATTTTTTTTATACCATATATGGACTCCAATTTTATATATTCCAATCATAGAAGTGACATAAATTAATTAATGTTTAATCCCACAGATGGGATGACAATGGGATTTTTTAAAGTGAAAACATTAAAAAGTTATCAATGTTTTTATATTTAATTTACAAGTGAAATTATTTACAATTGAATAAATTGGATTAATAGATAAAAAATTTTCCTAATTTATCATTAAATAAAATTTAAAAATATAATTTTACCTTCTAAATAAATCATATTAAAATGCAGTTTTGAATTAGATTTTAGTATTTTTCATTATTGATTGTAAAATCAAACATCACAGTAAAATACCCAAAATTTACCCGAACATTATTTTTATTTATATCCTTCAAATATGATGTTTATATTTATATATAATATTTTTAAAACTTCCAAAAATTGGATCCAATGTAGGATTTCAATTAAAAGTAGTTAAAAGTTATTTAATAAAAATATTGAATTGTAAGCATAAACTTGGGTTTCTTATTGTCTTGTGTCCATCAAATCTATTGGATGAATATAAATTTTTTTTATTAAATATAATAATATATATTTATATATATATCATTAATATCATTCAATAATTGTAATTAGTTTAATTTATTGGAATAAAATAGCTTTTTGATCATAAAAATAATTTTCTATAAAAACATTCCCTTTATATTAAATCGGTTCTTATATTAACTTATAATTAATTACCAACCAATGAATTCATTTCATATTTCTCTATACTATTTAGTTTGATAAGTTATATAATATTATTCATAATGTAAAGGGTCTGTTATATTATATTAAATAATGTTATTATAATAATATACTATGGTTAGTTAAAAGAATATTTTATGTGTAATGCACACCATCGAAGAATCTCATTTTTTCATGTGATGTATGCTAACACAGTGCTTAGTGTATTATAAGATTTTAAATATATTGAATTAATTTAAAGTAGTTAATATATTATAAGGTCTCATTATATTATATTCTCATTCGCACTTGGTGTTTCTTGTCATACATGTTATCGAATACAATGTTCCTACTTTAGATTTTGGAGCATAACATCAGGTATGAATCATTTTTCTCAAATACTCATCATTTGAAGTATCATATTATATTTTGGTGGAAATATATTAAGTTAAAAAATTATATTTTCATGTATGTTTATTTCATTATTTTTTCAGTCTATATAGTAAAAATATCCCTCAACTCTAATAAAATGATCTTTAAATAAAAATACTCCATTATTTCTTTCAATTCAGATAAATTAATGATCTTTTCACACATCAAAAATTTATGGTTTTTTGGTAATTAAAATTCTCATGATCAATCACATTTTTATGAACAATGTTCTTTATTACTCTCCATCATTATATGGACATTATATTTTTCTTAAATGTCCATATTTTCACATACTATTAATTTTCACCTTTTTATAAACCAAGATATGTGTTCTTCTATATAATCATCATATTTAATGTTATATATTTTTAAGAGGGAGTTTTATTAAACCTTTATATATTTTTTGTTTTCAATAAAATTTATATTCATATAGTAAACCATTATTTTAAAATAAAATGTTTTGTAAGATCCTATGTTTTTTACCAGTTGAGGTTTTCAATGGAATTTGAGTTTTCTATTTTGTGGATGGACCAAATCCCAAACAGAGATTTAAAATGAGATTTCAAGAGTTGTAACCCCTTAATATGTTGTTTTATAGGGGTTATTTCACAGTAGGTGTATCATAATCCCGAATGAGTTTTGGGAGTGTTTGGGATTTGAAATCTCAATTTTGGGCGAGACGAGATTCAATATACAGTTAGTGCATGGTTAATAATAATCGTAGAGAATAATCATGCATCCTACCTTATGAAGGAGCATAGTTTTCTATGGCCATGTTTTCGATCCATGTAAATGAGATAGATGGTACTAAACCATAGAGTAATTCATATGGTTGGTTCGTGGTTTTTTTAACAATGAACAACAACTATGTGAGGTATAAGAGGATTCAGTCAGTTCAAAATGCATAGTTAGGGAATGATTTACATAACCTAGTATATAAATAGAGAGGGTTGTGGATCATAAATATTATGAGATGAATGGTTGGTTTGTGATTTTTAAAACCATATGTCCCAACTATCCACCAATTTAAAATGGATTATTTTTCAATTTTTCCCCTCCAATCTTTCTCTTCATTTCCTTCCTCTTCCTAACTCATTTCGTATGAAAACAAGCCAGTAGATACCCCCTTTAGATTCCTCCCAAGTATTCAATGTAACTCACTCATCTTGGATTGGAATCAATCATCTTCAATTGTGATATATCCCCCTTAGTAAGTATATTAACCGCAATGATTGTTTTCATAGTTTATTTCATAATCTTGGCTGTTATATTCATGTGAACTAGTATGCACTACTCTCAGGGAAATTATTTATTTGTTACTATTTCTCTCATTTTATATAGAAAAATCATGTTATTGGATGATTGATTCTTCTGAAGCATTAGGTAGGTGGTCTATATGTTGTTTCCTCAAATGTTGCATCATTTATGAAATGTGTCCTTGTGTCACATGCATTAATTTCAGTGTGTTCCTCTGAAAATGTGATAGACCTTAAATTAATTATCTAAACCATGACCTAGACCCTTTAAGATTACTATTGATATCATTAGAGGCTGATACCTAATTTTTAACCACTTTATTCTTGGAAATTATTATATTTCAAGATTATATTTACCATTAATTTACCATAACACTTTAAGAGGTTTTTTTACTCGACTCCAAAAATGGAAAGTGGTTTATTCTAACTAATAGAATAGTCAAATGACTTGAGTTCTCACATGACTTAACTTATGTGGTTAAATATGTTATGATTATGTAAATGAACCACTTATGGGCTCTGTTGGACTTGTAAAAAAAATTTGGTTTTGTCAAGGGAATATTAAAATGAGATGGTAATGCAACCTTTTATATTTAAATGTTTCTTCGAGCTTTCACCATGTTAGGTAATCCTTTAATTTAATTAACTGAGTTTATAAATGGAAAATTCCATCAATTTTACTCTTATTAATTTCTAATGAATTATCGTTAATTGTAATTTTGTAATGGATACTAACATGATAATCCTTTATCACATGTAATTGAGTTTATTAATAAACTCATTTATAAATTAGCATTGATTTTTACCATGGAAAAAGTTAAATTATTAAACACAATGTACATGATATTTATTGTAAACTTTTAGTAATACATGGTTTCATTTATGGAATTCCCTATATGGGCACATATGGAATATTGAATTATATTAATTTTCATGGTCAGGTAGTGTCTAATTTAGTGTTCATCTACACTTGACATCACATTACATATCATTATTTATAAATTTATTAGAAAGGGTATTCCTTATCATTATTTATTTATTATTTATTGGAAATATTATTCCTTATTATTATTTATGAATTTATTGTTAATAGAATTTTAAATTATTAAAAATAGTGTTCCTTATCATTATTTATAGAAATTTTTTGGACATGAAATTCCACCCACCAATGATTTAGATGCTCGGGAAGATACCCCTTATTTAAATGTGAAACCCAATGTGATCATCTTTATGATTGGATTCTTTAGTATTTAAATGGATCCCACATGGCCAGTGTTATACATGGATTCCTTGGATTATATTTATGGGTCTTATTTCTAATTTATTATTCTTTTGTTTAATTTTTTTTTTACTTCTATGGAAGAATGTGTAGTTGGACAATGATCATATCAGGATCCTAATATTAACTTGGTTTTATTTACATTATTAGTTTCATTGATATTCCTAAATGCTTCTCATTCTATAATCAAGGACTAAATTTTATTAGACATCATTGGTGGTGGCCTACTATGTTTTACTCACACCTTATTTGGACCTTCGTTTGGTGCCAGAACAGATCTTTTGGTTGTATTTTAGAACCCAAGATTATTCCTTTTATTTTCACAATTTATGGACTAGGACTTGATATGGATCTGGGGTCAAGAATATACTTAGGATTTCTATAGGATTTGTATCTTTTTTTATTCATTTAATTTTCAATCTATTCTCATTGTATACCTGACCTAATATATGTATGCCTCATTCCCTATATTCTTGTTAAAATTATGTATAATAATTCCATCATTTATATATGATATTGTATGTGGCTATTGGCCATTTTTTTTGTTGGTGTGATTTCCTTCTTCTGATTTCAATTTATTTATACATATTATGTGTTAATTAATGATCCAGAGGGTATTTTCTCCTAGCTATATCACTGCATACCCCTGCTACTAGTCATAAGCCTCTAGCATATGAGAGGTGTGCTTGAGGACATGCGGCCAACCAATCGGAATAGAATTTATAGAGGTAAACAGTTCAATATGTGAAGAAAATGTAGGCATTTTCCTTTGTCATACTATTTTGGGATGGTATATAAGAGACTAATAATGTTATTTCACTTGGTAAATAACTCATGTCTAGTTCTAGCAAACCCATTAACTTGGGAAAGTTCAGGTTTCCCAAAATTGGATTGTTAATAATGTTTTTCTTGATTATATTTAAGTATTATTTCTCCTTGAGTGATTAATGTACTTTTTTACTAGTTATGTATTTGTGGGATTTACCACTTGGCTTGGAATGTAAAGATAAGGGTGTTTGTTCATACATCATTTTAGGTACATATGATTCACATGTCATTACCATTATTTTCTAGATACCTTGATTCCAGGATTACATTCCATGATTACATGCATAAACTGTTTGGGTGATTATTAACACAATTACATCTATTCAAATATTCTATGTTTTTTCCATGTTTAAATTATTTTGATAATCTGATGGATTTCACGTTATAGTTATGATATAAGGTAGTTTAAATGAAGTGTCAACATCATCAAAAAAAATAATTTAACTAATATAATAATGGTTGTGTTCTATTTAATTACCATAAATGCATTAAATAAATGAAATTATTCTGAAATTGAATTTTGAAAATGGAAAGTAATATATTTATTTCTAATAAATTGATGCCATTACATGTGGATTTCAACTAAATAGTGTTCCAATTTCATCTTCTAATGGATTTTACCTCTATAGCATCGTAATCATGACCAATATAACTAAGCCATTATATGCAACACATAGCCATTATAGTTTAGTTTTAGTAATCATATTCCTATGAGATAACCCTTCTCTAGGTGTGTTATAATATTTATTATTTAACTATTATGGGTTGAAATTAACATGGATGAATATTATGATTTATAGTGTACTTCCTCCATAAATTGGGAATGGTTTCCTATATAACTATACAATGGTTGAAATGATGGGAAACTTAATATTCACCTTGATTCTCACATGCTTTGGTACATAACCCCTTTGGGGTACGTTTATGTGTTATATGGCATAGTTATGTAAAGTTTCAATGGCCAAATATGTGAATGTCTTATAAATATATGGTGAATATTACATAACAATTCTCTTTTAATTGATAAAATTCCTTTTTCTAATTTTTAGATTTATTTGATATGAGCAATTAGTTATTTAAAATTCCTATTACACCCTAAAAAATGTTTTCCTCTATAGCATGGATTTGATGTTTTCATTAACTAGGCCCATAATTTAAGAACATATGGCTAAATAAAGAATGTTTAAAAGTAAAAATTATGAGATAATATTCCTCGAATGTTATAAAATATCTGATAAATATAGTACCATGTTTTTTTCTTCTATCAGTGGTACTTTAAAATGCATATATATAAGGCTCTTTAACATCATAATAAATGAAAATTTAAGAAATGGATTAAATAAAAACATCAAGTGGATATGATAATGAAGAAGTATAATTGATTAGTTATTTATAATGATTCCTTGAAGATATATCTTGAGCAGTAACAAGGTTGTTTCTCATATGTTTCAATGTATTTTATCCATTTTTTAGACCCGAATGTTAGGCACTATAACCTAGTGACTTTCTAGGCTTGACCCTAGTTTTGAAATCAATAATTTCTGATTTAGAGAGGTTTTATCGCCATTATGTTTGATCCCTTTTGAAAATGAAAATGGTTGACTATTAGTCCAAGTTATTAGGAATGTTATGTGTCATTACATGAAAATTAGAGTTGGTAATAACTCTTATATATTGAAATGACACCATGGGGAGGTGGTTCATTTTATGGTAAGTTGAACCTCATGATGTTTTATTGTATGTGTATACCCGGTGATTATCATATCATTATACTTTCATGTTGAAAATGTAACCTTATAGTGAGTACTCCCCTATGAAGATTTTATAGGTGGATTAGGTCCTAGTGGGATGATGTTTACTAAATGATTCTGTTATGAATATCTTGACATGTTTGGACCCATATAGGTAAAAGATTACAAACCTACTATATTTTTACCTCTTTAAAGAGATTTTGATATCATGTTAGATTTATTTTGTTAGAATAGCTTATGTGGGATATGATTCTCATTTGAGATACATTTGGCCTAGGGGGATACACATAGTTGATATGTTTTAATTTTTGAACAAAAAATATCAGTGGGAGACCTAGAAGACGTTAGTTTTTAATCGCACATTAATGAGTCAGATATTTTATGATTGATTGATGAAACCCTATGATTGTGGTTATCCTAGCATTATGAATTCCTTAATGGTAATGATATTGGTTTTACACTCATTCTATGGTCTATGTACAGAAGGTTCTCAGGTTTTGTGGTGTAGGAACAGTTGTGCCTATGATTTTTCAAGTAGCATCAATGGTGATTTGGAATCCAAATTGGAATTCATGTGTAGGATGGTTTGATTTTCTAATCGTTTGGATAGAGTTTTTGTTCTTGATTCATTAATTTTATAATTGATGTCAGGAGGGTGGTCATTCATTAAATTATAAAATGGGTGGTGTTCTCGATTTTAAAGAAGAGTTTCAAGGGAACTCCAAGATTGTTAACATTGGAATTAAATATATAACAGTTTTCTTGGAATCATTTATGGATCACCAGTTGGAGTGTTATTTGAGTCTTGATCCATGTGTTAAGAGACTATATATCCACTATGTATAACAAGTTACTTCCCATTGGTTGTGTGTGGTAGCTATTTTATATGTAATGTAAGTTAGTGTCCATGTATAGGATAGGGATAATTAGTATCAAGTATTACTTATCATGGCATTGATACTTGAACTATTGGTATACATTTTAAAAAATTACCCTAGTATAAGTTCTAATTTTGAAAATAAACCGGGTGTCTTGAGATAGTTTACCTATGGGTGAACCTTGACATGAAGTATATAGAGATGTGGGTTTTGGTGATACGCATCTATTGGTGGAATTTTATTAGACTCATAATTTATAGATAATCATTACTAATATCTTATAATTTCTTAGAGTACACTAATGGATTGCTGGATAAGAACTATGCTAATATAGACATGTCTTCCTAATTTGATATAGGAACTCCTTTTGAGTCATGCTCAAGTAGTGGTTTAAGGTAAGGAATAAGATGGGAATTACACCAATAACGATTTTAGGGTGGTGACCCTCATTGTGAGTTGAAATTCAGAAATATTTTAGGGAATTACTCTTAAATATAGAGAATGAGAGAATTTAAATGTTTGTGTTGCACCTGGGGATAAGCGGGTTCTTATCCATGTTATTTGTTAGGTCAAAATATGTATAGGGCATCGGTTTGGGTAATCATATATAATTCCACTACTATAATTATGAGGATTCATGTAAGGTGGGGAGAAGGATATTCGTTACTTCTAGATATCCCTCATGCGGTATCTGTTGTCGGATCTTGTGACCTGTCCTTGGATGATCATTTTTGATCTCATATACCACTCAATAAATGAAACAATTTATTTCTATATTCTCCTTAAATTCCATGTACATAATTGAATTTAGAAATGAGTGAAGTAAAAGTGGGGGAACCACGCCTGCGATTGATTTTTATGATCCAGCGATGCGGGATTAGGATTGCACTAATAGAAATGTTGTGAAACCACAACCTAAATGAGATGGATATGTCATTGGATGTTGATTATTGGATTTTCTAAATATAAAATAAAAGATCTTTTGTGCCTCATATTAAAGTCTTGGGGTCTATTTTTTATTGATTGGCTATGTGGGAAATGTTCTATAAAAAATATTTTTGAAGAATGTGGTTTGACTTGTATTATTTTTTATAGGTGTATATGTTTAGTGGGAACAACATTTGACATGCTGTTGGGATGAGACAAGGGCATTCTAATAATCATCCATGGATTCTCAAGGAATATCAGGTGTAACTATGTTATGTTTGGTCAGTTTTAATTCTACCATTTTTCAAATTTAAAATGTATAATGATCGTAGGATGGATTACAAGATTGTTATTTAATGGTAAATTCTAATTGTTGGAGTACCATGACATGGAATTGGTAGTTGATGGCTAGATTCCATGGTGTAGACAACCATAAGCTAGTGTAATAAAGTTCCAACGATAGGATCATGTCATAGGTTTGGTGGGCTCATGTAAGTATTGTATCAATGTTTATGATTTTGATATGATCGTCAGATTGAGTTTTACTATATTATGTTTTGTATTTTTAAAGTCATTTTAGGAGGCATGTTTGGTGTTTGGAAACATTACATGGGCATTGGAATTGGAGTCCCAAACCCAGGTAGGCGATCCAGTTCATTTTAATAGCCCCCAAGACTTCTCAAGGATGAGAATTTCTAATTTGGGGAGGTTATAAATCCTGTGTTTTGGAAAAGATGAAATTTTCAATGGAATTTGAGTTTTTTATTTGGTAGATATACCAAATGAAAACCCAATTTTTGGAATGATATTTAAGGATTTTGATCATTAAATGTGTTTATTTTTATGGTATTTATGTATTAATAGGTTTCATATAATCACATATGAGTTTCAAGAGTATGGGGTTTCCAAATATTAGTTTATAAAGAGATAGGGTGCGGTTCTTGGTTGGTTCATGATTGTTGGTCGGAGTGGTTTACTCAAGAGGGGGGGTGAATTGAGTACCAATTAAAATTTCTGTATTTAAAAACACTGTCTTAAAGACCCCCAAATAAAATAATAAATTAAACTGTAGTGAATCTATATTAAAGTAGAGGTTCTGTCAGATTCTCAAGGGATTGATTAATTCCCAGTTAATCAACACAGGAGTGTGTGATTATCTTTTGAAACTAACTTAATAATCTACACTTAACATAAACACTTGCTAATTTAATTATCAAAGTAACTTTAAAAATAGTATTGGTTTTAAAGTGATTAGTAGCGGAATAAAACCTTGAAAGAGATGGCACAACAATGTAACCAAGAGGTTCAGTCTCAAGCCGAGACTTAGTCCTCTCAAAAGTTTATATAAAAATGATCCACACCCTGGATCGGGGTTCAACAGTTTACAAATGTCCAAGTCCAAGACCTCTACCACTGTTCTTCATGGGAAATAGTACAACAGCAACCAGCTGTCCAGGTCACACATGACCTCTACCACTGTTATTTGTGGGAAAGAAAGAATGAAAGAGTTTGGTAAGGATTTACAAATCCTCTAGTTTAAGTACATGAGAAAGTGTATGTGTTAGATATAGCAGATAACACACACTGCTCGAAATGAATGATAATAAATCACAGAACAAGAGATGTAGAGTTTAGAAGTGGTTCTGGTGATTTCAGTGTAGCTCTGGACTCCTTTGGATTCGACCAGAAGTGAGTCTGAGTCCTCTTCTCGTTTCTGTTTGAGAAACAGAGTGTCGTATGCTCCAGGTTCATAGACAGTGAAAATGTAGTTGTTGAAGTTCTTTAGTGTTCTTCTTATATGCACAGAACACTTCTCGAGTATGCTTGATTGTCTATGATCTTCTCTGTGTTCTTGATGGAACTGGTTTTTCTCTTCTTGTGTTTCTCGTATATTTCATCCACCACGCACTTCTCTAGTTCACTTCTTCTTTGGGCAGCGTAGTCTTCTCGTATTAATCTCCCAACAGGGGACAGAAAAGATTTCCTTTCTGCAGGTACGAGGTACGGGTTCCTGACATCCGACAACCTTTATCAGATATTTGACAAATCATTAAAATGTACATGATATGACCGTTAGATAGATCAAATATAGGAAATAAAGAAATTCAAACAGTGAGTCGAGTGATCGGTAGGTAATCAGCATCGGTAGCTTGGACATCGGTAGCTTGAACATCGGTAGCTCAATTTCATTAGTTTCTTTGACTCTATCGGTGGCTCTATGCGTCGGTTGGTACATGCTTGTATCGGTGAATTTGTTTATCGGTAGATCCATGCGTCGGTAGCTCCATGTGTCGGTAGCTCCATGCGTCGGTAGCTCCATGCGTCGGTATCTCCATGTGTCGGTAGCTCCATGTGTCGGTAGCTCCATGGGTCGGTAGCTCCATGCATCGGTAGCTCCATGCGTCGGTAGCTCCATGCGTCGGTAGCTCCATGCGTCGGTAGCTCCATGCATCGGTATCGGTAGCTGTGAGTCTGTCAGTAGCTTCGTCCATCGGTGACTCTTATTCCATCGGTAGCTATTTATACTTACACCGGTAACTCTATGTTTATATTGGTAGCTGTCTGTAAGTCAGTAGCATACATTTATAAGCACATCGGTAGCTCTGTGTTAAGTATATCGGTGACTCTGTCTGTCGGTAGACTAAGTCTATCGGTAGACTAGGTACCGGTAGCTCTTTATCAGTAGCTATAGGCAGATTACTTATCTGTTTTATGCAGAACACATCCGATTGTGTTAGAATCAATTTATAACTTGTATGAACATGGATAAAAGAGGATTAACATATTCCAAAGACTATTTTAAAAATTATTATTGGTTTGATCACAGATTTGAAAGAATTAAAGTATAAATCAATGATACTTAAGAATATCATAGAGAATGAAAACATAATTGGGATTTTCAACACATATGAATACATGATTGAGATTATCAAAACAGGTGAGGTCAACAATCTCCCCCTTTTTGATAATCACAATTTATGATATGGGCATTTAACATAGTGAAAATATAATAGTAAAGAGTATAATATTGAATTCAATTTTCTTAGAGAAAACAGCATTAGAGATAATAGAAATATTATGATATAGAGATAAGTTATCAGAGGTAACAATCATAAGGTACCGAAGGTAAAAATAATCATAATAATAGCAGAGATAAAATTGAAAAGAAGGTTATTTTTCTCTATTGGAAATATTTCTCATTCTCTCATTTTGTTCTCACCCTCTTATTGTTCTCCCCCTTATTATTCTCCCCCTTTGTGATAATCAAAAAGTGGGAAAGCATATATAGGAGAAAAATAAAACATGAGAAGTAAAAGGAGTTCTTCTGTATTAGAGTAGTCAAAAAGTACAGAAACAGAATACAAATGAATTCTTATCAAAACTCTTGGCCACTGGATCAATCCACATCTACCACGTGAGATTTTCCTTTGGGATCAGAAGAAGGTTCGGATGGTGAGGATGCAGGTGAAGGTTTTGGAATGCCAGAAAAGATCAAAGGAGGCTGAGCCACTGACACAGAGTCAGGCCTGTAGGTTGAAGATCTTTGGGTGATCATTGGTGTGAGGCTTCAAATAGCTTGAGCAGGAGTCAGCTGGACTGTGGAAGCAGCTGAGGCAGAAGCAGGCAAAGCAGGAGGTATGATGACTGGTCTGGCATCAACATGCAAGAAGGGCATCAACAGATTTCTAAAATCCATAATAATTCCTCCTCTTCTTTCCATAGCAGAGATGAAATCATCATTGTTCTCCATGAATTTCTCTAAGGTAGGAGTCAGTTCTCTTAGCTTGCTCACTTGTTCTCTGAAAGCTTGAGTGACTGGAGGTAGCTTCATGTTTTCCGACATCAGCTTGAAGTGGTGTTCGAGTTGATGCTTGGTGAAAATTTTGGTGAAGTAGTAGTCTACTTTTCTCTTTATGGCTTCCTGAGAGGCAGAGGCTTCTCTCATATAATCTTGAACAATCTTCATTATTTATCTGGCAGAATCTCTTGTAGAAAGCACCACTCGGCTCAACTCTGATGAGTCCACAGAGCCACTGGTTGAAATAGAACCAATCTCCTCCTTCAACATTGCTCGAACTTGATTCAGGTCAACTGATAGTTTGAATGTGAGAGGGCCAAGAGAGAAGGAAACAGTTTCTTTGAAACTCGTAGACGAACCACTGATTAGGCTTTGAACTTGAGAGTCTTGCAATTGAACATGATCCTTTACTGAGGTTTTGAAACATTCAAACACCGAGACAAACTGGCTAACTACACTCTTCACATAAGCTAGGTCCTTGTCAGCTTGAGACTTGGAACTCATATAAGAGTCCAAAGCAACAACTGTTGTCTTGAGAGCTTCAAGATCTGCTTCGATCCTAGAAGACTGAGTCTGGCACTCTTTCACTTCTTCCATAAGCTCAGACATAAAAGAAGATAAATTACAAGCCAGAGATAGCTCGAAGGATCTCTCCAACATTTTCATTTCTTCATTAAAGCTTTGCTTCATCTCAGCAACTGATACACTGGATGATTCTTTTAGCTCATTCTTCATGAATTCAAGATCAGATTTAGAGACAAAATCATTTATGACAACTGCAGCAGATCCCCTTGTTGAGGCTAAACTAACTGCAGAATCAGTCATTATTGAATTAATTGAGGATGCAAGAGACGTTTCCATTAACTTCACTTCTTCAACAAAACTGGATTTGAGGTCCTCTTTCAGCTTATTCAGATCATGAAATCTGACCACATCATCTGGCAACAACTCAGAAGCAAGATCATAATTGGTCTTCGGTCTATTCACAGACATCTCATTATCAGAATCCGGATAATCCAATCCACAGACTATAAACCCTGGGTCTTCTTCCCAGTCTCCAAGCTCAATAGCTACTGTAACATTTCCAAGAACAGATTGATGCTCCCCCTCAATGGGTGCATTCTCATGTATCACAACAGCATTCAGTGCTGGATTCTCTTCATCAGAATCTTCTACTACAAGTTCCATCGGTGGAGCATCTAGAAGATCTTCTGATACAGGTACAGCTTCTTCTGTATCTCTTTCTACTTCATCAGCAGGCATAGTTGAGTTTCCAATCAAAGGACTCATACTTAAACTACCAGAAGCAGGTGATTCAGATACATTCTCCTTTTCCTCTTCTTCTTGGTGAGGTACAGACTGTTCTTCCTCATAAGTAGACAAAATTTCCTCTACCTTTCCTTTCCTAGAATAGACCAATTCTGCAACAGGACTTGGGGGCAAGTCTGGATCTCCTCCAACATCCATGGGAGTTTCTTCTTCTTCTTATTCTGTTTCATCACTATAAACAGGTTCCTCTTCATCAGGTCCCAGACTCAGATCTCTCTCATCCTCTGGTCTTGAGGGATGATCCACAGGATTAAACCTATCATAAATCTTTTGATCATCACTGACCCATTCTCCCTTCCATGGGTTCCAGTTAATTTTCATGTACCTACAAACAGTCGAGGTGATGCAGAAATTGTTCTTGACTACAACTGTCTCATCCTGAGACTCAGCTATTCCTTTCACTTTTATCATTACTGAAATCAGCTTGGCAAAGAACAAAGCATTAGTCTTTGACTTTGGTCTAATCATGTCTTCCATTTGAAGCATTAACAATCTGCACAGATTGATTTTTACACCATGTCTTAGCAAATGAAGGAGATAGATATCTTGATATCTCAGATTTGCAAAATCTCCTCGCCTCGGTATCAACACATGCTGAACAAACTTGAAGATCAGTCGTATTTCTCCATCCATTTCAGCAGCAACCACTTGCCTTTGATTCCCATTACCAGTCAGCTCTTTTAAGGCGGTTTCATAATCAAAGATGTCACTGCTAGGTGGCATTGCTCTTGATAAAAACCCAGAGACACCTTCATGTGGTACTTTCAAACACTCAGCCCACTCTACTGAAGAAAAAGACATCTCTTTTCCATTTAAACAAGAGCTTACCCGATTCTCATTTTCAGACTTCTTGAAGTTTACAAACTCGTAGAACTGTTTTACCAACTTCGGGTAGTATGGGCCATTGTTATTCGAGAAACAATCCACCCATTTTTGGTCCTCCAGAATCCCAAGTACTAACGATTTGCTAGGCAGTAGCCATTCCACGCACAGTTCCTTCTCGATTACTATGTCTCTATTCTGCAAGTGAGCATTCACTGGTCGCCTTCCCAATCTAGTTCTGACTTCACTAACACTGGCTTTATGCTTTGTCTTCTGCTTCTTAGCGTTTGGTTCTACACTTTTATCTCTGACGATAGGAAGCTTTGTTTTTTCCATCGCGGGTTTAGGGTTCTTGGCCGATTAGGGAGCTAAGGTTCGAGGGTGAGAGATTTTGAGCTCGGTGAGGTAAGAAGTGGCTTAAACTGAGTTTTATCATTTAGGAATTCCAAATAAACGACTAAAATAGAGTAATAAAATAAAATAAAACGATTCGTATTCTTGGTGGTAGACAGAAGTTTTAAAACCTTACATCGGTGAGGATTTTAACATCGGTGAGAATTTTCACATCGGTGAAGATTTTCACATCGGTGAGAATTTTCACATCGGTGAGAATTTTCACATTGGTGAGAATTTTCACATCGGTGAGAATTTTACATCGGTGAGAACTTCACATCGGTGAGAATTTTCACATCGGTGAGAGTTTTCACATCGGTGAGGATTTTCACATCGGTGAGAATTTTTACATCGGTGAGAATTTTCACATCGGTGAGAATTTTCACATCGGTGAGAACTTCACATCAGTGATTAAACATTCCCAATTCGTGTCTTATGTATCTTAGCCTATCCGAACTTAATGGTTTAGTGAAAATATCAGCCAATTGATGTTCAGTGCCAATAAATTCAAGAGAAATATCACCTTTTTGATAGTGATCTCTTAGGAAATGGTGTCTTACATCTATGTGTTTGGTTCTAGAGTGAGATATAGGATTCTTAGAGATTTTTATTGCACTGGTGTTATCACACTTGATTGAAACATGTTTAAAAACATATCCATAGTCCAAAAGAGTGTGTTTCATCCACAAAATTTGTGCACAGCGACTACCAGCAGCTATATATTCTGCTTCGGCAGTAGATAATGCAACTGAGTTCTGTTTCTTACTACACCAAGAAACTAAGGATTTTCCAAGCAAATGACATGTTCCTGATGTGATTTTTCTATCTAACTTACAACCAGAAAAGTCAGCATCTGAATGACTCATTAACTCAAAGTATTGTCCTTTTGGGTAAAACAAACCTAAGTTAACCGTGTGTTTGAGATATTTAAAAATTCTTTTAACAGCAAGCAAATGAGATTCTTTTGGATTAGCTTGAAATCTAGCACACATACACACACTAAACATAATATCAGGTCGACTAGCAGTAAGATAAAGTAAACTACCAATCATTCCTCTGTAATTTGTTTGATCAACTGGTTTCCCAGTTTCATCTGCGTCCAATTTACAGGTAGTACTCATAGGAGTTTTACTTTCCTTGATACTATCCAGACCAAAACGTTTTAAAAGATCCTTTGTATATTTACTTTGATTCAAAATGATACCATTTTCATTTTGAAATACTTGAAATCCAAGAAAGTACTTAAGCTCTCCCATTAAGCTCATTTCAAATTCATTTTGCATACTTTTTGAAAAATCAGTACATAAAGAGTGTTTAGAAGATCCAAAAATAATATCATCAACATATATTTGTACAACTAAAACATATTTACAAATTCTTTTAATGAAAAGAGTTGGATCAGCAATCCCTTTAGTAAAACCTTTTGAAATAAGGAAATTGCTAAGTCTATCATACCAAGCTCTTGAAGCTTGTTTTAAACCATACAAAGCTTTAGAATGTTTAAAAACTTGATTTGGAAAATGGGGGTTAGTAAATCCAGGTGGTTGTTCTACAAAAACATCTTCAATTATAAAACCATTTAGAAATGCACTTTTCACATCCATTTGATATAATTTGAAATCCAGATGTGAAACATATGCAAGTAAGATCCTAATGGCTTCTAGTCTAGCTACAGGTGCAAAAGTTTCCTCATAGTTTATACCTTCTTCTTGACTATATCCTTGTGCAACTAGTCTAGCTTTGTTTCTAACTATATTTCCAGATTCATCTACTTTATTTCTAAAAACCCATTTTGTGCCTATTGTCAAGGTGTCCTTAGGTCTTTCAACTAATTCCCAGACTTTGTTTCTTTCAAACTGATTTAATTCTTCCTGCATAGCTATTACCCAGAATTCATCATTGATAGCATCATTGATATTTTTGGGTTCTAGCTGTGAAAGAAAAGCTTGATGTTCAACCTGGTTTTTTAGAGAAGCTCTAGTTTGTGTTCCTCTATCAAGATTACCAACAACAGCTTCTAAAGGATGATTCTTTAGAATCCTCGTTGATCTGGTAAAGGTTGGACTAGAAATTTCAAGTTCATCTATAGGTTCAGGTTCAAAAAAAGCAGATTCTGGAAAATGTCCAGAACTGGATACTTTTATAACAGGTTCTTTAGATTTATCATTAAGGTCCAGAATAGAAAAATCTTCTTCAAGATTCTCAGGAGAGGTTTTAGGCTCATGTGGATCAGTTTCATCGAATTTGATGTGAACAGATTCTTCCACACATTTGGTTTTCTTATTGAATACTCTATAGGCTTTACTTGAAATAGAGTAACCCAGAAAAATTCCTTCATCACTTTTGGAAGCAAACTTATCCAGATTATCTTTAGTATTTAGAATAAATACTTTGCAACCAAAAACTTTAAAGTAATTAACCTTAGGCTTTCTATTGTTCCACAATTCATAAGGGGTTTTCTTAAGAACAGGTCTGATTAAGACTCTATTAATGACATAACAAGCTGTATTTACAGCTTCAGCCCAAAAATAAATAGGCAGATCATATTCATTGAGCATGGTTCTAGCAATTTCTTGAAGGGTTCGGTTTCTTCTTTCTACTACACCATTCTGTTGGGGTGTTCTAGGGGAAGAAAAGTTATTAGTATAGCCATTATGTGAGCAATAAGATTCAAAATCTTGATTTTCAAACTCACGACCATGATCACTTCTCAAAGTTTTAATCTTAAGTCCACTAAGGTTCTCTACAGATTTAGAGTATTTAACAAAAGAAGAACAAGCTTCACTTTTGTGAGCTAGAAAAAATACCCAAGTATATCTAGAAAAGTCATCTACAAGAACATAAACATAGTGCTTCCCATTTAAACTAGAAACTCTTGATGGTCCAAACAAATCCATGTGAACCAATTCAGGTGGTTGAGAAGTCGAAACTTCTTTCTTTGATTTAAAAGAAACTTTGTGTCGTTTTCCCATTTGACAGGGGTTACACACTCTATCATTTGGGAATTCTAATTTCGGTAGGTCTCTAACTAGGTTTTTTCTAGAGAGTTTTCTAAGTGAGTGAATGTTGCAATGTCCCAATCTTATTTGCCATAGCCAAGATTCTTTATGAAAAGCATTCAAACAAGTAATATTCTGCTTAGCTAAAGAATTCAGATTAACAGCATAAACATTTTCATTTCTTAAGGCAGAAAATACCAAAACATTCTTAGAATTAAAAACTTTGCATGAATCATTTTCAAATTTAACATGAAAACCATAATCACATAACTGAGAAATACTTAATAAATTGTATTTAAGGCCATCAACAAATAAAACTTTAGAAATCAAAATTGAATTAGTGTTACCAATCTGGCCTAGGCCGATGATTTTTCCTCTTGAATTATCACAAAGGTGACAAAGCCTCCATCAACTTTTATTGAACTCTTAAAACAAGAGAATTCTCCTGACATATGTCTTGAACATCCACTGTCCAAATAACAGGTCTCTTTACAGGAGCTCTTCAAGCAAGTTCCCTACAAAACAGATTTAGATGGGAGATGATTTTGGTACCCAGATTTTCTTGGGTCCAGACAGGTTAGCCAATAACACTTTAGGTACCCATATTTGTCTAATGGGTCTCATATAATTTGTAGAATTGACATGCTTTGAAAGACAAACTTTATTAGATCCATAGCTATGTATATAATTGGATGAACCATATGAAGTTCCAGAATTACCTTTATTCTGTCCAGATTTAGAAATGAATCTAGTTTTGGCAATTTTCCTTTGTCCAGGTTGGTATCCTATACCAGTAGTATATTTAGGTGCTATTTGCTTTCCTAGCATCTGTGTTAGAGTATTTTTGCCATTGGTGAACTTCTCTAAGTCTTTCTTGAGTTGCTCATTAGATAGTTTTAGTTCAGTGTTTTCTTTTAACAGTTGATCATTTTTCTCTTTTTCAATAGTGAGTTCGGTTTTAACTGTAGTGGTGAGAGCATGTTGTTTCTTTAATGACTTGTATTTATCCTTAAGTTCATTACATGTCTCTTCCAGCATATCACAGTACTCAAACAATTCATTTTTAGACATTGTTCCAGAATTAGAATCAGATTCTGCATTATCTCCAGAGTAATAATTTAAAGTAGGAGTTTCAGCAGTTACCTGAGAAGTGTTTGTCATAAAACACATGTTGGCTCGATTCCTTTCAGAGTCTGAAGATTCAGCTTCACTTGTGTTGTCTTCTGAAGCACTCTAAGTAGCCTTCATGGCTTTCTTAAACTTATTGTCCTTATATTCATATTTCTTTTTATACTTCAGCTTTGGACAGTCGGCTTTAATGTGTCCTTTTCTCTTGCACTCATAGCAGAAAACATCATCTGATTTGTCATTCTTCTTCCAATCCTTTTTCCATTTACCTTGGTGATCATACTTACCCTTATAATTTGTTTTTCTGAAGAACTTCTTTTTCCTATAAAATTTCTTAAATCTTCTAGCAATGTGACCCATCTCAGCATCACTGTCAGAATCACTTTCACTGTCTTCACAGCTTGAACTTTCAACTACAGCTTGAAGCTTTTCTTTGTCCTTATTCTTTGAAGTTGATGATTTGAAAGCGACAGACTTTCTTGGAGGTTCATTTTCTTCCTCTTTATTCACTTTAATCTCTTCTTCATACATCATCAGCTTGCCAATTAGTTCCTTGACAGGTATAGCAGCAATGTCACATGATTCTCTGATTGAGACAGATGTGCCTCTCCATCTATCAGGTAGACATATCAATATTCTCATAATTTGTTCCTTCGATGAGACATCTTTTCCCAGCGATATCATTGTATTGAAAATTTCATTGAACCTGAGATACATGTCAGAAATGGGTTCGTCAGGCTTCATTTTAAAATTATCATACTTGATAGTATAAGTGTTCAATCTCATTTCTTTAACATTCGTTGTTCCTTCATGAGAAACAGCTAAGGTATCCCAAATTTCAAAAGCAGTTTTACAAGAAGAAATTCTATTAAACTCTTCATCTCCTAGAGCACAGTACAAGGCATTCATATCTTTACAGTTGTTATTGTAAGCAGCCTTTATAGGTTCATCCCATGTAGGTCTAGCAGTAGTGGGAATTTTGTATTCTGATTCAATAGCAGTCCAAATATCAAAACCTATGCTTTCTAGATGAATTTTCATTTTCATTTTCCACTGAGCATAATTAGTTAGATTGAATAAAGGTGTCCGGTTAGTAGGAGAACCCTCAAGACTATTGTCCATGATGAGAAAATTTTAAAGAGATAAAAATTTAGATATAACAGAAATTTTAAGAACTTTAAAATACAACTAAAATCACAGTTCAAAAGCAGAGTACAGTTAGAAAGTATTTTCAATCCTCTGATACCAAGTGTTGGTCGGAGTGGTTTACTCAAGAGGGGGGTTAATTGAGTACCAATTAAAATTTCTGTATTTAAAAACACTGTCTTAAAGACCCCCAAATAAAATAATAAATTAAACTGTAGTGAATTTATATTAAAGTAGAGGTTCTGTCATATTCTCAAGGGATTGATTAATTCCCAGTTAATTAACACAGGGGTGTGTGATTATCTTTTGAAACTAACTTACTAATCTACACTTAACATAAACACTTGCTAATTTAATTATCAAAGTAACTTTAAAAACAGTATTGGTTTTAAAGTGATTAGCAGCGGAATAAAGCATTGAAAGAGATGGCACAACAATGTAACCAAGAGGTTCAGTCTCAAGTCGAGACTTAGTCCTCTCAAAAGTTTATATAAAAATGATCCAAACCCTGGATCGGGGTTCAACAGTTTACAACTATCCAGGTTCAAGACCTCTACGACTGTTCTTCGTGGGAAACAGTACAACAGCAACCAGCTGTCCAGGTCACACACGACCTCTACCACTGTTATTCGTGGGAAAGAAAGAATGAAAGAGTTTGGTAAGGATTTACATATCCTCCAGTTTAAGTACAGGAGACAGTGTATGTGTTAGATATAGCAGATAACACACACTGCTCGAAAGGAATGATAATAAATCACAGAACAAGAGATGTAGAGTTTAGAAGTGGTTCTGGTGATTTCAGTATAGCTCTGGACTCCTTTGGATTCGACCAGAAGTGAGTCTGAGTCCTCTTCTCGTTTCTGTTTGAGAAACAGAGTGTCGTATGCTCCAGGTTCACAGACAGTGAAAATTTAGTTTTTGAAGTTCTTCAGTGTTCTTCTTATATGCACAGAACACTTCTCGAGTATGATTGATTGTCTATGAGCTTCTCTGTGTTCTTGATGGAACTGGTTTTTATCTTCTTGTGTTGCTCGTATATTTCATCCACCACGCACTTCTCTAGTTTACTTCTTCTTTGGGCAGCGTAGTCTTCTCGTATTTATCTCCCAACAGGGGACAGAAAAGATTTACATTCTGAAGGTACGAGGTACGGGTTGCTGACATCCGACAACCTTTATTAGATATTTGACAAATCATTAAAATTTACATGATATGACCGTTAGATAGATCAAATATAGGAAATAAATAAATTCAAACAGTGGGTCGAGTGATCGGTAGGTAATCAGCATCGGTAGCTTGGACATCGGTAGCTTGAACATCGGTAGCTCAATTTCATTAGTTGCTTTGACTCTATCGGTGGCTCTATGCGTCGGTTGGTACATGATTGTATCGGTGACTTTGTTTATCGGTAGCTCCATGCGTCGGTAGCTCCATGCGTCGGTAGCTCCATGTGTCGGTAGCTCCATGCGTCGGTAGCTCCATGCGTCGGTAGCTCCATGCGTCGGTAGCTCCATGCGTCGGTAGCTCCATGCTTCGGTAGCTACATGCATCGGTAGCTCCATGCATCGGTAGCTCCATGCGTCAGTAGCTCCATGCATCGGTATCGGTAGTTGTGAGTCTGTCAGTAGCTTCGTCCATCGGTGACTATTATTCCATCGGTAGCTATTTATACTTACACCGGTAACTCTATGTTTGTATCGGTAGCTGTCTGTAAGTCAGTAGCTTACATTTATAAGCACATTGGTAGCTCTGTGTTAAGTATATCAGTGACTCTGTCTGTCGGTAGACTAAGTCTATCAGTAGACTAGGTACCGGTAGCTCTTTATCAGTAGCTATAGGCAGATTACTTATCTGTTTTATGCAGAACACATCCGATTGTGTTAGAATCAATTTATAACTTGTATGAACATGGATAAAAGAGGATTAACATATTCCAAAGACTATTTTAAAAATTATTATTGGTTTGATCACAGATTTGAAAGAATTAATGTATAGATCAATGATACTGAAGAATATCATCGGGAATGAAAACATAATTGGGATTTTCAACACATATGAATACATGATTGAGATTATCAAAACAGGTGAGGTCAACAATGATAATAGTAATAATGCAGCATGTTTTATAAAGGAACATATTTATTTTAAACCATGTGGTGCAACCATAGAACCATTAAATATAATACAAAACCATATAACTTGTTTTACCAATTTTTTTAACTATTCACTATAACTGTGGGTGGAATGGGATGGTTGAGATTACTCGGGAGGCCTAGTTGGCACAGATTGTACATAATTGTATAGAAAAATTGTGTGCAGTATGGGTTTTCGACAATGGGACCCATATAGTTGGATCATAGTTTGTAAAATCATGCATCTAAACCATTCACCCCTTTAAATAGGGTGATTTTACTATTTTGATCCTCTGACAATTAAGTTTATTTCATTATTATTCCTCCTTCATTTTGAGTTCATCACATCCGCTCGATATCCCCTTTGGAATACTCCATATGATTTTATTCACCTCCATCATTCAGGATCATAATTGATCATTGTTAGTTGTGTTTCTTCACCCTCGATTATTATATCATTCCTCTCCAATATTTTCATATTTTACCTCTCTGTCCTTAATGAAATTTCCATAGGAGCTAATACGCCAACCTTCCAACGAATATTTATATTTCTTATCATTTTTTAAATTTCAACTAAAATTAAAGCATAATATTGGATGAGTGAATCTTTTAAATAATGCAGTAGGTGGTTTATATTGTTTTCAATTATTGTTTTTCCATTTATGAATTATTCCATTATATCGCATGCTGGGAATTCAACAAATTTCATTGAAAATGTGATAAACCTTAAATTAAATGCCTATATTATAACCAAGACCCATTTAGTGGCATGCTGATATCATTGGAGGTTAATACATCAATTTGAACCACCACTTGGGTGTTTGTTGTTATATTTCAGGATAATACTTCCTGATAATTGAATGAAACATTGTAAGATATTTCTTTCCTAACTCTTAGAAATGTAAGTGGTTAATTTAAACTCCGTGGATTATAAGATTTATGGAATAATCACATGGCTTATTTTAAGTATATTATTATGCTATGATTATGTAAATGAAAATCCCATTGGTTATGTTATACGTATTTCATAATTAATGAATCATCACCAATGGATTAGTAAAATGAGAAGAAAATTAGAAATGTTATATTAATATGTTGTTTAGACATTCCCATAATTAGGGTGTGCTGTAATTGAATTAACTGAATTGATAAATAGACAATTCCATCACATAGACTATTATTATTTTCTAACGAATTATGATAAATTTTAAATTTTTCATAGACACTAACATGGACCTTATTTATTACATGTAAGTGAGTTTTTTAGTGAAATAAATTTTAAATTGGTATAGTTGTTTCACATGGTCTATGTTATGTTATTAAATGAAACATATAGATTTCTTATATAATAAATTGAGAGATACTTGGGTCCTGTGACGTAATTACTTAGACCAGAACATAAGGAATGTTTAATTGTATGAATTTTTATGGTTAAGCGGTGTTGTTGACGGGATTACTCACTATTGGACAAGGAATTCTACTGTATGGGGAACAACATTCCAAATCATTATTTATGAATTCATTTTACATTAAGTTCCTTATCATTATTTATGAATTAATTATTAGAAATGGTGTTCCTTTATATTATTTAAATATTTATTGTTCTTGAAATTACAAATTGTTAGACATGGTGTTCCTTATCAATATTTATTTCACTTTTGTACCCGATTTTCCACACCACCTTGATTTTGAGGCTCCGGATAGTGCACCTTATTTATATATAAAAAATCATATGATCATCTTTATGTTTATATTCCTTAGACTTTCTTTGGAGACCACATGACTAGTGTTACACATGGATGTCTAGGCTTTTTACAACGTCCTATTTCTATATTATTGTTATCTTGTTCAAAGACATTAAATCTTTGTCCAAAATAAGTATAGAAAACCGGATGTCTAATGAGGAGTATGAGATTGACTTGGTCTTTGTTTATGTTTATGCTTACTTTGACATATTAACAAACTGCTCTAGTTAAATTTCTGTACTAGATTTATATTGGACATCATTGGTGGTGGCCTATTGTGTTTTACTCACACCATGTTCAGGCCACAATATTTTTACCTGAAAACATCTCTTGGTTACAGTTTAGGACCCTAGATTGTGCCTTTTACTATTACTCTTTATAGAGTATGACATTACATGGAGATGGGGGATGAGAATTTAATTAGGCTGCCAACCAGAGTTATATATTTGTGTTACAATATCATCATATATCTAGTCTCTCTATATGAACTTCCAATTATTTGTATGAATATTTTTATATAAACCTATTATATTTAAGCATAATCATTTAATCAGTTGTGTATGACAATAATTGAAAATTCTAGTCATTTTTTATTATTATAATGATTTAATTCCACTACATTCCAATTATTTAAGTATCCTTTATATTTATTATAGATCAAGAGGGTAAAATATCCCCATTGCACCAGCTCAGACCCTTACTTCTAGTCAGCATCCCCTCGTATACGATAGGCACACTTGAGGCCGTGTCACCAACCAGTATCATTATTATTTTTAAATTAAATAGGGTTGGGAAAATTTATATTTTAATTGTGTGGAAATTTTATTTAAAATTGGTAATAATTTAACTAAATTTTTTTTAAAATAGCACTATTTTTTATGTCAAACAAAGACACACAACATCATGCTTTAACGAACCATGAAATTTTATTATTATAACACACCCATTGAATTAGAGGGTATTAATAGGATTATTTGAATTATGAAATATATATCTGTACATAAAGTAACTAATTAATGAGAAATTATTTATTAATTATTACTAAATGATATTTCAATTATTAGTAAAATGATTTTATACTATAGATATTATTTTTATTGATTTTGGTGAAAATATATTGATTTTGATTTCTAAAAAATTTATAAATTATATACTCGAAACTTATATAATATTTCAATTCATTATATCAAAATAATATTTAGAATAATTTATGATAATTTTTTTAATGGTTTGATTTTTAAATGAATATTGAAAATTACTATTTTTTTTTTAAACTGAATATTTTTTTAATGTATTTTTAAATTAAAATTATTTTTTGAATTATTTAATAAAATATAATTAGATCTCCTTGATTAAAAAAACTATTTAATTTCTTTTAAATAAATTATATTGTTCAATTTTATGTAAAAACATTTTTATACTTAAAAGGTTATTTTTTCAAAAAACTATTTTTTGTTGTGTTTTTAATTTTATTGTTAAAATAATTTATACCAATTCTAGGAAATGAATTATGAGAAATATATTCCATATTTTGATTAAATTGGTCAGATTTTTTAAACATGTCACTTTCATTTTTAATCACAATGAAAAGTAACCATAATCAATTTTTATTATCACGGTAAAGGTAAAATGAGCTAATTTGGGTTAATACTAATATAATGATGTCTAAGAATCATCCAAAAACATTTATTTATCCTATTTTATGTTTTTCTATAGAAAAATATATACATTACTCAAATATAGGGAATTGTGGAGCTATTTTCCATTGATAATGGAATTTATAATATTTATGTAAAACATAAAGTCAAATACGTCATTCTCTTGACATTAATATATCTTAAATTATTCCATAAGTACAAAAAGTATACATGTTCTATTCAAAATGTTTATTTTAAAGATAAATTTTTTTTCATGTTAATTTATTTCTAATTTTTAGGAATGAAATGATTAATTTAAATTTGTATACAGTGTCGATGTAGTACTGATTTGATTAACATAAAAATAAAATAAATTATTTTAAAAATATTAAATGTAATATAATTTGGAAAAATTAGAGTGTCCCGTGAATTTTTAAGATATTTTTATTATTAATTTTTAAATGGTTTATATTCATATGTCATATTTTAATTGATGTCATTAATAGTAAAATTAAATTAATACGATCAAAAATGATATTAATGATATTCTATGGAAATAATATTTTACTAAATTATTTAAAAATTATAAAAATATTACAAGGGTAATGTTAGGATAATGTATTGTATAAAATTTCAAATTTTAACTATTTTTGAGCCAATGTTCTGCCTTATATGTAAAATTATAGCCTTTTAAGAGGGAAAAAGCTGTTACTGTGGTTATGGTTAAAATGGGATAACTAAGGTCTTAAACCAAATAATATGGTTTGAAACACCACTTAACCCTATCTAAATTATGTTTTTTAGGGGATTAATACAACATCCTATCCTAGATTCAAATATATGTCTATTTGGATGCATTTTCTTAAAAATTACTTTATTATAATTAAATCTTCTAATAAATTCCTAAAGTTCCCATCAACTCAATTTTAAAAGGAAAATCCCACCAATATCGTATTCACACATTTGGAGCCATATAACATTACCAACAACTAACAAAATCCTTCCCCGGTACCCTTAGACACGTTATCAATGATTATTTCTTCCAAAAATAACATCCTCAGGATCCTTACGAGTACATCTAATGGAGTTTTTTTAAATAAGTGGTAATCAGCATAACTAATCACATTCTTTTCTACTTCTTATTTAAATCCACCAAATATATGATATTTATCATAAAATAATAACATTAGTAGAAAAAAATTAATGAATTATTATTTATTTTTTATAAAAAATGTCCACACACTTTCCCATAAAATGGGAAGTTAAATTATCGCTTGTGTGTATGTACAGATTATTGTCTCCACATAGTAATACTATTAATTTTTCATCATTACCATTTATAGATAAGTATTATATTTATTTTAATCTTAATATATGAAATTAATGAAATAATTATACTTTTTTAATAATTAAATCACATCTACATTAATTACATATAATCCATTGTAGACTGATAATGTCGCTCTCAGTATGTCATGAATCCAATCTCCACAAAGTGATGTGATATGTTTTTCATTTTATTTTTAAATGGATGGTAATTAAGATATATTTAAGTAATAAAGATTATATATATTAAATAATTATTATTATTTAATGGTGAATTAGTTTTTAACTTTCTTTTATTCCATCTGTTAGAAAGTGAAAAACAATGTTTATGCTTATATATGACCTACCGTCTCAATTAATGTTGTAATTCATTTTTATATCTATTACTTTTATGGATTAACCTCTATATATATATATGTATATAAATAATATATGAGATATTTATATCATTTTTAACTCTTGGTATATTATATTATTATGATCAAATTACTGGGACTGAAACTACTGAACTGATACACTCTTGATAAATTAAACGATTATCACAAGGAAATGATGAATTTAAAAATTAATGATTGATAAATGGGTGTTTAAATGTTATAAATGTATAATATATGAAATTATAAGTATATAAATAATTTTGAAATTGAAATATAATAAATTTAAATTTGTCATATGAGTGGTTAGACTACTTGAAAAGATATTGGAACTCATGGTGAGGGTTTATCATCTCCAATTATATTCTTTGGGATAGATGTTATTCTATTAATCAATCTCATTAAATTAGGTGTATATAATTCTATTTGACATGTTATATCTTCATTATCCTTATGTGCATGGTATTTAATTTATTATTTGATTTTATTCTTTCATGGTTCTTTGAATTTGAATGTTAACTAAGCGGTAAAGTTTTTATATTATAATTTAACTATTTATTATGGGTGTTTTTTATTATGTTTTTAATGATTAATTATTATAATTTACGTCTCAAGAAACTCATGATTTTTCTTCTCCAGAAATTATTTATCAAGAATGCATGATTTTCTTTCGTTATCCACACATTAATAACTCAATAGACCCAAATAACATTTTTCAATAAAATCATCCTTATTTATATCTATGATTGGAAATCCTTTTTCCCACATTCATGTTTTATATAAATTTTTTTAAGGATAATATATGAATTTTTAAATTATTTTTTACCCAATGATTACTTTTTGAAAATGGTTTAAAATGAATCTTCTTTTCATTTTATATATGATTTAATTTTTAAACATTTTATAAAACTTTGATGGGAATGTTTTCTTTTAACTTATATGACATTAAAATAATTTCTCATTTTCATGAATCCTCAATATTATAAATATTAAATAATTTTTTTTCTAGGATTATTTTCAAGGAAAACAATGTTCAAAATATTTTAGATATTTTATAGTTATTTAAATGCGATTTTAAAATTAGAAAGGGTATTTTCATTAAGAATATTTTAATGATCATGTAAGTATATTTTTATTTATCAAATAAAAAACCCTTGATTTCACTTAGGTTTTAATAGTCATCTGATCTAATATTATAATATTAATTATTTATATGAGTGATTTATGTTTATAATGTCACGATTTTTATGGATCCCATTCCTTTTCAATGGTTTATGCTATAATTAAATGATAAAATGTTTATGAAACCCCTTAGTTTTCCATGGGTTATTATTGGGTGAAATATTTATAGAACCGATTTCTATTCATAGGAAACAATTTGATGAATATATTATGTTCTTTTGTCACACTCACACACAAACACACAATCACACAAAGATATATATGTATATATATATATATATGATTTTCATTATGGGATTGTTGGAACTGTAGTTATATTTCCCTTTAATGCGTTATGTAAAGACACATATATGATAAGATAAAGTGGATTGGAATGTAGAGTAAACCTAGTTTACTAAGGGTCTATGTTCACTATGATAGTCTTGGGACTGGACATTGACTACTACGATTGTTAAGGGATTTAACCCAATCCACAATGATTTTATTTTTATTAATACTTGAATATTAAAGAAATAATTTTCTATGCTTATGTGTATGCTAGAAACTGATGTTTCATTCAAATATTATGCTCTCATTACTTGTTATCTTTGACTATTATGTTATTCATGTTTTATAGAATACTAAATTTTATGTCGTAACTCAATATTACGGTATTTGGTATGTAAGGTATGGTTATAAAATGATAGTATCATGCTATCATGCCCTTATGATAATGTTCTTCCCATGTGATCATTAATATATCTCTTAATAACCCTTAATGAGAATCTAGGATCACCCTTTTCTTATGATTATTTTCCTGGGTTATGAATAAATCTAATAATTTATATATATATATAATAATGGGTATATCTATGAATAATTTACTGAGAGATGATAACGTACACTTGTGAACCATTTGTTTATGTATCCATATTTCCATATATAATAGAACAACATGATTCTAGCATGGATTTTAATGTTATGTATTCATTATTCACCAATTAAAATGTAAATTATATATATGAAAAGTAAGGATCTCTATAAAATCATTATCAAATACATTTCATATATTTATTAGGCTCACTCATCATTATGAGCTAGATGTTTTCTACCAGTCATCATCTATTTTTCTCAACTACATTATCGCCAAAAAGATAAGATTTCAATTTTTCATCATAAAACCCTTGCAACACTCAATTGAATCGATAAGAAAAACAATCCACTATTTCATAATCGTAATGACAAATATTCTTTTTCTTTCAAAAAACTAAAAATTTAATAATTCATAAAAGAGAACAAATAATATATTCTATTAAAAATCCCTATTAACTTGAAAAGTAATATTGATAATGAATAATGTGTATAATGGCGGGAAAAGGTGGTAAATACTTAAATATTTCAAAATATTATTTATTCACATTTGGGAAAAGTTAATAAAAAGTCAGACAAAAAACATAAATAATATTCCTTTTTAAATATTATTAAATAGAGTCATATATGGTTGAAAATAACTATTATAAAACATTGATGTGTAAATAACAATATTCATGAGTTTCATAAAATCACATGGATATGGAGGTGAAAACATTTCAATCAATGTTTAAAGGAAAAAATCCTTATGAATTTGATAACATTTATTTCAAAATATGAATGAAGAATATAACTTGAAAAATATATTCAAACCCTATGAATTTTCAAGAATTAATAAAAAAATTAAAACATATGGTATTATATAAAACATATAAAATAAAACATATTGTGATGATGGAATTAGTCTCAATGAAATGAAATTGAGATGATAAATCTTATACCTTCTCTCCTAATATTCCTTTTACATTATTCAACTAATCATCTTTGGAAACCCTCCTTCAGCAACAGCTAAAAGCTTTTTAGGAGGGTATTTTTCTAAGACAAAAACCACTAATTCGGGGGTTTTATATTGACTTGGGGTTTTAGTATGTCTTGATCAAGATAAATGGATCCAAATGTGTGCAGAAGGGAGGAGAGTGGGATCCCATTTATAATTGAGTGGAGTGGAGTAATTGTAAATATAAAAAAATATAAATATAATTAATATAATAATCATGTCACGTAGTAAAAAATGGGAATAATTTCATAGGTGGTACATGGTAAGGAATGAAAATCCTCAAACAATAAAATTTAAACAATTATATGTTTTATTTTAAACAACATATTTTTGTTTTACCCCTTTATTAATTCTTTTTCAACATAACTATAGTAAAAAAACTCTTTATGTGCAGTAAAATTTCTTCTATGGTGGAAAACGGTGAATAAATGCTCAACGGATGAAATTTTTTACCATTTCCCATAACACTTTTCCTCTTATAATATTTTTTTTATTCTCTAATCTTTTAATAAATTATTTATTAACATAAAATATCTCTAAATCCATTTTTTGAAAATATTCATTTAATTTGGATTCAAAGACATAAATATAGAAATTCAATTAACATATAAATATATAATTATAATTATAATTTATAATTAACTATGAGTTTTTTTCATTACCTAATTCATCTAAAACATAAAAATATTATTTTTAAAACCATTTAACTTGGTTTTTCTTCATTTTGTATGAGCACTTTATCACTATTCAGAAATCATTAAAGGTAGTTATATCCTTAATTAAAATTAATAATAAATTACTATCAGAAAAATAATTTATTCGTACTCAAAAAAACTATTTATTTCAATTGATAACTTATTTTATCACCAGATCGACATATTAGTAAAATTGAAATAAAGAGAGTGATATTTATTAATGATATTTTACATAAAATACTATATTTGTAAAAATAAAAGTAAAATGTCACTGAAATTTTTTCAAAGTTTAAAATAATATGATAAGGGTTTAAATAATCTCATACAATAATAATATAGATAATGGGTTGTGACCTAATCACTTATTTTTAACCAAAATGAACTCGTTATCCCTTTTACCATGGAGATAAAAGTTTTACTAATTTTACTATTCATAATGAACAAAAATGTAATTGAACTCATTAATATATTTGAACCTCCAAAATGAAATTAATAAATCCATTTTTAAATTTTTAACTTTTATAAATGTATTAAATAAATATTAATATAGGTGTGAAAAATGTAATGAAATACAACTCTTAGAAAATTTTGTTTTTATGAATAATAAATAACGAAAACCAAAATCCAATAAAAAATTTATTCATTTTGAATTATTTTGAATACTATTAATCAAACTGATATAATAAAAATTTAAGAAAAAATTATAAATATAATTTATCTTTTAAATTAAATTATTTAAATAAAATAACAGACACATTTTCAAAAAAATCATGTTTCACTCCTCACCCAAAAATCAATCCATTCATAAAAATATCTAAATTTTGGCCTAGTATTTTTTTGAAAATATTGTTTCAAAAATTATTTCAATATTATCAAAAATATTAAAATAAGTGGCAGAAATTAATTATAATATCCACACATAAAATGGCACAAATTTCATCTTTGAAGAAATTATAGTTTTTTAGCGTAAAATATTTTTATTTCCATTAATAATTTATTGAAAATAATAAATGAATGTTATTTAATTTTATTAGATATATAATGTTCAAATTTCATTAGGATCATTTATAAATAGTGATTAATCTGTTGTATTATTATAAAAATACATTGATCATATAAAAATAGTTTCATGAAAAATATATCTTTTACCATAAAAGATTATATCATTATTTATAAATAAATCATAATAAATTATTATTTATGTTTACGTTTATTAAGGAAAATATTTCTTTATATATTTCTCTATAGGATTATTCTTATTCATACCTACCAAATCGATGGCTAGGTTATAACATTCATATTTAAATAATAAATTTTTTATCGTATATCATTATTCATTTATTATTGGTGTTATCTATACCTTACACTATTGAATGTAGTATTACATAAATAAAATATATTTTAAAATATTTAGATATTACCTTATATATATATTATAAAAATTGTATCCTCTCAATTTTTTCTCGCATCCAATGAAAAAGGGGTTTAGAATAGTTTTCAGAACCAATTACATTATAGTACACCCAGTTTGAGGTATATAGACTTTGATTTTTCCTTTTTGCATTTTTAAAGTACTTGAGACAAGTTGGGAAGAAGTTGGGAGGGTTTGGAAGTGTTTTGAATAATTTTGGAGGCTATTCTAAGGGCGCACAGTTTGAGCACAGTTAGGGAAAGCCGTGTGATTTCTACAAGAAACAATATTGTGGGAGACAATGGGCTTTTCATAGCCTACACATGGTTTTCCAAACCGTACGAGAAAACCATACAGACCCCTTCTCTTAAGGTAGTGTTGTGTGCATGGTTAGTGCACGGTTTTCCAAACTGTGTGGGCTAACAGTGAGACCACTTAAAATAGGATTTTTAAATTTAGGCTCCCTATGGGTTTCCTTATTTCATTCCAAACTTCATCCCACTCATGAATCCCTTGGTACTATTGGTTCTCATGGGTTGAATATGCTCTCCAATTTGTTTTGGAAGTAGATGGAAGGGGTTTCTTGGTAGTCTGAAGGAGATTCTTCTCGGGTATGTCTCCCCTCGTGGTTCATTGTGGTTTCCCTTGATCTGCATAAGCCTCTTTCTTGGTTTTATAGATCTAAATCCATTTCGTGTAGATCTAGTTTTTTGGGTTCCTTTTATGTTGATTTCAAGGCTTTTTGATGAAATCTAAGGAGATCAAGAGGAGATTTAGTGGAGCGTTTTCCCATCTTGGGGTGCAATTGCATGTGGGTCGAATTCACCAGAACCCTAAAGGTAGGTGGATTCACTCTCAACTCCACATGGTTAAAACTAGTTGTTTTGGTACAATCAATTTTTTTTCTTGAAATTAATTATGATAATGATGTGTGAATATTTTTATAAACCCATTTGGTGAAGGTTTGGGGGATTTTGGGAAATATTGGTTTTTGTTGCTAAAGGGGGATTCGATTTCTGATTATAAAATATTGATTTAAAAATAATTTGTTCTTGGTCATGACAAGTGTTTTGTAAAATATGGTTTCCAATAAATATATTGTTTTATTAAAATGTGGTTTGGCATGGAATGTGATTTAATGGTGGTTTCAATAAGTGGGTGATTTATTTAAGTGCTTTCGCATGTTATTGAAATGGTTATTCGCATTTTGTTATGGAATTGGTGGTTTATATGTTTAGTTATAGATTGTTGAAATGTGGGGTGAAAGTGGGTTGGAAGTCTCACTATAAAAGGTGATGGATTGTGTTCAGAAGAACCACCATTAAGAGTTGTGGCCGGGAAGCACCACTAGTTGAGAGTGGGGTGAATGGGATGGGTGGAAGTCCCACCGTAATGGTTTCCTAATTGTGTGTTGTTTTTCAATGATGAATTTTTTTGTGCTAATTTGAAATGGTGAAATGGAATATGGAAGGGTTGTTTGGAATTCCCTTGGGTTTCGTGGTCTGGGAAAAAGGTGGCATGGTAACGGTGCATTTGGATTATAGAAAGTTATTACACTTTTCAATGTTTAATATAAACGGTTTTATATAAATGTGCTAATGGTTTTATCCAAGTGGCATGTGTATTGAATTCATTTGGGAAAAACTATAGAGTATTAGTACTCAGCCCCTACTTTGGCACATTGTTGCTTTTCTAGATGATGTATTGTGAGACACAGGTAAGAGTAAATCTTCTCATTTTTTTGTGGTTCGGCATGATGTCATGGTGATGTCATGGTGCTTGGATCATGGAGCTTGGTATGGAGTTATGGATGATGTCCTAGTTCTGTTTGAGTCTTTTTGTAGTCTTTTCATGGTACTCTTATTTCAGCTACGTTTTATTGGGAATGTGGTGTTTTATGGATATGTTTGGTTTTCTTTTAGTAATATATGGGTTTGGTTGTTTTATCGACATGAGTCGTGTAGTTTTTTAATAGAGTATTGTTTCGTTGGTTGGTTTTATCTCAAGGTAAAATATTTCCCCAATTTTTTCTTGAATCACTTGGAATTTATTACCAGCCTTTGGCACCTTGGGAACATCACCTAAGTCTAAGTAGCACTCCTCTGCCCTCTCAAGCCAATGGGATGGGGCGTGGTGTTACAAATGGTATCAGTTTGATCGTTCCTTGTATTTTAATTGAGAGCAGTTGTTCGATCCTTGTTGTTGATCGTCAGTCTTAGTGTTTACATTCATTTGTGTCCTATTCCTTGAGTCTGGATGGTGTCAACACTTTGGATTGTATGAAAATTGAATTTATATCATAAAAGGATGTAGGTAACACTTTTATGTTTAACATCAAGTTACCTGGGAGATGGGTACATAAGTGTTTGGAGAGACTTATAGGCATTGGATATCTCATTGACATGGGTGTAGCCAATGAGATGAGCATGACATGCATCGTAGAAATGAATTCCCACTAAATTGTATATTTTATTGGGGTGCAATGATCTATGATGTGATATGAGTGGGTGATTTTGAAAGTCTGTATTGGGTTTCAAAATGGAAGGATTTGAAACACGGAAACTTGTGGTATTTTTAAAATGGGTTGATTTTCAAAATCTATTGGATCTTTCAGAATAGTGCAATATGAAAAAAATTAACTTGTGGAAATCAGGGTTTTTATAGTTCTTATGTAGTTTAATTTGAAAATTATATACCCTTTCAATAAAGGGAGTGAGAATTATGGTTATTTTTGTATTGATATAAATTCCATCGAGTAGGCGTCGTAGAGAACAATTAGACGAAGCTACTGAAAATGTGGTTGCACTTGAACCCTAGGTGAACTAGCAGCTAGTGTAGTGTATAGTACAAGCATCCCAAGCTATTGAAAGTGGGAATAAAGTGGATGAATCACATCATGTAGATCATGTGGTTCAGTTTCAAAGGAAAAATCTACCCATTTTTAGGGGTGATTCTGAGCCATAAAGGGATGAAGCATAGATGAATAGAATAAATAGGATATTTGGATTCATGGGATCATTGGTAGAGTTAAAATTGAAACTATGCACGTACATGTTGTATGATCTTTCCGTTCATTGGTGGGAACTGGCAGTCCAATCAGGGAAGGACCATAGTGTGACATGGGAGGGGTTTGAGGGATTGTTTAATAAACAATTCTATCCTCATACGTGCATAATTCAGCGTACACTGTATTTATTCAGTATGAATAAAGGGAACCAGGTAGTGATGGAATAGGTGGCTATGTTCATTAACTTAGTGCGGTTTTCACCCGAGGTGGCGAGAAGAACATCGTTGAAAGAACAAATTTTTGAAGAAGGGTTGAACGAAGAATTTCATTCCAAGATAGCGGTGTTGTGTATAGATTATTTCACAGAAATGGTGAATCAGGCTATGGTGGCTAAGTGGGATCTTCTAGGGGCTACAGGTGGGGTAATTATGTTGGTGCCCATGGGAAATGGTGGGAACTCGAACTTTGGGTTAAATTGGATGAGGGACACTTATATCTAGGGTGGGAGTACAGTTCAGAATCTAGTGGCAGGATTGGTGAATCTCCCTCTAAATTCTCAGAGTGAGATGGGATGTTTACATTGTTGTTCTATATGCCACATCTCGTGGCCTTGTATGGAACAACCTCGAGCATGTCATAATTGAAAGGAAAAGGGGAATCTGTGACATTATTGTCATAATGCCCCATGTTCGGGTGTCCATGACACTCGTCAGGTGTTTCAGGGATCTTATGCTTCGATGGGATGGGGGTAGTATCATACCCCTCAAAATCAATGTAAAGTTGTTCATGGTGATTCTCATAATACCATGATGCCACATTAGGGTAATAAAGATAATAGTCTGGAAAGTAAGTAGTAGTTTGGAGCTGATAAGGCTGTGATGGATGGTCAGTTTGGACCATCCACAGTCTGAAGTATGGTTCATTTAAATTCAACATTGATGAAAGATTTATTTGATATTGGTGCTTCACATTCTTTTATTGATTATCTTATTTTTTATTTGGTTGGCTCAACGGTGGAAATGGTGCAATATGTTTTGAAACTACAAACTCCTCTAGGTCAAAGAGATTGTTGATCTTTCCTCTGTAGAAATTGTTTCTTAGTTTTTTATGGCATCGAATTGATGTGGGATTTATCAGTGCATGAGATGGAATCTTATGATATAATCATGGGAATGGATTGGGTGAAAATTTTTAAGGCCCACATCGATTACAATACACGAACAGTTAGTTTTATGATAGAAAATGGGGTTGGACATCTCTTTTTAGAGGAGAAGAATGAAATTATTGGTGCAACAGATTTTGTGGCACCAATTGTTGGCATGATCTCATATCTGTTAGAGGCCTTGTCATTGGCTTTAGTGGAGGGTTTTGAGCATAGTGTTTTTCCAGCAGTTATGGATCAATTTATGGATGTCCTTCACAAAGAATTCTCAGGGATACCACCCGTGAGAGAAATTATGTTTATGATTGATCCCATTCTAGGGACCAGTATTATCTCACATTAGTCTTAACAAATGGCACTAGAAGAATTGCAGGAATTAATGGTGTCATTGGAAGAGTTTGAAAACAAAGGGTTCATCTGGCCTAGCACGACTCTGTGGGTAGTGCCGGTTTTGATTATTAAATAGGTGGATGGAATCTTGTGGCTCTGTGTTGAATAGCATAGACCTAATCAAGTTACTATAATGAACTGATTTCCACTTCCACGCATTGATGATTTGATTAAACAGTTGAGGGGAGCTCAGGGGTTCTCCAATATTTACATGAATCCATGTTATCAAAAATTATAGATGAGGAAGGAGGATATTATGAAAACAGCTTTTAGAAGTAGATATGGCCACTACGAGTATGTGGTTATGCCATTTGGTCTAAAAAATTCACCTGCAATGTTTATGGAATTGATGAATTGGATATTTCAGAGATATTTGTATTCTTTTGTGGTTGTATTGATGGATGATATACTGGTGTATTCAATGACAAGAGTAAATCATGAGCAGCACTTGGCGATTATGGTAGGGATCTTGAGGGACCATTGGTTGTATTCCAAATTGGAAATGTGTGAATTTTGGATACAGGAGGTTCCTTTACATGGCCATGTTATTTGGGAGAGGGGTGTTTTAGTTGATCGAGAAAAGATAGACGCGGTTTTCTCATTGCATCCACCAATGAATGTTTTTCAGAATTGGAGGTTCCTCGGTTGAGCTGGGTATTATAGACGTTTTGTTCATGATTTCTTATGATTGGCCTCATCAATGATAAATTTATCAAAGAAGAATATCGCATTTCAATGTGATGATTAGTTTCATAAATTCATTTAAGAGTTAAATAGTTTCCTTACGTCAGCACCAATCATGGTTTTTCTCGAAATGGGGTGGGTATGTGGTGTATTGTGACGCATCAAGATTAGGGTTGTGATGCGTTCTCATGAAAGGGGATAATGTTTTTGCACATGGCTCATGAGAATTGAGGGTACATGAGAAGAACTAACCAACACATTATTTAGAGTGGGAAGTAGTGTTTTATGATTTAAAAATGGTGTGTCAATATCTCTTTGGTGAAAAATTCATAGTGTTTACTGATAACAAGAGCTTATGTCATATCTTCTCACAATGTGATTTGAACCTAAGGCAAAATAGATAGTTTAAATAACTCCAGATTTTTGTTTTCAATTTAATGTATACAACGGGTAAGGGAAATTTGATGGCTAATTCACTATGATGGAAATCTTATGTTCACTTGGTGAAATAGGCACTAGATGGGTAGTAGTGGATTTCAGTCAAAGCCAACATGTTGTAGGAATGTGAGGAATGGTGTGGAAGAGAAGTATTCTTTTCTAGTTTCATTGGTTCCTGACTTGGATGGTTTTCATAAGGACTTGCATGCATTGGATTCCGAGTGTATGGCGATGAGATCGAAACTCAATGGTGGTGAGACCATTGAGAACTGGGAATTTAATGGTAATTTAGTCATCTGTTTTCAGAATTGGTTGGTGGTACCAGTGTCTTGTTAGGAGGAAATTCTTTGGGCTTATCATCATTCAAGGTGGGTTGTCCATCCTGGAATTAATAAAATGTACAAGTCATTGAAAGTGCAGTTTTGTTGGGCTATTATGAAAAGTGATGTGGCCAGGTTTGTCTTAGGATGCTTGACTTGTCCACAAGTCAAGGAAGGGAATCCATGACCACATGGCTTATTATAGTCTTTACCTATCCCAGTGTGGAAATGGGAGAAAATAACAATGTATTTTGTGACAGGTCTCCCATGAATGGTCTGGAGACGCGATGCCGTATGGGTGATTAAGGATCGGCTCACAAAGTTCTCCCATTTCATCCCGATTCGTGAATCTCATACGGTGAGAGATTTATCCAAAATCTACATCCAAGAGGTGGTAAAGAGGAATGGTGTTCCATTTTTGATTGTAGAAAAAGGAGATCCAGGGTTCCCATGTCATTTATAAAAATCCTTATAGCAAGCCCTTGGGACACAGTTGACTATGAGCACAGAGTTTCATCTACAGAAGGATCTCCAATCTGAGAGGAAGATACAAACCTTGTAGGATATGTTATGGGATTTTTTGTTGGATTTTGGAGGTTCTTGTGAGGATAAATTACCATTGGTGTAGTTCTCCTATAATAATAGTTATGAGGATTCAATACATGTGGCTCTGTTTGAGGCATTATATGGTTGTCTGTGTCGTTTTATACTATGTTGGGTGGAAATTGGAGAGGAATCAATGATTGGACCGAGCCTTGTCTAGGAGACTTTGGAAAAATTAATTTGATCATGGAGAGGATGGTGACAACTCAATGTTTTCAGAAATCATATGCAGACCATCGTCGATGACCATTATTGTTAAAGGTGGGTGATCATGTGTTTTTTAAAATTTCTCCTAGGTTGGGACATCATCGGTTTGGGAAGCATGGTTTGTTATCTCTGAGGTATATTGGGCCTTTTGAGATACTTGAGTATATTTGAGAAGTGGATTATCATTTTTCTCTACCACCATGGTTTATTGCGGTGTACAATAAGTAACATGTGTCCCATTTGAAAAATTATTAAACAGATCGTGACCATGTAATTCGTTGGGATCATGTTGATCTAGAACTGAATGCTTCTGTGGTGCATGTACCCTTGAAGATTGTGGATAGGCAGGAGAAATTATTGCATGGTAAAATAATATATTTAGTTAGTGTATTGTGGTAGCATGGTCAGATTCAAGAGTAGAATTGGGAGTGGGAGAAAGAGATGACTGAGTAACAGCCCGAGCTCTTTCGGCATAGCAATGGTTCCCTACTTCTGAGGATGGAAATTCCAAGGGTGGGGAGAATTTATCACCCCTATATTGAGTTATTTAGCCTTTGATTATGTATTTTTATGTTTTTAAAGTTCTTGGGAAAAATTAGGTAGAGTTTGGGAGGGTTTGGTATGGTTTTGAATAAGTTATAGGCTTTCCTAGGGACACACGTTTTTAGCACGGTTAAGGAAAACCGTGTCGCTTCTCCAGAAAACCGTGTAGGGGGAGACAGTGGGATTTGTATGGCCTATGCCCAATTTTTCAAACCATTTGAGGAAATTGTGTAGGCCCCTTTTCTCGAGGCAGTGGCATGAACACAGTTAGCACACATTTTTCCAAACCGTGAGGGCTAATCGTGTGACCTCTAAAAAGTTGATTTTTAATTCTGAGCTCCATTGTGGTTACCTCATTTCATTCAAAATTTCCACCCACTCGATCCCCACTCTTTATTTTTGGTTCTAATGGGTTGGAGAGGATCTCCTACACATTTTATAGAAAATAGAATGGGGTTCTTGGCAGTTGAAGGCGATTCTTCTCTGGTAAGTCTCCTCTCGTGGTTCTTTGTGGTTTCCTCAAGATCTCCATCTCCCACTTTCTTGGATTTCAATATCTACATCTATTTCATGTAGATATAGGGTTTTGGTTTCCTTGGAGGTTTATTTTAATGCTTTTTTATAATAGGGAAGGAGATATACAATGGGTTTAGTGCAACATTTTCCCGATTTGGGGTGCAGTTTCTTGTGGGGCGAATTTGCTGGAACTGTAATGGTAGGTGGCTTCTCTCTCGACTCCACATGGTAAGAACTAGTGGTTTTGGTACAAATAATTTTTTTCTATAAATTTATTGTCATAATTATGTGTTAATATTTTTTGAAACCCATTTGTTGATTATTTGGGGTATTTTGGGAAAAATAGGTTATTATTGCCAAAGGGGGATTTGTTGTGTGATTTTAAAATGTGTAATTTAAGAACATTAGTGCTTGGTTATGATTTTTTTTGTGAAATATGCATTTCAGTAATGATCTAGTTTTATTGAAATGTGGTTTGGCATAGAATGTTATTTAAGGGTGGTTTCAATAAATGGGTGATTTATTAAAGTGGTTTATCATGTTATGGAAATGGTTATTTTCATTATGTTGTGGCCTTGGTGGGTTATATGTTTGGATGTGTCATATTGAAATGTGATGTAAACGTGTTTGGGAAGTCTCACAATAAAAGGTAATAGATAGTGGATGGAATAACCACCATTAAGGGTAGTGGTTGGGAAACACCACTAGTTGAGGGTGGGGTGAATGGGATGAGTTGAAGTCCCACTGTAATGGTTTACATGTTGTGTGTTGTTTTACAAAGATGAAATTTTTTGTGCTAAGGTGAAATGGTGAAATTTATTATGGAATGGTTGTTTGGATTTCACTTGGGTTTCATGGTCTGAGAAAAGGGTGTCATGGTAAGGGTGTGTTTTGATTTTGGGATATTATTTCTCTATTGAATGTTTTATATAAACTCTTCTATATAAATTTTCCAATGTATTTATCTTAGTGGAGTGTGTAGGGAATTAATTTGGTGAAAACCTACTGATTATTAGTAATCACCCCTGGCTTTGGCACATTGGTGATTTTTTAGAGGTTGTATTTTGAGACCCATGTAAGAGTAAAACTTCTCATTTTCTTAGAAGTTTCGAATGATTCCTTGGTAATGTCATAATTAATGGAGCATGGAGTTTGGTGTGGAGTTATCGATGACGTCCTATTTCTGTTTGAGCATTTTTGTGGTCTTCCTCTTAGTACTCTGATTTTGGTTTGTTTGTATTTGGGATTACATGATTTTTATGGATTATTTTGGTTGTCTTTTAGTAATATATGGGTTTGGTTTTTTATCAACATGCATCATGTAGTTTGTTAATAGTGGATTGTTTGTTTGGTTGGTTTTATATCATTGTAAAATCATTCCCCAATTTATTCTTGAAGCCCTCAACATTTATTTCCATCATTTGGTACCTTGGGAACATTGTTTAATACCAAGTAGCACTCCACCACCCTCTCAATCCAATGGGTTGGGGTGGGGTGTCACATTCATAGAGTGGAATAAAACATTAAATCATTAAATGAAAAACCTTTTTATTATTAAAAAATAAATTTATTTAAAACCCACATAAAAAAAAAATTAATAATTGTTTTTAAATAGGATAATGTAAATAATATGTTCACATGTAATAAAACATAATTATGTTCCCACAAAAGGAGAACATTGGTTGGAAGTGGAAATATGGACATAAAGGACGAAGATAACGTCAAAGTAATAAAAGAGTGTTATAAAGAACATAATATGGTGACAGTTAATGACTATAAAAATGAAATGGATAAGGAAGACCTTGAATTCAAAAAAATAAGGTAAAAGGATAAATTTTTTATTTCAGGAACTTTTCAAAAAGTTTATGCATTTTTTTACTATCAAGATAGAGAACATGTGAAAATATAATTATTTTATTTCCTTCCATTTCATAAGAACACTTTTATCCTTTGGATGTTGTTCAATCAATTTTATCTTTTATCTCATCTCATTCTCTATGAAATTAATATCCATGATTATATTTTCATACTTTAGTCAGAAAAATTGACAATCAATTGATCACAAGATCCACAAATGGATACCAATTTATTTCCACCTTTTCTATCCATTAACCTAAATAAAAAATAGTTTTCAAAATATAAAATAATATCCAAAATGAATAAAAAATTATTTTAATAAACATTATATTAATATAAGAAGCCTCAATAATAACAAAAAATGATGCTTTTAATATTACAAATATATTTAACCTTGAAATGATTCAAAATATTCGTTACAATGTTCCTTACCCAAAAATTATAATTATTTTATGACATGTTCCTGTGAGATAAATTTAACATTTATCAATTATCAATACTAATCACTCATAAAGTAACATATCTAAAATGTGTAATCTCTAATTATGTAATCTCTAAAATATTCTTATCATCCCCATAAATAACCTAAACCATCATAAAACCATAATAAAATCATATATTATTTCAATAGATAAATCAACATTTATTCTTAAAATAAATTATCATATTGCTCAAAAATATTTCGATTAACATCAATCATATATTATTACCAATATAAAGTGATTTTTTAAAAAAACAAGATTTATTCACTTATTCATTAAATAAATTTTCAATCCCATGGCTATCAATATGGAAAAATATATGTTACCAAAATTTAATAACCCTTTTAACTAATTATCCATAATGACAGTACTATTCTAGACCATATCAACCTTAATGGTTATAAATTTTTTTAAACTTATGTGTAATAAATATAAATTCATTATTCATTTAATAACCTTTTTAGTAAAACAAATGTTTAAATAAGGGTTATATATACCTAAAACATTTATTAAAAATCTATAAATGTCTCTAAGACAACTCTAATCATTTAAAAAATCAAAAGGCTTATATATTAATTAAATATAATGATAAACCATAGACTTATTAACCCATTATGGTATTTAAAACTCTTAAAACATACTTGTATAATAATTATAGCCTCTAAAAGTTTCTAAACCAGTCCTTTGATACAAACTACAATGACCTAAAACATAAAAACCACATAATATCAAAACTTTTAATAAGGGTTTCACTATATTACATTTCTAGTATCTAATAGATAAAGGGTTTCAAATAAACAAGAAAAACATTTACTTACATAGGGGATACTGAAAAATGATGTCAATTTATTCCATGAAATGGGATTTAAAAATTTAATATCATGTTTCATTCAAAACACTTCATTTTATTTTATGATGTGTCACTGCCGAGTAAAGATTGACCTTTTTGTAGTTTGTACACATCATTATATTTTGTGAAATAAATTTTAAAACATGGTCTGAGAAAAAAGGAGATGTTTAAGGGATATAATATTAATTTTATCTTATAAGTCCTTTGAAAAACATGAAAACCCATGATAATGTTTGCCTTTTCACATTAAAACTATAATCACATAAATAAAACATATTTATTTGAGAACGTCAATAATTATCAATTAAATCCATTTAAAACCATTAAAAATTCTAAAAAATACATGAATAAATCATTAAAATATTTCATTGTAAACCAATCCTTTTAGCATTAAAAACATTTCTTAACTTATAAAATAAAAATACATCACTAAAAACCATTAACAATCATAAAATATGTATCTTGTATAATCATATTCAAAACATTTTTTCATTCATGTCTAAACCATTAAATAAGTAACTAAAAACATATATTTCTATAGGAGTAATTATCTTAGTTATCTCCATAATTATTAAATTATAATGACTAAACCATGACCCAATAAATTGAATATCTAGATAATGCTCCCTCGTCATACTGAGCTACATTTCTCTCACCCAAATTCATCTATAATTTTAAAGTTTAATATCATGAATAAAATAATTATATGATTTTACAATTTCATCATAAAACCCTTGTAAAACACATTTGGAACCATATATTAAACAATTTCTGTAATCACACAATCATAAAAAGATGTATCCCTATAATTTAAATCACTAAAAAACTAAAACATCCAAGAAGATAGGGAATATGATATTCTTCAAAAAAAATGCTAATTTATAGAGGAATATCTATAATAAATGATGAATAATACAGTGAGAAATGGAATTCAAGCCATATGAATTAAAAACATTCTAATTCAGTTTTTTATTAATTTGAAAACAACGTAATCAGAAAACGTTTAAAATTTACATTTTTAAACATTTGTTTTTAAATTGAAATATAGATAAAAATGAATTCTATAAACACCTTTTGCCTGAAGAGAACATTTACTGATATATTTAAATGTATATGGATATGGGATAGAAAACATTTAAAATATGTTTTTAAAGGAAAATCCATTTCAAATTTAGTAAATATTAAATCAAAACAACATTCAAGGATATTATATGAAAATGATTTTTAAAATAGTTAAATTTCAATAACCAAATTATAAATTTCATTTATAAGTTATTATATACACCACAAAAAAGAAAACCCATAGTGGAAGTGGAATAAGTCCCAATGAAAATAAATTGTGATGATCACTTACCTTGTCTTATGACATTCCATGTCTATTCATTAAATCCTCTTCCTTGGAGTCTTCATTTATTTTACTCATAAAGAGATTTTATGATGGTATTTTGGTGATATAAAAACCTCTTAGTCATGGAGAGGATATTTGGGATCTGATTTCAAAAAATTATTCTCAATCTTAATGTATGAAAAGGTCTAAGGAAGATGGTAGTGAGTGTTATCATTTGTAAGTGAGAGGAGAGGCACGATGTTAAATATTAATAACATTGAAATATAATTAATATCTTAATCTTTCTAATTTCTATAAAATAAAAAATATTTCAATAGTAGGTTGTGATATGGTTTATTTCCCATAAACTAATAAAAATTATACTTGTTTAAATTTCATTTAAAATCAAATATTTTGTTTTAACCCCCTCATTAACGCTTTTTAATAATACATTTTGTAAGCCCTTTTTCAATATTTAAGGGTTATAAACTTAATTCTATGGTGGAAATTGTATAATAAAAGGTCCATGACTTAAATTTTAGAACATTACCCATACCACATGTCATCATTAAAAATTATTCTATTTTTAAATCATTTAATTATATATTTTTTATCCTAAAATATCATTAAATGCATTTTTTAGACTATTCATTTTATTTGACTTAAAAAATATTTATTTAGTAATGTAATTAGATATAAACACATTTAACAATAATTATAATTTATAAAAATCTATACATTTCATATCAGATTGATATTAGTTGAGAATACATTAATTTTATTGTGTTGAAAATAATTTTCCTTCATCTTTATACCACATTCATAAACATTTCATCATAATTGTGTATCATTTTAAAGTAATTATATCATCGCTATAAATTGAAAATTAATTATCATGAAAAAGATGATGTACTCATATTCAAAATAAGTATTTATAAACATTTGTAGAATCTTTTTATCCCAATGTAAACATATTAGTTATATGAAAATAAAGAGTGACATTTTGTAGTTATCCATTACAAAACATAATATAAAGGACACAATCAATGGTAAAAGTCACTTAAATAGTTAAAATTATAAACTAACGTGATAAGGTTTGAAATAATCTCATCTAAAAATAATTAATATATTTTTTTATCATATCACTTAGTTTTAACCACATCTATACCATATTAACCTTATACTGTGGAGAGGAAAAGTTTACCAAAGTGACTTTAAATATTGAATAAAAATTAAATTTAGCTCATTAATTAATTTTAAGCTCTAGATTCCATATATTTAATCCTTTTTTCAAGATTAATTTTCTACACTCTGAAAAAATTACATTTAATAAAAGTGTTCAAAATGAAATGAAAAATATTTTTTAAACCATTGTATTAATAAGAATCAATATAAACTTATACCAAAATAAAATATAATTTTGATTACCATAATTACTCAACTTGGATTTCACAAATCTATTTCCCCGATCAAGTTCCCCACAATACATCAAGAATGCCATCCTATACATGAGATGTATCTGACTAGTAGTGTGGGCCCAGGGTGTGATAGTGGAGAGATTATGCCCTGATATAAGAGTCCACAAATAGTAGAAATAACCAGATAACATCCATAGTAGTAATAATAAGTGTGTAGGAGAAATAAAAAAAATAAAACCGAAGCATGTTTTAATAATAGAAGACATTTTTTACAGGCCTGAATGGGTATATTAGAGATACACCACTAGTTAACCACTGGTCCAACCATACATGTTAGTGTAAATAAAGGAAACTAAATTAACATTAAAGGCCCCTACTACTAAATCTAAGACATACCAAATACTAGGCATACAAGAAAATGTGGAGATTCATTATTCTAGTGAAATGAATCCACATAAGAATCGATGTTCAAACATACAAACATGTCCTCATTCTGACCCATCATGAAATTTTTTATCACCCTTAAAAGAAAACATATGTTCTACACACATAATGAGGTTCACGTACTGGGATGAGAAATAATCTTACTGGGCCACCCCAATGATAAACCTATAAAACTTATGTCATAATTGAATGTTATTTTAATATGATAACCAATCCGAGACACAACTATAAATGTTGAATAAAATATATAAGTTTTAACCACCATTGATCCATTTCTATATGATCCGGATCAACTGGGAAGTATTACATCTTATATATATATATATATATATAGTTATAGAAATATTTTTATACATATATATTCCCATATATATTATTAAGTTGAAAAATAAGTTAATCTATATAAGACGATCCTTTGGTCTGTAAGATCGATCATCTGGACATCTTGTAAAAAGGGTATTGAGATTGATGGAATAATAATAATATTGTGTATAATTACATCGATCCTTGTTACCATAATCATGATAAAAAATAACTTATTCGGCTAGTGATAGAAATGTCCCTGAGAAAACTACATTACCATAGGGGGATACATGTCCTAGCTCTGGGATCACTAATAATCACATCTTATAATTATAATAAATAATTCTACTTAATGATGGACTATCCTATAAATGATCACTATGTTTGATGCCTTACCACTCAATCCATGTAAATATAGTCGGATGTTTGATCTCTTGGTCCTAATACCTAGGAAGTCATGGCGTCACGACTCATATAATTCTTTATGCGGTATACCCTTATTCAACCTATAAGGAATTATCTTTGTATCTATGTACATTCCTAAGTATCCATTTATATAAATAGATAAACAACCCACTCCTAGTCATGTATGCAATTTTTAGTATAGATGAATCCACTCGACACTGAGGAGTATCCTAGGTGTATCTTGGGATAGTGTTATCATACATGAGTATCGAGAAATGATGTGGAGTTCCATGTCTAACACCATTTTCAAGTAATCAATTAGGGAGAGTATAAAAATCTATACCATTCAGGGGGAGTAATAATCATATAGTATTTTTTAAACCAATGAGGGGGAGCACCATGTCCAACAGCATAATTGAGTAATCAATCAAGGAGAGTGTAATCATCCACATTTTATGGAAATGTGTATTTATCCTTCAGTGTATGTCATACCAATGGTGTGGAGTTCCATATGTAACCCTTGGATCCTATAATAGATTAGGGAAAGATCAATCATCACCATTTCTAAAGTATCACAATCAATTGGGACATCAATCCTAGTCATTGTGGTTATAGGGATTCTAGGCCGATATATCATATTCAATGGCTATAAATATAGATCCCATGATATACCTATTACCATCTAAAAGATACTATTGAAATGGATTAGAAGATAAATCTCAGAAAATAAATTCAGCAATCCTAAAATAGTAAGAATCAATTATTTAATCATTGGAAGTGCATATGGGTATCATGATCAAATGACATTCAAAAAGAATGTTTCATGAGATGATTTTATAATGATTGTATCGGTACCCCAATAATAATATTTTTCAAATCATCAGGAACAATGACCACAAACTGAGAAGCAACTCTGGTTATAATAGTTGCATCAATAGTAACCATTTAAATGCATGAATACAAAAATAGGGTAGAAAAACTCCTAAAATCACCACTACTAACTCATAATAATGGGATTACATGGTTGGTACGAGTTCTAAGGAGACACATTTAATCTTCTTCCTAAATTACCAACACACAACTCATGGTTAGTCAAACACAGGGGCACCCACTGGGTCCCTCAAGTAAAAACACATTTAGAGGAATCCTTCTTGGGATCCTCAAAATCCATACATAAGAGAAGTTATAAATATATGGAAGCTTGGAAATAGTAATATACTGGAGGAATATTACATGTGGTATTAGGATTATGTATGTAAAAAAGGAATCCTACAATATATCCTCTTGGTTAAACATATGTGTAGGCCTCCTATGTAAGATCGTTGAACTTGTATACATAGGAATAACCATTCTAATTGGGATTCTCAAGAAGGGTAAACTGGTAGAGGGATCTTGTAAGGTATTCCATAGGTTACTATGTAAGTTAAGGAATTCCACAAGGGACCCTCGATAACAGTAATAAGGTATAGGCATCCTATACATGATCCTATAGGTCAAATGATAAGATGGGATCATGGCATAAAAGAAAATATATGTAAACATCGTTCTAGAGTGATATCTCAAAGCCCATATAAGATCTGGGGTATGACTATACGTTTGTCTGAACACCCAACCAATCCCTCTCACTCCTATGATATAACTAAATCCCAATATTATAGGAAGCATCTCTCCAATTAGTCAATTACTATAATTCCTCGAAGGAGTCCTCAAACCACCACAAGGGTAGTTCCAATGAAATATACATGAAAAAACACTCAAAATGGAATACTAATGTATCTAGTTCCAAATCAAGCAATAAAAATTCAAAAAACCCCTAAAAAGTGTAGGAAGTTAGGAGTACATGACCTTTATACCCTGGTACACTATGTGAACCCATGAAACTCAACCATGGATGTACTTCATTTCGGCTTGGCATGTAAAACTCAACTACATTGTGTGTAAATTAGGTACATGTTGTTTACCCTACATGTGGTACTTTCTCGTATACCTCATATGAAAAATATATATACATTTTTGGGTTGCCTTCCTTTATAAGGCATGCAACCAACACTAGATTTTATCTATGTACTCTACCTGGCCATGTGCCACTAAATGGGCTATATGATCTAGTAATTGGATCCAAAACCGAGTAATACTGCATTGTGTATATACCACATATATGATATGTACTTATTAAAAGTTCATATTACCCAAACAAGAAGAACTAGAAATGTGTGTTCCTTAACCACATGTCATGTGATTGGGATTCCCGAATGTGAACCCCCTTAAAACCTCTCAAAACCCCTATTTTCTCCTCAAATTAAATAGATCGACCCTCATGCGGTCCTATTAATTTATAATAAGGATATAAAATTTAAAAACAATAAATATTTAGGGATTTATTGTAAAAATAATAATGCCCTACTATTAGTAGGAATCCACCGAAGCTTTGCCCATATCCACAGCCATGGTTGTCGCATGATGATCCAGATCCTCCCAAACATCACAGAGGCACCTCACTTCTTCTTCCACTATCTCTTTCCTCCCCTCAACCTTTTTCTCTCTTATTCACATAAAGGGTAATCCTCATGATTTATATGTGAGAATCCATGGGAATGCGAAAAAAATAAAAGAGTAAAATAAAAGGAAAATAAAGAAGATAAAAAAAATGTGGCACGACCATAATTCCCAATGTGATTTTATGACTAAACTATTAAAAACTATCCATCCACGACAAAACAATGAAGATAGAATATCAATATAATGATCAATTTAGTAGAAACATTGGAATGAATGTGTGTGGATAAGTTAATATGATAAATCCAATATTAATTATTCCATGAATATTTGAATGGATCAAAATTCTATAAAAAATTAGTCCTATGGTGAAAACCCTATTCAGAGACCAATAGAGTGGATGTAAAAAGTTATACATTGTCATTTTCAAGGTTAAAATAATCATTTTATCCCTTACAATCTTCTGAAATCAAATTCAAATTTCTAGTCCTAAAAATAATGGGCCCTTACAATCACCCCACTATAAGCCTTCTCATCCTTGAGAATCCTTTGTAGTAAAAATCAGTCATACTCTAATCCCAAGAATCTATACAACTATCTTATATTGAATATTCAATGACCCACCTTATTGAAACAACATCTCTATCAAACAGCTGATATGTTACTGTGACCAATCTTGTACTCCCCACAATAGGTGAATCATTATCACAACCTTAATGACTAGAAATCAAACTTTGTGCCCCATGATCCATCCATCATCAAATTCAACTGAAAACAAGGGTCAATGCCACCAAACATCCAATGGTTAACTTCCATGAATACTTCTTACCTTATACATCACCTAGAGTGAAACCTAAAGAAACTCCTTCATCAAACAAAGAATGATATTTAAAATTAAAAAATTCATGACATCAATCCAACACACTATCAACATACTCAAGATGATATCAAGATAGAGAATGATTATATTTAACTATAAACATTATTTTATTTCATAGTTAGTTGTTTATAGATATAACTGATCCACACTCACATCAATGCAGGTTATACATTCCATTAACCACACCTGACACTATGCCTCTCGAACATGACTATCCAGGTCCAAAAACAAGTAAACCTCTTAACGACACCTGATTGTTCATTGATATCTCCCTTTACATGTAGGTACATTTATCCTAGTACCAAAAAACCCAATAAACTGTCCTCGTAGTATTTATTTAGACTATCAGTCCTTGTCTTGCACATGGTTACCCACATATTAATGTTTTAAACTATACCATGTATATTAGATGTGTACAATTATTATCCAACACACAGTCTTCTGATTCATCCATTACATGGATAATTTGACCATGATACCTAAAATTTTAGTCTTTTTAATTCATAATTTCCCTTGGAAATCAACTTCAAAATCATTCACCTCACTAATGATAGGATTTATTCCATGACTTACCCAAAAAAGTTATCATTTATGTCATGATAATTTACCCAAACATTGACCACTTATTAAAATATGATACACTAGTTGACTACGCCTGGCACATGAACAATCCTACCTTTAAATCTCTGTGTTGAAATACAAGCATCATAGATTCATTATTAGAAACCAAAGGCATATCATACCTTTACCCTAAATCTCAAGAAACAACTGTGAATCCTTCTTAATGAAGATTATTCCCTAGAACATTTCCTAAAAATTCATCCATAAGCCCAGGCTAACATCTCACATTGGTTTCCCTCAATCAAAGTAAAAGTCGATATATATGGTTCGGAGAAGCAATTAAGGGTCACTAGCTCTCCCAAGTAGACCTATAGACCACGTATCAAAAAAAATTTACTTCTTATAACCACCAATCCCAAGGCGAAAACCTCTCTAAAATATCATGTCTCATGGGGCAGCATCCAAAAATACATCCTGTCATAAAGAATATAATGCACTTGTTGACTCTCTATCTAAAATCAGTAAAGATAAAATTAACATACAAGGGTCAAAACTATCAAAATCGGTATACTAAGTCCCTAATCCTCTACAAGAATCATTCTAATGGAATGATCCCTCAAGGGTTATTATATGAACATAGAAAATGTAAAAAAACAAAAATGTGGTATCCACATTCTATAATACCCCCTTGAGGTCCACATCACTATAAACAACCTAGTATATATCGGGTCGTACTCTATGATCTGAACAGATAACCATAGGAAAAGGCATCAACTATAAAGGTAGACCTTTGAGGGCCAAAGTATGTTAGAAATGTCATCTCAATGATCTATGTTGTATATCACTATCATTATTTGGATAAGTACAGTTTCATTTCAATCTATTAAAGAAAACACAATATAGATTTTTATTGGCACTTTAGATATTGGAACCTATGTGACAACACCCAATGAGGGGTTTAACACCTAAAAATAATGTTCCCTATCATCCTAATAGGGTCACTACACTAGATGTTCACGATGGTTGAGTCATCATTCTAACCCTCAAATGTTTCTCAATGAATTCAATAGATTTCCATTGAAATAAGATATATACATGTTGGCTAAATTAATTAGAAATACACCAAGAACATTTATACAAAAACACCATTTAGGTTGTTATAGACACTTTAAATAATTATCCTCAATAATTACTAATAATCAAACATTATAAGGTCTATAAAATGTGAATTCTACATTCCAAATATGATGCATGATATGCCTCTTTCATTTTTCATCCATTATTCATAACAAATCAAGGACCTTTATCTAATGGACAAGAGCAATATATCCATAAATTAATCATAAAATCCACACAACTTGTGCATCTCTCAAAGAAAAAATTATATTCAATAGAAACATAACATATCAAGAATAGAAATCCCATATCACTGGAAAGCTGGACTTCCTTCCGATACATGTTTTCTCCCTGTACTAGTCTAATATCCATTTCAAATTCTGAAAAATTATTAATAACCAAGTATACTATATCTCAAATTGTAATACAACTGGAATGGAACTCCTCTAATACAATTTTTTAATGCAGCATCCCATATAATAATAATATGGTTCCCCAATCTAGTTCTCTATAGGGCCTCAGGAGCACCTCCCCCTACCCCAAAGGCTTCCATCTAGCATTGAGGGAAAAGGAATTGATAGTGGGGACATTATTCCCTCATATCAGAGTAAAGAAAAAATAGAAATAACCCTATAAAAACCATATATGTAATAATCAGTGTCTATAAGAAAAAAATAAACTAAAAAAATAATTCCATAATAATAAATGAAATGATGTCAAGGAAAAAATGAACATGTCATGCATACACCACTGGTCACCCACTGGGCCAACAATACATGAAATGGTAAATAATAGAAACTAAATTAATATTAAAAGGATATCATAGTAACTCCAATATAGAAAACATATGTAGTCTCTAAAACACTACCATGCTACTCCAACCTGAAAAAAGTAATCCACATGAACATCTCCACTGGAACATCCAACCCCGAGCCTCATCCCTATTGGTCATGTAATAATTTATCAACCTGAAAAGAAGTTATATGGTCTACAATCACAATGAGGTGAATATAAAGGGGTGATAAATAATCTCAGTAGGCTACTTAAATGAAGAACCTATAAATTTTCAAATATATGTTTGTTCTCATGAAATATTCTTAGCCTAGTAGAGAGACAACTAGAAATGATGAATATAATAAATAAAGTAAAACAATTATATATCCATGGGTCTGTGATCTTAGTCAACTAAGAAATGTGATTCATTTATATACATATATTCATATTTGGTAAATACATTTTACATAAATATATATATATGTATGTATATATATATATGAGTGTATGGTGAAAAAATAACATAATCAATAGCAGTTGATCCTTGGGTTCATAATACCAATTATCTGGATATCTTGTAAAAATTGAATTGGGATTTATGTTTTACAGCTCATGTTGTGTATAGTTAAGCCAATACCTAGGTCACTAATCTTGATCGACAATAGCAGCTTTGGAGAGTGCTAAAAATGTCTCCAATAAAGTTATGTAACCATAAGATAATATAAATACAAATCATGGGTTCACTCATTCTCACCTCCAATAAGTACAGTAAATAATGTCCCCTACCAAAAATGCATATAAATGGTCACTGAAATGGATTCCATACTTCTCAATCCATGTAAATGTTGTCTGATTTCTGATCCCTGGGTTTTAATCTATAGGATTTCTTGACATCGTGACTCAGATAATCCCAAATGAGCGAACCATTAGGCAATATGTAGATAATTATATTAAAAACCAATTACATGTCTGGTGTCCATTCATATAAATGCATTAACAACCCACTTCCAGTCATGTTTTGTGAGTTAAATAATGGTGCATCCATAAAACCCTAGAAATAATTATAGGAATCACTTAGGAGAGAATAATCTTCCACGAGTATCTATCAATGATGTAGAGCATGATTTCCAAACACATAGTTATGTAATCAATCAGGGAGAGTGTAATCATCTCCACTGGTTAGAAGAGCATAATTATCCTCAGGTATATGTCAATCCAATGGTGAGGAGCACAATGACCAACTCTATGAACAAATAATAAACCATGGTTAGTGTAATAATATTTATCTCTTGAGAGAGAATAATCATCCGCAAGTATATGTCAATATATTGATGAAGAGTTCCATGTCTAAAACAATGATCAAGTAATAAATCTGGGAGAGCATAATCATCTCCATTGTTTGTGTTTCATAATCAGTATGATGATTATTCCCTATAATAATAATTTTAGGGATTCCATTCCTGAATATCATAATAAAATTCTCAAAATATAGATCCTATGAAGTACCTATGGGCATCCAAAAGATATAAATTAATGGGTTTAGGAGCCAGATCACATGGAATATGTCTAAAAACATTGAAATAGTAATGATCAACAATGATATTTTGATAAGGACATCTAGGTATTATGATAAAATGTTATTAAAAAAGATGGGCTCGTCATCTGGGTCTCAAATTTATATATGGGAACCCCAATAATAATATCTTACAAAGCATCAGGAACAAAAGTATGAAACCAGGTAGCACCTCTAGCTATCAAAGTTGCATCAATAGTAACCATTTGAATGAATGATTAAAAAGTGATGGTGGATAAATTCTTAAACCCACTAATTCATCCTAATCTATACAAGATTACTTATTCAATACAGGGTCTAAGGTGACACCCACTTCCATTGACCAAAACCCATAACACACTAGCTCATGGTCGGACAAACACCAAAGCACCCAATGGGTCGCACAAGTCAAAACAGTAGAGAGGAATCCTACTTGGGAGCCAACAAATACATACATAAGAGAATTTTTCCCTCTAGGTAACCTCTAAAATAGTAAGCAACTAGAGGAATCCTATATGGGATCCTCAAAATAAGTATGTAAAAAATGCATCCTATATGGCATCTTCTTGGTCAAACATAAGTGGAGGCATCCTATGTGGGATCCTCAAAATGGTATATATATGAAGGGGCATATTAAATGGGATCCTTGGTAAGAGTAAAGAGGTATATTTATCAACAAAATGGATTCACTATATGAGGATGTAAGTAAAGTAATCTCATAGGGGACCCTCGATAATAGTAATATGGTAGAGGCATCCTATATGGGATACAATAAGTCAAAATATAAGATGGAATCTTGGACTAAAAGGATTAGTCTATGAAAATCATACTATAGAGATGGATCATATCGCTTATCTATTCATGGGTTTTCATCATGAATTTTCAGAACATCCAACCAATCTATCACCATATCATGAGATAACTAAATCCAAATAATGGAGGTGACAGCTCTCAATTTAGAAAATTCTCATTACAACTCCTATGAGTCCTTAAATAACATCAAGGTTAATACCAATGTGATAAATATATAAATGATCAAAATCGACTACTCATGTTTCCAATTATAACCCAATGTTATTATGGTATGAAAAAAACACTCATAATTTTAGGAAGGGAGGAGTATATGGTGTGTGTACCATGGTACATGGAGTGTACCCTTGAAACTCCACCCGGGTGTACCCTCTATGGAATACCTACTCGTATACCTCACATGTACTGTCCATGTACTTTTCATTGTCATGTACTTCTACAATGTGTGGGATCAACACATGGTATGGTTGTGCACTCTACACATCCATATTCCCTTACACAATCTGTCTAGATGCGAAATCAGCTACATGGATGATTACTAGTACATGGAATTTAATACCCAAACATGGTTTATACTTTTAAAAAGGTTATATTCCCCGAATCGTAATAACAAGTGATGTGTTTTCTTGAACAACACATCATATGATCGAGAATTCTAAATGGGAAGCCCCTTAAATCGGCCCAAAATACATAGTATCTCCTATAAAAAATAGATAAACAATCAAGGGGTGTAAAATAGTGATAATAGGGATTAAAATCATGAAAACGGTAAATTTATATGTATTTATAGAAAAACAAAAAAATAGCCTACCTTTGGGTGGAATACACCAGTGTTTCGCCTATATTTATAGTCCACAGCTACAACATGATGATTCGGCTCCTCCTGAACATCATGGTGGTACCAATGTTATTAAAAATCAATCTCTATATCACACTATCCAATTTTACCTCTCATTCACATGAATTGTAATCCCATAGAAGAATCTGGAATAATCCATAGATAAAAAAAGAAAAGGAAAGTCAAAAATAAAAGGAAAATAATGAAATGAAAAAGAAACTGGGGCATGGGGCCAGCCCAAATTCCCAATACAATTTTATTCCCTAACATGGGAAAAATACTCATTGTTGACTCAATGGAGTATATATAATATAAATTGACTCTTTATTCAACAAATACAACTGAATGAACCTGTGTGAATAAATTATTATGATTTATTAAATATCAATAACTTCAAAACAAATTAGAACTGCTTAGTATTATACCAAACTTTTTTACTAGAGTAAAAACCCTATTATTGGAATAATGGAGTGGTCATATAAATTATCTGAGGTCATCTACTCAATAAAAATTACCATTTTACCCCATACAAGCATTTGAATGCAAAAAAATCAAATTTCTGCTCAAATATCTAGTCTAGAAGAACCAGTTACTTATAATCACTATGGAAATATTTAGATGATTTTCAATGAAGTTGATATTAAGTTACGTTAAATCCAAATACAAAATATAATGGGTCTTTAAATTACGTTATTTAATGAAATAAAATGATATCTTTAGAAAAAATAAGATTTTCATTATTCAATCAAAAATCATTATTTTCTTAAAAACCATTCAAATCCAATTATTACTTGATAATTTGAAAAATTATAATCATACTTTAAAAAATTTATTTTTAAAAGTGGTAGAAACAAATAATAATCTCCACACAAAAATTGAAATAAATATCACATTAAATAAAAAGGAATTTTTGAAGCATAAAATGACTATATTATCATTCCTTTTCTAATAACTGTAATTCATTGAATATTGATTCATTTGATTAGATATATAATATAATAACTTCATTATGATGAACTCTAAATTGTTCTTAATTTAATCTATTAAGAAAAATAAATTTAGTATATAAAAAATGTTTAATAAAAAATATATCTTTTTTCTTTAAAAGATTGAATCACCATTTATATCTAATATAAAATAAGAGAATCATTTCTCATTAAATTTTTTTTAATGTGTTTATAAATATATTTCACAATATTATTGCTGATGTTCATACACATCAAACCAATTCCCAGTTTATATTAGTCATATTTGAATAATAATATATCTTTAGTATAATGGCATTTGTTTATACTCATTGTTTCATATACCGCACACTTTTAAGCCTTTTATTATTTACACAAAATACATTCTAAAATATTTTGATGTTACACTATTAATACCCAAATAAAATACATCAAATTTTTATAGTATCTAAAATGTTAATTTTTTATGTTATATTAATTCTCTTTGGTTTTATAATTTTAATAGTCATAATGTTTATTAAGGAATAAAATATACGACTCATTTACTCTGTACTCATGATAATTATTTTGATATATTGTATATACATAACTATAAGGGAAGAGTAAATATATATCATTAATATTTCATATATAATTTTGTAGAAATGTATGATTAATTTTTACTAGAATTATTTTTATTATAAACATATTATTTTTTCTAGGGGTTTTCTAAAATATTTTTATAAGGAAGATAAAGATGATATATAATGGTTTCTTGGATTGTATCACCATGGAAGAACCCATATTTTATTTTTATATAGTTTATCCATGATTATCTCCAGGACTATAATAAAATTTTCCATGATGTTTGAGATGCTATTATCATTTACCATACTCTAATAAATATTCTCTTTTTTTGTTTCCATATTGTAAATATTTTCATAAATTTTGTATATATATATATGTATTTAATGGAAACATATCATTCATTTTATGGAATTTTTTTTAAATCATTAAGGAATACATTATATGTAAACTCATTCTTAATGTTTTATTATTTTCAAATTAATAATATATTTTAATACCCATATTAATAATACAAAAACTATCAAATATTTGTTTTGTAGAATTTTTCTAAAAATAAAGACGAAAAAATTATTTTAAAACATAATTTAATTGATTTCATATTTCACACCTTATTTCTCATCTTTTTTATCAATACATATGAATTAAAATATATTTTTGAATTGTTTTTTTTAAAACAATATACTTCTAATGATATATCTATATTAACTATTTAAAATTGATATATTAACTGAGAATTGAAATTTTTAATTCAAAAAATTATAATATGGTTTAATATATAATTATTTAGAATATATTACATGGTGGATTCTTATTAAATATTTTCACCCACATAATAGGAACCCACTTTACCTCTATATATAATTTTTTCTTTTTGATTTAGGAAAAATGATAAAACAACCTATATGTTGTTTGTAAACAATGAATTAGTGTGTTATTTAGACAAGGAGATATGTAGATACAACACTTTTATTAAAAATAGTTGAGATGTTTTAGTCATGCCAGTAATTATAAATTTTCTGTATTTTTTTACATAACCACATCAGAGTTTTTTTATTTTTGTTGAAATTTTGTTATTTTTTTAAATTTATGAAATTTTATTATTATTGGATTTTATTTTCATGATGATGGATATGTAGTAAATGATGATTGTACATAATTTTATTTTACATTCCATGATTAAATATATAAAAATTTAAAAAAAATTAATTTTGTTTATGTTACATCCGAACATATACTATGATCATTCCAAACAATTTAGAGGATGTTCTCATATTATTTTACCAATAATGAAGTGACATCATTCTAGAGAAGTAATATTGATTCCTCATAAACATGTTTTATATCAATAGAAATCAATAATATGATTTAGGTCTTCTGATAGGGTTTAATATGTAATGTGATATGTTACCCTTTGTTGGTTTCGTAAATTGTATTACCCTATATTTATCAACCAAACATTTAGAAGAAAATGAATATTTTAAAGAAAATATAGATAACTGAATTTGAGGGGGGATCCTAAAGATAAGGTGAATTTAGTCTGATAAACTAACTATAAAATATATAAAAAATCACATATTCTTTGTGATGTATTACAAATTAAACCAACATGGAATCATAAATATCTTAATAATGGTTTTTGGGATATAAAAACCCCTCAAAATATATTTCATTTAAAAATAATAATTGACCATTCAAAGGACAATAAAAACATGGAAGTAGACCTGGAGATTATCACAATCTATAATTAAATCATAACTAGTTTTCAAAAACAATGAAATTAAAAATTTCAATATATTAATCAAATTTAAAAATTTCCAACAATATTAAAAGTAAATTATTTAAACTAGGTATTTTAGTAAATATTTTTTATGTATGAAACAATTTTAACATAAGGATTTTATACTGATCCTCACTAATTAATAATCATACCTAAGAGACCATGAGTAATAGATGATAAAACTTGAAAAAATGAAATTGTGGAGACAAAATTTATACATGGTAAACCACAAAAAATTCATGAGAGGACATAAAATAAAATTTCCTTAAAAACATTGATAAAGGTTTTGAATGAAGGGTGGAATATTATAAATAGAATGAAGATGATTTAGGGAATCAAATTTCTAGAAATATTGATCTTTTAGAGGATCTATATAAAAATTAAAATGAAGAAAATATTTATGGTAATGAGGTAAAAATGTGATAAAGGTAAATTTCATCTCTCACATAGTACCAAAAAAATTTCTATATGGTTGAATATATATAAAAATGTAGAATTGTTTTTTAAAATTAATATTATTTATTAAATAGATAAAAATAATCATTATATATGATGATGAATTGATGACCATATCAATATTTGATGAAAAATTAAAACATTTATGTTATATAAGAAAAGTCTAGGTAAATTTTGTATAATATCATCCAATGAATAATGAAAAAATTTTGAAGCTACCCACAATGATTTAGGATCCAAAAATCATACAATACAATATATGTTTTTGAATTATATTTTTGGTAAAGTATTTGTTAAGTTATATTTTTGTTTAAATTTAGTTCCACTTTAATATTTTAAATGATTTAGAAAGAATTATTTGATAACAATAAGGATGGGTATAAAACATTCCAATCAAATAGTTTACAATCCTAAATGTATTCTAGATGATATGTTAATTAATGAACATAGATATTCTCTTTCAATAACAATGGTTGATTTAGATATCATCAGTGGTGTGAAAGTTCCTTTAATTAATAAAAGGATCTTTTTAGAAACTGATAAGTTGTTTTTAATTTTTAATATATATTGTTGTTCGGAGTGGATACTCAAGAGGGGGTTAATTGAGTTCCAATAAAAATTTATGTTAAAATTATTTCTCTTAAAATCCCCCATATTAAAAACAAAGTTAAACTGTAGTGAATCTATACAGATTGTAAATGTTCAATTAGTTTCTCAATGACTGATCAGGTCTCAGTTGACTTAATATGAAGATTAAATTTAATTTTGAAACTAACTTACTTGTTTACAATAATTATAAACACTTGCTAATTTAAGTATCAAAGTAGCTTTAAAATAGTTTTGTATTTCAAAGTAATATCAGCGGAATATATAAAAAAATAGGTAGTATAAATTAAACTTAAACTAAATATGCATAGAAGATATAAAAAGAGGCTCAGTCTCAATCTGAGACTTAGTCCTCTCAAATTTATATAAATTAGATCCACACCCTAGATCGGGGTTAACAACAGTTTACAAAACTGTCTAGGCCATGCAGGGACCTCTACCACTGTTCATTGTGGGAAAAAAATAATGACCAGGCCACACAAGGACCTCTTCCAGAGTTGACATGGGTAAACAACAGTTAAGAGTTTTGGAGTGAGGATTTTGATATCCTCCAGTTCAGTGCAGCAGACAGAGTGTGTGTGAGATATACAGAGTACACCACACTTCTCAAAAGTAAATAAAAAAGAATCACTTAGAGAGAATAGATAAGACTTTTATAAAGCTCTAGTTATTAGCAATTAAGATCTGGACTCGTTGGATTCAACATAACTGTTTCTGAGTCCTTATCTGGTTTTTCTGTTGAAAAACAGAGTGTCATGGTTCATCTTGTGTTCTTGGGTTCTTCAGAGGTGTTTGATTATGCTCATGAGAGTTATTTTTAAGTCTTGAAATCTCTCCTTCGTGATCAGGATTGTTCTTCCAGTTCAGCACAGTGCACTCCGGCGTATGTCAGTTCTTCTTGTTGTATCGTCACACTTGTGTACGTGTACTGCAGCTCAATCTTCCTTATATTCTACCTGTTCTGGAAGTAGGAATTATTCCCTTTTCATAGGTACGAGATACGGTTTCCTGACATGCCAACAACTATCATTAAATAACATTAATTTCATTAAAAACATCAAATATGATTGTTATCATTATTTAAATAATTTTGACAAAAAGTTAAGAAACGGTGTCACAGTGATTATGTAAACAGTATCTTCTTCACGGTATATGCTCCACGGTATGTGATTAAATGTGTCTCCATGTCACGGTGTCTATCTCACTATGTCTCAGTCACGGTTTGTTATTCATAGTGTGTGGATCACAGTTTGTCTTTCACGGTGTCTTGGTCATGGTTGGTCCTTCACGGTGTCTGGGTCACGTTTTGTCCTTCACGGTGTGTCTGTCACGATGTATGTCTAACTGTGACTGTGTCTTGTACACAGTCTGCCTTACTGTGTCAAACATCATCGTGTCACTATACTTAGACAAATATCTGTATTAAGACTTAGAGAGGAATATGCAGAATATGAATTAATCTTAACTATTAGAGAGTAAGTGAACATGAATCACAAATAATGACTTGATAATATAAGTGAGATTGTTGATCATGCATAAGACTTGTAAATAATAAACCGAGTAACTAGCATCAATAAGACTTGCTATTATTAAAACATGATGTATAGTTATTATTGAGATTAGAAAGCATTAACACAATGGTTAATGAAGATTTAGATTAATTAACATTAATAAGATTTGTGATCATTAAAACATGATTAAATCATGAAGAGTCCCACAATCTCCCCCTTTTAGATGATCAAAAATCAAATATAGGTAAAAATATAAATGAAATTCAGTATTAAAGAAAATAACAGACTCAACAATTTGAATACTAAAACTTCTACTTGTTTATCCCCCTTTTGGGATTATCAAAAAGTAGAGAGAATGAAGTGAAACAATGCATTTGTCATTAAAAAATTTCAGAATAAAACATATAGGAGAAATATAAATAGGAAACAACAAATTAAATCCCATCAAAAAATAAAACAGTCTCTGGACTCTTTAGGGAGCCGGCTTGTCCTTGCCTTTATCAGCAGCAGGAGATAGTGCTGATGTAGAGGAAGGCACAGATGTGTTAGGCAAGGAGGTTAAGGGTAGAACATCAAAAATGGATGGAGACAAAGTAGAAGCAGTAGAAGATCTAGGGTGTGGTAGGTCAAGAATGACTTTCGGGATCTGAGAAGGAGCTTGGATGACTGTCATGGCAATGGAGGCATGTGTTATTAGACCAGGTCAAAGGGGTGCAGCAGCTGGAGAAACTATAGTAGTACTCTGCACATGAAGATATGGCTTCAAAAGATTTATGAAATCAGTAATGATCTCACCACCATATTTCATAGCCTTTTCAAAATCGCCCTTATTCTCCATAAATTTGTCCAACAATATGGTGAACTCTGTAAGCTTTTGAACATGAGGTTTAAAAGCATGATTAACCAGAGGCATTCTCAAATTCTCTACAAGATATCTAAAGTGATCTATCATATCACTTTTAGTGAAAATACAGTTGAGATAGACATCAATATTCTTGGTGATATCTTATTGAGCATCACTGTAAATCATTGAATGAATACTAACCAAGTCCAATGCTCGATCACTGTTCTTAACCACTTCTGACAAAGAAGAAAGATCCAAGCCACTAATGGAATTCTGAAGTTCTTCCTTGATTATGGATCTTAGTAGAGAATCATCCAAAGGAGGAACAGAAGGTTGACCAGAAGTATGAGAAGCCTTGACATCTTCTGTTAGAACATTAAGCTGTTTCATAACTTTTTGCAGACATCAAGTAAATTCATCTGTGAGCTTATTCAGATTTCCTACAAGCTTCCTCATGCTTTCCAACATTTTCTATGCCTTTTTGAAATCTTCTCATCAAAATATAGTAGATATGGTTTCACTTGGGACACAATCTCTCTAAAAAGGGTGGAATTAGTTGGCTTAGGTGTAGCAGCAACAGGTGTAGGGGCAGAAACAGGAGCAGGCTTTGATCTTAAAGACAACTCCTTCTACAAGTTTTCTACCATATTTTTCAGGTTTACAACATCAGCACTTAGCAGCTTATTTTCTACTCTGACTTATTGAATTTGTCAGATCATACTTGGTTGAATATGCAATATAATATTTTCTAAGAGAATTGATGCATCTTCTTGACTAAGTTGAGTTATTGGACGAGGTTGAGTGGATAAGATCTTCTCAACTTTAGCTAAAAGAGTCTCTCCAAAGACTTTCAGATCATATTTAGTTACAACAAAAGTGTTTCTCGGGTAAGAGTGCATGTAATGGTTGTGGAGCATGTTCTGGTTGTGGTTCAGAGTCATCTTAAGACTCATATTCTGATTCAGATTGAGGATGGGGCTCCGGTTTTGGTTCTGAATGAGCTACAGACTTTAGTTGAAACATAAAAGAGAGATCCATTCCAGTTGTAGTCACATTCTGCGACTCATTCACATCATAAAATCTAGGGAAAACATATCGAGTGTACACAAATTATGACTCATCACCAGGTTCAGATTCAGATTCAACAGACTTTGCTGGACTAGTCTCACGGTTTTGAGGTTCCTCCTCCTCAAATTGTGCTTCCATTTCAGAGACTATAGGGTCAGAAACAAGGTCAAGATCCAAAGGATCATCTCTTCTCTCTTCAGCAAACTCTTTCCTTTCCAGGTGAATGGAAATTTCCATCCTCTCTTCAGTAGAGGGAATTATCTCAGGAATTGACTATTCCACAGGCAGTGCTTCCAGATTGGCTTGATTTTCAACTAGGAGATATTCTACACCAGCAGACTCTTCCATGGCTTTTTTGCTCTGATTCTGTTACTACAGAATCCCTTATATCCTTAGATTGTATATCCAGACTTATAACTTCTCTAGAAGCTGGAGCTTCTTCCTCACTAAGAACAACTGAAGGATCCAGAGTCCTTTCCTTTTCAACAACTTCCTCCCCTTGAGGTATTTTAGCAGGAACAGCAGCAGGAACAATAGTAAGTTCTTTTTCAACAAGAGATGCTTCCATTTGAGATATTTCAGCCTCTTATCCAGGTGGTACTTCAGCCACCACTTCCTCTTCTTCTTCAGCATCTGAGTATTCAGCCACTTCATCTGGTTCCAGACCAGGATCCTCTAGGTTCTTTGGCCTTCTTGGATAATCAACAGGATTAAACTTCTTATACAATTGATCATTATCCTCAACCCATTTCTTCTTCTAGGGGTTCCAACTAATCTTCATCCTTCTGATGATAGGCTTGGATAATTAGAAATCAAAGTCCTCTAATTTTTCATCATTAGGTCCAACCATTCCTTTAGCAACTAACTTGGCTGAAATCATCCTTCAGTAAAACAAGGATGTGGATTTGGAAGTGACTTTAATCAGTTCCCAAATATGGTTAATAACATACTTTCATAGGTTGATCTTATGGCCATTCTTAAACAGGTGAATCAAGAACACATCCTGATACTTCATTATAACAAAATCCCATTTTCTTGGACTGATCAAATTCTGAACAAATTTGAATAGCAATCTAGTTTCTCCATCTAGCTCTGCAGCTATAGCCCTTCGCTTTGTGCCATTACCAGTTAAGGCTCCCAAATCATTTTCCAGATTGAAGATGTCAGATGAAGGAGGAGGGTCTCTCTAGTAGTCTTCACAAACTACATCATGTGGAATCCTTAGGCATGCAGCCAACAACCTCGAAGAGAATGAACACTTTTGTCCATTTATCCATCTTGTCACCAAAAATCTTTCTCCAAAATCAAAGGAAAACTTCACATATTGGTAGAATTGAGATACCAATCTCGGGTAAATCGGTCTATCTTGTCTAGAGAACCATTCAAACCAACCTTGTTCTCTCAATATTTTCAGGACCAAAGATCTCTTAGACATCAGCCACTCAGAGAAAATTTCTTTTTCAGGAACTATGGTACGGTTTACCAGGATTGGGTTTAGAGGTCCTTCGGGAGCTATCCTTGGTATCCACTTCTGTTTCTTAGAGCGGCGCTTCTTAGGGGTAGATGAATACAGACGCTTCATCCTTGGCATCTACTGAAGCTTATGGCGAGAAAGAAGAAGAGGTTTGCAAGGTAAAGAGGGTTCAAGAGAGAGAGCAGGAGAGAGTTCAGGTGAGAGATTGAGTGAATCCTTTATGTTTTATCATTTGGGAATGTCAATCGTCAGTAAAACAAAAACGCGGGAAATCAAATAGCGGTGAAATAAAAATTACCGTGATGCGAGTTAAAATAATAATATAAATAATCTTCATGGTGAGACCGTGAGTAGGCATTATAGTGTGGTAAAAAACAGTCATCGCGGTGAGATAGTTGGTTATCGTCACAGTGAGACATTGACCATCTTGTGCAGTCACGGTGAGACAGCGAGTTAACAGACCATGAGTACAAGGTCTTAACGGTGAGACTGTAAGCATGAAATTGTTACTGTAAAAAAGTGATCATGAAACCTTAAATAAAAATACAGTAAAGTATTAAACATTAAGATCATTAAGTTATCTATTTATGATTAATCATGCCAATATCATGTATAGTGTAGTCTAATCTCTCAAAATTTAATGGTTTAGTGAATATATCAACAAGTTGATATTCAGTACCAATGAATTCTAAAGTGATATCACCTTTTTGATAATGATCCCTCAAAAAGTGATGTATTACATCAATATGTTTTGTCCTAGAATGAGAAAAAAGATTCTTATAAATATTAATAGCACTAATGTTATCACTATTTATTGGGACATGTCTGAATTGATATCCATAGTCTAGTAATGTGTGTTTAATCCACAAAATTTGCGCACAACAACTTCCAGCATCTATGTATTCAGCTTCTACAGTAGATAATGAAATAAATTTTTGTTTCTTACTACACCATGATACTAGTCACTTGCCTAAAATGTTACATGTTCTAGAGGTTATTTTTATATCTAACTTACATCCAGAAAAATTGGCATCAGAATAACTAACTAATTCAAATGACTGTCCTTTGGTATAGAAGAGTCCAAAATTGGGAGTATGATTGAGGTATTTGAAAATTCTCTTTACATCATTTAAATGTGACTCTTTAGGGTTTGATTGAAAATGATTACACATATACACACTAAACATAATATCAGTACGACTGGCTGTCAGGTAGAGTAGACTCCCAATCATTCCTCTATAAGTGGTTTGATCAACAGATTTACCATATTCATCAAGATCCAACTAATATATGGTACTAATGGGAGTGTCACTACTTTTTGTGCTATCCAATCCAAATCATTTTAAAAGATCTCTAGTATATTTACTTTGAGTAAAAATAATTCCATCTTTATTTTGAATGATTTGAAATCCACGGAAAAATTTGAGTTCACCCATTAAACTCATTTCAAAATTGATTTTGCATCATTTTAGAAAAATCAGTACGTAATGTAGTTTTTAAAGATCAAAAAATAATATCATCTACATAAATTTTTACAACCAAAACATCATTATAAATACGTTTTATAAAAAGATTTGGATCAGCTATACCTTTTGTAAAACCATTGGAAATTAGAAAAGTACTTAACCTACCATACCAAGCTCTTGGAGCTTTCTTTAAACCACATAAAGATTTTGATAATTTAAATATATGTTTTGGAAAATGAGGGTTTGTAAATCCATGTGGTTGTTTAACAAAAATATCCTCAGTAATATATCCATTTAAGAAAGAAATCTTAACATCCATTTGATATAGTTTGAAATTTAGTTGTGCAGCATAAGCAAGTAAAATCCTAATAGCTTCTAATCTGGCTACTGGAGAAAAAGTCTCCTCATAGTCAATTCATTCTACTTCACTATAGACTTGTGCAAATAGCCTATATTTGTTTCTAACTATGTTTCTAGGTTCATCTACTTTATTTCTAAACAACCATTTAGTGCCTATGGTGAAAGTGTCCTTAGGTCTTTCAACAATATTTCAAACATTATTTCTTTCAAATTGATTGACTTCCTCTTTCATAGTAATCACCCAAAATTGATCATTAATAGCATCATCAGTGTTTTTAGGTTCAAGCTGTGACAATAAGGATTGATGTTCAACCTTATTTATAAGAGAAGCTCTAGTCTATGTCCCCCTATCCATATTTCCTACAACGGCATCTAAAGGATGATTCTTTAGAATTATATTTCATCTAGTAAAGATAGGACTAGAAATTTCAGGTCCATCTCCAAGTTTGGGTTAAACAGAAGAAAATTCTGGAATATGTCTACAACTGGATGTCATTATAGCAGGTTCTTTAGATTGTCACTAAGGTCCAGAATAGGTAAATCTTCTTCAAGATTTTAAAAAGGTGTTTTAGACTCATGTGGATGAGTTTCATCAAATTTTAGTGAAAAGATTCTTCCACACACTTTGTTCTCTTATTGAAAACTCTATAGGATTTGCTGGTTATAGAATATCCTATAAAGATTCCTTCATCACTCATAGAAGCAAACTTATCACGATTATCCTTAGTATTAAGAATAAAAATATTACAGCTAAAGACTCTAAAGTAACTAACTTTTGGTTTTCTGTTATCCCATAGTTCATAAGGAGTCTTATTAAGAACATGTCTAATCTAGACTATATTAATGATATAACAAGCTGTATTTACAGCTTTATCCCAAAAGAAGATAGGCAGGTCATATTCATTAAGCATAGTCCTTGCTATTTCTTTAAGGGTTCTATTTCTTCTTTCTACTACACCATTCTGCTGAGGTGTCCTAGGAGCAGAAATTTTATGACTATAGCCATTGTGTGAGCAATAGGATTCAAATTCATGATTTTCAAACTCACGGCCATGATCACTTATTAGGGTTTTAATATTAATTCCACTACGGTTTTATACAAACTTAGAGTATTTAACAAAGTAAGAGAAATATTCACTTTTGTGAGATAATAATTATACCCAAGTAAATCTAGAAAAGTCATCTACTACGACATAGACATAGTTCTTCCCATTTAAGCTAGAAACACTAGATGGTCCAAAAAATTCCATGTGAACCAAATCAAGAGGTTGATAATTTGAGACTTCTTTCTTTGATTTAAAAGAATCTTTTTGTTGCTTTCCCTTTTGACAGGGATTACAAACTTTTTCATTTGGAAACTCAAGTTTGGGTAAGTCTCTAACTAAGTTTTTCATAGTTTGTTTCCTAAGTGAGTGTATATTGTAGTGTCCTAATCTTCTTATGCCATAACCAAGACTCTTTATGAAAATCATTTAAACAATTAACATTTTTGTTAGCTAAAGAAATTAAATCAACAACATAAACATTTTCATTCCTTAAAGCAGAGAATACTAAACAATTTTTAGAGTTAAAAACATTACAAGAATAATTTTCAAATTTCACATTAAAACCATCATCACATAATTGAGAAATACTTAACAAGTAATACTTATGTCCATCAAAAAATAAAACTTTAGAAATTAAAACTGAATTAGTGTTACAAATTTGTCCTAGACCGATGATCTTTCCTTTAGAATTATCACCATAGGTGACATAGCCTCCATCAACCTTTATTAAGATCTTGAAGCATGAGTAATCCACAAACATATGTCTTGAACATCCACTATCCAAATACCATGTCTTCTTGTGGGAACACTTCAAGCAGGTTTCCTACAAAACAGTTTTAGATAGAATATGATTTTGGTACCCAGATCTTCTTGGGTCCTGATAGGTTAGAAATCAATGATTTTGGTACCAAAATTTGTCTTATGTGTCTCATATAATTTGAGTCACAATATTTTGAAAGATAAACCCTATTTGATCTATAACTGTTTGAACAACCAGTTGAAGAAAATGAATTTCTAGAACTTGAACTAGCAGTATTCTGTTCAGATTTAGGAATAAATATATTCTTAGTAAGATGTCTCTATCAAGGTTTGTAGCCTATTCCAGTAGTGTATTTTGGTTCCACATGCTTTTTTAGAATTTGGGTTAGTGTATCCTTTCCATTTCTAAAATTCTCTAAGTATTTTCTAAGTTTATCATTAGACATTTTCAGTTCAGTGTTTTCCTTTAACAGTTGATCATTTTTCTATTTTTCAATAGTAAGTTCAGTTTTAACAGTTGTAGTGAGATCATGTTGTTTCATCAATGATTTGTATTGATCTTTAAGTTCATTGCATGTATCTTACATCATATTACAATATTCAAAAACTTCCTCACTAGTCATGTTTTCAAAATCCGAATCAGATTCAGTTCTAGAATAATAGGAATTTAAATCAGGAGTAGCTAAGTTTACCTTTGATGTGTTTGTCATGAAACACATGTTGGCACGTTTCTTTTCAGAATCAGACATTTTAGATTCACTTGTGATTTCTTCAGAAGCACTCTAGGTAGCCTTCATATCATTCTTGTACTTACTGTCCTTGTAATCATAGTTCTTCTATAATTTTATCTTTGGGAAGTCTTCTTTAATGTGTCCTTTTCTTTTGCACTCATAGCAAACAACTTTATCACTTCTATCTGGATTTTTCCAGTCCTTCTCCCAATGTCCATTATTATCATAATTTCCCTTGTAATTTTATTTTCTGATGAATTTCATCTTCCTATAAAATTTCTTAAACCTTCTAGCTATTTGAGCCATTTCATCATCACTATCAGAGTTGGGACTTTCACTTGTTGAACTTTCAGTTTGTATTTGTGCTTTTTCTTTGTCCTTACTCTTTGAAGTAGTAGTCTTAAAAGCCACTGATTTCCATTTTGGATAATCATCTTCTTCTTTATTCACATTGAGTTCTTCCTCATACATCATAAGATTACCAATCATCTCTTTGATAGGTAGATCTCCAATGTCACATGACTCTCTCATTGAAACAGATGTGCCTCTCCATCGATCAGGTAGACATCTCAATATTCTCCTGATTTGTTCCATTGATGGAATAGCCTTTCCAAGTGAATTAATTGTATTGACTATCTCATTGAACCTAAGATACATATCAGAAATGACTTCATCAGTTTTAATTTTAAAATTATCATATTTAATAGTATAAGTATTTAATCTCATTTCTTTAGAATTGGTTGTTCCCTCATGAGAAACACCGAAAGTATCCCATATTTCAAAAGTAGTTTGGCAAGAATATATTCTGTTAAATTCCTCATCTCTTATAGCATTGTACAGGGCATTCATGGATTTACAATTATTATTGTAAGCAGTCTTTGTAGGTTCATCCCAAGTTGTTCTTTCAGTTTCTGGAATTTTATATTGAGAATCTATAGCAGTCCAAATATCAACACACATACTTTCCAAATGAATTTTCATTTTAGGCTTCCACTGGGCATATTTTTTACCATTAAAGAAAGGTGGCTTGTTCCTAGCAACACCCTCTAGTCTATTATCCATAACTAGATTTTAGAGAATAATTTTAAAAAGATAAAATTTAGAACTAACAGAAATTTGATATCTTTAAAGATGAAACTAAAATCACAGTTGAAAAACAGAGTATTTAGAAAATTCGTTCACAAAAACAAACCTCTGATACCAAATGTTGGTCGGAGTGGATACTCAAGAGGGGGTGAATTGAGTTCCAATAAAAATTTCTGTTAAATTTATTTCTCTTAAAATCCACCAATTTAAAAACAAAGTTAAACTGTATTGAATCTATAGAGAGTGTAAATGTTCAATCAGTTTCTCAAAGATTGATTATGTCTCAGTTGACTTAATCTGAAGATTAAATGAACTTTTGAAGATAAATTACTGGTTTTCAATAATTATAAACACTTTCTAGTTTAACTATCAAAGTATCTTTAAAATAGTTTTAGATTTCAATGTAATAGCAGCGGAATATAAAAAAAATATGTAGTATAATTTAAACTTAAACTAAAGATGCACAGCAGATATAACAAGAGGATCAATCTAAAACCGATACTCAGTCCTCTCAAATTTATTTAAATTTGATCCACACCCTGGATCGGGGTAAACAACAGTTTACAAAACCTTCCAGGCCACGCAGGGACCTCTACCACTATTCTTCATGGGAAACAAAATAAATACCAGTACACACAAGGACATCTTCCACCGTTGACGTGGGTTAACAAGAGTTAAGAGTTTTGGAGTGTGGATTTTGATATCCTCCAGTTCTGTGTAGGAGACAGAGTGTGTGTGGGATATACAGAGTACACCACAATTCTCGAAAGTAAATAAACATGTCACTTAGAGAGAACAGATAAGAGTTTTAGAAAGATCTAGTGATTATAAATGTAGCTCTGGACTCGTTGGATTCAGCATAACTGCTTTGGAGTCCTTCTTTGGTTTTTCTGTTGAAAAACAGAGTGTCATGGTTTAGCTTGTGATCTTATGTTCTTTATAGGTGTTGGATTGTGATCCTGAGAGTTCTTTTTAAGTCTTGCAATATCTCCTTCGTGCTCAAGATTGTTCTTCCAGTTTAGCACAGTGCACTCGGGCATATGTCAGTTTTTCTTGTTGTATCGTCACAGTTTTGTACGTGTACTGCAGTTCATTCTTCCTTATATTTCACCAGTTATGGAAGTATGAATGATTCCCTTTTCATAGGTACGAGATATGGTTTCCTGACATGCCAACAACTATCCTTAAATAACATTAATTGAATTAAAAACAACAAATTTGACCGTTAGAATTATTTAAATAATATTGGCAAAAAGTTATAAAACGGTGTCACAGTGATTATGTAAACGGTGTCTTCTTCATGGTATATGCTCCACGGTATGTGATTCACTGTGTCTCCATGTCATGGTGTCTAGCTCACGGTGTCTCGGTCACAGTGTGTCATTCATGGTGTCTAGGTCATGGTTTGTCCTTCATGGTGTCTGGGTCACGGTTTTTCCTTCACGGTGTCTGGGGAGCAGGTTTGTCCTTCACGGTGTGAATGTCACAGTGTCTGTTTGACTGTGACTGTGTCTTGTACATAGTCTGTCTTACTATGTCAAGCATCATGGTGTCTCTATAATTAGACAAATACATGTATTTAGACTTAGACAGTAATATGCAGAATATGGATTAAGCTTAACCAGTAGAGAGTAAGAGAACTTGAATCATAAATAAAGACTTTATAATATAAGTGAGATTGGTGATCATACATAAGACTTGTAAATAATAAAGCGAGTAATTAACATCAATAAGACTTACTATTATTAAAACATGATGTATAGTTATTATTGAGATTGGAGAGCATTAACACGATGGTCAACTAAGATTGAGATTAATTAACATTAATATGATTTGTGATCATTAAAACATGATTAAAGCATGAGGAGTCCAACATATATATACTGTTTTTTATATTTGAGAAAATGATATATACAAGGAATATAATGATAAATAAATAAAATCATCTTAATAAGGGTATTAAACAAATTTTAATGTGAATAAATAAAAATAAAACTTTTAAATGAATACTAAAAATGTGTTATTATCAAAAATAGATATACATGTTGATGATCTTCCATTAATGGATAAAATGGAAAAGGTATTTTCCAAATGATAAACCACATTTAAATTTTTTATACTAAATTTGAAGTTAGAAAATAGGGAATTTTCAAATTCATTTAAAAGGGAAAAATATGATGAAATTGATAAATTAAATGTGATGAAAGATGAAGGTAATAATAAAGGTAATACTTTTATTTTACAAAAAAAATGTTTTGTAAAAATTTTGGGAAAATTTATGGTTTTGAAAATGGATTTATTGAGTTGGGATGCTCACTTAAGAATTAAATATTGATAAATAAAAAAATATGATCTGAGTAAAAAATAGAAAATATATCAAATGAATATCTACATGAAACATCATTATAAAATGGGTAACTCTATGAAAATAATCTAATAAAATATCTCAATATTAACTCATCTGTAGGGATAACTCATTGCATATGGTTAGTGTTTTTTTCAAAAAAAAATTAATAAAAATAATTAACATTTTAATGGGTGGTCTTAGGGTTTTAAAACAGATGAACATGGTCATTCAACATTCATTCATAGCATCCAACAATATATTAATTTTGTATCCAATATATCCAATGAGAGACATAACAACCATCTTGAATTTAATTTCTTAATGTAATAAAAATAAAAAAAATTGGTTTCATGACTCTATGAATGATAAAAACATTATAATGAAAATTATTTAAGAAAACACATACCAATAGTATTATATAGTTATTCTATCTATGATTAGTTTTATGAAATATATCAATGGATCCATTTATTATGTTAAATCCCTTCATAATCAATCTAATTATCCTATTTATATTTTTTCCTTATTTCATTCCAAGAAAACTTGCTGTTAAAGAATGCTTCACCTCAGTTATTCTCTATAAAAATAATTATGCATTTATACTCCCCTCATTTTTTCTCTATGTAATACATACATCAAATAACTTGTTTTTAGGAAGTAATTTTGTTACTTTAAAAAATTATTTTATTTTTCGTCATGATTTTTGATTTTGTTTCTATTTTTTATTTTTTTTTCTCGTTCAATAATTTTTATTTTTAATTACCCTAAATTATATTTCATTTTTATTTGATATTTTCAGTTAAATTATTTTATATTAATTATTCTCATTATGTAATTTTTTATTAATTATGTCATTATGACATAATATTTTATGTAACTCCCCACCCTAGAATCCATTGAACTTGGGCCCTGGGCCGGCATGCCACAAGGCCTCAAGATAAACTATCCATAAATCAGAGTTTTTCAATTAGTAGTGAGTTATTGTGATGTCACTATGGGGAGATTGTTCCCTTTTTTAAAATGTGGTATACGAGTGGATGTAATGAAAACTACATCTAAATAAAGAAACATCACATGTAGAGTAAGAAAATTTCCAACAATAATTATAACACCACATTAATTAGTGGTGGGTGTGATAAGAATTACATGGATACCACATGGGAATACCCTATACATAAATAATGAAATGACAAAATAAAACTCAACTAAGGGGCATCCCTAACTAATCTCGAGTTAATCCATAAATAGTGATATCTGCTCAGGTACACAAGTGTCATGGGGGATGAGCATGGTGTGATTACGACTGAATAGGTTACAACTAATAGAATCCCTGAAATAACTATTCTCGTATTATGGTTCATATAGAGCTTCTCACAATAGATATTTCAATAGATATAACATAATTTATATAACACCATTAAATAATGAATGTGATAAAAATACACAAATTTTACAATGTCTTAGAATCCTCTCTAATTCTCATGGTTTGTACTACCTTCTATTTACATTGTCTATGTGTCTCTAAGAACATCACAATGACTGCACATCCATATGTTTCTACATAAAATCCAATTCTTCATCCGGAATTTCCCCAGTTTCATTATTTATCATAGAAAATCAGAGCACTCATCACACATTCCCCTAGATTCTAATGCTCATACCATCATTCCCCAAAAATTTAGAATCCTATAAATACCATGTACCTATCTCATCAGTCCCAAAAATTTTGTATCATGTGCAATCCACAGAGCTCATCATGCCATTCCCAGTCACATGATAAATAAAATACAACATGCTCATCCTAGCATTCCTATAGTTAAGAATCTTATAGAATCTGTGTGATTATCCTAGAATTCTAAAATAACACCAATCGTATGTAATTTAGATTCTAATCCCATCATTCTAGATCAGTACCCATCAAAATTTCAATTTATCAATTTCCATAAAAAATATTGAATCATTTTTTCATGTTATTGGGAATCACATTATCTTGTGAATTACATTTCATTAATTTATATTTAATCAATCCATCATCATATTTTACTATTACATTTTTTAATAATCAAAGAAATATAAACCCAATTTACCAAAGGCTAATTTATTTTAAAATTGTGATATTTTATTTCACAACCATAGAATAAAAAAATAAACACTTTTTTATAATCCAATAATATATTCATAAAAATAAATATTCCATTTATAATCCAAGACCAGGGTAAACTCATTTCTCTGGGTATCCACTAGATGTTATCTTAATATGGTTCATTAAATTTGTAGATGGGTATTCATCTAAGGTAACTAGATTTTAAAATAAACTAATTTAAATAAGTTTAAAGCTTGGAATATCTGACTTTACAACATCATAAACATACCCAAAACATGGAAATAATTTGGGTTATGTTTAAGGGCCACCTTCAATAGGCATATCAGAGTCTATATATCCATCATTGGAAATCAGTTCAAACTGAGTCAGGAGAAAATGGAAAACTAGAAAAACTCATAAAAATAGAGAATATTAGATTTAAATATTGTTATAGAATGATAAAATTAAAAAAAATGGTCAAGAAGATGATTGGTATCCATATAATAGTCTCTCTAATTCCACTAATGGGTTTTCAAATAGAAATGAATCAAAGGGGGTTCATCCATGGGATGAAGAGAAGGAATGGGAAGCTTTGTCGTGTTGATGGAATAAAATGCAAGTGTAAAATTGGTTAAACCCTTAAAATATAAGAGGGGAGACAAGGAAATATTTCCACTTTTAATTAGTTCCATGGATTGGCCACACATTTTTGAAAACTATGAAACAACCTTGAAGACATCACTATATGTATCCACCACTTCACATTGTCTCTCTGTACAATTTTTGAAACTATTTTCAAAATGTGTGAAAGCCTTATTATTTTTCTAAAAAGGTAAAATAGTAAACTAGATCCCCTTGAATGGTTTAAAAAACCATGTTCCTTAACAAAATAAGTCACATGGTTGATGGGCTTGGTTGCAACTAACTGTGTCCTCACAGTGAGCTAACCATTTACCATGGGCTATTTTTTTGATACTGAAATTCCAAAACTGGAATCTTCTAAGACATATCGGATCACTTGAGTTACCTCTAAATCCTTAAACCATATCATAAAAGATTCCTTTAACATTTTCCAACTCACATATTCTCAATCAAAAACTTGATCTTCAAAATATACCATGAAACAAACTCAAATGTCAAAATGTTCACCAATGTGTGAGGCTCATCCATATACTCAGACCTTATAAATTCACCAGCATAACACTACTCATCCCCAATAATTCATGGTGTTCATCCATATATACCACCAAATCTTCTTTTATTTTAATTTATCTCTAAAAGGATGAATTTCATTTAAAAGCACCCAATGATCTTCCAACACACAAATCCAAATAGAAGAAATGAGGTTTTCTAATCCCTAGATCATTCGCATATTATCTTCAAACATCGAAATGATGCTCAATGAATTCTTTATATCATAAGACAAATTTGTTTCATGTTCTAGTTGATTTCCAATACTAAGGATCTTCCCACTATAGGGCTCAGCTCATGAGGCTGACACTTAACACTGGTACCACATTCTATAGAATGTTTTTTACCGAAGTCCACTCTAAGTAGTCCACTAAATCTCTCAGTCTAGTTCCATATGATCCACACCTCAACATATGTGATAATTATAGGCATTGTCATTACTAGTCCTCACTTCCTTTTACAGTGTTGAAAAATATATCTCACCACCATCCAAATACAACCCAAACACATTTTCTTTTCCTCAGAAAGACATATCTAACTCCCAAAAAATTCCATTTCATCTTGAATGAAATTTCAGATGTAGTTTTGAACACACAATATGGAATTCCATAAAGAAAGTCGGTTGGAAATCCTTTGGCCAGACCACCATGAGAATGAACAATTGTTTTACTAAGGAATATTTAATACTTCCAATAATGATACCCTTATTTCCAGGTCTACCATGTGGTCATGCTAAAAATTCATTAAGGTCTAATTGTACACTTTATAATGTCATTACATCTTGATATCAAAACAATTTCTAATAATCTGTACATTAACATATGAAAGAAGCCTCTATCATTTCCAAAGGAATCCAAGTTACATTGAAATAACACGTCCACTGACATCTAGTGATGTTACAACCATCCAAAGACTAGTCCCAATATCATAAAAAAATTTAGGGCATGAGGGCTACATGCCCAAATTTGAAATGATTATCCCTATAAAAGAAGTGTCATTTCCATCATTCCTTTGGGATAAAACCCTGATCTTAATATAACACACCCCATCCATTACTGATCACATTGTTTGGATGTTCCCTAACTTTCTCACTCTTGAGCTCCACTCCAACCTTAAAACACTATCCACTTATTGATCTTATAACACCATTATTGGAACTTATAAAAACTCCTTCACAGTGATGGTCATTCCTTGAAAATCTCATGGTGGACTCCCCACCATATTTCTTCCCTTAAAATACTCCCTAAGAATCAACCCTTGACTTGTCCTAAATTTACCAAACACATTTCAGACCTCCAAATCCACACCACCATCTAATCAAAACTTGTCCCGGATGGATCTCTTGAATTGAAAATGTCACAACATCCTGATCCAACCCAACACCACCCCTCTCAACTGTGTGACTTTTCCTACTCCTATCTCATCTAGAAATGTCACCTAAAGGCCATCATCCCTGAAATCTCCCTCAAACACTCTTTTATACAAGACTTGATAGAAAATATTCTCACTAGAATTCATTTCCTTAATCACATGATTCAAATGGTTCAACCTCCTACATAAATTGATAATTCAACCTAACTCACACTCCCATGAGACATTTTTCATCCATAATATTTTTCACACCAAAAGAACTAGCCACACTCACAAGAATATCACCTTAATTAAACTAGAAGTACCCCTGGGACTTCTAATTAAAAATAGAACATCACTTGTCCATGTACCATCGCATAACAACCAGTAAACTACAATAATTCTAAGACATGAAGTTTCATTCCTTCTCAGACAAAGTTATTATAGTTTTTTTTCAAACTCAGTTGTTCTAGGCCCCTAATCGATCTGTCATCCTCATAGAAACTTTGATACTGAGCACCGAACCCCGACTTCTCCCACATTTAAAACCATCCATGTCACCACCACACCTATGAAACACTCCAAATTATACATCATGTTACTCAATTAAGTATCTAAGAATCATCACTTTGGGTTTGTCAAAGCGGTGGGTTTTCACCCTCTCACCATCAGATTCAACCAAGACATAGGGGTTAAAAATCTATTGTGTCCACATAAACAGACCCAGATCATCCTCTTGTTAGCAGTGCATCACCAATATAAGGCTTAAAATCTTCTCTATGAAATGGAACTTTTGTATCATAATGACACTTCCATTAACAATATAAATTATGGATTCTCTCTTACAATTGGACTAAAATAGCTACACATCACATCCGTGTGCATGACAACTAGTTATTCTACAATTTATTTCCAAAAACTTGAAAACATTCCCACATAAGAATCACATTCCAAAAACTCATCCACAACGACTAGTGACAGTAATTCAAATGAACCTACACATATGAAATAGCCTAACACAATGAAGCAAAACTTTAGCTCGACTATAACTACCTCAACACTAGGAATCACTAAACATGTGATGAACACAAAATCCAGGAATTCTACCTATGCCTCATAGCATTAATACATATCACAAGATTGGGCCAACCCCTCTCATAGGACACCCTCAAATAACATATGGGAAGGACTCAAACAATACATGATACCCATCCACAATGTCACTAGGTTGACCAAACTATCCCAAAAATTGATTTCTCGCTAAATTCACAACTCCCTATATGACACTTATCCTTGTCTCAAGGTCACATGACATCTAGGATGACCAACACCCAACTCTAGGGCATCAAAAATCTTGTTCTCACTATGTACCATCTTAACCTCACCAGGGTCAATAAAAACACAGAAGGAATCTATGAAACCTTGTCTACTTTATGTTTCAACACATAACAAGTTTACCTTATTTAATATTTTAGGATTCACATTATTTTATTTTGTCCAATAATTATATTTTAATGGTTGACATTTAATCATTTCAAAATATGGCATGATTTTAATTTTTCAAAACATTGATTAAATAATGTGTCATTCAATATCAATATTAGAAAATACATTATAGGTTTCAAATAATATTTTATTTGACCAATAACATCATCAATCTAATAATATATGCTTCTGTGTCAAGTGTTCATCATATAATTGATCAAGTAAGATTCCACCATAATCATATATATAATTAACTATATATGATGTTGTATACAGTATAAATACCAACCTCCTAGAATGAGGAAAATATAGACCATAGGTAGATATAAATCAGAGTGTTAAAATCAATAAAAAATAAACACAAGGTAACATGAATCACAACCAAACCCAATTACGAGCAACATGAAATCAACATATAAAAACCCATGTCCCTAGCATGATGCATGTCATGTGAATCCCAATATGCCTAAAATGATTCATGAAATCAGGAATACCATTTTTCTATAACATAAAAAAGTATGAATTTTGTAAACCAATAACAACACACATCATGTGATTCACTAAAATTGAAGATTAAATACAATTTTAACAAGCGAAATCCCAGAACAACAACTCATAACCTAGAAACATGTATTTCCACTATGTGTGGGTTGATAAATCCTACGAAATTGCTCATTTACAAGCCCCATCACATTACTAATATTATATATATAATTTCCAAATAGTAAGACAAAAAACAACTTTTAAATCACTTTTTAATGCCCAACCTCAATATCCATTGTATTGGTTCCCTAGGGCATCATGCTACAAGACCTGAAGTGTGCCTCCTTATATACTAGAGTCTTCCGAATTGTGGTGTGTCCCTATGAGGTTACCATGGGAAGAATATTCCCCCATGAAAAAGTATCTACAGTATCAGAAGCAGTGAAAATCACAAATAAATGGATAAACATCATAGATAAAGTAGGTAAAGTAAAAAAATACTACAATACTAATTTCCATAATTAAGGGTTTGATATACTTTACAAGGGTTCCTTATGGTATTTTCATATATAGAAATAAAAAAAGGAATAAAATAAAAAATATCTAGGTCTCATCCTTAATTAGTCCTAAGTCCATACAAGTCCATTTTTTATACCCATACTTGCATTTCATGCCATCTATCATCAGTGTCGAGAGTTTCCATATGCCTCTAACTTCTGACTAAACAGTGATATCTACTCAGGTTCTGATGTTTCGTGGTAGACTGAGCAGGTTGGGAGTACAACAATGTCTGTGACCACCAATGGGTCCCTAAAATAATTAGTCTCGTATAAAGGTGCATCTGGAAGTGTTCAATGTAAAAATTTAACATTTATAAAACAATTTATAAAAAATAATTAAATAAATCATGTAATATAAAATAAATAAATACACAAAAATTTCATTTCCCAGACTCCAAAGGGATGTCAGGGGTTGGTCCTTCCAGCTTCGGCCAATGTGGAGGCATCTATAAGCATGTCATGGTGATCATACTTCCGTAAGTAACCAAAAGGAATACATTAACTCCTCCATGAATTCCCCAGTATCATAAAGTATCACATTGAATATGAGCTTTTATCATGTATTTCCCTTGGTATCTTATTTCTATGTCCCCATTCCCTAAAAATCCAGTATTATATGAATTCAAAATATCATTTTCATTAGTCACAGACATCTAGTATCATGTGTAATCCACATAGATTGTCTTAGTATTTCTAATCATGTGTCTAATGGAATATAAGGTGCTCATCTTTTCTTTGCCACAAATAAAGCATCTCATAGAATCTAGGAGCTCATCCTGACATTCTCAACAATCACTTATCATATAAAATCCATGCACTCATCCCAATATTTGCAATAATTACCCTTCAAAATTATATATTATCATTATAATTACAAAATCTGAATCCATTATTCACATTATGAGGATGGAATTTATTAACTGCATCACATTTAGTTAATTTAGACATACCCAATCTATCAGAATATTTAGTCACCATTCCACTTTTTAATGACCAAATCAATTTAAAGACCAATTTACCAAAGGAAATGAATTTTAAAATCCCATTTCAAATTATATTAAATAATTGATCCATTTAAAACATATTTAATCATATTAAGTTCCAAATTCCATTTACACCATTGATGATCATGAAATTCCATTTTTCTACCATCGAATAAGTCTATAAATCCAATTTTATAATCCAATTAAATTTCTATAGAAAAGGAATTCCATTTTGAATAAAATACAAATTTAAACTCATTTTTAAGGGTTTCCACTAGGGGTTATCTTTCTATAGTTTATGGAATGTAAAGGGGGAATTCAAAAGCATAAAATCAATTTTAAATTCAATTAATTAAATTAATTTCATACATTATAATAGTAAAATTCACTACATAACACACACAACCAGAAAAAATTTGATAGTTTGGGTTATGTTTAGGGATAACCTACCTTAGTCATAGGTATGTCTAAACATCTATCATTTATATTTGGTTTATCTTAAGTAAGGGGAAACTGGAAAACCATAAAAAATCCCTAAAAATAAGGAATAATTGGCAAAACAAATGAGATTAAATAAGATGGAGAAATAAAATTTAAAATGAATGAATGGGATTGGTGGACATAGTATAGTTTCTTTAATGGATCTGATGTCACTCCAAAAAGAAATGAATCAAATCAGAATCATATAATGGATGTAGAGAAGGAGGCAGAATCTTGGTAGGTCTTTAGACTAAAAATGGGAAATGAAAATTGGGTGAAACCATTAAAATATAAAAGGTGAAAAATTAAATTTTCACCTTTTAATGAGGCAAAAATTTTAGCAACACATTTTTACTAAATTTATTCCAACCATGAATACCTCACTATTTGAGGAATACAACTTCACATGAATAGTGTACATAGTTTTTCAATTCATGTAGAAATTATTTTGGCATACAATTGAAAATTTATCCAGAGGTCACTTGATTACATAGAGTCCCATTAATATTTCATAGAAAATGTGTACATTAACAAAATATTCTTCATTTTTTTGTTGCATGGTAATCACTAATTGTACGATAATCATGTGCCCCATTATGTTTCCCTTAAAACCAAAATTCTAAACACCAATGATCTTGAGACTTATCTGAGAAACTAAGGCATTCTCAGACGAGATACCACACCAAAAACATCTATTTAAGATGTTCGAACTCAGGGATTCTAACTAAAAACATGGATTTAAATATGTCTCATCCACCAAATTCAAAAATCAATATTTCCACCAAGACTCAAGACTCATCCGTGCACATGGGGATTATATTTTAATCCATTTATCAATAAAAATATTTTGTTAAAAGTCAGTTTATTTATTTTAAATTTTTTTTCTATTTCCCTACATTTTAAAATTAAAGATTACATGAGAGAAATTTATAATAAAATCACAATACACTTAAAATAAATTGATACTTCTAGAATAGATTTTTTTGTGGAGAATATGATAATTATTATTTTCTAAATACACTGGTCTATCTTCATCGCTCTCTCTAGCTTTCAAGATATTGTGATTACACACATTATATATATATTATAATATCAACATAATTTGTTCATGGAATTAGTAATTTCCAAATTGAAAATTATGTTTTTAATTCTTTTGAATGCATATTTTCTTTATTTGGATTGTTAGGATGAGCTGAATAAGCTTCATGTTAAATATTAAACCTTCTAATGAAATTTTATTACATATATTCACTTTATCACCATGAATTAATTTTAAAATATAATATTTCTATATTATAGAGAGAGGATTATTGTACCATAGATGTTTATTTAATTGTATTATTATTTAATGCTAATAGACTATGTGGCATATGATCTATGAATGGTGTTGTATTATAGATTACACTAACCAATTCACAAATAACTCTATCAACACATGATTGTAATGATGTTTTTTAAGGAGATATGTCAAGTCATATATATTTGTTTTGAATTTTTTCATTCTTAATATAGAGAAACGTTCCATACTTAATATTGTATACTTAATTTTATGCCATATTTTTAGGTTGATAATATCATATCATTACTATATATTGGTTTGATGGTTTTTAATCTGATGGATGAAGAGCTAATGTACATCCTTGTAATAAAGAAACAATTTGTTCCCATTTCATATGATTACTAAAGAGATATCTATAAGGATAAAAGGTTATTGAATCTTCATTCATATGATCAAAATTAATGGCATGAGGAGGAGAAGGAGGAGTATTGATTTTAATTAATTTTATTATATCACTCCCTTGGAAATATCTTTTGATAGTGATCACTCTATAGATTTCAACACCTCCATATTGGCATGCATCAACTGGTGACCTTATGGGGTCAATATGAGATGATGTTCTCTATGATATCCATGGATTCAAATAATTATTTATCACATAGATCTATTTATATATACGATTAAAGATAAATATATTTATTTAACTTTTAAATACACCATGTTGGGAATTCACATATATGATTACAAGTTGGAATGAACAAGGCCACCTCTACAACCTCGATTTATGGATTCTGGTCTTCAAGAATTTAAATAATCAAGAAAATTAGGGATGATATTTATAATCTCTATATTTTGATATAAATTAAATTTTTTCAATTTATCTTTTTGTTTAAAAAATAGAAAAAATTATGATTTTCTAATAAAGTAATAGAAAATTCTAACATAATTAATTATGTAAAGACCCCAAATTCATGGATGGAACACTTTTTTGTAATGTAATACGGATAGGATCTATTATTCACTATGATATTTTTTTCATATCTATTTTTTCAAAATTATTTGATAAATAAAATTCATACATATATGATTGCATCAAATTTTTCATGTCATTAGAAAAAAAGTACTAATGACTAATTAATTTTATTATGTTTTTCAAAATCCATGACCATCAGTGTTTCTAAAAACAAATTTAAAAACAAATAAGACTCTAACCACTTGTTTTCACATTATTTTTATCTTCATTGTGATATAATTAACCAATAATGTATGACTTCAGGAACCTACATTGTATTTCACTTATGATCAAAGAAATTTTTAGAACTTTGTTAAAATGAGTGATGAATTAATATGGACCATTAAAAAGAATTTAGTAGTAATATTTTCATTTAATAGTATTTAATAACAGAATTTTATTTCAATATACACCCTCCATTTAAAGTCTGGTTAACTAAAAATTACATTATAAATGACTTTTTATGAAGGTGAGTACTTAGAATCAAAAATTTACTAAAATAAATATCATTTTAGATAGTTTATTAAGAAATACATAGATTTCCCTATTAAATATATACACTTCATTTAAAAAAATAATTATTTTTTTATTTACATTATTACTCACAAAAATATTATACCAATTAAAACAATAACCTATTTCAAAAGGAGTTAAGATGAATTATTTGGAATATTATTAATTATATCTATTTAATATTTTATTGAATTGTTTATTTTTAGGAAGCCATATATTAAAATCATAGGTAAAATAAAATTTTATGTTAATGTAAATACTTATTCATGGTGATTGGTGTTATTGATTTTAAAATTATTTACAGGATGATTTTACACAAAATTTGATGGAAGGTTTTAAAAAAAATCCCACTATACCAAATACTCATTAAAATTTAAGACACATTATTATTTTTTGTGTTTAATTTTATATTTAACATAATGAAATTGGATATATGAAATTAATTGAATACATTCAATAAGAATATATCAATTAAATAATTGGGAATAACATTTAAAATTATACATCATCAAATAATATTAACAGTTATGTAGGGAAAAATGATTCTTGGGTGATGGAAGATTTTTAAAAGTAAAGAAAATTTATGATATTTTAATTTTTGAATATGAGTTTTTCAATGAGGAATGATATTTTAATGTTAAAATGATCAATAAATAGCATTAAAATTATTTTTTATATAACTAATAATGATTTTTTTGTTTTTTATATTCCTTAACCAATTGTGAAATTTTATTGTTGTAGGTAAATTTGATAAGGATGTCCTCTTAAACTTTTTCCATAGTACTATAGTAAATTTTATAGTGCTTTAGAACATATTCATTTTTTGTTATTTTTTTTAAATTATTCCACTAAGTAAATTTGTATGATAAAAATTGAAAATATCTGTAACACCCTAGATAAATAAAGAATATGACCTTTTTATATTTATCCCTATTTTTGAAAAAATATTAATATTACTTTAAAGGTAACGCTATGCTCGATGGCGTACCCAATACGCGACAACGAGTTCTTTTGAAATCTTACGTTGCACTATAATAATAAAATAATATTATTTTAAATGGTAGTTAATGCCTAGCCATTTTAATAGTGGGAAAGAACGTAACTAACTAAAAAATTATTACATATTTTTGTCAAATATTTTTTAATTTTTACAATAAATGTTAGAGGATTAAAAATGCGAATGAATCCAATTCTATGCGTAAACATTATAATATTCTTTAAAAGGTCTATTAAACGCCTTTTGATGGAGAACCTCTTTTAAATACGATTTTTGAAAATTTTAAATGTTATATTTGACAAAATATAATTCTTCTTTAGAATCGGGATATCAAATTTTACTTTGTGTAAATTTTTGGTATTTTTCTGAAAAAGTTCATTTTTTATGAATAGTGATAAATGTTGTATTTTAATTCAAAACCTCTTTTTAATCTAATTTATTTATATGATTATATTATCATTTTATTTTTTTTAAAGTAAAATTAGAATATATTTTTACCATTTATTCCAATAGTGGTCATTGGAATTAATTTGACTTTGAAATTGGACTTAAACTACTGTCAATCTTTTAATAGATATTGTTTCTTAAAAACACGCTATTTGTTTTGACAGCGGGAATTAATTTTTAAATTAATTAATGCAACTTATATGTTTTGAATTTTATAAAATAGAAATAATTTTTGAAATAGGAATATCAAATATAGATTAGGGTTAATTTTTTTATTTTTCTGAAAAACTTCAATTTTAGATGAATAGTGAAACAACTAAGTGGTAGTTTAAAAACTGATTTTTTATTTAAATGAAACATTTCCACTTCTGTAATTTGATTTTCAAAAATCCAAAATAAATGGTTATCATTAGGATTTAAAATTTGGTTCAATGGGATTAGAATAATTTTTTGGTGAATAGTAACTTTTATTTTTTTAATCGTGATTACAGGTTATTTGTGTAAATCAAGGCAAAAATAATGTTTTAATAATATAAAATGACCTTGAAACATGTACTACCCTTATTGGATGAGTCATGGACGACCTAGAAAATCCATGGGTCAACATTGGGACCCCATGGAGCCACTTTTGTTGGAAAATGACATTAATAACTTTTTATTTAAAGTTAAAATTAAAATGTCACAATCATGTGTTGTTTTACAAAAACAATTTTTAAATGGGGTAATACAAGACATATTTTTGACTATAAATATTCATTAGGAAGCTAAGAATATTTCATACATCATGATGTTTTTTTATAATTTTTTTATATTAAAAAATTAAATTATTTATGACACCATGATGATGCAGCGATTACCTCATTATTTAACGATCTAAATAAAATGAAAAGATAATGTAAACTCTAACACCTACACTTGTAAAAAACCTATTGTATGGGTGGATTTAGAACTATTATCACCTTATCCTTGAAATATATAATTTTGGGACCTTTAAAATCCGAAAAGCATTTTATAATACAGTAAAAGTTTATAACTTTCCAAGAGTGCCCCTCCTCTCCTCTTATAAAAGGCCCCCACCTCTACCACCTTACACCCACCTCTCAAGCCTTTGTCTCGGCCAAAACCTTCCCATTTAATCTCTCCAAATACCTATCCTCATCATTGAAGCCTCACCTTTGGCATAATTCTCTTCAATAAACCCTTTTTGTTCAAACCAAGAGGAGTTACCCGATTTAAAGGTAATGTCTTCACTTGTGTTCATTTGTTTTATTTTGCTTCTCCAAACCCCTAAACTCTTTTTATTCCATTATTTTGTAACAAAACCAGTATATTAAATATACTAGGATGTTTTTATGTGATGTATTTGATCTACACTTACACACACCTCCGTCTAATGGTTAAAGAACATACTGTTTCGGTGGATGGAGAATTACTGCCTCACGAAACGATGATTGTTCAATCTTCTCTTAACACCTTTCATGGTGGCCATTATGATGTCACTATATTTTATATATGATATATATGGTATTTATGTTTTCCATATGCTTCTGTATTTTATATTTAAAACATACCTTTATGCTTTGCATGTTGTGCAAATGCGATAATTTCTTACGAGGATGTGTGGACTACCTCCCCCTCAAGTGATGTGACTCATTCATGAAATACATGGAATGTATGAAGAATGAAATTAATGAACTTATGTGACATATAAAAAATATATATTATACTGTAATTATTATATATATATATCTCAATTATTTTTAATTCCATTAATATGACAAAGAAATGAAAGTAGCGTTCATGCGTACGTACGGCCTACCGTCTCCATGAACGGTGCATTTCATTTATTTTTATCTCCAAATGTTATGGAGTAGTATAAAATGAATATGTACTGGATATATATGATATTTAAATAATTAATATTATTTTCGAGATTATTTACTTATAACTAAATGGACAATCATTTTCAAACATGTTCATTTTTGACTCATGTACCAAACATCGACAAAAACGTCTGATATGAACTCACATTATTAACCTATTATTATGACATTATAATATGTTATATGAACGGAATAATAATATTTAAAAAAGGTACATAAGCAATTATAAATTGAAAAATGTTTATTATTCATGAATATAAAGAAACAAACAAGACAATTTGGACTTGAGGTAAGGGATCTAACCTCTCTTTTTTCCTTTTAAGTACTCTCTTTTATGTCATTTCATTTAAGCTCATATTTATTATGTTTGGGGATGTTCTTTTATATTCCTCATTCTGTAATTTTTATGTTCATGTTATGAGATAACCTATTTGATCTCAAAAATCTATTTTTGTAAGTTTTAATTGGCGTCGTTAGGCTACCGATTTTTCGTAAGGGATTTTTCATCTCACTTTTATTCTCGTTGGGTTTATGCTATATTTTCCACCATTTCCTTTGAGTGGTGAATGTACTGCCCATTATCCTACTCTTTGTGTAATATTATTTTGTTTATGAGTATTTACATCAATTTTGTATAGTCCTTCTTTCATGGGGTGTACGTTTCGAAAGTTACCCATGTCGGTAAGGGAACCTTTCACCCTCCTCTTTTTAAAAGACTTCTTTTGTTAGGTCTTTTAATTAACATCTTTTTATGTTGGGATATGTTCTTCTATATCCTTATTTATGTAAATATTATTTCCATGTGATGAGATACAATTTTCTCTCTCATAAACTAATTTTATGAATTTTAAAGTGACGTCGTTATGCTGTAGAATTTTACCAAGGGACCTTCTTAACCCAATTTTGATTTCTTTGGGTTCAACATGTAGTTATTGAATGTATCATACTTTTAATATGTGTGAATAAAATTTTATTGTTTTACACTTAATATCATCTTATATGGGGTGTATTTATATTTTTCACACATAATTATGATATTGATTTATCCTTAATTTAAGGATACGGTCTTTATACGGGATTTCACCTCATTTTACATTTCTATTGAGACTTCATTGTTGTTATGAACCAATCCACTCTTATATAGTGTATATACTGTCCTTTGGAATATTTTATCATTAATCCCTTTATTCTCATGATATTATATAGTTATAATTAAATGTTATTCCTCAATTATTGAATTCAAGTGTCTCTCATTTTGTTAAAACACCTTTAACTAAAATATCGTTTTAAATGTTTTAATGATGTATTCTTTTAAATATTTATCATTAATATACAAGTTTTAAAAATGGTTTTAAGGATTTATTTATTTGGATATTAATTTTTTAAAATGTTAAAAGTTTCAAAGTTGTATGGGACACTTTGATTCAAAAATCTCTTTATTAAATGTTTTAACTGGTTTTGAAAATGGTTTTTAGAAGGAATTAATTATTTCAATATCTTTAAATGTTATATTGTTATTGCAATGTGGAAATTTTATATTTACTTTATGCTTAAGTTATGTTATATGATTATGTTATGGTTCTTGGTTATTGTTTATGAAGACGGGTGGTTCCATGATAAACTAAGGGCGGGTGAGCTTGATATAGCTCTCCAATGCATTGGGTAACGTGAAGGGGTTAAACGTTAATGTTTCTCCGAAGAGATTTAGGGAATATACTGTGATGGGTATTCCAAACGTAACCATGAGGGTTACTCCCTACGTAAGAATGTTATGAATGCCTCATGTTACCTTTATTTATTATGATTTCTATGATTTATTCATGATTTCATGAGGTATGATAAATTTATTATGTTTTATGAGTAAAGTATTATTTCATTGATTCTTATGTATAAATGGACTAATGTTTTCTTTACGTATTGTTATAACACTTACTAGGATTTTTATTCTCATCCCAAGTTTTTGAAATGTTTTCCATAGGACATAAAGATGAATAGAGACAAGGATGGGATCATGGAAAGACATGTTACCTAAAACATGGAACTAGACATGTTTCTTTTTAAGTGTTTTTTTATTTTATGAAAACTTAGTAGAAGTGTTTACTATGTAATCGTTTGAGATGTAATAGTTATAACATAATTCTCTAAAACTCTAAACCTGAAAATATGCTCAATGTGAACTATTCATTTAATTCAATATTAAGTAAGGTTTATGGTCGAGGCCTTATAGTTGGTATCAGAGGTCGGTTTAGATAACTTTAGAGGTTAGGGTATTCTCTAAGCATAAGTGACAATACCATAATGGTTAGGATTTCAGAAAGAGTCCTAGTTTTAGATAAAGTGAATGAGTAAGTATATATTAGTGTTTATCTTCCTCATTAGTACATGATGGTTTTGTTGATATACTCACACTGACCTTTTTGGTTTTAGTAAATGGTTGGATCTAGCAGGCACCAAAGTAACAGTAGATGTGAAGGAAACTCTGACAGTTTTCTGAGCGAGAAACTGAATGATATGGGAGCTGCAGTGAGAACACTTGTGAATATCCTCAACCAACTATCTGGAGTCATGATTGACCACCTAAACCTTGGTGATTTCTATAAGGCATCTTATATGTGAGAAAAAAATCCCTATGGATCTACAGGTAATAATCATAAAGGTAAGTGTGTTCAAAAACCTATGTGTCCAATATGTGGAAATAAACACCTAGGAAAATGTTTCAAAGGGACAAAAATATGCTATATATGTGGAAATGAAGGCCATAAAGCAAGAACCATCCATGGAAAAAGGAATCATCCAGTTGACTCAAGGAAAGGGAAAGAAGTTCTTTCTGAGGGATCAACTGAATGTTTTAAATGTGGTGTGCATGTTCATTATGCAAACACATGTCTTATGAAGAAGTTTCGGGAATGGGATTACCAAGATCGTATAAATATTCTTTTACCAATACCTAACGCCATTCCGATTGAGGATGAAGAAACTGACAATGACCAATCAAAGTTATGGATTATTTCTTAACTTTTGTTTTCCTATTTTGGAATCTTAGGATATGATTCATGATTTTATTTATAGGAAAGAAGTATTTCAGAATAAGTTGGAAAGGAATGGTTAATGGATCATGAAGAATGTTGAATTATTAAGAAGTAAACATATAAGGGCTTCAAGAGTTATGGTGAAATTATTAAGAGTATTAAGTCTCTTTTGATGATGGGTTTATATTAGAAGACTTCTTATAGTATCTGTAACCCTGATGCTTGATATATAAAAATTTTATTCATGGAATAGTTATCTATTATTTTGTGGACATATTTATAAAGAACCATTTTGGTTTATATGATCCTTACTTTTGAGGTAATTATGGGTTACTATATGTTATGATGGATAGTGAAAGGAATGAGATAAAATTGATGTTAAATTATGTTAAGGTTGTTTTTGATGATTTTATCTCTTTTTGGGGAATGATTTGAGAATTATATAGTTTGGAAAAAGGAAAACACGCAGACCGTGTGACAACCCGTCATGTCAGACAAAGCTGTGGGAATCAAAGCCACAACCAAAATGTGACTGGTATTTATCTCCTACCACTGGGCTACGTGAAGTCCCTGGTTAGTTTGACTAATTATTTTTAGTTAGAAGATTTGATTAATTAAGTGTTAGTTTATTTTGGGTTATCTATGGATATTATTAACCTATCATGGAGGATATGTGATTAGGATAATTACTTTTCAATATGAGACTTTAAGAGCAACCGATGTTGTTTGGAGATAAATGATATGATTTAACATGGAAGACTATGTGATTAAATCCTTCAAATATTTGGGTTTCAATCTTAGTTTGGTTTACTTATGGTCTTTGTTGAACTTTGGGTTTTTATGGACAAATTTTGGACATTAAGAATATATTTTATTTTTATAAAGGGTTATCCTTTTTTGGATTTTCTGATCTTGTACTAACCTTGTTGGTTTTGGTTTTGGTTAAAGTCTAAAGACATGGGAAGTATATAGTTCTCTTTTGTGGATTAGGTTATTCTATAGAAGTTGATCATAGTACTCTTAATGTGAAAAATTCTTCCTAAATACTCATCATTTGGGGAAAGTATGAGTTTGTGTATGAAATCTAGTAAAAGTTGAAAGTCAACATGACAAAGTATTATCAGTTTCTAAACTCATGTTGTATTAATACATATACTACACAAATATTCAGTTGTAGAATACTATCATATTTTTTAATGAATTATTTAATCATCTAATTAAGCATAGTTTTGACTTATTTATCAATTGGAAGTAAATTTAGAACCATGTTAACATTTTTTTATAAAACCTGAACAATAGATCATCCTTTTTACAAATTTAGAAGATATGTTACGTATTGAAAATAAAAAAAAATTTATAAAAAGGAAATGAATCAATTGGGATTCATCCATAAATAAATAACAAATTTTTTATTTTTTGATTTACACAACAATGATTGAATGTTAATAACAAGAAAATTAAATAAAATCAAGAGCACTCCTTTTTTAGAGAAGAATTTTTGTTGATCCCCCTTTTCTTTTTTTCATCCTATTTCAAATTGAATTCAATTTTTAATCCCTTAACACCAAAATTCTCCAATATTCCATTTTTTATGATTTAATGTATGTTTTTTAATAGATTTAGAATACCATTATTATAATTTTAGAATTACACCATACCAAATTTATCAATATTGTTCAGAATATGTTTCCACATTAGTCAAATACCATCCAATAAAAATGAAAAATACATGACAATAGTATCACAACCCCAATTAATGTCTCCTATACTTATAATTTTACTACACAATCTTTAAAAACTAGTTAACTCTAAAATAAAAAAACACACAATTTATACTATTGAACTCTTATAAAATTAAACTATTACACTCTTCATAGAAATTAGAAAAAAATATATTTCTACTATCAATTTATAGAAAAAATTTAATAATTTTTTTCATATAAGTATAATATAAAATATCAATGATCGTTTATAATTAGAAATTTTAAAATTGATTTCAATTCAACTTTTATTCTAATAATAGATGGAATGACTTGTAGCTACACTCATCATTGAAGAACAAATTTTATTGTTGATGTGATCAATTCTAAAATACATTAATGAAAATATTATAAATAGCTTCAATTAAAAATATCAACTACACATAAAATTAAGAAAATGAATTGTATCAATGAAAATAGGTCTCAAAAACTATTCAACCTTTTAGGATGTGTGTTATTATTTTTACTATTATCCTCATCTGCGAGGGTTACCATGAAATATACACCAAATGTACTAAATCAATAAAAAATAATTTATACTCTTCATGTAAAAGTATGAAATCTATAAAATATAACAACTGAACATATAAAATTATAGTATAAATATTATCTACATGAATCAATTGACTCGTTGACTACAACAAAACATTCTCTATGTCAGAATCTCTTACCCATTCATAAATAGAAAAACAATGATGAAATTATCAATTATCATGGTTGAATATGTATTGGTTATTATTTCATCCAAAATAAAAATCATCATGGATTATAGATGTTATGATGAGGTTACAACATTTGGGTGTCTTAGTGGGTTAATAATAGTATAAATAAATCCAACTTCTTCCTTGTCCATTTTAATAAATTTTTTAAAATTACTATCATTTTAATAGATTATGTACATCATCAAAATATTATAAAATGTCCTAGTATTTTGTCTATAATATGGAAAACGTAATTTTATTAATAATAATTTAAATTCTGCTAATGTGACAAATTTAAATGATAGAAAACAATGATGAACAATTATAAAAATTGATTCCATAAATGAGACATATATGATGTAAATATTTTCCATAATAATAGAAGAAAGATTTAAAGAATCTAAAACATTGGTATAAATAACAGAACTATTTGAAACAAGTAATCAAGTAATAAGATCATAAATATAGAAAAAAGTGTTATATCATATATTGTGTCTTCCATAATAACAAATTAATTTGTATCACTTATACCTAAGATCACATATAAAATACACCAAATATTAATATTTGATAAAAATTATAATGTTTTATATGTTTGAAACAAGATAAAAGTTTCTTATTTACCACTCAACTATAAATTTTCAACATTATAAAATATAGATGATAATGAAATTCATTTTTTCACAATTAAATTGTATATAAAAATTAAAATCTACATATAAGAGTAACACCTTAAATGGTGTATATTTTAGATAATGGTTTTTAAAGTGTATTTGGTTTCATTACATTTCACATTCTATATTGTTTTCTATTCACTTAAACCATTCTAAAATTACATTATTCTATTTTTACACATTACGTACCTCTTATTTATCTTATTTAATTTCATATTAAAATCTTTACTGTAATAGAAAATATAAATTTCTAAAATGTTAACTACCTCTTATTTTGATGAAATGTTAACATCAATATGATGTGTCTCCCATTTATATTGATGGTTTGATTTTTTTTATTAAATTAGTATCTTTAATTTATATATATCCCCTTAATATTTGATGTATATTGAAAAATAATTTACATAATTTACCATGACAATTATTCAATATTCAATTCATTATGATTGATTATCTTTCATAGGATAATCAATGTAGAGTTAATTAATGTGTATATGTAGATTTTATGAAAATAAGTTGGGTCTATCCATCATAAAACTTATATAAATATTATATTTTTAAAAAGTATTGTATTGATGAAAAAATAATAATTTTACTAGTATATATCCAAATTAACATTATTTACATTGGATAACATGGTTCATAAATTGTTTTAACTAGAAAATCTTATAAAATTGTGAAAATATTCCTCCTCATCAAATATTATGATTCCTTAAATTTTGTATCTCTAATTGAACCAAATATTTCTATAATAAAATCAAGTTTCCTATAGTGACATGGGATTTATGTGTGTGGGACTCAGCTGGATTTTGAATTTTTGAAGTCATTGGACCTTCCATGGTGTATAATGATAATTTTCCACAAGATGAGGAACCTATAAAATATCTTTAAGGAATCCATTTTTTTAGAAATAAGGGGTTTACCTTTATGATGAGCCAACATGCAATTGACTACTGTGTAGCCTCAAGAATGGTATAATAAAAATATTGAATTATTTCATTTTTTTGCACAAGACTTCCTGAGGGAATGACATTATCTATTTAATAGATTATTGTAGGGGGAAATTGATTACACTATTAAATTACTACTACAAAAAGGTGGGTTAAAAACAATACACTTTATCAGTACTAAAAGAAATGGTAATGGTGCCCCTTTTTCAAAACATTTTCCTCGGATAAAGGTACCCTTTATCATAATATTAGTATTGATATTGGTTGGACTTTGTGAATTCAATTTTAGAACTGATAAAAGGTAAATTTAATATAAAAATATAATGAAAAAAATAATATATTAAAATATAAATATATTGACAATGATTTAAATGAAATATATTTTATTAAATATGATTTATATAAGCCTAAATTTTTATTTACATTTAATTTAAAATATTTTTAGTGAAAATTGGATATAAAAATAATGAAGAAATTATAATAATTAATATATTTCTAATTACTATTGAATAATAGTAATTTAATAACAATTGAATGACATATAAAATCAACAAATTATTGATTGATCTAGGATAAGTTGAAAACATAACATCAACTTCAAACAACCATAAATTTTTATATAGGTTCATGTTTGAGCTTTACTACATATCAAATCGAATCCTACTAAAATTGATTCTAAATAGTTAATCATATTACCCTATTCAGTGTTTCTTTGAGGCTGAAAAATTATAATAATGACTCTACTAATGATTTTTTGTTGGGGTACCATATTTTATGAATTCTTGATGGAATTTCAATCTAATTTGAGGATGTATTTTAAATTTTTTTCATTGTATACTGAATTTATTCGCTGGGTTTAAACTAAATGTATATTATCCTATCTATATTTTACTATTTCTCATGTTTTAGTATTATTTATGTGTAAATATGTACATATTTGAAAATATTTACATATAATAAATCAATTTCAAATAAATATTTAAAAATATTAAAATAAAAATGTATTTTTTTAATAAACTAGATGTATAAGAAGAAGTTATATATTACTCAATTTATTTAAGATAAGTAATTATCAAATTTATTTACCTTATAAAAATGAATTAATATATATATAAATGCACAAGTAATTTTTTTATATAAGTATGTGTCTATCAATAATAAAATAAAAAATTATGTGAATATTATAATATATGTAAATAAATAATTATATGTAAATAGTTTTTAATATATGTGCGATATATAAATGTGTACATGTATATGAAAATATGTGTATGTTTTTTTTTTCATTTTTGTATAAATACATCTTATATGAATGTATTTCAATTAATATATCATCATAATTACCTCTAGTATATATACATATTAACGTTACATATTTATAAATTCATTATAAAAATTTTATATGAAACTATACAATTATATGTAAATATATATATGAAAATATATAGATATATGAATATATTTGTAAATATGTATACAATTTAAATTTAAATATAAAGTATATAGATTTATTTTAAAAATGTATTAAAAAATTATTATATAAATGTATATATTTATATGATTAAATATATAAATAAAAATGAATTATTTATATATATATTATGAAATATTAAAAAACTCATTATAGTATGGTGGTAAAGTCCTCAAACATGAAGGCATGATGTTTGGGGAAATATGTTGAAAAAATTGAACTCATAATTGTGGTTGAAAGTGATCATAAAAAGGGGAATGTGTGGGAGGGGAAAGCTAGTGGGGGTGAGTTGGAGGAGATAGTGCTGATAAAGGGAGAGTGGTTGAGCATTGTAAAAAGTGATGTGAGAATGAAAAAAATTACAAAAATATTTTCTAAATTTATCAGTGATAAAAATAAGAGTTTTGATAATGATACACATTATTAAGGAATTTTCTTACTCTGATAAATGTTGTGTCTTTTTAATGGATTTGATATTTTCATCATTTTTTCAAGCTCCAATAAAGAGTAATTATAATACTTTTGAAACTATGATCTGAATTTTCGAATCTTGAATAAAAATTATATTTTAGGAATGGGGTAGGTTTTTTTCACTTTGGGTGTTGTATTAGGGTACAACCATGGGTTAATTAAAAAACTGATAAAATTATTTATTTATTTATTTAATTAATTTTCCAACAATAGACAATGCTAATATAAAACCCATTATATCTAATTTCTTGGGATAACAGCATAACCCTAGAGATTTGATAGGAGGTGTCTATAGAAGAATTTTTGATGAACAATTTTGGAATCAAGGAAGGATAACAAGTATAATGGAATCAATGGCATCATATACGAGTGTGTTATTCCCTTGTGATTGATCTTATTATTCATAGAGATTTTTTATTTCATGTTTCTTAATCCTTTTTTATTCCATTCTGAAGTTATGGTTTAACTCCGTTAATTTTGTTAGTAAAAGTATTATTGGATTGTAATGATAATAATGTTTTAATTCGGGTAATAATCATGAAATATTTTATTAGATTAAAAGTCTTCAAAAACGTGACTTATAAGTTATAATTATTTAATCCTAACATAGTTTTGATTATTGAGGATAAATGAAGGATGAACAGTGATGAATTGTATTCTCTATTATCTCCTTCTCATACATCATTATTCCCTCTCTTCCCCTCCTTCACCATGATGCATGAAGGGAAAAAGACAACCATCCGGTGTTAGATGGGGGGAATATAGGGGATGTGTGTAACACCCTAATTAACATATTTAGATATATCATATATTATGGATAATAATTAGATATATAATTACAAATGGGATTTTTCATTAAAAAAATTGATATACTAATTATTGTTAAACCACTCAACCATTATCAGTGGTAATGAAGCCTCCATTATAACCTATAAAAAAGAACTGAAAAGGGTGACTTTATCATCACTTTTTCTAGCGTAGAAAAAAATTAAAAAATTAAAAAAAATTATTCAACCCATCACTAACTACTATAGTTCAACCCTTTAAAAGTGTGAAAACGAGGATTTAATATTGCTAAAAATAATTATTGTCCTCAATACCATTAAAGGTGAACTTTATCCATTCTTTATTTAGCACTGATAATGGGGGCCTTTATCAATAATTGAAATAACACTGATACTGGTCCTACTGCTACATTTTGTTGTTTAAACAACCTCATATTGTAGAAAACACACCTATATACACCTGTATGAATATAAATAATTCAATGGAAATTAAATATACATCACGAATACAATACAACACTATTACATACATTTCAAATAGTTTTATTATTATTAAATTTCCAATTTCTATCCCGGAACATTTAAAAACATCAATGTTTAATTGTCATTGGAACATGCGTCCCCCTCTCAAAAAACACTTTCCCATGTTATCAGTTACCGAAGAAGCCCCAAACCAGTGAAAAATTATCCACCAATATTGGAATCCAAATCATATATCAGTAATACTGTAATTAAATAAATAAAACATATATATATAATAATACATTAAAAAGATATCTATTTTAAATTAAAGGTCTGACATACAGTCATACTGGTTAGAAAATTAATTAAATTGAGATTTTGTTGATTCATACACATTAAAATTACTTATTTATAGCTTTCTTTATGTTTCGAAACAATCCAAATACATCTCCTCAATTTAGAGTATCTCTCTTGTCTTTTCTACTAGAATGTTATTTTAAATAAAAAACACACACTTCGTGTCAAACCGGTCATATTATGTGTTGGTTTAATGTGTTTCATATTTTTACACATCAAAAATGATATATGAGTACTTTTTCTAGATTATCAAGACAATCTGATCACATTTTTGTGGTTTTTAACTAGTGACACATGTTTTGAAGTAAAATGTCAATTTTAGACAGACAATGAACTCTTTGAGTCATATTGTGCACACTGTGATTCATATTGAGGTTCAGATAATTCCTACACATCCAAAATTACTTATTGATCATTGTATTAATGTATCAAAACAACCAAATGAATTTTATTGGGTTTGAGTATGTCACTTCTATTTTTTACTAAACTATCAATTAATGATAAAAACATAGACTTTAGGTTATACACATCACGTAAAGTATCTGATTAATGTGATACTGATTACCATATGTAAAAAATTACATATGAATCGTTTTTCTAAACTATCAAGACAATCCGTGTGTGCTTTCATGGTTTTAGTGAGTAACAAATGTTTTGAACAAAAATTTCACTTTCAAACTGATAGCTGATGTGTTGGTGATTCTTACACATCCAAACTCACTTATTTATCACATTCCAAAATTATAAAAATAATATGAATATCTTTTTCTCAATCTTGAGTATGTCACTTTTCAGTTTTACTAAAATTAATGTCATTTTTAAATAAATAAGACACACTTGGAACTATAAAAATAACATTTTGTGTTGATTTGAAGTGTGGTTGATTCCTAAATGTCAAAAATGAGTTATGGTATTTTTTTTCTAATGTATCTAAACAATCGAAATTTCTATTCCCAATTTTTAGAATGTCACATGTTCTTTTTTCTATCAATAATTTCAATTTTAAATAAATATACTCACATGGAGTCATACTGGTCACATTGTGCATTAGATTTAGTTGTGACTAATTACAACACAACACAAATGACTTATAGACTATTGTAATATAGTATCAAAATACTCTGAATGTGTTTTCTCTTCTTTTATTATTTCACTTATGTATTTTACTAATATATAATCTCAAATAGGAAACAATCACTTTGGGAAAAATTGGTCACATCATGTGTCATTATTATGTGGGACTAATTCGTTTATTTTAAAATGATGTATGAGTTATTTTCCAAAATTATCAAGACAATCAGAATCTGTTTTCATTGTTTTCAATGAGTGGCACACTTTTTGAATTAAAATGTTAATTTTAAACTGATAATGAAAAATTTGAGTCGTACCGGTCACACTATTCATATAATTGAGATTATGGTGATTCCAAAACATTAAATTACATATGGATAATTTTTCTGGAGAATCAAAAAAAAATTAATTCATTTTATCGATTTTGATTATGTCACTTGTTATTTTTACTAAATTAATGTTGAAATTAAATAATAAGACATTCTTGGAGTCATAAAAGCCACACCTTGTGTCGTATTGAGCGTAGTATGACTCCTACAAGTCAAAAAAACAAATATTTTTTTTTTCCTTGATGAATCAATACAATTCGAATTCATTTTATCAGTATTGAGTAATTCACTCTTGTTTTTTACTAAAATGTTATTTCAAACTGGAAATATGCACTTTGAGTAACCCCAGTCACATCATGTGTCAGACTGATGTGAGACTAATTCAAACATGTCTAGAATGACTTATCAATCATTTTCGTAAATTATCAAGAAAATAAGAGTGTGTTATCTCTATTTTTAGTGAGTAACACTCTTTTTAATATAAATTTTTAATTAAAAACTTATAAGGGAATCATTGAATCATACCAGTCACACCATGCATTGGATTGAGGTGTATTTGATCATACATATCAAAAATGACTTATATATCATTTTCAAAATGTTTCAAAACAATATTTATGTGTTTTTTTGGTTTTGATTATATAACTTTTTATTTTTACAAAAATTAATGTTAAATTTAAGTAAAAAGACACACTTAGAGTAATAAATTGAGCTGTGGATGATCCCTACATGTCAAGAATGACTTCTCGCACATTTTCCTAAATTTTAAAACAATATGAATGTGTTTTATATGATTTCAGTATGTTAATTATTTTTTTAGTAAAATGTCATTTCAAACTAGAAAGACACACATTGAGTCATACCAGTATCATTGGGTTTCAGTTAGATGTGAGATGGGTTTTTCCATGTCATAATAGACATATATACTGTTTTCCAAAATTTTAAAAATAATCTGAGGGTGTTTGATTGGTTTTTAGTGAGTGACATATTTTTTGTACTAAAATGATAATTGTCAATTGATAATGGACACATTGAGTCATACTAGTCACATAGTTTATAGCATTGTGGTACGGTTGTTTCTTATATATCAAACCTGAATTATAAAACATTTTCATAATGTAAAGAAATAATATGAATGTTTTTCTCAGTTTTGAGTATGTCACTTGATCTTTTTACTAAAATTAATTTCAATTTTAAATAAAATTACAAACTTAGAGTCATACCAGTTACAATGTGAGTCGAGTTGAGGTTTGTGTGATACCTACACATCAAAATTGAAATATTATTTATTGTTATAAGGTATCAAAATAGTTTGTATTCATTTTCATTGTCTTTATTATGTCACATACCATTTTTATGAAAATTAATGTCCATTTAAAATAAAAATACATAATTGGAGTCATATTAGGCACATTGTGAATTAGAATGAGGTTCGGGAGATTTATACACTTCAAAAATGACATATGGATCATTTTCCTAAAGTATCAGAACAATCATGATGACATTTATTATATTTTAGTATGTAAGTTTTCCTTTTAGTAAAATTAATGTTAATGACAAATAAAAATAAACACTTAGAGTCTTACCGGTCACACCCTATGTCAAATTTTTGTGTGGTTGATTATAACACATAAAAAATTATATATGGATCATTTTCCTAATGTATAAAAACAATCCAAATGTTTTCCGTAGTTTTTAGAATGTCACGTGTCCTTTCTTCTAAAAGTAATCTGACCTTTTAGTAAAAAGGCACCCTTGGAGTCATATTGGTCACACTTTGCGTTGTATTGAGGTGCGGTTGATTCATATATACCAAAATTTAATTATGGGTTGTTTTACTAATATATCAGAACAATCTGATTGTTTTTGTTTGGTTTGAGTATGTCAATTGTGTTTTTTAGGAAAATTATTTTAAATTATAACTTAAAAGACACACCTAGAGTCATATCGGTCACACCTTATGTCCGAAGGAGGTGTGTATAATTCTTGCACGTCACAAATGAATTATGGATAATTTTCCTATTATATCAAAACAATATTTATGGTTTTTAGTAATTTGGATTATGTGATGTCTGACTTGAAAATAAATGTAAATTATGAACTAAAAATTTATAATTCATGTCCTATCTTGCACACTAGGCATCAAATTGAGGTACAGCCAATTGATTTTTCAATGTGGGTTTTTACTTCAACTAGATAGACTATGCTATAAAATAGAGAATTATTCTATTATGATTTACAAGAAAAACACATGATGTTTAAAATGGATCATTCAAAAGAAACATACTCTCACTTTTTCCCTTACTGTAGAAATTTGGAGGAACAAAATTGACTTATTAAAAGAATACACCTATGTAAGAAATCAATTATTCTGTTGTTAATAATATGAATAATTAAATTAAAAGTAAATATGAATCAAATTATTAATAAGATATCATTTTTATACTGAAACCATACAATTTGAGTCATGTCTGGAATATTTTTTACCAGTTTTAGGAATGATGGATTCCACTATTTCTTTTTAACCTGTAGTGCATTAAACATTTTGTTTCATCAAAAAAATTCTTGTTTGGTAACCTATAATATTGAATCCATTGGATAATAAAATGAATATTTCATCATCAGGAGGTCATCATCCTTATTGAGTGCATGGTCATAGTATAAGAGTAGATCGCCACTATTAATGAACTCCTTTGATTATGATCTCTATAAAAATAAAAAATATAAGAAATATATAGAAATCATAAAGAAATTATCTACACAAATTAGATAAAATTATGAGAAAATGCACTAAATTAATTGTATGATGTCACATATTCCTTTTATATGTGTACATTCTGACACCAGTTTTGTTGCATATATATTTCTCAACAAAACTATTTCTTCTTGTGAATATATAGAATTTATAATGTCATTGTGGTACTTAAATAAGGACTAATGAATATTTTAAATTAATTAGTAATTATCCTAGAAAATACCCCTTCAAGGATGCTAGTTTGTTTATGGAATATAATATATCTCATAAATTTACAAACATAATAACCACAATAATTTCCATTTGACTATTTGAAGCACTGTAGAAACATTGTAAAAAATATTTAACTTTATTTATATGTGTTTTTATACTGAAATATTATTATATATACCCTAACACTTATCCACTTATAGAGTTTGATAGGATCCTTATGCACATGGACTAATTCATGCCATGATTTTTATAATATTTATACACTGCTATATCATGATAGAATTTTTATTATAGCATAATATGATATATATGACACTAAGTATAGTTCTAAAATTTTGGATTTTATGTATTAAAACTTTACAAGAGTCATAATTGTGGCTGTTTTGTGGGGAAACCATATAGATAATCTTGAAAATAAGTCTTTGGAGTATCCAATTTGACTGTAATGAGTACCAAATGTTTCCTAAAAAATGAATAAGAAATGATACTAATGTAAGTATTATTTATATGATTAAATTATATATTTTTACACATGCATCATTGGTACTAATAAGGGTATACCGTCTAAAAATTTTATTTCAAACAATATGGCTAGTTTTTTCACTATTTAATCAATTTTTGTTGATTCCATTTCAGTTTAGATTGTAGAAGTAGTGTGAGGTCAAATGATTCCATAATTTTTTTCATTGGTAAATCCATTCAATTATTATTCATATATATTCTTTTGAATAATTAACATATTAGATCATCTATTGTAAAAAAATTATAAAAACCCACCTAAAATATACATTTAAAATGAGGACTCCTAACCGTTCATAATTGGGGATATTTGTTCTGAAAAATAAACATTGTGATTAATGCCAATGTATAACCTTATATCCACATTAACCTTTAATGTTATTAAATGCAGATATTTAATGGGCGGGGGAAATGTGCTATGTGAAGACCTTTTTGATTGGTTGGTTAATCCTTTATATTTTTGTTTTGAACTTTTGTTTCAACACCTCCCCTTCATCCATTTGTAATAACATTTATTGATATATAAATTTTCATTAATATTTAAAGGTTTATCAGAACAAATAAATTTTAAATGAATACCTCCTTATAGACATGATTTTTTACAAGATCTAGAATCATTTATTTGAATATTCCAATAGCTTTCTTGACCGTACGAACATATGTGTCATCAATTGGAACACGTATCTCCACACTTGGATCATATGATATAGTAATATCTACAATCACATGACATATTTGATGTCTTTTGTTGTGTAGAGTGTCTTCTTGTATGTTGTACACAGTGTCCCTCACAAAAATGAGATGGGTGGATGTTTATAGATATAAATCACAATCATTTTCACCTTGTAGAATGTTAGTTTGCGATGATATTGAGATGGCACTTAGGGGGGTTTGGATACTCCACCACCATAGGGATCTGGTTCTATATTAGAGTTCGGGATGTCGATTCTTCATTTTCTTGGTTCTTTGCTCGTTGCTGGAACACGTGGATTGGCATAGAATGAAGGTCTGTGATGTACTGGAGGCAACGTTGCTCGATGTGATGTCACGCGGAAAAAATTGACGGTTTTGGATTGTGATGCACAGTACGACGCATGGGAGGGCATTGATTTATTTATGCCAGATCTGACGATCGTGTCATAGGATGCATCTGGGGTGTGCATTTCCAGATCTGTGCTGGACACCCGGAACACCATAGATCTTCGTGTTGATTGTAATATGAGGGATTTTTCTGGTCTGTCGCTGGGGTTGAAGAGAACGAATAATTGTCCATCTGATCAGGTTATTTCGAATCCGGTGATGGTGAAATTGAAGGTGGTTTTCAAGGCCATGACAGGCAGTTCTAATTTGAAGTTCCCCACTGGTGTAGTGGATGAACCGTCTATAACTCTGTTTGCATCTTTTTTTGACACCATATGTGGAAGGATTCTCTGAAAAGGTTCATCAACCCATGTTGAGGCTAATCATGATGAGTTTTCTTAAAGGAGTGCAATCGGGAGGTGTTCTATAATTACTGAAGGGTGAGATGTTCAAGAGGTTTGAGGACTTGTTAAGATGGATCCCATTTTTGTGGTGCTCTTCTAAGTGGATATGTGTTTATCTTGGTTGTGGTTTATTTAATTGCATTTTCCTTTTGAATGATTTGAAAATACATGCATAGAGTATCGGGTCTATTTCTCTGAAACCTGGATGGATACACCTACTTGAATGGTCCCTATATTTCAATTCATCACATGAAAAGAATTTATTTTCTTAGGTTTGGGTTCAATTGCATGGACTTAATTGGGTCCTTTGGCACCGAAAAAAATTGCATGACATCGGCATGGCAATTGGGAAACTTATACGTATCTATAAGGAAACTGAGTTTATTCGTCTTGGACACATTGCCAGAATATTGGTGGAGATTGATCTGAGTTACACATTAATTGATAAGGTAATTCTCTCCACGCCCTCTAATAATATCCATAATGATGTATAATATGAAAGGAAACCCCTTTTCTGTTCTGAATGTATGGTTGTTCGGAATTCATTGGACTTATGTTAGAGGAATATTTCTTGTGACAGATGTGGGATGAAGGGTCATCCAACTGTCCCTTGTAGAAGGAAAAATGAGAGGAATCATGTGGCTTTGTCAAATCCTCTTGATCATGATTGAGATGTTCTCAAAAAATCATCTGCCACCATGCTTGGTATGTTCGCTTCTAACAAATCTGTCTCTCAGGTGCCTATATTGAATGGAAAAGGCCCTATGGTGGATAATTCTCCGATGAGTGGCCCCTCTAATGCATGGGATGGATTTGTTAATGTGAATACATCCAATAATCTACTTGTTACTTCTCCCATTGGATTATTTGAGACTAGATAGAATGAATTCCCCACTGTTGGTGGGACTGGTCTGCCTGATCCTAGTTTGGGTGATCACATTGGGATTCCTCAACATGTTGATTGTCATCACGAGATCCAGAATTTATTGAACTCACACAAGATTGTTAAGAAGTGGGGTGACATCTTTGATGCGGAACGGATAAATACAGGCAGTGGTGGTCCTCCCTATTCTAAGTATGCACTCTTATCTGAAAAAGGGAAAGAAGATGACACTCCTGCTTCCTCAAAGAGAATCCCAAATAAGGACTACTCTGACACACCTCACACGTTGTCTACCCAATCTTATTCGAAACTTTCAGGTAAGTTCAATTCTAATATTTTTATGATTCTAAACCAGGGTAAGTCCCAATCTAAATGGGGTATATGTGATGATTCTGATTATGGGAATAACATGTCTTATTATGATCTATAAATTTATTCTTGACGGATGAGGTAAAGTTCCTTTGTTTGACCTCGATCATCTCTCTTGTACTTTTTCTTTTATTTTTAATAAATAGTCAAAAGATTAGCTTCTGGCTGGAGTAGCTAGGTATTAGTTAACGAACAGTATCAATATCTTACTAATTTATATTTCATATATATAATTATGAGAATATATATATAATCATCTAAGATAGTTCATTCAGGACAATGGATTTTCTTAAAGGTGTAGGGGGTGGCAGGTCTTCATGTAGTGGTTGTTCTTGACTTATTTATTCTATTTGCTTCCCCTATAATATTTTCTATCCACTCAAACTTCTAATGATTTTTTTTCAATTTCATATAATCATGCTTGAACCTCTTCCATTTTTTTATATTAATCACCCTCTTATTTTCTCCTTTCAACATATGTTTAGGGTGCCACCACAAAACCCGAATATCTAACATGACCATATCATTCTCACAACTTCAAGTCCACAGATAAGAGGTGTTTATCTAGTACATAGGTTAATGATTCATATGACTAATTCAAATATAAGGTATTGGATAAGAAGTAAATAATTATTGTTTTTAGGGAATTAAATAAAAACTATATTATGTCACACATAGACATTCTTATTACACTTTTCTATTTTTAGCTATTGGTATCCCCACAGTATTTACATGTGCATACTTCCATAGCATATGATGTTTAATGGAAGTGGCCTTGGATTTGGATTCATATATTAGAATATAAATATAAGAACATGATTTTTTTTATTGTTTCATGTCTCATAAAATAATTAAGATTGATTTAAAATATGTACAATTTTTTAAAGGTGAAGCATTCGTCGTCCATGATTTATGGTTAGGGTACATTTGTTTTGTTGCATGTAGCTTATTTTATGCACTTAATCATTGTTTGGTAAATTTAAATTTCTAAATCAAATTGATTAATACAAATCTTATCAAAAAATTATTTTCATCCATAATGTACTAGAAAAGATATCTCGTCTTGATGGCTAGTAAAATCATTGCATGACTCTTGGTTTATCAGGTGTTCATAAGTATTTGGTGGGTGCATGTTTATCTTCCCTTCATCATCTCTGAGATGAATTTTTTTTAGAATTATGAGAAATCATTTTGGAGAAATTATTGGAAGGATTATTACAAATTTATTATTGGATTCATATTCTATAAATGCACTCAGAAATGGATAATTGTGTGCAATTAAATGTTCCATTAGTTTATTTTTTATTAAATTAAATAATGAATATCATAATTTTATCCTAATATCTTACAAAATAAATGTATTATGTATGGAAACAAAATGGTTCCATGAATAAAAATCAATAGAAACATTTTTATAGGGTATGACCCAAATGAAACTACTAATCATGTTCTTGTTGGGGTTAACAGGTCGGCTAACTACATTCAATCTGACCTCGAATTTGATACCTTTTAATTTCACCTTAATATTTTTTATTAACACCATTATGTTATGTTTCTCTACATTTTTTTGGCACATCGATTCTTCATCTTCTATTGTTTCCTTGGTTTTGACATTGTCAATATTTTTTCCCTCGTGATTGGTACCATTAGCATGTGTAAAAGTTCATTGTTCCTCTTCACTAGGAGCATCAATAGTATGATAAACCAATTATTCTTCAAAATTGAGGTAATCATCACTTTTATATGTCCTTATCTATAAAAGTGATTCAACATTTATGTGATATTACATTAATTTGGTATTTAACTAATTATAACATGATGTAACACAATTTATATTACAAAAAAATTATGAACTAATTATTGATCTCTGATTTTTTAAAATGTTTCAGGGGCTTGACCCCTTAATTTAGTATCCAAATCCATTCAAATGATTTCATAATACATTGAAGTAAATGGTTGTTGAATTTATGAAAATAATTACTCTTCTAGTGGTAGGTGTTATCCTATGAATTCATTAATAACGACAACTGGTACTAGGTATCGGATGGCCACTACACGGGGTAGTTCATGTAACATAGGTGCATGTCTCTAACATATGGGGGACGAGTCCCAAGAAATAAGACATAGTAATAACTGTATAGGAGATTACTTTCATCTGGATAATATTTATTATTTCATTTTTTACGACTTATCCAATTAGTAGAAAACTCAAAATCAGAGATAATATGTAGTTGTAGATAACTGCTCTAATTTAAACCATGTAGGTGACATTGGATGCAATGTAGGTTTATGAATTATAATGTGGTTAAACATTAATTCATGTTTCAGTGGTGGTATATTCATGTTAGTAAAGACTCAATGGTTATCTTGGTAAAAGGATTATATTTTTAGTCTGTGGGAGGGTGGTATAACAATTACACCGATAAAGTTTAAAATATTGTGGGGTTATCATTAGTTACTTTAAATTTTGGGGTTTATGTTAAATTGCATAATGATTTTGTTTTACCAATATAATAGGGTAATTATATAATTTTTATAGTTATCTATCTGTGACCATTTATTAATAGGTATATAAAATCACTTTCTTATTATTTTGAATTTTTAATTTTCTACCTACCTCGAGTCATGTATCTCATTGTCTATTATTATAAATAATTATGTTTACTATTTTTAAACCTTTATGAAATTTGTTCATGTCTATAATGTCCATGAATACCATATAACTAAAATAAGATCATCTTTTATAGAAATTTTGTAATCATCCACGTTGGATATTTCTATTTGTCATTAATATATCCGTTGAAGGAATTTTATCATCACCAATTCCATTTTTTTAATAAATTATTGAAATGAGATTGACTATAATCCAATTTAAATTATAGTTTTATAATTATTAAATAATGATGGAATGGGTCATTTTATGATTCATGTATTTGAATAGTTCTACCACATATATTTTCTATTTAGTTTAATTCTATCATTATTTATTAATCTTGAGTTTTGTATCTCGATATTCATCTCTATAAATACAGTTTATACATTATTCAAGTGGTATGGTTTCATGGCCTAATATTTTAACAAAAATGTTGGATGTGAGTGTTTGGTTGTAGTTTAATGGGAAATCCTCATCAAGTGTATAAAATTATTGAGGTAAGAGGATTCAAACAAAATGGTCTTAGAGTCTTGGTCACTGCATTTTTGTTTTTCTTCATGCCTATAGTTTGTAAATTCATATGTTTTATTCCATTATTTTAATATAAAATAAAAATTTTTCCGACTACTAATATAATTTTATTCAAGAATCGTGACTGTTTTAATTTTCAAAAAAAAACTAACATTAGAATTGTTAGACAAAATTATTGAGAAAATAGAAAAAAAATATTTTATATATAAATTTAAAATAACTATAGTTTCAGTTGAAAAGTTAGTTTTGAAAAGATAATAAAAACATTCAAGATACAAAATATAATATACATAAATTTTTGAAAAGTAGAAGATTTTTTTTTTATAAATTTCATTTTTTCATTGAAAAAAATAAATAATAATTTCAATAATGTTATTTCTTTATTAAAATACATTTTCATTATCAAAAAATATTAAACAAAGTGGTTTTGAAAATATTTACAAAAACTAAACTGTGTTTTAAATGATGCAACATGTTTCGTTTACACACACAGACTAATTTATTTCATATTAAAACCACAATTACAAAAGTCATGGAATATAAAAAAGTTTATAATTTGATTGATTTTCTTCAGGAATTTAATTACAAATGTTATATAAAAAAACAACTGTGTGTTTTTTTTTAAATTTAGTTATTAAAAAAATTATAGTGTTTCTAAAAAATCGATTTTTCTAAAAACAATGTACGTTAATTTAATAGATAAATTTAAAATATTATGAAATATTCATTATAATAATGAATTAAAATATATAATTAAAAAATTTTTGAAACACATAAATTAATAAATAGTGATCATCATGTTCTTTTCAATACAAACATCACTACATGTCACCATTGAAAATTATAAAATATGGTACATTACTCTTTCAATTACAAAATAACAAAAGAAAACACCACATGAATCACTAACACTCTTGAACGGCCTATACTTGGCTCTACAAATAGAACTATCATGCTAGAAATATAACCAAAGACTCGCTGAAATAATTACACACACAAACTATAGACTAATACATACACAATATCTCTTGAAAACATGAGAACCCCAATCATCAACCATATCGAAAAGGGTGGTGTTGATAGTGTTTAGAGGTAGGTGGTTTTAGGTATTTTGTGTGCCCTGGTGAGTGTTAAGTTGTTGTGAAGGTGATGAATCCATGGAAAATGATAGTGTTGGATGGTATGGTGGCCATGTACAATACGAATGATTCTTTACGGGGTTATTTTTTCGTTTGTTGAGAAGACATTAAGATGAGTGAATCTAGTGTTCGGTGATGTGAAACTGAAGAAATAAGTGTCGTCGGAGGTGCCAACAAGATAAATCTGCACATATCTTAGATTTGGAGAGACTGATTCATCGAGACAGTCGAGCGTCGATAGCAGTAGAGTCCGCTGAGAGCTGCGGTAGTAGTCAGGTTTTGTGAGAGCATGAAGGAACGAGCAGTGGGAGCAATTTATTAATATTATTTTAATAAGAACATGTGAGGCTTTTTTCAGTGCTTTAAAAAACACTTAAAAAGATATATCTTTATCAGCATTGATAATGTTCTAATCATAAGAATAAATTAATATTATAATATATATTTATAAAATTATAAATATAATAAACATATTTTTTATTAAAATATATTCACTATACTTCTAGAATTATTTAAATATATATATAATTATAATCCTAAATAAATTTATTTATAAATATTTGTATATATATAAAATATATTTATATTATTATATATATTTATATTTTTATAAATATTTATATATTTATATATTTTTATAAAATTGTACATAAAATATATTTATTCATAAGATTGCCAATATTATAAAATGTATTTATTTAAATATTTTTATTATAATTTTATAAATATTTAAATATATATAATTATTTATTTATTTATAATTATAAATATAAATAAATATATTTATATTTATATTTATATTTATATATTTATATATAAATTTATTAATATATATAACAAATATATATATTATAATAAAATAATTATTTAAATATATATATATTTATTTCTATTTATGATTACAAATAAATATACTTAAAAATATTTCTATATAATTATAAATATATTTGTAGAATTATATATATTTATATAATTATACCTCCTGATCTGCACCGCTTTGGTATATTTATAAAATTATATATATTCATATCAATATATAGATATGTATAATTATAAATATAATTACTCTATTTATTATTTAAACATATTTATTTTAATTTTACAATTATTTAAATATTTATAAACTACTTTATAATTATAATTATAAAAGTATATATATTTAAAAAATTATTTCCATATAGTTAAAAATATATTTATATAAATATATATATTCCATAATATATAATTACAAATATAATAAATATATTTATTATTTAATTATATTTATTATAATTTTATAATTATTTAAATATATATTTAATCATTAATAATTTCATAAATACCTTTTACAAAATATATATATATTTATAATTGTATAATTATATATTTTGAATAAAAATTCATTAATGAAATTAAAAATATTAATTATATAAATTTCAAATATATTTTAAATATTAAAACTTAGTAAATTAAAATGATTAAATATTATTTATATAAATTAAAAACATATTGATAGTATTAAATGTATAGTAAATAAATATATGTATAAATAAATATTACAAAATAATTATTATATTTTTAACATTATTAATGCATATATAATAATATATGAAAAATTAAATTAAATAAATTATAAAAAATTTTAAATTTAAATTCATTAAATTTACGTGAATTAATAATATACATATGTATAAAAGCACATCTACATACATATATACATACACACATATATATACACACGTACACATACATGAATGATGTTATACATGTATATATTTTTTAAATTGTTTAATATAAATATAAATATATATATATAAATAAATATATTCAATTATATATTTAAAACTTTTTTATTTAAAATATTAATAAAATATAGTTGTTTTAATTATATACACATTTTTTAATCAATGTATATAAATAAACTCATGCATTTTGACAAATATAAATTTGACAACATTTTATACATAAGAATATGAAAATAAAACTCTTTTTTATATGAAAATTCATATAATTCTATTTATAAGTTACATTAAATATATATATGTATACTTATTGTAATATAAATTGTATTTAAAACATATAAATATTTCAATTTATTTATTTATATTTATAATTATTAAAAATATATATTTATAAATATTTTATATATTTATAAATATATTTATATAATTATATACATTTATATATATATATTAATATATATGTATATATAAATATAAATATAATAATTATACGTTATTTAAATATATTTATTATAATTTAATAATTACATATATAAAAATATATATTTATTTATAATTCTAATTATACGATCACGGGCTGAACCATGGGTCGATAACCCGTGGCCTCGAAAATTTTATTAAGAAAAATTAGAGCACAAAAACAACGATGAGCAACAAAGAGCATAAACAAGCACGCCAACAAAAATTGAGAGCATGATCTTCCAAAAAATATATAATACTAAAAAGGCTTAACACCTATTACAACATTCAGTGTCATACCAAGCCTCGCGGATGATGTCCCCTCTTCCATTTAGTAGAAATCCAAGGGCCATAATGATCAACCAAGCTTTTGGTGGCCCCTTTCTATGACCCACATGCCTCTTGGTCCATGCCCTCTACTGGGTCATAGGGTTATGTAACCTTTCTTAAACGATCCCCTTAGTTAAACTCTACCTCATCTATAGTGGCACATTCCTCCTGAATAGCCAAAACTCCAATGCCATCAACATGCCCATGCATGATTCCTTGTCAAGGGAAATCAACAACTTCATTGATAATCCCCTCATCAGAATATAATAACTGGCTCCCCCGGGATAGACAGCAGGATTTTGGCCGCAACATATTGTCTACAGAGACCCATTTATTTCAAACATGAGAACTCTCATGCCCATCAAGGTACTACAAATCAAATTCATTATTATTAATCACCTCATGTAGTGAAAATAAATTACATTTTCAAAACAGGGTGCCAATAGTGGGTATAGGGTCCACTACATTTCTAGAATCATATATTCCATCTTGTTCTATTTTATGTTTCATAACATCCTCAATATATCATAAAACAACCTTAGTGGAAACACCAATAGGATCAATTAGTTCAAAAATATCTCTTATCATCCACTATTAAGTAGTGGAATTTTCCTCTCTACTCTGAGTGAATGAAGTAGTGGGTAAAGTGGAGAAACCCACCCCCTTATCACTCACAGCACTAGAGTTATCCATCTCAAGAATGGATTTAATATTCTGGCTCTTCTGAGATCATATCTGTAAGGAATTATTCCCCTTTCAAATCCTAGAATTCAACAAATCTTCTCCAATAGCAATAATAAAGGCCATCCCATCCTCTGTTTTAGATAACACATTGACTTGAAGCGATTCCTAAGGTATCATTCCACCAGTTTCCTAATAAGAATCACCCCACATTATGGTGATAGCAAAATCAACCTTCGACCTTATAGAAGATCCTCTCAAATCCAAACGAGATCATTTTTCATGATTCTCAATGGCAAGTCATTTAGATAAAGGCTTATCACTAGAAGAACTAGAAACAACATCAAAACAAATTATTGAGGCATCAACTGGAAGATCACTACTCTAATTCAAATGCCTATAAGACCTGGTGGAAATTTGATACCACATTGAAACATCATATACAATTATAAATATAATAAAAATATTTATTATATAAAAATATTTTTTATTATTTTATTATTTTTTCAAAATATATTTATTTAAATATATTTATTCTTTACATATAATTATTATTATTTTATATATATTTAAATACATATTTATTTTTTTATAATTTTATAAATACTGCTTTTAAAACCTTTTATTTATATCTAAATTAATAAATATGTATATATTAATATATCATATTTATATTAATTATAAACATGGATGTTTTAATTAAAATTTATAAATAATATATATATTTTTTAATATTGATATCTTTTTTATACATTTAAAAAAATTAAAAGGGTTTATTAGCTCTATTAATAGCACTAATAAATTTCCCCCTTTATCTACACTAAAAAATCACTGATAAAGGGTACACCTTTATCATTGTTTTTTCTTCGCTATGATAAAAGTAACCTTTAGTAGTGCTTTTATCAAGAACTGATAAATGGAGATCTTTTATCAGCTCATTCTATTTAACACTGATATAAGTACGCACTATATATGTGTCGATCTGTGGTAGTGAATTATATTAGTATTATGACCAATTCCCCTATTATCCCTATGTGATCCTCAAGTTCCCAATAATACTTGGTCAAGCCCACCACCTTTATCAGTTCGTTTCACTCCCTCCATCCTTGTGCACACCAACAATCTATCCCCTAACCTTTTCCTTCAAGTCTTAACTCATTTCTATTTCACCATTAGGTTTTTCATATTTTTTATGACATATATATACATATAATTATTTTTTTATATATTTATTCATATAATCATATGTATAATTATTCTTAAAATCATTTTAAAAATATTTCTATATTCTAGAGATATAAATTTTATACATGTTTACATAGATATTTTTATGTATATATATTTAAATATATTTATACATATTTAAATATGTATTCATATTTATATATAAATGTCTTGTAATGAGTTTTTAAATATTTATTGTAAATATGGTTATAATGTATATTTATAAAAATACATTTATATTTGATTTATCTATAAAAATTGATGCACACATACAGACACATGTTATAAACATGTAAACATTTAAATTTATCATATATACACATATATATTTACATTTATTTATTTATTTACATATATTATCATATAAGAAATACAATTAAAGGATATAAAGAAAGGGTTGTTTCTCTATTTCTCATGGATGTAGAGGAGGTTTGTTGGTGGTAATCATGCTACGGTTGGAAATGATTCCTTTATGTCCTTCAACGTGCATATGTTTGGAAGTCCGACAGATTCTTAGGATTCAACCTCATTTAGAGGTATAGGGAAGCTTGCTTCACTAAGAGAGGAACCCAAATGATATATCATAAAAAATGGTTCATTTTCCCTCATCAAAGAAAATTCTATTTCGGTGTTGGAAAGGATTTTCGTGGGTATGAAATTATTATCAAAAGTATTATTCTTCAGGAAGATGAGAAACTGTGAAGGTTATAGGATTAGATTCATATGATTTTTGAAATTTGAGAGTTTTCTAGTTAAAAATTCATTTCAATCAGTCATGGATTTTTTATTGTCTTTTTTCCTCTAATGATCTCAAGATCCTAGCCTGAACTATGGGATATCAATTTTTTAATTAAGGAACCATTCACCATAAATATTGGAATCAGTATTTTGATTTTTCCAATGTTATACATGTGTTTACACTAGTATGGGTGTGTATTTATATGTTTACGTAGATTTTATAGAATCCAATGATCCTATATGACATCACCATTTCTCTTGGAGTTCCAATCATATTGGATTGGGAGGCAGAATATGTGGTTTTTATCTATTTCACACGAATTTTAGTGGTCTTAGATCTTACAACCACACTCATGGATAAGGTAATTCTTTCTAACCCTTATTATAATATTAATCTAAGAATTATGTAGGAAAATTTCCCCCTATATTTTATGTCTTGAGACTCTTCTGGGTATTCAATGAAGATATGACATCATAATGTTGTCTGATACAAGTTCAATATAGAAGGAAATTCTGTAACATAATGTAGGATGGTTGTGAAGCCTATGCAAGGAGATGTTTCTCATGAGCAAGGAGTGTTAGATATTGTCTCTCATGATTCAGAGACACTAGAACAGGTGCTAGATTCTTCAGTTATCTAACTTGATAATTCTCTCCCCTCCTAGATGTTCCTTCCATAGAAATTAGTAGGAGGCACATGAAGTTGATGATAACCGATCCAAGAGGAATGAAGATGAAGCTACCAATTGTAAAAGGAAAAAATAAATTAAAGGTGATCGATGAGGATGGATTCTAGATGTTCATTTCTTGGAAGGCTAGAAAACCCTCTCGTGTGTATTGGAAGGCTTGTACCTAACTGATGTGAATGAACATTAGTATCAAAACCCATTTTCAAGGAAGGAAATAGTGGGGATGACTTATTGTATCATTTTAAATATTCTCTATAGGTTGATCTTCCAACAATATTCCCACACACTTGGAAGATGGGAAGCTATCCAAGAGGTTGGTTTTTCCCTCGAGCAAGAGATGAAAGACACAAAAAAAATCATTATCATTGGTCTTTTGTTGTTGTTGGTGATTTGGAGCCATGTTTTTTCCTTTTTCACCTATCAGTAATTACTCTTTACTTTCATTTTAATAATTACATTCTATTTCCATTTATCATTATAAAGGGTTCACATTGTTCTAGGTATATTATCATATAAACATAATTATATATATTTTAATTTACTCCCAAATATTTATATATAAAAATTACATGTATAGGTAAGAATATATATATATTAATGAATTTTTTTTAAGATAAATATAATGAAAAAAGTTTCTTAGAGATCTAGAACAATTCATTCATATCTCTCTCCTGGTAAAGACCATGGAGAAGCTCTAGAATTCTATAAGAATCCAAATTTTTGTGAGGCTTCAAGAGTTCACTAAACATAGATGATAATATTAATTGTTGAATATCATCCAGGTCATTAAATTGTTTTACATAGACAAGAAACTCATCGTCACTATTATCCTTCAGAAGAATATCATGATTTGAATATTCTAGTTCATATGATTTATGTTCAAAGAAAAACAAAACCCAAAGGCATCTGAACAACTTTATGAAGTTAGTGCGAGTGAGGAGATGACCTTTCTCTAATATAGATCATAGGGATTATGTGGATGAAAAAGTTTCCTTCATTCTATAGTTTATAATATCATATTATTTAAACATTACATGACTACAAATTATGTTATAAATAATAATAATAGTACTTTTATTAAATCCTTCATATATTAACATGTCACAACAACCCTCAACATCAAACTCATAATTCTTAATTGTGTCAGGACTCGACCAACCAAGGCCTGTCTGATTGGTGGGAATCTAAGGGTGACAGCCCAAACCTGCCTCAAATAGGCTTGGGGTTGGGGACAATTTCCATGAAGACATGAAATAAAATGGTAGGTCCTAGACTAATTTATCAGTTTTCTTGCACACAAAGTTCTCCATGAAAAAAGGTAGATTAATAATAAAAGGCAATAATATTTAGAGTATAAGCATTCACTAAATATCCTCTAGGTAATAAATAATAGTATGACAAAAAAATCTAAAAACATAAAGTGGTAAAAAAACTCCTAACCAGAAATGAAGTCACATCCTTAGAACAACATCAAAAAAGGATAATTAAATAGTTCCCAACTCCTGATCACTATGTCTGACCACCAAACGTGGTCAATGCACCCATAAACATATATGCTTCATCAAAGTCACCACAGAACAACATGTGGTCTTCATAAGACATGATACATGCAGGGAAATAACATGCTTGGGTGATTATATATATACATAGTAGGATTCCCAAAAAAACTAGTATGGGTGAAACAAAAAGAAATAATAGTCATCTCAAACGATAAGAAAAAATGAAATTAAAACCCAACATATATACCCATAAAGTAACCCACAGAAAAGTGAATGGTAATATCCATCTCCACAGCTCAGTTGAGAATAATTTTCCTATTTGTAGCACTAATTTTCTATCTCTGATTCTAATAATCATGAGAAACTTTACAAGATTCAATTTGGAGGGATCGTAACAATCCACTATGCACTACAATCGAGGGGGCAGAATCTCCACTTGAGGACCTTCTTCACATTACATCATGAAGATAGGGAGTTCCAATAAATAGATAGAGGGATTGTGTCCAATGTGGAATGGGTGTTTTCCATCCCTATTTCTATAATGATTATGGGGTCCCACATCCTAGAGTGATAGTGGGGTTGTCAACACCAACGTTTTTTTGATGATCCTTCCTGATCCCAACCATTGATAATGAATCGCAGAAAGAATAACCATGCTCAAAACACATCATGTCATATCTCAAAACCCACTATTGAAGTCTACCATAATGTTCTATATGAGAAACCACTCATATAAGCTACTTATAGGCCAAAATAAGTTTCTAAAATGAGATATGAATGGTGGATGTTTATGAGGAAGGCACATGATGTGGAACTAGCAACACACGATGTGTGACCTAACCTGGAAACCTATCCATGTCCCCACATGCACATATCTTGGTTGACCATGTGGGAATACATGGGGTTTATAGTTGGTACATGGCATGTCTTCTCTGACCGAGGCCTTCCCATGTCCTTTCATCCCATGCTCATGTACATCACTTAATGTCAATTTATACTTATTGTACTCATGTACATTGGTCATTTTTTACTACCATGGTTGTGTCTGAGTACATGGCCATGACCATGTACTCTGGATGTACTGGTTTGTTTGACCATTTCAATATCCATCTATAATTGGGGTACACACTGACCCCCCATCCTCGGGTCACACAAAATTTTTGAGCCATACATGAGTGTGATACTTATCTGCACCCAAAACTCTAGCCATCAAATCTAGGGGATTACATTAAATGGGTTCATAAAAGATAGAAAATGTATGCCATGTTTTTCGAAAAACTCATGAATCATTCACAGATCTATTAAACACTTCATCTTCCAACATTATTACCTGGAATTGCAATGTGGAACTTGGATAAAGGTCCAATTATTCCTGATCTGTCCCCAGTGGCTGTATTCTTGGCACTCATACCCTATTCAGATTTTTCCCATCACACCACATAGTCATGTCACCTCTCATGTGGACAAAAATTCATAATATAACCTATAATCTTATACATCATCACCTTAAACACACATTGTATCATTGTCTATTCGAAAAATAGTGATATGTACTTCATGCATACATCTACCACCAATTAGTGTCTTCAATCAAACTCAAACTCAAATTGGTAATCTCAAATCATGATCTTATTGGTGTACATTTAATAAATCTATGAATAGTGGATCAAAGTAGAATAATGAAGTGACAATTTACATTTGTTAGTGGGGTCCCATAAAATGTCACTGTAATTCAGATATCATGGTGAAAATAGGGGCATAAATAAGAATAGATGGGATTAAGAACACCAAATAATGAAAGGATCATGCGAACAACATAAAAAATATTGAAATTAAGGAATTTCTCTAAATATATTATTATTAAATAATCATGTTATGAAAACCAATATATAATGTTCCCTACCATGAGTTGTATAAAATTCTTGGGGAATAACACATTCTCTAGAAATGATCATGATGAGCTTACTTCATTTTTCATCTATCTCATGGTACACCATGATCCATCCATTATTGCTCCTCGATCTTGATCTTCCAATGATGAAATCTCCCTCCTCCTCTCAAATATCCCAGGTGTATGTGTGTTACCATATGTATTTTACATTACATGGTATTTCTGAGAGAGGATTAGGTTTAGGGTTATTAAATTAATTAATTGATTCATGTAACCCACATGTTAATGAACGATTCAAATGGACATCCTACACCTAACATATTTATGTCTCACATAGTGTAAAACCAATATTGTATAGTTAACCATGGTATAAAATCTCCCATCAAATGTTCCAAAATATTTGGAACCCATTAATTTATATTAGATTCATACACATTATTTATATATACTAATATGTTAATTATATTAATTTTTGGGGGACACAACACCAAAACACCACACCAACTCTGAAGAAAAATCCATGGACTTAAATAGAAATATTCAAAGGAATAGTCCCACAAAACCAGATTCAATATATTCTCCCCCCCATTAAATATTTTCACCTTAAAAATAACAATAAACATAAAAAGGTGGTGGGCTGAATCCACAAATAACTATCACACTACCAGAAGATCTCCTCCATGATCCCATGCCACCAAATCACTCAATCCAAATGGATGGTATTTCCTTGGAGGGTCTTCTCCTATCGGTCCTTGATCACCACTCGGTACTCCAAAATTGAGGCTCAATTCTCGATGTATAGATCACCACAATTAATAATGTGTGTAGTTTAATGTATATATTTCCTCATTTGTGACATATAAAATATTCTATGAACTAGATCCAATAGATTGGGTAAGGCCAATAGGATTGAAACCACACCTACCCTCTAAAGGATCTCAAATGGACTGATGAACCTCAAGGATATCTTGCTTCCCTAGGGAAATATCCACAATCCTCATAATTAGGTGACTCTTAGGAAAATATGGTCTCCATTATCAAAATACAATGGACTATGACATCAATTCATGTAATATTTATATCAACTCTGGATTTTCTGCATATTCTCATAGATCACATTAACCTTCTAGGTTGTTGGCTACAGTATATTTGGATCAAAAAGTTGTGTGTCCCAAATATTAGTCCAACATAAGGTGACCTATCAGGCCTCCCATATAAGGACTCAAATGGTACCATGCTATTTGTATTGTGATGTCTATTATTATAATTTAACTGTACTTATGGATTGTGATTTTCCCAACTCTACAAGAATTCCAATAGACTTTCTCTCAATATATATTCCAACACAAGGATAATATTCTTGGTTTGTAATACATCTAGGGGTGAAACCCCATGCCCATACATATTTGGGACACTAAATCGTAATACAGACCTCTCTATACCCATTACATGAATCCCAAATTATAGTCATAAACAACCATCATGGGAACCATGTGATGTCATATGATCTCACACACATGTAACTGACCAAAAGTCACAACTAAACTCATCTACTAGATGAAAATAAATTATATCAACTTGGTGATTCGCTCAAAATCACCTATATAGCATCACGGCCTATCCCTATCCATGGAAACCCCATAAAAAATCCATCACTAATTCATCTCACATAAACATATATATATCAAGAGGTTAAGTCAAACCTGATTGAACTTGAAGTTCAACCTTTACTTTCTAAATTGTGAGACTCTGATATACAAACCAGGAAATACTCTAACTCATTTCAACCCACCAAAATTTTCATTAATATCCCATTTATGTATTTTCTAATGTGGGATGTACAATCAAGAAAGATGTCTAAAAATCCCTCATCACCTACTCATGTAATCTGGCTGGAACAAGCTTCAGTCCCTATAAAAGGATTTCATGCTCCTATACTTTAGAAATTCCATCCAGCACATATCCTATGGATTTATGGTCATATAGAACATAATATTCCATGTCTCCCAACTGATCCTCTCTCACATGATAAAAAATAATATTATTCACCACTATCATCTGAAGAAAAACTACACCCCTCCATCACCAGGGATAGTTGCAATGAAGCATATTTCTTAAATAAATCCTAATCCAAGTTATAGTAAGACATACTGTAATGATAATTTACCACCATGTATTTGTTCTCAATATAATAGAGTATCGTGATGTCATATTCCTATGAGAACTCTAACAAACACCTCTATCTCAAGTTCAAATATCTCTATGTGAAGATTCACCTTAGCCCAAGGGTATAAATAAAAAATGAAATGCCCACCTAGAAGATAGTGCACCTTCAACTAAAAATTGAAGTCTAAATATTTCATCTCTAAGTCATGGTTCATGTAATTCTGGTCATGGGGTCTGAACTACCAAAAAATAAAAGAAATCACTACCTTCCTATGAATAAAAATATAATTGAACTCAAATCTAGAGGCATCATAGAACACAATGAATTAAACCATATCCTCTGGTTTTCTCAAGATAGAAACACTAGTTAACCACAGTTTTGAATGATAGAAGGATCTCTAAAACTACTCAGTCTAGGTAAATGACTTACCTTTCTACATTATTGTATTAAAGGGGACTGATATCCTATATAACTCTTCCATTAACCTCATGTAGTACCCCATCAAGCAATTGAATCTATGCACCTATAACACGCACTTTGGTCGGTCCCAAGCAAGGACTCTGTCAATCATTTATGGGTCCACCACTAAACCATTCTTAGAAATTAAATTCCACATAAATTCAACCTCCAAGATCCATAACTAGAACTTTGAGAGAATAGCATAAAGCTAGTGATCCCTTGGAAAGTTTAAGACCATCCTCAGATAATCTTCATACTCCTCCTTTGAAATATAGTGAATGAGTATTTCATTGATGAACACAACTATGAATTGATCCATGTATGGATGGATGATCTAGTTCATAAGATCCAGGAATGCAGTGGGGGAATTCAACACATAAAAAGGTATCACTAGGAAGTCATAGTGTTTATAGAAACATCATAATTCAAACTTCATAATATCATCCTCATAAACCCTAAAACATTGGTTATTGGACTAAGATGAATCTTTGATAACCAACACACACCATTTAGTTGTTAAATTAGTCCTCAATCCTCAGAAAGGAGATCATTTCTGGATTTATGTGATGATAGTTAGCAAAAATACTCAATCTCAAATATTACTATTTCATGAACCAAACTGGAGCTTCCCAGGTGGATACATTGGGTATAATAAAACCTTTATATCAAAAGTTCCCAAACAACACCCTCAAAATCTGTTCTTTGGTAAAGTCCATCTGATATTTCGCGTAATATATTGATGTAGTATCTGGGAAAAAGTTGATGTTGAAGTCAATATCCTACCATGTAGGTAGTTCCAGAGAAAATTTGAAGAGTACATATAAATATTAATCATCTATAGATGGAAGTCATATTCCAAATAACCCTACTTCAACAAGTGATATAATGACAAAGTCATGGGATATGAGTTCTAGTGTCCTTAATGAGAGTCCTACCCACTCATCCATGAGATCTATCTCACCAACAAAGGAGAATCGTGTCTAATCAGTATCAAAGAATCTAACTCTACTATTATGATACTATATCTAGTAATTCACCATGGAAAACAATTCCAAACACAATATTATGTCCTAATGTCTCATCATAATGAACATCAGGACCCATTTGACACTTTCTCCACTGGACGCCTACTCAACGTAATGGTAGATGTGCAATATAGAATAATCGATCATAGTTGAATCATTTATTCATATTTGTTGGTATAAAGTCTAGTTATTAGTATCTATCCCCCCATGTGAGGGATATGATGACAAAGTATTTACTTGCACTTGTGACTATAAGTAGTGAATAATGTGTATAAGAGAAAGATATCATACCAGAAATCATCTTGTGAGTAGCCTGGTCATATCCTTCTAAAGCCTTTCGTAGCCAAAGACCTTGACCACTAGCTCTCAAAGCCTAGAGTGATCCACCTAGATGTACTAGTCAAAGTAGATCCAGAAATCTCCCTCAACCATAAATTACAACCTAAGAAACTATACCTGCTCTTATGTTATCAACGATTTTATGGGGGATACCCTAACCATGATTGGGAGATCCCTGATCATGGAACTCACACAATTTTGGTGGTCCATCCATCACCTGTCTAATATTTTCAACATAAATGGTCAGATAATCAGAACCCCATTCCCTCACCAACCATAAGTATATAATTTCCCCTCTCTGGGTTGACTAGATACTCTATGGGGACCATGCATTGCAGATTTTCATGTTTAAGTATGATTAGGGGGTGGTCTCCTGCTATGAGACCCTTCCAATTTATTCCAATAATTTACTGCATATGAATCAACTCCATGATGGCCACGACCAAATCTAGTTTCATGGTTTACCTACATTAAGAAGATCTCTATATCCACATCATGATATAATACTTCAGCATAAGTATGAATGCATAAAGAGACCACCCTATCATAAATGTCTTAGAAAAACCGTTGATCGAACTTCGATGACTAGAAGAAACCATCTCATACCATATCGAGGGAGTAATGTGTGTGTTCAGTTAACCTATTAGCATCCTCATCAACTTTCATATCACTATATTGTATCTTATGAATCTCTCGAATCTACACAGAGTGAAATCATAAGGCGTAATATTTGTTGTGAAATAGATATTTCATATATGACCCTCAGTGTGTTACCTCGTCAAGAGTTTTGGTGATCAGGCTCCACCAGCACCATGTTTCATCAAAAATAATATTGACCACAAGTACAACCATCAAACTGTCTAGGATCAAAACAATCCTAAAAACATGAATCACTAACTCAAGACAATCCTCCTCTCATTGAGGGTCCATCTCATTTTAAAAACATCAGTGGTCACTATCAATTGAACTCACGTAATACATGAATCCTATTCATATTATCTCCTTGACTACTAGAACTAACTACTTCTTAACAAGTATTCAAAAAACTCTATTCCCTACTAGATTAAAACCCTCATGAAAAATTCCTTGAACTAAGGCCACATCACAAAACAGATCATCATGATGATCCTATATTTTCATCTTAGCTAGCTATCATTATGGAGTCATCTTGAAATTTATCAAGACATACCACAATTAGAAGACAACATATAGGGATCACAATCAAAAATATTTTAAAATTTGTAAGACTCAAACATATAATATGCATGAACCATTTATTTCCTATAACTAAAGTCTGGGTATGTTGAGTCCATATATAGGTAGTTAGAGTCCTAGAGAATTCATATGTTGATTATTGTATCAAAACTGGTTTCCTTTGCCTAAAATATTTACTTGAGACACTTTGTTGAAATTTCCCTATATTATCAATCCAATCCTCAATTCAAGGTCAAAATCCAAACACCAACCTTGGAAAAGACTGCTCTGATGCAACATTTTCAATACCCAACCCACTAGGGCCTAAAAGGATGGAGGAAAGGTGAGTGTGACATCCCAATCCCATATATAATAATCTAGGGGCTTGTGAGAATCAATATGAAGGTATAAAATGAAATATGAGCCTTGGACAAATGTTCCTCTATGAAAGAAGGCAACGATCTCCTTGTAAAATTGTGAAGTAAAAAATTAAAACTGAAACACATAGAGTTTAACCAATCATATAATAACCACTAGGGAATAAATCTGAGCAAAAAATATATATGAAAAGTATAAATATTTATTATATCTTCCCAACCCAAAATGGTGTACCAAAGTGAGAAAACCTAGAAAAAGGGAAAACTAAAGAGATCCCAGCTCTTAATATCAATGATCAACCATCAAACATGGTCATTTCACCCATGTTTCACAATGATCCATCAAATTCACCACATATCTTCACATCTTATTTATATAAAATTACATGTGTATGATAATACCATAAATATGTTATTATATACATACATAGTAGTATGATATGAAAGGAAGGAATGGAGAAACAGAAAAATGTGATAGTCAACTCAACCCATAAGCAAGGGGGAAACAAAAACATAGTATATATGCTCACAGGAAACCCTAAGAGAGAGAGAAATTGGATATCCATCACCTCAACTCACCTAAGTATAAAAACATTTCTTATATCTCCAATGGTTTATCTTATATTACCTTCATTACATTAATCCATAAAAAAATCCATGTCGAGGGATCACACATCACCATTATTCTTTACAGCTGAGGGGGAACCGTCTCGAAAGGAGGAAATGTCTCTAAAAGATGACATACCCCCCACTAGAGCATGAACATGGGGGAATCCACTCTATAAAGAGAGGAACCACACCCAATATGTTTTGTGGGATGCGAAACCTACCCATATAATTAGCATGGGACACATTTCCTAGTGTGATAAGGGGTCCAAAATCCACACATCACTCTTATGATCCTTCCTAATCACTTACATCAGCCAAAAATCATTGAACGAATAATCACAATTGAAATACCACATGTAATATCTCAAAACCCACTATGAAGTCTACTATCACATCCTATGTGGAAAACTACTTAGTATAGGCTACTTCTAGGCCCAAATTCAAGTCCAGAAGAAGGATATTTGACAGGTTGATGTTCTAGAGGAAGGTACGTGATGTTTCCTAGGGTCACATGGCATGTGTCGATTAATGGACACCAAGCTGTGTCTTTTTCTTCAAAACATCTATTATTTGCAAATGGGGACTACATGATGTGAATAAGTGGTACACGACATATATTGGCCTCCTAGGTCCTGCCCATGTCCTTTTGGTTTGGCATGTGTTCATGTATGCTAGTCATTACCATATACACTAGTCATGTTTGGGTACCAATGTCATGTTATAGTACACATCCATGCTAGTTTACTCTAGACGTGCCTATGTTGCTTTCCATGTTCATTACCATTTACCCATGTGGTACATGTCGATCCTCTAACTCTGGGTCACATGATGTGTGTGTGGAATACACAAAATTTGGTACTTATCTTTTCCCGTGACCCTTGTTTCTACATCCAGGAGTAACATGACATCTATTCCTAGTCTACCACCATATATGTGAGGTTTTTCTAAAAAGTAGAAAATTTTTCAAGTATCTTTCCTCTGCTTCCAAGACCATAATTTCCTCCTCATTTCATAGTGGGGAACTCAAATATAGATTTGAATATTACCAATCTTTCATCAGTGGATGAATTACAACCCCCTGATCCTTATGTGACACGTTTTCATCACCCCACATTGTCATGTCACATCTCTTATAGATAAACATAAATGATCCAAACAACAATATAAGTAAAGATCACTTAAAACCTTCATTACATCATGATTGATCCAAAAAGCACAGATTTGAAAGTGTTCCATGAATTCTCCATGAATCATAGGGTTCTATCATTCTCAAACCCATCTAGACATTTTCCAATAATGACCTCATGGGCAGACAAAAAAGAACCGAAATAATAGTGTTGGAAAATCGCAAGAATGAAGTGGACACTGTTTTTAGTCGACACAATTACATTTAATGATAGCATAATGAAGATACCATGGTAAAAATAGGGGTTCAATGCAAGAATAAATTGGATAAAAAACCTCAAATATGTTATATGACATGAAATGAACAAAAATTGAAAGGAAATTATAATAGATAAGTATATTCATTCTTATAAATTGGTACAAGGAGGAAAACAAGAAAAAATGTGACCTAACTTGAGTTGTATTTATTTTTTCTTAAGAATTAATTCTCTAGATAAGAATATGATGATCCATATGAGTTTTCATCCATATAATGCCTCATATTGATCTTTTCCTTATTGGTCCTCAATCCTGATATTCTAATGAAGAAATCTACCTCCTCCTATCTAATCTCTCATGTTTATGTAGATAAACCTAAGGATTTTACACAACAAGGTATTTAAAAGATATGATTAGGATTATTGATATTAAATAAATAAATTTATTTATTTAATGAACCATCCAATGGATAATTCAACTGAACTTGAAATTCCAACCAGCTTTATATCACGGTGCGGGTAAAACATGGATTTTGAAATCAACTGTGCACTCACATTTCTCATATGAGGTCAGAGAAAATAGAAAAATATATTTGTTTTGACAAGATGAATTCACATAATTTAATATATATTATAATTTTTAGTATATTAGTTACTGGGTCCCTCAACACCTAAACACTACTCCGACTCCATGGAAAATTCCATAGACATACACATAAATATTCAAATGAATAATCCAATATAACCAGTTTCATTACAATTTTCATAGAAATTATAGTGTAAAAGAACTATATGCACCTTCATATAACCCCAATGTGTATTTTTAAAGATCATTAAAGGTATTTACATAGGAATTTCTCTACCAACATTGGGCATGTATCTCCATGATCCATTGAGTAGACTCCCCAATCATAAAATCTTCTCTCAGATTCATCAATACCTGGCTCCAAGTTACACAAATTCTAGAGAGGGATGCTTATATTTATTTATGATTGTAATTTCAAACAATAATGTTCATAAGAACCCCACATTAAAATTAATGTCCCCATAAGGGTATGTTAAAAACATAGATCCAAGACTTTCATTCATAATCAAGTAATAGAAGTTCAAGTCTGACATAATATTTAGCTAAGGTTTTTTATCACGTATAAAATTATTTTTTTAACTTGTACATGTCTTATAGGTATTAATATTATTTTATTTTACTTATTAACAATTTTTTGGATAGAAAATTACTCATAATCAATTTATTTATATTATATTTTTAACATTAATTCATTTGTTGATGTGACCATGGCCATGAATCCATAAATTCGATAACGAATAATATACAAATAAATAAATAAATAAATGAAACAGATATAGGATTAACTAATAGTTTACTTATTATTAGGACTATAAATCAACCTAATAACTATGTGAATACTTTTTTTATGGTCTTGGAATGTCTTAAAACATTCCATTATTCCATTAGTGTATCACTTGGGCTAGTACCGTATTGGGTTCATCATTAATTACATCCATGAACCATATGATACTCAATCTCCTACATGTATTTATAACTAATATGTTGGTGAGGGGAAAAAAAGTATTTTTTACGTGTAGTTGCATAAATAAACCTGGACACACAGTTCCAATGTAATATATAATGATGGGATGACTCGTAAATCATATTTTTAAATTTAATAATTAAAAATTGAAAAATCTTACAATAAATTATATTACATTTTGTAAATATATACATAGGTATTAGTCAGTCTCATGATCAGTTATACACATGAAATGGTTACACAAAAGTATAATTTATATATTTTATTTCTATTAATTGTCTATTATTATGATAAATTTTATTACATTAGTTAATTAATTAATCAACTAACTAATTCACTTTCATAATAATTTCATTCTGAATTCTCCTAGATATTTCCATCACAAAGTAATTCACGAAAAATAAATAGAAAAACTAATGATCAAAGATAATTTAATTAAATCAATCGCCCATTTAAAAATTAATTAAAAAATTATTATGTTCTATAAAACACTACGTTCCAATCAACAGAATAAGTTCACAATGCTACATTTATAAATTTAATGTATTTTTTATGTTTTTTATATTATTGGTAGACATCACAATGTATTGATATGAGCTACGGATTGTGTACGTTGATTGATGTGTATTAGGGACACATGCATGTGGCTATAGCGTGCACATCAGTCAAACCACAAGACATGTACTATATAGCTACACTCCATTTGGTTTGAATGCATGTTTCTGTATAGCCCCCCAAAGGACTCTGTGTGCTCATCAGACATGGGAATACATGACATGTACAATCCAACTACACACTGGGTATCTTTCATGTCATGTGCTTGATTTACTCACCAAATAAATCAGAACATATTATATATGTGATATTTAGTGGATGAAACACCATGTAAAATGACTATGATTTTTGTATCGCATTAATGATCCTAGTTGTCATCCTCTTGAGGATTGACCATGTATTTTACCACGTGGCTTGTATGAAATTTTTAGCTAATACATGTGCACTATATGATGTATGTGTTAGCTACACACCCTATAATACAATAACTCATTCTATATATTATCTTGATTTACACATGAAGAACAATAAATCCTCTGTTTTTATTTACTCTTTGGCCTTCTTTGTCTCTCGCAGCACATCCAAATACATTCCACTTGGGTACCCAATTTGTACTCTAGCTATAGGTCGTGTAACTCAATCTTAATAGCCATAATTCCTAGAACATTTCTATGGTATCTCTATTCATTCACCATATGTCCTCCGTCTATTATGAAAAATTTAGACCAAATGCTGATAACTAAAATGCAAATCATGTTAATTATGAATCATATTAAAGAATAAATATTCATGAAATAAAATATATGAATCCAATTATATATTAAAAATTCAAATAAATAATTATAATTTTGAAATGTGGCCATTATGATACAACATGAAGGTTATGGGTGCTTCATAAGTGCCTCAATGGGTGATAAACCAAGAAGGCTTTTTTCAATTTGGTGGATCATTCAAAATATTTCGCATGACGTAAATTCCATGAAAAAACAATTTCCACTGAATATTCACATAGAGAAATATGAAACCCATAGAGGATATTTCATGTTAAAATTAAAATTCATTTACTATATATCAAAAAATGGTTAACTCATATTAAAAACATTCCTCTATGAAGATGTTGTTTATCATCCAAAAACCATTTTCAAGATCACCTTCATTGTGATATAAGGATCAATGTGTATAATCACTCTAATGGTGATCCACATATGCTCATTTAGTATTTTAACAACAACAATTTATTTTTTTGGTTATAGCATGATAAATCAATTATCTTATGTTGTTCGTGTTGATCACTTATAGTTCGTTCTTTCTTGAAGTTGTCACTCGGGTACATCTTGTTCATAAAGGTAAGAGTGGACAAGGAATAAAGAGAGAATTTTGTTATGTGAAACGATTCTAAAACCATGTTTAACCGTACACAACATACATAACAATATATTTATAGTTTCAGGGTTTATGTTATAATATTATTATATATCGTAATAGTTATTAAATAATATAATAATCACTATCAAACCTCATACCATATAATATTATTATTATTATTATTATTTTACCACATGCTCCAACACATGAAATGATATATGTTATTTACTAGATTCCATGTAAATATTAATCATAGGAAATGATCATAGTCCAATCCAAATCCTTGGAATTTATTGAATATCCAAATAAATATTTAAATAAATATTTCATTCATCAATAAATAAAATTAAAATTTTATTCGCATCCCATTAATTACATATTTTTTATATATTAACATAAAAAATAAATTACTTCTAAATGAATAAATAATTATTTATTACATTTCTTTTATTAGTGTTAAATAAATATTGAATAAAATTTTCTCTTAGTTCGAATGATAATATTATTTAAAATAATTTAACAGAAATAGAATTTAATCCAGATGAATGAAAACACATATTGTGGGACCCTATTGGAGACTTTTTAGTATACAGTAGATTGTATTACATAAAGTATAAGATTACTATCTAACAACATGTAATGGTACTCAATATAACGAACTTAATTTTTGAAGTCATGATAACCACATAGAGAAGATCAATGTGTAATATATTCCCTTTATTAGAATATATCATCTTGCATGTTTCACAACCATATCACAAACTTATATGCTCAATATTTTGTTCATTTAATATTTAAAATAAACATGTCATTAAACAATGACCACAAAATTTTCATCGATGGTTCTATTCCAATAAAAGTGATGAGATATTAACATCCATAATGGTGTCAGATACAAATCATTCTTTGAATTCTCCATTAATAATATGTCATTCATCACACACTAAACATACCCAACTTCCCGTGAACTTATGGAAGAAGAGTTTTCATAACCAAATCTATGTGTGGGAGTCATGACATGATTTAATGATGAAATTAAATTCTAGTGTCCATTAAACATGATAATAGATCGGAAAATCTGATGACACCAAAAAATTAGAATTTCTATCTAGCATGTATGTTCCCACAATACTCCATCTTGGAAATTACCATGTGATAACTTCATGAGAAAATGTATCATTAAATTAAAAGTAATCAAAGCATACAGTTTATATACTATGTTTCCTATCATAGAATGTTACCCAATCATAGAACTATAATTAATAATACTGTCATGTCGCTTCATGGTTGTCATTATTACGGGGAACTTCTATGATATTATCATTTAATGTTACCCTAGAATAGTATTACATTAATGTCACAGAAAATAATAAAATATATATATTAAGATGTTTTATTAATATTAAAATATTTATATATAAATGTAATTAATTATAAATTGTAGTTTATATAACACTAACTCTAACAATATCTCACTTAGAACAAATACAACATCATAAAACATTTAATCAGTTAAACCCTAGATAATAATCATGTTTATATTGGGTTAAAGATATAGTCAAGGGGCATTCCATGTTTCCATCCATGGATATTATAGTTACTAAAACATCACTTCTCTTAGAAAAAATGCATCGAGAGATAATACATCCAAAGTGTGGGTTTCATATATTAATGCAATCATGGATATTTTGTGAGATCCACCATTGTAGTATTATCATTATATAGTTACTTTGTATCACTACTAATGGGTACCACATCAGGATCATGTATGAATTTGTGTATCCATTATTCTACTTTAGTTGCCTCATAATCTGAAATACACTAAAAATATGTTGAATAACCTATGACCATTGCCTACTTGCAACCTCTTGAGATAAGAACACCTCCGTTAATAATGAAGATGTATTCCATATACACTTTTAGATCTTCTTTATCTATTTGGAAACTAAAATCTTTTGATCCTATGATGACTAGTTCCTAATCTCTTACATATACCATGATTATAACACTAGTATTCCATAAATGTGCAATGATAGTCCTGAAATCAATCTAATGGTTATCATCAGGGTTATCTTGATATTTTTCAACTGCACTCAAGGTTTAATCAATATCTATCATAGTAAATAACATAGCAAACATAAATGACCAAATCTCCGATGTTTATGGAATACTTTTACATTCTATTTCATTACTCATGTGTTTAAGGACCCATTTTCATTCAAATATAATTATCATGTGATATTGGAAACAATCCCATCCTGGATTGTTATATGGTGAATCTTTTATATATCTTGTCAATATATGTAACTTGATGTAGTTTGATTAGTAATGGATCTAACTTGGCGGATCATTTTCCCAAAAATATATACTTCCTTGACTAATTATTTCAGGGATAAGCATTTATTCAACCATTACATAACAACCTATCAGACTAGACGTTCATTTACAAAAAGTAAATGTGTAACGACCCAACCCCAATATCCCAATGTCATTACCATAAATTCTTACATTTACATAGATACGAATATATCGTGTCCCAAAGGACCGAATAGATTTTTAATATTCATAAACTAGATAAATATATTAAATTCACATTACATCTTATAATATAAAATAATGATACAATTTCATTTGCTCTTCCATTATTTATCCTTTTTATAACCCTTTATGTTAGACATAATATATTTCTAGGAATCCTAGAGGATGATGAAACATATGAAACGGGTGAGGCTAGATGCTCATAAAAGGTATAAACATAGTAGAAGCTATCATAAAAAAGCATAATTTTTTATGGAAAGCTGATTCACTGAAACACATTAAATTTAATCAATAACTTAGAAATAATATGGCAGGAATGCTAGATGATCAAATAATTCCATATAAATAATCAAATGTGAATGAAACTTATCCACGGACATTGTACTAGTAAAATAGTCACTTTTAATACCAATAACTAAATTCATAGTTAGGTAATGCATAATGTCAGGCATCATTAACATACCATCAATGATTTGGCTAAGGCACTATATGTAAATTGGTAAGATATCATCCAATACCCAATGTAGTATGTCTCATTATACTTATGAATGCATCGATGGTTTATAAGAATACCATGCCATCACAAACTATTTCCAATGCATTCCTCATATGAAAAAGGTGAAATATAATCAATATAATACTTTATATTGAAAAAAAATCATATGAAATGTGAATAAATTATCCAAAAACTATGATTGGAAGTAAAATAACACATACACTATCAAACTGAATAATAAACCATTCAATGAAATAAGTTAAATGATATCATGAGAGATCAATCACAATTAAGCATAATAATAAATTATGTATGTTGACAAATGATGAAAATGATCCAATAAAATCATTAAATAAATTTTGAAATAAATTACCCACCTTAATTTGAAATTATTTATTTAAAAAGCCATATAATTTTAAAATTTAAAAAATTCATTGAAACAAATATTTTAAACATGAAAAGGAAGATTCAAAACATTAGGGACCAAAAACTATATTCATTTAATATAAGAAAAAAAAATTCTTTAAATTTTGTAAGAAAAGTCATAAAGTACCTTTTTTGGATAATGATAGTAATATTCTATTTTAAAAATTCATGTAAAAATTAAAAATTGGAAAAAGTTAATTTAAAAAATCAATGGAGAATAGTGAAAAAAAATTAAATAATTTTTAGAAAATAAATAAAAGGAAAATAAGTATTCCCCAGTTGAGACTTAAACACAAACAATCTCAAATAACAATGAGATTGTGAAATAAATATATATCACATTACAATCAGTACAATAATATACCGATGAAAGGATGAAATTTGAATGGATAAAAAGATACCATAATATTTCAAATAGTACTCATATAATACATTCATGGTTAGTGTATACACTACACAAAATAAGTAAATAGTGTGTATGGAATGTGTCCCACAAAAATAAAAGTGATATAAAGATCCCTTACTTTGTACTTTCCATTAGTTAAGTTCTCTTTAACCTCTTGTATAGTGGTTTGAAACATGTTATTTATATATACCAAAACAATATAATTATTTTTGATATCTTGTATGATCCTATTATATTATCTTATCTCCCATTTGTGAATAATATTTCATTTTTACTTTTGATTCGGGTGTAAATTTCTTCATTTTCCTATGAATGTTTTTTCATGTAAGTCATGTTTCTTATGAATATGATATATTTATTCAATATCTATTATAATAATAAGTTCATAGATATTATATATATTCATTATATACATATTTATTACCATTATTGAATGGTTAACATAGAAAATTAATCACATTTGGTCCTGAGGATGGAAGGTCATTTGTACGTACAAGCGATGGTATCATTACCATATTAGTGAAATAGTAAGGAATTGAATGATATATTAATTATAAAGAATCAATTTCATTTATTAATTATTATTTATATACATTATATAAAACATTATACTCTTCCAAATGATGTAGTTATGAAAAATATATTACACCATGATGTGTATATGGTAGGGAGTATGTGTGTAGGAATAGTGATTTCATTTTTCATTGGATGGATAAAAGGTGGAATATGGTTAGTAGACCATAGAATGGATATGGTAGGGAGTATGTATTGGGTATTATTTCATTATAAAAAATAATATCAAAAGTATATCGTTGTTCTTTTAAGCTTCATATATTGTGTAACATAAGATATAGATGAAATTGAATTATTCAGTTAGAGACATACTATAAAATATTATTGTTTTACATTCTCCCCTCCTTAAATAAATTGTGTCCATAGAATTTCATCTCAGAATAAAAAACCAAGGGTTTGGCTATTAAAAATATCTTTTTTGACATCCCACATCAGAAAATTATTAATGAGAAAACAATTTTAAAATAATGATAGGGAAGTATGAAGGTCACTGGACATAACACAAACTAGGGTTCCTTGTAAGAAAACAAGGACATATACAATAATTCTAACAATCATGTTTTTATGGAGACTGATATAGAACATGGTGGAGATAATGTTAATAGTCACGATGCTCATAATATATGATGGTCTAAAGGACCATTGGATTCATCAAAAAATAATGTGATGGGATAAAATTTTTGGTTTCAATAGATTTTCCATAGAGTAAAAGAATTAATTTACTTTATAGACTATAAACATAAGGAAATATAATAACTTGACAAGAAGAGTTTCATCCTTTAATCAACTTCCACTATAAAGTTATCTTTTTATTCAAATGAAGAGTATTAAAGATGATATTTTCATGCCTGAAGATTTCAAATCAACTTCAATGGATCACAAAATCCAAAAAAGACTAACTATAGATTCCTACAGTCTTTATACATTAACCAACACCAAAATGGTTATGATAAGATAAGAAATGATTTAAAAAATAATCTCCAAAATTCAATAGTAAAACCCCATTGTTAAGTATATATAATTCAATGATGACTTAAGAAATGGGGATAGAGGAAGTCGAGAGGAAACCCTCACTGCATGATGGCTGGGTAGATCGATCCCACCAAAGGGGATTGAACATCTTCTCATATGATTCCCAGCACCCATGTACTCCCCAGATCAAGAAGGACATGAATAAGGTTTAGACTCTTGATGAATAGTTAATCGTTTTCTCTTCCTCAAGAATTCATACCATTTCATTCACCTTCACATAAAACACTTTGTGAAACGTATTGTTAGAAAGGGATATACGGCTCATATATCTGATTTGGATGGTGAAATATCACAAAGGATACAAATATATAACATCTATTTTATATCTTGAATCACTCAACACAAGGGTATGCAACCCTAGAAAATTTCTGATCTTATTTCATGTTTGTCTAAGATCTGGTATTTCAATGTTTTTAAATGTGACTCGTTTGTCAGGGGATTATTCTATTTGTTACTTCCTTCTACTAAATTGAGAAGTCAAGCATGGGGTTTTTGGTATGTAAACCACAAACTAAGAACTCATAGGATTTATGAATGGAATAAAAATTTATTTCCTTCATGATTTTAAGGAAACTTTTTCTCATGTTTGGATCATGATTTATGGATTTAATTGGGGTTTATGCCACTCCGAAATTGAATTTTATATTACCTCTACAATAGGCATTCCAATACAAATTGACCTAGCTATAGAGAAATCTAGCTTTGTCTATTTTTCAATTAATTTAGTTGAAATTGATATAGGTTCTACTATTATTGATAAGGTGATTCTCTCCACTTCGCAAGATGAAATGAGCTTGAGAAATGTGTATGAAAGATTGTCTCTATTTTGTGAAGTATGTTGTGTGACAGGACACTCCAAGTCCAACTGTTACTCAAGCGTTAAGTTTGATAAATTTATGATGAATGTGAATGATGTGTCTCAATGTATAAGAGAGGATAACCTCAAACCCTCCCAATGGAATGACGCACATTTGAAACAACACCCAGGTAAACCTTAGGTTCTTTGTGGCTGAATTTATCCTTCGGAAAATTCCAAGGCTAGGAGGACTCATTTTGAGTCACAGACTCCTCTATGTATATCTCACAACAGGATAATAGAATTCCTTTCACCCCTCAACTGGATGGAAGAAATAAGGTCAATGTGCCGATATTCATAAAAGTAATAATCATTTAGAAAGTGGAATTTCATTCAAGGATGTTATAGTCAAATAAATGGATGTTGAAGGAAAATAATTCGACTCAGAGGATATCCAAATATAGAGGGAGCTCTCGTCTCAAGTAGTGGTTGATTATAGAGTTAGGAAAGTGATGCATGCTCAAAAATGGATAAAGGGTAAGATAATGCTAGATGTTGTGACCTCAGATAAGGTTAAGTTCAAAGATAATTACAAAATTAAAAAAAAATATCCTACTGAAAATGAGGATGGATTTCCCTCTTACTTCCATTCCAAAACATATGAATCAGTTGCATCTGAGGTCCATGTTTCCTATCTACAGTGATTTGGACATATTTTAACGTTAACCTCAAGCAAGGGAATGGTATGACTCATCTTCCTTCTACTCCACTAAATTATATTTAATGTAGAGGATTATTTGGTATGAATGAGGTTGATACTCATGTTCAGATAAGTGCTTCTGGAGAACTCCCATCACTATAGGTTACATCACTATAGGTTACAGGTGTTTACATCGGTGCCCTACCTAGTGACATTGCACTGGAAACCCTACACTTGAATGTGAGTGCATCTCTTATACAGATTGAATCATTGTTTTCCATCCCCCTGTAGGATTACCAGATGAATATAGTATGATTTAGCAGCTAGAAAATTCCCACATCCATGATATAGAGCCTGAACACTAACCGGCCTCTGCCATACCGCCTTCGGGTAACATCAATAAAGAATAGGTGGCACATATCACTTCCATGATGAAGCTGGACAAGCCTAAACCCATCAAGACAATGGAAGCACTGATATCCATGCAGAACATTTCATCTCCTCTAGAGAAGGTACTCTGTGATGTTATCATTTATAACCCATTTGATCTTCTCACTGTCAATAGAAAATAATTTGGATCAAGGAATGATTACCCCTTGGAATCTATCATGACTCCCATTATTAGGGAAGTTCCTTCAGTTGATAAAGGATTTTCATGGATGCAAGCAAGGAATGGGAGGAGAGTCCCCCCCCCCCCACAATATAGGAGGTCGCCTTCTTTATCATAGCATGGGTATCCACTCTAGAACAAGGTAATATATCTTGTTCTATTTTTCTGATATATCATATGGTTATAATCTATACTCTCCATTGGATTCTTTATTTTTATTCAATAAAGAGTAAAATGTGCCTCAGTCTTTAAAAAACATATATAGATCATTCAATAAAAAACAATAATTCCTAAAAAACATCTACACCAATATTGAATCCCAAAAATGTAATGTATTTGATCATATAGTCTTCCAAATAACATCAATCACGCCAAATTTATTATACAATAATATTAATTTCCTAAATCTCATAATTAGAACAGTTTACTACTCATTTTAAAAAATAACCTAAATCAAAATAATTCCATAATGAAATTCATTCTATTTATGTTAATCATATATCATCTCTAAAATAAATAACTTTTAAAATAAAATTATTTACATAATCACTGAATTATCTTCCAATCCCAAGGATATCTAATTTACACAACAAATGTTCCTAAAATGAAAACAACCATTATCCATTATATATTTTAACTAATGAAAAAACAAATCCAAAACAGGACTTCACATAGGATAGTGTTTGGAAATGCACCCTTATCACCCTTCGGTTATCAGTTCAAACAGTACAGTCGTGCTAGATGTGATAAGATGTCACTTGTAATGCAGGTTATCCTTTTTTTAAAACAATATTAATATACCTTACTAAATAAATATATTACAAATCTCAAAAATGAGTTTGATCACTAAATATCATTTTATCTATTGTTTTCAATATTAAACAAGTACATAAATACATCATCTATTTATTTAAACATATGTACTTCCTTGTTCCAGATTTCATCAAATAGATGGGGGTATAGACTAGTTTAATTCCTAGGTTCCCCACATGTAAGGAAATGAAAAAAAAAATTATTCTAAGGATGAGTTTTATTTGCATCCATTTTACTCTTCATTTTTTCATGGAAATTATTTATTGTTTTCCTTTATTTACCACAAATAAATCAGTTCATCATTCTATTGAGACTCTTTACTGTGTGTCTCCTTCTACATTTATTACATTATGTAAATCGAGGAGTATTTTATCTATGGTCTCTACCATTGGAGCTCATAGCATGCATCATACTTCAATCATTTTGTGAGTTTGGGGGTTGGATAAGGTATATGTTATTAATCATATTCTATGAAAAATTATTAGGTATGACCAAGATATCTTTCCGTTCAATAAACATTCCATTCGGCTTCTCATTTCCACCACCTTTTCCATAATGTTAGATGTTAACATGAATCTTTCAGGATCTATCCATTGACTAAAACCTAAAAGTAAAGTATGAGTAATAATAGTCAGAGCGAAAAAACCACATAATCATTTATATAATATCATGACACCTTATTTTTGGTATAAAAAACCCTATATTTAATCTAGGTTATTCATTTTCATCATATAATCAAATCCATCATAATGGTATTTAATAAAAATGAGAATTATACTAATAATATCCCCTGTGATTGTCAAATCATGTGCACAGTAAGTCTCATTGACATGTACCATGTTACACTGAGTCCGGACCGATGCACCTTTTTAGAGTTTTTACCCCTATGTATATCTATGTGAGAACCACATCCACATGTAGTGTCCAAGAAATGATGTACTTCTAGGAAGATAAATATTATCTATAACTTTGAAAATTATACGATATTCTTCTATACTTATCCTCAAATCCTATCTTAGGGTTATGTTCCTTAATCTCTATTTTCTAAATACAGTTTCCAAGGTTTATTCTAAACTTACTATGATACCAAATATAACACCCTGACCCCAGAAGCTCAAAGTTGGTGCCTTACTTTATTACATTGTAATATATAGAAATATATCACATCCTAGTGGGACAAATATTTTAGTACAATTTTTAAACTAGATACATATTTTAAATTTACATCACATTTTAAAATATAAAATGAAAATAATTCTTCCATTATTTCCCCTTTTTGTAACCCTTAATGCGAGTCGTTGAATACTTATTGGAATCACAGATAAAAATAAAATTTATTTAAGGGGTGACCATAGACCCTCATTAAAGGTATACATAGAGAATAATATATCATAAAAAATTATAAATGATTATGGAAATATGATTAACTGAAAAATATTTCATTTATTCAATTACTTTAAAATAATATGGAAGGAAAGGAAGTTGATCAAAGAATTCCATATAAATAATCACATGAGACTGAAAACGACCATGCATACTCTACTTGTTGAATAATCACATGTAATATTTGTAATTAAACTTATAATTAGGGAAATCATACTATCGGACATCATAAATATACCTTGAAGTCTTTGACCAAGACACCATATGTAGACAGGTAATACATCAGCCAATACCCAACTATTTTGTCTCATGAGACCTACTGATTCCTTGAAGTTATATAAAGGATATCAACCATCACATACTATGTCCAAATAATTCCTTATATGAAAATCATAAAACATAAACAACATAAACGTTCTTATTAAAAAAAACTGGCATAGGAAATGTGAATAATTTTGCCACATTTCATTTTTGGAATCAAAATAGGACATCCAAAGTCAAAATGATTCATAAACCATTAAATGAAATATATTAAATGATAATTCAATAAATAATCTTCTATTAATAATAATATTCAATAGGATATGTTGACATAGATGAAAATACTCTTATAAAATCATTAAAAATTTCATGAGAGAAATAACCATTCTTACATTGAAGTTATATATTAAAAAGGCCACATAATTTGAAAATAAAGCATTTGCATTGATAAGAATCTTGTAAACATTAAAAAAAGAATCCAACATTAGTGTTTCATAATGGAAATAAATTACATTCATGCCATATAAGTTTAAAAACATTCCATTTACTTTTTTAAGATAAGACATAAAGTGCCTTTTTTTAAAACAACAGGAAGATTGATTTTTATTTAATTTTGTAAAAAGTAAAATTGCTAAAAAATAATTGAAAAAATATTTTTATAACAGTGAAAACATGTTTTCAAACATTTTTAGAAATAACTAACAATGAAGAGAAATATTACCCAGTGTAAACTTAAACACAAACAGTCTCGAGCAACGATTAGATTATAAAATAAATATATATCAGTTTACAATCAGTAGAATCGTACAACCATGAATGGATTAAAATATTATGGATATAAAAATACCATAATATTTATAATAATACTCATAAAATACATTCATGGTTTGTATTTACACTACACAAAAGAAATAAGTAGTTTATTTGGCATGTTTCCCACAGAAATAAAAGTGGGAAAAATATCCCTTACATTCTACTTTCCTTTATATGGATGTACTTTAATATCCAATAGGATGGTTTCAAACAAGTTATTAATTTATATTATAACCAAATATATATTTATTATATCATATAAGATCCTCTTATATTATCTTATCTCTTGTTTCTTAATAATATTTGGTTTTTACCATTGTTGTCAGTGTTAACTACATCATTTTCCTATAAATAATTTGTCATGTAAGACATGTTAATTAAGTATATGATATATTAATTACAAATAAAAAATGATATTAAGTTCATAGATATTATATTTACTCATTCTATAAATCATTATAATAATTCTTGAATTATTACAATGGAAAATTAATCGCATGGTGTCATGGAAACGGAAGGTCATACATACTTACGAGTGACAATATCATTATCTTAATATTGAAAGGGTAAGTAATTAAAAATTTTATTAATTATTTGAAATCTATATAATGATATATTTATTTTTTCCATGAATTTTATTCACCATTAAACTCATCCAAATAATGTAGGGATGAAAAAAAATATTACAACATAACGTGGAGACCGTAGTCTCTACGTACGCAAGCTTGGTGATTTCATTTTTTTCATGATGGATAAAAGGATGAATATGGTTGTTAAATAATCATAATTACATCTCATCATATATTTTATACTATATTTATTACATTATTATATAAAAAACTCATGTAGAGTAGGTATAGGAAGAAAAGATCTTGAAGGAGTTGGTTAAGATGATTACCTCTTCTTTAGAGAACCTCCTTTAGATCTCGTCTTATGGACACTAGTGTTGAACTTTTGAACATAAGAGAACCAATAGGATGTGTCTAGGTAAGTTTATAAGATAAATGGGAAGGTTTTGGCCTATATATAAGTTCCATTGTGGTTTTAGGAAGTGAGGGAGGAGGTTCCCTTTTATAATTGATGTGAGGGATACTTCTGGAAACTTAAAAACTATTAAATTAAAATAAATTAATTTTAAATTCCAAGTATATTAAAAGTGACTTATTTAGAATTTATTATGAATATGTGTATAAATATTCTCAAACAATAACTTTTATATATGTTAAGTCATATTCTTACCCTTATCCTTTAGCCTTAACCCTTAGTTAAACCCTTTAACTATTACCATGACAACTTGGGATTTATATATTATGCGTTATTATAGATACTAAAAAAGGAAAAATGAAACAAAAAATGAGATATGGATAAAAATATAAATACCATATAATTTATGTTTCTTAATTTTTTTTAATAATCTATCATTTAATAAAATATTATTTATTTTAAAAAATCATTAATGCCAATTTTGATACTATTCTTTTCTTATCTTTTTAAAATGTATATATACACAATAAAACATCTAAAATACATTAATAAAAACCTAATAAGATTATTTAGTATATAAAATTAGTGGGAGACATTATATATATCAAATTATATTTACTTTAAGATTTTTAATATCATTTATTCGATATTTCCATTAATTAATCAATTTTTTCATCATCGTTTTATAAGATATTAAGGTAATTATTTGTTTCCTAAAAAATTAATATAAATTACCATGATAAAGAAAAAAAAATTTGACTCCAAATTACAATTAACTTTATAATTTATCATCTATATAACACTATTTCTAAAATGGTATAGTTATTAAAATATTAGTATGACATCTTTAACAATTTTCTAAATAAAATATAAGAAGTTGAATATGATCATCCATGTGGCTTTAAAAAGTTACAATATCATAAAAATTATTATTTTGGTATAAACCCACTCATAAAATGAAATTAAGACTACTATTAGGTTAATTCTCTAATATTTATAACATTAATTTTACCCTTCATTACATGATTCCCCTTTTACTGCATTAATAAAAACTACTAATGTTACTCTTTTTTAATAACAAATAATAAAAGAAACCTATATACATAGTTTAGACCAACTTATTCCAAATATTTATTCAATTTTTTAAAATTCAAAACACTTAATTTTCATTAATTAATTAAAAATTAATTACGTTGACAGGGTGACAAAACATGTTATAAAAATTTGAACACGAAAAAGATTGAGTAATTTTTATATCTGAATTCAATGTAAAATTAAATCCAATGGCCTATATTATATTAAATGATAAAAAATACTATATTTATACTTTAAAACCAATCAATAATATAATATAACACTATAAATTATTTCAATCAAAAAAACTATTTTCAATAAAAATTTAGTATTTTTATCTATTCTTTAAAACATAAAACATATTTGAAAAATACCAAAAATTAAACCAAATGAAAATTGAAAAACCTAATTCAAGATATAATTTTATTTTATTCAATTATAATATTTTAATGTGTCAAAAAATGGATTTATAATAGGATCTCCATTAAAAGGTGGTAAAACTTCTTTTGAAAAATATAGAATTTTAATGCATAAATTAGTTTCATTCATATAATATTACAATAACATAATTTGGATGAATGTAAAAATAATTTATTGAATACATAATATATAAATTTTATAATTTGGTTAATAATATTCATTCTATTCAATTTAATGGTTGGTTCGTAATTTCATTTTCAATAATAATAATATTGTTATATCATGGTTCGTTTAAGCTCGGTGTTGCATGAAACATATGTTATCATAGATATGTGAATTTATTTAAGAAGATACTTATTGTAGAATCATGGGGTTTTGAAATATTTCATTATCATATACTATTATGAAAACAACCACACTCCCACTAATTTTCTTAGAGACATAATTCTCTCATTCATTCTTTATGAAACTAAATTCTATAATGGATTCATAAAATCAATTGTTCCATAACCTGGATTTTTATTTTAATCCATAAAAGTATCTTTTCAAATTTCATACCTTCCTTCTGTAAATTAGAGTCTCGAACCCTTCCAGATGTGTTATATAAACATCTTTATGAGGGTACATATTAAGAAAGGTTGTTTTGAGATTCATTTTCCAAATATCCTAGTCATGGAGGGCTATAATGACACATACAATTCTAATGGATTTAATTATTTTAACTGTTGAAAATATTTCATCAAATTATATTCCATGATTCTATTAGTAAAATTTTTTAAATAGTCACACCTTATAAAAACTAACTCTTCCATCTATATCCATTTTCTTCTTGAATACCCATTCACAACTTAAAGGATTTACATCCACTAAATCATCTACCCAAGACCAGATTTATTTTTGGTACATGGTATCCATTGTATAATTAGTAATTTCATTCTATATGGAAACACCTGGTAAACTTAATATTTATTTATCGGTTTCAGAATCATTAAAATTGACTATAAATGAGTCCTCATCCAATATGACTAATAAATTATTTTTTTATGTTCTTTAACATATCTTGTACTCTCATGCATTACTCAGGTGTATTGAAATTCTTCTTCTTCTAGGGGTATTATGGACTATCTTTTGATAATAACTATTGTGTACCTTAAGGCCTTACTTCATTTAGTCCTATCTCACTACCACAATTTCTTATAGATAATTTCTCCCTATTGATAAATAAGGAATCTCATTCCACTTATAACTTTTTGTTTGAGGGTTTATATATGTTATATCCTTTTGTTCCCTTGGGGTGTCCTAAAAAGGTGAAATTTGTGCCCTGGGGTGCATGTTTGTTATGTGAATAGGCTTTAAAAATGTTTCACAACCCCACATAACTATGTATGACAACACTATTTTCTTTACAATCCTAAATTTTTATGGTATTCCATTTTCTACATTAAAAAATAATTTGTTTATTATTTCTACTATTGTTTATATAGTGTATCCCAAAAAAGATAATGGATGACTCACATAACATTTCATGTATCCCCTATGTCAAACAAGGTGTGGTTCCTCCATTCACTTACATTATTAAAGTGAGTTTTATAATTAGGTTTGATGTAAGTTATAATCCCACACTCCCATAAATAATAAATGATATCTTCATTAAGATAATATCCACCTATTTTGAGTAAATGTTCTTAATCTTATTATTAATATATTTCCAAAAACCATTATTATATTCCTTGAGTCTATAGAATTAATGTTAGTTTTACATAAAAGAGTATACATATCCAAATTCAATAAAATCATCAGTAACATTTATGAATTTTGAGTATCCACACCTTGCTTCAATAGGAAATGGTCCACACACATCGGTGTGAACTAATTCAAGAATCTTTTTGGACCTTCACCTTTTACACTAAATGGATCATTGGTTGTTTTTCCTTGTAAACATATGTTACGTACACCAAGTTGTTTTAGTTAAAAATAATATAAGTATCCTTCATAATGAAATTTATTTGAATGATTTCAACTAACATGAATTGAACGGTGATGCTAAATTTGGGTGTGTTATGAGTCATGTGAAGTAGTTTTGTTATAAATTTTAATTACATGGTTTTTGTTATCCAATACATATATACCATTATTTAAATGCATGTTATGAAAAAAAATTATCATTATAATAGAAGTAATATTTATTATCAAATGTGAAAATAAATTCATCTTTATCAAGTCTATTATAGAAATAATATTTTAGGTAATAGAAGAATCAAAATAAAAACAATTCAAAAACAATGTCATTCATATTAGTGATGTGAGGTGGTAGCCCCCGACAGCCACAACATCTAGTTTGGCTTCATTAGATATTCAAGTATATGTATCACCGTTTTCAATACTTATGAATATATTTAGATCCTATATTTCAATACATATGTGAAAACTACAATAAGTATCTAATAACAAAATATAATAAATAGATAAACTTCACTTTATAAAAGAAACTATTGAAGCTTCCCATTTTTTCATTGTAAGGGTCATGTTTTTTATCCAGTGACCCTTGTTACCACATGTGAAATAGATAGCATCATGCATCATTGATTTACCCATTATCATTATCTTCTTAGAAGGGAATTTCAAAGATTCTTTGTGTATAGAACTATTTTTTTGTCATTTCCATTAATTCACCATAAGGGTGGAAGGCTTTTTTATGATTTCTCTTTTTATCAACATGTTAAAGAAGAGTGAGTGTATCTTGAATAGACTTATAAATGTTGTTTATATTAAAATTTAACACAAAACTATATAATTTATGATGGGGTGATGTAGGAATAATATGAGTTCACATTTAATCAATCAATTTAAACCCTAGAACCTATAAGCACACGATGTAGACAATGAGAATAAACATCTGATCACCAAATGGTGTACCCCCTATATGATTAATATGAAAGAGTTCTTTGGAGATCTCAATCCATTATTTTCTCTCTCTCTCTCCCTCATAGTAATGACCATAGAGATTCTCAGTCATGCTATAATAATCCTAGTTTTTCTAAGACTTCTTGAGTCCACTAGACACAAATGATAACATCAAACATTGAAAATATTCCATATACATCATGTATTTTTCATATATTATTACATATTCATCAGTAATCCCCTTTGTAGATATATTACATATTCTGTATTATATCATTTAATACTTCCATTCATGGTGTAGCACAACCTTTAGGCGTCTAACCCACCCTTTTATGTTATTTTTAGTGTGGAGATAGTGTTTTTTCAATATAAAGCGTAGTGATAATGTGGATGATAAACTATTCATTATTAAATAACGTATAATAGAATATAATTAGTACTTTTCATGTTTAAAAATTATGTAATAAATAATATTAATTTTTTCATTAAATCTCCCACAATTTTATCAAGTCTCAATATCCCTTACCATTGAACATGGAATGCCTAGTTTCTTATACATTATATTTGTAAGGATAAATATTCCCCCTTCAAATAAACCCAATGAGGATTGGTCAGTATATTTAATGTTATTTATTTAGGAAATTATTTTCCCATTGAGTTTAAAAAAAAGGTTTTATAAAATTTCATGTCATTCTAATATCATGATATTTTCATAATAGTAATAGTTTTTTCAAAATCAGTGTCTTTCTATATTCACCCAAAAATAATACTTTTTAAAAAATCTCATATATTCACAATGATAAACATTTAACATGATGAGTACAAAAATTATGTGTGTTTTATATTTTTAAAATTACAATAAAAAATTTAGTTTATCTTTTAAAAACATTCAGGATTAATGAAATTTTTATTATTCTATAATGACATGGTATTAGAATGTTCATTATGCTATGGTTTATAAATATGGTGTTTAATTTATATAGTAGAGTCCCAACCATTATATTATACCACCTTATATAATTTCATTCTTTTAATTTGATATATGTTAAATCATAACCAAAGGTGTGTAATTCATTGTTGTTACTTCTTTGGGCTCCCTTGTTGTCTCTTCTAACATATGATCTCTATAAAGAACTATCCCTAATAAAGGTGTTCGAACTCTGAAAAAACATGATTTTAATAGTACTATAATTGAACTTAATCAGAGTTATAAAAGCTTTCATAAACATAGCACAGTTAAAATTCCATCTCTTTTATCAACGCTGATAATGGTTATATTTAAAAGTGCAAAAAAGCATTGATAAATCATTCTTTTATCAGTGATTTTAAAAGCCCTGAAAAAAGACCCCATTCAATTGGGACTTTTTTTACAATAATAAATAAGACCTTGATTAGTTCATTTATAAGTGATGACACGGTTTTTCTTTATCAGCACTTTTAATTTCCCTTATAAAAGTATGATTTATGAGTTCTTTTTTGCAGTGAAAAATGTATGATTTATCAATGCTTTTTAATGCAAGGATATAAATTGACATTATCAGTGCCTATATAAGCACCGATAATGGAGTCCATTATTATTACTTCCAAAACCACTAATGTATGAATGATTTATAAGTACATTTATGAACATTGATAAAGGTGAAAACTGTAGTCTGATGCTATAGCACATTGCATCACCCGAAAGAGGTGTAGTGCGATGAAACAACACACTACCTCAGTAGAAATATATAAAAAATTCCATAATGAGAGACTAATATTCAATTTAAATTAATGAAAATTTATAACCAAAATACAAGGAAAATAAAACAATATTATAGAGTAAGTTGTTTTTTTATTACATGTCATGTAAGTTTTGAATTAAATAGACACACATGTAGTCACACCGGTCAGAACATGCATTGGATTTAGGCACGACTGAATGATACATGTCCCATATAATACATAGTTCATTTTCCTAATGTATCAAGACAATAAGGATTTGTTTTCTCAGTTTGGAGAATGTTTTTTGTTGTTTTTTAGATTAAAATTAATGTCAGTTTTGAATAAAAAGATGCATTTAAAGTCATATCAGTCACACTGTGCATCATATTGAGGTGAAAATGATCCCTAAAGATAAAAAATGAAAAATGGGTCATTATCCAAATGTACCAAAATAATAGGAATTTATTTTCTCAGTTTTGAGTATGTCAGTTGTTTTTTAGTAAAATTAATGTCAATATTGAATAAAAAAGATGCACTTGGAGTCATATTGGTCACTTCATCCATTATATTGAGATGTGGATGAATTATACATGTCTAAAATGACTCATGGATCATTTTACTTAAGTATAAATACAATAAAACTCTGTTTGATTAGTTTTTTCTTTTGGTAGTTATTTTTATTGAAATTAATGTCACTTATGAATAAAAAAGAAATGGTTGGAGTCATACCGATTACACCATACATCAGATAGAGGTACAGATAATCCCTATGCCTCACAATTTAAGTATGGATCATTTTTCGTAATTACCAAAACAAATAAAAATGTGTTTTCTTAGTTTGGAGTATGTGGGTTGTTTTTTTACTAAAATTAATGTCAATTTCGAATAAAAAAGATGCACTTGGAGTAACAATGTGTGTCGGATTGAGGCAAGGATGAATGATAAACATCCCAGATGACTCATAGATAATATTCCAAAAGTATCAAGACAATAATAATGTTTTTTCTCAGTTTTGAATATTTCAATTGTAATTTTGATTAAAATTAATGTCGGTTTTGAATAAAAACATACACTTGGAGTCATATTAGTCACACCGTTTATCATATTGAGGAGAGATTGATCACCACATATCAGAAATGATGTATGGATAATTTAAATAAAATACCAAAACAATCAGAATGTGTTATCTCAATATTGATTATGTCATTTGTTTGTTTTTAAAAAAAATTAATGTCATCTTTGAATAAAAAATAGGAATTTGGAGTCATACTAGTCACACTGTTCATCATATAGAGGTGTGGATGATCCCTACAACTCAGGAATGACATATGGATTTTTTCCTAAAGTACCCTACCAAAATGATTTTGTTTTCTCATTTTTGAGTATGTTTGTTTTTTTTCACTAAAATGAATGACAAATTTGAATAAAAAAGATGCTCTTGGAGTCACACTATGAATTGGATTGAGGTGAGGATGAATTCTACACATCTTAAATGACTCATGGATCATTGTACTAAAGTATCAAAGTAATTATAATGTGTTTACTCTATTTTTATTATGTCAGTTTTTTACTAAAATTAATATATGTTTGAAGAAAAAGATACATTTAGAGTCATATCGGTCACACGGTACATGGATAAAGGCGGGGATAATCCCTACATATCTAAAATAATATATGGATAATTTAAAAAAAGTAATAAAACAATATGAATATTTTTTCCAGGTTTATAGTATGTCTGGTGTATCTTTACTAAAATTAATGTCACTTTTGAAAAAAAAGGATTCACTCTGAGTCGTATTGTTTTACCATGTGTCAGATAGTGGTTTTCATGATCCCTACACATCACAAATGATGTATGGATCGTTCTCCTCAATTACCAAAACAATCCAAACGTGTTTTCTTAGTTTTGAGAATGCCACATGTGTTTTTTACTAAGTTGTCATTTTAAACATGAAAGACACACAATGGCTCTTATCTTAAGTGATAAGTGTTCTGGGAACATTTAAATAATTTTTTCTCAAACACAATCAGGGTATGACCCTTATTCAACTTCATTTCCCAAAAATTTTATTATTTTCAAGTAAATTCTTATTTTCCTCCTCTGCCTTGGTCTCCACATTGATCTTTGCCTCTACCTCCTCCTCCATGTTGGTCTCAGACATAGAATTCACCTCTACCTTTTCATATACCTCTTCCTTTTCCACCACCTCCAATTTAACATATGCCTCTACGTTTTCTCATCAATTTTATTGTTTTCAGGATAGCGCTTCTAAAAATAATAATTTCCTCCACTAATATTATCCTAGATAAAGAGATAAAAATAAATATATTTCAATTCTGATACTAATGATTCACACCCCAAATATCATTTACTTGTGGTAACTGAAAATACATCATGAATATATCATGTAATCACCTAAATTTTTTTCTGCATACATTCTAAAAAAATTCAGCATCCCACTCATCTCTAAAAAAATTTATTTCTTCTTTTGAGTAACTCTTTTGTCAAAAAAATTTATTCTACTGAAAAAACATAAATAAAGAAATTGTTATGAACAATATTTCATGAAATTGTAATTATCTTTGGAAATTACCTATTTGGGGGGTTTTTTTTTCTTTTCATACTGTATTATATCTATCCTAAATTTTTAAACACAATATCCATAATCAATTTCATTATGTTGTTTCAGAAACTACAAATACATTGACCAAAATAAGTAAATTTCACTGAAATGTTTTGATAGTTGTATATTTATATATATACCTTGATTTGTTTCCATTTTTAGTATTTTTTCGGAAAAAATATCTCATGGTATCGTTGAAGCATTCTTGAGGTGATTGTGTTTGTTGACAAAGTGGACATCTGTGTTGTGATTGTTGACAAAGCAAACCATTACGTACAAATTTGTTGAAAAAGGGGATTTCTTTGGTGCATGTCAGGATCAAGGGATAAGGTTAGAAATCCATGTTTGATTCAAGAACATCGACAAAGGAATGGATGATTTGGAGGTGGTACAAAAAGAGTAGATACAAGGTGGCACTGTTTTCCAGGGCTTGCCAAATTTTTAGGCCTGAAAATCAACAAATGGAGAAAAGTGGTTTTTTGAAAAGGTACTTGCGCACCGTGTACATGAAGAATATGAAACTTGTGTGCCTAATGTTTTCCAATATCAGAAAATAAAAATATAAAAAAAGGATAAGGGGCTCCCATGTTTTAGGTTTGGTTGAGCAAGTGACTTGCGCGGCAGAGACTTACGCGCCAAAACTTGTGCGTTGAGGGGAGACTTTCACACCATCACATAGGGTTACCAAATGCATAAAAATAGAGGTCGACCCTCCTCATTCTGTACGAGTTCAACACTTAGAAAAAAATCAGATCTCCCATCACGTAGGTGTGGTGGTCCCGCAAGTGGTGGTGGGTCGTGCAAGTAGAAGTTGTGTGCCAGTTGTTTGTTGCGCTCCCAAGGTGGTTTGCGCGAGAATGGAAGGGAGTAGCCCAAGTTTTGAGTGGAAGAAGAAGGTGTCATGCAAGTTTTTTGGTGACACTTGCGTTCCAGATTTTGAAGAAGTGTGATAGTTTATGGGTTCCCACCAATATTGGTTTGGGGGTAAAAGGGTGTGAGTCGCGTAAGTTTGAAGTTGCAGAAGTTTGGGTCGCGCAAGTGGTTGAGGTGGAATTGTGTTCCACTTATAACTTGAGTGCTAATACTTGCGCACTGGCTTAGATAAGGGAACCAGATAAGTTTGATTCAGGGAAGTGATTTAGGGCTGCGTGAAAGCTGGAAGATTACCCTATACCTTTAGTGCAAAGAGAGATTCATCTACAGGTGAAAGTTAGACATCAACAGAGAATCCACATACAGAAGAGGATGTATTCATTAGTGACAATGAAGATACCTACAGGTCTATAAACTTTGATTTGATCCTTTCCAGAGCAGTGAGCAATGAAAGAGTAATAAGGTGATCCTCTCCACCGGTAGTGACCCAGAGAGAGAGAAACAGGGAGTGACCCTTGGGAATGCAGTGAGCTAACCCTAAACATTTTAAAGGTAGTGATCATGGGCATAGAAGTGATATAGCATGATCCTTGTAAACATTAGTGTGCTTTAGTGGATTTGGAACAACAGAACATCACCATTGTATTCTCCATGGACGTATCCTAGTGAGGGTGAACCATGTAAAAATCTTTGTGTCTTCCTAATTTCTTTCCTACATTTCATTTAAATCATTATCATCAGATAAATAAGAAAAGAAGTGGTCATAATAAACAAAAAAGTGGAATCAAAGTGACCCTTTTAATAAGGATTTCAATATCCATTGGGGCAAGAAGAATTTTGAAAAAGAATATGAATACCCTGATTCACCCCCCCTCTCAGGGTATATAGGCCCCTATTGGTCCTAACATAATCCATAAGCTTTATCCTATCAGAAACCATCATCATCCCATGATTTAGACTGTATTTAGAGACATCCCCATCAAAAAGAAGTTCTTGTTAAAACATATACTTAATATATAATTTTATGTTTACCTATAAAATTTTGATTATAGTATATTACAAATTCACAGTACACATCATGTGTGGTTGTTTGGTTTGGAATACATGAATTTAATCTAAAAATAATTATTTGGGGTGTCAATGTAGACTACTATCTGCATCTATATCTTCCTAAAAAAACAAAAACAATTATATACTACAAAAAATAAAAAAAATATTTAATTTGATTAGATCATAGAGTTTTACCCTTAAATTTTAGGCATCAAAAAGAGTCTTTTCTCTAATGATTTGTTATTAAACACTTTGAGTAACTCATCTCTTTTCTTATCCATTTGTTTCTATTTCAAAGTAATTTATATCGTAGAAATTATACTGGGATTAATGACTACAAACCATGCTTTGCATGATCTGCACTTTATATAGTCAAAATATAAAAACCTATATAATTATGAGTATTTATTAACATTAATTAACATATTTACCACACTATTTGGATAAAATTATTATGAAAATGTACCTTATGTATGTATTCACAATTTATTTTCCCAACCATTCATGCTTGGGAATCTCATTTAGAGACTCGAGACCAATTATCTTAGTAATGGACACTCTAAATATTTATTCTTCATAGTGAATGTAAGGCATAAATTTATTTTTAAATGTGGTCTCTATATAAAGCTGAAATCTTAATAATTATTTCTCTGGAACATGAAGTGAGAAGGCACTCTCGGATGTTCGTTTTCATTTCATGGTTGATTCACTTTATTTTCTTGATTTGACCTTTCATTTTTCGGTTGGTATACCCATCTGTAATATCATACCTCACTTCAGAGCTTTTATCATCAACGGTTACATGTTTTTTAAATGATATATTTTTAATGACATACCTCTTGTATCATTATAATATTAAATGGCCATGATATAAACGATCCAATAATATCTTCAATCATTGTAATATCTGGATCATCATGTGGAACAAGAAACTCAGCAGTTGGATCATAAGCTACCTCAATCCTCATTCTTATGTGATAATTTTGGAGGTTTTGGTTATGCAGCTAGTCTGCCAATAATTTCTACATTGTACCCCTTACAACCCTGTGGTATGAGGGTGTTTATAGAAAAAAATCCCACACATTTTCACCCGACATAATTTTAGTAACATAAAGTTATTAGAAGTTCTCTTATTCACATTTTGAAGAAAGGGTAATGAAAAAATTGATTACCATGGGTAAGGTTTGGGGGGAATAACTAGCCCCAAATATAGTGGGATCATTTGGATCAAGTGTGGGTCTTTTCTCCACCATCGGTTTTCCTTGATGTTTTCTTATACATTGGTCTGCCAAACCAGACCGAAAAATAATATCTTTAGTGAGTCTATTTATGTCTACATTCATATCATAATATAATATTTATCTTCATGATGTTTTATATTCTCAAAATATGTTCATTGAGAGGCTCGAAAACCAAATCCTTTGACGCAGCCATATTGTTCAGGATGCTTCAAAGCTACATAAATTGTCTTTTCTTCTAGAATTGTCATTTCCGATTCTTGAGTATAAACCAAATAAAAAATATGAACATATTTATTTAATTTAATATTTTAATAAATCAAAAAAATTACAATTATCTCATACTTACACAAGTTTCCCATACTGCTTTTGTGTTTTAATCAACCAATATAACATCGTTATTTACACGAGCCTCCTTCCAAAAAACATAAGGTGTGATAGAAGTGGATTCAAATTTTGATTCATCAATTTACATATAAACAAATGAACATATGTTGTTTCATATCAAAAAATTAAACTTTTATTATTGATTTAAAATACATACCTATTTCTTCTGTAATGAATCATACCCCAACCTTCCATTACGATAGGGGTACACATGTTTTGATACACGTTCATTATTTTCATCACTCTTTTGATGGTCCATAAATTAAATTTTTTTAATAAATTCAGATAGATTAAATAATGTCAAATAATATATTATTGATCACAATGCGCCTAAAATGATTTCCCATCGCGATGATTTCTGAAATAGTTTCATGTTTCATGCATTATAATGTGTACATAACAAAGTGGTTGGTGAGGATTTATTTTCCCATTTATATCCCTAAGATATAACTTCATCAGAAGATCCTGGAGGCCTCTATGGTCTTTTCCAGCATTTATTAGGACACATTTCATACAAAAATATTCAAATTTAAATGATCTCTAAAAGGAATATTGAAATATAAATCCATATTTCATTTTATAAATTTTTATTGAAAAAGAGAATGTATATTGTTACATTACCATTGCATTATTCCAAAGCATTTCTATCATTTTAGGTTGGACGTGGTTCCATAAGTCAATATCAATCGGCATATTCATCCTTGTTGTGACCCGAAGATAACTAATGAATGATGACTTGTTGCGGTCAATAGGTCGGCCTTGTTGATTCCAACCAACCAAAAATTTTATACCCTCACTTAATTCCTAGAAAATTTTATTCAAAATTGTGATGTTGGTTCATTGTATTTTTTTCATCTTTTTCATCAACATGTATTTGATACTCTAATAATTCCACTCTTCCATCATCAACGGAATCTTCTTGCTTGGGATTGGAAACAGAAACATGTTCATAATACATTGTCTGCATGAGTATTCCAACATTTCATTGGTCTTGAATTAAAATAATACAATACAATCCATGCATAAAAGTCCACAATTGCATGTATCTTGCATGAAATCTTGAACAAATATATACTAATTTAATACTAAAATACAACTAACCTTCACTACCTTTATTTAATCCATCCTTATATTCTTGATTATATTTCATATCTTGTTTATGGGAGGAAGTCTAGATTGAAAGGGGGAGTCCAATCCATCATCAATTGATGGAAGACAATCATGCATCTAAGCATTAAAGGGTACATGGAACCTAAACTAGTGGAATCACTCAAAAATTCTCCTCAATTGAAATATAATAGACGTATGCTATTGATGAAAAAATAAATCCTTCATAGAATAATATATAATATTGAAATAATATAATATGACATTTATTTATTCGAAAAAATGATAGATTAATATATTGTTTCTTTGAAGAACATTTTTCTGATATCACTTATGACTTTTGGGGTATCTTCCTATAATCATTAGTGGGATAAAAACATATAATTTTTTGATTTATCTCAAGGATAAATGTGAATGGAAACAAATAAAAAACACTTATAAAATACTTGTAATATATTAACAGTGGAATACATCTTTAAACTTCAATGTAATATTTTTGATTTATAAAACCCAAGTAGAAAAAAAAGTATTATAGACTTTGAAATGATTAAACTTGTGTTAAATCATATAAATATTCTTGAGGATTCTTAATCACCAATGGAGTGCTAGCACCTTAACCTAGTGATAAAAAGTGATAAAAAAGTAGAGTTGGTTTTCTATGGAATACAATAAAGAGTTAGTTACAATAGGGGGATTGTATCTCTATTTTGTGAATTTTGGAAATGGATAAAAATTATCCTGACTTATAGGAAATAAAGATCCAAACCATAAAAAATCAATTTTAATCAATTCTTTTCTCTCTATTGTAATTCACCATGTTATATGGATTTTCAAATTATTTTTTTATCCTAAAAATTAATTAACTCTCTATTTTGATTAGTAAATATATTAATAAATCCCATCTCATAGTTTTATTGATCAACTATCCTACCATGAATAACTCACTTAATTTTAAGAAATACACTCTTTATGTGTTGTTGTGTATTTACAAGTCCATTTACCCAATGATTTCGCAACTCAATCCAATCTAGAAAATTTTAAAAAAAATTGAGCTTACTTTTTTAACCAAATAAATTCCACATCACTCATTGTAACCCATGGTTAATATTTAATAATAATATTGAATTGATTAAAAAAACACTCACAAAATGAATCACTAATATAATTTTTGGAAAATGACTAATTAATTCATTATTTTTTTGAATTCAGTAAAAAAAATTATTCCTCAAAATCGTAATCATAAATAACCATTTCATGGTTTTATAATTTATGTTAAAAAATATCAAAAAAACATGTTTTAATTATTTTTTAGATTTACCTTTGTACTTATTTGTTCATCAACCATAAATGGGGCCACAACTTGGTATCCCGTAATCCTTAAAAACCCTCATAATAAATCCTTTAGAATCTATAATCTACTATATATGATGAATTAATTAGAGAAAAAACAATATTTTGGAACCATATATTATTCAAATGAAGAGAAAACATAGGAGAGATGAGAGGTATCCTTGTTAATATCTTGAGGAGAGTAAACCATCTATGTGTATCTCTAGGGACAAATGGGATGGAAATTAAAATACATATAAATGGAGAAAATGATGAAATAAAACCATAATATTTGTATTTCAGTAGTAATTAGAAGATATGTAGTGTTCTTCATGTTTAAGAATAGAGTAAATATTCAAGAATCGGAACCTAGAACATCATATAATGATAGTGGAAGAGTATAAAATAACATCATTTGATTCTAGCCTTGATTAATCTAAGGGAACGTACATGAGTTCTATTGGTTATAGAGGAGTTCCACACAAGATTGATAATTCTGGGTGACTGAGTCTTGGTTGGCATTTTTTAAAATATATTGGGGATACATTTAACAGCACTTTCAAAAAATCATTGTCAAAGATCCCTTTTTTCAGTGCGAAATTTATAATTGGTGATAAAAATTTCTTTTATCATCACTTTTTTAGTGTAGATAAATAAAGAACTTTATTAGTGCTAAATAAGTGAGGATTTAAGACATAATTATTAGCACTACATTTTTAATGCTGAAAAATATTGATCTTTATCAGCACTACAAAAGAACTATTAAAAGTTTTGTAATTATAATTATTTAAATATAATTAAAAAACTTATTATATTTATTTAAATAACATTATTATAATTTAATAAATTTATAAATATATATAATTATTTATTTATAATTATATAAACATTTAATTAAAAAATAATTACTATTTTTTTATAATAAGTATTAATATAGTAAATATACATTACCCCAATGGGGGTTGTCCATGGGTTGGGTACTTCTCTTGGTTCCTTTTAGTCACAGGTTTTGATTCATGCTGGTTGTGTTTCTATATCATAATCTCACCACCATTGACCTAATCCCCACTTCTGTGCTGGCCAGTGTTTGGTGGGGTGGTTTTATGCAGTATAAACCACATGGTATAGGGTGATCCCAAGTCTCTTTAACTATTCTATTGATGGTGGGATACTTAATTGGAAGCTTAATATGTGTAATGGGGGTGTTGTGGTTTCCATTCAAAAAATAGTACATTACATTTAAAATTTATTTCTAGATATTTTGAAAAAATATATTTTTAACATTATTAATGAAAATATAATCTAAAATACATGCATTTTAAAAATGAGTGAATTCAAGTAATTCCAAATGAGTACACTTTAAAAATATTAAAAAATTGGATATGTTATATTAATTAAATATTAGTTATTAAGAATATACGGATATATATAAATATATATTGAAGTGGTTGAGTTCATATTGAAAATACTAAAACATAATATATATATATATATATATATAATTTATCAAATCTAAAAATAAAATAAAAAGTAAAAAACCTTAAAATTGCATACCCTAACTGTAGTATTTAAAAAAAGATAAAAAATTTACCGATTAAATCATAATATATTTAAAGGTATCGTGATATAATGAAATTATAAAATATAATAATATTTTAAAAAATTACATAAATATTTTGTCTATGTGTTTCTATATTTTGCATAGATATATTTTTCTCTCCATTTGTGTATAAAAATGCATTAATATATGTGTGTGTGTGTGTGTTTGAAATAAATACAACACACGACATTTAATATAGATTAAATTGAAAATTAAAACAACATTAAAAATGAATAATACATTAATATGTTTTTAATTAACATTATATATATATATATATTCATTTTATATATCTATATTTTATAAATACTATTTATTAATATTTATAATATATATATATATATGTATATTAAATTTATTCTTTTTTATCAAGAATTATTTAATTAATAAAATGTTTGATATGTTTCTTAATTTACTCATTTTATTTGTATTTGTTTAATTTTTCATTTTATTCTGGACCATTATAAATGTTAAAAAAACAGTAATGAAGAGAAACTTTTATCGTCACTAAAAACACACTGATAAAGGAAACATTTTATTAGCACTATAAACAATTCATTAATACATGTTTCCTTTATCATTGTTAAAATAAATTGATTGTAAATGTTAACTTTTATCATCCCTAAAAAAAGCATATATAAAGTATTAACTTTATAAACTCTTTTTTAGTGATGATAAAGGGATTATTTTATTAGCGCTTATTTTAGTGATAACAATGATTAATATTATCAGTGATTTTCTCAAGTGCTGATAACTGCCAGCACTGTTATAGGTGGTTTTTTATAGTAGTGTTGATTTCACAAAACATTATCTCCAATTTCATGAATTTAAACACACTATTAAATATAAGATAGTCAACTTATATGTTATAAACCCTACAGGTTCACATGTATGTATTATATTGAGCTTTATTTCTCCATGAATATGTTTTTAGAGTTCCTGGGTGTTAGGGGTCGAAATATGGTGTTTTTTGGGAGAATAACCGGTGTGCAACGTTAACAAAAGGTTTTTAGAAACTATAGGAAACCATGTAAGGGGTGCTATAGTTTTTTACAATTCTATTTTATGTGGATTGATAAAGGTTTTAGATTCCATGAAATAGACTAAACAAAACCATGCATCCTATTTGGGGGGGGATTACACATTAATTCTTGGTGCATGGTTTACCTAACCATATGGCCAAAATGCGTGACCTTGTCCAACTCAATAAAAATGGTAAAATTACCAAAATTTCCCAATATGGTTCTTAACTTCTGGGGATCTTTCTCTAACCTCATCTTTCAAAGACATCCTTCATTTTGGGGGGAGATACCCCCTCTTTATTAATGGTTTTCTATTGATGAGTGGTGGTTTGGCTTGAAGTAAGTCGACATCTTTAGGATTTCTTATTATTTTCCCCTCATTAATCATTTTTCTTCTATTATTCTATAAATATAGAACCATATGGGGCTCATTTTCCATATCTAGGTTATTTAATGTGGGGATTTCATTTTATTTGTTATTTCTTAGGAGTGTAGGGATTGGTTCTACCTCTTATGGGCGGTCATTATCAAGGGTGGTGATCCTTCGACCGAATCCCTATAAGGTGTCTCTATTTTACTACATTTCTAGGGAATACTAATAAACTAATAATTTCTTTTAGTTTATTTTTTAAAAAAATCTATTTAAGTTATTTATTACTAGTGAGTCTTCCATGTTTTATGTATTTCATGAATTTGGTTGGAAATTTCGATGTTTGATGTGGTGTTTTCCAAATGGGTGTGGCTTGTATGCCTGCCAAGTGATTGAAATAATGCCTCAAAGAGGCTTTATGATTGTAAATAGATTTCTAAGGTGATTTTAGAAATTATTTTTCTTTGTAAATGGTTTTTTATAAAAACATGCATGTTTATTATAGAAGGGATTGTGTTATGGATTAATTGATATGGGAAAATTTATTTTATGGGTCTGTATGTAGTCACACATGGATTAACTGTGGTGTGAGTGAGATTTTTTTAGGGCCTCTAAGATCCTTCAGAGGGAGGAACGTGCAATCCTTTATTTTCTCCAAGGTACTAAATGAGAATTAGGGTAGGAATGCCATGTGTTATCTTGTAATTATGCATGAGGAAGACCATGAGAGATTTCATTTCATAGTTAGATAGAATAATATTTTCATTTCTCATGATATTCCTGATGGTTACATCCTTAGGTGCACATTACTCATGCTAGATTTCATTTATAATTTATGAATTTTATTACTTTCTTTATGATGTGATGAGTTGTATTATGCCAATTTTTTCATTATAAATATATATGGTTATATAATATTGATATTTACATTAACCTTTATTTTTCTTTCATGGTTATGTTAATCATGATGTGCCTTGTGGAAATACTTATTCATTGGATCCATGATTGGAAATTATTCTGGGAACCCATGTTTTGTTTTCATAAGGGTATCAAAAGGGGTTTTAAAGACTCATTTGAAAGTGTTGTTTTTTCAATAAGATTTAGTTTTGAATGTTTTTTCAAATTATATTATTGGTTTCATGGGTAAATCCATTAAATATATTCATGGAATTATCCTTCTAGGATTAGTGCCTCAGACCCTCCTTTGTACCTTTTGGGAATTTGCAGATTTATTTTTCACGGACACAAGTAATGGAAATGGATCCAAGATCCAATGTCACACTTCTTGATCAGCACCATCCAATGTGTTATAGAGAATATGTGGTCTCATTGGGATGATATCATGTGTATTTAATTTTGGTATTTCTTACAGGTTGGGTTTTACATGGTAATTTTTTATAATTGTACACATTCTTTTGAGTTTTGGGTTTTGTTTTCAAGATACCATGTGTATGTTCAGTTATAAACATATTTGTATTATATATATGTCATTTTTTACAGAATTTGTTAATCTTGTGATATGGACTATAACGTTATTTGAATCAGACAATGTTATTATGGATGATTCATACATGTTTACTAGTGGAACACCATTCCCAAGTGCTAGTAGGGTGTGCCCAATGCGTGTCTCTATCACATGGAGACCAGGAACATGCATCAAACTGTATTGTGGTCCCACTCTGTTGATGGGTTAGGTTTAATCAGGCTTCTTTATTATAAAATGGTATTATATCCCTATTATTTGGGTTTCATTGGATGTATAGGGATAGAACCTTCAGGACTCATGATGTAAGAATGGGGGAGTTTGTGGTCAGTGTTTCTTGGTGTGAAACCTCATATATCCATGGGTGGTTTAGGATTCTTGTTATGTTTGAACCCATTAATGGATTGTTTTTATTATATTTTGGATCTATTTGATTGAGGTTTCTTTTGATTCTCATGATGGGGGTTTTCTTTTGGTGCTTCAATTATGGTTTTATGTTGTTTTTTGATTGATGAATATTGTGATTTGTGTCTTATCAAAAATGTATTCTAGAAGGATCTCATCCAAGTATAGAGAGGGTATAGTGGAGATTACCCTATAAGTTACCCCTCTAATTAATCCGAATTTGGAGGATTCATTTATTCATATGATCCAACCTTTTTTCAAGAGGGTAGTCGTGAGTAGACAAGGAGAGTATACCGTTATCAAGAGTTTTCATGATACAATACATTGGTGTTCCATATATACAAGGAACCTATTGAGAATAAGGATTGGTTGGATCACATTGAGTGGATATTTGATATTTCAAATACCTATCCATCCAAAAAAGTTGTATTTTACATGTACATGCAAGAAGGATTTTGTATCGAGTCATGGGAGTTAATGGTACTCTCAGGGAAGCATGAGGATCTCATGTGGACTACATTCCAGATGAAATATAATTGGTAGCTCTTCCTAGAGATGTTCAGAGTACTAAATTCCATTGATTTTATGAAGCTGGAGTAAGGTGATTGTTTGATGATGGATAATGCTGCTAGATTTAATAATTTGGTCCACATATCTCCAGACCTCCTCATGAATGAATATCTGACAGATAAGATTTTTGATATGGGAATGAGGATAGAGATTAGATCTATGTTCCTTCCTCAATTTTTACTGACCTACTCTGAGGTTGTTGAAAAGAAAGGGATGACAGAGGCATATTTAACTGGAAATATATGTTTTGGTGGTGTTCTTTATATAGTAAAAGTCAAAGAACTTCTTCAAGAATGAAGTAGAAGTTGGAATAGTCTTACAATGGATGTGGAAAGAGTGTCCAGTATTTTTTCGGTTAGCATCTATGGATCCTAAAGTCATGAACCAGCTATTTTTTATTATTGTATAAAGACATGAAACACTAGGATAAATCACCTAGATACCCTAAGTATGTGTCGCTGGTGTGGGTAGTTAGGGAATATCCAATGCTTTTTTCAGTTTTATTTTCATGAGAGATATGTATGATCAATTTTATATTAGGGGTTTTAGGTAGAAGAAAATGATTCCAGGGGTGTAGGACCTCACCCTCGGGTAAAGGGGAATTATCACCAATGGAAAAAATATTCAAAGTAGGTCTGAGCCAAGGTGTCTACATGCAGGAGAGGCCATACTAGATGACTGTCATTCTGTGATGGCCACTGCTCAATATATGGTGTTTTTTTCTTCTTCCCTGGATTCATTTTTATTTGACACTATATTATCAGAGTAATTTATTTAACTTTTGTTTTCAAGTACATTGGGTATGTGGGAAAACATGATTCCTTATTCGGTGGATTAACTACCCCATTAAGTAGGAAAAAAATTCAAGGTTTTATGTCACCTAAGTTCTATTTTGTGTAGATAGAATGGATGTTGTTTAGGACTTCATTGATTTCGATATGGATGTTTTTGACCTCATTATTTGAATGGATTGGACATTTATCTTCAAGGTTATAATTGACTATTATCATTGTATGGTATATTTCTTACTCCTGATAAGAGAAATAAAATCTGTAGGGAGAGTGGGATCCATAGTTAGGGATGTCCGGACTAGTTACATAAAAAATGGGATTGATCTCAGGTCAATTCTATAGGTTGTTTCTTGAGGTTGTTGAGAAACATTATTTATGTGAACATCCAATGGTTGTGGATTGGTACCTATAAATGACTTGAGAGGGTTTTTTGGGAAACCACCATAGTGAGAGGTCGATTTTACCATCAATATTCTTCTAGGTATTAATCTGGTTTCCTTTTCATCTTATCAGATGGCTCTAGTAGAGCTGAAGCATATAAAGGATCTTTTAGAGGATCATGAAGGCATGTGTTTTATTATCCATAGAGTGTCACCAGTGGCTTCGCATGTGTTATTTATAATTAAAGTCAATTCTATCTTATTAATTCTCATATAATACGATAATCTTTACTTGGTGATAGTAAATAATAAATACCAATTTTCTAGAATTGATTATTTGTTTGATCATCGTAGAGAGCCTCATTAGTCTTAAAAGATCAAATTGATAGTAGGGTAACCCCAATTGAGTGTCTAGGAAGAGGATATTATAAATATAAATTTTAAAAATTGTTATGGAAATTTTGAAAATTTGGTTATTCCATTTGGGCATTCTAATGCTCTGAATATTTTCATGGAACTAATGAACTAGACCATTTGTTAGTCCCACAATTCCAAATACCCTGAGGGGGGGGGGGTGAATCAGGGTGTGACAGATTTAAACCTATACCCATTTAAATCTTGTTTTGTTGTTAAGAAAAACTCTTTTCTCTATCTTTCTCGTACAAAATTATAAACCGAAATTAAATCATACACAGGACACAAAAATTCTAACGCGGTTCGCCCTCACTGTGATACGTCTAAAGAGTATACAACGTTAATGTCAAGATGTATCAAATCCACTATAAGTGCACTACTATTTACAATTTCGAAGAGGAATCATTTTCCCTCCTAGCTTATAACAAAACACAATTTGAAATCTCACTGCTCTCTCAACTGAAGTGTGATCAATAATTATTCTGAAGATCCACTCATAGTTTAAAGAAATAAAAGTCCATTCCTCTGCATAAATACCTAAATCATCAACTGTAGATATATTATCTATTGAAGTCTAATTTTCATCCTTGTAGGAATACCCTTTTTCCACTAAACACTGGTCAATACCTCTTCTCCTCTTTTTGCAAAGCTCGCTGCCTTCATGAAGCAAAAACTGGCCTTCATGAAGCACCTTTCACAAAGAACAAACTGGTCTTTATGAAGCACCTTTCATTAAGCACAAACTTGCCTTCACAACTCTCATAGTATTCGGTTGGATTTTTAGGGCCTTTGTGAAATCCTTTCTTTCATGATACTCTGAATATTCGGTTGGCTTATAGCCTTCGTGAATGACTTTGCATGCCTTCTTCATGAAGCATCTTTGTGAACTCGAAGACTTATAAATTTTTTTGAGTTTATTCTTCACTTATATAATTATATCTAATTTTCGAAGGGGGGTGGTCTCATATATATAGGGTTGTCTATTAAGGAAGCTCCACCGCCTCTAGCACGTATTCTGGATCTTTCTTTGCAGTGCACCTCCAATTGCAAAGATCCACTGAAATTTTCTATTCATGAAACTTATCATAATCATAGAACACTCTGTCTTCGTGATGCCTATTTAAATTAGGATGCCTTCCATTAAATACCATGAAGGACTCTGAAACCAATCACAAAGCTCCATTTTCTCAGAATTGCAAAGCTTCTTGCATTCACAAAGATCTTGGACAGAATTATTTTCTCCTTTGTGAAACATAACTTGAAAATCCCATCTTCATGAAATCCATTCCTTCTCAATATTTTGAAGAGATGTTTTAGGAAAAATAAATTCCATGATGAAAACCAAACTCCAAATTTTAGACCATTAAAAATTTCAATTCACTGGAAAACAATGCCACCTTATATTTGTTCTTTTGTACCACCCCCAGATCTTCAATCTCTTTGTAATTGTTCTTTGTCAACATGGATTTTCAATAAAATCTATGGACCTCAACAACATACCATGAAGGAATATTTTTCACCAAAGACAACCGAAATACCGCAATCTTACCTTAAAGGATTTTTTCGCAACACCATTCATCGGTTTTTGGACACCTTCATGGTCATGTTTGTAGACAGAACCATGGTGTATTATAAGATAGAGTAGGTGGATGTTGACCATATGGAGTTTGTTTCGTGTGTTTTGAGATAGATTAATATATAATCTAAATTTTCTATGTTTCCTGTTTGGATTTAGGAAGTGACTTTTCTAGACCACATGATATCCAAGGCATGAGTTCTAGTGGATCCAATGAATGTAAAAGCAATCATGTCTTAGTATCATCCCACGAATTTGTTAAAGATACTTATATCACTAGGCTTTTATGTGATTTATTGATATTTTTCTAGAATTATCTAAGATAGATTCTCTCTTTATGGAATTAACCAAGAAATGTTCAGAGTTTTAGTTGGATTAGAAGTGCTAGAGCACTTTTGAGTAGTTGTAGACTCGTCTGAGATCCACATATATTTTGATTCTACATAAGCCTAGAAGAGATTATGCTATGAATTTTGATCAATCAGATTTGGTTTTGGGATGTAATATGATACATCATGACATTGTTTTGGCATATATTTTGTGGAATCTATGGCCACATGAGTGAAATAATCATACCCATGATCTATAATTTGTAGTTGTTATGTATTTGATGATGAAATGAGGACATTACATATTTGGGGAGTATTTAACCATGTATTCAGATCATAAGTTCCCAAAGTACATTATCTCTCTAAGGGACCTAAAAATTAGGTATATGAAATTGTATAGTACCTTCTAACATCTGATTTTTAGATTCTGTGTACTCCCCCAGAAAAGAAAAGTTGGTAACCAACACTTTGGGTAGGAATATTCCGTTATAGGAATTTCAAGAATTAGTAGATAAGTGGGGTTGGATAAACATCTTTTATGATCTAATACAATATGTTTAGGAGGAAGGAGGTAATTTTTTCTTGGATAGGGAATATATTATACCATCTCTTATCGATCAAGTAAGGATTGAGCATATATCTAACCCTGTGTGCCAGTAAAATTGTAGTTGTTTAAATAGTGGGGAGAACTCAGGTGATTTTTATCAGTATCCCAATGGTTCACTTCTCTTTCATATGTGGTTTTCAGTTACTTTGAGCCCGAGGAAGGAGGTGATACATGGGACACATAATTTTATTTGGGATTTTCACCCTTGGGTGGTTTGGATTTTCTATATCTTAATAAATTGGTATTGTATTCTATTGATGAGTAGTACCCTGGTGGAGTTTGTTTCCAGATACTTGACCTATCAGGCGATCACAACTGAGAATCAGAGACTAGCCAGATTATTATAGACACTTCCCTTACTAGTGTGGAAGTCTAAATATATCATTATAGATTTCATTATTGGGATACCTCATACATAGAGTGGTAAGGATTTCATATGGGTGATTATCGATCATCTAATTAAATCAAATCATTTTATACCCATCAGGGATTCGACAAAGGTGGAATACCTCATACACATATATGTTTGAGAGGTTATACACATTATGGCGTTTCCTCAGTGATAATGTTAGACCACGAAACATGTTTTACATGTCTTTCTTGGAAGGGAATCTTGGTGTCTTGGGGAACCATGTTGAGGTTGAAAACCACATATCACCCAAAGATGGATAGTTAGTCTTAGTGGACCATCAATAATTTCTAGGACATATTGGGAGGAATGTGTTCTTGATTTTATTGGTTCTTAGGAAAGGACCAAACCATTGAATGGGTTTTGTTATAACAATGGTTATCATTCCTCGATCAGGATTTCCCCATTTGATGAATTATTTGGGAAGTCTAGTCAATCACCATTATCCTAGGTTGATGTGACATTATTAGGAGAGAATTGAGATAGTGAAGATGATTTAGAAATGGTTAGAAATAGTTCAGAGTTTCTAGAATTCAAATGTTGGCATTCATCTTTTTCCATTGTATTTTCATGTTGGATATCCATTTTTTCTCTTTTTATTAGTTCACATTGACCATCATCATTTGGGAAAACAAGGTAAATTTGTGTCATGTAATGTTGGGACATTCCATGTTGTAGAGTTTCATGGTAATGTAGCCTACCGGTTAGAGAATCTACTACTGATGAACTCAATTCATAATTTCCTTAACATCACCATGTGGAAGAGATACCATCCAAGACCATCTCACATATTGGAGGGGGAATATTAAGAGTTATAATCTGATACCACCATTATGGGGAATCGTATTAGTGTATTTTATGTTTATAACAAAGTGATTATTTTGAAGTATATCTCATTATTCTATATTCTCTATAATCATGTTAGTTGTATCTATAAGTCATGTGAGTGGGAAGTTTAGGTGGGGGATTAGTGTCCTTTCTTTTTTTCTTCAAGTGAAGCATGATGACATTATTTAGAAAGAATGTGTCATGGTGGAGAGTTTGTGAAACATTTATGCTCATTAGTATGTATTTTTTTGAGTTTTATTTATCCCTGATTACATTCATGGAGTTCCCATGTTTTGGGGGTCGAAACCATTTTTTGGGTGATAGAATAAGGCTCATGGTTAGCGTATGGTTTCTCTAGGACATGCGATTACTATACGAGGGGTGTTCTGGTTTTTTAAAATGAGATTGCGTACTGTTTGAGCATGGTTTTTCCGACCATGTGACACCTATAGAAAATTGTATAGCCTATTTTTTATAGATAGTGGCACCCACATGGTCAGTGCATAGCTTTCCTAACTGTACGAACAAACAATGAAACTTAGTTGATCTCATTAAAAACTTCCATATTACAATAATTATAATATCAAGTTTATACGGTTTTGGGATATTTCTCCTCCCACATCGTGTTTATCCATCATAAATTGGTGGTGGAGCTCTCTCTATACATATATGGTGGTTTTCTCTTGGATTTTGATGGTTTATCTTGATTTAAATAGATTTCTTCCGGATTTCATATTTTTCCCCCTTCCTAAGCCATATTCTACCATTTTGGTGGATTTATTGAACCATAGTGGTTGTGTTGGATTAAAATAGGGTATATATTTGTGTTTTAGGTTTTATTTCTTATATCATAGGTGTGTGAGGCTTGGTTCTATCTCTTCTAGGTCTTCCTCATCAAGGGTGATGATCTTTAGATCGAATTAAATGTAGGTGTCTCTATTTAAGGGAATTTTCTTTTACATACAATTAAATTTACAATTACTATTGTTATTTTGTTTAAATTAAAATTTAAATGATTTATTCTTGGTGATTATTCCATTTTTGTTGTATTTTTTTGGTTGGATTGGAAATTTTGGTTTTTAAAGTGGATTTTTCCAATTGGGTGTTGCTTGTAATCCCACAATGTGTTTGATAAAATAGATCAATGAGTTTTTGTGATTTTAAATGGTTTTATAAAGTGGTTATAGAAATGATTTTATGTTTCAAAGCTTTTCTTGTTAAATTGGTCATGTTTTCTTATATGATGGCTTCTGTTTGGGACTGATTTATATAGGAACATTCTTTTTCGGGGATGGAATGCAGTAGAATATTGGTTTACCGAGGTGTGATTGAGAGGTTGTTTTTAGAGACTCTGTCACACTTTGGAGGGTGGATCGTTTTAGACTCTATTTTTTATAGGGTTCAAGCAAGCCTATAAGTTGGAACACCATGTAAAAATTCTTGTTGGTTTCCTAGAGACCATGTGAGCTCATGGATTTTACTATCACTTTTTTAAATTTTTAAAAGTCTTGAAATTATAAATCCTTTATTCAAATATCTAACTAGAAAAATTATTATATTTTGAGCATTCTTTACATTATTATGAATATCCCATACATTCATAGTTTTTTTCTCACAATTTTCTTACTCAATTAGCTTCCATTCCCCAACATCATCCCAAAAAGCTGAATTATGACATATATTCCCCTACAATTATTTATATGGTCCCATTTGAATACATTAATGGGATTTATTATTATAAGAAAAGTTTTATAAAGGTATATATTATTCCCATATACCTTTAAACTAATGTGGGAACAAATTTACGATTTAATGTAATGTTTTAATAGTCCTTTTAAACCATCTGTATTTTTGAGGGAGATAGGAAGAGCTCAAGCATATCTCAGTGTTGAGAAATTTTTAAAGGCTATTCTAAAATTTCAATTTGATCTTTGGTAAATGATATGATACAATTAAAAATTGTATACCATGTAGTATAATAGAATCATTAATATATATTTTAGAAAGTATTTGAAACCTTATAGTACAAAAAAATGATCAAAATTGGGTAGGTGATCCATAATCACCCTTACATTATCATTCTTCATAAGAATCATTAGTATACCAGAGACAAATTATATGGTAATATCATCCCAATTACACATAGGTATTTGTAGGTATTTCATGAGACATTTATGATCCAATATTTTATCCTATACCTTTTGGAAAAAAAACATGTTGATACATAATCAATAATTTCACACTTCATATTATCCCAAAAAAAAGTTCTCTTAAATACTTTATCATTATGGTATAACCATGGTCTATAGAGAGATTTGATCTTTGTGATTCGTTAATTAATTTACCCATTAAATTAATTATGGAAGGAAAATGTGATCTTTTTCTAAATTTTAATACACCATATTTATATAAAAATCCAATAAACATCCCATCCTTCAAATATTTTGAACATTTTGTAAACTCTTCTCATTGAACTAGGTCTATTTTATCTTCTCTAGTAATGATGGTTTTTAAATCCTCTATAAAATTTGGGATATTTCCCATTATCAAATAATTCTCATATAAATCATAAATAAATATATTTAAGCAATATCCTTTTGCATACTCATTTTGGTCAGAAGTCCATGATTATTCGTAGTCAATTTCTAGGCCAATGTTTTTTTGATTTTCTATATATGGTATTTAATATAAAAATCATAGTCCATGTTTAGTTCTAGCGATCTCCTTTTCCTTGTGTCTTGTTATTTGATAGAAAATATGTATTTAGAAATCTTGTAATTCATATATAATTTAAATATCTCACCATAGTGATAGTACCTTCATATTTTAAAAGAAAATATCACAAATACTAACTCAAAAACAGGGATTATGTAGTGATATTCATGGATCCTTTACTACCATGATTCCAAAGAAATAGGTAATTCATCCTTCATAAGGAAGCATCCAATTCCTTTCTTCTATTTGTCACTGTATATCATAAATGTACAATTTCATGATTATATAGTCAATATCATTGAACTAAAAAAATTCTTATTTAACTCTTCAAAAAAATTGTCCACGTCTACTGACCATATGTTATTAACTCCATTTCTAAGTAAAAATTGTTATTAGTTTAGCCAATCAAGTAATATTAGGAACACATCACTAACTATAATATGTTCATCCATGGAAAATATATAGAAAGGTTATATTAATTGCTGTGGGATTTTCATTAATAGCCGTTTCCTTATATGGATCAATAGATATCCCATCCTTTCAGATAAAATGGACTAAAAAATAAACTTCCTAATTCTAAAATTAATACATTATAAATTTCTCAAATAATATATTATCTCTAATAATCAATGGATATTCCAAAATTATTCTTAATCGGCTCATAGATTTTATAGTATATAAATAAATCACCAATAAATACAACAAAATATTTGTAAAATTATTTTTTCAATACGAAGTTCATCAGATCCATAAAAATAGAGGTTTCATTAGTCTATAAAAAACAATTATTATAAACTCAAAATGTCTATACATCATAGGAAATGTTTTGATTTCTATATCATCCTTCAAAAAATAAAATTTATGATACCCAGAACATAGATCATTATTTTAAAAATATTTATCTCCTTGAATTTTATCAAAAAACCCTATCAATGAATGAGAGAGGATAATTGTTCTTTATAGAAATGTCATTGAAATTTATCAATTTGATGTATAAACTCATAGATCCATACTCAATTAAAAATAATAATATGGGATACCCAGGTTAAAACAATATGGTGGATAAATACCTTATCCCACTCCTCATGTAGTTATTTTTTATGTTCCACTAAATACACTTGGGTTATTCTGTATTGAGTTCTAAATATAGTAATCTATTAAGAAAGAGTTAAAAATAAATCTCAGAATCATAATCAAGATTTCTTATAAGTAATTATTTATAAAATATATCAAAATACTCAATATAAAAAGGAACATCCTCCATTCTTAGGGTATATCTCCCATCAATATATCGGAACTTATATTCTTCTCCTTGAGTTCCATTATGGTGAGACACTGGTTGTGAATCTAGACAGGGATCATATAATTATTTCTTCCTAATAAAAATAAGGAGTTTCATACCTTCATAATGAATCATAATTTCCTTATAATGGAAATAAATTATGAGAGTGTACTATAAAATTAAATACATACCCATTATTATGTAAAAATAAACCATATAAAAGATAATCAAGTACACAAACAAGTATTCATGAAAAAACCTAAATAGCCTACTAAAAACGTACATGAATCAATACTTACATGGATCCTAATAGTCTTAACAATCTCTATGAGATGAAAACTATCACTTATGCATCCATAACAATCAAGAGGTGACTATTTAACCAAAAAATGATACCAATAGATAAGAATCAATAAATAGTTAGTATGCCTAACATGAATCAAGAATAAAGTAATACAAATAAAAAAATAATAACACCATATGTAAATATCAACATGAGATCTCCTACTAACTTGTGGATCAAAAACTTTTCTTGTCACCACCAGCTTCCAAGGTCTCTCTGTCAAGAACACCTTCTGCCTCCAACTAGTGCTTTCCCTTTTACAAGACATGAAAAAAGAAAGTATATATATTACTACGACACACAATTATTTTAAAAATATTTTCATCTTAGAATAAATATTATTTTTTCAATATTTGTATTTAACACCATGTTATGATTATTCTACATACCACACTATGTTTGCTTGTGTTACACAGAAGCCCAGGTTTTACCACCTTTTAATGGTGTAGCTATTTTAAAACTAATTTTTTAAAATTTTATAAATATTATTTTTTAAAATAGACATAATTTTTGAATTCATAATTCACAAAAAAAAATTTGGGTTGATTTTTAATATTTTTCTGACACATTTCATTTTTTTCATGAATAGTGAAAAATACTACATTTTTGTAAAAACTACATTTTCATTTATATAATTGTTAATGGTATATAATATATAAAATATCTTGTAAAGTAAAAATAGATGAATTATTCCTATATTATTCAAATTTATGTAATTCTATTCAATTTTATATTGAAATTATATTTAAATAAATATTGAACTTTTGAATGTTTCACCTTTCAAAACCTGCTTTATTGCCATTTGTGCGGGATAAGCATGAATCAAAATTTTCCAACCTATATGATTTGAATTTTAAAAAATGAAAATAAATTGTTTTATTCATTGAAATATCTATTTTATTATGATATGAAATTAATTTTTGACCAAAATGATTAGTGAAAGTGATAAAAATTAATTATGGTGATTAAGGTAAGATTAAGCTTAATAAGGGACTATATCTTAATATTAAGAACCAAAATGACTTTGAAACATGTCCAAAAGTAATTAGGTTCCAATAATAATACCATAAATAATCTTGGTTTTGATTTTATGGGTTATTGGGATATTATTAAATGGATGTTCCCCATATAACAGGTTAAGTGAGGAAAAAAGACAAAAAGACAACATTCCTTACGTTTAATATTTATTAAACATTAAGATATTTAAAAACATACTATTTTTAGTTATAAATTACTTTTAATTATAGATGGGTTATTTTTATCATAATATTTTATCATTTATTTTTACAGATGATATAGTTTCTTAAATGCTTAATAAACACGACTATAGTGATTATTTAGTTAATAATTAACAAAAAAATGATACTATAAATATTAAATAGTGAAGTGTATTGATTAAATTATTGTTTTTAGTTATTTTAAGAATAATATATTATGTTAAACATCCTTAAACTTAATGAATTTTAATTACAATATTTTTTCATATATTAAATTTAAAATTAAATAAATAATGTCAAAATTGACATTAATGTATTTTACGATAAATGATATTTTATTAAATGATTTAAAATAAATAAATAAACATATAGTATATAAAAAATATTTATATATAATTAAATATTAAATTTTTTATATTAACGGACCAATTTATCTTTTATAATTAACTTATTGACCAATAAATTGTGAACATGTTGTTAACATGATCTAGGTTTGAGCAGTGCTTTTGCGCATCACATGCACTTGTTTTAAAATTAATTAAATAAACACATGTGATTAACATTTTATAAATTAAATATTGTAGTAATAATTCAGTGGATCTATATTTTCTAATAAAACTCACTTCATTTTATACTTAATGTTTAAATTACTTAGGTTGGAAAACTAGATGATTTAATTAAAACAAAAATGATAACATTATGGAATCTTAGAAGTTAATGAAAAAAATTATTTAAATGCACATATTTTTTTGTGTTGGAGGTTTTAATCAACCATGTTTCAACATTAATCCATTATTTCTTCCATTTTGGTGGAACATCATGTATGGTAGACCTCCCATTATGGAATACATTTTGATATTTACAGAAGTGTCACTCCTCCTCCACTATAAAAAGTACTCATCTCCTCACACTTCTTCACACCACTATAGAAACTTTGGATTGAAGAATATCTTCGAAAATAGATCCTAAAAACCCTCCCCCTATCCTAGAATACTCTCGTTTGGAATAAGTTCATCCATGGAAGCATTTTGTTACAAACTAAAAGAAGATACCCGATTAAGAGGTAATGTATTCTCTCAAGATCTGTAGGTTCATTTCCATTATCCACCCCATAAAATATACTTAAATTATGATTATATAGAAAACAATATCCTAAATATAATATAATATTTTTTTAAGATCTTTTCATAAACTTAATTACACATTCATCTAATGGATAATGAATATATTTTTTACATGTACAGCGAACTACCGCCTCATGAAACACTGATTGTTCATTTCTCATTTACCACATCACATGGTGGAAATTATGATAAACACTATATTTATAAATTATATTTATGATATTTGTAATTTATTTATGATTCATTAATTATTTTTCAACACATACCTCTATTAATTTCAGTTTGTGTAAATATGATATTTTTTTGGTAGTCTGTACTACCGACCCCTCAAAGTGACGTGACTCATTCAAACTAAACATGGATGTATAAAATAAGGTTTTAATAAACCTTTGTAACATATATAAAATATTTATTATGATTTAATTATAATTTACATATGTATAATTTACTTGTAATTATTTTAAATACAACAAAGAACTGAAATTAGCGTTCATTTGTACGTACGACCTACCATCTCTATAAACGGTGCACTTCATTTCTTATCCACAAATATTTTGGACTACTCTATATACATATGTATTAAATATAGTAGATAATTATGTCACAGTTTAAATTCTAGAAATTATTTAATCATTATCTATGTAAAATGGGAAGAGTAATAAGTCAAAAAATACTTGAGAAACAAGGTAATTAACACCCAAAATATTTAAAATAATGAGAGAGTCTTAACAAACAGGTGATAAAATATTATCAAAAGTTAATATATGATAATATAAACATGAGTATAGTTATGGTATAATATGTATTATATTTTAAACCACTCTACATTAGGATATATATCACACACAAAAGGCATGGTTAAGGTAAGGGAATTTAATCTTAATTTACATTCTATGGAGTCTTATTCATTATTATACACCAATTCACTTTTATTCGGTGTATATAATATATTTTAACTTGTTATATCCTGAATATAGTTAATATCATGATATTCTAAGTTCCATTTAATATTATTCCTTCATAGATTTTATGATTTAAATGTTTCAGTATGGTATGGTACACATTGGAATGTTTAAAATGTCATTTCCCTCAAGATTGCTTCTATGATCATTCAATAGTATTTCCATACATAATTTAAAAATCTCTTTTTGTTACTTATCCTCCACTATGTGATTATTTATAAATCTATATATTTTATTCAATTTGGACAGTTTTTATAAGGAACATTTTTAAATCAATTATTTGATATAAGAAGAATGTTTTTGATTAGTACAAAATAGGTGGGTCTATATTATAGATAGTCCCTCAATGCATTGGTAGTATCATGAGAAAAATAATTTATCCAAATCATGTGGGTTTTTACCTGATATTTTTCAAACCATCTTGTGAATATTCTTGATGGTAAAGGTACCATTAACCTCAGAAACATGTCATCAAATAATTAATTATTTCTCCCATTTAAATTTAGTTATTATTTCTTTGTGAGATTTTATGTAATCATATATGTAAATAAATTTAATTCTCAGTTTATTGATCTAGATGGAATGAGTTTCAGTTTCTTGCCTTTAAATATTATTATTTCCGTATCTAGTTATTTTAATGGAACGTGTTATTAGTTATTTACCTTTCCATTATAATTTATACCTATTTATTCCTTTTTTATTCTGCTCACTTACCCTTAATGAGCATTTGATATCATCTTTGTTATGTTTTCCTTCCCCATGTTTTAATGTTGAAATCTCTAAATAATCCCTCAAGGATGTATTTTATTTCATTTTTTATGTATCATTCTATATTTTCTATTTCCCAATATATTATGGGTATAATGTATGTAATATTTCTTCCCAAGACTACAAAATTGATCTGTCCTTTGGGATTTGATTCCTTGTAATCATGTCCATGTAATAAAATAATGCAGCAGCTCCAGGATTGTGGTGTCGAGGATTTACAATGACCAATGTAAAAAATTAAGGATTTAAAAAACTTATCCTAGTTAGACTCCACCAAACATTCCAAATCAGATAAACCAAATATGATTGATTTTATAATAAAACATTTGATTGTAATATTATCATAATTCAGCATAAAAATTATTTCCAAATCATTTCAATGGAAATTATAAAATAGGTACAAATTTTAATTTCCATTAAAATAAGAATAAATAATGGATTTTATCAAAACAATATTGAATAAAGGAGTACATAATCATTGCCTTGTAAAAATCAATTTCAATCATATCACTTTGGTTTTGAGTTTTGGGGTTGGTTATATCATGGAACATGATCCCACACGTTCATAGTGAAATATGGATCCAAGTGTGCAACATCCATATATCTCAATACTAGAATAAATAAGATTCCATCACATATAATTAACCACATTCCCTAAGCATGTTTGGTTATAATTTCCATAATTAATACATTTATAGAAATAGCTAATACGTTTTTTATGTGAATATGAAAGTCCACACACCAAACATCCTATGCTAAAATGTGTTTCAAGTGAAACAATCATAAAAGGGTATGTCATTCATTTTAATTGATCTAAAATCATGCCAACCAATCACTTTAATCATACCCATGTTCATGTTTAAAAAAATTCCATTTCAATTCAAAAACCAAAACCAAATGGTTTCTGTCAAAACTATTGAATTTAAAAGAAATAAATTTCATCTAAAGTTCATAAAAAATTTATACCTTCTCTTATAAAAAATCTCCATAAAAATATTTATTTACATTATTTATTTCAATTTCAAATCATTTTTAGAAAATCAAATTGTTGTTTTAAAAATTCACAGGCATAGAATTTCATCACACACACTATTATAATTTGAATTTTTTTCGAAAAAACTGAAATTATTATTATGAAATAAATTGGAAACCCATTTCAAATTAAGAATATAACAATGGTTTCAATTAATAGGAATTTAATTTTTAAACCACGAAAATTAGTCACAATTTTCTCAAAAATCATACATGGGATGCACACTTAATGGGAGATGAAAGGATATAATCTAAAAAGGAAAAATTTTTGAACCATGAATCCATAAATCAAGATATAGATCCATCAATGGAATGTTTATCCATATCCGTTGAAGTATAATAAAGATGAGTAAAAGGGAATTCACAAGCTGATCAAGATCCCATTCATCAAAAGAGATTCATTGCCTCAATCTACACTTTGATCACTGAAGTTTTTAGAGGATTATACATTGCATCCAAATGACCCAAAATTAAATCCGAACATGGGAAGAATTACTAAGTAATATAGCAATGATATAGTTGTTACTATGGAAGTATTGTTATAGTGGATTATTGTAGCAACGGTGGCACTGTAGTGGCAGTGGCACTATTGTAGGAACTGTAGAGGTGGTGGTACGGTAGCAGGTATTGTAGCAGCCAGGGTACTATAGAATTACAATTCACTAAATGGACCTTTTTTCCAAAAAGGGCTTTCGTTCCTTGTATTCAGCCCACCTTTCCTTGGTACTTTAGGAAATGTATAGGTTCTCCCTCTACCAGGACAAAAAAGGTATTTTTTTAATAATATAATGTGGATTTAGCCCCAACAATTAGAAAAATAAAGAACACCTCTAGAGAACTCCAAGTTTTAATTTGTTGAATGAGGTTTGAGGAAGATTTTTTGAAATATAATTTATATTAATAGAAAAATTATTATAATACCACTCTAATGATTTTTCACCTAGAATTGAATCATTGTCTAGTTGTTGTCTCCCTCTATCTAGATAGTGGCACTATAAAGAGTGGCTGAAGGAATTATAATACTATCGATTGGCTTGTTGTGCATGGTATAATACTTGCACCTCTGGAGATCCAAATGGATATCTAGTAGGATTCCACTAGGAATCTTTTACTACCATCCTTATACCGGTTGGCTGATGGCCATAAATCAGTACCTGGTGGACCTCTTGTATGCTACCTACATATATGCAAAATTACAACCTTAATCTATCCTCCCGACGTGGCACTTAGCCACCCAAATAAGAATAAAAAATCACCTATAAATCCTCATAATTTTAAATCAAAAATTAGCAATCGATAATAAATATGATCAACAGGAGTTCAACATGTAAAACAGAAATATCCACAAAAAATCAATGATCATACCTAAAAGATGGTGCAATGATATTATAATTCTCCCTACTATAAATTTTTTTACCCATAGAAATCCTTTAATGAATACTGGTCCATAACAAGATGATACCAATACTTTCTCATAAATACATCATGCTCCTATGTATAATGAGAATAAAAACTATGGTACCATATCTCCTGAACCAAAGGTATGGACTTTGAGTGAAGAACCATCATATGAAAATAATCATGATGAACCAACTTCTCAATAAAAGTCACATTTTTTTTAAATAATGGTCATCCCATTTCTAAACCTGTAATGGGATTGAATGATATTTCTTAAAAACAAATATGTGAAACATGTTATGGATTGAAGTCATATTTGGTAGAATGACCAAACAATGTTATTCCATTTCAAATCTACAGAAGAATAAAAAAGGACCATGCATATATTATTTCTAACTTCCTCTATTTTCAAATACATCATTGACCCAAAAGAGTTGAGGCTCTCAAAAACAATTAGTACCCCATCAATAAATACAAAGGAAGTTAGTGATCATATTTATAAGATTTATATTAGCACTATTCAGTCAACATCCTTGAAAAAATCAACTTTAATATTTCCATTATCCCCTAGAAAAAACTCGGTCCCATAAGGGAAGAATCACTAACCTACAACCAAAAAAGTTTAGATTTACAAGGATTATTATACATTGATTTAAAGGGAGAATTTTTAATTGATTATTGCTATATTTTGTTATAGTAATACTCACCAAACCCAAAATGGAAACTGTCATGAACCAACCCGGGTCAACCTGGAACCGGTCACCTGAGCTGGTCCGTGATATGGCCCGAGAGGCGTTCCCGATCCTCCCGGGCTGGCGACAAGCGCCGGGGCATCGGTCGAGGTTGTGGGAACGATTTTGCCCAATATAAATAAACAAGACTGCAAAGATAATACAGAGCAGCGCAGAAAAGACAAATCAGACAAAGTGACTAAACAGGAAATGAAGAAAATAAAAACTTACCACACACGACGTCCGAACAAACTCCGTGCGACCTCGCGGGTCGCTCTCCGACTCAACGATCAAGCGTCTCCCTAGGCGAGCGCACTCAAGCTATATCCTACACAAACACTAAAAACAGAAAATAACTATAGGCGTGAGTATTAAAACTCAGTAGGCTAGCCCGATATCTATTCCCAATGCACTACCTTTAAAATCAAAGAAACATAATTTCAAGTTTGAACTACAATTTATAAAAGTATGTTTTTATAAATATTTTACTTAAAAACAAAGTACGAACCATTTCCCTTAGCAATTTCCAAATTCGGGTTCATTTCATTAGTGTCAATGACATTTCAGGAAAGGGGAAAGTGACGTTTAAAGTTTCACATTTGTACAAAGGGGATTAAACACTTTCTTTTGAAAACAATTTTTAGAAACCTAATCAAAAGCAATTTATCACTTTCTAGGGAAAACAATACACCAGAATGCACAAAGTAAAACACACAGCAAGGGAAATGTAGGTGTACATGTGAGCATCATAATCTGTACTACAAGAAACAAAAGATGAATAGACATGGGTGAACCTAGAAGATCGAGAATAAACCAGAAGACACCAATACATGAGAAATCATCCTTATCGACATGTCACTATGAAATAAAAACACACAATACGCTCAACCATCCTCTCTCAGGCAGGTCAAGGGAAAATCCCATAGTAATAAACCCAATATATCCACCTACTATGGGCCACTGGTCAGTACCATAACCTACCTGTGCAGCAATCATTCGTAGAATATTCTCTCAAAATTCCAGATTCCCATGACTCAAGTGTTTGAAAAAGTGGTGAGCCAACTGATGCCAACCGAGCATCCAATCATATACATATATATATAAAGCACAACAAGCATCACCCCGAGCCACTCCATGGAACAACCTCATGACTTTAAACTACTCACATACCTGGGAGCCACTAAGAGCGGCCTCCCAAACAATCAATTGGAACCAAGGCATGAGAGTTGTTCTAATAGGGTTTTTATAAAAACATTTTCATCTCTTTCCATAAAGTGCCAAACGGGCATTAAATACTTTTCACAATCACTACTCAAAAAAAATACAACATCTTTATAAGACCATACCCAGTTTAAAACAATTTAAAGAACCCACAAAACACTACTTCATAGGCTGCCAATATTTTTATAAACCAAACCAAACCATTTTCTTTTTCCAAATAAAATTTAAGAGCCATCCAGGCAATTTCTCAAACGAACCAAAGTATTTGTTCACGCTTCAAAAGAAATAATTTCTCATTAAACCAGAACTCTATTTTATATTCCGTGAATTATGCTTAAAATCCAAACGGGAATTCTTTCATTATTGGGTGTCTGCTCGTTAAAAGGATGTTTCATGTGTCCGGTATAAAATAAACGGCTCCTTTTTACACTAAATAACCATTTAAAATTTAACTATCTTATATTAAAAATTAATTATCGTATATTATCTCATATTTATAAAAATTAATAAAACATTTATTTTGAACAATTAGGGTTCGCAAGCAGCAAGAAATAATATAACTTAAATTTTAAAAGCAGTGCAAAGGGAACCTACCTCAAGATCAAGCGCGACGAGAAACCAACATCGGAACCAAGGCGCAATGACAAAACGTGTGTCCGAAACAACGTGATAAATTCCAACACTATGTATAAACAATATCGAGGACTCAAACAAATACAAAAACTCACTAGAGCATTCGAAACCAAGCGGCGGGAATAAATGATCACCTTGAAACTAAAGTGCGGTGACGACGAAACCTCGGAAACAAGGCGCGGCGGTGGCGCTCACTTGGAAACGCCCTGCGTGGGTCCTCAAACAATAATCCTACCAAAAGAAAGATAGATTGATAAAAACCCCCTAACAAAGCAAAGGCGAACCAATAATAATAGTAATATTAATAATAGTAATCATAATAACAATGATAATAATAATAATATTAAGAATAATAATAATAATAAGGATAAGGATAAAAATAAAAATAGTAATAATAATAATAATAATAATAATAACACTAATAATAATAATAATAAAAAAAATAATGACAACAACAAAATAATAAAAATAATAATTATAATAATAAGAATAAGAATAATAATAACAAAATCTTAATAATAACAATAAGAATATAATAATAATAATAATAATAACAATAATAATATGAATAATAATAATAATAATAATAATAATAGTAACAACAAAATAATTATTATTATTATAATAAGAATAAAAGTAATAATAACAAAATAATGGTAATAATATAAAAAATAGTAATAATAATAACAGCCATAATAAGAATAATAAGAATTATAATACTGATAATAAAAGTAAAAATAACAATAATAATATTGATAATAACAATAATAATAATAAAAGTAAAAATAAAATTAACACAAAACAAACCGTTACAGGGGGAAGGGAGCGGGTGCAAGGAAGGGCGAAGGAAGGGGAGCTGGAAGGGTCGGCAGGGGCGCCGGAAGGCCGGTAGGGGCGCCGGAAGGTCGGCAGGGGTGCCGGAAGGCCGGCAGGGGTGATGGCGCAGCGACGGGAAGCTGGGGCTGGGACCGGCGGTCGCCGGAGCGGAGCAGGAGGGAGCCGCAGCGGCCGGAGCGCCGGGGTGAGCGGAAGCCGGAGAAGGGGGGTTCAACGGGGGTCTGGGGGTGCTGCGCAAGGGAGGCGGTGCCGGAGGGAGGAGGGCGGACTGCAGCAGGTTGGAGCGCGTAGTAGGGAAAACGCACAGTGGGGGAGCGCACCTGGAGCTGCGCCGCTTCGGCAAGGTGAGGAGAGGGCCGCGCAGGGGGTTTGGCAGCGGATAGGAGGAAAAACGGCCGAGACGCCGGGTCCTGTGGGAAGAGGGGAATTGGCCCCTGTTGTTGCAGAAGGAGAAGAGGAAGGAGGCGGAGGGTCACTGCTACGTGGCTGGATGCGATCAACGCGAGGCAGGCCAGGGGGTAGAAGAAGAGAAAAAAGAGAGACAGAGAGAGAGAGATGGGGGGAGGTGGTGGCCGGGAGAGAAGGGAGGAGTAAAAAAAAGACAGAGGGGGCGGCCCGCTAGGGTTAGAAGAAAAAGAAAAGAATAGATAAAGGAAAAATAAAATTAAATAAAATAAAATTAAAACAAAATCATAATCATAATAAATAATAATCATAATAATAATAACAATAATAAAGATTAATAACAAAGCATGTTTAATAATGATTATACTATTATCTACAAGATTAACAATTTCATTAATTATCTATTTATAACATAATGATAAAAATAATAATGATAATAATAATCATAATGATAAAAATACAAATGATAAAAATACAAATGATAAAAATATTCATTTCATCTTAAACAATAAAAATAATTATTAACTGATAACTATAGATGTGTTTGTTAAATATAAAGACTCTCTATTTAAAATTTTTCAAAGACAACAGGATGCGCAAATACACCGGGCAGGGATGTGCAGGGCTTCCAGAACAGGCTCCACTCACGCGCCCAACGACGTTGCGTCATGAAGCGCACTTTTCAACAAAAACTCAAGAACCTAGTCCGATACTGAACACGAACCACAAAAAAATAATTTAAAGCCAAACAAATCATAAAATAAAATAAACGCATGTGTCGGGGTGTGACAATTCTCCCCACCATAAAGCTTTCGACCCCCGGAAAGCCACAACATCATCCAGTAGATCGATCAACGCCTAAGGATTCCACACCACACCATCCAACCTCTTAACCCAAGGACCTCACAACGACTACCAGTGGGACTGAACCTCATTGACCGAAATAAACCAATAGTAGAGGGGAGGCCTGAATGGACTCCCCACCATAAGGGCTCCACTAGCCCCCCTGATAACGACTTAAGATAAAACCCAAAGAGACTCATGGTGGGTCTCCCCACCATAATGAACTAACCCACTAGCGCCCAACCAGAAAACCAACTTAGGCCTGCATCAGGCCTTACCCAAGCTAGAAAGAGCACAATAAGAACATTTAAAACATTCACTCCCATCTGAATGGGATAAGAAATGAATCAAAACTCCATAAGAACTATAAAATCTAACCCCATGGGCGGGGAGGGTTGGCCCAAGGATCAAATCAGTGAAACTACGACGTACGACTACTCATGACCCATCACTTCAGGATGGACACAAACCAGGGCCGCAACTGATTTACATCAGTGGCCCATGAAAAGTCACTGATCAGCAACATACATCCAAGAGGCACGATTCCCGACACTACGCAAGGGATAAGTCCATCACGCGCTTTGCGACTAGAGGAAAACTACAAAGATAAAGAAACCAGAGTAGCAACACCAGAACTATCTCACCATGATGATAGAGGCACGACATTAACCAAACTCCTTAAAATTCCCCGGGGGTTCCTGACTACGCGCCAGCTTCACTCCGAGACCTTTTGGCTGGAGCTCTGATGGATGAAGCATCTTCTTCCTCGCAGTCAGGTTCTGAAAATCCCTATGAGATACATACATCTTCTGATTTAACAAAAAGAAAGGACAAGATTTTAAAATTTAAAAACATACCAGCATTGAAAGACGAAGTTTTTCAAAAGACCCATGACATTTCCATACATTTCAAACCCAAAACACAATCAGTACAACTACAATGATAAAAGATCCCTTAAACTGAAAGGAAAATTACACCAGAAACTTTGGACAAAGACCCAACAGCACATTACATCCGAGAACTTCCTCTACGACGCTTTCTTGCAACGCCCTGACAAAATCGTCACAAGTGACCCAGACGTCCACACGCCTGGCAGGGCTTCGGAGCGCTTGGGCATGACGACTTCTTGTGACCCCGCTTGCAACACTGATAAGACACAATAATTTCTCTCTCCAAAGAGGTTGATGAAAGATCCCGAGGCCTCTTGATTCCACGACCTGCTCCATTCACATTCATTTTCTTACTCATCTTCATTCCAGAATCTTCACCACTGCTCTTAGGGATTGAAGGAGGGAGGACTACTTCGAGCACTCCTGCCATCGCGGCTTCGACATGAAAAGCTTGTCTCGCCACATCGACAAAATAAGTCAGGTTGGACTCTGAAACCTTCGACTGTAGATCAGGGCGGAGACCTGCCTCGAAGCGTCGAGCCTTCACGGGGTCATTTGTGGCATACTCTGAATCATAAGGTACTAGCTCTACAAAGCGCTGGAAATATTCCAACACGGATCTGTCACCCTGCTGCAGACAACACATCATCATCCCCTTTCTCACCCATTATTCCTCAGAGAAGTACTGACGAATGAGCAAAGACTTGAAGAACTCCCAAGTAATCTCTTGATGGGGCTTGTTCCGAGACACTGACTTCCACCACATCCACGGTGAACCTTCAAGCATGAAGGTCGCAAACTTGACCTTCAATGACTCGGGAAGCTCAATGAGGTTAAATTCCCTTTCAATCTTCCACATCCACTCCTATGCCACGGATGTTTCTTCTTGACCATAAAAGAGAGGTGGATCCAACTTTCGAAACTCAAGAATAAAATCCTTAGGTTGATCGACCACACTACGATTACTCATCGATGATTCAAAAGGATAACCGCTGGACAAGGAAAGGTCAAAAACCCAATCAAGGCCAACTCAATGAGTGAATAAAAACCTCAAAATCAAACACTTCATAGGTGATAAGTTCAAATGACAAGAAATCAAGTTATCATAACATCAAAACTTTTCTCTTTGAAAACATCTTTAATTTAGAATGAGCATAGTGGGTTAAACCCCTTCAATTGGTATTCTTTAGAGCCTCACTCACATGCATGTATCCGTGCCACCCAGGGCATCCATCTACCATATCAGGAATCCATCCACATTTCCAACATACCACAATGCATGTGAGCACTCATAGAAACACCAAGGTCAAAAAAAAGCAACTTCATTTTTCCAAAAACAATTCATTCATACCACTTCTTTTAAAACCATCCACAAATTAAACATGTAATTTCAAACAACCATTTTTTTCAAAACCAACTTTTCTGATTCATCCACTTTCAGAAATCAAGGGAAACCCAAAACAACTCAAACAGGGGACTAGTGTCGGTGGGTGACTGGACCATATGGTTGGCGGCCATATGCCAAACATGTCACTGACACAGAGAGTCTTCTTGGACTATGCCCCTAGCTCTGCGTGGCTTGCCAGGCCGTGCGGGTTAGGAGGACTAATGGCCCAAACTCCATTTTTCGTATCCCAATCGCAAAACATTTCCATAAAAACCCAAACAAACGAATTAAACTGGACTTCTCCTGGAAACCTGAGGATCGGTATGGACAAGAGTTCGCGACGCTCATCCTGCACCTACCCCTCAAGTCCCGACAATCCTACTCCATCTACCTTGACATCCCAAATAACAAAGGGCTCTCTGAAAAATGAGGTCGCTAAGAGCTAACCTCCTATGATACCATTTTGTCATGAACCAACCCGGGTCAAACCTGAACCGGTCACCCAAGCCGGTCCGCGACATGGCCCGAGAGGTGTTCCTGATCCTCCCGGGCTGGCGACAAGCGCCGGGGCATCGGTCGAGGTTGTGGGAATGATTTCGCCCAATATAAATAAACAAGACTGCAAAGATAATACAGAGCAGCGCAGAAATGACAAATCAGACAAAGTGACTAAACAGGAAAAGAAGAAAATAAAAACATACCACACACGACGTTCGAACAAACTCCATGCGACCTCGCAGGTCGCTCTCCGACTCAACGATCAAGCGTCGCTGTAGGCGAGCGCACTCAAGCTATATCCTGCACAAACACTAAAAACAGAAAATAACTATAGGTGTGATTATTAAAAATCAGTAGGCTAGCCCGATATCTATTCCCAATGCACTACCTTTAAAATAAAAGAAACATCATTTCAATTTTGAACTACAATTTATAAAAGTATTTTTTTATAAATATTTTACATAAAAACAAAGTACGAACCATTTCCCTTATCCATTTCCAAATTTGGGTTCATTTCATTAGTGTCAATGACATTTCAGGAAAGGGGATGGTGATGTTTAAAGTTTCAAATTTGTACAAAGGGGATTAAACACTTTCTTTTGAAAACAATTTTTAGAAAACTAATCAAAAGCAATTTATCACTTTCCAAGGAAAACAATACACCAGAATGCACAAAGTAAAACACACATCAAGGGCAATGTAGGTATACATGTGAGCATCATAATAAATACTGCAAGAAACAAAAGCTGAATAGACATGGGTGAACCTAGGAGATCGAGAATAAACCAAAAGACACCAATACATGAGAGATCATCCTTATCGACATGTCACGATGAAATCAAAACACACAATTCGGTCAACCATCCTCTCTCAGGCAGGTCGAGGGAAAATCTCATAGTAATAAACCCAATATATCCACCTACTATGGGCCAATGGTCAGTACCATAACCTACCAATGCCGCAATCATTCTTAGAATATTCTCTCAATATGCCAGATTCTCATGTCTCAAGTGTTTCAAAAATGGGTGAGCCAACTGATGCCAACCAAGCATCCAATCATATACATATATATATAAAGCACAATGAGCATCACCCAGAGCCACTCCGTGGAACAACCTCATGCCTTTAAACTACTCACGTACCTGGGAGCCACTAAGCGCGGCCTCCCAAACAATAAATTGGAACCAAGGCATGAGAGTTGTCCTAAGAGGGTTTTTATCAAAACATCTTCATCTCTTTCCATAAAGTGTCAAACGGGAATTAAATAAATTTCACAATCACTACTCAAAAAAAATACAACATCTTTATAAGAACAAACCTAGTTTAAAACAATTTAAAGAAGCCACAAAACCCTATTTCACAGGCTGCCAATATTTTTATAAACCAAACCGAACCATTTTCTTTTTCCAAATAAACTTTAAGAGCCAACCGGGCAATTTCTCAAAGGAACCAAAGTATTTGTTCACGCTTCAAAAGAAATCATTTCTCATTAAACTAGAACTATATTTTATATTCCGTGAATTATGTTTAAAATCCAAACGGGCATTCTTTCATTATTGGGTGTCCGCTCATCAAAAGGATGTTTCATGTGTCCGGTATAAAATAAACGGCTCCTTTTTACACTAAATAACCATTTAAAATTTAACTATCTTATATTAAAAATTAATTATCGTATATTATCTCATATTTATTAAAATTAATAAAACATTTATTTTGAACAATTAGGGTGCGCAAGCAGCAAGAAATAATATAACATAAATTTTAAAAGCAGTGCAAAGGGAACCTACCTCAAGATCAAGCGCGACAACAAAACAACCTCGGAACCAAGGCGCAATGACACAACGTGTGTTCGAAACCACGTGATAAAGTACAACACTCTGTATAAACAATATCGAGGACTCAGACACATACAAAAACTCACTAGAGCATTCGAAACCAAGCGGCGGGAATAAACGCTCACCTTGAAACTAAAGTGCGGCGACGACGAAACCTCGAAAACAAGGCGTGGCGGTGGCGCTCACTTGGAAACGCCCTACGTGGGTCCTCAAACAATAATCCTACCAAAAGAAACATAGATTGATAAAAACCCCCTAACAAAGCAAAGGCGAACTAAGAATAATAGTAATGTTAATAATAGTAATCATAATAACAATGATAATAATAAGAATAGTAAGAATCATAATAATAATAATAATAAGGATAAAAATAATAATAGTAATAATAATAATAATAATATTAATAATAATAATAATAACAACACTAATAATAATAATAAAAATAATAATAATAATGACAACAACAAAATAATAAAAATAATAGTTATAATAATAAGAATAATAATAATAATAACAAAATATTAATAATAACAATAATAATATAATAATAATATTATTATTAACAATAATAATGTGAATAATAATAATAATAATAATAATAATAGTAACAACAAAATAATAATTATTATTATAATAAGAATAAAAGTAATAATAACAAAATAATGGTAATAATAATAATAATAGTAATAATAATAACAACCATAATAAGAATTATAAGAATTATAATACTAATAATAAAATTAAAAATAACAATAATAATATTTATAATAACAATAAAAATAAAAAAATTAAGATTAAAATTAACACAAAACAAACCTTTACAGGGGGAAGGGAGCGGGTGCAAGGAAGGGCGAAGGCAGGGCAGCTGGAAGGGTCGGCAGGGGTGCCGGAAGGCCGGTAGGGGCGCTGGAAGGTCGGCAGGGGCGCCGGAAGGCCAGCAGGGGTGCTGGCGCAGCGGCCGGAGCACCGGGGTGAGTGGAAGCCGGAGAAGGGGGGTTTAACGAGGGTCCGGGGGTGCTGCGCAAGGGAGGCGGTGCTGGAGGGAGGAGGGCAGACTGCAGCAGGTTGGAGCGCGCAGTGGGGAAAACGCGCAGTGGGGGAGCGCACCTGGAGCTACGCCGCTTCGGCAAGGTGACGAGAGGGCCGCACGGGGGGTTCGGCAGCGGACATGTGGGAAAACGGCCGAGACACCGGGTCCTGTGGGAAGAGGGGAATTGGCCACTGTTGTTGAGGAAGGAGAAGAGGAAGGAGGCGGAGGGTCGCTGCTACGTGGCTGGATGCGATCAACGCGAGGCAGGCTAGGGGGGAGAAGAAGAGAAAAAAAAGAGAGAGAGAGATATGGGGGGAGGTGGCGGCCGAGAGAGAAGGGAGGAGTAAAAAAAAGACAGAGGGGGCGACCCGCTAGGGTTATAAGAAAAAGAAAAGAAAAGATAAAAGAAAAATAAAATAAAATAAAATAAAATAAAAACAAAATCATAATCATAATAAATAATAATAATGATAATAATAACAATAATAAAGATTAATAACAAATCATGTTTAATAATGATTATTCTATTATCTGCAACATTAAAAATTTCATTAATTATCTATTTATAACATAATGATAAAAATAATAATGACAATAATAATCATAATGATAAAAATAAAAATGATAAAAATATTCATTTCGTCTTAAACAGTAAAAATAATTATTAACTGATAACTATAGATGTGTTTGTTAAATATAAAGACTCTCTATTTAAAAATTTTCAAAGACAACGGGATGCGCAAATACACCAGGCAGGGACGTGCGGGGATTCCAGAACAGGCTCCGCTCATGTGCCCAACGACGTCGTGTCAAGAAGAACACTTTTTAACAAAAACTCAAGAACCTAGTCCGATACTGAACACGAACCGCAACAAAATAATTTAAAGCCAAAGAAATCATAAAATAAAATAAACCCATGTGTTGGGGAGTGACAAAAACCGTACACCCCTCCACAGTGAAGGAAACATGAAAACATAATGTCCTCTAGAATCTATATATCCAATTCATCTAGACCATCTATCTGAGGTTGTAACATTGTGCTATGCTTTTCATGGGATGACATCACATCCTAGAGGCCTATCTAAAAACTATATGCGAACTAGATATCCCTATTAGAAATAATATATTACATAACACCATGAAATATGACTTTCTATTGAATGCATAGATTTCCAATTTCCTTAGCATTGGTAGTATAATAAATTGGAATAAATCCAACCTAATTTTTCAATGGTTCAATCACCACACAAATAGAACTTTTTCCCTGATTAGTATGTTGAAACCCAAGAAAAAATTCTAAAAAATCCTCTTCCCACATCCAAGTCTACATAAAAAGATGATAATGAAAAATCAAAGGATTCTGATGTTTTATGTTGACATGTTGATAGGTATAACAATGGGAAAATATCAGTGATGTCTCATTTCATACTTAACCGCCAAAATTTTCCCCTTATATCATATAGAATATTCATCATGCCCTTGTGAACTTTACACAATGAATTATTTCAATCTCCAATCAATGTATTTCATGGTGGAAATTGAAAGAGAAAATATTTTTGGAATTATAGGATACCCACTAAAGACAGTTTCCACTCACTAATGACCTCCCTACTATATAAGTAATATAAAGGCCTCAAAACTAATAATTAATCTACTAAACTAGGAGATTTATCTCAAAAATAGAGGATGTTAACAGAACTCTTTCTAGAACAACCTCATTCTCATCCTCCCAAACTACCAATATCATTTTAGAAAAGAGATCCATGACATTACACTATTATAATGTTTCCTTCATACCATGGTATGATAGATTTCTATTCATAAAATTGTTAAAAATATTCCACTTTCTAGGAGTATAATAAATTTCAATGAAAATTTATTGTAGGCACTCCACACATCACCTATGTTGAAGATTTAACTCTTTCTATGAGAAGGTATAACTCATGATTTTATTATAAGAGTAAATGGTAATTCTTTCTCTGAAAATATAGTACCAAAAACACTTTAGATCAGGAATTAATATTTTGAGTTCATGATCATGTGTGGAATAGTTATTCTCACGAGGCTAAAGTTGACAATAACCATAATAAACCATGTGATTAGAGTATATTAGAATAAAAACCACACGAAATCACGACACATAAAAATGACCATGAATTCAGGTCTTACTTTTAAAAGATTCAAAACAATTATTAAAGTAAAACAATGATTTTACTCATCAAAGTAAACATTACATTCCACATCCCAATTGAATTTCACTCACTTCTAAGTTACTTTATCCAATGGAGAAACCAAATTTTTGAAATATTTTATGAACAGATAATAATACCCTACCGAACCCCAAAATTTATAATTCTCAAATACATTACATGGTTCTTTCCCACACATAAAAACATTATTCTATTCTATATCAATTGAGATAATATTTTCTGAGACTGTTTACCCAAAGAAATTCACTTACCAAATCTAGAATTTGAAATCTAATATCTTTGTATAAAGAAGTATATTCCTCAACATTTCTGTAACTAGACTCAAACAATCCAAATAAACGTCCATAGTTTAATATTAAACCAAGATTTTATCCATGAATATCACTATAAAAGGGTCTAGATACATGTGAAAAATCACATTCATTAGCGTTACAAACACAATAGGAGCATTGGTCATGTTGAATAGAAAAACCACATACTCATAGGGACTATACCTACTCTTAAATTTGTTTTTTGGGATATCATAATCATTGATCCTAAAATGGTGGTAACTATAATGAAGATCAATATTTGAGAACCACTTATCCCCTTACAACTAGTCAAATAAATTATCATTATATGGAAATAAATACATATTCCTGACTGTATCCTGATTGATATTTCTATAATCAACACACAAGTGAAGCATTCCATCAACCTTCCTAGAGAAAATAATAGGTGTTTCTAAAAGAGAAACACTTAGTCAGATAAATTCATTTGGTATAAGGTCGAAGAACCTATCTTCTATCTCATTCAATCTATCTACTTCTATATGATAAGAGGGAATACATATGGTCTATGTACTGATCCACAAATCAATATATAACTCGATCTCCCTCACTCATGGATAAGAAAAAAAATTTATGATGGAAAAAACTCCATAAACACAATAGTTTCTAGAGAAAGATCAAAACATTATTTTCCCCACTACATCTCAAAAGAATATATGGATATTACCCTACCCAACTCTAGAAGTAGTGATCCATCTGGGTTGATCCTTAGGTATCATTCTCCTTAAAAATTATGTAACTCTCCGTTGGGGGTTGTAAAGGATACCCACAAAAGATAACAATTGATCTAGGATTGTGTGCAACCAACTAGTCCATCATGTGAATAAAATATAAGGGGATCATATCTAGAATAAAAAAATCCATAAAAGGGATTGATTTCCAAAAAAGAGGAAGTATAATAGGGTAATCATAGACCCTTCTCCCTCCTTATCCTAAAATTTATTTAAATTTAAATCATATAAAGAATGAAACACATGAATATGGGTCAACATATTCATATATTTTGACTAGGTCTCTAACCTACACAGTGATGGTTTCCATTTTTACCTCACCCCTATTATAGGTGGAGGGACTTCCTCTAACATCCACAAGGTCTCATCCTCACATTTTCTTCCCTTTCTATAATCAAAAAATTCTCCACACATTCCATACTATTAATATTAAACTTAATTTTATATATTTTTATGATTGTTCCAATTAACCACTAATATTAATATTGAATCTTATAGAGGCATGGACCATTATGAATATAAAATTGGCCACCCACTTTGGACAACACTGACCATCAGTCAAGGAATTTGCCATATTTTTTTGGTTATAGGGACTTACAAGAAGGCTTGATAGTTCTCATAATAAAAAACTGACATATCCTTATTTTCATTGCATTTCAGAAAGATTTGATTCTATAATGGTACAAAACTCTATGATTCTGTAATGATTCGTCCTTCTGCATTTTTATAGGGACCTTCAATTTCACTATAAACATTGACCACTGACAACTAATTTGTGGGTATGTTTCTCTAAATCACCTCTTCCATTTCAGAACTCATCAATCATTCATATGTTACGAAATATAGTTGGTTGATTAATGGGTTACGATAGTAGAACAAAATGATCTTTTAATCATATTTATAAATGCATATATAGTGTGTGTTTTCTCTCTAAATCTCTAAGTGTAATGGGTTTGGAATGCGATTGGGGAAGAGTGTCATCGAACAAAAATTGGTGGTTTACACGTCATGGGATGATTTATTCTCTTCATGAAAGATATTTGGTCATTCATTTTTTGCATGCTAATGTTATTGTAATAGTTACAATGGGGTTAGCGTTGTTGACTATTCTTTTCATATTATTTATGTGTTTTCGAATCAATAAGTACCTCCCACATCAAATATGATGGGAACACCTTTGATTCTTGAATTAAGAGTTCATCCATCATCTAGAAGGACTAAAGCTTTGTGATTTACCCTCATAATCCCTAAATGTGAGGGTGGGATTAGTCTTTCTTACGATGCTATTGTGAGGCCCGATATGGCTAGGGAGGCATGCAGCTCAGTGGTATAGGGGATCTTTTGAGCGGGGAAGAATCCTTGTTTACATGGCATTGAACTGTGAATTTATGATGTATTCCATCATCATAGAAGTGTTCTTGGAACTATTTTATGTGATTTTCTAGTTTAGCATCATTCTTTGGATGATTCTTTGAATATCATAGAGCAAGATGGACAATATAATCAGCCTCATAAGATTTGTGATCCATCTTTGCAGGATGGGGTTATGTCTTAAAATAAAATAGTTGGGATTCTTGAGAAGGGTGAAAGGATTATATTTATTATAAATTATAATAATCCTTGATGGGTAGAACACCTAATTCCTAATATTATTTTATTATGGTTCATAGGAGTATAAATTGAATATTCTAGGAAGGTCGATTATGGAAATGAAACCAGTGATAGAACTGATGATCAAAACTGCACTCTAAATTCAGTATATTTTTAATATTGTATAATGGTTTAAGATCTTAATAATATTATAAAGAAAAAAACAATTACTTTAGGGGAGAAAAAAATAAGGAATAATGATAAGTCCACTTTACCTAAACCCAAGGTGACAATATATTCTAGTAAAATGGGGGGCTCTAAGGGGAAAATTTCAGAACACATTATGTACTTGAATCATTATACAATTGAGGATTATATATAAATCATTGTGGTCTTGGAAGGTCATATTCTGATTAAGGATGGATGGATATTAGGGAGGAAGGATAAAGAATAATTCGACCCAAATACTATGTTTCATTTTTTTACATCACTCCAAAGTGAAAAAAAGTAGGTAAGGCATTACAGATCAAAGTGTTTGGGGATATTTTAATAGGATATATTCTAGAAAAATCTAGCAAATAGAGAATAATGGTAAAACATGATTTATTTTTATTGAAAATCATATTCTTGTCTATGTATTTAATGAAGGGGAGATTAGTATGTAAGTATACATCAAGATATTTTATAAAAACATCATGAATTTATGATATATTCTGAGGGTATCCATAATGGAATTGTTTTAGTGTGGACTTGAACAATTAAAGAGAGTGAAGTTCCAATCAACTAATGTTTTTCTGGGAAGGGTCAGAGTTTGGAATTATAAAGTCATATCTCTTTGATTGTCTTGTTTTTTTGGGTTCCCATTTTACCCATAAAAATATATTCTATTAAAAATGAAAAATATCCTTGGATAGAAGGCATGAAATCTATATTAATATTCAACAAGTCCACTGCATAGATTGATATGGAAGAATAAGGGTCACAAATATCAAATAAATAGTCACTAAAGGTGATGTAATAGTAATGGAACCTCTCACTATCATATGACTCGCATCAACTACTAGTAGAGACACATCGACTAAATTAATATTCTTCATTTCTGATGGTTGTGGATAGAACTATATTTTTCCTAAAGAAACTTCTTACTCTACATATCCAATTAATACTGATGATCCCACACTACTATGTGGAGTATTAAAACATAGAAAAACTTTTTTAGGTGACATGAGCATCTACATGAGATGTAGATATTTGGTGCCTCCTTGTAGGAACACTTCGACCCACCAAACATTCCATATTAGAGACCAGTTAGTGGTCCATTACCATATAGGGTGAATTATTTGGAGAAAGTATACTCTTCAGGACCACCACTACTATTTCCACTATGATGCTTATTTCACCTTCTCCTACATTTAAATTAACCAATGAAACTACCATTATGTATAGAAGGTTCTCCTGTAAGACCTCACTAACAATCTATGTTTAGTTATTCCATCACATCCATATCTAGAATTCTATAATTTGTATAAATCATCAGCATAAATCCTTGAGATGAAATTTCTAATCAAAGACCCAACCTAAACCTTTATGTCTTTAACTTCTCATTTTATACCACCTCATGTGAAAACTATTCATGTTTATAAAAATTATTTACATACTGAGTCACTATCCAATCACATTGATAATGTTTTTGAGACTCCATAGAGTTAGCCAAAACCATAAAATCTGTTAGAATTTTTCAAGGAATAGAGAATTAATTTCTTTTTACTCATTGAAATTATTATTATTTTATTGAATTATTGTAACCATATATCTCATGAATGGACTCTCAAGCTTAAATATGACATACTTTTCATTATTGGATTCTAGAATCTATAATAAAACAACTAGTTTTTCAAAAAAATTACCAATCCTCTACTAACTAAGGATCAATATTTCCCTATAAATATGTTGTTTCATGGTGAAGAAACTCTTGTGAATGATCTATACTATAATATATCTAAGGCACAACCTCTATAGAATTAATAGGGGTAGGTGAAACCCTGTGGACCAAAGCATGGACCATACACACTATAACCTGTGCAATGTTCTATTTGACCAAAGTGTTCATTCATAATGGTTAAACAATATCTCCTTCCTAAAGTATGTTCAGATGTCTTCTTGAGGGAATGGTACTTCAAAACATCAATAGATAACAAGGGAACACAAGTCAAGAGACACAAAAATATAAAATACATCAATCATTACTAAAATTGGGAAGAAAAATCATAGATTGAAGTTCAAGAAAATTCTACAATAATATTTTTGAATTTCCTCAAAGGAATATTTTACAAACAACCCATAGTAACTTAAATATATATACAATGATATATTTCTAAGGAATCTCTCATAACCTACCCTATAAGACCCAGAAATCATAACTCCTCTCAATCATGACATAAAAAACTATATAACAACATTCAATAACAGATTCAAACCCCTTTAACATCAAATTTTTTAATACATACACAAAGAACCTACTAAATATTACCAGAATCAATCCTTACACAGCATAAAGGGAGTTATCAAACACCATTGGATGGATACTGGTTCTTGGGAATCTAGAACAATAAATTGGGTAAAAATTTACCATAAGAATAACCAAAAGAATATAACAATCCATAAACTGATGGTATACCAAACTCTCCTCAAGTGGAATGTATTAAAAGTAAACAAGTACAAAAACACAATCACGACATCAATATAATATCTCCTTGTAACAAGAGGACAGTGTACTCCACTTTTCACCACCAATATAGAAGGTCCCACTATAAAGAGTACCCACTAAATTTTGAAGTTCTTTCACTTTTCTAATACATGTCATAATAAATTCAAAAATTGTCTACATGAAAAAAATTATTTTGTGAGAAAAACTGTCCTAGAAGGACACCACGAATAATTACAAAATAATTCAATATAAAATAAACCAAATATACTTAATTTTATAATAAAATTATTAATATAAATCTTCTCAAAATAAAACATAAATTTTTTTCAAATAATTTCAAGGAAATGTATATAATAGTTAACAAGGTTAATTTCCATTAAAAATGAATGAATATGAATTTATATCAAAAAATACATAAATAAATCATTTTATAATAATTTTCAATCATAGATCCATAATTAAGAGTCTCTAGGATAGCTAGATCAAGGCTCAATGATCCACACATTCTTAGGGAAATATGGATTCTTGTGTGTACAAATCCCTATATTCAAGGCCAAGTATGAATATTAATCCATGAAAAATAGTAAACCCCTTACCCTCATTAACTTAACTTATGATTTTAATCATAAATCCATTTATAATTACAGATAATACATTCCTAACATGAATATCCAAGGACACCCACCTAAAAACCCAGACTCTCATGCGCTCTAAGAGAATAAATTATACCAGAGTCTATAATTCATTTCGTCCATTCTCAAATACTTTCAAACAATCATCTCAATCAGCCCCATGTTCAAGGTTAAAAACATTCCAATTTATTTTATAATCCAACACTAAACGATTTTCATTAAAACACATTCCTTTAAAAACAATTTATTTCTTTAATACATAAAACATTTCATGGATTCTATTCTCAGATAACCTCATCAAAATCATTTAATTAAATTCAGAAATATTTTATAAAAATCAACACTTTGTTTTAAAAAGACACTGTCAAGTGATTTCATCACATGCATCATTCCATTTTTAAAAAATTTACAAAAAATTTAAATTCATTCATTGGAAATAAATTTGAAACCAATTTCAATTAATGAATGAAACCACTATTTCAATTGATATGAATTTAATTATGAAACCACCCACCTCAATCATAGTAGAGTCAAAAGACCAACACGATATCAACACATAATGATATTTGAATGGATATAATCAAACAAAAAATAATCATAAAACTGAAAATAAAATAATAAGGATCTGGAATGATCGGCAACATGAGGATCCATAACCCTATAAGAGGATAAAATAGGAGGAATGGAGAATTTAAAAGCTGGTCAATATCATAGTTACTGAATGGGATACAATGTTAGAATTTAATCTTTTATCCATGAAGTTTCAATAATAGAAGCTCTAAAAAACCTCAAGAGAGATACCAAGGAAAACTCAAGAATGATGTTTGAGGGAGATGTGTTTAGAATTAAAATGAAGATTAAGTGAAAAAAATTATCATACTAACCTTCCAATTCACACCCCAAATAACCTCACAGGATAACTGATGGCTCCTACTAGGTAGCTGGTGGTTCAAAACAGAATACATATAGTCTTGGATCCCCATAAATTGGATAGTGGGATTCCACATGAATGTTGGTAGAAATTTTTTGAATCTCCTACATCCATCCTCTCACTATATGGCTAGTGACCCTAATCAACCAATAGTTGGACCACTTATAGATTTTATAGTTATAGAACCAACTCCAACCAGAATCCACATACTAGTGACACCTATCTACCTCTCAAAGATGTTATAAAACTCACCCCTAGACCCTCAAAAGAATAAAAAAATTAATAATTTATAATTAATTCGAATAAATAGATATTGGAATGAGAAAATTGAATATCCAAACTAATCCAAGGATAATACCTCAAATAAGGTCTTAGGATATTGCCATGGAATATCTATGCATGATAATAATAACTCAATGACATGTCCTTATTAAAAGGATATTATCATTATGTGACTTTATTGATAAATCATATCATAGGGTACTTTGGGATTTCTTAATATTCTTCCAAATTAATCATTACATAAAATATTTAAAATGTAACCAATAAAATAAAAAATTATCTTGTATTTAGTTTACAAATAGTGTAAATGCTATCACATCTTTAGGGACTTCAACTCAAGTTGTGGATGTTCTATTATATTATCCTTTCCTTAATGAAAATTTTTAGGTAAATTCCAATGATTCTTGGGTTATTTATTCAAATAGTGACACATATCATTAAAATTTATGCATTTGATGTTTGTGTATTCTTTCATACCCTTCCAATCATAATCCGTATAGACTTAATCTTTACACATAAATAGACATTCATTCCATTTAATAATGTGCCATGATGTTTTCCCCTTTATTATAAAATGTTTTAAGTTCCACCATTTCCTTCTTCTTTTTCATGAAATAACTTTTCCCTTGGTTCCTAACCATCCTCTTATATTCTTCATATAGTTTCAAAATATAGGACCTATAGAATTATTTCACTATCATGAGAGAACATGATACTATATCGTTTGATGATGAAAACATTTGAGAGGATATTTAAATTGTAGGACTAGTTTATATCAATGAAGTGATTGATCGATCATACTTTTAATATTATATATTTAGCCTAAAAATTACATGAATAATCTACTAAAGTAATTTTTATTTTCCACAACACTTTTATCTCCCTTTTTAAGATTAAAAAAAATTCATTCCATATCATCTCATTTATCTCAAGAAAAGTATTTCCAAAATAATATCAACTTTAATATCTTCTATTATGTGTTATCAATTTATTAAACCTTTGGTGTTTTGAATAAATGATCACCATTGATCATCATCACCCATTAAACAATATATGAACCGAGTAACCTTATCCCTATCATTACATACCAAAGTTAAGAATATTTTTTCAATAGATGTGATCCATTTCAAATCTAAAAATGGATTTTTTTTGTTCCATTAAAGGATGGATTTTTCTACCTAATTATGTTTTCTAAAATTTATCTACTATATTTTTAGGTAGTGGTTTTCTCTATATAGGTGAGTTTATTTGTAATAACCATAGAAATCTATAATAATATAGCCATAATTTACCCAGTTTCTAAAAAATCATATTTAAATTATCGTAAGGTAAATCACTATATTGATTCTTGGTGTTGGTATTATTTCATATTCTTATGTTAGGTTCCAAATCTATACAATGTTTCAGACATAATTAACAACTAACATTATGCAAATTTATCCATTATATAAAAATTTCCATCTAAGAATAAATTATTGAGAATTCTAAATTTTTTATTATAAAACATGTGCTAGCTATGTTAATCTAAATTATAGATTCCAAAGGACCAACTAAACCTTCTATAATACTAATGGTAATAATTAAAACTCTAGTAACCCTGATCTAGTCTTTAATTTATAACTTTTTTACAAGATACAAAGACCACATCCTAATTGATCAAACAATTCAGAAGTCTTAGGAGACTAAATACATAAATGATTCCCATTTTAAATTCGAAATATAAATCATAGATTCCAAAAATAAAAACACATTATTTATATTATTATGGCCTAGAATTCAATGAAATATTCCTTCTTTGTACCTTAGGGGAATGGAAAAAAATAAAGGGTGAGCTTATATGTTTATTAAGGGTTTCATACAATAGAAGTAATCATGAATGCATAATCCATAATAATTTTTGGAGTGTATAAGATAAATAAAATATCTATACAATCATAGAATTATGTATGTAATTTATCCAAGGACAATGAAAATAATAATATAAACAATAAAAAAAATAGGGTCCATAAAGAACACATATTAATCATACCGACAATACCTCTAAACTAAGAAATCATACATTTCATCAAGGCCTCTCAACCAACACATAATTCATACCATTAAGTTCTCACAACCATGAACTTTTTTATGGCCTCTAAGAAATTATTTATCATTCTATTGGATGATATGCATAAATAAATACCCATTTTGATTTGTAGAATATGACCAACTGATTCATTGAAGGGATATAACGGATCCCACCCCTCACTTACACATGTTTAATTCATTCATTATTTTTTGAATGAAAAATAAAATCCATAATCATTATCAAATAATAATAAATATTTATATTTTATCAAATATATGGAATATAAATATTTCTCTATTAATGGAATAACATTTTACGTAAGCTTCCTTCAATTCACACCAAATCTAATAATGGGAATACAATTTGGTTGACATTTAAATCATGTTATGTATACCCTTGATAATAAAGTGCATGTATATTAAGGAGAACATTATTTGATAAAAATTGTTTATTTGAAGTAAATTAATGAATTTTGTAAAATAAATAAGATTATTGATTTGAAACATTAAAAATAACATTCTTAAAACATTTATAACTTCTTCATAAAAATGAAGTTATAAAACACTAATAAATATAATTACATAAGGAGTAAAAGATAAATTTAAAAAATTATCATTAAAACAATTTATAGTAAATAAATATTTTAATTAAAAAAATATTATATAATAAAATTTTGAGTGGAAGATAAGAATATACATAAGTGAAATAAAATTAATTTTCAAAATTTTGTAAAAATAATTACCCTTTTAAAAAATAAAAAATCCTAGAATAATGGGAATATATATATTACATTGTAAAACCATTAGAAAATTTATAGTAATAAAAATAATTAACATTGGATATGATGGAGGTAAAATAAATTCAAAAGAAATATGTTAATAAAATATAACTTTCTCACTTTTGTATAGAAATTCAAAATTGACTAACATATAATACTTTAAGAAATTACATTTAATATTTTGAATATAATTTAAATTTATATAGAAATTTAACTTTTGTAATCATGTATATATAAAACACACCCTTGAGTAAAAATAAATAATATGAACATATAAGAGGAAGATTCCCAATAAAAATGATAAATAAGGTTGGTATTTATTAAAAACATTATTTTAGTGGATTTCAATACCCAGGAGAGGATAAATCTAAATATTACTTGCTAAAACATTAAATAACTAGTGTAGAATAAATTGGATGGGGTTTGAGAGATAAACAGAACATAATTCCCCCATTGGAAATTCAAGCATATGCAATCCTGATTAAAAATGGGATCAAAACATTAACTTGTAGGTCTGAAACACATTTATCTCTTCTATAGTAATTTTAGACCTATTAAAATATATTGTAGAGACATTTTTATTTTTATCTTACAATATAACATTAATTTATACTTGATTTTTACCCATTTATTAACGTTTTATTGTTAAAATGATTATGTGAGTGTTAAGCATTACTTTTTCCATGCCTGGTTTGATTTGAACGTTTTAGTTATTGAAAATTAGTCCATGGTTTAATCACCTATGTAATTTTAATAAAGTCATATATATATTATTAATATATTAAATAAAAAAATTAACCATTCATGTAAGTATAGTTTGTGTAAATATATATCACTTCATGGAGGTGGTATTCTCCACGTAAGAAGAGCAATGATTAGATTTTCCAGCAGATGGGAGGGTAAGAAGAAAGATAATATTTTAACTTTATAGGATCATAATTATTTAATAAATATTATATATATATATATATTAAATATATATGTATAACTATCCATGTGATGCGGAAATGAAATATGAATTACATCAGTTCATGGATGAATAAATCGAAACAAACACACATGCAATGTTTCCTTTTTTCCCTATAATAGAAAAAAAGTTAAAGAAATGTTGTTTCATTAATATAATAACATTTAAGTAAATTAAACACACATATCTAATTATATTATTATTTTTATAAATTCTTTTATGGATGTAGAAGATGAAATAAAATATAAAGCATTTAGTTAATACTTAAACCACTTATTTGGATATCATGCTTTGGAAAACACCTTAAACCTTATAGGATTTATCTTTAGTGAGACCAGGACCTATAAAAAATCAGTTAGAGAGTTGGGTAGATATTTGTGAAGTTTTTTTTCATTAATATTTCGGTGTGTGATGAAGTTAGGAGAGGATGTTCCCTATTATAATTTAGAGGTGTGTTACCCATATAATCATAAAGATCATTAAAATATGATTAAAGTTTTTCTTAGGGAAAAAGGGTATAATTTCGTCTATATTTAATATAGGATCTATTATGGTCTAAATAAACTCATATAATCTTATTAAGATATGTATTAATGATATTATTTTTCGTATATCTCAGTTTAACACCACATTTTACCCTTTCAACAATTTTTATGGTGACCAACTTTTACAATGGATACAGTTTCTTTTGACTAGAAATAAAGTTAAGACCACTACCAAAACATAAAAATATATTACAAAATAGAAATTCCATTTTATAAGATTCAATTTTGATATGTAGAAAAAAATTAATTTTTAAACTACCACATGAAACATAATGGAAATCAATTTTCTTAAAAAAAATTATTTTCCTGCATACAAATGATTTTGAACCAAAATCATGTATAATATTAATTCTCGTAGAATTAGTAAAAAATAAATTAAAAGAAAAATTAATTTACATTCATAAAAATGAACTGAATGGAACCTTTTCAATACTTGGTCAAAATAGAATAACCAAAAATAAATTTATTTAAATAAAAATATTTCGTATATTTCTAAAATTTTAATCATAGTCTTATGTTCAAAATTATATTTGTAAATGAATTATCTTACTTCAAAAATATATATCAATTATATAAAAAAGGGTTCATAAAATTTCAATTCATTATTTTGTGCCGGTAATTTCTTAAAAGTTACATTATTTAGAAAATAATTATTATTTTTACTATTGACCCAAATGTCATACTTTTCAAAAAATCACTATTTAACAAATTAGAAGTTTTAATTCTTAAAAAAGGTTCATTTAACCTATTTTAGAACATTATTTTTTTAAATTTATCCTTTCAATTCATTATTGAATTAATTGACTTTTATTATTTTTTAATGGTGATGTAATAGAATATTCATTATGAAATTGATTAAAAATGTAGTGTTTAGATTCTATAGTAGAATCATAGATACTATAATGGTGAAACACGTGTTCCAACCTAACATTGTCTACTTCTATAGCCAAAATCACCTTAGAAACCAAAAAAAATTATATATAGGCATGAGCATAAGATGTATCGTCAATAGGATTACACACAAAACCTCTCATGAATATGTGGATGGGACATACTATTTCTTTAGTCAAAAAATCGTAGAACCAGCAATAACCTATCTTTTCAATGACAACCTATAGTTACCAAGGTTCACTCACCAAATTCAATATCAATTCATAGTAAAATTGTATCAATGAATATAATAATAAGGTACCTCACAAAAAATTACCCCATTATTTTTTCACCATCACACTCAAATGTAAGATGTATTATGAACCTAATCCCTTCACCATTGTTCCACAACACAACATATCCCATATAAAAAAACCTTATACCACAACCATATCATCCCTATCAAATGAAATCTACTACTATATATAATTTCTCATCCAAAAACTATATACCTATTATATTAGGGTATCTTAAATATATAGGAGGTCAAACTATTTCCAAATTCCTACCATGCATCACCCCCACCATGTAATATCATCTCTTAAGTACCTCATTTGGTATTCTATTATACCATGTACCTCTTCGTCCGTATCCAATAGGGTCTTCCATTACACCATATACCTATCACCAAACCAATACCCTATAGTTTCTTCTAGTACACCACATACTACAATAGTATGATCATATATTTCTCAATCCATTACATCCCAGAATTCACATGGAAGCGATAACAGGGAAGATGGAGTAGTTAGATATATGTTCCCTTAAAAACATTGATGTCAAGGGAAAACACATAGAACCCCAAACATTTTTGGTGTTTTTATGGTAAGAAAACATAGGTGGGGTGGGAATACAACTCACAAGGGAAATAAAAGTATATATATTGCTTCACAAAATCCTTAACTATGGTTCCATATAAAAACAAAACTATGACAAACCATAATATTACTCTCATCTTCTCAAATTTCAAGTAACTACTTCTATTTCAACATATACAACCACATCACATTCCCACACAACAATTACCACAATAGGATACATTCAAAAATTCAGATTTAGTCATTTTATTACAAATTTTTTTCTTCGTCTAACATAAGTAGCATTGTTACATTGAGTAATATATTTGACATTAATTTTAGTAGAAAATACTTCTTTGAAAATTCTTTTATAAATAAAAGACATTAAGGATTTATTTTATATATTTACAATTCAATAATATCCCTTTATCTATTCATTTTTTATCCCACATTCAATTACCATTAAATCATTACAATACATATTTCACTACTATCGGGAAACACAAAAACTACCCATAATAACCCACAAAAAATTATTTTATTCCATTCCAAACTTTACAAATTTCCAACTACGGTAATTAAGTCATAGAACTATTTCACAATTCCATGTCCTCAATTGAATCACATTATACCACTTGTGGCATCTTATATAGAATATACTGCCGCAAAACACACCTACAACACAACCATGACACAAAATAAACCATTACTACTCATACCAACCAAAAAAATCTGTATTACTCGATGCATGCAATCTCAAACCATTAAAAATTTCAAATTCAACTAGAGATAATAATAGATTTAAGATCACAACACATTTTGTTCTTCCTAAAAAATAATATTCTTCATGTTAATTCCTTTTTTCACACAACTAATTTCATACCATATTTTAGTTAGAATATTCAGAAATGTGATACCAATAGGAAAATTTTCATGAACCAACCTGGGTCAACGATGAATTGTTCATTGAATTTGGAATACGACAAGGCTCGAGATGCAATATCAATCTACTCTGTATGGTGAAAATCACCAAGGGAATCAATAGTGTAATAGTGGGAACTACTTCTCCTAATATAAATAATCAAAATTAGAGGTAAAGTAAAAAAGAGTAGACTAGCATAAATAAACAAATTAACCAAAATAGTATCTACACAATAAATAGAAACACAAGAATAACCCAAAACAAAAGTGAACCTGATGAAAAATATGTATCCTTGTGACCCTTACGGTCACATTCCAATCCCAAACACAACATAACCTAAGGAGATCATAACCAAGGTGTAACATTTATGTGAAACTAAAATAATCAAAAATATGCATTAGTATTGAAACTCTATGGGTGTTCCCAAATAATCTATTCTCAATGAATTTCCTTTAAATAAAATATCCATCTATTTCATGTTAGAAATAAAATATATGAATGTATATTTTCATAAAAATATTTTATTAATAAAAAACATAGTCAATTGAAATTTTCATTTAAAACAGGATTCCTTTTCAAAAGATGGAGGCTTCAAAATTTTAGAGAAAAATGTGTAATGTATGATAGGTGATATCTTTATTCAAAAATGGAATTAAAGTGGAAGACATTCTCGAAAATATTTTCATTAAAAAAATTGATAACCACTTCGTTGCTTTTAACTAAGAGGTCCACCATATAAGAATGTAGAAGAAACTATCACACAACAATGATAGTGGAAGAAAAAACATCAGAAACCAAACTAGATGAGGCACCTAATTATCTACAATAGATAATTTTGTGCAAGGGGAACTTGGGAGTACCTAGGATCTTAGGGTATAATCTAGAACATACTGAAACCTGATTCATCCCATAGACACACCTCACATGATGCCATCAACCAATACAAATGTTTATCCCTACCCTTCATGCCCTAACTAAGGGGGACAATCCCAAAGAAGAAAATGTTTCATATTAAGGTTCATTATTTATAGCTTAATCTAAACTATTTTTGGAAATGTTCCCATAAAATCCAATAGCTATGCCATGTTCCCATTTCATATTAGAAGTGGGGGATATCCAAGAAAATTCAATCAACCAATCCACACATATATTTAAGAATCACAATCTATCACAAAACCCTCAAAACCAAGCATCTCCCCCGAATCGTGTCATGACTCGTCCCCTAGGGCCGATGTTGTGACTACCCCAAACATGCCTTCTATAGGGCAGGGGTTGGTGACAAGCACCGGAAAGGCGTATCCCTAAAATGGGAAGGAATTGTCTTTGAACATGTATAAACTCACCATGTATAATGCAACAATGGGTAACCACATTGACTATAACGCAACAAAAGAAACAGTGAAGTAGACTGTTGTAGTAGAGAGTGATGAATGTAAAGGGGGTCAGAATTCAATACCAACTAGAAAAGTACAAGTACAATTGAAAAAGTCAAAAACAGCTGAAAAGTGAAAGGAAGCTCATGGATCATCCACCACGAATCCTACCTGAAGGGTAGGTACAGCTCACAATTTTAAGTCCCTACATCATGTCATGCCAACAAGGTCCAGCTCCAAGCACCGCCCAGTCCTAGCTTCCTCAGACCTCAACCCAGCAACTCCTCGTCTTTACAAGACAAAACAAGGTGCGGGTGAATCCTGAGCATGAGTGAGTTTAATGATACTCAATAGGGACCCAGAGACCCCAAAGGTCACCTAAAGTTCCACAAAGAAAAACCACAGGGTAACACCACGAAGGTAAAGTACCACACAGGTAAAGTACCACATAGTATAATCTCAATCACATGAAAAAATTAAAGATAGCTCAAATTAGGATTTATTCTAGGACTAGTAACAAGTAACATCCCTAGTCACATCGTCGAACACCTTTGCTATTGGAGAACACCTCTTATATTGAGTATAGTGAGTCTTCTATATCACTCTGAGTCGCTTCCCACTAACCTTAAACTATTTTGGTATTCCTCCTCATCGCGTAATATGGGTTTTATGGGTCACATTGTACCACCCACCCCCATCGTGGTCTGCTAAGGTACTCCTCCCCATCGCGTACCGCAGCCGCTCCCCACCATTGCTTGCTACCAAAATGTTGGTATTTCGGGTCACACAAATCCACCCACCCCCATTTTGGTCTGCTAAGGTACTCCTCCCCATCGCGTTCTGTGGTTTCTCTCCACCATAACCATTGAGTCATTCCCAGTCGAAAAGTCTACAGTCGTCAGGTCTCAGCCAGCCGCAGGGTTCCGTACGTAGTGTGCCTGACAGAACCTCTCCCCAAGCCAATATTCGCATCTCAAATAGTAGGAAGTCTCACAAAGAACTAACCTGATGATCCTCCATGTCATAGGGGTTTCAACGCAATAGACGGTGTTTCAATCGGATGCCCGGTCTATGCATTTTTGGAATTTTAGTGTTGGGGCCCGGTTGGATTAGGTTGCAATCTAACCAGACTATACTATAAGGTTCTTCCAAACTATAATGGAATAAGTAAAAAGAACCTCCTCCATATAAGGGTAACAATTCCACATACAGTTCGTCAAATGGGTTTTTGGTTCTCAAGATAACGTCCTTTGACTATTTCCAGGCCTGGTAGGGCCTAGGTCTGGTCATATCCAGTCGGACCGACCCGGCCCAACCCGGTCTACATTGGGCTGAGTTTGACTAGAAATGAAGGGTGGATGTCTAGTCCGGCCCACAAGAGGGGGCCCACAATGGTGGCTCAGCCAGAATAGGGTGGCCCGCATAGGCGGCGGCTTAGTCTGGGGTTGCGGCCTGCTAGTGTGGTGGCCCAGTTTGGGGCGGCGACCCACTCCGGCGGTGGCCCACTCCAGCGGCGGACCGCTCCAGCGATGGGCCACACTAGCGGCGGCCTGCTCTAAGGGAGGCAGCCCGCTCTGAGGGTGGCGGCCTGGTGCGAGGGTGGCGGCCCAACTTGAGGGCGGCGGTCCGGCATGAGGGCGGGGGCCCATCGGAGTGTGCCGACCCATCGGAGGATGGTGGCCCGGTGCGAGGGTGGTAGCTTGGCACAAGGGTGGTTGCCCAGTGTGAGGGAGGCATCCTAACTCAAGAGCGGGTGCCCGGTGCAAGGGCGGCAGCCCAGTTCTATCCGAGGGGGGGTGTAACCCCTCGACCTCTCAGATTCTTGAACGACCCGGAGTTTGTTCAGTTAGTGAGGAAGTGGCATCACTTGGACCCCGCTCAGTCACAATGGAACCCGCTAGAGGTGGCTTCTTCTGTGGCTTCTATTCGTTGGCAGTGCGGCGGTCGTGCTGCCTCCCTTCCTATAGTCGACCGTCATGTCGGCCGCCTCCTTCGTTCACCACGGCTGACGAGCTGCGGCCCTCCTCTTGCAGTGTGCATTAATGTGCTCATGGTCTTCCAAGGAGGTGAAAGGATAGTAAGATAGTGGACGGTTCGGGCTAGTTTCGTTAGGCCTGCGCCCTCTGCATTAGCTTGTAATATGAAGGATATTAAGGGAGTTCCATAAACAATTCAATTAAACACAAGATTTACCCCATAAGATTTCCTGAAATAACCTCCTTCAAAGACAAATAAATCATGGGTCAACCCTTTAGTAGGTTGACCCACGTTCTCCGTGAAATTTCAAAAATGGGGAAGAGGGAATAAAAAACGTACGAACCAAAATAACCCCCTACCTTTAAATTTATTAGAATCATCTTCTCTTGTCGGTGGATCAATTTCTTCGTTCCCACGTCCGGCTCCCAAAGACGTCACTCACATGTCCCCCTTTGGTTTGGCATCGTCTCTCACTTCCCACTGGGTCGATTTCGTATTTTAAGGTTCCGGCATCTGGAATTCCAACAGAATTTCGTTCCTTGGTAAATCTTGTATGATAACCCTCCCCAATCTCTATATTTATAGGAGAGCGGGAGGGTAAGTAACAACGTGGGGAAATAATGAGGAACATTGTTTGGAAATCATCCTAATTTCCCCAACGCCATTGTTACATTAGGTTGACAGTACAAGCCATTAAATGGATTGACACACCGCTTTCCCTTCCCCATTAATTGGTCCGTTGGAGGTTTATGAAATAACCTAAAAATTTAATTTATTTCATTTATTTTAAAAGTCACTAAAATTAACTTCTCATCAGGACCTACTACGGTCAAAGTAAAGCTTCCCTTAAGCAAATACCGGTGTTGTGGATTCAACGGTGCCCTCAGAATTTCATTCCAAGCAACAGTTCAAAAGATAGAAATCGCCGCACATGCGTTTATTGAACTTACCCGAAAAACAGTTCAAAAATTTATTTCAGGCACACCGGGCCTCAAAATCATGTGATGTAAATTTTCAAAGACTTTTAATAATTTCATATAATTAAAAAAATTACCTGTCAATCTGGATCATTAAATTCTCACCACCTTTAGATATTTTCATCCCCAAAAGACACAACATAGACTAAGTTAAAAAAAATGGGGGTAATGAACATGAATCTGAGCCTCATGCTCCCATGTGCTCTCCTGGAGGTTCCCATGCTTCCAGAGATTTCACACCAGAGGTATTGACCGCCCACGAAGGACCTGCTCCTCTCGATCCTCAATCTCTACTGAAACCTCTGTAAACATCGCCTCAACATTTAAGTCCATCTCACTATGGTCAATGAAGTGAGAGGGATCTTGCACGTATCTTCTCAGCTTGGATACGTCGAAGACGTCATGCACCTTCCCCAACTGCGGTTGAAGTTTCAAGCGATATGCCACCTCACCTGTCCTTCAATGTATCAGAAATGGCTTGATAAACCTTGGTGATAACTTGCCGCCTCGGCCATATCTCTATAGTCCCTATCGAGGAGAGGCTCATATGAAATATTGGTCCCACTCCTGGAAATACAATGGTCTCCATATTCTATCTACATATGACTTATGTATGCTCTATGCAATCTTTATCCGCCCCCGGATGATCTGCACCTTCTCATTGGTAGCTCATACCATCTCTAGACACATAAGTGCTGACTCCCCTGAGTCTGCCCAGCATAGAGGTGATCTCCAGGGTCAGCTATGTAGGGCCTTGAATGGTTCCATACAGATGGTGGAGTGATAACTATTATTCTATGCAAACTACACCAATGGCTTGTGATTCTCCCAACTGCATCCAAAATCTTGTACACATGCACATAGCATGTCCTCCAGAGGCTGTATGGTCCGCTCTGTCTGACCATCCATCTGAGGATGAAATATGGTGCTCAAACGCAACTGAGTCTTGAATGCCTCATGTAATCCCTTCCCCGACTAGGATGTAAAGTATGTGTCAAAGTCAGAAATGGTCATCGATGACACCCCATTAAGTCACACGATCTCCTATACGTAGAGGAATCCCCAGCCCTCTACTGATCTATGCTCTTAGATATGTAAGAAGTGGGCTGACATGGTGAGTTGTTCAACGATCACCCATATGGAATCATGTTCCCAGAAAGTACATAGAATTCTTGTAACAATTTCCATGGGGATACCATCCCACTTCCACTCTGTCACATATAGTGGCTGAGCTAAGTCGGCTGGAACCTGATGCTCAACCTTCACTTGCTGATAAGTGAGGCATTGTGAAACAAACTATACCACTGAATTTTTCATCCTTGGCCACCAGTGTTGATGCCAGAGGTCCTGTTACATCTTCACCACACTAATATGTACCAATAGATGGGATGTATTGAACTCCCTCAACAACTCCTCCCGTAGAACCACTGGTACCATGGTACTTCTTCTGAAGAAGAAGACATGATCCCCACCTTCAGAAAATCCATCAAGTTCCTGCCTTGTGGATATCTGAGTACATCGAGCCTCACTGTCAGTGTCCCCATGTTACAGATCCCTGACTCAATGAAGGAGTGGGGGAGTGACAGTCATAGACTAGAGGTATGATGCTCCATCTCTATCCACAAAGCATAACTGCAACGTATCTAGCTACTATGTTGCCTCACTCAATAACTGCAGACCAGACCTCCTGCTGAGTGCATCTGCTACCACATTCCCCTTCCCAGGAGCATAAAACATCTCAAATTCATTGTCTTAGAGGAACTCTAGCCATCGTAATTGTCTCGGTTTAAATTCCTTTTCATAGAATACATACATGGCACTTTTGTGATCCGAGTACACTATAAAACGTTCGCCCATCTAGTAATGTCTCCACATATTCAATGCAAAGACAACTGTTGGTAACTCCAAGTACTGGGTAGCATAGTTCTACTCATTTTGTCTCAGCTGTCATGAAACATAAGAGATCACTTCTCCCTCCTGCATCAGGACACATCCAATCCCAGTCTGTGATGTGTCGAAGTAGACTACAAACACAACGCCCTCTTCTGGAATCCTCGTGATGGGGGAACCTGTCAGTATTTTCCTCATCTCCAGGAAACTATGATGGCATCTCTTCATCCACACAAAGGGCTTCCCCTTCTTCATCAATGCTGAAAAGGGTGCTGCAACTCTAGAAAAGTCAGGCAAGAATCTTCGGTAGTATGCTTCCAACCCCAGGAAACTCCGCACCTCGGTCAAACTCCTGGGTGGATCCCAAGCAAGAACATCCTCTATCTTCACCTGATCCACTGTAACTCCATCCTCTGAGATAACACGGCCTAGAATGTGGACCTCTCATATCCAGAACTGGTAGTTCGATAGTTTACAATAAATATGGTGCTCTCAGAGTGTATCCAGAACTCTCTGTAGATGATATGCATGCTCCTCCTCCATCACTGAGTATATCAAGATGTCATCGATGAAAACCACCAAAAAGTGGTCAAGTTATGCCTAAAAGATTCTGTTCATGAGTCCCATGAACACTAATGGGGGGTTGTTCATGCCAAAAGGCATAACCAAGAACTCATAATTTTCATACCGACATCTAAAGGTCGTCTTCTGCACATCCTCATCTCATATCCTGAGCTGAAGATAGCTTGATCTGAGGACTATCTTCGAAAACTAGTGATCTCCCTTCCATTGATAAAAAAGATCATTAATCCTAGAGAGATGATAATTCTTCTTAATGGTCACCTGGTTCAGGTTCCGATAGTACACATAGAGTCTCAAACTCCCATCTGCCTTCTTGGCGAATAGAATCGGGGCTGCCCGTGGAGAAACACTAGTTATTATAAACCCCTTTCCATGAATTTCCTCCAACTATGCTCGTAACTCACGAAGCTCCATGGGAGCTATTTGATATGATGTTTTAGATAACAGTGTCGTCTTGGGGTCCATGTCGATGTAGAAGTCTACCTCTCCGCGTGGAGATAGTCCAGGAACATCATTAGGAAAGACATCAGTATACTGGTCCACTAATACAAGATAACTTGGACTCTCAACATCAACTACTCTGAGGGTAAGGCCAGCCAATTGATGAGTAATTGACTTCCCCATCCTCTGGGTAAGTCAATCATGTGCTGCAAAGTTTCCTTTCTCACTAGTGAAGGAAAACATGGTTCCATCCATGTAGACACACCGCACTTTGTTCCTAATACTATCAATATGATCATGGACTGTGGTTAACCATTCCATACCAAAGATTAAATCGTAAGGCATCGACACTGCTACTAGGAGATCTCATCCAAATCTCTCACCTCCTAGAGTAATATCACACTACCGGCACTAGTCATTAATCATCAAATCAACTCATGTAGGGGTCTCTAGTCGTAAAGATCGAGCCAATGGCTCCACTAGAATCTTTGAGCACTAAACTCAGGTTGTGGAAAAAAAATTAACCGGTAAATGTGTCTACAAGTACTTCAGCTAAGGTGGAGTAGACACAAAACATACTTCTAATCATCTCCGGAGCACAGAGGTTATAGGCCTCACCTTCCTAGAGCAGAGCTCTTCCATGTCCGCCTCCTCCCAGTGGTCGGGGTGGACCACCTGGGTGTGGTGGCGATAGAATCTAGATACGTCCCCCACCACATGTTGCATGGACAGCTCCTCTAACACATCCACCACCCTGCAGACCTCCTCGATCGAACCTATACCTCTACCTAGATGGTCCCTTGACCATCTTCTATTCATTAGTATGATGGGTTGGGCAGTCACGAGTCATATGACCCTGCCCACCGCATGTGTAACACTATGTGTCCCTCACCTGTCTTCTTCTGCCCAATGATCCTCGTACCTCGGACCCTACATCCCAATGTCATCCACTAGATGGTCTAGTCCACTTGGACCTCTATTTCATCTTCCTACTTCCTCCAACAGATGACTCAACTACCTGTCATCTGGCTGTATCTCTCGTTGTCGGTGCCTTCTCGGATAGCATTCTCCCCACCAAAAGTTCTCTCTCAGGACGCCACTCACATGTCCCCCTTTGGTTCGGTATCGTCTGCACCTCCCGCTCTTTAGAATTCATCTTCTAAGTGTCTGGCGTCGCATTCTTCCAACAGAACTTTTTTTCATGGCGAAGCTTGTCTGATACCCCCCCCCCAAGCTCTATATTTATAGGAGAGTGGGAGGGTATGTAACAACATTGGGAAATAATGGGGACTCATTAATTAGGAAGCTTCATAATTTCCCCAATGTCATCGTTACTTTAGGTTGGCAGGTCAATCCATTTAATGGCTTGACACACTGCCGATCCCACCACTTAAATTGGTAAGTTGGAGGTTTATGAAAAAAAAATTATTTAATTTTATTTCTTTTAAAATCACAAAAATTAACTTCTCCTATGGACCTACTGCGGTCAATGTAATGCTTCCTTTAAGCGAATCTGGGTGTTGCCAATGCAACAGTGCCCTCAGACTTTTAATCTAAGCAAAGGATCAGAAGTTGGAAAATTACACTCACGCGTTTGCTGAACATACCTAAAAAATGTTAAGAAATTTATTTTGGGCACACCGAGCCTCGGAATCATGCACCTTTAAGTTTTGCAGACTCGTAATAATTCCATATAATTAAAACACAATTTACCTGGAAATCCGGGTCTTTAAAAATCACCCTAAGGAATATCCCCTTTACTTCAAACTACCAATATATGAGGGAATAACCATCATAAGGACCCCTCAATCCCATTAGCTTCGAGAAATTATTGTCATACATACCCTTAGTAAATTTACAAGAAGTACCATTGGTTTAGCAGTAAAAAATGGGCCTCAATCAAAATTTTAGTAACAAACCATTTAGAAAGAACCCAAATACATTTAGAAATCCATTTTCAAAACTAAAACCATCATTTAGAAACCAAAAAACATTAAAAAATTCCAAAAGAAAATATTTAGGAAACACAATTTACTTTTAAAGGGAATTCTGGAAGTTGTATAAACACTTGGCGTGACATATTTTATTAAACACTTCCGTACCATTCAACAAAAAGAGGATTTCCCTTAGTTTCACATCAATTGTTTTTAATAAAAATCAAAAAATCCATAATTATCAATATATATAGGTTTTAAAGACATTAAATTAATGTTTCATCAATTTATTTAGAAAACAAATACTGAAAACTACCTCAACCAGCAAAATATTCAACAATGATAACACGGACCAGCTTCGTGAAGGCCTACTAAAGAAATAATACTCACAAGAAACCATGAAAATAAAAGAATAATAATTAAAATCATAATAAACATGAACAATATAAATAATATAACATGGAATAAGAGTAACTCAAAATAAAATGGAAGAAGAAGGAATAAGAATAAGATATATAGAAAATACCTCAAACAATCTCATAAACCCATAAATTATCCACTTAGAATCACCATGGATGTATGTATGGTAGATGGAGGAGGAAGAGAGAAGTCTATATAGGGTTTCATGAGAAACATTTGGGGGAGTGGAGGCATTTTGGGGTTAAAATATGAGATAAGTAGAAATTAAATTTCACAAATTCAATGAACGTTGGAAATGTGCATGGTTTGACCACACAATTTGGAATACTTTGTGTCAATCGTGCACCCCTTACTGAAGACATTGGATGTCACGACCCGTCCTTGGGGCCCGTGCCGTGACTACCCCAAGCCTGCCTTCCATAGGCCAGGGGCTGGCGACTAGCACCAAGGCGTAAATCCAAACAAAAAGGGAAGGCATTGCCTTTGAAAAGTAAACAAGCACCACATAGTAAGCAAGCGGAAAAGTAACCACTAAGTAAAAACGGTACAAGCTGTGCTGAAAGTAAAAGGGGCCAGAAATACAAGCCCAATTGTAAAGTACAACTGAAAGGAAAAACTGCAACTGAAAGGAAAAACTGCAGCGTCGAGCCATCCTCTGGAAGTCCCACATGAAGGGTGGGTATAGATAGCCTCCACTGCTCCTCGGGTCCACCTGAACGCTCCAAGTACGTCCCGCCCAGTGGTCCACCTCCAGGTATCGTCCTGCTCCGCATGCCTCCACCATGATCAGCGCTGTCCGTCGTCTGCAACCAACACAACGTAGTGCGGGCATAGCCCGTGCAGGGGTGAGTATAAGCTACTCAGTAGGGACCCCGAGACCCCCAAAGGACTCCCGAAATCCACAAAGGATAATCCACAAAGGAAAGATACAATCACGAAGTAACATCTGACACGGCTTAGGTATATGCCCATACATATACCTATGTCATCAATTCCCGTTCGGCTCCAACGTCCGAGCCCAAGCACAACCCAGTCCACACAAGAAAGCAAAACGTATACCCACACAGGATAGCTCAACACAATCCACAAAGGAGAGTAAACAGTAAATCCACACAGGATAGCTCAACACAATCCACAATGGAGAGTAAACAGTAAATCCACACAGGATAGCTCTACACAATCCACAAAGGAGAGTAACACAAGATTCAGCTCACACAGGTATACTTTTTCGGATGACGATAAAGATGATCACTGATCCATCTAAGTCGTCGGACCCACAAAGGATCGATAGGTAACTAACCCCCGCAATGACCCACATAGGATCAGGCTCACATAGGACCTGTAGGCGCTGGCTCACACAGAACCGCTGAGCGCTGACCCACACAGAATCGGACCCACACAGGATCGGGCCCACACAGGACCGGGCCCACACAGGACCTGTAGCACTGATCCACATAGGATCGCTGAGTGCAGTAGTCGTCGTAGTCCACTGAGGATCTCTGCACAGTCGTCGTCGCAGTCCACTGAGGATCTCTCCACGGTCGTCGCCACAGTCCACTGAGGATCTCTGCACGGTCGTCGTTGTCGAAGTAGCAGTCGCAGCCAGCACTAGGGTTCCCGCACACAGTAAGAACGTTCGGGAGGGTCCGCTCCACGAGCCGAGAGGCTGATACATCAACTGACAGAAAGTCCGAAGTTGATGTATCCAAAAGTTCGGTATCGTCAACAGGAACTCAACGTCGCAGACGGCGTGTCAATCGGACGCCCGGTCTGAGAGATATTGGATTTTTCGTCTCAGGGGCCCGGTTGGTTTTTAAGGCAAAACCAACCCGACCGTACTCCACCTGCATCCAAACCTCGGGCGGAGTGAGCCAAAAGATCCATCTCACATAGAGGAATTCAACGAAGCTGACGGTACGTCAATCGGACGTCCGTAGCTCAAGATATGAGTGTTTCCGCTTCGAGGGCCCGGTTGGTTTCGTGTACGAACCAACCCGACCGAACACTAAGTATTCCGAAACCTTGAGTGCGATATACCGAAATGACTGTCTCGATCCAAGGATCGTGTTGCCGCTGACGTTGAGTTGTTTGGAGGCACGTAGCTCAAGATATGGCCATTTGAACGAAAACCGTCCGAAGACGGGGGGTCCGGGCCCGGGCCGACCCCCCCCCCCCCCTTGGGTCGGCCGAACAAGGTCAACCCGGTCCGAACCGGGTCGACCCGATCCGACCCGGTCAGACCGGCCTGGCTCGGCCTACCCGGCTCGGCTCGGCTGAGCGGCGCGCGGGGGGGGGGGGGGGGGGAGCCGTTACCCCCGCGTGACACCCCGGCGACACCCGTGGGGTGTCTTCCTGGAAAGCCGAGCGACGCGGGGGGGAGCCGCCGCCCCCGCGGGACAACCCCGCGGCACCCGTGGGGTGTTGCTCGGACACCCGGACGCGGCTTCAGTCGTGTCCCGCGCGCGCCAAACCCGCGCGGCCGTGGGTCCGCGAGTGCCGCCACCGCGGCTTCTACCGCGGCGGGCTTGTCCGGCGGCGCGCCGGTGGCTCCGCCACTCCCGGCTGTCGGCGCCGCCGCGCCGGCGACCCGCGCTGCCGGCGGCTTCCGCTGGCCACCGGAGTCGCTCCGGTGGTCCGATTTTGTTCCCGTCTACACCGCTGCTCCTCCTGGGACCCGTTCTTCACTGAGGAATCGTCAAACCTCTGTTGCGGCACGTTTCGTCGTCGCCCGTCAAATCCGCATAACAACGAAGAACGGCGGAGGGTCGTCGGGCCGTGTTCGTTTGGCCCGCAACCTCCACGTTAGATATAAACAACGAGAGAATTTTTTATTCCACACAGAAAACAACAATTTTATAAATATAAAATTGTTCACAAATCCGGTTCTTTATCTTTTTAAAGAATCATTTACAGGAATAATAAAAATGGGTAATTCCAAAAATAAAATCCCTACCTCGAAGTCGTCGCGCGTGAGCGTTCTTCGCGGAATTCCTCGTCGTGGAAGGTGGAGATCGACGCGTCGTCGCGGAAGGGCGCTGCGCCGTCGCAGAATCCGGCGTAGCGTCAACGAACTCGACGGACCAAGAAACAACAGATTTTAATTATAAATAATTAAATCTGTGTTTCGTTTTAAATCACAAAGAACTTTTAGAAGAAACCCGAAATCACTCACCTCAAACGGTTGGTGATTGGAGATCGGGGTGGGGAAGAACGTCTCGGATTGGAGCATCGTCGATTTCCACGGATGACGGCATTCTTCTCGTTCTTCGCGTTCTTCGCGTTCTTCACGAAGGAGAAAGAAGGTACAAGGATTCTGTCAAATCCTTTCAACGCGCAAACTTTCAACAGACTGGTTGGTCTTATTTTATTATTATGCCAACACACGAAAAAGGGGTAAGTAACGACCCATCAATTAATTGAATTAATTCAAAGAAAGAAACAGCTCATTTAATTTACGAAATAAACCGCCCAATTAAATGGTCTGTTAAGAAATTAAGAAAACGCGTCAGTTGACTTTCATAATGATGGGTTTTCGCGGGTACATTACTTACCGGAAAGAAACGGCGGGGCTCGTGCGGGCCCCACATCACAAATATCCTACCAAGAGGGTAGGATATTTCGGAATAGCATCTTATCCAGATCATCTCAGTTTAAGCCGCTTTTAAGTGGCTTCAAGTGCATTCCAAGTGGCTTAAGTGAAATAAAATAAAGTTTTCGTAAAAATTATTTTATTTCATAACCTTAAGTCCGAAATTTAAAAACCACACCCGAAAAAACGCAACTCCGGAAGAGGCGTTTCTAAGAGAATACCGACACTGCGATTTTATCAATGCCCTCAGAATTCGATTCCGGGCACCGGTTCAAAAGTTAGAAATACCCTCTCGCCCGTTCACTGAACGTACCCGAGCCAAACTTCATAAAATGATTCCGGGCACACCGGGCCTCGGAATCAGGTGCCGTCAGAAACTGCGCTCTTGTAAAATTCCAAAGAAAATTATGAAAAAAATTTCCTTGAAATTTAAAGGTCTTTACATTACTCCGACCTCAGGGCTTTACGTCCCCGTAAAGATACATCATAAACTAGGGAAACAAATGTGGGTACTGAGCACGCATCTGAGCCTCCCGCTCCCATGTGCTCTCCTGGAGGTTCTCGTGCTGCCATTTGATGCGCACAAGAGGAATTGATCACCCATGTAGGACCCGCTCCTGTCTATCCTCTATCTCTACCGGGACCTCCGCAAAAGTCGCCCCATCATCCACGTCTATCTCCCCATAGTCAATGATGTGTGTCGGGTCGTGAACGTATCTCATCAGCTGTGATACGTGGAAGACGTCGTGCACCCGGTGCAACTGAGGTGGCAGAGCCAGGGGATAAGCCACCTCGCCAACCCTGTAGAGGACCTGGAATGGCCCGATGAAGCGTGGAGACAACTTTCCGCCTCGGCCAAATCTCTGCAAACCACGTCGAGGTGAGACCCGCAAGAAGACGTGGTCGCCATCCTCGAACTCTAGTGGCCTCTGCCTCCTGTCAGCATATGACTTCTTCCGGCTTTGTGCTATCCTCATCTGCTCCTGGATGACCTGGACCTTCTCTGTCGTGGCCCGGACCATGTCTGGTCCCACAAGTGCTGACTCCCCTGGGTCTGTCCAGCACAAAGGAGATCTGCAAGGCCTTCCGTACAACGCCTCGTAGGGTTCCATACCGATGGTGGAGTGGTAGTTGTTGTCTTACGCGATCTCCACCAAGGGTAGGTGGTCCTCCCAGCTGCGACCAAAGTCGAGGAAACATGCGCGGAGCATGTCCTCGAGAGTCTGAATGGTCCTCTCCGTCTGACCATCCGTCTGAGGGTGAAAGGCGGTACTCAGACGTAGCCGCATCCCGAACGCCTCCTGCAACCCCCTCCAAATATGGGAAGTAAAGCGAGCATCCCAATCGGAGACGATAGTCGATGCCACACCTTGAAGCCGTACAATCTCCTGAACGTAGAGACGCCCTAAGCTCTCCACTGAGCCCTGCTCTCGGATGGGTAAGAAGTGTGCCGACATGGTGAGTCGGTCAACAATCACCCTAATGGAGTCGTGACCTCTGGAAGTGCGTGGAAGTCCAGTCACGAAGTCCATAGATATATCGTCCCACTTCCACTCTGGGACCTCCAAGGGCTGTACCAAGCCTGCTGGTACCTGATGCTCTGCCTTCACCTGCTGGCAGGTGAGGCACCGTGAAACGAACTCTACCACAACCTTCTTCATGCCTGGACACCAGTGATGTCGTCTGAGATCCTGGTACATCTTCCCCACTCCTGGATGTACCGCCAAAGGAGAAGTGTGAAACTCTCTCAGCACCTCCTCTCGTAAAGCGACTGGTACCAAGGTATGTCCTCTGAAAGGGATGTCGTGCTCTGCTCCAAGGTAGAAACCATCAGGTGCATGTCCCGAGGATATATGTGCACGTCGCGTCTCACAGTCAGTGTCCCCATGTTGTGCCTCTCTGACCCACTGCAGTAGTGGAGGAGAGACTGTGAGAGACTGAAAGAAGGCTGCTCCGTCTCTATCCACGAAGGATATCTACAAATCGGCTAGCTTCTCTGTCGCCTCCTCAAGAAGCTGGATGCCCGTCCTCTTACTGAGGGCATCACCTACCACGTTACGCTTCCCAGGAGTATAGAATATCTAAAAGTCATAGTCCTGGTGGAACTCGAGCCATCACCGTTGTCTCAGGTTCAGGTCCTTCTGATAGAAGACGTACCTGAGACTTTGATGGTCAGAAAAGACTGTAAAGCGCTCGCCCATCAGATAGTGTCGCCATGTCTTCAGATCGAAGACCACTACTGCCAACTCCAGGTCATGGGTGGCGTAGTTCTGCTCATGAGGCCTCAACTGACATGATCCGTAGGCAATCACGGCCCGCTCCTGCATTAGGACACACCCGAGTCTGGTCCCTGATGCATCACAGTAGACTACGTATCCAACTCCCTCCTCAGGCAACCTCATGATAGGTGCGCTGGTCAATCTATGTCTCAGCTTTTGGAAGCTCTGCTGAAATCTGTCTGACCACACAAAGGGTTTCCCCTTCTTCGTCAAAGCTGAGAGTGGCGCCGCAACTCTGGAGAAGTTCGACACGAATCTCTGATAGTATCCGGCTAGGCCCAAGAAACTCCGCACCTCTGTCACGCTCCTGGGTGGCTCCCAAGCTAGCACTGCCTCGATCTTCACAGGATCCACTGCAACTCCCACCTCAGAAATGACGTTCCCCAAGAAGTGGACCTCACGTACCCAGAACTGGAACTTCGAGAGCTTTCCATAAAGCTGGTGCTCTCGGAGTGTGTCTAGTACAACACGCAAGTGGTAGGCGTGCTCCTCCTCGGTGGTCGAGTACACCAAGATGTCGTCGATGAAGACCACGACAAATCGATTGAGGTATGGCTGGAATATCCTGTTCATGAGGCTCATGAACACTACTGGAGCATTGGTTATGCCTAAAGGCATAACCAAGAACTCATAGTGGCCATACCGACACCTGAAGGCCGTCTTCTGCACATCCTCGTCTCGAACTCTGAGCTGATGATAGCCTGACCTGAGGTCTATCTTCGAGAACCACCGTGCTCCCTTGAGCTGATCGAAGAGGTCATCAATCCTCAGTAGCGGATACTTGTTCCTCATTGTCACCTGGTTCAGGCGATGATAATCGACACACAGTCGCAAGCTCCCGTCCGCCTTCTTGGTGAACTATATCGGGGAAGCCCAGGGTGAAACACTGGGTCAGATGAACCCCTTGCCCTGCAAGTCCTCCAACTGTACCCGTAGCTCTCGAAGCTTGGCGAGGGCCATCCGATATGCTGGAGTGGATATCGGGGCTGTCCCGGGGTACATATCAATATAAAAGTCTACCTCTCTGTGAGGGGGTAGCCCTGGAACGTCATCGGGGAAGACGCCTGCATACTGATCCACCACCGCAGGAAAACTAGGATTCCGCACGTCAACTGCTCCAAGGATGAGGCTAGCCAACTGATGAGTGATGGGATTCCCTCTCCTCTGCGTGAGTCCATCCTGTGCTGTGAAGGATCCCTTCTCGCCGGTGAAGGTGAACCTGCTCCCATCGGTGCACACACATCGCACCTTGCGCCTAATGCAGTCAATTTGTGCATGGACCGTAGATAACCAATCGATGCCCAAGATGACGTCGTAAGGCCTCGACGCCGCTACAAGAAGATCCCATCCGAAGCTCTCGCCTCCTAGAGTAAGCTCACACTGCCGGCACTAGTGTGTAATCATCGAGTCTTCTCCCGTAGGAGTCTCTAGCCATAAGGATCGAGCCAACGGCTCTGTCGGAATCTCCGAGCTCCGAACAAGGGCAGTGGCTATGAAAGAGTGACTCGCTCCTGTGTCTATTAGAACTGCAGCAAGGGTGGAATAGACACAGATCGTACCTCGAATCATCTCTGGTGCGCCGTGGTCATAGGCCTCTGCTGCCTGGAGCTGATCCTGTCTCTGCCCACCAGCTCCCTGTGGTCGGGGCAGACCTCCTGGTGGTGGTGGTGGCAGAGCCTCAAAGCGTCTCCCACCACCTGCTGCTCGGCCAGCTCCTCTGCCTCGTCCGCCTCCTCCCTGCGGACCGCCACAGTCGACCCTCTGCCTCTACCTAGGTGGCCCCTCCACCATCTGCTGCTCCTCGGTACGACGGGTCGGGCAGTCACGAGCCATGTGGCCCTGCCCGCCGCACGAGTAGCACTGCCTGCCTCTCGTAACAGTAGCTCCATGCTGTGTGCCCCGCACTACTGAGCCAGTGTCCTGAGGTCGTCTGCCGGAAGGCCTGGTCTGCCTGGAACCCTAAGTCACCCGTCGGCTACCAGCTGCTGAAGACTCTTCTACCTGCCGCCCTACGGTAGGTCTCGCTATGGACTCAGCCAGAAAGCTCTCGATCAGAAGGCCTCACTCCAGCACTCCTACCTGGGTCCAGATGCTGAGGGAGATCAGCGATGCCCTGATCTCGTGTCTCAATCCCTGCTCAAAGGTCTGGGCCTGGAAGAAGGGGTCCCGTACCATGTCTGTTGAGTAGCGAGAAAGGTCGGTGAACCTCGCCGCGTACTGGGCAACCGTCAAGCTGCCCTGCCGCAACTGAAGAAGCTCCTGGATGCGCACCGCACGGAGGGTGGCCGGGATGAACTCTGAGCGGAATAGGCTCTCGAAGTCTGTCCAGATGAGGGAGGGCTCATCGTGTACATGTATCATCAAGCTCCACCATCGTCCTGTTGCTGCGTGCAGTAGGCTCGCCGCGAGGATCACCATGAGGTCTGCTGGTGTCCTCACTAGCCTGAAAACTCGGACGACCACCTCCAGCCAGTCCTCGGCTGCATGGGGGTCCGTCTCCCCATGGAACCTGGGTGGTCGATGGCGCTGGAACTTGTGCAGAGCTCTGAGGCGTCGTGCGTCGTCAGCGATCGGCGCTGGAAGCAACGGGGGCTCGGTGGGTAAAGGTAATGCCGGTGCCTCTGCTGTCAACGGGCCCTGTACCGAGGCCTCGTCGCTCGGCGGGCTGTCGTCGCTCTCTACTCTCGGAACCCTAGCTGGCTACCGTCGTGGGGCCATCTTGAAAAGGAAACAAGTGCGCCACAGTCAGAACAGTATACCCGGTGAGCTGACACAAGTAATCACAAAGAAAACTCGAAACACACATGCAATCAATGTTTTCGTTCATTAAGTCGGAAATCAGAAGTCAGGGTCCTGGTGTACGGATACGTCGGCCCACGCACCAACACGGGACTCCCTGGACTGATAACCACACCCAATACGCTAAACACTATTACTTCACATAGAAGAATGATCAGAGTCTGCGGTAGAACCGAACTTCTCTGATACCAATTTGTCACGACCCGTCCTCAGGGCCTGTGCCGTGACTACCCCAAGCTCTCCTTCTATAGGCCAGGGGCTGGCGACTAGCACCAAGGCGTAAATCCCAACAAATAGAGAAGGCATTGCCTTTGAAAAGTAAACAAGCACCACAGAGTAAGCAAGCGGAAAAGTAAACACTAAGTAAAAACGGTACAAGCTGTGCTGAAAGTAAAAGGGGCCGGAAATACAAGCCCAACTGTAAAGTACAACTGAAAGGAAAAACAGCAACTGAAAGGAAAAACTACAGCGTCGAGCCATCCTCTGGAAGTCCCACCTGAAGGGTCGGTACAGATAGCCTCCACTGCTCCTCGGGTCCACCTGACCGCTCCGAGTACGTCCCACCCAGTGGTCCACCTCCAGGTACCATCCTGCTCCGCACGCCTCCACCACGATCAGCGCTGTCCATCGTCTGCAACCAACACAACGTAGTGCGGGCATAGCCCGTGCAGGGATGAGTATAAGCTACTCAGTAGGGACCTCGAGACCCCCGAAGGTCTCCCGAAATCCACAATGGATAATCCACAATGGAAAGATACAATCACGAAGTAACATCTGACACGGCTAAGGTATATGCCCATACATATATCTAAGTCATCAATTCTCATTCGGCTCCAACGTCCAAGCCCAAGCACAACCCAGTCCACACAGGAAAGAAAAACATATACCCACACAGGATAGCTCAACACAATCCACAATGGAGAGTAAACAGTAAATCCACACAGGATAGCTCAACACAATCCACAAAGGAGAGTAAACAGTAAATCCACACAGGACCTGTAGGCGCTGGCTCACACAGAACCGCTGAGCGCTGACCCACACAAGATTGGACTCACACAGGATTGGGCCCACACAGGACCAGGCCCACACAGGACCTGTAGCACTGATCCACGTAGGATCGCTGAGTGCAGTAGTCGTCATAGTCCACTGAGGATCTATGCACAGTCGTCGTCGCAGTCCACTGGGATCTCTGCACGGTCGTCGCCGCAGTCCACTGAGGATCTATGCACGGTCGTCGCTGTCGAAGTAGTAGTCGCAGCCAGCACTAGGGTTCCCGCACACAGCAAGCTCATTCGGGAGGGTCCGCTCCACGAGCCGAGAGGCTGATACATAAACTGACACAAAGTCTGAAGTTGATGTATCCAAAAGTTCAGTATCATCAACAGGAACTCAACGTCGCAGACGGCGCGTCAATCGGGCGCCCGGTCTGAGAGTTATTGGCTTTTTGTCTCAGGGGCCTGGTTGGTTTTTAAGGCAAAACCAACCCGACCGTACTCCACCTGCGTCCAAACCTCGGGCGGAGTGGGCCAAAAGTTTCGCCTCACTTAGAGGAATTCAACAAAGCTGACGGTACGTCAATCAGACGTCCGTAGCTTAAGATATGAGTGTTTCCGCTCCGAGGGCCCGGTTGGTTTCGCGTACGAACCAACCCGGCCGAACTCAAATATTCCGAAACCTTGAGTGTGATATACCGAAACGACCGTCTCGATCCAAGGATCGCGTTTCCGCTGACGGCTAGTCGTTTGGAGGCCCGTATCTCAAGATACGGCCATTTGAACAAAACCGTCCGAAGACGGGGGGTCCGGGCCCGGGCCGACCCCCCCCCCCCCCCCCCACCTGGGTCGGCCGAACCGGGTCAACCCGGTCTGACCCGGTCGGACCCGGTCCGGCCCGGCCAGGGCACGGCTCGGCCGGTCGGACCGGCCTGGCTCGGCCAGCCCGGCTCGGCTCGACCGAGCGGCGCGGGGGGGGAGCCGCCAGCCCCGCATGACACCCCTGCGACACCCGCGGGGTGTCTTCCAGGCAAGTCGAGCGACGCGGGGGGGGGGGGGGGGGAGCCGCCGCCCCCGCGTGACAGCCCCGCGGCACTCGCGGGGTGTCCCTCGGACCCCCGGACGTGGCTTCAGCCGCGTCCCGCCTGAACCGGTCCCGCGCGGCCGCGGGTCCGCGAGTGCCGTCGCCGCAGCATCTGCCGCCGCGGGCTTGTCCGGCGGCGTGCCGGTGGCGCCGCCGCTCCTGTCTGCCGGCGGCTTCCGCGGGCCACCGGAGTCTCTCCGGTGGTCCGATTTTGTTCCCGTCTGCACCGCTACTCCTCCCGAGACCCGTTCTTCACTGAGGAATCATCAAACCTCCGTTGCGGCACATTCCGTCGTCGCCCGTCAAATCCACATAACAACGAAGAACGACGGAGGGTCGTCGGGCCGTGTTCGTTTTGCCCGCACCCTCCGCGTTAGATATAAACAACGGGAGAATTTTTTATTCCACACAGGAAACAATAATTTTAATAAATTTAAAATTGTTCACAAATCCGGTTCTTTAACTTTTTAAAGAAACATTTACGAGAATAATAAAAAGGTGTAATTCCAAAAATAAAATCCCTACCTCGAAGTCGTCGCGCGTGAGCGTTCTTCGCGGAATTGCTCGTCGTGGAAGGTGGAGATCGTCGCGTCGTCGCGGAAGGCCGTCGCGTCATCGCAGAATCCGGCGTAGCGTCGACGATCTGGATGGACCAAGAAACAACATATTTTAATTATAAATAATTAAATCCGTGTTTCGTTTTAAATCACAAAGAACTTTTTGAAGAAACCCAAAATAACTCACCTCAAACGGTTGGTAATCGGAGATCAGGGCGAGGAAGAACGTCTCGGATTGGAGCGTCGTCGATTTCCGCGGATGACGGCGTTCTTCGCGTTCTTCACGTTCTTCGTGAAGGAGAAAGAAGGTACAAGGATTCTGTCAAATCCTCTCAACACGCAAACTTTCAACAGACTGGTTGGTCTTATTTTATTATTATGACAACACACGAAAAAGGGGTAAGTAACGACCCATCAATTCGTTGAATTAATTCAACGAAAGAAACAACTCATTTAATTTACGAAATAAACCGCCCAATTAAATGGTCTATTAATAAATTAAGAAAACTCATCAGTTCACTTTCATAATGACGGGTTTTCGCGGGTGTGTTACTTAGCGGAAAGAAACGGCAGGGATCGTGTGGGCCCCACCTCACAAATATCCTACCAAGAGGGTAGGATATTTCTGGATAGCATCCTATCCAGATCAACTCAGTTTAAGCCGCTTTTAAGTGGCTTCAAGTGGTTTCCAAGTGGCTTAAGTGAAATAAAATAAAGTTGTCGTAAAAATTATTTTATTTCATAACCTTAAGCCCGCAAATTAAAAACCACACCCGAGCAAACGCAACTCCGGAAGAGGAGTTTATAATAGAATACCGGCGCTGCGATTTCATCGGTGCCCTCAAAATTTGATTTCGGGCACCGGTTCAAAAGTTAGAAAAACCCGCTTGTCCGTTCACTGAACGTACCCAAGCCAATCTTCGGAAAATGATTCCGGGCACACCGGGCCTCGGAATCAGGTGCCGTCAGAAATTGCGCTCTTGTAAAATTCCAAAGAAAATTAAGCAAAAAATTTCCTTGAAATTTACGGGTCTTTACATTGGAAACCTACATGGTTTAGAAACATGGATTCGAAAATTTTGTACTAATCATGCAATTTCATTCGGTCAAAAAAATACAAATCCATGCCCACGTTTTCTACACGGTTTGGTCCAACCATGCTCAGGCCATGCACCCTTGACTATAGACACCCAAAACCAGCACAGCTTCTCCGGCGAGCCACATAGTTTTACTCTAACCAAGTGATACCAATATAATACAAGATGTGAAAATTCAAAATGACATAAAAAAGGACCTATTCGTATAATATCACAAGGTTTCTCCTTAAATGTGCACATAAACCATACGACAAAGTAAAAACTGCCCAAAACTATATATTTCAATCTAAAACATCTAAAACTCGAGAGAGAGGACAATCACAACAAGATACCCCAAAATAAAATAAGAAGGTAAAATTAAATGGGGTATGATAATTCTCCACAAAATTATGATTTATTATTCCAAGATGCGTCAATTTTTTCAGTTGGTCGATCGAAAAATAATGGTTTACAACCTTACACGGCTAAACTCCCCAAACTGAAGAACACCTCAACCCCTACTAAAATTGAAATCATTTCAATTACCATAAATGATCCATTAGAATAAAATCATTACTCAATAAGAAATAGGAAACCCAAAAATATAATTTGAATACATTACCACCACCAAAATCATAGGGAAACTACCTAGAAACTCTTCAAGGGAATAAAGGAATGAAACGTGATAAAAACATGGACAAAATTCAATAAATCTAGGAGGAAAAAGTGGAATACCCTAAATTTTAAAATTCTAAATGAATTCCCCACCAAAAACACTCATCTACCAGAGACCTCCGAACCCGAATAAACATGAACAAACCTTGAATGGAACAAAATGAACCTAGAACAAAACAATATATGATTAACATCATGATTATTTTTTTTATAAATTCTCCAAATACAATCCTATTAAAACATTGGTTCCTAGAAAGGATCACAATATCTTATCTCATCCGATTAAAAAGAGAATAATACAAGTTATAACCATTGTAAAAATAAATACCTTTACATAAAAAAGTGAAATTAAACACAACCCATATCAACACCCCACTCCTAATAATTGGTTGGGGTGTCTTCCAAAGTGGTGGATCTGGATCCACATCACGTCCTAGAAATACCCCATAAAAATTGCTGCAAGTGGCCCAAGAATCTGTTGGAATGGATTGCCTTTAGAGAATTTAGACTTGATGGATTCTTATGACCTCACTTACCACACTAATGACACACTAAGGTTCTAATCCCAAAAGAAGCTAAAAAAATTGTAATGCCTCTTCATTCCGCCACTAAAATCACCATATTTTGACAGATATCCCAAATCGTTACTAGAATTCCAACCATATCTTCCAGATATTGGAGGAAGGTTAACTTCCTCTAGCACCCCTTCAAGGGTAGCTTCAACCTGATTGACATTCCTTACCACATCATAAATTTGGGTTAATATAAACTCTAACACCTTAAACTACAGATCTAGATGAACCCCATTCTCAAACTTTCCATCGTTTAGAGATCCATCCTTTTTCCACTCTAGAAGATTACGAACCATATCCATCAAAAGGAAGAAAAAATTCAACATTGATCTATCTCCTTGCTGACAAAATAACATTTCCATTTCCTTTAATACTTCACATCCTCAGATATGTACTATCAGATGAAAGATGCCTTAATGAATTCCCATAAGATATCTCCTGGTGTCTTGGTTTTAATGACTACCTTCAACCACATCCAAATCATACATTCGAGCATAATGGTATAAACATAACCATTAAAGACTCAAAAAACTCAAGTAATCAAATGATCCTTTTGATTTTTTTCATCCATTCTTCCACTTCATAGGATCTTACTTACCATAAAATAGGAGAGGGTTCAACCACTGAAAATATTGGAGGCCTTATGGTTGATCAATTGGAGGGTCCACTAATGGTGGACCACTATATCTGCACCTCGAATATATACAGTGTCTTCGGTTGGGGAATACAGTAAATAATATGAAAACATTGAACTCAGTGAAAATCAACTAAAAAACACAAACTCTTCATAAGTGAACACCTAACTAAAAATGAAACCAGCCAATAAATTTCAAAAAAAATAATCAAAAATATCATTACCCATCAAATTAAAAAACCATTTTCAAACTCTATGCTACAATACATTTCATTACACAGATAATTCTCATGAATTTCATTAAGAAAACCATCCTTTTCTCCATTAAAACCCCTTCCCATTTTAAAAAACGCACTTTATCAATGAAAATTTTATTTAAAATTAATTTTATCAAAATTACATTATTGTTAAATCAATTTTACAAGCCTTTATTTAAATGAATTATAAAAACAATTCATTATTTCTGAAAACCCAAAACATTATCACTTGAAATATAGTTCTTCATAATATAAAACAGGTTCTCCAAAATGGTCGAAAAATTTATAAGGTCCCAAAACAAACACAGGATGGGAAACTAGTGTCGATGAGTGACTTGACCAGATGGTTGGAGGCCATATTTCAATCATTCCACTATCATGGAGAGTCTTTCAAGACCACATTTCTGGGATCCATATTACATTCCAAACCCAGTGAGCTCCCCGAAATCATTGTCCCAACTCCCAATTCATTCACCCCAGACACCTAATAACCCAGAAGAACCATAAACCCTATAAAACCTAACTTCCAATTATAAACCAAGGTCTTATACATAAATTATTGGCTAGAAACTCCCTCATTACAACACCCTAAGTCTTATACATCCTACATCATCTTCCTTAACATACCAAATAATAATGGACACTTTTTAATCTAGTTTTTCTAAATAACCTTGGGACTTACACCATTGTTTCATAAACCAACCATATTCGACCCTGAACTGGTCTCCCAAGCAGTCCTAGGACATGACCCAAAAGGTGTTCCTGCTTCTCCTGGGCTGGTGACAATCACCAAAGGAATCAAAAGAGAAATAGATGGAACAATTTCTCCCAATAAAAGTAAACAAACACATTGGTAAAGTAAATAGAGGAGCCCAATATAAGGGAAAAAACAAATAAACCAGCATCTACAAAAGAATAGAAAGTAAAACCAAACTTGAAATGAAACCAAGCCAAACATGATGAAAACTACATCTCTATGTGACCCTAGGAGTTATACACTATTTTTAAATCCAACATCACCCACGGAGATAAAGACCAACTAGAACCTTCAACTGAAACTAAAAATTTTAAGGAATTATAGCCGTGAGTATTAAACCTTTGTTTGTGTGAACAAATAATTTATTCCCAATTCATTTACATTAAATAAAATATCCATCAAATTCAAGTTTGAAATATAATATATAAATGTTTTTTTAAAAATATTTTATTTTAAAAATAATCATAGTGCATTTCCCTCCTCATTTAAAATACATTTTCATTTCAAAATGTGGAGGATTTATAAATTTATATAAAAGGAGGTAAAATGAGGGAGGTGATGTATTTATTCAAAATTTGAATGACCGTGAACAAATTATCAAAAACATTTTACAAAAAAAAATTTGAAAACCAATTCTCATATTTTCTCCAAGAGGGACACCATATAAGAATGAAGGGTGAAGAGTCACACAATAGGGGAAATGGAAGACAGAACAATAGGGAACATACCAGATGATGCACCTAAATTCTCTTCCATAGATAATTAAGATCCAGGGTAACTTGAGAGAACTTATAAGCTCATGGGATAATCTAGAACATACTAAAACATCATTCATCAAATAGGAATTCCTCACCTTATGCCTTCAACCAGCTTAAACATTTGATCCTACCCTTCCTAGCCTAACAGAGGGGCATAATGCCAAAGTAGATCACGGTCTTTAATAAGGGCCACTGGCCGAAGAATAATCTAAAATAGTAAGTAAAAAAGATCTAAGAAACCAGTATTTATTATAGGTTCTCATATCATACCATAAGTGGGGGTGATCTAAGAAAATCTAATCAACCAATCCACACAAACATTTAACAAACACAAGCCATAACACAACCCCCAAAACAAAGAATCACCCCAAGTAATATACCCTTTCCGTCAAACAACCAATATAGGATTGAAGTCAGATTCGAAGGACCTACCATTCCAATTAGTATACAATAATGAAAAATATATATCACAGGAGGATTTTTCCTAGAAGAGCCTTTATTTTAAAAGTTCAAAACGAGCCTCAAGACACCTTTGATAGAAACCCCATTTCCAAATAACCCAAAACCATTTAGAAATATATTTTCCAAACGTGAAAAAACATAGAGAAAATGAAACGCACTTAAAACCCCTTAATACATTATTTAGAAACCAAAATTTACATATGAAGACCAATCAGAAATTTATATAAACATCTGGCATGAAATGTTTGATAATACACTTCCATACCACTCAATATATAAAATATTTATATTTGTTTCATATCACAAAATAATCGAAAAATCATACATCCCTAATTATCATTAAATAGATGTTTGAAAGACTATAAATCATTGTTAATTTAATTTAAAGTGAAAATGGAAAGGTAAACCTACCTCAAATTGCAAGCGCTTCAACAACGGAAACCCAAAACAACATCACAAAGGCATACCTAACTAAGAATACCCATAAGAAAACATAAAAAGATAAAAAAACATAATTTGAAACCAAATATATGTTAAATATGGACCTAATAGAATAAATAAGAATATGAAATCAATATAAAATGGGTGAAGAATGTGTAATAAGAAGAGAAATATAGAATGCCTCATAGAATCAACCAAAACCCTTGAAGAATCCACTAAGAATTACTATGGAAGGTGTATTCATAGATTTTTAAATAAGGAATAAGTATACCTAGGGTTTTATGAGAAAAATTAGGTATAGGTTAGGGTTTTGGGGTTAAAATACATGTGGGTTATAAAGGGAATTTTACACTTTTAATGAACCTAGGAACTGCACACAGTTTGGACGGATGATTTGGTAAACTGTATGCCAATAATCGCCCCTTACTGGACATAATGGACACCCAAATAGGTTATCTAAGTGGTTCAAAAAGGTGTGTGACAATTTTGGAACATGATTCTATCAAAAACACCAGATCGACACAGATGCCTTTCATATGATTTGGGATAAACACGCTTAGGTCGTGTGCTCTTGACCAGAGACACCTAGGACCCTCCGGTTTTCTCCTACGCTATGCATTGTTTGGATCTTATCATGCACTACTCATGAAACTCAAGGCATAAAAGTGTAAAATTATCTAAAAATACTCATTCATAGAAGGTTTCATGGTTTCCCATTAAACATGCACATAACCTGTGAAAAAAATTAAATATATATTGAAACTAACAAAATTGATCTGAAACCTCCATAACTCAAGAGAGAGTCCAAATACACCATGATAAACCAAAATAGAAAAAAATAAAATAAAAATTTGGGTGTGACGAAAATTACCTCAACTATAGGAAAGGTTCAACAATAAAAATGATTTCCATAAATAGTTATAAGAGAATATTTTACCGAGTCAAGATAATTATAGAAAGTAAACACATGGTAATCGTTAACATCCCAATGATTTCCATCATATCATGTTAAATATATTTTTTAATATAATTCATATTATTCACCAACAAAAAAATAATAATAACACTATAATTTATACATATTGATGACAGTTCGCAAATCCTCTCCCTTAACCGAAGATTCACAATTCACTATTCTGTAATGATTTGAAGAACTGATGATCTCAAGTTATGAGTCATGGAATGGTATATAAAGGACACAAAGAACACTAAAACTATTATAAATCATTAATATAAGACATAAAAACATCACCAGACCACTATAATATTCCTCAAAAAATGAATGATAGAGGGTAAGACAGGAATACATGTATATGAACTCATCTCAGATAAAAGTATTTAAACTCCCATGATTCCATGTGTCAAAGTATCTTATATGATGATAAAAAACTCCAATGATGAATCCTTTATTTCTACTATTTGGAAAAAATTACAATGATAATATCGAAGAACTGAAGGAGTTTCCAATTTATATCAGGATGGAAAAATTAACCACCATAGCATGACAAGACATTATAACACCACGAATGAGTCGAATCGAACTACTCTAGATATTTGTTCCACTAATAATCTCTCTTTACATCCTGAAATTATTGATCAAATACCTAAATTAGAAAATATCAATGAATTTCAAATAGTTATTTTGATCACTACATTGTGATGTAACTCCAAAATAGAACCAGAAAATATCAGCCTCTAGTTCCTCACACCACAATTTGTTGTCACACTATGAATCTATCCCCATGTAAAATCCCAAAAATATCTTAGGACTCCATCAATGCAGTAAAACAACCATCAGATTATGACCAATATATTATCAATGGATTCTTCATATCTTTAAAAAAATGTAATGTTTATTTAGTCAATATATGGTTCTATATTTTAATGAACCCGCCATCATGCCCATTGACCCCTACCACTAACATCTACAACATGACTAAGAACCACTTAATCACACATGTACTATTGTTAATAATCCATTCCATGTATCGAAGTACCATTCCATGACCACCGTACCCAAACTAAAATTTAATCTATAATAGTATAATTCTTCTTAAAAACTCTCCCCAAAATCTCTGTCACCAAAAATATGTATGGAAATGGGTCGGTAAGGTATATAAAAATACACGTATGGATACTTAGTTCAAAATTTATGGCAGATTTAATTTAAATTTCTGTTTCTAACTACTCTTAATACATTTAAAATAATTTAATTCCATGTCCAAAAATATTATCTTTAAGTAATTCCCATGTTTCACATATAATCTTCCCAATTCCTAGGCTATACACTTTATCTCTAAAATCCACTAACACCAAGAGTGTTATTTTTTTGAACACAGGTGATTCTATGGATTCGAATTTCTTCTACCCAAGTAGGTTACTACATATGAATATTTTTTCTCAGTTACCTAGGAAAGTAAAATTTTCATATACACCTAGCCAATGAAACACCCATAGATGTGCCAAAGATTTCATGACTCCACAAATTTTTTATAATTTTGACCCCAAACATTCTCAAGACCATTTAAATTAAAAAAAAATTAGTATTTAATTATAACATCTAAAAATTAAATTTAGTAAGGTATAATAATTTCATTTACAATTAATTTTTAAAACCCATTTACAATTGATAAATTCAATGAATATTCAAAAACACTATATGCCAAATTCACAATTCAAAATTCAAAATAAGTCAAAAAAATATTGATTTTCATTTTCTAGGATATTACACATGGTTTGATATTGATTTCAGATATTCAAATCCATATGTAAAATTAACCAACCAATTACTCTAAAAAATTCATTATACCAAATGAAAATACAAATTTGTCAAAAACACAATTCATCAAAAGATATTTTAAACTGAAAGATTCATTATAATTAATATAATTCCATATAAAAACTTAAGAATCATCCATAAAAATTGAATCATTTTAAAAATACATAATAAAACCATCTTTTGAAACCCTATATAATCACTTAATGATTTAAACCCGTTGAACCTAGAAAATTTATTTTTACAAAATACCATTAATATAAACAAGTCATTTTCTCAAATTTCCTAAGAGAATTCATATGTAAGAAAGTAAAAACCATTTTTGGTTCAATTTAAATGTCTATATAAATAATAATCTCAAGGATAACACCCTCTTTGGAATCAAAACGAAGGATGAAAAACTATATTAAAATCTAAAAATGTTTAATAACTTTAATTTTCATTAACAAAATCCAAATCCAAAAAAATTTGAATTTGTTTCTCAAATTCACTGTATAATAATTAAAATAGATAAAATTTTCACTACCCAAAATTAATACTAATCAACCAAACACATACTAACAGAATAACCATATTACAAAAACTACTTGGTTTCACAACAAAAATAATTTCATAAATGAACTCTGCCAATGAAAATATTGAATCAACTTCTTCTAAACATAACACTAAAATTTTAGAAACATCTAATTCATTAACTCAAAAATATTATTCTCAAAAAGGATTGTTAAGGAAAAATAGCTTACAAAAAATATTATATATATATATCACAATTATAGAATAAAACACCCTTCACTAAAAAAATACAAATTTTCATAAATGATGTTTGTAATATAACGATCAATGAATAAAATGTACACATCTTTGGAAATCTCTACAATATGAATTATACACTAAATTATTTTGAAATTAACCTAAATTGGAAACCGAAAATCAGTCGAATGTTGCCCATGCGAAAATTAAATACCCCTAAAAAAAATTGAAAAAACAAGTCCGTTATATAAATTTCTAAAACAATAATGTATTAATAAATTATGTTATTTTTAAAATAAAAACTATGTCAAATATCAACATTACAAAACATATTACATAAATAATGACATATATGAAGAAACAAAGTTAATAAAAATAGTTTCAATAAAAATACCTATAAAAGAGACTATATCATAATTCAGATGTCCTCATATGTTTATTTAACTAGAGATGAATTTAAATATAATCAAAATAGTGAATGAAAAAATGTATTCAACGCTTTTATTAATAAGAAACCCTAATCCAAAAAATGAATTACTAATATAATTGTAATTATATATCGCCCATGTAATACATTTATCACAAATCATATAACAAATTGGGGAATTTTAAAATGGCATAACACTCATTTAATTCTATAGATTTGAAACATAATAGAAAAATAACACATTAACAATTAATACTTATAGGAAAATCATTTATGATCCAATACCAAGAGAAAATGATAATTTTGTCGGATTATATTACTTAAGAAAAAAATAACTTAATCATGGCATAAAAAATAATTATTACTATAAATTTAAAAATGAAACAACAAAAATTAGGAATTCCATTTGGATTGAAATTAGTTTTAAATAAATCATTCATTTCCTTCATGATATTTACTTAAAAATTATGATGACATCATTACCTTATTTCAATTATAATTTGAGATTGGAATTATCCCAAAATAATTATAATGAAATTAAATCTATAAGGATTTTTTCAAAAATAAAATTATCATATAAAATAATAATAATTAATTTTCACTTGCAATATTAGAAAATGCATCATTTTTGTTGAAATCAATTATTTTCCAAAGAATTTAGGAATTATTGCACATATCATCAATACATTAAAAAATCTAAACATTTGTTGATGTATTTTAAATAAAAATATATTAAAAGTTAATATAAATAGTTTTAATATATTGGATCACCCTAAGTATTAGTTCTATGATCATTAAATGAGAAAAAAGTGAAACCATTAATGTAAAAAATGTATTATTCATGTAATTTATAAGTGAAATTATATTTCATAAACCTAAAAGATTAGGAAACCTCAATATGGTTTACTAAAATAAAATACAACAAATTAAAGGGTTATTAAAAAACACTAAATCCTAAACTACATTATCAAATTGGGTTTCAACTATAATTGGGATGAACTATTGCATTTATAGAGTATTTCCTTTGATTCGAGGATCCTATAACCACCGACAAGTTACACCACTTCTACCTCATGTAATGATACAATTTTTTAATATCTCATCCTATATGATTTAAATATATACATAAACCAGCTTACAACATAGCCTAAACATTTTTCATATTTAATTTGTGGTATCAAAAATTAACATGGGTTACTTATATTAAAATGGGAATGATTTTACCTTTATTACTAAAAAATGAATAAAAATAATTATGAAAATATCATTAAAATAACCATATGTTCATGCATTTTATAAAAGTATACAATATAATATAACAAATTCCACTCAATCAATACATAACTTTAATAATGAATTATTATTCTAACTCCAAGTGAAACATGGACACCCATTCATGATAATTAATCTATAAATCTAATCATGATTCATTTTTTGAACATAAAAACTAGACACATCAATCATAATTGAGAGCTATTTTAGGAAACATAATTCAATATACACTTCATGGTGTGTTACTGGGGTGTGACCTAGTGGTCAATTCCAGATTTTAATTTTCTATTAATACCACATTTTAAATGGGTTAAGAGGGAACTGTTAAACTGAATGGAGGACTAGATGCATAAAGGATATTGAATTAATGTCTTATAGGTATAATGGAACAACTCTATTATAATATTATTAATCACACCAACACTGAATTAATATATCCCCAACACCTTCTTTAAGTATGAACCTAGTTCACCACATAACATTTATATAATCTTGAAGTTATCTATGTAGTGTTTCACATGTCGATGGTATGTTCTCTATATACCTCCTTTTAATAATGGGTCTGATTTGCTTTAAATGGTTACAGTTATTCCTCTGATCCTTCATCCTTGGGCTGCTAAACTATTATTGAACCTAATATTCTCCATGTCTTAGAGTCCCTATAGCCTGATGACCTATTTTTTTCCTTAAACCCATTCATGATGAATAATAGTACTCGTACTATACCCTACTACAGTACCCAAAATGCTACAATTCTATAGTACTAGTATTGTACAAGATACAATACATCTATAAAACCTATGAAAATTCATTCCTACATAGTTTTTGAGCCTGAGATTCATATAGGATAGTATGGTGATTTTATAACTCAAGTAATCCCCCATCTAGAGTAGGGTGTGACCAGAAGACCATTATAATTTTAATATAAGTTTATACATTCTAATCAATTTGGAAACCAATAAATTGTAATTTGAATTATAATAATTAAGTTGCCATTTTTCATTTTTTTTAAAAAAATCACATATAAGGACTACGATTTAAACATATCATTAATGAAATCTATATACAAAATTTTACATAAAATACATCGGTGTTGTAATGAATATCCAATATGAAAAAAATAATTAATTGATCTTCTAATCGAGCACTATAGTAGTAAATGTTGGTCGAATAAATTTAGGACGTGGTTAGGATTCTTGTTAATTATACTATAACATCAATGAGAAAATCCAAATAATAATTGAATATTTCATACATCATTTTCATATTATTATGTAATACATCTAAAAAATACCCTCTCCTAGAACCATAGAGTCATAGAAATTAATAGTTATGAATGAAAAAATAAATATACGGAAGTGTAAAATAGATAAAATTATTTCTTCATAAATATATTAATTCTTATATATCAATGGGGTAATTAGAAAATATAGATAATAGAAAGGTCAGCCTATCAATAAGGGAAAACAATTAAATTATTCATGAAGATATTATCATTTGAACATAATCATATGAAAAAATTTATGATGAAATAAACATGCGAATAATTGAATAAAATCAAGGAATTACACAAATATATTATTAATAATGATTGAATAATCAAAGAATGCGTAATATGAACTATGAACCATAAATTAATCTTCTAGGATACTTAGTATTCACCATGTAATATGAATTTGAGATCAAAAAAATCATGATCCCATGTAACTTTATTTAAGAGTGTGGCATAAATAGAAGCATTAAAATAATAACATATTTCAATTATTAACAAAAACAAATTATAACATGGTAGATCATTCATTAAAACCTATAAATCATTATATAATCGTTTGGGAATCACTAATTTTATCCCATAATAATGTGAATATATAATCACAAATCACATCGCATAGTAATCCCATGAGAAATAAAGTGTCACCTACTGTAATGGAGGGCTATATAATTCCATGCCGAAATATAAACTAACAACAAAAATTAAAAACAATTTCTATGATAAATAATTCATAAAACATACCCTGATTATTCTAATGAATGAAAAATTGGTTTTAAAATATGTCATAATGTATCACCTAAGAAGTTATGATGAATTTGATATGATTATACCAAAATAGTAATCACCAAAAAGTGGTAAACATGAAGATAATTTATGTAAAGTCTTTGGTTTCTTAGAATCATTTTCTTTCCATAAACTATATTTTTTAAAATATAATTTATTTGTAATCTATTTTTTCAACGAAATTGAAATATATTAGAAAATAAGTCCTAAAAGACTGTAATTAATCTAACTCTTTATTAATTCATAGTAAAAAATTATAACTAAATCACATGACAAAAATTATTACTTTCCATTATTTATTACTCACCATGGATTGGTAAATCAATTAAAAGTGTCTAAATTATAATGGGAAATATATATGAAAGATTAAAATCTTTATCACTATGATCTTTACTGGGTCATTTTCACCATTAAAGATCACCAATAGTTAATGAAACATATAATTACTAATAAGATCAATAATGGATAAATACTATTATGATATATAAAATGAATAATAGAGAAATGATAACTTTTAATTAAGAAGTGATACTTCAAGGAATTCTTTTAGTAAGGCTATATATAAAAATGCATTCTTTTCATTATAAATATGGTCATTGAAAACATGGTTTATTAATAAAAATCATCCAAAAGGTATATTGAAGTTTTTATTGGAATTATAACATATAAAATAGCATAATTCATGAATAATAAATAATGAAATAAAAATATTATAGTAAAATATTACAAATGTATATATATGTTTATGTTATTTATTAATAATAACCATATTATTTTTAAATTGGGAAACTATTTATTTAAAAAATCCACATAAACATACTGATATTTTTGGTTTACTAAAATTTTGAATTTTTACTCTAAATAATACATTTTTTAATATTTGGTAATAATTATTTTATATAAAACAATATTTTTCATAGAATTAGTTTTTTCTGTGACATGTTTTTTGAACTACTATTCACTGAAGAATGATTTTAATAAAATTTATTTAAAATATATGTTGAAAAATTTAACATCTACTCAATAGTTTTTATTAAGTATGTAATAAAAAAATTCATTATATACTTAAAAATGTATTTTTGTAAAAAAAATTAATTTTTATATAATAAACTTTTATTCATAGGAAACTAAAAATTTCACTAAGATAATATATTTTTTATATTAATAATATATAAACAATAATTTAATTAGAAACTAAAAGGAAATAAGAGTAATAATAGTTAATATTTTCAAAGCCATTTTCCTTTTACAAATATTTTTTATTTCATTTAAAAGTAAAATTATGAAATTATATAATTTTAATTCGAATCAATTAACTTAATTTTCTTTTTTATAATTTAAATATTATCTTATGTTTATTTTTTTAATTTTTTTACAACTATTTATTTTTAGGTGAAGTGTGCAAATATTGTTTTAATTGATATCTTAGCATTTTTTTAATTTACCATGATCAAATCCTAACACAAATATCTTATAAAAATCATGACTAATAATGTATTTATGTAATAATATTATACATCTAAAAACACTAATATGAATTTAAAACAGCAATGTTTCATATTTTGAAACATGAGTAATCTTTTATTAAAATAAAAAAATATTTTTTCCCTTTTTTAATTATGATATCATAGAGGAGGATTATATTATGACATTAATTTTAAGACAGATAACGCTTAAATTTTTAATATTAATATTATTAATATCATTAAATTCAAAATTATTGATAATTTTACCCAAATTGTTTTTTTAATCTTAAAAATACACTTTTCTTAAAAATGGGTTTTACTTGTTTTGTGTGCTAATATTAAAATTCATTATTATCTCTTATTGAAATTTTATTTTGAAAATTGAATTTAATATTTTTAAAAATTATGTCAAAATTATTTAATAAATTTTTTTTTAGGAATTAATTGTAAATCACAGAGTCAAAAATTAATTACCATATTTAAAACTATAAATTATAAAAGTGAACAATTCGTGAGTAAAAGACATAAAATCTGTCTATTGAATGGGTAAAAATGAATTATTGAGGTATTATAAACTATAAATCATCCCCCAATATGTTATTATATATGGTTTCTCCACATTTAAAGTGAAACATTTTCTCTCTTTATATTAAAAAGTTATATTTGCAAAAAATTATTTCACATAAAATATAAATAGAGGTTAACTCCAACCTAATTATCCAATCATTATAAAGAATTTTATTTACTGAAAATATTTGATATTATCTATCTCCCCATACCCTAGATACATTATAATCTTCAAATGAAAAATCTAGGGAGATTTAAGGTATGATTTAAGGGAGAACATCCAATGGGAGATGTGATGTTTTCAACTCAGCTCTCTTAATTGTATACTTATTCAACACCCTAAAACATATTACATATATTAATGTATGGTAACATCATTATTAATGATATTATGAAATTTTATTATTCTAATCTGAAATAAATTTTATACCATCTTATATAATCCTTCAAAAAATGAAGAGGGTGTCATACATTGGTGAAGAATATGAGCTTCATGATTGAAATGATTCAATGTTTTCCTCACTGTATTACATTGATGGTTATAAATGAATTTTTAATATAATAATAATTTATATATATAACATTATCAAAATTGTGAAATTAAAAATCATTCCCTATCATGTTCCCTATTTATTAAATAATAACATGTTAGGAGGTGACCTGATCATTTTGTACATATATATTACATAATTGTTTATGAATATTCAATAAATATCCTAATAAAAAATGATATAAAACTATACTAGTATAATTTATATAGATTCTACTTATATAATCATTTTATTTCCTTAAATATCTTCAACATCTCCCACAATTTTCTTCTCACATAGTTTACTTCCGATACATATCATTCTTAAAAACATATTCATACCCAGGGGAAAGGAAACATAAAAAGGTTGATCTTAGATACTCAGTAAGGATAATCATAAGAGATATAAATTAACGATCATAAGTTATTATAAGATAATCATAATGGTATGAGAACATTTTTGGGACATGGCCCACTAAGGCCCACCTGACTGGATGTAAGCCAAATGTGACACCATAAGGCCACATCCAATGGGCTAGGGGCTAGAAACCAGTGCTGAGTAGTCATAAAACACACATGAGAGGCCTTATCCTAAGGAACATTAAATCAAAAAGTCATATCGAAATACCCATAAAATAATTAAAGGTAAAACACATTTGTTACCATAATTAATGCATAACATATATACTACCTAAGAGTATGAAAATGTACTAGAAAGAATAATGGGACCAATACATTCCCACAAAACCTATAAAAGAGTCTAACCATCTATATAGAAGGAGTTTACTATCCATTACAGTAGCCTACCATAAACCATGGTCTATCTATATCACTATTTTCTTCCAGTTCTTAGTCCTCCTTATACACTATCATATGGAATTTCCTCTACATAAGACATCGCATGTGTGTGTGTATCCTAGGAAGGGGTGAGTATAACATTACCTAGTAGAAAATCACAAAATCACCAAACAAAATTAATAAAGATAATAGTCATTTCAAATAACAATACATTTCAATCAAAATATGAGACATATCAATAAGAACCTAACCAATATATTCTCATAACCGAATCCAATTCTCAAAGTTTTCTCATCCATACTACCTACCACATTATTATTCTTTAGGGTTCATAGTGACACTAATATAAGAGAACTCTCTCCATTATCCATGTTATCACCATGTCACTTATCCAAGAGGTAATGATTGGCGGACCTCACTAAAGAAGTACTCAATGGATTTCTGAAGATATCGATACACAAATATGGGATCACATACAATACCATAAAGGGACACTAAAAATCCAATATAGAATAACCAGCTTAGTAGTGGATCAAATTCTTTCATTATTTTTTCATGACGATTCCTCAAACCACGCATAGAGAAGGTAATGAAATGTTAGAGGATCCCACCTTATTCATATAGTGGGATTCATAAAAATCTAATTTTAAACCTATTGGGAGGATCAAAATTCTATATCGAGGATCTAATTCAACACTTTACCCTCATAGTGGTTGGAAAATGAAATGTAACCAACTAATACTAGTCAAAATTTAATAAACCAAGGGACTCAAATTTACCATGAAAAATTAAACAATGAGTACTGATAATACACTATGTGTCTCATATTCCATGGGTCTTCTTTCTCATTCTATCTCACATGGAATGTTCTTCTATGAATAAATGGAATATCCTCTTGGGATACACTGTGTGAAGAATATAATCCATCACATGGTGTCCCACCCTCATGTGCCAATGTATTTCTAGTCATGAGCATGTACTATGGTTGTGATTGTGTACTTGGTTTTGTGAGAGTACTAAGAAGTTCATGTGTACCCTAGTCATTCCCTTGCGACTAACCATTTATATACTCGTATACCCCTACGGTACACACCAAGACACTAGAAAAAGTTCACATGTCCTTTGAAATGGACCGCATGATGTTAAATATATTCCTCCATGCATAATCCCTAGCTTCACATGAGGGGAGAACACAACATGTGTTCTTCCAGATTACACTACATATATCCTAGAATATGATAGAAAATCTAGTCTATTTTTTGAGTCTCGCATGTGCTTTATCCACAATTTATTTTACCACTATGATAGCGGATAGTCATCAATATAGGGTCAACCAATCCTTTTCATCACTGGTGATTGGATTTCCTCTACTAATTCTCCTAGAAATCATCACTCGACACTTTTCCATGCTAATATTCAAAAACCCACAGATCGGGAATCTAGAACTCCTAATGTAAACCTCCATCATCATTTTAATCCAAAAACATTTCATATATCTCGATGTTGGACCCATGGTAGTGAATCTATTATGACAAGGATCAGCTTCATAATGATCATTCACCATGTATTTGTCGAATCACTAGACAAACACATTATTGATGATGATCTCAAATAGAACATGGAGATAAATACATAAAACAAAACATGAAGAATGAATATTGGAAAATATTCATGTTAACCTTCATTTAATGTCATGGGAATAATGAATAAATATGATTATCAAATCAATATGAAATTCATATTTCAAGAAAGATTATTCCATACCCACACAACAGGATAGAACCATGAATAAAAATGTTAGAAGAATTGATTCATATTTTTTGTGTGAAAAAATGGGGAAATCCACAAAAAAAACAACATCCATCATTGAGTTACAATATATCACTAATGAAGAATCGGTCTATGATTAATTTTTGGAGAGATCCATGAACTCTTTTTCGATTTCGGATCCTTCTAGTACTCTGGTTGTTGATCCATAATCATCGCATATGTGAACGCACTTCCACACTCTCTTCTAAAATGCATAGAGTTATGTGGGTAACCTTGAACATTGGACAAAAAATATTTTATTATATAGTATATTTTGTTTAGGGGAATTAATAAAATATAAATCAATTTATTTTTTAATTAATTTAATAATTGTTCCATGATCGCTCAACCCAAGTGCCTGATGCACTCTATGGTTATGTGTCTCCAAAGGTAAACCCCATGTTACAAACTCTTTATAGTTCTCATATATCTCATCTAATTTACCATTCTAGGGTTAATACATTATTTTAAAAGAATTTCACATGTGTGATATAATATATATTTAATATTATTATAATTTCAACACTAAAGCTCTATAGGAATCATAATATCACATCATCTCTACTCTTGGGGACTATAATATCCATCAAAATATTTTAAAGACTTGCAATGAATGTATATAAATGAAAAATTCTACCCACCTTATGGATTTTTATCCAAAAACCCTACAAGAAATGATGATGGTACAGAGCACGTATCTATCTCTCCCGATCCTAGCTTCAATCTTTTTTATTATCCAACTTCTACTAGACATGCACCATGGGAACCCCTCACTCTCATAGGATCTTCTCCTTTAGATCCTCAATCTCTATCGTGTACTATTCAAAGGTAGATCCATCCTCAATTTTCAAATCTTCCCAGTTTTTTATATGTCAAGGTTTGTGCACAAACCGTCCTCATTTACGATACACTATGGCATCACGATGTCTTTATATAGATGTAGGGAAACATGGTACACCACCTCGAAGACCCTATTTAGTATCTATAATGGGGTAATCAGCCCCATATAAAAATTCTCCCCTAGAAAAATATATGTAATCTACATCAAGGTGATACCTTTAAGAACACATGTCTCCTTCCTAGAACTCCAAAGGCCTCCTTCTTCCATCCACATATGACTTATCATGGCTTCGGGAATTATTCATCAAATCTTGGATGATATAAACCTTATTTTTTATTTCTCTATAGTGGTATCCAAACCTAAACCAACACAACCAACCTGACCCAACTCAATTAGGTGCGGTCAAGTTCATAATTCCTTATGAATAGGTCGGGTTTTCTGGGTTGACCCATGGTCTGGTTAGTTTGGGTAATGGGTTGGGAAAAATTACCCAACCAACATGATAAGATACTCTAGCCCCTCCCACAAGCACCATCTCACCTATAGAAGTTTCTTTTTCATTTCCATGTATGTCATCCTCTTTACCTAGATCATCCACTTCATCCATGACCCTCACATTCAATCGCTTCAACACATCGTATCTCCATCACCATCATCTTCTTCTTCCACTAAATCTACTATATAGTGTGATTTCTTGACCCTAGATCATTTGGATACTACTCTATCTACCTTCATCTCTACCTACATCTCCACTATAATCACCGTGAGCCAAGATCAGCTGGAGACTGCACCATCCACCTTCACCTTAACCTCTATCTCTACCACAAACAAAATGGAACTAGATATGTTGGTCAACCTCTGCCTCCATATCCACTATGATTGTTGTAACCTCATATATATTGGATACTGGCCCCTCATCCATTGTCTCTACCTCTATCTCCACCATGATTTCTATGGACCTAAATCCATCGATCTAGAGACTACCCTCTATTCCTTCTCCTACACATCCATGACCATAGTGACCTTCATGACCTCATATCCACTAGAGAATACCATTGATAAAGAGATTTTGGAATCCCTCTATTTATCATTCCACTAACTGCTTCTTTTGGGGTCGAATTTTCCTCAGGATGAGGGTTCTTCCATGCATGGTGAGAAAGATTTAGTACCAAAGTGGTGGATCGATATGTAGTCATGAAACATGTGTTTTATTAAGCTGAGAGAGTTTGTTTTTTCATAACCCATATATTTCAACCTAGTATTAATATACAAGGATATTACACCATTTTATATGAATATTCATCACATTAAAAAATAAATGCTCAATAACCATAAATGTTTAAGGACTTTGGAAACGTAAACCCATTATTCTAGTTTAGTGAAAGATAATCAATATCTTACATAATGATCTTCCCCTTTAGTACTCCTATATAAAACATTTCATCATAATCTTGGGAAAGGAAACATAAGAAATGGCTAACCTCAATGCTCAGTATGGTTAATCAAGGAGATATGAAAGCAAAATCATGAGCATAATGGTATGAGAATGTAACGACCCAAACAATTATAAGTTAAATTTACATTTTGATTTAATTAAATGTATTACCTTGTTAAATGGATATGTAAAACACATCAAATCAGTTTTTTTATTATAATGACCATTAAGTATCATTATCGTAGATAATATAGCCATTGAGCAGTGATCACATTACTAGTATATATATAGGATTTTAACAAATCCATTTGACATAGACAAAGTAGGTGGTGGCCTCAACCAATAGGATCATTCCTTATGAAGACCATTTATCAGATATTATGTGGGAGATAACATTTAGGGGATTTTCCCTAGACCAATCCAAACCAGAGATCCAACAACATAAGAAAGAGCGAAAACGTTACTGGAGGAGTTCAAGCTCATCGAGATCACAGCCCAAACCATGTTCACTGAATGGACCCATGAAATCCCCACCATCAAAAATCTTAATCTTACTGAATATGTTGGATTGATGATGGGATATATATAAATACTCTAGCATTATGATTATGTAAATTGTTTGTTTTATATAATAATGAATATACTTTCATTTTACTATTATTTTTAGTGAACAAATAGTTTTTTTGGGTTAACATTCAAGTTGATAAAAGAAATATCATTTGATGAATTAATAAATAAAATTTTAATAAAATTTTATTTTAAAATTACTTTTACAAAATATAAATTTTAATATAATTGTTATGTGTCCAAATGAAATTTTTATTAATGTTTACAAACAATTTTTGTCAAACCCCGTCAATTTTCAATAAATGTTAGTTCTTATTTTAAAAGTAAAAATTAAAATATATAGAAAATTATTTCGATAAAATGAATATTATTTTTGGAATCAGGATGTTAAAATTATCCAATGGTTAATTTTTTATAATTTTATAAGCCATTAGATTTTTTGGGTAAGAATTAAATACCATATAAAAATATAGTGTATTTTATAACATTATAATGGCCCAATAGTTATTTAATAAATACTCTAAAAAGTATATTCAAAAAAATATATGTTTTAATATTTGAATAAAGTGATTTTTTATTTCTTTGAATTATTTTATAAATCTGTAGTGAATCCTTCGAATTTATAATATATTTGATGATTTTAAGTTCATTTCATTAATAATGTGACCCACCTCCACATTAGCATGGATAACATTTAAATATCATCATCCCATTTCCATATAAATAAAATTCACTTCTATTTGGATGAAACAGTTGGAAAAAACCATTGGATGGTTTTGGTATTGAATATTTAATTATATAGATTCCAAACCCTAGGTTTGTTAAATATTAAAGAATTCCCTTATAATTTCATATATAAACTCACCAAATACCCCACTTATATTCACAAAAAATACATGTATCACATCATTACTCTTTCCTCCCCTCTCTATAATCCTTTCAAGGTACCCCAAGCTGTCAAGAAGACCCTCTTAAACCTTCTGAACCCACACACTCATGTTAGGGTTCCTTCTTATCTCGTATTTTTATCCAAGTTTTCTTATATTGTTACACCCTTTTTCTTATAATTAAAAATTGTGGGGTATGTTTTAAAACCTTCCACATACTGACCCTATTATTTTTGAATGATGAGATTCCAATTTATCTCTCATTAATCCCTCCCATGTAAACCTATTACAAAGACAAAATTTCATAGGTGTTATTCCATTCCTCCTCTTTATTCAAGTTTCTTTATTATGTTTCCCCATATATTTCCAAAGTCCTTATGTTGAGAAATGTATTTATATGAACCTATTATTATACATTTCATGTATATATGATTAGAGACTCCTTTCTCTCTCATAACCCCTTTTTATGAATTTTTATGTCAGGTCGTTAGGCTTCCGAAATTGCACCGTGAATTGCCATTCAAAATCAATGGTGTCGTGAATATCATTCCCATTCCCTATCAGGGGTGTTCACTTTTATGCACATATACCATTTTATTGAGGAACTAAAAGTATTTATTCCAAACCAGTTGATCAGGGAATAAATTATGATGATGAAAGAATCCATGCATTATGATCTATGTGCCACACATAAGCATGAAAATGAAACAAAAGTGATGGGTGCACCCGAAATTATATAACACCCCAAAACATTGGGTAATTTTTAGTATCATGATACGAAATGTTGGGACTATTTGTTTTCCTAATTTCATTATGGTATTTTTTCCACTATGATGTCTTGGTAGTTTAGCCTTGATATATGATTCAATGTTTTAAGTTGTTTCCACATTTCCATTTTATGATTATAATTCTATAACATGAATTTATTTTCATGTTTCTTTTATTCTCCATTGATATGCGTATTGCTGAGTATATATTGTCATACTCATGTTATAAAATGATTATTCCCTTACTAAGATTTATAGCTCACCCCTTTCTTATGTACGTCCTCATGTTATATCATTGATGTTATTAATATTTTCATTACTTATTATATACTCCAATTACTTATTTTATATTAAATGTTCATAATTATTGTGAAATATTAATGTTTTAATAGAAAGTATACTTTTTGAGCATTTTTAGAAGTAGTCCAATTGAGTCATTTGACTATTTTAATAATTATTATCACCCTAATTATACAAATTTCAAGATTCCTGATTTTTATGGTTCCTTATTAAATTTACAACATTTCATTGTGAGGGATCATGAGATAATTCTGCAATTTGAAGGGTCATATAGACAACCCAAGAAGACCCAAAGAATTTATGATGAAACTGGACCATCCATGATGCCTGAGTTACTGGGAACAATAAATATGTCCAAATTATTTTATTATTCTACAAACTTGTGGGACAATTGAAATATTCATGTATAAAAAACCTCAGATCCGAACTCAGAAAACACGGGTCCCAAATGAAGCTTTGAAGTTCAGCCCACCATTCTATCCAGGAATTACAATCCATACACTATTCATGAAATATAAACTGATGTAATAATAAATTCTAGATGATATTTTTCAATGTGAAAGAGAAGATATAGGTGTCCGACTTTGTGGAAGAACTAAATCGAATTTTAAGGAATCTTCCTATTCAAAAACCCATTCACATTTCAGTCATCTAAAACGTATGGATTGAAATGGGTGGTTTAACTTTGTTTAATCAAACCTCCATAACATTGTCTCCATAAGTAAAATGGCCTCCAAATTTTATTAGTATACATAAGAGATAAATATATAAAACTTTTAAGCGGGATATATCTCGAGATTTAGATGTCGGGATGTCCAAATAGTCGAGCCAAGTGGAGAGGCAGATTGGGAATGAAAACAGTCCACCACCCTGGGCTATAAATACATCCCCTAATCTCCTTTCAAAATGGTTGAAATTTCAGAATAAAGGATCAGATATTGGGATAACTAAAGCCTTTAAAAATGCATTGGAGGACCTACCATACTCAGTTTTTCATTTGATATACCTTTCGTCCTCTCTTTTTTTTAATTTACTTTTGGATTTTTCTTCTTTTGTAATTTCACAAGTGTTTGTCGTTGTAATTATGTTTTAATATAAGTTTATTATTTAATATCTCTTATTATCATCCACCTTCTATAGTTCAATATTAATGTTCTTAAAATAGTTTAAATCGTGTTAAAACCCTTTCACTTCTTTTTCTTTCTCAATTAATCTAATGTCTATTTTTAATTCTCTTCATCATTCGCGTGGGTCTGTGTTCAACACACAAGTCTTTTCTTATCCCTTTCTTTTTATTATCTTCTTATTTTATAATCATAATAATTATAATAGTATTAATAATAATTTCAATGGATGAGTAAATATCTCATTGAGTTGAGTTATAATTTAGGTATGTTAATCGATTGAGAGCTTTTCCTTTATGAATATTCATTAAATTATAATTATGTATGTTGGACATAATGTGTCATGGATTAATGACTTGTTTTTTTTAACATATGGATTACATTGATTATTGGAACCATAAATACACTACCACAATCAAGTGATTATTGAGATTAAAATCCTAGTTAATTATAGGCTATGATTAAAGCCTTGACACTTAGGAATTCCAATCAATGTCAACTTGTGACATGGGTGTTAATTTAATGCAATGTAAAGCAAGGCTCAAGGATATCACAATCTTAACTACCTAATGATGAACTCACCCAAATATTTATAAATTTTTTAAATCAATCATAATCAATCAATAATCCCATATGCTCTGCAACAAACCCCCCCCCCCCAATCAAAATACAATCAACTAAAAACAATCGACTATTAAAAAGTCTCATCGCTGAGGATTCAACCCGAGTGCTGCTATACACATTAGCAGATCACCAGAAAATTGAACGGTAGATAGGTGACAATAGGTCATGCTTTAAAATGGTGTAATTGTTGTGGATGGTGATTTATGTATTCATTAGTCTCTTTTTGTTTTAAAAAAAACAAAAAAATAATTGAAAAATTGAAAAAAACACACAAAGAAAACCCCGCCTTCTCATAAAAATCATAAACTGATAAAACACAAAGAAAAACTCATCTAACTCTTTCTTGTGACATCTCTTTGAATTCCCTGTATCCTCCCAAACAATCCCTCAGATTTTTTTGACCCTGAAATTGAGCGAACTCTTCACCAACTTACAAGGAACATTAAGGATAATCAAATAATTCATGAACCAGTCCTTGTCCAACCAATTGAATTAGATATGGATAATCTTTGGGAACAAACCCTTAAAGAACATTATTCCCTTGATATGAATTAAGAACCTCTTGGTATTAAATATCTAAACCTATAGGCTGAATTCGAACTCAAATCGGATTTCATTCATCTTCTCCCTCATTTCCACAGGTTAGCCGGTGAGGATCCACACCTTCATCTTAAAGAGTTCCATGTGGTGTTCTCTACCATGAATCCTCAATGGGTTTATGAGGAACAAATCAAACTATGGGTGTTCCCTCACTCCCTAGATGACACCACCAAGTCATGTCTCTACTACCTCCCTCCTGGTTCCATAACCACATAGAATGACATGAAGTGACTCTTCTTAGAGAAATTATTTCATGCTTTTCATACTGCTTCTATCTGGAAGGAAATAAGTGGTATCTGTCAGTTCCTATGTGAACCACTCCATGAATACTGGAATAGGTTAAAAAATCATGTGGCAACCAGACTACACCACTGAATCCCTGACCAAATCTTGATCCAATACTTCTATGAGGGGTTATTGTCTATATAGATAACTCTCATTGATGCCGCAAGTGGCGGTCCTCTTGTTGATAAAACTCTCACAGTTGTAAGAGATCTCATAAGCAACATGGCTAAAAACACACAACAATTCAATACTCAAGAACATGATCAAGTCAAAAAAACCCAAGAGAATAAATCCGTAGAGCCCAACAAGATGACAGAGTGAATGAGTGAACTTACAGGTCTTGTGTGATAACTAGTAGTGGATACCAGAGCCCCAACCTCATCTTATCCACAGTCAATGTTTTATGAACCTGTCAAAAACTATTGAATCTGCAACTCCTCAGCTCATCCAATAGACACCTATCCACAACTTCAAGATAAACCATCTAATTCATCTGAGCGAAGGGATCTCAATTCATCCTATGCTCATCAGAACACCAACCCTCAACAATCATGTCAGTTCGTTAGAAACTTCAACCAACTTCATAATGAGCCCTTCTCTTATTCCTATAACCAAGACCTGAGATATGAGAATCCCATTTCTCATCCCCCTCAATTCCTTCCTCAAATCCCAGACCAGTTTCAATATGGTCAAGGTGTTGGTAACTTCCATCAACCTTATACTTTTGTTCCTCATCCTCAAAGAAACAATCCTCCTCCTGGATTTCACTATCCTAGTGAGAATTCCCAATTCCAAAACCAACACAATCGCTTTCACAAGAACCAAAATCTTTGCCTTCCCAATCCGGGACAAGCCTATTCTTCCAAGAAACCATGGGAAAGTGTAGTTGAAGATCTTTCCTCCTTCACCCATTCCCGCCTCAAAAAATTGAACCCAAATTTGTCAACTTTCATCCCACCTAAGACATAAACAACAATAAAATTCTTCCCAACTCCTAGTTCAACAATTACTCAACACCAAAGGTAATGTAAGTGCAATTGCACATAGATCGGGAAAGAAAATTGCTATGCCTCAAAATAAATCCTCCAATTCTCCCTTAAATGTTGACCTAGAAAATGAAATGAAAAAAATATGAAAAAGAATTTGAATCCATTCTCTCACCTCCTTCCATTCCACTTAAGAACCCAATTCCTTTTCCTCAAGCCGTTTCTAAGCCAAATAAGTTAATTGAACCTGATCCTGAAATGCTCGACATGTTTAGATGTGTTGATATGAACATTACTATATTAGATTTCATTAATCAAATTCCTATGTATGCCAAGTTTCTTAAGTAATTGTGCATCAGTAAGAGGAAACTTAGGATCTTTGAAATTTTTTACACGTAGCAGTCTGTTCCCATAAAGTGAAAAGATCCAGGGACATATACAGTCCCATGCCAAATTGGAAGTTCCAACTTAAATGATGCACTCATAGACTAAAGATCCTCAATTATTTTCATTCCCAAATCCATATTCTCCAACCTTGGTCTAGGTCCCTTACATCCAATGGGTGTTGTCATTCAATTGGCCAATCAAAGCACAGCTATTCCTGAGGGTATAATCAAAGATTTCCTTGTTAGTGTGAATGATCTTATCAACCCTACAGATTTCAATGTCCTTGACATGGAATATAAGGCCCCATCCTTAAAACATACTTAATCTTGAGTTATTACAAGATTACACATTGAGGATCTTTTCAGGTTTAGAGTTTTAGAGAATTAGATCATAAAACTTGCATTACATTCCACATATAAACAAAGTGGTTACATAAAGATAGTATTCTTCATTCTCATCAATGGAAACATATTTAAAATAAACATGGATTCTTTCTTGACACTTCCTTGACACTATCATCATATCATGTACCTTTCCCTTGACCTGTGAAAAACATTTCAAAAAAACGTGGGATGAGCATAAAAAGCTCATTAAGGGATATAAAAATATGGAAAGGAAACATGGGTACATATATAAATAAGGATGAGATCATAATTTACCCATAAAACATAATCACTTTAACATACCTCATCAAATCATGAATAAATCATAGAAATCATAAGACATAAAGGTAACTTGAGGCATTCATAACATTCTTACATAGGGTGTAACCCTCTTGGTTACATTTGGAATACCCATCATAGTATATTCCCTAAATTTCTTCAGAGAAACCTTAATGTTTCACTCCTTCGCGTTACCCAATTCATTGGAGAGCTATATCGGGCTCACCTGCCCTTAGATTATCACAGAACCACCCATCTTCATAATAATGCCCAAGAAACTCAACATAATCGTATCACATAAAACATGAATAAAGGAAACATAACATTTCCACCATTCAATCACAAGATATCAATACAACACATTGATATAAAAACATTATGAAAACCATTTTCAATACCAAAATAGAAGAAAATTAAAACATGGTATTTATTTTTCTTTTAAAAAGAAGGTATGGATTGTAGAGGAAGCCGAAACTCAAATAACGGTCACGGCGGAGGAGAAGTCGTTGTCGCCGCATACGTACGACAAAAACATTCCCTTTTTTCGTTTAGTAAAACGCTTCATATAAAAAAGATTCCTTTTGGATAAACATAAAATTCAAAGGGGTTTATACACCGTATAAAAGAAGGTTGTGTATAAAACAAAACATGCCTCAATGAAAGGAGATTGAGACGAAGTCCCATACCTCGGGTCCGACTTGACTCGATCATTCTTTAATGTCCTGAATAATAAACTTGAGTTAATTCCTACTTTATTAAGAACCTTTTTTCAAGTTCATTATTCCTTTTATATCACTTATTACCATGTCATGAACACTATGTATTTATTTAAGTTAATAACGGTCATTTTAACGATCATTGGTACTTGAGTAAAAAATAAACCCTTTATAATTACAAGTTGTTCATGTATCCATTATATCCAGAATGGTATTCATGATGTAGATATCATATATGTAATATATATCCAGTACATTCATGCATTTATAATATTACATAATCATTTAGAGTTTAGAAATGAAATGCACCGTTCATGGAGACGGTAAGCCGTACGTACGCATGAACGCTACTTTCATTTCTATTTCATATTTTATAGAATAGAATCATAATTATATAAAGGTATATTATAATTCTAGTATAATATCATATATAATATCATAGTCCCATCCTTTATACGTCCCACATATGGTATTTAACGAATCAAATCACTTTGAGGGGGCGGTAGTCCGCACTTCCTTAAAATAAGATATCACATTCACCCATAATGGAAACCATAAAGGTATGACCAAAAAGGAAAATACAGAAGCTTAAGGAAAACATAAACATATTATATATCATATATAAATATAGTGACATTTTAATGGCCACCTTTGAAGGTGTTAAAAGAATGTTGAACAATCATCATTTCGGGAGGCATAACTTCACCATCCACGGAAACAGTATGTTCGTTAACCATTAGATGTAGGTGTGTGTAATTGTAGCTCTAATACTTATTATAACAACAACCTAGTATATTGAAAATACTGGAGTTGTTATAAAAGAAAAGAATAAAATGTGTTTAGGGGGTTGGAGAATCAAAATAAAACAAAAGGACTCAAGTGAAGACATTACCTTAAAATCGGGTAACTCCCTTTGGTTTGAGATCAAAAACTTCCTTGGGAAGACTTCTGACAAAAGTTAGGCTTCAAGGAGTAATAGAGGGAAGTATAGAGACAAAATGAGCAGAGTCTGGCCGATCCAAAGGCTTTGGGAGTGTGGGTAAGGAGGTAGAGGTGGGGGCCTTTTATAACAGGAGAGGAGGGGCACTCAACGAAGGTAAAGAAAAGTCACTTTATTTTAAAATGGTATTCGGATTTAAGAGGTCCCACATTGATTTTTTTCGAGGATAAGGTGATAGGAGTTCTAAATCCACTCATCCAATAGGTTTTGGACATGTGTAGGTCTTAGATATTACATTATCTTTCCATTTTATTTAAATCGTTAAGTAATGAGGTCATCGCTGCATCATCAAGATGTCCTAAATAATTTAATTTATTTAATGTCTAAAAATTATATAAATAATACTATGATGTAGGAAATATTTTTTTCTTTCCAATGAATATTTATAGTAAAAAATATGATTTGTATAACCCCATGTTAAAATTGTTCTAGTAAAACAGTTCATGTTTGTCTCATTTTTACTTAAACTTTAAATAAAAAGATATTAATGTCATTTTCCAAACAAAGTGGCTTCATGGGGTCCCCAAGTTAACCCATGGGTTGTCTTGGTCGTCCATGACACATCCAATGAGGTTAGGACATGTTTCAAGTTCATTTCATATTATTAAAACATTATCTTTTCCTTAAACTACACTAATTACCTCTATTCGCGATTAAAAACTTAATAAGTTACGATTCACCAAAAAATTATTTTTATCCCATTGAACCACATTTTACTTCTTAATGACAACCATGTATGTCAGATTTTTGAAATTCAAAACACAAAGATGGAAAAATTTCATTTAAACGGAAAAAATCAGTTTTTATAAGTACCACTTAGTGGTTTCACTATTCATCAAAAATTGAAGTTTTTCAGAAAAATCCCAAAAATTCACCGTAAGATATATTTGATATTCTTAATTCAAAAATGAATTCTATTTTGAAAAATTCAAAACATATAAGTCACATTAATTAATTTAATAATTAATTCCCGTTGTCATGACAAATAGCGTGTTTTTATGAAACAATAAGTATCAAAAGATTGATACCAGTTTAAGTCCAATTTAAAAGTGAAATTTATTCCAATTACCACCATTGGATTAAATGGTAAAAATATATTCTAATTCCACTTCAAAAAAAATTCAAAAGATAATATAATCATATAAATAAATTAGATTAAAAAGCAGTTTTGATGTAAAATGCAGTATTTTTCACTATTCATTAAAAAATGAACATTGCCAGAAAAATACCGAAAATTTATCCAATGTAAAATTCAATGTCCCAATAATAATGAATATGTTTATTTTGACAAATATAGATTATAATATTGTCAGAGATTGATTTAAAAAGGGTTTTCCATCAAAAGGCAGTAAAACAATCTTTTAAAAATATTAGTGTATTCCATGCATAAGATTGTATTTATTTTCATTTTAAGCCTCTAAAACACTATCTTAATCATTAACAGACATAGATAAAAATATCTATTATTCATTACTTACTTGGGATGTTACATCCTTCCCCCATTTAGAAAATTGCGTCCTCGCAATTTTAAAATTGGGCTTGGAAACATCCTTGAAAGCCCCACATCGGAAAAGGAGTAAATTAAACTATCACTTTAAAAGAAAGAAAGGGGAGTATAGAGGTCACCCGAGATAACCCATACTAGGATTCCATGTAAGAAATCATGGACATGGAGGGTAAAACCAAGGGTTATGTTCCGAGGGAGAGTGATAGAAAACATGTTTAGGAGAAAGTTAACCATAAGAAAATCACAAACTTGTGATGGGTTAAACGGTATTTGATTCCCCAATAGGAAAAGTTAATAGACAAAATATTCTTTTAAGTTACTTTTCATTGAGGAATTTATTTTTGATCTTAAGGAAACATACTTACTTTTCATGTTGACTTTCAACTCTTTCTAGGTTTCTTCCACAAACTCATAATAGCATACCTTGATCATGGTGTCCACTCGGTTTCATCGTCATCTTGTTCACGTAGGTAGAAGTCCCATGCATTACAACAATTATTTAGAGATCCTTTAAATCATTTTCTTCCTCCATCCAAATACACCTCGTACAACATGGTTCATATGGGTGTTCACAGATAAATAGTTTTGGAAAATAATCATGTATGACATATAATTCCAAAACATCTGATAAAACATGATTTCTATAAAATAGTCGGACCGAAATTGAGTTGAAACTTTCTATTATCAGTCCTTTTAAAATACCATAAGTATGTGATGTGAGACTATATTTTAAAATCAAATATAAATAGGTTCCACAAGGGTCTCCTTACTCAGCACCTTTTTTAAAATCATAATATGCTTCAAATTCTTGTGATAAGGTAAAATATTTGAAAATACCTTGATAATATTAACCTTTCTTGAAAATATGAGAATATTGTGAAAATAGTATTTTTCTAAAAACAACCCATGATCCATGATGATAATGAGGTATAGTGGAGGTGTTTGATATCTCATACAACTGCTTGCAAGTGAGTTATATGCTAGAAAAAGTTTCACAATAATCCGAAGATGACTTTGCAATAATTATTGCAAGCATGTCATCAGGAAGAGATAGGAATGTCGTTTGAGATCCTTCTCCTTCCATTCATAACCGACTTTACTTGACCTGAAAAAAAAGTTATAAAACAAGGATTTAACTAAAATAATAGATATAGGGACTAATCATCTGTCTCACAAGAACTCCTAATTCGTAAAGTTGTCTAAACCTACCTTTGATACAAACAATAAGGCCCCAGCCTTAAAACATACTTAATCTTGAGTTATTACAAGTTTACACATTGAGGATCTTTTCGGGTTTAGAGTTTTAGAGAATTAGATCATAAAACTTGCATTACATTCCACATATAAACAAAGTGGTTACATAAAGATAGTATTATTCATTCCCATCAATGGAAACATATTTAAAATAAACATGGATTATTTCTTGACACTTCCTTGACACTATCATCATATCATGTACCTTTCCCTTGACCTATGAAAAACATTTCAAAAAAACTTGGGATGAGCATAAAAAGCTCAGTAATGGATATAAAAATTTGGAAAGGAAACATGGGCACATATATACATAAGGATGAGATCATAATTTACCCATAAAACATAAGCACTTTAGCATACCTCATCAAATCATGAATAAATCGTAGAAATCATAAGACATAAAGGTAACTTGAGGCATTCATAACATTCTTACGTAGGGAGTAACCCTCTTGGTTACGTTTGGAATACCCATCACAGTATATTCCCTAAATCTCTTCGGAGAAACCTTAACGTTTCAATCCTTCGCGTTACCCAATGCATTGAGGAGCTATATTGGGCTCACCCGCCCTTAGTTTATCATGAAACCACCCGTCTTCATAATAATGCCCAAGAAACTCAACATAATCGTATCACATAAAAAATGCATAAAGCAAACATAACATTTCAACCTTTCAATAACAAGATATCAATACAACACATTTATATAAAAACATTATGAAAACCATTTTCAATACCAAAATAAAAGAAAATTAAAACATGGTATTTATTTTTCCTTTAAAAAGAAGGTATGGATTGTAGAGGAAGCCGAAACTCAAATAACGGTCACGGCGGCAGAGAAGTCGTTGTCGCCGCATACGTACGACAAAAACATTCCCTTTTTTCGTTTAGTATAACGCTTCATATAAAGAAGATTCCTTTTGGATAAACATAATATTCAAAGGGGTTTATACACCATATAAAATAAGGTTGTGTATAAAACAAAATATGCCTCAATGAAAGGAGATTGAGACGAAGTCCCATACCTCGGGTCCGACTTGACTCGATCGTTCTTTAATGTCCTGAATAATAAACTTGAGTTAATTTATACATGATTAAGAACCTTTTTCAAGTTCATTATTCCTTTTATATCACTTATTACCATGTCATGAACACTATGTAATTTTTTAAGTTAATAACGGTCATTTTAACGATCATTGGTACTTGAGTAAAAAATAAACCCTTTATAATTACAAGTTGTTCATGTATTCATTATATCCAGAATGGTATTCATGATGTATATTTCATATATGTCATATATATCCAGTACATTCATGCATTTATAATATTACATAATCTTTTAGAGGTTAGAAATGAAATGCATCGTTCATGGAGACGGTAAGCCGTACGTACGCAAGAACGCTACTTTCATTTCTATTTCATATTTTATAGAATGGAATCATAATGATATAAAGGTATTTTATAATTCCAGTATAATAACATATATAATATCATAGTTCCATCCTTTATACATCCCACATATGGTATTTAACGAATCAAATCACTTTGAGGGGGCGGTAGTCCGCACTTCCTTAAAATAAGATATCACGTTCACCCATAATGGAAACCATAAAGGTAGGACCAAAAAGGAAAATACAGAAGCTTATGGAAAACATAAACATATTATATATCATATATAAATATAGTGACATCTTAATGGCCACCTTTGAAGGTGTTAAAAGAATGTTGAACAATCATCGTTTCGGGAGGCATAAATTCACCATCCACGGAAACTGTATGTTCATTAACCATTAGATGTAGGTGTGTGTAGGTGTAGCTCTAATCCTAATTATAACAACATCCTAGTATATTTAGGATACTGGAGTTGTTACAAAAGAAAATAATAAAAAGAGTTTAGGGGGTTGGGGAAACAAAATAAAACAAAAGGACTCAAGTGAATACATTACCTTAAAATCGGGTAACTCCCTTTGGTTTGAGCTCAAAGTCTTCCTTGGGAAGACTTCTGCCAAAAGTGAGGCTTCAAGGAGTAATAGAGGTAAGTGGAGAGACAAAATGGGCAGAGGTTTGACGATCCAAAGGCTTTGGGAGTGTGGGTAAGGAGGTAGAGGTGGGGGCCTTTTATAAGAGGAGAGGAGGGGCACTCTTGGAAGGTAAAGAAAAGTCACTTTATTTTAAAATGGCATTCGGATTTAAGAGGTCCCACATTGATGTGTTTCGAGGATAAGGTGATAAGGGTTCGAAATCCACTAATCCAATAGGTTTTTTACATGTGTAGGTCTTAGATATTACATATTTTTCCATTTTATTTAAATCGTTAAATAATGAGGTAATCGCTGCATCATCAAGATGTCATAAATAATTTAATTTATTTAATGTCTAAAAATTATAAAAAAATACTATGATGTAGGAAAACTTTTTATATTTCCAATTAATATTTATAGTAAAAAATATTATTTTTATAACCCCATGTTAAAATTTTTTTAGTAAAACATTTCATGTTTGTCTCATTTTCACTTTAACTTTAAATAAAAAGATATTAATGTCATTTTCCAACCAAAGTGGATTCATGGGGTCCCCAAGTTAACCCATTGGTTGTATTGGTCGTCCATGACACATCCAATGAGGTTAGGACATGTTTCATGTTCATTTCATATTATTAAAACATTATCTTTACCTTAAACTAGACTAATTTCCTCTAATCGCGATTAAAAATTTAATAAGTTACTATTCACCAAAAAATTATTTTTATCCCATTGAACCACATTTTATTTCTTAATGACAACCATTTTTGTCGGATTTTTGAAATTCAAAACACAAATATGGCAAAATTTCATTTAAACGGAAAAAATCAATTTTTATAAGTACCACTTAGTGGTTTCACTATTCATCAAAAATTGATGTTTTTCAGAAAAATCTCAAAAATTCACCCTAAGCTATATTTGATATTATGAATTCAAAAATTAAGTCTATTTTTAAAAATTCAAAACATATAAGTCACATTAATTAATTTAATAATTATTTCCTGCTGTCATGACAAATAGCGTGTTTTTATGAAACAATAAGTATCAAAAGATTGATACCAGTTTAAGTCCAATTTCAAAGTGAAATTTATTCCAATGACCACCATTGGATTAAATGGTAAACATATATTCTAATTCCACTTCAAAACCAATTCAAAAGATAATCTAATCATATAAATAAATTAGATTAAAAAGCAGTTTTGATGTAAAATGCAGTATTTTTCACTATTCATTAAAAAATGAACATTGACAGAAAAATACCAAAAATTTATCCAATGTAAAATTCAATGTCCCAATCATAATGAATATGTTTATTTTGACAAATATAGATTATAATATTGTCAAAGTATTGATTTAAAAAGGGTTTGCCATCAAAAGGCAGTAAAACAATCTTTTAAGAATATTAGTGTATTCCATGCATAAGATTGTATTTATTTTCATTTTAAGCCTCTAAAACACTATATTAATCATTAATAGACATAGATAAAAATATCTATTATTCATTACTTACTTGGGATGTTACATCCTTACCACCTTTAGAAAATTGCATCCTCGCAATTTTAAAATTGGGCTCGGAAACATCCTTGAAAGCCCCACATCGGAAAAGGAGTAAATTAAACTATCACTTTAAAAGAAAGAAAGGGGAGTATAGAGGTCACCCGAGATAACCCATACTAGGATTCCATGTAAGAAAACATGGACATGGAGGGTAAAACCAAGGGTTATGTTCAGAGGGAGAGTGATAGAAATCATGTTTAGGAGAAAGTTAACCATAAGAAAATCACAAACTTGTGATGGGTTAAACGGTATTTGATTCCCCAGTAGGAAAAGTTAATAGACAAAATTTTTCTTTTAAGTTACTTTTCATTGAGGAATTTATTTTTGATCTTAAGGAAACATACTTACTTTTCATGTTGACTTTCAACTCTTTCTAGGTTTCTTACACAAACTCATAATTGCATACCTTGATCATGGCGTCCACTCGATTTCATCGTCATCTTGTTCACGTAGGTAGATGTCCCATGCATTACAACAATGATTTAGAGATCCTTCAAAATCATTTTATTCCTCCATCCAAATACACCTCGTACAACATGGGTCATATGGGTGTTCACAGAAAAATAGTTTTTGGAAATAATCATGTATGACATATCATTCCAAAACATCTGATAAAACATGATTTCTATAAAATAGTCGGACCGAAATTGAGTTGAAACTTTCTATTATTGGTCCTTTTAAAATACCAAAAGTATGTGATGTGAGACTATATTTTAAAAGAAAATATAAATAGGTTGCACAAGGGTCTCCTTCCTCAGCACCTTTTTTTGAATCATAATATGCTTCAAATTCTTGTGATAAGGTAAAACATTTGAAAATACCGTGATAATATTTACCTTTCTTGAAAAAATGAGAATATTATGAAAATAGTAATTGTCTAAAAACAACCCATGATCCACGATGATAACGAGGTATAGTGGAGGTGTTTGATATCTCAAACAACTGCTTGCAAGTGAGTTGTATGCTAGAAAATTTTTCACAATCATCCAAAGATGACTTTGCAATAATTATTGCAAGCATGTCATCAGGAAAAGATAGGAATTTCATTTGAGATCCTTATCCTTCCATTCGTAACCGACTTTACTTGACCTGAAAAAAAGTTATAAAACAATGATTTAACTGAAATAATAGATATAGGGACTAATCATGTGTCTCACAAGAACTCCTAATCCCTAAAGTTGTCTAAACCGACCTTTGATACCAACTATAAGGCCCCAGCCTTAAAACTTACTTAATCTTGAGTTATTACAGGATTACACATTGAGGATCTTTTCGGGTTTAGAGTTTTAGAGAATTAGATCATAAAACATTCATTACATTCCACATATAAACAAAGTGGTTACATAAAGATAGTATTCTTCATTCCCATCAATGGAAACATCTTTAAAATAAACATGGATTCTTTCTTGACACTTCCTTGACACTATCATCATATCATGTTCCTTTCCCTTGACCTGTGAAAAACATTTCAAAAAAACATGGGATGAGCATAAAAAGCTCAGTAAGGGATATAAAAATATGGAAAGGAAACATGGGTACATATATACATAAGGATGAGATCATAATTTACCCATAAAACATAAGCACTTTACCATACATCATCAAATCATGAATAAATCATAGAAATCATAAGACATAAAGGTAACTTGAGGCATTCATAACATTCTTACGTAGGGAGTAACCCTCTTGGTTACGTTTGGAATACCCATCACAGTATATTCCCTAAATCTCTTCGGAGAAACCTTAACGTTTCACTCCTTTGCGTTATCCAATGCATTGGAGAGCTATATCGGGCTCACCCACCCTTAGTTTATCACGGATCCACCCGTATTCATAATAATGCCCAAGAAACTCAACATAATCGTATCACATAAAACATGCATAAAGGAAACATAACATTTCCACCTTTCAATCACAAGATATCAATACAACAAATTGATATAAAAACATTTTGAAAACCATTTTCAATACCAAAATAAAAGAAAATTTAAACATGGTATTTATTTTTCTTTTAAAAAGAATGTATGGATTGTAGAGGAAGCCGAAACTCAAATAACGGTCACGGCGGCGGAGAAGTTGTTGTCGCCGCATACGTACGACAAAAACATTCCCTTTTGTCGTTTAGTAAAACGATTCATATAAAAAAGATTCCTTTTGGATAAACATAATATTCAAAGGGGTTCATACACCGTATAAAATAAGGTTTTGTATAAAACAAAATATGCCTCAATGAAAGGAGATTGAGACGAAGTCCCATACCTCGGGTCCGACTTGACTCGATCGTTCTTTAATGTCCTGAATAATAAACTTGAGTTAATTTCTAATTGCATAATAACCCTTTTCAAGTTCATTATTCCTTTTATATCACTTATTACCATGTCATGAACTCTATGTAATTATTTAAGTTAATAATGGTCATTTTAACGATCATTGGTACTTGAGTAAAAAATAAACCCTTTATAATTAAAAGTTTTTCATGTATCCATTATATCCAGAATGGTATTCATGATGTATATATCATATATGTCATATATATCCAGTACATGCATGCATTTATAATATTACATAATCATTTAGAGGTTAGAAATGAAATGCATCGTTCATGGAGATGGTAAGCCGTATGTACGCATGAACGCTACTTTCATTTCTATTTCATATTTTATAGAATGGAATCATAATGATATAATGGTATATTATAATTCCAGTATAAAATAATATATAATATAATAGTTCCATCCTTTATACGTCCCACATATGGTATTTAACGAATCAAATCACTTTGAGGGGGCGGTAGTCCGCACTTCCTTGAAATAAGATATCACGTTCACCCATAATGGAAACCATAAATGTATGACCAAAAAGGAAAATACAGAAGCTTCAGGAAAACATAAACATATTATATATCATATATAAATATAGTGACATCTTAATGACCACCTTTTAAGGTGTTAAAATAATGTTGAACAGTCATCGTTTCGGGAGGCATAAATTCACCATCCACGGAAACAGTATGTTCGTTAACCATTAGATGTAGGTGTGTGTAAGTGTAGCTCTAATACTTATTATAACAACATCCTAGTATATTGATGATACTTGAGTTGTTACAAAAGAAAATAATAAAAAGAGTTTAGGGGGTTGGAGAAGCAAAATAAAACAAAAGGACTCAAGTGAAGACATTACCTTAAAATCAGGTAACTCCCTTTGGTTTGAGCTCAAAGGCATCCTTGGGAAGACTTCTGCCCAAAGTGAGGCTTCAAGGAGTAAGAGAGGGAAGTGGAGAGACAAAATGGGCAGAGTTTGGCCGAGCCAAAGGCTTTGGGAGTGTGGGTAAGGAGGTAGAGGTGGGGGCCTTTTATAAGAGGAGAGGAGGGGCACTCTTGGAAGGTAAAGAAAAGTCACTTTATTTTAAAATCGTATTCGGATTTAAGAGGTCCCACATTGATGTGTTTCGAGGATACGGTGATAAGGGTTCGAAATCCACTCGTCCAATAGGTTTTGGACATGTTTAGGTCTTATATATTACATTATCTTTCCATTTTATTTAAATCGTTGAAAAATGAGGTCATCGCTGCATCATCAAGATGTCATAAATAATTTAATTTATTTAATGTCTAAAAATTATAAAAAAATACTATGATGTAGGAAATCTCTTTATATTTCCAATGAATATTTATAGTAAAAAAATATGATTTTTATAACCCCATGTTAAAATTGTTTTAGTAAAACATTTCATGTTTGTCTCATTTTTACTTTAACTTTAAATAAAAAGATATTAATGTCATTTTCCAACCAAAGTGGCTTCATGGGGTCCCCAAGTTAACCCATGGGTTGTCTTGGTCAGCCATGACACATCAAATGAGGTTAGGACATGTTTAAAGTTCATTTAATATTATTAAAACATTATCTTTACCTTAAACTACACTAATTACCTCTAATCGCGATTAAAAACTTAATAAGTTACTATTCACCAAAAAATTATTTTTATCCCATTGAACCACATTTTACTTCTTAATGACAACCATTTATGTCGTATTTTTTAAATTCAAAACACAAAGATGGAAAAAATTCATTTAAAAGGAAAAAAATCAGTTTTTATAAGTATCACTTAGTGGTTTCACTATTCATAAGAAATTGATGTTTTTCAGAAAAATCCCAAAAATTCAATCTAAGATATATTTGATATTATGAATTCAAAAATGAAGTCTATTTTGCAAAAATCAAAAAATATAATTCACATTAATTAATTTAATAATTAATTCCTTCTGTCATGACAAATAGCGCGTTTTTATGAAACAATAAGTATCAAAAGATTGATACCAGTTTAAGTCCAATTTCAAAGTGAAATTTATTCCAGTGACCACCATTGGATTAAATGGTAAAAATAAATTCTAATTCCACTTCAAAACCAATTCAAAAGATAATCTAATCATATAAATAAATTAGATTAAAAAGCTGTTTTGATGTAAAATGCAGTATTTTTCACTATTCATTAAAAAATGAACATTGTCAGAAAAATACCAAAAATTTATCCAATGTAAAATTAAATGTCCCAATCATAATGAATATGTTTATTTTGAAAAAAATATAGATTATAATATTGTCAAAATATTTATTTAAAAAGGGTTTTCCATCAAAATGCAGTAAAACAATCTTTTAAGAATATTAGTGTATTCCATGCATAAGATTGTATTTATATTCATTTTAAGCCTCTAAAACACTATCTTAATCATTAATAGACATAGATAAAAATATCTGTTATTAATTAATTACATGGGATGTTACATGGAAGGTGAGGTGAAATCTTCTCAATATCCCATAATTCTAGGAAGTCCATTCATAATGACATCGAGAACCAAGATTGATGTCCATTCAGGCATCTTATCCATGGAATTTTGTGACCAACTGGTCATGTTCAACATTCTCCCAGCCATGTGATACGCATCTAAGGATTACTCTGAATTCTCAACCAATGCTTATGAGAACACTTTTGAGAGTCAATTGAATCCCAATCCACCGTGTTCTTTATTTTCTAATGATAAAAGGGAATGTAAATTTTGTATCCTAATCAACCAAGTCATAAATGGAGAAGTTGATGTTGACATTACAAATGAAAACACTATTGATATAAAGGATCATAAAAACTATTTGGATTCCCATCTCACCTATGACATCCACTTCTCCAACTTGTATGGTAATGAGGAAAATTAACTATAATGTTCCTTTGTTCATTCAGATCAGTTTATCCAACATTCATCATTCCATATCCACAATTTTGAAAATTATGTTATATGTGAGGTGAACCCTCAACAATTGTGTTTATCTTGTCCCAATGAGAGTGAAGGTTGTGGGATTTGTTCACTAATTAATAAAGTGATCACTGGTGTGGTTGATATTGACCATTATTTGGAAAAAAACACTAATATAATAGATTTTGAAAATTTTATTCAGTCTTACGACTCAACTGATCCTCATTGTTGTACATTAGTAAGTGATGAAATAAATAAGTCAAAAAAAATTATGATCTCATTCTATGATTTCGTGTTATCTAAACCTCACATAAACTAACTAAAAAAATTGACACATCTTCCTAAATTTCTAAACATATAAAACCATCAATTTGTTGATAAATTCATTCCTCACATTGAAAACCAAAGGGAGGATAGTCATATTCTCTTTCCACCCCCGTTGAATTGAAAGAAAAATAAAAAGGAAGGGATGAAATTATCCTATGAATCATTGGGCCATCCAAAGGAAATGTTTTTAAGGAAGCACACTAGAGTTGATAAATTACAATGGCCACCATCAGACTATGTTTAGTCTAATACAACTATCCAGCTGTAGACAAATAAATGCAGCACTTCTTGGGATGCAACCCATGTTTTCTTTTACTTTTCTAAAATTTTAATTTCTTTTTAGTTTTTTATTAGATAAATAGTGATTTGTCTTTTCCTGGTAACATCCCACAATACTAGAACCACATCGAATTCCATCAGATCCCCAACTTCTGCAGTTGACACACCAACAGATTGAGACGACGACCAGCCAAATCCAAACCTGGGGCACCTCATTACCTTTAACTCTCCCCCCCCCCCTCTCTATTTCTTTATTCTTCTTCCTCCCTCATTCTCATTTTGTTTTTAACACTTTTATCATCACATTTTTTATTTACGCTTTTTTTGTGGGTGTGTCTTTATAAAAAACTAAAAAAACAATAAATAAGCTAAAAAAATAAAAAAACCAAAAGAGTAATACTTACTCACCATCCATTTTTTCTTTTTTTCAACCATTTTGGGGAGTCAAAAGACATGGTTTCATCTCAAAAATTTTGTGGTTTCTTCATAAATTTGGATAAAGAATATTGTGTCAAAAAACAACAAATTTTGAAAGCTCAATTTTTCATTTGGAAGTTGATTTCCCCAACCGTGAGGGAAAAAATTCTCATTCATGCTAATTCTACCTATGGACATCTTTTCAAAATTTGTGTTTTTCACCACCATTTTTGAGTCTTGAGTTTGGGGACCATCGAGCTTAATTTCATACTTTATTGTGCATTAATATGATAGAGGCATTTTCTGAACCACATGAGAATTATAATAGCAAAATATCCTCCCATTAACCATACATTAATCATCCTTTTAAAAGTCCCTTTGAGCCTATGAAAACCTTTTCTTTGATAGAGACATTACATGCCCAATACCTTATCCCACCCAATATCAACATGGATTATCATTGCATAATTTTTTTTAAATTTTAAGTGTGGGGGGAATGAATTTCATTTTCGGTACCCTTTTATTGATTTTTAACGAGTCATCATATGCTTGAGGGCAAGAATCCATTTTAGTGTGAGGGAGTGGTTGTCAATTAGTGAGTTTTGGGGAATGTAATTTACTTTTATTTATGTAATTTTTTAAATGTTATTGACAAGTGTTAAAAAATAAAAAAAATATAAATAAATGGGTTGTGTCTTGGGCAGGTCAAAAATCACTCTTCCTCATCCATTGATCTTGTTATAACAATTAAAATTAATATCGTGAGGACATAAATCATGGTATGGGATATGAGTGTGTGATTATATTCATGTTCAACTTTTTAAAAATTCAAAAAAAAATATAAACAAAAGAAAAAAAATTTACACCTATGTCATTCGAGGAAGTTGTCTGGTTTGTAAATATTTCATCTTCTCATCCAATTCAAATTACTTTCCTCTTTTTGTTCTTTATTCAAACAATCATTCCCTTATAAATATTTATTTTCATTTCCCTTCGTGTCTCATTTCAATAAAAAATGTGTATTTCCTTTTCCATGTTGGTGTTTTACCCCCTTTTTTCAATATTATGGATATCATCTTCCTACAATCCTATGGCCACAGAAAAACCCCTAAAAACATCTTGATTTTTGAGCACTTTATGATATGAAGTATAATATGAGAGCTCTTTAAAACTCTAAGATTTTCAATTTTGGTTGGTGAATTAGTGAAACTCCATAAATTAATTTTATCATCTTGAGAGGAGTCTGTTTTGTAGGCCACCATTTTCTGTTTCTAAATTTGAGCATGAAAAAGTGAATTGTTTTTTGGAACATTGTTTTTGTAACAACAACTTGTGGTGGAATTCCATATGGATGAGTGAAATTGTCTAAACCCCCCTGATTGGGGAAAACAAAATTTTAATGTTTTTTGGTGAGTGTTAATGATTTTCTCATGTTTTTATATTTGTTGCACATTAGGACATGAACAAGACTAAGTGTGGGGGATTTTATGTGAGGATTATTTTCATGACTTACTATATACTCCCATTACTGATTTTATATGAAATGTACAAAATTTGTGAAAATTATTAATGTTTTAATACTAATTATAATTTTTGAGCATTTTTATAAGTGGTCTAATTGAGCCAGTTTACTATTTTAACATTAACTCTCACCCTAATTATAAAAATTCCATGATTACTATTTTTTAGGATTCCTTGTTCAATTTAAAACATTTCATTATAAGGGATCATGAGCCCGTTCTACCATTTGAAGGTTCATATGGACCACACAAGAAGACGCAATGAATTTGTGATGAAACTAGACCATCCATGATGATTGATTTACTTGGATCAATCCTGATGTCAAAATTACTTTAGTATTCTCCAAATCTCTGGGGGAAATTCAAAGAGGAAAGTATAAAAATTTCAAATCCCAACTCCCAAAACAAGGGGCCCAAATGAAACTCTGAAGTCCATCCCACCATTCTGTCCAGGAATTAAAATCTAGAAATTATTCATGACACAGCTCATGATATAATCATCAAATCAAGTTGATATGATTGAAATGTGAAATAGGATATATAGGAATCTTACTTTTTTAAATAGAGAATTCAGATTTGAAGGTATATTCCTATTCAAAACCCATCCACATTTCGACCTTCTAAAAAGTATGTATTGAAATAGACAGTTTAATGTTGTTTAATCATACCACCATAACATTGGATCCATAAGTAAAATGGTCACAAAGGATTCAGAGTAGATAGAGGAAATAAATACATATAACTTTGAAGAAGGATATATCTCTAAATTCAGCTGTATGGATATCCAAATAGTCAATCCAAATGGAGGGGTAGATTTGGAATGCAAACAGTCCACCACCTTAAGCTATATATACATCCCCTCCTCTCCTTTCATAAGGGTTGGCATTGTAGAAGATAAGAGCACATATTTTCATGACCAAATCCCTTCCAAAGTCTTGTGAGGACCTTAAATTCTCATGTTTTCAATTTATATACCTTTCCTCCTCTCTTTTTTTTAATTTACTTTTTCAATTTTCTTTATTTGTAATTTCACAAGTGTTTTTCTATGAAATTCTGTTTTAATACAAGTTTCTTCTTCAATATCTCTTATTCTCATCCACCTCTTTAGTTTAATATTAATTTTCATAAAATAGTTTAAATCAATTTAAAACCCTTTCCTTTAATTTGATTTCTCATTCAATCTAATGTCCGTTTTTATATCTCTTCATCATTCGTGTGTGTGTGTGTGTTCAATGCAGAAGTATTTTCTTATCCATTTATTTTTGTTATACTCATAATTTATCATCATATTAATTATAACCATATTACTAATAATCTCAATGAATGAGTAAATTTCTCATTGGGGTGAGTTATAATATATGTATGTTAATCTATTGAGATCTTTTTCTCAATGAATATTATTTAAATTTACATTGTGTATGTTGGACTTAACTTTTCATAGATTAATGACTTGTTTTGTTTAATGTCTAGATTCCGTGGATTATTAGAACCTAAAATACACTACCACAATCATGTACTGATTGAGATTAGAATCATTGTTAAGTTAATTCTTGGATTAAATCCTTAACACTTAGGAATTATAATCAAAGTCAACTTATGACATGGGTATTAATTTAATGCAATATAAAGCAAGGATCAAGGATATCACAAGCTTAAATACCTAATTATGAAATCAACCCAATATTTATAAATTTTTTAAATCAATCTTAATCAATAAACCATTTCATATACTCTGCAACAAAACCCCCAAACAGAATACAATCAACTAAAAAAAATCAACTATTAAAAATTATTGTCACTGAGGAATCAACCTGAGAGATGCTATACACATTAAGAGAGAAACAGAACATTGAACGGTCGATATGTGACAATTATATGTGCTATCAAATGGTACCATCGACAGGTATGTTGCTTTATGTAATCATTAGTTTCTAGTTATTGTAAAATAAATGAAACAAAAAATTTAAAAAAATTGCAAAAAAAACAAAGAAAAACTCACCTTCTCATAAAAATCATAAACAGAAAAAACTCAAAGAAAAACTCATATTCCACTTTCTTCCAGCATCTCTTTGAATTCCCCATATCCTCCCAAAAAATCCCTCAGATCTTTTTGTCCATGAAATTGAGAGAACTCTTCTCCAACATAATAGGAACATTAAGGATAATCAAATAATTCAAGAACTAGTCCTTGTGCAACAAATTGAATTAGATATGTATAATCCTAGGGAAAAAACCCTTAAATAACTTATTTCCCCTAATATGAATTACTAACATATTGGTATCCAATATCCAAATATAGAGGCTAACTTTGAACTCAAATCTGGATTGATTCATCTTCTCCCTCATTTCTATGGGCTAGTCTGTGAGGTTCCATGTCGTCATCTTCAAGATATCCAAGTGGTGTGCTCTACCATGATGCCTCAAGGGTTTTCTGAGGAACAAATCTAACTCAGACTTTTCCCTTTATCCCTAACCAACACCACCAAGTCATGGCTCTACTACCTACCTCCTGGTTCCATAACCACATGGAATGATATGAAGAGACTCTTCTTAGAGATATTAATTCCTGCTTCTCGTACTACTTCTATCTGAAAGGAAATAAGTGGTATCTGTCAGATCCCAAGTGAATCACTACATGAATACTGGGAGAGTTTCAAAAAGATTGTGGAAACCTACACACACCGATGAATCCCTGGCCAACTATTGATCCAATATTTTATGAGGGGTTGTTGGATACGGAGAAAACTCTCATTGATTCCACAAGTGGCAGTGCTCTTGTTAATAAAACTCTCGCATCTTCAAGAGATCTCATAAGAAACATGGCTGAAAACACATAACAATTCCATAATCGAGCACATTCTCAAGTAAAACAAGCCCAGGAGAATCAATCTGTGAATCCTAACAAGATCATAGAGTGGATGAGTGAACTTACAGGTCTTGTTCGACAACTAGTTATGGCTACCAAAGCTCCAACCTCATCTTTTCCACAATCAATGTTTGCCGGACCTATCAAATACTATGTAATCTAAAACTCCCCATCTCATCCAATAGACACATTTCTACAACTTCAAGATGAACCATATGATTCAGCTATACCAATGGAGCTCAATGCAGCCTATGCTCAGCAGAACACCAACCCTCAACAATTAGGTCTGTTTGTTAGAAACTTCATCCAACCTCACTCTGAGCCCTTCTCTTCTTCATATAACCAAGACTTGAGATATGGGAATCTCATTTCTCATACCCCTCAATTCCATCCTCAAATGTGAAACTAGTTTCAATATGGTCAAGGTGTTGGTAACTTCCAACAACCTTATCCTTTTCTTACTCAACCTCAGAGGAACTATCTTTCTGCTGGATTCCACTATCCTAGTGAGCATTCCCAATTCTAAAACCAATACAATCTCTTTCCCGAGAACCAAAATCAAGGTGATCTGAATCCAAGACAATCCCCTTCTTCTAAGCATTCTTGGGAATGTGAAGTTGAAGATCTTTCCTCCTTCACCTATTCCAGCCTCAAAAAAATTAAAACCCAAATTGGTCAACTTGCATCCCACCTGAGGTTGAAAAAACAATCAAATTATTCCAAACTCTGAGATCATCCATTACCCAACCCCATGGGTAATGTAAGTGAAATTTCACCAAGATCTAGAAAGAAAATTGATATGCCTCAAGATAAGTCATCCAACTCTCTTTTAAATGTTGACCTAGAAAATGAAAAGAAAAAGAAATATGAATAGGAATCTGAATCAATTACCTCACCTCCATCCATTACACTTAAGAACCTAATTTATTTTCCTCAAGACATTTCTAAGACAAATAAGTCCTTTGAACCTAATCCTAAAATTCCCAACATGTTTAGATGTGTTGAACTGAACATTCCCCTCTTATATTCCATTAAAAAAATTCCTAAGTATTCAATGATTCATAAGGAATTGTGCACCCACAAGTGGAAAATTATGACCTTTGAAAATATTTACACCCAGCAGTCTATTCCCATAAAGTGAAAAGATCAAGGGACCTTTACGGTTCCATTCCAAATTGGAAGTTCCAACTTCGATGATGCACTCATAGACTTAGGTGCCTCAATTAATTTCATGCCCAAATCAATCTTCTCTAACGTTGTTCTAGGTCCCTTACATCCAATGGGTGTTTTCATTCAATAGGAAAACCGAAACACTTCTGGTCTAAAGGGTATAATCGAGGATGTCCTTGTTCGTATGAATGATATTGTCTTCCCTACATATTTCTTTTCCCATGACATGGAATGTGAGGAGAACTCTTCTCAATCTCCCATAATTCTAGATAGACCATTAATAATGAAAATGATAACCAATATTGATTTCCATTTAAGAATCTTATCCATGAAATTTGGTAACCAACTAGTCAAGTTCAACATTTTCCATGCCATTCCATACACATCTGATGATCACTCTACATTCTCAATCCATGCATCTGAGAACACTTCTAAGAGCCAATTGAATCTTATTCCATCATCTTCTTCATTTTATAATGATAAAGTGATTGTAAATTCAGTATCCTAATCAACCAATTCATAAATGGAGAAGTTGATGTTATCATTACAAATTCAAACTCTATTGATCTATAAGATCTTGAAAAATATTTGGAATCCCATATCACCTCTGACATCCACTTCTCCCACTTGGACGGTAATGATGAAAATGAACTAGAATGATCATTTATTGATTCAAATCAATTTATCCAACATTCATCATTTAATATCCATGATTCTGAAAATTCTGTTATATGTGAGGTGAACCCTAAACAATTGTGTTTATCTTGTCCCAATGAGAGTGAAGGTTGTGATATTTGTTCCCTAATTATTAAAGTGACAACTAGTGAGGTTGAAATTGACCATTCTTTGGAAAACAACATTGATAAAATGGATATTAAAAATTTTATTCAGTCTTATGACTCCACCGATCATCATTATTGTACATCGGTGAGTGATGAAATAAATAAGTCAAAAACAATTGGGATATCATACTATCGTTTCGTGTTATATGATCATTACATAAATTAACCATCAAAATTGAGACATCTTCTTAAATTTCCAAACATAGAAAACCATCACTTTGTGGATAAAATCATTCTTGATGTTGAAGAGAAAAGGGAGGATAGTCATATTCTCTTTCCACCCCAATTGAATTGAATGAAAAACAAAAAGGAGGGGATGAAATTATCTAATGAATCATTACGCCTCCCAAAGGAAAAGTTTTTCTAGAAGCACACTAGAGTTGAGAAAATACTATGGCCACCTTCAGACTATGGGTAGTCCACTACAACTTTCCAGCTGTAGGCAAATAAATGCAGTGCTTCTTCGGAGGAAACCCATGTAATCATTTACTTTTGAAAAATTATAATTTCTTTTTAGTTTTTCTTTATATGAATAATGATTTTTAGTTTTCAAGTAACATCCCATAATACTAGAACCACATCAACTTCCATCATATCCCAAACTTCTGCAGCTGAAACACCTCCGGATAGAGACGGCGACCCGCCAAATCCAAACTAGAGGGCACCTCTTTCCCTTTAACTCCTCTTATATATCTATCTCTCTATTATTTGTCCCTTATTCTCATTTTGTTTTTTTTTTACCATTTTCCTCATCATATTTTTTTATTTACACTTTCTTTTTTGTGTGGGTTTTCTTTTATACAAAACTAAAAAAACTCTAAAAAAACTAAAAAATAAAAAAATGTAGGAAAACCCAAAAGAGTCATATTTACTCACCATTTATTTTTGACATTTTGCCCGACCATTTTGGGGAGTCAAAAGACTTGTTTTAATCTCAAAAATTTTGTGGTTTCATTATAAATTTGGATAGAGAATATTGTATCACAAACAAAAACAAATTAAATACACTATTTTATATTTGGAAAATGATTTCCCCAATTGTGAGGAACAACATTTTCATTCATTATAAGGCCACATATGGCCATCTTTTCAAAATGTGTGTTTTTCACCCACATTTGTGAGTCATGAGTTTTGGGTCCTTCGAGCTGAATTTTCTATGTTAGTGTGCATTAATATGAAAGAGTAATTTTCTTAACCATGTGAGAATTATAATAGACGAATAGCCTCCCATTAACCATACATTATTCCTCAATTTAATGTCCCATTTGAACCTTTGAAACCCATTTCTTTGATATACACATTACAAGACCAATACCCTTTCCCACCCAATATCAACAGGGATTTTCATTGAATAATTTTTTTTGGAAATTTTATTGTGGGGGAATGGATTTCATTTTTGGTACCCTTTTATTTATTTTTAATGAGTTATAATATGCTTGAGGGAAATCATCCATTTTAGTGTGAGGGAGAGGTTGTAAATTAGTGAGTATTGGGGAATGTAATGTACTTTAATTTACGTAATTTTGTAATTATTATTGACAACTCTTTAAAAAAATTGAAAACAGGGTTATGTCTTGGGCAGGTCAAGAAACACTCTTCCTCAACAATTTATCTTGTAATAACTATTAAAATTAGTGTCGTGAGGAGATAAATAAAGGGTTGGGATATGATTGTGAGTTCTCTTTGAAGTTAAACTTTCAAAAATGGAAAATAAAAAAGAAAATGAAAAAAATGAACACTTATGTTATTGGAAGAAGTTTCGTGGTTTTAAATATTTCATCTTCTCAACCACTTCAAATTACATTAATCTTTTGTGTCTATCTTCACACAATCATGCCCTTATAAATATGTGTTTTCATTTCCCTTCATTTCTCATTTCAATAAAAATTGTGCATTGCTTTTTATATGTTTCTATTTTACCCCCTTTTCCCCATGTTTTGGATATCGTCTTCCAACCATCTTATAGCCACAAAAAAACCCTATAAAAATATATTGATTTTTAATCACTTTAGGATAGAGAGTGGAAGCTGAGATCTCTTTAAAATGATATGATTTTCAATTTTGGTTGGTGATTGACTTAAACTCCATATATTTATTTTATCATCTAGAGAGAAGTATGTTTTGTGTGCCACTATTTTGTATTACTATATTTGAGCATGAAAAAATGAATTGTTTTTGGAACATTGTTTCTGTAACAACAATATGTGGTTAAATTCAATATGGATGAGTGAAATTTTCTAATCCTCCCCTAATTGGAGAAAACAAAATTTTAATATTTGTTGGTTAGTGAAATTGATTTTATCATGTTTTTATATTTGTTGCACATGATGATATGCACAAGACTCATTTTGGGGGTGTTGATTTTATGAATATTTTCATGAATTTTTATATAATCCGTTTACTGATTTTATGTGAAATGTGCATAATTTGTGCAAAATATTAATGTTTTAATACTAAGTATAATTTTTGAGCATTTTTAGAAGTATTCCAATTGATTTAGTTCACTATTTTAATAATACCTCTCACCATACTTACCCAAAATTCATTATTTCTATTTTTTAGGGTTTTTTATTCAATTTAGAACATTTCATTAGAAGGTATCATGATCCCATTCTACCATTTAAAGGGAAATATGAACCAGACAAGAAGACCCAATGAATTTGTGAAGAAATTGGACCATTCATGATGATTGAGTTAATGGAATCAATCTATATGTCCAAATAACTTTATACTCTAAAAATCCTTGGGGATAATTCAAAGAGTCTTGGATAAAAAATTCAGAGTCCAACTCCAAAACAAAGGGGTCCAAACGAATCTTTGAAGTCCAGCCCACCATTTTGTCTGGGAATTAAACTCCGGACAATATTCATGACATACCTCATGATGTAATCATAAAATGAAGATGATAACATTCATTTTCAAAGATTAAATATAGGTGGAAGTCTTTTTTTAATAATGAATTCGTATTTGAGGGCATATTCCTATTCAAAAACCCATCCACATTTTCCTTCAAAAAGTATGGATTGAAATGGACAGTTTAACTTTGTTTAAAAAAATCGCCATAACATTGGATTATTAATTCAAATGGATGCCCAATTTTTAGAGTAGATAGATGAGTTATATATATACAACTTTTAATAAGGATATATCTCTAGATTCAGCTTTTTTGATATCCAAATAGTCGAGCCAAGTGGAGGGGCACATTTGGAAGGTAAACAGTTCACCACCTTGGGCTATAAATACATCCCCTCCTCTCTTTTCAAAAGGGTTGGAATTGAAGATGATAGGGGCACATATTGGCACGACCAAAGCCTTGAAAAATTATTTAGAGGACCTTCTATATTGAATTTTTCACTTTATATACCATTCTTCCTCTCTTTGTATTAATTTACTTTTGCAGTTTTCTTCGTTTCTAATTTCACTAGTGTTTGTTTTTGTAATCCTGTTTTAATAAAAGTTTCTTATTCAATTTCTCTTATTCTAATCCACCTTCTGTAGTTTAATATTAATGTTCTTAAAATATTTTAAATCATGTTAAAACTCTTTACCTTATTTTTCTTTCTCATTCAATCTAATGTTTATTTTTAATTCTCTTCATCATTTCTGTGTGTGTGTGTTCAACGCAAAATTCTTTTCTTATCATTTTATTTTTCTTATATTATTAATTTATCATCTTTATAATTATAACCATATTACTTATCAATTCAGTGGTTGAGTAAATATCTCATTGGGGTGAGTTATAATTTAGGTATTTTAAATAATTGATAGCTTTACTCAATGAATATTCTTTAAATTAAAATTGTGTATTTTGGACATAACATGTAATGGATTAATGATTTGTTTTGTTTAACATATGAATTGAATGAATTTTTGGAATCATAGACACACATCAACAATAAATTACTAATTTAGATTAGAATCCGAGTTAAGTTAAGGCTTGTATTAAATCCTTAACACTTAGGAATTCTATTCAACGTCAACTTGTGACATGGGTCTTAATTTATGAAATATAAAGCAAGGACCAAGGATATCACAAGTTTAACTACCTAATGAAGAAATCACCCCAATATTTATAAATTTTTTAAATCAATCGTAATCAATCAATAATTTCATAATCTCTATAATAAACCCCCCCTATCAGAATTAAATCAACTAAAACCAATTGACTATTAAAAAGTATCATAGCTGAGGATTATATCTGAGTGCTGTAATACACATTAGCAGAGCACTAAAACATTGAACAGTTGATAGGAGACAATCAGTCGCACTTTCAAATGGCTCCATTTTCAAGTATGGTTCTTTATGTAGTCATTAGATTTTGGTTATTTTAAAAAACCAAAAAAAAACAAAATTCAAAAAAAAAATAGAAGAAAACACAATGAAAAATCCACCTTTTCATAAATATCATAATTGAAAAAACACAAAGAAAAACTCATCTTCCAATTTCATCCAACATATCTTTGAATGTCCTGTAGCCTCCCAAAACTTTTCCTCGAATTTTTTTGACTCTGAAATTGAGAAAACTCTTCTCTAACTTAGGAATAATAGTAAATATAATCAAATAATTCAAGAACCAGTCCTTGTCCAACCAATTTAATTAGATACAGATAATCCTAGGGAATGAACCCTTCAAAAATATTATACCCCTAATATGAATTACCAACCTCTTTTTATTCAATACTTAAACATAGAGGATGACTTCAAACTCATATCAGGTTTGATTCATCTTCTCCCTCATTTCCACAGGGTAGCCGGTGAGGATCCACATCTTTATCTTAAATAGTTCCAACTGGTGTGCTCTACCATGAATCCTCAAGGGGTTTCTGAGGAAAAATCATACTCCGAGCATTCCCTTTATACCTAGTTAACACTACCAAGTCATGGATCTACTACCTCTCCTTGGTTCCATAACAACATGGAATGACATGAAGAAACTCTTCTTAGAGAAATTATTTCATGTTTCTCGTATTGCTTCTATCCAAAAGAAAATAAGTGGTATCCATCAGTTCCCAAGTGAATAACTCTATGAATACTGGGAGAAGTTCAAAAAGCTTGTTAAACCTGCCCACACCACCAAATCCCTAACAAAATATCGATCCAATACTTCTATGAGGTGTTATTGGATATGGAGATAACTCTTATTGATGCTGCAAGTGGGGGTGCTCTTGTTGGTAAAACTCCCATAGCTACAAGTGATCTAATAAGAAACATGGTTTCAAACACACCAAAATTCCATAATCAAGCACATTATCAAGTTAAACAGGACCAAGAGAATCAATATATAGATACCAACAAGATGACAGAGTGGATGAGTGAACTTACAAGTCTTTTGGGACAACTAGTTGTGGCTACCAAAGCCCCAACCTCTTCTTCTCCACAATCAATGTTTCATGGACCTATCAAAAACTGTGGAATCTATAACTCCCTAAAAATCCAACATAAACTTGTCCACAACATCAAGATGAACCATCCGAATCATTTGGACCAATGGAGCTCAATGGAGCCTATGCTCAGTAGAACACCAACCCTCAAAAATCTGGTCAGTTTGTTAGAAACTTCAACCAACCTCACTCTGAGCGCTTCTCTTCTACCTATAACCAATACTTGAGATATGGGAAACCCATTTCTTATCCCCCTAAATTCCATCCCCAAATATAAAACCTGTTTCAAAATGGTCAAGGTGTTGGTAACTTGCAACAACCTTATCCTTTTGTTCTTAAACCTCAAAGGAACAATCCTCCTCCTGGATTCTAATATCCTAGTGAGAATTTCCAATTCCAAAACCAATACAATCTCTTTTTTAAGAACCAAAATCATGGAAATAAAAATCTGGGACACAAATCTTTTTCGTAGAAACCATGGTAAAGTTCATTTGAAGATCTTACCTCCTACACTATTTCTAGCCTAAAAAACATTGAATCTCAAATTGGTCAACTTGCATCCCACCTGATCCAGCAACAACAATCAAATTCTTCTGAAACCCAACTCAACCATTACCCAACCCTCAGGGGTATTGTAATAGAAATTTCACTAAGAACGGGAATTCAAATTTCTATGCCTCAAAATAATTCCTCCAACTCTCCTTTAAATGTTGACCTTGAAAATGAAAAAAAATGAATATAAAAAGGAATATAAATCCATTCCCTCACCTCTTTACATTCCACTTAATAACCCAATTCATTTTCCTCAAGCCATTTATATGCCAAAGAAGTCCTTTGAACCTGTTCCTGAAATGCCTGACATGTTTAGACGTGTTGAAGTAAACATTACCCACTTAGATTACATGAAACAAATTCCTAATTATTCCACGTTTCTTAAGGAATTTTTCACCCACAAGAGGAAACTTAGGACCTTTGAAAATGTTTCCACCCAGTAGTCTATTCCCATAATGTGAAAATTTCCACGGAACTTTACGGTTCCATGCCAAACTAGAAGTCTCGACTTCTATGATGCACTCATAAACCTAGAATCCTCAATTAATGTCATGCATGAATCCATCTTCTCCAACCTTTTTCTAGGCCCCTAACATCCAATGGGTGTTGTCATATAATTGGACAATCGAATAACTGCTAGTCCTGAGGGTATAATCGAGGATGTACTTATTCATGTGAATGATCATATCTTCCCTGTTGATTTCTATGTACATGACATGAAAGGTGAGATGAAATCTTCTTGATCTCCAATAATTCAAGGAAGACCATTCCTAGTGATAGAAAAAACAAGATTGATGTCAATTCAGGCATCTTATCCATGGAATTTGTTGACCAACTTGTCAAGTTCAACATTTTCCAAGCTATGTGATACCCATCTGAGGATCACTCTCCATTTTCAATCTGTGCTTCTGATAACACTTCTAAGAGTCAATTTAATCCTAGTCCATCATCTTATTCATGTTCTAATGATAAAAGAGATTGTAATTTCTATATCCTAATCAACAAAGTCATAAATAAAGAAGTTGATGTTGACATTAGAAATGAAAAATCCATTTATCTAAAGGATATTAAAAAATCATTGGGATCCCATCTCACCTCTGACATACACTACTTCCACATGGACGGTAATGAAAAAAATGCACTATAATGCTCATTTGTTGATTCATATCAGGTTATCCAACATTCATCATTTCATATCCATGATTCTGAAAATTTTGGTATATGTGAGGTGAACCCTAAACAATTGTGTCTATCATGTCCCAATGAGAGTGTAAGTTGTGAGATTTGTTACCAAATTAATAAATTGATCCTTGGTGAGGTTTAAATTGACCATTATTTGGAAAAGAACATTGATATAGTGGATATTGAAAATTTTATTCAGTCTTATGACTTTACTAATCCACATTATTGTACATCAGTAAGTGGTGAAATAAATGAGTCAAAATCAATTGGGATCTCATACTATGGTTTCATGTTATATGAACCTTACATAAATGAACCATCAAAATTGAGACATCTTCCTAAATTTACCAATATATAAAACCATCACATTGTGGTAAAATCATTCCTACCGTTTAAGACCAAGGGGGGGATATTCAAATTCTCTTTCAACCCCTATTGAAATTCATGAAAACAAAAAGGAAGGGATGTAATAATCCAATGAAACATTGGGTCTCCCAAAGGAAAAGTTTTTTTGTAAGCACGCTGGAGTTAAGAAAATATAATGGTCACCATCGACTTTGGGTAGTCGATTGCAACTGTATAGCTATAGAAAAATAAATGTAGTGCTTCTTGGGAGGCAACCCATGTTTTCTTTAAATTTTGTGAAATTTTAATTTCTTTTTAGTTTTTCATTATATTAAAAATGATTTTTCTTTTTTAGGTAACATTCCATTATCCTGGAACCATATTGACTTCCATCAGATCCCTGTCTTTTGCAGTTGACACACCACTAGATGGATACGACAACCCGCCAAATCCAAACCAGGGGCACCTCGTTCCCTTTAACTCCTCTTCTATATATATATATATATATATATATATATATATGTTTTTCTTCCTCCCTCATTCTCATTTTTTACCACTTTCCTAATCAATTTGTTTTATTTACTCATTCTTTTTTGTGTGGGTGTGTCTTTATAAAAAACTATAAAAACTAAAAAATAAAAATATGTAAAAATAATAAAAGACTCATAATTACTCACCATACAGTTTTGAAATTTTGTCCAACCATTTTGGGGAGTCAAAATACATGGTTTCATCTCAAAAATTTTGTGATTTTTTCATAATTTTGGATAAAGAATATTGTTTCAAAAACAAAAAATTGTGAATGCTTAATTTTTTATTTGGAAAATGATTTCCCCAACCATGAGGAACAAAATTTTCCATTAACCATACATTATTCCTCCTTTTGAAAGCCTCTTTGAGCATATGGAAACCTTTTCATTGATAGGAACATTACATGCCCAATTCCTTATCCCACCCAATATCAACATTGATTTTCATTGCATATTATTTTAAAAAAATAATTTTGAGGGGAATGGATTCCATTTTAGGTACCCTTTTATTGATTTTTAATATGTTATCATATACTTGAGGGAAATAATCCAATTTAGTGTGAATGAGAGGTTGTAAATCAGGGAGTTTTGGGGAATTTAATTTACTTTAATTTATGTAATTTTGTTAATGTTATTGAAAAGTGTTCAAAAAATCAAAAAAAAAGAACAAAAATAAATGGGTTGTGTCTTGGGCTGGTCAAAAATCACTTCTACTCAACCTTTAATTTTGTTATAACTATTAAAATTATTGTCTTGAGGATATCAATAATTGGTTGGAATATGAGTGTGAGATATTTTCATGTTCATCTTTCGAAAAATGAAAAAATATATATTTATAAAAAGAAAAAAATGATCACTTATGTTATTAGGATAAGTTTTGTGGTATGTAAATATTTAATCTTCTCATCCAATTCAAATTACATTACACTTTTGTGTCTTTATTCACATAATCAAGCCCTTATAAATATATGTTGTAATTTCCCTTCATGTCTCATTTAAAAAAATGTGAATTTCTTTTCCCATGTTGGTGTTTTATCCCATTTTTCCTATCTTTTGGATATCATCTTCCTACCGTCATATAGTAACAGAAAACCCCATAAAATTACCTCTTAATTTTTTAGCACTTTAGGATAGATTGGATACTTAGAGCTCTTCAAAAAACTAAGATTTTCACTTTTGGTTGGTGAATGACTGAAACTCCATAAATTAATTTTATCATCTTGAGAGGAGTAAGTTTTGTGTCCCACCATTTTCCCTTTATAATGTTGAGCATGAAAAAACGAATTGTTTTTGGAACATTGTTTCTGTAATAAAAAATTGTGGTGGAATTAAATATGGATGAGTGAAATTGTCTAAACCTCCCCTGATTGGGGAAAACAAAATTTTAATATTTGTTCTTGAGTGAAAATGATTTTATAATTTTTTTATATTTTTTGAACATGAGAAAAATTACAAGACTAAGTGTGGGTGAGTTGATGTTATGAAAATTTCCATGACTTATTATATACTCCCTTTCCTGATTTTATATGAAATGTGCATAATTTGCATGAAATATTAATTTTTTAATACTAAGTATAATTTTTGAGCATTTTTAAAAGTATTCCAATTGAGTCAGTTTACTATTTTAATAATAACTCTCACCGTAATTATCCAAATTTCATGATTCCTATTTTTAGGATTTCTTATACAATTTTCAACATTTCATTAGAAGGAATCATGTGCCCATTCTACCATTTGAAGGGTTATATGGAACACACAAGAAGACGCAATGATTTTATGATGAAACAAGACCATCCAAGATGATTGAGTTACTAGGCTCAACCATGAAGTCCAAATTTCTTCATTATTCTCCAAAACTCGGTAGGTAGTTCAACGAGTCATGGAAAAAAATATTAGATCCCAACTCCAAAAACAAGGGGCCCAAATGAATCTTTGATGTACAGCCCACCATTCTGTTCAGGAATTAAAATCCAGAAACTATTCATAACATAGCTCATGATATAATCATAAACACAAGCTGATATTTTTCATGGTGAACGAGGATATATAGAAGGACTACTTTTTGGAATAAATAATTCAAATTTGAAGGAATCTTATTATTCAAAAACCCATTTACATTTTGGCCATCGAAAACGAATAGATTGAAATAGATAGTTTAACTTTGTTTAATAAAACTGTTATAACATTGTCTCCTTACATCAAATAGCATCAAAAGATTCAAAGTCGACAGAGTAGATACATATATACAACTAAGAAGAATGATATATCTCGAGATTTAGCTATTTGGATGCCAAAATCATTGATCCAAGTGGAGAGGTAGATTTGGAATGCAACCAGTCCACCACCTTGGGCTATAAATACACCCCCAACTCTCCCTTCAAAATGGTTAGAATTTCATAAGTGAGGGTCACATATTGGCATAGAAATATCCTTTCCAAAGGCTTGGGAGGATTTACTATACTCATTTTTTCACTTGAGAGACCTTTCCTCCTCTCTCTTTTTTATTTACTTTTGAAGTTTTCTTCTTTTGTAATTTCACAAGTGTTTGTCTTTGTAATTATGTTTTAATAATAGTTTATTCTTGAATATATCTTATTCTCATAAAACTTCTATATTTTAATATAAATGTTATTAAAATAATTTAAATCAAGTTAAAAACATTTCCCTTCTTTTTATTTCTCATTCATTCTAATGTTTATTTTTAATTCTCTTTATCATTCGTGTGTGTGTGTGTTCGACGCATAAGTCTTTTCTTATCTATTTATTTTTATTATCCTAATAATTTATCATCATAATAATTATTACCAGATTACTAATAATTTCAATGGATGAGTAAATCTCTCATTGGGGTGAGTTATAATTTAGGTATGTCAAGCGATTGAGAGCTTTTTCTCTATTAATGTTCTTTAAATTAACATTATGTATTTTGGAATTAACATGTCATGGATTAATGACTTGTTTTGTTTTGTGTATGGATTTCAGGGATTATTGGAACCATAAATACACTACCACAATAAACTACTGATTTAGATTAGAATCCTAGTTATGTTATGGCTTGTATTAAATCCTTAACACTTAGGAATTCCAATCAATATCAACTTGTGACATGGGTGTTAATTTAATGCATTATAAAGCAAGGCTCGAGGATATCACAAGCTTAACAACCTAATGATTAACTCACTCTAATATTTATAGATTTGTTAAATCAATCTTAATAAATCAATCATTTCATAATCTCTACAACAAACCTCCCAATCATAATGCAATCTACTAAAAATAATAGAATATTAAAAAGTATCATCGTCGAGGATTCGACCCGAGTGCTGGTATACACATTAACAGACCACCGAAACTTTGAATCCTCAATAGGATACAATCAGCCATGCTCTCAAATGGCGTCGTTGTTGGGGATGGTTCTTTATGTAGTCATCAGTTTATGGTTATTGTAGAAAACCCAAAAAACAAAATTTAAAAAAATTGAAAGAAAACACGAAGAAATACCCCCCTTTTCATAAAAATCATAAACTAAAAAAACATAAAGAAGAAAACATCTTCCTTTTTCTTATAACATCCTTCTGAATTCCTCGTAGCCTCCTAAACAATCCCTCGTATTTTTTTGACCCTGAAATTGAGAGAACTCTTCGCCAAAATATAAGGAACATTATGGACAATAAAATAATTTAATAACCAGTCATTGTCCAACCAATTGAATTAGATATGGGTAATCCTAGAGAAAAAAACCATTAAAAAAATTTCCATGGATATGAATTACCAACCTCATGGTATTAAATATCCAAAAATAGAGGCTGACATTGAAATCAAATCGGTTGTGATTCATCTTCTCCGTCATTTCCACAGGCTGGCAAGTGAGGATACACATATTCATCTTAAAGAGTTCCATGTGGTGTGCTCTACCATGAACCCTCAAGGGGTTTCTGAGGATCAAATCAAACTCCGAGCATTCCCTTTCTCCCTAGCTGACACCTCCAATTCATGGCTCCACTACCTCCCTCCTGGATCCATAACCACATGTAATGACATGAAGAGACTCTTCATAGAGAAATTTTTTCCTCCTTCTCGTTCTTCTTCAATCAGAAAGGAAATAAGTGGTATCTAGTAGTTCTGAAGTGAATCAATATATGAATACAAGTATAGGTTAAAAAATCATTTGGAATCATACCCACACCACCAAATCCTTGACCTACACTGGATCCAATACAAATATGAGGGTTTATTGGCTATAGAGAGAACTCTCATTGATATCGTAGGTGGTGATTCTCTTGTTGACAAAACTATCGTAGCTGCAATAGATCTCACAAGAAACATGGCCTTAAACACATATAAATTCCATACTTAAGAACACGCTTAAGTAAAACAAGCCCAAGAGAATCAATATGTAGAGCCCAAAAAGATGAGAGAGTGGATGAGTGAACTTACAGGTCTTGTGCGGCAACTATCTCTGGCTACCAAAACCCCAACCTCATCTTCTCCACAATCAATGTTTCCTAAACCAGTCAAAAAATATGGAATCTATAACTCCCTAGATTATCCAAGAGACACATGTCCACAACATTAAGATAAACCATCTGATTCAACTAGACCAATAGAGCTCAATGCATTCTATGCTCAGCAGAACACCAACCCTCAACAATCCGGTCAGTTTGTTAGAAACTTCAACCAACCTCACTCCGAGCCCTTATCTTATTCCTATAACCAAGACTTGACATATGAAAATCCCATTTCTCATCACCCTCAATTCCCTCCTCAAATCCCAATCTAGTTTCAATATGGTCATGGTGTTTGTATCTTCCAACCACCATATCCTTTTCTTCCTCAACCTCAAAGGAACAATCATCCTCCTGGATTCCGCTATCCTAGTGATCATTCCCAATTCCAAAACCAATAAAATGGCTTTCCCAAGAACCAAAGTCATGGAAATACCAATCCAAGGAAAACATCTTCTTCCATGCAACCATGGGAAAGTGCAGTTGAAGATCTTACCTCCTTCACCCATTCCAGCGTCAAAAACATTGAATCCCAAATTGGTAAACTTGAATCCCACATGAGCCATCAACAATAATCACATTCTTCCCAACTCCTAGCTCAACCATTACCCAAACCCAAGGGTAATGTAAGTTCAATTGCACTTAGATCGGGAAAAAAATTGATATGCCTCAAGATAATTCCTTAGAATATACTTTAAATGATGACCTAGAAAATGAAAAGAAAAAGAAATATGAAAATGAATCTGAATCCATTGTGTCACCTCATTCCATTCCACTTAGGAACTAAATTCATTTTCCTTGAGCTGTTTCTAAGCCAAATAAGTCCTCTGAACCTGATCCTGAAATCCTCGACATGTTTAGAAGTGTTGAAGTGAACATTCCCCTCTTAGGTTCCGTTAAAAAAAATCCTAAGTATGCAATGTTTCTTAAGGAATTGTTCACCCACAAGAGGCAACTTAGGACTTTTGAAAATGATTCCACCCAGCAGTCTATTCCCATAAAGTGCAATGATCTAGGGACCTTTCCGGTTCCTTGGAAAATTGGAAGTTCCAACTTCGATGATGCACTCATAGACCTAGGAGCCCCAATTAATGTCATGTCAAAATCCATCTTCTCCATCTTTGGTCTAAGTCGCTTACATCAAACGGGTGTTGTCATTCAATTGGACAATCGAAGCAATAGTCCTGAGGGTATAATCGAGGATGTCCTTGTTCGTGTGAATGATCTTATCATCCTTGCTGACATCCATGTCCTTGACATGGAAGGTGAGGTGAACTCTTCTTGATCTCCCATAATTATAGGAATACCATTCCTAATAAGAGAGATAACCATGATTGATGAACATTTAGGCATAGTATCCATTTAATTTTGTGACCAGTTGGTCAAGATCAATATTTTCCAAGACATGTGATACCCATCTAAAGATCACTCTAAATTATCAATCCATGCTTCCGAGAACACTTCTGAGAGTCACTTGAATCCCAATCCATCATGTTCTTTGTGTTCTAATGATAAAGGAGATTGTAAATTTTGTATCCAAATCAACCAAGTCATAAATGGAGATGTTGATGTTGACATTACAAATGAAAACTAAATTGATCTAAAGGATCTTGAAAAATATTTAGAATCCCATCCCACCTCTAACATCCACTACTCCAACTTGGACAGTAATGAGGAAGATGAACTAGAATGCTCATTTGTTTATTTAGATCAGTTTATTAAACATTCATCATTTCATATCCATGATTCTGAAAATTTGGTTATATGTGAGGTGAACCCTAAACAATTGTGTTTATCTTTTCCCAATGAGAGTGAAGGTTGTGAGATTTGTTCCCTAATTAATAACGTGATCACTGGTGAGGTTAAAATCAACCATTATTTGGAAACAAACATTGATTTAATGGATTTTTAAAATTTTATTCAGTATTATCACTCCATTTATCCTCATTATTGTACATTGGTAAGTGATGAAATAAATGAGTCAAAAAAATTAGGATCTCAGACTATGGTTTCATGTTATCTAAACCTTACATAAACAAGCCAAAAAAATTAATACATCTTCTAAAACTTCCAAACATAGTAAATCATCACTTTGTGGATAAAATCATTCCTCATGTTGAAGACCAAATAGAGGATAGTAATATTCTCTTTCCACCCACGTCGAATGGAAAGAAAAAAATAAAAAAAAGTGATGATGTTATCCAATGAATCATCGGGCCTCCCAAATGATTGTTTTTTTGGAAGCACACTAGAGTTGAGAAAATATGATGGCCACCATCAGACTATGGGTAGTCCACTGGAACTATCCAGCTGTAGAAAAATCAATGCAGTGCTTCTTGGGAGGCAACCCATGTTTTCATTTACTTTTGTGAGATTTTAATTTCTTTTTAGTTTTTCATTAGATTTATAATCATTTTTCTATTTCAGGTAACATCCCACAATCCAGGAACCACATCAACTTTCATCAGATCCCTAACTTCTACAGTTGACACACCACCGGATGGAGAAGGAGACCCACCAAATCCAATCTAGGGGCACTACTTTCCCTTTAGATCCTCTTCTCTCTCTCTCTCTCCCTTTCTTATTCTTCCTCCCACATTCATATTTTTTACCACATTCCTCATCACATTTTTTATTTAAAATTTCTTTTTTTTTGTGGGTGTGTTTTTATAAAAAACTAAAAAAACACTAAAAAAACTATGAAATAAAAAAAATGTAAAAAAACCAAAAGATTCATACTTAATCATGTTAAAGTTTTGAAATTTCTTCCAACCATTTTGGGGAGTCAAAAGACATGGCTTCATCTCAAAAATTATGTGGTTTCTTAATAAATTTGGATAAATAATATTATGTAAAAAACAACAAATTTTGAATTCTAAATTTTTGATTTGGAAAATTATTTCCCTAACCATACGGAACAAAATTTTCTTTCATGACAAGGCCACCTATGACCATAATTTGAAAATGTTTCTTTTTCACCCCAATTTGTGAGTATTGAGTTTGTGGACCTTCAAACTGAATTTCCTACTTTAGTTTGCATTAATATGATAGAGACATCTTATGAACCATAAGAGAATTATAATAGCCAAATAGCCTCCAATTAACCATACATTAATCCCCCTTTTGAGAGCCCATTTGAGCATGTGAAAACCATTTCTTTCATAGCCACATTACAATCCCAATACCTTATCTCACCCAATATCAACATGGATTTTCATTACATAATTTTTTTTGAAATTTAATTATGGGGGGAATGAATTTCATTTTGGGTACACTTTTACTGATTTTTAACGAGTTATCGTTTGATTGAGGGAAAGAATCCATTTTATTGTGAGGAAGAGGTTGTTAATCAGTGAGTTTTGGGAAATGTAATGTACATTAATTTATTTAATTTTTTAAATGTTATTGACAAGTGTTCAAAAAAATCAAAAAAAAAATATTTGAAATAAATTGGGTGTGTCTTGGGCAGGTCAAAAATCACTCTTTCTCAACCTTTGATCTTGTTATAATTATTACAATTAGTGTCGTGCGGAGATAAATAATGGGTTGTGATATGCGTGTGAGATATTATTCAAGTTCAACTTTCGAAAAATAAAAAAATATATATAAAAAAATGAAAAACATGAACACTTATGTCATTAGGAGAGGTTTCGTGGTTTGTAAATATTTCATATTCTCATCCACTTCAAATTACTTTCCTCTTTTGTGTCAATATTTCACACAGTCATTCCCTTATAAATATGTGTTTTCATTTCCATTCATGTCTCATTTCAATAAAAAAATGTTTATAGCTTTTTCCATGTTGGTGTTTTACCCCCTTTTTTCTATATGTTGGATTTCATCTTCCTACCTTCCAATAGACACATAAAACCCCATAAAAATACCTCATGATATTTGAACACTTTAGGATATAGAGTGGAATATGAGATCACTTTTAAACTCTAAGATTTTTACTTTTGGTTGGTGAATGAGTGAAACTCTATAAATTAATTTTATCATCTTGATAGGAGTAAGTTTTTTGTGGCACGATTATCCATTTCTAAATTTGAGCATGAAAAATTGAATTTTTTTTGGAAAATTATATCTATAACAAGGACTTGTGGTTTAATTCAATATGGATGAGTGAAAATTTTTAAACTGCCCTTGGTTGAGGAAATCAAAATTTTAATATTTGTTGGTGAGTGAAAATAATTTTATCATGTTTTATATTTATTGCACATGGGGACATGAACAAGACTAAGTGTGGGGGATTTGATGTTATGAATATTTTTATGACTAATTATATACTCCCTTTACTTATTTTATATGAAATGTGCATAAGTTTTGTGAAATATTAATGTTCTAATACTATGTATAATTTTTGAGCATTTTAGAAGCAGTCCAATTTGAGTCAATTTACTAGTTTAACAATAAATCTCACCCTAATTATACAAATTTAATTATTTTTATTTTGTAGGGTTCCTTATTAAATTTTAAACAATTCATTAGAATGGGTCATGAGCCCATTCTGCCATTTTAAGGTTTATATGGACCACACAAGAAGACCCAATGAATTTGTGATAAACTGGACCATCCATGATGATTGAGTTACTGGGCTCAATCCAGAATTAAAAATTATTTAATTGTTCTCCAAATGTTTAGGGACAATTTATAGAGGAATGGATAAAAATTTCAGATCCCAACTCTAAAAACAAGGGGCCCAAATAAAACATTGAATTCCAGCCCACCATTCTATCCTGGAATTAAAATCTAGACAGTATTCATGATAGAGCTCATGATGTAATCATCAAATAATTCTGATATTTTGCAATGTGAAATTGGATATATAGTCGGAAGACTTTTTATAAGAAAGAATTAGTATTTGAAGGCATCTTCCTGTTCAAATACCCATCCACATTTCAGCCTTCTAAAAAATATGGATTGAAATGGATAGTTTAACATTGTTCAATCAAACCTCTATAAAGTTCATTTCTTAAGTCAAATGGACGCCAACTTTTTATATTAGATAGAGGTGATAAGTATATATAACTTTGAAGATGGATATATCTCTATATTCAGCTGTATGAATTTCTAAATAGTTGAGCCAAATGGAGAGGCAGATTTAAAATGTAAACATTCCACCACCTTGGGCTATAAATACTACCCCTACTCTCCTTTCAAAAGGATTGGAATTGAAGAAGAGAGGAGCACATATTGGAACGACCAAATCCTTTAAAAATTCATGGGAGGACCTTCCATACTCAGGTTTCCACTTGAGACACCTTTCCTCCTCTCTTTGTTTTAATTTACTTTTGAAGTTTTACTCGTTTGTAATTTCACAAGTGTTTGTCTTTGTAATTCTGTTTTAATAAAAGATTTTTATTAAATATATCTTATTATTATCAACATATTGTAGTTTAATATTAATGTTCTTAAAATAGTTTAATTCAAGTTAAAACTCTTTCCCTTCTTTTGCTTTCTCATTCAATCTAATTTTCGTTTTTAATTCCCTTCATCGTTTGTGTGTGTGTGTGTTCAACACACAAGTCTTTTCTTATCCCTTTATTTTTTTTATATTACTAATTTATCATCATATCACTATAACCATATTACTAATCTTTTCAACGGATGAGTAAATGTCTCATTTGGTTGAGTTATAATTTAGATATGCTAAGCGATTGAGAGCTTTTTCTTATGAATATTCTTTAAATTAACATTGTGTATGTTGGACTTAACATGTCATGGATTAATAACTTGTTTTGTTTAAGGGATGGATTTCATGGATTATTGAAATCATAAATACACTACCATAATAAAGTAATGATTGATACTAGAATCCTAGTTATGTTTATTCTTGGATTAAATCCTTAACACAATGGAATTCTAATCAACATGAACTTGTGACATGGGTGTTAATTTAATCCAATATAAAGCATGGATCAAGTATATCACAAGATTAACTACCTAATGATTAACTCACCTTAATATTTATAAAGGTTTTAAATAAATATTAATCAATCAATCATTTTATAAGCTCTGCAACAACCCCCCCAATCAGAATAAAATCAACTAAAAACAATGTACTATTAAAAAGTATCATCACCGACGATTTGACCCGAGTGCTGCTATACACATTAGCAGAGCACCAAAACATTGAGCAGTCGATAGGCGACAATCATCCACGCTTTCAAATAGAACTGTTTCTAGGGATGGTGCATTATGTAGTCATTAGTTTCTGGTTATTGTAAAAAAACCAAAAAACAAAATTGGAAAAAGTTGAAAAAAAACACAAAGAAAAACCCACCTTCTCATTTATATCATAAACTGAAAAAAACACAAAGAAAAACTCATCTTCCTCTTTCTTCCAACATCTCTTGGAATTCCCCTTACTCTCTAAAAAAATCCCTCAGAATTGTTTCCTTAAAATTGAGATAAATCATTAACAACATAGTAGGAACATTAAGGATAATCAACTAATTCAAGACCCAGTCCTTGTCCAACTAATTGAATTAGATATGGATAATCCTAGGGAACCAAACCTTAAAGAAATTATTTCCCCTGGAATGAATTACCATCCTCTTAGTATTAAATATCCAAACATAGAGGATGACTTTGAAATCAAATATATTTTGATTCATCTTCTCCCTCGTTTCCACGGGCTAGCTGGTGAGGATTCACATCTTCATCTTACAGAGTTCCAAGTGGTGTGCTCTACCATGAAGCCTCAAGGGGTTTCTGAGGAACAAATCATACTCTAAGAATTCCCTTTCTCCCTAGTTGACACCGCCATGTCATGGCTCTACTACCTCCCTCCTGGTTCCATAACTGCATAGAATGACATGAAGTGACTCTTTGTAGAGAAATTATTTCATGTTTCTCGTATTACTTCTATCTGAAGGGAAATAAGTGGTATCCCTAAGTTCCCAAGTGAATCACTCCATGAGTACCGGGAGAGGTTCAAAAATCACGTGTCATTCTACCCACACCACCAAATCCCAGACCAACTCTTGATCCAATTATTCTATAAGGTATTATTTTCTATGGAGAGAACTCTCTTTGATGTCGCATGTGGAGGTGGTGTTGTTGATAAAACTCCCACAGCTGCAATAGATCTGATAAGAAACATGGTTGTAAACATACCAAAATTCCATACTCAAGCACATGCTCAAGTCAAACAAGCCCAAGAAAATCAATCTTTAGAGCCCAAGAAAATGACAGTGGATGAGTGAACTTACATGACTTGTATGACAACTAGTTGTAGCTACCAAAGTCACAACCTCATCTTCTCTACAATAAATGTTTCCTGGACTTATCAAAAACTATGGAATCTGAAAATCTGCATCTCATCCAACAGACACCTATCTAAAACATCAAGATGAACCATCTGATCCATCTCGACCAATGGAACTCAATGAAGCCTATGCGCAGTAGAACACCAACCCTTAACAATCAGGTTAGTTTGTTAGAAACTTCATCCAACCTCACTTTGAGCCCTTTAATTCTTCCTATAACCAAGACTTGATATATGGGAATCCCATTTATTATCCCCCTCAATTCCCTCCTCAAATCCCAAACCAATTTCAATATAGTCCTTTTTTTGTAACATCCAACAACCTTATCCTTTTGTTCCTCAACTTAAAAGGAATAATCCTCCACCTGGATTCCACTATCCTGGTGAGCATTCCCAATTCCAAAACAAATACAATCGCTCTCCCACAAACCAAAATCAATGAAATTTTAATCTAAGACAAGCCTTTTCTTCCATGAAACCATGGAAAAGTGTAGTTGAAGATATCACCTATTTCACCCACTCCAGCCTCGAAAACATTGAACCCCAAATTGGTTAACATGAATCCCACCTGATCTAGAAACAACAATCAAATTCTTCCAAAATCCCAGTTCAACTATTACCCAACACCAAGGGTAATGGAATTGAAATTTCACTTAGATCTGGAAATAAAATTTATATTCCTCAAGATATGTCCTCCAACTCTCCTTTAAATGTTGACCCATAAAATAAAAATAAAAAGAAATCTGAAAATGAATCTGAATCTATTCCCTCACCTCCTTCCATTCTAAATAGTAACCCAATTACTTTAACTCAAGTCATTTCAAAGACAATGATGTCCTTTGAATTTGATCCTAAAATGCTCGACATGTTTAGACGTGTTAAAGTGAACATTCCCCTCTTAGATTCTATTAAAAAAATTCCTAGGTATGCAATGTTCCTTAAATAATTGTGCACCACAAGAGGTAACTTAGGACCTTTGAAAATGTTTCCACCTAGCAGTCTATTCCCATAAAGTGAAAAGATTTGGGGACCATTACAGTTCCATGCCAAATTAGAAGTTCCAACATCGACGATGCACTCATAGACCTAGGAGCCTCAATTAATGTCATGTTCAAATCCATATTCCTTAACCTTGTCCTATGTCCCTTACATCCAATGATTATTGTCATTTAATTGGTCAATCGATGCACTGCAAGTCATGAGGGTATAATCGAGGATGTCCTTGTTCCTGTGAATGATCTTATCTTCCCTTCTGATTTCTATGTCCTTGCGAGGGAACTTGAGATGAACTCTTCTCAATCTCCCATAATTATAGGAAGACCATTCCTAATGATAGCGAGAACCAATATTGATGTCCATTCAGGCATCTTTTCCATGGAATTTGGTGACCAACTGGTCATGTTCAACATTTTCCAAGACATGTGATACCCAACTAAGGATCACATTGAATTCTCAATACATGCTTCCAAGAACACATCTAAGAGTCAATTGAATCCAGATCCATCATGTTCTTCATGTTATAATGATAAACGAGATTGTAAATTCTGTATCCTAATCAACCAAGTCGTAAATGGAGAACTTGATGTTGACATTACAAATGCAAACCCTATTGATCTAAAGGATCTTGAGAACTCTTTAGAATCCCATCTCACCTCTAACATCCACTGCTCCAACTTGGACGGTATTGACGAAAATGAACTAGAATGCTCATTTGTTGATTCAAATCAGTTTATCCAACACTAATAATTTCATATCCATGATTATGAAAATTATGTTATATTTGAGGTGAACCCTAAACAACTTTTATTATCTTTTACCAATGAGAGCAAAGGTTGTGATATGTGTTCCCTAATCAATAATGTGATCACTATTGAGGTTGAAATTTCCCATTATTTGTAACAAAAACATTGATATAATGGATATTGAACATTTTAATCAGTCTTATAACTCCACTGATCCTCATTACTGTAAATTGGTAAGTGATGAAATAAATGAGTCAAAAAAATTGGGATCTCATACTACGGTTTTGTGTTATCATAACCTTACATAAATGAACCATCAAAATTCAAAAATCTTCCTTAATTGAAAAACATATCAAATGATCACTTTGGAGATAAAATCATTCCTCAAGTTGAAGACCAAAGGGAGGATAGTCATATTCTCCTTCCACCACCGTTAAATTGAAAGAAAAACAAAAAAGGAAGCGATGAAATTATCTAATGAATCATAAGACCTCCCAAAGGAAAAGCTTTTCTGGAAGCACACTAGAGTTGATAAAATACGATGCGAACCATCGAACTATGGGTAATCCACTACAACTATCCAATTGTAGAAAAATAAATGGAGTGCTTCATGGGAGGAAACCCATGTTTTCTTTCACTTTTGTAAAATTTTAATTTCTTTTTAGTTTTTCATTCGATGAATAATCATTTTTCTTTTTTCAGGTAACAAACCACAATCCTGGAACCACATCAAATTCCATCAGATCCCCAACTTCTGAAGTTGACATAACACCGGATGGAGATAGTGACCTGCCAAATCCAAACAAGGGGAACCTCATTCCCTTTAACTCCACTTCTCTCTCTCTCTCTCTTTCTTCTTCTTCACCCACATTCTTATTTTATTTTATTACCACTTTCCTCATCACATTTTTTTGTTTACTATTTCTTTTTTTGGGTGTGTCTTTATAAAAAACTAACAAAAACTAAAAAAACTAAAAAAAACATATTTAAGAAAACTAAAAGTGTCGTACTTACTCACCATCAATTTTTGACATTTTTTCCAACCATTTTAAGAAGTCAAAATATATAGTTTCATCTCAAAAAAATTGTGATTTCTTCTTAAATTTGGTAAACAAATATTGAGTCAAAAAAGAAAATTTTGAATGGACAATATTTGATTTGGAAAATTATTTCCCTAACCATGAGTAACAACATTTTCTTTCATGCCAAGGACACCCACGACCATCTTTTAAAAATGTGTTTATTTAACCCCCATTTGTGAGTATTGAGTTTGTGGACCTTCGAGCTGAATTCCCTACTTTATTGTGAATTAATATGATAGAGGCATTTTCTAGACCACATGATAATTATAATATCCAAATAGGCTCCCATTAACAGTATATTAATCCTCCTTTTTTAAGCCCCTTTGATAAAATGAAAACCTTTTCTTTGAAAGCCACATTTCAATCCCAATACCATATCCCACCCAATATCAACATGGATTTTCATTGCATTTTTTATTTTAAATTTTAGTGTGGGGGGAATGGATTTCATTTTGGGTACACTTTTATTGATTTTTAATGATTTATCATATGCTTGAGATAAATCATCCATTTTATTGTGAGGGATAGGTTGTCAATAAGTGAGTTTAGGGGAATGTAATGTAATTTTATTTATGTAATTTTGTAAATGTTATGCAAAAGTGTTCAAAAAATAAAAAATAAATGACATAAATAATTGGGTTGTGTCTTGGGTAGGTCAAAAATAACTCTTCCTCAACCTTTGATCATATTATAACTATTACAATTACTGTCGTGAGGATATTAATCATGGGTTGGGATATGAGTGTTAAATATTTTTCAAGTTCTACTTTCTAAAAAATAAAAAAAATAAAAAAAATAAAAAAAAATTAACACTTGTGTTATTGGGAGAAGTTTTATAGTTTTTAAATATTTCGTCTTCTCCTCCAATTAAAATTACAATCCTCTTTTGTGTCTTTCTTCACACAATCATGCCCTTATAAATTTGTGTTTTCATTTCCCTTCATGTCTCATTTCAATAAAAATGTGAATTTCTTTTTCCATGTTGGTGTATTACCCCCTTTTTTATATCTTTTGGATATCATCTTCATATCATCCTATATCCATAGAAAACCCCCTAAAAATACCTATTGATTTTTGAGAACATGAGGATAGGGAGTGGAAGCTGATATCTCTTTCAAACTCTTAGATTTTCACTTTTTGTTGGTGAATGAGTTAAATTCAATAAATTAATTTTATCATCTTGAGAGGAGTATGTTTTGTGTGCCACCATTTTCCATTTCTAAATTTGGGCGTGAAAAAATAAATTGTTTTTGGAACATTGTTTCTATAATAACAACTTGTGGTGGAATTAAATATGGTTGAGTGAAATTTTCTAATCCTCCCCTAATTGAGGACTAAAAATTTAATATTTGTGAGTGAGTGAAAATGATTTTATTATGTTTTTATATTTTTTGCACATGAGTAAATTCACAAGACTAAGTGTGGGGAAGTTGATTTTATGAATATTTTCATGATTATTATATATTCTATTTACTTATTTTATTTGAAATGTGCATAATTTGTTTGAAATATTAATGTTTTAATAATAAGTATAATTTTTGAGCATTTTTAGAAGTAGTCCAATTGAGTCTATTTACCAGTTTAATAATAAATCTCACCCTACTTATCAAAATTTCTTGATTCCAATTTTAAAGGGTTACTTATTGAATTTTCAACATTTCATTATAAGGGATCATGAGCCGATTCTTCTATTTGAAATAACATATGGACCACACAAGGAGACCCAATGAATTTGTGATGAAACTGGACCCTCCATGATGATTGAGTTACTAGGCTCAATACAGATGTCCAAATTTTTATATTATTCTAAAAATAGAGGGTAACAACTCAAATAATCATGGATAATCATTTAAATCCCAACTCCAAAAATAGGGGGCCAACTAAAGCTTTGATGTCCAGCCCACCACTCTATCTGGGAATTAAAATCCGGAAATTATTCATGACATAGCTCATAATGTAATTATAAAATATAGACGATATTTTGCAATGTGAAAGAGAATATATGTTTTTAAGACTTTTTTAAGAAATTATTCTGATTTTAAGTCATTGTTCTATTCAAAAACCCATTCACATTTCGGAAATCTAAAACATATGGAATGAAATGGACAGTTTTACTTTGTTTAATAAAATATCCATAACATTGGATCCTTAAGTCCAATGGCCTCCAAATACTCATAGTATACAGAGAGAATAAATATCTACAACTTTGAAGTAGGATATATCTCGAGATTCAGCTGTCGGGATGTCCAAATCGTCAAGCCAATTGGATGGGATGATTTTGAATGCAACAGTCCACCACCTTGGGCTATAAATACATCCCCTCTTCTACTTTCAAAAGGGATGGCATTTTAAGAATATAGGATCACATATTGTCATGAACATATCCTTTTCAATGGCTTTTTAGGACTTTCCATACTCTTGTTTGATCTAGAGAGTCCTTTCCACCTCTCTCTGTTTTAATTTACTTTTGCAGTTTTATTCGTTTTTTATTTAATAAGTGTTTGTCTTTGTAATTATGTTTTAATACAAGTTTCTTCTTCAATATATTTAATTATCATCCACCATATTTAGTTTAATATTAATTTTCTTAAAAAAATGTAAATCAATTTAAAACCATTTCCCTTCTTTAGCTTTCTCATTCAATCTAATGTCTATTTTTAATTCTCTTCGTTGTTCGTGTTTGAGTGTTCAACGCACAAGTCTATTATTATCCCTTTATTTTTATTATCTTCTTAATTTATCATCATAATAATTATAAAAAAATTACTAATCATTTAAATGGCTGACTAAATCTTACATTGGGTTGAGTAAAAATTTAGGTATGTTAAGCGATTGAGATATTTTGGTCGATGAATATTAATTAAATTATCATTGTGTATGTTAGACGTAACATGTCATGTATTAATGACTTATTTTGGTTAACATATGGATTACATGGATTTTTGGAACCATAAATACACTACAACAATCAAGTACTATTTGAGATTAGAATCCTAGTTAAGTTAAGGGTTGGATTAATTCCTTAACACTTAGGAACTCCAATCAACGTCAACTTGTGACATAGGTGTTAATTTAATGCAATATAAAGCAAGGCACAAGGATATCACAAGCTTAACTACCTTATGATGAACTCACCATAATATTTATAAATTTTTTAAATCAATCTTAATCAATCAATCATTTCATAAGATATACAACAGACCCCCCAATTAAAATAAAATCAAATAAAAACAATCGGATTTTAAAAAGTTTCATCGCTGAGGATTCGACCCGAGGGTTGCTATACACATTAGAAGAGCACCAGAACATTGAAAGATCGATAGGTGACAACCAGCCATGCTTTCAAATGGGGCTGTTTCTGGGGATGGTGCATTATGCAGTAATTGTTTTATAGTTTTTGTAAAAAAACAAATAAACAAAATTAAAAAAAATTAAAAAAAACAAAGAAAAACCAACCTTCTAAATAAAATCATAAACTGAAAAAAAATGAAAAGAAAAAATTGTCTTCCACTTTCTTTCAACATATCTTTGAATGCCTCGTAGCCTCCCAAACAATCCCTTGGATTTTTTAGACCCTGAAATTGAGTGAACTCTTCTCCAAATTATGAGGAACATTAATGATAATCAAGTAATTCTATAACCAGTCCTTGTCTGACCAATTGAATTAGATATGGATAATACTAAGGAACAAACCCTTATAGAACTTGTTTCCCTTTATATGAATTACCATCCTCCTGGTATTCAATATCCAAACATAGAGGCTGACTATAAACTCGAATCTGGTTTGATTTGTCATCTCCCTCATTTCCATGGGCTAGTTGGTGAGGATCCACATCCTTATCTTAAAGAGTTCCAACTGGTGTGCTCTACCATGAAGCCTCAAGGGGTTTTTGAAGAACAAATCAATTTCCAAGTGTGCCCTTTATCCATAGCTAACAATGCCATGTCATGGATTTAATACCTCCCTGCCGGTTCCATAACCGCATGGAATGACATGAAGTGACTCTACTTAGAGAAATTCGTTCCTACTTCTTGTACTACTTCTATTAGAAAGAAAATAAGTGGTATCCATCAGTTACCAAGTGAATCACTCCATGAATAATGGGAGAGGTTCAAAAATCTTATGGAAACATGCCCACACCACCAAATCCCTGATCAAATCTTGATCCAATACTTCTATAACAGGTTATTGGATATGGAGAGAACTCTCATTGATGCCGTATGTGGTGGTGCTTTTTTTGATAAAACTCTCATTGCTACAAGAGATATCATAAGAAACATGGCTACAAACATACAAAAATCTTATACTCGAGCACATGCTCAAGTCAAACAAGCCCAGGAGAATCAATCTGTAGAGCCCAAAAAGATGACCGAGTGGATAAGTGAACTTGTAGGTCTTGTTTGACAACTAGTTGTGGATATTAAAGCCCCAACATCGTCTTCTCCACAATAAATATTTTCTTGGACCTATCAAAAACTGTGGAATCTGCAACTCCCCAGATCATCCAACAGACACTTATCCACAACATCAAGATGAACTATCTGATTCACCTGGACCAATAGAGCTCAATGCAGCCTATGTTCAGCAGATCACCAACCCTAAAAAATCAGTTCAGTTTGTTAAAAACATCATCCAACCTCACTCTGATCCCTTCTCTTCTTCCTATAACCAAGACTTGAGATATGGGAATCCCATTTCTCACCCCCCTCAATTCCCTCCACAAATCCCAAACCATATTCAATATGGTCAAGGTGTTGGTAACTTCCAACCACCTTATCCTTTTGATCATCAACATCAAAGGAACAATTTTCCTCCTATATTCCACTATCATAGTGATCATTCCCAATTCCAAAACCAATACAATCGTTTTCCCAAGAACAGAAATCAAGGAAATCCCAATCTGGGACAAGCCTTTTCTTCCAATTAACCATTGGAATGTGAAGTTTAAGATCTTGCCTCATATGCCAAGTTTTTTAAGGAATTGTGCACCCAAAATATGCAACTTTGGAACTTTGAAAATGTTTCCACCCTGCAGTCTATTCCCATAGAGTGAAAAGATCGAGGGACATTTATGGTTCCATGCCAAATTGGTATTTCCAAATTAGATGACGCACTCATAGACCTAGGAGACTCAATTAATGTCATTCCCAAATACATATTGTCCAACCTTGTTCTAGGTCCCGTACATCCAACAGGTGTTGTCATTCAATTTGGCCAATTGAAGCAATTCTAGTCCTGAGGGTATATTCAAGGATGTCCTTGTTCAAGTGAATGATCTTATCTTCCCTGCTGATTTCTTTGTTCTTGGCATAGAAGGTGTGACGAACTCTTCTCAGCCTCCTATAATTATAGGAAGACCATTCCTAATGATAGCAAGAACATAGATTGATGTCCATTTAGGCATCATATACATGGAATTTGGTGACCAACTGGTCAAGTTCAACATTTTCAAATCAATGTGATGCCCATCGAAGGATCACTCAGCATTCTCAGTCCATGATTCTGAGAACACTTCTAATATTCAATTGAATCCCAATCCATCATGTTCTTCATATTCTAATGATAAAGGAGATTTTAAATTATGTATCCTAATCCACCAAGTCATAAATGGAGAAGTTGATGTTGACATTACAAATTCAAACTCCATTAACCTAAAGGATCTTGAAAACTCTTTGAAATACCATATCACCTCTAATATCCACTACTCAAACTTGGATAGTAATGAGGAAAATAAAGTAGAATTATCATTTGTTGATTCAGATCAGTTTATCTGACATTCATCATTTCATATCCATGAATCTGAAAATTATGTTATATATGAGGTGAACCCTAAACAATTGTGTTTATCTTTCCCCAGTGAGAGTGAAGTTTGTGGGATTTGATCCCTAATTAATAAAGTGATCACTGGTGAGGTTGAAATTGACTATTCTCTGGAAAACAACATTGATATAATGGATATTGAAAATTTGATTCAGTCTTATGACTCCACTGATCCTCATTATTGAACATCAGTAAGTGATGAAATAAATGAGTCAAAAACAAGTGCGATATCATACTATGGTTTCGTGTTATCTAAACCTTACATAAATGAGACATAAAAACTGAGACATCTTCCAAAATTTCCAAACATAGAAAACCATCACACTGTGGATAAAATAATTCCTCACGTTGAAGACCCAAGGGAGGATAGTCATATTCTCTTTCTACCCCAATTTAATTTCCAGCAAAATAAAAAAGGAAGGGATGAAATTATCCACTGAATCATCAGGCTTCCCAAAGGGAAAATTTTTCTAGAAGCACACTGGAGTTGAGAAAATATGATAGCCAATATCGGACTATGCGTATTCCAATACAACTATCCATCTATAGAAAAATTAATGCAGTGCTTCTTGGGAGGAAACCCATGTTTTCTTTTACATGTGTAAAATTTTAATTACTTTTTAGTTTTTCATTAGATGAATAATTCTTTTTCTTTATTTAGGTAACATCCCACAATCTTGGAACCAAATCGACTTCCATCAGATCCTCAACTTCTATAGTTGACACACCATTAGATAGAGATGGTGACCTACCAATTCCAAACCAGGGGGCACCACTTTCCCTTTTACTCCTCTTCTCTCTCTCTTTATATCTCTCTCTATATCTTTCTTCTTCTTCCTCCCTCATTCTCATTTTATTACCAATTTCCTCGTCACATTTTTATATTTACTATTTCTTTTTTGTTTCTGGGTGTGTCCTTATAAAAAACAAAAAGAACTAAAAGAACTAAAAAATTAAAAAATGTAGAAAAACCAAAAGAATCATACTTACTCACCATCAAGTTTTGACATTCCCCCCCCCCATTTTGGGGAGTCAAAAGATTTGGTTTCTTCTCCAAATTTTTGTGGTTTCTTTATAAATTTGGATAAAGAATATTGTGTCAAAAACAAAAAATTTTGAATGCTCAATTTTTGATTTGGAAAATGATTTCCCCAACCATGAGGAAAAACATTTGTTTTCATTCCAAGTCCACCTATAGCCATATTTCCAAAATGAATGTTTTTCACCCCCATTTGTGTGTCTTGATTTTGTCTACCTTTGATATGAATATCCTACTTTACTGTGTATTAATATGATAGAGGGATTTTTTCAGCCACACGATAATTATAATAGTCAAATAGCCTCCCATTAACCATACATTATTCGTCCTTTTGAAATCCCCTTGAGCATATGAAAACAATTTCTTTGATAACCACATTACAAGCCCAATACCTTATCCCACCCAATATCAACATGGATTTTCATTGCATACTTTGGTTTTGAAATTAAATTATGGGGGGAATAGATTTAATTTTGGGTACTATTTTGTTGAATTTTAATGAGTTATCATATGCTTATGGGAAAGCATCCAGTTCATTGTGAGGGATAGGTTGTCAATAAGTGAGTTTTGGGGAATGTAATCTACATTTATTTATGTAATTTTTTAAATTTTGTTGACAATTGTTCAAAAAAATAATAGAAATAAATGGGTTGTGTCTTGGGAGGGTCAAAAATCACTCTTCCTCAAATATTGATCTTGTTATAACTATTATCACTAGTGTCAGGAGGACATCAATAATGGGTTGGTATATCTGTGTGACATATTTTTCAAGTTCAACTTTCTTAAAATGAAAAATAATATAAAAAAAGAAAAAATTGAACACTTTTTCCATTGGGAGAAGTTTCATGGATTGTAAATATTTCATTTTCTCATCCACTTCCAATTACATTCCTCTTTTTCATCTTTCGCCACACAATAATTCCCTTATAAATATGTGTTTTCATTTACCTTAATGTCTTATTTCAACAAAAAATTGTGCATTTCTTTTTCCATGTTGCTGTTTACCCCATTTTTTCTATCTTTTAGATATTGTCTTCCTACCATCCTATTGCCACAAAAAACCCCCTAAATGGCCTCTTTATTTTCTATAACTTTAGGATAGGTAGAGGAATCTGAGATCTATTTCAAACTCTAAAATTTTCTATTTTGGTTGGTGAATGAGTGAAACTCCATAAATTAATTTTATCATCTTGAGAGGATTAAGTTCTGTGTGGCACCATTTTCCATTTCTAAATTTGAGCATGAACAATTTTTTTGTAACAAAAACTTGTGGTGGAATTCAATATGGGAGATTGAAATTGTCTAAACCTACCATGGTTGGGGAAAATAAAATTTTAATATTTTTTGGTGAGTGAAAATGATTTTACCATGTTTTTATATTTGTTGCACATGAGGACATGCAGAAGAATGATTATGGGGGAGTTGTTGTTATGAATATTTTACTGACTTATTATATACTCCCTTTACTTATTTTATTTGAAAATTTCATAATTTGTGTGAAACTTTAATGTTTTAATACTAAGTATAATTTTTGAGAATTTTTATAAGTAGTCCAATTGATTTAGTTTATATTTTTAATAATAACTATCACCTTAATTATCCAAATTTCATGATTCCTATTATTTAGGGGTCCTTATTCAATTTACAAAATTTCATTATTAGGGATAATGAGCCCATTTTTCCATTTGAAGCGTTATATGGACCACCCAAGAAGACCCAATGAAGCTTTGATGAAACAGGACCATCCATGATGATTGAGTAATTGGGCTCAATACAGAAGTCCAAATTCATTTATTATTCTCCAATGCTCTGGGGACAATGAAAGTATTCACGGATAAACATTTCAGAGCCCAATTCAAAAAACAAGGGTCACAAATGAATCTTTGATGTCCAGCCCACCATTCTGTCCAGGAATTAAAATCCGAACACTATTAATGACATAGATCATGATATTATCATCAAATAAACATGGGATTTTTCATTGTCCAATAGGATCTATCGATGGCCAGCTTTGTTGAAGAAATCATTTGTATTTGATGGAATCTTCATTTTAAAAAACCCATTCACATTTCGGCCCTCTAAAAAGTATGGATTGAAATGGATTGTTTAACATTGTTTAATAAAACATCTGTAACATTGTATACTTTAATATAATGGCCACAAAATATTCAGTGTAGACAGATGCAATAAATAAATACAACTTTATAGAAGGATATATCTCGAGATTCAGCTGTTGGGATGTCCAAATCATCAACCCAAGTGGAGGGGCAGATTTGGAATGCCAACAGTCCACCACCTTAGGCTATAAATACATCCCCTCCTCTCTTTTCAAAAGTGTTGGAATTGCAGAAGATATGAGAACATATTCTCATGACCAAATCCTTTACAAAGGCTTGGGAAGACCTTCCATACTCTGTTTTTTACTTGAGAGACCTTTCCTCATCTCTTTGTTTTAATTTACTTTTGTAGTTTTCTTCATTTGTAATTTCACAAGGGTTTGTCTTTGTAATTCTAATTTAATACAAGTTTATTCTTAAATATATCTTATTCTCATCCACCTCTTGTAGTTTAATATTAATGTTTTTAAAATAATTTAAATCAAGTTAAAACCTTTTTCCTTATTTTTCTTTCTCATTCAATCTAAAGTCCATTTTTATTTCTCGTTATCGTTCGTGTGTGTGTGTGGGTTCAATGCACAAGTCTTTTATTATCCCTTTATTTTTCTTATCTTATTAATTTATAATCATAATAATTATAACCATATTTCTAATCATATAAATTTATGATTAAATCTATCATTGGGGTGATTTATAATTTAGGTATGTTTGGTGATTGAGATCTTTTTATCGATGAATATTCTTTAAATTAACATTGTGTATGTTGGACTTAACATGTCATGGATTAATGAATAGTTTTTTTTAACGTATGGATTACATGGATTATTGAAGCCATAAATACAGTACCATAATCACTTATTGATTTATATTTGATTCCTAGTTATGTTAAGGCTTGGATTAAATCCATAACAATTTGGAATTCCAATCAACGTCAACTTGTGACATGGGTGTTAATTTAATGCAATATAAAGCGAGAATCAAGGATATCACAATCATAACTACCTAATGACGAACTTACCCAAATATTAATAAATATTCCAAATCCATATTAATCAATAAATCATTTCATAAGATCTACAAAAAACCCCTCAATCAGAATACAATCAACTAAAAACAATTGACTATTAAAAAGTATCATTGTCGAGGATTCGACCCGAGTGCTGCTATACACGTTAGCAGAGCACCAGAGCTTTTAATGGTTGATAGGTGACAATCGGTCACGCTTTCACCCATGCAATGTTAAGTATGAAGTAATGGTGTGGTCATGTAAAGGAATATTTCAATAATGATGTTTTATTTCATGTTTTATGTTGTTATGTAATGTTTCTAATTTACCAATACACTAGACTTCTCAATTTTTCAGGTTGTATTAAGTGTAATTTTATGTCATTATATCATGTATAAATGTAATAAAAAGAGCATGGTTGTTATAGTTGATATCATGGGAATGTTTATTTATTTTTTTGGATTAGGATTAGAAAACTATAGTGAAATCCTTAGGGATAAGACTAAGTATAAGAAAAATCCTTAAATATTTGCGAGTATAGATTAAGTGGTTTATAAATAAAATACATCCCTATCTCGATATGAACATGTGGATGTGGCTCTGGCATAGATGTATCTAGGGGTAAAACCAAAGACACTGCTTTGATCTAGACTCAAAAGAGAACTGGTGCACAGTAATGGGCCTTCCTGCACTTTTGGTTTAACACTCTTGTGGGATATTCTTTGATAAATTCATAAACATAGTATGAACCATAATTAATTGAACAAAAAAATACAATAAGAATATGCATTAGGAAATATATCATGGTTGACTTATATTGAAGTGTAAAAATTCATAAGTTAATGAAATAAAGGTCATTTATAAGTTTTACCTTTAATGTCATTGCGTTCACATTTATGTGTTTAATAGTTTAAAATACATACCCTTATCATTCATTTTATTATATTCAATAGCAGATAATAAGAGGAATTGGGCTAATAACAGATGTGAAGATCAATGTAATGACTTCTCTAATGAAATGCCAAATCCAATTGGAGTAGGAATCACAAACTTTGTCAAGATACTCTCTTAATTAACTCATGTTTCAAGTAGAATCCTGGATCAAGATTAAATTCCAACCCCCCCCCCCCCCCAATAATAAAGAATTAGTCATAATAGAGTGCTTTATGAGACAAAGGCCTCCTACTTCCAATGGATCATTTGATCCCTCAATCATTGAACAATGGATCAACTCCATTGAGAAGATATTCTCTATCCTTCAATTCTTAGAATAATAAATTTTCTTCTGGATTCTTATCATATGGAAGGTTAATGTTATAAATGGTTGACATTGATATAAAATATGAAGCATGAGGAAGAGATCGAGGAGATTGGATAGAAGTATTTCCATTAATTTATTTTTGATAAATATTTTCCTCACACCCTCCGAATTAAGATAGAGGGGAAATCCTTTCCCTTAAGAAAAAAGAATAATAATATAGTACAACGTATGAGTAAAACTTCACAAGGCTTGCATGATACGCCTATAGATTTGTCATTACCCCCCAAATAAAAGGTTAACCACTTCTTTGGGGAAATAAAACCTAGCCAACAGAAATCCCTGGTGATCCGTAACTTTGATATATATGAGGAAATTGTTTGATGTGCCCGAAAAGTCATAATGGAGATCGATGAGTCATAGGGGAATCATTGGGATATGATGTCGAAGTTGGAGTCAAATTCTGGTAGTCCAATAGATATATCTAATCATGACAAGAAATTTAAACACCCAAGTTTCCAAAGGTAAGAAAATAAGAACCCTAAAATTTTCTTGAAGGGGATGATAAAATGATTTATGTGCGAGAAGGAAGGGCACTGATTTAGTATTATCTATCAGGAAAACCCCACTACTGAGATAGAGGAAAGGAATTCTCTGGTAAACCCTCAACACATTTTTCATTACTACAATTGTAAGGAACTAGGTAATTTCCCAATGTAATGCACTATTCCAAGGGTTTTGGAGGAAAACAACAACCTCCAAGATAGAAGGGGAGATATTTTTCCATCGCTACTTCCAAAGTGAATCTTGGCAATGAAATGGTGATAGTTTTTCTAGTTATTCATCCAAGAATAGTGAACACTCTTTATGATTCTAGTTTTACACATTCTTTTATATCCAAAAAGATTAGTATAATAATCTAAACACAACCACAAAACATTGAATTATAGATGCCGTTGAAAATGGAAAATGGGGCAATTATATCATCCCATGTATATAACACCTCCCCTATCACAATTTGTAGATTGAACTTTTATGGTGAATCGTATCATACTTCCCTTGGTGTAATTTGATACAATTCTTGGAATGGATTTTCTTACCCTATATAGATCCAACATAAATTTCATAAGGGGGAAATCAGTCTCCATATAGAAAATCAACCCTTTATTCTATACAATATCATGGAAAATGATGAATCGTCTTTAGTCGTAGCACCCCAAGAATGGATATTAATACCATATGAGCATGCGTATCTTTCTCATATAATCAAGTCTAGGGAAGGAACCATCGATGAATAGATGCCTAATGTGAAGGAATTCAGTGATGTGTTTCCAAAGGAATTGTATGGTCTTCCTCAGAGCAGACATGTTCAAATCATGATTGATCTTATACATGGTGAATTTCCAATATCCAAGATTCCATATAGAATGGATTTTGAGAAACTTGAGGAGCTAAATGAAAAACTAAAGTATAATCTGGATAAAGGGTTTATACACCCAAGTGCTTCACCATGGGGTTCGCCAGTTCTCTTCATCAATAAGAATAATGGGTTATTCGCTATTTCATTGATTATTGTGAGGTCAAGAAAATCACGATGAAGAATAAGTATATTTTTATATTAATAGAAATTTTTTTTGATCACCTACATGGATCAAAATACTTATCCAAGTTGGATCTGTAGTAAGAATATTACCAATTAAAGGTAAAGTTGGATGTTTTCCCCAAGACTACATTTCGTACAAGGTACAAGCATAATGAATTCAATTTATTCACTAATTCTCCAAAAATATTCATGGACTTGTTGAATATATTCTTTAAAGATTACCTCAACATATTTTTTTCTAGTATTTATTGATGATATTCTAATATACTGAAAAATTAAAAAGGAGCCCAAGTAGAATTAGAGTAGTATTCTAAAGACCTTGTGAATGGAAAATCATTATTCCAAGTACAAAAACTATGAGATTGGGTTAAAGGAAATATTTTTCTTGGGGAATATCATCAAAAGAAATGGGATATATATGGACCCTTCAATGACCAAGGAAATTACAGGTTGTACAAGGACAAAATTAGTGATAGATATCTATAGTTTCCTTGGATTATCTGGGTATTTTATCAATTTTTGAGAAACTTCTCAGGATTTTCGAACCCTCTAACCAAGATAACTCGGAAGTGAATCATGTTTTTTTGGAATTATAAATGTGATGATAGCTTCAAGGAGTTAAAAATTGGGATTATCATTTTTCATGTTCTCACACTACCCAAAAGTAGAGTTATTTTTATGGTATTCAGTGATGCTTCGAAGAACGTATTGGGTTGTGTGTTGAAGCATAATGACAAAGTCATTGCCTATTCTTTAAGGAAGTTGAAATTTCATGAGTAGAACTATAGAACACATGATTTAGAGTTAGTTTTAGTGATCTTCGCTTTAAAATTTTAATGAAATTAGATCTTTGGGGAGAAGTTTGAAATATATATGGATAACAAAATCCTCGTGTATATATTCACACAGAAAGAGTTGAATATGCACCAATGATGATGGTTAGATCTGATGATAGACCATGAATATCAATTCACTACCTTTTGGGTAAATCAAATAAAGTGGATGATTCTCTATGTATAAAGGATCTAGAAACTCTATCATAGATGAGAATTGAGAAGAGTCTTACCTTATTAGACATGATGATAATGGTCATGGGAATCCCAGAGGAAGGAAAATCATCAATCCTTTAAAAAATTATTTCACAACAGTCTCTTCTGGAGAGGGTAAAGCAATCCCAAAGAGATAATGTGGTAATTCATAAGAAAGTAGAAACTATTATAAATGGTAAATCATCAGAGTTCAATGTTAATGAATAAGGTGTTTTATGATTTAGGTAAAGACAATGTGTTCTATTAAATCCTAAATTAATGATGGAAATGTTGGATAATTCACATAGCTCAAACTTCTCTATCCACACTGGAATAAAAAAGATGTATCGAGTTATCTGGGAACACTATTGGTGGGATAATATAAAGAATGAGATCATAGAATATACATCAAGATGTATTGTATGTCAATAATTGAAGGAGGAAAAGAAAAAAATCTAAGGGGATGGTGAAACCATTACACATGCTTACATGGAAATTGAAAAAACATCACCCTGGACATTATCAATGGGATTATTATTACATTTATAAGAAACAATTATATCTTGGATATGGTAGATCATCTTATAAAGACCGCGCACTTCATTATAATTCAAGAGGATTTCTAATTGGATCAACTTGCACATATATATATCAGATAAGTGGTGATGATTCATGGTATACCACCTTAGATTGTATCTGATTGAGATCCGTGATTCATATCTGTATTTTGGAAGATTATCCAACAAGCTCTGAATACTGAGTTAAACTTTAGCACTGCCTATCACCCTCAAACTGATGTCCAATCTGACTGGACTATCTAGAAACATGAGTACATGTTGAGAGAATGTTCGCTGAACTTAAAAGGATGGTGGGATCAATATCTTCCTCATGGTGAGCTCTCTTATAACAAAAGTTTCCTCTCTAGGATCCAAATGTCTCCCTATGGAGCCCTTTATGTGAAGAGGTGCAGAACACCTAGAAGCTAGGATGAATTTGGGGAAGGAAAACTACTAGGTCCTAAAACAGTTGAGGAAATGGTGGAGAATATTAAGACCCTTTAACATCACACCAAGGATGGTTAGAGTCGAAAGAAAAGATATACTGATAATCGTCAACAAGACCTAGAGTTTGATGTTGGAGACATGGTATTCCTCCTCATATTTCCATGGAATATAGTAATGATGTTTTATAAGAAGGTAAATATTAGTCCAAGTAACATCATCCCTTTTGAGATCCTTGATCTGATCTGAGCGATGGCCTACTGACTACCACTCCCCCCAAACCTATCTTATGTATATAATGTATTCCATGTATCCCTCTGGAGAATGTACATTCTAAACACCACACATGTACTCAATCTAGATGTGGTAGCATTGAAGAATGATATCTCTTATGAGGAGAATCCAATAAAGATCTGAGATCATAGAGAAACATTTCTACAGAATACGTCAGTGCACCTAGTCAAAGTATTTTGGAGAAACCACATGTTTGAAGAATCAATGTGGGAACCAGAGAAGAAAATGAAACAAAGTTACCCTCATATGTTTTAATATGGGAAATGAAAATTTTGAGGGTGAAATTTCATAAGGGGAAATATTGTAACGACCCGAACTATTATAAGTGAAATTTCCATTTTGTTTTGATTAAATGTATTATTTTGTAAAATGGATATAAGAAACAATGAAATCCGTTTGATTTATTATAATGACCACTAAATATCATTACCATTGATAATATAGTCTTTGAACATTAATCACATGACTAGTGTAAATATTGGGTTTTAAAAAATCCATTCGACACTGACAAAGTAGCTTATGGTCTCAATAAGTAGGATTCTTCTATATGAAGACAATTTATAAGAGCTACTGAGGGAGATAGTATTTCTTGTATTTTCACTAGACAAATCCTAAGAAAATATCTAATAACTTAAGAATGAGAAAAACTGTTTATGGGAGAAGTTCAAGCTCATCAAGATCATAGCGAAAACCATGTTTACTAAACTGTCCCATGAAATACCCACCATCACACACATTATTCTAAGGGATTATTCTAGTTTAATAAATGGGTATGTATCAATGCCCAATAATTATGATTGTGTACATTATTTTTGTATAGAATAATTAATATACTTTTATTTTATTATTGTTTTTTAAATACAAATAGTATTTTTTGGTTAGTATTCAAATTGAATTAAGAAATATATTTTTATCTATTAATAAATATTATTTTAATAAAATATTATTTTTAAATTAATTTTATTAAATATAAATTATCCTATAATTTTCATGATGGTAAATGCAATTTTTGTTATGGTTTAAAAAGTGTTTCTATCAAAACCCATCAATTTTCAATATATACCAGTTTTTATTTTAAAAGTGAAAATTGAAATATTTAGAAACATTTTTCGATAAAATGGATATTATTTTTGGAATTATGATGTCAAAATTATCTAATGCTGAATTTTTCATTATTTTCTAAGATAGTCAATTTTATGGTTAAAAATTAAATACCATATAAATATATAGTGAGTTTTATGATATCATAATGGCCCACAAGTGATGTAATAAACACAATAAAAGGTATCTTCTGCCCAATATATGTTCTACCTTTAAAATAATGTGATTTTAGATTCTATTGACTTATTTTATAAATCCTTTTTGAATACTCAAAAATGTACAATATGTTTATTGATTTTATGTTTATATCATTAATAATGTGACTCACCTCCACATTATAAAGGATAAGTTTTTGATATCTTCATCCCATGGCCTTATAAAATAATTTTTTCACTCCACTTTGATAAAAAAACTGTGGTCAAAAACCATGGTAATGTTTGTGGTTTTGAATATTTAATTATATAGATTCCAAAACCTAAGTTTTTTGAAATATTGATGAATTCCCCTATAATTTCTTATATAAACTCACATCCTTACTCTGTCCTCTCCTCTATATAATCCTTCCAAGGCCCCCCAAGCTCTCAAGAATCCCCTCTGGAAGATTTTGAATTAACACACTCAAGTAAGGGTTCCTTCCTTTTTCATTTTTTTTATCAAAGTTTCCTTATATTGTTACACCCTTTTATTTACAATTAAAAATGATAGAGATTGTTTCATCACCTCCCCCACACTACACTTATTATTTTTTATGATGAGATACATCTTTCTCTCTCATTACTCTTCCCCATGTACACATGTTACCATGCGGAAATTTCATAAGAGTTATTTCATTCCTCTTCTTTCTTCAAGTTTTTATTATGTTTCACATTGTATTTCAAAATTTCTTATGTAAGGACATATATTCATATGACCCTATTACTTTAAATTTAATTCATAGATTATTAGAGTATCCTTTATCTCTCATAAACCCTTCTTATGAATTCTTTTTTCACGTTGTTAGGCTGTCGAAATTCCATCATGAATTTCTCTTTGAAAACAACTGTGTAGTGAATACTGGTCCCATTCTCTTTGAAGGGTGTTCAAATTTATGAACATATACCTTTTTATTTAGGACTTACATGAATTTATTCTATACCCCTATATCATGGAATAAATTATTAAGATTAATGAATCCATGAATTGTGATATATGTGGCACACTTAAACAAGAGAATATAATGAAAGTGATGGGTACACCCGAAATTATATAGCACTCCAATACATTATTTAATGTTTAAATTCATGACTCAACATTTTGGGACAAGGTTCTACCTTATTATTTTGAGACATTTTACACTATGATGTCTTGGAAGCTTAGCCTTGACCTATGATGCAATGTTTTCTATTGCCGCCACATTTCCATGTTATAGTTATCATTCTATATCATGCCTTTATGTTCATGTTTGTTTTATGCTCCATTGATATACCTATTGCATAACATGTATAGTCCTCCTCATGTTATTACATTTTTATTCCCTTACTGGGCTTTATTTCTGACCACATTCATATGTATGTCCTCTGGTTATCCCATGCAATGTTAAGTACGAAGGAATGTAGTGGTCATGTCAAAAATGTTTTAAATAATTATTTTGTATTTCATGTTTTAAGTTGTGATGTAATGTTCCTAATTTCCCAAGAAACTATATTTATCTGTCTTATGGCTTGTATTAAGTTTAATTTTCTACCATTAAATCATGTATGAATGTAATAAAAAGAATAGGGTTGTTGTAAAGAACATGAACGTATTGTTAGAAGATCATACACATTATATTAACGATCATAATCAAGAGTGATGACATAAATATTAGAAGTTCATAGGACACAAATCATATGGAAATTGAGATCAAAATCCATGAAATCATAAAATAGGATTAATACATGCAATTTTGTCAAACATAAAAAATGATTTCCATCGTAGTCAAGGATTATAGCCAAGACCGTCTTAGTGAACAAAGTCTTTTATATATCTGGGCTCACACCCCATTCCAGCTATGTATTACTAAATTGTGTTCACTTAATGTTTCATACATGCATTACATAACTGGGTTCACTTCTCATTCCAGTACTATATTAATAAACAAGTTTCAATTCATATTCAAGTCCAATTTTAATTAAGTGAGTTCACTCCTCTTTCCATCCCTGTAAAATTGAACTGAGTTCACTCCTCATTACACCCCTTCCATACTCATGAGATATAAATATTTACCCAATGAATTAGAGGGATATATAGGCCCCACCATTTACATAATAAAATCTTACATCCATGTGACACAAAATAATAACACTCATCATATCATAATCCCTTAAAAGAGATGGGTTTCATAAATATCATTCCATAACCAATGAAATGAAATGCATATTATAAAAAAATCCTCCTATAACAACCTATGTAAAATATATCGGATTCAAAAAAAATTATCATATAATAACCTGTGAAAAGTAGCAGGTTTCATAAGTTTTTCATCATGGTATAACCCATTGAAGAGAAACAGGTCTCGTAAACAAAATATCAGCGAATGCTTAAATCATTCAAATAAATATTAACTATGGATCCAATGGATCTTAACAACAATAAAACATAAACCAAATCCAATTATTTCATCTTAGATGGAAAATTATTTTTAATGATCATTTAAAACAGTTTTTGTGGAAAATAATATTTAATCATTTTGAATTGTTCCATACCACTTTGTAACATTTCAATCATAATTCACACGAAATAATAACATTAAATAAATCTTATAATATCATGAAAATGAATACATTCATGATATAACATTTTAAAGTTTATTATATACACCACATAAAATACAATATGTTCATAACATAACATGTGTCTCAAAGAAGGCAGACTCAGACATAATTACTTTACCTATTTGGTAACTTTTGAGCCATAAACCCCATGAAAAAGAGATCATGAAATGGATAAGTGAATACCCATAAATTTAATAATAATAATAATATAATACATTAATGGTCATTATATACACCACAAAAAATAATTTAGTGGTGAATAAGGCAAAAGTCTCATTTAAATAAAAGTGAGACAAGAAAACCCCTACTACTGGAGTAACTTTTTAATCACGGTCCTTGTTAAAGAATAATATCAATTGAGTCTTTAAAAAATGAAATAAAGTAAATTAATGATATAAAATTTCATATATAATTATATACACCACACAAAATAAGTGTGTGGTGAATATCAAATGTATATTAAGGAAATAAAAAAGAGAGATGAAATTCCCTTACCTTAAGCCTTGATTTTCTTCATACAAGTTCAAAACTCGTATAAAATTAATATAATTGTATTATAAATCTACCAAAAATCACATTACTATATCAAATACGATATATTATTTGATTATGACTTTATATTACCGGTTTATTAACAATTCAATGTTAATGTTACTTTTTGGGTAATATCTGCTTTGTTTTTCAAATATGTTTTGACTTCTAATTCCTGGTCCTTATAATTAGATTTTGATTTAATTATTTTAATAATATAAAAAATTATATTAATATCATATATATTCAGTATATAAATATTTCTAATAATCTATTAATGATAGAAATAATAAAATTCAATACATTGTTCATGGAGACGGTAGGTCGTACGTAAACATGAATGTCATTTTCCGTTTTGTTGTCATATTAAAAGAAATGAAGTAAATAAAATATATGTGTGTGTGTGTTTGTATATATATATATATATTATAATTACATTAGAATAATTTTTTAATATAATTCATATAGTCATACTAACCCCATCCTTGATACATTCCATGTAAAGTGTGAATCAATCACTCTCATTAAAGAGGTAGTGATCCATACGTCCACAAATGATGTTATCATATTTGAAAAATTGAAAGCAAGAAGGATAATTTAATATAATAATTCATAAGAATAAATAAATCATATATATAATATTAATAATATAAAAACATTATATCCCTCATAATTCCTATGAATTAGAGGTGGTAAATGAAAAAAATGGCATCATTTCCTGAGGAGATAGTCTGTCCTACACACGTGTGGTATGTTTGATACCTATTTGATTGAATTTTGTGTAGGTGTAGGTATAAAACATAGATTATAAAAATATAATTATATTAAGGATAATTATGTTATTATATAATAATCAAATAAGTAGAATCGAATATATTTAGAATGATATAAAATAGAAATTCATGTTAAAGAAAGTTACCCCTTTTCGGGTAACTTATTTTGGTTTGAACTGAATGGCTTCCTTGGTTGGATTTCATCCAAAATTTAATATTATTGGATGATATTTTGGATGGTGGGAGCTTATTTGGTTATTTTTTTTCAAGAAAACGGTTTTATATGTGTGAGTAATGGGAAGACTGAATTATTTTTTATAGAGGAGGAGGGGTGTCATTCCTATAAATACTAAAAGGTAAACACCATTGGGAGGTCTGAATTACCTCATGTGATTCAAAAATAGAAACATAATAGATTAAAGGGAATTAATATTGAACCAAACCTCCGCCACAAAAAATAATTCATTTTTAAAAAAATCCTTAACTTCTAACTTTTCTAACTTTTATAACTTTGGTTTTCATTAAGGCAACTAGTTATATAACAAAAGTAATTTTAACATTCAGAACAAATTAAAGTTAGATTTTTTATAAAATATATAACAAAATTAATAATAAATATTTTATCTAACTTACAAAAAAATCCAACTCTATTAGAAATTAATTTTAAAATAGGGTCATCTAACGTGCAAAATCATTTCTTTAAACCGAATCGTAATAACAATATTTTTACTATTTAGAGGTCAATATGTTCATTATAAAAGATAAATTGGACAACGAATGAACTATATTTTCAATTTATTAATAATTTAAAATTAATTTTTATAAGATAATATTTTTATTGATTTTGAATTATTTAATAAAATATAATTTATTTTATTTATTTTAAATTATTTAATAAAATATAATTTATTTTATTTAATTATTAAATAAATAATTCATGTGTTGTATTTTCTTATGAATTATATGTAATTATATCACATCTACAAATTAAAATATAAATTATTATGATAAAAATAAATCATTTATATTCTAAAATAATATTTATAACAAAATCTATGAATCTTCTTCCCAACTCTAAAGATTTATTAGATTTAAAGTCAAGGAATGATCCTTTTTTCCTTTTCTTTACGTAACTTTTTATATAGGTCAATTTCATGAAATTTTATCCAAATAAAAAGTAAAGATAGAGAATAAGGTGGTTATGGTTTATAATGGTCTAGAAAAGGGTGTTAGACAAGCTTTGGTTCATTTATATACCTTATATTCTTAGTTTATTCATTAAGTAAGCTTGTTCATTCTTTATTAATTTTAATTAATTTAAACTCTTTTCACTAATAATTTTGGTAAAAAAATAATTTGATATTAATAACCCAAAAATTTCATAATAATTCCAAATAGTTATATATATATTCTGAATTAAATTCACAAAAGTCGATAAAATTAATTTAAAATTAATATTGCCAATGCTGTGAGACAACAGGTTTTTAAGGAGAAAGTTCACAAGGTTGAAATATTTTTTTCCAATTTCAATGTTAAATTCATTCCAATTACATACATTGGATTAATTGATGTAAAATTGATCTAATTATAGTTTAAATTTAAAATTAAAATATTTTTTAACTATATAATTTTTTTAGATGAAAAAGAAGATTTCAATTAAAATTCAGTATTTTTTACTGTTCATCCAAATATTAAATATTTCAGAAAAAATCCCAAAATATAACCCAAAATTAATTTTTACATTAGGAATTAAAAAATATATATTTTTTAACTAATTCAATTTCTAACGGTTTATAAAATTAATTTTACTATTTTTCATAGAAGGTCATCGTATATTCAAACATAAAAAGACATTATAAAACTTTATTTGTTTTATTATGAATATGTTTTATCTATGTGAAAGAATAATAAAAAATGTTTAAAAAGTTTTTATTAATATTAATATTACTAAGGTTAATGGAAAGGTTATAACTATCCTATTTAGATAATTATAAGAAAAATTGTTTTCGTAGAAACTCAATGTTTCATTTAATGTGAGACATGTCCCTGTTGCATATAGCACAAGCTTATCATGTTGTATCATACAAAGAAATAATAAATTGGTGATTTAATATAACCCATTCAATATTCAAGTCTTTTTGAAATGAATAAAATTGAAAATATTAATGTAATTCATAAAAAATTCACAGAAAATCAGGGTATTATTTTCTACACCCCTTAAAATGAATTTTGCCCATGAAATTTGTCTAGTTTATCAAATTTTTAATACATGAAAGTTACATTCATAGTAACAAAATTCATAAAACTAAATAATAAAACATCCTTTTAAAAAATATTTAAAACCATAACGGTTACCCAAAGTAACTCAAAACAAGGTTTTTTACACATAAGAGAACAACAGTTGAGAGTGAAGATTGGACATAAAAGAAAAGTGGAAATAACTATAGAGAGTGATAATGGTCATTGATCCCCATAATGTGAATGTTCAATTGAATGTTGACACCCTCAAAACCATAATTATTTAATGATTTATAAGACCATCAGTTCAATAGAAATTAAGGAATTATGATAAATATTTCTCAATATCCTTTTCATAGAGGTGAGTGATTATTTTAGTGTATAAGTACATTAGAAAATATAATTACATTATTTTATTCTGTTTTATATTCACAATATCACCCATTGGTTTTTCTTTTCTTCATTTCCTCTTTATCTCTTACTCAAAGAAAAGAAGGTTAATTTGTTCTGCCTTAAGCACTAACAGATTATAAATCCATATGTAGAATGATTAATCATTCCATATATCTTTAGTTATCATCAAAGTAAAAAGGTTAGAATAGGTCATCCAATATGTATAAATATTCATATGGTCATGTAACCCTGTAATCTCTAAAAAATCATATGATGTTTAACTTTATCCATTACATAAATTGTTAACCAGGTAACTCTACCCAAATAACATTTACCCATCATTCCTTAAATATGTTGTCATAAAATACCAAAAAAATTTCTTTGGAAAACTTATATCTATTCATGTATTTATAAAATATCACCTGTGATTTTATTATACCAGAATCCATATAAAGTGAGAAAATCACATGAAATTTTACCAATGTATGAACATTATTATTTTCATAGTTCTTATTCATAAAAAATGAAACATAAAATTCCCATCTAAAGAGAGAAGTATTAGTGTTCCAAAATTTTCATTATTCAATTAATATATTATGATTTCTTAAACATTACCTTTTTCCTTTTTCCCTATAGGATGTTCTGTGTCATCATCCATGTTTTCCCATGGATTATGGAATTGATTCGTATAATTCCAAAAATAATTACAATTGAAAAACTGGAGTGTGGGAGGTTCCTTCTATACAACTTTCAATCTATTGGAAAAGTTAGATAAATTATTCTAAAAACATTGACAATTAGTTTCCCAATAACCTTCCCTTACACACATAATTCATTTAGTAGTCCCATTAAGACAATTTTCTCTATAATTCATCCGAAAATTTAGCAAAATGAAAGATCATCATTTTTATCCATTGTGTTTAGATTTTCCATTGTACTCCATATTTCTTTTCTTGTCAATTCCATGATATTGATATGTAACTCCAATATCAATTTGCACATTGATAGCGTATAGAACAACTTATTCAGAGAATTTAAATTTTAAAATAATCATGTCGTTTTGAATACTAGGTTTCAAGGACAAAAAAAATCGATCAATTTATAATTCAGTTAGGATAATAATTCCATAAGAGTACTTCACTATACTTTTTAAAATTTGATTCACATGCACCAACAGATTAATCATCCTTCTACTTAAAATCAAGAAATTACTTTTATATCTTCATATTAATAATGTGAGGATATTACTTATTGAAAAATAATTTCTTGAATTTAGTCCAATCTATACAGTCAATTTCATCTTTTTACCTCGTATTCTTAATATGATTCTACCATTGATCTACCTCATTTTCCTGATGGTAGATAGCAAGAGAGAATTTTTCATGCTCTGAATACTGGAGAATAAAAAATATCATGTCAATTGTACTGATCCATTACTTTGTTACTAATGGGTAATAAGAACTGCAAAAAGAAGTTTGAAATTTCCTTATAAATGACTCAATAGTTCTTCGTTCCCTCTTTTGATTTTTTGAAAAATCACCATGATTCAAAGCTTGAGAAATTTTTTTCAGAACAACAATGAAGTTTTGAATTCCATCTACCAAAACAAATAGTTTATCTGGAGGAAAATCATTTCATTTTGAATTGAATTCCCCATTAATGTGGTTCCTTTAGGTTCAATCCATTCCTTAAAACCAAAAATAATAATTTAAGAAATAATCATCATGGTGGGTAACAACATAATCCAAAAAAATTAATTATGGGATGTATAAATCATGACATCTTCTTTATTAATATATGAAAACTCAAATTTATCATAGGTCATTCATAGTCATCATCTATTCTAATCCTTTATGATTTTTCATAAACAGTTTATGAATTCCCATATCATATCCCTTGAGAGTGTCAGACCATGTGTTCCGGAAGGCCCATTTTTGTGCACCAGTTCACAATCAAGTCTAGATCAATAATTTTTTGGGGTTTTTTATACCTTTGTAAATATATTACAAGGACACATCAACTTGTAGTATTGATAATGTTATGTATTTATGGGAAACCACCTACTTTATCCTTTAACCAATTTCTGGTAAATTTTCATATACATTGACTTATCCTTAGACTTATCCTTTGAGATATCCCTATAAAATCCCTTCTAAATATCCCCTGTGATCTCAAAAAATATTCTTCATCCTAGTTTCTAAAGGATGACAAAACCAGTCCTTTGATACAAACTATAGTGACTCCGACTAAACATACATGGATATTACATCATTTTAGATGAATATTAAGCATATTATAAAATTACATGCCCAAGGATCATAATAATTTGTTGTCTTTGAAAACATGAAACCCATTATTCTAGTTTGTTAAAATATATTCAAAATATCCCATAAATATATTCCCCTTTAGTACACTTACTTAAAACTGTTCTTCATAACCTAGGGAAAGGAAACATAATAAATGGGGAAGCTAAAATTATCAGTAAGGGTAAACAAGGAGATATATAAGCATGGTCATGAGCATAAGGGTATGAGAACACGATTGTATCATTATAATATCTTACCCTGCATGTCAAATATCATAATCAAGAGTCATGGAATAAATATTGACAGTTTCTAAAACATGAATCATAAGGTAATTTAGAGAATAATACATGAAATCATAATATAGTAATAAGACATGGAATTGTGGAAGACATATAAAGTGTTTTCCATAGTATTCATGGCTTACTTACCATACCATCTTAGTAGGAAAAGTCATTTACGGAACTAGTTTCACTCCCCATTCTAACCATGTATTACAAGATCAATTTCACTTCACATTCCATCCCTATATTATTATACCAAGTTCACTTCCCGTTCTAGCCATGTATTGCTGAATTGGGTTCACTTCCTGTGCTAACCTTGTATTACAGAATAGGGTTCACTCCTCATCCTAGCCTAGTCATACCAAACTATTTCTACCCCTCGTTCTGGCCCTATCAAACTCATGAGATATAAATCATTACCAAATGCATTGGAGGGAGTTATACGTCCCACCCATCACATAATAAAATCATACATCCATGTGCCACAAAATAAAAAAAACCTTCATCATATCCTGATCTATAAAAAGTGATGGGTTTCATAAATATCATATCATAACCCATGAGTTGAAATGCGCAAAATAAATACATCTTCCAACCATAACCTATGGAAAATTGATATTCTTTACAATAATTTCATCAAGGAATAACCCATAAAAATAAGTTGGTTTCATAATCATTTTATCATGGTATAACCTATAGAAGAGAAATTGGTCTCCTAAACAACATTTCATTGAATGAATAAATAATTCATATAAAGTAAAAGAATGGTACCCTTAGTTGATAACCCCAATATATCATAAACTAAATCAAATTTTGTCATCATAGATGGAAAATAATTTTAAATGATCATTTAAAATATTTCATGAGGAAAACAATCATTAAATATTTAAAATTGTCTCATAAAACTTTGTAACATTTGAATCATAATTACCATGATATAATAACATTACATTAAGCTTATAATACCTTAAAAATTATTATATTCATGATATAAAATTTCATTGGGAATTATATTTACCTTTTAAAATATTATAGGTGTATAATATAACATGTAAAGAATGAAAATTGAAACGAAATTACTTTACCTATTTGGTAAATTTTGAACTGTAAAACCTATGGAATATATATCATTAAATGGTTATTTAAATACCAATATATTTAATAATAATAATCATAGAATTAATTCATGAGTATTAAATACACCACACAAAATAAAATAGTGGTGAATATGGCTTAGTTCTCACAGAAATAAATGTGAGAAAAAAAACCTTACTACATTAGTATCTTTTGAATTATGAAACCTATAAAAGAATAACAACATTAAAAAATTTAATATCATGAAATAAATTAAATTCATGATATAAAATTTCATAGTTCATTATATACACCACAAAAAAGAAGACAGTGGTTATTATGTCTTGTATCTCATGGAAATAAAAAAAGTGAGATGAGATTACCTTACCTTAATCCTTGACTTTCTTCTTACACATATGAAAAAACATGTATAATAAATATAAGATTATGATAAATGATACATATAAATATATTCCAATTTTAGATACATATATTATTTCATTGTGAAATTATATTACGCATTTATTAAGAATTCCATGTTAATGTAACACACATCTAGTTATATCCTCTTTGTTTTTCAGATATATTTTGACTTGTTATTATTGATCCTCTTACACAGACCACGATTTAATTATTTTAAGAATGTAGAAGAAATTATAAATATAATATATATTTTGAATATATATATTTATAATAATATATAGAATATTGAAAATCAAAATGGAATACACCCTTCCTGGATATGGGAGGTCATTCGTATGCATAAACACTTATTTTATTTAATTATGGTATTGAAAGAAAGGAACTAAAAAAATAGGTATATATATTATCATTATTATTTAATTATTATTTCATTTGTGTCTTATATGATTAATAAACCCATCCTTAATAAATTTCATTTATTTTATGAACGAGTCACATCTCTTTAAAGAGGTGGTAGTCCACACGTCCGAAAACAAAGTTATCATATTTACACAAAATGTTATGAAGGAATGTATACATAATATAATAATTACACATTAATAAATACATCATATATATCATCTTAAAGTAGTATGTACATCATATTTCTCAACCATGAGAGCTGGTAAAGGAAAAACGAATGACATCATTTTGTGACCTAGTATTCAGCTGTACACACGAATGGTATGTTTGTTAACCATTTGATAGATGTGTGTGTAGGTTTAGGTTGAAATCATAGAATAAAAAAATAATTTTCTTTAGGATAATTATTTTATAATATAATTATATAATATAGATAACATAATGGGTGGAGAAAAAAATAAAATAGAAATGCATATTGAATGACTTTACCTCTTTTTCGGGTAACTCCTTTTGGCTTCCACCAAAAGGATTCCTTGGATAGATTTCTCACCAAATTTAGGATTCTATGATGATATTATGACTATGGGAATATTATTTGGATAGGTTTTGGGAGATTAAAATGGATTGATATGTGTGAGTAATGAGAGGAGTGAATTCCATTTTATAGAGTATGTGGTGTGGCATTCTGGTAAATACCAAAATATTGGAAGGTCTCCCTTACCTCATGTGATTAAAAAATGGAAACATAATAGATTAATTGTGATATATGGTTGATAAATACATCCAAAACATAATAAAAAGTTAATTTTTATAATTATGGACCTTAACTTCTATGTTTCCCCACTTTTAACATTTTTTTATTAAGGTAACTAGATTTCTAGATAAAGTAATTTAACCATAAAGACTAAATTAAAGTGGGATTTGATATAAAATATTGACCCAAGAAATTATGAATATGATTTATAATTTACAAAAAAAGGTCATGTGTGTTGGGAATTAATTTAAAAACAAGTGCATATAACACACAAAAACATTTCTTTCACTCGAACCATGATAACAATGTTTTTACCATTTAATGGTCAATATGTTAATTATAAAATATCAATTTTTCCCAGAAACATGTCTTAATTTTATAAACATTTAAAAATAACGTTGTATAAGATAATAGTTTTAGTGATTATAAATTATTTAATAACATATCATCTATTTTATTTAAATAATAACATAACTATACATGCATTGGTGATTTTTACTAATTACATGTAACTATATCATATCTAAAATTTATATATAAATTATTATGATTAAAATACCTCATTTATATTCCAAAATAATATTTATAACCAAACATATGTAGCTTATTACATTCTCCAAATCTTTATAAGTGTTGAAGGCAATGATGGTTTTTTTTTGTGAGATTTCGTACTAAACATATTTTATAGGTCACCTTCATTGAATGGTATCCCAATAACTCATAACAATATATCCTATTGTGATGAGATTATAAATATAACATAAAATGTGTGTTGGATATGTTTTGGGTCATTTATAAATAATATATTCTATGCCAAATCATCACATAAGCTTTTTCATAACCTAATCACTGTACTTAATTTTAAGTTTTTCACTAATCATTTTGGTAAAAAATAAATTTTATCTTCTTAGAACCAAAATTTCATACTATTTCCAAATAGATATATCATTTTTCCAATTTCAGTTCATATATGTGGCTAGAATTAATTTTAAATTAATCTCACAGATGCTGTGAGAGATAATGTTTTTAAGGAGAAAAGTTCGAAATTTTGAAATATTCTTATATTCAATTTCATTATGAAATCTATTATAATGACCTACACTATATTTATTGTTGTATAATTTATCCAAATACACATTAAAATAAAATTAAAATAGTATTTAACTATATATAAATTATATGGGAAAGGTGTTATCAATTAAAATTCAGTATTTTTCACTATTCATCCAAAAAAGAAATATTTCAGAAAAATACCAAAAAATAACCCTAGAATAATTTTTACATTATGAATTAAAAAATTAACTCCATTTTATTTAATTAAATATCTAAAAGTTTATAAAATTAATTTTATTTTTTTCACATAAGGACATAGTATTTTCAAACATATAAAGACTTTACCAAAAATTATATGTTTTCATATCATTATGTTTTATATATGTGAAAAAATTATAAATAATATTTAAAAATTAGTTATTAGTATTCTTATTACTAAATTTAATTGCTATGTTATATCTCTATCCTTTAGAAAATTATAATACAATAATTGTTTGTTGAAACTCAGTGTTTTATGTAACACAAACCAAGTCCATGTTACATGTAGAGAAATCTTATCTTGGTGAATCATAGAAAGAATAACAAAATTGGATCTTTCATATTACTTATGATATATTTAGTGTTTTTTGAAATAAAAATAATTAAATATATTAAATTAATTTGATGAAAAAAATCACAAAATCTTGTGGTGTTACCCCATGAATCTAACCCAAACCAACATGATCTGAAATGGGTTGCACCAAGTCAGTTCCAAACTAATGATTCCCTCTAAACTAAGTTTACCTATTTAAAACTTTTTTGGTGGGTTTGGGTCAAAAAAATCCCCAATCCCAACCCAACTCAACTAATGGAAACTCATATCGCTCTCCCTATCTCTGGGACCATGAGTATTGACTCACCTAGTTGAGTCCAATATAGTGATGCCTTACAACATCTCCTATACAAGGCCTAAAATGGTGCCATACTGATGGTGGAATGGTATTTTTTGTTGAACAAAAAAACACCAAGGGTAGGTGATCCTCCAAACTATAGTTGAATTCCAACATGCAATCTTGAACTATGTCCTCCAGAATATGAAGGGTCCACTCAATCTAGCTGTGAAATGCCATGCTCAAAAAAACTGAGTCCTAAAATCATCCTGTAATCCACTACATAATCATGATTTGAAGTGAGAATTAAAGTATGAAATTATCATCAAGGTAACTGTAAGAATCCATAATATATTTAACGCATAATGTTATTCAAACCTCTCTACTGAACTCTTCTCTGATAGCGAGAAAGTGAGATGACTTAATGAATTTTTCTAAGATCACTCAAATGGAAACATTTACTCTAGATGATAATAGAAGTCCAATTATAAATTAAATAGATATATACCATCCAACTTATACTCTATAATCTGAATAGGTTGATCTAAAAATTCTAGAGCTGGTGTTTAGCCTTCACCTACTGACAAGTCTAGAATAAAGAAACAAATTTTTTTACAGACTTCTTCAAACCTGTGTAAAGACCCGAAGCTTGACGTACCTGGAAATTACATTACTTTTGCGGAATACTTAGTACATAACAAAAACAGACACACAAGGACCGTAATAGTTTACTGTCTTTGGAAACTTGGAATAAAATCTTCTAATCCTTGTGAAAGATCTTCAACATCACCCAATAAAAATCTTCCCTTTTTTTCTTACCTAAAACCTTTCTTTATATCCTGGGGAAAAGAAAACATAAAAGGGGTGAGATCAAATGCTTAGTAAGGGTATGCATGGATAAAATAAAACATACCATATACATTTGAACTTAAAAACATGAACATAATGTTTAAACATCAATATCTTGATCAACGACATAAAACATGGAAGTACATAAGGCATAGATCATCATGATAAAATAGCATGGGAATAAAACATGTAATTGTGTCATCCATTAAGCACATGTAATTATTTCCATAGTAGCCAAGTCATTGCTTCCAAGACCATCTTAGTTGTAACAGCCCAAGATTTTATAAAAAATATTCTTTTTAATTTTATTAATGTCTTGTGTTGTACGCTACACCAAAAGGAGCTTGCACAACACGCATCCTTGACTTGCCTTGCATTACACGCAATCGCGACCTTCCTCGATAGCGTGTGTAGTACGCAATAACGAGTTTCACTAAACAGCAATATGCTATTAAAATGTTATTAAAACTAGCCATTATGAATAGTAATAACCACTTTTTAAAATTCTGTAAATCTTATTTTTCAAAATGAACTTCATTTTTGGATTCGGAGTAACGAATTTAGCCTAAGGTGAAATTTTGGTACATTTCGGATAACTTTCATATTCTGATGAAAAGTGAAAATTACTAAATTATAATTAAAAAACAAATTTTTTAATCAAAATAATTAATAGTGATAAATTATTAATTGGAGTAGTTTTAAAGTATATTTAGAATATATTTTTACAATTTAATACAATGTTGGTCATTGGATGTAATTGCACATTTAAACCAGACATAAACAAGTGTCAATCTTTTGATAGATATTGTTTCTTAAAAACACGCTATTTGTTTTAACAGCGGGATTTAATTATAAAATTAATTAATGCAACTTCTATGTTATGAATTTGGTAAAATAGACTTCATTTTTGAATTCGGAATATGAAATATATCTTAGGATGAAATTTTGGCATTTTTCTGAAAACCTTCATTTTTTGATGAATAGTGAAACTACTAAGTGGTAGTTAAAAAAACTGAATCTTTCATAAAACTTAATTTTACCGCTTCTGTGAATGGAATTTCAAAAATACGAGAGACACGGTTGATGTCAGTAAGTAAAATGTGGTTCAATGAGATGAAAATAATTTTTGGTGAATAGTAACTTTTTACTTTTATTTACCACGGTTAAAAGTAAATAGGGTAATTAAGGGTAAGAATGATATTAATATTACCCTAACACATGTCCTAATTCTATTGGACAAGTGTATCTCGACCAAAAACAACCTTAAGTGTAAAAGATTATCATTTAGGCCCACTTGGATTAGATTAGGACATTTATTATTATTTAATTCAAAGAAGAGTTAAAAGAGTTAAAATCAAAGTTTATTCACTAAAACATTTTTAATATGGGGTTATACATAAGATAAATTCACCTATAAATATTCATTAGAAAGATAAAAAGATTTCCTACATAATGATATTTTATTTATAATTTTTAGACTTTAAATAAATTAATTTATTTATGACACAACGATGATGCAGTAATTACCCTTTTAAGGAAATATTAACATAATTGATGTTATAAATACACAAATGAATGTAATTTGAGACTTTTTATGAATTCCACTAATTTTATAGGTTACTATGATATATTAGTGTTGATTTAATCAACTTGGTTCGAACATATAATTCTGTTATGACTTTCACAAAAATCATATATCAAATAGTGTCAAAATTGACACAAAATAGTTTTTAAATCAAATATTATATTATTAATTGTTATTTTATTCCTAAAAATCTAAGGTTCGGACAAATGACTTAGATAAGGATATTTATATTAATAATAAACAATTTGGGGTTCTTTTGGCATGTTATAGTAAGTGTATTAACCATATAGTGAAAGAAACAAAAAGACACGGTAAAAGTTAAATTATTTAACTTATAGTTAAATCTAATTGATAAGGTTAAAATAAGAACCTAAACTTGTCTAAATCCTATTGGTTGATAGGATTTGGACCCATCCCCACTTTAGCTTCGAAATAAGACCCTTTGGAACCATTATAAACCGATTTTTACTTTAATATAAAATAATATTTTGAGATATTCCTAAGGTGCCCCTCTCCTCCCTTATAAAAGGGCACCTCCTCCCCCTCCTCCTCACACCAATTTGAGCACTCAAGCTCGGCCAACACCTGCAAAAATCTCTTCTCCACTTCCCTAGAAACATCCTAGAGGTTCTGGTCTTCCTCAATGACCAATTTTAGTTCCCTAAGAGGAGGTCTCCAAAAGGCGCTTCAAAGAAGAGGTAATTACCATTACCAATTCTTTCATCTTTATTTCTTCTTCCACTTCTTCTTCTTAGGTTGTTTCATTATGAAGTAATAACATCAGTATCACTCATATACTGATATGTTATTATAAGTATTAAACAACCCTATTTCACCATCTATCTATCCTACGGAAAAAGAAATCACCGCGCGTGCGTACGTACGGAATACCGTCTCCACGCCGTGGTGTAATCTATTTTCCACCACCACCTTACATGGATGGGTATAATGTTGTAAAGAATAACGATACATAGTTATTAAAACATCATATTGATTCTTATATATTGTATAATCCACTCCAATTCAATTCAATATTTATGGAAATGATATCATCGCTCGTGCGTACGTACGGACTACCGTCTCCACGACGCGATGAGATTCATTCTCCATGTTAACCATTTAAGAATGATTATAAAGTATATATAAGAAATAATAATGAAATATATGACATTATAAAGCTACTGGATTTATGTGTATATATATATGTATGTCATCTACTTACTTCCATTCAAGACAATAGGGAAAGGAAAACAGCGTTCATGCGTACGTACGGACTACCGTCTCCATGAACGGTGTTTTTCATTTCATTTATCTATCGATTATATATATATATACATACTGAATATATATGATATATAAATCATATTTTATATTCTGGAAGTAAGTAAATCATGATATAAGTAATAATAATGTCAATAAAAACAAGTCAAGACACCTACGATAAATGAAACGATTTTACCCAAAACGCTTCTTTAACATGGAATTTACAAAAGAATGGGTAATATAATGTCATAAGTGAACCATATATGATATCATAAAAATGAATATGATTCTGGAATAAGTCAATAACATTATTTAAATCATTATACAGGAGGTTCGGACACTTACAAAGCAAGTCGGACATAAGGTAAGGGAAATATCACAATCTCATTTTTATCCGAGATTGTTTATTCGTAAGTATTTACTGGGGTGTATTTTATCATCCACATCCATGTTTCATCAATATGTAATATTATTTCCATCCACCTACAATTGTTTAAATCCATTTTTACCCTTCGGTGAGTTTTTAGTAAAATAAATGAAAGGAATCTTTTGATGTTTTTCGTACGAGGTACTTTTTGACTTTTCCGACAAAAGTACGAAGAATGTTTTTTTAACTTATACGGCACGAACGGATTTCTACTGTTTTATAAAGCCTTATTTTCATGAAGCTTCCTCTAATAGATTTCATGACTATTTTCAATAAAATCTCTTTCTTTTAAAATTGCATGATGTTTTGTGAAAAGAAATTGATTTTGAAGAAGAAAGGATATTTTCCTCAAGAATTCAATTCAAGTGTTTTATCAAAATTATTTTCCATCTAAGATAATAAAGGGTTCTGTTTCTATCCATATTTTTACATTGATTTGACTATGTTGTGATGGAATTATGTTTATGAATTCCTTTATCTTATATGAATTGATTTATGATGTCATGATGTTTCAAGAATCCCATTTTTGTTACATGTGTTATGCGATGATGTATGTTTTATGATTATGTGGCACACATAAGAAAGGATTCATTATAAGATGGGTGGGACCTATATCTCCCTCCAATGCATTGGGTAAAGATTTTATATCTCATGAGATAGACAGGGCTGGAACGGTAGGTTATACCGGTTCAGTGAAACAGGACTGAAACGAGGGTTACTCGATTCAGAAAGGGACTTTGTCCACTAAGATAGTCTTGGCAATTAGTCTTGACTAACAAGAAATGATTCTCTATGATTATGTGTGTATTCCACAAAGTTTCATGTTTTAAGTTATTATTATGGGGATTACTTTTTCACTGCCATGATTTATCCCATGATTATGAAATTATGCTCTCTTTTGCAGGTTATGATTTCCAAAATGCTATGTTCTTATGAATATGATGTGATTGATATTTATTTTGTTTACCCTTACTGAGCATTTGAGCTCACCCTTTTATTTTTTCTATTCCCCAGGATATAAAGAAAGGTTTTAGGTAAAAAAAAGGAGGAAGATCTTTATGGGAGATTTTGAAGATCTTTCACCACGATTAGAAGATTGTAGTCCGAGTTTCCAAAGACACTAAACTATTACGGTCCTTGTGTGTGTGTTTTTGTAATGTACTAAGTATTCCGCAAAAGTAATGTAATGTCAATGTACGTCAAGATACGAGTCTCTACAGTTGGTATCAGAGGAAAGGTTTAGTCAACCTTTGGAAACTAGGATGCGAAAACGTTAGTGAGATCCCTAGAGATATTTCTAAGGTATGTCTAGGGATGTCTCTAAGGTTAAGTATACGTATAGGTTATAGTCCTAGAATTGCTCTAACGATCTTAGAATTTAACCTAAGATGTTAGATATTGAGGGTACTACCCCTTTATTATGTTGTTTTCCCTAGCATGATTTTTGCCTCTCACACTATTCTTTTGGGATTTTAGACGATGGCTGGAACCCGAAGGAACCGTGTTGATCAATGCAATGGACAATGCAATGATTGTCCCCCTGAGCAACCAAACGATATGGGACCTGGAATGAAAAATCTTGTAGCCATGCTCACACAACTTTCTCAAGCTATGAATCATGCAGGACTTCCAAACGAGCAAAGGAAGGAGCAACATTCTGTTGAATCCTTCATGAGGCAGTGTCCGCCTTCTTTCAGTGGGTCTACTGATCCATTAGTTGCTGAACAATGGATTAGTACTACTGAAAAGATATTTTCAGTTCTTCAATGTTCTGAACATGATAAATTCATCTTAGCAGTATATCGTTTGGAAGGTGAAGCTGATCAATGGTGGAATCTTATCAAGAATACGAGGCAAAGAGATGAAATTGATTCCATGGAATGGGACGAGTTCAAGAACTTGTTTTTCAGTAAGTACTTCCCTCGTATTCTTCGAACGAAGATGGAGAAGGAGTTTCTTGAACTAAAGCAAAAGGATGATGAATCTGTTGGTATATACGAAGCGAATTTTACAAGACTTGCAAGGTATGCATCTGGCATTATCATCCAACCTGAAAGTAAAGTTGATCGATTTTTCAGTGGCTTAAAACCAAGTCTTCGAAGGGCATTAGCTATAAGAGACTTCAGTAGCTATGAAGAAATTGTGCGTTGTGCTATCAAGGTAGAAATGGAAGTTGGTGTTACATATCCATCTCATGGTTTTGACAAGAAACGAAAGATGGAGTTCAAGGAGAAATCTCAGAATAATGGTGAAAAGAAGATGAATGTTTCCTTATGCACAAAGTGTGGAAAGAATCATGGTGGAGATTGTCTTAAAGGGACTAGAAAATGTTTTAAGTGTGGAAAAGAAGTTCATCGAGCAGCTGAGTGTCGAAGTAATGGAAAAAGGGATTCTAATGAAGTGAATAAAGCAAACACTGCAGAGAACGCACAACCAACACTTCAATGCTTCAAGTGCAAGGAGATAGGACATTATGCCAATAAATGCCCTAATCCAAGGGTTAGTGATGATCGACATGAGCAACCGCTTAAGGCAAAGGACAAAGGGAAGTCACATGCGATCACTATTGGCAATGTTGAATATGACAACGATGTGGTGGAATGATTAAGTTTTTATGTAATGGGATTCCAAAATAATGTTGTATCATGGAATATTGGAATATTTATGTATTGGTCTAATGTGGTATTCAATGTGATTGAGATATTCTGCGCATAATGAAGGGAAACCGAGAAAATGAAATGTTTAACAGTATTCATGAGCTCATGATTGATATAAGGACTAAGTGATATCATGGTTTGAGTATATAGAATTTTGAGGATTTTGGTATGTGGAAAGTGTTAACTTTTAACTGCATTCAAGTTTTCACTAAGGTTCAATGGGTATTCAAGAGAGTACAAGATTAAGGCCTTTGAATGTTTGGAATGTGTCCAACAAGATATATCTTATGATATATGGGGATCAACGATGGTATTAAATCTCTGGTAATCGTTTTCACTATGTTATGAGAATGGACTGCAGTATTATGGATAGGACTAAAGATTGGAATGGATTATGTTGGACATAAGTTAGTATTGTTTAAGGATAGAAGTTTTTTCGATATTATTTATGGGATGTTATAGTAATATAGTTTTAGAAAAAGGACAACCTGCAGGACGGGCGACAGCCCATCGCTTCGGACAAGGCTGTGGGAATCGAACCCACAACCGAAGTGAGACTGGCCTTTATCGCCTACCACTGGCCTACAGGAAGTCCCTGTTTAGTAGAAACTAGTTTTAAAGTATAAGTCCATTTTAGGAACTATATATGATTAATCTCACTATAGATCGACTTATGTATATAATTTTTTCTAACCTTTTGTTTGAGACAGATGGAATGACCCGTCATTCTATCACATGATCTGCTAACACTTCACGAATAACAAATTCAACTTCATTTAAGAGATGAAGTGGAAATTGTTCTAGGCACGAACAATAGTGAGATTGTACCAAAATAAAGAAATTATTTATTCCAATTCAAATTTTCAACTTTAGGGAAATGATCTTGAAAACCAAAAATGTTGTCCTAGTGATCTTATACCTCATGAATCGGATGGTACCTTAGATCGTCACAAATTTATGGATTTGTGATTATTGGCTTTTCCATAGCCATGTTCTCTACCACTCTCCATCAGAACATGATGGTTAGATTTCTCTTCCATATCCATATTTTCACCAATGTGGAAACCCAATGATTAGTTTATTTGGGTAACCGTTACGTTTCATACTTTTGTTTTTAAAGATTGGTTTTGATATTCCTTTTTACGATGTGGGTTTCTATTAAAGAAACTTTCAAATAGTAAACCATTTCTAACCCCGACGAATTTCGAGGGCGAAATTCATTTTAAGGGGGGTAGAATGTAACAGCCCAAGATTTTATAAAAAATATTCTTTTTAATTTTATTAATGTCTTGTATTGTACGCTACACCAAAAGGAGCTTGCACAACACACATCCTTGACTTGGCTTGCATTACACGCAATCGCGACCTTCCTCGATAGCGTGTGTAGTACGCAATAACGAGTTTCACTAAACAGCGATATGCTATTAAAATGTTATTAAAACTAGCCGTTATGAATAGTAATAACCACTTTTTAAAATTCTATAAATCTTATTTTTCAAAATGAACTTAATTGTTGGATTCGGAGTATCGAATTTAGCCTAAGGTGAAATTTTGGTACATTTCGGATAACTTTCATATTATGATGAAAAGTGAAAATTACTAAATTATAATTAAAAAACAACTTTTTTAATCGAAATAATTAATAGTGATAAATTATTAATTGGAGTAGTTTTAAAGTATATTTAGAATATATTTTTACAATTTAATACAATGTTGGTCATTGGATGTAATTGCACATTTAAACCAGACATAAACAAGTGTCAATCTTTTGATAGATATTGTTTCTTAAAAACACGCTATTTGTTTTAACAGCGGGATTTAATTATAAAATTGATTAATTCAAATTCTATGTTATGAATTTGGTAAAATAGACTTCATTTTTGAATTCAGAATATGAAATATAGCTTAGGATGAAATTTTGGCATTTTTCTGAAAACCTTCATTTTTTGATGAATAGTGAAACTACTAAGTGGTAGTTAAAAAACTGAATTTTTCATAAAACTTAATTTTACCGCTTCTGTGAATGGAATTTCAAAAATCCGAGAGACACGGTTGATGTCTGTAAGTAAAATTTGGTTCAATGAGATGAAAATAATTTTTGGTGAATAGTAACTTTTTACTTTTATTTACCACGGTTAAAAGTAAATAGGGTAATTAAGGGTAAGAATGATATTAATATTACCCTAACACATGTCCTAATTCTATTGGACAAGTTTATCTCGACCAAAAACAACCTTAAGTGTAAAATATTATCATTTAGGCCCACTTGGATTAGATTAGGACATTTATTATTATTTAATTCAAAGAAGAGTTAAAAGAGTTAAAATCAAAGTTTATTCACTAAAACATTTTTAATATGGGGTTATACATAAGATAAATTCGACTATAAATATTAATTAGAAATCTAAAAATATTTCCTACATAATGATATTTTATTTATAATTTTTAGACTTTAAATAAATTAATTTATTTATGACACAACGATGATGCAGTAATTACCCTTTTAAGGAAATATTAACATAATTGATGTTATAAATACTCAAATGAATGTAATTTGAGACTTTTTATGAATTCCACTAATTTTCTAGGTTACTATGATATATTAGTGTTGATTTAATCAACTTGGTTCGAACATATAATTCTGTTATGACTTTCACAAAAATCATATATCAAATAGTGTCAAAATTGACACAAAATAGTTTTTAAATAAAATATTATATTATTAATTGTTATTTTATTCCTAAAAATCTAAGGTTCGTAAAAATGACTTAGATAAGGATATTTATATTAATAATAAACAATTTGGGGTTCGTTTGGCATGTTATAGTAAGTTTATTAACCATATAGTGAAAGAAAACAAAAAGACACGGTAAAAGTTAAATTATTTAACTTAGAGTTAAATCTAATTGATAAGGTTAAAATAAGAACCTAAACTTGTCTAAATCCTATTGGTTGATAGGATTTCGACCCATCCCCACTTTAGCTTCGAAATAAGAACCTTTGGAACCATTATAAACCGATTTTTACTTTAATATAAAATAATATTTTGAGATATTCCTAAGGTGCCCCTCTCCTCCCTTATAAAAGGGCACCTCCTCCCCCTCCTCCTCACACCAATTTGAGCACTAAAGCTTGGCCAAACCCTGCCAAAATCTCTTCTTCACTTCCCTAGAAACATCCTAGAGGTTCTGGTCTTCCTCAAAGACCAATTTTAGTTCCCTAAGAGGAGGTCTCCAAAATGCGCTTCAAAGAAGAGGTAATTACCGTTACCAATTCTTTCATCTTTATTTCTTCTTCCACTTCTTCTTCTTAGGTTGTTTCATTATGAAGTAATAACTTCAGTATCACTCATATACTGATATGTTATTATAAGTATGAAACAACCCTATTTCACCATCTATCTATCCTACGGAAAAAGAAATCACCGCGCGTGCGTACGTACGGAATACCGTCTCCACGCCGTGGTGTAATCTATTTTCCACCACCACCTTACATGGATGGGTATAATGTTGTAAAGAATAACTATACATAGTTATTAAAACATCATATTGATTCTGATATATTGTATAATCCACTCCAATTCAATTCAATATTTATGGAAATGATATCATCGCTCGTGCGTACGTACGGACTACCGTCTCCACGACGCGATGAGATTCATTCTCCATGTTAACCATTTAAGAATGATTATAAAGTATATATAAGAAATAATAATGAAATATATGACATTATAAAGCTATTGGATTTATTTATATATATATATGTATGTCATCTACTTACTTCCATTCAAGACAATAGGGAAAGGAAAACAGCGTTCATGCGTACGTACGGACTACCGTCTCCATGAACGGTGTTTTTCATTTCATTTATCTATCTATTATATATATATATATACTGAATATATATGATATATAAATCATATTTTATATTCTGGAAGTAAGTAAATCATGATATAAGTAATAATAATGTCAATAACAACAAGTCAAAACACCTACGATAAATGAAACGATTTTACCCAAAACGCTTCTTTAACATGGAATTTACAAAAGAACGGGTAATATAATGTCATAAGTGAACCATATATGATATCATAACAATGAATATGATTCTGGAATAAGTCAATAACATGATTTAAATCATTATACAGGAGGTTCGGACACTTACAAAGCAAGTCGGACATAAGGTAATGGAAATATCACAATCTCATTTTTATCCGAGATTGTTTATTCGTAAGTATTTACTGGGGTGTATTTTATCATCCACATCCATGTTTCATCAATATGTAATATTATTTCCATCCACCTACAATTTTTTAAATCCATTTTTACCCTTCGGTGAGTTTTTAGTAAAAGAAATGAAAGGAATCTTTTGATGTTTTTCGTACGAGGTACTTTTTGACTTTTCTGACAAAAGTACGAAGAATGTTTTTTTCAACTTATATAGCACGAATGGATTTCTACTGTTTTATAAAGCCTTATTTTCATGAAGATTCCTCTAAAAGATTTCATGACTATTTTCAATAAAATCTCTTTCTTTTAAAATTGCATGATGTTTTGTGAAAAGAAATTGATTTTGAAGAAGAAAGGATATTTTCCTCAAGAATTCAATTCAAGTGTTTTATCAAAATTATTTTCCATCTAAGATAATAAAGGGTTCTGTTTCTATCCAAATTTTTACATTGATTTGACTATGTTGTGATGTAATTATGTTTATGAATTCCTTTATCTTATATGAATTGATTTATGATGTCATGATGTTTCAAGAATCCCATTTTTGTTACATGTGTTATGCGATGATGTATGTTTTATGATTATGTGGCACACATAAGAAAGGATTCATTATAAGATGGGTGGGACCTATATCTCCCTCCAATGCATTGGGTAAAGATTTTATATCTCATGAGATAGACAGGGCTGGAACGGTAGGTTATACCGGTTCAGTGAAACAGGACTGAAACGAGGGTTACTCGATTCAGAAAGGGACTTTGTCCACTAAGATAGTCTTGGCAATTAGTCTTGACTAACAAGAAATGATTCTCTATGATTATTTGTGTATGCCACAAAGTTTCATGTTTTAAGTTATGATTATTGGGATTACTTTTTCTCTGCCATGATTTATCCCATGATTATGAAATTATGCTCTCTTTTGCAGGTTATGATTTCCAAAATGCTATGTTCTTATGAATATGATGTGATTGATATTTATTTTGTTTACCCTTACTGAGCATTTGAGCTCACCCTTTTATGTTTTCTTTTCCCCAGGATATAAAGAAAGGTTTTAGGTAAAAAAAAGGAGGAAGATCTTTATGGGAGATTTTGAAGATCTTTCACCACGATTAGAAGATTATAGTCCGAGTTTCCAAAGACACTAAACTATTACGATCCTTGTGTGTGTGTTTTTGTAATGTACTAAGTATTCCGCAAAAGTAATGTAATGTCAATGTACGTCAAGATACGGGTCTCTACAATAGTGGACAAAGTCCCTTTCAAAATTGAGTTCACTCCTCGTTCCAGTCCTGTAATACTGAACCGGTTTAACTTACCGTTCCAGCCATGTCTATCACATGAGATATAAATCTTTACCCAATGCATTGGAGGGAGATATAGGTCCCACCCATCCCATAATGAGACCATTATTATGTGTGCCACAAAATCATAAATCATACATCATTGCATAACCCATGTAATAAAAATGGGATTCTTAAACATCATGACATCATAAAACAATTCATATAAGATTAAGGAATACATAAAAATAATTCCATAAAAACATAATCAAATCAATGTAATAATAGGGATAGAAACAGAACCCTATATTATGTTAGATGGAAAATTATTTTGATAAAACACTTGAACTCCATTCTTGAGGAAAATATCCTTTCTACTTCAAAAACATTTTCCTTTGTTAACATGTCAAACAATGTTAAACTAAAATAAGTTGATTAAAAATAAACTTGAAATATTGTAAATGAATCTTCTTGGAAATAATGTTTTAAAAATCCATTCATGCAGTATAAGTTAAAAAAACATTCTTCTCATACTTTTGTCAGAAAAGTCAAAAAGTACCTCGTACGAAAAATGACAAAAGATTCCTTTCATATATTTTACTAAAAATTCACCAAAGGTAAAATTGGATATAAACTATTGTATAAGGATATAAATATTACATATTGAGAAAAAATGGATGAGGATGATAAATATTCCCCAGTAAATTCTGAAGTATAAACAATCTCGGATAAAAATTGATATTGCGAGATTTTCCATTACCATAGGTCCGATATGCTTCGTACATATATGAACCTCCTATATAATGATTTAAATAATTTCATTAACTTATTAAGGAATCATATTCATTGTTATGATATCATATATGGTTCACTTATGACTTTATATTACCCGTTCTTTTGTAAATTCCATGATAAAGAGTGTTTTGGGTAAAATCGTTTCATTTGTCATCCGTGTTTTGACTTGTAATTATTCATATGATTACTTAGATCATGATTACATAATTCCAGAATATAAAACATTATTTATATATAATATATATTCATAATCTACATATATATAATAGATCGATAAATGGAAATAAATACACCATTCGTGGAGACGGTAGGTCATACGTACGCATGAACGTTGTTTTCACTTCCTCATTTAATTGAATGGAATTAATTTGATGACATACATATATATATATAAATAAATCCAGTATAATTATTATTTCATATATTTCATGATTAGTTATTATATATACTTTACAATCATTCATGAATGGTTAATCATTGAGAATGAATCTCATCGCGTCGTGGAGACGGTATTCTGTACGTACGCCTGAGCGATGATATCGTTCCCATGACCATGGAATTTTATTGGAGTGTATATATACTATTACAGAATCAATATCACTTTACAATAATCATATATAGTTATTATTTTCACCATTATGCCCATCCAAGTATGGTGGTGGTGGAAAATAGATTACACCACGGTGTGGAGACGGTATTCTGTACGTACGCATGGGCGGTGATTTCGTTTTCCGTAGGATAAATAGATGGTGAAATAGGGTTGTTTCATACTTATAATAACATATCAGTATATTAGTTATACATATTTTATTACTTCATAATGAAACATCTAATGAAGAAGAAGTGGAAGAAGAAATAAAGTTGAAAGAATCGGTAACGGACATTACCTCTTCTTTGAAGCGCCTCTTTGAGACCACCTCTTAGGGAACTAAAATTGGTCTTTTAAGAAGACCAGTACCTCTAGGGTGTTTCTATGGAAGTGTAGAAGAGAATTTTTCAGGGGTTGGCCAAGCTTGAAGGCTCATAGTGGTGTGAGGAAGAGAGGGAGGGGGTGCCCTTTTATAAGGGAGGAGAGGGGCACATTTAGAATAACTAAAACTATTATTTTAATATAAAGTCATATTCGCTTTTTAATAGCTCAAAATTGAGTTATTTCAAAGCTAAGGTGGGGATAGGTCGAAATACTCTAATAAAATAGAATTTAGACAAGTTTAGGTTCCTATTTTAACCTTATCATTTAGATTTTACTTTAAGTTAGATAATTTAACTTTTACCGTGAATTTTTGTGTTCTTACACTATAAGGTTAATAAAATTACTATAACAAGCCAAACGAACCCCAAGTTGTTTATTATTAATATATATAACCTTATCTATGTCATTTGGCCGAGCCTTAGATTTTTAGGAATATAATAATAATTAATAATATAATATTTGTTTTAAAAACTATTTTATGTCAATTTTGACACTATTTGGTAATTGATTTTTGTGAAAATAATAAAAAAATTATTAGTTCGATAAAAGTTATTTAAATCAATAATAACATGTCATATTAACATATAAAATTATTTTAATTCATAAAAAGTCTCAAATTACATTTATTTGGGTATTTATAACATCAATTATGTCAATATTTCATTAATAAGATAATTACTACATCATTATTGTATCATAAATAAATTAAATTATTTTAAGTATAAAAATTACAAATAAAATACCATTATGTAGGAAATATTTTTAGATTTCTAATTAATATTTATAGTCGAATTTATCTTATTTATAACCCTATATTAAAAATTATTTAGTTATTAAACATTGATTTTAACTATTTTAACCCTTCTTTAAATAAATTAATAATAAATGTCCTAATCTAATCCAATTGGGCCTAAATGGTCATATTTTATTCCTAGTGTTGTTTTTGGCCTAATTACACATATCAAATAGAATTAGGACATGTGTTAGGGTAATAATAATATCATTTATACCCTTAATTACCCTATTTACTTTTAACCATGGTAAAAAGAAGTGAAAAGTTACTATTTACCAAAAATTATTTTCATCTCATTGAACCAAATTTTAGTCCTTGATATTAACCATGTCTCTCGAATATTCGAAGTTCCACTCACAGAAGCGGTAAAATTATGTTTTAGGAAAAATTCAGTATTTTTAACTACCACTTAGTGGTTTCACTATTCATCAAAAAATGAAAGTTTCTAGAAAAATACCAAAAATTAGGCCTAAGATATATTTGATATTATGAATTCAAAAATGATTTCAATTTTACCAAATTCAAAACATATCAGTTACATTAAATAATTTAAAAATTTATTCCCGTCGTCAAAACAAATAGCATATTTTTAAGAGATAATAACTATCAAAAGATTGACACTTGTTTATCTCTGGTTTAAATGAGAAATTACATCCAATGAACAAAATTGTATTAAATTGTAAAAATATTTTCTAAATATACTTTAAAACAACTCACTATTAATTATTTCGATTAAAAAAGTTGTTTTAATTAAAATTTAGTAATTTTCACTATTCATCAGAATATGAAAGTTATCGGAAAAGTACAAAAATTTCACCCAAAGATAATTTTGATATTCCGAATCCAAAAATGAAGTCCATTTTGAAAGATAAATTTATAAAATTTCAAAAAGTGGGTATTACTATTCATAACGGCTAGTTCATAATGATATTATAATAATATCTCATTTAGTGAAACTCATTATTGCATACTACACATGCTATCGAGGAAGGTTATGATTGCGTGTAATGCAAGGCAAGTCAGGGATGCGTGTTTTGCAAGATCTTTTTGGTGTAGCGTACAACACAAGACATTAATGAAATTAAAAAGAATATTTTTCATAAAATCTAGGGGTGTTACATTCTACCCCCATTAAAATGAATTTCTCCCTCGAAATTCGTCGGGGTTATAAATGGTTTACTACTCAAAAGTTTCTTTAATAGAAACCCACATCGTAATAAGGAATACCAAAACTTGTCTTTAAAATCTAAAGTATGAAATTTAATGGTTACCCAAATTAACTCATCAATGGGTTTCCACGTAGGAGAATATAGGTGAAAATATTAATATGGAAGAAAAATCTAACCATCAAGTTCTGTTGGAGAGTGGTAGAGAACATGGCTATGAAAAAGCCAACAATCACAAAGCCTTTCATTTGTGACGATCTAAGGTACCATCTGATTCATCGGATATAGGAGGACTAGGACAACATTTTTGGTTTTCAAGATCATTTCCCTAAAGTTGATGAAATTGGACTTAGAAGAAATACTTTCGTGATTTTGGTACAGTCTCACCATTGGTCGTTCTTTGGACAATTTCCACTTCATCTCTTAAGTAAATGAATTGAATTTGTCATTCAGTAAGTGTTAGCAGATCATGTGATAGAATGATGGGTCATTCCATCTATTTCAAACCAAAGGTTAGAAAAGTTATCAAAAAAACATAAGTCCATCTATAGTGAGATTAATCATATACAGTTCCTAAAATGGACTTATACTTCATATATCATACTTCTTATTACAATAAAACTAGTTTCTACAAAACAGGGACTTCATGTAGGCCATTGGTAGGTGATAAAGGCCAGCCGCACTTCGGTTGTCGGTTTGATTCCCATAGCCTTGTCCAATGCGATGGGTTGTCGCCTGTCTTGCAGGTTTTCCTTTTTCTAAAACTACATTAATATAACATCCCATCAATAATATCGAAAAAAAACTTCTATCCTTAAACAATACTAACTTATGTCCAACATAATCCATTCCAATCTTTAGGCTTATCCAAAATAATGTTGTCCAATCTCATATTACAGTAAAAACGATTACCAAAGAGTTCATATAACAAGCATGTTAATACCATCGTTGATCCCCATATATCATGAGATATGTCTTGTTGGTCACATTACAAACATTCAAAGGCCTTAATCATGTATTCTCTTGAAAAAATGAATACCCATTGAATATTAGTGAAAACATGAGTGCTGTCAAAAGTTAAGTCTTTCCACATACCAAAATCCAAAAATTCTATTTACTCAAACCATGATATAACCTTATCCTTATATCAGTCATGATCTCATGAATACTATTAAACATTTAATTTTTTCCATATCCATTCATTATGCGTATATCATCTACTTTCCAAAAATATCTGAATAACCTTTCATGGTTACTGGTACCATTAATCATACACTTTCAAAACATAAGGAAAGACAATAGTGTAACAATCCTTAGATGTCTCTTTATTCCATAGTACCATGAGATTACTTATACAACATTACACTTGATAAACATGTAATCATTCCACTACCTTCTTAAACCATTGATCGAGCTTCAACAATTCTTTCATCTCACAAATCATTTGTAGTGTCTTCATCATCATCAACATAAATACTACCCATATGACCATACTGATTCTCTTCATTAGACTTTCCCTTAGGGATTGGTTTGCATAATTCCTTTACATTCCACATTTAAAACATTTAACCATTGTTGATGTCGTAGCAGTACCATTATCCTCATCCATGGTGTTAACTGAACCTTTTACTTTGCACTTACTGGCTTTGTGTCCTTCTTTTCCACACCCAAAGCATCTTCCAGTTCCCTTGAAACAATCTCCTTGATGCCTCTTCCCACATGATTTACATGAGGGAAATTGAACTTTCTTTCCTCTATGATCATCATGAAACTCCATCTTTCTCTTATTATCTGAGTCGAGAAATTTAACAGAGTTGAGATTATTGATCATATTATGATATTGCTGATTAGGCATAATAACGATGTTTGGACTTCCAAATCCCATTTAATTTCGTTTCTCATGAAAAATATCAATACATTGTCCGTCATATCCTCCATTATCATGAATCTTCATGTTTCCAGCCATTTTCTAAAACCCAAAAAAAATAGTGTGAGAGTCAAAAATCGTGCTAGGGAAAACAACATAGTAAAGGGGGAGCACCATCAATATCTAACATCTTAGGTTAAATTCTATGATAGTTACCGTAGTTCTAGGAATATATCATATACGTATACTTATCCTTAGGGACATCCCTAGACATACCTTTGAAATATCTCTAGGGATCTCACTAACGTTTTTGCATCCTAGTTTCCAAAGGTTGACTAAATCTTTCCTCTGATACCAACTGTAATGACCTGAAGCGTGACGTACATGGATATTACATTACTTTTGCGGAATACTTAGTACATAATAAAAATAGACACACAAGGACCGTAATAGTTTAGTGTCTTTGGAAACTCGGAATAAAATATTCTAATCCTGGTAAAAGATCTTCAACATCTCCCAATAAAGATCTTCCCTTTTTTTCTTACCTAAAACCTTTCTTTATATCCTGGGGAAAAGAAAACATAAAAGGGGTGAGCTCAAATTCTCATTAAGGGTAAGCATGGATAAAATAAAACAGACCATATAAATTTGAACTTAAAAACATGAACATAATGTTTAAACATCAAAATCTTGAGCAACGACATAAAACATGGAAGTACATAAGGCATAGATCATCATGATAAAATATCATGGGAATAAAACATGTAATTGTGGAATCCATTAAGCACATGTAATGATTTCCATAGTAGCCAAGGCATTGCTGCCAAGACCATCTTAGTAGACAAAGTCCCTTTCTGAATCGAGTTCACTCCTCGTTCCAGTCTTGTAATACTGAACCGGTTTAACTTACCGTTCCAGCCATGTCTATCTCATGAGATATAAATCTTTACCCAATTCATTGGAGAGATATATAGGTCCCACCCATCTCATAATGATACCATTCTTATGTGTGCCACAAAATGATAAATCATACATCATTGCATAACCCATGTAATAAAAATGGGATGCTTAAACATCATGACATCATAAAACAATTCATATAAGATAAAGGAATTCATAAAAATAATTCCATCACAACATAATCAAATCAATGAAATAATAGGGATAGAAAGAGAAACCTATATTATCTTAGATAGAAAAAAAATTTGATAAAACACTTGAACTCCATTCTTGAGGAAAATATCCTTTCTACTTCAAAAACATTTTCCTTTCATAATATGTCATACAATTTTAAACTAAACGAAGTTGATTAAAAATAAACTAGAAAACTTGTAAAGGAAGCTTCTTGGAAATAAGGTTTTAAAAATCCATTCATGCCGTATAAGTTAAAAAACATTCTTCTCGTACTTTTTTTGGAAAAGTCAAAAAGTACCTCGTATGAAAAACGACAAAAGATTCCGTTCATATATTTTACTAAAAATTCACCGAAGGGTAAAATTGGATATATACTATTGTAGGAGGATATAAATATTACATATTGAGGAAACATGGATGTGGATGATAAATATTCCCCAGAAAATTCTGAAGTATAAACAATCTTGGAAAAAATTGAGATTGCGAGATTTTCCCTTACCTTAGGTCCGATATGCTTCGTACGTATCCGAACCTCCTGTATAATGATTTAAATAATGTCATTGAATTATTAAAGAATCATATTAATTGTTGTGATATCATATATGGTTCACTTATGACTTTATATTACCCGTTCTTTTGTAAATTCCATGTTAAAGAGTGTTTTGGGTAAAATCATTTCATTTGTCATCCGTGTTTTGACTTGTAATTATTCATATGGTTACATAGATCATGATTACATAATTCCAGAATATAAAACATGATTTATATATAATATATATTCATAATATACATATATATAATATATCGATAAATGGAAAGAAATACACTGTTCATGGAGACGGTAGGCCGTACGTATGCATGAACGTTGTTTTCATTTCCTAATTGAATTGAATGGAATTAATTGGATGACATAAATATTTATATACATAAATCCAGTATCATTATTATGTCATATATTTCATGATTACTTATTATATATACTTTATAATCATTCATGAATGGTAAATCATTGAGAATGAATCTCATCGTGTCGTAGAGACGATATTCCGTACCTACGCACGAGTGATGATATCGTTCCCATGATCGTGGAATTTTATTGGAGTGTATGTATACTATTAAAGAATCAATATCACTTTAAAATAATCATATATAGTTATTATTTACACCATTATACCCATCCAAGTAAGTTGGTGGTGGAAAATAGATTACACCACGGTGTGGAGACGGTATTCCGTACGTACGCACGCGCGGTGATTTCATTTTCCGTAGGATGGATAGATGGTGAAATAGGGTTGGTTCATACTTATAATAACATATCAGTATATGATTGATACTGATTTTATTACTTCATAATGAAACATCTAAAGAAGAAGAAGTGGAAGAATAAATAAAGTTGAAAGAATCGGTAACAAACATTACCTCTTCTTTGAAGCACCTCTTTGAGACCTCCTCTTGGGGAACTAAAATTGGTCTTTGAAGAAGACCAGAACCTCTAGGATGTTTCTATAGAAGTGTAGAAGATAATTTTTCAGGGTTTTTCCGATCTTGAAGGCTCAAAGTGGTGTGAGGAAGAGAGGGAGGACGTTCCCTTTTATAAGAGATGAGAGGGGGACCTTTGGAATAAAAAATAATATTATTTTATTATAAAGTCATATTCGGTTTTTAATAGCTCCAAATTGAGTTATTTTGCAGATAAAGTGGGTATGGGTCGAAATACTCGGATCCAATTGAATTTAGACAAGTTTAGGTTCCTATTTTAACCTTATCATTTAGATTTATCTTTAAGTTAGATAATTTTACCTTTACCGTGTATTTTGTGTTCTTACACTATAAGGTTATTAAACTTACTATAACAAGCCAAAAGAACCCCAAGTAGTTTATTATTAATATATATAACCTTATATAAGTCATTTGGCCGAATATTAGATTTTTAGGAATATAATAATAATTAATAATATAATATTTGTTTTAACAGCTATTTTATGTCAATTTTGACACTATTTGGTAATTGATTTTTGTAAAAATCCTAATAGAATGATTAGTTCGAAAAAAGTTAATTAAATCAATACTACCATGTCATATTAACATATAAAATTATTTTAATTCATAAAAAGTCTCAAATTACATTTATTTGGGTATTTATAACATCAATTTTGTCAATATTTCATTAATAAGATAATTACTGCATCATCATTGTATCATAAATAAATTAAATTATTTTAAGTCTAAAAATTAAAAATAAAATACCATTGTGTAGGAAATCTTTTTAGATTTCTAATTAATATTTATAATAGAATTTATCTTACCCTATAATAAAAATTATTTAGTTATTAATCATTGATTTTAACTATTTTAACCCTTCTTTAAATAAATTAATAATAACTGTCCTAATCTAATCCATGTGGGCCTAAATGGTCGTATTTTATTCCTAGGGATGTTTTTGGCCGAATTAATCTTATCCAATAGAATTAGGACAGGTTTTAGGGTAATGATAATATCATTTTTACCCTTAATTACCCTATTTACTTTTAACCGTGGTAAAAAAAAGTAAAATGTTACTACTCACCAAAAATTATTTTCATCTCATTGAACCACATTTTAGTCCTTGATATTAACTGTGTCTCTCGGATTTTCGAAATTCCACTCACAGAAGCGGTAAAATTAAGGTTTATGAAAAAATCATTTTTTTTAACTACCACTTAGTGGTTTCACTATTCATCAAAAAATGAAAGTTTCCAGAAAAATACCAAAAATTAGGCCTAAGATATATTCGATATTATGAATTCAAAAATGATTTCTATTTTACCAAATTCAAAACATATCAGTTACATTAACAAATTTAAAAATTTACTCCCGTATTCATAACAAATAGCGTGTTTTTAAGAGATAATAACTATCAAAAGATTGACACTTGTTTATGACTAGTTTAAATGTGAAATTACATCCAATGAACAGAATTTTATTAAATTGTAAAAATATATTCTAAATATACTTTAAAACCACTCAATATTAATTATTTCGATTAAAAAAGTTGTTTTTAATTAAAATTTAGTAATTTTTACTATTCATCAGAATATGAAAGTTATCCAAAAAGTACCAAAATTTCACCCAAAGGTAATTTTGATATTCCGAATTCAAAAATGAAGTCCATTTTGAAAGATAAATTTATAAAATTTCAAAAAGTGGGTATTACTATTCATAACGGCTAGTTCATAATAATATTATAATAATATCTCATTTTGTGAAACTCGGTATTGCGTACTACACATGCTATCGAGGAAGGTCGTGATTGCGTGTAATGCAAGGCAAGTCAGTGATGTGTGTTCTGCAAGATCCTTTTGGTGTATCATACAACATAAGACATTAATAAAATTAAAAAGAATATTTTTCATAAAATCTCGGGGTGTTACAACCTGGACACCAGAACTAACACTAAAGGTCTTGGTCCATCATTTCCACACTAGGATATAACACAAATATGGATTTATAAAACTCCCTAATTACCTTCACATGAAACATCAATAATACCATCATTCATCCGCTAAAAATGATGATATGATTCCGAGATTTTTAAAACTCATCAGAAGCACATCCAGTGGATATCTAAACCTGAAAAGTTTCAAATTCGGTATCACCAAGTTGCACCTTCATAACACTCTATAAAAGTATTGGGGGTAATATCCTTATACTAGAGGTAAGATACACCATCCTCATCCACTAAATAAATCTAAAATTAGTCCAACTACTTTGATTCCTTCCTCAAAAACTATGAACATTATCTCCTACTAAGAGAATCCTCCACCACATTCCCCTTCCTGAGAGTAAGGTCTATGTCAAGTTCATAATCCTGAAGGAACTTGAGAAATAATCTCCATCTATTGTTAATATCTATATAAAAACACATACATATGACTCCAATGGTAAATATATATGGTAGATCACACAACCCTAAAGTAGTCTCACCACATTTTCAGGGAAAGTCCACCATATTTAGCTCCATATAATGGGTCATGTAGCTCTGATCTGGAGGTCTCAACTATTGGGAATCATAAGTTATAACTACCTAACTTTTCATTAGTAAAAACCCAATCTCATTTTGGAGGTATCACAGAACCTTACATACTCAACACCCTCCTATGACACCATATATATGGGAGCACGCATCATCCTCTACCTCAACTCTTGAAAATCTTATGGGAAACTCTCAATCCATACAAAAGGATTCCCCTTATGGGTTAAATTATTCAAGAGTTTTATTATCCTATATAAATTAGGAATTAATCTCTTATAGTATATTGATATCTAAATGAATTTTTGTACCTCCATCACACTCTTTGGTGGCTCCCAAATAAAAACTACTTCAACTTTCATTGTGTCCACTACTACACCCACTACTGAGATGACATGTCCTAAGAAGTGGACCTCTCATATCTAGAATTGACAATTAAAGAGATTAGAATAATGTTGGTGCTCTTAGAGTATGTACATAACCATCCTCAAGTGAGACACATGCACCTCATCATATTCTGAGTACACTATAATGTCATCAACGAATACCACCACAAACCATTATAAGAATGATAGGAATATTCAGTTCATGAGTCCAATCAAAACTACTGATGAAATAATCATGTTGAAAGGTATAAAAAAGTACTCATAAAAACTTCATCAACATCATAATACCATATATTATATATGTGCATGTTTTACTCGAAGCTGGTGATAGCTTGATCTAAGGTCAATCTTTAAGAACCATCTTTCCCCTCTTAAATAGTCTAAGAGTTCATTGGTCCTTGGTTTTGGATACCTATTATTTATGGTCACCTGGTTTAGGTGATGGTAATTAATAAAAAACCCAATATTTAGTCCTCCATCTTAGAAAACAACACTAGGGCTGCCAAGGGATACACACTAGGTTTTATAAATCCCTTCCTCTCTAAGTACTCTAACTACACATTCATCTCATGAAGCATTATAGGGTTTATCAAAAAAATTGGCATATATAAAAGGTAATCACATTGGTGTATTTCTATAAGAAAATATATTTCTCAGTAAATTGTTAATCCCATCACATCATTAGTAAAGTCATATATAAACTTCACCACCATTATTAGAAACCTATAGACCATTATATTATCTGCACCAAGGGTAATATTAGCCAACTGATGAGTAATCAATTATATCATCTTTCCAATAATCCCTTCCTGATCTTCTAGGTTTCCTTTATCAATTATGTAAGAAAACTTCATTCCATCACCATAGACACACCACATCCTCTTCCTGAAACATTCAATATTGGTGTGAACATTACAAAACCATTCTATACCTTAGATGACATCATAAGAAATCATCATTACTATTGAGATACCCTATAAGAATATTTCTCCACCAATAGTTAGTTCATACTCTACAAGTATTTTCTGGTTGTTTAATCACCTCCTGTTAGAGTCTCCAAGCATATGGGTCAATCCATGGGCTTAACTGAAATATTTAAATCTCGAGAAAGTGAAGTTATAAGAAAATATTTCCTCACAACTTTTTCTATCAGTGCTGTAAATAATGTATATAATATATATATCATAACACTATTCATCCTAGGAGAATGTGTTTTGAAGGAATCTATGGTCCCCAAATATCCTTGTCTATTCCCACTAACTCTCTGAGTCCGGTGTGGACCACTTAGGGGTGGTGGTGGAAACATGTCAAAATGTTTTCCACCTCTAGTACCTCTCTCTACTCCTTTTATACATCTTATACCCTTTAGAAATACCTTCTCTTACCACTACCTCTACATGTGTGTTCCAACTATCATCTCTCTATCAGCTGAATGATGTTTTGGGAAATCCTATTCCAGTATCCCCTACCATCATAAGAGAAATAATTCTTCTCTCTAATATAAGTAAAACCATAATGATAGCACTGAATTGTAGAACCTCTCTCATAAGATCATATCCTCAAGAATAATATACATAGGGATCCATGTGTCTTCCATCAACTACTAGCTACTAATATATCCACTCTTTTTTCCCACTACCAATACTAACTATCAATTTCTTCCCACCTAGAAATATATCTATCACTAAAGCACACTCAAGCACACCAACTTTGGTAAATATGTAATGAGATGTCACTATAACCCTAATATCTCAGTGTAGTCCCTAGTCAAAGGATTATTCTTAGAATAATGGATCTCAAACCATAACCAGTGAGAATCACAAGAGGTTGGTACACGTTAAGGAATACACAACCATGTTCATGCAACACTACTAAAGCCATAGATGTTCTTGTAAACATACCACTTGAAACGTTGATGGGTACAACCCACCCCTGAATAGATTATTGAACTTAGAAAAAGGGATATTTGTCTCACATTGAAATTTAGTCACAAAATCCACTATCACCCCATTAAACCCTGAATAATACTTTTCACTATGACTACCATTAAATCCATAGGTTTTCTCACAGTGTGGAAAAATTGGGTAACTGACTCTGGTCAGTCCTCAGCTATCTGGGGGTCTTGCTCACCCCAAAACCATGGAGTTCGATTCCTCTAAAAATAATACAGTTCACACAATCCACACATATAATTAGTCAGTGCTGATAGTAAAACTTGCTTCTCAAGTGGTCTAAGTAAGACTGGAAAACAACTTAGAGGTACCACCTCCTGTGCAGGACCCAACACTAGAACCTCATCATAAAAAAAATCAACCTCAAAATCCTACTATATAATCATGGTAGGAAAACATCGTAGAGGCATCATGAAATAGAATAAATAAGTACCTCAGTCAAGAAGTATATCCGGGGAGCTTTCTCCAGGCCATGGAAACCACAACCCATTATAATATGACTCAAATACTAATGTTTTCCTTGTAAGGAATGAATACATATACTAAGTCAACAAAAATGTTATAAATTTCCTGATTAATGGATATATTGGGTTTTTTACGAACCCTAGTGTCTCTATCCTAATATAAAAACTCAAAACAATTTAACTTTATTACCCAATTTCCTAAAAAACTCCCAACTTGAAAATATCCAAACTCTAGAATTAAGATAAACTGCTCGGATACCACTTTTTCATAACCAAACCCATCAAGGATTATTGGATTGGGGGAAATCTGAATGTGACACACCAAGCCCACATCCTATAGGTCAAGGGTTGGAAACCAATGTCGAGTGATCATAACACACACATGGGAGGCCTAAGACTAAGGTACTTATATGCACGCAAGCATCTCAAAATAACCATACAGTACTAAAAGATAAAACATGTCTGATACCATAATGCATGTTAAAAATCTATCCCACATAAGAGTATGATAAAGTAATATATATAATAAAAGTGCAAATAAAAGTCCACCATATTTGATAAATGGGTCCAAAATATTATGCAGGAGGCGACTATAGTCAAGTGCAATAACCCAGCACAAAACATGGTTTGTCTATATCACTTTTATCTAATATATCCTGGTCCTCTTAGGACACCTTCAAATGGACTATCATATATATGTAACATAAAATGTGCGTGCAGATCCCATACAATGGTGACTATAATAACACATAGTAGGAAAACCCAAAATCACCAAACATAAAGCATCAAGAGACTATTTAGATTCGCATCACAAGCTGTGTCAATCAGAATATGAGAGACACCAATAAGAAAAAACCCAAATATACTGATAATAGTCACTAATTGTTAATGAGGTATCAACCAAACTACCAACCATAGGATTTGGTTTGAGTCTTCATGGTGACACTCATCTAGGAGAACTCACTCCATGATCCTTGTTATTACTAATAGAGTTTATCCAAGAGGCGGTCTTTATCAGGCCTCACCAAATAAATACTCATTAGTTCTCTGGTGATATCAATACATAAATACGGTATCAAACCCAAGAACACTATGGGAAACCAGAAAACCAATCTAGAATAACTTTCTATGTATGGGATCATACATCTGTGTAAGTTAGTCATGATGATTCCTCAAACCCCATCTAGGGATGGTGCTGATATGATAGAGGTTACTACCCTAGTCACATGGAGACATTTTTTTTAAACTCTATCTAAGATTAAACCAATAAATGGGGTAATAGTTCCATGTTGAGGATTTCATGCGACGTAATATCATAATAGGGATAGACCAAGGAAACCTACTCAATTGAAACTAGTTTAAACTGAAGAGATAGGGGTCTCAATCTTCCATTGAAAAATTACATATAATGTACAGGGAATATAATGTATGACTTCTTTTCACAATTTATTCTAATTCATTATGGTCTCACATGACATGTTATAATACACATACACAATTTGTACACTTAGAAAACATGGAATATAGTGTTAGGAGAACACTATATGGGCTACAAGGCCATTCCTATGTAGTTCTAGTGGTACCCATGTAATATGCTAATGCGCATGTACCTACTCGAGCCTGAGTACTGAGCCATACCCATGTACTATGCATATTCATCTGTTTCTAGAAATATCTAAACCAATGCACCACTAGGGTATATATAGACCCATTATCCATTGGTTACACGGTGTGTGATATTTTTATCCATGTGTAAACTCAAATATCACATGAGGGGAGGACTTGATGTGTGTTCTTCTAGGGTACATGACACGTAATTGGTCGTTTAATTGAAATTTAAATCCTCTTAATTCATCCCACCCATTACACTCTCATTATCAATTCATTCACTAGAATATCCAATAACTGTTGATCTGGGGTCTACAAATCCATTATGTCACTAGTGGCCAGATTCCGACCACTAACTCTCCCCGAAATCATCACATAATGATTCACCATACTGTGAAGCCAAAACCCATGAACCAGGGATCTAAAAATCTGAATAAAAAAATTCATCATCATCACACATCAAAAATAAGTTGTTGCTGTTATTGATCTCAAACCCATGGTAATGAATCTATTTTTCCAAATATTAGTTTCCCAGTTATCGGTCACCGTATATTTTTATAATCGCATGCCAACTAAAATGTTAATGAAAATATCATGTATAATGGGGAGAGAAATACATAATACACAAACATTAAGATCGAAACGTGACCAATAATTAATTTGGACTCTATTTTTTATAGTAATGATGAATGAATAGGATTATCAAATTAGTATCAAATTCCTATTTAATGGAAGATAAATCCATACCCACAAAACGTCGTCAACACAAGACACAAAATGTTATTAGAATGGATTCATAATCATCATGGGGTAAAAAATGGGGAAAATAAAAATTCAAAAACATCACACCTCATGTTTGGATAGATCTTTGAAAATGTACATAAATACATAATAATCGTTGGAGAGATACATGAACTTTGTAACCATAAGAAATCTCTATAGTACTCTAATTATTGATGCATGATCCTAAAGCCCACCAATTGTAGAGACACGTATCTTGACGTACATGGACATTACATTACATTTGCGTAATACTTAGTACATAACAAAAACACACACACAAGGACCGTAATAGTTTAGTGTCTTTGGAAACTCGGAATATAATCTTCTAATCGTGGTGAAAGATCTTCAACATCTCCCATAATGATCATCTTTTTTTTTATACCTAAAACCTTTCTTTATATCCTGGGGAAAAGAAAACATAAAAGGGTGAGCTCAAATGCTCAGTAAGGGTAAACAAAAGAAATATCAATCACATCATATACATAAGCACATAACTTTTGGAAATCTTAACCTGCAAAAGAGATCATAATTTCATAACATGAGGTAAATCATGGCAGTGAAATGTAATCACAATAATCATAACATAAAACATGAAACTTTGTGTCATTCACACATAATCATAGAGAATCATTTCTTGTTAGTCAAGACTCATTTCCAAGACTATCTTAGTGGACAAAGTCCCTTTCTGAATCGAGTAACCCTCGTTTCAGTCCTGTTTCACTGAACCGGTATAACCTACCATTCCAGCCATGTCTATCTCATGAGATATAAAATCTTTACCCAATGCATTGGAGGGAGATATAGGTCCCACCCATCTCATAATGATACCATTCTTATGTGTTCCACAAAATCATAAATCATACATCATTGCATAACCCATGTAATAAAAATGGGATTCTTAAACAACATGACATCATAAAACCATTCATATAAGATAAAGGAATTCATAACCATAATTCCATCACAACATAGTCAAATCAATGGAAAAATATGGATAGAAACAGAACCCTTTATTATCTTAGATGGAAAGTAATTTTGATAAAACACTTGAATTGAATTCTTGAGGAAAATATCCTTTCATCTTCAAAATCAATTTCTTTTCACAAAACATCATGCAATTTTAAAAGAAATATATTTTATTGAAAATAGTCATTAAATCTTTTGGAGGAAGCTTCATGAAAATTAGGATTTATAAAACCGTAAAAATCCGTTCGTGCCGTATAAGTTAAAAACATTCTTCGTACTTTTGTCGAAAAAGTCAAAAAGTACCTCGTACGAATAACGACAAAATATTCCTTTCATATCTTTTACTAAAAACTCACCAAAGGGTAAAATTGGATATAAACTATTTTATAAATATTACATGTTGAGGAAACATGGATGTGGATGATAAAATACACCCCAGTAAATACCAAAGTATAAACAATCTCGGATAAAAATGAGATTGTGATATTTCCCTTACCTTAGGTCCGATTTGCTTTGTTCGTGTCTGAAGCTCCTGTATAATGGTTTAAATAATGTTATTGACTTATTCCAGAATCATACATATTGATATGATATCATATATGGTCATATTATTAGCTTCTTGTTAGTAATATTTCATTGTTACTTGTTACTCGGGTCTTTATAACTTTTTGTTCTTATGCGTGTTTTGTCGAATAAATTCTTATTATTATCTTTAGGTTATAGATAATTCATTTACAGAATGGTATTAGTGTAGTATATACCATATTCATTCATTCAATTCATTTATATAATCATTATGAAATGAAGATCATGTAGAACGAGTCGCATCACATCGTGGAGACGGTATTCCGTACGTACGCACGAGTGATGATATCGTTCCTATGATCGTGGAATTGTATTGGAGTATATATATATATTATTTCAGTATCAATATTACTTCATAATAATCATATATAGTTACTCATTACACCATTATACCCAGCCTTGTAAGGTGATGGTGGAAAAATAGATTACACCACGGCGTGGAGACGGTATTCCGTACGTACGCACGCGCGGTGATTTCATTTTTCCGTAGGATGGATAGAAGGTGAATTAGGGTTGTTTCATATTTATAATAACATATCAGTATGTAAGTAATACTGATGTTATTACTTTATCATGAAACAACTAAAGAAGAAGAAGTTGAAGAAGAAAGAAATTGAAAAGATCGGTAATGGATATTACCTCTTCTTTGGAACGCCTCTTTGAATCCTCCACTTAAGGAACTAAGATTGGTATTTGGAGAAGACCAGGACCTCTAGGATTATTCTAGGTAAGTGGAGAGGAGAAAATGGCAGGGGTTGGCCGAGCTTGAGTGCTCAAATTGGTGTGAGGAGGAGGGGGAGGAGGTGCCCTTTTATAAGGGAGGAGAGGGGCACCTTAGGAATATCTCAAAATATTATTTTATATTAAAGTAAAAATCGGTTTATAATGGTTCCAAAGGGTCTTATTTCGAAGCTAAAGTGGGGATGGGTCGAAATCCTATCAACCAATAGGACTTAGACAAGTTTAGGTTCTTATTTTAACCTTATCAATTAGATTTAACTCTAAGTTAAATAATTTAACTTTTACCGTGTCTTTTTGTTTTCTTTCACTATATGGTTAATACACTTACTATAACATGCCAAACGAACCCCAAATTGTTTATTATTAATATACATATACTTATCTAAGTCATTTGGCCGAACCTTAGATTTTTAGGAATAAAAGAACAATTAATAATATAATATTTGATTTAAAAACTATTTTGTGTCAATTTTGACACTATTTGATATATGATTTTTGTGAAAGTCATAAAAGAATTATATGTTCGAACCAAGTTGATTAAATCAACATTAATATATCATAGTAACCTAGAAAATTAGTGGAATTCATAAAAAGTCTCAAATTACATTCATTTGAGCATTTATAACATCAATTATGTTAATATTTCCTTAAAAGGGTAATTACTGCATCATCGTTGTGTCATAAATAAATTAATTTATTTAAAGTCTAAAAATTATAAATAAAATATCATTATGTAGGAAATCTTTTTATATTTCTAATGAATATTTATAGTCGAATTTATCTTATGTATAACCCCATATTAAAAATGTTTTAGTTATTAAACTTTGATTTTAACTATTTTAACTATTCATTAAATAATATAATATTAAATGTCATAATCTAATCCAAGTGGACCTAAATGGTCATATTATATTCATAAGGTTGTTTTTGGTCGAATTACACTTATCCAATAGAATTAGGACATGTGTTAGGGTAATAGTAATATCATATTTACCCTTAGTTACCCTATTTACTATTAACCGTGGTAAAAAAAAGTAAAAAGTTACTATTCACCAAAAATTATTTTCATCTCATTGAACCACATTTTACTTACTGACATCAACCGTGTCTCTCGGATTTTTGAAATTCCATTCACAGAAGCGTTAAAATTATGATTTATGAAGAAATTAATTTTTTTAACTACCACTTAGTAGTTTCACTATTCATCAAAAATTGATGTTTTTCAGAACAATGCCAAAATTTCATCCTAAGCTATATTTCATATTCCGAATTCAAAAATGAAGTCTATTTTACCAAATTCATATCATAGAATTTGCATTAATTAATTTTATAATTAAATCCCGCTGTTAAAACAAATAGCGTGTTTTTAAGAAACAATATCTATCAAAAGATTGACACTTGATTATGTCTGGTTTAAATGTGAAATTACATCCAATGACCAACATTGTATTAAATTGTAAAAATATATTCTAAATATACTTTAAAACCACTCAAATTAATAATTTATCACTATTAATTATTTCGATTAAAAAAGTTGTTTTTAATTATAATTTAGTAATTTTCACTATTCATCAGAATATGAAAGTTATCCGAAAAGTACCAAAATTTCACCTTAGGCTAAATTCGATACTCCGAATCCAAAAATGAAGTTCATTTTGAAAAATAAGATTTACAGAGTTTTAAAAAGTGGTTATTACTATTCATAACGGCTAGTTTTAATAATATTTTAATAGCATATCGTTGTTTAGTGAAACTCGGTATTGCGTATTACACACGCTATCGAGGAAGGTCGTGATTGCGTGTAATGCAAGGCAAGTCAAGGATGCGTGTTGTGCAAGCTCCTTTTGGTGTAGCGTACAACACAAGACTTTAATAAAATTAAAAAGAATATTTTTTTATAAAATCTTGGGCTGTTACATTCTACCCCCCTTAAAATGAATTTCGCCCTCGAAATTCGTCGGGGTTATAAATGGTTTACTATTCGAAAGTTTCATTAATAGAAACCCACATCGTAAAAAGGAATATCAAAACCAATCTTTAAAAACAAAAGTATGAAACGTAACGGTTACCCAAATAAACTAATCATTGGGTTTCCACATAGGTGAAAATATGGATATGGAAGAGAAATCTAACCATCATGTTCTGATGGAGAGTGGTAGAGAACATGGCTATGGAAAAGACAGTAATCACAAATCCATATATTTGTGATGATATAAGGTACCATCTGATTCATCAGGTATAAGATCACTAGGACAACATTTTTGGTTTTCAAGATCATTTCCCTAAGCTTGAAAATTTGAATTAGAATAAATACTTACTTTATTTTGGTACAATCTCACTGTTGTTCGTGCCTTGAACAATTTCCACTTCATCTCTTAAATAAATGAAGTTGAATTTTTTATTAGCAGATCATGTGATAGAATGACGGGTCATTCCATCTGTCTCAAACAAAAGGTTAGCAAAAATTATATGCATAAGTCGATCTATAGTGAGATTAATCATATATGGTTCCTAAAATGGACTTATATATCATACTGCTTAATATAATAAAACTAGTTTCTACTAAATAGGGACTTCCTGTAGGCCAGTGGTAGGCGATAAAGGCCAGTCGCACTTCGGTTGTGGGTTCGATTCCCACAGCCTTGTCAGAAGCGATGGGCTGTCGCCCGTCCTGCAGGTTGTCCTTTTTCCAAAACTATATAACATCCCATCAATAATATCGAAAAAAACAAACAATACTAACTTTTGTCCAACATAATCCATTCCAATCTTTTAGGCTTATCCATAATACTTCAGTCGACTCTCATAATATAGTGAAAATGATTACCAAAGATTTAACACCATCATCGATACCCATATATCATAAGATATGTTTTATTGGTCACATTCCAAACATTCAAAGTCCTTAATCGTGTATTCTCTTGAATACCTTAGTGAAAACATGAATGCAGTTAAATGTTAACACCTTCCACATACTAAAATCCTCAAAATTCTATATACTCAAACCATGATATCACTTAGTCCTTATATCAATCATGAGCTCATGAATACTGTTAAACATTTCATTTTCTCGTTTTCCCTTCATTATGCGCATAATATCTCAATCACTTTGAATACCACATTAGACCAATACATAAATATTCCAATATTCCAAGATACAACATTATTTTGGAATCCCATTACATAAACACATAATCATTCCACCACATCGTTGTCATATTCAACATTGCCAATAGTGATCGCATGTGACTTCCCTTTGTCCTTTGCCTTAAGTGGTTCGTCATGTCGATCATCACTAACCCTTGGATTAGGGCATTTATTAGCATAATGCCCCATTTCCTTGCACTTGAAGCATTGAAGTGTTGGTTGTACGTTCTCTGTAGTGTTTGCTTTATTCACTTCATTAGAATCCCATTTTCCATTACTTCGGTACTCAGCTGCTCGATGACCTTCTTTTCCACACTTAAAACATTTTCTAGTCCCTTTAATACAATCTCCACCATGCTTCTTTCCACACTTTGTGCATAAGGAAACATTCATCTTCTTTTCACCATTATTCTGAGTTTTCTCCTTGAACTCCATCTTTCGTTTCTTGTCAAACCCATGAGATGGATATGTAACACCAACTTCCATTTCTACCTTGATAGCCCAACGCACAATTTCTTCATAGCTACTGAAGTCTCTTATAGCTAATGCCCTTCGAAGACTTGGTTTTAAGCCACTGAAAAATCGATCAACTTTACTTTCAGGTTGGATGATAATGCCAGATGCATACCTTGCAAGTCTTGTAAAATTCGCTTCGTATATACCAAAAGATTCATCATCCTTTTGCTTTAGTTCAAGAAACTCCTTATCCATCTTCGTTCGAAGAATACGAGGGAAGTACTTACTGAAAAAAAAGTTCTTGAACTCGTCCCATTCCATGGAATCAATTTCATCTCTTTGCCTCGTATTCTTGATAAGATTCCACCATTGATCAGCTTCACCTTCCAAACGATATACTGCTAAGATGACTTTATCATGTTCAGAACATTGAAGAACTGAAAATATCTTTTCAGTAGTACTAATCCATTGTTCAGCAACTAATGGATCAGTAGACCCACTGAAAGAAGGCGGACGCTGCCTCATGAAAGATTCAACAGAATGTTGCTCCTTCCTTTGCTCTTTTGGAAGTCCTGCATGATTCATAGCTTGAGAAAGTTGTGTGATCATGGCTACAAGATTTTTCATTCTAGCTCCCATATCGTTTGGTTGCTCCGGGGGACAATCATTGCATTGTCCATTGCATTGATCAACACGGTTCCTTCGGGTTCCAGCCATCGTCTAAAATCCAAAAAGAATAGTGTGAGAGGCAAAAATCATGCTAGGGAAAAAAACATAATAAAGGGGTAGTACCCTCAATATCTAACATCTTAGGTTAAATTCTAAGATCGTTAGCGCAATTCTAGGACTATAACCTATACGTATACTTAACCTTGGAGACATCCCTAGACATACCTTAGAAATATCTCTAGGGATCTCACTAACATTTTCGCATCCTAGTTTCCAAAGGTTGACTAAACCTTTCCTCTGATACCAACTGTAGAGACCCGTATCTTGATGTACATGGACATTACATTACATTTTCGGAATACTTAGTACATAACAAAAACACACACACAAGGACCGTAATAGTTTAGTGTCTTTGGAAACTCGGAATATAATCTTCTAATCGTGGTGAAAGATCTTCAACATCTCCCATAAAGATCATCTTTTTTTATACCTAAAACCTTTCTTTATATCCTGGGGAAAAGAAAACATAAAAGGGTGAGCTCAAATGCTCAGTAAGGGTAAACAAAAGAAATATAAATCACATCATATACATAAGCACATAACTTTTGGAAATCTTAACCTGCAAAAGAGATCATAATTTCATAACATGGGGTAAATCATGGCAGTGAAATGTAATCACAATAATCATAACATAAAACATGAAACTTTGTGGCATTCACACATAATCATAGAGAATCATTTCTTGTTAGTCAAGAATCATTGCCAAGACTATCTTAGTGGACAAAGTCCCTTTCTGAATCGAGTAACCCTCGTTTCAGTCCTGTTTCACTGAACCGGTATAACCTACCATTCCATCCATGTCTATCTCATGAGATATAAAATCTTTACCCAATGCATTGGAGGGAGATATAGGTCCCACCCATCTCATAATGATATCATTCTTATGTGTGCCACAAAATCATAAATCATACATCATTGCATAACCCATGTAATAAAAATGGGATTCTTAAACAACATGACATCATAAAACCATTCTTATAAGATAAAGGAATTCATAAACATAATTCCATCACAACATAGTCAAATCAATGGAAAAATATGGATAGAAACAGAACCCTTTATTATCTTAGATGGAAAGGAATTTTGATAAAACACTTGAATTGAATTCTTGAGGAAAATATTCTTTCTTCTTCAAAATCAATTTCTTTTCACAAAACATCATGCAATTTTAAAAGAAATATATTTTATTGAAAATAGTCATGAAATCTTTTGGAGGAAGCTTCATGAAAATAAGGATTTATAAAACCGTAAAAATCCGTTCGTGCCGTATAAGTTAAAAACATTCTTCGTACTTTTGTCGAAAAAGTCAAAAAGTACCTCGTACGAATAACGACAAAATATTCCTTTCATATCTTTTACTAAAAACTCACCAAAGGGTAAAATTGGATATAAACTATTTTATAAATATTACATGTTGAGGAAACATGGATGTGGATGATAAAATACACCCCAGTAAATACCAAAGTATAAACAATCTCGGATAAAAATGAGATTGTGATATTTCCCTTACCTTAGGTCCGATTTGCTTTGTTCGTGTCCGAAGCTCCTGTATAATGGTTTAAATAATGTTATTGACTTATTCCAGAATCATACATATTGATATGATATCATATATGGTAATATTATTAGCTTCTTGTTAGTAATATTTCATTGTTACTTGTTACTCGGGTCTTTATAACTTTTTGTTCTTATGCGTGTTTTGTCGAATAAATTCTTATTCTTATCTTTAGGTTATAGATAATTCATTTACAGAATGGTATTAGTGTAGTATATACCATATTCATTCATTCAATTCATTTATATAATCATTATGAAATGAAGATCATGTAGAACGAGTCGCATCACATCGTGGAGACGGTATTCCGTACGTACGCACGAGTGATGATATCGTTCCTATGATCGTGGAATTGTATTGGAGTATATATATATATTATTTCAGTATCAATATTACTTCATAATAATCATATATAGTTATTCATTACACCATTATACCCATCCTTGTAAGGTGATGGTGGAAAAATAGATTACACCATGGCGTGGAGACGGTATTCCGTACGTACGCACGCGCGGTGATTTCATTTTTCCGTAGGATGGATAGAAGGTGAATTAGGGTTGTTTAATATTTATAATAACATATCAGTATGTAAGTAATACTGATGTTATTACCTTATCATGAAACAACTAAAGAAGAAGAAGTTGAAGAAGAAAGAAATTGAAAAGATCGGTAATGGATATTACCTCTTCTTTGGAACGCCTCTTTGAATCCTCCACTTAAGGAACTAATATTGGTCTTTGGAGAAGACCAGGACCTCTAGGATTATTCTAGGGAAGTGCAGAGGAGAAAATGGCAGGGGTTGGCCGAGCTTGAGTGCTCAAATTTGTGTGAGAAGGAGGGGGAGGAGGTGCCCTTTTATAAGGGAGGAGAGGGGCACCTTAGGAATATCTCAAAATATTATTTTATATTAAAGTAAAAATCGGTTTATAATGGTTCCAAAGGGTATTATTTCGAAGCTAAATTGGGGATGGGTCGACATCCTATCAACCAATAGGATTGAGACATGTTTAGGTTCTTATTTTAACCTTATCAATTAGATTTAACTCTAAGTTAAATAATTTAACTTTTACCGTGTCTTTTTGTTTTCTTTCACTATATGGTTAATACACTTACTATAACATGCCAAAAGAACCCCAAATTGTTTATTATTAATATAAATATCCTTATCTAAGTCATTTGGCAGAACCTTATATTTTTAGGAATAAAATAACAATTAATAATATAATATTTGATTTAAAAACTATTTTGTGTCAATTCTGACACTATTTGATATATGATTTTTGTGAAAGTCATAACAGAATTATATGTTCGAACCAAGTTGATTAAATCAACATTAATATATCATAGTAACCTAGAAAATTAGTGGAATTCATAAAAAGTCTCAAATTACATTCATTTGAGCATTTATAACATCAATTATGTTAATATTTCCTTAAAAGGGTAATTACTGCATCATCGTTGTGTCATAAATAAATTAATTTATTTAAAGTCTAAAAATTATAAATAAAATATCATTATGTAGGAAATCGTTTTAGCTTTCTAATGAATATTTATAGTCGAATTTATCTTATGTATAACCCCATATTAAAAATGTTTTATTTATTAAACTTTGATTTTAACTATTTTAACTATTCATTAAATAATATATAATAAATGTCATAATCTAATCCAAGTGGACCTAAATGGTCATATTATATTCATAAGGTTGTTTTTGGTCGAATTACACTTATCCAATAGAATTAGGACATGTTTTAGGGTAATAGTAATATCATATTTACCCTTAGTTACCCTATTTACTATTAACCGTGGTAAAAAAAAGTAAAAAGTTACTATTCACCAAAAATTATTTTCATCTCATTGAACCACATTTTACTTACTGACATCAACCGTGTCTCTCGGATTTTTGAAATTCCATTCACAGAAGCGGTAAAATTAAGATTTATGAAGAAATTAATTTTTTTAACTACCACTTAGTAGTTTCACTATTCATAAAAAATTGATGTTTTTCAGAACAATGCCAAAATTTCATCCTAAGCTATATTTCATATTCCGAATTCAAAAATGAAGTCTATTTTACCAAATTCATATCATAGAATTTGCATTAATTAATTTTATAATTAAATCCCGCTGTTAAAACAAATAGCGTGTTTTTAAGAAACAATATCTATCAAAAGATTGACACTTGATTATGTCTGGTTTAAATGTGAAATTACATCCAATGACCAACATTGTATTAAATTGTAAAAATATATTCTAAATATACTTTAAAACCACTCAAATTAATAATTTATCACTATTAATTATTTCGATTAAAAAAGTAGTTTCTAATTATAATTTAGTAATTTTCACTATTCATCAGAATATGAAAGTTATCCGAAAAGTACCAAAATTTCACCTTAGGCTAAATTCGATACTCCGAATCCAAAAATGAAGTTCATTTTGAAAAATATGATTTACAGAGTTTTAAAAAGTGGTTATTACTATTCATAACGGCTAGTTTTAATAATATTTTAATAGCATATCGTTGTTTAGTGAAACTCGGTATTGCGTATTACACACGCTATCGAGGAAGGTCGTGATTGCGTGTAATGCAAGGCAAGTCAAGGATGCGTGTTTTGCAAGCTCCTTTTGGTGTATCGTACAACACAAGACTTTAATAAAATTAAAAAAAATATTTTTTTATAAAATCTTGGGTTGTCACACCAATGCTCCTCAATGATCTCCACTCAAATATAGATGGTATTTTCGATGACCCTTCATTTTGGATATAATTATGCTTCTATATAGGATATTTGGTCTTGGGGAATTAATAAATAATATATTAATTGATTTGTATATTTTTTTCTTATTTCACTCATGGTCACGCTCAACCTAATATCCCAATGTGATCCAAAGATATGTCACACCTAGGGTAAAAACAATGTTACTGACTCAACAGTGATCCCGCATATCCCATATGAGTACCAATTCATAACCTATTTCATTATTTCAGAAATGTTTTTTGAACGTGAATTAATATATTTAATATTTTTACAATATCAACATTTAGGATCTATGGACTCAGAATCTCACAATGTTATAGTGGATGAATTCAAAAATACTACCTAAAATATTTTTAATCCTTACAAAGAAAAAATATATATGTTACAATAATGATCATAACATAAACTAATCACACCCAAGTATTTAAAAATCATTAATCATAAATCATGTAATTATTTTTTGACATAATAAAAGACATAAGTCATAATTTCATGAAATCATCAATAATAAACCATGATACATGAGAACATGTCATAATCATAAAAAATATTTTTTCATACAAATAGACATTGAAAATTATTTCCATAGTTAAAAATCATTTATAAGACTATCATAGTGGATTATGTTCACTCCATGTTCCATAATTTACTTATTCAAGGTTCACTCCTATAACTACCTTATTGGATGGAGACCCTAACTAATCAAGATTAAATCTCCATTGTATTCCTTATTAACACATGTGATATCCATCTTTACCCAATTCATTAGGGAGTTGTATTATTCTGGTCTCACCTATCACATAATGAAATCCATACATATGTATTCCATAAGATAATAAATCACTCATCATATCATGATATCAAAACCCATGGAAATTAAATGATATTCATAAAAATTTATTCATTTAATCATATCATAACCCACATAATGGAAATAGTTTTTTAATGGTTTCAACTTTTCTTAATTACACTATGGAAGTTAAATGGTTATAATAAAATAATCCTTAAAATCATCATAATCACAATCTATCAGTAGAAAGAAGGTTTATGGTTTCATAAGTTTAATGTCCTATAATTGTTTTTGTGAATTAAGCTTAAATTTCATCTATTATTTATGTATTTTTCAACTTATGAGTTAATAAGGGTGAATTATCTAGTAGATACTGGTTTTTTGGGTTTCAAGGGCCTTTAAGGGGTTACATTATTGGCACATGGTTGGGTAAAACCATGTTGTTCTACCTAACAAACTATGTGACTTCATTGGATATAGAGAATGGTAAAATCATTGTTTTACCACAGCAAGAGATAATTGTGAAAAATTTCCTAGCAAAGCATGTGTCTTGGGACAGAGGTGAAATCATGGTTGTTTAATTTTTTTTCAAACATTTATAATAAATAGTAAAAAGGATATTATTTAATCCAAAAATAGATCTTGAACCTAAAACCTATATGAAACAACTCATTATTCCTCCTAAGCCAGGGGATACGGATATTAGGGACTTCATTGGGTGATTATTGGTGGTTCTTATCCCTCTATAATCCAAATATGATTGATCTAGAGAAATGGATCATGTGAAATCAAGGTAAGAGTCGTTTTTTCTTACGTTCCTCATTTCTATGGAAGATTTACCCTTTATGCCTTGAGGAAAATATTATATACAAACAATATTTTCATTATCTATCAATTATATAATTTACAATGGATAATTCATTTTTTTGTTTGATATATTCTCAACATGCAAATTTAGCGTCATTTTTCTAAGTGGAAGTAGATTAACCGTCGATAGAAAATCTAATTTTTATAAATTCATTTTGATTTCAATACTTGGCATGATTCTATACTTAAATTTCATAAATAGATATTGTATATTATTGGGTCAGATATTTTTTTGTGAACGTTTTTCCGTGGACATGATTTTTGTGGTGAACCAATCCTTAATCACATTATATTTCATAGTTATTGACATGTATTTATAAACGTTATATTTTAAGGATTTATAGGTCTAGTTTCATTTTAATTTTAGGCATAAAAGTATATCGAATTAAATAGAAAAAGTTAATAATTATTTATGATACCATATATTCATCCCAACACCTATACATATTCTAATATTTTATAGTAAATCATGGGTAAGTACATAATAAATTGGTTCAGCTAGAAATCCCATTAAGGTAACAAACATGGTAATAAATTATAACAAGAGAGTAATGAGTCATAACATGATATCATAATGGGGATGATCATAATAATGGATACATGAAATAAGGAAATAACAGCATAAGATCATAAAAATGTTGCAATAACATAAAATATAATTTCATTAACATAAGTTAAATGTCACTCCCAATATCATAATCATAAAGTGGACAGAGTCCCATAGTGAATTACGCTAAATACCAAATAACTTAAAAAACACCTCATGAGATATAAAGATTTACCAATTTAATTAGAGGTGTATATAAATCAATTTCAACCTATAACATAAAGTAAAATATTATATATTCATTCCACTTGAAGAAAATAAATCATAAATAAATCATAGGCATGATCAATCCTCGGAGAAGGAAGTGTGATTCATATTTCTGATTCAACAAATAATAGAAGGATAAATTAAGAGGATTCATAAGAGAATAAGGAATTAAATAATTTTGATGGTCATATTTGAAAATTAAACACCGGTATTTGTTATTAAGATACAATATAGATATTTCATGTGAAAAATCATGGATAATAAATAGTAAATTCATACCACATGGGTGATTCTTTATAAAATAACCAAGTATTATTTTAAAGGCCAAACATTATTTTTTTACATAAAATAAGTATTTAACAATGTAGGTTCTTCATAAAATAGTGATTTTTTTAGAATATATTCATGTTTAAGAATCATTTTATTGTGGTGATTATTTCCATGAGATAATGAACTATGAATGTTCTCTTAAATCGAGATTATATAAAAGTTGGAAAATCAAGTGAAAATAAAAACATGTATAACCTAAATAATTAAATTGATATTTAAATAGTATTATATGTTATGGATATGTATAAATTATTATAATTGGTACATGATATGAATATATCATAAATGGGGGGAATATATAGAACTTGTAACTGACAAGTCGCAAATGATGTACAGAAGATCTCGTACCTTAGGTTTAAGATCTGTTTTGGACACATAATTAACTTTATGAATAACAAAATTATCTTTATTAAATAATTAATGAAGAAACGTATTCAACTTCATTTCATATTAAAATTTCTTCTTATTATCATATTTATTCTATTTATGGTGTAGTTTTCTTACCTACGTGATTTACCTGAGTTTTTTTCTGTCAGTTTTTCATAACTTCTTATGTATATTAACCATGGAAGAATGAAAAGTAAAATAGTTTAATAATATATAGAATATTAACAGTATTATAGAAATAATTTTTATTTATTAAATATATTTTTTAATCCAACTATGATGGGTAGTGAGGAAAATGAAACTCATTGCTTATGGAGTCTATAATTCACACGCGCAGAGTTAGTGTTTCCATTTCTCAATGAATGAGAGGGAAATAAAGTATTTGATAATTTAAAATTCTATAATCATTATTATATTAAATATATCATATCTATTCACTCATTACATCCTTTTTTATCATCCATGGATGGTGATGATGAAAATAAAATATTCTACTTTGTGGATGTGGTAGTCTGCGCAACGCACTAATAACTCTTGTTTTTTTTCATATATAGAGAGAGAAAAATAGTTATTACATTAGTATAATAAAATCAAAAAATAATAATTATACTAATTTAATTATAATTTGATGGATATAATATATTTGGAAGTTAAGTATTTAGGATAAAAATTTACAAAGAAGGTAATACTTATGTGGTATACTTTACCTTTCCGTACAGATTTCCTTTTAAGTGAAATAATTAGGAAAAAATATAGAAAACATGAGATTTAGGATGTGAAATTGAAATATATTATTGGTATTTTGAGAATAGGTTCGTGGTGAATTCTAATGTGAAGCGTTACCATGGATGGATGGAATTATTCCCCTTTTATTAGTGAAGAAAATGGAACTTCATGGAATAACCTTTACACATCCTTGATAATAATACACTAATACTTGGTCAAACACTCAATAATTTCTTAATAATAGATTTTGGGGTGATATTTTGTTGATAAATCCTCATCGAATATTTTACACACATATTTTAAACCCGTTTTAATTCTTTTACCCAAGTTTTTTACATTATAACTTTTTAATTATTAGGTCGGTAAATAGTTTTTAACTAATTGATTTATATTTTATTTAAAAATATAGGGTAACGAAGATTAAAAAAAATTATTTTGAAACTAAATTTATTCTCAATTTAATCTAATTCATTTTATAAATATGAAAAATATAATTTTCTAAATTAAAATACATAATATAAAAAATACTTTTGGAAGAAAAATGTATTTTAACCATTTTATTCATTAATATTATTTAGTATTGATTAACTATCAAATGAGAATTACAATTTTTTATATATAGGTTTAAAAATAATATTTTATTCATAACTTATAATGGTTAAATTTTATTGATTAAATTAAAATTACATGATATTAATGAAACAATTATTTAAAAAAAATTATTTTACCAATATCATGGTAATTAAGAAAATTATTACTAATATAATTTTTATGAGTAAAAATGAAATTAAATTTGGTATCTAACATTAAATTTTTTACTAATATATGAAATAAATTTTTTTTATGTTTAATTTCAAACAGTGATAATGTATAATGTTTATTATATGTTCATAAAAATAGTTTTTATGTGAAATATTACTTCAGTTTCCAAAAATATAATCATTGTAAGACATTGATGTTTTAATGAAATATTTTTAAAATAATTTTTATTCCTCAGTAGCTTGAATTATATGCAATCGTGAATTTATATTAACCATGATATTATTTATTATAAAATTACTATTATAACCTAGTTGTTTCATTAGTGGGAATAATTATAACTAACTTATGAAAAATCGTTATGAATTCATTGGCTATCAATTTTTTATGAAAAATTTAACTCAGTTAGATATTTTTATTTCTGATTGGATTACTTTTTTTAATGAAATTAATGAAATATATATGTGTTATATACTTAATAAAATATTTTCTATATTCATCGAATGGATTTTTTAGTCATAGGGTATGAATAAACACTATTTGATTTTTAAAAAACTATTTTTTTAGAAGTTTAATTTTACACCTTTGAATGTAAAGACCATTGTAAATTAATATTTTTACACATTAATTATTTTTATATGACAACATAATCTTGATATTTTTAAGCAGGATATAAAATTTTACTTTGAATAAATATTTGATATTTTTTGATAACTTTCATGTTTTTATGAATAGTAAAAATATTATAAATTTTAATAAAAAAACTTTTTTAATATATATATTTTATATTAATAAACTATAATTTTCATGGTTTAAAAGTAAAAATATAATAGTTTTTATCATCCAATATAATTTATGTCATTAACATTAATTTTACATCGAATTCATATGTAAAAACATTTGAATATTTTGCAATGTTTTTAAAACATGTTTTCCCATTTCAACAATGGGATTAATTTTAAATTAATTACTGTAACATCTGTGTTTTTAATTTTGAAAAATGGATTCCATATTTGGAATCACTAGGTCCAAATTATGTTAATAGGCTACTTTTATTTTTGAGCATTATGAATAGTAACTTTGATAATTATTTTTATTACCAGGGTTTAAGGTAAGTTAGGTAATTAAGGGTACAAATAATATTATAAAATTAACTTAACACCTATAAAAATCCTATTTCATGAGTAAATTAGACCATTTTCAATTATTGTTCTAAATTTAATCACTTAATGGCCACGTACCAATGAATATGACTTGAATGTAATAAAAACTAATGAATGTGACAAAATGTCACAATCTCATTTTATATTATTATATTAATTTTAATAAATGTATAATTAGGAGACAATGTCGACAAAAAATATTATTTGGAAAACTAAAATAATCAACTAAATCATATAAATTTATTTATAATTTTTAAAGACTAAATATTTACTATTAATGATGACACAATAGTTATGTATAAATTATTGTATTAATAAAAATATTAAATAGATGGTTTTAAAAATATTTAAAAAAATATCATATGACATAATTAATGTGCTCCATGAATTTTATAGGTGACTATGAAAAGTTATTTTTGTATTACATATTTTGTATTGAATTCTTCATCTACGTGAATTTTATTTAATGTTAAATAAATTAATTTTTTCAAAATTGACACTATTGATATTTTATAAAAATAACATATTATTAAATTATTTAAAAATTATAAAAAAAATATAAAAAAAAAATTTGTAATTATAAGGTCTAAAGATTCATAAAATATCCATTTATGGTCAATTAACTCCATATAAGTAAATATTTATAACTATTAAATATTTAGTATGTTATTACCACAATTAAAATTAAATAGAATAAATAAGTGTCAATTTAAAAGATATCATTTAAATTGACAAAATAAGTTGTCCAAAATTTATTTTTTGATGATATTATAACCCTATATCATCTAATATTTAAAATTTGGACCCTTTGGATGTTTTTGGGTAGGGTTTGATTTTATTATAAAGTATTATTTTTGGAGTTTCAAAAAGTGCCCCTCACATCAATTATAAAAAGGAACTTCCTCTCACACCACTTCACTCCATTTTGATCCTTCAAGCTTATCCAACCCGTGATATGTTTCCTTCTAAACTTCACAATTTTTATTATATAAGTTCTAGTCATCCTCAAAGACCAACTCTAGTACTCTAATAAAATATTTAGAGGAGTCACATCGAAGAAGAGGTAATATCATTTACCGATTCTATCAAACATCATTCTTCTTATACTTACTCTTCATTAGTATTTTTTTTATAATTTAATGACATCTGTATCACTCATATAATTATATTTTATTATAAATATGAAACACCCATAGTCTACCTTCTACCCAACATATGAAAAAATGAAATCACAAGGCGTGCGTACGTACGGCATACCGTATCCACATCCTGATGTAATATTTTTTTCACCACTTCCATACATGGATGGGTATAATGAAGGAAATAATAAATATATATGATTATTATAACATGGTATTAATTCTAAAATATCATACACCATCCACTTAAATACTATTCCACAATTATGGGAACGATATCGCCGCTCGTGCGTACGTACAGTTTACCGCCTCCACGGTGCGATCTAATTCATTCTATATAATATTCATTAATGGATGATTAATACATAAATTGAATGAATAAATATGATATATATTATACTAATATCATTATACAAATTATTTAACTATAACCTAAGAAGTGAAATAGGAACTTATCCGTCTAATCATGCAAAAGAACGCAAAGCAGTTAATATCTGAAAAACGAGTGACAAGGAAATGTTACTAACAAACGGATGATAATATAATCATATATGATATCATAAAAATGATTAGTATTCTGTGATAATTCAATAAAATTATTTAAATAATTATACCAGAGGATCAGATACATACGAAGAATATTGGACCTATGGTAATGGATAATTTTACAATGTCATTTTATCCATGATTGTTTATACATATGTATTTACTATGGTATATTTATCATACACATCCATGTTTCTAAGCTATGTAATATTATTTTTATTATTATAAAATATTTTAAAGTTTATTTTACCCTTTGGTGATTTTTTATAATATTCTATGAAAATGTTATTTTGTCATTATTCGATTATGAGGTACTTTTTGACTTTTCTGGAAAAAGTAAGAGGACAATGTTTTTTTAACTTATACTGCATGAATGGTATTTTTACTATTTCATGACACATTATTTCCTTGAGTCTTACTCTACATTAATTCAAGATTATTTTAAACTAAATTATTTTCTTTTAAAATTTCTTGGGATTTTTTAAAAGAAATCATTTTTCAAAAGGAAAGGATATTTTCATTAATAATTAATTCTTGTGTTTTATCAAAATAATTTTCAATATAAGATGAAATAGGTTTTTTTTCTATAACTATTAATAATTTTATTTGATTTTTATTATGATTGAATTATTCTTATGAAATCCAGTTATTTTATATGGATTATGATGGACTTTTTTTTAAGATACCCATTTTATTTTATGGGTTATACTATGGTGAATGTTTTTATGTTTTTGTACCACACATAAGAATGGTTTCATTATGAGGTGGGTGGGATATATATCCTTCCAACACTTTGGGTTAAGATTTATATATCATGAGATAAACATGATTGGAATGACATGTAAATATAGTTCAGTAATATAGGGATGGAATGAGGAGTGAACTCAGTTAAATAATGGACTTTTTCCGCTATGATGCTCTTAGAAATGATCATTGACTAATTTAAAATGGTTTTCTATGATTATGTATACATGTCACAAAATTTAATGTCTTCTGTTATGACTATTGGGATTACATTTCACTTTTACGATTTATCCCATGACGTGATATCATGATCTTTTATATGTAAGATAAGATTTTCAAATGACATGTTCTTATGATTATGATATGAAGGATGTTTCCCTTGTTTTCCCTTACTAAGAATTTGAGCTCACAAATTCATATGTTAATTTTCCGTAGGTCATGAATATGGATATTAAGTAAGATATGTCATAAAGTAGTCCAGTTATGAAGAAATAAGTGGGATAAAATGTGGATGTTTAATGAACCTACTATTTATGTTTCCCAATTTCTAAAAACAGTAATCCTATAAGGTCCTGAAATTATTTTTTATGTTATTTAATGTAATAAATATTCATCAATGTTGAAGTGATATCCACATGTAAATTATGAGATTTTATAGTTGGTTGTAGAGAAAATTTATAGTTAACCATTAGAAACTAGGATGAGAGAACCTTAGTAATAAACATAAGGATATGTCTAAGTACATGTCACAGTCCTATCCTAGTGTTTTAGAGATGTTTAGGAATAACCTAGGATAAAACCTAAAGTGTCCTAAATTGAAATTTTATTCTTGATTATGTTGTTTTCCTATTATGATTATGATTTCTTACAATATGCTTCTTGGTATTACCCAATGGATGGAACCTGAAGGAATTGTGTTAATGTTGAATGTGACGTGCAATGCAATGATTGTACCCCTGAGAAACCAAATGTTATGGGATTTGGAATGAAAAATCATGCAGCCATTATCACACAACTTTCTCAAGCTATGAATCAATAATGACTTCAAAATGAGAAAAGGAGGGAGAAACATTCTATTGATTCCTTCATGAGACAGCATCCACCTTCTTTCAGCAGGTATTTGTATACATTAGTGGATGAATAGTGGATCAGTAACACTAAAAAGATATTTTCAGATCTATAATGTTCTAAATATAATAAATTCATCTTAGTAGTCTATCGTTTTCAAGGATATGCTGATCAATGGTGGAATAATATCATAAATATGGGGAAAAGAGATGAAATTGAGTCCATGGAATGGGACGAGTTCAATAAATTATTTTTCAATAAGTACTTTCCTTGTATTCTTCAAAAAAGTATTGATAAGGAGTTCTTTGAACTTAAGAAAGAGGATAATTAATCTATTGGTACATACAAAGAAAATTTTACTATACTTTCAAGGTATGCTTCTGGAATTATTATCCAACCTAACAGTAAAATTGATTTATTCTTTAGTGGAACATAACCAAGTCTTTGAAGGGGATTAGCCATAAGGGACATCAAGAGCAATGAGGAAATTGTCCAATGTCCTCTTAAGGTAGATATTGAAATTGGAGAAACTCGTTCGTCATATGGGTTTGATCAGAAGAGAAAAATTGAATTCAAAAGTAAATCTAAAGACCACACTAAAAAAGATGATTTTTCCTTTATGCTCAAAGTGTGGAAAGAAACATGTAGTGAATTGTCTTAAAGGGACTAATAAATGTTTTATGTGTGAAAAATAAGGTCATCAAGAATTTGAATTATGATGTTATGTGAAAAATATGTCTAATGATGTGAACAAAGAAAAGTCTATATAGAATGTACCTCCTATACTTTAATGTTACAAGTGCATGGAAAATTGGGATTTATTCCAATAAATTCCCTAATACAATGATTATTGATGATGATCGACATCAAAAAACTCTTAAGGCCAATTAAAAAGGACGGTCACATGAAATCACTATTGGAAATGTGTAGTACGATAATTAAATGTTGAAAGGTACACTTATCATCAACTCTAAAGTAGAAAATGTTTAATTTGATTCTAGATCCACCCACTTTTCTATTTTTTAAGAATTTTATATGGGTATCGTCATATGACCTGAACAATTAGATATTGAGTTATCTATGAAAACTCTTAATGGCACAACAGTAACATCAAAAGTTTACAATTCGTCTCTGGTTGAAGTTTGTGGGAAAGTACTTCCTGAAAATATTGTGATTATTCCTATAGTGGAATTTTATGTGATTCTAGGCATGGATTGGCTTTCTCTATATAGAGGTCATATCAATTACCAAATAATGGATGCCAAATTTCATATTCTAGATCAATATATGATCATCTATTGATACAAGTATGAATAAAAACATCGAGTACAAATTTATTCCATCTTATGGGTCTTGATTCCAATAAATGAAGGTTTTTTATCGGAAATGATTAGGGAGAAAATCACGATTAAGAATACACCCATTATATAGGAGTTTGATGATGTGTTTTCAGAGGAATTGTTATGTCTTCCACCAAATCATAAATTTGAGTTTTCAATAGAACTCATATTGGATGTTATGCCAATTTCAAAGACACCTTATAGAATCGCCCCAATTGTGTTACAATAATTGAAGAAGAAACTCCAAGAGAATATTATAAGGGATTCGTACACCCTAGTGTGTTACCTTGGGGAGAACCTTTTTTATTTGTTATGAACAAAGATGTATCAATGAGACTATGCATTGATTATCAAGAACATAACATGATCACTATCAAGAACAAATATCTTATTCCCATTATTCATGACTTATTTGACCAAATACGAGGAGATCAATAAAGTTCCAATATTGATCATCATTCATGGTATCATTAATTAAGGGTCAAAAAAAGAGGATATATGAACGATGGAATTATGTAAGAAGGTATGGACATAATGAATTTATAGTGACACCTTTTGGTCTTACTAATTCCCCTTATATCATTATGAATTTAATGAATAGAGTATTTAGAGACTATCTGGATCAGTTGGTGGTAGTCTTTATAGATGATATTATTATTTATTCAAAGATTAAGGAATAACATGCAGATCACTTGATAATCATACAGAACATCCTGAGAAAGGATAATTTTTATTCCAAATTTAACATGTGTGGATTTTTTCTTCATAAAGATTCATTTTTGTTTTGAAAAAATATCAACAGAGGGGATATATATGGATCCATCAAAAATAGAGGATATTAAAAGAGGATTGATACCAACAATGATAACTGGGATCTGATGTTTTCTTTGTTTGTTTGGATATTATCAACTTCTTTTAATTATTTTTAACTATTATCTAATCCACTCACCATGTTTACTAAAAAAGGAGTTAATTTTGTTTCGATGGAGGAATGTAAAGATAATTTCAAATTGACAAAAAGAAGGATAGTCAGTGCACCTTTGATCACACTGCCTTATAGTGGAGAAAGGATTGTGATCTACAATGATATATCCAAGAATGGGCTAGGATGTGTTATCATGAAAAATGATATAGAGATTTCTTATGCCCCATTGTAGTTGAAAATTCATGTGAAAAATTACCCAAATCATGATTTAGAGTTAGATTTGTTAATCATTCCATTAAAGATATGGAGGAATTATCTTTATGGTGAAAGTTCTGATTTCGTTACCGATCATTAAATCTTAAATATAATTTTCCAAAAAAAAGAGCTTAATATGATCAAAAGAAGATGTTTGGAGTTGATTAAATATTATGACTACTCAATACATTACCACCCTGAGAAAGCGAACACGGTGGCAAATGATTTGAGTCGAAAATACAATGATAGCTTATCCATGATGAGGATCATGAAAGATCTAATATTTATGGATTTGAAAAGGATGGATCTAGACATTTTAAAAGAAGTGTAGAAATATTATCTTTCTAAAATGAATGTTTAACCATCTATAAAAGTCAAGATTAAGGAGGTGTATAAGGAAGATGTTGATTTACAAAAAGATGGTGAAAAATGTTCCAGAATCCAACCTTGATTATGATGAAATAATAAGGAGCAGGAACCGGGTTTGTATTGCTACTATACCAGAATGAAAGAAGGAGCTATTGGATGAGGTTATAGTTATTCATTCTATATTAACCTTGGATGCAAAAAGATGTATATGGACCTAAAAGAGTACTTCTGGTGGGATGGCATGAAAAGAGATGTCACAGAATATGTCTCTTGATGCTTGGTTTTCTAGTAAGTTAAGGATGAGAGACAGAAGTCTGAGGGGATGTTACAACCATTACCCATACAATATTGAAAATGAGAAAACATCACTATGGAATTTTCCATCTGACTTGCTAAAATATACAAAGGAAATAATTCTATTGAGGTTATATTTGGTTTCCTTACAAAGTGAGAACACTTTATTTCTATTAGAGAGGATTTCTCTCTTGATCATTTTTCTAGGATATAGGTAAAATGAGTGGTAATATTTCATGGAGTACCACATTCCATTGTATCTAATTGGGATCTGAGGTTTAACTCAATGTTCTGTAAAAGTCTTTATCATGCTCTGGATAGAGAGTTATGTTTCAGAACTTCTTATCATCCTTAGATAGACAGTCAGTCTGAGAGGACAATTCAAACTCTGGAAGACATGTTGAGATCTTTCTCTATGGATTTAAAAGGTAGATGGGATCAACACCTACCATTGATGGAATTTTCTTTCAATAATATCTTTCACTCTAGTATTCAGATGGATCCTTATAAATCCCACTATGGAAGGAAGTGTAGAACTCAATCTTTCAGGGATGAAGTTGCGGAAATAAATATATATAAGACCTGATATTGTTTATAAAATTGCATAAAATCTCAGATCTATTCAACCTCACATAAGAGTGGATCAAATTCAAAAAAAAATTATGTTGAAAACTAAAGAAAAAATTTATATTTTGAAGTGGGTGATAAGTTTTTCTTACGAATATCTCCCTCAAATATAGTAATGATATTTTGAAAGAAGGGCAAGCAGAGCCCTATGTATATCAGCCCTTTTGAAATTAGGGATTATGTTGGGAAGGTATCTTACCGATTGACTCTTCCACCAAATCTGTCTCAAGGTCATGATGTGTTCCATGTATCTCTACTGAGAAATTATATACCCAATCCTTGGCATGTACTAAGCTCAGAAGTCATACCACTGGAGAAAGATCTTTCTTATAAAGAACTACTAATAGATATTTTGGATCGTAGTGAAAAAGTTCTAGAAAACAAGACCACTTGCTTGGTTAATGTTTTATGATGGAACCCCCCAAATTGAATATGCTATGTGGGAACCTGAGGATATAATGAGAGAGAGGTATTCCCATCTGTATGGTTCCAAGTGATAAATTTGGAGGGTGAAATTCAGTTTACGGGTGGTACAATGTAACACCCAGATGATCATAATGTAATATTTTATTTAAATAATTTTTATTCTTCAGTAGATATCCTTGCACACAATAGCGACTTCAAAAAAACTTAAAGATTACTTATTATTAAATTTCTGTTATAGCCTAGCCATTAGGTTGGAGAGAATAATTATAACAAACTTATCAAAATTCATTATGAATTCATTAGCTATCAATTATTCATTAAAAATATAAATCAATTAGAAATTTTTATTTTTGAGTGAATTACTTTTTTTAGTGAAATTAATGAGATATATGTGTGTTATATACTTAACAAAATATTTTTTATATTCATCCAATGGATATTTTAGTCACAGGGTTTAAATAAAACCCTATTTGATGTATAAAACCCTATTTTTTAAAAAGTATAATTCGACACCTTTGAAAAGGGAACCCCTTTTAAATTAATGTTTTTATACATTAATAATTTCTGTGTGAATATTTAAAGATGATATTTTGAAGCGACATTTAAAATTTTACTTTGGATAAATTTCTGATAACATTCTTATTTTGATGAATAGTAAACATATGCTAAATTATAATTAAAAACAAATCTTTTCATCAAGATAATTTATATGGTTATGTTATAATATTGAATGGTTTAAAAAAATATATATAATGTATTTTTATCATTCAATATAATTGATTTAATTGTAATTAATTTTACATTGAATTCATATGTAAAGACATTTCAATCTTTTGCAATATTTTTTAAAACTGTTTTCTCATTTCAAAAAAAGGATTGATTTTAAATTAATTACTGCAACTTATGAATTTTCAATTTTGAAAAATAAATTCTATATTTTTATTTAGAAGGTCAAAATTATGTTAATAGGCTACATTTATGTTTAGGAATTATGAATAGTAACATTGGTAATTATTTTTATTAACAAGTTTAAAGGTAAATCGGGGAATTGATGATATAATTAATATTATAAAATTACCTTAACACCTCTAAAAATCCTATTGTATGAATAAATTATACCCTTATCATATTTTTTTTATAATGGAATCACTTAATGCCATCTTACCTTTGAATATGACATGAATGTAATAAAAACTAATGAATGTGACAAAATGTCACAATATCATTTTATACAAATATATTAATTTTAACATATGGATATCTATGAGATAATATCGAATAAAAATATTATCTATACATATATAATAATTACCTAAATCATGGAAATTTATTTACAATTATTATAGACTAAATAATTTCCATTAATAATGACACAATAGGGAAGTATAAATTATTTTATTAATAGAAATATATAATATAAATGGTTTAAAGATATGAAAACAAATATCATATGAACTGATTAATGTTCTAAACAATATTTCTAGGTTAAAATTACATTTTAAGAGTGTATTAAATATTTTGGTTCAAATTTATCTTCTACGTGGATTTTATTTAAAGGAAAATAAATGAATAGTGTCAATTTTGACACTGTTGATATTTTATATAAATAACATTTTATTAAATTATTTAAAATAAAAAAATATTTTAAAATTATCGAGTTATAATTATAAGGTCTAAAATGTCATAAAATATCCATTTATTATCAATTAACACCATATAAGTAAATATTTATGACCATTATATATTTAGAATGTTATACCACAAATAAAAATAAATAGAATAACTAGGTGTCAATTAAAATTATATGGTTTAAATTGACAAAATAATTTGTCCAAAATTTATTAGATTATGAGATTACAACCCTATAATATTTTATATTCTAAATTGTGACACTTTGGAGGTTTTTGGGTAGCGTTTGGTTTTATTATAAATTATTATTTATGGAATTTCCAAAAGTTCCCCTCACCTCAATTATAAAAGGGCGCCTCCTATCCCACCTATTCACTCCATTGTGTGCCTTAAATCTCAGCCAAAACCTACAATATTTCTTTATAAAATTACCATATTTTCGTTCTATAGGTTAATTTCATCTTGAAAGAGCAGATTTAGATGAGGCACAACGAAGAAGAGGTAATATCATTTACAGATTCTATCAAACTTCTTTCTTCTTATACTTCCTCTTAATTAGTTTTTCATTATAATGTAATAACATCATTATCACTCATATAATTATATATATTATTATAAACATTAATAAACCATACTAAACCTTCTACCCATCCTATGAAAAAATGAAATCACCACATGTGTGTACGTACAGCTTATCATCTCCAAACCGTGGTGTAATCTATTTTTCACCACCACCATACATGGTTTATATAATGATAGAAATAATAACTATATATAATTAATATAAAATTATTATAATTATTAAATATCATACACCATCCACTTCAATACCATTCAACAATTATGGTAATGATATCATCGCTTGTGCGAACGTACAGCTTACCGTCTCCATGGTGCGATGCGATTCTTTCTACATAATCATCATTAAAAGATGATTATATAAATGAATTTAATGAATAAATATGACATATATTATAATAATATAATTTTTTGAGTGATTTAAATATATATTATGAACTGGAATATGAACTTATCTAACAAATCTTGCATAAGAATACAAAGTAGTTAATATCTGAATAACGAGTGACAAGGAAATGTTACTAACAGACGGATGATAATATAATCATATATGATATCATAAAAATGAATATGATTCTGGAATAAGTCAACAAAATTATTTAAATAACTATACAGGAGGTTCAGATAAATACAAAAAGGATATTAGACCTAAGGTAAGGGATAATTTTACAATCTCATTTTTATACGAGATTGTTTATACATATGTATTTACTGGGGTATATTTTCCATCCACATCCATGTTTCCTAACTATGTAATATTATTTAAATTCTTATAAAATTTTATAAAGTTAATTTTACCCTTTGGTGAATTTTTATAAAATGGTACAAAATGAATCTTTTGTTGTTATTCGATTCGAGGTACTTTTTGACTTTTCTGGAAAAAGTAAGAGGATAATGTGTTTTTAACTTATACGGTATGAATGAAATTTTTACGGTTTCATGAAACATTATAGCCATGAATATTCCTCTACACTATTTCAATATTATTTTCAACTTAATTATTTTCTTTTAAAATTGTGTGTTATTTTGAGAAAAGAAAACATTTTTTATAAAGAAAGGATATTTTCCTCAATAATTAAGTTCAAGTGTTTAATCAAAATTATTTTCCATCTAAGATGACATTGGGTTATGTTTCTATCCCTATTAATACTTTTTATTTAATTATGTTTATGTTGAAATTTTGTTTATGATATCAATTTATTTTATATGGATTATGATGGAATGATGTTTAAAAAACCCATTTTATTTCATGAGTTATCCTATGGAGAATGTTTTTATGTTTTTGTGGCACACATAAGAATGGTTTCATTATGAGATGGGTGGGACCAATATATCTCTCAATTTCGTTAGGTAATGATTTATATCTGATTAGATAGGCATGAAAGGAATGTCAAGTAAATCGGGTTCAGTAATATAGAGCTAGAACGAGGATTGAACTCAGTTCAGTAATGGACTTTGTCCACTATGATGGTCCCAAAAATGAGCCTTAACTAATATGAAATGATTTTCTACGCTTATGTGTGTGTGCCAAAAATAATAATGTCCTATGTTATGACTATTTTGATTACATTCGCCTATTTTGACTTATCCCATGACATGATATTATGATCTTTTATATGTAGGATAAGATTTTAAAATTTTATTTTTTTATGATTATTATATGAATGATATTTCCCTTTTTTTACCTTACTGAGAATTAGTGCTCACCCTTTAATAGGTTTCTTTTCCCCAGGTCATAAATAAGGGTATTAAGTAAGATATAATAAAATCAATTCTAGTTATGAAGAAATAAGTGATAGAAAATGTGGATAATTTATTAACTAGTTGTTTATATTTCCTAGTTTCATAGGACAGTAAACCTATATGGTCCTAGTGTGGTTTTTGTTATGTTATGTAATAAATATTATTCAATGTTGAAGTGATATCCCCTTATAAAGTATGGGCCATTATAAGCATGTTATATATAAATTCAAAATATCATTTTTAAGGGATTATTAAATATATATTTTATCTATTAAATGTGTTTTCAAACATTTATGTCATTCTTGTATTGTAAAAGTGATATTTTTAGGAAAAATTTGTATTTATAGTATTCACCAGAAAATAAATTATTTTATAAAACTCTGAAATTTTATCTTAAGAAAATACTGATATACTAAATAAAAAAATGAAGTTAATTTTCTAAAATTAAAATTATTTATATATTAAATATATTGGAATCTCAAAATTTTGTTACTGTAATCTATTCAAGCTAGTTTAATATTGATAATGATCATCATGAATAATTTAGTTTTATTATATTTTTACAAAAAATATTAGTCAGTAATTAAATGTATCATATGATACAAAACATAGTACCTATTGAGGGGTAAAATCATTAATATTTTGGATTGTTACATCCCCCCCCATCTTAAGAAATAATTCCCTTGAAATTCAATTTTATACACTAATTTGAAACCAAATGAGGGTAATTTTTTCATGGTTGGTCTCTTAATGTTCTCATGTTTCTTATTTATACATATGGTTTCCTAAATTATTATGTAAAGGTGAGATTTCATATTAATCAGAACATTGTATCTATAGTCAAAGATCTTCACCAGATGATCCTCATAATATTGATCAATCTTCATCTATACCAAATATGAATTAAGTACATGTGAGTGATCTTGTATATACGTTATTAAGATGTATTTTTTTAACACATCATGTACATTGGATAGGTTTGGTGGGAGCTCTATTCTATATTCCACAACTTTGTTGTGATCAAGAGTATCAAAGGGGGAATATATATCGAACTTAATTTCCCATTATTCCAAAATCACATGAATCACTTCCATAGATATATACATAGGAAAACTTCATTAAAAACATCAAACCCCAAGTGTCATTGATAGTTATCAATATAACTCTTCTGTCAACTCTATGCTACTTCTTTGTCCTCTTAAATGGTCCTCACCTTTTATTCCATTTCTTCAATCATCTCAGGTCTTAGAAACATTCTTTCACCTACTTCATCCTATCACGTATGTGTGATACATTTCTTACCATAAAGGTTTTCATATGGGGACCTTTTTATTCTTGATTGGAAATTGTCCTTGTGAGAAAACTCAATGAAAGGAAGATGTTTGTCTCAACTCCCCTTAATTTCCATTGACAAGGCTATCAACATATCTTCATTTGTTGGGATAGTATAGTAATATTTCCCATAATTATGGGGATGACAGGACATATAGAATAATAAATATAGGTTTAGATCATTCTGAATAATCTTCTTAAAATTTTATAAAAACCTCATATCTCAACCAAACAGAATCAATAGTGGTGTTCCATACTGCCTCTCAACATCTCTAGTTTATATATTTTTTAGGTGATTTAGTAAAATTACCTCTAAAATTGAAATTATGTGAGAATTATTTATAATGTGGTCCACCATAAACCTTATAACAGTATTCCATTTCGATGTATTCAGAAGACCCAATATAAAATCCACACTGATGTCTTCCCATTTCCCAGTAGGTATAGGGAATGGTTGTATCATCCCTTTGGAATTTTTCCTACCTTCCTTCACCAGATAACATGATAGGAACATAGATGTATATTTCACAATATCCTTATTTATATTTTCCTCTAATATTTCTCATTGATATATATACATATATATATTCTTGTTTCCTAGGTGAATAGATAATGTCGAGCTATGATCATCATTCTATAACTCCTTTTTTGTCTCCAGTTCTGATGGAACATAAATTCATTCCCCACATCATATAACTCCTTCATCATCAACCTTGAACTCAATTTTTTTCCCTTCTTCGTAGAGTTCACCTTCTTATTCATCTCCACATAATCCATTTTATATTTCTTAATCTTTTCAAGTAGTTATGTATGAAGAATCATTTAATAAATGTATAATGATTCTGATTTTTTTTAATTCACTTTTCCATCATTTTCATGTCCATAAATACCAAATCCTTCTTAATCGTCATCATAAATAAGGTTATAGAATTTTTTTTCCCCTATATTCATTTACCAAATTGATCTTGTTTCATATATAGTAGTGGATTGACCAATCATAATCATTTAATAGGTCTTACTTTCTTCAATAGAGCATCTTTATATCCTTCTCTGTGAAAAGATATTCCACGATATTACAGTGCATGTATATATATATCACACTTATCCTTATAGAGATAATTCCACTCTCCTTTTAAAATGAATATTAATACATAAAATTCAACATCATTTAATAGATAATTATATTCAGGAACCTTTAACAGTCTTGATGCATACTCTATCACTTTATCATTCTACATGAGTATACAACCAAAGAACTTTTTTTATACATCACTATAGATAAAAAAGAATTTCCAACTTCTGGGTTTGGTCAGTAAAGGTTTTATGGTTAACTTATTATTCATATCCTTGATTATATACTCACACTCATATATCCTAACATATTTTACTCCATTATGAGTAATCTTGTTTAGTAGGTTTGAAAATATTGATATGTTTCTCACAACCCACTGAGAGTGCCAATCTAATCCATGGAAATAATGTATCACTATCACATATGATATTCTACGATAATCATCAATCACCATAGTATTCAAAGCCTCCACATATTTCCACATACATGTGATAACATTCCATAAGAATGCTACTTATTTTTTCCAAAATTCACATATCTATAATTTTCATATAACTTCTCCTTCCTTAATATTTTAAACACAAAATGTAAATACTCATTATTTTCCTCATTGATTTTAGAGTATATAATATTATAATATTTAGAGAATACCCAAAATTTGTCAAGGAAAACTCTAAATAATCTATCAATTATGTTAATAAAGATCACTATAGCATTAAAAAAGTCCAAATGTCTTGACTATGAACTCAAAGTGCACATGCCTAAAATAAAATAAGGTCTTAGAAATATCCTCCTTGTTCACCTTAAACTAATAATATCCTAACTGAAAATTTAATTTATAGAAGTGTTGACATCCATCTTATTGATCAAAAAATAAATCAATTCTTGGAAGACGATACCTTTTATTTATCATGATATTTTTGAGTTCATGATAATCAATATAGGGATTCATAACCCCATACTTATTATTGAAAAAGAGGTCTACAATACCCTATGGTAAAGAAAACAAGAGAATGAAACTCATGACCATATTTTCTTGTAATTACTTGTTTAGTTCATCAAAATAAATGGGATAAATTCTATATAGAGGGTTAGATGTTGATAGAGATCAGGTTATGAGATAAATTTAGAACTAAATCTCTTTGTCAAGAGGAAGACCATGAAATTATTAGTGGAATACATCATTATATACCATTACAATGGGAATGACCTCAATAGTGGTCTATTACCTTGATTAAATCATTAGAGATAGATATTCTATATCATAATTTTGTAATATCCATGATTCAAAATATGATTCCAAGGGATAATCATCCACCTCCTTACACATGAAAGAGAATCGTAATATAATCTAGGATATATAAGGTGATTTTATTCTCTAGAATGTTCCTAATGTATCCATATAAATAACACCAGTTAATTCCTAGAATAACATTAAATACAAAAAACATGATCATAAGAAGGTGCGCTTGGAGATTCATCCCATATATATCCTCTAGGAAAGATTTCATAATTGAGATGCAACAATCACTCCACTCTCATTTTTTACTGAAAACATAACCTCCATTGTTTACAATGGTGCTTGAATAGTTATACTAAAATTTCAAGATATAAAAGAGTTCATAAAATCTTGAAAATATAGTTCAATATCTATTTTTTATTTAATAACTAAAAAACATGTCACAACATCATTTCCTGGATTTACCAATACATTAGAAATTACATAAGACTTCTCCCGATCTATTGGACTTGGGTATTTTTCTCAATTGTTATCTTAAAAAATCCTTGGCTTTGTGAATTTTTTCATAGTCTATACATTCATATAGATGAAACATTGGGAAACAACTGATGATTGTTATGGAAATTATTTTCTTTCATCCCATTAGTGGTATTCTTCATCTAAATTTTATATACGTTCTCTTGATATAACTTTTTTTCACACTTCAAACAGTTCATGGTCCCCTGAGATAGTTTCTCGGATGATCCTTTACAAACATTTAATATATGGAATGTTGGATTTTATTACCACTAGGATTTTTATCTATTTATCCCCCATATTTAATGTTTATTCTTTGGATATTATCTCATATCCCATGAGGACACTGAGAATTACTCATTTCTATCGCAATATTGTTGTATTATTTTATAGATTTTTCATAACTATCAAATCCATGAAGTTCCAAATCCATTTATAGACTCATTTATAGCCTAATAATGATGTTATTTATTTTACTTTCGGTGTTAATAATACAACAAGAGGTGTATCATGAAATCATTAAGACTTATTCCTAATAAGATTCGATAGATTCATCTTCCTTTTTATTTATTTCAACAAACCCTCTCTCTAATTTATAAAGGAGAGTTCATGATAAATATTTAATGATAAATAACAACTTGATTTCATAAAACTTCATATATTCAATGACTTATATGGACATTTTATTCTTGATCGGTGTCCACTACTGATAAACTTCACCCTTAAGGCGATAAATAGATACTATGATATTCCTTTTCTATCAAAACCAAAGGACATAAAATATCATCTCAATTGAGATAATCTATTGTTTAGTGAGTGTGGGTTTGGTAGATCCCTAAAATCTTAGAGGTCTCTAACATGAAAAATATACACCACATTCCATATTTTTCTTATTCTCTAAAAACACTTTTAAAGGGTAAGTGTGAACCAAATATGCATCCAACCAGTTACTAGTCCAGCCAAGTAAACCACATAACTGATCCACTGCAAGAGTCCCAACCACTTCAAGACCAAAAATTAAAATGATCACAAATGGTATTAAATTTTCAAAATTAAAAATTCAAAAGAGATCATGGACCGTGATCCCACCTGTATCACACATACACTATCAGGTGCATCTCTGCCAACAATCATCACCATCATTTCTGAAATCGTACCAAACCTCACCATCATTGATTGATCAACATCATTGTACATCTACTGAATCCTCCCCCTCAAAATAACTTATGAAAGACCCTTTAATACCACCATGTAGGTCTACCTTAGATAAAATGGTGGAATCCTGGATCTAGATCAGAGAAAAAATAGGCTTTTATTGAAAGAAATGATGATAAGTCCATCTCTGGCTAGGAGACCTAAAACCGAAGAACATGATATGAAGAATAAATACCTGAACAAATACCACCTCTAAATTGATCTCCCTTAGTATCCATGATTATGTGACCATCATCACCATCCCCAAGCCACAAAAACTCAAGTGAACTCCAAACATAATCCACAAAAACCACCCAACACTGTGAGATGAATTTCCTGAAACTCCAGGAAGAACACATCCATCAAAAATAGATCTATTGAAGAAGTAAAATTGAGTAAGAACCTATCTATATTCCATTTTTTTCAATTCCCACCTTCACTGCATAGCCAATGAAAAACCAAACATGAAAAATACTCAACTTCACCTATCTCTCGTAGCGGAATTTACACATGGTTCAAGTTATTATTAATAACTTTAGTTGATATTTCATTACTACCATGAAATTCATCTATTTTATCCCATTATATAAGTAATTACATTAGGTTAGTCATAACATTTCCCATTATACATGTCATTAAAATGATTCCACCTACATCCATCTATTTTCTAAAATAAAGGATAGTTCGAGATGGGATCAATTTTAATAATTCATGTATAAAAGTTAAACCATAAATTTTATGAAGTAACTAAAACATGATGTGCATGATCTAAATATTTTTCAATAATATTCAATATAACTAATAAACTTTAATCCTAAAAATAGTTTCTCTATCTAAATTTTGTTCCATAGAAAAAATATGTTCAAATCCATCATAATGGCTTGTAAATAAAATCTGAGATAACCAAAGCCTATCCCTTAAAGGTGTTAAACCAAGTTAATTGAAATGGAACATTCACCATGAATTCGAATGGTGGATGATATATAATCAACCAACTCTTTTTGGGTTATTACTCGTAGTTTAATCTATGCCAAAACCATGTCTACTTTTTCTGTCGAGAAAAAGATGTATTTTTATAAAGACCACACAATCTCTACTATAATAAAATTCTAGGATATTCTCTTATACATTGAATTATCCCTTAGAATTCACCCTAGGGTTTTCACTAAGGTTTTTGCATCCTAATATGTAAAAATTTCAAGAAATTTATTTGATACAAATTATGGAGACCCAATCAGAAACCACATAATATTGTATAATTCTTAACATACTTTTAAAAGAAATATAATTGAATGATCCAAAGGTATAACTTATTTGGATTTTTAGACATACAAATAGATCAAAATAAACATAAATACAACATATTTATTTAAGACTCTGCCTAATTCTTCTAACTCCCATATATTATCTAAAACTCTATTGGATATCATATGAATATACATAAGGAAAAGGGTGATCCAAAAATCCTAGTAACGAAATAAACATTATAATAAAGCATAAGATCATAGTATAGAAGAATAAAATAATATCATAAATAAAATGATCATAAAAATGAATAAAGTTCATGAGGAAATAATTTAATAAGAACATAAACATGTTGAAACAACGTATAATGAGATATCAAAACATAAGTTTAGTCTCACTCCCAAAATCATCATTATAAAGTGGAAAATTTCCCAGGGTATATTAGGATCACTCCTTAGTCCCTTAAATAACATATCATTATATATAATGTTTTATCCAATTAATTTTAGGGATATATAATTATGTGACCATCTATCATGTAAATGAAAATCATCCATAATCATTCCACATGGGGAAAACAAAACATACATATATTACAATCATGACCAAATCCCTGATAAGAAAGTGAGTTTCATAGTTATGATTCAAGGCATAGTTAGAGGATAAATCATAATTATTTCCAAAGGGAAAATTAATTAACTAATTATAATATTAATATATGGAAGTGAAATATAGGTCTTGGTCATTGAATTTCAATATAGATATTTCATGATAATTATGAATGATAAATGAGAATATAACCATGCCACTTGGGTGAAACTTTATGAAATATGTAAAGGATTATTTTAAAGAATGAAAGGAATTATTTTTTATGTATAACTAAAATTGAACACAAAGGGTTAATTTTAAAATAATGATGGTTTTTATAAGCAGTTTATTCATTATAAAAAATTTATGTAGATGATTCTCTACATGAAAAATAAAGTTCTCTTTAACTGGGATAAATTAAAATATAGAAAATTATAGGGAAATTAAAGCATATATAACATAAAAATAGATGTATGTTTAAAAAGGTATATATGTAAGGGAAATATAAAAAATATCCTATTTATATGATAAGAATATTCAATAAATGAATGTAAATTAAAAAGAACTGGTAACTGATATGTCACGAAGTAGGTGTGGAAGATCCCTTACATTGGGTTCGAGATTCGTTATGCACACCTCAGTAAACTACCAGATAACCAAATTAGTTTTGTTAAATTATTACCTAATAAAATTACTAAAAAATATTTCATAATCCAAGTTCCTTCAACTATCATATTCCATTTATTTATAACATGATTTCTTTCCTACGTTGGTTACATTATGTTTTTTGGTTAATTTTATATAAAATATTATATTTTTTTACCATGGTATAAATCATTGAATTTTTTTTCATAATATACATTATATTGATAATTTTATTTAAATAATATTTTTATGTTATTTATATATTTAAATCCAACCATTATGATTTGTGGTGATAAAGGAAACTCATTGCTTAGGGGAGTGATAAGTAGTATATACAGACGATTAATGTTTCCAATTCTCAATGAGAGGGAAATAAAGTGTATGCTAATTCAAAATTTTAGAATAATCATAATATTATAGATATAAATTTTATTAATACAATAAATAATTCTGATCATCCATTAATGGTGGTGATGAAAAATAGAAGACGCCACTTCGTGGATGCGATAGTCCACACAACACAAAAACACTACTTTTTTCTTAGTGGATGGATATGAATAAATAATATTTATTAAATTAATAAAATAAAATACAATAATAATAATTATACTCATTTAATTATATTGTTAAGTATATAGGATATTTGTAAGACAAAGATTAAGGAGTAAAATTTACAAAGAAGGTAATACTTATATTCCACACATGATCTTCTCTTAGAGATTTCATTAGAAGTGAAGGCCTAAGGATAACATATAGAGATAACGGTGTTAGTGATGAGAAAATTAAATCTATTATATGGATTTTGGGTGATATTGGAATTATAAATCCTTATCCAATACTTTCCACAAATTTTTTAAACATGTTTCAAGTATTTTACCTTATGATTTTACATTTTATCATTTTGATTTTGACCTTGGTAACATGTTTTTAACTAAGTGATATATATTTTATATAAAAATATAAGGTATTTCCTATTAAAAAATCAAACCTAAATGTAATCTCCATTTATTATGATTCAGTTTAGATATATGTGAAAATCAACTTTTAAATTAAATTATGCAATATATAAAAAATGTTTTTGTATAAAAATAACTTCTAAATATTATGTGTTCTTTAATAATATTTATTAATTATTACTAATTTAATGAGTGTTAATAAAGTTATGTATTGGTTTAAAAATAATATTTGAGTCCTAACTAAAATTATATCAACCTTATTGATTAAATTAAAAGTACATGATATTAATAAAACCATTCTAAAAATCTATTTTGCTATTATCATGGTAATTAACATTAATCATACTAATACTTTCTTTATACCTAAAAATGAAATTTAACATGGGAGATAATAAGGAAATTTTTAACTAAAAAAAGAATTATGTTTTTTTATATTTAACTTTTAAAATTGGTAAACTCGATTTTTTTTTAAAATTGTGTAAAAAATGATTTAGTGTGAAATATTATTTGAGTTCCAAAAATTATAACCATGTGACTTATAAAATCAACCTAGTATTTTTAAATTATATTTATATATATTATATAAAATTATTTTCATAAACCTTTAAGTCATTATTGTATATAAACATGATAGTTTTGTGAAAAATCTATTTTTTACTATTCACCTACAAAACAATTATTTTATAAAAACACCAAAAAAACATCATAACCTAATATTGATATTATAAAAAAAATTAATTCAGTCAAATTAAAATTCTAAATGTATTATAAATATTGGATTTAAAATTTTATTTACTTCTATTTATCCATACTAGTTTAACAATTATAATGTTCATCTTGAATAATTTATTTTTATTAATGTGTAGAATTTTTTGGCATGGCCTGTTATTTATTGTATCATAATTTAATCAATAATATAATTATTATGGGGAAGTAATCATTTATATACATGGTCATTACAATCCAAGTATCGTTATTCATCTAATCATGGAACATAGCATCGATGTGTTAAAGGTAGGAAGTCCTTTCTATCTTGGGACTTTGTATATAACTATTGGCATGATTGGATTGGGGGTGTATGCCTTGTGTAGATACTCTTTCATGATAGGTACATTGACATGAATAGGTTGGACTATGATACCTTTACATTCTTATGGATTTTGTGTTACTCTCTATGTAACACCTTATATGTGGTCATTTCAAAGCCAGTGGAATGTCTGATATACCATGTTGTTGTTTGCTATAATGTCTAATTTTTGTGTAGTATCTCGTAGTCTATAGAATTCCAAATGTGATATATTACCATGTTGTTCGATAATATGTTGTTTATTAATTTTGGAATGTTTTATATCCAATGAAATATTATTCTTTGTGTTTTTATTCATTACATATTGATTGGTACATCCCTAGTGGAATCTCTATTTCACCGTTCTGGTTGAAAGACATCCTCAAAGGAATTATCGAGAGCCCATAGAGGAAGCATAGATTATGTGACTCCTATATTTCACTCAACATCGGATGGTTATCATCTATTCTTGGAATGTGTCAAGTAGATGTGGGAATTCCATATTCCATTTGAAGAGGGTTCATGTATACTGGTGTTATGTATTGATGGTGAATGACCTTGCATATGTGTATAGTTCCATTTGTTCCAGAATGACAAGTGTGAATACTATTAATGGTGAGTATGTATCAATGAGATGTGAAAGGGAATTATCATTAAACGTATGTGTGGAGTTATTATTAAAAATAGGAATGTGAATTTTCTTTAGGAGTGGATGAGGTTATATATAATTATCTAGGTAGTGTGATAATAACATATGACACTCATCTGACATGGGGTCGAAGGTGGTATGATCGGGTTATTTGGTTCATTGGTTAGTGAATAATCTATCAGTATACATTTGGTTTCATTTTTATGTGTGAAGTTACCTTTCCATCTAGAAAAACATATCTATATACATGTGCACTTATTTAATGATGCATCTGTGGTGTCCTACTCAGTTTATAATCACACCCTCCATGGACATTTCAGTGAACATGTAAACTTATGATCTAGGATTCATAGAAGGAAAATGGAACTTCGGTGGGTTACTAAGGGTATAGAGTTGGGAGATGGAAACATTACCATGAAAAACTTCATATAGTTACGGAAACACCTTTATTTATTATCATTTCTAGTTGAATTGATTATTCTATCAACCTACAACATTGGGTTTTTTATTCCTCTTCTATGACATAACATAGAATATATTATGGAATATTGTTTATGTTGTTTTCCACTATACGTTATAGTTGGTATATGTTTGTGTTTTTATTTATGATTTATGTCTATGATTACCAAGGGTATATTATCCCTGCATCATTTTAGACCCTCATCATCAATCAGAGACCTCTCGTGTATATGGAATAACACATGAGGTCAAGTGGAATGTTTTCTCAGACCCGATGATTCAGGTCATGGTGTTACAAATTCATATCAATGAATGAGTATTCCTTTTTCTTCTTTTGAAGTTACGGTAGAAATGATATATATTGTGTGTAACTTCGGTATGGGAGTTACCGTGTTCCTTGATAGATCATGTGTAATGGACCTCTGAGTTAATAGCAATTGTAATTATATTATAGTTCTCGGGATTTTTTTAATGAATCATGAATAATAACATAATATCAAATTTCATATGTATATATATACCATTTTTTCTTCATAGCAGTTATTTATTTAATTTATTTAATGTGTGGAATCAATTTGTTGATATAAATGTGTTCATTAGTTTTGTAATATACCTATGTTAGAATTTGTAAATTAAAATTTAACATGATTTTATACTATATATATATATATATATATGATTGTGACTGGAATACATGAATGAGAGAATATCCTTGATCATTGGGTAGAACAAGGAGGGTTATACCTTATATGTGGGTATATCTAAGATATGACTTCTGATAAAAATCCAAACATTTTACCTTCAATCTATTTAATTTTTTTCTCATAATCAAGTCATTATAGTAATTTTAAATGTTAGTTTGGCATTAAAGAAAAATTTCACCTGAGAGACATTAGAATTATCATTCTTGTGAGAAAGTTCCAATTCCTACATAAGATCTGTAAGAGAATTCCCTTGAACATTCACCTTAACCTAATCTAGTGCTTCATGTGGTAAACCCACCCTAACTCAGTGTCTTATAAACAATTCTTACTCAGAGACGGGGGTTGAGGATGTTGGTTGACTTTTTCAAGGAATTTTGGTACCTACACCATCCAGTATTCCCAACAACTAGTGTTCATAGGAACACTGGGGAATTGATTGGAATTATAATGGGAAACATTGATATGGTAGATACTTCTAAGGATAGGATGGTGAAGTTAGAAGCCATCATTCTTCAGGGACAAGCCATGAGATGGTGGGGCATTATGTGTCTGGAAAGAAATTGTGATCATCTTACTTGGGAGACATTAATGTAGTTTTTCTTCAAGGACTTGTTTCCTAAAATGCTAAAGGTAGCCCGATATGAAGATTTTATCGAGCATCATCCACAGATGATTTCAGTTTCAACTTATTCATCTCATTTTATGAGTTCCTAACCTTAAATCCTCTTTTTAATGGGAATATAGAAAATATTGACATGAAGTCTGAGATTGGCCATTTTCTAGAGTATAAATGTTAGTTTAGGAGATTTTACCAAGTGATGTATGTTAAGGAACATCACAGGGCACTAAATTTTAAGAAGGGTATAGAGGATTTTTGACATATTAGTTTCTTCTAGATTATAGTACATTGATTATCGTACATCCCAATAATGAAGAAAGTGCCACTTCTAAGAGATGTAGTAGAATAGTTAAGGAGGTAGATAGGTAAAGAATATTAGGGATTATTCTAATCTATATATGGGAGGAAGTACTACTAAATTTTAACACTATGGATAGAAGAATAATTTTAGTAAATCAAGATTGATGTATCCCAAGAAAATTCACTGGTGTGGAGAGGTTGATCATATCCATTGATTATGTTCTAATATTCCATGTTCAAATTCAAGGATCAATCAATAGGGTAAATTCAGGGGTCTGCAGATGTAGACCCAGGTACCATATACTATGGTGACACATGGGATTCATGCACCATTGTAAAAACATCCAGCTTCAAAGGAAATAATGACTTATGTGATGGATGAAGTTCCAACTATCAGTGTAGAAGGACCTATATAGTTAGAGGTGCAATTTTGATTACCTTTATGTTGTTCACTAATTTTATTGATACATGTGCATTCTATTCTATCATATATTCTCACATCATAGATGGTCTAGATTTTCGATTTATGAAATATTCTGAGTTACTCTCTCTTGAAATGTTTTTGGGAATGAATGTAGACTATCTTCATTAATATCTAAAATATAATATAGTTTTTTATAGCTATGAAAATTCAATGGAGTTCATGATTCTAGATTTTCTAAACCCTCCCCAAATGGTTCCCCTCTTAGTTCAATAATGATATAAGAAATAAAATGATTCATGAACCCTGCCTCCAATTGTCCATAATTTGGGGATAATCACTAAGGGTATATCAAACACACAGATGGGAGGCATTAAAATCTATGTAGATTAATAAGAGAGAGATATATATTATGAAACCACCATAAAATTCCTACTTGACATAAAAGAAGAAAAATACCCATATATATATGTGTGTGTGTGTGTGTAATTTTATACAGACTAAAATAACTACAAAAGAATCAACAGTTACCAAAATTAATCCCTGATAGTTACCTCAAAGCCCAAATAGCTCCTGAATGACTCCATGAGCTAGGAATATATAGCCTGATCACTAACCGAATCTTAAAATATTGAAATGGAGTTTATTTATATGTATGGTTTGTGTAACATGTATAATATGTAGTATCCTCCCTGTATCCACTCATGAAAACGATAAGGAAAAAATAATAAAGCCCAATGAATAAAAAGTAAAGATAATACATCACCTATTCATGTATGATCTGTTCTTAATATCACCATGGATCTCTCCTAAATTATCTTATGTAAGTTATCATAAAAATATAACATAAAAATAAGGTTCCCTCCTACTTCTTCCCCAATAGTTTTCTACTTTTCCACAACATCGCACTAACTGATCCATCTCCATTCAAAACATGATTTCCTAAAAACACCTAGTAAATTGTATCATACAGTTCACCTTGTGCATTAAGTCATCTCATCATCATGTAAAATTCACTCCATGTATTATATCATCTCATCATCCCATTAAATATCTATAGATAGTGACCGAGTAGTTTTCAAGATCCACCAGAGCCCGTATATCAAGTATTATTCCTCAATCCATCACAACCCATATATGGAATACCCATAATAACCCATAAGAAACTATATATTGGGATACATGTGTGTGAAATAACCACACTCCATTAAATCCCCCTACAGACCTATATGGGAAATGTAACCACTATTCATACCAGTATATAATACTCCCTAGAGAAGTGGGTAGGGTTGGAGGGGTTGTTATCCATTCATTCCTTGTCAACCTAGATGTTGGGGAAGAAACCCCCTAGAGTCTGCAGTGTTTCAGTCTCCCTACCAATAAGGGTTGGGTAGCTTATGAAAATACATAACATAAGAATATATATATCTCACACCGAAACTATGGGAATCAACCTAGTCATAGGATAAACAACAGTTATCATCTCTCGAGAACATAACTACCACTACAATAGAATAGGTATCCCATAAGAGCATAAGAACTCAATTTTACTTTATTGTATTTGTTTCCATTAAACATGTCAAATTATGTAAATTCTTTCCATTAAGATTTAATGTTTCCTTAACATTACCTTAACATAATCACTGACTAATTTCGATGCCCTCTAGGCCTAAACCAATTGGTCCCATGGGTTTTCAAGATTATAATAATTTTCATTCTAATAATCCATCAACCCCATGAGTTAAAACAAATATTATTCATGAACACTCCATATTTAAAGATACTCTAGGACTCATCCTACGATATAATAAAAGAGATTCATAAACCAAGAATAACCAATTGTATCTAACAGTGAGGAAATGAGTGCATAAATATGAAACCAAACCATCTATCCTGTTAAATAGATTATCCATGAAAGGATCCCAGATTTCTTGAATAAAAATTTTGGAAAGACTATATTAAACCCACCTCGTCATTCCTTCTTCTGTCACTAGAAAAACAATACATATCACCATGCATCGATCCCTCTATCACTGATGCTGACTTCTTTATAAAACTCATGCCTCCCTTCCCATATTTAGTAAAACCATTAGCCATCCCAGTGCCACATCTCATCACATAGCAAGGCTCAAATTTAGATCCATCACAAAAGGTAAAAAGGATACAACAAACAGTCCACAGTGAATCTAGGCTGTAAAAAACAATGCATCTAACTTTTATAAGAAAACATAATTTCTAGTCCTAAAACATTTATCATTATAAAAAACCTATTTCATTAACCTCTTTATTAATTGATTAATTTTTCACAAGTTACAATGATATAAAACTTAATTCATAAAATTTTTAAAATCTATTTAATTATATGATCTTTCTTTCAAGAATAACTTAAAGTTTCATTAAACATTAAGGCATAAAATTTTCAATTATAATCCCTCTATTATTTCATCAACATGAATTTATATCTTCATGTTCCATAGAAAAATACATTAAAAAAATTATAGTTTCATTTCATCATACATCGAACATTACATTGATTTATATAAAATCATATAAAGAAAAATTTCATTTAAACATAAATCTTAAATTATTTAACTAAAATATTTATCATCTATACATTGTTTAACCATTTTCATCATATCAATCATTCTAAAACTCAACATAAAAATACATGCTAAACTAAGAATAGAAAAATATAGCACATTATCTATCAAAATTAGAGGGAAACTGTTATCACTGTGGAAAGACATGTGATCACTATAACTAAATGTAAGGTTCATTTTTTAATCTAGTTTAATCTTAATTAATGTTAATTACACTATCAACCAAATATATAAATCATAAAAAATTTATAATTATATATTAAAATAATATGATAAGAAATTAATCACCTACCTAGAATTAGATGTTCAACATTATTAACACAATAACGGGTGAATGAAATTCAACCACAACAAAAAAAAACACCACCAAGATGAAGGAATGATATAAAAAACCTATAATTTACAAACTAACATCAAACCAAATTCAAAAAAATCCCTAAAATAGGTTTTTTTTCATCTGAAACATCCAAATAAATGTATAATTTAAAAGGAGAAAATATAGGAAATATACCTTGAACAAAATCACTTGAGTCACCACATTCCATGTTATATTCCACATGGAATCAACCAATAGGGTGATAAGGGGATAAAAATAACACTACCTAGAAACATACACTATAAAAGGATCTATATTTTGAGATATCTCTTTACCTAGACTTAAGTTCCCTAGATTTTTTGGAAAATTAAGGAATTCACAATTGAGGGTATTAGATTGATTAGTAATTAATGAAACGGCCTAAAATTTCATTTAACACCCCCACCCCCCCCCCCCCATTATGGTGCACATATTTTACCATTTCAAACTAGTCACGGTCCAAGGAATAAGACAACAATTTCTCACATTTCAATGCAATCCCAAATTCCACCATGACATACACGAGGGCATTTCTGTGGACACGGTGTTTCTTGAAAACTAAAAACCATAAAGTCAAACAATGGGGAATTTTTCCCCCAACCAATCCATTTTTCCCTTTTTCATGGCTTCCAAAGAGGAATGACATCCCATCTCATGGTTGTAAATTTTATAAAGGAAATTACTTATTATATAATAGTAAATACCACACCCTCGTTGGCTCTTTTACCTTGGTTCAATTTCTGAAAAGAAAACATTTATGTAAAAATTTCCAAGGAAAATGTCTTAAAAAGCCATGTTGTTGGTCGTGGTGAACCATGCACCACATAGCCAACCCAAAATTTTTTCTCAAAGACATATTATCTCTCATGGACATCACCATCACTACATGTAGGTTATGATGACCATTTAAAAAGACTGAACACCACTAAAATATTCCGTAGAACCTAAAAATTACCTCTTAAATCCAAAAAGGTTATTGAAAAGACAAATGAATAGAAAGGAAGGTCTGAACTATTATATTATATACCACTCAAACAATCCTTATCCTTGTGAATTTAAAACCAATACTGTAGATAATGAAAACAAATGGAATCTTCTGAACAAACATCACTTAATATACCTCTCCATAATCTCAACATCACAAGAGGACAATCATCACACTTAAAGGAAAAAGTAGAAGAACTATTGAACTATAAAACCTAGTTTCAAAACACTCTTCAATGGTGGATTCCTATCAAATAAGAGGTTTTCTATTATCAAGGAATCAAAAAAGATAAAACCATCTCATAAATTAGATAAAGGTCCAAAACTGCACATCATCAAAACAAATAAGATATAAATATCATAAAACATTGGATATTGAGTGCATATCTATGACTAGAATTACCAAGTGTTATCCTCCATACCACTATGTTGGTACAGGACACAAACCAAGGGAATAACATTCTTACATAACACCTTCTCCTGGAAATACTTGATCTCCACGAGACACTCCTTGTAGGTCACATAATCATCAGTATTGATATTGACCAAATCATTTATGTGAGTTTCATCGTGAAGATAATAGAAAAGATATAAAACATGAAACACATCATGAATATTAATCATCTATGGGGGAAGTTCTATCAAATATCTGACAGCACCAATATGAGCCAATACCATGAAATTTTCAACAAATGGGGATAATGAGTACTCAAATGACCAAACCTTTACAACCTATGATGAGGAGTGCACTTCATGAAAACATGATCTCCAATGTTGGACTATATAGGTATCATCCTATGGTTATCATATTCTACTAAAATACATTGATTTCATCATCCTCTCTCAAATCAGATAAACCATCTATGTCATGCTATGTACTAGGTCCATCCTAATAATTGATGACTCTCTAACTATAGTCCAATATAATGTATAATAGAATGGTCGGTAATAAAAATTGTTAAATGGTTTCATATCAATAGTGGAGTTGAAACTTTTTTTTTTGAAACTCAACCAAAGTTATGTGCCTCTTACACACACCACTAAAATCCAAGATAGAAGAGTAAAACATTTCATCAAGACTCTATATATTTTTCTATGTATGGACTTTTCCAAATAGATGAAAAGTATTTCTAAGGAACAACTAAAATACAAAATAATACTAAACACATCTCCACACACTGAAGGAAAAATGGTGATCATGAACTTAGATGATCATTCTCGGGACCACCTCATCCAGGTATTACGTTGAAAAACATCTACTAAGATATGCTCATTGATTATTAATAAGTGATCACATTACATTATAATGGTCCACTATCATCCCTAAATCATCATATCCTTTATAAGATCGAGGTAAATTGGTGATAAGGTCCATAGAAATGTACTCCCGCTTCCACTAAGGAACATTTATCGAAGGTGGAAACCAATTGGAACATAATGTTTAGACATCCCCTTATATTAGATTAAACATCAAGATAAAATCTCTAAAACTGAACAATTTAACCCAACACAAGAAAACTAACCTTTTATATCATGGTACATCTTCATCACACTAGGATATATCATGGCATGTGATCTATGAAACTCATGGAGAGCCACCTAAGACATCACCAAATGAGTGAAAATACTCCAATGAAACAACACTTGATATTGATAATCATCTAAAAAACAATATGGGGAATCCCAATAAAAAAATATATCTCACTATACCTCCACCTTTGAATCGTATCGCCAGTAATCCTACACCAGCTTCACCAATGATGATTGCACTGTAATCTAAGACCTCCATCATATTCTACCAACCACTCACATATCCAAATGAATCACTGATGTATGTTCTATCACTCTCCAATAATATCCAGAATCATGAAAAATATCATTTCATGAATTCATACATAGATCATTATCTATAAAAATACACTTCACCAATGTATATGAAAACTATAAGTCATTGTTCTACAATAATTCAGTCTAGTATCACTGTCATAGGTTTTCGGTCACACTGGGAGAAGACATACCTCTGGATCTAGTGAATGGTGAAAACTAAAAAAAGATTAGTGATTAGGTTATGTCGCAAAAAAAATCAGGGAAAACACAATTACTACCAACATGAGAACAAGGGTGGCCTAATTTGGTTCATAGGTTTGTAACGTCAAAGATTCATAAGAAACAAATTACCTATACTACATCAATAAAATAATTAGGGAAAGACATAAAGCATCACATAAATCCCCAAACTGGAATATTCCTTCTACAAAATGAAGGAATGAAGTGCTGACCAGCTTCTCCTTTAAGTACTTGAATGCTTCCAGACACTTGTTATCCCATAATAATTTTCAATCCATTTTTATCTATGCTGTCAAAGGATATTTAATCTAAGAGAAGTTTCTAATATACCACCTATAAATTCCCTAGAGGCTGAGGAATCTCAATAACCCTTTATCAGTGTTGAGGTCTCTCTTAGAAATGATTACATAAAACATTAAAGGATCCAGAAATACCCCATATATGTACATGAAATTCTCCATGAAATGAACTTCATGAGCCTAAAACTCACACTTCAATGTCTTTTCAAATATTTATTGATGATGAACTCCCAAAACGTCTCATAGTTTCTCTTTGTGATCCTCCTTTGATGAAAAGTAAATAAGGATATCTTGTATGAAGACCACTATAAATCGATCTAAGAACCCTTAGAACATTTTATTTATCAAACCAATGAATATTTATTTTGTTTTTGTCCTACCTAATGACATCACAAAAAAATAATAATACCTATAATGACATTATAAAGTATTCTTTATATATCTTCACACTTTACCTTTAAATAATGATATCCTAATTATAGATCGATCTTTCAGAACCTAATGGCTCCTTTCAACTGATCGAATAAATCATCATATAATAGAAGAGAATAGCGGTTCTTCATTTTATCTAAATAAAATGATGATAATGAATAAATAGATGTCAATTTTCATCATACCTCCTAAAAACTAAATCACCCAAAGGTAACATGATCATCTGAACAAAACCACACTACAAAATATCATCAATTTGTACCCACAGATCTTACAACTCAGAATGTGTTGTCCTATTTGGAATAATACAAATCATTGAAGTTCCTATATGTATCTATATCTATAATATGATATCCTATCTAGGGATTAATTCCATAACTACCCTAGGAATGCCATTAGGATACCCTTCCACAACCCTAAGAAACATCATTGAATAAAATTTGATAAAAATAGCATAAACTCTTCCACCAATAAAGTCAGGTATGGAGAAATCATCTAACCCATCCAAGGGTATCACTCACCAATGAAAATAGAAGACTCTCTATTAGTATCATAGAAAAAAGTATTAATCTTGATAAAATCCATGATATCCTTCACCATATAGAACAAATCCATACTAATGATGATGTTGTATGGCTATATCTAGAAACATTGAAATCATCCCCCAAGAAGATGCTACCCCAGAACTAGATCATCATATCGACATATTTTATACATGTATTCACATACTTTAGATTGCATAGTTAATTCTAAGGGAAATATAAGCCTCTCCACCTCAATATCCAATGCATGGACTGTGGAATGTGAGGTAAACGAGTATATATCTCTTGAATCAAACAAAGTACATACCAATATAGAAAACAAGTAAAGGGTAAGTCAAATGATATATAGATCTCCTGGAATGGAAAACTCCAAAGAATAAAACTAGTCATTACATATTTTATGTCCTCTATGACCTTGATGAAAAACACCTATATATATTTTCTATACTCTATGAGGATAAGGATTTTCATAGAGTTATAATTTTCCTTCCCCATATCTCACCTACTGATCAATGACTGGAGAAAACTACTACTACTACTACATTGACTAAAACTACCAAAATTGAAGAACCCGAAGAAAAAAAATCAACTGCATGATACCTACTCCAAAATTGCAGGCACTCATGTAACTTATGATAATGGAATCCATATTAAAAAAATTATTTTATCCCATGGTAGGGACTTGAGATACCCCTGGAGAAATGAGATGATGAGAAGAGATACCTACCCTTGGGTGTCTAAAAGACATTATGGGTGAGAAACTAGGAAATCCATACCAAAGATCTAATATGATAGAAATCATGAAAAATTATCTTTCATGACTATCAGATCATGATCAACATTTTTTTCATAACCTCAGTGGTCACCAACACCTCAATATAAGTTGATAGAATAAACTGGATCACCTAGCATCATATCTCTAGAAACAAATCCTCCCAAAAATTCTTAACACTGACCTCCTCATCTAAAAATTTGTTCAAATAATATTAGGGACGGATCTTGAAACATATCCCAAAATTCCACAAGTTTGAACTCTATTATCGTAGGGTAAGAAGCTCCTCAGGACTGGCCACCTTCATAGTCAAAGAAAAGATTCAAAATGAAACTAGTCTTGAAACATATCCCATTGGACAACTTAATCCTCACAATTCCTAAGGAATAAGAACCACCCTTTCCTCATTATTCCATGTAGAATTATGTAACAAACCCAGTCACCCTAAAGCCCAATGAAGTTAGCCACACTGGAGCCCAACCCTCTAGAATATAGCAGACCTCCACCCTCATGATGATATTCGTAACACATTCCAGTTGGCCTTTAAGCATGTGGTCTCGAGTTTGAGTTGCGGGGGAGGTGTATTAAATCCTCCCCAGGCAGGGGATAGTTCCTGCCATGTGTTATCTGGGACAATCTGAGGTGGGGGCCTATTATCTGCCTGAGGGTGGGAGTTTTCTATCTTCTAGAGGGCTGGGCTCGGGCGTGGTTGAGTTCTTTGGGTTTCAGGCCCACTGGGATCGTTACATAAAAAGGAACCTTTTTATGAAACAAACCCGGTGGGCCTAAAGCCCAACGAACTCGGCTACCCCCGAGCCTAGCCCTATGGTAGATATCAGACCCCCGCCCTCAGGAAGATAAGAGGGCCCCATCTGAGACTCTCTCAGATAACATGTTGCAGGAACTGTCCCTTCCCTGGCGAGAATTTAATAAACCTCCCCCGCAACTCGAACCTGAGACCACAGGCTTAAAGGCCAACTGGGAAGCATTACGAGTACCAACTAGGCCGTAGCTCAATTGGTACTCCTAACTCTTCCAGGTTTTCCATTAAGCACGTGGTCTCGGTTTCGAGTTGTGGGGGAGGCGTATTAAATCCTCTCCAATCAAAGGATAGTTCCTACCACGTGTTATCTGAGACAGTGTGAGGTGGTGGCCTATTATCTGTCTGTGGGTGGAGGAATGCTATCTTCAAGAGGGCTGGGCACAGGCATGGCCTAGTTTTTTGGGTTTAGGCCCACCAGGTTCGTTACATAAAAAATTTGGTACTCGTAACGCTTCCGAGTTTCCCTTAAATCATGTTGTCACGGGTTCGAGTTGTGGGGGAGGCATATTAAATCCCTTCCAGGTAGGGGATAGTTTCTGCCACATATTATCTGGGATAGTCTGGGGTGGTGGCCTGTTATCTGCCTGAGGGTGGGGGTCTGCCATCTACCATAGGGCTGCGCCTGGGCATGGCCGAGTTCGTTGGTAATCTGTCCCACCTAGTTCGTTACACATTATCCCCTATAAAAAAATCATGTTCTCTTTAATATCCTAGAATGAAATGAAGGTTATCTCTTCATCTTTTGACTAGTCCTCAGTCAAAAATCCCAAATTGGATCCCATACACTTCTACAGAAATGGGTGCTAAAAATATTAGAGTATCCTCCTATATGTATTTTCATAATCAAAATCCACAATATAATGGTCTCTTATCAGATCCTACTAAACATCTCCAATGTGAACCTAATGAGGACGTCGACCAAGATCCATACCTTCAAAATTAAAATCATTTAAGGACTTTGAAACTGGAAATATACAATATTTAAAATTAGTTAATTAATAATGGGTTAACCTAATCCAATATTCTACCCATTTAAAACATATGAAAAAAGAAGAATATTGCATGATATTTCCTAGGTCCCTACTCCATATCCAACATCACTAACCTTAGTAAGATCTATAAACTTAAATGATTTTATATCAAAACATAGGGGGACATAAGTTACCGTATCCTATCCAGTCTTCCATATTTGTCTTGATTACTATGTTTTTATAACACCATTTCTCTACAAGCCCATGTATTTCTCACCAGAATCAACATTAAAACTCCATCAAATCCCTCAGAATGAATATATGATTCCACTTATTCATGAGATCCTCCCCAAATGGTACCCCTTGAAGACAAAAATTGATTGAATAAAGATAGTGATTCCTAAATCGTAACTCCAATAGGCCATGGGTGGGTGATAAGAACCAAGGATATATCATACAAATATATAGGAATAATTTCCCGATAAGGACCACGTGATAAAAGAGGGAGAAGATAAAACCAAAATATAACTTCTTATCAAGATAAATGATGAGAGAGATACCAATATATGCAGTTAATGTCTTACAGAAGAAAACCACTATAGAAGAAACTAATTTTTTTAAAAAAATATTCTCATAAATGACTTCAAATCCCAAACAGATCCTAAACCCTACAATCTAGTAATGTATACCCAATCACTTACCATATCTTGTGATCTATATATATATATATAGGGTTAGCATAACATGTATACTCATCACGACCTCTTAGAACCTATCATGAAAAATAAAATAAATAATACTATAGAATAATGAAAAAAAATTGAATTTAACTCACCAACTAATCATGTATTCCAACTTCGCATCCTAACCATTCCCCTATTACAAATTTTTTAATAAAAGTGACAATATAATATAATATCAATCCAAGGTCCCATGATAACACTTTCCCGTCGGTTTTCCACTTTTCCCAGACATCCCACATCCTAATCCATCTCTCCCCAAAAGTAATCCTTCCAAAAGACATCTGGGAAATTTTATCATTCCATTCACCAAATTCTTCACATCATCTCAACATCACATACCATGAACCATGTACATCACGTCATCGCATCATCCCATGCAAAATATAAAATTAGTAATTGAGGAGTTTTTTGGAGCCACCATAGCCTGTATGTTGAGTATTATAACTTGATCCATTATAGTCCATACATTACATCGCTATAATGATCCATAGGATGCTATACCTAAGGATACATGTGTGTAAAATAATCATAGGCCATTAAAAACCTCTATACACAAATATGAGATTGGTAACTATCGTGTATAACCGAGCATAGTACTCCCATAAGAAGAGATTGGGGGAAAGAGGGGGTAGTCATCTATCCATTCCTCACCAACCTAAATTTGGATAAAACAACCTCTATAAGTACACTAAGTGTCAATATCATTATCAAAATTAGTGGGGTAACATATGAAAAATATATAAAAAATATGATATATATATATATATATATATAATAACTACACTATGGGTATCAACCAAGTCTTATGATCAACTTTAGTTATCGTCTCTCGGATACCTTGCTGCCATTACTAATGACTAGGTATCCAATAATAACAAAGGTACTAAATGAGAATTTATTTTATTTATTTACATTAAGAATTTCACATTATGTTAATTCTTTCAATTCACCTTTATCTTTAATTTAACATTTCTATAACAACATCTCCAACCAATTAGAATTCCCTTAAATCATAAACCAACAGATCCAATGGTTTCTAAATATTATCATTATTTTCATTCAAAAAATCTATCAATACCTTGGGATAAAACATTAATTATTCAAATATATATATATGTACTCTAGGACTCATACTATTCTACCCTAAAAGAGATTCATAAACTAAGAATAACTAACTATGTCAAGTAATAGGGAAATGAATGAAAATAATAAGAAAATCTTCCAATTGTCCAAATAAGAAAGTTCATTATGAAATAATACCATAATTTGGAACTATGAAAATGGTCAATCTGAGCTTCAACCCACTCCATCATTCTTGGTTCCATCACTGACACTGCCATGTAGATCACCATTCATCCAGACTACCATTTATGATTCTAACTTCTTTCACAAACCCATGCATCCCTTCCATGAATCATCAAACCATTAGAAATCCATAGCTCACATATCATCACATAATAAGTCTCACATCCAACGAAATAACACAAGTTAAAAAAGAAGCAATAAACAATCAATAGGGAATCTAGTCCCTAATAACTAAGATATCCATCCATCACAAGAGAATAAGATCACTTTGCCCCAAACGTTTATCTTTATCAAAAAACTTATCTATTATCATATTATTTTAAATGATTCATTTATCATTGGTAACAACCATAGTTAACCTAAGGAATCAACAATTAAAATCATTTTACTTATTTAAATATTCTTTCAAGCATAACTTCTTATTTCATAAAACTTTAAAGAAGTAAATTTTCAATTAAAATTACTATTAATTAATTCATCAACAAGTATTTCCAACTTTAGGTTCTTTCTCCAATTACATTAAGAAAATAAATAATGATTTTATTTATCCATTTATCAAGAATCACTTTTATCTATATCAATTTATAAGAAGAAAATTTTGATTTAAACATGTGTTTTTAATTATTTATCCAACAAACATTACTAGATTTCTGTGATATAACCATTATAATCATATCAAGCAAGATAATCCATAAGATAATCCATAATTATATACTAAGAATAATCAATGATGACATACTATCTAGAACATTAGGAGAAAATTGTTTTTTTAGTATAATCACTTGATATTGTTGTAATAAAAACCATGGTTTATTATTTAATCTAGTTTAATATTTATTATGTTTAATTTCACTATCCCCTAAGACATAAATCATGATAAATTATCAAATTCACATAATGTTAATTTAAGAAGCATCAAATCCCCTATCTTGATTTTAATTTTCAACGTTATTCATAGAGGAATGGATGAACAATGTTTACCACCATTAGAACAAATAAAACCATGATAAATGAAGACTAGATTGAACCTTTTATCCACAATAAACCATCCATCCAAGATCAAAAAGAAAAAAATAGAGGGTTTGGACAACATGAACATATAAAAAAGGATGAATTTGAAGGAGAAAAGAAGGTAAAGGTACCCTGGAAAAAAAAGAACTCAATTCACTATAATCTGAGTTAAAATCCATAGGGAATCGACTAAGAGGGTGTATTGGGGTTGAATGAACACTATCTAGAATCGAATTCCATCAATGTAGATCAAAAATTTGGTATCACGCAACCAAGCCCTAGCTTCAGAAAAGCATCTTGAAAATAAAGGAAATATCAATAAATATTCATAGATTGATTAATAGAAGAAATCGTAGCCTAAAACCATATCCAAGACAACCCATTAAGGTTCATTTATTTTCAATTCCAAAATGGTCATGATCTAATGAAAACATGTTTTTTTGGTTGTTTCAATGAAAGCCTAAATACCCCCACAACTTCCACCATGGTCTGTCCATGTTCGTGGTGTTTCTTGCAGACAATATCCCAAAATGGATTATTACCTGGAATATTTCTCACAACCAATATCTTTCCCCTTGTAATAAATTCATAAACATAATTGCATTCCATTTACTACATGGTAATTTTAGACATGAGATGTCTCATAATGTCATTCCCCTCCCAAGTCCCTTTTTTACAATTTTCTATAGATACTGTTTCAAATAGGAAGACATAAGGGCCAAAATGAACAATAAAATGTCTTGACAAGCCATGTTTCTAGATATGGTGCACCATACACCACATGACTAACCCAAAATGGGTTTTCCCATCCCTTGGCTCCCACATGAACTTCACTATTCCCACCATCAGGCCATGGTGACTCTTTAAAAGGTCAAAACACCTCTCTAACCCTCTAAAAAACTTTAAAATTCCTTTTATCACTACCAAGCCTTTAGAAAACACAAAGGAAATGCTGAGAAGTTCCAGACCACTACACTATAAATAACTAGTCTTGATGTGATTTTTTAAAGGATTGGTTGACTAATTAATATACTCATATAAACTACTTCTTTTGATGTGTATCTTTCACCATTACTATAGGTTAGAGGATCATTTTTACTTATGAGGGGGATTATAGAGAATAGAATTAGTAATATCTCTCATCATAGAATTAGTAATATCTTGATCTATCATCACACTAATGGTGGATTGTTATTATGATGTATTCTTAAATAACTTTTTTATCCATCCTTTATTCATAGGTACTATGTTTTATATTCATCTTATGCTTAGGATGAAATAGATATCAATTCCCCCTATCATATGGCACTAGTTGAGTATAGCGTGTTGAAGGTTTACTTGGATGATTTATAGAAAAATTTATTTATTTGACAAATAAAATATCCTTTGTGTGCTTGAGTGTTATTTTCCATGATGGAAGATAGTTGCCTATGGATCTGTGTGGAATATTTTAAGTTTAATTAGTTAGAGGTAAATAGTAGGTTCCCCTAACCAAGTATTAGCAATTTGTTTTATCAATTATAGTGATCTCAATGGTTTTGAAATATTAATCTTCATTTAGGGTACCATTATCTGTGTGTAAGGTATGATGATTTTTCTAACAACTTTTTCAGGGTAGATATGAAATATATGAGTATATTGACTTTCCTTTTGGGAAGAAAAATTCTCCAGTTGTATTTAAGGATCTCATGAAAATGATTTTCCCTCTATATATTTTCTCTTTCATCATTGTATGTGTAGAATATATCTTGATATACTCTGTGACTTTAGATATGCATGTTAATAACCATCAGATTGTATTGTGTACACTTTGGTTGTATAAGTTTATTATTATATTACCAAAGTTCCACTTCTAGATTCAATAGGTGTGATTCATTGGGAATGTAATCTCTAAAATAGGGGTTTTATTAAACATGGAAAAGTTATAATCCATGATATTTGGGGAACAAAACAAGAATAAGTTTGATATTAATAGTTTCCCCAGGCCTGAAATGCACTACTTACATTTCATCCATTACTTATACCATTTTTCAGCATAGATAATAAATAAAACCAAATATGGGGTGAAGTTTTAGTGCTCTAATCTCTGTGAAGAGGCCATCATAGAGCTGAAGACTATATTTCTGAAAACCCTATTTTTTATCTATCTTGATCCTGGAATTGGATACCTAGTTCACTGTTATGCCTATGGTTTTGGGTCACATCATCTATGACACAGTACACTATTATGCCTAACCTCACTAATGATTTAGTGAGGTTAGGTGGTTAATTATGGGTCACGTCATCTATGACCCAATTAGTGGAATTACGCAATGCACTTAGAGTTTGCAGTTATGGTTCACTCTCTAAAATTTTAGTGATAGTATCTATTCAGTGATAGGTTTCTCATATACAATGACCAAAAGGAAATGGAATATATATTCTCTATAAAGAATCTCAATATAAGAAATATGAATTGGTTAAAGTATTTATAAACATTTTTATTTGAAATGTACTATGATTAGGGAAAGATTAATGTCATTTTAGATAATCTTTAAAGGAATACTTTCAAGACTCATGATCTTATAGAGTGTCCATTGTGTGAATTGTGGGATCTAATTATTTTAATAGTTGAGTGGATATTGGTTGCATCTGAGGATCATGTAATAAGGGAATATTTACCTTTTTTATCAATTCACACATAGTGGATCAGGTAATGGAAAGACTAGAGTCAGATCCTAAGTATACAGTGATGTGAGAGTGCTTCGTTGGTGGAAGATTCTATTTTGGGGTGGTCCTTATATAAAGATGACTTGATTTAGGATTCTAAGAGTAGAGTGGAATTATATAACATGGGGGGTATCTGATGAAAGGCTCTCATTATTTTAAATGGGTTGAATATTTAGGGTCTATAAATATTTGCCATAAAATCCAACATAATATTTGTTTCCCATGAATGGTGAGATACTTAATTAGTTGTATTTCATGATGCCTATACTTTAATAGAATTTACATTGAGCATCAATCTCCTAGTGGTTTTCTTCCGCTGCATCTATTTCATATGTGGAAGTTGGATGGTATGATAATGGACTTCTTGATAGGGTTATCAAGCACCCTAATGATGCATGATGTTGTTTGGGTTATAGTTAGTAAGTTATGGAAGTTTTTTTTGAGAGATCCTTTTAGTGGAGGAGTTAGGGAATCTATATGTGAGGTAGATATTATTCTTATATGGACATCCTTTGAGTATCTTATCAGATAGAGACATTCCCAAGATGTCTTGGTTTTTTTAGGCTTACGTAAGTCCTTGGGTACCCAGATAAAATTGTATAAAAAACCATCATCATATGAATGGAAAGCTAAAAATGCTGATTAGTATTTTAAAGGATATCATACATGCATGTGTTTTAGACTGTTGTGTATCTTGGGTTGATCGCCAATCCTTGGTTTAGTTTTTATAAAATAACATTTATGCTTTGATTCCGATGCGTATTTTATGCATATTTATGTTCATCTATGTTACTCACTACTATGTTGGAATGTGGGGATGAGGTAGTATTTATAGGGATGATTTTAGAACAAGATACGTCTGAGAGTGTCACGAACCATCCTAAGTCATCCATGAACATGACATCGAAATATTCTTGTGATAAAACTCAAATGGAATCCCCTATCCCTATGGTATAATGATAAGCATCAGGGAATCAGAAGATAAATAATTTAGTAGAATGTTTCAAAATTAACATAAATATACAAAATAAATCACAAAACATAACAAGAATCCATAAATTAGGGAAAATAAATAAAATCATTATAGTGAATGTAAACTGGGATCCATATATAAGTTAAAAAATAAATACAAAAAAACTATAAATAGACATGATCTCCATGTGATATATTGGTCACCAACTATCCATGACAAACATTATGTTCCATGAGTGAAACTGAGAGAAAACTAAACCTAAACCTGTAAAAATAGATCGTGTTTACTAATACTGAGTAGAAAAAGTAGGGTGTGAGTATACAATTTCTCAACAGGTATAAACCACACAATCTATGCATGTACTTTTCTAAAATATTCAAAAACACTTATTTGAAAGTACATGTAGATAGTAGGATTTCTTCATTTGGTTAAACATGAACATTTCCATCCAAATTCCACTTTATAAAATATTTAATCCTTTCCCTCAAAAAAACAAATTTTGGAATCTTGTTTTGAAAACAAACCAAAAAGAAACAAACACAACCTAGGTAATATAATAATGAAACGAGGTCAAAGAAAACAACATGCATAGGGTGCATCGTAATAAAACAAGGATAAGAGATAAAGAGGACATGTGAAATCATAATAGAAACATGACAATGAACCATGGTTCTATAATTAAATAATGAAAATACAATATATTTTTTCATGGGAATATCCTAAAAATAATGAGAGGAGTCTCTAACCATACTTAGATCAAAACTATTTACCAACATGTTGATTAAATCCATAGTCAACAATTAAATTACTACTCTATATTATCCCCACCGGTAGAACAGCCCTCCACTGCCATTTTCCAACCATGGGGTGGCCTAGTTTATCTAATATGGACTAAATAACAACCATCTCTCAACCCTTAAAATGAAGCCTAGGATCCCATGACATTATTAAAAGAAATGTGTGGTTTTCAATGAAAATATTACATCTAAACCATAACCAACAGGTGAAAATTTACATTTGAGTCTCACTCTCTAACATTGACACCATTCATGTGTGGACCCTTTATAAACATGGGGACTTCCTGGGGTTTTCCACATCTAAGAAAATACTTAAAGGATTTAATCAGGTCTTCAATTTTAAAATCCATGAGTTATTTTCTAGTAAAACACCGTTCTTTTAAAAGAACTTCATACCAAAAAAGTGATAGTTCAAGTTCATTCTTGATGGTCTTAAATATTTCTTTAGAGTAAAATTTGGGATACACAACATGAAACCGTTTTTTTAAATTTTTCTACAAATCATGAAAATGTTTGATAAAACCAGCATTTTTAATGAGTATATTACAGGGAATTTTTATTATATACATTCACACATCTATATGAGAACCTCTTGATCGTAAAGATATGAACACATCACACTTGTATATATATGGAATCACATAAAATGGTTCAATTAATTAAATATAATAAAACATTACAATATAACACACATGTTTCTCACTTAAGCACCAAATACATAAATAGGAAAAACTAATGAAAATAATAATTCCACATTCCAAAAAAATTTATTTAAATCTCCAAAATGGAAAAGAAAACGTAAAATTACCCAAATCCATTTTAACGGTCACATTATATTTTACAAAACACTTAGAATATATTTACTTTAAACATATATAGGCATAACTATAGAAACCCTTCAAAAATTCCTATCTAAAAAAACCACCTTCAATAAAATATTTTTTAATATATCTTATAATTTAAGGAACACGTAAAAAACCATTAAAATGTACATAAAAAACTCAAAAATAAAATTAAATGTTCTAAAAATGAAATTTATGGATACACCTACCTCAATTTTGTGTAAAAAATATGAAACATTGCAAATTTGAAGAAAAATGACCAAGAGACCAATCACACACCTTAACATAAAAGGAAAAAACATACATTCCCCAACCCTTAACCTATGGTCAATCTAAGAGAGATATAAAACAAGAATGAAAGTGGAAACCATAGGTGAATAAGAGGAGATGATAAAAGGAGGCCAATATCTTAGAAATCATACCAAATATCGAAAGAGGATCCTCAAACCATGGAGGAGTGGTAAGGGAAGGGGGGATTAAGACCCCTTCATGCCCCAAAACTATATAGGGGAGGGAGATGATTAATTTGGGTATTTTTTTAGTAGTGTATAAAAAGAATTTCAATTTTTAGGGATTCTAGGAAGGTTATATAGTTAGGACACATGGTTTACCAAAAATTGTGCTGATTATGTATTCCCTGATAGAAAGAAAAATCAACCTCACATAGTTTTTAGCAAACAGTTTTCATATCTTGTGCCAATTGTGAACCCTCATCTAGAGGAATAATATACCCTCACTTGGTTAGGATACATGGTTTGGAAAATGTGTTCTAACTAATGAAACCATGTCCATATAAAAATAAAAAAACAAATTTCATTCTTGCGACATAATTTCCTCTAACCATGAACAACTTGAGAAATAAATCTCTGACACCCCAAGAAGACTACGTAGTTACCCTAGAGAATTTTAGGGTTTGGGCTCAACCTTGATCTAACATTCAAGAAAATATAAAATAAAAAAATTAAATGATAATCCCCCTTTAATTATATATCCACATAGTTTCTGCTAAACCATCTACACTAACCATGTGTGGATCCAAAAACTGGGCAAAAATTCTAAACCTCAAAATCCAATTGGGAATTCTACTCAAAAATAATCAACCAGATCAAAGAAGAAGAAATAACTAAAATAATAAGGGAATGGAAAATTTGGGGTGTGAATATTTTCCCCATCATAGAAACTTTATAACCCTATAAATTCTCTCATTTTAAATTGAGGAATAGATCTATAACTCTAAACTCTAAAGTCAAAAATCTTGAGATAAAACCTCAAAATAGAACCCTGATTGAATGAAACTACTGACTAAAGTGTGACTCTATTTATACAACAAGTCACAAATATCTTTCTCTAGATATAACAATGAGGATATATATAATGTATCTCCCCAATATTTAGGAATTAACTAGTATGGTGGTTAAACTTAATATGTAGCTCATTGGATAAACCACACCACATGAGGAAGACTCATCCCCAAAAACATAAGAAAAACACTAGAATAAAGTAAATTTAATAAATCCTCATGAAATTTTAATCTCTAAATAAGAAAAATATAATCTATCACCCTAATCAATAGAAAAATTAAGGACAAGAATTATAAAAATAGGAAATAAGAAAAAAAGTACGAGGAAGGAAGATAAAAATAGGGCGAAACATAGAAAAGTGTAACAAAAAAATCTTGAAGAGGAAAGTATTCTACGATCTTAGGGTAGGTTAGAATTATTTATCTTCAACTGAGGAACCACCACACAAAACATCTAAATAACTCCCAACTAATTTACAAGCTTTTCATAGGCTTGTACAAATGTTAATTTATTTTCTTAATATAGTATTGTGGTTGACCATGGTCATATATCTTGAGGATCATGGTACTCCATAAACCAATAGTTCTAATTCAACTAGTATAGTAATATTTTTTTATTTTTAACTTAAATTAATGGATTTGGGAATTCAATGAAAAATTTAGAAGGAATGCATGAAGATGAAATAGAATGAATACAGGTTAGGAAGAAAGGTATTTTTTCTAGGGTTTAGTTATGTGGTTTTCTTCATTATTAATTTATTATAGTTTAAATTCAAGTTTATAATTCATTTATGAAACACCATTAATTATTTTCTATTATTAATTTGTTTGTGATGTCGTGCATGCATTGGATAATTATTTGTAATAGTAAACTCCACCTACACCTATAATCAAGGTCAATGACACACCACAATTGATAGTGTGAAACCTTTCAGGACATGACTCCAGCATAAATTGTTTCATCTTATGTATACACCCAACTCCACTATATGAAGTTATTTTTATAATAAAAGGGTGTGAATGATTGTAAAATAAATAATAAAAATAAGAACAAGATTTATGTCATGTTCAATTATCATCGTACTTGTAAACATCACCTTCATTAATCACAGGGAAAAATTAAACATTTTTTAATGTAAAGAATAATAATCTAAGAACACTTTAAAACCACCTCAAAAGCCAATATTCTGGTAAGTATCCCAACATTAAAAGTTCACAAGATCACAGTAGAAAGAGGGATGAGATAAGGGAAAACAAATATCGGAAGAAGGTGAATCAGTTGAATAAAAAATATTAAATTTCAATACATGGGAAAATAAATTGAATACAAAAGAAATCCAAAAAATTATAGAACACTTATGGTAGTGTAGAAAAGTATCCTATCTATATGGTTTCTCTTTAATATCTTCTTCACCTATATTTATAGGGATCAATCAATGCTTGATCTATCATAAATTTCCAAATAAATGGTTCTCCGATCATTATGGATATATATCAGAAGTTAAAAACACTCCCTGTAATTAATTATTTCAAACTGAAATTGTTTTTTTCTTATCTAAGACTTTCACATCGTGAATAGTTATTTCAAGATGATAGTGTTTTAAGGATGAAAAATTCATGACAAGTTTCATGCACTGAATTTTTTTGTGTTCCTTTTTTTGGTGTGTTAGGGAATAACCATATGTGTCATGTTTTAACATAATATATCATCCTCTCGGCTGGATGTTTCTCCTCAAGCTTTGATTCGCATATTGAATTCCTTAAATTTCACAACATGAATAGTACATTAATGACATGAATTATGTTTTTATAGAAGATTCATCAATGTATTATCCTAATTATGTGATTCTAACCTTCAGTTTGGGCCTAGACCTATCCTTTTTCATCAACAATTGTTTACATAATTAATTCACCATCTATTAGCTCATTTTAAATTACTAAATATATTTTACCAAGAATCCAATAAAATTACATATTTGAAATATTAATTGTTTAATATGTAAAATAATTTATTTAATATTAAAATAAGAGTGTAGAACGTGGATCTATCAAATCACCCATACATAGAACTTGATTCTCTATAATAATGTAATATCCACAACCGCATAGTGGAACTTGAATCTACCTATATTTAAATTACAAAAGCCAAAAACAAACCAACTATATATCAATGGAAAAAACATTCAATTCCCATAAAAAATAATTCCTCTAAATCCTCACTCATTAAAGAAACAAATCTAATCATATATTTTAATTTTCCATTTTTAATACAAAAAGTTTCTTCATTACATCTATTTTTGTTTCTATATATGTTATTAATGTGCATCCCACTTAGAATTTAACTCAAATATAATTTTTTTAAATCATCAATAAATCTAATAAATATATATATAATTGTTCTCATACCTTAAATACATTTCAATTACCCCAAGATTATAATATATCAAACATCTCCACCATGTAAAGATGGGGCTAAAAATTAATCATGAGTAATTTTCATCAAGGTTAACATTCATTGAAGATTATGGTAGGTAGGTACTGAATAAAATAATTCTCAAAAAAATATGTTTTAATCTTTGGAAAACTATATAATATAAATAGACAACCTCAAATAAATACTCATTCAAAAAAATTATCTCCCAACCCCCAAATTTCAAAATAGGAAAATGATACAAGTAACCATAATGATTTAATCACCCTCTTTTTTAATTTTTTCTTATTTATTTTACAGAATTTTTTCCCTCAAAAAATATCACATTCACTAGCTAACACCATATGATCAATATATCGTTTGTCTAACAATGGTTATTTTTTGATCCCCAAAAGACGCAACCCATTTTTTTTCATTTTTCTCTTATATGTATATATATATATATATAATTTTTTAACAAGATATGTGAATAATAAAGTATAGTAAATGATACATGGCCTCTCCCAAAATAACATGAAAACCCCCAATAATGTGTCCTCATAGAAGTACATCTCATATATCACAGAAACCCCTTACCTTGTACATAGTATTTTAAATTTCATAGAATGTACTACAAATATGGTAGGAATTGATATAATAGGCATGTAATTTGGATCATAAGCTAATAATTTCATTCAGGTATTCTAAATAAAAATCAAGGAATCAATTTTAATGTGGGTCCTAGGATAATATAGATTAAACAATAAAATTACTCAATATGATTGAAAATGATTTTATTCAGTCATAGATTTGATAAGATTCTCAGAATGTTATAGATGTAAAACAATTTTAATTTTCAGTAAATATACAATATGAATAATGGTAAATATTTTTTTATATATTTTATTATGAATGAGAACATATGGTTATGAAAAATTATGCATGGAATGATAAAAAATCAATAAACCAGTCCATATAAATTTCAAAAATTCAAAACATGCAAAATATAAGAATAATTTCATTTAAAAAATAATCATATTCCCAAAAATAAAGATTATTCAAATTTACCACTTCATGATTAGATCTGAAAATTAAATTCCCATTTATACAATTAATACTATCAACAATGAAATATAAAACATGGAATCATGATTATCCAAAATAACTTATGTCTCCTAGATCAGTAATTGAGTATAATGGTCCAAATGGATGAATGAAATTTATCTCTGAAAGGCCTAAAATAGTTACTAAAATTATGAGAGTAAAATAAAATAAATAAATGAAATTCATACTCCCCTCACAATAATGATAAAGTTCTAGTTTTGTAGGTCATGTTAGTTCATGTTGGCTCTATGAAATTTTCAAGACGTGAATCCCTTTCTCGATGTGAATTTCGTTTTCACACCACTTTTCTAGATAAAATCAAAACATAAATATTTTTTATGGAATTGATTTCATTTTCACATCCTGATTTACTACTTCGCTAATTTAGTTCTTTAATGTTCCCTTATTTTCACTTACTACCACTTTATTCCATATTAATGGACCTGTAAAATAAAAACACTCTTATAAGTACAAGGACCTTGACAACGTATGCTCAAAATAAATGAATGAAATAGTTTTCATACTAAATAATTCCAAAATTTAATAATTTAAAAATAAATTGAGACCTAAATTTCAATAATTTAGATAAAATAATTGTAAGATAAATATTGGTTTGATCCATTAAGTGGTCTTGGGTTTTTAACTGCCTCTAGATGGGCAGGTCCAGATGTTATTTAATGTCTCTAAGCCAATGGCGTTCCTTAGATTTGAAACACCACATGTTATTTTTTCTATCATTTACTTCTTATTATTCATTATGGAGGACTCCATGGAATGATTACTCTAGAACCACCCCCTTAATAAATGAGGTACAACTTTTATGGTGGGGGGAGGATGAAGTATGAGTCTAACTCATCAATAGTGGATACTTATGAAGCCACTACTTCACTATCCAATGCCTGGTCAAGATATTCCACGTTAATTGAAAAATAAAATGGATATTAAAAAAGTATTTTTTTTTTAAATTAATTCCTTAATAATTTGAATCAAATTATTCCCTTTTAAAGTAGGAAACCTATGTCTTGGTCTCTTTTGTAATAGGCACATGGATCTCCTCATAGAATCCATCCAACTACAATTCAATGTATTCAAATAGATCCATATGTTCCTCATTAGGTGCATTATAACCATTTTCATCTTCCACTACGAAATAACATGATTAGGATGAATCTGAAAAATTTAAATAATAAGGAGTGATAGTTAATTAATTTTTTTTATAAACATTATGAGAAAGAGTTCAAAAAGATTTCAACTCCCTAAGATGGTTTTATATTGATATCTTCTTTGATAGAAAGTGACTCTTGTATTTGAATTTATTTTTATAGAGGTGGGTAGTCAAGAATATCTAGTCATTTTTTGAATTATAAAACATTGGTGGTTACTTTTTCCGTTGATAGAAATTTGTACAAAGTTACTCATTCTTCTTCCTTATAGATTGGGAGAATTCATTTCACATTATCATCTTCTTAATCACTCCAATATTGATCTAGGACTTGTTGATATCCCATTATTGCATCATCACATGATTCTACGTCTTTACTCCAAAGCTCTTTACTGTATGTTTCGATCTGTACTTACAGATGGTTGGGTTGTAGATATTTTTCAAGTAAATATTTAACCTCTCAAACCTCTTCAGAATAATCATGAAATACAATGGGGGAAACTTTTTGATCCTTATACCTATGATAAAATAGTGTATAGTAATAGGATACCATAGACAGTTCCTTGACCATGGCTTCAAAAATTAGTTTTTTTATACCTCTCATAGTCCTAAAATAAATTAATGGGATCCCTAATTTCAAAATTTTGAATCAAAAAATAATCTCACTTCCATAAAAAAAATATAAACACCATATTCCATATATAATGGGGATTCTATCATTTTAATTTATTAATTTTTAGGTTTTTTTGTTTTTATTTGTAAGAAAACAATCAAAATTATTTATAGAATGTGAAATATAAATTAGTGAGAGAAATACCACTTAGCTCCCCAAAAATGTTTCAAGGTTTTTACATGCCTGTCCAAGGGTGGAACAAAATATAATTTAATTTCCTAATGCATTACATTGGATAACCAAGTTCATCTCCCTTGAGGAGAATTTTAGTTGATTAAACACTAATTCTAGTTCACCTAATATACTATTTTTTGTATTTAATTTTACTAAAAATGTTTGTTTTAGAAAACCAATGTAAATTTTAAAAGGAAAAAATTCAAATGAAATAGAAATAATACATGTTGGGAAAAAAGGTCATGGTCCTAGAGTTTGTCTACAAACTATTCCTTCAATATTAATTAATTATTATTTTAATTAAATTTTTTAATTCATTTGTGAAGTCTTATTAATTAATTAATATTATTTTTTTATTTGGTGTGAATTATTACATTTCTAGGATATTATTTGGTGCACTAAAATCCACCTCTTCCTACAATTAAGGATGATGAGACACCTCAATTAAGTGTTTGGAATGTTCCAAGACCTAGCTCTACCATATGTTGTTTCATCCTTTAGATAAACTATACTCCACCACATAAATATATCTATCCAATGAAAGAAAGGAAAAATATAAATAAAATAATTTAAATGAGTTCAAGATTCATTCCATGGTGGAAAATCACTACACTTGTACACATCACCATCGTTTACCAAAAATAGAAATAAAACATTTAAGAATTTGAATGGAAATAAATTTGTAACACCGTGAATCCTCCCCCTAAAATGAACTCGTATTCTCATACATTCATATTACATATTTATATATGAATATCGATTAAATTAAACATACACATTTTTGAGGACCATAACAGTTTACTGCCTCTGGAATATTAAAAAATAATATTCATAATTCATGAATAATCATTGGTGTCTCTTAAAAAGATCTTCGCATTTTTTACTCCTCATAGCCATTCCCTAATTAAAATCTGAATTTACAAAATAGGGATAAGAAATATATGAAACGGTGACATTGTTCTCTTATTAAGGGTAATAAAACCATATATTTCAACATAAAAAATATAAGGGTATGATAACATGATCATGACATTTGAAAAACATACCCTACATATCAAATAACATAATCTTGATTCATGGAATAAACATTGTATGTTTATAAGACATCAATCGTAAAAGATTCAAAGAACATGATCCATGATACCATAAAATCAGTATAAGGCATAAATTTGTGGCATATAAATAAAAAAATGAATTTTTATTTCAAGGCTACCCACTAGGATAGTAATTATATTTTAGGCTTGGGATAACCAGCCACACACCTACTTCAGGCTTGAGAAAACCTCATGTGTACCCTCTTTCATGCTTGGGATAACCTCTTGTGTACACTATTTAGGTCTTCGGATAACCTCCCACGTACCCGTTGATCTCTTATAACATTAATTGTTATCTAATTAATTGGAGGGAGATAATGGTCCAACCTATCACAAAATGAAAATCATAATCTTGAGTTACAAAAGTTAATAAAAAATTCATAATCTATAAACACATGAAATTAAATGGGTTTCAAACACTTTCCATCAAATAATATCCAATGGAAAAAAATTATGATCATAGCATTATTTCATCATAGCATAACCAATGGAAGAAAATCATATTTTATAAGAGTTATATCATGGTATAACCTATGATAAATAAGTGGGTTTTATAAGAATTATCCCATGGTATAACACATGTAATTGATACAAGTTTCATAAACATCATATCACAATAAAAAATAAATCAGTCCTTGAAAGAATATGAACGGTATCCCGGGGCCATATCCCTTATAAAGCATAAGTAACCTCAAATTATATAATCATAGATAGAGACTAATATTTTAATAAAATTCACTTCAAACATTTTTTAAGGAATATATCCTTTCCCCTTTAAAAACAATTTTGAAAACATAAAAAAATTTCAAAATTGTTTTCATTGAAAATAAACTTTGAATCATATAAACTAATCTTTAAAAAATATTTAAGGCATTTATTTAGGGAAATATCCATTCATCTTTGAGAAAAAATTTATAACCTAAAGCATATTTAAAATAAATTTATTTTTAAATAACATTGAAAAAAATAATGGAATATTTCAATCAAATAAAGGGAATTATGGTAAGATTCTTCCTTCATGTCGAACACATTAAAATAAAGATTCCTTTAAAAAAAATTATAAAAGACAAATAGAGATTATTTATAAAATTACATGAAGATTAATCAGAAAATTTTTCATAAAATGTAAAAAATTGATAAAAATATCTTTAATAAATCATTCAAGTACTTTTATTAACATTTTTCAAAAAAATAGAAAACATGGTTTTGGAAGAAACATGGGTTTTGACTGAAGTGAGAAATAAAGATTATTTTTATTAAAATAATTATTTTGACCTATTGAGTAGATAAACAGAATAAAAAAATGAAAAAAATGTATTCTTAATAAATATATAGAGTATAAGAAAATTCATATGTTTCTATAGAGATATATCAAAATAAATTTTCATCAGACACATAACCATAAACAATCCCAATAAACGATGAGATTGTATCAAAAAACTTGTACACCTTTCGTATCTTTTGAATCATAGGCCCCATTAAATAATGATGTAAAATGGAACATTAAATATCATTAATAAAATGAGATTCATGATATAACATTTTAATGGGGAAACATATACATTACACAAAATAAATGAGTGGTGAATCTGTATATGTCTCCCTAAAATAAAAGAGAGGTTATAAATCCCTTACCATATTAGTAACATTCAAACTGTGAATCCCTTGAAAGAGAGATCCCAAAACTGATATTTAAATCCAAAAAAATTTAAGTATAATAATCATTAAATAAATTTATGGGCATTATATAGACCACATAAAATAAATTGGTGCTGAATATGGAATGTGTCTCACAAAAGTAAAATGTGGGAAGTAAATCCCTTATCTTAAGTATTAACTTCCTTTATACATGTTTAAAACTCCAATAGAGTAAATAAAATTTTATTATAAAAAAAAACTAAAACCATAATTTTATATATAATACTATATATGATTTAATTATGACCATTTATTACCCATTTATTAACAATTCCTTGTTAAAATCATGTTTCGGATAATAATTATTGTGTTTTTGTTATATGTTTTGATTTGTTATATTCATAGTCCTATTAGTTTGATCATGGTTAAATAATATCCATAATAATAATTAAATATTTAAAATATTTACACATCAATTATACTTTTATGTTCAATCATGATATATGTTTTTTATAAATAAAGTATGTTATGGTCATTGTGATGTTAGGTCGCATGTACACATGAGTAATGTTTCTATTTTTTAAATGATCATTATGGAAAGAAGTTAAGTAATATATTATATTTCTATAATGGTAATAATATCATAAATACCATATTATTATTTAAATATACTTATATGTATCATTCATGTCATGTGGTGGTGAGAAAAGAGTCACATCATTTCGTGAAGGAGGTCGTCCACACTTACATGAATGGTGTTATCATCTTTTAGTGAGTGAGAGGGTAAGAAAAAATGATATATTATACTATAAGAATTATAAATATATCAATAATATCATAATTATTTCATTTATAACACATATATTTATTCTTGTTATCTTCCAGGTAAAGAATTAGTAAAAATCGAATCACGTCGCTTCGTGAGGCGGTAGTCCACCATACACATGTGCAGTGTTACCGTATCCCCTATGGAATGTAAATTAAAAATGTTGTGTATGATATAATGACTATATAGGTATAATTATGTTATAAATTACATATATAAGATTTATATCCATCATCATAGCTAACCTTGATAAGTGGTAATGAAAAAATGAGTGACATCGGTTCATGTTCTGGTAGTCCGCTGTAAACATAAATGATGATTTCGTAACCCATTTTATGGATGGGGATATATTAGTAGGTCATTAACAAAAATAACAAAATATAATTATAAGTATTATATGTAGGTTATTATATTATCATGTTTAAATAAGAAATGAAGTAGATGGATGAAGACACTCATTGTAGAACGTGGCCTCTTCTTCGAGTAATCGCCTTTAGGTTGCACCAAAAGCATTATTGGTTTGGATTTATACCCAAAATAAGGATTATTAGTTTAGTGGAGGGAGTTTTGAAAGTTATTTGGGTGTTTATTGTCCATCAAAAAAGGTTCTTATGATGTTTACAAGAGAGGAGAGTTAGTGACCTTTTATAAGTGAGGTGAGTGGTACATTGTTTATTTTGGGAAGGGAAAAAGCTATACCCACATTTTCCACATGCCTCAAGGATCCAAAATGGATAATTATATATAATTATACATTATAGGGTAAAAAATATGTCTATAAATTATATTTTATATAGTTATTTTGGTCAATTTAGCCCATATCATTTTTAGTTAAACCCCTATGTAAACACATTTTTACCTGAACGTTGATAATTAATTTTTACTATTTTCACAATTCATTTTGGTAAAAAAAATTAGCTCAACTTATTATATAAGATAAATTTTTATGGTTAAAAATATGGAATACATTTTTTCAAATTCCATTCCCATAAATCGAATATTTTAATTTAAAATTAATCTCATATACGTGACGAGAAAGGATGTTTTCAAAGAGAAAGTGTTCAAAAGATTACAAAGTTTTTATATCCGATTTCAATATGAAATTGATTAAAAATAAATAAATTTGATTAATATATTAATTATTAAACAATTTTTACTTTAAAACCAACTTAAAATATAATTTATATTTATAAATTATTTAAATAAAAAAAACTCAAATTAAGATTCATTATTTTTCAGTATTCATCAAAAAATTAGTCTTTTTAGAAAATTATCAAAAATCCTCCCAGATATAATTTTAACATTATGATTTAAAATTTTATTTTTATTTTTTTCAAAAAATATATAAATCTCTATAATTTTAAATTTAAAAAAAACTCACATACGTAATGAAAATACCTGTTTTCTAGAAGAGTATTCTTCAAGTAGAAGATGATTTTATATTAACTATGTTTCTAATACTAATAGTTTTTTTAAAACAAATTAAAATTTATTTATATATAAAATATAAATATAATTTATAACATTACTCATTTTGGTTTATTTCAATTATTTAAAATGTATAAACATTATTCACTTTAAAATAGTTTTCATAAAAATGCTTTTTTACCAAAAAAACATATACTAAAAACCAATATAAAGATTTTTGAAAAGTATATTATTAGATTAAATAATAATTAATAGTAATTACATTAAATTAAAAAATAATGGCCCATTTAAATTACTTAATTAATTGAATAGAAATGACAGTTTTTCAAAAATTGATATTTTAACTATTTAGTGAAAAATCAATATTTTTTTAAAAAAATTCAAAAATTTCACCATCAAATAATTTAAATATGATTATTAAAAAAATAAATTTAATTTTATCAAATAAATTTTCTAAAATATCTATAAATTAATTATAATATTTTTTAACAAAATGAAATGAAAATAATTTTTGGAGAAAATATGCTTTTCATGAATATAATTACTTTACTAAAAATTAATTTATTATTTACTAAGAATTTATAAATAAATTTATATTAAATACGAATTGGATGTATATATTTCATAATTTAGTTAATAATATTTATACCCACCCATTTAAATTCTATGTTATAATTTTGATGTTTAAAATTTTATTGTTTCATTGTTCATTCAAACTTTGTGGCGTGTGTCATGCACGCTATCAAATAAACTCATTGTTGTATATAAGGGAAGCCAATATCGATGTTTTGTATAACTCAAGATATCTATCATTTTAAATTATTTTGAAAAAAAATATTTTATAAAATTTCAATATGTCACATTCTACCCCCATTAGAATGAATTTTTCCCTAAAATTCCAACTCTATCTTCTAAGGATTAACAATTGAAATTACCATCAAAGAAGGCAACATCATAAAATTAATAATAAATATTACCCCTAAATGGTAAATTTGGATCCATAATTGGTCCCTAAATTAACTCATAACTAGGATTCAACATAGGATATCATATGTGGTAAGTAAAGATTTGGACATGGAAGAAAATCAAAATTAACCATAGATAGTGATAGAAATGATTGATCCGGATAAATTAGGTGATGTAGAGAAGGTTAAATATCAAAAAATTTAACCAAAATTTAATTCAATAGTTCATCGATATCACTTAAAATGATGATAACAAGACAAAAAAAATTCAACATCCTTAACTTAAATTTGAAGAGTTTTCTTGAAAAGATATGGTTACTTGATTTAATTTAATTTAATAAAAAAAATCTCACCCTTTGGGTGTGGATTTATCAATTTCCTCTTCATTCATTACAATAATAAATGAAGGTGAATTTTTTATTCCTAAAGCATGGATATATCATAAGATCAAAACAGAAAATGACAAGTCATTCCATATATCTTTATGTGTAATCGAAATAAAATATTTAGCACAGGTTATCTAATATTCATAAATATTTATGGGGTGATGTAATACATTATTCTATAAAACCTCATCCAAAATTCAACTTAAACCATTACATAAATTTTTTACCTTATACCCATTAAAAAATTAAAAATTTCTGAAAAAGGTCACTAAATTTTTCAAAATCAACTTAACATTAATCAACGAAATATCCCAAAGTAGCTCTTGATTTTTACATAGAAAATATGTGAATATCTGATTCATATATTTTATTGAATCCTAATAAAAAATATAATAACCATAAAACATTAATGAACACATACATCCTTCCTCATTAATTTAATAAAACAATAGATTATTTAATCTATTCCATAATAAAACAATATTTTAAACTCCATCAGTGATAAAAAACTAACTTATACGCAAAAAATTAATCAGTTCTGAGGTCACCAATATTATCTAGTTTACATTATTCATATCAATCATCTATTTATCCCAACATCATTATCGAGAACATATTATGCATCATTTTTCCCTTAATCATGTTTTTTTTAAAAATAAGACATTTTCATTAAATCACTTTCCTAGGTCATCAATGTCATTCAACATATTATTTCAATTCATTAATGAAAAAATTATATTGATCCATATTTATATATTTCATAATTCTTGAATTATAATACATAAATACGTCAATCATCCCACTTTATTCTCAAACCATTAACTATGACTCATCCACTAATTCATCAATATATAATTCCTTCCATATGTAATTTTTAGTCTCCTCATCATCAGAAACATAACAATTACTCATACCACATTGAGAATTCTCTTCTGAAAAATTCCCCAAAGGGCATAGATTTTCATAACACCCACACATTCCAAATTTAAAATATTTAAAAGTAAATTATACCATAGGGATTCCATTATTATCATCCATTATGTTAATCTAACCTTTCATTTTTCCACAACAATAACATTCTTTATTCACTTATTTTACACACTCAAAACATCTTAACATCCTTATAAGACATCCCCTTGAGAGATTATTCCCTAATTCTCAACATATTGGAAACTGAATATTATTTCTTCTATGTTTTACATTACCAAAACACTAAGATAACTCTAATATTATACACTTTTGTTATTATATTATTTGTTTAAGGTGCACATTATAAATATTATATCATGATAACTGATTAAGAATAATCAAAACATCTTTTACTAATTTATTCATCTAATTTTTCTACTCATAAAAAAAATTCCATCACATTCAATGTTATCTATGATCCTTATTGTTACCACCATTAACTAAAACAAAAAAACATAGTTTGAGTTTGCTAATCGTAGTGGTAAATCAAATGATCAATAAAATCTCATATAGGATTTCTAAATCTTAGAAAATTCTTTTCAATGTATGAAATCTTAGGTTTATAATAGTTCATTCATAGTCATCATCTATTTTAATCCTTCATGATGGTTTATAAATATTTTTTTTATTTTCAAAAGCATATCCCCTGGGAGTGTCAAAGTAGTTGTGTACTATTACCTCCACAAAGAGATTCGACACATTTTTCATTTTATATTGACTTAGATGGTAATAAGGATGTATTGAATAAAAATAAATGGTATTTATTATAAAAAATGATCCTATAAATGGTAATTAATATTTTTTTCATTTTTCATCCTATCCAATGAGAAATTTGAATCCACATTCATGCGTACGTACGGTCTATCATCTCCATTAACTGTGTAATTGGATTTTAATCTATAAAAATTATGAATTAATCTAAATATTTATATAATGAATATATATTGTATTTATTTTTAGTTAAAAGGTATATATATGATGAATCCATCATTAATGTAAAAGTATATAAAATAAAGAACGAAAACAATTTCATAGAAAATGAATTCATTATTAACCAAAATGTAATTTTGACAAGGAAATGTTTTATAAACATGTATTAAAAGGTTTCAAGTAAATAATATATGGTATGATATATATTATTATGGTTATATAATAGATTTATAACAAAACTATATTTATTATACTATTGTTTTGAATGATTATAAATGAAGTTGATATTTGAGGTATGTGATTTTTATCTCACTTTATTTTCTATTATACAAACATTATATTCACCAATTGTTTATTTTTTTTAGTGTATATACTACTCATGAATGTATTTTATTATCATTATAAATAAATAAATGGCTATTTAAATTTCTATCTATGTTTCTTTATTTAAAGGGGATTATTATTCAAATGTTACCAAAGTTGTAAGGGTTGGATGTTACAATGTCTTTAATTATTGGGTTTGTTTATGATTATGATTCCAATGATAAAATATGATGATCTATATCTCATGAAATTAATTTATTTTCTTATCCTATGATTATTTATAGAGAATACATGTTTCCATTTTATTTTAGTCTATTTAACTACTCAACATTCTAAAAGAATTTTTTTAAGAAAAATCGATGATTTCCCCCTTCTATCAAAAACTATTTTTCTTCCATATCCATGTTTTCTAAAAATAATTTAAATAATGTTTTTAAAATTATCCTATGATTTTTTAGAGATAATTTTACCCATTATTATTATTTTTTAAATGGTTTAAAATTATTCTTTTTGTAATTTCCCAAACATGGCTCTTTTAACGTTTTACTAAAAATGTGAATGAAATCATTGTTTTAACATGTAAAAAATGAATAATATTTATTTATATCATGAACTATTAGGACTTAAAAATTATTTAATGTTTCTATTTTTATTTTCATAGAAAAAAATTTTCATTAATATTTGGTAAATTTTTATATTTTAAATTAGTATTTTCCAAGATGAAGTGTTATTTTCCTCAAGAAATGATACAAAAGATATTTAAATATAATTTTTATCAAAGTTGAATTAATTTTATGTAACATAATCATTATTTGGGATATTATCCAATGATAATATATGTATCCTTTCTATTAATGGTTTATGATTATGATTGGAATATTTTTATAGAACCAATTTTTTTCCAATTGTTATGTTTATGAAATTCATTTCCATTCCAGATGTTATGATATGATGAAAAGATGAAATATTTATAAAACCATTTTTTTACATGTGTTATATTATAATAAAATGTATTTTAAACCCAATTAATTTCTATGGGTTATGTTATGAATAATGTTTTCTGATTTATTGGAAAAATATATATAGATTATGTGATGGGAGGGAAATATACCCTCCGATTAATTCGGTAATAATTAATTTTTTATTATATTAAAGGGTACATGGGAGTTTATCCCATGCCAAAAAACAGGGTACATGGGGGGTTATCCCAAGAACAAAAATTTGGGTACATGAGAGGTAAACCCAAACAAAAATTAGATACATGGGTGGTCATCCAAAGCCTAACATTTTATTAATATCTTGGTGATTATCTTTTGAATAAGTTTATCTATGATTAGGTGTATTCCACAAATCTATATCTTAGGATAATGTTATTATTTCATGGCTTAAGTACTTTTATTCCCTTAGTATCCTCCAATGGCCCGAAGGCCATTATTTTTTATTGATTTTTGATAATCCACCTTTCAAGGGGTGAGGTGGAACCCTTACAAGGCCCATAGGCATAAGCATTACGTGGCTCGTAGGCCTTAGAAGAATCCATTTCCCGTAGGATTCAAAAATTACATACATCCCAGACTAACTACTTAGAACTACTCCTCCCCATCATCTTTATTGTGAAATCAACTCTCCACCTTCACATGACTGTTCGACTAGGCTTTCTCGTGCGTGCACAGGCTTTTCCCGATGGTAGGTGCAATACCCTCTCATTCTTGCAATCAATTTAGCTTCTGCTATGGTTAAAGCTCCTTGCTCCTCCTCCTTCTGAAACTTGTTCCTTGTAGGTTGTCTGGTTTTCATCTGCACTTTATGATGGACTGAATGCCTTTATGTGGCCCAAAGGACTTACTGACCCGAAGGCCTGGGTGACCCAAAGTCCTAAAAGGACTCAGGAACCAAATCGGAGGCACGATGGCCCAAATGGGGGCATATTCCCAACTGCTACAGTGACAAACAGTGCCTTGTACAGTACCCACTACAGTTATGCACAGTTCCTGCTACAGAACAGCTATAGTACCCAGAAATTATCTCCCATCTGGATTTGATCCTGGGTCTCTTGGATACACTTAAGGTGTCCTCACAAACTATGCTGAGGCTCATGTTCTTCCCTTATTATTCATGTTCTATGAACTTCCATGATTTATTCCATGATTATTTTTTATGTTCCATTACATAAAACATATGGTTTTCATTTATTATTCTCATGTTTCATTCCCTTATGATCATGTTATGATGATATTTCACTTATTTAACTTTAATAAGAATCTAAGCTAACCCATTCCTATGCTTCATTTCCATATATTATAAAGAAAGGCTTGTGTATTTTATTTATATGAAGTGTATTATGTTGGATGGTTTTTATGGGATATATTAAAGATATTTCATAGTATAAGAATATTGTATATGTAGTCTCTAAAGACAATATACCTTTACAGTCCTCTGATATGTATTTGTGAAATTCACTGAATATTCATCTATTATTATATAATACCTATGTATGAAAATACATTGACATTATAGTATCAGGTTATTCATGATGTTTTACATTTCTCTTAGATTTAGAGGTAAATTCCTCATCTTATGCTTGTGATCATTGAGTGGAAGTTGATCTAGAGTTTGACTAGTTTTTTTTGGAGTAGTTGGTTTAGATCATAGACCAAGTGAGAAAGTGTTGTGAGGTGGGTGGTGTAACTTTTTAGAGTCCTATTTCATTATGGGAAAATATAAGAAGATACTTCTCAAAAAATATAATTAATGACCTCAATGGCATGATTTATTTGGGTAAGAACTCCAAAGAAACTTCTAGATAATGAGAAGTACTTGGAAGGGTGTATTATATTGGCATGAAGTTTTTCAAGTACCTTACACTTTTATTTCTTCCATTCATTATATTTTTTGGGTAATTATTTACTTGGGAGATGTATCAGGTTTCTTCTAATGGTTTTTATAGGGTGTTAGTGTCTTTTAAGGGGTTGCACAATTGGAGTACGATTAGGTGAAATAGTGGGGTTCCTCCGATGAAATTTTATGGAATATTTGGAGTTGTACTATGGAAAAACTATGGTTTTCACATTTTTATAGATAACTATCGGAAATTTCCGAGAAAATAGATTGTCTAGGGATAGAGGTGAAAACACAGTTGATGCATGGTTTTCCAAACCACATGACCAAACTGTGCATGGAATTTTAATTCATCTAAAAATGGATTTTAATACTAAAGCATCTGTAAAACCTCTCATTTTTTCTCAAAATCCTAGGTTTATCTATCCTAGGGACTATCGTTGTAATTCTTGGTGGTTCCTCTTTGTAAATACTCTAAATTTAGTGCATCTATAGCATTAGATCCTGTGAAATCATGGTAAAACTTGTTTCTTCCTTCATTCCCCATATCTATATAATATCTCCCCTTTATCCTTTGAGATGAATCTTAAATTCAGGCTATTTTATATAGATCTATGTTTCTTATCATAATATAATGGATAATTCTTTACTGTTTTTTCTATAAAAGATTTATCTAGATAATTGGCATTGTTTCCTTTAGTGTGTCTAGGTCTATTATTAATGATGAATTTCATTATGGTAAGTTGTTGTGAATATCTATTATTAGAATGACTTCTTTGATGAATTATAGTCTTAAAGATTATATATTGAAGGATTGAGTACTGTTCTAGTAAAATCCAATACATTAACATGATCTAGGTATCATTTTTCGGATGATCGTGGAATTTAGAATTTATTTGTTAAAGGTATAAGGTCTTTAACATCATGGGAATTTGTATGGAATTATTATAATTCTTTTATTGTATTTTTATATAAAGTGTATAGAAAATTTTTTGATAGGTATTTTTACATGATTAGGGTGTATCGTGAGAAATTATCTTGGTTTTGGATTGTGTGATTCTTTTAATGTCAAACTATATATATTTTTATTTCATATCCATAGGAATTTTTGATATGCCAAGTTATACCTTGAAATGTTATGCATTATTTGAGAAATAGTTCATAGCATATAGAATTCTCATTCTGATATATTCCCATTTTTTCCTACCATGTTATTTATTACATGTTTAGTATTTCATATCATGTGGAATACATATGGTGGTATATTTTTCCTCATTATGTTCTTCCTTAAATTTTGACTGGTACATAGCTAGTGGAATCATTGTTTCAGTTTTCAGGCTAATAGGTGGCCCTGAAAGACATAGATTCCCCCAATAGGGGGAGCATGGATGATGTGACTCATTGGGTTTGGCTTTACATAGAATGGTTTACACCTAATATTGGAATGTTTCTATACCATGAGGGAATATCATACACCAAGGGAAGAGGGTTTTTATTTTTCATTGTAATGTATCGATAAGACATATCATTGCATATGTGTAGAGTCCCATCAGTTCATGAATGCCATGTGTATACACCATTGAAGGAAAGAATTTATCCCGGAGTCACTAGTGTCTATTTCCCTTAAATGTGGTCAGAGAGGTGTTCATTAAAAGTGTGTCATGTATTGTTCTTGATGAATAATGGGTTACATATCATGATCTAGGTCATGAAATAACTACATATGGAACATTCCCACTAGGGAACAAAAGCATGTATGAAATGGGTTTGTGAAATCTTTGTTATCACATGATCCCTTTCTATATGAATGGAAGTTTTATTATTTCTGAATTTACTATTCCATCATGAAATACTCCTCTATATACATGCCAATTTATGTTAAGAAAATATTGGTGGTGTCGAACTGGGTGTATACTCACACCTTATATGCAAATATTGGTGTGTGAAAAGAACTCGTGATTTGAGATCTAGAAAAGGGAAAGGTACTTACATAAGGTTTTTGAGAGGCATGGAATTTTGAGATAGATTTGGTACTGAGATAGAGTCAAAATAGTCTCTATACAACATTTTTATTACCATTTCTTATTTTACTACTTATTTTGTTTACCTACCACATTTGGGGGTCTATTTGATTACTCCTATATAACCTAATATATAATCCTTTATTACATATTTCGTATGTTATTTTTTAATGGTGATTTTCAGTTAGTTTATTTTTTTGTTGTTATTTCTTATGTAATCAAAGGATTATACAGTGTATAGTATCCCCACACCAGATTTAGACCGATGCCACTAGTCAGTGTCTTCTTGCATTCCTGGAGTTATGCATGTGGTCAAGTGGAACTTCAGATCAAACCTTCTGATTCATGTCGAGGTGTTCCAATAAGTTTATATCCCAAATGAAGCATAAAAATACTTAACATATATTTAACTTGATTAAAAATACCTCTAAAACAATATTCAAACCATTCTTTGAAAACATGACAAAAATATCCTCTTCTTTGGATAACATTTTTACTAAAAAATTGAGAATATTTAGCAAAAAATTCATTGGGAATATACATATAGAATTATTATGGAATTTTAAAATAAAATAATGGCCATGATGTAGAGTAAATCCATTTATATCATATAAGTTAAAACATAACATTCTATTTAAGATTATATTAAATGTCAATAATTACATATTAAATAAAAATTTCATTAAAAAGATTCATTTTAAATATTTCTAAATAAATTAAATTGTAATTAAATTTATCAGTATAATAAATTTCAAATATAGGAAAAATTTTCTGTAAAATAATTTCTAGGAGAATGGATAGGAAATAAAATGTCTAATGACCAAAGTATAAATATGGATGACCTTTATTTTAAAAATATTCTTGATAATTTTATGTTCCAAATAAATGAAAATTTTAATAATAAATAAAAATACTATTAATGACCATAATTGTTGAAAATTTCGGGTATAAAGTAAAATATTCATATAATTTCCCTCAATAGAAATTTGGTATAGAAAATCTTGAAACGAAATGAGATTTTCAACACAAAATGTTACCCCAAGTCCCATTTTTTCTTAATATGTATTCAAATATCATACATAATAAATATATATTTTTTATATATATATTCCAAAACTATACACATACAGAAAATACTATTTATCTTTTAATTCCTAATTTTACTTTTATTAAAAATTTATTTGTTAAAATGGCTATTGGAGTGAAAACTGGTTTATTTTACATGCATGTTTTGATTTGATGGTTCCAATAATATTAGCTTGGTTGTTGTTCCATAATATAATAAATCATAAAAATTACATAATTCTCAGAGTTATTCCTTATATAATTTTTTCTAATTATTCATATAAAGATGTGATGAAAATGTATTACATCACTTTGTGAAGATGGTAGTATGTACGTACGCACGATCAACAATATCACATTTAAATGGATAGAAAACTATAAAGGTAGATAATATATTGTTTTTATATAATAATAGTTATGTTATAAATACCATATATAATTATTAAATTCATCATAATATCCATCCATGAATTATACTAAAGGAAAATGAATCATATCACTATGTGAAAATGGAAATCCACACATATGCATGAGCGATACATTCATTTACCATTTTATGTAAGGGAGATGGAAGATTGATGTACCATAATAATGATAAGAAATTCATTTATTTGTGACATTGGGTTTATCAATTTCGTATGGATACAAAATAATTATAGGAAGTAGAAAAATAATGCAACATGAAAAGATCAGCCGAATAAATACCTCTTTGTTGAGAAACCTCTTCTAAATCTATTCTTAAGGACACTTGGGTTAGTATTTTAAGAGTAAAATATCATCTAGGACGTTTAAAAGGATGTTGATAAGAGGCAAAGGGATTAAGTGGAATGATGAAGAGTTGAAATTGGTTTCCCTTTTATAAGTGAGTGAACTAGCATACTTGTAATTATTAAGAATGTTAAAATATAATAATTTCACTCACCATAAATTTACTCTAAATTGGGTCATGTTTGAAAATATAATAATATTTAATAAAAATATATTCATCCAATACTATTTTGTAATGTTTTTTTGTAATTTTAATCCCAATTAATTTATTTTAACCCCTTATTAATCCTTTTTAACCTTTATTACAATAATTAATTTTTACCTCAGTAACTATTCATAATGACCAAAAATTAATCTAACCTTATTAAATAATATTAATTATTTTGATTCAATATATATAATCAATTTTATAAGATTAAATTTATGTAAGAAAATATCCTTAAACATTCAATATTCTAGTGACTTTATACTATAATTCACATTATTACATTCCCAAATATCTGTTTTGTTTAGAGTTTTATAGAGTTAAGTCATAAAACTTACATAAAAATCTCACATATTACAAAGTGGACACTTATATTTAGTATCCATTTTTTCCACGAAGAAGTTCCATTAAAATTAAACATGTTTTTTTCATAAAATATATTCAGAAATTTGATATTTACCTCAACCTTGTCCAAACTCATCCTTAAATCCAAATAGAAAACATTTTAAAACATGTGATAATCACAAAATGCACAACAAGAGACATAAAAATTAGAAATATATTGGTCCAGTGAAAAAAATCACAACCCATGAAATTTTACCTTTATCATAATGTTATTTTAGGTAATGAAATAAATCACTTCCATGTCAAACAAATTATTTTTTTCTTATAATCATTTAAACCCATGTCAAGAAAATAAAAATCGTTTTGGTAACTAAGAGCACGCATTTGTAGCCAATTTTAAAAACAAGTTAGAAATAACTAGTTCTGAGTTAAATCCATAGAAAACACCCTTTAGTAACTCCCTATTTCTATCAATAGATAAGTTGAATTACCTAATGCATTGGGTTTTTATCTTGGAACACCTGTCATATTAGCTATAATGAGCTCACTCAATGCTATCTAAGAATAATAAACATATATACCGTATCGATCTCACCAGTGATCTATAATGGGAACAATCATATAATTTTCATCGTTCTCAACCATTCCACATATATTTCTCAAGTAACATAGAAAACATTTTATTCTTACACCTTGTCATCATAAAACCTTTCAAAAACTGTTTTAATCCTATGTGGAAAAAATTTGATATCAAAATACTATTTTCATATAAAACTAATTCTCAATACCAGAATAACATAAAAATGGGAAGGAGGGTTTTTATATGAAGAAAAAAATGAAATACTATAATGGAATAAAAACATTAAATAATGGTTATCAAGGTGGAAAAGTCATTGTCACCATATACATTAAAATCAATCATTGTTTTCATTATGCGATTAAACCTTGGAAAATAAAAAGGTTCCATGAAAATATAATGTAAAAAATAATAATCCTTAAAAATAAATAATGAGGACGGTATCATTAATAAATATCCCTAGTGAAGATTAATTACCATCAATGATTTTTCTCTTTGATGAATAGATATACAATTAAAATTTCATTAAAACATTCTTCGGGAAAATTTTCATTCCATTTTAAAATCACATATAAAAATGGACAATTATAATGGAAAAAAATTATTTGAAAAGAAGTATTTAAATTGTATGGTAATTATAAACACAAAAAATAGTCATGATAGTGGGAAATTTTATTCATTCTATGTAAGTTAAAAAAAATTCTTTAATACTTTTGATAAAATATTCACAAAGTACCTAGTTTGAAAAACAACAACAAGATTCCTCTCAAACCATTTCATAAAAATTAAAAAATGGGTAAACATGAATTTAAAAGATCATAGGAGAATATTTAAAACCATATTTAAAACATTTTTATAAAACATGGATATGGAAAGAAAAGAGAGTTTTAATGGATACTTTTATGGATTATTTCTAAAAAGAAAGTCACTTACCATGAATCTAACTCATCATGTACGTTCTTTATCATCCTAAACAGAAACCTTATATAAATTTTATACTTTATTAAAAAAATCAAGTTCATTATTCATTTTTTTCATTTAATTCCATGTTATATACAGTTACATAATTAATTAAATTCAAATGGGTTACTTCTGATTGTATTCGAATCATATGTGAAAAATGACTTCAATGGGTTGAAAATGATAAAAGTGGACATTATCCCACCACAAAAAGAATAATTATCATTAAATAATTATTATTTCTGTACAAAATTCATTTTTATAAAACCAATCATAAAATATTTCTATGAAAAATGAATTATGTTACAGTCATGGAGACGATAGACCATACATATGCATTAGTAACATTTTCATTATGGAAAAAAGGTATGAATTATTTTATATTTATAGAATTATTATAATTTAGTAATTATAATATTATTTAAATATATATATACTCATACATATCATCCATGTGATTTTTTTAATGAAAAATGGATCACATAATTTAATGTGGGTGGTAGCCCACATGCATGCACGAATGATGTTATCATTTTTCATTGAATCAAAATGTAAGAATGTAAATGATATATTATCTTTTAAAAATAATAAATATTTCATTAATATCATATATAAAAATTAATTCCATCATTATAAATAATCCATGAGATATAGTGATGGAAAACAAATTGCATTGATTCGCAAGGTGGTAGTCCGCCTTACAAATGAATGAATGTTTTGATTCCAATTTGATGGAAATGGAGATGAATGTAGGTTGTTACATTAAAACAAAAAAGCCTAAGTATATATAAGATATTTTTTATTATATAATATTTGTTGATAAACATATGAAGGAGGTGGAAGAAGAAGAAAAAAAGAAACACTTGGTTAAGAATGATACCTTTTCATTGGACAACATCCTTTTCTTAACACCTTAAGAAAACTAATACTGGTGTCCCGGCCAAAATAATGACAATAAAACATGCTTAGATATTCTGTGAATATTAAGTTTGAATATATTGTCCAAACCAAAATAGTATTTATTTTTTAATTAAATGGAATAATAGGTGTACTTTTATAAGATAGGGGAGGGTCACTTTTGAAATTTCTAAAAATATTAAATTAATATAAATTAGTTTTCAATTCCAAATGTTCCCAAACATATTTTTTTTAATATAAGATGAGTATTTTTAGTAATAATCTCATGAAATAAAAAAATAGAAAATTTAGGATCACATTTTAACCTTATTATTTTGTTTTAACACCTCGTTAAACCCTTTCACACTTATCGTGACAACAAGAATTTTTACACTTTTAGAGTCAAGAAAGTTATTATAAATGGAAAAAAATCCCATAAAAGGACCGTGGTTGATATCATAAACCATATCCTAATCACTTCTCCAAATAAAATATTTTTAAATTATATATCATTTAATAAAGTATTGTTTATTATAATATATCATTATTGTGTATTTTTAAAACTCTTCGTCTCTTTGAATCTGAAAACATCAAGAAAACAATTGAAATCTTAATTTATTATTTTTATATATCTGTAAAATGTTATTTCCATAAATAAAATTAATTTATCCCATTAATTATCTATAATTATAATTATTTTAATATTTTAATTATCATTTATTTGATTTTTTCTATTAATTGAAAAAATATTGCATTAGCATTGCGTATGAATATAAAGTAATTATTTCCTCACTAAAATTATATAATAAATTACCATGATTAATGTAAAAAATTATATTTAAAAATAATATTTATAAACAAACATATATTCTAGTTATCCTCATATTAAAAATATTATATTTTATAAAAAAGACTGTGACATTTTTTACTTTTCTTTAAATAAAGTATTATAAAGGTTATAGTCACATCTAAAGGGTAAAAATTAAATATAACCAAATTTTGTATGATAATGGATGAAATAGAATAACTATATAAAATTAATTCATGTGCAAGGTTCATTTTATAATCCTAATCATTTTATTTTTAACTTTAATTACATTATTTACCCTTTACCATGGTAAAACAATTCTTAGGTTACTATTGATATTGACCAAAACTAAAATGGAACTATTTACCAAATTTGGACCCACTAATTAAAAATATTTAATCCATTTTGAAAAATATAAAACACTGAAAATATATAATTTAATTAAAAATTCTATAATTAAGACATGATAAAAAAAATTCAGAAAAATGAACTTTTAAAATGTAAAATTGTTTTATTATAAATTAAATTATAAAATCCATTTCAAAATACATAATTGTATCATTTTAAATAAATAGGAACTAATTTTAAATTTTTTAGATAGGGTGCCACTAAATTGCTTCTCTAAGCCATTTTTTCACATGAATTCAATCGTGCCTCCTCATATGCCAAGGGTGTCCAAATATCAGTGGGGGTCTATGGTGGATCTTTAAGAAAACTAAACCCCTATATCATAGTGCACAAAAAAAATCCAATAATAAAACATCATATATATCATACTATGAATAAAAATCAATAATCCAAAACTGAAACATTCTGTGATGAAACGAAACGAAATGAAGGCCCAAATGACAATGTCAAACATACAACCATCCACCTACAGGGCTAGTTACATAACAAACCAAAATAAAATAAACTATAAAAATGATCCCCCTATATTACAAAGAAAACCTCTTCTAGCCATATGATACCACTCAATCAATCCCTCTCAACCAAAAAATAATCAACATTGTCCTATTACCAAACTTATGCCTTCAATAAACATATAAGAGCTACTCGGGTACCCTTGTGCAATTGTGTCCTGAGTAGGGTGTGAGTAAAACATTGTAGGAAACCACCAATGGTGTCAAAAAAATACCATTCATTACAAAAGTTTTTGAAGGATAATGAATAATTATAGAAAAATAGTTAAATAAATCAAGTTTCATTATTCAACAGTATTTAAATTAACCACTTTCTCTATTGGTTCCATGTATTACCCAACACCATTAATCCTGACTTAGACAAATATAGTCATCTAATCCATATATCATAGGTGTCACGGGTTGGAGAAAAAGAAGCATCATTCCATGTATCTAATTGGGATATTGTACGTTATGTTGGACCATCCCAACCACTAGGTCACAAGTCGAAAAACAAGCATTAGTCCAAGCATCCAACTGGTTTTCAAAACTCTAGGTTCAACCATCATAACATTGATATGGAATTCAATTCCCATACCACTGGATTCAAGAGAATTAGTTAATCCTCCAAAAAATATGGTGCACTAGGGTTCTTGAAGTATCAGTCTAGACCATCAAAATCTGTGGACTGGAGTGTTATTCCATCATCCCTAAACCATTAGTCCCAGGTCAGAAAATAAAGAGCATCAATACATGTATCCGATGGAGATTTTTCATATCATGTCTGGAAATCGCCAATCATGTAATTATTAATCATTACCATATTGTTCAACATTTCCTTGGGTCATTTCTTTCATCATATAAAACCAAATTCACAATTAATCCATTTCAACCATTACACACAAAAATATTTTAAAAAATATCAAACCTATTAAGAATTAAAAATTCTTATTTGTATATGTTTCTATATCCTTTATTAATAAAAATATTTATTAATCTCCCAATGGGAAATTAAATCAACCCATGAATCAAATAAAACCTAACACTTTTTCAAATTTCATAAAACACAAGAACAAACCTACATGTCAAACACTTGTAATACACCTCTTAAAACATGGTTCTCCCTATCTGAAAATACAAAAAAGGTCCAAATATTTCATTCCCATGAAAAAAATTTAAATATTCATCAATAAATATTCACTGAAGAGGTTACCACACACCCATTTCAAATCATCATTAGAAACCCATTTAAAAATCTCTTATAAAATTATCTTGAGGTTAACACCCCATTTTGAAAAAACATCTACTTTAAAATCTAGTTTTCCCACGTTAGAAGGAACCACAAATAAAAATCAAAAACCCACCATGTAACCATTTCAAAAAGGAATCATAATATTTTACAGAAACTCAACACCAAATCATTCCATTTTTCAAAAGTGCTCACACCCCATGTGTGGCCATAGGTTTGGTCTCACAACACCATGGATACAACAAGACCCATTGAAGGTCTAAAGTAATAAGAAAATCCTAAATTAATTAGCTTAAACTAAGTGTAAAATACACAATACAATATTTTTAAGTTATATAACGCAATTCACATATAAAAAATTTATTAAGACTGTGGGTACAGCTTTTAGACCACCTACCTCATTAAAAAAGCTTTATAAAACATTTCAACAGAATGGAGGCCTTTCTAAGGCATTTATAAACCTCAACCAACTCCTCATCACCAAAAAAATTTCATCTCAGTATCCCAACACTTAAACTCACCCCAAACAATAAAAATTAATTAATAATAACAATTATAATTATTTAATGCATTAAACCTCATCTTTGAAAAATGGAAAAAAACTCATCGGGTACACACATCTTATCGAAAACCCAAAAATTCACTATAAGAGGTCATTAATGGAACCTTGAATATATTAGAGAGAAAAAAACTAAGATTTTATAGCAATTAGGAAAATAATTAAATTAATCCATCATAAAAAACTAAGAAAATTAATCACAGAAACATACCTTAATGAAATGACATACATCATCATATGAAATTAATCTTGGGATCTCCTCTATGAAATATAACATAAATACCCATGATAAATGGATGATTCCATGATGATTTTGTGGAACCGTCAATAATAACAAAAACAAAGATCACTAAATTAGTGAGGTAGAGGAGGAAGTAAGGAAATCCACTAGAGTTTGCGTAATAATTCAAAAAATTAAGAAAACCCATGAAACCACTTCCATAATAGAATTAGGGGGGATTAGGAAAGGGTTTGGGAACCCCTAGAACCCTTTGCACCATACAGGGAAGAAATGGGGTAGAGAAACCTAAAATCCCAAGGGGGAATTTTGTTAAAATCCCCCATTTATTGAAATCATTGAAGATGCATGGTTTGGCCACACTATTTTCCAAAATGTGAACCAATCCTGGGGTTGGAAATGTAAAATACAACCCAATCTCATATTTAGGTTTCATGGTTGGTCAAACTATATGCCAAACATTTACACCCCACCATACCTCTCTGCATCACATTGCATGGTTTTTCAAAAACCATGTGCAGGTCATGCATCATCTCCCTCGCCCTCCACATCCTCCAATGGTTTCCCCTTAGACTATGCATATTTTGACCTAAAACATGTGTTCAACATTAAATCCAACCATTCTTGGTTCAAAATTAACTAAAAAAATTTAGCAACAAAGTTTCACATGGTTTCTCTTAAAATGTGCACACTAAACCATGCTACATAGGCACAAACCACCAATACTCTTAAAAAATATCCCAAAGACTCTAAAAGTTAATTCAATACCCTAGGTAACCTCAAGATAATAATTACTCTTATCAATACAACACTTTAAATCAACAAAAATTTCAAAATCAGATGCTGAGTTTTAATCCAAAATCTAACCCATTTCATAATAAAAATTCAAATTCATTCTGAATTTTCAACCAACCCAAACACGAGATATTAACAAATCCCTAAAAAATACTTATTATTCTCAAGAAGCCATAGTGTTCATCCATATACACCACCCATCCTATGTTAGTCACCATATTTTATCCAACATCCTTAGTTATCTTCTGATATGCTGAAACATTACCTATGAGTGACCTCCAACTCAGTACCCTCAACTGGAAAAAATCTACACTAATTCCCATTTCCAAAATTGAAACACTAATATGATAAATACCCAATAAAATCAAATCTAAACACTAATTAAAGCATAACATGATCATTCATCAGTCTATGTTTCTCCCCTATATAATGGTAACACATAGAAATTCAAAAGTAAGAATATTATATTTAATAGTGTGCATGACACACAACACCAAACATATAAAGGTATATAACCTCTCAAGAAATTATGTTATATTAAATATTTTAAATAAATTTAATATATTCTATAGTTTGAAATTCTTAAAATAATGAGTTATCTTATGTCATATAAAATAATGATTTTCTTCAATAGCTTGCATTATGCGCAGGGCCAAGTTTTTCTAAACAACAATATATTATTAAAATATTATTATTTAACCTAATAATATATTACCTAACCATTAAATTATTATTTATGAAAATTATTTCCTAACATATGATTATATATTATTGAATTAATTTATTACCAACTAATTGTAAATGAATATAAGAACCAGTTGAATATAAAGGGGATGCTTTTATAAAAACTATTATTATGTGCCAAAGGTGTATTATCATAATAAAGGAAATTAATTACTAGTGTTGAATGATATTAATTAAATATAAATATTATATGTTCATTAAAATATTTTTTACATTCATCCAATATTTTTTATAGAAATAATATAACAACATACACAATTTTACACATAAAACCTATATCTTTATAAAGGTAGTTTTACCGCCTTTTAATGGCACACCAATTTTTAATATAAATTATGAAAATTTTATAAATTAAATATGAAGAAGTAAACTTAATTTTTGAAATTATAATTTCAAAATTATCTATGGTTGATTTTTTGGTATTTCACTGAGAATTTTTAAATTTTTTATGAATACTTAAAATAATGATTTTGAATTAAAAAATGCATTTTGGTCTAATTTAGTTACATAGTTAAATTTTGTTATTATTTGGTTTTAAATTATAATTATATCAATTTTATATAATTTAATCCAATTTAGTTCATTGGAAGAAATTTCACATAGAAATTGTATATTAAAATATTTCAAAATTTTAGACATTTTCATTTAAAAAATCCTACTTTGTCATCCCGTCTGCAGGATTAATTATAAATTAATATCTTCAAAATTTCAGATTTGAATTTTGAAAAATATATTCCATATTATGAATAATAATAATTTATAACTTCAAATAATTTCTACTTACTTTTTAACCAAAAAATAGTGAATGTAATAAAAATTAATTATAACAATTTAGAGAAGAATTAGCTTAAGATGGGATTGAACCTTAAATGTGAGGGCCAAAATAACTTATAAAATTGTACAAAATACATTTATAGGAAATATTTCTAAAATACCCTTCCTTTTTTTAATATTAGTTCATTATTGGAGGCACATGATGTAAGGGAGACCTCTCAATAGTGTTTACATTTTTATATTTACATGAATGCCACTCTTCCTCCACTATTAAAAGCCTCTCTCCCCTCCCATTTATTCACACATATAAATACATTTATATCATCCATAACCTAACTAAATAAGCTACCAAAATACCTAACCTCCTCCTATAATCCTTATATTGGGATGAAATCCAATCAAGGAAGTCCTTTGGTATAATCCAAAAGGAGTCAACTGAATAAGAGGTAATGTTATTCAGTGGTCTCTTTTGTTTCATTTACTTCTCCACCCCTTCAGTTATTTTGATATAATTATATTATAATAACATAAAAATATTCAATATATTGATATTTATTTATGATAAGAGTTTGACCTGCACTTTCACACATGTTAATCAAATAGGAAACATAGTCATCATTTGTTTCTTCGAAGGACTACCGCCTTGCGATCCGATGTCATTCATTCTTCCATTAACACCTTTAAATGTTGTAATAATGAAATAATTATAGTTTATATATGATATTTATGATATTTACGATTTATTTTTTTATTATATAATTTTTATATAACACCTACCTTTATGCTTTCCATTTTGATGGAATACGATAACTTCATTTTTGGATGTGCAGACTGTCACCTCCTCAAAGCGATGTGATTCGTTCATGCTATACATGGAATGTATTAAGGATTATTTTGAAAAAAATCTATGAAATATATGACATAAATATGATACTATAATTAATATATATATATATCATTTACTTTTCATTATTTTAATATGAAAAAAAGGAAGTATTGTCCATGCGTACGTACGACCTACTGTCTCCATAAACGGTGAATTTCATTTCCCATATCCAATTTTTATAGAATATTCTAAATAAAAACGTACTGAAAATATATGATATTTAAATCATGTTTTACATTATATAGTATATTAAATCATTATCTAATTAATGTTAATTAAAATTCATAAATCGATACATACTTTGAAAACAAGGAAATTAACACCTGAAACAATGAAAATAATGAAAGGAAATTAATTAACTGGTAATAATATGTTATAAGTGGATAATATGTGATAACATAAATATTAATAGAGTTCTATTATAATTCATTATAATGATTAAATACATTATATATTATGTCAAAGGATTTTCACCCAAAAGGAAATGAAAGGTAAGGGATTTTCATATCAATTTTTACATTTGTAAGATAAATTTCATATCACCACTTACTTCTCTTTGTGGTGTATCTACTTCCCCCTTTGATATATTATATAATTAATAATTTTATTTTCATTTTATTTATAGTTCTATATTTAATTTTCTCATCCAAAGGGTTTTGACTTAAAAATTACCATGTGGTAAAAGTTATCTTTACAATCTCACTTTCTTTTGTGATTGTTAACATTATCTTGACAAAATCACTAACATATGAACATTTTAAATTGGAAATAAAATTTATATTAGATATAATTTCTCTTATTTTATGGTTATAATTATTTCACAAACCGTATACCTTTTTTACATATGGTGTGTACTTGAAATTTATTTGATTAACTATGGAAATATTGGTAAATCTGTATCTTTTACTCAATATGGATATTTGAGAATAAACATTTATCATGAATTAAATTTATGATTTGACATGTGAGGAACTATTTGGACAGGTATGACATGGTTAGGTATCTATTATAGATATCCCCTTCATTCATCACTACTCTCATGAGATGAATCGGTTGGCCAAATCATATGGGTATTCACCATATATGTTATAAACCATCTTGTGAAAATCCTTGATAGAAAACGTATTATATACCTAGGAAACATGGTATCCAATAATAAAGAACTACCTAATTCAAATTTAATTATTATTTTTCAATGGGATTTTTTTCTTCAACATTATCTTTGGATGCATTTCATTCTCATTGTATTGATTAAATGGCATGTGTTTTTTATTTCCCTTACTATATTGATTAGGCCTTATCTAGTTTTTTTAATGGTATGTTTTTTCACTTATTTCAATTATAATAATTTTTCATTATTATTGATTGATTATTACATCCATTGTACTCTTACCCTTATTGAGCATTTTAGCTCACCCTTTTTCCCTTTCCTCCAGATATGATGATTAATTCTTGTATTGAGTTTAAAAGAAGAATTTTTTTAGTATTTGTTTTGTATTATGTTTTAATTTCTATTTTATAATGTAATATGGGTATCATTTATGTAACATAGTCTTCTAAAACTACTGAACTGATGAGTCCTTCGGGATTTGATTCCATGTAATCATGAAAATGTAATGAAGTAAGGCACCCACAATGGGCTTCTAGGGTCAGGGCGTTATGGTTGTTAATAGAGGGAGGTTTAGAGAAAACAATAGAAACTGGATTTAGAAAATATATATTTGGGAAAATAACACCAATATATAATTTGATGACAACTATATGTGAATATCCATAAATAAACCATGTTTATGATTATTAGATTTTCTATGCATAAATTTTTCAATTTATGTAAAGTATTTTACTAGTTTTTGTATTATAAATTATGTTTCATAAGGATATGATCTTATTTAACATATTTCATAATTTAGAAATGGATCCTAGTTAACGTAATGTGAACCTCACTAAAGCACATAATAAAAATTGTAAAAGGGTTCGTATCTTTTATGGTATTAAGCCAATATTTCAAAATGAAATAGTTTCCCAAGAATTCTCATCATATGAGGACATAGTACCATTTTTTTAACGACCAAAACATTTATTAATGAAATATATTCTTGATCTAATTAAATTCATCATCATGTAAAATTTCTACATCATTGGTATTAGGATTTTTTTATTTTAATATATCATTATGAATTGTGACCATTGCTAATTTAGTCATTGAACAGTGGTCACATGACTTGTATAAATATAGGGCTTTAACATATCCAATTTACTCAGAAAAAGGATGAGATTGCCTCAACTTGTAGACTTTACCCATATAAAGCCCATTTTTTGGAGCTCGAAAAGGAGGTGGTGTCATTGGGATTCTCTCTTGACCAATCCCAAGCTGAGCTTGAACTTGTTAAGCTTGAACAGAACTGTCTATGGGAGAAGTAGATCTTAATAGAGATAATCACGTGTGCAATTTTTTCCGAGCAACCCCAAGAGTTTGTCACCATCACACACCTTACCCTTAGGTCTTATTCATCTATTTTAAGGGGTTATGTATCAAATCCCTATCACTATAATTATGTGAATTATTTTTTAATATAATAATTAATATATATTCATTTCATTTTTTTTACTTTCTGAATAGTTTTTAAAGCACAAATAGTATTTTTAGTTCATATTAAACTAAGAAATCTATTTTGATGAATTAATGGATTTTTAAATTAAATAATCTTTTAATAAAATATTATTATTATAAAATTAATTTTTATTAAATATAAATGATCCTATAATTTTATGAATGCAATTGTAATTTTTATTAAGGTTTGAAAGCTGTTTTTTGTCAAAACCCGTGAATTTTCGATAAATGTAGGTTTTTTATTTGAAAAGTGAAAATTAACATATTTATAAAATTATTTAGATAACATGGATATTATTTTTGTAATCAAGACATAAAAATTATCCAACGGTGAATTTTTCATAATTTCTAAGACACTCTAATTGTTTGGTAAAAATTAAATACTGTTTAAATATATATTGTGTTTTATGACATCATAATGACCCAATAGTGATGTAATAAAATACTATAAACCATATGTTCATCCAATATATCTTTTAACATTTAAATAATGTGATTTATGTTTGTTTGATTTATTTTACAAAACTTTAGAGGACCCTCCAAGAGTTATAAAACATTTTCACTTTTTAAATGAATTTCCTTGAGAGTGTGACTCACCTCCACATAAGTCACCCTATTATTTTAAAGAGTTAGGACATTTGAATTATTAAATATTGTTTTCCACTCCCCTTTTTCGGAAAAAATGGTCAAAACCATGGGCTGGTTAGAGGTATTGATTAGTTTATTATGTGGTGACCCAAACATAAATAATACAGTATTCCCTCTCCTTTCCTATATAAACCCACCCAAGATCCCACTTCCTCTTCACTCAAATCCTTTGGAGTTCATCCAGCCTTTTACCTGCTCTATCTAGAGTCCTCCCAAGGTTCCCCAAGCTCCCATGAAGCCTCTCTCAAGCCTATCCCAAGCCTTTGGGATCACACTTCAAAGTAAGGGATTTCCTCTTCTCTCATTTTGTCTTAATTTCATTATGTTGTTATACCATTTTAATATCAATTAAAAATGTTGGGCTATGATTTTGAACCTCCCTCATACTGCCCTTTTTATTTTTTAAATGAAGATATCCCACTTTATCTCTCTTCAATGCCTCCCATGTACACCAGTTACCATGCCGAAATTTCATAAGGAACTTCTCTCTCCACATTTACATTCAAGTAATTATTTTTTATGATGAATATAAATTACATTAAAATTGTTGGAACATGTATCTATATAATCCTATTACTGCATATTTCATGAAAATATGATGATACACTAATTTCTCTCTCATCAACCATTTTTCTGATTTTTTATGTCATGTCGTTATGCTGCTGAAATTACACCGCGATTTTTCAAGCCAAGATCATTGTGTAGTGAATACCACACCCATGTCTCTATCAAGGGTATTCACATTTATGCACTTATACATATTTAATGGTACTTTCATTTATTTATTCCACATTCCTTAATCTTGGAATAACTTATGATGTTGATTGATTCCATGTTATATGATCCATGTGGCACATTTATGCATGAAATGAAATGATTAAGAAGGGTGCGCCCTGATAGCGCTCTAATGCATTGGATAAAGGTTAGTATCATGACACGTCAAGTGAAATTTTTGTTTACTCATACTAATTCAAGTGAAATGATGGTTTAATCATTCTCCAAGTGCACTGAGCTTTGGATCATACTAAATTAATGTTAAATGTTATTTCCACATTTCCATGTTTTGTTAATCATGTTATATCATGCCTTTATGTTAATGTTTCTATTGCGCTCCATTGATATTACTATTGCCTAACATGTCATGTAATCCTAATGTTATGAATTTTTTATTCCCTTACTGTGCTTTATAGCTCACCATTCTCTTATGCATGTCCTCAGGATATCCTATGCAAGGCTAAGTACGAGGGAATGTAGTGGTCATGTAAAAAACGTTTTCAATAAAGATTATGTATTTCATGTATTAAGTTGTTATGTAATGGTCATAAGCCCCAAAGACACTAGACCTCTCAATATTATATGTTGTATAAAGTAATTTTTATATAATAAATCATATTTAAGTATGTAATAATGATCAGGGATGTCATGGTTTGTATCAGAGGATAGGTTTATTTATTTTTTGGATTATGATTAGAAAACCCTAGTCAAGCCTTAGAGATAAGACTAACTATAATAAAAACATCCCAAAGTTTTGGTGAGTATATATTATGTGGTTTATCAAGAAAATACATCCATGTCTGGATACGAGCATGTAGAGGCATATTTAGAACATATGTACCTACGGTTGGAAACCCCAAAAAAGAGTTTCGGGCTTGACCTGGGGTATCCCGGTACACGACAATGGGCCATGATGCACTCTTGGTTATGACACTCTTGAGGGATATACTCTGGAAAATTCAAATGCTTATTATGAACCATTATGAAGGGAACAAAAAAATTTCCCTAAAAATATATATAGGAAAGTAGATCATGGATAAAATAGATTGAATCTTATAGATTCATACGTTAAGTAAATTAATGTAATTTTTAAGTCATCTGTTTTTGTCTTTGGATTCCCCTTTATGTGTTTAATAGTTTAAAGTACTCATCCCATGTCTATATTGGATATGGTAGAACCAGAATCAAAAAGTGAAATGTAGGGTTATAATTCATAGTTCTTATCATTCTTTTATGTCTCTAAAGTTTAGTAGAGAAATCTCAGCACCACCACAAATCATGGAAGTAAAGATGTCGGTGAGTACAGAAAATGGGGAAATCATTGCATCCCATGAATATAACTCCTCCCCTATCATTATTTTTGGATTGAACTTCCAGTTGAACCTATTCATACTCCCTCTTTTGGAATTCGATGCAATTCTCAGTATGGATTGACTTTCCTTATATAGAGCCAACAAAAATTTCCATGAGAGGGAAATCACTCTCCATATAGCTAATCGACCTCCGATTCTATACAAGTGCAAGGAGGAGGATGAATTTTCTTTAGCTCTATCATCTCAAGTGTGGATATTACTTCCCTATAAGCATGTACATATGGCTCATATGATTGAGTCCATGGAAGAAACCATCCATGAAGACATGCATATTGTGAGGGAATTCACCGATGTGTTTCCCGAGGAATTGCATGGTACTCCTCCTAGAAGAGATGTTAAATTCTCAATTGATCTTATACCTAGAGAGTTGCCAATATCCAAGACCCCATATAGAACGGTTGTTGTGGAGCTTAAGGAGATGAAGAAACAACTAAAAGAGAATCTAGATAAAGGGTTTATACACCCAAGTTCTTCACCTTGGGGTGAACCATTCCTCTTCGTCAAGAAGAAGGATGGGTCAATGCGCCTTTTCATTGATTATCGTGAGCTCAAAAAAATCATGTTAAAGAACAAGTATCCTCTTCAATGAATCAATTACTTGTTCGATCAACTATGTTGAGCAAATTATTTCTTCAAGTTATATCTGTGGTCGGGATATTTCCATGTAGGGGTGAAGAAGGAAGATATCCCCAAGAATTATTTTCGTACAAGATACGGGCACTATGAGTTCATAGTAATGCCGTTCGGACTCACCAATGCTCCGGTAATATTCATGGACTTGATAAATAGAGTCTTTATATATTACCTCAACAAATTTGTGTTAGTATTTATATATGATATTCTAATATACTCGAAAACCAAGGAGGATCATGAGGAGAATCTAAGAACTATACTAGCGACCTTGCGAAAGGAGAAGCTCTATAAAAAGTACAACATGTGTGAGTTCTGGTTGAATGAGGTCTCATTCTTGGGCCATATCATCACAAGCAAGGTGATATCTATGAATCCCTCCAAAATAGATGCAATTGATGGATGGATGAGGCCAACATTAGTAATAGATATCCGTAGCTTCTTGGGGTTAGCTGGATATTATCGACAATTTGTGAGAAATTTCTCGTGATTTTCCAGCCCTATTACAAAGATAACTCGGGAGGGAATAAAGTTTTCTTGGAGTGATGAATGTGAATAAAGCATCAAGGAGTTAAAATGGAGGATTATCACTGTGCTCATGCTCACTTTACCCATAAGTGGAGAAATTTTTATTGTATTTCAGGATGCTTTGAAGAAGGGCATGGGATGTGTGTTGATGCAAAATGACAAAGTCATTGCTTATGCTTCAAGGAAATTGAAAGTTCATGAGCGGAATTATCGAACACATGATCTGGAGTTGGCTTCAATGATCTTCCCTTTGAAAATTTGGTGTCGTTATATCTTTGGGGAGAAGTGTGAAATATATATACAGACCACAGAAGCCTCAAGTATATATTCAAATATAATGAGTTGAATATGCACCAATGAAGATTGTTAGAGCTGATCAAATACTATGAATGCTCAATCCATTACCACATTTGGAAAGCAAACAAGGTGGCGGATGCTCTATATAGAAATGACCTAGGGACTCTATCAATAATGATAATTGAAAAGGATCCAATATTCTTGGATTTGAAGAAGATGGACATGGTAATCAAAAAGAAGGTAACATCATCATCCTTTCACAGATGATTTCTCAGCAGTATCTTTTGGAGAGGTTAAAGGATGCTCAAAAATATGATGTGGGAATTCAGAAGAAAGTGGAAACTCTAAAAAAGGAGAAATCCTCAGAGTTCAATGTCAATGAGGAAGGAATTGTGAGAGTTGGGAAAAGACTATGTGTTCCATCAAGTCTGGAGATGAAGAAGGAACTTTTGGATGACGCACATAGTTTGAATTTCTCTATTCACCCAGGAAATGCAAAGATGTATCGAGATCTCCAAGAGAATTATTGGTGGGATAATATGAAGGAAGATATTGTTGAGTATACGTCAAAGTGCCCGGTATGTCATCAAGTGAAGGGTGAGAGGTATAAGTCTAAGGGGATGATGAAACCATTACCCATACTAATGTGGAAATGGGAGAACATCACCATGGACCTTTTCACTAGACTTCCAAAGACATCCAAAGGAAACAATCCTATATAGGTTATTATGGATCATCTTACAAATTATTCACACTTCATTGAAATTTGGGAGGATTTATCACTAGATCAGTTAGCATGGACATATATCAGAGAAGTGGTAAGGTTGAACGGAATACCACTATCTATTGTAGCCGATCGAGATCCAAGATTCACCTCTATGTTTTGTAAGAGTCTTAAACATGCTCTCGATACTGAGCTGATCTTCAGTTCGTCTTATCATCCTCAAACTGGTGGAAAATCAGAGAGGACTATCCAAACACTAGATGACATGTTGAGAGCATGCTCAATGGACTTCAAAGGAGGATAGGATCAACATCTTCCTCTGGTTTAATTATCCTACAATAAAAGTTTCCCCTCGAGCATCCAAATGGAACCATATGAATCCATTTGTGGGAAATGGTGTAGAACACTGGAATGTTGGGATGATGTTGGTGGGCGTAAGCTGCTAGGACCAGAAATGGTCGTACAAGTAGTGGAGAAGGTTAAAACCATTTAGTAGCATATCAAGGTAGCCCAAATTCGACAGATGAGTTATGCAGATCACCATTTAAAAGACCTTGAGTTTAAAGTTAGAGACATGGTATTTCTACGCATGTCTCCATGTAAGAAGGTCATGAGGTTTGGAAAGAAAAGGAAGTTAAGTCATGCGTATATCACCCCCTTAGTGGTTCTTGATCGTGTCGGGGTTGTGGCCTATCGACTAGCACTTCCACCTACCATGTCCAAAGTACATGATATCTTTCATGTATCCCTCTTAAGAAAGTATATACTAGACGCTTCACATGTAATCTCTTTAGAGGTGGTACAGTTAGAGGATGATCTCTTTATGTGGAGAAACTAGTGTAGATCTTGGATCGTAGAGAAAAATTTCTACGAAATAAGACAATTCCCCTCGTCATGGTGTTGTGGTGAAACGAAAAGTTTGAAGAAGCATCATGGGAACCAGAGGAAGTGATGAGGAAAATTTACCCACAACTGTTTTATTGTGGAAAAAGAAAATTTCAAAGGTGAAATTTCTTAAGGGGGGGAGATTGTAACGACCCAAAGTTTCATTAATGAAAACTCCTCTTGATCTAATTAAATGTATCATCATGTAAAATGTGAGCTTATTTGGTTTTATAATTTTTGTATCTTAAAATATCATTATTAATTTTGACCATTGCTAATATAGTCATTGAACAGTGATCACATGATTAGTATAAATATAGGGCTTTAACAAATACAATTTACTCAGACAAAGGAAGCGATGGCCTCATCCAATAGACTTTCCCCATATGAATCCCATTTATAGGAGCTTGGAAAGGAGGTGGAGTCATTGTGCTTCGCTCTTGACTAAGCCCAAGCTGATCTTGAACATGTTAATCTTGAACGGAATCGTCTACGACAAAAGTGGAAGCTAATAGAGATTACCACGCGTGAAATGTTATCTAAGCCACCCCAAGAGTCTGTCACCATTGCTCACCTTACCCTGAGGTCTTATGTAGCTGTTTTAAGGGTTTATGTAACAAAACCCAAGAACTATAATTATGTGAATTATTTTTTTATATAATAATTAATATACATTCATTTTATTTCTGTTACTTTGTAAATAGTTTTTAAAGCGCAAATAGTAATTTTAGCTAATATTCAACTAAGAAATATATTTTGATGAATTAAATGATTTTTGAATTAAATAATATTTTCATAAAATATTATTATTATTAAATAAATTTTTATTGAATATAAAGGATCCTATAATTTTAAGAATTCAATTGTAGTTTTTATTAAGGTTTGAAAGCAGTTTTTTTCAAAACCCGTGAATTTTAGATATATGTCAGTTTTTATTTTAAATGTGAAAATTAACATTTTTAGAAAATTATTTAGATAAAATGGATATTATTTTTGGGATCAGGACTTCAAATTTTTCCAATGGTTAATTTTTCTTAATTCTCTGAGACTGTCTAATGTTTTGGTAAAACTTAAATATCGTTTAAATATATAATGTGTTTTATGACATCATAATGACCCAATAGTGATGTAATAAAATACTATAAACATTATTTTAGGCCAATATATGTTTAAAAATTTAAATAATGTGATTTTTTGTTTTTTTATGTAATTTACAGAACATTAGTGGACCCTCTAAGAGTTATAAAACATTTTCACTTTTTAAATGAATTTCTTTGAGAGTGAGACTCACTTCCACATTATCAACCCTATTATTTTAAGGAGTTATTCCATTGGCCTTATAAAATATTGTTTTCCAATACCCTTTCTGAAAAACCATGGGAAAACCATGGTATGGTTTGTGGTATTGATTAGTTTAATGTGTGGTGACCCAAACCTAAATACTAAAGAATTCCCTCTCATTTCCTATATAAACCCACCAAAGCTCCCACTTCCTCTTCACTAAAAGAATTTTGAGTTTGTCCAGACTCTGAAATCCTCTCTCTATAATCTTCCCATGGTGCCAGAATATTCCAATAATCCTCTGTCAATCCTCTCCCAAGCCTTTGGAATCACACTTCCAAGTAAGGGATTATCTCTTTTCTCATTTTGTCTCAATTTCATTATGTTGTTATACCCTTTTAATTTCAATTACAAATTCTGGGGTATGATTTATCACCTCCCTCATACATCCCTATTTATGTTTGAAATGAAGAGAGACCCACTTATCTCTCTTTAATGCCTCCCATGTACACTTGTTACCATGCCAAAATTCTGTAAGAAACTTCTCTCTCTGCATGTACATTCAATTAATTATTTTGTATCATGAATATAAATTACATTACAATTGTTGGGAAATATATCTATATAATCTCATTACTATACATTTCATTAAAATATTATGAGGCATTAATTTCTCTCTCATAAACCATTTTTATTAATTTTTATGTCACATCGTTATGCTGTTGAAATTGCACCGCGATTTTTCAAGGGAAGATCATTGTGTTGTGAATACCACACACATGTCTCTATCAAGGGTATTCACCTTTATACACATATACATATTTAATGTTACTTTCTTGTATTTATTTCACATTCCTTAATTGTGTTATAACTTATGATGTTGATTGATTCCATGTTACATGATCCATGTGAAACATTTTTGCATGAAATGAAATGATTAAGAAGGGTGCGCCCTAATAGCACTCCAATACCTTGGGTAAAGGTTAGTATCATGATACATCAAGTGAAATGAGGGTTTAATCATTCTAATTCAAGTGCAATGAGGGTTTACTCATGATCCTTGTGCAATGATCTTTGGCTCATGCTAAAGTTGTGTTAAATGTTGTTGCCACATTTCCATGTTATGTTAATCATGTTATATCATGCCTTTATGTTCATGTTTCTATTACACTCCATTGATATGCCTATTACCTAACATGTCATGTAATACTAATTTTATGCCTTGTTTACTCACTTTTTGGGATTTATAGCTCACCCTTTTCTTATGCATGTCCTCAGGATATCCTTTGCAAGGCTATGTATGAGGGAATGTAGTGGTCATGTAAAGGAAGTTTTCAATAAGGATATTGTATTTCATGTTTTAAGTTGTTATGTAATGGTCTTAATCCACAAAGACACTAGACCTCTCAATATTCTATGTTGTATCAAGTTAATTTTATCAAATAAATCATGTTTAGGTGTGTAATAAAGATCAGGGTTCTCATAATTTTCTAATTATATAGGTAAAGAATTATCTAAGTACGATGAATTATAAGGTAAGTAAGAGAAGAAGATGATAGTAGAGAAAAATAGTGTAAAGGGAAGAAGGGAAAGAAGTATTTCCCCACATATGATAACTGTGAAAAAAACACTCAAGTACAAGATTAATAGGAATGGGAGTTTTATATATGTGTTAAAAGAAATTCCATGTGATTGTGATTGCATGGGGTAGAAAAATTTTTTCAATTTAAAATGCTTTAACTACCTGGTGATATAAAAAAATTGAAATCATTTTCTCAATCATCAATATAACATACCCCAAAAGTGGCTAATGGATTATGGTCAGTATTATTCTAAACCAATAGATTATGAGGAATTATTAATGTGTCTATGTGTTTGGATCCTTGATTAATGTTTTAAATGTATTTTATCAATGATTCCTTGGTTATAATAATTATTAAGTATATACATATTGTATTAAAAAACAATTTCATCAAGTATTTGAGTGCATATATTGGATGGAATGAAGAAAAGTGATTCAGTAGGAAGTTAAACCTTTTTGGAAAACACGTGGTTGAGTGAAATATAACCCTTAACATGTTTTTGATGACGAGATAGTGGTTTTTGGATAAATAGATGATTGATATGGATAATGTAGATTGGATATTACAAACTACCTTGTATCAGAATAATTCCTTTTTTATGATATGGTTTATGATATCATTTATGGAGTTTAAAATGTTTCTGGATTTAAGTATTATATAAAATAAGCAGTCTAATATTTAAGGAATAAGGAATAATTCATGTTTTCAAAAGCATTTTTTGGTAATTCAAGTTATTTCCATATTCACATATTTGGTATGTGATGATTAAGATCCATAAAAAATTGTTTGATAAGTTCATTTTGGAAATTCAGTTACCTTTTTTCCAAAGTTTTGGTCATAATATTTTGGAAACTTTTACCATTTTTGAAGTGGATTTAATTTATTTTTTTATGAGGTTTTAGAGATTATTTTATTTTTCAACATATGATGTAGCCTATGCTAATAGATGAAGTAGAAATAGGTCAAGGTGCAATAAAAAGATTATATTTTGTTTATAAAATATAAATTTATATTTTCTTATAATATTATATAGTGAAATAATTAAAAAACTATATCAATGGGATCTTGATACCAAAATGTTGTCCTATTATCATTGTATTTGATGATATAGATGACATTTCTTTTTCACTTATGTGGTTTACGGCCTTATGGTCATTTACTGTCTTTGGATCACAAACATTCTTATGATAAATTTTCTCTACCAATCTCTATCCAAACTTGATAGTTATATTTTTCATCCATGTCCATGTTTTCATTTATGTTCTCTTATCCAAAAGGCTAGTGTTGGGATGGCCCTGATATTATATTTTCCTTCATAATATAAATAGGTGTTATTAACCCTATTAATGATGTGGGTTTTTCAATAGTATTATTTAAAAATATCAAACCCTCTATTACCAAGTTTGATTGTATATTGATAGGATGAAATTTAATAATTGTTGGGAGAATTTAACACCCCGAGATTATAAATTAACGACATGGTATTTAATAGGGTGCATGACACACAACACCAAACATATAAAAGAATATAACCACTAAAGACTTTATGGTTTATTTAAATTTTTAAATAAATTTGACATATTTTATACCTTTATTTTCATTCAATACTAAGTTATCATGCATTTAATGTAACAATAAGTTTCTTAAATAGCTTTTGTTAAACAGATGACTAAGTTATACCAAATAACAATATATTATTCAAATATTATTATTTAACATAAAAATATATAACATGTCAATTAAATTAGAATTTATTAATATTATAAATGAAAATATGAATATATATTATTGAATTTATTTGTTACCAATCAACTGTAAATGAATATAATAACCAATTGAATATAAATGGTATGTTTCTATAAAAACAATTATTATGTATAAAAGGTTTTTATTATAATAAATTAAATTAAAGACTATTATTGTATAATTTTAATTTAATATATATATTATTTGTTCAATAAAATATTCTTTACATTGATCCAATATATTTTAAAGTCATAGGATAAGAACAAACCCAATTTTACACCAAAAAACATATATTTCTATATAGGCAGTTTTACCGCCTTTTAATGTCGCACCTAATTTAAATCTATTTATTGGAACTTTTATAAATTTTATATAAAATAATAAACATAATTTTTGAAATCAAAACATGAAATTTAAATATGGGTGAATTTTTGATATTGTTCTGAGAAGTTTCATATTTTGATGAATAGTGAAAACAATGATTTTTAATTAAAAACTGTATTTTCATCTAATTTATTTGTATTTATATATTTTATGTTATGATTTGTTTTTAAAGTATAATTTGATAAATTTTATATTATTTAATAAAATTTAGGTAATTTGAACAAATATTACATTGAAATTGGATATAAAAGCAATTCATACTTTTGGACATTTTTACATTAAAAAACCTGGTTGGTCATCTCGTCTATGGGATTAATTTTAAATTAATTTATGAAACATATATTATTTTTATATAGAAAAATGGATTCAATATTTTGAATCAAACTAATTTATAATTTAATTTCATTTCATTTTAATTTTTTACCAAAATTATTTTTCAAATTAATTAAAACAAATTAGAGCGATTAAGAGTAAAATTATCTTAACATGGGACTAGACCTTAAACTTAAGGGCCAAAATGACCTATAAACATTTAATAAATCCATTTTATTGAAATATTTCAGCCATATAATCCCATTTATATAAATAATTTCATTATTTGATGCACATGATATAAGAAATATCTCTCAATAGTGTTTGCCTTTTTATATTTACAAAAATGGCACTCTTCCTCCACTATAAAAATCCTCTCACCCCTCCAATTTATCCACACCTCTCTAGAAATTTTTATCATCCAAAACCTGCCAAAATATTCTCTATAAATCCATCCCCTAATCCTAGAATCCTCACTTTGAGAATAAATCCAACCAAGGAAGCGTTTTGGTATAAATCAAACGGAGTTACCCGAATAAGAGGTAATGTTCCTCAATGATCTCTTTTGTTTCATTTACTTCTCAACCCATAAATTTTTTTTATATAATTATATTATAATAACCTTGGTATATTAAAAAAACTTGTATGTTTTTCTTATAATTCTTCTACCTAAAATTTCACACACATCCAACAAATTTGGTACGCAATCATCCTTCGTGTGTATGGCGAACTACCACCTTGTGAACTGATGTTGTTCATTATTCCATTAATAAATTTAATGGGTATAATAATGAGATTTATATACTTTATATATTATATATATGATATTTATGATGTATTTAGGATTATATTATTCTTATATAACACATAACCTTAAACCTTCCATTTTGTGGGAATATGATAACTTCATTTGTGGACGTGTGGACTACAGCATCCTTAAAGCGATGTGATTCATGCACGATATTCATAGAATTTATTAATGATGATTTTAATAATCATATTTGACATGTATGAATTAAATATGATACTGGAATTATAATATTCATAAATATATCATTTATTTTTCATTCTTTTAATACGACAAAAAATGGAAGTAGTGTACATGCATACGTACGGTCTACCATCTCCATGAACTATGCATTTCATTTCCTATTTCCAAAATTTATGGATTATTATAACAAAATATTTAATGAATGCATATTGTATTTACATCATGTTTTACATTCTATATATTATTCATTCATTATCTATATAATATGAATGAAAAATAATAAATCGAGACATACTCGGAGAAACATGGAAATTAACACCTAAAATAATAAAAATAACAAAAGACTATTAATAAAAAATTAATAATATGTTATAATATGATCATATAGTATATCATAAATATTAATATGGTTCTATTTTAAGTTAATAACATTCTTAAAACCATTATATATGAGTTTAAAGTACATTCACCCAAAAGGAAATGCAAGGTAATTCATTTTCATCTCACATTTTAAATCTTTGAGATAAATGTCATATTCACCAATTACCTATTCTATGTGGTGTATATACTGCCCATTTTTATATATTACATCACTAATAATTTTAAATTGATGATATTTAATTTTTTACTTTTAATTATATCGTTCAAAGGGTTTTCTCTTTAAAATTACCAAGCGGTAAAAGATATCTTTGCAAACTGACTTTCTTTTGTGGTTATTAACTTAAAATTGAAAAAATATCCTCATTGTGATAATTTTACATTTTAAATAACATTTATTTTATATATAAATACTCTTATGTTATGGTTTTAATTATTTCATAAACCATAAACCGTATTTATATATAGTGTGTACTAGGTAGTTATTTGATTAACTTAGGAAATATTAGTAAATCTGTATCTTTTACTCAATACAAATATTTGATAAGGAACATAGTTCATGAATTAAATAAATTATTTTATATTTGAGTAATCCTTTGGATAGATACAACAAATATGTAGTATAGTTATAGATATCCCCTTGATGCATTTGTAGTCTCATAAGACGAATTTGTTGGCAAAATCAGATGGGTTGTAACTTGATATGTTATAAAAAGTCTTGTGAAATATCGTGACAGTAAAGGAACCATATACCTATGAAATAGAGCATACAATTATCAAAATTAACTCATTCAAAATTAGTTATTATTGATCCATGATATTTTTAATTTGACATTATCTATGTATAAATTTCATTCTAAATTTATTGATTAAATGGCTTGTGTTTCAATTATTTCTCTTGCCATATTGATTATGCCTTATCCAGTTGCTTAAATGGAAAGTTTATTACATTTTTTAAATTTATATATTCTTCATTATTAATTATTCATGATTACTTATATTGTATTATTACCTTAACTAAGAATCTGAGTTCACTCTTTTTTTGTTAACTTTCTCCGATATATGAATAATAATTCATGGAATGAGTTTCAATGATGTAGTTTATTAGTCTTTGTTTTGTATTATGTTTTATTTTATAGTTTCCAATGTAATATAGGTATCATGTTTGTAATCTATTTTTCTAGAATTTCTAAACTGATTGGTCTTTCATGATTTTATTCATTGTAAACATGACAATGTAATAAATTAAGTCACCATCACTAGACATCTGGGGCTCGGGCGTTATAATAAGCTTCAACTTATAACTATCAACAACTGATACATAACACCATTTTTCATCATGAAATCATAATAGAACCAAAACTCATGCTTCCACCTAGTGCTTGAAATAGTTCTCAACATATAGCACCCCAAAACCCATGAGAATGCCAATCATCATTGGAACAAACCCTTAACATCGAAAACCAACTAAAGTTAATTCATATGTGTCATCCATGCTCAAAATAGGAATATAAATTCTTTTCCTCGAAATCCAAAATCAAATATGAATGCATCAATTGTTCCCTATATGACACATAGGATGTATCTTGAAATATTCCATGCCCAAATTGTGTGATAACCCCTGTCAGACTATCCTTAGTCAATTCATCCCAAAATGACCAGCTCCAACTTCCATTTCATCTTCATATCACCTAATCAAAGTGACATCACCCCCAAAAGAATCCCATAACCCCCTAAACATACCCACTAATTTCCATACTTGAACTACGTTTCAGAACCACCTCGATCCCAAAGCCAATGCCAAGATTAATCATCTTATACACTATTTGCACATTAGCCTTCCCTATGGAATTTAATCATGCACTCCAAAGGCTATTAACTGGTATTATAATGACACTATGACTAATAAACCTCTAGTTCCACACACCTTCCACCATTCCAGAATGAGTTTTAGACCCCCAAAAAAAACACATCACCCCCCACCATAGTAGTGTCATTCTCATCATCCGACTCAAGAAACTCCAACAAACAGAGCCCATGCCCCATTTACTACCAACTCAAGAATTGGATGTGGGTATCTCCCTATCACTAGATAAATAAAACTAACATCAACTATTACATGTTCTCAACTCTCAAAAATGGTAACAGTAGTATTCACTAATATCCAAAACATCATAATTAATTACTCACAAGAAGATATTGGTGAACCTAAAACATACAGCTCCACTTACTCTGTTCTTTGAGCACCACCTACAAGGGTACCACACATCAAACTAGATGATACATTTAATGATCTATGAGTATAATAACTGATATTTTATTGTACACATGATGATGTCAATATATTGGGAATGATCATCACTATTATAAGAGTACTATAATATATCATCGATGAATAACAACACCACACATCCATTTCCAAATTCGCATCTATTTTCTTTGACATTTCAATCCCATCCAAAGGTCCCATGCCTCCTAGACCTCATGTGTCTCATCACATCCACATTGGTTATCTTCATACTCATGTTTGTATTCTCTAGTCAATCAACTCAGCTATAATCTCTGATAACATTCAATCTAAAAATTAAATGACATATTGTGTTACCACCTTCTCATTCCTCTAGACCGCAACAACACATAACAATTAAATATCCTTATATAACCCTACCACATAGCCTATTTATAAACCTCATGAGTCACGTGTCATTAAAACTCAACTCACAATCCCTATCCACTAGCCATTTCTACCCCATATTCCCATCTTACCCAACACAGATACCCCTTGGTATAACAACCCACTATTTTCATATATATATATATTAAATCTAAATAGATGAATATTAATTACATAACAAAACAAAAAAACACCTGAATCATATGGGTTTAGTTTCATTGGAATTTTGGAAATAAGAATAATGGGTTCATAAAACATTTACATGTTCTTCGGCTTATTACTTCACAACTAGAACCCTTTTTGAGATATCACACTAAATACCATTATTCACATCCTAGGGAAAAGAAACATAAAAAGGAGTGAGTGCATAGGGTCAGTAAGGGTAAACTAGGATTATATCAATTATAACATAAGTATAAGAAAATAAGAACATGAACATAACATCTCAAAAATTATACCCTACATTCCAAAGGTCATAATCTTGAGTAATGAAATAAATAATAAAAGTTCATAAGAAATTTGTAACTTCCTTGAACCAAAATCTACTATACTGGTACTCTGATCTATGTCACCACATGACCTCAAGCATGCCTCCTCATCTTCCAGAGGTGGCCGATGAGTAGTGAGTGTCTAAGAAGTCATGTGGGGAGAATATACCCTCTTGACCAGAGTAATCCACATTAGATAAAAAATTAAATAGTGGATAAAAAATGAAATAACCAAAGAACATATATACTCAACATCTCCCAAAACTACATAGAAATAAAAAACCAACAATAAATATTCCATGTCATGATAACAGTTCTTTAAGTGCATAAAAATGAAATGAAGAAAAACTATTGAATCCCAAAAATGGACATGACTCCAAGTCTAGAACCTCATCCATGAACATCCCAATACCAACTCAACTCTCTACCATAGGGCCTATTCCCTTTTCCAAATCTAAAATAATAAATTCCACTCTGGTACCCATTGACGGCCCAAGCAGGGTGTTAGAACAACTCAATAGGCCACCACTAATGGTTTCTACAAAATATCAAGGCTAAACAGGTAGTGCATGAAAATAATAAACAAAATAGAAGTAAACAAAAGATAACTCGAGTTTCATTAGTTAACCATATTTACATTAACCCTTTCATTCATTATTACCATTTTCATTACATTTAAAATCGTTATTACATAATCAATATTCATCACGTGTTCCATGGGTTAGGCATTTACTTAATCAATACAAGGGTTTAAGGAGACCAATCACTATACATAGGTTAAATAAATCTAATCCATATCTTACTCTAGGTAAACATGGAATAAAAAATTCATTTCACTCACCTCAAAGCCTTGGTCTAGGTGATCTCATAAAATGAAACCCTTGGGGAATACATCATCCCTACCCTCCCCAACCCATGTATTTTGGGGTGGAGTTTGGAGCCTCAATCTAACTTGACCCATGGACATATAACCTCCAGTCAATAACTAACAATACCAATCCTTGTTCACATGCTTATTTATCAATTTTCCACACTCACTCCAAATCACAAACCATAATCAAAATAATAAAAATAATGATCACATCCTTAACAGACCACATGGGAATTAATATCATTCCATAACCCCTTAACACATTTTCTAATTACATTACAAAGACCATTTCCCATTATTATGACTAACTCTCTAAGCATGCTAAATAATTCCCATACATTATCACATTTATTATTCTCTTCATTTCCCATAAGCTCGTCTATTTTACTCATTAACCATTTCACAAGTAATAACCCCCTAATGTATTATGTGTACATCTCATAATCCATTTAGAATGTTCACTTTGATCTAGTTTACCAATCTATCATATTTAACAATATATATCTATAATCTATTTAACACTTCCATAAAATTATTAGTCTTAACTCATTCACACATTCCCATTTACATGTATTAAATGAAATATCCCATTTATCATTCACAAGCCTAAGACCATCAACGAAGTAAACTTGTACAATTCATATCTCAAATAACCCATTATCATTTAGACAAACGACCCCTTATGACATTTTCCAATTCTAGAAACATCTATTAATATTCTTCTTTAAACTAAAATTAACATATTAACATGTTCTTTATGGATCTAATTCATGTCACATCAATTCCATGTTTAACACTACCCATATCAATGTTCAGTGATATAAGAACACCCCCTGGGTGGCCCTAGATCAGTGTAATCATCCTATATGTATCCCATGGGTTTCATAAGGGGTTTAAGTCACCATTTAGAAACCCATTTTACAAAATCTCACCAAATTAATCCCATGAACAATAGCAGATGACCAAGAAAAAAACCAAACATGCACAAATCTACTCAACGACTTTGGTATATAACTTTTAGACCACCTAACTCGAGTCTAATGATAAAGGCATTCTTAATCATGGACTTATGACCAGATTCAAATTCACTTTTAATCCCAAACCTAGATTCCATAAAAAAAAATATAGGGCTTTAGGGCTTTAAAAGAATATTGCAGGAACTAAAAACCCTTATCTGAAAAAAAAAAGGAAGCAATAGAGAGATTAGACATACATAGAGCATTGATATGAAACCAAAAACATCCAAAACAGACAACAATCAAATTATTACCATCCTTGGGAATATTGGGTCTATTTGGTTCATCCCTAGAGTTGTGAGGGGAAGAAATCCGAGAAAAATTGGGTGTCAATATAAAAGTACGAAGATGGAAAAAATTTAATTTTTCCAAATATTGATGGGACACACAGTTTACCTACACGGTTTTCCTAACCATGTTCAAATTGTATGAAAGTCACTATCTAAGGGAATATTGGTAGCATAAATACCTTTGAAGTCCCACATGTATTAAAAAACTATACACCAACTATGCATATTACCTTTATCCAAGGTTTCACAATTTTCCAGGGAAGTCTGAATGTTTTACTTAATTGTGCGCTAATTGTGAGCCATGCACAGATTGGCATGATTTTCCTTCCTTCCATACCCTGAACCCCCTAAAACACCACTGAGATTCCTCACACACCTGGTAAAAATTTTATTAAAAAAATATTAGGGATTAAAATCAAAATTTTAAAAAGTAAATACCACCATGAAAACAAAGATCTTACAACCTCCCCGCCTTATAACAGCTCCTCCTTAAATTTCTCTTCCTAAGAATCATTGAGCTTCCAAGGTAAATGATCATGTTTTAGGGAATTCCTATTTGTATCCCTATCTTATTTTTCTTCCAAAATATTACAATGATTTCGTACAGATTTCCCAAAATTACAACCTTACCAAATGAAACCTTCTCATTGTAATCCAAAGGATGAACCTAATGCTCCTCAAGGATACATCATACCCAAAAGACACATTAACCACTATAAATCCATAAGAGAACCCAGATAGCACTGCTGAAAACACAACACAAGGAAACATCCTACACAGTATCATAACATTGTGGAAGATCCCATCAACATCCCAACAGTCTGAACCTCTTCAAAAATCCTATCCCAAATCACCTAGTTCTATTTTACCTTGGTTTAAAAATACCATTGGTGACCGAAACTCAACATTACCTGAAGGAAACACATTTCCCTTCCATTCACATTTCTCTTCTTATGTTGATTCACAATTTTAAGCCTGACAGTCTTGCTCAATAACCAAACATCAAAAAAACAACCAAACACTCAAGGTACTCAACCATTCAAATGTTATCCAATTATTTTTACCAAGGCCAAATCACTAGAATGGTACCATATGGAGTCCCTTCAACCTGATACATGAGTCAAAACATCAACCACCCACTCTCACACTATGGTGATCCCCACCACACACCCTAGCATATCTTTATATATTCCAGTGGGTTGAACTTCATCTATAAAAAAGGACCTTCAGAACCTCAAATTATCTTTTCAAACACACTTGTTGTGTTTATCAACTCACCACACCCAAACATCCATAAGGACTTCACCCAGTATTTCCATTCATCCTTGTCATCGAAACCACCCAGAAGGGCATCCCAACACCATTCATTCAAATACTAAGAGCTAGACTTCACTAAAGTTCACCTTCATATTCGATATTCACTTGGAAGTACAAACACCCAATCGATACTGGGTCACAATTTACCACATCCATTCTATTTACCAAATCATGTCGCACCACCCCTTAATGGATTGTCCCAGAATAGACATATTCCATTATTGGAATGCTACACCATTTCCACCTTCTCAACAATATTAAAGACTTGAGCCCAACCACTCCCATCCAATGTACCAACCTAGGTCATTCCCTAACTTCCAGTAGAAATCCACCATCATGGCCTCCACTATCCTTCAAACCATCATTGTTCTCCAGCTCACCCATCAACATTTCCAACATTTGAACTCATACCATCAATACATTTACTAAAGAAAATTATGTTCTCATTACAACACCACTGACAATATTTGGAACATACATTTAACTCCAAAAAACCCATATAAAGTGGTGTATATCATTCAACATTCCTCCATTGGTCCTAGCGAGGTTGGCTAACCCCATCTGACATATCATTGAAACACTTAACTTCACTATTTCCATGTCACTACATCTCACGGACAAGGTAAATTTACACTTTATGACATTCCAATGTCACCCAAATATAGCTACCCACGTCCATATATGATTCTTGACGGTTTTCTAAAACCAAACATCCCTTGCCACAAATTGTAATTTTGTCTTACCACACCATTAAATGGTTTTTAACACATGAATCATAAATTTAACTTGAAACCATCGCGATCTCAAGCTAATGATTGGATCATTCAACCACCACATCCAAGGTCTATCAGGATCTTCTTAGGAACCCAATGTTCCACTCACAGGGTTCGAATTGGTATCCCAATAAAAAATGACATCAACCGCTACCTTTTCTCAGCTTATGAGAACGGAACCAATGACATTCATCGACATTCATTCCATCTCGAGGACCTCATCTATAGACCCTATATGATGTAAATTCCATCATCTCTCTCTTCATACCATAAAAATGAATGCAATTCAATGATGTCCCACATCAAACCCAACACACATTCAAGTCATTTGGCATAATGCTCGATCATTCTCAGGGTACCATGTATGAAGTCAATATATTGGGAATGATCATCACTCGATAAAATTATGCTAAGAAGTTGTAAAACAACACTACCACAAAATTTTCAACACTGATGTCACCTTACGCTATAGAGAACCACAACCTACCAAGAGTTTAAAGCCTCCCTTGCCACTCACATCTCATCGTTTCCACCACCGCTCATATGTGACTTCCAACCAAGACTCACCACCGCTCTATGACCCTCTTCCAAACAGATGTGAACCAACATCCCATTTGGAACTAATTCCACCACCCCACTAGAGTTTATATGGCATGACCCTATAAATTAAAAATTAAAACACAATGGTTTTCCATACCAATCAAAACCAAAAGTCACTCGTATAGACATGTTTTCTACTTTGTTTCACAGGGGATGATGGGTGCTTATTAGAGTCACCTATTCACCCATCCTAATCAGGATCATGCCCTGACACTAATTTTTTACATTTGGACCTCATCTGAGCCCCCAAGGTCTCTCACTTTACTATAATCCCACATTTAAAACAACTTTGGTCCTCACTAGCCAACTACCACCAAGGCCATTCCAAAATCCTACTATCTCACCTATCCATGACTTTTGGTACATTATCCCCATCAGCATCAAGGAATCCTAAACATCTCACCCCAAAACCCAACCATTTCCACAACAAGACAAATCATGTGACCACTCTCACTATGGCTGTCTACTTTATAATAAAGCACTTAACCATGCTCCAATCACCCGTGTCCTTTCAACCTAAAATCAATATTGGGGCTTCCATTATTCGTTGAATAAACCAATGTGTTATACATCCAAATGATAAAATTATTTAAATATAACCATACACCAACCACAAGCACTCAGGTACCCTTCTCAGTGAACCAGGTCACAACCACACCATTTTCCCAAATTTTATTGTATTCATTATGCATAAATTCCACAACAAGTTCACTCCCCATGCTTTGTATTCAAAGTCTCATGCAACACTAGGATAACCGCAAATGAGTTTTCTCTTGACTTTTTCAAACACTACCACTCATCATCATATATAAATTCATGTGTCTCCAAAACCATTGACCTTCCTAACTATCCCTCTAAAACAATCTACACCTTTCCAAATACAAAAAATTTATTCATGCCTCATGCACCCAAGATCACACACAAAACAGCCGACCACCCTTATGGGTTGCACTCAAATCTTGGTGATACCAACTATCCTATCCGGGTTAAGGATAAAAAGTCACTACGCCATCTCTCTAGGCCATATACATCAATCCTTCAAAAATTATCCACTAAACGGAGGCTCTCATGCCCATATTTTGGTACACTTCTTCCAATGCACAATGATAAATATTCATTCTAGGTTTCACACCACTCGTACAAACACCTCAGCACCATGAGCCAAGACCCCCTCCCCCCCATCTATAGGGTCCCAAAACACTACTCTAAAGGTTTGAGACCACTTGGGTTACCACACCCACAACAAAATACATATCACTAATGATTCCAAAACCAAGACAATCATTCTTAAGTCCAATGTCCAACACACACACTTCAAACCCACAAGGATCTACACTTTCTCATTATCAGGAAACATCTCAAAATGTCGAGGTCATGTCCCTATCGAATTCATAACAAGTAATACTCGATTACCCACCCTTAGAGACCCATCAAGGTCTCATATTAAGAAACCCTCACTACCCAAACCACAAATACAAAGGTCTAGAAAATAAACACTAAGAATAATCAATATTTTTATTCACATAAAGTTAAATCATTACATACTGTAATAAGATTGACTTCACCATTTTGAAATCCCAATGGTTCGCACCTTAGAAAATTTTATTTACCTAAGATTTCATTAAACCCTACTTCTTCATATTCATATTTCAAAACATTTTTATCAACAAACATCTCATGGGAAGTCCAATCCATGTATACTACATCATAAAATACAATACATTCCATATTCAACCCACACCACATATACTATCCCAATGGACGTGATCACATGTATAATACTACTCTCATACACTCTTATTTGGGGTCATGGCCGACATTGAGTAAGCCAACTATTTTAGATACAAGTCTTTCATTAGACATCCTATTTTATACCATTCCCATTTTCACAACACAAATATTTCCACCCTTTAAGAACCCTTTCAATTTTGAAACTTGTTACAACCAATATTTAACTCATTCAAAACCTTCATTAAGAAAAATTATTTAACCATATTACCATCACAATGTAAATATTTCTCTTTTATTCACTATTCCATCTTTAAAATTTATCACAACACGGATTTTTAACCCGCTTATAACAATTCTTTGACCACGCTATTCTTTTACCATTTATTTAAACTCTTTCCATATACCAATTTTCATCATCTATACTAGATACCATTTTCCATACATTTATAAGATGGTTAAAGGAATCTTACCTTTCATACCCCACACACGAATCCTGTGCGTTCTTATCATTATGCATTTCATCTATATCCCTAGCTGCCTAAAATTATGCATGAATGCACAACCTCATGTCATTCCGGCTATGAGAAAATATCACAAAATAGTCACGTCACACAATAAGTAGATCACCTGATGGTGAAATATCATCAAATTTAACAATGCGCATAAAAAACAAAAATTCCAACCCTTGGTGACATAGGGTTTCCCACATACATGTGTTAACTACTCCTAGGAATGAGCTCATTTACAAGGCCCAGCACATCGTAATATCTCTTCTACCATTCAAAAAAGTATTACCATAGAAAAAAAACTCTATAATACCACATTTTAACACCCCCCACCCCTGACCTGTAATCCACTAAACTAGTGCTCTGAGCCAAGTCACCGCAGGACCTCAAGTGCGCCTCAACATTTTATAGAGGTTGTGGACTAGCAGTAAGTGTCTAAGAAGTAACGTGGTGAGACTATACCCTCTTGGCCAAAGTTTCAACATTAGATAACAAATTAAATTGAAGTAACAAAATTCAATAATCAAAGAACATACATAGTCAACATCTCCCAAAATTGGGTACAAACCACAAACTAGTAATAAATATTCTATGTCATGCTAATAGTGCTAAAAGTGAAAAAAAAACCCCAAAATAAGGACAAACTAATGAATTCCAAAAATGGTCCTTATTCCTTTTTTGGAATCAAATCTATGAAAATCCCAAGCCTGACTCAACACCCTATCATAGGGCCTTTTCCCTTTTCAAAAACTATAATAATGAAGTCTTATCAGGTACCCAATGGTGGCCCGAGCAGGGTATGGGTACAACTTAGCAGGTCACCACCAACGATGTCTACAAAATATAAAGTCTAAATAGGTAGTGTGTGAAAATAATGACTAAAATAAAAGTAATAAAAAAAACTCTAATTTTATTATTTAACCATATTTCTTTTAACCATTTTTTTCATTATTACCATTTTCATTACCTTTACCATCATCATTACTTAATCCATATTCATTATGTGTTCCATGGGTTAGGAATTTACATCATCAACACAAGGGTCTATGGAAACCAGTCACTTTTCATAGGGGAAATAAATTTAGTCTACATCTCACTATTGGTAAATAAATCACAATGAATAAATTTCCCTCACCTAAAAGCCTCAGTCTGTGTAGTCTCATTGAATGAAATTGTTAGGGAAATAGATCCCCCATCCCCTTCTATAACCCATGAATTTCGGGTTGGAGTATAGAGCCTTAGTTTAACTTGACCTATGGGTGTTGAACCTCAATTAAATACCCCACACTACCAATACATGTTCAAATGCTTATTTATCAATGTAATAAAAAAATAGAAAATCAAAAACCATACTCAAAACAAGACACATAACGATCACAACCATAAACATCCACATGGGAATTAATATCAGGTCATAACCCCTTGACACATTTTCCAATGACAATACATAGCCCATTTCCATTTATTATGACTAACTCACTAATAATATTAAATAATCCCCATATATTATCACATTTATTATACTCATCAATTCCCATAAGTTCACGTTTTTATCTCATTACTCATTTCATAGGTAATAACACCCTTCTGAATTTTGTGTTCATCTCATAATCCATTTGGAACGTTCACTTTATCCAATTAACACATTAATCATATTTAATAATCTCTATAGATTATCCATTTTACACTTATATCAAATTAAGATCCTTAACCCATTCACCCATTCCCATTTACATGTCTTAACCCAAATTTCCCATTTATCATTCATAATCTTTATACCATCAACCAGTTAACCTTTTACATTTCATAGCTCACATAACCCATTATAATTTATCCGAACAACCCCTTATGCCATTTTTCAAGTCTATAAACATCTATAAATATATAAATTTGAAACAAAATATCATATTGACATTTTTTTCATGGATCTAAATTTTCAAATGTCAATTCCATGTTTAACACTATTGACATCAAGGATTGGGAATGTAGGTGAAACCCATTGGTGGCACTATATTGGGATAATAATCCTCCACTCATTCCATGAATATGATGAGGGGTTAAATTATCCATTTAAACACCCACATTACCAACTATCACTAAGAATATACAACAATCGATAACCACAATCAAAACCAAACATGCACAAATCAACTCAACGAATTTGGGATATAACTTTTAGACCACCAATATCTAATATACCAATGAATACACACTTAATCATAGGATTAGATCAGGATTCAAAAAACATTTCAATCTAAAAACTAGATTCCACTAGAAAATAATGGTTTTAGGGGATCAGAAGAAGATGGGAGGAACTAAAATCCATAATCTAGAAAAAGGAAGCAAGAGGGATACTAGACTTACCCGTAGCTTTGATCATGAACCAACATCATCCTAAACAACTAATAATATAAGGAGAACCACTTTAGGTAAGCTTGGGTTGATTTGGTTCGTCCCTATGGTTGATAGGGGAAGAAATTAAGGATAAATTGGGTAGGGATCAAAAAATCCTGAGATGGGAAAAAAATAATTTTTTTAACTTTTTATGGGGTGTATGGTTTACTCACATGGTTTTTTTACACCGTGCACAAGACACTGTCTAAGGGAAGTCGAGTCGCATGATTACCTAGGAAGTCTTGCATGATTTTAGAAACTGTGTTCCAAATGTGTGTAATTCCAATGTCCAAGGTTTAATGGTTTGTCTGGGATGGCCACTCAAATTACTTAATCGGGCACCAGCTATATGACTTGACTATGTTGGGCCATTTTCCCTCCTTTCATGTCACAAACCCACTAGAACACCATTGAGCTTCCTCATTCACCCGTTGAACATTTAATTAAAAAAATTATGTGATTCAAAACAAAATTTAAACAAGGGAATACCTCTATGAAACTCGGTATCATACACATGCATCATAAAAGAATCAAAGACAACAATCAGTTAGAGAATAATATTTATATGAAACATAAAATTTTGTCATACACATAAAATTATATCATTTAGAACATGTATAAAGATGAATAGGTTTACACATTAATTTAATTTCCTTAAACCATGATCTTGAATAAACTAATTTACTTCTCTATACTAGCCTCACCGATGAAACAACCTACCAGGGTCATTCTACTACAATGGAGGATCTAGTCCGTCAAATCAAAAAAATATAACCTTTCTTTGAACACATAAGATGACGGTTGGGATCCCATTTCATTGGTAATAGAAATGTGAGGTGTTCAATGCACATATAACCTATCTACCATAACAAACATATTTCAATGTGCATGTCACAATCACCCTCCAATACTGACACCATCCATATGAAAACCATCTCAAAACTAGAGAACTTTCATGGGGGTTTTATCATCCAATGAAAGTATTTAATGTTACTAGTTAGTTCTTGATGTTTGAAATCCATGAATCATTTTCTAGGAAAACATATTTCTCTTAAAACAATTTTCAAACCCTAGGATGATGGTCTAAGTTCATTATTCAATATCCCAAATGGGCCTTTATAGAAAAGGTTGGGAAACACAACTTGAAACCTTATTTGAAAAAATATTTTGAAATCTTAAAACCATTTGATAAGACCAATGTTATTAAATAGTAAATTAGGTTGAATTAAAATTTATGTATTTGCACACATCTATATGGGAATAACGTGCTCATATTGATATGCACATATAACACTTGTATATATAAACTCCAATACAAATAAAAAAGATGAATTAATTAAACATAATAAATCATTAAAACAAAACACAAGAGTATCTATAATAAGAACTATATCCATAAAGGGTCTAAAATTCATAAAAAGAACAATTCCACTACCCATCTGATTTTCAAAAAAAAATTGATAGGGCCAACCATATTTGGAACACCCAAATTGAATTTTAAATTCCATATATAATCTTAAAAAACACCTAACATACATATATATTGAACATATATATTAGTAACAATATAAATCCTTTGAAAAATCCATTCTAATTAAACCACCATAAACAAAATTAATTCAATTTGTAAATCAAGGAACATCGAGAACAATATGAATAATTGACTTAGAAAACCTCAATAATCATAGAGAATGTATTATAAAATAAATATATGGAGAACCCTTCATAAATGGTGTGAAAATTCAATGAAACCATGTAATCGAGAATAACAAGGTACCAAAGAGAAACCACACACCCTAAAATCAAAAGAAATAACTTGTATTAACAAACCCTTACCCTAGTATTTGTCCAAGAGAGAACTGAAAAAATAATGATATAATAAACAATAAGAGCAGAATAATAGAGGATAAAAAGAGGAAAAAATCCATGGAAACATACCAAATATTGAATGAGGATCATGAAACCATGTATGAGAGGTAAGGAATAGTAGTTTGGGGTCCCCTTCACGTGTCAATACCAAATTGGTGAGGGAGAGGATTGAGTGGGGTTTTATTTATAGGAGGGTAGAATAATAATTTCGTGTTTTATGGATTCAAGGAAAGTCACTTTGTTGGGATACATGGTTTACCAAATTTTATGTCATCCATGTGAACCATACTAGAAAGAAAAACCATTATTGAATAGTTTTTCTTCATGGTTGGGAGATCATGCACAAACTTTGCACCCTCCTTTGGAAGGGAAGTTAACCCTCACATAGTAAGGTGAAATGGCTCTGAAATAGTGAACCAACCATGAAAATTATTTATATAAAAATGTATTATAAATTTTTACACTTTCAACATGGTTTCCTCTAACCATGCTAAATTCTTGTGTTGGCTTTCAGACGCACAAATAAGGTTTCACTACTACTCTTGATTACTTCATGGTTTGGGCTAATATGTGCACTAACCATGCAATACAAACCATGAAAGAGTTAAATTAACCAAAAAATCCCCTTTTATTTTCCAGGTGCATGGTTTCTCCTAAACTGTGTGTGGTAACCATGAACATATTCAAAAAACATCCAAAAATTCCAAAACTCAATGTAATTCAACATGAAAATCAAAAACAATATAATGGACCAAGAAATACCAAAAATAATATGGTAAAAGGTTGGAGAATAATATAGAGATTTAAATTGATGTAAAATTTGTTATTCACTACTCCGAGCTAACAATGATTGTCTTACAATAGGATGATGATACCCTTAGGGGTTTTATGAGTGACCAAGTTTCCTTGTGGGTCAATACTCAACTAGGGAATCAATGGTTGTGGAAGCTGGGAATGTTAGTGTCATGATTTTTTAGACCCTTTGAGATTACAAATCATGTTAGGATGGTGTCATCCCATTAAGATATTCCACCATAGTATATGTAACACCTTGAGTTTTTATGATTTTTTTAATAAGTTTAATTTCTTCTATATCTTTCATGACATGCAACACCGGGTTTTAATGAACAATAACATATTCTTAATATTATTATTCAAACATAAACTTCATAACTGGGATTTTAAACATGGAGGTATTAATAGGGATACATACATTTTAAAAAAAATATAATGGTTTTATATATAAACATATTGATTAAAAAGTATTATTTTTTTAGTAATGTTTTTAAATGTATTGAAAATTATATTTTCTCAAAAAATGGTTTTATTGATTTTTTTGAACAAACAATAAATGTAAATTCATCCAATTTTAGAAACTTTATTTGAAAAAAACTTCATTTTTATAATCTATATGTCGAAATTATCATTGAGTGAATTTTTCATAATTTTCTATAAAGATTACATTTTCGATGAATAGTAAACAAACTAATTTTTATTAAAAACAACATTTTCATATAAATAATTTAAAAGATAAATATTATTTTAATGTGATTTTAAATTTAAAATTAATGAAATTATACATTTATTAATCTAATTTAAGTCATTGTAATAAATATCATATTGAATTTTTAAATTCAAACTTTTTATAAGTATGAAAAGTTTCTCTTTTGAAAGCCACTTTTTCATCATGAATGTGGGTTTAGTTTCAAATTAAAATTTTCCACTTATGTGAATGTAATTTATAAAATTTTATTCCATATTTTTAATAATAATAATTAATATTATAATTTATGGTGAACTTAATTTTTGATCAAAATAAATTGACAAAATAGTAAAAAAAGGTTCTTCAGTTAAGGTTAAAATATGTTTACTGAGGGGTTAAACTAAAATATAAGGGTTAAAATGAACTAGAAAATTTTGTCACTGCCATTTTATTACTCTATTTTAACATTGTTTCATTAAATTATCTATAATTATAAATTTTTCTTCCCTTGTGACATGTTTTAAATGTGGGTAAGCCTTTTTATTCTCAAAAATTACAAGTTTATCGTTTCCTCCATTTAAAAATGGGAACCCCTATCCTCTTCTATAAACACTTAAAAACTATTTTATTTTACCACAAACCACCAAAATTAATTCCTTAAATTAATCATACATCATATATTCCTTAAATTTATTAGGAAACCCTCCTGATAAGGGTTTTGGTGTAAACATGAAGGGGTTCTCTAAAAAGGAAGTGTAGTCCATAATTATGCCTTTTAATTTTATTTCTACCTAAAAACCCTTAAAATATTTATAAAATATTATGATAAAATAATATATTTATATAACATATACTGATATGTAATTATTTTAATTTCATTATCGACATATATCACATTTTCAATCAAGTGGGAAACAAAACAGATGATCGTGTGCACAATGAACTACCACCTCGCGAACCAAATAAATATTTTTCCACCACTGCCTATCATGAATGGAGATAATGATGGATTTAATTTTTATATGTGATATTATTTATATTATTATACTTATGAATTTATAATATCACTTCTTAATTCTTACCACTAAATCCCTTGGGAAATAATAATGTTGTTTGTGTGTATCTGTGGACCACCACCTCCACGAAGCGATGTGATATGTTTTTCATTTTTTTCATTTAGAAGGTAATAAGGATATGTGAAATTAATATATATGATATATATATAATATAAAAAATAAATTTTGTAACATTCAAGACTCACGTTCCATTTAACGGTGCCCTAAGCCCGATTGGCCACATGACCTCAAGCGTATCTCCTCGAACACTAGAGGTTTTCGACTAGAAATGAGGGACTAGGGTTTGTCTATGGGGAGACTATTTGGTCATATATCACATAATTAGTAACTTTAAACAATTTATATTAAATAGATGACACATAATCAAAATTATATAGTAATTAATATAAAGAATTAAACCAAACTGTACATATAAGCAACTGTCAAAATCAATACATATCAAAAATAGATACAATGTATGTGAGGGCGTATCATGTTTCTTTAAAAATTATTGTACATGGTAATATGGGTAAAAACCTATAATTTATGTTATAAAAAATTAAAAAGAGAGAAAAAACTATTGCACAGCATCTTAAGCATGGGCTTCGTCCTCTACTACCAAATCTTCATGCTAAGAAGAAATTAAATAAAGCATCAAATGTATAAATCTTCCCTTTATCCATACCTATGATCATAATGTCTACTTAGGTACCAAACGGCACTCGATAATTGTAGGTGATATAAATCTTAGTAGGTTGGTACCCACAGTGTCTAGACCTTTACTATTTGTGTTGTAAGTATATAATAGTGTTCTAGAAATAATAAATGTAGAGAAATAAATAAATAACTCATGTAAACTTTGGTTTGGATTCCTAAAATAAAACTCATCTCATTCCACTTACTTTGGCCTATTTTGGAAGCTTGGACAGGGTCCCTATGTTGGCACAATATGTATACAATATCTAATAGTACATAGGGAAACCCAAAAAGTTATACCACCAAGATTTTCCTTTGGATTGGTGTCAAATTCACATGTCATCACCAAAGTGTTCTATGGAAGAATTAGAGAATCATCACAAATGCATAAGAAACTCATAACAATAATAAAGGTATGTATCTCATATAAATAGAAAATCCAATCAATCAATCCATCAAATCTAGTGGTGGAGACCTGAACCCATCGAGTGCGATCTAAATATAATCCCAAGGGTCACTAAAGGAACATCCATATAACCAAATACCATTTATCTCATCCAAGGTGGCCCATACGGCATCCCTTGTACCACTTAGGGATGGTGACTCTGAGCCTGTGCCAAATATCTCACATAGGGGACCAAGTATCACCCGTTTCTAGCATACCCATCATTCCAAATGGGATTATCCTTAGTTACTCCCCTGGGGAACCTAGCTTACTCATGAGTATATGTAAATCTAATCAGGTATCCCGTACCTAGAAATATAAAGCATCACTTTCGATGTGTCAAGTCATAACCAACCAAACATAGTGAGTCCATCCATAGATCCTTAATATGGAACACATGTTCTCACCCATCCCATATCAAGTTAGCCATATCAAACAAGTAATTTAGCCTGATATGTAATATTTATATATAATGACATACCAACAATAACCCATCTCAACCACATACTTACCAAGCTAGCCAATCAACAATGGAATAGTTCACATGGAACGATATAAGAAATTTCATAAGTACAAGGCATGGGTATAAGACAAAGGAAACAAAGCATATCATATAAATAATTACATGTCATCACTTGCATTACACAATTTCATGCCAATGAGCTTACTGAATCATTTCATATATACAATGAATATATAACCATAGGCACATGTAATTATCACGCCTCTTACGATATGTCATTAATGACATCCCAGTGCCTCTATCTATCAATCTTGACAAAGAATATCATTTCTTAAAAACTAGGCATATGGTTTAATCCATAAGTAATTCACAATTAAAGGTACATAGCATATCATAAATGTAATAAAACCAAAGACATTAAGCACAAGATTTGGTATGGAGCACAAAGAACATGTCATAGCATAAAAGAAAGAATTGAAACATGGAAATAAGAAATGAATTCAATACTTACATGAGTAAATAAACAAAGGAATGTGACATCAAAAAAGAACTTCATGCATGAAAATTGTATGTGGAATTACACATGGGTCATTCAATTATAATCAAGCATAATAATTCTCAAGGGATCCAATCCATGATTCCTTACTCATATTAAATCAATTAATAAATTTCAAACATTGAACCAAGTTGCATCCCCTCCCAAATCATAAAGCACACTTGAGATATTTAGGATGGCACACCCATAGGGGTGTCCAAAGCCAATTCCAACACCCTCAGATGGGGTTCTCTACAAGAAAAAGTAATTGTAGAGAAGGTAATATATTTTAATTAATTTAATTTTCTATAACATGTATTTTTTATAAGGTTCTTCAAAGCAACAAAATTGTGAAATATCAAAAAGAGATTAACTCAACATAAAAAAAGTAGACACCCTACCTCATAGTCATAGTATAGCACACATCTGAAATCAAGACTTGATTCAGCCTAAAACAATATAAATATGAATATTTAACAAAGCCCTCAACATAGGGAAAAGGTATGTTGCACAAAAATATCATTAAGGATGGAATAGGAACCATGAAATAGAAGAGTGTGGATGTAAGAGAGTCCTAAGACATGTCAATAGCTTCTAATGAAAAAGAAAACAGAGGATATTTAATGGAGCAAGCTCAAAACTCCAATGGAGGTGAGGAGGATAGTTCATTCACCATGTCAGATGAAGAATAATCCTGAAAATAGTAGATAAGAATAGAAAATATGTTTTAATCATTAAAGAGATGGGATGTGCAATTTAACCCCCCCAAAAAATTATGCATAGTTTCGTCTTGCGGTTTATCCAAATTATGCGCCAACCATGTGCATGGTTCTGCTTCACTAAGTAAACTCACATCCTTATTAGCACAGTTTGACTAACCATGCACAAACTATATGGAATCTCACTGGCCCATGTCCATAACTATCCACATGACCATGCGCCCAGGGTTGCATAGTTTTAGAAAAACTATGTCGCCCTTACTTTTTTCCTCCTTCTCGGTGGTACATGCTTCAAATAAGCCTCAAATTACCATAGGACCCCATTTCACCTATTTGGGAACAAAACTAGGCCCATTTGAAGGAATTGAATCAAAAATTTAATGGCTTCTACCTTTGGATAAAATTGGGACATTATAATCTTCCCACCTTAGAACTTCTCGTCTATGAGAAGCCTTGAGAAAATGAAGAGAACGTCACTTGTCCTACTCATGTTGTGAAGACTCACTCAAAAGGCTGCATTGAATTTCCAAACACCCAATTTGCCTTCAAATGGAACATTGAAATTTGGAACAAAAAACATTTCACTCAACACAACACTTGTATCTGAGATAAAATGAAAAAATGGTGTTTCTCAAGTATGAAAAACTAGAGACATGTTGGCATCATCATCTCCCTCAACAAAAAGTTCTAACACTTAAGAACCAATTCTAAATCACGGTATCTCTACCATTGGAACTTTATATCAAGACATGATCTTAGAGCTTCAATGAACCTCATGAAAAGCAACATAATCTGAAATGAAGAGTCAATTTCTAACCAACACCATTTTTAACCAGATCATGCCAACTCCTTTTCAAGAAAAGATGCAGTCATCTTCTGTATTCCACTTTTCATACATAGAAATGTTCTGTCTAGTAGTTTTCTACTGACCACACACAGAAAGAGAGAGAGGAGCTCAAGTTGTACCACCCCTAGTTGACTAATCTCCAGGAATCCATCTTAGACGACCGGTGAATTTGAAAATATAGACCGTGTGCCTTTAGATGAAGGATCATTAAGACATCTCTAAGCATTCCCACTAAATCCTATCACCAAGATATAGTGGAATCTCAAGTGAAAAAATCCATTAACTGTTGTGCCCCCACATGAACATGGACCATCTTCTGATCTGACACACTTGGATTATCATGAAAAAACACCCCTTTCAAGATAGACTAATAAATTAGGGAAACCTCAAAGTCATAAATTATAATCCATGGAGCTCATCTTAGATAAACCACATTCAGATATTATGTAAGACATCAATACCATATGAATTTCCAAAAAATAAGAAGAAGATTAAAAGAAAAATAGCAAATTGACCAGCGATCACTTCCCAAGAGAATAATTGGAATCCATGAGTCTTCCCAAGGATTTCCAACTTTGGAATCCATGTATCACTCATATTTAACCATGCCTCTACAAAAAAAACAATTCTAGAGCATTCTTAGATAGAAGCCACTAAAACAAGCACAAAAACATTGAAATCATTTTAATGGCATAAGACAAATTCTCTCTTAGTGTACCTAGATGATACCAAGATATGAAACATGGTTTCCTTAACCAAGAGTGAATTATGATAAATAATCTATAACAATCTCTAAAAAATTATTTGATACTATTTTCTCACACTAAAGAAAAAATTATTGGTAAATATTTAAACCTTTATAACCAAAAGTGAAAAGATAAAGTCTGGTCAAACCATCATAGGTTTCCTTCCTTAAGAGATATCGAATACTCCCGTTGACACATGGAATTTACCGATAACCTTGCATTTACCATTCAAGACATCTCGTGATCACTTATGCACAACCACCATAGCACATTCCTTTCCAACAGTAGCTGAAAAGGTTGTGCGTATATCTATTAATAACATTGTCAAGTACTCAAGTAGTCCCTAACTAAAACAAATGACACCATCCACAAGGAATTTTCAAAAAAAACAAACCATATCAAAAGATCATTCGTAGTTTTGTTCCTTCTACTAAGAGGACACCCTAAACCCAAACAGATGTGATGATCCACAACTTGGTATTGTGATTAACATGAGATTAAACTGTTAACACTGAACTCATGAAATTCAGTGAAGGATGTAATAAAAATACAGGTACCACATATATTGATGCATACTACCCTAAGATTACACAAGAAATATACACATCCTTGATACTATCCATTGATTTATCATCCATATGTATTTAAGTATCTGATGGTCCACACCAACTATTAAACCCAAGAGTCACATTACTCATACCACTGTAGAACAAGCTAATGATCTTGTGAGTCATCAAATATTGAAAAGAAAGGAAAGGAAGGTTCATTGATCTTAAGATCCTATCGTTTATATTCAGACCCAGTAAGAAAGAGGCCCATAGAAACTCTTTGAATCTATTTAAAGTAAAGAATATAAGAAAACCACTGGATGGTTTTTAAAATACCAGTAAAAAAGGTATAACCAGAAACAGCACTTAATAAGGGAAGAAACTGAAGTAGATATTAGCAGGATAATACTTACAATCAGAGATGGATATGGACTCTAGTACACTGGCACGAGATGCACTGTATACAAATAGCTTGAACCACATCCTTAAGATGATATCTAAATGGCCAAAGCAAATCTACTTTGCTGAAGTTGAAGCTATGGGGCCAAGATGCCTCATCCATGACTACTACGTTATCAGCTGATTCATCTAATAGAATACCAACTCTCATCTTGATGTGGATCCACATATCTGTTACCTGATAAAGGTGATGGTACGGATCACCTATCACTAGTCTCTATGGGAAAATAATGATAGAAGCATTGAATGTGGCCCATTGTTCTATAATATTATAATTTAATCAGGTTTCTCATGTGTTAGGGATTCTTATGGACTAGTTTTCCTCACTGGTAACAGACCATAGCCTCAGTTCTTGTCACCTGGCTGGCACCACCCCCATGTACACCCTCGAGTTGGTTCTTCTTAATGCCTAAAGAACCATCGATATATCTCGCAACCAAACTACCCTAACTCATAGGACCAACTACTCTGAGATTCGGTTCTATGATTATTCCTTGTTTCACTATATATGTAATGGTCATCAACTGAAGTACGTTCACCTATAAGTGAACATCATTCTCAAAACAATCCCCAAAATGCCTTGTAGTCATCAATTTGTCATCAGCCAGATATGGAGAGAAATGATGAAGCTTCGTGAGACAAGCAGAATACTCAATCACTATCATGGAACCCTACTGAAGATGTAAGACCACAATGGATTGATCTTCTCTCAATGTCCATGGGAAGAAATAATCATATAAAGCTGTCTATAAGTCTACACAAACTAGGTCTCGGTAACATTATGACTAAGAAAGGGAATCCCACCAATGCTTGGCAGAGTGCTAGATGTTTGTAGGAAACAAGATTGACCTTATTCCCTAAAGGCATATCAATATGATCAATGATATAAACCATATATTATGACCATGACTCTACAACATGAGGTCCATGATCCCCATATAATGTGGGATGATGTTGCTTCTAGAAGTCTCGTGTAAGCTCTTCCATCGAAGGGGAACACTGGGGAGCACCCTGAGCAGATTGTATAAACCTAATAAAACAATCACTAAACTAATCATCAGCACCCAATGGAAGATCAGAAGGAGGTTCCTTGGGAAGAACTACAATAGGTACAATGGGTGGATCAAGGCCCACCACCTTCATATTGTTCTCATCACCACTCTCTTAGAATACAACACAAGTATGTCATGGTGGTGTAGCTCAACAATTTCCAAGCATGCACCTCAAACAGAATTTATAAAAAATAGGGAAAATAATAGTTAAAACAGATAAGGAAAGAAGTTAGAATGGGAGGATACAAGGCCTCCCAGAAACATGAAACATCATATAGGGAAATCAATAAATTGGAAAAGTATATAGCCTACCTCTAATCATAACACAACTATAAGCCTTATCTGAGAAACAGGTCATGAATAAAAAGTAAATTCCCTAGGGAGATCACAAGATACTCATCCTATATCCCATTTCCAAGGGAAATTAAAGGTCAAGTCTCGCATTCTCATATAAGAACCATTTCATTTTAACATGTTATATTCATTTGATTCATTTATACATTTAATTCCCTCTAAAATAGATTGAATTAAGTGGATTACCATTCCATTTTTATAAGGGCCCATACTCCTTATAAATTAAAATTGGGTTTCCACTCAATACAATTCATAACATTTCCCTAAAATTCATATTGTTAAATTAATTTATTTATAAGAAAACATGCAGTGTATGATATAACAACTAGGCACAATAGTAATCACATGAAGACATGAAGATGGACGCAGAAAGTAGATATGGAATCGCATAATTCATGACATTTTTATCCCTATGGTACCTAGTATGTTTCATGAAATATAACTTCATAATTGCATTAGTCTGAAGAAATAGGAAACGTAATCTCAATCATATCAATATTATCAACATGAAAGAAAGTGTGTCACCCAACAATGAAGCTGTATCAACCATAAATAGAACAATCAATAACATAATTTTACATCCCATGAAATTTGGGTTTCCCCAATGCATGGGTTTGTTGTGATAAAGCATAGGACTAATTCCAAGTCCATATATCCTGGTCTCCTATCTTACCAAAATAGTAATACATAAACAAAATTTCCCTCATACCACTTTGTAACATCCCATACCCAAGTTCCATTAAACTATGCTCGAGCCTGGTTGGCCACATGACCTCGATCATATCTCCTCGAATGCTAGAGGCTGAAAACTAGAATTTTTGTCCTAGGGTGTGTCTATGGGGAGACTATACCCTCATAGATTAAATAATGTATAGCGTAAAATAATATTTAATAAATAGAAGCAGAATAATCATAAGGAGACAACATTGGAAATAAAAGTGTACCAAATAGTATATATAATTAACCAGTGGAAGAAATACATATTAATAATAGATACAATTTATATAATGTCATGTCATGTGTCTATAGAAAAAAAGTGTACTGAGTAATAGGGTTCTAAGAATATACTACATGTTTTTCAAAACTACAAAATGATGAAAAACTACTACATAATGTCTCAAGCATAGGCTCGGTCCTCTCCACCCTAATCTCCATCCTATGTAGTAAGAAAATGAAGCATCAGAGGAAAAATTCTTTCATTTATTCATAAATATGAGCATAAATTCTACTTGGGTACCAAACTATTCCCGGTCAGGGTTTTAGATATAAATATCAGTAGGTCGGCAGCCATGGTGTCTATAACATTCGTTTCATGATGTAAGTAGATAAAAGTGTTCTATATATAATAAATACATAGAAATAAAAAAATAACTCATTTAAACATTGTCCATGGTTACTAAATTCACACCAATCCCATGCCACATACTTTGGACTATGATAGAAGTCTAAATAAGGTCCTTGTATTGGAAAAATATGTATATAATAGCCAATAGTAAATTAGTAAACCCATAAAGCATACCCCCCAAGCTTGTTCTTTTGCTTGGGGTCAAATTCACATGTCATAATCCAAGTTTTATACAAAGCATGATTGAAGAATCACAAATTAATATGCAACTCATAACAATAATAAATGGATGCATCTCATATGAATAAGTAATCTGATCAATTAGTACATAGAATCAATAGGTGGATTCTCAAGCCCATACAAGGCAATATAAACAGAACCCCAAGGGTTTCTATTTGGATAACACTATAACCCAATACCACCATGTCCATCCAAGGCAACCCATATAGAAACCCTTGAATCACTCGGGGATGGTAACTCTGAGCCCATGCCAAATATCTCACACACGGGATTGGTTATCACCCATGGAATGGAATAACCATATTTCCAAATGGGTCCATCCTCTGTTTCTCCCCTATAGAACTGACCTCACTCACAAGTATAGGTAAATCCTCCCAAAATCCCATACCTTGAATTCCAAAGTATCGCTCCCGACACAGTGAGTTGTATCCAACCAAAAACGGTGAGACTATCCATGGATCCATAATATATAAACCTTGTTATCTCCCAACCATTATCAAGTTACCCATATAAAAAAAGGATTTTTTTCATGATAAGGAATATATATATAATGACATGCCAAAAATAGCCCATCTCAACCACATACTTACGAAGCTATACAATCAAAATGGAAAAGTTCATATGGAAAGGAAAAAAGGATGTTCCTAATTACAAAGAATTGATATAATACATAGAAAACAACACATATCATATAAAAAATTATGTTCCATCCCATTCATTACAAAATTTTAAGCCAGAAACATTACCAATGCATGGATTATACACAAATAATATATAAGTATAATAACATTGAATTATCATGCCTCTTACCATATGTCATTAATTAAATATCAATACCTCAAGCTATCAACATTGACTTGGCATGAAATTTATTTCAATCCAAGAATATGGTTTAATCCATAAGCACTAGATAAGGCAAGGCAGATAGCATAACATGAATGTCAGAAAACATAAGGTATTAATGAAAATATGGTGCATGGAGCACAAGGAAATTGGCATAACATAAAAGCAAGCACTGATACATAGTAAAAAGAAAGGAATTAAATGCTTACATGAGTAAATAGACAAAGGAAGGTTACATTAAAAAGAAAATTCAATCATGCTAAATGTATATGGCATTACACATGGTTAAATAAATCATTATCGAGCATAACAATTCTCATGGGATCAAATTAATGATTCCTTACTCATCATAGATCAGTTAATTAATTTAAAACATTAAACCAAGTTGGAACACCCCATAAAGAAAAAATTAATCTTGATAAATATTGGATGGAACACCCAAAGAAGTCTCCAAAGACAATGAGAACACCCTTGGATGGGTTTCGTTGTAAGAAAAAATCACTATGGAGATGTTAAAACATTTTAATTAATATAATATTCTATAATAATGCTTCACCAGAAGGTTGGGTCGAGCATCGTAATAGCATGATATCAAGAAGTGATGAAATTGACTTGAAAAATAGTAGACACCCTACATCATAGTATTAGTACTCCACACATCCTGTAACAGGGATTCATTCCACCTAAAATGGATGAAATTACAAGACATAACAAAACCCCCAAAATAGGGGGAAAATATGTTGCACCAAAATAGAACAACATACGGAATAGGAACCTGGTAATATAAGAGTGTAGATGATAGAGTGTACTAATATGAGTTTGTAGCTTCCAACTGTGAGGGAAATAGAGGAGATTTGAAGGAGCTAACTTAAACCCACAATGGAGGTGGGGAGGAGGGTTTGTGTGCTATGGGGGAGGAAGAATCCTGTAGGAAATAGAATAGGGGAAGAGAAAATAAATTTTAAACATTAAATATGAAAAATTAGAAATGTCAACCCCAAATAGCACTATGCATGGTTTGGCTACCTGGTTTGGCCTAACCGTGTGCTATCTGTGCACGTGGTTCTACTTCGTTGGGGAACCATGCACGATTATGATAATAGTTTGACTAAGTAAGTTAAAACCATGAAAAATATCACTATTCCCTATATGAAACTGGACACATGGCCATGCACCCTAGGTTACACAGTTTTAGAAAAACTGTGTGGCCCCTACTGTTTTCCTCCTTTTCGGTGCTCTAGGCTTCAAATGAGCCTCAGATACCCTCAGGACCCCTTTTTACCGCTTAGGAATCAAAAATAATGACGTTTGAAGGAATTAAATGAAAAATCTAATGTCTTTTACCATTGTATAAAACTAGGAAATTATAATTTTATAAAGTCTAACTAATATTTACATTTATTTCATTCTGTCAATCAAGAAAATTGTAACAACATTCATGCATGCATACGACATACAGTCTCCATGAGTAGTGTAATTTATTCCCTATTTCAAATATTTATGAATTAATTTAAATACATATATAATTAATATATATAATATTTATATCATTTTTAACATTTTTTATATTATAAAAACATGATCAATATAAAAGTTCTAAAAATGAAAAACCAAAACACGCACGGAAAATGAAATAGTTATTACCCTAGATGTGATTTTAACAAGGAAATTACAAATAAACAGGATATATAAGGTTATAGTTAAATCATATATGGGATGATATATATGAGTATGGTTCTTTAATAGATGAAAAATAAACCTATATTTATTATAAAGGAGTTTGTAACTTTTATGAATACATTCAAGACTTGAGGTAATGGATTTTAGTCTCACTTTTATTTCATTGAGACACATGTTATATTCCCCACTTGTTTATTTTTTATGGTGTATATATTTCCCATTAACTTATTTTATGAAGATTCTTATAAAAATTTTTGAAATTTAAATTTATATTTAATGTTATTTTTTTTTATTTTTTTTATGATTCAATTGTTACCAAAGTGTTAAGGGTTCGATGATACAATCTAATTGTTTATTGTGGTTGTTTATGATTATGATTCCAATGATGATATTTTATGAACTATCTATCAATAAAATCATGTATTTTCTTCTAGTATTTTTTTTATAATACATGTTTCCATTTCATCTTCCTCTCTTAAAGTACACAAGAGATCAATAGAATGTTTATATAAAAAATTGATGATATTTTTCTATTCTATCGAAAATAATTTTTTTTATCTATGTTTTCTAAATATTTTTTAACAAACTTTTAAAATTCTCAAATGATTAATTAGATGAATTTTTACCCATGTTTTAATTTTTTACAAAAAGAATTATAATGAATATTTTTTTCATTTCCCAAATTTGGAGATCTTTTTTAATAAAAAGGTGAAATGAATCTTAATTTTAACATGGAAAACATGAATGATATTTTCCACCATCATAACCATTCACTAATTTAAATATTCCTCAACAATATTCCAAGTTCATTTTAAAAGAAAATATTTTCCGTAATATTTGGGAAATGATTCTATCTTAAATAAGATTTATCAAAGTGGAATGGTTGTTTTCCTCAAGTAAAGTTCCAAGCAATCTTTTAGAATAATTTTCCATATAAAATGACATCCTTTGAAGTTATATAAACTTTACTAGGGATATTATCCAATGATATCATCCTTATAATTTCTCTTGATGGTTTACAATTATGATAATAAGATATTTATATAACTAATTTCTTTTCCATGGGTTAATTTTATAAACCTCATTTCATTTATTTAGGTTATGCAATAATGAAATATTTATGAAACCCATTTAATTTCCATGGGTTCTATTATGATTAAAATTTTATGAAATGCATTTACATTCTAGGGATTATGCTATGATGAATGTTTTATGATCTTGTGTCATGTAAATTTATGGATTATGTGATAGGTTGTACTTATATGTCACTCTGAGGAATTGGTAAATGATTAATGTTTGATGAGATCATAGGGTACAAATGAGGTTATCCAAATCCTAAAAAGATGATACATAAGATGTTATCTCAAGTCCAAAAAATAGGGGACACATGATGTTATCCCAATACAGAAGTAGGTGTATTGGTAGTTATCCAAATCCTAACGTTTTATAAGTTTCCAAGTGGGTAACCTTAACATAAGGTTTTATACGCTTATGTTTATTCTATAAATCTATGTATTATGAAAATTATATGCACTCATAGATTATGTAATTCGATTCCCTTATGATTCGTGTCTTATGAACTTTAAATATTTATTCCATGAATCATTTTTAAGATCTATGATATTCAATTTATGGTTTTTATATGTTTTTGTCATGTTATCATACCCTTATGCTCATGTTATGTTAATATATCCTTTGTTCACCATTATTGAGAATCTAAGATCACCCTTTCTTATGTTTCATTTCCCCATGTTATAAAAAAGTTCTAAATATTGTTATGTCTTTGAGATGTACTGTATGGGAATATCTTCGTGGGAGATGTTGAAGATCTTCATTAAATAATAACATTTTTTATTTATTTTCTAGATATACTAAACCTTTCTGGTCCTCATGCGTGTATTTATGAAATGTATTGAAAAAAATTCTATCAATATGAAATATCAATGTTTAAAATTCTGAGGTCATCATAATTGGTATCAGAATAAAGGGTTAGTTAACATTCAGAAACTAGGTTGTGGGATATTTAGTAACACCCCTAGGGATATGACTAAGAATGAGTGTAAGGATAATTCAATGTATGTGAGAATGACATGGAATTTTTGTGAAATATAGATAAAGTTGTATCCAAGAAATGACAAGCCTATTTATATACGAAATGTGTATGTGGGTCTGGAATAGTTGTTCCTTGGGACAATAATTCCAAAAAGGATGCATTGAATTGGAATAGATCATCACTTGGTGTACAATAATGTGCCTTTCTGTACACATGGTTTAATAGACTTGGGGATATGCTTTAAAAGTTCACAAAGTCTTTATAAAGAATCATTAGGTATTTGGATAGATGATGAATATTAATGAAATAGGTTAAACTAAATGGGTCATAGATTGAAAAGAATGTGTCATGATTTATACATCCAAGAAGTGATTTCTCATAATTATGTGGTTTTTTCCACTAGGATTGTGGTTTATCTCGCTATTAATTTTGGTTTTATTCAATGTATAGAACAATTAGGTGTCATGATAAAATTAAATTTGATGGATAATTCAGTGTTTATGAGAAAAAAACCGGATGATGATTGGAGAGGTGGATATCATGATTTTTCTTAATCATCTATCATGATATATGATTAACAACATTTTGTGAGATTCATAACACATTAAATAATAGGAAGATGTAAATTTATGAATTTTAATATAGTAATGAACATGCGGAAAGAATATTTGGTTTCTTACATATCAATAATGTGGGATAAAGAACCTATAAGTATTTCCAAAATATGGGGGAGGATTTTTTCTATGTGTAAATTAATCTCAAATAGAAATGAAATTCCATGTAATTTGATTTCTTATATGTGAGTAATGTAGGAATTATCCAAGTAAATGTTATTAAATATGGGATATACACTAGACTAATGAATTAAATATGTTATAAAAATCATTAATTTAATAGGGTTGAAGTATTTATAAATTGGGATTGAAGAAATATTCCAATGAATTATTTTCGTTAATGGTATTTTGGTTATAAGAATCATTAAATATATCATTATTGTTTTCATTTTGGAATTGTATATTTAATCATGTAATATTATGTTATGAGTTATTGATATCATCTTGGGTTTATGAGTTTAAGGTTAATAATGTGTTAAAAGTCCTATAACCCCCTTTTTGTGATCTAATTGATGGAATTTTAATGTGATAAATGACATTTTGGGATATTTTTTACACGAATAAGGTATATTTAATAATTAGGTTCAAAATGAAGTAATATTTAAAGAAAAATGGTCATTTTATAAGTTTTAAGGTATCAGTTACCCTCAAGGTTTATATTTCCATTGATTTTTAAATGTATCTTTATAGATGTTTAGCACATTTATGGGGACATTATTGGAAATATATTAACATGTTTTTAGTAAAAAGGATAACTTGTCACATCTGGAAAGACCACAAGGCTTTCACCCACAATGAAAAGGGTATAAGGGTGAAATTCCTACAAATTACTATGTGTTATCTTGGTTAGTTTATAATTTTTTTAGAATTATGTTAGATATTAAATATTAAGTTTATTTTGAGAACATGTGTTTTATTATAGAGATAAATGTGTGATTTAAAAATTACATGGTTACATATTTATCCTCACGTCAAATGATGGTTCATGAGAAATATTACCCAACTAATTATTTAGAGTATGTTATAGTAAATTTTTCATTAAATATATAGAGGTATTATCTTTATGGTTAAAAGTGTGATATATTCAGTGATAATATAAGTTTAAAGTATAAATTCACCCATAAGGAGTTGAGCATGGGATAGAGAAGACTGTTGGATAAAATTAAATATTATGAATACTCAATACATTACCAACTTGGGAAAGTGAAGAAGGTGGTTGATTCTTTGAGTCAAAATAATCATGCCAGCTTATCCATGAGGAAGATAATAGGAGATCTAATATTTTTGTATATGAAAAGGATGGATAAAGAAATATTTAAAGAAATAGAGAAATTTTATCTTTCTCTATTGAGTATTTAACCATCTATAAATTTGAATATTAAAGAGGTTCATTTGGAAGATATAGAGTTTTATATAAAGGTGATAAATATTTGTTATTTTAACCATGAATATGATGGAATGAAAAGGTTTAGTAACTATATATGTTTTCAATCCATACTAAATTTGAAGAAAGATCTATTAGAAGAGGGTCATGGTTCTTCGTTCTATGTTTATCATGGATATACAATGTTGTATAGATATTTGAAAGACTATTTTTGGTGGAATGGAATGAAGAGAGTTATTGAAGTGTTTGTATATTGGTGATTGGCATGTCATCAAGTTAATGCTAAGAAATAAAAGCCTAAGGTAATGTTACAACCATTAACCATACTAGAATGGAAATGGGAAAACATCACCATGGATTTCTTCATTAGACTCCTTATAACATCCTAAGGGAAAAATGTTATATGGGTTGTAGTTGATCACATAATAAAGTCCGCACACATCATTACTATTATAGAGTATTTATCTCTATATGAACTTGCTATGATATATATTAAGGATGTGGAAAGGTTTAATGGAATATCACATTCCATTGTAACAGATTGGGATTTGATGGTTCCCATCGTGTTCTGCTGAAATATTTAGAAACCTATTGATATAGAGCTGAGTTTCATCACTGCATATCATCATTATATAGATGTTAAACCTATTAGAAAAATTTATACCGAAGAGGATAATCTAAGATATTGTTCTATGGATTTGAATGGTGGTTGAGATCAAAATCTTCCTCTAGTTGATTTTTTATGCAACAATAGATTTAACTCAATAATTTAAATGGATCCTTATGATTCCCTCTATCAAAGGAAGTATATAAATCCAACATACTAGGATGAAGTTTGAAAATTATAGCTATTTAGACTTTATATAGATAATTAAATGGAAAAGAATGTTATATATATTGATAAAATAATAATGGAATCACAAAGTAGGCAGGAAAGTTATACTGACAATCTCCAACATGAACTAGAATTTTATGTTGGTGATAAGGTGTTTCTAAGAATATCCCCATGGAACAAGGTATTGATATTTTGAAATAAGGGAAAACTAAGACATGGTAAAAAATTTCCCTTTGATATTATTGACCATATATGGATAGTATCCTATCAAATAAAACTTCCACCAAACCTCTATCAAGTACAATAAATTTTTCATGTATCTCTCATGAGGAAGTATATACCTAATCCTTCACATATATTTAACACAATGATTCTACCATTGGACCATTATCATTCCAATGAATAAAAACATGGTGATATTTTTTTCTATACAGAGAAATTCATAGAGAACAAGACCACAATAGTCAACACTTTGTAGAAAAACCATCAATTTAAATAAGTTACTTGGAAACTAAAGGATATGATGAGGGAGATGTATCCTTATTTTATTGTATCAGAGAGGAAAATTTTGAAAGAAAAATTTATTTTAATGGGGGAATAATGTAGCACCCTGAGTTTTAATGATATAATTTTTTAATAAATTTAATTCCATCAATATCATTAATTACGCAAAATATCATTCTTTAATGAACCATAATATACTATTAATGTTTTTATTTAAACATGATTGTTATATATAATTCATTAAACTTAGTGATATCAATAATAATAAAAAATAAAGATTAATTATAAATAATTAATATATAGAAATCATATTTATAAAAAAGTACAAAATTTTTAGTAAAGTCTTTATATGTTTTGAAAATACTATTTTCTCAAAAAATATATTTTATTACTTTTTGTGAAAAAATATTAAAATTAATTTTAAAAGTTGTAAAAAATATATTTTTAAAAATAAATTTAAATTTGGAAATCAACAAGTTAAAATTATCTTTGAGTGAGTTTTTTAAAATTATCTACAATGATTAATTTTTTGATTAATAGAAAAAAAAATTATTAAAAAATGCATTATAATTTAATGAATTTACAAGATCCATTTTATTTTCATATGGGTTTAAAAGTAGAATTAGTTTAATTTTATATTTAAAATTAAAATTTAAGTCATTTAAATAAATTTTATATTAAAATTATATGTTAAAACGTTTTATATTTGTGAAAGTTTTCTCTTTAGAAAACCATTTTTTGGCATTCATGCGGGTTTTATTTAAAATCAAAATATGAAAATTATGTTAATAGAATTTATAAAAATTTATTCCCTATTTTGAATAATAATAATTGATATTTTATAATAATGAGGACATAATTTTTGGTGAAAATTGATTGTGAAAATAGTAAAAATTATTTTCCATGGTTAAGGTGAAAACGGGTTTACCAGGGGGATAAACTAAAAAGAAAAGGCTAAAAATAACCTAGAAACTTATCCCACTCTAATTATATTGAAATATTTTGAATATATCTTATATAATGTTATATTATAATATATTTTATATTATTTTTCATTTTTAAAACCTGGGTACACCTTTTTCTTTTAAAAAAATCCAATTATCCATTTCCTCTACTTATAAAATCACACCCACTCTCCTCTCCTCTACACCCTTCCAACACCCTTTGGTTTTTCCAATAAAAACTTAAATAGATTCTTTAATTCTATCCCAACATAATATGGTCCTTATTTTTATTAAGAAACCCTCTTATCAAGCCTTTAGGTGTAAACCTAAAGGGGTTCTCAAAAGAAGAGGTATAGTCTTTAATGATGTGTTTTTATTTTATTTCATCCTATAACACTATAAACTGTTTTTTAAACCATTATGATATAATAAAATAAATATATCCAATATAATTATATTTTATTATTTTAATGACATGATCTATATATATATCCTCTTTTATCAAGGGGGAAATGAAATCCCTCATCGTGTGTATAGTGGAATACCATCACACTAACTGAATATATTCATTTTCTTTCACCGCCTCGCACAGATAGAGATAATGATGGATTTAGTATTTATATTCTAAATTAATGAAATTCTTATACTTATATGTTTTTAATATCACATATAACTTCTTACCCTTCAGTATATTGGGAAATGATCATGTTTCTCGTGCATACGTGTGGACTATCACCTCCACGAAGCAATTCAACACATTTTTTATTTTATTTTTAATTAGATGTAAATATGGATATATGTAATGAAAATAATTGATATTTATGATATAAAAAATATACATTAAATTATAATTAAAACTAACCATTTTTCTATTTCATCTAATGAGAAGTGGGAAGCAATGTTTATGCATACGTTTGACCTGTATCCCTTTTAACGGTGTAATTCACCTTCTATCTAAAACGTATATGAATTAGTATAAACACATATATAATGAATATATATGATATTTACATCATGTTAATAATTATATATATGATGAAAACATTATCAATTTAAAAAGGACAAAAAATACCAAATGAAGAAAATGCTTGGAAAATGAAAATGTTATTACCCGAAATGTGGTTTTAACAAGGAAATTATTAATAAACATGTACTAAAAGGTTGTAGGTAAATAATACATGGTATGATATATATTATTATGTTAATATAATAGATTTATAAAAAATTTATATTTATGATACATGTGTTTTAAATTTTCATGAATAATTTTGAGATATGAGGTTAGAGATTTTTGTCTCGCTTTATTTTCTGTTAGACACATGCCATATTCACAACTAGTTTCTTTTTTATGGTGTACATACAACTCATGAATGTATTTTATGACTATTTTAACGAAATAAATGGATATTTAAATTTCAATATAAGGTTCTTTATTTAATAATAATTATTATTCAAAGGTTTCCAAAGTGGTAAGGGTTGGATGTTACAGTCTCATTTTTTATTGGGGTTGTTTATGATTATGCTTAAAATGATGATATCATATGATCTACATATCAATAAAATCATGTATTTTATTATCCTATTATTTATTATGGAGAATAAATGTTTCCTTTTCATTTCACTCAATTTAATTACCCTATATAACAAAATAAGTTTTTGAAAAAAATTGATGTTATTTCTCTCTTCTGTCAGAAATTATTATTCTTTCATGTAAATGTTTTCTAAAAATGTTTTAAGGAATGTGTTTTCAATTATCCACTGATTTTTTAGAGTTACTTTTACCCATTATTAATTTTTTTTTTAAATAGTTTACAGGTATTCTTCTTGTAATTTTTCAAACATGTATCTTTGAACTTTTTACTAATAATGTGAATAAAATCTTCATTTTAACATGTATGGAATAAAAAATGTTATTTGAAATCATAGTTTATCCTAACATAAACCATCATTTACATGTTTAAATTTTTATTTTCAATTAAATGTTTTCATTAATATTTGGTAAATATTTAGATTTTAAATAAGTATTTTCAAAGTGGAAATTTTATTTTCCTCAAGAAATATTACAAGTGATCTTTAAAAATCATTTTGTATCTTAGATAACATTATTTTATGTTACATATTATTTACTAGGGATATGATCCAATAAAACCATCCTTATACTTTCTATTAATGGTTTATGATTATGATTATAATATTTTTTTGGAACCCATTTTTTCCAAGTTTTATGTCTATGAACCTCATTTCCTTTACGTGAGTTATTATATGATGAAATAGTGAAATATTTATGAAACCAACTTATTTTATATGGGTTATATTATGATGAATTATTTATGAAAACAATTTAATTTTTGTGGTTTATTCTATGATGACTATTTTATGATCTATTGGAACACAAATTCATAGATTATGTGATGTGTGGGACCTATATATCCCCCTAATGAATTGGGTAATAATTAATTTTTTTATGATATTAAATGGTACATTAAATGTTATCCCACGCTAAAAAAGGGTAAATGGGAGTTTATCCAAATCCTAGAAATGATGGTACATGGGAGGTCATCCTAATCCCAAAGTAGGTACATGGCTGGTTATCCCAAGCCTATAATTTTATGAATATCATGGTGGTTAGACTTGGCATAATATTTTCTATGTCTATGTGCATGCCACAATTCTATCTCTTATGATAATGTTACGCTTTCATAGATTATGTACTTTTATTATCTTATTATTAATTTTTTTTAAACTACCAATATTTATTCCATGACTCATGTTTATGATCGATGATATGAAAGGTATGGTTTTCATAAATTATTATCATGTATTAATTCTCTTATTCACATGTTATGTTGATATCTCCCTTGTTTTCCATTACTAATAATCATAAATCACCTATTCTTATTCTTTATTTCCATAGGTTATGAAGAAATGATTATGTATTGTATTTTGATGAAGTGAACTATGTTGGAAGTTTTTTCATGTGATATATATAATATCTTTCATGGAATAAGAATATTGTGTATGTAGTCTCTAAATAGACTAAACCTTTATAGTCCTCAAGCATTTATTTCTAAAATTCACTAAATATTCATGTATTATTATATATCACATATGTATTAAAAGACTAATAAATTATATTATTAGGTTATTCATGACGTTTTCCATGTCTCTTAACATCAAAGGTACATGCCTGATCCTATGCTTGTAATCATTGAGGGGATTTTAAGTTGGATCTTAACTCGTAATTTGTGGAGGAATTGGTTTGGATCACAGACTGAGTGATAAAGTGTTATGAGAGGGATGGTGTAACTTTTTTAGTCTTATTGCATTATAAGAAAATATAATAAGAGACTTTTGGGAGTGAATTTAATGTATCATCTCAATGGCATGAGTTATTTTTGTAGGAACCCCAGAGACACTTCTCAAGAATGAGAAGTCCTTATATGGGGAGATTATATTGTTTGAAGATTTTCAAGTACCTTAATCCTATATTTGAGTTTCTCATTAAGTGTTTTTGGGTAATTATGTACTTATGCGAAGTCTCGGATAGCTTATAGTTTGTTTTGGAGGGTTTTAGTGGATTTTAAGGGGTTTTGTGGTTGGAGTACAGTTAGGGGAAATTTTGGGGTTATTCCTATGAAATAGTTTGGAATGTTTGGTGTTTGGTAGTGGAAAAATTATTGATTTTACATTTTTAGAGATAACCATGTGACATTTCCCATAAAATCGTGTGTCTCAGGATAGAGGTGAAAACACAGTAAATTCATGTTTTTCCAAACCATGTGACCAAAATGTGCGTGGAATTTTTATTAATCTGGAAATTGAATTTCAATTCTAAGACATCTCTGAAACCACTCATTTATCCTCAAACTTCTAGGGATGACAAACTAACGAAATGATGTTTTGATTCTTATTGGTTCCTCTCCCTCCATAATCTAAATGCGATGGATCTAGAGGATTAGCTCCTATAAAATCATGGTAAGAGTTTTTTCTTCCTTTATTACCCTTTTCTATCCAATATCTCCCCTTTCTCATTTGAGATGAATCTTAAATCCAAACTATTTTATCATGATATACGGTGTATATCATAATATATTGGATAATTATTTATTGTTTCTGTATAGAAGATTGATCTAGAGAATTGGTATCATTTCCTTAAGTATATCTAGATCTATTATTGATAATGAAGGCTTATTTGGTAATATCATGTGAATGTCAATATATATAATGATTCCTTTCATGAATTCTAGTCTTAAAGGTTATAAATTGATGGATTGGGTCTTGTTCTAGTAAAAACCTATGCAGGTACATGTTCCATGTATCATTTTTTGGAGGATCATGGAATTTAGCATTTATTTGTTAATGTTATAATGTCCATACAATCATAGGCCTTTGTATTGAATTATTTTAATTTTTGGATTTTATGTATATTTAAAAAGTAGAGAAAATTGTATGACAGTAATTTTGACATGTGTAGGGTGCCCCATGAGAACTTATCTTGTTTATGGATTTTGTGTTATTTTATATTTCACAACATATATATTATTATTTCATATCCAATGGAATTTTTTATATTCTATGTTATTAATTGAAATGTTATGTATTATTTGAGCAATATTCCCTAGCATATAGAATTCAAAAGGTGATATATTTCCATTTTGTTCCTTACGATATTATGAATAACATGTGTTATATTTCATATCATTTGTAATAAATATGGTGGTATATTGTTCCTATTTATGGTATTCTTTACATGTGTACATGGTACATAGCTATTGGAATCATTGTTTTAGTGTTAAAGTTAACAAATGTTCCTGACGGACATAGCTTCCCCCTGTATGGGGAGAAGAGATGAAGTGGCTTATTGGGTGTGGCTTTACGTAGGATGGTTTACACTTGATATAGGATTTTGTTTATCCCATGGTGGAATTCCATACACCATTGGAATAGGGTTTGTATATGTTAGTGTAATGTATTAATAGGACATATCTTTGCATATTTTTAGAGTTCCATCAGTTCAGGAATTCCAACTGTGTCCACCTTAAAAGTCAAGCATGTATCCATGAGTCATCGGTGTCCCTATCCCTTAAATGTGGGAATATTGGTGTTCTTTAAAGGTGTAGAATGTATTTTCATTAATGTATAATTGGTTATATAGCATGATATAGTAAATGAACTAACTACATATGGAACTTTCCTAGTATGGAGCCAAAGCATGCATGAACCAGTTTTTTAAATCTTGGTTAGCACCTGATCCCTTGTTATATTAATGGTTATTTTCATATATTTGAATTTACTATTACATCATGAAATATTCCTCTTTTTTTTGAAAGGTAATGCTTTGCTCAAAGACCAAAGAACAAATTATTATTAAAAAAGGCAAGAAAGTTACAAGAGTCTGAAATAGGGGATTTTTTTACAATCTCTATCAAAGAGTTCAAATAAATTAGCGGGCAGGGAGTCCATACAAGTCATCCGCTGGTGAAATCCTTTATTGGAAAGAGCATCAGCGACGGAGTTTGCCTCACGGTAAGTATGGGTGGCGATATAATCAATCCTGTGGAGAAAGTTAAGGCAGTTCATCCAACGTGAAGTGTGCTTCCAGGCCAGATGAGTGCTGCCATTCCAAATGGCATGAATGACAGTGGAAGAATCACTCTCAATCCATAGTTTCCTCCAACCTCTTTTAAGAGAAAAATCAACAGCATGGATGACACCCAGCAGTTCTGCCTCCAGCGATGACGAGTTACCGCATCCAACGAAGAAACAGCCCTGACACTGTCCAGCAGAGACTCTGAAAATAGAACCGCAACTGGCAGGACCAGGATTTCCTTTTGATGCACCATCAACATTAACTTTGATCCATCCCTGCATTGGAGCCTTCCATAAAACCTCGAAGGTGCGTATTGGCTTTGGATAATTTCCAGGTACACGGAGACGGCGAAGGATCTCAAAATCTCCAACTGAGTTTTTGCAACAATCTTTTTGAATAAAAGCAGCCTCTTGGATTTCCACAAGGATCCGAGATTTTCCTACATTGAGATTAAAAGAATGATTATTATGAATAAGATCATTTCTAGCATACCAGATTTCAGGAATGAGCTCCGCCACTGCCGCCAACCAGATGTTGTGGATCTGCAAAGAAAAATCAGATCTAGTACAGTTTATTAGAAACAAATAAATAGAATCAGTAAAAGTGCATCTGAAATTGAAAAGATCAGAGACAAAATGCCATAATGCAGAGGCTGTCGCACAAGACAGGAAAAGGTGATCCGCATCCTCCCTGTGTTGGTTGCATAAGCGGAATTTAGAACAAAGATGGATCCCAAAATTTTGGAGAATAGAATCAGTAGGCAATCTATTATGGGAAATACGCCAAATAAGGGTCAGCCTGGAGGGTTTAATCCAAGGTTTATTGAACTGACTTACCCAACTATAACTAGAATCAAAGTGAGAGAAATTCTGCTTATAAAAGACTTTGGAGTCTAGGACACCATTAGGGGCAGGTTCCCAAACCAAGAAATCACCATCAGGAGAGAAAGAATGGTTATCAATGATTTCCATAATATTATCCGGGAGATCATGACAATGAAATTGAAGAAAATATTTTATAGATTGATTAGTGTCCTCAGGAGTATGACTATAAGGTAACAAAGTTATCAAGGGGTTATCATACCATTTACCACACAAAAAGTTAATAGAAGAGTTAACACTAACCATCCATCTAGAATTCTCCATGATCTTATGATAAGAGTCCCTGATAGATGGCCAGATGGAAGAATTAAGGAAATTAAGATTCCCTTTTAAAAGCTTAGAAAGAAATCTGTGATACAGAAAGTTAGTGGCTTTAGAAGGGGAACTAATAATATGCCAAGTAAGATGAGCCTGGATAGTGTCATTGAAAAGCTTTAAATTTTTTATGCCAATCCCACCTTTATCAATAGGTCTACAACAAGAATTCCAAGGAATGGTGACAAGCTTCCTTGCAAGAAGACTTCCAGTCCAGATAAATTTTTTTATAAAGGTATTAATTTTCTTGAAAATGCCAGCAGGCCATTTATAAATCATGAGGGAGTAAACCATTTTAGAAACAATGGTTGATTTGACCAAGCAAATTCTCCCAGCCATGGAGAGAGATTTCCCTTTCCAATTGGAAAGTTGTTTTGTAATCTGGTCAATAACATTAGAAAAATAACTGACTTTGGGTCTCCCCCAGAAAATAGGAACTCCTAAGTAGGTAAAGGGAATCAGACCTTCTTTAATACCTAAATAATTGGTAATATTTTTTTTCCTACCGATAGGAAAATTTTTACCAAAAAATTTAAAGATTTATTCCAAGAGATCACTTGACCGGAGACCTCCTCATAATGAGCAATGGCTCCCTTAAGAGTCTGTATATTCTTTTGGTCCCCTTTTAAAAAAAGGATAATGTCATCAGCATATAAAAGATGAGTGGGGGCATTAAGATTTCTAGCGACCTATATAGGTTTAAGCTTACTTTGGTCAACCAAACTGCTGAGGAGTCTACTAAGATAATCCTCAGCAATGACAAAAAGGATAGCGGAAAGAGGTTCACCTTGTCTAACACCTTTAGAGCAGGTAAAGAAACCTCTAGGAGTGCCATTAATAAGGACAGAGATGTGAGCTGAAAGAAATAAGATCCTAATTCTTTCAATGAAAAGGTCTTGAAAACCAAAGCTTTTTAGCACTTTAAAGATAAATTTCCAATCAATAGTGTCAAAATCTTTTTTAATATCCATTTTGATAGCCAAACATCCTCCTATATTATTTTTATTTGAAATATTAAAGCATTCAGAGGCAAGGAAAATACAATCTTGAATGGATCTACCTTTGATAAAACCAAACTGGTTCCAAGAAACAATTTTATTGTAAATAGGAGCAAGTCTATTTGCAATGATTTTGGTTATGATTTTGAAAATTGTGTTAATGAGTGCAATCGGTCTGAATTGATGGATCTTAGTGGAATTTTCAACCTTAGGAATCAAAGTTAAAAATTGAGCATTGATTCCATGTGGGAGAAGACCACGAGTGAAAAAGTTTTTAACAAGGTTACATACATCAATGTGAATTATGTCCCAATGCTTTTGGAAAAAACCATTGTTAAACCCATCAGGGCCAGGAGCACTATCAGGATTGAGGCCAAAAACAGTGTATTTGATTTCATGATCAAGAGGAGTGCTCAAAAGCAAGTTGTTTTCCTTTTTATCCACCAATAGAGGAATAAGATCAGGATTAAGGTTAGTGATTGAACCTGGACCATTAAAGAGATTATAAAAGTAAGAGGTAACATGATCCGAGATGGCCTCCTCAGAATCAGTGATCACACCATCAATAGTAAGTTTTGAAAGAGGACTATTTATCTTTTGAATTATTTGAAGACAATTGTAGAATTTGGTATTACGATCACCATCAGTGAGCCATTTGGTCCTAAACATATGTTTACGCAAGTTATCTTTGAAAGTTAGCAAGGAGTTAAGTTTGACAGAGATATTCACTTCCAATTGAGGATCCAGAATGAAATCAGAGTTGGTGTTTTGAGATTGAAAACTACTAAGATCTTTCTCAAGTAAGGAAATATCCAGATCAATTTGAGAAATTGAAGATTTACACCAGCCTTTGAGGGAATGTTTAAGAGTTTTCAACTTATATAAACAGGAAAAAGAATCTTGTTGCTGTTTCATGGAATTCCAGATGTTTTGAATGCAAGAAACACAATCAGGATTCGAAGACCAAGCATTATTAAATTTAAAAGGAAAGGCATATTTCTTTTCTTTTGTGAGAAGGCTAACAAGAATAGGATGATGATCGGAATTGAGCCTAGGGAGAGTAACACTAGAAATATTATCCCAGCTATCCAGAATCTTCATGTTAACAAAGGCCCTATCAAGCTTACTAGAAACTTTGTTATTATGGTGATTTCTATACCAAGTAAATTTAGCCCCAGACGGAGTGATTTCTAAAATATTACAATCTTTAATAGCCGCTCTGAATTCCCTGAAGGATATAGAAAGGTGAGAGGGCCCAATTGTTTCACAGGGACTAAGGATGGCATTAAAATCACCCATGACCATCCAAGGAGATTGAATGGATTTATCCAAATCAATAAGATCATTCCATAGGTATCTTCTATCTTGATATCTATTCTTGGCATAGACCATAGTACAAAAAATATGACGATCATTCCAAGAAAAATTACAATCACACCTTCTATTTGAATATTGGTGTGTGTAAAGACCTAGAGATCTAGGAACTAGAGAAGGGAAAGGGACTTGTATAAGGTTATTGAGAAGCATGGATATTTTAGATATATGTGGTACTGAGACATTGTCATAATAGTTTTCATACACATTTTTTACTACCATTTCCTATTGTGCTACTTATGTTGTTAAAATTCCACATTGGGGGTCTATTTGATTACTCTTATATGAACTTACATGGAATCCCTTATGGCATATTTCTTATGTTATTTTTCTCTACTGATATTTAGTTAGTTTATTTTTATGTCTTTATTTATGATGTATGCCTATTATTACATAGGGTATAGTCTCCCTGCATCACCTTTAGAACCACTCCACTACTTGGTGGATTCTTTCATGATTATAGGCATACATGAGGTCATGTGGAATGTCAAATAAAACTGAGTGATTCATTCTGGGGTGTTACAACAATTTTATATCCCAAATGAGGCATAAAAACCCTTAATGTATTTTTGAACTTGATTAAAAATCCCTCTAAAATAGTATTAAACCCTTTCCTTGAAAACATGAGGAAAATATCATATTCTTTTGATAACATAGTAACTAAAAATATCAGAATATTGAGAAAAACTTTCATTGGGAATATATATAAATATATATGGTTTTTAATTAATTTTCAAAGAAAATAATGGTCATGATGTTTGGTAAATCCATTTTTATCCTATTAGTTAAAAGAGAACATTATTTTTAAGAATAATTAAAATGTCAAAAATTACTTATTAGAGAATTTTTCTTTGAAAAATATTCATTCTAAATAATTATAAATAAAGTAGATGGTAATTAAAATTATTATTTTAAAAAATTTCATATATCGGAAACAAAATCGAAAAAATAATTTTTAGGAGATGGATATGGAATAAAATGTTTAACCACCAAAGTGGAAATAATGTCAACTTTTATTTTAAAAAATATGCTCGATAATTTTATGTACCAAATAAATGAAAATGTTAATAATAAATAAAAATATGTAAAATAAATATGATATATGGAATGTTAAGGTTTAAATTATAATATACATATAATTTCCCTCAAAGGAAAATTTTTTATAGACAATCTCGAAAAGAAATGAGATTTGCAACATAAACCCTTACTTAGAGTCCTATGTTTCGTAAAATGTGATCAAATATCCAACATAATTAATCTATATTTTTCATAAATATATTCCAAAACCATAAAAAATACATAAATTACTATTTATAAATCCTTTATAATTTCAAATTATACTTTCATTAACAATATCTTTGTTAAAATGACTATTCAAGTGAAAACTGCTCCATTTTCCATACATGTTTCGATTCGATGGTTCCAACAATTTCATCTTGATTATGGTAACATCATATCATGTATCATAATAATTAGATAATTATCATATTTATTCATCATATAATGTTTCATAATTATTCGTATAAATAGGTGATGAAAAATGAATTACATCACTTTGTGAAGATGGTAGTCTGTATGTACACACGATCGACATTTTCATTTTCAAATGGATATGAAGGTAAGAAGGTAGAAAATATATTGTTATTATATAGAAATAATTTTTTCATAAATATCATATATAAATATTAAATCCATGCTAATAAACCTACATGAATTATACTGATGGAAAATGAATCATATCACTATATGGAAAGTGTAAATCCACACAAACGCATGAGTCATACTTTCATTTAATATTTGATGAAAAGATAATGGAATATGGATATCCATTAATAATAATAAATAATTCATATATTAGTGACACTTGGTTCATTAATTTAGTATGGATACAAAAACAATTAAAGGAAGTAGAAGAAGAATGTAACGTGAAAAAGAGCTGTAAAATATATGCCTCTTCTTTGAGAAACCTCCTTTAAATATCTTCATAAAGAACCTTGGGTTGGTATTTTATATGGAAAACCCTATAGAACAAGGAAATGTAATTTTAGAATATATTTGATTAAGGTGTTTTAAGATAAAGGGTTCTATTGTAATTGAGAATAGATGACATGGGGTTCCATTTTATAAGTGAGTGAAGTGGCACACCAGTAATTATTAAGATTATTAAAATATAATAATTTCACTCTCATATTAATGTGACTCAAAATTTTCTGAGGTTAAAATATATAATGATATAGAATCAAAATATAGTCATAAAATAAGATTTATTATGTTTTTATGTAATTTTAATCCCACTCTCTTTAGTTTAACCTCACATTAATCCCTTTTAACCTTTATCATAGATATTAATTTTTAGTTTGGTAACTATTCATAATGATCGAAAATGAATCTTACCTTATTAAATAATATTAATTATTTTGATTCTAATTATGGAATCCATTTTATATGATTAAATTTCTAAAATTACTTATCCATAAATGTTACACATTATAGTGACTTTAGACTATAATTTACTTTCTTACATTCCAAAATATCTTTTAGGTTTGGAGTTTTAGAGAGTTAATTCAAAACTCTTACATAAAAATCCTACATATTACAAAGTGGAAATTTATATTTAGTATCTATTTTTTAAACCAAACTGAACATTTAAAATGAAACATATTTTATTTATTACATATATTCAAAAAATTTATTTTAACCTCATCCTTATCCCTACTCATCCTTAAATCCCTATAGAAAATATTTTAAAACATGGGATGAATAGAAAAAGACCAGTAAGGGTCATAAAAATAACAAATACATTACTCCTGTGAAAAAACTCAAAACCCATGAAAATATTTCCATTATCTAAATGTTTTTTAATGTAATGAAGTAAATCAATTACACATGAAAAAATAATACACTTTTTGTTCATAAAACATTAAAACATATATCGTGAAAATAAAAACCCTTCAGGAAACTTAGAGCATCAAATTCTTAGCCCATTTTAAAACCATGTTATAAATAACTTGTTCCAATTTAAATCCTAAAAAAACTCTTTAGAAACTCCCATCCTTCTTATATCAAAATACAAGGTATGTTATCTAATTCATTGGAGCGCTATCTGGGTGCACCTATCATATCAGTTATAAAATTATCAACCAATGCTATTTAGGCACACCAAACTTATAAGATATATCAAGCTCATTTGTGATCTATAATGGGACATTTTATATAAGTTTCATTGAGCTCAACCATTTAACATATAATACTCAAGTTCCATATAAAACATTTTATGCTTACACCTTTTTATCATAAAACCATAGAAAAAATATTTCAAACCTATATGAATAAAACTGGATACCAAAATACCATTTTCAATTAGAAACTACTTTTAAATACCAAAATAACATGAAAATAGGGAAGAGGGTTTTAAAATGAAGAAAAAAATGAAATCTTATAAAGTAATAAAAACTTCAAGAAATAATTATGGTGGTTTAAAATTCATTATCTCCATATAAATTAAAATAGAGTATTATTTTCATTATGTGATTAAACCATTGAAAAGAAATAGGTTCCATGAAAATATAATTTAGAAAATAATAATCCTTCTAAATAAATAATGATTATGTTATCATTAAAAAATATCCCTAGTGAATCATAAGTAACATCAATGGTTTTTGTATTTTATTAATATATATACCATTAAAATATCATTAAAATATTCTTAAGGAAAATGTACTTTCCATTTTGAAATCACTGATAAAAATAAAAAATTATAATGGAAAACATTTTCTTTGAAAATAACCATGTAAAATCGTAAAGTTAGAATCAAATCAAAAATTAGTCATGATAGTAGCAAAATTCATTTATGCCATATAAGTTAAAAAACATGTTTTCAATACGTTTCTCAGAAAAGTCACAAAGTACCACATTTTGAAAATGAAAAAATATTCCTCTCAAACCATTTTATAAAAATTAAAACATAGGTAAAAATGAATTTAAAATGTCATATATGAATATTGAAAACTTTATTCAAATTTTTTTTATAAAACATGGATATGGAAGGAAAATATAGTTTTAAGAGATACTTTTAAAGGGGATTTCTGAAAAGAAATTCCCTTACCTTGAATCTACCTCATCACGTACATTATTTATTTTCCCGAATAATAACATTATGTTAATTTTATACTTGATCAACAAAAACTTTTATGTTCATTATTCCATTGTTTCATTTAATACCATGTTATATACAATTACTTAATTAATTAAATTCACATTTGGTGTTTCGGATGATATTCGACTCATATGTCAAAAATGAATTTGGTAGGTTGAGAAGGATTAAAGTGGTCATTATCCTACCATATACAGAATAATAATCATTAAATAGTTATTATTTTTATAAAAAATCATTTTTCTAAAACCAATCATAAAATATGGTTATGAAAAATGAATTATGTTACAATCATGGAGATGGTAGGTCGTACATACTCATGAGTAACATATCAATTATGGAAAGAAAGTAAGTACAATTTTAACTTTATAGAATTAATATAATATAATAATTATAATATTATTTCATTAAATATTCTCATATATATCACCCACATGATGTGCTTATGAAATATGAATCACATCATTTAATAGAGGTGGTAGCCCACACATACGCATGTATGACTTTATCATTTTTAATTGAATAGAAATGTAAGAAGGTAAACAATATATTATATTTTAATAATAATAAATATTTAATTAATATAATATATTAAAATTAATTTAATCATTATCAATTATCCAAGAGATATAGTGATGGAAAATGAATTATATCGGTTTGTAAAGTTGTAGTCTGCCTTACACATGAATGAAGGGTTCATTTCAAATTTGATGGGAGAAGAGATGGATATAGGTTGTTACATTAAAAATAGAAAAAACCCAGTATATGTAACATAATTGTCTTATTATATAATAGTTTTTAATAAATATGTGAAGGAGGTTGAAAAATAAATAAAACAGAAACACTTGGTTAAGAACAATACCTTTTCTTTGGACAACCTCCTTTGCTAATCACCCTATGAAAAATAATAATGGTGTTATGACCTAATCACAGCCTATAGATCATTGGGAGATATATTATAAAGATATTTTGGGATATCATATCTAAACTAAAAGGGTTATTATGTTTTAATTAAAGGGAAGAAGAGGTGTCCTTTTATAAGAGAGGGGAGGGTAACTCTTGAAATTTCTAAAAATATTAAATTAATATAAATTAATTTTCAATTAAAAAAGGACCCAAACTTATTTTTTTTAATATAAGATTTGTTTTCATAATAATGTAATAAAATAAAAAAATATATACAATTTATGCTCACATTTTTCCCTCATATTTTTGTTTTAACCCCTAGTTAAACCCTTTTACATCTACGGTGATGACATGAATTTTTACTCTTTGAGAGTCAATTTTGTTATGATAAATTGAAAAACATTCCATAATAGTAACATAGTTCATATTATCAACCATATCCAAATTTATTGAATAAATATAATATTCTTTATAATTATATATCATTTAATAAAATATTTTTTATTAAAATATATCATTTTTGTCTATTTTTAGAATTATTCATCATTAAGAATCTAATAACATCAATAATATTGGTAAAATTATTTTATTATACCTCTAACATTTCATTTTCATCTATAGAACTCATTTATCCCATTAACTATCTAAAATTATAATTATTTTAATATTTTTATTATCATTTATTTGATTGTTTCTATTAATTGAATAATTATTTAATTAGCATTGTGTAAGAATTTAATGTAATTATTTATTCACTAAAAAATAAAAAAAAATTAACATGATTAATATAAAACATTTAGATTTAAAAATATAATATTTATAACTTAACATATCTTCTACTTATCCCCATATTATAAATATTATATTGATTAAAAACAAGAGTGTGACATTTTTTACTTATCTTTAAATAAAATATTCTAAATTTTATAATCACCTCGAGAAGGTAAAAAAAAGTCATATAAAATAATTTTGTAAGATAATGGATGAAATTGAATAATTATAGAAAATTAAAACAACGGTAAGGTCCTTTTTATAATCGTTATCATTTTATTTTTAACTTTAATTACCTTATTTACACTTAACCATGGTAAAAATATTTCTAAGGTTACTATTCATATTAACCAAATATAAAGTAGAACTATTTACCAAATTTAGAACCACAGATTAAAAAAATTTATCTAATTTAAAAAAAACGAGAACATAGAAAATATAGAATTTAATTTAAAATTAAACTAGAAAAATGTGATGAAAATAGTTTTTAGGAAAATGACATTTTAAAATTTAAAATCTTTTTATAATAAATTAAAGTATAAAATAAATTTCAAAACACATAATTATATTATTTTAAGTCAATAGGAACTAATTTGTAATGTTTTAGATAGGGTTCTACTAAATCAGTTCTCTAGGACGATTATCTACATGAACTCAAGTGCGCTTCCTCATATGCCAGTGGTTGAAAACTAGAAGTTGGGGTCTGAGGTGGATCTGTAAGATGACTACACCCCCATATAAGATTGCATAATAAGAATATAATAAAAAAATCATACATATTAAGGAGTGCATAAAAAATAAATGAACTAAAACTAATACATGTTGTAATAAAATGAAATCAAATAAATTCATGAATGACCATGTCAAACATACAACCAACTGCCCATTGGGATGGTTACAAAACATACCAAAAATAAAGAAACTTTAAAAGGATACCTAGTACATAGATATAATCCCCTATATCCATCTGATACCACTCAATCAGTCCCTCTCAACAAAAACAATATTCAACATGATCCTCAACCCAAACTTTTGCCTTCAATAAACATGTGAGAGATACTCAGGTACCCATGTGCAATGGAATCATGAGTAGGGTGTGAGTAAAACTCAGTATAACAGAACTAATGGTGTTTAAATAAAACACAATTCAATATAAAAGTGCATGTCATAGAAGGAATAATTATATACCAAGACATAAATAAAATCAGTTTCATTATTCAATAATATTTAAATGAACCACTTTCTCTCTTGGTTCCATGTATTACCCAATTCCATTTATCCTATCTTGGACCAAGCTAGTCATATGGTTCATATATCTTAGGTGTAACTAGTTGTAAAAAAAGATCCTTAGACCATATATCTAACCGGGATACGGTACACAATTTATGACCATCCCAACCACTAGGTCACGGGTCGGGAAAGAAGGGGGATCAATCTAAGTATCCAACTGAAACTCGAAACTCTAGGTTCAACCATCATAACCTTGATATGGAATTCCATGCCCATACCCTTGTATTCAAGAGTATTATTTCATCATCAAAGAAATCTGGTGCATCGGGGTGCTTGGAGCATCATTCTAGACCATCAAAAAATTGGGAGTGGAATGTTAGTCCATCCTCTCAAAACCATTAGGCACTATTCCAAAAATAAAGAGCATTAATCCAAGTATCCAACTGGGATTCGTCTTGACATGTATGACCATCCCCATTCTTTTCATTATTAATAATTACCATTTTATTCAACATTTCCATGGGTTATTTCTTTCATCATATTAAACCAAATTCAAAATTAATTCATTTCATCCTTTACCCATCACATATTTTCAAAAATGTTCTTCAACCCTCTTAATAATTAAAAACCCCCATTTTATTTCTTTCCTTATCATTTATTAATAAAAACATTTATCATGTACCCAATGGTATTTTAAATAAACACATTAATCAAATAAAACCTAACACTTTTTCAAATTTCATAAAACACGAGAACAAACCTACTTGTAAAACACTTGAAAGAAAACACTTAAAACATGGGTCTTCTTATTTGAAAATAAAAACAAGGTCTAAGAAATTATTTTCCTATGAAATCCATTTAATGATTCATCATGAAATTCTCACTGGAGATGTTACCACACTCCCATTTCAAACCAACTTTGGAAACCCATTTGAAAACCTCTTGTTAAATCATCTTGAGGTCAACACCCCATTACGAAACAACATACATTTTAAAAATTATTTTTCCTAAGTTGGAAGGGAAAAAATAATAATAAAAAAACATTCCATTTAACTATATCAAAAGGCCTTATAAGATTTAACCAAAACTCGACAACAAAACATTCCATTTTTGAAAGGGGGTCACGCCCGATGGGTGGCCGTAGGTTTGGTCTCTCAACACCGTGGACACAATATGAGCCATAGAAGGTCTAATGTAATAAGAGAATGCAAAATAAATTATCTTAAACTATTGTAAAAACACACAACACAATTTTTTCATGTAACATACCAGAATAGACATATAAAATAATTATTAAGACTATGGGTATGGATTTTAGACAATATACCTCATTAAAGAAGCTTTCCAACACATTTCTAAAGAACGGAGGCCTTTTCAAAGACCATTCAAGCCTCACCCCAACTCCTATGAACCCAACTAAGATCATATCAATCACCCAAGACTTAAAATCACAACAAAAAAACAAAAATTAAATAATTATAATTAGTTATTTCATTAAACCCCATCTTGGCATAATGGAAAAAACTCATCGGGCACCCACCTCTTACCAAAACTCCAAAAAATAACCATGGAAGGTTAATAATGGAACCTTGAAACTATTCTAGGAAACATACCTAAGATTTTATAGCAATTAGAAAACTAATTAAATTAATCAATCAAAAAAATATAAAAATGATTACGACAACATACCTTAATGAAACTCCATGCATTGGAATGCAAAAGTAATCTCGAGATATCCTCTACACAATCCAACAAATATGCTGATGAGAAATAGATGATTCCACCATGATTTATTGGAACCTTCAATTATACCTAAAATAAAGATCCCTAAAATTAGTGAGGATGGAGAGGAAGAAGTAAGGAAATCCACTAGAGGTTCGGTATTACATCAAAAACTGAATAAAAAATCTTACAAACACCCCCAAAATCTAAAGTGGGAGGATGATGAAGGGGTTTGGGGACCCATATATCCATTTTCACAATACGAGGAAGATATTTGGTGGAGAAACTTAAAAACACAAGGGGGATTTGGTAAAATACCCCATTTATTGAAATTTGGGAAGATGCATGGTTAGTCCACACTATTTTCCAAAATGTGAGCCAATCATGAGGTTGGAACTTTCTAAGACAACCAACTCTCATAGTTTGGTTTCATGGTTGGTCAATATATGTTCTAAACATGAACACCCAATCATACCTCTCTATATCAGGGTGCACGATTTGTCAGAAACCATGTGAAGGTCATCTACTATACCCATGGCCCTCCTAATCCTCAAATGGTTTTACCTTAGAATATGTATAGTTTGACCTTAAATAAGTAGTAAACATGCTACCCGGTCATTCTAGGTTCAAAATGAACTAAAAAACTCTATCATAATTGTGTCACATAGTTTCTCTTAAACTGTCCACACCAAACCATGCAACCTAGGCAGAAACCTCCAAAACTAATAAAATAAAACCCAAAGACTCTAAAGCTCATCAAAACACTTGAGTAACCTATGGATCATCATTCCTCATTTTAATAAACCGCATTAATCATTTCAACTCTCAAAATTTCATTCTGATTCTTAATCAAAAATCAAACCCATTTCGTAATGAAAATTCCAATTCCTTCTGAATTTTCCACCAATACAAATGTAGGATATTACCACATCCCCAACATAATACTTATCATCATCAAGAATATACAGTGTTAATCCATATACACCACCCAACCTACATTAGTAAATATATTTTATCCAACATACTCTATTATCTTCTGATAGGCCGAAACATTACCTATGAATGACCTCCAACTTAGGACCCTTGACTGGAAAAACTCTAAAGTAACTCCAATTGAAAAAATTGAAACACTAAGATGACAATTACCCAAGCCCATAGAATTGAAATAGTGATTACAACATCACACGATAAGTCATCAGTCTATTGTAATCTCCACCATAATTCTAATACCTAGAAATTCTAAATTAATAACATTGTATTTAATAGCGTTCATGACACCCAACACCAAACATAAAAATGAGTATAACCTATCAAGACATTATGGTATATTTAATATTTTAAATATATTTAATATATTCTATTTCATGAAATTAATTAAATACCGAGTTATCTTGTATCGCATGCAACAATGAGTTTCTTCAATAGCTTGTGTTACATGCAAGACATAGTTTTACAGAACAACAATATATTGTTAAAATATTATTATTTAACATAATAATATATAAAATAGACATTAAATTAGCATGTATGAATATAATTTATAGATATATTATTATATATTATTGAATTCATCTATTACCAACTAATTATAAATTAATATAAGAACCCATAGAATATAAAGGGGAGGTTTTTATAAAAAACTATTGTTTCCCGGCAAAGTTATTTTATGAAAATAAATTTAATTAACTGTTATTAGTGAAAGATATTAATGATATATATATATTATATTTTCAATAAAATATTTTGGATATTCATATAACATATTTTATTGGCATAAGATAAGAACAAACCCAATTTTACAGAAAAAAACCTATATTTTAATAAAGGTAGTCTTATCGCCTTTTAATGGTGCACCTATTTTAAATATAAATTATGAAACATTAATAAATTTAACATGAAAAATAAACTTAATTTTTTAAATTTTAATGTCAAAATTATTTAAGGGTGAAATTTTGGTCTTTTCTGAGAAATTTAAATTTTTGATGAATAGTGAAAATAATGATTTTTAATTGAAAAATATATTTTTCATATAATTTATTTATAAAGGTAAATTATAAGATTATTTGGATTTAAATAATAAATATATCAATTTTATATCATTTAATTCAATTTAGTACATTGGAATTAATTTCACATTGAAATTGGATACAGAAACATTTCAAACGTTTGAATTTTTTCACTTTAAAAAACATGCTTCATCGTCTCATCTGTGGGATTAATTTTAAATTAATTTCTACCACTTATATTATTGAAGTTTTTAAAAATTGATTCCATATTTGTAATAATAATAATTAATAATTTTCAATTATTTCGACTTAATTTTTTACAAAAAAATCTGTGAATTTGATTAAAATTAATTACAATTATTAACAGAAGAATTAGCATAATATAGGACTCAACCTTAAACGGAAGAGCCAAAATGACCTATAAACATGTCTAAAAGTTTTTTCCTGGCCAAATTTTGACAATATACTCCCTTTTATAAATATGTTTTTATTATTGGAGGTGCATTATGTAAGTGATACCTCTCAATAGTGTTTACCTTTTTATATTTACAATAATGTCTCTCTTCCTTCATGGTTAAAATCCTCTCTCCCCCCCCACCATTTAATCACACATATTAAGCCATTTGGATCATGAATAACCTTCCCAAATAATCTACCAAAATACATACCCTCATCCTAGAAGCCTCACTTTGGTAATAAATCCAATTCACTATGTCTTTTGGTATAGACCAAATAGAGTTAACCGAATAAGAGGTAATGTTCTTCCATGATCTATTTTGTTTCATTTACATCTCCACCACATAAATTATTTGGATATAAATTTATTATAATAACCTAAAAATACTCAATATAATGAGATTATTTTATGATAATATTTTCACCTTCACTTTCACACACATCCATATAATGCGATACACAATCATCGTTCGTATGTACGACAGACTATCACCTCATGAACCAATGTCGTCCGCTTATCCATTACTACCATTAATTTTTTGAATAATGATATATTTATAGTTTATATATTATATAAATGATATTTATGATTTATTTTTTCTTATTTAATTTTTATATAACACATGCAATTATTCTTTCAATTTTATGGGAATAAGATAACTTCGTTTTTGGATGTGTGGACTATAGCCTCCACAAAGCGATGTGATTCATTCACACCATACATGGAATTTAATAAGGATGAATTTAATAAAAATATTTGACATATATGACATAAATATGATATTGTAATTATAATATACATATATATCATTTTATTTTAATTCTTTTCATATGAAGAAAATTGAAGTAGCATTCATGTGTACCTACGACTTATTGTCTCCATGAAAGGTGCATATCATTTCCTATCTCCATGTTTTACATATTATTCTAAATATATATCTACTAAATATATATTATGTTTAAATAATATTTTATATTATTTATATATTGAAATCATGATCTAATTATAAGTAATTAAAAATTAAAAATCATAACATACATGGAAAACAGGGAAATTAACAACCGAAACAAGGAAAATAATGAAAGACTATTAATAAATAGGAAATAATATGTTATAAGGGGATCATATATAATATCATAAATATTAATTCTGTTATATTATAAGTTATTATCTTTCTTAAAGACTATATGCATGAGTTTAATGGATTTTCACCCAAAAGGAAATGCAAGGTAGGTGATTTTCATCTCACTTTTTACATTTGTGAGATAAATGTCATATCACCGCATACTTATTTTATGTGGTGTATATAATACCCATTTGGATATATTATATCATAAATCCTTTTATATTCATGTTATTTAATGTTTTACGTTGAATTTTCACATCCAAAGGGTTTTTAATTGAAAATTACCAATTGGTTAAAGTTATCTTTGTATACTCACTTTCTTTTGTGATAGTTAACTTCGTCTTGAAAAAATTACATAAAAATGCCCATTTTACATTATAAATAACATTTATTTTATATATAAATCCTCTTATTTTATGGTTATAATTATTTACTAAACCGTATACCATTTTTACATATGGTCTGTACTTGAAAATTATTTGAGTAACTAGGGAAATGTTGGTAAATCTGTATCTTTTACTCAATACAGATATTTGATATGGAACATTTTTCATAAATTAAAAATATTATTTGATATTTGTGTATTGATTCAAAAAGGTATGACATGGGTGGGGAATCATTATAGATAGATCCTTGATGCATCAATTGTCTCATGTGATGATTCAGTTGGCCAAATCAAATGGGTTATTAACAAATATGTTATAAACCGTCTTGTGAGAACCCTTGACGGTAATGGTGACATGTACCTAGGAAACATGGAATCCAATAATCAATAATTTACTCATTAAAATTAAGTTATTATTTATCCATGTGATTTTTCTTAGACATTATCTATGTATGCATTTAATTCATATTTTGTTGATTAAATGGAATGTGTTTCAGTTATTTCCCCTTCCATATTGATTATGATTTATCCAGTTGATTAAAGGGAAAGTGTTCTATAATATTTACATTTCCATATTGTTCATTATTATTGATTATTGATTACTTCAATTGTACTATTACACTTAATGATCATTTGATCTCACCCTTACTTTTTCCCTTTCCCTGGGATATGAAGATGAATTCTTTGAATGAGTTTCAAGGATGTTGTTTATTATTCATTATTAGGTATTATGTATTATTTTATATTTTTAAATGTAATATTGGAATCATGTCTGTAATATAGTTTTCCAAATCTTTTAAACTAATAAATCCTTCAGAACTTGATTCCTTGTAATTATTCCAATGTAATAAAGTAAGGCACTGGATTTGAGCTAATAGGGTCACGGTGTAACAGTTGGTATCAGAGGGATGTTTAGTATAAACCTTTGAAACTATATTTAGAAAATATATATTTTGGAACATAACCCAAATATATACATTGAGGATAAGTATAGAAGAATCTTCCCAAGGAAACCATGTTTGTGATTATTATATAGGCTATGCATAAATTTTTTAATTTATGTTATGTATTTTAATATTTTTTCTGTTATACATTATGTTTCACAATGATAAGACTCAATTTAGTGTATTAAGTAATTTATAAATGTCTCCTAGTATAATTAATGTGAACCTCACCAATGCACATGATCAAAATAGTAAGATGGTTCATATTTTCTATGGTCTTAATCTAATATTTAAAAGGAAAATAGTTTCCCAAGAAACCGCATCATATGAGAACATAGAACCATCTAATAATTAGATATTTAAAGAATTATACAAGACCTATGAATTTTAAGGGGATTAAGATAAGAATAGGATTGTAGATAAAAATATGCATAAATGGGATAATGGAATGAAGAATTTCCCTACATGTGATAATTATGGACAAAACAACCTCATAAATTTTTAAAAGGAATGGGAGTTTTCTACATGTTTGGAGATAAAGGTCATAATACTTGTGATTGCATGGGTATGAAGTTTTTTTCCTATATATAATGCTTAAACTACACGAAGATAGAAAACAATGAAAATCAATGTCTGAAATGTAAAATAAATATACCCCAATAGTGGTTAATGGATAATGGTCAATATTATACTACAACTACATTTGAAGAGGAATGAATAATGTGTCTATGTATTTGGATCCTTGATTAATGATGTGAAATTATCTTATCAATGGTGACTTTTTTATATGAATTTTTAATTATATATAGATTATATTGTGGTACTATTTTATTAATTATTTAAGAGAATAATTTGAATGGAACCAATAAAAGTGATTCAGTAGCAATTTAAACCATTTTGGAAAACAGATGGGTGGGATAAAGATAATCCAAAACATTTTTTCATGTTGAGATAGATATTTTTAAATAAATAGATGATTCATATGGATAAGGTAGACTAGATGTTACAGACTACCATGAATTTGATTAATAATTAGTTGATGAAATGGTTTATTCTATCATTGATGGAGTTTACTACATTTTTGTATTTAAGGAGTATATACAATAATCAATGCAATATCTGAGGAATAAGGGAGCCTGAATGTTTTCAATAAGGTTTTATGGTAATTAAATTTATTATTATATTCACATGTTTGGTATGTGATGATTAAGATCCACTTAATATTATTTCATAAGTTCATTTTATAAATTCAGTAACTTTTATTATAAAGTGTTGGATCATAATATTTTTAAAAATTTAACCATTTATGAAATGGTTTAAGTTTATATTTGGGTGAGGTTTTGTAGATTATTGTATTAATTCACCAAATAATGCAGCCTGTGATAATAGATGAAGTAGAAATACTTCAAGGTGAAATCAAGGGATAACATTATGTTTATAAAATAGAGATATATATTTACTTACATTATTATAGAGTGAAATAATTCCAAAACTATAAGAATATGATCTAGAAACCAAAATTTCATCCTATTATCGTTATATATGATGTTATTGATGACATTTGTTTTACACTTATGTGGTTTATAGAATTATGGTCATTAATTGTCTCTAGATCACCAACTTTTTTGTGATCAATGTTCTTTTTCACTCTCCATCGGAACATGGTAGTTATATTTTTCTTCCTTTTCCATGTTTTCATTTATGTTATCCAGTTTGAAAGGATAGTTTTTCCTACCCTGGTATATGGATGATAGTTCACTCTCACGGCGGTGGTTCCCTAGTCTCGCGGCAATTCCCAAGGCTCTGATGAAGGAGACCCTGGCTCCTCCTCCCTATTGGAGGGGTAAGTTTCTCATCCTCACTAACCCTCCAAGGAGTATATTCTTACCTTCCTACCTTTCTCAAATCTAGTTTTCCTACCTCTATTTCTACGGATCCTGATTTTTCTGAATGTTCCATATGATTATTGTAGTTCACCTCAACTCTCATTATCACTTTTGGAGTTCAATAATTCTTTGGATCTCTTCAACCTGACTCTGGTGGCTTGTTTCTATGACCTACATCCTTTTACTAATGTTTTTGACCGCTTCTTCATTGAATCTGGGGGTTTATAGGATCATTAAATAGTTTGGCTTCTTGATCGAATGAATATTATGATTCATTTTGGGTCAATAGATGATCTTATTATGGCTTGGTTCAGAACTCCTTGTCGATGCAATGGTTCCTTCTTCTATGTTATTTGGTGGAACTTATAATTATTTATGATGAGAGATAATAAAACTATGGTGATCTAGGTATCTTTCCTTTCTTTCTTGGTTCCCTTCTAAACCCCTTCTATTTTTCATATCCTCGGAAACATGGTTGTTCACTACTTGTACTCTGACGTCAAGACAGAAGCAGTGTGTCATCCCATTCTCCCCCATGTTTGTGTGGAGGTTGATATATCCAAATCACCGGTGGATTTGTTGTGGATAACATATGGTCAGAAATTATGGTGGAGGCAAGATTTCATGTTTAAGCCATTGAAAGATTTTTGTGTGTCATGTAATCGGTTATAGAATTTGGCATCGGTATGTCATAGTTGGTCTCTAAGAATGAAGTCGCAGGAGATGATGAAATAAGATCCTATTCATAATGGATTTGTAGAGTATCACTCGATTCCACATAGGAAGGATCATATATAAGGAATGATTTTGGAAGCATGAGCTACGGTCATAGAGGTTGTCTGGGGCTGAGGTGGTTCTACTGCTAGCAAGGAGACTGGTTCTTTGTGCTTGGGTGGTGTTGTGAAACAAGCACTCACTTTACCTCCAGAGTTGATGGTGAAGGATATTTTTAATAGGATGAAATGGGATTTGATGGTTTTTAATCAGGTAACCATTGTGGTTGTAAGTGATAATATTGGAGGATCTTCTGTTACTCATGAGGATACAGAGGGTGCACATGATGTCCCTCTACTTTAGGGTCTTCAGGGTGGTAGTGGGTGTATAATAGATGTAACACCCTAACCCCAATTACCCAGAGTCAGTGAATTATTACATAACTTTGGCATGATTATAAGGAATCATGTCCCGAAGTACCGGTCGGTTTAGTATCCATGGATGTACTAGATACATTCACAAATTTTAAATTACATTATGAAATAAAAAAGTAACATTGTGTATCCTTTGAAAACACTCATATCTCTTAGACTATTCCTGCAGGTTAGTCATAATATACCTCTTCACATCCTGAGAAAAATAAGACATAATAAAGGGTGATCTCAGATGCTCAGTAAGGATAATAATATAACGGAAACTATCATAAATAATTATAAACATTTAAACCAATGTATAAGACTAAATCACAAGCCTCTTAAACATACACTTCAGCATAATATGGAAAAGATAAATCAAATAATTCCATTTACTTATTCACATGGATATTCTACTAGTAGAATAATCACATGTAATATCAATATCTAATTTCATAATGATGAAATGTATAATACCGGACATCACAACCACATATTCAAGGCCTTATGCCAAGACAAAAAATAAAATTTTGTCAAGGTCGTGTGCCCAGAAACTAGTTTGTCTCATGAGACCAACCAATGCATCGAGGAACTATATCAGGCACCACCATTCACTTACTAAGGCCAATGCCATACTCATATTAAAATGTTGAAACATTATCTAAACATTCGTATTAAAACTAGCATATGAAATGTCAATACTTTAACCACAAACCATGAATGGTATATAAATAGCACATCCATAGTCAAAAATTACTCATTCAATACAATATGGAATATTTTATTATAATAAATCAACCTCAATCAAGAATAAAATATAATGAATGATAATGACATAAATGAAAATAATCAGTTAAACTATTTGAGAGAAATATCCCCTTTTTTCTTGAAAACATTTATATGTCGCACTATTTATCAAAGAATTCATTTAAAATAGATTTTTGAATCAAAGTGTCCCATACCACTTTGAATGTTTTAAAATTAATTTTAATTTCAAAACATTCATGTCCATATAAATAAATCCCTAAAACCATTTTTAAAACATTGACATTAATGAAAAATATTTATAAGAATAAATCTTTAAAACATTTAAAATGATATTTCAGTTAAAGAGTTCCTAACCAAATTAGAAATGCTTGAATACAAATAATTAAATAATAACATTAATAAAAACTTTATAATATCATGAGACTAAAGGTATTCATGATATAATATGTCAAATGATAGTATATACACAATATAAAATTGAATTATCACTTAACAAGAATGAAGTCTCAATAAAATGTAAATTAAGACGAAATCCCTTACAAAGACTGTATCCTTAGATTAAGGATAAATCAACAACATAATTATGTGTGAAAAATATAAATAGACTCAATATGAATGTATATTCAGTGTAAATCAATCATAGTACATTCACACATATTATTGTAATAATTAAACCAATGACTTGGATGTTTAACTCAATAAATAGAAATTGAGTTAAGATTACCCTTATCAAGTTCATATCAATGGCCTGAGATTTTATCAATGGATTGATTTTGTGTATAAAAAGTATATCCACACAAAGGGGAGTGGAAATTACAAAATAAATATATAAATAGTGATTCCACACATAATCTTGGAGTAAAATAATCAATGAAGTATGCGTAAAACCTAATGAGTAGAAATTGAAATTAGAAATTCCCTTACCAATCTGGTAACAAATGAATCATACACCCCATGAAATAAGATCATAAAATTGATATGTAAATACCCATAAATTAATGTATACTAAAAATAAAATACAATCATGGATAGTACATACACCACACAAAAGGAAATAGTAGAAAATATAGCATGAATCTCACGGGAATAAGAAGTGAGATGAAAACGCATTACCTTGTACTTTTCAATAGTTGAGGGTATGTTAACCTCTTGTATATTGTTTAAATAATTTTCATTAAATTATACACAATCAAAATTCATAAATTTGATATCATATATGACCCTCTAATATTTCATTGTTAATAATATTTCAGTAGTATCATTGTTTTGGGTGTTAACTGATTCATTTTCCTTCATATGTTTTGTTATGTAAGTCATGTTTTTCATGGAAATGGTATATTTTATTCATATCCAGAATTATATTAAATTCTTAAACATTATTTTTAATCATCAAATCAAAATTATTCTTCATTGGTTATGATGGGGAATTAAATCTCATCGTGTTGTGGAGACGGTAAGTCATACCTATGCATGAGTGACAATATCATTCTATTGATGGTGAAATGGTATATAATTAGATGGAGTATTATATATAAATATTCAATTAAATGTTATATTTTTTATTAATATAAATTATACTAATTATGTTACCTATCCAAATAATGAAGTGTTGAATAAAAAACTACAACTTGACATGGAGACGGTAAGTCGTACGTATGCAAGTATGGTGACTTTTTCATTCATAGGATGGATAGAATAATGAATATTATTTTAATATATTTATAATAACATATTAGTATGTATTAGGTACCAGAGTTATTATTTAATATGGAAACAACAATGAAATAAAAAAGTTCAAGAAGAAAATAAATTTGAATGAGGTGATGAAATAATTACCTCTTCTTCAGGTGCTTCCTTTTGATTTGAACTAAAGGTCTCATTAGGTTGGTTTTATGTTCCAATTAAGGCCTATAGTTTAAGGTAGTGTAGTTGGGAGTATATGTTTTTAGTTTTTGGCCAATACAAATGGCTTTGGAGGTGTTAATTTGAGATAAGGAGAAGTACCCTTTTATAAGAGAGGTGAGGGGCACTTTAGGAACAGCTTGAAATATTAATTTATTATAAAATCATTTTCGGTTTATAATATCATAAAAATGGATTTATTTATAGGATAAGATGGTAATGAGTCTAAATAATCTAAATCAATAGGTTTTAGAAAAGTATAGGTATCCATTTTAACCTTATCTTTTAGATTTAACTCTTAGATAAATAGTTTAACTTTTACCATGTCTTCTTGTATTTTTCTATTACATGGTTAGTATAGTTACTATTAAAATGCCAATATAACCTCAAGTGGTTCATTAATGAGATATCTAACATTATATAAGTCCTTTTGCTAAATCTTAGATTTTTATGAATATTAAATCGTTTAATAAAATAGTATTTGGTTTTTAAAACTAATTTATGTCAATTTAAAAACTATTTAGTATTTGGTTTTTGTGAAAATCATAAAAAATATTTTACTTCGAATAGATTACATTGAATCGACCATAACATGTCATATTCATCTAGAAAATACTTTTATGGCCTAAAAATTTTCAATTTACATTTATTTTAATATTTATAACGTCAATTATTTTAATCTTTCGTTAATAAGGTAATTAGTACATTCTCATTGTGTCATAAATAAATTTAATTATTTAATGCTTAAAATTTATAAATAAAATACCATGATGAAGAAAATATTTTTATCTATCTAATGAATACTTATATATGAATTTATCTTATGTATAACTCTATATTAAATATTGTTTAGTTAATAAAATCATAATTTAACACTTTTAACACTTCTTTAAATAAAATATAATAAATGTCCTAATCTTTTACAAGTGGATCAAAAAAGTTCATATTTTTTTCCTAAGGTTTATTTTGGTCTAAATACAGCTATCCAATATAATTAGTGAATGTTTTGGGGTAATTTTATATTATTATAATTTTATTTTTACCTTTAATTACCCTATTTACTTTTTACCGTGATAAATAAAATTCAAAAGTTACTATTCATCAAAAAGTATTTTCATCCTATTGAACCAAATTTTACTTAATTATGACAACTTTGTCTTTTTGATTTTTGAAATTCAATTCACATAAGTGGTAAAATTATGTTTTATGCAAATTTTCAAATGTTCCTAAAAGGTGGGTAAAAGACGTTAAAAAGTTCAATAAACTTTTATATATCTAATATTATTATAAAATGACTTTAATGAATTACATTGGATTGATATAGGTATTCTATATATATTTTCACATTAAAATAAATTTAAATTTGAAAATAATTGTTTATATAAAAAGTCAGTTTTAAATAATAACTTTGTTTTTCACTATTCATCAAAAATTGAATGTTTTCAGAAGAAATACCAAAAAATCACCCTAAGCTAATTTTGATATTCCTAATTAAAAAATGAAATCTATTTTACCAAAATTCATTTTTTATTATTGTATAAAATTAATTTTTTTATTTTTCACAAAAGGACATAAAAAGTAGTTCTTTTAAGAAAATAGTTTTTCTAAATATATAACTATTTTAAGAAAACATATATAATTCATTTTAAATATGTTTTAATTATGTGAAAACATTATAAATAACATTTGAAATTTATTTTTCATTATTCATATTACAATATTTAATTGATAAATAAATATATCGTTTAAATAATTATAATACTAATGTGTTGTTTCGCAGAAACTCAATCTTGCATATAAGACAAGACAAGTCAGTTATGCGTGCAATATAAGCTATTAAATTACTTTAAAGTTATAAATTACTATCAAATCTTGGGGTGTTACATTCTCCACTCCTTCAATAAATTTTTTCTTGCAATGTAAACTTGGGATTGAAAACTAAGAGTTTGACATTTCAAAATATCAAATTGGAAATCCCACCTAAATAAATTGATTAATGAGGCCTCTATTTTAAAATAAAGAAATTTAAGTATGAAGGTTACCATAAATAACACATACTAGGGTTATATGTATGAAAACATGGATATGGAAGAGAAAAATAACCATCATGTTCTGATGGGGAGTGATAGAGAATATTATTAGGAAAAAGTTAACAATCTGAAATCCATAAACTTTTGATGGGTTAAACGGTCTTTCATTACCCAATAGCAAGAGTAAATGGATAAAATTTTTGACTAAAGTTCATTTTCATAATGTTGAGGAATTTATTTATGAGATTGACTAAGAACATAAGAATATATACTTACTTTATAAGTAAAGTTTCATCCTTTAATAAATTTCTACCACAAACTCATCTTTTCTCGAAACGATGAGTGTTCAAGATGACTAGGTCACACCTGATGTGCTAGAATCAACTTATAGAGAATCAAATAATCCACATAAGATGAACTATATATTTCTCTTATCTTTAGACATTAACCAAAACCAAAATCGTTAGTACAAGATTTGATGATCCCCAAAAAGGATAATCCTTTAGAAAAAAATACTACTCTTAATCTCCAAAATTAATCATACAATACCCAAAGTTCAACAAAGATCATTCAATAAACAATTTCCTTACAATTATTCAAAATAATAAAAATTAAGATTGAAACCAAAAATTCATAAGGATTTGATTACATAGTCTTCCACAATAAATCTTTAAATTTATCTCCAAATAACATCGAATAATCTTAAAGTCGCATACTTGAAAGTAATTAACCTAACAACATATTCTCTATGATAGGTTAATCATTTCCATACATAAACCAAATCCCTATAATTCCACAATAAAAACAAACGTTCTTCCAAAATAAAAAATCCACCATTACTCCTCAGTTGAAATCACATAGTATTCTATTTTCCTTAGGCATATAGTGTTCTCAAAAGAGAGAACGTCTTCCAAAATATCATTTATCAATTAATCACCAAATAATTTTCCTATACCAAGGATATCCAGTTGATAAATCATATATTCCCAAAATCAACATAATCTTGATCCATAAAATCATTTATCTAAAACATAATTAGTCCTACTGACCAGGGACTTCACGTAGTCTAGTGGTAGGCGATAAATCTCAATCGCACTTTGGTTGTGGGTTTGATTCACATGACACTGTCTGACGTGATTGGTTATCACATGGTACGTGTGTTTTCCTTTTTCCAAAACTATAAATTTTATAACATTCCCAAAAATGAGATAAATTCCTCAAAAATAACCATAACATAATTTAACAATAAATGTTATCTCATACCTTGCATTTTCATCCTAAAAAGTAATAACTTATATTTTCCTCAAATTCAAGGATAATATAAACCCAAACTGTTCTTTATAATTGTATCCACAAAAGAAAAATAATTCTTCCTCAAATAGTATTTTTACATAACAAACTACAGGGATACACATACAAGATAAAAGTCTCCCAAAGTAATCCCATCAACAAAGAGCATTAATACTTATAAACATTTCTCCATCCATTTATTTCCACATAGTTTCTTCCTTGACCTAGAGGTTATCCTATAGAATAGGGAATTCACTCGAGTAATGAATAGGTCCCCTACATTTACGATAAATTGTTGTAAATGGATTCTTAGGATCACTTTTATTTTCTTCCATAATTATCTTCATTTTTCCTCAGAAATTATTTACTTTATGTCCTTCTTTCCCACACATAAATCATTTCTTTGTTCCATTGGGACACTTTTTTGGGTGTCTCCTTCCACATTTCCTAGATGATGGAAATTGAACATTCATCTCTCTATGCTCTCCACTGCTGGAGCGTTTATCATTCTCTACCTTTATCTTCTTTGTTGAGTTCGGGAGTTGGTTAATGTATATGTTGTTGATCATATTTTTGGAAACCTAATTCCACATGAACACGATATTATTTATGCCTATGAACATTATATTTTATTCCATTTCCACCACTGTGCCCACCATGTATGACATGTTCAATGTTACTATGACTTCCTTGGAATCCATTCATTGAATTAAACCAGAAATCATAGTGTGAGTAAGAATAGTAATAAATTCATTTAGAGAATATCATCACACCTTATTTTCAATATAAAACACCTTAGGATTTATCCAGGGTTTTATATTATCATCTTATATTAAAATCATTCAAATCGAATTGTAAATAAAATGTGAATTATAATAAGAATATGCTCTGGGAGTGTCAAACCAGGTGTGTAGTAAGGCCCATTGTTATGTACCAGGATACCCCAAGTCCGTCCCAAAACTCCTTGTTGGAGTTTTCACTCCTATGTACATCTCTGCTAGAACCACGTCCACATGTAGTATCCAGACAGGGATGTATTTCATGGAAAACTCACAAAATATTTACATTACCGAAATTCTAGGAAGTTCATCTATACTAATCGTCAAAGTCTATCTTAGGGTAATTGTCTCAAATCAGTGTTTTTTTAATCTAGTTTCCAAGGATTGTAATAAACTTCCTCTTATACTAAATATAGAATCCCGATCGCAGGTACCCAGAATTGGTGCATTGTTACATAACATTGGACTCATTATAAGGAATCATGTCCCAAAAGACTGATTATTTTAGTATCCTTGGATGTACTAGATACATTCATAAGTTTTACATTACATTATGAAATAAAAAAAAGTAACATTGTGTCTCCTTTGAACAGACTCATATCCCTTAGCCTATTCCTGCAGGTTATTCATAATATACTTCTTTGCATCTTGGGAAAAATAAGACATTAGAAAGGGGTGATCTCAGATGCTCAGTAAGGATAACAATATAGAAGAAATTATCATAAATAAGAATAAACATTTAAGACAATGTATAAGACTAAATCACAAGCCTTTTAAACATAATCTTCAACATAATATGGAAAATAAAAATAAAATAATTCCATTTACTTATTCACATGGATATTTTACTAGTCAAATAATCACATGTAATATCAATAGCTAATCTCATAATGATAGAATGCATAATGTCGGACATTATAACCACATAGTCAAGGCCTCATGCCAAGACTACAAATAAAAATATTGTCAATGCCTTGTGCCAAGACACTAGTTTGTCTCATGAGACCTACTGATGCATTGAGGGGCTATTGTGGGCCCCAACCATCACTTACTAAGCCCAATGAATTCTTCATATGAAAAGGGTGAAACAAAATCTAAACATTTGTATTAAAACTAGAATACAAAATGTCAACACTTTAACCACAACTCATGAATGGTATAAAAATATCACATCCAGAGTAAGACATTACTCATTCAATACAATATGGAAGATTGTATTATAATAAATCAGCCTCATTCAAGAATAAAATAAAATGATGAAAATTCCCATAAATGAAAATAATCAGTAAAACCATTTGAGAAAAATATCCCCTTTTTCTTGAAAACATTTAATAGTCTCACTATTTATGAAAGAGGTAATTTAAAAGAGATTTTGGAATCAAAGTTTCCCATACCAATTTGAAACTTTTGAAAGGAATTTTAATTTTAAAACATTTATGTTCATATAAATAAATCCTTAAAACCATTTTTAAAACATGGACATTAATGAGAATGATTTATAAGAATAAATCTTTAAAACATTTAAAACGTTATTTTAGTTAAAGAGTCCCTAACCAAATGAGAGACGCTTTAATACAAATAATTGAGGAATAACATTAATCAAAACTTTATAATATCATGATAATAAAAGTATTCATGATATAATATGTCAATGGATAGTATATGCACCACATAAAAGTGAACTGGAACATTACAACAAAGAAGTATCAATGGAATGTAAATTGAGACGAAATCCCTTATAAAGACCGTATCCTTAGATTAAGGATAAATCAATGACATAATTATGTGTGATAAATATGAATACACTCAATATGATTGGATATTTAGTTTAAATAAATCAGAGGACATTCACACATTTTCTTTTAAAAACTAAACCAATGACTTGGATGTTTAACTCAATGAATGGAAACTGAGTTAAGATTACCCTTTTCAAGTTCATATCAATGACTTGAGAATTTATAAATGTAGTGATTAGATTTATCAAAAGTATATCCACACAAAGGAGAGTGGAAATTACTAAATAAATAAACAAATACTGATTCCACAAATAATATTGGATAAAAATAATCAATGAAGTATGCATAAAACCCAATGAGTAGAAATTGAAATTAGAAATTCCCTTACTGATTTGGTAACTTATGAAACATACACCCCATTAAAGAAGGATAATGCAATGAATATTTAAATACCCATAAATTAAATTATATTACACAAAGAATACAATCATGGTAAGTACATACACCACACAAAAGGAAATAGTGGCAAATATAGCATGAATCTCACGGGAATAAAAAAACGAGACGAAATCCCCCTATGTTGTAATTTTCCTTAGTTGAGGGTATATTAATATTAATTATAATGGGTAAGTCATTTTTATTTAATTATAAATTAACCAAACACATAAATATGATATCATATATGATCCTCTAATATTTCTTTGTTAATAATATTTCAGAAGTTTCAATGTTTTGGGTGTTCACTAATTCATTTTCCTTCATATGGTTTGTTATGTAAGTCATTTTTTTCATGGATATGATGTACTTTATTCATATCCATAATGATATAAAGTTATTAAATATTATTTTTAATCATCAAATAAAAATTATTCTTGAATGGTTATGATGGGGAACAGAATCTCATCGCATCGTGGAGATGGTAAGCCGTACGTACGCATGAGAAACAATGTCATTATATTGATGGTGAAATAACATATAATTGGATGGTAAATTATATATAAATATTCATTATCAATTTATATTTATTAATTACATAAATTATACTCCTTATTATACCCATCAAAATAATGAAGTGTTGAATAATAAATTACACCTTGACGTGGAGACGGTAAGTCGTGCGTACGCACGTATGGTGACTTTGTCATTCATAGAATGGATAGAATAGTGAATATGGTTATAAAAAATTTATAATAACATCTAATTATGTATAATATAATGTATTTATTAATTTATTATGGAAACAACAAATAAAGAAGAAGTTCAAGAAGAAAATAAATTTGAAATAGGTGATGAAATAATTACCTCTTCTTCGGGTGCTTCCTTTTAATTTGAAAAAAAAAGTCTCATTAGGTTGAAATTATGATCAAATTAAGGAATATATAATGAATTTAGGGTATTTTGGAGGAGATTTTAGTAGGTTTGTCTGAGCCAAATGGCTTTGTAGGTGTCAATTTAAGAGAAGGGGAAGTACCCTTTTATAAGAGAGGTGAGGGGTACTTTAGGAAGATCTTGAAATGTTAATTTATTATAAAATCTTTTTCGATTTATAATAGCTCAAAAATGGATTTATTTCAAGGATAAGGTAGGTATGGGTCTAAATCCTCTCAACCAATAGGTTTTAGACAAGTTTAGGTCACCATATAAACCTTATCATTTATATTTAACTCTTAGTTAAATAGTTTAACTTTTACCATGCCTCCTTCTATTTTTATATTACATGGTTAATATAGTTACTATAAAATTCAAAGAGAACCTAAAGTGGTTCACTAATGATATATCTAAAATTATATAAGTCATTTGGTGCAATATTATACTTTTAGTAATATTATATCATTTAATAAAGTAGTATTTATTTTTAAAAACCCATTTATGTCAATTTTGACACAATTTAGTATTTGGTTTTTGTGAAATACATAACAACTTTATTACTTAAAAAAATACATTGAATCAACCCCAACATGTCATATTAACCTATAAAATTCATGTATGGAATAAAAAATTTCAATTTATATTTATTTTAATATTTATAACATGAATTATTTTAATCTTTCATTAATAAGGTAATTACTGCATAATCATTGTATCAAAAATAAATTTAACTATTTAATGTCTAAAAATTATAAATAAAATACCCGAATGTAGGAAATAGTTTTAGATCTATAATGAATATTTATTGTCTAATTTATCTTATGTATAACTCTATATTAAAAAATGGTTTAGTTAATAAAATCTTCTTTTAACACTTTTAACACTTCTTTAAATAAAATATAATAAATGACCTAATCTAATCCATGTGGATAAAAAAGGATAAAATTTTTTTCCTAAAGTTTATTTTTTTCAAAATAAATTTATTAAAAATTATTACAACATATCTTTGGGTAATTTGATATTATTATAATATTGTTTATACCTTTAATTACCCTACTTGGTTTTAACCGCGGTAAATAAAATTCAAAAGTTATTATTCACAAAAAAAATATTTTCATCCTATTGAACCAAATTTTAATTACTGATTAAAACTTTGTGTATCGTATTTTTGAAATTCAATTCACAGAAGCGGTAAAATTTTGTTTTATGCAAATTTGCAAATGTGCCTAGAAGGTGGGTAAAAGACGATAAAAAGTTCAATAAAATTACATATATAAAATCTTATTATAAATTGACTTTGAGGAATTACATTGGATTAATATATATATATTGTGTCTATTTTGAAATTAAAATTAATTTAAAATTTAAATTAATAATTTACATAAAAAACAGTTTTAAACAATAACGCAGTGTTCTTCACTATTCATTAAAAATTAATTGTTTTCATAAAAATACCAAAAATTCACTCTATGATAATTTTGAAATTACAAATTCAAAAATGAATCCTATTTTACAAAATTAAATTTTTATTAGTGTCTAAAATTAATTTTATTGTTGTTCATAAAATGACATAAAACGTAACTCTTTTAAGAAAATAGTTTTTCTAAATATATAACTCTTTTAACAAAACTTATACATTTCATTATAAATATGTTTTATTTGTGTGAAAACATTATAAATAACATTTAAAATTTATTTTTTACTATTCATATTACAATATTTAATTAATAAATAATTATATCTTTTAAATAATTATAATACTAATGTGTTGTTTCGCAAAAGCTCAATCTTGCGTATAACACAAGCCAAGTCGGTGTTGTGTGGAATATAAGCTAGTAAATTACTTTAAAGTGATAATGTACTATGAAATATTGGGGTGTTATAATAGATATGGAGGTTGATGGAGGTCCCATAACTCCCTTGGGTTCTTTATATGCTAAGGTGGTGTGCCCAAGGAGTGTAAACCATTCCAGCCTTAGGAAAAGTCCTAGAAGGGATGTGGTACCCTTGGAGTTGGGTAATCACTTCAAACAACATCTTAATGATGATCTGAATTAGGAGTCCGAGGAAGGACCGATTAGACCCTCCATATATGGGCTGAAGGTTCCTAATAACAAATCAAGTGAAGACTACTCTACATGAAAAATAGATGATGAGGTTCAGGGTGATAGGATTCCTACATCGGGGAGAAGTAGAAGTTGTAAAGGCATTCTAAAGGAGAGAAATAACTACTCATGTTTGCCACTTACAATGGAGACACAATTAGAAAATAAGATGAAAGAGAATCAGATGGATAGAGAGAGTCACCCTCCTCCCATGGATACTTTTCAGCAGCAGAAACTTGATGATATTCTTGGCCATTCATTAGAATTTCTTATGAGTTCAAAAGAAGAAGTCGTTGACTAGGTGGTGTCACTCAATGCTATAGAAGAAAAGCTGCCAATATGATGGGGAGACCAATATGGATTACTCTCAATGAGGAGCATCATTCCAGGGTCGACAATGAGAACCTAATTCTTGTTGGGGGATTCAATAATGGGAATATTAGCCTTTGTAAGTACATCCAGTATTTGGACAAGATGACGGTCCAGTTCTAAGATCTCTTAATGGATGAACCAAACACCCATGTAAGTAACATATCATAGAAATTATTTATGGAGACTAATTATAGTAGTATTGAACTAGAATTTAATGGTTATTTAATTTCCCTATGTGTTTGACCACATGGTTTCTCACTTTTTCCTTAAAAGTTATTGAATAATAAAAATTTAATTTCCAGTTAGTGAATGGCTATTTTTTTGATGACCCTCATATTTCCTTTTCTTTCTAATTAAGAATATGTTTTATTAAACCTATTTATAATGTGGTTTTTTAAAAAATATAATTTTAAAATATCAAACCCTCTGTTAACAAGATCAGGTTTAAGTTGTGAGGATTCAATTTAATTAATCTGGGGAGAATGTAACACCCCAAAATTCTAAAGTAAGGTCATTTTATTTAATAGCATGCATGACACGCAACACCAAACATAGATTGAAATATGAAATATCATGAATTTATATTTTTTTAATATTATAAATAAATTTAATATATTTTATATCTATAAATTCATGAAATGCTAAGTTATCTTGCATCATATAAAATAATGAGTTTCTTCAATATCTTACATTACACACTAGACCGAGTTTCACCAAACAACACTATATTATTAAAATATTATTATATATCATTTAATATATAACCTAGACATTATATTAGAAGTTATGAATACTTTTAGATAAAATATGAATATATATTATTGAATTCATTTGATAAAAATTAATTAGAAATTAATATAATAACCAATTCAATATAAAGGAGATCTTTTTATAAAAACTATTATTATAAAGAAGAGGTTTTTTATCATAATAAATAAAATTAATTACTTTTATTGAGTGATATTAATTAAATATAGATATATTATATGTTTAATAAAATATTTTTTTAATTCATTCAATATATTTTACAGGCATAAAATAAGAACAAACCCAATTTTACACATAAAAATATATATTTTTATATAGGCAGTTTTACCACCTTTTAATGGAGCACCTAATTTAAATCTAAATTTTGATACCTTAATTAATTTATATAAAAATAATAATTTTATTTTTTAAATAAATCATAAAAATTAGATAAGGGTTATTTTTCTTAGATGTCCCATATTTTGATGAATAGTGAAAACAATTATTTTTAATTGAAAACTGCATTTTCATCTAATTTATCTATATAGTTTAATTATTTTTTTGTTTGGTTGAAATTTATAATTAGATCAATATTATATCCTTTAATCAATTTTAGGTCTTTAGAACCAATTTTACATTGAAATTCGACATAAAATCATCTCAAACTTTTCGACATATTTACTTTAAAATGCATGCTTCGTCGTCCCATCTATGGGACTAATTTTAAATTAATTTCTGGAACTTCAATAATTTGAATTTTAAAAAATATATTTAATAGTTTAAATTAGAATAATTTATAATTTATAATAATTTCATATAATTTTTTTATAAAAAAATTTAGTGAAATTAATTAAAATTAATTATAGTGATTCAGAGAAAATTTACCTAAACATGGGACTAAACCTTAAACTTAAGGGCCATAATGACCTAAAACATGTCAAACTTATTTTGGATGGAAATATTTGTTCCATATACTTCCTTTTAAATAAATAATTTTATTATAGTATGAACATTATGTAAGTAACATCACTCAATCATGTTTTCCTTTTTATATTTACACAAATGTCACTCTTTCACCGCTATAAAAAACCTCTCCCCACTCCCATTTATTCACAAATATCAATCCATTTGGATCATCCAAACCCTACCAAAATATTCTCCCAATATACCTCCCATCCTCCTATAATTCTCACATTGCAAATAATTACAACAAAGGAAGTCTATTGGTATAAACAAAAAGGAGTTACCCGAATGAGAGGTAAGTTTCATCAATGATATCTTTTGTTTCTTTTAATTCTCTACACCTTAAATTAATTTGATATAATGATATTATAAAAATATAATTATCTTAAATATAATTATGTTTCTTAATTATATTATTTCTACCTATAATTTCACACACATCCATCAAATGGGGTACGCAATCATAATTTATGCGTACGGTGAACTACCACCTCATGAACTGATGTCAATCGTTCTTACATTAAATATTTTAATGGTTGGAATAATTATGGATATATATTTTATATGTTATTGATATGATTTTTATGATTTATTTATTCTTCTATAATTTTTACATAAAACATACCCTTATATTTTCCATTTTGTGGGAATATGATAACATTGTTTGTGGATGTGTGGACTACCACCTCTTCAAAGTTATGTGATTCATTAACGGTACACATTGAATGAATTGAGGATGATTTTAAAAACAAATATGTGACATATATGATATAAATATGATATTGTAATTATAGTATATATATGTCATTTTATCTTCAATCATTTAATATGAAAAATAAATAGATGTTGTGTTCATGCATATGTACAGCCTACCATCTCCATGAACGGTGCATTTCATTTCCTATCTCCCAATTTTATTGATTATTATGAATACGTATATAATGAAAATATGTGATATTTAAATCATGTTTTAAATTCTTGAGATTATTACATCATTATCTATGTAATATTAATGAATAATTACAAATCGATACATACTCAGAAAACAAGGCAATTAACACCTGAAAAAATTAAACACGAAAGACAATTAATAAACTGTTAATATTATATTATAAAAGGATAAAATTTGATATCATAAATATTAATTTGGTTCTGTTATAACTTAATTACATGCTTAAAACCACTATACATGAGTTTATAGTATGTTCACACAAAAACAAATGTAAGGTAATGGATTTTCATCCCACATTTTACATCAATGGGATAAATGTCATATTCACCACATACTTATTTTTTCTGATGTATTTAATACCCATTTTGATATATTATATCATAAACCCTTTATATTCATGGTATTTAATGTTTTACTTTGAGATATATCATCCAAATGGTTTTTTATGTAAAATTTCCATGTGGTAAAAGTTGTCCTTGAAATCTCACTTTCTTTTGTGGTTGTTAACTTTCTATTAAAACAATCACTTCCTTATGAACATTTTCCAATGTAACTCACATTTATTTTAGATATACATAATCTAATGTTATTTTTATAATTATTTCCTAAACCATATACCATTTTTTCATATGGTGTGTACTTGATAGTCATTTGATTAACTGTAGAAATATTTGTAAATTAGTGTATTTTTTCCAATACAGATATTTGATAAGGAACATTGTGCATGAATTAAATCAATAATTTGATATATGAGGAATTATTTGGAGAGGTACAACGAACTTGGGTCCTGATTATAGATATCCCTTTAATACATCGGTAGTCTCATGAGATGAATTAGATGGCCAAATCAGATGGTTTTTACACAATATTTTATAAACTATCTTATGGAATATCCCGATGGTAATGGTACCATGTACCTAACAAACATGGCTTCCAAAAATAAAGTATTTCCTCACTCATATTTAGTTATTATTTATCCATGATATTTTATCTTTGAAATTATCTATGTATGCATTTTATTCTCAGTTTATTGATTAAATGGCATGTGTTTCACTTATTTCCCTTGACATGTTGATTATGCCTTATCGGGTTGCTTAAATGGAAAGTTTCTTCCATTATTTTCATTTCCATAATCTTTGTTATTATTGGTTCATGATAACTTCTGATGTAATTTTCCCCTAATGTATAATTTTAGCTCCCCAATATTTTCTTTCCTTTCTCTATGATATGAAGATTAATTCATTGAATGAGTTTCAAGGATGCAGTTTGTTAGTATTTTTATGTATTATGTTTTGTTTTATATTATCCAATGTAATAAGGGTATCAAGTATGTAATCTAGTTTTCCAAAACTACTAAACTTATCGGTTATTAAGAATTTTATTCCTTATAATTAATCCAATGTAATAAATTAAGGCACTAGATCTAGACATCTGGGATTAGGGAATTACAATAAGTTTCTTCTTATAAGTATAAAATTTTTATACTTAACACCTTTTAATTAAGAAATCCCAATTGAACTGGAACCCATGCTCCCACCTAGTTCTTGACATGGTTCTCAACTTACAGCACCCCAGAACCCATGAGAACGCGAATCATCATTACACTCATCCATGTCATCAAAAACCACCCGAAGTGAATTCATACCTGTCATCCATGCACAAACTAAGAACATAACTGCTTTTACTCAAAATCCCAACTCAAACTTGAACGCACCCATCATTCCCTAAATGGAAAACCAATCATAGATTGAATCCTTACACACCCACATTGTGCAGTAACCCCAATCAGACTATCCTCATCAAAATCATTCCAAATGACTATCTCCCAATTCCATTATATCTCCATCTCACCTGCTCGCAATGATTTCACACCCAAATAAATTCCAAAACCCCCTAAAAATTCCCACGGAATTCCATACCCAAACTACTTTTCAAAACCTCCAGTATCCTAAATCAAATTCCATGATTGATCATCCTCTACAAGTAATTTCACATTACCATTCCCTATGGAACATAATCATGCACTTAAAAGTATTTTCAATGGAATTACAATGACATTATTATTGATCAACATCCAGTTCCACACACCTGTGACCCTTCCATAATGAGGGTTTCACCCCTACAACCAGCACATCACTACCCACCATAGGACTATCATCGTCATTATCCAAATCAAGAAACTCCAACCAACATATATCATGCTCTATTCACTTAAAACCAAACAAATGGATGTGTTCATCTCCCTCTCACTAGGGAAACAAAACTAACATCAACTATGACCCATTCCAAACTCTCAAAAATGATAACAATAGTATTCACTAAAATCCAAATCATCATAATGACTTCATCATAAGAAGCTATTGGTGAACCTAAAACATACTTCTACACTTACACTACTACATGAGCACCACCTCCAAGGGGACCACACATCAAACTACAAGAGACATTTAAGAATATATCCACTAAATAATTAATATATTATAGTACATGAGATGAAGTCAATATATTATGATTGATCATCATTATGCTAAGAGTAATATAATATTTCATCGATGAATACTACCACCACACATCCATTTCCAAATTCACCTCAATCTACTGGGACATTTCAAACCCATCTAAAGGCCTCGGGCCTCCTATCCCAAAATCACCTCATCACATTCACACAAGTTATCTTCCTACTCATGGATTTCTTCTCTAGTCAGGCACCTCAGTCGTACACTCTCATAACATCCAATCCACAAACTAAATGACATAATTTGTTAGCACTTTCTCATGTCTCCAGACCCCAACAATACCTAACCATTACATGTCCTTATGTAACCCTACCACTAAACCAGTTTATAAACCACGTGAGTCACATATCATGAAAACGTAGCTCACAATCCCTATCCACTAGCCATGTCTACCCTATATGCACATCTTACTCAACATAGAGAACCCTTGGTATAACAAACAACTCTTTTAGTACATAGATATTATATCTAAATACATGAATATTTATTACATAAAAAACAGAATTACTCATGAATCATATGGGTTTAATATCTTTGGAATTTTGTAAACAAGAAAAACTATTTAATAAAACATATACATCTTCTCCATCTTATCACTTCATAACTGGAACCTTTTTTGACATATCACACTCAATAAATTTCGTCACATCCTGGGGAAAAAACATAAGAAAATGGAGATATAATATGGTCAGTAAGGGTAAATGAGGGTTATATCGATCATCACATTGGCATAAAGGAATAAGAACATGAACATAACATCTGAAAATTATACCCTAAATATCAAAGATCATAATATTTATTCATGGAATAAATCAAAGAAGATTATAATACATGAGTAACATTCACGACCAAGAATGCACTAAACTGGATCTCTATGTCAGGTCACCACATGACCTCAAGTCCGCCTCCCTATATGCTAGAGGGTTCCAACTGGTAGTGAGGGTATAAAAAGTAATATGGGGAGACTATACCCTCTTGATCAGATTAATCCACATTATATAAAAAATTAAATCATAGAAAAAAAATGAAATAACCAATAAACATGCATAATCAATATCTCCCAAAACTGGGTATAAACCACAAAGCAATAATAAATATTCCATGTCATGTTAACAGTGCTAAAAGTAAAAAAACATGAAATAAAGAAAAAATTTTGAACCCTCACAGTTGTCCTAAATAGATGTTTGGAACCTCATCCATGCACAACTTAATCCCAACTCAACTCCCTATCATAGAGACTTTTCCCTTGTCCAAACCATTGATAATGAAGTCTTATTGGGTACCAAATGGTGGCCTGAGCATTGTGTGATTACAACTCATTAGGCCACCACCAATGGTATCTACAAAATATTTAATCTAAAAATGTAATGCATGAAAATAATAAATAAAAGATTAGTGAACTAAATACAACTCGATTCTCATTAGTTAAATATCTTCAATTTTACCCTCTATATCATTATTACCATTTTCATTACTATTACCATCTTGATTACATAATCCATATTCATTATGTGTTCAATGGGTTAAGCATTTACTTAATCTATACACGAGTCTAAGGTAACCAACCACTATGCATCAGGGAAATAAATCATTTCCCTATCTCACTATGGGTAATCACATCACACAAAAAATACATTTCACTTGCCTCAAAGCCTTGGTATGGATGATCTCTTCGAATAAAACTATTAGGGGAAAAGATCCTTCATCCCCTTCCATAAACAGTGCATTTTTCGGTGGAGTTTAGAGCCTCAATATAACTCAACCAGTGGGTGTAGAACCTCAAGTCAATACCCAACACTAAAAATCCATGTGCACATGATTATTTATCCATTCACCACACACATACCAAATCACCAATCATACTCAAATCAATCCACATAACAATAATTACTATAACAATACACATGGGAATTAATATCATATCATAACCCATTGACACATTTTCCAATTTCATTACGTAGCCCATTTTCCTTTCTTAGTCCTAATTTACAAAGAATATTAAATAATTATCATACATTATCACATTTATCATACTCATCAATTCCTATAAGGTCACTCATTTAACTCATTCCTCATTTCATAAGTAATAACCCCCATATGAATTTTGTGTACATCTCATAATCGATTTGACACATTTATTTTAATCCAATTAACACATTTATGATATTTGACAATATATATATATTATCTATTTCTAGTACCTTTGCCAAAAAAATATATATATCTATTATCTATTTAACACTTCCATAAAATTTTTAGCCTTAACCCATTCACTCATTCCCATTTACATGTATTAACCCAAATAGCCCATTTATCATTGATAAGACTTAGACCATCAACCAATTTCCCTTTTACATTTCATATCTCACATAACCCATCAGTATTTATCAAAATGACCTCTTATGACATTTTACATGTCTATAAATATCTATCAATATTCCACTTTTAACTGAAATTAGGATATTAACTTATATCTCATGGCTCTACATTATCACAAGTCAATTCCATGTTTAAAACTACCAATATCAAGATTTGGGGATGTAGGTGTACCCTGTAGGTGTAATCATCATTTATGAATCCCACTGGGATAATGAGGGGTTAAATTCACAATTTAGAAACCCATTTTACTAAATCTCACTAAAGGAATCAAATGCACAATAATAGATAACCAATAATGAAACCAAACATTAAAAATAAACTCAATGACTATAAGAAATAACTTCTAGACCACCTACCTCGAATACAATGATGAATGTGCTCTTAATCATGTCCTTAGATCTGGATTCAAACACCCTTTGAATCCCAAACCGAGATTCCAGTAGAAAAAGAGGGTTTGCGGGAATCGAAAGGTCATGGGAGGAACTACAAACCCAAATAAAGAAAAACTCAACAAGAGGGAGACTATAATTACCTAGAAATTTGATCTGAAATCAATGGCATCCCAAATGAACAATAATTAAAGGATAACCACCCATGGGAAGCTTGGGTCAATTTGGTTCATCGCTAGGGTTGAGAGGGCAACAAAATAGGGAGAAATTGGGTGGGTGTATAAAAATCAAGAGATCAAAAAAATATAATTTTTCTAACTTTTTAATGGGTGCATGGTTTACACACACCGTTTGAAAAACCGTGAACAAACCATGTGTAAGACACTATCTAAGGGAATTTGGGTAACATAATCACCAAGGAATTCACACTCGATTTGAAGAACTTTTTGTTGATCATGCATATGAACATTGTCCAAGGTTACACGGTTTTCCTGTAGAGGCCACACGGTTTCATTAATCATGTGAAAACCATGTTCCTTGAACAGTTCGGTTGGGTTTTCCTTCCTTTCGTGCCCTAAACCCCCTAAAACACCCCCAAGATTCCTTGTACACCTAGTGAAAATTAAATTGGAAATTTCTATGAGATTCAAATAAAAATTTCCACAAGTAAATGCCTCCATGGATTCTGGGATCTTACAACCTCGTCTTCTTATAATGGTTCTTCCCTGAGCCTCTCTTCCTGAGTATCACTAAGCTTCCAAGGTAAAAGATTGTTTCATAGGGACTACATATTTTTCTACCTCTCTCCAGATTCTTCCTAAAAGTTACCATGATTCCATACACTCAGCCCAAAATTACAACATTTCCACACAAAACCTTCTAATTTTGATCTAAAATATGAACTGGATGCTCTTCAAGGAATCATCATACCCAAACTAAAAAATAACCACTAGAACTTCATATGGGATCCTCAATAACACTGGAAAAACAGAAACACATGGAAACTTCATACACAACATCATACCATTGTGGAAGATCCAATCAGCACCCCGAAGGTCCAATCCTCTTCAAAACTCATAACCCAAATCACTTAGTACTATTTTACGTTGTTTTAAAAACTCATATAGTGACCAAAACTCAACATCACCTGAAGGAAACACATAGACCTTCCAGCAACATTTCTTGACTTATGTCGATTTACAATTTGAAGCTCGACTGTCTTGTTCCATAACCAAACATCCAAAACACAACCAAACACTCAAGGCACTCAACCGGTTAGAAATTACCCAATTATCATTACCAAGGCCAAATCACCATAACGGTAATTTATCAAGTCCCTTCAACCTGAGACACCAGTCACAACATCAACCAACCACTCTCACACTGTGGTGATCCCCACCACACCCAAGAATACCCTCACCACCTTCCAATTGTTGGAGTTTACTCTATCAAAAAGGAACATCATTACATCAACTAAACTTTTACAACATACCCAATGAGTTTATTAAATCATCACACCTATACATTCATAAGGAATTCACCAGTTATTGGAATCCATCCTTTTCTTCAAAACCAACCAAAAGGGAATCCCTTAATTATCCATTTATAGACTAAGATCTTGACTTATCTCAAGTTCTCCTTCATTTATGAGATTCCCTTAGCACTAAAAACACCCAAACGATGGTGGATCACAATTTTCCACATCCATTTTGTTTACCATATCTTGTCGGACCACCCTCAGCTGGCTTGTCCTAGAACATAAATCTTCTACTATTGGCATGCTACACCTTTTCCAACTTCTTAAGGTGCTTACTAACTTTAGGCATACCACTCTCATCCAACATACCAACCAAGGTCATTACCTAACTTCTATTATAACTCCACCATCAGAACCTCCACTATTCTTCAAACCATCATCGTGCTCTACCCCGCCCATCAATATTCCCAACACAAGCACTCCTTCCATCCATTCATTTTCTAACGATGATTATATTTTCATTCCAACCCAAATTCAAACATTTAGAACAAAACATTAACTCCAAAACACCCACCTATGGTGGTGTATATCTCATCACATTCATCCATTTATCCTATATGGGTTGGATACCCCCAGCTAAATTATCTTTGAAACACTTATCTTCACTATTTCCCTAACACTACATCACCTGGACAAGGTGCCTTCACACATCATAAAATTCCATTGTCACCCAAAGAAAACTACTCAAGTCCATATCATATTCTTGATGTAGTTTTAGAACCAAACCTCCCTTGCCACAAATTTTCATTTTGTATTACCACACCCTACAATGGTTTTTAACACATGAATATCAAATTTCTTTTAAAACCACATAGATCCCAAGATAATTATTTGCTCATTAAGCCACCACATTCAAGGCTCGTCTATCTCTTTTGAGGAACCCAATGTTCCCCTCAGATGTTTTACATTGGAATCCCAATAGAACCACATCAACTTTATGCTCTAATCCACACATTAAAGACTTAAATATCACTCCCCATGTTATTAGTTCCATTATCACCACATTACTTGAACAATTTCAATAACAATCGTTCATGATTCGACCATTGGTTGAACCCCATAACATGAACATAGCCGTCTAGATTTTCCTAGAACAATAAAAGAACATCAATCACTACCCATTCTCAGCTTTTGAGAATGGAACCCACAACAATCATCAACATTTGGTCCATCTTGAGGACCTCATCTATAGATCTTTGATTTTTTACAGTCCATCATCTAGATCCACATACCATCCCATGAACGGAATTACATGATGTCCCACATCAAAACCAAAACATATTCAAGTTGTTAGGCATAAGTCTAGAGCTTTTTCAGCATACTAGGGATGATGTCAAGATATCGATCATGATCTTAAGTGGATAAAAGTATGCTATAGAGTTATTGAAGAACAATAAAACATATTTTCCAACACTGATGTCACCTTCCACTATGGGACACCATGACCTACCAAGAGTTTCATGCCTCCCTCTCAACACATGTCTTATCATCACTTAACCACAACCGCTCAAGAATTATTCCCATTCAAGAATCACCACCGCTCCACGACCCTCCACCAAAAAACCGTGAACCAACATCCCCTTTAGAAGTAATTCCACCACACCACTCAGGTTATTTTGGCATGACCCAGATAATTAAAAATTGAAAGACAGTGGTCCACCATACAATCAAAACCAATAGTCACTTGTATAGCCATGTTTCCCACTTCGGTTGGTAGGGGATGATAAGAGCATATTTTAGTAAGTTTTTCACCCATCCCAATCAAGATCATATCTTACCAGGGAATTCCTACGTTTGTACCTCATCCTAGCCCTCATGGTCTCACACATTCTTGAGATACAACATTTTAACCAACTTTATTCCTTATAAGACAACCATCACTATGGCTTTTCCAAAATCCCACTTGCTCTCCTATCCATTCCTCTTTTTTTGTTAGCCCCATCAGCCTCAACCCATTATAAACATCTCACCAAACAACCATCCATTCACACAAACAAGTCAAAATATGTTACCAATCTCACTACAGGAATATCCTTCATAATTAAGCCCCTAATCATGATTTATTCACCCTTTTCCTTTATAACTAAAATAAAAATTTGGTATTCCATTATTCATCATCCAAACAGACAGGTAAGACATCAAAACGATAAAATTCATTGTAACTAACCTTACACAGACCGCAATCACTCAGGTTCCCTTCTCAAATAACCAAGGACTAACCAAACCATTTATCAAAACTTGATGGTACTCATTGTACACCAGTTCCACAAAAGTTTAATTCCCCATGATTCATATCCCAAGGCTCCTATAACACTATACTAACCTACCATGAGGTCACTCTTGATTTTTCATAAGGATATAAATCATTATCAGGTATTGAGTCATGTATTCCCAAAACCATTGACCTTCCCACACAGCCCTCTAGGCCAATAATCACCTACCCAAATCAAAAACATCTATCTGTGCCTCATGCAGTGAATAGTACTGACAAGGCAGCCGACCAGCCTCATGATTCCAATACAAGGATTGAACAATACCAACCTCCTAACTAGGCTTAAGGATAACAAGTCATTATAAACTTTCTCTAGGCCAAATACATCAAACCATTAACAAGTCTCCACTCGTGGATGGCTCTCTTGTCCATGTTTTAGTACAATGCTTCCAATTCACCATGAAAAAACATTCATTCTAGGTTTTCCACCAAGAATACTCATACAAACACATGGGCACCATGAACCTAGACCCCCCCCCCACACACTCTAGGGTCCCAAAACACAACTTGCAAGGTTTGATCCCACTTGGGTTACCACACCCACAATAAAACACCTATCACTGATGATGACAAAACCAATACATTCATTCTTAAGTCCAACATACAACCCACAATTACCACTACTTTCACATTATTAGGTAACATCTCAAAACCTCAAGGTCACATCCCTATCGAATGCATATCAGGTAATACTTCTTTACCCACCCATCGAGACTCGTCATGGTCTCATCCTAGGTCACCCTAACTAACCCAACCACCCATAAAAATGGATAGATAAACAACACTAATAATACTCAATACCATTATTCACCTAATGTTCCATCATTACACATTCTATTATGAATGAAATTTCTAATTTGAAAACTCAAAAGTTCTCACCTTTGAAAATTCTATTTACCCAACATTTCAAAAATCCTTACTGATTCAGATTTATATTTCAAAACTTTTTTATCAAAAAACATCTCAAGGGAAGTCCAATATAAGTATAATATGTCGTAAAATACATTACATTCCATACTCAAACCACTCCACATACACTTCCCTAATAGGAATTATCACATCTCTAATACTACTCTCAATAATTCCTATCATGGTTCAAGGTCAATATTGGGTAATCCAACTATTCTAGATACATGTAATTCATTAGAAACCCTCTTTTAAACCATTACCATTTTCAAAACACAAATATTTCTACATTTAGGAACCCTTCCGATTTTGAATCTTGTCACAACCAATATTCATTCATTCATAACCTTCATTAAGAAAAATTCTTTAACCATCCTACCATCACGACTTAAATCATTTTATTTTAGTCACAATTTCATCTTTAAAATTTATCAAAACTAAAAATTTTAACCAACTTATAATGTTTCTTTAATCACATTATTCTTTAACATTTTATTTACATTCCTTATATCTATCCATTTTCATCATATTTAATAAAGAGAATTTTCCTTATGTTTTTTAAGAGTATTATATGCATCCTACCTTTCATACCCCACACACCCATCCTATTTGTGTTATAATGATGCATTACAACTATATCCCTAGGTTCCTAAAATGATGCATGAATGAAAATACTAATCTCATCCTGATCATGAGAAAAATATCATAAAATAGTCACATCACACAATATGTTCATCACCCAATGGTGAAATGTCATCAAATTAAACAACACACATAAAAAACCACAATTACCAGTCAAGGTGACTTGGGTTTTACCCCGTACATGGGTTACCTAATCCCAGGAATGAGCATGTTGTCAAGGACCACACATACTAATCTCTCTTATACCATCCATAATAGCAACACCATAGAGAAATCCTCTCTGGTACCACTTTTTAATGACCCCGACCCAGAATCCACTAAACGGGTGCTCCAATAAGGGTCGCCACATGACCACAAGAATTCCTCTCTGTATTCCAGAGGTTGTTGACTAGAAGTGAGGGTCTAAGAAGTCATGTGGTGATACTATACACTCTTGACCATAGTAATCCACATCAAATCAAAAATTAAATAGAATAGACAAAATGCAATAACCAAAGAACATGCATACTCAACGTCTTCCAAAACTGGATACAAATCAAAAACTAGCAATATATTTTTCATGTTATGATAATAGTTCTAAAAGAGAATAAAAATTAAAAAATAAATAGAAACTACTAAAACACCAAAATGGTCCTGACTCCATGTCTGGAACCTCATCCATGCACATCCCAAGCCTGACTCAACTCCCCAGTATAGTGCCTCCGACCATTTCCAAAACTGTAACAATGAAGTATGCTTGGGTACATAATGGAAGCCTAAGTAGGGTGTGCATAAAATTCAGTAGGCCATGACCAAAGATGTCTAAAAAATATCACGTCTAAATAGGTAGTCTATGAAAATAATAAATAAAATACAATTAAAAAAAATAAAACTCAGTTTCCATTAGTTGAACATATTTATTTTAACCCTTTATAACATTGTTAGCATTCTCATTACTTTTAATATCTTCATTAATTAATCCATATTCATCATGTGTTCCATGGGTTAGGCATTTACCTCATCCACACAGGGGTCTAAGGAAATGAATAACTATGCATAGGGAAAAAATCAAGTCCCTGTCTCACTAGGGGTAAACACATCACTACAAGTACCTTTCACTAACCTCAAAGCCTCGGTCTGTATGGTCTCATTGAATGAAACCATTAGGGAAATTGATCATTTATCACCTTACTTAATCTGTTCATTTTGGTGTAGAGTCTAGAGGCTTAGTCTAACTCGACCTTTGGGCATAGAACCTCAAGTCAATACCCCACACTACCATGACATGTGAACATGGAATTTTTCCATTCAATACACATATTCCAAATCACAAATTGTACTCCAAATAATAAAAATAATTATCATAACCATAACAATACACATGGTAATTAATAACATTCTATAACCCATTAATTCATTTTCCAATTACATTACATGTCCCATTTTGATTTATTATTACTAACTCACTAATCATTTTCAAAAATTTCAAAAAATTGTAACATTTATCATAATAATAAATTCCCATAAGTTCACCCATTTAACACATTCCTAAATTCACAAGTAATTACCTCTTATGCATTCTGTGTACATCTTATATGCCATTTGGCACATTCACTTTAATCCAATTAACCCAATTAGCATATTTTACAATCTCTATCCATAATCAATTTAACACATCCATAAAATTATGATCCATAACCATTCACTCATTCAAATTTACATGTATTAACCCAAATATCTCATTTATCATTCATAAGCCTTATACCATCAACCAATTACCCTTTCACATTTCATAGCTCGTGTAACGCAATAGCATTTTTACAAACAACCCATCATGACATTTTCTTAGTCTAGAAACATCTATCAATATTCCTATTTCAACAAAAATTGACATATTAATATATTCTTCATGGATCTACATTATCACACATCAATTTCATGTTTAACACTACCAATATTATAGTTCTATAATGTTGGTACACCCCATGGGTGGACCTAGATCGGTCTAATCATCGTCTATACATCCCACAGGGATTATAACGGGTTCAATTCACCATTTAAATTCCCATTTTACCAAATATCACCTAAGGAATCAAACTCACAATAAAATATAACCAATAATGAAACCAATAATGTACAAATCAACTCAATGAATCTGGGATAAGACTTATAGACTACCTACCTTAAATCTGATAGTGAATGGACTCTTAATCATTGACTTAGTTCTGGATTCAAACACCCTTTGAAGCCCTAATTTAGATTACAATAGAAAAAAAGGGTTTTAGGTCTTCAAAATAATATGGTACAAACTATAAACCCTAATCCTAAGGAATGAATCAATAGGGAGATTAGACATAGTTGGAGCTTCGATTTACAACCAACGATGTCCCAAACGGCCATGAATCGATGGGGAACCACCCTTGTGAAGTTTGGGATGATTTGGTTTGTCCCTAGGGTTGAGAGAATAAAAAATGAGGGAGAAATCAGGTTGGGGTCTAAAAATCAAAAGATGAAAAAATTGTAATTTCTCCAACATTTAATGGGGTGCATCAATTACCCATGTTGTTTGTCAAACCATGCACAAGCCACTATTTAAGGGAAGTTGGGTTGTACGGTTACCTAGGATGTCCTGAAGGATTTTATAAAACATTCAATAACCGTGTGTAATTCCATTGTACAATGTTGCAAGGTTTTATTTGGAAGGATTTAGGGTTTACTTAACCATTCACTAATTGTGAACCTTGAACAGGTTGGCCTGGTTTTCTCTCATTTCATGCCTCGAACCCCTCAGAGCACCCCCAATCATCCTCCTACACCCGGTGAACATTTAATTAAAAAATTATAAGGGATTAAAATCAAAATTTAAACAAGTACATACCTCCATGAAAACCAGGATATTATACAAGAATCATAAATGAATCAAAAAACATAATATGTATGATTATAATATTGACATGAAACATGAAATTGTGGCATACACATAAAATTATATCATTTTGAACGTGTATAAAGTGGAACTGGTTCACTCATTATGTTAGAGACATGAAACCAAGCACTTGAATGAACATATGGACATAAAAACAGCTCCATGCCTAATCTTATGGAAATGAAAACCTTTTCCACACTTATAATTTTGAACATGGAATTAGGTTCATGAAAAACACATTTACCTCATGAGTTATCCATATTTACCCATTGTATTTGAGGGAGGTATTGGTCCAACTCATCATTGGTAATAATGTAGTCACCATACTTAGTTATAACATAACCACCATCACATAATGAAAACCAAAAATATCTATTTCAAAAGAACTTAATTCATTCAACATATCAAAACCCATGTATTTAAAAAAGTTTCATAAACATATCATCATAATATAACTCATGTAAAAGAAATGGACTTCATAAATATCGTGTCACCAAAAACATAAACAAAACAAAAAAAAGAAAAATAATAGTATCCTTGTATAATATCCCTAATAAATCCTAAGTGACATCAAATAATGTTATCTTTTATGGAAATTAATTTTGAAAGATCACTTCAAATAATTCTTGAAAAATAAAATTTCCATTTTCGAATCATTTATTTTTTATGTTGTATGCAATTATAAAGGAAAAAATATTATTTTATAATAATATTTGTAATATTTTATAGGATACATCAATTCATTAATATTTCATGATTGTAGGAGAAGTCGTGTAGGCCGTATAATTTAAAAAACATCCCTTTGGTACTTTTTTTAGAAAATAGGAAAATATACCTCGATTAAAAAATGACAAAATGATTCATTTCAAAAAAAAATCATAAAAAGTAGAACATGATTAAAAAATAATTTAAAAAATCATAATATAATAATTAAAAAAAATGGAAAAAATTTTATAAAATATTACCATGTATGAAAAGAGAGTTTTAAGGAATGCTTTAAAAAGATAATTCTAAAAAGTCCCATATAAATATCATATCATTGAAGTGAAAATTAATAAAATTAACTAATTGTGTTTATTGACCATAAATCCACAAAAAAATGGAAATAAAAAATATGATATTAAAAATTAATTTCACCAATAATATTAGTATGACATAATTAATGATGTATAATTTTCACCCAAATAATAGATTTTGGGTTAAGAATTCTCATGCCACTTTGTAATCAATCAAATTGTAGACCCCATAAAAATAATTATTATCAAATTAAACAATGAATAAAATTAAGATAATAATATTCATGATATTATGTATCAAATGGTATTATATGCATCACACACAAGAAATAAGTGGTGAATAAGGCAAATATCTCATAGAAGATAAAGTTATACAAGAAATGCTTACCTAACAGGTCCCTTTTGTTTTTCATACTTTGACATCTTATATAAAGCTTTAAATAATGTTATTAATTTATTATAGGACTATGATCATATTTATAAAACCTTATATGAAACTTTTATAACATCTTATAACCCATTCATTAATAATATTTCATGATTTTCATTGTTTCGGGTGTTTTCGTTTAATGGTTTCATGGTTGGTTCACTTGTGTATAATTTTATATTTTTTTATCGAATGGAAATAAAACACCAAAAGTGAAATGAAATGGTAGTAATTAGTTTCCATAAGTATAAATTATTCCATATATCATTTTCCATTTTTATATGAAGATGATTCATTAGATAAAATTTTAATGATAAATGTTTAGTTTAATTTGGTGATTTTTCAATCATCACAATCTAGTTTGGTTTTATTTAATATTATTTCTACATATTAGTTAAAAAATATTAAATAGGATATAATATACCTGTTAAAATATTATTTAACTAGAATAATACTTTTTTAACTATCCTTGATGGCAGTAATGGAAAAAATAAAAATCATTATTCATGGAGATGATTAACCGATATAATTTGGACAATGGTTTTGTTTCTTTGAATAATAGGATGTAATAATAAGTATAGATATAACAAATTCCTTTAGAATCAGAAAAATAAGGTATATAAAATATAATTTATTTATTATGCCTTTATATATTAATGAGGTGAGGATAATGTAAATTAATAAATCAAATTAGGGGAGGTGGTTTGAGAAAATTTCCTCTTGAATATCACCTCCTTGAAGGATCCCTTAAAGGCCTTAAAATTGGAATTTTGTTAAGACCAAAAACACATGTACATGGGGAGAGTGTAGAAAATGGTTTTTGGTGTAAATTTAATGATATTAAAGTATTTTGATGAGAAAGGGGTGGTGAGGAGTGGTATTTATACTTGTGGAGGAGTGGTTTTATATGATTAAATGATGATTATTTTATAGTTAAAGCCAACCACATTTAGGTGGAATTAATTCCAAAAAGTAATATTCATAATTAATGTTTTTAATGATTATTATGGTCTATAAACACAGACAAAAACATTTAAAGTTATTTTTAGGTATTTTAAGGCATTACCTTTTAACTTTAACATGTTTCATTATTTTCTTTATACTATAGTAAATCTTTTTTTATCATAGAAATTTTTTCATGTATAAAAAGTAAAATTACCTTAAAAACTAAATTGGACCTTATAATTACAGATATTTAATCCTTTTTATCCAATTTAATTCACATAATTGGAAAAATATATTTAAAAAACCCCTATAGATGCGATGAAAAAGAGGGTTTAGAGAATAGAAATATTCAAGAAAATGATGATTTTATATTAACTCTATGACTAATAATTAACATTGTATGAAAATAAATTAATACTTAATGATATATAATCTATAAATTTCATTTAAAACATTCCACATAATGGATTATTTTTATTAATTAAAATAGATAATCATTATTTACTTTAAAATATTTTTTCAAAAAATCCAGTTTTTAAACCCAAAAATAAAATTATTCTAAAATAAAATTTAAATTTGACTAAAAAGAATTTGATTTTATAAAATATAACTATATAATACATATTTTTATTTAAAACATATTCAAAAAATAATAGTGATTTTAAATTTTTTATTTATTGAAAATAAATAACTTTTTCACAAAAATCAGTATTTACCATTATCCACATAACATTTAGCCTTTTCAAAAGAGTATAATTACATCAAACTAAGTTAATTTTGAAATTATGAATCAAAAGATAATGTTAATTTTTTCAAATAAATTTTCTAAAATTTTCAAAATCATTTATATTTATTTTCTCAAAGAAATTAAAAAAGTCACTTTTTCGAGAAAACATATATTTGAAAAATAAAATGACTTTTATAAAAATTATTTGTTTATTTAATAAGCATAAATTAATAAAGTAAAAAGGTTTTTAAAATTTTCATATTTCATAATATTTTTAATTATATTCATATCCACCAATTTAACACCTATGTTATAATTTTTTTTCAAAATAATAATATTTTAGGTTTTTTTAAGCTCAATGTTCTGTGAAACATAAGCAATTTAAGAGATTAAATTTATTTTAAAAAAGAGAAATATCATAAAATATTGGGGTGTTATATTATACCCCCATGAAAATGATGTTCACCCTCAAAATTTATCATTTTGATACAAACAAATGAGGATACCTCTTCCTTATCACCTCCATAGGTTCCTACATAGCTTCCTCGAATTAACAGTCTCACCACAAAAGTTTAACTAGGCAAGTGGTAATGTTTCATTGATCATTGTATATATGATCTAGAATATGTATCATTTTTTATACATAAGAAATATCTTTCTCCCATGGTACAAACTCTGATTTTAGTAGCTGTGATGGATCATGTATGTACTTCCTTGAAAGTGATGCATTGAGCACATCATAAACATGAGAGATATTTGGTGGAAGCACCAATTAATATACTATTTTCCCGATATGATCAATAATTTTCAAGAAAATTGAATCCTCTGTATTTTAAAATGTACTTTTAAAATCAAAGGTGGATGTTTGAAAATACCTTTTTGGGGAACCCACATCATAAAAAGTGTCAATAAAACATCCACTTAAAAAGAGGGAAAATAAAATGTGAAGGAAACCACAAAAGATGGATTTTGATTAGGAGATCATTAATGGAAATTTAAAATGTGTACATGTAAGAGAATTATAATAATCAAGTTCTAATGGATAATGATAAATAACATGCTTAATAGAAGGTTAATAAACACAAATCAATAAACCAAATTGGATTTAAAAATGTCATTGATGTCATCAGAAATGATGATAAGAGAATAAATTTTGATTTCAAATTCCTTTGAGAAGATATAATTAGTTGATTTAATATAATAAGTACAATATTGATCTTTTATGGTGCCTTGATGAGTTTTTTCATCATTTCATACTCTCTGGAATTAAGTTGAAATTTTAATTTCTGTAGAACTAGTGTATCATAAGATCTATACTAGGATAAAAATTCTTTCCTTCTTTATCTAGTTATAATCATAACAAAATAGTTATCATGGATTATCCAAAGCGCATAAATATAAATATATTTAATTAATATATTAATATTTAAAACCTCTTCCAAATGTCAATGGAAAAAAGTTCATAAATGGTTACCCTTATGTGCCTTCCAAAAGATTAAAAACTAAAACTTTTGAAATACAGTCACTAAATTTTCATAATCGACTGATAATTAATCCCAAAAAAAATTGATGTAGCTATTAATTATCACACACCAAACTGATAGAGATCATTGTAATTTATTCTCTTGAAACATTGTAATAACTTGAATTACCATTAAAACTTAGCGAAAAAATGCATGATTTCAAAAATTATCTCTTCCCTCAAACCATAAACCATAAATTCTATAAAATCAATCCATATACCATATTTAAATCATATTACTAATCAGTTCCTAGGTCATAAATTATGTCCCAATTATGTTAAAACAAAAAATATATCTCTTTATATCATTATTATCCCAACATCATGCACATATTAAGGTTAATCACTCCCTTAATCATGAATTCTCTAAAAATACCACCATACCACCTCAATCACTTTTCATGGTTACTAGTACCATCGTTTTAAATGAATTTGGAAAAACTATAGTGGAGAAATCCTTATATGATTCATAATTCCATAACACCATAAAACTATTTCTACAAAATTATTCTTGAATTCTAATATATAAACACTCAATCATTCAGCTTCCTTCTTAAACCATTAAACAGGCTTCATAGTTTTGTTACTTAACACTTCTTATATCTCATATGTCATTTTTAGTCTCTTCATCATCAATAATTTAACCATTATGCATAAAACCTTTCTGATTCTTTTTATGATATTTCTCTCTTAAACATTTATTTACTTAGTTCCCACACATTTTGCATTCAAAACACTTAACTATTAATGATGCCTTAGTAATATTATTATTATCATTTATTTTGCAATTAAACCTTTTAAATTTACTTTATAATTACATGATTTGTATCCTTATGTTCCACAACCAAATTATCTTCCAGTTCCTTTGAAATATTATCATTAATGACTCATCCCACATACTTTACATGAGGAGAATTGAACTTTATTTCCATTGAGTTCACCATGAAAATACAACTTTCTCCTATTATATGGGTCATGAAACTCACAAAAGTTGAGATTATTTATCATAATATGATATTTTTTATTATACATAATAAAAAGGCTTCACCTCCTAAGTCCCATTTCATTTTGTTTCTCATGAGAAGGCCATTCTGTTTTCAATAATGTTCAATATTAACGTGAATCCTATAAGTCTTAACCATTATCTAGAACAAAAAAACTGTAGTGTGATAAACACTAATCATTGTGGGAAAACAAAATAATCAAGTGGAGTTACACAAAATAATTAATTCCATGAAACATTACGTTTAACTTAGGTTATTCTTGATTATAATTAAAACTATATAATTGTAACTTATACTAATACTTATCTTTATGTATCTTACTTAAGGTTTTCTCATCCTTGTTTCCAAAGATTAACTAAAACTTTCTCTGATACCAACTATAATGAAAAAATATTTTAATACATAGGTATTACATCTAAATATATTAATATTCATTACATAACATAATAAAACCATGCTCTAATCATATTGGTTGAGTGTCTTTGGAAACATAGAAACAAAAACAACTAGTTCATAAAACATCTACGTCATATCCCTCTTCATCATTAATAACTAGAACCATTTTTGAAATATTAAACATAATACTATTCTTCACATCCAAGGGTAAGGAAAAATAATAAAAGGGTGATCTCGTAGGCTTATTTTGGGAAAACAAGGGAGATATCAATCATTAAATAGGTATAAGGGAAAAATAACATGAACATAACGGCTGAAAATTATACCCTATATATCAAAGATAATAATATTTAGTCATGGAATAAATCATATAAGTTTAGAATAAAATAATCATAAAATAATAAAATAACATAATCCATAAGAGTGTAATATTGACATGAAACATGAGATTGTGGCATACACATAAACTTATAACATTATGAACATGTATAAATTGAAACAGATTCACCCATTAAGTTATGGATGTGAAACTAGTCCCTTTCATAAACTTATGGACGTGAAAATAGTTCCACGAATATTCTTATAGACATGAACACTAAGCCCATGCATATAATTGTGAACATTAAATCAGGTTCAAGAATAATGCATTTACCTTATTAATATTCCATCTTTTCACAAAGCATTGGAGGGAGATATAGGTCTCACCAGTACTTAGTGATGACGTAACCATTATCCTTCGTTATAAGGTAACCACCATCACATAATTAAAACCATACATATATGTTCTACAAGAACACGATTCATTCAATATATCAGAATCCATGTAAAGAAATGAGTTTTAGAAACATCTCATCATAATATAACTCAGGGAAAAGAATTTTGTTTCATAAATATCATATCACAATAAACATAAAATAACCATTAAAATAATAATTATAGTATCCTTGAATAATATCCCCATTAAATCATAAGTTACATCCAATAATCATATCTTATATGGAATGTAATTTTGAAAGATCGGTTGAAATAATTTGTGAAAAACAATATTTCCAGTTTCAAATTATTTCTTTTTAAAGATTCCAGAAATTATAAAAGAAATAATTTTTATTGAAAATATATATGTAATATTTTAGAGGATACATAAATAATTAAATCTTCATGGTGGTGGGAAAATCCACTCAATCGTTTATGTTAAAAAAATATTTCTTTTGTATATTTGTGGGAAAAGTTGCAAATAAACCTCGCTTAGAAAATGACACAAATAATCATTTCAAACCATTTTTTAAAAATTTAATAAATGATTAAAAATTAATTTAAAAAATTAAAATATAATTTTAAAAAAAATTGGAAAAAATTCAAGAAAATAAGGACAAGGAATAAAAAAATTATTTTAAGGGAAACATTAAAAATATACTTTTAAAAATAATGTCCCTTATAAAAATAATATCATTGGTGATCATTAATAAAATTAATAAATTTTGTTTATTTAATATAAATTCAAATAAAAATTTTAAATATGACCTAATATATTAAAAATTAATTTCACAAAAAATCGTACCTAATTAATTATGTAGAAGTTTAACCCAAATAATTGAAATTTGGTAAGAATTTCCTTACTAATTTATAATCAGTCGAATCATATGCCCCATAAAAATTATAATTATCAAATGTAAAATTTAATAAAATTAATATAATTATATTCATATTGTTATATATCAAATGGAATTATATAAAATACTCAAAATAAATAATTGGTGAATAAGTTATATATCTCACAGAAGAAAAAGTAAGATGAAAAACTCATGTCTCACGGTTCTCTTTAGTTTTGTGTATATTAAACTACTGTATAAAAATTTAAATAATGTTATTAATTTATTAAATAAAAATTATCATATTTATAAAACCTTATATGATACTTTTACAACATTTTATTAAACATTTATTAATAATATTTCAATATTTTCATTGTTTTGTGGGGATTCATTTATTGGTTTCATGGTTGGTTGACTTGTGTAAAATTAAGAATTTTCTAATCGAATGGAAATAAAACTGTACAATTTAAATGAAATTGTAATAATTAACTTCCACAATTTTAAATTACAAAATATATCTTTTTTATTTCTAAAATGATGATTATTCATTTTATAAAATGTTAATGATAAATGTTTAGAATAATTTTTTGACTTTTTGACCATTGCGAACTAGTTTGATTTTATTTAATATTACATCTATATTTTTTCTATGTCATGAAATAAGATATAATTTACCTTTTAAAACATTATTTAAAAAGAATAGTACTTTTATGAACATCTTGGGAAGCGGTAATGAGAAATGAAAAATCGTTATTCATGGAGACGATTAAGCACGATAATTTGGACAACAGTTTCATTTCTTTATATATGAGGAGATAATAAAAGGGATAGATATAATATTTTCCATTAAAAACATAAAATTACAGTATATTCATGATACTGGAGTTATTATTTATTGATGTATGAATTATGTGAAGAGAAAAGAAACAATAAAATAAATTAAGAGAGGAGGTTTGAGAAAATTATCTCTTGAATATAATCTCCTTGAATGATCCCTTAAAGAACATAGAATTGGTATTTTTGGGAGACCAATAGCACATGTAAATAATTAATGTGGGGAGTATAGATTTCTGAATTTTTTTAGGAGATTATAGTCTTTTTAAGAGTAAGGGGGTGGTGGGGATTGGTATTTATACTTGAGGAGGTGTGGTTTTAAGATATTAAATAGTGATTATTTTATATTTAAATCCAACCACATTTGGGTGACATTAATTCCAATGAATTTTATTGATTATTAGGGTTTTGAAAGATTTTTATTTTCAAAAACACATAAACCACCTATTTAAAGTTTTATTTGTTTAGTTATTTTTATAATTTACCTTTTAACTTTAACCCATTTCATTATTTTACATATACTGTAGTAAATATTTTTTAAAAAAAAATTTAACATTTTTGTCAAAAACATGTAAATGAAATTAAAAACTATTTTGGAACTTATGATTATAAATATTCAATCCATTTCACCTAAATAAATCCATATAATTAGAAAAAAATTATATTTAAAACAAAACACGTACACATGATGAAAAATCTAGTTTTCAAGAAGTGTATTTTTCAAAAGAAATGGTTTTATATTAACACTATGACTAATAATTATCATTTTATGAAAATAAATAAATATTTACTGATATATATTATATAAATTTCATTAAAAACATTCCCTAATTAATATTATTTTTATAAATAAAAAGTGATAAACATTTTTTATTTTAAAATAGTTTTTAGAAAAACATATTTTTAAATGAAAAAATAATCTTATTCTAAAATAAAAAATAAAGCTGATTCAAATGAATTTAACGAGAAGAAATATAACTAATTACTAAATAATATTCTTGTAACAATATTTAAAACATAATGGTTCTTTTCAATTTCTTAATTTACTAAAAATAAATAAAATTTTACAAAAATCGGTATTTTTAACTATTCACAGAAAAAATTAATCTCTTTAGAAGATTCTCAAAAAATAATCATATAATAATTTTTAAATGGAAAATCCAAAAATTATTTCATTTTAAAAAATAAATTTCATAAAATTTTGAAAATAAAATATATTTAATTTCTTATAGAGAATAATAAAAAAATGATTTTTGAAGAAAACATATATTTCAAGAACAAGATGATTTTACTAAAACTTATGTGTTTATTTAATAAGAATAAATTAATATAAAAAATGAGTTAAACAATTTTATATTTCATAATTTGGTTAATTTTATTCATTCCCACCAATTTAAGGGATATTTTATAATTTTCATGTTAAAATAATGATATTTTAGACTTCGTTTAAGGTCAGTGTCTTGTGCAATGTAAGACATATAAGTGATTAAATTTATTTTAAAAAGTTATTAACCATGAAATATTAGGTTGTGAGACTAGGATATTTCCCAAACCAAAATCATCTCACTAAACCAAAACCACTTGCTCAATCACTCAAAACCATAGCATGGTTCCAAAAATTCCCTTAAGACTGTTTATGCTCTTACCATGTTCCTGAAGCATCAACACTCCATATTTTTTTTCATCTCAAAGAACTAGGAATCTCTATGATCCCCATAACAAAAAAGAAACAAACTCACATGTATGGTCACCACCCTAACTGGTCTCATGCAAATGAAACCACATTTCCTCAAGCACCTCTTGTGCTCCAAATCAAACTAATAAATATTAGTCACAACCCCTCTACATATAAATTACCTTTGTAAGAAACCTAAACAAACCGCCCCCTATAAACCAACCAAAAGGTTGAAACCCTAGAATGCAGGTGATCATTCCCAAAAAAACATGCATCCAATGCGTATAAGAATCACACTGGGTTTTACCCATTGTGAACCACTATCAAAAGTCCCCAAAAATCCACCCATTCCTCATGAACCAGAAGGAATGTAAAACTAATTAAACCCCCATATTAGGTTATCCATGAATTTAAAATAACATTAACTCCATAAGTTGGAGTCACTTCAAGAATTTCACTAGGCTCATCCACCTATCCCCACCAAAAAAATCTCAAAGAAAAATACTAGGTCTAACTACCTAAGTATATTCCAACTCCTACAAGTCTATAACTCATCGAGTGTCAAATGAGTTCCTAAGAAAACAACACACACAATAAACATGTCCAAACTCCCTATTATAGGTTCTGAAACCATAAAGTTGTCATATACTAACCAACTTCTCACAACTAGGGTGGACATCCTCTCTGAGAATCTACAAATCAGACTGCTCCTTGGAGGACCCAAACAGACTACCAAACTCACACCAAAACCACCCAAAAGGCTCTAAAAGTTATTTTCTTATACCACACTGAACCACCAAGGTCACTACACCAACAATGCATAAGGGCTGCATCAGCATCCTCATTGACAAGTGTGTCACCATTGATCTACAAAACCTAACATCATAGGTAAATCCATAAAATTACACACTAGAAGACCTGTAAAATGTGCATTGTAGGTTCCTAACATGATGCATGATAAGCCTCTTTCCTTAATGGTCCAAGAGTAAAAACCAAATCCTATACATCTTTTCAAAGGGACAAGTTCCTAAAATCAATCTGAAATCATCAAATACAAACAACGTGTTCAACACCCAAGGTGAAAATCATATAAAAATGTATCATCGTATTCCAAGAACATCAATATCAACCCTAGTAACATGGAATTACTACCAAAATAGGTGTTCTAGTGGCACCAACCCTATATCCATTATAGACTCTGGAACATTCCTATATCTCATGTTTACCAAATCACTAATAGTAAAATAATACAAAATCAAACATCCTATGACCCCACTCTGGCCTAGGTACTACTAAACTGGTTCCCCAAGATGATTCACCACTTCACCTCAAGAATGCCTCATTATACACAAGAGGCTTCCGACTAGAAATAGGGGTCTAAGGTGGAAATATAATGAGACTATTTCCCCTTATCAAATTAGACAACAAAATCCAATAATCAAAAATCATACATATTTGAGATAAAAAAAATGAAAAATTATGTGAAAATGAAAAAAAAAGGCTTGAATGGCCAGGTCACACATATTACCAACTACCCATTAAGGAAGTTACATAACATTCCTAAATAACAAAAACTAGAAGAAGGATCCACATCATCACTGATCCAAACCCTTCTATCAATATGATATAACTCAAGCAATCCTACTCAAACAACTTTAATATCCTGGTTTTTACAATGATAATAAAAGTCCAATTTTTGATAAATTATAAATTCCATATGTGAAAAAAGTGATTTATCAGTGAAAAATAACTTAAAATGTGTTAAAATATTTCAGAAGAATAAAATCTCAATTAAGACTTTTTATTATTCAATCGAATATTTTTGGAGTAAGGCACTGAGTTAGTGTGAGATTATGAGGCTTGTAAATCCTTGATAAAGAAAAAATAAATATATTTAGTACACTATATTAATAAAATGAAATTTATTCAAAATAACTGAATAACTCAAAAATGGTGCATTTTATAATAAATCTAAGCTCGTTTTCAAGTACAAAACATGGTTTTTACCATAGGATGGGCATAAGATTCAAATGTTTCAGATGTTTAGAACTCTCGCTCGTGATATAAAGTTATTAAATAATATTTAATATTTAACACTTTAAAAATAATTTAATATCTCTCAAATGGTGAGTCGTATAACAAATCTAAGACAACCGTTATGTATGAAATGTGGTGCTTATCCAAGGTGGTGAATAATATTTGTACGAATTATATTTTTGGAAGTCTTTCTAACAAAAATAATTTGTTTTATTTTAATTAACTATTTAGTAAATTATTTGAATATTAAATAATTAATATATCTCAAACGGAGTTCCCTATAGAAAACATGAGACCAATGTTGGGTTTTAGTGGATAGTTTAACCTAGGTAGGGTATATATTTTATGTTCAACAGATGTTTTATGTTATTTAATTTTTATATTAAATAATTAATTTAGTTTAACAATTAAATCCTAATTTAATTATGAAATTTTTTTTTATTTGATCATATTTTTCAAGACACATGACCACCATTATTGGATTTTGTTTTCATTCAAACCCTTGGATCTCAATGCATATTGACCCAGAAATCATTGTAATTACTTAGTCGGGTAAAACTAATAAGTCTACATTAAATTTTAAGTTGATTCTCATATTTAAAATGGATATTGAATTTCTGGATTTCAAGGGTGTATTTTTAGGGTTCTTAAAATGGCCTAAATCCTTGGTCTCCCATGTCAATAAATCTCATTGAGTTCAAGAAACCCACATCATCCTTGATTATGATCATGGGCCATGGATCTAGGTGTGCAACCTATATTCTCATCCCCAAGGTGCTTAATCCCCCCATGTTGGGTGTGCTGAGCATCTAAGTGATTGTTTTTATTTAATTTTTTTCTTCTTTCCAAGATATAATTCTACAAATTTTCATGGATAATTTATTTTAAATTATCATATAATAATTATAAAAATATTATCAAAAGATAAATTATCAAATTATAAAAGGATAATTAAGGAAAAATTATTAAAGGGTAATTTTGGTTGATAATATAAAAATTTATGAAAATGATCAAGAAATTTTTATCAAAGGATAAATTATTGTTAAAGGATATTTAATAGAAAAAAATTCTCAAGGATAATCTGATGTTTTTATCGATGGATAATATATATAATTTCATGACGATAATTACACTAGTTATTTATTCTGAGGATATAATTTATAAAATTATAAAGGATAATTTTTTTAAAGAAAAAACAATCACAACAAATTATCGTGCAATTTTTTTAACATTTTATAAGGGGATAAATTATTGAATTTTCTAGTTATAATTATAAAAATTATCAAAGAATAATTTCATGAGTTTATCGAAGATAATACTATAGAAATTATTAAAGTATATTTATAAGGTAAATATCAAGTTATGAAGATTATCAAAATTATCATAGCCAAATTATGTGTATTATCAAAGTAAATTTTTTAAATTATAAAATGATAATTGGTAGATTATCAGAGGATAATTGTTAAAATTATGAAACAATAATTGAAATATTATCAAAGGATAATTTATAGAATAAATTATCAAAATATTATTATAAAGGATAATTTATAAGAAATTATCAAAAAAATAATTATTCGTGAAGATAATGTAGGGAGTGTATGCTTTGACCTAAACAATGATTTGAAAATTATCCTGGAGAGAGGAAGTATTTTCACATATGATATTTTAATTGTTTTTTAAATAAAATAGGTTTTTTGGGTTTTAGGAAACCCTTAACATACCTCGAGCATCAATCTTCCAACAGCTTAAGACTTTGACGTATTTCTTTTGAACATAATAATTTCATGAATTTTTTTTTCTAAATTTTGATGTATTAAGTTTCTTATCTTTTTAGGATCTAGTTTACAAACTTTTCTATATTTAATTTATGTGTTAAAATAATTGATATCATGCTTGACTTTTGATCACATGTGGGTGTGTGTGTGTAGTCCATAGTATAGTATGTTTTGTTTTCATGAGATTTATGTCATAGCTTGATTCTATGATGGTGTTTGATTCTCATGTTGATGTATATGATGATGTTTTGTTTTTCATGATGTTTTCTATGGTTATTATCATTCCATGACTTTTTATGTTTTCCTTTGAAGGATTGGTATGCGTATACTTGATAGGTGGTCATCATGGTATGATTACTCCTTGTGGGGTGTGCACATGATGTGTGGTGAAGATGATGGCCTAGAATTATAACGTTATAATCTAGAATCTATTCGATGACTTGTGCATTCCAATTAGACGACCAACACATGATGACTTTTGGATTCAAGGTAGGTTACAGATACTATATGCCTTGTGTATTATGAGTATTACCTGATTCTCTATGGATTCTGGGTAGGTTATTTTCACTTGATGCCTTGTAGATTCTAAGTGACTCACCAACAGCCATATGGCTGTTTTTGGATACTTATCAGCATACGGTACATTTCTGGCATGGATCCGGAGCAGGTACAGCTGGGGGTTTGTGGTAGCTTTGTTAGCGCATGGACGCTTGATTTTGGATTGTGTGTTATGATGATTGTTACGCATTTATTTTATTATCAAATACAATTGTATAATTTAGAACACCAGGTTTAAGACATATGAGTGGTGTCCTATATAGTCTTGTACTCACACACTACTAAAGAATTTTTATGTGCTTTTAGATTGCATGAGGGTTCTGGTGAAGGGCAAGGGCCCTGTGGTGGACAGTTGAGTGGAGATATCATTTTAATTACTTATTCAGTTAAAAATAATAACTATGCATTCAATTTTAGGTTGACTCTCGTATTAAAATAGATATTGAATTTGGGGTTTTCAAGGGTGTGTTTTTAGAGTTATTGAAATGGGTGAATTCCTTAGTCTTATTTGTTAGTCGATCTCATCGAGTTCAAGCGACCGAAATCTTCCTTGAGTGTGATCAAGGGCCTCAGTTCCAAGTGTGCAACCTTCTTGCTCATCATCAAGGAGCTCGATCCCCCCACCTTGGGCATGGTGAGCATCAAGGTGAGTGTTTTTATTTAATTTCGTTTTTTTATCCCTCCAAGATGAAATTATAGAAATTTTTATAGATAATTAATTATAAGTTATCATATGATAGTTATAAAAATATTATCAAAAGATAAATTTTCAAATTATTAATGCCTAATTTATGAAAAATTGTTAATGGTTAATTTTGGTTGATAAAATAATAATTTATGAAAATTATCATGATATTTTTATCAAACAATAAATTATTATTAAAGGATGGTTTGTAAAAAAATTATCAAAGTGTAATCAGGTGGTTTTATCGAATAATAGTATATAAAATTGCTCAACAATAATTACACTGGAAATTTATTCTTAGGATATAATCTATAAAATTGTAAAATATAATTTTTTTAAAATAAATGATAATCACAAAGAAGTATTAACAAATGTTTTTATCATTTTCTAAAGGGATAAATTGTTGGATTTTCCTGTAATAATTACAACAAATTATCAAGGAATAACTTCATGGGTTTATCAAAGATAATACTATACAAATTATTAAATGATGTTTATAAGGTAATTATCCCTTGATGAAAATTATAAATATTGTTATATGATAATTACATGTATTATCAATGTTTAATTTTTAAATTATAAAATTATAATTGGTAGATTATCATAGGTTAATGGTTAAATATATCAAACAATAATTGAAAGATTATAAAAGGATAATTTATAGAATAATTTATCAAAAAAGTAATTATTCTTGAGGAGAATTTAGGGATTGAATGATTTGACCTAAAGGATGATTTAAAAATTATCAAGGGGAGAGGAAGTATCATCACATGTGATATTTTATTTAATTTTTAAATAGAATAGTTGATTTGGTTTTATAAAATCCTTAAAATGCCTCGATAATCAACATGCCAACAAATAAATACTTTGATGTATCACTTTTGAAGATAATAAATTCATGAATAGTTTTTTCAAAATTTTGATGTAGGAAGTTACTTATCTTTTTGGGCTCTTGTTTACATATGTTTCTATATTTAATTTACATGTTTAATTACTTGATATAATGCTTGACTTGTGATCGAATGGGGGTTTTTTTAGCCTATAGTATAATATGTTTTGTTTTCATGAGATTGATGTGATAGCTTGATTCCATGATGTTGTTTGATTCACTTGTTTATGTATATGATGATGGTATGTTAATCTTGATGTGTGCTATGGTTGTTTTCACGCTATGACTTATCATGTTTTCTTTTAGAGGATTGGTATGTGAATACTTGACAGGTGATCGTTGTGGTATGATTACTCTTTATGGGGTGCACACATGATGTGTAGTGAAGATGACGATGTAGCATGATAACCCTGGGTAGGTTGTTTTCACTCTATGCCTTGTCGATTACGAGTAAATTTTCAATAGCCTTATGATTGGTTTTTGATACTTATCGATATATGGCACATTTTCATCATGAAGATGAAGTAGGTACATCTGAGGGTTTTTGGAAGCTCTGTTAGTGCACGATCACTCGGTTTTGGATTGTGTGTTTCAATGATTGTTACACATTTATTTGTTTATGGAATAAACTTGTATAATTGAGCACACCAGGTTAAGGATGTATTGGGGGTGTCCTACTGAGTCTTTTACTCAAACCCTACTCAGGCATTTTGAAGCGCTAGTAGATTGCATGAGGGGTATGGTGAAGGGCGAGGGCCTTGTGGTAGATAGCCGAGTAGAGGAGCTTCGATGCAGTAGTAGAATAGGGAGAACTTTGGAGAACACACTATTATTTTATTTACATTATGTAATTTATTTCTTCTGGACATTCTTTCCACTTTTAAGAGCTTATTTATTTATACTACATGTACTTCATATTTACTTTTCCAAATGTCTACTATGATTATTATTTATACTTTTTATTTTTTATTATTGATTCTATGCCATGATATTGAGGGTACAGTCTCTCCATCGATGAAATTAGGCCATCTGTAATGACCCAAACTTTCATTAATGATAATTCCTCTTGATCTAATTAAATGTCCCATCATGTAAAATGTGAACTTCATTAGTTTAATGTTTTTTTGGATTTTAAAATACAGTTAGGAATTATGACCATTTCTAATATAGACATTGAACAGTGATCACATGATTAGTATAAATATAGGGCTTTAACAAATCAAATTTAATCAGACAAAGGAACCGATGACCTCATCTAGTAGACGTTCCCCATTTGAAGCCCATTTGTTGAAGCTCGGTAAGGAGGTGGCATCATTGGGATTCTCTCTTGACCAATCCCAAGCGGAGCTTCAACATGTTAAGCTCAAACGGAACCTTCTACAGTATAAGTGGAAGTTGATAGATATTACCACACGTGAAATGTTATTCAAGCCACCCCAAGAGTCTGTCACCATCGCACAGCTTACCCTACGGTCTTATGTGGGTGTTATAATAGGTTATGTAACAAGTCCTTAGCACTACTAATATGTGCAATATTTTTGTATATAATAATGAATATACATTTATTTTATTATTGTTACCTTGTAAATAGTTTTTAAACCGCGGATAGTATTTTTAGTTAATATTCAACTAAGAAATCTATTTTGACGAATTAAAGGAATTTTGAATTAAATAATATTTTAATAAAATATTATTATTATTATTAAATTAATTTTTTTTGAATATAAATGATCATATAATTTTATGAATACAATTGTGATTTTTATTAAGGTTTGAAAGATGTTTTTGTCAAAACCCGTGAATTTTCGATAAATGTCAGTTTTTTTAAAGTGAAAATTAATATATTTAAAAAATTATTTAGATAAAATGGATATTATTTTTTGAATCCGGATGTCGAAATTATCAAATAGTAAATTTTCATAATTTTTTGAGATAGTCAAATTTTTGGTTAAAAATTAAATACCGTTTAAATATATAATGTATTTTATGACATACTAATGCCCCAATAGTGATGTAATAAAATACTATAAACATTATGTTCAGCCATTATATGTTTTCAAATTAAAATAATTTGATTTTATATTTGTTTTATTTATTTTACAAAGCATTACTGGACCCTTCAAGATTTATAAATCATTTTCCCTTTTTAATTAAATTTCTTTGAGAGAGTGATTCACCTCCACATAAGCCACCCTATTATTTTAAGAAGTTCGGCCATTGGCCTTGTAAAATATTTTTTCCCACTCCCCTTTTCCAAAAACCTTGGGAAAAACCATGGTCTGGTTTGTGGTATTGATTATTTTTTATGTGGCGACCCAAACATAAATATTAAAGAATTTTTTCCTTTTTCCTATATAAACCCACCCAATCTCCCACTTCCTCTTCACTGAAATCCTTTGGAGTTCATCCAACCTCTTCCATCCTATCTCTAGAATCCTCCCAAGATTCCCCAAGCTCCCAATAATCCTCTCTCAAGCCTCTCCCAAGCCTTTAGGATCACACTTCCAGGTAAGGTATTTCTTCCTTTTCATTTTTGTCTCAATCTCATTATGTATACCCTTTTACATTCAATTAAAATTGTTGGGGTATGATTTCTCACCACCCCCATACTGCACTTTTTTATGTTTGAATGATGGAATAACCCTTTACCTCTAATTAATTTCTTCCATATACACCTGTTTCTATGCCAAAATTCCATAAGGAATTTCTCTCTCCTCATTTACATTCAAGCTATTATTCTGAATTTGGAATTTAAATTCCACTACATTTGTGGGTACATGTATCTATACGACGCCCTTCCTATTCATATCATCTATATATGATGAGACACCCATTTCTCTATCATCAACCTATTTTTATGAATTCTTACGTCATGTCGTTACGCTGTCGAAATTGCACCAATTTTTCCAAGAAAATGTCATTATGAAGTGAATACCATGCCCATTTCTCTATCAAGGGTATTCACCTTTATTAAAATTTAAGTATTGATTATAAAGATTCATGTATGTATTCAACCTCCCTTAATCTTGGAATAAATTATGATGATTGATTTCATGTTGTATGATCCAAGTGGCACACTTATGCATGAAATGAAATGTTTAGGAAGGATGTGCCCTAATAGCACTCCAATGCATTGGGTAAAGTTTAGTATCATGATACGTCATGTGCAATGGGTCTTAAATCATGATAATTCAAGTGAAATGAGGGGTATACTATTACTTCATGTGCAATGAGGTTTTACTCATTCTCCATGTTCAATGAGCCTTGGCTCATGCTAATTCCATGTTAAGTGTTGTTTCCACATTTCCATCTTATGTTAATCATGTTATACCATGCCTTTATGTTCATGTTTCTCTTGTTCTCCATTTATATTCCTATTTCCTAAAATATCATGTATTCCTAATGTTATTCCTTGTTTACTCCCTTGTTGGGATTTATATCTCACCCTTTTCTTATGCATATCATCAGGTTATCCCATGCAAATCTAACTACGAAGGAATGTAGTGGTCATGTAAAGGAAGTTTTCAATAAGATGATGTATTTTGGGTTCTAAGTTATTATGTAATGTTCCTAAGCCCCAAATACACTAGACTTATCGATATTATTTGTTATATCAAGTAAATTTTGTATTTAATAAATCTTGTTTAAGTGTGAAATAAAAATCAGGGTTGTCATAGTTGGTATCAGAGGATAGGTTTAGTTATTTTTGGGATTATGATTATAAAACCTTATTGAAGCCTTAGAGACAATAATAAGTATAATACAAACATATATAAGTTTTGGTGAGTATTAATTAAGTGGTTTACCAAGAAAATACATCCATGTCTGGATATGAGTAGGTAGAGGTGGCTCTAGAACAGATGTACCTATGGTTGAAAACCCCGACAAGGATTTTTGGGCTTGACCTAAGGTATCTTGGTACACGACAACAGGCCTTGATGCACTCTTGGTTACGACACCCCTAGGGGATATGCTTTGGTAAATTCATAATCTTAGTATGAACCATTAATAAGGGAATTAAAAAGTCCCATAAGAATATAAGTTAAGAAATATATCAAGGATAACATAGATTTAAACATAAGGAGTCAGAAGTTATGATATAATTCTTCTTTAAAATTTTAACATTTTATTTTAAAAGTTTCCTTTTTATGATAATTATCTAATTATTCATACCCCCTAATTATTTTACCTTTTTGTAGTTAAAGTATAGAAGGAGTAATATCACGAACAACTCTTCTCTCTCTTCCTAATGAAATACTTGGGAATAACATCCGGAATTCATGCTTAGATGAATTTGAAAAAATTTCAAATATCAAAGTTACCTGTAAACAACTTTATGAGGCATCCAATACCTCTACCATTGCCTGATTCTTTCATGGATCAAGTACAGTCTATTGGGAAATATTTCAATCTCCACTTTATTACCATGATAAGCATGGGAAGTACCATCATAGTCTTTTCAACTTCTTCTCCTTATTTGAATGTTATTAAGCACAAAAATATTGTTATGATGCTGCAAAAGAGAGAGACCTCTAAGCAGCCCATATGTATCAAATTATAGATTTTTTCATTGGGAAAATACAAAAAATAATTTACCAAAACCCTATTTTTAAGTATTTGAATATTAATCAGTAATACCTTTCTATAAAAAAATTGTTCAAGAAGATATTTCAAAATTATATATAAAAAATACATTTTTAATTACTTATCCATGCTTTCATTGATATAAACCAAGACGCTTGAGGTGTTTTCGGGAAAAGGAAGTAGATTATTTTAAAAATATCCTAAGGTACCATTGTGATGCATGGACCCTTTCTATGTAAAGGAAATGCTAATAGGAAAGAACAAATATTTCATTGAGGTAATTAAGGAAAAGTACATGAACATATTTATAGTTTAGAATGAAAAATGAAATTTCGAGGGTGAAATTTCTTAAGGGGGGAAGATTGTAACGACCCACACATTCATTAATGAAAATTCTTCTTGATCTAATTAAATGTCTCATCATTTACAATGTGAAATTCATTGGTTTTATGTTTTTTGAATTTTAAAATACCGTTAAGAATTGTGACTGTTTCTAATAGAGTCATTGAATAGTGGTCACATGATTAGTATAAATATAGGGCTTTAACAAAACCAATTTACTCAAAAAAGGAAGATATGACATCATCCAGTAGACTTTCCCCGTATGAATCCCATTTGTCAGAGCTCGGTAAGGAGGTGGTGTCATTGGGCTTCGCTGTTGACCAAGCCCAATCCAAGCTTTAGCACGTTAAGCTCGAACAGAACTGTCTATGGGAGAAGTGGAAGTTGATAGAGATTACCATGTGTGCAATGTTATCCAAGCCACCCCAAGAGTCTTTCAACATCACACACCTTACCCTTTGGTCTTATGTGGGTGTTATAAGGGGTTATGTAACAAGACCTTATCACTATGAATATGTGCAATTTTTTTGTATATAATAATGAATATACATTTATTTTATTATTGTTACTTTGTAAATAGTTATTAAAGCACATATAGTATTTTTAATTAATATTCAACTAAGAAATCTATTTAGATGAATGAATGGAATTTTGAATTAAATAATATTGTAATAAAATATTATTATTATTAAATTAATTTTTTAAAAAATTTAAATGATCAAATAATTTTATGAATACAATTGTGGTTTTTATTAAGGTTTGAAAGCTATTTTTTGTCAAAACCCGTGAACTTTTTATAAATGTAGGTTTATATATCAAAAGTGAAAATTAACATATTTAGAAAATTATTTATATAAAATGGATATTATTTTTTGAATCAGGACGTCAAAGTTATCCAATGATGAATATTTAATAATTCTCTGAGACAGTCGAGTTTTTGGGTAAAAATTTAATACCATTTAAATATATAATATGTTTATGACATCATAATGACCCAATAGTGATGTAATAAAATAATATAAACATTATGTTCGTCCAATATATGTTTCCACAATAAAATAATGTAATTTTAGATTTGTTTTATTTATTTTAAAAACCATTAGTGGACCCTTCAAGGCTTATAAATAATTTTCCCTTTTTAAATGAATTTCCTTGAGAGGATGACTCACCTCCACATAAGCCACCCTTTTATCTTAGGAAGTTCAGCCATTTTCCTTATAAAATATTGTTTTCCACTCCAATTTGGAAAAAATCATGGGCAAAAACTATGGGCTGGTTTGTGGTTTTTATTATTTTATTATGTGGTGACCCAAACTTAAATATTGAAGAATTCCTTCCCCTTTCCTATATAAACCCACCCAAAATCCTACTTCCTCTTCACTCTAAGCCTTTGGAGTTCGTCCAACCTCCTCCATAATCTCTCTATAATCCTCCCAAGGTGACCAAAGCTCCTAATAAGCCTCTCTCAATCCTCTCCCAAGCCTTTTGGATCACACTTCCGAGTAAGGGATTTCTTCCATTTCATGTTTGTCTCAATTTCATTATGTTGTTATTCCATTTTACGTTCAATTAAAATCGTTGGGGTACAATTTCTATCCTCCCCCATAATTCCCTATTTATGTTTGAATTATGGGATACCTCTTTCTCTCTCATTAATTCCTTTCACCTACACCCGTTACTATGCCAACATTTCTTAAGAAATTTCCCTCTCCTCATTTACATTCAAGTTATTCTTTTGAATTACGAATTGAAATTCCCTTACATATGTTGGGACATGTATCTATATAACCCTATTAATGTCCATTTCAGGTATATATGATGAGACACCCCTTTCTCTCTCATCAACCTTTTTTTATGAATTCTTACATCACGTCGTTACGCTGTCGAAATTGCATCATTTTTTCCAAGCTAATGTAATTGTGAAGTGAATGCCATGCCCATTTCTCTATCAAGGGTATTCACCTTTAGGAACATTTAATTATTGATTATAAAGCACCATGTAGGTATTTCATATCCCTTTATCATGGAATAAAATATTATTATTGATTTCATGTTGTATGATCCATGTGGCACACTTATGCATGAAATAAAATGTTTAAGAAGGGTGTGCCCTGATATCGCTCCAATGCATTGGGTAAAGTTCAGTATCATGATATGTCATGTGAAATGGGTGTTGAATCATGATAATTCAATTGAAATGAGGGGTTTACTCGTGCTTCATGTGCAATGAGGGTTTACACGTGCTCCCTGTGCAATGAGCCTTGTCTCATGCTAATTCCATGTTATGTGTTGTTGCCACATTTCCATGTTATGTTAATAATGTTATACCATGCCTTTATGTTTATGTTTCTCTTGAACTCCATTGATATGAATATTTCCTAAAATTTCATGTATTCCTATTGTTATGCCTTGTTTTCTCCCCTAATAGTCTTTATAGCTCACCCTTTTTCTTATGCATGTCCTCAGGTTATCCCATACAAAGCTATGTACAAAGGAATGTAGTGGTCATGTAAAGGAAGTCTTCAATAAGATGATGTATTTTTTATTCTAAGTTATTATGTAATATTTTTAAGCCCCATATCTACTATACCTCTCGATATTCTATTTTGTATCAAGTGAAGTTTTAATGTAATAAATCATGTTTAAATGTGAAATAAAAATCAGGGTTGTCATAGTTGGTATCAGAGGATAGGTTCAGTTATTTTTGGGATTAGGATTAGAAAACCCTAGTGAAACCTTAGATACAAGACTACATATAATAAATACATCCCTAAGTTTTGGTGAGTATTGAGTAAGTGGTTTATTAATAAAATACATCCCTGTCTAGATAGAAGCAGGTAGAGGCATCTCTGGAATTGATGTACCTAGGGGTGAAAAAACTAACAAGGAGTTCGGGATTGAACCAGGGTATCCTGGTACATGATAACGGGTCTTGCTGCACTCTTGGTTAGGACACTCCCGGGGTATATTCTTTGTTAAATTCATAAGATTAGTATGAACTATTATTAAGGGAATAAAAAAACACCCATAAGAATATAAGTTAAGAAATATATCAAGGATAACATTTATTTAAACATAAGGAGTCACAAGTTATGATATAGTTCTCCTTTAAAAGTTTATCCTTTTATGTTAAAAGTTTCCTTTTTATGATCATTATCTAAGTATTCATACCCCCTAATTGTATTCCCTTTTATTAGTTAAAATATGGAAGGTGGAAGATCACGAACAACTCTTCTCTCTCTTCCTAAAAAACTACTTGGGAAGATCATCCAGAAGTCATGCTTGGATGACTTTGAAACTTTTTCAAATATCCAAGTTACCTGCAAACAACTTTATGAGGTATCCAATACCTCTACCATTGCTCGATTCATTCAAGGATCAAGTATAGTCTATTAGGGAATATTGTGCTCTCAACATTCTTACCATGCTAAGCGTGGGAAGTACCATTATGGTCTTTTCAAATTCTTTTCCTTATTTAAAAATTATGAAGAACGAAAATATTTTCTAGAAGCTGCAAAAGAGGGAGACCTCCGAGAAGCCTATATGTATCAAATTATATATTTTTGTCTTTGAGAAAATACAAAAACTGATTTACCAAAACCCTATTTTCAAGTATTTGTAGATGAATTAGTAATACTTTTCTATAAAAAACGGGTTCAATAAGATATTTCAAAGTTATATATAAGAAATAAATTTTTAATGACTTATCGATGCTTCCATCAATATAAAACAAGATGCCTGAGGTGTTTTGGGAAAAGGAAGTATATAATTTTGAAAATATCCTGAGGTACCATTGTGATGCATGGACCCTTTCTACATTAAAGTAATGATAATTGAAAAGAATGAATATGTTTTTGAGGTAATGAAAGAGACGTACCCACACATATTTAGGGATTATAATGTAAAATAAAATTTTGAGGGTAAAATATCTTAAGGGGGGAAGATTCTAACGGCCCAAACTTTCATTAATGAAAATTCATCTTGATCTAATTAAATGTCTCATCATGTAAAATGTGAACTTCATTGGTTTTATGTTTTTTTGGATTTTAAAATTTCATTAAGAATTATTAACGCTACTAATATATTTATTGAACAGTGATCACATGATTAGTATAAATATAGGGATTTAACAAATCCAATTTACTCAGACAAAGGAAGTGATGGCCTCATCTAGTAGGCTTTCTCTATATGAAGCCCATTTATCGGAGAGCGGTAAGAAGGTGGCATCATTGGGCTTCTCTCTTGACCAAGCCCAAGCTAAGATTCAACACATTAAGCTCAAACAGAGCTGTCTATAGGAGAAGTGGAAGTTGATAGATATTACCACGTGTGCAATGTTATTTGAGCCACCCCAAAAGTCGGTCACCATCGCACACCTTACCCTTCGGTCTTATGTGGGTGTTATAAGGGGTTATGTAACAAGACCTTATAACTACGAATATGTGCAATATTTTTGTATATAATAATGAATATACATTTATTTTATTATTGTTACTTTTTAAATAGTTTTTAAAGCACAGATAGTATTTTTAGTTAATATTCAACTAAGAAATTTATTTTGACGAATTAATGGAAATTTCATTTAACTAAAATTTTAATAAAATATTATTATTATTATTAAATTTATTTATTTTTTAATATAAATTATCATATAATTTTATGAATACAGTTTTTTTTATTAAGCTTTGAAAGCTATTTTTGTCAAAACCCATGAATTTTCGATAAATGTCGGTTTTTATTTTAAAAGTGAAAATTAGAATAATTAGAAAATTATTTAGATAAAATGGATATTATTTTTGGAATCTGGATGCTGAAATTATCCAATCGTGAATTTTTCGTAATTTTCTGACATGGTCGAATATTTGGGTAAAAATTAAATACCATTTAAATAAATAATGTGTTTTATGACATCATAATGACCCAATAGTGATGTAATAAAATATTATAAACAATATTTTCAGAAAATATATGTTTTAAAATTAAAATAATCTGGTTTTAGAATTGTTTTATTATTTTTAAAAATCATTAGTGGACCCTTCAAGACTTATAAATCATTTTCCCTTTTTAAATGATTTTCCTTGAGAGGATGACTCACCTCCCCAAAAGCCACCCTATTATTTTAAATAGTTCGGTCATTGGCCTTATAAAATATTTTTTCCACTCCCCTTTGGGAAAAACCATGGGAAAAAATGTGGTCTGGTTTGTGGTATTGATTAGTTTAGTATATGGTGACCCAAAGTTAAATATTAAAGAAATTTTTCCCCTTTCCTATATAAACCCACCCAAGCTCCCACTTCCTCTTCACTCAAATCCTTTGTAGTACATCCAAACTCTTCCTTCCTCTCTCTATAATCCTCCCAAGGATCCCAAAACTCCTAAGAAGCCTCTATGAAGCCTCTCCCAAGCCTTTGGAATCACACTTCCAAGTAAGGGATTTCTTCCTTTTCATTTTTTGTCTGAATTTCATTATGTTGTTATACCCTTTTACTTTCAATTACAATTTTGGGGTATGATTTTTCACCTCCCCCATACTTTCCTATTTATTTGTTAATGGTCGGAGGCCCCTTTTTCTCTCATTAATTTCTTCCATGTACACCCATTACTATGCCAAGATTTTGTAAGGAATTTCTCTCTCCTCATTTACGTTCAAGCTATTCTTTTGAAATATGAATCTAAATTCCATTAAATATGTTGGGAAATTTATCTATATGACCCCCTTACTGTCCATTTAATTTATCTATGATGATAAACCCCTTTATCTCTCATCAACATTTTTTTATGAATTCTTATGTCATGTCGTTACGCTGACGAAATTGCACAGATTTTTCCAAGCCAATGTCATTGTGAAGTGAATACCATGCTCATTTATCTATCAAGTGTATTCACCTTTATGAACATTAATTTATTGATTATAAAGCTTCATGTATTTAATCCACATCCCTTTATTGTGGAATAAATGATAATGATTGATTTCATGTTGTATGATCTATGTGGCACACTTATGCATGAAATGAAATGTTTAAGAAGGGTGCGCCCTGATAGCGCTCCAATGCAATGGGTAAAGTATAGTATCATGATACGTCATGTCCAATGGCTATGGACTCATGAAAATTCATGTTCAACGAGGGGTTACTCATCCTTCGTGTGAAATGAGGTTTTACTCCTGCTCCATGTGCAATGAGCCTTGGCTCGTGCTAATTCCATGTTAAGTGTTGTTGCCACATTTTCATGTTATGTTAATCTTGCTATAACATGCCTTTAGGTTCATGTTTTTTAAGCTCCATTGATATGATTATTTCCTAAAATTTCATGTATTCCTAATGTTATGCCTTGTTTACTCCCTTACTGGGCTTTATAGCTCACCCTTTTCTTATGCATATCCTCAGTTTATCCCATGAAAAGCTAAGTATGAAGGAATGTAGTGGCCATGTACAGTTAGTTTTCAATAAGATGATGTATTTTGTGTTATAAGTTATTATGTAATGTTCCTAAGCCCCAAATACACTATACCTCTCGATATTCTATGTTGTATAAAGTGAATTTTGTGTGTAATAAATCATGTTTAAGTGTGAAATAAAGATCAGCATTGTCATACCCTCCCTACTAGTCAGTATCCTCTTGTGTATGGGGAGATGTGTGTGTGGTCACATAGCATCTAGATCGAACATGGTGGATTGGTTCATGATTTAACAAAAAAAATACTCAACATGGGCCATATTATAAACCTCTAATTTCAATAAACATGTAAGATCTTCTTAGATTACCATGTGTTATGGTGGACCAAGCAGGGTGTGAGTAAAACTCTATAGGCCACCACCAATGGTGACTAAAGAAAATACCATTCAGCACAACTAATCATAAAGAAGCAGGTAAACTGTATATAAGAATGTAAATAAAATAGGTTTCATTATTTGAAGTATTTAAATTAAAAAATTTCTCTCTTTGTTTTAAGTATTACCCAATTCCAGAAATCCTACCTCTGCCCAAGCCAATTGTCTGATCCATATATCATTGGGGTCATTGGTTGGAAAATATGGATCCTAGGTCTAATTATCCAATGAGGATCTAGTATACCATGTCTGGACATCCTAACCATTGGTTCAGTGGTGATAAAATAAATAGTACCGATTAAAGTATTCAACCAGATCCCATTACACCATGTCTGGCCATCCAAACCTTAATATAGAACACCATTTTCATACCCTTTGAGTCAAAATAATTAATCTATACTCTGAAAAATATTTATCACTTGGAGCTTAGAGAATCGATATGGCATACCCAAAAATGGGGATTGGAGCATTATTTCATCATCCAAAAACCATTAGTCACATGTTAAAAAAATAGGATTGTCAGCCCATGTATCCAACCAGGATTTAGCATGACATGCATGACCATACCCAATCATGTCATTATTAACAATTAACATTTCATTCAAAATTTACATAGTCCATTAATTTCATCATATTTAAAAAAAATCACTATTAAATCGTTTCATCCATTACCCAACGCATATTTATTAAATGTTATTCGAACTATTTAATAATTAAACACACCCATTTTTATCCATTTTTATATCCTTTATAGATCAAAACATTTATCGAAGTCCCAAAATGACTTTAAATCAATACATGGATCAAATAAAACAAAACCCTTTTCACATTTCATAAAACTCAAAAACAACCAACCTTGTTAAACACTTATAATACACCCCATAAAACATAGGTATTCTTATTAAAAAATAAAAACAAGGTCCAAGACCTTCATGTCCCAGGAAAACCATTTAAAGTGTCATTAATACATTTTTAACAAAGAGGTCACCACACACCCATTTCAAGAAAAAAATTGGAATCCCATTTTAAAACTTCTTATTAAATCATCATGAGGTTAACACACCATTCTGAAACAACATCCATTTTGAAACTTAGTTTTCCCAAATCCAAAATCACAACTAAATCAAAATTCAAAACATGTTATTTAACCATTTCAGAAAAAACATCTTCATATTTTACAAAAACTCTACACCAAAACATTCCATTTATAAAATGTTGGAACACCCTATTGGTGGCCATTGGTTTGGTCTCGCAACATTGAAGATCTAATTGGATACATAGGAGGACTAAAGAAACAAGGAGATCCTAAAGTAATTAGCTTATACTAAGGTTGAAAAACATACAAAAAACCCCTTAAGTCATGTTCCACAATGCACATATAAAACCATTATTATGACTATGTTTATCTCTATTAGAACACCTACCTCATTAAAAAAATCATTCTAAACCATATCCAAATTATGTTGTCCTTGTCAAGGCACATATAAGCCTCACCCCAACTCCTAAACACCCAAGTGAGATCATCTCAATCACCCAAGCCTTAAAATCACTCCAAAATAAAATAATTATTTTATTATAACAGTTATAATTAATTAATACATTAAACCCCAAATTGGAATAATTCCATAAAACACACCAGGTTCCCACCTCTAGTTAAAACTCTATGAAACAACCATGGGATGTCATAAATGGATCCCCAACACCATTCTTGGGAAATACCTAATATGTGATACCAATATTGAAACTGATTAAATTAATTCACAGGTAAAATACAAATATAATTCATCACAACCACATAACATAACAAAAGACCATTCATCGGCTTCCAGAAGTCATCTTGGGATCACTTCTATGCAATCTAACCAAAATCCTCATGAGAAACGGATGATTCCACCATGATTTGATAGAATTCTAAACAATACCAAAACCATATTTCCCTAAAATTATAGAGTAGGGAGAGAAATAATCATGTAAATCCACTAGAGATTGGATCATACCACAGATGTAGATGAAACAACATGCAAATACACCCAAAATTTAAGGACAGAGGTGCAGGAAGGGGTTTGGGGACCCCTTAGTCTTTTTACACCATAAGGGGAATAATGGGGGTGGAGAAACCTAAATACCCCAGGGTTATTTTGTTATAATCCCCTATTTAATAAAATCTTGGAATCCATATAGTTTAGCGACATGGTTTTCCAAATTGTGCATCAACCATGTGGTTGGCACTGTCCAATCCAACCCTCTTGAAAAGTTTTCTCGCATGGTAGGCCAAAAAATATTCCAACCATGTGTACCTTACTGGACCTCTCCGTAGTAGGGGGTACAATTTGTCTAAAATTGTGCATATGTAGTGTACCATTCCCCAAGTCCTCCCCATTCTAAAAAAACTTTGGACTACACATATTTTTTCCTTAATATTCATTTAACCATGAAACCTGGTCATCCTCATTTCAAAATGAACTAAAACATCTAGATCATCAAGGTGTCATAGAGTTTCTCCTAAACAGTTCACACCAAGTCGTTCAACCTGGGTAGAAACCTTCAAAACTAACAAAACCTTACTCAAAGCCTCCAAACTCATCCAATAACCAAGCACAATTCTCGAGCATCATTCCTCATCTCAAAAACCACATTGATTCATTACAACTCTTTGAATCTCATTCTAAGTCATAATCCAAAAACTGTCACATTCAGCAACAAAACATCAAATTCTATCTGAAGTTTTGACCAATCCAAATATAAGATATTACATAATTACATTTTAAAACTAATTAAAATTATAATTTAACTTTTTAAATACTAAAAAAGATAATAAAATTGTTAATTACTCGATCTTTTTAGATAATTATCAGAATTTGATTCTAAGATAATTTTAACATTGAAATTTAAAGTTTAAAATTCATTTTGTAAAATATATTTTCTAAAATTTAGAAAAATTAATTACAATATTCACTCAAAAAAAAGAAACCATGTTTTTGAGGAAAACATATTTTTTATGAAGAAAATGAATTTACTGATAATCTAGTTCTTATTTACAAATAATTAATTAATATATTAGAAATGAGTAAGACTGTTGTATATTTCATAATGTGGTTAATAATATTCATTCCTTCCAATTTAAAGGAAATTTTATAATGGTAAAATTTAAATAATTATAATTTACTTTTCATTTAAGCTCAATGTTTCTTATCTTCTACATCATCAAACATTGTCTTCATTTTAAAAAAAATTAAGGATATTAAATTATCCACCCTTTAAGAAATTTGTTCCTTGAAATTTTAACTCAGGATCAAAAACTAGGTTTTTGAATTTTCAAAATTCCTTTTTTGAAATTCCCGTATTGTAAAAATGTTAAATAAAACTTTCACTTCAAAAGAGATAAAAGGGAATTATGAATGTATTTCAAATAACAAATAACTAGGTTTCTATGTAGGAAAACATTGCTGAGATGTGAAAACATGGATACATAAGAAAAACATAACTTCCAAGGACTGATAGAGAGTGATAAAGAACATGGTCATTAGAAAGTTAGCCATCACAAAACTGTAAATCTATAATGGGTTATAATGTAATTTATTTCTCTATAAGAAATGTAATCATATAATGTTTCTATTTAAAGATCATTTTCCAAGAGTTGGGGAATTCATTTATCATTATTAATAAAAACATAAGTAAATATACTAACTTTTCAATAAGTGTTTCACCATTTAATAAATATCTTGGAAAACTCATCCTTTTTTTATTAATGATGAGTATTCATGAGGAATTTTTTATACCCAAATAACTAGGATCAAATAATAATGGATCACATAATCCATTAAAGTTTAACAATATATTCTCATATCTTTAGAAATTAACCAAAAATGGTTAGTATAATATAATATAATTCAAAAAATGAATAAAACATTATAAGAATAAAATATGCACTAATTTACGAAATTAAATATTAATATTCAAAGTTAAACATAAATCCTTTAATAAATAACTATCTTTATAATTCCATAAAATATTCTAGTCTAAGATTCAGACACAGAAATAAAAATGATTTAATAACATATACTTCAAATAATTATTTGACAATTATCACTAAATAACATCAATCACTCTTAATACTGCATTCCTAAAATTTAATTTCCATAGTAACATAATCTCAATGAAATACTAATCATTTATATAAATAATTTTAATTTCCATAAATCCACCTTAAAATCATATAATATTTAAAAATATAATTCAACCTTTCTTAATAAAACAAAAATCCTATAAAATTATGATCACCTTAATTAAATATGGTTACCAGAATAGTGAACTTATTCTAATATAACATTCATCAAATAATCACTAAACTTATTTACAATCTCTTAGTTATTTATATGATAAAACATATTGTCAAAAAATTATCTTAACCTTTATTTTTATGATAGATTAAATAAAAAAATAAATTAATACTATCCCACATATCACGTAGGCCAGTGGAAGACGATACACCCTTGTCTCTATTTATTTGTGCTTTTAAGCCTTATGGCCTTGCCGAATGTGATAGGTTGTCACCCAACTTACAAGTTGTACTTTTCTAAAATAATGTATATATAATCCTTAAAAATTTCCTTGAAATGTGGTAAACATCTTCGAAATATAATCATAATATATTAATCATATAAGAAATGTTTTAACCTCAAAGGTTATCTCATAACTTTCATTTGTCATCCCCAAACCCATATTTATCTCAAATTGAAAGATCATAAAAACCCTAAAGTTTATCCATACAATTAAACTTATATTCAAAAACTGAAAAGGGAATTATTCTATAAATAAATATTTTTACATGTTAAACATAAAGGATATATATACCTCAAAAATAAATGTCTCCTAAACTACTTTTATCACATAAAACATGAAAATTGTTCTAATTATAATGATCATAATTAAAACATAATTGTAAAATACCTATATATAGATGCATAAATAATTAAATGTTATTTATAATCCTTTAACCAAGATTTTATAACTTATTCCTTTATAATATATTCTTAAAAACAAAATATAAATCATTACATAAGATTCCAAAATATCAAAATATATGCCAAGATAAAATTCATACCTTCTATATATCATTTATAGTTTCATAATCTTTAACAAAAATTCCATTAGTCATTGCTAAGAATTCATCTATATAGTGTTTTTGATCCCATTATTGAGATTTCCCACTGGGAAATTTAATTTTTTGAATGACTTTTCTCCCCCACATACAAAATGTTATGTTCATACCTCTGGAAGAACTTCTTCCCAATTCATAGATTTAATTAAATGCTTCAATTTTCCTTTGTAGGTTATTTCTTTATGAACAACTTTACCGCATATAAAATATCTTCCCATTATTTTAATACATTTTCTTAGGTGATTCTTTCCATGTTCATGAAACATGGTTAATTGAATATTTTTACCATTATAACCTTTATCACTTGAATGTCCATAGATATTCATTTCTTTCTTATTTGAGGAGTTGGAAGACTCACCTAGGTTCGTGTTGTTAATCATAACACAATATATCTTGTTAATAATAACCACAATAGTTCTCACTATAACTACCATTCTATTCAATTTCTCATTCAGGCAACCACCACATTTTCCTTCAAATCCATTTTTACTTTGATTTCTGTTAGATCCATCTATTTAATAAAAACAAAAACTTTAGTGTGAGACTATCAATAAAATTAAAAACCAATATTATAAGGATCATAAGCACTAATATATCCTTAACCATGGTATAGAAAATAACCACAATTCTCTATAATATATTATCCATTGTAGTTATATTGGACTTTTCAGTTATGCCAAAATAAAATCATAACCTCAAAAGTTATTTAAACCCTACTCTGATACCAACTATATATACCCATACTTAAAAATTAAATATCATAGTGACTTTATACTATATTTCACTTTCTTACATTCCCATTGATCATTTAGGTTTTGAGTTTTACGGAGTTATTTCATGAATCTTACATAACAATCCCACATATTACAAAGTGGAAACTTCTATTCAATTTCATTTTTCTCCAAAAAAAACTTTCAAAAATAAAAATGTTTTCTTTTCATGAAATATCTTCTAAAATTTGCTATTTACCACATCCTTTCCAACAATCATCCATAAATTTCATGAAAAAACACTTTAAAACATGGGATGAGGAAAAACTATTAGTGAGGGACATAAAAAAGAGAAATCGATTAATCCAATGAAAAACATGAAAATCCAAGAATTTCTTAATTTTACCTCAATTTTCTTTGAAAAACTTAAATAATAAATTTAAAAATTAAAAACCGAATCACTTTTTCCTAATATTAAATCATTAAATAATTTATAAAAAAATAAAAAAAAACTTTTCTGGAAGCTTAGAGTGTCCCATTTTTACCCCATTTTAAACCTATTTAAGAAATACATATTAGAAACCCTTCAGAAACTCTATATTTCGTGTCTCAAAGGAAATGGTTCATTACCTAATGAATTGGAGAATTATCTAGCCACACACATTATATAAACTATTACAAACTTAACCAACACTATCTTGGAACACCCATTGTGTAATCTATATTGGGATCACCTGTGAGCTATAATGGGTATCAACCCTTCGTATAAGCTTTATCAGGACCACATGTTTCTAATATAATTCTCAATTACCATATAAATCATTTTATGATTATTCATTTTCTTCATAAATCCATTTAAAAACTCTTTTAAACCCATATAAAAATGTATTTGGATATCAAAATACAATTTTCATTTGAAACTCATTTTCAGTTCCAAAATAACCCAAAAAGGGGAAAGATGGTTTTTCTTTGAATAAGACATTACTATTTAGTAAATTATAAAATACTGAAAATAGTAGTTTTGGAGGATGAATAATCTTTTTCACCATATACATTAAAATAGAGCATTCCTTTCATAACTTAATTAACCTATGGAAAAGAAATGGGGTCCAGGACAATCTCTTTTAAACAATAATAATCCATATAGAGAAAGAATGAGGATTGTAACATTAAAAAATATCCCCATCAGAGCATAATTAACCCCATTGATTTTTTTATTTGATGAATATAAATATAATTAAAATATTATTAAAACAATCCTAATGAAAATATCTTTTCCATTTTAAAATGACTTTAAAAAAATTATATGCCATTATAATGAAAAACATTTTCTTCTAAAATGAACCATGTAAAACTATAAATTAATCCTCAAAGAAAAAATTATTCACGATGGTGGGAAGATTAAATCATTCTGTATAAGTGAAAAAAACATCCCTTCAATACTTTTTTCAAAAAAGTCGTAAATTACCTCATTTGGAAAACAAAAAAAATATTTCTTTCAAACTATTTTTTAAAAATCTTAAAATTGCTAATAATGAATTTAAATTATTAATGGAGAATAGTGAAAACATTCTATAAAACATTTTTATAAAACATGGATATAGAATAAAATGATAGTTTTAAGAGAATGTTTAGAAGTGAATTTTTAAAAACAAATTGTCTAACCTTAAGTAAAAATAATCATCTACATTCATTATCTTATTGTATAAAAAACATATGTTAATTTTATAATTAATTAAGAACCTTTTTAAAGTTCATTATTCCATTGTTTCATTTAAACTATTTTATATACAATTACTTAATCAATTAAATACACATTGATCATTTTTTATGATATTCAGCTAATATACTTTGGTAGGTTGAAAATGGACATGATTTCATTATTCCATGATATATAGAATAATAATCTTGTAATAATTATAATTTTTATAAATTAATCAAACTTTTAAATCCAATCATAAAATATGGTTATGAAAAATGAAATACGTTACAATCATGGATACAATAGATCGTATGTATGCCTGAGTAACGTTTAAATTTTGTAAATAATTTTAGTCTTATGTTATCATTAAATAATAATAATAATATCATAATTATAGTATTAATTATTTAAAAATGATTATATATATCATCTATGTGATGTGGTTATTAAAAATGAATCACTTTGCTTTGTGGATGTGGTAGTCCACACGTACACACGAACACCGTTATCATTTTTTAGTGAATGGAAAGGTAAGAAGGTAAATGATATATTATATTTTTGTAATGATAAATATGTCATACATATCATATATAAAAATTAATTCTATCATTATAATTCATCCATAAGATATCGTGGTGGAAAATGAATCACATCGATTTTTGATACAGTAGTTCGTCGTACACATGAACGATGGTTCTGTTTTCCATTTTTTAGAAGAGGATATGGATATAGTTTGTTCCAATAAAATAAAAAACACCCCAGTATATGGTATTAAATGGTTTTATTATATAATCAAGGTAAATTATTATTTTAAGGAGGTGAGACATGAAATAAAACAAAAACTCTCGATTAATAACGATATATTTTATTTGGACAAAATCCTTTTCTTAACAACTTAAGAATAATAAGGTTTGTGTTCTTCCATAAATAAGGCCTCTATAATTATGGAATCTATTTTATAAATGTATTTGAGTATGTATTTTTTGGTCAAAAATAATTTTTAATTTTATGTAAATTTAAGAATAGGTTCACTTTTATAATTGAGGGGAACGATACTCTTGGAATATCTCAAAATACTAATTTATTATAAATAATTTTTCAACTAAAATGGGATACAAATAGAATTATTTAAAATATATAATTAAAAAGGGTCAAAATATTCTCATAAAATAAAAATTATACATGTTCTTATCACATTTTTACCCTTTTATTTTTTGTTTTAATCCATCGTTAACCCCTTTCACACTTACTATGAAAACAAGGATTCATACACTTTATTGCTCAAGATAGTTTCTATAAATGAAAAAATGTACATTAAATGGACAATGGTTGATATTATAAATCATATAATAATATCTATGGAAAATATTATATTTTTTAGTAATTTTATATCATTTAGTAAAATATTATTTATTATAATATATCATTAATGTCTATTTTTAGAACTATTCATTACTTTAAATCTAATAACAATAAGAAAATAAGTAAAAAATCTAAAACAATATTTCATTGTATTCCAAAAATGTAATTTTTATCTATAATTTTTTTTAGAATGTTTATTATATGAAAAAAAATATGTCTTTAAATATTTTGAATATTATTTATTTGATGTCTCCATTAATTGAATAGTTACTTCTTCAGCATTGTGTAATAAATTAATGTAATTATTGATTAACTAAAAAAATTAATTACAATGATGAATATAAACACTTTATCTTTAAAAATAATATTTATAACTGAGAATATCCTCTAGTTATCCTTATATTAAGATATTATATACTTTAAAAACAAGAGTGTGGCATTTTTTACATTTCCCTGAATAAAATATTATACAGGTTATAATCACATCCATGTGAAAATTATGTCATATATCAAAACATTGGATCAGTATTAATAAAATGGAATCATAAAAAAATTAATTCAAGTGTTATGGTCTTTTTATAATCCTTATCATTTTATTTTTTACCTTAATTACAAGATTTACCCTTTACCGTCGTAACAAAAATTAGTAATGTTATTATTCATCTTGACAAAAAATTAAAGGAAACTATTTAAAAAATTGGTACCACATTTATTGAAAATATAAAATCCATTTTTCAAAATATAAAATATAAAAATTATAGAATTTAATAAAAAATCAAATCGGAAAAACGTGACGGAATAAGGTTTATCATAGAAATGTCCTATTAAAATATAAAATGTTTTTCTACTAAATTAAATTTTAAAATACACTTCAGGAACCATGAATGGATTATTTTAATTCAAAAGTAAATAATTAAATTTTAAAACTTATCAAAAATAGAATTTTATATTGTCAATACTTAAAAAGTAATTAAAATTTTTAATAAATTAGTCTTTTTATAAAGTTCTCAAAAATTCATTATAAGATTATTTTGACATTATAAATTTAAAAATGAAAATCATTTATAAAAAAAATTCTAAAATTTACAAAAAAAATTATATTCACTCATAAAAAATTAATAAAACCAATTTTTCAAGAAAACATATTTTTGAAGAATAAAACGAATTTAATAAAAATCAAGTAATTATTTAAAAATTTTAACTAATACATTATAAATGAGTAAGAACATTAGATATTTCAAAATGTGGTTAATAATATTTATTCCTTCCAATTTAACAGTTATGTTATAATGGTTATATTTTTATAATTATAATTATTTTTTCTTATTATATCATTATTGTGTATCTTTTAATATATAAAACCTAGTCATTATTTTAAAGAACATGGGATATTACAATTTATTTATGTGGTAAAAGTTAATTTTAAAATATGTGCACAAAAGACAACAAAAACATTTCTCAAAAAAATAAATTTTTAACCATAGATCTATTTGTATAATCATTTATTTCTATATAAAAACTATTTGTATAATATTAAAATATTTTATTAAATATATTAGCTAAAATTTTAATTAAATCATTAATCAGAAGAGTTTAATTTAATTTATTAATATTAAAACACATTATGAGAATAGAAATACTTTTTTTGAAATAAATATCTTTTTACTTATAATTAATTTTTTAAAATTTATAACAATTTGGAAACTAATAAATTCAATTTATACATATATAAAAAATAGTTTTTAATAATTCGGTGATTAATATTTTTGGGATAATTTTAAATAAAGTTTTGTTCTGGACAAGTTTTGAAAGAGGGATTGTCTTTTTTTGTCTTTCACACATATCACTTCACTTTTTAAATTTGGTTATCAAAAACCAAAGATCATATAGAGTTTTCATAAAAAATCCCTTAGTTTTTTTCTAAATTTTTTATCTTGAACAATTCTCTAGACATATTATTCTGAAAAATCTTATCAAATGGAATTTTTAATATAAAGTCATATGATGTAATGCAGATCACAATATTCCTAACATCATGGAAAATATCATGATACCTGCTTTTGATAAAGAGGTAAAGTTGATGTTATTTGATCATAAATTTTTTGAATGATTTTTTATAGATGCATTTTTTCAGATTGAGTTTTTTTATTAAAAATATGGTGATAGTTTTCTATTATAAAAGTTTCAAACATCATGAATTATTAAAAGTTCATTATTTATGATTTTTTTAGATATAAGAGAAAATCATTTATCTATATAAATTCCAAAATATGCATTTCTAATAAAGAACAACAGAAATAGTTTTTATGATAGAAGATCAGATGGAGGTTTCCAAACATAATAACAGATATAGATCTGGATGATGAATTATGAAGTCTATTGAAGTTGAAATTTTTGCTAATTTTACTGGGTTTATCTTCAGTTAAAAATGGCACTGATTTTCTATCAGGCTACAAGAAAAGAGTTTTCAAATTTGTGAAAAATTAAAAATCGTGATCAATTGAGTATAAGGCATAGACTTATGGAATGAGTCTCACTAAATATTCTTGAATTTGAAGATGTAATTTTGAGTAGATGAGAAGTTATTGAATAAAACAAGATCTCAAGTTTGTTTTCAGACTCAATTTTCTAGACAGACAATGTTGGACACATTTGGGAGACTTAGTTTCCGAAGAAATGAATCTTGTTATGATTTTATGGATAAATATTGATGTCATAAAGAAATTTTTATATTTTCATCTATTATTCATAGAAAATACCACTTATTTTAATCCAAACACCAGGTAAAATTATATTTTCTATGAACTTTAAGAATATGAACATAAATGTTTAAATGGATTAATTACTCATTTTTCTAAATATATTCATTTCATGAAATTAATTTTTTAATCCGTAAATAAATTTAAATTAGTTTTAAAATATTTGAATCTGAAATATGGAACCATTATTCTTGAATGGATATAATTTTATCATTAATTTTTTCAATTATTTTTTCATGAAGTATATGCAATACATAAATTGGTTTTCATATTCAAATTATAATTTCTATAAAAAAAGTGACAATATATTTGATTTTAAATCATGGTAATGATTTTTTATTAAAACATGTATTTAATTAATTTGAATATTAATTTGACATTATAATTTTAATTCCTAAAAGGCATTCAATTTTGAGTTTTATTGTTTTATTATTTCTGAATTTAATTAAAAAGATGCCATCATTGTTAAAAAAAATTGGAAGATTCGGGGGCCTTGCACGGTCGATAGACTAACCATGTACAACTAACCATGCCATGTGAAAATTCATAACATAAATCACTCTCTCGATCGGTCTACTGACAATGACACCAACCTACTGCAACTCCACACATGGTCGGCATACTGACTTTGAGCACCATCTCTACATTCTACAAGAATTATATATTGTCGCATGGATCGGTTCTTTATAGTAAGATAGATCGGCTCCAAATTATATTTTAGCATAGCTGTGTACATTAAATGTTTTTATATTGTACTTCATTAATAATGATATATATAACAAATCATTTTACTTTGATCTACGTGGTGGAATTTCCAAATATTAAGCAATAGCGCCAATTATTTCATATATTTCAAAGGGTTTGATGTACATAAGGCTCAATTTTCCTTTATTACTGAACCTTATGAAACCCTTACATAGAGATACTCCCAATATAAAATGATATACCACATGTAATTCCAAATCCTTCCTCTAATTCTCGGCATAACTCTTTTGACCACTTTGATATCCTTTAATATAACCCCGCATAGTTTTTATCATTTTTGTTTTATCTTAAATAAGTTCTAAGACAACAAGTTTCATTTCACCAACTTCATCCAAACAAGTTGGATTATGAAATCTATTTCTATATAATGCTTTATACATCACCATTTTAATACTTTAATGGAAACTATTATTATATAAAAACTATACCAAAGGTAAATACTGATCCCACTTACATTTAATGTTAGGTGAGCAGGACCTCTACATTTCTTCCATTTTATAAATAGTCTTTTTGGACTATCCATTAGTATCAGGATGGTAGTAAGTTATAAAATGAAGCTTAGTATCAAGGGCCTTATAAATAATCTTCTAGAATTTTAATGCAAAATGGGGAACACAATTAGACATGATCAAAATAGGTAAACTGGGAAATGTTACACCTTCATTAATATATATCCTTGAAAGGTTCTCAAGAGGTAAATATTATCTTATGAAGAGGAAAAGTACATATTTTTTAAGTGATCAATAATAACCCATATTATATCATTATTTTATGGATTCTTTGGTAGTCCTATAAAAAATCCATAGTAATGTCTTCTTATTTCCATGTAGGATTAGGATGAAGTTTTCTAACTCCAATAGGGTGTTTTCTCTCATCCTTTACCTGTTGAAAAACAAAGCATCTTGATATACAGTCTTCAATTTCCCAATTAGTGTTATCCCACAAAAAAATATCCCCGAAATCCCTATAATCTTGGTACTACCATGGTGTATAGTAAAATTTGATCTTTGAGTGTCATCCAACAATTCCCTTTTTAGCTCATGTATCGATGGAAAATATTATCTATTTCCAAATTTCATAACACCATCTACACAAACAAAGTATATAAATTTCCCATCATACAAAGATTTAATTTTCATCAGAAATTTTTCATAATCAGATTGATAATTTTTTATGATTTCTAATGAATATGTATTCCTGATCATTTCAAAAAAGGAGTAATGTCTCTCTTTCATTAATAATTTCCATATCTATCTTTACAAGATCCATGAACATAGGATCCCTATCAATACTCATTTGAATCGTAACTCCATTATCTTTCCTACTCAATGTAGTGGCTGCCTTATTTTCTTTTTGTGGCTAGTAGTTTATTGTTTAATCATAATACTTGAGTAGCTTGAGCCATTAATGTTTTCTCATGTGGTTCACATTCTATGAAAATATGTATTTTAAGATTTTATTATCCATTTATATCTCAGATAATTCACCTTAGAGATAATGTCTCATTATATTTAAAGAAAATATTATAGATTCTAACTCAAGAAGATGGGTTGGATAGTTATTTTCATGTTTCTTCAATTACCTAGATGAAAATGAAATAAATTCATCATTTTTCATTATTAAAGAAGCAAATAACTTCTTCAATGAATCAATATATATCACAAACCCATCATTTCTATATGTTATAGTGAAAATTGAACCATTCAACAATCTCCTCTTTAATTCACCAAAACATTATTCACATTCCTTTTTCCATATGAACTTAACCACTTTACATGTAATCTTGGATAATTTGTTAGAAAATAAAATAGAATTATAAAAGAATCAGTAATAGTAACCATTCTAACAAATGAAACTATATAATAATTTATGTCAATTGGTGTAGACAATTATCTGACTGCCTTAGTCTTCATAGAATCTGCTGAGATTCTATCCTTGGAGAAAATATTCCCATGAAAAGATACTTCTTGAACACATAAATCACAAATACTAAATTTCCACTATAAAAATTTCCTTTAAAGAGTCTTAAGAATAATATAAAAGTGATTCTCATGGTCCTTGTATCTTTTATAATACACCCAGATATCATCAATGAATACTAAAATTAACAATCGTGATATTCCTTGAATAATATATTCATTTTCTCCATAAAAATAGAGGATGCATTAGTCAACCCAAATAAAATTACTATAAATTCGTAATGTCCATAATTTTTTAGAATTATTATTTTTTTAATTTAGTCCTTCTTTACTCATAATTGATAATGTCCAAAACTAAGTTCAATCTTTGAAAAATATCAGGATCTATAAAGGTAATTTAATAAGTCACCAATGTGAGGTAGATGATAGTTATTTTCTGTAATAATAGCATTGATTTCCCAAAAATCAATGCACAGCCCCATGGATCCTTCTTTCTTATTGACTATGTGAACAGGAGATACTCAAAGTAAAGCACTTGGGAGAATAATCACTTTATTACACAACTTGTATAGTTATATCTTCAACTCCACTAATTCCACAGTGGCCATTCCATAGGGAGTTGCTGATATTGTTCTTATGTCAAGTATTAAGTTATAAGAGAACTAAACTTTACATTTTGGTGTATGTACAAGTAATTTCTCAATACATAAATGTATTCATGTATAATAAGTACATCCTCAATTTGAATATTACCTCCTCCATCCCTAGATTATGTTTTCACTTATTCCCTAACGATCTCATTCAGTGGAGCTCCCTAGGGTGGATATAGGCATATATTATATGATGATGTCTCTACCCTAAAGATAAGGAATTATATATCTTCATTAAAAATAAAAACTTACCTTTGCTAGTAATAATTTTTTCATCATATTTGGAAATTTATTAAATACCAAGGATTATATAAAATTCAACCATAGGTATGATAATAATGTTAGAAAATAAATCATGTTTATGTTTTATAATAGAGACTTCCTGACACATCCTTGTTGTTGTAATACTTCCACTGTATTTTTTTGATAGACAACTCCCTTCTTAAAGTGCATGGTAAATGTCTAATTTCTTTAGAAACCATGGAAGATATAAAAGAGTGTGAGTATCTAGAATCAAATAAAGATTTAGATAAAATTAAATCTATGATTAAATTACCTGCCACCATATCAATTGATACATACACCTCAGTTGTAGTTATCTCATAAGTTTATCCTTCCCCCCTTATCCTCTTTTGTGGTAGATTCCCTTGATTCTTGGGGAATTTTTTTTCATAGTTCCCCATCTCCTTATAGTTTAAACACTAAATTGAAATTTTTTATTTCTTTTATTTGAATTATTTATCCTAATAACCATTATCTATACACTTATAACAAACTCCCAATCCCTATAATAATTTATTAGTATGATTCTTTCCATATTTTTCATTATATGAAAATTTCTTCATTCTCTTCTTCTTCTTTGAAAAAAATCAATTTTTCATTGTTCTCATTTGACCTATTATTTTATTTATTTACCTTGAACATGTATGATCTAGATAATTGCTTCTCTATTTTTAGGGAATAAATAAAATATTTCATCATATGATGAAAAATTTTAAGATATCATCACCCTTTAGTGACTTTTCTTAATCCATTCAAAAAAATAGTCAATCCTATACTCCATGTGGCGTATATAATCTTTATCATACCTCGATAACCTTATAAACTTTTCCTCATACTCTGTAATAATTTTTTCTTCCATTTTATTTATGATCAGTAACTCTCTCTTTATTTTAGTTTTTTCTTATGGGGGAAGTATTTGTTGAATAATTTATCCTTAAAATATTTACATTCCATGAGTTATACTTTCTTTTCCTCCCTAGTATTATTGATCAATAACTACCATTGATTAATTTCACCTTTGATATAATAAAATAGAAGTGTAACCTTTTCCATTTCATCGCATTCTTAGGACATAAATGTCTTTATAACATGCTTAATCCATTACTAATCCAACATTAGATTATAGGTCGCACTAAATTTTGGAGGATTATTTCAAATTAAGTGACCCAACATTGGATAATCACAATGTGGAATGATTTTATCCATCTAATAAAGGTTATTTTTTATAACCTGATTAAGCTACCCTAATATATCCATGATCTTATTATTTACAATACCAACTGTATTGGATTTCTTGGCAGGTAAAACTCTATATTTTACATGAGTATTGATACCCATCTTCTTTCCAAGTATCGTTTTTAAAAAATGATATTTAAAAGATTATCATTTAAAATTATTAATTTTAAATCATAATGTATAATTCTAAATATGGTGTAAAACATATCATAAATTTAAAAACATATGAATTATTAATCTCAAAATAATAAACATGGTTTCTTTGGGGGTATCTTTATTTTCAAGTCCTTCATAATTATTTTTAAAGAAAAAATCAATAGTCCTAAGAATATTAGAAACTTCCATGCAACATTTAAAGGACTTGATTTATCTTAATTGCATTGATATGAACCAAACTTTAGGGAATTTTTAAGTGATTTATTTTCCTTAAACAATATCATAAAGTCAATTGTATAGGCACGTATTTTTTAAAATATTGTCATTGAATTTAGAATTAGTTTAGCATCATATATTCAGAAAGGAATCTTATTATCTTATGTTAACATATCATTCAAGGTAGAGATTAGTTAAAATTTTATGGGGTTACTCCATATGTTTCCATTTAAACATTATATAGCTTCATTTTGGCTGAAAATGTTGTTTACTTAGTATAACTACCATACAATGGCATCTTTTCACAACTCTTTAACATCTGAAATGGATTTTGATAGTCACAGAGTTTAACTTAAACTTCTATTTTCATTTCATAAATACAATATTCATCACAATTTTCAAATATAATCCTATCCTCAATTTGATATTCATCATCATTCACAATTGAAATCATATCTGATTATCCATAAAATGTAGTTTTGTCCCATCCACTGGCTACATTCAGTTAATCCCTTGTTTATTCCAACATTTATAATTTTAATCTATTTTTTGATAGATCAAGTGTTCTTATAAATACTATAGACTAATTAATCTTGAATAAAAATAATAAAAACAAGGTAAAATTATTTTATAATGGTTATATTAATGCTATTTTTAAAAAATTATGAACTCTTTAACCCCATCCTCATAACCTTTCGGTATATGTGTTGACGCTCCTTTCGTCACAGAATCTAAAGATCGGAAAAGGGAATATCTGAGTCCAATGTGATTCATCCTTTGATGAAACATCAAAAATCGACAAAGGGATACACAAGGAGAACATTTCCCATAGGTCGCGCAAGTTCCCTCATGGTCGCGCAAGTACACTTGCGCGCCGCCTAGTGGTCGTGCAAGTACTTGCGCGACGCCTCATGGTCGTGCAAGTGACTTGCGCGACGTAAGTGATAACCGCCCGGTAACCACCCGGTAACCGCCCAGGGTCTTCTTTTGCCTATAAATAGACCCTGTGGGCCCCCCATTCGAGAGGATCTTTTTCCAGAAACACAGATTGAAGCTCCCGACGCCCAAGTCTCTTCTCAAAGCTACCGGAACACTTCTAAGGTAATTTCTTACCTAGAATGGAAGATCTAAAGAGAAAAAGGAAGGCCTAAGTGTTGAAACTTATCAAACACTTGCGCGCCGACTTAATTCCTTCAATATAACTTGCGCGTCCCCTCTCTAGAAGAACCTCAAGAGGATTATAAAGGGTTTAATAAAGAATCGCTCAAGTATTTCAACTCTGGTTGTAAATCGCGCAAGTATCCCTCATGTCGCGCAAGTATACTTGCGCGACCAATACTTGCGCGCCGCCGCAGGACTTGCGCGACTTTTAATACTTGCGCGCCCCTATCTTTTTGGGTGCCCATCTTGCCCATTTTACCCCTCTTAAGCCATTTCACCCTTCCTATTCAAGATTCAGTCTTCAAGATACTCTTCAAAGCCATTTATGGCATGATTTCTTGATTTGACATCCTTATCTGAAAGGAATTCTGTGAAATATCTCTCAAAACCTAGTGATTTAAACATCTTTATATCACCAAAGATTGAGAGTTCATTCATTTCAACCTCATCCTTTAAGATGAGAGAATCCTAACCTGGGTCTCCTTTTCAGGAATAATCCCCAGTTATAAAAACCTTTGATCTGGGCATCTTTCTTAAGAATAAGCCCCAATCAAGTCCTTTAATCTTGGGTATCCTCCTCAGGAGTAAGCCCCAAACCTTAATCCCTAACCCGGGTCTCCTTTTCAGGAATAAGACTCAGTCATAACCTTGGGCTTCCTTTTCAGGAGTAAGCCCCAAGTCCCCTAACCTAGGCTTCCTTCTCAGGAATAAATCCTAGTCATAAATCTTGGGCATCCTTCTTAGGAGTAAGCCCCAAGTCTCTTAAAATTTCTCTTAACCAGTCATAAATTACCTTTGATTTGGGTTTCCTTTTCAGGAATAAAACCCAATCATAAGTCCCCTCCTAACTTGGGAATCCTCCTTAGGAGTAAGCCCCAAGATTAGAGTATTCAAATCTCCATGAAGCACATATAACTTTGTGGACCCTGTTCTTGGATTTTCTCCCTAAAATTAAATCCTAAACCTTCGCCTATCTGGGCAGTCATCTATACATAAGCCCCAAAACCAATTCTTATGATTGCATCTTTTATGGCACAATTGTCTGAATTTTACCAATACCTCTTGTTTCTCACACCGATCATGACTCACGTGAGCTTAGAGTGTAAAAGTAATTATGACATTCATCTTTGAGCCATCAATCATAAAACATCATATCCCATTCCTCGAACTACGTGGGTTCTGATTCCTTTTTCAAAACAAAGGATACGTAGGTAGCCCATTTATGGGTTCGATCCCAACATTGAAATAATCTCTGTCCTTCTGAATGACGATAAACTTCAAGTGCCCCACTGAGTGGCTTTAAAACCAGTCTGGTCATCAAAATGACCAAGAGACTTTTATATAAATGTTTTGAAGGATATCATTGACCAAGAATCTCTAAACAAATATAGATGATTCTATATTGATGAAGAACCTCGAATACATATAAAAGATTCTCTAAATTTCTTGCATATTTAATCATTGATTGTTAAAACTAAAGGAAAGCTCATTTTATACTTGGTAATGTAATAAGGATTCACGAACTTAACTTAAATCTATAAAGAGAGTCCCGGAGTAGACAATAATTCTCCTCAAAAAGGTGTGATGAGTCCGACCTCCCATCCTCTCGACCAATGCAAATTCCTAAGCCTCATTAGCCCACAAGCTAATGAGCGCCTGCCTTTGGAAAGTAGGTCCAAACGGATGTGGAATCATTGGATGTTTCCGGTTCTACGAACAAACCCGTTAGAAACCGATCGGAACGTTTGAATCTCCCGTCCAGGAGGTCATCCCCGGATTCCGCGCGAAACAAAAATGGTGAACCCGACGTGAATCCTTAACCAATTTAAAGTGATGTTCTTCTTATCTGTTAGGCCCTTTGGGCCAACAAGGCAATCATTGACATGTGCTCATCCAAAAGAAGCAGTGGCCGGATTCATCTTGATTATGTCTGTTACATGGAACAGGCACTCTTTTTTTTCAAGATATTCTACAAAAATGGCTTTTCTTAAATTCACCCCTGTGAATACTGCTGCTGGGAACACCTCTACTGTGAGGTCTGCTGCCGTGAAAACCAATACTGCTACTCCTGCTGGAACGTCATCCGCTCTGAGGATGACATCACCAACTCAGCGTCTTCAACGTTGTGTTTCTAATGCAATGGTTAAGGAGTACCGTCGCAACGGTACTATCCCAACTCTGGAGGCCTCTCGTCAAGCCCTCCAAGTTAACAATTCTACCTGGTCGTCCGGACAACGGCGACCAGCAATCAAGAAGCAGACGGTGCTGACTACCATCTCCAACCGTTTCGGGTCGTTATCCCCGGAACGCAATTTCCATTCACTCCCTTATTTCGAGGAAGTGAATGAGCAGGTCCCGCAGGACCTTAATTCAAAAAGACAGGAGTCCTTCTCAAGGGCTCCCATCAACAATCGCCGCCAGACTCGTGTGGTAGTGCGCCCTCAACATGATGAGGGTACCGACTCCAGGCGTTCAGCTCAGGTTCCTCAAACCCGAGCAGGCAAGATGAATCGCCAGAGACGGAATCCGGTTAACAATAGGCAGGTTGTCATCCCTGCCATCTCCGGAGAAGTCCACCAACCTAACTTGGTGGCAAACAATGAGCAGGCATACACACCTGCCCGTTTTAATCCCGCTGTCCAGCAGACTCGTCTGGCAGCATCAAGTCGATCCCGCCAGGCAATTCCGGCGGAGTACCATAGGCAGGAACATACACCTTCTTATACATCAGCAGTTAGTCAGCAGGCTCGTCTGACTACATATGATGGATCTCGTCAACAGCGTTTGGCGAAGTGTAATCAGCAGGCACATACACCTGCTAATACTAATCAAGCCTACCAACAGTCTCGTTTGGTAGCGCACGGAGAAGTCAGTCGGAAAGCCCCGACGACAAACAGGAGACAGACTAAACTCTCTGCCTCCACACTTGAGTACTGTCAGGATTCACTGACAGGAAAAGGAGGACAGGAGCAGGCACATACACCTACTCCAAGCCCGGAATGGACGTATATCCCTGTTCCGGCGGCTGAAGTCACCAAACATATTTTGTCAATGGTGAAAGAGCAGAAGCAAATTCCTGCTCATATTCTGGATGCTTGCCAGGATATCATAACAGCTTCAGCATCATCTCAGGGACAGACACATAAATCTATCCCTAGCAGTGGAGTGACACATCAACAATTCACTCCGGAACAGACACACACATCTGTTCCAGTCCAAGAGGGTTGTGGGGCCTACTCCCCCATATCATATGGACAACCAAGTCAGGCACATACACCTGATTTGAGCGATGATCGTCAGCCTAACCTGACCATCTTTCCTGATCAGGCACATACACCTGCTCAGAGCAATCACTTTCGTCATCAAGTGATTTCTAAAGCGAGTAAGAAGGCATCTAAGAAAAAGATCCGCCCAGCACAGTCAGGAGATCAAAGGCCAATCTGCAACAAGGCCTTGCTCGATGCTGGAGTTCTTGAAGCCCTCAGACATTTATCTGTCAGAATTCAAGATTCTACTCCCTCAGTTCCCAATAACAGGAACATTAATCCCGAAGGTCTTCAACAGACACTTCCTCATGAAGACTTGCTTCATGAAAATTCGGTCAATCTTGAAGTTTCTTCCTCAGATGAGAGCCACAGGAACCCTCTATGTGGTCAGAAGGCCAAGGAGCAAGAGATTTCATCTTTTGCTGTAACCCATCATGATGGTCCTCCTCATGGTGATGAACTTCGCTGCGAAAGTCCTCTCCGCAGTAGTGATTCACGTTGTCTCGAAAATTCTTCAGAAGGCAATGTAGTGATGAGAAAGCCCTCCTATCTCGAGGCACTTGCAAACATAAAACCAGTCATGTCTGATGCTTTACTATCGGCAGGTGAAACTCTTTCTCCATCAGAAGATAGCCTGGGGTTCAGGTTATTCTCTGAACCTTCCCTGGGTCATTCATCTTCCAGCATGAATAGTGATTCCTCTACCAACCTTGTTGAATCCAATGAAGCAACAAGGAAACACCAACTCTGGTCCAAACAGGTAGAAGAATCTTCATTTAATGATAAAGAGGAAATTCTGAACATGAGGAAAAAACTGGCAAAAGGTGAAGTACCAGTCATGTTTTGGCCTTTGGCTGACTCACAGTATGACATTCCAAAGATGTTGACGGATGATGGAATCCATGATATTCGTCTCAACATATGGAAAACTCTTTGTCAATTAAAGAAGAAGGTATTATCTTACGGTGAATATGAAAATCATCTTAAGATAATAGAAGGGTTACAATGCCAGATTGATTTGGCATCTCTATCAGTCTCTCGGTATCCGAAGGCTGAAAAGCAACAGAGAACCCTTCAACGTTCATGCCTTGGTGCACTAAGAAGATTGCGTCAGTTAATTTCCAATGCTCCATCTAATGTTCATATCAGAGGATGGGGTATTCACGGAGCACTACATTTCACAGTGCTTTCCGGTCAGCAAAGCCCGCCGAAAATGGTCTCATGCAATGTTATTGCCCATGGCCGGCCACAGTCAATGGGCTTTGTTCATAATCAAAATCTTGCTCGAGATCAAGCTTCAACTAGTTCCTCTCAAAATCAAGTATATAGAGAACAGGTTGTTGAATTGCTCCTACACCAAGCAGGTGAGAATATTGCACAAGCCTCTCGTCTGGAGCAAACACGTCATCAAATGACAGAAGTTTCGGAAATCATCCAACGGTCTGTTGAACCAGGTGATAAAAGTGGATACAGGTTAATGCATCCAGCTAATTTCCGAACTAAGATTCGCAAGATCAAGAGAGATTTTAAAAAGATCTCAGACATAGCATGTCAAGAGACACCCTAGCTTGCCAGACTGGGGACTTCTCTAACCCAACCCTCAGAATCAACGAATGGGATTCGAGGAGTTGAGCGGAAGCAACAGGAACACCCCCAGTCCACCGGACTGGGGACTTTTTCAAATCTTCAATCCCTCCCTCAGAGAAAGTCAGTATTCTCTCGATTAGGGAATAAGCCTCAAGAGGAACGAAGAGCCAAGATGTCAGGAGATTCTCTCCAAGTGACGGTTCTCCAAGAAATTCCTGAGAGATCAAGTCAACGGAATGCCATGTCTTATCATGGACATAAAAGGAGACAATATCACAGAAATGCAGATAGAAAGGATTCCATGAAATATGCATCCATTAATGTCATCACTGCCTTTGCTGCTGATTCACCAGATGAGGCTCAATCAGAGGGATCAGATGAAGAGGTTCCTTCTCAAGAAGTTGCGCACACAGACCTAAATGAAGAAGGTGTGCGCACACGTAATCAAAGGCTTACCCAAAATCTGGGTATTCCTTCAAGTAACCCACTTCCCCCTCTCCGAAAAGGATCCAATAAGGGGAAAGGAAAGAATCAGGTTACTTCTCACCCTTCCTCTGAAGGAGGTCAATCGCTCTCATTAGAGAAAAGGCTTTCACAACAGGAGGAAGAAATGAAAGAATTAAGAAGGTTGAATGCAGAACTACTTCAGAGTAGTCTTCTTCTTAAGAATGCTGAAGTCAGACAGCCGAAGGAATTTGTTATAACTACTGAGATGGATCAGGAATATCCTCCTTTATCAGTACACCCACAGAGGTCTAATCCTACGGGTCAAACGCAACAACGGTTGGCAGCACTACCATTAGTTGCAGCACCAACCTCCACGGCTGTCCAAGCTCCATTCATTGCACCTACCCAAAACCAACTTCAACCTGACGTTTCTGAAAAGTTAATAACTACTATTGAGTCATTAACAGCTCGGTTAGAAACTATAGAAGGGAAACGGGCGCAAGTTCAACCTGAGAAGAAAGTTTACCCTGAATGGGTAGATTCAATTTCTCCTCCATCCAGTTTTGGAAACCCTATTTTCCCTACTTTCAATGGATCAGGCGACCCTGAACAACATTTGACGCATTACGTGTCTTGTTGTGATCCTATGATGGGAACTCCAGAACAACAAGAAGCAGTGAAACTCAGATGCTTCGTGCGAACCTTGCAAGGACCAGCTTTTGTCTGGTATACAAGCTTGAAATCCCGGTCAGTCATCGGATGGGAGGATCTTCGTCAAAAATTCCTTCTTCAGTTCAGCTCAACTTTTCCAAAAACGACAGTTTTCGATCTTACAAACTGCAAGCAAAGGGAGAATGAAAGAGTCTCTGATTTCATTGCTCGTTGGAAGGGATTAACATATTCCTTGAGTTTATCACTCCCTCAGGAGGAATTGTTGCCAATCTGTGTGGCAAATTTGCGTGACGAATTACGCACGCCATTGATCCCTGTGAAATACACAGGAGGGTTTCGAGACCTTACTTCAATCGCTCAACAGATTGAAGATTCCCTTATGCAGGCTAAGGTTAAATCTCGTGTAATTCCATCAGCTCCAGGAAGAAGAATGGGTAAAGCAGAAACTGCTACAGTTATGCTTAAACAGGCACCTGTACCTATTTCTACTTCAAAACCTTCATCTTCTCGAAGGGCTCCACCTCCTGAACGCCAACAACAAAGGCTGTTTCGTCCAAATGATCAAAAAGATCAACGACGAAAACAATTTGAGGATATGAAGAGTAAAACATACTCTTTCCGAAGTGAGCAAGTCCCGGGTTACTTCATTTCAGCTCTGGAAAATAATTTGGTTCAATTACAAGTGCCGAAGAGACCAAACAAGGAAGGAGATGAAGACCGTCCCAATTATTGTCCCTTTCATCAAATGTTGGGACATCCCATCCAGGAGTGTTTTGTCTTTAAATACCTCCTACAAAAGATGGTTGACTTGGGACAAGTCAAATTGAAGGGTTCTTCAGCTCATGTAGCGTGTATTACCGCTACAGATCCAGAGGAAGGAGGCGAGTGGCAGGAAGTCAAAAGCAAAACTGCGAAAAAATATGATGATTGGATGGTCAGAAAGACAATCAATCGGACCCATTCCATTTTGCGAACACAATTGAAGAAGCCAATTGTGTCTCCTACAAAAGCTGCAGTAAAGCCTCCATCAAAGGACAAATCCTCAAAAGGGCAGCGCAATTCAAAGAAGAAAGAGGAATCAGGAGAAGATGAGTATGTATCAAAGCCTAAATTGTCTTTGACTATGGCAGATTACATGCCATCTACTTCAAAGCAACGGGCACCGTCCCACCAAACGGCACAGCCTAAACAGGCTAACTTGGCAGAGTCTTTATCAGACGAAGAATTGATCTTTGATTCTGTTAATATGATTCAATTAACAGATTCATATTCCAGTCTTGATGGGCCTGAATTCCCTGTATCAAATAAAGGAACCCGAGGAAGTTCTAGAGGTTCAGGATATAGGGGAAGACGTGGATCTTTCCGAAGCCACTACTCTAATTCTACCCCTGCTAGCACTGTATATGCAGCAGAAACTCGTGGTAGAGCCCTTCAGCGAGCTCAAAATGAACAAGCAAGTTCTTCTGCCAATGGCCAACTCAGCTTCGGCACAGTTATTTTGGAAGACCGATTAAATGTTCCATCTTCTTTATCTCAGCAAGTAAATGGATCTAATCAGTCTAATTTTCCAAAACCAAAGATGTTTCCAACTTCAATACAAGAGGCATCAGCTTCCAAAGCATCTGCTTCCAAGATACCTGCTAAACCGCATATTCCTATTGGGAAACGCGGGCCTCTAGATCAAAAGTATGATATATTGAAACACTTGGCCCAAGTACCAGCCAAATTATCAATTTTGGATGCTTTGAATCTATCAAAAGATCTTCGGGAAGCACTCATCGAAGTTTTGTCAAGTCCTCAGGAGTTTGAAGCTGAAATTGCTGCAGCTGAAATTTATCACATAGAGAATAATCCTGCAGAATGCCATGCAGTGATATCTTTTACTGATAAAGATGAAGACGATGTTGTGCATGGGCACATAAAACCTTTGTACCTATCTGGCAAAGCCAATGGTATAGATGTTCAAAGAGCTTTTATTGACAATGGTTCAGGAGTCAACCTCATGCCCATTCGCACACTTCGTCGATTGGGCCTCACGGAATCTGATTTATCTCCTTCTACCATGATGTTGCAAGGATATGATAAAAATGAACAAGAACCACTGGGAGAAGTTACGATCAGAACTCAGTTTGGAGATCTTGTTTCCAATTCAGATTTCATGATTGTTGATCAAGACTCAGCTTTCAATATCTTGCTTGGAAGACCCTGGTTACATCAGCATGCAGCTATTCCGTCATCATATCATCAATGTCTCAAATACTGTTTCGATGGTAAAGTTGGAACATTGTATGATGAAAGGCCCCGTTCAAAACATGTGAGTCTCAATACATTGAGGCGGAATTTTATCACATGAAGGGAAGAGAAAAATCTACAATGAAGGAAATTACCAAAGTTAATGCTCCATATGGTTTGGAAAAAAATTCCAATAAATCCATTTTCACATGTGAGTACAGATTATGTGTTACCTATCAGTCAAATTGACAAAATAGGCCCAAATCAAAATACTCTTATGGAAAGATCCATAATGTCAATTACGGCAATCGAGCCAGACAACATGGGAGAAATTGGTAACTTACCAAGCAGTGATGAAAGCATAAGTGGTGACGTTTTCATTTCGTCTGCTGAAATCCAACAAGTCTATACTTCGCTAATCAGGCCAGAAGAAGTTATAGCAACACCAGAGGTGAATGTTGATGTCGATTCTCAATCCATCATCTCCTCTTTATTTCCCAAAGAAGACCCTTTTTCATCAATAGGGTCGGAAATGGAAGCTTCTTCTTCAAAATGTGAAAATTTTGACATCTCTTATGATCATGAGAATTTCGTTTTTTCATCTACTTTGCAAGTAGAAACGGAAGATATAACACATGATGAAGAGGAAGAGGAAGATCTTAGAGATGCTCCTCCAGCATTTGAAGAGGGTATCTCTACCACTGTGGATGAACTCAGAGAAGTAAATCTGGGTACAGAGAAAGATCCACGCCCCACTTTAATTAGTGCGGCCATGACCCTTGAAGAACAAGAGATGTATATTTCTTTTCTAAAGCAAAATAAAGATATCTTTGCTTGGAATTATACAGAGATGCCTGGCCTTGATCCTGATGTTGCCACCCATCATTTGGGTTTGCCAAAAGAACATCGAGGATTCAAGCAAGCCGCGAGAAGAACACACCCAACCTATGCTTCCAAAATCGAGGCTGAAGTGGATAAGCTTATCAAAGATAACTTCGTCAGAGAAGTTCAATATCCCAAGTGGTTGGCTAATATTGTCCCAGTAAAGAAAAAGAACGGACAAATTAGGGTTTGCATCGATTTCAGAGATCTTAATCGGTATTGTCCCAAAGATGATTTTCCAGTTCCGATTACAGAACTCTTAATTGATGCGACGGCTGGCTATGAAGTACTTTCTTTCATGGATGGATATTCTGGATATAATCAGATCCGAATGGCCCCAGAAGATGAGGAATATACAGCCTTCAGAGCTCCTCAAGGTGTGTTTTGTTACCGGGTGATGCACTTTGGTTTAAAGAATGCAGGTGCAACATATCAACGCGCCATGCATCGTATCTTCAAACCTTTTCTAGGGAAATTTGTTGAATGCTATGTAGATGATTTGGTGGTTAAATCCAAACAACGTTTTGATCACTTGGCTGATTTGGAAATCATATTCCACAAGCTTCGACAACATAATTTGAAGATGAACCCCTTAAAATGTGCTTTTGGGGTAACCTCAGGAAAATTCCTCGGCTTTGTTGTACGCCATCGTGGTATTGAAGTCGATCCTGAGAAGACCAAATCAATCCTTGGTATGTCACCTCCTCAGAATTTGAAAGAATTAAGAGGACTTCAAGGACACTTAGCCTATATTCGGCGTTTCATCGCCAATTTGGCAGGCAAAAGTTTACCTTTTACCAAATTATTGAAGAAAGGAGTCACTTACCAGTGGACTAAAGAATGTCAAGAAGCATTTGATGTTCTCAAGAAATACCTCTTAAGTCCACCAATACTCATGCCACCTGTTGAGGGTAGACCTCTTATCCTCTATGTGACAGCTTTAGAGCGATCATTGGGTGCCTTTCTCGCTCAAAAGAATGATGTTGGGAATGAAAATAGTCTCTACTATCTCAGTAGAACTATGCTTGAAGCAGAAACCCGGTATTCGAGTATTGAAAAATGATGCCTAGCATTAATCTTTGCAGTTCAGAAACTGAGACACTACCTGCAACATCACGAGGTCAAATTGGTATCTCGTAATAATCCACTCAAATTCATCCTTAGTCGTCCAATGCTTACAGGACGTCTGGCAAGGTGGGCGGTTATTTTACAGCAGTTCGACATTCAGTATGTGTCTCAAAAGGCAATTAAGGGCCAAGCTCTGGCTGATTTCCTGGCTGAACACCCTTCAGTGGAAGACACGTATTCAGATATCGAACTCCCTAATGAGGAATTTTTTTCTATTCAAGAGAATCCTCAAACATGGGAAATGTATTTTGATGGTGCTTCTAGAAGTCCAACAGGGAAGAAAATGGAAAATCCTAAATTCAACAAAGTTGGTTTAGGAATTGTGATCATTTCTCCAGATAAGGCAGTGTTACCTTATTCCTTTTTGTTGTGGGAAGGTGGTACCAATAATGAAGCTGAATACCAAGCTCTCATTGCAGGCTTGGAGTTAGCGCTTCAAGCACAAGTGAATCACTTAAAGGTAAAAGGTGATTCAGACCTGGTAATCAAACAAGTCAATGGGGATTATGCCATCAGAAAAGAAGAATTAATCCCTTTGTATGATTACGTCAGAGAGTTAATGTCGGAATTCCCTTCAGAACCGACATTTTCTTATGTCCCAAGATCACAAAATGCTCAAGCTGATGCACTGGCTAATATAGCCACAGCTTTAGCAGATCCAAATCGGGACGAGACAACCATCGGTATTGCCCACCGTCGTGCAATTTCACCTTATGTTCAAGTCAGAACAGAGGAAATTAATGAAATTAGTCCCATTCCTGAACCATATGGTCATACTACAGGATGGATGTCACCTATCAGGGAATACCTTCAAAATGGAACACTTCCACCTGATAGAGCCGAGAGAGAACAAATTCGGCGACGTGTGATCAATTTTACTCTTTATGATGGTCCAAACCACCTCGAGAAAATTCTCTACAAACGTGGTTTTGATGGAGTTCTCTTCAGATGTATTGATGGTGAAGAGACAATGGCTGTCATAAAAGAAGTGCATGCAGGAGTCTGTGGTGCCCACCAGTCTGGACATAGATTGTCTGATCAAATTCGAAGACTTGGATACTTCTGGCCTTCAATGATACAAGATTGTGTTAATTTCACAAAGAATTGTCATTCATGCCAAGTATATGCCAATTTCATTCATCAACCTCCAGAGTTGCTTCATACAGCTAAATACTCATGGCCATTTGCCACATGGGGAATGGATGTGGTGGGACCTTACCCTTCAGCCACGGCCAAGCAGTTTAAGTACATTCTTACTGCTACTGATTTCTTTTCCAAATGGGCAGAGGCAGTACCTCTCAAAGAAGTCAGTTCTAAATGCATTGTTAGCTTCATTAAGTCTAACATCATTACTAGATTTGGTGTCCCTCATACCATATTGACAGACAACGGAACCAACTTCTGTTCTTCTGAGGTAAAGAGATTGTATCAAGAATACAACATTAAGTCCAACCATTCATCTCGATATCATGCAGCGGCTAATGGCCAGATAGAGGCCTTCAACAAGACTCTTTCAAATATACTGCAAAAGATGGTGGATAAAGATAAGAGGTCATGGCCTGATAAACTCTTTCATGCTTTATGGGCTTATCGGACTACCACTCGCAATGCAACGCGGTCTACTCCATATTCATTGGTATATGGAACAGAAGCAGTCTTGCCAATTGAAGTTCAATTACCCTCACTCAGAATAGCCATTTGTGATCAGTTATCAACAGATGAGCAATCCCAAAAGCGGTTGAATGAATTGGAACAGTTAGATGAGAAAATATTGTGCACTTTTCACCACTTGGAAATCTATCAGAATCGAATAGCACGAGCTTTTAACAAAAAAGTTCGTCTTCGTTCATTCATTCAGGGAGAATTGGTATTGGTTCTCAGAACACCAATGATACCAGGAAAGAAACCTCCCAAGCTTGAACCAAAATGGGAAGGACCTTATTCAGTACATAAGGTCTACTCCAATGGAGCGTATTCTCTGATTTCAATGGATGGAGAACACATCACGACTCCCACTAATGCCAGATTTCTGAAGAAGTATTTTGTATAAACACAAAATATTGTTCCCAGAACCAAGACTTACAATTGGTTCATACACCAAGGTCCGGTATGACCTTAAACTACACCAAGGTCCAGTATGACCTTAAACTACAACTTCGTCCAACATGACATTAAACTGTGTCACACTTTTGTCTGAGATGACATTAAACTATAATACGTCCAGCATGACGATAAACTGTACGGTCCATGCATATGACCTTAAAACTATTCGCACTTATGTCCCTGCAACATGACACTAAACTGTGCAGCACCAATAGTCCTAACTGCAAGACTTTAAACTGCATAGTCCCTGATTTTGTCCTACATGACAACAAACTGTATAGAAGTTCCTATATTTTTGTCTGAGATGACATTAAACTATATTGTGTCCTAGCAACATGACAATAAACTGTGTGGCACTTTCATCGTCCAACATGACGTTAAACTGTGTCAGTTCCCTTATCGTCCAACATGACGTTAAACTGTAAAAAAAAAAAAAAAAAAGTCCCTCACGTCCGGAAAGACGTTAAACTATATAATCATCAAAAGTCCAGCATGACATTAAAACTGCACAATCCCCCTTTCGTCCAATATGACGTTAAACTGTATTGTCCCCATCGTCCTAACTACATGACGCTAAACTGTACAGAAAATCCTTGATAGGTCCTACATGACATTAAACTGTATTTTGTCCCTGCTACATGACACTAAACTGTGCAGCACCAATAGTCCTAACTGCAAGACTTTAAACTGCATAGTCCCCTTTTTTATGTCCTACATGACATTAAACTGTACATCGTTAAGGTTGTTATTAACTCTTGTTTCTCACACCGAGTATGACTCACGTGAGCTTAGAGCGAACATCAACCATAACACTCCCTTTGGGCCACTAACCATTTGCAAGTCCCAAACAACATTTTTTTTTATTAGATCTTTGTCCACAAGAACAACTTGATCATTAATTCATTATTTAATTGAACTACACGGACTTTGATCCTTGCCCTCGAGGCTGGGTATGTAGGCAACCTCCCAAAGGTTCAAGCCCAAAAATAATCTCTTCACATTGGTTCACCACCATCTCATATGATGATGATTTGTGAAACCACCCCTGGAATCAATATCTTTACATTGATTCACTTTCATCCTTGTTATATGACGTTAAACTATACAACACTTTTGTCCGGTACGACAATAAACTACAATATTCTTTGATTTCCTCATTTGAGAAGGAACCATTATTAACATTGATTCTTTTTCAATCATGGTTTTCATTTTTCAAAAGACTACGTACATAAATGATAATGCCTAAACTTTTTATCTTAGGTTAAAACCATCATTGCACTAAAGTCCCCTTTCACCCTTCACATGTACGAACCAAATTTGTACAAAGGGTAGCTCTAGAACTACGTGGACTTGATTCCCATCCTTATGGGATACGTAGGAACATTCGAGTGTCCCTCGAATCCAGTCCCGAATCTTTTGGGCCTAACCCCAAATTTCACTTTCAGTCCCTTGGCTGAAAAGTCTTCATGAAAACACACACTGTGTATTCATTATTATGGTCCGAATTCTATGACCCTAAACTAAGATCACTCATACTTTCGTCCTACACGACGTTAAACTGCATTTCAAGAACTACGTATGGCTTGATTCTCATTCTTATGAGATACGTAGTGAAGTCCAAGTTTCAATTCAGGACCCAGCCACAACATGATTATGGTTTTCATTGACCTATGTATCTCTATATACATTGGAAAATACCCATCTTTATGTATTATAATCCTAACCTTAAATATTTTCAGATCTTCATAACCCTTTTCATGACTTATAGTCACAAAAATGTCAAACTTCTGAGAATTCTTTTGCCTGACTATGCAGCACGTGCCCATAGGTGGCCTTGCATAAACAGTCCACATAAGAGACTTGTCAGCCAAGAGATGCTATTTATTTGACCATGCAGCCAATGCCCATAGGTGGCCCTGCATGTTTTCAACCCCCTAACGGGTTTGTTAAATAATAGTAACTTCATTCTTGGGAAGAATGCCTCTTTTGTCCTTATTTGTCTTAAACGACAATATGTAGGGATCCGCAAAAATAGCCATCCTTAACATATTTGTCCCATATCCTTTTTCATGATCTGAAAGTATTCAAGTCTATGGTTTATTCTTCTTCCCTACGTTTGGGTCAAACCTTCGTAGGAGTGATGTTCATCCAGTTCTTCGATATTCTTGTTTGGAAATATCATCTCCATATTCAAGTACCTCTTTCCATACAACAAACTCTATGCTTTAGAAAATTTGAATCTCCATAAACTTTCACTGGCTTTTAGCACTAGGAAAGTAAATTTCTGAGAGTTCTTTTGCCTAACTATGCAGCACGTGCCCATAGGTGGCCTTGCATAAACAGTCCACATAACAGACTTGCCAGCCAAAAGATGCTATTTTATTTGACTATGCAGCCAATGCCCATAGGTGGCCCTGCATATTTCAACCCCCTAACGGGTTTTGTTAAATAATAGTAACTTCATTCTTGGAAACTACTTCTTCTAATGCTATTTAGCTCTTTTTCATATCATTCCTCAGATTCAAATATTCTTAAAGCCATAGTTTACATTTTTTCCCTCATACTTGAGTATGGTAAATATGTTTTCAGATAAATTGTCAAGGAATTGAATCCATTTTAATCCATTTTTCGGTCAAAGCTATTTCGACCTTAAACATTAGCCCCTTTATGTCCGGCGTGCATGACTTTAAACTGCCCACACAAAAGACAAAGGAACTCTGAATAAAATTCAAGTTCCAGCACACTTGTGCGCTGCCTTCTGCGCACTGAAGACTTGGAAACCACCTTTTCCTTTGGATGTCTTTTATTTCCTCAGATTCAAATCCTCATTTCTCTCCGGATCCAACTCTGAGGGGGGACTTTTGTTGACGCTCCTTTCGTCACAGAATCTAAAGATCGGAAAAGGGAATATCTGAGTCCAATGTGATTCATCCTTTGATGAAACATCAAAAATCGACAAAGGGATACACAAGGAGAACATTTCCCATAGGTCGCGCAAGTTCCCTCATGGTCGCGCAAGTACACTTGCGCGCCGCCTAGTGGTCGTGCAAGTACTTGCGCGACGCCTCATGGCCGTGCAAGTGACTTGCGCGACGTAAGTGATAACCGCCCGGTAACCACCCGGTAACCGCCCAGGGTCTTCTTTTGCCTATAAATAGACCCTGTGGGCCCCCCATTCGAGAGGATCTTTTTCCAGAAACACGGATTGAAGCTCCCGACGCCCAAGTCTCTTCTCAATGCTTCCGGAACACTTCTAAGGTAATTTCTTACCTAGAACGGAAGATCTAAAGAGAAAAAGGAAGGCCTAAGTGTTGAAACTTATCAAACACTTGCGCACCGACTTAATTCCTTCAATATAACTTGCGCGTCCCCTCTCTGGAAGAACCTCAAGAGGATTATAAAGGGTTTAATAAAGAATCGCTCAAGTATTTCAACTCTGGTTGTAAATCGCGCAAGTATCCCTCATGTCGCGCAAGTATACTTGCGCGACCAATACTTGCGCGCCGCCGCAGGACTTGCGCGACTTTTAATACTTGCGCGCCCCTATCTTTTTGGGTGCCCATCTTGCCCATTTTACCCCTCTTAAGCCATTTCACCCTTCCTATTCAAGATTCAGTCTTCAAGATACTCTTCAAAGCCATTTATGGCATGATTTCTTGATTTGACATCCTTATCTGAAAGGAATTCTGTGAAATATCTCTCAAAACCTAGTGATTTAAACATCTTTATATCACCAAAGATTGAGAGTTCATTCATTTCAACCTCATCCTTTAAGATGAGAGAATCCTTACCTGGGTCTCCTTTTCAGGAATAATCCCCAGTTATAAAAACCTTTGATCTGGGCATCTTTCTTAAGAATAAGCCCCAATCAAGTCCTTTAATCTTGGGTATCCTCCTCAGGAGTAAGCCCCAAACCTTAATCCCTAACCTGGGTCTCCTTTTCAGGAATAAGACTCAGTCATAACCTTGGGCTTCCTTTTCAGGAGTAAGCCCCAAGTCCCCTAACCTAGGCTTCCTTCTCAGGAATAAATCCTAGTCATAAATCTTGGGCATCCTTCTTAGGAGTAAGCCCCAAGTCTCTTAAAATTTCTCTTAACCAGTCATAAATTACCTTTGATTTGGGTTTCCTTTTCAGGAATAAAACCCAATCATAAGTCCCCTCCTAACTTGGGCATCCTCCTTAGGAGTAAGCCCCAAGATTAGAGTATTCAAATCTCCATGAAGCACATATAACTTTGTGGACCCTGTTCTTGGATTTTCTCCCTAAAAGTAAATCCTAAACCTTCGCCTATCTGGGCAGTCATCTATACATAAGCCCCAAAACCAATTCTTATGATTGCATCTTTTATGGCACAATTGTCTGAATTTTACCAATACCTCTTGTTTCTCACACCGAGCATGACTCACGTGAGCTTAGAGTGTAAAAGTAATTATGACATTCATCTTTGAGCCATCAATCATAAAACATCATATCCCATTCCTCGAACTACGTGGGTTCTGATTCCTTTTTCAAAACAAAGGATACGTAGGTAGCCCATTTATGGGTTCGATCCCAACATTGAAATAATCTCTGTCCTTCTGAATGACGATAAACTTCAAGTGCCCCACTGAGTGGCTTTAAAACCAGTCTGGTCATCAAAATGACCAAGAGACTTTTATATAAATGTTTTGAAGGATATCATTGACCAAGAATCTCTAAACAAATATAGATGATTCTATATTGATGAAGAACCTCGAATACATATAAAAGATTCTCTAAATTTCTTGCATATTTAATCATTGATTGTTAAAACTAAAGGAAAGCTCATTTTATACTTGGTAATGTAATAAGGATTCACGAACTTAACTTAAATCTATAAAGAGAGTCCCGGAGTAGACAATAATTCCCCTCAAAAAGGTGTGATGAGTCCGACCTCCCATCCTCTCGACCAATGCAAATTCCTAAGCCTCATTAGCCTACAAGCTAATGAGCGCCTGCCTTTGGAAAGTAGGTCCAAACGGATGTGGAATCATTGGATGTTTCCGGTTCTACGAACAAACCCGTTAGAAACCGATCGGAACGTTTGAATCTCCCGTCCAGGAGGTCATCCCCGGATTCCGCGCGAAACAATATGATTATAAAAAATTGATTTTTTATTCATACCCATTCTATTTGATTCAATAATATTCATATTTAGTACAAAACCACAAAAATTATGAGTTTAAATCCAAAAATGTAATTATCTATATATGGACACATATATTAATCATATTTGATATAAATTTTCATTTTGTTAAAAACTTGTCAGAATATATAAATAGAAACAATTTTATGAATTTAAATTATTAGAACACTTGTTTTTAATTATATGAATTTTCATAAAATAAGTCATTATTTTTAAAATGGAATCATCAAGGGAGATAATAATATAAACTTATACAAAAAAGATCATCATCTCCAATATTTTCAATTTTTATATGTCATCAAGGCCATCAGAAGTCATTTGAGGTCATGTTAAAGAACATATACTTATAAAAAATTTGGATTCATTAAATTCTATATCCCATATGGTGTATTTTGAGTTTTCATTCATAGAAAATGGTTAACATTGATTTATATTTTTTCTATATCCTTATCCCAAATTAATATAAGAATAACAATATTAAATCTTCATTGGATAAGTCAAGTTTAATGATGTCTTTTTCTTTTAATACACCATTATTTAATAGTATTTCTAAATGAGTTGGTAATGATGCAATGCCACACCCCCTTAAATTGATGGTAAACACATCAATTATAAATTCACTCCCTAAATTTGGTTTAAAACATCTAATTACATTCAAAAGAATATTTTTGACATTATAATGGGATATATTGGAGCATTTTAAAGATTTACTATTTTCCATTAGAAATATATATTTATATATACTAAAATCATCTATAATGGTAATAAAGTACTATAAAACTAAACTTTATTGTGTACTTGTTTACCCACATATATATATGATGATATAACAAAGCTTATGTTTTTGAAATAATTAAGTCTTCTCTCTTGGTGAATATTATTTCCTATTGTGGAGTAGGTAATTTCATGAAAATATTATGGTATAATGTGATGATTTTTTATAGAGGTTTAAGGATTTAAATATAATATAAACTAATATATATACACAAACACATATATACACACATAGATATATAAATAATCAAACATTCATAAACAAAATATATATATACATTTATACTTATACATATAAATAAATTAAACAGACATTTATATATGTAAATAAGAAAAATTCATATATTATTTCATGTTTCTTTAAAAAACCCACTGATCATAATATTATATCATTATCATTTCAAATATAGTTATGAATTTAACCCAAACCATAATCTAATTAATGATATTGAATCCATTAGTATTTACAAGGCCTACACATATTTACAACATTGTGAACATTGGTTTCTTAATAAAAAATTACCAAACTGAATAATTTTCCACCTAATCGATAAAAAACATTTTTATTATACCTAAACCCTTTTAAATTTTTTATTAATATCAAATAAAAAAAGTAATTATTTTATAGTAAATCCCTATCTATATTATATATTCATATATAAAAAGAGTAATAACAACCAAAAAAATGGGAAAATCAGGAAAGATTGAAAAACCCAAAATTGGAAGCACCCTAAATGTAACAACCCAACACGGGAATCCATTAATCCCAACACCCATCTTGATTTATCACATGGAATAAGGATTTTCCTAATCCCCATGAACTATCAACTAGTTCTTGAGAATAACAAGAATCCCTTTTTGAATGATTTCTTCTAAATCAGAGATAAATGATGGTTGAAAAGAAAAATATAGAAGCTAAAATTACAAAATGATCAAAACAAGTCATTACCAATGACCATGATCCAACCCATTTTAATAAACATAAAAACATATATAAGTAGGAGGTTAAAACTAGAAAAAAAATAGAAAAAAAACTAACCAAAAATAAAACAGAATAAAACCTACTCAAGTCGAGCCTGAACCATTTTCATATAACCTCTCATTTCTTACCACATCCCAAATCACCCAACATCATCGATGGTGAACAAATGATAGCTCTAAATTATAACCTAGAACCTAAAATTAATAATCATGAGCCAAAATCCCGGTTTTCTACCACAACCCTTTATATCTATGCAATGTATTTCATAAGGAAATTCATAAATGCTAGTTTTAAAATAAATCTAAAAAATAAAAAAAAACCAAATTCATCTTTCAAAATATTTCAATTTTTTCCAAAATATAATAAATAATTTTTGAAAAAAAATACATCCAACTAAGTTGTTTAAAATCCATGCCCACTATTATCATTTCTCAAGACAACACATTTGTTTTAGAAAAAGTTAAAATGGTCACTTTAAAACATTCAACATGTCAACATTATCATTTTAGACAAACACCCATTTTCAAATCCAATTTAAAGAACACACACAATAGTCTTTGAATTCCAAATAATTTTTCTAACATATTTGAAAACTCAATTTCCAAAGGAAACAACCTCACACTATGGAAACATGCCTTTTAAATATATCACTTTTACAATAATCCTTAACAAAATATTACATTGATTAAATTTAATGATATTTTTAGGTTTAGTGTCATTGAAATTAGGTACATATTACAAGAATTCCATAAGGATAATATAAACATATCCTTTATTAAATTATTGTAGGAGACTTTTTTAATCCATCCTAAGTCACCTCACTATAAAAACTTTCATAGAGACATACATTAAATGAAATGGTGGATCATAAAGACGAGTAATGGAAAAATGATGAAATATAATATAAATGATAATCATGGATAATACATGAGGAATATCATGAGATAAAATCAGAAATAAATTATACATAACATGGAAATGAGGCTGCAATATTTGAAAAAGTCATTTATAAGAATATCACCAAGGTTTATCACTTGGGTGTCATAAATAATAATTACCATGGTTTTTCACCAAGGTATCATAAAATTGGTCATCTTTAGAGATAAATTATTTACCTAATTCATTTGAGAGATATTAGGTAGCAACCTTCATTTTACTTTAATCATTTGAGCCACATTGATCATAAATTAAAACATTTCATCAAAAACATGTGGAATTAAATAAGAGGATTAATATCAAAATCATTGTGTACAAAGTGATTGAATTATTGAAAGTAACATCATTTTTAACCTAAGAAAAGGGAATATGGTTTTCGTATATGTATATAACATAATAAATAGTATTTTATTACATCTAGGTGAATACCTATCACAACCCTCCTTCATCAAGATGAAGGAATGGATAGAAAAGTGGCATTCCCTTCCTTCTTCAAGATAAAGGGGAGATATTAACCCTTGAGTCCCGCCTTCAATACGCCCTGGAGTGGAGAATAGAACTAAGGTTATATAATCTCACACAAAATGGAATTCATTACCCTTTTTAAAGAAAACATGATCGTGAGATAAGATGGTAAACCCCAATAAACTCCAAAGTAAAGATAAAAGTAAATCCAAAAGCCATTCCCATATAAATGTTCAATGGAAAATCCAATACAAGGTACAACAAAAAAAATCCAAAGTAATGTCCCAAAAGAAAAGAGACTAACCATCAACACAGCAACTATCCCAATGCCCAAGCTAGTAAAGTCCATCACAGTTTTCAAAGTCCTCTTGGAAACCTGAAAATAGTTTTACAAATGTATGGTGAGTATAAAAGTTTAGCTAGCAGGAAAACTAAAGCCACTCATGAACAAGTGGAGGAAACATACTAATGCCCCTATGGGAAAATAGTATAACCTCAAAGCACCTATCATGGAGTACTAACCATCACAGCCTCACCAAGGAACAATCACAAAATAATGAAAGTCATGTAAAGTATTAGTATAAGCACATCGACATTTGGGTACCCCACACCACTTTCACACTGGTTAATTTCTCATTCCTAAGGGATAATTTCTTGATGATACCAATCTTCCAAAATGTAGTCCCACTACCACAACCAAATCGCACACACCTTGGTATCAACAATACCATACATCATTCCCAAACACACTTGTTCTAGAACAACCACACCTCTCACCTGCAGACACCTAGGCCTCATTCTGAAGACACTTGGGAAACAATCCTGGCTCATGAACAGTTGATCCCCTCGTCCACAAAAAACCTTCTAGAAGGATCACGGACTATGGTAAACCTCAATCCATTAAAACCTACCTGAATATGCTCGAGTGGTAAGAACCCAGAAGAGGGTGTGAGGAAGAAACTCAGTAACCAGCCATCCATCCTCCCACTGGGATGTTGGGAAAGACACCCTCCCCGTGAGATGGGGGTGTTCAGCACATGGTGCTCATTAAGGGTGGGATGTGTATAGAAATCACAAGGAACTAAAATATATATATATATATATATATAGGTATTAAAATGCTCATCCCAACCTACAAGTCCCAAAACAAACAACCATCTCACCAGGACCACTCTTGTTGCTACCCCTATATGCACAACCACACAAGTAACCACTATCGAAGCATAATCCCAGCCCCTTTTTCATTAAAAAATTTTCCATTTATTTATTAAGGGTGTCCATGTCAATTTGTTCCATCACTACCTGAGGAAATTATCAACCACAACCATATAAAAAAATAAGAAAACCAATATGCGGCTCCACTACAAAATAACACCAAAACCATATATGTAGTCCCACTACACACCACCATTCAACCACTGCGGACTATAATTCTTTAAAGTTATACTGCACAATCCCTCTCTCACAACTGAATACTGAATCCCTGCTACTCAAAAAATTCTTAGATACGGTCCCACTTTATAACAAGTTTATAACTATATAATAGTCCCATATCCCAACGTTTCTCTATGGATACAACACAAAAATGCTACCTACAACTCCATCCATTTAGCAATCAATCAGTACCTCAAACTAGGATACCAACAGACCACCTATACCACCCCACACACACAAATCCCACAGCAACCACCATTAAACCATAGCCTCATTGTACACACATACCACTCCCTTCTCAAAAAACCAACTCCCTTTCCCACCCTTTTACCCATAACCGTGCTCCCAACAGCAGCACCACACAACTCACACAAGGTCACAAAACCCAACCGAACATGGCACTCAGCCACACCTATCAACAAGATGAATATTCAAATTTTTTAAAAATTATTCTTTATTTCCACTTTCTAAATAGGGGTGATCACACAAGGGTTTTTATCATGATCATCCACTTCATTTAACTGGGTATACGTGATTTGTCATATTACTATTCACACCAATTGTTTATAAGGATAAAACAATAGTTGTAACAAATCCCCCATTCATAGACAAAGACCATCATTGGTCATAATTTTCAGAAGTATTTACAGACACAAAATGTCACACCATCATCAAGGATAACAAATAAAATAAGAAATCAAGATCAAACCACTCTCATCCCGTTATTTCATTAACCTCGTTATCTTTTGATCATATTCCCTTCCCTTTATTTATTACATATTAATAAAAAGGATTCATACATTATTCATGAGTAATCATTAGTCTACCCACCCTTCATGATACACAAATAGAAGATAGGTGGAAGAATCCCTACCAGGAAAAATAGGAGACCAAAGCTCCTCTTTTTGCAAAGAATAGGGGATCGCATGAGTAGTAAGAAACCCTGAGAAAACTAATAAGGAAGGGGTTCTAGCATAGTAACATGACTCATATAGGTAGTAAGTCTCTAGTTACACCAAGAGACAACAAAAAACTCACTAGAGAGGGAATATCCTGTCTTTGAAGATCCATATCCTATTTTAAAATAAGAATAGTTTTAAAATCCATTAACATGGGATCGTCATCAAGATCACACGGTTTGAGTATCTCAAATCCCCCAGAACATTAGCATATTAATGATATACTTAATAAAATTTGAAATGACATTAAAAATGACCAATCAAGGCTTTAAACTCTATTCATGTCAAATAATATGTAAGAGTTTCGAAATTACAAAATTGGGTAAAACTGGAAAAACTAGAAATGAGTCACCAATGGGTAAGATACCGACGCGACCTATTGACACTGAGCCACCGAAACTGAGATACCAACACGACCAACCGATGTTGAGCCACCGACATTGAGCTATAATGCAATGACATGCTGATTCCTTTACCTACAGACACCCTGACCTATTGATACCCTGACACCAATGCCCTGGCACCTACGCCCTGGTACCGACGCACTAGCACCGACGCCATGGCACCAACACCCTAGCACTGACTCCCTGGCACCGACGCCCTATCACCGACGCCCTAGCACCGATTCCCTATCACCGATACCCTGGAACTGATGCCATGTAACCAATGCCGACCCCCCTGACTCACTAATAACAACATACTGACATGCCAACACACTAACATGAAATTTGGGTTATTATAATACCCTTGGAAATCTAAGTGTAATGGGGATTCATGATATTATAAACCTTCTTAAAAGGATAAAATCATTAAATGATTTTAATATCATAATATTATACAACATGGATTATGGGAAAATCATAATGAGAGATAATGGGGGTCTCCCATTGGTAGAAAAACATTTTTTTATTATAGGGAAGATCAAAAGTGCATAAAAATAAATACCATTTAACATTTAGGCGACTCACAAAATAAGAGTACTAGAATGAAAAAGGTAGAGGTGGATAATTCCCTTAAAAAAATTTGATAGCATAACAACATACAATATAGAATATAGAGAGGCATAATAAGAGATAATGTGGTCTCCAATTGGCAAACAATCATTTTGGAATTATAAAGAATATCAAAAGTGCCTAAAAATAAATAATCCTTGACATTTTTAATACATGAAAAATAAGAGTACTTTAATGAAAAAGGGATAATAGGATAACCCCCTTACTAAATTTTGGTATCATAACAACATACAACATGGATTATACAAATCCTAATGAGAGAGAATATAGGTCACCAATTGGTAAAACATCATTTAATAAGTATAGTGAAGATAAAATGTGCAAAAAAATGAATAATATTTGACATTTATAAAACTCTCAAAATAATATTACTTGAATGAAAAAGAGATAAGAGGATAATTCCCTTACAAAATTTTAATAGTAATATTACATACATTATGGATTATAGAAAAGTGTAATGAGAGAGAGTGGATGTATATCATTGGTAAAAAATAATTTTGGAAGTATATGTAAGATTAAAAGTTCATAAAAATAGAGAATCATATACATTTATAAGACTCACAAAAGAGGAGTACTTGAATGAAAATGGGGAGAGGAGGATAATTCACTTACTAGATTTCGTAAGCTTAAAGACATACAATATATATTTTAGAAAATAATAATGAGAGAGAATTGATGTTTCGAATTGGTAAAAAAATAATTTTTTATATATATGGAAGATCAAAACTACATAAAAATAAAGAAGATTTTACATTTATAAGACTCACAAAAGAGGATTACTTGAATGAGAAATGGAGAAGAGGATATTTTTTCTACATTGAATAGTTGATTCCTAAATCGTGGTGGGGGTAAACCATAGGAACATGGAGATAACGTGGAGAATATTTAGAGAGGTTAAATGGGGAAGACAAAAATTATTATCAATTTTAATTGGAGATTAATAGGTAATGGGTGGTATTTATACCTGAGGAGGAGTGGGTTTCAAAGGATTAAATATATGTTATTCTATTATATAAGCTAACCACTTCGGATCAAAATCCATTGAAACAATTTTCATGGAAAATTAAAGAGTTGGAATGGGTGGTTGGAGGTTAAAAAACTTCTGAAATAGATATATACATTCCAAACTACACAATTAATTCACATAAATCAAAATAATTTTCATATTTAAAAGCCCAATTTTTTGTTCCATAATGCAAGGTATGAATTTATAAATTAAAATTATTACTTATTAAATAGTTATTATACTTATTAAAATATATTTTTATTAAATAAAATTTTTCATAAATTTTTAGTCACTCTTACATAATAATGATGTCAGAAAAATCATAGCGCTTTATAAAGTGGAAATTTTTACTTTTTCACCAAACAATTGTCTTTGTCAAAAAATTCCCAAAAACATACCCTAATCTAAAATTGGCTCCTTAAGTAAAAAAATTAAAGTTATTTAATTAATATTAATTTATAAGAATGATAATTATAATTTTTAAATTATAATTATTTTAATGAAAATTAAACATTTAAGAAAAAAATAAAAAATATGACCATTTTAAAAGTTATTTATGGAATTATTAAAATATATTATCATTTAAAAATAATTTTATTAGATTATTTCATGAAATAAATTTATATTTTATACTTCCTCATAAAAAATATTTTAATATAATTAGTCTTTGATAATAAAATAGGATTTATTATATCATTAAATTATCTTAACGATCATTTAAATGTGTCTATATAACTTAGAGTAATGATGAAAAACTTTTTTAACGATTAATCATAATTTTGATCAGTTATATTAGTTGAAAAACATAAATTTCAATGATCATATTTCTATATAAATACTCTATCATTCTCACTCTTCATCAGTCACTTTGATTCAAAGCAAGGTTAAATATCATTTCCAAAATTAATATTGTATTCTAACTCTTTGTTTCTTTTCTATAGTGTTGTTCATGGGTGGGGTGATTCAAGGGAATCATAGTGAACCAATTCTTTTATTTTAATTTATTTATTCTATTCTAATCTTCCCACTTTCATATTTTTATTATTAATAGGAATTTTTGTAGAGTGAATGTAATGTTCTTAAATAAAATAATATGGTGTTGTTAGTTTTCTAGTAAGTGTTTTCTATCCTTTTACTATTCTTGGTTGTAAAAGTTTTTATAAATATATGATGTAAAAATTTATCTTGAAATATATAATCCATTTTGTGTCCTATTATTATAAAACATAATAAAATGGTCTTGGGAGACCAGTTATCCAATAATAAAAGAATATTATTTATCAAGTCATTACAAATGCACCCACATGGGTCAAGCACAAAAAATAGAAACCACATATCACAATAAATGTATATATCAAACATAAAAATGAAGGTTCCATCAAATAAAATTATAGGAAATGTTAGAAACAATCACTAGACCAAAATCCCCTCAGTAACTATCATACAAAGAAATCGAATATTTCATGGGATCTACTCCAGATCCTACAGTTATACCTCCCAGAACTCTCTTAACAGAACAACCTACAAACCTACATTGAATCCTAAATCAATCCACCCAACTAGCCTAAACTAGCCTCATAATATTGTCACACTCCTATCTTGACCTATTTCACGCTAGAGGGGACACTATTAGTCTTTGTCTCCCTAGTGTAGCATAATTCAAAACTCTCACTTAGCTATCAGGTTCCCAAGACCAAAATGGAAGTAAGGCATAGAAAAAACAACCCAAGCCTAACACACACGGCCCAACAAAAGATACCCTCACCCCTAAAACCTAAAAATAAATAGTCCCAAACAAATACAATATGAATCCATTACAAAAAAATAACATTCTCATACAAGGGGTAAGAAATTAAGGAGTATTAAAGGGATGTCTTTTATAACCATCATTTTAAATCCAAAGTTTCAACCATGACATTATAACAAAAACATGTCTTGGGATAAAAATACCTTAAAATTTTCATAAAAACTCTTTCCATAAATCATTTGGAAAATGATGGAAATAACCCACACATTTAAAGTGATTCAAATTCACCCTAATAAAAGGGCCCACTTCTCTGAAATCCAAAACCAGGACAAATGAAATGAATTTCCATCAAAACATTTTAGAAGATCCACCATGTAATTTTACAAAATGGTAAAACAAACACCCATTATAGATCACCATTTCAAATACATTAAATAAAACATTTATAAAAAACTTTTAAGTCAACAACTCACTTCAAAACCAAATCCCCATTAAATAATTTTTTTCACTCTTTGAAAACCAAAATCAAGTTGAAACCCAATACACATCACGAGAAAGATTTCAAAAATCCATATGATATTTTAAAAAAAGTGTAACACCTTTATACATTTGATTACAAATAAGAAAACATGGAATTTATATGAAAAACCAATTATGTCTAGATCATAACACCATGAAACAGTTTCAAATCAGGTCAAATCTATCACATATATTCATAGTTTCATTAAAAGGGCATTTATAAAGAACAAATACATCATTAACTCCAAAATGAAATAATTTCTTAGAAAACCCAACCACAATGATTATGAATCAAGATGAATCCATTATAACAAGTCACCTTCAATAGTGACCACACCCACGAGGATAGAAATAGTGTATACTAACCATATAAAAGAAAAATTACAATATTAGACCCACTTAGAACCCAAAAATTGAGACACAATAGACCTAAGTTTCATGTGGGAAGCTAAAAAAATAGATAATAAAAGGGGAGGGGAATAAGATGGAATAGGATGAAGAAATACCTCAAAAAAATTAAATCACCAAAGTAGGGGTGGGAATCAAGAGGAGGAAGGTGTTGGAGATCCTTTTAGATCCCAAGGGTAAGTCATCATAGGGGGGAATAAATGGTGGTAAAAACCCCTTAAAATCAACGATGTTCATTTTGGGAAAACCCAAAATTTTAAAACTTGGGAAACACACATGGGTTTTCAAACCATGCACCAATCATGTTTTGGGCACTGCCCAGGCCAGACACCCACTCGCAGGGTTACTCCTAGGTGCCTCATGATTTAGAAAAACCATGAGCATCCCCCCTGACATATCCCAAGCATTACATGACTTAGGGAGATCTATATATAAATTGAAAAATCATACAAAAGCTGTGAAAAATGGATCTGTTAAAATGATAGGCCCACCCACATAGGCTTTTCACGATTAGTATTGACCATATGGGATAACTATTCTCATCCCAAAAACCTTTAAAATATTAATTTTCATCCTAGAACCAATTAATACTAAAAACCATTCAACAAAAGATAAAATAATACAAATAATATGACATCATGACATGGGGGTTGTCATAAACTCCCCACTATGCCACAATCTTCCCTAGAAATCCCACAATAAAAAATGAATAGGCATAAAGGGATGAGGGATCCAAAGAGAACCCACCCAAAAATAAGCACTCAACATTATCCAGCCTTCAAAACAATAACCAGCATCCTAAAAATAATCAAGTTTATCAACCATAGGATAACCCAATATCTCCAAGCACAACCTATATAATATCCTTAAAGAAGAAGTACTACGAAGCCTGGGAAAACTAACTTGGTCTCCCCACCATTTATAATTCCTATAAATTATTCTCCCCATAGTTTATAGTTCCTATAACATGGTGGAACAAATGATAAACCACTAAGATATGCATCCTCAAACAACTAATAAACAATGAGAGAAACCCACTCTCAAACTATGCAAATCTCTAAACCCAATAAAGGGAAGAAAAATCACAAGTATCCTCAAAAAAAAAGTCACAATATCTCACCTCAACTCATGATACATGTCGATAACCTAAGGTTAAAGAATTTATCACACTCACAAGGTGCATTCGAATAGCCTCGTCCAAGCACCATCTAGTAAACCAAACTCAGCTGTTGAGTCAACCACCCTAGTTACCCAACTATGAACCCAAGGTCTTTCCCATGTCTAAACAACAATAACCTCAAAGTATCAACACAAGTATGGGTGAAACCAAGACTCTCAAAGAAGTTCCACCCAAACAATGAGGCTGAATAAATGGCACATGAAGACAACCATAAAAACTTAATTGGGAGGGAATTTTTCCATAGGGAAATAATCCATTCCATAAAATAATATTCAGACCATCTATCAAAACATTCCAAAAGTGGATCATCTATAAATTCCCTAAAAAATAGTTGATACTCCAAAACCAAGATTTCGACCGAACTAGGATAGGTCCTAAAACAAAAATAAAACCCATTCTCAATGGATAAGACTGGAGACCTCATATGAAAATACAGCTTACCAAAAATTTTAAGATGACCTAAATAGCCATAATGAAGGAAAACTCTATGATACTTGAGATAAGAGGGATTATCATGACCTAGAGCCCCATATTGGAAGCACACAAGAGATCCATTATTTCTATAAGAAAGAAACTTAACCCCCAAGCTCTATCTCATCATGATCCTACTCTTTACATTCCATATTATCCTTAATCCCATGGTACTTCCACTACACATCATATGGAACTAAGGTAGTATCCACCACAAGCTACCTAGACTATCCAACTTCTATTCAAATGTAATCATTAACTACCTACTAAAAATATGTCGAACCAGATGTTAGTATAGCTGAACCAAAATCTAGGCAAACACCACCTCCAAAGAAACAATCCTTCTTAGAATCTCTATAAATCATCTTTGTAGAAAGGATATCCAAATTTGTAAATTGTTTGGTATAATCCCTTACTAACAAGTCATATTAAATAAGGATCACAAGATCAAAATATTTCTCCACGTAAAAAACCTTAGGAAAGAACTAATATACAAACGATAACTTGAAAAACTCCAAATACATACCTCCATGTATCAAGGTAGGTGCCATAAATTCCCCAAAAATTTCAATAAAACAAAAATAAATCTCTCAATAGCTTTCACTCATTGAATGTTCCAGACCCACCACTCCACTTAGACTCTAGGTAGGCACTATAACTAGAGAAACCTTTTTGACCATTCTAGGGGAAAAAAACAAAAAAGACATAGACCACATAAATTCTTACCTCATGTACGAACCAAATGATTTTCTCAAAAACCAGGAACTAAATTGAAACAAAAACCATAAAAAAGGAATACATCAATTACACCAAAAGGACTTTGACTATTGAAAATTACATTTTTACCAATGAACATTTAAATCACACTCCAACAAGGTATATGCTTGAAGGCCAAGAAAACCAAACGTTCAAAAAAACATTCTTGTTGGAACACACACTTCCTGAAAAAGGTACATCAAAAAAATATTTCAAAATTCCATTTCATTTAAAAAAACCAGGCCTCAAAATAATGCTCATAAAAACTCATGTCCCTTTTAAAAAACCTCTCAATGTTATTTAAAAACAAAATCCCCTTCTTGATCTTAAAATTATTTGAAAATTAATTGTCAAAATACTTTTTTTAAGAAACCCAAAGAAACACGTTTGAATAAAACATTTCCCAAAAATTTCAAGGGAAATAACACTTTATAAAAAATTTCTTAAATCAATTTTAAAAAAAAATTTACAAAATCATTTAATTCTCAAAAATGGGGTTTTAAAACCATGAACAAAAAAATAACCTCACAATCATTCTCCCAAGGTTCACACGAACCACAGAAAATAAAGTCATCAAAACACTCCTTGTTCCACCTCCAGTAAGTAAAAACCACCATTAGAAAATAAATAATTGATAGGATTTATATAGACTAATCCGGGGAGAAATAGTGATGTTCACTCTTTGTCCATTTTTGTTGGGTGATTGACAATAACCAAAAAATAAACTCAATTAAGGAGGTAGACTTGACCGTACTAGAACCACTTGATTTCCCAAGCCTTGTAAGCTAATTGTTCCATTCATTTTCCCTTCTTTCTTACCTCAAAACCAAAGATCTATTCCTAATATCACTTACATATAAAAGGGGTATCAAAAAAACATCAACTCACATCAAAATTAGATAGAAAACCTTTAATTTACAATTAAAATACCAACATCCCTTAGTAGCTAAAGGTTCGGGATGATCATGAGCTAGCTGAAATCTACCCACACTTAACGCTCAAACTTTGACAACCTAAATCTTCTTTATACCAGTGCATCCCATAATAAAAATTTCTAATAAAATAGCTTGGGAATATACTATAGGAAACTCAATCCTCTAATATCATTTTGTAATAAACCACTGTAGGATGGCACTAAACCTATCACCCAACCTGATTCATCATAAGGTCCAAAGGGAATTCCTGATCCCCATGTGGTAGAAACTGGTAGCTAGGAATCATAGAAATACCTTTGGGAATGATTTAACCCAAATCAAATATAAAAAATATAGGAATGATAAATTTAGAATCCAAAATGAATAAATGATCCAAAAAGGTCATAACCAACTACCATGATCCAACATGTTCTCACAGACATAACAACATCCATAAGTAGGAGGTTTCAACTAGAAGGCATAATAGAATAAAAGATAACCATAAAGAAAACAAAATCAAACCATTTTGATCCAATCTTGAACCATCTCCTCACAACCTATGGTTTCTCACCACCACCCAACTCACCCCATGTCATCCATAATGTATAAAGGATAGGTCCAATAGAAAAGCTAGAACTTGAAATGAATAGTCATGAGAAAAAATCTCAATAGGTCACCACAACCCACTGAATCTATTAAATATTTTTTATAAGGAAATTAAAAGGTTCTAGTTTGAAAATAAGGATAGAAATTAATATTTTTCAATATTTAATGTATGGAAATCAAAATAATTAAATATTCATCTTTCTAAACATTACTCTTTGTTTTCAAAAAATGAATACATAAGTTTTGAAAAAAACCAAGTGGCCTAATCCATTTCAAATCCATGCCCACTATTAGCATTTCTCAAGAAAATTCATTTGTTTTGTCAAAAATGAAAATTGTAACATTAAAAAATTTAACCAGCCAAAGTCATCCTTTAATCCAAACACCCATTTTGAAATTTACTTTAAAGAACCCACACATGAGTATTTAAATTCAAATCAGGTTTTCCAATAACTTTGAAAACTCATTTTCCAAAGGAAACAACTCATCATGTGCATAGGGGTAAATCATAACAACTAGGCACCACATATCACAAGGAAAACATATATGAAACATAAACAAATTAATTCTTCATAACAATGAAAACAAGTTAAAGGATACAAACAATAACTAGATCAAACTCTACTGAAAAACTATCTAATAAAGAAATCAAATGTGTCATAGGGTCTACACTAGGACCTACCATGAGATATTTTATACCTTTTCATTATAAAAACCTTTCAGAATACTTTTTATCCCAAAATAACCCACCCAACTAGCCTGCATTGGCCTCATTAGAGTGGAACACCCTTTTTTAGCTATATTTCATGCTATAGGGGACACTAGTAGTGTGTGGATATCAAGTACAACATAACTCTAGACTCTCACTTAGCTATCTAGCTCCCATAACCAAAATAGAAGTTAGTAATAGAACAAACAGTCAAATTCTAACATAAAAGAAATAGACAAATCTACCCTCACCCCTAACACCCGATAATTGATAGCCCCAAAAAATAGAAAACACACCGACAACATAAATAATCACATTCCCACACAAGGGGTAAGCAAGAAAGAGGTATTCAAGTGTTTTCTTTCACAACCCCCTTATTAAAATAAAATTTACAAATATTCCTTTATCACCTAAATAGAATTCTTAATACCAAGTCATTTTTAATTTCATAAACCCTCTTTCCAATAATAATTTTGGAAATGATGGAAATCACCCCCCACATTTAAAATTATTCGATGTAACCCTTACACAAGGGGAATCTTATTTAAAATCATAAACATGGAAAAGGACATCCCTTTCCATAAAACCATTTTAAAATAGAAACTATGGAAGTTTACAAAAATGTGTAAACCACACAAACATTTCAAATTTCAATTTAAAATCCATTAATGAACCCCTTTATAAAACACTTTGAGGTTAACACCTCACTTCAAAAAAACTTTTTTTAGACATTTTTTCACTCTTTAAAATCAAAAATAAAATAAAATACCAATACATTCCATGATAAAATTTCTAAAAATCCATACAACATTTGAAAAAAATATCAAATTTAAGCATTCTATTTCTGTTGGGAAAAAAATCCCACAAGGTGATTATGCAGTGTTTTTGGAATTATTTTTTATTCAAAAAGTAGTTTTAAAACAATAGTTATCAAGTTACAGCATGATTATTGTCAAGTAATTTTTAAAAGGATACAAGAAATAAGTATGGAATCTCTAGTATTGGTAAAAAGTGTTTCATGAACAAGGTCTTGTTGTTTCCAAATGTTTACCAAATTTTTTGGGTCTAATATTTAGAGGAAGGGACAAGTTTCATGAAAGATGGATTTCTAATACTGCCACATGAAAATGAGGAAATTTCATGAAATTAATTTTTTTTGGTGTTCTGTGAAAGATTTTTTATTCGAAAAATAACAATGATTCATGGAAGGAAGTTTTGTGTAAGATGGTAAGTTTCGCAAAGACTAGAATTCTCCAGTACATTTCATGAAGGTGGTGAGTTTTGTAAATAGGCTGAACAGCTTAATGAAATGTTATTTGTGAGATATAAAGTTTCACAAAGGGGAATCAGTGTCTATAAATAGATAGTTACACCTCATTATTAGAGATTAATCATTAATGATGATCCAATGGTTCTAAATTCATGAAAGAGTTTCATAATGGTTTTTCTTGTTTGAAGGTTCCATAAAAACTTTAGTTCCATGAAGAAATAACTTGTATCAACCAGACCAAGGTAGTTTTTTGAAATTTTATAAAGCCTCATGAAAGTTGTGGGGTTCATGAAATTGGTGGGTTTCATGAAATTGAAAATTTTCATGATTGGAAAATTTCATGAAATTTGAAAAAGGGTTTTGTGAAAGTGAATCTTTCACAATCTAGAAGAGATTTCCTCGAAATTCTATCATAATGTGACAATAAAAAAGTGGTTAAAAGTTGAGCTTCATTATACACATAAAATGATGTGTAAAAAATAATGATTCAAGTGATCAAAAGTAGAATCTTCTAAAGGATCAGTAAGCATACTTCAGTTGAGAGAGAATTGGGATTTCAAATTGCTATTGGTTGTAAAATAGAAGAGGTCGTGATTCCTCTCTAGACATTGTAATAGTAATCTTCTTTAGTGGAGTTAGTACATAGGCACATTGCTTATGTATTCACCTTGGATGTATCCTATTGTGGGTGAACCAACTAAAATCACTATGTATCATGCATGTTTTAATTTCTACTCATACATTTCTATGGGAAAGAGGAAAAATAATGTTTTGTTTAACAGTGAAAAAATATACAAAGGTTAGGTTGTTTTAATCTGTCACACCATGATTCACTCCCCCCCCTCAGGGGATTTAATCATATTGGTTTAACAATTTCAAACCTGAAATAAAGAAATTTACATATAAAACCTATTATGTAAAGTACAAAACACCATAAAATAGTTTAAATTCACTTCAAATATATCACATATATTCATAAATTCATGAAAAAGGAATTTCGAAAGCACAATAACATTATCAACTCCAAAATGAAATAACTACATATAAACACGAACCTCAGGGGGTGAGAATCAAGATGAACCCCTTCAGAACATGTCTCATTAAATAGATACCACACCCATGGGGATATATATAGTTTTTAATATCCTTGGATACCAAAAACCGCATCATTAGACCCCCCCCCCCCCAGAACTCTAAAATCAAGCCACAAGGGACCTAGGGTTCTTGGGGGAATCCAAAGTCAAGAGAGAAGAAAGGGGGAAGGGATGAAGAGGGAATATGAGGAACAAACACCTAAAACTCATTGAAATAACCAATAGAAGGTTGAGAATCAAATATATGAAGTTGTTGGAGCTCTTCATTGGATCCAAAGGGACATTTGATATGAAAGGGAAGAAATGGGTGTGAACCCCCCTTAAAATCAAAGATGATCAATTTGAGAAGACCCAAGAATCCAACACATGGTCAAGTTGCATAGCTTAGAGGCATGGTTTTTTAAATCATGTACCAACCATGTGTTGGCCACTACATAGGCTAGGAACCCCCCCCCCCCCAATAGTTATTCCGGGTTCTATATGGTTTGGAAGAATCGTGCACCTCACCCCTAACACATCTCAATCCCTGGACATTTTTTGTGGAGCTCTGTATTGTTTGAAAAACCATGCAAAATGATTCTATCAAAATGACAAGCCCACTTGAAAGGGCTCCACGAAATTAGTACTAACTATGTGGGCTAACCATTCTCCTCCAAAAAACACTTCAAGAATATAAATTTTCATCCCACAACAAACTGGAACTCAAACCCGCTCAAGACAATATAAAATAATACATAATAAAAACACCATAGCATGGGGTGTCACGCTGAATGGGTCGATTAGTATAAAACAATAGTGAAGAACAATGCACAAAATCGATTACAAACGAACACATAGGGGAAGAAATATTGTAGATGAACAAGGAAAGATAAACTCACAAAAACCAATAAAAACACATGAAATGCAAACTATGAATCCTTAAAAACAAGTTTTGAATATCATTCATTTATTTATGAGGTTCATTTTATCCAAAATAAATGAGTTCAATTGCTGAAAAAGAACATGGGAGTAAAAACACATAAAAATCATGAAAAACGCATGAAAGATCGACTGAGAATCCTTAAAAATAAGTTCCTAATTTCGTACCTATAGTTTTGAGGTTTGATTTTTCCAAAAAAAATTACTTTGACTACTGTAGAGTATTGATTCTATGAGAGCACGAATGTGCGGGGAGGAGAAGAAATCTATTATGGTTCGTTTTTAAAAGGATGATGTTTTTATCAGCGTTTAATGAAAATCCCTATAAAAACTATATTTAATCGGTGCTAAAAATATAAACGCTGAGAAATACAACTTTTAATAGTTTTTTTAGTGTAGATAAATTAATATATTTATCAACTCTAAAAGAGTGCACACAAAAATGGTATTTCTCAGCGCTTAATTTCTAGCATTGATAAAATGCACTTTTATCAATGTTTAATCTAGCATTGATAAAATGAAAATTAAATGAATAAAACTGAAAAAAAAAATAACATCAATTATATAAACAAAAAAACTATCAAAAATGAATCGTAAAAACTTTTTAAATTACAAAAATATTTAAAAAATCATCTAAATATATTAATAATTTAAATTTTAATAATATTGAAAGTATTAAACTTTATAAATAAATTTGTCTAAATAAATATTAAAAATGAATAATTTATCAAAATATTAAAATCTAATTAATATTAAAAATTAATAAATAATATGGAATGATAGAATATTAAAAATGAATAAATAAATTTGAATAAATAAAAAAATATATTTAAAATAAATAAATTCATAGTATTAATTACATAAATTACAAACACATAAAAATGAATAAAAATGATTAAATAAATAATATTAATTATATAAATATCTAATTTTAAAAAAAAATAATGATATTAACAATATAAAAGACAAAATAATTTTAAAATGTATTTAAATTAATTAATTATTTAAATTTCAAACATATTAAAAATTGAGAAAATTAATAAACAAAAGTGAATAAATACTAAACATATAAATTACAAACATATTGAAAATATTAGAACATAGTAAATAATTATTTATTAATAAATATTAAAAAAGAATAAATACCAACAAAAATAATAATTAATAAATATTAAAAATGAATAAATATTATTAAATAAAGGAATATTAAAAATGAATAAATAAAATTAAATAAATTAAAATAATATTTTAAAATTTTGAATTTATAAGATTAATTACATGAATTATATACACCTAAAAATAAAGAATGAATGAATAAATAATATAAATAATATATCTAACAAAATTATTATAAATAAATGAAATTAAATATTTAAATTATAAAATATTTAAAATTTTGTATAAATAAATTAATTACATAAATTTAAAACATTTAAGATATATTAAACTTAATATACAAATATAAATAAATATTAATCATATAAATTAAAAACATATTGAAAATATTAAAACATTGTAAATAAATATTAAAAATGTATAAATTCCAAAAAAAATTAAAATTAATAAATATTAGAAATAAATAAATAATATAAAATGAAATAATATTAGAATTAATAAATAAAATTGAATAAATTACAAAGAAAAGTGAATCTGTAACATTAATTAAATAAATTAAAAACATATAAAATTAAATAAAAAATAAATAAATAATTTTAATTATATAAATAAAAAAAATAATTAAAATTAATTATTATAACTATTTAAATTAAAAAAATATAAAAATGAAAATTCATTTAAATGTTTTAATTATATAAATTTAAATAAAAATTTAATAAATATTAATCATATAAATTAGAAACATGTTGAAAATATTAAAAATTCGCTAATAAAAAATGTAGAAATTTTAAAATAATGAATAAATTCAAAAAATATTAAACATTAATAAATATCAAAAAAAGGAAAAAAATATTAAATGAAAGAATATTAAAATTGAATAAATTAAAAAAAATATTGAGAAAGGTGAATTCATAACATTAATTCCATGAATTGTAAACATATAAAAATGAATAAAAATGTATTAAAATTAAAAAATAAATTATAATCATTTTTCTAATTATTGTTGTTTGAATTATATTGATTATATATATAAGATTTAATTAAATATAAAACAATAGAATTTTGAATAATAATTAAAAACATTGTTATTTAATTAAATGTATAAATATTTAAGAATACAAAAATAACTATCAAAAATGAATATATTACAAAAACAATAAAGTAATAAATTTTAAAAATGAGTAAATTATAAAATATATTAAAAATACATAAATATTAAAAATGGATAAATAATATCAAATGAATAAACAAACATACACATACATGCATACATACGCATAGACATACAAGTACACACACATACACATACACATACACATACACGTACACTTATATTCATACATATATATACACATACATACATGTACACACATGTATACACAGACATATTTATACAATTACATACACATACATACACATTGATACACGTATATATTCATACATGGGTATACTACATAAACATACACATACAACATAAACATATATATATACAAATATACACATATATAGACACACACATACATATACACATACATATACACATATACTTACACACATACTTGCACATTCATCCACATGCATAAGCATACATGACCACATATACAAGCACATACACATACACATACACATACACATACATATATGCGTATATATGCACACACACACCGAGAGAAATGCATACATACAGATACACATAAACATACACATATACAAACATACATCTATATAAACACTCACACAAACAACACATATATACAAATACAACACATGCAAACGCATGAATACATACACACATATACAAACGTACAAATACATCTACATACATCCATAAGAATACACATACATACAAATATACACATATATAGACACACATACACACAACACATATATACACATACAACGCATACACATATATGCGTATATATGCACACACACACTGAGAGAAATACATACATACACATATACATAAACATACACATATACAAACATACATCTATATAAACACACACACACACACATATATATATATACAAATGTACAAATACATCTACATACATCCATAAGAATACACATATGTACATATATGTGTGTGTTTTTGAAATTATTTAATATGAATATAAATATATAAATTCAAATATGAACTATATTTAAATAAATATATATTCATTTATATATTTATGTTGTTATTTAAAAAAAGTATTAATGTATTATATTTATATATACATTTTGTAATCAATGAAAATAAATTTATTACTAAAAAATATTGATTAATAAAAAAAATTATGTTTTATATATAAAATTATTAAAATAAGATGGATAATAATTTTTTTTATAATATAGTTATATAAATCATATTTATATATTGTATTTAAATATATATGATTATTTTTATATAAATAATATTTTAAAATTTATAAATATGTATATATAGATTAAATTAATCCTGGTTCCGTTTATACGCACTTTTTTATCACTATTAAAGTGGGGATTTTATCAACGATAAAAACACTGATAAACAGTAGTATTTTATCAATGATTTTTTAGCACTGATAAAGGTGACCTTTACTAGTGATTTTAGCTAGCACTGATAGAAATCACCCCTTTATCAGTTCTTTTTTGTTTAGCACTAATAAATGTTAGTGCTTAATAAATGTGAATTTGTAGTAGTGTTAGTTTAATAAATTCAAAAGATAATAAAATTAGTTATGTTTTTTAAACTATTTTAATTTATTAAAACTAATAAACAATAAGATAATTTAATATTAATTATAATAAAAAGAGAATAAAAAATATGATTTCATAGTAAACACAATTATAAAATACAGTGTCAATATTAACATGAATGAAAAATATAAAACATGTAAATATATTACTATAAAATAATGTACTCTACATAATTTTTATAAGAAAAAATAAAATCATGAAAATTTGAATTTCAAAATAGATTCAATAGACAATAAAAATAGTGTGACAAAATCATTAAATAGTAAGAAAGATATCATGTATGAAATATGCATTGATCGAGATTACCGATAATTTAACAAATAAATTTATTACAACACAACGGATGAACATGAATAACATGAGGAAATATAATTCATGAAATGAATGTATAAAAATATTAGTTTTATAATAGAAACTATAACTTAAAATTGTAAACAAAAATCAATGATGGGAATTGTTCATAATTGAATAATTGAATATATGATAGGTAAATAAAGAAAAAAAGAAGAAAGAAATGGACATGGAAATCTATGTGCATAAGATAAGGATGTCATGATTTATACTACTAAAAACAATTAAGGATTACAATATATATATACTTTAACAAACAAGAAACATTGAATATTCTATGAGAAAAACATTATTCTTATCACTCTAGGACTCAAAGATAATATCGATCTAAGTATATGACATATAAACCTACACTTGGACTAGATCACATATACTCACATAGTGAAAAAACTATAGACAACATGTATAAGAAACCATGATAAAAAATTGAAAGTAATATCAAATTGAGACCCCTTACCAGGGATCAGTCTCAACTCTATCAAAGATCCTCCATGTTAGGCATCATTTATTGTCATCATTGAGTCAAAAATTAATCATCCCTTGGGTTTTCATGCTATAAAATATCCATTGTATGATATATAGATATTAAAAATAATTGAATTTAATATTTTTTGTTTTTATCAAACCAATATTATGCTCTAATATCTTATTGGTCATTGAGTGCAATGGTAATACCATGAGAAGTGGAAACCTCTTGAAATAATTTTTATTATAACTAATTTGAGCTTGGTGTTCTATCGAAAATATCAAAATTATAATATTTGATTTTTAAAATTATTTTTTTATGTCATTTTTTTTATCATGTTTTTCTTTTATCAGCTTGGTTAGTATCTCTAGGGTTGGTATTTTTGTTATTTTGTTACCTTTTGATGGATATAGTTTCCTTGATTTGTTTCCATTATTCGTACCTTATATGATACCATAGGTGGGCCTATGGTATTTTTGGGTGAGTGTCAAGGATTTTAATGTAGGAAGGGTCAATGTGGGATTTTTCATGATAGAGAGGTGTGTAAGTAATATGGTGAGAGCTTATAAGGTCATTTTGGGAGTTTTTTTCTACATGACTACTCTTTCCCTTAATAATATTAATTAACTATTATTATATTATTTTTTCACTTATTTGTGTCCTAGGATAGGGGGTTTTGTCATGAGAAATAACTGGATGCGATATTAATGGTTGGTCTAAGAAAAATTTGGGTTGTAATGTCATGCATGTAGTTTCAATAATGATTGGTACTCATGATAGTGTTATTATGTACTATTGAACAATATATAGATTATTAGGGAATTAGAATCTTTATATTATTGGATTAATTTTACTAGGATGATATTTCTTTGGCTAATAGGTTTTTTTCCTTAGATATCCTACGTTTTCTTCTAATTTTTAGATATTCCATAAGACTTTTGGTTGTACTTGACATGTATATGTACCAAAATGTTTATAGAACTCTCCTTTGCATTAGTTTTAGAAGACATATCCTTATGGTTTGATTCTAGATACTATTTCATTTGGATCCATTATTACCTTATGTCTAAGTTATTTTGATGTCATGGTGTTCAGCTGACATGTCTTGAAAAAGGAAAGAAAAACTAAATGTTTGGATAGATTTTTCTTATGGATTTAGGTGGAGATTATTTTTTCTTGTCAGTTTTGATCTTTTATTTTATGTTTTTTATTTTTCCCTTGGTTTCATATGGGGTTGTTCTTGTCTGGGTTGAATATTATTTGTAAAGATAGAAGATTTTTTCTATCATATTTTTTTGAGGATGATAAATTGATTATTTTGTAGGCATTTGTGAGTTGATATATAATTTCTTGATAGTGTGGATATAGTGGATGGATCAGGAAAGTGAAGGTATATTCTCTTATTCTTTCATTTAGATTTTAATTTATGTTTTGATTATTTTCCACATACCATTATAAATTTCATTGATTTGCATAGAAATGTGTCACATTAATTCATGTTTAAGGAAAATCCAGAAGATGATGAAACTAAAGCTGGTAAATTGGAATATATTGGATAATTTTAGGTTTTCTAGCTTCAATTTATGGATTTAAAAGGTTTAATAACACCATATGTTTAGGAATTTAATTTTCAAGGTGGATATTTTATAAGATTTTATTTCAATGTTTATTGTATACTAAATATATAAATTCATTTAATTTCCATAGTGCATAATTATGAAATTTTATTTTTGTTGTTTTTTTAATTAATTTCATGTTTTTATATATTTTATGTAATTAGATTACATCACATTTTATTTTTTATTTAATTTTTTCATTGTAATAATGGAATATTAATAAAGTTGGTTTTCTTTCTTTTGTGATGCTTCTCTTAGACTCTTTTTATTTAAGCTCACTAAGCCGCATGCCTTGACCTATCTTCTTAGACCACCCCTTAGTTTGTTTCCTTAGCTAATTTGTGTCCTCTTCCTGGGGATGATCTTAACCATTGATTATCTGGATCGTGTAGCCCCTATTATTCCCTTTTATGCTTCCATGTGTACTTTCACATAAATACAGATCTATAGTAATCTATATTATATCCTTTATACCCTTTCATGGTGTTCCACATGACCTACCCAATCCATTACATGGATTACTTATATATTATTCTAATTATACTACACAATCCACCTATGTTGGATCATCTATTTAAAAATTGTTTCTATTATTACCATTTCTATATTTTCAGTCATGGTGTGGTATTTATTTGGTTTTAGAGTGATTATTCATTTAGTTAGTGTTGCTGGTCTGGTTCTTGGTTTAATTAATATTAAATAGAATAGAGAGACTCTAGTGACCTACTTCTTTTTTTTTGAATGGTTTGTTCCATTATTATATGTATTAGAGAAAGTTTGAGATCTTATATTGTAGATACCACTTTGGTATATGGAAATAGTGTTCTTGAAGTATATTTGGATCACATAAAATGTCTAGTTCATGTCATTTTAACCTAGAATATGATGTATTTTTTAGTCCATGATGATTGGTGTCACCCAGGAAGGAGTATCTTTGATAAAGGTGAGATTGAATCATGGTAAGGAGGTATCGGTCAGGTTTTCCTTTCCATTTTTCATTATTTATTTCATATAAATTATTCTTTTAGTGTTTCATTGTGTGAATGCATGAGTTTTTCTATGTTTTAGTATATACGTCTCATCCTTAGCTCAGTGTTGACCATAATTCCTCAAGTAACAAAAACAATATTTTTTGGATATCCTCTCAGTTTTTTCTTATTTTCTTAATTTTGCAGCTCTTGTAATTATATAATTAAAATATTTTAAATACTATTTTACACTTTTGAGAATTATAAAATATATTGAAATGATTTACATTTGTTAAAAATTATCAATTAAAAAGAATTATTTAAATATATATATATATATCAATGTTTATTTTCATGTCATAAATACTTATTTATTTAAATGTTAAATATTTTTCATATTTTATATATTTAAAGAAATTATTTAATTATAATATATTTAAAGATGAATATTTAGATTAATTTTATAGATATATAAAGATATTTATTATTATAATAATATTACAAATAAATATTGAAATAAATGTAGCAAGAATAAGATTTTGAATTTAAAAATAAATTTCAGTTGATTAAAATTATATATTTCTTTAAAAAATAGGAGTTTTATTTTTAAAATTATACATAAATTTTAATAAAATGGATTTCATGTCATTAAATCATCTTTTTAAAATTATTTGGGGCATATTTTTTAAAAAAATTTATAAATTACTGGGTATGGCCTTAAATAGTAAAATTTATGTATAACCATGGTTTTGATAAAAATCATGGTTAAAGTTTATGAGTGATATTTTTATTTAAATTTATTATTTTAATAATTTAAATTTTTTATTTTTAAATTCCATATTATAATTTATTTTCCTTATATATTGAGCGATACATTTATATTTTAATCTTTTTAAAAAAATCTGTTCAAGTTTAAATTAAACTCTACAATCTGTTATTAAATATATATCTATGAAGATATTGATAACTTGAGGATGATATTGAACCTTTTATATTACTGAATATACATAAAAATGATATTTTAAATTTTATAGGTGGATTCAAATTAGAAAAAATTTGAGTAAAACATTTGAACTCCTTTCTAAAATAATATATTGGATTAGAATGGATTTCTACTACCTATTATTAATTTTTTTCTATAGTGTATGAAATTTTTTAGAAACATAAAAATTAACATAATTACCACTTAAGTATTATCAAATTAATATGAATTAATTCACATCACAAGATAAGTTTCTATATGCTTACTAAATAACAATGCATCACTTGAACAACATAAGAAAATTAAGAAATTTTTACTTAGTGAAAATATTGTAAATAGGTAAGAATATTTTACTATTTAAGTGGTAAATATTAGAAGTAATAAATTATTTAAATATAAAAAATTGAATTCTAAAATTTTTCTAGTATTTTTAAACACAAATTAAAAGATTAACGTTGAAAAAATCTACAAATAATGGTTTTTCCTCTCTTCTAACACTATTCCTCTATTTTATAAATATCATTTATTTACATTCCCTATATACTCTCTAAATTTCTCTATTGTCAATCCCTATACTCTTTCACATTCATTTTTTAATACAATTACTCGATCAAAGTAGGTGTTTGTAAAGATCAATGAAGGTATGATTTTCCTTTCTTTTTTAATTGAATTATCCATTCTATTTTTCTATTTTAGTAAGGATAAGCAATATTTTGAACATCCTTGATATCAAAAAAATATTTTAATACTTAAATTTTCATTCATAAAAGAAAAAATACAAACATAATTACCCTATTATATATAACTTTTAATTTTGTTTAATTTTATCTTTTATTTACATTTGTTTCATCTATTTTATTCTTTTTCTTTTAATAATCCACTTTTATGATGATTATACATCTTGTGTATGGGTTATTGATATTCATTTACCTTTATGTTAAATACACAGGGAATTATAATTATTTATCATGATGGATATGTAAATATATAATCATATATAATTTTGGGTTAATTAAGTATCTACATAGAAATTATAATTATATTTTATTTTAATTTTTAATTAACTAAAATTTTATACATGTAACATTAATCGCTATTATGGATTATTTTATCAATATAATTATATTTTCATCCCAACATGGTGTTATCACCACTTGTTAGACATAAATCTGTATACATGTTTAATTGTGTAAATATTCTAAAATTTTTAATTCATCATTATATAATATATTAATGATGTAATTTCAATAATAAGGAAGCTAAAATAATAATATGGATATTTTACATTTTATTATTCATTTATAATTTAAATTTTAACTCTTAAAATTTCAATAAACCTAAATTTCCTAAGAATGGATTTCTTTACTACTGTGATTATCAAACATCCATAGTTGTGAATACCATAGACATGGAACTTCAAAATTAGATCAAAGCAAGATAATAAATGAATTAACATAATCATATGGAATTATATAATAAACATATTTTAAAATTAAAATAAATTACTAAAAATTCTAATTTATTTTTATATAGAAAAATTCAAACCGAAGAATCTTTGAAGGATTTAAGGGGTTTCTTAATATTTTCACCTTCTATTTTTTAATAATGCACTTTATATTTCTCTAAACTCTCACTCTCTAATTTTATCTAATAATATTATTTCTTATATTATTATTTACCTATTAATTTTATTCTTTCATATTATATGGACATCTTTCTTTTTTTAAGAGGTAATTGTCTAATAAAATCTATTTTATTCATTTTCTTACATAAACTTCAATGCTTATACTTTTGGATTGAAATGAAAGCTATTATGTGTTGTATTCATGATATGATTATGAGACAATATATATGATGATGGGTTTTCTAATATTTTTATAGCACCTGAAAGGATTGGGTAATGATTTATTCTTTGTAGAAGTTATGTTAGGATTAACCAGATAGGTTATTCCATTCCTAGAGATTATGAGTGATTATGGGTGATATAAATATGATATTCAAAGAAACCATCAAGATTATCCAATTCTTTTTAGGATTTCATATGATTTTAATTTTTGATGCTTTTTCTATTCTATAAATATGAGTAAAGACAATATTATTATTTTTATTTTATGATTGAATATATTTTTATGATCTTATATGGGTTTAATGTATCATTATATTCTCTTACCATAAAGTATATTTAACTTTATGATCATTCAGGTATTTCATGGGCTATTGATTTTCATTTTATTTTTTGACCCCTTAATAAGATTTATATTCTCATCCCATATTTTCTAATGATTTGTATAGAGACTATGGATATGTATGAATAAAAATTAATTCGAGATTCAAGTTATGATTTTTATCCATGAATGAAGAAAGTGTGCAATTTAATAAGTTTGTTTTGTGAAAAAAAAACATACATCATGTAGAAAAATGTGTTTAATTTTATTTAAGGTTATTTAAGGGATTGTACAATCCTCTAAAACTATAGACCTAAAGTTTTAAGGAATCTTAGTATTGTAATATTTTTTGTAAACTCATATAATTATGGGATGGTTATGTTTATGTTATCATAATAATCCATTCTTATTTTACATAGAGGAAACAATTATTTCCATTTTCCTATGCATGTAGGTTAATTTAAATAAAAGTAAATAAATATTTTTTTATATATTTATTACTTTTTTTCTTCTTAATTTTCTTTTTGTATATTGAATGATTCATTTATACTTAAATTATTTTCTTTTAAAATTGACGTCATCTTCAATTATAGTTTCTATTTTCAAACTACTATTATTGTATTCTCATTTTATAAATTAAATTTATATATCGTAACCATGTTTATAATTTGTTTTGTAATATTATTTATGTAATTATTTATAATATTTACTAATTCATGTTACTTATAGTATATCTTTATAATTGTGTAAATATTTTGTTACACATTTTTTCTTCTGTGTTGAATATTTTTTGATAATATCATGTTAATGTTTATATTTTTTTCATAATAATCATTTATACTTTAAATTTTTTGATAATATATTTATAATTTTTATATTTATTAATCATGTTAATGTTTCCCCTATCTTTTATGATTATGTTCCCTGTGAATTCATTTTTTTTATTCTTGGTTAATTGAAATTTATATTGAAATATATTCTTGTTTACTGGTTTTGATAAATGAAAATGGTTAAATGAACATAATTAAATTTCATATTTTATGGTATTATTGAACCATCATCAAAATCAAAATAATTATTTTTCATTAAATTTTAAGGCAATACCTTGAGAAGCATAAACCCCCTATAATACTTTCCTAACCCATTTGACCTTTTGATCCTCTAATTACATGTCATGTCTTGTTTAGAGAGGGTATAATTTTATATTTATAGTCAAAATAAGTTTTATACTGTCCCAAAACATTTAAAAAAAAAATCACCATAGATTGATACATATTTTGAAAAAAATAATACTAAACTGAAAGAATTTTAATTTAAAACTTGATTTAAAATATTTTTTCATCATTATAATAGTAACCACCATTAATGTAAAATTACAATTTTTTTATTCTCTTTAAAAAATTCCCCTAGTGTTAAATTAAATATTCTAGATTATTAATTGAATAAATATAGGTACTAAATCATCTAATGAAATCAAAACAAATGTAAAATTACAAATTTAATCTATGTTGAATTTTTTAAATGGATGTTAAAACATATAAAATAATTATAAGTGTATGTAACTATTAATAGTTATTGAACTTACCTATACAAATATCCATTATTTTTTTAGATCAAACATAACTAAAAGAGATTAATTGATTACGTTAAAGGTAATATTTATTTATTTTTTTATAATTAATTATTTAATTGTTAAATATTCATCATCATCCGTATTCGATCTTATAATGTTTTTTTTCAATCTATCTATTTTTATATTCAATTGATGACTGAAAGTCACATAAATTATCATTCAATTTATTTTTATGAAATAAATAATAAAATTCACCACTTTTATATTCTCCACTATTATAAATATTTAATCACTTAATATTCATTTCATATTGAACTTCCATCTATGATTTAAATATTTTTTATAATTTAAAATATACTTCTTCCTCTTTATTGGGTACAGCCAAATATAAAAGGATAATTATTAATGAATCAATCAAAGTATCATTCTCATTCTAGACAAATAATTAGTGTTTGATGAACATTAATATTGATCAAGTCTATAATAAAATTGCTACATATTTTTGATGTTTCAAAATCTAATTTGTGTTTCTTACTTATAAAATAATTCTTATAAAATCATAAAGATATATATTTTCATGTCCATAAAATGTTATTGAGTAATGATAATTTTAATATATATTTAGATATTTGAAAATGTTTTCCATGTCATGAGGTTATCATTTTTTAACTGAGGAATTTAAAGTGAAAATTTCCTCTTACTTAAAAATTAACCAAATTTATTTATAATTTCCCATATTAACCTTCATTTCCAAAAATTTTATATTTCACAATTTTTATAATCACTTTTATAGTGAAAACCATGCACCTAATTTCATCCAATAATCTTAAAGACAATAGATTATTGTTCATTCCCATTACATGATTTCCTCCTTTTATATATCATATTAAATTATCATACATCTATAGTTTAATGTTATAATGTCAAATGATATTCAAGATATAAAAATTTTTCAAGTTCATGGTTCCTTTTTAGATATGTTCATTGTTATTAATTATGCTAGTATGTGTCGATCGAGTCAGAAAAAATTTGGGTTTTTTAATTTTTTAATTCAAAATGGAAATTGAAACTAAAGGGTTTGTTTTAAATGATTTATGTTAGAATTTTAAAGTGAAATTTCAATTAGATGATACTCAAAGAGAAATTCTAAGAATTGGGAATATTATGTGATTGAGATGGGTGGAAATAGGGGCCCATTGAAATTCTAATGGTAGTCCACTAGAGTTCTAATAGGCTAGTGAATTGTGTTTCTAAAATGGAAAATTTGGATATAAACCACACTCAGAGGGGGTGAATCTATGTTATAGAAATTTCAAACAAATTTTTACCATAATTTTTTTATCACTTTTTATTTTTACCTATATCACTATTAGGTGAGTGGTTATATTGTTCTCTCTGTTCTCCTTTGTTCTATCTTACAAAATAAGAGGAAGCACACACATAGGATGTAAAACAATTTACAATTTTCACCACTAAATATGATATTATAATTACCTTTTGTGAACTATATTCCCCCACAGTCACACAACCCACAAGTATAAACCTATTAAAATTACATTATAGTTATCATCACGTACACTTGTTTTTGGAATCTTACAATCAATTACATATCATACCTTTAAAATGAATTTTAAATGTAAAAAACATATATTTTGACTCCAATTAATAATATTTCCTTGTTATTAATGTGTTGAATCTTCTTTATTCTTTATTCCTTTCATAGTATCAAGTTACTTATTCTATTTATATGCACAACATTGTAGAAAACCTTTTATTATAATACACAATAACAAATTGATATAATAATTATTCTTCTTCCACTTACCTCTAATTATTCTTCTTATTATTATTATTTTATTTTAACTAGGGTTAAAAAATATTTTCTTCTTCTGATGAACTTCATAACCAACTCGGTCACTTCTTCTTCTTCTTTCTTCCCCTTCTTTTTCTCTTCCTTTATGTAACAGAAACAATAATGGATCTTTCAATTCTTTTATGATTCGACACATAGTGGTTACTCAAATTATAAATTACATCAGGTATTCTCTCTATTTTACATAGAAGACAGAAAATGTTATTTTGGATTTTTAGTTCCAAACTTCATTAAAAACAATCCTTCAACCTAAAATGATATGTATATATATACATATAATAATGACTATAGAGATAGTTTCTCCAGAAAAAAACATTCAATAAACCCCATTAATATTTTAAATTAAAATATCTAGAGTTATCAAATATATAATTTCTCATTGAAACTACTCTATAACTTCTTGAAACATCATGCAGTTATTCATTAACCACGTTAAATCAAACAAGTAAAATTATCACATCTTTCATTTTTCTTTCAATCGCACAAATCTACATGCATTTAAATGGAAACATATTTATGATACAATTCAGTTATATTTATGTCCTTATCACTGAATTTGTGACCTATATTTCTTTTCTCTATGATAATCCACATGTAATTACAACACATATATTCATGCATGAAACTTCTCTTCTTTCTCTATCCGTGATAATCAACATAAATTAATAATATATCATATGAATACATGAAATTTATTATGATCATAGAACCTTCATTTTTCATGATTAATAATTTTAAAAATATATATGTTTACATATCTAACAAAAATATTATCATGCATTAAAAACGTATAGAAATATATGGATACATTATTCATGATCATGACCACCTCATTCGTGTCAAAAACATAATCTCTGAGTTTTCCATCTTCATTTTTCATTATAAAAATTGAATCATGATAAAACATAATATAATTATATTTTATTCTATATATAAGAAATCCTTAACTGGAATATTCTTATTTATTTATTTTTACCTTTGTATTTTTCTCCTCATGTTGGATCATGGAAATATTTGAAAACATCATAAAAATGAAAACTAGAATTGAACCATGTTGTGGTGTCACTTGACATTTTGGACTAGGACATCTATATATTCCATGGTATTCTCCATGAAATTTTGATCCCCATTTAAAGCTTCAAGAAACAATTTAATACACATATTCTTCTCAAATGGCTACCATTGATACAAAACATCATAGGATTCCTTGTTTTACTTATCTTGTTTGTAAGGATAATGATAATCATATCATGAGGTATATATATCATTAAAAAACAGTTCAAATTAAATTGAATGAAAAATAAATAGGTCACTAGATCAAATATTCTCTATGAGATCACTTGATCAACCATTTTTTGTTATATGGATCATTCATATCATATTAACCATATGAATCCCAGGATCACTCAACAGATTGTACGAGACCCACGATCACTCAATATACTGTCTAAAGACCATGGTTGATTTAGATCCCTAAAATACCTTTCTTTATATCCAAAGATAAACTTTTTTTAATTATTTTCTTAACCTTATATAGGTAATTATATTCTTATATGACCTTTACATAACATTAGAAATACCATTACACAATTATTTCAGGATTTTACCTAGTTAATGGATCTCTAGGTTTCCTTCAAGAAAGTAGTGAAAGTTTCAAGGTACCCATATATAGATCCATGATTTACCCACACACAGATGTATTTCACTAGATTTACCTTTAATACACTGTGTAATTCCCAGTTACCTTTATATAGGTAGAGTAATCTATAAGTAACCTTTACAGAGTAGCTTGATTTCAATTTTACATAAATGAAATAATTGAATGACCTTTATATGAGAAGTGTTAATTCCAAGTTACCTTTGCGTATGAATGAATTTACCCATACATAACTAACTATATAAAAATTATAACTTTATGTAACTTCATACAAATTTAGTTACCATTACATAGCTCATGATTTTTTCTATTTCCATGCTCATATACAAAAATTTCAAGATAACTCCATGGTCTTATAATTCCAATATTCTACATCCTTCATCTTTTCTAATCTTCAAAAATCAAAAAGATCCATCCATATTACTTTTTTATTTTTATTATAAATATATTGATGGATATTCAAATACCATTCATCATATGTAAATAATAATATTCAATATTAAAAATGGAATTTTCTATAGAACTCCTTTTGTATTCATATAAGACCTATAGATGGAACATTAAATCTTCAATCACATTTTCCTTCAATAATAAATATCCAATAACTTCAAAAATAAAGAACATATTTCTATTTCCATTGGAATAGTGATAATAAATTTCAAATACAATATAGAAATAACATCTAACTTGTTTCATTCCAAAAATAATAATAATTGTCAAATATTATCTTCCATGACTCTAAATGACCATAACACATCTTATTTGGATATATTCACAAAATTCTCAGGTTATATTAACCACACAACCAATAAACTTATTAAATATATTTAAATTCGTTGAATGAAAATACAACTCACCATACAGTGGTTTCAATAGTTTCACCACTACCCCTGCCATTTGAAGTCTAGTAGCAACCCAACAGACATTTGGTAGGGCTTCACAACCACCACTTAAGTGGTGGAAATTTTGGTTTTCTTATGAATTCTTTTATTAAACCCCTTAGGGGTTGGGGTTTCAATATAGATAGGAAGTCAGAGGATTATTATATTTAGTAATTATATCCTCCTCCCTTATCGACGGTTGATTTGGGTTTACTCAAAAGGGTTTGTTTGGTGATGGTGGTATGTTATATTGTTTTTCTTCCTCTACCCTTATTATTCATCATTTCCCATTTATTTTCGATTGTTAACCTAGGTGTTTTGTGGTTATTAAATGGAATAATGGTGGAATTACATCAATATATTGGGTTTTTTGGACAAGAGGGGATGTTTTGATTGGGACAATATGTGTGGTTTTATATTTTTACCAAGGGTGGTATGTAGATCCTTTGATTATTTTTGGGTTTTTTCAAATAAGGATAATGTTGGGATAATAATTGAGGTGAGATATTGTGTATTTTTCATGTATTAAGTTTGAGGGAATGGTGGGAGTGTTTTTCACTCTATTTCTTAAGGTTTCGACCATGAGAGGTTACCCTTTGTGTTTATTTGAATTAGGTTAGTTGGATTTACTTATGGTATTAGATTTAAATTTAAATATTTATTTGTTATAATTAATTTTTATAAATCATTGGATAATATAGGGTCTTCTATTGTGATCTATGATTGGTGTATACTTGTATGGATTTTTTGGATTGGCCAAGAATAACTAAAAAGTTAGATAAATTTATATTAAGGTAGACGGTCTCTATGTTATCTCATCGGTTTGTATGAATTCCATATTCCATTTTTTAATAACCCCTATATACCTAATTATGGATTTGATTATATATTTATCGATCCAAGTGTATTTACAATATCTTATGGTTTTCCTTGAGCTGAAAATCTTTTGAATTTCAATTTAATTTCTTGTTTTTGACCAAATGTGAGTCTCCAATTGGGTCATATGAGTTTTGGGAGTTTCCGGGGCATGTTTATATCCCAAAGTCTACGTTTTTGGAAAATAACAATGGGATGGATGGTTAGAAGAAACTATTTCACTTACGCCATATGGTTACTACTAACCTTGTGGGGCATTTTAGAAACTAGATCAGGGTCACACGGTTTGAGGAAACTGTGTTGTCGGGGTCACACACCCATGAATACAACCTACTATTTTTAGTTGAGGAAAAATACATATCAGAAAATATTTTGTATAACTAGGAATCATGATCATGTGATTGAGGTTCTTGAACATAGAAGGGTTCATAGTTGGCACATGATTTGGCCAACCGTGAAGCCAAAACATGCACCCCAGTGTCTCTGGGTAAAATGTCCATTTTTCCTTGATTATTTAAAATGTTAAATCCCCTTTTACTATTTAATTTATCCAAAAAATATTTCTTCCATTTTAATCCTTATTCAATCTTAATGGTAGGCTTTGATATGATTCCTTCATACAATGTCTGATTCAAGATTCATTCATATCATTGGATCTTCACTAGGTATTCATTTGTTTCTCCATTTTCATTTAATCTAGACCAAATTAGAGGCCTATACCTGATGAGTTTTCTACCAAAAACATATGATAGGTGGCCTATAAATTTTCTTGTATTGTATTTTTGTTTTATTGAATTTTTTCATTATGCCCAATTTTGGACCTTTTGGTATTTCTTTGAAAATTAAATGAATGTTTTTATTAAATTTATGGAACCTTGATAGGTTTCACACTTACTAACTTGTGATGGTTGGAGGTTTTCAGCCTCAAACCGGACCATTAGTGAGTTGTGTTTATATATTTTAACCTTCCATTACCACCATATTGGATATTTTTGTGTGTGATCTCTCCATCTTAGTGGGATCTCTAAATAATTAATTTATATTCTAGGATAGGGTTATTTCTTTATTTGACATGTAATTACATGATGTAAAATTGATTAAAATGATTTAATGGAAAATATGGAAATGAGTATCATGAACTCGTGTATTTTGAATGATTAAGAAATGGATTATGGAATGAATTATGAAATGAGATAAATTATAAAGGAAATAGTTAATGAATGAACCTTCTTTCTTTATGTGATCATGTTGATAATGGTTATTTTGTTATAGTATTCATAATTATATGGAATTATATGGAAATTCCTACTACATGTATTCATAATTCCATAGAATTCCATGGAAATTACTAATCCATGGATTCAAAATTATATTGGATTCCATGGATATTCCTACTCCATGGATCTTGGTTGCATGGAATGCCTTGGAAATTACTACTCCTTGGATCCATCCATGGTCCTAACACTTGATTACATGGTATAGGTCATTAAGGATTCCTTGGAAATTTCTACTCCTTATATCTGGCCCATGATCCTTGATAATGGATTACTCAGAATATGATGCAGTGGATGTTTATCATTCTTTATAAATATCCTTGGTATGGGTTTTTGATCACAGTTGTTAGATTTGATAGTATTATGCTTACTTTATCATTCTTTACAGTTAGCTCATATTTATGGTTTCCGGTTTACAGTGATCCTTGATAGCTAGATAGTTTCACATATACTTAGGAATTTGTACTACTATTATATATTTCACATTTATTCTACTTATATTACACATTCTCTAATTATTAAAGACAACATTAGTTTTTCCCTGTTGAGTGTAATCTCACACCTTTTCCACCCTTCGGTACCAGGAAAGACTTCATAGATATAGGTAGGCACCTAGGAAAGCACCCTCTTTCTAATGCTTGATTGATTGTGCTTATGAGTAGGGGAGAAAAGGACTGAGTTATGCTCGTGATTCTAGATAAAGAGAGTTATTTTTTATTTTTTTTCTATTTATAAATTTTTTATATTAGTTATATGTCACTATGTATTTCCTTACATTTCGTATAAAAACATGTCATAAAAATTTTATATATGATGCAACCTTAGGCCTATTTTATTATTACTTTCATCAAGATGTTATCTGTTGTTCTGTTATTTAATATGATTCCATTATTGGTTGATTTGATTACATTTTTGTGTTGCACTCTAACATAAGGGAATAAACTCCCCTCAAACACACCTTATGCCCTCACTACTAGTTGGTAGCCTCTAGATTATAGGGATGTATGCTTGGGGCCATGTTACCCATTGGTTCGGGGCACTGTTTAGTGGCTCCTAAGTCGAGGTGTTACAAAGTAGTATCAGAGATTTTTTTTCATCTTCTACATTACTGTTTATTATAATAAAAATGAGAAATAATAACATGTTGGAATCTGGTAATTATTTCTTCTTGGGAGTAGTTAACCCAGATACAGGGAAAATCTGAATTGACCAGGATGCACTACGCCAAAAACTAGCAAGGGAAGCGCTACCCTTTATCAGCGCTCAAAAAAAGCGCTGATAAAGGGGGCCTTTATTAGTTCTCAAAAAAAGCACTAATAAAGGGGTCCCCTTTATCAGCGCTCAAAAAAACGCTGATAAAGGGGACCCCTTTGTCAGCGCTTCCTTAATTAGCGCTGATAAAGAGGGGATTTATCAGCGCTTTTACCGAGTGCAAAATTTGAGTTTCAAAAAAATATATTTTTTCATGAAAAATAATGTTTTTTTATATAAGTATATATATATTGATATAAATACAATATATATTTTTTAAATATGTTATAGATACGTATAAATATACTATTACATTTAATATATAAGAAATTTAGTGAAAATGGCTTCAAAAGTTTTTTAAAAAATATTATTAATTAATAATTTTCTAATTATTATCAATTAAAAATAATTTAATAACAATTTGAGGACACAAAAAATAAAAACAATTAATAAAATATCAAAACTATGTTGAAAATGTAACTCAAACTTCAAACGGCCATAACTTTTGATCCGGGTGTCCGTTTGAGATCTATAGTATATCAAATCAAAGCCTACGATGAGCTCTATGCGGTAATAATTAAGGAAAAGCCTTTGTCACATTTTTGGAGCCCAAAAAAGGCCCAGAAGGCCTCCAAAACTGAGTTTTTAATCGGGATACCAATATTTATTAACATTCAAACAATTATAACTTATGATCTGGATGTCTGTTAGGCCTGTACCACATATCATATCGAATATTGTCTCATTTTATTCTATTTTACTAGTTGTGGCATTGAAATGGAATTCAAGATTATATGTTATGGTCGTTTTAACATTCTATGGCTTTTCAAATACACATATATATGTATTTATTCGTAAATATATATCTGTCTGTGTGTGTGTGGGGGTGTCTATGTGGGTGTATGTCTGTTGTATATATGTATATATGTATGTATTTATTTATTTACTTACTTATAAACACACATCAAAAACATATTTTTTCTTAAATGTATTTAAAACTAATCTTATAAGTACATTATATGGATATTCAAATACACATATATATGTGTTTATTCGTAAATATATATGTGTTTGTGTGTGTCTATGTGTTGTTTATATCTATCTATGTATGTATGTATGTTTTTATTTATTTATAAACACACAAAAAAACATATTTTTTTATAAATTTTTTTAAAACTAATCTTATAAGTATAGATTAATATACAAATAAATATATGTATAATAAATTATAACTAAATATATATATATATGTATATAAATATATTAATATACGAATTAATATATATATACTAATATATAAATAAATATATTTATATTAATATGAATCTATATCAAAATATGAATAAATATAACTATATATATATAGAGATATATCATTAAATAGAGAACAAAATCTAATGGCATAGTGGTAAAGGTGTGGCCACGAAAGGGGGAAGGTCCCGGGTTCGAGTTCGGGTGGAAGCGAAGGGGGTGCTCGCATATAGGGGATGCGCGAGAAGGGGGTGCGCACGTATGGGGGATGCACGGGAATGGAAGTGTGCGGGAGACCTCCTAGCGCTAATAAAAGGGGTGTGAAGTGCTGATAAAAGCACTCCCCCCATATTATTTTTTATTTTTTATTTTTATTTTTTTAAAAAAAACTTGACCTTTATCTGCGTTTTTTTTAGCGCTGATAAAAGTGGCCATTATCATTGATTTTCGAAGCGCTGATAAAAGGGTACCCCCTATATTAGGACTGAGCTTTATAGCACTTTTTTAGCACTATTAAAGCCCTTTTTTAGCACTGATATAGGCCGTTTTTGTAGTAGTGATGGGATATGATGTTCATATTTTCACTAATTAAAGTTTATTTGATTCCACCTTTGGGTGATGAAAATGAAATGTGATATTATTATTTCTATGATTGAGTAATTTCATTTATCCTTGGCCTAATATTGGAATAAATTATTAATCATTCATTATTTTACGAACCTTAGAAGATTTTCATGCCATGCATATGTTACGCCATATAAGATGCATTGCTTGATTACATGACATTATTTTGTGTTACCTGTTTGACATAAATATTATTCAACTAGCATTACTTAAAAAAATTTAGAAACATAATTTCTACTTAGAGTGCCTATCATAACCAAAATATTATTTTCCTACATAGGCTATATTAGATACCGTACATAGTAAATTATGGCTGGTTGAGTCATGTACCATTTGTCACTGTACATGGGCTGGAATGTGTTATGGTTGAGATTAAATGGATGCCACACATAAATTATAAGGTGTATGGGACCTTATAAATTGGAAATGGTAATCTAAATAATACAACTATTTATGAAAATTGTTATGTAAATGAGAATCAATTTAAATTAATCCTAATTCAAAGATGGGATGGTTGCCGATAAATGGATTTTTCAATTACTCTGGATAGTCCATATATCGATACACAAGCTATGGAATAGATATCTTATCCTAGAACTGAAATTAGAGTTGGAATTAAGTAGTATCTTTGGTATTATTTATGATTGTTTGTGTTACCTAGTCTGGGATTTAAAAGTAGGTATAGGGGTGTGTTATGTTTATAAGAAGTATTGTGCCAATATTATTCTTATATATGTGATCTAGTTGATATGGAATGTTTCTGAGGAATGAATTTGGTATTTTTAGAGATATTCTACCATGAATACCTCCATTAATTAACTAGGAGGGTGGATAAGACTACGCTCTAGAGGTGGTGGGTCATGATCCACCAATATAACCTATAGTAGTGCCACTTTTAGAACTACCTTTTGTTCCCAGTATGGGCATTGATTCCCAGTTCTGAGAGGGCTTCATATGCTTTATGTTATCCATTCAGAAAGCCATGCATCCCACCTCGTCATTATTAGATCTAATGTGTGTGTTCGAGTAGCAATATCAACCCCAATATTTGGGGGATGGAAGTCCATGGGCTGGTGATATGTGTCTTGAGACTAATTTATTTATTTACAATAATATCGAGACACATCCTGATAGGAGATTGAAGGTCATAATGTATATGCTTCGGGGAGACTCTAATCTCTACTGGGATGTACTAAACCAGTCTAATAGGATACAAGATATGGTTTGGAGGGATTTATAATCAAGATTTTAGGATTAATTCTTTCCTAAGACCTTGGGAGTTGAATGGGATAGTGAGTTTATGCACCTAGAGTAGGGAATGATGACCATTATGTAATATTCATCTCACTTTATTGATCTTACTCTCTTTGTGTTGGTGTATCTTGTTGATGAGCCATTTAGGTTGAGATTCTTTGAGGAAGGTATCAAGCACGTGATACGGTCATAGGTGAATGTGTAATAGTTGACTAATATATCTTATATAGTGATTTGGGTGCTGATTACTGAATTAAATTTGAGTGAAGATGGGAACCCATAGTAGGGTAGTGTAAATTCTTAAACCGATGGTTCAGTGATAGGTGGCATAAAGAACCAATTTAACGCTTCTAGTGAGAATATTACCGTAACACCCCGAGATTTTATGAAAAATATCTTTTTTAATTTCATTAATGTCTTCTGTTGTACGCTACACCAAAAGGAGCTTGAACGACATGCATCTCTAACTTGGCTTTCATTACACGCAATCGTGACCTTCCACGATATCGTGTGTTGTACGCAATACTGAGTTTCGCTAAACAAAGATATGTTATATAAACTAGCCGTTATGAATAGTAATACTCACTTTCTGTAAATTTTATAAATTTTATCTTTCGAAATGGACTTCATTTTTAGATTTTGAATATCGAAATTAGACTAGGGTAAATTTTTGGAATTTTTCTGAAAACATTCAATTTTTGATGAATAGTGAAAACACTAGGTTACTATTTAAAAACCAGCTTTTTATTTAAATAATTATTTATTTTATTTAAATTTATTTTAGGTCAAAATTGATACATAATACCTATATAAGTTCAATTAAATTCATTAGAGTCATTTTATAATAATGTTAGATATATAAAAATTTTATTGAACTTTTCACCGTCTTTTACCCACCTCCTAGGAGAATTTGCAAATTCACATAAAACATAATTTTACCACTTCTGTGAGTGGAATTTCTAAAATCTGAGGGACATGGTTAATATCAAGGACTAAAATGTCATTCAATGAGATGAAAATAATTTTCGGTGAATAGTAACTTTTTACTTTTTTTTACCACGATTAAAAGTAAATAGGGTAATTAAGGGTAAAATGATATTATTATTACCCTAACACATGTCCTAATTCTATTGGATAAGTGTAATTCGACCAAAAACAACCTTAGGAATAAAATATGACCATTTAGGTCCACTTGGATTAGATTAGGACATTTATTATTAATTTATTTAAAGAAGGGTTAAAATAGTTAAAATCAATGTTTAGTAACTAAAACATTTTTAATAAAGATTTATACATAATATAAATTCGACTATAAATATTCATTAGAAATATAAAAATATTTCCTAAATAATGGTATTTTATTTATTATTTTTAGACATTAAATAATTTAATTTATTTATGAAACAATGATGATGCAGTAATTATCTTATTAATGAAATATTGACATAATTATTGTTATAAATACCCAAATAAATGTAATTTGATACTTTTTATGAATTACACTAATTTTTTAGGTTAATATGACATTTTATTATTTATTTAAGTAACTTTTTTCTAACTAATCATTCTGTTATGAGTTTCAAAAAAATCAAATACCAAATAGTGTCAAAATTGACATAAAATAGTTTTTAAAACAAATATTATATTATTAATTGTTATTTTATTTCTAAAAATATAAGGTTTGGCCTAAAGACTTAGATAATTTCATATATATTATTAATAAACAACTTGGGGTTCGTTTGGCTTGTTATAGTAAGTTTATTAACCTTATAGTGTAAGAAAACAAGAAGACACGGTAAAAGTTAAATTATCTAACTTAAGTTAAATCTAAATGATAAGGTTAAAATAGAAACCTGAACTTGTCTAAATTTTATTGGATGATATTATTTCTACCCGTCCCCACCTTAGCTTCGAAATAAATCAATTTGGAGCTATTAAAAACAGAATATGACTTTATAATAAAATAATATTTTTAGTTTTTTCTAAGGTGCCCCTCTCCTCCCTTATAACAGGGCACCTCCTCCCTCTCTTCCTCACACCATTTTGAGCCTTGAATCTCGGCCAAAACCTGACTAATTATCTTCTCCACTTTCCTAGAAACATCCTAGAGGTCCTGGTATTCTTCAAAGACCAATTTTATTGCCTTAAGAGAAGGTCTCAAGAGGCGCTTCAAATAAGAGGTAAAGTCCGTTACCGATTCTTTCAACATTATTTCTTCTTCCACTTCTTCTTATTTAGTTGTTTCACTATGAAGTAATGACATCAGTATCACTCATATACTGATAAGTTATTATAATTATGAAACAACCCTATTTCACCATCTATCCATCCTACGGAAAACGAAATCACCGCGCGTGCGTACGTACGGAATATCGTCTTCATGCCGTGGTGTAATCTAGTTTTCCATCAACACCTTACATGGATGGGTATAATGGTGTACAGAATAAATATATATGGTTATTATAAAATCATACTTATTCTGATATATTATACCATTCACTCCAATTCTATTCAATAATTATTGGAATGATATCATCGCTTGTGCGTACGTACGGACTACCGTCTCCACGACGCGATGAGATTCACTCTCCATGTTAACCATTCAAGAATAATTATAAAGTATATATAATAAGTAATCATGAAATATATGACATAATAATTCTACTAGATTTATGTATATATATATATATTTATGTCATCTACTTAATTCCATTCAATTCAATAAGGAAACGAAAACAGCGGTCATGCGTACGTACGGCCTACCGTCTCCATGAACGGTGTATTTCATTCCATTTATCGATCTATCATATATATATATATGTATATGCTGAATATATATTTCAAATAAATCCTGTTTTACATTCTGGAATTAAGTAAATCAGGATATAAGTAATAATATCAAGAACAACAAGTCCAAACATGTAAGATAAATAAAACGATTTTACCCAAAACGCTGCTTTAACATGGAACTTACAAAAGAACGGGTAATATAAATTCATAAGTGAACCATATATGATATCATAAAAATGAATATGATTCTATATTAAGTCAATGACACTATTAAAATCATTATATAGGAGGTTCGGATACGTACGAAGCATACCGGACCTAAGGTAAGGGATAATTTTTCAAATCTCATTTTTTTCCAAGATTGCTTATTCGTAAGTATTTACTGGGGTTATTTCTATCATCCATGTCCAAGTTTTATAAAAATGTTTTCATGTATGTTTAAATTCATTTTTACCATTTTTTTTTACTTTTACCACGTGTTATGGAAGGAATCTTTCTTTTATTTACGTTATGAGGTACTTTTTGACTTTTCCGACAAAAGTACGAGGGGAATGTTTTTTTAACTGATACGGCATGAAAGGATTTTCACAGTTTTATAAAGCCTTATTTTCATTAATCTTCCTCCAAAATATTTCATGAATATATCAAACAAAATATCTTTCTTTTAAAATTGCATGACGTTTTGTGAAAAGAAATTGATTTTGAAGAAGAAAGGATATTTTCCTCAAGAATTCATTTCAAGTGTTTTATCAAAACCATTTTTTCATCTAAGATGACATTATTTCATATGTGTATGTTTCAAGATTAATGTCTCTATGATTTACATGGTTTTAATTTTCATATGATGAAATATCCATTTGATTTATATGGATTATTTGATGATGAGATGATGTTTATGAAACCCATTTTATTCTTTGGGTTATGATGAATGTTTTAAGTTTATTTTGTGGCACAAGTAAGAATGATTTCATTATGAGATGGGTGGGACCTATATCTCCCTTCAATGCATTGGGTAAGGATTTATATCTCATGATATAGACATGTATAGAACGGTAAGTTAATCTGGTTCAGTGTTACAGGACTGGAACGAGGAGTGAACTCGATTCAGAAAGGGACTTTTTCCACTAAGATGGTCTTGGCAGCAATGCCTTGGCTACTATGGAAATAATATCATGTGCTTAATGGTTTCCATAATTACATGTTTTATTCCTATTCTATTTTATCATGATTGATGTTCCCTTATGATATATGCCTTACGTACTTCCAAGATTCATGTCTTTGCTCAAGATTTTGATGTTTAGATTTTATGTTCAAGTTTTTGCATTCAAATGTTTATGGATTGTTTTATGTTCTATATGTTTACCCTTACTGAGCATTTTAGCTCACCCCTTTTATGTTTTCTTTTCCCCAGGATATAAAGAAAGGTTTTAGGTAAGAAAAAAAAAGGTAATATCTTTATGGGATATGTTGAAGAACTTTCACCACGATTAGAAGATTATATTTCGAGTTTCCAAAGATACTAAACTATTATGGTCCGTGTGTTTCTGTTTTTGTTATGTACTAAGTATTCCACATAAGTAATGTAATGTCCATGTACGTAAAGCTACAGGTCCTTACAGTTGGTATCAGAGGAAAGGTTTAGTTAACCTTTGGAAACTAGGATGCAAAAATGTTAGTGAGATCCTTAGAGATATTTCTAAGGTATGTCTAGGGATGTCCCTATAGAAAAATATACGTATAGAATATAGTCCTAGAACCACAGTAATGATCATAAAATTTAACCTAAGATGTTAGATATTGATAGTACTCAACCTTTAATATGTTGTTTTTCCTAGAATGATTTTTGCCTCTCACGCTATTCTTTTTGGGTTTTAGAAAATGGATGGAAATCGGAAGATTCACGATAATGGAGGATATGATGGACAATGGAATGATATTCTTCATGAACAACCAAATGAAACAGGATTTGGAAGTCCAAACATTGTTATTATGCCTAATCATAAATCTCATAATATGATCAATAATCTCAACTTTGGTAAGTTTCCCGACTTAGATAATAAGAGAAATATAGAGTTTCATGATGATCATAGAGAACAGAAAGTTCAATTTCCCTCATGTAAATCATGTGGGAAGAGGCATCAGGGATATTGTTTCAAATGAACTAGAAGATTATTTGGGTGTGGGAAAGAAGGAAACAAATCCAGTAAGTGTAAAGGAAAAGGTTTAGTTAACACCATGGACAAGGATAATGGTATTGCTATGACATCAACAATGATTAGATTTTTTAGATGTGGAATGTATGGGAATTATGCAAACCAATGCCCTAAGGTAAAATCTCATGAAGAGAATCAGCATGGTCATATGGGTAGTATTTATGTGGATGATGATGGAGAGACTAAAAATGAAATATGATATGAAATAAATGATGAAGGTCAGTCAGTATTTTGAGAAGTTAGTGGAATGATTGTATGTTTATCAAGAATAATGTATGGTACTATGGAATAACGAATCATCTAAGGATTGTTACACTATTTGTTTCCTAAATTATTTGAAAGTATATGTTGAATGGTACTGGTAACCATGAAAGTTTATTCAGATATTTTTGGAAAGAAGATGATATGCGCATAATGAAGGGATAAGGAGAAAATAATATGTTTGATAGTATTCATGAGCTCATGACTGATATAAGGAATAAGTGATATTATGGTTTGAGTATATAGAATTTTTGGGATTTTGGTATGTGGAAAGTTTTAAAATTTAACAACATTCATGTTTTCAATAAGGTTCAATGGGTATTCATTCTTCAAGAGAATACATTATTAAGGTATTCACATGTTTTTAATTTGACCAACAAGATATATCTTATGATATATGGGGGATAAATGATGGCATTCATGTGATTGTTATGTGACATTTCAAGTATTCATTTTCTTTATACTATGAGCTTGGACCGAAGTATTTTAGAGAAGCCTAAAGATTGGAATGGATTATGTTGGACATAAGTTATTATTGTTTAAGGATAGAACTTTTTTTGATATTATTTATGGGATGTTATAGTAATGTAGTTTTAGAAAAAAGACAACCTGCAGGATGGGCGAAAGCCCATCGCGTCGGACAAGGCTGTGGGAATCGAACCCACAACCGAAGTGCGACTGGCCTTTATCACCTACCACTGGCCTACAGGAAGTCCCTGGTTAGTAGAAACTAGATTGATTTTATTAAGCGGTATGATATATGAAGTATAAGTTCATTTTTGGAATCGTATATGATTAACCACACCATAGATGGACTTATGTATATTTGATAACTTTTGCTAACCTTTTGTTTGAAACAGATCGAATGACCCATCATTCTATCACATGATCTGTTAACACTTCATGAATAACAAATTAAACTTCATTTCTTTAAGAGATGAAGTGGAAATTGTTCAAAGCATGAACAACAGTGAGATTGTACCAAAATCAAGAAAGTATTTATTCTAATTCAAATTTTTCAACTTTAGGGAAATGATATTGAAAACCAAAAATGTTGTCCAAGTGCCCTTATATCCGATGAATCAGATGGAACCCTAGATCATCACAAATATATGGCTTTTTGATTTTTGGATTTTTCAAAGCCATGTTCTCTACCACTCTCCATCAGAACATGATGGTTATATTTTTCTTCCATATCCATATTTTCACCTATCTTCTCCTCTGTGGAAACCCAATGATTAGTTAATTTGGGTAATTGTTACGTTTCATACTTTAGTTTTTAAAGATTGGTTTTGGTATTCCTTTTTACGATGTGGGTTTCTATTAAATAAACTTTCGAGTAATAAACCATTGATAACCCCGATGAATTTCGAGGGCGAAATTCATTTTAAGGGGGGTAGAATGTAACACCCCGAGATTTTATGAAAAATATTTTTTTTAATTTTATTAATGTCTTGTGTTGTACGCTACACCAAAAGGAGCTTCCACGACAAGAATACCTGACTTGGATTTCATTACACGCAATCGCGACCTTCCACGATAGCATGTGTTGTATACAATACCGAGTTTCTCTAAACAACGATATGTTATATAAACTAGCCGTTATGAATAGTAATACCCACTTTTTGAAAATTTTATAAATTTTATCTTTCGAAATGGACTTCATTTTTTTTATTCGGAATATCGAAATTATCCTAGGGTGAATTTTTGGTATTTTTCTGAAAACTTTCAATTTTTGATGAATAGTGAAAACACTGGGTTATTATTTAAAAACCGAATTTTTATTTAAATAATTATTTATTTTATTAAAATTTATTTTAGGTCAAAATTGATACATAATACCTATATAAGTTCAATGAAATTCATAGGAGTAATTTTATAATAATTTTAGATAAATAAAAATTTTATTTAACTTTTCACCGTCTTTTACCCACCTCCTATGAGAATTTTCAAATTCACATAAACATAATTTTACAGCTTCTGTGAGTGGAATTTCGAAAATCCAAGACACACAGTTAATATCAAGGACTAAAATTTGGTTCAATGAGATGAAAATAATTTTTGGTGAATAGTAACTTTTTACTTTTTTTACCACGGTTAAAAGTAAATAGGGTAATTAATGGTAAAAATGATATTATTATTATTACCCTAACACATGTAAGAATTCTATTGGATAAGTGTAATTCGACCAAAAAAACCATAGGAATAAAATATGACCATTTAGGTCAACTTGGATTAGATTAGGACATTTATTATTAATTTATTTAAAGAAGGGTTAAAATAGTTAAAATCAAAGGTCAATAACTAAAAAAATTTAATATAGATTTATACATAAAATAAATTCGACTATAAATATTTATTAGAAAGATAAAAATATTTCCTAAATAATGGTATTTTATTTATTATTTTTACACATTAAATAATTTAATTTATTTATGACATAATGATGATGCAGTAATTATCTTATTAATGAAATATTGACATAATTAATGTTATAAATACCCAAATAAATGTAATTTAATAATTTTTATTAATTACAATACTTTTTTAGGTTAATATGACATGTTATTATTGATTAACATAACTTTTTTCGAACTAATCATGTTGTTATGATTTTCAAAAAAATCAAATACCAAATAGTGTCAGAATTGACATAAAATAGTTTTTAAAACAAATATTATATTATTAACTGTTATTTTATTCCTAAAAATCTATGGTTCAGCCAAAATACTTATATAAGGTTATATATGTTAATACTAAACAACTTGGGGTTCTTTTTTCTTGTTATAGTAAGTTTATTAACCTTATAGTGTAAGAAAACAAGAAGACATGGTAAAAGTTAAATTATCTAACTTAAAGTTAAATCTAAATGATAAGGTTAAAATAGAAACCTAAACTTGTCTAAATTCTATTTGATGAGAGGATTTTGACCCATAACCACCTTAGCTTTGAAATAAATCAATTTGGAGCTATTAAAAACCGAATATGACTTTATAATAAAATAATATTTTTAGTTTTTCCTAAGGTGCCCCTCTCCTCCCTTATAAAATGGAACCTCCTCCCTCTCTTCCTCACACCATTTTGAGCCTTGAAGATCGTCCAAACATGTACGATAAATAAAACGATTTTACCCAAAATGCTACTTTAACATGGAACTTACAAAAGAACGTGTAATATAAAGTCATAAGTGAGCCATATATGATATAATAACAATGAATATGATTCTATAATAAGTCAATGACATTATTTAAATCATTATACAGGAGGTTCGGATATGTACGAAGCATATCGAACCTAAGGTAAGGGATAATTTTGCAAATCTCTTTTTTATCCGAGATTGCTTATTCATAATTATTTACAAGGGTTATTTCTATAATCCATGTCCAAGTTTTACAAAAAAAAAATCATGTATGTCTAAAGTCCTTTTTAACCTTTTTTTGACTTTTACCACATGTTATGGAAGGAATATTTCTTTTATTTATGTTACAAGGTACTTTTTCACTTTTCCAACAAAAGTACAAGGAGAATGTTTTTTTAAATTTATACGGCATGAAAGGATTTTCACGGTTTTATAAAGACTTATTTTAATGAAGCTTAATCCAAAATATTTCATGAATATATCCAACAAAATCTCTTTATTTTAAAATTTCATGATGTTTTGTGAAAAGAAATTGATTCTGAAGAAGAAAGGATATTTTTCTCAAGAATTCATTTCAAGTGTTTTATCAAAACCATTTTTTCATCTAAGATGACATTATTTCATATTTGTATGTTTCATGTTTAATTTCTCTATGATTTATATGGTTTCACTTTTCTTATGATGAAATATCCATTTGTTTTATATGGATTATTTTATAATGGGATGATGTTTATGAAACCCATTTTATTCTTTGGGTTATGATGAATGTTTTAAGTTTATTTTGTGGAACAAGTAAGAATGATTTCATTATGAGATGGGTGGGACCTATATCTCCCTCCAATGAATTGGGTAAAGATTTATATCTCATGAGATATACATGGATGGAATGGTAAGTTAACCCGGTTCAGTGTTACAGGACTGGAACGAGGATTAAACTCGATTCAGAAAGGGACTTTGTCCACTAAAATGGTCTTGGCAGCAATGCCTTGGCTACTATAGAAATCATATCATGTGCTTAATGGTTTCCACAATTACATGTTTTATTCCCATGCTATTTTATCATGATTGATGTTCCCTTATGATATATGCCTTACCTACTTCCAAGATTCATGTCTTTGCTCAAGATTTTGATGTTTAGATTTTATGTTCATTTTTTGCATTCAAATGTTTATGGATTGTTTTATGTTCTCTATGTTTACCCTTACTGGGCATTTGAGCTCACCCATTTTATGTTTTCTTTTCCCCAAGATATAAATAAAGGTGTTAGGTAATAAAAAAAGGTGAAAGATCTTTATGAGAGATGTTGAAGATCTTTCACCATGATTAGAAGATTATATTCCGAGTTTCCAAAGACACTAAACTATTATGGTCCTTGTGTGTCTTTTTTTATTATGTACTAAGTATTCCGCAAAAGTAATGTAATGTACATGTACGTCAAGCTATGGGTCGTTACAATTACTAACTAGGGGTTGAGTGTTGGTAGTTCTATATTCTTTCATCGGTATGGGAGGTGATGACACATAAGTACACAGTGTGATAGATACCCTATTGAGTGCCTAGCTTGCAGCATGATGGGATATATACAACATTTTTATAGGACCTTTATTCTAGTGATCAGTGGGTGGGGATCAACACCATCTTTATATTTAGAAGCTAGATTCATAGATTTACATCAAGATGGGATTTGGAGTACTAGCAGTCATTTAAGATGAGTAGGTGGTCGTAGATGGGGGATCTAGACACCAGTTACACCGTGAAAATTGAGTGGGCCTACTCAAGGTAGTCAAGAAATTTCATAGGGTTTCAGTTCATACCAAATATATTTACTTCATCTCATACCTGAGCAGTAAAACATCAGGCCATATACAATGAGAGTTACAATCTTAGTATCCTATAATATCTGACCTTTTTTATAAAATACTTCACATTCATTCATGTGTTTACCTATTTTGGAGAAACTTGAGATCGTTGTTAAGATTTTTATGGTTTTATGACACTTGATAATCTATTAGGTATTAGATCAGAGAGTGTATTATACTTTAGTGAGTTCCCCCTTAAGATAATTCAGTATCACTTTTTATGTGACCTCTTTTTCCTCGATATGACAGGGTTTGACATCATTCTTAGGATATATTGTTTGGTTCCCTTTCATGTGTTCATTGATTTCTATCACTATAGGGTGACCATCACATCACCAAAGGGAATGGATTTTATTCACAATGGTGAATGGGATGTCTAAGAAGGTAGATATGTACCATAGCACCTTGGTTCAGGTGGGATGATAGCCCATATTACTAGTTTATATCTAGATTATTAGGGAATAATTCTGAAAGACTTCCTTCTAGTAGTATATCATTTCAGGGATGTCTTCCACAAAGAATTTTATAGTTTACCTTTTGAGATAAAGGCGGAGTTATTTATCGATATAGTGCCAGGAGATAAACCATTATCCATTACTACTTATAGGATATCTACTATGGGGTTACATGATCTCAAGAGGCAACTGTAGGACTTAGAAAAAAATGGTTTTATATGACCCAGTACTTCTTTGTGGGGTTCTCTGGTCCTTTTTGTGAAAAAAGAAGATGGGACCCTTAGCATATGTGTAGATTATAAAAATTTAACTAGTTGATTGTTAAGAAATGGTATCCCTTTTTGTGGATAGATGATCTCTTCAAATGGCTCTAAGGAGATCCAGTTTTCTTGAAAATTTATTTGAGGTCAGGCTATCACTCGGTTCATGTTAGACCTTCATACATATCTATTATAGGTTTCTATAGTAGGTATAATCTATATGAGTGTCTGGTTATGTCATTAGGTTTAATGAACATGCTACCATTTTTTATGGCACTGAAGAACTGGATTTTTCATTCATATCTAGATTCGTTTGTGGTGATATTCATGGAAGATATCTTGGTGTATTCTCATAGTCGACACAACCATGAAAAATATATTTAGATCATTTTGGATACACTAATAGATCATCGGTTATATTCTATGTTCACAATGTTCAACTTATATATGGACAAGATTCACTCTCTAGGTCATATTATCTCAGAGACTAGAGTATCAGTTGACCCAAAGAAAGAGATAGTTGTAGTTTCCTGGGATCATCCCAAGAATATCATTTACATATGAAGTTTCTATGGATATCTAGATATTATAGGTGTTTGATACACGGATTATCATTCTTAGTATCACCTTTGACGGGATTGACTAAGAAGGGTGTGAAGTTTGTATGGTCAGATACCTACAAGATAGCCTTTCAGTAGTAGAAAGGGAGACTAAATTCAGTGCCAATTCGGATTCTACCATAGTTGGGAAAAAGCTAAACTATATATTGAGATTCATTGGGTATCCGGCTAGGAGAAGTTCTAGTGTATGAGGAGAAAGTTATGATTTTTTTGTATTATCAATTGAGGCAACATGAGAGGAACTATCTAACACATGATCTCAAGTTATATTTTTTTGTACATTAAATGCACTGTTGGAGGAATTATTTACTATGAGATAATTTTTTGGTGTGCACAGACCACAAAATCCTCAAGTGCATATTTACACAACATGACTTGAATCTTAGTCAATGAAGGTGGGATGATTACCTAAATTATTTTTAATTAGACCATGCCTACGCACCTAAAAATGGAAATTGTTTTTACCAACACATAGAGCATGAGGACTCATATAAAGGCGGTTCAAGAGGACAGTAGTGAGTGGAAGCTTTTGGACTTATTCTCTAAGATGAACTTGTAGGTGCAAGATAGTTTTTGACCAGATTTTATCTTATCCTTAATAGTCAAATCCACTTTTCTAGAAAGAGTGAGGATGATACAGTTATCAAATTTAGATGACCTAGTCATATAAGAGAGTGTGGAAGGTGAGGACACGCCTCTTGGTTAGACTATTGTGGAGGATGAAATTCTATGCATATATGGTTTTGTTTGGGTTTTGAAAGACATACACAAAGAGGTGATAGGATAGTTTCATGCCACGTTTTGGGCAGTACAACCTGACATAACTATATATATCATGACTTAATCCATTAATACTAGTGGTTAGGGATGAAACGTGAGGTATCTAGTTTTGTCATAAGTTGTTCCACCTAACAACAGGTGAAGGTTGAACACTAGCAACCAGTAGGTATTTTACATCACTTGTCTACTATCGAGTATAAATGGGATGATGTTGTGATGGATATAGTAAATATGTTTCCCATTTCACCTTGATATAGTGATTTTTTATGGTTTTTTATGGAGAGGCTCATGAAGGATTCCAATTTTATAATAATTATGGAGACCTTCTCAGTAGATGAGCTTGAGAGGATTTATATATGTTTCATTTTCCCCCCTCATGGGGCTCATCATAATGTGGTATTGGATAGGGATGTCCCATTTAAATCATGGTTCTGGAAAATATTTTAGAGGGCATTTCTTACATAGGTGATTCTGAACATGGTATACCACCCTCATACTGATGGCCATTCAGAGAGTATTATACAGGTTCTAGAGTAATTTCTTAGAGAATGAATCCTCAACTTTGGGGGCTCTTATGAGATCCATATACCCATATTTGAGTTATCCAACAAAAATATCTATAAGGTGATGATACAAATGGAACCTTACGATGATTTTTACAATAATTCATGTCGATCACCTTTGTGTTGTTTAAAGGTATGAGAGGTAGAACTACATGGATAGTGTCTTGTATAGGTTACTTCTGAGTAGGTTTAGTAAATTAGAAAGTTAATAGCTACTATATAATCTATAAAAAATCATATTACAATCATCTTTGATGACCTATAGAGATCAAGGTCAGGGATCGAGTCTTTTTACATCTCTCCAAGGCTAGGGTATAGATGGATTCAAAGAAAGGGTAATCTTTCACCATGATATGTCAGACCATTTGATATTCTATAGAGTGTTAGGTCGATTGACTATCTTTTGTAGTTACCTCATAGGTACTAATCCATGTATGATATCATCCATTTATCTCATCCATGCCATTATCTTTTAGACCAATATCTTACTCTTCTGTCAGAAGTGGTTGAGTTGTAGGTGTAAGCATCCTTTTAGGAGTATCCTACACATGTTATTGATCGTATCATGAAGGTTCTCTAAGGATGGTTAGATCCTTTAGTAAAGGTGATATGGAATCACTGACACTTATAGGATGATACATTGGAGTGGGGGCTGATGTACACGATCTATGGATGGATTTATTCTTAAATGGTCTTTTCCACCCTTGGAATGGAAATTGAGGCTTGAATTTCTTTTTAACGGGGGAAGATAGTATGATCTTAGGTTTTTTATTTAAGGTATGGATATTTTTTATTTTAGTTTAATTTCTTTGTTTTGACCTAATGTGAGTTCTTAATGAGGTCATAGGAGTTTTTAGGGGTGTTAGGGGATTTTTTGGAGCCCGGAGGCTTGGTTTTTGGAAGAGGAAGATGGATTGTATGGTAAGTAAAAACCATGCAGCCCAGGTTTCATGATTACTAAAAATCATGGGGGGAATTTCATAGAGAAGATAAAGGATGAATGGTTTGAGGAAAACGTGCATACAATGCCACACACCTATTCAACCCACCTACAGTTTTTATTAGAGTAAAAATGTTTGTCCAGTATATGGTTTGTATAACTGTGCTCTATAACTATATGAGGGGCTGCATGAACAGATTGGGGAAAACACAGGGAACATAGTTTGGATGCACAGATGGCTAAACTATGCGACGCAGTGTTTTGGGTAAAATGACTATTTTACCCTTAATAAACTAAAATGTTAAATCCCCCTTTTATATTTATTTTCTCCAATGGATATTTATCCCATTTAGTGACTTCTTCAAGCCTAAAGGTTGGACTTGATCTGATTCTTTTGTACAACGTATGATCTAAGAGTAGTTCATCTCATTGGATCTATCGTGGGTATTCATCTATTTCTCAATTTTCTTCGGATATAGACCATATCAAAGTTTAATATTAGATGAGTTTTCTTCTATAGACATACAGTTTATGGTTTCCACCTTTTCACAGAAAGTCCTGTTTTTTATAGCATGTGGTTGTTGTGCTGCACATTGTACCTTCTGAAGTTTCTCTTAAAATTAATTTAATTTCCTGATTAAATTGTTGGAACCTTGATAGGTTTCCCACATAATACCTTGTGATGGTTGGAGGTTGTCAACCTTAACCTAGACCACCCGTGATGTGTGTTTATGTATCTTTCCCTTGAGTTACCACCCTGTTGTGTGTGTGTGTGTGAACTTTCCATCTTAGTGGGAGATATAAATAATTAATTGGGATACTATGAGAGGTTTATGAATCCTTAAACATGTGATTACATGATATTAAATTGATTAAATGGATTAAATTGAAAATGAGGAAATTATTTGGATGAACTCATGGCTTGTGAATGTTTGAGAAATGGGTTATAAAATGAATTGTGAAATGAGATAAATGATAAAGGAAATAGTTAGTGTTTTCCCCTTATTTCCTTATTTGATCATCTTGATGATGGTTGTCTTGTTATAACATTATATATTATATGGTATGACATAGAAATTTCTACTCCATGGATTCATATTTTCATAAAATTTCAAGGAAATTACTACTCCATGGATTTATATTTATATTGGATGTCATGGAAATTTCTACTCCATGGATCTGGATTACATGGGATACCTTGGATATTACTACTCCTTGAAACTGGTTATGGTCCTCACACTTGATTACATAACATAGGTCATCGAAGATGCCTTGGAAATTTTTACTCATTGGATCCGGCCCATGAGGACTAACACTTGATTACATGGCACTGACTCCAATGGATGTATATCATGCTTTATAGATATCCCTAGTATGGGTATTTGATTACATTTATTATACTAGATAGTATTATTCCTTCTTTTTCATGATTTTAGTTAGTGCATATTTACAGTCACGGGTTTATAGTGAGCCTTAATGTATGGATAGCGTCACACATGATTAGGCATTTACACTACTATTATATATTATAGATTTCTTCTTCTTATACTATAAAGAATGGACTTATTATAGACAATATTGGTGGTGACCTATTGAGTGTTATCTCACACCCTATTTGGGCCACCGTTGGGTACCTAGATAGACTTCATGAAAGCATGTAGGGATTGGGGAAAGTGTCTGATTTCCAATACTTGATTGTTTATACTTAGAATTAGGGGAGCATAGTATTGATCTATACTCGTGGTTCTAGTAGGGGATAGTTCTTTTTTTCTTTTAGTTCTTTTGATACATGTCTTTTACTTGTTTTCAATCACTATGTGTTTCTTGAAATTTTTTCTAGAGACATGAAATACTTATTTTGTATATTATACTTCATTGGGCTTGGTTTATTATTATTATCACCTAGTTAGTACCTTCTATTTAGTTATTTGATATTATTATGCTATTGATTGATTTGATTATACTTCTACATTATGATCTGATAGGATGGCCTAGTATCCACCCAAATACACCATAGGCCCTCGATGCTAGTCGGCAACCTTTAGTGTATGGGGAGGTGAACTTGAGTCTATGTTACCCACCAGCTCAGGGCACTATTTAGTGGCTCTTAGGTCTATGCATTATAGTATTTTAGTGATTTTATAATGTTATAGTATTTGAAAAAGGTCTATGGTTGTTATTTGAGGTAACAGACTTGGTGAAAAGATATTTCTTTTGATGAAATATAAAATCAGGTTTCTAGTGGCATGGTTCCAGGTATACGGTTGTCAGGAAAAAGAGGGTTTTTTCCCAAGTGGTTTACCAGTCACTAGGTGGCCGCTTATTGGGAACCAGTGAAGTATCAGGTACCCGTTAGAAGATTAATGGGTATCTAATAGCCTTTGGGGTTCTCATTCAAGGAGTGACTTTCCTAGGGATACCTTTTTAATTAGGTATTCCTTTGACACAAGCGATATTTCTATTTCATTTTACTTTATTTTAAAAAAAAATCACCCATCCCTCTCTTTATTTAAGAATGACAAGGCTCCCCTCCCCCTATATTTTCTCACCTCTCCCATGGTGAAAATCCATTTTTGAGATATAATCAATAAAGAATCTATCCTAATGGATTTTTAGTGGTGAATTGAAGGTTAATCATCCCTCAATTCTTGGTTCCCCCATTTCTATCGCTTCCCTCCATATAAAGGCCTTAAATTGAGAGTTTTTCTATATATTATTTATTTCATATGATTATGTTCAATTTTTTTAATAATATATGTTGGTAAAAGTGTTTCCTATATTATCTACTAGTTTATATGAATTACTTGTGTCATAGGTTATATAATAATCAGAGGATGTGTGAAAATAGATCAGGGTGGAACCACCTGTGGTATTTGAGGTTGTGTGGGTTGACTGTGAACAACCTAAATTGTGATAGACTCCCTAAAAACATTACATCATTTCCATGGTTGTTAATGGTCATGTTTCCAAGGGAAATCGGTAAAGTACATTGAAATTAGAACCCATAACTAGTTTCCTAGTTTTTATATTAATTTAAAGGGCCTTGTGATGCATCATTGACTATTCCATGGTAATAAAAAATTAAATTTTATGGTAGGATTCAAGTTTAAAAACCATGTTATGGTACTTTTATATAGAAATTTATTACTATAGTGTGTCCCTTGGTGGATAGTGGTTCATATGGGATATTAAGTTGTATCGATAGAAGTTGGATCTAAATTTGTGTATCATATGTGTAAAAGATCAAGGGTATAACAAACCAGTCTTAAATTACATATAAATTGCATCATTTTTTTGAAATAATTAAAACATTACACCAAGATATTCCCAAAGATTGTATTAGTTTAGTACCTTTTGAAATATGGAAATGTAAACATTGGTGATTCAATGAGATAAATTATCTCCCAAAAGGTTATCCAAGACTAGAACCCCTCTTAGACACATTATACATAAAATATATCTTCATAACCTGTGGAAGGAGACATAAAAAAGGGTGATCTTGAATTCTTAGTAAGGGTTAACAAGGAAGATATGTAATCATAAACACGATCATAAGGGTATGATAACGTGATCATAACATTAGAAGATCATACCCTATATATCAAGGATCATAAAAATGAATCATGGCATAATGATTAGTAGTTTAGAAGGAATGAATTATAATAGAATCAAGATCATAATCCATTAAAGCATAACATAGAATTAAGACATAGAAATTTAGTATACAGATAAACATATAACATCATTCCCTATAAGTTGAGATACATTACTAGAACATATCATGTCACTTCATGGGGATGACACCTACTGGGAGGGAAACACCAATCCCTATATATAGTCCTTTTCTTATAAGGTATTAGTTTTAACTATATTCCCATAGTAGATCAGGTTTCCTCATCTTCCTGTAGTGGATTAGGTTTCCCAATCTTCCCATATTGGATCTGGTTTCGCCATATTCACATAGGGGATCACGTTTCCCCACCTTCCCATAATGGATTGGGTTTACCCATCTTTCCATAGTGGATTAATCCCATCAACATGAATCCTATCATTATCTCATGTGATATAATACATTACACAATTCATTGGAGGATGATATTTGTCCCACCTGTCACATGATAAAATCATACATACATGTAACACAAGATAATAAAACTTGCAATATATCATGAACCATATAAAGATATGGGTTTTAAAAACATCATATAATAACCCATGAAATGAAATGGGTATCATAAACATTTAATCATATCATAACCTATCGAAAATACATAAGTTTCATAATCATTTCATCCTAGAATAACTCATGAAATGAAGCCGGTTTCAGAAGTAATTATCAATGTATGACCCATTAAATAGTAGCGAGTTTCATAAAAATAAACCCATAAAAACATAGAACATTCATAGAAATAGTTTTAATGGTATCCTCGGATCAAATCCCTAGTAAATCATAAACTATAACCAAAGATATCATCTTAGATGGATAAGGATTTTTAAAGATCACTTGGAACATAACTTTTCTATGAAAATCAATTTTTTAAAACATTTATCATTTTCTAAATCATTTTAATTCAAAAAACATTGAAAACATATAAAGGAATAATGAAAAAAATTCAAAACATTTCATAATGGAAATATTCTTTATGCTTTGAAAAACCAATTTTTAAAACATAAAGCATTTTGAAGACCATTTTACTTAAAAATAACTTTCAAAACTTATAAAGAAGCTTGAAAACCCTTTGAAAAACTTTTTATTTGAAAACAATTTTAAAACATATAAAAGAAGATTTGAAAATAATTTAAATCATTTTCTTTGGAAACAAAATTTTGAAAACATATAAAGTAATCATTGAAAATCATTCAAAACACTTTTTAAAAATATATTGTTTTTTGAATACCCTTTTTCATTGAAAACTATTTTCAAATAAAAAAATTTCCAAAATATGCGGAAACAAATTTCCTTATGAAAAAAACTAAAAAACTTATAAATTAATCATCAAAGAAGTGACATTCATGACAGTGGGTAAGTTCTTACGGGCTGAACATTCCTTTTTCACCTTAAAATTTTAGAAAAGTTCCTTGATCAAAAAATGACAAGAATATTCCTTTTAAAAACATTTTTTAAAAAGATAATACACGGTTGAAAATTTCATTTAAACATTATAGGATAATAGTAAAACATTTCTGGAAACTTTTTTGTAGAACATGATTTTTAAATAACACATATTTCTGACGAAAAGGATAAATAAAGTCAGTTTTTTATAAAAACATTTTATTAATTATATTAAGTACCAAAGAGTGGGAAAATTGTACCATTAATTTGATATGACATGAATAATGATGGGTTAATATAATTCATGAGTTTTATTGAGATATGGATTATAATTTTTCACCAATTTAATCATAATCATAAATAATCTCAATAAATGATGAGATTATAGTAATAAACCATTAACACTGTAAAATTTGAATCATAATAAAAAGGAAATAATAACATTACATAAATATTAATATATCATGAAAATAATAAGATTCATGATATAACATTTCAAATTTAGTATAAACACCTCATATAAAAATACAGGTGCATAACATGGAAAGTGTCTCAAAGAAGGAAAATTGATACAAACTTACTTTACAGATTAGGTAACATTTTAAACATAAAACCCATGAAATAAATATCATAAAATGGAAATATAAATACCCATAAATTTAATTATAATAATAATACAATACATCCATGTTTATAATAAACACTACACAAAATAAATTAGTGGTGAATAAGGAACATACCTAATGGAAATAAAAAGTGAGTGGAATTCCCTTACCTTAAGTATTGACTTTCTTTGTTCATGTTCAAAACTCGTGTATAATAAATATAAGTTTGCTATAAATATAAAAAATAGAAATATTCTTATACTTGATATGATATATGATTTCAATATGACTTTAGGTTACCCATTTATTAACAATTCCATGTTAATGTTACATTTTGGGTAATATCTACTTTGTTTTTCATATAAGTTTTGATTTTGTATTCTTGATAATCTTACTTATTTCCTGATTTATTTATATCCAGTATGTAAAAGATTATATAAATATCGTATATATTCATTATATAAATATTTATAATAATATATGAAATATATAAGTATGAAATGGAATACATCATTCATAGAGACAATAGGTCGTATGTATGCATGAACGTTGTTTTGGTTTTTTTATTATATTGGAAGAAATAAAGTAAATGAAATATATGAATATATATATATATATATATATTAATTATAGTATAATTATTGTTTCATATATATCATATCAATTCACTAAACCCATCTTTAATGTATTTCACGTATGTTGTGAACGAATCACATCGCTTTAAGGAGGCGGTAGTCCACACATCCACAAACGAAGTTATTGCATTTACACGAAATGGAAAGAATGAAGGTATGTGTTTATATAATAATTAAAAAATCATGAATATATAAAAAATATCATATATATAATATAAAAACATATTTTAATTCATAATTAAAAACTATTAGAGGTGGTAGAGGAAAACTAAACAACATCATTTCGTGGGGAGGTAGTTCTCTATACCCAAGAACTGTAAGTTTGTTACCCATTAGATGGAATTGTATGTAATTTTTAGTATAATCCTTAGAATAAAAAAATATAATTATATTTAGGATACTTATTTTATTATATAATCATGTAATAAAATTATTTTAGGGGGTGGAGAATGAAAATAAAACAAAATATCTTGAGAAAGGATGTTACCTCTTCTTTGGGTAACTTTATTTGGTTTTCCCATAAGGGATACCTCGGATGGATTCCTTAAAAAAGAGAAGATTTTATTATTAATTTAGGTATTTTGGTGGATTATTTTAGAAAACTTTGTGAGATTAAATTGTCTTTATATGTGTGAATAAGGGGTAGGGTTAAGTGCCTTTTTATAGTGCAGGAGGAGTTGAATTCCTAAATATTTTGGAAATAAGAGTATCACCCACGTTTTTCCCAAGTTAAGTAGATTAAATAATTGAAATAATTAGAAAAAATGGAGGATAGGCTATAAATATTAACATCCAATAGATTTTGGACAAGTTTCTAGGTCATTTTTTCTTTTATGTTTAAGGTTCTGTCCCTTATTAAGCTAATTTTCCTCTTAATCATTGTAATTAATTTTAATTATATTCACTAATATTTTTGGTAAAAGACTAAGTTGACATTATGACAAATTATAAGTTATTTTTATTCCAAATATGGAATCAATTTTTCTAAATTACAATCATATAAATAAGAGAAATTAATTTAAAATTAATCCGACAGACAAGATGACAACGGGGGTTTTAAAAGTAAAAATGTTCAAAAGTTTTCTAAGTTTCTATATCTAATTTAAAATTTAAATTGATAAAAATGAACTAAATTGGATTAATTTATATATAATTGATATAATTAGACATTAATACTAATTATATATTTAATTTAACCTTATAAATAAATTAGATGAAAAAGCATTTTTGAATTCAAATTCAGTATTTTTCACTAGTCATCAAAAAATAAAACTTCAAAAAAAATACCAAACATTCACCCTAACCTAATTTTTATGTTTATATTTCAAAAATAAATTTTATTTTTACATATTAAATTTATAAAATTTAAAAAAATTATATTTAAAATATTTTCTCTATTAAAATTCTGTAAAACTACTTTTATAAAAATATAAGTTTTTATGTAATAGTAGGTTTATTCCTATATTATTCCTATCAAATATATAAGATGAATGTAAAAAAATATTTTACTGAATATAAAATATATATTTCATTAATATCATCCACCAATAGTAATTAATTAAATTTTTTAGGATAAAATTACTTTATGAGTGTAAAAGTAGTTTTTATAAAATATATTCTCTTTATATTCAATTAGTTGTTATATTAATTTCTAATTACTTCGTAACCAATAAATTAAATCATTTATTTTAATAAATTAGTTAATACTATTCATAACTTCCAACTTAATGGATAGGTTACATTTTAATATATTAAATAGTAATATTTGTAAAAATATATTATTGTTCTCTAAAACTCAGTCTTGAGAGTCACGCAAGCCCTTGAGAAAATTCAGTCTTTCATGTAGCGTAAGATAACCTCGGTGTTATATGTAGAGAAATTTAAACATTATGATGTGTTTAGTTCATGATTAAATTGTTTTTTCTTATAAATAAATCCAAACATAGTGTTTTAATATAATAAAACTTTATTTCATTCTCGGTGAAATGCTAAATATAAAAAAGATTAAATTAATTCAAAAAATTATAATTCACAAAATCTCAGGGTGTTATATTATACCCCCTTAAAATGAATTTGTCCCTTATAATTTATCTAGGTTATTAAAGTTTTAATACTTGAAATTTCCTTTCAAATAAATCCTCATCTTAAAAATAAACACTAAAACTTCCTTTAAAAAAGTTATTTTAAGACCATAATGGTCACCCAAAGTAACTCATAACTAGTTTCCCACATGGGAGAGTATTGGTGGGAAGTGAAGACATCAATGTGGAAGAGAAATATAACTATAATGTTCTGATGTAGTGATAGATAACATGGTTAGAATAAATTTAACAATCATAAAGTTATAAGTCAGTGATGATATAAGGGGCCATTTGATTCATTGGAAAAGAAGGTACTAGGATAACCTTTTAAGTTTCAGGATCCTTTCCCTAAATTTGAATAATTTTCATGAGAATATGTACTTACTTGATTTAGTACAATCTCACCCTTTAGTTTGCCTTCCTCAATTTCAACCTCACCTATTTGTCCAAATAGAAAGGTGAATTTTTCATTCCTAAAGCACTATGAGATCATGAGATCCCTAATAAGACTTTGCATCTGTTATCGGTTAACATCAACACAAAGTTGTTAGAATAATTTATCCACTATTAATAAATCCTCATGTGGTGAGATAATACTTTAATCTCACAAACTTAATCCAAAGTTTAACTTAAAATTTCCATAAATGGTTAACCTTATAACCCATCCAAATGGGGAAAATCAAAAACATTAGAAATATGGTCATGAAATTATCTTAACATTGATCCCATTTATATAAAAAAAGTATCTCTTGGTAGTCATATTAAATACATGTGGATAACCTCATCGTATATTCTCTTGAAACATGGTAATAAGATGAATAACCATAAATCCTTTTTGAAAACTTGAATGCTTCCTGATTCTGAATATTACCAAATATATTCCATAAATGAAAGAAGTTATAGAACTTTTACATTATAACATATACCACTTTACCAACAAATAAATAACAAGTTCTAGGATAATCAGTACTATCCAATTTACTTTATCCATAACAATCATCACTTTATCCAAGAAAAACACAATTTTCATAACGTTAGGGACACATTAAGGGTTACCTTCCCCAAATTAAAAATATAACATTTCTATTCAATCACTTTTCTAAGTCTTCATAACCATTCAATATATACTTTTAAATGAATAAATTATACTAAAAATACTTACATATTTCATGATTTATATCACATAATCATTGAATACCAAAACATATACACTTTAGTCATCCAATGTTTTTCCCAAACCATTACATGGGATTCATAAACTTATTGCATAATACCCCTTGTACTATAATATGAAATATGAAACATGTATTAAGGTTCCTAAACATCAATCTAATCATACTTTTTATGATTAACATAAACAATATTGTTAGAACATCCCATACCTTCTACATGTCATCTTTAGTCTATTTATCCTCATAAGTATGCCCAATACTCATACAACCTTCCTAATTTTCTTCATGGGAACTTAGGACATAGATTCGTATAATTCCAATAATTTCAATATTTGAAACATTCAATGTTAACTTAGTTCCTTATAATACCTTTTATTGACTAAAATCAGAAATCATAGTGTGAGAAACACTTATCATGATGAAAACCACATATTCATGAACAAAAATCACTTATAGGATATCTAAATGGTGGCTACTCCTTCTTTAATCTATGACGCTTAAGGTTTATACTAGGTTATTCAAATTCATATTCTACTAAAATCCTCCATGATAGTTATTAAATAATTTTGTGAATTCCCAATGCATATCCCCCAAGAGTGTCAATCTAGGTGCGTTGTAAGGCACATTGCCTTGTACCGGTTACGCTCGAGTTGGGGCCGACACACATTTTTAGAGTTGTTAATACTATGTGAATATATTCTAGAACCACATAAACATGTAGTACCCAAACAGATATATATTTCTATTAAACCACTCACTCTATCCTTTACCAAAATTCTATCATATTTTCTTATACTTTTCCTTATTCTTAAACTTATCCTTAGAGACATCACTATAAATATCATTAGAAATATTCCTAGGGATATCTCTAAAGTTTTCTCATCCTATTTTCCAAATTATGACTAAACATTTTCTCTAATACCAACTATAACAACATAGTCTTAACTTTCATATACATTACATCATTGTTGTATAATACTTAAAACATTGCACAAATATATGCTCAAAGATTTTATTAGTTTAGTACCTTGGAAACATGGAAATATAAACACCTATAAATGAGAGAGATATATTGTCTCCCAGTATTTTATCGAATAATATCACCCCTCTTAGACTCATAATACATAAAATATATCTTCATAATCTTAGTAGGGAAACATAAAATAGGTGAGCTAATATACTCAATAAGGGTAAACAAGGGAGATGCGTAAGTATAAATATGAGCATAAGGGTATGTGAACATGATTATAACATTATAAGACCATACCCTACACATAAAAAATCATAAAAATGAATCATGGAATAAATATTATCAGTTCATAATGAATTAATCATAAGGAAATCAAGAGCATAGTCTATGAAATCATAACATAAAAGTAGGACATGTAATTGTGGTATACATATAAACATGTAACATAATTCTCTATAAGTTGAGATGTAGTTCTAGAACTTATCAGGTCACTTCATTGGGATTGAACCTAATGGGTATGACACAACATCATCCCCAGTCACATTCCTTTCCTTATAAGGGATAGGGTTTCCCCAACTTCCCATAATGGATCAGGTTTCCCTATATTCTCATAGTAAATCTTGTTTCCCTATATTCCACTAGTGGATTAATCCCATCAAATTGAATCAAATTATTAAATCATGATATATATATATATACCCAATTCATTGGATGGAGATAAAAGTCCCACCCATTACATAATAAAATCATACATACATGTGTCACATGATAATAAAATTTGCACCATGTCATGACCCATAAAAAGATATGGCTTTCATAAACATAATATAATAACCCATGAAATGTAATGGGTATCATAAATATTTAATTATATCATAAATTATGGAAAATATATATATTTAATAGTCATTTCTTCCTAGAATGACATGTGAACGGAAGAGGGTTTCATAAGAATTTATCATGGTGTATCCTATTGAAGAGAAATAAATTTCATAAACAATAAGCTATCAAAAAATATATAATTTTGATAAATAATAATAATGGTATAATTGGATCATATATCTAGTATAAGATAAACTATAACCAAATATTTCATCTTAGATGGAGAAGTATTTTGAAATATCACTTAGAACATAATGTTTCATTAAAAATCACATTTTTAAAACATATAAAATTTTCAAAATATTTTTCCTTGGAACCACTTTGAAAAAAATTAAATTAATCATGAAAAAAATAATTTAAAACATTTCTTGAGGAAAATATCCTTTATGCTTTGAAAAAAACTTTTTAAAACATAAAACTTTTATAAGAACATTTACCTTGAAAATAACTTTGAAAACTTATAAGGAATCATAAAAACCTTTTTCTAGGAAAATAATTTTAAAACATATAGGATATGATTTGAAAATAATTAAAATCATTTTCTCTGAAAACAACCTTTTAAAAACATATAATATAATCTTTAAAAATCATTTAAAACACTTTTTAAATTGAAAACAAATTTTGAAAACCATTTTTAATTGAAATCTATCTTGAAAAAAGTATAATTAAGGATATTTGGAAAAAAAATTATTTAAGAAAAATAATCTTGTAAACATACAAAGGAAGTATCAAGGAAATGATGGTCGTGATGGCAGGTAAGTCCGTACAGGCCTATCATTCCTTTTGAACCTTAAAAGTTTAGAAAAGTGCCTTGATTAGAAAATGACAAGAATATTCATTTTAAAAAAAATTATAAAAAGATAATAAATGGGTAAAAATTTCCATTAAACATCATAGGATAATTTTAAAATATTTTTCAAAACTTTTTAGAAAGCACGGTTTTGAAAAAACACAGATTTCTGACCAAAAGGGGAATTAAAGTAGGATTTTCATAAAAATGTTTTTTTAATTATATTAAGTACTAAAGAGTGTAAAAACGGTACCATTACAAGGATATAACATGAATAAATATATTTTAATAAAATTCATGAGTTTTATTGAGAGATGGATCATAATATTTCATCAATGGAATCAAAATGGAAAACAATCTCGATAAACGATGTGGTTGTAGCAATAAACTATTACCACTTTGGTAACATTGAATCATAATAAAAATGAAATAATAAAATTGTATGAAGATTTAAATATCATGAAAATAATTGTATTCGTTATATAATATGTCAAAGGAAGTACATACACTCCATAGAAAAATATAGGTCAAAAACACGACGTGTGTCTCAAAGAATGAAAATTGAGACAAAATTACTTTACCGATCAGATAACTTTTGAAAAATATATCCCATGAAATAAATACCATAAAATGTATATGTAAATACCCATAAATTTAATTATACTATTAAAATAATACATACATTGGTAGTATACACACCACACAAAATAAATGAGGGGTCAATATGGAATGTATCTCACAGAAATAAAAAGTGAGATGAAAATCCCTTAACTTAAGTCTTAACTTTATCTGTAAACATTTGAACATCCTGTATAATAAATATAAGTTTATTCTAAATTTACCAAATAAACATATTATTATACTTAATACCATATATTATTTTATTATGACTTTATGTGAATCATTTATTAACAATTCCATGTTAATGTCATGTTTCGGGTAATATCTGTGTTTTTTGTATACGTTTTGACTTTTTATTATTGATCATATTACTTTGATTGTGATTTATGTATTTCCATAATGTAAAACATGATATAATTATTATATATATTAATTATATAAATATTATAATAACATATAAAAGATAGAAGTATGTATTTGAATACACTATTCATAGATATGGTAGGTCGTACGTACGCATGAATGATGTTTCCATTTTATTGTCATATTAAAAGAAAGAAAGTAAATGACATATATATATATATATATTCGAATTACAGTAGAATTATTATTTCATATATATCATATATATTAACTAAACCAATCCTTAATACATTCCATGTATGGTGTGAATGAATCACATCGCTTTGAGGAGGACGGATTCCACACATCCAATAATTAAGTAATCCCATTTACATAAAATGAAAATAATGAGAGTATAAGTTTATATAATAATTATATAATCATAAATACATCATAAATATCTTATATATCACACAAAACGGTAAGTTCTTAACCCATTAGATGGAATTGCGAGTAATTATAGGTATAACCCTTATAATAACAATATCTCAGTATATTCAGGATACTGAGGTTATTATATAATCAGGTATTAAAAGAAATTTATGGGGTGGAGAATGAAAATAAAACAAAAGATCTTGAGGTAGGATGTTGCCTCTTCTTTGGGTAGCTCCTTTTGGTGTGCATCCAAGGGCTTAATTAGATGGATTTATAAAGAAAGGGAGGCATAAAGGATGAAGGTAGGTACTTAGAGATCTTATTTTATCAATTTTTTTGAGATAAAAAGGTATTTATAGGTGTGAATAAATGGGAGGGTGAGTTTCTTTTTATAGTAGAGGAGGAGTGTCATTCTTATAAATTTTGGAAAAGGGAATTCCACCCTTGTTCCTCTAATGTAATGTGGCTCCAATAATGTACCAAATTCGATAAAAGGGAGGATATGGTCTAAATATGAACATCAAATAGATTTCTTAAAAGTTTCTAGGTCATTTGGCCTTTAATTTTAATGTTTATTCCATTTTTAAGCTAATTTTCCTCTTAATCACTATAATTAATTATAATTACATTCACTAATATTTTGGGTCAAAAACTAAGTGGAACTTATTATACATTATAAATTATTATGATTCCAAATATTTAATCAATTATTCCAAATTCCAATCACATAAGTGGCATAAATTAATTTAAAATTAATCTCACTGATGCGATGAAAATGCAGGTTTTTGAAGTAGAAATGTTCAAAAAATTGCTCAGTTTATATATCTAATTTCAATGTGAAATTGATCAAAATTACCTTCATTGGTTTAATTTATGTTAAATTTATATAATAAGAATTTCAAACCAACTATTAATATAATTTAACCTCATAAATAAATTAGACTAAAAATCATTTTTGAATTAAATTTCAGTATTTTTACTATTCATTAAAAATGAAACTTCACATAAAATACCAAAATTCCCCACAACCTAATTTTTATGTTTTACATTAAAATTTTAAGTTTCTTTTTACATATAAAATTTATAAAATTTCCAAAATTTATATTTAATACAGGTTCACCATTAAAAGGCGGTAAAAATAGTTTTTTAAAAATATAGGTTCTTATGTAATATTGGGTTTGTTCATATCTTATGCCTATCAAATATATTTGATGGATGTAAAAAAATATTTGATTTAATATAAAATATATATTTCATTAATATAATCCCCCAATATCAACTAATTTAATTTATTAGGATAAAATCCCTTTGTGAGTATAAAAGTAGTTTTTATAAAATAAAACATTCCCTTTATATTTAATTGGTTATTATTTTAATTTCATATTAATTAGTAATCAATTGTTTTCATAAGTTATTTAATCATATTCATATGATCCCTCTTAATTTCTAGGTTATATCATATTATATTAAATAATATTATTTTTAATAATATATTATTGTTCTGTAAAAATCGGTCTTCTGTGCTACGCAGGCCATCGATGAAAGTCAGTCTTACGTGTAACATAAGCTAACCTATGTGTTCCATGTAGTGAAATATAGTCTTTATATTGTGTGTAGTTCATTTTTAACATTGTTTTATATATAATTCAATCCAAACTTAGTGCTTTAATATAAATATACCATTTTTAGTGTTGCGTTAAATGCTAAATATCAAAAAGATTAAATTAATTAAAAAATAATAATTTAAAAAATCTCAGCGTGTTACAAAGGGAGTGGCTATCAAAGTGGTAAATTTGGATTGGTGAGGAAAAATCCTATGGTGATAAATAATTATCTATGTTTATGATATTATTTCACATTTTTATGGACTATTGTGATTATTCATTCACCCTTACTATGTTTATGCCAAAATTATTGATCTTAAAACCAGTTTATGTCTATGTTATAATAACTATCCATTTATCTAGGATTATTTTCATTTAGATAGTGATAATATTTTCAAATTATTTATTATTATTATATATATTTATTACTCATTTTATATGTTATATGTTTATATATTTTGATAACTCATTCACTATATTTAGTAATTATTCATGTAGTGATAAATTGTTTACTATGTATTAGATTACAACTTGGTAATAATTTGTTCATTGATGGTTGTTATTAGAGTGATGATAACCCTTTCACTAATACATGTTCTGATATGGTGATAGTCTATTTACCTTAGTATTTATTATAGTGTTATCCCATTCTCTATTATTATAAGTTACTGATGATAGCTCATTCACCTTGGTTGACTCATGAGTGGTGATATACCATTTACCTATAGTTGTCAAGTGGTGATATCATGTTTACCTATACTCCATTGTAATGATGATAACACATAATCCATTATATTTATGTAATTTTCATAGCATGTTCACTTATTAATTATGCTAATAGTTCATTCGACTTATTATCTATTATGGTGATGATTTATTCACATATATTATGTTTAAGTGATGATAACATGTTCACCCATACTTGATATTGGTGGTAATATTTTATTCATATATTCAATTATTGTTAAATATGATGACCTATTAATTCTCTAATTATGTTCAGATTATGGGTACACTATCCCATTCCAACATAGGCTTAGGTAGGTATGATCATTCACATGGGTGTTAGTTTAGTACCATATAACATGATAATTCTTATATTTATTATTGTTGTTATCATAACATATTGTTCATGCACCTATATATTATCTAGATTAATTCATGGGAATGATTTTTTATGCATTAATGAGTATTATTTCTCACATCCAACATGTTTACTTGGTAGATGTGTAAACTTCTAGATCAAGGTTGTAGGTAAGGGAAAGGACCCCAGAATGGATGGTTGTGACGAGACACATAGAGGGACTAGGAGAGAGGACCTAGTAGAGCCTTGGGAAATGAAATTTTATATGAATAAATTATATTGAATATTTTTAATATATGTATATGATCAACCCATATCTAGATCTCACTCTTGATGTATTCCATATATCACATTAAAATGGATCAGATTTTTTCTATAGTAGGGGATTATTATTTAGTTATGCTTGGTTTCCCAATGTAACACCCATATAATAATAATCATTATGAATAATAGTTTATCTTAATTAACAAAATTATTCATTACTATCTAATAGTGGGTATAGTGTTCACATGGTAACCAAAGACCCTCATTACTAGTTGGCATCCTATGGTATATGGGGAGGTGTGAATTAGGTCACATAGTTCATCTTGTCAAATATATTTGAGTTAACATGAATAAAGATTCTATAAATTGGTATCATAGCCTTATTTTTCTTTTTATTACTATTTGATATATGTTATGTGAAGTTTGGAGTGGTCAGAACATGGGATTGACAGTATGTTTATGTATGGATATTATCTGTACATAGAATTCCTAAGTTTCCAGGCATGGGTTTTTTGTTCTAGAATTTTAAATACTAAAATTTTGAGATTTCTAAGTTATATGATGTGTGATTTATTGTTTATTATTTTACTCTTGGTTTGATGTGGCAATCATTCGTGTAATAATACCCCCCCCCCCACACACACACAAACTTTTTTTCTATTTTCCATAGACGGTTTGAGGGAACCGGTACCCCAAAGTCGGTTTAAGGGAAACTGGAAACCATGATAAAGATATCATCCAATTCAAATTCAAAATCCTATCAACAGTGATTCACCATAAACCACGCGCTGCACCTCAAGCTGCGAGCCCATAATCACACTTCACCATCCTTGCAGGTACATCATCATCCATACAGGTCTCTGGAGATCGGAACCGTCGTCGGACACCCACATCAGACCGAACCCACCTCCAACAGCACCTCCATTCATTGAACAGAGGAAAAACATAGAAACAAAAACCATCAACCTTGCCAGAAACACCAAATCTGGCAGGAATAGGAACCAAAAAAACATCGCCTTCATCAACGCACAAAACCGAATCTTCAAATGGAAAATAGGAGAGCTCGTCCTGCCTCCTTCGAAGCATCAATGTCGGTACGAAACCGCCAGAACCATTCACAAAATGCCATCACAAAGACACCAAAACAAAAACCTGAAGCGGGAAGAAAGAAAGGAGAAAACTGAAGATAGAAAAATGGAACAGAACCCTGTCAAAAACCATATCTTGTTCCAAGTCCCATCACCACCAACCAGATGACCCCTGGTTGAACCAATTTTGTAACATATAGAAATATTGATGCATATATTATAGTATATTGTATATTTAGTGAGGAGTGTGGGGTTATCCATATTATAATTTACCAGAGAGTTTCAGATATAACATCGACCTCTCTTTACATTTGAGGGTGGTTTGAAAGCTATAAAGTTATGGATCAATCAATTGTAGATGATTTTTTATCAGATTGATACATCCCTTGAGAGAAGGGTGAAACTTGTTACATATATTCTATAAGGTCCATAGAACTACTAGTGGGATTTATTAGTCTAGGTAGACTAGTATATGAGGAAACTTGAGAAGGATTTTTTAGGATTGTTACTTCAATCCACCCTTTCCTGGGACTCTAATGATATATTTCTATGAATTATAGGATCATTATATCCATACCAATAAGGGTTTGAATTAGTGTAGATGTATTTTACCAATTAGAACCCCTTCCTTTTACCTATACACCTATTAAAGTGAATTAATCTGAATTTATCATCTCTCACTTAATCTTCATTAATGAAAGATAAAATAAACAAAGAACATGTCACAGATATATCTATGAGGTTCACTCACAATGTTTGTGCTAGTCCTTAATGTATAGTGGTAGTTATACCACATACACATGGTTGATATTTTAATTGAAAGAACCACCAATGGAAAGTGAATGGACTTGAACCATATGTTATAACCCACCATCTATACAAGTACCAACTTATAGTTTTACTATCTTGTTATAATAATAAAATCCATACCAGATATCTTCTTAAATAAAAATAAGAAAATAAATCTAATTTTTGTATTGAAATAAAAAGATATGGTATTCTTCTTCAAATGTGTGGTAATCTTCTCATGGCTCCCATTCTCAAAACATTTCTTTAAAATGATCAACACAATGGTCAAGCATAAATATCCATGTTGTCTTCTTCCTCAAAAATATTCTTAGATCCTCCTAGAAATTTTTAATAATAGTATCCCCTCAAAATCTCGATGATAGTATTCTATAAAACTCTTCTTTATCAACCTCTCTCTTCTCACTTTTTTCTTTTTTGATGACTATAATATTCTTTAAAGGGTGGTATGCATGCCAATATCTCTACATATTTTTTCTATCATCTCTTATTATTCTTTTAAACTCAGTATTGATCACATGAATATTTTCTTAAATTCAATTTTAAAAACTCCATGAAAACCATTAAATCATGAACATCATATCCATACACCTTTCTTAATGGTAAAAAAACATCCAGGAACCCCTCCAACTTCCAATATTTATGAATATTTTCAAAATATTTGTAATTCAATATCCAAAATTATCATATAAATATAAAAAAAATTAAACTTAATTATCCAAAAATATTATCTTATTTATTCGTTATAACATCCTCAAATCTCACATCTTATTTTCCATGTTTTCCAGCCATGTGAAAATAACATTGTGGTGAAATGATCCATCTCATAGTATAATATTTCTCTTCAAATATCATAAAAACATTAATATGAATCATAAACTATCACAAATCATAGTGATATTTAATATATGAAGAATAAAAAATCATCATCACATTTAAATATAAATTATGATAAAATTTATATTATATTACATAACCTCTTGAAGAATCTTACATATCCCTTATAATGGGTTTACTCTTATTTATGGGCTCATTTACACCTACATATTCCTAATTTTAATCTTACATATTTTGAAACATCTTAGTTAATATTATCTAACACTTTATTACTGTTATATATTATCTTAGTTTCTCTTACATATCCCAGTAAAACTTTAAGGTTATTCTCTCATGTCATAAAATTTTATTAATATATATATTTATGATATCTCATTTGTTACCATTCCCATTTTATACTATCACCAGAATATTTTGTACTATGTAAAAGATGGGAGTTATTTTATTTTTTTAACTACAGCCCCCTTAAATCAACTCATACCATCTTTAAAACATCTCAAATCACTTCAAGAAATCTTTAAGGCATCTTCATCCATATAATAATGATTACCAAATATTTTTTCATCTTATATTAACTCCTAAGTATTTAAATGGATTTCCATTTCCTCAATTACATAATATTTTCTTCAATATCGCTCATCCTTTAAATGAAAATTCTTCAAGGATTTTTCATCAAAAACAAAAATTATGCAATTCAAACCCAGGTTCTCAATAAATATCTGTGTGTATTAATTAACATGCATAAAATTCTTCATTCTTAGTTATATAAATAGGATCTTTAATATTTCCAACCATTCTCATTCTTCTCTAATAATATCATACTCCTCATGTTATTATTTGATACATCATGTATTATAATATCCACAATCCAAAAATATTATCATAACATCTTCACACTTTATAAGAAAATTAATGCATCATGTCATCTATAAACCTTCCTTGATATTCATAGCTCCTCATATATTCTTAATCTTACTAAAATAACTGTGTATCAAGTAGCTGCAACATCACATTCTTAACTAGCTTTTCTAATCTTAAATATATGAAAAAAATTCTTCCTATGTAATCATTCTCACCATGAATGATAACGACATCTCATAATCTCAACCTCACCAAACTAGTCAATGATATTATATTCATTTTCTATGATGAAATTTATATTCTAACTTATTGAAAATATCTATTTTCCAATCATAAATAGATGAATATGTTGTTTACAACATAATCAATGGTTGAACACGACTCTTGAATCTCTTTATGTCAGAATATATATAACAAATACTTTTATGTTTTATCTCAAAAAACTCAATAAAATGTGTTCTTAATCTTCCAATTCATTAGGTTCTTTATATTAACTAAATATATATTCAAATCATTACATAGGTTATTTATTCTATATCTAATATTCTCAAATCATATTGACATCGTTGCTTATTGATACCAAATACAACACATCCTCAATCAAGGGACCAACAATATCCCCTTTGTATTTTTTCAATACCTATAAATAAAATCCATGTCAATATGTTTTGAACTATTTTCCCTTCCCCTATTATAAAAAAATAAATATAAAGGAAATTATTGGATATAACTCATTAATTAATCAACTTTATGTCTATATCAACAATGATCTGAAAAGAAAACAAGGATGGTCAATTAATATCCCACCAAACTTCTCAACATATACATATTCCTTAATTAATTCTCGCATTGCATATCATTGAAATCATCCATATTCTCACCCTTAGCTTAATAACTAATTCAATATAAACAAGGATAGGAAAATGTGACAACCATACCTAATAAATGAAAAATTCCCACATATTCTATATTTTCTATCTTCACATAAATTAATGATTTATATAAGTTTAATCAATTATTCTCTCCCTTAAGGGCTATGCTCTATATTCTCTTCATCAAGGTTGATTTATTATATAAATAAACTCCAAGTGTACTTTTCATACTTATCATTAAATAACTAATGTAATTTTAGATGGATTACTCTATGATGGAACTTTCTCCTTATTATAATATTTACAAAACATGTTCATCTCTATAGAACCCCCTCCTAAACACATCACCTTGAATTCCATGTGCAGAAGACTAGAAAACATGATAAAACTTGTAATAACTTGGTTTCTCCTTATATATTTAGTGAGATAAAAAAATGTTGAGAGTCATTTCTCAACCCCAAAACTTATTTCATTTCAAATATAATTTTTAGATAACTCTTTATGCCTTCTCCTTTAATCTTATATATGGTAATTTCCTTTGAAAACATGATCTTCGTGATTCTTTTATAATTATTTTATGTGGAACTTCCTTATTTTCTATATATATCAAATAACATGTATTTTCTTTTACATTCTCCATCTTCTTACATTTCAAACTGAGCTAGCAGCATGATCACATAATCTAGAGATTTTTTTCCATGTTTCTTACACTGTCGTTATTGCTTATCAATATTCATTATGTAATGAACCGTGTCATTAAGGTTTAAGTAAAACATAGGAAATTTGAATTTTTTCTATTGGTTTGATTTCAAAGTGAGAAATTGTAATCTATCATATCATGAGAACTCAGATAATTTTTATAACCACTTTTTTCATCCAAGAGTGGTGTTTTGACCCTACAAAATATGTCCTGTAGAATTCTAAGCCATTTGAATTTTGGAAAAATATATAATATTTAATTAATTTAATATTAATTATTCATGCATGTTCATTCGGTGATATCTAATGTTCAAAGAATCAGATCGAAATTTATACTTTATAGTTGATTCTAGAAGGGGGTTTCTTATGTAGGGAATAACCTCATATTGGGTGTGGGGTCCAGGTTGGTCCCTTTTTCTTCTCCTTTTTCTTTTTATTCTTATTTTCTTTCTTTCTTCATTTTCTCTTTTTTATAATTTTTTAACTTTACTGCCTTTTGTGTCTTTTATATCCCCCATGTTTTTCCCTTCAACTAATAGAGATAAGAGGGAGGGAGGGAGAAATACGTGTAGCTATAGAGTGTGGTTTGTGCCAGATCGTTGTATGGGTGTTGCGGACCATGAATCAGATCGAAGATTCAGTGGTTTCCACCTAGAGTTAGGCCCTATAAAAGTTTTTTTGATGAATCCTCTTATATTAGTTGTTTTTAAAATTAAATATTGTTTTTGGGTTTTTGGGGATGACTTGAGGGTCGATCGTGGGGTTTTTTAGGGAATTGTAGTGTTTTGGGGTGTTCAAAGGGATTTATTTTCAGAAAATCTTGATCACATCGTGTGTGGTTTGATGAACACACTCCATGTGTTCTCTTTTTTGAGTAAGTTAAATGTTTTATAAGTATATTCCATATAATTTATGTACATGATGTTTAGTAGTACTTGGCCATATAACGGCCCATGTGGCCATGTACATGGACAGTCGCAGTTTGGTAAGTACAAGCCATGAACCTAGGGTGAACCCCATGTAGTGGTACTTAGCCATGTAGTTAATTACATGGGTTGATGGGTATGTGGAGACTAAATGAAATGTACTTGGGAAAATACCCCATGTATTATGACACGGCCATGTGGACCTGTACTTAGTTAGACACCTCATGTAGTGGTACATAACTAGACCACATGCATACCTTGGTTATGTACTTGTACATGGCCTAGAGCATCATTGTGAGTACAAATTGTGTACTCGGAAGTACATGTCATGTACTATTCCCGTAAAGGGGTTTTGGGTGTCGTTCTACAGAGTCATAATTAGACTTATGAGTAGTCCATTTTGAGTTTTTTTTATGTGGATCGTAATGGTGGAATCCTTCAGTATTTTAGAGGATATATGGATGGTGTCTTGGACTCTTTGAGTTTTGTGGGAGTATTCCTTTGAGGTTGTGGTTCTCAAATATTTATGTGGGTTAAGTTGGGAGTTATGAGGCTATTTTGAGGGTTTGTTCTCATTTATCACCTTTGATTGAGTATTCCATGTGAGTCGTCTTGAGGTTATTTGGATAGATCCTAGGAGGTGATATTGAATGTTTTATTGAATGGGATCATTAGTTTAGCTATATGAGGTTTATATCTAGTTTCATGAGTTTGGGTATGGTATGAGACTTGTTGGTGGTTTGACATCATTAGATGTTGGGTACATTTGGGAGCTATTGATCCTGTTTTGAGTTAGTTCCATCATAATTTTTTTGGGGAATGGCCTTCTATGAATGTTTTTTTCTTGAGGTTTCCCTTTTGGGCATGGATTTTTGTGTGTTTGAGATGGGAGTCCATCCACGGTTCCTTTGTGAATGCTTGGACCAATGGTTGGTTTCACTAAAGGATCCCTTTGTAGGGTGTCCTACTTGAGATTTGGGTTGATATAGGATCCCCTTTTTAGGGTATTCTATTCAGCCAAGGTTTTGGGAACCATGGTGGATTTCCTATATTGTTTGGCATGTGAGGTGGTCTGTGCTGGTTCAGGTGTTTTAGTTGGAGGTTGTGGGTGTTTTCTGACCCTAATTTTTAAGATTTGTCTTGGAGGTTTGAGGCAATTCTTGTTCATTAATATATGTGAGAGAGGAAACATTTGGGATATTATTGGACTGGTAATTTTCTCTAAGATTTATTTTGTTTCACTTCTCCGCTGGTTGGTTGGTTGTTGTGAGGCATGGATAGGGAGCTAATGGATGATTTGGATGAGTGAAATCGCCTTATCTCAGATATTTTCAAGGAGATAGGGTTAGTGGACCATGGATGATATTATCCTCTTGAATATTGGTTTATAGTTTTGGACATGTTCATGTATCTTATTAATGCATTGATAGGTGTTTTTTACCTGTTAAGTTCTTCAGAACATTTGGTGATGGTAGAGTACCTCAAGTTAGACAGTGAGTCCCTACCACCAGGTCAGATCATACCATTATAGCCTTAATTACCAGTATATTAACTCAGTTTTTAGACACCTAGGATGAGATCATTGGATCTGTCATGTGTTCTTATCCATGAATTTTATTTTGGAGATCCTTTTTAATCAAGTGGGTGTGCTTTATGTTGTAGTTTCTTGGGCTATGTTTTTCAATTCCTCTAGCTGGGTCTTGAGAAATGTTAGTTTTACATATGGATGTTGGGATAGAACCTAAGGTTTGTTGTTTTCCTTTTTATTTATCCCTTTTTGTTTATTTTATATCTTTTTTTATCTTTTATTTTGGTAGTCGAGTTTGGAAAGGTTGTACATGATGTGTGATTCATGCACATATTATGATAGCAGATGTTAGGACCGCCATTGGGGGTGGCTTACTGATATTTCTTTCTCACCCCCTATACATAAACCTTGGTGTATGTGTATACCTTATGTCTTCTTTTAGGTTGATTATAATGCGGTGGATCAGGTGAGGCCCATTGTTTTATATTTGCGCAGAGCTACTCATATGGAGTATGAAGTTGGTGCTGGAGTTGTTTAGACTTCATAGAGATCGGGTATATGGTTTGAATCAGAGAAGTAGTAGAGCCTTGTGTATTTAATTTCATTTATTTTATTTTGTGCATGTCCATGTCAATGGTCAACAATTGTTTTTATGTTTTAGTTTTTTGATTATATATGAAAAATTAATTTATTAAAGTTGTTTCAGTTATTTATTTTTTTGTGTAAACTATGATATTTATGGATTCTTGTATGTATAGTGTATTTTATTTATTATTGCGCTTTTATTTGGGGTAATAGTCTTCACATTATATCCTTTTAGTCCCTCTCCACTAGTTGGAAGCCTCTGTAATATGATTAGACATGCATAAAGCCTTATTTTGGGCCGGATTAGGTGACGGGCTAGGTCGACTTGGGTCGATTCATCCCAAAATGGTATTAGAGAGTTCTTCTTTAATTATATTACTATTTGGGGAGTCAGTAAATAGTATATTTAGGAATCTGTTGGATCATATAATGGATATCGGTCTGGTATGTCATGAACACTTATTCTGATAGGAATTCCAGGCTACCAGGGTTATAGGATTGTTGTTCATGGTTAGCATTGTTACAACTTTTTTATTTTCACCTTGAATGATATACTTTTGTTTTCAAATTTAATGATTTCCATTTTTTTGGAACTTGTCTTAATGGATATATTCAAGTGTTCATGCATCATTCTAGAAACATGGGGTGCATATTCCTATTTTTTGTGTTTTACAGATGATATTGATTCAGTTGTTTAAAGTTCCATAAATTACTTATACAATGGTTTCTCATATAAGTAATTGGTTTCATTCTACTCAAATTAAATGAAGGTGTATTTATTATGATAGAAGGTCATGTGGATCCTTTGGAATGGTGTTCTATGGTGGTGGAGAGGAACTCCCTATGTTAAGGGATCCATGTAATCCTCTATTTTGGTGTGGGATTTGGTGTGCTCTACTATTTTTGGTTGTTGTTGGCTCGATGAAGGAAACGATACCAGAGAGATGATTAGTTTACGATCAGGTTTCCTAGAGGTAGTGGTGGCCCATACACATTCTTTGGTGAGGCTGAGGTTTTCCTGGGCTTGTGTGGTGGAGCATTGGGAGTGCTCATGGTTTCTTGGTTTTGTAGTTGGCTTCTTGGTTTTTTTGATAGTTGGGAGGGTAGGTTTAGTTGGTTCCAAGCCCTTTTAGTTAATTTTTCTCTTTGGGTACAATAGTGTGAGGATGGTTTAAAACTCATGGTTTTGGATTGATTCCCATGTGGAGGGTGGTCATGTTGGTGGATCTTGGCATAAGGGAGATGCCTTATTTTAGAAGAGGATTGTCGAGGGTGATCTAGTTTGTTGGGACTAAACTAAATGAGGAGCATGGTCAATGGATTTAAGTGTGTTGTACTAGGTTAATTAGGTTATAAATCATTTTATAATGAGAGTTTGTGAGATTTTTTTCAATGATAAATCTACCTTGAGTAAGGTCGTGGTGTTGGTGTGTCTTATTCTAAGGAATCTTTGTTGAGAATTCAGGTTCATACTGGTTAGTTTCACTGTGATTTGGTACATGTGAGTTTTTTGAGAGTTTTTTTAGTCTTGAGTAATCCTTGTGGTGGTGATTTCACCATAGTATGTTCTAGGATGTGGTACATATTTGAAGTGGTTCATTCAGTGTTGGGTTACCATTCCTGGTGTGTCAGGAATGAGCATTGGTTGGTTTTCCATGTTGGTGCTATGGTGTGAGTCATTTGGCGACATATTCCCATTTCATTTAGTAGTGTAAGGAGCATGGTCCATTGAGTTTCGTTCTTGGTTGAGGGGTGATGATAAGGATAATCTTGTGGTAGGGAGCATTAGATCATTTGTAGCTGAATTTCCCTTATGTTGGGGGTGTTTTCAATGTTGTGAGACTGGTCGATGGATGGTTGTTGTTGGTATGAGTGTTCCAGTGTTTAGGTTGAATCTTGGTAGCTAGTTAACCACTGAGTCTTCTTAGGGGTGAGAATCATTTATGATGGAGATCATTTCATGAACAGTTTCATAAAGGTCTAAGTAAAATATGGGAAATTCACAATTTTTATATTTGGTGGATTTTGAGGGTGGTAATAATAAGTTATCCTATTAGGAGATATCATATAATTTTTATGATCACTATGTTGGTCGTGAAATAGGGTTTTTCCCTAGGAAATAAGTTTGGTGGAATTCTGAGTCGTTCAAATTTTGGGCAAATTTTAATATTTAATTAATTAAATATTATTTATTTATACATGTTCATTAAATTATATCTTCTATTAAAATAATTGGATTTAAATTATAACATCGTGGATGAGTCCTAATGGGGGGTTTCCTTATATGGGGTATTACCTCACATTGGGCATCAGGTCCAAGTTAGGCCCCCTTTTCTTCTTTTTTCTCTTTTTATTTTTCTTTTCTTTTTTCTTTCCTTTATCTTTTTTCTTCTTTTCATCCCTTTCCTACCTTGTTGTGTCACATACCCCCACCCTTCATTTGGTTTTTCCTTCAGTTGATAGAGATAATAGGGAGAGGTGGGGGATAGAAGAGTAAGAGAGGGAGAAGGAGGTGCCATTGCGGAGATTGGGTCATGACGGATCATAGTCTGGGTGCTATAGACCATGAATCAGATGAAAGCTTTTGGAATTTCCACCCAGAGGTATTTCCTTTTAAATTTTTTCACTTTAAATCATATTATAATATTTTTTGTTTTAATCTTTTTTTTTTGAGTTGTTTGGGACCCCTGTAGGGTCGATCTTATGGTTTTCGGGTGAATCAGGGTGTTTTGGGGTGTCCAGAGGGATTTTTGTTCAGGAAATCACAATTGAACATCATGTGGTTTGATAAAAAAATGTTGTGTGTTATTACTATTTGGGGAATATGATTTTTTTTATAATTACACATCGTGTACCTTAGGTACATGTTGTGTAGTAATACTTGGCCATATAACTTGCCATGTAAACGTGTACATCGGTAGTCAGATTTTGGTAAGTACACATTGTATACCTAGGGTACACCCCATGTAGTGGAACACGGACATGTAGTCAATCACATGGGTTTATGGTCATTTGGAGACTACACGCCCTGTAATTGGTAGTATACCTCATGTAGTAGGACATTTCCATATGGACATGTACCTGGGAAGACACCCCATGTAGTGGTACATAGTTAGACCCAATATATATTGTGGTTGTGTACCGATACAAGGTGTGACCCCATGTCTACTCTTTCCATGTAGAAGTACATGGCGAGGAGTATATTTGTGAGTACACTCCATGTAATTTTCCAACAAAGGGGTTTGGGGTGTCTTTGTGCCCCTGAGTCAGAATTGGACTTGTGAGAAGTCCTTTTTGAGTATTTTTTTCATGTGAATTATTTTTGTGGAATCATTTAGTAATTTAGTATCCATTTTGATGGTGTTTTGGAATTTTTGTGTTTTGTGGGAGGATTCCTTTGAGGTTGTAGTTATCAAATCCTTATGAGGGTTGGGATGTGATTTGTGAGGGTCGTGTGAGGTTGTGTTCTCATTGATCACCATGGATTGAGGATTCCATATGATTTTAATTGGGTTTATTTGTATAGATCTTGGGAGGGAGATCAACTATATTCTTATATGGGATCATTAGTTTTGTTGTTTGAGATTTAGATCTGGTCGCCTAATGTTGAGATTGATAGGATCCTTGTGGGTGGATCAACATCATTGGATATAGGGAACAACTGGGATCTATTGAGCCTAGTTTGAGTTTAAGTCTATCAGACCTATTTTGGGGAATTACCTTCTTGGTGAAGTGTTGTTTGAGGTTTCCCTTATGGGTGGGGTTATCTATGGCCTTGAGCTAGGATTCCAACCATGGTTTCATTGAGTGTTCTTGGCCTGAGATTCGGTTTTGATGGGGGATCCATTTTTAGTGTGTCTTTCCTCATCTATGGGTTGTTAGAGGATCCCCTTTGTAGGGTGTACATTTGTGTTGAGGTTTTGGGAATCATGGTGGCTTCCATGTACTGGTTGTCCTGTAAGGTAGTCCATGCTGGTTCAGGGGTTTTTGTTGGAGGGTGTGGGTGTTATCCAACCCTATTTTTTGAGCTAAGGAGTGGAGTTTTAGGGTTGTCATTTTTCAAGACTATAGAGAGAGGAGACCTTTGGGATATTATTAGACTGTGCATTTTCCCTAATATTGATTTTGTTTCCCTCTTCTTCTAGTTGTTTGGTTATTATAAGGTGAGGATAGGGATATAATGGATGATCTAGATTATTGAAAACTCCTTATATTGTTTTTTCTTCATGATCTAGGGTTAGTGGAACGTGGAGTCCATTGTGCTCTCAGTGCCCATTTATAGTTTCAGACATGGTCAAGTAGCTCGGTGATACGCTGATAGGTTTATTCCTCTCATCAGGTTCTATGGGAATTTTGGGCATGGTAGTGTACCATGTGATTGATAGGGAGTCCCTAACACCCATTTAGATTATACCATTGGATTCCTAGTGCTCGGTAGATGCGCTCATTTATTTGATGCCTAAGACGAGATCCTAGGGTATGTCTTGTGTGTCTGTTCGTGAATTTGACTTTGGAACTCCTTTTTTATTATTCAAATGTGCTTGATGTTGTGTATATGTGTTCCATGTTTTGTAATTCCTCTAGCTGGGACTAGAGAGGGGGTAGTTTTACCTGGTGGTGTATGGCTAGAACCTTAGGTTTTCTATTTTCCTTTTTTGTTTATCCCTTTTTTTATTTTCAATATTTTTAATCTTTTATAGTATTATTAATGCTAAAAAAGGATGGACATGAATCATGTTGAATGAACATGTTATGAAAACATATGTTAAGACCATCATTAGGGGTGGCTTGTTGAGATTTTTTCTCACCCCCTACACATGAACCTCAATGTACATATAGATATTATGTCTACTTTCAGGTTGATTGTGATGTAGTGGATCAGGTGATGACCAGTGTTTCATGTTCAATATGATCTTCTCTTGTAGATTCTAAGTTTAATATGATAGATGTTCAACCATCATGGATAGAGAGTATGTTGATCATATAATAGTTTTAGTACAACATTGGGTATTTATTTTCCTTTTTTTGTGTCCGGTCATCCCATTGGGTGACCAGTGACTATATGTTTTGGTTTGTTGACTTTTTATGAAACATTTATTTATGAAAATTCTTTCATCTATTTAATTATTTATGTGTACTATGATGTTAATAGATTATTGTATGTTTAGTCTATTTCATCTTTTATTTCACTCTGATCTAAGGGAATAGTCTCCTCATTGTAGCCTTTTAGACACTCACCTCTAGGTAGCAGCATCTGGCATAATAGGAGTCATGCTTGAGGCCTTGATGTGGATCAGATCGGGTGACAGTTTGGGTTGAATCAGGTTGGTTTTTTATATATTGAGTTACTTATTTTTGGTAACATCTCATTAAAGTAAAATTCTTATTCATTATCAAATATTTCTTCCAACAAAACAATAACTTTTTTCTTTATTGGGTTGATTATCATTTTTAATCAATCCTAATTCCATAAACACCATGCATTAATATTATTTCCAATAAACCATGTTGTGTCTCTTCTCCACAAACAGAACAATAATATTCTCATTAGTGTATCTTATTTCTATGTCTTCTTGGTTTTATTTTTTTTAACAGTCACCTTTTTTTCATAACCCAATAAAAACTAGCGTTCTCTTTTTTTCATCCTCGTCTTTTATGGTCTTCTTTCTTTAGAAACATATGAATCATTATTTGTAGGTATGAACCAGTATTATTCATTAAAATGATTAAATTTTACTGTAATTTTCATATAAATATCCCAATTTTACAAATTTATTGGAGATACATGTATTTTTCTCATTTTTTTTATGTGTGTTTCTTCTCAACTCAGTAGTTCTCCCTTTGATATAATATTTTTTATCTTATAGGGATTGAGGTAATATTCCAATAGTGAATGGAATTATTCCAAAACCTTTTATAGTACCAATAACAGAAAATAACCCTTGGTTTTCTCCTTTGAAACACATTTTGGTGAATTTTTAAATATTGTTATTTTTTAGTAAAATAACCTTCTTTTTTAGAATATTTTTGTAAACTAACTCTACTGTAATTACTTATATCCAAATTTTATGTATAGTTGGTTTTCTTATAATTTTTCTCAACCCATATTTTCCCATAATCTCTTTTTACAATCACAATACATGAAAATAACATTAGTGCATATAATATTTTTTGGACTAGATGTCAAATATATTTTATTTTATCCTTTAGTTGATATGTCTCTAGGATATTTCAAGATATTCTTTCCAATAGATAAAGATATTTTGTCATAAATATCATCATCAAATATATGCATGGTAGTAACTCTTATCTCAACATCATGTGATGATTCACCCTAAACCAGTTTTTGATTTCTCAATCTTACTTCAAACCCAAAACATATCATTTTCAGAATATTTTACTCATCTTTAACTAACTTTGCCTTTTTGAAAAAATATATTTTTATTATCTTTACATTATTTTTATGATCATCATGTATATTGTACATTTATTTCAATGTTTTTTCAATATCATTTTTTGTTTCCTTTGATCTCTAGTTGTGAATTATTAGAATCAATGATATCCACTTGGTTTTCATTCAATTCATATATTTTTTATTCAAGATTTTTATTGACTTCATCTTTCTCTTGAATAACTTTAAGAAAATAAATCTTACATCTCAAGCACCTCTCTGCAATATCCTTATTCCTATCACTTTTAGTCTCAATTTTTTTGGTGATATTTGTATATATAAGTATATTATATTATATTTATTCATTTATCCATGTATAGTTATTCATAATTTGGGTGATCTCCTCCAAAAAATATCTAAAAGTGACACAAATAAAAGCAACTACATATTTCGAAAAATACTATATGGTTATCTTCAAAAAAACATATGGATTAATTTTTGATTACGTAATAACATGATCTTTCTGACTTTTATATAGTTCATCTTGAGGAAAATATTGGTAGGAAATTTTACTTAACTCTTCATTGGGTAAAAATATTTAAACTACTAGGGTAGAAGTGTTTTATATATTTTCACTAGTGGATTCAACCACAAAATCTTCATAGACTATATTAAACAAAATTTATATATTTTCATAGCATATAAAATATTAGATTTATTCCTAATTTCACATGTGGGGTACCTTATTTAATTTTTAAAATCTATTTGTTATTATAATTTCTTAGATTAATGTATGAGATATTATTCAAATCGACATTTTAAATATCTTCTCAAGTATTCAGTTCATGATGATTTCAAAAACTCAATACTTTTTCCTTCATTTGAAAGAGAATCCAATAAAAGGTATATTGTTTCTATGATTCCAATTGTTCTACCTCAAAGGATCGGTATTTATACACTGTGAGGGGTGAATAATTAAAGATATGTTTTACCAATTAAAACCTTTTCCTTTTACCTATGAACCTGTTAAAGTGAATATGTCTCAATTTATCATCTCACACTCAGTTTTCATGTGTGAAAGAAAAAATAAATAAATAACACAATAAAAATATATTTATGAGGTCAACTAACAATATGTGATATATTCCTCATTGTATATTGTTTATTTTCTCACACATGTATAAATGATATTATTTTATCAAAAAAAACCATATGAAACAGAATTTTAATGAACCCTATGTTGGAACCCATCAATTAAACAAGAACTAATTTATATATTTACATGAACTAACTTATAGAAATGAAATTAACATTGGACATATTATTAATGAATAATCTGTAAGGAAATATTGATTCTCTACTAGACTAAACAAATATGGTCTCTTTGTTTATAGGTGTTGAAATCTTCTAATAGATTCTTTTCTAATGAAATTCCATTATAATTATCAAAACATATTCAATCATAAATATACATGTTTTTATTTTCCTCAATATTCATATTTAATACTTATGGTAATATTCAATAATAGTTTCTCCTCATAAACTATATGATATTATTAAACATAACTTTTCTTGATTGGCCTCTCACTTCTCACCTTATTCTTCTTTGATGACTAGAATATTCTTTAACAGTTGGTTAAAACATATGCATCATTACTCCCTTTTTATTTTCTAATCTTCTTATCATTTAAAACTCAATATTAATCACATTAATATTTTCCAATATTCAATTATGGAAACTCTATGAAAATAATGGAATCATGAATCTCATATTCAAACTCCTTTTCTAATCATCCAAAACACTGTTTAAGAATTTGTCTAGACTTTTATATTTATTAATATATTATAAATATTCATATTTGAAAATACTTAATTATCATAAAGTCTTCTCAAAAAATCACATTTAACTATCTAATAATATTAGCTTCTTTCTTTCTTAAAACTTCCACAAATCCCACATCTTTTTTCCAAATCTACATGATCTCATGTAAATAAAAGTATGGCATAATTTTATATGTGTTGGAGTAACATTTCCCTTTAAATTTCATTAATAAAATCATCATATTGAATCACAGCATATCATAATGTATCATTATTGTGACCCCTCCCCCAAAGATACCTTTTATAGGTCAAAAATTAGAAAAGGAAGAAAATGGTGCTTGAAGCCTACCTCAAATAGGATATAGGTTAGCTTCAAGAATTGAGGGTATATCAAATACATAAATTGAAGGCATTAACCTCTATAAAAAACATGAAAAATGGTAGATAAGATAAATCCACAAAAAAACTCCATCTCATAATAAAGGTAAAAGATCCAAATATATGCTTGTAATGTCGTAAAAACTAATAAATCATTAAGAATAAACTAAAAGTACAAAATAAAATCCTTAGTAGTGACCTCAAAGCCCAAAAGGCTCCTAAATAACCCCACGAGATAGTAATTTCCATCTTAATCATCAACACACTCCTATAGTATTAAAAATATTTTATATAGATGTATGGTGATCATAATAGGTATACTCAATAGGATCCTCCCAGTGGCCTCTCATAAAAAAGATAAACAAAGCATATTAAAGCCCAATGACCAAATAAGTGAAGTTAACTCATCACCCAATCAAGTATGTTAAGTTTCTAGCATCACTATTTATATCTCAGCAAGTATTATATACAAGTAATAATATAATATCAAATATAATATCTAGATAAAGGTACCCTAATACCACTTCTCCACTTGTTTCCTCTCTTCCCCAACATTTCACGTCCTGGTCCATCTCTCTCTAATAAGTAATCCTACATAAAAATACCTAGGAAATTATTTCATATATTTCACCTTGTTCATCACATCATCTCTTCATAAATATCCACAACTCCAAATGTTAATTTAGTAGTTTTTGGAATCCATCACAACATGTGCATCATGTATTATATCTCTACTCATCATCGCTCATACACAAAACACCTATAATAATCCTTACGATACTATATTCATAGATACATGTTTGTGAAAATAACCACAATCCATTAGATCCCTTTATACACATATATGGGAAAGGTAATAACCATGCATACTAGTATATAATACTAGTAGGATAATATAGTGGGGAAAGAGGGAGTAGTCATCTACCCATTCCTCGCTAACCTGGATGTTGGGAAAAACACCCTCCCATAATCCAATGTGTGTTGGACACCCTACCAACATGGATGGGGTAGTGTATGAAATCACATCACATATATAGTATATATAAATCTCAAAAACTACACTATGGTAATTGATATATTCTCAACCTCAACTATAACTATCACCTCTCAGACACCCATCTACCATTGCTAAGGACTAGATATCCTATAATCACAAAAACATTTTAAGAGACTTTTGTACTAATTATTTATTTTGAACATTTCATTTTATATATTTATCAACTGATTTCCATGACCTATAAGAATAATCCAATCTATTCCAAGGTTCATCACGATTTAGCTTCTTTTTAGAATTATGTTAAGCCTCTAATCTCATGGGTTAAACTATTTAACATTCATTACCATTCCATAATTTTAGGAACTCTAGGAATCATCCTAAGATACCATAAAAATGAATAAACCAAGCATATCCAACTACATTAAGTAGTGGGGAAAAGAGATTTAAAAACAAACAACCCATCCATCCATACTTAAAATAAGATTCATTAACGAGAACATATCCTAGATTTCAACACAACACATAATGGGAAAACCCCTATTTAACTTGTTCTATCAGAACTGGTGCCATCCTAGACACTACTATTCATATCACCATCTATCCTCCCATCACAAGAACTAATAGTAGAAAAAACCATAAAAAACAAAACATTTCTCATGTATCCATCATCGATCCCATTCTCACATCATGTGACATGGTAAGGATCATAATCTATATCAAACACATAATAAAAAAATAAAACAAAAAACAATTAATAGGGCATATATACTCTAGAAACAAGGCATAAATCCTTAATAAACAAATGGGATCACTCATACACAAATAAATATATTTATCAAACAATATTTTTTTACTCTATTTAATTAACGAATTTATTTAAAATATGTATAAACCGTTTTAAATTTATAGAATCAACTCTAAATAGAAAATAAAAATTACTTAAGCATGTTTAAAACATAACTTTACTTCCATAAAATCATAAGGATAAATGATTAAAAATTAAACACAACTCTATGTTATTTAATTACGAAACAATCATTACCAAATTTACATTATTTATCAAATTTATAAGAAAAAAAGGCTAAACCATATAATATAATCTATAGCACACTATCTTGTAAATCAAGAGGAAAATCTTAACATGACATAAACAAATGTGATCACTATAACCAAAAAAAATCTTTATTTAATGAAGTTTAATCTTTATTAAGGTTAATTTCATCGTTACCCAATGAGATAGGTCATGATAACTTTATGATTTCACATAATAAGGATAATAAAAAAATCTCATACCATAAGGGTTTCAACATTCTTCAAAGGATAATAGAACAACAACGTAGATCTCAAATCACTTATCCCATAAGGAATCAATTGTCCCTATGGATTTCACACCATAAAAGAACCAAAAAAATAAAAATATATCTGTGAGAAATAAATTATGTCAAAAAACATAGCATGTAAAGGTATAATGAGAGAAAATTACTAAACAGAGTAAAAACCATAAGAAAAAGATGGACAAATCACCTTGGATCACCACATATCAAACTCAAGAATATAAGGATCAATCATAAATGAAAGGACATTGAAACATATTTAAATAATTCCTCTAGATACCTATAAGTTGAGAAAAATCAAAGGCTTTTAAGAGAACCAAGGTTTTGATAGAATTTATAGGCACTTTGGTAGACATACATTCACAGCGTGAATGGTTCATTCATGTTGTGAATGGATTGAGTTTAATACATATTAGGAAACACATCACCTAGATATTATATTATTGTATTAATTATAATCAGGAACTTCAGGTGTATGTAATGATTTTTTAGAGATAGATTCATTAAATCTGACCTCTTATTCATTCACATCACGAACCGATAGTTCATGTTGTGAATCACACCCTAAAAACCTCTCTTACTCAGGTCATGAATTACCATTATGGTTCTAAACTTCTCTCACCCATTGAGAATAAAACATAATGTAATGAATTCCTCTTTATTCTAGATTTTATCTCCCAGCCCCTATAGAATCCACTCCAAGATTCCACCAAGAACCTCAGACCTCTAAAACCTGCCAAGGAATGGGTTATAATGATCAGATCCCTTAAATCAGATACCTCTAAAAAAATATCACCCTTGAGTATTTAAAATCAAACCTAGATAATAGGTAAGGGGAAATTCCATCTAAAAACCACCCTACAATATAACTCTCAATAATATCACTATTATAGGAACACAACAATCCTATAAGAGGGGCAAGGCACAAAACCAAAAAACACTTTCAATCATCTCCCAAACACTTTATTTAGGGAGATAACTCTAAATAAAGAGTAAGGCCATGAATAAGGATTAAAGTAAAAAAGAACTATATCAATATCTAGACAAAGTTAAACATTGACAGAAAAAAATTACAAAAGAATATCAAGAAAAAAAATTAGGATACAGAGTTTGTATTTGTAAATAATGTTCCCATGTCATCTCCCATTATGCCCCATAGGACATGAAGTAAGCTAATAATATTCATGTGAAACCGCTTCTCTTATAATTCGTGAATCACTATAACCCACTTCTTGAAGGTTTCACCATTAGCAATATCAATATTCTTCAAATCAATGATGTGATAATCGTCAATAATATAGTGTTGAAGCTTTAACACATGAAAGAAATCATAGATCTAGCTCATCTATATCGGGAAGTGTTAACTGATACACGACAACTCTAATATGAGACTAAACCTAAAACAATACAATAAATTGGGGAGAAATATTACTCCCATGACCAAGCCTTCAATGGGAATCATGAGGATTCACCTTCAAGGAAACATGATCTCCAACAAATAACGCTAGCGGTCTCCTCCTATGATCATCATAGGAACTATAATGATTATGTGTTGTATTAATCCTCTAATGAATCACTTGAACCATATCTATCATTTATTGTAATAGTTTTGACTAGATAATTACTAACTATCCAAACCTATCCTAGAATAATAGAGAATATGAATTTTTGGAAAACAAAGCTTCAAATCGTGCCAAATCAATGATGGAGTGGAAACTATTTTTTGAATAATACTTTACCGAAAGTAGGTGTCTCACCCATGAACCTCCAAAATCTATGACACAAGTGTTCATAATGTATTAAAAAGTCTACATGTTCTGGTTTTATTGACCATATATAAATAAAAAAAATAAGTTCTAAGTTGCAGTTAAGAGAAAAATCATGATGAGGACATCTCCACACCGTGGAGGTGAAATGAATATCCCAATAAGAAATGGTCATCCTAGAGACTCCATAGAGCCTCAAAACCTCCTTCAGGTAGTTATACAAAAAATATCCATTAAGATGAACTCCTTGATCTCTAAGAAGTGAGACAAATTCTTCAAACAGTTCACTAATCACCCATATAGCATCATAGTCTGCATGAACATTATGTAAACTGGTAATAAAGTCCATCAAAATTACCTCCCACATATATTGAGGAAAATATAATGTCTAGAACAAACCACTAGGAACACAGTGTTCAATTTTCACCTTCTAGTAGATATACACTGACATTAAAACTCTATAACTAAACACTTCAACCCAAACCACTAAAACTCACCTATCAGATCATGGTATATCCTTTTCGAGCTTGAATATAATGATAAGGTTAAGATATGAAACTCATCGTGAACCACATCACACATCATTGATGAAATAAAAAATTTCCCCTAAAAGTTTCCTCTACCTACTTCACTAAATATGGCTTCATTGTCATATAAAAAATGCATCATCTTCACTAATATCTCTCATATAAAGATTTATCATGGATATCACATCCATTACTCTTCAACAATCCTCATATTTATGCACATCACCACTCTATGACAACCTGATTAGTGCATCACCTACAACAATACCCTTTCCTAGGGTATATGAAATCTCAAATTAATACTACTAAAATAATTCCATCCACTATCACTATCACAAGTTTAAGTCATGCAAGGAGAGTACATACCTTAGTATCTTGTGATTATTGAAGACCATGAAGAGTTTGTCAATAAGATAGTGTCACCATAGCTTCAAGGAAAACACAACTATTTCTAAATTGAGATCATGGGTGACAGTGTTACTCTCATAGGGTTGTAAATACCAAGACCAATATGAGAAAACCACCCTTTTTGTAGAAATACTCTTCCCATGCAAAGATGTAAAGTATTACAAACGCCCTCAATCTGAACACCCCATTTTGGAAAATGAATAACTAGGGTGTTGACCAACATATCCTTTAATAAATTGAAATAAACCTAGAACTGATCAATCTATAAAAATTCATAATCCATTCTGATAAATTCTATTGGAAGAATTGTAATGTGAGATAATATGGGTATGAAACTCCTATAATATCCTACATGACCAAGGAAACATTGTACCACTATAATATTCTCATGGGCTAACCAAGAAAAAATTCCTCAAACTTTGAAGGATACACAACTAATCCACACTGGGACATGACATGCCCTATGAAATGAACATCATGGGACTATAACTCAGACTTAGATAGCTTTCTAAATAGTTTTTGATGATAAAGGACTCCAAAAACTTACCATATATTCATTGTGTGATTCTCTTCAGATATGGAGTATATAAGTCTTTCATCAATTAAAACCACCACAAACTTATATAGAAATACTCAAAACACCAAACTCATCAAAATCATGAATACCCCTGGATGTTTTTTCATACCTAAAAACATTAAAAATATCATAATTCGTGTAATTGAATATGAAATTAGTTTTTGGTATATCCTCATCTATTAATATCATCTGATAATATCCCAACCATAGATAGATCTTTTAGAACCAACTATATCCATTTACCTAATTAAATAAATCATCAATCCATGGAAGAGGGATTGGATTCTTCATTGCCACCTAATTCAGGAAATAACAGAAAATACATTGGTGCATACTACCATTATTCTTTTTTATAAACAAAATTGGATCACCACTTGGTTAAATGCTCAGTTGAACAAAACCTTGCTACAAGAGATCATCAATCAGTATATATAGCTCTCGTAACTCATAAGTCCTCATCCTATATAGGAACCTCAATATTGGGGAAGTTACTGGTTGTAGGTATATCTCAAACATGACCTCATATAAAGGGGGTAATGCTACAACCTCTTCTAAGAGTAAATCGGGTTATTCTTATGCATCCCTAGGAAACACTACTTGTTGAACCTTTGACCAACATAGCATCAACTCAGCCATCAAGGAAGATAATGATTGGGAAAACCACCAACCCATATGTGGGTATAAATCTCTCTAACAAACACAAACACTCTCTATCATCAACATATAATAATATCTTCTTCCTCAAGAAATAAATGATTTCCTACAACAAATACAAATAGTCCATTTTGAGGATGATATTGTATGGATTTATTCACAAATATAGGAATTATCCCATGATTGGTATTTCCTCTTAACTAGATCACAGTATTCATATACTTATCATAGATATTCTTGATCTCTAACCAGCATAGTCAACACAGAGGGAATTGAAAGTCTCTCCACCTCAAGTTCTAAATCACGGACTAGGTCAGGTGATACGAAGGAGTGTGTTTCTCTTGAATCAATTAAGGAATTCACCCAAGTATAAAACAAGAAAAAATACATTAAATGGTGCATGTTCACCTAGTGATAGAAACTCTATATCATGCAGTTGACCATGAACTCCACCAAAACCTCTCTAACCCTGATGAAGGCCACCTCCATGGTTTCACTCTTCTCTCTATGGATGAGGTAAATCATGAGGTTTTCCTCTATCTACCATATCTCCCCTTTACTAATCAATGGATAGAGAAACCTATTATTACTACCTCAGTCAAAACTTTTTCAATAATGGAACATGAAGTGGAACATTATATGCACATCATCTATTATGAATGGTTGGGAACTCTTGTCATAGATGAACATGTCCACTATAAAAAATAAATATTAGATCCCTTGGTAGCGGCATGAGAGATTCTAACCCTGGAGAAATGAGATAAAGAGGTATGGGATCTACCATTAGTTATCCAAAAAAACCCTTTTATCCAAAAACTAGGAACCCCAGACCATGGATCTTCCATGTGGATAATGTTGACGACTCCCCTATAATGATGATTCAATTATGGAGTGTGTCCTCTTAGTAACCTTTATACTCACTAGTACCATGAGATATGTCGATAATACAAATGGAGTAACTTGATTATACATATCTAGATAGAAATCCTCTTTAAAATGTGTCACTTTATCCTCCTCATTTAGAAGTAGCTCTAAAGAATATTGAATAAGTTTATTTGAATGGATTCTAAACTCCCACACACTATAGTTTTAATATAAAAGGATAATCACCTCCTGATGAATGGTTTCCTTTATGACCTAGAAGGAATCTCAACTTAAAACTGGTCTTGGAACTTCTCCCATGAAATATATCACTTCTCATGATCCCCAAGTAACAAGAACAACATACAGTAACCTTATCCTAGTAGGATCAGTAAACTTTATGGTCCTTTTATCAAATCATAAGGGGACCTAAATACCCAAGTCCTAGCGGGTATCCCATGTTTATATCACATACTAAGCTCATCTAACACTGCATACCTAAAACACATACATCACTTACTAGTTCCTATCTTCCAGCCCCATCATATCTATCCACCTAACCTTTGTTACTACTCTTTCGTGACCACCTCCCACCAAAAAGTGTCCCTCCTATGATGGAAATGGGTGAATAGAGATGATGACACCTGAATCCTTCCTCCAATATTCCATGAGTTATAATCAATCACCAAGGGTATATCACAAACAAAAATGAGATAAATTACCCTCTAAGAAGAGTATGAAGAATGATATATAAGATAAAACCATCAAACAAATCATGCTCATAATAAAGGTCAAATATCCCAATACATGCATGAAGTTCCCATTCATGATCCAAGTATCACTGAGAGGGGGAGGGGATGAATCAGTTATATCCTTTTACTTTTATGTTTCCTTCTTATTGAAACAACCTTCACCTCCTATTAAAGAGTTTATTTCCTGCTGAACACACACAACAACAGGAACACAATATTTACAAGGCTCACTACTCAATATGAGTAGCTATGTCCTTGGTATGGTACATAAATAATCTAGTACCACACAATACACTAGAAAACAATCCTTTGATGTGGAATACAATGAGTAGGAAATACCCTTACACTCGTGTAGCACTTTTAAAACAGTCCACAAGTATGTGTGTGCACCCTCTTAGCACAAATAGGTAATTATAGTATTTCAGTACTTCATTACAATTGAACAGGTGTATTCATTGAAATACAAATCTTCACTTTCTTTCCCAGAATCCAATAAGAACTATCTTACGCACAACTAAATACGTGTAAAGACCCCAAATCTTTCACGCTCCCTTATAGGTGTCTTGCATGCAACATTTATGCCATGCACACAAGATTTAACTTTTGTTGCAAAAAACCTCTTGTGCGCAACTTCAATCTTGTGTGCAACTCTCCTCTTGCGCGCAACTTCTCCTTCTTGCGCGTAACTCAATTTCTTTCAAGAACTCCCCTTTTCTTTATATTTTTCCATGCCTCAAAGCTTGGGATTACTCTAAGTGTCATGTTACACCGATGTGAAGAGTTCACCTCTGATTTATAGACCTCTTTGACCTTTGCACGCAAACACCCCAATACGTCGTGCAAGATCCCGACGTGTCATGAAAAACCCTGTCTGTCATCACCTTTGGCACGTAAGTAACTTTCGTGCCAACCTCATCTTTCGAAAAATTATTTGAATCATTCATGCACCTAATGACTTTTCCATTTCATGAAGTTTGGACCTCAAATCATGCTTCGTGTGAAAAACCCTGTTTTACGTCGCCTTTGGCGCATAAGTCTATTTCACACCAACCTCTTCCTTCACGCACTTATTGAATCTTTCGCTTGCTTCCTTCCTTTTCCATTTTTCAAATTTTGGACCTCAAAAAATGCCTTCCATGCAAGATTCAAAACTACCTTCAATCTTGCATGAAAAAACCAATATTGCGTGAAGGCCTCTCCTTTGCCAAATTTTGATGTTCGGATCACGAAACTCCACTTGCACGCAACATACCAAGTCGTCTTCAAACTTGCATGAAACATCCTTTTCCAAAAACACCTTTATTCATCTTCCAATTTCAGGCCCTAAAATTTGGAAAACACTGGGAAACGTCATCACCTTAAACTGTTCTTTTGTACCACCTCCAGATTGTCCGTTCCTTTTTCATTTCTCTCTTCATTGTATCCCATACCCATTCTTCAGCTTTCATCATGAAATCCTCTATCGTGATATGTATCATTTTATCAAACAGCTTTACCATCGTCAGATTTTCAATGGAAAGTACTACAACTTCCCTCTCTTACACTATCATATTTCATTCCAATCAAAACTGAATATGACTGGAATCACCTTTTACTCCCCCTTTCCATCATAAGACTTGCATCACAAGTTCTCCTAACTTATGATATTTTTGAAATACAAATCTACAAAGCATTGTCTGATTTAATGTCCATTACAAAGTGAATTGATTTATCATCTTTGAAAACAAAATATAAAACTCTTTAATAGAAAACACTTCTTACTTCCTTCTCCAACCAACTTGGTCCCAACAATTCATGTAATGTCAAACAAACTGATTCAAATAAAAAAAGAAACTAAAAGAACAAAAATAAATCCTTGGCAGTAACCTTCAATCCCAAATTGATCCTAAATAAATTCATGAGATAGTAATGCCTATCCTAATCACCACCAAGGTCCTATGGTCATGAAAATAGTTTCTATAGATGTAAGAGGAGCATAACTATTTTACTTAGTAGGATCCTCCCCAGAGCCTCTTGTGAAAAAGTTAATGAAAGAAAACTAAAGCACAGTGAACAAATAAGTGAAGCTAATATGTCACTTAATTTGGTATGCTAATTCTCCAGCATCACCATGGATCTGTCACCAAGTATTCCATACAAGTAATAATATAACATCCAATATAATATCAAGATAAAGGTACCCTGCTATCACTTCCCCAATGGTTTGATGTGCCTCCCCAATGTTGCATGTCTTGATCCATCTCTCTCTAATAAATAATCCTTACCGAAAACATCTGGTAAACTATAAAATATCATGAACCGCATGAATGAAATAATATTATAATAAATATACATATATCTAGATAGTAACAAAGTAGTTTTAAAAATCCACTACAACCTATACTTCTTATATTATACCTCATTATATCACAAACCATACATAACATATCTATAAAAATACTTAAGATACTATATCTGGAGATACAAGTGTGTGAAATAAACACAGTCCATTTCAGACCTCTATAAAGATATATGGAAAAGGTAACCATCATTCATACTAGAATATAATACTATCAGAAAAAAAAGAGTGGGGAAAGAGAGGTAGTTAGTCATCTATTCTTTGATAGACTATATGTTGGGGAAAACACACCCTCAAAATCCACTAGGTGTCGATCTCCCTACTAGCATGGGTATGGTAGCATATGAATTAACATAACTTAAAGAGTATATATATAGCTAAAAACCACACTATAGACAATGATCTAACCTCAACCCCAACTGTAATTATCGCCTCTCGAACACCCAGCTACCACTATAAGGGACTAGATACCCAATAATAACACATATATTTTAAGAGACTTTTCTTTTGATTATTTCTTTCATAAATTTTATTTTACATATTTATCAATAGAATTGCATTCCCTCCAAGAATAATCCAACCTCTTCTATGGTTCTGTAAGAATTAATTTTAGTTTAGAATTATATTAATCCCTTAACTCCATAGGTTAAATTTTATAACATTCATTATCATTCCATAATTCTAAGTACTCCAGGACTATTTCTAATCTATCATAAAAGATGCATAGAACATTCACATTAGGTTAGTATAACTAGTGGGAAAATAGATGAAAAAACAACCAACCTGAATATCCAACTTCAAGAGTTGATTCATAAACAAGAAATCATCTCATCTTTCTGAAAAATAGAAAATGGGAAATCATAGCTTCAACTTACTCCATTAGTCATGGTTTCATCCCTTATACCACCATACATATCACCATCCATTCCGCCATCACAGCCACCAACCATTTCTACAAACCCAGAAATTCCCATCCATTTCTTATCAAAAAAATCAAATATCCCATAATCACATCCCTTCATAAAAAAATGTTCTACATCAAGATCAAACACATAAAGAAAAAAGGTAAAATAAAATAGTTAATAGATAATCTCGGTCCCAATACCAAGGCATATGGCCTTCATAGTCAAACAAGCTCACTGAGACCCAAATAATTATCATTATCAAACAACCATTTTGTTTATAATATAGAATTAACATGTAACATTTTGGATTTTCTCAAAGGTATGGACTATTGGTTCTAGGTTTTAATTCTTTTTCTCGGCCCTAATAATGATTCATAAGGGATTAAAGGAGGTCTCAGGGGTGTCTAGGGGTTGTTCGGAGCCCGGATCCCTAAAATTTGAAGAAAAAGACCATGTCATATGGTTAGTAGAAATAGTTTTTCCCAGCCTACATGGTTTCTCTAACCATGTATCTTGAGATGGTAGGGAGAAGGGCTCAACATAGTTACTATAAAATTGTGTAGAGACCCAAATTTTACATACATGGAAATTACATTTCTTTTGCAGAATACATAATACAAAACAAAAACTGACACCCAAGGACCGTAATAGTTTAGTGTCTTTGGAAACTTGGAACATAATCTTATAATCATGGTGAAAGATCTTCAACATCTCCCATAAAGATCTTCCGATTTTGTTTTCTTACCTAAAACTGTTCCTTATATCATGGGGAAAAGAAAACAAAAAAAGGTGGGATCAAATGATCAGTAAGGGTAAACATGGAGAACATAAAACAATCTATAAACATTTGAACGTAAAAACATAAACATAGAATATAAACATCAAAATATTGAGCAATGATATAAAACATGGCAGTACATAAGGCATAGATCATAAAGGAACATTTATCATGATACAGTAGCATGGGAATAAAACATGTAATTGTGGAAAACCATTAAGAACATGATATGATTTCCATAGTATCCAAGGTATTTCTGCCAAGACCATCATAGTGGACAAAGTCCATTACTGAACCAAGTTTACTTGTCGTTTCATCCCTGTATTACGGAACCGGTTTTACTTGTCATTCCAGCCATGTCTATCTCATGATATATAAATCTTTACCCAATTCATTTGAGGGGGATATAGGTCTCACCCATATCATAATGAAACCATTCTTATGTGTGCTAAAAAATCATAAATCATACATCATAGCATAACCTGTGTAATAAAAATGGGATTCTTAAACATCATTTCATCATAAAATAATCCATATAAGATAAAGGACATCATAAAAATAATTCCATCATAACACAATCAAAACAATGTAATAATAGGGATAGAAATATAACCCTATATCATCTTATATGGAAAAAAATTTTGATAAAACACTTGAAATGAATTCTTGAGGAAAGTATCCTTTCTTCTTCAAAATCATTTTCTTTTCACAAAATGCCATAAAATTTTAAAAGAAAGGGATTTATTTTGAAAATAATCATGAAATCTTGTAGAGTAAGATTCATGAAAATAAGGCGTTAGGAAACTGTAAAAATCCATTCATTTCGTATAAGTTAAAAAAAACATTCTCCTCTTACTTTGACCAGAAAAGTCAAAAAGTACTTCGTTTTGTAAACAAAAGAAAGATTCATTCCATACCACATAGTAAAAGTCAAAACGGGGTAAACATGACTTTAAAAATACATGGGAGAATAGTAAAAACTTTATGAAAACATTTTTTATAAAACATGGACATATATGATTAATATAACCCCAATAAATACTTATAAATAAACAATCTCGAATAAGAACGAGATTGGAATAATTATCCCTTAACTTGTGTACAATTTCTTCCATATGTGTCCGAGACTCCTGTATATTGGGTTTAAACATATTATTAACTTGTAGAAGCACCATGATAATATTTATGATATCATATATGATTCACTTATGACTTTATATTACCCGTTCTTTGGTCAATTCCATGTTAAAGCATCGTTTTGGGTAAAATCATTTCTTTTATCATACATGTTTGGAATTTTTGTTCTTGATATCATTACTTATATAATTATTTAATTACTTAAAGAATTTAAAACATGATTTATATATAATATATATTCAGAATATAATATATATAATATATCGATAAATGGAATGAACTACACCGTTCATGGAGACGGTAGGTCATACGTACGCATGAACGATGTTTTCGTTTCCTTATTAAATTGAATGGAAGTATGTAAATAACATATAAATAAATACAGTATTATTATTATGTCACATATTTCATTATTATTCTTTATATATACTTTATAATAATTCTTGAATGGTTAACATGGAGAGTGAATCTCATCGCGTCGTGGAGACGGTAATCCGTATGTACGCATGAGCGATGATATCGTTACCATAATTATTGAATGGAATTGGAGTGGATGATAGAATATCTCAGAATTAGTATCAGGTTATAAAAATCATATATATTTATTCTTTACACCATTATACCCATCCAAGTAAGGTGGTGGTGGAAAACAGATTACACCACGGCGTGGAGACGGTATTCCATACGTACGCACGCGCAGTGATTTCATTTTCCGTAGGATGGATAAGGTGAAATGGTGTTGTTAAAAATTTATAATAACAAATAATTATATGGGTGATACTGATTTTATTACTTTATCATGAAACAAATAAAGAATAGTAAGTAGAAGAAGGAATAAATTTGAAAGAATCAGTAAAAGATATTACCTCTTCCTCGACGCGCCTCTTCTTAACCTCCTCTTAGGGCACTAAAGTTGGTCTTTGAAGAATACCAGTACCTCTAGTAGGTTTCTAGGGAAGTGGATAATAGAAATGGACAGGGTTTTTTCGAGCTTTAGGGCTCAAAAATTTTTGAAGATCAGAGGGATGAAGTGCCCTTTTATAAGGGAGGAGAGGGGCACTTTTGGAAACCTCTAAAATATTAATTTATAATAAATTTAAAATCCACCTAAAAACCAAAAAATGACTCAAATTATAAGATTATATGAGATATGGTTGTAATATCATCAACCAATAAATTTTAGACATGTTTTTATTTTATTTTAAACCTTATTATTTTACTTTATCCTTATTTAATCTATTTAATTTTATTTGTGGTAATAATATTATATAGTTTATATGGTCATAAATACTTTTTTATGTGTTTTGAATTGTCCATATTTGTATACTTTATAAAATTTTAGATCATATAAATTTTAATTTTTAATATTTAAATATTTTTTTGATTTTTAACCAATTTAATAATATGTTATTTTTATAAAATATCAATAGTGTCAATTATGACACTATTACTTTATTTGAATTTAAATAAAATTCACACATGGAATATATTCAAAAAAAAATATTTAATATTTTCCTAATATTTCATATTAATCTATAAAATTTTTGGAGCACATTAATTAGATCATATAATATTTATTTTAATATTTTTAAAACCATTTATTTGATATTTCTCTTAACAAAATAATTACTACAACATTTTTATATGATTATTTAATATACTTATTTATTGCATAAAAATTAAAAATAAAATATTCTGATGAATATAAATCTAATTTATTTCATAAGAATACTTTTAGTGGAATTTAGCTTCTGAAACTCACAACTTGTAAAATGATATTGTTATTAAATTATGAAGGTGACAACTTTGACATCATTTAAAATAATATAATATAAATGCCATAATCTTTTTTATAGGGATCAAAATGGTCCAAAAGTATATCCTTAGATGATTAGGGTATATTTATACTCGACCAATACAGTTTGGTCTAGTTTCTCATCCTATTTATGGGTATTATTATTTTAATAAAAACTATATTATTGATTTTTCAATAAATAAATAAGTTCTTCATCATTAATGTATACGCTATTAATGTAATTATATATTTCTTAAAAATTAAAAATAAATTACCATGATGAAGAAAAACATTTTATCTTTAAAATTATTATTTATAATCGATGTTATGTTTAGTATAACCTTATATTAAAAATAATGTAATTATTAAAGTTTGAGTGAGACATATTTCACTTTCTTTAAATAAAATAAATTAAAGGTCTTAATCGCATCCAAGTGGGTTTCAAAAGATACTATTTCGACTCAATAATATTTTTGGACGAAATATAATCATCCAATTATATTAATACAAGTGTTAAGGTAATTTTATAATATTATTTTTACCCTTAATTACCTGATTTACCTTTAATTGTAGTAAATAAAATTTACCGTAGCTACTATTCATAATGCCTAAAAATAAAAAAGTATCCTATTAACATAATTTGGACCTAATGATTCAAAATATGGAATCCATTTTCTGAAATTCAAAACACAGAATGTGTAGTATTTAATTTATAATTAATCCCGCTGTTGAGAAAACGGGTTCTAAATGTTAAAACATTGCAAAAGATTGAAATGAGTTTACCTATGAATTCAATGTAAAATTAATGATAATGACATAAATAATATTAAATGGTAAAAATATATTCTATTTATACTTTAAAGCCATTAAACATTATAATTTAACCATATAAATATTCTTGATGAAAAAAGTTGTTTTTAATTAAAATTTAGCGTATTTTTACTATTCATCAAAATATGAACGTTATCAGAAAAATATCAAAAACTTATCCAAAGTAAATTTTTATATCCTGATTCAAAAGGATTAGTTTATTTTGTCAAATTGAACTTATAAACATGTCAAAATATAGATTTAAAGTGGGTGCACCATCCAAAGATGGCAAAACTGCATTTTTTGAAAAATACTTATTTTACCCAAAAAATTTATTTTATTCTCATACCATATTCTATAAAATGTGTAAGATGAATGATAATGATATAAAATTAAAAATTTAGTTACTACTATTCATAACGGCTTGTTCATAAAAATATTATAATAATATTTCATTTAGTGAAACTCAGTATTGCGTACAACATACGATATTGAGGAAGGTCGCTATTGCGTGTAATACAAGCCAATAATAGTGGTTGCGTATACTACAAGATAATATGGTGTTGCGTATAGTGCAAGATAATCTTGGTATAGTGTACAACACAAGACATCAAAGAAATTAAAAAAATATTTCTCATAAAATCTCAGGGTGTTACAAATTGTGTGAGGGAGCCCACTTTCCCATGAAACTTGTCTTGGGAAAGTTGTAGAGTTGTTTTTATGGGATGTGTATAGTTACCCTAACTATGTTCTTATCCCCTTTGGGGTGCCCCATGGAGCAGAACCTAGCACACGATTGGTGCATAGTTTGGCCAACCGTGTGACCAAACTGTGTGCCCCTTCCTGTATGAGTGAATTGAAGGTTTTTACCCTCATTAATCTTTTAATCTAGTTATTATTATCCATATCCTTAATTCCAGTTTACTCCTCCTCTCATAGATATCCTTACATAAAACCTAGGGATCAAGAGATCTCCTCCATCCATTCACCAAATCTCTCGATATTGGACGCATCGGAAAGCTTGAGGTAATCTATACAATCCACTTTCTTCTATTTATAGTTTCTCTTATTCATTATTGAGATATTTTAGGGAAATATCATTTTCCCCATTTTAAGGTCATTTTAAAATTTCCTCAGTGTCTTCTATACTTGCTTGAATCAAAGGTTGATGCTAGATGATGGAAGCACTATGAGGATAAGGTAGTTGTTCTAGGTTATTTCCCCTTGTTTCATTGCACCTTATAATTTGCATTGTTGTGAAGTGAGATAATCCTTTCTAGCCTCACCTCAAATATTTTAATTAAATTAAATTGTAAGACTCACCATTACAAATGCAACATGATCTAGTGGATAATCACCTCTTCAGTTGATCACCTTGAATTATTCCACCAAAATGGATGTTCTCCATCTTTGAGGCATAATTTCCTTCCCTTAGACCATTTAAACACCACTAAGAATGTTGTCTTATAATTAGTGCCTTAGATAGATAAATTAAATTAAATTAAATGGTCATTTTGTAAGAAATGTTATATATTTATTTCTTAATTAAATTCCTTTACCTGAGTGTCGAGGGAGATACAATGGGTTCTAAATTAAGGACCCACTAGACGGGCTTCTCATTCTATACAATTATAATTGTTTAGTTGTTTTTAAACAGGGTAGGAGTGACACTAGATATTCTGGGGATGGCCTCATCATGCACTATCTATTTTATCATCCCGACAAGTAACATTGGTTCCCTAGGGGATCCCCCATGGATGGGTTTGATGGAACAATGGTTGTACCATGGAACAAGAGAGACTTGGGGCCCTACATGTGATACAAAAGATGGACATAGAGGTTAGTTTGGGATGTATTCACACAATTCCTGGAGTGACACATGGGACTTCATTCTTAGGTCATCTTGGATGGACTAATTGGCATTGGGTTTAAACCGATCTCCTAGAGTGATACATGGAATTCTCTTATAATTTCCAAGGATGGGCTTAGGATGACTGTCTATATTTTTATAAAAAAAATTAAAATTAAATTAAAAAAAGTGATGATTCTAATTAAAAATTATTGTGTGGTTTTGGAAACTTATAGACATGTCTACCAAGACCAATCACAATATTGGGGACAATTCATCTTCTGACATTGTATATCTCTCACCTTACCTTCGTATGTTCTCTTTGTTTGAACTTACTGGCTTATCCCGAAGTAGGTTGACTTGGATGGGTATCCTATTGCAACCCATTCTAGTTTATTTATTTTTTTATTTATATCTTGAATTTATTAATTATGGAACACTATTCAGTTTGTATTGAACAAGATGGATTGATTTAGACACCCTTGGTGGTGGCCTACTAGGATTTTATCTCACACCCTACTCAGACATCCTTTGGTACTTCAATAAACATTATAGCTATAAGAATAGATAAAGTGAAGCTTCTAACTTTTTTTCTTGATATTTAGTTATAGGATGGAATATGGGGGCATATGACCAAGCCTAAACCTAAGATGCTAGTTGTAGTATCTTTTGTTCTTTCTGGTATTTTTTATAGCATGTGGTATATGCTTGTATCCCCTTTCCCCTACTTAATTACTTTTGTATAGTAAATTTCATTCCATCATCATCACTTTGCATTTTTTATTACTCATCTTCCAATTATTATTTATTTATCCTACATGTTTTATTATTATTTTCACCCTGCTTTTTGTCTATTGATACTACTTCTTCTGTGATGGATTACAGGTCTAGTTATGTAGTGTCCTGTTCAACTCTTTTCAAATAATTATATATTTTTTCACTGCAAAATAATTAATGAGGGCATAGTCCCACCACGAACACACACAATTCCCTCACTTCTAGTCAATAGCCTCTAGAATTCAGAGAGGCATGCTTGAGGGCTTGTGGCCCACAATCTTAGGGAACCGCTAAGTGGCATCCGAGTCGGGATGCTACAAAGTGGTATCAGAGTGTTTATCCTTTTTTCTTACTATTTGGGTTAATACTATAGACTAGGAAAATGGAATTTAGTAATGACCATGTGCCTTAGGGTAACTAACCCACATATAGGAAAGCCCAATTTACCCAGGATGGGTAAATGTTATTGTTGCTTGCACTTGTTATGCTTTCACATATTTTCACTGCTGGGTGATACACTTGTTTTGTGTTATTTCTATTGTAGATATTATTATTATTATGGGTTGTTCACCCTGGCCTGGGGATATGAGAGAATCTAAACTCATTAATCATAATAGGCACCTTATGACTAATTTATATTCATTATTCCATGACAAATATATATTCAGGGTGTGTTTCCTGTGTTTCATGTGATTTTTGTGGTGCCTTATATTTTATTCCTTACAGTGTTCTAGTGTTTTCAATGATGAAATAATTGGTTTAATTGACCAATAATGCCACATTTTTTGGTTTTATTAGTGAGTTATAATGGAATTTTATTCTATCAAAACACTACATACATCTTATTACACCTTATTATCTAGTGTAATGGTTGGGATACAGTTACTTGGCATGATAATTTCAATTTATAAAGAGTATTTCCTTTTATAAATTAGAATTTGTGATCTAATTAACTTGATCATGATTATAATAACCAAATAAATAATAATGAATTTAAATAAATTGAAGATTTATAATAAAAATATTACCACTATATGAATATTCCATATGAAAATTAAAGTCGGTTTTCCTCTATACCTTGAATTCTCCACTCCATATAACAGAACCTCTATTATGTCGTGTGATACCTTGACGTGAACCAAACACAGTAGTGGACAATAGGTTGTGTCTCATGTGATCTCATGTGACCTTTTCTGATCATCTATACATTTATCTGAAAGCAGCATAAGGGTTGTGGTGTTTTATAGGCAGGATTTGTACATATCCCATCTTTACCACTTTCCCTATCTATTATAAATCAAATATAAGGAATTTTATTAGCAATTTTATTGATATTATACCATGAAGACCTCATGTTGCATGCTAGAAAAGTGGCGATGAGCGTACCCCTGAGGTGGTGGTCCTTGAGTTACCCTTGAAACCTACTATAGTTCCACCTAAGTCACTTCCTATAGATCTTCCACTAGGAACTGATGTTGAGTTTCGAGATAGTTGCATTCGGTTCATGTTGACCATTTAGTGTGATCCTCAAACTGCCCCTACTATGAAAGAGCTGACATGTGAGTTCTAGTAGCAACATCCTTACACCTTCTTGGGGGATGGCAGACCTCAAGATAATAAATTCATAGCTAAAGTCCAGGCTATCCATCTTTGAGCACATTGAGACATCTCTGGAGCAGAGGGTCAATCTCATGACCTACATGCTTAGTGACTTCGGCAAGTGTTGGTGGGACATTCTCACCTAGGCTAGTCAACGTTAAGGTATGGTATAGGTGGACTTCCAGATAGCCTTCTTCATCTAATTATTTCTTTAGAACTTTATAATAGTATTTTCTTGGTAATTCATGCACCATTATCAAGGTGATATGTCAGTGATGGAATATTCAGATTGCTTCACTAAATTACAGTGCTTCACACCGACCTTATCATGTGAAGATATAACTACTGTGAGGAGATTCGAGGGTAGGCTTGCATATTCCATTTTCTCATAGGTTAACATCTTTCAGCAAACCACTATTTTAGATATAGTGAACTTGGCCATCATCACTGAGTAGAACCTGAGGGAATTAGTTTATGTGAACCAAGGTATTTCATCTTTTAGGAATACTAGTGGTTTATTTGAAGGAAGGAAGCAATGTTTTGAGGTTACACGTGGGAGAAGTTCCATCTAGGTGGCATGAATAGATAGTTATGTGGTGTGTCACTAGTGTGGGAGGCCAAGCCATTAAAATCCCCATTGTATGAGGAACTTAATCAAGTGTCATGCTTACAGAAGGATGGGTCAACTACAGCATTTCTATTTATATTTTCCTCCTATTACAAGTGAGTGGGGTTCTGTACCAGCACTGCTTTAAGCTACAGGATCAGTGACTCCTTATTAGGAAAGAAACCGGTCTGATATAGGCCTTATGGGCCAAGTAGGTGGTCATGGATGAGGAGGTCAGGCCTCATATGTTCAGTGTCAAAAGTGTAGATATTATCATGATACTCAGGAATCATCTTAGGGTTGTGGTTTTGGAAACATCTATGACGTGAAACCAATGCCATAGGAGAAGATTCCAGGACCATCTGCAATTAGAGGTACTATTCTGGTAGCTTCCACTTTATTATCAGCCTTGTTTGATACAGTTTCTTCACACTCTTTTCTATCTGCTACAACTATGGGAAGTCTGGGCCTAGTGATAAAGTACTATAGTGGTGTTATGAATCTTGGAACACCGTTATTATTTTGAGAAGAGATTATACAACAATGAAATGAGTCCTCCTTAAAATAGGTGGGTACTATTTTCTATGGAGTTTCTTCATCCTCGAGATGGCTGGTTTCGACATCGTTCTCGGTATGGAATGGCTTGTGCTTTATCAAGCCCAGGTGGATTTATATCATCATCGTGTATCTTGTATATCACCTGAGGGTAGTACATATATCCATTAAGGGTATTGGGATATCTAGGAAACTAAAGTTGGACTCAAGCATACTAGTCTAGGAGGAGTGATAGCTTAGATGTCCAGTCTCTTTATGACCAATAAAGTACTATGGATCATAGAATTTCCCTCTATTGTGGAGAGTTTTAGGGGTGTTTTACCTGATGATATCTCTATATTATCCCCTAAGAGATAGTTCGAGTTCACCATCAAGATTATTCTAGGATTAGAACCAGTGTCCTTTCTTCCTTATAGGATGGAACCTATAGAGCTCCAAGAACTCAAGAAGCGGTTTAAAGATCTAGAGGATAAGGGTTTTATCCAACATAGCACATCGCCATGGGGTTTATATATCCTTTTCTCTAAGAAGAAGTATGGTGACCTTAGATTGTGCATGGATTACTGCCAAATGAAGTAGCTTATGAAAAATAATCATTATCTACTTCCTTAGATAGAATACCTCTTCGACCAGCTCTGAGGATAAAATGTTTTCTCTAATATTTATTTGAGTTCGGGCTACCATCGTGTGCATGTGAGGCCATCAAACATACCACATACAGTGTTTTGGAGTAGGTATGGCTTGTATGAGTATCTGGTCATGTTGTTTGGTCTGATGATCACACTGGAAGTCTTTATAGTATTGATAAATTGGTTTTTCTCCCTATCTTGATTCCTTTTGGGTGGTCTTCATAGATGAAATGTTGGTGTATTCTCACACCAGACACGACCATGAAAATCTTCTTGAGATCATGTTGAGTACACTGGGAGAGAATCAGCTATATGTGAAGATCATCAAATTCCACTTTTGGATCAGAAAGGTTCACATATTGGGTCATATCATCTCTAAAGTAATTGTATTAGTCAACCTAAAAAACGTGATCATTTTGGTTTCATGGGAGTATCCTAAGAATGTGTTTTACATAGATGGTTTTTTATGGATGGATGGATGTTATAGAAGATTCATCCATCCCTTCTTTCACCTTGAAGTTCCGCTTAGGGGATTAACCAATAAGGGTGTGAAATTAAACTAGGCTAAATCTTATTGAAATATTTTTAGGAGTTAAATGGAAGATTGATTACAGCACCGATCTGGATTTATCCTGAGTTGGGAAGAAGCTATATTGTTTACTGTGATGCTTCAGGAATCAGGATGGGTGTAGTTATGATGCAGTGTGATCAAGTTGTAGAATATGATTCTCACCATTTGAAGCCTCAAAAGTATAACTATCCTACATATGATCTACACTCGGCTTCCATGGTCTATGCTCTATATTTCTGGAGCCACTACCTGTTGGAAGAGTGATTCATTGTCTATACGGATCCTAAAATTCTCAAATACATCTCCACATGGAGAGACTTGACTCTGAGGTAGTGTAGGTGGGTGGAATACTTGTAATCGTTCAACTTTGAGCTTTCCTGCCCACCCAAAAATCATAATTTCATATAATATTAATTAATCCATAATAGTTAGATGCAAGTTTTTAAGAAGTCCAGTAGTGAGTGGAAATTGATGGCACTATTTTCTAAGATGCACCTCGAAGCTTGGGAACAGTAATGGAAACCAGTCTTAGCATCTCTGAAAGTGAAATCCTCTCCTTTGAAGTGAGTCTATATGGGGACATTATCTGATTATAAGGTCTTCATTATGAGGGAGAGCATCATAGGAGATAACATGCCTCTTGGTTGGTTTGTTGATGGAAATGAGACATTTCTCAGCTGGGGGTGGGTTTGGGTGCCTTTTGATTTACGAGAAGAGTTTATGAAAAAATCACATACCTAATTTTGGGTAGTTTATCATAGTCTTTCCATGATGTAAAAAGATATACATCATTAGTATTTGTGTCCTGATATAAAGAGGCAGATAGTAGGTTTCATCACTTTTTGGACCACCTGTCAACTAGTGAAGGTAGAGCACCTTCAACCTGATAGACTTACATAGCCTCTCTCTATTCCTGAGTGGAAATAGAATGAAATCACCATAGATATTGTGATGGGATTTTTGAGATCCCTTCAAGTTTTCGAGGTAGTATGGGTGATAGTCGATGGGTTGAACAAGGTTGCACACTTCCTACTGATTTAGGAGACCATCACTTTTGATGACCTAAGAAGGATTTATATCCAGTATATTGTATTACTTCATGGAATTCTCCATTATATCATATAAGAAATAGATACTCATTTTTCATTATAGCTATGGTAAGGGTTGAAAAAGGAACTAGTTTCATAGGTTCTCTTGAGTATAACAAATCACCCTCAAACCAATGGGAAGTCCGAGCAGGTGATATGGGTGTTGGAGGATATGCTTTGAGCCTATATCCTTGAATTTAGAGGTTCATGGGAAAATCATATTCCTATGGTTGATTTTTTCTAAAAAATTATTTTTCAGGAAATTATTTAGATCGATCCATATAATTCCCTTTACGGTAGGTCATGTCCTTCACCTCTATACTGGTTAAAGGAAGGTGAGGTAGCTCTAATGGGTCCTCATCTCATTCAAGAGACTTCAGAGAAAGTTCATCTGATTCAGAAGCATATGGATACAGCTCAATCTAGGTAGAAGTCATACATCTATCATCATCATCAACCTCTAGTTTTTGAGGTGGGACATCAGGTTTTTATATGATTATCGCCAAGATTGGGTTTTAGAAAAATTAAGAGATAGGGAAATTTATCGCCTCGATATGTTAGGCCTTTCAATATAGTAGAGATATTCTGTCTAATATCCAATTATTTTTAGTTACCTTATAGTTATCATGCCATTCACAATGTCATCCACATATCTCAACTTCAATGGTATCATCCTGACATATCTCATTCGTTTGACTCTGAGTATTTTGATCTGGATACGGATGTGTCCTTCGAGGAGCATCTGATATGTATGGTTGATTGGAGCACGAAGGCTCTCCAAGTATGGTTAGTTCCTATGGTCCAAGTTTTATGGAATAAAAAATTCATATAGGATGATACCTAGGATAAGGAAGCTTATGTACATGTGCAGTGGCCAGAATCATTCTCATATAATGGTTTACCACCCTTAGAAGGGTATCTAAAGAATTAGTTGTCTTAATAAGGGGAGGTTGTAATATCTCATATTTTAGTAAAGGTATAAACCATTTTTTTAGTTTTAATTCTTTTGATCATCCCTAACAATGATTCCAAATGGAGTCAACGATGTCTAAGGGGTATATGGGGCTTGTCGAAATCCAGAGCCCTGAAATTTGAAGAAACAGATACGGTAGTATGGTTAATATAAACCATGTTTCCCAGCCCACAGAATTTCTATAGTCACGCCACTTGAGATAGTGGGGATAAGGGATTTATATGGTTTCATTGAAACCATTTGAGGGATCCCACACGTCCACGTAACTTGTATCAAACAAGTTAGAGATCTTTTTTCATGGGTTGTGCAAGGTTACCCTAACTGTGCACCAAACTCATTCGGGGTAACCCTTAGAGAAAAACCTGGTGCACGGTTGGTGCACAGTTTGTCCAATCATGCAGACAAACTATGCACCACTTTCTATGTGGGTGAATTGAATATTTTCCCCCTCATTAATCTATTAACCCATCTCTTCTTATCCCTCTCCTCTATTATAGCAGACTCCTCCTACAGCTATCCTTCCGCAAAAACCTAGGGATCAAGATATGTCCTCCATATGGTCACCAAATCTCTCATCATTAAAAGAATCATAAATATTTATGTAAGCTCTACAATCCACTTTATTTTATTACTTTTTTATCTTATCCATTATTGCGCTATTTTGGTGAAATCTCATTTTCCCCATTTTTAAGGAATTTGATTATTTCTTTGATATATTTCATTTTAGTTTGAATCAAAGGATGATGTAGGATGAGGGAAGACTAAGGGGATAAGGTAGGTGGTCAAGGTTTTTCCCCTTTTTTCTTTGCACTTTATAATTTTCCTTGACGTTCCATGAGCTGGACCTTTCTGAAGGCACCTTAAATTTGTTAATTAAATTAAATTGTAAGCCTCACCTTTCCAAATTCCACCTGATCTAGTGTTTAATCACACCTTGGGTTGGTCACCATGAATTATGTCACCCAAATGGTTTTTCTCCACCTTTGAGGCATAATTTCCTTACCATAGACTATTTAAGTTCCCCTAAGGGTTTTTTCTTGTAATTAGTTCCTTAGATGAATAAATTAAGTTAAATGAAATGGAAATTTTTGTTAAACATGTTATATATATATCACAGGATTAAATTAATTTACCTAAGTGTTGAGGGAAATACAATGGGTTCTGATTTAAGGACCCATTGGATGGTATTCTCATGCTGTATAGTTAGAATTTGTTACTGGTTTGTAAAAAAGTTGGGGGAGACACTATCTATGCCTAGTACGAGATTATCATGTGTTATCTATTATTGCCTCTAGATGAGTGACATCGGTTCCTTAGGGGATCCCTCATGGATAGGCTCTATGGAACGATGGTTGTACTATTCCATGAGAGAGACCTACACCCCTATGTGTGATCTAAAGGATGGACTCTAAGGTTTTTTTGTGATGTATTCACACCATTCCTAGAGTGACACATGGGACTTCATTCATGGATCACCTTGGATGGACTCATTGGCATTGGGCTTATACCAATCACCTATATCGATACATGGAATTCTCTTAGAATTTCCTAGGATGAGTTCAGGGTGACTCACTATATTTTTATAAAAAGTTTTAAATTAAATTGAAAATAAAGTGATGAATTTAATTAATAAATGATATTTTGGTTTTGTAAACTAAGAGATGTGTCTTCTAAGCCCAATCACAAGCTTGGGGATAGTCCATATTCTTACAGGTTATATCCCACACCTTAACTCTACAGGTTCTCTTGGTTCAGACTTAATGTATAAGGCTGAAGCCGATAGACTTGGATGGGTGTCCTACTAGAACCTAGTCTAGTTTATTTATTTTTTAATTTCTATCTTGAATTTATTAATTATGGTACACTATTCATTTTATATTGTGTGATATGGTTTGATCTAGACACTATTGGTAGTGGCATGCTAGTATTTTATCTTTCACCCTACTTGGTCCATCTTTGGTAACCAAGTAGACTTTATGGTTACATGAATAGATAAAGGGGGGTGTCCAAATTCTGGTGCTTGATTTTTAGTTATAGGATAGAGTATGGGGTAGAGGACCAAGCCTATGATTGAAATGATAGTTGTATCAACTTTTGGTCTTTTTTTATTTCTTATAGCATGTGGTATATGCCAGTATCCCTTATCCCCTTTATACTTACTTTTATAGAGTACATTATCTTCCATCATCATCACTTTGTATCTATTTATTACTCAACTTCCGCTTATTATTTTTTTATCTTAGATGTTTTATTATTACTATCCTGCTACTATTTTCCTGTTGATACTACTTTCATTATGGCAGGTTACTGGTACATCTATGTAGTGTCTACTATTACTGTTTCTAATCCTTATATACTAATGTGCTCGAATCTGATCCATGAGTTCATAGTCTCCCCACAGACACACCCTTGGTCCTCACTGGTAGTTGGTAGCCTCTGGAATTTAGGGAGGTGTGCTTGAGTTATTGTGGCCCACTATCTCGGGGTATGGATAATTGGCATCTGAGGCGGGATGCTACATAAATAACCCATTTAATACATGTTACAACCACATGAAACGCATGGAATTAACTAAAAATAGATAATTAATATTACTAAAACATTCTTCAAGAATAACTTCACTTCTAACAATTTATAAGAAATAATGATTACAAATTAAACATTCCTCTTTGGTGTTTAATTTCCAATATGAATTACCATATTTATGTTCTTTTTCTAATTTCCAAGCATAAATCAAAAATGCTAAAACATAGCATACAATAGATAGCACGCTATCTAACAAATCAATAGGAAAACTATTAATATGGAATAAACATATGTGATAGATAAAACCCAAAACCAATTCATTATTTAATCCAATTTTATCTTCTATATGGTTAATTCCACCATTACTCATTGAGATAAAGCATGATGGCATTATGGTTTCACTTAAAAAAGTATTAGTATTGAATTCCCCACCTTAAGGATTTAAATTTTCTTTGAATGAGAAGGGAACAACAACATAGATCTTTGATCACCTATCCCTCAAGGAATCAATAGCCTCTATGGATGTCACAGCATGAACACACTACCAAACATAAAAATAACTCCATAAAAAATGAAGGAGGTCAACCACCATAACATGGAAGGGGAAGAACATAAGAAAATGAATCTAAGTAGAGAATGAACCATAATAAAAGAGGGAAAATGACCTTAGATAAGCAAAGATAAAACTCATGAAATGGATATCAATCCCAAATGAAATCGATTTGAAACACCTTGAAAGATAACCTACGGAAAACTAGGAGTTGAGATAAATCAAAGGGTTCTAAGAAGAACCAAGAATGAAAGCAAATTTATTTTCACTTAGCCAGATGCCCATTCAGGTAATGAATAGGTCATTCACATTGTGAATGGATCCATTTTAAGACCATCTTAGAAATGAATCACATATATCGTATATTCCTAAATTAATTAAAATTTTGAACTTCATGTTCACATAATGAGTTTTTGGAGATAGATTCATTTAATCCAACCCCTCATCCGTTAATATCATGAATAGATGGTTCATTTCATGAATCACACCCTGTGGACTTCCCTTTATTAGGTATTTAATTGCCATTTAGGTATCTATATCATTTAATGAACAACACTTCATACTATGAATTACTCTTTATTTCATATTTCAGCTCCCAAAACCTACCAAACCCACTAAAAGATTCTACCAATCACCTCAGAACACAAAAACATACAAAGTAATGGGCTAGAAGTATCTGATCCCTTATAATCATGATATTTAATATATAAAGAACATCATTGAATCATTAAATTTAAATATCTTCTCTACTAAAAAATGCATTTAAAATCTTACATATCTTTTTTAATATGTTTACTCTTATGTATGGGCTTAGTTACTCTTATGTATTCCTCATTTTAATCTTATGTATGGGGAGACATATGAGTTGATCCTGTGTATCACCTAATTACATTTATGTATTCTTTGATTTAATATTACATATCAAAGTGAAACCTTAATGTTATTCATATGTATCTCACTACTTTTCCAATATATACCTTTTGTTAGATAATACACATTTCCTTTTCCATTTTTGTTATCTCTGGGATATTTTATAACAAAACAAATACCATATTTATTATTACATGTGAACTCTATCCTCTTCAACTAAACTCATTAATTCATTAATATTTCTCAAACCACTTTAAGATATCTCAAAATTATCTTCATCATTATCATAATTATTCCAAAATCTTATTGTAGTATATATAAATTATTAAGTATTTAAATGGATTTACACTGCCTCAATTACATTATCTTTTCTTCAAACTTATCCAACCTTTCAATGGAAATGCTTCATTACTTCATCATAAAATAAAACACCAATCTCAATTTAAACTTAGCTCCTCAATCAATATCTAAGTTTATTAAACAACATATTTAAAATTATTCTAGATTTATAACACAAGGATGATCTCGCATAATTTTAGTCAGGATTATTTTCCTCTAATCACAACTATAACATCAAATTATTAATAAAGATATCATATATTACAATCACTACACTCCAAAAAATTCATAATAACAAATTTAACATCATAAGTCAAGAAATACATCCCAGTAATATATATATCGTTCTTGATATACATAGCTCCTCAACTATTCTTTAACTTTATAAATATATTTTGTATCAATTAGTAGAATCATCTCATTCTTAACCACCTATTTCAATTTTATATAGATGAATAATATTCTAATAACATAATCACTCTCACTATGAATTTTGAAATCATCTCATAGACTCAACCTCATCAAGAAAGAAGAATTTATTAAATTCACATTCCATGATCAAATTAACATTCCCACTTATTAATAGCCTATATTTTCTAGTCATCAACAGATGAATATACTATATATAACAAAATTAATGTCATCTCTTCAGTCTTCAATCTATTAATTATATATATATATATATATTAATAATTACATGTTATACCTCAATAACTACAATCCAATTAGTTTTTAACCTTCTCATTCATTAGACTTTTCATCTTTCACTGAATATATATTGTCATATTTTTTGGGTACTTTAGTCTACATCCAATTTTCTCAATATATATTGAGATCCTTTCTTATTTAAAACAATTGTAACACATCATCATCCAAGATAATAACACGAAGAATTATCTAGAGGGCATGCATCTTTCCCAGGGGGATAGGTTCATGATATATTATATTTCACACTTCATAAACATATATCATTTTTCACCCATGTTCAAAGATGATGACACTTCTAGGGTAAGAAGTTTTGAGGATTTATTGAGGAATTTGATATCAGATGATGTGAATATCTTCCACTAGATATATTTTTTAGAGTTTTTGAATCAGTCAATCATCTCTAAGATGAACCTAGTTAAGGTTGGACTATTTGGATAGCTTATTTCATTTGTTAAGAATGGGAGTGGGTCATAAGGTAGTTAGAATATAAGTTATGATAATTATTACATGGGAAATGAGAGATAAGATAGTTAGGGTAGAGGTTAATATCTTTATCTGAGAGGGAGGACATATGTAGATTGTTACCAGTGTTGTATGATAGGAATCTATGATAGAATATAATAAAATAATAAAGGAGTGTTAGTATAATAGTTATATAGGGAACCTATAGTTATTTTTAGGAATTATTATTAGTTATTTTTTTTATCTAGTTTTGGTCAAACGTATGGTTTAGGGGTGGGGTTTGGAGCGTCGCAACTGAGTGGTAATTGGGTATATTTTGATCAATCAAGACATGGATGGAGATGTAGTTCCCAAGGTTAGGGATATAAGTTTTGGTATACTTATCTATGTAGGTTAGATAGATGCCTAATGTCTATGGTTGGGGATTATCTCAACAATATACTATAGAGTAGACTCCTTCTAGTCATGGGAAGGGTACATCAATAGTCACAAGTGAAATCACTTAAGAATATATATTGGATTCTATTTTTATTAATGTGGGTGAATTAAATTAATTTGTTTCAACATGTTTGGTTAGTGTACTAGGATTATATATGGAGTATTAAGGTAGAGTTATGATTATTAACAAACTCTTATGTGTTTTCCCTAATGTTATTCATATGTGTAAGTGATACAAAATTTTGATTAGTGATTATAAGACTCTATTAAATTTATCCATCTGAATGATAATTAGTTTTGAAGTGATATTCATAATAGATTTCATGAATCTCAATATAGTACACATAGAATACTATAATCAGTGGTTATCATTCCGGTCTATTGAATTTGATTGTTATAACTTCATCAAGTAATGGTATTTTTAGATAGGTTGATTAATACTAGGACACCAAAAGTTGGGAATGATTATATCCCAGTTCATGATAATTTCTCTTGTGAATAAGGAGAATATGGGATAATTAATATTTCTTATAATTTTTTATTGTTTTTAGGAAATTTTTCAAAGAGATTCTAAGGGTTTTATCCTAAGAGAGATTTCATTTTCATGATAAAAATAATTCCTGGTGAAATGAAAATATACATTCATATATACAAGATGACTCTAAAAGGTCTAAAAGATTTGAAGGTCTAGCTAGAGGTCTTTGAGGTGAAGGGAATCATTTACAAAAGAATATTCACTTATGGTGATTCTATTTATCTTTCCAAAAATAGAAATGGAATTCTATTCCTAGGTGTGTATTATAGAATATTAAACCATGTTTCTATATAGAACTGACATCATCTTCCTTGTATAGATTACATGATCAGTAATTTTAAGGGAGAAAAGTGGTTATTTAAGAGTGATATGAAGTTTAAATATCATCAATTATGAGGGTTGTCAGTGTAAATTTCATGTACTAATTTTAAGAGTATTTTTGGAATGTATGAGTTTTTGTGATATCTTTTGATTTAAAGAATGAGTGAGTGATGTTCATAGACCAGATGAATAATATATTTATTACATAATTTTATTTCATTATATTTAAATCCATTAATGAAATTATAGCATACATCCAATCATGGTAGGATCATTCTTGACACCCGAAGATTATATTGAGCACACTGAGAATAATTTCTCTATACATTATGCTCTCAAAGTGTCATTTTCATATTACATAGGTTCACATATTAGGGAACATGATATTTAAGGTAGGTATATCAATGGGTCCTATTATGGTATAGGATAAGGTTTCTTGAGAGTGAACCAAGAATATTTTTAAGATCTATAGCTTCTTAGGTTTGAAAGTGAATCAACAAGGTTCATATAGGTCTTTTCTATATAAACAGAACCGATGAAGGCCCTAACCTAGGAATGGTAGGAATTTTAGTAATTTAATACTTATGAGTGATCTGTCTAGGTACTAAAAAGGGGGTTGAAATCTAATCCAATTATAACCTTATTTGATATTCATAAAGAATATAATTTATATTTTGATGTTTCAAAATTTGGTCTTAGTGCAGTTATGATGCAATATGGGTGGTTATCAAAGTTGAAACTGCATGAGAGGAACTTCCCTATGCATGATTTGTGGCCAGTGGTAGTGGTGAAAATCCTGATATATTGGTGTCACTAACTTTTGGGTGAGTGGTTTGTCATGTACACCTACCATAAGAGCCTTGTGTAAATATCTTCATAGTGTGGCAAAAAACATTGAAATAGAAGGTGTTTTGAGTATATATAGTCTTTTGAATTAAATATGACATACACCCTATGGAAGGGGGATGCTATAGTTGAGGGAAAGTTAAGTAATACTTAGACTAAGGTTTTTTGAAAGGTGAGTAGCGATTGGTAGCTAATATGCCTCTTTACTAAGATGCACCTTGATTTTTAAGAGTTTCATAATAGTTTTATCCTTATAGCTCTGAGGATTACCTCCTCATTTCTTGATAGAGTGAAGAAGAGTTAGTTGATCGAATCTGATTATCGAATAATGAGGGGTAGTGTGTATGGTGTAAAGCCTCCACTAGATTGTACATAGAATAATTATAGGATTATATTTTTAGAGAGATGATTTTTAGCTCCTATAACTATGCATGATGATCTAATATGGAATTGACGCTCCTCGAGATAGGTTGTTTGCTTGGGGATAACCAAGATGTATAATGAAATTTGTAATAATGGGGTTTTTTTACAATTTTTCACCTACACTAGTAGAAATATAGTCTCTAAAGTCATTATTTTGACGTCAGTTTACAAAAAACCAATTTTAAAAACAAATAAAGTACAGTTTTGATGTCAGTTGTCAAAAAAACTGATTCCAAAACTAGTTCAAAATAACTTTCAGTCTCATTTTTCAAGAAAACTGATGTCGACAATAAATGAAAAACATTTTGGCATCAGTTTCTTAAAAACCAATGCCAAAAATATAAATTGAAATATTTTTCATTGTTTTGGGAGGAAACCAATGAAAAAAATAATTTCTTTTATATTTACCACATCAGTTTTAAATAAAAATGATGCCATAGATCTTTTAAAAATTATATAGGGATCTTGAATCCCTAATTTTGTATTTCTCAAAACCCTCTCTCTCGACCAACGAAGGATTTGAATGACTTTGATGACCCTAAACCACCCTCAACTTCTGTCTATTAATAATCTTAGTCATTTTGTTCCATGTTTTATTGTTACTTCTCTTAAATCTTCCATCCTTTATATATATTTAATGATCTTCAAGATCTTATGGCTGATCTGCAACTACAATTCAAGGTTTTTTTTGTTTTTTATTTAAATTATTTTTTTCACTCCTTTTTCTTGAATCTTGTATGGTTCACTCTACTGGCACAAAATTTTATTGAGTTTCTCATAATTCAAGATATATTTTTCATTATTCAACTCCAAAAATTTTAATTTTTTCTTTATTTTTGAAAATAATTTATATATAATTTTTTGTTATGACAATAGTTCATAAGTAATTATATTTTTTGTGTTAAATTGTATCTTATATATAATTTTTTTATGATAATTGTTTAAGATATATTTTTATAAACATTTCTATAATATTTTTTATAATTCTTTCTATAGTTGTTTAGAATTCAAGTGTTTTTTTTATAATTGTTTGTAAGTAATTTTTTTATGATAATTTGTTATGTTAATTGTTTTTTAGTTATTTTATGTTATTAATGTTTTATACTTTATATATATGTGTATAAGGTATCATTTTATTTGTGAAGATAATTTATGAATATTTATTTAAGATAATTTATGTACAATTTTTTGTTATTTATTAAGATAAATCATGCATAATATGATTTGATCAATATGTATAATTTTTTGTTTGGATTAAAATCGTCATTTTTCTATTTGAAAAGATTTGTTATAAAAATTGATCACCAATAATTTTTATTAAATGTGTTTATGTTTAAAAAAAATTATATACATATTTTTAAGTTTTTATATGTGTTAATATATTCACCAATTATATTGTGATATCAGGTATTGAATGGATCATAATTTGGTAAATTTATGAATAACCACTAGTGAATATGAAAAATGGGTTGATGATTTCTTGGAATTTCCTAAACAAAATACTGAAAACAAATATTTGACTTTATTTCCATGTGTGAAGTGTTTGAATTTGTGAAAGGTAAACTCTAGAGAAGCCATGGATCATCTCATTTTCTATGGTTTTGGACTTAATTATACACATGGGATCTATCATGGTGAAAGAACTAAAAATTCAACATCAAATATTAATTAAAATATTCATTAGGTGATAGAGGGTTTTATTAAAGAATTAATTCATGATTTAGGTATTGAAAACATCAAAAATAACAACTATTGAATGATTTTAGGGAGTTTCTAAGAAACCATTATTCTCATGTTGCAGTAAATATACTGTGTAATAAATAGTTTTGAGACTAGTTAACTTGAAAGTAAGAATTGGGTGGAGTGATAAAATTTTCTCTAACTTACTTGAGATTTTAAAAGTGATACTTCCAAAATAAAATAGGCTTCTAAATTATAATTACAAGACAAATAAAATATTATGCCCAATGGGATTGGGATATAAAAATATACATTCTTTCCCCCATGATTGTGTGTTTTATAGGAAATAATATGATTATTTATAAAAGTGTCCTATATGTGGGACATCACGTTATAATATGGATGAAAAAGTTAACTTAGATTCATTCTAAGGTACTGGAATCTAACCTCATGAAAAATAAATTATGTATATTTTGTATTATTTTCATCCAATAACCCTTTCATACAATTCTAATAATTGAACTGTGATTCACTCTCAGGTACCAGAATGAAAGCTCCTGCTAATGAAATTTGGTACCTTCCAATAATTCCTTGTTTGAAGCATCTATTTTCAAATTCAATTAATACAAAATGCTTAAGACAGAATTCATATGAGTGCATCTCTGATGGTAACTTATGTCACCCTACTGATTGAGTATAGTAGAATAGATTTGATAAACAATTTTGTGATTTTTTAAGTGAAGTTAGAAATCTCAGAATGGGATTGTGTACTAATGGAATTAATCCATATCGAAGCCTAAGTAGCCAACGTAGTTCATGGTATATTTTTTTGGTATTTTACAACTTATCCCCACATATATGTATGAATAAAAAATATGTTATGATAATAATAATTATTTCTAGACCAAAATAGTTGAGAAATGGTATTGATGTGTATCTTGCACCATTGATTGATGATTTGAGACTTCTATGAGAGATGAGCATTAAAGTTTTCAAATCATACAAGAAAGAGTATTTTATTATCTATGTTATAATAATTTTAACACTAAATGAATTTCCTACATATAGAAAATTATCTGGATATAGTGTTAAGGGACATAAAGCATGACCAGTTTTTTGAAGAAGAGACTCTATCTTATCAATTGCATAATGGAAGAAAAATAGTGTACATGGGACATAGAATATTTTTTCCAATTGATCATCCTTATTATAGAATGAAAAAATTATTTAATGGTTTATAGGAATACAATATTCCCCCATGACCATTTTTAGCTAAATAATATTATGACAAGGTGAAAAATATTGATTGGAATTTGGAAAGAAAATAAGTTTTAGTCTTTAAAAAAATATCTAGAAGAAACAATATATCTTTTCTAAACTACTTTATTGGGGATTTTTAGAGATAAAATATAACATTGATGTTATGAATGTTGAGAAAAACATATGTGATAGTTTAATTGAAAATTTTTTATCCATAAAAGGAAAGATAAAATATGGATTTTATACTAGATTTCACATGTTATCAATGGAAATACATTTAGAGTTAGTTCCCACTATGAAAGGAATAATAACATATTTACCTATGGCTTGTCACACATTTAAGAAAGATTGCGAAGATGAATTTATGTTAGCATCATTATGGTATTAAAGTACCCAGTGGTTATTCTTGAAATGTGAAATATTTGGTATCATTTAAGGATTGAAAATTAATAGGTATGAAATCTCATGATTTTCATGTATTGATATAACAACTTCTACCAGTCACACTGCATGTTATATTTTTGACAGCTTTCAGAAAGACTATCATTGGGTTATGTAATATTTTTAAATCCATTTGTATCAAATTTTTTGATCCAAATTTGTTAGATTTTCTAGATAATGAAGCTACTCTTATTCTTTTTTACTATAATTGTATTTCACACCTACTTTTTTTGATATAATGGTTCATCTGGTGATTCATTTGGTGCATGATATAAGAATATGTGGTTGTGTTTATTTATGATGGATGTATCCTTTTAAATGATATATGAAAATATTGAAGGGATATATTAAAAATACTTATAGACTAGATGCCTCTATTATACAAAAATGTGTATCGAAAGAGGCGATTAAGTTATGTAATGATTATTTGTATGAAGTGGAGAATATTGGTCTCCCTGTATCTCGACATATGACGGTTGATAGTGATGTTTTAGGGATTCGAGGCTTAAAGGTAAAGTTCATTCCAATTGACGAAGTGATGTAATCACATTTATACATTTTGAACAAAACATATTGGGTTCAATCATATATATCATCGCATATTTCTGAATTAATGTTATGATATCTAAAAATAAATTAAAATTGGTTGATGATTAAGTATAAAAATAGATTTGTTTCATGGTTTAAAGATAAATTCATCACATATATATTTTCATTAGAAACAATAAAATGGTTGACAGGGGGACCATCTATTAATTTGATCACATGGTCTAGTTTTTATATTAATGTGTACACATTTTACACAAAAAATATGGATGACAAGAGTACCTTTCAAAAGAGTGGTGTAATGGTCATCACTGAAGCACTTCATTTTTCGAGTGCCAAAGATAAAAACCCAATTTATGCATCAACACCATATTTTTGAGATCATGAATACATGTAGTAAATTTATTATATTAAATTTCAAGTCACTGTGTTTCAGTGTAATTTGGTTGCAAGTAATATTAGTGTTAAACATGACAAATATGGGTTTAAATGTGTTGATTTGAAAAGATTTAGTTGCAATGAGGAACCATTTATCATGGTCAAACATGAGAAAAATATATTTTATGTCATTGATCAAATGAATGATCATTATTCTATCATTTTTCAATTGAAAAGAATCTATTTGGTTGTTGAGGATGATGATGATGATGTTATTGATTTATATGAGGCTTATTTGTCTATTACATGATTTCTAGATAATGATGACTATAACACGGACATAGTGAATTCAGTACTAAATGATCATGACAAAGGGATATGGTAAAACACTAAATTACTCTCATAATTAATCTAGTAATTATTTACATTATTTTTTTTTGAAATTTAGATGTGTAAAAACTGTATTATTTAATAACTATTCGATATTTAAATTTATAAATGTTTATATAATTTTAGAATAAATGTTTATATTTAATTGTTTACTTTCTATATTTTTTGTTAATAATCATAACATTATTATTGTTTTCTTTAATATACACATGTGTCCTCTTTTTACTTATATATTTCGGTTTTCCTGTTTTTTAATTATTCAATTGGATAATAATATGAATGTCCACAAGAATTTCATTATAATTTCTAATTTCAATGATGGATACAGATACAAGGATAGATGATAATGTATCAAGGGATTTTTATTTTTTCATATTATTAAATATTCATTTAAGTAAATATTTAATGAAAAAAACTTTTAAATTACAAAAAAATAATTACAAGACTGCTGATGAGACTTTAGTAGTGGATTCCTCTTCTTTTAGTGTTACGAAATCATGTTCTCATGTTGGTAAATGTGGCATTACACGTTAACCAAACTATCACTTTCTCATGGAGATGAGTGATTACATATTAATTTTAATGATAATAATAATGCAACTGGACCAAATGCAACACAATTTATCAACTATATCTCCATGCAGAGCCGTTGTAAGATTATCATTTTATATCCTGGTTGGAAGACCATCGACAATATGGAGAAGTATCAGATTTTTGGAATCCGTAATGGTATAATATCTCAATTGATTTATTTTATATTATTTTTTGAATATGATATATTTTAAATGACTAATTTTTATTTTATTCAATTATAGATGAGATTTAGTTTTGAAGAAACAAAAGAAATTAATAATAGATATACTACTTTGGTGGTGGTTTAATAGAGATATTTTAAAATAAAGTTGACAAAAGAATATGTTTTTTGAAATAGAAAAAATAAAAACCCAAGCCTCAAGTATGATTTTATAGATGCAGATACATAGAAGAAATTTGTTAACTGCCAATATTATGAAGAATTTCTGGTATGATAATTTTATTATATTGTAAAATCTCATATATATATATGTATATACCTATTTAATTATTAGTTTACTTTTTGTATAACAGACCTCTATGAAATACCATAAACACATCTAGTTGCAGAATGTATACCCTCATACATTATCACATGGAGGGTAGCATTTAGTGGAGCAAAAAATGATTGAGTAAAAGTTGTAAGCACTATGAGCTCGCTCCACTAGTGGTTTTGATGAGGTCATGTTCGGTCCTCTATGTCCCCTCACTCGACATGAAAAATGGAAAAGATAGAGAAGAAGAAAAAATGAAAATTATCTTATAGAGAAAGCTAAAGAGGTAGATAAAAATATTATAATTAAATATTATTTATTTTTCATTAATTTTTCTATTTTATAAATTAAAAACACTAATATAACATTTTCATTTTTCATTTTAGGATGCAATTCAGGCGCAAGATACACATAATAAAGAATAAATATGATTAATAAAATAAATGGTTTATGGTTGTAGCGATCACATGTTTTTTCACCATGATAATGGTAAGGATTTTTATTTTATAGATATTGTGATATCTATGTTTATTCTTTGGTTAGAATTTTTGTTATGATATTTCTTATCATTTTTAATTGTATGGTAATTGTTAAATTATGTAAATCTAGTAATATTGGTTAGTTAAATAATTAAGTAGGTATGTTTGTGTAAATATTTCTTCTTATAATTGATGGGTAATCAAAAGTGATCCTTAATGAATATTTAATTGAATTTTTTCTTCCATATGTTAAGGGAATTGGATAAAGAAAAATAACATGGAAATTATTATTGTTGATAATATTAAATATTCATATTAATGTAATTTTTCTTCCTTAATGTTTTTTGAAACTAGAAGTTATACTTGAGAGCATGTTCAAATAATTTATGCCTTTTATTAGCTAATGATATAGGTTTCCTAAGGTTTTAATCTATGATAAATGAATAGGTTAATATAATATGGTAAAGAACCAGTTTTTTGATAAAGATAAATATTTTTGGATGAGTATTCTTATTTTTTAAAAGGCTAGATGCCCTAGTTTTTAAGGAAAAGATTCTATTTTAACTCTATTTTTTGTTTCCCAACTGTCTTCTGAGTTGCTCTGATGTGATCCTTATTATATGATGTGATGTGAGCTTCGGATATCTAGTGGTTTGGTGTGATATAGTTAGGGAGGATCAGTTTTTTGGTAGTTGTTGACACCAGTGATGGTGGGGTGGATTCATGTTTTGGTTTTGTGGAACCATCTTTATGTTTCATAAGAAAAAGTCTTCTAGACTGAGTCATCTAGATGAAGATAACTAGTTACAAATTATTAGATAGACTATAAGTATTTTTTTTACTTATGTTATTTTATATTATTTGGGTAGAATGTTTATCATTGGATAGAACTTATATTCGATAGAGTTCAATGAACACAGTGTCATAGGACTGAGAGTTTTCTATGGAATGAATTTGAAGATTGGAAAGAGATCAACAAAAAAATTTATCATCAGAGGATGTTTATTTACTCTTATGTGGGTATCCTCACACAGTGGAAAGGTTACCCTTATACAAGTATAGAAAACTTTCTAGTATACTTTGAAGTTTTTTTTTATTGCTTGATGATTAGAAATTGGTTATTATAATGGAATTTAAAACTAGGTATTACCAATTTCTCAAGTCAACAGAAGTTTGATCGCAAATATTGTAAATTGGTTCAAACTTTTTGAGAATAAAAATACTTCTATAAAGAGGTTTCTACCCATCTCTATGACTAGTGTATGATAACTATATGAACATTGTATTTTTATGACATAAATTTTTTAAGATTGAAAAGTTGAGAGGAAATGAGTGAGAGATTGTAATCACTTTTATCTGCTAAAAAATTGTGATCACCTATAGATTTATGATGTTGTATAAACCACATTAAAAAAATTCCTGATTTTTCCCTTTTATATTACATGTGAACTATAATCCATTGATTTTTATGTGTGTTTATTCAATTTCAATCACCCTTATTAGTTGTAGTGCACATAACATGGGAGGTAGAGATCATTGGATGGAATATCTATCTAATACAAATTTTCAAAGTTGTTTAATTGCTTAGGCAGAAGTTTTCAAATGAAAATTTTCATCTTTTGAAAATTATATCATCAGGTCCATTCATTTGGTGAAATGGATGGATATTTTTTCTATTATATTGGTTATACCCTATAATTCCTATTAAGTGGTATCAAAGTGATCCATGGTTCATTTTTTACTTCACTTGTAGCATTTAGTTTATTTTTCCACTTGGACTGAAATTTGTTATATTTTAGTTGGTTTATTATTATTAAAAGAATGAATTTATAAGAAGAGAAATTTATTATCTATAAGTTATATGGAGTGGAATTTTATTTTTGGATAATGTAGTTGTAAGATCTTCTGATACTAAAAGATCTTGATGATCCTTTTTTCAGAAAACATCTTGAAAAATGGATGAAGCATAATTTGGGTTGTTGAATAGGAAGTCTTTGGATTTAATCAGGATGTATCTTTCCTTAAATGTTGAATTAAACATTAGATATAAGAAAAATAATTCTAAGGTTTTAAAATACTTGGTTAAAATTTTTGAGTACCCAACTTCTGTTAATAAAGTTTTCATATTGCATAGATTTTTCAACTTTAGGTTATTGGATAGAATACCTACCGAAAATAATGTGAATAACTTCAAAATGATCTGAGGGATGCTTTAATCTATGAAGATAACATTCGGAGATTATGATTGGGATTTTCTTCTTCTTTCATTACTTCTAGAGAGTCGGGATTCCATTGTAAAAGTTGTTAGAAACTTCAGTGGGAAGGTAGATCTTATGTTTGAAGATATCTGAAACTTTATCTTGAATAAATATTTGAGGTGGAAGGAATTTCAAAATTCAACTAAAATTGATCTAAATACTACTGTATGGGGTCAGTTAGTTCAATGGATAGACCATCAAGAGAGTAAATATTCATAGGATAATTCCCATAGAAAAATTCTAAGTAATTCAATGGGTTCTGGTCCTATATGATGGATTTAGGGGGAAAAGGTATATATCAAGAAATATTATAGGAATCGAAGAAAGGCATCAACTTCTGGATAGATAAAATCACTTTGTATAACTAATGGAGTATCCAATTTAATACTGAGTATGATCATTCTAGATAAATAATTGGTTATTGATTCAATTTCATCATTCCATTTAACTAGTGACCAAGGGTGTATAGTTGATTATATACTAGGAATATTTATAATAGTTCATGTAGAATATGATGAAGCACTTGACATAGTTGGAAAAGTTTATTCAAACATTTGGATAAAAAAATTGAAGTGTCTTGAAGCTGAAAGATCTTAAACACATTACAGGCCTCTGAAATAACCTTATATCAGTGGGATAGCTTAATTATGACAATTTTTTAATGACCTTTTTGAATAGTGTCTTGAATATTAACTATGTTTCTATAGTGATTTCTCATGGGGTAAAAATGGTACCTTGTATCTTTCCAGAAAAATTTTTAAAGTTGTAACTATCAAATTAACTTCTTTGTATGGTTTGTAAAAGTGTAACTATAAGTTTGTTCACCTAAATGATAAAAACCCCATAGTTCAAGTGGTGAAGTGTATATTTAAACTCAATCACATAAACCTAGGAATATATGATAGTTGTATGTTATGAAAACAAAATAGAGTTTCCCTTAACATGGATGAAACTAAATGAAGAAAGAAAAATTTTTAATGTGTTCATTTTGATGTTTGGGGTCCAACCGCTATTTTCTCATATGCATGATCTTTATATTCTGTAAATTTATGATATTACTCGTAATGTTTGGATTTACTTCCTTAAAATAAATCTGATGCGTTTCAGTCAATTATTCAGTGGAAATTTTTGGAAGAAAAATATTATGAAATAAATTTGAAATGTATTCAGATGGACAATGGTGAGGAATTCACTAGAGACAACATTCATAAATTTTGTAAGAATAAAGTAATCAGGTATGAGAAGACTATTCTAGGAAATCCACAAAAAAATTGTAATAGCTGAGAGGATGAACCTGAAACTGACATAGAAAGAAATAATTATGAGGCTACACTTAGGAATGAATAAGGGAATTTATTTATAGGACTCGAATAAAGAATCTTACCTATTGAACAAAAGTAGAGCTTCGATTGTGGGATAGAAACTTCCTAAATAACATTAGTCTGGTAAGATATTAGATTCCACCTTCTCAGAATCTTTATAAGTGTCATATATATTCATATCAATTATAAATATAGAGATAATTTGGAGTAAAATCCAAATATTGTTTTCTCATTGGATTTGGTGATGATATTTTTGGTTATCACCTTTGGGATGATAGAAATAAACAAGTCATCCAAAGATGAGAAAATATTTTCAATGAAAAAATTATGTATAAAAATTAGAACCTAGATGAGAAGGAAGTTTAGAAAAGTTGAACTACTGAAGTTCAGAGTGATCAAATGTATCTTTTTGAAAAAACATTCAGTATAAGAATTTTTGAAGATACATTAAAGTATGGAACTCCACTAGTCAAGTTACTAGATAGAGGCAGATTGGATAATACATTGTTAGATGGTGAATGTTTGGAAGGAAAACTATCGTATAGAAATGAACAGATAGACCTCCACCATATGGAAGACTACTAGACAGAGAGGTTCCGATGGATGAACCTATGGTTGTATTGAGAAGATCCACCTGTATCAGAAAACATGTTCAAAGTTTTGGGGATAATATAGACTTATAAATTCTAATAGATGCATGGGAACTAGAAATTTCAGAGGATGCATCTTCTCTTAGAGACTCTAAATAATGGGACTCATCCATAGAAGATGAATTTAAAATTTTAAATATCAACAATACTTAGGAGTTGGCTGAGATACCACATGGAAAGTCTAATATAGAAAAAAAATGGTTTTTCATTTGAAATAGGAATCTAATTAAAGTAAGAGATATAAGAAAATATTGGTCATGAAGAGTTTTCAACAAAAATAAGGTATTGAATTTTCTAAAATATTATCACTAGTGGTGAAACACACAACAATTCATATAGTTCTCAACATAATCGCATATGATGATCTGTACTTGGAGAAAATGGATGTAAAAATAACTTTTCACCATGGAGATTTGGAGGAATAAATTTATATGATTCCAGCCAATGGTATTGTGGTTCATTAGTAAAATTATTTGGTTTTCAAGTTTAAATTAAGTCTTTATGGAATGAAACAAGCTCGAAGATATTTGAATAGGAAGTTTGACACTTTTATGTTTGAAGAATTTTTTATTCAATCTGATTATGATCACTTTTGTTACATAAAGTTATGGTAAGATTGAAAGTATCTCATACTTCTCTTATATGTGGATGTTATGTACAGTTTCAGTCTAGTGTTCCAACATATTGAGGAAATTATTAGAAAGTTGTCCAAAATATTCGAGATGAAGGATATTATGAAAGCTAAGAAAATATTTTAGATGATAATTAATAGGGATAAGAAAATTAACTCATTATTTTTATCCTAGAAAGAATATATTAGAAAATCCATTAAATGATTTAGAATGAATATTTTTAAACCTGTCTCAACCCCCCTCAGTAGACACTTTAAACTTTATAAAACTTAGGTACCATTAAGAAATGGATAATTTCATGACATAGAGATATTAAATTATTCTTTGGTTGTAGTAATTTTGATGTATTCAATGGTTTTCACTAAACCATATATTTATTTTGTAGTAGAGTAATTTGTTGTTTCATGTCAAATCGAGGAAACATTGAGAAGTTGTGAAATATATCTTACAAAACATAGAAGTTTTAGAAGATACAACTTTATGTTTTGGTGATGATGATTAGTTGCAAGGATTTATAAATATAGATTTTTTTTGGAGACAATGATTCATGGGAAAAGTACTATAGGGTTTCTATTTACATTTTTTTAAATAGTGGAAACCTATATGTCTCAGTTGAAACAACTGTTTACTTTAAAAAAATGGCAGCAGAGTATGTTTATACTACTGTATTAGGTAAATGGGTGATTTTTTATGCACTTGTTAAATGAACTCAAAAAATAAATAGATAGAGGAATGTTATTATATGATTGTTAGAGTTCTATCAATCTTTCTCATAGACTACTGTTTCATGAAATAATAAAACACTTTGACCTGAAATATCATTTGAGATGATGTATATTGGAGGATAATGATTTGGATCTTTATAAGATCGCTTAGAACAAGAATACAATGGATGTGTTTACAAAATTTATAGTTCAATAAAGAATTAGGAAACATATTTCCTTAGTCGGACTTGGATGATTAGATATAATAAGGGAAACTTCATGAAATTGATATAAGAAGGGTTCTATTGAATTAATGAAAAACGTTAATTGGAAATCTTGAAGTAATTTCTATTTTTGGAATTTTGGGTTTAGGGAAGTTTATTCAGGTTTCTTTGGACATAGTCTTTTGGATGAATTCTTACAAATTGAGTCTTGTGGGTAAAGATAATCGAACATGAATTATCAAAAAAATCATATGGATTTTTTCCACCTATGGTTTTAGAGTGTTTGGGCAAAAAACATTTTGCCAAACATTACTTCCATAAGATAGAATTTAATAGATTAAATGTCATGAAAAAAGGGTTTTTTGTGGAATTACTTTGTTAATCGGATGGATATTGTAAGAAAAAAATTCTCATATAATGTTTGGTTACTCTTATCTGGTTACCCTCACATAGTGGAAATGTTACCCTTACACGGGTAGATGAAACTTTCTATTATCCTTGATAGGTGTTATTTGTTGCTTAATGATAGAGGTTTTTTTTTTCTACAAAGTTAGTGATACTATAGAATTTCCATAAACATGGTGGTGTTGGTGATAGCACTAGGATTTACAGAATGGGTTGAAGTTGGAATTTCTTATTATTGTTCTAGAAGCTGGATGCTTTCTTGATAATGTTATGCTTTAAAGTCCAGATGTCTAGGTTTCTTGTTTACATATATTTCTTTCCCCGAAACTTGAGTTATCTGGTCTTTCTTGGTTTATTAATATCTGTATTGGTTTTTTATGTTTCATAGAGTACCTTGGATTATGGAATAATAATAATTAATTAATTTTTTAAACCATAGGGTTAGTGCTTGAATAGAATGAAAGTTTTGACAATCTTGTGGAATTGTGAAATCTGTTGGATTATGCCTAGAGTGTATAGACTTTACTTGGTGGTTAATGATATGTTAATGGAATAATTTTAATTAATGTCTAATGAATTAATTAGAATAAATTTAAATGTTAAAAATAAAGATTTAATTAAATATTGCTCTTATAATGCTTGTGTGCTTGTAGGATATATATTTCCGAGAGGTGTTAGCTGGGTGTCCAAGAGATGATAGCTACAGTTGATCCTAAGACTAGATTAATTCCAATAGTTTGGTTTTGAGAAATATTATATCATGTATGTTCTATGATTTCATACAATACCTCACTCATTTCAGTAGGGAGACTGACACCTAGTGGACTTTGAGAGGGATTTTTCCCCAATATCCATATTGGTGAGGAATAGATGGATAACAACTCCCTTTGGACCTGATATCCTCTACTGGTAGTATTATTTGATGGTATGAAATGTTTTTATAATTACTTATATATTTGTATACATATATGTAATGGATTGTGGTTATTTCACTCACATGTATCACCTAATATAGTATCCTATGGATTATTATAGTTGTGACATGTATGGGTTGTGATGGATTGAAGTATAATACATGACATGTAGACATTGGTGGATCCTAGAACCTACCTGGTTACTATTTTTAGATGTGAAAAGATGAAAATATTCATGAGTTGTATGGTATGTGATGATATGATATGATGCATGAGATTCATGAGTTGATACTTTATCCCAGGTGTCTTCAGGTTAGATTATTTTAGAAAGAGATATTGTGTGACATGATATAGTGGTGCGGAGCAGAAAACTAGTGGGGAATTGTTAATGGGTTTCCTTGTTCTAATATTATATTATATGATATATTTTATGTTATGCATGGTGAGATAGAAATAGAAAGGATAGGATTATAGCATACCTATTTAGGTGGTGAACTAGATCCACTTGTTTTCTATTGGGATTTAGTATGCTTTCTTTATCTTTTGCATGAGACACACCAGGGAGGATCCTACTGGGTATACATGTTATGATCAACCTATGTATATATAAAATATTTTCAAGTCTACAGGAGCAGGTTGGTGATCGGGTTGGAATTTACTAACTTGTGGGTTGTTCGAGATCTGATTGGTATTTTTTGGTCACCATTGAGGATTATATTTTGATACATGTAGTTTCCTTTACAATTTTTCCATCCTATGACATTATATGATTGTTTTGGGATATCTATTAATTTTTTGAGTGGGATTTATTGGGTGTTTATATCTTATCTCTCTTCTTCTCAAATCATAGAGGGTAATGCCTCCCATGTGTGTGTATGATATACCCTCAGTGATTTTCACCAACCCATGTCCTATTGTAAGTGGAGTTTGGGAATCATTATCTATCTTCTATCATTTATATCCTAGGATGAGTGAATTTGGGGGTATTTGGTGTTGATATAGTGGTATCATAGGTTCAGTTTTATGGACAGGAAAGAGTTCAGAGGTAGGAACCAATGAGGACTAAAAGGGTTGGTAGGGAAACAGTGTTAGCTAAGTTTATTAAGCAATTTAAATAAGGGAAATGAGATGAGACACATGTATTTAGGGCCCCATGTGATTTCATCCATAGACCTTTAAGTTTACTGAGACTATTAAGATAAGTGATAATGTTTACAGGGTAGACACCTAGGAAAGGTTCAAGTATCATCATTCATTGTACCTATGTTTCAAATGGGTAGACCTTGGGATAAAGTTAACCCTTAAATAATTAATTAATATTAAATATTACATATTACATGTTTAGGAATCCCTAAATCCTTTTTTCTTTTCAATTATGTCCCTAGGTTTATTTCCTCATTAGGTTCACACTAAATTTTTTTGTAGGACGTACCAGTATATCTTTGTAGAGTTGAGTTTGAAGATGATACTTGGAAGAGGGCACTCTAATAATTTCAGGGCCCAATTTTGAAGAATTATGGGGGATATTTTTTGGGATTAGTGACAGAGGACTAGTTATAGTAGGTGGATATTGAATTTAATTCAATCCATTATTTTAAGGTGCATTGGGTTTCATTGGGGGTAATGATATTGTTTAGAGTAGTGAGATAGTGGTGATTCATGATCCTAAAGAATCATGAGGAGTCAGTAGTCACAGTTTAGAAGTTCAAAGACTATTTTTGAGTATAGTTTCTTTCTTTGATCACAAATATGGTCAATCACTTGGATCTACTTACTCTTTGATAGGGGAGTTTCAGTGTGCAATATTTTGGGATCCATTTTCAAAACCTTCTTTATTATGATTCAAACTTCTTCTTAGATGAGGAGGACAAAGTGAGGAATTTCGAGGAATATTTTCATCCATATAAACATCATTAGGTCACCCTATTTATGATTTTTATGTATATCAATGTACTAAAGAGAGAAGAGGTCATTGAGAGGACACTAGATAGGATCATATTGTCATGAGAGGGGATTCATTAGGATTCCTCACAAAGTTGATATTTGGTCCTGGGTTCCCAATTTCTGATATAGTTTAACTCTTAGATAGATAAGGGTAGGTCCCAACCCTCATCATCATGTTTCTCTACTTATGGAGGCCCTAAAACTTTTTATAAGTGATCAGTCACAAGTTTTTCATGTTGTAGTTGAGGTCGTCAATGGTGAGAGTGCTTGACCTTTCTGAGCAGGTAGTATATAGAAAGTGTTCCACTAAAAGTCCCATTGTTGTGATAATTTTAGTCGAGGAATCAATAGAAGGGTTCTCCAACTTTGGATCATCATATATGATATGTGGAAATTAGAGTAAATCCATGTTATGCTCCTCATCCTCATAGAGTGGAGCACAGTCATGGTGGTGGTCACTATCAAGGTTAAAGAGGTTGTGGAGTAGGTCGTGGTCAGTTGAATGCTCTGGAATTTCCAGGTACATGTGAGATGGAAATCATTCGAGGTACCCTTTTATATTTTTCAATTTTTTTGAATTATTTATCTTATTTAGGTGTTACACATTTCTTCATATCATCTTAGCTAGTCCGGCTTTGGGAATAGATTTGGAGAGGCTTCTAGTTACCTTCGTGCTGACAACACCTATTGAAGGTTGAGATTATATGTACAAAGTTTTTAAATACTATGAGATGGTTTTGGGGTACCACCTATCTTGGAGATACTTCCTATATTTATATATATATTCTTACATCATCATCCTTATTATAGAATAGATTTATTCGGTACAATCCATTGTGGATTACTTCAGGTGAAAGATTGTGTTCTATGATGTTAGTAGAGAGATTCTGGTGTTCATTTGTGATAAAGACCCTCTAATGTGCTACATGTATTTTTTATCCTTATCTTTATTAATGGTCAAGATGATGTTGAGTTCATCAAAGGATCATCAGGCAGTGTTTCCCATTGTTTTAGAAGAGTACCATGATTCCTTTCCTTAGGAGGTTGTAGTGTTACCCCATTGATGGGAGATCAAGTTTAGGATAGAGCTAAATCCATTGATTCTCATATATCTATGCATATTTATAGGATGGATCCTTCTATATAATTATTTATATGGGTATAGATCAATGATCATTTTTAGTGAGGTTTTTTTGGCCAAGCATGTCACCTTGGGGTGCACCAATTCTATTCACAAATAATTTCGATGGAACTTTGTGCCTCTATATAAATTATCATTTCTTGTAACAGGTGATGGTAAAGAACCTCTATCCTCTTACATGATTTATTATTTATTTGATCAGCTAAAAGATGATAGTTGGTTCTCATAGATCAATTTTTAGTCAGGATATCATCAGATGCGGGTAAAAGATGAGGATATTCTGAAGAGTTATTTATATTTTCATTATAGGAATTATGAGTTCCTTGTGAGGTAGTTCAATGAGATTAATTCTCCATTTGTGTTAATGGGTTTGATGAATGTTGTGTTTAAAGAGTTCTAGAACTATTTCATAGTGGTTTTATCAATGATATCCTTGTAAACATTGCATCTGATGAGGAACAAAGGGAGAATTTGCATGTTGTTTTAGGAGTTTTTTATTATCAGTATCTAATGTGTTGATCAGGAAGTCACACAGTGATTTCATATCTGAATCTATAGATTCTAAGATAGAAATTGAAAATATCTCATCAATTCATCTTTATATGGGAGATATTAGTGGTAGACGAAACATTTGTCATATGGCAATGTATTTGTATTTAGTGAAATAGGTATAAGTGTCCCAACTGGAAGAATTATGTGGTGGAGGTCTATAGAGACCAAGTTGTATTTGGTGATTCCCCTAATGGTTGGTCCAAGGATGAACAACACTGGGATTTTTTCTATGAGAGGCTTTTCATCCCACCATTGATGCATGTAGTGGTTCTCCATGAGTTTCATTGCTCACCCTTGATGGTACATCATGGAATTAAATTGATGTATTGAGCTCTTAGAGATAATTTTTTGTGTCATGGGTTGGAGCATTCAATTATAGAGTTTGTGTCTTGATGTTTGTTCTTCCATAATTTGAAGGTTGAGAACCATGTTCCCAGTGATTTCCCCTAGCCATTAGATGTTCCTAAGTAGAAGTTTGAGGAAAGTTCAATGGAAACTTTCACAAGTTTACCTCAATATCAAGTAGGCCTATATGTTATATTGGTGATAGTGTATTATTTTATGAAATCATCCCACTTTATATAAATCCAGGATTTGAGCTTCGTGGAGGTTTTTTTTGTGGTACATGGAAGAGGTGGAGAGACTCCATGGATTCTCAAGTATGCTTATCTCTAGTCATGATAATTATTTAAACTCTAGAGTGTGCATATGTCTTTAACATGATTTTGGATCTCATTTATGCCTTATAACTACCTTCCATCCACATATAGATGGTTAGATAGAGCGATCCATTCTGACTCTTGAGGACTGTTTTTGTGCTTGTGTCTTAGATTTTAGAGGTTCACAAGCCTTTAGATGTATTTTATTGAAACAAATTCAATTAACCATCGATATATAATCATTTGAATCTTTTTATATAAAACCTTTTAATTATCCATTATGTTGGAATAGGGTCGGAGAGTCAAAAATTCTTCGGATGAAACTAGTACAGAGTAAGACGAAGATGGTTCAGCTGATTAATGATAGGATAAAAGCATTGCATGATCATTATAAGTCCTATGTATATCAAATTAGGAGACCTTTTTATTTTGATTTTGGAGATCATGTGTTCCGGAAGGTGACTCCTCATTGTCTTAAGTGAAGGTTCGGATGTGGGATTAATATTTATTCCTATTTTTTGGGCATTCAGATATGTTAGATCGTGTTGGATTCATTTCTTGTGGAATAGAAATTCCCTCATAGATGAGCTGGATACATGATATCTTCCATGTTTCAAAGCATCATCATTATATTTATAATGAATATTACATCATAGATTTGGGTGAAATTGATATTTAAGATGATGTGACCTTCGAGGAGCTATCTATGGAGATCCATTGCCACCGATAGAAGGTGTTGTGTTAGTGTAATACTCATTTTGTTTGTCTCCTTTAGTAGAAAAGTGACATATATGAGAGTACTTGGGAACATGGTTCTCATATATGCTATTATTATCCCAAGAGGATTAATGTTTATCTCTTATTTTGTAATAGGGTTTAGTGTTTTTTGAATTTATCTGGTATATGAGATGGTTTTCTCTTATTTCATTCTTTGTTTGTGGCATTTCCCTTGTCTAAGAGGTATCTCACCTAAGAGAGTGTTTAGGAGCTATTTTTTGTGCTTTATATTTATATTCTTTGTTCCACTAAGTGAAGTGGTTGAGATTATCTGATGGAGAGATTTCTAAGAGGTATCTCATGAGATGGTAGTTTAGATTCTCATTTTTTTTCCTTCTCTAAGGGTTTGGTTTTAAATTTTCAAGGATAGGAATTGTTTAAGAGATATCCAATCTAAAGTATAAGATCCTTATAGATTATTCCTTTGTGTACCCTAAGGTATATGGTTCTTGGAGAAATCCTAGAGTAGGACTGGAATATTTTGGGAGATGGAATCTGAAAGAAATATAAGTTAATAGTGTGAACTATAGTTCATGACATGAGAGTTTAGTTCATGGGCCAAAGAGGAATTTGCATCCTGAGAAGAGAAATTCATAGAGTTTGATTCCATATGTAAACCATTGGTTCACATCATGAAAGGGTTGGGGATAATATTTGATGAATATGCCCCAAAAATCTTGCAATGTAAACATGAATTTCACAACATGAACTGATCTTGGTTTATTGGATAAAGGTGATGCATTTTTTAATAAGTCATAAAACTCAAACCTTTAACGGTCTGAATTACCCATTCGAAACATGAAAGAGAACCTAGAAGTTTTCCTATAAATCAAATCAAACCATCAGTTTTATAATAACCCTCTAATTCTCTCCCAACTCTAGGTGATCAGAGGTTCAACTCCATGTTGTTTTTAATCCCTTTTGATAGGGATTTATCCTCATCTTCCTGTGTTAAATCTATGGGGATATGAGGTGATTTTTTCCTCTTTCTCTTGTGGTTTCTTATCTGAACATTTTTTTTCCTCCCTTTAAAATTCCATGATATTGTCAATGATCTCATTTGTTATTATGAATTTATTTTATGTTTTTTAGTGAGGTTATGGAATGATATTCTTGGAGGGTTGAAGTTTCCTTATGGTAGAGGTTATTTGAGTTATGAATTGTTGTTCCATTCTCGATCAAAGAAAATTATAAGTTTTGAGGTTGAGGATTCATTGATTCTAATATATTTTTAATAGGTTTAGGTTCTATAATTATATTGTTAAAATAATAAAATAAAATACCCTTTTAAACTATGAATAGAGGTAACCCAACACATGGACCATAGGCTTAGAGGCATATAAGCATGAGAAACATTTCTTAAAAGTCAAAACATGGTCCAAAGGACTCAGTGTCCTGAAGGATAAGAATAGTCAACTCATAAAGAGTTAAACCAAAAGCCCAAGAAGAATCATGACCTAATCCATGTACCTTTATATGTCTTGTTTCCCCCTACTAGATAAACTTCACCTATGCTACCAATCAATGAATCTATATCACCCATGCTAAGAAATGTATCTTGTTGGTTTGATACAATGTGGTGGAGAACCCCTCCATCCCACATTGAAATGTGGGTGAGGGATGGATGATAGGTTTCAGTACACCTATATCTCTTTTGGGACACCCACATGATGATGTTTGGGATCCACTTGCAGCGCCATCAACCTGATGCTCCACATCATCTAATTGAAACACTATATAGAAATCCACGTGGCTGGGAACTCATCTATATCTCACAAGAATGATTATAAAAGACTAAATTATGGGTGTCAGCATGCCAATCCCTCTTTCAAAGTCATCCACCCAGAATCCCTTCCATGAAATATTGTACATACCATCTAATTCACCAAGTCATTTGGTTGGTTTCTTCATATTACATACAACCCTAAAAGATTTCCAAGAGGCATATTATCCCAAATACCCAATTAAGAATACAAGGCCAAAATTCTAATGATAAAAACTAAATAAAATACCTGAAGGCCAAAGGTTTTTGAAAAACATAATTTAAACACAATTTCCCCTATCCAATTTGCCCTCCCTAACAACCACAAGCACCAAAGAAAAACCTTGATGATGGCATCCATCTACCAATTCCACCCTAATCCATAGATTCCATTTCCTTCTCTACCACTTTCCAGTGCTAAGGCCAAGCTACCACCATCAGCTGATTCCACAGAATCCATGGATTCTTCCACCAACAACCATGATTCACTCTAATATATAAGCCTCGCCAATGACAGTAATATGTCATAAATTCTCTTTGATGAAATATATATTGTCTCCTTCCCTATTTCCCTCTAGTGACTAATCTAAACCATTATCACCAATTGAAGAAATTAATGTTGTCCCCCCCTCATATGTCGACACCATGACAATGATGTCGTCACAAACCACCATCACATGATGAATAAAAATAACTATATTAGTGGTAAAAATTAGGTCTAGAATAGATCTAAATATAGTACACTGAATACTGATGTCACCATCCACCCCTTCACCCTCTAGTATCGATGCCTTTCTGCCAACCCGAACATGCCGTCATCGCCACCTGATTAAGAAAAGATGATATATAAAAAAAGAGGGGAGAGAAAACTAAATTCTAGTAGAGTGAATAAGATGAAAAAATAACAAGAAATTAGATATTGAAGAATCTTAGAAACACCGTAAGGAGAGTATACTAGGCTAGTGAAAATCCATAACCATACCATGGATTATCTAGGAAAACTATTTCACATGATAAAACATCTTCAATTAGCCTATAATTTTTTATAAATTCATATTGTTATCATTATTTATTACTTTGTATGATGGTGTAAATAACCATAATAAATAATATATTAGATTAATTGAAAAAATGGTTTTTTGTTGAAGTGATAACTTGTTTTTCCTCCATGATAAGGGTTTTCCTCTTGATGTTCAAGATAGTGTGATATCTATATGTATGATTTGGTAGAACATTTTTTATTCAACATTTTAACATATTTAATTTGATAAAAATTATTACAGAACATAATTTTAGTAATTTTGGTCGGCCAAAGAATTAAATAGGCATGTTTTTATAAAATATTTCTTCTTTTGTTTGATGGGAAATCAAAATTAATTCATAATTCATATTTAATTGAATTTTGTATTCCATATGTTAATGGAATTGGAAAAATAACATGGATCTAGAAATTATTGTTGTTAATAATAATAAATATGCATGTTAATGGAATTTCTATTCCTTAAGGTTTTGTTTAAACTGGAAGTTATGTGTCACAACCTGGCCCATTGGGGCCCTCCTGGTCAGCAACGAACTGAGGGTAACACCCCAATCCCACCTATAATAGGATAGGGTATTGAGAAAAGCATTTATAAGTCATAAAATAAAATGGGAGGCCTTTTCCTAATTTACTTATACATGCACGCACAACCATCTCCCTGAAAAAGTACATAGAAATAATAAAATACAACAACATCTAGATTATTACCATGCATGAAATAACCTCTAGGGAATACATCAAACTATGATAAAATAAATCCAAAGTATAAAGAGGGAAAATAAACACCCAACAAGAAATGAGTTCTAAACCTATAAATAATTTGAAAAAAGAAAAATTTGAAGAGATTGTAGCTCATAATCTCCAAGCCTATCCACTGAACACAATCAATACACCCAAGTACCGCTATGATCCACCAAAGCCACCACCCATATTTCTATCATCTGCATAATACATGATGGATGTGGGGGAATCCCATATAGGGGTGAGTATATACATACTTAGTAGGATGCCCTGAAAACCAAAAATGTATAACTATAAAGATAAAATAGTCAATCAGATCAACCCATAATCAATAGGATATAGAGAAATCTAATAAATATATGCTCATAAAGAAACCTAAGTTATATAGAAATGGGATCTCCATATCCATATCCCAACTAAGAATGATGATTCTATCTATAGCTCCAAAGGGTGATCATCAATTCCCATCATCATATGCGACCATGTAAGAAATCATGTGGAGGGAATATACCTTTCCACTATGCTCCAAAGTCACAGGGGAACTATCTTCTAGCCATGAATCTCATGTAATATCTAAAGAATCCATATGGAGGGTTCAAACCTAATTATTGCACTCCATATATGTGAGGGTGCTATCTCTAGTGGAGGATCTTCTCCCCACTATAGCTCAAAGATGGAGGTACACTATTTAGATAGAGGATCTTTTCCCTATATAGTGTGGTTAGTTACCAACCATGACTATGTAAAGTGTATAGGGGACCCACTCCCTAGTACGAAAGTGGGTATTCCTTCACCAGCATGTCTCTGATATACTGACCCAATCACTTCCATCATCAAGCTTTTCTGAAATAAGTTTCATGCTCATAACACCTTGTGTTGTATCTATGATGCCAAAACTAAAACCGTCATTTAATTCTTCGTGAATAAATACATATCATAGGCTACTCACAGGCCCAAATATTAGTCCCAAAGAAATCGATACACAATGTGGAAATTCTTGAGGGAGCTACATGGTCTGTACCTAGGGTCATGCGACATGTGACCTCTCCTGTATACCTAGTTGTTTCCTCACTGAACATAGCTTCGATATCCATGTGGGAGAAGATAGTCTGCACAGGTGGTAGACAATGTGTCTTGGCCATCCAAGGCCTCTATGTTTCAATCTAGCTTATGCCCATGTACACTGGCCATTCCTATATACTTTGGTTGTGTATAAGTATCATGGTTATGTTTGAGTACATGAATGTTCCCATGTACTCTAGCCATTCCTATGTTTATGGTTGTTTTTATACCTGTGTACCCCCAAGGAACATGCCAAACCCCCAAAATAATTTCACACAATGTGTATGAGTCATACATGGCATGTGATACCTATATTCACCTAAAACCCTAGTCGTTTCTACCAGTGTACTACACATTGTTTGTTTTAGAACTAAATGTCGCACAAGTTGGGATTTTCTAGAAACTAAAGAATGATGCATGGATCTTTCCCATTCCACCACTCACACCATTTTTGCATCGATTTATGCTAGGTAACTCGGTTTTTGGGATGACCATGACTGATCCATCATTAGCATCTGCATTCCAACCACCTAAACCATGTGTGGGTCATCCTATCACACCGCACCTATCACATGGTCAAAGATGAAAAATATACCTCTTATCCATTTCTTTATCACTCATAACCCTCATAGTACCATTATTTATACACCAAAACAATTATTTGAACATCATGCATGAAATATCTGTGTATCTGGGGGTTCTGTCGCTCTCGAATCAAACCCTGTAATGTTGAACTGTGACCCCATGGGATAATGGTGAAAAATGAAAATAATAGTGGGGAAAATATACAATAAAAAGTGAATCAATAATTATTCAATTATGTCTCTTTCAAATATTACATAATTGATTTATCCATGGGGGAAAAAGGTTCAATAAAGGAATAATCTGATTTAGAATACCAAAATATGATAGGGTTCGTATGAAGGATAAAAATCATAGAGAATAATAAATATCATATATATATACATTCTTATCAAATAAAATAGGGAATAAATCCATAAAATAACATGCCATGACTTGAGATTTCATCGATCATTGGTGAATAATGCATCTACAAGAGATGAAGAAGAAGATATGTTGTGTTATCCATCTATCTCATAGGTCACCTCGATCTATTTGTTAATGTTCTTTGATCTAGATCAGCAAAAAAAGAATGATTCATCCTCCTCTATAATCTCCCAGGGTTATGTGGATAACCCTATTGATTTTATATAATAGAACATATATAAAATATTTTTTTTGGTTTAGGTCAAAAAATGAATAAATTTCATTAATTTCATTAATTTACTTAAATTACCCACCAATGGATCTCATCCATGGAATTCTTGATGTCGACCAACTTTATTTCACACCTAGTGTAAACCCCCATGTAACAAAAAACTATAGTGTTCTCAGATTTCCTATATAATATCTTAAAATTGGGAAAACCATTTATTCCGAAAAGATACATGCATGTGATAGAATATATTTAATATTTTCAATATATCATTATCTATTTTTCTCAAGATCTATAATATCATGATGCCTCAGTGCTTAGATTTAAAAATATTCCTTAAAATATTCCAAATCACAACAAGTAAAAAACATATTCATTATATTCTCTGATCCATGAATTCTTTTTTCCTTAAAAAGAAAAATATACACAAAAAAAGTGAGGGTACTAACCCTACATCTTTCCCTTACACTCTCAGGATCTCCCTTGCAAGCCCCAATGTTTCCAAAGCACTCAAACCAAAGGGATGGTATCTTTATATAGGGTCCTCTCCTATCGGTCCTCGACTTCCACCGAGTACTCCATGAAGGTGGATCCAACCTAAATGTCCAACTTTCTCTCATTCAATGACATGAATAGGTTTATGAACGTATCTACTCAGTTACAACATGTGGAAGATGTCATCAACCCAGTCCAACTATGGGAAAAAATCCAAGTAGTAAGAAACTTTACCAACCCTCTGTGGGATCTTAAACAGCCTGATAAACCTTATAGATAGCTTGCCTCCCTATCTAAGCCTCCGCAATACACATCATGGGGACACTCTCAGAAAACATGGTATCCCTAATTCAACCCAAAAGTAATATTTCATCAATCCATGTAAGATTTATATTGTCTCTAGGTTGTCCTCATATGCTCGTAGATCACATGAACCTTCTCATTAATCACATATACCATCATTCTCTCAACTAGAGATGTCTCACCAATCATGGTCCATCATAAGGGTGACATGGAGGTCACTCATACAGGGATTCAAAAATTTTCATGGTAATAGTATAATGATTGAAATTATTATGAGAAAACTCTACCCATGGAAACTGATCTTCCCAGCTTCATTCAAAGTCAGACACATAGGGTCTCAACATATCCTCTAACACCTGGATAGTCCGGTCGGTCTGCCCATCCATCTAGGAGTGAAAAACTATTCTCATTTATAACTGGGTCTAAAAATACTCCTCTAGAACCTTCCATAACTATTACATGAATTGATCATCATGATTGGATATGATAATCATGGGTACCTCATGATGTCAGACGATCTCCCACATATACAACTACGTAAATCTATCAACCAAACACTACTACATGATAGAAAGTAAGTTTACTGAGTTGGTAAGACTATCAATAATCACCTATATAGCATCATGTCCTCTCACTTCTTATGGGTCCACTATCAAAAAAATAAATTGATATTTCATCTCTCTTCCACTATGAGATCTTGAGTGGTTGTGAAAAACCTGTCAGAACCTGATTCTTAGCCTTTAACTATTAACATGTAAGACACTAATAAATGATCTCGGAAACACTTCGACTCAAGACAACCCACCAAAAATACTATTTATGATCCTTATATATATTTTCCACACTCAAATGTATAAAAAATGTAATGTTTTAAACTCCCTCATCTCATCATCTCATAATGTTACGCGAATCACCATTCAGCCCTAGAAAAGGATAACACTTTCCCATCCTTTAGAAAATCCATCTAGTACATTATTTGAGGGTATTTGGGCATGTAGAACCTCATAGTTGATGTCTCCAAACTGAGACTCTCTCATATGATAAATAATAAGTGGAGTCACCATAATTGGATGAAGAAAAACCATACCCCTCTCCTCTACTAAGTTTAGATGCAATAAAGCCACCTAATCAGATGCATCCTCCACCAAACATGAATGGGACTTCCTGTTAAGAGAATATTCAACCATATTTCTCTACCTAGGAGTATATACTATCTTGAATTCATAGTCCTTAAATAACTCTAACCAATTCCTCTATCTTAGGTTAATATCTCTCTGAGTAATTATGTACCTAAAACCTTGATGGTTTGAGTACACTATGAAATGCTCACAAAAAAGATAGTGCCTCTACATTTTCATAGAAAAGACTATTGTTACCAGCTATAAGTCATGATTCATGTAATTCTTCTCATGGGGTATCAAATTTATTGACCCATAAACAACCATTGTCTGTCTATACATCAACACACAACTGATCCTGGCTCCAGAAGCATCTCAAAACACCATGTACTCAATTTCCTCCTCCAATATTATCAAGATATGAGAATTGGTCAACCTCAGCATCAACTCCTCTAAGGATCTATGGCACTGCACAGTCTAGAAAAATAGATACCATTTTCATTTCATGGAAGTCAATGGGTCTACTACCTTGTAAAAGTCTACCATCAACCTCCTATAGTAATCTTCCAAGACAAGGAAAATTTACACCTCTTTCATGCTCTTGGATGGATACCAAGGAATCATTGCATAAATATTCAATGGGTCCACATCTAAAAACTTCTTATAGATGAAATTCCCCATAAATTGATCCTCATGGATCTAAAACTGAAACTTATAAAGCTTACCATAAAGTTGGTGCTCCCAGAGTAAGTCTAGGACCAATATAAAATGTTCTACATGATTCTCCTCTAACACAAAGTAAATGAGTATGTCATCGATGAAGATGACAATGAATTGGTCCATGTATGGATAGAATATCTAGTTTATAAGTACCATGAACACAGTAGAGTAATTCATCAGATAAATAGGCATCAACATGAAATAATAGGGTTTGTAGAGACATTAGAATGCCATATTTTGAATATCATCCTCAAAAACCCTCAACTGGTAGTATTAGAACTTGAGATCAGTCTTTGAGATCCAACATAAACCTCACAACTAGTTTGAAGAGGACTTAAATACTCCGTAAAGGGTACTTTTTTATACCTAATTTGGTCAACGATAGTCAACACAAATCCTCAACCTTCCATCCACATTTTCACGAATAAAACTAGAGCTACCCAGAGGAACACACTGGGTCAGATAAGCCTTTCTAATGAATTTTCTCCAACTACACCCTCATATCCAAAAGCTCTATAGGTTCCATATGATATTCAAAAAATATATATATCAATGTATTACCGTAGTGAAATTCAATATAGAATTCAATCTTCTACCTCATAGGTAGTCACTAAACATCTTCAAGGAATATGTCCATATAGTTCTCAACTACTTAAGAAATCTATATTCCTGAAGGGACTGCTGCACCATGGGCTAAGAACTCCAACTGATGAGTAATGGGTTTTAATTTAATCCTTTCAATCTCCACTCACCCATACATGATATCTATATTATCCATAAAGAATAATATCACCCCATCTATTTGTATAAATTCGACTCTCATGTGATGAAAATATGTCTAAGAATTCACCATGGACAAACATTATATACCAAAGATTATTTCATAAGGTTTTATAGCAATTACCAATAAGTCCCATGATAAAATCTCTCTACTGAATGTAAGATCACACTGATAGAAGATATACGATATAAAATAATGGCTCCCAGTATGAATATCTAGCCATAGTTGTTGAGACAAGGTCCCAATGGTAAGTTGTATCTCTGTCATGAGGGATATAAAGATTAAATAATGACTCAATCTTATGTATATAAGTACTGTGTTAAGAGTAGAAAAAACATAGATCATACCTTGAATCATCTCATGAGTAGCCTGCACATATCTCTCTGTAGCCTCCAACTTCCCACGACTATGACTAAAAACTCTATGAGCCTAGCATGGGATATATAGTGTTGGTGGTGGAATTATCTCATAATGTCACCCTCTGCCAAAATATCCTCCCTTGGGAGCTCCACCTGCTCTTCTATTAGCACCGCCTCTGTAACAACCCAAAGTTTCATTAATGGAAAATCCCTCTTGATCTAGTTAAATGTCTCTTTATGAAAAGTATTTTTATAAGATGTCAACTTCTTTGGTTTTATGTTAAGAATTTTGACCATTGCTAATATAGACATTGAACAGTAATCACATGATTAGTATAAATATAGGACTTTAACAAATCCAATTTACTCAGACAAAGGAAGTGATGGCCTCATCCAGTAGAATTTCCCCATACGAAGCCCATTTTTCGGAGCTTGGAAAAGAGGTGGAGTCTTTGGGCTTTTCCCTTGACCAAGCCCAAGTTGAGCATCATCATGTCAAGCTCGAACGTGACCATCTATAGGAAAAGTGGAAGTTGATTGAAATTAGCACTTGAGCGATGTTATCTGATCCACCCCAAGAGTATGTCACCATCGCACACCATACCCTTAGGTCTTAATGGTCTATTTTAATGGGTTATGTAACAAATAAGTAGTATTATGTTCATGTACATTAGTTTTTTTTATATAATAATGAATATAATTTCTAGTCATTTTTGATACATTGTAAATAGTTTTTAAAGTACAAATGGTGTTTTTAGTCATTATTTAATTAAGAAATCTATCTTATTAAATTAAGGGATTTTTGAATTAAATAATATTTTAATAAAATAATATTATTATTATTAAATTAATTTTTATTAAATATAAATGATCTTATAATTTTATGAATGCAGTTAAAATTTTTTATTAAGGTTTAAAATCCATTTCTGTCAAAACCCGTGAATTTTCGATAAATGTCAGTTTTTATTTTAAAATTGAAAATTAACATATTTAGAAAAAAAACATAGATAAAATAAATGTCATTTCTGGAATCAGGATGTCAAAATTATCCAACGGTGAATTTTTCATAATTTTCTGAGACAGTAAAATTTTTCGGTAAAAATTAAATACCGTTTAAATATATAATGTGTTTTATGACATCATAATGACCCAATAGTGATGTAATAAAATACTATAATCTTTATGTTCGGCCAATATATGTTTTACCATTAAAATAATGTGATTTTGGGTTTGTTTGACTTACTTTTCAAAAAATTAATGGACCCCTCAATACATATTCAACACCTTGCCTTTTTAAATTAATTTTCAGGGGAGTGTGACTCAACTCCACATGAGAAACCATAATATTTTAAAAATTTAGGACTTTGGCCTTATAAAATATTTTTTTCCTCTTCCCTATTCCGAAAACCATGGGAAAAAACCATGATATGTTTTGTGGTTTGGGTTAATTTAATGTAAGGGGACCCAAACCTAAATAATAAAGAATTCCCTCACTTTTCCTATATAAACCCACCCAACATCCCACTTCCTCCTCACTCAAAGCCCTTGGAGTTCGTCCAACTTCTGCCCTAATCTCTCTAGAATCCTCTCAAGGTTCCCCAAGCTCCCAACAAGCCTCTCACAAGCCTCTCTCTAGCCTTTGGAAGCACACTTCCAAGTAAGGGTTTTTTCTTCCTTTCTCATTTTTGTCCAATTTTCTTTAAGTTGTTTTTTCCTTTTAATTTCAATTATAAATGTTGGGGTATGGTTTCGAAATTCCCCCATACTACCCTCTTATTTTTTAAATTATGGGAGACCCCTTTCTCTCTCATTAAATGCCTCACATGTACACCTGTTACTATGCCGAAATTCTGAAAGGAACTTCTCTCTCTTCTTTTACATTCAAGCAATAATTTTGTATCATGAATCTAAATTCCATTAAAATTGTTGGGACATGTATCTATATGACCTCTTTACTTTCCATTACATGTAAATATGATGAGGAACCCCTTTCTCTCTCATCAACCTTTTTTTATGAATTCTTATGTCACGCCGTTACGCTGCCGAAATCGCACCGATTTTCTAAGCCAATGCCATTATGTAGTGGATACCATGCCCATTTCTCCATCAAGGGTATCCACATTTATGCACCTTTACTTATTTATTACAATGTTTCATGTATTAATTCCACATTCCTTTATCGTGGAATAAATGATTATGTTTTATGAATCCACGTTTTATGATCCATGTGGCACACTTATGCATGAAATGAAATGTTTAAGAAGGGTGTGCCCTTATAGCGCTCCAATGCATTGGGTAAAGTACAGTATCATGATACGTCATGTGCAATGATTGTTGACTCATGCTAACTCAAGTGCAACGAGGGTTTACTCATGCTTCATGTGCAATGAGTATTTACTCATTCTCTATGTGCAATGAGCCTTGGCTCTTGCTAATTCCATGTTAAGTGTTATTGCCAAATTTCCATGTTATGATTATCAGGCTTTATCATGCCATTATGTTCATGTTTCTTTTATTATCTATTGATATACCTATTTTCTAACATGTATTTTACTCCTAATGTTATTCCATGTGTACTCCATTACTGGGATTTATAGCTCACCCTTTTCTTATGCATGTCCTCAGGTTATCTCATGCAATGCTAAGTACGAGGGAATGTAGTGGTCATGTAAAGGAAGTTTTCAATAAAGATGTTGTATTTAATGTTTCAAGTTTTTTATGTAATGATACTAAGCCCCAGAGACACTAAACCTCTCGATCTCCTTTTTTGTATTAAGTGAAGTTTTATGTAATAAATCATGTTTAAGTTTATAATAAAAGAAGGGTTGTCATAGTTGGTATCAGATGATAGGTTTAGTTATTGTTGGGATTAGGAAACCCTAGTAAAGCCTTAGATACATGAATAAATATAATAAAAACATCCCTAAGTTTTGGTAAGTACTGAGTAATTGGTTTATCAAACAAATACATCCCTGTCTAGATACGAGCAGGTAGAGGTGGCTCTGGCACAGATGTATCCTAGGGGTAAAACCCGAAAACACCGTTTTGAGCTAGACTCGAACGGGAACTGGTGCATGAAAATGGGCCTTGCTACACTCTTGGTTATGACACTCCTGGGGGATATGTTTTTATAAATTCACAATCTTAGTATGAACCCTTATTAAGGGAAAAAATGCCCCTAAGAATATATGTTATAAAGTAGATCATGAAAAGCCTAGATTGAAGCCTATAGACTTATGAGTAAATGAAATAAAAGTTTATTTATATGTCATCAACTTTTGTCTTTGGATTACCCATTATGTGTTACCCCTAACATTCCTTTTATTCCATCCAATGGTGGATAATAGGAGGACTCGGGCTAACAACCGTTGTGAAGATCATTGTGATGACTGTACTAATGAGATGCCAAATCCAATGGGAGCGGGAATCGTGAACTTTGTTACGCTTCTCTCTCAGCTAACTCAAGTTTTGAATAGAAACATGGGTCAAGAGGAACGTTCAACCCCCCCCCCCTGAGAAATAAAAAGTTTCTATCGAGAGCTTCATGAGACAAAGGCCTCCTACTTTTAGTGGATCATCTGATCCCACGATCGCTGAACAATGGATCAAATCCATTGAAAATATCTTCTCCATCCTTCAATGTTCTGAACAAGAGAAGGTTCTCCTTGATTCTTATCATATGGAGGGTGAATATGATCAATGGTGGATGTTGATCAAAAATACGAAGCCTGAGGAGGAGATCGAGGCGTTGGAATGGAAGGATTTCCAGAAGATGTTTTTTGATAAATATTTTCTGCGCACCCTCCGTCTTAAGATGGAGAGGAACTTCCTTTACCTCAAGAAAAAAGATGAAAAATCTGTTGGAGCGTACAAGGAAAACTTCACAAGTCTTGCACGATACACTTTCGGCTTTTTCGTTACCCCCGAATGCAAAGTTGACTGCTTCTTTGGTGGGCTGAAGCCTAGCCTACAGAAAGCATTAGCAATCCGTGACTTCGACAGCTATGAGGAGATTGTCCGATGTTCCCTCAAGGTCAAAATGGAGATTGGGGAATCATAGGGGTATCATGGGGAGAATAAGTGTAGGGTGGACTTCAATGTTGGTGGTCCGATGGATAAATCCAACGGTACTACAAAGATCCAGCACCCCACTTGCCAAAAGTGCAGAAATAAGCACCCTGGAAATTGCCTTACGGGGATGAGAAAATGCTTCATGTGTGGAAGAGAAGGGAACCTAGCTATTAACTATCATCAAGAAATACCCACGGCTGCGATAGAGGAGAGGAATGCTCTATTCGAACCTCAACGCGTTGTTCAATGCTAAAAATTCAAAGAACTGGGTCATTTTGCAAATCAGAGCCATAATCTAAGGGTTTTCGGAGACAACCAACAACCTCCAAGGAAACAAAAAAGATCTTTTTCCATCACTTCTGCCGAAGTGAACCCTGAAAACAAAGTGGTGATAGGTACGCTAGTTATTCATTCAAGAATAGTGAACGTACTTTTTGATTCGGGTTCTACGCATTCTTTTATATCTCGAAGGTTTAGTAGAATAATCCTAGCACCACCACAAATCATGTAAGTAAAGATGTTGGTGAGTACGGAAAATGGGGCAATCATTGCATCCCATGAATATAAGTCCTCTCCTCTTATAGTCTGTGGATTGAATTTCCCAGCAAACCTCGTCATACTCCCTCTGGTGGAATTTGATGCAATTCTTGGCATGGATTGGCTTTCTTTATATAGAGCCAACATAAATTGTTAGGAGAAGGAACTCACACTCCATATGTAGAATCGACCCCCGATTCTTTACAAGTGTCAAGAGGTAGATGAATCTCCTTTAACTCCTCATCTCAAGCATGGATATTACTGCCTTATGAGCACGTGTATCTAGCTCAGATGATTGAGTCCAAGGAAGAAACCATCCTGGAATAAATGCCTATTGTAAGGGAATTCGATGAAGTGTTTCCCGAGGAACTTCCTGGTCTTCCTCCAAGAAGAGATGTTGAGTTCTCAATTGAAATTATACCTAGGGTGATACCAATATCCAAGAATTCATATAGAATGTCTGTTGTTGAGTTTGAAGAGCTAAAGAAACAACTACAAGAGAATCTGGATAAAAGGTTTATACGCCCAAGTGCTTCACCATGGGGTGCACTAGTCCTCTTCATCGAGAAGAAGGATGGATCAATGTGGCTTTGCATCGATTATCGTGAACTTAACAAAATCATGATAAAGAACAAGTATCCTCTCCCAAGAATCAATTACTTTTTTGATCAACTGCGTGGAGCACAATACTTATCCTAGGTGGATTTGTGGTCGGGGTATTATCAAGTAAGGGTGAAGAAGGAAGATGTCCCCAAGACTGCTTTTCGTACAAGATACTGGCACTATGAATTCATATTAATTCCTTTCGGACTCACCAATGCTCCATCAATATTCATGGACTCAATGAATAGAGTCTTTAGCGATTACCTTGAAAAATTTGTGGTAGTCTTTATAGATGATATTCTAATATACTCCAAAACCAAGGAGGATCATGAGGAGCATTTAAAAACTGTACTAAAGACTTTGCGCAAGGAGAAGCTCTATGAAAAGTACAGAAAGTGTGAGTTATGGTTGAAGGAGGTCTCATTCTTGGGCCATATCATCACAATCAATGGGATATCTGTGGACCCCTCCAAAACAGATGCAATTGAGGGATGGCCGAGGCTAACATCGGTAACGGATATCTGTAGATTCTTGGGGTTAGCTGGATATTATCGACGATTTTTTAGGAATTTATCACGATTGTCCAACCCTCTTACCAAGATAACTCGAAAGGGAGTAAAGTTTGCTTGGAGTGATGAATGAGAAGAAAGCTTCAAGGAGTTGAAGAGGAGGCTTATCACTGTGCACGTGCTCACTTTACCCACAAGTGGGGAACTTTTTGTGCTATTCAGTGATGCTTCGTAGAAGGGATTAGGTTGTGTGATGATGCAGAATGATAAAGTGATATCCTATGCCTCAAGGCAGTTGAAAATCCATGAGTGAAACTATCCAATGCATGATCTGGAGTTGGAAGCTATGATCTTTGCCTTGAAAATCTGGTGGCACTATCTCTATGGAGAGAAATCTGAGATATATACTGACCACAAGAGTCTTAAATATATATTCACACAGAAAGAGCTTAATATGCACCAGAGAAGATGGATAGATCTCATCAAGGATTATGATTGTTCAATACATTACCTCCCTGGGAAAGTGAACAAGGTGGTAGATGCCCTAAGTAGAAAGGATCCAGCGATTCTATCAATGATGATAATTGAGAAGGATCCAATTTTCTTAGACTTGATGAAGATGGACATGGGAATCATAGAGAAGGGAACATCATCAATCCTATCACAAATTATTGCTCAACCATATCTTTTGGAAAAGTTAAAGGATACTCAAAAGGATGATGTGGGAATTCATGAAAAAGTGGAAGCTATCAAAAAGGGGAAATCCTCAGAGTTTGATGTTAATGAAGAAGGTATTGTGCGGTTTGGGAAAAGACTAAGTGTTCCATCAAGTCTGGAGTTGAAGAAGGAACTTTTGGATGACGCACATAGTTCAAATTTCTTTATTCACCCAGGGAGCACAAAGATGTATCGAGATCTCCGAGAAAAATTTTGGTGGGATAATATGAAGAAGGAGATCTCTGAATATACATCAAAGTGCCTGGTGTGTCTGCAAGTGAAGGCATAGAGGAAGAAGTCTAAGGGGATGATGCAACCATTTCCCATACAAGAATGGAAATGGGAGAACATCACCATGGACTTTGTCACCGGACTTTCAAGGACATCCAAAACCAACAATGAAATCTGGGTTGTTGTGGATCGTCTTACAAAGACTGCACACTTAATTGCTATTCAGGAGGATTTTTCATTAGATCAACTGGAGCGGATATATATCAAGGAAGTGGTAAGGTTGCATGGAGTACCACTATCTATTGTGTCGGTCCAAGATCCAAGATTCACCTCTAAGTTTTGGAAGAGTCTTCAACATGCTCTAAATACTGAACTGAACTTTAGTACGGCCTATCATCCTCAAACTGATGGCCAATCCGATCGGACTATCCAAACACTTGAGGATATATTGAGAGCGTGCTCAATGGACTATAAAGGAGGATGGGATCAACATATTCCTATGGTTGAGTTCTCTTATAATAACAGTTTCCACTCGAGCATCCAAATGGCACCATATGAAGCCTTGTGTGGGAAAAGTTGCAGAACACCGGCATGTTGGGATGAGGTCGGTGAACGTAAGCTGCTTGGACCAGAAATGGTCAAGGAAATGGTGGAGAAGGTAAAAACCATTCGGCATCATATCAAGGCAGCTCAGAGTCGACAGAAGAGTTATGCAGATAATCGTCGACGAGACCTTGAGTTTAAAGTTGGATACATGGTTTTTCTATACGTATCTCTATGGAAGAAGGTCATGAGGTTTGGAAAGAAAGGGAAGTTAAGTCCAAGGTACATCGGACCCTTCGAGATTCTTGATCGTGTCGGGGCTATGGCCTATCGACTAGAACTTCCACCTACTATGGTCAAAGTACATGATGTCTATCATGTATCCCTCTTAAGAAAGTACATACCGGACCCTTCACATGTACTATCTTCTCAGGTGGTACAATTGGAAGATTATTTTTCTTATGAGTAGCAACCAGTGAAGTTCTTGGATCGTAGAGAAAAAGTTCTACGAAATAATACAATTCCCCTCGTCAAGGTGTTGTGGAGAAACCAAAAGTTTGAAGAAGAAACTTGGGAATCAGAGGATATGATGAAGTTGAGTTACCCACATTTGTTTTAGTGTGGGAAAAGGAAAATTTTGAGGGCGAAATTTCTTATGGGGGGAATATTGTAATGACCCAAAGTTTCGTTAATGGAAAATCCTTCTGGATCCAATTAAATGTCTCTTTATGAAAAGTAATTTTATAAGATGTCAAATTCTTTGGTTTTATGTTATGAATTTTGACCATTGCTAATATAGTCGTTGAATAGTAATCACGTCATTAGAATAAATATAGGACTTTAATAAATCCAATTTACTCAGACAAAGGAAGTGATGGCCTCATCCAGTAGAATTGCCCCATAAGAAGCCCATTTGTCGGAGCTCGGAAAAGAGGTGGTGTCTTTGGGCTTCGCCCTTGACCAAGCCCAAGCTGAGCTTCATCATGTCAAGCTTGAACGTAACCGTCTATAGGAAAAGTGGAAGTTGATTGAAATTACCACTCAAGTGATGTTATCCGAGCCACCCCAAGAGTCTGTCACCATCGCACACCTTACCCTTAGGTCTTATGCGACTGTTTTAAGGGGTTATGTAACAAATAAGTAGTACTATGTTCATGTACATTATTTTTTTGTATATAATAATGAATATAATTTCTAGTCATTTTTGATACATTGTAAATAGTTTTTAAAGTACAAATGGTGTTTTTAGTTATTATTTAATTAAGAAATATATTTTATTAAATTAAGGGATTTTTGAATTAAATAATATTTTAATAAAATAATAATATTATGATTAAATTAATTTTTATTAAATATAAATGATCTTATAATTTTATGAATGCAATGAAAAGTTTTTATTAAGGTTTGAAATCCATTTCTGTCAAAACCCATGAATTTTCAATAAATGTCGGTTTTTATTTTAAAAGTGAAAATTAACTTATTTAGAAAAAAAATTAGATAAAATAAATTTCATTTATGGAATCAGTAATTCGAAATTATCCAACCGTGAATTTTTCATATTTTTCTGAGACAGTCAAATTCATGGGTAAAAATTAAATACCGTTTAAATATATAATGTGTTTTATGACATCATAATGACCCAATAGTGATGTAATAAAATACTATAATATTTATGTTCGGACAATATATGTTTAACCATTAAAATAATGTGATTTTGGGTTTGTTTGACTTATTTTTCAAAACATTAATGGACCCCTCAAGACATATTCAACACCTTGGATTTTTAAATTAATTTTCATGGGAGTGTGACTCACCTCCACATAAGCAACCCTAATATTTTAAGAATTTCGGACTTTGTCCTTATAAAATATTGTTTTCCTCATACCTTTTCCAAAAACCATGGGCAAAAACCATGGGATGGTTTGTGGTTTGGGTTAATTTAATGTAAGGGGACCCAAACCTAAATAATAAACAATTCCCTCACTTTTCCTATATAAACCCACCGAAGCTCTCACTTCCTCCTCACTCAAAGACCTTGGAGTTCGTCCAACCTCTGCCCTTCTCTCTCTAGAATCCTCCCAAGGTTCCCCAAGCTCCCATGAATCCTCTCACAATCCTCTCTCTAGCCTTTGGAAGCACACTTCCAAGTAAGGGTTTTTTTCTTCCTTTCTCATTTTTGTCCAATTTTCATTAAGTTGTTTTTCCCTTTTAATTTCAATTATAAATGTTGATTTATGGTTTTACACCTCCCCCATACATCCCTCTTATTGTTTGAATTATGGGAGACCCCTTTCTCTCTCATTAAATGCCTCCCATGTACACCTGTTACTATGCCGAAATTCCGAAAGGAACTTCTCTCTCTTCCTTTACATTCAAGCAATAATTTTGTATCATGAATCTAAATTCCATTACAATTGTTGGTACATGTATCTATATGACCTCCTTACTGTCCATTACATGTAAATATGATGAGTAACCCCTTTCTCTCTCATCAACATTTTTTATGAATTCTTATTTCACGCCGTTACGCTGCCGAAATCGCACCGATTTTCTAAGCCAATGCCATTGTGTAGTGGATACCATGCCCATTTCTCCATAAAGGGTATCCACCTTTATGCACCTTTACTTATTTATTAAAAAGCTTCATGTATGAATTCCACATTCTTTTATCTTCGAATAAATGATTATGTTTTATGAATCCATGTTTTATGATCCATGTGGCACACTTATGCATGAAATGAAATTTTTAAGAAGGGTGCGCCCTTATAGGGCGCCAATGCATTGGGTAAAGTATAGTATCATGATACATCATGTGTAATGAGTGTTGAATCATGATAATTAAAGTACAACGAAAGTTTACTCATGTTTTATGTTCAATGATGATTTACTCATGCTCTATTTGCAATTAGCCTTGGCTCATGCTAATTCCATGTTAAGTGTTGTTGCCACATTTCCATGTTATGATTATCATGATTTATCATGCCTTTATGTTCATGTTTATTTTATGCTCTATTGATAAGCCTATTCTCTAACGTGTATTGTACGCCCCATGTTATTCCATGTGTACTCCCTTACTGGGCTTTATAGCTCACCCTTTTCTTATGCATGTCCTCAGGTTATCCCATTCAATGCTAAGTACGAGGGAATGTAGTGATCATGTAAAGGAAGTTTTCAATAAATATGTTGTATTTCATGTTTCAAGTTTTTTTATGTAATGATCCTAAGCCCCAAATACACTAAACCTCTCAAAATATTTTGTTGTATCAAGTGAAGTTTTATGTAATAAATCATGTTTAAGTTTATAATAAAAGTTGGGTTGTCATAGCCTCCCTACGGGACACCCAAGACACACCTGAGTGATCCTTAATCATGAATTTAACTCTATCATGGAGGTCCATCAACTGCCTATCTACCATTATCATCATTTCAAGTAAGTAAATAAAAATCCATGTGACCTATCTCATCACAAGTATATCATCTCCCCTCTCTTTGCTGACTAGATCTTCTACACACACCTTGTGCTACAAATCCATGTCTCTAAGCTCGTTTATGTGGAGGTCTCTTATGATAAAATCATTTTGACTGAATTCTAATAGCCAATGTAGATGAATCATCCACATTATTCCCACTTCCATATCTTTACACCTAGAATCCCTCTTCTAGTAAACTTTCCATTGCAAGATATCACTCTAGTACTCCAGTATTAGTGGGAATTCACAAGGAAACCATTCTAGGATAAATGCCTCAATGGAGGCCCTGCTCAAAATTATGCACCTAGAAGGATCTATCTCACATAAGGTAAAGGGAGTAATTCACGAGGTTGGTAAACCTCATATCATACTCAAAAATTGACATATCACACTAATACAACTTGAGAAGCTCCTAAATCTACACAAAGTGCAAGCATGAAGGGTAATAATCATCATAAGACATTAGCAATAATTATAACCATGAGAGTGTTTCCGCATTATTTGTTTGGGTAATCAAACTCCATAAACTCCCTACTAATCCATGATGAAGATCGGCCACAAAAGTAACCATCTAATTGATCAGAGTTTAAAAAATCCTAAAAAATTGGATCACTAACTCAATATAATCCTTCATTGCCTGAGGGTCTGGATCACCATGAAACCTTAGTGATTTCTGTCATTGGAACTCTCATAGCATGTTAATTATATATGCATAATCATCCTAACCACATGTAACTATTATCTTCTTGATAGGTGGTGGTACTTATCTATGACTTCCTAGGGGAAACACCTCAGAGAAGGTCCATGAAATTATCCCTCGTCACTAAATAGATCATCATCCTGATCCAGTATCATCATCTTAGCTAGCTATTTTCACAGAGTCATCCTAAAATTTATCAAGATGTACCATGGTTAAATGAGAATATGTGTAAAGAGGACCCATGAAGGACATAAAAGTAAAAATATCAAATCCTATGTAATGAATTTGTCATTTTTTCCCTATAACCAATCTATCAATGTGCCAAGTTGACATACAAGTATTTAAAGTCCTAGTGAACAGATACATTAGCCACTACAAAAACACTAGGTTCCATATCCTGAAATCCAAACTCAATATACTTTGACATTTTTTCCCTAAGTTACCAAACCAATCCTCACAAGAAGGTTAAACTCCAAACACCAACCTGGGAAGAACACCACCTTTGATATAACTCTATCATGACCCAAACCATAGGATCCTTCCTAGATGGTGTAAGGTTGAGTACCACACCCCAAGGCCACCTCTAATAGGCTAGGGGACAGTAACAAGCACTGATAAGGAATAAACTGAAATAGTATGCCTTGGATTAATGTACTTTTACACACACACACATAACCATCTCTATGAAAAAGTTTAGAGGAATAATAAAAAGATTGTAACATATAGAGTATAAAAATGAATGAAATAGCCTATATGGAATACATGAGAATGTGATAATATAAAACCAAATCATAAAGGTGAAAAATACATGACCAACTATAAATGAGGTCTCAACCTGATAATAATTAGAAAAAGGAGAAACTAAATAGATCCTTGATCTAGATATCCAAGTTCGGCCATTGAACACGATCAATGAACCCAAGTATGTCTATGATCAACCAAAATCACCACTAATCTACCTATAATATGTATAAGACGCAACACATGTGGGTTAATCCCATATAGGGGTGAGTATATACATACCCAGTAAGATGCCCCAAAAACCAAGAAGGGAGTAATATAAATATAAAATATTTAATCATCTCAACCCATAAGCATGAGGGTAAAGATAAACCCAATAAATATATGATTATAAATAAACCCAAGAGAGAGTGAAAGGGGATCTCCATCTCTACATCCTTGCTAAGAATGATGATTCTTCCTTCATCTCTAAAGATTTATCTCTGATTCCCAGTATCACGTGCGACCACACAAGACACCATATAAAGGGCTTCCACCTCATCACTATACTCCATAGCTAAGGGGGTGAATTATCTCTTAGTCATGAATCCCATGTAACCTCTCAAGAATCCATGTGGAGGGAACACACCTTTTCACTACTCATCTCAACTAAGGCGGAACTATCTTTATTGGATGACCTGCTCCTCATTACAGTTAAAATATAGTGAGGGTGTCACTCTATAGATAGAGGAATCACACCCAATTTAGTAATGAGGTTTCTAACCCTACCTGTTTAAAGAGTATTGAGGACCTACTCCTTAGTGGGATAGGGGGTTTCCAACCCCATTATCTCTCTGATAAACCATCCTGATCACTGCCATCACCCAAGCATCGCTGAAATAATAATCACACTCATAAAAACTCATGTTGTATATATGATTCCAAAATGAAGGCAGTTATCACGTACTATATGAAAAATTACTCAGGATAGGCTACTCATGGGCCCAAAGGTAATTCCCAAAGAAAATGATATAAAATTCGTAAGATCCTAAGGGTGGTACACGATATTTACCTAGGGTAACATAGTGTGTGACCTCTCTTGGACACCTTGTCATGTACTATATTGAACATATATTGGATACCAAAGTGGGACTACACAGCATATACTGGTGGTACATGGCATGTCTTGGCTGACTAAGGCCAACTTGTGTCTATACAATATGTGTGCATGTACACTGTTCTTGCCTGTGTACTTTGGTCATGTTTAGATAGTCTGGTCAGGTATGAGTACATTATTGTGCCCATGTACTCTGTCTAGGCCCATGTACCTGGCTGTGTCTATGACCATGTACCCCAGGGTACATTTTGAGACAGTAGTACTAGGTGAAATGTCATGTATGGGTCATATATGGCATGTGATACTTATCATAACCCAAAACCCTAACTACTACTTTTAGGTGACTACGCAGCATGGGTTCTTAGACTGCACTCCATGTTATTCAGGATTTTCAAGAAACTAAAGAACACTTCATGCATCTAACCCATGATATTTTTTCCACCATTTCCATCAAAATTTATGATGGGGAACTTGTATCTAGGTATTAGCATACCCATTTCATCACTAGTGGTCAGATTTTGGACCCCCCCCCCCAAGCCTGTGTGGGCCATCTCATCACACCATGCCTCTCCCATGGATGAAGTATGAAGAACCGGCCTCCGATCTTTGTTTTTATCACCCAAAACTCACATCACACCATGATCCATTCACCAAAACATTGATTTTTATTTTTTTCACACATATTCCACATATCTAGAGGTTCTATCATTCCTGAATCCAACACGGAAATGTCTAACCGTGAACCCATGGGTCAATTGTGAAGAATGTAAACAATGGTAAGGAAAAATTAACAAGAAATAAGTGAATACATCATTGTATAATGTGATATTTTCCAAAAATTACATAATTTTATTATACATGGTGGAAAACAAGGTGCAATAAAGGAACAATCAGATCAATAATTCCAAAATACTACAGGGCTCATGCGAAGGATAAAAAACACCTAAAATAATAAGGCATATATAAAAATCCATTTTTATCAAATAAAATCATGTGCAAATCCATAAAATAAGTTTCACTTCCTAGATAATGGATCAATAATTGTTGAAGAACACGTCTTCTAGAAATGAAGAAGAAGATCTACTGCCTTCATCATCTATCACATGGTTCACCATAATCGTTTCATAATTGTTCTTCTATCCCAATATAACAATGAAGAATTATTCCTCCTAAAATATAATCGTCCATGGTCATGTGGATAAACATAAGTATTTTCTATAAAATTACATTTATAAATGAGGTCTTAGGTTTAGGTAAAAAATAAATTAATTTACTTAATTTACTTAACGTACCTGCCAACAGTCATCTTCTACAAAACACCTGAAGGGGACCAACTTTATGTCATTACTAGGGTAGACCCCATATTCCAGAAACGAAAATGGCCTAATATTTCCCATATAATGTACCATAAAATAGTAAAATCATTTATTTATAAAATATGTGCATTAATGATTTAATATTTTTAATATTTTTAATAATTTTAATATTTTTAATATAAAAATATCGAGCCTCTCTAGGCCCCAGAATCTCATGATGACTCAGTTCCTAACTCCAAAAATATTTATAAAAATATTCTTAAGTATTTTAAAGAAAAAATAAAGTAATTTCATTATTCACGATAGCATGTTAAAATAATTTATAGCTTTTAATATCTGAAGCCTTAGTTTTCTTATTGTTATAATCTATGATAATTGAATCGGTTAATTCTAGATGGTAATGAACTGATTATTTGATAAAGATAAATGTTTTAGGATAATAATTGTTTTTTAAGGCTATATTCCTTGGTTTTAGGACCTAGATACTCATTTGTATGTATTTTTTGTTTCCTTATTTCCTTGTGTGTTTCTCTAATGTGATCTTTGGTATGTGACATGATGTGATTCTAGGATGGGTGATGGTTTGGGGAGATGTGGATGGGGTGGATTGGGTTTACGGTAGTAGTTGACATCGGTGATGGAATTATGGATACATAGTGATATTCATGGTGGTTTGGAGGAAGGAATTTGGATTGATGGAATGGGTTGAGGTTACACTTTCTCGTTGTTGTGCTAGAAGCTAGATATTTGCTTGATAATTTTCTTCTTTAAAGGCTGGATAGCAGGATTACTTACTTACCTGTATTTATTTCCCCATTTCTTGGGGTGTATTGTTATTCTTAGTTTATGCATCTATTTTATGGTATTATAGGTTTTTTCTAAGAGTAACTAGAATTATAGAATGATAATGATTAATAAATGTTAAAACTAATGGGGTTGGTTCTTGAATAGAATGTAAATATAGATAATCATGTGGAAATATGCAATCAGTTGGGTTATTCTTAGAGGGAATTTAATTCACTTGGTGGTGAAATAGATTTTAATGGAATAATGTTAATTAATGGTTAACTAATTAATTAATGTAATGTGAAATGTTAAAAGGAAAGAACTTATTAAATGAATTTCCTTGAATTTTTGTGTTCTTGTAGAATATCTAGTTCTTAGTAGTGGTAGTTGGGTGTTCAAGAGTTGATAGATATAGTTGAAAATAATAGTAGGTTGATTTATATAATTTGGTTGTGATATGTTTTATATCATCTATTTTTTCGTATGCCACCCCTCCCATTTTGGTAAGACGACTAACACCCAATGAAATCTGGGAGGGTGTTTTCCTCAACATCCATGTAACACCCAATATTTAATTATATTATGGGAACGTTCTATTTTAATAAAACTATTTTAAAATGAAAATTTTAGTATTTCATTGAAAAATTTAACTTTATAGTATGAATATTGATTTTAAACATACTTGGTCAAAATATGCCTAGAATGAGTTTTCCCCTTAGAAATAAGATTCTGTGAATAATTTAAAATGAATTTTATAACTATTAATACCATTATTTATAATAATTTATTAAAATATTTATAATTAACATGTATTTACTATAAATTTTATATAAATAATAATGATGTCATTTAGAGGTAAAAAGGGATATTTTTCAGAAAACTGTTTTTAAATCCATAATATATTTCTATTTATTTTAATTAATTTAAATAGTCGTTAATGATGAGTGATTTAAATTAAATTTATAAATTATATATATTTATATAAAAGTATAAATCAATATAATAATTATTTCTAGTTATATTTGTATTACAAGATCATCTTATGGTTGAAAATGTATTTTTTAAACTATTTTTTGACATGATTTGCAGGTTTATTTTTAAATAAAATTACCCCAATTATGTGAGTTAAATTTTATAAAATAGAATTTGTATTTGAAATAAAAATTATTAATATTATTTATAAATTCAAGCTTAATTTGTTTCTATAATTAATATCAAAAACATTAAAAAAATTAATTACCACGTTTAAGGTTAAAATGGGTTTACCTGGGGATTAACCTAAAAAGATAAGGGTTAAAATGACTAAAAAACTTTCTAAACCCCCATTGTTTGGTAGTATCTCTTCCATAACCTTATCAACTTCTAATATTATCCATTTTGGATCCATTTTTTCAAGAAGGTTACATGATGTTATTTTAAAACAATGAAAAATTACAAGTGTTCTACTCACCTCATTTATAAAAAGGGAACCTCCTCCCATCACTCCTTCACACCTCTTGATACACTTTGCTTAAAAACCCTTAAAAAATCTCTAACAAAAATCCTTATACACAATCTAGAGCTATTGGTCTTCCCAAAATACCAAACCTATGGTTCTTAATAAAATATCCAAAGAAGGTTTCTCTAAGAGAAGGTAATTGTCTTCACCAAGCTCTTTCTTTTTACTTCTTATTTTAAAACCTTAAATTATTTCTAATTAATTGCAATATAATAACACTATTATCTATCATATAATTATATTTTATTATATTTATGTCATAATATCTTTCCATCTCCTCTTCCATCAAATGGGAAATGAAATCATCGATTATGTGTACGGTGGACTATCCTCTCGAGATCCGATGTAATTCGTTTTCCATCACCACCTCTCATGGTTGCATATAATTATGGATTTAATGTATATATATGATATTTATTAAATAATTATATGTATATATAATTATAATATCCCATATACCTTCTTACCTTCCAATCTTTTGTAAAAAGGTAATATCACTCGTGTGTACATGTGGACTACTACCTCCATGAAGTGATGTGATTCATTTTTCACTTTATTTTGAAATTGAAATTAATAAGGATATATTTAATGAATATATATGATATAATAATTACTCTATAAAGTTTAATTACTATTTAAATTTCTTTTTTCCATCCATCAAAAAATGAAAAATAATATTCATGTGTACGTACGGCCTACCATCACCATGAACGGTGTAATTCATTTTTATATCTATAACTTTTATGGATTAATATAAATACAAATATAATAAATTTATATGAAATTTATATCATGATTATAATTTTTTATATTATTTAATAATGAACAAATTACAAGGATCTAAACTACCAAACCAAAACCTACAAAAAAAAAGAAGTTGTTATTACCCAGAATAGTGATTTTAACAAAGAATTATTAATAAAAAGGTGATAAAATATTATAATTAAATCATATTTGGTATGATATATATGATTATTGTTTTGGAATATATGTGAAATAAATTTGTTTTTATCATATAGGAGTTTTAGACACATATGAAGGAAGTCAAACCTGAGATAAGGGTTTATTTTCCAATCTCTTTTTAATTCCAGATTGTATATGTTTAAATACATAATGGGGTAATTATTTGATTTTTCTATATTAAAACCAATATATTTTATTTTTATATAATTATTTCTATAAATTATAGTTTTTCCTTTAATTTTTCTCTCTTTAAGCATTCAAGATACCAAAATAATGTTTTTAAAACAACTGAGCCTTTATCGGCCTTGTTTTTCTACCCGGTCGAGAATCTTTCTCTTTCATGTCCATATTTACCTTAAAATGTCTAAAATAGTATTTTTATATTCTATAATTAGTTATTAAAAACATTTTACCCATTTTTTACTTTTTAAAAAATTATTTAAGAAAAATATTCTTGTCATTTTCAAAATATGGTACTTCTAAACTTTTTAAAAAAGTGTAAAAGGAATGTTTTTTAACTTATAAAACCTGAATAAGATTTCCCACCATCACTACTGCTCATTACTATAAATATTCATTTAATATTTTATAAGGTTACTTAAAAAGAAAATATTTTCCTTAGTATTTTGTGAATTACAATATTTTGAATAAGTTATTTTAGAACGAAGAGGGTATTTCCCACAAGAAATATTCTAGTTAACTTTTAAAGTATATTCATCTATGTCAAAATTATTTGGTGAATATTATGATTTACTTTGGATATAATCTTATCATAAAATTCACCATTTTACTATGTATAGATTATGATTATTTTTCTTTACTGTGGAAATTTTAACATTTCTTATGCTAGTTTTTTGATAAAAATGTTTGCACTAATTATGTTTCTCCCCTTTCACATGATGAATGATTAGGCTTAGTAAGTGATGTAGAGGTCTGGATATAGACCCTCAATGCATTAGTAGATCACATTATAGAAACTAGATTCTGTATTTGGAATATGTCTTTCCTGTTTATGTATGTACTCTTCGCACAAGTAATTGACGGTAAGATTATAATGTCTAGAATTATGTATTCATACATTATGAAACTAGTTATTATTATCCATGTAATTATTTGTGTTTTTGTGTTATCCATGGATTTAGTCCACTATTTATGGTCTTATTTATATGGAATATTGTTTATATCATCCATATTATTCATGTTTTATTCACTGTATGATATTATTTGTTGTACTCTTTCCCTTATTGAGCATCTAAGTTAATCCTTTATTATATCTTCATTTATCCAAGATACGAAGAAGGGGTCTATGAATGAAATCAGAGATTTACGACAAGAAATAATAAATTTATCATAAAAATTATTATATTATATTTAATGTTTTCATATTTAATTTGAGAATAATGTATGTATCTAGTGTCCTAATAATATTAAACTATTTAATCCTTCTAGATTATATGGATTTTACTTATACCAATGTAGTAAAACAACATATGGATCTAGGATAATAGAGTTGGGGTGTTAAAATTGGTATCAATGTAAGTTCTGTAGAAACATTAGAAACTAGATTTAGGATAACATTGATTATGAAACAGACCCCTATAAAAAACTCTAGGGATATTTATAATTATATAATAATATCCTAATGTTTTTGGTAAGTTAGATATTATATAGTTTTTATAGTAATAAATCCCTATCTAGATACTACAAGTGGATGTGGTTTTGACACAAATGAATATAGGGGTAATAACCAAGAAAAGAGTTAGTCAAGTATATATTGGCCATCATTATGGTTCATGGTGAGTGATCCCTTATAGTGCACCTAGTTTGACACTCTCGAGGGATATGTTTGGGTTAATTTAAATTTTCTTTACAAACTATAATGAAATATTGTAAAATATTAAGCATATTTATAATGATACTGAACTTATGATTCTAATATTATCTATGAATAAATCTCCAAGTTATATCAATTGTTTTACAAGTTTTAAAATTATAAATTATGTTTTATTATTTGTGATATAATATAATGTATGCCATTGTTTATAAATAGTTCTTAGCAGAATGACTGAGAACTCTATAAATGTATGTAATCCATATAGTTATTTCCATTTTGTAAGGATGACAATGGAGCTGTAGCTATAGCTAGAGATGAATAATTTATAACGATATTAGGGTAACTGACTCAGGTTATGACCAATTTCCTTGCGTGTAGAGATCATCTTGATAATCTATAATGTCGGACAAAAATTTTGGGTAATTTCGAACATCAAAAACCTTTTTTATTCAATAGGACTATGAATACATTTATGGTTGATCAATGTATAAGTTCCTTAGAGAAGATACTTTTTTCTTTGGGATGTTATGAAAGAGAAAAGGTTTTCATGGTAGTTTATCATCTTACTGGGGATGAAAATCAATGGTGGTCAATAATTCAAAACACTAAGGATGAGGAAGAAATATAAAAGATGGATTGGAAGGATTTTAAGGTTCTTTTATTGGAAAAATATTTTTCTCACGAGCAATGAGTGGATATGGATAGACAATTCCTAAGTCTAAGAAAAATGTAAGATGAAAATATTGCTAAGTATGAATCCAACATTTCAAGGTTAAAAAGGAATTTTTTAGACTAAATATGTAATCTGAAAAGTAAGATTCAAAATTTATTTAATAGGATAAAGACAATCCTTCAAACGGTAATAGTCTTCCAAACCTTCTCATCATACAAGGACATAGTATCATGTGTTATCATGATAGAAAAACAATTATCTAAGTCTTAAGACTTTGAAAGAAATAAAGATAAGAAGAGGGTTCTGAGCACTATAAATAAGGAAAATGGAAAAGGTGAATAAGGGATGGTTGAAATTTATTATTTATAATAAATGTAGGAAGAAACTCTATAGAATATACCTACTGTTAATGGGTGTTTTCTTCAAGTGTGGAGAGAAATTCCATAAAGATCGTGATTGAAAGGGTATGAAATAAGTTTCCAATATTTAATGTTTTGACTCTAAGGATATGGGTCCCTATGAAAAAATATTCTCCTAGGAATCAAGGGAATTTTCCATAGAAAATTACAAGGGAGAAAGGCTAAGCTTATGCGATCATAACAGATGAGGTTGCAGTTCCCATGGATGTGGTGATAGGTACTTTAATCATAGCCTAAAATTTTTATAATGCTTTTTTTATTCTAGATTTCAAAGACTTTTATATCTTCCATTTTTACTAAGATAATTAAATACTTCCCTAACACCTTAATAAATGAGTTATCAATCAAAAATCCTAGTAGAAGCCTCACCGAAACAAGGATGTGTTATTCAGTTCCCACTATGACACATAAACATTCCATATTTGATAACTTTATTATTATATCTATGGTTAATATTTATATAATACTTGGTATGAACTGGATTAAAATTTGATGAAAAAAATATATTTCAAAGTGAAATAAAATTAGATTCATGATGAAGATGTATAATTAATTATCTTTATAGAGGATAATTCATCATCTGATTCATTTCTAGATCCACCTCTTCTAAATGAGACTCTTGGGGAAGAAGAGAACACACAACCAACATATGGAAAAGGTAATATTAAAATTGTGTATGTACCTATTGTATAAGAATAAATTTATGCATTTCCTGAGTAATTACCTAGAGATAATGAGGTTTATTTTTCCATGGATTTAAGACCTATATCAAATACCCCCTATAGAATGGCCATTGTGGAATTAGTAGAATTAAAGAAACAACTAGATTAGTTTTCTAATAATGGGTTTTTATTCCCCAGTGTTTCACCTTGGTGAGCCCTTGTTCTTTTTATTAAGAATAAATATGGATCTATGAGGTTGTGTATTGATTATAGGGAAATAAATTCCCTTATGATAAAGAACAAGTATCCTCTACATCACATTGATGAATTATTCGATCAACTTCATGGAGCTTGATATTTTTCAAAGAATAACCTTCATTCTGGGTATCATGAATTGAAATTAAAGAATAAAGATATTATAAAGAAATCATTTTGAATGAGGTATATATATTATGATTTTATAGTAATCCCATTTGGATTAACTAATGAACCTTCTTTTATTATGGATCTAATGAATAGAGTATTCAAGGAATATTTTGATAATTATTATTTTTTTATTTTTTGATGATATCTTGGTGTATTCTATAATATATAAGGATCATTAGAATCACTTGTGGATCATTCTTGAGACTTAGAAGAAAATAGTTATATTAAAAATTTAGAAAGTGTGAATTATAGATTCATAAAGATTCTTTTCTTGGCCATATTTTCTCTAATGATGGAATCTCAGTTGGTCCTATAAAGAAAAAGGTAGTCAAAGAATTTGATATACTAACAAACATAACTGAGGTATATAGTTTCATTGGTTTTATAGGTTACTATTAGTGATTTGTCTTTAAAAAATCCGATTAGATAACCTATTACCTAAGTTTATATGTAAATGGGTAAAGTTCGTATAGACAAAGGACTGTGAATGATGTTTTGAAAAATTTAAGAGTAGATTGGTCAATACTCCAATTTCTAATCTATCATCATGAAATTAGGGGTTTATGATATATAGTGGTATGTTAAATAAGGGACTTGGTAGTGTCCTTGTATATAATGATAAAATTATATACTTATGCCTCAAGTAAATTAAAGACTCATGAATAGAACTATCCAACTCATGATATTAAGTTGGAAATGGTATTATTTTATCTAAATATATGGACACATTATCCCTATGTATAAATATGTGAGATATACATAGATCAAATGATTCTTAAATACATATTTTCATAGAAATATCACAATATGAGGAAAAAATGATGGCTCAATATAGTTAAGGATTATTATTTCTCAATACACTACCATCCAGGAAAGGTAAATAAGGTAGCAGATGCAATGGGTAGGTAATATCATGGAGTTATGAATAAAATGAATAATGATAGGGATCCTATAATAATGGGTTTAGTAAAGATGGATCTGAAAATTATTAAGGAATGGGAAACATCACTCCTATTTCAAATTATTTCCAAAATACCTTAATTGTAATTGATAACAAGTTATCAACATGATTATGAAAATTTTCAAAATAAAATTAATTCCATGAATGATGGGAAATTCAAAGATTTCGTATATTAAAGTGGTGATCTAAAATTTAAAAAGAGTTTATGTGTTCTATCTATAGCTGAACTTAAAATGGAATTATTAGATGATGCTCATAGCATTAATTTATCTATATATCCTAGTATTAATAATATTTATAGTTATTTGAAGGAACATTTTTGGTGGCATGACATGAAGTGGGAAATTATTGATTATGTATCAGGTTGCTTGGTTTGTCTATAGATGAATTTTGAGAGATATCATCCTATAGAAGTCATGCAACCTCTACTTATTCCTATGTAGAAATGGTATGACATTATTATAGAAATTTTCGCTATATTAACAAATAGTCCTAGAGAAAATTATTCAATATGGGTTATTGTTGATTATATTACAAAATATACACATTTTCTCGCTATAAGATAATATTTTCCTTTAGATCACCTTTCATGACTCTATATTAATGAAGTTATAATACTTCATAGATAACATACTTTAATAGTGTCTTATGATAATCCACAGTTTATATTGAAATCTTGGAAAAGTATTCATAAGGCTCTTGATACTAAACTTAATTTGAGCATTGCATATCATCCTTGGACTAATGGATAGCCTGAAAAGACTATTCAAACACTAGAAGACATTTTGATATCATGATCACTTGAATTTCAAGGTATGTGGGGTCAGAATTTACCTTTGGTATATTTTACCTATAATAATAGAATCTATTCAAGTATTCAAATGGTGTCATATAAATCATTATAAGGAAATAGATGTTGTACTCCAACTTGTTGGGATGAAGATGGTGAAAGGAAACTTATCGGCCCAAAAATTTCTAAGGAGACAATTATAAATGTAAAAACTATTTAGAATCATTTTAAATTATATCAAAGTAAGAAAAATATTTTTTCCAATAACTATAGAAAATATATGTAATTTTAAGTGGGAGATCACATCTTCTTAAAAGTATCACCATGGAAGGGTGTTAAAATGTTTGGTAAGAGGGGAAAAATGACTCACAAGTACATCATAAATTTTGAAATTATGGAAATAATTGGAGTTGTGGATTAAAAATTGAAAATTTTACCACGAATCTCTAATGTAAATGATTTGTTCCATATATAAGGGAGTACATTACAGACCCAACGCATGTGCTCACCTCTAAAAAATAGAATTAGAACCCGATCTATCTTATTGTGAAGAGAATATCTAGATTATTAATACTAGAGAGAAAGTATTGAGGAATTAGATATCTCAAGTTGTGTATTTTATTTATAGAAATAATAAAATATAGGAATTAATTTGTAAACCATAGGATGTTATGAAGAATAACCACCCTCATTTGTTTAGAAAGAAATATCCATAGAGATTTTGAGGTAAAAAAATCTACATGAGGGAAGAATGTAACACGCAAACCTCAATTATATTATGTGAAAATTATATTTTTATAAAAATATAATAAAATTAACATTTTAATATTTAATGGCACAAAAATTTTAATTTTATAGAATGAATATCTATTTTAAACATAATAGGTCACAATATGACTAGAATAAGCTTCTGAAATTTTCCCTTAAAAATAAGTTTCCATGAATAATTGAAAATGTAGTTCCAAAATATTCCTAATTTAATTTTTAATAATGTATTATAATATGTTTAATTAACCATTTATTGAATATAAATTTGAAATGAATAAAAATAAGATCATTTGGAGGTAAAAACATTATATTTTTTAGAAATTTTTTTTTAAATTCATAAAGGTTTTCCATTTTAATTAATTAAACTAATATTAAGGAATTGTTTAAATGAAATTTATTGATTAAAAACACTTTTAACTGAATTTAAATCCATATAATTATTATTTCTATTCATATATTTAATGTAATATCATCTTATACATTAAAATTTTATTTCTTTTAAAACTGTTTTTTGACAGGATTTTGGTGTTTAATTTTAAATTAAATTATTCCAATTATATGAATTGAATTTGATAAAATTTATTAAATATTTTTAATTATAATAATTAATTTTATTAAATAAGTTAAACTTAATTTTTTTCATAATTAACAGTAAAAATAGTGAAAAATTAATTATTACTATTAAGGTTAAAACAAGTTTACAAGGGGGTAAACTAAAAAGATAAGGGTTAAAATGACCTAAAACTTTATAAAACACCATTGGTTAGTTTTATTTAGACCATAACCCTCAAAACTTATAATATTCTCTTTTTTAAGTCATTTTTCCAAGAAAGTGACATGAATTTATTTTAAAAATTTGAAAACTTACAAGTGTTCTGCTCACCGCAATTATAAAAGGGGACGTCCTCCCCTCATTCTTTCACAATTATTAAGCAATTTATCTCAAACAAAACCTAATAAATGTCTCCCAAAAATCCTTATACATGTTATAGAGCTTTTTTTTTCCAAAAATACCAACTCTTCGGTTCTTAATAAGATATCACAAGGGGGGTTTTCTATGATAAGGTAATTATCTTTACTAAGCTCTTTCGTTTTACTTCTTTTTTTACCACCTAAAATTATATCTCAATAATTACTATATAATAACACTATTATATAATATATAATTATATATTATTATTTTTATGTTATAAAATTTATCCATCTTCTCTTCCGTCAAATGGGAAATAAAACTATTGATCATGTGTACAGGGGACTAGAACCTCATGAACTGATGTAATTCATTTTCCATCACCACCTATTACGACTGGATATAATGATGGATTTAATGTATATATATGATATTTATGATATAATTATACTATTATAATTATAATATCATATCTAAATCATTATATTCCAATCTATTTGAAAATAATAATGGAGCTCGTGCGTATATGTAAACGACCGCCTCCATGAAGCGATGCGATTCATTTTTCATTTTATATTGACATGGATGGTAATAAGGAGAGATTTAATGAATATATATGATATATATGATATAATAATTATTTTTTATAGGATAATTACTATTTAAATTTATTTTTTATATCCTTAAAAAAATTAAAAACAATGTTCATAAATACTTACGGCCTATTGTATCAATGAATGGTGTAATTCATTTTTCTATCTCTAAATTTTATTGATTACTATAAATACATATATAATTAATATATTTGATATTTATATCATGGTTATAATTATTTATATTAGGGAACAATGATCAATATACAAGGACCAAGACTACCAAACCAAAACCTACATGAAAAATGAAACAAATATTACCCGTAACAGTGATTTTAACAATGAATTTTTACTAAACATGGGAAAAAATATTATAAGTAAATAATATATGGTATGATATATATGATTATGGTTCTATAATATATGTCTAATAAATATATTTTTACTATAAAGGAGTTATGAACACATACAAAAGAATTCAAACCTGATGTAAGGGATTATTCCACAATCTCATCAATATTCAAGATTGTTTATGTTTAAGTATCATCTGGGGGAATTATTTGATATTTATATATTGAACCTAATATATTTTATTAATATATATTTATTTCTATAAATAAAAAAATTTTCTTTCAATCTACTCTCTTTAATTACTCAAGATACTAAAATAATCTTTTTAAGGAAAACTGACCTTGTTTTTTTTGCCCGGTTGAGAATATTTCTATTTCAAGTCCATATTCAATGAAAATGTCTAAAATAATATTTATATTATTATAAAATGATTTATTAAACAAATTTTATCCCATTTTTTAATTTTTTAATTTTTTTTAAAATGATTCTTCTTATCTTTTTCAAAATGATATACTTTTGACCATTTTATTAAAGTGTGAAAGGAATGTTTTTTTAAATTATACAACATGAAAATAATTTCCCTCGATCATGACCAGTAATTTATTTGAAGATTACTTTATAAGTTTACAAGTATCCTTTAAAATAAAATTTTATATTTTATAATTGGTATGTTTTTATTTTTTGAATAATTTATTTCAAAATAAAAGGGGTATTTCCATGATGAAATCTTCCAATGAAATTTTTCAAGTATACTCATCTATGTCAAAATTATTTGGTGAATATTATACTTTACTATGGATTTAAGTTTCTCATGTCATTTTCCATATTACTCTATATGTATTATTATTATATTTATTTATTGTAGAATTGTCAACATTTCATTTTTTTAGTTTTCCAATATGAATTTTTTTAATTGATTATATTACACCCCTTTCATAAAATGAATGAATTAGACAAAGTAAATTATGGGTGGGGCCTCTTATAGACCCTTTATTAATCAGTAGGTCTTATAAGAAAAAATATTTTAGGTATTTGGCATACACATTACCTATTTATGTATGTTTTTTGGAATAAGGACTTAATGGTTTTTTTGAATAGGATACTGCCTTAACCAGAAAACCAAGGCACAATTATTATAAAATAAAGATATTACAAATGTTGCAAGTCCTTATTAGTAATATTATGATGTATGACATTATACATTCAATCATTATGAAATTATTTATTATTATCCATGTGATTATTTTTAATTTAATGTTATCCATGGATTTAGTCTCATTTATGGTATTATTTATATGTCATATTTGGTTATTTATTATCTCATACATATTATTCATATTTTATTTACTTTATGATAGTATCTTTTTTAGGATTTCCTTTACTGATCATCAAAGATCACCCATTATTATGTGTTAGTGTGCATGATGGTTACCATTCCCCGTATATGTGTATAGAGGGATGTAATGGATTGTGGTTATTTTACATGGTTGTATCTCTAGATATAGTATCATATGGAATATTATAGTTATATCGTGTATGGGATATTATGGATTGAGGTATAATACACAACATATGGGTTGTGGTGGATCCTAGAAACTACTCATTTACTATATTAAGATGTGATAATATGATGAGATACCTGAGGTGCATTGTATGTGATGAGATATTGTGATGAATAGGATACATGTGATGATAATTCATTCTAGGTGTCTTCAGGATAACATACTTTTAGAGATGGATGGATCAGGATGTGTGATGTTTGGGAAGAGTATAAAACTATTGCAGAAGTATAGTGGGGTTCCTTATTTTGATATTATATTAGATGATCTCTTGTATTTGATACTTGGTGAGATATAAATAGTGAGTCTAGGAATAAAGTATACTTGTTTAAGTGATGAGTTAGATTCACTTATTGTTCATTGGGATTTAGTAACTTTTCTTTATCTTTTTCATGAGAGGATTCAGGGAATATCCTACTGAGTATATATGTTATGATCCCCCTATGAATATAAAAACAATTTTTAGGCCTATAGGAGTTGTTTGGTGATTGGTAAAGACATCATTATCTCATGGTTTATTCAAGATCTATTCAGTATTTCATAGTCACTACTAAGGATTATCTTTTGGTACTTATAGTTTCTTTTGTAGTCATTCCCTTTTATGAAATTACATGCATTTTTTGGGATCTCTCTTTATTTTTTATGAGTAGGAGTTGTTAGATTCAATCATATCTTTTGTATTCTAAAGTCATAGAGGTAAATTCCTCTTATTTGTGTTTATAATATAACCTTAGTGATTTTCCCCAACCTATGGCCTATTGGAGGGAGGCTTCGGGCATCATTATATTTATTCTCTCATTTTTGACCCAAAAGGGGTACCTTTGGGGGAGTGGTCATGACATAATTAATGAGAAAGAAATGATATATGTTCAAGAGATAATATGACTACATAGCGTTCTAAGGAGTATCATATAATAACAGGATAACTAATTTGATTCATGCATGTGTCCTAGATTTTGTTATTTCATGGGAGATCCATATTTCATCAGTTGAGTTCATATATAATAACAGTTATCAATATTTTATTCAAAATGAACCTTTTGAATCATTTATATAAGGTTATTTTGATTATCTTTGTAAAACCTAGAGGTAATGGTATTTTATTATTGGGAAGAGCCTCATCTATGTGATGTTGGAACATATCCAACAAATCAATAAGTAATTAGAGAACACTCGTAATTAGTAGTGATCATATATAAAGTAGAGATTCCATCCTCTATAGTTTGAGTTTGGAAACTGGGTATTCTTGAGAATTTATACTCAGTAGGGAAATAGGTGGATATAGAGATGGGGGATTTGTTCCCCAGGTTTGTATGGGAATTTTAGGTCATAAATAGGATCATTAAAATGGTATACTGGTTAATATTTCCTTAGAGATACCCTTTGATGCACAATGTATTCCACATATCATTTAAATCATTATCCCGTAATTAGGATCAATGATGTCAAGTTTTAGGTGGATGCATCCTTCATGTAACATGAAATATGAATAATGGACCAAAGTGAAAATATCATTCATGGAATGATGGTACCTATGGTACATATTTAGAGGCAATATAGACATATCTAGAAGGATACTTAGGAGTGAGATATGGATATGTGAGTATAGAGGCTGGATATTTTCATTAGTGTGGCTCAAGGATGGGTTTTTGTATAGTGTATAGGTAACAAAAACCCTCAAATTGTGAGGTAAGAATAACATTAAATTTATGTTAAAACATATTTATTTTTGTGGTTTTTTACTATTATAGGAATTTTAGGAGGACAAGGTTCGATATTTAAGTTAAAATACTTGGTGAAAAGATCTTATTTTGATTCTAGATAGCACTGAGTACTTGTTGGAAAGGTATAGAGTATCTAACGGTATAAGAAAATAGGGTTTTATCCCATGTGGTCCAATAGCCACCTGGTGGCCTCTAGGAAGGTACCCAGTAAGGTACTAGGTACTTGATGGTAGGGTACTAAGTTCTCATTTTTCTCATAAGGCATTGTTTTAAATTTTAATTAAAATTTATTGAATGTTTTTAAAATATATAAAAAACACCCCAATACATGTATTTTTCTAGGAACAATAGGGATCCCCTCCTCCCATATTTTCTCTCCATTCCCAAGGTGTAACTCCTTTATTTGATTTATGGTCGACACATCATTTGTTTTGGTGGATCTCAAGAGGTGATAAAAGGTTTCATCCACCCTCTATTATGATTTTCATCATTATTTTCACTTCCTATGATCTAAAATATATAAATTTAGAGTATTATTTTTATTTTGAATTTTATCCAATTGTGGAAAATTATTTTGATGATATTCAATGTGTAGGAATCTAAGCCTATGAGGTAGGTGTGAATATCCCCTAGGTTATATTGAATATCCCATTATTTTTGGGTAGTTTATGAGTCTTTTAGATCCATAATAAAGCGAATTGAGAAATGGGGATCTATGAGATGATCTTAATTAATATATGGTTGAATATAGTATTGATATTTATATCGAGGGTTGGAGAAATCTCAAGAACATCATTTTATCCTATGGTGTAGTGATTATATAACATTTTAATGGACCAATCAAGATCTATGTGATCACTAAGAGGGGATGGGGTGGATTAATGATATTTTATTTTTATATTTTCTTTCTTATGAAACAATTTTAACCCCTATTAAAAAGTTACAAATTTTTTGAAAATAGGAACATAAGCACATTCCACATGAACAAAAATATTTATAAGGTTAACTAATTATTAAGAGTATATATTCATTGTAATGGTTTGTAAATAATCTAATACCATGCAATCAACTATAAAAAATCCTCTTACGTGGTTACAACAATAAAGGAATATCATTACACTTGTGTTTCACTATAATAATAAAAACAGTACATGTTCTCTCTACACAGATAAAATATGTAATAAAGATTTTTTAATAATTATTAAAAACTTCACCAATAGGTTCAGTATGTTGTCACTGTGATTCTTGTACTTTTTCACAATTTTTATTCTTGACAAAAATTCTTCTTCACTTCCTTTCCCAACTACAGGCAGGAAATTCCTCCTTGGAATTTGGTATAAACTTCTAGTCATTACATTGTTCATTTTATTTCTCTGTCTAGTTATCCATCTGAAAAAATATTCTCAATGCCTTCTAATAAATAATACCAATTTCTTACTATTTGTCCATTTGTTCACCTCTATTCATAATCTTTCCGATTCCACCCGATATGAAACTTTTTTAGTGTCCATAGTCCAGCGCACCTAATCAAAACTCATTTGTTGAAAACTTCTTCTTCAACTAAGAGGCTCCTTGGTTAAAAACATCCCTTCTCAGACTTTGGCTTTTAGAATTTCATCTGGTACCTCTTTTATAAAATATTTTTGTAGAACTTTATATTTTACATGCATGAATATTGTTCTCCAATTTGGTGTGTACAAAAACACCCTTTATATAGTATCTCTTGAAGTATCAAAGGTTGGAACACCAATTTATTTTCCCACTTAAATTAAAACTAATAATTTTAAATTACCACTAAAAAATCATTTAGATGCTTCTTAGGGATTATAGATAATTCTTGAATCATCTCATAAATTTGAACATCCACTTCATTTAACATACATTCTTAAAACTATGTGAGAATCACTGATTATGCACCCATGATATTTGTAAGATTGAAATATTATATTTTCATCATTGCATTTGAAATATTTATAAAAACTTTATAAATAAATTAAAACTAGTGCAACTCCCCACCAAACATTTATCTGGTAAATATTCGTAGTAATTCTTCTATCCAAAGAGAATTTATTCTATTTTTTAAAAAAAATTAATAGAAACTCCTCAAAAATAATTCCCAGACACTAAATCCAATTTAATACTTCATAAAAAACTCTATTCAATTAAATTTATAAGAATATAGAATAAACATTCAACATAAACACTTTGTCTAAATATCTCAGTCCAGAATGGTTCATATGATGGACTTTTTTCGAAAGAATCTTTTCAGTATTCTCCATATATTCATCAAATGTTGGAATTCTTAACAAATTTAAGTGTTTTATGTTAAGAAAACAAAATAAATGACATTTAGAATACTTTTATTATCTAAATCAACTTCCTCAAAACATATTCCAACTCCTTCAAAAGACCTCTAAACCTCCTCATCTCAATAATATCCCCCTTTGGATTTTTTTGTAAAATAAGAAACATAAATCACTGAACTTTTTAACACAATTAATGGGTTAATTATTTAAAAATTTTAATCCAACGTGAGAAAACTTAGTTTAGGGAAAAGGAATTATTGAACAAAAATACCCTTTTGTCCATAAATAGTGACTTATAAAACTTTTTCTTTCACCTCATAAGAAGATTCTTCTTCCTCCTCTAACTTTCATCACAAACACATCTTCAACTTTCATGGAATATTTTTTGTAAATCTACTACAACCAAAAAATAAAATAGTTTACACATGATGAAATCATATAATACCCTCTGAAAAAGAGGTGTTTTCTTTTCTTTAAATAATAAATGAGGCTTTGGCCCCACCCTTTTAAAAAAATAGCATACCCTCTGAAAAACTCCCCTTAAATACATTATCTCCCTAAAAGGATAACCACATTATAATGGATATATTTACTTTACAATATTTTTCTCTCTTTTGACAATATTATCCAAAGAAAATATGATAGAGGTGATTGTTATCACATACCATAGCCTTGAGTATAGGGAGATTGAACACCCATTATCAACCTCAGCTTATGAAATTTATCCTTCAACGATGGTTTTGTAAAGATATCAGAAACTTCCTCCATTATAGGTCCAAAATCTAGCTTCATGTCATTCTTCTCAACATGCTCTTTGATGAAGTGATATTTTCTATCAATGTTCATGTAATGAGAGTATTACACTAGATTTTTAGTGATATTTATAGCACATTAGTTATAAAAACACAATATAATGGGAACTCCATATCAAAAAAATCCTCCTAACTATTTTTTCATCCACATAGGTTGTGTTGCATCTTGAGTGGTAGAAATATACTTAGATTATATTTTACTGAGAGTCGTTGAATTCAATTTCTGTATACACCAACTAACAAATATTTATAATAAGAAAAATTCTCCACCATATGTGGATTCTATATTATACACACTTTATAACCAATATTCATCTGTATATCCAAACAAATAAATATTTCCAACACTGTCATATTTTAACAAGAAATCAATTATGACTTTGATATATCTGACAATTATTTTTCCATACATGAGAGGATATTTATTTGGTTCACTTTGATACATGTCACAAATTCTAACATCATACACTATATATGGCCTTAAATATGTTAAATATAAAAAACTTCCAGGAAAATTTCTAAACTCTTTTGGATCTACCTCCTTTCCATCCCCATATTTTGACAACTTTTTTTCCACTAAAATTGGTGTGGAAACAATCTTTTATTATTCTATGATAAACTTCCTTAAATATCCTTAGTATACTTCTAATTATATTAGAAAATATATTTCTTATTTCGAGATATTTGTAATCCAATAAAGTATTTAATTTCTCCTAGTATGGACATATAAAAGAGATTCTTCATCTCCTTAGAAAACTTTTCAAAAGTTTCTTCATCATTCCTTATAAATATTATGTCACCAATATAAACAATCATAATGATTAAAACCTATTGATTTTTTATTATTTATAGGTTACTATCAACTCTTCCATTATTGAAGTTAAAATTTATTAAGTATCCAACTTAGAATACCAAAATCTTGGGGCTTGCTTCATCCCATAAAAATCCTTTTCAACTTACAGACAAAACTTTCATCTTTCACAGGAATAAAACTAAATGGTTGTTCAAAAAAAACTTCTTCATTGAGTTCTCTATTAATAAAATTTGACTTTACATACATCTGGAAAATTTTATATTTCCATTATGTAGAAAGAGAAAAAATATCCTAATATTTTTTAATCTTTCCACAGAAGAAAATTTTTCATCAAAATCAATTCCTTCAATTTGTGAGAAACCTTTACAAACCAGTATTGACTTGTTTATTATCAATTTATCTTTCTCATCCAACTAATTTGGGAACTTCCACATTATACAATCACATTCTAATTGTTTGTTTTGGTTTTAGGCTCCCAAGTATCATTCTTATTTATCTATCTGAGCTCCTGATTCATGCCATAAATCCCCTCTTGTTGTATCATATCTTTTTTAATATTTTTTGTATTAACCTATAAGAGTAAGTAATTATGTGAAAATAACTTTGATATTTTACTATTTTGAACCTTTTTCCATTGATATCCAATGATGTTATAAACTTATACTTGCTTCTTTGACCTAGGATGAGATATAGGTAATTGTTTATTATCACTTTAGATAGTTGAGTGTAAATATTCATCTTGATAAGCTTCAACATTGTTACTACTGTTAAGAACTTTTTTATGTTATTTAACTGTAACCACGTAAACTTTATTTTCTTCCATATCTATAATTATTTGAGAATATTTTATATAAAATAGTTTAAGAAATTTCACATCTACCAAATCAACTATTTTTCTTCTTTCTTTATGATAACACTTATATCCTTTATCATAATGAGGGTATCCAAGAAAGATTCCATCAATAAATATTTGATCATACTTTTTAAGATTTTTACCCTTTACTTTTATAATGAAAGGAATATTAAAAACCCTTAGTCACTTTAAAAATTGAGTTTCATTATAATACATCTCATAAGGAGTCATATCAGAGTTCATCTGATATAAACATCAATTCTTAACATAAAATTCTACTCTTGTAGCTTACCTCCAAAAAAATATAAGAAGTATCATGTTTGATCAACATTGTTCATGTTGTCCCCACCAATTATATATTTATTCTTTTAGAAATACCATTTTTATGTGGTGTTTATGATGCACTAAACTCATGTTGAATTACATGATTCTTAAGATAATATCTAAGCTTCCCACTTGTATATTCACCATGATTATCAGTATAAATCTTTTTCAGATAATATCCACATTCTCGTTCTGCACTTTTCCTAAAAATCTTAAATATTTTTAGAGACTGTGATTTATGTTTCAAAAACATAATGCATGTAATGTGATTAAATTCATCAATAAATAAAATATATTACTTATCTCCATGTGTTTATTGTTTACTCATGGGCCCATAAATATCAAAATGTATCATCTCTAAGGTTCGAGTTTAAAATATCTTAACTTTCTGATTTACTAAGTTTGTAATATTCCCTTTCTATAAAATAGAAAAACACCAATCTCTTCTTAATGTCATGTAAATAATAAAAAAGGCTTTCTTTCTTCATTATCTTACTCATATTCCACTTACAGATTTCCAATTACCTTTTATCTTATAACTGATTTTCTTCTATCAAGATAAAATAGCATGAACTTTGCAAATCACCAACTTAAATCAAGTTTCCCTTTGTTCATTTTATTATCATAAAAACTTTCTCACCATTTATACGCTTCACAAAAAATACATCATTTCTGGGAAAAAACTATGTTACCTTCATCACAATGTTGTGGAACACTTAATAAATTTTTATTTATCCCTTTGACAAAAAAGGGTCATTTTGATTTTAGCTTTTCTTCCCCAATGATAGAAAATCCAACTCCTTTGATTCTAGGTTACTCATCATTTACAGAACTCGTTGTAACTTCATTAAAATATTTCACATTATTTAAAAAGTTTAAGTCTCCTATCATATGTGAATAACACCCACTATCCAATATCTAGGGTATTTCTCCTTTTGTAGATTTGAGATGAATTTCAAAAACTAAGGCTTTTTACATGCCATTTTCTATTTAATCGCATGGATTTTAAGATTTTTTGTTAAAACATTATTGAACTGGTATAATGATAGGAAATTCATTTACAATATTTTCAGGTTTATCACATCTTTCAAAAAAAATCCAAGGGTTGGAATTTATTTTCAATCTTTAGAATAACTTTCGTAGGTTGTCTCTTTTGAGTGGATTGACTCCCCATAAAACATTTCCTCCAGATTCTCTAGGATTAACTATAATATTAATGATTAAACTAACATATATATATTGTATTCCCAAATCCTATACAATTCTAGTATTAACTATACAAATAAAATCATCCATTGTAACTTGCATACTGTTCAAAATTTGTTTCTAATTCTTACCAAATTTCTTATATTCCAATTTAATATTTTTATACACACCAAAATTTTTGTTACCTCCTAATATTTTATTCTTTAGTTTTTATTTATTATTAGATTAAATAAAATCTCTTATAGTAGTATATTTTGGTTTAGGATTTTTAACCTTAGAAAATTTAGGTTTTTCAACTCTGTTTGTTTTAGATACATACATAGTCTTGATAACTTCCTTTTCCTTATAAACATATTTATTCTTGTAATAAATTATTTACTATAAAATTTTTTGATCCTTATTAGGTTTCCACTTCTCAGGACTATCACCAACTTCTATAAATAAGTTTTGTAAATTTGTAACTCCTTTCTCAACATTAATAAGTTTTTCTGAATAAGTTATAATTCTTCCTCCTTCACCTTCAACTTTTCTTCAAGATTGATGTTGAGGTTATTATCTTCATCAAACAACTTATTTATATCATCACAAATTCTATAAAAAAAATTATCCAAGAAATTATTCTTGATTTCTTACTAAATGATCTACTTTTTTCAAATTCTTATTTTCCCTATAAAATCTTACAATATTTGTAAGAAATTATTTAAACAATATCTTTAGAATAAACTCTATCTGAGTTTATTCTTCTTCTGTACTATTAATTTCATCACTGGTGAATTTCTCATAATTCACTTTTTCAATAAAAAAATTCCAGCAACATCATCACTGATGTTATATGCCTCTTCTTTACTATCATCATCTTCATCACACATAGACAAATAGTTTCTCCTTTTGTATTTAGAGACCTTTTTATCATTTCCCGAAGTATGGGAATATGATTTTTCTTCTTTCTTCTAAAAGAATATTCTTGAATTTCTATCATCTCTATCACTTTCTCTATCTTCTTTTCATCAAGGAAAAATTTTAGTAAAATTACCAATATCTCTGCAGACAAAACATTTCAACGATAAATTCACTATGTACTTTATTATTTAGATTTTCAAATTTTTAGAAGATAGAGACATAAATTTTAAAAAGTTATACTAACCTCATATTTGGTTTCAAAGTCAGATACCTCTTCTTCTTTGATAACTTTTCAAGATTTTCCTTATATATAAGCTTTGAAGGAAACTACTAGATCAATTTTAACTTTTTTTCATAACTCTTTATATTTTCATTTTTTAAGTGATAACTTTTTTATATATCATCCAAAGATATATTTTTAGGATCTCCGTCTTCTAATGATTAAACTTTTTCATCACATTTTCTAGGAATAATTCATAAAATCTTTTCTATAATTGATGAATATTCCAAATTCATCACTAACACATATTATGGAGCATCTAATTTAACTCACCATTGTAAAGAAATAACTAATATATTCATAATCACTCATCTCAATATCTTTATACTTCAACCTCTAGAATTATAACTTCACCTTCTTCACTTTAATATTTCCTTCATAGAATTGTTTCAACTTCTCCTATATGCCTTTAGTCATTTTAACTCTTTTAACTCTAATAAAATCACTATTATAGAGTGATAAAATTTTAGTATTTTTGGATCACCCATTATTTTACAAATTCTTATTATCTGTAGATATTAGAGGAACTCCCATAGTACTAGGTGGAAAAAAATATGTAGCATCTTTAAGAACTTCATAAACAATGGATATAATATAAGGTAACATTCTATATTTCTAAATATGATAGTTCCTTCTATCAAAAACTAGAATCCCCTTATTATTCATAGAATTATGAACATCTTTAGAAACTTATATTTTCTTAAAAATTAAGTAAATACATAAATAAAGAAACCTTACCTCTGATACCACTTGAAAAGACAAATCAGGATATGTGTGATCACTGAGAGGGAGGTGGATTAATGATCTTTTTTATATTTTATTTCTTATTAAAAGCATTCACAGCCTATTTAAGAGTTGTGAATTTATAAAAAACAAGAACACGATCACATTCCATATGAACACAATAATTTACAAGGTTCACTACTTAATAATAATAGATAGTCCTTGGTATTATTTGTAAATAATACAATACCATACAATCCACTAGAAAAAATCATTTTATACGGTTACAGTAATCAATTAATAATATTACACTTTCATTTCACTATATTCAAACAACAGTACATGTTCTCTACATATAGATAAAATATGTAACAATGATTTTGTAACAAATATTAGAAAACTTCACCAATAGGTTCATTATGTTTTCACTATGATGCTTGTACTTTTTTAAACTTTATTTTCTTAAAATAACTTATTCTTCACTTTCTTTTCCAACTAAAGGTATAAAATTCCTCCTTGGACTTTTTCATAAACTTTAATATATTCTAATATTTATTTGTTTTCTCTATTTCATCATCCATCTAAAAAACTTTGTTTGGTGCCTTCTTAAAAACAATACCACTTTCTTACTCATTGTCTATTTTTTTACCTCTGAACACAGTCTATCTATTTCCAAATGATATGGCACTTTGTTCAGTTTCCTCTATTTGGTGCCTATAATAAAAAATCGTCTATTAATTTTCAAATTCTTCATCAACCAAGAGATTCCTTGGTTGAAAAAAAAAATTAAACACTATCGTTTACAATTTCATTCTTAACCTCTATCTAAAATTATTTCTACATCACTTCATCTTTTTCATGTGTGAACAGAAGAACCCCCTTTATATAGTAGTGCATGAAGTGTCAAAGGTGGGAACACCCATTTATTTTCCTTCTTAAATTAAAACTATAATTCAAAACTCTAACTCAAAATAATTCACTCGGATACTTCTTATGGATTATATAGAATTATTGAAGCTTATTTAAAATTAAAACATCTACTACCTTTAACAAACGTCCTTCAAACTTGGTGAGAATAAAAAATATTTCCCTTGTGAAATGTGGAACACTGAAATATCATCATCACATCATCACATTAGAAATATTTGTAAAAATTTAATTAAATTTAATCTAATACCACTCTATACCAAAAAATCATCAGGTAAAACATTGTAGTAATTATTTTATCTAAAGCAATTCCATATTTTTTTCATGTACAAACATCATAGGAACTTTCTAAAAATATTTCTTGGACACTTCCTCTATCTAGTGACTTCCATCATAAATTTCTATTTATTATCATCATAAACTAACCTCTATCTGATGTAATTTATACACAAAATCATTCTGATTTCTACTACCAAAAAAACAATTTCCAACTACTTAGAGACTTCTACCCATCCATCTTTGTACCAACTTCAACTAAATTGCTTCATACATTTATATCTGAGAGACATTGTACAAGAGGTATGTCTGATTGGACTTCATCTGGTAGGACATATTCTATTTAGACTTCGCCTAATTAGACGTTATCTAAAAGGACTTCATCTAATTGGGTCATAATCTGATTGGGTCATCATCTGATGACATTCCTTAACATATTATCTTCAAAATTTAGCAATTTTTATCTAATCAAAAAACTTCACAAACATCGAGAAAAAAATTATTCATATCCAAAACAATATCTAATAATCTCTTTCTAGTAATCTTCAATGAACATCATAGTATAATATTTTAACATGAAAATTATTTTGTCCAACTTTATTCTTTTTATTGGATCATGAGATATTTTGTAACTAATGATGTAGAAAACATTCAAAATATCAAAGCAATGCTAGATTTTAAAAAAATAACTAAAAAAATATCTTTGATGATATTTTTATGAATAACTGAATAAATATTTATCACAAACACTTTATCTGAACATCTCATACTAGAATGGTATGTTCTATTGACTTTGTCCATAAAACTCTTTACGCTCTTTTTCATCTGTTCACCAAATGTGGTAATTATTAAAAAAAGTAAGTGATTTATGATAATAAAACAAAATAAAAAACATGGATCATAATTTCTTTAGCCAATTAAAAATATTTTCCAACTCCTTTGAAACACCTCCAAGCTTCCAGGTCCCAAAAAATTCACATTGGAGGCATGTTATGGATTATTTTTTTAGGAAATTAATTCATTATTTTAAATGGTGTTTTTATGTTGTGTTTTTTTAAAACATGCTCATAGACGATTTATAGACTATTTAGAGTTGATTCAGATTAAATTAAATGAATATATTTTGATGAATAATTGTTAATTTCATGGTGAATATATAGCAAGACCATTTTGAGATAATTAAAATAGCTAGTTTAGAATCCCTTGTAAAATTATCAATCTAGAGGATGTGACATCTTAAATATCTAGTTTGTTTATTACAGTGAGGCCTAAAATGGGAATTTTTAAGTCTCTTTATACTATAGATGATAGTGATAACTACTATAGTGAGTATGTTCATTATGTTTTGACTTTTTTTTAAGGCTTCAAAGAAGTTCTTAGAGGTGATCATGGGGAACCAAGATCAAAACGGTCATTTTAGATCCCATTTCATAAGGAAACATTTCATGTGATCCATACTTTGAAGAAAAAAATGTAGAGTTTCAAAGTTTCCAACATATTATAAGGAGATTTATTTCATGGAAAAGGTGAGAAATTGTATAGTGGATCTAGGATTTCAAATGAAGTTTCTAGAGAAGGTCCATGTGGATTTGAAACCAAGCTAGTAATCTTTGAGTATATTTTCAGTTGAAGTTGGAAATGTTAGTGACAAGGCCATCTAGGCTATGGTGTGGTTCTTGAAAGTAAATTTATATCTAAAAATTAAACATATTGAGTAAATTGTATAAATATAGAGGAGATATAGCCATAAATACCATAAATAGTTTGGTGGATGAGGCTATGTCTTAATAGTATCAATTTATAAATAAATGATGTGTTTCACACATTTGGGTGAAATAAAAACTTTGAGAAAACTAGATACCCATTCCTGATAGAATTCTAGAGAGATTTTGGCTATGAATGAGGAGAAGTAAAAAGATGCACATGTGATCTAAATTCTAAGGCACTTAAGGTCAGGAAAAGAAAATTGATCAACTTTTTGATGCATGTATTTCATTATTATTCATATATTTTAGGATTATTTTACTAATCCATTCCTTGATCGTATTGATAATAGGATAATAACTTTCATATAGGAATCATAATAATTATTCATTGAGTATTATCCACTCGATAAAAAGGGTGAGTGGACCTTGTAAAAAACTTGTGTTTCATGTGTATTCTTTCTCAATTTATCTCTCATCATCACATCATTTCATTTGATATACAATCACAAAAAATGGTGAATGTAAAATGATTTTTATAGATACTTTTTTGGTATCAACTAATATACCCCCCCCCCCACACCCAGTGATAGTCTATTCTCTCGTAGGAATTTAACATGGTTTTATAGTATATTGTAGTTCTCTCAAGTTACTATCTAATAAATCCATTTTTATGGATTGTATCATAGAATTTATAAGTATTTCCCCTATGTATTTCAGTTTGGTATTTATTGAAAATATATTTTTATCGTATAAATCTATGGAAATAATGAATATCATCTATAAAAAAGTAGTTACCATGCCTTATGGAAATAGATTTTATCTATAGAATGAGAGGGTGGTTCTATAACTTCTTTAAATTTTCTTTAACATTCTTTAAATCATTGAGAATATTGTGCATATTTATGAAATAGGGGTGGATTACACATTATTGTACAAGAATAATATAGAAGACAACGTGAGAATGTATAATAAATTACTCTAATTCCTCTTAGGAAATGAGTTAACATGAGTTATGGGATTGAATATAGTGAGTAGAAAATATATTAAGCTCTATGAAATCCATGAGGGAGACAATAAAGTAAAGGATTCATATTTATTAATATTCCAGGATAAATTTGAGGGATTTATAATAGGATAATATGAATAAATGGAAATTTTCTTCATTAAAGTGAACAAAATTATAAGCCTAATTAGAATCCATAGATAAATTGTTTAGGATTCCAAAGTGGTGAGAAAATTAATGAGGATTATCTTAGATAATTTTAAAGAAAAGATTTATACCCTAGAATATAAATACATGGATGAGTTTATCATTTATAAACTCAATAATTTCTTGATACCCTTTGAGATGAGGATAGCTTTAGTGGTTGATTATACATCCCTTCGGGGTGAATCTTTGGTTAGGGGTGACAAATTAATCAAAATAAAACATTCTTAATGGTTATTAAACCAATGTTTTGTATCTTCTATCAAGTGTGTCATGGATTACTGATATATTTGATGAAATCCTCGTGTTTCATAGATTATTGGAATAATTTGTCATATAAAATTTTATGGATTAATGAACAATTAATTAATTGTATGTAGATGTGAATAGAATATTGAGTTTATGCATGGATTATAGCCAGCACTTCAGAGATTTTTGGTTTTACCCATATGTTATTTTTTCCTCTGAAAGATGATGAATAATGAGAACAAAATAGTCTAATGGGAGATGGAAGTATATCATTTTAAACCCATCAAAGGGGATAGAATAGTTAAATGATTTCATGTTTGTTTCACCATTTTAAAATTCCATAAAAAACCCTAATGGTCCCAACATCCATAAATGGGTAAAAAACTTCTTTCTAAAGCCATGTGGTCATTTGGGATTACAGAACCAATGACACTTTGGAGATCACATTGGTCAATAGGATGGGATATTGGGCTCAATGCACCCTTTTGATGGGAATTATTGTCTGCTCTGAGACTCTTTTATAGATTTAAGATATGTTCAGGAATCTATTCCAAAATCTCAATATGGAACTAGTTACCTTGACAAAAATTATTGGGTTTTGAATCCTTCTGCATGTAAATGGGGATCTATTTATGAGACCAATTGTATGTATCTGGCGTTCTTCATCCATTTCACACTATTTCTTAAAAATGGATTGCTTCTTATATTCTAAATCCATATAACTAGGAACTCTAGAGTTTACTTCCATCCAGGGAGGCAATTGATATTTTTATGGAAGGATTGAACATTTATGAGGAATCCTATGTATTCTATTTATAATAGTAATCAAACCCCACATAGCTCGTTTAACCCATGTAGTTTAACATAATGAGTAAAGGATATATATGGGGGCACTTAAGCACTGGGTATTAAGCTCGAGCCTTAAGAAGATGTCCTATATATCTTTATCGTAACAAAAATTAGAGTCATCATAGTTCATTTATCCCTCAACCTACTGATGGGTAGTGATAGATAATTAATTCTTGTGAGGGTTATTTCCCCAAGGATTACTGATATGGTAATTCCTTCGGGAACTTCCCCAAGATGGATGCCTTTATATGGGGAAAAGCATAGCATGCCAATAAATGAGGCTCACACACTAAGGTTTCCCAATATAGGTGAAATAAATGGTGTATGTGATATGATTATTTCAAATCCCTAATCCCATGTGAGCTATTCTTAGTGTGAGAATCAAGGGATAAAAATTCATCAGTCTTGCTATATATGGATATGGGACTTGTGAGTTTGGGTAGCCCTTATGGGGTTTTTGATATGGATCTCGGGCTTTATGAAGGAATCCTACATACCATGTTTATAGAAAGAATCAAAGTCTTCATAGTTTAATGAGCTTCTCTATACACTGATAGATGAGGAAGGAAAACTGGCCAATGGGGCCATTTATTCCCATGAATAAAGAATATTTGTAATATAGAGGGACTTAAACCAAGGTGGATTCCTATTATATCTCAGGCCTTAGGAAGAAGTCCTATATATCCTATTTATAATAGCAATCAAAGTCCTCATAGTTCAATTAGGTATTCCCAAATATATCTAACAGACAAGGTTATCATGTCTTGGGTTGTCTTTATATCATGTTTTAGGAGGCCTAGACATGTCTTGGTTTCCTAGAAGGCATTTCCAAAGATATTTTCATGATCTAGTAGACTTTTCTAAAGGACGTCACATGACATCGATGACATGTCTGGAGTACATCGCATGTTTTGGGTGACATGTTCGGAGGACTTCACAAAAAATGGGTGACATGTCCTAGTGTTTCCATGTGACGTGGGTAACATATCTGAAGGACTTAGAAATACTTGAGTGATATGTCTTGTAGAAAACATATAATCTAGCCTAAAATGTATAGAGGAATTCATGTGATTTGAGAGACATGTTCGGAGGCCATTGCATGATCTAGATGGTTATGTAGAGGTCATGAATCTTCTGCAAGAGAACCAATGTATCATGTATCTATGGAATTATTCTATATTTTTATCTTTTATTTCATATATGCCTCAATGTTTTTCAAGTATTAGTTTATTGGGGTTCTTCATAAACCAATTTTACATGTGGGAAATCTTTCGCATGATCTATTCAATGCATCAAAATTACTTCACATGATCAATATGGTGATCAAAAAAAGTGTATATTCATGTTATGTGATCCATAAGGTCATTCCTTACATTTTATCTGGTGAATACACATGTGATGGCACTTTTATTTCTAATAATGTTTCTCCTATGTATGAATCTTCAACTCGGTGTGTGTTTTTTTTAAATGGGATAGGGGTTTATATAGGTGGAGGTGGCCCAGTATATTGACACCTTTCATGGGGTAGTCATCACATGCTCCTGATTGAGGTGTTTGAGATCCTCACATGATCAACATCATTTGATCATAAGATGGGTTCACATAATGGAATGCTTGATAGTCACTAAGGTTTCATATGATCAGCTCCCAAGCATCTCAGGATTGTTGGTTCTTAATACGGAGGTTCTATAGAAAATTTTTAAGGGCCTTGTGTGATGGGTTGGAAGCTTCACATGATATGATGTCTTATCCATGTAAAAACATTGAACCACCACCAATGGATTCATGTGATAAAATAATAAAAATTCTATACGATGGAATGCTCTCATGTTTCCATTTTTATGAAAAGTTTCAGTGACATCTGCATTGGTTCACCTGTTCATCACTATGTCACTGCTCAATTTATGGTGATCGTAATGGATTCACAGTGGTCTTTTCATGGTCAGTTATAGGGTAATCACATAATACCATGGAATTCCAATGGGTTTCCACTTGATGGCATCATGTGAGATAAAAAATGAATAAAATTCTGAAGGCGGAAGGATCTCACAGTGGGGAGTTATGTTCTTCTTCATGAAAATCTTGTGATGTAAACATGGATTCATATGACCATCACCATTTTGATTGTGTGGTCTTCATAACCTCCTGTGGTGGATTCATGTGGTTTTCATGACCACCTTCATGCAATTCTTCTAATTTCATTGAATGAAGGAATTCATTTGAAACAAAGTCCCATGTATTGTCATGGTATGTTGAGCATATCTCATTCATCTCAGCATGTTCATTGGAGGTTTCTTTCATGATAGTCTTAAAATATTAGATTGATTAAATCATCATGTGTGGATCATTATTTCAACCTAGTGAGATTAAAGTAAGGTAGGTGGGTGAAAGGCTGAAGATGATCACATGAGCATGATTGGATAGCCCCAATTAATTTGGTCAAGAAATTGAGCTTCTATATGAATTTTTTATGGAGGAATAGTGTGTGTATTTGGATCCATCCCATATCAGTTTCACTCTTTAATGGAAATATATTAATAAATCAATCTACATAATTCATTCATCCATCCAGTAGTAGAGTCATCACATACAACACCATCACACACACACTCATCGGCCACACCCTCTCATTGCTCTGATTGCTTAGGAATAACTGCATATACCTTTGTGAACTCATTGTGAGATATATAATCTCCCACATCCACTCCACTCAGCTAGATGGATGTCTAGATCCAAGGAATTTTTTATTATTTACTCCCATATGTTCCCCTTGGTTGAGCTAGTCAGTCGGGTGGCTTGGTTGGCCCATTATTTTCGCTAAGGGAGGAATTCATAAATACATAGAAGAATATTCTAAGTAGAATGAACACAACAAAGGAAAAAATTATATGCCCTTATATAGAAAATCCCAAGACCATATTCTTCAAGGATCAACCTCTGATTCCTTCATGCAAAGTATATTGGTATTCTTTCATAGTCTCCATACTTCTCAAATCTTTGACAGAAATGTGCTTGGAATACAATTATTCTTGTCAAAAAAATTCCCCCATTATAATTAGATTCATTTCGAATGAAAATAATCTAATTATATGGTAAAAATAGATCCCTTTTTTATATATTTGAATATCTTATGGGATTTCATATTGAGACCCATGAGAGGATTTGTCCAGAGTGTGTCAACTGAGGAATTTCTGGTCTTATCAAGAGGATACTCATAACCATGAGTACTTGGATTTTTATTTACTATACATCATATGGATAATAAACTACACCCATACTTTATATAATAATAGGTAAACCCAATAGTTTGTATTTTAATGACTGAATCATAAAAGATTTCTCTTGAGAATTGCTCATGAATACTGCCAACATGAGATTCCTCATTGGAATATTTTCTCTGATCATCTTGGGATTACCTAGTAAAAAAGGGTAATTTTGGTGGAATTGAAATTGTGTTTGGATCCTAAGTAAGGTATTTGGACATCTCTACAAGTCCCATGATAATGGGAATCAATACATAAATAGTTCTGAGGTAAAATCCTATGCAGATCAAACTCATGCATAAGGAAAATAGGTTCATGTATGAAGAATTATATGATGAATATCCTTATATAGATCTAGATCTACATAGAAAGCTTAATTTCATCACATTTTGATGGAATCATGGGTATGGACTCATGTTCTGGTGGAGATGTTGCATGGAACTTTCTCTCACACCACGTCTTAGGATACACAAAAAAGGCCGCTTGAAGTAGCTTAAGGTCTTACAGGATAGACCAAGTCTCATTTATTTTAAAGGCATGAGAGGACTAGGTACCATCAGGTAGGTCCCAAAAATTATATATTCACTCTAAATGTTTCCTAGATCAGTTTACCTAGACAGCATAGCTTTATTTTTACAAAGGCTATATAGTGGGTCCCACAAGCTTTATATCTCTTACTTTTCATTTATCCCTCACTTTTTCTTAAGTTTTGTATAGGGGAAACTTCCCAGAAATGGACTTGGATATTTCTTAGGTTTCCCCCTTAAAAATTTTAAACCTGATATGTTTTATGCCTTTGACATTTCATAAGTGATCAATATTGTCTAGATCACACAAAGTGCATGTCCAACAAGAAGAGACTAAACTTGTTCCTAGGTTTCCCTTTTTGGTTTTTTAACATGGTGATCATGATTTATCTTTCAATCATATGTTTTAAGGTATTGAAAACTATAACATTGTTTTTTTTAGTTTAGGCTCTTCCAAATCAGACTTTCTACTATTTTATTTTAGGTTCTTCTAGCTCAAACCTTCTATTGTATTATTTTTAGGTCTTCTTTCTCATAACTTCTATTGTTTTAGTTTAAGGTCTTCTAACTTAGACCTTCTATTACTATATTTTGGGGTCTTCATTATCAAACCTTTTATTCTTTTAGTTTAGAGACTTCTTTCTCATACCTTCTATTTCTTAGAAAAAAAGGGTGGGTATTCATAAAGGGTTTTACTAACTTGCATCCTTGATGGGACTCAGAAGAATGAGTGTCTAGGAAGGGTTCTGATACCCTGCATTCTTAATTTATATTCTAAAGAATGAATGTTCATGGAGGGTTTTATCACCATACATTCTTTCAAGAATCATGAAGGATGAATGTCCATGATGGGTTGTGACACCTCACATCCTTACCTTAAAGGGAATTAGTATATAGTAAAATATTATGAAAGATGAGTCCACTTGGATAGTTGGAATATAGGTTGTATAATTCATAACCCAAAAGTTTTGTCTGATGGATATGGAATGGGGAAGACATATCAAGGATAAACCAAAACACCCTAAGGGGGTGATTTTCACAATGGAATTCCCATGGATCATGATTATTAGAGTTCATTTCCTGTAAGGAGGATATACTTATAGATTTTAGGTCAGAATACCTTATTCATAATCTATTAGGTATTACATTCACGGTTAAATAAAGGGGATCCCCACTCCTTTCCAAGGGTCGTGAAAGATTTATAAAGACACAAATGTATGGATGATGAAGTGGGTATAGATAGAAAGTTATCCAATGAGTGATTTAGCACCCTAGCACATTTTATCTTTTGTTTCATTTCTTAGACCCCACCCCCATGTGATTTCGAGTCATGTTGTATAGGACATAAAAAGTTTGTATAATGGAGTTCCACATTCCTTCTTTGAGAAAGGGTACAACACATGGTGAGGTAATGTCAAGGATTTTGAATCCTATTGAATAGTTTGGTTATGGGGCTTGTAAATAATGGTCTAGGAATATCTGGGTTGACTGGAGGTGGGAACTTGTGGTTACATGTCCAATATCAGTGATGAAAGGAGCCTATAATGTTCCACATAGTGAGGAAAATATCTCTTGGATTTAAGGGGGTCCTTCCAAGGATCCAAGGCTCTATTTAGATGAACCAGTCTTTTTTACCATTATAATATAGAGAATATCCAAGGGAAAGGAAGCCCAAGGTCCATGGGGTTCCAAGAGAATGATACCAACTCAAGTAACTAGTTGTTTCAACTCATAAATCAAAGGAGTAAAGGTGGTTTATGAAAAGTGTAAGATTCAAGAAGCGTTCGAGCACCATAAAATTTTTGTAACTACCTAGTGAACATGTTATCATGGAAAGGATATGTGATAAATCATTAATTTAACATTTTCCTAGACCAAGGGTTCTATTGAGTATGGATCAGATTTTATTAGAGCTATAAAGTGGTCCTTATGATCTTTATGCCTCATTTATTTATGCTCTAACTTTTTCCTATACTCTAGATATGAAGAGTTTATCAAGTTGAGAATTGAATTTTTCTAAGGATGCCCTTTGTGGGTTTTTGTCTAGACCAGTTTTATATATCTTTTACTAGTAGTTTAAGGTCTTGTGATTTGAACCATCAAAGGCTAAATTTTAAGGTCATATAGCTTTGAGCAAAGTGGATGCATTTTAGGGTCTTGATGTGCATAGACCTGTTATGAGGGGAATATTATACAAAAACCTAATTAGGATACCTAGGGTCAAGAGTGCTCCAAAATCCTTTTTGAGTGGGAGATGAAAATGTTGTAAATCATGTATTGAGGTTCCCATGACATGAGTAATAACATGGGCTAATCATATCGAGGATGACCCAAAACATCCTAAGGTGCTAAGTTCAGCCATAGTGGCATCAGGCTAATAAGGATCATAAATACCTTCTTAAAATCCCAAGATGTATCTGGTTATTAGTTCAAAGATCTTATGCATTGCTTTTATGGTTAAATAGAGAGATCTATTTTCCATTACAAGGTCTATGAAATTTTTTTGGAGACCCAAGGTTCTCCATATGGGTTGAGGTGCTTAAAATATAATTAAATCACACCATAATATGGTTAATTCGGGTCATATTCTTGTATTCCTTTGACAACCAATGATGATGAGTGATGGCCTACACATTTTAACATTATGTAGTGGGGACGTATATGTCATTTAGTTTAGCGTCTTGATACAAGGATGTTTTCCTTGTATTTTAACACCATGTGATAAGGAAGTGAGGACTTATGTGAAATTGTGTAAGACATCCTTGGGGAAACTTTCCACTGGTCAATGAGTTCAGGAAACACCCTTTATGTGTACACAGGGTTATTAGTGGGTAAACACATGCTGGATCCCTTCTTTCATATATTTATCTTATGTGAAATAAATTCCTACATAGATCTGAATCGTGGGTAGGTAGAATGATATTTTATGACTTGACCCTCTTTTAAAAGATATATACTTAGTTTTTCATGGTTGGGGTTCCTTGGGTTTCCCTATGCATACTGTAACGGTAGTAATCATTCTATAATCATCTCCTTTAAGGAGATCCTTTTTCAAAGATATAACTTTTATTCATGGGATAGGGGAATTATATATTCTTTCCTTAGTGATTATCAATATCATGGTGGGATAAGGGGGCCTCTCTATAGATTGGACTCTTATGTAGGTATAGGGAATGTCTATATTTTATTCTGGAATGGAGGTGATGAACACATCCTTGGAACATATTCATGGATAGGAAGTCCCACACTAAGAATTATTAGGTATTTAAGGATGGACCATAAGTCACATCATTTAATTTCATGCAACTAGGAAATTTCTATCCAATTTATTTTCATGCGACTAGGATGTGGTCATGTATTTTAATGTTGTGCGGTGAGGAAATATGTAAGAAACTAGTTTTTATTTTAGGTATGGATCCTTTTAATTTACTCTTTTATCTCTTGTAAAGATATATTTTGTATTAGACCCTAAGGTTGAGCCTATGGTCCGGTTGGGTAGTTTTTGGAAAGGAAGAGGCAGGAGGGTTATAGCCAGGCTACAAGCCAATTACACTCTGTGTAATTGGAATACACAACATGTATCTAATATACTATGTGTAATGTCCTGGGAAGTCTAGTTCATATCATAAATGGGTTTTTTATAGGTTAGAGACCCTATAGGTTTACATCATAAGTAAAGAAATTACACATCATGTAAATTCTCAAGTCCATATTTTAAAATAGAAGGCACGGCCTCTATTTTTCAACAGAATACCTCACCTCCCCCTTAATATCTGACACAGGATCACCCAAGGAAGTACTAAGCTAGTCTTTTCTCCCATTTCACCATTTGGAATCCAATTTCATATTCATCCATAATTTTGGATTCCTCCAGGTAAGCTTTATATTCACCTTGCTCCATTAATCATTTCTCTTCTCCTCGATTGGGTTATTTTTATATAGGATATTATGCACTATTTTTAGGGTGTTGATACAATATTCATATTTCTTATGATCCACTCTAAACTAAAGGTTGATACTGGATAAGGAGAGTGTTATGAGTATATGATGGCTCATATAATACTCATCCCTCAGGTTTCACCATTTTATAATCTATCATTTTTGTGCACATATCGATTTCATTGTGTGTTACATGTTTAATTCAAGTGTCTTACTTTTAATCAATATTCTCATAATCTAGAGCCCTTTTATAATTTATCATCACATCACTAGAGGTATAAACCTTAACTCTTTCTATTCCCAAGTATTTTGTTTCCATAGTTATGCATTGGTGACCCTTGTAGGTCTATATGTGGCACCATTCGAATGTTCTTTGACTTGGGCTTTATAAAGGTAAGTGTTATAATTAAATGAATGAATTATTAATTTAAATTACTTTGTAGTTATCACTCTTCCCTTATAAGTTAAGTGCTTTAAATTAAATAATGAATCTTTTCAAGGTTAATTGGAATGTATAATATATATATCGCTTGGCCTGGTTTATTATAAATTAATCTCATATGGTTTCACCTCCTTATCATGCCTTTTCATTTTTATGAAAGGTAAAGGAGTGACCCATATAAATGAAATGTAATTAAAGTATTAAATGGTTTCATGTACTATTTAGTCTTATCACTTAGTATGGAATTTAATGGATTGAATGAATTGATTTATGAAATGGAATGAGTATTAAATGGAATTAATTTAATAATGAATTAAGTATAAGGTGCCTAATGTATATGAACCTTTTTATCTTTATAGGAATGTTTAGACTCGAGTTATTCCTTGCATTATTTAGGGAATACCTTGAGCACTCAGAGGATGTCTTTCTAATTAAAGTATCTAGTTTCCAAGGGTGATACCCCCCATGGATCATGGTCCTTGTCTGTTAGTGTATTCTCAGCATGACGTCTTAGGATCACTTCACTATATTCTGGGTATTAGGATGCCTTGGATACACTCCTTGGATCTATATTGATATCTTCAGACATTTGGAACCATGGATACATCCCATTAAGACTAGTCATGCTTAGCCCATTTTACCTTGGACGAGATCCTTGGACTTGGTTAGAACTATTTAAACTAGAATTCCATGGTTTATTCCCCTTGGATTACACTTAGAACCATTATATCCAAACTATAGGTTATTTTTGAGTTGGCTCAACCGCTGAGGTCAAAGATGCCTTTCTTATTACCTTGGATATTTTTTCATTAATATTTCCATCATCATAGGATTCCTTGTTATACTGTGGATCCTTTATTATTGTTATCATATTCAATGATACGTTGGTTAAACCTTGGATACTCGGTTATTACTATTATTATTAGAGGATGTCTTGGTCATACCTATCATCTTACCTCACTTATTATAAACTGGAACATAATTAATTAAATTCTTACTTGTGCATACATCAGACAAGGATGAAGTAAGTATTAGGGTATTTACATTATTATAATATCTTACTTTCATATATATATGCCTATAAACATTTTTAGTTTATATTACATAGACTATATGGTATATATGTTATTGGTCATGGAAAACTGAGATTTATCTCACACCCTATCTGGGCCACCGATAGTACCCAAGAATATTGTATTTATATAGGTGTTGATAAGGGAAATAATCCCGATTTAGACACTTGATTTTATTTCTTGAATTAGGATATATCTTGGTAACAGATGACTAGACTAGTGCTCTGGATGCCTAGATAGTTTTTGGCTTCTTTTTCTTCATTTATATAGCATGTATTACCTGCTGCCATGTATACTTGTTTTCTAGTGTTTTAGTGACATGAAATACATTATCATGAAATTTTTTATATGATTTTGTTTCCAGTTTTAAAATATTATTATCATTTTTTTCTATTATTTATTATTTCTATTTAATTCTACTATGGCAGGTTACTAGTCCAGTTGTATTGTGTCTACTTTTTTTGTATCTTCTGTTTACATATGCTTCCTATATTTACATATTATTATTACTTATATATTGTGATCCACTCCAATAATGATGGAATAGTCACCCCACATACACAACATAGGCCCTCACTGTTAGTCGATAGCCTCTGGCATACAATGGGGTGCTTGAGGCCATGTGGGCAACTGGGTTCAGGGCACCTTTGAGTGAAACCTAGGTTTGGGATGTCACAAAGTGGTATCAGAGGAGATTTCCTTTACTAATTTAATATTTTAAGATAATATAAAGGAGATTATGAGTTCTTTAGAAATTTTTTATAAGTCATTTTTGGGCGTAGCTTACCCACATTTGAGGCAAATACCGAGTTTCCTAAAATAAGAATTTTTGTTATGTATTTTTTCTATTACACTTAATATAGTTTCATCATTGTATGATGAACATGATATATATTGGTTATTATTGTTATTATTATTGAGAATTTCATTTTATCCGTGGCCCGATGAGATGAGGGAAAGGATCATTGTTACATGCATCATTATAGGAAACTAGAATTCACATGTCATGCATATGTCATGCCATATATTTGCTTTTTCACTGCTTTTATTTTCTGTGTTTACTATGATTGTGAGTGATGCTATGGTAGTTATATTATGCTTTTTATTCTCTTTGAATGTGATTGAGTGATTTCTAGTTTCAATTTAGGAGGTGTGTGGGACCTCATGGATTGGAATGGGTCATTTACTAAGTAAAGACATCATATATAACTTGTTACATTTTGAGGTTGAATATATACTAGGTTAAATAGAAATTAAATGGGTGTTGATTTTAGTGATAAGGTGTATGGGACCTTATTCACTAGGAATGAATATCCATTTTAAATTTAACCTTTATACATGTGTATAAGAAAATGCAAACATAAAATGTAAATCCTGGCTTATAAAATGGAATGGTTACCAGTAAATGAATAGTAAAGGTTTTATTGAACCTTCACCTACTAAAACCTTTGTAAATTAAGTTTAAACACTTACCAATATATTTCCTTCTAAGTGAGTAGTTGTGGTAGTATACTTTAGGGAGTGATCCCTTATTCTTATGTTCTGCATTCACGAGTGCTTCTATCTTCTTCAAATATTGATCATAGTTCTGTACATGGAACTTATAAAGCTATGATATCGTGAAATCATTGTGTCATGTACTAATCGGGTGTACACGACCATGCTTTAGAGGTCATGGGCCCTCATACTCTATTTATTACTCTTGTAGTTCCACTTGAGGAACCACCTGTTATACCCAATCTGGTCACTAAGCCTCAGTTTTGAGAGGGTTTTATATATATGATTTAGTCTATATAGGTTTCTACGTGGCCTACACCTACTATGGATGATCTGAATCTTGAGTTCTAGTAGTAGAATCCTCCCACATTTTCAAGGGATGATGGTCCATAGGCTACTCAGTCTTGGATGGAGGACACTATATCTATGTTTAAGAATCTGAAGATGCCTTCAAATAATAGGGTCAATCTTTACACTTATATGATTCATGATTCATCCAAAAGTTGGTGGGATGTGATTACCTTGGATGGTCATCATCAGGGAATGGTTTGGGGTAACTGCCAGACTATCTTCTATGAGTAATTATTTCCTTAGACACTAATACATGATCGATCTATAGAGTTTATGAATCTATAGTAGGGTGCTATATCAGTTATGGACTATTTAGCATGTTTTATTAAGTTTAATTTTTTTACCAGTTGTAGCCAGTGATGAACAATGATGTGATAGGAACTTTGAGGATGGTCTTAGTTATTCCATTTGTACTCAAGTGAATGAATTTTTCCTACCCACGTTTTATGAGATCGTCAATTAGGCCCTTATTATCGAGTGCAACCTGAGGGAAGGTTATGGTACCGAGCATAGAGGATTAGTGTTGAGGAAGGATTTTAGTTATTTTAGTAGTAGGAAGTGTTCCTTTGATGTTTCTCATCATAATAGTGGTGATCAAAGTAACCAGACTATAAGCTCTGTAATATGCCTTCAGTTTGGATGGTAGGTGCATCTAAAGCCTTAGTGTGATAGAGGCCCAATGGAGTGTCATTATTACAGCCATATGGGACATATTCATAGATTATTTCAAACCATTCCATCTACTTCTAATGGAAGATGATCTGTACCAACTCCACCTTCATAGATAAGATATTTTATGTCATGTCTGGTGGGGAGTTGGAGTAGCATCGACAGTACTTTACGAGGATAAGGTCATGGTCATAGTAGCCAAAATTCATATTATTAGTGCCGGCAAAGAGGACCTACTCAGGGAAGTCCATCTAAAGCATAGCTCCACAGATCAGGTAAGTTTCATTCTTTATAGCCGATACCTAAGGATGAAATTGCAGGATCATCTACAGTATGAGGTACTATTCTAGTGGCCTCTATTATTTTATCTAGATTATTTGATATAGGTGCTTCACACTATTTTATCTCCTTATTGACCATGGAAAGTCTTAGGTTAGAAATTCAATATTACTATGGTGTGGTGACCTTGGACACGCAACAGGGTGTACGGTCTGAGGGTATATGATAATTCAAGGACTACCCATTTGAGGTAGGTAGTTAAGCCTTCTTATGGGAGCACTTCATCCTCGAGATGATGGGATTTTATGTCATTATCAGGATGTACTGGTTGGTTTCATATCATGGATATGTGGAATACTATGGTCATAGGGTGTTATTTACATCACCAGAGGGTAGCATTTATCTCCACAAGGGTGAGTGGAATGTCCAGGCTAGTAGAGCTGGACTAGAGCATCATGGTCTAAGTGCATTGAGTGCCCAGATTTATAGTCTTTTATGGATAAGAAAGGTTTTCTTCAGATTGATTTTACTCTAGCAGTAGATCATTTTAGGGAAATAATTCTAACATTTTTTATGGCTTACCTCCTAAGAGAGAGGTAGATTTCATGATCAAGATTATTCTAAGATCATCTCCAATTTCTATTCCTTCATATGGGATGACACCTACTAAGCTCTGGGAGCTCATGAAATAGTTGGAAGATTAAGAATCTAAAGTCTTTATCAATACTAGTACTTCTTCATGGGGTTCACCCATGATTTTTTCCAAGAAGGTGGATGGGAACCTTAGGATATGCATGGATTATAGATGGTTGAACCAAATTATGGTTGATAACCAGTATCAACTTCCTCAGATAGATTATCTCTTTGACTAGCACCAAGGATCTAGGGTATTCTTGATGATCAACCTGAGATCATGATATCATCATATGTCATTCGGTCCTTGATACATACCCTACATATATTTTCATAGAAGATATTATCCTTATGAGTATCTATTTATTCTTTTTAGTCTTATGAATTCACCTTCATTTTCTTGGATTTGAGGACTAGGGTCTTCCACCCCTATTTGGATTCCTTTTTCATTGTATTTTTGGATGAAATGTTGGTATATTCTCACAATCATAATGACCATGCTAGAAACCTTAACATCATTTTGGATAAACTTAGAGAGCATGAGATTTATGCTAATATTTCTAAGTGCAACTTATGTATTGAAAAATTTCACCTCTTGGGTCATATTATATTAGAGTTAGGAGTATCTGTTAACCCAAAGAAGGATATTGTTGTGGTTTCTTAAGATTATCCCAAGAACGTATTTGATATATAAATTTTATTAAGGATGAATGGATATTACAAGAATTTTATATAGGAATTTTCACACCTTTATTCACCTCTTTATGGTCTTATAAAGAAGTTTGTTAAGTTCTTGTGGTCAGAATAGTGTGAGAAAAACTTTTAAGAGCTAAAAGGAAGGATTTTCTCAGCATCGATTCTGATTATTCCTTATCTTGGAAGAGGATATACAGTGTTATATGATGAATCTAACATTGTGATAAGTACAGTGTTGATGCAGTAGGATAGATTCGTTGTGTACGAATCTCAGTTGTTGAGGCCTCATGAGAGTAATTATACAATGCATGAGCTTAAGCTAGCATCAATTGTCCATTCCCTACACTGCTGAAGACACTATCTTATGGTTGAGTGCTTTGTGGTTTATACAGAACAAAAGAGCTTCAAATATATATTTTCACAATATGAATTGAATCTTAGATAGAGGATATGTTTCGAATGACTTCATTCCTTCGACTTTGAGATTGCCTATATGCCTAAAAAGGGAAATGTGGTAGCAGATGCACTAAGTCGAAATACTCATAAATAGGCCATACTATAAGTTGGTGATTATTGGAAGTTGATATCCCTATTTTTTGAGTTGTATCTATAGTTTCATGAGAGTCATGATAGTTATTATCACTTAACCTTGAGAGTTACCTCTTCCCTCCTTGATAGGGTGAAGGGTAGGTAGTCCTCAAATCCTGATGGATTTTTTCTCTAGGAGGGTATTTCTAGAGAGGAACCACTGCCAGATTGGTCTATGGATATAGATAATATCCTCTGTGTACATGGATATATCTAGGTTCGTACATATTTGATATATTAAATGGTATGAGAGTCTCACACTTCTCAGTGAGTAGTTCATCTAGGCATCTCTAAGATGTATCTAGATATGTGATGCCAATATTAGTGGCCTAGGATGAAACATCGTATATCTGGTTTTATTACTAGGTGTTCCACCTATCATCAGATGAAGGAGGAGAACCAGCAACTTACTAGCATGTTATAGCCACTTATATTCCCAAAATGGAAATTTGAAGATGTTTCCATGGACTTTTTAGTCAACTTAACAAGGTCAAATCGAGGTAGTGACATAGTTTGGGTATTCTTGGATTGATTGATGAAATTATCCCATTTTCTTCACATTTTGTAGACATTCTTGGTTGTTGATATGGGAAGACTATATGTCCTTGAGATCATATGGCTGCATGGGGTCCCTCATACTATAATTTTAGATAGGGGTTCTCATTTTACATCAAATTTATAGTATGGGTTATAGAGAGATTTGGGTACACTGGTGCTTCTAAGTATATATTTTCACCCTCAGATCAATGGATAATTAAAAAGGATGATATAGGTGTTAGAGGTAATTCTATGAGCATGAGTCTTTGATTTTAGCAGTTCTTAGGAGAATCATTTCTCTCCTTTCAAGTTCTCCCATAACAATAGTTTTTATGTGACAATTCATATGTCTCTTTTTGAATCCTTTATTGTAGGCCATTTTTTTCACCCTTGTACAAGTTAGAGGTAGGATAAGTAAGGCTACTATGTTCTTGTATCATGTATGAGAATTTTGAGAAGGTTTAGATGATCAGTAAGTGTATGTATATTGCTCAACCTAGATTGAAATCTTATGTTGATCACCATAGATGACCTCTAGAGTTTGAGGTTGGTGATGGTTTTTTCTTATGGGCATCACCCAGGCTTGATTCTAGACATATATGGAGGCAAGTGAAGTTATATTTGTGCTTTTTTGGGTTATTTTAGATCTTGGAGAGAGATGGTTTGGTATCCTATCAGTTTTTATTACCTTAAAGGTACTATTCCATACATGAAATATTCTACATTTCACAGATTTGATGTTTTCATGACAACATGTCTCATACTTTTGATACTAAGAATGTTGAGCTAGATTCTGATGCTTTTTTTGAGGAGTATCATATATGCATTGTTGACTAGATCATAAAGGCTCACTAAGTCTAGTCTTTCCCTTTAGTATGGGTGTTATGGTATCATATTCATGTATAGGATGAGACTTGGGGGAATGAGTCCAACGTGTGTGCCCAGTGGCCGGATTTGTTCTTAGAAAGTGTTTCACCACCATTGGAAGGTAAACTCAGGGATTAGTTCCCTTAAAGGGAGAAGACTTTAAGAACCCTTATTTTATTTTAGGTATAGATCCTTTTAATTTTCACTTTAATCTCTTGTAAAGTTATCTTTTGGCTTAGACCATATGGTTGAGGCTATGGGCTGGTTGGGTAGTTTTTGGAAAGGAAGAGGTGGGAGGGTTATAGCCTAGATTTAGGCCAATTACATGTCATGTAACTGGAATACACAATATGTATCCAACACATGACATCTAATGTCCTGGGAAAGCGAGTTTATGTTATGTAAGGGTGTTTCCTAGGAATATAGACACTAATTTTTACACAATATGTAAAGTAATTACATTCCATGTAAATTCCCATGTCCAGTTTTTAAAATATGAGTTAGGGCCTCTATTTTTCGATAAAATCCATCATCACCCCCTTTCTCTCCCATGAAAAATCACCCAAGGAAGCCTTAATCTATGATTTTATCCTATTTCACCATCCATACTATGATTTTATATCTATCACTCATGCTATATTCCACTAGGTAAGTTCTATATTCATCTTGATTCATTCTTAATTTATCTTCTCCTTGATGATGTTATTTTTATTCAAGCTCTTATTTCCTATTTTCAGCGCATTGATCTGTTCTTTAGATTTATTTTTATCCAGTCCAAACTAAAGACTGATACTAGATGAGTAGAGTTCTGTAGGTATACAGTAGGTAGTCTATGACTCATCCCTCAAGTCTTTTAGTTTTTTAAATTGATATCATTGTGTGAATTCGAATTTCATCGGGAATTTCCTATTTAATTCATGTGACTTTCTTGTAATCAATACACTCGTAAACTAGATACCATTTTATAATTGATTATCACATTATTAGAGTTTGATACTTGAATTATTTCTACCCCAAGTAGGGTGTTTCTATAGTTATTCCTTGGTGACCCTTGTAGTTCTATATGTGCCACCATTTGGGTGTTCTTTGAATTAGCCTTTATAAAGGTATATGTTATAATTAAATGAATGAGTTTTTAGTGGATATTACTTTGTCATTATCATTTTATCCTTCTAAGGTAATTACTTCAAATTAAAAAAAATGAATCTTTTAAAGATTAATTTGATATTTTATTAAGGATATCACTTAGATAAGTTTATTATAAATGAATCACATATGGTTGCACCTCCTTAGCCCACATTGTAATGTTTATGAAAGGTAAAGGTGTGAACCAAATTAATGAAATGTAATTAAAGTATTAAACAATTTCATGTCCTATTTATCCTTTCCACTCAGTATGGAATGTAACAAAATGAACCAATTGATTTTTTAAAGGGCATCAGTATTACATGGACTTAATTTAATAATGAATTAAGTATAAGTATCCTAATAAATATGTAACTTTTTAACTTTATAGGAGTTTATATACATGAGATATTCCTTGAATTCCTGATGGAATTACTTGAGCACTCAGAGGATGCCATTCTGATTCAAGCAGTCAGTTCCATGAAAGATACACACCTTGGAACATGCTCCTTATCTACTAGAGGATTCCCTAGACAACACTGTAGGATCCCTTCACTATATTCTAGATATTCAGATGCCTTGGATACACTCCTTGGATCCATCTTGATGTCTTTAGACACATGGCTCTATGGATACACCCCATTGGGCACATTCATTCTTAGACCATTTTACCTTGGACAAGATCCTTGGACCTAGTTAGAACTATTTATTGTGCAATTCCTTGGGAGATTCCCCTTGGATTACACTCATACCTATTTTAGACAGGCATCATGTTATTACTGAGTTATCTCAACCCCTAAGGTCAAGGATTGCTTGGTTATTACCTTGGATCCTCTTTCATTAATATTATCATCATCGAAGGGTGCCTTGTTATACCTTGGATCCTTTATTATTATTATTGTATTCAAGTATTCCTTGGTTATACCTTGTATCCTCATTTATTACTATTATTATTATAGGATTCCTTGGTCATACCTTGAATTATCATACCTCACTTATTATAAACTAGAATATAATTAATTAAATGAATACTTATGCAGACACCAACTTAGGATGAAGTAGGTATTGGGGTATTTATATTATTTTATTGTCTTTACTTTCATATATATATATATATATTCCTGAACAATATTTCAATTTATATTACATAGATTGGATGGTATAGATTTCGTTCGTAGTGGCGTACTGAGATTTATCTCACACCTTATCCATGTAAAAATTGGGCTACACTGATAGCATAGACACCCCACCTTAACATGGTTATCGGGTCCTAGCCCGCCAGGTACCACCAGTTTCTCACAGAAATGTGGTCCCCACCCTAGGTCCCACACATATATCTGAATGGGTCATTTGACTGATGACTATCCCCACATACCAACACATTTTCTTTCTAGTGTGCTTTGTCCTCACTCACACACACCCTGTGAAACTTCCCATAAGTTCACCCATCCTTATCACTACTCCAGGATAAACATGCTTAACTGTGGAGTTCTAATTAGGTAGGATCATGAAAATAAAGACTCATCTTATTTAAATGAGGCATATCATTTAATATTTTAACCCTTTATCATTTGGGGGTGTTACATTCACCCCCCCCCCCCTCACTTTAGAGCACGACATCCTCGTTGTGGACCCTACGTCTCAACCCAGGCAGTGCACCGCACTTAATGCTATGTTCCTGCTCTGATACCAAATGTAACAATTGCTCCCCACTAATATCATATACACCCCACCTTAACATTTTCATCGGTTCATGGCCCACTAGGTACCACCAATTTCCCCATAGACATGTGGTCTCCACCCTTGGGCCCACCCATGTTCCTAAACTGGTCATCTAACTAATGACTATCCCCACATGCCATCTAGTGTACTTTTTCCTTACTCGCACACACCCTTTGAAAATTCACATAAGTTCATCCATCCTGATGACTACTCTAGGAAAATAACACTTAACTATGGAGTTCTAATCAGGTAGGCTCCTAAAAAGAAATGTGTACCTTGTTGACATGAGTCATATCATTTAGTATTTTAACCCTTTATCATTCTAGGGTGTTACAATCTAGGTCACTGATGGTACCCAGTAAAATATTATGTATTCTGGTGTTGATAAGGGAAAGTGTCCTACTTCAGACACCTAATCTTGATTACTTTTATTAGGAAGGATCTTGGTATCAGATGACCTATCTAGTGCTCACCATGCTTGGATATTTTTTGGATTATTTTGATTCTTTTTTATAGCATGTATTTCCTACTACCATGTATACCTATTTTCCAATTTGGTAGATACATGACATCCAATATCATCAAAAAAAATTATATGATTCTATTTCAAATTTATTATTATTATTATTAGTTTCTTCTATTATTCATTATTTATATCTACTTATGCTATGACAGGTTACTAGTCCAATTGTATAGTCCCTACTTCTGTTTTGTTGTATATTTATATATGCTTCTATTAGATACCTGTTATTATTACTTATCTATTTTACTCCACTCTGGTAATAAGAGAATGTTCACCCCATAGACACACCCTAGGCCCTCTCTTCTGGTTGGAAGCCTTTGGCATATAGGGGGTTCACTTGAGGTGATGTGGCCAATCAACTTAAGGGAACCTTTGAGTGGCACTTGGGGTTAGGACAACACAAAATGTTTCCCTGTCCAAAAATTTTCTAGGTCACACTGGCTAGAGTGAATTTTTAGGTTTCATAGTCTCACTTGAATCATACTCATCTTGTGAAATAATAGAAAACTAAGAAGACAATTATGTTATGCGATATTAGGTTTCAAATGAATCCCTACATAGGTATATCCCATATGAAAGAGGTTTCATTATTTTGTACATAGCGACTAGACCTAGGATTGGTGATTTAGGTGTCACTATATATCCTATGATGAAATTAATCAATCCATACTTAGTTCTTGAATGGGAAACTCTCTACGTATGTCTGACCCATATGCAGAGGGGGGGAATTGTTTTTGTTGATTATTATAGTTGGACCAAGGATTGGAGATCTGGGCATCACTATGTATCATGTGAATATTAAAATCAATACACATGTAGTTCTTGAAGGGGAAATGCACCACACAATTTTTACCCATACATGGAGGGTGGAATTGTTCCCATTAATTATTATAGCTGGAACAAGGATTTGAGATCTGAGAATCACTACATATCCTGTAATAATAAGAATCTACCCACATACTGTTCTTGATTGGGAAACTCTATATAGATCTGACCCATACATAGAGGGGGAGAATTTTTCCCATTGACTATTACAGATGGGCCTAGGATTGAAGATTCAGGCATCACTATGTAACCTATGATAATAGGAATCAATCTAAACATAGTTGTTGAATAAGAAACTCTCCATGTATGTCTGACCCATTTGTAGAGGGGGAATTGTTCCCGTTGATTATTTTATATTAACATAGGATTGGAAATATGGGCATCATTATGTATCTTATGATAATAGGAATTAACCTACTCATAGTAATCAAATGGGAAAACTCTCTACAAAGGTATGACCCATATTCAAAGGGGGGAACTATTCCCATTGATTGTTCTAGCTAGACCTAGGATTAGAGATCCATGTGTTGCTATATATCCTATGATTACAGGAATCAAGCCACACATAGTTCTTGAATGGGAAACACTCCATGCGTGTTTGTCCCATATATTAATGGGGGAATTGTTCCCATTAATTATTATAGCTGGATTTAGGACTAGAGATCAGGTAATCAATACTTATCCTTTGAATATAAGAATCAAGCCATACATAGTTATTGAATGGGAAACTCTCCATGCGATTCTGACCCATACACAGAGGGGGGGGATTGTTCCCAATGATTATTGCAGTTGGACTTAGGATTGGAGATCTGAGAATAACTACATATACTATAATAATAGGAATCAATCCATGCATAGTTATTGAATGGGAAAAACTCCACATCAGTCTGGCCCATACGTAGAGGGGGGAATTCTTCCTATTGATTATTGTAGCTAGACTTAGGATTTGAGATACATACATCACTATGTATCCTATAATAACATGAATAAATCCACACATAGTTCTTGAATGGGAAAATCTTCATGTATGTATAACCCATACATAGAGGGAGGATTGTTCATATTGATTATTGAAACTGGACCCAGTATTATAGATCTATGCATCACTATATATCATGTGATAATAGGAATCAATCCACACATAGTTCTTGAACACGGTGTGGTGGGAAACTAACACTAGATGGGTGGAATCCTTTCAAGAAAAGATGAAATAAAAAAGATAAGGGGGTATTAGTCTACTAAAACATTGGGGATGAAGAAACCCATGTGAATGATAGGCCATCAGTTTCTGGATTCAAATATCTTCACGTTATAATGGTTTTACCTAAGGGAAATGTTTTCTTATGGGATATTTTCATGGTATGAAATAGGTTAAAACCCAATGTGAAAGGAGGGGGACACAAGCTTTTATGCCACACAAATACCATAAAACAAACTACACGTATTTTAATGTTATAATGATTGGACATGGAGTAGAGTAGGTACTCCAAGGATGTTTAGGTGGTGCAGAATAGAAAAAAAACCAATTTGAGAAAGGAGCTCGATGGGCCCTACAACACTCAAAGAAATCCTGAAACTAGTTACATGCAGTTTAAGTTCATGAGGCCTAGACCAGAAAGTCCTCTCTAGAAATGATAGTGAATCATAGCATAGTTTTAGTATGAGTCATCATATGCTTGGGATATAGGGAAAGTCACTATTTTAACATCATGTGTTGAAGATATCTTTCATATAGTTTAATGTCATGTGGTGAGGAAAAAATGATATGTAGTTTAAAGCCTTTATTCCATGATTATGATAAGCCTGATGTGAACTGATATGTCTCAATATCAGGAATCCCATACCAAAATTCCTAAGTTCATATGGGCTATGATCAGTGTGAAAGGTAAGGAATAGAAAGGGTTTCTTTCACCATAGGGGGGAGATTTAAATAAAATATAGGGGAATTTTGTATTATGTGGTGGATAGTCTAAGATATAGGATCTAGGAATATCTATATATCTCATTGTAGTGAGAATAAATCCTAATTTAATTATGGTAAACCTGGTTGATTAATGTCATGTAGTAAGGATGACAGTTCCCCGATGTGAAAAAGAAGACATGAACCCCTATAAATACTATCTAGGTGTTCGAAAATCATCTCATGAGATACATCCTGTGTTTATGATATGAGGCTTCCTAATATGTTTTTCCACGGCATCATATGCTTAGTACATAGTGTAATTATACATTTTAACTTCATGTACTGAAGATGTTATCATATAGTCTAATGTCTTCTGACCAATATGAATATGTTGTGACTAGACCCAAGATTTGAGATATGGGAATCACTATGTATCATGTAGTTCCAAGAATCAATCCATGTGTAATTCTTATGTGGGGAGATTCTCTATATAGATATGACTCACATGCAGGGATGGTGGCACTTAATTTTTTATTTTTCATAGATCTAGCTCATGTGTAGTGAGTCAGATATGATGTAATGTTATCTATGTGTTTTCTTCCATGAGGTAAGGATGACTAATGATGTGCAGTTTACGATCTTACTTCCAAGACCTTTTATGTGTAGTTTAATATCATTTAGTAAGGACTTGTCTGTGTAGTTTAACATCATGAAATAAGGATGTTTTCCTCATAATTTAACATCATGTGGCCTGGATGTGGAATTCTTAAAATTGGCTATAAAAGTATTTATTGAGAAACTTATCATTGGTGGGGGGGTGTGATGTGTTCCCCATCCATTGTGTCCAATGATAAAGGTCCATTAGAATATACCTTATGTATGATGTAAGGCCCTTCCCATTTGGTTTCTATATTTGGAGGTTTTTTTCTTGGTATAATTGGAGTTATAAGATCCAATACCAGTTATCCTTAAAGGAATGAGAAGAGGTGAACCATTTTATTAAAGGCTTGTGTGATCTAATTTTGATGGAATTCAAGGTTGTGCAGTGTATGCAACCTTTTATCATCGATCCATTCCAACTTATCCATCCACTTTTACAATTTCTCATCATTTGAGAGTTTTATATGGATAACTATTCCAATGAATGGAAATTTTACTTATATGGGAAATACTACATTGGTTTCATACACTAATTAATATAGAGTTTCTTTTGTATCATTGCATGTGGTGGTATGGTATGCCCATAAAGCATGAAGGAGCTTTTTTGGTTAAGACTTCTTATCTTGGTTTACCATCTTCAATAGTATATTTGATAATGACTTATTAAAATCCTTTATAGTGATCCAAGCCTTTTATATATAGCATTGCATGATTTTAAGCATAATTATACATCAGAGTACAAGCCAAGGATCGTTAATTCTAGCGTCTTCTAATACTAGGTACATAAAACATAAAACATGGGGATAAAAAAACTTCTTTATTTAATCTCCATAAAGATATCATAACTTATTTTAAGTCCTCACATCTGCATAGGGTACCTTGGGGAACAAATGAACAAACGGATGATCTGAAAATCCCAGTAAGGGAATGAACATAAGGATGCATCTTAAGCACATCAGTTAGGAGGCATGACATAATGATATCAAAATCATGGAACATATGAAATCATATCATATAAGCATGGGATAATATAAACATGGAATCATATAAATGTGGAAGAATCATAAAACATTTCTTTAGTATGGTTCAAGGCTAACTGCCAATCTCATTTCCCATTTTAGTACGGGTCAAGGCTAACCGCCAATCCTGTTTCACATCGCATCTCATGAGACTTAACCTTACCCAATGCATTGGAGCTCTATCTGGAAGCACTCATCTCAAAATTTTCATGAATATTATTGCCACATAAATATTTTTACCACATTGATAGTCATACATAATAAACCTTACATAAACATAAGGGTACCAATGAAAAGAATTGGGTACCACAATCATGACATAAATCAGAACCAATGGGTGTATCATGAAAGTGTCCATGAAAGGAAAGGATTAGAACATAACTAGAAGTTAATAGGCTGAAATAGGCATATAACATGGTAATTGGTGTCAAACATAATTGAAAACATATAAGAAATGTATTTTAGAAACATTTTTGTGTGGTTTTAAGGAAAATACTATAGAGATTTTAAAATAGAAAAGAGGACAATCGTTTATATAAAACCAGAATTGAACCAAGAAGGTTTTCATAAAAAAATAATGATTTTATAAATACAATGGTGGATTAAAACTGAGGATATAGTGCCCTTGAAATTGGGTAACAATTCGAGAAGTTCTCCTAAAATAGGTTTGCTTATCCGAAAGTTCTAAGGAGAGAATCTTTTAAAAACATGTATATCCCTGAAAGAGAGTGATGAAAGGGGTATTCATAAATGAATTTTGTAAACCTAAACAGAATTTAAAATATGTACATAAATAGATAAGATAACTCCATTTTAATGTAAATATAGATAAGGCAACCCGAATGAACAAAAAGTGTTCGGGTAGAATTCGTTTCGGTTTATTGGCATGGTGTCGGGTGTACCTAAGAGGGCTTGATGAGAGAGAGAGAAGGGGTTTCTCATCACTTATACATCATGAGGGAAGTATGGGGTAGGTTTGTAAACATACCCCATCATTTGGTATTACACAAAAAAGGTCATAGCATAGAGAACAATCTTGATTAAGAGTGAAAAGGAGAGGATCTCTTACCTTAAATCTGTTGGTGTTTTCCACTTGTTATTAAAGACCTCTTGAGACTTCCTCCTTTGAGAACCTCTTAAGGGGAGAGGTTTTAGTATTTTGAAGAGGCTAAGAGATTTTGGACGTGGGGAAGGAGCTTGGGGAGAGATTTGGGTAGAATATTGGCAAAGCACAAGGCTTGAGATGAGTGAAGAGAAGGGGGAGTAAGGGGGGTTTTATAGTGGAGGAGAGGAGGGTTTCATAAATTTTTAATCATTAGTTTATTATTTCTTCACAAGATAAGTAATAGTAAGTATTCCATGACCAAGAAAAGTAATAAATGCATGTGAGTTCGAGATTTTGGCGCTTACATCACTTGTGATGTCAGGAATAGTGGATTTGAATTATAATGTATTTATACGGTAAATTAATGTCTTTTACTATTCACTAAAAATTCATGTTTTTCAGAAAAATCCCAAAAATTCACCCTAACCATTTTTCTACGTGTATAATAGAAAAATAAAATCCATTTTTCAAAAATAATTTTCTAAATATGGTTATTTTAATATTTAATTAAAATCATAATTTATTATCAAAAACTAGTTTTAAAACATTCATTTACTTATTATAAAATATAGGTATATCATAATTTCAACTTGAATATTATTCATATATTATCATAGGTAATGATACTATTCATTTGGGTATATCACTATTCATAAGGGTATGTTACTATTCATAAGGGTAGGTTTCTATTCACCAAAAATTATGTTTTTTTTATCGAACTCTAAATAACTTACTAAATGCAACCATGTGTGTCAGATTTTTGAAATTACAAACACATAAGTGAAAAACTTATGTTTAAAGGTCACTTATCACTTATTAGTTCATTATGTTGTGTTTTCATGTGATTTTATGACATATTTATAAGAAGGGAATTTCCATTGAAAAACATTGGGTCGTTACATTCTTCCCCCCTTATGAAATTTCACCCTGGAAATTTTGTTTTACATTCTAAGACAAAAATAGGTGCGGGTAATTTTCCTTCATTGCTTCATCCAGTTCTCACGTTGCCTCTTTGTACTTATGGTTTCACTATAGTACCTTTACCAGATGAGTAGTCTTGTTGCGTAGAACTTTGTCTCTACGATCCAAGATCTTCACTGGCTACTCCTCATAGGAAAGATCATACTCTAACTATACCACCTCTGAAGAGAGTACATGTGAAGGGTCTAGTATGTACTTCCTTAAGAGAGATGCATGAAAGACATCATGTACTTTCAACAGTGTAGGTGGAAGTGCCAGTCGATAGGCCACAGCTCTGACTCGATCAAGGATCTCAAAGGGGGCGATGTACCTGGGAATCAACTTCCCTTTCTTTCTGAACCTTATGACCTTCTTACATGGAGATATGCGTAGAAATACCATGTCTCCAACTTTGAACTCAAGGTCTCATCGACGGTTATCTGCATAACTCTTCTGTCGACTTTGGGCTACCTTTATATACTGCTGAATGGTTTTCACCTTCGCCACCATTTCTTCAACCATTTCAGGTCCTAGAATATTACACTCACTGACTTCATCCCAACATACCGGTGTTCTACACCTCTTCCCATAAAGGGATTCATATGGTTCCATTCGGATGCTTGAGTGGAAACTATTGTTGTAGGATAATTAAACTAGTGGAAGATGTTGGTTCCATCCTCCTTTGAATTCCATAGAACACGCTCTCAACATGTCTATAGTTCTCTCAGATTGGCCATCAGTTTGAGGATGATAGGTCGTACTGAAGTTCAGTTCAGTGCTTAGAGCATGTTGGAGACTTTTCTAGAACTTCAAGGCGTATCTTAGATAGAGATCGGACACAATAGATAGTGGTACTTCATATAGCCTTACTACTTCTTTGATGTAAATCCTTGTCAGTCAATCCAATGAGAATTCCTCTCAAATTGCGATAAAGCGAGCTATCTTTTTAACACAATCCACAACGACCCATATAGCATTGTTTCCTCTAGATGTCCTTGGAAGTCTGGTGACAAAGTCCATGGTATTGTTCTCCCACTTCCATTCTGGTATGGGTAGTGGTTGCATCATCCGCTTAGACTTTTTCCTCTTAGCATTCACTTGCTGACATATCAGGCACTTTGATGTATATTCAGCAATCTCCCTTTTCATATTTTCCCGCCAAAATTTTTCCAGGAGATCTCGATACATCTTTGTGCTCCCTGAGAGGATAGAGAATTTTGAGCTATGTGCATCATTCAGAAGCTCCTTATTTATCTCTGGATCAGATGGTACACATAATCGTGACCCAAATCTTATAACTCCTTCCTCATCAATTTTTAAAATCGGAGGATTTCCTATTTCTGATAGCTTCCACCCTTTTCTGAATTTCCACATCTTTTTTTGAGCATTATTTATTTCCTCTAAGACGTATGGTTGAGAAATAATTTGATAAAGGATTGATGATGTTCCTCCCTTAATGATTCTAATGTCCATCCTTTTCAAATATAAGAAGATCGGATCCTTTTCAATTCTCATCATTGATAAAGATGCAGTATCCTTTCTACTTAGAGCATCTGCCACCTTGTTTTCCTTACCGGGATAGTAGTGGATTGAGCAGTCATAATCTTTGATGAGATCTATCTATCTTTGCTGGCACATATTAATATCTTTCTATGTGAATATATATTTGAGACTCTTATGGTCAGTATTTATCTCGCACTTCTCCACATAGAGATAATGCCTCCATATTTTCAATGCAAAGATCACTGCCGCCAACTCTATATCATGCGTAGGATATTTGTGATCGTGGATCTTCAGCTACCTTGAGGAATAGGCTATCACTTTATCATTTTTCATCAGCACATAGCCTAATACCTTCTTAGAAGCATCACTATACACCACAAAAATTTCTCCACATGTAGGGAGTGTGAGTACTGGCACAGTGATAAGCCTCTTTTTCAACTCCTTGAAACAGTCATCATATTCCTGAGTCCAGACAAACTTTTCCCCCTTCCGTGTTAGCTTGGTAATTGGGTTTTAAAATCATGAAAATTTATTCACAAATTATCAATAATACCTAGCTAGAACCAAAAAGCTGTGGATCTTCATTACAGAAGTTGGCCTAGGACACTCTTCAACTTCTTTCATCTTGGAAGGGTCCACTGATATCCCTTTGTTGGTGATAGCATTCCCCAATAATGATACGTCCTCCATCCAGAACTCACATTTACTATACTTTGCATACAAATTATATCTTCACAAAGTCTTTAACACAGTATTCAAATGCTCCTCATGTTCCTCCTTTCTCTTGGAGTATATCAAAATATCATCAATAAATACTACCACAAATTTGTCGAGGTAATCTCTAAAGAATCTATTCATTAAATCCATAAAAATCACTGGAGAATTGGTGAGTCCAAAGGGCATAACTATGAACTCACAATGTCCATACCTCGTTCGAAAGGCGTTCTTGGGAATATCTTCCTTCCTCACCTTTAATTGGTGATATCCCAACTGAAGGTCCACCTTAGAGAAGTAACTGGCCCCACAAAGCTGATCGAACAAGTCATCTATCCATGGTAGGGGATACTTGTTCTTTATCGTGATTTTATTGAGCTCATGAAAATCAATTAAGAGGCACATTGATCTGTCCTTCTTCATGACTAAGATGACTGGCGCACCCCATGGTGAAGCACTCGGTTATATAAAACTCTTCTCTATATTCTCCTGTAACTGCTTCTTCATCTCTTCCAGCTCTACGGTGGCCATTCTCACTACTACAACTTAGCCTTTTATCAGCACTAAAAATTGGAATTAAAAGTTCTAGAAAAGCGCTCTTAATTCCAGCGTAGATAAAGGGGGGTCCCCTTTACTATCCATCCTAAAAGCGCTGATAAAGGAGACCTTTATTAGCGCTAAAAAGAGCACTGATAAAGGGGGTCCTTTATCCGCGCTCTTTTTAGCGTCGATAAAGGGGAACCCCCCCCCCCCCCTTATCTACACTGGCATTAACAGCGCTTTTCTAGTGCTGATAAAGGTGTGCCTTTATCGGCGCCACCTTGAGCGCTGATAATATGTCCCTTTATCAGTGCTCTTTTAGCATTGTTAAAGGTGTCCTTTATCAGTGCTAAAAAAAGCGCTAATAAAGGCACCTTCCCCTACACCTGTAGAACCAGCACATGCACACCTGCACACCTACACAAACCAGCACACCTTCACAAAATAGCACCTGCACACCAACAAAAAATAGCACCTGCACACAATATTTTGACAAAAAATGATATATAAATTTACCTAACATCATGAATACAAAAAAAAACACACTTCTATATACATTTAAAATAGTGTTTTACATGGTTACAATTACAATTATCCAACAAAAGTTATAAAAATTAATGTTTCATTCTTTGATATCCGTGATCCGCTCTCAAAAATTTTCGTCCATGGTATTTATTGTCAAACAAAGCATCCAAACTCAAGGAAAAAAATTCACCTATATAAGAAAACAAATATTATGTTAGTAATACAATAATGAAATAATTTAAAACATTAATATGAAAGAATACATTAATATGGAAACGTGAAACTGAAATATGGAAATGATAAACTCAAATTTTTTTCATTCTGATAATAATGAAAGAGAATAATGTAAAATCAATATGTTTTTGGATGATTTATCTCATTTAATAAATACTGATTCTTTATCTAATGAAAAGCTTTATCGGTCACACCACGCGTCGGATTGAGGTACAGTTGATTCGTAAACGTCAAAAATGTCTCATGGATCATTTTACTAAAGTATCAAAACAATCTAAATGCATTTTCTTGGTATTCCGTATGTTAGTAGTGTTGCTTTCTAAAGTTAATGTCAATTTCAAACTGATATCAGACACTTTTATCCATACCGGTCACATTGTGCATCAGATTGAGGTGCAGTCAATTAATACATGTCAGAAATGACTCATGGATCATTGTCCTAAAGTATCAAAACAATCTGAACACGTTTTCCTGGTATTTCATATGTCATTAGTTTTGTTTTCTAAAGTTTATGTCAATTTGAAACTAATATCAGACACTTTTAGCCATACCGGTCACATCGTGCGTCGGATTAAGGTGATGTTGATTCTTACACGTCATAAATGACTCATGGATCGTTGTCCTAAAGTATCAAAACAATACAAATGTGTTTTCTTGGTTTTTCATATGTCACTTGTTTTGTTTTCTAAAGTTTATGTCATATTTGAAACAGATATCAGACACTTTTAGCCATACCGGTCACACCTTTCGTCGGATTGAGGTGTGGTTGATTCGTACACATCATAAATAACTCATGGATCATTTTCCTAAAGTATAAAAACAATCCGAACGTTTTTTCTTGGTATTTTGTATGTCAGTAGTGTTGTTTTCTAAAGTTAATGTCAGTTTCAAACTGATATCAAACACTTTTAGCCATACCGATCACAACGTGCAACATATTGAGATGTGGTTGATTCGTACACGTCAAAAATGACTCATGGATCGTTTTCCTAAAGTATAAAAACAATCCGAACATGTTTTCTCTGTATTTCGTATGTTAGTAGTGTTGTTTTCTAAAGTTTATGTCAATTTGAAACTGATATCAGACACTTTTAGCCATACCAGTCACACCGTGCATCAGATTGAGGTGTGGTTGATTCTTACATGTCACAAATGACTCATAGATTGTTGTACAAAAGTATCAAAACAATCCAAACACGTTTTCTCCATTTTACATATGTCACTTGTGTTGTTTTCTAAAGTTTATGTCAATTTGAAACTGATATCAGACACTTTTAGCCATATCGGTCACACCATGTGTCGGATTGAGGTTAGGTTGATTCTTACACATCAAAAATGACCCATGGATCATTTTCATAAAGTATCAAAACAATCAGAATGTTTTTTCTTAGTATATCGTATGTCAGTAGTGTTGTTTTCTAAAGTTAATGTCAATTTCAAACTGATATCAGACACTTTTTCCATACCGGTCACACCGTGTGTCGGATTGAGGTGAGGTCAATTCATACACATCAAAAATGACTCATGGATAATTTTACTAAAATATAAAAACAATCTGAATGCGTTTACTCGGTATTCCGTATGTCATTAGTGTTGTTTTCTAAATTTTATGTCAATTTGGAACTGATATCAGACACTTTTAGCCATACCGGTCACACCATGCATCAGATTGAGGTGAAGTTGATTTTAACACATCAAAAATGACTCATGGATCATTTTCCTAAAGTATCAAAATAATATGAATGTTATTTATTGGTATTCCATATGTCAGTAGTGTTGTTTTCTAAAGTTAATGTCAATTTCAAACTGATATCGGACACTTTTATCCATACTGGTCACACCGTGCGTCAGATTGATGTGCGGTCAATTCTTACACGTCAAAAATGACTCATGGATCATTTTATTAAAGTATTGAAACAATAAAAATGTGTTTTCTCATTATTCCATATGTCAGTAGTGTTGTTTTCTAAAGTTTATGTCAATTTGAAACTAATATCAGACACTTTTAGCCATACCGGTCACACCAAGAATCAGATTGAGGTTTGGTTGATTCGTACACGTCACAAATGACTCATGGATCGTTTTCCTAAAGTATCAAAACAATCCGAATGTGTTTGCTCAGTTTTCCGTATGTCACTTGTGTTGTTTTTCTAAAGTTAATGTCAATTTCAAATTGATATTAGACACTTTTAGCCATACCAGTCACACCGTGCGTCGGATTGAGGTGTGGTCGATTCTTACACCTCAAAAATGACTCGTGTATTGTTTTCCTAAAGTATAAAAACAATCCGAATTTTTTTGCTCGGTATTCCATATGTCACTTTAGTTGTTTTCTAAAGTTAATGTCAATTTCAAACTGATATCAGACACTTTTAGCCATACCGGTCACACTGTGTGACGGATTGAGGTGTGGTAGATTCTTACACCTAAAAATGACTCATGGATCATTTTCCTAAAGTATAAAAACAATCCAAACACGTTTTCTCAGTTTTTCGTATGTCATTAGTTTTGTTTTCTAAATTTTATGTTAATTTGAAACCGATATCAGACACTTTTAGCCATACCGGTCACACCATGCGTCGGATTGAGGTGAGGTCAATTCGTACACATCACAAATGACTCATGGATCATTTTACTAAACTATCAGAACAATGTAAATGTGTTTTCTCAGTTTAACATATGTCACTTGTATTTTTTTCTAAAGTTAATGTCAATTTCAAACTGATATCAGATACTTCTAGCCATATCGGTCACACCGTGCATCGGATTGAGGTGTAGTCAATTCATACACATCAAAGATGACTCATAGATAATTTTACTAAAGTATAAAAACAATCTGAACGTGTTTTCTCTGTATTCTGTATGTCAGTAGTGTTGTTTTCTAAAGTTTATGTCAATTTGAAACTGATATCAGACACTTTTAGCTATACCGGTCACACCGTGCATCAGATTGAGGTGAGTTTGATTCTTACACGTCAAAAATGACTCATGTATCATTTTCCAAAATTATCAAAACAATATGAATGTGTTTTCTCGGTATTTCGTATGTCAGTAGTGTTGTTTTCTAAAGTTAATGTCAATTTCAAACTTATATCAGACACTTTTAGCCACACCGTTCACACCGTGTGTCGGATTGAGGTGCGGTTAATTTTTACACATCACTAATGACTCATGGATAGTTGACCTAAAGTATAAAAACAATCCTAATGCATTTTCTTAGTATTCCCTATGTCAGTAGTGTTGTTTTCTAAAGTTTATGTCAATTTGAAACTGATATCAGAAACTTTTAGCCATATCGGTCACGCCATGCATTGGATTGAGGTTTGGTTGATTTGTACATGTTAAAAATGAATCATGGATCGTTTTCCTAAAGTATCAAAACAATCCGAATGCATTTGCTCAGTTTTCCGTATTTCAGTTGTGTTGTTTTCTAAAGTTAATGTCAATTTCAAACTAATATCAGACACTTTAATCCATACCGGTCACACTATGCATCTGATTGAGGTGCAGTCAATTATTACACCTCAAAAATGACTCATGGATAGTTTTCCTAAAGTATCAAAATAATCCGAATGCTTTTTCTCGGTATTTCTCATGTGACTTGTGTTGTTTTCCAAAGTTAATGTCAATTTCAAACTGATATCAGACACTTTAAGCCATACCTCTCACACTGTGCGTCAGATTGAGGTGTGGTCAATTAATACAACTCACAAATGACTCATGGATCTTTTTCCTAAAGTATCAAAACAATCCTAATGTGTTTTCTCGGTTTTCCGTATGTCAATAGTGTTGTTTTCTAAAGTTTATGTAAATTTGAAACTGATATCAGACACTTTTAGTCATACCATTCACACCGTGCGTCAGATTGAGGTGAGGTCGATTCTTACACATCACAAATGACTCATGGATAATTTTCCTAAATTATCAAAACAATCTGAATGTGTTTTCTCGGTTTTCCGTATGTCACTTGTGTTGTTTTCTAAAGTTATTTTCAATTTCAAACTAATATCAGACACTTTTAGCCATACCAGTCACACCATGTGTTAGATTGAGGTGCGGTCAATTCTTACACGTCACAAATGACTCATGGATCGTTGTCCTAAAGTAAAAAAACAATCCAAATGTGTTTTCTTGGTTTTCCGTATGTCAGTAGTTCATAAGAGTCTCTCTTTAAGTTATTCTTTACTAGAAACTCAAATCATTTCTAAAACTATTTTTCATAATCTAAGGATATGAAACAAAAGAAAGGGTGATCATAGATTCTTAATAAGTGTAAACAAGGGAGATATCAATGATCATATAAATATAACATAAGTAGTAGTAATTCACCTTCATTGTCTTATTTGTTTACATTCTTCCATCGGGTACGCTGCCCATTCATTTCTAAACACATCTATATCATCTTGTGAATATGAGTTTTTTTGACAGTCATAGTTGTACTGAAAAAATATAAATACACAAAGGATTAATAAATATTTTAAATGAACTAGTAATTATTTTCAAATTACTTCTTCAATGATTCTAGTTTGTTCATGAAATATGATCTCTTTCATAAATTTACAAACATAATTACCGCAGTCCTTTCCGTTTGTTGGTTTCAGACACTACAGAAACATCAAGAAAAATAAGTAATCTATTTTGATATGTATTTGGATAGTGCATTATAATTATATATACCCTGATACTTGTCCATTTTTAGATCTCATGCACCTTGTCTTCCTTAGACCCTGGATTCATTCCAGCCTTTAGAAGATATTCATACACCACCCTATCATAACATAATCCTCACTAAAAGATAATATAAATTATATAACTAGATATTTAGTTCTAAAATGTTGGATCTAGTGTATTACAAATTGAAAATCACAATCATGTGTGGTCAGTTTGTTGGATATCCATGTAGTGAATCCAGAAAATAAATCTTTGGAGTATCCAAATTGACTGTAATGAGCATCCAATACTGCCTAAAAACACAAAAAAGGAATAAGTAATGATAAAAATGAAAATATAATTGATATGATTAAAATGTAGAGTTTTACCCTGAAATGTTGGTATTAAAAAGAGCCTGTCAGTCATAATTTTGCATTGAAATGTTTTGAGCAGGTTTGAAATTAATTCAGCCTGAAAATCGAAATCTATTTCTTTTTGTTGTGTAGACATGGTGTGAGGACTAACGAGTCCAAATTTGTATTTACGGGAAAATACCTTAAATTGTTTTTCATATATACGCCTGCGAAAAATATGAAATGTATTTATCCATAATTATCATAGTATATCAGCTTCTGTAAAATAAAATCATGAAAACATACCTCATGTATACATTTATAACTAGGGATCCTAGCCAGTCATATGTGATGATTTCAGCTACAGCTTCAGCACTAACGAAATCTAATATTTCCTCTCCGTACATATCTTTTTCACAAACAATTGTGTGATTATTACTGTCTTTCATTTTCATATCCACATGAGCTTGCAATGATATTAAATGTGGATATAGAACAAGCGGGGTGAAGGTTCCCTCAGTAGATCGTTTTGATCGGTTGCTTGATCCTTTTGAGCCATTATATTTTTTTAGCTCATTCCTTTTGTCCTTATGTAATAACATTCATCGTTTCAGCCATTTTCTAATTAGATGTTAAAGGTTCTGATTGAAAAATGAATTGTAAATGAATACCTCCTGGTCGACATGTTTTTTTACAAGATTCGATGGCCATGAAACGAATTATCCAACATCTTTTTCCACCGTATGAATGTCTTCATCGACATTTGGCACAGGTAGCTCGGTGCTCGGATCATGAGCTACGTTAATCGACACTTTGACATGACCAGTTGGAAGTGGTCTGGAGTGTAGCATGTCATTCTACATATTGAACATCGTATCCCTTACTACAAGGCGATGGGTGGGAGTTGAAAGATATAAATCACAGTCATTTTTACCCTGTAGAATATCATTACAAGAAAGGTATCAGTGTCTATGTGATTCACATTTCACAGAAACAAATATTAGAACATTAATTACCTCGGTTAAGTCAGGTCTTTAAGGGGAGTGGCTTGCTTCAAAGCTGGTGGGGGTGGGGTGGGTTTTTCTTGAGTTGTTTCTTCTCTTCGCCTCTCCCCCATCAAAGTTTCTAGAAACTCTCCCTAACTTTGGAATTTTTCTTCAAGGGTATATAGTATAACTCTCATAATTTTCATTTCTTTATTTTTTTTCCTCCTCTTGTTTATTTCTGAAAATATGCCCTGGGTGTCACCCTAAAACCCGCACCTCTGACGCGGACTTACTGTTCTGGTTGTTTCAAGGCAGCTGAAAGTATGTTCGTATCTAGTGCAGGTGTTTTTAATTCCTGTAACTATGTCAAATAGAAAATATGAGAAAATAAGTAATCATCGTGATGTAATAGTTATTTAAAGAAAAACAAAGTTATATTATGTCATACTTACACATGTTTCCCACACTTTTTGTGTGTTTTCATCTACCAGTTTCCCCTCTTTATTAACACGATCCTCCTTCCATAGCACATGGAGTGGGATGGAAGTGGCTTGGGATTTAGATTCATCAATATGCATATAAATATAGAAACATGGTTACAGTGTTGTTTTACGTCACATAAAAGTATTATAGTACTTTTATAATACGTACCAATTGTTTTTCAATTGAAGCATACCCCAGCCTTTCTTTATAGAAGGGGTGCGCTGGTTTTGCTGCCCGTTCTTTATTTTCAGCACTCAGTTGCTGTTTCATAAATAAAAAAATGTCAATCAAAGTGATGAATACAAGCAATGTTAAACAACATGTTACCAAACACAATTTACCTTAAAATTCTTCTCCGCGCGATGGTTACAAAATGCATCCCATGCTCCTTAGGATATCAAATGTGCATAAAGAGGAGGTGGGTGCGGCATGATTTTCCCTTTAGCATATTTTATATGACATTTCATTAAAAAGGTGTGAAATACTCTATGAACCCTTACTGCTAGTCTTAATACATATTCTTTATGCGATACATCTATTATAAATGCACTCTTCAAGAGATGATGTAGAGTTAGTCAATATTTCAGTATTTTATTTTATTTTATTTTAATAAATTAAATAAATGATATCATAATGTTATCTTAATATCTTCCCAAATTAATGTTTTCAGCCCACTAACAACATGGTTCCATGACTCTATATCAATCGGCACATGTTTTCGAGTGACTATTCCAATGTAACAACTAAACATGGGTTTGTTGGGGTTTACATGTTGGCCTCGATTATTCCATCCCACCTCATATTTGATGCCTTTTGATTTTTCCTTAAGGATTTTGGATAAAATTGTCAAACTATGGTGCGCCTGTTTTTTTGTGCCGTCGGGGTTTCATTGCCTACCATTTTCTCGGTTTCTATATCATCATTATGTTCCTCTGAAGCGCTAGCATCGGCACTAGGACCAACAATAACAGGTTGAGAAACCTATTGTACCTCAGTAGTGGGACCAGTAGCAGTAGGTTGAGAGACCAGTTGTACCTCAGTAGTGGGACCAGCTGCAACAGGTTGAGAAACATGTTGTGTCTCGGGATTGGGTGCATCAGTAGGTGTAGAAGTCATTATCTGTAGAATTGGTTTAACATTTAATTTAGATCACATAAAATTAGTAGTGAACTGATAATAACATAACGTAACACAATCTATATTATAATAAAAAAATAACATGATTATTGAACTCTCTTTTTTTAAAAGGATGATGGGATTTGAACCCTCTATCGACTATCCATATCCCTTCATTGTAGTCTCCTTTAACATACAAAACGTCGTCTACATTTGGACCACTGCGAAATGATTGCGAAGTCCCAATGAAAGGGTCATTCTCCATTGAATTTTCATCTGACCCTTAAGTTGTTTTGGTCGATAACAGAACAATTGACCAGTTTCAATTTGCGGGATCTAGAACATAAAATACTTGCACTACCTATGATGCCATTATAAACGGTTTGTCTTTCTCCCCTTCCTTACTGAAACCAACTTCCTCAAATCCCAATTCATCTATTTTAACATCACTCCTGTTATCAACCCACTTGCATTGAAAAATCAGAACTTTGAATTTTTTATAATCTAACTCCCATATTTGTTTGATGATGCCAAAGTATGACATATTCACTTAAATTGGATTTCTGTCCTTAGCACCGGAAACATGTATCACTTCAGCCACAAGTGTAACCCAAAAATTCTGCATGGTACTGTCTTTATCATTTTTATTAGTATAAAATGTAAAACCATTAACTACATAAGCATTGTAAGATAATACATACACACTTGGTCCTCCGGCTAGCCATCGAAGTTGGTCTGAAATTGACTCTGGATTTTAATCTGACTTATTAATTATATGGTCCTAAAACCATCCTATAAACTATCGATTATGTGTATCTGATATCCACTTTTCATCCCTAGATGGATTCAAATGCCTAATAATTTCTTTGTGGGTTTGAACATATGGTTCAATGTTGACATTGTTATGCAAAACATAAAGTTGGGCCTGCTCCTAATCTATAATATTGATTGTGACAACCTATCTTCCAGAAATTCCTTCACCCTCAAGCTGCCCAGTGTGATGAGATTTCGGTAGGCCAATTCTATCCACACCAGACAGGTATTCGGTACAGAATTCAACGGCTTCCTCAATAATATATCGCTCTGCAATACAACCCTCTGGTTGACTTCGATTTTTAACATACCCTTTAAAAATCATCATATACCGTTCAATGGGGTACATCCATCTGTAATGTACAGGACCACATAGTTGAATTTGTCTCACCAAGTGGACCATAAAATGAACCATCATATCAAAAAATGAAGGTGAGAATAACATTTCTAATTCACATAATATGACGGCAATTTATCTTTCTATAGTTGGCAATTTCGCCAGGTCTATAACTTTGTTGCATATATCTTTGAATAAGAAACATAGTTTCATTAATGTATGGCAGAAATTCTTGGGAAAAATGCAACGTAAAGCAATAGGAATGATATCTTGCATCAAAACATGGTATTCATGTGATTTCAGACCTTTTAACTTCAAATCTCTCATTGACACGAGGTTCCTGATATTTGAAGAATACCCCTCTGGAACATTTATGTCATTCAAGAAGTTGAAAAATTGATATCTCTCCTACCTGGAAAGAGTGTAAGTAGTAGGAGGAAGAAATGTTCATTTTTCACCTATCACTGGTGCCAACTCTTCTCGTATTCTCATCTCAACCATGTCCAACCTAGCCTTAATTCCATCTTTTTTTTCCAGCTGTATTTAGCAACGTGCCAATGACACTATCAAATACATTTTTTTTCTACATGTTTAACATCAAAAAAATGTCTAACATACAGACAATTCTAGTATGGTAATTAAAAAAATCGATCTCTTTTTCCAACCGATTTTAGTAAGGTTTTTTAAAGTCATTTTACCAAAAGTAGTGTCCACGTTTTTAACTTTCTCAAACAATTTATTTCTTGTTAGTGGAGATGGTGTTGTACATTCTTCTGAACTTCCATCGAATGATGTAAGCCAAGATCGGTACTTATGTCATTTGGGTAGAAATCTATGATGTCCTAGAAACACAGTTTTTGATGAATGTTTCAACCTAATTGATTGTGTACCTTGTTCGCAAACGGGACACCCTTGAGTTCATTTAATGCTATATCCTGAAAAATTTACATAAGAAGGGAATTCATTTATCATCTCATACAACATGGCTCTCAAAGTGAAATATTCCTTTTTTTTAAGCATCATACAAAGTAACACCCGAATCCCACAATAATTTCAAATCTTTGATCAATGGAGCTAAATAAACATCAATATCATTACCCGGTTGTTTTGGTCCTAATATAAGCATAGATAACATGATGTATTTTTGTTTCATGCATAACCATGGTGGTAAGTTATAATTTACCAACATAACCGGCCATGTACTGTGATTGTTGCTTTCAAAACCAAAAGGATTCACTCCATCTATAGATAACGCAATATGAAGGTTTCTTGACTCGTTTCCAAATTCAGGATACTCATGATCAATTCTATTCCACTGAGGAGAGTCTGTCAGGTGATGTAGTATCACATCTTTAATTATTGTATTTTCATGCCATGTCAATTGTCCTGCAGTCTCCTCACTTCCATATAGGTGCCTAAACCTTGGAATTATTGGAAAGTACCATAAAAATTTAGTAGGACTGGATTCATTTTTCTTGTATTGAGAAGAACCACACTTTGGGCATTTTTAAGTGATTTGTAGTCCTTGAAAAACAGTATACAGTCATTTGAGAAGTCGTGTATTCTTTCAGAGATCATACCCATCGAGCGTAGCATTCGTTTGACGTCATATGTTCGGCTCGAAATCTCATTATCTTCTGGGAGCATGTCATTCAGGAGAGAAAGTACTTCCGTAAAACTGGCGTCACTCCACCCATTGTCTGATTTCAAATTATATAGCTTCAGTACGGCTGACAGTGTTGTATATTTAGTGCAACCAGTATACAATGGCGTCTTTTCACAACTGTTTTAACTTCTCAAACAATTTTGTGCAATCACGAAGTTCATCTTCGACGGTCCTTGTCATTTCATCAATACGATCTTCATCATCATTCACATCTGTAATCACATCCTCCATATGGTCATCTTCATTGATCATACTTGTAATCATATCAGATGATCCATAAAACGTAGTGTTATCACAGCCACTACCTACATTCGTTGTTTCCTTGTGTTTATTCCAACATGTATAACTCTGATCTATTCCATGACAGATCAAGTTTTCTTCCAACTCCTCTGGACTAATTTGTTTTGAATAACAACAGCGTAAACACTGACAAAGGATCTGAGAAGGGTCATATGAATGATCTTTTGCAATCTTGATAAACTCTTTCACACCTTCTTCATACTATTTTGTCAACTGATTGGCATTCATCCATTCTTTATTTATATTCATCCTATTTGAAATCTGAAGGATGAGTATATAGGTTAGGGGAGAAGGAATATGAGTATAATTTAGATAAAAAACTAGATACTTCAAAAATGGTGGGGGCGTGCTAATTTAACAGTCTTGGTTTAGTATGATTATAGCCTAGTTAGGTTTTATAAGGCTATTTGAGTAGGTATTAGAGTCTTAGTCCTAAAGAAGATGGATAATATAGTTTTATATATCACATATGATGGGGAACACCCCCTTAAGCAAATATAAGAGTCATTGTGTGTGTGATGAGTAGGATATTCCATATAGGGATTGGTGAAGTGTGACATAGAGGATTCCCTCCTTATAATTGGATTAAGAGATCTCCAAGGGGAGATATGATATAAGTGAGGGTCATGGTAATAGTCTGTATGACTTAGCATAGGGTATCCAAGGCCCACCTAGGCATTTTATACATAATACCATCAACCTACTCTTGTATGATCACTTATAATATGTGGTAAGAATCATTAATGTTATATAAGTTCCATACATATAGTAATGATCTTGTGTAGGTTGAATGATAAAATATTAGTAGGACACCAATAATGGGGAACCTAATATAAATCATAATATACTAGGTTTATCTATATGAATGAAAATAAATAAACAACACACATTATGAAAGAAATAAAGTAAGATTGTTTTATGGTAACTAATAAAACAAAAAAACAAATAACCCTATATTCAGTGAGAATAAATACATTAAACCATGGGTTCCAAAAAAAAATCTTATCTCCTAATAAAACCATACCACATACATCACAGATATTTTCTGAAGCCCAAACATACCCAAACCTTGGGAACTATGCATCTCATATGGGTTGATAAGAAACTGATACACATGAACCATGGATCCTATTTAGGAATCTAAAAACCCATAACTTGAGGACCATGGATCTTATCTAGACACCTAAAATCCAGACACCTCAATCACCATGGATCCTTTCTTGTCTCCTAACATACCACAACATTGGGAACCGTGGATCTAGTTTGTGACCCAAACATACCAATACCGTTGTCACTATGAATCAAGTCTATACCCCTAATATACCAATACAATGGTCACCATTGGTATAATCCATGACCGTAGTGTACATATAAGGGGAACATGGATCACGATTATCCCCTAGAATATGAACCCACTAAAATAGAGAAACTTCACCTTATAAGCATGTTGTATTATCATGGCCTGATGAAAAACCATCACACATATAAGACATACACAAACCCTTTCCTAGATCTCCACTAGAATTTTTTAATCTTCTTTTTATTGTTTTTAGACCCATACACCATAATATAGTCACTCCTGAAATATACCTTTATATATAAAACAAAACCGAGCACTTACTAACCCATATATTCCATCTCCACTATAAAACAAACAAACAAACTAGTTAAACTGAAATGGTCAGAAATCTCATCACAATAATGGGAATGAATTCTACATTCTTCCCTAGAAAATATATTGGGTTTTTACTTGTGTATGTCCTCCCATATCCATCATCTATTTTATAATCTCATATCCCATAAACTTTACCTGATTCTCTCTAAATACAACAATTCAAATTCCACCGTCTAAATACTATCAATTTTATTATGGCCATTATACCCTATGACTATTTAACAAACAAATCATGAAGAAGTCATAATGGTGAACACATCATAATTCCAACCACCCAACTGCAACTAAGAAGGATAGTTACCAACGCATACAAGTGAAAAAACTAGGTGAAAGTAGAAAACTACTTAAAGGTGGGGTTGAATCAATGGTTACGAAAAACTCATAATCTAAATGCATTTTCGAATACTGATTAGTGAAAAAAGGATCTTGATAGTGATGGTAAAATGATGATAGTAATTAAATGAAATAACTCACATGGATCAAGGGATAATTACATGGTTCACAAACTCTTGTTATAAATTTTCTTATCCTTAGTGTTAATGATGTCTTGAATCTTGTTCTTGGTTTATTATCAATAAGAATAATGAATATATTAAGGATATAACCATATAGTCCCATGTACGTGATATAATGATCTAAATCTATAAGGTCATCAATTTCCCCTTCGTTGACCACAAGTGACTATAGAATTTGGATTGTGTGTGTACCCCCATTATTCTCCTAAAATGTTAACTAAACCATCACTGGAACAATCCATGGATTGAATGGTTGGGTAACTGAAGGATTCTTCATTGAAACCAAATCATTGATTCGGGTCATGTAACACTATATTTATAGAGATTAAATGTTCTTTTATGTGAATTATTTCTATAGGGAATGAATCCTAATTCCAAATGACTTCGAAACTAAATCCCAAATATCCTTTACCACCTTTATGGCCTAACATAACATATCATTAAATGTGATTCATGTCTGCTCATATTTATCACTAACTATAGAATACCATTCATGGTGTGACCCTTATAGTTGTGGCATGGTCTGAAACGTCCCTTTAAACAATGATACACCAATTAATAATGAAAAATATACTATATTATGAAATAACACTATTATAGCGTGAGCCATTTCATTACATACTGATACCATTGGACCCCCAAACCAGTGCAACATTTATTTTCATGAGCTAGGTATCCTAATGAAATTATCTCTTCATATTCCCTTAGAGACATACATTATAGTTAAATGTTCCATATTACAATATGTCTCTCATACATCTCAAACCCTTCATAGTTACACCAGCCCTACTATGGTGTGATATCTTACACTAGAGTGAACATCGTCATTTGGAACACTCCCATAAAAGTGTAATCACGTCCTCCTTGTTCCGGGACACTTGTTATCCATAAAAAAAATAAATTTTTCATATTTTCTCACCTTTAATGATCCGCTAACTCATATATGATAATGTTTTCAATAAATATATTGGTAAAATACATCTAAAACACATGACTAAATTTCCTTTTGAAGCTAGTAAAAATATGTTTCCAATTTTTACTCTATCTACTCACCATACCAAATTGTAGAATGCTTGGTGGGAATACTCCTACTATTAGTGTAATAAAAATTTTACTATGATCATGACTTTATTAAGATCAAATTCCATATCACCCTTTTCAATTCACTTATTTAGGGGCTTCTTCAAACCACAAGACTCATTAATTACCCTAAACCACCAAGGGCACTTAAATATCCCAATGGACCCTCAACCGACCTTTATATGTCATTCACTTAAGTACTATCTCTTTTGGATCATAGGATATACCTCTAAATGGATCCTCTATCTCTTGAACCATATACTTTTACTCATCCATTAATAAAACCCGTGAGGCAGAACTATCTTTTATCATTAACCAACCAAACACCTAGATATGTTATTTTATTTTGTAGTAATCAAATCCATATATAAAATTTAAATACACCCCTTACTCCAAGGTTATCAATGGTTAAAAACATACCAACTGCAACACCTTGTAATGAAATGATCCATTAAAAACATTATACCACATAGTGTCCCATCCTCTATAAGATTCCATAAATATTTCCTCACATTTTTTCTATCCAAGGAATATAATTATACTGCTCATTCAGGATTCTATAAAGGTAATAGTCATATGGTTTACACCCCAAATCCTAATGAATTATCACACACACAAGCATCACACACAAGAATCACACCAAATAATCATTAATATCAATATTGACAATAAATTAAAACATAATTAATTCATGAAAATTCAATTTTACTCACCTTAAGGAGGAGGAACCGGTGGTGGAGGAGGAGGAGACGTCGACAGAAGATGCAACGGAGGCAGCGGAGGCAGCGGAGGCAGCGGAGGCAGCGCGGAGGCAGTGTGGAGGCAGCGGAGGCAGCTCGAAGGCAGCGGAGGCAGAGAAGTAGATGGATGAGGAGGAGGAGGAGGACGAGGAGGACGAGGAGGATGAGGAGGAGGAGGCACCGGTGGAGGAGGAGGAGGAGGATCCGCGGTGGAGGAGGAGGAGGAGCCACGGCAGAGGAGGAGGAAGAGAGGTAGGCGCCGTAGGAGGAGGAGGAGGCGGCGGCCACGGTGGAGGAGGAAGAGAAGGAGACGGCGGCCACGGCGGCCACGGCGGAGAGGAGGCAGCGGCGGAGAGAAGGTAGCGGTGCAGGGTAGGGCTTCCATGAAATCTTGATAGGGTGCGGGAAGGAGGAGGAGGATCGGGTGAATTTTATAAATCCCGCGTGGACCTTTATCAGCGCTAAAATGAAAAGCGCTGATAAAGACCCCCTTTATCAGCACTTTTTTATCACTAATAAAGGTTGGACTTTATCATCACTTTTTTAGCGCTGATAAATGGTGACTTTATCAGTGCTTTTCATTTTAGCACTGATAAAGACACTCTTTATCAGCGCTTTTGTAGCGTTGATAAAGACAGACTTTATCAGCGCTAATAAAAGTGCTGATAAATGTATAAATTTAATAATTTTTCTATATTATTATATATTTATTTAAAATGATATTTATGATAAATATATATATTTATTAATAATTATAACTCTAAATAAATATATCTTTATTTATACTTATAAAATTATTTGAAAGGTATATTTACATATATATCATTGAAAATATAATAAAATATATATTTATTATTTAAATATAATTTAATTTTAATTATATGTGTACATTTTTTAGAACATATATATTATATGGGTAACATAATGAATTATAAATTAATAACACATCAATGTGATATGTAATTATAATCTATAAATGAACATTATTCATGCACATATATATACGCATATATGATATATTCATTGACCTCAATTCATTGGAAAACACATATATATTCAATAATTTTAATTATAAATATATATTAAAAAGTATTATATATTTATAAATAAAACAAATAAATTAAATATAAACAAATATAATGAATATATATATTAAATATAATGAATTAATAAATCTAGTAAATATAATGAATTAATAAATCTAATAAATCTAATAAATATATTTATTATTAATATTATAATTATTTAATTATATATATATATAGTTATAACATGTTTTTTTATTTAATGTATACAATAAATATTATCAGTGCTAAGAAAAGCGCTGATAAGGGGATATTTAAAGTGCTGATAAATGTACCCTTTATCAGTGCTAAAAAAATGTTGATAAAGGCCTACCCCTTTATCAGCTCTTTTCCATTAGTGCTGATAAAGGTAGGCACCTACCTTGCCCAGTATTCTGGTAGTGTTTGTAAGGTGTCTTTGAGATAGGCAGAGATCCAGGGATAAGTTCAATTGAGAACTCAACCTCTCGGTCAGGAGGAATACCGGGAAACTCTTCAGGGAATACATCAGTGTAATCCCTCATGATGGTAATGTCTTCAAGCATGATTATATCCTTTGTCTGAATCATTTGAGATAGATATTTCTGCTCACAAGGAAGTATTAACCACACTTGAGATGACGATTCTAAAAGAGATTCATCTTCCTCCTTAAACTTGTAAAGAATCGGAGGATGCTTCGGAATGTTAAAAGTGATCTCCCTTTCCTGATAGTTGATGTTGGATTTATATAAAGATAGCCAATCCATGCCAAAGATAGCATCAAACTCCACTAAAAGAAGTATGATGAGATTTTCTGGGAGGTTCAGTCCACGAACGTTAACTGAGGAGGAGTTATAAACCATGGATGCAATAATTTCCTCATTCTCTGTTCTCACGGATAACTTTTCTTCCAAATTTTGAGGTGGTGTTTGAATAGTTCTACTAAACTTGCAAGATATTAATGAATGCGTAGAACCAAGATCAAATAGTAAATTCTCTATTCTTGCATGAATAACTAGCATCCCTGTCACCACATCATTGTTCGGTTCCACCTCAGTAGTACTGATGGAATAAGAACTTCCTTGTTTCCTTGGAGGTTATTGCTGATTGCCTCCGACAACCCAAATCTTAGGGAAATTGTTCGTATAATTCCCATACTCCTTGCAGTTTTAACACTGCACTGCAGGCTGAGTGTTGACTTGAACCTTCCTTTCTTCTTCCGCATTAGTGGGATTCTTCATATTCGGGTGGTAGTTCTTGGTCAAATGACCAAATTTTCCACATTTGAATCAATTCTTGGTTCCCTTAAGACAGTTACCAGGATGATTCTTCCCAAAATTTTTTCAAGGGGAAAAGTCGGGCTTCTTTCCATCATGGGATTTGTTTGATGGACCACCCATGTTGTTGTCCATTTTTTGCTTCTTTTCACTGGGTCCACAAGACCACTGAGAGTCTCCAATCTCTATTTTAACCTTGATGGCCCAACAGAAAATATCCTCATAACTGTCGAAGTCTCAAATCGCCAATGCTTTTTGTAGACTCGACTTTAGTCTGCTAAAGATGTGATCCACCTTGCTTTCAGTGTTCATGACAAAGCCAAAGGCATACCTTGAAAGACTTGTAAATTTTTCTTCATACACCCGGATGAAATCTTCTTCCTTATTCTTGAGTCCAAGGAACTCTCTTTCTATCTTGAGACAGAAGGTTCGAGGAAAATATTTTTTGAAAAACATCCTCTTGAATTCCTCCTAATCCATGGAATCAATTTCCTCTTGGGACTTTTTATTCATGATCAGTTTCCCCCACTGATCAACTTCCCCCTCAAAACGATAGACCTCCAATACAACTTTCTCATCTTCTGAGCACTAGAGGACAAGAATATATTTTCAATGGAGTTAATCCATTGTTTCGTGAGGAGGGGATCAGAAGATCTGGTAAACATGGGAGGACTTTTCACATAAAGGATTATATGGAAACTTTCTCATTCCTTATAGGAGGAGGGCATTCCACATGATTCAAGTTATTATTCATAACTCGAGCTAGCTGAGAAAGTACTGCCATAAACTTTTGATCACCCACTCCAATCGTATCTGGCATATTATTAGGGTAATCTTCACATTGCCTATAACATTGGTTATTAGAATGTGTTCTTCTATTTCCTGCCATTAACTAAGAAAAATAATGTATAATTAGAGTTCTTGAATACATATCAATTGAGCGTGAAAAAGGAACCTTTGAACGTAAAAGGATAAACTTATAAAGAATAAGTATATCCTAACTTGTGATTCCTTGGGTAAAAATCTAAGTTATCCTCAATCTATTTCTTAACTTATATTCTTATGGGATTTTTTTTCCCCTTAATAATGGTTTTTACTAAGCTTGTGAATCTACCAAATCATATCCCCCAGGAGTGTCAAGAGTGCAGTAAGGCCCGTTGTCATGTACCAGGATACCCTAGGTCAAGACCAAAACTCCTTGTCGGAGTTTTCACTCCTAGGTACATATGTTCTAGAGCCACCTCTACCTTCTTGTATCCAGATAGGGATGTATTTGATTGATAAACCACTTACTCAATACTGACCAAAATTTAGGATTGTTTTCTTATTCTTAGTCTCATCCTTAAGGTCCTCACTAAGGTGCTCTATTCCTAATCTACAAATGTAACTAGACCATCCTATAATACCAATAATAGAAACCCAATCCTTTTATATATAACATTACATGATTTTAAGAATAATTATACATCAGAGTACAAGCCAAGGATCGTTAAGTCTAGCATCTTTGAAGACTGGGTACAGAAAACATAAAACATAAAACATGGGGCTAAAAAAACTTCTTTATTTAATCTCTATAAAGAGATCCTAACTTATTTTGAGCCCTTACATCTGCATAGGTTAACCTGGGGAACACATAAACAAAGGGATTATCTAAAAAGCCCAGTAAGGGAATGAACATAAGGATACATCTTAAGCACATGAGTTAGGAGGTATGAAATAATGATATCAAAAGCATTGAACATATGAAATCATATCGTATAAGCATGGGATCATATAAACATGGAATCATATAAATGTGGAAGAATCATAAAACATTTCTTTAGTATGGTTCAAGGCTAACCTTTAATCTCGTTTCCCATTTTAGTATGGGTCAAGGCTAACTGCCAATCCTGTTTCACATCGCATCTCATGAGACTTAACCTTACCCATTGCATTGGAGCATTATCCGGGCGCACCCATATCAAAATTTTCATGAATATTCTTTCTAGATAAATATTCTTACCACATTTATAATCATACAAAATAAACCATACATAAACATAAGGGTACTCATGGAAAGAATTGGGTACCACAATCATGATATAAATCAGAACCAATGGGCGTATCATGAAAGTGTCCATGAAAGGAAAGAATTAGAACATAAATGGATGTTAATAGGGTAAAATAGGCATATAAAATGGTAATTGGTGTCAAACATAAGTTACAACATATAAGAAATTTATTTTAGAAACATTACCATCAAAACATTTTTGTGCGGTTTTAAGGAAAATACTATAGAGCTTTTAAAATTGAAAAGAGAAAAATCATTTATATAAAACCAGAATTGAACCAAGAAGGTTTTCATAATAAAAGACTGATTTTATAAATAGAATGGTGTATAAAATAGAGGATATAGTGCACTTGAAATTGGGTAACAATTTGGGAATTTCCCCTAAAACAGGTTTGCTTATCGGAAAGTTCTAAGGAGAGAATCTTTTAAAAACATGTATATCCCCAAATGAGAGTGATGAAAGGGTATTCATAAATGAATTTTGTAAACCTACAAAGAATTTAGAATATGTAAATAAATATATAAGATAACTCCATTTTGAAATAAATATAGATAAGTCAGCCTGAATGAATAAAAAGTGTTCTGGTAGAATTCGTTTCAGTTTATTTGCATAGTGTTGGGTGTACCTAAGAGGGATTGATGAGAGAGAGAAGGGGTTTCTCATAATTTATACATCATGAGGGAAGTATATGGTAGGTGTGTAAACATACCCCATCATTTCTTATTACACACAAAAGGTCATATCATAGAGGAAAATCTTGATTAAGAGTGAAAAGGATAGGATCCCATACCTTAAATTCGTTGGTGTTCTCCACTTGTTATTAAAGACCTCTTGAGACTTCCTCCTTTGAGAACCTCTTAAGGGGAGAGGTTTTGGTATTTTAAAAAGGATAGGAGATTTTGGACGTGGGGAAGAAGCTTGGGGATAGATTAGGGTAGAATATTGGCAAGTCACAAGGCTTGAGAGGAGTGAAGAGAATGGGGAGTGTGGGGGTTTTATAGTGGAGGAGAGGAGGGTTTTCATAATTTTTTAATCATTAGTTTATTATTTTTTCACAAGACAAGGAATAGTAAGTATTCCATGACCAAGAATAGTAATAAATTCATGTGAGTTCTGGATTTGGTTTCTTACATCACTTGTGATATAAGGAATAGTGGATTTGAATTATAATGTATTTATACAGTAAATTAATGTATTTTACTATTCACTAAAAATTCAAGTATTTCAGAAAAATCCCAAAAATTCACCCAAACCATTTTTTGACGTGTAGAATCCAAAAATGAAATCCATTTTTCAAAGATAATTTTCTAAATATTATTATTTTAATATTTAATTAAAATCATAATTTATTATCAAAAACTGGTTTTAAAACATTCATTTACTTATTAAAAAATATAGGTATATCATACTTTCAACTTGAATATTATTTATATATTTTCATAGGTAAGTTTACTATTCATTATGGTATATCACTATTCATAAGGTTATGTTACTATTCATAAGGGTAGGTTACTATTCACCAAAAATTATGTTTTTCTTATCGGACTCCAAATAACTTACTAACTGCAACCGTGTATGTCTGCTTTTTGAAATTCCAATCACAAAAGTGACAAACTTATGTTTAAAGGTCACTTATCACTTATTAGTTCATTATGTTGTGTTTTCATGTGATTTTATGACATATTTATAAGAAGGTAATTTTGATTGAAAAATATTGGGTCGTTACATCCTCAAACTATCAATTTATCATTATGTGATAGTAGGATGAATGGTTGGACTCAATGTTTTACTCCTGGTAAAATTTCATCAACTCAATAGAACAAAACTTGGTGTATTTTTTCATCCATATCATGTGAGGTACTCCAAATATAGTTATGATATTAGATTTTATGAAGTTAACAATATGCTTCATACTAACTTACTTGAGAGGTATTGCCTCATACCATTTGAATAAGAAGTTTGTGGAAGTAAGGATGTACTTAAACTACTTAGTTATGGCTGGGGGATATTTCCCCACAACATTCATTCCCCATATGGAAAATGGAAAGTAATATTTAGTTGTATGTAGCATTTCTAGGGGTTGATGGATGAAGTTTTCATGAATTTATCATGCATGAAATTTCTTAGTGAATTCCACATAGTCTTATATCATTATTTTCTTGTAGTAACCAAACCTCTTGATTTGGTGATATATATTGATCCAGGACTTATGAGTGTCGCGGTATCCTCCATGGAATTCTTTCATGACCATATAAATCTCTCTTTCTACTATGCATCCAAGGAGGATTCCATCAAATCCTCATTTGTAGATGAATTTTTACTCATTTTGACCATCCCAAAGTGTAAATTTTGATGCTTGATGACGAGTTTGTTCCCTTACAGCTCAATCTATCAGGATAGTCCCATTTTAGAGATTATAAAGTGTGGGATCCATCTATCTATAGGTGGATATCGGTTCATCATGCTCTAGGGTAGTGTTGACCTGATTGATATCCTCTATATCACAGATGATGGATGATGAGACCATTCTTCAGTGTGAGATATATAAGACCACCTTGTCCTGATCAAGGTCATCCATGACCATGGATACATTATCCAATGGGACTTTATGAGAATTTTTTTATCGATGCACATGATGCAATGTTGGTTCAAAAGGGAAGTCTGAAATTAATCCTCATATGTAATTAGTGAGAGGGGAAATTCTTCTTTTTTCATAGAATATTCTCCATTGATCTATTTTATAACTATCTCTAAATCCATTTTGATTTTTTGGTTGTTTTTCTATAGTTGTAGTGCCAGTTTCAATCTAGAAATGAGGGCTTGGTATTTTACCTCATTATTAGTGAAGCCTTCAAACAGTGAGAAGGTGTTGGGAAAACATTATTTGTCTAGATGAACAAATACAATCCCTAAAACAACCCAATTGATCTTTTGGTTTTATAGACTCTTTACGATAATAATTTTGGAGGCACCATTAAAATACATCTCCTATGTTTGAGGAGTGTTGTGGGCCTAGAAAACCTCTTCTTCGGGAAGTTCGGTGTCCACTGGTGTACTGTTTAGGAAAAGATGTGTGGTATGGTAATCAGACAAGGATTTCCCTTTCGCTACCTTCTATGATATGAACTACATTTCATATTGTTGCAGATAACTACCCTTCGAGCCACATGCATAGTTAACATAGGACAAATAAGGATGTACTTCAGTGGGTCAATACAAGAGACCAAGTATACATCTAGGTTCTATAAGTAATGTATCATCTTTTTCACTACAAATATGAGTGTGAGGAAATTTTTCTCAATATAATATCATTGGGTCTTAGTACATAGAATTATTCTATTAAGATAGTAAAGGTTTTTCTCATTCCCTATATTATTTTTCTGTATGAGGTAGCATCAAGAAAGCATTCCATCAAATCCACATATAAAATGAGCATATTTTTCCACCAACAGCATCAAGACTGGTGGGTATAGTAAGTACTTATTAATATTCTAAAATTATTGTTCATAATAACCATCCCATCAATACGTGACTCCCTTCTTCATTAATTTGGTAAAAGGAATGTATTTTTCATCCAGGTTAGCAATGAAATTCCAAATATAAGTGAGGAACACTTAGATCCCCCTATGTTATTTGAGATTTCAAGGGGTGAAATTGATAGGATTGAACTAGTATTTTTTTTGTCAACCTTGATGCCATGGTGTCATACCAAAAAGCTAAGAAATTTCCATGATGTTACCCTAAAATTAAACATTATTGTATTCATCTTCAAACTATACTTCCACAAATTCTCAAATATTTTTCAAAGGTTAGTGAAGTGATCACATAACTGTCAAGATTTACCACCAGGTTATCAATATATAATTCTCTTATTCAACCCAGGAAGGGCTTAAAGATAATATGAATGATGTGTTGGTAATTATTTTTTTGAATTCTTTAATCCAAAGGGAATTACTTGATAGAAAAAGATCCCTTGAGGCACTCTGAAAGTGGTGGATTCCTCATCTTCAGGGGATATCTTTATTTGATTGTATACCAAATACCCATCAATGATGGAAAGGTCTTGGAAGCCAATAGTTTCATCATTTAAGAGTTTTGTGATCAAAAATGGGAAATCATCCTATAGACAGTTTCAATTAAGGTCATTGAAATCGATCTAGACCATAATATACCCATTATCTTTTTTACATGGATGATTTTGGTGAGCCATATTGGGTGTTTTACTCCTCAAAAAAATTATTTGATCAATTTATAAACTTCTGACTCTATATTAGTAACATGAGAGGGGTGCATGCTCTTAGATTCCTACTTGAAACCTTGATGGTCATCAGGTAATACTAGATAGTGTATATCCACATTGGGGTTCATCCTAGGAATTTCTATATAATTACAATAGAACATGTATCGATGTTTCTTTAGAAATGTGGTATGCATCTCCTCCTCTTTAGTTTTCATGGGGGAATTAATCAATATAGGTCTTCGGTCTTATTTTAGTCCCAAATTCATCTATCTAATCTCATTAATGGTGGTAATAACACCTTCATCAAATTCAATAGGGGAATTCTTGAGGTCATCCTCTTCATCTTCCACCATTGAGTCTGTGGATGAATTTTCACACATGGTAGGTAATATGAGGGTGTCTTTTTCATTTTCTAGGTGATAGAGGTCATAGAAATAGACATTATTATGTTGAACTTCAAAAGTCATTACAGGGAGAATTTGAAACTGGTTGTTTCCTTTTATAATGTCACTGGAGGAAATAAAATCTTGGATATAGGGGATTAAATCTATTTCCTCAATCAGGTTTATGGGTAGAACATAATTGTAATTGATCATACATAAAGGGTTTTCAGGGGTGGTCCCCAATCCATTGGGTGCTGCAACCTATATAACTTCACCCACCACTGGTTTTTCCATCCCTTTTATAGAAACCAGCCTCATCATATATGGCTTCCAAAGATTCTAAGGGGGTGTTATCACTATGTAGTATGATGAAATTCCCATTTATTGGGTATTTCAAACATTGTTTAAATGTTGAAGGTATCATTATGTGGATGTAAATCCAAGTTCTTTTAAGAAGGAAATTATATGTGGTGTCTTACTGGATAACTGTAAACTTAGTATTATATGTGAGATCCCAAAACTAATCCTTTAGATTCATCTTACCAATAATTCTTTTATCACTTATGTCATACCCTTTAATTGTTATCTTTGTAGGAGATATATCCCCTTAACTATATCCCAAACATCGAAGGGACTGAAACAGGATGAGGTTGATCCTGAAAACATTTTCAATCAATGCCCTTTGGATGTTGAAATCCTCAAGTTTTCTAGAAACATATAGGGGTTTGATATATCCCCATATAACCTCTTTATGATCCTATTTTTTGAATGAGATGGTGACATGGAATTTTGATGGCATAGTCTTCACTTGGTAAACCTCGGGTGCATCGACGTCTCTCTTGAAATCCTATGGGATATAGAGGGATTCAATGATTTGATCTCCTAGATATTGTGAAATATAGATAGTATCTAGGATTGTTAGTTTGTTTGGAAAAACCACCAACAATTTCAGAATGTCGTACTTTTTTTCTAGAGGTCGGCACTTCCCAAGGTGGGGTTTCTCCCTATTATATGATTCGGAAGCTAAGTCATTTAAAGTAAATAGACTTGGTGTCTATGTATAGATTGAAGGACCATCTTCTTCTAGTGGTGTATTTCTTGTTGACCTTCCCTATTTTCTTAGATGATCAGAAAATCGCACCCCCACCATTCGTTCGTGTAAGATGATTGGGTTTGAATGACTGTTTGAGGGCTCTGGGACACCTCTGTGTTTCTATTGGGCTTCTTGGACTACTCTAATATGGGTTTTGAATTCATGTATGTCTTATAAGGGAATTTGAATGATATATTAGGCCCGACCATGCCCGCATTAGCCCTTGTATACTAGAATCCTATGCCTTTGGACTCCAGGTCCTTGGTCATGTATGGGGAACTCATACTCAAAGGAATATTAATCATTAAATAATGGATCTGTTAAGTGAACTACATTAACAGAACCAAATATGATCTCTTTATCTGATGAGTATCCTGTTTGGTTGGGCGATGCCTGTTCTCTAGACAGTGTAGGAAAGAAATCTGTAAGAGTCTGAGCTTTCATAGGAGTTGAATATGACTCTTCCTCTTTTGTCTCTTCTTGTGTCTGATGATTATGTCCACCTCTAAAAGTTAAATCTGATGTCACCTCCAAATTTTATGGGATCATTATTATTTTGAAAAGATATGATCTCAAGGTGTCATGTTCTCGATCAACTATCTTTCGAGTTATCAATATATAAAACTTCTACCCATGATTGGATAGAACTTCTTTCCAATAACCTTCTTCTTCTAGTTGGGTGATATCAACACAAGTCACCTATGCTAGAAAATTTTCCAACATTACCTATCTATAATCAACCATGAATTGGAGGATGCCTTTAAAGATAAATAAATCCTAGATGGTGTGGCCCATCCTCCTATAGAAAGGGTAGTATTTAGGATGATTGGTGAGGTTAAAATCCTTGGGTTTCCTAGGTTATTTCCCATGGATATAAGGAAATAACCCAAGACAAGCTCATTTTGAAAGGAATATGATTTATTCATTTTTTCCTCAAATCGCAGGAGACCATGATCTCCTTTTTCTTCTAGTTGAGGGTGATTTTTTCATTTTTTTTTTCCACTCAATGAGTGTCATCAAACAATTTGGAGCCTGTCTGGGGGATTGAATGGGTACTAATACTAGTTTGAGAGTAAGATTATTTGTTTCTTCCTTACCAATCCTTTTCCCATATACCAAAGGAATGGGAAGATATTTATCTCAGGTCCATGGGATGGTATATTCTAGGCGTTGTGTCATTTGTGAAAACTCAAAAAACATGCATGGATGATTCATTAGGATTATGGGTGTTTGCAGATCATCCTGAATATTTTTAGAATATTGTTCTAGAAGCTTCTCATGCAAGAGAGGGATACTAAGTGAATAGGTTAAACCTTTCCATCTGGTGATGAAGTTATAAACGCTCTCATTTTTTCATTTATTACAATTTGTGAGATTGAAAATTTTAATTTTACTTAGTGTAGAGATAAAATAATAAATTAATTTATGAATAAGGTATTCCCATTATGTAATGGATCCTACTGGAAGGATGCTATAACAAATGAAGGTTAGACCTATCAGAGTGTAAAAAACATCTCATATTGGTCACCTCTTGCTAATCTCAGGGGCACATTATTGGGTTGGAATGAGACACAAAGTGTGTGATATTTCTTTTATGGGTATCATGTGTTGTCAAGGGTTTAGAAGGTATAATTATCGTAATTGGGTGGGGGAAAGTTTCATCCACCCATTTGGGATATGGATTCTTCTTGAGCTATATAGGTGCATGATAACCTTCCATGGATTCCATTTGAGTATCCAGGGATTTAATGGAATTAATTAGTTCTAGAGTTACCACTATTCGGGTCACATCCCATCTATATGGAGCAGGAAGGGCTTGATGAGGTGTCCCCATTTTTATATCCTGTTGAGTTTTGAATCGTGCTAAGACTAAATAATCACCCTAGAGGGGGAGAGGATTTTATGTAATGGAGGTAGGTAATGATCATATTAGACTTACTCATTTATATAGATTGGTTACCTAGATCTGGAACTGACCTAAGGCTTATATTCTTCTCTTGTAGGCTGATCGGAACTATCTTGATGTATAGTAGTAGGGATATTCATCGCTATATGAAGATGATACCCAATGGGAATGTTTCCCCTAGGTATCTCCTCATTGAGTTGTCTGGGATTTTGTATTTAATCCTCATATTATGATAATCATTCCCGTGTGGAAGGAATTTCAGTTATTCTGGGTGGTGAGTTGGATGTAGCCAATCCTTTCCCTTTATCCTTTGTAGTGTTCCACCATAGAGGTGGAAATTCTTTGGTTAGGGGTGCAAAATTTTGTACCTATACTGATTCCACATATTTTAATCCTCAATTGGTTCATCCAAATCACCTTCCTATTGAGGTATGTTTTATAAATTTCATCCCTCTAAATTTGTGTCTTGGTCCACATCATCTACTGTACTGATGGTGATGACATTAATTAAGGTATATCAGGAAATGGTAGTTATCCAATTACTCTCAACTTAATAGGTTCATTTTGAACCACTTGCATCAGGGTCATTTCTCTGACCCTTGGACATATTGGACATTTTCAGCTTACAAACCCTATAGGGTTTTATTGCCTTTGTCCTATGTTCCTTTGATCCCAGTCTATGAATAATGACCTTGAGGTAGTTTCTGGTCATGTTTGTTGAACAGGCACCAAATAGAAAAGGTTTGTCTTGTAGTGGGAGGAATAGATGGGATGTCGAGCGTTGATATTTACCTCCCAATATGGAGAATACTAATTCCATCTACAGTGATGATAATAATGAAAATTTTCCCAACTGTAAGGGTTTTAGGCTATTAGGGGTCACAATTTGTGTTTTTTTAATAAAAGTTTAAGGATTTGATGATCCCATTTGAGTATTTGATGAAATATAAGATGAAAATTGAGATATAAATACCCATATCCCTATGGGTTGGGGTTGATCGGGAAATTTCACTAATTCCTCTAGGACCCTCTTAGGGTTTAATGAACCAGATGGTAACTATTGAGATATAAATGCCCCCAACCTGATGGTATGGGTTGGTTTGTAGCTATTGTCGATATGTCTTGAATCCTCTCAGGGGTTGATGACTTGAGGGGTAGAGGCAGTGGTAAATATTCCCCAAGCACTGTGGTCAGGGTTCTCCCCTAGAGAGCTTCTATGGAATATACTATTAAAATCTGTTTAATTTGACACAATTTTGCTCATGTATGAGCAAGGTGCTATGGCAACCCATGATGAGAGTCATTTTCTATGGGAAGCTATCAGGTTAGCTGAAAATTTAGCTTCCATTTCTAAAATAATTTCACATTATTTTGAGGGGCCTAGCTTAAAGATCTTTTAGAATTCCTCTCCCTCCATTAAAGATGTATTTTCATCTTTAAATGGGGTATTTTGTTGTATTGGTCAACTAGTGTGTGCATTACCCAGTGCCCTAATGTCACTGAAGTAAATGAAATTACATGACACTGTATTTAGGGAGTTATGCTATTATAGGAGTGTGGTGATGTAAAATTATTCATACTTTCCCCCATCTTTGGATATGTATTCCTGATGAGGCTTCGATGATCAGTTTCCAAAGAGTTTTAGTGCAATATAAATAGGCATGTTGTAGATTTATAGTATGATTTTCTAGGCCCTAGGACATGGAGATAATAGCCCGGTCCAATTGAAAATTGAGTAAGTTTATGGTCTGAAGGTGACCCTCATATCCTAGATAGGGGAGGTTCCTAGCCTTCAATCTCTAATGAGTTTCCCACATATTTTGGCATAGGTAAGGCATGAAAAACTTCTCTATCTCATCTGGGATCTCATAGTTAGAAGTAAAAATGGGATAGAACATGGTTTGGAGGTTGTTTCAGGTTAACTCTCTCTATATTTCTATGTCATCCACCTCTTCATTAGGGTTATACGCCTCCACCTAGTCAAACCATTGAGGTTTCTTCTATGGGTATCATGTTAACAATGGTGAAGGGTTACTATTAGTTTATGGGGAACTATATACGGTTGACCCTAATGTTTCGATTACCTCTCTATACAATGTTCTCAAAGTTTTGATAACCTCTCTATATGAAGGTTTTTGGGAAAGTGTATGATTTGTTTATCTGAGGGAGATATCGCCATGGTATGGTTGCCCTTAGAAGATGTCAAGAGTAGAGTCTCTATGATCCATCTTTATACTACCATAAAGAGGAATATCGAGATAATTATTGCCTTATACTTAAGTTGAAGAGCTGAATAATCCTTGAGGTGCTGTGGATATTCATCGAACAGCCTCAAGGACACTATCATTGAGCAACTAGGGGTATGAGCATTATTCTTTGTCGTGGATAGAATATGTCATCCATCATTTTGGGGTTGTGTAGGGATATGATCCTACTATATGAAATATTCCAGAATATATTGATAACTATCTGGTACTTTAAGAATATGAGCCCTCTTCTAAGAAGTTGCTGGAGTATACTGATGAGATTTTATATTTTTGTTAGGAATGTGATCCTACTTATGGGTGGTTCCTAGAATATGTCAATCAACCCTAGATAAAATAGGGATATGACCTTGGTTCAAATATTAATTCCACATCATAATATGATGATATACATCTAGAATGGGATAAGGGATATGGGCCTCTTGTATAGACTCTGAAGGATGTTGGTGTAGTCATTCATAGAAAAAAGTATGGATATAAGCCTGGCTTCCGTGAGATATTAGAGTATATCGAGTAGCTTCACTGATAGGAATATGAGTCTATATAAAGGTATGTGTAACTGTCACTTAGTGAGCCCTGGTTGGAATAGGGATATGAGCCTGCTCCTATGTATTTTTAATATGTTTATTTTCTTTTTCAATAAGAATATGAGCCTATCTCGAGGCATGTGATACTCTCACTTAGTGAGCCCTGATCATAATAGGGATATGAGCCAGGTCCTTTGCCTTCAGAGTATGTCACCATTCTTTTTTGGTAGGAATGTGAGCTTGTCCTTAGGCATGTCCTACTATCACCCAGTGAGACTCGATTGGAATGAGAATATGAGATCGGTATTATTCCTCATCCTTTACTGGGATATATTGATAATCCACCTAGACAAGAGAAATAATGTAATATTTCTATAGAGTAGCCACATGTTCATCCTAATCATGGTGATGAACTAATCTGGCTTTCAAGATGTGAATATGTTCCTGTGTCTATATTTCTACCAGTTTCAAAATATTCTGATGGAGTTCTTCATATGTTTCCATAATGTAAGGACACTTTAGAAAAGTGTTTGCAGGAATGCAGGCCTACACTTTTTTTGTCTCCAATATATACTAGAAGATATATTTGATTTAATTGGGGATATAAGTCTACTTTGATCCTCCTCGTTCCATCAGAATATGTTTATGGGCTTCATGCATTGGGGTAGGGATATGTGCCTCTCCCATGCTTGCTATCAGAATATGCATACAGACTTGATTTGAGGGGCATGGATATAAGCATGCCCACTGGCTACCTCCAAAATATGTCAGTGGGATTCTTCTATAGAATATGGTATATGATCCCACTCCAATTTATCTACATATTTACACACCCACCATGACTTCTTTGGTACATGTTAATGAGTATCCAATGTGGTAATGTGTCGGGTGGTGGCCTCAATAGGCGACTAAGGGGAACTGATGGTATGACACTGGTGATGATGGTTGATAAGAGCCATCCTCAATGGCTTCAAAACTAGTATGCATCTATAGTTGACTCCTTGATACAGCTTACTTGGATATGAAATGTTTGGATTGTTGTGATCTTGGGATAAGCTTCCAAAGTGATTGGTGGTGGTGAAGAGTTGCACTGGTTTCACTAAATCTTTTCCTAAATGATTTGGACTCTTTGGTTTCATCATATGGACACCCTTATGTGCAGCCTTAAGGGTTGGGATCATACCATGTTAGTGGTAATACCAAAAAAATGTTTTCAATGCCAAAATCGTAATATTTTAGGTGGGTGAGTTCATTTTATGACCTGTAGGGATTACAGCCATAGTTAATGTTCCAAAATAGTCATTAAATGAAGACATGATCTCGGTTTAGGGTGTTGTTTATGAGAGAAGTATTTGTTCATAAAGACAATAAGGAAGAAGTTCATTAATCAGTGAATTGTTGTAAGTATTCTCAATCATATATGCACAGGTAACACAATTGTACTTTATTATTTCTAGTTTATCCATTTTTATTTAAGGAATTATCATGGTGAGAATGAACTTATTTCATGGGAACCTTGGTAACATAGGATTTCACACCAAGAATTCCATTTTTTAAGATTCAAAATAGAATGGTCTAATGCATGTTCAACTGATTGTTATCATTATTTTATAGATTCACATCAGGATCTCCATTTCTGTTCCATTTAAAATATGATCAATGGTGGGAACAAAATGTTATGATGAGAGCTAGATAGTCTATCCTTTTTAAAGGGTGAAGGGGGTGGAATAGTTGAATGATTTCATGATGGGTTCACAATTTTCATCTTCCATATAAACTCCCAATGAATCCAACATCCATAAATGGGTACAGGCTCGGTTTCCAAAGGTATGAGGTCATTTGGGGTTTTAGACCCAATGAAACTTAGGAGCTCACATCAGTTAAAAGGATGGGAGGTCGGGCTCATCGCACCCTTTTGGGGGGAATTATTGTCTCCTCTAGGACTCTCTTATATATTTAAGATATGTTTGTGAATCTCTTTCTAATACCAATACGGACCCGATTACCCTAACAAAATGATCAGGTGTTGAATATTTATATGTGTAAAGGGGTATCTATTGATGAGATCATTTTTATGTATCTAGGTTTATTCATTTGTTTCACATTATTTATTAGAATTGGAAATATTATTATATTATGAATCCATATAACCAAGAACTCTAGAGTTTACTACCATCTAGGAAGGCGATTGATATTTCAAGCATGGGACTGAAACTTTATGATTCATCTTTTATATCTTGTTTATAATAGTAATAAAAACCCACATAGTTCATTTAACCCATGAATTTTAATTTCATACAAAAAGTAAGAATATGGGGGAACATAGGCACGTAGCATTGAGATCGATCCTTAGGAAGATTTCATGTGTATCCTGATTATAAAAGAAATCAAATTCATCATAGTTCATTTCTCCCTCAACCAACTGATGTGGGGTGAAGGATAATTACTACCTATGAGGGTTACTGTCCTAGGGATTATTGATGTGGTAATGCCTTTAGGACCTATCCCAAGATGGATTCCCTTATATGGGGGTAATCATATCATTCCACTGAATAGGGATTAAACACTAAAGTTTACTTGGTTGGGGAAATTCATGATGTGAGTGATATGATTGTTGAAAATCCCTAAAACCATGTGAGCCATGTTCGCTGTGAGAAATAAGGGATATTATGTCATCATTCCCACTTCATATAGATGTAGTACTTAGGCACTGGGGTGGTCCTTATGAGGTTTTTTATATAGAGCTTGACTTTAAAAAGGTGACTTACATTTCTTATTTATAGCAAGAATTAGAGCCTTCATAGTTAAATGAGCTTCTTTATCCGCTGATAGATGAGGAAGGATAATAGACCCATGGGAGAATTCAGCCCCATGAATTAAGAATATTTGGAATATAGATGTGCTTACACCAAGTTGGATGCTCATTGGAGCTTGGTCCTTGGGAATTCATCCTTTCTATCCTATTTATAGTAAGAATTAGAGTCCTTATAGTTCAATTAGGTATACTTGAATATGTCTAGAAGACAAGGTTATCATGTCCCGGTGTGTCTTTATGACATTTATAAGGAGTACTAGACATGTTCTGATTGCTTATAAGACATGTCCAAAGACAATCGCATGATCTAGTTGGCTTTTATGAAGGATGTCACATGACCAAGATGACATTTCTGGAGGACATCATCTGATATGGGCAACATTTTTGAAGGAATTTTCAATACCTGGGTGACATGTCCTGGTGCTACCTCATGACTTGGGAGACATGTCTGAGGGACATCACAATACTTGAGTAACATGTCTTGAGAACATCGCATGATTGAGGATGACATGTCCAAAGGGAGTTGTGTGAATTGGGTGATATGTCTGGAGGCAGTCTCATGATCTGAATGGGTCATGCAGATCACATGACTCTTTTTTAAGATAATCATTGTATCCTATCGCCACAAAATTATTTCATATTTTTTAACCTTTATTTCACATATTCCTTAATGTTTTTAAAGTATTATTTTATTGGGGTTCTGTGTAAATCAAGTTGACATATGGGAAATCCATTAAACGATATGTCCAATGCACTTGAAGTCCTTTGCGTCATCAATATGGTGATCACGCAAAGTCTATATTCATGTCATGTGATCCCTTAGGTCATTCCCCAGATTTTACCTAGTGAAGACCCTTTCTATGGTGTGTCTTTACATTCTAATAATTCTACTCCCATGATAGAACCTCTACTGTTGTGTGTGTGTGTTTTCTACGGTGATAGGGGTTTATATAGGTAGAGTTGGCCCAGTATATCACCACCTTTCATGGTAAAAATGTCATGTGAACCAGCTTGAGGTGGGGTACAGCCTCGCATGATCAAAATCATGTGATCGTAAGATTGTTTCACATGATGGAATGCTTGACAACCACCGATGATTCACATGATCATCTCCAAGGCATCGCATGATTCTCAATTGTTTATGTGGTTGTTCTCTAGAAAATCATTGAGGGATTCAAGAGATGGCTTCAGGCTTTGCATGATCTGGTAGCCTATCCATCGAAAAAAACTGGACCACCACCAATTACTTCATTTGAGAAAATAATAAAAATTCATAAATATGTAATCCTCTTATGTCACTATTTTCATGAAAAGATTTGGTGATGTATGCATTTCTTTTATTTTCCATCTCCATTTCACCATGAAATTATAGTTTTTTAAATTAATTCATATTGGTATTCACATGATCGAATCCAGGGGTGTCACATGATCTCTTGGCATGCCAATAGATTGTCGATTGAAGGATTCATGTGAGATAATAAATGAATAAAACACCAAAGTTGGAAGGCACTTGTGGTGGGGAGTTATGTTCTTATTCATTCAAATAGTGTGATTTCCACATGGATTCATTTGATCATCACTATTTTTATTATGGGATCTTTAAAACCTCTTGTGGTGGATTCATGTGGTTGACATGACCACCTTCATATGATGATTTTGATTTCTTTGAAAAAAGGCATGTATGAAAGATGAAGTTGCATGCATGGCCTCGAGACGTTGAGAAAATATCATTCATCTCATATTGTTTGTTGGAGGAATCTATTATGGTGATCGTTTAATAGTGGAGTAATAAAAGCATTGGGTGTGGCTCACTGTTTCAAACTAGTGGATCCAGGAGTGCGGTAGGAAGGTGGAAGGTTGAAGATGATCGTGTGAGCATGATAAAATAGCCCCAATCGATTTGATTGGCCAAATAGGATTCTATCTATATTTCTTATAGAGGTACAATTCACATTTAGGGAGTCTTCTGATATCTATTTCACACATTTATAGAGAGTTCCTAATAAATCAATCTATAGAATTCATTCATCGATCAGACAGTAGGGTTAGTACCCGTAACACCTTCACCCATGCACTCACCAGTTATGCCCTCCCATTGTGCGGCCTGTATAGGTACACCTACACTCACCCCTATTTTATCAATATAATATATTTGATCACCTAGATCAACATCGCTTGGCTGGATGGCTGGCTGGATCTTAGAGTGCAGTTGAATCCTGACTACCATATCTGCCCCTGGGTTGAGCTGGTTGGCCAGTTGGCTTGGCCGACCCTTTGTTTCTAAGGGAGAATTCATAAATACCTAGAAGAATATTCTAAGTAAAATGAATACAAGAAGGGTCAAAATTATATGCCCTTATAAAGAAAATCCAAAGCCTATATTCTTCGAGGATGACACCTACGATTCCATCATGCAAAGTATATCAGTATTTTTGTATAGTCACTATGATTCTCAAATCTTCGATGGAAAAGTTCATGGAACACAATTATGGGTGTCAACAAGTATAATGGGCACTATTTTACTATGATCTATTTATAGTCAATGAAATCAATTTTTAATCACCTTACCTATGTACTTACCTTTAATCCTCATAAATATTTTAATCAAATTAAATATCATTATTCATTTTTTAAGCTCTACATACACAACCCCCACACCCCCCCTCATTAAAAGATAATTAAAAACACAATTGACACCAAAACACTAATTTCATAATTAATTATTCTATATAATTAATGTTATAAACATTATATAAAAGCACTATCTATTTGATGGTTGATAAGTGGAAATCGACCATACATAAAAACTTGGCGTTGTTTCAAGGGATGGTTCTATATTGATGATTTATTTTTGATTATATTAAAAAACTAAAAAATAATAATTTTAAAAATACAAAAAATGAATTTTAATTTTGGTGATCCTTATGATTTTATTACAACAATAATGATTTTTTTATGAAAGGTGTAAGGGATTAATAACTCCGATTGTGGAGAGTAAACCATCAAAGAACTCATTAAGGACCTTAAGGAGGATCTCAAACCTAAGCTCCATAAGGCCATGACTAAGGAACTGAGTGAGTTATCTAGATACTTTCCTAATTTTCATTATAATTTGGTAATAGAGTAAATCATAACACCATATTTCCATATATATAATAAAGAAAAGGTATGATATATTGAAGAAGAACTATAAAAGTATAATTCATTAAATAATATTTCTATTGGATTTCTAAAGTCACTCCATGAGAAAATGAAGATACAATATGAACCATTAAAGGGATTTGAATACTCAAAATCTATCTTATATTCTCTAGATAATGAGGAAGAATAAAATTCCACACTTGGTGAGATGTGTTTTGAAAAGAATATGGGGGAGCTCATTTTGCTGCCCATTGATGTACATGAAGAAGTTGGAACCATGTTTAACATTAATAAAGAATCCATTGCTCACGATAAAATATAAAAAAACAACTCCTAACATAGAAAGAAAATCCCCAATATATTGCATCTTTCCTCAAGTCAATAAGAAGAAGTAGGAACCCTATATTATTTTTCTAGCTCCATTTCATTTAAAGAACTTCAAAAATGAGTCAAAGATATTTTTCAACGAACAAGGGTAATTTTATAAGAATAAATTTTTTTGGAAGAATATTATATATGAGAATATATAGTGGTTCAAATTAATAAAATGATATGAACCTTCTAACCATGGATAGCCCATTACAATTATCTAGTTGTAGACAAAATAAATACAACACTTCTTTGGAATAAACCGATATTCTCTTTCAAATTTTTTTTAAATATTTTATTTTTTAGTTTTTAGAATGAATATTTTATTTTATTTTCTTATAAGTAAAATGGAATATTTTTGGTGGAATATATTCTTCCAAGATATCCACTGAATAATTATCAAGTTGTTTTATTATATCATACTTGTCATGGGATTTTCCAATTCTTTTCCAAAATTTCTTTAGCATGATTATGCATGAGTTGCATTGATGACAATGAAACAATTAAGTATGGGGTAGGGGATAAATTTTATGTATGGATGATTTTTTCATATCATCCATCAAATAACTTATTCTTTTCAATAATGTGTATAATAGTTATTAGGTCAAATCCTTAATTATAATATTAGTGTTTTAGAGTTGATTGATTTTTTAATTTTCTTTCAAAAAGGGGGATTTATGTATGTAAGGATAAAAAATGAATGATGAGATTAAATTGAAACTATTTATAAAGGGTTAGGGTGATTGAAAAAGTTAGGTTATTAATTTATTAATTTCAAAAAACCAAAAAGTATCATGTCAAATTTACATTCACAACACAATATACACATGGTCAGATTTCCAAAATGTTTTAGCTATAATTAAAGACTAAACATAAGATTAAATCCAATAATACATGTTATTGATAAATGGTTCAATATTCCATGAACTATTATCTTTTTTGTATTTCCAATAATCTATGAAACCCCTATATCCATAAAATATTTCAATAATATATGATATAATTGATGAACACATGAAGCGTCAATTTAATAATCATGAAGTGTGATTTTTCTCAATCAATATATAATCCCTAAACTAAAAATAGACCTTCAAGGGATATTTACTCAACTTTAGATATAGTGAATAATTTTTTTAGGGTTTTATATGATAGAGAATAAAATAATTGAATAAGAATGGGGTGAGAGGATAGTTACACGAATATTATTTACACATACAAATGGAATTAAAATGACACATGCAAGTGGTGAAATTTAAAGGGGAATAAGGATAGGGGTACCAATTAAATTAAAAATAATTTTAGAATATAAAATATAGAATTGAATAGTAATAATGAGAATAATATTTCATTGAGAAGTGATTATTCATTACAAATAAATTAATTTATAATAAATTTACAATAATTACAGTGGAAACCAAATAAAGAAAACTATAGGTAATATTTCCATTGTCAAAAAAAGAGTATAATGGATCATATAATTCCTTAAAACAAGTTTTAGCCATTATAAAGGTTCCCCAATGGTGACTAAGTTCCAAACACTTTAGAAAAGGTTAGGGGAAGAACCAATTTATAGTATATAAGAGGGAATGTTTTTTCATATCCAAATTTTTTCCTTTTACTTTCATTGCATGTTTGTCCATATTAATGATAAATATTTCCTCCACAATATTCTAGAGATTTTTGATTCTATAAATTTTATATTTTTTATCACAATTTTAACTCAATTTGAGTTATAATGAACTTGTTATGGATAAAATATTGACATAGTATTCAATGTGACATGTGGGGTATATCTTAACTTCATGGTCATTATCTCATCTATAACATCTAATATTGTCCAAATAAATTCACCAAATTTCTAATAAATCTCCAATTAAACATCCACCATTAATTTTGGGCTTTAAGTTTCAATTTTTTACCATTTTTTCCATTAATGAAATCAATTATCAAGTCGAGTCATGGATTATACCACATATCCACAATAAATAATCTCTCATTTAATGTATCCTTATACTAACTTAATGATTGAATTTGTTCTTGATTTTTTTAGAGATGTGGGGTATATAATTATATTTCAATGGATGTTATAATCATCATATTTATAGTTTTAAATCCAAATTTATGACTCATTTACTGATGGTTGGTCAATTCTGTCTGGACAAATATTTTCCAAATTGTATGATTCATTTTGGAATAATAAATTTTGATTCAGTATTTAGTCTAGTTTAATAAATTATATCTAAATTAATAATAAATCCTTTAAAAATTTTAAATAAAAAAATACCACATAAAATTTTATAGTAAAAATAATAGAATTCATTGAAAAGGGTAAAAATCTAATTTTCATGACATTTTTGAATTTATATTCTAAATATAATTTTTCAATAAATAATCATATTTATCTCTACATGGGAAGATTATAAATTTTAAAAAAATGAAATATTCTGAAAATGTATGGTTCATTATCCATCCTTAAGTATTAAAGAAAGATATGAGAAGGAGGTGACTTACTATAAGGCCCAGAATTAAACATTACATAATTTTGAGTTTTAGTCAATAAAATACTTTCTTTTAGATTGATTATCTTTTACATTATGTTGTTTTATATAATTAGAACATAACTCATACATAAAAAATCATAAAATACAAATTATACACTTCCAATTGGTATCTATTTTTTCCATAATTTAAAAAATTTAAGACAAAACAAGATCTATTTTCATGAGAAATATTCACAAATTTAAAATTGACCTATTCCTTTCCCTTACACATCCTTAAACCTTGTAAAAACATTTTAAAAAACTTAGGATGGGAACAAAAGATCAATAAAGGATATAAAAAATAAAAGAAACTATTAATTTAGTAAAAACATGAAAACCCATGAAAAATAATTTTCTTGAAAACATAACATTTTACCCATAAAGGAAATATCATTCCTTTAAAAATGTCATTTACTTTTCCTTTTGAAAATAAATGGTTTTCATAAAAAATCATTAGAAAGCATAGAAAATTCATGTAGGTACCTTGGGAAATCATCACAAAGAACCCTCACAGAACCCTTAAAGAACCCTTAAAAATTTTAATAATCACACGGTCAACTTCCAATATAATTATCTAGATAATATAACCATAACCCAATGCATTAGAGTGTTATATGGACACACCCATCATTTAAGCTATAACGGGCTCATGAGGTGCTATCTAGGTACACCCATCATTTATAATGTCTAAGATTTTTTTCATTTTTAAAACTCTTTTAAAACTCATTTTAAAATCACTTTTAGGTATTGAAATACCATTTTCTTTCAAAATAATATTTTAATGAAAAAACACACCTTTATTTTAAAAAACCATTTTCAATACCAAAATACCCAATAGAAAGGGAAATGGGGGTTTTCAATTAAGAAAACATGTAATCTTGAAAAGTAATCTATAAACCAAATAAAATTTATGATTACATGAAATTTAATTGTCACCATACTTTAAAAATAGGTCATTTCATTTGTCATTTATCAAAATGATCTGTTTAAAAAACATAAAATGATTCCTCCTAAGAAACCTTGAAAAAAATTGAAATACAAATAAAATGAAATTTATAAATATTTTACATCCATATAGACAATTCAAATACCATTTTAAAAACATGTAAATGTAATATAAAGAGAGTTTGAAGGAAATCCTTAAAAGAGGATTTTTTTAAGAAAATCCCCTTATCACTTGAGAGACACTTGAATAGTAAACCACATTAAATAATTAAATTAATAAACATTAAATATAATTATAGTAAATAAATTAGTTATATATAATGTAAAATTGGCTTTATATAAATCTTATAAATGTTTAAAGGTGCAAAACATCAATAATTGCCTCAATGAAAGGGAATTGAGTTGAAGTCCCTTACCTTGAGTCTCATTATTCATGTGTGTCTTTATATTATAGAATAATAAAAATATGTTAATTATTTAATTTATTAAGAATATTTATCATGTTTTTTATTAATTTTATTTCACTTACATACATGTTATATACAATTACTTAATAAATTAAGTTAAAGTTTTATGTTTTGACCATATTTGGCTTATGTGTCAAAACTGACTTTAGGGGGTCAACTAAGGTCAAAGGAGTAATTATTTAAACATATCCATAATAATAATAATAATTAAATAAATATCATATTTATAGTTTAATTATACTTTTAAAATAAATCATGAAATATTGTTATGAAAAATGAACCAACATTATGATCATGGATATGGTAGGTCGTACGAATGCATGAGTAACATTCCTATTTTTCAATGATCATTATAGAAAGAGGGTATGTAAAATTTATGTTTAAATAATGATAATTATATCATAAATACCATGATATTTAATTATATATACTTCTATATATCATTATTTTGATGTAAAATTAATCACATCGCTTCGAGGAGGTGGTAGTCTACACGTCTATAAACGGTGTTATTACTTTTTCAGTATGTGAAAGATAAGAAAAAAATTATATATTATATTTATAGAAATATAATTATGTAATTAATATAATAAATATTTCATTTATATCATATATATATTCATCATAGTTACCCTTATTACCTTTTATGTAACACGTTAGTGAAAAATGCTTCACGTCGCTTCGTAAGCCGATAGTTCATCATACACACGACGACATTATCGTATCCTCTATGGTATGAAATTTAAAATAGGTGTATATTATATAATAAATATAGAGTTATTATTATGTTATAAATATCATATATAAATATTATTACCATCATAATTTCCAACCATAAGAGGTGTTAAAGGAAAAAATGAATGACATCGCTTCACGAGGCGGTAGTTCGTCATACACACAAAATAAATATTTCGTAACCCATTTGATGGAAGTGTGTGTAGGTGTAGGTTATAACCATAACATAACAACTTATAATTATATTTATAATACTTATGTTAGTATATAATCATGTTATAAGAATAATTTATTTTGGTGTAGAGATAAATATAACAAAAATGAACGTTGATGAATGTTACCTCTTCATTTGGTAACTTCTTTTGGTTTAAACCAAAGGACTTCCTTAGTTGGATTTATTACAAAATTTAATCTTATTTTATTATGTTAAGGGATTTTGGGAGTGATTTTTCTATGTTTTTGAAAAACCAAAGTGGTTTTAAGGTGTTAATAGAGGGGGAGAGGGGAGTGGGGGGAGGACACACTTGGCATTTTTTAAAAGAAGTTAAGTGAACCCACATTTTTACCTAACAAGAGGCTTCAATAATACAAAAAATTAGATCCTATATTTTTAATGGTTTAAATATGGTCACACAATATGTTTTTGACATGTTTTTTTCCATTTCCACACCTTATCCTTTAAGATTAACCACTAAGTAAACTCATTTTTACCTTAATCATTAATTTTAATTATTTTTACAAAACTTTTTGGTCAAAAAATAAGTTTAACTTGATATAAACTATAAATTATGTTGATTAAAAATATAGAATCCATTTTTACAAATTCAATTCATAGAAGTGGTAGAATTTAATTTAAAATTAATCTCATAGATGGAGTGAGAAAGTAGGTTTTTAAAGTAAAAATATTCAAAAAGATACTAAGTTTTTATATCCAAATTCAATATAAAAATGATTCCACTGACCTAAATGGTATTAATAGATTTATAATAGATATAATTTATCTTTATAACTAACTAAAAATATAATTTAACATTATAAATTATTTTGATAAAAATTAATTTTTCAATTAAAATATAATATTTTCACTATTCATCAAAAAATGAAACTTCTCAGAATAATACCAAATATTCACCATAATCTAATTTTGAAATTATTATTTCAAAAATTAAGTTTATTTTTTACAATAAAATTTAAAAAAAATCAAAATTTAGTTTTAAAATAAGTCCTCCCTTAAAAGGTGGCAAACTTGTCTTTTAGAAAAATATAGTTTTTTATGCTTAAAATGGATTTTTTCTTATTTTATATCAATAAAAATTAATAGATGTATGTTGAAATTTTTTTTAATATATAATATATAAATTTCATTAATATATCTCACTAATAGTGATTAATTTAATTTATTAAGAAAAAATGTCTTTGTGGTCATAAAAATAGTAAAAACCATTCCTTTATATTCAAATGGTTTTTATTTTCATTTAAAATTAATTAGTAACCTATTAATTCATTATATATACATTTATAAACCATGTCTTACAAATTAAGTTAATATTATTCATTCATGTCATTCTAATGGATAGGTTAAATAATAGTATTAATAGTATATTGTTTTCTGGTAAGACTCGTTCTTGCGTGTAACATAAGTTATAGGAGAAACTCGTGTTACGTGAAATGAAAGAAAAACTTGGAGTTGCGTTTAATGAAAGATAAATTTTGAATTGTGTGTAACATAATATATCAAAGAATTTAAATTAATTTTAGTCAATATATTTCATAAAATCTTGGGATGTTACATCCTACCCCCTTAAAATGAATTTCTCCCTCAAAATTCATCTTAGTTATCAAAGGTTTTGCATTTTGAGAATTCCTTCATAAAAACCCACATAATAAAGGGTTAATAAAACATACACATAATAAGAAATAAAAATATTTACAAAATTAATTTGTAATAACACATTTAATATTTATGAATCAGAGAACATAGGTGGAAATAGAGGGAAAGTGTAAATAATTATAGAGATTGATCGAGGTCATTAATCACAAGCAAGTGAATTATCAATGGAAATTTTAGGGCCTCAAAGACATAAATATTTGATGAGTGAAAATACCATTGGTTCATCAAAAATAAATGAACTAGGTTAACATTTTTTTCAAGATCATTTTCCTAGATTTAAGTAATTACCTTACCATCTAGACTAAGATAATAAGGAAGTATACTTAATTGATGAGCATAATTTCATCCCTTAATAAATTTCCATCACATTCTCATATTTTTTTCCCAAAAAATGAGTATTCAATATGACTTTTTCATTAATTAAGAACTATATTCCTCTTCTAACATATCACATAATCCTTAAATGGATAACAAGATATTCCTCCTATCTTTAGATATTAACCAAAACCAAAATGGTTAGCATATAGTAAGATAATTCCCAAAAATTATAAAAAATTCATGTGATGAGATAATAAATTAATCTCTAAAGTTAAATAGTAATACCCAAAGATATATGTCACGACCCGTCCTCGGTGCCCGTGTCGTGACTACCCCAAGCCCGCCTACCATAGGCCAGGGGCTGGTGACTAGCACCAAGGCATAAATCCCGGTAAAAAGGGAAGGCATTGCCTTTGTAAAGTAAACAAGCACCTCAGAGTAAGCAAGCGGAAAAGGTAAACACTAAGTAAAAACAGAGTACAACTGCAAGTGCGGAAAGTAAGTGGGCCAGAATACAAACCCAAACTGAAAGTAAAGTACAAATCGAAAAGGAAAACAGCAACTGAAAAGTAAAAGCCGCTACGCCGAGATGTCCACTGGAAATCCCACCTGAAGGGTGGGTACAGATAGCTCCACTGCTCCTCGGGTCCCGTCGTCCGCTCCGAGTACGTCCCGCCCAGTGGTCCTCCTCTAGGTATCGTCCTGCTCTGCAGGCCTCAACCACGATCAACGCTGTTCGTCGTCTGCAACCAACACAACGTAGTGCGGGCATAGCCCGTGCAGGGGTGAGTATAAGCTAGTCAGTAGGGACTCCGAGACCCCCGAAGGTCTCCCAAAATCCACAAAGGATAAACCACAAAGGAAATATACAATCACGAAGTAACAACCGACACTGCTTAGGTATATGCCCATACATATACCTAAGTCAACAATTCCAATACGCTCCAACCTCCGAGCCCAAGTACAACTCAGTCCAAAGAGGAAAGTATATGTATTCCACACAGGAGGGCAAAATGTAATCCACACAGGATAGCACAACAAAATCCACATAGGAAAGCAAACAGGATTTAGCTCACACAGGTATACATCATCGAAAAGGTGAAAGAGATGATCACACATAGATACTGAATCATCTAAGCTGGGACCCACATAGGATACAAGACCAGTTGTCTTCATTGTTTCATCTATGATGGGACCCACATAGGATACAAGACCATCACTGAATCATCAAAGCTGGGACCCACATAGGATACAAGACCAGCACAGGTAGGACCCACATAGGATACAAGACCAGCTGTCTTCAATGATTCATCTATACTGGGACCCACATAGGATACAAGACCAATATTTAATCATCTAAGCTGGGACCCACATAGGATACAAGACCAGCACAGCTAGGACCCACATAGGATACAAGATCAGCTGTCTTCATTTATTCATCTATACTGGGACCCACATAGGATACAAGACCGGCATTGAATCATCTAAGCTGGGACCCACATAGGATACAAGACCAGCACAGCTAGGACCCACATAGGATACAAGACCAGCTGTCTTCATTGATTCATCTATACTGGGACTCACATAGGATACAAGACCAGTACTTGAATCATCTAAGCTGGGACCCACATAGGATACAAGACCAGTTGTCTTCATTGATTCATCTATACTGGGACCCACATAGAATACAAGACCAGTACTTGAATCATCTAAGCTGGGACCCACATAAGATACAAGACCAGCACAGATGGGACCCACATAGGATACAAGACTAGCTATCTTCATTGATTCATCTATACTAGGACCCACATAGGATACAAGACCAGTACTTGAATCATCTAAGCTGTCATAACCACAAAGGATCGATAGGTACTAATCCCCGCAAAGGCCCACACAGGATCGGACCCACTCAGGATCTGAAGCACTGATCCCCGTAGGATCGCTGAGTGTTGTAGTCGTCGCCGTCGAATCCACTGAGGATCTCTGCACTATCGTCGTTGAAGTCGCAGTCACAGCCAGCACTAGGGTTCCCGCACATAGAAAGCTCGTTCGAGGGGGTCCGCTCCACGAGATGAGAGGCTGATACATCAAATGTCACATAGTCCGAAGTTGATGTATCCAAAAGTTCCATATCGTCAACAGGAACTCAACGCAACAGACGGCGCGTCAATGGGACGCCCGGTCTGAGAGTTATTGGCTTTTTCGTTCCAGGGGCCCGGTTGGTTTTTAAGGAAAAACCAACCCGACCGTACTCCACCTGCATCCAAAGCTCGGGCAGAGTATTCCAAAAGATCTGTCTCACTAAGAGGAACTCAACCAAGTCGACAGCACGTCAATCGGACGTCCGGAGTTCAAGATATGAGTGTTTCCGCTCCGAAGGCCCAGTTGGTTTCGTGTACGAACCAACCCGGCCGAACTCAAAGTATTTTGAAACCTTGAGTGTGATATACTGAAACGACCGCCTCGATCCAAGGATCGCGTCACCGCTGACGGAGCGTCGATCAGAGTTTTGTATCCCGAGTTATGAGCAATTGAACCCAAACGGTCCGAAAACGGGGGTTTCGGGCCCGGACCGACCCGACCCGAGACCCCCCGGTCAGCCCGAACAGGGTTGACCCACCCCGGGTCCGGGTCAACCCGGCCTAGAGGCCCGGTTCGGCGACCCGCGCGCTGGGCGCGCAGTCGATGCTCGGCCAAAACGGCCGAGCCGTTTGTCGTCTCGCACGGGGGGGCGTTGCCCCTCCCGTTTCATGAAACTGCGGCCCCTTAATTGGGGCCGCTTTGATCCGGCCGGGAGAATTTATTTCCCCCGGCTCCTCCCTTTCCGGCCGGCCCGACCTGGCCGGCCGGTTCTTGCTCAACGGGACTGGCGGTGGTCGGTCCCCTTCCAGCTCCGACACCGGCGGCCCGGCTCGGCCGTCGGTCACCTTGCTCCGCCGCGGCCCGGAACCGGCCGCGGCTCTTGTCGTCCGGCATGGTGCGACGGCACCGCGCCCCTCCACCGCGGCTCCACTACGGCCGCGGCGTCTTCAGTTTACTTCGACGCGGCGCGACGGCGTCGCGTCCTTGAACTTATTTCCATGGCGCGTCGCGACGGTGTCGCGCATATCCTTCCGCATGAATCCGCGTGGTGCGATAGAACCACGCTTTTTCGTACCAACCAAAGAGAACCAACACGAAAACAAGGAGGAGGGTCGTCCGTGTTTGTGTGGTCTGACCCCCTCGCGTTATTCGATAACAATTGGTTTTAAACCACGAAGATCATCAAGTTGGTATTCACGAACAAATAAATAAATAAAACCCCTACCTCGGTTCAGGAACGGTGCACGACAATCGAGTTGCGGATGACGAGCGTCGCGGAGGTCGGGCGTCGCGGAAAAAGAACGTCGATTTCGTTGTCGTCGAGGTGCGTTCGAAGAGCTAACGTCGTTGGAAGAAGACTTCGCGTTCTTCGGTGGAGATGTTCCTCGTTGAAGAACGGTGTTCTTCATCGGAGTCCGAGATTTTCGTCACGTTCTTCGTCGAGGTTGAAGAAGAAGAAGACTTCACGCTTCCCAATCCTCTCAAGGTGGAAAAAACTCTAATAATAATAAAATAATACCAAGTCTTATTTTATTAACACAACCTAACCATTTGAATTTCAAGAGTTTGAAATTAAGTAACTCGCCTTATTAATTATAACAAGTTGTCAAAAAATTAATGAAAGTGAGTTAATGGGGAGGTAGGAAGGTGAGGGGTTAATAGGAGTTAAGGGATTTGAAAAGGTGGGGGGGTTCGTGTGGGCCCCACCCTTTCAATTATCCACAGATGGGAATTTGGGTGAATGTGGGCCCCACCACCAACTTCCCATGGGAGAAAATAAACCACCTTGATATGAAATAAAATTGATTCAACAATTTTATTTACTTTTTTTTAATTAAACCCCATTAATTAACTTCTTCACCCGCACAAACGCAACTACGGTAAGGGTTACCTTAAGCGATTACCGGCGTTGCGAGTTCATCGGTGCCCTCGGAATTCGATTCCAAGCACTGGTTCAAAAGATAGGAATTCACGCTCGTTCGTTCACTGAACATACCCGAGCCAAACTTCGGAAATTGATTTTGGGCACTCTGGGCCTCGGAATCAGGCGCCGTCAGAAACTGCGTTCTTGTAAAATTCCAAAGAAAATTAAAAAAAACATTTCCTTGAAATTTCCAGGTCTTTACATTACTCCCACCACAGGGCTTTACGTCCCCGTAAAGCTTCAACACAAACTAGGGATACAAAAGCGGTAGAGCTAGGCGGTAAGCCACCTCGCCAATCCTGCTGAGGACCTGGAAGGGTCCGATGAAGCATGGAGGCAACTTTCCACCTTGGCCAAATCTCCGTAATCCACGTCGTGGTGAGACCCGCATGAAGACGTGGTCGCCATCCTCAAACTCTAGTGGCCTCCGCCTCCTGTCAGCGAAAGACTTTTGTCGGCTCTGAGCTATCTTCATCTGCTCCTGCATGACCTGGACCTTCTCTATCGTGGCCTGGACCACCTCTGGTCCCACAAGAGCTGCAATGATTTCTTCTTTGCCGATAAGATAAATCTGGTCTCATCCGTTGGATGAACCACGTTCTTTGCCTAATACAGTGAATCCCGACATGGATGATACTAATCCATACCAAGGATGACATCGTAAGGCCTCGACGCTACTACCAAGAGATCCAACCATTACTCTCGCCTCCAAGGGTTGAGTCACGCTGTCTGCATCAGTGTGTGGTAACTGGGTCTCCTCCAGTAGATATCTCACAAGTGAGGGTCAAGTCAACAGTCAAAACTGGAACCTCTTAGTAACAACACAAAAGAGGACAGGAATGAAAACATCACAAAGGTATGCGTCTTTTACTATTTCAGCTCATAATACAAAGACACTACACAACAACAACAAGGAACAATAAGTACAAAAGACGTATCCACTAGTTCCGCTCCTGTCCATTTGCTCCCAGAGCTCCATGATCGAAGGCCTCAGCTTCCTGAAGCTGAGCTCTCCCATGTCCACCAACTGCTGCTCGGCCAGCTCCTCTGCCTCGCCCGCCTGCACCCTGCGGACCTCCATGGCCGAACCTCTGTCTGGGAGGTCCCTCTACCACCTACTTCTCATCTGTAAGACGAGTCGGGCAGTCTCGAGCCATGTAACCTTTCCCGCCGCATGCGTAGCAATGCTTTCCCCTCGTGTAGCTGGCTCTCCTTCGGGTGCCCCGCACAACCGAATCTTCATCCTGAGACTGCCCATCTGATGGTCTGGCCCTCTTGGGCCTCTGCGTCACCTGTCTACTGCCAGCTGCAGAAGACCCTGCTATGGGCCGTCCTGCGGAGGGCCCTGTCACTGGAGCCTTCTCGGCTAGAAAACTCTCCACTAGAAGGGCTCTCTCCAACACCTCTGCCTGTGTCAGAATGTTGAGGGAGATCAGCGAAGCCCGGATCTCGTGCCTCAGTCCCTGCTCGAAGGTCTGGGCCCGGAAGAACGGGTCCCGTACCATATCTGTGGAGTAGCGTGAGAGATTAGTAAATCTCTCCAAGTACTGGGCCACTGTCATGCTGCCCTGCCGTAGTTGTAGCAGCTCTTGGATGCGCACCGCATGGAGGGTGGCTGGGACAAACTCTGAGAGGAAGAGGCTCTCAAATTCTGTCCAGAGTAGAGATGCCTCATCGTGCACCTGGAGCATCAAGTTCAACCATCGGCCCGCTACCGCGTGCAGTAGGCTCACTGCGAGGATCACCATGAGGTCTGTTGGTGTCCTCACTAATCGAAAAACTCTCACTACTGCCTCCAGCCAGTCCTCGGCTACCTGGGGGTCCGTCTCCCCGCGGAACCTGGGCGGTCGCTGGCGCTGGAACTCATGCAGTGCACTAAGGCGACGTGCATCGTCAGCGGCTGGGGCTGGTAGCATCGGTGGCTCGGCGGGTAAAGGTATCGTTGGTGCCTCTGCTGACAAGGACCCCTGCACCGAGGCCTCATCGCTCGGTGGGTTGTCGTCACGCTCAACTCTTGGAACCCTAGCCGACTGCCGTCGTGGGGCCATCCTGAAAAGGAAATAGGTGCGCCACGGTCAAATAGTATACCTGGTGAGCTGACACAAGTAATCACAAAGAAAACTTGAAACACACACGCAATCAATGTTTTCGTGCATTAAGTCGGAAATCAGAAGTCAGGGTCCTGGTGTACGGATACATCGGCCACCGCACCAACACTGGACTCCCTGGACTGATAACCACACCCAATACGCTGAACAATATTGCTTTACACAGAAGAAAGATCAGAGTCTATGGTAGAACCGAACTCCTCTGATACCAATTTGTCACGACCCGTCCTCGGGGCCCGTGTCGTGACTACCCCAAGCCTGCCTACCATAGGCCAGGGGCTGGCGACTAGCACCAAGGCGTAAATCCCGGTAAAAAGGGAAGGAATTGCCTTTTTAAAGTAAATAAGCACCTCAGAGTAAGCAAGTGGAAAAAGTAAACACTAAGTAAAAACAGAGTACAACTGCAAGTGCGGAAAGTAAGTGGGCCAGAATACAAACCCAAACTGAAAGTAAAGTACAAATCGAAAGGGAAAACAACAACTGAAAAGTAAAAGCCGCTACGCCGAGTTGTCCACTGGAAATCCCACCTGAAGGGTGGGTACATATAGCTCCACTACTCCTCAGGTCCCGCCGTCCACTCCGATTACGTCCCGCCCAGTGGTCCTCCTCCAGGTATCGTCCTGCTCTGCAAGCCTCAACCATGATCAACGTTGTCCGTCGTCTGCAACCAACACAACGTAGTGCGGGCATAGCCCGTGCAGGGGTGAGTATAAGATACTCAGTAGGGACCCCGATACCCCCGAAGGTCTCCCAAAATCCACAAAGGATAAACCACAAAGGAAATATACAATCACAAAGTAACAACCGACACTACTTAGGTATATGCCCATACATATACCTAAGTCAACAATTCCAACACGCTCCAACCTCCTAGCCCAAGTACAACTCAGTCCACACATGAAAGTATACGTATTCCACACAGGAAAGAAAAACGTAATCCACACAGGATAGCACAACACAATCCACATAGGAAAGCAAACAGGATTCAGCTCACACAGGTATACATCATCGAAAGGGTGAAAGAGATGATCAGACATAGATACTGAATCATCTAAGCTGGGACCCACATAGGATACAAGACCAGTTGTCTTCATTGTTTCATCTATGCTGGGACCCACATAGAATAAAAGACCAGCACTGAATCATCAAAGCTGGGACCCACATAGGATACAAGACCAGCACAGCTAGGACCCACATAGGATACAAGACAAGTTGTCTTCATTAATTCATCTATATTGGGACCCACAAAGGATACAAGACCAGTATTGAATCATCTAAGCTGGGACCCACATAGGATACAAGATCAGCACAGCTAGGACCCACATAGGATACAAGACCATCTGTCTTCATTGATTCATCTATACTAGGACTCACATAGGATACAAGACCAGTATTGAATCATCTAAGCTGGGACCCACATAGGATACAAGACCAGCACAGCTAGGACCCACATAGGATACAAGACCAGCTGTCTTCATTGATTCATCTATACTGGGACCCACATAGGATACAAGACCAGTACTTGAATCATCTAAGCTGGGACCCACATAGGATACAAGACCAGCACAGCTAGGACCCACATAGGATACAAGACCAGCTGTCTTCATTGATTCATCTATATTGGGACCCACATAGGATACAAGACCAGTACTTGAATCATCTAAGCTGGGACCCACATAGGATACAAGACCAGCACATCTAATACCCACATAGGATACAAGACTAGTTGTCTTCATTGATTCATCTATACTAGGACCCACATAGGATACAAGACCAGTACTTGAATCATCTAAGATGTCAGATCCACAAAGGATCGATAGGTACTAATCCCCGCAAAGGCCCACACAGGATCGGACCCACTCAGGATCTAAAGCACTGATCCCAGTAGGATCGCTGAGTGTTGTAGTCATCACCGTCGAATCCACTGAGGATCTCTGCACAGTCGTCGTCGAAGTCGCAGTCGCAGCCAGCACTAGGGTTCCCGCACACAGCAAGCTCGTTCGGGAGGGTCCGCTCCACGAGCCGAGACGCTGATACATCAACTATCACATAGTCCGAAGTTGATGTATCCAAAAGTTCCATATCGTCAACAGGAACTCAAAGCAACAGACGGCGCGTCAATCGGACGCCCGGTCTGAGAGTTATTGGCTTTTCGTTCCAGGGGCCCGGTTGGTTTTTAAGGAAAAACCAACCCGACCGTACTCCACCTGCGTCCAAACCTCGGGCGGAGTATTCCAAAAGATCTGTCTCACTAAGAGGAACTCAACCATGTCTATGACACGTCAATCGGACGTCCAGAGTTCAAGATATGAGCGTTTCCGCTCTGAGGGCCCGGTTGGTTTCGTGTACGAACCAACCCGGCCGAACTCAAAGTCTTCCAAATCCTTAAGTGAAATATACCGAAACGACCATCTCAATCCAAGGATCGTGTCACCGCTGACGGCACGTCGATCGGAGGTCCGTAGCCCGAGTTATGTGCAATTGAACCCAAACGGTCCGAAAATGGGGGGTTTCGGGCCCGGACTGACCCGGCCCGAGACCCCCCGGTCGGCCCGAACCGGGTCGACCCACCCTGGGTCCGGGTCAGTCCGGCCCGGCGCGGCCCGACCCGGTTCGGCGACCCACGCGCTGGGCGCGCGGTCGGTGCTCGGCCAAAACGGCCAAGCCGTTTGTCGGCTCGCATGGGGGGTGTTGCCCCTCCCGTTTCCTAAAACCGCGGCCCCTTAATTGGGGCCGCTTTGATCCGACCGGGGGAATTTATTTCCGCCATCTCCTCCCTTTCTGGCCGGCCCGACCTGGACGGCCAGTTCTTGCTCAACGGGACTGGCGGTGGTCAGTCCCCTTCCAGCTCCAACACCGGCGGCCCGGCTCGGCCGCCGGTCACCTTGCTCTGTCGCGGCCCGAAACCGACCGCGGCTCTTGTCATCCAGCGCGGTGCGACCGCACCGCGCCCCTCCGTCGTGGCCCCACTCCGGTCATGGCGTCTTCGGTTTACTTCGACGCGGCGCGACGGCGGTGTGTCCTTGAACTTATTTCCACGGCGCGGTGCAACGGCGCTGCGCATATCCTTCCGCATGAATCCACGTGGTGCGACGGCACCACGCTTTTCCATACCAACCACAAAGGAACCAACACGAAAACAAGGAGGAGGGTCGGCCATGTTTTTGTGGTCTGACCCCCTCGCGTTATTCGATAACAATTGGTTTTAAACCACGAAGATCATCAAGTTGGTATTCACGAACAAATAAATAAATAAAACCCCTACCTCGGTTCAGGAACGGTGCACGACAATCGAGCCGCGGATGACGAGCGTCGCGGAGGTCGGGCGTCGCGGAAAAAGAACGTCGATTCCATTGTCGTCGAGGTGCGTTTGAAGAGGTAACGTTGTTGGATGAAGACGTCGCGTTCTTCGGCGGAGATGTTCCTCGTTGAAGAGCAGTGTTCTTCGTCGGAGTCTGAGATGTTCTTCACGTTCTTCGTCGAGGTTGAAGAAGAAGAAGACTTCACGCTTCCCAATCCTCTCAAGGTGGCAAAAACTCTAACAATAATAAAATAAGACCAAGTCTTATTTTATTAACACAACCTAACCATTTGAATTTCAAGAGTTTGAAATTAAGTAACTCACCTTATTAATTATAACAAGTTGTCAAAAAATTAATGAAAGTGAGTTAATGGGGAGGTAGGAAGGTGAGGGGTTAAGAAGAGTTAGGGGATTTGAAAAGGTGGGGGGTTCGTGTGGGCCCCACCCTTTCAATTATCCACACATGGGAAGTTGGGTGAATGTGGACCCCACCACCAACTTCCCATGGGAGAAAATAAACCACCTTGATATGAAATAAAATTTATTCAACAATTTTATTTACTTTTTTTTAATTAAACCCCATTAATTAACTTCTTCACCGGCACAAACGCAACTATGGTAAAGGTTCCCTTAAGCGATTACCGGTGTTGCGAGTTCATCGGTGCCCTCAGAATTCGATTCCGAGCACCGGTTCAAAAGATAGGAATTTCCGCTCGTTCGTTCACTGAACGTACCCGAGCCAAACTTCGGAAATTGATTCTGGGCACTCCGGGCATCGGAATCAGGCGCCGTCAGAAACTGTGTTCTTGTAAAATTCCAAAGAAAATTAAGGAAAAAATTTTCCTTGAAATTTCCGAGTCTTTACAATATAAATAAATCATTCCATGAATATATAACCCTAATGGTAACCAATACCATTAAACTTATGTATAAAAAATCAATGGTATCCTTCCTTATATAAATTTTAAGCATATACCTTATACATCTATAAAAACTCAATAAATTTCTCACAAGGTATTTACTTTATTTAAAACATTAAAATATGGGTGACTAATACATTGGTATTAAGATTAACCTTTAAAAAATAACAAGCTATTTGGAGCTATCTTCACTTCCCCGGATAGTCTAATACCAACAGTAGAAGTAGAAAATGATTCTACCACCCCTTTTTTGCTTCTGATCATGATGATTTCCACCTTGAGTAAGTAAATTTTGACACATGTTAGCATAATTTCCTAACTCATTCTAACTAAAACATCTCACTATCGAATGGCTATTTTTCATCTAATTATTGGATTTTTCAGGACTCTTTTTTGCAGTCACAAACCTTGTGACCAGACTTTCCACACTGGTAATACTTTCCCGATCCATACATAAATTCCTAGAAATGTATTTTACCACACTTGGAATAATTCTTGGGCTTAACTTTGTAATTATTAGTTGACTGCTTCTCTATTCCAGGCCACCTTGATTGTTTCTTACTCTTATCATCTTGTGACACATAAGTTTTATAAAACTCAATCTTAACTTTCTCAACACAATGAAAAACTTTCTCATAAATTTTATATTCTCATATTAGTAATTCTCACTACAAGATTTGTTTTAATCCTGAGTAAAATCTATTAATTTTACTATAAATTTCTCAAATAATGTCATCTGCATACCTGGACAATATTGTGAATTTTACTTCATATTTAGCCATAGAATCTTCATCTTTTTCCTCAATTCTATGAATGTTTCTTCTATACTAAGATTAAAAACCTTAGGGAAATATTTCTCAATTAAAATATTCTTAAATTTTGTTCATTCCATAGCATTAAGATCATATTTATCTATGGTAGACTTAACCAAATGCCACCATCGATCAGCTTCACCTTCAAAATGATGGATGGAAAGAGTTACATTTTGATATCTCAAATATCACATGATGTCAAATAAATTCTCACAGGCATTGATCTATTCTTCTACTACCAGTAGGTCATATGATCTATTAAATTATAGGGTATGTTTCCTTATAAAATTCTCCACTATATACATGTTCTTTTTTGGTAGATCAAGTTCCTCTCTAGCATAGACACTGCCACCATTAATATCTTGTGTCTGTTGATCCATAACTAAAACAAACTATTATTTTCCAATTCAAACCATATCAGGATGATTATTTGGAAGGATATATCCCTCTTAGATCCTTCCCACTATAGATTCCTTGTTTCCTCTATGAAAAAACATTCTGAACATACATAGTTTAGATGAAGTAACATGGTAATCCTCATATTCTATAACATTTTAACTTGACCAAAAGGTAAAATCTTTCAAGAAAAAGTTATTAATATTAACCTATCCTATAAATTTATCTAAAAAAACCTTTAATAATAACTATAAGGCCTTAGAATTAAAAATTACATAATCTAGAGTTTTAGTAAAGAAATTAATTTCTTTCACATTGAGTTCCTTTTCAGGTTTAGAGTTTTAGACAATTTATCCATAACTCATATATAAAAAATCATAAAATAAAAAATTGACACTTCCAAATAGTATCCATTTTTTCTATAATATAAAACTTTTAAGATAAAGCAAGATCACTTTTCATGAAAACTATTTATAAATTTCAACTTGAACTCTCTTTTCCCTTACCAATCCTTAAACCCTATAAAAACATTTTAGAAAATTTGGGATGTGAACAGAATCTTAGTAAGGAATATAAAAAGAAAGTAAGTCGTTAGTTCAGTAAAAAAATGAAAACCCATAAAAAACATTTTTCATGAAAACATGACATTTCAACCATAAAGGAAGATATCATTCTTTTAAAAGATAATTTATTTTATCCTTTAAAAACATATGATTTTCATAAAAACTCATTAGAAACCATATAAAATTCATGTAGGTACCTTGGGACATCATCATATAGAACCCTTACAAAACCATAATATATTTAAATAACCATACAGAAAACTTCCAATATAATTCTCTATAGAATATAATCATTAGTCGGTGCATTGGAGCGTTATCTAGGTGCACCCATCATTTAAGCTATAACGGGATCACCTGGCTCTATCTGGTCACACCAACCATTTATAATTTCCATGAACCACAACATGAATAAAATATTTAATCATTTGAAAAACTATTTTAAAACTCATATAAAAATCACTTTTAGATATAGAAAAACCATTTTCTTTAAAAATATCATTTTCAACACAAAATACACCTTGATTTTGAAAACCAATTTTCAATACCAAAATTCCAAATATGAAGGAAAATATAGGTTTCCATTTAATAAAAAATTTAAGCTTTAAAATTATGAAATAAATCAAATAAAATTCATGAAAACATGAAATTTTGTTGTCACCGTACTTTAAAAATAGGAAATTTCATTTGTCATTTGTCAAAACAATCAGTTTAAAACACATAAAAAGATTCATTTTGAGAACCCTTGAAATAAAATAAAAGATACATAAAATGAACTTTATAAATCCTTTATGTTCATATAAAAATTTCAAATATCATTTTAAAAACATGGACATAGAATAGAAATAGAGTTTATATGAAAGCCTTAAAGAATGGTTTTTTTTAAGAAAAGTCATTTATCACTTGAGTAACACTTAAATTATAAAAAATGTTAAATAATGAAATTAACAAAACATTAAATATAATGATAATAGATAAATTATTTATATATAATTTCAAATGGGATGTATATACACCTTAAAAAATATTATAGTGGCATAACATCAATAATTGCCTCAATGAAAGGGAATTGAGGTAAAGTCCCTTAACTTGAGTCTGATTCATCACGTGTGTCTTTATCTTCCTGAATAACAAACTGATGTTAATTATTTAATTTATTTAGAACCTTTTAAATTTTATTATTAATTTTATTTCGCGTATTAACAAGTTATATACAGTTACTTAATCAATTAAGGTTAACTAGGATGTTTTGACCATATTCGGTTTATGTGTCCAAACTAACTTTGGTGGGTTGACTAAGGTAAAAGGGTTAATTATTTAAAAATATATGGAATAATAATAATGAAATAAATATCATATTTATAGATAAATATTTCTTTTAAAACATGAAATATGGTTATGAAAAATGAACCAACGTTATGATCATAGAGATGGTAGTTCATACGTATGCATGAGTAATGTTCCCATTTTTCAATGATCATTATGGAAAAAGGTTATATAACATTTATATTTAAAGAATGATAATTATATAATAAATAAAATTATATTTAATTGTATATACTTATATATATAATTATTATGATGTAAAATTAATCACATCATTTTGAGGAGGTGGTAGTCCTCACGTCCACGAACGGCGTTATCAATTTTTTAGTGTGAAAAGGTAAGAAGAAAATTATATATTATATTTAAATAAAGATAATTATGTCATTAATATACTAAATATTTCATGTATATAATATTTATTCATAATATTTAACCTTTTTACCTTCTATGTAACTTGTTAGTGAAAAATGCTTCACATCGCTTCGCAATGCGGTAGTCCGCCATACACACGAGCGATGTTATTGTATCCCCTATGGTATGAAATGTAAAAAAGGGTGTATATGATATAATGACTCCATAGGTATAATTATGTTATAAATATCATATATATCATATGTAAATAGATTTTATATCATAATTACAAACCATAAGAGGTGTTAAAGTAAAAAAACAAATGGCATCGTTTCATGAGGTGGTAGTTTGTCGTACACACGAACGGTGATTTCATAACACATTTGATGGAAGTGTGTGTGGCTGTAAGTCATAATCTTAACATAACAATATATCATTATATTTAAGATAATTATTTTATTATATAATCATGGTATGAGAATAATTTAATGGGTTGGATAAGGAAACAAAACAAAAATGCACGTTGATGAACGTTACCTCTTCTTCAGGTAACTGCTTATCGTTTGCACTAAAGGACTTCTTTGGTTGGATTTATGCCAAAAGTGAGGCTTATATGATTATGGGAGATGATTTTGGGAGTTTTTTGGGCATTTTTTTACTGAACATAAGTGTTTTAAAGGTGTGATGAGACGGGGAGAGGGTGGCCTTTTATAAGTGGGGGAGATGACACACTTCTTATTTTTTAGAAGAAGTTAGGTGAACCTCTGTTTTTACTTAACAATAGGCTTCCATAATACACAAAATTCTATAATATATGTTTAATGGTCTAAATATGGCCATAAAATATGTTTTGGACAAGTTCTAGGTCATTTACACACCTTACCTTTAAAGCTTGACCAATAAGTGAACTCATTTTTTCCTTAATCGCTATAATTAATTTTAATTTCTTTCACTAATCATTTTGGTCAAGAACTAAGTTGAAATTTCTATAAAATATAAATTATTATGATAAAAAATATTTAATCAATTTTTTTAAATTTAATTAATAATAGTGTTATAATTTTATTTAAAATTAATCCCACATACAGAATGAGAAATCAGGTTTTAAAAGTAAAAATATTTAAAATATTACTAAGTTTTTAGGTTAAAATTCAATATAAAAACGATTCCAATGAATTAAATTAGATTAATATATGTATAATTTATCTAATTTAACTTTAAAACCAATTATAAATATAATTTAACATTATAAATTGTTTATATGAAAAGTCAATTTTCAGTTAAAATTTAGTATTTTTCACTATTCATCAAAAAATGAAACTTCTCACAAAAATATAAAAAAATAACCCTAAGATAATTTTGAAATTAAAATTTTTAAAATTAATTTTATTTTGTAAAATAAAATTTATAAAATTATCAAACTTTATTTTTAAAATAACTCTTCTATTAAATGGTGGAAAAACTATATTTTAGAAAAATATAGCTTTTATGCTTAAAATTGGATTTATTAGTATTTTATGACTATAAAACTTATTAGATGAATGTAAAAACATTTTTTTGAAAATATAGTATATAAATTTAATTAATATAGATCACTAATAGTGATTAATTTAATTTATTAAGATAAAACATCTTTCTGGGCATAAAAATAGTAAAATCATTTTCTCTATATTCAATTGGTTTTTATTTTCAATTAAAATTAATTGGTAACCAATGAATTCGTTATATATACATTTTTAAACTGTATCATCACAAATTAATTAATCTTATTCATTTACTTCATTACAATGAATATGTTAAATAATATTATTAATAGTATATTGTTTTCTAGTAATACTGGGTCTTATATGTAACATAAGTTATAGATGAAACTTGACGTTACATGCAACCCAATATAAACTTGGTGTAGTGTATAATGAAATATAAACTATGAATTGTGTGTAACCATAGCTATCAAATAATTTTAATTATTTTCAAATAAAATATTTCATAAAATCTTAGAATGGTACACTTATAATTCTTTAAAGGGTTTGAAACACATTAAGCCAAAAAAGTCTCACATGGAGGAAACTAATGTCGAAGATGATTCCATGAATTCTAATGATTTTTTATCATTATTTTAAAAATAAAGGAAATTATTCAATGGTATATATAATGGTAAAAATTATTTTATGTGTTTCAATTATAGATATATTGGATACTTCTTATATATTTTCTCTGAGAAAAATAATGGTGATGAGTTAAATGATAAGTTTCAAAGATCTTCAAGGAGAAATAAGGTATCAAGTGGATGTGATAGAGGAAAGTTAATAAAAGGAAAGGTAAAGTCCAAAAAATCAAGTAAAATAAACCTTTTGTGAAAACATGATGACATATCTTTTCATGTGTAAAGTAAAAGAAAATAAAAAGATAGTTTTGAGGAGGATAAAATCAAAGATTTCATAGTAAAATCAATATAGTCTATATATACCTATAGTGAAGATGAAGTAATCAGTGAATATGGGACTACTAATGAGGAAATTGAAGTGGTGACACCAAAATAATTCCAATTGAGAATAGAACTATTGGTATTCTTGAAAAAAAATAATACAATTTAAAGTGAGAAGTCTAATTTGAGGAAAAATAATGAATCTATTAAAAATAACTTGATACTTAAAAAATAAAAAGAGATTAATGATATGAAAGTGGAGTTAGAATAAAAGATGGGTGATCCCAATGGTATTATTGAATTAAGATATAATATTATTTATATTACCATAAAAATATGATTTCTAGGAATACAGAGGTGAAGGATATTTATTCAATGCTATTGGATGATGAAAAATTCCAAAATCAACCATATTATGAGATTCAATATTTTATCAAGGATGTTAATGAAAGTTTAAAATTAGCTTAGGAATATTTTGATACGCGTAATAAACTTATATATTTTCACATGGTAACTTTAACTATTATAATGGATACTCAATCTTATAATCATAATGGTTGTATCAATGACAAGAAATAAAGGAAGATGAAAGCATCACATATGATGGTTAAAACACCCATTGTTAATATACGTTTTTATGGTAAAAATCCTAGAAATAATGAGGTATAAAATAAAAAAATAAATTTAAAGCTAATACTAAGGAATAATACAAAGTAAAGGAGGTTTATTCAAAGCATGAGTAAGTTGAAATAAAGTAGTAGATTTCAAATTCGGAGGAAAGCTAATGAGTAGATTTTAATGAATCATATTATTATCCAAGAAGATTTCACTTTTAAGGAATATATTAGTGTTTTTAAATATATAGGAATAAATCATATGCCTTCTTGTATAATCACTCATTACCTCAATCAAATAGAGGCTATGAATCAAGGGGGAGTAAACCTAAAGTTCTAATATGTGAGCTGAGACAACATCCAAAAGACAAGGTAAAACTATATAACTCTTTTGATTCTATTAAGGAAATATGTGGGATGTGTGATCAACCTATACACACCGCCAAAAATATCTCATAATATTACTAGAATAATTGAAAATTAATATACCTCTATATCAATTAATAGGATTAGTGATCGTGAAAAATAATTAGTGGTAAAGGTAGCAAACAAAGTTACAAAGGGTGTAAAGCCTCTGATACTTGATAGTGGTTTCCCACCACATATGAAAGAAATAAACAACTATTGAAATATATCCAAATGTATAATGGGGGATCTATCCCTTTAAAAAAATTATATATCACTCAATTTAAAATGATTTTGAAGTGCCAAAATTAGTGAGAAGAAACTTGAATTCAGTGACATTCTCTTTGTAAATGGGTTAAGGTATAACCTATTGATTGTTTATAAACATTGTGGTAATGGGAATGATGTGATATTTTTCAATAATGAATTTGACATAAGAAGATTAAAGGATGGTAAAATTATCATAAAGGTATGTAAATCCAATGATAAATTATTTTAGATTTAAAATGATCAAAGTTAATATTTCTTAATCATTAAATAGGTTAATGAACTATGGAATAGAAAACTTAATCATTTGGGGAAAAATAAAAAGTACAAGCATTCCAAATATGAATAAATAACGAATCTAGAAAATATTAATCATGAGACAATGAAAACTTTCAATATATTTCATAAAGTTGAGATGGTGAATACGAGTCATAAGGTGGTGGATATCAACATAAAGAAACCTATTGAGTTGATAAGTTTGTATGTGTGTGGTCCGATGAGCTTGAATTCAACCAATATAGATAATAATTTTATTATATTTCTTAATGAATTCACTTGTATAACGTATTTTTATATTATATAAATACAATATCAATATTTTTAGATGTTAAATAATTTTTGGAAAAGTAAAGAAAACCAAATGGGATGTGTTATCAAAAAATTTCATTCTAATAATTAAACTGAATAACGGAATGAAAACATTAAGTAATGTCTTGAAAAACATGGAATAGGGAATGAATTTAGTACTATATACAAATTCCAATAAAATAGATCATCTAATCAAAATAACAAGATTTTAGTGTGTATAGGGAGAACCATTTTAATATATCATGGCACCTTAATGTGGTTTTGGAGATAATTCACAACTTCATTTGTCTACATTATTAATCGATGTTTACTCTACCAAATTTGATCAAGAAATCATATGAGACGTGGTTTGTTAATAATTTGAACTTGAATTGTTAAAATTTATTTATAAACCCTTGTTACATCAAGATTAAAGGAGTAAATTTGTTCAATTTTTATGAGAGATATAATGAGGGTATATTCTATGGATATACACCCAGTAGAAGGAATTGCCAGTTTTGTATAAAAATCTATGAAAGATATTTGATATCTATATTGTGATTATTTTGGAAAATAAAAATTAATTTAAAATTTTGTTACATATTAATGATAATATTGAATATTCTTAAGTATAAATCATTGGAACACATGGTACATACTTGAATGTTATAGTATTTACGATAGTTTCATGGAGGGGGATAAATACAATGAAAATACTACTCTAATACAATAGGAAATAACTTGGAGATACTCGAACCCGAAACCTCACCATGACCCCTTAGAGCCACTACCAACTGAGATAGACCCTAGGGATACATGAATGTTATAGTATACTTCTAAAGTTCTCATATTGTTTCTAAAATTTTCATTGATGGGAAATGCTTAGAGCAAGAAGGATCTAAGTTCCAAGGATAAAAAAATTAATCTTGAAAATTTAATTAGAAGTAATATAAATGGTTTGAAAACTCATAAAATTTTGATAACTTTTTATCACAAAAAAGGTCTCTCACAATTTGAACCAAAAATTGTTCAAGTGGAAATGCAACATAAATATTGGATAGAAATTATAGCAGAATAGATGAATCAAAATGAGAATAAAAAAACTTGGGAATTTTTTCCACAACATAAACATAATAATGTGTTAGGGATGAAGTAGGTTTTTATAAATAAGCACAATGATAATGGTGAATTCACATAAAATGGGGATCATATTATAAGTAAAGGATGAACTAAAATTGAGGGTATAGAATTTGATGAGAATTTTCCTCCAGTTTAAAGGATTTAAATGATTTAAATATTTCTTGTAATATATGATTAAAGTAATTAAAAATTGTTCTAAATGTTTGTGAATTTATAATTCAAAAATAGTTAACTTGAGGAATAACATTATATAGAACAAAAATAATAATTTATTCTTGATAGTATTGGTTCCCGATAATGTAATCTAAATAAAGTGAATTATGGTCACAAAAAATAACCATGATCATGGTATCCAAAGTTGTAAATCAGCTTAAGGCGGATGAATTTGAAGAAAATAAAGGTATATAATAATCACTATGATAAGGAAAACAACACAAAATCACTCATTGGGATTTGGAAAGTGATATTGATGATCAAAATCCTACTTCTAGTTTTATTTTTTTTAGAGGAAGATGTGTTGTATGGAACTCTAAAAAGAAAAATTCAATAACCATATGCATAATGAAAGTTTATTATCTTTTTTAATCATAATACATAATACAAATTATGTGAATGAAGTCACATCTTAAAGGAATGGGGGTGAATTTCTCATACCCATTGATGATTAGGTGTGATAATCAATGTGAAATAAACTTATCAAATATTATAACAAAATATTTATGGTTGAAAAATACTAATATCAAGTAAAAATTAATCAAGGAGAATGTAAAATGTGGAAATATTTCATTAGAATAAGTTTTAACAAATAATACAGTTGTGGATATCTTGAAAAATTCCCTGATTAATTATGCCTTCAGAACATTAGAGTATTTTTTAGAGTGAATTCTCTCCAAAAATACCTATAAGTTTTTGAATGTATCTTCTCTATTTAATTCCTTTTCATTTTTTGATAAATGGGAAGAATATAAAGGATCTATACTTGCAAAGGGGGAGGTACTATATTTTCTTTTCTATGTATGGACAAAGGAGGTTATTCGAGAATAGATTTGAGAAGAGGATATGTGTTGATTCACATATTTTCAATAAATACAAAGAAGATATTAAAGACCATCTAGGGGTGATTGAAGAACCCTTGATATTTATGTAGTAAATGAGTCTTGGAGATCCCTCATAAATTGAATTTACAAAGGTGGGTTTATGAGTTTATCTCAATTAAGACATGGTGAAATATAGTGTTGATCTTTACACAAAGAGTTAAAGAACTCTAAAAATCACCATTTTATCTGATAATGTGGTGCTTAAATAACCATCACATTGGCTTCATGTTATGAATTATTTCTTAAGAATACTTATTCATGAGTATTGAAGGTGTTTTTAAGTTGTATTTGTTTTAAAACATGCGTGTGGATGATTTATAGGATTCTTGGAGTTGAGTCAGATGCAAAGAAATGAAGAAAGTTTTAGGAATAATTTTTCATACTATAGTGATTATGGATCACAACCATTTTGAGACAATTAAAATAGATTATGAATAAATCTAAATTATCTCAGAGTTCTGAAGGATATTCCCTCCTAATTACCTAGTATTTGTCCACATTGATTCCCAAAATGGGTGTTTTGAAGTGTATTTATTCCCTGGTAGATGGTAAAAAAATTATAGTGATGTTGTACATTTTGATAGAATTTTTATTTAAAGTCTTTATAGAAGCACTGAAAAGTGACCATAAGGAACCAAGATCAAAAAATCCATTCAGGATCCTATTTCAGAAGGAAATATTTCTTATGTTCCACACTTTAAATAAAAATGGAAACATGTGGTTGGTCATTTTAGGTTGAGGCTGAGGAGTTCTATGTCATGGAAAAAGTGAAAAATATAATATTGGATCTGTGTTTTCAAGGGGAGTTATTGGATAAGGACAACATTTATCTAAAGCAAAACTAGGTTTTTTAGAATTAATTTTGAGTTGAAGTTGAATATGTCTATATCATGGATACCTAGGATATTTCGTGGTTCCTTAAATTGAATTTATATCTAAAAAAAATTATATTGAGTAAAATGGAAAGATATAGAGGAGATATAGCCATATAAAATGTATTTGGATGAAGTTATCACAAAAATAGGCATGGTGGATGAGGCTATGTTTTGGTGGTTTAGGTCTATAAATAAATAATATTTTTTCAGATCTAGGTGTGAAAAAACTTTGAGATATCTTGACACCCATTCTAGGGATAATTCCATTGATATTTTGGATAGAAATAAGTAGAAGAACAAGGGTATTCATGTGACCAAAATTCTAGAGGCACTTGAGGTTGGGAAGTAAAGATTAATTGAGTTGTTAATGCTTTCATTTTTTCACTATTCTTGGATCCCAATACCATCTTCCTACTCCATCCCTTGTTCTTATTTATAATAAGATAAGAATATTCCCAGTGGGATCATAACAATTAATCATTAAGGATTGGCTAAATGAAAAAAGTGTGAGCAGACCTTGTAAAAACCCTTGTGTCATGTGTGTTCTTTCTCACTCTATTTCTAATCCTCACATCATTGTTAGTATTTGAAAGTGATTTAAATATGTTATCACATTTATTTATTTTAATAAATTACTCTTTATTAACATTTTATTAAATTCTCAAATATATTAAACTTCAAGTGTTTTTAATTAATATTTATTTTTAATTACATGTTGTAAAAGTGTTAATTAACATTAATATTTATTTAATAATACTTCATGTTTTATTATTATTTTACTTAAGTTTATTTGTGTAATAATTTTGGATATCTTTATGAGGAACCTTGGCTATGACTCAACCACATAGGGGACCCATTGGGTCAACCCTATGGGAAGGCCTGCTAAAAGAATCCCCATAAGGAGGATAAACTTCAATGTGCATAGTGCATGCCTACAGAATGTGAGCCCACGTATAAGGCCAATAGAACACACATAAAGGCGCATAAAGTGGGATAGGTTTCCCTATGGGTAAAAAGGCTCATGTATGTGTGGGTTATGTAACCGGTGATGATCCTCGGTAGCCAGCTCGGACCAAGGATCAACAGATCATGTATGTTATACCGTTCAAATGCCTCTTCTATGAATCAATGTGGGAGGTTATTTTGAGTTTCACTATTTATGCGAGTTAAAAACTATGATACAACCATGACCATTGATTCATTTTAATCTCTTTTGTTCGATCTATTTTAAAAACTCTACTTATTAATTTTTGAACTCCCACAGCTCACTATTATTTTTTCCATCTTATTCTTTGGGTTCCCACTCTTTCTCTAGTATATTGGGGTTCTTTACCACACTGGTTCAATCGAGCCACCTTGATTTCATTTGTTACTCACTCTTCCCTTTTCTAATAAGGCTGCAATACTGGTTCAAAGGCTCTCCTTCTTTGGTCTTGGCATCTCTTTACAACCTTTCTCGAGAAAATAATTGATCAACTGATTTTTTAGCTTCCCACTATTCATATTCTTCCTTGGGATATTATTTTGGTTCAAATTCCTCTCTATTGGTTGCATGATGAGTCACCATTGGAATAAACCAGTGGTGGGTGAGTTGAGTCACTATTGAAAGAACCCAGTGGGGGGTTAGTGAGCCACCACTAGATTTCAACGGTGAGTCTTTTTACTCACTTTTGGACATCAATAGTGGGTTATTTTTTTAAAAAAAATAGTTTTGTCTTCCTTCTATTTTATAGATCCTTATCATATAGTTCTTCAAGATTAAATAGGATCTTTTCATATTTATTTAGTTTCTATAGGATTTCTTGTAATTTTAGTTTATTTTATTCATTTATCAGAATATTATTTCTTATGTTGTTTCCTTCTAGTCTGCAGCATCTTCTTCAGGACATTTATTTCGAATTTTTATTCTTAGTTTTTTATCAGTAGATTATATTATATGATGTTTATTATCATATTCTTCAACAATATATTTTATCATTTGTTATTCCATGTGCTGGAAGAAGTTTCTTCAAGCTCTAACTCCCTTATTTAATTAGTTTTTAGTAAATTTATTCTTGTTGTTTGAACTGATTTTAAATTTTATTAATTGATTTATTCCTCTATTGATTATTTTTTATGTTTGTAAATTTTTTAATGAGACTCCATTGGATACATATAATGGTAGTTTATGAGTCACCGTTGGACATCTCCAATAGTGAGTCATGAATCACCATTGGATATCCAATGGTAGTCAAAAAATTCTTACCTCTACTGAATCCTATTATTTCTAACATGCAAGGAATTAATTTTTTTTTTCATTGGATGCTTTTATTTTTTCTTGAAATTGGAATGGTAACTTATTTTATATTAATACACCATTGGAAATTTCCAACGGTAGGTTATAAGCCATCTCTCTCTATTTTTAACAGTAGTTCATGACCTACCATTAGTTAAAATTTTATGTTTATAGATTTTTATTTCTTATTTAAATTGATGTTATTAAAAATAATTATTTTGTTAAATATTTTATTTTTTATGTTGAAATAAATTTTTAGAGTGTTAAAAAATAATTGTAATTGTATTTTTTGTACATTTTTATATGCATATTTAAAACCCATATGATACTCTGTTTTCCAAAACATTCGTTTATATGTATAATCTAAGGATTATATTTTTTTATTTCAATTTTTTTATTATTGTAAATTTTTTACAACTGATTCAATTAATATATTAATTGTTTTATATTAATATTTTATGAAGAAAAATAAAGTATTATTATAATATATGTTTTCCATTCAGGCATTAACAAAAAAGCTAAAAATCATTTTATTTTATTATTATGTACTAACAAGTGTCGTGCAGATATTGGATATGTACAAAATATTCATAGATCTATATTTTACTGATCTGAGAGATCCCTTTAATGAATTAAACACATTCTGTTCTAGATTCTTTCATATTACTTGTGATACATCTTCGTCATTCTTTCTTCTCTCGATTTTTTATTATTTTCTATAAATTATACACTCTAGTTGTGATCACTGAAGGACTCTATCTTTGAAATTTGTTCCTTCCAAGTGATCAACAATAATCAAGATTAAACTTCCTCAACATTATGATCATTTTCTACTTTTCTTTTATTTTTTCATGTTATATATTTCTTTCTGTTTATAATTTCTTCATATCTCATTTATGATTTTCTCCATAAAAAGTAATTCTTTCTATTCTATGGTTATTCCACCTCCTAAAAGGAAGTCATGGTTGTGAATCCTGATCAAAATTCAAGTATAACAGACTAGGTTGGACTCATGTATCAAGACTAGGTTGTGGCTCCGGGTTGTTTAAAAGTAAGGGTCTATAAAAAGGTTCGCACACATTTAAATGTGAGTTTCTTAGTGGGTAACAGTCTCCTCAAGGAGTATAGAAGATTAAAGAGTGTACTGGGATCTTTTTTGTCTGAACCACTATAAATATTGTGTTATTTCATTTTTATTTCCACTGTGAATTAACTCAAGAACATTGAAATCGCTATATATTGTCTTTAAATTTTTAAAGAGACTACTCACCCCCCCCCCCCTCTAGTCATATTTTCCATCAATAACGATCCAATAATTGGTATCAAGGTCACAAATATGATCAGTTAGTATCTTTATCTATATTAATCTTTAAAAATATTATTCTTTCTGGTTATTTTTAACTTTGTGATAATCTGGAATCCCATACTTAATGGTCTAAGGAATAAAATAAAAAAATTCTTTTAAGATGACAGGTGTCAATTCCCATGATGGTTGGATTCCACACAAAAAACCCTCTTCTTGGATGGGAGTGACTATGGCTACTAGAAAGATAGAATGGAAGCCTACAAGAAACAACTTAGTATAGATCATTGGACCATCATGGAAAATCCATATGAGCTACCCAAAATTGATCCAGAGACAATGGTTTATAATGACATGGTAAATTATGTTTTGAATTATAAAGTTAAAAATATTTTATATTGTGCTATAAGTAGAAATTTCTATAGCCTTGTTTCATATTATAATATCACCCATGACATATATAGGATACTACAAGTTACTCATTATTATATAGACAATCTAAAGAGAACCAAGCTAGGAATGCTCCGAGCAGAATACTAGGACTTCAAGATGGGATAAGAAGAATTTGTAAACTAGATGTTTCATCAGTTCACCAGAATAACAAATGGTATGAGTGATCTCAGAGAAATATTGGACAACACTTCTCAAGTGGAAAGAGTGATAAGAGTTCTTCAAAAAATATGGCATAAAAATAAGGTGTCCATCGATGAGAGTAATAATTATGTAGTACACTTTAGATGAACATATAGGCTCTCTACTGCAGTATTTTTTAGAGATTAAGAATATTGTTCATGAGGAGTCTAATAAAATAAAAGTTATTTCATTTAAATTAAATGTTATTAATACCTACAATTCCTCTAAATCTTATTTTCAAGAAAGTGATAAGGATATGGCTCACTTAAGTGATAAGTTTTTCAAATTCTTGAAAAACATTGGTGGAAAGAGGTAGTTAAAGAGGAATCCCAGAAAGTATTATAAGAAAGGTAATAATAATAAAAATAATGATGTTTCAAAATTAACCTATTATGAGTGTAGTAAGAATAGTCACATAAGGACTAATTTCCTTAAAATCAAACATCCAAATAAAGACAAATATAAAATAAGAAAGGAAAAATTTTGTTTCAAGTTTGGTACTACTCAGACAGTTCTGAATCTTGTAGTTATTCTAAAAGTGAATAGGAGATAGGGAATCTTTCCTTGATGGGTATTTGAAAGAGCGCTGTCGTGGGCGCCCTCAAATGATTAGTGTAATTTGGGGTACTTAGGTGCAGCAGAGTGGCTGACCAAGGTCGTCTCTCAAAGGAGGAAGTAAATTAAACAACTTATTAGAGGCATTCTAAAAAAATAAAATAAAATAAAATAGAATAAAAACACTACTTTAAAGGATTGGGGTTTGTTGTAGTTTATTAATCTAGAAGAAGTTTTCTGGAAGAAGATTGTATAATTTTTTTTGTTTTTAGTTTTGAAATGAATTTCGATTAAAATGACACAACAAGAAGATGTTTTTTTTTAGAAATCTATTTAAAAGGCGTAATCGATCTAACTCTACCTCTTCACTTTATTATTAATCATTATCATTTAAAGTAACATTCACTTAATTATGATCCCTTAATTTGTTAAATCCCGAACCCTACGAGAATTAACTTTACCACGAAGATGATGTGAATTTAACCCTAGGCTAACTTCGGAACATGCAATCGCAGCACCCTGCTTTGATTGATTTTCTAAGATTAGATTATGGTAAGTGGTAAATTAAGGATCATATCCATTCTGGAAATGAGGATGAATTGTGTTTAGGGATTATATTTTAACTCTACATATTTATCCCGTGTGGTCTTGTATTACCGATTAAGATCGCGCTCTCACAATTTACACAAAATCCCGACCTCGCGTGTTTTTGTGTTAATTGTTCAATTGCTTGCTTAGTTTCTTGTAATTTAAAAACACAATTCATGTATCATATTATGTGAATTACAGTAGCTCATTGATTCAAAATAAATGAATGAAAAAGGATAGAGGTCGATCGATTACTAAAAAGAACTACTCTTCCATGGGTGGCGTAATCATCGTAGAAGCGTTTTGCATGTGCAAAGGTTTAAAATGGGTATAACCCAATAACGCTTATACTCAAGAATTCCAGCCCAATTAGTAAGATTAATAGAATAAGAAATTTAAACAAAACAGAAGAAAAGAGAAGAAATAAAAGAATAACAAAGAAGTTTATTCCATAAACAAAATCATTACAACATGAAGGAGAAGAAGAAGGCTTCGTCGAAGGGATCCTTGCTTCAAGAGCTACCCTTATTGAAATGGTTGGAGAATTGGAGTGGATCCACTTATCCTATGCCCTCAACTTCCCAATGCACGTCCCAAACCCTCCAAATTAGAAAAAATCCAATTTATAGAGGGGAGGGGAGGGGAGGTTACAAGTGGTTTCAAGTGTGAATGTGGAAATTCGGCCAAATATTTTAATTCAAATTGAACTGCCCATTTTACCACCAAAACGCGTGAATTGTCCAGCCTTCCATAAGGATAAAATGTTCGGATATGGGTCCTATATTTCCTCTCCAAATTTGGGCTCAATAAAAGCCCATATATAGGAGTTATGGCCGAAATACAGAAGCTTATCCATTCTGGCGAGTCCAGCCTAGATTTGATTTTATGGCCCAATTACTCCATTACAATGCATTCTTTTTATCTAGTGTCCTGAATAAAAGTTGTAGATAATTAAGTTAGGAACATTGTTACAAAATTTCAAATTCAAATAATAAATATAAAAATATGTATATTCGAAATACTACAGTGCACTATTAAGGGTAAAACTGGAATTTTCACCAAATTTTCAAATGAATGATCAAATCCCAAATATTTTATAAATAAACATATTTAACACAATGTGAGGAAATTATATCATTTATTATCAATAAAATATTCAATAAAATAGTGTTTTATCAACTACCCCACACTTACCCTTTTGCACACCTGGGCAAAACCTCATATCAAGTAAACATCAATATCAAATCAAAACCAATTTTAAAACACATATCCTTAAGATCAATCAATTTCACACCAAGAATCAAAAGATATCATGCCTCATAAAAAACCTTATTTCAAGTTCTCCATTTATATCATTCAATATATTTCCACTTCATTTATCCTCCCATGCACAAAACACTTACCTCTCTTGAATTTTCTCTCATCACTCAAATATCAATTTTTTTGCAATGTCTTTCTCATCCAAACTCAAACAAGGGTCACCATAGGCTTGATATATTCCTACATCGCTACCCGATGTGAGTCAAGTACATATGTTTATCATGAGGAATTTTCAGGGTTGTTCTGTGGCTTTCGGTTGGTAGGATTAAGATGTGAAAAACTCTGAGGCTGAATGAGGAGGGCTTGACTCTTTTGAAGAAAAATTGCATTAATCTAATTTTCACTTAAATATGGTCTTCTCTTAAATCCCCATAGTATCAATTCAGCTCCATCATCATGAAAAGTCATGAAAGGTTTACACCATTCATCATTTCAGCATAAAAAAATGTCAATCTTCTCAAACATGATTTTCTTGAAAGCTCCAGATGGGCACAGCTTTCCACCTCAATTAGAAGCTCCAGAAAAGGCACAGCTTCACTTGTCACGAAAGCTCCAGAAAAGGAACAGCTTTCAATATAATGACTTTATTTAGCAGCAAACACATCTCTTCATAATTTAATTTTCCACCCAAATTATCACAGAATGTGGTGGAAACCCCCAAGATAACTTCCCCCACACTTAAGCTCAACTAGATTATGCAATTTCACTTCAAGAGTTGGTTGGATAGGGAAAATTGGCTTGTAATGTGGCTAACCTAACAGGATTTGCATGGATTCTAAGGTCTAAAAGGATTAAATATTCATGGTAGGCCATTATAAAAAATGATTCTTTGAAATAGGGGCTTTAATACCAAACAAATGCCTCAATCATTTAAACATATGTACCTCAAACCCTCAAGTTTTGATAGGAATAGATCAAATTCTGGTTAAATCAAGCATGGTTTGGTTCTCTCAAGAAGTGAGGTGAATGTAAAGAATATGAAAATAATGGTTTAGAAGCCTCACAGGAAAGTTTTTTCAAATATAAAGACAGTGAGATTGGCATGGGATTCAAAATTCAGCGTACTTTTCATGAAATTACTAAATATTTGAACATGAAACAAAGTCATTTCAGCATTCATTTAAGCTTAGTTTCAAGGGGTAAATTGTTTCACTTATTGATATGGATTTAAAAATGGTGATGAGAATAATTTTAGCTCAAAATGTTTCAAAAAACACATAAAATTGTAAAATAAACACACAAAATTTGAAAAACACACAATTTTTTTTTGAAAAACACGCAATTTTTTTTGGTTTTTTTTTAAACAGGAAAACAATTGAAATTACTAAACTAAAAGGTTCCCTCCCCCACACTTAAAATATTTCATTTTCCTCAATGTGAACCCATGAGATGATATATGCACATGAAATTCAAAATTTTTAAATAGGACAAATAATATAAAAGTGAAAGGGTTAGGAACAGCCTGATGTGATCAAGTGATGATGGGGTCAAGCAGTGTGATAAAATCCACTGCATCAGTAGGATTCCCCTCAATGTATCTCTTCAAATGTTTCCCATTGACTGTAAATCTCCTTCCAGTGTCCTCTTGTGTGATCTCCACTGCACCATAAGGAAAAACATTAGTCACCACATAAGGACCTAACCATATGGAACGCAACTTACCAGGCATCAGCTTCAGTCGTGAACTGTAGAGAAGGACTTTCTCTCCAACATGAAACTCCCTTTGTTGGATCATTTTGTCATGAGATGCTTTTGATATTTCCTTGTAGAGCCTTGAGTTCTCATATGATGATAATCTAATCTCCTCAAGCTCTTGAATTTACAGCTTCCTTTGGATTCCAGCTTGGTCCAAATCCATGTTGCATTTCTTTATAGCCCAATAAGCCTGATGCTCAACTTCCACGGGGAGATGACACGCTTTCCCAAAAACAATCCGAAATGGGGGCATACCAATGGGGTCTTGTATGCTATCCTATAAGCCCACAATGCATCATCCAAGTGCTTGCTCCAATCCTTCCTATTTGGCTGCACGGTTTTCTCCAAGATTTGTTTCAACTCATGATTTGAAACCTCAGCCTGGCCATTTGTTTGGGGGTGGTATGGTGTTGATGTTTTGTGTGTCACCCCATACTTTCGAAGGAGGGAAGAAAAATTCCTATTGCAAAAGTGTGTCCCTTTCTCACTGATGATGGCCTTTGGTACTCCAAACCTGCAAAAAATCTGTGCTTTGATAAAGTCCACAACAACATGAGAATCGTCAGTCCTGGTGGCCTTGGCCTCCACCCATTTACTCACATAATCAACAGCAACCAAAATATAAAAGAAACCATATGAACTTGGAAAAGGACACCTAAAATCAATTCCCCATACATCAAAAATCTCACAGAATGGTATGGGTTGTTGGGGAATCTCATGTCTCCTAGAAATGTTCCCAGTGTGTTGGCAATGAGAGCATGACTTACGAAACACATGGGCATCATGGAATAAGCTAGGCCAATATAATCCAGAGTCCAAAACCTTCCTAGATGTCCGTTGGGGTCCAAAGTGTCCACCACAAGCAAGTGTATGACAGAAATACAAAACAGACTCAAACTCATGATCGGGAACACACCTCCTAATGACTTGGTCACTACACATGCGCCAGAGGTAAGGATCATCCCACACATAATACCTAGACTCACTTTTTAATTTTTGGACTTGATGCTTCTTCAAATTTACTGGGATTTCATAGGCAACAATGTAATTAACTAAATCAGCATACCAAGGATGCTTACCTGAGATGGTATAGAGATGCTCATCGGGGAAAGTGTCCCGAAGTGGTACCTGGTCCAAGGTGTCACCCTCTAGTGTGTGAGTAAGCCTACTCATGTGGTCTGCCACCAAATTCTCTGACCCCTTCTTTTCCTTTATCTCAAGGTCAAACTCTTGAAGAAGGAGCATCCAACGGATAAGTCGTGGCTTTGCATCTGGCTTCTTTAGGAGGTACCTCAAAGCTGCATGGTCAGAAAAAACAACTACTTTAGAGCCCAATAAATATGAACGGAATTTATCTAAAGCAAATATGACATCAAGAAACTCCTTTTCTATGGTAGTGTAGTTTGATTGGGCTAAATCCAGTGTCCTTGATGCATAGGCGATCACATGTGAACGTCCTTCCACCCTCTGAGATAAGACAGCTCCAACCGCGAAGTTAGAGGCGTCACACATAAGCTCAAAAGGAATCTCCCACCGTGGGGGTTGTATGATAGGTGGAGTGGTCAGACGTTGTTTTATCTCATCAAATGAATTCCTTCAAGAAACATCAAACACAAAATCAGAATCTTTTTGAAGTAATCGTGACATAGGAAGAGCGATCTTACTAAAATCTTTGATGAAGCGACGATAAAATCCTGCATGCCCTAGGAAAGATCTAACATCACGCACACATGAAGGATAGGGTAAGGATGAAATAATGTCTACCTTAGATCTATCAACCTCTATCCCATGTTTTGACACCACATTCCCTAAGACAATGCCATGCTCTACCATAAAATGACACTTTTCAAAGTTCAGGACCAGATTCTTCTCAATACAACGATTCAACACCTTTCCCAAACTACTTAGACATTCATCAAATGAATACCCATACACTGTAAAATCATCCATAAATACCTCCATGTGGGTCTCAATAAAATCAGAAAAAATACTCACCATACATCTCTAGAAGGTACCTGGGGCGTTGCAAAGTCCAAATGGCATCCTCCGGTAGGAAAATGTGCCAAAGGGACAGGTGAATGTAGTCTTATCCTGATCCTCTGGAGCTATAGAAACCTGAAAATATCCATAAAATCCATCCAAGAAACAATAGTGTGTTTTCCCAGCTAGTCTCTCGAGCATTTGATCAATAAATGGGAGGGGGAAATGGTCCTTGCGAGTGGTCTGATTTAGTTTCCTATAATCAATACACACACGCCAACTGTTTTGCACCCTCATTGGAACTAAATAATCCTTATCATTTTTAACAATAGTAAAACCAGTTTTCTTAGCCACAACCTGAATTTGACTTACCCACTGTGAATCTGAAATGGGAAAGATTATACCTTCCTCGAGCAATTTCTCAACTTCTTTTTTAACAACTTCCAGGAGGGTGGTATTGAGCCTCCTTTGTGGTTGTCTCACCGGTTTATCCCCATCCTCCAAGAGAATACTATGCATGCAAATGGAGGGGCTAATACCTGATATGTCAGCCAAGGTCCACCCAATCGCCCTGATGTTCTCCCTCAAAATATTCAAAAGATTTTCTTCATGTTCAAAAGGGAGATTGTTAGCAATGATAACAGGTAATCTCTCACCACTCAACAAGTATGAGTATTTCAGATTTGGTGGAAATGGATTGAGTTCTAATGAAGGAGGGTGTAGTATGGATGGAGACATTGAAGGAACCGAAATATGTACACAAAGAGCATCGGTATCAGAATATACATCATCAAAATCAGAGAATAAAGCATCAAATCCATCAGCATACTCTATAGCCATGTCATAATCAGAGTTCACATGAACAAGATTAGAATATGAATCCATTTCAAAATCAAATATTAGAGAGTCTTGTTCATTAGAAACAGGTGTGGAAATTCTCTTAGACATTAAACCAGAACCAATACTCATAATCTCCCTAAGCATAGGACAATCAAAATCCATGGAGTTTTTACTTGGTGGTTCAAAATGGGAGATAACAAAAGCAGAATGGTCCTCAGAGGGGTACTTCATGGAATCCATAACATTAAATATCACAACTTCATCCCCAAATTCCATGGAAAGTGTACCCTCATTGACATTTATGATAGTTTTTGCAGTTTTGAGGAAGGGACTACCTAAGATAATGGGGGCATGAGAACTTACCTGATCATCCTCCATGTTAAGCACATAGAAGTCTGCTGGAAAGATCATGTCTCTTACCCGAACAAGTACATCCTCAAGAACTCCCGCTGGATATGTCGTAGCTATATTCGCCAATTGCACCACTACTCCTGTTGTCTTCAACTCACCAACTTGCAAGGAAGAGAATATAGAGTGAGGCATCACATTTATTGAAGCTCATAAATCACAAAGAGCATCAGAGAAGTGCAACTCCCCTATGGTACATGGGATGGTGAATGTCCCGGGATCCTTGCACTTTGTTGGCATTGATAGAGTTAGTGTAATGAGTGGTGATACATTCCTTCCAAGGTTGATCCTCTCATTCCCCTTAATCCCTCTTCGATTGGTGTAGAGTTCTTTTAAGAATTTGGCATACCTTGGAATTTGCTTAATGGCTTCAAGTAGAGGAATGTTGATCTCCACACGCTTGAATGTGTCCAAAACCTCCTTTTGCATTGCTTCTTCAGCCATCTTCTTGGTTTGAACAACCCTATTTGGAAAAAGGAAGGGGTTTAGGAGGTACATCATCAATATTTTTCTTACCTTTATCTTTCTCCTTGGATTGCTCATCAGTTGTTATGGAATGAGGCTTCTCTGGAGTTGAGGTGAATCCTAGTGGAATGGTAGGTACAGATGTATCGTTCATTTGCTTCCCACTTATCAATGTGATGGCACTAACATTCCCCTTTGGATTTGGAGTGGTTTGGGAAGGTAGATTTCTAGAATTCTTACTCACAAGTTCATGGAGGGCGGTGGCGATCTGACTCATTTGAGTCTTCAACTCTCTCAGCTCCGAACCTTGACTCTTCAGCTCATTCTGTTGATTAAGAAAAATTTGTTTCAAAAGATCATCAGTGTTAGAGTCTACCTTGTGTTGGATATTCCCTTGTTGCTGACTTGTTGATGTTTGAGCTTCGAATCTCCTTTGGGGTTGTTGGAAACCCTGTTGGTAAGGTGGAGGCTGCTGGAAGTTTGGTTGAAAAGGGGGCCTTTGTTGTTGTCTAGAGCCATACCTCATGTCTGACTGATCTTTCCATTCTTGGTTGTATACTGTATCAAACTTCTTTTGGGGATATGGTTGTTGTTGTTGCTGCTGAAATGGTCTCCCAGGGAACACCGCTGCACAATCTTCTGTCTCTTGTAGTTGTGGGCAACAGTCAGTTGGGTGGCTTGTCTCAGTGCAAATGCCACATGGCCTTGAAGGAGGGGGTTGGGATGTCTTTTGATCCAATGCAATCTGCCTCACCATAGTTTTCAATTCTTCTAACTTAGTATCAATCAAATGACTTTCAAGAGAAGAAGGGCTTACTTGATGTACTCCCCTGATATGTGGTGTACCTCGATCACCAAATTGTTGGGAGTTTTGGGCCATTTTGTCGATCAATGCTCGTGCAGCTACTGGTGTCTTGTCCACCAATGCTCCTCCAGCTGCAGCATCCACCATGCTCCTCTCCATGGGTGTGAGTCCTTCGTAGAAGTATTGGATAAGGAGTTGCTCGCTGATTTGGTGATGCGGACAGCTTGCGCACAACTTCTTGAATCTCTCCCAATACTCATACATTGACTCCCCTTGTGCTTGCTTGATCCCTGAGATCTCCTTATGAATGGAATTGGTCCTTGATGCTGGAAAAAATCTCTGCAAGAAAAGACGTTTCAAATCGTTCCAACAAGTTACATCTTTGGGTTGTAAATAATACATCCAGTCTTTTGCAGCTCCATCAAGTGAGAATGGGAATGCTCTTAATTTGATTTGATCTTCAGAAATATTTCTTGGTTTCAAGGTTGATCAAACCACATTAAATTCTTTCAAATGTTTATTAGGATCCTCACCAGAGAGGCCATTAAACTTTGGAATAAGGTGAATTAACCCAGATTTTAGTTCAAAGTCCGATTCGAGATTTGGGTATGCAATACAATTTGGTTGATAGTTAATATCAGGTGCAGCCAATTCTCGAATGGTTCTATTAAGTTCATTTCCATTGTTTTCAGCCATTGGTTCCTATTTTATGTTTGAATTTGAATATCTTCCAATTTCAATGTTTCCAGAAGAGAGGAATTCACCAACTGGTTGAATATTGAAACTTCCCGTAGACTGAGAATTTCTGATTCGAGCCCTAAGGCTACGTTTAATATCAGGGTCAAGATCTAAGAGATCTTTGGGATTATTTCATTTCATAGATCAAATAAAAATGAAAAGAAAGAAATTGGACCATAGTAAAATAAAAATGAGAAGTTTGAGTTGAGGGTCCAAAAAGAAGTAGAAGAAAATAAAAGAAGAAGAAGAAAAATCAGATTGGGTAAAGAAGAAAGAAAGAAGAGAGGAAGAGAATAAAATGTAAAATAAAATAAATACCTCTAATTTGTTGAAATAATTACTTGCCTCCCCGGAAACGGTGCCAATTTTAAAGAGAGCTGTCGTGGGCGCCCTCAAATGATTAGTGTAATTTGGGGTACTTAGGTGCAGCAGAGTGGCTAACCAAGGTCGTCTCTCAAAGGAGGAAGTGAATTTAACAACTTATTAGAGGCATTCTAAAAAAATAAAATAAAATAGAATAGAATAAAAACACTGCTTTAAAGGATTGGGGTTTGTTTTAGTTTATTAATCTAGAAGAAGTTTTCTGGATGAAGATTGTATAATTTTTTTTGTTTTTAGTTTTGAAATGAATTTCGATTAAAATGACACAACAAGAAGATGTTTTTTTTAGAAATCTATTTAAAAGGCGTAATAGATCTAACTATACCTCTTCACTTTATTATTAATCATTATAATTTAAATTAACATTCACTTAATTATGATCCCTTAATTTTTTAAATCCCAAACCCTACAAGAATTAACTTTACCACGAAGATGATGTGAATTTAACCCTAGGCTAACTTCGGAACATGCAATCGCAGCACCCTGCTTTGATTGATGTTCTAAGATTAGCTTATGGTCAGTGGTAAATTAAGGCTCATATCCATTCTGGAAATGAGGATGAATTGTGTTTAGGGATTATATTTGAACTCTAAAAATTTATCCCGTGTGGTCTTGTATTACCGATTAAGATCACGCTCTCACAATTTACACAAAATCCCGACCTCGCGTGTTTTTATGTTAATTGTTCAATTTCTTGCTTAGTTTCTTTTAATTTAAAAACACAATTCATGGATCATATTATGTGAATTACAGTAGCTCATTGATTCAAAATAAATGAATGAAAAATGATAGAGGCCGATCGATTACTAAAAAGAACTACTCTTCCATGGGTGGCGTAATCATCGTAGAAGCGTTTTGCATGTGCAAAGGTTTAAAATGGGTATAACCCAATAACGCTTCTACTAAATAATTCCAGCCCAATTAGGAAGTTTAAGAGAAGAATAAATTTAAACAAAACAGAAGAAAATAGAAGAAATAAAAGAAGAACAAAGAAGTTTATTACATAAACAAAATCATTACAACATGAAGGAGAAGAAGAAGGCTTCGTCGAAGGGATCCTTGCTTCAAGAGCTACCCTTATTGAAATGGTTGGAGAATTGGAGTGTATCCACTTCTCCTCTTCCCTCAACTTCCCAATGCACGTCCCAACCCCTCCAAATGAGAAAAACTCCAATTTATAGAGGGGAGGGGAGGAGAGGTTACAAGTGGTTTCAAGTGTGAATGTGGAAATTCGGCCAAATATTTTAATGCAAATTTCACCGCCCATTTGACCACTAAAACTCGTGAATTGGCCGGCCTTCCAGAAGGATCATATGTGAGGATATGGGTCCTCTATCTCCTCTCCAAATTTGGGCTCAATAAAAGCCCATATATAGGAGTTATGTCCGAAATACAGAAGCTTATCCATTCTGGCGAGTCCAGCCCAGCTTTGACTTTATGGACCAATTACTCCATTAAAATGCATTCTTTTGATCTATTTTACTGAATAAAAGTTGTAGATAATTAATTTATTAACACTGTTACTAAATTTAAAATTCAAATAATAAATGTAAAAATATTTATATTCGAAATACTACAGTGCACTATTAAGGGTAAAACTGGAATTTTCACCAAATTTTCAAATGAATGATCAAATCCCAAATATTTTATAAATAAACATATTTAACACAATGTGAGGAAATTATATCATTTATTATCAATAAAATATTCAATAAAATAGTGTTTTATCAGTATTACATGTGATGTAAATGATTATCCCTTGGCACAAATAATAACTCCTTCAAATTTTGATCATAATTCTTTATTTGTAAATGAAAATAAAATTATTCCTAACTCATGTTCTAATTATGATACTAAAAATTACAAAATTAAGAAACTACTTAAAGAAAATAAAGAATTAAATAATTATGGAGCCAGAATAATTAAAAAGTATACTAACCTGAAAATTAATAATAATATTTTGATTAATAAAAATAATATAATGAAAAAGGGAATGTTATAATCTAAAAATCTATATTTTCCATAATGATAAAACAAAATATGATTATAATTCTGAATTGTTAAAACTAAAAGATGAAAATAAAAGTGTTAAAAACTTTCTTTCTTTAAATTAAAAAGATAAAGATAGAATATTTAATCTATTTTTTTATGATCTAACTAAATTAAAAAATTAATTTAAGAAACTAAATCAAGAAAATAAAAAATTAAGAAACACAAATTCTAGATACAATGAAAATGTCTTTATAGATTTACAAACTATTCGAATGGAGAATATGGTTTTGAAAAATGAAGTTTTCAATATTAAATATGAATTATATACTTTTTAAAAATTAAATAATAATATTATAAGATGATCTCTTTAGTGAAAATAAACACCAATATGAATTGTTTTTGATACTTCAATATTACACTAAGTCTAAATAAGAATAACTTTTTCAAAAGATCAAAAGGAATCATTTCATGTGTAACCTGTTTTAAATGAAGAATGAAAGGTCATTATTCTAATGAGTGTTTATTAATATTTACACAATATTTTGGGCATAATATAGCTTTAATTACTAATTATTTACTTTCTAATAATCCCACTAGTAAATGCTTTAAACATATTTGAGTTCCAAATTTTTCTTCTACTAATCCAGTTGGACCCAAGTTAGCATGGGTACCAAAACAATATAATTGATTGTATAATTTCAGGAAATATAGATTATATGTCTTAATGACTCATGGTAGTTAGATAGTGGATGCTCCAATCACATGATAGGTGAAATTTTAAATATTTTATCATTTAACTCATGTCATCGTGGCCTTTTCATGTTTCAAGACAACTCTAAAGGTGAAATTAAAGGTATTGGTGAGGTTAGTTTTTCTAAAACAGTTATTATTTTAAAAGTATTATATATAATTGGTGTAAAAAATAATCTCATAAGTATATCTCATTTATTTGTTGATGGATTAAATGTTATTTTTGAAAATGATAAATTTAATGTTCTAAAAAATAAATTAGTTTTATTTTATGAAAATAGAAAAAAAAAATTATATACTATTGATTTTTTTTATCTTACCAAATAAAAGGTTAAGTGTTTAAATGTTTTATAAGTAGATGAGATTCTATGGAATAAGTTTCTTGGGAATTAAAATTTCATATTATTTCATAAACTTTCAAAGCATGAACATGTTCTTCAACTACCCAAGTAACATATAAGTAAGTACTTAATGTGTGATTCATGTTTAAAAGGTAAACAACACAAATAAATATTCAAATATATAAATGATGTTATTACTACTAGATGTTTAGAATTTCTATATATTTACTTGTTTAGACCAATGAAACCATTCTAGTTTTGGTGTAAAAAGATATGTATTTTAAATTGTAGATGATTACAGTAGATTCTTATAGATTTATTTCTTGTCTCATAAAAATAAAATATTATCCAATTTTTGTTCTTTCTAAAAGTTTATTAAAAATTTAAAAAATACATCAATCATCTCCATCATATGTGATATAGGTGGTGAATTTCTTATTTTATAATTCGATAGATTTTTTTAATCATATAGTTGTAAATATTTTTCATTATCCCTTAGAACACCACAATAGAATGGTGTTATAGAATGAAAGAACAGCTCTATTTAATAAATGGCTGGGTTTATTGATAGAGAAAATTTATGTGCATTTTTTTAATCAAAATCAGAGTATTTTTTATGATTTTTATTTTTTAAACCCTTGATTTCCAATGTTTTAGTAAATTATGGGTAATTTGAGAAAATAAAATGGAAATTGTTTTAAATGAGTAAAAGGTTATGTTTTCGATTAGAAGTTTTATTTTTAGAATACTTTGAATATTTATGGAAATTTTTCTAACTATTTATATTATTCTTCGTGTAAAAAATTAGCCCACCTAGGCCAGCCTTCAACCAAGTCCCATGCGCCACTTAGGAAGCTCACTAAGAGCCAACCCGACCACACATTCCCCAAGAGGGCCAACCCAGCTAGGGGCGCACTCGGGGGGTCAAGCCCGAGCATGACCTATGGGTGATGAAGCCTCACAGGTGTTCCACAGGTGATCACGCCCTGGAATGAGAATAGGTGGATCAAGGGTTGCACAGCAGTGCATGGGGGAGCTCCATGCGGTGGTAGGAGAATAGCTTCCTCATGGACAGGGTGAGCCACGTGGTGGTTGGAGTCCTCCAGCCCCAATCTGAATTTATTATCAGGATGAGCCGCATCGAGGATTATAAATCCTCTAATCACATACCAACATTTTGATGTGGTACGGTATCTCTATCGTGGTGTCACTGCCATCCACCAAGTACCTTCACAGCCTGCCAATGCCACACTGCCACCGCCTCTTCCCAACTTCGCTCCCTCACCTGGCCACCTTCTACACCTCGCTCCAGCTCTCGGACCACTACCACATCACCCCAAGGCTACCCCTGCTCACCTTAACTAGTTATATCTACCCCATACCTCTATACATGACATCGTGGCCCATGCAGGCCACCACACCACACTTCCATGACCCACTGGCCTCCATAGCGCCCCAGGTCATCGTGCTTCATCACCTTCGCCTCCACCACACTAGTGTCGCTGCTACTGCTCAGTTTCACCACCTTCTCTACCTAATTCCTTGCCAACTTCCATTTCTAAAGGCTGGGTACTGCCATTTCTCTGCGTGTACCACCATTCTGAAAGTCCTTCCAATCACAAATCATTGTCCTCCTCCATTCTGGTGCCCCTGTCAAGCCTGAATCACCCATTCGAGCTCCTCCGTCCACTATAAATCCTAGAGGATAAGGGGAGTTTGCCACCTCATCACTATCCACCAAAGGTCACCACCAGCACTAGATGGTCTCAGGCAGGACCACTTATGTCTTGACCACTAATGCCTTCACCTCAGCACCCCAACGTCACCCGCAGCACTAAAGGCCCCCTCTGACATGGCCTAGCTGCATGCATGCATCTGACAACACTATTCTATTGGGGGTCGTCACCCCATTTCCCTACTACCACCGAGGGAACCTACACACTGAATCCATGGGGGGACTTCCCTACATGTATCCTGCTACATGGGACCTTGACACCCATAGTCGCAGGTATCTCTCCCATAAATAAGGAGGATTTATGGGGGGGATGTTATTTTTTTGACCCCATCCCATGGTCTGTCTTTATAGTAATGGGAGGAGGAGTCACCTCTCCTCACCTATAAAAGGAGGAGAGATCCTCCTTCCAAATAATCAATCCTTCCCATCAAAATCCTCAACCTCTTTAATAGTGCAAGGAAGAAGCAACACCACCACCAAGGAGCAGCTCCTCCTCCTCTCCTCAAATCTCCTCTAATTTTCCATGGCTGGTTAATTTTCTAATTAAATGACCCCTTCTTGAATGGAGGGGTAGAATTATTAGTGATTGGGTGAAGGGAAGGGTTATCCAATATTTTTTTATGTTTTGATTTTCTGAAAGTTTTCAATCTAAAGAATTCTATATTTTTAAATTAATGGTTTTCAATTTAATTTATTTTTGAATTTAAATTAAATGTGATAGTATTTTAATTTGTTCTTAAATATTAATTTGTTATGATTTAAGTATTATTATACCCTTAATATATTTATTTTTTACAACAATTGGTTAATTTTTAAAGAAAATAAAGTAAGGGAGTGGTTTAGTGATTACTAAAACACGTGAAGAAGTTAAAATAGACTAATTTAATTATTTAGGGAAAATCAATACCATATTTGGTATTGCCTAAGTAATTAAGAATAGTCAACTAATATTTCTACATTTTAACATATAACTAAATCAAAGGTGAATTGAAGAAATAATTATTATTCAATTCAATTAAATATTCTTTCTAAAAATAGAATATTCACGTTTCTCAAAAAAAATATGAGGGCATATCAAAAAGGAATACCCAACTTGAATCTAATCACTTCTCTCTCATTTTAAAATTCACCAAACTTTTTAAAATATATTGTTTTCTTAAATATTTCAAACTTAATATTTCTTTTATGTGACACCTAGATTAAAACACTACTCTTTGGAAGAACGACTTTCTGGTTACCGCTCATACTACACCCTTAGGTGGATTTAATTGTTTTTTCCACACCTCACAACAAGTGTGTTTCAAAACTGGCATTGTGGATGGGGAAATTTGGGAGTTGTTATAATTTGAAGGACAGAATGTCATTAAATTTTTACTTTGAATATCTTGACTTGTGATTTAAGAGTTAAACCTCTTCTATGATCTTTCCTTTTAAAAATCAAATTCTACCGCCTTAGGCCTTAGAATCATTAGAAACTTAATTTTAAGTCCTCGTGATTTCATGTTATTTTTTTCTTTATAAGTAGATAAAGTAGTTCTTTTACAAGCTTATGGATAAGGAGCATGTTCTCATGATATTCGAATATCTATACTTGAATTTTATCATGAGTGATGAGATAAAAATATCAAAAGTGAGTTATATCATAATTTGGAATATTCAATAATAATTAATTGATGATCATGAATAAATGAAAGGAGAATTTCCATCATTATTTAAAGGGGAAAATAAAATACATGAATTGATTGTTTCTTTGAAAATTGTAAATCGAATTGATATTTTATGTGGAATTTGAAATTTTTATTTGATATTGATAATTATTTTATTGTATTTCATTGAAATTTGAATATTGATAACATTTTTGTCCTCTAATATTCTATGATAAGATTTCATGCTTGAGGAAAAGCATGTTTTAAGTGTGGGGGTATTTAACAGAGAAAATTTATGTGTGATTTTTTAATCAAATTTTGAGGATTTTTTGATGATTTTCAATGTTAAAATCATTGATTTCCATTGTTTTATTAAATTATGGGTAATTTGAGAAAAGTAAATAGAAATGGTTTTAAATGAGTAAATGGGTGTGTTTTGGATTGGAACTTTTATTTTTGAAATACTTTGAATATTTATGGAAATTTTTCTAACTATTTTTATTGTTTTTGTGTAATAAAATTATCCCATATATTCCAGCTTTCATCCAAGGCCCATGCACCTCTTTAGAAGCTCACTAGGATCCATCCAGACCACACAGACCCTAGGAGGGCCAGCCCAACTGGGGGCGCACTCAGGTGGGTCAGGCCTGAGCACGACCTATGGGTGATAAAGCCCTGCAGGTGTGACACGACTAATCAAGCCCTAAGGTGAGCATAGGTGGCACAAGGTCTATACACCAGAACATAGTGGCACTCTGTATGGATGCGGGAGGAGGTCTTTGTAGTGGACGGGGTGGGCCATGTGGTGATAGGAGTCCTCTAGCTCCAATCTGACTTCATTGTCAGTTTGAGCTATGTCGAGGCTTAAAAAGCCTTGAATCCCGTACTACTATTTTGATGTGGGATTGGAGCTCTACCATAGTTCCACCACCATCCATTTTTCTCCACTTTATACCACAGCGTCCTATCTATGTTGCACTTCCTCTACCTCTACTCCACTACACTCCCTCACCTGGCCACCTCCTATACCTCGCTCCAGCTCTCGGACTACCACCACATCACCCCATGGTTTCCCTAGCTCTTCTCCACCATCTCTCTCCACCTCAAACCTCCATATGCAATTCTCGAAGCCCATGAACGCCATAGTACCACACCACCATGACCCACCGGCCTCTACAACTCCATAGGTCTTTGTGCTCTATCGCCTTTGTCTCCACCCATTCCAATGTCGCTGCTACCACTCGGTGTCACCACCTTATCCACCTTATTACTCACCAACCGCTACTAATGAAGGTTGGGTACCGCCACTTCTCTACCTCTACCACTATTCTAGTGGTCCCTCTAATCAACAACTGCCATCCACCTCCATTTTGGTGCCCCTGTAGAGCCCTGATCACCCATTCGAGCTCCTCCGGCCACTATAAAGGTTGGAGGAGAAGGGGAGGCCACAACTTCATCACTAGCCACTGAAGGTTACCACCACCACTGGGTCAGATCATCCAGTACTTCTTCCACCTTGACCATTACCTCCTTCACCTCGTCACACCGATGTTGTCCACAGCATTGGTGGCCCCCTCCGATGTAGCCTGGCTTCATGTATGTAGTCTTCACCACTGCACCACTGGGGGTCGTCACCCCACTTTCCTACTGCCACTGAGGTAACATCTACACTAAAGCCAAATGGGGGCCAAGAGGGTCCTCCCTGTATTGATCCTGCCACGTGGGACCTTGACACCCGTAGTTGTGGGTATCTCTCCCTCAAACAATGAGGAGTTTTGGGGGGGAGTTTTTTTTTGACCCCCTCCCATGGTTTTCCTTTATGGAAAAAGGAGGAGGATTCCCTCCTCGTCACCTATAAAAGTAGAAGATCTCATCCTTAAAAAGCATCAAGACTTACCATAAAAATCCTCAACCTCTTCACATATGTATGGAATAAGCAACACCGCCACCAAGGAGGATCTCCACCTCCTCTCCTAAAATATCCTCTAATTTTTCATGACTTGTTCATTTTCTAATTCAATGACCCCTTCTTGCATAGAGAGGTATAATTATTAGTGATTGGTTGAATGGAAGGGGGATCTAACATTTTGTGATGTTTTGAGTTTCTGAATGTTTTCAATCAAAATAATTCATTGTTTTTTAAATTAATGGTTTCCAATTTAATTTATTTTTAATTTAAATTAAATGAGATGGTTTTTTAATTTGTTATTAAATATTAAGTTTCTTGGATTTAAATATTATACTACCCTTAATTGATCTATTTATTTTTTACACAAATTGGTTAATTTTTAAAGAAAAACAATTAATGGAGTGGTTTAGTGATTACTAAAATACATGAATAAATAAAGATACACTAATTTAATTATTTAGGGAAAATCAATACCAGATTTGGTATTGACTAAGTAATTAAAAATAGTCCATTAAGATTTATAGATTTTAAAATATAATTAAATCAAAGGTGAATCGAAGAAACAATTTTTATTTGATTCATTTAAATATTATTTCTAAAACCAGAAGATTCATTTTTCTCGAAAACTCTAATGGCATCTCAAAAATGAAACCTCAAACCGAATCCAATCACTTCTCCCTCATTTTAAAATTCACCAAACTTATCAAAATATATTGTTTTCTTAAATATTTTAAACTTGATATTTTTTTAAGTGAAACATAGATTCAAACATTGCTCTTTGGAAAAATGGCTTTCTAGTTACAGCTCATAATACACCCTTAGGGGGATTTAATTATTTTTTCCACACCTCACAACAAGTGTGTGTCATCTATGTTAATGGAACTTAGTATACCAAAGTATTTTTGGCCAGAAGATGTAAATATAACTTTCTATATTTTAAATAGAGTTTCAATTATACATTTCCTAAATAATACCCCTTAGTAACTGTTCAAAGGTTTTTGACATAAAGTTGGTTATTTCAGGGTCTTTGGGTGTGAAGTGTTTACCTTAAATACAAAATATAATTTAGAAAAATTTCAATCTAAATCAGATAAAGGGGTATTTTTTGGATATTCCAATTATATCAAATCTTATATAATTTTCAATAAGAAAACTTTAGTTGTTGATGAATTTATTCCTCTTATGTTTACTGAAAACAATTCTAATAAGCAGGATTCTGAATCTTTCAATGAAAATGATGGGTTTATATAATTTAACTTTGGTGAAGATAATGACCAATATAATGATTATGCATTAATTGAGGGGGAGCATATATCTTCTCAAACTGATCCAAATGAATATAAAACTCTTCAAGATTACCCAATTGAAAAAATAATTAGTATTTTAGAATCTATAATTCAAACCAAAAAATAGGTTTTTATTTACTATACCAATTCTAATTTTGTTTCTGGCTTTGTTCCTATCAATGCTGAAAAATATTTAATTGATTCAAATTATATTAATTTTATGCTTGAATAATTAAATAAATTTGAAAGGAATAAATTATGTTATTTAGTTTCTTTCCCAAAAGATAAACCAATTATAATAACTAAATGGATTTTTCATAATAAACTTGATGAAGCTGGAAACATGGTTAAAAATAAAGCAAAACTATTAGCACAAGGTTATTCCCGGGAAGAGGGAATTGACTTAAAATATTATTTTGATCCTGTTTCTAGGATGGAATCCATTATAACTCTATTATACTTTTCTAGTTTTTAAAACATCAAATTATTTCAAATTCATGTAAAAAATTCTCTTTTAAATGGAATTATTTCAGAATAAGTATATATTATACAACCCCCTAGATTTGAAAATGATAATTTTTCAGATCATGTTTTTAAACATAATAAAGCCTTATATGGTCTTAAGTAAGCTTCAAGAGCCTATAATGAAATACTTATACGGTTTTTAATACAAAATGATGTTGTTAAAAGTAAGGTTGTACAACCATATTTATAAAAAGAGTTTCAAGTGATATATTGATTATATAGATATCTGTTGATGATATAATATTTGTCTCAATAAATGATTATCTGTGTAATGATTTTTATAAGCTAATGACAATTTAATTTGACATGATCTTAATGGGAGATCTAAAAAATTCTTAGTTTACAAATTAATCAAAGAAAAGAAGTTATTTTCTTAAATCAATACAATTATGTAAAAGAACTTTTAAAGAGTCTTGGACATGATTATAGTAAAAATATAAAAACACTTATGAGAACTAATTCTAAATTGGCCTTAGATGAATCTGGTGAGTCAGTTGACATTAGAAAATATAGAGGCGTGATAGTAAGTCTATTATATCTCACTGCTTCTAGAACAGACATCGTGTTCTCAATATTCTTGTGTGCTCGATTTTAGTAAAACCCCAAAGAAAGTCACCTTAAAGCTATTAAAATAGTAAATAGATATATCAAGGGTACTACGTGTACTAGACTATTCTATTCTAATGATAATTATTTTTATTTACTACACTACTCTAATTCTGATTTTAGAGGTTGTAGACCTAACTAGAAAAGAACTATAGGTATCTGTCACTTTTTAGGAAAAAAATTAATTTCATAGAGCTCTAAGAAACAACTATCAGTAGAACTATCAACAGCTGAGGCTAAATATTTCTTTTTGCTATTTTGTGTTTATAAATTATTTTTATGAAACAAACTTTATATGATTTTATTATCAGTTTTGATAAAATTCCTATCTATAATGATAACTCAAGTGCTATTTAAATTTCTAAAAACCCTCTTCAACATTATAGAACTAAACACATATATGTAATATTTCACTTCTTAAGGGATCATGTTAATAAATGTGATATATTCTTAGAATTTTTTCCCATTGAGAAATAGCTAGCTGACATCTTTACAAAACCCTTCGATTTATTTAAATTTGAGAATATGAAATTTGAATTAGGTAAGCTAGAGGCTTAAAATATTTTTAAGTATAACCATTGTCCTTGAATATGATTTTATGTATGTTATATAATTTAAAATGTTATTTTCTACACTAATTTAATAATAATTAGATCACTCTGTTTAAAAAATGATTTGTTAAATAGTAAAACTGTCTTATTTCTACTATCTTTGAATAGTGTATCTATCTGTCTATTCTCAGGATAATGAACTACTCTGTTTCTATTAAAGTATTTTTTTTATGACAAAAAATGGTACTTTATTTTATATATTAATTTTTTAATGTACTTTTTGATAAATTATAAAAAGGGTGATATTTTTGTTGAAAATTTAACAAAAATTTTTTTATGATTTAAAATAGGGGTATTTTTTTAGTATTTAAAATTGATTTAAATATTTTATCACTTTTATTTTATTTTAATAAATTACTCTTTATTAACATTTTATTAAATTCTAAAATCTATTAAATTTAAAGTTTTTTTAATTTATACTTCTTTTTAATTACATATTTTAAAATTTTTGATTGTTATTCTTATGGATTTAATAATACTTCATGTTTTTATTATTTTTTACTTAAGTTTATTTGTGTACAGGAATTGTACATACTTATGAGAAACCTTAGATAGTCCTCAACCACATAGGGGACCCATGGGGTCTACCCCATAGGAAGGACCACTGAAGGAATACCCACAAGGAATCTAGACTTTAGTGTGTATAGTGCATGCCTATAGCATGAGGGACCTTGTATAAGGCCCATAGTGTGCTCCTAAAGGCACATAGGGTGGGATAGGTCGACCACCGGGCCGAAGACCCATGTGTGTGTGGGGTTTTTTTTACTGGTGTTGATCCTCGTTATCCAACTCGAAATGAGGATCACTACAAATTGTATGTTATACCATTCGAATACCTATTCTTCAAATCAATATAGGATACTGTTTTGAGTTTAACTGTTCATGAAAGTTAAAAACTTGGATATAATCAGGACCATAAATTCTTTTTAATCTCATCCATTTGATCTATTTTATTTGTTTTTCAACTCCCATGTCTCACTGTTATTTTTCTATCATCTTATTTGAGAGCCCACTCTTTCTCTAGTATACTGGTGTTCTTCAGTAAGAAAGTTTAATCAAACCACCTTACTTGAATTTTTTTACTCGCTCTACCCTTTTTGACTAAGTATTCATTACCAGTTTTAAGGATAATATTCTTTGGTCTTAGGATCACTTTATATCCTTTCTTGAACCAATAATATCTTGACTATATTTTTTTAAGCTTCCCACAACTCATATTCTTCCTTGGGATATTCTTATGGTTCGAAGTCTTCTATGTTGGTTGCATGATGATTCACCGTTAGAAGAACCCAATGGTAGGTGAGTTGAGTCGCCATTGAGAAATACCAATAGTGGGTGAGTTAAGACACTATTGGAAGAACCCAACAGTGCATTAGTGTGGCACTTATGGATTTCAATGGTGATTATTTTTACTCATCATTGGACATTAATGGTGTCTTGTCTTTTTTACCCATCAGTTGTGTCTTCCTTTTGCTGTATAGATCCTTGGAAGCTGGTTCTTGAAGCTTCAACAGAATCTTTTCATCTTCATTCAATTTTTTTTAGGATTTATTATTATTTTAGTTTTTTTATTCATTTATCAGAAGATTATTTCTTATATTATTTCCTTCTGTTTTGCAGCATCTTCCTCGAGAATTTTATTTCTTCTTATTTTGTTTTATTTTTTTATTAGTAGATTATATTATATGATGTTTATTATCTTTTCATTAGAAATGTATTTTATCATTTTTTATTCCATGTGCTGGAAGAATCTTCTTCAACCTACAACACCCTTCTTCAATTAATTTTTAGTAAATTTATTCTTGTTGTTTGAAGTAATTTTACATTTTATTAATTGATTTATTCATCAATTGATTATTCCTAATGTTTTTCAATGTTTTCAATGATCCATCATTGGATACTCCCAATTGTTGGTCATGAGTCACCACTAGACATCTTTAATGGTGATTCATGAGTCACCATTGGACATCCAATGGTATAAAAAAATTTATTGCCTCTACTGAATCCTTTTATTGATAATATGTATGGAATTAATTTTGTTTTGGTTATCTTATTTTATTTTTTTATTGAAATTGGAATGGAATCTTATGCTTAGCTAATCCATCACTGGAAATTTCCAATGATGGGTCATAATACATCGCTCTCTATTTTCAACAGTAGGTCATGAGACATCGTTTAATTAAAATTTTATATTTATAAATTTTTATTTCTTAATTCAATTGATGTTATTAAAAATAATTATTTTATTAAATATTTTATTTTTTATGTTGTAATATATTTTTTGAGTGTTAAAAATAATTGTAACATTATTTTATATCTATTTGTACATGCATGTTTAAAATTCAAGCGATTCCCTATTTTTCACTACATTCTACTGTATGTATAATCTAAGGATTGTATTTTTTTCAATTGGTTTATTATTGTGAATTTTTTCAAAATTGATTCACTTAACATATTAATTGTTTTACATTAATATTTCATGAGGAAATATAAAGGCTGATCATAATTCTATGTTTTTCAAATGGGCTTTAACAAATAAAGGTTACAATCATTTTATTTTATTATTATGCACTGAAAAGTGTAGTGTATATATTGGATATGTACACACTCCTCATAGATCTCAGTTTTAATGATTTAGGTGATCTCTTCAAAGAATAAAACACATTCTAGTACAGATTCATTCAGATTCCTTATGATATATCTTCATAATTCTTATTTCTCTTAATTTTTCATGATCTTCTATGACTTCTACACTCTATCTGTGATCGCTGAAGGACTTCATCTACAACATTTGTTCCTTCCATGTGATCAATGATCGTCAAGATTAAACATCTTTGACATTCTGATCATTTGTTACTTTTATTGTATTTTTTTATTCATGTTATCTATTTATTTTATTTTTCTAATTTCTTCATGTATGGTTTATGATTTTCCAATAAAAATCAGTTATTTCCTTTATTTGGTTATTCAACCTCCTAAAATGAAGTTAGGGTTGTGACTCCCAATTAAAATTCAGGTATAACATACTAGTTTGGTCTTCTATATCAAGTCTAGGTTGTGCATCTGGGTTGTTTAAAAGGTAGGGTCTGTAATAAGGTTCTCACACCTTTAAAAGTGAGTTTCTTATTGGATACCAATCTCTTCAATGGGTAAAAGGGATTTAGGAGTAGACTATGATCTTTGTGATCTGAATCACTATAAATCTTATGCTCTTTCATTTTTATTTATACTATAAATCAACTCAAGATCATTTTATTCACTATATTTTAATATTTTATGATATTTGATTATTTTTTTTCTTTAAAATTTTAAATAGACTACTCACCCCCCCCCCCCTCTATTCATATTTTCCATCAATAATGATCCAAAAATCATTTCATTCCAGATCTCATCACACTAACCGGTAAAGTGAAAAGTATTTTGATATTTTTTATTTTAGTAACCATTGATTCACCTTCCCCCTCTAAGTGGTATATTTCTATCACCTAGGACTTTCAAGGTGGAACATAAATTTATATTAGTTTATATTAGTTTCATATACTGTATATTATACAAGCATAGAAGGGTGTGTGAGAATCACCTCGGATGGAACCAAATGTGGATTTGTGGTTGTGAGGGGTGAATATGAAATGTCTATATTATGATATCCTCAATGAAACATTTCCTTCATATAGAATGATTTTGATAGTTATTTTTACTTAGGAAAGTGGTGGGGAGCTTGGAAATTTGAACCCACTAAGGGTGTCATTGTATTTTTATTGATTTAATGAACCTTATGTGGCTTCCTTGAGCATTCATTTTTAATTAAAAGTGCATTTTTGGGTTAGATTAGAATATTTTATCCACATTATAAAATTTTTATATAGGAAGGGGCCACTTTAGTGTGGCCCATGGGGGATTAGGGTTCATATAGGATATTAAGTCATGTTGATATGAGGTCGGGCTTGACTTATGTATCCTAAGTGTAAAACATCAATGGAGTGGGTAGCCTAGTGAAAAACATAAATTGGTGAGGATAATGTATATGGTGATAAATAAATTACCATGTTTATGAGAGTAATCTAACAGTGTTATAGATTATGGTGATTAATCATTGTTTATCTTGTTTCCTAAGTTGTAATGGTTATCAATTAATTTAGGATTATATCAATGCAGATAGTGATAAAACATTCACTTTATTTGTTATTATTTCAAATAGTGATAACCCATTCACTATATTATACATTTATGTATATAGTTATAACCCATTCACTATATTTATTGATTATTCATATAGGGTTAAACCTTTCACTATGTATTTGATTATGCCTTGGTAATAACCCATTCACTAATGGTTTCTATTGGAGTGGTGATAACCCATTCACCCATACTCTTTCTTATATGGTGATGACTTTATCAATATAATATTAGTTATAGTGGTATCTCATTTACCTTTACTATGACATACCACTGATACCCCATTCACCTTGGTTGACTTCCTAGTAATGATAGTCTATTCACCAATAGTTTTGAAGGGTTGAAATCTCATTAATCTATACTTTATTATAATATTGATAACTCATTCAGCTATATGATTATATTATAGTGATAGATCATTCACCTTATTATTGATTATTTTGATTGTATATTCACTTTATTATTGATTCTAGTGATGATTTGTTCAGTTAGATTATGTCTAATTGGTAATGATTCATTCAATCACACTCGTTGTTGGTGGAAATATTTCATTAAAAAAATTATTATAGTTATAGATGATAACTCATTCATTATCTCATTATTTTTAGACTATGGTTACATCATCCTATTCTTTAATGGTTCGATTTAGGTCTTATTACTTATAAGGGTGATTTTTTAGTACCATATGATAAGATAATTTATAATTTTATGATGGTTTTTATCATATCATACTGCACATGAACCCATATATTATCTAGATGTATTTAGGGACACCGTTGGGGGTTCCCTATTGAGTATATTGATAATACACTACACATGAAATTTGGTGAGAATACAGACTTCATGATTAATGATATTTTTAAGTACATGGTACCTACAATGGGTGGTTAAGATAAGATACATGGTGGGACTGGAAATAGGAATGGGTAGAGACATTGGTATATATTTTGTATTTATCTCCATTCATTTTTATCTTGGATAAGATGTATATAGTCAAACCATTATGTGATGTTACTCTTGATTTATAAAATTTATAACATTATAGTAGATTATGTTTTGTTGTAGTAAGGTATTGATTATTAATTTATGGTTAGCTTCTCATTGTAATGTCCATATTATGATGTTTATTATAAATCATGGTTTCTATTTATTTCCACTATTATTCAAGGATATATAATAGAGGGTATAGTATTCCCACAATATCCATAAACCCACATTTCTAGTAGGAAACCATTGGCTTATGGGGAGGAATTTTTGATGTCACATGGTTCATCGAGTTGGATTTGTTTGGTCAGAATGAATAGAGATGTCATACATTTATTATGTGGTTTATAGTGGGTGTGTGTGTAAACCTGAAATTAAATTTAAGTGTGTTTCCTTGTATTTTTGGAGTTAATTAAAGAACTTTAGGTTCATTATAGTTTTGTGAAGTATTATACCTTTTTTCCATGGTCACTGGAGACCATGGTAGGCATAGGGAGTATACAGAACCTTGAAATCGAAACCTAATAGGGGAGTCCATCATTATCTTATGACTTAATGGACCTTTTTAGGTTCCCTTGAAGTATCCCTTGGTGATATAGAACTCATATATGTGAGATTCTAGTTTGGGGTTAGCCTTATGGAAGGATTTTTACACCATTTAATGTCATTTAGATTGTTGTATGTATGAGATGGGTAATGGGTTGTTTTCCCTAGAATGAGAAGTTTTAGGTAATTCTTTCCTTGGATTTGGGGAATGGAAAAAAATTGTTCATGTGAGTGATAACTAAGTGTTTATAATATATATAATTGGATTCTATAACAATTCAAGATCTTAATATAGTACGTGGTATGTTTTGATATTATATGTTGATCTATATCATTTATGTGGTTATGGGATTGGATGTTATAAAAATCCATTATTTGATATGTCATATGATATTATTTTGATATGATATGTATAACCATGTTTTGATATGTTATATGATATACCTTGATATAATATAATAACTTATACTTCGGTATGTCAAAGGGAGTTTGATGTTATGCCTATCTACTTAGACTTGGAAGTGAGGTGGGATGATATGGTGATCCATTATTTGCCCTAGTATTGGAATTGGATGTTATTTCATTATATGTTTAATTTCAAAGTGTGAATTTGATGTTATTACAATTCAGAATTGATATGGGAAAGGGAGTTAGACACTCTGTTTCTCCACTTATACATAGAATATTGGTGGGTCGCTATGTTGACCCATTCCTTTTTTAGGTAATGGTATTGGATACTATATCAATCTACATGGACTTAAAAGTAGGATGGGATGTTATGAAAATTAATTCCATGTCTTGGATATGGGATGGAATGCTATACCCATTCACTCTTAACATTGGTAATTTTTGGATTATATTCCAATAAAGAATATGAGAACTTATGGTTATGTGATTTTTGACATAATTATAACTAAATGTTATGAATTTATATATTACAATTATTGATATTCAGGTTAACATGTATCTTTGTGTTTCCTAATTATGGAAATATGAGAGAATATTATGCCAATCCATTATATTATGGGTGATATGTTCATACCAATATTGGTAATGGATGAATCATGTGTGGTCACTCTTTGAGAGGATCAAGTAACACTCAATGATGTGAAGGGTTTTTATCATTATTTCTATTAGTGAGAATATCACATTATACATGAACTTATATATCCAGTATTTATTAGGTGTGCTATTGGTGGTGGCATATCGAGTATTATTCTCACATCCTACACATTTACTCTAGTGGAAATAAAAATCTTGTGTTTAGTATATGGGTTTGGGTGATATCCCTAGTATAGATGAGTGAGTTATAGGTGATCAGTAAGATTATGGAGATTGGTTTGAGGTAATTCTAAGTAAATTGGTTGGGTCTCCTTATCATTTTATTTTTCATTTCAATTTCTATATTTTATGTGATTATCCTATTAGGCAGTCTTTATTTGGATGTATAACTGATAAAATTCTATAACTTATTGTTATATTATGGTATTTCTATTTATTCATCGTATATTTTCCATTGTAATTTCATATGTGGTTCTTTGATGTTATACTTGTTTAGTTTTTTCTGTTATTTTTCTATTATTTTTGTGATGATACCGAGGATATAGTCTATCCACATTGTTTTATAAGACCCTCTATATTATTTGGTAACCTCAAGCATATGGGGTGAGGATATTGAGGTCACATAGTGACTTTGGATCAATAACTATTCAGGTAAATTGGGTTAGATCACTGAAAAGTGGTATTAGAGACTTTCTCTTATTGTCTTACCATTGGGGACATTGTAGATAGAGATAATACTGCTCGTAAATTAGGATAAATATTGTATTTTTTTTATAAAACACAAATATGGGAGAAAATATATGTTTCCAATGAGTTGGGATTATTATTATTTCTTTCAGTTATTATGGTTGAGATGATTTTAAAAAATTATGATGTTATGGTTATGGTTTATTAATTTTACTCTTGGCCTGAGGTGGTAAGAGAGTATGCATTTATGCATTATATTTGGAATGTAGGAATCACATTATGTTTATGTTCTTGTATTTTATTGATAAAAAATTTATGGAAAAACGGTTTTCTATTTAAAGTGTCAATAATAAGTTATATAGTATTTTACTATATAAGTTATTGGTGGCACTTTACTTGGCTGGACTTGTGGTTACTACTTCTTATTACTTTGTATACTTAATAACTAATTATTTTTATTTTACATGTGTTATGTACCTAATACTAAGAGAAAGTATGTTGGTAATGGGAATGACTTGGGGTATATAAGCCTTGATTGATTAGTGAGACTTCGATGCTTATGTACAATCCTTTTGGGGGAGGATCAAGTGTAAGAGCAATGTAAGAGGATATACTGCATGTTTCGTTTTTCCATTAACTATGTCAAACTATTGATATGATTTGTGATAGGGTGATGTAATTGATGTATATATGAGTATAGAAATGGAAATGGTAATGTTTTATGTAGGAATGTGTATTCCCTTTGTGGATTAAATCTTTGGGAATAGAGAATTGGTAAGAAATTCCCTGGGTTATATGAGAAAAAATCTTTGAGAGTTGATTCATGAGTATGATCTATGAGAAATGTGGGGTCCTTGATTAGGAAAGAAGAATGGGGTGATAATATGTGACCCATGGTAGTGTGATTCAAGGGTTTCCATAAGATATAAATACATTTGACTTTTTTCTTGAGATGAGTATTGATTCATGGGGAATCCTGAGAGAGTAGGGTTAGCCTGGGTATATGTATTCCTTGGAGATGTGAAGCATGGGTAGATAGTTTTCAATATAGAAAAGACACACGGGTGACATATTATTGTTATTTGGTCTAGTAATGAGGGATGACTTGGTTATATATTAGGAATTAAAGCATAAGTGATTCTTTAGATGTGGGATATAATTAACATGATTGGGAAACATGTTTAGTTTAATATTAGTTTTTTAATACTAGGATTACTGGGATACAACTTAGATTGTACTGTGATGAATAGTATGGGTGGGAATCACTAGGGTGTACAACTACTCAAAACTAAGTTTTGATAGACAAAAAGTGAAATTAGCTATGATTATGAGTGTGGTTTTGATTAATCCCTAACATATGAACAAGTGAGTGAGTGTTTACCTGATATATATGGTACGTGTGATAGGGTAAACTAAGATCAACCTAGTAATGGTGAGTTTAGTGATCAATTTTCTATGATAATACTAATATAACATATGAGACATGGTGATTGGAGAAATTTTGAAAGATCTCTAAGGTAGTGATATTAGGTGTGAGAGTCATGTAACTCTAACAAATAAGTCATGATAATGATTGTTCAAGAATACTTAAAGTGTAATGACCCAAAATTTTATTAATGAAAACTCATCTTGATCTAATTAAATGTATTATTTTGTAAAATGGTTATATAACATATGAACTTCCTTGGTTTTATGTTTTTGGATTTTAAAATACCGTTAAGAATTGCGACCATTGCTAATATAGCCATTGAACAGTGATCACATGATTAGTATAAATATATGGCTTTAAAAAATCCAATTTACTCAGAAAAAGGAAGTTATGGCCTCATCCAATAGAATTTCACCATACGAATCCCATTTATTAGAGAATAGAAAGCAGGTAGCGTATTTGGGCTTCTATCTTGACCAAGCCCAAGTCGAGCTTCAACATGTTAAGCTTGAACAGAACCACCTATAGGAGAAGTAGAAGTCAATAGAGATTACCACCCAAGAGATGTTATATGAGCCTCACCAAGAGTCTATCACCATCTCACACCGTACCCTTAGGTCTTATGAGGGTGTTATAATGGGTTATGTAACAAGACCCTAGAACTATGATTATGTACATTATTTTGTATAAAGAATATACATTCATTTTATCATTGTTACTTTGTAAATAGTTTTTAAAGAACAAATAGTATTTTTAGTTAATATTCAATTAAGAAATTATTTTGATGAATTAATGGATTTTTTAAATAAAAAATATTTTAATAAAATATTATTAATAAATTTATTTTTATTAAATATAAATTATTATATAATTTGTATGAATACAATTGTAATTTTTATTAAGGTTTGAAAGTCGTTTTTGTCAAAACCCATGTGTTTTCTATAAATGTCAGTTTTAATTTTAAAAGTAAAAAGTAACATATTTATAAAATTATTTAGATACAATGAATATTGTTTTTTTAATCACGACGTCAAAATTATCCAACGGTTAATTTTTCATAATTTTCTGAGACAGTCAAATTTTTTGGTAAAAAATAAATACTGTTTAAATATATAATGTGTTTTATGACATCATAATGACCCAATAGTGATGTAATAAAATAATATAAATGATATTTTCGTCCAATATATTTTTTATCTTTAAAATAATGTGATTTTATAATTATTTGATTAATTTTATGGTGCCTTAGTGGACCCTCTAAGACTTACAAAAAAATTTATCTTTTTAAAATGATTTCCTTGAGAGTGTGAGTCACCTCTACATAATAAAACCCAATATTTTAATAATTTAGGCTGTTGGACTTATAAAATAATTTTTTTCACTCTCCTTTGGAAAAAAACATGGGTAAAAACCATGGGTTGGTTTGTGGTTTTGATTAGTTTAATGTCTCGTGTCCCAAACCAAAATAATAAATAATTCCCTCTCTTTTCATATATAAACCAACCCAATATCTCGCTTCCTCTTCACTCAAAGACTTTGGAGATCGACCAACCTATGACCTCTACTCTCTATAATCCTCCCAAGGCACCCCAATCTCCCGTGAATCTTTTCTCAAGCCTCTCCTAAGCCTTTGGGATTACACTTCCAAGTAAGGGATTTTTTCCTCTCTCATTTTTTTCCAAGTTTATTTATGTTTCTATACCCTTGTATTTTCAATTAGAAATGTTGGGTTATGATTTAACACCTCCCCTATACTTCCCTCCTTATGTTTTAATAATGAGATACCGCTTTTGTCACACCCGTCCTTTTTATATTATTTATTTTATTATTTTTATTGGGCATCGGATAGTTCGGGTCGAGGCCCGACTTAAAAATTTATGAGTTCTTTTTAGAAACACATTTTTTGGCCTTTACGGCATTCAGTGCGCCGCTGTCGAAACCACGCAACCTTTCTTGGGTCACCGCGCAGCCTCGCTTGGTTCTCCGCACGCCTGCTTGGTGTGCAACTAATTTAAAAAAAATTACTGATAAAGAAATAAATTTAATTATATGAATAAGGTAGTTAGAGAAAAATATAATGGGAAGAATAAAATTAATTACGATTTCTAATAATAATAATAATAATAATAATTTTTATTGTTATTATTATTACTCTTTTTATTAATGTTTTAATTAAGTTATTTTATTTAGTATTAATACTTTTGTTTTAATTTATTATTTATATTATTACTCTTTTTATTAACATTTTAATCAAGTTATTTTATTTAGTATTAATACTTTTGTTTTAATTTATTATTTATATTATTATTATCTTTATTATCTTTTTATTATTATTATTTTATCTTGTTTGTTTTGATTTTTTTCTGTAGGGTTGTGCCCCCCCCCAACCTTGGTCTGTTGTTTTTTTCTCTCCTGCAGATCGCGGCTCCTTCCCATCGCGTCGCCTCCCCTATTCCCTTCCCTTCCCCATGGCCTCCCCTTTCCCCTCCTTCTCCTCTCGCCGAACTGGACTCCCCTTTCCCCCTTCGGTGGCGCCGCACCCCCTCCCTCCCCGCCTGTTGCCTTCCGCTCACCCAGGCTGCACCCTCTCCCTCTCCGCCTGCTACCTCCCCGGCTCCCCCTCGGCCCGTCGCAACACCCTCCCACTGGTACCACATCACGTCGCACCCCCTACCCCCTCCTTCTGTCCCGTGCAAGCTGCGCTTCCCCCTATTCCCTGTAACCCGTTGTTGTGTTTCCCCCCTTCCACGGCTCAACTCGGGAACCCCCTGGCATCACCTAGGTTCGTCGCACCCCAAGGCCGGCAGCCTCTTCCTCTTCTCCGGCCAAAGTTGTCGCCCGAAATAGTGGGCGTCCTTCGTCCGCAGCTCCCCAACTATTCGTAAACGCCAGCCGACCAACATCCCTCCGGCGGCCACCCCTTTGGTTGAGCCTCCCCTCAATTGTTTTTTTTCACATCTTTGCTGTTTTTTTTGGTTTTCTTACAGGGTTTAGATCTGATTTTGAGGATTAACCTTTTATTATGGGTTTGATCTCCTTGGTTAGGGATTTTCTTTGATTCTTCATGGTGCGATTGATGTGCGGAGTTGTTTTGCCCCATTTTCGGAAGGATCTCCATGTGAGGTAGGTGGTTCCATGCCTTTTCATCATTTAGATAATTTAATTTGTTTTTTTAGTTTAATTTAATATGTTTTATGATTTAGTTGCATGGTGATATCTATGTTTATAATGTTTTGGCATGTTCGTTTGATGGAAATTGGGTTTCCGAAATAGTATTCTTTTGTTGTTTATATGTGTGTTTTTGTATAAATTATTGGTTGTGTTTAATAAGTTGTGCGAAAGGCATTTTAAAAAATTATTTGACATGCGTACGTGATGAAAATTGCACTCTCTTTAGAAATGGTTATGTTATTTTTCATTTTGATCCTATTGTGGTAAATTTTAGAAGTGTTTAATAATTGTTTATAGAGTTCCAATGAGGTTTTAGAAGGGTCAATTTGTGAAATTGATTTTGTAATGGTTTCTTTTGCATGCGGTATGTTTTATAAATTGAGGAATTATTTATTTAAGTGGTGTTTTGAGTGAAAAACATGGTTGAAAGTTATTTTTAGGGTTCTTTGGTAGGTGTGAAAGGTGTTTTCAGGTCACTTTAGGTGTTTGTGTATTTAAATAGACATTTTCAAAGTAAAAGGAATCACTTTTGGCATATTTTCCTTGTTGTGTACTTTTGAAATTGAAATGCAAAATTGTTTGAACAATGGAAAACAAGTTTTGATATCGTTACCTTATGTATCAAGATTTAAAGTGACGCCTCTATATAGAATCAAGTGTTTTTTGGTGTGAATTCTTCTTGGTTTTTCTTGAAATGATTTCATTAATAGCTCAAATGATTCTTTGCTGCATTTATATAACGCGAAAATGGTATTTTGAAGGACTTGATTATGCGTTCTTTTTTAATGTGGTGTATTTTTATAAAATGAGACATGTTCTTGGTGTGTGTGTGTCTTTCAAATAGTGCTTTGGCATGCAAGTGGTGACTTTTTTTGTGTAATGTCATGTTTGGTTTGTGAAATGTTAAAGTGATGTGTTATGTGAATGTGGAACATGTTTGATCACAAGGGAAAACACTAGGTATCTAGGTGGGCAGACTAGAACTAGTGTGCTAGTGAGCCGGATGGGTATCGTCCCAGTTTCACTTAGCTGGATTGACGATTGCAACACTAACTAAACATATGATGACTGAGGGTCATGGACTTCTAAGCTACGTTTTCTGAGGGTCGTGGTCTTCTAAGACATGTTTCTGAGGGTCGTGGTTTCTAATCCACATTTCACCGAGACACGAGGTTCTAGGGTCCCACTCGAACTAGATGAACCTTAGGGGATTTACCCATAGTGATCTACCATCAATGTCGTGGTGCCTTCCGTCAGCATATGGAGGACCACTTGTGTGTGTGTGAGAGAGAGAGAGTATATATGTGTGTGTGTGTGTGTGTGTGTGAGTATGTGTAAGTATGCCCTTAAATGAATTTCTCTTTTCCTCTTTCAATTTGTGTTTGTGGAATGGGTTCTCTTAGTGTTTTCTTTTAGTATTTAGCTTGTAAATTTTTTATTTAAAAAAAATTTGAAAGTATAATTTCTAATAAGCACATTAAATTATCTCTTTGATGTTGTGGCATGAAACCTTTTTATTGGGTGATGTCCTACTGGGCTTTTGGCTCACACCCTACATACACCTTTGGGTGTATGTAGATTTTGTTTCTTGTGTATTCCAGGTTGTGACATCGTGCTCAGAAATGGTGGTTCTGGTCGTTGATGGTCTTCTTGTGCAGGTTGGTGGTGTGGCATGTGGATGTTGTGTCTCTCTGGTTGCTTATAGGTTTGTGTTTGAGTTTCTTTTGTTGTCGCTTATTTTGGTTGTGGGTTCAAGTTGTAAACCCCTGAATTTGTTTTCATTTCAAGGCCCTGTTTGGTTGTGTATTTTCATTTTCAGTTTCTTTATCTTATCTGTGGTTTTGCGTTTACTATTTTGGGTAAAATCGTTCCCATGTGTAAATTTTGATACCCGAGCACTTGTGCCAGCCCGTGGGGATCGGGAACTCCCTTCGAGCCTTGCCGCAGACCGGGTCGGGCACCAGGTCAGATGGTGAACTGGCCTGGTTCGTGAAAAAATGGTATTAGAGGGCAAGGTTTGCTCTCTTGGGTCGTTTTCTTTTGGGATAGAGTCACGGTAGACTTGAGTTAAAGTTGTCGGGACTCGACATCCTGGCTATGAGTAAGGTTCCTAGCCAGCACACCTTGTGGCGAGACTCAAGTTACCAAAGTATGTCGAGGTTTGTCTGAGTTTTTGGGTCCTTGCGGTTAATCTTGTCTAAGGGAAATGAAAAGGGGGTAAGGCCAGTGGTCCTAGTGAGCTCACAGGGTCTGGAAAGCCATGTAAAGCTGGGGACGCTGTCCTGGAATACCCTCTGTGGCAATGGCGTGATTGGTGTATGGCCGCCAACCATATGTTCCAATCACCCGTTGACACTAGTTTTCTCTTGCATCGTTCCTCATTTCTTTGTTTTGGAAATTGTGGACATTTTATTTTTAAGTAAAAGTGATTTGGTCTTGGAAAATTTTTTGGAAAATGTTTTGAAATAAATCACTTTAAAAAGAAAATGAGTTATGAGGTTTGAAAAGTGTGGATTGGATGTTTTGGTTTTGAAAAATGGAAAGTTTTGGTTTTGATTTTTGGTGTTCTCATGGGCAACCACGTGCATGAATGTATATGCGAAACGGGAAATGGTTAATGGAATGAGTGGATGAGTGCCTGGATGGACATGAGGTGGGAGTCGTTACTACACGAGAACATGCATGTGTGAGGCCCATGGGACACCATTGGTGTTTGTGTAACCCACTGGCTTTTCTTGTTTTCAAAATGTTTTGTTAAAGGAAAATTTGGTGTTTTTAAAATAACCAGTGACTGTGTGGTGTGTCCTTGTGTTTTGGAAATGTTGTGTGTTAGGCGTTTCGATCCGAGGATCCTTTTTAACTGATTTGAGTCTTGATTTTGAATTTTTATCTGTAAGTTGGTCAGTTGGTGCGAAAGCGTGTGGTTAATGGTCCCTTTTGAGAAGTGCTTCTGGAATTCCTTGTAGTGGTACCCACTACATGTGTAGTGTTCACTTGTGGTATGTCTTGGCCATTAGACCAGTTTTACTGGGTCCATGGTTTTCTTTATTAACTAGTGTATTCCCCCCATAAAGCGTTGACATGTGATTGAAGTGTGGCCATAGGCAACTCATCGTTGGCCGACCCTCCAGTTGATCAGAGGAATCTCTTCTTGAATTCTAGAATTGAACCCACCTATCCTTTTTACAAATAAGCGGATCCTCTAGTAGCGGGATGACAGATGCGATGGGAGTTGAAGGGAGTTTTGGTATTTTGAGTGTCTTGACTCGTCGGGTATGAAGTTTGACACTATCGTGTTTGAAGGTTCCCCTGGAAACGGTGAAGGAGATTCTAGTGGGGAAAGGTGGAAGTAGCCTGGAGTGGTCAGTGCAGGCCACTATTCGAAATGACCTTTGGTCCTTCGTTGGTTTCGTTTAAGAAAGGGTCTACATTAGGCCACTAGTGTGGCAGACCCAGTCACATGGGGATACTATGGTCGTTTGCAGGAATCACGTGTTGTTCAAGACGCGGTTTAAAGTCTTTCTCAACGTAATGTTTCTCTCGACAACAATGATCGTGCTCGGTGACGTTTTGTGGTGTCGTGTTCTCATTCAGTGTGACAAAGGGTGATTCACATGCACCATTTCAGCTATTGTGTTGGTGAATATTCCGTGTGTGATCAGTTGGATGTCTTAATGTGTTGTGTTTGCTGGTGTTGTCTCGGTTGCGATGTGGTTGCGTGTGACACCAAAAATGAGAAGCTCCGTTCGGGAGTCTTCCATGCCTAACTACGAGGCAGAAGATGCTTCAAACATCAGGGCTCCAACCATAGACCTTGGAGTGAAGCTGGCACGTGGTCAGGAACCCCGAGAGTGTATGGGACCCGACTTTATTTCTGTCATCGATGTTGAAAGTAGAATCAGTTTAAATTGTTTCTGTGGTTGTTCCACTCTGAATGATCCATCTGGTTGCATAAGGTTTTCGTGACTATGTGGAGACGTGGTCATATCATTGCCTTAGATTCTTGGGGGTCGCATTCCACTAGATGTAATTACTTTAGTGGCCTTATGGGGTTTGTTGGGTAAATCAGTTTCAAATTTGAATGATGCTCATACAGGGATTTGGAGATGTTGGTTTGTCTCTTGCCATGGTTTTGACGCCCGGTAGTCAGGTCCCTCCCTCCCCGCCCCTTGTGGTGGGGTGTTTGGTTACCATCGAGATTTTTTTTCAAAGTTATGTATCCTATGTTCATTCAAATGGCGATGAGACCCATATTGGATATTGCACAAAGTTCTCTAGAATAAATTGGTGTGGGCCTTTCCTTAATGGTGGGGAGTCCGCTCGGACCTCCCCATGTTGGTTTTCTAGTCTCGCCTTGGGTGTTGGTAGGTTATTAATGGTGGGGAGACCCACATTGGGTCTCGCACGAATCTCTCTATAATGAATCAGTGTTGTAATTTTCTTTAATGGCGGGGAGTCCGCTCGAACCTCCTTGTGTCGGTTTTCCAATCTCGTTTCGAGCGTCAGTGCGTTCGTAATGGTGGGGATCCCCTCGGGCCTCCCCATGTTGATCTTTTTCTGCTATTTTTAAATATGGCTTAGTGATAAGTGATAAGAGTGTTCTGTGGACGTGGTTTGACCTTTTTTGTTCATTCTATCCAAATTGTGTGGTTTCGGTTTAATAGTGCTTGAGATGTCTCAGCTTGTCAAGTTGGTTTTCATGGGTGTGAGAGTCACTTTCCTTGATCAGTCAACTGGAGGTGTTCTAGCTCATTGGGGCGAGCGACACATATCATAAAGTCTTTTTACGCATTTCTTGATGTTGTCTTTGAGTCACTTTCTCTGAGCACGATCCTTTTTCCCTCTCTTTTCTTGATGTTTGTGGGTATTCCCTTTGAACCTTAAGGGAGTGTGGTTTTTTTTCTTTGGGGTTTGGTTCTGGCTGTGGCTTTCTGGGGACAGAAAGCTTTATAGTGGGGAGAATTGTCACACCCGTCCTTTTTATATTATTTATTTTATTATTTTTATTGGGAATCGGATAGTTCGAGTCGAGGCCCGACTTAAAAATTTATGAGTTCTTTTAAGAAACACACTTTTTTGCCTTTACGGCGTTCAATGCACTGCTGTCGAAACCACGTGACCTTGCTTGGGCCACCACACCGCCTCGCTCAGTTCTCCGCACGCCTTCTTGGCGTGCAACTAATTTAAAAAAAAATACTGATAAAGAAATAAATTTAATTATATGAATAAGGTAGTTAGTGCAAAATATAATGGGAAGAATAAAATTAATTACGAGTTCTAATAATAATAATAATAATAATAATAATAATAATAATAATAATAATTTTTATTATTATTATTATTACAATTTTTAATAATGTTTTAATTAAGTTATTTTATTTAGTATTAATACTTTTGTTTTAATTTATTATTTATATTATTACTCTTTTTATTAACGTTTTAATTAAGTTATTTTATTTAGTATTAATACTTTTGTTTTAATTTATTATTTATATTATTATTATCTTTATTATCTTTTTATTATTATTTTTTTATCTTTTTTGTTTGATTTTTTTCTGTAGGGTTGCCCCCCCCTTTTACCTTGGTCCGTTGTTTTTTTTTCTCCTGCAGATCGTGGATCCTTCCCGTCATGCCGCCTCCCCTGTTCCCTTCCCTTCCCCATGGCCTCCCATTTCCCCTCCTTCTCCTCTCACCGAATTGGCCTCCCCTTTCCCCCTTTGGTGGCACCCGCGCCCCCTCCCTCCCCGCCTGCTGCCTTCCACTCACCCAGGCCGCACCCTCTCCCTCTCCGCCTGCTACCTCCCCGGCTCCCCCTCGGCCCATCGCAACACCCTCCCACTGGTACCCCGTCGCGCCGCACCCCCTTCCCCCCTCCTGTTTTCCCATGCAAGCTACGCTCCCCCCTATTTCCTATAACCCACTGTTGCATTTCCCTCCTTCCATGGCTCAACTCGTGAACCCCCTGGCATCACCTCGGCCCGCCGCACCCTAAGGCTGGTAGCCTATTCTTCTTCTCCGACTAGCACTGTCACCCAACACAGTGGGCGTCCTTCGTCCGCAGCTCCCCAACTTTCCGCAAATTCCATCTGGCCAACATCCCTCAGGTGGCTGCCCCTTTGGTTGAGCCTCCCCTCAATTGTTTTTTTCACATCTACGCTTTTTTTTTGTTTTTCTTGCGGGGTTTAGATATGATTTTTGGGATTAACCTTTTATTATGGGTTCTATCTCCTTGGTTAGGGCTTTTCTTTGATTCTTCATGGTGCGATTGATGTGTGGAATTGTTTTGCCCCATTTTCGGAAGGATCTCCATGTGAGGTAGGTGGTTCCATGCCTTTACATCGTTTAGATAATTTAATTTGTTTTTTTAGTTTAATTTAATAAGTTCTATGATTTAGTTTCATTGTGAGATCTATGTTTATAATGTTTTGGCATGTTCGTTTGATGAAAATTGGGTTTCCGAAATAGTATTCTTTTGTTGTTTATATGTGTCTTTTTGTATAAATGATTGTTTGTGTTTAATAATTTGTGCGAATGGGATTTTAAAAAATTATTTGACATGCGTGCGTGATGAAAATTGCAATCTCTTTAGAAATGGTTATGTTCTTTTTCATTTCGATCCTATTATGGTAAATTTTAGAAGTGTTTAATAATTTTTTATAGAGTTCCAATGATATTTTAGAAGGTTCAATTTGTGAAATTGATTTTGTAATGGTTTCTTTTGCATGCGATATGTTTTATAAATTGAGGAATTGTTTATTTAAGTGGTGTTTTGAGTGCGAAACATGGTTGAAAGTTATTTTTAGGGTTATTTGGTAGGTGCGAAAGGTGTTTTCAGGTCACTTTAGGTGTTTGTGTATTTAAATAGACATTTTCAAAGTAAAAGTAATCACTTTTTGTGTGTTTTCTTTGTTGTGTACTTTTGAAATTGAAATGAAAAATTGTTTTGACAATGGAAAACATGTTTTGATATGGTTACCTCGTGTATTAAGATTTAAAGTGACGCCTCTATATAGAATCAAGTGGTTTTTTGTGTGAATTCTTCTTGGTTTTTCTTGAAACGATTTCATTAATAGCTCAAATGATTCTTTGTTGCATTTATATAACACGAAAATGGTATTTTGAAGGACTTTATTACGCGTTATTTTTTAATGTGGTGTATTTTTATAAAATGAGACATGTTCTTGGTGTGCGTGTGTCTTTCAAATAGTGATTTGGTATGCAAGTGGTGACTTTTTTTTTGTAATGTCATTTTTGGTTTGTGAAATGTGAAAGTGATGTGTTATGTGAATGTGGAACATGTTTGAGCACAAGGGAAAACCCTGGGTATCTAGGTGGGAAGACTAGAACTAGTGCGCTAGTGAGCCGGATGGGTATCGTCCCTATTTTACTTAACTGGATTGACGATTGAAACACTAACTAAACATATGATGACTAAGGGTCGTGGCCTTCTAAGCCACGTTTTCTGAGGGTCGTGGTCTTCTAATCCACGTTTCTGAGGGTCGTGGTTTCTAAGCCACGTTTCACCGAGACACGAGGTTCTAGGGTCCCACTCAAACTAGATGAACCTTAGGGGATTTACCCATAGTGATCTACCATCAATGTCATGGTGCCTTTCGTCGGCATATAGAGGACCACTTGTGTGTGTGTGTGAGAGAGAGAGTATATGTGTGTCTGTGTGTGTGTGTGTGTAAGTATGCCCTTAAATAAATTTCTCCTTTACTCTTTCAATTCGTGTTTTTTAAGTGGGTTCTCTTAGTGTTTTATTTTAGTATTTATCTTGTAAATGTTTTCCTTAAAAACATTTTTTGAAAGTATAATTTTTAATAAGCACATTAAATTATCTCTTTGATGTTGTGGCATGGAACCTTTTTATTAGGTGACGTCCTACTGGGATTTTGGTTCACACCCTACATACACCTTTGGGTGTATGTAGATTTTGTTTCTTGTGTATTCCAAGTTGTGACATCGTGCTCAGCGATGGTGGTTCTGGTCGTTGATGGTCTTCTCGTGCAGGTTGGTGGTGTGGCGTGTGGATGTTGCGTCTCTCTGGTTTCTTAAGAAGTTTGAGTTTGAGTTTCTTTTGTTGTCGCTTATTTTGGTTTTGGGTTCAAGTTGTAAACCCCTGATTTTGTTTTCAGTTCAAGGCCCTGTTTGGTTGTATATTTTCAGTTTTAGTTTCTTTATCTTATCAGTGGTTTGCGTTTACTATTTTGGGTAAAATCGTTCCCATGTGTTAATTTTGATACTTGGGAACTCGTGCCAGCCCGTAGGGATCGGGAACGCCCTTTGGGCCTTGCCATGGACCGGGTCGGGCACCGGGTCAGATGGAGACCCATTCTGGTTTGTGACACCTTTCCTCTCTAATTAATTCCTCCCATGTACACCCATTACCATGCCAAAATTCCGTAAGGAATTTCTCTCTTCTCATTTACATTCAAGAAATTTTTTTGTATTATGAATCTAAATTCCATTACTTTTGTTGGTACATGTATTTATATGAACCCTTTACTGTTTATTTAATTTAAATATTATGAGAAACCCATTTCTCTCTCATCAACCATTTTTATGAATTCTTATGTCACATCGTTATGCTACTAAAATTGCACTACAATTTTCCAAGCCAAAGTCATTATGTAGTGAATATCATTCCCATTTCTCTATCAATGGTATTCACCTTTATGAACATTTACTTATTGATTATAGAGTTTCATGTATTAATTATACATTCCTTTATCGTGGAATAAATGATGATGTTTAATGAATCTATGTTATATGATCCATGTGGCACACTTATGCATGAAAGGAAATGTTTAAGAAGGGTGTGCCATGATAGCGCTCCAATGCATTGGGTAAAGATTAGTATCATGATAAGTTAGGTGCAATGAGGGTTTACTCATGATAATTCATGTGAAAATAGGGTTTATTCAAGCTCCATGTACAATGATCCTTGGCTCATGCTAATATCATGTTAAATGTTGTTGCCGCATTTCCATGTTATGATAATCATGCTATATCATGCCTTTATGTTCGTGTTTCTCTTATGCTCCTTTGCTATGCCTATTGAATAACATTTATTGTATTATTCATGTTATACCTTTTTTACTCCCTTACTAGGCTTTATATGTCACCCTTTTCTTATGAATGTCCACATGTTATCCCATGAAATGCTAAGTATGAGGGAATATAGTGGTCATGTAAAAAATGTTTTCAATAAAGATGTTGTGTTTAATGTTTTAAGTCATTATGTAATGTTCCTAAGCCCCAAATACACTATACCTCTCGATCTTCTATATTGTATTAAGTGAATTTTTTATGTAATAAATCATGTTTAATTTTATAATAAAAAAGAAGGGTTGTTATAGTTGGTATCATAGGATAGGTTTATTTATTTTTGGGATTAGGATTAGAAAATCCTAGTGAAAGCATTAGGGATAATACTAAGTATAATAAAGACATCCCTAAATTTTTGTGAGTATTGAGTAAGTGTTTTATCAAGAGAATACCTCCCTATATGGATACGATTAGGTAGAGGCAGCTCTGGCATAGATGTATCTAGGGGTAAAACCCGAAAACACCACTTTGATCTAGACTCGAATAAGAACTGTTGCATGACAACGGGCCTTGCTACACTCTTGGTTATAACACTCCTAGGGGATATGCTTTAGTAAATTCATAATCATAGTATGAACCATTATTAAGGGAATAAAAAAATTCCCCTAAGAATATATATTGGGAAATAGATCATGGATAACATAGATTGAAGCCTAGGAATTCATAAGTTAAAAAAATAAAAGTAATTTATATGTTATCCCTTTTTGTCTTTAGATTCCCCTTTATGTGTTAAATAGTTTAAAAGTACTAATCCTTATGTCTATATTGGATAGAGTAGAACCAGAATCAAAAAGTGAAAGTTAGGTTTATCATCCATGGTTCTACGCATTATTTTATATCCCGAAAGTTTAGTAGAACAATCTCTACATGACCACAAATCATAGAAGTAAAGATGTTGGTGAGTACAGAAAATGGGGCAATCATTGCATCCAATGAATATAACTCCTCCCATTTCATAATTTGTGGATTGAAATTCCTGGAAAACCTCTTCATACTCCCTCTGGTGCAATTTAATACAATTCTTGGAATGGATTGTCATTCCTTATATAGAGAGAAAATAAATTTCCATGAGAGGGAAATCACTCTCCATATAGTGAATCAATCCCCAATTCTATACAAGTGCAAGGAGGATGATGAATCTTCTTTAGCACCATCATCTCAAGTGTGGATATTACTTCCCTATAAGCATGCATATTTGGATGAAATTATTGAGTCTAAGGAAGCAACCATCCTAAAAGATATGCCTATTGTGAGGGAATTCACTAAAGTGTTTCCCAAGGAATTGTCTAGTCTCACTCCTATAAGATTTGTTGAATTCTAAATTGATCTTATACCTGGGGAGTTTCCAATATCCAAGACTCTGTATAGAATAGATTTTGTGGAGATCGATGAGCTGAAGAAACAACTACAGGAGAATCTGGATAGAGGGTATATACGCCCAAGTGCTTCACCATGGGGTGAACTAGTCCTCTTAGTCAAGAAGAAGGATGGGTCATGCACCTTTGCATTGATTATCATGAGATCAATAAAATCATGATAAAGAACAAGTATATTATTCCCTGAATTGATGACTTGTTTGATCATCTACGTGGAGCACAATAATTCTCCAAGGTGGATTTGTGGTTGGGACATTACCGAGTAAGGGTGAAGAAAGAAGATATCACCAAGACTACTTTTCGAACAAGATACAGGCACTATGAATTCATAGTAATGCCTTTCGGGCTCACTAATGCTCCAGCAATCTTCATGGACTTGATGAATAGAGTCTTTAGATATTACCTTGATAAATTTGTGGTAATATTTATAGACAATATTCTAATATATTCCAAAACCAAGGAGGAGCATGAGGAGCATCTAAGAACTATACTAGAGACCTTGTGAAAGGATAATCTCTATGTAAATTACATCAAGTGTGAGTTTTGGTTGAAGGAAGTTTCATTCTTGGGTCATATCGTCAAAAGTAATGGGATATCTATGGATCCCTCTAAGACAGTTGCAATAGAGGGATGGCCGAGGCCGACATCGGGGATGGATATCCGTAGCTTCTTGGGGTTAGCTGAATATTATCGCTAATTTGTGAGAAATTTATCACGATTGTCAAAACCTCTTACCAAGCTAACTTAGAAGGGAGTCAAGTTTACTTGGAGTGATGAATACTAAGAGATCTTTAAGGAGTTGAAAAGGAGTCTTATCACTACACCCGTGCTCACACTACCCATAAGTGGAGAAATTTTTGTGGTATTCAGTGATTCTTCGAAGAAGGGCCCGGGCAATGTGTTGATGAAAAATGAAAAATTCATTACCTATGCTTCAAGGTAATTGAAAGTTCATGAGAAAAAATATCCAACACATGATCTGGAGTTAGATGTGGTGATCTTCGCTTTAAAATTTTGGAAAAATTACCTCTTTTGGGAGAAGTGTGAAATATATACAGATTAAAAAATCCTAAAGTATATATTCACATACAAAGAATTGAATATGAGCCAACAAATATGGTTAGATCTGATCAAATACTATGACTACTTAATCCATTACCACCCTGGGAAAGAGAACAAGGTGGCAGATGCTCTATGTAGAAAGAACCCAGCAATTATATCATTGATGAGAATTGAAAAGGATCCAATCTTCTTATATTTGATGAAGATGGAAATGGGAATCATAAAGAAGGTAACATCATCAATCCTTTCACAAATGATTGCTCAACCATCTCTTTTGGAAAGGTTAAAGGAATCTCAAAATGATGACGTGGGAATTCAGAAGAAAGTGGAAACTATCAGAAAAGGGAAATCCTCAGAGTTCAATATTAATGAAGAAGGAATTTTGATATTTGGGTCAAGACTATGTGTTCCATCAAATCTGGAGTTGAAGAAGGAAATTTTGTATGATTCACATAGTTCGAATTTCTCCATTCACCCAGTAAACACAAAGATGTATCGAGATATCTGAGAAGATTATTGGTGGGATGAAATGAATAAGTAGATAGTTGAATATACATCAAAGTGCCTGGTATGTCAGCAAGTGAAGGTTGAGAGGCAGAAGTATAAGGAGATGATGCAACCATTACCCATACCATCGTGGAAATGGGAGAACATCACCATGGACTTTGTCACCGGACTTCTAAAGACATCCAAAGGAAACAATTCTATATGGTTTCTTGTGGATCATCTTACAAAGATTGCACACTTCATTTCAATTCGAGAGGAATTCTTATTGGATCAACTGGAATAGATATATATCAGAGAAGTGGTAAGGCTTCATGGAGTACCACTATCTATTATATCCGATCAAGATCCAAGATTCACCTTTAAGTTCTGGAAGAGTCTTCAACATGCTCTGAATACTGAGTTGAACTTCAGTACGTCTTATCATCCTCAAACTAATGGACAATCTGAACAGACTATCTAAAAACTTTAGTACATATTGAGATCATTCTCAATGGACTTCAAAGGTGGATGGGATCAACATATTCCTCTGGTTGAGTTCTCTTACAATAACATTTTCCACTCAAGCGTCCAAATGGATCATTATGAATCCATCTATGGGAAGAGGTGCAAAACACCGACATGTTGGGATGAAGTTGGGGAGGGAAAACTCCTAGGTCCAAAAATGGTCAAAGAAATGTTGGAGAAGGTTAAGACCATCCAGCAGCACATTAAAGCTTCCCAGAGTAGACAAAAGATCTATGTTGATAATCCTTGACGAGACCCAGAGCTTGATGTTGGAGACATGGTATTCCTCTGCATATCACTGTGGAAGAGAGTTATGAGATTTGGGAATAATGGAAATATTGGTCCGAGGAACATCAGCCCTTTTTAGATCCTTGATCGCATTGTAGCAGTGGCCTATCGACTAACACTCCCACTGAACCTATCTCAAGTACATGATGTATTCTATGTATCACTCTTGAGGAAGTATATACCTAACCCATCACATGTACTCAATCCAGAGGTGGTACCATTGGAGAATAACCTCTCCTATGAATAGAAGCTAGTGAAGATATTAGATCATAGGGAAAAATTTCTACTAAATAAGACAATGCCCATCGTTAAGGTGTTGTGGTGAAACCACAAAGTTCGAAGAAGCAATGTGGGAATTGGAGGAAGTGATGAAGCGGAGTTATCCACATATGTTTTAGTGTGGTAAAAGGAAATTTTGAGAGTGAAATTTCTTAAGGGGGGAAGATTGTAGCAACCCAAAATTTTATTAATGAAAATTCCTCTTGATCTAATTAAATGTCATATTATGTAAAATGGTTATATAATATATGAACTTCCTTGGTTTTATGTTTTTGTATTTTAAAATACCATTAAGAATTGTGACTTTTTCTAATATAGTTGTTGAACAGTGATCACATGATTAGTATAAATATAGGGCTTTAACAAATCCAATTTACTCAGATAAATGAAGAGATGGCATCATCCAGTAGAATTTCTCCATATGAAACCCATTTGTTGAATCTCGGAAAGGAGGTAAAATCATTGGGCTTCACTCTTGACCAAGCCCAAGCTGATCTTCAACACGTTATGATTGAGTGGAACCGCCTACGGGAGAAGGAGAAGTTAATAGAGATTACCACCTGAGCGATGTTATCTAAGCCTCCCCAAGAGTCTGTCACCATCACAAACCTTGCCCTTAGCTCTTATGTGGGTGTTATAAGGGGTTATGTAATAAGACCCTATCACTATGATTATGTACATTATTTTTTATAAATAATATACATTCATTTTATCATTTTTGCTTTGTAAATAGTTTTTAAATCACAAATAGTATGTTTAGTTAATATTCAATTAAGAAATACATTTTGATGAATTAATGGATTTTTTAATTAAATAATATTTTAAAAATTTATTATTAATAAATTACTTTTTATTAAATATGAATGATCATATAATTTTTATGAATACAATTATAATTTTTATTAAGGTTTGAAAGACGTTTTTTTTTCAAACCCATGAACTTTCAATAAATATCGATTTTTATTTTAAAATTAAAGAATTAAAAAATTTAGAAAATTATTTAGATAAAATGAATATTTTTTTTAATCAGGATTTCAAAATTATCCAATGGTGATTTTCTCCTAATTTTCTAAGATAGTCAAATTTTTAGGTAAAAATTAAATACCGTTTAAATATATAATGTGTTTTATGGCATCATAATGACCCAATAGTGATGTAATAAAATACTATAAAAGATATTTTCGGCCAATATATGTTTTATATTTAAAATAATATGATTTTATATTAGTTTGATTAATTTTATGGTGTTGTAGTGGACCCTTCAAGCCTTATAAAACATTTTAACTTTTTAAAATTATTTCCTTGAGAGTGTAACTCACCTCCACATAATAAAACCTAATATTTTAATAATTTCAGCCATTGTCATTATAAAATAATTTTTTCCACTCCCCTTTGGAATAAAACATGTGTTGGTTTGTGGTTTTGATTATTTTAATGTGTGGTGTCTCAAACCTAAATAATAAAGAACTCCCTCTTTTTTCCTATATAAACCCACCCAATATCTCACTTATTCTTCACTCAAAACCTTTGTATCTCGACCAACCACTTCCCTAATCTCTCTATAATCCTCTCAAGGCACCACAATCTCCTAAGAATCATCTCTCAAGCCTCTTCTAAGCCTTTGGGATCACACTTCCAAGTAGGGGATTTCATCCTCTCTCATTTTTTCCAAGTTTTTTATATTTCTATACCCTTGTCTTTTTAATTAAAAATGTTAGGGTATGATTCATAAACTACCATATACTTCCTTAATTATGTTTGAATTATGATATACCCCTTTCCTCTCTCTTTAATTTCTCCCATGTACACTCGTTACCATGCTGAAATTCAGTAAAAAATTTATGTCTTCTCATTTGCATTCAAGAAATTATTTTGTATTATGAATCTAAATTCCATTACTTTTTTTTGGAAAATGTATCTATATGAACCCATTACTTTAAATTTTATGTACATATGATGAGACACCCATTTCTCTCTCATCAACCATTTTTACGATTTCTTATGTCACACCGTTATGCTGTAGAAATTACCGCTCGATTTTCTAAGACAAAGTCATTGTGTAGTGAATACCATGCACATTTCTCTATCAAGGGTATTCACCTTTATGAACATTTACTTATTGATTATATAGTTTTGTGTATTAATTCTACATTTCTTTATTGTGTAATAAATGATTATGTTTAATCTATGTTATATGATCCATGTGGCACACTTATGCATGAAATGAAATGTTTAAGAATGGTGTTCCCTAATAGCACTCTAATGCATTGGGTAAAGATTGGTATCATGATACGTTAAGTGAAATGAGGGTTTACTCATGGTAATTTAAGTTAAAATAGGGTTTATTCATTCTCCATGTTCAATGAGCCTTGGATCATGCTAATATCATGTTAAATGTTGTTTCCATATTTCCACGTTATGATAATCATGCTATATCATGCCTTTATGTTCGTGTTTCTATTATGCTCCTTTGATATGCCTATTTCCTAACATGTATTGTATTCTTCATTTTATTACTTATTTACTCCCTTATTTATCTTTATAGCTC